>CM042836.1:61252473-66177666 GCA_023653725.1 Bungarus multicinctus | reverse complement strand
TATAGCCAGTTTCATTTGCCCTTATTCACGAGTTTCACTTGTATTTACAATATGGCATCTTTTTCCATATTATTTTTGTAGTCGGTATTTTTAAATCCACTTTCAGATCCACAGTCAAAATCAGTTTCAGTCTTTTTTGTCCAGTAAAAGCTGTTCTTTTCTGTAGCTGTAAAAAGTATTTTTTTAATGAAATGTTACTCGGATTTAGTTGTCTGATTGTTTTTTGATATAGCAAATAAATAAGCATTGGATTATTAAGTTTCCTAGCACCTAGTTAAATTAGACCAGTGGTTCCCAAAGTGGGCAGTACCACCCCTGGGGGCGGTGGGATGCCTTAGGGGGGGCACTGAGAGGCAAGGGGAACGGCAGGGAGGTGGTAAGGGGTGTCAGGGGGGCGCTGGAGGTGAGCGGAAGGGCACAATTCAGGGGTGAGAAAAATCCTGCCGCTGCCACGTTCGAGGCAAGGCCCCACAGGATCATTCCATTGACTTGCACACTCTGGTGCAAGGAGCTCCGCCCCGAACGCAGCGTTGGGAAAGGAGAGCAAAGCCAGAGTGTCTTTGCTCTCTTTTTCAAACATCTCGCTGCCGTCATGTTCAGGGCAGCGGGGCATCGCCCCAAATGCAGTGTTGGGAAATCCCACTGCCACCACATTCGGGGCAAGGCCCTGCAGGTCCACCCCATTGAGCCCCTTGCACTGGAGGCACCTGCCCAAGCAAGTCTGAACGAAGCGGTGCACAAAGTCAATGGGGTGAGTCTGAGAGAGGGAAAGAGTGGAAAGAGAGAGGGAGAAAAAGAAAGAGAGAAAAAGAGAAAGAGAAAAGGGAAAGAAAGAAAAAGGGACAAAGAAAGAGGTGGGGGTGGAAGGAAGGGACAGAAAGAAAAAGAAATGGAGGGAGTGAGGGAGTGAGGAGAAAGATAATGAGATATCTATTCTAGTCCAATCACCTGCACCAGCAGGGTTAGAAGGGAGTGTGTGTGTGTGTGTGTGTGTGTGTGTGTGTGTGGTGTTCTCCTTGTAATTTACCAATACATTTTGGTTTTGCCTTCTTCAGAAATAGCACTGTAATTAATACATTGGGGAAAAGTAATTTTTTAGGGTGGAGATCTGGTCCAATGGATCCTGTTTAAAGCCTCAACAAAATGTGAGAGCTTCCTGATAGTCTTGGTCATGTTTTGTCCACAAAACCTTTAATTAATAGAAGCCAAAGATGTTTCAATGTGCTGGCAAAGATGCTGGCAAAGATGTTTCAATGTGGAAAAGGGCCTCTAAACTAGGCTTCATTTCAATCTGATGCATCAGCTCTCTCTCTCTCTCCCTCCGTCCTCCTCCCCCTCCATCCCTCCATGCCCCCCTTTCTTTGTCCCTGTTTCTTTCTTTCCCTTTTCTCTTTCCTTCCTTCTCTCTTTCTCTTTTTTCTCTCTCTTCTCCTCTCCCAGGCTCACCCCATTGATTTGGTGCACCGCTCCGCTCGGACTTGCTTGGGCAGGTCCCTCTAGTGCAGTGGGCTCAATGGGGTGGACCTGCGAGGCTGGCACCTAGAACGCGGCAGTGCCAGCATGTTTAAAAAGTAGAGCAAAGCCAGAGGTTGGTAAATTTTGCTGCAAAGAATCACAAAAGCTTCTGGGTTGTGCACAAGAAGGTACACACTTGTCAATGCAATTCAGCAACATAAAATAAAGAAATACAAATAAAATAAATCAACAAGAATTGGCAAAGCATCTCTGATTAGATTTTATTCACTACTAGAATCTAATCAGAGATGCTTTGCCGATTCTAGTCCAATAACCTGTTCCAGCAGGGTTGGAAGGGAGTATGTGTATATGTGCGTGCATGGCTGTCAAAACTCCAAAAACACGTCAAGTAGTTCTGGGGAGGCCAGGCATAAATTAGAACACTTGCTAAGCAACCAGCCATTAAGTGAGGACCACTTGTATTTGGTTTGCCAGTCACCAAACCACATTCACCCAGTCATGTGACCAGCAAGCTATGCCCACCCAATCACGTTACCAGCAAACCACACCCTCAAATTAGGCCACGCCCACAGAAATTTGAATCCCACCCCTGGGTGGGGGGCATTGAGGATGAGTTTGTAGCACTAAGGGAGCGGTGGACTGAAAAAGTTTGGAAACCACTGAATTAGACTGTGTTCTATCTATGACTCTCTTAATGCTCAACAATGTTTTGAACATTTCAGGAAAAATTAATTAATCAGAGATAGCCTTGGCATGTGGAATGTAAATTTACATTTAGCTACATCTCCCATGTTCTTTTCTAGTACTGGATGAATGAATACACTTCTTCCCTTGGAATTGGAGTATTTCACTCAGGGATTGAGATATATGGTAGAGGTATGTATCTATCTTTAGCCTTATATTTTTTTACTAAAAGGGTTAATTAAAATGGAACATTTTGTGTGCATAGGAAAGGATTGACAGTACATCAGTTTTTAAATTTAAATTAATCACAATCCAGCTCTCCCAGTTGGATATGTTAATTGAAATGCCAGAAGACTTGGGCCTCCCAAGCATGGTGGGGCAGGGAGAGAACCCAGCTTTCGCACCATAGCCAAGAGATCTGGGCATTTTCCCCACCTCACCATGTCTGGGAGACTTGAGCTTCTACCATGCTCAGGTTGACTTATCTTTCCATGTAAGAGAGGAAAGAAAGGAGCCATGGTGGTATAGGGGTTAGACTTCAGTATTGCAGTCTAACTCTGCCCATTGCTAGATGTTTGTGACCAGTTCAAGGTTGACTGAGCCTTCCATCCTTCCGAGGTTGGTAAAACGAGGACCCAGATTGTTGGGGCAATATGTTGACTCTGTAAACCGCTTAAGAGTGGTGTAAAGCACTACGAAGCGGTATATAAGTCTAATTACTATTGCTTTCCATTGTTGTGCAGCTGCTGACCACTAAGGCTACCTCACCTCATCCTGTAAACAGGCTCCATTCCAGAGGTGGTATTCAGCAGGTTCTGACCAGTTCTGGAGAACTGGTAGCAGAAATTTTGAATAGTTCAGAGAACCAGCAAATAACACCTCTGACTGACCCCGCCCCCATCTATTCTCTGCCTCCCAAGTCCCAGCTGATTGGTTGGGTCTTCTTTTGTTGCCTTGCACAGGAGAACGGAGCTGGAAAGGAGGTTAGTGGGGTGGGAATGGAGATTTTACAGCATTTTTCCCCTGTGATGCCCACCAAGCCATGTCCACCAAGCCACACCATGCCCACCAAATCACACCGGTAGTAAAAAAATTTGAATCCCACCACTGCTCCATTCCTGTCAATTTTAGAACCATTTGGGGCCTTCTGAATGATCATGGTGAAAAAATGATCAGAGAAGAAATTTCTTGGCACATTAGAGGAGTGGACCTTAAATCTGATGAAAACTGGAAGGCTCAGAATGATGGTGTTTGCTAACATTTTCTCCAGTGGGGTAGAAATGATAGCAGAACAGACAAATCTAATGTCCATTCTGCTTACGAACTTCCTTATCTGCTTCCTCACTGATTTTCTGGAAAGATTAGCAGTGAAGATTGTAAATGGGAAATAAAATGATCATAGAGTGCTTTAGCAACTAGTCATAAATGTGAATAGGTGGCCAAGCATCTGAAATATGTTCATCTAATCAGGGAAGTGTGGCACATTTTATCACAGCTGAAACTGCAATAATTCTGGGAATTTTTTTTTCATGGTTTCATGTTGTTTGTTTAAAGTTCATCTTTCTTAACCACCTATCTCCCTCAGAGGGAATTTACTTGGCATAAACAGCATTTGCCTTACAATCTTTCAACCTTATACTCCCAACTAAAATATAAATCTTCATATTATAAGTACCAAATCTTAAGGGTTGTCTAGACTTTGTAGCAATCTTTTGTATATGATAGTATATCAGTTTTAAGCATGCCTGAAAAATTATTTGTATAGGGAAGTCAGCTATTACTAATAACTAAGGATAATATCTGGAATTTGTCTTTCAGAATTTGCTTATGGTGGTCATCCATATCCTTTTTCTGGAATATTTGAAATTTTACCAGGAAATGCATCTGAATTAGGGGAAACATTTAAATTCAAGTAAGCAATTTTCATTAGTGTGTTCTGAAATTTATTTAAAGAGTTTCCATATATCTATTGACTGCAACTTGTAAATTCAAACACAAAAGTAGCTGCCCATCTTCTATTAATAAAAGGAGCCAATTTTAATACTTATTTATAATAGTAAGATATTTGTTGTGCTGTGATATTAAAAAGCTCTTCCCATAATTGTTAGATAAAAAGTAATCCTACACAAGTAAGCTGATGTGCCTATATATAAAAAAGTGTAACTGTAAAAAAGCACTATTGTGAATTATTCAATGAACATGAAGTTCAAAAAGTTAGTATGTTTTAAATGAAGGCTGGTTTCCAGAAGTGTTATCTGTGTTCTCAAAAGAGTACGGAAATGGAAAACTCTTGTCTGAATCGCAAGAATCTTTTAATTTTCAGTCTTTTATTTCAGAGAAGCTGTTGTTCTTGGAAGTACTGACTTTATGGAGGAAGATATAGAAAAAATTATAGAAGAACTTGGAAAAGAATTTAAGGGGAATGCTTATCACTTAATGCACAAAAACTGCAATCACTTTTCTTCAGCTTTATCAGAGGCAAGTTTAATTTGTATGGATGCCATTAGTTTAAAAAGTAACCTTTTAATATCTTATAAATAGACTCCTTAAGTTACCTCTGTGTTTCCAGTTTGCACTTGGCAATGACAGAATATTCCATTTGCATCTCTAGAGAGGTCAGGTAAGCTATCAAAGAATTATTTCATGAACACATAATCTGTGTCCTTTCTCAGATGCAACTGAGGACAGTGTGAGATTTGCTCTATTTACTGAAAACAATACACAGGGACAAAATAATAGTGGAAACAGCATTGGTGACCTCCTATATAATGTTTATTGTGCTATTTTTTATTAGTATTACTGCAACTTTTATTAATGGACCTCCATTTCCCAAGATTTTTGGATGCAGATGATCAAATTTCTATAGGCATCACTTTAAAATAACGGACAAGTCTGGCATGTAATTCATGTAATTATATATATTGCTGAAGTGGTGTCAATACATCACTATTTGTGGCATTTGGATATTATTATGACATTACTTTCAGTACGTATAAGTGATGTTTCATTGTACTTATGTTCTAATTAGTCTGTATTGGAAAAAATAGATGCACAGTATACATGCAATTTCAGAATTGTCAGTTTCTTCTGTCTGAAAATTAGATTTATAACTTATATTATCACCTGGCAGGCAATATTAGTAGAAATTTACTTTGTGCTATAACTACATTTGAATATTTCAATTGAAAGAGAAATTATTGATTTCAGATAGGAGCCCACATATACTGTATTTTAAAAATGATTAACTTGTTAATTCCATCTAGATTCTCTGTGGAAGAGAGATTCCTCGTTGGGTGAATCGTCTTGCCTATTTCAGTTCCTGTATTCCTTTTCTCCAGAGTTGTCTACCAAAAGAATGGCTTACACCTGCTGCCCTTCAGTCTAGTGTAAGCCAAGAGCTTCAGGAAGTCCTAGAAGAAGCAGAAGATGCTGCAACATCAACTTCTCTGCCAAGTTCAGCATCAGGGGCAAGAACTGGCCATCATACTAAAATATAGGTTTAGTCCAAAGTACTGTAATTTTGGAAGCTTTGTCAATAACTGACTTCCCTTATACAATAGTAAATAGACATTTGATGGTATGTTTGGTTTGCAATTAGAAAACTAGTTCAAACCCATGGTGTTCTGCTCAGGATTTTATATGTAGTGAAAAAAGTGTCTTGATGAAATGGAAAGAACTTGAGAAGAACTCAAATGCAATCTTCATTTTAATCTAATCAAATGACTTGGACTAATTGAGCAGAAGTTAAACTGTTTACAGTATTGTGTGCTGCTGTTTACAAATCCCCGAGGGATATCAGCCATTAAAAGAAAATGAATAAATTCAGCACCAGTGTAATGGTCAGTGTTCCTTGCTACTGCCTTGGAATAGAATAGGTTAGAGTATGTCTCTTCCAACTCTTATTGGTGTACAAGGAACTAGTGAATACTAAGTGTAAACAGGGTACAGAATTATCAATACAAAGAATTTTGTCTAAGAAAGAAAGGAAGTAGTCCTACTATTTAGCAGAAATGTTCCTAAAATGTGACTTCTATGTCAATTTTTTTTCAATTTACAATGAGCAAATTTATATTTTATTACAAATACAAGTGCATTCTTTTGGGTGATAAATTGCAGTCATTTTATTTCAATTGCCTCATGCTTTTATCTGATTTGTAGATATGAAAAATCATTCTGAATTTTTCAGATAATAGTGCCTGTTTCACATATCATTTAAAATCTGAAGTTATAAGATGCAGATAAAACAGATAAATTACAGATTCATATAAACTTGTGGATGAGTTAATTTAGAACATGGTAAACAATAGGTCCTTTGGAAACTAAAAATGTGGATTATCCAACAGATATAGAGTGTTGTTAAATAGAATTCCAGTTCAGAAACTCCAAGAGAAGTGACAGTTTTAATTGCCTTTCTCAATTCTCAGATTCAAGCAAACCAAATGCTTTATCCAACTCACTGTGTTTTTTGCCGAAGCAATGAGTGTTTTAGATGAATAAGTTATAGACATTTTTGTGCCATTAAATAGCAATATATACTGTGTGAACTACAAAAAAATCATTTGCAAAAATATTAGAGGAATATCTTCTATTTAACTTGTTCCTATTGCTGACATGATTTCGTTGGGATAGAGATTAAAAATAGTACTGGCGTCTAATTGAAATTGGGTTCAGATTTTTATATATGTGGTTCTAAGACTCTTCCAAATATTTGGAAGCTGTGTTTAAACCAAGGCTTTCAAGGCTTGCATTAATGAAGAATACAAATTCTTCTAATAACATCATTTTATGCTCCTTTGTGGATACATTTGCTATTGCAAACAATACTCAGGTATGTAACATCATCCTATTGAAAGTTATATATATAATGGATATTAAAAACATTACATATTGTAGCCAGTCCTTTTTAATAAGCAAATACATTCTTACTAGTCATGTTTATGATTTAATCAGAGTAACTTTTTATTGGTTAATTTCAAATTTAATGTTTAAATCCCATTCTTTATGGTTTTTAAGCAATCATCTAAATTGGGTTTCTGAGAATACACTTTTAAAATCATAAACATAGAGTGTTTCTCTGTAAACTGACAATGGGATAATTTGGTTTTTCAACTGATATGGAAAATAGTAGTATGGGTCTCCATCTATTAAGGAGGTTGACATGTTAACAAAGAAAACATTCATATACTGATGGATATAAATTTCTCCACTCTTCAAGGAAGGATGATGCACATATTTTTTGAAATTACTTACCAGTGCCATGAAATTTTACCCATCCAGAGTTGCTGGAATCTCCGTAATAAGTTCTATAAAATAACTGGCTTTATTATTAATTACAGAATAATTTGACATGTCTTTATAGTCATCCACGACAACAGCATGTAAGGAATGCAAGGAAATACATGGCATACTAAGTAAAAGCAATTCTTTAATAACATGGTCATATATTCTGATTTTACTGGATTTTTCTATTATACATATTGTGGCATTTTATAGTGACTCTATGTCCAGAACAGCTGAACTCTGAAGCTGCTACAATATCTTAGGGAATGATGGCATTTCTATAACTTATCACGTGTGCTATATCAATTCTACACTTGATTCCTTGAACAAATCAACCTGCCAAAAACTGCTTTCCTAACTAGCAATAGTTGAAGGTATATTTCACCAGCATTACTACTCAGCAGGGAATGCATTTCTCCCAGTAGCCATAGTGTGCATTAAAGCTAAAACACTTTCTACCTATAATACTGGATATCTCAACCTTAAAAGAAAAACGGGTAGAAGAAATACATTTTGGGTTCTCTGATCTGCCCAATTTCTATTTTGTTTCTTATCAAAGAGAATACTGTAGTTGTTTGATGTTTTGTCTTATTAAAGCCATTTTTAAGATGCCATTCATATTTAAGAAGTTAAAAATTAATTGCTAACAAATGACAGATTACACTAGTAAACTGGATGGGTTCATTATAAAAAATGGTGACGTTCTTGATTACATGCAATACAACTCTGTTAACAACTGATGTTCACTTTTGGGTGGTTTAAGAAAGTTTTCAACCAACACATTTTTGTAAACTAAAGATAGGTTTACTGTAATGCATAGTATTTGTATGAAATAGCAGATGTTGACTTTTGTTACATTCTCATGTTAACTATTATAAACTTGAATCCATTAATTTATTAAAAAGATGTTTTTATAAAAATATGGTTTGATCTTGTCATTTTAATGTATCTTTTCAACAATTTTTCACTATTGTAGTATTAAATTTATTTTTACATTTTGAAATCAAAATATTGGTATGCCAGAATAAATATTTCCCTTAGCAGGAATGCTCTACTTTGGGAGGGAGGCAGAAAGTGTGGTTTTAATCAGGGCATTATGAATTACACCTTGTACTTTTAATTTTATACACTATCCAGAGTCACTGCTGTGAGATGTGTGCGTCTATAATCACATGGCAGGAAGGCTCTTAAAACCCATTGACACTGGTTATTAACATTTAGTTGTCTAGGTAACGCTATGTAGGTGCCAGCACTACTAGAAGGCCAGAACAGAAAACCATCACCAAAGACTAGAACTATTAATAAAAATATTTTATTGAGAGGATGTAACAATAGAACCTTGCAAACCTGATTGAACTCTAAGAAATAGAGAAGTACAGCACAGTGAATCAGAAAGGCATTTGCCTGAATTGCTTCTGAATATTATCTAGTTTCCCAGGGCTTAAAAGAATATTTCAGCCCTCTTTGCCTGGATAATGTTTCTTGCATATTTCCATTACAATTACTTCCCTTATTTTCAACACATAGGTTTTGTGCTCATTATTAGCCAGTATAATAGCTATTTATTCAGGTTGTTCACCATACCAATTATTGGTAGACTAAACCAAGCACAAATGTTAAAGAACAATGAAAACTATTTTTAAAGAGCAATATAACGAATACTTACCCTCAATCTCGAAGAAATTAAAAAACCAAAGTACAAAAGAATGATTCCACACCCAGCATACATCATTACCATGAGATAGGTTTGGAGATGATCTTAGTGATATGGAGGCTCCCACAGAAAGGCCTTATCTCAGCCTAGATTAAGCTCAGCCTATATAGCTTTTTAAAGATAATGGCAGCACTTAGTATTACATCAAGCAATGAATAGGCACTCACTCTAATATACAATTTAATTTTATAAATATAAAAAAGATACATGTCACTATGCTTTACACTGCAGTATGACTAGAGTTTGCTATAACAGCTACAATTGAGCCTGTTTTACTATTTTATTCACCATGCTTTTGTATAGCAACTATTACAACATGACATCAGTGTAGAAAAAGGCATTTCTGAAAGCTATGTTCTAAGAAGTAGTATGCAAATTATACTAATTAGCCTTCACAGATGGTGGCTAAGAATAGCTTAGGTGATGGATTTGATCTGATTTTACTTGGCATAGTTTTCATAACTTTGCTGAAGACATGAAAATTTTCATGATTTTATACATCTTGGGATGCTATCCTTATTTAGTTAAAGAGAAACGCTAAACAAACCATGTCCAGAATAAAGATTATTGAAGTTACATCTATGCAAGGCCATCAGGTAAGATGCCTACCAGCAAATATCCAATTGAATGTGGAATTATTCAGGTATAGTCTTTGATGAATATTCTTATATGCACAAACTCTCTGTATTTCTGAGCTGACATATGAAGTAACTCAACCAATAGTGATGTCATCTGCTTCCACAGAAACAGAATACTACTCATTCTTCAAAGAACTTCACTGATGCTGTATTTGTGTATGCTATGTCTTGATCCATGGATCTCTGCCAAATTCATTAACAAACAAGGTTAGTAAGTTTTAATGTCTAAATATTAAGGCTTTTACTGATTAAAATTAATAATATTTTCCTGTTCTTAGAACTTGAAAGCCGTAACTATCAAGAGGCTTTTTGAAGGATGACTGAATTTGTTAATCTACTAAAACTTTCAGAAAAACTACCTCAATTAACAGCAAACATCAAGAAACTGAATGACAGATTCATGGCTTTCCTGAACATTGAAACAAAAATGCAAAGAACAAAAACAGAAACTACAAAATTAATCAATACTTGCAGCTACGGGAATTTAAAATCATTATTTAGAAGTAAAAAACAGCATGGGAAATATAAGACTCTGAAAAACAAACCTTGCAATAAAGCTAAGAAAGAGAGAAACAAAGGCAAAATTGCATCTTTCTTAGGATTGTTTAAGAAATTCAGCTCCTGGAGGATCAGACATAAACAAACAATTGATGAAGATCAGGAATTGATTCCACTAGATTTATTTGATATTTCTCATGAGATAATACAAGTTACCTGATATTCTGTTTCCCTTTTTAATTTAATGTGATAAACATTATTTTTAAAAAATAAAATAACACAATTTGAATGTATTTCTTTTAATTTATTCAGTATGTTTATATTATATTATTCAGTACATTTCCAGCTACTACTTGAACTGATATATCTATGGTATCAGCTATATTTAAATACAGTATTCATTTGATGTCATTCATCTTTGAATACAAAATGTCTATAACAAACAACTAGATACCACTAGGCTCCTATCCTGTTTTGTGTGTGTGTGTGTGTGTGTGTGTGTGCAAAGATAATGGGATGTCTATTGTTGGGAAAAGAACCAGATAGTCTAACCTAGCAAAACATTTCAAAGTTGAGTCAGTCATCCACTCTGTTTTGAAATACTGTCACTTGGCTAAATCTGTAATACATGTTCTCCATCTATGCTTCACTCCAGTAATCTCTATCTTGTTTTCCTTCTCCTTTTATATTCCATCTCTTTTCTCATTAATTAAGCCTATAAGTTCAGAGTCAAGGTTTGTGTTCCTTACTTTATCATTACACAGCACCTATTTAAAAACATAAGCTTTTATATAAATAATTATGAATTTACTGTGATTACACTGATCCATCAGCACATAAAGATACATTTTCAACAAAACAGTACTTACATCACACATACTGTACAATGTCTAATCTTATTAGCTCTTACAGCACAAATTACCTACATTCCATTCATGTAGTCAGTACTATTCCTGAATATTCATGTGTAACTCATGTAATACTCCCAGCAAGTATTAAGCACTCTGTGTTTTAATTGCATTATGCAAAATATGGTAAAGCAAATACAAGAACACTGTATCAATATTTTTATGATTATATTAATTGCCTCTCATTAAATCAGAGGCTATTTTATGAAATAATCTTATACATGCTTTCCAAATCTTTTCAGAAGTAAATAAAGTGTGGCTTACTCTGTGCTAAAGATGTTTAGGATAGCAGAGTGTTTACCTTAACATTGTAAGTGGGGTTGTCTTTTAAAATGTTTTAACTTTGCTGCATTTTTTAATTTCTTTGAATTATCTTAGAAATATATTCTTATTCATTTTTGCAAACTGTGCCTATGGTGTTCTGACCCAACTGGGTTCCCAAAGAACAAACACAGACAAAGGCAGCAGTCCCCACCTTTTAAGGTTTAATTATGAATTATGTTCTGGAGGCTGCTTTCCACTAATTAGCTCCAACAAGAGCCTTGCCAAGTTGTTTGTCAAGGCTGCCAAAAACCCAGAGATAAGAACAAGATTTAATTTACAAGATTCTCCAAACATGAACTAAGATGTCCACCAGTTGAGTTTCAGAGCTTCTTTGCTGTCTGCAAAGAACACTTTTCCAAACCTGGCTTTTATTCTCTTGAGGGAGGGGGCATTATCTTGCAGCCTTACTCCCGAATCGCTTGTGCTGCTGTAATTGTTCTTTCCTCTGAGCAATCCTTCGTGCACATGCATTTGGCACAGGCTCCTCGGGAACCTCCTCATCACTGCTGCCAGCCCCCACAATCTCTGAAGACAGCAATCCACTCCCTGATGGTCCTGGCCCTTCATCAGAGTCCTCGCTCTCCTCAGCCATCTGTACCACAGCATATGGACATTTTATTCTGCAAATGGTTATCTGTACATTAATTTGAAATATAACTAGTACTAACTATAACTAAGAGATGGGTGAGATTACAGTGAGTTAAATTTTCCTTGGTTTGCTTTTCAAATAATATGAACTTGCTTTATCTACTCTTTCACCTTCCCCATTCTATCCATACAAAGAAAATCTATGTATTTTTAAGCATTAAAAGAGTACATAATACTGCAATCTTGATAACATAAACAAGCAAACTTACTTAAAAGCAAAGGCAATGTTATACATAACCACCAGATGGCAGATGGACCTATATCTTATAATGAATTATACACATTCTTTCTACAAATGTCAAATTCTAACCAGGCAGCTTTTTTCATTTTCTGTAAATTTGTACAAGTTATGTATAAAATGTTATCATTAAGATATCTTCCTATAACATTTTATCATACATATTTTAATTAATTATATCCAATATCACATCACTTTCTGATATGGCGTTTAGCATCTTATCCTGGTGTTTGGAGGCTGAAGGTAGACTGAAGTTGAACCCAAGCAAGATGTATTTGCTATAGATTCATTGTGTTTGTCTATCAGAACCAGGGTCATCTCTGGATGGGCTTGCACTGCCTCTAAAGAACATGTTTTCAGGGGATCTTTGGCTTATGTTTTATGTTTAATATAGTATACATATTTTAATTCTTCATACCTTGGACCAGTGGTGGGATTCAAATATTTTTACTACCGGTTCTATGGGCGTGGCTTGGTAGGCATGGCAGGGGAAGGATACTGTAAAATCTCCAGTCAAAGGTGCTATTTGCCGGTTCTCCGAACTACTCAAAATTTCCACTATGGGTTCTCCAGAACTGGTCAGAACCTACTGAATAACACCTCTGCCTTGAACCTTACCAATATTTTGGTGTACTGCCACTTGGACGGATTTTGGCTTTTTTTGACAGCCGAAACCCAGTCCAGCCCTGCCTGGCATCAAGGTCAGGCATACTTCATGAGCAGAACGGCAAATGTGAAGTGGGGCAGTGAAGTGCAGGGTGGCAGGGGTCTCATAGTGTGGAACAGGTAGAGTATTTGTGGCTGGGCCTGGACTGGGGCAACTGCAGTTTCCCCAGAGCCTGCTTGCCACCCTGCATGGTAGGATGCAGGGCAGACAAAGGGCAAAGATGGAGATAAAGGTGGGGGAGAGATAAGCAGGTGGGGAGTGTTGGAGTGTCCCTGCACTTGGAAGTGCAGGTAGGCTGCCAAGACCCAATTTTTGATCATGTGATCACAGGGATACTGCAATGACCATAAATCCTTTTCAGCAGTATTGTAGCTTCGAATGGCCACTGAACAAACGGTCAAAAGTCAAGGATTACCCATGTAAGACATTTTCCCTCCTGTACCTTCTCCCAACTTACTTGCAGTGCCTTGAACATATAAATTTATCTGCTATTTTGTGACATTTTTGCAAGTCATAATGAAAATGGTCTTACTACGGATATCTAAAATGTAATATATTTATTAATAACTGGAAACTGGATACAGAAAAGCATCGAATGTTTGGCAAGAGAAATTTTGAAAGGGTTCGCAAAATATTTCAAATATCTCCACGTAACTTTTATAAAAAATATTGTAATGGAACCAGGCAGCATGACTTTAAGGATTTTAAAGTGCGATACTGGGTATTCCTCCATTTTGTCTTCACAACTATCCTCTGAGGTAGGCCAAACTGTGAAGCAGTTATAGAATAATGAATATTTATTTGATTTGTCAATTGCTTACAAGATAATAGGTATGTGTAAACATAGTTATGAATACGTGAAATGGATACAAGAAAAATGAAAAGAAACAATAAGACAGGGACGGTAGGCACATTGATGCGCTTATGCACGCTCCCTGCCTTTATGCAATATGGCTTATCCTAGTGACCTAGTCCGATAGTCTAATCTAGCTAAACAAATACTCTCTAGGTAACCCTGCACTACGGCTCCAATTTTCAAGCCAGAAAGTCTATCATTCCCAGAGACTCCTATGTTAGTGATAGTTTTTCTAGTCATTCTATTACGATACACAATGGGGGCTTTCTAGGTGCTTTTTAGTTTAAAAAGTTGTATATAAAAATAAATATTTAACCAATACGATGAGATTATATAGCTAAACATAGGTCAGTCACGTTTGACTCTAAAACTTACTCAATTATTAAACGAAAGCAAAACATACAATAAACACTGTGTCAAGTAATGCCACACTCACGCGGTGACCTGCGAAACTCGTTCTGAGAATGCATAGAAGGAAATGGGGAACACAACCTTCAGTATATGGTATGTCTCAATGAGTTCAAGTGCATTTACTCTATGCCCCCCCCCCCCCCCCGCCCTAAAGGCATGCTAGGAAATGGGAGACGAGCGGGGAAGCTCGTCTCCCATTTCCTAGCATGCCTTTTTCTCTCCGTCTCCGAGCTCCACCTTGACCGCTCAGAGATTGGAACGGTACACATCGGCGCGCGGAAAGAAGTGCGGGAAGGAGAGAGACCGCGCGCGCGCGCGCGCGCGCGCGTGCATGCAGACGAGTCGCGCGCTGCTCCGTGACCCATCTCACTGAACAAAGGATTCCTGTTCGCAATCTCTAGACCTAAAATGGCGTCAGTTCAATCTCCCAACACCATAGAGATAAAGGAGAGGCCGAGTTGGTGGGAGGGGGGAAGGCGGACGGGAAGAGCGGCTTTTTTTTTTTTTTAAAGCATAAGGCCTCTCTGCCTATCGCGGCATTCTGACTCGCTGGTCGTAGTTCTGAGCCTGGACTGGGGGAAAAAGACCCGGTGTTTGTCTGATCATGGCGACGGAGGAAGAGACTAAGGTTTCTAAGAAGGTAATGGAGGTGAAAGCTTTTTAAAATAAAATTGCCGAATTCGCCGAATTGCTTCAAAACCACCCCGAAGGGCTTGGTTGGTCGAAACGTACCGCCTTTCCAACCATGAATACACTTTCTCAAGCAGTCCAGGCTAAGCGAATCTTCTTTTCTCCGTCCAGAGATACACAGTAGCTCTGAACACGAAGGTTCCGGTGACCTCTGGTCTCCTCCTTTTGACAGCTAAATGTAGGCGACCTGGATTTAATTTTAATCTCCTTAAAACACCAGGCTCCTTTTTTCCCTTCCACGTTGGGATGGTGACAGTTACTTCTGGAAATACCATTGCACCCAAGCGACCCTATTTCAAAATAACAGCCACAATCCCTGCTGCATTATTTTAAAGGGGTTTTGACTACCAGTAGGAAAAAGCAAAAAAGAAAGAATGATAAGTCTATTATTATTTATATTATTTGTTGATACAGACATACAAAGTATAGTAGTAACAACATATTGGGGTGGGGTGGTAGTATATGATCCCAATTATTGTTCTGGTGTTAAAATAATGTCCAAATGTACTTGATATTTTTCCAAAGAACAAACAATTGTTATGAAGAGAGTTTTTTATAAAACATAATATGCTCAGCATTCTGGTAATATAACTTCTTAACGACTGTTACATGGTATCAGACGTTTACCCTCTTGGGAAAGCATATGTCTATTTTAAAATGTGTAAATGTGTCTATTTGTATGGTGACAGTGTATTACAGGCATATTCATACAGGAGTGCTAAATAAAGACAACACATACCTATAACAACATTCTGTTCAGAGTAAGAAATTTTATGCAAAGTATAGAAAGGGAATGACAAACGAAGAAGTCAGGAAATACAAAAAAATGTAGTTACATCTAATTTATTATAAAAATGTAAGTAGTGCCAAGGTGGATTGGATCCTTGGCCAATCTAATCCAGTAGTCTCGTCTCACAGCGGCCAACTGACAGCAGAAAGGAATCCCATTAGTTTCCCAGCAGATAGCTTTTAAAGACAAGTATGGTGTTCATCATGTGCTAATAGCCTTTGATTGCCTGACTTCCATGTATTGGTCAAACGGTTTTTGAAGTTAGGCAAACTTTCATATCTTATAGTAGCAAATTCCAAAGTTTGATTGCAATTGTGATATCTGAACACCATTCACTAAATCCTTATTTTCCATCCTGGCAAATAATTGTTTTTTCCACCTCCATATGCCATTTTCTGTGTGGCCTGAAAACTTTTTTTTTTGCAGATCTTATTAATTCCATAGATCCATGACTTTCTCCATCTTCCCATTCTTGTCAACCCTTTGCATGCACAAATACATACCATACATTTGTAATTCAATTCTCATTCATTCTTTCGTACAATCAAACCTCCACAGCATATTTACTTTTATATTCAGCTCATATTCATAGCTGTTTTTGTTTTACTATACAGTTTTTAAGTAAAGAATCACAAGGCTGAAAGGTACATTAGAGTTTTTCTAGCCCAACCCCTCACCCCAGCCAAGGGACAAGTCCTTATTCCATCCCAGACAAATGGTTGTCCAGTATTTTCTTGAAAACCACCAGTAATGGAACACTAACAACTCCAGTTCACAACTATTCCATTGACTAATCGTTTTCACTGCTGAGAAGTTTCTCCTTATTTCCTGGTTGTATTTTTCTCTGACCAGCTTCCCATTATATACATGTTATAGACTCTACCCTATTTAACTGCTTTCGTTTTTATGTTTTTCCTGACATATTCAACTCTCAGTTCCATATAACAAAATGGGGAAAAACACTCTTATGTACAGCCATTTTTGTTTCTATCAATAGATGTTTATTCCTTAATGCAGATTTCATACTACTACTAATTTTTCTGCCAGCATTTGCACATTTTAAAGTTTTCTCCATCCATTTTTCAACCTATAATAAAATTTTCTTGAAATAAGCACATTCACCTTCTCTTCATCCTTGAATCTATGTTTTTAATGGTTCCTGTTAGTGTAACTTTGCATTCTTCTGTGGCAATGTGTAACACAATTTTTATCTTCCTGTTTCCATATCCTCTTCCCTTGTATCCATTTTCCTTCATTTATTCCACGCATTCCAAAATACAGTTCTTGGCCCCACTGTTTGGATCTCTATAACTATCATTGAATATCAATGATAGGATTGCCAAAAGTTGACATTGTGGTTTGGCCATATGGCCATATTGAGGTAGGAAATTTATGAAAACTGAAATAAGTTCTAAATCTTCTTTCCCAAATCTTAACAAGAATACAACTGTTATGAAGCACTTACTGATCCATTCCTAAAACTGAAGTCCATGACCTTTTGCTCAGAAACTAATTCATAATGCAGATGGCTTTATTTAAGTTGTATTAGCAAATTTGATGTTACCAATAATTTATTACACTATACCTCAAATCTCCAAGTGTGTTCATTTGAATAATTTATACCTTAAATATATAAATTTGATATTGATGACTGTTAATATGACTTATCTCCTAGCATCACTTTCTGCAACTTATCCACCAGGAAAGTAATATTAGAGCTACCCAGCTCACAATCTACTTAATGCCATCAGAGACTATTTGTAAATCATAGAATCAAAGGAAGACTTTTAATTTCTGAAAAATCTACTAGAAGTAACATACAATGAATGAATTTTATTTGTTGCAATAGACTTTACTGTTCACTTTTTCCTGTCTTTCTGGATCAGTGGAAAAGCTGTTTTCATCAAATTTCTCAGTTATGCTTAATAACAGAGATTGATGCCTTTTTTGAAATTGGATCTTAAATTATTATTCAGAGAAATTGTTCTTGTTCATTTTAAAATTACATTCGGTGATGCCCAAAGTATATCTTAACAATAATGTATTTAATTTCTTTTCAGTCCTTTCTGCAGGAAATGCTGGAAATCCATAAAATTCCTTGTGCTCGACAATCATTTCTTTATGGAATATTGGGTGGTCTAGGTGTAGGGCTTGGACACTTTTTGGCAACTAGTAAGTAAAAAATAAAGACCTGTTAACATATATGAGATTGTGTGTAAAGTTTTATTTTTCCATTTTCTCATTGTACTTTCTCACAGATTACCATTTGCCATCTATGCACCATTTTAATAAAGAGTTGACGCATCTTTCAAAATAGTGCTTGCTTCGGTTACTCTGCATTCCTTCTAGAAAAAAATGCATATTGTCAACAATCCCTAAGCTTTGAAATTTTAAACTTCTAAATGTTAAAATTAATAGTAAAATAATTCAGCGATCAAATTAATGCTAATAATTCAGTGATCAGCTAGTCTGTTGCAGTCATTAACTAGACATTCTTTCAATAATTTGCATAGCTCCTTTATCAATTTAATATGCTCTTTGTGCTTTCCAAATAACTGTTCTGCAGTGATGATCTCAGGTTTAATGCAGTTTCACTAAATCTCATTCAACTAAAATAACTATTCCAACAATGATCTATTGTTACCTTAAACTTCAGAAATAACTTTATTTTGGATTATGTTTTACTGTTGATTTCCTATATTTGTTATTGCTGTCTTATCAATACATGCTCATATGAGTAAGATAGCTCTTTTCTCACCATCAGGCAGAGTGAGACGATCCTATAACTTGGGAGTAGGAGGTTTCTTTGTGACAACATTAGGATGCTGGTGGGTATGATTCAATGATAGCTTACTCTTTTAAGATTGATCATGCTCTAATCATGTATGTTTTTTTGACACTTTTATTAATAATTGCACATAGTACTTATTTATTAACATTTGTAGTAAGATTTCCTTATTACCTGGAAAAGCTGTACTTTCCATATATCAATCCAAATTTATATCCAGTTGGTCTCATTGGCAACAATGACCAAATTTTCTTCCATAATTTCCATATAGAACTTGGTTGATTTCATTATTGGCATAAAATTGATTCCAAAATTGTTTATTGTGAGCCATGCAGTTTTGTTTTTTGATTGGCAACCATACAAAAATTTTTAACTAGGTAGCCAAGAAGCTTTTAAAATTTCCAACTAGTTGCTATTCTTTAAAAAAGGCTATTGCAATGAAAAAGAGTAGGCATGTCTGTTGATTTTTTTGTGTAGGAGTAATGGGGAAGGTGTTTGAAATAGCTTCCATGGCAAGTACTGGTGGAAGTCGGATATTTTTGGACTGACAGAAAACAAATATGTATGAATAACAAAATATTTTTGCATAAAGGATAAGAGAAAAATGTTATGTAGCATGTGTTCTTTAAATTTAGTGTGTGTCAGTTTGACAATAGCTAAAGTTATATTTTCTGAAAAAGGGATGCTTTTCTTCTTAGTTTTTTTAATTGCAATAAAGCAAACAAAATATAAATAATAATGCAAGTGATCATGTGTTTTTTAAAAGGTTCTATTGTAGATACAACAATGCAAAAATAAGGTTTCAACAACGCATGGTTCAACAAGCGATAAAAAACAAGATACTGTTTGAAGGCACAGAGTTTGATCCCACAAGGAAAGAAACAAATCATGAAAAAAGTAGTTAGTTTTGACAATGTCATTGAAGTATTTTGTACTGATTATGTGTATAGTATAAGCTTTATTGAAATTTG
Source organism: Bungarus multicinctus (assembly GCA_023653725.1). NCBI lineage: Eukaryota > Metazoa > Chordata > Lepidosauria > Squamata > Elapidae > Bungarus > Bungarus multicinctus. The sequence continues at coordinate 66,158,085 of CM042836.1, read as the reverse complement.
ATAAAATGTTTCTTGTATTATAAAATTCAGTTTTTTATTTTCATTTTATCACTGATTTGTATATAAATATGCCGCTTTGAGAACATGGCAGAATTTTTTTCAAAGTGGCACATTCCAGTTAATTTTTCTGATTAATTAAAAATACAGTACATGAAAAGTTTATCCATTGGCCAAAATTAAAGGATAGTGGTTACTTTGATCTTGATGAAGTACAGCAATCTTTTAAAGTTTCTCTCAGCTACCACCTCTGAACACAATTTTCCTATTCAGTACCTATTTTAATAGGAAATCAAATAGCTGTTTGCCTGAACTCACACTACAAATATATTGCGAATGCAAGTATTTATTATCATGCAAAATACTTTACCGGATTCTAATGTTAGCCATAAGATTTCTGTAATCTATGTAATCTGAAGATTGGATTGCTATATTTTAGTTTTTTCTTGTTTTCAGAATTTTTCATCTGTGCCTAAAGCCTTTAGTTTCTAAGAATTGTTTATATATAGCAATGCACATGGTTTTTTTAAAAAAACATTCCCACTGATGAGAACCAGATGATGTAGCTGGATGACCTTATTCCAGTCATTCCTTCAGTCATAAGTGCAGGATTTACATCAAGCTAGTATATGTATGCATGCATAGCTTGTTATGCACATATCATTTTTAAAAAAATTGGCATTGTTATAAAGGATCCAAATAGTTGAAAAAACATTTTACCAAAATGTACTATATTGTTATTGATCTGTTAATGACCTACTGATCTTGTAGTTTACTAAAAAAGCAAATGATTGTATCCTTTCCCTAATTTTAATTGAAAAAAATGTATACCTAATAGAAAAACTCAATGTTCATTTAATTGCATATTGGTGTATAAAGTATTTGTAAAGAACACAGTATATTAATACATGTATGCGTTTAATGTAGTACCTTTCCCAAAGAAGTCTGTCCAAGTACACTGAGAAATTATGTAGTAATTATCTAGCAGAAGCTGCTGAGTTTCTTTGCCTAAGTCAGGGGTGTCAAAATTGCATCATCACGTGATGTATCGCTTTTTCCTTCACTAAACTGGGCATGGGCGTGGCCAGTGCATGATGTGCTACCCTGACTTAACCAAATCAAAGTTGCAACCACCAATGTTTTTATACACCCCAAATTCTGTAATCTTACTAAATCTTAAATGAGAAGTCATTGATGCTGAGCTTGTTTTCTTGCAGACTGTCAATTACTCAACTTAGGTAACATCACTGATGTCACATAGTTTGGGTAATGAAACAAGCAAACTCAAGAGAATATCAAGGACTACCAATACTCATTTCAATCCTGAACTACAAATATTTTCCTTTTACTGGTAAATTTTAAAACCTTAGTGCCAGCTGATTTTTGGTAGGGACTATAAAGAAAAAGTTAGCACCTATAGAAATTGTTAGTTTTTTTTCTATTTACCTCCATCATCCACAGAATCTAATTCTTGTCCTTCAATATGTTAAGAAACTGGTGAAGAAAATATAATAAAATCCTGTTTGAAATACATTGCTTCATCTTTGGAAAAAAAATTGAAGTTTGTCTGAAGTTCAACTTGTCTGATTTTGTTTTCTACAATGTTAGCAGCCATTTTAAATCTACCATTTTATTATGTAGTTCAGTAAGAAAGTTTTTCTAGATTTAGCCAGCCAACCTTATTTAATGTTGTATGGTCTCAACAACTTAAAATATGACTGTAGGTAGCTTATAATTATCAGTGAAAATCAAACTCAAACCAAATTAAAAGGCAATTAATTATAATAGGTGATTTTATGCAGCAGCTTGCATTCCAGTCTATTATTTTCCCAAACCTGGGAAGCAGGTTTAGCCAAGTTATTGGTCCAAAGTCATGTAACAAGCTTTTTGGCTGAGAATGGGACTTAAAACCAGGGACTTCCCAGTCCCAATTGACCGTAACTCTTCTATCTCACTAGAACATGGCATGAAATACTCCAGGACATTCTGAGGAGCCTGGTCCATTTTGTTAAACACTTTTTAAAGTTTTTGGGAACCTAGAGAAAAAGTAATTCGTTAATTCCATTTTCAGCCAAAGTTGTGAACTGATAGAACAGTACTTATGTTCTGCATTTTGGATTTTAGTCTGTGTCTGCACAACTGGAAGTGAGCGGTGGTTGAGCAAGCAAAAGCTTCCCTCTCATGCTGTGGAAGTTATCTTCCATGAAACCGATCCCTGGTGTCAAAAAGGTTGGGGATCGCTGACCTATAACACATTTGTGTGTTATATAAGAGTTAACGTGTATAAAAAATAAATGACTTGCAAAATATGTATCTGCACCAAAACTAAAACACACCACAAAATACTAAGAGGGACTTGCTAGCATCTTGGCCCTAAAGCCTTTTCCCTTCTTCTGGGAAGCCAAGAAAATTGGGACTATCCAAAATTCAGGAATCTTTTCCACAAGGAAGACTTCTAACAAAGGCAGCATGCCTTTTAGGTCCCATAAAGAAATATTGTTTCATAGAAGACATGGAATATATGCTGCCAGATCTGGCAGAACCCACTAGTGATAAGACAGTTCCTCAGTTTTTGGCTTTGTGCTATGTAGGGTTTAAAGGTGACAACCAGCATTGCATTCAGAAACTTGTTGGAAGCAATTACAGTGGCATAAAGTTTGCACTGCTACTTTCTTGACTACCTGGTTTTTGAATGTTTTTCAAGTGCATGCCGAGAGAATGCATTGTAATAATCCAATTAGGAAGCAACTAAATACATCTATTGATCTGGAAATAGGACCAACTGCTACATAAAATGGATGTGCGCAAAGATCCATGTGTTCATGTTGCCACCTGCTTCTTGAACCAAAGCCCCAAAAATTGTGAAATTATGTAATGTTCACTCACAAAATAGCTGCCCACAAACTTACTTTTAAAAAAGTAAAGTATTGTCCCAAATGTTTTCTACTTTTCCAAAGGGACTTTTTTTTAACGCCAAACACATCCCTTCCCAAAAAAGCTTTCTTTACAGAAAACCAATTTTGATAGCATGTCTATGGGTATCACATTGTGTACCCTAATGAATGCAGATTGCTTCATAGTTTCCTAGAAAACAAATCTAGGAATAATTTGTTCATGTTAGTAAATATTGTAGGAATAATACTAATTCTGAACAGAATGCATGCACTAAGCTCCCAAAAGTCCATCCAAAGCATCCCAAAACCTTTCTTAGCCCAAATACGAAGGGGAGAGGTATAGAAGGGAAAGGCACAAAATACAACAAATAAATTAGGGAGAAATGATTCTCAAGCGTGCCTAAAATTTATTAAGGCCAAGTGCATTTTGGGAAACAATTTTTTCAATCAAAATAAATTCTATTACTTGTTTTCAAGGACATCAGTATTTTGCTGAAAGCTATTAAAATCTATGATGTTTCCCAAGAACTAGAAATGCTGAAGATAGTACATGCAAACCATGACTGCCAACTTAATGGAATTCACGATAAAATGCACAAAAAGGTCCACTTTCATTTACTCCTGTTAAACTCAATTCTGCATTATTCACTTGTAAATTCCCTCCCCCCAAAAATGATTCCTCTCTGCAACTAATTTCATCTATATTAAACTGCAGTCACAGTTCTGCAAAATTCTGGTAATAAAGTTAAGAGTTTAAGCACTATTAGTGGCCATAAGAAAGCCATTATCAGCTTTAGTGTAGTAACTTGCAACACAGGAATTCAAACTGCAAAAATAATAAACAGGCAAATTTCCATATTTTCTATTAAAATGACAATTTGCGTAGGGTTCTCTCCCCTATATCAGGATGTGGAGAGCATACATTTTGAACCTTCTCAGAAATCAGTACTTTAAACATTGAACCTAACTGTTTCATTAAAGGGATTTTAGACCAATGTGGTGAGAATCCCAGAGTAAGAGTAAAATGATTTTATTTTATTGCAAACAAACGGCTAAAGTTAATTTCTCCACCCACTTTCTTTAAAGTAAATCAGCAGGCTAAGGAGACACACCCATCTGAAAACTAACATGATTAAAAATTAGATATAAAATGGGTGAATCACAATTTCATTTGTTTACAAAATGGTGGAGTATACTACTACAAGCACACTAAATACACAGTATTTGTGGGGAAAGGGTTACAGACACACAGCTAACTTCATATAGATCCCATTAGACAACTGGATTTACAACAAGTTTGTTTAATAAGAAATGGGCAGAGCCAGCTTTTTCAGAATCAAAATGCAGAACAATGGAAAAAGTTGATGGTGTGTACCTTCACAAGTTGAGCCTCTACAGACAAGTGCAACCAGGTTAGATGTGCACTCCACCATCACTATTTAGCTTTAAGATTTGTTTTGGCCTCTTCAAAAATCATTGCCAAATTAAAAAAAATATATATTCCTTTCTTTATTGCCAAGACTGTTTTGATTTTTCTTCCCTCTTCCATACCTAAAAACTGCGTAGAGGATGGAGTGGAAGATGGAGTGTAATGAACGTTATTTACATTGTATTTTTGGGGGGTGGAGCACAAAATAGCCTGGTTGCTAAATATTCTGTTTTGATGACTCACGACTGTTTCCTAGAAATTGAGGGGAGGGAGGGAGGGGGAGAAAAAAAAAATCTTTAATCAGAGGACACCAGATACAAAGCAACATTTTACTTTTGTTGTGGTAAAAAAAAATCACATTTTACAGATAAAATGTAAGAACCCTGAAATACTGACACATTCGCTCATCGTGCACAATGCTGAGGTTCTTTTAAGATTCACTTTAAAACTGCAATTAAAAATGTACAAAAAGAAAAAAAAAACCAAACCCACAAAGCTTCTAAAAAAGGAACCTGCAGGCACTTCCTCTTGTGGAATGTTTAAAAAGTTAGCCTACTAAAGAAAACAGTCGATTTCTTGTGAAGGTTTTGAAGAAATATGGATCAGTTCATTTTTATTTGGGAATTCAATAATATCCTTGGTGGTAATGCTGACTCCATGGCTTCTGACCCCAGAATTGCTGAAAAAGAGCAGAGAACACAATGTTATGTCAAATTTAAGTTTATGGCTTACTTATGAGTCTTATAAACAGAAAGAATGAGGTATATGCAAACAAAAATTGTGTTTCATTTAAAACTGAGAAGCATACTTACACCCTGCTGCCACTGGTTGTAGCCCTGAGATTGATTTTTGTAGCCACGATTGTTTCCCCTTCCTCTGAAATTCTACAGCAAAACAAGATATGGGTTAAATTGAACACTAATCTCTGTCAATCCAATTAAGTTGTTTTAGTTAAGAAAAAGTTTTTGTACTCCAGCTAGACATAAATTCTGTCTATTAAGATGCTAAACTTATTACTAAGAGCATGTCTCTAATACACCATAGTGTATTTCAAAATGTGTTTATAAGCTATTTCTTATCAAGCACAACAGCCATGAACCATTTAGAGACAAACCTAAAAGCTTTGTTCAGGTTAATAACTGTGATTATACTATGCAATGCTGTACTAAATATACTTGGAATCTGCCAGAATTCTAGATTAAAATCTACTATTTTATTAAAAAAAAAAACTGACTCATCCTACAAGTAAGTTTAGGACTAGATCCATTTAGCTTAATAGCTATTATTTGAAAAAATGTAGGGATTAGGAAACCAACTGATTGCACACTTGTATTATCACTAAATGTGGCTTGTGCTCAGCTGTTCTATGGTCCATTTATGTTACATGTCCATGTCTTTATAATCTTAATCATTTGGAGTCTTGATTACAACTGCACACAAAAGGACATTACAAATAAATGAATATGGATATCATTCCTTGATTAGAAATCACTGGAATCGAGTAAAGCATATAAGATTCAAACCAAAAGTAACTGAAACGTTATAAAATTTTAAATCTTTAGATATTCTATCAGCAACAGGCTCCAAGTTTAGTTATCAGAACAACATACTTTTAATTAAATCTAGATTGATTACCAAAAGCAAATTATTCAAGAAAATAAGACCATCTTCTTGGTTCTAACAACACATTACCTGATTATAGTTCCCTCTGTTGGGCATTCCACCTCTGTTATAATTTCCTCTGTTTGAATAGCCTCCACCACCTCCACCTCCTCTTACTGGGAAGACAGGACCACGAGGATATGGATAGCCTATGGCTCCACCACTGCCACCACCACCTCCACCTCCACGCTGGGGCATATTGCCACCTCTCCTGTTATAGCCGCCACGATTTCCAGGGACTGTGGGGGGAAAATGCTACTCATACAATGTCTGTGTATTTTTTTTTTTAAACAAACACCTATTACCCCAGAAAGGCACATACAAGTACAAACAACTGCTACTCTTCATTGGTTAGCTTCTGCCCAACACCCAGGTTGCCATGAACTTTGCAACTAGAATCCAAACCTCAAATGGCAAACCTCTACAGGACCCCAAATGGAGTTCCTTAAGAATCATTGTAACAAAAGGAAATGACAAGTCCCAACTTTTTCAACCACTACCTGTCACTTTCATATTAACCATGAATCAAGATAAACACTCTTTACAAATGGGATACTCAACAGCTGCATAGCAGTTTTTATCCTACTTTACAAATACTGATACTGCCTTGTGTCTGACCCTAAGAACTTTCTGGAAGTAGATATAGGTAATCCTTCACAGCTTTTTTTCTTTAGGCATTTAAGAAGAGTCCTACAATATAGGGAACATAGAAGGACAAATTGCACTACTGTCTACCTCCTCCTCTGAAGTTGCCACGCATGTTAAATCCACCACGTCCTCTCTGTCCACCTCTGTTAAACTGGTTTTTACCACTCTTTTTATTACTTTTCTTTGAACCAGTATTCTGCTTTTTTTCTGGAGGAAGGGCCTTCTTGCTTTCTTCTTTGTACTGCTCCAGAAGTTTTTGGGCTTCATCTTTTTGCAACTCTACGTAGATTATTTCATCAAAACATTCTGACACCTCTGGCAGAGTAAAATTTCCTATAAGACAGAGAGCCCTCAATATTCAGTATTTATTTCTGAAACCATCAGAATAAGCCAAAGTTCCCCTCCTATATAAAAGGAATATAAGACAGGTGATCTTCAATTCAAGGTGCTAAGAGCAAGATTCTCGAACACTTGACACATTCTCCCTATAAAACTGAACTGGGAATACATGTCCACTCAACATGTTCAGCTTCGTTTTCTAGGGCACTTTAATGCCAAGACAGCTTTGTGCATCTGCATGAAGCATATCATGACTGAATAGTGTTAAGGACTGCAGCAGAGGGAACACAATATAGTGTTGTCTTAACAAAGTTACAGAAGTCTTCCAGTTTTTTTTAAAGAGGCATTAATTGTTTAAGGCAAGAAATTTTGAATCTTTATAGATTTTTACATTATTTCTTTAAACAGATACTCAACATCCTAGAACACAGTATAGATTATGTTCCATGCCTTTCATTTTGAGCACTGCATGCTCTGGAAGATCTTTTCCCTCCACCTCTGCCTTCTTTTGTGTTCTTTGCTTGTAGTCTTCATCTTTTGGGCAAACAACAACTGCTTTGCGCTGGAAGCCTGCAAACAGGCACATTTTTCTCCTCTGCGCAGCTGCAGACACATTTGTCTGAAAAAAATGCAGTAACTTACTACACGTAGCTGTCATTGTTAGAGCTAAGTTAAATTAGTGTGCTTAGATTTCACCTCCATATGTATAATGCAATGAAGTTACAAGTAGAAGGAAGTTATGCACGTTAGGCCGAGATTCTAGGGTAACTATTTTCCCCGATTTTAACTGTATTTTGAAACAATTGCTGTAATTTCAATTTTATGTATCAAATACTTATTTCCCACTGACGTTTACTCTATGCCCCTTAAACTGCAGCTTAATTGCATTAGTAACATAAAATTCTAGCCCCCATACCTGATCCAGAATAAAGTTCCGTTTCTTACGAGCAGCAATCTCAATGAATTTGCCAAGACACTGAGGTGCTCTTTGAAGCAGTGTGTTAAGTTTTCCAGTGTCAGCCATTTGCCGCTTAAAACCTGCAACCTATAAAAATCAAATAGCATGTATATCATTACTGATTTTAAGTTTACTTTATTATCCACTTTAATCTTAATAAATTAAAATGTCAAAAATAAAGCTACTTTATCCTTTCATTAAAGATACCAAATCTTATGCTATCCCAATTTATTTTCTGTCAACTTGATTAGCTACTTGCAATAAACTTTCAAATCAGAAACACTAATTATTGGAATGTCAAATAAATATCAAAAAGAACTGTCTCATCTGAACAATCAAATAGTTTTAATATTACCTTTCAATCAAGAATCTGAAACACTTTTAACAGCTACATTTCCAAATATAAAAATGAGCAATTTAGTGTATTCCCAACTCACTTGAACTGTCCCTGCCCTTTCCAGTAATGTCACATTCTCAATGAAAAGCACACAACTGATAAGATTAGTCAACCAAATGACCTGTAATTCCGCTGCCAAATTATTTACAACAATCTAAAGTTGCTATACATAAAAATTGTGCAATTAGTACAGTAATATCTTACCATCATTTTGTCCATAATAGTATTTGTTCCAAGGATGTTGTATTTTCCAGGATTATCTGATGAATGTTTGGTGACCCATGTTGTCTTCCCAGCCCCAGGCAAACCAATCATCATGACCACCTAATGAAAATTTAGTCATGATATTAATAAGGCCTCAAAATAAAACACTTCATTATCTACTCAAATGTTTGATTTGTGCTATAAGCCTTCAACACTATAAGACACAGTAAAAACTATCCTCCCTTCTGAAAGCACTAAGTTTTTATATATTAGTTCAAAAATGAGCTATTACTTACTTCACATTCTTTCTTATGTTCTGGTCCTTTGGGCCCTCTAACTCTATCTTCCAGATTAACATTTTGGATGAATGTATACCCCTCTGGTATGGGAAAATAAGGCTCATCTTTCTGGCCAAAGTTGAATTCCACTGCACAGTTATGGCAGAGAACATGTGGGAAAATGGGCCGTTCAGAAAGAACTTCTTTAGGGATCTTGAAAGCAATTCCAAGGTCCTGCCCATTCTTTGAGTAAGAGAGTTCCACCTCATCACCATCAAAATTCTGCCATAACAAAAAAATACTTTATTATTAACATAATGGTAAGATATCAGAAAAAAAACGGTAAATCTAAACAGATTACTAGTTAAGATTTAACAGTAAACTTTAGACTGAAAGTCAAGTAAAGCTGTAACAAAACTACAGGAACATTAGAGTCTGAGAAATGTTCTGATCTATTTAGGATTGTTTTGGTTAACTTTAGAAAATGCAAAACTCCTCCCTGACTATCCTGTTTCAAAGAGGTTACGTGCTTATTAAATAAATTTGCCAAATAGAAGGAATTAAGACCTGAGGTTCCAGATGAAATATATTCTTTTAATATTCATCTCCTGAACATCCCAAATAACTTCTAGTTCAGAGGATTTATTTGTGGAAATTTATTTGACATGGTACAAGAGAAGATTCATGAGGCTTAAAGGAAAGGGAACTTTTCCAAATTTTCCAGAAAATTTTCATTACTGTAATACTGTAAGTTATCCAGTTACTTGTTCCAGTTATTAAAAATTACACAAACACACAACAGTAAATATGGAACATGTACAACCCTGTAAGATAAAGACGACTTACAGCAAAACATCCGATCACATCATTTTCATCAAATTTCTCACCAAAATCTTCAATCTCACAATTGCATGTCTTTATCCCTTTTAAGGAGTATCCATAAGAGAATTCCTCCTCACCTAATAAATGTGAACAATTGCAGATGAGGCTTTCAAATTGCAGAAAACACAAAAATTTACTACTAATGGCACAGAGCAAATTATATATTGAAAAGGAACTAGTTTTTTGACAGAGAGGGGTGTTAAAATGCCTACACCAATGGAACAAACTCCATTGTTTTCTATCCAATGCGATTCTCTCTAGCATTCTATGCTAAGCTCTGAAAAAATATTTTTTACACTTACCAGTAAACCCATTATCCTAAATGGAGTCAAGCAGGTAAATGAGAGTAGAGCTAAACTTGACAAAAATGACTGATATTTGTAAAAGTTATTTCTTGTAACTCGTTCCTTGATGTATGAGAAATGAGTCCTTATCTGTATTATCCTACACAGAAGCTACATTTTCTATATTCCAATGCAGAAGAACTTCCAAAAGTAAAAGAGCCTTTTAAAACTTTTTTTGTAACTTATGTTGATTTTTATAACATTTTAATCACTGTTTTGTGTTGCCTTGGGAAGCTTAACACAAAACATTTCATTTTGACTTGTTGCGAATATGAAATCTAGTTTCAGGCACAAATCATATCCTTGAATATTTCAACTTTGTAAGAACACCAACCAATGCAACCAAAAAATTTGACAGTAAAAGTTTTGTATATCCTAGCATGTATATAAAATATAGCAGTTTACACAAGCTGCTTTATCTTCCCATTAGTAAGAGAACCCAAGAATAAAATGTTTAGCTAATAGGAGGAAGAGGGACCAAAGATGCCTAATGGCCAACTCTCATATGTACACTTAATTACATTTTATTTATATTACAAATTTAGCTAATTCCAAACATTAACCAGTTTTTTTTTAAAAAACTGAACTTTACCCTCTCTCATCTCCGAATGGCAGGAGCTTAACTCCACAGAAAAACCAGAAAAAAACATCTTACCAAGCAGCATCCCACTTGTGTTTAGTGACCAGCCAACTCTCACTTCATGTATGTCAATGTCTTTTGTATACAGATGTTTAACAGGAATTTTTTCAGTTACCTATTCCATAGAAAATAATACTTTAGTTTTGACAAAAGAAAAAAAAATATTATAGTACCAGGGATTTCTCTTCAGAATTTCAGCCAGACACATCCATCTTTCCTCCCCACTTTTAATGCTATATGTATATTGAACATGGACTTTTGCATGGACTTTTTCTGGCTATTTTTGCAAACCTGAACTCAAAAACACATTTTCTCTTGTATATGGATGCTTATTTTTGTAACACAAAGGCCACATTTTAATTATTTTAATAAACTGTTGATATTGAATTTAATAGTAACCATATACATTCTTCCCAAGAACCAATCATTCTTTTCTGGTTAGCTTTTTCTTTAAAAGCAAAGGGAATGTATTACATTATGTTAAATTGATTTTTAATTAAGCCTGGTACATATCCATATTATCGTCAGATACCAACAAAGTATCTTCTTTGCCTTTACAATTGTGTTTCAGCAAAAATACTTTCAGCATCAATGACCACCTAATACCACTACTAATTTCACTTACTTTCATCTCAAAACAGACTTTTCCTTTCGAAACTCCATAGGACGCTCGTCCTCCAGCCCAGAGAAAGGCAAAACTTTCCATAGTTAATGAAGAAGCACTAAAACGATCTCTTGAAATTTTAAAGTGTAGGTCACAGTTATCTGTCCCAAAAAAAGGGGGGAGGTGGGATACAGTTGAAATCTGTTGTAGTGCATTCTAACATGAAAATGAACAGCATCTTTTAAAAATGTGGTTCAAATTATTTTGAATTAAAAACAATTTGCATATATTTCTGAATGCCCATGGGTGTATTTGCAACTGAATTCAGCCCACCTCTCTGTAAAAGTTCCAAAACAAAGCAGTAAAATCAATGTATAGGATATTTAAATTGATTCCAGAATTAAAATTTTCTGCATGCAGCTCAGGTATAAAGTGTGTCATGCATTTAAACAAGTGTGTGTATAAAACAGATGGTCTGCCTATTAGCTGATGATTGGATGACTTGTAAAATTTTCCAAAACTTTTTTTTAACAATTCAGAGAAAAGAGTTAACATTCAAGCTGCTCTTGTATCAATTATTTCATATTTACAAAGCAGTTACCTTTGACCAAGAGCTTTTAATATTCCATGAATCAGGTTTTGAGTTCTGTTGAATATCCCGGATCAATACTCAAGATAACTATGCAAACAATTTCAATTAGGTTGCAGTAAGCAAATCATTTGCTGCAATTCCTTATCTAACTTGTTTACTTCTGCGTGTTCACAAACATGTATCCAGCATAGGATAGTATGCAAAATAAATGCCAAAAGTTTGCCCAACTTTCCTTTGGAGTATGCTCCCTTTGTATGCTTTGTCTAATATAACAGAAAATTAACACTATACACAAGATGGTTTTCAAGACAACTTAGGTGTCACATTAAGCAATTTTCAATGGCGCTTTAAATGTTTTTGAATAATGAACATCAAAATAATCACAAACTTCCCAAATTGATTTTAGCCTAGAACAGTGATGGCTAACCTTTTTCGGCTCCTATGCCAAAAATTGCGTGTGCATAAAGGCAATGCACGCGACCCCCAATGCACCCTGCACATCCATGCGCTGCTCATCTCTGCGCATGTGCGTGAGACCCCCCGCACGCCTCATGTCTCTGCACATGCACGCATCTCCCATGCATCCCCACTCTGCACATGCGTGCCAGATACCCAACAGTCAGCTGGCGGGCGGCACGCACGCATGCACAGCGGGGCTCTTCCAGGAGACCTCTCACGTGCCGGCAGAAGTGGCTATGTGCCACTTCCAGCACGTGTGCCATAGGTTCGCCATCACAGGCCTAGATTATACATACAATTCATACACAATAGCTAAAACTAGGTTTCCAAGATAACTTTGTTTGATAACTTGTTTAAATTTTTACACTAATCTGTCCATATTGTATGAAATGACAGTATCCAATGTCATTACAGTAGGTATTATTAAGAGACTTCCTATTTTCTTTGTGTTTCCAAAAATTTCTATATCATTTTCAACTTGTGGGGTATCTCTAGATTTATAAATGGGTAGAGAAAAATATCTGTCATCAATTTCAACTTCTTCTGACAGATACTACCACATTTCACTCAAAGCAGTATAGTTTCATATTAAAGTATTTTTGCATTTAATGCCAAATTTAAAATTTTGGCCCCTTAACAGGACTTAAGCCCTGTAAAGTATATTTACTCAGAACTCCCTGGATCTAGTGCCCATGATGGCGAACCAATGGTATGTGTGCCAGAGGTGGTACGCAGAGCTCTCTGTGGGCATGTGAACCATCACCCCAGTTCAGCTCCACTATGCATGTATGCACCTCCCACAGCCAGCTGTTTGTGTCTCTGCAGCGCATATGCGGGGCTCATGCGCACATGCACAAGGGTCACGCGTTGCATTTTGGGAATACGCTCATGCGCTTTGGGCACTTGGTGCCAAAAAGTTTAGCCATTGCTGATCTAGTGGCTCTCTATCCCGAAATCGAACTCACTGTTCATTCAAAACTACAGTAAACATAACATGCGATAGGCTCTTTTATAAAACAGAAGTTAATAGTTTTCTTCAATAGCCATGCTCCATATATTACTTTTTAAAAAAAGCTTTAATCACTTATCAGTTAAACCATTCGCGAGCAACATAGCATGAAAAAATTGAAGGAACCTAAAGCGAAGAAAAATCTGATTTACTGTAAACTTGATACAGAAACATATTTTAAAACTGGTTTCAATACTTTACCAAAGCAGGCTTATGTGCTTTGTTCCAATGTTTAATAGTACTTTATTACAGCTCTGAAACTGGTATCCACAACATAAAATTCCACTATAGCTTTTTATAGAAAATGTTATTTTAAAAATTCACCGGTAATTAGTATTTTGCATCATATTGGCTTTCATGGGAATATATGTTACAATTTCTCTATAAAAATAACTTGAATATAAGCAGTATTTTAGTTCAAATGTTCACATCATAAAAATATTTGGAATGACTACAGTTAAGATTTTCCAAGTAAAGCTCTAAAATATATCCATTTTATGAGTATTACAACCACAATCCTACATCCATGTACCACTGAATAATTCCTATTAACTCAAACTTCAGAATGTAGGAGTGATGAACTATATATTAGAGCTAGGTATCAACCCAAAGTTGAGGGGGAAATAATTCAGAGACTAATATAGATGCCTGCACATGGTTAATTTTAAAAGTTAGGCGTAAGTACAAGATACACTCAATCTGTACCTATGTACTTGCACCACTTTCTCGTTTGGCTTTTCATCATTTGCACATCTCTAAACAATCTTGATAAATTATAACAGTAAGAGTCATCGAACAATCAATTCAAAGAAAAGCAGAAATTGTACCTCCAGTGTGATAATAATCGTAAGTAGATCCTCAAAGTCTTACCAAAGAAGTACCTTTTAAGAGACCAGCACATTTTTTTACTTACAAGTATCAAGACAAACCACTGTGTCATCGAAGTGTTCATCCTCTTCTTCAACAGGTGGCTGTGGTGATTTGGCCCTGATCAATTAAAAAAGGCACTTGAATTCAACTATCGGAAAATATTTAAGTATTTCATTAAAAAAAATTAAATGCCACTTATTACCTGCTATATTTGTTTTCTTCAATGTACTCAAAATAGCCCCGTCCATGGTCTTCGCGTGGTCTTTTCACTCCCCTTTTTTTCTCACCAGGTTTCTGTTCAGATTTAGTTTCCCCTTGGAATTTTTGGAGGAAAAAATAAAGTACATTAGAAGCAATATAGTAGAATGCAAAGGGCAAAAATCCTGCTCTGGAAATGATACGCCCTAGCTGACTAAGCAACAACCCATCGCTATATCCATTCACCACTTTCCGTTTCATTTCCAGAACTAGCCGGCCATTCCGCGGCTTCGGGCATCATTTCCGCTCACTAAATTTGAAGGCAGCTCCAAAGAGACCTGGCAACTCTCACCTAAAGAAACAAGCCGCTGCGAGAGGCCTACAGCGGAAGACAAAGATTCGCCCGCCTCCATCGTATTTCGCGTTTGAACTCGAGGCCTCAGAGCCTCGCTAGCGGATGTGACGCAGAGCGTACAAACGCTCCCCCCCCGCGCGCGCGTTCTACAGCGCGCCCCAGCGGCTCCTCTGGGCCGCCCTTCCCCCGCGCCCCTTCCTCGTTGCTCTCACGAAATGGCGCAAACGCCCCTCCCCCTCCGAAACACGCGGCGCGCGAGGCCTGGAAATCCCCGAAGGACAAGTTGCCGCGGCCGCCGAAAAAAAATAAGATGGCGGCGCGCCTCGACCCCGTGAAGAAGCTACCAACCGCCTCCGCCCATCTGGGCTCTGCGAAGTACTCACCCGCAGGGCGAGCGGGCCCTCCGGGCTTTTGCTGCTGCGGCTGCCGGGTGGGCGAAAGCTGCCGGGTGGGCGAAAGCTGCCGGGTGGGGGAAAGCTGCCGGGTGGGGGAAAGCTGCCGAGTAGGCGAAAGCTGCCGAGTAGGCGAAAGCTGCTTGGCGGCGGGCTGGCCCGAGGTTGCAGGAGTCGAAGCCGAGGCCTCCGGAGCGACAGCGCCCTTGCCAGACAATTCTTTCCCCACGGCGCCATGGCCGTTGGCGTTCCCGCTGCTAGTAGTGGACGCGCCGGCGGCGGCGACGTCTTCCTCCTCATCTTCCCCTTCTTGAAAGCCTTGGTCGTCGCCGTTCTCGTCGTCTTCTAGATCGTCGGCCGCCTCCTCTTCACCAGCGGCCACCCCCTCGCCGTTTTCTTCGCCCAACTCCATGCTTTCTTCCTCCTCCTCCTCTCCCTGGCAGCCGCCGAACTCCGCCTCCTCATCGTCGTCGCAGGCCGCGGCCTGGTCGGGCCCTCCGCCTCCCGAAGCCATCAGCAACTGCTCCTGGGCATCTCCGCTGCCCGGAGCGGCTTCCCCCAGCTCCTCGATGTTGCCATTGCCGGGCTCGCTGCTGGCTAAGCCCCCTCCACCGGCCTCCTCTTGGTCGACCGCGGCTTGGAGCCGTTCCATGAGCTCGGCCTTGAGGCCCTTGTCGGAAAGGCGCCGCTTCTTCAGCTCCTCCTTGAGCTCGGACACCTTCAACTTTTTCACGTTCACCGGCGAGCAGCTCATGGCGGCAGCGGCGACGGCAGGGACTCGATGCGGTCTGGGCGTAGGCGGCTGGCTCGTATGGCTGCGGCAGCTGCAGAAAGAGATCCGCCTGGCGCCAAATCCTTTCACCGAGGCTCGCGAGGCAGGAACGAAGAGCGCGACTCACGGGCTCGAGCACGTAACGCTACGCTCAACCCGCCCCCGTCGCGCGCCTCTTATATAGCCTCGCCCTCCTTGCCACACTGCCTTAGCTCTCTTCTCTCGCGGAGTACTACGGTAAACATGGGGCACAGCGGAAATTTTTTTTAACTGTTCCCTGAATTACGGGCCAATGTCCTAGATTACGGGATAGGAGGTTGGGCCCTATACCTTCACTCAGAAAACATACCAGATTGAATTAGATATAAAATATTGCTTATATTTTTTTCTAGCAAATCGTAGGTTTTAGATTATTTTTGGCACTAGTTGCACATTTTACAAGAAAGTTATTGTTTATGACTACATTAAAAAGCATCTCCATGGAAAATGGAAATATAACAAAATATAATGGGGCCAAGATTTCCATTGGTTGCCATGTATTGTAGCAACTCAGAAGCTATACAAGTGCACATACCCTAAAAAGAAAAGCAGCCTGAATTCTATCTTTGTCCAAGCCATTTTATTAAAAATTGTTCAGTTTCCACTATCTCAGCTCTTCAGTGATGGTTGAATGCCCTCAAGTATGGAATTGTAGCAGTTAAGATGGCTACACTGATATCTTTGAAAATTTGCAGATTCCAAAGACTCCATCACTGCCCAAGGATACCAAATTATAATACCTTACATCTCTGCATATACTCCCAATCTATGCTTTTATTTTAAAGAATGCACTTTGCATTCATATTTGATAGTCTGTTGTATACCACGCAGTTATTCAGCACGGTTTTTTTTTATTTCTGTAATCTTTAATTGCTCTCTGCATTTGTTGGGCTTTATACAAAAGCAAGTTTTAACAAAACCCAAAGAATAAAACTTTAAATTATATATTAGGCAAATAGAGTCAGCCAATCTCAAACATAAGGCTGTATAGAGCTAAGAACAATCACTACTAGGATGCTCTTCTTTTCTGGAATATTAGCTAGCCATCAGCTTTTTCATGTGTTATATTAATATTTCAACTCACCAGTCACATATTACAGATTCCTACTGTGCTAACAATATGTAGACAAGAGGTGACAATTACATGCTTTTTATTTGCCTTACAAATTAGACAATAGATTTAAGTGCACTATTCTACTGTTTAGAAACCAAAGTATATGAAAAAAACAAAGAGTTCATTTCTATCACTTATGGCAAACATTTCATTTTCAAATATTATCATATATCTTTTAGATAATATACAAGAACATGATTACAAATTAAGTTATCAAAACAATATCAAGAATTGCTTAAAAAGATGATATATCTGATTATATTGTCAAAGTAAATCAAAATTACATTAAAAAGTAATTTTTTCTACCTTTCTCATTCCTCATCTCTATATGCTTTCCAATTTTATACAAGTTATCTTCAGAGATACTTAACAATACAGTATCAATTTTTAAAAAATCAGAAATTCTTAAAATAATTCTGTTTCAATTGGCAATACATGTTCTATCACAGGTATTATAGAGTGAAAGATACACAATGATAGAAATATGGTTGCCCTTCCTTCCCCTTTTACCTTAAATGTCCTGGCCTTCAAAATCAGCTGGATGAATCAATTGCTCAGCAGAAAAAAGACAACTGAAGGAAGATGCAGTCACAAACTGCCAGTCTCAGTGTATACTGAACAGTGAGGATGACAGTAGAACAGAGAATTTCAGAAAATGTCAACTGCATCCTTGCCAAAGGCCTAGAGCACTGACAACTGAAAGCAGGTCAAGTCACTGGCATTTAAGACAACTGGGCCAGGGTATTAGCTATCACCATGTAAAGACCCAAGATACCAACACTTGGAGGCTCATAGATTAGTAGTTTTAAAAGTCCAGAATAGTGGTAACGAAACAGCAGCTGCTCATGCTGAAGCAGAATACTCTGAAAAGCCTGGAGCAAAGTCATTCATCCTCAGAAAGTCAAGAAGGTAGGTGACTAGAATGTCAGGGACTGAACAAGGATTGTTGGTCCAGGAAATGGAGTAAGTGGTGTACAACATGCAGTTGCACAAAAGCCCTCCTGGCCACGATTGCCACCTGTTCCTTGAGTAGGAGTGTTGAGTCCAGAAGAACTCTCAGGTTACATAGTGAGTCTGGGACAGTGCCATCTCATTTAAGACCAAAGGTGACAATTCTCTATGGACCAAAGTATCCAAAACCTAGAGCCACTTGTTCTGGCCAGGATTCAGTTTCAGCCCATTGTTTCCAATCCAGCCCTTAACAGCCTCCAAGCACTGCAAGAGGGAGGACATGGCATCACTTGGCTCACCATGGGCCGAGACATACAGCTGGGTGTCATCAGTATATTGATATCTAAGTCATCCATGATGGTAGATGAGCACTTAGCATGGTGCTCCATAGACTGTAAGCCGCCCTGAGTCTCCGGAGAAGGGCGGCATATAAGTGTAATTAAATTAAATAAATAAATCTCACCCATTGGCTTCATGTAGATGTTAAACAGAAGCAGAAGGTGCTTTTTCAGGAGGCAACTGGACTTTCTTATAAATCTCCAAGTGCTTTAACAACCCACTAAAAGGATGCAAACAGCTAGCTATCTGCAAGGAATATAAATCCTTCCATTCCCCACCATCTAGTCAGAGCAGAAGAAGCTTGGATGAGAAGCAAAATGTCTTCAAAGAAAAAACAAAGTCCAGTTGCTTCCTGAAAAAGCATCTTTGGGACAACCATGATCTGGATGACTGAGAATCTCTATAGACTTCCTGAAGTGAAGAGACTACTGAGTCCTACAGAACCCTGAGGACTGGATCTCTTGCTTCTTATCAACACCAACTGAGAGCGGCCATAGAGGAAGGAAATGAAGCAGGACAATACAGAGCCCCACCCACACCCAAAACCGTTCCAGAAGGATGTCGTGGTTGATGGTATAGAAGGCTGCTAAGAGGTCAAATAGAGCAAGGATGGATGTGCTACCCGCCTCTTGCTCCCGCCAGAGTTCATCAAAAGTGCATCCAATGCCATTTCCATCCTATATCTAGGCCTGAGCTCTTACTGGAAAGGATTTAGATAATACATTTTATCCAGAAAACTCTGGAGCAATATATAAATTATGGTCTGCTTAGTTCTTGCTTTATTATTTTTTATAGCCAAATGATTAAATTGATAATTTAGTAATCAATCAAGACTCACTTTGTTTTTCCATTCATGTGCTCAAAGGAAGCCTTGCTATCAACTGGTATTAG
The DNA here is from genome assembly GCA_023653725.1 of Bungarus multicinctus. Taxonomy (NCBI): domain Eukaryota; kingdom Metazoa; phylum Chordata; class Lepidosauria; order Squamata; family Elapidae; genus Bungarus; species Bungarus multicinctus. The sequence goes on along the minus strand of CM042836.1, from coordinate 66,138,828 downwards.
GCTGCTTTTGGTTTACTGATATTCCAGAACATCATATAGAACAAGCAGTTATGCTTTAGTCTGTTTCCTGATGCACACATCTTCAGTAAACTCTTTCCTCACTCCATCAATTTCATTGTGTCTGAATAAATCACCCTGGAATTAAATGAATTTTAATAGGAAAACAGAGTTACTTGGGCACCACATGTCTAGGAATATTTCCCATAGTCCTTTTTCTCTAATTGCAAGAAATCTTTTTGCCTGAATATTCTTGGTTACCAATTTTTCCTGAAGAAATTCTTGTTTTCCAACCACAAAACATTACCAACCACAAAACATTACCAACCACAAAACATTTGCATTGTTATGGTATGTATCCCATTTACAAAACCTGTTTAAAATATCAGTCTGAACCTCAAGATTCATATTGCAATAAAGATGAGCTATTAGAATCTCAGTAACAGTAAGAAGCTTCTTTTATTTATATGGGCAGAAGTCTTTTTCTATTCTCTCTGCTCTATTTCAAGGGTAATCTTATTATCTGAATATAATAGAACTAATTTCTCTCTATTAATTATTGTTCCAACTTTTCTAAAAATTGGATTGCTCTTAACCATGTTGATTTCACCAGATGATATACAAAGAGTATTTTGTACTGCAGAAATTATGCCTTGATTCTACCCATGCTTGAGATAGTGCCAAGACTTTGAATACTGGTATACATGGAAAGTAATCGAGATATCTACTGTTCTGAGAACTCTTAAGCATTTTCATCCTATACTTTTCTAGTTTGTTTTGTTCATGGAATTAACATGAAGTTACTAAATAATCTTCCTAAAAGTTTCTATGACGTAGTATCCCTTATCTTTCAATTATATTTACTGAAGAATAAATGCAGTCAACCTTGAAGAATCCCCTGTAAAAATGCTATTTCTCTGCTAACATGTTCCTTGCTAGACTTTATTTATTTAGGTCTGTCATTATCTTCAGGTCCATCTGAAGATCTCACTATAAGAAATATGATTAATTTTCTCTTGATCTTTTTGATACCTGGATATATTCTCAAAACTCCTCCAAGTAATCAATCACTGAATTGAAATGCACCATGTAGATCTAGCCCAATATACCTACTGTAGATACTTCTTAAGACAGACTTATCCAGTATCATCATCTCCACTTATGCATTTTATTATACTGTAATTCTTAGGTGTGGGGGTACATCCATTTTAAAAGCCTTTTACTCTACACTGAGGCCACATCAGATCTCTAATACTCCATTTGCACTACATATTCACCAACATTTTCTTTCTGGGTCACCTATTCATTGTATCACATTTCTCAATTTCTCTGAAAGACACTGCCCCTTGAATTTTTTCCTCCACTGTTATCCCCAGTTGCCTTTCCTATCTGTTGGCCTATTTTTTTCCTCATTTCTTTCTATTGGCTGCCACCACATTTTCACTGATACCTCTATTCTTCAATTTATTGTGTTTTCCGTATTAATGCAATATTTCGGAGCAGACATGGAGCAGTTAGAAGGAAAGAACTGAAATCCATTCATACAACAATGGATATATTTTCATTTTTTACAAGGACTCCTTCATCAGCCTGAAGTTCAGGTGTAAAATATCAGACCTATAAGATAAAGAGATATTAAAAATTAAGGGACAAGATTTTCTAAATTCTTGAATAAATGATAGCTGAGAATTGCAATTTTGCCATTTAGGAGGAAAACAAGCATTTTGTTATATTTTTATTGCTAATTGGGTTTTAAGGATGTTTCTTGCAATGCTTCCTATTAGTGAAAAAGCATATTTCTCTATCAGTTCTACAATATTGTATATGTAATTGCTGTAGAATAAGTAAAACCAAACATGATGATGATATTATCCATTTGGCTGTGTCAGACTCTTGAAAATTCTATGAACCAGGTCTCTCCACGTCTTCCAATCTTGCACACATCTTTGAGTTGTTCTATGCTCTGGCTGGTGTCCACTTTGATGGTGTCCAACCATTGTGTTCTTTGGCAGCCTGGTTTCCTTTTACTAATAACTCTTCTGAGCATAATTGCTTTCTCCAGTAAATTCCCCCACATGACATGGCCAAAATAACTGAGATGCAGTTTTGTAATTTTTGCCTTCAAGTGGCATGTCTGGTGTTATGCACTCCAGTACTTGCTTGCTAGTCACTTCTGCTGTTCAAGGAATACCAGGAACCTTTTCCAGCACCACAGCTCAAACAAGTTGATTTACTTCTGAAACTGAAAAGTGAACATAGACTCCAGATTAAAAATTAAACAAGAACAGAATTATACAAAAATGCATCACTCACAATGAACCATGCAAACCAATTTTCATTGAAATATGCAAATATATTAAGCATTAAAATTTCACTAGTCACAATGGAATTATGGTAGATAGGAACTAGATTACTTGGTAACAGAGTGCTGTCTAATTTCATTTTCTAGTACCAGAGGTGCTTATAAGTAGCAAATATCTTCTACTGGACCGCAGACCAGTATTGGTTTGTGGCCTGTTGGGAACCAGGCTGTTCAAGCAGTGTGTGAAGAGCATGTGAATCTTTATTTGCATATGTTCAGGAGGTAGATGGTGCACACAAAACCATCTCCCTCCTTTGTTGCCACTGCTGCTGCTGAAGCCAGAAAGGTTGGGGACCATTGTTCTAAGATATCTTGGATACTAATATCTCTATTTCATTATACCCCTCCCATCTTTGTTTATTCATATTGAAATCAAGTATCTACTCATTTAGTGCAGCTATTTGAGGTTCAAACTTCCAACAAGTTTGGAGATCTTTTGAAGATCTTTTGCCTTTTTTAAAAATATGTTTTATTGTATTTCCATTAGACTTGCCTTGCTTTTTCATGTCTGTTTCCATCTTTATTGTCTTTACAGATGTAATGTTCCTTGTCATCTCTTCTATCAGCTATCTGAAATTCGTTATTATTTCCTTAGATCTTTGTCTTTCTTGATTTTGACATCTCTTTTTAACAATTCCCATCATTTTGTTCTGACATCCAGTTTTACTTCTTCTGTTTCTTGATCTCTAGGTGCCTCTTTTCACATTTATTCTTAACAACTTCTATGATTTCCCTCCATGGTTCCTCAGATTCCCTGTCAATGAAGTTAAGGAATTCAAAACAATTCCTGATGTTCTGTTTGACAAATGTGGATATATGCTTAAGATCATATCATGAAAATTGGTTGGCTTTCTTCATCTATAAATTTGGGACTTACCCATGAGGAGCCTGTGATTTTGTTTCATAGAAACCCCCTGGCCCTCTCTTTGCCAATATAACTGATGCCTACCACTTTCTTGTAACAATAACATGTAACAATCTTATTTCTGTGTACTCTATCTGGTAATGTCCATGTGTATAGGATTGTATAGGTATTTTATACGCAGTTGTTACCCATTGTATATAGGCATTGAATTAAGCAGTTCTCATAAGACTGTTTAGCAGTAAACTATTGGATTGGCAGAAATTGGTTAAGTCACTCTCTTGCTTTACCTATTCTACTTGCATGTTCTGTTGGATTTCAAACTGAACTTCACCATAAAATTAATCAACCATCTATTCTTTTACACGAGTGATAGGAACATAAACTTGAACGATTGTCATACTGAAAAATTGACTGCAAAATCCGATTGATATTATTTGGGTATTGACTACATTCTGCCCAAGTACTTTATTTCCTATATCTTTCCTGACCCTGAAAGCAACACCATTCCTTCTTTATTTTTCATTTTCTGAGTAATTAATAGTATGATTTTCTGACAAGAAGCGTCCAATTCTACTCCGTTTCATGTAGCTTGTGCTGAAGATGTCAATATGTAATAATTTCATTTCATGCTTCACTACATTGAGTTTTTCCAAGTTCCATGTTCATGCTGTAATTCCATTTTATAACTTTGGATTCTTTTTCTGCATAGCAACATCAGCAACTAGATACCCCAAAGACCTAGCTACTTCATAAACACCATTAATACTCTGAAATATCTTCAGTTCTTACCCAGTAGCATGTTGAGTGCCATTTAATCAGAGATTCTCATCATTTGGCACTATGTCACCAATATTCACATGTCTATCTAATCCATGTGGCTTTCTTGGTAAAATACAGGATTAGTTCATTATCTTCTGTAGGAAGTTAGCACCCACTCCCTCTCCTAGAAAAATGAAATATTCTGGGAAATATTAAAAAGGCAGAATATTTCCCCTAAAAAGAGTAAAGTAGAAACACAGAGAAGCAGAAACTCAGCCCCCCCACCTTTGCTAATGGGCCATTAAGGCCTAGGCCAGAGTATTCTACATAATAAAGGGTCTACCCATCTCATCATCTCACCTGGGAAGACTGTATCAGCCAACACTCTTCCAACCCACTGTTGAAAGAAATATCCTTCTGGGTTCAGTTCCAAGTGGGGAAAAAGACACTGGAAACATGGATGCTGCTTGAAAGGTTTAATGGTTACAGGGCCACATGGCCTGGAGCTCCAGAGAAGAATGATCACATGCTTCAAGGTGAGAAGAGAAGGGGAAAAAGGGCTGAGGTGCTGAGAGTGCCTGGGTTTTATACCCTCTGTTGGGATTTGAATTGGAGCTTGTATTCTAATTGGTTGTCAGACTCCCAGGGACAGAGGTCTTAACTTTGTAGGCTGTCCTGAGTTCCAGGCTTGGTCTAGTCTTGCTGGGTGATTATGCCCTTAAAAGGGCTTTTGGTAATTGCTATAGCTTTTATTTGGAGTTCCTTCTTATGTAAAGTATTCTGGCCCAGGCCTTAATAGCTCACCCATTAACAAAGGTGGGGGTGAGATTCTGCTTCTGAAGTGAGTTTCTGCTTCTTGAGTGACTATTCTTTTTAGGAGAAATATTCTGCCTTTTAATATTTCCTAGGCTATTTCAATTTTCTAGGAGAGGGGTGGATGCTAACTTCCTACACCACCTTTTTCAACAAGCCGGTCTGGCCTAGAGTTACTGATTAGGGGTTTTAAATTGGTTTTAATGGTTGCAGTTTTTAAAATTGTTCCTTGTTCAGTTTTTATTTTTATTGTATTTCAGCCACCAGTTTAATCCATTTTTAATTCTATTTTAAAATTGTATTTATAATGTGTGTCGTTTTTACTTGGCTGTACACCGCTCGGAGTCCCGTTGGAAGAGGGGGCAGTATATAAAATCTAATAATAAATAAACACTCAGGTGAAGCCATGGGGTCCAGACAAAGCCTACAAAGTTAGCTAAGACCCCCGCTCCTGGGAATCTGACAGCCAATGGGATATAGTTCTTACACAGGAACAGGAAACACTAATGTGGGGCCCAACAGAGGTTATATAAGGGTCTCTCAGCATCTTGGTCTTCCCTTCTTGACCTCCTCACCTTGAAGTATGTGATCATCCTTTCTTTTTCACTTTGGAGCTCCAAACCATGTGGTCCTGCTGTCCACCATTAAACCATCTTTCCAAATAGCCTCCATGCTTCCAGTGTCTTTTTCCCCACTTGGAACTGAAGCCAGGATATTTCTTTCAACACTTCTCTGGTGCAGCATGAAATATTTTACCATTGTCACTACGGTAAAATGATATCTATTTATTTATTTAATTTATATGTCATGCATTTTGGCTGGAGCTGAATCTAGCTGGCTTACAGTAAAGTAAAAACAAAAAGATAAAACATTTATTAAGATAGTAAATATTAACATTAAAATTAACAAAGATGGCAAAGAAGGGAGCAAGATACATACACATGGGGTGGAGGTAGAATCTTCTCTCAGTCCACTAACCACCTCCAATATGACATGCTCCCATGGGAGCTCCAAACCAGTTGGCAAAACCAAATTTTCAGGCCCCCCATGGAAGGCCCAAAAAGTGGGTGCAGATATTCTGCTTCTAAAATCTTCCTAAATTGCCACTGTCCATTTTAAGTGCCTGCTTGCTTTAGGTCGACAAAAAAGCAATAATCTTTCTAGGATTAATATTCTTGACATGTGTTTTTTACTCATCCTTCCCAAAAACAGCCCTCCCTCCCCAATGAAGCAACACAGCTGGAGTTTTGGGGAAGCAATTGCTTAAAGAAAGTACACAAATTGGCTTAAAATACATTTGCTTGCCACTTTTTCCAAAAGTTTATGATTCAAAAGAAAAATATCATAACATGCATGTAAATGCACATCACTTTTTTTCTAATATTCTAATATTCCTAATGAGTTGCAAGTACACAGCTGCAGCAGCATATTTAAAATAAATTTCAGCCCTAAAACTCAGTCAGTTCACATAAAACACAAAGGCTATGATTTATGAAGACAGCTGTTTTATAAAAGAGTGGTTCACCGCTTAATTGCTCAGCCAATTGTAGTATACTGAATAAACTATGATTAAACAAGTAATTGTTTGGCACCATACCAAAACTTACCCCAAACTCTAGATTAAAAGTTACTGTGTGTTGTAGGAAGTTAGCATCCACCCCTCTCCTAGAAAATTGAAATAGCCCAGGAAATATTAAAAGGCAGAATATTTCTTCTAAAAAGATAGAAACTCAAGAAGCAGAAACTCACTCAAGAAAGCAGAAACTCACCCCCACCTTTGTTAATGGGTGGGCCATTAAGGCCTGGGCCAGAATACTTTACATAAGAAGGAACTCCAGGCTGATGGGATTAAGGATGGCCCTCAGGAAATGATAGGATTACCCATCTCACTACATGGTCTGGGAAGATTGTATTAGCCAGCATTCAGGTAAAGCCATGTGGTCCAGACCAAGCCTATAGAATTAAGACCCCCGCCCCTGGGAGTCTGACAACCAATTAGAATACAAGCTCCAATTCAAATCCCAACAGAGGGTATAAAACCCAGGTACTCTCAGCACCTCAACACTCTTTTTTACCTTCTTCCTTTTTTCTTTTTCCCCTTTTCCCTTTTTCCCTTCTCTTCTCATCTTGAAGCATGTGATCATTCTTCTCTGGAGCTCTAGGCCATGTGGCCCTGTAACCATTAAACCTTCCAAGCAGCCTCCATGTTTCCAGTGTCTTTTTTCCCCACTTGGAACTGAACCCAGAAGGATATTTCTTTCAACAATTGGCACCCAAGCAGATGGGACTCCAAGCTAACCTAACCAATGGACCAGGCCCAGGTAAGATTCCCTTGCTAGCAAACAGACCCATTGAGTCTGTGGGTGAGTTTTTCCTGGACCTTGGCCATTTGGAAAAATGGTTTTAAAGGGGTTTTGAGTGTTGAGCTCAAAGGCTGCTTGGAAAGAAGGTGAGTACCTCTAAATTTTAATTTTAAAGCATGGAAAAGTATGGGAAATATGTGTATGCTTGCATGTGTGTGAGAGGATCCTTCTCCCAAACACAATTGGATCTTGCTTCCTCTGTGCATTTCCTAACCGCAGAAAGACCAAGAGTCTGGAGAGCATGGGGGTTTTGCCAGAGCACAGGACCTTTTGTTAGGGAAAAAGGAAGAGCATGTTTATGAGTGGCTTCATCCTTGGATAGCAGCTGGATTTCATTTCTTTGTTTGGCCTCTAGCCGCCCTCTTGCCTGTTGTTAGCTCTACAGAGCCATGACCATCAGGACAGGAAAAGCAAGGGGGGGCCATCAGAGTGTGGGACCTTCTGTATATAAGAGGAAAAGCCAAGCGGGTTATGATTGAAGGGAGGGAAGGAAAATTTGTCATTTTTTTTGTCCAGTGTATCCCAAAAGCAAACCCCAGCGTTTTAGGTAAACTTAGGTAGTTTTAGTGTAATTTGGACACTAAATTAGGAGCGCCCGTACTTGCCTGCATAAGAGCAGCAAGTTTTCCTCGGATCTGAGCTCTTCCAGATCTGTAAACGTGGGCTAGGAAGAAAAGAAAAGAATAGAATAGAGAAAAGTGGAGTACTCGTACTTGTCTGAGGGGGGCAGAGAGTCTCACGGGCTGTTTTTTTTGGGGAAAGGAAAGTAGGCTGCATTGACAGCAACACCCCCAGTCCGAAAACCGTGGTGAAGTGAGAGAGATAGAGAGAGAGAGAGAAAAGTCTCGGGAATTTTTTTACTAAAAAGGGGAGCGCGCATACTTTGGGAAACACCTAGTTTTTTTATATTTTTGTTCTGAGGTTTAAGAAAAGTGTTTGATTCCGTTGCGCCAGGAGCAACGACCAAAGTCTCCCCCAGACACCCTTCTTTTTTTCTTCTTCTTGCTCGGATATTGCTTGTGTCTGAAACTGGTTCGCCTAGCTGACTGACCCGACTAAGCCAAAGTGTGAAACCCCACATGTAAGGGGAACATGGGAAGCGGTAGTTCGAGGGTCCTGGATGGAACCCCCCAGGGAGAGCTATTGGAGGCTTGGGATGAGCAGCAGATGCTGACCCTAGCCGGCATGAGCAAGAAAAAGGTAAAATGTATAGGTAGGGATTTGGCTTTGCTGAGGGATACAGGAAGACCAATGTGGTAAATAAAGGTACTTAAAAGGGCAATGTATAAACAGGATCACATGGAATTTTCTTAATTCTTTCTATCTTTCTTTCTTTGTCTTCTATGCAACCACGTGGTTTGTTCCTTAAGATTTATGCCTTCCCCAATTTAACTAAGATATTTATTGTGGGAATGATCAGTGTGTGTGTACACCTCAGACTTTTGTTTTCCTCTCTGTGTCCTTGTTTCTGTGTGTGTGCGTGCGCACGTGTGTTTGTCTAAGTCTTTGTGTGTCCTCGAGGTAACTGTTGCAACTGTTAAAAGTGTCTGACCTCTTCAGATATTAATTTTAAATTGTTAAGATTTAAAACCACTGAGAGAAATTGTCTTCTTCCGGTCTGGTCTGGCCAACCAAACTGGATGAGGAACAGAGAAAATTTTCTTTCCTCTCTGTGTTTTTAAGAAAAACCCAAGGTTATTAGTGAATGTTCTAAGTTCATTTAGAAGAAAAGTTTCATACTGTGTGTTTAAATGATTTTACCTGTTCATCCTTTTTCCTGAAGCTTGTGAATCCAGTTTTTTTCCTTTCTCATCTACTGTGTCTCCATTTTGTTGAAATTGATTTATCTTTTTAGTAACTGCAATACTAATGTGTTATTCTTCATCCTCAAACCATGCCTGCAAGCTATCTAAACCCCCCCCCCCCCCAAAAATCTCTAATCCTTTTACAATGCCTTTCCTGGTAGAATTACCAGCAAAGCGGGGAGGGGACCCTTGTTCTGTGTGTTCCAGGCCTGCCACATGTGGAAGCAGATACTGCCCCTAGAGACATTCCATCCATTGGAGCCAGGAATTGGGTTTGGATCCAGCCTCCACTGAAAGTCATTACAGCAACCAGAGTGGGCAGACCTTCCCAAGCCTGACTGACCACCCATACCACCAGGCCAAGCCTATGCCACCCAGAGACGTGAAGGAAAGGACCCTGAGATGGACCAGTAAAAGACTAAAAGACTTTTTTCAATCCCCAGAAGACAGAAAGATTATGGGGGGAGGATGGAAATTCATTGTAACTGAAAATTCATTGTAATGTGAAATCCATTGTTATGTTTTCTTTCTTGCATTATTTATGTTGTAACCAGTTTGATGTACTCATGTAAGGATTGTATTTGAGAGTGGCTGGCCCAGCAAGTTCTGAACACCTTGTACTTCTGTCTGGTGAGAGGGAAAATTGTCCACATGTTTGTATTATCTGTATTGTAAAACTAGCTGCATACACAGGCATATACAGAGACACACCATTTAGAATTAGAGAGGCTAACCCCTTTCATCTACCTCTACACAAAGCTGCTCCTAGCTTCAATTTTAATGTGTTTTTTTTTTGTTTGTTTGTTTTGCTGCTCTGAGGCACTAAGGCCCAAGCAGTCATATTGCCCTGCTAATTCCATGGGGGAGAAGGCATCTCCCTCAGGCAATTCCTAAAGAGATAGCAGAAAAGAGATCTCCAAACCCGAAGTCCTGACTGTGACTCACAAATGATGCTGCCCAGTTGCCCAGTAAAGCAGGATATGTTGCACTGGTGGTCTCATGAGTAGAAGTCCCAAGGCTCATTGTGTGTAACTTTAAAAATACTAAATAGTCTGGGTTGCATACTGGCTAACCTCAATTTGGCCTCACAAATCCTGGAAGCTAAGAGCTAGGCAGGTAGTAACTATAACCTTGGATATGAGCAGCCTGTGATTTAAAGGTTGTGAACACTGTATAGAGGCTTGTGCTTACAACCTGACTGTAAGCTCACAAAAAGTATATCAAACATCTGAAAATTATTTGGCAAGAAAAATTGGATACTGTTTTAAAAAAAAACCAGAAGTTTTCCCAGACCTTTATGGTTGAAAGCTTTTGGGAGCCACTGAAGGAATCCTTTTCTGTTGCCTCTTTTTCAATGCCTTTCCTTTGCATCAGACAAAAAAAAAATTTTTTTAAAAGCACCCATCGAGTTTCCCTGATCTGATCACCTTTTAATTTTTTGTCAGAATTCTCACGTGTTTTCAAAAAAAAAAAAAAAAAAATGAGGGATTGTAGGAAGTTAGCATCCACCCCTCTCCTAGAAAATTGAAATAGCCCAGGAAATATTAAAAGGCAGAATATTTCTTCTAAAAAGATAGAAACTCAAGAAGCAGAAACTCACTCAAGAAAGCAGAAACTCACCCCCACCTTTGTTAATGGGTGGGCCATTAAGGCCTGGGCCAGAATACTTTACATAAGAAGGAACTCCAGGCTGATGGGATTAAGGATGGCCCTCAGGAAATGATAGGATTACCCATCTCACTACATGGTCTGGGAAGATTGTATTAGCCAGCATTCAGGTAAAGCCATGTGGTCCAGACCAAGCCTATAGAATTAAGACCCCCGCCCCTGGGAGTCTGACAACCAATTAGAATACAAGCTCCAATTCAAATCCCAACAGAGGGTATAAAACCCAGGTACTCTCAGCACCTCAACACTCTTTTTTACCTTCTTCCTTTTTTCTTTTTCCCCTTTTCCCTTTTTCCCTTCTCTTCTCATCTTGAAGCATGTGATCATTCTTCTCTGGAGCTCTAGGCCATGTGGCCCTGTAACCATTAAACCTTCCAAGCAGCCTCCATGTTTCCAGTGTCTTTTTTCCCCACTTGGAACTGAACCCAGAAGGATATTTCTTTCAACAGTGTCAAAACAGAAGACAGATTTATCTTGGAAGCATTTATTCTTTAAAAATTCATGATTTTAAAAAGAATTAAATCAGTAAAAAATTATCCGGAGGAAATTATGCAGGTTTAACATTTATAAGGTTTATCAAATCAAGGTCCTTTCCATCTCGTATCATTTGCCCAGCAAGTTCCTGTTTTTAGTAAGTATTTTCCACCCGATGCTCTTCATAAGAAGATTCCTAATTTCCAAATTGTAATGCTGTGTGTTGCATTTTTAGACTTAGGTCATATATGGATGGTCTCTTCTTCCGGCGACATGGTAATATGCGTTATTTGTTAAAAACCAAGCCACACATTTCTGAGAGGCGCTTTTAAAAAGCACTTTTAGCATATTGGGAACAAGTTCGCTGCTGGCAAAATCCAGGAACGCTCGAGACACTTTACCTGCAATGAAACAGCGCCTCAAGGTCCGGAGGGAGGCAGAGACGGCTGGGCGGAGACCGGGAAAGGCGAGAGAAACTCTAGCTGGGACCCGGCCCGTATCGAAAGTCTCCATGGCGACCGCTAAGAGGCCACCATGGCGACGGAGGAGCGTGAAGTAACCGCTGCGGGTAAGGACTGGGAATTAGTGAGCAGCTCCACCATTTCCTCTATACTTTGTATCTCCACCCCACTATCCCCTACAAAAAATTTTAAAAATGCTTTTTTTAATTGTAGGAGAGTTAGGCTACACTTTTTTTCCTGGCCTACCGCCCCATCTTTAAATTTATTTACGTTCAGTAGGACTTTCCTCAGTCTCTCTTCTTTCCTCACACGAATCCTCGGGACAAAACGTAGCCAGGCTGCTCCCATCCCTTGCGGGACTAGAGATAAAATTCTGAATTTCAAAACCCCTTTTCGTTATCAACGATAACAGAGAATTCTAGCAATGCATGCCTTCTCCAACTTAATATAGGCTTAGTTCCTATTTCAAAGCAGTCATTGATTATTTGGTTTGCTTACTTTGAGAACTGAGGACGCTGCCCTCAAGATAGTCCAGAGCAACTACCCCCCAAAAATTGGCACCTAGATTGTTATTAAAAATCATGTGTGATTCACAATCACTCATCTTTAAAGAATCAGAAATTGTTCTTGTTACTGTGACTGTGTTCTGTATACTATATTGAGTCAAAGAGACTAATTATATTTTAATGTAAAATGTAGACTGTAGATATTTTATGCTTCAATGTGTCACGAAAACAATAAAATGTGATATTTTAGTGAACCATGTTTATGTGAATAATGGGTAGGCTTATTTTGCAAATAGAGGCAGTGCTTTAACGTTCTTAGGGCAACTGAGATAAATATAGCAGGTGTATTTTTTCTCTCAAATCCAAACAAATTGGATAAAGAAAGTGATAACATTTGAAATGTGTAATTACTTAAAATGTATCAGAAAAGAAAGATGTAACAGATTTATTCACAGATGCAACATTTAAGTATACAAACCCAGACATGTCTTTAAAATGTTGACCATAGTATTGTAAATTATAGGATAGGAATATCTTTACAAGGCATAGCTTGGTTGAAACATTTAGAACATTTATAGATCTTAAATATCTTTTTCAAATGTTTGCCACTGGCCAGTGACTTCATATACTCACCCCAAATATTCATTATAAAGAGTAGCAATATATAAAAAACATTTGTTTAAATGAACAGGATAACTCTTTATCTGTATACTTTATATGTATTAAAAAGGAAAAAATAGTCTTGAGGAGAAATATTGTGACTGTACTGGATCATGCAGAGAACTTTCACAACTTATGAATCTATGCAAAAATATCCTATTTTCTTATTGAGCACTACTAATGGAAAGATAAATGATAATAAAAGAAATTCTGAGAGTCATTTAAAATTGTAATTATAGCTCTTTATTCTACCCCTCATAAAAAACAGTATCTTGATTCTTCATCACTTTTGTCATTTTCTTGTGTATGACCTCCAGCTTAACAACGTCCTTAATAGAATGAAGCATAAACAAAGCATGATTTTTCAGAGACATGTTGAATGCCTTATTCCAAAACAGCTGTCATCATCTGGTGGTTCACGAGAAAATGTTGGTGGTCTGCAGAAAAATTATTTGCATTTTTTTTTTTGCACTAAATCAGGGGTCCTCAAACTACGGCCCCTGGCTGGATACGTGCAATGAATGTTTGTGTTGCTGCAGAGAGTCTCCCCCTTTTTGTGCAGGTCAGAGGGGGGCAGAAATTCCCTCTTGGGGTCTGCTTCAGCCTCCTGGTGTGGGGCTTTGGGCGAAGGCTGGAGGGAAGTGCTGCTGGTGATGAAGAGGGCCTTATTCCAGTGGATTGCATTGTGGCCTAGAACTGGCTGACCATCTGAGCCATCTGAGCCTCCAGGCATCGGTACCAGGTCTTGCACTTCTGCAGGCCTTCCCTCTGCTTGGAAAGCCTATGCTCGTTGTCCTCAGTAAGGTGCTTCTGCTGAACCTCCTTCTCAGTCAGATCCAATTTGAACTGAGCCAGCTGTTTTGCCAACTCTTTCTCGTGGTGGCTGCTTAGCTCCGACATCTGCTTCTGTTGGGGCCCTAAAAAGCCCTGGCAGGCAGGCAAGGAGTGGCTGAGAGGAGATGAGCGAGTAGTGACATCAAGTTGGCCATGCCCATACACTTACATGACCACCTAGCCAAACCCACCTAGCCATTCATTAGGCAGATCATATTAGTGGTCCACGGGATTTAAAATTATAAATTTAGTGATCCCTGAGGTCCGAAAGGTTGGTGACTACAGGTAGTCCTCGACTTATAACACTTCATTTAGGATTGTTCAAAGTTACAACAATGGCACTGAAAAAGTGACTTATGGCCATTTTTTTATAATTACAACTTTTGTAGCATTCCCGAAAATCATGTGATCAACATTCAGATGCTTGATAACTGATTCATGCTTATGACCATTGCTGTATCTCAAGGTCATTTGATTATCTTTTGCAACTTTTTGATAAGCAAAATCAATGGGGAAGCCTGATTCACTTAACTGAATTACTAATCTATCAGCTACAGTGATTCACTTAACAACTGTGGCAAGAAAGGTCCTAAAATGGGGCAAAAGTCATTTAATAAATGTCTCACTTAACAACAGAAATTTTGGGCTCAATTGTGATCATAAGTCGAGGACTACCTGCATATACACTGGATACTATGCTCCTGTTACAATAGCCTAATACTGAACCTTTATAAACAGCCACATTGCACTCCTGATTTAGATAATAAACCAGAAGGCTTTACTATTTTAACTCTTTTTAATAGCATTACCTAGGGAACATCATATATCTTGTCTATTAAAATATGATATAACACTATCATATTGTTTGCTAAAATCAAAATGTTTCTAGTATACCAGTAATGCATAAACTATAGGTAGTCCACAACTTATGACCACAACTGAGCTCAAAACTTAGGCTGCTAAGCAAGATAGCTGTGAAGTGAATTATGCCCCATTTTATGACCTTTTTGCCACAGTTAAGCGAATCTGACTTCCATTGACTTTGCTGGTCTGAAACTAGCTGAAAAGGTTATAAATGGTAATCACATAATCCCAGGACAGTGTGACTGTTAAAAATACATGCCAGTTGCCAAGCACCCGGATTTTAATCATGGGACTATGGGAATGTTACAATGGTTATGTTGGAAAAATATCCATCTGGTTCAGTTCCAAGCCAGGAGAAAGGCACTGAAGACAAAATGGAGGCTAGAGGCTAATTGGAAAGAAGGTCCATCTATCGATAAATAGAACTACATGTTTGTAGTTCTGGTGCAGCTGACCACATGGAGTTGAGAGTGTGAGGAGGGTGTTATTTGGGCTTTGCATTTGAACGTCCTGTTCCAGAACATGTATTCTATTGGCTGTTGTCAGATTCCCATAGGGCCATGTACAAATCCTAGGAGTTTGAGCTAAGTTTGCTTGAAGTTTGAACTGCTGGGGGTGGTGCAACTGACAAGATGCAATGAAGGGGCTTTGGGAAATTCCTATTGTAGCTGAGGGTTAATCCTACCTTGGATATTGGGTGAGGGTATTTGCTTATGAATAGAGCTAGCTATCTCTATCTTGTAAGTGCTGACATCTGCTGAGGGCTATTAAGAAAGGTGGAGGCTGCTTTCCAAGAGCATGTTTCTCCATTTCTCATCCAGGGAAATATAGTATAATATTCTGCCTTTTTACTATTTTTCAAAATATTTTATTATTCTAGGAGAGGGGTGGGTGCTAACTTTCTACAGTTGTAAGTGTAAAAACCAGCCATGTCACTTTTTTCAGTGCTGTTGTAATTTCAAACTCTCACTAAACAAATGGTTATGACTTAAAGACTACCTGTAATATCCTTGTCCCAAAAAGATAATGCATGCCCTTGCATGTTTTATTCTTGATAACCCCAAACTAGTATAGTAATAATATGTCCTTTTCTTGAGAAGCTGAACTCAGTGCCTTAATATATTGCACAATAACAGTCAACATATTATTAATAATTACTCTTTAGGGAATGTTAGTCTATCTAAGGCATTGCAAGATTAAAAAGTCCTATGGGACTTCTAATGTTATCATATATCATTTATTTTCTTTCGTATGCACCTCTCTATGTGTGTAGTTATACTAACACACATACACGTATTCCACTAAGTCTGTCATAATAATAGTATACAATAAGAAGAAAAAACAATAAAGAACTTATTCTACTGTTCTGCAACCTCCTTATTCTCTTTATTATTTCTTTAATTTCCTTACTCAATGACTTCCTAGCAGATTTTCTCCTTATGGCTTTATTGTCAGTTTAATTTTATTTTGTTATGTTATTCAAAAATCTCTCTTTGCATCACATTTGTTTTTAGCAGGTTTTAGAAACCTAAAAAACCCTTCTTTTTAGTAATACTAATGCTCTCACAATGTGAGTTGATTTGGTGTTTGTCTCTTTGAAACTATAGGAAAGCTGTGCTTTCTCTTTGAATCACTGAGTTTGCAAACATTTAGAGCTATCTAATTATCCCATTGCCAGGAACTCTTGCCTCTCCTGGTCTTCTAGATTTAGGACAGCTATTATTCTTCCTTACCCTTAAAACTAACTGCATTGTTCCTAATACTTTTTTAAAATTGTTTTCTAATTATTAACAAAAGAAGAGATAAAATGATAATAATGATGGAAATAGATATGTTGTCAAAGAGAAAACAAAAAGGAATACATAAAAATGCTTTAACAAAAAAAATGAAGAAATGCAATAAAGGAACAAAAACATAATATGATGTAATTATAATAAAGATATACAATTCTATATATACTTGTGTAATGCAAATATTCAAATATGTATATATTTCCAATGACAATCTTTTTGTTTAAAAAAAACCTACTATATTATGTATAAATGAGTCCCATATTTTATTATACTTCTCTATGTCATAAGTGGCAAATGCAGTCAGGTCTGAACTACAGGTGAAACTCGAAAAATTAGAATATCATGCAAAGGTTCATTTATTTCAGTAATGCAACTTAAAAGGTGAACCTAATATGTGCGATAGACTCATTACGTGCAAAGCAAGATAGTTCAAGCTGTGATGTGTCATAATTGAGATGATTATGGCTTACAGCTCATGAAAACCCCAAATCCACAATCTCAGAAAATTAGAATATTGTGAAAAGGTTCAATATTCTAGGCTCAAAGTGTCCCACTCTAATCAGCTAATTAAGCCATAACACTTGCAAAGGGTTCCTGAGCTTTCAAATGGTCTCTCAGTCTGGTTCAGTAGGAAGCACAATCATGGGAAAGACTGCTGACCTGACAGTTGTGCAGAAAACCATCATTGACACTCTCCATAAGGAGGGAAAGCCTCAAATGGTAATTGCAAAAGAAGTTGGATGTTCCCAAAGTGCTGTATCAAAGCACATTAATAGAAAGTTATTTGGAAGGGAAAAGTGTGGAAGAAAAAGGTGCACAAGCAGCAGGGATGATCGCAGCCTGGAGAGGATTGTCAGGAAAAGGCCATTCAAAAGTGTTGGGGACTTTCACAAGGAGTGGACTGAGACTGGAGTCAGTGCATCAAGAGCCACCACACACAGATGGATCCTGGACATGGGCTTCAAATGTCGTATTCCTCTTGTCAAGCCACTCCTGAACAACAAACAACGTCAGAAGCATCTTACCTGGGCTAAAGAAAAACAGAACTGGTCTGTTGCTCAGTGGTCCAAAATCCTCTTTTCTGATGAGAGCAACTTTTGCATCTCATTTGGAAACCAATGACCGAGAATCGGGAGGAAGAATGGAGAGGCCCACACTGCAAGATGCTTGAAGTCCAGTGTGAAGTTTCCATAGTCTGTGTTGATTTGGGGAGCCATGTCATCTGCTGGTGTTGGGTTACTGTGCTTCATTAAATCCAGGGTCAACGCAGCCGTCTACCAGGAGATTTTGGAGCACTTCATGCTTCCTTCCGCAGACGAGCTTTATGGGGATGCTGACTTCATTTTCCAGCAGGACTTGGCACCTGCCCACACTGCCAAAAGCACCAAAACCTGGTTCAATGACTGTAGGATTACTGTGCTTGATTGGCCAGCAAACCTGCCTGACCTGAACCCCATAGAGAATCTATGGGGCATTGCCAAGAGAAAGATGAGAGACATGAGACCGAACAATGCAGAAGAGGTGAGGGCCTCTATTGAAGCATCCTGGTCTTCCATAACACCTCAGCAGTGCCACAGGCTTCCATGCCACGTCGCATTGAGGCAGTAATTGCTGCAAAAGGGGCCCAAACCAAGTACTGCATGCTTATACTTTTCAGAGGTCCGATATTGTTCTATGTACAATTCTTGTTTTATTGATTGCATGTAATATTCTAATTTTCTGAGATTGTGGATTTGGGGTTTTCATGAGCTGTAAGCCATAATCATCACAATTATGACAATCACAGCTTGAACTATCTTGCTTTGCATGTAATGAGTCTATCTCATATATTAGGTTCACCTTTTAAGTTGCATTACTGAAATAAATGAACTTTTGCATGATATTCTAATTTTTTGAGTTTCACCTGTAGATTATTGTTTATTTCTTTTTGGTGTAGGTAAGAGGATTTTTGTTACTCTAGGACCAACAGTATAAAACAATGACTGAATAAGGTTCCTTGCATTCACCTATTGGTCAACTAGTGGGATCACTAATTGGTAATATTCTCAATATTTAAAAGTCAGCAGAAAAATGATCACAAGTCAGCTTCTATTTGCTTGTGAAGAATTAGGGAACAAAAATATTGTAGAACAGCTTACTGTTGTATAGGAAAACTCACTATTCACAATGCTGGTTTAACTTATCCCCTACTGATTCGCACTACATTTGTTCATATTCAATATTCATATGTATTTAACATAGTGGTTTTGAATAAACCCCAAATATTCCATATAGATTTGATCTCCATATGTAGGTGCGTGGGTATACACACATATACACACTTTTTAGGGTGTCCACTAATTATAGGAAATATAACTTTGTTGGATTTCCTTAGCAATTATCTTGTCATCTGTAATATACTGTAGAAAGTTAGCACCCACCCCTCTCCTAGAATAATGAAATATTCTAGGAAATATTTAAAAGGCAGAATATTTCCCCTAAAAGAGAAATAGAAATCTTAAGAGACACAGAAACTCAGCCCCAGCAGATATTTTGATATTTTTTTCTACAACACAAAAGACCTTCACCCTCAGGACATGATAGGATTAGCTCTTATTATTTATTTATTATTTATTTATTTATTTATTTATTTATTTATTTATTTATTTATTTATTTATTTATTTATTTATTTATTTATTTATTTATTTATTTATTTATTTATTTATTATTAAAACTTTTATACTGCCCCCCTCTCCTCTTTGGATCATTCAGATCCAAACCAGGACAAAGCCATTAAGCCATAATAGGAATTGCCCAAAGTCGCTTCATTACATCACCAGCAAGATTCCACCCAGCCTGGGACTCAAGACAACCTACAAAGTTACTCTTGCATGGCCCCATGGGAGTCTGGTAACCAATCAGAATACATTTCTTTCACAGGAACAGGAAGCAAGTTCAAAGCCCAAGAGAGCGTATAAATCTCTCTCACCCATGTGCTCAATTTTGCCCAGGATCTCAAACCATGTGGTCCTGTCCATCATTAAACCATCCTTCCAAGCACTCTCCATGTTTCAAGTATCTTTCTCCCCACTTGGAACTGAACCCAGATGGACATTTCTTCCAACGATACTGTCATTTAATATTATAGTCATGGTTTCCAGTTGGTTCTGTAAATTAAACAGTAGTCTAGAAGTAATTTATAGTCTTAATCCTACCACTTCTGCTCTATGAAGTTCCTTGATAAACTGCTTTAGGATACAATAGACTATCTACAGGTGAAACTCGAAAAATTAGAATATTGTGCAAAAGTTCATTTATTTCAGTAATGCAATTTAAAAGGTAAAACTAATATATGAGATAGACTCATTACATGCAAAGCAAGATAGTTCAAGCCATGATTTGTCATAATTGTGATAATTATGGCTTACAGCTCATGAAAACCCCAAATCCACAATCTCAGAAAATTAGAATATTACATGCAATCACTAAAACAAGGATTGTACATAGAACAGTATCGGATCTCTGAAAAGCATAAGTATGCATATGTACTCAGTACTTGGTTTGGGCTCCTTTTGCAGCAATTACTGCCTCAATGCGATGTGGCATAGATTCTCTATGGGGTTCAGGTCAGGCGAGTTTGCTGGCCAATCAAGCACAGTAATCCCACGGTCATTGAACCAGGTTTTGGTGCTTTTGGCAGTGGGCAGGTGCCAAGTCCTGCTGGAAAATGAAGTCAGCATCCCCATAAAGCTCATCTATGGAAGGAAACATGAAGTGCTCCAAAATCTCCTGGTAGACGGCTGCATTGACCCTGGACTTAATGAAGCACAGTGGCCCAACACTAGCAGATGACATGGCTCCCCAAATCAACACAGACTGTGATAACTTCACACTGGATTTCAAGCATCTTGCAGTGTGTGACTCTCTATTCTTCTCCCAGACTCTGGGTCCTTGGTTTCCAAATGAAACCTCCATAAGGAGGCTTTCCCTCCTTATGGAGAGTGTCAGTGATGGTTTTCTGCATAACTGTCAGGTCAGCAGTCTTTCCCATGATTGTGATTCCTACTGAACCAGACTGAGAGACCATTTGAAGGCTCAGGGACCCTTTGCAGGTGTTATGGCTTAATTAGCTGATTAGAGTGGGACACTTTGAGCCTAGAATATTGAATCTTTTCACAATATTCTAATTTTCTGAGCTTGTGGATTTGGGATTTTCATGAGCTGTAAGCCACAATCATCTCAATTATGACACATCACGCTTGAACTATCTTGCTTTACATATAATGAGTCTATCTTATATATTAGGTTCACCTTTTAAGTTGCATTACTGAAATAAATGGAACTTTTGCAAGATATTATAATTTTTTGAGTTTCACCTGTAGAAATTTTACCTGTTTGTTGTGACCCTACAATAGTTAGTTTCTTTGAGGAAAAAATCTGCTATATTGGTTCTAGGCTCAGTAAAATAAAATAGATTTTGATACAATTTACTAGTCCAATTGATCTACCTGGGCTCAATCTAAATGTGGATCAATACTCTATCCATCCAGTATATTATAAATATCAGACAGGTTTCCCACTCCACCCTGAAATACACAATATGGAGTATAGTCATGGTGGGGCTCACAATTGTAAATATATTTTAGGAATCTCTGTGCCAGCTGTTTAATTTAAAACATTGTGTATGCAGAAACACATACATATACACACAAGCATGTCATGCTTTTCCTTTTCAGGGTAAACAACTTTTTGCACTACATTACAAATAAGTTAGAAATGATATAGCAAAATAAAACAAAAACAAAAATAGTATAGCAAAAATGAGACAACATAAATGCTAATGCTAAGAAGGAAATAAAAAGACCGGAACACATCCTCTCCAGCAGCTAACACCCTGATAAGCAGGGATTAATACCAGATAAACAATCAAGCAGAAAACAAAGTCCTAATCATGGAACTACCAAGGAGAAAACTATGCACCCAGCAACACTGACAGGGCAATCTACTGTATATAAACAGTGAGCAAACCCCTATTTATACATACAGGTGATATTACCTAGTTGGGTAATGAAATATCTGCAAATAAACAACCAAGCTTAGAGAGTATCTGAGCTCCATAGTTCAACCCTAATTTATGTTCTATTGGAATTTAGGTACTCAATGTTTATCAGCCTATATGAGTATATGCATACTTACTTATATTCCCAATCTATACACCTCTAGCATCACCACAATTGTTCCTTTATCCATAAACCTCCTAAACAATCAGGGAGATATCACACATCTTACTCTTCTTTAATGCCAAACTATTCTCAGAGCATTCAGTTTATTCTGGTACATCCTCTATTTTTATCAAAGGGTGCTTTTAATGCATTCAGCATATGATTAATGCAATGTCAAATTTAATCGTAGCACACCAAGATTGAGGGATGACATTCACATCCAGAATTGATGAAAAAGAGAAAATTGGGATAGTGACACTCAAACAGACAGTGAAAACAGAATGAAGGCAATGATTACATTCCACTTATTTATCCAACTATATTATGCCTAACAACCAAGCTAACTCTGGAAAGCTCAAAATGTTTGCTATGCTGCTTCTAATGAACACTTTACTGCTAATTTTGACAAAAAGTATACTATGATTGACTTTTAATTCCTTGCTTTATAGAATCTGCAATAACAGAAATCCAAAAGAAAATCACAGAAGCCTTTGAAGTGTTTGACCATGAGTGTAATAAAACTGTGGATGTCAGGTTTGGAAAATTTCATCTGTTAAGAATTAATAGCCCTAGTGATAAAGCAGTGTGGGTTAATAAAGACAATTATTTTAAAGAGAAATGTGCAACATTTTGCTTGGTTTTAGATTAAGTTAGGCCCAATGTGGTTGAATGTCTGTGTTGCAGAAAGGAAACTTCCCAGAAATCAGGAATCTGAGATCAAAATGGTTTGGCTGAATGCATAACGGAAGAAGTTAATGTTACACACAAATCAGAGACTGGGAAACATCTGTGTTTACCATATAAAAGGGGAATGGAGTTCTGTTCTTTTGTTATGGAGGAAAAGCCTGAAGTGTGAAAATTTGGGTTTGACAAAGATTGACAGAGGATAAGTTCTAGTTTGGTTTGCTTACAATAGTTACCAGATTTCTATTGAGTTTTTCTTTCTGTAGTTGGTTTCTTATAACACCTTTGCCTTTTTTTGTTTTGTTTGTTTTATTGCCACAACCCTCTTTTTTCTTAACCACTGTTCAACATGGCATAGCTTATTGCTCAGCTGAAGATTTTGCTGGGGTTTATTAAGAAAATAAGTTAACCAGTTTAGTGCTGGACTATTTGTATTTTTGAAAGCCAATTAGTTTAGTTTACTTTATTGTCATTGCACCTCATACAACGAAATCAAACACCATCTTCAGTGCACATCATGACCATGACCATTAAAGTAAACACAAACACACATCATTCACCCTTCACACATTGAACTGGAAACCCCCGACATCACACCAACTCTGCACTATACAGCAGAATTCAAAAGAGCTACTGCCCTGGGATAGAAGCTGTTTTTCAGCCTATTTGTCCTTGTTTTTATTATTCTGTACCATCTACCAGATGGTAATAGTTAAAAAAAAAAAAGGGTTCTCAGGATGAGATGGATCTTTGAGAATATTATGAGCTTTCTTAAGGCAGCGGGAGCTATAAAGCTCTTCCAAAGAGGGGAGAGGGCAACCAATGATCTTCTGGGCAATGACGTTAATCCTCTGGAGTGCTTTCCTATCTGCCACTGTGCAATTGGCAAACCATACAGAGGTGCAATGTTAAAATGCTTTTAAAATCAATTATTAACTGTACCTTTTTTTTCTTTTGTATTTTAAATATATATTCTTTTGTTTGTGACTTACCGTGTATTTGGGCCACTGTTTTTAGACTCATATTTCCTGGCAAATGAGTGAATTTCAATGCTCTCTTTCCATTCAACAGGAAAGGTGACAGCAGCTTAATTCTGCCTTCTCCAACCTGGTGTCCCCTGGATGCATGGATTTTACTCAAAGAATTCTCTGAAATGGTCATTACTGAGAATTCTAAGAGTTGAAATTTACATGTCTGGAGTTACCAAGGTAGGGGAAGGCTAGCTTACCACAACCATAAATACCAAGATTGAGCTATTCTGTAGTAATCTAAATTTAGGGAAGGTGATTGTCAGGCCCAAGCCTAAATGACACAATGAAATCCAGCCAAGTCCAGTTTTTTATTTACTTGCAAATAATGGACAGAATCTTACCAAACTAAAGCTGTAACCTTCTAACCTACTAGATATATACTAAAAAAAAATTATAGGTTGTGGCTACTTTGATCCTCTTCTCCTTTCCCCCCTCCTGCTCAGGACTGTGCAATCTCTCAATATGCAGTCTTTTAATCTGGACCTATCTCTGATGGGATTTACTGCTTCCTCTTTGGGAAAGCTCTGTTTTCCTAAAAGTCCTCTCCACTGATTTTCCAGATGTACACACTATTGCAGTGATGAGATAAAACTAGAGTAGACCAGTTAGTGTAAATGCATTTAGAAAGTGAATAATTTTAGGACTTCTTCCTAATTTGTCATGACAGGAATTTAAATTCAATACTGCAGAACTATGTTTCAACTAAGTAGACACTCAGTTTATGTTTGAAAGCATGAATTAATGATACTATTATATATTGTAATGTTTGTTTGGTCACTAAGCCCTTAAAGATCCATCACATTCTTTTGCTCAGGTCCTGTGAACTAACTGTATTTGGAGGCAGAAAGAATAACTGACACTTCTTTGTTAGTACTGGTATATCTTAAAAAAACAATGCAATTGTTATACATTTTACTAAATCTATAAGCCACCCCACTTCACTAAAGATCTGGAATTTAGGGTACATGCAATTATATTTCCTTTATCTATTGCTTCAGTGGTTATGAACTTATGAACTAGGCATACTTGATGGGGAGGCAATAGAATAAAATCAGAATTAGAGATTTGTATTACTTGTATATTTAATAACAGATGTTCTCCTTTTTCAGAGAGATTGGCACTATCATTAGGTCATTAGGCTGTTGTCCCAATGAGGCGGATCTCCATGATATGCTTGCAGAGGTAGTGAAATAATTTTAAAGTTCTGTTACTTAAAGATGTTGAGAGTAAATCTGATCTCTTTTCCTAAATCAATAAGTATTAGAAATGCAATATGGAGGAATTTCACTGAGCAAATGAAGCTTCTTGCTTATCTTGTAATAATAGCTAGAGGTCCTATAATAATAGCTAGAGGCTAAACTTATATTAAATTCATATAGGAGGGACTGCTAGTGTACTACTAAGCTGGAAGAGTGAAGGTATAGGTAAATCATTGTAGGCCACCCTATTTTATTATAGTCCTGGAATTTTCAATATTGGTTAGTATCAAGTTAAGATAGCTTCTTTTATACCCTTTTCCATCCTCTAAAAGAGAAAGTTGTCTGCAAGAAAAATCAGAAATATGATGGGGGGAATCATTCATGGCAAAGTCTGTCTCCCAACAGATGGTATAAAGATCCCCTAGGATTTCATGTCTCTTTGAAACGTTTGCAATTTGGTTTTGGAAAGCTTCATCCATATTTTCTGTTTGTATGAGCAAGTGACAATAGATGCAAACTATAATGTTGCTTTTTGTTTCTTTTCTGAGTTTCTTTAACTCAGATGCTTTAAAAGCACTGCCATGTTCATTCATTTCAATATCTGTGCAGGAATTGATAGTTTTAATATACAGTGCAACTCTTTCTCCTCTACAATATTGCTCTGGTTCCTTTCAAGCAACCTGTATCCTTCAATTGGCTGTATTCCAGATCTGGTAAATTTTTCATCCAGGTTTCCATTATATCTATTAGATCATACTATATTTACTTCTCTTTGTACTAGCTATTAAAATTCAGCTTGTTTACTTTTCTTACTCTGAGCATAAGGGTATAGTTACTGAAAGCCATGTACTTTGTGAAAAGGTTTTTTTTTTTACATTTTCAGTGTTTTTCATAGACCTCTTTCAGCACATCCACTTTCTGAATTGTACAAGTTTTTATTCTGAGATCTATATTTCAGAAGATTTGTTCCTATCCCTGAAGGATTCCACTTAAAGCTTTCCCAATCAAATTCTCCATGCTTTCACCAAACACATTTTACCATACCTTGGCAAAACATAATCCAATCATGCATAATCCAATCATGCAGTTTATAATTCCAGTAGTCCATCATCTACATAACACATTTCATGGTTTCAGAAAGTAGATAATTCCAGTTTGCATACTATTGATTTTCAGTACAGTATCTTTTTTTCAATCTTCTTGTTTTATGACCTGAAAGGATAGATAAGAACACTGCCTCCCTGCTCCCTCCCTTGAATCTCCTCCTGACTTCCAGAGTATGTGAGATACGTAGTCCTCACTTAGCAACCATAATTGGGACCAGCAACTCCATTGCTAAGCACCACATTTGTTAAATGGAAGATCATGTGACTGTGATAGACTTATGTCATTTCCTATTCAGTCATTAAGCGAGTCACTATGGTCATTAAGTATAACATCACACGATCATGACCTATGATTTTACTTTAGCATTCTCTATTAACTGTTTGTCACAAGCAAATTGGGAAGCATGCAAATGGCATTCATGTAACCAGGGGTTCCTGCCAGGAATCACCTCATTAATGTGAGGAGTGATTGCAAAGCTGTTTTTTTATACCATCATAAATCCAAATGGTTGCTAAATCCAGCAATCAGTAAGCAAAACTACATATAAATGTGATAGCTACAATAATTGCAGCCTTATTTGTCCCCATATACAGGTAGTCCTTGACTTACAATAGTATATTTAGTGACCATTCAAAGTTAACAACAGCACTGAAAAATGTGACTTATATGACGTTTTTCAGTTATGACCTTTGCAGCATCCCCAAGATCATGTGATCAAAATTCAGATGCTTGGTAATTGGTTCATACAGTATTTATGACCATTGCTGTGTCTCAAGATCATATGATTACCTTTTGTGAACTTCTGACCAGCCAAGTCAATGGGGAAGCCAAATTCACTTAATAACACTGTTGCTAATTTAATTACTATGGTGATTCACTTAATAATTGTGGCAAGCAAGGTCATAAAATGGGGAAACACTCACTTAACAAATTTGTCACTTACCAACATAAATTTTGGGCTCAATTGTGGTTGTAATTCGAGGACTACCTGTATAGCACTTCATTAATAAATGTTATTCTAAAAATCATAGCATTTTTGTTTGTGTTTTGCTTTGCTTTAATGGAGAAATATTTTGCATAAAAATAATTTTACCACTAGAGGACAATGTTGCATAAATGTACTCTTACAACATTCTTTCTCTTATCCATGTATGGCTGTAATAATAAAGTAGATAACTAGAAGATCCTAAAACCATAATTAAAAAAACAAACAAACTGCTCATGTTTAATCTGGAGAAGCTACTTTTCTATCTGTCAGCCCTTTTAGCCCAAGAAACTAAATATACTAGATAAAAGAAAGAAAGCTATCTTACGTTCTTTCAACCAATCTAGAAAACATTATTTTCTTTCTTCCCCACCTTTAATTGGCCATTACTGCTGATTTGCAAATTGCTTATCACACTCCCAAATCATGTCTTTATGAGACCATATGATACTTAATCTTTACTTTTATCTGCTTCCATTATCTCATTGCATAGCAACAATACCAATCTCTGTATTTAAATTTCCATTCCCAACCTTTTAAAAACAATTGCAACTTTTGTTTTTAAAGGGAGAGACCAAGAATGAATGTAGAGTTGGGGGAAATGTAATGCAATGTATGTGGGGTACAGTAAAACAACAGAAGTGATACAGAGAGATAATGCAACCTAGGGATAACTTTTTTGATGGAGGTTGCAAATCTGTAATTATACATATCAGAATACATTTAGTTTGAATCCCTAATGACAACCTCAGGCATTCTGCTACTCCTGATTGTACAACAACTAACTCAAGCTTTCATAAATCAACCTTCCTGCTGCACTGATAAGATAGATAACAGATAACTTTTTAATTGGCTCACATTAAAAATGAAATTATGTTGCCTGCTCTCAAGAGAAAGTGTGTATGTACCCAAACACAGATAACAAATAATCAGAGTTGGAAGGGACCTTGTAGGTCATCTAGTCCAACCCCTGCCCAAGTGGGAGACTCTATACCATTTCTGACAAATGGCAGTCCAATCTCCTCTTGAAGGTCTCAAGTGATGGTGCTCCCACAATTTCCGAGGGCAAGGTGTTCCATTGGTTGATGGTTCTCACTATCAGAAAGTTTCTCCTTATTTCCAGATTGAATCTCTCCTTGTTCAGTTTCCATCCATTATTCCTTGTCTGGCCTACAGGCACTTTAGAAAATAGATTGACCCCTTCCTCTCTGTGGCAGCCTCTCAAATATTGGAAGACCGCTATCATGTCTCCCCTGGTCCTTCTCTTTACTAGACTAGCCAAATCCAGTTCCTGTAACTGTTCTTCGTATGTTTTCGTCTCCAGTCCCTAATCATCCTGGTTGCTCTTCTCTGTACTTTTTCTAGAGTCTCAACCAGGGGTGGGTTTCTACCGGTTCTGTCCACCTCTGTAGAACCGGTAGCTCTGAAGAGCAGCAGATGTTTTTGCCCACCCGCCTGCCCGGGCTCTTATCTGACCTTTATTTCCTGCTTTTTCAACTTCAGCTGCTGCATGAGGTACAGCTGCAGTTAAAAAAGCAGGGAAAAAGTCCTTTTTCAAAGGCTGCTTGTCTGCACGCAGCGTGCTGATAACGATTTACAGGCGCGCGATTCGCAGCGTGCAGGGAAGCACATCATAAATCACCAAACATCATAAATCACCAAACCGATAGTTAACCCTGTCTGATCCCACTCTGGTCTCAACATCTTTTTTATAATGTGGTGAACAAAACTGGATGCAGTACTCTAGGTGTGGTCTTACTAAGGCTTTATAGAGTGGTATTAGTACCTCCCTTGATCTTGATTGTATCCTTCTGTTAATACAACTTAGAATTGCATTAGCTTTTTTGGTTGCTGCTGCACACTGCTGGCTCATATTTAGCTGGTTATCCACTCCAAGATCCCTGTCGCAGTTATTGCATACATAACACACATGGTTGATGCTATATGGAACAAAACTCATGTCATGATCATATCTATGCAGCTAGAAATATATGTTCTTTGCATATATGTGTAACATTTTGTATATTGAATGTGTGGACGAGAAAAATGCAGTCATACTTAATTGATGAGGAAATAGAGGATGGTGTTTGATTTGGCAAATATTTTTTTCTGTCAGGTTACATGGAAAATATCAATAGTAAATGATGGATGATTCTTAGCATTCCTATAGAGAACAAGATTGTTTTTTTTTCTATTTCATATATTACAAGTTAATTTCAGGTGGTGTAATTTCAGATTAGTTTCTGGTTCATTTTCCACTGAATCATCATCATTTATGATATGCTTTTTTAAAAAATTAGGTAGAAGAAGAAGAACCAACTGGGTTTATTCGTTTGGAAAAATTTCTTCCTATGATGACTAGAGTGTTAATGGAAAGAAGGTAATAAACAGAAATAGATATTTCAGTTTGTGAAATTTGGTTATGCATATATAAAAGATTTTTATTTTACACAAATCCAATTTAAAGAACAAACTTCTCAGTGATAAAATAGATTTAAAATATGTTTGGCAACCATGAAATGGGTTTGAATTTATTATACTGTCAGTATTATGTTAAATTGGCTGTAGCTTTGTTCTAAATGCATGGCAATCCTTTCAGTTAGGAGAGAAATCTGTGGTCCTCCATACATTGTTGAACCATTAATAGCAACACCCAGTATTCCTAGTAATGCAGATACTGAGAGTTATACTTCAATAACCTCAGGAGGTTATAGATCATCTATTGCAGAAGTTATCTGCTATATTATATATAGCAAATAGTTTTCAAATAGTTTTATAGAAATGCCTTGTCAGATTACCACAAGATTCACAATATTTATTTTATAAAGTAGGCATTTATTGAAATTGTTCTTGTGGATTACTTGGAGTTCTTAGTTTGATTTTTGATTTTTTGTTTTATTCTTTTTTATGGTGAATATTTTACGTTGCTCAGGTAAATCTCATATAAATTACCAGTTAGGTAAACTATCAGGAATTGATCTAGATAGCAGCAGAATAGAAATAAAATCAGTAAAAATGATTCTACAAACCAATTTGCCAGCTTTTTAAAGTTGTAAGTGTTAAAACTTAATGGTAGAAAGAATTGTAAGGATGTTTCAAAGTAACAATCAAATCTTAGACACACATACTATCAATAACTATTTTATTAACTATAATATTTCAGATACCGACCTATTCCAGAAGATGTTCTTTTACGTGCTTTTGAGGTTTGTATCATTCTATATATGGAAAATTTTCCTAAACTTCCAGGCAATAAGAATACAATTTACATTGTGTTCCATTTTATAGGTTTTGGATCAGAATAAATCTGGACATCTTACTAAAGATGATTTGGTAAAATATATGACCGAAGAAGGTAAAACTTTAGCAAAATATTTACTAAAACTAATTTTATTTGCTTAGGAAAAAATAGTTCTACTCTGCATGTGAATTTGAGTGTATCTATGTGACACAGAATACAGGTTGTCCTCAACATACAACTGTAATGGAGCCTGCCAATCACACTTATATGTCGTAATGGCTTTAAAAACAACTGTATGACATTTTTTCTGGCAGTTGTTTTTGTGGAAAATTTTTTTAACAACTACCACCATAGTTGTTAAGCAAATTTGCAGTCATTAAGCAAACCAAGGGTTCGTCATGGGCATAGTTTTGCCAAAAACAGGAAGTGCCATTTTCAGCAAAACTATCGTAAAGCACAATTGCTGCCAACGGCTGTAACTGCGGCTGTGTTGTTGAGTACCTAAAGTTCAGTCATGTAACTCTGAAGGGGGCTTGTTGGAACCTCGAACCAGATCATAATAAATCACCCTTTTCAGGTGGTTTGGAAATTCAAACACTTGCTGAGCCACCAGTTATAAGATGGTTACTTGTATGAAGATATGCTTAGCAACCATAGGCTTTAGAATGGAAGAAAGGCAACATGGAGGTTGAATATGATACTATCCACAATCTTGTGGAAGTACCTGGAATTCTACAAATGTATATTGCTCCTGGTCACAAAACATGCCTATCCCTATCTGAAGAATAAAATCCAACCTCATAAAATAGTGCTAATGCCTTCCAATTATCTATCCAGAGGCATATAATAATAATAATAATAAATAATAATAAATATTTATTTATATACCGCTCCTCTCCTGAAGGACTCGTAGCGGTGCACAGCCGTACAGTTAAAACAATAAATATGTTAAAAAATAAAACTAAATTAAACTAAGACCCTGGCTGTAACAGTTAAAACCCTTCCCTAAAACCCTAAAATTTAATAAAAAAATAAAACACCCAAAACTAAAATCAGCCCAAGCCGGTCTGATCAAAGAGCCAGGTTTTCAAGGCATGCCTGAAGGTCCCCAGGTCCATGGCTGTCCGTAACTCCGGGGGCAACCCATTCCAGAGGGCAGACGCCCCCACAGAGAAGGCCCTATTCCTCGGGGTCACCAGCCGGCACATAGATGCCAACGGGACCTGCACGAGACCCTCCTGTGGGAGCGCACCGGACGGTGAGAGGAAAATGGCAGAATGCGGTCTTGTAAATATCCTGGTCCGATGCCATGGAGCGCTTTAAAAGTTAACACCAAAATTTTAAAGCGCACCCGAGAGGCCACTGGCAACCAATGCAGCTCGCGCAGGAGGGGCGTCACATGTGAGAACCTTGACGCCCCCATAACCACCTGCGCGACCGCATTCTGTACCAGTTGAAGCCCCCGGATGCTCCCATTCGGGAGCCCCTTGTAGAGGGCGTTACAGTAGTCCAGTCGGGAGGTGACCAGGGCATGAGTGACTGTGCGTAAGGCATCCCGATCCAGAAAGGGCCGCATCTGGCGAATCAGGCGAACCTGATGAAACGCCCCCCTGGAGACGGCTGTAATATGGTCTTCCAAAGACAGCCGTACATCCAGGAGGACACCCAGATTGTGAGCCCTCTCTGCAGGGGGCAAAATCTCACCCCCAATAGCCAGCGATGGAACTATCTGGCTATATCGGGACGCCGGAAACTACAGCCACTCAGTCTTGGAAGGGTTGAGTCGGAGCCTGTTCCCGCCCATCCAGTTCCTCACGGCCTCCAGACAATGGGACATGACCTCCATGGCATCGTTGGGGTGGCTTGGGGTGGAGATGTACAGCTGGGTATCATCAGCGTACAGATGACATCTCACCCCAAAGCCACGGAGGATCTCCCCCAGCGGCTTCACATAAATGTTGAACAGGAGAGGAGAGAGGACCGACCCCTGAGGCACCCCGCAATCAAGGGGCCTAGAGGTGGATCTCTCCCCCCCCCCGCCAACACAAATTGCAGACAGTCGGAGAGGAAGGAGGCGAACCACCGCAACACGGTGCCCCCAACCCCTCCAACCGCCGCAATAGGATACTATGGTTGATAGTATCAAAAGCCACTGATAGGTCTAATAGGACCAGGACAGAGGAATAACCCCTGTTACGGGCCCTCCAGAGATCATCAACCAACGCGACCAATGCCATTTCGGTACTATGTCCAGGCCTGAAGCCTGATTGGAAGGGATCCAGGTACGTATCTTCATCAGGTACTGGGGAAGCTGACCTGCCACCACACTCTCAACAACCTTCGCCACGAAGGGAAGGTTAGAGACAGGACAATAGTTGTTCAAGAGAGTTGGGTCCAGGGAGGGTTTCTTGAGGAGGGGTTGCACCACCGCCATTTTCAAGGCAGTGGGCAGCGAGCCCTCCATCAAAGAAGCGTTAACAATTCCCTGGAGCCAACTCCGCGTCATCTCTCTGGTGGTAGGAGGGGCAAGGGTCCAATAAACATATGGTGGCATTCAGCCGCCCCAGCAACCTGTCTATACCTTCACAAAGAGGGACTCCCAGCCAGCCATCTGAGGTACAGTGGCCTCCCTAGGACATAGATCCTTCCTAATAATTACCGCCACTCCACCATCCCTACCCTAAGCCCTCGGCCGATGAAATGCCTGGAAACCTGGTGGACACATCGCTACCAGGGGGAAAAGCCTAATCTGATATGACCCTCTGCTCCCGCCATATCTGCCCCTCCCACTTACGGTGCCAATAAGGTCCACCCTCGATAGTTCTGACCCTGGTTGCCCCCCCAACCCCCGGTCTCCCGGGTCCCCCCAGGCGTACTCACCAGCTTGGCTGACCCCAAACCCCCCACCCACTAACCCCACTACAAATCTATCCCTCACCCTCCTCCCAACCTCCCTCCCTATACCTGTGGCATCCCTCCCTAACCCCATTAAAAATCTAAAAATAAAGGGAAACAGTTGAGTACCCCTCCCCCTCCCCAAACGTTTCATGGAATGGCCATGCCACCTCTCTGGATCCCAAGACCCGTCCTTGAGGTAGACTTTTGATAGTCCCTTTGGCCATGTCAGGGAGAGGGGCACCCTCTCAAGGGCGTAGAGCTCGGTCCGTGTATACTGCAGCGGGCCAACTGGTCCCGACTCAGATGGTCGATGTCGGGTCCAGCCGGCTCCAGATAAGACCCGCCGATCCTCCCCAGTCTCCCCCCACCACTGCCACGGGGAACAACGAGTCCATCCGCAGCCGTTGTCACTGCTGCCGCCTGATCCTGCCATGGCCGCCCAGCATAGATGCGGTCGCCATCTTCGCCGGCCCTGTAGTCCCGACAGCCCCTCTGACCGGTTCCAGGTGACACTCGCCGGTCTCCCCCAGTCCTCCCCCACCTCTGCCACCGGTGGGGGAACCCAGGGGGAATGAAGGGACCATCCATGGCCGTCGTCAATGCCGCTGCCCGCTGCCACCGCGGCCATCCAATACCACGGTCCTCGATCCAGCAGACCCGATGACCCTTCCAGCTGACTCCAGGCGAGGCACCCCAAGCTCCCCTGGATCTCCCCCACCTCTGCTACTGGTGGGGGGGGGCAGGGGAAACGAAGAAATCCTCCTCATCTGTTGTCGCTGCGGCCCGATACCCTCGTGGCCGACCAATGCCACCACGGCCGCCGCTTTCATCGCCCTTCCAGCTGGCCCCAGGCAGGCCTCCCGATCACCCCCGGCCCCCCCCCACCTCTGCCACCAGCGAGGGGGAAACCCAGGGGGAACGACGGCTCCATCCACCGCCGCCGTCCCCGTCACGGCCCGAAACCGCCGCCCTATGGCCTCGGCAGTCCTCCGACCGGCTCCTGCTGGAGCTTGCCGGTCTCCCCTGGTCCTCCCCCACCTCTGCCACCGGTGGGGGGACTCAGGGGAAACAGAGGCTCATGCCGAAGACCATCCAGGCCGGAGAAGCCTCCACCGAAAACGTCCAGTCGCCCTCATATTAAGTTCTACATTGGTTCAAATTTGTGTGCCTTACAAAAAAATTTTGTATTAATATAAAAAAAGAAAACTATAAATGGATTTCAAGTTGTATAAAATCATTGAATTTAGAATAATTACAAGCACATAATATATAAAAAAGAAAAAGGAAAAATATATACATAAAAATGTGAAATCACAGCTGCCAGTTCTTTAGTTAGTGTTGGCCTTCATTTTCATCAAATTCTTCCCACGTACCTAGGATGTCATAATGTTTTGGCATAATATATGTCCACATCTAAGCAGTATGGCTATTTGTAATTGACAGGTGAATTTTGTCAATGCGTAGATTTTCTAAGTGCCATCCAAGATCCACCACTGCTGGTTTATGCCATAATCATTCAATTTTGATTTTCAGATCTCAACTTCTCCAATTCTTTGCCTTCTGTTGTATCTCCTGGTAAAGGGAACGCAATGGCTCAGTGGTTAAAGACATTAAATTTGTCAGCTAGACAGCCCATGTTCAAGACTGGTTGTCCCTTAGATTTCTTTCCTCCTCTTCAGAGGATTTCATCAACTCTTTTACAGTGTCTCCCCATTGCCACTTTGCCAGATTAATCAATAACAAAGTAATTTTCATCCATTATTGAACTTTCAGCAAATGTGAAATGCCACTGAAATTTTAAAAATAAATTATGTTGGGGTAGAAATTAGCATTTTGGGTAATTAATGATTAACAATTTGGCAAAAGAAAACAGAAGCAAGAATGTTACAACATATTATATAGCTAATATTTTGTAGACAATTTTAAATGAAAGTATTTTGATAGAATGTTTTTGCAGACATTCTAGATTCTAGAACATCAAATACTTTGCTGGTTGGAATTTTTCATAATCATATGTTACATGTTAAACATTTTAAATTTGAATTTAATTATGTTATATAAAAAGGGAGCAGTAGCTCAGTGTCTAAGATGCAGAGCTTATCAATCAGAAAGGTCAGCAGTTCAGCGATTCGAATCCCTAGCAACGTGTAACAGAGTGAGCTCCCATTACTTGTCCCAGCTTCTGCCAACCTAGCAATTCAAAAGCATATAAAAATGCAAGTAGAAAAATAGGGACCACTTTGGTGGGAAGGTTAACCGTGTTCTGTGCGCTTTTGGCATTTAGTCATGCTAGCCACATGACCACGGAGACATCTTTGGACAGTGCTGGCTCTTCAGCTTTGTAACGGAGATGAGCACTGCCCCCTAGAGCTGGAAATGAGTAGCATGTATGTGTGAGGGGAACTTTACTATGTTATATAAAACGGCTAGTATCAGTATAGGATTCTCAGTAACAAAGGTTTTTTTTTTTTAATTCAGATTTATGTTTGAAAACCCTAAAATACCAATAATTTAAAAGGTTTATGTAGTAAGAAACACTACAGCCAATTGTTGTTTTTTGGTTTCAGGTGAGCCTTTTACACAGGAAGAAATGGAAGAAATGCTTTCAGCAGCAGTAGATCCAGAAACAAATACTGTTCGCTATAAGGACTATATTTCAATGATGGTTGTGGATGAAAACTAAGGATGTTGTTTAATTTGTGAGTCTGAACTTTCTGTTTTTACATTAACTTTGTTGTAGTTACTGCATTTGCTTTTGGGCACAAACATAAAAAAATAATAATTACACTGAAATTTATGAAAATACTGTATTGTTTATTTTGTAAAAGACAGACATTCCTAAATATCTTAAAGTGTCAATCTGACTGTATAACTGAAAACAGTAGAATTCAGAATTTGAAAAGAAAATACTAATTGGACAATCTTCGTGGCAATTCACAGGAAAATTGCATTGAAATTAATAGAATTATTGGAAAAACAATCCTATTAAAATTGCAATTAAAATTGCAGTCTAAGGCTGAAATAATGGACACTGAAGAATAGGCCCTGTTGAATATGCTTACTGAAAAATAAGCATAACTTGTTTTCAAGAAAGAAAGCATAGGATTATGTACAACAATGTAATTATAGTTCTGAAAAGGAAAACAATTTAACATTAGTGAAATAACTCAAACAAAACAAAAATAGAAGTTCCAAATACAGTAAAAACAAAGAAACACTACAGTTGTGCTGAATTTAGAACAAACCTCTCAAAACATTAAATGTTGATGCTCAGGCTTCATTACAGACAGTAAGCAAATCTTGGTTAATAAGCATTGAAAAATGTTTCTGGAACTAAAAGCAGATATCCTTACCTGACGACATCTTTTCTCTTTGTTCCAATAAAATATTGATTTTCAGCTATGTTGCAGTATCTCTGTTTATTCTGTGTGTGTGTGTTTCATTTGGGGGAAATGCTTTCCATTTAAATATATTCACCTGATTTAATTGTGTTCATCTTGAAGATGTCTTCAAAGGTTTCAAACATCATGTTTTTTGTTGATATTCTTAAATATTTATCTAGGAATAGGATCTAGGTGCCTTATTTCAGAGGTCGCTCTATTCTTTTTTTAAACTTTCACACAGATGCACATGTACAACTTGCAAATAAATACCTTCCCAAAATTTAAACTAAAGATAGAGAAAGGATAGAACAAATGTATGATATTAATTCAGCTAATGTTAAAAATAACGAAAGAACGTTTTGGACATACTTAGAAATTTTCTGCTTCCTCCCCAATATCTCTTATCAGCATATCAACCAATAATCAGCTATCCTGCCTGACACCCTAACTCCATTTACTTTTTCTTATACTATCAGCAGTAGTTGATAGATTCTTTGGTCTCTTGGGCCTGAATGAGCTTTTATTCTTTCATAGAACTTAATACTATTTGTCAAATTTCTGTTTGTGAAAACTCTTTAAGATAGTTTAAATATTTCATAATATTGATTGAATTCCCTCAAGGGGGTATTAACTCTCGAACACATAGATAAATATTATATAATCGTGATGGCGAACCTATGACATGGGTTCCCAAAGTGGCATGAGAAGCCATGTCGCCCGGTATGTGCGGCCTTGCCTCTTTGTCTTCCGGGTTTCTGGCGCATATGTGCACACAATGATCAGCTATCTTTTTCACACACGATCAGCTGTCTTTTCTGCACGCAGCAGTGCCAAAACCCAGCCTGCATATGTGCGCCCAATGATCAGCTGGCCGGCACGCATGCGCAGGCTTTCAGCACTGCTACACACAAAGGGATTGCACTCTGAAAAAGCCAAACTTCCGGGTTCTGGCATGCATGCGCATCCGACAATCAGCTGACCAGCGAGCATGTGCACACTAGTTTTCGGTATTGTCGCGTGCATGAAAGACAGCTGATAATTGTGCGGACATGCACGCCAGAAACCCGGAAGACAAACAGGCAAGGCGCATGTGCCAGGTGACATGGCTTTGTGTGTCACTTTGAGCACATGTGCCATTGGTTCACCATCACGGCCACATGTCATTCACAAACTTCTACAATAACAATATAACAGAATAACAGAATTGGATGGGACCTTGGAGGTCTTCTAGTTCCTGTTCAGGCAGGATACATCATCACTATAGGATTCCAGACAAATGGTTGTCCAATATCTTCTTTAAAACCTCCACTGATGGAGCATCCACAAGTTGTGGAGGCATGATGTTCCACTGATTAATTGTTCCCACTGACAAGAAAATTTCACCTTAATTCTAGGTCGTAACTCGCTTTGATAAATTTCCATCTGTTGCTTTTTGTCCTGCACCCTCAGGTGCTTTGCAGAATAGGTTGAACCCGCCCCCCCACTCCTCTGTGACAGCCTCTCAGATATTGGAAGATGCTATCATGTCACCCCTAGTCCTTCTCATCCTTAGACAGATCCAGTTCATCATATGTTTTAGCCTCCAGTCCCCTAATCATATTTGTTGCTCTTCTCTGTACTCTTTCTTGATTCTCAACATCTTTTTTGTATTGTACACAAGTGTGGCCTTACTAGTGCAGTATAAACTGGTACTAACACTTTATGTGAGCTTGATATTTAACCCCTCTGTTGATGTAGGCCAGGACTGTATTGGCTTTTTGGGCAGCTGCAGCACACTGCTGGCTCATGTTTAAGTGATTGTCCACTAGGACTCCTAGATCCCTCTCATGCTTTCTACTGTTGAACTTGGTGCCACCTATTCTATACTTGCGCATTTGTTTTTTCTTGCATTAATATCTACTATATCTATCCAGGCTAATCCATGACATAAACGTTCTATGTTGCTTTGATGCAAAGAACTGAGCAATACTTAAGATACGTCTTTCTTTGATCAACCTTAACAAAACTCCAGCTGCTACAAAAGCCTTCTGCTATATCTAAATGTTGCCATTGAAAAAAAAAACAATGCCCTGTTGACTCTACCTTTCTGAGATATCAGATTAGAATGCATTTTGTATTTTTTTAATTTTCCAGTTTATACTGCTGCCAGCTCCAAATATCTGAATATACTCTTTGAAACAAGCATAATGACTACATTGTACGGTTTTTTTTACTTGACCCCAGGAATGGTAAATTCACATTTAAAACTGTCTAATGCAGTTTTACGTACTGAACGTATGTCAGTGGCATTCATGGGGAGTGGAAGTGTCAAAAGAGGCAAGATGATAGTCACAGAAGTGCAACTGAAGCCCTACTCCTTTGTAGTTCATGCAATATTGATACACCTACAAAAAGGGTGAATCTTGTCTCATCCCATTGCAAAGACCGTCTTTGCAGTTTTCTTGTGGAAACCACTTCCTTACATTAAAATATTTTGATTACAGAAGGTTACTATTTTAATGGCATAGCAGTAGGTTTTACAATGAAATTATATTTCAGGAACACTAATTAAATATTTGCACTTTTCACTAGAGCACAGATAAATGTACTATCGTAGTTATACCTTAAATGGCTTTAAATCTTCATGGAGGAATGAGATTAAAATGATATTTCAGCTCTTTGACATCACTATTAATGGTCTAAGAACCACCAATAACAGTGATTTATGATTTAACCAACAACAGGGAATTTAGTATATGGCAATGGCTTATGTTTCTTACTGGTAAGAATTGATATAGGGCACCCAACATTCTTAATTTAAAAATGGTTTTAATCTACATGATTCTTGAAAACCTTTATTTAGATGTCCCTGACCACATATTAACTACTACCAGGCTTTTTATGTGCTTGCTTTTATTAGAACCTCTAATTAAGGCATATTAAATAATTGAGATGGTATCCTTCTGTATCAGTAATTTCTTCTCCAATTAAATTTTATCTTAGGTTTTAATAATTCCCTTCCCTGCATGCAACACTACTGACTAATTAGCCTCAGTTCCATTTCATTTCAATGAAATAAACAAGCAATATGATAGTTTATTAATTTTTTTCTAATAAAGAATAACAATAGAGTCCTCTTGAATCCTATGAGTAAACACAAATTGAATGTGAATAGCTTTAACAATAATGAGAAAAACGTTCTGCTTCTGGAAAAGAGTGTTGCATTGTAATTATAGGGCCATATATGAACAAGGAAGTCTTTGATTAAAAACACAACTCCTTCGTAAGGGTTGAGGGCAAGCTATTATCTTTTAGCTTCTCCTCTGATTCAATTTCTAGATAGAGTTGGCTGAGCTAATAATACAAGCCAACTTTAAAAGATTGTTGTTGGGATTGTAGAGGGCAGAATTGATACAGGTAATCCTTGACTTACAACCATTTGTTTAGTGATCCTTCAAAGTTACACTGGAACTGAAAAAAATGACTTATGACCAGTTTTCATTTACATTGCAACACCACTCCATACTGACATGATCAAAATTCAGGTGCTTGGCAACTGGCATGTATTTATGACAGTTGCAGTGTCCTGAGGTAATCTTATCACTATTTGTACACCTTTCTAGAGGCTTCTAACAACAACATCAACAGGGGAAGCCAGATTCACATAACAACTGCATGATTTACTTAACAACCACAGTGATTTGCTTAACATTTATGGTAAAAATGGTTGTAAAATGGGGTGCAACTCACTTAATAACTGTCTTGCTTAGCAACAGAAATGTTGGGCTTAATTTTTGTCATAAGTTGAGGACTACCAGTATAGCTTACAACTACATATTATTTTATATCCTATAACTGTATCATCACTCATCCTTATAAGAAAGAGAAATATTTAAAATACAGTGTGGGTAGGGGGGAGCCGATCCATTTCTTCAGCTATGCTGTTCTATTAAAAAATATTGATTGATGGGAAAAAATATCTTTCCCTTCCCTCCTAAATTAAGACTTGTTGCCAAATTTCATCCAGTTAAAGTTGTTATGGCTATTGCTGGAAAAAAAATATCCATCTCATTCAGTTCCAAGCTGGAAGAAAAGCACTGGAAACATGGAGTCTGATTGCAAGCTGGTTTATTGATGAAGCAGAACCACCAAGCACATGGTTCTGAGTAGCTGACCAGATAGAGTAGAGAGTCAGGGATATTTATACCTTCTCTTAGTCTTTAAACTTGAGCTTCCTGTTTTTGTGCAAGAACATGTATTCTATTGGCTGCTGTCAGACTTCCATGGGACTATGCAGGGGTCATAGCTGAGGTTGTCTGAGTGCCCAGGTTTGGTTGAAGCTTGCTGGGTGATGCAATGTCCTTAGGATATTGCAATGCAGTGGGCTCTGTGTTTTCTGCTAAATGGACCTATTATGTCCTGAAAGGCCGTGTCTTAATCCCATAACTCTGGAGCTGAAGGTCTTTTGTCTTGTAGATAGACTGGCCCAGTCCTGCTGGGGCTATGAAGAAAGGTGGGGGCCGCTTTCCAGGAACATGTTTCTCTTTTAAGGAAATATAATATTCTGCCTTTTTAATATTTCTGAAAATATTCCATTCCCCCAGGAGAGGCGTGGGTGCTAACTTTATACTCTATATAAATGATCTTTGCGACCACTTTATAAGCAACTGCGTCTTCGCAGATGACATAAAACTATTCAACACCACTGACAATGCTACTGTCCTTCAAAGTGACATTGATTATGTGTCTGAATGGTCAAACAATTGGCAACTCCAAATCTTGACCAACAAATGCTCTGTCCTACACATTAGTAAAAAAAATCAGTACACCAAATACAAACTAGGAGGATATGACGTCATTGACGATCCTCACTCTGTCAAGGACCTTGGAGTACTCATATCAAATGACCTAAGCGCCAGAGCTCACTGTAACAGCATTGCCAAAAAGGCATTAAGAGTTGTAAATCTAATCTTACAAAGCTTCTCCTCCAGAAATATTGAATTGCTAACTAGAGCATACAAAACTTTTGCTAGACCAATACTCGAATACAGCTCATCAGCCTGGAATCCGCACTGTATATCGGACATTAATAGAATTGAACAAGTCCAGAAGTATTTCACAAGGAGAGTACTACACTCCTCTGCTCACAACAGAATACTCTATATCATCAGGCTTGAGATTTTGGGCTTGGACAACCTTGAACTACACCGTCTATGG
This sequence comes from Bungarus multicinctus, assembly GCA_023653725.1. Lineage (NCBI taxonomy): Eukaryota > Metazoa > Chordata > Lepidosauria > Squamata > Elapidae > Bungarus > Bungarus multicinctus. Next base: position 66,097,678 of record CM042836.1, on the reverse strand, counting down.
TTGGACTTAAGTGTAGTACACAAAATTATCTGCTACAATGTCCTACCAATCAATGACTACTTCAGTTTCAACCACAACAATATAAGAGCACACAACAGATGCAAACTCAATGTAAACTGCTCCAAACTTGATTGCAGAAAGTACGACTTCAGCAACAGAGTGTTCAATGCCTGGAATGCACTACCAGACTCTGTTGTTACATCCTCTAACCCCCACTCCTTTAACTTCAAGCTATCCACTATTGACCTCACCCCATTCCTAAGAGGTCTGTAAGGGGAGTGCATAAGTGCACCATCGTGCCTACCGTCTCTGTCCTATTGTCCCCATTTATTCGTACCTATTTCCTATATTCTTACTCATGTTTATACTTATAGCTATTATCTTGTAAGCTATTGACAAATCAAATAAATAAATAAATAAACTTTCTACACTATCTATTTCTAGTCCTATACATACCTCATTGTAATTTAGCCAAGAGATGTAACTGAATTCATTGCATAGCCTTCCTCCGCTTAATTATGCCTTATTTCCTTTTTAAAGAGTTTTTAAAGATTTTTTTTCTTTTTAATGTGTTGAAAGAAATAATCCTTCCGGGTTCAGTTCCAAGTGGGGAAAAAGACACTGGAAACATGGAGGCTATTTGGAAAGATGGTTTAATGGTGGACAGCAGGACCACATGGCTTGGAGCTCCAAAGTGAGAAGGAAAATCACATGCTTCAAGGTGAGAAGGTCAAAAGGGCCGACCAAGATGCTGAGAGACCCTTATATAACCTCTGTTGGGCCCCCCTTAATGTTTCCTGTTCCTGTGCAAGAAATGAATCCCATTGGCTGTCAGACTCCCAGGGGTGGGGTTCTTAACTTTGTAGGTTTGGTCTGGACCACATGGCTTCACGTGAGTGTTGGCTGATACAATCTTCCCAGGTGAGGTGGTGAGATGGGCAGAGACCTTTATTATGTAGAATACTCTGGCCTAGGCCTTAATGGCCCATTAGCAAAGATGGGGGGCTGAGTTTCTGCTTCTCTGAATTTCTACTTTACTCTTTTTTAGGGGAAATATTCTACCTTTTTAATATTTCCCAGGTTATTTCATTTTTCTAGGAGAGGGGTGGGTACTAACTTCCTACAAATGGACAAATGTAAAGAAATTGTTTAGTTGGTGTAACAGGATGGGTAAAAGATTAATTTGTTATTTAAGTAGTGTATCTGAAGGAGCCTAGTAGCACTTTTTTCACACTAACACATTTTCTTAAAAGATTTAAGCTTTAGTGAGCTACAGCCCAGTGTTTCTCAACCTTGGGAACTTAAAAACTAGTGTGTGGACTTCAACTTCCAAAATTCCCTAGCCTGTCATAAATAAATGGAGCTGAAGTTCACACATCTTCAAGTTGCTAAGGTTGAGAAACAGTGGGTTAAGCTGATGCAGTATTTAAATTGGGGTGAGATGCGGGAAGGGAAAGATGCAGATTAAATGTGAGTGAAATAACCAGTACTGTGTCAGCTGACAATTGTACTGCAATGTGTTAAAGGACCATTGTGTTGGTTCTAATCTTCTGAGACTTTTTTGGAGTATGTCTCTTGCTCACTTTTGCTGTTAAAAGTTTATTTTTTACAAAGTGGCTACTAGAGCTTTGTAATGAAGTGTTCTGGGTGCCTGAAATGCTCTGATATTGCTTTATTCTATTTTGTGTGCTGTTTATTTATTTTATTTATTTGTTAAGCGATTATAAGATAACAGGTATAAGTATAAACATAGTTATCAATACATGAAATGGATACATATTAAGAAAAAAAAAACACAATAGGACAGGGACGGTAGGCACGTTGGTGCACTTATGCACGCCCCCTACAGACCTCTTAGGAAAGGGGTGAGGTCAATAGTAGACAGTCTAAGGTTAAAGTTTTTGGGGTTTGGGGAAGAAACCAGAGTCAGGTAGAGTATTCCAGACATTGACCACTCTGTTGCAGAAGTCATATTTCCTGCAATCAGGTTTGGTGCAATTAACCTTGAGTTTGTATCTATTGTTTGCTCTTGTATTGTTATGGTTGAAGCTGAAGTATTCATTGACAGGTAGGACATTGCAATGTATGATTTTATATACTATACTTAGATCGGACCGAAGGCGGCGTAGTTCTAGGTTTTCTAGGTCTAGAATTTCGAGTCTGGTGTTAAATTTGTCCAAAGTTTCACCTACTTGTCCTGTGTTGTTGAAAGAAATATCCTTCTGGGTTCAGTTCCAAATGGGGAAAAAGACACTGGAAACATGGAGGCTGCTTGGAAGGTTTAATGGTGGACAGGGCCACATGGCTTGGAACTCCAGAGAAGAATGATCACATGCTTCAAGGTGCGAAGAGAAGGGAAAAAAGGGAAGTCCAGATGCTGAGAGACCCTTATATAACCTCTGTTGGGGCCCACAGTGTTTCCTGTTCCTGTGCAAGAAATGAATCCCATTGGCTGTCAGACTCCCAGGAGCAACTTTGTAGGCTGTCCTGAGTTTCAGGCTTGGTCTAGCCTTGCTGGGTGATTATGCCCTTAAAAGGGCTTTTGGCAATTTCTATAGCTTTTATCTGAAGTTCCTTCTTATGTAAAGTATTCTGGCCCAGGCTTAATGGCCCACCCATTAACAAAGGTGGGGGTGAGATTCTGCTTCTGGGATGAGTTTCTGCTTCTTGAGTTTCTACTCTTTTTAGGAGAAATATTCTGCCTTTTTAATATTTCCTAGGCTATTTCAATTTTCTAGGAGAGGGGTGGATGCCAGCTTCCCACAGTGTAGAACCAAGAAAAGCACTGCTCACAGATGATGGTATACATATATAAAAATACAGCACTTCTAATCTTATAATTATTCGTGTAAATGTAGGAAAATTGTAGCATGAGCCATTTCCTGTGTTAGCATCATTCCAGATTGCTTATTGTGAGAAACTACTTCAGGTTGGATGTTATTGATATGCAAGCATGAGTCTGCCACCTAGTGCCTGAGAAAGTACAGTCATTGTCCATAGGGCTCTACAGTAGCTTCTTCATGTGTTTCCGTGGCATGAGCTGTGGATAAACAAGAGTGTCTGTTTTTATAGTTTGTCTTTCTTAACAAGTCCTTCCTGGGAGCTGATGTGGTTCAGCTGATTTTTTTTTTTGTTGGTTTTATTGAATATTATTCAGTCTTCTGATTGCCGGATTAAATTTCATTATTTCAATATCTCTCAAGTAGGTCAAAACAAACGTGGCTATAGAGCTTTGCATTGAATGCTAGATTTAATCAGGTCTTCTGAATGGAATTTGGAAATCTTGACAAACTATAGGTCTCTTGTATTTATCTGCCAATCATGTAGCTGTATCATGACGTTAAGGAATTGGTTTGATTCTGTAGTTCAGTCTAAGCTGAGGTTGATGATGATAATGGAAGTTACTAAGGTTATGATAGAATTTCCGTGGCATGAAATTTTATTATTTTCTCTTTGATACTCAAGTGAGTGTTTTGAGTGTATTCAGATTGGAATTTGTATTTATAAACATTATCAAGGGTAGATGTATCAGTTTAAAGCATTCAAATTCATAAAATGTGTAGGCTTCACACTCCACACATTTATAATTTGAAAACACACCCATGCAATTATTACTGTAGTATATACAGCATGCCTTACTATTTCTCTTTTTCACAGTCAAGATGACTTAAAACAACAAAGAAATTTCAATAATAAAGCATCATTAAAAATTAAAATGCTGATTAAAACATATATTGAATTAAATAAAGAATCAAATAAAAACTTATTTTATTTTTACTAGGAAGAGCATAAAATATACAAAACTCAATACAATGGCATGTCTGTCAATAAAATATTAAAATGGTCTTATTTTAAGATCTAGAGTAATTGTCCTCTCAATATTAAATAATGTCTAGTCCTAGGAGGAAAACGAAATGATCTTGGAGACACAGTAAATTCTGTGCTTAGCAGATTGTTGTTTCAGAGGAGGACTTGTTCCTATAATCAATGAGCATGTTTTTTATTCACATATATTTCCATTTTTAGGATGTAGGAAGCTAGCACCCATCCCTCTCCTGGAAAAATGAAATATCCTAGAAAATAATAAAAAGGCAGAATATTTCCTCTAAAAAGAGTAGAAAGTCAGAAGCAGAAACTCATCTCAGAAGTAGAAACTCACCCCCACCTTTGTTAATGGGTGGGCCATTAAGGCCTGGGCCAGAATACTTTACATAACAAAGATTTCCAGGTAAAGCTATAGCAATTGCTCTAAAGCCCTTTCAGTACATCATCATCCAGCAAGGCTCAACCAAGCCTGGAACTCAGGACAACCTAGAGTTGCCCCTGCATGGCCTCATGGGAGTCTGACAACCAATCAGAATACTAGCTCCAATTCAAATCCCAACAAAGGTTATAAAACCCAGGCACTGTCAGCACCTCAGCCCTTTTTCTTGGTCTCTTCCTTCACCTTGAGGCATGTGTTCATCCTTCCTTTTCACTCTGGAGCTCCAAGTCATGTGGTCCTGTCCACCATTAAACCTTCCAAACAGCCTCCATGTTTCCAGTGTCTTTTTCCCCATGTAGAACTGAACCCAGAAGGATATTTCTTCCAACAAGGACAAGGAAACTCTCCCGGGGAGATTCAAACAGTGGTAAAATAACTAAGAATCAGGGCAGGCACTTACTTCTTCCTAACTCTAATCTCCAATTAAAGTTTCCCCTTTTTGAAGCAGTTGATGCAATTTTTCTTAACATTCGCTTAGAGACAGGGTGTCTGAAGGATATGGTAAAAAAATCCTGCCAAGATGGCACCTGGAACAATGTGATCAAAACTCTTTCTGTGCTGCACATAAAAATTGGTATAGCAACCTATCTTAGAACTGACAATTAAAATATTGAGCTGGTGAGTAGTTTCTGCATTATAGTTATCAACTATCAACAATCAATGAACCAGCAGTCAAGAAATGTGTGACAAACTAACATTTGATACAGTAGTAATAAAATCTTGGAAAATATATTCACATGCTGTGACATGCTGAGACACAATCAGAAACACACAGGAAATGGTTTTCCCATTGACACTCTATGAAAGTGAAAGCTGGACATTGAAGAAGCAGGACAGACAGTGTATTGAAGCTTTTGAATTATGGCACTGGAGATGACTTCTGAAAAGAGCAGGGATAGCCAAGAAGATAAGGCAATGGATTATAAAACAAATCAATTGGGAGTCCTTGCTCAAGGAATAATGATGAGGCTGATTGTTGTATTTTGGACATATTTTGGCAAGGATAGTTCTCCTGAGAAACATATAATGTTTCAGTCAAAGGTGGAAGGGAAAAAAAGAGAACAATCACCAGCAAAATGGATGCACGGTTATCCAGGTGGTGGATACACTGTTGGGAGACTTAAGTGCCTGACTGGAAACCAGTTGTGGTATTCAAATATTTTTACTACCGGTTCTGTGGGCGGGGCTTGGTGGGTGGGGCAGGGGAAGGATACTGTCAAATCTCCAGTCAGAGGTGGTATTTGCCCATTCTCCAAAATTCAAAATTTCCGCTACCGGTTCTCCAGAACTGATCAGAACCTGCTGAATACCACCTCTGTTGGAAACAGATCATCCTGGAGAATGTCTTGCCTAAGCGGTTGCTAAAAATTGACACTGACCTAAAGACACATAATCAAGAGAAATATAGTTTGTTTCCTGATTAAAACTTCCATTTTCAGATACAATCCTCTAAAAAGTTTAAATCAAAGAGGCACAATTATAAATATAAGCATTATTTGAGTTGCAATAAAATTAAGTTTGGGTACACAAATGAATACATTTTTAAAGATCATTGTTTTCCAGCAGGAAAATCCTGTGAAAGATTTTTTTGTTTGTTTTTATTTTGTACTGCAATAACATGAGAAATTGAGACCTGAGTTATCACCAATTATTTTATATTTTTCTGTTATTCAGAATTCCACAAATATTCTAAAGTCCCAAATTGACTTTGATTTTGGTTATCACTCACTTCTGCAAAATGAGCCCATACTATGTAGTTCTGCATGAGCATATTGCCCAAAATTTTAAAACAATCTGCATAATTATGTATAGCTGTGTTGATCACTAGAAATATCTTTATTTATACCACACCATTCTTATTTTTATAAATAACCCAAAGTGGCGAAAATATCCAACACACCTTTCTCCTCCTGGGGTGGGGGGAGAAACAACAACAACCCTGTGAGGTGAGTTGGACTCAGAGAGAGAGTGATTGGATCAAGGTCACCCAGCTGGCATTCTGACTAAGGCAGGAGAGCCTCTGGGTTTTTAACCACTAGACCAAACTGGATAATACAGTGTATGACAGACCATTTTAATCACCTTGATGGTTATCTATGCGGTTGCTAGGAGTTGAAAATGACTTAATGGTACATACAACACACCAATCACCCAATAGGAAGGCACCACACAAATATGACTCACAGAACAGCCCAAAGCATGAATTCCAGTAGAGAGAAATTCCCTGGAGATGGGATCCAGCATGAGTCCAAAAGCTCAGAAGAGTAAATCTTTGGTCTCAGTGGTCGACCCAAATTCGATCTTGCATCATTTTCTTGGGAAACGTATATCTGCCTTTATTCGTGATGGCACGTAATCAATCATAATCAATTTAAATGATCAAGTAAAAAAATAATGAACTGGCAAAAAATAATTTATTGTAACTCACAGAGCCAGTTTTTCCATAAAAAATAAGTTTGGAGTCAAAGGTTTGTCAAGTGTTTGAGCAGATTAAAACCAATCCCACTTTCAAATACAATAAACAGAAATCATGAGAATACAAGTATTGTTAACCTAATCTTACATAGCTTTTTCTCTGGTAATATTACACTAATAACTAGAGCATACAAAACATTTGCTAGACCAATACTCAAATACAGCTCATCATCTTGAATCCACATTATGTACTGTATCTGATATTAACACAGTTGAGAAAGTCCAGAAATATTTCACAAGAAGAGTTCTCCACTCCTCTACTCATTGCAGAATACCATATGCCACCAGACTCGAAACTCTAGACCTAGAAAACCTAGAACTATGCCACCTTCGGTCCGATCTAAGTATAGTATATAAAATCATACATTGCAATGTCCTACCTGTCAATAAATACTTCAGCTTCACACAAGAGCAAACAAATGTGAGCATACAAACTCAAGGTTAATTGCACCAAATTTGATTGCAGGAAATACGACTTCAGCAACAGAGTGGTCAATGTCTGGAATACTCTACCTGACTCTGTGGTTTCTTCCCCAAATCCCAAAAACTTTAACCTTAGACTGTCTACTATTGACCTCACCCCTTTCCTAAGAGGTCTGTAGGGTGCGTGCATAAGCGCACCAACGTGCCTATCGTCCCTGTCCTATTGTTTCTTTTATATATATGTATTTATTTTTCTTATATGTATCCGTGTATTCATAACTATGTTTTTACTTATACCTATTATCTTGTAAGCAATTGACAAATAAAATAAATAAATATCTCTGACTTAGCAGAAGGAATATTTTTGTTACAGTAATATGAAAAATGGTTGGTTGTGAACAGCTACCTAGAAATATTTGTTTGATAAGTATGTTCCTTTAATGCAAAAACAAATTAAGTTTGTTGCTCTCTCCCTTACTTTACCTTCCACCAAATCCCAAACAAACTAGGTTTCCATTCATTTCAAAAGTAGTTCTATTTTCTTTGTAGCATTTTAAAGAACCTAATATGCCTTCTATGAAATTCAGTTGCTGGGTAAACATAATGTAGATTAAATCTGTTCTGAGTGCAAAGTGATCACCTAACTGGAAGAGGACAAGAGAATTAACTTATTTTATTTTAGATACATGGCACAGAAACAATTTCTGAAAAGTTTAATATTATTCAAGAATGTAAATGTATTCTTCAATGTTACCATGTGTACGGAATGACAAAAAATGAGGCGTGTGTTAATTGGACTATTGTTGATTGTTTTAATATTTGAAAAACCTTCTTGCATTTTTGGACTATAGTTCTCAAGAGAAATCTATCATTCCTGGAATTTTAAAAAACTGTTCTAAATTATAATTAAAAAATAAGCCAGTACATTCCATCGTTATCTATGTATTTGATTATTTACTCCTTTGTAAAACTGCAGGTCAGTTAACATTACTGTATTTGTTTGCCTTTCTTTTTCTATTGAAGTATTTCTACATATGCAGTACACAATCCTGAATCAATAGTGAATAAATTATACTGTATTATCTTCTCCCAGTTTTTGCCACCAGAGGTCACTCGCATCCCATGGAATCTCTTACTAGGAATCTGTTTTGAGATTTTAAAACCTTTGCTTTGTTAATGGGACACATAGGCTGCCTTTTAGTTTTACCATTTGCCCTCCCAATCTTTGCAATTACAGCAGGCAACCCAATTGTGTTGCTGAAAACAATTATAAGGCATTAATGAGTGCTAGTGAGTTCAGAAATGTGAGTGAAGATGAACTGAAGCTAACACTAAATAGAAGAGCTTTAGCTATGCACCAAACAGTTGGAATTTGAGGGGAATTTTATTTGGATTGACTCAGGACAGGTTGGCATTTAACCACTTTTAGAAGAGTGTCACATTTTTAAAGGATACATACAGATTGCAGGTTATATTATAATATTCTCTCATCTATGAGAGTGAGTTCTTTTTTTAAAAAACACAGTTCTTTTTTTAAGAAGAATATTTGTGTTAGTGAGTAGAGTATAGGAATGAAGCAACTAAATGCAGGTAATCCTCAACTTTTCTGTTGTTCTGTTGCCCAACATTTCTGTTCTTAAGTTAAACATCTGTTAAGTGAATTTTGCCCTATTTTACTTTTACAGTGGTTTCTTGCCACTGTTGCTAAGTGAATCACTGAAGTTGTTAAATTAGTAACACAGTTGCTAAGTGAATTTGGCTTCCCCATCGACTTTGCTTGTCAGAAGATCACAGAAAGAGATCATATGACCCCAGGAAACTGCATCTGTCATAAATATGAGTCAGTTCCCAAGCATCTGAATTTTGATCACATGACCATGGGGATGCTACAACAGTCATAAGTGTGAAAAAGAGTTATAAGTCACTTTTTTCAATCCCGTTGTAACTTCAAATAGTCACTAAATGAACTGTTGTAAGTCAAGGTTTACCTGTACATTCAGTTTAATAGAAATAGAATCAGTGGTGGAATTCAAATTTTTTTACTACCAGTTCTGTGGGCATGGCTTATTTGGTGGGTGTGGCTTGATGGTCATGTGACTGGGTGGGCGTGGCTTGGTGGGCATGGCTAACCCACCATCACTCATGTCAAGGAACGTTTTGCCCAGTTCCTTCCTTCCCAGCCACTCCTTGTTACCCTCAGCCTCAATGTATCTATTGTTCTGTAAAAAAAAATTCACCTTTTTTCGACTTTATTATCTGCATCCACATACTATAGATGTACTTTTATGGACCACTGAAAGGAGGAAATGGCTCACATGCTTTGTCCAAGAGTGTAATAGGCAGGTCACAAAACAGGGTTTTGAGGGGTTGCCACAAAGAAGGCAGGGGAGCAATGTATTTTCCAAAGCAGTAGAAGGCAAAACAAGAAGCAATGGATTGAAACTGAACAAAGAAGAAGCAACCTAAAACTAAGGAGAAATTTCCTGACAGTGAGAACAATTAACCAGTGGAACTGCTTGTCTCCAGAAGTTCTGGATGCTCCAACACTGGAGATTTTCAAGAAGAGACAGGACAACCATTTCTCTGAAATGGTATAGGACAGGCAACCTTGGCAACTTTAAGACTTGTAGACTTCAACTCCCAAGTCCAGAAGTCTTAAAGATGCTCAGATTGGAGGCCCCTGGTATAGGGTCTCTCCAAAGATTATTCTGATGCCTTTGCCTGGCTCTCCACTCAAACTTGGCATCCTCAGTTTTCCTGCCTGAACAGAAGGTTTGGACTAGAAGACCTTTCTCTTTCATTCTCTCTTTTTCTCTTTCCCTCTTTTTCCCTCTCTCTCTCAAAGCCATGGCTGGCCAAGTGCTCTTCCCTATCTTCCCCTTCTCTCCCCCACTCTCTCTGTGTGTGTGTGTGTGTGTCTCCCTCAAAGCCGCGGCTGGGCTTTCCTTTTCCTTTTTTCTTTTTGGAATCAAGACTGGCTGAACAAGGATCGCCAGCCGCACTGGAAGCATCCCTTTGGCTGACCCATCTCCTCCTCCTCCTCCTCCTCGGGTGTGCACGCCATCCTCTCGGCCCTGCCACAGCTGCCAGTTGTGAGAGGAGGGGGAGGGGGAGATGGGTCATCCAAAGAGACGCTTCCAGCACAGCTGGCGATCCTTGTTTAGCCAGTCTGGATTTCAAAAAGAAGAAATGAAAATAGCAAGGAGCACCAAAGAAAGCCCAGCAGTGGCTTTGAGAGAGACAGACAAACAGACAGACAGACACACACACACACACACACAGAGTGGGGGAGAGAGAGGGGAAGATAGGGACCCGGCCACTTTGCTATCCCCTGCCGTCACCCTTACCTTCTCAGGCAAGGCGAGGGAGGGGAGAATGAGGGGCAGGAGGACCAGCCACTGCAGGCATATCGGGACAAAGGAAAAGCCCTGGGACATCCGCCCGCCCACCTGCTGGCTGGCTGAGCCAGGCTGGGCTGGAAGAGGCGTGTCAGCTGGTAGAAGGCAGAAAATGTGCTCCGGGAGGGCAGGCAGGCAGGCGGATGTCCCCAGCAGCCCTGGGACATCCACCTGAGCTATGCCATGGCACCACATGGTTGGGAAAGCCAGGAGAGTGAACAGGACAAGTGGGTGACTAGGCGACCCGGTTCAGGGGCGTGGCAGCCAGGGGTCGCTACCAGTTCTGCGACCCACGGCAAATCACCGCTACTGGTTCTCCCGAATAGGCGAGAACTGGTTGAATACCACCTCTGAATAGAATGTAGATAGTTCCTCTGGGTATTATGTCTACGTTACCACTTTTCTTAGCTGGATAGTGGTTGAAGAAAAGCTATGTGGCTGGTTTGCTCACAGAGTGTGATGACCCGGGGTGTGGCACAAAGGCTACACGGTCAGATAATCAGGAGTCCCTTTATTAGCTCCAACTTTGCCCCCAATGTCCTGGTTACCTTCTGGCTGGACAAAAACTGTCCCAGGAACAGCCTTTGGCTGTAGAGAATCAAGTCCAAAACATGGTCTACAAAAACTGTAACTATAAGTCCAATCAAGGCAAGATGAGGTAATTAGTCTGGCAGGGCAAGAGAAGGAATTCCAGACAGCAGTAAATCAATCCAGTTGGGAGGATGCCAGGAATGCAGATAACCAAAGTCAACACAAGATAAACTCACGTTTGTTCCCAATAGTTTGCTGCACGTAGTTTGCCTTTTTTATACACTGTGTTCCCAGCTGCAGCTAATGAAGGGAATCAGGGCCCTTTCCTCCTCTGTAAGCCACACAACCCAAGTTGCTCTCTTCTCCGTTCCTTCCTGCATGCCCTAGGACAAGGGTAGGGAAACGTGGGTCTTTTATCACTTACGGACTTCAACTCCCAGAATTCCTGAGTGAGCCATAAAAGGTTCCCCATCCCTGGCCTACTGGTTTTTCAGTTGTGGGGGAAATCAATTTTTGACTTGAATGGGACTGTTTAATACACAAATGTAGGACATATTCTTTATATGTCCTTTATAGATCCTACATTTGTATATTAAACAGTCCCATTCAAGTCAAAAATTGATTTCCCCCACAACTGAAAAACCTGTAGGCCAGGGATGGGGAACCTTTTATGGCTCACTCATGAATTCTGGGATTTGAAGTCCGTAAGTGATAAAAGAGCCAAGTTTCCCTACCCCTGCCCTAGGATAAAGAGAGGGTGGGCCTAGGTCTTCCTCTGAACTCCCTCTTCCTTGTTCTACCTCTTCCCTGCTCTGCCCAGCCGGACTTTGCCCTTCCACAGTTTCGTCCACAGCCAAGGGAGCCACACTCCCACTCCCTTTCAGCTATTTGTCTTCCTCCTTGGATTCAGACTCCGACAAGGGCATGACACAGAGCCATGGTACAGGTAGTCCTCGTCTTATGACGATTGAGCCTAAAATTTCTGTTGTTAAGTGTGACATTTGTTACGTAAGTTTTGCCCCATTTTATTACTTTTCGTGCCACCATTGTTAAGTGAATCACTGCAGTTGATAAGTTAGTAACCCAGCTGTTAAGTGAATCTGGCTTCCCCATTGAGTTGCAAAAGGGATTCACATGACTTTGGAACACCGCAACGGTCATTAAACATGAACCAGTTGCCCAGCATCTGAATTTTGATCACATCATCATGGGGATGCTACAAAGATTGTAACTATGAAAAATGGTCATAAACAGGGGTGGGATTCTACCAGTTCACACCTATTCGCTAGAACCGGTTGTTAACATTCTAAGCAGTTCAGAGAACCAGTTGTTAGAAGAAATTACTGGCCTAATCCTGTAAGGAAGGCAGGAAGGAAACATACTGGTGTTGCTTACAGAAACTGCCTCTCCGTTAACCCTTATTACATTCTTGGCAGGACTAGACTTCCTGTCTCAGGAACTTCTCTTCCCCTCCTTTGCTGGTATTTTGCTTGTGTGCAGTGACCATTCAAAGTTACAATGGCACTGAAAAAAGTGACTTATGACCATTTTTCACACTTACGACTGTTGCAGCATCCCCACAGACATGAGCGGCCAGGCGAGGAGATGCGTGCCTTGATGTGAGTGATATTGAGTTGGCCACACCCAGCCAATAACATGACCACCAAGCCATGTCCACCCAGTCATACGATCACCTAGCCACGCCCATCACCTAAGCCACGCCCACAGAACCGGTTGTTAAAAAATTTGAATCCCCATTTAGGGATTTGAATCCCTAAATGTCATAAGTCACATTTTTCAATGCTGTTGTAACTTTGAACAGTCACTAAACAAACTGTTGTAGGTCAAGGACTATCTGTATACGGTTGCAATATGGAGAAACAGTTCCTAAGCTCCTGTAGATGAGTGGCAAGCAGCCCAGATTATTATGCAACAATAGATAGACATTTATTTTTCTCTGAGTCCTAGAGCAGTATTTCTCAAACTTGGCAACTTTAAGGTGTGTGGACTTCATTGACGTTCACACATCTTAAAATGGCTAAGGTTGAGAAACACTGCCCTAGAGGACTGTATTACAGTTCTGTGAATATAATCCTTGAGATTTGTATTCTGGTGACTTTTTGATATATACAATTAAAATAACTGAACTTGCTTTATCTGATATACCGCAATTGTCTTACAACCACAGAGCAAACAAACTACAAAATTAAAACAACTGAGAAAACATTAATAGATATGGAACTTCAAGGCAAAATAAAACAGAAAAAAAATGACCCCAACCATGTATGGCAAATAGAGAAAGGTCTTAAACAGAGTTTTGCTCATGCAAGTACATGGTTCATGCTGGACCCTGACCAAACAAAAGGCATAAGAAAAATCCACCTCACCTGTCTGGAATCCTAAGCAACTGAGAGGTAATAAATACTTTATGAAATATTTTTTATAAAAAGTAAAGTTACGCAAAGATTCATAGGCTACTATGTCATATTTTAACTTACCCTGATCAATTTGAGAACATATTCTTTAGAAGCAGAATCTTCCTGACAATGCAAAGGGCAGAGAGCAAAGTATGAAAAAGAACCAAAATAAAAATCTTCCAATGACTAGAATCCATTAAATCAGAGAGATATTTTGCAGGCAGATTACATTTTTTCAGATTAATCAAAAGATCACCATATTCAGTTAATGAAATGGTAATCATATTTCAAACTCTTTGATAATTAGTATTCATTATATTTTTTTCTCATTATTACTTTAACCTTGCAATACAGCATGACGATCACAAATTCAGGAGCGAGCCCATATTCGTAATTTCCATTTTTTTTTGGCCAAACGGATCAATAATTATTCTGAAGAACCAAGGGAGTTAAAAGTTTATAGAAAATTAATTTTAACCATAATTGAAAGTAAGGATCCGCTCCTGAGCCTCCATCAATCTCAGTCCCAATTCAGTGCATAGAAAGACATCCAAAACACCTTAGGGTATTCAAAGAACTCCTCCATAAAAATTCATTTGCACTCATTCTAGACTCTTGAAGGACATACAACTATGCAGTATACAGACATTACACCTTGGCGCCCATTACAATAAATTGTCTCTGTTGTGAATGGAAAAATATCAAAATAACATCAGAGGTCTCCCTTGCACCACCACCCCACTATATGTTGGTGAATTGGAAGCTGGACCAAATTATCATGCAAACTAGTTCTAGCAAAAGGGTACTAAATAAAAAAAAATTATAAATAAATTCTGGCAATTTCAAATTCATATACTTTTCAGAGGTTTTTTTTTTATTTAATTAATTCTACTAGTTCATTTTTAAGGTGCTGGTACAGAAACCAGGGGACTGTTAGTTCTAGTCCCATCTTAGGCACGAAAGCTGGCTAGGTAACTTTAGGCTAGTCACTCTCTCTCAGCCCAATCTACCTCACAGGGTTGTTGCTGTGGAGAAAATAAGAGGTGAAAGGAATATTATATATGTTTGTGGCCTTGAATTACTTATAAAGTAATAAAGCCAGCATATTTAATAAAATAAATAAATAAAAATAAAAAAAAATATTATGATCAAGAGTGGTTGCACAAATAAACTTATTCAAATATTTTTATTGGCTGAAAAGCAATGCTACATTATCACCACTTCTGAACCCTTGCCCTGATGTACATCTAGTCTGCACATTAAGGTTGTTATACTTTGCCATTGGAAGCATCAATAGAGTCTTATCACAAATCATTAGACCAAGGCTCTCTAATCTAGTATAGTACATTACCTGTTGTGGTTGCTGTTGGCATGAAAACAAATTGGTTACAGTCTACAAGAAGGATATAAAGAAGGCTCCATCCAAGAGAAGTTTCAAACAATGGTTAAAATGGTGAATTTGGGCATAACTGACAGCTAGAATACTACACTTGAAAGTATCCTGGATAACGTCTCTATAGCTTCTCTTTTGGCTTTTCCCTATTAAGCTAAACAGATGGTAAATGATCTTACAATTTTCAGTTAGATAAACTCTGGTTCACTACACCACCAGAATTTTGCAAAATTTATCCAATGGAGTCCTATAATTAATGTTTCTTATAATTAATGGTTTTTAGAATATCTCCGCTTTGGGTGATGTTTTTGTGAGCCTGTGTGTATTCCCCTCAAGCATTTGTCTTTTCTGAATGATGGAATCTACCTGGTATTTAAATCGGTTTTACTTTATGCTTTCTGCTCTACTAGCCAACTGTAAAATATTGCCTGATTGACCATGTTTGAACTGGAGTCATGAATCCTTACTGTTCCTTGTCGGCAAACTTTCAGGGAGAACGGACAGCAAGATGTTACTGTTCTTATGCTTCCTGGTGTGTAACAAGGCAGTATTCTGCAAATTGGAATTTACAAGCAAGCTGGCCAATCTGTTGCCTACCCCCCTTTGATTCTCATATGTCTCTAATCTCCCATGACTAAGCATACCATTGCACACAATCTGACGATCCCTAACACAGCAGATGCAGTTTGGCAGGGGCATCTAACTGTGCTAATTAAAGGGCTGATGAAGAACAATGCAAGCTTGCCTGTTCTTCATGAGAAGTGCTGATCCAGGCCAATTAAGGCTATATACCATATTACACATGGAACACGCCCCCCCCCCCTTTCCCTACTAGTGATTGCACTAGAAGAGGGGCAGACCACAACACTAACTTAGCTTTTCTCCTTTTACATCATACTACCCCAATCTCCACTCTTAGCAGGGAGAAAAAGGATGGGATGGATCAGCAAAATCATTGGGGAAAAGTCCTTTCATTTGGAGAGGGGGAGGGGAGATTTTGAAGAGTTGAGTTTCACTGCTAGTTGCATGGGGTGTAGGGAGTGATTGTAGAAATTGTCCTATTTAAATTGAAATCTGCTCCAGCGTTTGGAGATTTTTCCAGACCCTACAGAGTGCCATGGCGATGTAAAAGGGAAGGGGTGAATTGATACACAGGTAGGCCTCAACTTACAGCAGTTCATTTAGTGACCATTTGAAATTACAATGGCATTGAAAAATGCCCATTTTTCACACTTATGACTGTTACGGCATTCCCATAGTCGCATGATTTATATTTGGATGCTTGATAACTGACTCGCATTTATGACAGTTGTAGCATCCCAGGGTCATGAGATCATCTTTTGCAACCTTCTGGCACTTGACAGCATTACTAATTTAAGAACTGCAGTGATTCACTTAACAAATGGGGCAAGCAAAGTCGTAAAATGGGACAATACTCACTTCACAAATTTCTCAATGACCAACATAAATTTTGGGCTCAGTTGTGGCCATAACCTGTATTGTCTTTTACCTTACTTTTTGCCTCTTGGAATATTATGCTTCAGTCTCCACTGGGGGATGCTCTTGTATTCTGCATTCAGTCCAATTCACTGAACTGGGTAACGTTTGGATGTTGAGGGGCATATTTAACATTTTTTTCTGTGGGATGGAGATGTGGATTAGAGATCACAATGGGTCAAATAACATCGCAAACTCTGCAATGATATACTGTATCAAACTTATTGGTAGTTTGGTATTTCTTATTGTTTTGGAGAGTCTTTTGTTTTTTTTTAAACCACATCATGCCTATGTTAGGACACCAATTCTCTTACATTTCAAATTTTGGAAAGATACGTCAATATACACCAGGCACAGTCAGACAAGACAGATAATCACAAGAGGCCCATATACACAATTTAGGGCAAAATGCTTCCATTTTTAATGTGAACGCAACCCCCCTTTCTGGATCTATTTCAGGATTTTTATTTATTTATTTATTTTTGTCAATTAGTTATAAGATAATAGGTATAAGTAAAAACATAGTTATGAATACATGGATACATATAAGAAAAAAAAATAAAAGAAACAACAGGACAGGGATGGTAGGCACGTTGGTGCACTTATGCACGCCCCCTACAGACCTCTTAGGAAAAGGGTGAGGTCAATAGTAGACAGTCTAAGGTTAAAGTTTTTGGGGTTTGGGGAAGAAACCACAGAGTCAGGTAGAATATTCCAGACATTGACCACTCTGTTGCTGAAGTTATATTTCCTGCAATCAAGTTTGGTGCGATTAACCTTGAGTTTGTATCTATTGTTTGCTCTTGTATTGTTATGGTTGAAGCTGAAGTATTCATTGACAGGTGGGATAATGTATGGTTTTGTATACTATACTTAGATTGGACTGAAGGCGGCGTAGTTCCAGGTTTTCTAGGTCTAGAATTTCAAGTTTGGTGGCATATGGTATTCTGCAACGAGTAGAGGAGTGGAGAACTCTTCTTGTGAAATATTTCTGGACTTTCTCTACTGTGTTAATATCTGATACGTAATGTGGGTTCCAGACTCCAGACAGGATTACTTATCACAGGGTCCAGGAAGGACAGATAAAGGCCCAACCAAAGATTAGGAGAGGTATGCTACATGGGTTGTAAGAGAAACCCTTCCTACCATAGTTGGTGGTAAGATATCACCTGCTTTTCACAACCAAATGACAAACTGGTTTTTCACTCTTCCATTCAGGACTTAGTTACACACAGATTGATCGTGTCTCTTGTTTGCCTATTAGAGATATCACTTTGTGACTGTGTTTATCGTTCTTTTTAATTAACTTGCTTTAGGGATTCAGCTTGCTTTTGTGGATTCTGATTTGTTTTACAAGTTCTACAAAGCGGGAGGGACATAAATATTTCAAATAAGCAGAACAATAGCCCTAAAAAGACACACATTCAGAAGTCAACTTTTACATTCAATATAATCTCATTCCTGATTTTCTATGGATTAGGTCAGAACCTGGTATACCCAATGTGCAGGCAAAGTTTCTGGCTATATTTTGATGATGGCTTCTAGAGCAATCTGCAGGATGACTAAGCTAAGGTGCTTTGGCTCTAAGATCAACTACGGAAAATCCCTTCTGTCTGTTCAAGAATTACAATGTGTATGTCTATTGCCGCACTTCACATTATTTCAGCTGAACAGCTTGAGTCTGTTTTTTGCTTAAAGCATAAGCCAGACTAAGGCTTCCAAGGAGCTGAATCAAGAGTATAAATACTGTAAGACCATAACATTGAGTATCTCTGAAAGATCCAGTGCTTTCTGGGAATTCTGAAATCCAATCTACTGTCTATTGATAAAAATTGAGTAAGGACAATCACACTCACACAGTGGCAATGAATGAAGATGTTATTGGTACATAGCTCAGTCTTCATCCTATTACTTGTCAACTTCATCTACAGTAATTAGTAACTGTAAGGAATAACAATTTCTATTTGCTCTATGTATTTCCTAGATTTAACTAAAATTTTGGCAAAGACTGGTTGAGTCATTTGTGTAGGATTCAGTTTGATCTTTATATGTCTCATCACAATGTAATATATATAGTTATACAGAATTGAAGAATTGTTGTCTTAAGATTGTTAAGATTGCTCTATACATTTAGGACACCATTTAATAAACCATGGATTTTGCTTGTCCTCTACCCATTTAAATATGCCAAAAGGAATTTCATTTTTTCTATGTGGAAAAATCATCCTGATTCCCAGTGAACTGATTCCTCAGAATTGCCTACCCAATTATATGGGATATCTACTGTAATACTAAGCGTCCCAGTGCTTGAAGCAGAAAATCTATGGCTCAAATTGTATCTGATACAACAGGAGTATCAAACTTGATTTCATTGAGGGCCATATCAGGGTTGTGTTCAGGGGTGGGATTCAACAGGGTTAACTACCAGTTCGGTCATTTACGAGGTTCTGTGATTTACTATGTGCTTCCCTGCACACCGGCGCCTGTAAATCATCATCAGCATGCTGCGTGCAGAGAAGCAGCCTTTCAAAAAGCCCTTCCTGCTTTTTTAACTGCAGCTGTGTCTTGCACAGCAGCTGAAGTTGAAAAAATCAGGAAATAAAGGTCAGGTAAGAGCCCAGGTGGGTGGGTGGGCAAAAACATCAGCAGAAATAGAAGCGGTTCTATGTCGGCTGCTCTTCAGAGCTACCGATTCTGGAGGTGGACAGAACCAGTAGAAACCCATTCCTGGTTCTGTTTGGTTTTGGGGGGGGTAGGGAGGAGGCTCAACATCATTTGTGTCACGGCACCTGCCTGTGAAAACTGTGCATGGCCCTCCCAAGCTACCTTTTTGCTGGAAACAAAACAGGAGGCTGTTACATGCTATGAGCTCGCCAGCTTGCAAACCCTCTCTTACTCTACTTGTAGGAAATGTAGGGTCTTTCAGAAATATTGGGTGTCAACTTTCATTCGTCTAACCCAGGGGTGTCAAACTGGCAGCCCATGGACCGGATGTGTCATGAGTAAGCCACACCAACCCCAGCTCCGTGAAGAGAAAAACATCACGATATGTCACATTATGGCAACATGACACCATGAGTTTGACACTTGTGGTCTAATCTAATGATGATCATTAGCAAGAGATTGGGAACTACATCCAAAACGTAAGGAATGCACCAGGTTGCTCATAACATTCACTGAAACAGTGAGCATGAAATGCTTTGAAAACTAAAGTGATATAAATGCTAAGCATTAATATTGTAACAGGTGCCAGATGGAGCAATTTCAGATATTTTCCACGTGGCCACTGGAATGCATAGGTGGGCCTAAAGGCTTTGATGACGTATGGAAAAAAAATAAATGCACCACATATTTCACAACCTTAACAGGAGAGGTTAGGCTGAAAGCCAATTTATCATCCTCATTTACCCAAGGCTATTAGAATTCCATGCAGATTTGGTGGAGAAAATAAATGGAGAATATCAAGCTTTGTGTGGCTTCTGAATTTTCACACCGTGTCTTTCTCTTTCTCATGATTGCACACAATGGAATGTGAATTTCACCCAAGGTCTACATAAGGGGAAAGTTTGCATAGGCAGAAATGCTGTGTCTTGCAGGGCGTCCCTCCCTCTGTCTCTAGGCATATTCTCTTAGCCATGGCCCTCCACACAACCAAAATTATACTTGATTATAACCTGGATCCAGAACAAAGAAAATGCATTGCAAAATATTTGAAGATATCTTGGTTAAGACGGGCTGCCTCCATCTGGATCCATTTGCCATCAAAATGGCCACTGGTTAACAGAATGATTCCCCTCCCTCTCTCCAGTTAGAGATCAGGGGTGGGGAGAGAGAAAGCTATATGGGAACAATTTCAAAAATACTTAACCAAATAGGAATCTGCCCTAATTGAAGCAGCATATTCATCCAAGTGCAAAAATGCAACTGTGAAGTGCAATTGTCTTTTATAGTTTTTTTGGAGTGTGTGTGTGTGTGTGGAAATTCTTCTTTGATCAGATGAGTAAAACAAAAGGGACAAAGCTCCATATTTAAGATTTTGCAAGTTTTCTTGGTAACTGTCTTTGTCTACTTCCAAAATAATACAGCATCCATCCACCTTATTAAAAGAGAGCCTTGACTTGTCACAGGTGTGTCAGTCACTGCTGCCTACTTCTTTCAAGCTTGCAGAACTCAAACAGACCTACAATCTTATTCAGGAGCTCTTCCGAATTAATATTAACTCGGCACAGCTGTTTTGATGGAGACAAGGACCTCTCCTCGTCTTAAAGAGGGAGGCGTGTTTTCTTTTCTTTTTTTTAATGTTTTATAAATCCCCCAATGCCACTGGAGCGATGCTGCAAATCAATCCTCCTCTAGGTCAAGCAACAGTAGCAAAGCCGCCTGCACTTACGCGCCGGCCCCGCTTGCCTTAGCCTTCAAAGCGAGCCGTTTTGAAGGCATTGCTTTGCAGCTCCTCCACGGCTTCAGGCGTGCTGCGTAGCTAGCCAGTGCTTTCCCCCTTTTCCTTTACAAAAACTGTCAGGCAAAAACCGGCAGAAAGATATTGGCTGCAAGGAACTAGGAGGCTCCTCCCAGAATCTGGATCCCGAGATCTTTTTTTTTTTTGGACGATTTCTTCTAACTCCGTTCGCAAAGGCTGGCGAAGGAAACAAGTTACCGCACTGCAAAATCGCAGAGCAGTCTCCGCTTGGAGGAACACCCAGCTCTCTGCTCCTCTCGCCTTTCCTTAAAAAAAAAAAAAAAAATCTCCCTTGGATGGCAATGGTTCTAGGGGGCAACTGGCGTTGGCGATCGGGAAGGGAAAATTGCTGACCCTTTGGATTTCTGCGCAAAGAAAGCTAAACGAGATAGAAGACAATGAAGACAAAAACGGGACCTGAAGCAAAGACATTCTCGCGGACCCCCGTTCTGGTGGTGGTCTGAGGTTTGGTCCGGCTTTTTGGGTTCGAGGATTTTGGGGGAAGAAGAAAGGGGAACAAGGGGGAGGGAGGAAAAAAAAAAAGCACCTCCGCACAATTGATTTCAGCCGGTGTGAACCTTTATTGGATTTGGAGATTCCCCATTGGATATTAATTTTCAAGGCATTCTCCCGCGTGCACAAAGATCATCATGAATTCGGTGGCTGGGAATAAAGAGAGAATTGCAGTCACCACCCGAAACAGGAAATATGGGGTAAGTTAGTTCTCAGGTCACGGCACACAAGGATGTTTGAGAGACCTGTCTGTAGGTTGTTGTTGTTTTAAACACAAAAGGGTAGCCTTGCAAGCGGATCTAAGCCGCCTGTTAAACGGAATGTTTCCAATCAAGGTGTATATATATAATGTGTATATATATATCAATCAGGCAGGTCTGCTCCGTCATCGGAAAATTGCGTGAAATAAATGTGGGCAGGTTGCTTTCCCTAGAGCTGCAAGACTCCCGGTGCCTGTAGCGAACTTTTGCAGCCCCCTCACTCCCCAGGTTCCATTTCATTGCTCGGGATCCTCTTTTGGGTAGCGATCCACCCCCACCCAACAATACCTCGGGTGCCTTTCCTCCAAGGGTAAGTGGCTCCAGTCTGTCCTGCCTCGGACGAAGGAACTAAGCGGGAGAGAAAGAGAGGAGAGTTATCACTCATCTGGGCTCCTTGGGAACGTGTATGCATAGGACGCCTCCTTCCCCATTTTCCGGGGGAAGGGAAATCGCCCCTAGGTCTCCTTGAGTGGAAACCAGAAGGGGGGGGGAGAGAGAGAGAAGTGGGGCGTTTTCTCCTGCTTTGGGCTATTGTGATTGCTAATCTCAATCCCGGGTCTCATGAATCGATAGATGCACTTGGCTGCCCGCTTTCCCCTCCTTAAATCCGCTCCCTTTTCCTCCTCCGCTCAGGTGAACGACTCCTGCTCCCCCACCAAACCCGCGGCGCCCTTCTCGCCGGAAAGCTGGTACAGGAAAGCTTACGAGGAGTCCCGGTCCAGCAGCCGCCCCGCCCCAGAAGGAGCAGGCTCTGCGGTGGGCTCCTCCGGCACCCCTTCGCCAGGCTCCGGAACCTCCTCGCCTGGCTCCTTCACCGGCTCTCCGGGTCCCGCTTCCCCGGGGATCGGCACCAGCTCTCCGGGCTCTTTAGGAGGCTCACCCGGCTTCGGCACCGGCTCGCCCGGTTCCGGCAGCGGAGGCGGTTCCTCCCCGGGCTCCGATCGCGGCGTGTGGTGTGAGAACTGCAACGCCCGCTTGGTGGAGCTGAAGAGACAGGCACTCAAGCTGCTGATCCCGGGGCCCTACAGTCCCAAGGTGAGTGGAGCGGGGACGGGGAGGGAGCCAGGGACGGAACCGCCGCCCTCTCTTGGCTCGTCCCGTCTTGGGCTGCCTTCGGGGAGCGGGAAGGGCCACAGCGAGAGGAGCCCGGGTCAACTCGTGTGCACGGCAAGGCTGGAATCAAGGCGTGGGGTGCGGGAAGTGGGAATGGACGGAGTGCACCTCCTCGGTTTTGCAAGAGCAGCCTTCAGCAAACTCGTGCGCCTTCCAGCTCGGTCGGAGTGTTTCCGCGATCTTGAAGATTGAGAAACCGAGTTGATTAGTCACGCCAGGATCCGAAGGACCTATTAGCAGATGATAAAAGCAGTAGGGTAATGGACCCGCAGTCACTGAGAAAGTAGTCCTTTGAGCACAGGTGGTCCAAAGCTTGAAATGTTGGGCTGTAAGTTTCTTTTTTTCTTTATAAATCTCCTTTTGGTTTAGGAATTCCTTTAAGGAATCCACGTGTGAATTCACATTGCAATGTGGATCTCAAAGATCAAGGGCAGAAGGGTTGTGAACTACAACTCCCAGGGGCGCCAATGAAGGGAATTGTAATTCTACAGAGACCACAAATCCATAGGTCTGCTAAGTCCAATTCAGAATCTTGGTAGCTGCTATGAATAACTCATATCTATTGAATATGTGTAGCTGATTATTGTATGGCCCAAGAGAGAAAGCATTTGCCGGAAATGCTGTCAATATGAAGTGGTTGTGGTTAATCCTGGACAAGTTACCATTTCTCACAGTTTTCTCTTTGAATGGAAACCACACTTTACAAGTTGTGCTGATCGGTGGTCTCAATACTTAACAATGGAACCTTCCATTGGCAAGTCTTGCAGCTCCATATCTGCAAGAGCTTCAGACTTAAACCTTCCCTTCTTAAATTTTGCCTCTTCCAACAGTTGTGTTTAGTTATTTCCATAATCCTGAGAGTATGAATGCTAAGCAGTTTGATTCCTTTGATCTATATCATGGGTATCAATCTTGTGGTCCAGGGGCCAAATGCTGGCCACGCCCACCCCCATTTTAGTGATGTCATGTGATGACTGTGACACTGCGTGTTTGACATCCCTGATCTATATAAGTCAAATGATAAAGGACTAAGTTTCATTTAGTCAGGTTCTGGATGAAAATTATCTACTGAATGTATTTTACAATATACAAATCTAAATGTCAGGAAGGAAAATTCTATACTGATCTTTCCCTCAACAAACTATCTTCATGTACAGACCCCATTTTCTTGATTGAGTATTAATGAGAGTTCATTTCTACAGTCTGGACTGATGCAGCTGAAACAAGTTTGCAGCTTAATGAAAGATCCATAGTTTACTGTCTACTAAATTCATAGACAGCATGTTACAGTAATCATGGCATAACAGCACTTGTGGAACAAAACCATTGAATATCTGTAAACTTTAACATACAAAATGCATAGAAGAGATATTTATTTGAAGCAGTACTTGAGATTTTGAAATGTATAAATCTGTACAAAAATCATACAATTTGTTCAACACCTGGTTTAGTATTATAGGTAGTTTTGTATTTACAAGCATTGTTTAGTGACTGTTCAAAGTTACGACACTGAAAAATGTGACTTATGACCAGTTTTCACACTTAGAATCATTGCAACATCCCCATGGTCACATGATCAAAATTTGGGCACTTGGCAACTGGCATGTATTTATGAAAGTTGCCCTGGCCCAGGGTCATGTAATCACTGTTTGTAACCTTTCCAGCCAGCTTCCGACAAGCAAAATCAATGAAGAAAGCCAGATTTGCTTAACAACTGCATGATTTGCTTAACCATGAAAAGAAGGTTGTAAAATGAAGCAAAGCTCACTTAACTGCCTTGCTTAGCAATGGAAATTTTGGGCTCAATTGTGGTCGTAAATCAAGGACTATTTGTCATGACAGAAATGCTTTGCAAGGTGATCCTATTCATGCCCACTCAGAAGTGTGTTCATTTGAGTTCAGTGAAGGACATTGTTGTTCAGTTGCTTTTGTGAGTTGGAGGACATCATTTTTTAAGGATTGTCCTTCAGTAACTGTTGCTTTCTATTCTTGTAAGGCCATGCTTGTTTTATCAGTGATAATACATAGACGCTGTCTTCTGTTGACTGCTTTTCTATAACCTTTAATTTTACCAGATACTAGGATCTTCTCTCTTTCATTGTAGCTTTGTTTTTAAGCATTCCATGAACAAACTGGATTTATATCATCTGTGTTCCATCATACTCATTCACAGTCCTTGGTGTTCTTAGCAATTTTCCCCATAATTCAAAGACATATATTTTTCTTCAGCTTTAAAAAAAATATCCAGCGTTCTAAAGTCTCTTTTGCAAATGGGCTTGACAATGTGTACTTTTCTTGATATTATGATTGTGCCTTTTAATAATTTGTGTATGTCTATCACAGTCTTGCTTACAAATAGCAAAAATTTCTTTATTTCATAGTTGCTTCCACCGTCCCTATGAATCTTTCAATCTAGATAATAGAATTGCAGACTTAAGTTTTCTGTATGGTTACGCAGGCTTCTTTTTAATTCATTTTATAATTAATAATGATCATAATGGCCACTTGCTCAGTTCAGCATTTTGCCAGTATAATTTTACACTTTAAAAACAAGCTTAGTTTTATTCTGTGGTTTATTGTTCCATAATTTAGTTTAATAACATTTCTGACACAATGTCTTTTCTCTAACTATTTCTCTGTGACACTGACATCATATTTTATTATAATTTCTAATGCAGTTAGACAGCCTGACTTTGATAGCATTTTGGGATTTGTTTTTAATTATGAAATGTAGGTTAAGAAGTTTGAAATTAAAAACAAAATTACCAGAGGTCAATTAAAAGAGGATGGATTTTTGGATTAAAGTTAGAATTGGAGTTAACCCAAGTTGCTCTTAATGCTGTGTTGATTGCATAAGATGGGGAAATTGTCAGACCTAGTTTTCCAAAGCTAGTTCTTCCAAATATTTTGACACTGCAATTCTTGGATTTTTGAGCCAGCATCTGGAACATACTAAGTTGGAGACGACTGAAGTACTAACATTAATGTCTGCAGTAAAGTTGATCTCGGGGTTATGGGTAGAAAAACAAACGTCAGAAAGTCACAGCTTGTGTAAACTATATTGTAACTGAAATGCCTAACACTGGTGGAAATTTATAGCATTGGTGTATATAGCAAATATAATTTACTTAGATGGGTAACAAGGTCCTGCTTTGTCCCTATCTGGAGAATTAATATTAATGTTAATGTAAGCTCTCATGTTATATCTTTCAGTATATAATAATCCTTATAGTATGAGGATTATAATTTAGGCATCACACAGCAGGGTGAATGCTCGTCTTCTCCTAGTTCCTGCCTACCTAGTGGTTTGAAAAACTGCAAATGTGAGTAGATAAATAGGTACTACTTCGGTGGGAAGGAAACTGCATTCCACAACGTCATGCTGGCCACATGATTGTGGAAATGTGTTTGGACAGCCTTGGATAATTCTTGAAACAGAGATAAGTGACATCCCCTATAGTCAGCAACATCTAGCTGAGTTAAATTTATAGGGACTCCTTTTCCTTACCTTTATAGTATACCATTACTATGTACTGTGTATGATTATATATATTGCAGTTCTAATTGCTTCCTTCCAGTTCAATCATATTACAAAGTCAGCAATTTCTTGCTTTTAAATGACTTTGTACAATTTTGATTTTTAGCAATTAGCTAAACTACACTGAATATAATAGAATACTATTTTGAGACTATATTATTGCATACAATCATCAAATTCCTCATTTAATGGCAAGTGCTACGCAACACAAGAAAATATTTAATATTATTCAGGTGAGAGCTTTCAAATTATCATTCCTTTATTATCTGGGACTATAAAGATTGTCATTTAACAAGGACACAAACCCAGGGAATATATTGTTTCCTAGGATACATACACATTGCAAATTTCGTATATGTCACTCAGAAACATGCAATCAGTTTTGCCACTGCACAGATTATAATGATTGTGCAAAACAAAGTCTTGGCACACCTGCTGTTGAGTGCACTTCAAGGGGAACAAGGAGCCAGTTCAGATGAAGATATGTGATACCCAGCTAAGACCAATAGAAGATAATATTTGTAGTTCAGGGTTGAACTGTGGGGTCCTTGATGCTCTCTGAGCTTGATTGTGAGAAAACAAGCTCAGAGAACACCAAAGACCCCACACAGCTAAGAAAACGATATTACTATGAGGAACTTGTGTGCAGAGTGGTTTGCTTTCTCCCAGTTTAATTAATTTTTGTTCCTTTATGTGAAGGGCAATATATTGCAATTTTAATTAACAGTTTAAGTTTGTTACAAATTCAAAACACTAAGGTCTTAGAGTTGATTCTCCTCTTCGTATTGCAGGTTGACATATTTGTAATACTTCTGTATAACACTATTTACTATTTTGCTTTATACCCTGCCTTTCTGCCAGTAAGACACCAAGGCAGTTTATAATCTAGAACGGGTGTCAAACTCGTGTCACAGCGGCGTCAGATGATGTATCAAGACTCCCCCCCCTTGCTAAACTGGGCATGGGCGTGGCCAGCGCATGATGGATCTGGCCTGTGGGCCTCAAGTTTGACAGCCCTGATCTAGAATGAAATAATAAGGAAATAAAAACAATTAAAGTTCCTGTGGGAAAAAAATGGTCCAAATACTTAAATGAATAAGGGAAACTTAACCCTTTAAATCCAGGCTCTGAATAATTGTATTGTGTAGATTGGGAGTAACGCATAAGTGTTAAATAATAGAGAACAGGATAGATTATAATGTCTCCCTGAAATTTGATTTTCTTCCCCTCCCTCCCAACCACAAAGGTACCTGTCTTGTGGTTGGAAGTTTATAGTCAAGAAGACAGTAATTTATTTTATTTTTTGGCATATACATGAAACCTTTGTTTGGAAGATTCTGGCTTCAAAAACCCAAACAAAAAATTGAAAAAAAGATACTGGCATTGGGTATATAATGAAGGTAGCTCTCTCAAATCAATAAATAACCGTTGCGAACCTCCTTTGTCTCTAGTTACAGAAAGAGATTGCAAAGTTGGACACATGGTTTTAAGGCAGGGATATGAACCACAGCATCTCTCATTTTAGAAATTAAACACTGTTGGGAGAGGTTTTTTGTGGATTATGTGAAGCGCTCTGCATATGTAATGTCATTCTCCGAACAATTCATTCTTTATTTGGATTGGATTTTGAGCAGTTTGGTGAAATGTACCTCCCACAACAGTTTGCCTTTCAAAGCAGCAGGATTGGAATACCACTGGCACTGCATTAAAGGTTTAACCAAGTCCAAGAGCTCCATTGGGGGACTCTTTTAAGCACTGCTGTCTTCCATAGTAACCTTGTAAATGTGGTTGAGCCAGTGGGTTGAATGAATGAGACAGAATGTCAGTTGGCTTGCAGTGTCAAGCCCAAATGTTATCAAGTGGTAATATTTACACACATACTTGAAGCAATTGTTTTTGGTGGTTTAAATCAACAAGCATCAAGTTAAAATACTGCTTTTGAAGGTTCCCTAATACTTGTTTGTTCAGTTTCACTTATCACTGTTTATTTATGGCACTCTTTGAAATAAAATACAGATGACCCTGAATTTCTGAATGGGATGCTCTATGTTTGCACAGCAAATCTGATCATTTCTTTTATCAACAGCCAAGAGCTGGTATCTCCAGATATGTAAATGAAAACACAAAAAAGGGTTGAATCTAAAGAAATGTCCCTTTAGGTTGCAACCTGTGACTGCAACATTAAAGCAAGTCATTTATCATAAGGTTTGCTAGGTCAGCAGCTAAAGTCTGCCTGAAGGCACGGAACTCCAAAAATAGTGCTGCTACTCCTGAGATAGTATCCTTCATATGCATTGAGATGGAAATTTCCATAAATTCCATTTAGTATAGCCATCTGGAGGATCCCTATTCAAGAAAGGTTCGCTTAATGCATAAACATAGATGCAGAATGTATGCAGAAGAAAAAAGAATGACATGATGCAGTGAGAGTGACTTGGAAGTACCTAAATTTCATAACTATAAAATTAAAAAGTTTTTAAAAAAACTTGTTAAAAATGTGACAGACACAAGTATCCTATTTGCATGAAATAGTAACAGTGCCAAGGTATCTGTAATAAATAACCCGGGGTGTGAATATTAGCAAACATTTTTGTTCTGCATCTTTCCTGACAAGCCATGGTTAAAACTAGGGCTAAAATTGCTTTCTTATGTTTGCCTAGTTTGAGAATGAAAAGTCAGGAGCCTTGTCTCAAATGGGCAACTATAGATAGTCCTCAACTTATAACCACAATTGAGTCCAAAAGTTATGTTGCCAAGTGAGAAATTTGTTAAATTAATTTTGCTCTGTTTTATGACTTTTCTTGCCACCTTTGTTAAGTTAATCGCTGCAGTTTTTAAATTAGTAACACCGTTGTTAAGTGAATCTGGCTTTCCCATTGATTGATCAAAATGACTCTTCCTTCCCCTCCCATATAAGACACAAGAACTGGGTCTTTATAAGGTTTCAGATTTTACTTGAAAGAGATAATATGGCTGTATTTCACTCCTGTTTTCTCCTGATCCATTTTGTTGCAGTTGTCCAAGATGCCATGTTTTACATGTTCTCCTTTTATGGGCCAAGGAAAACATTGGGTAGTGTTTAATTAACCAAAGTTCTGAGAAGTTGTGTTCATATAATAGTTTTGGCTATACTCATTTAAAAGCCTGGAAGTTATAAGCCAACACATCTGGGAAGCATTTAAGAGGGAAATACTGTATAACAATATTTTCAATGACTTAAATTTATGACCCACTATATTTAGAATAACTAAAGACTTTTGATTATATTGTTGCTACTACACAGTTATGAGAATTGTGTAGCATTATTGGAAGAATGATCAAATCTTATGTTCTTGTCCATTCATCATTTGTGAATCCAGCTGATTTAGCCTTTTTGTTGACTCCTGCTGAGGGCAGTATAGAAATTTCATTAGCTCTAATAACTTGTCAGCAAAAGTCCTTTATAAACCTAGACAGCAATATATGTTTTAGATGTTGCACTTATTCCTTACTTAAAATGCACTTCACTTGTATATTTGAAGGTATGGCAACAGTAAACATGAAAAAAAATCCATGAGATGTAATAAAAAGCATAGCTTTTAGTATTTCTTAAATATGTAGTGCACATGTGTCTTTCTGTGGACTTTGAAGTTTTGAATATATGTGAACCAAATGCGTTTTTATTGTTTTGTGATCTGACTGATCCTTAGACATGAAATTATACAGCCAAGCATATTTTAGACAGAAAATTGAATGTTTAACCTGGAGCAAGAAAGAATACATTTGACTAGTTCATAGTTATCACTGAAGTGTGGAACATTACTTTAACAGAAAACGGTTTAGTCTCAATATGTCAATAGGAAGAGAATTTAGGAACTATGGTTACACAGCATGTAGCTAACCTCTAATGATGGAAGTGCATATCTTAGTTCAACTATTCAACACTATCCCCTGGCAAGTTTTTGGGAAAAGGAGTATGCCTTCTTTTTCTTTTACTGATAAATATACATGATAGGAAGTATTCTCAGTTAAAAATATATCTAACAAGAAACTAAGCTAAAGTTATTCTTCAGTTAAAATGTTTTCTGGAGGAACAAAGGAAGTGACTTCAGTGTTACAAAAATATAAAAAGAGCCCTACAGAAACTTGCTAAAGCTGTTCTTGGTCCCAAATTTGTTTCTCACAATGACCAACCAAATAGTTCTCAGAAGATGAAGACACTTTCTCCTGGCAGTTATCCTCCAGTGAACTGGTATATGGAGGATTGCTATCACCATCTGGAGATAACATTATCACTCATTTTGTGTATCCTCTCTGCAAAGTCCCAAAGATAAAATGCTGGATGGAGAAATCTGATTGTGTCCCCTATAAGAAATTATATTTTATGAAAATCATCCATGCTCATTTTTTTTCTTTCATAATTTTGCTTATTGGGTCTTTGTTTCATCCAGGAATGCAAAAAACCAAAACCAAAATAAAAATGCCCACCACCAAAGCATCTCTAGGTAGATCCAGCTTTCTTTTTGTGTCCTATTTAAAAAGTGAGCAAGGTTGCAAATATTTGCCTACACTTTTTGCTTTGTCAGTGGTGTGCATTATTGATAATATTGAAATAATCCTGTTGCTAATATAATGAAAGACAGTTCCCTTCCCACTTATGGGTACTTAGAGACATTCCTAGCTGAGATGAGGCAATAACTTAGCAAATGGCAAAATAATGGAATTTCATGTTCATGTAGTCCTTTAATTTGTGAATAAACATAGCCAGATTTTATAGAGACTTAATTTTGTAGTGCAAAAATCTCTGTCAGTCCAAATAGAATTATTGCATTAGAAGTGTGAATTTAAATAGCTGGAAGCAATAATTTGTCTGCGTTTCAGAGGATTAAGTCTATAATACTTTAGGCAGGAATAGCTAGTCTTTTGTATTTGCAGAATAGGTCATAATATCAAAGCACAAAATTATGGACAGAATATTTTGCAGTTGCATAGATGTCAACTGAGTTTTTCTTTACCTTCATATTACTATTTAAAGCCTCTTCTTAAAATAACAATTATTCAAGTAAAATAAACATTATGTATTAATGTTCTCTTCCATTGGAATTAGTATTATTACAACATTTTTTTCTTTTATGATTTAAAAAATAATACTTCTGTTAGGAATTGCCATCATAATGCTTGCAGATTGTACCTTTTTGGTTGGCTATGATTACTAAAATCAGTAAGATTTTTATAAAGAACATTTGCTTTGGCTAGATTCTTGCTCAGCTTTCCCTGATCTGGATTTTTTTCCCTATGGTTTTGATTATTATTCCAAATAGCCGCAGCCAGTTTTACCAATTGTCCCATATTTTTTATTTTATTTATTTTGTCAAACAATTATTAGATAAACAGGTATAAGTATAAACATGGTTATAAATACATGAAATGGATACGAATAAGAAAAAAAAAACACAATAGGACAGAGATGGTAGGCACATTTTGGTGCGCTTATGCATGCCCCCTACAGACCTCTTAGGAAAGGGGTGAGGTCAATAGTAGACAGTCTAATTTGAAGATTTTGGGTTTGGGGAAGAAACCACAGAGTCAAGTAGAGTATTCCAGACATTGACTACTCTGTTGCTGAAGTCGTATTTCCTGCAATCAAGTTTGGTGCGGTTTATCTTTAGTTTATATCTATTTTGTGCTCTTGTATTGTTTTGGTTAAAGCTGAAGTATTCATTGATAGGTAGGACATTGCAATATATAATTTTATGTACTATACTTAGATCAAACCAAAGGCGGCGTAGTTCTAGGTTGTTTAGGTCTAAAATTTCAAGTCTGGTGGCATAAGGTATTCTGCTATGAGTAGAGGAGTGGAGGACTCTTCTCGTAAAATATTTCTGGACTTTCTCAATTGTATTAATATCAGATATGTAATGCGGATTCCAGACTGATGAGCTGTATTCAAGTATTGGTCTAGCAAATGTTTTATATGCTCTAGTTAGTAGAGTGATATTACCGGAGAAGAAGCTACGCAGAATTAGGTTAACAATTCTTAATGCCTTTTTGAATATGTAGTTACAGTGGGCTCTAGCACTTAGATCATTTGAGATGAGTACTCCAAGATCCTTGATAAAGTTTGTGTCATCAACAAGGTCTTGACTATTCAGCTTGTATTTTATTTTTTCATATTTTTTTTGCCAATATGCAAGGCAGAGCATTTACTTGTTGAGATCTGAAGTTGCCATTTGTTTGACCATTCTGACACATAGTCGAGGTCTTTTTGAAGGGTAGCAGCATTGTCAGTGGTGTTGAATAGCTTTACATCATCATCGAAAAGAACGCAGTTGCTCTTAATATAATCACAGAGGTCATTAATGTAGAGTATGAAGAGAGTTGGTCCTAGAACACTGCCTTGGGGGACACCACTGTTGACAGGTACAGGATTTGATAGGACACTCCCAATTTTGACCATTTGTTGCCTGTTTGACAGGAATACTTCTATCCAGTTTGCAGGTATCCAGAGATACCATAAGACCTTAATTTGAGGAGTAGTTTGTTGTGTACCACTGAATCAAAGGCTTTACAGAAGTCTATGTAAATTGCATCAATTGCTTTGCCCTGATCAAGTTGTGTAGTCCATATGTTTTTACAGTGCAAGAGTTGCAGATTACAGGACAATTTCCTTCTGAAGCCAAACTGTTTGTTAGAGAATTGTTTGTCTCTAAGTGGAGGATAATGGATTGGTTAATAATTGATTCCATGACTTTACAGGTGACGCAGCATAAAGAGATTGGTCTGTAATTTTTAACTAGGCTGGGGTCTCCCTTTTTGAAGATGGGAATGACTGTGGCTAGTGACCATAGATTTGGCAAGGAACTGGTCCTGAAAGATTTATCAAAGATTATGCTTAGAGGTCCTGCTATGGCAGTGGATAGCTCTTTTAAGAAGTAGGGACATATTCCATCCGGTCCAATAGATAGAGATGGTTTTAGATTGCGTAGTGCTTTTTCAACATTGTCTTCTGTAAAATCAATAGGTATTAGATCATTGTAGTTGTCTTTGGTTCGACTAGGAAATATTGGGCATGATCCATTGCTGTTTACAAATACTGAGCCAAAGAATGTGTTAAAGAGGTTGGCTTTAATGGTGTCATCATTACAATCTTTACCATTTGGTTCTTTTAGGGGTGGGATGGACCTTGAGTCTTTTAGTTTGTTGATATCCTTTGAATATTTGACTGGGACCCTTAAAATCCTGATTTTATTTTTTGGGGAAATAGGATTCTATAGAATGTGACAACATTGGGAGAAGTAAAGCTAAAGCAGAAATGTAATATAAAGATTTTCTTATTAATATTCTTACCATGCTAAGGACTTATTTCCTTGAAATGCACTGACACATTTGTATCTGCCTTAAATAACCATGAAAACATAATGTTTAAAGTAAAGCATTATATCGTTATTCGCTGACACATGTCTGCGTAATGTGTTTTCTTTCCATTCCGGAAGTCCTCCATTCAGTCTTGTATGAGGTTGGTAACCTAATCTCCGACCTGCCCACACCCCAGAAGAAAATTGGTCTATACAAGAAATAGTCTGGTGTCACTTGGGAGCAAAAACAGAAATAAGCACAGAGTCAATGGGGCCAGTTGGAGCTCAGAAGATCATCCAACTGCAGGGGCTTTTAGTGTTGGCATAAAATGATAAAAGCCTACTTATGTGCTGGAAAATAGCTCATCCAACTTCAGAAGTGGCAGGCTACGCAGATAGAGACTCAGTTGTGAAAATACTGTGTGTCCTGCATGGTGAGTGAATTATATCCCTTCTGAAGCAGACTGTGGATAAGTTCTTATAGAGAAGATTTGTGTAGGACAGCAATTTAGAGTATTCTCATCAACGCTGCCACGAGAGTCCAGGAATGGGTTAAGCTCCTCTTTCTGATGTCATAGGACTGAGTCTGCCACAATAAAAAGCCAGCCCCTGGTTGGCCTGCCCATCTTTTGGCTTAGCTTCTTGTTTGAGAGCTAGTCTCTGGAAGAATTGCTTTAAAATAGCTAAAAGAAAGTTTGAACTCAAAGAGACAGGAAATAATTAAAAAATCCAGTTCCTGGGACTCGAGTAGAGCTTTGTCTCCAGGAGAGCAGGGTTCCGCTCTTTAGCAGCGTTGGGACTTCAATGCTGCTGCACAAGGACTGCAAACCCAGGGAGAGTTCGGAGGAACCCCCCACGCAGCCCCACCCATTGTTAAGATTGTGATTGCTGCTGCCAGCCAAGCCACTTCACAGCTGACTCCAGGGCTCCGTTCCAGCCACTTTGCAGCTGTTCCAGCTTAATTTGACTGCTCTATTAGCAGCATGGAGAGGGAAGTCCCCCAACCTTGGAAGACACACAAGACTCCCAACTGATTTTTCTTGATTTAGTGAAAGAACAGTGTACCTCTCCAGGGGCGGGACCTTGCCTGTCGCCTCACGACAGACGATTTTGTAATGTGGGTCCGTCCTTGGCCAATGCCCTGCTAGTGCCTTTGGTGGATGCTCCGGTGGTGACCTTGTTTTCCTCTTCAGGCACCCCCACCGAACCAGAGGATGTGCTTAAGGTAGAGGCCAAACGGTGTGAGCAAACCCTCAAGTGCATGCATCAGGCGGCGGCTTGGGTGATTAGAGCATCAATGGCAGCCTTGTTTTTTATGAGATCTTCACTGCACTGGCTACACCAGCTTCAGGAGAGGCTCCCGGTCACCAAGTTCAGGGCACACCAAGATCTTAATAAAATAATTGCAGTGGCGGAGTTTACAGCGGACACCACTCTGAACTCGGCCAAGTTCGCTTCCAGGGTCATGGCTTCTTCAATAACAGCCAGACGACTCCTTTGGCTGCATAACTGGCAATCTGACTCCCGCCGTAAATGGAAGTTTGCAATTGGTTCCATGCACTGGCAACAAGCCATTTGGTGAAGTCCTTGAACCATACTTGACAGAGACCAAGGACAAGAGGAAGGTCCTCTTTTCAGTGGGGAAGAGGTCCGAGTATCACCCCGGGCCATACTATTGCCCCTCGTCCTTCAGATCCGAAACCAGCTCTCAGTTTTCTAGGGGCCAGAGGTCCTTCCCTGCTCGCCAAAATCAGAGTCCTGAGGCTTCCGGCAGGCAGCAACAGGCTCCCGGTAAACAGCCCTTTCGAAGGGGAGGAGGTCGTTCATTCAGACGCTGGAAGTGAATGCCCCATCTCCCCCCTATTGGAAGCCTTTTGGCTTTCTTCACCTCCAGATGGGAGTAGCCTACATCGGATGGCTGGGTTTGTGTCAGTTGGTGAGGTCGGGCCTCCAACTGGAGTTTCTCTCCCAACCTCCACGATGGTTTGCTCACTGCCCCACATCCATTATGGAATCAGCAATCCAATATCTCGACATATGAGCCATTCAACCGGTTCCTGAGGATCAATGAGGACAAGTCTTCTACTCTCGCCTCTTCATGATCTCAAAGGCCTCTGGGGAGTGGCAAGCCATCTTGGACCTGAAATTCTTAAACAAATTTTTCCCATACAGGCATTTTAAGACGAAGATTTTGCATTCTATCCTTGAGACCGTTTGAGAGGGCGAGTCTCCTCTCCTCTATAGACCTTATGGAGACTTACCTCCATATTCCTATCTGGTCTCATCACTGCCAGTTTCTCCATTTTTGTTATCAGAATGCCCATTTCCAGTACCAGGCACTACCCTTCGGTCTCTTCATTGGCCCCAAGGGTCTTCACGAAAGTCTTGGTGGCTTTGGCGGCTTTGCTTCATACCATACCAGTGAAGGTCCGATGCTACTTGCATGACATACTCATCCAGTCACAGTCAAATCACTCAGCCCATTGTGACTTCACATCGCAGAATCTACGAGACCACAGGTTCTTGATCAACCTAAGGAAGAGCCACTTTTCCCCAATGACCAAGTTGCTTCATCTTGGGGTGATTATAGATACATCACTCTGCGAGGTGTTTCTCTCCCCGGATCAAGGGGAGAGCCTTCACAGCTGCATCCTTCAGATCCGTCGACAGAGCACTGTTCTGTTGTCTCTACTGTCCCAAATACTGGGAGATATGATCTGCATTGGGATCATCCTGTGGGCCTGTCTCCATGCCCGGGAACTCCGGTAAGTTCTTGCTCCCCTTTCAATGGGCAGAAACCAGCCATTTGACCATAAGGGTACAGGTTCCTTCTCAGGTCATTCAGTTCTTTGCATGGTGGCAGTCCCAGGCCCTAGAGAGGGTCTCCTCTTCAAAGAGCCAGATAGGACCTGGCTTACCACAGATGCCAGTCTCCATGGTTGGGGAGCACATCTGGAGGGAGAAATAGCCCAGGGGTGTTGGTTTCAGGCAGAAAAGGCGTGCCCCATAAACTGGTTGGAACTCAGGGCTATCTTCCTAGCCCTGAAACACTTGGAACAGAGTGGCTGGTCAACATGTGTTGGTCATGATGGACAGGTCCCTAAAGGGGGCTTCTAACTTGTAGCCTCCTGTTGTACATAGGTTTCCTACTTGGGATTTACCTAAAGTCTTACAGGCTCTCACAAGGTCCTCTTTGGAGCACCTCATTTGTAGGTATCTCTACAAATGTTGTCCCTCATGGTAGTATATTTAGTGGCCTTTACCTTGGCCAGAAGAGTGTCTGAATTAGTGGCACTTTTGGTCCCACAGGACCTGTGTCTTTTCCATCAGAACAGGATAGTTCTTAGGTTAGACCTCACGTTTGTCCCCACGATAAACACTTGGTTTCACTGGGCTCAAGATGTTGTGTTACTGGACTTCTGCCCCACGCCACAACACGAATTAGAACACAAGCGGCATATGCTGGATGTGAGGCGGGCCCTCCAAATTTACATCAAACAGATGGCAAACTTTCGAAAATCTGAAGCCATGTTTGTATCGCTCCATCCCTCTACCCTGGGGAACAAGGTGACTTCATCAACTATTGGTAGGTGGATTAGAGCTTGTATATACAAGGCTGTGATGACCCGTAGTCTCTCAAAAATAACAAAAAACATAAAACATCTATCAAGGGCTTGCAATGCCTTCAACTTCTCTGTTTTATTAGTCACAGTTTAAATTCAAACAGTCAATAAGGAAACCAAAACAAACCGCATTGGCGCGAGTTCCAAGGAAAACCAAGATAACCAATCACACATTCCAGGGAGATAACTGAGTAGAGTCCATGGGAAGAACACCAACAAAGAGAAACCTCATCCAAACAAAAAACACTAATTTGACTTCAGAGTCTGTGACACGCATTTGCAGATTCTTATACAGAGCTCACAGCTGCAACCCATGAGGAGGATCATGAGGAGGAGCAATCCTGATCTTCTCCTCCCTGCGTGCCCTAGGATGGATAGGGGATGGGCCTGGATCCTCCTCTGCTTGCTCAGCCAACCTCTGCCCTTCCCCAGCCTCCTCCACCTCCTCTGGA
This sequence comes from Bungarus multicinctus, assembly GCA_023653725.1. Taxonomy (NCBI): domain Eukaryota; kingdom Metazoa; phylum Chordata; class Lepidosauria; order Squamata; family Elapidae; genus Bungarus; species Bungarus multicinctus. Next base: position 66,059,988 of record CM042836.1, on the reverse strand, counting down.
GCCACACTTTCACTCCCTGTTGGCTGTTCCTCCTCTTCCTCAGAATCAGTCTCCACCAGGGGCATGACAAAGGCGTACCAAACTTTGTCCATGCCAGTTCCCCGACACGTCACAGCCCACTCCACTAGGAGTGCGGCTACATCTGCTACCTGGTCTTCACCTTCACCGTTTATATGGCATTATTGCCTGGACTCATTTGCTTCAGCCCAGGCATCGTTTGGATGGAGAGTACTTCAGCAAGTGGTTCCTCAGTCCGAATGACTGACCCAGACGTGAACCCTCCCGTGGACATGCAGGCTGTGGTATGTCCCATTCCTGGACACTCGTGGCAGCGTCAATGAGAATAGACATTGGTATAATTACCTGAGAATGCTCTTTCTATCTATGCTGCAAGAGAGTCCAGCCCCACCCTATACAGTGGTTATGATGGTTGGGGAGGGGTGAAATTAATTTCTTGTTTATCTTCCAGAGACATGTTACGTCTGTCAAGTATCCTCGCCTAAAAGATGGGTGGGCCAGCCAGGGGCTGGCTTTTTATAGTGGCAGACTCAGCTCTATGATGTCAGAAGGAGGAGCTTAACCCATTCCTGGACTCTCTTCCAGTGTAATTATACCAACGCCCAATCTATGTGGTGCATGCATCTTCTTTTGGGTGAAATCCTCATGTTTATTATGGTTACTTAATACTTGTTCTTTCCCTTGACAGATTTTAGGCTAATGAATTGGTTGCGGCACTACTTTGAATGTTTTCCCCACAAATACATACCCATGAATGAAGATTGTAAAGCTACTCTTGAGAATATTTGAAAATCTGAGTGCTGCTAAATTCTCCAAGAATCAAGTAACTTCCTTTTCTAAAGGTTTACATTTCTTTTCATTAGAAAATGGTTAAGCTTTCAGAGTGAGAAGTGAATTTCATTGAATAATTATTCCATAATGATTTTTCATTCTTCACTGAATGCATAATCCTTCTCAAATCTGGGTCAGCAGCACTATAAACTGGGCAACCTGCCCAATTCATTGGATTGTCAAAAGCAAGATAGTTTTTTTTTTTTAATAGCAGGTGGAGTGTAACAGAATTCACACCGAGTCAGCTGCATCAGCAGTAATATCCTGGATTATTTTTGGAACGCTAGATGATTGGGATGCTTCCAAACAGCCAAACAGATTGACAGCTTGCTGTGTCTGTCTTTGCAGAACCCATTATGTCATAAATTTTTATTCAGGTCTGGTTTCTTCATGTGTTTGAAGCATTGAGAAAGCAACGGAGATTTATATCTATATCTATATATCTATCTATATATATAAAGTCTCCCTTCTTTAATTATTTAGCAGCTCAAAACCTTACATACATACATACATACATATATATATACATACATACACACGGGTGTGTGTATATGTATGTGTGTATATATATATATATATATATACACTTTGTGTTACAACACCCTGTTAAGCCCCAATTAAGGGAGAAAGCATACTGCTTTCTTTTCTGTCTTTCGGCTCATCACCAGAGACCATACCGACAGAAAGCTATTTGTTTCGTTGTCTTTTCTTTACATGTGTGTAAGATTTTTAAGCTGATAATTTTAAATAATAAATAAGGGAGACTAGTATAGATCTATTTCGAGCTAGTTAGCTCTCTTCAGCTAGCCATACCCTTACTGGGATTCGAATGTAATACTTCCCTGGTTCGAATCCCAGTAAGGGTATGGCTAGCTGAAGAGAGCTAACTAGCTCGAAATAGATCTATACTAGTCTCCCTTATTTATTATTTAAAATTATCAGCTTAAAAACCTTACACACACACACACACACACACACATATTTATTTTCAGAGGTTTTCGTGGGTATTTGTATGTGGATCTTTGGTTCTTCGGGTCATATCCCTCTTCACCCAAGTGCCTATAAAAGAAGCCTTGACAGCCATCCAAAATAAATACAACCCCCCCAAGCACATCCTAGATCTGACCAACCACTGCCTATCCAATACATACTTCACCTACAATGGACAAAAATACAAACAAATAGAAGGAGCACCCATGGGATCACCCCTCTCACCTGTCATTGCAAACTTCTACATGGAACACTTTGAAACACAAGCTCTAGAAAAATATGATCACAAACCCAAACTCTGGCTCAGATACGTAGATGACACCTTTATAATCTGGCCACACGGGAAAGAAAAACTGAACAACTTCCTCACACACCTCAACAGCCTACACCCAAAATACAATTCACCATGGAAGCAGAAGGTAACAATCAACTTCCCTTCCTCGATGTCTTAGTATACAAAAAATCCAATGGCTCCTTAGGACACACCATCTACCAGAAGAAAACACATACAAACCGTTATCTATACGCACTCTCACACCACCACCCAGCACAGATAAATTCCATAGCCGAGACACTCATCTCCAGAACAAAATGCTTAGCCGACGAACAACACCTAAAAACCGAACTACACACTCTCACTAACGTACTAACAGCCAATGGATTCCAAAGAAAGAAGATTGCTCACCTAATCCAAAAAGAAACCCCAACCAAAATCCAAGACAAAGAACAAGAAAATGGCAAAGCCCTCCTCCCATATATAAAAGGCACTATAGACAAAATCAGCAAGATCCTCCAAAAACACAACATTAAAACAGCATTCTGCACAAACGGAAAAATATCCACCATCCTAAGAAACCCTAAAGACAAAATTGAGTTAGAAAACCAAGGAGTATAAGAAATCCCGTGCACCTTCTGCCCCACCACATACATCGGACAAACAGAAGAATAAGTGCACGCATTGAAGAACACAAGAACTCAATCAAAAAAGAAGAACCGACCTCTTCCCTGGTCCAACACCTCAAAGCCACAGGACATAAGATTGACTTTAAAAATACCAGAACTATCGCCAAAACCAAACACTTCAACAACAGAATAATCAGAGAAGCCATAGAGATAGAAAAATGCCCACACAGCATGAATAAACGAGATGACACCTCCCACCTACCAGCCATTTGGAAACCCGCCCTCATTAACAAACAAGTACCTAACATGAAGAAGGACACCAGACTCACACCCACGAGGACCACACAAGAAGCTGCCACCACAGTTCCACGTAGAAAGCAGACTCACACCCAGAAGATGAGACACGACCATGGACCAGAAGCCGCACCGCAGCTGCATCATTACTTGCTTCAAACCCCCCCATCCCCTACATGAAGCAAACTGACACCCACCATGAAGATGTGGCATGACCACAAACACGAAGCCAAACAACAGGATCACAGCTCACCACCTCAAATCCCCCAGCAACTAAGACTAACCTGAGTACAACCAAACCCCCACCGGAACAGAACACACCCCCAGCTAATCAGAACACAACCAACCCCCCAACCAATCAGAACACAGCCAAACCCCCAACCAATGAGAACACCCCCCCACCCAATCAGAACACAACCAAGCCCCCACCCAATCAAGTCACACCCCCACTAGCAGTTAAAAGGAAGAAGCAACTGCAAGCTCATATTACTCCGAGAAGCACAAGGCCGAAGACACAAGCCTGAAGATGATGAATGAGACTTCATCGAAACGTCGCCTAGATACTTCCAATTCTACGCGAGAGAAAACCCAAAGAACCAAAGATCCACATACAAATACCCGCAAAAACCTCCGAAAACATACATACATACATACATACATACATACATACATACATACATATTGTAACAAAAAACGGCTGCCAAGCCTGACACACAAAATTAAAAAGAACCCAATACACAAGCCTGAGGATGGCAGATGAGATTCTGCTAAAACGTCGCTATAATAAAAGCACAAATATTACGTAGGAAAATACCCGAAGAAACCTAAATACCATATGTATATGTATGTATGTATGTATAAAAAATATCCTTTGTGTATGTATATATATTGCAAATTGAGCCAGCTCAATTTGAAAACAGAACAAAACTTAAATGTGTCAGTGAAGTAACTGGAAGCCTTGAATCTGAAGCTCATTAGTTTGAATGTTGTGTAATCCTTTAGTCTACTTATATGTCAGAGGCATAAAGAGGTTGATCATACCTGGGATTATGTCATTTTAAAATGCAGGCACAGAATGCTTATTTTGAATGTTAATGTTAAGTCAAAAAATATTAAGGGCTAAGAATTTACTTCTCTATAGAAAATGAGATAATATGTCAGCAAGAGAGATCAGCTGGAATCTTCTTCATTATGCTAGTGTCTTGATGTGAAGGACTATTTATTTATTTATTTATTTATTTATTTATTTATTTATTTATTTATTTATTTATTTTGTCAAACAATTATTAGATAACAGGTATAAGTATATACATGGTTATAAATACATGAAATGGATACGAATAAGAAAAAAAAGAAACAATAGGACAGGGATGGTAGGCACGTTTTGGTGTTCTTATGCACGCCCCCTATAGACCTTTTAGGAAAGGGGTGAGGTCAATAGAGACAATCTAATGTTGAAGATTTGGGGGTTTGGGGAAGAAACCAGAGTCAGGTAGAGTATTCCAGACATTGACTACTCTGTTGCTGAAGCTGTATTTCGTGCAATCAAGTTTGGTGCAGTTTATCTTTAGCCTGTATCTATTTTGTGCTCTTGTATTGTTTTGGCTGAAGTATTCATTGATAGGTAGGACATTGCAATATATAATTTTATGTACTATACTTAGATGGAACCGAAGGTGGTGTAGTTCTACGTTGTCTAGGTCTAAAATTTCAAGCCTGGTGGCATATGGTATTCTGCTACGAGTAGAGGAGTGGAGGATTCTTCTCATAAAATCATATGAGCTCCCTATTTATATTTGGAAATGGAACAATCTCAGGTTCATTTTAAGTTGCCTATTCATTTTTATTTAATGGTTAGATTTATATCCTCAAAAGCTCATGGGAGCTTATAGATCATGGGGGAACACTCTACATTTTGTCCCAACAATAATTGTGCCCTAAAATCAACCAGCTAGTTTCTATCCACAACTTTTATCCCTGCAGGAATTTATCATTTTTTGATGAGCTGCTGCTTAATCTGTATTTACAGTTTATTTTTGCTCTGCAATAAATATTCTCACATGGGTATCCTTAAATAGAATGTTATTTTGATTTTTAGAAGCTGCTGCCAATTTCTCTTCTATTCACAACTCAAGGTTTTTTCATTCAAAAGTCCAGAAAGATTTCATTCAGAGAGATCTTTCTTAAGCTAGTGATGTCTATGTCAGTGTTTCTCAATCTCAGCATCTTTAAGACGTACAAACTTCAATTCCCAGAATTCCCCAGCTAGTTCTAGTTCAGTGGAGAAGTCAATGCTTAATGCTCATAATTTCCAGCTGGTATATTTGATTAAGGCAAAGTGTGGGGAACCAGCCAAGCTTCTAGAGGCAATATTACACTTGACAGTCTTTTTGCTCTTTTGTTTATTGATGGCTAGTGAAGAAAAAAGGCATTTCTGGAGAAAATTGAAAGCTCTTGTTTCTCCTTCTATAATGGATCCTATTAACAGTTAACAAGTCTCTTAAATTAGGTTAATATTGGTGATGCCATTCCCTGTTGTTCCCCTGGAAGGATTAGCACATTCTAAAGCTGCAGTATGCAAGCATTTTCATCAAATTGTTTCTTGCAGTGATGTTGGGATTACCAAAATGTCAACATATTCAAAACGGCAATAATGCTGTTAAGTAATTTTGATAACAGTTTGTTTGTTCACTTACTGAATTTCTGTTTCAGGATTTCTAAAAAGGTTTTTTATGCACTGTTTTTGCATACAAATTCTTCAGAGGCTATCTTTGACAATGGTTCAGAAATTGTGTTTGTGTTTATAGTTTGGGAAGAGGAAACAAGCAACAGAAAAAACAAAAATATCAATAATGATACCTTATACATATAAAATTATTCCATTTTTGTTTCTAAACAATAAAAACATTACATAAAATTATAGTGGTCTACCTTTCCATTGTATTAATAAAGACACATATCACATGCAGGATGCAAACATTTTTTCATTGTTTGAAATTCAGAGTAATGGTATATTTGTCCCAAAACAAAACGGGCTTATTTTCCTATGCTATATGCATGACAAATACAATTAAATAAAATAAAATTCTGTATTTTTCATCTGTAGTTAAACATCACTATTATGTCTTTCAAACTTATTTCCTTCTCCAAAACCACAGTAACAAAGTAGAACAACTGTAGAATACACCCAAATTGTGTGAGTCTTGATTTTCTCTGCGGGTTTTTGGTCATTAATTATATTTGTTACTGAATCACTAAAGATTCATAATAGCTTACAGCGGTGCATTGCAGGCAAAACAAAAAGAAAATTCTATACAATCATTTAAAATATTTATGGCAAGTATCATTCAAATCAAACTACCAAAGCCAACAGTAGAAGACAACAATTACATTGAAATGAAAACTGGCAACAATTAACTAGTCTTTTGCGGCTCATCTATTTCAATCATTTTAGAAATTTCTTGTAATAAATATATCAAGTTATTTGGTCACTAAACTTCATTTGTTTAGTTTCCATTCAGCTTCATATTTCATAGAAACATATTTTATTGTAAGCTTCCTGGAGAGTGGAACAAAATTCATCAAAGAATTCAGCAGCACCAATCTAGAATTGGGAGGGGTGGGGGAAATGGCACTTTTTTAAAATTTCAGCAATATGTCTACTGCCTACAAATTAAGCATGTGGAGAGGTTTGCTAATCTGGTTTATGGCAGAATTAAAATGCGATGCATCAGCTTCAGTGAGTAAACAAGAGTATTTCCTTTACATATTATTGCAGTTAAAAATTTGCAGAACCGAAAATGACGTAGATTGATGTTAATATAATACAGTGATTCAGGTATGCTATAATTGTTATTTTTTCTAACAAAGAAATGTTTATTGGCAAAGTATTGATAAAATGTTCCCCATCCCTTTTAATACATATCTAGTAATATCTAATTCTATCTAAATCTAAATCTTTTTTTAGCAAGAGTTTGTGTATTAGAAAACATGCACAATTATTGATCTATAGACCATATACAGAATGTGATGCTTTGGTTCCAGCATCGTGGGCATTTAGGTTATTGAGCCTTGCCAAAAATAAAGGCCTTTTAAGAAGTCCACATCTTGCACGGCTGGATGATCATAGGACATCCTCAGATTAGAAGCTAGAGTGTGATTGGAAAATGCTGGTTTCTGCTCTAGGAGAATGTAGTGGTTGCTAGGCTTTACAGAATAATCTCCAAGAGAATCAAGGTCAGCTGAAATATTAGTAAGTGAGGGGCAGGGAATTTTTACTTCTCCTCCCCAGTAAAATTGTGAATGCAGCCTGGCAAACATATCCTAAAATTCAGAACAGGTGCTTATTGAGTGGAGTGTAACGTAGTTTTAAGAAGTTATTGCTGCAAATAAATTGGAAAGTTCAGCAATGCATGCAGAAATACTTGATAGGACACAATAAATTATTTCAACCAGTTTGATTTAAAGTTCAGAGTTTAATGGACAGGAATAAATAGCTTTTCTACATTTCAAAAACACGTCATTCTGTATTTTCTTTTCCAGAGAACTTTTTGATATCAATTCATAGCATGAAGTTATTAGATAGGGATGAAACAATGCAATCAGGAAAGACTAGTATGAGAGCATGGCTAAAATGAAAATGCAGGTGTCACCATGGAAATTCCTATAAAATTATTGAAATCTAATTCCACTAATATAAATCCACGGGCAATGGTTTGGTTTTCATAACACAAGCTAAGCCATGGTTTATGTACTGTGTCTTTTTGAATGAACCAGAATTACTTGCATTAAGCTGCAAATCAGTTTTCGGATCACACAATATTGTGTGAATATTGCTGAATTCACACAATATTAAGCAAAAGAAATCACAAGCATGAATTAAGCCAACCGGCTTAGGAGGTGATCTTATTTCTATACTAGAAACTGAACTAAGACAAGCTAAAGTTTTTTTAAAAAAATAGTTATCATTGCTTGAGAGTGACTATAGTGTATGTCTATAATGGGAAGGGAGAACATATGGGATAGATTTTAGTAATGGTGGGGGAGAGAAACAGCAAAGATGAAGCATAAGAAGAAAAACAGTAGGTAGAAGTTGGCACAACCAAAGATATATATATATCAGATCACCATATAAGATGGGATGGGATCCTTATATGTCCAGCTTCTCAATGAAGGATTTCATCTGTTCTTAGTTATCTTGCCTCCTGCTGATTTCACAGTTAAATAATGGATAGAAGGTGCTTGTTTGATTCTTTGTACTAAGCTCTCTGCATTGCCTATTTAACATTCCATTTCAGTTTAACCAAAGGTGAAACATCTAAATTTGTGTAATCATTTCATCGAGATGATTTCTTGTCATGATTCTTTATAAACACTGAAGCTGCATATAAATATAAAAGGGGAAAGAGGGATTTTTAAAATGTTTTGTTTTTATTTTTTAAACATTAACACCAGAATGTTTCATTTCTTTGGGGTTCCTAGGAAAAAAGAACAACCCAGTATGTACTTTGGCAATTTTTGTAATGCAGATGTAACTGGGAAGCCAAAGATAAGTGTTCTTTGTAGCTGTAAGATCAGAAGCAGAGAAGCTTGTGGGAGAAACAAGGGCAAGAGAAGCCTGAGCTGCTTCAAACTGGTGCATTGTAATGCACACGGTTGACATTGATAAATAGCTCCCTTTAACTAGCATCTGCAGCAGATTGTCAGGCTGAGAAGAGTTCCCAGCATACCATATTCCTCTGTGTGAATGAAATCTCTGTTGAGTCACTATTTACTCATCTACCTGTGAAAAGTGTGTGGGAGGGAGGAGGATAACATCCATTGCCTTGTTGCGGTTTTGTTTATTTGATTTTACTTTTAATCTTCTATAGATATAACATGGTTATTTCTTCTGGTGCCTTCTGCAGGGATAGATACAGGTTATTCTATTGTTGATCAGCCATATAGCTTTTCCCCCTTTTTTTCAGGCTAAGTGGTTTTTGAGGTAAGAATGGGCTTTTTAAAGTCTGGAATCCTGTTTCCACTAAACAAGTGAAATAAAAAGTATTCACTGTGTCTTTTGTAACTGAAAGAATGTACAGTTAAACAAGATAAGAACTGGGTATAATCTCAAAGCTACTTTTCCTCATGAAAGAGAAGAGAGAATGTTTTTTTTAAAGTTCATTAATTGAGACCTCAATGTATTAAAAAAGAGTAACATATGTATTTTTTTGAAATCCGCATTTCAAAATTTTTTTGAAATCCGCATTATTTGGTAGTTCACCAGGGTTGGTTCTAAAACTTTGTAGGATATGTAGCTTGATTGACACACAATGATTCATTTACCTTCAATTGAAAATAAATTCTGTTGTTAACTTACTAGATTTTAAAAGGCAAGTTACCTCCTACTATTTGGGGTCACCTTGAAATAGAGTTTAAATGATTTTTTTCTAATAATAAAACATAGGCACCCCATTCTCCTAAAATATTGATGCTTAAAAAGTTGTTAATGAATAACGATTAATATTCTAGCTGGCATCTTATAAAACATCCAATATTTATGATGTCCATTTGCTTGCTATCCAGTCATTCAGTTGTTGGTATGTATTACAGTTAATGACAGGATTGAACAGGTTAGTAGACCTATAAAATATGATTAAGAGGTGAATGAGAACTAAACTGTGTGGAGAGGGTAAGGGGGAATAAGCAGGCATCCCCCCATCCCCACCCATGAATAATGGAATGAGGAAAAAGGTTGGAAGGGAAATGTAATAAATGTCAGTTCAGTAATAGGGACAGGTCTCTTTATCAGCTGTCCATTGACTTGCATTCTGAGTCAGCATGAACTAGGATAAATTCTTGCTGCTAATGCATCGTAATGTAAACCTCCTTTACAGAATGATTGCTAGGCTGTACTAGGTTTCCTTGTTTTGACTGAACAATTTACATGTGGAGTTGTGCTGAAGACCAATAAGGGATGCTTCATTCCAAACCCAGTAATATTTTTCAATCCATTTCCAATGAATCAAAAAATATTGATCTACTGTTTAGTTTCTAGAAGATTGATAAATTCTGTTTATAGGTATATTGAGCTTAATGTCCTCAGCAACCGGTGATTAATTTATTTTGTTCAGAGAATCAATTTTACATTCAGTCCCTTACGTTTCCTAATTTAACTGCTGAATTTTATTGATTTAAGGATTTGAGGCTAAGACTGATGTCAAAGTATATGAGCCAAATATTGGGAATTCCACCTTGTAAAATATTGTTCAAAATACATAATTCTTTAAAAAATACATATATGTCCAGACCTTATTTATTCAATTATACTGATTAAAAAAAAAACAATCTTGAATGTGCAGTCAGATGTGAAAAGCATCTATATATTGGCTGTCAAGAAACTAAGGTACCTTTGTGCAGCCCAAACAAAAGAAACTAATTCCTTACATGGCTTCAATTTTCTGTAGATAATGCAGTTTCTTTCCTTCAATGCCATGCACTAAAACTTTAAATCTCTTTTCTTGTTGTCACCTAATAGTTCACCTGGATGTAATTGCCCCTGGCTCTGCAAATATAGCAGTTAACTCTAACCTCTAAATTAGCAACCTATTGTGTTGCCTGGCAGCTTGCATATATAGGAGTTAATAAAACAACATATCACAATTGATTCACTTTTGAGCTTGTCATATATTGATGGAAAGAGCTGATTTCTGAGCAGATTTTATTAGCACTTGCAGTAACAAACCTATTTTAAGAGCTTAAAGCCAGTTTTCTAGATTTACTATGAATGCTTGCAATTCCTTTGAATATTAGATTTGTTCTGGATGCTTTGCATGTCTTCTGTTGTTCGCCTGCTGTAAAAGGACAATGACAATTGTTATAGTCTTATTTTGTATTAATATTGGATGGTGGGTATTTTCCTTATGTAGTCTGTGGGTTATGCAACATCCTATTATTCAGATAATCACGTTGTTCCAATAAATAAAAGTGTTGTGTATACAGTCACCTTCTGGGACATGCACAAATCAGGTTAATATAATCACATGGTTAATGTGAGGCATACACTGAATTCAGAGTTCTTAGACTGCTGCAATTTTTCTATATTGAGACAGCTCATTCCATGCCCAGTATTTGATGCTGGCTATGATCCAGCACTGACTTAGGCGTGTTTACATGGCACAGGAGATTAATGTATGGATTTTCAACTCTCAAATATGCATTATCTAAATAAATCCTAATACGTGTCTAGGAGCTGTATATAATCTTTAATTAATCCCATTTCAAAAGTATTTTCCATATTACCCATCATCATCTAAAAGCTTATGAATAGTGTGGGGAAGATGTTTGATTATAATTTGAGGTATTTTATATGAAGAACCTTTCACAGATGTAACATACAAATACCTTGTTTTTCATATCAGATTGCTTGGAATCTTGGGCTTGTGTAACATTTGAATAGTTCACCCATGAGAGATTGAGGTCTATGAGAGTCAGTTTGGTGTAGTGGTTAAGGTGCTGGTTTAGAAATCAAAAAACTGTGAGTCCCATCTTATGTATGAAAGCTAGCTGGGTGACTTTGGGATAGTCACTCTCTCAGCCCAAGCAATCTTACAGGATTGTTGTTGTGGGAGAAATAGGAGGAGGAAGGAGTTTTGATATATTTTTCACTTTTGAGTATTTTCAAAGTAATAAAGGCAGGATAAAAATCTAATACATTAAAAACACTCTTATTTTGTAAGAACCACTTTGCATAGGCTAATGGTGAATTTCTAATGTTTATTCATTTCTACAGAAATAATGTAGAAACAGTGATCTAGACAGGGTATAACTATAGTTCCTGCTTTTACAACATATGCTTTCATGACTAGCTACTCTTTTTCCACATGAGGCACATATGTGACTGTGTACTTGATTCTCTCTTGTATGGCTGGTTACGAGAGCCCAGGCAAGGGTTAACTGTGTCTCCTAGCCGATTGGATTCTGTCTGTCAAAGCTGTTTAGCTCCACCTCTATTGCTGGACCTCCCCGAGCTTTTGACTCAGTCCTTCAGCCAGGACGGACATAGATTGCCTCTCTCCTGTAGCAAATACTGCTATGCCATAACCAAAACAGAAAAAAACTGCAGCTCTGTTTCATAACTGATCAGTTTCAGCAGCTCTGGCGTTGCCAGCAGAGGCCGTGGTAACCTTTTTGGAGCTACGCGGTGAAGAGGCAGGCCACATGATTAGTGGCCTGCACAAATCAGCGGAGGAATTTGGCCCACTTCTCAAGGCCTTCTGAAGCACCAATTGCAGACCAGTGCTGGGGCATTGGCTCCACAGAGGCAACAGGAGGCACAAAGAAGGGGGGGCGAGGTGCTTTGTGCTGGTGGGGAAGCTTGTTTCCTAGCACCGAGCTAGACCTGGTTCTTCAGGCCTTTGGGCCACTACTATCCAGATTAGGCCCAGTTTAAACTGGACAGGTCTTGGCGGGGGCCAGCAGGTAGTGGTAACATCCTGCTGATGTAGCGGGGACTGAAGAGGAGTGGCCTGGAGCATTGAGGGTTGGGGTAGTTGGATTCCCCCTGCCCATAACAACCCCCATTGATTCTCCTCGTATGGTATGCAGTAAAAAGAGGGCCATTATACAGAATGGCAGAAAACCTAACACAACTCCACTTTCTCAGCTCTTGCTCATAAGGACAAGCCAGGAAAAAAGGCCTTACTATCAAAGAAGGCCTCAAAAGCGGAGAAGGATGCTTTTAGCTATCAGAAGGCTCTAGAAAAACAAATAGCAAAGAGCCAGAAGGCTTCCAGTGGGAGGAGCAATAGATCACCTACAAAGGGTGACGCAGCTGCTTCCCAACATAGTGAGGATCTTCAACAAGAGGAAGATCCTGGTCCTTTCTACCAGGACAAGAGCTCAGGCCTGGTCCCCAGATGGTAATGAAGGTCCTGCTATGCAGCAATTACCTGCAGAGGGCAGGCATTATGGGGATCCTCAAGATTTGGCCTTTCGTTCAGAGCCTTGGCAACAGCAGACTGACAGACCTCGACCAGGAGCAGAAGTAACGTTCAGTCCTACAGCAGCAAGCCATAGGGCCACTGAATCCACTGAAGAGGAAGTTCCTGTTAATATGCAAGTTATCATAGGCAGGACCATCTGGAAAGGCATAATTGAAGGAATCCAGAGGTTTCGACATCATTCATTGGAGGCTTCGGACATATCTGTGATCCCACCAAGAGAACAGATTGGGCATTTGTCTGAAGGAGGTTCTCTAATCCAGGACCCTGGATCTCCTGATCCTTCAGTGTATTCTCCTTCCTCCCTGGCAGGGAAGGGAGATAAAAGAGAGGCTGTCCTCTCTGAGGACAAGGGTTAAGTACCTGATCAGCCGGCCTTTTTCTGGTCTGTTCTGTCCTACTCTATTCAAGTAATTGCTGTTTAAGGCCAGAAATACTGCCAATGTGGGTCCAGGGACTAATGAGGGAGATCCTGGCAGGGACATTCCTGTGGAATCTGATACTCCGTTTGATGAACCAACTATTTGAGCGGAGGTGGTTCCATCTCCTAAGCTCTTCCTTAACATGGTACACAAACAACTGGACACACCTGCTTCATGTCCTAGTCTATCTGCTACTGATCGTAGATTTTTCAATATGAGTCTGGAACTTACCAAAAGCCTGCTAGTTCCAGTGTAGATGGACCTGTGGCGGTCTTGGCATCAGTTTCATCTGCGCCTTCTGATCCTGAGGAGGTCTTCAAGGCTGAGGACAAAAGGATCGAACAGTCATTGCAGAGAGTCCATCAAGCGGCTGCTTGGGCGGTGAAGGCATCACGGCTACTTCTTTTTTTACCAGAGCCTCTCTCAGATGGCTGCAACAACTGCAGGATAGACTTCCAGTCTCAGATATTAGAGCTCACCAGGATATCAATAAGCTGATTGCGGCTGCAAAATTTACTGCGGATGCCACTCTTCATGGAGCCAGATTTGCAACTAAGGCCATTGCTGCTTCGGTGGCAGCTAGACATATGTCGTAGCTTCTACATTGGCAGGCAGATCGCAGGAGAAAGTGGAAGTTGGCCTCAAACCCAGTTTGAGGGGATCGGCTGTTTGGAGATGCCTTGGATCCTCTACTCTGGAATCCAGAGATAAAAGGAAAGTGTTATCATCTGTCTACAAAAGGGCAGAGTCTCGCCTTGCTCCATACTTTAGATGACTGTCCTTTTGGTTGGAGCCAGGTCCCAGTTTTCAACAGTCTCAAAGGCCTCCTCACCAACATTCCAATCAATCTCAAGATTGAGCAGGCAAGGGTAGGCAACAATATTTGGGCAAATGGCCCTTTCGAGAAGGAGGAAGTCATCCATTCCATCGCCAACGCTAACTGCATCTGCAGCGCTCCCATCGGTGGCCGTTTGGCCAGTTTCGCTGACAGATGGGAGGAGATTATTTCAGATGCCTCATACAGTGAGGTCAGGCCTTTTCCTGAAGTTCCACTTCACTCCCCCGAGGTTTTTCATTTCATGTCCTATTTCTAGGGACAAAGTAAGGAGGGGGCTCATGGAATCTGCCGTCCAACACTTGCTACATCTCCGGGCCATCCAGGGAGTTCCCGTAGGTCAACAAAGACAGGGATTTTATTTGAGACTTTTTGTAATCCCCAAGGCCTCAAGGGGGTGGAGGGCAATTCTAGATTTGAAATGGCTCAATAGATACCTCATTTATCAGCATTTTAAAATGCAGTCCCTCCAGGCTATTCTGGAGAGCATTAGGGAGGGCAACTTCCCCACCTCGTGATTTGACAGAGGTCTATCTCCATATTCCTATCTGCCATTTTTGTTATGAAGGGCACCATTATCAGTATCATGCCCTCCCATTTGGGTTATCCTCTGCTAGGTTTTCACTGAAGTGTTAGCAGCCCTGGCAGCACACCTTTGTGCAGTTCCAGTCCATCTACAATGTTATTTGGATGATATATTAAGAATATTGGCCTCACGACTGGAGGCAAGACATGACTT
The DNA here is from genome assembly GCA_023653725.1 of Bungarus multicinctus. Lineage (NCBI taxonomy): Eukaryota > Metazoa > Chordata > Lepidosauria > Squamata > Elapidae > Bungarus > Bungarus multicinctus. The sequence goes on along the minus strand of CM042836.1, from coordinate 66,044,976 downwards.
GCAGACTATGATCAGGGTCTTTGCAGAACCGTGGTTTTTCAATAAATATTAAAAAAAAATCAATTTATCCCTTCCACTTGTTTACTTCATTTAGGAGCCACTATAGATGTTATATCTTGCCAGGCTTTTCTTTCTCAGGACCGTCAAGAGAGTTTGCAAGCTTTAGCAAACCATATTCGGAGACAGGGATCTGTCCCTCTGGTTCGCCTCTCAACTATTGGGCAAGATGGTGTCATGCATCGGCATCATCCCTTGGGCTAGACTTCACTCCAGGACACTGCAATTGTTCCTCTTACCTTATCAAAGGTCGGGCAGAAGCCACTCTTTGTTCAGGGTCAGGGTCCCCAGGGAGGTGACATAATCTTTTTGATGGTGGCTTTCCAGGGCCATCTCTAATGGTCAATTTTTCAAGGAGGCAGACAGGGTCACCATTACGACAGATGCAGTCTCTCAGGTTGGGGAGCTCACTTGTTATCCCAGATGGTGCAGGTTCTATGGTCAGCAGAGGAACAGGCTCACAACATCAATTGGCTGGAGCTCAGGGTGATCCAACTGACTCTTCAACACTTTCAACAGCAAGGAGGGAAGAAGCACATGTCCTCATGATGACAGGTAATGTGGCCACCAAAGCCAATATAAATAGGCAAAAGGGCACCAGATCCTGGTCTCTCATGTTAGAAGTGGAGGCCTTGGGCAGATGGGTGGAGAAAAATCTACTGTCCATCCAGGCATACCATATTTCCGGCAGCGACAATGTGCAGAAAGACTAGCTCAGCAGGGCTACGATAAACCATGCAGAGTGGAGGCTGCATCCTTCCCTTTTTTTTCAGCTGATTCAGAGATTTGGTTGGCCCTTGGTGAACCTGTTTGACACATCAGTCAGTGTGAAGGTTCATCACCCTGGGGGCAGAGGGAACCAATGCTCTCAGCAGCAGATGGCCTCCAGGCCTGTTGTACGCCTTTCCTCCTCTGCCACTATTGTTGACAGTGGTACGGAAGATCCTGGCAGAGAGAGCAGAGGTCATTTTCCTTGCTCCCTATTGGCCCTGATGTCCTTGGTTTGCGGACCTGGTTAAACTATCGGTGACTCAACCCTGGCAGACTCCTAGGGAAGATATATCTCTCCTCCAGGGGACCCTGATACATCCAGAGCCCCAATGGCTACAACTGACAGTTTGGTGCTTGAGTCGAGCACTTTAAAATGCTACAAGTTATCAAGCAAGGTGTCAGGGCTCCAACAAATCTCCCTCATTCAATGTCAACTAAAAAGATACTCTTTTGATCTTTTTAGCTACCACAAGGTAATACAGACTATTCAGGCTTCTAGGAGACCTTCCATTATCTGCATCTATGATGCTACATGGCAAGCTTTTTGCCTTTGGTGCTCCAAGGCATCTATAGCGCAGATTTTGGATTTCTTGCAGGCAGGGCAAGATAGGGGATTATACTCTAATACACTGCAAGTGGGGGCCCTGTCATCAATACTGACATGTGGAAGGTTACAGTTCCTGGCACATCACCCGACCATTCACAGGTTCCTCAGAGGTGCTTTTAACCTATGACCACCGTTGGTTCACAGGTGTTCCACCTGGGACCTGTCAAAAATATTACAATCCCTGGCTAAATCACCATTCGAGCCTCTCAGGTTGACAAGTTTACATCTTATGACTGTTAAGGTGGCCTTCTTGGTTACTATCACATTGGGCAGAAGAGTATCAGAGCTAGGAGCTCTTTTGGTGCATCCAGACCTATGTATTTTTTACCCACACAGAGTGGTTTTGAGGTTGGATCCAGCCTTCATTCTGAAGGTCAACACATGGTTCCATAAGGTGCAAGAGTTAGTTCTTCCAGATTTCTGTCCACACCTTGGAGAAATTTTGGCACACTCTACATAGAGCCTTGAAGATCTACATAGAAAAGGACTTCTGATTTCCACAAAACAGAGTCCCTCTTTGTTTCTTTTCAACCTGCCTCGTTGGGTTGTAAGGTAACTCCCTCTACAGCAGATGGATCAAGTCATGTATTTCCAGGGCTTACACGAGTCGCTCCCTACAAGTACCAAGGGGAGTCACAGCCCATTCTACACATAGCACAGCTATGACAGTTGCTTGGGCTACACAAGCTTTGATTGAGGTCTGCAAGGCAGCCATGTGGATATCCCCAATTCCGTTTATCCGGAATTATCGCTTGGATGCCTTTGCATTGGCGGATGCAACATTTGGCTGACGGGTTCTGCAGAGAGTCCACATGGAGTAAGGGGATCAGGATCAGACATGAGCCTTCCCTTGGATACTCCAGTTTTGGTATGTTCTTTGCTGGACTCTTGTAATCATACAAGTTGGTCTTACCTGATACGCCTATTCTCCTTGTTGGGTAGAGAGTCCAGCTCCACCCTGAGTGGTCTAGTCCAGGGCATGGGCCAAAGGGGAGGGGGGGGGGCTGATAATCTTGTTCTTGTTTTTTCATTTCAGAAGCACATCCTGTCTGTCATGTTGTCTTTGCCGAAAGCTGGGGGAGGTCCAGCAACAGAGGCAGAGCTTTTACAGACTCAGTCCAATCAGCTTTTTTAAAAAACAGCTTTGACAGACTCAGTCCAATTGGCAAGGAGACGGAGTTAACCCTTGCCTGGACACTCTAACCAACAAGGAGAATAGGCGTATCAGGTAAGACCAACTCCCCTTTTGTGTGAACTACAGATTGAAAGGTAAAAAAATGAATATAAATGCATAACGTCTGTCACTAGATAGCCTAATGCAGTGTTCTCCAGCCCTAAGGCATTGGAAATGGAGGTCAATCATTGTGTATTCTCCTCTCCTCACCCTCCAGTGCCTCTAGAACTGTTTCAGAAGGTTGGGAGATCTTCCATAGTGATGAGAAGTGTACCGGCTTTGTTGTGTGGACAGTTTGTGTGTTGACATTTTTAAAGATCCAAAGTAATATTTACAACTTCTCTTCAAAAGATAATCATTGCAGAAGATTTGATAACAATTTCAGAAGACTTTTTATTTATTTATTTTAATAAGAAAAGATTAAGATGAGTTTTCTAGTGGTTCATGGGGTATAATACCCTTAATTCATACCCTTAGCAGCATGGCGGCATTGAAGTGGATATAATTTCACTAAATTTCAATGAACGGGAGTCGTAGATCCTGGATTTTGGATGCATTCTTTAAGTTAGTCCATTTGAACTTCGTTGATTCAAAAACTGTTGCCGTATGGTGTGCCATTTTGCCCAATTGAAGATTACAAATGGTTTTAGTAGTATATAGAGCAATAATGACACAAAGATGCAAATTGCTGCCCTATTCTGCTATCTTTCCCAGCCAGCAGTATTCAGGGACAAATTTGGTCCTTGATTATAATCCTTCATTCCCACCCTACATTAGCATGAACAATTAAAGGCAAACTGTAGGAGAGGGATACACTCACAGGTAATTTATGCTATGATCGGAAATGTGTTGTACTGGCAAAGATCTGGCAGATACTTTACTGCTGGTCTCTAATCTGTAATTTTCTTTTCTTTATTGGATTATGTTTGCTATCAATTTATAATGGGAATTGCTTTGTCTTTAGTCTTAAAGGCATGGATAAATATTTTGAGCTTGCTTACTACCCTATTCAGGCCCCTTAATGCTTCTATTTGGATTGCATTTAAACCTAGCAAATGTCAGGAAAGGATACTTGGATATATTCTTATTTCAGCTTTGAATCTCCTGAACAATATAATAAGTTGGCTTGTTATCTCAAAGTGGTAGAAATATCTGTGCATTATTATACATTCCTAGTTTATAATGTTGTATTTTTTAACTAATCACTTAAACATTGATTAGCATTTATTCTTAATCACATGAGAAATTAGCAGTATCTCCATATACAACAATCCTGAAAGTATATATTCTCCTTGCAGAAATGGGAATCGGCCTACATAAGAAAACCAACAATTGATTATTGATTATGGTAGGAAAATGACACAATCCATCAGTACAGACACTCATAGCACTTAATTATGTATATGTCTGTTAATATCTGTCATTCTTATATTAAAAAAAAGCAAAATAATTTACCTCTGAAAAAAAAAACAGCACCAAAATATATATTTTTATATATATACATATATATATGTGTGTGTGTATGTATATATATGTATGTATGTATGTGTATATATGTATGTTATATATATATATAATCAATGTACATGACTTATGAAAGTATGTTAGGAATTGTATTAAAATAGCCTGTTGGAAAGGAAATTGAAGGAAGAATCTGTAGAAAAACACATAATCTGGATTTTTTAAAAAAACACAGAAGTGGATTGAGGAATCCATGTGTACTTAAATAACTAGAGATGTTTCTTCTGTTGTTGGTGTGGTTTTTTTGAAAATGAATTGGAATTAGAAACTTGTGAAGAGAAGGAATGAGAATTGGGAATTGAGAATTAAACTGCTTGGGAATGAGTGGAGTTGTATGCAATGGAAAAGCCGCAAGGTTGTTTTATTTATTTTATTTTTCACTGCCAAAATTGTAAATACTATTCTCTGGGGCATGCATCTACTAAATTGTTGCTCTAAATAACTGTTCCATGTTACAGTAAAATGATTTATTTTCTGAATTTTTCAGTCAAATGGTAGGACGCATCTCATGAATAGTAGCAACAATGTTCTATCATGAGAAAAGGGAGCATTTGGACCAAATCATGCAAGACAAAGAAATAGAACTGGACAAATTTCTTCAGAAGTCACAAATGTAATCACAGCAGTAGTATTCATCTGCCACCCAAGTGAGATAAGAGCTTAACTGGCCTGAAATCTAAAATAGCATTGTGGTAAAATTATCTTTAGCCAAATTTGTCTCATGGACATAAAATTGTGGGTGCCTAGGGCTGAGCACTTAAAAAAACACAATCCAATATTATGCAAATTGAGAATATTGGCATCGATGTATTTAATTTGGATACTTTATTCGTAGCACTAATGTAAATAGACAGCAGGGGAGAGCAGCATGTTGGGAAGCCTAGTAGAAAAGGAAATAAATAAGCAATAGCAATGGAAACTGCACTGAATGAAAACAACAATCTGTTACAATCAGCTCCAGTAATGAAAGAAATGGATTACAGAAAAATTAGCTCAGCTCCTTCAAGGCCTAAATTGCCAGGCATAAACTATCATAGTTTGGATACATTATATGAAGATCCAGCTCTCTGGAGAAGTCAGTAACATTTGGAAAGGTGGAAGAAAAGGGAAGAGGACAACCAGCAATAAGCTGAATGGACTCAACTATCAGAATATAATTGAAAGGGAACTTGAAGGTCTTCTAGTTCTACCCTCTACTAAAGTAGGAGATCCTATACAATTTGAGACAAGTGACTGTCCAGTTTCTTCTTAAAAACTTCCAGTGATGGAAGCACTCACAACTTCTGAAGGTGAGCTGTTCCACTGATTAACTGTTCTCACTGTTAGGAAGTTTCTCCTTAATTCCAGGTTGCTTCTCTCCTTGATTAGTTTACATCTGTTGTTTTTTATCTTGCCTTTTGGTGCTTTGGAAAATAAATTGACACCCCCCCCCCCCTTATTTGTGACAGCCCCTCAAACTACAACAGTTATAAATGCGTTGTTGGGAGACTTGAAGAATGAGGTTTTTAGACTGTCCTGAGAAAATTTATTTATATGGTCATTAAGAATGGACAACTTGATACTGCATAATCAATCACTCAATGAATGAATCAAATCTCAAATCTATTTGCCAGTTTACACTGGTTTATGCTTTTCTTTTTAACTTTAGGGCTAAAAATCTGCATTTTTACAACTTATTAGACTCTATTGGGGTGTACACTTTAGAGCAATGATTAAATATACTGACAGGTCTCTGCCTAAATGTTCTAATGATATAGTAAAGGATTGACTATTGCAGGGAAAAACTGATTAAACTATATTGATAAATATTTCCTGTAATAATTAAGAAACATACAAATCTAATAATGAAAGCCAGGAAAGTTTATAACAAAAGCAGTGTGCAGTTTTAACTGCATTTCAAAATAAGTGCGCTGTATGGTAAGCAACTGGATCTTTCACTTTAGTGGCATAATATTCTAAAATTACCAGATACATGGGTTTCACTATATTTAAGGGTTTAGGGGAAGCCATATATGTCCCACTGAGAACAATGATTAGATTGAAAACAGAAACACAGCAAAAACTCGTCCTTTGTGTCTTAGTATTTACTAACAAATTAAGACAAAGATGAATCTATTTTTTCATACCGCCAGGACATCACTACATGTACTGGAATGATGAACCATGTAATCCAACACATCTGGGGAACACCAAATTTTCTTTGAGACAAATGGCTTCATGCAGATTGTAAGGTTTGTGGTTCAGCTGAATTTGCTTGCTTATGTGCCATCAAGTTCTTTTCAACTCCTAGTGACCACATAGATAGATTTTTCCCCATGAAAATCTCTTCCCTAATTTGCTCCTTCAGGCCTTCTAACATTACACTCATTGCTACTCTTAACTCAGTCCATCCAACTTGCTGCAGATCGTCCTCTTCTCTTTTCTTCCACCATGCATGTGTGTTCTAAAAACACATATTGTGTCTAATGTAGACACAATATGTTCTGAAAAGACATGGCTTTTTGGAGCATCTATTGTACATTATAGAATGGATTCAGTTGAAAAAAATCAGCCTTCCCCAGGATTGGCCTGCAGTTTTTTTGTATTACAAACACAATAATTTCCAACTGATGATATTGGGAAAAACTGGTACCAAATACTTGCAAATTTAAACTTAATCCAGTATTTCCTTTCATCAATTAGTATTTAAATATAAACGTTTGACCCTTCTTCCAATCAATAAAATGTCATCTTGTTTTTGTTATGGAATAACCAATTCTCTCCTTAGGTATAATATTTGACCTTCAACAGATTTATGATTATTTTGATTCTATACAATTTATAAAATTTATTTTTGAAGCAAGTCTGAAATAATCAGAGAATAACTTGTTGGGGTAAGGGAAGGGATTTTTGAATTCCTTTTCTCTATGCTGCTTATTTAGTTACTTGTTTTCCTATTTGTGCTTCTTTTAATAGTTTTTTTTAAGGACTGTAGTAAACTTTTTTTTAAATAGTTGTTGAACATTAGCCTTCAAGGTCTATTTGCTACCTGGATAATTATAAAGTAGATGTGATAGCTTCTTAGGGTACGTTTCCCAAAGGCATAAAAAGATGTCTTAGGTGACCTATAATTCTAGGTCATAAATCTCTTGCCAAATGTTCCTTCAAAAAGCAGGAAGAGAAAAATGGCATTATTTTGAAAAATCAAAGCAGCTTTTTTTATAGGTAGTTACCCAATCTTAGGATTTTTAGACTATTTTCAACTATCTTGGCTCAGTTGAAGTAGGAGCAATTTTCTATAAATTAGCCTGTCTTCTGAAAACCACTATGCACTCTTATATCTGATTCATTCAGAATATAAATGGACATGCCTTATATGTTAGAGATAAGTGTATCTGTAAAATTACCATGCCATCAATAGCTGCAGTGCTGTAATAAATATAGTAGGGACTAATATGGTATACCACTGTTTGATGGATTGGGCCTTCAGATGCTCTCATAATCATGAAGTTTGCTGTTATCTTTTACTCTTTGTTTATTCATGTATTGAATTTATCTAATTTACGATATGAGATATGAGAGTAATTAAAACAAAATTCTAACCAATGCATGTACTTAAAATTTCAATCACCTGGTAACAACACATGCCAGAGTGGCATAACTGTATGAGAGAACTTCAGCTAACCTAGATGGCCACAACCAATAGTCTTCATAGCATCTCTCTGTATTCCTCAGACATGTGTTTGTTTAGTGAACAGTTCACTTAATGAACATTTTGCTTCTGATTTAAGAAATACATTGTGGTCACTTAATGAGGAATGAATGTAATTGCTGTCACGAGGGAATATCAAGATGCATCCATAAATGATTTGCATTCTGGATCATCTGTAGCTTCTGAATGGTCCACATAGAGTATGTTGCAGTAATTGAGAAGAAAAGTGACCAAGCCATGAGTGATCAGTGCGGTGTCTCTTGATGCACAAATGGGTACAATTGGGGCATGATGGATTTATAGAAACATCATGACTGGCACTTGCTGTTCAAACAGGAACTCTAGGAGAACTTCTGTCTGACCCAGAACAAAAGTTGGAAGTTTCCTGATCCAAGTGAGTCCAAATCTGTAGAAACTTAGTCTTCCTAGGGTTGAACCTGAGCCTTTTCTTCCTCATTCAGTTTCATATTGTCTTGAAGCACTCCGGAATGAATGTACAAAGTTATGGAAGAAATTATCAATGTATGTGTGATATGCCAAGATATCAATACATTTTGTTGCTTTGATGAATCGTAAGACTTTGGAGCAATCTGATCAAATTTGGAAGTTGCTTTGTTTACCAGACAAATTTTGGACCTTTATCCCTTTTTCTTTCCTTTTTCTTTGTAGGAATATAACTATAGTATTTTGCCAACTCTGTTTATGTACCTAATTATATATGTATGTAAAGTCGGGCTTTTAGAGGAGGTCATGTTGTATCTTGTCACTGTTTACAATTTGGTTTCTCTGTTGCTACACCTACTATGTACTGTGGATGAAATGGCCTCTGTGGGAGATGCACCAGGCCTCACCCTAATGACATTTTACTTCAAGCTTGTTTGGACAAGTCATGACCTCCTTAGATGCTTGAAATGGGATTTGTACAGTACTTCTCTCAAACAACCACTTTTTGTGTAATCTGCAGTTTCCTGTTTTAGTCATCTACCTAGTTCTGAGAAGATAAATTGCTGAGTGTCCTTTCTCAGTTGGGACTGTGGACTTCTTGGGATCTTTTCAGTGGTTTTCTCTCTACAGGTATGTCCCAAAGAATGGCTTAATTGGATGCTTAATTCATTACTTGGTCAGTGTCAAATGTACTTTTATAGTGCTTCTTATGACTTTACATTTCCTGAATTTTAATTTCTTATAGGTTTACTTTATGAAGCTTTTAGACTGAACTTTTAGTATTGTATTTGCATTGATTTTAATTGTTTATTTGCAATACATCTTGGAGTAGCTATAGGCCATACATTTTTTAATAAATAAGTAAATTTGTTTTTTTTCCTTTTTTGATATAAGCTCAGTGTCAAATTGAAGGTGAAAACTGATACTTTGTGAGCTTACAGATATCTAGAGTTTAGTTTAGTTTACTTTATTGTAATTGTACCTCGTACAATGAAATCAAACACCATCTTCAGTGCACATCATGATGAAGAAGGAAATAGAGAGAGAGAGAGAGGGAGGGAGGGGGAGAAGGGGAGAAAGAGAGAGAGATGAGATGAGATGAGAAGAATTTTATGAATCCCTTTCATTCAGCAGCTTGGGTCAATACAACTTAGTCCACTGGTCGCCTACTGGAAAAGAAAATGCATTCCATTGAACATTTTAATCCAGTAGAAAATATGTTTCCTAGAATTTTACCAAAAAAGATTGATACATCCAAGATGGAAAATAGATGAATTTTATTGCATTACATTATACTCCAGTGAAGTTTGCAGTATATTTAATATATTTACACTATATACTTGTGGACAAGAATTTTAAGTGCCAAAGCGCACCTGAAAATCAGGTATAGCTTATCCATAAATGGGTTTATCCATGAGTACATATGTTAATGCTATTTTAAAGTATCCATATTTCCCATGCATACTTGTGGATAAACAGAACATTAAATATTTAACCAAAATATTATGAAAAATGTGGGTTTAAAATGGAAGGTCAGCTTATCCATGAATGGGCTTATCCATTAATACTATGTAGTGTATGTTTGAGTGTAAGGTATGTCTATGTTCATGATTTAGTTTTCTTTCTTCTGCAACCTGCTTCTTTCAGAACCATTGGTGAAAGGATCTCTGTGCAAAATTTGCATCTGCTCCCTCTAGCCATTGTCTCTATAACACCATTCCATCAGTGGTGGGATTCAAATTTTTTTACTGCCAGTTCTGTGGGTGTGGCTTGGTGGGTGTGGCATGGCTTGGTGGGTGTGGCTTGGTGGGCATGGCAGGGGAAGGATACTGTAAAACCTCTATTCCCTCCCCATTCCTGGGGGAAGGTTACCATCGATTCTCCAAACTACTCAAAATTTCCATTACCAGTTCTCCAGAACTGGTCAGAACCTGCGAATACCACCTCTGCATTCCATATATTGACCTTTTGTGTTGTAAAGTTATTACCTGCATCTGAGTAAAGTTTGCAAGTTAATGCAAATGCTTTAACAAGCCAATACTTACGTGTTTCAAAACCACTACAAATTTTGCACTATCATATTTTTATTTCTGATTGCTTGAAACCATCAGCTGTAGTGAATACAGCAGTGAATATGGAAAACTCTGAGCATCTGTCTTTGGAATCATTCTACTGCATCTGTTTACCCAAAAACTGGATTTTTCTCCGTCCCACCCTTGTCCTTTGTTTCTGCTTCTTGCTTTTGCCATCAATGGCATCTTTTTTCAACACATGTGACTTTTAATAGATAAATCCCATCGGTTTGAAACATCATGCATAGTTGGGATTGTTTATCCATTCTTCATTTTTTAATTTTTATATTACGCACACTCTCTACATCACATTTGTCATTTGTCCATCTAATGAGATGGTTCATTCTTCATTTTTTAATTTTACACACACACACACACACACACACAACATCACAGCATTGGCTATATTTTTAATTAGCTTACTTGATTACCCCCAATTCAGTGATGATTGTAGTACGTGATTTTTTATTTAGATCACTACCATTTCGTTATTTAATCTGTTCTGTCCCCATTGCTAAAATCCCATCTTTATAAGACTTAAACCTAGGCAGGTGGGATAAAAAAAATCTCTGTAATTCTCTCTTCCTCCAAAGTTATATCATTGTGTGTCAAATTGCTCTAAAATAAATGATGCAGAGAGTTGAAGTGTACTTGGTGCTCTTAGCTCAAATTCAAGTTCAGATCAGCACAGGTCCATAATGATAAAACTAATTACATTCTAATTGACATTTAATGACATTTGCGAATGAGCTGATAGTTATCAGCAAGCTCACATGGACTGGGGTCAGATTTCCACCAAGTGGTTTAAAAATTGCCTCATACTGAATTTATGATAGCTCTGATCTTGGTTGGTTGTAATGCTAAGTTAGTAAGGATTACAGCTCAGTGTATTTTTAATAGACTAAGCTATTCCATTTACAGTAGTGGACTGTTAAAATAGTTATCTAGTGGTAATGATAAGTAGGAATGAGGGATGATGGAAAGGGTTGCTGCCTAGGGAACAATCAGACAAGAGAGGCAGGAGCCTGTAGTTGCTTAACATTTAGAGAAAAATAAAACTTTAAGAAGGACCCATCCTAACTGATCAGTCTGTAAAAAGAGACAGGAGGAGATTTGTACTTTCAAACTTGTAAGATTCTGTTAATATAGCCTTACAACAAAAGCGACTGATACTAACTGGTTGTAGTAAGATAAATGCTATCTAATCAGATCTTCTGACAATTTTTCGGTGAATAAATTCCAAAATCTTGTCTTTTTATTTCTGTTGATAATTCTCTTGATTTTCCCCCCTTTCCACACTAAGTACACGGTAGGGTTTCATAACAATTTTGTCTATGCTATTGTTATTCCTCTTTTGCCTTTTTCATGGATGACTGAATGAAATAAAACTCAAGGCTGAGAACCTCTAGACAATTTTATATATAAATAAGAAATAATTTACTGAGTGCAAGTTGTGATGTAGACAGATGTCGCCTTTCATGAATAAGGGGAGATATTGGGAGGCTTGGAGAAATGTAAGATTTGCAGAAATACCAAATATTTAGAGGGAAAGAAACTAAGAAGGCTAATTAAAGCTGAACGTTCTTAGTGGCTATTCAACTAATGAGTTATAAAAGGAGGGGCAGGGATGGATTGGGGACAGAAGTGGAGTCTCCTGAAATAAGACAAGGTTGGCTGATCTCTGTTCTGAAGAATAGCAGTCTACAACTGGAACATATTGACAGCCTGTCTGTTAAAACAAACCAAATAAAAAATGCTGAGCAGGGTCTCGTAATGAGGCTTCTCCAAGTGTGAATGATTGCCTTCTGCCATGCCATTATACAATAGAAATAAAGGTGAGGAAAAGCAAAGCAAATTGCTTTTTATTTTTTAAATGGACTGTTTTGTTGGAGGCTCTTTTAGTTAAAGCATTGTCTTTAATCTATTTGTATTCTTGTTTTCTTTTTGGCTGAAAAACCTAATCAGCCTGCTCTACCATATCCTAATCTCTTTTAACTTTGCATGCCTTTTTTTTTTTTAACTTCTCAGTTTAAAAGTCAATTAATCTGTGGCAGTGGCTTAGGGAAACACCCCTTTAATTGCTTTATTAGGGCTTTTCCCCCCTAGATATACAGTCATGTTTCTGAACCTCCTTATTGATTGGGACTCCAAAAGCTGGAATAGGTCATTAGAGTTTTTGGCCTTCTCTCAATGTGAATTAGAACTTAGCTTCCTTCTTTGTGTGTTCATTGATCCGTTTCTAAGATGACTGATCCTCAGAGTCCTCTCTTCACCTCTCCAATCTTTAGTTACAAAAACTTTCCAGGCATACATTGACAATGTATACATCAGTATAGGTCACTAATAGTGGCTATTTACAACCACTAATATTGGCTGATACTGGCTATCACTCTACTCCTCCTGAAATTTCATTCTGTTTTATTTAAAACAAGGGTTCTCCTTTCTTTGTTGTTAATATGTTAAATATTACATTACTTTTCCTTCTCCTGTTTTAATTTGGACTATTAAGGTATTTTTTTGAATAGCAGCATGCATGCATGAATTCATAGATCGATAGATAATCCACCTCTTGTTTTGTTTATAGTAAAACTCTACTCAGTAATAGAATAGAAGCATCATGGTTTTGTAATGGAATTAACTTTAGAAGGCAGTTAAAGGTTCAGACCCCATCTGGGCCACCCAAAAGTTGTTCATGAAGTTTATGAAACACTTTATGAAATGTAGCTTAAGGCTTAGAGTTGGTAAGTAATAATAATTACCATTATCAGGGAAGATCTTTCCTTTTGTCTAGCTTTACTTAATAGTCCAATAGATCTTGGAAACAACTCCGTAGCAAAGATGTGTAACTTTGTCTCAGGAAAAAGTTTTATGGATAAATAATCCATACAAGTCCTTCAGTACTTAGGCAAAAGACTATTTTACAAAGTTGGAATGGCTGTCCCATGTTTGAAAAATGCACTGAAGCAATGAATTGCTATCATAGTCTTTGAGCATATAGTAAGAATAAAATAGAATTCTTACAATGCATTATGGATGAATAATTAGCCTCTTAATTTATATATTTTATCAGTAAATATGAGTGCAGCATAACATAAAATTTGTTTGGAGGGACAGGTGAACTAATAAAGTAGTTAACATTTCAAGCAACCAAGTTTCCCTCAGGACAGATGAAACCATGAAACAATATGTTTTAATACCTGATAGAATAACCACTTTACAAGGGAGCTAATAATAGGAGTCTGACAAGTGAATGAATGATTATATTAACATTCCACATAGGAATCATGTAATGGAGCACAGAGTTTCAAAAGGCCAACATTGTAAAGCAACAACCGAAGAGACAACACCCTAATCTTAACAAGCAGCAACACATTCCTAGAAGAAAACAAAGATTTAGTGAAAAGTTGTAGAGTTCCCAATTCATTATTCTTGGGATGGTAATTTAAGGTTAGCAATCATCTCAATAAAGGTATTGAATATATTTTTAAATTCTGACAGATGAGGCTAATTTGCTAAATTCTTTTTAAAGAAGAGAAATAAAATAATTACAATGTTGAAACAATATATTTTAGTAGTAAATTTCCTCTAAAGGGGTCTAATCCAGCCCAATTCCCTTAAACAATTGTAAATTATCTCAGGTCATAATGCATAAACTAATTATATAAAGTCTTTGGCAGCCTAATGCAAGACCCAGTTTGTTAAAAGTGTATGGATTTGGGCCAGCTTATAGCACTGAGCTTCTGTTGCTTGCTGCTCCTTAAAATACTCACTTTTTTGTGCAGATCTTATCCAGATTCCAAATACCCACTTTCACCCGCTCTTTGTTGGAGTTGATATGCCCACCATTTGATTGATTGTAGTGTGAATTGCAAGGTACCTAATGTTCTTTGCTTTTGTGATAAAATAACTGTGTGCTTCAGATATAGATTTATGTCATGTTTGATATGTCTCTAGTTTAAAAGCATAATTAGAGGAACTATACTATGCCATAGTTTGAGTTGGGAATGTATTTGTTTCTTGATTCTACTCTTCCTAGAATTGTAAGTACGAATCTATTCACATACTATAAGGTACTGTAGTTAGAAATAAGAAGAGAAGCACTCTGTTTGTAGAGAAGCTGCCTTCATCTGATGTTCAACCTGTTATTTGCATACTTGATATGATGTTCAATCTATTATACTTGCACATGAAAAAGAAAAGTGCTATAGTATTTTTTATGATCATAAGGTCATGGGCTATAAAATATAATGCAATAATGTGTATAATTCCTTTGATGGAAAAATAGCGCTATACATTTGCTAGTAGTTTCCATATTGAAAATAGTTGTGATACTGAAAATTCTCTATCAGATTCCTTGATTTATAAGTTAAACCAGTTTTATCCTATCCAGGGCTTTTATAGAAAAGTATCAATAAATTACTGAAGAATTATGTCATTTGATGAGATATGTTAAACTTTGTGATTTCTTTGCCTTGCCTAAGCAAATTTGTAATTCCAAATACTGACATTCACTAATATCCTAACAATTAGAAATACAGCTGTTGCTTATTTTCTAAATGAAATAGATTAGTCATGAAATCTGAATCAAGATTCTTTAACTGTTTTGTACAGTTTGCATACAGTACAGAATTTGTGCAGAGACTTTATATAATCAACACAACAGAATTTTGAAAGCTACAATGACTGAAAAATGTATAGAATTAATTTGAAATTAATGTAAGTTTTACAACATCAATATTATAATTATTTTGCTTCCTATAAGAACATTTGTTAAATTATCCCAAAGCAGAAAAATCTGAAGCAGAATAATAGAAATGGCCTTTCTTTTGTGGTCCAGAAGTGGCTAAATAGTGATGAGAAAGAGACTTTGATCACAGCTTGGAGATTTGGGAGACATACTTTAGTTTTCTAAGTGGACTTAGAAGGGTGTATGTTGCTTCAGAAGTTGAGAGGTGGAACAGTACTGTATATCTAACCCCAATTTTTTTTTTTTTTTTAAAAATTGAGTATTCTTCATAGTGAGTTTCTTATGTAAGATCCCCCCACCCCAAACAATATGCTTTTCAGTGTCAGTAGGATGTAGTTCTACATCTTCCCTGCAGACAGGATGATTTTCTTGGCAATCTGTGATTATAATTATGTGTTTGAAGCCTACAGTGAAGGACAATTCTTGGCCAGTGATAAAATGACAGTGATTTCACATAATTGCTGAAAACAACTTTGAGCTTTATTAATGAGATGCTGCAAACAACATCTTATAGATTATTATCTCATTTAACTGCCAATTTAGAAAAGTTAAGTGTTTTATAATTTACCAGTATTTTTCCCTGTCCATAACTGCCAGTGTTTCAGATATAAACTTGTATCTATATTGGCTTTGTAAAAGTGCACAGATAGGGAATAAATATAGATGTTACTGAATAGGCTCATTCCAAATATAAAGAAGGTAATAGCAGCAAAAGAAAAGTTTATCTTTGGTAATTATTTTAAACAGTTAAATTACCAGGCAAAGAACATACTTTTAAAACTACAATTGAATGTTATCACATGGCCCTGGAAACAGCCTAGATGAGCAAATACCTAAGCTTTTTGCACAAAGAGATGGGTTTTAAATGCTTAGCTTTTTTCCTGGATTTATTTGCTCTCCATGAAATGTTCAGAATCCAAATTAGACATGTTTAAAAACTAACCAAATACTTAAAAGAGAGAGAGCATGTTGTTACTCTACACGTTGGACTAAAAATGAAAGGCTTAAATCACTTAGATACAAATTTCATTGGGTGACCCTACTCACAAATCTTAAACAAACTCACAAGTTTGATATGAGGGGGGGGGGGGGAATTCTTGGAGAAAATATGTGATGCAAATATTATAAATACATGTCTAAAGGTGTGTGCATTGCGGGTGGATTGTGATTGTGAGTAAATTCAAATAATGGTAGTCATCATAAAGGTACAGGTAGTCTTCAAGTTATAACAGCAATTGAAACTAGATTTTTTTTTTTTGCTAAACAATGTGATCATAAAGTGAGATTTCTCATGACTGCATTTTAGGGACAACAATCTTGGTAGCAGTGTAGACTTCCCAATTTTGTCACAGTGTGTCCAAAATATGATAATTTGAGCTTGATCATTTCAAGTGAAAGCCTGAATGATTTGTTCTATGATCCATTTCTTTTCTTAGTTGGCCATGATATTCTCAGGAATAACATAAAAGCTCAAAAGCACTAATTCTCTTTTATACCGTCAAAGTCTAATTTCCATTTCTATAAAGTGTCACAGGAAATGTTTAGGTATTTGTAGCAGCCTTTATTGCTGCTCTAACAAATGCTAGTTTGAAATGTTTTTCTTGATTGCTAGTTCCTTTGCTATTGATAGTTGATCCTAAAGGGCACAAACCTTGTCCACCTCTTCAGTTTCTTCCTTACCAGCTGTATGTTTAGTTGTTGTTATCATTAGTTTCGTCTTCTTTGTATTTAATTTTAGTCCCATTTTTTTTCACTGTGGTCATTGGCTTTCATTATTAGAACTTTCAGATCGTTTGTAACTTTAGCTATCAAAGTAGTGTCATCAGTATAGTGCAAGAGATTGATGTTTCTTCTTCCAGTTCAGTTTCCCTCATTGAATACTCAGTAGGTAAATTAAATAAATAAGGGAGAATATAGCCTTGTCTCTGTCCACTTGAAGCCAGTCATTTTTGCCTTGTTTCATGCGGACTGCATTCAAGTTTCACATGAGGACAGTGAGATATTCTGTAGTTCAGATTTTCTGAAACACATTCCAGATCATGATATGCTTAATGCAATCAAAATCCTTACTATAATCAATGAAGCACATGCTAGCTACTTTTGGGTATTATGTTGCTTTCTCAGTTATCCAAAATCCATCAATACTGTCTCAAATGGATCCAGGAAACTACAGACCAGTCAGCTTGACATCAGTAACTGGGAAGTTCCTGGAAAAAATAAGCAACAGATCTGTGAACACCTAGAGACAAGCAAAGTTATAACCAGAAGCCAACATGGATTTGTAAAAAACAGATCATGCCAGATAACCCTTATTGCATTCTTTGGCAAAGTAATTGAATTAATGGACCAGCAAAATGTTGTGGAGTTAATTAACTTGGATTTCAGCAAGACATTTGAGAAAGTAGATTATAATCTATTACTTGGTAAGATAGAAAAATATGGGTTAGACAGCATTACCATCAGATGGATTCATAACTGGCTGACCAACTGCATTCAATATGTAGTCCTTAATGGGAACTACATCTACATGGAGGAAAAGATGAAGTGGAGTACCTCAAGGTTCTGTCTTAGGCCCTAATACTCTTTAATGTCTTCATAAACAATTAGATGAAGGGATATAAGGGGAACTTATCAAATGTGTAGACAACAAGCTAGTAAGAATGGCCAATGCTCCAGAAGATAGGATCAGGATACAGAAGGATCTTGACAGACTTGAACACTGGGCCCTATCTAACTAAATGAAATTCAGTGGTGAGAAAAGTAAGGCAAGAAAAACCAAATGCAGAGGTATAGAATAGGTGATATTTGGCTCAAAAGCAGTAACTATGAAAGGGATCTGAGAGTTCTAGTGGACAACCACATAAATATGAGCCAGCATTGTGCTGCATCCACCAAGAAAGCCAACATAGTCCTAGGCTGCATTAACAAGAGGGATAAAATCAAGATCAAGTGAAGTGCTAGTACTGCTTTATAATGTTTTGGTACAATCATAGTTGGAGTATTGCATTCAGTTTTGGCTGCCATGATATAAGAAAAGATGTTGAGACTTTGGAAAGAGTTCAGAGAATAGCAACAGACATAATTAAGGGACTGACGGCTAAAATATATGAAGAACAGTTGCAGGAACTGAGTATGTCTAGTCTAATGAAAAGAAGGACTAGGGGTGACATGATATCAGTCTTCCAATATATAAAGGGCTGCCCAAAAAGAAAGGCTCAACTTATTTTCCAAAGCAGGGGTCACCAACCTTTTGGACCTCAGGGACCACCAAACTCATAATTTTAAATCCCAGGGACCATTAACTAGTTCTGTGGGTGTTTCCTATTTTGTGAGTGTGGCTTGGTGGTCATGTGACTGGCTGGGCATGGCTTGTATATAAATATTATAAATATTTATATAAATATTGAATTTTTTATATAAAAAAAGAGCAACTTTTACCCAAAATCAGGCAAAGCAGGCGGCGGATTGAGATGCTCACAGAATCACAGATTCATTCAGAGATCTATCTGTCTGCCATCGGCTAGCTCAGTCTGTCACATAACATTTGCTTGCAAGCAAACTCATAAAATTTGCTAGCAAGCAAACTCACAAAATTAACTCACAATGTATGTAAATATTGAATTTTTTATAAAAAAAGAGCAACTTTTATCCAAAATCAGGCAAAGCAGGCAGATTGAGTTGCTCACAGAATCATTCAGTGATCTATCTATCTGCCATCGGCTAGCTCAGTCTCTCAAATTTGCTTGCCATGAGTCTGCACTAATTTGCTTGCAAGCAAACTTGTGTTTCTCCTACGAGCTGCTCAGAGCATCCAAAACATGGGTGGTTCAGTCTTCATTTTGATAGGCTGAGCTTAAACTTCAGAATGCTCCTCCTCCTCCACGGGACTCCTCCCTAGCGTTCCCCAGTTTTAGCTCAGCCTCATCAGAATAGGTTGTGTTTAGTGTTTGCTCTGGTTGAAACAGGTGATTTAAATTATTCTTCATTTTCTCAGTTCTTTCCTTGACTCTCCTCTTTATTCCTCTCTCTTCCATACCCTTCTTAAATTTTTCTTCGGGTTTTTTTCTGTTGGATTTCGGTTTTCCTCTAGAAAAAAGAAATAATAATAATAAAAAATATATTAAAAAAAAAACAAAGAAAGCAGAGAGCCCTCCGTTCTCCCGATGGGAGAGTTGGGGGGCGTTTGATCCTTTCGGGAAGTGCCTGCTGCGCCCCGAATTGTGGGGTTTTCTTGGAAACGTTTTTCCAGCCCCCCCGCTCTCCCCCGCCGCTCGATAACGCCGTGTTTGCAAACGGCATGGCAAGTTGTTTCCTCCTTTATTTCCCCTGAACGCCGTTTCTATTTAAAGTGAGAAGACGCAATCGCTTTCTTTTGTCTTTTTTTCCTGCTGCTGGGGCTTAAGGGGACAGGATTTGCCTGATTCCCATTGCAAGGCAGGAATTTGCTGCTGGTGAGCGTGCGCGCCAAAATTCGGCCAGCCGCCATTTTGGCTGCAGGAGACTGCATGGCAGTGTTGTGTATTGCATAGGCATTGTTCTCATACTGACTGTGTGGTGTATTAACTGCTCTCTGGGGACCTTCAAGGCAAGAGTCCTAAGTAATATTGCCTTTCTTGATATTCTTACTATTATCCTCTCTCGATCCGCTACTCATTGAAACCCGGAGCAAGAAAAAATTTTTACCTTCCCTTTTTCGTAAGTCAGACCCCAGATTCCCCTAGTCCTTTCGGAGGGGTTCATTCAGACCCTATTTTCAGACTTCCTTCCAATCCAGAATCCACAGAATGAACAAAATTTTTTGTTCAGCACAGCCTCAAGACAGGACGGATCCCGGTGATAGATACCAGAGGGGCGGTCAGCCTAGAAGGTCCTTCAGGACCACCGGTAACAGAACTTTCAGGCGTCTACGCTAACTACGTGGACCCTAATCCCATAGGGGCCGCCTTAAGTTATATGCGGACCGCTGGGATTCTTCTACATCCGACTCCTGGGTAAAAGACACTATAAGGTTTGGTATGGCTCTAGAGTTTCAGTCTGCCCCCCAAGATTTCTTTATGACATCCCCGGTTTCCAGGAATCCAGCCAAACGTAATCTTATGGATACAGTTATTCAGCATCTTTTGGGGATACGGGCTATTCAACCGGTTTCCAGAGATCAAAGGGGGCGTGGATTTTATTCTCTTCTCTTTGTGGTTCCTAAAAGTTCAGGAGGGTGGAGAACAATTTTAGATTTAAAATGCCTTAACCGTTTTTTGGTTTATCGCAGATTCAAAATGCACACTTTGCAATCCATTCTTTCCGGTATCAGGGAGGGAGACGTTCTTACCTCCATAGATCTAACGGAGGCCTATTTGCATATTCCCATCAGACCATCTCATCGTAAATTTTTAAGATTCTGTTATAATAACCATCATTTTGAATATTTAGCCCTCCCGTTCGGATTAGCCTCTGCCCCCAGAACTTTTACCAAGGTCCTAGCAGCCCTGGCCACCTATCTCTGCAGTGTCCCGATCAGACTGCAGTGTTACCTTGATGACATCTTAATTTTGTCATCATCCATTAACCAAGCAGTCAGAGATACCCAGACCACACTACAGGTTCTGCAGTTCTATGGTTTCTCCATTAACTGGACAAAGAGTCAATTGACTCCTTCCACTAAATTACTTCATCTAGGGGCTATCATAGATACACGGGCAGGTAAGGTTTACCTTTCCAAAGATAGACAGAAAAGTATTCAGCAACTAGTGCATCATGTCAGGGCTAAAAAGAGAGTTTCTCTGGCTGATCTTTCAAAACTCCTAGGTAAGATGATTTCATGTATATCTATTATCCCTTGGGCTCGCTTCCACTCCAGATCTCTTCAATGGTTCCTACTACCGTTCCAGCGGTCCGGTCAAAGCAACTCCCCACACAAGGTGAAGATTCCAACACAGATTCTCACTTTACTTCTCTAGTGGTCCTGACCAGCAACAAACAAAGGTTGCCTCTTCAAAGAGCCCCACAGGGTCACCATCACCACCGACACCAGCATGCTGGGATGGGGAGCTCATCTTCAATTGTCCACAGCACAGGGCCATTAGTCCGCCGAGGAACAGTCAAACAATATCAACTGGCTGGAGCTTCGAGCGATACACCTGGCCCTTCGTTCGTTCCTACCTCAGGTACGCAACCAACATGTCTTAGTTTTAACAGACAACACTACAGCCAAGGCACATGTAAACAAGCAGGGGGGCACTCAGTCAAAACATCTTATGAAGGAGGCAGAAAGTCTCTGTCGATGGGGAGAGAACAATCTACTCTCCATCAGGGTGGAACATATATCAGGCATGTGCAACACCCAGGCAGACTGGCTAAGCAGGGCGACGGTGGATCAGATGGAATGGTGTCTTCATCCGACCCTCTTTCAAGAGGCAGTCAGGCTGTTCGGTCTACCAGTAGTCGACTTGTTTGCATCCCCTGTAAATGCCCAGCTCCCGAGATTTTTTTCCAGATACCCCTCTCAGGGAGCGGAGGCTTTCAATGCGCTTCGCTGTCAGTGGCCTCCAGGCTCCTATATGCATTCCCCCCATTTCCTCTGATTCCCAAAGTCATCAGGAAGATGCTTGACGAAAAGGCAGAACTGATTCTGGTGGCCCCATATTGGCCCAGAAGGCCTTGGTTTGCAGACCTTTACTGCCTGTCAGTGTCGCCGCCGTGGTGGATTCCCCCGGATAGGATCATCCTAACCCAGGGTCCTCTTTAACATCCGGACCCTCAATGGTTCCACTTGACTGTCTGGTGGTTGAGCGGATGCATTTAAACAGGAATAATCTATCTAGTAGAATTATTTCCACCATTCTAGCGGCAAGATGTCCTTCAACCACTCGCCTTTATAGTGCCACGTGATCTATATTCACAAAATGGTGTATCAAGTCAAACATCGATTCCAGGTCTCCTTCAGTAGCTCAAATCTTAGATTTTTTGCAGGATGGTCTCGACGGGGCTCTCACCCAATACACTGAGGAGACAGGTCTCTGCCTTGTCTTCAATCATCAATTATGAAGGACTACCTTCTTTTTCTCATCATCCACTTATCCGCGCCTTTCTTAGAGGAGCTATAAATTTACGACCGCCACCAGTTCGCCGTTATCCAACCTGGG
The DNA here is from genome assembly GCA_023653725.1 of Bungarus multicinctus. NCBI lineage: Eukaryota > Metazoa > Chordata > Lepidosauria > Squamata > Elapidae > Bungarus > Bungarus multicinctus. The sequence goes on along the minus strand of CM042836.1, from coordinate 66,022,753 downwards.
ATCTTAATAAGGTGCTCTTAGCCCTTATTAAGCCTCCTTTCGAACCGATACGATCCACATCTCTTCAATTCCTCACGTATAAGGTAGTTTTCCTGATAGCTATAACTTCAGCTCGTCGAATTTCAGAGTTAGCATCTTTATCGGTCAGGCATGACCTTTGTGTTTTTCATGCAGATAGGGTTGTTCTTTGACCGGACCCTACTTTCATTCCAAAGATTAACACTTTCATAGAGCACAGGAGTTAATTTTACCAAATTTCTGTCCGCAACCTTCCCAAGGGTTAGAGCGACAGTGGCATAAGCTGGATGTTAGATGAGCTTTGCGAGTATACATCCATCGCACTGCATTGTTCAGAAAGACCAAGGTTTTATTTGTTGTTTTTCTACCACACAGTCAAGGTACCAAGGCATCTTCACCCACTATTGGTCGTTGGTTACGAGCGATCATAGCCAAAGTTTATCAAGTACAGGCTCTGGCAGTGCCCAGGGGCATAACAACTCACTCCACAAGAAGTGCAGCAACCTCAGCGGCTTGGGCCACTCAAGCCCCAAACATTGATATTTGTCGAGCCGCAACCTGGGCATCACCTTCCCCTTTTATTAGACATTATAAAATGTGTTTGCGTCAGCTGACGCTTCCTTTGGTAGGAGAGTTTTGCAACGAGTCCTGGAGGACCGGGAGAGATTCCAGAGCCAGACGGCATCCCACCCGTAAGACAGGCCAAGTTTTGGTATGTCCCATGTTTTGGATGCTCTGAGCAGCTCATAGGAGAATAGGCGTTGGTTCTTACCTGATACGCCGGTTCTCTTCGAGCTGCGAAGAGCATCCAGCCCCACCCTAACCTTTTCTGTTTCTTTCCACTTGGGGTCCTGTTTCGGCCGAGGTAAATTTTCTTTAGTTCCAAGGAAGCAAAACCTGCTTTCTACTGTGATCTTCGGCAAAACTGGGGAACACTAGGGAGGAGTCCCATGGAGGAGGAGGAACGTTCTGAAGATTAAGCTCAGCCTATCAGAATGAAGACTGAACCACCCATGTTTTGGATGCTCTTCGCAGCTCGAAGAGAACCGGCGTAAGAACCAACGCCTATTCTGCACAGCCTGGATTAATTGCTTTGGGGGGGTACTCTGAGGGTGAGATTTTTCTGCGGCCCACCAAAATTTTCTCATGGTCCATCAGTGGTTGGCAACCACTGTTCCAAAGCACCTGAAGGCAAAACAAAGCAATGGATGGAAATTAATGAAGAAGAGATCCAACCAAGAAATAAAAACAAAAAATTTCCTGATAAAATTATCAATCACTGGAACAGCTTGCCTTCAGAAGTTGAGGGTACTCTATCAGTGGAGGTTTTAAAGAAGAGATTGGACAGCCATTTGTCTGAAATGGTATAGGGTCTCCTGCTTGAGCAGGAGGTTGGGTTAGAAGATCTCCCTTCCAACTTTGTTATTCTGTTCTTTTCTAAACCCAGTCTGAACACCTGGCATCTTCCTTTCTATGTAGGGTTTAATCTGTAGTGGACGACCCTAGGTATTATTTTTCTAGGAGGTGAAATTAACTATATTGTGCAATAGTTAATATACTCTGTTAGGATTAGCTAGCTTTGAAATTTATATACCTGAAAATCTTCATGCATTGTTCCTCAAGATTTATAAGAATTTTATATTCTTATTCCTTACTCCTCCATAACAGTTACATCTTCGAAGCTGGAGATAAAAGACTTTGGCATTTGGGGCCTTTGCTGGAATATATGATTTGCTAATGAATAACTTTAATAATTTTAATAACTTTGTCTCCCCAAAGCAATGTAAAAGCAAGTGTAAAAGACTAATCTGGGACAAATTTTGAAAGGGCAGGGCGTTATTTAAATGAGAGCAATGCCATAAAAGTGACTGGCTGTTAGAAAAACAAATTATTTCTGCCAAGAGAGTAGCAGTGCTCCCTGATATGAAAAAATATAGCAACTATACCATAGTACCATTAGTGTTCACACCTATATTACTTCAGTTATATAACAAGCACATTAATTTCTAACTGAATAAGCTAATGAAATTAAATCCCTTGTTATATATGCATTTTGACTGGTAGTGAAATCCGTGCAAATTTGGGCTAATGTTGCTTTAAAAAAAACATTTTCTCCAATTTCCCTTTTGCGTATATTTGTGTTCCTTATAGTGAAACAATTTTGTATCTTTAAATTTATCCTATTTGGCACCTGGAAAAAATATTCTTGTGAAAAATCATTATTTTTCACAAGATAATGATATCATTAATATGGATATTTTAGTGACATAAAAGTAAAAGAAGAGCTAATATCTATTTTCTTCCAGAGATGAGAATACCCACTTTTATTACTTGTCTCCCATTTAATTTCAAGAAAACCATTAAGAATAGAATAGAATAGAATAGAATGACAGAGTTGGAAGGAACCTTGGAGGTCTTCTAGTGACTAGTCCAAACCCTTGCTCAGATAGGAAACCTAATGCCATTTCAGACCAATGGTTGTCCATTCTCTTCTTAACAACTTCCAGTGTGGAAGCATTCACAACTTCTGAAGGCAAGTTGTTCCAGTGACTAATGGTTCTAACTGTCAGGAAATTTCTCCTTAGTTCTTATGAACTAAATTTAAAGTTGGATAATAGGCTGGTTGAAGAACAAGATGGAGTTAAATGCAAATAACACAGAGATACTGTTGATCAAAAGGAAGCTGGACATTGGGATTGACTCAGTTATGGAAGGAGTTTTATTTCTTTTGAAAAAACAATTTAGAGATGACTTGTCATTCAAACTTGCTATATTGCTGAATGAGTAGTACTTATGACTATTTCTCAAAGCTCTGACGCTGCATATCCTCACAGTCATGTGATTGTGGTTCTGCTGTTTGGTAATCAGTTTGCAGTTACAACACAGCAGAAGAGGGATCAACTTATTTTCCAAAGCACCAGAAGGTAAAACAAGAAACAATGGATGGAGCTGATAGGAGATGACAGATGGCAACTACGTGACATTGAGCTTAATGACAGCAACCGGAATTGTTGTTGCTCAGTGGCACAGTCATATGATATCACACTCCCTGACCACATCATTTAGCAGTAGAAATTCTGGTCCCAATTACTGTTAACCAAGGACTAGATGTATGTTCTGACCTAGGCTTCCTTAGAAAGCATAAAACACAATCTTAGTTCCAGCAAAATCTCTTTTATTTCTACGGCTGTGAATTACGTTCATTCACAGTCTGTAAGGCTTCACAAACAGTTTTTCAGTGGAATGTTTATAAACACCCACCTTATCGTACCTGGAATGCTGCTAGAGAACTAACTGCCGAACACAGGACAAGACCAAACTTAGCACAGAGTCAAACAGAACTTTTCAAAGCTTGAATCAACCAGCCGAACTAATTGCTTCCTGCAAAAGCTCACGTCCCGTTCGCTCCTCTTTTATGTCCTATGGTAGGGGCCAATCATCTCTGAGATTTGGCCTTACTCCTGAGTCGACCCTGCTTTCTCAATTTTTCTTGTCTTCAGGTAGCCCTGCACATGCACAGACTGAGAACCGGTTCCAGAAACTCCCCTACCTCACTGCTGTCTGAGTCTGAAAGCAGCTGATGACTGCTAGCCTGCCCTGGCCCCATCCCTGCCTTCGATGCAGAGCCCTCATCTGAGTTCTCCTCAGCCTCCAAGACTGGCCCAGGTTCCTCCCCAACCTCCTCGCTACTGTCCAACTCTGCTGCCAGCTCCTTCAGCTGCTGGCGGGCCACAACACTGTATTTAAAATTTTTTTTTATCATTGTGAGCTGCCTTGAGTGCCCTGTGGACAGTAAACTGGGGTGTAAATAAAAGTATTTAAAATGTAATATTAATTGATTTTTAGAAAAAAAGAATTCTTTCCTATAATAGCAGTACTTTCCCTTTTTAATCTGTTTAATCTTTTTACTGTTTGCATAATATTCCTTTAATAATTTCTTCTGTATTACATAGAAAGGAAAATGCAGAACTCATCCTGGTGCCTCCAGCTGGGTTGCAGTAATGTTCCTCTTTAAAGTAATCTATAATAATAATACTTCTTGGATAATGGGATTGGTATTACAGGCCTTTAGATCTGGAAAGGCAAAGTATAACTTTGGCAAAAGAAGTGTTTCCTATGTAATCCCTGTGCTGTTCAAAATTGTTTTGTTTTTCAAATAGAATTTTTGGGAACAATAAAATCTTAAGACATTATTCCATGAAATTATTTTCAAGACATAGCAGAAGACAGAAAATTGGCATTAGCAAAATGTACAGTTTTTCATTGTAGCTATAAAAGTCTTCAATTAAACAATCCCCCATGGCAAAACATTTAGTATATTATTCTTTGGGTGAATTATTGTATGGGAAGGTTAACTGAGTGCTAATATACGATTGTACTGCAACTAAGGAAATATAGTATATCCTGTTTCCCCTCCAAGTGCTACTCTATAGGATTTTTATGACTATAAATGAACAAAACTGCCTTTATTTTTAAAGGAATATTCTCTCTGCCTTTCATAATTCATGATTCTCTTTTGAAAACTATTATAAGTAAATATTTTATCCATAAAACTGTAAAGTTAAGATTATGTTGGCTAGGATGTCAAATAGACATTTGATTCACATGAAATATATAAGTTGCATGCTAAAAGGGGAACAATTACATCAGAAAGATATTTTTTGAAGAAAGGGGTCATGATTAAGAGACTTTCATTTTTAATTTTTACTCCAGTTGGATTTTTTCTCTCCATAACTAGGACTTTCATACAGGACTTTCAGCACAAAATACCAAATAATTAAAACAGGTGTTCCCAGAATGTGTTTTCTTAAACAGCATGCTGGAAATCAAGGTCCATTTGACCTTGCTCTTTCCTAAGAAGCTGTCTGTTCTTGCAATGCTCAGACATCATTATCATAACATATAGGCACTGTGTTTTTAAATAGTCCCAGATGAATAGGTCAGTTCTGGGTTGAACAGAAGACAAAATGATTATGATCTTATTTGTGTCTGGATGACTTGAAAGAAGCTAAGGTCAACTGGGAGGGGTTGGCCCTGTACCGTGAACACCATATTCTCAAAATCACTTCATTTGATTTGTATACAGACTGATTTTGTCTTGATCCTGGAGTCTTTTTTTATTAGATGTGTCTTGGATGGAGTCCAACCTTTTGGTAGAGGAAAGAGAGAGAGAGAGAAAAATATTTTTCACAGCAATCAATTCTTCTGATTTACTGCTAAGAATGATACTTAGTCAACTCTGTAGAATAACTTCTTCACTGTGTCTTATGATACCAGACGGTTAAGTATTTAGGGTTTGTGTCACAACACTAGTTGTATATACTGTATAACTAACAATGTTCACTCATAACAGCACCTTTCCTATATTTTTATCAAGCAGCTATATTTCTAAATTAACTTCAGTAATCTCCATTCAGTACATCTGTAGAGTGCCAAGTTGGAGAAATCTAAATTAATAAATGGTATAATTAAAATAAAGTCCTCTTTGAGTTGAATTTAAGTTCTGGTGACTTCACAAATATGTACATGAAGGTTTTTTTTTGGCTGTTCTAAATCATACTTCATGTTTTTAGAGAATCCTTGAAAAAATTCACTTGTAAGAAAGTCTTCTCATGTATGAAAGAGAGATTGAGGAAGCCTGCTCTTGGTGACATTTCACTAGCACATTAATGTGTTTTTTATGTATTACATTGTTAAGGAATAGGTCAAGAGGGGGGGAAGAAGCATAGAGTTTCAGTTCAAACAAGAACTAATTGACTCCCAAAATTGTTCATAAAAATCCTCCTAAGTTTGCTTTTTAATTGTCATCTTTTGATCAAAGTACTTGTATGCTCTTTATCAGTGTAACATCTAAACATTTGGTAGTTATTAGTATATGCCCATGCCTTCCTATATAACGCTGAAGCATAATTGCAGCATTTTACTGATTGTGACATACAGCAGTTTAAGTGAATTTTTCAGTGCTGCCTGAAATATTTGATTGATCGTTTTCTTCAGACTTGGATAGTTAACTATTTACTGACAAAATGTAATTGTATTTATAAGTTACAGATACATTTATATATCTTGGTAGTCTAAGCTAATGGGCAATTTATGGAAATTTAGCATGTTGTATGAATCTGGCCTCTACATTAAATCATAATACTTTTTATTTCTTCCAGCTTATGAAAATAGGAATTGGTTTTGTTAATCCAGTTTGGATTTAGTATGTTGTATGAATTTAGCATAGGAGAATGAGCTGAAATGACCCCAGTTAAATTTCCAACTCTTCAAGAAATGTATCAAATGGCATTTTTCAAACTGTTCAAAAGAATAACAAGAGAATGCTAGCACAGTCAGTAAGTGAAGAGGAAAAGTTGAAAACAAGGCAAACTACTTCCATATTGTTGCCAGAAAAACTTCATGTAGATGTTTGTGAAGTCACCAGGAGTAAACTCAACTCAAAGAGGACTTTATTTTATTTATTATACTGTTCATTCTATTACGATTCTCCAACCTGGTCCTCTTCAGATGTACTGAATATAGATTGCTGGAGTTCCTGATCAGAATGCGAATGCTAGCCTGTAGTCAGTGCTAGATAAAAAAAGTATATTCAAACAAGCTGTAGTTGCAAGATTGGGAGCAGTGGTGGGATTCAAATTTTTTTTACTACTGGTTCTGTGGGGGTGATTTGGTAGGCGTGGCAGTGGAAGGATACTGTAAAATCTTCAGTCAGAGGTGGTATTTGCCAGTTCTTTGAACTACTCAACATTTCCGCTCTCAGCTCTCCAGAACTGGTCAGAACCTGCTGAACATCACTTCTGGTTGGGAAGGGCTATTGTGACCCTGAGTATCACAAATGATCAACAGCCTGGAGTTACCAGACTTTCTTGGATGGATCTTCATCTGAGAAGGAAGTAGCAATCAAGCTTCATTCTTGGGAGTTTCAAAGGTGCTTTTTCAAAAGGCAATTGTGCTTTGTTTTTTCTCAAAGACATTTTCCTTCCAAGAAGCTTCTACAGAATTCAGGGAAAAACAAATGTCTGGTGGCCTTTTGAAAAAGCACCTCTGAGACATCCATGACCTGGATGACTGAGAATTTCCATAGGTGCTTGTTTCTTGGGAGTTAGGCTTAATACCAGAGCCATGTCAGGATCAAGTTCCACAGCACGTGGTTTTGCACTTGTGAAAGACTCAACTGCCAATGTAAAAGAGATTTTCTTTAAAGTTTCTATTGCCCTTACTGCTCTACCTTTTGAGCCTTCAGCTCAGATGTAGAGCTTACTGTATCTTAGTATAACCTTTGTCTGAACTGTGACTATGCCTTTTGCCCTATGGTTTTATCGTCAGTGCTTCTAGTAATATTAGTGGTCTTGGGTTGCTTGATTACTCCTCCAGTCCTTTGGGACTTGTCTAACTAAGATTTCTAGAAATAGGTAGATAGTTTCCAAAAGAGTGGAATGTACGACCCAGGCATGTTTTAGTCCAAGCCATGTTTGTTTAGCAATTCTGGATGCATTCCAATATTTATTTTATTTTTAAAAAAATTAACATTCATCCAGTATATTTTTTTGGGTATGCTCCACAGTGATTTCCAAAGAAGTTAGCAAATATTGGTAAATTCTGCAAAGCAAGATAGGTTTATTGCTCTGACAGCCATCATTATTATAGTGAACGTTTATTTCTATTGCTATTCTACTGCCTGAACTCTTTCATTAAAGGCAAAAACAGTGATTGATTTATCTTTGGAAGTTGCTATTTCCTGTGTATAAGGCTGTAGCATTTACTCTTCCTTTTTTATCCAATAATTAAATTGATATCAGACCTTATAATTTCTGTTTGATGGTCAAGATAGCTCATAGATTGATTACAATTGTAATACAAATTAAGTAACATCTAATAACATTATTGTAAACCATAAACTAGAGTAGCTTTCCCAAACCAGGTATTTTTCAGATGATCGAACATCACTGAGAATTCCAGGCTAGTATAAAAAATCTGGGAGTTATATCCCAATATATCCGAGAGGTTAAATTAAATAATCATTGACTAGGACTTGGTTTTTCAAGCTGTTATTCTTTAAGAATGAGTTGGCATGGTCAATCTTTCTCCTATGATGGTTTGGTGGTAATTTGTGGAAAATCCAAAGATATTGGCTCTGGAATTGTGTTTGTTCCTATCTTTAAGAAGCATGGTAAGATTTCTTTGCCTATAAAGGAGAACTGATATGATCTGAATCTTACAGTATTGAGCATAGATTAGGAAGAATGGGGTATTTCTTTCTCCATATGTCCACAGGGCATCTGCTACCATACCTTAATGCCAGACTCCTTTGTCATATTTCATTAATGGTCTTGTTTGTGCTTACTACTGAAGGATGGCTCTTCTTGCTTTCCTGTGCCATGGAAAGGATGGGGAAGAGTCATCTGTCAAGAGCTTGACCAGATAGTCTTTGACTAATGACCGGTAGCTTACTGACTGTTCAGAGTTATGATTGACCTGAAAAAGAGAACTTATGAGCTGGATTCAAAGTTCCAACAGTCAGGCTCCCTCTATGGTCAAGTGGCTAAATTTCAGTTGGCCGGTATCCCAGCCACATGTACAACCATTTGCAACATCCTGTGATCAATTGACTTCCATTTTACGATGGTTTTGCCAAAAACCAGCACCTCCATACCCATAGTGAATCATTGGTGCACTTAACAATGGTGGCATTCTCTTTATGACCACCGTATTCGCTTAATGACTGCTACAAAAAAGGTCATTGAGTTAGTTACATGACTGGCATACAATCGTGTTGGGCAGATGCCAGTTATGGTCATTATACCGAGGACTGCCTGTAGTGCTTTGACACTGTCCTTACTGCATTTCTTGCAATATTTTAGCTGCAAGACTGAGCTGGGTAAGAGACAGGCTTTTACTACTCCGCTACAAGCTTTCTTAGTATTTAGACATTTATTTGATAAAAGCCAAAGATATGTATAATCCCCTCTCCTTTTATTTCTTCCTCTCCCCCTTTTGAATTGCTGGTTCCCATTATAGAGGCTCCTGCAGATCTTTCTCATAGTCCAGTTAACCTTTTTGCATTGTTATATCTGGATATAAGATCTGCCTCCTCTTACAAGAAGATTGGAGACTTGTTTTTTTTATAGTCCTTTACTACCCAGCCTACAGAAGAGCAGTAGGAATTCATCATTCAATATAGAATTTTGTTTCTCCATTGTAGAATAATGTCAGTATTGTTGACTCGTTCAAGGGAAATAAAACTTTGCTTTTGTAGGCAGCAGTTCTCAACTTATGACTACAATAAAGCCTAAAATTCATAGAATAGAACAGAACAGAACAAAATAGGATAGAATAGAATACTTTATTGCCCAAGTGTGATTGGACACACAAGGAATTTGTCTTGGTACAAATACTCTCAGCATACATAAAAGAAAAGATACATTTGTCAAGAGTCAAGAATTAAAAGGTACAACACTTAATGGTAGTCATAGGGTACAATAAGAAATCAAATCATACTAGGAAACAGTCAATATAAATCGTAAGGATACAAGTGACAAAGTTACAGTCATACAGTCACAAGTGGGAGGGGATGGGTGATAAGGAGTGATGAGAAGATTAATAGCAATAGTAGTGCAGACTTTGTATAAATAGTTGGACAATGTTGAGGGAATTATTTGTTTAGCAGAGTGATGGCTTTGGGGAAAAAATTGTTCTTGTGTCTAGTTGTTCTGGTGTGCAGTGCTCTATAGCGTCTATAACATTCATGTTGCTAAGTGAGAAATTTGGCCCATTTTATGACTTTTCTTGCCACATTTCTTAAATGAATCACTGCAGTTGGTAAATTAGTAACACAGTTGCTTGTCAGAAAATTGCAAAAGGGGACATGTGATCCCGGGACACTGCAACCATCACCAATATGAGTCAGTTTTAAGCCTCCAAATGTAAATCACGTGTCCATGGGGATGTTGCAATGGTTGTAAGTGTGAAAAATAGTCATACGTCATCTTTTTCAGTGCTGTTGTAAATTTGAACAATCATTAAGCAAACTGTTGTAATGTCAAAGGTCTACCTGTAGTTTGAGATTGACTGCAGAAATCTAAGATTGGAAACAGATAATTTGGGAAGTTCAAATTGGCCAGTAGATGGAGCATTCCTCTGACAGACCAAAAAGCCTATTGGCAGTAGTAAACCTCCTCAAAGATAGGAGGATCATTTCCTAAGGCAGAAGTTAGAGGATCCTAGTGATTCTGTCTAAGGTAGGGGTGTCAAAATCATGTTGTCATGGCGATGTTACATGACGTATCAGAACTTTTTTGTGCTTCGCTAAACCAGGCGTGGAGGTGGCCAGTATGTGACGCATCTGGCCCAGGGACCGGAAGTTTGACAGTCCTGGTCTAAGGCAATCGAAGAAAAGAAGCTACAGTATCTGAGGATTCATTCAGACTATGCTGATGCATTGGATTTCATTGAAGCATTGTAACATTTATAGTATAAAATCCCTACCTGAGGCCTTATGATGCATAGAACCGTGTAATACAGATGTCAACCTTTCTTAAGCTCTTTTCATACAGAGTGATTCTCTTTCCCTTGAGACTTTTATGTTTCTGCCCAGTTAAGTGAACATTTTGTATAATTAAACGGGGGCGTGAGGGAGATGCTGTTTCAATACAGCTCTACAAACAACAGGCAACGAGTCTGTTTTTCTTTTTATCAGCAGCATTGGAAATGCCTTTTGCCACAAGTCATGGTGCCAATCATTGCCTTGCACTTCTTAACCCCTAGAGAGGCTATTACTAAGATGTCTATTGAAAAGAATGGGAATGACTGTTTACTTGAAAGAAAGAAAAAGGAACCTCACTTCTGAGCCAGAAGAGCCTCAGGTGGGAACTGCACAGCTTTGTGAAGTATGCAGCAAGGGCCTGAAAAATTTGCAGATCAAGGTGTAACAAATGGTGGGCTGCTGTACTATAGGTAAACAATTGTATTTGGATTGGAATGCGATCAAAGTGCCTACACTCTAAAATGGCTGAAAAACGAAGAGGTCATAAAATAGAAAAATGAATAAGTGAAAATTTCATCTTGGAATGTGAGTAGCAGCTGGCTTTTCCTCAAGTTCCACCTGCTCAGCATAGAGCTGAGATTCTTGTAGAAAGAATAGGCAAGAAATGGGACCTGAGCCAATAAGTAGCAGGCCCCTTTCAAAACTCTGCAATGCCAACACTTACACAAAATTTGATTTAAAATAAGAACCCAAGGACAAAAGGTTTGCTGTTAATCTTTAATACTTGTTTTCTTAGCAATGTTATGTATCATACTTGAATATTTTTCTTAATAAACCTGTTCATTGCCTGTATCTTTTGTCTGTAACACTGCTTCTGTTTTTTTATTGTTCTGTTTAAGAAAATGTTTATATTTTAAAAGAAGCAAGAATTATATTCTTTGCTTGCTTCCAAAATGCCTCAAGGAATAAGCTTTTTTTTCCCCAGTGCAAGTTGTGTTTTGAAGATACTTCAGTTGCTTCTTAAAAATGCATGGCATGAGAATCCTACAATGTTTCCTACCTTCCTGAGATCAATTCTTAGTTGGCAGGTGCCTGTTGGAATTTATTTATTTAAAGGATGGTGTTGTTGCAGTTCAAGTACTAAGCTCCCATGGGACTTTACAAAGATAAAACTCAATTTCTGCATCTAGAAAAACGTGAAAAAAGGAAAAAAGCTAGAAAAGAAGAAAAAAAGAAAAAAAGCCATACTTAGATATATCTTCAGTTATTATGTTTTTACAATGATCAACTATTGTATTATGGAAAAGAAGAACTTTGAATTTTGGCAGCCCTTCAAGCTAGGGCAGGTAAAGAAACAGACACTAGAAGAAAATACTAGAATTAAACTGTATTGATATAGATCAGGGATGTCAAACTCAATTTCATTGAGAGCTGCATCAGAGTTGTGTTTGACCTCGGGGCCAGGGTGGGAATGATCAGGTGGGTGTGGCCAGCTTGATGTCAGTCATGTCGGGGCACCTGTGGTGGCCTGAATGCTCTGCCAGCAAAAATGGAGCTTCATTTTTGCTGGCAGAAGATTGTAGGAGGCTGTCGCAGCCAACAACAGACAATGTCTTTGCCCGGAAAACTCCATTTTCCGGGCAAAGACATTGCAGGCTGGTCCTTTGCTGTTTGCAGGGTTGCCCGATTGAAGTACCCCATGGGCCAGATCCGGCCTTGAGTTTGACACCCCTGCTCTATATTAATATTACTATATTATATACTAGCAATAGATGCTATGGCTGTGTGTAGTGTTTACATTGCCTTTCTTGATCTAGAGTAGAGGGCAGCATTTTATTGTCTAAGAAAATATGATATATAATAGCTCCATTGATTGGAGAACATACCTCCCTTCCTTTACTTGTATGGGAAAAATATACCTGAAAATACCTGTTTGTTTTTGATTCTGATACAACATCATAATGACCTATTGATAGATCTACAGTAAGCACCCCACATGCCGGATCTGGCCCTTGGGCCTTAAGTTTGACACCCCTAATATAGATTATAATAACAGAATCTCAAAAGCCTTCTTTCCTATTTACATCAAAGAGAGTCAAGGAGGACAGTTTTAATTTTTTTCTTATACTTTCTTTTTCTGGACTGAGTTTATGGTTTGCTAATAGTTTCCTCATACTTCTCCATGATCACCTCTACATTCATGGAATGGACTGTTTTTCTTCCCTGTTTCATGGGAACAAGTGAAACTACATTGGACTTACAGAGAACCTATTTGGGATGCCCAAATAATTATTTTTTGGTTGAGATATTAAGAATACCTTCCTCTGTATTACTGTATGTCCTGTGATGGCTTAGAAATTGCCTAGGCTTAAATTTTAACCTTTTCATTGTAAAGGAACTCCACAGATGTGTAAGAAACGTGGAGAGTTTCATGAATTATAGCAAAACATAGTGCTTACCGTCAATGGATCATTCTTTCTTTTTCTATAATGTTTAATGCATGTCTGATACACTAAGTTAAACATTTGACTTAGAATTTAAATTGTGGCTTTACTCCCTTCCTCATAAATTACTACTACTTCTCCTTAAGAACATTAAATGCTTAATTTGTTTTCCAAGATTCTTTAAGATCATTTAAAAAAAATCTTAGCATGGATGTAGTAGCTATTATCATCTATTTGTTAAAATGGAGGTTAAAGTTAATGTGTTCAATAATTGATCAGTTTGAGAAATAATGATAAAAGATGTGCTTTGCAATATGTGTGTGTGTATGTATGTATATATATATATATATAATATATATATATTACATTTGTAATGGCAGAAAATTAACAGAAGAGGCTTTCAAATAGCTTTGGTGAGATATCTGTGTGCGTGAATACACATTGAATGATGTGTTATTAATTTTGACCAAATATTAGCTAAATCAGGAAGTTATATGTTTTTCAAAAGATCCAATCTTGAATAATATTTGGGAAAGTTCAGTACTGTGCAAATGAGAGGCTCCTATAAGCTTCTATTAACTCCATTGTCAAAAAGACAAAATTTCCTTATTCCAAAGCCTCTTTTATCATTTATCATTTCTAATACTGTCAACACATGTAACTTACAAGAGGCACTAGGTTTGATAAAGGAGGTGTTTGTTGAATTTCCATTGGGGATACTGTTGCTTATGTTCCTTTAAAATACCTTTTAAAAAAATAAATCTTACAAAAAGTCTTTTGAAAAGGAAAACTGCAGATTGCTTTGAAAGTTATGGAATGCACAGTATTTGTAGACAATCTGATGCATAAACACGTAAAATCTTACAGTTTGTTAAAGACTAACACATTGATGAGCCACAGTGGCACAGTGGTTAGAGAGCAGTAATGCAGGCTACTTCTGCTGACTGCCGGCTGCCTGCAATTTGGCAGTTCAAATCTTACCAGACTCAAGGTTGACTCAGCCTTCCTTCTGCAGTTGGTAAAATGAGGAACCTGATTGTTGGGGGCAATATGCTGACTCCGTAAACGGCTTAGAAAGGACAGTAAAGCACTGTAAAGCGGTATATAAGTCTAAGTGCTATTGCTATCAAGGAATAACAGTGTCTCTTCATTAAAAAGCTTATGTTTCAGTTTATGTATGTCCTTGATTAACTGGCGATAGAAAACCAGTTTTCTTTTTAATGTTTTTAAAATAACAAAAATAAGTTTTAGAACCTCTTTTCCTAAAATTTGAGAATAGCTCTGGTCCAGAGAAAAACCAACCAACAAGGAAACAAACAAACAAACAGCATGTTCTGGCTTTGCTAACAGTAAGATGGAACAGAGGCAGAGTACTTTAGTTTTAGAAAGACAATTAAAAATGGTCAAATCATTCAAGTTCATTCAAGATATCAAGTAGCAATTTATCTTCTATTCGGCTTTCCTATTAGGACCATTGGTCTCAAAAAGTGTTTCAACTGTTTCCATAAGTGTCAGATATGCAATTGAGCTATGGATCTGCCTGGTGTTTGGTTAGAGATAAATAAATATTAAGGGCAAATGAATCTCAGGATGAACAAAGTGATAAATTAGAAGAGGGAAAAGAGCAGAAAATTCTGACCCTGGATTCAGAATAGCTACCAGAATAGAAAAGAAGCAGTTTTAGGTAAGAAAGAAGAGAAATGTTTTGGCATCCCTCCAAACCCCAAATTGATTTCTTGCCTAATTAGTGTGCAGGATCCTAATTAAAGAAGTAAGATGGGAAATTACAGGATTTAGGGCAAGTACATCTTGAGCAAGGGTGAGAAACTCAAGAGAACTAGGGAAGTTCTAGGCTATTTGATATCTTTTAAATCAGTTTACTGAAAGGAGGCTTGCTAAGACAAAAATGGTAGCTGAGCATTGTAATATTACTCTGTGCTAATTTGAACTTTTTTTTTTTTTTGGCAATTTTTAGGAGTAACACATTTTTTTTCTTTCCAGGCTTCTAGAATTGCAATTTCAAATGTTTCTCCTATGGGTTGTTCTGTATGTACTAATATCTCTGGGAAATTCCCTTGAATCCAATTAAAAATGGAAATATGTACTTCTACTTCACTCAGACAGTAACCAAGGCTCATGAATAATAATACAGCCTTGGCTTCTAACAGTATCACATACTTAATTAGGTTAGTTTCCTTTCCAGAAAAAAATTGAGTTTGTACTAAGATATTGGATAAATCTTAATATGTGTGAACTCAAGAACTACTATGTGTGGCCTTCTCTATAGTTCTCCAGGCTTAGCTATGCTAAGACTCAGGAAATTCAGTCCAAAAATATGTTTTTGATACCATAGTATCAAAATGGCTAACTTCTAGAGCATGTTATTATATTATGAAAGCTTCTTAAAGTAAAAATTTCAGGGTAGTCATCAACTATTAAAAAGATAGCATTTAATTAAACAAAATGATACATATTTTTTTTAAAAAACCACTGAAACTTGTATGCACAATTCCAGTATCTAACAAGAGAAAGTTAATAAAGGAATAATAAAATAAGACGTTCTTGGATAGGATTCTTAAAGGAAGGATCTCCGATGGTAGAGATTTTCAGAACCTGTGCATCATTCAAGGAAGGTTTATCTTCTCCATTTACCAGGTGTACCTCAGATGGCAGCGAAACAAGGAAAAAATAAAAGTTACAATCTGATTTATATGGGCAATAGTATTTAGAATTTTAACTGAAAAACTATCATTTTTCAGTTGGATCTAGATTCTAGAGACTAGTTGTTGAAAATGATGGCTGTCTATTCTTTCAAACATGGTAATGCCCCTTGAATTGTTGATACCTCCTTAAATCAATCATGAACCCAAGAAAAGATGTAACATCTTTAAGCAGTTGCCAGAGGTATGATGTCTAAACCTAGTGAGTTGTGCCTTTGAAGTTTTCAGAAACTACTGAAAGGTAATCTCGATGATATTGTAATCTAGTGTGAATATGTGAAAAGGAATACCTTTGAATATGTGAGGGAGATCTTTTCCAGGTCATTAAATGTCTGCAGGTAAACCAAGTCAAATAGAATTTAGGAGTAAATTGTCTCTGAACATAGGCTTAGTCTATCCTGTGTTTCTAAAATCCTTTTCCTCCATTTAAAATGTTTTGCTGATTCTATCTCAAAATTGTAGAGATAGTGTCAGATAAGCTAAAACTCAAAATGGTTTGAATTGATGAAGAAAATAACAAAAAGGGCTTCTTCAGAAATATTCAACTTCAAGACAAAAGAATAGCATGCTAACAAAAACTAGAGGCTTAGTGACTGACTTCTGTGCCCCAGTTAACACTAACTGGATCCCACACGCAAAGGAAGGAAGTGAACCACTGTAAAATGGTAATCCCAACTCTCAACTACTGAAACGGATCCAAAGAATAATCATAGTCCATGACTGCACAACACACAGGCCACCCACCCCATACAGCTTAGCAGATAACCTTGTGCAGCCCACTGGTGTTTTTCTTTAAGTAGCACACTTAGTGCTTCTGCCAGCTCAGCAGTTTTCCTGCTCCACTAGCTTTGGAATAGCTGATAGACACTCCAGACATTTCTTTATCACCCACAAGAATAGTTAATTTATCAATGTAGGCCAGGAGTGTCAAACTGGATTTCTTTGAGGGCTGGATCATCACTGTAGTTCTCTGTGGGCCAGCGGGACAGGGAGCAGGGGAGGAGATGGGACGCCTCCTGCAGTACCCTGCTCGCCAAATCGCTGCTTGGGGACACCCGCACCCCCCTGTGCCCCGTTTTCAGCCTGGATGGCCTCCTGCAGCACTCTCCCGGCCAAAAACAGGCCGCACAGAAGTCCCACAAGACCCCCCGCACAGCCTGCTTTCAACATCCAGCAGCACTCTGCCGGTCAAAAACGGGCCCTGTGAGGCCTCCGCGCGGCCCATTTTTGGTTGGCAGAGTTTTACTGGAGGCCAGGGAGGCTGAAAATAGGCTGCATGCCAGTCTTTTGATACTTCCAGGCCAGCCCCGTAGGCCAGATTTAAGCACCCCGTGAGCCAAATCTGGCCCGCAGGCCTTCAGTTTGACACCCCTGATGTAGGCCTTTCCCCTCAATGAGTTGTGCAGGACATCTGTAGTTGATAATATTGAAAACTGTCAAGAGATTAAAAAGCACAAGAATGGATACATTATCCCTATTCTCACTCCACCATAGGTCATCTGTAAGCAAAATCAGAGTTTTTACTGTATTAAATCCCACCCACAAGCTGAGTCAGATCTAGATAATCACGATAAGCCATCCTGAAATGGCTCTAGACAATTTTCTTTAAAAGGAAGGGTAGAAACAGATGATAGTTATCTAAATTTATTGGGTCCAAAGATAGCTTTTTGAAGGGGCACTACAATATCACAGTGAATGAATGAATGAATGAGCTTCAATGTTGAAGTTATTTATAATGGCTTTCTCTTAAAAAATCATGGATATTTTAATGAGGGATAGAATTATAGTTACTTTCTTGCACCATACTTAAATTTCCACACATCACTTATTATTGAAAGATTTTAAAAAATATTTTCCCTTTAAAATACATAAGATGAGGTGAATTAAAACGGCTTGCAATACATACTGTAGCCTCATCTACCATGTCAAATTTTACCTATTCCTTGGTAGCACAAATTACGCTGTAAGTCATTTTTATGCTCATGGTCTCTGCACACGTCACCCTCCGTGCAGATTTCACCAAGTCTAGACAAGCCCTCAGGTTGTTTCAGTGTATGCCATGGAAAATCTCTCTTAGCTCTCAGACAGTCATTGAACAGGAGACATTCAGTCTGCAAATTATCTTTTTCTCCTCTAAACCATTTTGCCACAAAACAATGATAGCAACCAGATAACCTGATAGAAATTTGGCTTTGCTTTGGTTAATTGATGGAAGTTGTGTTTAGCAGTACACTGTTTATTGTCACTGACTTGTGCTGGTTTTGTGAACTGAAGATTGTCAGGGGTTGAGTATTTCTTTGCCTTGATCTTTCTATTAAACATGAAGTTTGTTGTTCTCTAATGAAGTGGTTTGTCAGTTGGCTTTATTGTTTAAAAAGCTTTTATAACTCTTAGGTCCTTCTGTCACAATGCTAACATAGCAAATGAAGAAATGAAAGGATTTTTTTCCTTCGCATTCAAGTTTTAGTGCAGGTTAAATTGGCAGTAATTAATCGGAAATATTTTTAGTTTGTCTTTTAGGACAAAATGCATGAGCTCAAAGAACAGTACAAAGCAAATGCCTAAGCATGATTAATGTACCCTATTGGAGTGTTTTTTAAATTATGATTTGGATCCATTCCTTTTCATTAGCCAATGAAGTACCGTATCCAGGAATGGGACTCAGATGCTATATTAAAACAATTGAAACAAATTTAACATTATAAATGTTTTTGAATAAAAGTTCATAGGGAATATTAGTTTTTAAGTGAGAAGACATTGAAAGCCCCATCTTTGGGAAACTGCTTTTTCAGCACTTAACTACAAATGATACCAAATAATTGAAAGAGGCTTAATGACACAGCATTTTCTCTAGAAAGAAAAAGTTAAACAGAATTCTAACCACTGATTTAAAAAGCTGCCATGCTCCTGTTTTGCATTAAAATTGCCAGTTGATAGAGCATTGGACAGAATCCTGACAGGAATATTATCGAGACATACAAGTAGTCCTAATTTAGCAACTGCGTTTTAGTGACCATTCATAGTTATAAGGATAATGAAAAAATAATGTTATGACCACATCTGTAAAGCAAAGGAAAGCTGAAATAAGATAGTTACCATTTCACTTAATGACTGCTTTGCTTACTGACCAAGTTTCTGGTCCCAATAGCGGTCATTAAATGAGGACTACCTGTATTTTTATTTCAATATTTTCTCAAAGCATTTTGGCTTTGGTTTCCATTCTCTTTATGAAATAATGCTTCTCATTAGCAATGTGGATTGTACTTGATGAACTTATCTAGTTTAAGAGACATCCTTTCTCTTCAGAATGGTCTTACAGGCACCATGCAATGGTAACCTCCAGCAAAATTCATTGATGATATCCTTACACAACTTTTCTGGTGCAGCATTTTTGTTGAACCAGAAAAATCCTAGAAATATATATCAAACACTATACTGTCTTTAAGCTTCTGTCAGAGTAAGGTCTGCAGCATTGCTCTTAGGTAGAGGGTGATAGATTGGTAGCCAATCAGGCTAATTCTGGTTTTCCTTTCTGGGTGAGATCTTTTCACCTTCAGTCTTGACCCTCAGGCTGGCATAGACAAAAGAAGCACTTTTGTCACAACACTTCGCTGGAGGGTCTGTAGACTGCTTGGCTCAGCCCAGCTGTTGACATGGAGCTACCTTCCTCCCTTGTGTACTATTTCTTTCCTTTTGCTGGCCCTTATTTGCTCAGTGTCTCTTGCTGGTTTCCCTTGGATTTCTGCTCACCTGCAGGCTGTTTTGTCTTATCAAGGAACTCCAATGAACCCATCTGAAAGTCCTGTCTCTGTATGAACCCTCTCAGTAGGTTCATGTCACCAGACACTCCCGATATTCTCCAAATAGTCTCAGGCTCTTTTCTGAATAACATAAATACTTGTCACATTTGAATTAGCAATGACCTTTCCCATTTGTTTCACAGGCCTTGCTCTGATTAGCAGTTTCTCCATTTCAGAAACTAATTTTCTCACCCTTAAATGGAGGTTGGGGGGAGGGGGCGGGCGGGATAAATTGTCCCTGCCGATAGGGAAAATGCCATTTTTAATTGCTGGATACTGTATGCAATGCTGTCAAAGTTGCATAAAGAAAAATGGAGTTTCTAATCTTATGAGTATATAACTTTATTTTATGGTAAAAGAAAAACAAAAAGAGGTGTAGATGATTATGTGCACGTGCTGTTACAGAACTGTAGAAACATCATATTGAGCTATAAACACATGAGTTGCATTAGGAGTTTCTTTGCAGAAGATAATCTGGAATATTTTATTGTAAGGTTTCACGGACTGTAATAGATTTTTCATCTGTTGCAGCAAAAGCCTTAGGCTTGCTACATTAGACACATAAGAATATTCTGCTTACCTGTTCTGGCTTCCTCTGAATTTGCTTATGAAATTCAAAGAGTTTTCTGAAGTCTGGGAGGGACATCAATCACATTCCATATTATGTTAGTAGTCAAAGAGGGCCATTAGCTTTAATACGTAATAACTCTGCCGTGAAGATAATAACATAAAATCCAAGGAATGTAATTTAGACAGTCTCTCTGCTCCAGCCTTGTGACTCCTGAAAATCTTTTATAATCCTATCCCCAGAGTCACAGAAAATAGTATTTGCTATATTATTATTATTTTAAAAAACTGGCTGGCCAGTTGATGGTGGAATGGGAGGAGGAGGAGTCCTCCCATCATCTGTCTCAATCTATCCTATAGAAGACTTCTTAAGTAGATAGCCCTTCCAGGAGAACCTTAAATCCCATTACAGCATTATCTTTTATAGCGGGAGAACTGCTGAGTAACATTTACTGTGCTGTATTTGTAATACATTTGCAGATACAATAGATTTTGTGTGCTGGTTTTTATATCGAATGGTTTATGTATCCTCATCATTATAAGCCTTCAAATAAATTCAAAGAGTTGTTTATTCACAAGGTTTTTTTTTAGGTGCATTCTTAGTTACTGCATCATCTTGTGTCAAATTGTTTTTACCTGGTCCTGAATAATATTAAGCTGGGCTGATTAAATTCATTGCTGATCCACTGTTATTGCCACTCTATTACTATGGATTTTTATTCCCTTCTGTTTGATATTTAATGCTGATCATGTATTTCATTGAACATTGTAGATATATTTAATAAAATACATTCTTCATAGGATGCTAATCATTTCTTGACTGTTCGACTGAAATGGCAGTTTAAAAATATCTAAACGATTAATAAATTAATAAGGGTTTCCTGCAATTTTTAAAGAAGAAGGTAAATAATTTGGCTTCTATATTTTATAATTACAGAATAGGAGCTAGGTACATTTCAACAATGATGTTCACATAGATAAGTGATAAAAATGTCAATCATAATGCAAACTCTGCTCTTATATAGGTACAAAAGCAGTTAAATATTACTTTTTGCATCACTATGATCAAGAATAGGTCACTAGTCATAATTCATAATTCACTGGAAAGTTCTCTAGCAAGTATGGGTCATATACTGTCTTGGAAATAAGTTTTATAAATTAATAATGAAATATTAGGAAATTTGGTTGTATGTTGTTCAGAATTGCTTTGGGTGAGATGCTATATAAATTAAATAAAAAAATGGTGTACAATGCTAACAATGTAATATAAATTTACATATAGATCTTTTGTATACCTTATCTCAGTGCTTTCCACACCTGGGTAAATTACTCAAATTGGGTAAAAGTGGTTTTTCTTTGGATAACTACACATGAACCCATTATTCAATCACAAAAGGGATATTTAAATAGGGATGTTTATTAAGTGGTAAGGACTCTCTTATAAGCATTAGGGTAATGAAAAACTTTAGGAAGCCTTACCTTAGCTGGTATATACAGCTCCAATTTACAAGATAAATGCAACATTCCTGTCTTCCCATATAACATGTGAAGCCTGAAAAGAAGTCCTTCCTTGTTAAGACATGCCATCTTTGCTTTCCTTGTTGCAGGAGAAAGTCACAAACAATTGCCTTTTGCCTTCTGTTGAGCTCAAAACAATGCACTTTGTGTGCAGGAAAAGTCTGGAAATAATTGTCATCTTCTCTTCTGAGGGAAAGATTGTCATTCTCCCTTCAGAGGTCTACAGCAATCATTTCAAGATTCCTCCAGAGCAAGGGAAGGAAGGTGGAGGGTTCATTAAAGACCCCCTTTCTGATAGGATTTGGCCTGCCAGATTGTATGATGAGGAGAGAAGCTTGCCTTTGTGCCAGCTGCATTTTCCCATTCTTGGTATATACAGGATTTAATTTCCTTTCATCAGCTGACACCAGACTCCTTCTACTTACAAAAACTATTATAATAAGTTATCCTGTTTAAAAGATGACACTTAAAATAACTACCCCCTTTAATTTTCCCATTGAATATGCCAAAGAACATGTAGACATTTGCAGAGACTAGATAAGAGCATGAAAGTATTGGTACCAGTATAAGGCAATGAATGTACATTTATTTATCAAACTTACGTGCTGCCAATTTTAACAGAATAATAGAGTTTGAAGAGACCTTAGAGGTCTTTTAGTCCAATCTCCTGTCAAGCAGGAAACCCCATATCATTTCAGACAAATAGTTGCCCACTATCTTCTTAAAAACCTCCAGTGTTAAAGCACCCACAATTTCTGGAGTCAAATCGTTCCACTGATTAATTGTTCTTACTGTCAGGAGATTTCTTCTTAGTTCTAGGTTGGTTCTCTCCTTGCTTCTTGCTTCTTGTTCAAATAAAAACTCAATATTTTTTCTTGTCAGTGAATAGGCAATCACATCTTAATAGTATGGGAATTTGGGAGAAGAAGGATATGTCTTATAATTGTTAGAAGATGTGGATGGAACAGTTGTGCTTATACATTAGCATATAGGTTTATATCCTAAATGAGCCTGCTTAAGCTTCTTATCAAGATTTGTATCTCTTTCCCTCTGCAAATAACTTGTCTCAGGTGTACATGGTATTTTGTATATTAATATTACTATGTTATATACTAGCCATAGATGCTATGGCTGTGTACAGTATTTGCATTGCCTTACTTGATCTAAAGGAGATGGCTCCATAATTGCTCCATTCGTTGGAGAACAAAGCTTCCTTTCCTTTACCCGTATGGGTAAATTATACCTGAAAATTTCAACTCCTTCCCTCAAAACGACGCTATAGAGCACTGCACACCAGAACAACTAGACACAAGAACAGTTTTTCCCCGAAAGCCATCACTCTGCTAAACAAATAATTTCCTCAACACTGATAAACTATTACAAAGTCTGCACTACTATTACTGCTAATCTTCTCATCACTCCTTATCACCATCCCCTCCCACTTGTGATTGTAGGACTTTAACTTTGTCCCTTATATCCTTACGATTTATACTGACTGTTTCCTAGTATTTTATTTTTTTATTTTTATTTATATTTATATGCCGCCCTTCTCCGGAGACTCAGGGCGGCTTACAGTCTTTAGAGCACCATGTTAAGTGCTCAGCAATAGCCTTCATTCCATTGTATATGCCTGCTTATTACTAGGGCTTTTTTTTGGCCCCTCCAAGCGGCATTTTTACAAAGTCAGCTTATGATTTGATTGTTGATTGTACCCTATGACTATCATTAAGTGTTGTACGTTATGATTCTTGATTCTTAACGAATGTATCTTTTCTTTATGTATACTGAGAGTATTTACACCAAGACAAATTCCTTGTGTTTCCAATCACACTTGGTCAATAAAGTATTCTATTCTATTCTAAAATACCTGTTGGATTTTGATTCTGATACAATATCATAATGTCTTATTGATAAATGCATGGCAATTGTGTGGAGGGCATCAGTCAGGGTAATGATGTTGTGAAAAGCAAGTTTGGATTGGATTACTACAATACAAGTCCAAGTGAGCAGAAATCCAGAAATTATTGTCTACATTCTAATTTGGTTTAGATCTGTAGAATTTCTGAGAAATTTTTAATGCAACCCACAAATCTGCTTTTGCA
The DNA here is from genome assembly GCA_023653725.1 of Bungarus multicinctus. Lineage (NCBI taxonomy): Eukaryota > Metazoa > Chordata > Lepidosauria > Squamata > Elapidae > Bungarus > Bungarus multicinctus. Next base: position 65,999,098 of record CM042836.1, on the reverse strand, counting down.
TTCATGTTACATATTTCTGCTCCAGCCAAATATATTTCATAAGTTTCTATATACATGAAAATAATTATAAAAATGTTATTCTAATATTTCAGTTTATAATTAGAAATTGTTGCCTTAGGTATTTTATAATACGGTATATATTTCACATTTTTTCTGATGGCCAGTTTATTTAGAGTGCATTTTTCTTAGGATTGGGAAATAGTTGTAGTTTCCATATACTGAATGTGTGGTCTTTCTTAAAAAGATATAATAAAATGTCACTAGAGTCCAAATTTAAAAAAAGACAGTCTTACTATACATGATCCTTAACTTCTGTATCATGCAGGTTTTATTTCCATTTCAGCAGGCAATTTGGTATATTCTTTTAGTTCTGATAGGAGCTTTATTGAAATCAAATATCATATTATGCCAAATGTGTTCAGTGTTTTTTAGACTTGACAACTTTAAGCTTGGATGATGAATGCTGGGTGTTGCAGTCCATACATCCTAAAATTGCTGAGTTTAAAACCATTGCTATAGAGAGAGGGGGAGGGGGAGGGGGGAGGAGGAGGAGGAAGATGATGTGGAACCAGCTACAGCTTCTCTCCTAAGGCAAATAGCTTGGAGAAACATTTTCTGTGTCTGGAACACAAGACTCTTGCTCTATGCAGGTCATGATAGATCTCATTCTGACTGCACTTATCCTGGTGTGCCTAATTTTTAAAAACTCAAATTAGACATGTTACATTTTTAATGAATTTACTTTAAACATTTTAAATGGTAAGGGAGATTTAATAATTTAATCATAAACTATAAATCATCGTTATTAATATTTTAGAATTGTGGTTTCAGAGTTTTGAATTGCATTTTATGACATATTTCCTGTTTTATTTCCTGAATATTGATATCTAGAGAGAAGAGTTTTGTTTTAGCAGTTACTCCTTTTTACACTGCTTAGAATGAAATATCAATATAGAATATACAAACACGAAATTATCAATTAGGGTAGTTGTTCTGTTGCAATTTTGTTTCTTACTTTCCCCCCATAGTGATTTTTTAATTATTATTTGAGATGACTCTTAATGTACTTTTATAAATAACTAATCTTATAATCCATGCTGCCTTCTAAAACCTTGCCCCCAAAATAACTGTTGTGTCTGTGACTTCCAGAATTCAATTACTCTGGAGGTGCTGGGACAGCTGGAATTCTGAGTGCAGGTTATATACCCACTGTTGTAATTTTGAATAGTCACTTGATGAATGGTCTTAAATCAAGGACTATCTGTAAAATTTAGAATGACTGAACACATGAATACATGGAAATTCCATTCAACCAATGTAAAGTTGCATCTTGAGTTTTATGGACTATTGTTCTTATTTTATTGCCTGTTAATCTCTCCGATGTTGTTGCCACCTGGATGAAGTTGTGACATTCTCTGAAATTGCTACCATGCAGATCTAGGAACAAACATATTGATAGCCATTAAAAACAAAACAAAACAAAACACCAGACCTAAGAAACTGATGTTCAAGTCCACCTTCAGAGATGGAAGCTCACTAGATCATTTTCTTTCAGTCCATAAACCCCTTGTGGGTTATTAAATATATGCTGCCTTGATTCCTGGAGACAAAGCAAGACACTCATTCACTTAAACACTCATGTTACTTAGTTCAGTAATGAAATGTCTGCAAGCAAGCAACCAAGCTCAAAGAGCGCCAAACATTCCACAGCTCAACCCTGAGCTATATATTCTCTTCTATTGAAAAAGCAGAATCTTAAACAATAAAATACATTAAAGCAGTTTTCAGTTTTTGATCCAATCCTCTGAAGATCTGGGTGCACCAAGGTCATACCAGGCTCGCTATTAAGAGTCTATGTATATTTATTTTCTGTCTTCAAACAGTCATCCTTGTAACTTTTGCCCAGAATGTTATGTGTAGGAGCTGTGCCTACTCCTTCATTAATTATAGCAAATATGGAAAGATACATTTTGCCATAGTTATAGAAGAGAGCAAGAACTGAACTGATGTTGACCTCCACTGCTTTTCTATTCAATTGTGTTAAAATCTCAGTGTGTGCCCATTTCGAAAGACAAACTGAATGAGGATGGCTAATTTATCACCTGTGGTTTTCCATAACTGGTTCTCAAAACCTGCTGGAGTAATTGTTTGTTTCACATATCAAAGGAAACAAGATAAAATCTTATTACGGGTGTTATGTTTGTATTAACATTTCTATTAACGCTTTTCCACACGTGAAGCTTCAGATTAATTAGCTCTTCAAAGATCCTGAACAGATTCTAAAAAGAATCTTATCATGGAGAAACATACAATCTATTCCCCTTTATAATCTTATCTCTCATTAAGTATGTATAGGAATTTAACTCAACTTACAACCATAATTGAACCCAAAATTTCTGTTGTTAAGTGAGACAGTTGTGAAGTGAGTTTTGCCCAGTTTTACGACCTTTTTTTGACACAGTTGAACTAGTTGCCCAGCATCTGAATTTTGATCACATGATTATGGGGATGCTGCAAAGGTTGTAATTCTGAAAAATGGTCCTAAGTCACATTTTTCAATTCCATTGTAATTTTGAACGGTCGCTAAATGAACTGTTGTAAGTCGAGGCTTACATATATATAGAGTTGGAAGGGACTATTCAGCATGCTGGGTGGACAACTCTCCATCTTAAAGTCAATGTTTGAAAAACATCATATTCCATCTCCTGCTGATTGAACCTTCCTGAAAAAAGTTATCTGTCTTATGCAACTTAATTCCCCCCCTGTTGAATTAGGAAAGCTGTATCTGTACCGTAGAGAGACAGAAGGTCTTATTATGATATGTACATTTTTCAAATAGGCATAGGTTGAGGGTTGTTCTGATATTGCAACCAGATTATAAGGACTGGTATGGTACAAAACTAGTACAGGTAGTCCTCAACTTGCAATAGTTCGTTTAATGACCATTTGAAGTTACAACAGCACTGAATAAAATGACTTATAACTGTTTTTCACAGGACTTACTGCACCATCTCCATGTGATCAGAATTCAGACACTTCGCAGCTGATTTATATTTATGACGGTTGCAGTGTCCCAGGGTCATATGATCACATTTTGCGTCCTTCTGACAAGCAAAGTCAATGGGGAGACCAGATTCACTTAACAACTGTGTTACTCATTTAACAAGTAACAGAATAACAAGGTTGGAAGGGACTTTGGATGTCTTATAGTCCAACCCCCTGATCAAACAAGAAACCCTCTACCATTTCAGATAAATGGTCATTCAGTTAACAACTGTGGCGAGTAGGGTCGTAACATGGGGCCAAACTCACTTAATAAATGTCTCACTTAGCAACAGAAATTTTAGACTCAATGTTGGTTGTAAGTCGAGGATTACCTTGAAATTTGAAGTGAAAATAGGCAATCCCTTTAATTGCTGTCTAAATCTATATATATAAAAGTGAAATACCACTCATGCATCATCACAAAATCTCCAGAACAGTAAAGCCTAAAAATTTGAAATTTAGCACATATGTTCCTCTTGGCTTCTAGGTGCTCACTAAGAAAGGATTTTTCAAAATGACCATCATAGCATTAGTATTTTGTATATTATTATTATTATTAACACGCTCTGATGCTAAGGAGTTCTACTCCCCCTCCCCACCTGAAAACAAATCTGTTCCAAATGCAAAACACAGAGAAGAGTTTCAGTTTCAGTTTTAGTTTTAGTTTCACAGCAGCAAGCAGCTTTAGCACAGAACAGTTGAGCTAAGCCATGGGCTCCTTACCTGTCCCGTTCTTGCTCACATAGCAAATACTCTTTCAGTTTCCAAATAGCCCTCAACTGTCTCACACACTGACAGGACGTAGGCAGATGAATACTGATGGATGCTGGTAGGCAGAGGCAGAATTTTTCCCTTTATTTTCCTCCCCAAAAATTAAGCCCCACCACATAGTTTTGTAGCGAAGCACGGGTATGGAGCTAGTCATAATATATTTTTTCATAAGGGTTTTTAATTGGTTTCTTCTCCTGAGGACCAGGCTGTTTCAATGAAGTTCATATGAGAAAGGTCTATTGAGACCTTAGGTCAGAATGCTAATTGCTACCATACTGTTTTTTTTTTTACTGCATTCTACTTAAATTACCGTATTTTCCGGCGTATAAGACGACTTTTGAAACCAAAAAAAGACAACCGAAAATCCGGGGTCGTCTTATACGCCGGGTCGTCTTATACGCCGGAAAATATTACGGGCGTCGCCGGGAGACGCTCCTCCCCTTCCCGAAGAAAACAAGATGGCGGCCGCTCTGCCGGCCCATCATGCTCCGCGGGAGGCCTGGTCGTCTTCCGTGTGTGTGGGAGAGAGACCGAGAGAGCCGCCCTGGGGCCGGAGGAGGAAGGTTGTACGGTCGGCTGATGCGAGCGCGAAGGAAGGAGAAGCATTTACAAATCCTTGCAGCTTAATTTTGAATACCCGTATTTTCTGGTGTATAAGATGACTTTGAAAAAAGTCAACCAAAAATCAGGGGTCGTCTTATACGCCCGGTCGTCTTATACACCGGAAAATACGGTATGTAACACGTATTTTAGCTAATTATTTTTATTACCTTAAGTGAAAAATATTGTTTCAGCCAATGCTTCCAAATGCAGAGATAATACAAAGCGTTGCTTAAAAGTACTGTTGATTCAAAATACTGCAGGCAGACTGCAGATGGGAGTGGTTTGATGGAGCTATAGTATAAAAGCAGTTACAGTACTTTTAGGGCCATTTCTGAGATAGTTTGATATGCTGGTTTAACCTTTCACATTTTCCATAGCTTGGAAGCTGGCTATCTAAACTACCTTCTTCCCTGTATGAATCTCTTCGAATATTTCTCTGTGTCAAAGTGCTGACTGCCACTGAAAATGAAAATATATGCACTCAAATCTACATAACATCTTACGCAAAAGATTAATGCTCCCATCTTTAACTTCTCCAGTTTAGATTTTGCAACATTTCATACTCCGGTTTCATGGGAATTAGAAGCTTTCTTATGTGAACTCTGAGCAGAAGAGAATCTGATTGCAGGTAATAGTTCCATTAGTTGGACAGTACAGGACAAACCAATCACGAACACGTCCTTGGAGGTCTGCCCATCTCATTACAAAGATCTTTTAAAATCACACACACAACATTTTCTAATGTTCAGATAAAGCATTTTTCTCCATGGAAACAGAAGCACATTAAAAAAAATCAATCCAGGAATATATCCTATGCTTGTTAAGGCAGAAATGACCACAGAATTAACCTTTAATCATGCTATTTGGGAGATGATTGTGAATTAGAACAAAAGTATATTATTTTTATAGTTCTTAAGGTCCTTCATTGCCAGGAAGTGCTATTTTGAGACGCTGAAGAAAAATCCATTACAGATATAGATTGAAATACAGGCTTTTAGTTTTAAATGGAAAACACCTGCTGATATCAATATTGGGCTCTAATTGCAGACTTTGGTTACATAATATGGGAAAGAATTTTAACACCCCTTAATGCTTTTTTTCCTTCAGTCTATTCCGTGACCAGATACACAGTAATATGTCTGGAATTCACATGAATAATTAGTTCAAATATAGGTGCTACTGTCTCTTGTATAATATCATAGACCAGTGGTGGCAAACTTTTCCGGCTCCCATGCCGATAATTGTGTGCGCGCTCTGTGCCAGCACCGAGAAGGCAATGCGTGCTGGGGCCCCCCACACCCCGTGCGCATGCGTGCATGAACCCCCCCTCGCGTTGTGCACCTATACATGCACGTGCAATTCCCCCCTCGCATGCCATGCATCTTTGCACATGTGCGCATGACTCCCTCATGCGCTGCGCATCTGCACATGTGCGCACAATCCCCTCATGTGCAGCACATCCCTGTGCATGCGCAGGGATCTCCTGCACACACAGCCGCACCCTCGCATGCGCGCCAGATACCCAACAATCAGTTGTTGGGCAACGGCACATGCGCTGTGGGGCTCTTCGAGTGACCTCTTGCGTGCTGGGGGAAATGGCTCTGCATGCCACTTCCGGCATGCGTGGCATAGGTTCGCCAATATGGTCATAGACCAACCTCCTATTCTGAGGGTTTTGTGTATCATACTATGTTTAGGTATGTAGATAAAAAAAAATTCTGATCCAAGTTGTGACTCCCATACAGAGTTGTTCAGTTGCCTCTGACCATTTGTGACCCTCACTGTTGTTCATGGCTGACATTCTTTCATAGCATCAAATCTGAATTGGACCCAGTGATATATGTTTGGTTGATTCTGCTATTTCTTCTTACTCTGTTGTTCCATTTTCTGTTCTGAATGTTTGTTGTATTTTTTTGGACAGCCAAATAAATCAGACAGAAAAACATTTTTTAAAAGAAACTGATTGTCTATCAATAAAATCATGTTTAAGATAAAGAAAGTGGATATCGACATAGTTTTGTCTCTCTATCAAAATATTAGTGGTTATCCAGTGACGTGACTGGAAGAGATTAAAATTTATGTATAAGCTTATAGATATAAAACTATTCAGTTGCTGCTGAGAAGGAAGTTTAATTACTGTTTAACGTTAAAATTGAGCATAGTAGGAAAATTAAAAGTTTCAGACCAAATCTTGGAAATGCTACAGAGTAAATACATCTGTTTACATTTAATCACATCTTTAAAATAACACAGAAAATGCCTAGAGCCTTTAGTCTGCAACTTAAAACTCATCTATATGCTCTACTTGGAAGAAACGTTTTAAATTCAAAATTCCTGAATTTCAGTATTGAATACAAAATCTGTCCTTCCCCACCAATGAATTTGAAGCTTGTGTTTTCAGTAAAATCAGTTAATGTTATAGCAATACCAAACATGTTTTTTTTAAAAAAATCTCATATGTAATACTGGGATACTGGGTCTTTATGTATAGCAGCAATGGTTTATTGGTGTAGTTAGTTGAAGCATAAGTATCTAACGGATGTTCTAGAAAATGTTAGGTGATGAATGCAGTCAGTCAATGAATGAATGAGTGTTATTCATATTTTGAAAAAAGAACATAAAGGAAGCCAAGAACCAAATAGCCAAAGGATCTCAGTGTTAACAAACCTATAGCAAACACAGAATCAGTGGAGGGGCCATACTTAAAAAGAACCTCAAGTATGTAGTTATAGATAGAGAAAATTTTTTAAGAGATAATCCATTCTTTGAAAATCCATCCAGAATGCTGAATAATGTTATGTGATTATGGATGGACTGAAATTAATTAAATAGAAGGAAAAGAGTGTGTAGCTCTTGAGACTATGTACGTGCCTTCAACAAAATCCGTTTGTGCCTTTCATGTTGGAATGGAAAGCTCCGTTTTTCAAAAGACCTGCAGGTTATATGCTGCCTGTTGGGAACTGATTTTAGTAAGAGTTTTGCAATCTCAGTGTATCTGAGGAGTGCCAGGTTGGAGAAGGCTGACTTTTGACTGAACGTAAGTTATATTAAGCACATTTCTATTTTTTAAAAATTCTACTTTTTATTATGAAAAATGCTGTAGTTCACCTGCATTTTACTCTTGCATTGTTTTTCCTCGGAAAATTGTCTTTCAAGGTTGCTGTTTGTTATTGAAATAGCAGTCTTGGGGAAACAGTGAGCGGATGAGATGGTAAAAGAACAGTGTAAACAAATCTCTTTCTGATTATTTATCAAATGATTTTCACTACTCTGCATTTTTCCTCTTCGACTCTATTTGCCTTCCTTTTTTAATTGTTCCTAGTTATCACTATATTTGTGTTTTTTTTCTCCAGTCCTCTTCCTGATGATTGTTTACTCACTTATTTATGAATCAAATTTATAAGACCACCCATCTATGCAATAAAACTCTGGGCAGCCATATAAATTATGGATCATATGCCCCTGAAGGCATGCTCAGAAAGTATATTAGCAAACTGCTTCCTATAGATAGGGACCTCTAAATCTAATCCGCCTTGGAGAGGACAAAAAAGTTGACACTTGCCTCATTTGCTTTCAGAAGCAGTTTAAATGCAATTGCCTCTCTAAATTGAAGCACTTTTTTAGAGCAGGTATTTTAGTCTGCTTTCTGTCTTCCAGAAAGGATGTGCCCATTCCTCTCTCGCCACTGATGAAATCTGTGCCTTAATGGAGCTAATCCTAATTCCATCCATATATTTGGTTCTCAGGACAGAGGAAGGGACAACAGATCTATTCCTTGGTGGGACTAGAAATTTTGAATCTGTTTGATCACTGCCTCCACCTCCACCCCCAGATTACTTTTGTTGTCCTGACATGGTTAGAATAGGGAAGGCAGAAATATTTGAACCAGCAGGTCAAACAAAGAAAACAAGAAATGTAAGAGTAAAACGTATTTACCCATAAACCCATTTCCATTTTACTATCTTCTATGAGCCAGGAGTTCTAGAAAATTTCCCTTGAGAGATCATCTGCTTCAGACATGGTCCTATGGATTCAGCTAGTACTTCTTTCTACATAGCATAGCCATGTTGCCAGCTGATTTGTGGTTCACAGTTCCTTGGGAACAATTTCAAATTGTACTTACCGTATTTTCCGGCGTATAAGACGACCGGTGTATAAGACGACCCCCTAATTTTATAGTTAAAACATAGGTTTAGGCCTATATTCGCTGTATAAGACTACCCCCCACTTCCGAGGCAACACCAGTTCTTTTTTAATTAAAAAGCCTGCTTGGATTGGCTGAGTTAGAGAGGCGGTCCGAGCAGGCTTGCAGTGATTGGTGCAGGATCGAGTTGGAAAATTCGTTTCGTGGCAATATCCAGACGATTTTCATTTAGCGGCATATCGAAACGTTTTTCGGAATATACTCGGCGTATAAGATGACCCCCGATTTTCGGTTGACTTTTTTTCGTTTCAAAAGTCGTCTTATACGCCGGAAAATACGGTATATATGTAATGTAGATAGTTCTTGAGAACATTTTCATAAAATCATTGCATATTAGTGGTCTGTCCAGATCCTAAATGTAAATGCAGATGCTATTATATCTTCTAAGATAATACAGAATGATATCTTTTCGTGACTTAGTGACATCCTAAGCACAGAATCAGTGCAAATCAATAGGAACCTAATGTTTACAAAGGGCATCACAAAGTACCTTCTTTTGCTATTATTTTTTACCCATAAAAATGTCTTCATTTTGGTGCTTTTGCTAGTGATAATGTTGGGTGCCAATTTTTTTAATGTAGCAGGTCTGTTGAAGATAGATGGTACCACCTGAATATAAAGCACGGTTGTTTGATTACTTACAGAGTAGGTAAAGTACAGAATATATGGGTACATTCAGTGTGTAAGCATACATTAGAACTCAAAGTTATGCCTTTTGACAATCAATTCCCTTTGGAGCTGTTGACTTCTCTCTTCTAGCTACTCTTTTCTCCCTGGTGTGGATAGGTTTCTCTTGAAAAAGAGTTTTGGAGTATCTTCCAGATTTCTTAGTGACTTTCTTACCTGATTGATTAGAAATTTTTGTCCATGACTTTATAATCCAAGCAAGGATATATTTTGATTTGAGGCCTAAGCGGCTAAGATAGCCAACTACACTACAAACATTTCTTCTAATTCATTCATTTCATCTCATACCCCAGTAACCCGGAGCAGAGAGAGGGGCACTTGGGAATACTTGGGGAGAGATTTGTAATCTTCGTCCTCATTTATTGGACCACACAAGTGAAGCTGTTTCTTCATTCATGCTTGTCAGCAATTGACTTAATCAGGCAGGGATGGTATATTTTTAGCTCATGGTGCCAAAGGGTTCATAAGAGTGCAACATTTAGTAACAGGAGCTCATTTTGAGTCTGTCCTGCTTTCCTTTCCCACAAAACTGGTGTCTGCCTGTGATATATTTCATCTAAGTGGGAGAAAAACTGTAAAGGTGCAGGCAGCTTTCAATGGTCTCTTTCAGCCCTGCTAAAGAAGGCTTACCGACTTCAGTCTTTCATGCCCTGAATGAAACAACCTGAATGAAACAACCTGAAACAGGTTTAACTATTTTTAAAATGAATTAATAAAGAGTACTGGCAATTGTCCTAAGAGGTATGCTTGCACATTTACACTGAATTTTCTGCTGTATAAACCTTCCCTTCCCAGCATAAACATAAGTAATCATATATTCTGCAGAGAATCCTTAATGATTGCAGTTTGAACGAATAAAGAGCATTATGCAATAATTTAGGAAAAGAACTATGAGCCAATTCTGCTGGCAGTATTATATACCTAAAAATAGAATAGAGGAGATAACTTCCTCTCATTATCATAGTTGGTTCAAGAGGAATTCTGGCAACATAAGATTCTTAAATAAATTTATGGTTTGCTTCAGCAAAACGTTTAAAAATCAATGGGAAATGGATAGTGTTATTATTATATAATGTGGTTTCTGTTTCCAGTATATTCCAAACGAACATTTTGCAGAGATAAACCGTGACTATTTATTTGTGGTGCAGGAATAGAGAGAATTTTGAAAGGTAGTGTTGCACCAAGATAGATCACTTCGTGTTTGATAAAGAGGGTGGGTAAGCAAGTATACTGTTTTAGGGAAAGAAACCCTATACAATTTCAGCAATAGTTAGTCATCCTTTCAGCTTCTTGTTTAGTAGAGAGAGATAATTTGCTAGTAGCATGTTTGCTAATTTGTATTCACCAGACTAGAAACCACAGGCCGTGTTGGCACAAAACTCCCGTGGATGTCAGTTTATTCGAGCATTTTGTTATTTTAACAGAAATGGTGCAATTTTAACAGTTGGAAGCTTTGGCTTTTCAACAGTCAAATGGGGAAAGTCGTATGTCTCAGCAGTTGATTCAGTTTTAGAGAAGGGTAGCCAGGCTGGAATCATCCAGATGTGATGAGACTGCAATTCCCAGAATCCTCAATCATGAAGAAATAAAGCTAAAATAATGTAGTTTCTCATACTGTTTCCTGAAAAGTGACAAAGACTTTGCTTAAGAAAATAGCTTCTATGCCAACAAGTAAAAAAGAAGCCTTAAATGTGTGTGGTTTCTATCACAGAAACAGCTTTTGTTCCCATTAGTGTATCTTAATTAGTTGTTTTGCTTCACATTGGGAGTGATAGTTTGGAAGTCACACTTATGTTAGGGTAGAGTCATGCAGCCTTTGATCTCCCATCTTCTCCCACCTTCCGAATATTTGGTGAGAGGTGATGGATCACCTAAGCCAAGTTTTTGTTACACTTTCCCACTAAGAAGCTATGTTTCTATGCAGCATGCATACAAATAAGTGGCTCAATGTTGCTCAAAGATACCTTTTACTGCTTTTTTAAGTTTCTTCTGACCTCCATCTGCAAGCTTTATTTCTTTTTATTTGCATTTAGATGTATTTTTTCAAATCTGAGCCTTGAAGAAAGGTACAGAATAAAAAAAACCCTAACCAAAAACCAGTAATCAATCATCACTATAAAAACAAGGTGGAAATAAATCATGAAAAAATGTAGACGCTCTCAAATAAACTCACAGTAATAGCTAGTAAAGCAGACTCAAGACAGCAATTCAGGCAATATCTATATCTCTATAGAGTAACATGTATTTTTGGTCCTTGAAATACGCAGGCATGGAGAAAACATTTTATGCATCACCTACCTACAGAGAAATGGAAAAATGAGAACAATAATTTTGCTTTCTTGAAATTGGACTTATGTATAAGGCATTGCAGAGGTAAAACAGCTTTGAGGTAAATGAAGATGACAGACTGAATCCTAATCCATGGAAGATAGCAATGCTGTGTTGGAAAAATAGGTGATGGATGAAAGGTGGCTTCTGATTTTAAATAGGGTTCCAAAACAGACAACAACAAGAACTGAGTTATGGGAGTTGTCCTGGACAAATGCTAATTGAAAAGTGTCAGAGAGAAATGTAGGAGCGTGTATATTTTTATTTTATTTTTATTTTATTTATTTTGTCAAACAATTATTAGATAACAGGTATAAGTATAAACATGGTTATAAATACATGAAATGGATACGAATAAGAAAAAAAACAATAGGACAGGGACGGTAGACACGTTTTGGTGCGCTTATGCACGCCCCCTTATGTGCGTGTATGCATGCATGTAGGAATAATGTATGTATATAACTGTGGGTGGGTGGGTGGATGGATGGATAGTTGGGTAGGGTGGGTGTTTAGGTCTGTCATGCCCCTGTCAGAATCTGAATCCAAGGAGGAAGACAAACAGCTGATAGGGAATGGGAGTGTGGCTCCGTTGGCTGGTGAGGAAACTGGGGAACGTCAAAGTCCATCTGGGCAGAGCAGGGAAGAGATAGAACAAGGGAGAGGGAGTTCAGAGGAAGACCCAGGCCCACCCCCTCTTCATCCTAGGGCACGCAGGGAAGAACGGAGAAGGGAGCAATGTTGGTTGCATGGCTTACGGGGGAGGAAAGGGCCCTGATTCCATTCATTAGCCACGTCTGGGAATGAGAGTTTAAAAGAAATGCATGCTGCCTGTGGCAGCTGCTGGGAGCAAACGTGAGTTTATCTTGTGTTGACTTTGGTTATCTGACTTTGGTTTCTGGTGTCTTCCCAGCTGTGTGAAGTTATTGCCGTGCCTTCATGTCTGGAATTCTTGCTCCTGCCCTGCCAGACTAATTACCTCGTTTTGCCTTGAATGGACTTATAGTTACAGTTTTGTTGATCATGTTTTGGACTTGAATCTCTGCAGCCAAAGGCTGTTCCTGGGAGAGTTTTTCTCCAGTTAGAAGGTAATCAGGACATTGGGGGAAAATAAAGGGACTCTTACTGATTATCTGACTGTGTTGCCTTTGTGCCATACCCCGGGTCATCACAATGTCACTATCCTATCTGGGGAGGGCTGATCTTGCCTATTCATGTGCTAATAACTTGTGATCTGTGTAAGGCTGTCTTTAAAGATTTTTGAGAAAGTTGCAATTCAACTGGTATATAGTTCTCTCTCCTAAGATCCATCTGGCAAGGCTAAGAAGAAGAGCCTTCTCTGTAGTGGCGTTCTCCTTGTGGAATATCACCCCTGAAGAGATAAGATTGCCTCCCCCACTTTAAATACTCTTTTGTAAGGCTCTGAAGGCCAAGGAAATCCCAGAGAGATATGTAGCCCATCAAGTGGCTCGCCAGATGGTTGTCACCAGGGAGATGGGGGCTTATTGGTCTTTATATTGGGGCTGTCATAAGCCACCCAGAGTCACTGAAAATGAGTTGAGTGGCCATAAAAAAATTCTTAATAAATAAATAATTAATAAATAAAAAGTATGTACTGACTACCGTACAAAGTTTCCAGCCAAATTTAGAGTTCTAGTTTTAAGGATAAGAAATACTTTCAATATTTCAATGCTCTATCCATTACAAGCTTCTCCCCTTCATAGTGTTCAGCAATTAAGTGCCTATGAAAAGCTCCCAAATAAGATATTTTGGAAGCAGTAAATAAATGTCATGGCTTAAGTGCATTGATAGCCTCATTTCCATAAATTTAAACCTCCCTAAACTGTTTGGAAATATTAACTTGCGCTAAGTTCCATAATGTGCCTCTGTGATATGTGAAAACATTTCTTTTTATCTTTCTGATCTTTTCTAATTTACTTGTCATTCATATTCCTTGGATGGCTTCAAATTCTAGCATTAAGAGATGTTTATCTCCCCACTCATTTTTTTTCATGCTGTGTAGAATTTGAAATACCTTTGGCATATTTCTCCTTAACTATATTTTTTTCAGTTATAACATTTCCTTATCGGGGAGTTGCAAGATGCATTAATTTAGTATATGTGAAGCATTTCAGGTTCTCTTCATCTTATCATACTGATTTATTTAAGTTCCTTTTTACAACAGCAGGCTCCACCATATTTTAGACCCTCCAAGAACTGTCCAGAAAACATCACTTCCCAAATGATTTTTGCATGTGCACTGTTTCCTATGATGATTTGATCTCTTTTAGTAGCTGTAATCTTTTTCTTTACTCTAATGTCCTATTTCCAAGCCATTCCTATATCATCATCTACCCCTATGGATAATTCAAACCAACTTGGAAACTCTTCAGCTCCAGTCAGTTTTTCTTTAGGATTCAGTTTAAGGGCATTTTAATGTCAAACGCTAAGAGTTTGTATCTGCTTTAAATGTAACCTACTCCATATGTAATTTAAATCTCTGTATCTTATGTTTCCAGAGAAAAAGTCTAGATGTATAGTATACAGAGTCACATAGATCAGTGGAGGCTAGTTGCTTTCTCAAAAGAACATGTTAAGTTCAGTCTTCAGTTAGGATCTCAGACATAATTATAGGAATAATCCTTTGATGATTGAGGGATCCGGTCCTCATGATCACAATTTCCATGGCCTGGTTGCAAATAGGTCATGGCCCACTAGTGGCCTGTGCAGGGGTGAGTTTCTACCAGTTCGCACCTATTCGCTAGAACCGGTTGTTAACATTCTAAGCAGTTCGGAGAACCGGTTGTTAAAAGAAATTACTGGCCTAATCCTGGAAGGAAGGAAGGAAGGAAACATTCTGTGTTGCTTACAGAGACTGTCTCTCCATTAACCCTTATTACATTCTTGGTAGGACTAGACTTCCTGTCTCAAGAACGTCTCTGGAGTTATTTTTCCTTCCTTTGTTGGTACTTTGCTTGTATGGAGTGACCATTCAAAGTTACAATGGCACTGAAAAAAGTGACTTATGACCATTTTTCACACTTACGACTGTTGCAGCATCCCCACAGTCATGAGAGGCCAGGCGAGGAGATGTGTGCCTCGATGTGAGTGATATTGAGTTGGCCACGCCCAGCCAATAACATGACCACCAAGCCACATCCACTCAATCACATGACCACCAAGCCACGCCAACCAATTAAGCCATGCCCACAGAACTAGTTGTTAAAAAATTTGAATCCCACCCCTGGGCCCATGGCCCAGAGGTTGCGGAGCCCTGTCCTAATGCCCTGTTTCCTGGAATAAAGGTAGCAGAAGCCAGGCGGTGCTGCCTTTTGACAACATCACAGATTCTTTGGAGGAATCTCCCACAGTGAAGAACAGACTGTCATCAATTGCTGCCTGCATTCAGAGCAATATTGAAGAATGAATTATCTCTGGAGAACTTTCTAACTAGATCAGGCTATACTCTGTTTTATTCTTCTTGAGTTGTCATTGTTTTCACCATGACTTTTGATTTTATGTCTTTTTATGCCTCTTGTGGATTGTTTTAAAAGATTTTTTTTATATCTTGCAAACTGCTGATGGTCAAATTGATTGAAGTGAGGTACAAATGCAATAAATAAATAAATACATTTATTTATTGCATTTGTAAACAAATAAGAGGGTTTTTTGGTGCCTTTGAGATTCTCTGTCCCACCCTTGTTATTTTTAGATTCTTTTAATTTTAGAAAAATGGAAAAGTGACATGTGGATTAATGAAAAAACCCTCAAACACTCTTTATAAAGGATGCCTGTCTATGTTACATAAACCTTGTAAAGTTAATGGCCTTTAGAAGTATGGCCATATGGCTAGAAAAATGCAAGAGTAAATTGCGATGTGAAGGGTATACCAAGAGACTACAAAGGAGATGATAGGGAGCAACTCCCAATAGTTTGCCTTCTGTTAAATGCATGTTTTATTATAGGGCATAGATTAATGGATGCTGCTTTGTGAGATTTTGCATAACATTTTCTCAAAATTCCAAATGTGTTTCCAAAAATCAGAGGACTCCTGCTTTGGATAGAGAGATCTTTGAATAATTGATGTGATACTCCATGCTTAACATTTTTATCAGTCCTTCAGTGTAGACCAAATTAAGAAACAGGTACAACAGGGATTCCAGAAATGCCTTTTATTATCGTAAAGTAGAATAGCAAAATCTTGGAAGCCCATCCAAGATCTTCTCTGACCTAGCTTATGTTAAACAAAATCAATGCAAGGTTATTTTGAATCTCTTTCCCATGGTTCCCTCTGTCTCAGGACAATCTCTTCCCCTTAATGTCTCTCATAGTTTCCCCAGGCCTATTATAAACTCCTTTTACATGTTTGCTTTGTGGACCCTAATTTGAATAGGCGTGTTCATTAACTTTATTAATAGCTGCCTGATAATCTACCAAGAATACAAGATTTACTTGCATCTGAAGTGTAGTGGGATGTGAAAATGACCTTAGGAGACAGGAAGAAGAGATGCAGCCTAAACAATTGTCTGATAAGAGAACAAGTCCAAAGCAGGAATGGCGATGGAGAAAGCATTTCAGAATTGACTGTCCAGCATCTCAGAATTGATCCTCCCTAGTTCTCTGGTACATAAAGGCAAGATTGATGCCTGTCCTTCAGGGTAGTCCAAATCAGGAAACCAAAACCCCAAATATTAATAGTTTCTTTTTTGTAAGGTTACAGTAACAGAATCTTGCAAATCTAAAAGCACTTTCCTCTTCCCCTGCATCTTCATCCCAGAGAATTAGGAAGAACTTAGAAAGGTCAGTTCTGAAATGCTTTCTTTACCCCCATCCCTGCTTTGAACTGTTTCTCTTATCAGACAATTGCCTAGGCTGCAGCTCTTTCTCCTGTTTCTCAGGGTCATTCTCACAGCCCAATAGAGAAAAGTACTAGTTTAAAAAATGGCCATAGTGAGTTGGGCTAGGTTGCTTTATACAGTGTATTATAATAAAAGGTGTCTTTTGAGATTTTGGTGTGAGAAATGCCTTGCAAT
The DNA here is from genome assembly GCA_023653725.1 of Bungarus multicinctus. NCBI lineage: Eukaryota > Metazoa > Chordata > Lepidosauria > Squamata > Elapidae > Bungarus > Bungarus multicinctus. The sequence goes on along the minus strand of CM042836.1, from coordinate 65,982,430 downwards.
GAATTAAAAGAGCTTCAGTTTTACTCAGCAATAAGCTGACATAGGTGAATGACACAAACAGTGGAATAAGAACAAGACAATATATGGGTGGTATATTTCACATAACCAACTTTATAGACAATATATAATTCACCACCTGCCTAATCCTTTTTTAACTTTGTAATTCATGTGGTATTTTCTATGTGATCCTTGAAATTGGGGTCATCTGACTCTTTTCATATATTCTATTATATTAGCTTACAGTGCAGTGCAGTAAAGTTTGGTAGCTTTCCATTAAACCTCTGCCTGAAACACAACCAAACTTTCTTTATCAGAAAAGGAACATGTAATTATAATCTTGAATAACCAATTGAGTTTTGAAAAGCTCTGAGTTCCCGTCCCCAGCTGGACTTTTAGAAAGACTGCCAAAATACCATAGACTTTTCAAGTTGACAGTAAGCCTCACAAGCAGACCTATTTCTCTGATGTTTCCTGCTGAGTTTTAAAGCCTAAGAAGCTCAAACAGTGTGTGCAACTTAGCATCCTCCTGCTACTTATGCTATGCAACTCAAATTATACATAGCTTGAATTCCTTCTGCCAGTTTTAGGCACACCTATGGGACTAATAAACATCGTGCTCATTAAATTCACTGGTAGCCCCCCTGGAACTGTATAGAAAGTAAACTAATGCCAAAACATTACAGTTATTCTATTCCAGCAGTCAGTTTGTAAGCTTTGATGTAAATAATAGTAATCTGTTTTCCCCCTGTGTGATCTATAGTGGCCATTCTGGATCTTTTTTTTTTTTTGCAGAATTATAAAGTACTTGTTTCAGGGATAACATTGGGATGTTATTTATACATTGATTATTAAGATACACTTATTATTAGGAAAGTTGATAACCATTCTGTTTTGGTTCATATATTTGATTTCTATTTATGTTCCTGATGTTTCTTTTAGGGTTTGAATAAGATAAACTCAGTTTTCTAGTAACGCTTTTTCCACTTTTAAAAAAAAAAAAGCTCTAGAAATTTAAACTCATAAACTGGTTTAACTCCTACAATTGTTTTAGAATAGATTTAAATAGCCCCGTCACAGCTTTTTCTTTTACTCTGAGATAAAGATTTCTGCTAGATTGTACTACTTTTTTTGCCTGCAAAGAGTCAATATTCCAAAGGCAGAAATGGGCCAAAAAGATTCCTATATAATAATCTACCCAAAGTGAACCTGACTAAGTATATGGGTACCAGTATATTGATGCTTTGCTTTCTACATTCAGTGTTCCTAGGCCAGCACAAGTAGTTCATGCAAAATGTAAGGTGAGAGTTTTCTTTAAGAATTGTAATATTAAACATTTCTGTTGACAAGGAAATGCACGTTCCTGATGCTCTTATAGTAGTCAGAATTAGATAATGCTTTCTTATTGTTATTCAGGTTTCTCTTGTCTTCTGTTGACATTTTTTTTTGAGGGTTTGACGTAAGAGATACCATGATTCATTAATCATTTAATCTCCACATGTTGAATAACTATGGACTTTAGTGAAAACAGAGATGTGTCATCAAATTGTAAAGATGATGTGATTTCCCAGCACTGAATAGTTTTTATTCCTTCTGTCTGAGCTTGGTAGTTATTTTCCTGATATATTAATTTTAGCATTATCAAATACTGTTTTCATTTATTCTTGTTTTAAACTTCTCCACATCTAAAAAAAATTACATGTTCGAAAATAGAGGAAGCGATATTGAGACCACCCTCTTTGAATATAGAAGCTTGTAAGTGAGTTCCACCTGTGGTTTCTAGAAGTTGATCCTTTTGCACAGAACAATCAGTAGACAATGAGGAATGGATAACATCAAATTTTAAAGTACAAATTTTAATTAAAAAATCTGAGTAAATGGGATCTAATTAATAATGGAAGACATCTCTAATTTTCTCAGTGTTGAAATGATATCGTTGTGAGTAACCATAATGCAAATGAAGTTGCATTTAGTGAAGCAACTCCCAAATCTATCTCCAGGTGGTAATCAAGAACATGATGTCCAATTTAGTTTTAGCAGAAATATGAAGGTTTTTGCATTCTATTTTTTTTTAATCCACACTATGGTAAATACAATAAAGTTGATTTCTTTTTGTCCTCTTAGTTCAATGATTTCCTCTTTTTGATTTTTAGGATCCGGCGTTTTCTTCAGTGATTCATGACAAACTACAGGTTCCCAATAGTACCCGGAAAGCATGGAATGACAGAGACAACCGGTGTGATGTGTGTGCCACTCACTTGAACCAGCTGAAGCAGGAGGCTATTCAGATGGTCTTAACACTTGAGCAAGCAGCCAACGCAGAACATTGTGATGCTTCTCCTGGCTCTCCTCCTCCCCTTCCCAATATTCCCACCTTAGTGGGCTCTCGACATATGGGCAGTCTACAACCCAGAGACTGGGCATACCTGTCTGCTCCTTATGCTACTTCCAATTATGCTGGCTTTCTGCCTAACAAACTCAGTGGAAAAGTGAACAACATAGGAATCGTTAATGGGATAGAGAAGAAAAATGGTTCCTTGGGACACCAGACAAAGGTCAGTGTACAGATGGCTACCAGTCCCAGCAATGGTAACATCCTGAATTCTGTGGCTATCCAGGCTCATCAGTACCTAGACGGCACCTGGTCCTTGTCAAGAACAAATGGTATTACTCTGTATCCCTATCAAGTAAGTAGTGTTAGAAAGGATTTTCCCTCATTGATTCGTACCTACAGAGTACTCTGTGGCTTTAAGATACATGTATACTAACTAATTCTGTGATAGTTATTTAATATAGAATGGTTTCTGTCATCTGCAATGACAGGAATTCATGACCTTAAAATAAACCAGACATGCTGCCTTATTTTTGCAGTCTTCAGCTCTTGTCAACCATTCTGTGGATTGCTAAATTAGCAGTGCAAATAATAGATCTTTAGGATGAAGCAGTAACTTGATCTCAGATAGGTTCGGTGTTTCTAAACATGTTTGATAAATACAACTGGTGCTGCAGAACTCTAAACATAAAATAATGTTTCTTTGCATGTTGAGGGTCGTTTTTTTTCCTGGAAAATCTCCTAATGGGGAGAAATGCAAATGCTGAATCTTTTTTGTTCTCTGCCTAAAAAACATTTAGATAGGAATTTTAGCATGTTATAAAGCTATTAAAAGCTTAAGAAGGTAAGCTTCTAGGAGCAGTCATGACCTCGAATATAAGCAAGGTAACAGTAGTCCTTTGGAATTTTCTTCCTTCTATATTTCCAGCTGCAAGAGATGAGAAATTGAACTGGATTCAGTGTTGAGGTCACCTTCATACAGTGGGAAGGGATGTTCTAAAGCAGAGGTACTCAAACTTGGCAACTTTAAGACTTATGGAGTTCAACTCGCAGAATTCTAGGAGTTGAAGTCCACAAGTCTTAAAGTTGCCAAGTTTGGAGTCCTCTGTTCTAAAGGATGTGTATAGTCTCTACACAAGATTCAAACTCTTGCAGAGTCAGCCTTCAAAGCCACGTTGAAGAATCAATGTACGAAGAGAAATCTAGCATGGCTATAGCCTGCCAAGACATGTTAGCAAAGTCAGAGAATGTGGTGTTACTATACTTATGTGATTGTAAGCAGGTGTGACATCACCTTTAAAGAGCTAATGTTATTTTGTGCTCTCTTTTGTTTGCTTTACTGATTCTCCATTTCAATGTAATGAAGGCTAAATTACAATCAGATTAAAACATTTGTTGAATAATGGCCACATTCGTTAGCTGCAGGACTGGTAATTTATGTTATCGTCTGAGATTTTTCTTCCATTAAAGGTACAAAGAGATGCTTTTTCCCTAAACCAAGCAGCACAGAGGGACATGGTGATTATCAGAGACTGTACAGAATCAGGCTGTTTCCACTAGTAGGTATTTTTCAGAACTGCTGATCTAATAAGTCAAGGGAAGATAAAGAGCATTATAAATCTAGCAGTGGGATTCATTGCTCTGTTCATCATCTTTTTATCAGTCTTATGTTCTGGAACAAGAGCTACTGGATAGCTAGATTTAATGGCTTCTGAGGTGGGCATATCACCACTGCAGTTAGCTTTCCTGGCAGAATTGATAGCCTGCCTGGCAGAATCTGTTGACTGTTATGAAGGTGGATCTTATTTTATTCTGTAGACTCTGTGCATCTCAAATAAGAAACAGTACTGTCTTGGGCACGCATCTTAGGAAATCTTAACAAAGAAAATCTGCCAAGAAGAACTCATAATTTATATTTAACATGTAAGAAAGTTTGGCCCCAGCCTTTAAATTCATGGGGATTAAATAGATAAGAGGAGAAGAAATAGTGAGAATTGCTTCACTCTATGCAGGCTGGCCATACTTTGATTGAATGAGATGGTTCCCATCAGGGTTTGAGATATCATAAAAAGAGTAGGAGATGCTTGTTACCTTATTATATATGTAAAGCCAGGTAATGGAATTTTCTGCCTTGTGTGCCTTAGATACTGTGCATCTTGTCCTACGTGTGAAGTTGCCATTTACTATTTATTTTTATTGTAGGTGGTAAATTATACAGGTGGTCCTTGACTTACAACAGTTCCTTTAGTGACTGTTCAAAGTTACGACGTCACTGAAAAAACATGACTTATGACTGTTTTCATACTTTCAACCATTGCAGCATCGCCATGTTCACATGATCAGGCTGGATGCTTGGCAGTTGGTTCATATTTATGATAGTTGCCGTGTCCCAGGGTCATGTGATCCCCTTTTGCGGCTTTCTGACAAGCAAAGTCAATAGGGAAGCCGGATTCACTTAGCAACCATGTTACTGACTTAACAACTGCGCAATTCACTTAATATAACACTGGCAAGAAAGGTCATAAAATAGGGCTAAAATCACTTCACAGGTATCTCACTTTGTTTTGACCCAAGCCTCATTCAAATCAAACAAATGCAAAACATAGATAAAAGCAAAACCTTTTTAATACGTCTCTGTGAATTCCGTTCATTCACAGCAAAGCGCTTCTAAAACTAATTGTTCCAGATCAGAGCAAGCCCTGTCAAGGTTGGGCAAGGCTGCCAAGAACACAAGATTATGTGCAAGAAAATATTCAAAGCCAAAAGTCTCCAAAAACAAACCAGGATAGATCGAACGTCCACGAGAATTTGAAGTGCAAGAACTTCTTTGCTTCCTGCAAAGAATCCCATTTCTGAGGGCTGGCTTTTATCCCTTAAGGGGGGCCCCCATCACCTTGCAGCCTTACTCGCGAGTTGCCCGTGTTACTGCAACTGCTCTTTCCTTCAAACAGCCCTGCGCGCATGTGCAGTGAGCACAGGCTCCTCGGGGTCCTCTGCATCACTGCTGCCAGACTCCACAAGCTCCAAAGGCAGCCTCCTACTCTCTGATAGTCCTGGCCCCATCCCTGCATCACACACAGGCCCTCTTTGAGTCCTCTCTCTCCGAGACCTTAGCCATCTCGCACCTGCTGCCGGCGAACCACAACACACTTAGCAACAGAAATTTAGGGCTCAATTGTGATTGTTAAGTCGAGGACTACCTGTATATAGCCAGTCCTCTATACAACTTTATAGAAGAATGATTATGTTACAATTATAGAGACCTCATTTAGTGAGTGCACTCATGCAGTGACTGTTCAGTTATGAAATTGATGAAAATTTCATAACTGATGACCAATTACTGGTGACCAATCCTTGCATTTATAATCTCCTCAAGTCTCTAAAACAATTGAAAGCTGAAGTAAGATCATGAGCAGGGTTGCTGTTTCACTTAGCGACCACTTGGCTTAACAACCAAGTTGCCAGTTCCAATTGCAGTCACTAATGAAGACTACCTGAACTTACATGCGTGGGTATAGTTTTATATATGTATTCTGGAATAAGTAAAGTTTAACATTTGATTTCTTGTTATTTTAGTTGCTGATTGCTTAAAATGAAGTTGTTTTTAAAGATACAAGTGTGGGATAGATTGCCTTTCTTCCCCATTAGTAAATTGGCAATCATATTGCTTGGATTGAGAGTTTGAAAAGATAGGATAAGCACAAAAGCATTGCTTTTTATTTGTAAGAATAACAGGCATAACCTTCTCAATAATGATGTTCCATGATTATATTTGGATTGGATAATCTTGTGTTAACACAGGATCACATGCAATATTTTTGGGATGGCCTGAAGACTGTAAATCAGTGATACAAAGTGACTCTTTTGTTTACTTCTTCCTCCATGGGTTTTTGATGCAGTTTAAAAAGATGATGATGATGATATTAAGCCTGATTCAAGGTTGACATTAATGTTTTCAGGTAAGTCTTTATTTGTGGAATTTACCAGTTTTCCACAATTGTGGTTTGAGGATGCTCAAAGAGTCATTAAAAGAGGTTTTGGAGGACCCCATGTAGTTCTGAGACCTTAGGTTCCAACTTCCAACCATTCATATACATGACAAAAGCAGAAGTTTAACTTTGGAAAAATAATACTTTGTTTTCTAAGAAAATTTCAAACCTAGATTTTTATATATATAAAAAATTGGAAGTGGTTTTTAAAAAATAAGATCTGATGTACAACCTAAAATACAGTGATAAGAAATAGGAAATAAAGCTTCTAGTTATATCTGTTAGATGGTTATCACCAAATGTCAATTGGTATATTTTTATATTTATGTGAGCACTAAAGATAAAAATAGTGTGTAGGGTTTTTTTTTGTTGTTGTTAAAATACAATGCATCCATAAATCATTTTAGAATCTATGCAAGTCTATGTGATGGGGGGAAAAAGAAATGCATGAAATGCATGTGCACTGTTTCCTACAATGATTTGATCTCTTTTAGTAGCTGTAATCTTTTTCTTTACTCTTGTGTCCTATTTCCAAGCCATTCCCATATCATCTTCTACCCCTATGGATAATTCAAACCAACTTGGAAGCTTTTCAGCTCCAGTCAGTTTCTCTTTTAGGATTCAGTTTAAGGGCATTTTAATGTCAAACGTTAAGAGTTTGTATCTGCTTTAAATGTAACCTACTCCATATGTAATTTAAATCTAGATGTATAGTATACAGAGTCACATAGATCAGTGGAGGCTAGTTGCTTTCTCAAAAGAACATGTTAAGTTCAGTCTTCAGTTAGGATCTCAGACATAATTATAGGAATAATCCTTTGATGATTGAGGGATCCAGTCCTCATGATCACAATTTCCATAGCCTGGTTGCAAATAGGTCATGGCCCACTAGTGGCCCGTGCAGGGGTGGGTTTCTACCAGTTCGCACCTATTCGCTAGAATCGGTTGTTAACATTCTAAGCAGTTCAGAGAACCAGTTATTAGAAGAAATTACTGGCCTAATCCTGGAAGGAAGGAAGGAAGGAAGGAAGGAAGGAAGGAAGGAAGGAAACATTCTGTGTTGCTTACAGAAACTGCCTCTCCGTTAACCCATATTACATTCTTGGTAGGTATATTTTTATATTTACGTGAGCACTAAAGATAAAAATAGTGTGTGGGTTTTTGTTTTTGTTAAAATACAATGCATTCATAAATCATTTTAGAATCTATGCGAGTCTATGTGATAGGTAGAAAAAAGAAAATACTGAATTCTTCCTCTTCTCTCTTTTATTTTAACAAAAAAAATTTGGAGAAAGGTTGGGGATCCAACCATGGATCTTTCGTTGAAGAAAAACTCTCAAAATCATGTCTCACACCTGGTGGGTACCATTTACATTTTCCTCCCCATGTATGGCGAGAATCCTAACAGTCATGTATCTTTCTGATCAGATGTACACTATATTGTTACAATAAACTACAAATATATAGGCATAGACCACAGGAGTTCTGAAATATCTTTACTGAGGGGTGGCTCCAGGGGTGGGATACAAATATTTTTTACCACTGGTTCTGTGGACGTTGCTAGGTGGGCGTGGGCGTGTGACTGGTTGGGGCATGGTTTCTTTTTTTGTGCAACACCCACCCACCCACCGTGCTCCGTTTTTTTCTTTTTTTGCCTCCTGGGCCTCAGGAAAGCCTCCTGAGTGAAGCAGTAAGACAGTGATGGGGATACCGGCACAACTGATCATTGGAAGGAAGAAAAAAAAAATACTGTTTTACTACCGATTCGGCCAAATGGTAGCATTTTTTTTACTTCCGTTTCACATGAACTGGGCCGAACTGGTAGAATCTCACCACTGGGTGGGCTCAGCTACTAATGAACTAATCTTGAAAGGTGTCCCAGAATAGACAACTGTCCTTCCAAAAATTGAAGTAGCAGTTTACCCCAGAATGCAATGGTCTTGCTGTAGTGCACAAAATTTTGAAATTTTGAAAGGAAGTAAGGTCAAGATGAACATCCCATTTTACTTTTGATTTTTGCTTATGGCCATCTGTTTTATACTTGTTCACTGCAGGGATTAGCTGTCCAACTTGTTTTAGCAGACAATCAAGTACTTTCCAAGCAAAGGGAATTTGGTTCTTTGAATTTTTCAACAACTTTCTATGGAATACAGTCTATAATAAGAGGGGTAAAGTAACAAAGAGCAATAAGGGAAGGAACTAGACCAGAGGTGTCAAACTCATGTTATCACAACAGCATCACATGACATACTGGGACTTTTTCCCCTTTCACTAAACCAGGCATGTGCATGACGCATCTGGCCCGCGGGTTGGGAGTTTGACAGCCCTGGACTAGAACCATGGTCACTAGCCCACCATCTTTCTATAATCAGAAGAATTTTTTTGTCCCCCTTACCCACATATTTGTATGTTTGTTTCAGTTTTTATACTCACCCATTAGCTGAGTGATTTTGCATAGCTATTAGGTTGAAAGCATTAAAAATTCAAAGAAGAAAATTCATTCTTTCAAAGAAGAGAAAGGTCTTCAGATTTTTTTTAAAGCCCAATTTATATCAAACTCTAGGCAGTCCTCAACCCACCCATTTTATTATAGCTGTATTATTGTTCTGCATCTTACTCTCAGAAAGTAGGTTGAAGTCTGTACTGAACCGTTTCTTCTCATGGAAGGGTAGGGTCCTATTTTTGTAGGATCCTATCTAGAAGGACACTTCATGCAAGTCCAGCTTTCCCTTCATACAATGAGAGGATTTTTGTAAACACTCCTCCATCTTATTTTATTTTTTATTTATTTTGATTTGTCAATCGCTTACAAGATGATAGGTATAAGTATATACATAGTTATGAATACATGAAATGGGTACATTTAAAAAAAATAAAAGAAACAATAGGACAGGGATGGTAGGCACATTGGTGCGCTTATGCACGACCCCTACAGACCTCTTAGGAAAGGGGTGAGGTCAATAGTAGACAGTCTTAAGGTTAAAGTTTTTGAGGCTTGGGGAAGAAACCACAGAGTCAGGTAGAGTATTCCAGACATTGACCACTCTGTTGCTGAAGTCGTATTTCCTGCAATCAAGTTTGGTGCGGTTAACCTTGAGTTTGTATCTATTGTGTGCTTTTGTGTTGTTATGGTTGAAGCTGAAGTATTCATTGATAGGTAGGACATTGCAATGTATGATTTTATATACCATATTTAGATCAGACCGAAGACGGCGTAATTCAAGGTTTTCTAGTTTTCTAGAATTTCAAGTCTGGTGGCATAAAGTATTCTGCAATGAGTAGAGGAGTGGAGAACTCTTCTTGTGAAATATTTCTGGACCTTCTCAACTGTGCTAATATCAGATACGTAATGTGGGTTCCAGACTGTTGAGCTGTATTCGAGTATTGGTCTAGCAAATGTTTTGTATGCTCTAGTTAGTAGTGTAATATTACCAGAGAAAAAGCTATGTAGGATTAGGTTAACAGCTCTTAATGCCTTTTTGGCTGTGTAGTTACAATGGGCTCTAGCACTTAGATCATTAGAGATGAGTATTCCAAGGTCCTTTACATAGCTTGGATCATAAACAAGGTCTTGACTATTCAGCTTGTATTTTATTTTCTGATTTTTTGCCAATATGTAAGACAGAGCATTTATTTGTTGAGATTTGAAGTTGCCATTTGTTTGACCATTCTGATACATAGTCAAAATCTTTTTAAAGGGTAGCAGTATTGTCTGTGGTATTGAACAGCTTCAATTTCATGCTTGCTGTTGAGGCAATTGCTGTGGATATGAATGATGTTCTTTTCATAGAAAGAAATTTAGGATGCTTATAAATGTTTTCTTAAGGACCATAGTTCCAGCAGTTAATCTTTAAATGCCAAGTAACCAAGCAATCAGAAAAGAGGTGTGATTGTGTGTGCATGTCCCAGCTTGTAGTCAAAACATCTTACTTCATCATTAGACTTTTTTCAACAACAGAAACAATGAAAGAGATTGAGAATGAACAACATCTAGCCAATCTCTGTTGGATTCTGTCCTAATTGTAAGTTTTTCTTACAATCATTCTGGTATGATTTGATCTGACATGACATTTTTATGCATGGCTTAATGACTTGGGAATCACTTGATTATCCTTCATGATTGCAGGAAAAACAAAACTGAAATTGAGAGTAAAAGTATATTCCAGCAACTAAAAACAGCTAAGGAGGCTTATCCTGTGAGTCTTAACAACCCCATGACACATCTCTGATGTGAAGAGTCATTTAAAAGTGTGAGATAATCCTTTAATGCAGTGCATGACATGAGAACACAATTAGTAAGGATTTGGATACTTGGGTTTTTTTTCAGTCTAGTTAGTTTGTTCAGATATGGGACATCTCTTTTCTGACAAGCAATCTAGGATAATTTGGGCCTGGGAAAGCTAGGATAAGGGTTCTCAAAAAAGTTTAAAATTCTTAAATAAGTTTAATAAAGGTGATATCTTTCCATGGCAAAATATGCTATCATATCATTCTGTGATGAAGAATGCATTTTTAAAGAAACTTATCTTAGAAACTTTCAAGTAAAGGTTACCTTTAATATAGAAATTGAGTTTATAAGTACATTTAAAACTAATTCTGCTTTTATGGGAAAGTATATTTTGGAAAGTAATTAAAGTTGCTCCTTCTCAGAGTAAGGAATTAAAGCTGTGATGAATGAACAAGGAACCAGAGGCTCTGAGGATAATTAAGGGATTTTCCTTGTTTCATTTTGAGACAAGGGCATCCTATTTAAAGATCCACCATAAAATATATAAAAAAGATGGGGAGGAGAAATGCTTCTGAATGATACAAACAATGTATGTAAAAATATTCTAAGATCCTCTTTTCACATTAACAAAAGTGCAGACCAAATCAGGGTTTGAGGAAAACTTAATGCTTATTTTACACCTGCACTGTAACAATGATCTTTATGTCTGCACATTTGAAAAATAATGTGCCGTCTGAAGGAGACTCCTTAGCCTAATAGAATTCAGCTGAGATGACTACCAGTTGACTTTCTGTCTGAATGAAGAATGCTGTTGATTAGCTGCTTCTGAATGATGTGCTGAATGATTGGAAAAGAATGGTTATCCATTGACCAAAGACATGGAGAAACACTGCTAGGTAATGAAATAATTTTAATTGTAATACTCTCTGGAAAGCTGAACGAGGGACTGCAGAATTTTTCACAATCAGTGCACATAGTTGGTTATTCCCAGGTGACTTCAAGAATTCAAGAATAAAGGTAATGACCTGTCACCTTGGAAAGTGCTGAACTGTCTATCATACTTAAGATTACTAGGGGTTCTTGGCTGAACATCAGTAAGCTTGGTTCATAAAGAAGTACAATTTTAATAATTCATGCCCTTCGTGTATTTTAATAAATATTTTTAAAGGAATTCCGTTTTACAAAGATTCTTCTAGCCAATCCAGTAAGGCCTTATTTACAATCTAAGCAAATGTTCTTAAACAATTCTTTACTTTGTAAAATAATTTATTTTTTTAAATTAAAAAGTAATAATACTGAGAAGGACAGTACTGAAGGGGATATTAGAAAACTTTAAAAGGTAAGATTTTATCCCAATTGATAAATATATTAATATTAGATTGACTGGGTTAATTTCCATTGGATGAAATAGGATAATGATATGAAAGTTTGATGCATTTTAAACTATTCCTTCCTGATCTGGTTCCTTCTATCATCATAGGAGATGATGGAAATTGGAGTTCATCATGTGGAGAAAGCTGTTAAACAACCCTGCAAGAAGAAATTTTTTTTGGGGGGGCTAGATAAGCTTCTTACTTTCCTTTTCTTTTATTTAGAGAGGTCATCATTAAAATAATCATGAATCTTGGGTTTCAATGTCAACATCCGTATATAATGAGAATAATCCATCAAAATCTCCCAGTTGCAGATGCCCATGGATCCTCAGCAGGTGATACAGTATTTTGGATTCTTTTGGACCAGACTGGCAGGAAAGTTATGGAAAAAGAAGAGAGTGCTCTTTGTATGAACTGACTTCTTGGGAGATAGTGGATTGCAGGCAGGAAAAAATGGATTACAGGCTATTCAGAATAATGTATGAAGATACGAAACCGTTCCTGCTGCAGGAGCTTAAAGAGGAAATAATACAGAAAGTTTACCTATTTTTTCTTCAAAATTTGCTTGATTTGCACAAACTAGAACTATTATTTCAGGAATGATCCCATTCTGGAATGCTGCTTTAAAAGGATATGAAATATTTTGAGAATCAGCTCTCCTTGTCCACTTTCTCTTTTTGATGGTAAAACTTTTGCTCCCAACATTATGCAACAATTGGTTAGATATGTGAATAATTAGTGGCTTTGGTCATGTTTTGTTTGGTCCAAGATAAAGAGCAGCTGCTACACAGAGTTGCTTTCCTTTCCTTGGTTATCTCTTTTGTCAGAATGACCACCCCAGTTGTCCTCAATATATAAAAATAATGGGGGACTATGCACTCAATCCCACACTACCAGGGTAGAAAAGTTGATGAGATAAAGAAGAATTGCAATAATTCTAATGAAGAAGAAATTATTGGTAGGGAAAGATTAGACTTTTCTAGCTGTATGTAATAATAATAATGATAATAATTTGCCTGACTCTTCCAAGTTGTACCCATCAGTTTGCAACTTGCCATTTGATTCTGTGTTGTCCAACTGTAATCTTTCTATTCTTTTTTTCCTTCTCTACTTTTTTTAGACTATAAATGCAAAACAGGCAAGACCAATTCCTTTTCCCTTTATAAAATCAATGTGAATCACTTCATGAAATAATAAGTACTTGTGTAGGGGGGATATAGTGCAGTGCAACATACCATGATATATAAGGCAGTTTAAAATTATTTTCACGTTTCTGGAAGGAAGATTCTCATTCCTGTTTTGATTTAAGAAGTAATTTATAGTAACAAAGATATATGTTTTTCTGCTGGGCTAGCTTTGCTGAACAGGGTAGTTCAAAGCAGCCGGTTTTAAATTTCACTTGCCATATCAAGACATCTTTCTTTGATTGTCCCTGATGAGTTTTTAAAAATAGCGTAGTTTGTGCACTTAAGCCAAGAATGATTGTTATGGGATTAGATACTAAATCCAGGGATTAAGTTGTTGGTGTCAGATAAAGAAGGCTTTTGACATTAAAAAAAAAAAAAGGAAAGGGCCCTTTTTTAACCTATTGCCTTATTTGGTAACTTTGTCAGTAAGTGTCAATAATTGATAGGTAGATAAAAATGCCAAATCCAGTCTAAACATCTGACTGACAAACATAATAAAAATAATTGCACTCTGAGAGAATTTCCATTTGTCAATTGCAAAAGGCTCAATGGCGTGGATCCACACCCAGGTGTGGGATTCTACAGGTTTGCATCTATTCGCTAGAACCGGTTGTTAACATTCTAAGCAGTTCGGTGAACCGGTTATTAGAAGACATTACTGGCCTAATCCTGTAAGGAAGGCAGGAAGGAAACATTCTGGTGTTGCTTACAGAAACTGCCTCTCCATTAACCCTTATTACATTCTTGGCAGGACTAGACTTCCTGTTTCAGGAACTTCTCTGGAGTTTTTTTTCCTCCTTTGCTGGTACTTTGCTTCTGTGGAATGACCATTCAAAGTTACAATGGCACTGAAAAAAGTGACTTATGACTATTTTTCACACTTACAACTGTTGCAGAATCCCCACAGTCATGAGAGGCCAGGTGCGTGTCTCAATGTGGGTGATGTTGAGTTGGCCACACCACCCAGTCACATGACCACCAAGCCACACCCACCATTAAGCCACACCCACAGAACCAGTTGTTAAAAAAATTGAATCCCACCCCTGTCCACACTTATACTACACAGATACATTACAACATCCTAGGTTCTTGGGATGGCCTAGGTTCTTAGCATGAAGGCCAACACCACCTAAAGAACTGGCAGCTGTGATTTCACATTTAATAATCACAATCAGTCAATTGCAAAGGGAAGCTTTACTTGGAAGAGCATATATCTTGTGACAATACTTTAATACAATAATATCTGCATATCCCAAGTCTTTGGAAAAGATTCAATAAGTAGATAAAAATGTCAAATCCATCCTAACATCTGGCTGACTGTGACTCATCATCATCATCTTAAATGCTTTGTGTGAGACTCAAAGCCTTAACTGGATCTCCAATTGTTTCCTGAGACACATATTTGGAGCCTGCTTTAAACATTGGAGGGCAGTTTATCTGAATCAATTTGGGCTGGAAGACAGAAACTTTCTACACTCCAAGGATTGAATTTTAGGGAACTGTAGTGTACTTCTTGAGGACATTAGCTTTTATGGAGGAGGGTGATATAAATAATAGTATTTAATATCAAATAAACATTTGGAAATCAGAAGAACAAGACTTTGAAGAGGGCAAAGGAAGGCATAGGAAAATAGTGATAAATGATGAATTATATGACTTGGTTGGAATGTTTTCACAGCCAGTAGATTTCTTGTTCAATTTTATCAAATGTTTCATCCTTTTTATATACATACATACATACATACATACATACATACATACATACATACATACATACATACATACATACACACACACACACACACACACACACACACACACATTCATATAATAAAATGGCAGTATGCACAACTATAAAGTCATTATCCCAATAATAAGAATATGTACCCTTCTTTAGGTAGAGACAGATGCAAATCTTCATTACAAATAAATGAAACTTAATAATTTGCATTAACCAAATTCCACAGCTATAAACAGAAGTATTGTTTCTGTTTATAAACAGTTTTATGTAGTAAAGGGCAAAAAAGAGGGAAGACAGTTGATATTAAATCTCTTTCTCTCCCCAAAGTTTTGTGTCACTTTCCACAAGATTGCAGGGAGAAGAAGAAATCATGAAAGATTGTGTTTCTCCTTTTCTGTAGCAGAAACAAACGCAAATATATTCTTTTTCCCTGACTTTATATCCTTATCTATGCTTACTTTTTAAACATGTGTAAGTGATAGAAACCTTTTCAAATTAATTTTTTGTCATTTGTAATACATATTTTGGTGGTTTTTAAAGGGTTTTTCTGATAGTCAAATTTTGTTATTTATGTCTGAGATTTTTGGATCATGGTTGGACTACAGAGGATTTCTCAGTTGGATATATTATCATGTATCTTTTCCAGTTGTTTTCCCTAGTTACTTGATGTATGGGAACTCTTTAAATGAAACCTATGTTCCTCCACTATATACTTTTGATCGAAGAATCACTGATGTCTTTGAAGGCTTGAGAGATCAGTTTTTAATAGCCACTTCAGATTTTTATTACATCATTGTGGGAAGAACAAAGGTTGGGCATTGCTACTTCAGCAATTAATATGAATTAGATCTGATTAGTAAAATTTAAGCATTGCTTTTGATAAGAAGTCTCCTTGCTATCATAACTAGATTGTGCTTGAATCATTTTAATTACATCTGTCATAAATCTCTTGCATATTCCTGGTTGGCTAATTAATTTAATCTTCTTGTTTACTTAGGAAAGTATCAACCAAATCAGAACTGATTTAAATAGATGCTTCAGACCAATTGCATTAGTTATTGAAGCTATTTAATTGGTTTTTTTAAAAAAAGTTATTTGAAAAATGACTGGATACATGAGCTATGTCTAGAAGTTTTCCTATGTTTAAGTTTATAAATATCTTTTCATAAAAAGTACATGAGTTTGACAAGGATTGAAGAACTTTAGATTCCATCATTAAATAATAGGAGAAATGGAAACGCTTATGAAACAAACAGATGAAATTTAAAAATGAATTAGACATAAGTAGACATACATACATGTGCATTAACTAAATTTGGGTAGTTTAAACCAGTCTCTTTGTATTTGCCATGGAAAAGTTATTTGCTCTGACTCTTTTCATCAGTAAATAATATGTTCTAGCTAGTAGGGTATAGAGTCACTGTCCTTAAAATTCTCGGAACAACCAGGGCCCTAAGGCAAAGAGCAGAAATGTAGTATGTCTGGTGTCCAGATATTTTAGTGAAGATGGATTATGATGCTTCAGGCAGATACATTCACAAGAGCTTATGTACTATGAAATGAAACTATACTCTCTACTTCAGTCAAACTGTATCAGTTTCAGCTAAGGTTCAATAGCTACACTACAATTCCTTTTGGGGGGGATGCAAAACTAGGTAAATTAGTAGTGAGCAATTATTTCCTGAAATTAGAAGTGCCTTCTGGATCCTGAGATGGTGATCCATGGAATATTTGTGCTTTGTAAGAATTTTTCAGATATTGCCTCTGCTTCTAATCTGCTGCAACATTTAAGGGTAAATAATTTTTTGAGTTTCAAATCTACATTTCAAATAAAAAAATAAGGTTACACAAAAAAGCATTTAGTGGGTGGTAGCAATTTTTAATGTTATTCCTCAGTGTCTTTTTTTGCAGATTGCAACTCAAGTCATGTCTTTCAAAAATTACCTCTATAGTAGATCAAGGAGAGATTGCATTTAATTCTTTTATTTTGTTTAAGTTAATCAGTTTTGTAATGTGCCCCAAAAGTATGGATTGTGGTCAGGGTATAAATAGGAAAAACATAAAAATATAAAATCCAATAAATTTCTTTAATAGACACCGCTGCTTAATCAGTTGCTAGGAGACAAAAACACATTGAAATTAAATAGTTCAAATTGTTTCTGAAAGGCTCAGAGTATATGTATTATAACCCCATGGGAGAAGTGTCCTGAAGGGTTATAACTGGCACCCTGACTGAACTTGTGCAAAGACTCTTTTATTTACAACTCCATCTGTTGCTTGAGCAAGAAATGAGTCATGAAAGACCCACCAAGTCATGAATCACCTTTAAATACATTGATCGATTGATTGGCTATCATTGGATTGTTCATGTTATTTACTTATGGCCAGTAGTTCTGTCTTGGAAGGATTTAATCCAAAATTATTTTCCCCATACTGACATGCACAACCTCCAAACACCAGTTAAAGACTTCCATGGAATCCTTAGCATTTCAAAACAGAACCAATTGTAGAGAATAAGAAAGATATTTTTGACAGAGATATGCAAACTCCTTTACCAAACATGTTTTAAATCCACAACAAACAGATAATATTTGAAAGACATTCAATACCTCCTTTCCCCCCAAGATTATAAGGAAAGAGAAGTACAGCACAAACTTCCAAGTTTCTGTTATTATAGCCAATCTCAATAAAAGCAGTTTTAGCCTTCCTGTGGAATTATTTCCTGGTCTGGTCCACTTTGTGGGGCTGACACTAATGAAAACAAGGTAGATATTTCAATGCTAGGTTTACCTGGGAAAAGAACAGTTACCCTCTAGCTTTCCATTGTAAGAAAAAGAGGTTCAACTGACTAACAGAGACCTAATCCTAATGAATTCATTCCTAAAGGAGTGCAGGATTTTTGCTTGTACAGTTTCCAAGTGTTTGTTTCCTAATTTATTATCTTTTGATACTAAGCCTGATTAGTGAAACTGAGTGTATATCTTGTTTCTCTGGCTGTGTTGCGCTGTTAGGAATTTGGCAATAATCCAAATAGTCCCCATTGTCATTCTCACCCCTTGGCTGGGCTTGTTTTCATCCCGACTAACAACAATCCAGACAATCCATTTCCGCTTGGATTGTAGTTGATTTATCACAACTTTCTGAATAACCTTATCTAAAATGAGGTTAGAGACTGGTTGAAACACATGTTGGTCAAGGGAGGGGGCACAATGATCTTTTTCAAAGTAGGTAGTACTATCCTCATATAACATTTATTACCTTTAAAGAGAATTCAGACTTCAGATAACTCTAACCACTCCTTTAGGTTTTACAAATTCAGAAGAATCCCAGCATGAAAATCATCTTGCTAACCACCATAGGTTTAATCTAATTGGTGTTTTCATTGTCCAAATCAAAGTAGATACAAACAACTTTTTCTGCCATAGAATCTATAGATTCTAGTCATTTGCCATGCCCATTTTCTCCTGAAAGGATCCAGATAATCTGAAACAGGTTGCCAGAAGGGAATATGAGAATTCAAGAAGCGTAAAGAAGATAATTCTCTGCAATAATTAATTTTCTTCTCCAGAATAAGCTTGGAGAAGATAATTAATAAACAGGCAAGCTAAAGACCGAATTAATTAATAAATACATACAGATGATTTGCCCTGTGAACTACATAGAGGACCCTCATAATTAATTCCTGACGTTCATTCCTGTTGCAATTTTGCACTCCTCAGTTTGGTATCATCTTCCATGGGATTTATTTCTGAATATGCTTGTATAAGTTTGCACGATAAGGATTATGCACTTTAGCTATGTAATCAACGCTCTTCAGTAGTGCTGGAAAGGTAGCAATTGTGCTTTTGAAGCTTCCCTCTTGTTTTCCCTAGATCCTCCCCCTCCCCCCCCAAAAAAAAATTACCCAACATCAGTCATACTATGTAATTTCTCATAGGTTGAATATGGAATGAGGAGAAGGAACAGGAGTAAAGAAAGATAACCACCTCTTCTTATTGTATCTTACTGTGGCATTGTTAGGAAGTGTGAAGTTCTTGGTACTCTCTGAGTTTGATTGTTTGCTTGCAGATGATTCATTACCCAACTGGGTAACATCATTAGTGTTACTGAGTGTAGGGTTTACTCCCTGTTTATAAGGAGGGAGCAAATTATTGTATATGGCAAGCTATTGTATACGAACAGGGAGCAAAGCTCACATTTACTCACCCTGATGTTACCTAGTTGGGTAATTAAATGTCTGCAAGCAAACAAACTCAGAGTACCCCAAGGACTCCATTGTTCAATCCTGAGCTTACAGATATTCTCTTCTATTGATAGTTAGGAAGTATCAGTAATTCTGTCACAGAATAATTTTACCTCTCCCACTCAGCCCTATTATTTTTATAATAATAGAGAATACTGTAAGTAAGCATGTATGCAATTAAATACAAATCTCTTCTAATTTCAATGATTGAGATTTTTATCTATGCATTTCTTGAATACTTTGTGAAAGAAAAGGAAAATCTATGGGGAAAAGACCACAAAAAAACCTTTAGATTTAAAAGATAAAGAATTTCAATTCCTAGCATCTTCAAACAAACAAGGAAAAACTACCTGAAGCCTAGGGAGATACAGCTTGTCAAGGTAAACAGTTTGGAGTGATAATAATTCCATATAGGAATTCTATTGAGGTTCCATATAAGGCAGTTTTCTTTGTGGAATTCATTTATTTGAACAGATCATCAGATTGAACTATACAGCTAGTTGACTTTATGGCCACAAATTAGTTCTATAGTTAAACAATATAGCAAACAGAGACAGCGATAAGGATAGTTAAACCTTTTAGAGCAAATCATACAATAACCTTTGAGGTCAGGAAAGATTAAAAAAAAAACCTTGAATATGTCCACATTGTTTATTATTCGTTTTTGAACCCTATTTCTATGCTATACTCATCATCATACTTGATGGTGTCATAAAACAGATACTCAATAGGTAACTTATTAATATCTCAATAAGAGTATTCTGAGTGTTAAGCCACTAGAATATCTAGATGCAAATCTAAGTAGTAATGGTTCAGGTGAGATATCGAATTATAATATCTATCCTATTTCAATTCTTCATATTATGGTGATTAACATTTTACTTTCTATATTGTATATCTGTATCTATCATGTATTTATCGTCTACCTACCTACCCACCTACCTATCTTCCTATCTTGCTGATGCTTTATTTAAACAAAATTTCTATATCAGTGACTACATGACCTCTATAGATTCCATACACTAAATAAATAAGAGTTAACTTTTTTATACTTTTTTTCAAATATATCTCAATAGATTGAATATATGCTCCTTAGTCAAAGAGCCTACTTACTGCTCATAAGTCACTTTCTGCAGTATTGTCATAACTTCAAATGGTCATGAAGCTAATTTCATAAGTTGAAGACCGCATGTGCTGGAATGATCCAATTCAGATCCAATATTATGCAAATCTTGGTTGCATAATACACTAGTTCTCTGTTACTACTAATATGGAGTTAGGTTGTGTTTAATCATGGTGGGATCTTGGGGATTCATTTGGTGCATTTGGTAGCAGTGACACATTAGTCATTATTAATGCACCAGTCATTTTCCCCATTGTGACAAAAATGCTTCCCTGAATCAGTTATTCACAGTACATTTATCTACTATTCCTGGAATATATTGCTTGTACTCTATTTTAGAAATTAGTCTTAGGCCATTGTTTTTAGTAATTTTGTTCTTAGGGGAAAGAGTACACAATTATTTTGAGATGTAAATGGATCTAAGATACTTATTAAATGACTTGGAATGAGAAAAAATTAAAGAAAAGCTAAGTTTGCTTTGACTGCAATGATATCTTAGTAAAAAACAAATGTCAACCTGTGCTTGTTTACTGAGGGGTGAAATTTATTATAGCTAATGGAGGTTACTCTTCAATAATTAAACTTAGAATTGCAGCCAAAGGTACTGAGAGAAAAGGCTTCTATGGGGGACAAACAAGTCAACATGGACAGCCATGTCCATATAATCCCAGCTGCCATTTTGATGTTTTTGATACACACATCTGCCAGATGCACTTTTCTGAAAAAATCTAGTAGCAGTCTAAAGTTGGCCTGTTCAATCTAAAGTTGGCCTATTCTCAATGGAAAAACAGGGCTTTTTTTTCCTTCCTAAACAGCTACATTTTTATACACAAGAGATGAGGAATATCCATTGCTCAGAAAAAGAGCTGTCCTTTTTATTATGTGAAGCTAATTCAGAAAATTGCAATTCCCTGCTCTCAGTTCTGAATGGCTGTTTTTTTTATATTTGTTTGGAACATGGAGAAAAATCATTTTCTGTTTGCCATTCCCTCTGCAGCAGATGCTTGTCATAGATCTTTCGAAAGAAGATGAATGATGAAGTTAAAATATTGTCAGTATGAAGAGGTGCTTATTTTTTTGCTGACTTGTTTGCCACAATTGAAAAGGAGGGTGCTCTCTGCCTCAATAATGCTATTTAAAAGTATGAACTCTGGGATTCATTTGACATTTTGAAACCTTATTGGAGAAAATGAGCTCATCATTGTATATTTAAGAACCATATTCTGAATTTTATCAATTCTTAGATAATAATTATTATATAAATTATATAGATTTGATCATTATAGTTATGCTCACATTGATCATAAAAGCAAAGGAACATATATATATATACATATATATGTGTGTGTGTGTGTATGTGTGTGTATGTGTATGTATATATGTGGATCTTTGGTTCTTCAGGTTTTCTCCCGCGTAGAATTGGAGGTATCTAGGTGACGTATCTAGGCGAGGTATCTGCCCCACCACATACATCGGACAAACTAACAGAAGAATAAGTGCACGCATTGAAGAACACAAGAACTCAATCAAAAAAGAAGAACCGACCTCTTCCCTGTCCAACACCTCAAAGCCACAGGACATAAGATTGACTTTAAAAATACCAGAACTATCGCCAAAACCGAACACTTCAACAACAGAATAATCAGAGAAGCCATAGAGATAGAAAAACGCCCACACAGCATGAATAAACGAGATGACACCTCCTACCTACCAGCCATTTGGAAACCCGCCCTCATTAACAAATGAGTACCTAACATGAAGATGGACACCAGACCCACACCCACAAGGGCCACACAAGAAGCTGCCACCACACTTCCACATAGAAAGCAGACTTACACTCACACAGAAGATGAGACACGACCACGGACCAGAAGCCGTACCGCAGCTGCATCACTACTTGCTTCAACCCCCCCCCCCATCCCATACATGAAGCAAACTGACACTCACCATGAAGATGTGGCACGACCACGTACGCGAAGCCAAACAACAGGATCACAGCTCACCAGCTCAAATCCCCCAACAACTAAGACTAACCTGGGTACAACCAAACCCCCACCGGAACAGAACACACCCCCAGCCAATCAGAACACAGCCAACCCCCCAACCAATCAGAACACAGCCAAACCCCCAACCAATCAGAACACACCCCCACCCAATCAGAACACAGCCAAGCCCCCACCCAATCAAGTCACACCCCCACTAGCAGTTAAAAGGAAGAAACAGCTGCAAGCTCACATTACTCCGAAAAGCAGAAAGCTGAAAACACAAGCCTGAAGATGATGAATGAGACTTCATCGAAACGTCGCTTAGATACCTCCAATTCTACATGGGAGAAACCCCGAAGAACCAAAGATCCACATACAAATACCCGCGAAAACCTCCGAAAACAAATATGTATATATGTATATATGTATATATGTTTTCATAGATTTTCACGGGTACAGGTATGCAGGTCTTGGCGTGTTCGGGTCTTTTCCCATGTAAGATTGAGACTATCTTGGCAATGTTTCGACGAGATCTCACTCACCATCTTCAGGCTGGTGTTTTCGGCTTTGTGCTTGTGCGAGCAAAGCGTGATCTGAGCTGCTGTCTCCCTATATATACCGGTGGGGAGGTTGGCTGTGTTGTCATTTCTTGATTGGTTGATGGAGTTGATGTTTGCAGATTGGCTGGTTTTTTCTTAAGAACATGTGTGGCTGAGGTATTGGCTGTGTGTCTATCAGCCTCCTGTGTTGTAACAACTTGGGTAATGGGCTGTATGATGACCTTCTGAGTTCTATTGTTTTGACATCCTGGGTCTTGTGCTGTAATCTCCTGGGTTGTAATGACCTGGGTAATGGGCATCAGCCTGAAGATGGCGAGTGAGATCTCATCGAAACATTGCCAAGATAGTCTCAATCTTACTCGGGAAAAGACGCCAAGACCTGCATATGTATGTATGTATGTGTATGTATATGTGTGTGTGTGTGTGTGTGTGTGTGTGTGTGTGTGTGTTTGTGTTAGGTTTTTGAGCTGATAAATAATTAAACAAGGGAGACTAGGATAGATCTATTTCGAGCTACTTAGCTCTCATCAGCTAGCCATACCCTTACCAGGGAAGTATTGCATGTGAGGCAGTTGTAATTGCCATTAGGCCACTGGTTCTCATCCAGATCAGCGATACAGGGGAATGAGTATATATATTTGTGTTACAACACCCTAGTAAGCCCCAATCAAGGGAGGAAGCATACTGCTGTCCTTTTCTGTCTTTTGGCTCATCACCAGAGACCATCCAGACAGAAAGCTATTTGTTTCGTTGTCTTTTGTTTATATGAGTATTAGGTTTTTAAGCTGATAAATAATTAAGCAAGGGAGACTAGGATAGATCTATTTCGAGCTACTTAGCTCTCGTCAGCTAGCCATACCTTTACTGGGATTCGAACCAGGGAAGTATTACATGTGAGGCAGTTGTAATTGCCATTAGGCCACTGGTTCTCATCCAGATCAGCAATACAGAGGAATGAGTATATATTCTTGTGTTACAGCACCCTGGTAAGCCCCAATCAAGGGAGGAAGCATACTGCTGTCCTTTTGCCCCCACCTCCCATTAGCAAGGGGAAGAAGGTGAGCAGCAAGCCAGAGAAGATTCTCTAGCTTGCCATTTTCTTTTGTTGCGGGGAGGGAAGGCTAGCATCTAATGATGAAAGAAAAATAGAGAGCTTCACTCATATCTCAGGAAAAGATGGCACTTGTAGAATTCTTCCACATGGCCCAGCAATGGATCAGCCTGTCCTCCTTCTGTATCCTGATACTCTGAGCTATGGAGATCTTTGAAAGGTAAGTGAGCACTCAATGATGGGGTAGGTAAGTCCCAAGTGGCTGTGGAGATCTGAAGGCGGAAAGCATAGCATGGGGTAAGTGAAGGGTGGGGGGAAAGCATTGTACTTGTGTCTGCGCTAGGAATTCCTCAACTTGTGAGGCACTCCATATTCCACTTAACAACCTGTGTATTCATTTAATGAATGTATTGAGGGAGAGCAGGGATGTGTTCACTTAATACCCTCCTGACTTTCTGCTGTAATAGGCAGACTCCATTATGATCATAACTCAAGGATTACCTGTATAGAGGTCATCTTGCCGGGTAGTTTTTGAATTTCTGACCATTGTGTTTGAAGGAGCTTGTCTGTTAGAAAAGAAAAAAAGTGCTTCACCAAAATGAAACTTTCCATTGTTTTTGTCGTAAAAGTACTTAAAAAGTACTTACTGTCAGTTTGATGGATTTTGGTGATCTTTTCTAACACATCTTGGATTTGTGCAACAGCATACTTCTTACATTATGCACGGCTGCTTTTATTTCTTACAATAATGTCTCCTTATTCCCATTCATCTTCTCTTCTCCTCATCAGAATGATTTGGTTTTGTTGACCCCTGTGGAGTTGAGAATCTTTTCCATTGCCTTAAAGATGTTGGGATGGTAGAACTATTTTGGGTGGGTGGAGTTCACCTGCCACATTCTGAGTTTCAAATGCATTGGTTGACACTGGCTTGCCTGTGCTTACTGTTTAAGATGCTTCCAGGTACTTACTCTTTCCTCATTGAAACCTATTCTTTCTCTTGGTGTCCAATTCCTGCTCTTGGATCTATCTTGTGCCCTTTCCTCTTTGGAAGTTTCTTTCTGCTGTTCTTCACTGAGAGTTTCTCATGTTATTGCCCTGTTCACCTTTCAGGATAACCCATAAAGAGGAACGGCTGGCCTACGGTCCTTACATGTTCTCCTCCAGCAGCAAGAGTTCTGCAGAAATAATTAGGACACATCTGGCACTGCTTTCTCAGTTCTGTCCTTTTGCAAGTCCTGATGCTTATTTGTTCTTTTCCCCTCACTTCCCTCACAACACTCCCTTGTTCCTATTTGCTCTTTTGTTTGCTTGCTTTTGTTGTAAGCTCATAGTTGCTTATTTGCTTTCTCAAGAGTGCTGACTGAGGCTGAGCTCCTGGCTCAGGAATGCTGCTCTGTGCAGAAGTTAATCAGAGAGTCTCCTGAAGCTATAAGTTTTTTTCCCTGTTAGCTCTGATCATTAGTTTGGCAAACAAACAAACATAAACTCACTTGGCCAGAAGAACACCCAGACCTTGTACAATCAACTGAACAATTTTTCCAAAAGCTCATCCAAAAACTCAGCACATGTCAGTCCAGGTTAGGAACAATTGGAAATGCTGGTTTTACTTCTAAATACAGAAGCTTTTTCCAGCCTTAAATTTCATGAGTGAGCTTATAACAGGGACATTAATTTAGAATGAAATGTGAAAGCTAGTGTGTATGTATGTATGTGCCTGCATTTGGGTTTGCATTTTTTACCCCACAACCTCCTTCCTCTCTATTGCCTCATGTCCCAGCTAAACCAGTGAGGAAACAAGATCAGATCAGCTAATGTCACTGTCAGAGTTAGAGACCCAGCATCGTGCAACATGTTGAGTGCCTGTCTTTGCCTAACTCCTGCCCACCTAGAAATTCAGAAGCATGCAAATGTGAGTAAATAAATAGATACCACTTCATTGGGGAGGAAATAGCACTGTGTTTTGCTGGCCACGTGACCCATGTCTTTGGACAATGTTGGTTTATTGCTTCAAAACAGAGTTGAGCACCATCCTTATAGTTGGCAGCGATTAGAAGAGTAAAATCTGCTGGGACTCCAAGAATCAAAGAGCATTTATAACTATGAGCTTGTGTTTTTTCCAGCAATCTTACCCCAAATCAGTGGAAGTGCCATTCACAACTTCAGGTTTACCTACAATTTCTCATTTTTCTTTAGATTTAATTTTAGTTTGTCCAGCCTGTTATTAGATACTACAAACTGGTGTTATTGCTTCCCTGCAATTCAATAAAAGGAATAATTTAGTTTTGGCGCTTGATAAGAGCCATGGTGGTGCAGTGGTTAGAATATAGTACTACAGGTTCTTCTGCTGACTGCCAGATGTCAGTAGTTCGGTGTTCAATTCTCACCAGCTCAAGGCTGACTCAGCCTTCCATCCTTCCAAGGTGGGTAAAATGAGAGCACTGTTGGAGGAAATATGCTGACTCTGTAAACTGCCTAGCAAGGGCTATAAAGCACTATGAAGTAGTATATAAGTCTTATTGGTATTGCTATTCCAAAACTTGGTGCTGTTCCCAGCAGTTTCCTGTGAGTGTTGAGCATGATAGGGACAAGACAGAACCTTGTGGGACACCATTGGTTCATGAAAGAGAAGGCTAGGGTAATCTGGAATTTTAGAATTCAAACAGAGAGGCAAATGCCATACAATGTCTCAGACTTAACAACTGTTGATAAGAAAGACAAAAAAGTCTGGATGATGAACTGTGGCAAAGAAAGCAAAGATAGTATCAATAGTAATAGGTGCTTTGGAACAATTTCAAAACACCTGGAGCATTGTTTGAATATCATTGGCACCGACAAATTCACCATCAGTCAGTTGCAAAAGGCAGCTTTGCTTGGAACACTTTACATCCTGCAACTATATCTTTAATATTATTAACAACATCTGCCTGTCTCAGGTTCTTGGGAAGGACTCAGGTGAACAAAAATGCCACTTCCAGTCTAAACATCTGGCTGACAATGCGACCAACATAATAATCTAGAAGCTCTTGTACATGCTTGTATCTAGCATATGACCAATATGATAATTTGTTAAAGAACTGGGAGGCAGAATGTTAATTATTAAAGATTTTAGACTGCATTACTACAAATAAAGATGTAAAATTATGGTGGTGCTTTGTGCCTTGAAGCATCTTTCCCAAATAGAACTAAACCATGTTAAATATTCCACATTGAGATGCTTCTCTTTGTGAGTTCCATTCCTCCCATTCAATAGAAAACCATTTCAAATTAAGCAAAGTTACTTATGATATATTAGATGAGTTTGGGGACAAATAATATTCATTTTTAAAAAATACTTTCCCTTTACAACACTTTGGTAGATATTTCTAGTAGTATGTTAGCAAGTTCTCATTGCATCTCATTAATCTTAAAAGAGATCAATTTTCAATGGCTGCTGGAGAAGGGCTACATGGTTTTTTAACTTTATGGTTCAGAACAAAGAATAGAAATTTAAAAAAGAATGTATTTGTGCTGCCCACTTGCACTTAAAAGTGTTTTTATGTATATAGCATAAAGATTGCATTGACTGTTGCTGCTGGGCTAGGCAATGACATCCTGTGACTATATTGACACAGGACCCACTCAGAATTTATCCCATTAACCCAGAGGTGGTATTCAGCAGGTTCTGACCAGTTCTGGAGAACTGGTAGCGGAAATTTTGAGTAGTTTGGAGAACCGGCAAATACCACCTCTGACTGGAGATTTTACAGTATCCTTCCCCTGCAACGCTCACCAAGCCACGCCCACAGAACCGGCAATAAAAGCAATTGAATCCCACCAGTGCATTAACCCATCCTAAATATCTACCCACTAAAGAATTAGCTTCCTGGTGGAACATGTGAGTAAGGGAAGGGGGCAACTACTGTATTTGTCAGATTTTTCTTTTTGAACAAGGCATTTTCAGAAAAAGAAGCAGCAATTCTTTATGAAAAATCCATGCTGTGTATGTGTTTCATTTTCTTGGTGTTAGAGGATTATAAGCACACATTCAGTGGTGGGCTTCTACTGGTTTCACAACAGGTTTGATGGGTGTGTGCTTTGCACGCACATGCGCTAGACATGCGCTTCACACACACACAGCACATTACAAAACCACCATTTTACAGCTTTAAAACTTACTTTCCACTGCAATTAAGAGCTGATAAAACAGCAGAGTAAAACAGTTGATGCACAGTAATCCACTGTGACGCGCCTCAGCTGAGCTTCAAAACTGCAGAAATAAAGGACAGCTTTAGGAATTTGTGTCTGGCAGCATCTTTGTGTGGAAATGTTACAATCACACAAAAACTTTCTTATGGTTATAAAAATATTAAATCTCAGTGACATCTGATATAAATTATGACAAATCTCATGGAGACTGGAGGATCTTCTTCCTAGAACCAGAGCCTTGGAAGATTCTCAATTCTCTTTGTACCCAGGTCAGTAGTTAAACATCTACATAGTCCAATAGGACAGTGGTGGAATTTAATTTTTTACTACCAGTTCTGTGGGCATGGCTTATTTGGTGAGCGTGGCTTGGTGGTCATGTGACTGGGTGGGTATGGCTTAGTGGTCATATGTGATGCCCCTCCTGCGCGAGCTGCATTGGTTGCCAGTGGCCTCTTGGGTGCGCTTTAAGATTTTATTGTTAACTTTTAAAGCGCTCCATGGCATCGGACCAGGATATTTACAAGACCACATTCTGCCATTTTCCTCTCACCGTCTGGTGCGCTCCCACAGGGAGGGTCTCCTGTGGGTCCCGTCAGCATCTATGTGCCGGCTGGTGACCCCGAGGAATAGGGCCTTCTCTGTGGGGGCGTCTGCCCTCTGGAATGGGTTGTCTCCGGAGTTACGTATAGCCACGGACGTGGGGACCTTCAGGTGTGCCTTGAAAACCTGGCTCTTTGACCAGGCTGGCTTGGGCTGATTTTAGATTTGGGTGTTTTACTTTTTATATTAAATTTTAGGGTTTTAGGGAGGGGTTTTAATTGATTACAGCCAGGGCCTTAGTTTAATTTAGTTTTAACTTTTCACAAATTTATTGTTTTAGTTGTATGGCTATGCACCGCTCCAAGTCCTTCGGGAGAGGAGCGGTATATAAATAAATATTTATTATTATTATTATTATTATTATTATTATTATTATTATTATTATTATTATTATTATTATTATTATTATTATTACTACTATATGACTGGGTGGGCGTGCTTGATGGTTATGTGACTGGGTGGGCATGGCTTGGTGGTCATGTGACTGGGTGGGCGTGGCCAACTCAATGTCACTCACATCAAGGGGTGCCTCACCTGGCCCCTCTCCTCCCAGCCATTCCTTGTCACCCAGCCTCAACTTATCTATAGTTCTGTAAAAATGTTGTTCACCTTTTTTGACTTTATTATCTGCATACTATAGATGTACTTTCATGGACTACTGAAAGGAGGAAACGGCTCACATGCTTTACTCAAGAGTGTGATAGGCAACAGGCTTTTAAGGGGCTGCCACAAAGAAAGGGGGACAATGTATTTTCCAAAAAAGAGAATGCAAACAAGAAGCAATGGATGGAAACTGAACAGAGAGAAGCAACCTAAAACTAAGGAGAAACTTTCTTACAGTGAGAACAATTAATCAGTGGAATTGTCTGTCTCCAGAAGTTCTGGATGCTCAATCACTGGAAGTTTTTAAGAAAAGACTGGACAGCCATTTCTCTGAAATTGTATAGGGTTCACCCCAAGGTCCCTTTTAAGTATTGTTCTGACACCTTTCCCAGGATTTCTACTCAGAATTTGGCATCCTCAGTTTTCTTGTCTGAGCTGGGGGTTGGACTAGAAGACCTCCAAGGTCCCTTTCAACTCTTGTTAAACACATGTGTATTTCATGCTTTGGACTATTGACATTGAATGCATGTAAACCCTGAAAAATATGTGGTAGCCCTGGGCAAAAGAAAGGCTGAAAAATCACTCTAGGTGTAGGGACACTGTAAATATTAACACATGATAAATAGTGGAACAATTAAAAATAATAGCACAGAGCTTTATATATCTCTCCCTATTCTTTCTTTCTTTCTTTCTTTCTTTCTTTCTTTCTTTCTTTCTTTCTTTCTTTCTTTCTTTCTTTCTTTCTTTCTTTCTTTCTTTCTTTCTTTCTTTCTTTCTTTCTTTCTTTCTTTCTTTCTTTCTTTCCTTCCTTCCTTCCTTCCTTCCTTCCTTCCTTCCTTCCTTCCTTCCTTCCTTCCTTCCTTCCTTCCTTCCTTCCTTCCTCCCTCCCTCCCTCCCTCCCTCCCTCCCTCTCATACACACACACACACAGAACACTTAACAGACAAGCATTTTGGAAGCAGCTCCTTTAAATTTCTCCAAGGCTGGAGTGAATTCCCCCACTCCCTCTGTCAGCCCGCACTCCTTCTCACTCACAAGGGCAAAGCAATACTTGCAGCGTCCATACCTTTCTTCCTTTCCCCCGGGAGAAAGAGGACGTGGGGAACGGAAAGCTAGGAGAGCGATTGCAAGTGAGCGACCAGGCGACCGGGTTGGGGGTGTGACCAACCAGGGGTCACCACTGATTTGGCGACCCACGATAAATAACTGCTACCAGTTTGCCCGGTTGAATACTACCTCTGCAACAGGAGTGGATCAGAGATCTGTGATTGTGGAAGAAGTAGATCTTTCAAAATTTCCCACTTTTTCATTTCTTAGGAGCAAACAGTTTCGCACTGCAGGACCTCACTGAGGTCAACTCATGAGCAAAGAAATAAGACTTGATGGATGGACACAAGAAAAAAAGACCATTGAGATCATGTTATGTGATATTGCAGTTTGTTGTACTGCTATGTTGGCTCATTTGTAGCTTCACTTAACTCTCCTTTGTTCAGTTCGAAGATATATCAATTTTTGAACTTTATGTATAATGATTTGTTATTTAATAGTGGCTTCTGCCCAGCTTGAATTAGCTTAGGAAAATGCTATCATCAGTCATTTTTAGGAATCACCTTTTCTTCCTTAGAGAATGTGATTATTTTTCCGTCTACATATTTTATTATAGCAGACTAGCATGAAAATTAGATTGCATAATTTATATTATGTCAAGCTGAATACCACCCAATCCCCAACCATTTTGTTTTGTCTTGTGTTTGATGATCCATATCCAGTTGTGTGTGTGAGAGAGAGAGAGGGAGGGAGAGGGAGAGAGAGATCAGAAGGTGGTAATTAAATAGTGGTGTTAGTGCTGTTTATAAAATCAGTTAAATCCACATGAGGATTTCCCCATTAAATGTTTAGGATCAAATTACTAAGTAAATGTCAAAGAAATAACTGAACAAGTTAAAATGGGGAATGCCAGTTATGGGTATTCCGCATCTACCAAAATAATGGCGTGATGAGAAGCACAATTTACTCACAAATAGTTCATAAGTTTTCATCTGCTCTGTATACTTTTTTGCTAGGTTGTGATCTGTCAATATTAAATTTTGACTGAGAGCCAATTTTTTTCTTAAGGAACCTAGAGGAATAATCTAAGAGGTGAAGTTTGATCTTAGACTAGAGAATATGGATGTATTAAAATGGTAAATTAAATTAAATTACCAGGAATAAAATGTTTTCATGAAAATTGTACTTTTTGATGTGCGGGACACCATTCATATAACCTTGAATTTCAGTAGAACAGGTTACATATGATGTCAAGATAAATATGTAGACCAGTTTGTTTCATATGAGGAAAAATGTGGAGGCAAGTGAAATGCAAATGTAACAGATGGTAACAAGGTCATTTAATATCTTCCTTCCTCAGGAAATGTAAGAAGAGGTTAAAAACCTCTTTTTATACTCAGGACTGAATTCCATCCTAAGCACAGTATCTGTATTTTTTAAGTTTAACATTTTATAGTTATAACTATGAATGTTGCTGCTGTTTGTTCATTTTTAATTATAATTTGCAATGATGTTTTAATGCGTTTTAGAAATTATTATTTTAGTTTCAATGGTATTTTAGATTGACCTTATTGTTAGCCATTGCAAGCTGGTTTGACGATGAGTGAACGGGAGAAAAGAGAGAAAGAAAGAAGGTTTTGTGTTATGAACAGCACAGTAGCAGAATAAAAATTCCTACTTTGACTGTACTCTTTGATCTGTACATTTTCTACCTTTAATATTTAATATTATATAAGTTGGAGCATAACATGACAGACAGATTCTAACATTTTAACATGGATCCAGCACTGTTATCAAATTACCGTCCTGTCTCCAACCTTCGCTTTGTTGCAAAGGTTGTAGAGACTGTGGTGGCACGTCAGTTCCCGCAGTACCTGGATGAAACGAGTTATCTCGACCCCCTCCAATCGGGCTTCAGACCCGGGCACAGCACAGAGACGGCATTGGTCGCGTTGATGGATGATCTCTGGAGGGCACGAGACAGAGGTTGTTCCTCTGTCCTGGTGCTGTTAGATCTGTCAGCGGCTTTTGATACTGTCGACCACGGTATCTTATTGCAGCGATTGGAGGGGTTGGGGATTGGAGGCACCGTCCTACGATGGTTCTCCTCCTTCCTCTCCGACCGTTCGCAATTTGTGTTGACAGGGGGACAGAGATCGACCCCAAGGCCCCTGCTTTATGGGGTGCCTCAGGGATCGGTACTCTCGCCCCTATTGTTCAACATTTATGTGAAGCCGCTAGGTGAGATCATCCGTGGCTTTGGGGTGGAATTCCATCAATACGCTGATGATACTCAGCTATACATCTCCACCCCAGACCACCCCAACGAAGCCGTCGAAGTGATGACCCGATGTCTGGAGGCCGTGAGGGATTGGATGGGTCATAACAGGCTTCATCTCAACCCGACCAAAACCGAGTGGCTGTGGTTTCCTGCTCCCAGATACAGTCAGCTTGTTCCCTCGCTGACCATAGGGGGAGAGGTACTGACCCCTGTGGAAAGAGCGCGCAATTTGGGTGTCCTCCTGGATGTACGGCTGTCTTTGGAAGAACATATTGCAGCCGTCGCCAGGGGGGCTTTTTATAAGATTCGTTTGATCTACCAGTTGCAGCCCTTTCTGGATCTGGACGCACTTCGCACAGTCACTTCCGCCCTCGTTATCTCCCGCTTGGACTACTGCAACGCTCTCTACATGGGGCTCCCCTTGAAGAGTCTCCGGAGGTTACAGTTAGTCCAGAATGCAGCCGCACGGATGATTATGGGCGCCCCCAAGGACACCCACATAACACCACTTCTCTGCAGACTGCACTGGCTTCCTGTGGCCTTCCGGATTCGATTCAAGGTGGTACTATTAGTATTTAAAGTGCTCCATGGCTCGGGACCTGGCTACTTACGGGACCGCCTTCTGCCACAAACAACCTCCCGCCGCCCAGTACGCTCCCAAAGGGTCGCCCTGCTTGGGATACCGCCACTTGATCGTTGTCGGCTGGCGACCCCGAGATTACGTGCTTTCTCTGTGGGAGCCCCCTCCCTTTGGAACTATCTCCCCCCGGAGATACGAGACACATCAGACATCCTAACCTTCCGGCGTGCAGTCAAGACCTTACTTTTTAAGCAGGCCGGCCTAGGCAATTAAAGGTTTTCTGAGATTTTTAAATTTTAGATTCAAATAAGACTTTTAATTCTATTTGACGGGACTCAATCATTTACTTACTTACTTATTTTACTCATTTATCCTATTTTCATCTATCTATATTCAATTCTGAATTAATTACTGTTACTGTTGACTGTATCTTTATATGTTTAGACTGTACACCGCCCCGAGTCCCTTTTGGGAGAGGGAGCGGTATAAAAATACGATAAATAAATAAATAACCTTGTTTGTAATCATCTAATTTTGAAGCTCAGAATAGTTATTTGCTTGATATTCCTTGTAGTCACTAAGCCATTTTATTTTATTTATTTTATTTTATTTGTCAATCGCTTACAAGATAATAGGTGTAAGTATAAACATGAATAAGAATACAGAAAATAGGTATGATTAAATGGGGACATTAGGATAGGGACGGGAGGCACGATGGTGCACTTATGCACGCCCCTTACAGACCTCTTAGGAATGGGGTGAGGTCAATAGTGGATAGTTTGAGGTTAAAGGAGTGGGAGCTTGAGGATGTAACTACAAAGTCAGGTAGTGCATTACAGGCATTGACCACTCTGTTGCTGAAGTCATACTTTCTGCAATCAAGTTTGGAGTGGTTAACATTGAGTTTGTATCTGTTGTGTGCTCTTGTATTGCTGCAGTTGAAGCTGAAGTAGTCATTGACTGGTATGACATTGTAGCAGATAATTTTGTGTACTACGCTTAAGTCCAACCGTAGGCGGCGTAGTTCAAGATTGTCCAAGCCCAAAATTTCAAGTCTGGTGATATAGGGTATTCTGTTGTGAGCAGAGGAGTGTAGTACTCTTCTCGTGAAATATTTCTGGATTCTCTCAATTGTATTAATATCCGATATACAATGTGGATTCCAGACAGATGATCTGTATTTGAGTATTGGTCTAGCAAAAGTTGTGTATGCCCTAGTTAGCAATTCAATATTTCCAGAGGAGAAGCTTCGTAAGATTAGATTTACAATGTTTAATGCCTTTTTGGCGATGCTGTTGAGTGAAGTTACACTGCAGCATTCATAAACATGTATAGAAGTTTCTTTTAATAAATAGGCTTTGACTAATATCTTCCAAGTCCACAAATTGCTTATGAGGTGCAAAGATAATCCTTTAGACTTTCTTCTTTAATCCAAGGGAATATCAATGCCATAATGAAAACTTAACAGGGTCAAAATGTTATTTTTAGCTCATTACTTCTGACAAAAATGAGGTGAAGTTATAGTAAGAAGTTTCACAATGGGATTATAAAAGATGTAAATGAATTTAAATATCATGATATGATGTTGAAGGACATGTACTGTTTTTTTAGACAAATACATTCATACCTTGCATAGCATAGTGGTGAATATAATACATTCTATGAGTTCTTTGGAGTGGAATAACCAATACATTTAAATAAAACAAAATAAATGAAGTAACTTTGTTTTGTGTTTAGATTTCCCAGTTGATCACCGAGTCTGGCCGCGATGGACTGACTGAAGCTGTGCTGAACCATTACAATGCAGATAAACCTTCCTTGTATAGCTTCCCCATTTCTCAGAGCACCAGTGTTGCTAGTGATACTTCAACTGGTACCTCAGTGGCAGCTTCCTTTTTTGCCAGGTAAGACTAAAAGTTCTGCTTTGGATTATTTTAAATTGTCAAATACCCTTATAAAGAAAGCGTGCTTGAAGACTTGATGGAAGGGTATGGTAACATAAATAACATTACATGCTGCAATTTTACATAGAATTATTTGTTGGGTAGGGAATAACATGAGGTAATCATTTTTGCCTAATTTAATTGGGAATAAATTTTAAATGCATAAGAGTATGAAAGCAACATTCTCTGGGACACAGTCTTTTATTCAAGAGAGAGTGGCTGCTGAATTGAGGCTCCTATCATTTGTTAACTGCCACCGTATATATACTGTATATTCCTGTCACTCTAGTAATTTTTACAAGTGATCCTTTGTCACTAGTCAATGGCCTTAATTCTATTTAAAGTGTTATGTGTTTCCAAGGTGAAGGCAATTGAATTACTCCAAACTAGGGAGTTTTGTTGAAAATAACCACCTGTATGATGAGTTAGTTTTTTCTTTGGAAAAATCATTATGGAAATAATAGTAATTCTTGTCCCTGATTTGATATGTTAGAAAATCCTACAGATATGCCTAGACTGAATCAAAACAACCCCATTATTTTCTTTTGCATACTTTACCAGAATCATAGAGACCTTCTGACTGTAGCATAATAAAAACAATGCCCACAAGTCAAAATACTATTGATTTTCATTGAACAGTTTGGCACAAATAACTGAAATCATGAGTCAATACTACATGTAGTACTTAGGAAGTGGGTGACCTTTCAAGGGATACCTGAAAGGCTCCAATTAATGATTTTAGGTAAATCAGTCTCCTAACATTTTTATTACAAATTGGGCAACATTTACTGTATAGTGCATCAGTCTGGTTATCCTATATGTTTTAAGCGTTATATTGAAAGTAATGGATGTTGCAGTAAAAGACCAAAGTATAAGATTCAGTCTGCTGTTGATTTATCAGAATCTTTATCCAAGAGAAAAAAAATTAAAATGCCTTATTTTACCTCAGGGCTAGATTACTTTCTACTGTACATGAATAGGCTGCTCATATATGTTCAGGTGTTTTACACACACACACACACACACACACACAAGTTCAAATGATTATGTAACTTGTGTTTTCATTGTTGAACTATCTGAAAATGTATAATGAATCTACCTTCTGGTTCATATTTACATTTAAATATGTTGGAGTTGGAGGTTGGATCTGCTAAAATAATTGCTAAAATAAAAGTTTGAATCAGCCCTCAGTATCTGTCTTTTATTCTGGAGAGTTGTAGATTAGAATAAAAGAAATTAGGTAGCAAGTACATCACAGCAATTTTATCCTTTGTCAAGTTAGACAGATAAAATTGATGTTTGGATTGCAGAATTTTTGTTTAAGTTTCTAAAAATATTTGAGTAACAAGAAATTGTATCTGTAGATGAGAAAAGAAATTACACTGAAGAAATAAATAATTATTGCTACCTATTCATTACAAATATAAGTGATATACTTCAACTTTTAGGATGCAAAATAAAAATTCAGGATATTAACATTATTTTTAGAGCAGAAAATACAAGATTTAAGGCACTGATGAATCTAGAGTTGCTCTTGTAATTTTTATAAAAGAATTAGAAGAAAACCTGTAAAAACTTAATGATAATCATTTGCTTTGCCAACTTTCTTCCAGTTATAACTAACTAACAGGCTAACACAGTAGCTAAAGCATAGCTGTAACACTTTTAACACTCCAGCTGCACAATTATTATGTCTTCTGAGTGCTGTTGACAAGGCTGGTAAAAGAAATAGTGTTTTCTTAAGAGGGCAATTCATTCAGCCAACTTTCTCCATGTAATTAGTGGGTACAAACCAATGGCTACTTGAAAACGTAAAGAAACCTCTGTGTAACTTCAAGAAAAGTTAACATA
Source organism: Bungarus multicinctus (assembly GCA_023653725.1). Taxonomy (NCBI): domain Eukaryota; kingdom Metazoa; phylum Chordata; class Lepidosauria; order Squamata; family Elapidae; genus Bungarus; species Bungarus multicinctus. The sequence goes on along the minus strand of CM042836.1, from coordinate 65,945,531 downwards.
TGTCTAGCTTTCAGCTTGGCTCAAGGTTATATGTTTATGTATGGTTTTATTTTACAACAAGATCACAGTATGTTGGGGGAGAATTATAAAATGGTTGTGTTGTTTAAATATATAGCTGGTTTATACACATTCCTCAGTTTAGCATAACCGTAAATCTTTTTGTGTATTGACATGAAATGATTATTTTATAAAGGAACATGTGTGCTTCTAAATGGAGATAGTTTTTCACCCAAAGGCACTGCATTCCTGAAAAATAAAAACTCATTTGTGATGTGATACAAGAAATTGATCTTGTGTACTGTTAATCTTCAAAATCAGTGTAAATGAATTGGCCAATTAGAAATATTTCTGGTTTCTACTGTGCTTTGTATGAGTGTGAACATATTTGGCCCTTTCCCCATGGAAGATTTACAAAACAGCTCTATTTGTAGGATAGTCGTGGATATACTATATAAAAAGGAGAATCACTGACACAATTCAACCAATAAGCAGGAGGTAACTATGGAGGAAGCAAAGCCATTACGGGTAATCCTTGACTTACAACAGTTTGTTTAGTGATCATTCAAAGTTAAAATGGCACTGAAACAAGGGACTTATGACCATTTTTCATATCATTGCAGCATCCATATGGTCACATCAGTGGTGGGATTCAAATTTTTTTACTACCGGTTCTGTGGGCGTGGCTTGGTGGGCGTGACAGGGGAAGGATACTACAAAATCTCCAGCCAGAAATGGTATTTGCTAGTTCTCTGCACTACTCAAAATTTCTGCTACTGGTTCTCCAGATTTGGTCAGAACCTGCTGAATACCACCTCTGAGTCACATGATCAAAATTCAGGTGCATGGCAACTGACTCATATTTATGACAATCGCAGTGTCCCATGGTCATGTGATCCCTTTTTGCCACATTCTGACAAGCAAAGTCAACAGGGAAGTCATGAACAACCGTTTTGCTAACAACCGGGACAAGAAAGGTTACAAAATTCACTTAAACATTTCACTTAGCCACAGAAGTTTGAAGCTCAATTGTGGTCATAAGTTGAGGATATGTTGACAGTTTTGCTTTCCACCCATGGACAGAAACATCTGACTGAAAGAACTTGGTGCCTTCCACATGGGTTCAACTATAACTCCAATAAATATCAACTAGCATAGCACGGGGAAAATAAAAAGTATTGTGTAGTTGTGCTTGCTGATTCTCATTTAACTTTTGCCACAGAGTTGTTTTGCAGATCAAATAAACTAATCCTCTTCATCATGCCAGGGACTCCAAAGGTAGGATGTTCATGGGATAAATAAACAATATGATAGAAGTAGTTAGACATTTATTTTGTAGCAGAATGCCCAAAGACACCCTTATGTAAAGCACCAGCAATAAATGATGCAAAATTGCTATGGACATATGTATATGTGTGTGAGTTTATTTCACATTGTTTTAAAAAAGAAATTCAGCAATAGATAAAAGATGTACAGTTAAATTAGCACATATTACATGAAGCTCCAAAGTGTTGCTAACTCCTAAGAATAAGAAAAGCTTATATGCTTACATATCTATGGTATTATGTAGGTCTTCACAACTGTGTGAAAGTTTGACAAGCTCAGTCAACATAAAGAATGGGGATCTGGGTACAGAGGCCTTCAGAAAGATTTGCTTTGATCACCTGTGTGAAGAGCCCTCACTGATAGGAAATGTCCACCTGAGTCAATAGAATTAAACAGTTCCCTGATTCTAAAACCGTGAAATGACTTAGGTAGAATGGCTAGTTATCCCCCCTTCGCCAAATAAAAATTAAATTCTGGAATTAGAGATGTGTTTATACCTAAAGTTCATATTGAAGCATGTTATTCCATAGTTCAGTACTCTTGTTCTGAATTTAAATAAACTAAAAAATACTTCATATTATTCCATTTTGCAGTATCCATTTTCAGGAATGGGTGATTGCAAGAAGGATGTGCTGGTGCAGAAAAGAGTGCAGATAAATCAAGGCAAAGGACCTCCTAGCCACATCTGGTACTTGCTCTAGGGGGACCTCCAAAGTTTATACCTGTTCTATTTGGAGAAGTGCAACACATCCAGAAATAAAGATAATAGATCCCTGATATTGGAAGAGCCAATCACTCAATTTTGGTCTTGACAGTATTGCTAGCCCAACCCAGGGTACAATCTAGTATCATCAGCATATTGATGGTTTTGGGTTCTATACTTGCTAGGAAATGATTGTACTAAGTGCTTTATGCAGATATTAAATGAAGGGAATGAGAATGTTGAGTCCAAGACCCACCATATGTAATGGATCAAAGGCTCGACTCTCCCCATCCTAACAGTGACTGGAATTAACCTGAGAGAAAAGAAACACCATATTTCCCACTCCTAATCCCATGGTCAGCCCAGAAATTTATTGATTTATTTATTTACCTAATTCACACAGATAAACTCAGGGCAGTTTACAACATTAAAAATCATGAAAATATAAAACTCATAAAACTCCATCTCCTTCCATCATGAAAACTGCAGAGACATCAAGAAGAACTAGAAAAATCTGGCTATTCCCTTCTATACTCTGCTAACAGTCATTTTCAAACATAGCCAATGCTTTCTCTATGCTATGTCCTGGTTTAAAACCCAACTAGAAATGATTTAGAGGATCTGTTTTATCCGGAGGTTCTCTAAAGTTATAAACTAATCATATTTCCAAGAAAGGGAAGGTTGGATCTATCAGTGGCTTTATAGGAAGAAGTAAACATTGACCAATGCAGAGAGTCATATCTCTGAGAGAGCACTATCTTCTTCTGGGATTCAGATTTTGGTAATACACATTATGTCAATCTCTTATCCTCATTGAGGATAAGAGCTCAAAATGTCCTTTCCTAAAGTCTTGCTTTATTTTCATTGTGGTCAATACACAAGGCATTCTTTAGTTCTGAAATGAACAATATGTGGTCTTTCAGTTGCTGTTGTATTTTCTCTGATTATTGGCATGTTCACTGCAGCTGATGGAAACCAGAGTCAACAATATCTGGAGGGGCACATATTGTCCAACCTTGTTTTAGTTTATACTTTGTTTACTTTCTGTTGGATTATTCCAATTATGTTCCTGTTTTAGTCTTCTTTATATTTATCTTGGACAATTGATTTTTTTGGCCTGTTAATTTAATAGTTTAATTGTATCCCCTGAATTAGATGTTTTGGCTCTCTTATTTGCCGATGCAGACTGGCATCTGTATATCTCCCACATTATTTAGTAACTCAACTCTTTCCTATATGTCCCTGTGTACAAATAGCATAGCACAGCATTTTATTTTTTTTTCAAGATAGCCTAAATGGAATAAAAAATAGCATCTTTACATATCCTTTGTCCTAATTATAATTGTAAATGGCATGAGATTACCATTTATTTTCTAAAATTGGATCAAAATAGAAATCAGGGTCATGGTCCAATTTTCAAGAACGAACAGCAGAAGGATTTTAGGTAATCTGTAAATTTTATAGCAATGAAGAGATTTGCAGATTTTAAAAAAATCACTAATTTACGTTTTTGTTTATTATTATATGTGGAAATAGAAAATGATGTTATTCTGCCATGAAGCTATATATGTACCCTCTAGAGTTCAGGGGATTTTTTTGAAGGTTCCTCTAGATGAGAATTTGCGAGCTCACAATATTATATGAAGGAAGAAGAAATTGAGCAAACAGGATAATGTTTGCATTTGAATTGAGATTGGATCCCATGTCATTCTTTTCTGTTTATTTCTAATCGTATTTTAGACTGCTTCCAAATTTAGAGGAACATTTTGTATTTTTGGGCAGGAATAATCCTTTCTGATCTTTTAAAAATAAAACCAGCCTATCCCACTGTTCCTTGTCAACAAAAGCACAATATATAATACTTCAACTCCAAGGAAGAAATAATGTTCTAAATGAAAGCAGATCTTTTCCTTTCTCCCTGTGCCAGTTCTTTGTTTAAGCAGTGAGCAGGCAGCTTACATTCATCCCAGATGTTCATGAAATAAAACCCTTAATATACAACAGAATTTATTTTTAACCACTTTGTTGTAACATGTGTAAAAATATCAAGATCTTAAAGCACTGTACCAATATTTTATGTGTTGTCCAAAGAAGCATTTAGTCCCAGTAATTTATTTATTTAACATATTTGTATACCGCCCTTCTCCCGAAGAGCAGTGTACAGCCAACCATAAAACTTTCTACAATTATAAAAGTTAAAAGAGAATTAAATATCCTAAGGCTGCCTAAAATCATACCCCCCCAATAAATTAATAAAACCCCGAATATTAAAATCCCAATTTAAAACTCCAAATACTAAAATTACACTAAAAATCCCACTTCAGCCCAGGCCGGCCTGCTCAAAGAGCCAAGTTTTCAATGCACGTCTGAAAGCTTTCAGGTCGGTGTTATTGCGTAACTCCGGAGGCAGACCGTTCCAGAGGGTGGGAGCCCCCACAGAGAAGCCCTATTTCTTGGGGTCACCAGGCAGCACATAGATGCCGTCGGCACCCAAAGAAGGCCCTCTCTGTGGGAGCGCACAGGTCGGTGGGAGATTACCGGCAGAACGCGGTCCTGCAGATAACCTGGTCCAATGCCATGGATCGCTTTAAAGGTCAAAACCAGAACCTTAAAGTGAACCCGGAAAGCCACCGGCAACCAATGCAGCTCGCGCAGGAGAGGCGTCACATAGGAGTTTCGTGACGCCCCCATAACCACCCGCGCAGCCGCATTTTGTACCAGTTGAAGCCTCCAGGTACTCCCCACAGGAGCCCCATGTAGAGAGCATTACAATAGTCCAGGCGAGAGGTGACAAGGGCATGAGTGACCGTGCGTAAGGCGTCCCGATTCAGAAAAGGCCGCAACTGGCGAATCAGGCGAACCTGATAAAAAGCCCCCCTGGAAATGGCCGTAATATGATCTTCTAAAGACAGCCGTGCATCCAGGAGGATGCCCAAATTGCGAGCCCTGTCTGTGGGAGGTAAGACCTCTCCCCCAATAGCCAGCGACGGAGTCAGCTGACTATATCGGGGCACCGGAAACCACAACCACTCAGTCTTGGAAAGGTTGAGCTGGAGCCTGTTCCGCCCATCCAAATCCGCACGGCCTCCAGGCACCGGGACATAGCCTCCACAGCATCGTTGGGGTGGTTTGGGGTGGAGATGTAAAGCTGAGTATCATCAGCATACAGGTGACACTGCACTCCAAGACCACAGATGATCTCTCCCAGCGGCTTCACATAAATGTTGAACAAAAGAGGGGAGAGGACCGACCCCTGAGGCACCCCACAAATGACCTCTCCCCCCCGTCAACACAAATTGCGAGCAGTTAGAGAGAAAGGAGGAGAACCATCGTAGGACAGTTCCTCCAATCCCCAATCCCTCCAACCGCCGCAATAAGATACTATGGTCGATAGTATCAAAAGCCACCGAGAGATCTAACAGGACCAGGACAGAGAATACCCCCTGTCACGGGCCCTCCAGAGATCATCAACCAACGCGACCAATGCTGTTTCGGTACTATGCCCGGGCCTGAAGCCCGATTGGAAAGGATCGAGGTAAGTCGCTTCCTCCAGGTACTGAGGGAGCTGAAACACTACCACACTCTCCACAACCTTCGCTAAAAAGGGAAGGTTGGAGACTGGACGATAGTTCTTTAAAACAGCCGGGTCCATGGCAGGCTTCTTGCCATTTTCAAGGCAGTTGGAAGCGACCCCTCTCTCAACGAAGCGTTGACAATCCCCTGGAGCCAGTCTCGTGTCACCTCCCTGGTGGTCGAAACCAACCAGGATGGACACGGGTCCAACAAACGTGTGGTGGTATTCAGCCCCCCCAGCAACCTGTCCACACCCCCAGCGGTCATAGGGTCAAACTCCTCCCAGATAATAGTCTCAAGACTTGCCCCGGACACCTCCCCCAGGACCACCCAATTGGAGTCCAGCCCGCCCGGAATCCGAGCGATTTTGTCGTGCAGAAATTGGGAAAACTCCTCTGCTCTGCCCTGCAAGAGGTCCTCCCGCGCTCTCGGCTCAAGCAGGGAGCGGGTCACTAAACAGAGCGGCAGGGCGATTTTCTGCCAATGCAATAAGGGCGGAGAAATGCGAATGTTTCGCCGCCTCTATCGCCACAAGGTAGGTCCTAATATAAGACCTCACCTGTGTCCAGTCAGACTCTGCGCGGCTAGCCCTCCAAACACTCTCCAGACGTCTTTTCCGGCACTTCATCTCCCTCAGCTCCTCCGTAAACCACAGAGCTGGATAGGATCTGTGCCGGGTCAGAGGTCGCCACCAGGTGGCCACCAAGTCTCCAGGCGAGTTATGAGCCAGTCTCAGGAAATGGCCCAAGCTCCCTCTGGAACCGCTCAGGGTCCATCAAGCGCCTGGGGCGGAACCATCTATACGGCTAATGTGAGTAAAATCATAATGCTTTACTTTCTTCAAGCTTTTTGCAGGAACTAAGGTTCTTTGGACTTTTGAATAATAGCAAATAAAAGCCAAAAGATAAGAGGAGAGATCATATATAGTGATCATATATAGCATCTGTCCTAGAGGGATGGAGCTCCCATTCATAACTTGCCATGCAAATATCTGGATAGGAACCAACCAGCTGAACTAGGTAATGTCTGAAGATTGGAAGCTTTTTCTCGGCTACATCCATGGTTTTGATATACACTGTAGTAAGATAAGGACAGATGTCTGATATCAGAGAGATAGTTTGCATCATGGATAGGCGGGTTTATTTTGGGAAAATAGAGCAGAAAGTAAGACCTTTCCTTCCCACGTATTATCTGAATCGTTTTGACCTTTGTTTGACTACATGATCAAAGTGAAGGGAAAAAACCAGGTACCAGCTTTGTGCCTAGAATTGCTATCCTTTCTGGCATGACAATGTGAATTGGATGGGCCAGTTCATTAATAATTTGCTCTTTCTACTTACAAATTTTCCATTAATTACTCTTCTAACATTTTTTGCTTGCACAGTCTTTTGGATCCAGTCTCTTCCTTCAAGCAGCTGAAGGTGGAGAGCTGGGAATACCTGAGAATTGCTAGGATTGATGCAGATCTGACTATGATTTATTTAGGTTTATAAACAGTTTCACTTCAGAAGCTTTGGGCAGTATATGAAATCAAACACAAATGTAATATAATCAAGACAGTAATAAAACCATAAGCAATAACAGACAATTTTAAACTGACACACACATAAGTTGATTTCTTTCATGCAGCAATTAGACCATATGCTTTGCATAATTATTCCACTCCCTTTTTTCATTATGATTTAATATCATTCACCTTAATAGTCAAAAATATTTTTTTGAGTCTTTCTGTATTTGGAAGGCTGCTGACCAATTTAATTATTGTGGAAGCCATTTGTAAAGCATAATCAAATATCAGCCATTTTGTACATCTGTAATCAAAGCTTAAAAACAGGAGGGTAATTTAATAGAGAGTATATGGAGATAATATAGAATTATTTTATAAAATGTAATTCTGGCATATTATTTGACCCTAAAGATTACTAAAAGTTTCTTGAAAAACTTTTTTAAGGGAAGAGAAAATTAAAATGTCAAGTAATTGAAAGAAATGGTAAGGCACTAACTTGATAACAGCAATTTCAATTGTTTGACAATTTAGACAGCCTAACAAATTTCAATTAGTCAATCAATTTGGTGGGAAGTAAATCCTGATAAATTCAATGAAATAAATTCAATGATATTTCCTGTTTCATGAAAGAAGCAGAGCAAAGAATAACAGTGATAAAATAGTATAATGCAAAAAAATGAATATTCATCTTTTAGTGTTCCACTAATATTAAAGCACATAGTCTGAATTAATTGTATGGATATTATGTTTTATAGCATTAAAAAATATTGAAAAAAATAATCCGAAGGAAAAGACCTTTCTAGAAATCAGTGTAATAGGCAAAACCATCTAAAAAACCTGCACAGATTACCCAAAATTCCTTTGTCTTGTCTCTTTGTTTATAGGCTAATTCAAATATTAACAACTACAACAACAGTGAAAAAAGCTTTGTTACTTTCTTTTTAGTAAATATACTTAAGACTCTGAGCGTAACATTCCAGCCCTCAAGAAAAGGTGTACAAATCTGAATAAATTTAATCCATGTTTGTTAAATATCCTGCAAGTAAAATATTATCATTTGCAGGGGTTTATAATATTGTTCTCATTCAGTCATTCAGTCCCTTCTGTTTGTCAGTAACTACTTCTCTGAGTTCTTATAAGTTCGTGTTTGTATCATCAGTGGTAGTAGCCAGTGTCATGCCCCTGTCAGAATCTGACTTGGAGGAGGAAGCCAAACAGCTGACAGGAAGTGAAAGTGTGGCTCTGTTGACTGTGGAAGAAACTGGGGAAGGGCAAAATCCAGCTGGGCAGAGCCGGGGAGAGGTAGAACAAGGGAGAGGGAATTCAGAGGAAGACCCAGACTCACGCCCTCTTCATCCTAGAGCACACAGGGAGGAACGGAGAAGAGAGCAACATGGGTTGTGTGGCTTATGGGGGAGGAAAGGGCCCTGATTCCCTTCATTAGCTGCAGTTGGGAACACAATGTATAAAAAGGCAAACTGCATGCAGCAAGCTGTTGGGAGCAAACATGACTTTATCTTGTATCGTCATGGCTTATCTGTGTTCCTGGCATCTTCCCAACCGTATGAGTTTTGCTGTGCTTTCAAGTCTGAAATTCCTTCTTCAGCCCTGTCAAACTAATTACTTCAGTTTGGTTTGTTTGGATTTTAAGTTACAGTTTGTGTGCACCTTGTTTTGGACTGAATTTTCTACAGTTAAAGGCTGGTTGTTCCTGGGAGAGTTTTTCTCTAGCCGAAGGTAACCTGGACATTGGGAGCAAAGTTGGAGATAATAAAGGGATTCTTATTGCTTATTTGACTGCATTGCCTTTGTGCCACACCCTAGGTCATCACAGCCAGTCTCCTTGAGTTTGTATTCAGTTGCCTTCATTTGTTTATAACCACCATGTTCTTCTTTTAGATATTATATTGCATATCAAAATATGTAAACTTTAGCATCATTATTAAAGTTTCCTGTGAGCAGTTATATGTTATTTCAAACAATTTGCATGATATGTATCTGCTATGTGTTCAGAATGGACTGTGATTGTGTGTGTGTGTGTGTGTGTTTAGTGTCATTTTGTACTTTTGGCATTTTTAGATTCTGTTGCTGCTGTTACTATATTATTGTTTTTTCAAGAGCGGTGCATTAAAATTTCAATAATGTGTGCCATTGTGTGTATAGGAAAATGACAATAAAGTTTACGTTCTTGCAATTCAAAGTATTTTAAACAATTTTCTCCAACATACAGTAGTTCAAAGGCATACATTCTCTTTGCCCAGCCTTTACGATTATTCACATTCATAGATAAATGCTGCAACTGGGGAAAAATGATGACCTTGACAATATGTATCTTTGTTGTCAGGTGATATTTCTGCACATTAATATTTTGTCCAGATCTACTATAGGCTGCATCTCATAAAACAGACAACTATTTCATAGTTGTAGTCACCATCTCTATGAATTTTTAACCCGAGGAAGATAATATTATCACTTAAACTTTTTCAGTTGTTTGCATTGGATTGGTACATCTGTTAATGTAATTTTTTTTAAAAGAACATTTAATGGCAGAGAAGCTTTTGCACTTTCACTTTTAAGAAAAGATTCTTTAAATCTTCCTCTAACTTCTAGCCTCCATAGTGATATTCCAATCTGAGTTGGTCATTGAAACCAGAATCCAGTCTGAGTTGATCATTGGGACCAGAGGTTTAGTCTTTTGAGCTTTTGGATTTGTGCTGGAACCCATCTTCAGGGAACTTCTCTCTATCAGAATCATAGTGATGTCATCAGCATATGAAGTTTTCTCCCAGTAATTTTAATTCCAATTTCAAATTCTTTAACTTCAAGTTTTCTCATAGTATATTCTGCATATAAATTAAATAAATAAAGGGGGCACTATATGACCTTGGCATATTTGTTCCCTGTTCTGAACCTTTTAGTTTATCTACATTCCATTCTAGTTATTGCTTTCTAGTCTTTACATCCTTGTTTCGAAGAGTTATCGAAAATTTAGTTGTCATCTATACAGCCATAAACGCTTCTATAATTTACTTTTAATTCACATTCTTCATGAAAATACAAATCCGAAGGTCAGATGTAATCCCAAGAGTCATTTAACATTCTTTGTCTCATCAGAGAAATAAACAGAAATATATTTTATTAACATTATTATTTAACTTATGCATAAATTACATGGTAGATTACCTAACAAATTTGTTTTTTTGTCATCCTCATCTGAGATTAAAAATTTATGTTATCTGCAGATTATGTGGTTGTTATATACGTCTCCTTCAATTTATTTAAAACAAGAGCTATTACAGTTCTCGGTATTGCCTAACTGATCCCTACACTGATTTTGATCCACTGAAGTAAAACCAATCTATATATTTTAAGATTGGCAATTTATGTCCCCTGTTTTGTCAGAAATGCTGGCCTGCATCTAATTGTGATTGTAGTAAAAGTCAGGGGTGGTATCTGACCGGTGTAACTACCGCTTTGGTGGCTATGTGTTGTGCGTGCATGCAATTAACAAACTGCTGAGCTACCCAGACAGCTGAGCAGTACTGCGTGCGGGTGCGCAGCGTTTGAAAAAGCACTTTTTTCCTGCTTTTTCAACCGCAGCTGTGCCGCGCAAAGCAGCTGAGGTTGAAAAAGCAGAAAATAAAGGACAGGTAAGAGTCCGGGCAGGAGGGTGGGCCAAAACAGCAGCAGACACAGAACCGGTTCTGTGTCTGCTGCTCTTCAGAGCTACCGGTTCTACAGATCCAGACAGAACCGGTAGAATCCCACCCCTGGTAAAAGTATTAGGTATGATTGTAGAGAACATACATGAAAAGTATGTATAATTTATTAAAATATATGGTGATAGCAGCAGGAATCAGTCTGGCATATAGAGAAACCTTGCTATCAGTGCAGAATTGGGAGACTAAAATAGAATATGCAGTAATGAAAAAAAACTGATTGTATATATTCATAGCAGAAATCTAATCAAATTTTAACAGGAATTGTTCCCTTAAATACAATGATCACACAGCAAAGCAAGCTAAGATACTTAAAATATAGGTAGTCCTGGAGTTATGACCAATTGCTTAGCAACTATTTAAAGTTTCGAATACCTCCCCTCTGGGGGCTTCAACTTGGATTCAAAGTTTCAATGGCATTTGATCGCATTTTAAGTGCTCAGCAAATAGGCTTTATTTTTGGCTGTTCGTAGATCACATGAGACAAATGTATGGCTTTTTTTTTTTTTGCCAAAACCAACATTCCAGTTTTCGACAAAAGACCTTGATCAGTTGTGGACAGTGAATTTGCTAACGACTGCAATGTTTGCTTAACAACCATGGCAATTCACTTAACGACTGTCACAAAAAGGATTTAAAATCAAGTATGGTCATATGATGACCTGTGTAATAACTGGCATGACTTACGAACAGAACTCCTGGCTCAATTGGAAGAATTTAAGCAAAACTCTTCAGAGCTTTGATTCTATTCTGCTTGGAAGTGGAATTTCACCTGGTGATGAAATTAGATTTTCTAGCGCTCTCTCCATCTTTGGGATTTGATTTGGTCAGCTATATGCTGAAGAGTAAATATTGGATGTAAAGTGCTAGGAAAGTAGGGCTCAAATTTTCGCTATTACTGACAGCTCTGAAATGGCACATTCAGCATATCTTGTGAAATTAAAATCATCCAAACATAGAAAGACCGTTTTTCTTGCATGTATGATACCCTTCCTTTAGCTATTTTGATTGGAAGATATAGGAGGATCCTATGTCTGGAATTTTTATATCCCTACGAGTTTATTTAACTCGAGTTTATTTAAGATACTCTTTGTCATTCTATAGACATTCAAAATTACTTGAAAGGTTTCCAGGTTGTTCACCTCAAACCTATGTCTGTTTACAGTATTACTCTCAGTCTACAATGTCATAACAACATATAAAGTTAATAACATTTTACACTGTACTGTATAAGACATGCTAGGAATTGATTGCCAGGAAAGTTGTACATTTTATGGTTCTGTGTTATCTTACAATGGTCTGTTAGAAATAAGTTATGTATTTAATATTATTCTACAAGATATGAATTAAGTGTAGTTATTCAGTAGTTTAAACACTGCCCTTTAAAATTGCCCTTTTTGTTACTAGAATATAAACTGATCTTTCCAACCCCTTCGGCACTGTTGTGTTTTCCTGCTTAAAAACTACAAGTAACACAAATTAACATCTGGTACTTTTGAAGATCTGTCTTGCATTTAACCCACTTTCTAGAATGTCTGATTCTAGTTCAGTGACACATACATATTGATTTTTGGATCTTTTTTCTTAGAGTTTTCTGTTTATTTGTGCCTTTTTGTCCTTATGCATATCTACTTCCTCTACTAGATCTTTGTGTTTTATCATATCCATCTTTGCATCAGTTTCCCTTGATATCTGAAATTTTCTTAAATATTTTGCCCTTCCTGTTTAATTGTTATCCTAATTTTCTTTGCTCTGCAGATAGCCTTAGATAAATTTATAATACACACACACTTATATGCCAAACATAATACATTGTTTTTAATGAAGAAATCCTTAATATACCTATGTCTTTTCTAATGCAATGGTACCTAAGTACTTGACTCCTTCAAAATTTTGTCAAATTTGGTATTTTGACACAATATCCTGGTACTTGTTGTTTGGTATTTGACGCATTGGGATAGGAAGTGGGGGCCGGCTGCAGAGGCTGACAGGAAGTCAGCCACGCTGGAAAGGTGGCTGACATAGGAAAAGATAACAGATAACAGATAATCAGAGTTGGAAGGGACTTTATAGGTCCTCTAGTCCAACCCCCCCGCCCAAGCAGGAGACCCTACACCATTTCTGACAAATGGAAGTCCAATCTCTTCTTGAAGGTCTCAAGTGATAGCGCTCCCACAACTTCCGAGGGCAAGCTGTTCCATTGGTTGATTGTTCTCACTGTCAGAAAGTTTCTCCTTATTTCCAGGTTAAATCTCTCCTTGTTCAGTTTCCATCCATTATTCCTTGTCTGGACCGCTTTAGAAAATAGCTTGACCCCTTCATCTCTCTGGCAGCCCCTCAAATATTGGAAGACCACTATCATGCCTCCCCTGGTCCTTCTCTTCACCAGACTAGCCAAGCCCAGTTCCTGTAACCATTCTTCATATGCCTTAAGTCTCCAGTCCCTTAATCAACCTGGTTGCTCTTCTCTGTACTTTTTCTAGTGTCTCAACATCTTTTTTATAATGTGGTGACCAAAACTGGACGCAGTACTCTAGATGTGGTCTTACTAAGGCTTTATAGAGTGGTATTAGTACCTTACTTGCTCTTGATTGTATCGCTCTGTTAATGCAACTTAAGATTCCATTAGCTTTTTTGGCTGCTGCTGCACACTGCTGGCTCATATTTAGCTGGTTGTCCACTAAGACTCCAAGATCCCTCTCTCAGTTACTGCTATTGAGTCTGATTTCATCCAGTCTATATGTGTACTTTTGGTTTATCTTGCCTAAGTGTAGGACTTTACTTTTCTCTATGTTGAATTTCATTTTGTTAGATACGGCCCAGTGTTCTAGTCTGTCAAGATCCATCTGGATCTTGAGCCTATCTTCTTGGGTATTAGCTATTCCTGTCAGCTTAGTATCATCTGCAAATTTGGTAAGTTCCACTTCTATTCCCTCATTTAAGTGGGAACAGGCAGAAAGTTTTTCCTGGCCAAAAGAAAAGATCACGTGCTTTGTTTGGTACTCATTGTTTTTAGTACTTGTCACACCTCCCGGAAACAATTTGTGCCTGTGCACATAAACACTCAGAAATCCATTTGATTCCCACTCCAGTGATCTGGTAGTCTTTAAATTCCTGGTACAATATGTGTGAAATACTTGTCAATTGTTACAAGGATTTCCTGCTTCCTTGCTTGCCTGCCTGCCTGCCTGCCTTCCTTTGCCCAGCATTATTCTGGAATCAGATGCTCTCTAAATAAAATAAAATATATTCTATATGATACTTTGTAGAGGATAATGAGTGCTAAGAGAAGTCCTGCAATTCCACTTATAGATGCTGTCCCCATCTTGATCTCAGAAAACTTGCAGCATACTTTTTTTTCATCTCTACCTTTGGTTGCTTTCTACATCATAGTATTCTATCTTGAATATTGCTTTTTAACTGGTTATGTCATTGGATTAAATCCCTAAAACCTAGGCTAATGCCAAACACAGCCTTTTAAGTATCGGAAGAATTAATTTCATTCCAATAAGGACATTGGAATTAAGGAAGTTTAGTTTGGCGCATATATTTTACAAGTTTAGAACTTAATTTATTAATATTTGTTTTAATGGCAAATGCTTCACTGAAATTTATTAACAAAACATATTAGTCCTCTATTTTGCCAAGTTTCCACTTGACTTAGATAATTTGATCTATTTCCTTATCCTCCACTTTACCCCCAAAGGTCAAGGATCAAGTTATTTAGTACAAAAGCAATGCTGTGTTTTCACAAACCTTAACAGCAAATGCTAATTGTGGCTTTATATAGCGAGTTTCCTCTTTGTGCCTCTGTTTGCAAATAGGCAATTATGTGCACACTGCATGGCTGGAGAAATACAAAGGTAATACTGGAGTACGCATATCAGCACATATTGCCAAATTATGTGGGTTTCTTTTCTGTTTTTTTTTTTGGCACTGGATCAGATTTTAAAACTTGCCAGCACGTTTACTAGATTTTGATTTGTCAACTGGATCTACCTAGCTTCACCCACATCCTTCCTGTCTTGAGATGGTGTTTGCAGGGAAAGTGAATGTCAGTCCAAGTAATGCCTGGAATCTTATTAACCAGTCACCAAGGAGTTATTTGGTTAAAAAAAAGTCCTCAGTTCAGGCATTGTAGTCTTAAGTATTACACCAAGTGGATAGTTTTGTTTAGATTGATCAATGCTCAACCGTTAGAAGCGTCTCCAACCTTGTTTCTTTGCCTCAAAAGTGCTGTCAGATAATTATCCAGAGGAGTCTAAATTACCTTTAATCAGCTGTAAGTCAGAAGTTCAAGAGGTGACAGTTTCTTGCAGCTTTCTGTGATGGTGTACAGATGTTAAAGAGCCCCATTTAAGATGGAAATCAGCAATTCTCAAGGTTTCTTGAAATCTCTGATCTGAAGTTAAATGGAGCCATTAGATCTAGTCTGAAGGAAACAACTCCTGCTACTTTAACTCCTGTTGCCATTTGAGACTAGACTATTTTCCATCTAGACTGCCAGGAGATTAAATTTGACTTCATTTTAGTGAAATTGGCACTATATACGCTCTTGCTATCTTGGAAATAACAGGACTATTTAAAAATCTTACTTAGTTCTGAAAGCAGTTAAGTGACATTGATTATCTTTTAAGTTGCAGCAGAATGAATATACAGCAATCTAATTTTCTGCAGTGATCAGAGAGCCACGAAGATAAAAATAACGTCTAGAGAAACAAAGAAAATTGTGTCTAAACCATGTCTTTATGATAGACTTCTTTCATTTGTATATATTTTTTATACCCGACATATTTTATTATCTTAAAATTATATCCTTCTGAGGTTTATATTTATCTTTGGACCTTAGACAAATGTTTGTTCTGGAAAATTATCACATCCTTTTCATTCCGTATAGTAAGGACTAATATAGGGCAAGCATTGCAGTGGATCTGTATTTTTCATAATGATATATATCCAATTATGCATGCTTTGAGATTGCTTGGGCAAATAAGCAATAGGCCTTTTCACTCTTTGTTGAACTATGGACTCCAAAGCCAGAGTGATTAAGGCACTGATTTAAGGGTAGGGAAATTTAACTTCTAATTTTTCAAGTTAGGCACAGAAGCCAGTTGGGTGACCTTGGATTCTCACTATCTCTCACCTCCAAACCATTTTCAAGCTCTGTGGCAAACCCGGGGAAGAACAAATCCCTTGTTATATCATGCATGGATGATTTTACCATTTGATCCAGGTAATGCAGAGCCTACCCCAAGTGGGACAAATGTTTTCAAAAGCAACAAACAAGAACTATGATTCTCTTCATTTAGGGCAAAATGCCAACTGCTTTGAAGTTTCCTTCTCAGATTATGCCATTGTTTCCTTCTCCCCCCACCCTTTTTTTTTTTTAGTGTATGGCATGTGTTAGCACATGATCACTGAGATGGCTGCCTGCCTCTGTGAAAGGAATTTTTGGGGTGGTGTTATCTTTACCTGTGGGTTGCCTGAATTCCTGTAGGCAATCGGGGAGGATCCTTTCTTGTCCCTACACAGTTTATTTGCTCCCGGGAATCGAGCCACTGACCTCAGCAGTGCACAGGCCCAGCATTTTACCACGTGAGCCACTGTGGCTCCCTTGTTTCCCAATGTACAATCTATATAATTTTTCAGTCGTATGGGTAGTGAAGGATTATGCATGACTGGGATGTTATTGGGGATAATATCCAGTGTATTTGGAGGTCGTCACATTGAAGAAGTCTGGATCAAATAGACTGATAAGAGGAATATGGGTAAATGTCTATGGCGATTCTCAGTCATCTAGTCATGGTTATCCCAAAGGTGTTTTTTCTAAAAGGCAATTGGACTTTCCTGTTTTTTTTTCCCTTTGAAAATGTTACTTCTCATCCAAGAAACTTCTAGAATTGAAGAAGGTTCTTGGATGAAAAGTGAAAGAAGAATATGGGTACTTTGTAGAAATTTTATTATGATGGAAAAGCAAAATTGCAAAATAGGTATTGCAATTTGCATATGCTTTTATGCATCAGTTTCACATTCTAGGTATATCTACTTCAGTGTTTCACACTTATAGGATCATTTCTTCAAGAATACTAGTTAGAAGCTCTTCCATTCTTACCTGTAACGCCAAATTAAACCTGATGTTCTGGATGCAGAATAGAGACTCTTATCACTGAGCCCTTAGAGCCCTTTTGAAACACTTGATGAATGTTCTATAAAGAGTAGCATTTTTTTGGCATTATATTGATTTATATAGCATCATAACTCTTGGACCTTCCTCAGTAGAAATCCTTATTATAATGCAGCACTGGCAACATAATACCTAACAAAGATAGTGTTAGCCTTCTTCATTCTCATCAGTTTGCTGGATAGGTAATAACTTACATTGTCCTTACTGGTGATGGGGGGAAAACACTGATTTTTCGATTAATAGCCAATGGCATGTACTTCCTATTCTGCTTTCCCTTTTAAGATATAGATTTACAAATCAAGGGAATTTGCACCTATTATTATTAACATCATTGGCATTGACAAAATCACCAAAATTACTTGTAACAGCTTACAACATTTGACAATATTTTTTACTGCCATCAAACAACATCTGCCCACCACAAGTCTTTGGAAATATTTCGATAGGTGGATAAAAATACCAAATCCTATCTAAACATCAGGTTAACTGCATGATGAACCATAACATTTATTATAGCCACGCATTACAAAAATGCTGGGTGGCTTTAAATTTTGCAATATCAAAAAAGAAATCAGAATAATTATTCTGTTTGAAAATCATATAAATATCTACCTTATTCCAAAAATGAAAGATCATTACTGATGAAGACTGATGAATAATATTGTTTGGTTTGTATTTTTTTTACGAAAGTATTGTTTAGAAAGCCCTTTTTCAAGCTGAAATATCCTGTTTCCATTAACAACTTCTTTGGTTTGATTTTTAGTAGAATGCTGAATTTGTAAGACTGTGTAAGGCAAATATATTCAACTTATCTGTGCTCCACTATGTGTTTAAAAACTACAATTTTAAAAATGCAAGAATTAGTTCTAGGAGACCAAAACATATTGGCTGGAGAAAAATACAGTTTCCTTTTTTTGTAGAAAAGAGGAGCAGTATTTAGAGCAAACTTCCAGCAACGACCTTCTTTACTCTGTCTCCCAGAATTCTCAGTAGGGATTCTGGAGTTGGAAATCTGGGAGCTGAAGTCCAATTAAAATAAAATAAATTCAAATGATATATTATTTTACTTTACTTTTTTTGCTCAAGAAACACAAATGAAGCACAATACACTTATAAAGGAAAACAGACACAGATGAAATAAAACCCTTGAGTGTCTGTGAATGTTTGTCTCTGTGATTATATATGGGGTTGAGATCTTAAAGATATTTTAACATTCATATTAATTGTTTTTTGTCCATTTTTTCAAATGAAGGACAAGTCTTGTAGGGCAGCATCACCATTATTGAAAATCAATCTGAATAAATACTTCAGTTTTAGAGTTTCTTTGTTGTATTCATTCCAGGATAGGCAGCCAAAGATTGCATATAACTGGTCTCTAACACAGACTTGTACATTAAAATTTTGCCCCTAAAATTCAGTTCAAAATGACTAATAGTGGCATGGAATATAAGGATAGAAGTGGAACAAGGACTCCAGTTCTTAACGCCAAAAACACTAAAATATAAACCCAAAGCATATGGGCCTCTTCCTTGCTGTAACTATCCAGGGAAATCATCTATGCCTCTCCAGTTAGTTAGAGGATTGAATTGTGACTCTGATTACTAAGAAAGTTGCCCACTTCTGAGTTCCTCTTTCAACTAAAGCAATTTCCTCACTTTTGAATACAACTGATCCAATAAAAGACATACTTGATTTTTTCCAAGTTTTGCAATAAAACTTGGATTAAAAATAAAAGCTTTGCTGTTAACAAGGAACTGAATCGATTTGTGATGTCACGTCCATGTAAATGTCTTGCAAAATAGCACAAGTAACCACAAATATTATTCAGTGCCCAAGACTATTATGTGATCTAGAGTGCTGGCAGCATGTACATTATGAATTGGACCATAAAGAACGATTGAATATTGCCACCAATATATGATAATAGTAATAGTTTGCTTAAAACCATACTAACATGGTGTAGAAAGAATATACGGCGTGGTGCCAACGATGGATTTTCTTCATCAGTTCTAGATGACTTATTGAAATAAATTTAAAGGAAATGTTATGCCCCAGAGATTTCTGATGAAATTCATTGAGTTCAGGTTCTAAATTTCTCTCCGGAGCTTTTAAATATTTTTGTGCTTAATATCTTGAATGGTTCCTGATATACGGTATGAACAGTTCTTTTAGTTGAAGAAACCTGTAACTGTGGCTTTTCCATGATTCTCACAGGACAAGAAACTTCTTTATTGGTAAATCTTTCTTTTGAAATTAATATTACATTTGATGTCTCTCTCCATTGCCAGTATCTCCTGTCCATTGCATTACTCCAAACATTGGCTGCTCATCCCTAAGTTATTCATTCTGTACCATGCAGCAATTGCTCACTTAACAATCGAAGCATTGAGAAACATAGCTTTTCATATGAAACAAAAAGATAGAAAAGGGCTAAGAAACCTTCTAAAGTCTTCTGTAGTGGAAGACATCAGGAATGGGTTTTCTCTATCCTGGTAGTCCTGATATTCACTCACTATCTTTTTACCCTCTAGGGGGTTAACTTTTTATCCACACATATCAGTGTCTATCACATAAGATGCAGTGATAAAATATGGTTAGCCCATAACTCACAGCCAGCGGTGAGTTCTGAGTAGGGATTTGATAAGATGTTGGGCTTGTCAACCGGGAAGTTGGCAGTTTGAGACTGGAAGCACTTTATGATGAGGTGAGCTCTCTTTCTTGTCCCAGCTCTTGCTAACCTAGCAGTTTGAAAGCATTCAAATGCATGCTGTATATAAATAGGTATCATTTCGGTGGGAAGTTAACAATGTTCCTTGTGCCTCAGTGTATAGTCATGCTGGCCACATGCGACAATGCTATTTCCCTCAGCTAAGAAGTGGACATGACAGCCCACCCCCCAATATGTCAGACCTGACTTTACAGGAGAAAGCTTTACCTTTTAAAAAAAACAACAACTCCTAATTCAAGTTGCCACAATACTGTGGGGTCCTTGGTGCTCCTTGAGCTTTGTTATTTTTTACAGATGTTTCATTATCAAGTTAGTAACATCAAGATGTCAAAAGGGAATAGGGTTAGCTTTCATTTTATATACTAATATATGCTACACCTGTCGTTGTTGGTTGTCCTTTATTTATGTTGTTGTTACCACAATACTATAGTCACATACCCTTCCAGAGTCAAATGCTTGGTGATTGCTTGCCATGGGTTTTAATCATGAAGTTTAATTTATCTGGACTTTTCAACTCACGAAAAATCATTCATTTATGTGCTAACTGCTTTTAGTCTGAACTTAGTCGTTTTTGTCATTCTTAATAACAACGAAGCATTTTATGGTAAAGGGGATATAAGATAAGACATTTGTATATAAAATATACCTGAAAATGTCCCAATTTAATCTGCAACAAACATGATTCTGAAGACTCTTTAAGGAATCATTATCAAAAAAAAAAGTTATTGTAGACAATATTCCTTGAAATATAATTTCAAAAAGATTGACAGGCTGAAAAGAATTAAAGTAGACTAAATTCATTATCACTGACATTCTTACTAGTCTGTAATATAATTAGGATATTGGCAGAGAAAAATTGTCTTTCTTCTTCCTCATTCAAACCATGTATGTTTGTATAAACCTTTGACTGGGTTTCTATCACATTCCATCATAAATGCCTCATAATTACCAGAATGCAGTTAAGATAATTGTTTTGGAAGTTGCTCATTAGTTCATATTCCCATTTAAGAAATCATTGATATATTTTTGTTACAGATTTTGAAAAATGTTATAAGCTATTGATAGCTACTTGCATGTAGGTTGCCCGGAATCGATGTAGGGTGGGATTAGGCAAACCCTACTTCTTCCTGAAATAGTTTTAATTAAATTTCAATTGACTTAACAAAAAAGAAACCTAATGATAGTTATTAAGCATATTTTTTGCTGATAGTGGTCAATGGAGAGATTATCATATGGAGAGAAGATACTGTCTGCTGCGTGATGTCTGCTTTTTATAATGGCTCATGAGCCTTGTTTCTTTGTTAACTTTTCTTTGTGATTTGAAAGGGTTGGTTGTGTGCCAATTTTATATTGCTTCTGTTCTTTTTATTCTTGCATTTTTATATTACAGGAGGTTTTTTGGGTAAACCATCTTGCTATCAGATGATGCATTCAAAATACAAAGATTTCCAGTAAACACAGTACCTTCCATTATCACTGGAAAAATTCAGCATTGTGTTCTAATTTCAGCAAAATAAGAGATTCTCTGCTAGACAGGATTCTGTATCCCAAGATGCTGAGAGCACACACATAATTCATTGTTCCTTTGGTCATATGGCAGCTTGATCATATGGTAGCATATTAACACATATGACTTGAAGCCTCTCTTGTGATAGAATGCTTTGTCCACAAACTCATTTTCTGCTGTGCAATAGATACTGTATTTCCTGTGAGTTTAAATATTACAGTTAAAGACTATGTAGTAGCTAACATTCATCTGTGTTGATTTGTAATATCAAAGGAGGTTGTTTAGTGTTGGTAACATTTAGTGTCCACAGTGCATTAAGGCTTTAGTTTTGCTCTTGTGTTTGAAATGAGATATACGCTAGAAGTCTGGAAGTTGAGTAATAGCAATTGAATTTCCCTCTCCCCTCCCCCTTCTCTTCCCTTCCCTTCCCCTTGTTTGAAACATGTCACTGCTTGTCCAAGTAGCTTCTAGACAACTCTACCTGGATGAATGAGAATCTTCATTGACATACACACTAGAAGGTTCATCTGGAGGCTCTCATATTCATGCATCTCTGAGTACTAGATCTAATTTGACTTTAATACTTTTTCTTTCTTTAATAATTTGTTATTTCTTAACTTTTTAAATATATTTTTTCCTTAAATGTATAGCACATTACATAAATTATTGGCAATAATATACATTTGGATTTAACAATCTCTTGGGCATAATGGATTCCCGCACCAGTCTAATAAATACCACTTTATTGGTTTCTTGATCCACTGTAGAATAGTAGTAATGGCATGGATACAGGGGTGGTGATGCACAGTTGATGAAAATAGCATCGTACTTTATAACAGAAGCCCTGTCCCATCATTAACATTACTCACGTTGCAAAAAAAGGCAGAGCCAGTATCATAATGATGCTGTGCTTCTTTTGTCATATTGATAAAAGCACTAACTCCTGTAGGTAACTGATTTGTGGATCGAGCAGTAGAGATTTGGTTGTTCCTGAATAATCAATATGGTTAATTAGCATGGTTTAAGTTAAGAATTTAACATGTCCCTATCCTGTCTCAGTCAGTTTTCTGCTATATATCTGAGCATGTACAAGGATGTGAACAGGAGATTGCTAATACTTGTATCCTGGAAAGATAGGCATTTTTGAAATGAGTATAGGAAGAGGATTTTATTCATTTATTTGATCTCTTACATGCAGACTAATTGCAGGAGAACTGAACTGCAAGAACTGCATATGGAACAATTTTTCCCCCAATCTATTCATTCAGGTGCTGTGCTCCTGTTGGCTACAGCAGAATTAACTCCCCACAGATAGGAAGGAATGCACTAGCCTCTGACAATAGATAGAGGAAGTGCTTGGAGAAGAACTGTACTTTGAGAACAGTTTTCCATTTTAAGTAATCATTATCGTTGCCTTCAATAAATGAGCAACTTTTTTGTTTTCATTCAGTTTGGTTAATTAGGCCAAAAGGCTAAAATATTTGCATTAGTAAATGAAATAAATGGGAATTGTTTATGAAAAGAGGTCATTAGATCAATACATTGGTAGAAAAGTTGATAAACGGTTTCACAACTTTTCACAATCCTCATACTTATGCCAGTTGTATCCTTTTGGGGTGGGATCAGGAGGCATTGAATGTGTCTTTCTCACTTCACCATTGCACGACTGTAATTCACTATTCATAAGTGGCAGCTGGTTCACAGTACAGCAGCCCAAGTAATTATGGGTGCACCACAATTAACCATGTATCACTTCTACTCCAATAGATGTAGTGCAGGAGTGTCAAACTCAAGGCCTGCGGGCTAGATCTAGCCTGTGGGGTGTTTAGATCTGGCCCGCAGGGCTGCCCTGGAAACAGAGAAGGACCACTCCATGGTGCCTCTGCCAGCAGGCGGCTCTCCCAAGTTCCATTTTCGCTGGCAGAGGGTTGCAGGAGCCACTGCAGCTGAAAACGGAGTTTGGGAGCCCATTTTTGTTGGCAGAACACTCAGGCCCCACAGGCACCCCTGACACGAGTGACATTGATTGATCATGCTCACCCTGGCCCAGTCCACCCCAGCCCCCTGAGGTCCAACACAAACCTAATGCGGCCCACAATGAAATCAAGTTTGATACCCTTGATGTAGTCGCTATCAGTTAGCTTCTGTATGCAATTCAGAATATTGGTTGTCACCTTTAAAGATAGGAGGACCTGGGTGCTTTTGAGTTTGCCCATTCCAAATCAAATCTGTCCTTCCTGCAAGATCAGAGAGAGAAGGGCTTGCTGAGACTCTTGTCTTCAAGGCATCTGTAGAGACCCTGCTGTTAAGTTTTCTCAGTGATGCCGGGAGCCTCTGAATATCTGGATCATGTTCTTCCTGACAAGCTTTCACAGGATGGCAAAACATAGCTCTTTAAGAGACCATTTACCAGACATTGAAGATTAATCTCTTCCTAGCTTGTGGTACATTAACTCAGTGCTGTGTGATGAGAAAATCCTCATTTAAATATTTAAAAAAGCAATTGGGGATAGATGCATCGAAGTATACTACATATTGGAATGTACTACAACAGTGTTTCTCAGAATCCTGTGAATTGCCCACACAGCTAAAAGTTGCTGAGGTTGAGAAATAACTGTACTACTGAACTGCCAAGGAAGTGTCAGGAACTCCCCTCCTTAGTGAAACAAGGGTACAAATTATACACATTTGCTTTGTTAGAATTTAGAAAGATAAATAAAATCTTGTAAATCTCTTTCTGATTTACAATGTGACCCTAAACATCAGAAGTGTAGATAAACTATTAGAATTGACCTCCTAATGGCTTTTTTTTTAAACTCTACTAGAATTCGGTTTTATTAGATATTGTCAACATGTTCAAATAAACAGTAGTGTTTATTACATCCGCATCCTTTCACACCATTCCATTCACACTCTGAAGGAAGGACAGCTGTCTGGTTTCTATTATCTGTCGCCAGTCCAGGGTCACAGCCTGAGCTGCACGCTTTTTAATATTGAAGCTAACATAGCATATGGCCCGTTTCTAAGACATAAATGAATGTATGACTTAACAGATGAACTGAACCTCCACAGGTGTTGGCAAAGGATGTAGTTTGGGCAGAATGATGACAGCAGTGTTATGTTATGCCAACTCAGTGCAAGTTCCACCTGTTTTGTATATGTGTCATGATGTTATATGCTTATATGAAAGTGGTAGAGCTTTATCGCTTTGACAGAAGCAGCAAGATCCTACATGTGCTTATGTATCAGTTATGTGATATTGTATTGATTTGGCTTTGTGAATTTTTTAAAAAAACTTGTACTATATGTTGGTAGATTAGTTGCGCAGTCTCTGTGGTAATTGAATAAACAAACAAACAAATAAATAAATAAATGCCAGTAAGCACAGCCAGTAAGCACAATTATTCAGATGTTTAGTCCAATATATCTGGAACATGCCAAGTTGGAAATCACTGCATTATATCAAAGCTAGTTGCAAGATTCTAATTATTATAATAGTTCTGACTTGCCTTTATTAAAATAAAGAACGTGTCTATTTATTCCTCTAAAGTGAGAAGTTGAAATGGCATGCATGATTTGAAAGAAATAATTTAAGAAATAGAATTTTTGCCAAGTTGTGAAGCTCTTCTAGGGAGTTAACCTCAGTTGAATTCCAGGTTTGTAAATGAAAATGTTTCTGGGAATGTGGTCGAGACCTGAGTGTTTTTCTTTCATGTAGACATTTGGACAAGCCTGCAGCAACATGAATTAGCAGCTCTGATTATATATCATAAAGTGTGGGAAACCTGGAACTGGTTCCTAGGGCAGAAAATAATAATAATTGTTGAACATTTTGTTGCTTGATTCTGTCTCTATATGAACAAAGAGAAATCTGCAATTTAAATACTTAACATTTGGGACTCTCCCCCCACCCCAAAAAAAAAAAAAAAAAGCAAAGACTGACTCATAAAACATCTCAAATCCTTATGTACAGTGCCAGTATTAAGAATATAGCACTTTAAGAAAATCCATCATGGATTATTAGACCATTTAGTCTAATCCTCCAATAGGGATTCCAATAGAGAGTAAAAACATATAAGCAGTAATTTCTCCTTCTGTTCTTTCAGTCAGTCTCCCATCCTTAGCGTCTAGCCTAGCGGCACTCAGAGTTGCTGCCCTGAGTCTGTGGCCTCCCTTTTGCAGCTCTTGGCTACCTATTCTTATTCCTTGGTATCATACCAAAAATGAAATAGCACAATATTATTGTCTTCATGTCTAGTATGAACTTGCTATAATGTCTAGATTAGGGGTGTCAAACTAAATTTCACTGAGGGCTGCATCACAGTTTGACCCATGGAGGGGGAGGCGTGGCCAGCTTGATGTCACTCATGTCAGGGTGCCTATGGTGGCCTGAGCACCCTGCCAGCGAAAAAAGTCTCCCAAGCTTTGTTTTCGGCTGCAATGGCCTCCTCCAACCCTCCTCTGCCAGCGAAAACGGAGCTTGGGAGAGCAGCCCTCGTGAGTTCAGTTTTCGGTTGCGACTGTCTCCTGCAACTCTGCTAGCGAAAACAGCTTGTGTGGACCAGTCCTTGGTTGTTTCCAGGGCGGCTCTGTGGGCCAGATCTAAGCACCCCACAGGCCGGATCCAGCCCACGGGCCTCAAGTTTGACATCCCTGGTCTAGATGGTTCTTTGAGTTTTGATTTATGATGACGTGGTCATGTATAGTTGTACCATTGTCTTTGCAATAGAATGAAAGTGGCTTAATACTGTTGTTTTTTTCCCCCAGGATATTTTTTTACCATTAGTTCAACCTACAGCCAGGAATTTGATGTTAGTTTCCCGCTGAAGTGCTAAACAAGACAAGTCTTACTATAGGTTTTTGAGATCAGCCAAAATCAACTACCTGGAGCTATCTAGCTGGTTATTTGCGAATGCAGATACTGCTGCCTTTGTTAATTGGGGATTATAGGAATTACAGCTCCACACATTTCAAGGACATTAAGTTTGAGAAGGTTGCTGTAGTTTGACCTTGCAAGACATTAATTATTAATGCAAGCTCACTCATAAAATATTTACTATATGTGTTTAACTCCCAGTGTATAACTTTGCTGGAAATGAGCATGGTCTATATTAGTAAGCAAGTCATGGTGGGTTCTCAGTTTTAGGGAGCTCTTTCGCTGGTAGACAAGTAGACTTTGCAGTCTTAGAACAGCAGTATTTCAAATGAAACCTGCAGAGAACATAGATCATAGGGCTGGAAGAATAACAGACAATCAGAGTTGGAAGGGACCTTGTAGGTCATTTAGTCCAACCCCCTGCCCAAGCGGGAGACCCTATATCATTTCTGACAAATAGCAGTCCAATCTCTTCTTGAAGGTCTCAAGTGTTGGCGCTCCCACAACTTCCGAGGGCAAGCTGTTCCATTGGTTGATTGTTCTCACTGTCAGAAAGTTTCTCCTTATTTCCAGGTTAAATCACTCCTTATTCAGTTTCCATCCATTATTCCTTGTCTGGCCTACAGGCGCTTTAGAAAATAGATTGACCCCTTACTCCCTGTGGCAGCCCCTCAAATATGGGAAGACCGCTCTCATGCCTCCCTTGGTCCTTCTCTTCACCAGACTAGCCAAGCCCAGTTCCTGCAACCGTTCTTCATATGTTTAGTCTCCAGTCCCCTAATCATCCTGGTTGCTCTTCTATGTACTTTTTCTAGAGTCTCAACATCTTTTTTATAATGTGGTGACCAAAACTGGATGCAGGAATAATCTTAGAGGTCTACTAGTCCACCTCTTGCTCAAGGCATGAGACCATATACCATCCTGGTCAAATGATTATCCAATGTATTTTTCAAAACTTTGAAGGATGGAGCATCCACAACTGCAGGATGCAAGCCATTCCATTGATTAGTTGTTCGCACTGTCAGAAAATTTCTCCTTACTTTTAACTTGGATTTACAATAAGAGGTTCTACACAATTTTATATTATGTTACATAGCAAAATACAGAAGTGACTACTGGCCTAAATAGTATTTGATTATGTAAGATGTTGCACATCTGAACATATTTGTGGAATGTTGGGAGTAGCTTTTCAGAACTGTAAAGATTCGGGTTTTTAAAAATCATTCTAAGATTTTTTTAGCCTTAGATTGAATGGATTATATAGTTCAGTATGTCTTTATTGTGCTACCATTATATGACAAGGTCTATTAAATTTTGCTAAGCAACCTAGCAGAGAAAATGAGGCATTCTTGTTTCCTGCCGTCAGCCATGTCAACATTGGCAGATTTATCCTGGAGTCACAGAACTATGACTTTGAGGTCACTACAATAGCTACTGCTTTATAGCTTATACAGCAATTAACATTACACCTTTTATGATCACATTATGATGCTGGTACTTGATGTACAGAGTATAATACAGAGAGTGATGTGTGAATAAAAGTTTTAATTAAAAAAATAATAGCAAAACAAGACAGTCAATATATTTTCTCTGACACCCCAGATAATTCAGTCTTCCATAACCTGTTTTTACCCTACATAATTCTGTTGTTAGACTACAGAATTCCCTATAGGATAACCATAGTTGTTTGGTTTTTGGAAGTTGTATCCCAAATTGGGTTAGCTTGATTCATCAATAGATAATGAGGTGGTTGACATTGGGAAATCCTACCACTGCTTGCAAAGGGCTGGATTTAGCATCGAGGCACTAATTATAGCAGCATAAGAACAGGTACCAGGTCCATAGAAGAAGAGGGGCATACTAAACAGGACCTGAGGGGCACACAATGCAGAAAGCTCTCAAAAACAGTCCAACACATAGTGGCAAGGTGTAAGGTGCAGGCTGGAGCAGAATACACTGAATAACATGACCAAGTAGCTAGTGTTATATACAGGAACACCTGGATAGTGTATGGGCTAAACTCTTCCAAATCCAAATGGGAGATTCCACAGAAGGAATAACAGGGTTAAAATCCTGAGGGACTCCCATATCCAAATGGATATGCAGGGTTCTGACCCATCAACCAGATATTATGGTAGTTGTCAAGGTCCAGATGACAGCACTGGTGGTAGATGTAATGGTGCCAAGTGACAGCAACATCAGGAAGAAAGAATATGAGAAGCTGGAGAAGTATCAGAGTGTGAAGGAGAATCCAAAGGAGGTGTGGAAAGTAAAGGCCAAAATGATCCCAGTGGAATAATTTATGTAGTTAATTAAAATAATTACAAGTGACATAAGATGACCATCCTTCCCCATTCACCCCAAAGTAGTAAAGATTCTTCAAATTCAGTTCAACCCCTGGCATCTACACAGACACATCTGTATAATTTCCTTGGCTACAATACAGAACTATTTGTAGTTCCTTCTGAGATTTTATTTAAGCATTCCAATCTAGCCTAAGAGCTTTGGAGTTTCTTAATCTCCTATTCAGACACTATTCAGGACCAGCTATTTAGATCAGATTAGCCAAGGTCAGGTAAAAATGACTTTGACATCCAGCTACTACAATTGGGAATTAGCTGAATTTGATTTGGGGCTTCTAAATGTGGATTAACACCATCCTGTATTACTAACATTTTCTTCATATCCATGCATATCTCTCCCCCGCCCCCCTCTCTCACACACAGAGAGCTTGGTACTGTCTTTATAGCAAGGTGGAAGAGACTTCTTCCTTCATACTTTCTGTTTTCTGGTCAACTGCTATCTGGTATTGCAGGGAGTTCTCAAGTAGCATTTGAATAATAAAATTATCTTTCATGGGTTCCTAAACCTAGAAGCACAGAAGATGAATATCCAAAGGGGGGTGTGTGCTCCAAAGAGTGTGAAACATTTTGCCTTATTTCCTGTTTATGGGCAATGATTTATGGAAGTTTGTGCAAATCCCTCATTTTTCATAATATTCAAACAGGGATGTACAACTCACTGTTATGTTTGGTAAAACTATGGAAGCACATTGTAGCCTTGAACACTCAGCCTTGTACATTGAAAGCAATTTTGTACCTTCTAGGTTTTGTACTTTCTCTTTGTATATCTAGCCCAGTGATTCCTGCAATACATATTGAGCATTATCAAAATGAATTAATGCTTTTTAGTTTTTCCTTTCATTTAAATATTGACTATTACTGTTCCAACTTTTTCATTCAGCTAAAAAAAATGGTGTTATACAACTGCACTGCAGGATTTGGATCTTAAGCAAGTAGGGTTTATTGAGTCACCTTGTGTAAGCAACTACAGGTTCAGAATTGTTTGTTTAATTTCAATAGCGCCCATCTCAACCAGTGGCTCATTTTCTATATATCACTCTAGAAGCCATATAAATTTTCACTGTGTTCATTCTTCTTCAGAGATTTATACATGTTTCATCCATTTCTTAATGTCTCAATTCATCTGATTTTTAAAAACTTGAAAAATTCTTCTTTGGCAAACAGGCGTTTTTCTGGAAACACTGATCCCTAAATATTTAATAGAAACTGGGCATAAAATGAAACCCAAATGTCTATATACTGCTATTATACATTATTAGTTAGTAAAATATTGATTGCATTCTATTCTATTGTATGCATGGAATATTTATCATAATACTATATATATAGAACATCCTGCCCTCCAAATACCATCAATTTCACTAGATTGCTTTATTGTACTTGCCAAACATTCCAAAATAAAATTAAAAATTGAAGGAGATAAGGGAAAAATAATCCCATTTGTAATTATCTAAGCAGAAGGGCTAGATTTTTTTTATATTAAAGATACATAATTTGTGGATCTATATTGTGTTGAAACATCTGAACCTGCACCATTTCAAAGGCTTTATCCACCTTCTAATAAAGTCACCATGTTGTTTTATTCTTATCAGAATAGACATCTAATATTATTGGACGCAGTTTAATAAATCCAGTGCAATTTTTTTTGTGCTGAAAGAATTACCAATGGCAATTCTGTACATTCTGAACTCTTCATGCCAGAGTAACAGTCAAAAATCTTAACATTCGTGTTGAACAAAGATAATGGAAATAACTCTCATAGTTTGGGGGCTCAGATGAAGAGATCCAATTTTATATAACTATTGCATATAGCTCATTTGATGGGGATTGCCCCCCCCCCAGTTTTTAAAAGACAAATTTTTTTATCTCTGTGTCGGATCCATTTTTTTTATAACTCTATTAACAGCCCTGGATATGTCCCTGGAGTCTTGCTTTTTATTGCACTGATTGTACCAAATGTTTCTTGCAAAGTTAAAGCGAAGTCCCTTCAATGGGCATATGAAATAACTGGATAATTTATTTTCATTTTTTAATTTCTGCTGAATCAGTATGTCTACATTTGCCATATATAGATGTGACTAAAACTGTGTAAATTGCAAATTAATTTTATTATGGTCCCTATAAATTTCCCAGTGGATATCTTGGTATAGGTATTATATTACATTGTTTCAAATAAAAGCCAGCAATTTATCAAGTTTCCCCCATCCCCCCCCAGTTCCCAGTATAGTTGCTTAATATTATTTCATTATCCCATTTTCAGAGTATAATCCAGCTCCAGTTTCATATGATTCAATTCCAAAGAATGAGTTTTCTTTATATCTTTGTCTCAGTTTCTAGAATGGAATTCTTCCATTTTTTCTCTGCAAGAGTTGTAAGCTATTATCTAACTCATGAATTTCTTTGAACATATCCCAAACAGTCTTCAGTTTTCTAATTGTTTACTAAATATATCGATATTTAGTAACAAATGCTTTTTATGATCAAAAACTGAGACTGATCTAGCAATGACATATTGAAATATCATAGCCTTCTAATTTGAATTTTCTTACCAACACTTTAATTGAGCCAGTATTACACTGTTCGACTAAATTACCTATAGATTGAGGCATTAAAATGTAATTTTCACTTAAGAATATCGGATTGTTAATGTTCTACAGTATTTCTGTTTATTTAAATACAATTTGATCCCTGCTTATTTGTAATGTTTCTTTGTTTTGAATATTTTATTACGATCAATCACTGGATCCAAAATTAAATTAATATCTTCAGCTCCCATTTTCTTGGAAAAATAGTTTTGCAAACAAGTATAAAATATTTGGTTAATTTATTTCTCTTTCATACCCCTGCCCTAGGTAAACTAACTTTTGTTTGATGGGCTACCATTCTATTGCGACATAATTTTTTCCACCCTTAACTTTAAAATAGTTGACAGCACTTTCAAATAGGTCATAGAATTTCTTTACTGTAGTATGCAAGAGTTAACCAAAAAAATGTCAGGGTAAAGAAATAAACTCTTTATCCCCTGCTTGGCAGTGAAATGAACTTAATTGCATTCTCTATGCTTTTCTATAACTCTTGGAAGCAGATTTGAAATAATCATCCCACTCAGGGGTGGGATTCAAAATTTTTAACAACCGGTTCTGTGGGCGTGGCTTAGTTGGTGGGCATGACTTGGTGGTCATGTTATTGGCTGGGCATGGCCAATTCAATATCACTTACATCGAGGCATGCATCTCCTTGCCTGGCCTCTCATGACTGTGGGGATGCTGCAACAGTTGTAAGTGTGAAAAGTCACTTTTCAGTGCCATTGTAACTTTGAATGGTCACTCCACACAAGCAAAGTACCAGCAAAGGAAGGGAAAAAAACTCCAGAGACATTCCTGAGACAGGAAGTCTAGTCCTGCCAAGAATGTAATAAGGGTTAATGGAGAAGCAGTTTCTGTAAGCAACACCAAAATGTTTTCTTCCTGCCTTCCTTACAGGATTAGGCCAGTAATTTCTTCTAACAACCGGTTCTCTGAACTGCTTAGAATGTTAACAACCAGTTCTAGTGAATAGTTGCAAACTGGTAGAATCCCACCCCTGATCCCACCCTCCTAAATATATTCCAAGATATTTGCCTTCCTGATTAGCTGCAGAACCTTGCCAGTCAAGATTTCTAAAAATATTTCTACCATCAGAGGTTTACACTATTCAGTTATCTGAACTTTGCTGGCAATCAGTAAGCTATGTCTAAAAAAAATTCCTGTATTTCATTTCTTCATGGCTACCCCAAATTGCTGTGTACAGATATTGTGTGTGCATTATGCATATAAGTTATAATCACATGCCAATTCTGCAATTCTGACAAATTTTCACAAATCTGCTTGATCTGATTTGCGAAAAAATTGGCTGTGGTGAGCTTGTTTTCTTTTTTTTCTTTCTTTGTTGTCATTTAGTAATTTCCTATATTTTTATAGCCTAGATATGGTTTCTCTAGAACAGTATTCCTTAAGGTTTTTTTTTTCTCCTCTCAGGATCCTTTCCCACTTTTAAAAAGTATGCAGGACCCCCTATGGTAAACATCAATAAGTATAACCCATACAAATGAAAGAGCTTTTAGACCACACTTTTAAGAAACACTGCTCTGGAGAACCTGTGGCGGGAGTGAATTCTTTGTTATCCTTCTTCCCCATCAAATAGCTTCCCCATTAAATACATGATCAATCATTTCTGTGCATACCCAAATCGCTGAACAGTGCAGTTTTTCTGTCATTATTGGTAGAAGGTGACTTAGCCATATCCTCATTCTTTGCCCTCCAGGCAACTGCCGCCCTGTTTTGATGATCAAAACCTCTACAAAACTGAGGAAGCTTCCCATATTGCAATACTTGCATTTTTAGTCCTCATTACTTTTACAGGATCAGAGGACCCGGAAATTGAATTGGAAAACCTCAAGAGCTTTCCAAAATGAGACGAGAGCCAGATAGGAAGGTTATCACTGTCAGTTCCATATGTTTAATTAGAAACTGTGAAGATTATCATTTCCTCCAGTAGAGTGTCAAAGCCGCCTTTGGAATTGAAACTGATCACAAAACCCATATAGAAAATAGGGTTTGTGAACCATAACTAAAGTCTGTTTATCTGAGGCAACCACTGGAAAGAGAAAAGGGGGAGAAAAACTGCCTGAGTGGCATTTCTCAAGCAGAACTCTGTAATGCATAATGGAATAATTAGCTATAAACCACTAGTGTCTGTGTAAAAGGTGTTACTCCGTCAAGGTGTAAGGTGTATGCTGCCCTGGCCAGTGTCTTTTACTGGCAAAAATAATTAGCCCTCCATTGCTTTGTGACTGACTTCGCTATTTTTCTTTACACTGTGAACTTAAAACATATATCTCTGATGCTTATATAGTGGAAGAGGTTAGGTTCTTTCATGCCCCCTCCCCTTCTTCAGCTCAAGTAAAGCTTAGAAGAAAGTGAAACTCCGTTGGTATTATGTATTATGTATCTTGTAAAAATTATATGTGTGGCAAGCAGGGAGGTTCACCAAAATGAAAGAAGCTCACAAAGAGCATCATCCACATCCTTACTTCCAGGAATACCCTTATGTTGCCTACCTTCTTGTAGATGTTCTTAGAAAATAAGCAAGTAAATAAATGCAGTTGTTTTTTTTTTTTAATAGAAACTGGGAGTTGAGTGAGTATCCTGAAGAGTTAGGAAAAGTGGCAAGGATTTAATAGCATCTTCTGGCCTCCTGTAAAAGAGGCATTTTGGAACTGACCGTCTCTTGAAAGATTAGCACTGTATCTGAATATGGCAAGTGTTAAATCTCTAACAATTCAGTGATAGCAAAAGTGCTTTTTAAGCTTTATATAGAGCTTTTTTTCCCTCTCTTTAAGGAAATGACTTTCTGATGGCTCCAGAATGACATAAAGAATTTTTATTTTTGGAGACTGGCAAAAAGTTGTTTTAAAAAATTAGAAAAGCAATATTATTCCAAATGTCAAGGAATGGTTTTTTGGAAATATATAATCAATTTAGTTCAGAATTTTTTTCTATTAATCAAAGGATGCAGCAATGTGTGTTACTATAGCAATGTTCTGTGATCTCTTATGGAATACTACCTTGTTCATAATACCGTAACAAATTCATTGGTATGATTTATATTTAGTCTATTGATAAATAAATAATGTAGGAGTTTTTTCTGTTTTGTTTTCCTTCCTTAGTTTGTATTTCTAATTTGTATTTGTATTTTTTAAAGATTAGATTATTTTGTTACAAAAATGAAGATATGAAAAATAAAGAATCTTTGTATTTTTTTAATCATTTACACAGTCCAGGTGTTTACATGGGTTGACATATCTTGTCAGGAATCACTTTATAAAGTAAGTGTTCTGAATCATTTAGAAATTAAATCAGAATATATATGTATTTCCTGTCTGTGAACGGTATATGTATTTGTACTTAGTGATCTTACTTTGTTGCTGATGACATGTAGGAAAAGTACTTACATTGTAAGTCACAAAGTGGTTGATTGGCACTTGGAAAAACAATCCAGATTGATCCTTCTGGACATACTATTCACACATTTGGTGGAATTTCTAGACATCTTAAAGAATCAGTGGACGTCTGAATACCTGTGCCTTCTCACTAGCCACCTACGCTAAATAAAAATCTGGCAGCTGCGGCTGCAGGGGCATTGGGAGAACTGGGAAAATGTACTTGGTGAAGAAAAGGAGTTAATATTAAGAACCATTTTTTCTCTCTATGGAAAAAAAAAAGTCAAAGGCTGATTGGTTGCAGCAGGTTCCAGCCAAGTTTTATTATTGTTATAAATAATGCTTGACCTACAGTAGAGGACTTCTAAGTTTGATCTGGAGATTCATGTCATTTTAATTAAAACAAGAAGATATACCTATACTTCCTGACCAGTGATGGGATTCAAATTTTTTTACTACCGGTTCTGTGGGTGTGGCTTGGTAGGCATGGCAGGGGAAGGACACTGTAAAATCTCCAGTCAGAGGTGATATTTGCCAGTTCTCCGAACTACTTAAAATTTCCACTACCGGTTCTCTAGAACTGGTCAGAACCTGCTGAATACCAGCTCTGTTCCTGACTGAAAACATCTTTAGAATGGATGCTTTTTAGATATAGTGGATTAGTTTATCAATTTTATTTAGCCACTCCTGTTGGCTTGGAGCTGCAGAAACCAAAAGGGGTAACAAGAACTTTTCTGCTGCCATCTGCTTAATGGTGGGATTCAAAAGTTTTTAATACCAGTACGGTGGGCGTGGCTTGGTGGGCATGGCAGGGGAAGGATACGGTAAAATCTCCATTCCCACTCCACTCCAGGGGAAGGATACAGCAAAATCCCGTTCTAACCACCCCATTCTAACCACCCCACTAACCTGCTTTCCAGCTCCGTTCTCCTGTGCAGGGCAACAAAAGAAGACCCAGCCAATCATCTGGGACTTGGGAGGCAGAGAATAGATGGGGGCAGGGCTAGTCAGAGGTGGTATTCCGAACTACTCAAAATTTCCACTACTGGTTCTCTGAACCACTCAAAATTTTGGCTACTGGTTCTACAGAACTGGTCAGAACCTGCTGAATACCATCTCTGCATCTGCTGGTTTTGAATGTACTCATTTATTTACTCAGTATATAGTTATTTAAAAGAATAACAGAGTTGGAAGGGAGCTTGGAGGTCTTCTAGTCCAATCCTCTGCTCAAGCAGGAAATCCTATACCATTTCAGACATATGTTTGTCCCATCTCTTCTTAAAACCTCCAGTGATGAAGCATCCACAACTTTTGGAGGCAAATCGTTCCACTGATTCATTGTTCTAACTGTCAGAAATGTTCTCTTTAGTTCTAGGTTTGTCCTTGATTAGCTTCCCTCCTTTGCTTCTTGTCCTGCCTTCAAGTACTTTGGAGAATAGGTTGACCCTTCACTCTTCTTTGTGGCAGCCCCTTAGATAATGGAATAGTGCTATCGTATCACCCCAGTGGACATTGTGGGCCAAAAACTAGAAGTAAATGCTGGAAATTAGCAAAAATGTCAAAATTTACAGTCATGTGATCTTGAGATGTTGCAAGGACCCATAACGGTGAGCTAGTTGTTAAGCACTCAAAAAGCAGTCTTGTAACCATGGGTGGGGGTGCAGCTGTGATAACTTCAAAATTGGGTGATAAAGTACCTTTTGTAGATCCTTCCTAACCTCAATAAGTCTACCTGTACAAGAGGATTATAGTCCCTATTGCTAAAACTAAATAGGACTGATTTCTAAAACCACTTTTCCTAATTCAGTTCCTGTCAAATATGTTGAATTACAAGGACATCAAGTTGGAGAAAAATACATCTGAACATTTTCTACATCTTTAGAAACACTTGTAATAGAAATATTAAGCATGTGAAAAATTTTCATTGTTTTAAAATGTCTTAAATTGCCTCAAAGAAGAGATAGTCAAACTATTCTCCAAAGCACCTGAGCAAAGTCAAGAAGCAATGGATGGAAACTAATCAAGGAGAGAGAAGCAACCTAGAATTAATGAAAAAATTCCTGGCAGTTAGAATAATTAACCGGTGGAACAACTTTCCTTCAGAGGTTGTGAATTCTCCAATACTGGAAGTTTTTAAGAAGAGATTGGACAACCATTTTCTGAAACGGTATAGGATTTCCTGCCTGATTAGGGGGTTGGACTAGAACTCCAAGGTCCCTTATTCTGTTATTTTGGAATGGGTCTAAGTGATGGACAGAGGTAACACTAATGATGTCACCTCTGTGTTAACTGTTACACCATTACATTGCATTGCATGATTTAAATGTCAAAAAACTTATAAAATCCTTTAATGCCCAAAATGACATCTTAATAACTTTCTCTGTCTATAATAAATATAATTCAGTTTGGCTTGGTTAGTCAGTAACTATATTCCTTCTTTTAGAAAGAAGGGTCAGATGAAAGCATGAATTTTCAAACCAAGAATTTGCTTGGATTAAAGACACCTTTAAAAATACTCCAGTTGGACTTTTTAAACTTCATTCTGTATTTTGCATTCTTTAATTTTTATGATATTCTATTTAGTCTCACATAAATTGAAACAGTGCCAAATTTTAGGGCACACTTTCATGAAAGTTTTTAGGACCCTTACTTCCCTCCCCTTATTAACAATGACAAGTAGCTTTTTTACTTTTTGAGTAAAATCCTTGAATCCTGACTTTCAATTTTTTTGTTTGTTTGTCTCACATTTATGAAAATCAAAATAATATCCTTTTCTTTCAATGAATTATTTTGCTTATTAGCTGTGCAACTCCATACACGATGTCAGATGTAAACCTTACTACATTGTTAATTAATTTCCTATCTAAACATAGTTAATTTAATAAAATGAGAATTAAGTTTAACTTGGCCAATATAAATGGCACCTGTTTAATATTTGGCATATGGGATGTCTTGTCTTTGAACATGTTGGCAATGATTTTCATGATTTTTAACAATAATTTGATAGAAATATTCATGTTTCTCTCTGAAAAAAAACAGGACTCCATTATGTCTTATGTTTTCCTAACCCATTATGGGTGGCTTTTTTCAATATCTGGTTACTAGGATTTATATTGAGCCTGTTCCATTAATTTTAAAATTGGCTTCAGTACAAATATTTAGTGTTTTTTTTTTACTGACCTGAGAATTGAGCTGTAAGAAATTTGGCTGCTGTCCATTTTAGGGATAATTTTGGATTAGCAAAACCAGGATGCTATTCTGTTTGGGAATTAGCAGGATAATTCCCAGGTGCATCTGGAGGACAACTAGTTGAGGAAGGACATCTATTCAGCTATTAATATACTCCTGTAATCATCGTGCTCCTGTTCCTTCCTTTCCTTCTTCGGAGTCTGGTTTTACTAAAGTCAGTTAAAACAGTTTTTGTAGATGTAAGTAACTTTGGTAGGTTAAGTGCATTGCTTGAAATTATTTCCACAAGTTGGGATTCTTTTCGTATTGAGTTCATTATAAAATTTGCCTCTGAGATTCCATCTTTTCATTAATGATATCATAAGAGAGGTGTCTTTGAAGAAAGATGTTTTTGCTACCACTGTGTCCTACAGACCAGGCCAGGGTAAAACATACATTATTTTTTCCTTGCAGTTTAATTAAGCATAGGATTTTTTTTTATAGTGCATTGTATGATGCGTTTTATTCCCATCTGATACATATGCAATTCTATGATGAATGATTTGATAGGACTCTGATGTAAGACTTATTGCAGTTTGTAGAGAGTTAAGTCTGACCTTCCTTGAATTCCTTAAAGTGTTATCTAGTAGTTCCCATATGAAAACTGCCTATTTGGGAAGTTTCTTCTGTAATAGGCAGAAAATTATAAAGTATTCAGCTTGAACCTTACACATATGGATTTGGTTGTTTGCACCTGACACAATCCTACTTTCAGACCCAAATTTAGACTAGGTATAATTATTCTGAGGATGGTGATTGTAGTAGAAGAGAATCTTGTAGAGACCTAAGCCACTGAGAATATGGTTTGGCCAAAAAGGAAGTCTTATATTCTTGTGAAGTGTGAAGAATGAAGATCCACTATCACACCCTTTTAATTTAGATTGTGAGCACATTAGTTAAAGGCTTGTTGGTAAGAATTAATGGATTTCCACTTTACCTTTCTCTTATTGAAGAATTAGAACAGAATCTTCTGAGTGGAAAAAGTAATCACAATAAAAAAGTCTAGCTAAAACAATCTTTTCCCCTCTGAAACATCCTCTCTTTTACAAGGCATGTTGATCAGAAACCAATACTGTGAAACACTGTGGAGTAGATGCAATATGCATTAGCAACTCAAGCTTATAAATTGATTTGGAGCAGAAAAATCCAGACAGCTCCAGTGTGCAGCAGTGAATTAAGTTTTGATATTATTCTGATCTTCTTCCATAGATTTTTTTCATACAAATTTCCCTTTTTACTTTAACATGAACTACGATGTTGACCCTGCATGTTATCTCTTATCATGTCACCACTCTCTGTAACCCCTACTCTGATATATGTGATTTCTTTTTGGAGGTCAGAATTTCTTTGCTATTTTTTCCTTATCTGATAGTTGATGTTTGGTTCCTTTTTACATTTTAATGATTCCTCAGGAACTGTTTTTTTTTTTTTGCTGTTTATAGTAACGAGTGATAGTACCAGATTATTACTAGAGTGTTAAAAATATAAAAATTAACAGGAGTGATTTGTATTATTGATTTACTGTTGAGATCTAACTGTGAATTCTAATATTAACTGAATTACACATAAAAGCTTTTAAAAGGAGGAAGTGATTCCAAACAAGTAAATTATTCATACCATGAAATGCATAAACAGTCAGATACTGTTGAATTAAATAAGAGTCTGGGAGAAACATACCAAAGATCAACCTAGTTTAGTTCTCATAGTAGCCAAATACTTTTTGGATGTCCTCATGCAGTTTTGAAGGCATTGGGACTCTTCCTCTTATGTTCCCCAGCAATTTGTACTCAGGAGTCTCCAATTTCAAAAGTTGACTATAGTCATTACAACTAATAGTAATTAATAACCCTAGTAAAATTCCTGATAGAATAGAATAGAATAGTTTATTGGCCAAGTGTGATTGGACACACAAGGAATTTGTCTTGGTGTAAATACTCTCAGTATACATAAAGAAAAGATACATTCGTTAAGAATCAAGAATCATAACGTACAACACTAATGGTAGTCATAGGGTACAATCAACAATCAAATCATACTAGGAAACAGTCAATATAAATCATAAGGATATAAGTGTCAAAGTTACAGTCCTACAATCACAAGTGGGAGGGGATGGGTGATAAGGAATGATGAGAAGATTAGCAGTAATAGTAGTGCAGACTTTGTAATAGTTGAACAATGTCGAGGGAATTATTTGTTTAACAGAGTGATGGCTTTCGGGAAAAAACTGTTCTTGTGTCTAGTTGTGCTGGTGTGCAGTGCTCTATAGTGTCGTTTTGAGGGAAGGAGTTGAAACAGTTTATGTCTGGGATGTGAGTGGTGTGTAAATATTTTCACAGCCTCTTTTTGACTCATGCAGTATACAGGTCCTCAATGGAAGGCAGGTGGGTAGTAATTGTTTTTTCTGCAGCCCTAATTATCCTCTGAAGTCTGTGTCTGTCCTGTTGGGTTGCAGAACCAAACCAGACAGTTATAGAGGTGCAGATGATAGACTCAATAATTCCTCTGTAGAACTGTATCAGTAGCTCCTTGGGCAGTTTGAGATTTCTGAGTTGGTGCAGAAAGAACATTCTTTGTTATGCTTTTTTGATGACGTTTTTGATGTTAGGTGTCCATTTTAGGTCATGTGATATAGTAGAACCTAGAAATTTGAAGGTCTCTACTGTTGATACTGTGTTGTCTAGCATTGTAAGAGGTGGTAGTATGGGAGCGTTTCTTTTAAAGACTATCACCATTTCTACGGTTTTGAGTGAGTTCAATTCCAGATTGTTCCGGTTACACCACGAGGCAAATTGTATAACCTCCTGTCTGTATGCAGATTCATCGTTGTCTCGAATGAGACCAATCACTGTTGTGTATTTGTGATTCTGCACAAAGTCCTTATTCTTATTTTTGAAGCTTTCTGTAGCTTTGTTCCCACTCATTTTTTAGATGCTGGGTTGTGTTTTTTTCCCCTGTGATGTTCATTTGTCTAATTCCACCGCACCCAGATATTCAAAGGTCTCTCCTGTTCCAGGCTCAAATAATCCATTGTTCTATTTTGCCTTCTCCAAAACTTCTGACGGTACTTTTCTTCTTCTATATGAATAAAACAGAGCCTTACAACTGTAAAGTCAACAAAATACCAGGCAAATACAATTATGGTTTTAAAAGGTTGAGCCCATAATTAACAACCAAGCTTATGTAAAATAATTGATATATGGCAGGCAAAGGATTGCTGAAATTAAAATGAGTAAGAACTGAAAAAAGACATGAATAGAAGGCAAATTAGAAAGGATTCTGGACATAAAATTGCATTGGTTCATTGTGAATGGACATAAGAAATCAGTGAAAAAGAGGGATTATCTCCAAATTAAGTTGCTTGAGATAAATAAAAAATATATTGTTTCTAGGAACTAATATACTATCAATATGTTTATATTGTAATTTACACAATTATTGCCAGTATAGCATTTCTAAGGATCATCTCCAGATGCAGAAACCCATAATAAGCGGCCATTATTGTTGAGTACTATGGTACTATGGCCATTATGGGAGGGAGTTACTCCCTTATTCTATCTGTAGGCAATGTTATGGATATTTCTGGTCCCCATGGAAATATATTCAAAAATATTAATATAGCAATTCAGAAATCTTTCTTTGGTCATGAAATGGATCTCCATCACAGATTAGATATAAACAGGTGCTTTTCCTTATTTTAGGCAGCAATCTAATGCAAAATAGGTCTACATACATGTACTTTGGACAGATACAAATACTACATGGAATTCTTGCAATCTATCTGACACAGAACTTTAGAGTACCTCTACTAATGTAGTCTTTAATTCAGCATTGCCCAACCTTTTCCTTCATTGCCCAAAACTGTACTGGGGTACAGCAAACAATTTCATTTTGTGCTGTCTATGAAGGCAATGTCAAGATTCCAGCGATCGCCCTAATTAAATCATGAGCCTTGAGCCAAGCTTCAAAAAACTTCAAATAATTCATTAGGAGCGACATATTGGTATGACCTGTATGAAGCCAATTCTGGCATATGTAATTACAGTCACCTACGTCCCTGCTTCCCACGCCCCCCCGAATGTGCCATAAATCAGTTTCTCCAATTAAGCACATACATGGGCTAGGTGTCATCCATTACGTTCTCCAATTAAAAGTTTTTCGCAGGCATAAGCTTCAGTACTTAGCTACAATCTTTTTAAAGATAAAGTTGGAATGTGCTTCTAAGTTCATTACCCATATGCTTCTCCTGTCCTTCCCCCACCCTCTTTGTTATGCCAACTTGGAAACAAGTGTAGGGATATTATACAAGTTGACATTCGGCTCCCCTCACTTCTTGAAAGCGACTTGTTACAAGTTGACAGACAACTTCATAGGTGATTGGAAATGGCGATAATTGTATTGTGGCTTTCCCAGCTACCATATGATATTCATCATGGATTTTTACCAAACCCCTGTCCAAATTATCCTTCCAACAAAATTTTGCCCTGACTGCTTGACCTAACCTCGGTCATTTGCTCTGCAAAATTATTAATGGTTGTGTCATAACTAAAAAATAACTTTTACCCAATTTTTGGGTAATTTACCCAGGATTGGGAAGCACTGTTTTATTTGGCTTAATATAATATTTTAAAGAATTTAGAGAGATCTAGGAAGTAGCTTGATTAATCATCAGTACCTCACATGAAGTAACTCTAAGTAGCAAATGGTTTCAAGATAAAAAAATATGTCGGGATAATCTTGAAGAATTAAACAGGTTTCTACTGAGAACAGGCATGCATATCTCAATTTATTTGTGACCCATTGTTTAGAACAATATTTGGGGAACTAAATGAGTATCATGGATGAGAGTTAAAAGATTATCACAATGTAAATCAATTGAGCATGCAATCCAGTATATGGCTGACAAGATATCCAGCGCAAAATATAATTTCCATTTATTTGATCATCATTAATTGAAACAGGTTTAATGAATATATTAAACAAATACACAAACACTTAAATAATTACTAACATTACTGCTTTCACATATTCAGTCCATAAAAATTATATCATTTAGTAACAAGGATGATTAGTAAGATTCAGAATCCATCCATTCTGTCATGGGCATCTTTTAGAATTAGGAGTCAGGTTCATGTCTTGTACTGGACTTGTCATATCACACAATACAAATTAAGGGAATGCATGCTCTAAAATCAATTTTTCCTATTTATATTATGTGGGCTGAAATGTTGCTGTCTAAAATATATTTTAGAACAGGGGTCTCCAACCTTGGCAACTTTAAGCCTGGCGGATTTCAACTCCTAGGGAGTTGAAAGTCTGTCAGGCTTAAAGTTGCAGAGGTTGGAAACCCCTGTTTTAGAAGGTTATTTGTCTTTTCCCTGATAATAAGGAATATTTAGGTATATAATTTTATATTTGAAATGCTGAAACTGCCCAGTAATAGATTTCCCACTTTTGGGAACGAAATTGACCACACAGTTATCAATTGCATCTGCAAATCATTCCCAGTATATTTTAAATCCAACCCACATTTCCTGCACTTTATCCTCAGTATCTGCAGATTGGAAATAAATT
Source organism: Bungarus multicinctus (assembly GCA_023653725.1). Lineage (NCBI taxonomy): Eukaryota > Metazoa > Chordata > Lepidosauria > Squamata > Elapidae > Bungarus > Bungarus multicinctus. Next base: position 65,902,269 of record CM042836.1, on the reverse strand, counting down.
CAACATGTTGTTAAAATATAAATGTTTGCAAGTCTAGAAATCATGGACAACATCTTGAGGCAATAATTGTTCACTCTAGGCTAGCCCAGAGCTGGCTGCAGATAACATAGTCCAAGAATCTCTCGTTGCTTCAAACTTTCCATTTTCTCATTTTTTTTGTCCAGCGCCGGTTTCCAGTGCTTGATGGATAAAGCAGACAACTCTTACCTTTAATGTCTCCTTTATATTAAAAAAAGAAGAAGCAAAAGATTCTAGCAATATGATGGCACTTATATTTATAACATTATCTGGTTATTCTTTTAAATTGAAAAAGGGACTTCCTCAGTGACAAATATTACAAAGGCAATCCATCACTTTCCAGATTGTAATCAGTTCACAATTGGCCCTAGTTGCATTCTTACAATAATTACAGAAAAGTTTTAACTCCACAGCAAAATAAGACAGGAGAAATACAGAATGTCGGACAAATCTTAACTTTCATTGAGGAATTGTGTCCATTATCTGTTTAAAGGCCCTTAATTGACAATTGATTGTTTTTTACTCTGTTTTCAATATGTCAAATTAGGTATGTTGTAATCACTAGATTTAAACTGATAAACTTTTTCACAATTGCACTGACTCTTAGTTTATGGAAACAAGGAAAGAAAACAGGTCATAAATTTGGAGCAGTTGTCACTTGTTTACCATGTATTTGTATTGAGTTCTGTGTGTAGGACAATTGAATGTCATTTCTGTATTTTGATTGCTCTTCTGTTTACTTTTGTAATTTCTCCAGCTGATGACTTCACATTTTTCCCTTTTTTCCAAAACCGCCAGCAGAAAAGTAATTCTGAATGTTGATAAATGCATCACTTTTTGCTGGCAAAACATGTATCTCATAATAAATAATAAAGAGCAAAACATATATATCATATTGAAGAATAATCATTTTTGTCTTGGGGTTTCCAGCTGACAGACTTCTTGGCTCAGGAGTTTGTATTCTATTTATTGAAACCATGATCGTTTTCAAATTACAGTTTAAGAATAGAGTGAGACAGCTTGTAGTTCCCTAGAATCATAATGCATTTTCCAATTTAAGCCTCAATACTTGGTTTGCTCATCCTAAAATACAATCAGTTATTTTCAGCAAAGTTCGAACAAAAGAGGCCTTTTTTTTCTTTCAAATCAGTGTAGAACATTGTGTTTGAAAAGTGACAAGAATTACCTTGATCTGGATTTTTGCAACCATTCAACCATTCAACATTGTTGGTTCTATGTATTGCCTGTCAGCATTTTTAAGAAACCCATTTTGTATATTGATGCCAAGTTAAGAGATATGTTTCCTTTCAAAAAACAAAAACCCATTGCTTATGTTGATGATACAGATAATCTTCATTTAACAATGGCTTGTTCAACAACTGTTCAAAATTATGATGGGGCTGAACAAATGATACTTATGACAAGTTGTTGAAATTCCAGGTATTCCAGCATCTCTACAATCCCATGGTTATGATTTGCATGCTTAGCAATTGACTCACACTTATAACAGTTGCAGTGTCCTGCAGTCATGCGATCACCATTTGTAACTTTCCTTACTGGCTTTCCAATAGTAAAGTTGATCGGAAGCCAGTAGGAAAAGTTGCAGGTTGTTCCAGTATGTACTTTGCACTCTCCCTACCTGACAGTAAAAGTCTATGGAGGTTCACAGTCATCCAGGTCATGGTTGTCTCAAAGATGCTTTTTCAGGAGGCAACTGGACTTTCTTGTTTTTTCTTTGAAGATGTTTTGCTTCTCATTCAAGGAGCTTCTTCAGCTCTGCCTGGATGGTGGGGAATGGAAGGATTTATATACCTTGCAGATAACTGGTCATTTGCATGCTTTTAGAGCAGAGGTGTCAAACTTGATTTAATTAAGGGCCACATCAGGGTTGTGTTTGACCTCAGGGAGCTGGGGTGGTTGTGGCCAGCTCAACATCAAGTGCTAAGGCAGGACTTCCCTCAGACCCTCCCTCACTTTCATTATAATCTTTTTTCTTCCTTCCTTCCTTCCTTCCTTCCTTCCTTCCTTCCTTCCTTCCTTCCTTCCTTCCTTCCTTCCTTCCTTCCTTCCTTCCCTCTTCATTCTCCTTTCTCCTTCTTTCCTTATTTTTCCTTTCTTGCTCTCTTCCCATCTTTCCTTATTTTTCTTTGTCTTTCCTGTTTCCCTTTCTCTTTTTCTGTCCCTTCTTGCATCCTAAAATGCAAAAGGGGAAACATTTCTTCTTTTGTTTTGTTTGTTTTGCTAGCCTTCTGCCAGCAAAAATGGAGCCCAAGAGACCACGCATGTCTCCCTGGGCCCAATTTTCAGCCAGGAAGACCTCCTGCAACCCTCTGCCAGAGAAAATGGAGCTCAGGGGGGTGCACATGCTCCAAGCTCTGTTTTCGCTGACAGAGGCACTGCTGTTTCCAGGGCGGCCCCATGAGTCAGATCTAACCCGCAGGCCTTGAATTTGACACCCTGTTTTAGAGACCCGTTGAGGCTACTTGGAGGTTTATCTGTGTGTCCTCAGGATTACCTGAGTAGTGCAGAGATGCAGATAACACAGATTCATCCCCAAAAGCCAGTCTTCAAGGAAAAAAAACAAGACAGTCCAGTTGCCTCCTGAGAAAACATCTTTGGGATTACCTGACAGTAGCCAACCCCTGGCCTCCTGTGCATTGTGCTTCATGGGCGACTCATGCATTCTAACCCATCTAGCAATAGCCATCCTATGGCCCTACCATACTCACACTGCACCTCATGCACTGTCCCCCACCTGATACAGCCAGCCTCACTACACTCATGCTTTGCCATAAGGGCACCTGCATACCCTCCCCTATCCAAGAACAGCCACCCCTGCCTTGTTCACGCTGCACCGTACTTGCCCGCCAGCCTGTTTGGAAACCTTCTGGGACTTGTTTAATGACCCTCAATCTTTATTTAACAATTTGCAATGGGGATTGCTGTTGCTAAGTGACATAGTCCTATGACATTGTACTTTACAACTGCATTGCTTAGCAGTGGAAATTCTGGTCCCAATTAATGTTGTTAACGAAGAGTATCTGATCTGGGAAAATGAAAAACGGAAGAAAAAAGATAATAAATGCCAGTTATATCAGTTGCTGGAGAAAACTGATTTCAGTTGCCAAAGCTTATTTATGGAGTGATATGCAATGAGAGTATAATGCATTTAGATAAGGGCATTTTCTACTCCATACCGGTATCTTTTTCCTGACACGACTGTATATTTTTTTTTCTGTAAGGAGGATAGAGAATGCAATTAAGGAACAGCTTCAGGATTCTGTGGACTCTCGTAAAATGACCATTTGTCTCACTCCTTTACCCTACTGCTCAGCCAGCCGTTCCAGTCAAAATCGCTTTTATGCTGGAACTAACAGAGTAGCAGCCTCGTTTAGGGAAAGAAAAGAAGGGAGAGGAAGAGAAAGAGCCATTGTGATTGCAAGCCCTGCCTTAATGGGTATTCAATAGCATGTAAACACTGCTGGCATACATGCAAAACTGTATGCTTGTGGGCTCAGTACGCATAATCTGGAACAGGGCAGGCAGAGAGATCTTTGATCACTTAGACAAGTCTATGCATATACAGTTTATATGCAGGGCAGGGTGTGTTTACACAGGCTAATAATGGATGAGATGAACGGCAACCATCTTCGGTGGTGCGCTTCCCACTCTGCTCACTTGAGTGTTCTTGGGTTGTTTTGTCTGAGTTGCGCCAATAACATTCAGGCTAATCAGCTCGATAAGTTTGGCTATTTAAGACATTCTGAACCATTTTAATAGTTTCAACAAATGTTCTGAATTGATTTTTTTTTATACTTATAAGATCATAAGATGTTAACATGTCGGCTTGTTTGCTTCCTTTTTGATCAGCCACTACTGCCTTATTTGCGGTGCCATTTATCCCTTGAGGGTCTCTTACTGAACAAAAAAAAAACTCTCGAGTTGATTAAATTTGGACCTGATGAAGCACTAGGATTTTCCTTAGGCAATGCTTCACTGCCTTGACCCTTGCAACTTAACTATGGTATTATTTTAGAGGCAAATGTCCTGTAGGAGAGAAATATTTTTGTACTCAATATTGAGCCATGAAGGAAGGAAGCTTTTCAGGGCCAGTTAGTCATGCTGTAAATTAATATTTTGGCATTCCTTTTAAAATGGGTACATTAAGTGCAACATACTTCTCAGTTACAGTGGGATTTTTCCTGGTGCAAAAATGATATTAGTTATGTGTGGATCTTTAATCAGTATTTAAAATATAGATTAAAATATATGTGTTTGATTTTTATATGAAGTTGTTATAACATACACATTATGTTCATATCTGGATATGCTAATATTCTTGGTTACTTTTTATGGACAAAGTAATACAACTATAAGAAATAAATATGAATAAAATATTGAACCGAACCAGAAAGAAATTAAGAAAGGATAAGACAAAGGCAAGTCTTTTAGTAGTACTGTAGTAATATTACTTTAAAATATGTAAAATATATGCATTGTATTTGTAAAATAAATGTATTGTGTTGATATCATAACTTTTGCTTTTCCCTTTCAGCTTACTCTTCTAAATCAGATATTACGGCTATCACTTTCTATCTCATTTTTGAAAACTGTTTCAGATGACCGCAATCTAAAACTACTTTTATATTGTATAATAATATTTCTTGAGTAACAGGTGTATATGAGTATTCAGCTGCATCAAAAGCTATAAAGTTTTCCCGTGTTCTATTTTATCCCTGTTAACTGTAAACAATTTCCTTGGAAAGAATGTGCACATTTCCAATATTTAATTGGCTAGATTTATTTAGATCTAACAGAAGGTCAATCAGTTACAGGTGAATGCTTTAATTACTACTACAAAATCTATCCTGTGTTACAGACTTCTACATTTCCATTCTCTCTTCCGATTCCTCTCTTACTTCAGACAATGCAAATTGAATCACCTGAACTCTTCTGAGCAGTGCTAATAATCTTCAGTCACACAATTGTTTTCAATTCAATGGGCTACATACATTCTACCATTGTGTTTCAGCCAGTTGTGTTTCAAATTTGTGTTTACTCTGCCTCTGTTTAGTAGCAAGGTGATGATCACTTACAACTTCATTGCCTTTTCAGAGCTACTGCTATATATTAAATCAGGATTTTTCTGTTTGGGTTATGAGCATAGCACTTTATGAGTTGTGTTTTGTAATTAAACATAACCCCATGCCAGCCATTTTGTGAAGTATGGAGAGCTTGGTAAAAGCTTATTATTCGCCATACCTCTTTTTGTTGTATCTGTCAAGTATATTACAACTTCTGTGTCTCTTTCTTTATAAGTTTTTGCAGAAAGCTGTGAGATACTCGGCTTAGAGAGGCCTCAGATCACTATAATTGTTTTCTGCCACACTCTACAGATAACTTCAGTAAGAAGCAGAACAATTTGATTGTGATGATTTAAGCAGAATTACTAGATTGCCGATTGCTGGATATTTGTAGATGAGAGATATGGAAGCGTGGTTAATTATTGGAGTGTTGCCATTATTTGAACATGCTATCATTAACTGGGTAGTGCTGCCAATCATTGTCAAGTAATAAATCAGAGGTATGGCTTACCAGGAAGGGAGACGATATTATTATTCTGAAAGTAAGTTTTGTCACAAAATGATTGCCACAGAGGTGTCGCTATTAATAAAGGGACTGTTGTGAGACTGTTGGCCATTCATTGAAAACTCTATGTGTAAAAAGCAAGCTGGTTAAGGGATGCTCCTAACCCTGTGAATGCTCATTACTGCTCCAGTTTATCTTTTTTTTTAAAAAAAATCTAAGCAGCTGGGCACACTGTCAAAAGAAGTACAAGGCTGTAGAGCTACCTAGCATTATGTATTCAAATGTTTATGGAGCCTGTGGAACATTATTTTAAATAAAGACGATGCTTGAGGCTGGGACTTGTTTAGCCATGTGTCTGCTTCCAGTTTTCAAAATTAAAAAGACAAAAAAGAATTGAAGGCAGATGGGGGAATTAGCTTGGCAGGAACCAGTGGGGGAGTTGTATTTAGCACAGGAACCTATTGGAGCAACACTGCCTATCTGGATATTAACCCTGTTGAGTTTTTTTCACCTTTGGCATTCTCTCCCCCCCACCCCTCTCTCCTTCCTCCCTCCCAATTTCAAGCTGGATTATGAATAAATGGATTAGTAATTTATTATCTATAATATTTATAGATAATAAGTAATGGCAGCCTGCCATGTCCCCCCTCCCAGCAGTGATGACTGTGCTATAGCTGTCAGCTTTGCCTTTCCCTTGCACTTCTGTGTAGGTTTATTACATGGCATTGCTGGACATACTTCTGTATTTTCAAGAAAGGAGTGGAAACACATATTTTTGTCTATGTGCAAAAATGAAATAACGTATACACCAGGCTGATCATTTTAGACTCATTTCACCAACATACTTTCATATGCAGTGTAAGGAAAAAGGGGCAATCCTGAAATTGGGCTATGGTGATCATGATGGTCAAGAAAAGAGAAAGACTCATGCCAGCAACATTTGAAAAAAGACCTGGCATATAGCTTTTCCTTACAAAATAACATGCATGTGCAAGAGTGTTTCAGCTTTCCCCTTGTGTGTTATTGTGCAATTATTCTTTCTGTGTTTGTTTTCTGTTACTGCTTTATTATTATGAACAACTCTTAAGTCCATATTTTCTAGACCTAGAAAACTAGAACTATGCCACCTTCGGTCTGATCTAAAGTATAGTATATAAAATCATACATTGCAATGTCCTACCTATCAATGAATACTTCAGTTTCAACCATAACAACAGAAGAGCAAACAATAGATACAAACTCAAGGTTAATCGCACCAAACTTGATTGCAGGAAATACGACTTCAGCAACAGAGTGATCAATGTCTGGAATACTCTACCTGACTCTGTGGTTTCTTCCCCAAACCCCAAAAACTTTAACCTTAGACTGTTTACTATTGACCTCACCCCTTTCCTAAGAGGTCTGAAGGGGCGTGCATAAGCAACCAACGTGCCTACCATCCCTGTCCTATTGTTTCTTTTATTTTTTTATTTTTCTTATATGTATCCATGTATTCATAACTATGTTTTACTTATACCTATTATCTTGTAAGCAATTGACAAATAAATAAATAAAAATAAAATATGCAGTGTGGTATCATGTAAAGCTCCCTTGTAGGGGAGAGAGGAAAGCTTCGAATGGTGTGGTCAGCAGCATTCTGAACTGCTACCCAGTTGACTCTTTCATGGGGTGCCATATTACATTCGTTTCCATTGTGTTTAGTTTTCGAAAAGAAAAGTATCTTTCTTGACATACAGATGATAAGGCAGAAAAAATTGTCCAGCCCTTTTTTTATAAGCCTTATTTCCAACTTCCAATTCCATTGGACAAGAAATCATAAAAAGCTGGACTAAGTTGGGCCATAGCTTGATCCAGCCGGACTACATTATTTCAGCTGTTGTCTCCCCATGTCCTGGGGATGTGGGGAGAGAAAGAAGAAACATGGATGCATGAATGCATATAAAGGAGTATGGTTGTTTGAATATGTGAGTGTATCCAAGTATGAGAGAGAAAGAAAGGGATGGAGAGAGAGAGAGAGAAATAGAAGTAGAAATATCTTTCTGAAATTTCTATTAGCCTACTATATCTCAGTAATTCACTTAAAGAAGTAAAACTAAACAATTACTTCTTAGGAATTTGCTTTATACTGAATCAGACTAGTGGTCAGTTACACCATGAAAAAGATAAAAATTTGCTTGCGGTTTCCATTTATATTATATGTGGCTTGGAGGAATACGTGCTAAGTGCCATCTCTTTTCGTTTTGCTTTTCCTTAAATTTTCAAGTCTGGGACATGTTTGACACTTGGCATGCTGTATCTTTTGTACCTTTTATTACCAGACTCTTAAGTCTATTTTATATTATTATCAAGATCCCCTTTATAGCACACATTACTTTGGGACAAGAGCACAGCCTTCACAGTGGGATTATATTATACAAAACCCTTAAGATAATTTTGTCTCATCTGGGGTCTGTACCCCTTATATCATTAAGCCCTCATTAAGGAAAAAAGAAAAGAAACAAGAAATGTGTTGTAGAATCAGATCATACAAGAAATAAAGTTCAGGCTTGTAAACATTTCAGTCCCTGGTACATATAAAAATATTATTGTGTTTACATTAGCAATATATAAAATATATTACTCTAGTGCCTTCTGTCACCTGTTGCATGTTCCTCTTCTTTGAACGCTAGATCAGTTACTTGGTTTCTAAACATCTCTAACCACATGCTTACAAATACTGCTCCTACTCCTTGCCTTATTTTTAGGAAACAGATAGATCTTCAGACATCTTTTTCTTGCCTACTAATATCACTCTTTTGGTTTTCCCTGACCATATACCACATCTTTTTTGCGTTTATCCAAACTCCCAATGCCAATGCCCTTTGAAGTCTCTCATTTATTCACTCATACCATCTCATCTCTTCTTTTCTGAAAATATGAGAGCATATCAATCATTTACTTACCACCTAATCACAACTGCTCTTTCTTTTGTGCTTTCCTCACTATTTCTCATGCAATGCACTATATTGGAAATCAGACAAAAGCATGCTGGATGAACATAGGCAAACATCTGAGCCTCATTTACCTGTCTAGGTCATATGGCAGATCTACCTGACACAAATCAATTGCTTTCTATCTATATGCATGTTTCCTAAAGCTTGGGGAGTTGTTAAAAGTGAACATAAAACGATTTGAACTACCAGGGTTAATGCGTGTGTCTCAGGCATATTACAGAAGATTGAGGTGCCTGACAAAATACAAGTTGGTGGATCAAGAAAGACCTTTAGGAAAACAGACAATGAAGAAATTCTGTCATGCAAATGGATGCTTATTTGCATGATGTTAAACGGCAGCCCTGTTCAACTGAATATTTCTCTTTTAGCAGGGTATCTGATGGATAGGTAATAGCTGAACTCAGCTAATCTGTCTAGATCAGCGTTTCTCCATCTCAGCAATTTTAAGATGTGTGGACTTCCATATGCTGGCTGGGGAAATCTGGGAGGTCAAATTCACATATATTAAAGTTGCTGAGGCTGAGAAACATTGGTCTAGACTGGGGGTGGCAAACCCAAGGCCACGGGCTGGATCCGACCTGTGGGGTGGTTAGATCTGGCCTGCGGAGCTGCCCTGGAAACAGCAAAGGACTGGCCCACAATGCTTCTGCCAGCAAAAAGAGAGCTCGAGAGGGTCGTGCGCAGCCCTCCCAAGCTCCAGAAGAGGGCCCAGGCCACCACAGGCACCCCCAACACAAGTGATGTTGAGTTGGCCATGGCCACCCTGGCCACGCCCACTCTCAACCCCCGAGGTCAAACACTACCCTAACCCTCAATGAAACTGAGTTTGACATCCCTGGTCTAGACAGAAGGTGAAAACATTGTTTATTTGAGGCATTGTTATGTATCTTAAATTCCACAAATCTTGTCATTTTTATTCTTATTTCATATTAAAGTTAGCACATCAATCAGATTGCTTAGTTCTTTTGCATTACAATGACAATATGAACTAAGGCAGACTGACCACATTAAAGTAAACTGAATAGCAAGTAACTATCTCTTCAGATCTGTCCTTTGCCATTTATGAATAGCTAGTAATTTTTAAAAAAACTTAACCTTCACAAAGCTATTACATTTGTTATTATAGGTAAAATGATTAGTCTGCTATGAGGCCCTGTTTTTGAAGTAGTTTTCAGAGCCATTTTTCTTCATGAACAAAAGTTAAGTACACTGCTATTTTCAGAGATTCTTTGAAAAAGCACTGATTGAAATCAGCAAATGTGCTGAATGTTGAAATGGTGTCAAGGTGAGAGAAAAGAAGGGGGGGAATCTAGTTGCCTCTCAGGAGTTTTACATGTCTTTCTTTCAGGTCCCAGAAGCTCTAAACTGATAAAACCAGCCTGAAAGATAATTCTGGGTCAGATCAATACCTTGCAGTTAGAATCTGAGATTTCTTTTTTTTTTGTAAAAAAAAAAGATAACAGGAAGAGTGATTTAATTTTGCTGAGCAAATCAGGTTATTGGTCACTTGCCTTCTTTCTTTCTTTTTTTAGATGAACAATGTTGGTTCTATGCCATACAGAATAGAACATTACAGAATATCCAGCAGAAATTAGTTTCTATCTAGAGAGAAATGTAGAAATGGGCTGCAGGTTAGACAGGTGACTTCTTGTAAAAGAAATCAAGAAAGTATCTTGTTAGATTTTAAGCTTAAATTTCTCTCAAAAGAGTGCCCAAGGAAGATGGCAAATGTTTGACCTTGATCTAAAAATTGGGTACCAATTTCTTGAGAAATTACCTAAAGTAGGTACAGGAACCTTTCACTTACCATTGATAACTGGGAACAGGAACTCTGACTCTAAATGATGTATTGTAAGGCATATCACATGACCCCACCAACTTATGACCGCAGTTCTAGCAGTCCTAGTTGTTATCATTAGGCATGATTGCACGGTTGAAACATCATTTGATCATGTGGTTGCTATTTGCAACCTCCTGCTGGCTTCCCTGTTGACTTTGTTTGTTGGAAGCGGACAGTGAATTTCGCAAATGGTGATGACATGACTACAAGATGCTGCAGTGTGATAATTGCAAGCCAACCTCTGTGTGCTTGAATCACAGTCATGTGACCAAAGGGATGCCGTAGTTGCTGCAGCTGCGAGGAGCTGTTCAGGACTTTGTAACTTGGAATGGTCACTGAATGTGTGCACCTTCAGCAAGGACTGCCTGTATTGCCAAAACTATCCAGTCTTTTGCAAAGCTGCTGTGCTGTGTTCCTGTCATAGAAGAGCACTAAGCAAAAACTTGCAGGAACATGTGCATGTGTTTAGTTTAGTTTATTGTCATTGCACCTCATACAACGAAATTAAATGCCATCTTCAGTGTACATTATAACTGCTTGTTATAATGTACATTATTCAGTGTACATTATAACTATAAAAATAAAACACAAACATACATCCTTCGCATTCTATACAGCTTAATTGAAAACCCCAGATATTGCACTATACCAGTGGTCACCAACTGGTGGGCTGTGAGAAAATTTTGGTGGGCCGCAGAGAAATCTCACCCCAGAGCACCCCCCTAAAGCAATTAATCCAGGCTGCACGAAAACACAAGGCTGCGCCGCCCACATGGCCCGCGGGAACCCCCCTCGCCCACTCACTCCTTACCCGGCAAACTTGCCTGCTAAGTTGCTATTTTTCCTTTTTTGAACCATCAGGTATTCTACTGTGCCAGAAGATTTAGATTAGCTAGGAAGCAGGAAATGGTTAGATTTCTTGCTTTCTAGCTAGTCTTTAGATCTTTGGCTCTGCTTTTAAGCACAGCCGAACCTCTCTTAGGACTGAAGGTTCTATTATTCAGTGCAGACTCACGGCAAGCAAATTTGAGAGACTGAGCTAGTCGATGGCAGATAGATAGATCAACAAATGATTCTGTGAGCAACTCAATCTGCCTGTCTGCTTTGCCTGATTTTAGATAAAAGTTGCTCTTTTTAAATAAAAAAATCAATGTTTACATACATGGTGTGTTGTGAGTTAATTTTGTCAGTTTGCTTGCTAGCAAATTTTATGAGTTTGCTTGCAAGCAAATTTTATGTGACAGACTGAGCTAGCCAATGGCAGATAGATTTCTGAATGAATCTGTGATTCTTTGAGCAACTCAATCTGCCTACCTGCTTTGCCTGATTTTGGGTAAAAGTTGCTCTTTTTTTAATAAAAAATTCAATATTTATGTAAATATAATATTTACATACAAGCTATGCCCAGCCAGTCACATGACCACCAAGCCACACCCACAAATTAGGCCACGCTCACAGAACTGATTAGTGGTCCCTGGAATTTAAAATTAGGAGTTTGGTGGTCCCTGAGGTCCAAAAAGTTGGCGACCCCTGCACTATACAATAGAATTCAATGTAGTTACGCTCTGGGATAGAAGCTGTTTTTCAGCCTATTCATCCTTATTTTTATTATCCTGTACCATCTGCAAGATGGTTATAGTTTAAAAAAAAGGGTGCCCAGGATGGGATGAATCTTTAAGAATGTTTTGAACTTTGTTAAGGCAGCGGGAGCTGTGTTCTGTGGGGGAACCTGCTACACTAATGCCATTGTGCTCTATGCTCTTGTTCTCTGCCTTTTCTCCTCATAGAAACAAATCATGGGTAGAGTTGTATGGATATGTTCAACAGAATTCCATTTATCTTCTGATGAGAAAATGTCTTGAAAATAAAGAGTGCTGTGGAGGGGAAATTGGAAAGGAAATGTCAAGAGGTCAGGTCTGTGCAACAAGCTGCAGACATTTCCCTTAAAACACTTCAGACTTTTTGTCCCAAGTAATTTTTTATATTATCTTAATTCAATAATAATAATGAGAAGAAGAAAACTGATAAATTGCAAAGCAAAGCATTATTCTCAAGCCTTATCTTCATTGAAAAAAAAATCCCCTGAGCCCTATGTAATTATATTTATTTTTAGAGAATAAAATGAGTGGATAGCTGCAGCTCAGGATTTCTTTGGAAGCTGGCCTAGTTGCCCAGAAATAGATTAAAGCAAGCCAGAGAAGGCGCTGGGTCTGTAAATTTTCTGCTGGTAAATGTGTGTTTTGTGAATGGCTGCATTTACTGTGGCAGCCATTTGTTGAATTGACAACTCCTCCATGACACTTGTATGATAAGAATACCAGACCATGCTCTCACATGCCTGAAACAGTGAACTATCCCTACATTATTTAACCTCTAATAATAAAAGTGCAGTTAGCATGTACAATTGCAAATCAGGAAAAAAGTAACATCAGTTCCAAGAGAATACAGTTAGTCCTTAATTTGCAATTTGTTGCTTAGCAACCATTCAAAGTTATGACGGACTTCTCCAGAGCTACTCAAACGCAGTTTCAAAGTTCCAATGGCCGCCCCCCCACCAATCCGCATTGATGTAGTTGCATTTTGAGTGATTGGCAACCAGCCTACATTTATGGCCATTTGCAGCATCACAGGGTGCCATGAACACAATTTACATTTTTTTTTGCTGAAAACATGATTATTTCCAATTTCTGGCTAAAATGCCCAATATTTTTCTAACAATTAACATGCTTGCTTAGTAATCATTGCATTTGTTCAACGAGTGTTGCAAAAAAAGTTGTAAAATAGGTTGACATGGAGATCCACTTAATGACCAGCATGACTTACAACCAAATTGCGGGCGTAATTACTGTCATAAATCAAGGATTATCTGTACTTATGTGATTAGCAACAGGTTGTTAAACTATTTGAAAGAAGTTGGATCAGAAAATGGAAAATGAAGAGAATCATTGTAAGTATGTAAAGAACTATGGAAATAAGTTATAAGATTGACAACATACTTACAATATTGATCTTAATGAATTGGAGCTTCTTAACTTTAGAGCCACAATAATATTTTCCTAATGTAGGAAATATGTAAGCATTGTCTTGTTGCCTCTTCCTGCTCGCTCATATATATGTATGTATGTATGTATGTATGTATGTACATACAGTATATATATGTATATGTATGTATGTATGTATGTATGTATATGTAAATATATGTATGTATGTATATATGTATTCTCTAATCAAACTGAAGCAGGAACCTTTGCAAATTGCCGTCCGCATTGATGATATATAAAGATTATCCCAGAGTTAAGGGCAAGGATATCTTGTTAGTATAATATAAAAATTTCCAGTGAAACCTGTAATGGGAATATGACACATTTTTATAGCTGGTCACTTTTTATAAGTAAGCCAATGCATTTATTTTTCAGAGAGAATAATAGTTCATTTAAATCCAGAAGTTTGGTTGAGGAAAGGGGTTGTATAAAACTGGACAGGTTTTTATAGGACTGTGAAACTTGTCAGAAGTTTTAGGAAATGATCTGCTGACTAGGATCACCTATGAACCTTTTTTATGAGAGCTCTGCCTTCAAGTAATGGAATTACCTCAAAATTCTTTGAATGGGAAAATATTCCCATGGAATCCCAGATCTGCAAACTGCAAAGCAGGAGTTTTATAAATTGAGAAGAGCTGCAGTTGATTTAAAGCGGGGGGGGGGGAGAGAGAAAAGCTCTCAGTTATCCAAGGAGAACACAGACAGTTTTTAAAACACAAGATTCTACCAGAGTCCCAAATATTTATTTTTTAAATCATATTTTCAAACCTCTATCATTAGTTGTTTTAAGGCTAAATAAAATGCATTTGAATATTTGGTTTCAAGAGAATGTGTTAAAATCAGAACACGGCAATTTGTAAATACTACAGTAATTGCTACACATTATAGTTAAGGAACATTAGTAACTAGAATGTGGTAGGTCCATAACTTCGATAATTATATTAAGCTGCTCATAAAATGTTGGATTGAGTTTTAAATTGTAATTAAATACAGAAGGCCACTTGCTGTGGTGGTTTTGAATGATAATGTATGCAAATTAATGAAAAAGCTGCCTGCTTCTAAAGTGTTTCAACTCTCACACAATGACAAGATTTGTAGCTGCAGAACCTCAGTACAATTACATATAGTTTATCTGTCACCATAAGTTGATTTTCTCAGAGACAAAGAAATATCTAAGTATTTAAGTGACTAGAGATATCTACTATATGTATATCAGATTTTCTCACTGGAGGTATTAAAAGAATGCAAATCCTGTGAACTCTAGCTTTCTTGACTTTTAAAATCAGATTATAATAGTCCATTGCATAATTGTGAAAAGGAAAGGAGTAGTCTAGCAATTTTAGGAGAATTATCTTAACCATTATACCACACTGTCATATAGCAGGGGTCCCCAACCCTATTCCGTGGACCGGCAGTGATCTGCAACATGCCAGAAACTGGTCCACATAAGCAAGTAAAGCCCCATCTGCAGGATGCAGGCAGTATGCAAACCACGCCCCCTCTGGTCATAGAAAAACCTCTGCCCCCCCCCTCCTTTTTTAAAACAACTTAGGGCTGAAGAGAACGCTTCATTGAAACTATGTGATTAGACTGCAAGATAAATCAGTGTCTCCGATTATAGAAAAATCCCCACTGATTTAATTAGCTTTTTAACAAAGGGTTTTCAAAATTTGCAGTGCCAGGGCAAATTTTTATTAAATTATGAATTGGTCCTGACTGTGTGTAATAATTGTATATAAAGATATTACAGTGATTTGCTTTATGACTATAATACTTCCAGTTGAGTTTAGTTAACAGGTATTATAAAAGATTGGCTTAAATCACCCAAGGAATTTATTGCAATAGTTCCAAAAAGTATATCTTAAATAGATATACTTTTATTCATTATTTTAATGAAATTGAATATATGATTAACAGTAGAACTGCAAGCACCAAGGATTTATTTAATTTTGAAGAGACAAGTTCATAGAGATATGTGTAGGCATATAAACATATAGACAAAAACACAGATGCAAACAGAAATGAAAATTATATTCAGTTGTGTCTTGGATCATTGAGCTGCAAACAGTTTGTCATTTGAAGAAAGTTACATTCTGAAATTAAATTGAGGAATTCAGGTGTGATTAATCTCACTCAGTGGGATCTTCACTATGCATAAACACTTATTTTTCTTTCCTTTGATTGGCTTAGCTAAGATTGCAGCCTAAATATATTTTATGGGAAGTAAATTCTACTGAATTCATAGCAGTACTTAACTCTGTGTAGTCATGCATAGTATTGCATTGAATTAACTAGCAATCTTGGAAATGAGCTCCTTTAACTATAATTGCATAACCTGCTTACATTGTATATTTGAGTCAGCCTCCCCCACAAAACCAAAATGTACCCCAAAGGTACATTTGACACAGGTGTCATCTCAGAGTTGAGTAAATTGTTACTTCAATTATTATTTTTAATTGTTCTTCAATATCAAGAATCATAGCATTGTTCTCTTTTGGTAATAATAAATACACGACACACCTAGCTCTGCATTATAATGAATTTTCTGCTAAAACTGGTAAGTCCAATACTCAGTGCATATGCAGAGTTTTCCTACACAGTTTAACTCTAAAATTCTACTATAAACATATGGAAATTTCCATTTTGGTTTTTAAAGAACTCTTGAGAAGTAAGTAGTTGATGAGCAAATAGATTTCTAATATGGAAGAACTGAATATCCAGA
The DNA here is from genome assembly GCA_023653725.1 of Bungarus multicinctus. Lineage (NCBI taxonomy): Eukaryota > Metazoa > Chordata > Lepidosauria > Squamata > Elapidae > Bungarus > Bungarus multicinctus. Next base: position 65,886,066 of record CM042836.1, on the reverse strand, counting down.
ACTGAATGTTTTAGCAGTTTTTCTAGGTGATCAAATTTCAAACACCCTTAAGGAATAATAAGCCCTTAAGTGCCTTCCTAAAAAGCCAAGATCCTAGGAATCAGAGTGTTCCCTGGAATTGGAGAAGCCACTAAAAAGGCCTCTCACGTCCTGTAGTCCTCTTCAAATAAAGGATAGTCTAGGACAAATCTTTCTGGCAAAGATGATTCTGTGAGTATCCAGAAACCAAACCATGTAGGCTTTGAACGTAATCATAAGCATTTTGAATTGTACCTTTAATAAAAATAGTAACTAATGTAGTGTCCATAGCATTAGATAAATGCCTGTCTAAATCTATCTCTGGTTAGCTGCAGGGTTGTCAGAGTTTGGACTTCTGGTTAATCTAAAGGCATAAGACACAAGGCATTTATAAACTAAAGAGAGTAGGACAAGAAAATCCTGATGATTATGTTATCTAGCCTGGTAATGAAACATTCAGAAACTAAAATGAAACAAGCAAGCTTGGAGATCAAACCACTGCCAAAATCTAAAGGCAGCTTTTGGAAGAATACGTTGCAATAGTCTAGTTACAAGGGGAAGAGAGCATGGGTCACCTGTTGTCAGGACCATCAGCTGAAATGAGGGTGTCCTTAGTGCCCTCTGAACTTGGTTGTTTTCTTGCAAATAAAAACGTTTCATTTCATTGGGTAATGAAACATCTGCAAGAAAGCAACCAAGCTTAGAGGGCACCAAGGACCTCTTATTACAATCCTGAGCTACAAATATTCTCACTTATTGGTATTATCAGATGAAGCTGGGCAAAACCATCCTGGCCACAGCTTCCCCTTGCTCCTCTAGCATAAGCTGAGATTCCACCAGGATCCAAAATGTGAATATGTTCTTTTAGAGGGTTTCTGATTATGTGGCAAGGCAGTATTGGAACCAGAATTGAGGCAGGTCATTTATTCACAAACAGTAGCACCATCTTGCATAGATATAATTCATTAATTTCAACCATATAAGCCCTCCAGACTCTAGGTCAAAACTTTTATTACTTCCCCAATGTGGCATGATAATATTCACTTGAGTATGTTGATGATACCTACCACAAACTGACAGACAACCTTCCCTAGCAGTTTTATGTCAATGTTAACATTTTATTTCAAATTACTAGTTTGAAATATTGTTGTTTTAACAATCACTGTTTTGGTTGTGAAATCCTTCAATTTTGGGAGGGCCAAAATGTGTCTTGTGGAACTGTTATAATGGAAATTTACATTTCTATTAATGGCTGGATTGATGAAAATCTTACTTCATTTGGGAAAATAATCTGTACAGATTTCTCATAAATTCCTGTATGTAAGTCATTGTATAAACTCTTCAAGGAAGTAATATAATACTGTGAAATAAATTTCCTGAATGTCTGATCAGTTTGAAAGGTCCGCTTTGAATTAGCACCATTGCGATAATCACATTTATACATATAAATTAAGCAGTATTTTGTGAACATCAATTACTTTTTCTAAATTGTCTTATTTTGAAAGAAAACTTCGTTGGCCCTTTTTCCATAGATAAGAGAGGAGCTTGTAGTTATCATACTGCTAATCCACATTCCTTAGTTTTTCACTTCTAATAGAAAAAGAGAGAAAAATGTAACATGTATATTTTACATTCATTTTTCAATTGTTGGCTAACATGAAATCAGGTTGTCCTATTTTAATACAATTCCAAAGGTTAGTACTGTCAAAATGGCAAATCATTTTAAGGTTTTGAAAAGGCCATTTATCTTCCAACAGTGTTTCTTATTCTTTAAGAAAAAATGTCAGCAATGGATCTTTTGGTTCAATATGTATGTTTTAAAAATTAAATACTAATTAAAGTAGCAAAACAACAAAGTGTCAGAATATTTGGGAAAAGAAACGAGAGAAAGAACAGTGGAAGTATTTAATCAAGTATAATAAAAGACATAATTAGAGTATAAACCGTAGATATGATAAAGAATCTGCCTTGGAAGTATATATTGGCATAAATTAAAATGTTGCCATTCTTAAAAATTAATTGATTCAAAAGCTTAAAAATATACAGCAAAGGCTTTCAGAGTATACTCAGGAGAGCTATATCTTTATCTTTTACACAGAACATTTATTTTTTGATAAAGATTAATGAAAACCACAGAATTGAAAAATGGACAATTGGATAACAATTTGGAGGGTAAACTGTATCAACAATGGAGGAAAATAGACAAGGATTAAAGATAATTAATAGTCCAGGGAATGACATCAATGAAGGTACACTTGTGGCCTTCACCAAATTCCATAGCCCCAGGGTAAGGAAAGCTATTTTTAAAAAACCATGGGCAGTTGCCAAGAAATATTCAACTTCTTATCTGATTCATTTTCAAACCCAGACTTCATAAATACTCTGGCTGTAAAGTCACCCCATTGTACCAGATGTCACTTGATGCTTTCTGGTGTCCAGCTTGTATTGTATTATCTTGTCTGAGGAAGACTTTCTGACGAAGCAAAGTGAGATACTCGTTTGAGGCTCTCATAAGAAAGGTCAGACCCAATGCATCTGTCCATGAGAAGATTCCTCAGAGTAAGACATGAATGGTTACTTGAGAAAGTACCAACAGTTGACTCTACTACAGCAAAAGCAACAGGAAATAACATCTAAATACACACTAAATTCAGTTCCCAGTCTTACAAACCCATTCCGCCCAAATTCTATTTCGGTGGCAAGTGGTTTTTCAGAGCAAGACACCTGTGAGCAGATTGTCTATCCTTTTGCTGTACACCTTTGGCCACCATGGCTTCAGTGCCTTATTCTAATTCTCTGAGATCACAGTTTCTTTGCTGAAGTGAGGAAAGATCCATTGAAGTCATTGTCCTTTTTTAATCATTAAGTAGCATTTCTCTCAGCATCTGACTTCACTGTCATCTTTGCAAGTCTTTGATTCTTTACCCTTGGCAAGCTGTTCTTTCCTGACCTCATTGGCATCCCCATGGAGTTAATTCAACATATATTAAATGAATCTATCAAATTCATTTAATAATCATATATTAAATGAATCTACAAATTACAAGGAGCTCCATTGAATGCATATTAAGTTTGAACCAATCAAGGTCTAAGATTCAATGTGATCTTCCAACTAGACTGGAGAATGTAGAGGAGGAGGAGTGAATGATAATCTAGAGAGATCATCGCAAAATATTTTTTTCAGCTCTAAAGAGAAGACTATGTTTGGAAACATTCATATAGTAATGGTCTATACTTGTTCCTGTACATTAATTGTATAATGGCAAGTCAAATTTGTGGAATTTTAAAATATATAAAAAAGTAAAAGTACACTGGACTCTTAAAGAAAAGAGAATTCAGAGTTCCAATCTGTCCAATCATGTATGTATCTTTGTGTACATATAAAGTATGACTACAATGACAACATTGCAGGAAAAAAAACATTGTTCAGTGTTAAAGCCAAATGCTAGACACAGCAAATTAAAAATTGTAGCCATACAGTATATTTGGAAATTGGATTGTAGCAATGTCCTAAATTTGAATACAGGAAATGTCTGTTTATGTATTGAAAGCATAGGAAATTCTAGTTCTCAGTACTTAAATCAAAGTGCAGTTTATTTAACTTTCTGGGTTGTTGCTTGTATGTTTGATTCTCAGCTGCATGTACACCACTCTTTTTGTCTCTCCTCCTTCATGACAGGAAACAGACTGTATGTTGGTTTAAGTTCAAAATCTCTTGGTATAAGTTCTTTATATGTTTGTTGATTTCCCTTGGGCCGCTTAATAGAAATTAACATAATCATAATTGTACATTATATCCAAATATTTCACATGTATACCCAAGACAAAAATATTTTGTGAATGAAATACCCATTATGAAACAGAATTCTCTAATATCAATTTATATGTACATGCTGTGTTGATTTTTTGATTGGCTACAATGGGGCCTATTTTCTTACCTAGAAGAACTATATGATAAAAAGTGTCATGGAGAAATTTAACCATTTTTAAAATTCTTGCCTGTTTTTATTAAGAATGATTCATGCAATAAACACAAAAACATCACTTTTACAGGCAGTTTTGTTGCTGACATCACTTGGCAACAAGGTGGAGATTAATTATTTGATAGCATTTTCATTTCCCTTAATCTTTTTCTTCTTCAGAGCTGCTCAGAAGTTGAACCTGTCATCCAAAAAGAAGAAGCACAGACCCTCTGCATCCTCCGCTTCTGAATCTCATCTATTTACCACCAAATTCAGCATGATCCTGCAGACCTCACCTCCACCTGCTCCACCTTGTTTATTAAGGGCAGTCAGCAAGGTGAAAGATACTCCAGGACTGGGCAAGGTACAGATTAAACTCTTATAGTTTTACTAATCTGTTGCAGCAAATCGAATGTTATGAGCCAAAAAAGACATCTCTTAAAGCTGTGAGTGTCAGTTGGCACTGACTGAAATTTTTACCATAACTGGTTTGTATTAAACAAAGAGACAAGATGCAATAGCTTGTTTCTTTAATCCCCAAAGTAGCTTCAAACAAGGAAAAGTTATGCCCTGCACATAAGGTTTTCCCCTACAACTGTGCATTTATTCTTCCACCCTTGCTCAGACAGTGTTGACAATGAAGGCAAATCTATGTGTCCCAGGATAATGATGCAAGATTGAATTTGGATTGGTCACCAGGATCAGAGATTTACTCTTCCAAGCTTTCGGACTCACGTTGGAGCCCATCTTCAGGGAATTTCTTTCTACTGAAATATGTGCTTTGAGCTATTCTGTGAGTCGTGTTTAGGTGGTGCCTTCCTATTGAGTGATTGGTGTGTTGATGACTGGTGATTGGCTGTTGTTTCCTTGTGGTGCCAAGCCGTTGACTTCTAAGTAGTATTTATTAAACTGGTGGTAATTCAGCACTCCTGTTAACTGACAAGGGGCCTGTTTCCCAGCTTCGGTCATTTCCCTGGCTATCTTTGTACCTGAATGGCCAATGTCCTTAGTTGCTCCAAAATTAAATACGTGTCATTGGTGACTTTAAATGTTGACAATGCTGACTCTTTAATGCCTATTTCTTCAAAGGCATTTTTAATTAGTATAAATAAACCTAACCTCAAAAAATGATCTTAAAAGAGGGCTCACTAAATCATATACTGCACAATAATATATTAAGTATTAGATAAGGGATTAACATGTGTATTAAAAAGACTATTCCAGACTAATCGGTAGGTAAATATTCTCCTGTAACAGTATGGGTTGAATCCCTATTAACTTAATACATATTTGCAATAAAAAAAGAGATTGTTTATAGTGTATTTCTGTGCATGTTTGCTCTGATTTGATCGGGCTTATTCCTAGTAAAATAGGTGCAGGTTTTTTTTTTATTATTATTATTATTATTAATTCAATTTATATACCGCCCTTCTCCCGAGGGACTCAGGGCGGTGTACAGCCCATCTAAAACTCCACAAAATACAAAAGTTAAAAAATATTAAATTAATATCGGCTGATTAATAAACTAGAAACCCCACCCCCACCCTTAAAACCCCAATTTAAAATTAAATAGGATGGAGACCAAATTAAAACCATCTCAGCCCAGGCCGGCCTGCTCAAAGAGCCAGGTCTTCAACGCGTGCCTGAAGGCCCTCAGGTCCGTGCCGGTACGGAGCTCCGGTGGCAGAGTATTCCAGAGGGCGGGGGCACCCATAGAGAAGGTCCTACTCCTCGGCGCCGCCAGACGACACACAGCGGCCGACGGCACCCGGAGCAGACCCTCTCTATGGGAACGCACCGGCCTGTTGGAGTTCACTGGCAGAATGCGGTCCTGGAGATAACCTGGTCCCATGCCATGGGTCGCCCTAAAGGTCAAAACTAGAACCTTAAAGCGAACCCGGAGAGCCACCGGCAACCAATGCAGCTCGCGCAGGAGAGGCGTCACATGGGCGCTACGTGACGCCCCCATAATCACCCGCGCGGCTGCATTTTGCACCAGCTGGAGTCTCCGGATGCTCCCCGCAGGGAGCCCCATGTAGAGGGCATTACAATAGTCCAGGCGAGAGGTGACAAGGGCCTGAGTGAGCGTGCGCAAGGCGTCCCGATCCAGGAAGGGCCGCAACCGGTTTTCAGCAATTATCAAGGTTTTCAGCAATTATCAATGGTATAACATTAACATTTGAGAAAGGTAATTATTTATTATCTTTTTCTGTTTTACATCCCTCTCTCTATATATACAGATCAAGTACCAAAAACATCCGGAACTAGAAATGAATAGCTTCTTGTACATTCTTGGCAAACAATAAAAATAGCAGAATGTCAATCCACCTTAGCAAATGTATTTCATTTTTATTCTTCTTTAATTTCATATACATGGCTCTAAAACTATAGTTACATTGCTTTTTAATGGCATTAATGCCAGTCTCAAATGAACTGGAATTAAAATTCTTAAGGGTAGTGCAGTGAAATAAGAAAATTATATGTCATGTAATTTCTGACCCTTCTTATTCTTCTAGATTAATTCCCAATCAAAGAGGTGCAACATTGTGGAGAATTACATGGAGCAAGAGAGTTAGAAGATTCATATAACCTGATATCTCTTTGGATATATATATCTAATTCATGGAAATGATTTCATAGGACATTTTAGTGGTCTTGTGACTAAATATGTTTGAGGAATTCCAATAATTGCTTCTCAAATGTGGAAAGGATTTTGAACTAGTATTGATAAACAAAGGCATTATTTCAGAGATTAATATAATAATAATCAATACAATAATATAATAATTAATACATTAGCTAAGCCGCGCTTAGATTATTTTTATGCAGCAAATAGTTCTGGTATAACTATTTGCTAGACGTTATAATAAGTAGACATTGTCTTTACTTCACTATAGTTATTCACTCACATTGCCACGAAACAATTATAAGAATATGAGAAAATAAAATAATAAGCAGTTCCCACATTTGCATTAAATGAACCTGCTCTTCACCTGTGTCCAAGCTTAGCCATGTTTTATTGATCTTAATTACAGACCTGGCATTTTAGACCCTATGTTACTTACAGACAGTCCCACTTTGGCCTATAAGAGTCTTTCTTCTGCCTTTTACCAAAGCAGGCTACAATTATGCATAATTTAATTCAAAATCAAAAGGTGTGGAGGCAAGATCTGAAGTGTTTTCTGAAGTGACTCGAGCTTTCGGTATGGTCTAGTAATCTGCTTTATCAAAACCCCAAGTCATGCAAAGAGATATACTCACCTTTAAACAAATGTGAATCTAACTATTCTTCAGACTAGCCCCAACTGGATCCTGAATGATCAGAAGAGTAAAGGGTTTGATGGACAAGATACTAAGATTATCAACTTTGATTCCAACCAAACCCAAGCATTTAATACTGAGTGCCATACCATGTGCACTAATCAAACAAATGGCAAGAAAGTAGGGACAGGCACAACACAAGTTATGTAGACAGTAAACACAGTGTCAGACATACCCGGGAAGATACTGGAAAAGATAATAATAAAACAGATCTGCCAACATCTAGAAACAAGTAAAGTAATAACTAGCAGTCAGCATGTGTTTGTTAAGAACAGATCATGCCAAACCAATCTTATTTCATTCTTCAACACAATGATTAAATTAATAGACCAGCAAAATACTGTGGACATAATATATTTAGATTTCAGCAAGGCATTCGACAAAGTAGACCACAACCTACTTCTTAGTAAGCTAGAAAAAAGTGGAATAGGGAGCACCACCACTAGATGGACTCGCAACTGGCTGGCAAACCATACTCAACGAGTAGTCCTTAATGGGTCTAAGTTTACATGGAGGGAAGTAAGCAGTGGGGTGCCACAAGGTTCCGTCTTAGGCCCAGTACTCTTCAATATCTTCATTAATGACTTAGATGAGGGAATAGAAGGGGAACTTACCAAATTTGCAGATGATACTAAGCTGGCAGGAATAGCTAACACTCAAGAAGATAGGCTCAAGTTCCAGATGGATCTTGACAAACTAGAACACTGGGCCGTATCTAACAAAATGAAATTCAATGTAGAGAAAAGTAAAGTCCTACACTTAGGCAAGAAAAACCAAAAGTACACATAGACTGGGTGAAACCAGGCTCAATAGCAATAACCGTGAGAGGGATCTTGGAGTCTTAGTGGACAACCAGCTAAATATGAGCCAGCAGTGTGCAGCAGCAGCCAAAAAAGCTAATGCAATCCTAAATTGCATTAACAGAGGGATACAATCAAGATCAAGGAAAGTACTAATACCACTCTATAAAGCCTTCGTAAGATCACACCTAGAGTACTGCATCCAGTTTTGTTCACCACATTGTAAAAAAGATGTTGAGACTCTAGAAAAAGTACAGAGAAGAGCAACTAGGATGATTAGGGGACTGGAGGCTAAAACATACAACGAACGGTTGCAGGAACTGGGCTTGGCTAGTCTAGTGAAGAGAAGGACCAGGGGAGACATGATAGCGGTCTTCCAATATTTGAGGGGCTGCCACAGGGAGGAAGGGGTCAAGCTATTTTCTAAAGCGCCTGTAGGCCAGACAAGGAATAATGGATGGAAACTGAACAAGGAGAGATTTAACCTGGAAATAAGGAAAAACTTTCTGACAGTGAAAACAATGAGCCAATGGAACAGGTGGCCCTCGGAAGTTGTGGGAGCGCCATCACTTGAGACATTCAAGAAGACATTGGACTGCCATTTGTCAGAAATGGTGTAGGGTCTCCTGCTTGGGTGGGGGGTTGGACTAGATGACCTACAAGGCCCCTTCCAACTCTGATTATCTGAAATCAGATCTAGAACCCAAATACTGATATACTTTATTAGTGTATATTTGTTAAAAAATGTCTGAAATTCTACATTTGAATGTGGAATGATATAGATAATCAGAGTTGGAAGGGACCTTTTAGGTCATCTAGTCCAACCCTCCGCCCAAGCAGGAGACCCTACACCATTTCTGACAAATGATAGTCAACCTCAAAAGTCTCAAATGATGATGCTCCCACAACTTCCAAGGGCCACCTGTTTCATTGGTTGTTTGTTCTCACTGTCAGAAAGTTTCTCCTTATTTCCAGGTTAAATCTCTCCTTGTTCAGTTTCCATCCATTATTCCTTGTCTGGCCTACAGGCGCTTTAGAAAATAGTTTGACCCCTTCCTCCCTGTGGTAGCCCCTCAAATATTGGAACACTGCTAGGATGTCTCCCCTGGTCCTTCTCTTCATTAGACTAGCCATGCCCAGTTCCTGATTTTTCATATGTTTTAGTCTCCAGTCCCCTAATCATCCTGGTTGCTCTTCTCTGTATTTTTTCTAGAGTCTCAACATCTTTTTTATAGTGTGGTGACCAAAACTGGATGCAGTGCTCTAGGTGTGATTTTTACTAAGGATTGATAGAGTAGTATTAGTACTTATTTTATTTATTTATTTATTTATTAATTACATTTATATACCGCCCTTCTCCCTAGGGACTCAGGGCGGTGAACAGCTCGTCTAAAAACCCCACAAATACAAAAGTTAAAAAGTAATTAAATATTTGAATCAGCTGCAGACTAAAATTAGGAAACCCCCCCCCTACCCTTAAAACCCAATTTAAAGTTAAAAATGGAGATCAAATTTAAAATCATTATCTCAGCCCAGGCCGGCCTGCTCAAAGAGCCAAGTCTTTAACGCGCGCCTGAAGGCCCTCAGGTCCGTGCCGGTACGAAGTTCCGGTGGCAGAGTATTCCAGAGGGCGGGGGCACCCACAGAGAAGGCCCTACCCCTTGGCGCCGCCAGACGACACATAGCGGCCGACGGCACCCGGAGCAGACCCTCCCTGTGGGAACGCACCGGCCTGTTGGAGAACGTTGGTAGAATGCGGTCCTGAAGGTAACCTGGTCCCATGCCATGGGTCGCCCTAAAGGTCAAAACTAGAACCTTAAAGCGAACCCGGAGAGCCATCGGCAACCAATGCAGCTCGCGCAGGAGAGGCGTCACATGGGCGCTACGCGACGCCCCCATAATCACCCTCGCGGCTGCATTTTGCACCAACTGGAGTCTCCGGATGCTCCCCGCAGGGAGCCCCATGTAGAGGGCATTACAATAGTCCAGGCGAGAGGTGACAAGGGCCTGAGTGACCGTGCGCAAGGCGTCCCGATCCAGGAAGGGCCGCAACCGGTAGATCCGACGGATCTGATGAAACGCCCCCCTGGAGACGGCCGCGATGTGATGTTCAAGCGACAGCCGTACATCCAGGAGGACTCCCAGGTTGCGAGCCCTCTCTGTGGGGGGCAGAACCTCCCCCCCAATAGCCAGCGAAGGTGTCAGCTGGCTATATCGGGGCGCCGGAAACCACAGCCACTCGGTCTTGGATGGGTTGAGCCGAAGCCTGTTCCCGCCCATCCAGTCCCGCACGGCCTCCAGGCACCTAGACATAGTCCCCACAGCATCGTTGGGGTGGTCCGGAGTGGAGATGTACAGCTGGGTGTCATCTGCATACAGATGACACCTCACTCCAAGACCACGGATGATCTCGCCCAGCGGCTTCATATAAATGTTGAACAGGAGGGGAGAAAGGACCGACCCCTGAGGCACCCCACAAACCAGGGGCCTAGAGGTGGACCTCTCCCCCCCCGCCAACACGAATTGCGAACGGTCAGAGAGGAAGGAGGAGAACCATCGGAGGACGGTTCCACCTATCCCCAACCCCTCCAACCGTCGCAATAAGATACTATGGTCGATAGTATCAAAAGCCGCCGAGAGATCTAATAGGACCAGGACAGAGGAGAACCCTCTGTCACGAGCCCTCCAGAGATCATCAACCAACGCGACCAATGCCGTCTCAGTGCTATGTCCAGGCCTGAAGCCCGATTGGAACGGATCGAGGTAAGTTGCTTCCTCCAGGTACTGGGGGAGCTGACGTGCCACCACACTCTCAACAACCTTCGCCACGAAGGGAAGGTTGGAGACTGGACGATAGTTGTTTAAAATAGCTGGGTCCAGGGAAGGCTTCTTGAGGAGGGGGCGCACCACCGCCGCCTTCAGGGCGGTAGGGAGCAACCCCTCTCTCAAAGAAGCGTTGACAATCCCCTGGAGCCAGCCTCGTGTCGTCTCCCTGGCGGCCGAAACCAACCAGGAAGGACACGGGTCCAATAAACAGGTGGTGGCATTCAGACCCCCCAGCAACCTGTCCACACCCTCAGCGGTCACAGGATCGAACTCCCCCCAGATAACACTCTCAAGACCTGCCCCGGACACCTCCCCCGGGACCACCCAATTGGAGTCGAGCCCTTCCCGAATCTGAGCGATTTTATCATGCAGAAATCGGGAAAACTCCTCCGCTCTACCCTGCAAGAGGTCATCCCGCGCTCTCGGTTCAAGTAGAGAGCGGGTCACTCTAAACAGGGCGGCAGGCCGATTTTCTGCTGATGCAATAAGGGCGGAGAAATACGAAGATTTCGCCGCCCCTATCGCCACAAGGTAAGTCTTAATATGAGATCTCACCTGTGTTCGGTCAGACTCAGAACGGCTCGCCCTCCAAATGCCCTCAAGACGTCTTTTTCGGCACTTCATCTCCCGTAGCTCCTCCGTATACCACGGAGCCAAATGGGATCTGTGCCGAGTCAGAGGTCGCATAGGCACAACTCGCTCTAGGGCCCCGGCGGCCGACCCCTCCCAGGTGGCCACCAGGTCTCCAGGCGAGCTGAGAGCCAGAGATTCAGGAAATGGCCCAAGCTCCCTCTGGAACCGATCCGGATCCATTAGGCGCCTGGGGCGGAACCATCTAAGTGGCTCCGCCTCCCTGCGGTGGGGGGTAGCGGAACAGAAATCCAGCCTAAGGAGGGAATGATCTGTCCATGACAAGGGCGTAATAACTAAATCCCCCCAATTACAGTCATTCAACCACTGCCCAGAGACAAAAATCAGGTCCAGCATGTGACCTCCCATGTGAGTGGGGGCAGAAACTAACTGGGTCAGGTCCATGGCCGTCATGGAAGCCAAGAACTCCCGGACCAACCCCGAGGTTTCACCGAGCGATGGCAGGTTGAAATCCCCCATGACTAAGAGCCTTGGGGTCTCAACCGCCAGCCCGGCTATTACCTCTAGGAGTCCGGGTAGGGCCGATGAGACGTGGCAGGGAGCCAGGTACGTCAACAAAAGACCCATCTGAACCCCTTGCCCCCACTTCACAAAAAGAGATTCACAGCCAGCCGTCTGAGGGACAGTGGCCTCCCTAGGACAAAGGACTTCCTTTATAAGCACCGCCACCCCACCGCCCCTTCCCTGAGCCCTAGGCTGGTGAAATGCAAGGAAACCTGGTGGGCACATCTCAACCAGAGGGACACCTCCCTCTGGGCCCAACCAGGTTTCGGTGACACCTACCAGGTCCGCGGCCTCCTCCTGAGCCAACTCCCAGATCAGGGGAGCCTTATTAACCACGGACCTGGCATTGCACAACAGCAGCCGGGTATTCAGGGCCTGAGATTCCGGACAACCAGGACTGCAGGATGGGTAGGGAGGGTCGGAGCGCGCTACCGCTTGTAAACATCGGGAGCGCGATCCCCTAAGCGGATATGGCCCTCCACCCCTAGCATACCTACCTCTCCCAGTTACCGTGCCGATAAAATTGGCCCCCGGCTGCCCACCCCCTGTCTGCCACCCCGACACGGGGACCCCCGAGGCCCCACAGGCGCGCTCGCCGGCCCGGCTGCCCCCAATTCCATGCGGGCTGTCTCCCCCGCCCGCCCTGGACTTTTCCCCCTTAAAAAATCCCATTAAAAATTTTTCAAGCCCGAATTTACCACGCCCTCCCCGGTTTCCCCGACCCCACCATCGCTCCGGATCCCAGGATCCCTCATTGCGGAAGGTCTTAGAGAGCTTCGAGGGCCACCTAAGGGAGAGGGGGGCATCCCTCAAGGCCCAAAGCTCTGTCCTCGGGTACTTCCGTGGACCCGGCCGCCCCATCTCGGCAGTCCCAGAGTGTCCGCGACGTCTGCCGTCCTCCGGCCATGGAAAATGGAATCCAGTCCAGCTGGGATATATTCTGCCTCCCCCCGGTCGTCCCACCTCTGCCACCGGTGAGACCCCCGGGGGGGAAAGAGTCACAGGCAGAGCCGGTCCCCCCCCCAGGCCCACCACCTCTGCCACCGGTGGGGGCCCCAGGGAAGGAAGGGACACCACAGCTCCACCTAAGCGGCCCACGGGGGCATCGGCACCATCGCTCCCCAGCCGAGCCCTTCCGTGGATCTCCCAGCCGCCGCGTCGTCTTCGGGGCTATCGAAAATGCCCCAGGTCCGCTCCAGGGCCGCCCTGACCGCCGCCGGCCCATATCAAAGCCGGCCGGGGCCGCCCATGACCGCCGCGGCCCGAAGGAGGCCGCTGAGCCCACACTGGGGCCACCGACGTAGAAGACACCAAGAGCGCCGTCACGACGAGTCCGGAGGCCGCGGCTGCCACCACCGCCGCCGCCGAACACCCATCCGCAGCCCCCTCGCTCAGCCGACCGCCGGGAAGGGCCGCCGCCGCCGAGCACCCGTCCATCGCCGCCGGGCGCCCGTCCGCAGCCGCCCCGCTCCGCCGACCGCTGGAGGAGGCCTCCGCAATCGACCCAAGGCCGCCGGGGCCGCCGTGACCACGCCGCCCTCCACATCGGTCCCGCGGCTCCAGCCGACCCCCGACCAGCTTCCAGATGTCCCGGCTGGTCTCTCTCGATCCTCCCCCGCCTCTGCCACCGGCGGGGGGGCCCAGGGGACAGGGGGGGTCGCCGCTGAGGCCGTCCAGGCCGGAGAGGGCCGCGGCGGAGCTCCGCGTCGCACGCACCGGATCCATCGCCACAAATCCACCGGGGCCGCTCCACACCACTCCCAAGGCCTCCGAGGCCGCTCAGAAACCGCTCCGGGGCCGCCGCACCTGGAACGCGGCCTCCGACGCCACTCCGAGGCCACTCCGAGGCCAACGAGGCCACCCCGAGGCCGCTCCGAGGCCGCCAGGACTGCCGCGGCAACGCTGTCTCTCCTCTCGGCCCCGCGGCTTCGGCGAGCTGGAAAACCGCTCCGGGGCCGCTGCATCCAGAACGGGGCCTCCGAAGCCCCTCCGAGGCCGCTCCGAGGCCGCCAAGGCCAGCAAGACCGTCCCGAGGCCACTCCGAGGCCGCCAGGGCCGCCGCGCCAACGCCGTCGCTCCCATCGGCTCCCTTAGCTCCGGCGAGTCCCCAACCAGCTCTCGTTGGAAACCGCTGGTCTCCCCGGGCCCTCCCCCACCTCTGCCACCGGCGAGGGGGGCCAGGGGGCATGGGGACCCGCACCGAAGAGCACCCGGGCCGGAGAGAACTCCGGCGAAAGCAGCCGTCCGCCATCTTCCCCGGAAGTATCCTCTATTCACTTAATCTTGACTGTATCCCCCTGTTAGGATTGCATTCGCTTTTTTGGCGACGGCTGCACGCTGCTGGCTCATATTTATCTGGTTATCCACTAAGACTCCAATACCCCTCTCACAGTTACTGCTATTAAGCCTGGTTTCACCCAGTCTATATGTGTACTTTTAGTTTTTCTTGTCTAAGTATAGGACTTTACTTTTCTCTACATTGAATTTCATTTTGTTAGATACAGCCCAGCATTCTAGTCTGTCAAGATCCATCTGGATCTTGAGCCTATCTTCTTGTGTGTTAGCTATTCCTGCCAGTTTAGTATCATCTGCAAATTTGGTAAGTTCCCCTTCTATTCCTTCATTTAAATCGTTAATGAAGATATTGAAGAGTACTGGGCCTAAGACAGAACCTTGTGGCACCCCACTGCTTACTTCTCTCCATGTAGATTTAGACCTATTAAGGACTACTCGTTGAGTACGGTTTGTCAGCCAGTTGTGAATCCATCTAGTGGTGATGCTATCTATCCCACTTTTTTCTAGCTTACCAAGAAGTAGGTTGTGTTCTACTTTGTCAAATGCCTTGCTGGAATCTAAGTATATTATGTTTCCACCATAAGTAATTATTTTTATTCTGTACATTGATAGGTGAGGGTGTAATTACCATGGAATGGGTGAATTGTGTCCTTTCTTCAAAAAAAGAAAAGAAAAAATATACAGAAACTCCTAAGGGTGTGCAAAACATATCAGATTTGATATTCCCTATTGCATGATTCAGTATGCTTGTTTCTAAGTATAAAAGAGCCGTTTTAATGAGAAGCATTCTGTTTCTAACGATTTGAAAGTGTTCTGAGCTCAAATCATAGTATTTTGAACTCAACTGCTTTTTAGCTCAAAAGCAACATTAGTGAGGCGGTTTATTTCCCATCAGAAGCAGGGGGGAATTTGAATTCAGCATTTTAAATGTGAGGAATGGGAATATTGTACACATATCTAAAAGGCATTTTTATGGTTGGCTTTGTTTTAAGCTGAATCATATGCCTACTCAGATAAGGATGTGCAAGGAGCAAGAATATTTCAGGAAATATACAGTGTAGATGGCAGGATTGGATTATTTATTTGTTTATTTATAAGACTTTATATTGTCTTGGGAGCAGATGACTCTAAGCACCAGGTTCAGATTTAACAATATGAGACCAATTTTCATCATGAGACCAATCTTGTGATTCTTCTCTGGACTTTGCTTTGGACTCTTTCTCACATTCTCTGTCAGGTATAAATGAAAGGTATTAACTTTAGTATTAAAAGGAAATAGTATTTTTTGTATATCCCTATTCGGAATGACTGTTGTTTAAAAATAGTTTTTTATAAGTTTTTTTAAATACTACCTTTATTATTGCTACTCCTCCTATTTTCCCCACAACAATCCTGTGAAGTGAGTTGCACTGACTGGCCAAAGATCATCTAGCCAGAGTTTTTGCGTAAGCAGGACAAATACTCGGTCTCCTGGTTTCTAGCCTGGTGTCATAAATACTAGACTAAACATTAATATTAACAAACATTAAAGTACATCATATATAACAATAAAACTAAAAGAAGACCGTTGGTTGTCATGTGAAATATGAGGGTTGTGGAGATATGCATAAAAATGTAATTAACTAAGATTCCGATAATTAATTGAGTGAAATTTCTTCAAGACAACTGTAATATATGCTATTTATAATGGATCACTGGTGTATTAGCTATAGTTCATTTAAATCGTTATATGATTAGTCCTTAGGAGAAAGGACTTTTTCCTTCCTTGTCATTTTAGATTATTTATAGCAGGTGTGTTAGCTTAGAAATTTGGAGAAATAAAAATAAAACAATATCCTGCCTCTTTCAAAAATAGGTGAGGAATAATTGGTTAAAGTTATAAAACTTTCATAGATTTTTTTCATTGCATGCAGAGGTGGACTTTCCTGGTCTTAGATATTTTTTAGTATTCTGATTTTTTTGAAAAATCCAGTCAGCTTCTGAAATATGTGCTGCCAATGTTCATTAAGAGAATATTAACAATGAAGCAAGAGAAAAAGTTACCTTGTCTGTTGAAAGTTCTGCACTGGGACTGAGTAAGTCAAAAGTTAATTGCTGTAGGACAAATGAGAGTTAAAACCATTATCCCTTGGAAACAGTTTCTGAGAGGAAGAACAAAAACTGTTTCTCCTGCAAGTTACTATGGTTACAGAAATGGGAACAAGGAAAAATACCCCATGAGGCATTTTAAGAAGACATGTGCGTTCATCATTGTAGTCAAACAGATTGTTCTATAAATTAAATAGTTCCACATGAAATGAAAGCTAGGTGGCCTTTAGCCCTCAAGTTGGAGTGGCCCATTACAAGGATATTCTTCAGGAAGCAGGTTTGATGGATTGGACTGAAATCTTTGCTGGACCAACTAATAATACATTTTGAGGGAGGGAAAGTTTAGCATCTTTTATTGAAGAAGGAAGAGAGGCTTCTATCAGAAAGTCAAAGCTGGAAAAACAACCATGGGTTATCTAGAATTCTTGGCCAGATTTCCACAACCATACTTTCACATTGATTTTCTCTCCCTGAAAGAAAGGTATGCAGATTTGTGCCAGTGAGTACCTGATATTTAAGCTAGGTGGTTGTTTTTGTTTACTTGCATTAGAATGAGGAATGTGCTTCTACAGCAATAGTATTTAGACTTATTTACCATACCATAGTGCTTACAGCACTTCCTGAACAGTGTACAATGTCAGGATTATTCATTACTCAGTGTCTCTAAACATGATCTATGGAATCTGTTGTTAACAATTTGTTAAAACTTAATAGAGAAATCCATTGATTGGTATTCTCATGAGCCGAACCTTAAATCAAGAATAAAATTTATCTTTTTATTTTTGTTTGGAGAAAAAAACCATTGAAACATAGCAGTGAAGATGAATAGCAGTTCCTTGGTTTGTTTAATTGCTTCTGGTAGGAAGAACATTCACATGGTGGTGTCTACCAGTATACTTGCTAGATTACAACAGGCCCAAGTCAACAAAGTCTGATGGGTGAATTGGCCCTATGTGTTTCAATAAAGCCTTTCACATATTTCATTCTGAAGTCCATCTCATTTCGAGAGGTTAAACATTTTGTTGTTTTATGTGCCTATGAAACCTTGCTCAATGGACAGAATGAAAAAGATGTTAGACGTTTTGCTATAATAGTACTATAATAAGAGAGACTGATGATCTAATCTAGTTTATTGATTCAGCTACAATGTTATGCAGTTTCTCTGTTTTTGAAATGCACCAACTTAGTAATAGGTGATACATTAAAAAAAAATCTGAGGATATATTTATCCTATAGAGTTGGGGATGTATTTTTTTTAGTCTTGTTAGTTTTAATTTTTAAACAGGATCCTCAGATATATCTCTTAGTTTCATTTTAAGTTATATATAAAATGGTTAAGTTGATGCAGTTTTGTTTCCAAGTAAGTATGTTTCATCCATGAAAAAATAAATTTAATATGAAAAGGTAGAAAAACCAGTACAATCAAGATGGTAATGACATCTATTAAGATAAAATATTAGAAATAGAAACTGATGACAGTTCAAATTCTAAAAAAAGATTCATTAGACATTTTTATACATGGCAAAATATGTATGTTTTAAGTTTTGTTCTCCTTTTTTGTTTGAAAATTAGCTTTTCTGAACTGTATGATTCCACTAGGGCCACAATGCAGAACACATATTTTTCTTGGTATTATGATAATATTCACATTTTAACATCATTTTTTCACCTGTCTGCTTCTTCTGAACAGGCCAAAATGAAGAGAAACTATATTCATTGGAGTTTAATAACTTGCATAACTCCATCTGTAGCAACAATGAAAATCACTATTACTCAATCACTACATTTATAATTGCTGTCAGATGAAATGATACTTTTCCACTTCGTATTCCAAATATAATTTATAAGCAGGCCATGTAATGCATAATACATTTTTACATTGTAGTAAAATTGCAGTTAAAAGTATTTCTCATTTTCTCCATTGCTTATTTTTTTTAACCTCTGTGGGTAGAAGTATCTCACGAGTGGCAACAATTACTTGAAGAACAGTGTTGCCAGCAGGAAACTGTGAGGCAGAAATCATGGACTCAATTAGGAAATAAGATCCAACCTTCCTATAATTACTTTCTTCTCTCTTCCCCAAACATGAAGGTAGTTGGAATTTTTATTCAAAGTAATTCATTTTCTTTGATTAATTACCATTGGCATAGCTAGAGGCCTCTCTGTGCTGTATGATATTCTACACAAGTGTTTAAAAAAAAACACCCACCTCTTGTGGGGTAAATCTCTTAATTTCTGCAAGTTTATTTATTTATTTATTTATTTATTTATCATATTTTTATACCGCTCCCTCTCCCAAAAAGGGACTCGGGGCGGTGTACAGCTTACTAAAAACACACAATAAATACATTATAAATACAATTAAAAACATATTAAACACGATTGGTCCGGCTGTGTCCCATCAAAATTAAATTTAACAATATAAAATCAGGGATCTGAATAAAAGTTAAAAATTAATTATTAAAACCCAATTAAATTTAAAACCGGAACCTAGTTACTGGGCCAGGCCAGCCTGTCTAAAAAATAGGGTTTTAACTGCGCGCCAGAAAGTCAGAATATCCGTCATGGCTCGTATCTCCAGGGGGAGATCATTCCATAGGGAGGGAGCTCCCACAGAGAAAGCCCGAACTCTCGGGGCCGTCAGCCGACAACGGCCGGGCGGCGGTAACCCAAGGAGGGCAACCCTGTGGGAGCGTACTGGGCGGTGGGAGGTTGACGATGGCAGTAGGCGGTCCCGTAAGTACCCAGGTCCTGAGCCATGGAGCACTTTAAATACCATCAGTACCACCTTGAATCGAATCCGGAAGGCCACAGGAAGCCAGTGCAGCCTGCGGAGAAGCGGTGTAACGTGGGAGCTCCGAGGGGCACCCACGATCACCCGCGTGGCTGCATTCTGGACCAACTGCAACCTCTGGAGACTCTTCAAGGGGAGCCCCATGTAGAGAGCATTGCAATAAAACTTCCCTTAGCTAAGATAGGGCAGATCCTGTCCGCTTTGAAAGACTAAACATGCTTATAAATTTTATCCAATTCTGTAAACAAATAAAAAGTAGTTGATACTTCCTTTAAGAAAAATAATTTCAGATTCTTAATATATCTTGAGCAAGGAACTCCCTACCTCCTTTGTATCAGGAAGTTACAAAAGTTTATTAGAAAAGACCAGCATGTTGGTCAAGTCCATCCAATTCCATGAAAAAGAAAGGAAAAAGTTCTTTACCAGTATTGAACATATCTGAAGCAAAGCATGTTACAATGGAAACAGTCAGGGAATAAAGCACTTTACTTTTCAAAATGTTAGATGGAGTTCACATTTCATCTCACAGTTGCCTCTTGTGCTGGCTGTGTCCTCATAATATTACCATGGTATGTTTGTGAATTCCGATTGCTTTTTGGTATTTACATTTGCCGTTTAGTATTTACAGTGGATATAAATAACAAAAGATAAATGCAGAAGAATGCACAGCTTTCTCCTTTGTTTTCCTAGGTAGAAGATACATTAAAATGCCTAGAAGTTATTCTTAAGTGAGATTTGTAATCTATTTTTGTGATATATCCTCACAAATGCTGTAAGTACTCTCACAAATAAATGTAACTATAAGACAAAATCATGCAAACTAGTAAGCTGGTGGCTGGTTGCATTAGCATAAGAATACATAGCTAAACATTATAATAATTAATGTGCAAGTATTTTCTGAAGTTTTCCCATAGCTGTACTAAAACTCTGAATTTCTTTGAAGGCTTAAAATTGATGATATTTCAGTATTCTAAATTAATTTTGCTGGGGTTTTATATATATATATATATATATATGTGTGTGTGTAAGGTTTTTAAGCTGATAATTTTTTGAATAATAAATAAGGGAGACTAGGATAGATCTATTTCGAGCTAGTTAGCTCTCTTCAGCTAGCCATACCCTTACTGGGATTCGAACCAGGGAAGTATTACATGTGAGGCAGTTGTAATTGCCACTACACCACTGGCTCTATCCTTATCAGCAGAGGCAGGGGAATAAGTATATACTTTGTAAAGAAAGCAGTATGCTTTCTCCCTTAATTGGGGCTTAACAGGGTGTTGTAGTACAAAGTATATATATATATATATATATACTTGTTCCATCCCTATTTTCAAAATCCCCTTCTGAGCTCATTACTGTGTAACCAGGTTGCCTCCTTGCAGAAAAAGTCACAGTCTCATAACTCCTCAGAAGTTTTCATTTTTCTACTAGGTAGAAAGAAGTTTTCATTTTTCTACTAGGTAGAGGATCCTGGGCATATTACCATTAAATAAAATAAATGGCATATCATGCTTATTTGACAATTCAGAGAACACAGACAGGCTGAGATAAAGCTTTTTTGCCCATCTGGATTATTTTAATTAAAAATATTGATACTTTGGGCCCCATTCGGACATTATCACTTAGGGGTGTGCTCACTTTTGTTGCTAGCAGTTTACACATTAATGGCTGTGTGTTGCGTTATTTTGAGGGGACAGCACATTTACACTATTATACAAGCTGTATGCTCACTATTTTACCTTGTAGCCAAGTGTTATTTCTTCAGTGTTGTCACATAAGAAGAATTAAATATTTAGAAAATGTGAAGGTGTGTACTCACTTCTGTGACATACTGTATATATCCCACCTCATACAAGGTTAATTCTATTAGCTCACCAATGCTGCATTTAGAAATTAGCTGATATTAGGCCACCCATGTCCCATTGGGTCATTTTCAGAGATATTTCCTTACCTGGGAGAAAAACAGGGGAGGAGGGAGGGAGGGAAGGAAGGAAGGAAGATATGTTCCCTGCCATATTCCAACAAGGAAACTCAATGGGGACATATTGCAATTTGGAGTTACTTCTGATTTGCTTGCCATCTGTCCCATTGAGTTTCCTTGTTGGAATCTGGCAGGGAACATAAGAAATCTTCTTTCCTTCCTTCCTTTCTTCCTTCGTTCCTCCCTCCCTCCCTCCCCAACCTATCAAATATGATCAGAAGATGGATAAGCAAGTACAAAACAACAATATTTATTTGCAACCTTGTTTAAAAGACTTAACTATTCTTCTAAAGGGGTAGATGATGTTGTGCAGAAACATATTTTCCTCACCCCTCCACATAGCTGAGAATATTAGAGAGAGAGAGATAATAGACAGACTGACAGACATTTATTTTTGTTTTCTCACAAAGTTGCAACATCTCAAATATGTGGGAGGAGAACAGATAGTTGTTCTATCTTTATTTTCCTGTGAGGGTAAATGCAAGATGCCAATTAAAATATTGTGAGATGCAGTTCACCCTTGTAAGAAGCTTTGTTTTCCAGCTGCATACCTGAGTGATTTGAGCACATTTTCATAAAATACTTTAAATTTACATTCTGAGTTTTTGTCCTTCTCCAAACCCTTTGCCATGCATGCACATAATTTAAACATTGGATTTTGCCTCTAAATTACTCTCATTTCTCCAGAGCATGCTGAGCTATGTCCTGGCACAAGATCTGACAGCGGCACGAAGGATGTGTGTGCTGTCTGGCCACACAGAAGGTGGAGGCATGCACACTGATTGATAACAGCATGTGCAGATGTGATAAACATAAAGAGGCCCAGGCTCCTTTTTGGGAAAGTTGAACAGCAACATAAATGAGGAAACGGAACTCCTCCAGAGACTTGTACTTAATGTTCAGTGGGAATCATGAATCTTTTCAGATTGCTAGAAAGATTTATCATGAGGCCGATTCTGTGGCATGAGGCGGGACACAAATTCAACTCCACTAAGATCTTTTCTAGACTATCATAGCATATTAATAATGCAGTAGTAATAATGGAAGTACAAATTAAAAATAATTAGATAGAGAAGGTGAACAACAGGTTTGAGACTTTGGAGATAGCTTTAATTCAATCAGATAGGACAGCTAATATAGGGAGAAAATCAGGATCTCTTTGTTAATTACTTTGTCATCTACTTTCCCCATCTCGATATATCAACAGTAGCCAAATTTCCTGTACCTATCTCCATCCCTCTGGGACCCCCATTTGTTGTGGTTTTAGAAAAAGTTATGTGAGGTCTATTTCATAGACAAAAGATCAAAAAATACCTTGTTTGAAAGCCTATGTTGAACAACTGGTTGCCATTTTCACCCGGATCTTTAATGAATCACTGGAGATGTGTTATGTCCCTTCTTGCTTCAAACACCCTACCAGCATCCTGGTTCCTAAGAAACCCTCCATCAAGGAGCTGAATGACTACTGTCTGGTTGCTCTAACATCTGTAGTTATGAAGATCTTTGAGAGGTTAGTGCTGCCCACCTGAAAGTCATTTAGACTCCTTGCAGACAATGCTGTCAATATGGCGCTGCATTACATCTGGCAACATCTTGAATGCCTGTGGATCTATGCACAGGTCCTTTTTGTGGACTTCAGTTCGGCATTCAATACCAGAAATTAAACTGATTAAACACTAAATAGATTCAGCTCACTGTGCCTATCCATACTTGTAGGAAGTTAGTTAGTTTTTTGGCAGATAGAAAGCAACAGGTGATGTTAGGGAAAATTACATCTAGTACCCAAGAAATTAACACAGGTACCCCTCAGGACTGTGTCTGCTCTTCTCTCTATATACCAGTGATTGCATTTCTACGAATCCCTCTGTTAAAATACTGAAGTTTGCAAATGATGCAGTGGTCATTGGCCTCATTCGAGGCGGTGATGAGTCTGCATATAAACAGGAGGTTGAACAGCTGGTTTTATGGTAAAGAAACTGGAACTGAACATGCTTAAAACTGTAGAGATGAGAGTGGATTTTAGGAAGAGCCTAAGATCATCTCCTATTATATTCAAGAGGTTTAGTAATTTGGCATAATATCAGCAATAGAGTCCTTTAAGTTTTTGGGTTCTATAATCTCCCAGGACTTGAAATGGACACCTAACATTAGAATCATCATTAAAAGTCACAACAAAGAACATTCTTCCTGCATCAATTTAGAAAGTCCAAACTATCCCAGGAGCTGTTGTTACAATTTTACAGAGGAGTTATTGAGTACTTCAATAACTGTCTGGTTTGGTATAGCAACTAAACAGGACAGGTACAGACTCCAGACAAGACTGCAGAAAAAACAATTGCAACCATATTGCCTTCCATAGATATTATATATATGATATGATATTATAGATATTATATTATGCATGTTAGAAGGAGGGCTGAGAAGATATGTACATCCTGGACACAAACTGGACACAAACTGTTTCAACTCCTTCCCTCAGAGGATGCTATAAGACATTGCATACCAAAACAAGTAGACACAAAGACAGGTTTTTTCTTGCCAAGATGGCACCTCGGTGAAATGCTCTTTAATGGTTTCTTTATTCCTTATTATTATCTGCAATTCACTATGGATTTCATACTCACGAGACCATCTGCTAAGAATTAGGCAATGTTTCCTTAAGGAGCAGCTTTCTGATTCCTCACACCCCCCCCCACCTGTCTTTGCAAACACAGAAGAGATTCTAACTAATTTCCCAGTGCTATAGATTATAACAAACAAAGGAGGAAAGTGAAAGGAGATGATGGAAATGAGCGGGAATTTTAAACAAACTAAGGAATAGGAGGGAAAAAACTCATCTCCCTTCAATCTTTCTGACTAATTTATGCTCACTTGCTAACAAGATGAATGAAATTCATCTTTTAAATAGATGGAATTCTGATTTCTATAATTCTGCAGTTCTTTGTTTTACTGAAACCTGGCTCAATCCACAAATTCATTGGGACAACACCATATTCATCCCAGGATTTCAGACATTTAGATCAGACAGAATTGAAGAGACATCAGGTAAAACAAAGGGTGGAGGATTATGTTTATATATCAACAACAGCTGGCCTCAGGATATAACTATAATATATAAGTTCTGTGATGAAAAGAGTCTTTACACATCAACTGCAAGCCATTTTACTCTCCACGTGAGTTCTCCTCATTTCTCCTAATAGCTGTGCATGTTCCTCCACAAGCTTCTGTAAACAAGGCATTACGAACTGTTGCTTATCAAATTATGGAGGCTGAAGCCAAACACCCAGGTTCCCTTCCCATCATTTTAGGAGATTTCAATTTGGAGCTCCGATTTAAATTCTTTGCTTATTTCTTCCATTTCTTTAATCTTTTAGGTTATTCTTTATTTTATTAAAAGTCAAGTTTTTCTATTATAAAGTCTCCGTTTATCTCACTTTCTCTTTCTTCTGTTTCCTTATCACAATCAAGTTTCCCATAGAGACATAAAAGAGGGAAATCTTAAATCCTTAGGGGGTGCTCTATATCACTTTCTTCTTAGAATTTTTTTATTTTAAATCACTTTTCCATAGTATTAATATTAAATTTTATCAGTTCAAAATAAGTCCAGCATTTTATCTAATGCCTGATTACTGTCCAATGCTATATATTGTTCCAAATTTAGTCTCAAATTGTATATAATTCTTTTATTTTCAGTTCTTTACCTTATATTTTCCTCTTATTTCTGATTCGCTGCTACCATTCTTTCAAACGAGGATTCCTTCTTTCAGCTTTTTCGGGGTTTTCAAAAAGAGTATTTAAAGTCTTTTATCCAGTTACATGCCGCTCACCACTTCCACTCTCTAGCAAAAACTTGTGTCCCGGCAGCTTCCCGTCTTCAGGGCAGTCATTAAGACTGCCGCTTCTCTCTGTCTTCTTAGGGGAGCCAGGGAGGGGAGATGTGGCTCCGCTAGCCCAGCTGGCAGTCTCCGCCTCCTCCCCCCCCTATCCCTCTGAGGTGGGTTTGATGAATCTGGTCCTTTAAGGATCCCTCCAATAGAGTAAGCATGGATCAAAGCTGCGCACAATCACAGTCTCTGGTCCGTCATCGACAAGAACGCCACCTATTCTATTCTATTTTATTCTATTCTTCTATACTATACTATTCCAGAGTCAACATCGACTTGATAGCACATAATCAAAATCAAATTGATGGAAATAATTTTCATTTTACAATTGGAGTTGGCTTAAAAAAACAACATGTACCAAGGGAAGCCATAATCAAGTTTTTTTCTCTCCTTTTTTTTTTGTCACAGTACTTGCAAATTTAAAATCGGCCAAATCCTTGTCACACGGCATTAAGTTGCTGACAAGAGGACAATTCACTGCATCCTTTTAATGTTCTAGTAACTTTGTAATCTGCCTAGAGATCTTGGATTTTTTTAATGAATTAGAAATGAATGAGAGAATATTGCCTCAAAGAAGTCTTTGTTCTTGTAGCAATAGAGTTCTATTAAAAATTGAACGAATTAATTTAATTTGAACGTATCTACTATTGTATTAGCAGTGATTCTTATAAATTTTCTCCTCAAATTCATATAATTGTAAGTGGAACAATTTAACACGACTATAAGAATATGATAATTAACATGTTGTGGAAGCAGGGGGTTTAGATTGCCACAAACGTTTCCTTTGCCTTTGAGATAATATACAAATGCATTGTTCTGAATTGTGTTAAAACCACAAGTCATGATACAATTCAAGTTTAAAGGAATAAATTGTAGTCATAGCAGTGTCTCCGTGTGTGGTGTTTTCTTAGAAGGAATAAATGGCTGCATTCACACTTTGCACTGAGCCATGATATGTGGTTTGCTAACCATGGTTTATGGCTTAAGTCTGGATCTTGACCAGCAAATTATGATTAAAATTTTTCCACATTGCAGTGTGTAAGACCAGAAATTCTGTTTCAGCACAAAACTTATCTATATTCACCAAGTCCTCAACAGGTTGTATTCCTTTGTGTATATATATATTTGTTTTTATAGTTTTTGTTTTTTGCACTGGTACAAGTTGCTGACTTAGGCAGAGGAGATAATTAACCAATGGAGATTAAGTAAGAATAAGAGGAGCCCAGGATATTTTACAAGTGAAAAATATAAACAACTTTGAATAAATCAGTTAAAACAAAACCAGCAGTTCTTTAAAACAATAAATATAAGCATTAAAACAGGAAACATTTTAAAAATAAGAAGTAATGTAATGAGCTATCTAAAAGAATTGTGGTCCTGGAATAAATTGTTATCTTGTAGCATCCTTTATCTTCTTTCCAGTTTAGTTTTTGATCAGAGAAGTGTTATAGATACTAACTCTGTTTAATTATGTTATCTGACATTCAGGGAAAACATCTGATGGGTGCTGCTATTGGTAGTGCATTTTTGCATGTCTAGATTATATATGGAAAATGCATACTCAAATGAGAAATTAAACTTTTCTCAAAATGTATACTAGTCTAAAAGACAGGGTTTTTTTAGAACGACAGACCTACATGCTTGAGTTTCCCTTTTGTCCTGAGTTTGGAATGTAGAAAAAGATGCTCAGAGAATCAAAGAGATGCCCTACAAATTATTTTACTCTGAAGTTTCCATAATTCTAAATGTACTTTTTGTTACTACTTCCAACTAAAACAATTCTTCTAAGGGAAAAGGAAAGGTTTCCTCTTTCCAGTCATGTCTGATTCTAGTAGGCAGTGCTCATCTCCATTTCCTACCTGAGGCAACCAACATTGTCTGAAGACATTTCCATGGTCATATGACCACCATGATTACACTGTCACAATCCCACCAAAGTGGTACCTATTTATCTATTCACATTTGCATGCTTTCGAACTGCTAGATAGGCAGGAGCTCAGGCAAGTAACAGAAGCTCACCCCCTTGCAAAGTGCTTGGGTCTCAAACCCAGACTGTCAGCTTTCCAACTGACAAGGTCAGCGTCCTTAAGTGCTGAGTCATTGAGCCCTGTCTTATAAATATATACAGTTGTCAATCAAGGATCATGTACAGTAACTGTTCAGAAAGCTTCTGTAAGCATAACTGCAAAATGGTTTCCATTCTCCTTGGGATCTGGGCCCTGCTTGCTTATGCTTGTTTTTCTCCACCAGCAAATTGGTTCTCCTGTTGGCGTCTCTAATTGTACAAATATGTAACAAATGTGAAAAATGATCATAAGTCACTTTTTCAGCACTATTGTAACTCTGAACTTACGAACAGTTTTATGATGCAGACTATCTGTATATAAATTTACCAAATAAATAAATAAAATGCTGCAAAGACAGTTTTTAATTATTTATACAATATAATTATTACAATGATATTTACAAAATTAAAAGTTAAATGGTAGAAAATTTAATTACTAGTTAAAATTAACAGATTGTCTTTAACTTTTCAACCAGTTATTTCATTATCTTGGCTGATAGTAAATACATTAAAATCTAGCTGTACTTACTATATTAAAATAGAACATTGATACCTTATGCATTTCTGATGACTGCATTAACATTGATGTCACACCATGCCATCTTACCCCTCTGCTGTGCCATGAGAGAAAGGTAGGGTATCCCTTGATGTTCTTCTCTTAATTTCCCCACTCAAAAGGATGGTGTATTAGTGCAAAATTCCTAATAGTGATTTGAACACATTGTTACCCCATCAGCAAAAGACATAAAGAATGATCAGAAGCATGTCATATTGTGCCAAATATGTCTTATAAATTAAGATTTAAACATAATGGTGATGGTCTCTATGCAGAGTATACTTTCATAGATAATGTAGGTAATTTTCAATTACATATATGTACCATGTTGCAGGAATTTCAGGAATAATTTTGCTGAATTATTCTTTTGTTTGATTTTTTTCCCATTGATTTACAAGCAACAGCATTTTTCACATCTAATATATATCGGTGTTTTCAGTGGTGGTATTCAAATTTTTTTACTACCAGTTCTGTGGGCGTGACTTGGTGGGCTTGGCAAGGGAAGGATACTGCCAGTCAGAGGTGGGAATTGGCCAGTTCTCCGAACTACCTAAAATTTCCACCACTGGTTCTGCAGAACTGGTCAGAACCTGCTGAATATCACCGTGTTTTTCCTGTGCAGCAGACTTGTATCTTTTTTCACTTCATTTTTCACGGTTCTCTTTTCAGCATGTCTACTCTGCTTTCTTTCACCAATGTTCTTTTTTTCGCTTATATGTTAAACAATATTTGAAGTACATTTCCCAACAAAGTTCCTGTGTCTGTTCACTAAAATGAATTACATTAATTTTGTTTGTAATTCGAACATATTATATTTGTAATTATAACATATATGGGTAATCCATCTATTTCTTAAACAAATTCTTATATTGAATGATGGCTGTCTTCAAAATAACAATAAAAGCAATACTCTGCATGCTGCTATTTATAAACTGGTCCCTTATGATATATTACACTTCCCAGTCTTGTATCAACATAATGTTCAACAAGGTATTCATTCAGAGTAGAAGAGGTAAAATATATGTACCTAAAAAAAAATCAATCAATCGTTATTAAACTGATGATTGGTAATAAAAGATACAACCCTGCCTTCGTCCAATATTATGCTAAGTAGAAAAGGGTAGTAGCAATATAAATTGAATGTGGACATTTTAGGATTTGAAGAATCATGTCTCATAATACTGACCCAAACAAAAATTGAATTAAAGAAATATGCTGTGGTAACATATTTAAGTGAGTGATTACTAGGCACCCGAAGACGTTTTTGGATGATTTTTTAAAATCCATTTTAATTCAAGATTTGGTTTAAGTTATTTTAAGGTTCACGTAACATTGTTCATAATGTTTATAAGGATGAATAATCCTTATGTCACAATAATTATATATCTAAAAGTTAACTGTGCCTTTTTATGTCAGTAATTAAGAGTGAAATCCTAGAAAAATCTCCATATTTTAGATTTCATTGCTTAGAGCTATATAGAGAGTGAAAAAGAGGCAGAAATAAGTTGAGGTATATCCCCATAGTTTCTTTAGTTTCATAGTTTCACAATCAAGCTATCATTTTTTTTAGTTCTTTGGAAAGAAAGAGAAATTTTTTTATCTCCAACTGATTGACCCAGTCTTGGATCATGTGCTGTTAACACCTATATTTGAATTCAATAGACTGGGGGGAAAATCACTTTTTTCTATTGGCCTTGTGTGAACAGAGTTCTTGTTTTTCATTATCCTCCATTATTGCATACTTCAAAAGAGATTGAGTTGGTCAATGATCAATTCCAGAAGATGATTCTAGGGGATTAATATTTGATCCTTTAAAATTATATTTGGAGGGCCTACAAGGCTGTCTTATTCTTCTTACTGTTAAACTTTCACAAAAAATAAATTCAGAATTGTGCATAATGCTACATCTGAATACCAGTAAATTGAAACTCAGTTAAAATAAATCAGAAACACTATTAATAAATAGTTCACCTCCCAAGTTAACTAAGGATTGCATTCATCACAAGCCCTAATTTTGTACCCCTTAGGAGAATGAATACATTAATGTTTCATAGATCTTATGTGGTGTCACGGCATATTCTGTCATATTTGAGAAATTGGAAGGAACAAGAACTGTTCTTAAAGGTATCCTGGATCCTCAGATTAATAGATTGTCTTAAGGTCATTTACACTGTACAGTTATTACTATATGTAATATATGCAGCCTCATGATCATTATTATGCAATATATTCTTTTTCCTTTTGAATCTCGTAATATACAAAGCATAAAAATAGAAATGGGTTACCACTAGTTGCATATTATTGTCTGCAAAAGGACAGATAATGTCTTTCCTTATAGCCAGTATGCCTGCAGAACCCAATGTTTTTCAGGCACCTCTTAGGTGGAATTTAATGTGACTTAAGTCTATATATATTATTGAGTGGATATTTCAGTGAAAATTTGCAGGCAAATTCTTTGTATTTCGTTCAAAGAAAGAATTTGACTGTGCAGTCCGTTTTTTTGGCATGGATCCCCTCTTTAATGTGCCCTGATGTGTGCTCTCTTGTGCTCTCAGACACATACATTCCTATTCTACATCATTAAAATACACTATGGTTAATCTAATCCATAACAGTCAGTATGATTAGATTAGCAGTTTGAATGGAACAGATTTCATATAGTTCCATTAATAAAACAGAAAAGTACACAAATAAAATGAAATAGAGTTTTATATTTTTTTAAAAAAATTTATAGCAGTGGAATTAACTGGATACATTTACTTGTCAGCTTGCGGCAAAACTCATGTTATGCTAGAAACATTCAGTAAACAGTTTGTCTTTATAGTTCTCTCTTTTAAAAAAAAAAGTCATATTAAAAGGTCTGTGCTTTCAGATGGGAATGATTATTCTCTCTTTGTTGCCCTTGAAGACTTGATTCACATTGACAGTGTTTTTACTATTTCATAGTTAACAAATGCCAGAGTGTTGCTGTAAAGGGCTTATATTTCAAGCTGAATACACACACAAACACACATACCGAACATATATACTGTTTGTATTTAAGGAACTTCAAGCCAGTGATAGGGGTAGGAATAACACCAACTACTCAAGGCTTTAACAGTTTGTTGCATTTTTTTTGCTCTGAATAAGCTAGAATTACGATGCTTTTATGAATGCTAGAAAATCAAATCATATTATTCCAATATCAAATATCATGAGGATAAGAGAAGAAACTCTTGTAAATGGAATCTGTATTAAATTGATTAACAGTTATAAGGAAAATTGCATTTTGGTTTTCGACTAAAGAGGTTAGCTTGGTTGTTACTTGCATACATAATTTGCCCTCCAAAAATGCTGTGGTAATTGACCATTGTAAATTATACAATAATTTATAATGCATTTTTTTTGCTATTGTCCTAGATAGAGGCAAGAGAACATGCATCATACAAAAACAAAAAACAATCCACCTGAAACAGAAAATTAGATCCTAGAAGGGTTGGGAAAATGCAGTAAAGCTCTGTCACCAAAAATTATAGCACGTCTTAGTCATTTATCACATGTAATTCCTACCTACAGAAAATTATATCAGAAAAGCTTTCCACTCATGATGCTTTTGAAAAAGGATATATCTTAGAATGAGATGAAGATAAGTTATTAGTTCTTGGTGAGTTGTATACAAAGCTATAGGTCCTAGGAGGATGTAACATTGTTTTATGTTCAGTTAATGCTGGAATCTCAGGACCTTCTGAGTCTGATTATTTTCATTATCAATATTATCAATATCTATTATTAATCACTACCCTGTTTCCTTTCTGTTAGGAATCTGTATGCCAATTAGTTGGGTTGGCAATATATAAACCAACAATGTATGTTGGTAGCTTTAAGACAAAATCACTGTATTGATTTATACTATATTCCGATTGGTTGATTATATTGCAAATTACCATAAGAGGGAGCTAGAGATCATAGCTTGCTCTCTCTGACATTCTGTTGCTATCTAAGGTTCTCTGTTGTATTTATGCTGTGCTTATACTTTGATATCTTTGTTTACTGTAAATGACAAAGGCAACCAGTAAGAAAACTTTGTAATTGGATATTCTTTGGACTGTTAAACGTATATGACCTGGACCGTTTATTGGACTGTGCTATTTCTTAAAGTAAACTTTAACTGAATTTAGTGTATCTGTGTGTGGCTGAATAATTATTCATAACTACTCTCACAGACATTTCCATGTGCATATCCTTGTTACTCAAGAGTTATTTTGTACATATCATTACACTTTCTGCCACGAAATGAATAGAAAATACAAAAAATGTAAATTCTTTTTTCATTCTGTTTAAATCATTCTTAAGATAATCCTTATTTTTTTTAGTTCAGAGATATATTTTACGATGAACATTCAGAGGTGTCCATGGGTATAGGACAGGGCAAGAAGATAAAATTATGAATGAAATGCTTTCAGGATGTAAATTCTGCTACTTTTGTACGTGTTGTGATGTTGCACAAATATATGAAAGGGGCAAAGCTTGTGTTACGTTGTTGCAGTATTGTTTCATCATTTTGATGAAATTGTTGAGTTCTACAATTTAAGTACAGCATATGTAAATTTCTATCCTGCAGTATGGAAGAGAATAATCTCACTATCAGATTTTCCCCTCTCCAATTAGGTTTCTTATCAGGGGCCAAGTTTATATTGTATGTATTCCATTGCTACTCTGCCTCTTCCAAAACATAGAACCTCTCCCCCCCTTTTTTTGACATAATTTTTCAAAATGTAAATGTTTCTGTAGCACAGCATCATGAATTTGTTAATTTAAATTGAACTGTGACATGGTTGATTTTTCTATCTTTACCTAGGTATGCAAGAATTATTAGCAGTGTTTTTTAAAAAATAATAATAACAATGAAAATTGCCAAGGAAATGTATATTTGAAATTTAATATAATTGAAATTTTCTTCATATTTCATCCAATTATGTCAAGCAAGTTAAAGTATTTCATTGGTTTCACTGATAGTCATTGGAAGATTTGCTTTCGGAATTGAAGTACAGATTTGGACTCCAAATTAAGTCAGAATCTCAAAACCAATCAGTGATGAATTGGTCTATTTTCTAGGACACTGAATTTGGGTCTGAACCAGTGGTGGCATTCTACTGGTTTGGCCTGGTTCTGGCAAGCTGGTAGCAGCGATGAGCAGCAGAGACCAAACTGGTTCTCTTCTCTGCTCTGTTGTTGGGCTCACCCGCCCGCCCAGGCTCCCATACTCACCTTTATCCACTGAATTTGAAGTGCACCTGCTTTACACAGCACAGAATAGTACTACACGGCAGCTGCTGAAGTGACCGGGATCGTGCAGGCTTACAGAAGGTAAGTTAGAACACCTCTGTGCCTGTGCAAAATGCAAGTTTGGCACACATGCATGCAAAGTGTGTGCACGTGCGCAAAGCGCGCCCACCAAGCCACGCCCACCGAACTGGTGGCAAAAATATTTGAATCCCACCACTGGTCTGAACCATATCTTGTCCCTGCATAATACTACTATTCACCCTGAAAGGTACAGGAAGCTGTATGTCCTTCCAAGATTAAGTATTGTAAATATCAGAGCTGCAGGTAATTGGTGTTGCTAGCCAGATGTAATGGAAGTTTTACTTCAACAATCTGAAAGGAGCAGTTTGATGTCTTTGCTCAGAGAGTTGGCTTATATTAAACAATGGAATGACGTAACTAACTGAGAAATCCTGTTGTTTAGTTGCATTTTGTACAATAGGATTACTTACTTACATGGGCGAGTGAGGAAAAGGCCATGTTGGTCATACGACCCGTGCTATATTTTATGTTGAGGTTGCAACCATTGAACAAATCCTAAAACTGACATTTAGATCAACTTTGAGATTTCATGTATCAGATGTAAATTAAAAAGAAATCTAAATCCCAGATGAACTACTAGGAAAGATTCCAAGTTTTTTATAATGGGAAATTGCTTTTACATAAATCACACTTTTTTTCCCCCTTGGCTAGATTTGTCTGGTCGGTTGCAATTACCCATAAATTTCAGAAGATGGTTTGCCTGTGGATATGCATTATTTAAGAGGATTATTAAGTACATTTGCCTTACCATGCCAATGAACGATACTAAAAACTCCCTACTATTGTAAAATTGGAATCATATACCAGAGCATTTCTGGAATATTACTATAGTTTATAAAAGAAATGATTTATAGTTTAGTATTACTATATTATGAAAGAAATAAGCACTTTTTAAATTTTTATCAGATGAAGGCTATTTTCTTTATCTTAGGAGTTTCTCCTGCTCTCCTTCCACTTATCTGTTAACAATGTGGCTACTGAATGGAGAAGTAACTTAGACATCTTTCAACATGCCATGCCTAATAGAGAGCAGATCATCTATGCTGAGACCCCTAGAGAGAGAGGAAGCAGAAACTTTCTGTTGCTTTTTCTCCGTGCTGCTGTTGCTATTTCCATATACCTATTTTGCTTTTTTTTCCCCAGAGGGCTGGTCCGCTAATTAAATTTAATTCAAAAATTATCTGCAGAACTCTTTGGAATTAAACCTGATTTTTTTTCCCATCATATATTTTACTTTGGTTTCATGCCTTCCAGCAGGTAAGCCTGAGAGTTCCACCCCCCCTTAATTTTTGTAAACTGAGGATTAGGATGTTACTTCTTAAGATATAGGAGAATAAAAGACAATCAGCTTTTCTTGATGAGATATTAGCCAATAAGAAATAATTAGATGGACAAGAAGGGGTAGCAGAAACATTGAGCAAAGTAACCATATAATGGGGTCCTTATATGGTTACTTTACCAATTTTGGGGTCTTTGGTGCTCTCTGAGCTTGGTTGTTTTCTTGCAGACATGTCATTACTCAGCTAGGTAACTTTATCAACATGTGTGGGGTTTGCTCTTTGTATATATACACTGGCTTGTGTATATGCCAGTGTTGGTGGGGGTTTTGTCCTTGACAATTTCTTAATTAGGGTATTGTTTTCTGCTTGATTGTTGTAACCTATTACAACTATACGACATCACCATAGCACACAAATTAACTAAAGCCCCCCCCCAAACATCTTAGTAAACCAAAAGATCAAAAGTTCAAGAAGAAAAAAGAAGAGTCATCTACCACCCACAATCTAAGAAATGTAACAGCTGCTATATAGGACAGACAAAAGACTAGTAGAGCACATCCATGATCGCCAACTAGCAGTCAGAATATGTGATGAAAACTCCTTAGTCTCACAACACATGGACGTACTCAACTGAAGTTTCAACTAAGAAATGAGAAGCATACTAGACCAAGTGAAATCCAAAAATGTGGCATCCATCAATAGACCTATAGAGATAAATCATACAAATATACAAAGTTGTCCCACTGGTTAATTGTTCTGTCAGGAAATTTCTTCTTCTCTCCTTCCATCCATTGCTTCTTGTCCTGCCCTCAGGTGCTTTGGAGAATAGCTTGACTCCCTCTTCTTTGTGGCAATCCCTGAGATATCAGAACATTGCTATCATGTCACCCCTAATCCTTTTTTTAATTAGATTAGACATACCCAATTCCAGAAACTGTTCTTTGTGTGTTTTAGCCTCCAATCCCCTAATCATCTTTCTAGGGTCTCAACATCTTTTTTACATCGTGGTGTGCAAAACTGAATGCAGTATTCCAAGTGTGGCCTTACTAAGGCATTGTCAAGTGGTATTAACACTTCACATGATCTTGATTCTATCCCTCTATTTATGCAGCCTAGAACTGTGTTGGCTTTTTTGGCAGCTGCAGCACACTGCTGGCTCATATTTAAATGATTGTTCACTAGGCCTCCAAGTTCTATCTCACAGTTATTATTATTGAGCAAGGTACTGTGAATTTGATTTTTCTTGCCTAAATGTAGAACCTTACTTTTTTGTAATTGATCATCCACTGAAATGGATGCATATGGGATGGGAAATGCAGAACTCAACCACTATGTATAAAGATGGTCAAGATAGAGAAATAATTTGTGAGTGAAAATTCAGCTATCTGGTTCAAAATAATTAAACCCAAAGGTGTTCTAGATTCTAGATCTGTGGTGGCAGTGATGGAATTCAAATATTTTTACTACCAGTTCTGTGGGCATGGCTTGGTGGATGTGGCTTGGCTTAGTGGGTGTGGTTTGGTGGGCATGGCAGAGGAAGAATACTGAAAAAACCTCATTCCCTCCACACTCCAGGAGGAAGATTACTGCAAAATCCTCCCCATCCCAATAACCTGCTTTCCAGCTCCTGTGCAGGGCAACAAAAGGGCAAAAAACCGCTACCGGTTCTCCGAACTACTCAAAATTTCTGCTACCGGTTCTCCAGAACTGGTCAGAACCTGCTGAATACCACCTCTGTGTGATGGTGAACCTATGCTATGCGTGCCGGAAGTGGCACGCAGAGCCATCTTTCTGGGCATACCATTGCCTGTTACTCTTCCGGGTTCTGGCACACCAGCTGATCTTTGCATGCACGGGAGTGCTAGAAACTGGAAAAGCAACTCCCTGGAGCGCATGCGTATGCATATGCCAGCCAGCTGGTTTTTGCACCTGCATGCATGTTAGAAACTGGAAGACCAGATGGCTGGTGCACATGTGCGCACCGGGAAACTAAGCTTCCCGTTTCCTGTTCTCCCATGGGTTGGGGAGCTGCTGTTCTGGTTTCCAGCCTGCATGTGTGCTTCTGTTTCAGCACTCGGTGCTAAAAACGTTAGCCACTACTGCTCTAGAGCTTTTCACAGTGTATTTCACAATCTTTTTCTACAACAGAACTAGAAACAAATACATCACCACCACCACTGCCCCAGGGATTTATATGTTAGGGATTGAAATGTTCCATGCTGTCTTAAACTTTTTTTTTTACTTTCTATTGAGACTTAATAGCCAGTTTGTGGTTCAAAAAAGAATTGACTTCTGTCCTTCTGTTTGCTTTTTAAAAATGTTTAATGTAGGTTTCCAGGGTACAGGAGGACCTTTCAGTTGTATGCCTGGGCATTAAAACAAACAAAAATTTGCTATTTCTTTAGCTTACAATTGTTTCTCAATTGAGTTGTTAATCTGTGGTTTTGAATTACCAGTATAAATGAAGTTTGCAAACTGATTCAGCTCATGCTGCTAGGCTACATAGAGTTACAAAAGGTAATTATTTTAAAACACACCTGGAAATCAAAATAACTGCCCAAGTTTTTTTAAAAGCAGTTGAAAAACAAAATGCCATGATGTCTAACTTCTTTTTAACAAAGCTTTGATAATTACCATCACATGCACTCTCCATCCAATCTTATTGTGTGTTTCAGTCTGAAGAAAAACTAATTACGAAAGACACGAAAACCTATTTGCAGGATTCCACAAAGTTAGATTTAAAGTCTTTGTGGATAGCAGCTGCGGGGCATCAATCTGGATTCATGATAAATGTTTCTGACATTTTCCACAGTCAGAACTAATATGGAGGGCCTTTGTATTTATTCTCGTATGTCAGGGCCTGCATTATTGATCAGGTGCCATTCATTAAAGGTTGCTACATGCTAGGGGAAAAAAATGCTATACAGACCCTGAGATACACTCTACAGAATGAATTTAGAAGGTTTTCATTAATTTGGCATTAAAGTTGCATAACAAAAACATGAAGCTGTGTTGCCAGATCTTATCAAATATTTAGCAAAATATTTTTTAAAACAATATTTGTTGTCAGTTCTTATGAAAGTATATTTAAAAAAAAATAAAAAAAAATGCTTGGGTTAGAAATAATGTATGCAATGAATGCCAATAGGCCGTGCTCTAATAAATAATTATCCATTTAATTCATAATAAAAATGTAACATAATAATATTCTTTGCCTTGTTTGCAACACGGCTACATGAATGAGCCTATGAAGTGTCCAGGGGCTGAATTTAATCAAAAAAATAATTTATCTTTTTATATTATCAGAAGTGGTAGTAAACAATACTGCAGGTGGTTGGAGAGATGAAATATATTGCTTAGTTCCATCAGAGTACTAGACTGCTTCAGTATTCAGGATAAGATCAATATTTGTGTTTGACTGCAGCCTCATTTAAGAATATTGTTGGAATCATAGAATTCTTTATTGTCCAAGTGTGATTGTACACAAGGAATTTGTCTTGGTGCAAATGCTCTCAGTATACATAACGATACATTTGTCAAGAGTCATAAGGTACAACATTTAATAATAGTCATAGGGTACAATAAGCAATCAAATCATTCTAGGAAACAGTAGATCGTAAGAATACAAGCGACAAAGTTACAGTCATAGAGTCACAAGTGGGAGGGGATGGGCGATAAAGAGTGATGAGAAGATTAATAGTAATAGTAGTGCAGACTTTGTAACTAGTTAGACAGTGTTGAGAGAATTATTTATTTAGCAGAGTGATGGTGTTTGGGAAAAAACTGTTCTTGTATCTAGTTGTTCTGGTGTGCAGTGCTCTATAACGTCGTTTTGAGGGAAGGAGTTGAAACAGTTTATGTCCGGGATGTGAGGGGTCAGTAAATATTTTCACAGCCCTCTTTCTGACTCGTGCAGTATACAGGTCCTTGATGGAAGGGAGGTTGGTAATAATTGTTTTTTCTGCAGTCCCAATTATCCTCTGAAGTCTGTGTCTGTTGGGTTGCAGAACCAAACCAGACAGTTATAGAGGTGCAGATGATAGACTCAACATACAACATCATACAACAGAATTACCTTGCTGTAGTTAAATTTCCTTGTCTTTAACCTGATAA
This sequence comes from Bungarus multicinctus, assembly GCA_023653725.1. NCBI lineage: Eukaryota > Metazoa > Chordata > Lepidosauria > Squamata > Elapidae > Bungarus > Bungarus multicinctus. The sequence continues at coordinate 65,847,582 of CM042836.1, read as the reverse complement.
TCCTACATTTCTGAAATAAAAGGGACAAAATTAAAAACCATATAGAGAAGTTCCTGTTGGCCTAACAGTTATTCTGATAATTGTTTTATTTTTAGAATAAAACCTAGCTATTGTGTTTACTAATTGCAGTGTTTGTAAAATGATGGTTATTGAAGATGTTGTAATATTACTGTATGTTACAGATAAAACCAAAGATTCTATAAAGTTTTAAATTGTGCTGTTCATCCTTTGGAGACACAAATTAGGGTCTAATAAAGTTGGAAGCATATAGTGTAAATCAAAGATCACTAGATAGTAATCTAGTTTTGCAGCTTGCAGATCCTTAGACTCTTAAACACTACAGAAGAACATACATGGAATTTATCCAAGTTCACACAAGATGCCAGCTAAGAGTGCCATTTTGCACCACCACCACCCCATCATCTTAGACCAAAGCATCCATGAAAGGAAAGCAGATTGTGGCAAAGGAAGATTAGAGCAGATCTAAAAGCTGTGAGACCAAACATGAGACCAGCAGAATCATCTTTTAAAAGATCTTATAGAGAAAGGCTTTCTAAATAGAAGGAATATTTAACTTTTTGTCATTAACTCACAATGCTGCTATAGAGTTGGGTAGCTGTGAAACCATTTAGTTCCGTAAACTTTGGCAGTATTGTTAAAGCTTCTTGGAGCTCTCTGGCAAATCACAGCAGCATGTGAAGTCTATGGAGCTGAACTGGATTTCACAGTTCTTTCATTCCACAAACTTCCACAGTAATTTTCTGATTGTTTTCTTTAATTATATTCTATTCAGTACACATCTCTGTAGCTAACAATTTTTAAAAGACAACACTATTTCACTATAATGGCAATAAATGGTAGACCTCTAGTGATCTCTTTACAAGGGTTTCTAACAAAGTCTATAAAGGAAAAGCAATCATTTAAAGGTTTTTTTTAGTATTTTTAAATTAAGCTGTTTTAATTAAGAAAGTTGGGGGCGGGAACAGTTATTTTTATGAAACAGGTAATATCACCTGTATTGAAAACAGTTCCCACTATGGGTACATGATAAATAGTAATGGGGTTCTACTTAAACATGATTCAGGAAACCTGAACCTCAAAGAAGAGATCAGTTAATTTACATAATGCTTTTCAGTTAAGAATTGATGGGTTGCTGGTGATGACAATACCCTATATTTAAACTTCCATGATTTATTGCAACAGGTTCTAGTTTTTGATTTTGAGTGCTCCAGGAAATGTATTCTCAAATAACAGTTTACAAAAGATCTCCATCTAGTCTGTAAAATCACAACTATGTAACCTAGGATAGATAATTTACTAATTTTAACATAGGGCATCTCTTACAATCTATTTTATCTTTCTGTTTTCCTTCATTGATGATGATGATTATTTTACTTTAAGGACAAGAAGACTGATAATATGTAAGTGATGCCATTCAGATTTACCAATAAAAGTTATGCATTGCGGGAGTGGCTTATGTTTTTGGTGCTGGAACACTAAAGCTAATGAAGCCCCATAAGGTTGGTCTGCACTCCTCACTATGATCATGAAAATCCTTTCTTGCACCTTTTTTTTTTTAAACCATAGAGCTCTATGATATTTGTGAGGTAAACACTCTCAAAGAAAAAAATGATGTAAAATATGTGACTGTGCCTAAAATGTGAGTAGAACTGGATTATTCTGATCATTTGAGTTCATGCCAAACGATAGCTACACAAACATGATACTAACTAAACTATTGTACTTTTAACCCATTTATATCTCCTAGAGTCACTTTTGGAAGCTGGGTAGTCTTACCGCATGGCTTAAATACTGTAATAAATGGTTGAAATACAATGAATTAGAAAAATCCATATTAACTATATCTATTGTGCAGTTGTTGATATTGTACAACAGTATTCTATGTTACAGGACAGACTTAGTAGGGCTAAATTGATATTTACTAAATTTAAAAAAGGAACTTATCTGTCTTTTTTTGTGATGCAGTGATTTTGATACATATCCGTGTTTCCTATACATAGAGTGTTTCCTATACATAGAGTTAGATAGCTGACTGTGAAAACCTAAGGAAGATAATGGCTACATTTCTTATTTTCGTTGCACTGCTGTAAACAAAGAATCAGTGGGTGCTGGATCTACTATTCTATTCCACTCCTACTTTTGGAAAGTGAAATAGATAGTTTTTGTCTGTCTTTCCTCCAAGCAAAACATTGCCTGTTTTATGGCATCAGTGAAGCTTTCAAAGCCTGAAAAACTGGTGGGAGTTTGTAAGGGACCATAAAGAATGGAAGGAAGGAAAAGGTAAAGAAGGTGTCATCCCAGTTCAGCCAGCAAAAAAGATTCCCTGGACCCTTTTGATTTAGACTTGCTGGTAAGCTTTTGGAATTCACTGTTTCCTGGTTAATTATGTCTATGGAGATTCTCAGTCATCCAGGTCATGGTTGTCCCAAAGGTGCTTTTTCAAGAGGCAACTGGATTTTCTGGGGGGATGGAAGTCCAGTTGCCTCTTGAAAAAGCATCTTTGGGACCTAATTAATTATATGATCATTAGTTAGTGACAGCCTTCTAGGTAGATCAGGCAGAAACTATAACCAGGTGAGCTAATTCTACTTTATTGTAAAGCTCATCTGAAAGCAAAGTTTTCCTGCCATCTCTTTTACAGTGTGAGAAACTAGGGAGAGTTCCTTCTGAGTTTCTTGCTTCATCCAATTTCATTCCAATATCCAGCTGTGGGCTGTGCTGTCTCTTATTTGATCATTCTTTAGGCAGTGTTGCTTGGCCTGTCTTCCAAGGTCTTTCCCACATATTGTTACATTTAGTTTCAGTCAATTTAGATGGCTATGTACCTCACAAATGTGACTCTAGGCAGCTAACCAAATTTAAAAACCATACTCCCAAAGATATAAGAAATAAACTAGCATACTATGGCATCTGAGAAAACCAACAACTAATTACTGGGTTCTTCTAACTATCTAACTTCTGTGAACACATCCTGTGTCTGTACTTTAGTCATTGCCCAGGGCCAAGAAGCTACTCACTTTGAAGCCCTCATGAAAGTTCACTTGACCTTATGAAGACATGTTGAATTTTTTAAAAAACAAATTATATTAGATTCAACTCCTGCAACACTAAAATACCCTAGATAATGGCAAGAATTAAAACATCAAATAGTTTGTTCTTCTCACTATCTTAGATGTACTGGTTTAAATCTGGATAACTGCCAATCTTACTGTGAATTCACTTGATTGAATAATTTCAGACTCATGATAAAAGAAATATACTTCCTTTTTTGTTTCTTAGTGCTGCTTCTAGATAAAAAAAACTTCTCTTGTGAGAAAATGACTATAAGTCACAAGATGGATACACATTTTATTATACTGTTCATTCTGCGACTGCTTACAATAAGAAATGATGTGATTCCTTCTATTATTTCAAGCAGTGGCAATGAAGAATTACAAAGCCTACTCTAGATTAACCTCAAATAAGTCTGTTCCTGTAGTCAGCAATTGCCATTATGTTGATGGAGTGCTAATATAACTTGATAGTTCTGCTCTGCCTCTGTCTCCATGGACAGTGCCACTCTAACCAAACCCCTGGCTGTAAAAAACAAGTCCAATAAAAGGTGCCAGAATGACTGATGGGATTAGTGACTCATAAAAGACACCCTGCCCAAAGAGAAAGTTCCAGCTTTATGTGTTACACAAAGAACTAAATAATTCAAACATGAAACCTTACAGTTTGGGTTTAAGAAGAGCTGCTTACACTACTGATAAAGGTCTTTGAGTAACCCACCGCATCTCTTCATTATTAATTAGTAGTGGTGAAAGAAAATGTATTTAAATTCCAACTTCAATAAATATTTTTCCTGGAACACAGTTATCCTTCAGGATTCGTGCATTTCTAAATCCTGTACCGCAGTTATTTGGGGGGGGGACAGAAATCTGTATTAGAGTAATTTTTCACGAAATGCACATAAATATGAACAGATTTTGGTATAGACTTTTGTTTTCATCTTTATGAAAGCAGAGTGAAACAAAGATGGTAAAAATGGGACATGCAAAAAACCCAAACATAATACATACAGTTCTTTCTAATTAGAGACATCTATTTCTTCTTCCTAAGATCTTTTCTGGGGGGGAAAAAGTCAAAGTGCCTTTGGCAATCAGCCAACACATTTATTATTTTGTGAGTTTTCATGAATCATATAAAGTCCAAGGTCCTATGAAATAGTTTCATATGTATGTGCAGCTATCTGGGATGGCAAGAGGAAGAAAGCAAAGGGGGGCCTTGACAATAAGCATAATGATAATAAATTGGTTTCTATACTGAGACAATAGCTAGAGGATAAAGAAAAGAAAAGCCATTAGGGAACTTCAGACAGAATTTCAGTATCTAAGACTCCAGAAATACTCCGTCACAATTCTCAGTTCCAGAGTCAGTAGAAAGTTTCCCAGCTGGTTATGGGGATTTTGAAAAACTCTTCCAAATGGCTGCCAGAGTAACGGTTTTTTTCCCCCTCTTCCATTCAGTAATGTCCGATTCTTGGAGACTTCCTGGTCAAGTCCCTGCAGTTTTTTGGCAAAGTTTTTCAGAAGTGGTTTATTATTTCCCTCTTCCTAAGGCTGAGAGAAACTGACTGGCCCAAGATTAGCCAGCTGGCCTCTTGCCAAGATGAACTAGTACTTATCATTTCCCAATGTCTAGTGCAGTCTCTTAACCACTATATCAAGCTATCAGTTACCCGAATGCAAAACTTAAAAATAAATCTGTAACTCAGTGTTTTGTGTCAAGAAAAAAAGTATTGAAAAAGTAGTTTCAGACCAAATATCAATTATGGGAAATTAAAACTACATTACATATTCTCTAATATTTATAGCAATTTCAGTAGGACAGAGATTATTTCAATAATATAGCCAGATAATGTCTACATAGTTTCTTAAGATTTGCCAGAAAGAAGATGCAGTATGTATAAAATTACATTTTAGATTGATTATAATAATATTCTCTGTTCAATGTGATTTTATTCTTTGCTACTTTTTATTTGTGGCACTTGGTAATTGCAGCCAATTAAGAATCACATCATGAATGGAATAACATAATTCTTTGCTAACCATTAAATTTGATCTCAAATTTAGCCAGTTTGGTTCGCAGGACAAGAAAGCAGGAAATCAGGAGACAGTGAATTCTAGTCTATTCTAGCAGGAATAAAGCCAGCTGACTGTGACAATAGGGCAGTCACTTTCTCTCAGCCTAGGAAAGAGGAAACGTTCTGAAAACCTTGCCAAGAAAACTGCAAGAACTTATTCAGACAGTCGTTAAGAATCAGACATAATTGAATGAAATAAATATATATATGAGAGCAACAGAAAATAAAGACTGTTTCTGAGACAGAAAAATGACCCTATCCAATCAGGAATATCTAAACAAGTAGATATTTGTTGGGTAAATGGGTCGGTTTTTTGTTTTTAAAGAAATGATTGGAAAGTTCTCTCAATCAGCAGTCTCCAACCTTTCTGGCATCAGGAACCATTTTCAAAAAAACAATTGTCTTTCACTGATGGGGTGAGAAAGAGTGGTTACGTATGAACCTAGATCTTGCGCATGCATAGATAAAACTTTGCTCTCTCGCCTGCTGTTTGCATGGCCCCGTTCTTAATAGGCCACAAATCAGTACCACTAAATAGAATGTTTTTTTCCTTTTTTCTTTTTTTAATTTATTATTTTATCATAGAAAATAAAATACAAACAATAAAACAAGCAAGCATAATGAAACAAAACAAAAACATACATTCAACCCTAAAAATAACAAAAAGAGGTATACAAAAAAAGGATAAAAAGAAAAATTTATAGATATATGAATTAATAATTGTGAAACCTATCAGACCCTGCACATAGGATTTTTACAATATGCTTTGTACTTTAAATTCAGAATAGGGTATTTAATTTGACATCTTTTTATTCTTATATCTGAATTGTTTAAGAAATACTGACCGTATTCACATGGAGCAGTAATAACATTCATTTAAGATTATATTCGCAGGATGAAATAGAAACCAACATGAAGTTTACATATCCCCTTCCTCCCTTTCTCTATCTTGTTTCCTCTTCTCAGTAACTGGCAGGAGGAATACACAAGGCTTTAGTCCCCCTGTATCATATTCCTGTCATGTTGTTAAGAATGATGGTTTCAAATAGATACCAGTCAAATGCTAAACAAACAAATAGAAAATTTAAAATTTAAAACAAAAATAAGCCAGTTGCCTCTATTTTAAAATATCCTTCTAGATTTAATGAAAATAAAAAAATAAAGTGCTAAGGTAAAATTAATGTGCTTTGACTTCTACTTGTTTGGGAGAAGATGAGCATGTTAACTGCTGGAGCAGTCTCAGATATCAGGACCTTACTATAAATTAAAATTATTGACATCTATAAATCATGCCATCCAGTTTTATAATAAAATAATTTTGAGAGCAAAAGACTAAAAAAAAAGAGAAGTGGGAAAAAAACATTGTTTAATTTACCAAACTAAATAGTGTGAAATTATTAGGGTAACTCAGTCTCACATCTTGAAGACATATTTCTTCTATAAAGTCTTACCTGATCTTACTTTAGCATTTGTAGCCTGTATACATAAATTGTACAGTAATGTAAATAATATGTACATATAACTTACTGCAGTACAGTAATTTGAGAACCTTTAAGATATTATTAAAATTGAAGACTTTTTCATTCTGCTATGATGGCAGTGCACATTCAGATTATTGAAAAATGGTTGTTCCGTTGCTACCTGTTATTGTTCTTGCTTTGTTAATTTCATGTTAATTTAGAATTACAGCAGTGACATTATCTTCTTTTCAGTTTGACCCATGGAAAGTAGGGTGCCTACATACACCTGTGACAAGGAAGTTGATAATCTTAAACCGTATCTCACTTGCTTAAAAGGTTAAAGTCATTAATTCTGATATGCCATATTTATGCAGAAAGGATATTGGATTGGAATTGCTAGAATATTCATTTTAAATACCCATGAGTTTGTCATTATTTTTATAGCATTTAATGAAATACTTTATTGTTATTATGTTTTTACTAACAGGTGAAAGTCATGTTGCGCATTTGTTCTACTCTGGCCAGGGACTCTTCAGAATCCAGTTCCTTCTTAAAGGTTGATCCCCGCAAGAAACAAATTACTTTATATGACCCATTGTCTTCCGGAGGCCAGAATGCTTTCCAAAAAAGGAGCACCCAAGTACCACCCAAGATGTTTGTATTTGATGCAGTTTTCCCTCAAGACGCATCCCAGGTACGCAGCAACTCTTACAAAGCCTGAAGCATCATTCCATCCTAATTTTCAAGGTTGATTGTTTACAAGTATTGAATCAATGATGCATACAATTTTGTTCTAAAATGCATACTGAAATTTGAACTGTAAACAGTTCAAAATGTGTAACCTGTTTTATTCCAAAATAAATGGAAATATATTAAAAATATCAGTGTAAAATGAAAATGGAATAGAACTGACAAATAGTGACAGTAGTTAGCCACTATTTTTGTATTAGCTTGTAAATTCATGTCTCTTCATTTCTGTTTGTATTCTTGAATTTTCTGAGGTACAAGTGCCAATATTTCATTCCATTAATATCAGCATCAACGGAATTGTTTCCACAAAACTCCTTCTGCTCTTCAGCAACTCATCTATTCTATTGTCTGCCTGCTGATTGTCACCATGCCTCAAACTGCCTATTATCTTTAGGTCTCTGCAAAGAATTGTGTTCTACTGTTATGATGATTTCCTACTTCTCCAAGCAACTTTGAGTAGGCATCTAGTTTGCCTCATTTTCCCTTTTAATGTTACATAAAGGTGGGATTCTACCTGTTCTGTCTGGCTCTGTAGGACCAGTAGCTCTGAACAGCAGCAGACACAGAACCGGTTCTGTGTCTGCTGCTGTTTTGGCCCACCCGCCCACCTGGGCTCTTACCTGTCCTTTATTTCCTGCTTTTTCAACCTCAGCTGCTTTGCGCGGCAACTGCGGTTGAAAAAGCAGGAAAATGGTGCTTTTTCAAACACTGCGCACCTGCGCGCAACGCTGCTCAGCTGTCCAGGCAGCACAGCTCATGAGGTTTCACATGCACATGGAGCAAATCACCAAACCAGTAGTTACATGGGTAGGATCCCACCCCTTTACATAATCCTATTAGTTATGTTAGACAAGAAGTAGGGACTGGTCAGTTACAAAGAGTATCATGAATGGGAGACGATTTGATCCCATATTTCCATGCTTCTAGTTCAGTATTCTAAACATTGCACCATAGACTTTCTGATGGGTGAGTGGAGTAGTGTATAGTGGAATGCCAATATTAAGATCATAGATATCCTTATTCTTGAGAAAGTCAAGCAACCACTGTTTCATGATTGATTTATTAGCCTCCATGAACAAGGTATTGTGATCTCACCCAGTGACTCTTCAATTGCTCCAAGATATATTTGTGTTCAGAAAATAAAAAATATATATCTCCTTTATGACAGGCTGAAGTATGTGCAGGAACTGTAGCTGAAGTTATTCAGTCTGTGGTGAATGGTGCAGATGGATGTGTATTTTGTTTTGGACATGCCAAACTCGGTTAGTATATCTTTATTCAGGTAATATTACACTGTATCATATGTATTTTGCATGATATACTTATCTATTTCTTTATCTGTCGATATAGTTTCCTTCTAACTCTCTGAAATAGCAAATACATATGTGTATATTTGCCTCAGCATAGCTTTAGAGTAGAAGGTTGGTCATATTGCTTGGAAGGATTCTGAATAAAGAAGAAACAGTTATTAATTGTAATGTTTAGAATAAAAGAAGTAGTTATGCTTACATTCCCAGGATTACTAGCATTTTTGGACACTAATGTCTAGAAATATTTTGAGAAGTTCCTTGATTCAAGGTCATGTTTACAGTTGATTGGATGCTGTTGATAAGCTATTATTCATGAAAAGGAATCACATTTTACAATTTTAGCTGTATTTTATTCCATATAATGGGGGTCTGGGCCATAAAAATAAACTTGATAAAAATAAATTTGAATAACAGTATGAAATTTTGATATATATTTTTGTAATTTTCTTAAGTATGTAAATATATACATACACAAGTGATGTATGTATATATTTATTTTATTCTCTTCTCCTGTATTCCCAACAGGAAAATCATATACCATGATTGGAAAAGATGATTCCATGCAAAACCTTGGCATAATCCCTTGCGCCATCTCCTGGATTTTCAAGCTGATTCATGAAAGAAAAGAGAAAACAGGAGCACGTTTCTCAGTCCGAATCTCTGCAGTAGAAGTGTGGGGAAAAGAAGAACACCTGAGAGATTTGCTGTCAGAGGTAGCAACAGGGAGTTTACAAGATGGTCAGTCACCAGGTGTCTACCTTAGTGAGGACCCCATTTGTGGCATGCAGGTGAATAAAAAACTCTTTTGTGTCACACTTTAACCCATGGTGCCCTGGTTTTGAATCATAATAAATACTAAAACAGACATTTTTCTAACTTGGAAATGTTTACTTTTAGGCTTACAAGGAATTTTATGACCTGCAGCTGCAGGCTTTCCACTCTCCTAGCCTAAACATTTGTGCCTTTGGCATAACTTCAACAGGAACCTCTCTTTTCTGTAAAAGGTTAAAGGAGTCAGATCAAACTAAACTTCCGTTCCTCCTGTAATAATTTCACAATATATTATAGCACATTAAAACATTTACAATATTGCACAAAAGCTGGAGGCCAATAATATGCCTATGGATGGAGATACACTTTGTGGAAATAGCACATTTTAGAGTAATAGGATTAGTATTGTTGTAAGACGTACTAATAGCTACTTATTAATTACTGCCATGTTACGAAAAGAAGCCAAGAATAACTCACACGTATTTGGACAGGAACCCCCAACTGATAAGCATGGGGGAGGGAAACTAATTTCTGGTCAAATTGCAGAAGCCTTGTTGCCAGAAAAAGCCATATACTTCCTGTGTGAAAAAAATATCTCCTGTTTTGGCATCTATTATATTTTATAGTCTAATAGTTTAAATTAATGTGTGAGAAGAGACAAAGAACTAGAAAGAGGAAAAAGTAGAATTCATGATTTTAAGGAAAACTAAAATTGAGTATAAAAGGATGTATACTTTGGACTTCAAAAATTGATACTTTTTAAAATAAATTCAGAGGATTCTATACTAAAAAGCTAGAAATCAGTAAAAAAGCTCAAGGTTTATAATAAAATGGTTCTTTACAAAGATAGTGAAAACACAACACAAAGAATTCTAATGAGAAAAATAAAGATAGAGAAACATAAAAGCACAACATAGCAAGATCTAAAAGGATACATAGGGGAAACAGAAAGAGGAATAGGTGATCAAGAAAAAAATATGTGGCAACAGTAAGATGCCATTAAAAAAATCAGTTTCTTGGGGAGATGATAGGCCTGCCTTCAGTGCAAGAAAAATGAAATGAGCCTACTATTGGATTGAATTAAGTGGCATAATCTTGTATTAATTGGAGTTGGACTTGATGACCTAGTAATAATAAGTAATAAAGAAATAGCGATCCTCCAAAGTAATTGGTAGAACAAAGTAGCTGAATCTATAACGCAGGGATTAGGACTGTGGATATGGGTATAATTAAGCATGGTGATAAATAGAAGCTGTAAAGAGCAAGGCTCAGTATCAGCCTAGATCAGGGATGTCAAACTCAAGGCTTGTGGGCCAGATGTGGCTCACGGGGTGCTTAGTTCTGGCCCGCAGGGCTGCCCTGGAAACAGCAAAAGATCAGCCTGTGGTGCCTCTGCCAGCAAAAAGGAAAGGCCTCATGCGCTTGTCTGAGCTCCAAGTTGCAGGAGGCCATCGCAGCTGAAAATAGAGCCCATTTTTGCTGGGAGAGCACTCGGGCCATCACAGGCGCCCCTGACACAAATGATGTCGAGCTGACCACACCTACCCTGGCTACCTCACCCCAGCCTCCCAAGGTGAAACACAACCCTGATGCGTCCCTCAATGAAATTGAGTTTGATACCCCTGGGCTAGGTGAAGAAAGGTATCTTGGCAACCAGAATCTATAATGCTAGATTCAGCATCAAATTTTGTGTTTTTCCCCTTTGGAAGCATTTCAGCTGTAGATATTCTGTAAAGCAGCATGTTCCTTAATCAGAGCAAAATTGTATTTTGACTTTGTTAACTGAAAATTACTTATCAGTGTTGAATCTCAATAAGGTTTCTGTGTCTCTGGGTACCTTGCAGCTTCAAAACCAAAGTGAACTCCGAGCTCCCACTGCAGAAAAAGCTGCTTTTTTTCTTGATGCAGCAATTGCCTCCCGTCGAAGCAGTCAACAAGATTGTCAGGAGGAAGAGCAGAAGAATTCTCATATGCTTTTCACTTTGCACATCTATCAGTATCGAATGGAGAAGAGTGGCAAAGGGGGAAGTAAGTCTCAGTATTTTCCCACCCACTCCTATGATTAGCCATTATTCAGATGTCTTTGAATTCATCTGATTCATACATATGCAACAAGTATATTATATCACAGGGCATTTTTAATAGGGGTGTGCATGTGATATGCTGATCAGACCTATTGTTATTTTTGGCCTAGTACATATGCTGATGGCTGTGATTCTAAGGATGGTTCAGAATGAAATGGGAGAATTTTGTGATTTACTGGAACTTCTAGGAATGATTGTGCCAGCCTCTTTTCAGTTCTTGTTGTGTGGAGCCATATATGTTGGATATAATAAAAGATAATATAATTTTGCTCTATAAATCTTCAAACTTTATTGTTCTTAAATACTGGAACCTAAGTATGTTTAAGTATCAGAAACTGCCCTTTTCTCAGCCATTCAGACTTTGATGTAAACTGTATTTTTGCCAGAGAAATGAACTGATTATATATTCAAACATGTGGAAACATCCAAAGCAACCCCTTGAATCTAAAAATGGAACCAGCTGCTTTAATGAATCAAAAGGGGGTCCTTTGAGTGGGTTTTTGCACATTCCAAAGCACTTTTCTAAAGTCCTAATTTGCATAGTCATTCATGCATTTGGCTTATTCTTTTTCCTTGTCTGCTCAAGAGGTAGAGCATTAATTGGTTAATTTTAGCACTTGTTTAAAAAAAATCTACAGAATTCAGTCAGATTCTGGGGGATAAGGTTATCATTTATGCCCAAATCATGCTTTCATGACAAGGCATCATTTATTTTTGTCACTTTCATTTCTTTTCTGGCAGTGTCAGGAGGCCGTAGTCGCTTACATCTCATTGATCTGGGAAGCTGTGTTAAACCTCTCAGCAAAAATCGTGAAGGGGGTTCCGGGCTCTGCCTTTCATTGTCTGCATTGGGCAATGTCATTCTTGCCCTTGTCAATGGCAGCAAACACATTCCATACAAGTAAGTGAGTTTTCTTGGTCTCTCTTCCTGTTATCTTTCTCTTATTTATCTGTGCAAAGGTAATGAATTGAATTGCAGGCTTGTAATAGTGTTGCATATGACAGTTGCAGAGATAATAAAAGAATCTCATGAACCAAATACAAATGTATTAAATCCATGGGCATCCTTGATAGCTCCTAAACAAAGTTGTGCAACTTTTTCTTGGCCTGAAGGCTGCATTTGGCTTCTAGGAATTTGTTTTAATTTGATTTACATTTAATTAAAATTAAATACAGTTAATATGTTTAGTCTGCAGTTATATATACAAAGGTTTTCCCTTTCTATCACATTAAAAGTTATAATTGGTAACAGCTTTTGGAGGTTTCTGAGAGCTGCATCAATTGTTTTCAAGGTCTGTACTTGGTCTGAGGCCTTAGATAATTGTTTATGACATATCAGTCTTCTTAACCAGCAGAGATTCATTGCTGAATTATTTGCATTATTAGCACACATTTATTTAGGATTATAAAATGGCCATTTGCTTGTAACAAAGAATCCCTTTCAGAAGATGAAGTGTTGAATCATTTATAATTTCGAAGAGGCCTCATTTTCTTCGTGTTTATGCCATTGCTTTCAGTATGAATATCATTGTTAGTGGCATACTTGAAGGAAAAAATATAAATGACAAACAGGTATGTGTAAAGCAGCAGAATATTTTTTTGTTGTTCTTTGGATGTATTTCATGTTTGTTGTTTGAAATTTTTTTTTTCCATTTATTTAAAACCGTTATATCCTACTCTTTGGCCTGAAAGTTCCCCAGATTAGATTTGAGTTTCTTTTTAATTTATATTTACATTAATAAAATCAGACTAACAATATGTAAGCAATTCTAAATAAATCCACCTACTGTAAAACGAATATTGAGACTATAAAGGCCAGATTAGATTTAGAAGCTACTTGAAGCACCTAGAGACTTCCTAGATGGGATTCCATAGTTAGAGGCCACCATTGAGAAACATCTGTCTCTAAAACCTGACAACCTTGCTTGTTTTATGTGGCTTACTATAATGAGCACAGTAGGACTTCATAAAATACAGGTAGATTCGTGTTTTTTCCAAGGGCTTTGGAAACATCAGTTCCTATAAAACATTGGTATTAGCTAACTCCAGCAGCTGCTTTTCTTGGCAGTGTATATTTAAAAAAGAAAACCAAAGAAGCTTTACATACACTATATTGGCAAGTGCCTGCTGTAGCGGTTTATAGCAATTAAGCTACAATTCTTTTGGGTTCTTGCACACATGGAGATGCCAGTACATTTATTCATGTTTGCATCTATCTCTTGAGAAGTGACACAAAACTGTCTCTTTGTAAGCTGCAAACAGAATCTATTTGTAAAAGGAACATTTAGCCTGTTCAAATGATTTGCCAACCATCAAATAAAAACAGTCCCAAGGATATAATTTATATAAGAACACACAGGGCTAAAGTGGAAGTGCCCAGTTTTGAAAAAATAAAAGGTCTGTAAATAGATTGTAAATTCTGTTTGTAGGATCAGTTCTGGACAAGAAGGGACACTAGATGGGATATAATAAATGCATTCTGGAACATAATAGATTATATCCAAGTAGGGCAATGCTAATTTAACTACCATTAAAAAAACAATAGGCAAAATTCAGATGGTTAATGGATAAGCAATGGATAAGCCAGACATACACATGAGTCCTGCTTGTTGTATGGAACGCAAAGTAAAGCAATAATCCAGACTCAAGGGAAGAAAAGGGTATTATCTCATCTCAGCCCTACTTCCCATACACATATTTAAGCTACACTTGTGGTAAACATTACTTTTTTTTAATAATGAGAACCATTTGTTTAACTTATTTAAATGTGCTTATTCTGTAGTAATTAAAAGCTATTAGGCACATATGTACTTTTGAAACCATTGAATGGAAACATGGGTATTCAGTCAAGCATCAGTTCTGAGTGGAAATTTACCATATATTTATGCATACAAATAAGAAGAAAATAAGGAAACTTCAAACTAATTGTAAATTGCTGAGGGATTGGTTATGCTTCTTGGTCACTATTTTAAAAAGATGGATGGATGGATGGATGGATGGATGGATGGATGGATGGACAGATAGTAATTCTAAATTTCCTACTTCAGCTGAAGTAATTTACGAGCATCCACATACTGTTATATCTATTACTTGGCCTATTAAACACCAGAACTCCAGGATCTTCCCAAGGATACATAAATGGACCCCAAAACAGGACTTAAAAGATTCCTTAGAGAAATTAACACTTACCTTTTTCATTTTTCCTTTCTGAAGATTTTCTGGAAGTTAAAGAAGGGTCTCAGTGGTATTTCTACTATTCTCAAGGTACTGTTGCCAATCTGTGACAGACTTGACAATTTGAAGAACACTGGAGATTCCAGTTTTCCTCTTCCCACCATGCTAGAAGATTAGACACCAGCTCTTTCACTATATTAGCCATCTTCATTAAAATATAAAAGGAGGATTTCAGTGGAGAATCAGTATGCATTTTTATATTGCCAATTTTTTTCTTGAATAAAGAGCTCATTCTTTTCCATGTGCTGTAGAAACTCACACAGTCTTCTACAGAAGGTAACAGAATTATGGCCTGATATAATCAAATTTTACAGGACTTACTTAAGGCAATAATGAAAAAGTTTTATTAAAACGATTGCAGAAATTGTTACTGCTGCTTTATTTCTCTAAAAGCATTAAATTATCTATGTCTGATTTCCAAGATGAATGTGTCTCTTTGGCCCTCCAATGAAAACTCATTTGCACAAATTCCAGATACTCCTTTATAATGATCATTGTTCAAAAAAAAAATGATGCCGGTTGCTAAGCAGCAGGGCTAATAATTCATAGTAATGCAAAAGTAATCATTTTATACAGTATTTATGAATTCCTTATTAAATAATATCAGTTTAATTTACTTTAGGACATAAATTTTACAAAACATTATAGCCTTCTACATTGTAACATCTAGGAATATAACATGTATGTATGTATGTACATATATGTATAGTGTGTGTGTGTGTGTATGCACATAGGAAAATCATAGTGATGGATTTGTGAATTTATTGCATTGTGAATGATAAAAATGCAGAAAATGTATGTTAGTAAAATACGAGCAGACTTTTTTTCTTATTTACTATTGTATATCATTCTCTTCCACTGCAGTGACTACTTAGAATGAAGCTGGCATACAGATAGCACCTGGTTTTGAAACCAAAGAGTAGGTGACAGTCATGGTCAGGGTAGCCTTTACATAGATTCATCTTGTGTGCCAGTTGCATCTATTCCTAGATCAGGAGGTTCGGCTCACTGTCATTTTCCCCTTAGTCATTTTTATTGGATTACTACAGCATACTGTACAAGGGGCTTGCCTTGAAAATCATTGGGAAGTTTTAATTGGTCTAGAATGCAGTGATGCACACAATTTTGAATGCTCCAAAGTTTGCCCATATAATATCACTACTGCATGAGCTACATTGACTTCCAGGTAGCAATCTGAAATGCTGGTTGTCATTTTAAAAGCCATAAACGACACAGGGCCAGTTTACTTGGAGGGACTGTCTATCTCTAAAGAGTTTTGCCAATTTCACCAAATCCAAAGGAGTGAGCAAATTCCAGGTCCCCACAACCTTGCAGAACCAAGAGGCATTCTTTGTCATAATGTCTACTGTGTGAAACAGCCTCCTCCCTATGGTTTGGATGGCCTTCCAGAAGAGTGTTAAAACTTGACTTTCCTCCCAAGTGTTAGGCCCAGGGTGTGAAGGGAACTCAGAATATGTGTCCTTTTTATGGAATTATTATGCAGTGCCATGGTTATTTATTTACTTTTCTTGTACTGTATGATTTAAGCTGCTTATGATTTTACATTGTTTTTATACATACTGTTTGCTTCCCAAAGTTATGTATTTTACATGGGCAGCTAAATAACTTTTCTAAAGGGATAAGTAGAACTAGCATCCAGTTGGCCTAAATAAATTTGTCAGCAGCACGATGAGTTAAATGCTCTTTGTTCCCATACAATGAGGTTTTCTGCTCCACCCTAAAATGTTCATTTAAAATTAGCATTTTGTTTACTAATGTGTATTCTACTGTTGCATGACCATGGTCAACTACCAAATGGATTACTGAGCTGTCTATAGGGCTCTCTTGAAAACCTCTACAAGTTTAAGCTGGTTCACAATGCAATGGCAGGAGTAATTAATGGTAAACATGGGCATGCCCAAGTTATATCTCCACTTTGCAAGCTTCACTGGCTTCCAGTGTGCTTCTGGGTACAAATCAGGGTGCTGGTTGTCACCTAAAAAGCTCTTTATGGTTTAAGGCTTGATTTTCTTCTGAGTCAACTCACTTTGATTGCCACCTACCCCTTTGGAGAAAGTGAAACAGAATTGAACAAGGTTGAACAGAATTATTGAGCTTTAAATTTGTTAGCCACACAGAGTCATCGTTGCAAGAAAGACAATGATATAAATTGATTAAAATTATTATTATTTTGTTTCTTCCTCCTGGGGAAGAACAATACCTGAGAAAATTGGGGAAACTAGCTGCCTATTAAAATTCCATGTTACTTACATGGTTGGATGGAACATTATAAGGAATTCCTGCTGTTGTTTATCAGATAGAACATAGAACAAAAAATCATAGGGCTGGAAGGGACTCAAAGATCTTCTAGTCCAACCCCCTCCGCAAGGCAAGAGATCTTATACCTTCCCTGTTGTCCAGTGAATTTTTGAAAACTTCCATTGATGGAGCACCTACAATTCCAAAAGCAAGCTGTTCCGTTAATTAATTGTTCTCACTGTCAGAAAATTTATCCTTACTTCTAAGTTGGATCTCTATTTAACAAGCTTCTACTCATTACTTCTTGCCTGTCCTCTGCTGTTTTGGAAAATAAGTCAACCCCCTCTTCTCTATGACAGACCCTCAAGTAGTAGAAGACAATTATCCTATTCCTCCCTTATCCTTTTTTTTTTTAATAGGTTAGACATACTAGCTCTCTCAAACATTTATCATATGATTAGCCTCTAGACCCTTTATCATCTTTGTTTATCTTGTCTGCACACTTTCTGGGGTCTCAGCATCTTTTTTTGTATCATAGTGACCAGAACTGTAAAGAGTATTCTGAGTGTGAGCTCACTAGTGCAGTATAAAGCAGTGTTACCATCTTTTTAAAATCTTGATGCTATTCCTCTTGTTGATGCAACCCAGGAGTACATCAGCAGATGAAGTGGAAGAAGCTTTTCTCCCAGGTGAAGTCTGGAATAATATGGTTTCCTCTTAGTAGCTGCTCAGCAGCAGCAAACCTTTTTTTCCACCCAATATAAATGCTTGCCATATAATGTTTATAGTGATTCTGTTTCTATAATATTGGACAAAGAACCGATTGCATTCCTATGATAGTGAGATAAGATCAATAAGAAACATTATCTCATGCATGAAATCCTCTATGTACCATATTTGCACTCTGTTAATTCATATTCATGTAGTTGCTCAAGCATATTTATAACAATCTTAATTGCTATTTTTCTCCTACTGACATTTTTTGGATGCAAATGAGTGTTATGTGTCTATCGTATGCACATATGGGAATAAAATACCAGCATTTTACTAATAAAAATGTGCAGTCCAGTGAAAACCTAAAGGTTTTCCTTTTGTTAAAAGGAATATAAGACAAAAATTCATTCTGCCTTACTATTCCCATTTAGCTGGGAACAGTTCCATTGACCCAGAAGGGTCTTACTTGTTTTTGGTGTGATTTAGCCTTGCTGATTTCAATAAGACCATTGGTACTTGCTGTTTTAGAGCAGTTTAGGCACATGATGTAATAGGCATTGTGACACAAGAATAAAGAAAGGCTTCAATGCAGAATTAGATATATATGTAGTTAATGAATTATTAAAATATAATTGTATACAATTTATGACTATTTTACACAGCTTTTAAGAGGTAAAGATAGCTGACAACGTGCATGTGAACTACTAATCTGCCTAATTCCTCAAATATGACTTGATTGGAATTAATTCCAGTCAAATTTTATAAATGAACTGAAATGTTCTCATGAGCATCCATATTTTTTTTTAAACAAAGTACAATATAATACATCTTTGTTCTTTCCAGTGATTACATCTCTAACAATAACTGAGCAAAAATAGATTTTCTCCTTCACGAAGGGCATGTTAGATTCCCCTTTGGAAGGTATAATCTACCTGAAGATTTGACACAAAAAGACAATAATTAAATCTTTTTGGTAATTCAAGACTGGTAGCCATTACAAAAAGGTTCAAAGTCTCTGACTGTTATGTCTCACCTCTAACTTTATGTCTTCTCTGGATTCTGTTTTCCCATATTTTCTTTTCTGTAAATAGAGTTTTCTTACACCTCTAAGTAACATTTACCTGTTTATATTCTCTGCATTCTTGTTTTGGGAATCTTTAACTATGAACAAAATCCCAACAGAGTATAATAATTTTGACTGTTTTATGTACGTGGAAGATCTGAACATCATTATTTTTTGAATGAAGTTGAAACATGATCCTGTGTGTAGTAACCCAGGATAAGGGACTAAGACAGCTACATGGTCTCTGCCAACCTTGGCCTATTCTTCTGTTTCTATTGACCACTTTCCTGGCAAAAAATAATATATCTGAAGGAAATGCCTATTTTATATGTTTTCATAAATTGTTTGGATTAGTTTGGGTGTGTTCCTTGTATAATTGTTTTATAATCCATTTGTTAGAGCATTTTGTCATTTACTAAGCAAATCAAACCTATTAAAGTGGAAACATTTCCATTCCTTTAATTTACCCCTACTGAGAGATTTATACCACTTGGGATGTTTATATGGTGATTAACAGTGCTATAACAAAGAATCTTAATTTGAAACTTGGCAAAACTGCCTTTTATAATGCCTTTATATGAGTCT
Organism: Bungarus multicinctus; assembly: GCA_023653725.1. Taxonomy (NCBI): domain Eukaryota; kingdom Metazoa; phylum Chordata; class Lepidosauria; order Squamata; family Elapidae; genus Bungarus; species Bungarus multicinctus. The sequence goes on along the minus strand of CM042836.1, from coordinate 65,828,206 downwards.
CTTATGTTACTATTTAAATCAATCCATACATTTATCCTCCCCACTTGGAGTAATTTTGTGTGAATGCTATCTAACTCTTCAGAGGAGTAGGTGTGAATGCCGATAGAATTAAAAGAGAAATAAGATTTTTCTGACATTTTGAATTCCAATGAAGATTTTTGTCTATGAATATATAGTTATCCTCTTCCTATAATCACAAGCAGTATTAATTTTTATAAACTATTTTTTTTTTTACTTTAAAAGTCAGTTCTTCAAGATTGAAGAATCTGGGCTAAAGTATAGACTCTATCCTATGAAGAATGAATTTTATCATAAATTATACTCCTTATTGACCATTGTTTCTTATCTTTTCTGGCATTTCAATTCCACTTGGTTTTCTGTTTTTTTTTCCCCAATAGTAGTTAGCAAGAACTTTTTATCCAGAACACACATTGAGCACAGACAGTTTCGAAAGGTCTTGTTGAGACATTTACGTACGGAAGACTATGTATACAAAGTATAAATTAACTTTGCACCTAAATATTAACATGACATTAGCTACCGATATGTGATTAGTATTAGGCTGTATTTGCTATCTATATTTTTCAGAGAACTCTGGTTTATTGAAGACCTTGCCCCTAAATACAAAGTACAAAATGAGTTCCTGTGAATGGAAGATTACACATAATCCCACCTTTATTATTGTTTATAAATAACTCAATGTAGGGAACATAGCCAATACTCCTTCCATCTCCTATTTTCCTCATAGAAACCCTGTGAGATGAATTGGGCTGATAGACAGCCTAGGGTCACCCAGCTGGCTTTAATGGCTAAGGCAGGACTAGAACTAACCACTCCTAGTTTTTAGCCTGGTATTTTAACAAACTGGCTGTTTGTTAAGGTTACTATTAATGTGTACAGTTATAGTGGAGCTGTTCATGCTTTGAAAATGATTTAAAGATCATTTATGCAGTACAAGTGAATTTTACATGGATTTGAGATTTCTTTGACATTATGCTTATTCAGCTTGGATTGTTTTAGATATATTTCTGTGAATATCCTCTACTCTGGTACTACTCTTCTTGGTTCTGCAATGTTATTCACCTTTCTTTTAAATCTTGGCTATACAAGCAGCAGAGAAGATAATCAGTGGCTGAAAGGTTCTCTCCCTTCTGAATTTTACACATCATGAATTTCATGAATATACTTTGCCAGATCTCTCAAAATCTCATATTAGCCAGGAGATGAAGACTAAGGGAGAGGATCTCTTCAGCTTTAATGAAGCCAACCCAGGCCAAGTCATGAAAAAGAAATGAAAAGAGATGTTGAAAAGGTCAACTGGAGGGCAGTGTGGCTTTCTAATTTAGAAGTAGATCCAGAAAAGAAAGAAAAAACTTTCCAAGAAAATGGTTGTTGGAGGGTGAGCGAGAGTATATTTATTTTCTTAACTAGTCAAACTTAAGTTATAGTGTTTCATTGTGTCTGCTTACTTCCAGCATAAACACAGCTCTTATAAAGGCAAATCTGAATCCCAACAATATGAAAAATAGAACTGTAAATACAGCCACCTGCTTTTTGTGTTGTATTTGTGATGATTGCATTGATTTTATGTTAATCTTCCTCAGATTTTTTTCCCTACTTTCAAACTTGTTATTCACAGATTATTTTCATTAATTATTACCTCAAGTAATTTATACACTGTTGCACTATTAATTTACACCTTAGCTTTCAGAGCAAGAACCAGAAATGTTCATTCCCAGACATTTCATTCATTAAGTGATACTTCAATGAAGCGAACAGTATGTTCTTTAATTTAGTCTTACACTGCTAATACTCTATAAATATTTTAACTTCTCAGAGTAAGACATGGGAAAGATTACTGCCATAGTTGCTATTCCTTAAAACATTTTCTGAATATTAAAATCTCTGTGGTTTACATGTTTATACTACACATCATATTTACATAATAATGAATGTATTGGGTTCACTGGGGTCATTCTTCACTGCAGGGACATGAGGCCTGTTTAGTAGTCACCGAACCAGTGGTTGAATCCCACTCCTGTAGGTACGACATTGCAGTAGATAATTTTATGTACTACACTTAGATCAGACCAAAGGCAGCATAGTTCTAGGTTGTCTAGGTCTAAAATTTCAAGTCTGGTGGCATAAGGTATTCTGCTACGAGTAGAGGAGTGGAGAACTCTTATTGTGAAATATTTCTGGACTTTCTCGACTGTATTAATATCTGATAGGTAATGCGGGTTCCAGACTGATGAGCTGTATTCAAGAATTGGTCGAGCAAATGTTTTGTATGGTCTAGTTAGTAGTGTGATATTACCGGAGAAAAAGCTACGCGGGATTAGATTAACAACTCTTAATGCCTTTTTGACTATATAGTTACAGTGGGTTCTAGCACTTAGATCATTAGAGATGAGTACTCCAAGGTCCTTGACATAGTGGGGGTCATCAACAAGGTCTTGACTATTCAGCTTGTATTTTATTTTCTGATTTATTTTGCCAATATGTAAGACAGAGCGTTTGTTTTTTGAATTTGAAGATTTGAAGTTGCCTCTTGTTTGACCATTCTGACACATAGTCGAGGTCTTTTTGAAGGGTAGCAGTATTGTCAGTGGTGTTGAATAGCTTTACATCATCAGCGAAAAGAATGTGGTTGCTCTTAATATGATCACCAAGGTCATTTATGTAGAGTGTAAAGAGAGTTGGTCCTAGAATGCTGCCTTGGGGGACACCATTGTTGACAGGTACAGAATTTGATAAGTTCTTGAAGAAATGGACAGGATTCTTTTCTCTGTTAATTTAGATATCACTTTAATGATTTTTTAAGGTAGCCAGCAAGGTAATCTGTGGTTGAATCCATACTAGACTGCCAATGTTGTTGACTGTTGGAACTTTCTGTGCTGTCTTGTGTATGTGCAGGCCGCCGCGCGACTGTAACACATACACAGAACAAAGAGGAAAGATAAAAGGAGATTTACCCCAGCAACAGTTGCCCAGCCAGTGAGAAACGTGCACGTATAGAAAGTTATCATATCTGTATGCATTACTTGAATTCCTTTGTTGCCTTCTGTATCCTCCCACCTTTTGTTAATAAAAGGGGATCCCGGAGTCAGCTCTGGGCTCTCATCCCGAGAAAGCTGCCTTGTGTGTCTTTCCTCATTCGGACCCCTCATGAGCAGCCCACCAGAAACCACAGTTGACAGAGGGAATTGCGCCTTCAGCCTTGAAGGAGGCAGTGGAGTGTTCCCTTCTCAAGAGACTAGCCTTGGACCCAGGGATTTTGGACCGGTATCATCATGCCTCCAACCTTCCCTTTTTGGGAAAGTTTGTTAAGAAAAGTGGTCATACTGCAGTAACAGAGAACTTTAGACCCATTTCAATTAAGTTTCAGACTAGGATTCAGTCTTAAGATAGCCTTGCTCACACTTGTGGACCTGTGGCAGAGCTAGGATGAAGAAGGTACATTAATCTAAGTGTTTCTTAATCTTCAGTGGTGGATGTCCATGCCTTCATGATGTCTTTTCTTTCCTGTGACATTTGATGTAATCTTATGTCCTAGAGACATGATAACCTACTCTGGTCCAGTTATCTCTGTTTTATTTATCACATTTCCCAAGATTAGTATTAACTGGTTAACAGTATTAACCAGAAAAAGATTTATTCAGAAATTTTGGGATATTGAGGAAACAAATTCTCTTTTTGGAATTTGAACTACCTTTTTTTTGGGAGGGGGAGGTTCATCTTTTTAGCTTTGCATTTGTCTTCACTGTAGCTAAAGACATAATAGGATTTCATCCTTGGGAAGTGAAAAGATGATTACTCCATAGCCATGTAAGTTCTTAATTAAGAATTAATTACATTTTTATCCCAGCTTTTTTCCTGAAGAACTTGGGATAAGTTATACCCTTCATTTTAGTCTCACAATAACTGATGTCAAATAGGCTGTGATCTAGAGACCAATTCAAGGTTACCCAATGAGCTTCATGGTTCAATACAGTTTTGAATGAGGCTTTTGTTAGTATTGATCCATGACTAATTGTGTTGTTAAGCACTAGGAAGCAAGAATGGAAGGTATGACTTAATCTGCATATTATCTATAGTAAGGAAAGGCTTATTGTTAATCTATTTGTCTTACTGTTCAAAAGAACAATATATATGGACAAGCAGGTAGCTTTAATTCATCTTCAGATAGCATACAGATATTCCTCTCAGATATATAATTAAGTAGAAATCCAAGTCTTCTTTATCTTATACACTGTATAAGTGTTGTGTGTATCTATGTGGAGACCAAGTTTACATGTTTTGTAATCTTCATTTGGAGGAAAGGCAGAATACAAATGCAGCATTATCATCACAAAGACTGGCAATGATGTCACTGGCTGCACTGGGACAGCAGTCCTTGGGGACATTTTCCATTCAGGTGACCTAGGTAGAATATAAAGACACACACAATCGTTTTTTCTACATGGTGAAATTTGTTCCTTTGTGTATGATCATAAACCCTCTGAAGAACGATTAAGTAGTTTCTGCCAAAAGTACTTTCCTGCTGTAACTGTAATATAAGGGATGTATATCACATGGGAAAAATATGTAAATCTGAACTATCAGAAAATGTTAGCAAAGGCATAATTTCTCACACTCTTCAATCAATCATTTAGTTATTGATTATATTTATTTTGTGTTCACTGGAGAGCTTGCTATCTTTCAGAATTAATTGGATACAAAGACAGAGTGCATTTCTGAGACTATAAGTACATAATTGAACTCTACAACAGTCCTTAAAAATCTATGTACAGAATAATACACTTGTTAAGACTTGTCAGTGGCGAGATGTAATTAGGTAGAAGTAATGAGTCCTTTGTTACTTACCTCTAAGTAAATATTTGTGGAATGGTTTCCCTGATGTCACTCTCTGGTTGTCAAGGATGGGCACACCCGATGCACCCATACATCTGTCTAAAAAAAAAAATTCCAGAGAGTTTAACATGATTTAAATAATAGGATTAGCATGATAATTAAGATTTGTAATTAGTGCATTTTACTGACAAATTAGAGAATATCCAGTCCACAAAACTGCCTCTGAGCTTGCTGGTATTATGCTGTAAACTAAGAAATAAAAAAAGTGCAGCAAGAAAAGGCAGACATTTTTTTCCCCTCAGTGATTCCAGTACCACAAAACAATTGTTATTGAAACATGAATCTTTAGTATGGGCACTGTGCATCACAGATAAAAGGTCTGAGACTATAGAGGAATTCAGCTCTGGCCTTGAAGAAGAAGTAAGAAAGGGGAAATGGTTGCTCACACACAGAAAGTGGGAAGCATGAGAAAAAGATTGTGTGGCTTAAGTATCGTATCCTTAATTAGGGACAGTGAAAGTTTTGAAACCCCATTAATGTAGCTTACAACAATAATCCAACATTCTTAGGATATTTCAGTGTCTGTTTCTTGACCTGACCTATCTCAAAACTCTTTGATGCCAAGTAAGGGTGGGATGTTTGTTCCTACTGTGCATGTTTGCAGAGGAGTCCGTTCCCTCTCAGTTGCTTTTTAATCACTGCAGGAGCTACATGCAAGAGAATGCTATGTTCCTATTTAGAACTAAGATAGGAGTAGTTTTAATGTTCTTTCTTTTATTTCCCTAAATGTTGCTTTCTTTTCCTCATTATCTTGTTTAAAATTCTACTGACAAAACAGTTGGTGAGAATGTTGTAGATATGGGTTCCATTCTTAAATCATTTCTGTGATCTCCAAGACTTATTTTTGTAAACGCTTTAAGTGTAGCTATTGCTCTTTTCCCAGTATGTTTTAGAGAGACATATAAAATGATGGATTCATTCTGAAAAGCTCATTCAGAAATCATGAGACTATCGGTCTTCATATCTCATGGCTGTTTTGGAAGAGGTCACTGTTAGCTAGGAGACTGCCAGATTCTCCATTGGGTCTCTTGCTTTCAGAATTAATTGCTCCAAATTTCCGATACCCCCGTATCAGACTCCTCAGTAATCACCAAGAGAGAGCTTTCCTGCCTATACCTGGATGCTCACTACATACAAGAAATTGAAAGGAAACTGACATTGTAAGCATTGTTAGGGGAAGAAATGTTTGAACACTTTCATTGCCAACACCATCCCAGTACTCTTTTTACACATCACAAGGCCGAGTGCATAGTGTCTTAGCCCATACCTATTGGTTTAGTCTTTTAGCATGCAACAAGTGATTTCTTTCTGTTACAATATTTGGAGACATGATATTCTTGGTTCTGAAATTCATATGCTAGAACCATTCACCTGACAATCATAGACAAGACAGAACATTGCCAACTTTCAGAGACATGTCAGACTCCAATTTCTCATATATCTTATCCGCAATATAGTGGTAGTTAATATTGTTTTATCTGCTCCTCGTGATGGCTTTGAAATCATTACCAACTAAATTGGAAATCAGTTGACTGGGATAAATGTTGTAATACCATTCATCCTATCATTGCCTTGTGTATCCCAATATTATGCATCTTTCATTTCTTGTGCAGGTTTTCCTCTCACCATTTGAAGATCTGTAGAAACAATGATATTTGCTGCAGCCAATGGGCTGACCATTTTTGCCTGTAGTTTTACAGAGAGCTCAGTTACATTAATTCAGCAACTCTAAATGTCCATATACATTTTGGCTTCTGATACTTCACCATTTGAAGCAACATCTTCTGGTTCCAAACATCATTAGTTGAGTTTGGAGGAACTTTCTTAGTCAGCCAGTCAATCTGGTTGTGATGCCATGATTTGGACTAGTCTTTAAGACTCACAAGCGGAGAAACTGTTGCCCATAGCAAGACCTTTCAAAAATACCATCACTAGTTGCCAAAAATGTTTTCTAGATTGTTTTTTCTGATGAGGGATAAATAGGGAACAGACATCACCAAGCTTGCAGGAATAACCAACACTCAAGAAATGGGCTTAAGATACAGAAAGTTGAATGTTGGGACTATCTAAAAAATGAAGTTCAATGGTGAAAAAAGTAAGGTTCTACATTTAAGCAAGAAAAACCAAATACACAGGTATAGTATCAGCTGTACCTGGCTCAATAGTAGTAACTGTGAGAGGGATCTTGGAGTCCTAATGTACAATTATTTAAATATGAGCCAGCAGTGTGTTGAAGCTGCCCAAAAATACAATACTGTCCTAGACTGCATTAACAGAGTGATAGAATCAAGATAACGTAAAATGTTAATATCACTCTATAATGTCTTGGTAAGACTGCATTTGGAATACTGCATCCAGTTTTGGTCAGCATATTATAAAAAAGATCTTGAGACTCTGGAACATATAAAGAACAGTTGCTGGAATTGGGTAGGTCTAGTTTAATGAAAAGAAGGACTAGGGGTGGCATGACGGATATCCTGACCTTCCGGCGCGCAGTTAAAACCCTATTTTTCAAACAGGCCAGCCTGGCCCAGTAATGGGTTTTTGGGTTTTAGATCTAAATTGGGTTTTAATCGCTAAATTTTATATTTTTAATTTTTAATTAATCCCTGATTTTAAATGTCTAAATTTCTTAATTGGATGGGATACAGCCGGACTCGTTTATTTAATATATTTTTAAATTGTATTTAAATTGTATTTATTCTAGATGTATGTTATGTGTTTTTAGTAGGCTGTACACCGCCCCGAGTCCCTTTTTGGGAGAGGGAGCGGTATAGAAGTTCGAATAATAAATAAATAAATAAATGATAGCAGTTTTCCAATATCTAAGGGGCTACCACAAAGAAGAGGGAGTTGCTCTATTCTCCAAGGCACCTGAAGGCAGGACAAGAAGCAATGGATGGAAACTAATCAAGGAGAGAAGTTACTTGGAATTAAGAAGAAATTTCCTGACAGAACAATTAATCAGTGGAACAACTTGCCTCAAAAAGTGAATGCTCCAACACTAGAAGTTGTTAAGAAGAGATTGGACAACCATGTGTCTGAAACAGTATAGGGTTTCCTCCCTGAGCAGCAGGTTGAACTAGAAATCCTCCAAGGTCCATTCCAACTCTATTATTCTGCATTATGTATCTTATACATGTACTTCCAGTGATAACGCATGAAATCATTGGCAGAAATCTGCTTCTATGTTGAGTATCATGGGAAGCATGGGAAGTTTAGATAAACTTGATTGATATTCATTCAATATCTGTATTGTTTCACCCAACATCTTACTATTTGGTTACCTAAAGGATATGCTGGATCTCTGAAAAATAAGGAGGGACAAAATTCAATGCGATAAGGCAGCACTCTTTAATTATTGCTCTCCTGTTCCATGTTGGAATTAATTGAGTGTATCTGAAACAATATCAAGTAGAGGAGATTTTATTTCACACTGAATGAGAAAAAAAGTCTGAGCACTCTCTTTGTTTATAGGTTTTAGTTTGTTTATTGAAGATGTTAGACTTCGATGGCAGATAGTTATGAATCACAGGACTGTGCTAGAAAGTATATAACCATATATAAAAACTATAATTTTTAATTGACAATCTTGTCAATCCTAAGACTGATGATATTATGTGTGCAAGACATAAAAAGGATACTACCTTATATAAAAAACAGGCAGAATTATATTATCAATATTATCTTTCTTTGTAGTCAACTTTCCCACCCAACTTTCCCAGTAGGAGGAACTCTATCTGACAATTATAGAAGTGATCACTGTTTTGTTATTGATTTGTCATCCATCACATCAATGTATATTTGATGGTTCACATGGTGCTTATAAACTTCCATGTTCCATTGTAGACCTTCCATCTGGTTCCTTTTTTATACAATATTCTGGGACATGGGAATCTCTTACATAGGTATGTGGTTATTGACCATAATCTTGAACAGTTACATCTTTGAAATTTTGACCTTACACTTGAACTATTTTTATCCTTCCCTTCTTCTGGGACCATATCTGGAAAGGATATGTGCCATGCTGAACGAAAGGATGGTTCACTGGCCAAGAGCTTTTCATCTTCAGAAGTTGCACATAAAAGTAAGATGGAGAAATATAGTTGGTTTTAGATTTTGTTTATGTCTGCATAATGACTTCCATGTTTGATAGTCCCGCTGGAGAGATTGATTAGCATCTATGGATTTTGATGAGTTTGATTCAAACTTACACATTGTAATCTGTCTCCGACAAAAGATGCTTCATCACTTTATGCTACCATGGTTTTCTTGGAGTTAGAGAACAGTGTGAAACTATTTGCCTTTCGTAGGACAACAGTCTGGCTTCCAGCCAATATAGACAGATTCTTCTGTTAATGAGCAGAATCCAGAACAGGTGGCTAATCATACTGATAATGATGAGATGCCAAAAGATCTTGTCAAAATGCCAAGTATGAAGACAAGGGTACAAGAAAAAATGAATGAAATATTTATGTGTGCCTTTGGAAAGAATTGCTAGCCAATTTCCAGAATTTTCTAGAATTATGGTGTGATCTACTTTAAACGATTGATTAACAATTGTTTTGCCTTGTTGGAAACATCTTTCCTTGAGTCTCCTGTAATCATATTTCTGGGATATCATTGCTTCTTTTATCTTGTATTTATCTGAGTTCTTTTGACATCTTCCACCCGACTTGTATAGTTATTCTATAACAATTCTTCTATAGTTATTATAGCTTTGCTCCTGGTTTATACATTTATTGATTGATTGATTGATTTGATTTGTCAATCGCTTACAAGATAACAGATATAAGTATAAACATAGTTATGAATACATGTAATGGATACATATAAGAAGAATAAAAAGAAACAATAGGACAGGGGCAGTAGGCACGATTGGTGCGCTTATGCACGCCCCCTACAGGCCTCTTAGGAAAGGGGTGAGGTCAATAGTAGACAGTCTAAGGTTAAAGTTTTTGGGGTTTGGGGAAGAAACCACAGAGTCAGGTAGAGTATTCCAAACATTGACCACTCTGTTGCTGAAGTCGTATTTCCTGCAATCAACTCAGTTAACCTTGAGTTTGTATCTATTGTGTGCTCTTGTATTGTTATGGTTGAAGCTGAAGTATTCATTGACAGGTAGGACAATGCAATGTATGATTTTATATACTATATTTAGATCGGACCGAAGGCGGCGTAGTTCTAGGTTTTCTAGGTCTAGAGTTTCAAGTCTGGTGGCATAAGGTATTCTGCAATGAGTAGAGGAGCGGAGAACTCTTCTTGTGAAATATTTCTGGACTTTCTCAACTGTGTTAATATCAGATACATGATGTGGGTTCCAGACTGATGAGCTGTATTCAAGTATAGGTCTAGCAAATGTTTTGTATGCTCTAGTTAGTAATGTGATATTACCAGAGAAGAAGCTATGTAGGAGTACCTTGTACTCCTGCATTAGATGGGATTTCTCCTATGACTGATGCAGCTTCAAATTGTGGCTTGGCTGATCCAAGATTATGGCTTAGGACTCCTTGCATTTGTGTAAGTTCTGCAGTTCTGAAACTGTTTTCTTATCCGCTTTGGAATGTCATCTGTATACACAGCCTCTTTACCCTGACACAAACAATAGTCCATTAACACTTGTCCAAGCACACTTTATCTGTATCTCAGCAAACCTTTGCGGCTGAGAGAGCCCAAAGACAGTTTAAAGTGCTATGCTTTGGATGTGGTGTTTTGTCTACTATACCAATTCAAGATATTGTGTGCAGAAAACCTAGGTTATGCATTATAATGGCAGCCTTAAACAATATGTTTATGTGTGTCCAATTGTTTATGCTAGTATCGTGTGGTACATGTGGAACCATGCTCTGACTACTATAACCACATGGAATCAGAATAGCACACAAGCCAATTAAAGCCCTTCAAAACCTCCTAAGTAAGCCCAAAAGACTCAGCAGCTCCAGAAGAAGAAAAACCAGGAGTCATCTACAACATGTATCATAATGACTACAGCAGCTACTATGTAAAGCAAGCAGGCCGATTTGCAGAACACATCCATGAATTCCAACTAGCAGTCAGAAAACATGATGAAAACTCTTTAATTTCATAATATATGGACAGATTTAACCATAATTTCAATTGGGAAACTGTGACCATCCCAGACCAAGCCAAGTCCTAAACACTAGGGAATTTATAGAAGCCTGGCACTCTGACAAATTAGCTATCGATAAACACATAGACATAAACAATATCTATCTACTATGCAAAAGAGACAATCAACAAGCCAAAAACAGAACAAAACGAGCAAAGCATCTCCCCATCAGCAATCAGCACCCAGATCAGCGTAGATTAACTCCAAGATTAACATCAGACCAATAATCAAGTAAACAAGATTCCAATCAGGGAACTGCCAAACAAGCCAACAATAAACAGCTCAACCAAAGGACCTCTTAAGAACCACCCCCACCACCACTGACAGAGCAAGCCACTAGAATATAAACTGAGAATAAACCCCACCCCTTGTTAGCGCTGATGATGTTACCTAATTTGGGCAATGAAACATTTCCAAGAAAATGATCAAGCTCAGAGAGCACCAAGGACCCTTTATTTCAACCCTGAGCTACAACTACTCTCCTTTACTCTTCAGTCTGGTCCTTGATCTCTGCACACATTACAGTAACATTATAACCTCTGTGAGTGGGGAAGAATTAAAAAAAAAACCTAGATTTGGATTAGCCAGAGGGAATACTACAATCAAAACATAACCTTTTGAATCTGTTGATATACATAAATTTCTTCATTAGAAGTTAGAGTTGTTAGTTGGCTTGCTCATTAATCTGGTATCCATAAAATTTAGTCTTTAAACTGAGCTATGTGATTATTTGATAAGGCACCAGCAACTGTGTTCCTCACTGGTTAATCGGAAAACAATAATCTCTTCCTTTCATTTTTTTTCAGTAGCCATAAGGAACTTAACACTTGTATAGGGAAGAAGATGAATAATTTTGAGTAAAAGTAATTAAGCTTTTCTTGATTGCTCACTTATGCACTTAAAAATAGGCCATCACATAGAGATGTTTTCCTCCAGATACCAAATAATTTACTCTTCAGGTTCCTAGAGGGTTTGTTGTCATTGCATGATCTATTTGTCCTCATTGCAGTACCAAACCAAATATTTTGTAGAACAGTAGTTCATTTTTTTAAGGCACCATACCATTTGAAATTGCAATTAGTATTAAAACAAGTGTCAGACACAAGAAATAGCAGGGGTATGAGTATAATCACTAGAAGCCTGTTGCATCTTAATAGGGAACAATACAAGCAAGGAAGATTCTTCAGGTTAAAGAAATCTCACCTATTTTCATGACCTGCCCAGTCATATTATTATGAAATGTTTTTGAAAGTTCTTGAATATTCCTGAGATAATATTTATCTTAATTTTGCTTGAGGAATTAACTCTAATATTCAAGTTGTAATGAACTCTATTAGGAGAGCATCAGGCAGAATTTATTAAACTCCTGAAGAATGACACTAGAAGAAGTAGTGGGACGGCATTGTCTTCTCTAATACTTATGATTGCTATACAATCCTGTTGGATTTCCATTGCATTGTCTTCTCTAATATTTATGGTTGCTATACAATCCTGTTGGATTTTCACTCTTCCAACAGCATTGTATAGCAACCATAACATAAGTATTAGAGAAGACAATGCAGTCCTACCACACCTTCTAGTGTCATTCTTCAGGACAGTTTAATAAATTCTGCCTGATGCTCTCCTGATGCAGTTCATTACAACTTGGATGTATACATACAGAGATACTCTTGTTTGTATTTTTTGTAGAATAGATTTGTTGAGATGAGCTACAGGAAGCAATCATGTACATTTGGGGCCATCAGGAATGTTTTGTTAGTCCCATATTGATGTGGGCTAGCTCATTAAAAGATGATACAAAATCATACTGTAATTTTTAGCACAATAATAAAAATATCAAGAAATAGAAAATATAGATGCTAGGCATATGCACTAACTTACTATCAGCCTAATATGCCTAAAACTTATTATTCATAAAATAATAATTGCAACCTTGACTAAGTCATTTGCCAGGGTAGTCAGATAGGAAAGAGGAAAGGTTTTGCTATTAACTGGCTTCTCTTTACTCTTTTTCCTTACTTTTTTACCTTCTCTTTACTATTTTTCATTTATGTAAAATTGATCACGGGGCTGTGGATAACTTTCTTAAATAATAAGTTTTAGTAGAGAATGTATCAGCACAGCAGTGAAACATTTCCTGTTTGCATTTCCAGTGTCATCCTTGGAGAAAACTCATTATCAAAGAGATGAATGAATTCCCTCTTTGAATTTTGGACAATTACAGTAATGTTATATATCTATTTCTGTCTCACTTGAATATTCTCTATTTCATTGTTATCTGAAGCATAGTGTGAGTATTTGACATGAACTTGAAATTAGATAAAATTTGATTCAGTCGTTTATAATTATACATTTTCTCCTGTAAAAATCTCTCCAAAAATTGTGATGTCATCTAATGAGGGAAATATAAGGGGAAATAATATTATATATCAATCTAATACATCTTGACCATTGGAAGGGTATATTGTTTAACAGATGTATCATTCAAAGGTACCTCTTTGTAACCTTCAATTAAGAAATTCTAAAAAAAAATAGGTCCTCCACTCAGGTTGATGTGTTCAGGAATCAAGGGTGGCTTAGATTTGTGGAAAAACCTATATTGCTAATAGGGTGTACAGCAAAATCTTGAAATCCCGCCAAAGCAATCTCATGGAGAACTTATATCTAATGTAAGTTTAATCCCAGCTGCTCATATTCAGATGATAGCCTGTTTCCATATGTGAGAAAAATATGAAATGCCCTCTTCTTTTGAGCATAAGGAGAATTTTTTTGGGGGGGGACCTGATTATTAATGTAGTTAAATATCTTATGCAGAAAAGAAAGCTAAAGTCATTCTCCAAAATGACTTTTTATAAGATGTGAAAGGTGAATTCACATCGTCTTGCCCCAATGATTGCAGTCTTTTCTGTTGCCCAATAGCTGATTTGTGTGCCATTGAGGAAAGCTATCAGGAAAGACGAATAATCTCAGATAAAAATCTTTAGAAACTATTTATTTAAAATTAACTCCTTTGCATTTTATTCTGAAATGTTGTTCTTGTTTGTTTGCTAAGTATTGGACAAAAGGAATATCATTTTACCCACCTTGGAAGGATGGAAGACTGAGTCAACTTTGAGCCTGGTGGGATTTGAACTGGTAATTGGCAAAAGTGGCCTGCAGTACAGCACTCTAACCAGTGCATCACTGAGGCTGAAGTGGAATATAAAGATTTATGAACTCATATGTTTGAAATTAATATGAACTGAACCTAGATTGATAGCCTTCTACTCAAGGAAGTGTCAGGTAGAAAAAAACAGACAAAATGAAAGGAGAAATTCATTCCTGAAAGGCTTATAAATAATTAAAACTGAAACTAGAGATAATTAATTAAACAGCTTTTATCAGTTTTAAATATTACAATAAAAATGAGTTCATAAATATAAGCGATTCTGTAGTCTAGAAATAGAAACCAAATAACATAATTGACCATTAATTAAAAATAGATTATCATATCTTGCTAAGCTAATAACAATAGATTTGTCTATTATACTATGAGATGTGAATTCTGCTTCATAGATTAGCCTTATATGTGAACCAGATCGCTCAGCACATCCCAGAAATCAAAGGTTATTCAAAGGGCTCTTCATTTTGATAAACAAAATAATAGAATCAAAACAGAGTTGAAGTTGTTACTCCACTAATGATATGGCTTTGCAATTTTTAATGTAAAAGAAGCATATCCAATGTTGCCAAATAAATGCCTATAAGTCATGATTTTGAGAGATGGCATACATAACTTTGCTAAGTTTCCCAAAAAAATATTTTTGTATTCATGCCATTTCATGAATTTATCTCAGTCCTTGATTTTTGAAAATTTATTTTGCAGTTTTTGAAAAAGTATCCTTTCCAATCCTAAGTGCGATGCAACTATGTGCAACTGTAAGCTCTGTGCACATTGGTTTTTTTTTGGTGATCTCATTACTTTAGGAGCATATACAGATCCAACTTGAAAAAGAAGTCATTAGTCATTGCTACTGGCAGAGATGAGGAATCCAATCTTTTTTGTATTTGAATTGCTTGGGCACTTCTGTGATTCTAGCTGCCAAAGGAAGGCATCATGTTTGTTTGGGTATGCACTTAAAAACTTCAGATGCTATGTCCATTTCACGGTCTAATTCTTTATTTGGCTAAGGACATAAAAGTCAGGGATGGGCTTCAAAAACTTTAGCAGTGGGTTCTCTGCCTGGTTGCTGGGTGGGCATGGTCATGGTGGGTGTGTCCTAGTCGCCCTCCTGCACCATGGCAAGGGTGTGTTTTTGCCCTCCCTGGGCTCAGGAGGCTTTTTTTGAGCCTCCAGGAGGGCAAAAACGGGCTCCCTGAGCTCCAGAGGGTCTTTGGAAGCCAGAAACAGGCCCCTTTCTGGCCGTCCCAAACTTCCAGGAAGCCCATTTTTCACCCTCCGGGCCTCCATACATGCCCTGCACTTATCTGTATCCAAAACAGGCTGCGTGGGAACTCCTGGGAGGGGTAGGAGAGGGTGGGCGGGTCCAGCCAGGAGTGGGATTTGGGGGTTCCCCAAACAGTGTAGAATCCTAGCTAGAGGATCTCCCGAATCCCCAGCAGTCCACCTCTGAATACAGTTGATCGTAGAATTGTAAAGTTTTGATACCAATATGCAGCCTCAATCAGTTTTTCTTAACTGTAGAAACATTCCAATATTATAGTTTTAACTTAGTTCCATTTCTAACAAGCCTGATTTTAAAGGCTTTTGATTTTTACTCTGCAGTTCGTGGTAAAGAAGGTTATTACAGAACAAGTTACTACTTTTGCCTAAGTATTTATTACTTGTATTAAAGAGGAAAGTGCTAAGAGACTGTACATTAATATCTTTCCTATTGTTATGAAGAGATTGCTGTGAGTTTTGTGATATAGAATTATGTAATATGTATATCATATTATAACATAACATATTTGCATACCAAAAATAAATTCAACTAAGCATATCTGTTGCTCAAGTGATTTGTTGAGAGAAAAGGTTGTTTTCAAAAGAGAGACACAAAGAAAGAGATTAAGAACTTTTTCTGTGGGCTCAACTAGAGGTTGTAGGATCACTGTGCTAAAATAACAGTTACATTCTGCAAATTACAAAATACAGTTAAACTAGAAGGGTCTATTAAAATGCTAGGACATAGTAATCCATTTACATTTAGTGGCAATTCTTATTTTAGGAATCCAATTAGAAATATCAAATAACCATTAAGAGTCTAAAAGGATCCCATAAAATCGAAGTAATGTAATTGTATTAGGCACAATGGCTCATCGGTTAAAGATGCTGAGCTTGTCAGCAGCAAAGCTGACCATTCACGTTTGAGACCTGAGGGCTGAACAATGGGGTGAGCTCCCATTACTTGCCCCAGCTCCTGCCCACCTACCAGTTCGAAAGCATGCAAATGCAAATAGATTAATAGGTATCACTTTGGTGAGAAGATAACAGCATTCCGTGCACCTCAGCAAATAGTCATGCTGATCACATGATCATATGTGTCTTCTGACAACAGTGATGTCTTATAACAATGGTGGCTCCCTCAGAGATGAGTTTCACCCCTTAGAATCGAACATGACTGGACAGAAGAATCCTTTGCCTTTAATTGTAATCAGTTTTAAGGGATATAAAAAAGGCCTATCCTTATTTTTCTGGGTAAATGTTAACCTTTATCAAAGCAAGTTGAGAAATCTTCAAAAAGAATTTTCAAGAAAATAAGAGATAAATAAGAATGTAATAAAGTATTGTGTCTCACGTATCCTGATTATGTGTCAATACACACTGCATTTACAGCAAGCTGGCAAAGTAAACCCTAGATTAAAGATCCTGGGCTGCACAAGATGCCATAATCATGCCTGTAATAAACCAGTTTGGGATCATGCTTGTGGCATACTCTTCCAGATGTGCCAAAACTTTTTACTAATAACTGTCCGTACCATTTTCAAGGAATGTTACATCTGACATGAATAAAATTAAGGCTTGAGAAAATTTACTTCTTCTTTTATCTTATTGAAAAATCATTATGTATGGACCTTGATTAACCAAAGCCTGGGTGGGTGATGGAGGTCAATATTTATTGATTCCTTTGGTTGTGATCACAGGATATGGAAGGTTGCTTCTTTGAATGTAAGAGTAGTAAATGATAAAACACCCCAAATAAAATGGAAAAATAAATGTGTGTTTCTGCATCTTAAAAGAATGTAGAGAGTAAAGAAGATGACCTTGATGGGAAAGTCAGAAGACCTGAAATGTTTACCTCCTTGTTGCCTTAGTAACAGAACTTCTCTGTTTCCATCAAGGGTATTTCTTTACTCTCTACAGAAAAAGTGCAATAGCTTTGAATGGAAGTGATATAATTTTATGGACAGAATTTGCAGGCTTCACATGAAGAAAATGAAGCTGTATTTTCTTTATGGTAGCCATTCCAATAGACTCTGAACAGAATTCATAGTTAACACAATTTAAAATATAGACAAAATAAGGTACCCTGGACTAAAAACAGCCACAATAAAACATGACATGGCAGCTTCCCTCTTCTACATTAACTCCAGACCTGAGAACAAAGCCAGGTTTTATGAGATTTTCAGAACCCCAATGGAGTAGGCATCATCCTTATCTCAGGGGGAGAGATGCCATTCAGAGACAGTGGCTTTGACCGAGAAGGCAATGTTTAATAGAAAGAATGTACCAGGTAGCAGAAATAATGGGAGAGAGTTGGTCCTTCAGATAACTGGAACCTATGCCATTAAGGGCCTTAAAAGTAACAACTAGCACCTTGAATTGTACACAGAAGCCAACTAGTAGCCAATGCAGTTCACACAGCTTTGACACATGGGCACATCAGGAAGTATCCATTACTGCTCGCATTGCTGCATTTTGAACCAGCTGTAGCTTCCAGATAGTCTTCAAGGATAGCTCCACCTACTACTCCACATTGCAGTAATCCAGTCATGAAATGACCAGGAAATAAATGGCAGTCTGAAATGAAAGAACATGTATAAATCAAAAGTATAAAATAATATCATCTAAGTTGTTATGAGTATGACATTAGGGATTCATGGGTTGGTAACAGTTCCATGAAAAAAGTTATAATAGAAGAACCAGATAATTTTTGTGGTGAAAATGTGCTACATTCTGAATAAAGCCAATCTGGAAGTAGGGTGGGGGTGGGGGGATAATGGTGTTAAGTGGAAGGAAGGAAGGAATGGAAATGAGAGTATACAGGAAAAATTAGTGTGCCATTCAGAGATTTAAGAATGAATGAGAATGATGACTGTGTAGTGCATCTCTGCCAGAAGAGAATGTACAGGTCCTGTATGAAAAAGTATTAGAAAATAAATTAATCTCTGGATAGAATGAATGGAATCAAAATGTGGAGATTGTTTAGAAGGCAATGAAAATAATTACAAAGAGCCATAGATGTGTGTGGAGCTAACACTAATAGGAAGAATGAAAAAGCATGCATGGAGAAATAACAAAGAGACTGCAGATGAGCAAAAATCTATGCAAGATAATGATTCCTACCAAAGTGAGAATAAGAGAAAGATACTGTGTTTTGAAGAAATAGTAAAGAATGGTTACAATTAAAGAAGCAAAATAGTTTGGTGGAAATAAAAACTTTTGAGTGTGAGTAAAGATAATTAAACAAGGAGACTCCATCAGAGTGAATAGAACTAAAAATGAAAGTGTTTTTATTATTTGAATTAAAGACTTGGATTTTAGAGATCTGTATAGGAACGATGTGTCAGTCAGATAGTAAAAATGAAACAAAGGTTGCAGATATCAGGGTCCAAGAAAAAAAATGCTGAAAAGGATATAAAAATGGAGGGATGGTAAGGGTGCAGGAATTAATATAAGAAAGAAAAGTAAAAGGACTGAAAAGAAAGGAAGATTAATAACATTGTAGTTCTATGGATTTGATGACATTCTTAAAAAATAGAATGGGAAGTTTATAAAGACCCAAAAGTCAATGTATGACGCAGTAAAACAAGGATGGTTTACAAGTATAAAAAAACAGCTGAGAAGTGTAATTAATAGTCTTGATGCAAACTAGATTTAGTAAGTTCTCTTTTCTTACATCCTGCCTTTAATTTCTTTGGCTTACTATTTCTTAAGTCCTTTCTGTGCTCTACATTATGTTGCTTAGGGAATAGTGTGATGAGTATCTGCTATAAACAGTATATCTGGGACATTATCCTTCAAGTAGTTAACTATGTCATGACAAGGGACAGTCTGTTTCCTAAGTTTCAGTCACTAATGCAAGAATGATTATATTCAAGATTCCCTTTAATGTGTTTGTTTTAGTTAAAAATCATTAGTTTAACAGTTACCCGACACCATGGGCATTTTTTTAAAAATATACCTTCCAATTTCCCTGAGGACATATTAAATGCAGCATATTTTCTCTTAAACATTTGTTTCTTTCATTTGACTAAAACAAAAATCGATTATGAGATTTGTGACTAACAAAAGATATATGGTTGGTTTAATATGACATCACACAGGTATATCACGGACACAGTTCTATGTCAGGGTGCCTTTGGGAATTATATACCAATTCTACATGAAAGACATAATAGATGGTTAAGAGGAAAATGGAACTTTCTTCCTTGAAGAACTGACATAATATATTCCCATGTACTGGTTTTATAGTTTCCTCATTGGTTTGTTTGCTTTGTAATTAATCCCTCGTGTTTAGGAGAAATTTATTAACAGATATGTTTAGATAAAATAATTTCTGCTTATAAATAGTAAAATATATTTCATGTTAAGCACTTTTATGATAAAGTTACATAAGAACAATTATAAACCCAGCCCTTGGAAAATAAATGCAATGTGTTTACAGGGATCAGATTAACTAAAAACCTGATTTTGTAGTATTAACATCCTCCATTTTTATTGCCTTGTCCTGTTCTTCTGATTTGGTCTCGTGAAATGCCAAGCAAAGAAAGATAGAGAAGCACTTTCCTAATCAGTGAGCTACTGACATTTTTTTTCCTCCAGATTGTCCTTTTGGGTTAGATTTGGCCTAAAGAGCTTTTTCTCTGTAGATACTATAGATAGAATTAATTAATATTTTTCTTTAGCCTAAGCTGTACAGGTAATGTTTCTCCCGCCACACCTAAACATTCATCTATTAAGAATCATTTTTATATTTTAACTATAGATAGTCCTCAACTTACAATCAGTTACTTAGTGACCAAATTTATGACCAACTTGAAATAGGGGCAACTGCTTCAAAGTTCCAATGGTTGGCTTCCTCCACAGTCCCATCCCAAACTTTGGACGTGCAACAACACAGCCACATATTTACAGCCATTTCAAGCATCCTTGAAATGGATTATTGACCATGTTTTACAATGTTTGTTAAAAATCAGCACTTATTTCTAATTTTCAGCAAAACTGTGCCCATAGCAAACCACTGATTTGTTTAATAAACACCACATCCACTTTATGACCACTGTGTTCTTCACTTAATGACTGATGTAAAAAAGTTCATAAAATTGAATTGGTTTTATTATCATTCCGACATACAGCCATAATAGATAGGTTCCGTTATGGTTGTATGTCAAGGATTACTTGTATATGGTATCCAAATAATATCTTGTGAACAGAGCCTCTGAAATGTTGATTTCTCTCACATTTAGCAAAATGACTTTTGTTTAGCAGCAGACCTCTAGTACTGTGCTAAGTTTCCCAAACTCAAATAATTTTGATTTAGAGTGTGCCATTTCACATTCAAAACAAACTTTTTAGTTCACTTTGGATAGGCTTCAAGTTTGTAATAGCTTTGCTTCAAGATCAAAACACCTGTTTGGGAGAAGTGAAATGCACTGCCAAAGGTGAAAAGAATTAATTAATGCAAAGCAGTTTTTTAAAATCTAGAAATAGGGCATTTTGCATTTACAGTGCCTTGAATTCAAAATGTATAGATATGCCTGTAAAGCACTGAGCATCCCATTGATGCGGCATTTATAAAATCTTTTTTGTCTTAATAACTTAACAGGGCTTTTTATGGCATTCCCAATTAATCTTCCCTCTATAATAGTGCTTAATTCCTGCAAATAATTATGAAATAATGGATTGCAAACCCCATTCAAATACTTTTAGCCAAAAGGTCTTATTTCTTGTTCCTTCATTGTCTTATTTCTTGTTCTTTCATCTTGTTGTTAACTCATTCGTCTTGTTTCATTATGTTTATCTTTTAATTAAAATGTCTTGTTAAGCATTTGTCCTGCATACAGAACACAATTAATGTTCAAAACTAAGCATGTAAAAACAAAATGAAAAACCCAAAGTTATTGTAAATATCTGCTTAAATTTTACAGTGGATTATAATTCCCATCATATGCTGTGACTTATTAGTTTTGGCTTTAGGTGGTTAAGAACACCATAATGCACCATCAGATGATGTTACTTTAGGGGGATCTGGAATTTAATCTATCTTTGCTTATTATGAAATACTTAGAACGATATGTCAAGGATTAGGCAGAGAGGCATTTGACACTAAAATGACATAAATGACACATAACAAATGTAAACTAAACTGAATCTCCTTACAAGATCTGCGGAGCATGTACAGAAACCATTGTACTGCCAATATGTTGCACTGAATTTTATTATTTTACTAGACAACGCATGACCCACTGGATGATCCTTTCAGAGATATTTCCTTACCTAAATAGAGAACAGAATGGCCATGAGTGGCCAAAAAAGCAGTGGGAGAGGGAGCAACTTCCCCATTGACTTGCTTGTGGGAAGCTGGCGGGTAGCATCATAAATCACATGACTGCAGTTGACCATGGCAACACTGGAGTGGCGGCAAGTTTGCTAATTCAACTGGTTTGAAGATCCTTGAAATTTCAGTTAGGAACATCCAATGAGGCAAGGCAAACTAGCACCTGAATTTTTCTTGCTCTGTACAGATTGCAGGAGCATTTCAGCTCAAAAGCCAGCTGGAAGCATGATCCAGACTGCCAAAATTCTCTCTGGAAAAAAGATAAGTAAGCAGGCAATTCACCTTTAGCTGCCTGTTGCTGCCTCTTTTGTTGGGTCTTTCATTATCAGGTAGGTTTTGCCAGATGTTAACCAACCTTCAGTTTCTCCTCCTTGCAATATGTCTAAAGAGATTCTCAGTCATCCAAGTCATGGTTGTCCAGTTGCCTCTTGAAAAAGCATCTTTGGGACTCCTTGCAGTATGTTGTTAAACTATTTTGTCAGTGAGTGGGTAGAAACTAGCCAGATGTTGTAACCTAAAGCCATGGAATTCATCTTCACCCAGTGCTGATCAATTTTTGCTCATCCTTTTCTCCATCATTTCTGCTGTTATTACAAGTTATTTCAGCTTCTTTTTTTTATTCTTTCCTTCCTCCTTTATCCAAGCTACCTTCTTTTTTCTTTTTTTGACAAAATTTTATTTTATACCTTCTTGTTATATTTCTTCGGGATGTCCCATAGCCGTGCCCAGAACTGCACTGTTTCTTCTTTGTCAAGTGTTGACTGTTTCACTGAAGTCTACCTGTTGATGGATTGATAGAAACTGTTCTGATTCAACTGAATTTGGAGAATAGTCTATAGTGTCAAGCTTTAGTGGAGGCAATTGTATTATGTTGTGTTTGTGCTGTTCTAGATGCTCACTTCTTTTTTACTTAGAGGGCTTATTCTTTCTGAGGAGATGGTGCCAGGTTTATTTATTTATTTTATTTGGTTTGGTAATTGCTTACAAAATAATAGGTATAAGTAAAAACATAGTTATGAATACATGGATACATATAAGAAAAATAAAAGAAACAACAGGACAGGGATGGTAGGCACGTTGGTGCACTTATGCACGCCTCCTACAGACCTTTTAGGAAAGGGGTGAGGTCAATAGAAGAAAGTCTAAGGTTAAAGTTTTTGGGATTTGCAGTTAATCAACAATTAACAAAACAATCACAATCTGTTTCTCTCCCTCCCTCCCTCCCTCCCTCCCTCTCTCTCTCTCTCTCTCTCTGTGTGTGTGTGTGTGTGTCACACACACACAAACACACACACGTTTACCTCCACAGACTTAATTACTTCTGGCAAGGTTTCAATTTCTTTGCCAGGGATAGATCTTTGTAGTTTTTCCAATTCTGTGAATATTTTATTTTGTATACATTTCACTAGTATATAGATGTTCTGTATTTACACAGAGAGATACCCATTCAGACACAATGTTTATATTTATTTACTACATGACATAATTATCCTGAATTACCCTATGCTGGTCGTTTACTCTATTATGCCAGCCTCGAGGGCAAATATTACATTGTCATGGAATAGTCACATAGTTTTTAGAAAAGTCATTGGATTGTTGCTCACCAGGAGATAATGAAATGCATTTTGTTACGGATATATTTTAATTTTAGTTTTCATCCCTTTCTTTTTTGGAGGGTAGAATATGTAAAGTAATGGAAAATATGGGAAGGAAGTGAAAAAAACAATGAAAATTTTTGCAATTGGAATAAAATACAAAAGATAGACTAAATAATATTCTGTGAGCAGGGGGAAAGCCTTATTCTTTACATTGGATTTCTTTTATACCCCCCTCTTGCAAAGTTTGTTTTTTAAGAGCTGCGATGTCATAATTGTTATACAGTAATGGGGGCTAATTCTGCAGTTCGGCAGAATTTTGAATCTTACCGGCTCGGCCTTCCATCCTTCCGAGGTCGCTAAATGAGGACCCAGATTGTTGGGGGAAATACAATATGCTCTCTGTATACTGTTTAGAGAGGGCTATACTGTGAAGCAGTATATAAGTCTAAATGCTATTGCTATTAAATGCTTTTATAGTTCTGAATATTTGACATTTCATATACTGATGTTACAGTCAAAGAAGTACATCTAAATGAAGGAAAAGAACTGAAAAGAAGATTTTTCACCAAGGTGATAAGTTTGTGCTTGATTAAGATGGCTGTATATGCATGGGCATGAGACAGGTCCAGAAGAGGAAACAAGTTTGCATAAAATTTGTGGATACTAAATGTTAGAAACATAGATGTACTATAATGATTGCTATTCCTGAGTGGACAAAATTAGAATAGAATATATAATCATCACAAGAAAACCTCTTAATAGATGACAGACATTAGAGATAGCTGTTGGCTCTGTTTTAGGTGCTGTTGAGTGCCAATTTCAAAGGCCTGGTTTCTTTGGAAGGTTATATTGGACTGGATTTAATTTAGAGAAGTTTTCAAATAGGGGACTGTTACGTATGAAATACAATACATGGTCATTCTTGTTTGGACTATAACATTACAGTCAAACCTCAAGGAACAAAAAATTCCTGGTGTGAAAAGAAAAGGAATCCTCTTGTGTGTGTGTGCACACAGCATTTCTAAACCTTAAACAATGTCAGGAATGAAGCTATATATGTCAGCCATTTAGAAATAAGAGAATGCATGAAAACTCTGGGCAGAAGAAAAGCAATAAGAAAATGCAATAATAAATATAAGTCTTGTCCATCAGCAGTCTTGAAATGCTTCTGGTCTACACCCAAATTTATTACTTCAATAAGAATTGGATCGAAAAACTGGAATACTTAAATAACATCAGGATAATTGAAACGAATCAGTAGACAGGAAGTTCAGATTACAAGGACTATTCACTATATATTTTTCTTGCTGTTTTTTTTTTTTTTCTATTTCCAATAAAGCAGCTTCAAACTTTGTGGGAATAAAGAGGGAAGAAGTAGTATAGGGTACTTATTTCATTTTAAATCAGTGTATTATATCAAGCAGATAAACTTTAAGAAAGATAGACAGTAGGTCCAGTCTATTCCTCATTTATGAAAAAAATAAGCTTCCTTCCCTTTGCACGGAAAGAGGGTGAGGAAAAACAAAACTCTGATTTGCCTATATTTAGATTTCTCATTTGAAAGCACAGTATTCGTGGAAGACCTGCAAACCTTCCAGCGCGCATTGAAGACCCATCTTTTCCAGCAAGCCGGTCTGACCTAGTATCATTGGAATGGTTTTAACTTTTGTAATTTTTTACCCTGTTTTAGTTTTTTATTACAGTTTTAATTTTCCAGCCACTAATTTAATTCATTTAATTTTATATTTGTAATTGTATCATTTTTAGCTCGGCTGTGCACTGCCCAGAGTCCTAATTTGGGAGAGGGGGCGGTATATAAAATAAATAAAGTTCTTGTGTTGCTACTTTAATCTTCCCCCCATATTTATTTTATTTTTCCCCATAAACCTGACTAATCAGAGTTCAAAACTTTGCTATAGAGCATTGCACACCGGAATAACTACACAAGGACCATTTTTCCCCAAATGCCATCACTCTGCTAAACAAATAATTGCCTCAACACTGTCCAACTATTTATAAAATCTGCACTACTATTACTATTAATCTTCTCATCACTCCTTATCACCCATCCCCTCCCACTTGTGACTGTATGACTGTAACTGTCACTTGTATCCTTACGATTTATATTGACTGTTTCCTAGTATGATTTGATTGCTTATTGTACCCTATGACTATTATTAAGTGTTGTACCTTATGATTCTTGACTCTTGACGAATGTATCTTTTCTTTTATATAAACTGAGAGCATATGCACCAAGACAAATTCCTTGTGTATCCAATCTCACTTAGGCAATAAAGAATTCTATTCTATTCTATTCTATTCTATTCTATTCTATTCTGTTCTGTGCGATTTCTTTCCTATAATTAAATATGTCTAGGGTCCTGAAATCAGAAGAGTGACAATTGTTCAACTCTCTAGGAAACACAAAAAATATGTGCAGTAAGAACAGTCAGTTCAAGTTACAGGGAGTAAGTGGTTGAATAATCAAGACTGTTATTATATGGGAAGAAGGACCAGGTGATCAGAGGGCTGGGAATATTTGATTAGGCACTGTCTCTTAATTTACTAAGAAGATTCTGCCTGTTCAGTTCCTTTCAACCAACTAACCAAAGACTGTAGTTCTAATTCAATCTGATATCTCGCTTGTCTCCCAAGCGAAAATATGAAAATACAGATGTGTCTATGATAGAAATAAACTTAATATGGCGATTGTAATATCATTCAGGGTTTACAGATTAAACCCTTTCTTTTAATAAACATTTATTACAAATAAAAGGAGAAATTAAATCTACCCCAAATATGAACCAGCTAGAAATGTCAGACTGATATTTGGTCTTAACCAATCTTGATTGGTGTGGACTAGAGCCAGTTTGAAGATAATCCTAAATATAGTAACTTTGTTTCAGTACTGCTGATTCCATTAACCAAGCAGAATGTGCCATATTGATCTAGATTTGAAAATCCACACTACACATCCTGAGCAGATTAAAATTGGCTTATTTTAAGAATTGCCAGTATTTTCTATAAAGGAAGCCAACAGTTCCTCATCTCTCTACCCATAAGAAGCTCCCTCAGTTATCCACCATCAAAAATTGTTCTGTCATTAAGCATTTTGCCAGTACTGTGTCCATATACATGCATATCCACATATAAAATATACAGGGCATCATTGTGATATAGTTCTATTCCACAGTTGTTTAGATTTGCCACAAGCAGATGTATCTAACAGTATACAACCCGAATATTCTATCAGGCTGGAAGATCTGAGTCAGTGAACAATTAATTGATAATAAAAGATGTCTGGAACAACTGTATTGATTGCTGAGTTCATCCACAAAGTCACTAGTCAGTCACTGACAAAGCAAACATCGAAGTCAGAGACTTCCGATGGCATTTTTAGGAATAGAGTTATTATATAAGATGATTGTAAGAAAAGAAAACTCTGATGAGATATTAAACCAACCTCTTCCAAATGTTTGTACTATGTTACTTACATGTATCTTTAAAATACCATCTTAGACTATATTTTCAGCAAATCATGTCCTCTATAAGAATTAATTAAATGTTTTTATTTTCCTTAATATAACAAAATGCAACTTGCTTTATTCTGAAGGAACATTGCTATTATGTTTAGATTGTAAATTGTGAAATTAAAAAATCCAATGAAATAATTTAATTAATTACAACCTGAAAAGTCACAAAAGCAGTTATATGTGCTAGTGGTTTTGCTCATTGATGTAAAAATAATAATAAAGGCAGTTGTATGAGACTGGTGTCATTTATTAATTGATTAAAAAAATAAAAAAACACTCTGTCATTAGTATATCTTACAGAAAAGTACAGAATTGGTAGAAAAATGGGTCTGAATATAAAATACAATGTGTTCACAAATTGTGTGATTAGCAACATTTCCCTTTGCTTGCTTCTTTTTGGAAGCCAGATTTAGATAGGATAAGAGGGTATCAAATGACTGTAGCCTCTAGTAAAGTAGAAGGAATTGCCAAGATAAAGTTAGGGAAGAATGAATTAGCTTGGGTAGAGGTAGTATAGCTAAAAATAAAACCATTTGTTCTTTATGAAAGCAATTTGATTAATTTGTTACATTCCAACACCCAGGATGAATTTCTGTGTAATGCAAAGAGGGTCTAGGAACGAAGCACATCCATCATGTGTAGTCTGTAGAGAGACTACACTGCTTTTCTGATGATGGCTCCATATTCCCTGGAGACTTAAATGTAATCTCTTGTTGCCCTTTTGTTCTGACATTTGATGTTTTACTTTGAGGGAAGTGTGAGCAAATAAAAGGCTAGATATTGATTTCTACACTGAAGTTAATAATTTCCGCACATGTAATGCTTGGAATGGTGCTTACTGTTATACAGAATATGATATTACAATATTTCTTGATGAACAGAGAATATATAAGTCTGTGTGACAAACTTTTTGCGTCTCTCGGTTCAGAGTTAAGTCAGGTCAGCAGCAAAATGAGTACAGTTGCTTTATTATGAATTTAATAGACTTTTGTTTACATCACAGACTATCATGTACTATAGTAGGATGCCTAATTATACCCATAGGAAGCTGCAAATAGATTAAATCAGCACAGCGTACTGAACACATCTGCAAAACCTCCAAACTTTGTAATAAATACTTAGTTTAAACAGATAACTGATAAACAGATAATCAGAGTTGGAAGGGACCTTGTAAGTCATCTAGTCCAACCTCCTGCCCAAGCATGCTGAGAAAGTGACTATCAATTCATCCATTAAAACTAACAATATGGTTTGTTGCATTAATATCTTCAGTCTTTTCTCTCTCTCTCTCCAGATGGCCTGTGAACTGAAGGTCATTTTACATTAACTGGATATATACCTATAAATGTATAACTTGTACAAATTTGAAATAAAAATTTCAGAATTGGATTTATATGGACTTGACAAAGAGAAGCTAGATATTATATGGAAGTTTTGAATGTGCTTATAATTTCTCTTCCCCCCCCCCCTCACACACACACACACACACACACACACACCTTTTAGGCTAGTTTTCAATGAAGGATAAACAAACAGTATCAAATCCCCCCTCCTATTTCCTTGATTTACTGTATTTAAGTAAACTATTGTTCCTGCTTGGAAATTAAAACTTGGTCCTAGCCTGAGAGCACATAAAATCCCCCCCCTCTTTCTACTTAGTGTTAAGTTGCTATATATTTAATTTTGTGTCATTGTAATTGTTTTCATTTTCAGCCATCTGGAGTCACTGATTGGATGGGTGGATGGATGGATGGATGGATGGAGTTTGGCTGCAATTGGTCGCACAGGCCTTCATTAAACTTCTTTCAGAAAAAGGTTTCGTGTGAGGCATTCTTTTCCCATCTGTGTAAGAATCTGTAGTGTTATGATTTCTCACCCCCCTCCTTTCTTTAGTGGCCTTAGATGACTCCACTTTTTCATTGAAAAACAAGTATTGTTAAAAAGCAGCAAACTTACATCAGCAACCAAGAACAGTCTTAATTGTTATGTTTGTAACTGGCCAGTCCTAATCCTTTTTTAATGTGGATATGTCATGCTGTCTAAGTAAATACATCAGCACTCAAGTCAGTTATCGGCCTCTGAGCATCTGCATTAGTAAACCAGTTCTTTCTTGCCCTCATCTTGTTCTTCCTTTCCTTAGTTTCTACCAGTAGCAGCAAAACTGCTACTTTTCTGGAACTCCTTTTTAGAAACAACAAATGAACTAGTGGAACTGTAAAAATCAAGTTTATGAAATAGTATATTCCATTAGATATACTTCTTAATAAATACAATTATTTAGCAAGTGTTTTAAGGTATGCAGTTTAATTGCTCCTACCTGTTTCCTTCTGCCAGTTGGAGCAGCTAAACAAAACAAAGTTAGAAACCCCATTCCTGCATTTGAGTTGTGACAAAGTAAGTCAGGGAACATGGGTTGCTTAATGCTAAACAAACCACCGACTTTCCTGATTATTTAGTCCCTGTCATGGACAGAAGAGCTGGCGCGACTGATCATTGTTTACTACCTCATTAAATGCACTTGAGAGATTATCATTATGTGCAAACTGGCCAACCAAGCACTTGAGAGATTAAAACCAACAACTTAAATGATACCTAAAGGACAAGAGGAAATTCAGAGCAGTGTCTGCGGCCTTGCTGTAATATATTTCCACAACTTCCAAGGCATTTAATAGATTTCATATGACATATTTAGAATCAAGGCTGCAGGTACTTAAAAGTTATTCAGTGCAAAAGCATAGAAATACATCCTTGAAATAAAGGTTTAATGTGGTGAAAGGACTTTTTAAAATAAGAACGTTAAAAAATCTATAAAAAGGAGAAATACTAGGAAGCTTTCATTCCATTTTTCCCAGGAAGTTATTAAATTTATTGAGACAAGAGTACTCCAACTAATACTTCCCACAAGAATATAATTGCATCCAAGTATCATAAACAACTCTAAAGAATTGTCTGGTTCTATAACAGTAGAATAATAGAGTGGACTTTAGGAATATGTTTTTAATGTAATAATTTTGTCATCGTTTTAAAGATTTACATTTTATATGTATGTAAATTTATATATTGCCGTACTTGTCATGGCAAGAACAGAGCAGTTTTCATTGGAGAGTGCATGATATAGGGGCCACCACTATGAAGACGTACCTCTGGTGTTTCACTGCTTTAATCCCACTTTTAGTGAGGAGTTTGAGAAATCTCATTTGAAGGAACTCACAGGGTATATTGATTATACAGATGCCAAACCATGAAGATTATACCAGCACTTTGAGTTTGACCAAGAAGTCTTGTTAACCAGTGCTATAGCCTCAGTATAGGTGTAGCTGAACCTATTTTTTTTTATCAGAAGTTAGGCCACTGTGTTTTGTTCAGTCCCTATGTAAAGCATGTTGCAATAGTGTAACTTCAAGATAACAGAATTATGAATCAATACTGAAATGTTTTATGCTTTTGCTGCAACATTTCATCAAGCAACCTTTTTCAAACCTCCTATTAGCTTAACTTCACACACTTCTCTTACACAGTTCTTTTCTCTTTCTTTCATACAAATTCCACTACCCATTTCCTTGTATTCATACTGTTGAATGTTATCTTTCAGTATTTTTACATTTAGGATTTGTTCTTTTCCTTCTTTTCCTTCTATTTTCTTTCTGAAACTTTCTTTGTCTTCCCTATCCATTTCTTCTCCCCAAATCTACTTTTAACAGTATAGATAGTCCTCATTTAGCAACCACAGTTGGAACTAGCAAAGCAATCACTATCTCAGTGGTTAAGCAAAGCGGTCATTAAGTGTAACTGTGACTGTGCTTACTTCAGTCTTACTTCAGTTTTTTTTAGCTTTACAGACCTGCAAAACTTGTAAATGTGAGGATTTAGTCTCAAAGCTACTTTTTTTTAATCACTGTTATAATTGCAGACGACCACTAAACAGTCAACAAGTTGCTAAACTAGGACTATCTGTACCAAATAAGTGTTTCACCCAAATTCAGAACCTCACATCATTCCTTTGCTCCCTTATTTCCATAAACAAATCAATCATGCTTTTAAAATTATACTTTCCATATAAATATGCTTTAAAATTATTAGATGAAATTAGCAGAGGAGAAGAATACCTCTATATGACATCACTAAAAGGTTAGTATAGATTCAAAATACGTGTAATAATATTTTCAAGGAGGGAAAATTCCTGGATATTATAAATAAAACAATTCTAAAAAGGTTAAATATGTTCCTTGAAAGTCTTTTCCTTGATTAAAAAACAAAACAAAAAAACATCCAACCC
Organism: Bungarus multicinctus; assembly: GCA_023653725.1. Lineage (NCBI taxonomy): Eukaryota > Metazoa > Chordata > Lepidosauria > Squamata > Elapidae > Bungarus > Bungarus multicinctus. The sequence continues at coordinate 65,796,995 of CM042836.1, read as the reverse complement.
TAATTCAGATGTTCAATGGCACATAGAAACATGCCATTGGTTTGAATGAGCTGTAGATTTTATAATTCATTTAGTTGACACCCATAATTGAAAAATCCATAGTTTTTATAGATTTCAAATACTGGTGATATATACCTTTAACATAACAGTGTTTATAGATAGCATGATAATTCTATTGAAGAATCCCAAATACCAATAATAATAGGGGATAACCAAACTATATATGTTACATCTCCAGCAGAAAGTAACCCTTGAAGGAGATTATTTTAAGTGTGCCGTGGATATGTTAATTTTTTCTGAATATATTAATGCAGGTAGGTGTAATTTGGGGGAGGGGGAGCACTGTGCCTTGAAGAGGTGCATCTGGGACAGGCTCACCAGGGACACTTCTATAAAAGTGTGATGGGATATTTTAATATTCATTATTGCACTGTGCCCATAAAATTATTTTCATTCCTGGTGTATGTATTTAAGTGTGTGTGTGTCTCTCTCTCTCTCTCTCTGTTAACTCTAACCAGTCGGTGCTTCTGCAACATTACAAATCAGTGTGTATCCATCTACATCTACAAACATACATTATACGTATACACAATGTAAGGACGTTTTGATTCCTACCATGGATGATGGCAGAAATGGCTAAATTGGCCATTTTGATTACCACATGGAGACCACTTCTGAACTTTGTACTTGAGGTGGAAAAAAATGAAACTTTGATTTTGGGTTGTACCGATTAGACTGATAGGTGTTTATAGAAATGGCTAGTTTATATTACTATGGAAAAGCAACGAGTTGTGGTTTGATATCAATGCTTTATTTTACTGCAACAGAGAGAGTTGGAAGTTAACACTTTTCCCAACCCACCAGCCCTTCCTCACTTCTCTTCACCTCCCCTTTCCACTCACTGTCTTCCTATTTTCTTTTGCATTTTGTATCTTATTTTATAACCTAATAAAAATTTCTGGAAAAAATATATACACATTCAGACACAAACATACACACACACTTATGCACACACATACTAACATTCTCTCGCCCTCTGTGTACAGTGCGTGTGTGTGCCTTTGTTGTCTGCTAAAGAATATCTACACATACATACATACACACAAAATAGATGGAATGTATATGTGTGTGTGTTTGTGTATGTGTGTGTGTATGTGTCTGTGTATGTGTAGATATATATTCTTTAGCAGACAACCAAGGCAGTCTGACTAATCTGTCAGAGGCACATGTCATTACCATTTGAAGAGATGCTGCTTGGCATTTCAGGAGGAGGGGAATCTCATTAAGAAATAACAGGGTATAGTTTTTAAGTGAATCGCAGATTTCTCCTGCTCAATTCCTATCCATTTTAGTAGAGCTTTCACAGAAGCAGCTCCCAGTGGATGCTCATGTTAGTAGCACTGAATTAATGCTTCTCATCACCAACAAATACACATAGGGACTATTTTACTTCTGAATTGTCTTTATGCTGACAACAGCAAAGTCTTCCTTCCTTCCTTCCTTTCTTTATTTGTTTCATTCATTCTCTTCTTGCTTTTCTTGCTTGCTTAATTTTTGACAGCTCACATTTCCACATAGAAATAAACCAATAGCATTCTGATTTACCCAGGTTCTTCATTGCCAAAGCAATTGTTATTCAGTACCATTTCCAGGTCTAATTACCATCACAGAGTGTACAAGAAAAAAGGTGGCAGGACATTAGAATTTTAAAACTGAGCCCATTTAGTTTACACAGAATGTGACAGAAACATAAACGGCAGAAACCAATCTCCATTCATCAAAAAAAAAAAAAAAATCAGCAGAGATGAAGCCTGTGCCATTTTTGGAGGTCTTTTTCCTTTATGTTTTATCCTTTTGAATAAAACAGTAGAATTTTTCCCTTGAAATTCTGCTTTTCCACAAGTCAGTCTCCTCTACCGAAGGCAGTAGTAGGAAAATATACAAAGAGAGAAGTTCTTTTCACCATCATCCTTTACCAACTTGTTCAACTGCACATGTAGTACACTAGAATCGTTAGGAGCCATGCTAATTAGCATTCCATTAAAAGGGTGAAATCCTGCTAAAACCCGGGGTCTGATTCTGACAGTGCTAGTGAAACATCGCTCACTAATGCAGCCTTAATTCTTTTTATTTTGCAGAGACAGCAAGCTGACCATGTTGCTCCGAGAGTCCCTTGGGAACATGAACTGCCGTACCACCATGATAGCTCACATTTCAGCAGCTGCAGGAAACTATGCTGAAACCCTTTCTACTATCCAGATTGCATCCAGGGTTTTAAGAATGAAGAAAAAGAAAACTAAGGTAAGCGTACTTTTTGGTTGTCATTTATTGGAAAAAGCAAAGCAGCCCAAGATAGTAAATAAATGGAAGGCCACCTCTACAGAAATCAATATGCATGGTCTTTGAGTGCATGGCAGCACATTTAAGAGTGCGTGTGGAAAGGAGGGGGGAGTCATATGTTTTGTACTTAGTGAATTATGCAGTGCTTTTAACAGCCACATACATGGCAAAGAACTTATGTTCTTTGCTTAGAATATTATTAGTACAGAGAGCTACTTTGAAATTCAGTTTTCTTTCTCATAATTCATATTAATAGCCTGCAGATTATACATCAATTTTTTGAGATCAATGAACAGATTCCACAATTATTGCTACCCAACAGACTGTTCACAGAAAAAAACCTCTGCAAAACAATAGGTTGTTGTGTGTGACATCAATGTTAATTTCCCTGTAATTTTCTCCATTACTTTTTCAAGTACAAGCTTGTCAGGGCATTTTAAGCCAATATTATCAGTTAGTGTGTGAATTAAGCTCAATTTCTGAACCGAACCCTGTGTAATCTTCTGAAGAAATAAAACATTTGCAAGATGAAGATATTTACTGAGAAGTTGTGGCTGTAATGTTTATTGAGTGCAATATTCGTTCTTAATGCTACCTTTTAAAAAGTTGTTTTAGCAAATTAGAGCGGCGCTGAAGTGTCACAAGAAAAACACAGAAAGATATCATAGCCTGAATTTTCAAAGCTGTTTTCAATGGGGGCTCTGAGCTTGGTATTTTTAAAATATTTAAACAGATGTATTAACATTTGTTGTATGCTGCCCAGAGTCACTTTCCAATGGGCAGCTATTTGACTACATAAACGAATATATAAAATACCTTTTACATTATTTCCCACTGAAAATTGGGAAACCCATACTTTTTATTTATATGCTGTGGTTTACAGTTTCACAATAAGAAAGAAGTTAACATGGCAGGTGAAGAACTTTGGTTATTGTTTCAATTAATATTTTCTAGCATCTTTAGTGGAAATAACAACTTCCAAATATTTTCCAAGCCAGCAAATAGGGTTTCCATTATTTATTTTAGATTCCCCACCCCCCCCCCCTCCTCACAGAACTCTTCTAGCTCAGAGACACTCTTAAGTTATCCCTGCACGTACTCTAGGTTTGATATCTTTTCACAGATTTTTAATCTTGTTCAACTCTGGGGACTGTGAAGGCTATTCCAAAATGGTTATCTTTCTTTCCTGCAAGTATGTTATGGCTGATTTTGCAAAAGTAGAGTCAGATCATTGTCCTGTTGAAACATCCAACTTCTTTTCAGATTCAATTTCTTCAGTGACTGAGAGACATCTAGAGTGTGTTGATATTTAATTGAATCCATTCTTCCTTTCACATCCAATATTTCCTGTGGTCATTGACTCCCACACAACCATAAACTATAACAGACCATCCCCATGTAATTAGTAATGTGTTATTTCCTTCAAAATGCTCTGCTTTTTCTTCAAATGGGTCTTCTGTTATTGTACCCTAAACAGTTCAGTTTTGTTTTATTGATCCAATCATTTTGTTTCAAAACTTTTCAGGTTTATCAAGGTTTTCTTTTAAATTCTTTAGCTCAGAATTGAATGGGGATGGGCTGGCATCTAAGTCAAGTAAACAAATAAATAATTATTTGGTAATTATGGTTAGAGAAAAAATATTACCCTCTGGAAACTCTCCCATGCAGTCTATTGCTGTTTAAGAAATGCTATATTGTGGATCTGTGTACAAATACAGACGCAGTGCCAGGTAAACTTTTCAAGAGGTAATTTGCACCTCAGATTGTTTTTCATAAAACTGACCAGTTTGGGGACAATTCTAGCAGAGATCTTTCTTGTCTTCCGGATCTTGCCTTAATTTCAACAGTTCCAACATTTCCTATCAGTGTTTCTGTTAGAAGTGCTAGCTGGAAGCACTTAAGATGGGTTTTTTTTTTTGTAAGAGTGAATTATCTTCATTTTCAAATGTTCTGATAGCTCTTGGGGATTATATGGTTGTTGAAAGTGAGCAAAACAAAATCCATAACTTAAGAGTAGAAAGGTCAAGATATTTTTTTCTCCTAAGGAAGCATCTTCACCTGGCTAATTATAGGCATAACAAATCAATCAGTATTTTGAGTCTTGTATGAGATCCAATCAAAGCTCTCTATTGGAGAAGCAGATAGTTTGCGAGATTTGAAAGCATCAGAGAACTAGATCAGCTGCTATCATCTTTCAGCATTATCAGAACTTTCCTAAGTTCCAAGCACTTAAGCAACAGGGTCATTATTATTATCATTATGATTTTTGATCCTTAACGAATGTACCATTTCTGTATGTATACTGAGAGTATTTACACCAAGACAAATTCCTTGTGTGTCCAATCACACTTGGCCAATAAAGTATTCTATTCTATTCTATTCAAAAGTATGACTCATTAAGTCATCTAGTAAGTGTGGTTTTTTTTTTTTTTAAATTAGGCTGCACAATGTTTGACTCTGCAATATCATTGTATTGAGGGATAGTGAGTGGCTGAAAAGATAACTTTAGATGGACTTCTGAGAATCACATTGCTTCTCTGCATCTGAGAAATGCTAATGTTTGCAAATGTTATAATTAATGTGTAGAATTCACTAAAGAATTAGAATGCTTGAAATAGACTAGACTAGAATAGAATAGAATAGAATACTTTATTGGCCAAGTGTGATTGGACACACAAGGAATTTGTCTTGGTGTAAATACTCCCAGTATACATACAGAAAAGGTACATTCATTAAGGATCAAGAATCATAATGATAGTCATAGGGTACAATCAACAATCAAATCATACCAGGAAACAGTCAATATAAATCGTAAGAATACAAGCAACAAAGTTACAGTCCTACAATCACAAGTGAGAGGGGATGGGTGATAAGGAGTGGTGAGAAGATTAACAGTAATCGTAGTGTACACTTTGTAAATAGTTGAACAGTGTTGAGGGAATTATTTGTTTAGCAGAGTAATGGCTTTCGGGAAAAAACTGTTCTTGTGTCTAGTTGTTTTGGTGTGCAGTGCTCTGTAGCGTCGTCTTGAGGGAAGGAGTTGAAACAGTTTATGTCGGGGATGTGAGGGGTCTGTAAATATTTTCACAGCCCTCTTTTTGACTCGTGCAGTATACAGGTCCTCATTGAAGGCAGGTGGGTAGTAATTGTTTTTTCTGCAGTCCTAATTATCCTCTGAAATCTGTGTCTGTCCTGTTGGGTTGCAGAACCAAACCAGACAGTTATAGAGGTGCAGATGACAGACTCAGTAATTCTTCCGTAGAACTGGATCAGCAGCTCCTTGGGCAGTTTGAGCTTCCTGAGTTGGCACAGAAAGAAATCAATTAGTATTCCTTTCATATCAAAATTATTTTTTACTCATGATGATGCTGTCCTAAATAGCAGTATGGTCTGTGTGTGTGCGTGTGTTTTCATGTGTGTGCATGCATGTGTGCATATGGACCTGTTTAAATTGCCCAAGCAATCTGTGCAGTTGTATGCTGTAAGGATTTGACTATTTTTTCCATGACATCAGACAGCCTGACTGTTGTGGAGATAGTCCCTAATATACTTTGACAAATTACTGCACTTTTTCCCATTCTAGTACCCTCCACATGTGTTGGGTCCAGAACTGTCAAAATTCCCATTGAGCATTATAATTGAATATTTTATAACCGAGAGCATCAGGCTGGGAAAGACTTATCCTGAATGAGGCCCAATGGTATTCCAAATATTAGAAGACATATCACTGCTTATTTGAGTGCATTGGTTCTGGAAAACGTTTTTTGGACTTCTAATTTTTCATCTCTCTCTTCTGATTTCTAGTACACATCAAGCTCTTCTGGAGGAGAAAGCTCTTGTGAAGAAGGGAGGATGAGGAGACCAACCCAACTTAGACCTTTTCATTCACGGAATGTTGTTGATCCAGACTTCCCGATTCTTCATTTGTCCAGTGACCCAGATTATTCCTCCAGCAGTGAACAGTCATGTGACACTGTCATTTATGTTGGCCCTAATGGAACAGCTCTTTCTGATAAGGAGTTGACTGACAATGAAGGCCCCCCTGATTTTGTCCCTATAGTTCCTGCTCTTCAGAAAACTAAAAATGAAATCAAGTTGGAAGAAATGAACGAGACAGCCCCTGAAAGAGATTGCTTGAAGTGCAATACATTTGCAGAACTCCAAGAGAGGTTAGACTGCATTGATGGCAGTGAAGAGACAGACAGATTTCTTTTCGAAGAACTACCAGTTCAGTTTAACTCAGACTCTGTGACTAAATGTCCTTTATCAGTCCAAGAGGCAGAGCACCGTAGTGCATCAGAGCCAAGCAGGGAAGATGACTTGGTGGCCTGCCAGGAACCTGATAACAATGCCAAGGAAAATTTAAATGCTGCCGCTAGCAAAATCCAAGGAGGTCACTCCCCTGTTCACAGTAGGATACTTAATGAGATTTCCACTCCTCAGACCCATTGGAGTGTTACAGGCAGTCCTAGTAGTCAGTTTAACAGTTGTCAACAACCTCACTGCACAGACCTGCAAAGCAGTCGAGAAAGCCTTAATAGCTGTGGCTTCATTGAAAGCAAGCCACGGCCAATGGGATCACCGCGGCTTGGAATTGCAAGCCTTTCAAAGGCCTCTGATTACAAACCACCAGCTTCTCCTTCTCAGAGGTGCAAAGTTTATACTCAGAAAGGGGTATTGCCCAACCCGGCACCTCCACCATCATCGTTAAGCAAAGATTCGGGTATGGTATCCAGTGAATCTCTGATGCAGTCAGAGATCCGTACCCCTCCCATTGGAATGAGTCCTCAACTCTTGAAAAAGTCACTTTCTTCTGGCAACATTGATTACAGGGAGATGATTGACAATGTAGAGCAGCAACAAGAATCTCTTTCTCCAGAGTCAAAGCAGGAGATTTTGAGCACAACTATGGTCACCGTGCAGCAGCCATTAGAACTTAATGGGGAGGATGAGCTGGTATTTACTCTAGTTGAAGAGCTGACCATTAGTGGAGTTTTGGAAAATGGGCGGCCAACAAGTATCATCAGTTTTAACAGTGACTGTTCTGTACAAGCATTGGCTTCCGGGTCTAGACCAGTTAGCATTATCAGCAGTATTAGTGAAGATCTTGAGTGCTATTCCAGCACAGCTCCTATTTCTGAAGTAAGCATTACCCAGTTCCTGCCTCTTCCAAAAATGGGACCGGTGGACAAAACCGAAGAAGCTGAAAGTAGACGTTCCTCTATTAGCTCATGGCTGAGTGAAATGAGTACTGGGAGTGATGGTGAACAGTCATGTCACAGTTTCATAGCACAGGCATGCTATGGTCATGGAGAAGCAATGGCAGAAGCTCCTCCTTCTGAACTTGCAAAAGCAATTCAGAATAATGGTGCAGTTTGCATCAATGACAAGCAAAATCGTTGTACTGAAGATATGTTTGTGTTGCCAGAAGGGGTTGACAGAAATATTAATAAATTATCTCCCATCAGAAGCTGTAAAATATCAGCCATGGAAAAGACTACTGTCACAATATCAAACACTACAAGTGTAAGCAGTTGCGAAGAATTCATTCCAATGAAGACTAACATTACAGTATTCCCATGTATTGCTGTTAATTCTTTTAAAGCCCAAGAAAGTAGTGAGGCCATATCAGCAGTATCATCAGCAGCCAGAACTCTGTATCCTCGTGAAGGAAAAGAATCCAGTGCAAGGAAAGACCTAAAATTCGATGATCCTTGGCTAAAGAGGGAAGATAGTGTTAAAAATGAACACAGTCTCAAGGCTGAAACAGTACCTGGGCAAAATAAGAAACAAAATTCTGCCGACAGATTCAGTAGCAGCAGCGGAGAGAATTCAAGTTCACCAGGAACTGAAAACCCAAGGAGGATTGTAGATGAATGTGAAGTGGGTTCTGCAACTCACAGCCCCCTTCATTCTACAGAAAGTTTGAAAAACGGCAGAGGATTCCAGAAGACCAACAGGTTGGAGGAACTGGATGTGGTATCCTATCATTACATAGAGGAGAGTGGTGGCATGAGCTCTTCCGTGTCATCCCAGACATCGAAAGCCAGCTTGGAAAGAAAGGTAGCTTCTCCCAAGCATGGTGTTCTTACCCGCCCCAAAGGAACACCACCATTACCTCCTGTGAGGAAATCTAGCCTTGACCAGAAGAATAGAGCCAGTCCACAGCACAGTGCTTGTAGCAGTAGTACCAGCAGTCCTTCCAACCACCCACCCTCTTTTTTGGCTAGCTTTCCTGACGAACTGAGTGGGAAACAAAAGGGTCTCGGTATGGAGAGTGGAAGCAATAGCAGTAGTAAATTATTTAGTGCAAAACTGGAACAGTTGGCTAGCAGAACCAATTCTCTTGGAAGGTCTAATGGAAGTCATTACGAATGCCTGTCCTTGGAAAGGGCAGAAAGCCTATCCTCTGTCAGCTCCAAGATGAACACTGGGAAAGACACCACCATGCCCCGAGCCAGCAGAAGCCTCAACCGCAATGCAATGTCTTCCCCAACAAACTCAGGCTTTTCCCAGTCTGCAGGAGCTTCACCAAAAGCCAGTCAATCAAAGATCTCTGCTGTGAGCAAGCTCCTTTTGGCAAGTCCAAAGGCTCGAAGCTTGGCTGCCTCCACCACCAAAACCCTTAGCTTTTCAACCAAGTCCCTTCCTCAGTCAGTGGGACAGAGTTCAAGTTTGCCTCCAAATGGAAAGAACATGTCGTGGTCAACTCAGTCTCTTAGCAGGAACCGAGGCTCTGGTCTTTCTTCTAAATTGCCCCTCAGAGCTGTTAACGGGAGGATTTCAGAACTGCTGCAAGGAAACGCTGGCACCCGAGGAATGCAGCTGTGCAGGAACTCGGACACAGATGAACGCGGCAGCACTCATGGGGACAAGAAGCCACCTGTTCACCTGCTTCCTTCACCATACAGCAAGATCACACCTCCTAGGAAGCCTCATCGCTGCAGCAGTGGCCACGGAAGTGACAACAGCAGTGTCCTGAGTGGGGAGCTTCCTCCAGCCATGGGGAAAACAGCTCTGTTCTACCACAGTGGAGGAAGCAGTGGATATGAAAGCATGATTAGAGACAGTGAAGCCACAGGAAGTACTTCTTCCGCACAAGACTCTATGAGTGAGAACAGCAGCTCCATCAGCGGCAGGTGCCGAAGTCTTAAAACCCCCAAAAAACGTTCAAATACAGGTATGTCCCCAGTGGGTGTCTTGAGAAAAGCTCTCCAAATGGCAAGTTGAGCTTCCAAGTAAGTTAGACTTGTGCCACATGGCAAGGGTAGCATTCAACAATGGGGGAAAATAGTAATTAATTATGCCTAATGGTGGCAGTGCACAAAGTCAGAATATGACTATATAGATCCTGTATATAGAGGGTTCTATTATATTAGAACTCTGATGCTGCATCCTGACACTTTGGAATTGAGGCAGGCAGGAAATGCAGTGTCTTTTCTTGAAATTAATTTATAAATTAATCAAGAGATTTTATATGGCCGCCCGCCTCACCGAAGTGACTCTGGGTAGCATACAAAGATTTAAAAAACCTAACAATTACCCATGATGCCCTAGGGTAAATCATACATTCCAGTCCTAAAATCCCATCCATAACAGTCTTGCCTAACTGGCCTTAATACTTAGGAAACAGGCAGGTCTTCAGAGCTTACAAATTGTGTGTTTGTGGAGATATATACAGAGAGAGAGAACAAAAAGAAATATTAACATATATACTAATAACAATAATGACAGTGTTAACAGAATAGTTTTGACTAGACTTCTCTTTATATTAGCTTATTTAAAGCTTACGAAATGCTAATAGGCCACCCAGATTTTGAACCACCCAGATCAGGACCACCCAGGTCTTTGGATGGATGCATTTCAACAAGGCAAGGGTCTCTTCTGAGGGGGAAAATGGAATTTCCTACTTGGAAGACTCAATGTGGTAAATTGAGGAAGACCAAAACATTGTGTACTAAAACAACTGTTGCCAACCTTGTGCCTTTCAGGTATGCTGAGATAACAATTCTGATCATTTCTAATCATAGGGCTGACTAGGAATTATGGGATTGTTATTGTAACCTATCTTAAGTTGAAGAATCTTTCAAAGTATGCTTGACTTTCAGTAAATGAAATTCAAATGAAATGTCTTTCATAGGGAGCAAAGGAAATAGGGTGGTTGTATTTGAACGATAATAATATGAAAGATCTGTATACTTTTATGTTTAATGGCAACTTTTATATGTGACTGACAGGTCAAACATGTTAATAAACTGTCAAGCTCTCAAGAAATAATCACCTGGGTTTCTACAAAGATCTTTATTGCTAGTAGAGAAATGCAACTGTATATTAAAAGCCTATCAAAGGGGTGCTTCCAAGCGAAATATTCCTAGTGTAGTTAAAGGGGAGTTATTCTGAGTTTCTTCTGCTTCCTCTTCCCTGGAATCAGGAATCTCCTACAATGGCCGCTGGTTTTTCCCGTAACTGTCTTGTCTCCTCTGATTTCCAAAGACATTCCATCACATAAACTCCATATATTCTGTTTGTTCATTGTACGAGCAGCCTAAGACTCAGTTTTCCCCTCACCATCTATCCATACATTATGATGATGATGATTCAGACTGGTCTTTCATTCTTAATAAAAGAAGGGCAAAGAAGAAGTAAATGTTTTTTTAGGATGGCTGTCGAGTGAAGAAATGTATCCAATTCTTTCATCTCTAAATAACTTTAATTTTCTTCTTGGCAAGGTATTCCAGAAGTGGTTTGCCATTACCTTCTTTCTAGGGTTGACAGAAAGTGACTGGCTCAAGGTCACCCAACAGTCTTTGTGACCTAAGGCAGAACTAGAACTCATGGTTCCCTGGTTTTTAGCCTAATGCCTTAATCATTACACCAAACAGACTCATAAAACATTGAATTATTCCCAGAGAAATCAAATCACATCCAGCAATGATCCATTGGTCAATTTCTGCCAGATTCGAATTCTGCTTGAATGAATTGATGAAACTACGTAAATTGTGATCTACTGGATCCTATTTCTAAGGGCAATACATCAATCAACAATAAGACTAATTTAAAAGTAAACTGCATATATATAGAGAGAGATCACTCCAAATCAGGCCCTGGGGAGGAAGAATTTAATTTTTCCATTGGGGTTCAAATTCGAATCACATAGAGGGAATTTGGCACATAAAATATAATTCTGTATTTTACATTTGGCATATAAAATACAATTCTGCACATTGTTGACCAAGCACATGGTCAAAAGTGTGGCCTTTTTTAAATGAAGAGCTAGCATTGTGCAATACATTGAAAAAACCCATTTCTACTATTACTGGTAGCTTCCTGCAGGCAAACAGTCCTAAACACAGAACAAGACTCCCTGTAGATTAATTTATAGAGGCTTCAGTCAGAGAAGAAATTTTGAGCTTGCTCCTATATTCTGCCAACAGGATGTTGCAGGCAGCTAAAGGTTTTAGCTTCTCTGCAATCCCTAGAAATTCACATCAAAACAAAACTTTATTTCATTCATAGTTCAGCATATTGGTTGAAATCCAGAAATTCTTAAACACATACAGTATCGACTGTTCAGTTAATTCCCTTTCAAAGAAAGCAATGTCATCTATATATCTAAAAGTGAAATACCACTCATGCATCATCACAAAATCTCCAATACCGTAAAGCTTACAAATTTGAAATTTGGCACATATGTTCCTCTTGACTTCTAGGTGCTCACTAAGAAAGGATTTTTTGAAATGACCATTAAGAGCATTAGTATTTCATATATCATGATTAACACGCTCTGATGCTAAGTTCTACTCCCCCACCCCACCTGAAAAGAAATCTGTTCCAAATGCAAAGCACAAGCAGAGGAGAGGAGTTTCAGTTTCAGTTTCATAGCAGCAACCAGCTTTACTACAGAACAGTTGAGCTAAGCCATGCCCAGGCTCCTTGCTGTCTCTTTGCTCACATAGTTTCACTTTCCAAACAGCCCACAACTCTCTCACACACTGACAGGATGCTAGCCAGATGAATACTGATGGATGCTGGTAGGCAGAGGCAGAATTCCCCCCCCCCCCCCAAAAAAAAAAAAAAAAAACTAAGCCCGACCACATAGTTTTGTAGTGAAGCACAGGTGTCGAGCTAGTTCAGAATATGGAAGGGGAGTGAGAAATTGTCCTTTCCCCCTTCAGCAGGAGGAAAAACCTTTCCTGCATTGACTCTCAGCTATACCACCTTCCTCCAGAAAATGGTTTTCAAGCCACCTTTGATGAGAGAGACATAAAATGCATATCCCCTATTGGCACCATTTGTAATTGCTTCCTAGTAGGAAAAAGTGAGGTGAGGTGCATCAGCCTGGATAGTCTCTCATGCTGCAGTTGCATTTATAATCTGCAAGAAACTGTCATTCAACAAGGAAAGTTTACTACATTAGCAAATGAAGATGCATATTGAAATGTAGAGAAACTGTGCTCTTGTGGAAGGAGTCATGGGGAAGGGTAAAATTAATGCCAGTAGAACAGCTTACTAGTTTCCTATGATGTTAGAAGATAGCAATCTAAGAATGTAAATGAATATGTTCCTGAACAAAAAGTAGACTGGACAGAAAATACAGTTCCGTATTTCTACCAATAATTCCACTGATAAAAGAGAAAAGACTAGCCATCCCATGTTGATGCCACAATCCTTTGCTCTCCTTGTTCTCAGATTCTCAACCAAAACCAAGGCATTTGATATCAACCTATAGTGATATTGGATGTATATCTCTTGCTTGGCATAGACCAATTACATGTGTGTGCTTACGGAATAAGATCCTCTGTCAGCAACATTTAGAAGGGCATAATAAGCATTTGTCAAGGATGGTTTAGGTCTAGCAAATCTTGGCATAATGCAGGAATTTAGATGGCTTGACCCTTGAGGTCCCTTGCAGCAGACTCTCTGGGAATTGCTTGGCCTGTTACTCTGATAGGGTTTGCATCTATTGATCTTCAGCATAATGTGTAAAGTTCATCTCGATTGAATTGTGCAAAGAAAGCAGTGTGCAGTGGGCGAGCAAGATTAAACCTGAATCTTGAGTTAGAAGGTAGCTGTTTGGACCAGTCTTTTGAATTCTCTGTACTGGTTTCCAATTTACAGATAACAAGTTGTATTTAATTGTTAATGCATTAAAAGCTTTAAAAAAATCAGGACAAAGGCTCCTTCCCCCCCTCCCTGAAACTGGCTTGTGAATTGATATGATCTATTGCTTCCCAGCATATTTTCTTTGTATTTTTCCCCTACAGTAAAAAATGTAGATGGTGAAAGCACATTCTTTTTTATGTCAACAGATTTATGAGATAATAAAAACAAAAAATGACTGCAGAACTGACCAAGATTAAGCTGAGCTGCTGGAGGGGGGCTCTGTTTACACTGAATTTGGATGAAAAGTATAGTGCTTTTCAGGTTTTCCCCTTTTCCTTCCCTTGATTTGTATCAAATTATAAAAAGAGATTTTTTTTTTTTAAATCAGGAAGCACAGCATTTCCAGTTGGATACTATTTTAACCTGTGCTATCGAGAGTACTGGAACTTACCTGATTTCCTGTCATGAATACTCATTGCCATAATGAATATGATGTGGTTAATATGTTCATTTCAGGTCAGGTGACCCTGTCTGGTTTATTTATGAATATTATTAACAGAAATGCTAGCTGTCAGGCATGATCAATATGAATTGACATCAGTTCCCACTAAAAAAAGGCCACGAAGACTTTTAAGCAAATCACTAACATTGTTAAATTTCCCCATTGCTTTTTGAAGCTCCATCAGTTTGTGAAAACAATTACTCTTGCCTCTCTGCCTCCTCAAAATTTTCTTTTTTTATTATAAGTAAATTACTCAATACCTGAAATTCTTTGAGATGGAAACGTGATCTCTAGGGCCTAAAGGATGATTACCTGCAATACTTGGGAGATCTTTGTAATATTGAGAGCAGCTATGTACTCAGTCTGACTTTGGAAAATCAAACTATCTAAGTGAACTGTGAGCATTCTGATGGTGGGGAGATGATAATGAAAGACAGGAGTGACTTCACCCTGCTCCTTTATAACACTGGAGGAAATGTGGTCAAACTATAGTATTATTGCAGCAGTGTAAGACTGAAATGTCATATAATGCTTTTAGTTTCTTTTTTTTTTTAGACATTGTGGGAAGTGAAACGAAGTGATTGTATTAAACCATCTATAGGTTTCTCTGCTTCTACACAAAATGTGTCTGCTGATCAAAGAGTTATAAGTGGTGGTAGGGGGGAGGAACCTGTTTCCTGACCCTAGAGGCAAATTGCAGAAAAGATTGGAGAAGAAAGCAAAGCAGCCACTTTACCAGAAGAAAGGAATATGGTAGTAAGGAGCAATGGGTAGCTGCAAAGTAACCAGCATAGCACAGAGGGGGGATCAGCCTTTTGGTGTTAAATTGCTACATTTCAACACATACATCTCCCAAAGTACTCTTGAATCTAAACTGATATAAACATAAGCCTTTTTACAAAAAGTGCACTTGCTTATTAGGCATATCTAGTTTTCAGTTATGCCATTGTTAGACATAAACTTTGGGTGAAAAAAGTGGTAAAATCATAACTGAAACAGACCTGCAATTAAGTCATCACTCAAGCTCTTAAACAATCTTCACAAATGCTATGTTTTTTCCAACACGTTATTTATTGGGTTCCAATTCCTATCCCTCAAGGTACTTCCAACCCTTTGCAAGCTCCTGAGCATGCAGTAAATATAATTTGAAACAGCTTTCAAAAACTATGCAGAAATTTCATTATTTTTATCAATCATATCCATTTTACAGGCAGATCAAATAACTTGGTTTGACTAATGATGTATTATTGATGATAAAACTACTTTAGTGCAAGACAGTTCAGAAAAGAGGTGTGCTTGGTATTTTAAGACATGGATCTTTATGTCCAGTCCAGAAAACAGCTTATTACAGAAAGAGAAAGTATACCATTGAGTATTTCAGACCTGCCTGCTTATTGGTTGGTTGGTTGTTTTATGGGGGTTATTAGCCAGTGAAATTGAGAAACTCAAAATTGGTCAGAACTAGATTAGCTCAACATCATTGCTACAGAAGCTTACAAAAGTTTATATGGATATCTGCTTTCAGAGAGAATCCAATTCTTGAGTTTTCTAGGTTGGAGTAGTATGGTTAAACATGACCCCTTTTGTTGTTGATTTTAACAGATCTTAACAAAAACTGTGTTCATAGAGAGACTGATTCATGCTTAAATGGGTTCTGAAATGTAGGAGAGGGTACAGGAATGCAATTAATTTACACTAACCAGCCCTTCTGGTTTCCAGCCACCTTTTCTCTTCGAGCAAAACTTTAACTTTCCTGCATGATGTGACAACTAAACATACTTAGTCCATATAGCATACTGGGCAGGGGAGAATGGGAATAATCTGTTCAACTAAGTACATTTAGCCATTTAAACATACCTCAAAAATCTAAGCAGGGTTGTGTATGTAGTCTTTGGATGGGAAAATCCAAGGCTGATGACTAGACTGGGAAGTTGCCAACTATGGCTTATGGAGAGATGGCATTCTCTCATCTCCCAAAGCTCTAAACCCATCAACTGCTGTGTGCAGTCTCCTCATAAGGAGCAACTAACTGGAGCAGTTGTGGGCAGTCTCAAGTTCTTTCCTTATCCAAAGAGGAATTACAAAGAACTGATTTACTCGCCAGCTCCACTTGTAATGGCTTAAAGTTTTCATCAGTTGCTCTCTGAAAACCAGGTTATTTTTTTAAAAAAAAAACAAGATTGTAAGTTTTTCCCTTTGTTCTTTTTTTAATGGCTTATTTCACAGGTTTGTGGTTTTGGATGACAGAAAAGCAATAATATACTATGTTCAAAAACTCAAGTATCCATAGTATAGGAAGTATTTTCTCTTCTGAGAGTTTCAGAATTGAATGTAAAATTTCCAACCTAGAATTAATAAGTCTCAAACCAAAAGATCTATAGGGTAGTGAAAGAATATGTTACGCAGAATATTAAGTTCCCAAGTCCTTGACAGATGATGCAAAAATATAAATATTTAACCAATGAAGTGTGTAATTTTGCTCTCAGCTCCCCAAAAATATATATGAATCTCTCCTGTTTAAGATGAATCAGAAAGCAAAAGTATGATGATTGACTTTGCGCTGGACAACATGTGTTATTTTGGTTTTTAAACCAAGATCCTCTTGAACCAAACAGCATGAGCATAATTGTTTTTTAGTTTCTTCATCACAACGGATGACAATGGCAATTGAGGTGGTAATTCATAATACAGGGGGATAGGTTTACATTTCTAGTGAAGTTCCTAGTATAGAAGGCCATGATATATCTGGGTGCTTAGGGACCTTTTTAAACTTGAAAGCTGAACAGGATGTAAAGATGGTAAAATGAGCTTCAAACACATCTGTGCTTAGAGAGTAAGATGTTGTTACCCCCCTTCTCTCTCCCATGAATCCTTTTTACAAACTTAACTACCATGTTTTTAAATACAATCATGTTTTAACAGAGGAAGTAAACAACGGAGTAATGTGCTGGAAAGTTACATGGGACATAACATGGTTGAGCTGGCCAGTGCTTGACCACTTAAAAAAACAAAATGGCTTGCTTAGATTTACTTAAAGGAATATAATTGTGACCGGTGTGTCAGAATTGCTTCATCTTTTGGAAGACAAGAAAAAAAAAGAATAGTATTAATTCATTGAAAGGAAAAACATTTAGCATGCTTGTACCAATCATCAGCTCAAACTAATTTCTGGATACATAAATATCAGGCAGCTGGCAGAGCAATCACGAGTTGAAATCCAGCCTCACTGAAGTGAAATGTTTGGGGAAAAGAATCACCACTGGGAGGTTGGAGTACTAGGCACTGCCTGCTGTTACCATGGCCTTCTCTGGGACTTCTCCCAAATTACTTGTCAATCTGCCATGTTCAGCGAGGAGCTGCCTCCTGACAGTAGAGCTCATTTACAGGCCTTAAAATTAATGAATGGAGGCAGAGCAGTTGCAAGAGAGATGCGCCTGGCTGAATGGACTAACTGGCACAAGTAAAAAATTGTCCTTGGCAAATCAATTGAAATGAAAATGTTGATTACTGCTTTGATGATTCTGTGGGTTTTACTCAGAATTCAACCCAAAGAAAGGACCAATGTTATTAATCAGACTCAAACCATATATTTATGCTAAGCTAAGTACTTCCATAATAAAGGAATGATATGTATTAATATCAGGGGTGGGATGCTACTGATTCGGCCCGGTTCTATAGAACCAATAGCTCTGAAGAGCAGCAGACATAGAACCAGTTCAGTGTCTGCTGCTTTATTTCGCCTACACACCCGCCCAGGCTCTTGGCTGACCTTTATTTCCTGCTTTTTCAACCTCAGCTACTTTGCGCGGCACAGCTGAGGTTGAAAAAGCAGGAAAGAAGAGGATTTTCAAATGCTGTGTGCCCGCGCGCAGCGCTTGTCAGCTGTTCGGGCGGCACAGCTGAGGTTTTTTGGAAATGGTCTATACACAAGCGCAAAACGCACTCTCACCAAGGGTGGGATTCTACCTGCCAGAGAACCGGCAAATCGCGCCACTGGCTGGCCCCGCCCCACCCTGCCCAATCACTCCTTACTTGCATACGCACCATCAAACTTGTCTGCTAAGTTGCTATTTTTCCTCTTTTTTTCCCTAACCATCAGCTGTCCTGCTATGCCGGGAGATTTAGATCTGAAAGCAGAGCTAAGCCTGAAGCTTCTATTATTCAGTGCAGACTCAGATAGTAGATGGCAGAAACACAGATCTCTAAGTGAATCTCTGATTCTGTGAGCAACTCAATCTGCCTACCTGCTCTGCCTGATTTTGGGTAAAAGTTGCTCTTTTTTAATAAAAAATTCAATATTTACATACATGGTGAATTATGAGTTAATTTTGTGAGTTTGCTTAGTAGCAAATTTTATGAGTTTGCTTGCAAGCAAATTTTATGTGACAGACTCAGGTAGCTGATTGCAGAAAGATAGATCTCAGAATGAACCTGTGATTCTGTGAGCAACTCAATCTACCTGCCTTCTTTGCCTGATTTTGGGTAAAAGTTGTTCTTTTTTTATAAAAAATTCAATATTTACATAGATATTTATAATATTTACATACAAGCCATGCCCTACCAGTCACATGACCACCAAGCCATGCCTACTCAGGCCACGCCCAGCTAGTCACATGATCACCAAGCCACACCCACAAGTTAGACCACATCCACATAACCAATTGTTAAGAAATTTGAATCCCACCCCTGATTAATACATCTTTGATTCATCAAAAAAATAGCCATCCTTATTCAAATCCATGTTTATTTATTACTTCTTTATTATTGTATCCATTAGATATTGCTACACTGGCTGAACCATAGACTCTAGTTGTCAGCCATATCATTTCAGGTTCAAGACAGTGGTCATCCTTTTCATATTCAATAACTCATGAAATCACAGGAGAAAAACTGGAATAAAGTTCTAACATTATTTGAAGGCAGCAGCTCTGTCCTACCAGAGTTGACGTTATGCCATATTTCCTGCATGCAGATGGCATGAAACATAGTGTTTCTGACAACAGTATGACATCTGATTGCCCCCGTCTTCTTCTGGGATATATTTAAAGAGTTCTTGGGGGAGAGTTGTCTTTCCAACAAGCTTGGGATTCCCTAGTGTTCTATTCCAGTATTGACTGTTGCCCCTTGCTTAAGCTTTCCAAGATAAGCCATACACTTATCCAGAGGATAAATGTATCATTTATCTGCTGGACACATAGAAATTTAAAATCCCTATTCAAAGTAAAAATATATTGACATTTTGAAATAAATATTCAACAGTTCAGTAATACAACTCTTAAGAATTTCAAAGTTGCTACACTCTGTAGAATTATGTACAGGGTGAGTAAAAAATACAAGAGTTAGGAATAACTTGAACTTTCTGCTTTACATTACATGTCATTTTGTCCCAAGAGAAAAATATGTATTTCTGAATTCTTTAATTTTTTAATATGAAAATACAAACATGCTATATTAGATTAGCTACATAATATTTCTAAATGGTGTGGAAAGACTCAAATTGTAAAACTTCTCCACCAGTGTGATTTAACTCGGTTCCTCTTCTCTTTTTACTATATGATATTTAATCCACATAACAGGCCTCTAGTTATGGTCCTACAGCTGCATTGCAACAATCATATTATTTATTGTTACATTTCTTTCCTGGCTAGACTTTGACCAAAAGAGATCACCTAAAGGAATTACTTGATCCTCTCAGAACCAGGTGGTAGAAATTATAGTCAATCAAGTTAGGCTGCTAAATGAAATTTCCTCATGGGCAATTTGGCCTTTGGAGCTATATAACTTTGGAAGCTGAAATCAAACAGACCTCTTTTTATATTGTTAGAGTCGCAGTAGGAGAACTGTCTGGTATGGCTCATATTATCTTATGAATAAACACACTGATGGATGAGAACCTTCTCAAATCTCCTGGCATTGCATATATCAATACATTACAGCCTTTGCAAACCATACCATCTCACTTTATATATTCTTCAGAATCATTTGATGTAGTAAAGGTAGTAGTTTTATCCCAGTTAAACCTCTTTATATGTATGTGCCCAACTAGATACTTCTTGAATTATGCAGAAAATCTATTTTTGTTAATTTCTGTGAACTCTGATTCTGAATTACTGTGGAGTACTAATATTAATGATCCATCTTAAGCAAAACAGATAAACTGAGAGTTTTGTCTACTTAGAAGTACGCCCTACTGAGTTTAAAAGGGCTTAGTTGCTTTTAATCCTTTCTAAGCAGGGGAACTCTAAAGCAGCAGATTTTCCTTAAGTCTCACTGTATTCATAGTGTCTAACTAATCAGCTTGTTAACCACTGCTTACTTAAAATGGATTGAGTTTCAGATCACTATCTCTGTAAGAAGTAGGGAATTGTTACTCATTGCTTTCAGCTACATTAATAAATATTTGCAAATGTGGTTCAAAAGGTGGAACCCAAATATATGTACAGAGGATTCTGCTCAGCAGAGTTCACAAAGGTAAATGACTGGCTTTGAAGAAAATAGAACAGAGTTAGTTTTATTACAGCTGTTAAAATTCTGAAATGGATGAACGATGAAGCAGAATAAACAGGCTGTATCTCCTTCCTCTACTTAACTACCTTTCTATCTATTGTTCTCTTCTGGAAAAAAACATTTATTTTGTTTTAGTTTGAGCCGTTCTTCAATTTATAGGAGAAAATGCACGTAACTCCTCTTCACAAAAAGCAAAAGACTTTGACCAAGAACAAGGTGTTTTTCTCCAGAATCTCTCTTCTTAACGTTTATCTGCTGTTTCCCCAATATTCTTCCAAATTGTCCATAGCGTGGTATGAGCCTCAGTACATACGTGCAGGGATAATGAATGGATTTAGGCAATTGATTTCAAATAGGTTTTTTTTTCCAAACTTCTATGATAAATTGCCAGTGTTTGGTAGAAATTCATGCTTAAATTAAGTGAGCATATTTCTGAAACTCAACTAAATTATTTGGAATGAAAAATAATCTGTGCGCTTACAGAGTTTTCTTTTTCACTGGTACAAGAGTAACTTAACAATCAGTGGATATAATTTAAAGTCTGGTTCAGAGTCCCTTGGTCAAATTATCTTAATCTCTCTTCAGACTGTGACTGCAATAGCCTTCGGCTAGAGATAAAAGGCATCTATAATTTTTTTACTTCCTTTCACTATGTTAAGCGGAGAAGCAAATACAGCTCCCATGCCACTTGCCCTAAGACAAGGAGACTAACTGCTTTCCTTCCTTTTATTTTCTCTGTTGCCTACAGTATTGGAGATTAGACTTTTCTCAATTCATGCTGTACCCGAAACTTTTTGTGTCATAACGCCCTTGTCAAAACAGCAGTGTACTTTTCTTCCTTTGATGAGCTGCTGGTATGATCTACAAACTGGAGGGCTAAATTATAGCCATAACTTCACTGGTTTTCAAAAACTATTCAAGAAAGCATTATACCTGCCCTTGAATTTTATTTTGTCATGCTCTGACCAAATTCAAACTCATTTGTGTTCTTTATCTGAGAAAGCCTGATTTCTCTGTGAAGCATGATAGGCTTCCAAAAATAGAAAAAAACCAGTTTCAAATATGGGGGGAATCATTACTCCATGCACGATAATCTTTGAAGATATTCAGATTCCAGTTGTATTAGAGGCACTAACTCATCCATCAGCATGAGTGGATCATACCTTCTTAAGTTGATCATTGTTAGATTTTTATTTGGTCTTTGCTCAAGTTATGAATTGGTCAAATGCAGGAGGTTACTAATTTTCCCCATGTTTTTATTTTTTTCCATTCATTGGCCTTATTGACAAGAATAAATGCTAACATTGGAGTATGTATTATTTTATTCAGATTGTTACTTTCAACCTTCCCATTTTTTAAAGTATATTTGGCACCAAAAGGTTTAGTGAGGACTATTAGATAAATCATTTAAATCTCTTACATGGGAGAAGATTTACACTGTAATCCTGTACATGCTTATATTCTGTGTATTTGGAATTCTTCTGTGAACAATGTAAAAATAGTTCCTGTAAGAATTCTAGTAATCATAATTAACATTTGAAGGACACCAGATTGAGGAATGATTGTAGATTGCAATCTTAAACACAATAGCACAGATACTCTTACTGTTTCCCATAAGGTTGAATTATAATAGATTTTTGAACAGTTATTTCACATTTATTGGAAACCTATGGATCTTTTAAAGAAATAATTGATGCTCTGTACTCATTGATGCAGATAGATGTGCTGCTCAAAATGCAACAAAATGCTTCAACATAGTGTTCAGATTCTCTAACTAAAAAGTAGTCTCTTTTGACTCAAGCGTTTTTCCTAGTGGCTTCGTGTACACATCCATGTAGGTGTTTTTTGAGAGAAAGAAAAAAGTGATTTCCACTACTTTTTCTGGGATATTTTTTCATGTTGCGACTTTAATCTTTATTCGTGGTACTTTTGATAGTTTGGCCATCAAAGTCACCAAGTCTGGTCCTGCTACTTTTTTTCAAGCTCAAACAAGGCTGACCAGCTGCTGATTAGAAGGTTTTTTTAAATTAATTTGATTCTGAAATATTCTTTTTTCATGTTTAGCTGTTAAATTACATATGAATGGTTGAAAACTAAAAGGAGTAGAATGGAAAAATGCATAGCATATTTTTACAGTTGCAAAAAAAATTCATACTGCAATGTTGGAAGGAAACTTAGTCTCTGCCAATTATACACTTTTCTAAATCTGAGTAGCAAGTATTTTACTAAGAGTTTATCTGGGGGACTGGTTAGAAAATTGGGCTATGTATGTTTCCATTGCCCGGATTTTTAAGTTCACTTAAATGTGAATGATTTTATTTTATAACATTATGTGAATATATATGTAAGATGAGCTTGGTTTAATAAATAAAAGCTATGTGATTTTGTAACTTTTGATATTTTTTTTCTTGCATAGAATAAACAGGAGATAAAAAGCTACCCATTTCCTGAGTCTCAGGATATTTCAAAGAAATGTAGAGATTGAATGAAATGGAATCTAATTTTATCTGTAGTGTTATGAAATGAACAATCATCTTGCAAACAAAAGTTATCTGCAACACTTCCTTCCTCTCAATTAGTCTTTAAATGAAGGCTCCATATGAGGTTTTGCATGCCTTTGTTGTCATACTACTAGCACTTTGTAAGAGAGAAATGTCATGTTACAATGATTATATGCAAATGCTTGTAGATTTGTCATGTTATATTGAATTATTGGTAGGAATGGATATAATACAACAGTATTAGGAGGTTTGTCCATTGACAACAACACTTTACAACTTAACATTGTTTAGGTTCTCAGAGACGGAGACTCATTCCAGCTTTGTCACTTGACACTACATCTCCTATAAGGAAGCCTACCAGCCCAGCCATCCGCTGGGTAGATGGACCCCTGCGCAGTGCCCAGAGAGGGATGGGAGAGCCCTTTGAAATCAAAGTCTATGAAATTGATGATGTGGAACGGCTCCAGCGACGGCGCATGGGGGATAACAATGTGAGACCATTCTAATATTTTTTTAACAAGCACAGATACCAGTTTTATATTACTATATATTTATTTGTAGATGCTTTCAGCAAAAATTGCAAATCACTGTTTAAAATACATCCAGGGAAATAGGCATGATCCTAAATTCAAATAGAACCCACAATACTCAATAAAAACAATTCCTAAAAGAGATCTGAAATTCTGCTAAGAACAATAATATCTGGCCATACATGAAGCTTTCTGGAAGAGGTGTTCATATTTATTTATATGTATGTAACCTTTACAGTCAAATCCAGTCATAAAATAACAAAGATCCCTCTTTCAAGAAACATTTTTAAAAAATAAAAAATAAATCATGTTATGCTGCAAGAAATAATGACTGTTGACTTTGCCTCAATAACTATATAGGCAGCCCTCAATTTAACGATCACGATTTGAACTGGAGCTTTCTGTCACTAAGGGATGTGATTGTTACATTTATGACTTTTTTTGCTTGAATAGTTAAGTGAATCCAGCTTCCCCCATTGATTTTGCTTGTTGGAAAGGTCACAAATGGCAAACACAAAACCCAGAACACTGCAACCATTTTAAATACATGCCGGTTGCCAAGAGCCCAAATTTTAATCACAGGGCCATGGAGATGTTGCAGTGTGAACCAATCAAAAGTTAGTTTTTTCAGGGCCATCATAACTTTGAAGAGTTGTTAAATGAATGCTCATAAGTCAAGGACTGCCTGTACTCACACCCTCATTTGATCCACAAGTCCATGCTCACTTCTATAAACACAAAGAAACACAGAATTCTCCACAGAATCAGATGTATATTCATCAGAATAAGAATGATGGGTACATGGAATTGCTTATCATCAATAAAAGTCTTGCTAAGGAAGAAGGCATTGTATCTGTGTTGAAGGAAACCCTGATTCAAAAGTTTTTGGTATATCATCCCTTTTAGGACTATATATGTCCCTGAAAAATGCCAACTAGGTAATGTAAATTGAAGGACAAGGGTTTTGTTTTCCAATTCTTAAAACCAAAGATTGCAATGCACCTATAAAATTTCAAAATCTATAGCTGTTGGTATGGTGACAAATCCATAGTCCTGATCACTTGTCAAAGATAATGAATAGAGGGCCATTATTTATGGTGAGTAGTCCAGAAAGACCATTTTTTGCTCTAGTGATTCACTGCTAGTTTCAGATCCATTCAAATTTAAAGGAAATTGAGTGTTTTCCCCAGTAATTTTCTCTTATAAATGCTCCCTCCCAGGAACTATGGGAGCGAGAACAATACATTTCATCTTAACTTCTGCTTTCACTCTTAGAATTGCAAGTTTGATAATGAGCCACCTTCTTTGCAGAAATGTAATTGCTTTAAGATGTGGAATAAAAATAGAATAAAATATTTTTTAAAAAAATTCCATTTGGAAGGAAATTTATATTTATTGTGGTATCAGCTATAATAAAATTATTCACCAACCCTTAAATATCCAAGGTTTATTTGTGTAACTGTTTCTCCATTATTTAACTTATTTTTGTTTCTGATTCTTACCAAATGAGAAATAATTGTACTGGAGTAATGTTTTTGTTTCATCTTTACCCTTTCCTTTTTTTCTTTCTTCTCATATATCTTACTGGGTAGGAGGTGATTTGCTACAATGCTAAGCTAAAAATCTTGGAGCATCGGCAGCAGCGAATTGCAGAGGTCAAGGCCAAGTACGAGTGGTTAATGAGAGAGCTGGAAGTGACCAAACAGTATCTGATGCTGGATCCCAATAAATGGCTCAATGAATGTAAGGTTTTATGCCTCTTCAGTTAATTCATTGCCAAGAAATTTTACTGGAATTTCAGCTTAGCCACTTCTCTTTTTAAAGCGAGTAAAATTTCAATCTTGAAGTTATATTTGACCTCAAGCAGGTTTGGATTGTCTGTGATTCTGTTACGGTTCCCACATAATTTCCATTAAACTGTGACATTGGAAGCAAGTGGGCGTATTTGTTCAAAAGCTGAATCAGAGAAGTGAGAAATATTGCCATCACCAGATTAACACATAGGCGTTTCAGTCCACAGCTTCTGAAAATGAGGTTTCTTTTCTTCTTCTGCCTTCAGTTCACTCAGACATAGAAGTTATATAATATGTCTGCTATTAAATAATACTATAAGGCAAATTTGACCATTGCTCAAAAAGTCTTATTAATCAGAAATTAATCGTGATTCTTTATATATAGTCAGGAAAGAATAGAAATCATAGAGTTGAAAATGGCCACTTCAGCTATTGAATCCAACCCCTTGCTTAGCATAGGAAATGGAATGTTCTAGTCCCCTTATCATCCTCATAGTGTTTTTCAGAAGTTTTTCCAGTTTTTCCTAATTTCTCGCAAAGTGTAATAACTAGAATTGGGCATAATACTTCAAGCAGGATGAATTGAAGCAAAATAAAGGGGAACATTTTAAATTTAACGATTTATGATCCCCATGGATCATAGGATGCCAGCCCTCTCTCCCCCCATCCTCCATTGGCTCTCAAATTTATGTTCATTGTGTCAATGACATTATGTAATCAATCCTAAAATTATATTTGGATTTTTTGTATCCAGAACTCACCATTAACTAATATTCAGTTGGTAGTGGTGATGATGTTGTTGATTTTGGCACCACCCAACTCCCAGCCTCTGAATCCTTCACAATATAGCAAATAAAGCAAAGCCGTGTAGCAAATGTAATAATATAGCAAAGCAGGATAACAATAAAATACAATAGCAAATACAAATAAATGCACAAGATGGAAATTCAGCCATCATGAGAAAACCATATTCAGAATCCATCCACATAGCACTCCAGTCACTTTCCAGAATGCCAACAGGATAGGAGCTACCCTGATCTTGCAGGTACCTCATTCCAAAGGACATGCTCCAGAAGGAAAAGGCATGTTTCCTGGGTCCCAAAATAGGACACCTTTTAATAAAAGAGACCTGGAGCATGTCAACACTGTTGACCCACATTGACTAGGCAAAAGCAATAGGAAGTAGGCAATCCCTCAAATCACCCATTCCTATGCTACATCGGGCTTTATAGGAAATAATCAGGGCTGTGAATCATATCTGGAATTATACCTGCAACCAAATGTAGCTCAATCCCTGCACTATGGACCATTGAAAGCTTTCAAGTGATTTTCAAATGTAGCTCCATGTGTAGCACATTACAGTGGTTGAGTGGGAGATGACTAGGACATGAGTAACTGTCTGCAGTCATCCAAACAGCACTTATTGTTTAGCTTTCCATTTGCCTCTTCATCCATTAATTCAATTGTTGACAAGTAGGGAGCTCAGAACCTAACTTTATGGCACCTCACTTAATTCTTCACTCTGGTTTAATAAGGAATCATTCATGAGCAATGAGCAATCTAGCTATTTTGTGAACAATAGAAAGCAGTGCTGTGTCTGCTGCCTTGTGCTTCCATAATGTTGTATACAGATTTAATATATAAATACCATATAGATCAGTATAAAACATAAATATAACTATTGTTTTGAATCTATTGCTTCTTTGAATCTTATACACATTTTGCCTTTGGCTACAAATGTCACTTTCTATTTTTTAATCTTCCACAACTTTTCTACCCCACAAGCTTAGGATAACGGATTTGATAGCCTTCTTCAGCCTGTTTTCTTTCACATGTATTCAATTTCAAGTGCCATCTAGAGAAAACCAGGTTAAAGATGAGTGACTGAAAACATCTGGTGATAGGAATGCTAATGCATGAAAGTTCATTCTAAGTAAATAACCTAAAAAAGCAATTTTTTTTTGTTGAAATGGAATGATTTTATTTTACCAGGTACAGTATAGCTGTTTGCAACCCAGCCAGTGAAAATTAGAAAAATGAGTGGATAATTCAATGGCTTGCAAAATTGCAAATAACAACATGAATTTTGGTATTTTTTTATATCTTTTTAATAGTAGCACTGAATAAAATCTTGTACTCATGAATGTTGAGTACATTCATTGAATGTTGAAGATCCATATATGAATATAAATCATTCAAATTACAAAGTAGACCTTGCATTTTCCCCTCTGACAGTAATTGGGTTAGTCTTGTTTCTCTACCAGTTTTTATTTCCTTTCTTACAGTTGACCTGGAACATGTTTTTGACTTGGATTCCCTGGAGTACTTGGAGGCTCTTGAATGTGTGACTGAGCGGTTAGAAAATCGTGTCAATTATTGCAAGGCCCACCTCATGATGATCACCTGCTTTGACATCTCTTCCAGACGTCGATGAAGAATTAACCTCAAGAATCTTTTGGACTACTGCCAGACACCCCTTTCCTTCTTTTTGAACTTATATCCCAAAGACCCAGAATGAGGATGAAGGTTGGTGTCATGTTTTGACTATGTGCGAGAAGATGGTCTTTTTTAAATGATGCTGAGCTGAATATATGTTGGAAAGCAAAGATGCTGAAAATAAGGATGTGGATTCTTCAAGCCTGAAAGAGCACTTTGAGAAATCTTGAGGACATGTTTGTACATAGGAACCGCTACAGAAGTGATTTACAGAAGTGAAGGGGAGAGAAGAAGCAGTTGTAGGGAGCTGCTGAGAGCCCCAGTATAGTAAAAATACATGGGAAAACTGTCTGAAGTGCCTTGCAAATCTTTATTATCCAAACATTTATGTTCATATTTCTTGTACAGATGGTGCTAGTCAACAAAAAGAAAAAGACAAAAAAATCAAATTGCATTTTTTGAAATGTATTTACAGCCTGTTATTTTCACTTGGTGTTTTATTCTATTTCTGACTTGCTGTTTCTACGTAACTTGTGTTTGTAGAGATATTTCTTATCCGATACAGCATATAAATAAATGTTAACTGTCTTTTGTTGTTCAAGAGCAGAGTAAGACCACTCAAAGAAAAAAAGAAGTTAAAACTTCTGGATTAATCCTACAGATGTATGATGTAATAGAAGTTTCCCAGCTCTTAGTAAAAACAAAAATGATAATACAAAAATACAACATGATAACATTTCAGTTGGCACTAAGAAAATAGGGTATCACATGGTTTTGTAATTGTTCTCCTTTGGGGTACTGAAATAAATATATTGTTATGTGTATTCAGTCAACACTCCTATTTCGTTACTATTTAATTGAATATACTAACTTTTCCTAGCATTACAATCATAGAGTCATCAGAATTGGGAGGACCTAGGGAAGGTCACATAGTCAAAGTATTTCCTTAAGTTCAAGTTGACATACCTTGTGAGTCCACTCATCTTTATGAGCAAAAGAATTTAATTGGTAAATCTGTTGAGCCTTCTCAGAAACCTTTGCATGCTTATACAAGTATTATCATTATCTCCTAATGTTTTTCTCTAATTCTACAGATACCTAATTTGTTTGCAATTAGGGATGGTCCCAATAACAGAACAATTTTGCTGAAAAGGGAAAAAAAAAACCTTGTAAAGTTGTTACTCAAAGGAATTCATATAATTCTAGATTTTGTCTAGAATCAGATAAAAATACTGGAAACTGCAAGCATTCATAACTTTTCCATAGAAAGACTAAAACTATTTGCATTAGAATTAAAATTACTGATTCTGTGCTACCAACCCCCATAATTCTCCCTATCTGAGTGCTGATCTTTGCTTACCCATAAAACAGAATTGATAAATTGGTTGATGTTATTTATCCAGCTGAGCCAGAATACAAAAGATATTCAGAAGAGCATTGTGAACAGTAAAATACAGAATAAAAGTGGATAGAGTTATCTAGTTAACTCACAAACCTCTTGTTTTAATTTGATTTGTTATCTCCAAGTCAATTAATTTGCTTTGGGATTCATACTTTTTACATTGTTTTCATTAAGGTTAAAGACCATCTGACTGATTGAAAGTATTAGAAAATACTATATTTATGCTATATGCATAAATAGATCAAAATATGTACAAGAAAGGTAAATTAGAAATGAATTAAAAATCAAGAACAAAAGTACTTGGTCAACAATGTAGGTACATAAATTGTGACAATACAATAGAGCAGGGGTCTCCAACCTTGGCAACCATAGGACTTGTGGACTTCAACTCCCAGAATTCCTCAGCCAGCGTAAGTCGAGGACTACCTGTATATCTTTTTCTCTGCCTTGCTCTTTTGACTTTTTTCATTAGTTTCCTATTTACCTATCAATTTTCTTTACTTTCTTTTGTCTTTTAAGTGTGTATTATTTTACAAAATAAAAACTTTTTTAATTAATCCAAAAAAAGAAAAAGAGAGGAGTTGGAAGAAGAGCAGCAAGTCCACTAGGTAAATTAATCATAGCTGCGTGCAATGTCATCTTCACAGCATTATTTGCATATATACCTCCTTCCAGCTCTGCCCAATGAACAAATTTCCATAAGTAGAGCTCTGATTCTTTGAGCATTGCATGTACCGATTAATCTGAAATAATATTGTCTCACTTGATCACAAAATCCTTTTAAAAAATGTTAAAATCCACTCACTGACCCTACTGGGACTAGCAAAGAGCTGCATAGAATGTCTTCAAGAGACCAGCCCAGAGAAACTGTTGATTTTTTGTAATTTGCTCTGGACTTCAGTGTCTGCATTGTTTGTTTTAACTTCTATTTACGGGGGAATAACAAGAACATTGTTTCTATGACATATCATGACAATGTATTTGAGTAGATGCCTATATGATTTAAATAAATCTCAGTATGATTAACCAGGTTAACTTTAAATTAATAAGTATAAGATCACCCTTTTTGGGGACTTCTTGTTATAGTAAGGAAGATACATTGACAGATGTGACTTTTCTAGCCATTGCTGTCTACTTGTATTTCTACTTGACTACTACTTCTGAAAGTGACTATTGTTCACTTTTCTACTCAAAATTTCTCATACAAGATTTCAGTTATCCATATTCTCCTGACATAGAAGAAGAACACGTTAGTCCCTAACTTGATGGTAAAAGTGTGATAAACATCTATTTAAATTTGTGCTCAATCTAGACTTAGAGTTTGAATAGTTCCTCCATTGGTTATCAGTTACAATTTGGGAAAATAATGGAAAAACCATATATAGTGCCTGCTCATGTTTTCAGATAATTGAATTATTTTTCTTTGAAATCTACTCTCTTGCCTTTTCTTTTGCATTTTTTTCAAGTTTCTTTAAAGTTTCAGAAAAATAAATAAAAGCAGATGGGTTGTTAGTACAACATGAAACAAAACAACAGCTAGGCTACTTGGCATTTAGAGTAGTTTAAGTTTGGTCATCACTTAGTGTGGAAGTTTATGATACATTCACACCATCTGAGTGTGATTTAATGAATTAGGAACTACAAAAGTGACTTGACTATACATCCACGTGAATCTTACAGCTAAACTAAACTAACTGAAGAGATGTACAGTTTGGGTGCTTTTAAAAAATGCTATAACTCTTCATCTCTTCAATCTATTTTCGGGCTGTGATGCTGGGAGAGGCAGTACTTAATTCTTCCAAATCTGAATTGTTTCCTCTATGACCTATTTTCTCCTGGAGGCAAAATTCAGCTGCTCCTAAGTGACAGTTTGATGAGGAAGAGTAAAAATACTGATCCACAC
Organism: Bungarus multicinctus; assembly: GCA_023653725.1. Lineage (NCBI taxonomy): Eukaryota > Metazoa > Chordata > Lepidosauria > Squamata > Elapidae > Bungarus > Bungarus multicinctus. The sequence goes on along the minus strand of CM042836.1, from coordinate 65,765,978 downwards.
GAGGCTCAGAAACAACAGTATATATTAGCACACATTTTCTTACTTGCTGTGCATTCTAGCCAGTTTTTCAATTTTCCTGAATTGTATTTCCAAGCTGTATCATGGGAAAACAGATATAATACTGTACCTAATAACGTGTGTGTGTGTGTGTGTGGTCAAAAATAACAAAGTGTATTGATATGTTTGAGTTGGCACAGTTATTCACAAACATTAGAACTTAACTAACAAAGCTCATCACAAACCCTATCAATAAAATCTTTTATTTGAATAAACTGGTTATTTATGCTGCATTTTATAGAAACTATAGTTAAAAACATATTTGCTTCAGATTATAAAGTCAAGCTAGTATATTTGTTTCATGTCATCATTCAAAAAAGGTATCATCCATAAATTGATGAGAAAATAATTTGAATATTGCTGTTAACTTTCATTCCAGGCCTCCAGTTTTAATGGATGGGCATGTACTTAAAAAAAATTTGGGATCAAAACAAAACGTGAATCAGGGGTTTTTATAATCCACCTTCTTATCTCCTGCTCCACTATTATCCTGTGAAGATAAGACTATAACATCACAGATGCCTTGCCATTAATATGTGAAAGTACAATGCTTTCAATGCGTGTATTATTTTTGATGGAACATGGATATATAACTGACATCTAAAATGGCATATGTTGCCTTTATTATTATCCTAGCCAAAATGTAAACCATTAGTCAAATAGATGAGATAGCAATTCATTACCATACATAAAGTCTCAATTTATGCTAGCTATTTACTTCACATGGCATTCTATAATCCAAAAAAATTCTGACTGGTTTTTGGCTCATACAAGGATGTCTGAATTGGTCTATCATACTGAGTAACCAAATTCCATGTTTAACATCTGCTTAACATTTATGAAATTCCTATTCTTGTACATGATTATTTTATCAGATAATCATATTCTCAATAGTTTGAGTGGTCATTCTAAATTAGTTTCAGGAGATTTCCCCCCCCCCCTCCAAAGACAAAGCAGTTGTCTCAAACCAAGTAAGCCACCGTTGTAGGTTTCTCAAAGATGTTGCTTTCCAGAATCAATATTATTGGGAAATAGTAATTCATTTGCATATATTGTACACCATCTGTTGGAAATTATATTCAAATTTAGTTTTCAGTTTGATCAAAGTCCGATATAGTGCAAAAAAATAGTTGAATTAGACTCTAAAAGCAATGATGGATCAGAGCAAAGATCTATGCAGTCTACTATGTTTACAGTGGCACCACAAGAACATGAAGGAAATATTCATTAATAGGGGTGATAATGTAGATGCATGAAAACTAACCATTGATAAGTTTGTCCTCCAAGAATTTATCCAACCATCCAAGTTCACCAGCACCAAATTCCAGAATTGAAGGACACACTATACGAAGTAATAATGCCTTAGTCCTAAAGGTGTTTTTTTTTTAAAAAAAAAATACAATATTTTTAGATGAAGCGCTAAGTGATACTCATTTAAATTAACCTTTCAAGTTTCCTTAAGGGAAGATAAATGTATTCTATAAAACTTTGAGTGGTCCTACTCATAGAGCATTTATTATAAAACGATGGTAATAAAAATGGTGCTTAAAAGCAGTTTCAGCAATATCTATATTACATATACTCTCTATATGGACTTAGTTACCTTATATATTGTATAATATCTGTGTGAATGGATATATGAATAAAACAATTACCTGGAGATTTTGCGCATATATAGATATTACTTTTTCTACATTTTAATTAATCCCCAATTTTCTCTGCTGAAACTGCTATCTGACATCCAACATCTATTTGACGTTATGAAGGACATAATTTATTTGTAAACTCAGGATGTTCTTGCTTTATAGACTTGCTTGTATTTTATAATTTATTTACCCATCATGATTGGAAATGCTTATCTAAGTACTATGCATTAATGTGTACTTTTGCTGAGTCCATTGCGTTCTGTCTGTGGCAATGTTCTTTTTCATAGTGAGTGATACAATAAAGTCATGTAAGGTTGGAAAGTGTCCCTTGCCTTGGGCAAAATGCTTCTACTGAGTCAGTCATGAAAAGCTCCACTACAAGACAGACACACGATTCAATATTGTCCTAAAACAATTCAGCTTTATTGGACCAGAAAGAAACACTGGAAGTAGTAGGACAAGAGTGGAAAAGAAACAAAAAAAAGACATCGTCTGCAACATTTTGATGGAATACGTCAAGCCTTTTACCGTTAAAATGTAAAGTTTACAGTTTGCTGACTTATAAAGGCTCTTACCTTTTGTGGTCTATGAGGTGTGAAATATGCTGTCATGTTTAAAAAATACAAATGTATAGTGGCATTAAATGTTTACTTTTATGTTACCCATCCTAATTTCCATCAAGTCTTGACTATAGTGAAAAAAATCTTTTTTTTTTTCCTAATTTCTGGAGTAAAATTTTGTCAACACAAGCTACAATGTTGTTTTGTTGAGAAAATAGGCATGTGAGAAAGCACAAACTTCACCAATATGATTTCACCAGAAGACTGTCTAATTTAAATGATTTCATGGATCAATAAGATGAAATCACTGGATATTTAAAGGGCTAAAGATTTACTAGAAAGCTTGCTAATACCAATGGGAGTACTCTAATAAAATGATGGTCACATCTTTACAATTTACCTTCTCATTTGCCATGCTCATTGGCACAACCAATATTTAATAAACGTTGACTGTGATGCTTAACCAGAATGCAGATACAGCACAATTATTTTATCTCTGAACTGTAGACACTGAGTGTCCATTTTCTGTAGCTTGTTCTTAAAATGAATAAGTCTGAATTCATAATTTACTTTAGTGGAATTATAGACATGAGCTATTGGTATGTATCTGTTCCTTTCATTCCTTACAAAGCATACACCATTGAGTGATGAAATATCCTCGATTTAATTTCAGAGGGGCAGAGTCAACCTTTACCTTTCCCCAACAATCTCTGAAGATTCTGTTTTCCAAAATCTGTACAATCTCAGGATGGTCAAGCAATGTGCAGAAAGTGGAGCAAAAGGAACATAGAAAAGCAAAATATGAACATGTCAAGAACAAATTTATTTTATTTATTTATTTATCATATTTTTATACCGCTCCCTCTCCCAAAAAGGGACTCGGGGTGGTGTACAGCCTACTAAAAACATATAATAAATACACTATAAATACAATTAAAAATATATTAAACACGATTGGTCCGGCTGTGTCCCATCTAATTTAAATTTAACAATATAAAATCAGGGATCGGAATAAAAGTTAAAAATTAATTATTAAAACCCAATTAAATTTAAAACCGAAACCTAATTACTGGGCCAGGCCAGCCTGTTTAAAAAATAGAGTTTTCACTGCACGCCGGAAGGTCAGAATATCCGTCATGGCCCGTATCTCCGGGGGGAGGTCATTCCATAGGGAGGGAGCTCCCACAGAGAAAGCCCGTACTCTCGGGGCCGTTAGCTGACAACGGCCGGGCGGCGGTACTCCAAGGAAGGCAACCCTGTGGGAGCGTACTGGGCAGCGGGAGGTTGACGATGGCAGTAGGCGGTCCCGTAAGTACCCAGGTCCCGAGCCATGGAGCACTTTAAATACCATCAGTACCACCTTGAATCGAATCCGGAAGGCCACAGGAAGCCAGTGCAGCCTGCGGAGAAGCGGTGTAACGTGGGAGCTCCGAGGGGCACCCACAATCACCCGCGCGGCTGCATTCTGAACCAACTGCAACCTCCGGAGACTCTTCAAGGGGAGCCCCATGTAGAGAGCATTGCAATAATCCAGGCGGGAGATAACGAGGGCGGAAGTGACTGTGCGAAGTGCGCCCAGATCCAGAAAGGGCCGCAACTGGTAGATCAGACGAATCTGATAAAAAGCCCCCCTGGCGACGGCTGCAATATGTTCTTCTAAGGACAGCCGTACATCCAGGAGGACATCCAAGTTGCGCGCCCTTTCCACGGGGGTCAAGACCTCTCCCCCCATGGCCAGCGAAGGAAAAAGCCACTCGGTTTTGGTCGGGTTGAGACGAAGCCTGTTACGACCCATCCAACTCCGCACAGCCTCCAGGCACCGGGACATCACTTCGACGGCTTCGTTGGGGTGGCCCGGGGTGGAGATGTACAGCTGAGTATCATCAGCGTACTGATGGAACTCCACCCCGAAGCCACGGATGATCTCACCCAGCGGCTTTACATAAATGTTGAACAGCAGGGGCGAGAGCACCGACCCCGAGGCACCCCACATAGTAGGGGCCTCGGGGCCGATCTCTGCCCCCCCCTCAACACGAATTGCGAGCGGTCGGAGAGGAAGGAGGTGAACCACCGCAACACGGTGCCCCCCACCCCCAACCCCTCCAACCGCCGCAATAAGATACTGTGGTCGATAGTATCAAAAGCCACTGAAAGATCTAACAGGACCAGGACAGAGGAACAACCCCTGTCCCGAGCCCTCCAGAGGTCATCCACCAACGCGACCAATGCCGTCTCCGTGCTGTGCCCGGGCCTGAAACCCGATTGGAGGGGGTCAAGATAACTCGCTTCATCCAGGTACTGTGGGAGCTGACGTGCCACCACACTCTCAACAACCTTCACAATAAAGCGAAGGTTGGAGACAGGACGATAGTTAGATAACAATGCTGGGTCCAGGGACGGTTTCTTGAGGAGGGGCCGCACCACTGCCTCTTTCAAGGCGGCGGGTAACAGCCCCTCTCTCAAGGAAGCGTTTATAATACCCTGGAACCAGCCTCGTGTCACCTCCCGAGTGGCCAAGACCAGCCAGGAGGGGCACGGGTCCAACAAACAGGTGGTGGCATTCAGTCCCCCCAGTATCCTGTCCACATCCTCCCCCCAGTATCCTGTCCACATCCTCCATATCGGTGAGGTCAATTGGGTTGATCGAACTCAACCCAATTGACCTCACCGATATCCACCCCCGCCCCCCCGCCCGGAGATGCCCAGTCGGAGTCCAGCTCGTCCTGGATCTGAGCGATTTTGTCCTGCAGAAACCTAGAAAACTCCTCAGCCCGTCCCTGCAAGGGGTCCTCCCGTGCTCCCACCTCCAGGAGGGAGCGGGTCACCCTAAACAGGGCGGCTGGGCGGTTTTCCGCGGACGCAATAAGGGTGGAGAGGTAGGACCTCCTCGCCATCCTTATCGCCACTAAATACGTCTTGATATAAGATCGTAATAGTGTTCGGTCAGACCCAGAGCGGCTAGCCCTCCAACTGCTCTCTAGGCGTCTTTTCCGGCGCTTCATCTCCCTTAGCTCCTCAGAAAACCAGGGAGCCACTTGGGATCGGCACCGGGTCAGAGGCCGCAAGGGCACGACTCGGTCAAGGGCCCCAGCAGCCACCCTATCCCAGGTGGCGACCAAACCCTCAACCGAGTCGTGTGTGTGAGCTTCGGGGAATGGCCCAAGCTCCGTCAGAAACCTATCAGGGTCCATCAGGCGCCTGGGGCGGTACCATTTTAATGGTCCCGCCTCCCTGCGGTCAGGGGGTGCGGAACGGAAGTCGAGCTTCAGGAGCGAGTGATCCGTCCATGACAGGGGTTCCACAACTATATCCCCTATACCCAGATCACTGATCAGAGACAAAAACCAGATCCAAGGTGTGACCTTCCACGTGAATAGGGTCCCGAATTAGCTGGGTCAGGCCCATGGCTATCATGGAAGCCACGAACTCTTGAGCAGTCCCCGAGGCACCGCCGGCAGATGGCAAGTTGAAATCCCCCATGACCATAAGCCTGGGGGTCCCAACTGCCACGCCAGCTATGACTTCAAGGAGCTCAAGCAGGGCCGCTGCCGCATAGCAGGGAGCCAGGTATGCGACCAGCAGGCCCACCTGAACCTTGGGACCGAACTTCACGAAAAGGAGCTCACACCCGGTCGTCTGAGACACAGTGGCTTCCCTCAGACACAGATCCTCCTTAATAACCACCGCAACCCCCCCTCCCCTCCCCTGGGCCCTTGGCTGATGAAAAACCCGAAACCCGGCTGGGCACATCTCCACCAGAGGGACTCCCCCCTCCTGACCCAGCCATGTCTCGGTGACACCCACCAGGTCCGCACCCCCTCACAAATCAAATCGTGGATGAGAGGGGCCTTATTAACAACGGACCTGGCGTTACATAACATCAGCCGAAGACCCAGGGCCCGATTGCTCAGACCCCCTGGGGAACGGGAGATGACAAGGGGGTCGGAGTGCACCACAGCAGACAAACAGCGGGGGGGCGCTCCCAATACAGAATATGGCCCCCTATAACCGCCAAATCTGCCTCTCCCGCTCACCGTACTAATAGATTTAATTCCACCCTCCCCGGTAAACCCCCCCATCCTCAATACAGTCCTATCCGGATTCTGACTCTCCCGGCCACGCCCAACCCACGACCTGGTCCCAGCCTCCGGCAAGTTGTCCCCCGACCCCCGCCCGGACATTCCTAACCCCTTTAAAAACCTAACTAAAAATTTATTTAGACACCCCTCCCTCCCACGCTTCCTACAACCCCACCATCTCTATCAATGAATAACAACTAAGCAGTCTGCTCTTAACCACGTCAGAGTCTGGAATGTAATAAATTCTTCTGAAAACATTGCCAGACTTAAGGTTGAGGGTGGGGGAGATATCTCTAATATGGAAGTTGTTGGCAGGAAAACACTGCTTCTGGCCTTAACCAAGCAGGGTCAGATGAAACCAAGATCTCAATGTCTCCTAAAGTAGGTCTTTAAGTACTAAAAATACTGCTTTGCTAGCTGAAACCTTCGCCAAACTTCAAAGGCAGACCTAAACCAAGACCACAATAATATATACATAGACTGGAGATGATCTGGATAAGTATCACAATAGCTGGATCATGGAAACGATCTTTTCTAGAATACAATTTTGAGTTAATAAAAGGCCCTGTTAGCTACAGCTATTATTTGGGATACAGGACAACTCCTAAACTGCACTTTTAATCAGTAGAGCATCAAATACAGCTCAGTCCAGAACAAAATCATTGTCCACAGATGGTAGGTCTCCCTCCAAGAAGAACTTTCGTAGTGTATTGCTACAAGCTGTTCATTACTGAATCAAGGTGGTATTTAAGTAGACCTAAGCTTTCCCCAGACTTAGTGTAAATACAACTCATTGTTTTTCTGATAATGGAAAAGGCAATGCAAAATTCCTGCCTTTAAAGTAGAGAAAAAGTATCAGAAATCTGCAGGGAAATGATGACACATTAATCTTTTGACTGCTTGCCCAATGATTGTGCATTATGCTTTATTATGATTTAGAATGCTTTGTGAAATAGACCACAGACTTGTGATTACCTCAGCGGTTTTCACGACATCAATTGCCACTAAAGAGCTGCCAATCCCCACCCAGATGAAAAACACAATAGTGATGGAATCAGTTCAAACATTGTCAACATCAGGCAATTTAATAGGCAACCAGTCCTGAATTTGTTTCTTGGCTTGACTTTCAGTAGGAGAGGAAACAAGATTGGGACAAAATTAAGATGGGTAAGGATCTAGGCAAAAATGATAAAAGATCTTTTGTCCTGCAATATGACAAACTAAATACTTAGCCTTAATTAGGTCATTTTATTTTCTATTCATTACTAATCCAAAGAATTCTTCAGAATTTTCCTCATTGTATTTCTTTAATCCACTTCAAAATGGATAAGGTATTATGCAATTCATCTCATTACCCACTAACTTCCTTTTTAAACGCTGTTCATTTTATTCTAATATGCTCAGCACCTTCATCACCACAGCTTGCTAGAGATTGAATCTGGGAGTAAAATGATTTAATCTGTCTTCTATCAGAACCCAATTCCTTGAGCTGCTCTTATTACTACTAAGAATCTAGTTATTTCCGTGAGAGAAGTAAAAAAATGCAGATGTGCATTTAAAGAAATGACATACAGTATATTTTGATTACCATGGCAACTAAAAATATTTTGAAATACTAAAGGATCAAGGTAATTAGTGAAAGAATAAAATAAAAAATGGTCATAATAAAGTAAAATAAAATAAAAACTTGGTGGTAACTTTACTTCAATTTTCCCCTATCAGGTTCCCAGCATCCTGGATAGTAGTGAGGTGAATTTCAGGCCAACACACCTATCAATGGCCTCCAGAGTTGTAGTACAGCTGCTACCTCTCATCAGCCAAAATAACATATTTTGTAAATTACACTCCCAGAAAAAGCATGGTGAATTACCACAGTGTTTGCTGTTTTTGTCATGTTTTCAAGGTTAAACACAAGCACAACCCTGCCTTGTGGTAAATTATTATTTTTTACTTCTGAAAGGAAGGGCTGAATTTGGTCCCAGATTTGTCATCCAAAGATGAAACAGCTTTAAAAATTCTCGGGGATGTTGGTTAAATAATATTTGAAAATAAAGATCATGGTGACAATTATCAGAAGGCACCTCACCCTTGTAATCCTTTGTGTTTTTGATGGTTTTGGTTTATGAACTTTAAACAAAAGGCCCATAAAACTCAGTTGCTAATCCCAGCCATTCAAACCAACACTATGATTATCTTGCAGGAAAATATAAGATAGCAGAAGTGGGATGGATATGATTTAAAGCTGGGTTTAAGAAACATAATTGGTCAAAAATGAAATTAAAATCATAGCCCATGAAGCAAGACTAATTTATATGGGCTAAATTATCTTTTTAAGAAATTCATGTCCTTTGAACTGAACTGTTCATGTAATTTCTTTCATTCCTTGGGGGACTCACAAGTCTAAATCCAAAAAGGATTCCGAAAACAGATGCTTTAATAGTTCATTTCCATTTCTGCTGACTTAAAACAGCATCCATATAACTTTACTCATGTCATTTGTTGATTTTGCCAGAGAAGACTGTATATGAAGTCCTTGGCAAGAAGCTTTGAAAAAAAAAATATCTCTGTCTGTCTGACACTGTATTGCTACAGAAAAGTTTAGAAAAAATCCATCATGTTTCTTATCTCAGATCTTTATTTCAACTTCTCCACTTTTCAGGTGCACTTCTTCAATTGAGGCACTGCTAATCTTTTTTTAACGTTCATTTTAATATTTTGGATTTTTTTTTCCAGTCCTGTCACTTTCTCCCGTTCTATTTTCCTGATATTTTAAACTTTAGTCCACCAAATCAAAAACCAAAGCACAACTCTAGAGCAGAAAAACAAAACAGGCAATGTTTACTTCCAGAAACTGGAAAAGAAAGTAGTTTTGGGCAGGTCAAAAAAATCAAGATGTCAGCCACAACTGATTAAATGAAGCTCACCCCACTGCACATGAATAAAGGTTCAGGGTTTGATTGCTCAGTCATAGCAGTCATCTTGACTTTAACACACATATACACATGTCAATTATGATATTTAAAAATGCAGTAACCATAATTACACATGGTAGCAAATGAGTTATTGTTATTTTGTGGAGCTTAAAGAGAAAAAAATCTTGTTATTGATCTCCTTCTAACAGGTTAATTCACCAAGAATAAAGTTGCCGTCCTCAAACTGCTTAACATGTTTTGTTAGGCCAAGAGAAGGTGTGGTAGCATCTCTAATAGTTTCCCAGTGTGTCAGAAGCCCAAAATGAATGTTTCTTGTGCTTTTAGCAGTTACTATTTGTAGAGGTTAGTAGAGTTGCAAACTGCTTTCAAAAGAAATGGGAAGGTGCTGTCAAGTCATGGTACAATCAATTTAAGTAGGAAATACTATAGAGGCATTAGGAGGACCACCACCCTCCATAATCTGCACAGATTGGTTATTATTATTTTCTGAGAGATTTAAGCATTGAAATAAGGCTACATTTTATCAGGGCCCAGCATTACAGATACAATGGCCATTTCTTTCATGCATATTAAAAAAAAAGTCTATTGGAACTTGAGGCCTCATCTCCAACATGGAAAAAGCAGGTTGTCCCATTGTTGTTAAGACATACCTGAAGGTGCCCTGTTGAGGACTTAAGAGTGTAGGATGAACCATCTAGGACTAGGTATCTTGAGTTATGCATCATAGTTCCAATTGCTGGGTTGCTCAAAGGATCAATACCAGTGGTGGGATTCAAAATTTTTTTACTACTGGTTCTGTGGTCATGGCTTGCTTGGTGTTAGTGGCTTGGTGGTCATGTGACTAGGTGGGCATGGCCAACTCAATGTCACTTATGTCAAGGGGTGCCTCACCTGGCCTATCTCCTCCCAGCCATTTCTTGTCACACCCTGCCTCAACGTCTCTATAGTTCTGTAAAAATATTGTTCACCTTTTTCTTACTTTATTATCTACATACTATAGATATACTTTCATGAACCACTGAAAGGAGGAAATGGCTCATATGCTTTGCCCAAGAGTGTGATAGGAGACAGGCTTTTAAGAGGCTACCAGAAAGGGGGGGGGAGGGGGGGCAAAATATTTTCCAAAGCTCCTGAGCTTCCTTTACCCTTTCTTATGGTTGCTACTGAGGAACACAAGGTTGGACTCTAGTATGATTTCTTTTAGAATCAATTTAAGAATTGTGCTTTCCCAAGAAATATTCCTTTATTAATTCCTCTCCCATGCTGTCAAATACTGCAATAACATTTATTTGCAGCATTTTCTAAGAATGTTCTCATTAAATATTACTTTAAATCTATTTTTGGGTAATAGTACATTTAACCCTTCCTCTATCATATTAAACACATTTCTTTTTTAAAGAATGCAACATATGGACTGTGGAAGATGAATGAGTCTGAAAAAAGTTGTCATGATTTTGCTATAACAAGGAAAGCTTGTCGGAATGAATTGTCAATTTATGTTTACAACTGTGTAGATTCCACAGTATGAAAAGTAAATGGTTTAATTAAAGCAATCAAAATGTTACAAAATAGCCTGCTTTGCAGACATATTATTTGGCCTGGATGTTAGATAAACCAAAAGGATCATTGTATAATTTTAGACATAACTTTTAAAGATATAAGGCACTGTGAGCATGGGCATGGGTTGTCGCAATTGTGTGGAAAGCAGCCCACATAATGTGACTAATTTGAAATTAAATTAATGAACGGAAAGAGTGTTCAACAACTGATCCAGATGTTTATTTTATTACAGGATAATTTCAATGTTTTCTTAGCCAACTTTTCTTAAATGTGTTTTCCGCGGTGTACCTCTGATGGCACCATCTTCTCTATGCATAGACTCACATAGAAGCTATGTTAGGAATTACAGATGCAATGTGGCTATTCTTTTCCTGGATGGCCTCTAGGTCTCTTATAGTCTCTTTGACTATGCAATCTCTTCTTGTGCACAATAAGGAACAAATATAGATTGGACATTCTTGCCAGCTCTAATCCAACACACAAAATTAAAAGAAAGTTTCTAACAATATTTTATAATCGGTATTAATATGCCTGTTGAATGGCTGCATTGAAGGGGCAAGACAAAATGAGTATATTCATAAACTTTTATATACCAGGTTTATAGCTTTGTGATCTTTATAAAGATATACCGTATTCAGCTTCAGTTCTTCTTTACGATTTTTACCCCATCTGACAAGTCTTCAGGGGAAAGCAAAGTTGTATCATATTAGCTTAGCAGAAAACCCTGTATTTTATATTGTTTGTTGATTATATGCCACTAAGTCAGCACTGACCCTTAGGAATGACACATATTTTCTCCAGAATAATCTCTCCCCAGTTTGACTCCTTTAGGTTGTCTAGACATGCATCCATCCCAGTGTAACTGAGTTCATCCACATCACTGCTAGTTGTCTTCTAATGTATTAATAATACTCAGAGTGCTAGCCCACTTATTCATCAGAAACTATAATCTTGTCCTACCTCTTTGGACAATTTTCATCCTGTTTCCATCAATTTTTGAAGAAGTTTGTTGAGTAACAGTTCACATGGTATCCGCAGAGAACTTTGGAAGAAGTAGATTATCTGGATTTCAGTGTGGGGTTGAAATGGTTGTGGATGACCCCTGGCAGGCTTGAATACAGATAATGCATTCATCCTTGCCTTTCTTGATATTCAGCAGTTTTTGTTATCGCTGAAACTTCTGGACCACCTTCAGGATTTCAGGAGGCAATCTTGTACTGGGATTCATTCTAATCAGTGTTGATAGGAAGAGAAACAACCTGTAGCTTCCACTGTGTGGGCTGCTTCGGGTGTTGACATTCTTCTTATTCCTATTTAATTTCTATAGGAAAGTATTGAGTGAATTTATCCAATAGCACAGAATGCAGCATTATCAGTATGAAGATGATACTTAGCTGTACATCTCCACTCTGGCCTGGCCAAATGATAACATGAAGGTTGTGCTCTTCTGTATGAGCAAAGATCTAGTGTGACTATGAACGGGAAGCAATATATTGACAAAGGAAACAAAAAGAGAAATACCATCATATGACCAAGTGCAATAGTAAGTGGGAAAGATCTTGGGAGACAGAAGAAGACATACTGCCAGATAAGATATGGCATAGCCTGCAGCTGCATTACAAAGAAAGAGTCAGAAGGCACCCTTCCTAACTCACACTCAGTAAAAGAAATAGGTGATTTGTACAATCAGACTTGCAAAATTCTGCTAAAGTAGCCTTACAGTAAAATAGCGTTAGCTTATCTGGTTATATTTTATGTCTGGCCTGCTAAGAAACGCTGACACCAAGCCAGAAAATCTTTTTAGGTGATGTTATTGCTGACAAGCCCTATCAGAGCCTTGCTATCATTTTCCAACCTTGCAACCAATCAATTTTTCTGACTTTTGACTCCCTTGATTTTCACTGATATTAGCCTGACATGAATATGAAAGAAACTATCAGATGAAATACAAAATGGTGTGTCTATAAAACTTCTGTGTGATCAGGAAAAAAAAGTTACGTGAAGTGCAGGCAAATCTTTTACCTAGTTGCAGGGCAGTTTAAAATGATGAGATATACCACTAACCCACAGAACCTAGACACCTGTTCCTGGAATTGACATACGATTCAGTGAAGTCTGTGAACAAGATTTGACATAATTTGACAACCTTCTGGTCTTATATTCAAATTATAGTTAAGCCATTATTGTTTTCATTAAACATTGCTTTATATAGTTGTGTGTGATTTCTTTCTCTATTTTTGCTTACTATGCATTGCCTGCAATCTAATAATCTAATAATACAGGACCAAAATCCTGTAAAACAAACAAGCAAAAAAGTCTAGCATCAGACTGTTATCAAATTTATTTATTTATTTAAATTTTTATACCGCCCCCTCTCCCAAAAAGGGACTTGGGACGGTGTACAGCCTACTAAAAAACGAACAGTATGTACAATTAAAAACAAATTAAATAGCATTAATCCGGCCGAAATCCCATCAGATATAAAATTACCAAAATTTAAAATTCAAGGATTGTAATTAAAAATTTAAATCCAAATTAATTTAAAACCCCACGAACCGTTTACTGGGCCAGGCCGGCCTGTTGGAAAAACAGGGTCTTTACTGCGTGCCGGAAGGTCTGGATGTCGGTAATAATCTTAAATCCATTCTCCCCGAATCAAATAATGCAATTTTAATGCATGTGTTCCCTTGGAGGGTGATGCACCATAAGGTGAGAAAAACATAATTTTCAGTCATTACAATATTACAGGATGTTGCCTCAATCAATGCCAAACCAAGATGGAGGCAGAAATGCAGTCTGTTCTCTTTTGCTCTTCAGACACTGTGCTGGGCACATCCAGCATGTACGCATGGCTATTACCAAGTAGTGTGTGCGTGTGTGTGTTTTTGTGTGTGTGTGTAGAAAGATAGATAGCTGATAGCTAGACATATAGATGATAAATATAAATGATAGATGATAGGTAGGTAAGTAGACAGACAGACAGACAGATGAGAGATATAGGTAAAAATCAACCAAATCTCAATGGTGTCATTTGAAAAACTAAGTATGCCCTTAAATAAACTCCCTAAATACTGTAGCTATTGGAACATCAGATAAATTAATTGTGGTGGCCTGAGGATAGATATTAACTAGGAGAGTATTTTGGGTATAAATAGCCTTTTTCCACATATGAAATTCACGTAAAGAATTGTGAGCTGATTCTTCATTCTTTTTAATTTTTTCTAAATAGACTAACTGCAACTTACATATTCTTTAAAAATCTTTCAATATTTTGCATCTATCTGGATCTTAAAACAGGAATAAGTCCTTTGCCTGTTCTTGAATTGATTCACTCTCATTTATTTAACTCTCACTGAATTATGAACCCCTCCCCCCCTTTTTTGTTTACCCTGCACCCATCTCTCCTAATGGGGGAAAAGCTCACAGCACATCTATTCTGCAGCTCTACAGCACTTTCTGTCCATAAATTAATCTGTCCAACAAATAACTCTCAAATAAAAATAAATGCCCTTTCCATTTACTGCTGCTGCTGAGAAAAGCACAAAAAACATAATCAATGGAAAGTAATACAAAAGGTGTGAAGCTTGCATGACCTCCATACAAGAAACAAGCTGACAGCCTATGAAAGCCAGACCTGCAGTTCAGCCCGTGTTATTCAATCAGAACCAATGGGAGGGGATGATGTCTAATTTAATGTATTCCATTTCAGACATTGTATGAGGAGAGGCATATTAAAATGAGCAGCATGATAACTTTTTCAGACTAAAAATCGCCCACCTCTGTTAAAATCCTATATCATCATATTTATCTGTGTATCTGATCAGCTGCAGTTCACAAAGGATTATGCCTTTTAATCAAATGGATTAGTCTGAAAAGATGCTACTAGATTCCTTCTGATTTTTATGTTTTGTGGATTAGCAGTTATCTTCAAGGAAAGTTCTGAACTTCATGAGGAAGCCCAGCATTTCACAAATGCAAGGCAACGTCCCAACAGATCTGTCCCCTTCTCCCCATACCGATTTCTAGAAATGTGGAAAGTAAGATCAGTTTCATGGAGATATGTGGGAATCAGGCAGATGCCTTCCTAATTCACTGTAATATAAGGAGGAGGCATAGCACAATCAGGTTTGCAAGATTGTGTTGTTATATAACCAATTTCAATAAAACTAATTTTAGCCTTTCTCTGGAATTGATTTCCTGGAGTGGTCTACATAGTTAAGGAATTTAAGAAGACTGCACCATATGTATGTAAAGGTAGGAAGGTTATCTCCACAAAATGTTCTTACTTCTCTTTTAACAGATAATCAGAGTTGGAAGGGATCTTGTAGGTCATCTAGTCCAATCCCCCGCCCAAGCGGGAGACCCTACATCATTTCTGACAAATGGCAGTCCAATCTCTTCTTGAAAGTCTCAAGGGATGGCGGTCCCACAACTTCCAAGGGCAAGATGTTCCATTGGTTGATTGTTTTCACTGTCAGAAAGTTTTTCCTTATTTTCAGGTTAAATCTTTCCTTGTTCAGTTTCCTTCCATTATTCCTTGTGTGGCCTACAGGCGCTTTAGAAAATAGTTTGACCCCTTCCTCTCTGTGGCAGCCCCTCAAATATTGGAAGACTGCAATCATGTCTCCACTGGTCCTTCTCTTCACTAGACTAGCCAAGCCCAGTTTCTGCAACCATTTGTTGTATGTTTTAGCCTCCAGTCCCCTAATCATCCTGGTTGCTCTTCTCTGTACTTTTTCTAGAGTCTCAACATCTTTTTTTATAATGTGGTGAACAAAACTGGATGCAGTACTCTAGGTGTGGCCTTACTAAGGCTTTATAGAGTGGTATTATTACCTTCCTTGATCTTCTCTCTGAACCTCTCCAAAGGATGTATATCAACTGCATAGACATAGTCTTCAACTTATGATGCAATTATGACCACAATTTCCATTGTTAAGTAAGTTTGTTGTTAAGTGAGTTGTGCATAATTTTATGATTTTTCATTACAGTTGTTAAGTAAATCATGCAGTCATTAAGCAAATCTTAATGACTTGCTTGTTGGAAGCCAGCTGGGAAGGTCACAAACAATGATTGCAAAGATACTGCAATTATTGTAAATACACGCTGGTTGCAAATGCCCAAATTTTGATCATTTGATTGTGTAAACACTATGAACTGGTTCATCTTTTGTGCCATTGTGACTTGGTCACTAAACAAATGGTTGTAAGTCGAAGACTAAATGTACATGCAATTATCGGCATGTCAAGTGCAGTCATACATATCTCAATCTGGGTTTTTCTCCTAATTATGTTTATTATGCTAAAAAGAAATATCCTTATGACGGGGTGGCTGACATAACCCAATCTTCTATCGCACTCTGCTCCGCAGCCAGAAGAGCCATGCATATCTTGGGCCAGGGATGTGCATGCAACTTCCTTTGCTGTATCTCACTCCAAAGTTCAGAAGAGATTACACTCCTGTATTAGCATTTGTGAGTTGCCATTCTAAATTATGTCCAGAGTGCTCATCCCCTGAAATGTATTTTCACCGTATTGTCATAAATGCTTTCAAATTACTAATTGAATGGACATGACATTTAAGAATTACAAATTAAGGCCCCCCAAATTACACTCTTGTCACAAAGTTGTAATCCTTCCAAGAGTTGATTTCAAACAGCCTGATACTTGAATGAGAATCTTGAGCCATCTTGCTCAGCAACATCAGTGCTAACAATCTCTACAGAGTTTCTGGCAAGAATTTTTCCTGATGCTCCTGGAAATGCCAGGAAATTGAACCTAGGACCTCCCACACGCAAAGCATGTCTTTGACTAATGAGCTACAGCTTTCTTTTCAGAGGACTGAAACTTAAGTGAGCAGATTTTGTCTGGCAGGTTTGAAGTGTACAATTTAAGTGAGAAAATGGATGGAGGAAGGAAGAGGGGGGAAGAGGAATAAAGTACATAGCAATGTGCTTGTTTAAAGCAAGCAATGATCTGCCTTCAGAACATGCATTTTACACTGCAGTTTCCAGGATGTATTGCATGTTCTTCTGAATCTAAGATTCAGTTTCTAGTCATGTACAATGTCAAGTTCAGTCACAGGATTGTTCAATACAAGAAACTCTGTTATGAGAATATCTGCTCTCTTGGAGATTTGCTTCAAGTCAAATCTAGAAAGAACATTGCTCAGAATGGGAATCAGGTAAGTATTTCCTCCTATCTGGTAAGAACTAGCCTATTTTCCCCCAAATAAATGCATATAAATGCATCTTGTTGGACAAGATGGACAAAATTGGACAAGAATGCAAGACTGAGAACTTAGTGTTGGAAAGACAAATTCACTACATGATTATAGGTATATTTATTCCAAAATAAGAGCTTCCCCTTTTAATGGAATGTCTTCAGTAGGAAACATACAGAGAGCTGCAATTGTTGGCTGATTGACATTCTAAGAACTTTTGTATCTGGGATCATAACATTACTGCAGTATTACTAGATGGGAAGAATGCAAATTATTTGGGAATACATTGATTCTGCTGATCTGTCTCCCACCCTCTCTCCTCCTTCTCTGATGCTGATCCATCACTCAGGGCAGCTAATAAATGACACTGCTAGAAGTTTGCATCTTAATTGTATCTGCAGTTTCCACAATTAATAATCTAACAATAAGTGTGCTATGCAGCAAATATACAAGGATTATGGAATGTAAGGAAACTGATTTCTAGTCTTGCCTTAGGCATGAATGCCAGCTGGGTGACTTTACTCTGGGTCACTCTCTCTCAACCACCTAACAGGGTTGCTGTTGTGGGAAAACAGGAGAAGGAAGTATTAGGTATGTTCACCATCTTGAGTTATTTATTTAAAAAATCAATAAAAGTGGGGTAAAAAGAAATCTAAAATAAACAAAACAAATCACTGCATACCTGGAAATGACAACACTTCAAAGAAGAGGGAGCAATTTAGTATAGGATAAAAGAACAGTGATAAAACTAAATTCAAATACCTGCAATGTATTTGGACGTATGAGTCTTAATTTATACCCATCTAATAATGCACTTATACAAATGAGCATTTTCTATACTTTCAATTACAATCAAATTGTAGCTTAGTGGTTTTCCTGGTGCCTTTTCAACCCACTTCTCAGCAGGAAGCAGTTGACTGTTGAAAAATTTCATTTGGAGAATTAGCAAAAGTAATAATGTGCAGATTACATAACAAAACAACCAGACTACTTTTCTTGCAGTATTCAGATCAAAGGAAATCTACTCAATACATATAACGATTTTACTGCCATATGTTTGGTTGAGGAAGATACTTGTTTTCTTCGGAGTCTCCTTTTTGTTGTCCTTCTGCGAGATTGTGTCTTGTATCATCTTCATTTTAATAGCATGCCAGCCTCCCACTCTTCTTTAAGTATCATCAGGTCCTGCGTGAGGCTGTGCTCTGTCCCATGAGTCACTTTCATAAGATTGTAAGTCTAAAATGCAGAAGGAAAACATTTTATTATGGTATGCCTCTAAATATCTCCATCTGGAATATTTTATTTCTAAAAAACAACTTTTGCAACTTTGCTAGCTATTGGTTGTCACTTCAGCTTGCCTCTTCATATACTCCATAACAATGCAACCTCTTTTCTGCCAGTTTATCCAGATTGCTATGGAATTTTCTGCTCTGCAAGCTAGTTTTCTTGGCCTCTATACAGTTTAAAATGACATGTGAGTTGGGATACGTTTAGGTTAAACATATGTGCACCTTTCAAGGTAATTTCAGCTTAGTAGTATAAGAGCAGCATTATGGAACTGGCCTTGCTGTGTTTTCCTCCATGATCTGAAAAAGGTTTCAGTTAGCGTTGAGATCTATAGAACGAATAATGCCAAATAATGAAAGAACTTAACCATGAGCTACCTGAGCAAACTAATAGGATACTCAAAAAGCACACTGCTTTTCTCTCCAAGAATATAAAACTCATTAGGTAATTGATAAGGAAGTGCAAGTAAAAGCCCAGCACATTCATTTATGTCTAATTTGCATTTGGATTGAACAGGATACCTAACATCAGAGACACATGTAGTGGTATGCAAATATGCCTCTCTTCTGCTCAGTCATGATGAAAGGAGAAAGCAAAGTCCGTCATGCTAATGGGCTCCAAAGCAAAGGCCAGGATATTGAGGAAATTGTTTCGATTTCTACTTTATTCCTCAATTACATGAAGGCTTCTTAAGAATTGCATAGGAAGGACACGCTCATGTTATTCACATCACACATACAGTAAATAACACATGGGGCAAGCTGGAAGGAACCAGTTCAAATCGAATCTATTTGGAAAAGGATGCCTGTCATTCTGGGACAGATACATCTGGGTTATGTCCCTTTGTAGCAGGGAACTAATATTTGGGGAATATACACGCTTTGGGGGTAAGAGCTTAATGTCTCAGTAGAGGACTTACTGCATTCTTACAGCTTTCCAATCATTTCAAGTAGTCTTGGAATATTGTGTGATATAAAATTATTGGAGGCTAAACGTCTTCCCGATTTCCTCAATTTTTCTGTACACTTTGCAGAGGGTTGGGGATTTTTAGGGTCTTATTAGTATCAAAACATAAAATCTGCCCTTTGTCTATTTTGGATAACCAAACTAATCTTCTGAAGTTTGAAAAATTATAATTAAAATATCTTTTAACTGTAGGGAGTCTTTGGAGGTTACAGTTTAGTGTAGGATTTATGAAGATAAACCCAAGATAAAAAGTAGTTTAATCTCCAGAAGGTGTGTTAGGAATCTATTTTTCTACTTACAGGCAAAACTAGACTGCAATATTGACATGTGGATGGATATGGTGGCGCAGTGGTTAGAATGCAGTACTGCAGGCTACTTCTGCTGACTGCCACCTGCCTGCAATTTGGCAGTTCAAATCTCACCAGGATCGAGGTTGACTCAACCTTCCATCCTTCCGAGGTTGGTAAAATGAGGAGCCAAATTGTTGGGGCCAATATGCTGACTCTGTAAACTGCTTAGAGAGGGCTGTAAAGCACTGTAAAGCGGTATATAAGTCTAAGTGCTATTGCTACCTTCCAGGGATGCAGTGAAATGATCACTCAGTAATACCATATCAGACTTAGAATTCAACAATTCTATTAAATGAAGCTACTAGATATCAAAATCAATTAAATGTGAAAGAAATAAGTTATGAAATAACACGAAATTAACCAAAAAAATTATATTTTAATTATAACATTTTATCACAGATATTTACACCTCAAAATCAGCTTTCAATCATTGTTAGTATTATTACTACTATTATTTTGAATCAATCTGCTGAAGCATGAAGGCATCTTCACTGAAGATTATGGATTGTAATCTGTCATGCTGATTCAGTATAGGTTATGCCACCATAGATGCCACCAAATGGGCATTTATGCCCATGGTAACATTGGAATTTCAATCTCGCAATTAATAGTCTAACATCTTAACCCCTAAATTACTTTGGCAATTACTTCAAAAAACTCTTGTATCTATATGTGTACATCTGTGTGTGTGTGCGCACATATATGCATGTAACAAGTGTATGGATTAATGCTGCTAATTCTTAAACAATTATTTGTAATGGGGCATAAAACACACCATCTTAAGCTCAATGAGGGAAAGGCCAGAAGCCTAACAAATAGGACAGAAGCATAAAAATAATTTGATAACAATCGGTGTTCAATCTCAGATAAAGCATTGTAATGGTTTAGTTGAATTTTAGAAACTTTTTTTTTACATCTTTAAACAAGAAACTGGAACTTAAACTACAATGTGTGAAACTTTACAAAGAATCAGCTGGGGAATTACATATGGCAGTTGTCACAAAGCTATGTAACTCGAGCAAATATATTTTATATATACAGTGTCATTTCCAGAAGGTCTTGTACATTTTATAAATCTATCACAAATTTAGAAGAAACTCCAAATAAGGAGCAGCCAGCTGAGACAGGTTCAGGTCGGCATGCAATGAACTTATACATATAGGACACCATTCATGTGCAACCAACTTGTTTTATGCCACATAACTAAAATCTTATTACTTTCTCTCCCCAAATGCGTTTTAAAGTTTAAACAAACTAATAGATTTAATTACCTATAGTAACTTATTTTTCCATAGGAAGTTATTTTGTCTAAGTACTTTTACAGATTTGGTTTCAGAATGCTATTGAGCTGAATAAACAGTTAACAAAATAAATAATAGTTAACAAAATAAATAATCATCAGAAACAAGTTAGTTACTAATGTATTTCCTTTCAATAATGATGAGCAGATTATGTATATAAAATGTATTCTGAACTGGCTTACAAATAATTCATATAAAGAAACTTCCTCCGATCAGATCTTTTAATAATACACATTCCTTGCAATGGTCAGCTCTGAATTAAAAGTGCTCATGATTTAATGCACCCGGATTTTGATTGTCCTCTTTATTTTTTTTCATTAGCATTCCATCCCAAATATTTCAGGTGAGTTTCAGAATTCTTACTACTTCATGATCAAAGGAAGCATTTCCACTACTATTTACCTTACCTTCGCCATTCAGTGAGATGCAGAACATGATCAATATTTAAAAAGGAGAAGCAGATTAAGGTACTGAAACAGTCTCTTGTTCATCCAACTTAATAGCTATTTGCCATTCAAGGTTTCGGCTGATTAATGTCACCCCCTCAGATACTGAACAGTAATTACCAACCACTGCTATTAAAGTAAGTCTCTCCTGGAAACTGTAAGCAACTCACTTTGTAGCCATTGCCTCGGGGGCTGGTGTAGATATAAAAAAGTGGGAGAATGCTTGCTGACTGACATGTGGAAAGTGAGGTGAGCAGGGAGGTTGTAGAAATGCAGTCAAGGAGAAACAATTAGGAGGAAAGAGAATGTAGAACCAGTGAGCAAAACTGACCTGTTTCAGGGTTTCAAGGGCCTGAGAGGACATGTCCTGGTGGCACTGCAACTTGGCCACTCTCATCATCTGGATAGCCCTCAAAGGATGGAAGCCGGGATAATAAAACCTGAAAGAAGGGCAGAAAGAAAATTACATCCATTTGTCAGTTCTCACCTTCACCGTTCCTGCCTCAGTGGAGAGCCATTTGAGTAGGACTACAAAGCCACTGTGGATTTTAATGAGCATTGGGGGAAATTAGCCAGTGTCGAGGAGGATGAAATACTGAGGAGTTGTTAACAAATTATTATTTTTAGTCTTGGAACAGGGTAGGATTCCCCACCTTCCTGAGACAATGTAATAGTCAACAAAGAAGCATTCAGTCTTACTATCATGGGGGCAATGCCATTTTCACTAGGATATTTTTCTGTGTAGGACCTGAACCTTCATATTCCCAAAAGCTGCCTGAGCTTTAATCTTGTGAGTTATTTGGGACTTATACTTCCTAATATGTGACTCATAAAATATGCATATGTAAGTCATTAGGGGGAAATTCATTTGCCCTATTTATTTATTTATTATTAAAATTTATATACCGCCCTTCTCCCAAAGGACTCAGGGCGGTGCACAGCCTACTAAAACCACATATATATAAAAGTTAAAATAGAATAAGGGCTGTAACCGAATCTAAAATCCCAATCTTAAAATTCAATACTTAAACCCCATTAAAATTAATTTAGGATCAGCCCAGGCCGGCCTGCTCAAAGAGCCAGGTCTTCAAATCACACCTGAACACCCTCAGGTCGGTGGTCATTCTCAACTCAGGGGGGTGCCCATTCCAGAGAGCGGGTGCCCCCACAGAGAAGGCCCTGTTCCTCAGGGTCGCCAGGCAGCACATAGAGGCCGTCAGGACCCGAAGGAGGCCCTCTCTGTGGGAGCGCACAGGTCGGTGGGAGACTACCGGCAGAATGCGGTCTTGCAGATAATCTGGTCCGATGCCATGGAGCGCTTTAAAGGTCAAAACCTTTAAAGCGCACCCGGAAGGCCACCGGCAACCAATGCAGGAGAGCTTTTAGACGCCTATGGAAGCCAGCCTTTTCTATCCTGGCATCTTCCAGACACAATTTCAGGGAATTATGACAATGATCTTGACAGGGTGAGATATACCAGGCAGGAAAGATGCTTTCAGTCAAAGATAGGAATAATGTTTGTGGTGAAAGATGCACTTTTCTTAAAATCAATTAATAATTGGATTCCCTGGCTGAAAAGTGTAGAGAATTTAGCTGCAATGGATGATATCCATGGACTGGGTAGAACTGAAATGTTTAGTCAATTTGGGGGTGGTGTGGTGGAAATTAAAGGAAAAAACTCTTCATTCTTAAGGTGAAGGCATTGATTTTGTCCCTTCAAAACAGACCATGCACACAGAGAAACACGTACAGGAAATAATTAATCACAGCTTGCCCACTCCTAGTTGGAAACCATGAGGCCCAAGAAACCTGTTGTAGCAGAAGAGATGGATGTGGGCTATAAAGTCTCTTTTCTTTCCTCAAATATAAATTCAATAACTGGATTCCAGAAAGCAGTACATTTTCAGCCTTCTACAATATACGTAGTAGGAATACAGTAAAACCAGTGGTGCTATTAGGATTCCTGAACTGTTGGAAACATGACGACTATTCCTACAAATAAATTCCTAAACATAGTAATCATGTCCAATGTGCCTTTTTAACTATTATTTTCTGGGAGAAACAGTTGTTTTAGGCAGATTAAATTATTCTGAATAAGCAGGCAAAGCAAAGCATGACTTGCCAACTTTTTCAGAAGTGAAAAACATGCATACAAATAATTTAAAATCAAGCCTAATGTCATCTTTCCCAAAATGGCCTTCTCCTTCTGCCAAACCCCCATTCAAATATCTTGTCCTCATAAATGTTGCTATTCCCCTGCCTCAGAGAAACAAGAATGGCTGACAACCTGGGCCATCGAGCATAAAGCCCCTTGAAGTAATAGCAACTGATGTCTGGAATGTCAAAAAGATGGCTTCCTGAGCTCTTTTACCAACAGTGCTGACTGGCCTTTTGCCAGGTTGCCCAGCGATTCTCTCCAGCAGGAAATTGATCCTGCAGGGTCCTTCCACATCAGTTCCATTGAGACTTCTTTAAAAATTGCATCCAACTCCTAAGGTCCTTAAGAGTCTGTAAAGATTTAGGATTAAGGTAAATGATACCAGAGGAAGTAGTAACTAATTAAGCAATGTCAGGTTGATAACTAAAGCCATTCATAGGCATAATCTAAAAACAGGAAATTCAAGAGGTGAAGGTAAAGGAAACAAGCATGAAATGAAGTGTACAGAGAACATAAATATTTACAAAGCTGTTTTATTGGGCTGATTTATGTACTTATTCCATGCATGGGCTTAGTGGCTTTTCATTAGCTTTAAATCTGACATCTAAAATAAGTGCCTGGTGTTACTTTCTGTAACAATGTTTCTAAAATCATTTGAAGATTCTTTGCATGGGATATATGCTAACAATTTCTTTGTCCTCTCTGGGAAGAGAAATGAGAAGGAATGTCCAGACAGCTGAGTCCCACTGAATTTCAAAAAGAAGACAGCATGGGGACAGTTCAATTTGTTAATGATGTACTTAAGTTCAGCTCCCAAAACACTAGAATCTTAAGGCTATCTCAGAAAAGTGAAAAGAGGCTGACATACATAGTTAAAGGATTAAGCTTTCAAATATATTTCAGATATATATTGCTTTCCAGCCAAGCCAAGGTATCTAATAGAATGAAGGAATGTGTGCTATTGCTAGTTTAACTGGCTCTCACACTCTAAGACCATGATGGCAAAACTATGGCATGTGTGCCAGAAGTGGCATGCAGAGCTACTTCTGCCGGCACGTGAGAAGTCACCCCGAAGAGTCCCACTGTGCATGTGCACACACTGCTCGCCCACCAGCTAATTGTCAGGTATCTGGCGTGCATGCGTGGGCGGCATGGGAAACATGTGCACATGCGTAGATGCGTGGGGTGCACAGGGGATCATGCACGCATGCGCAGACTCATGCCATGTGGGGGGCATGCCCGCATGCGCAGGGGGTGTGGGGGAGACAGCACACATTGCCTTCTGGTTGCTGGCATGCGAGTGCACAGGGAGCCAAAAAAAGGTTTGCCACCACTGCTCTAAGAGAAAGTACCACGAGTAGCTCATCACTGGCCACAATTCTCATCCCAATTTAACACCATATAGTCATAAGCAAGAAGAACTATAATGAAACGATGAATCTCATGTCAGCAGTTAAGAATATATTGTAGCTAAGAATATAATTATTGACTATTGAAACTGATTAAGAATTAGTCAAATTTAAGGGACAACAGAAAAAGAGTTCACTATAAAACATGTACAGGTAGTCCTCAAATTATGACCATGCATTAACAATTGTTCAACGTTACAAAAGTGGAAAAAGCGACATATAACCAGTCCTCACACTTACAACTGTTGCATACTCCCCATGGTCACATGTGGTAATCAAAATTTGGGCATTTGAGAACCAGAATGTATTTATGATGGCTGCAGCATCATGTGATCACTATTTATAACCTTCCCAGAGGGCTTCTGACAAGCAAAGTGAATGGGGGAAACCTGGATTCATTTAATGATTGTGTGGTTTGTTTAACAATTCTGGCAAAAAAAGGTGATAAAATCAGGTATCCCCATCTCAATGACTACATTGCTTAGCAACAGAAGTTCCAGTCCCAGCTGTGGTAGTTAAGTCAAGGACTACCTGTAATAGAATGAGGGATGGTATCCTGTTTTCAATTCTGCAGTATTCTCACCTTGAGACAAACTGATGCAAACTGCATCAAGTCTTTGTAAGGGAAGTAGACACTGCTTTACATGCAGTGGTTACCACACATACTGACCACTTACAACCATTGCAGAGCACCCCCAGAGTTGCACCCCACTCAGGCCTCCTCTGCCAATTGACAGAGCAACAATTCAGAACTCTTTCAGAAGGCCAGAAGAGTGGGGCCTGTCTCACGCTGGAAGTAAGATGTCCCAATGGGTGGAAGCAACAACGAAGAAGACTTTCTTCCTGGATCCCATCAATAGAAAGTCTTTAACTGATGCAATCCAGAACATACCCTCCCGAGTGGCAATCTACGGAAGAATTTGCTTCATCTGGTTCCTCTGATAAGATCTGTCTAGTATGACTGAACCTCTGGCATAACTCTCATCTTCCTCAGAGTACAAAAGCTCCATAGCCATGTCAAGGTATTGGGGGGGAGGAGATGGAAGAGCGGGAGGAGGAGGATTTCAGTAGAATTTGAAGTAATTCTGATATCACTACAACAACTATTGTAAATATCAGGATAATAACAGTATTTTGGTATAGCCAGGAGAACATTTTGTACTGCTACATCTATATCTATGAACTCTGTGCAAATTTAAAATAAACTCAGGTCCAGAATAGGAAATACAATAAAAGGAACAAACTGGAAAGAAAGCAATTCAAAGGAAGATGTACTTTAGCAACAATGTAACAATAACCCTGGCATTCATTATGTTCTCTGACAGCAAATCAATGCTGGTTGTTACTATAAGTAGCACATACTCAACTCTGTTACATGCCTTCAAAGTGCAATTATTAGACTAACATGAGGAACAGAGATGGCAAAATCTTCAAAGAGTGTATAATCTTGGAACAAAATTCCTATCTTTCCTTATTTTTCCCCCCAATGTGTGAGTGACACATTTAAATATACACAGTGTCAAATGCTAAAACACTTTTGGAACATCAAGGGATTGTTTGGCCTTAAAAACTACCCAAAAAGACAGGATGTGAAAAAAATTATCTGGGATCTATCCAATTTAAATTACAATTACTGAAGTTTGGGAAAATATTTCTAAATTCTGAACAATAAAAAGGAATTATACATTCTTGCCATAGTATCCAAAACATAGGTTCAGTCATTTTAAATAGTGAATTGGAATCCAGCAACAACAGAAATGCAAAATACCAAAACATTATTGTACTATTTTTAATGCTGGAATTCATTTAATCTCTTAGGGACATTAGTATCATATTTACCATTTATTTTTTCATGGTAAGACAAATGGATTCTTTTTTTAAAACAGTATTATTTCTAACTTCATGATTATGATTACTATTTATTCATAAATGTATTTTGAACTCCATTAAACAATGAAATGTTATCCACACTAAATATGATCTTAAGTAGCCATTATTATAGGGCCACTACTAATTATTTGTCCCTGCTGTTCATGATTTACTTATCTAAATTCTTTCTACATCTACATCTATATGTCCATTCTTGTTCTAAACTATTTTCTTTGAACTTTTTTATTCAGTGGCTTTCAAATGACAAATATCCTGCCACATTTTTTCAATGCTTTGAATTCTGTTAATAATTATTAAATTGATCATACTAAACAGAATGAAGTTACATTATTATTTTACAATGACTTTAATGTCAATTTTGCTGGGATTAATGCCAAACTAGTTATGTTTTTTTAGGCATTTGTTTTATTATAATTTCATATTCTGTGAATCTGTTGAAAAGTAAAATCTATAAAATATCAACTAAGATAAAACTCTGAATTTGCCATATAGGATACTAGTGAAAAAGATCAAGAAATAAATTTCTTTTAAGTTCTTCTGATTGGCTACCAAGGTCATATGGACTGTAACTCCTTAACTGGAGAATTTTTGTTTTGTTTTAATGAATGCATTTCATATTTGTCATGGAAGCTGAGGTTAATTCCAGATTGAAGAGCAAGAATATGAACTTAAGCTATGCTTTCACATTTAGAAATAAGCATTTATCAACTTACCACTGTAGATGTAATGATATCTTGCAGCTGCTTTGTATTATTGAGGTAAGTCAGCCTTCTCCTATCTGATTCATTAATCTTCTAGCTAATGTGATCATTGGTCATGCTTGATACAGATAAAAAGATCAAGAAAACTAGTAATTGTACCTGGAGTCTGAGGTTTTTGGGATATATTCACCTTACAGACTTAACATTTTCTAATTGCTTGACCATGGAGACCCTAAGTTTTGCTTGTGGTAAAAATCCACAGCATGCATGGAAGGGAAAATAAATAATCACATTTATCACTGCCCATTTATATTAAATCATACAAAATGGGAAAATATTAAATTACCTCTGTTCTTCAAATCAAGTCACAAAAAACATAAACAAAAGAGACCCTATATCATTTCAGATAGGTGGCTGTCCAGCCTTTTCTTAAGTCTCCAGTGATGAAGCACCCACTATTCTGACAGCAAGCTGTTCTTTTAGTTAATTGCCTTCACTGTTGGGAAGTTTCTCCTTAATTCCAGGTTGCTTCTCTCCTTGATTAGTTTCCATCCACTGTTTCTTCCCTTGCCTTCTAATGGTTTGGAAAATAAATTGATTCCCTTTTCTTTGTGACAGC
Source organism: Bungarus multicinctus (assembly GCA_023653725.1). Taxonomy (NCBI): domain Eukaryota; kingdom Metazoa; phylum Chordata; class Lepidosauria; order Squamata; family Elapidae; genus Bungarus; species Bungarus multicinctus. Next base: position 65,737,794 of record CM042836.1, on the reverse strand, counting down.
CTCTCAAATACTCAAATACTGTTCTTCCAAGCTATAGCTATAACATAATTTGCTTGAAAGCGAAAGTCAGGAAAATTGCTTTTTGTCTATTTTGGTACGGGTTTTGAAATAAGATATTCTATATTCATTACTTCATATGCTTGCAAGCTTGGCATTTTGGCTGACTTGTCATTTGGGGCTATTGTTGTGCTCTTTCCTTTGACCCTGGATGCTTAACCAAAAGAGAAACAAGATGCATACTGTACATTTTGATTCTTATCCAAGATCAGCCAGTAAACATCACAGTCAAGGCATAAGTGATGAGGGATGGTGTTTGTATTGTCTGCGGTGACCCTCATGTGTGGTTTTTCCATACTGAAATCTTATACCGGTGGTGCTTGACCTACAACAGTTCGTTGTTAGTGACTGTTCAAAGTTACAATGGCATTGAAGAAGGTAACTTATGACCGATTTTCACACTTATGACCATTGCAGCATCCCCAAGGTCATGTGATCAAAATCCAGATGCTTGGCAACTGGTTCATATTTATGACGGTTGCAGCATCCTGGGGTCATGTGATCAGCTTTTGTGACCCTCTGACAAGCAAAGACAACAAGGAAGCCAGGTTCACTTAACAACCGCTGTTACTAACTTAACAATGGCAGTGATTCACTTAACAACTGTGGCAAGAAAGGTCATAAAATGGGACAGAACTCATTTAATGTCACATAAATTTTGGGCTCAATTGTGGTCGTAACTCAAGGACTACCTGTAATCTTATTTATTTATTTAATTTTGTCAAAAGCTTACAATACAATAGAAATAACAACAAACCTAAGTTTAAATATAAGAAATAGGAACTAATAATTGGGGACAATAGGATAGGGACGGTAGGCACGATTGTGCACTTATGCACGCCCCTTACAGACCTTTTAGAAATGGAGTGAGGTCAATAGAGGTTAGTTTGATAGTCTTTTATAATCTGTCCACTAAGTCTGCTCTGCAGGGCATATACAAACCCTACAAGAATTCAAAAATAAATAAAATAGAATTGCTTTTTTAGATATCATCAAGAATTATACATTTACATAGTAATTATTGGATACTTATATATTGTGTCTCTTGATTAAATAATGCGTCTAGGTAAGTAACCAATACACTCTTATCAAAATACCTACATTTTTACAGTCCAACTTTTTAATGGATACTTCTTACTTTTATTATACTATTATAACTACATGATCTCTTATCTTCCACATAATATTCAGTTAATGGATACTTTTAATACCAATTAATGGACCTTCACTGAGCAGCATGGCACAGAGCTTCTAACAATGGTATATCTTGACTCTGAACTCACTCGAGCACTCTGGATTGGAAGAAATACAAATAATAGTTGCTCTATTTTTAAAGAAACACAGAAGCTTCCATTGGACAAGAAGTTCAGATGGTTCATTGTGAGTCAAATACAGATATCAGAGACCTTCTAATGGATTTTTAACGCTGTGTAGCTGAAGCATACTGGAGAAAGCCAAAAAAGTTATCACTATTTTCCTGTGCCATTTGATATTGTTTGCTCTGTATAAATTAGAAGGCTGTTTACTTTTGATCCAACTAAGTAAAAACCAAATTTAAGAACCTTACAAGACAGCTTTTCCTACTGCAGTTTGTTGATTTCTTATCATCTTTTTTTTCTTTCAAGTGGTCTTTCTGAGTGTAAAATTCTTTCATTCTTTCTCTCCCCATCTCCTCTTTTTAAAAATCCCTTTTCTTTTTCTTCCTCTCGTATCTCTTCTGGCTACCATTTCACTCTTAATTTAATCTGCTGTTTCCAGATCATTTTTTGTCCCTGCATAGTAGCTGCCCTGCTGTTCTACTCATTGTGTGCAGGTGCTTGACAAAGCTCAGCTGATAAAATGGTTAGTCTCTATTCAGAGATAGTCTTTTATAAATTTAATCTGAAACTTCACACACAACGTGGCAAAGTAGAAAACAAATTGCAGGCTCAATCATACCACACAGATTTATTTCATCAAGAATATAAATTAGGTAGGAATACTTCTAATATGCTAGATTTCTATAGCAACTAATGCATTTTCTTAAAAATTCTGGAAAGGAATCAGTCATCTGATTAATAACAGAAATGTAACCAGAAGGTTTAGCTCAGTCTGAAATTTTTCAATAACAATTGCTCTTTTCACACAACCGTCCACTATGTAATGAAAGGCAGAGTAAGCTCTTTTATAACTTTTGTTCTATCCTTTAGTTATCTGAACATTTCACAGCTTCATCCTTAATCAAAGAACATCTACACAGAAATATAACAAACAAATAACTCTCCCAAGTCAAAAATTGAATTGCAGTTGGTGGTGGATGTAGGAAATCTGTTTATTTCGTCAAAAAAAAAAAAAATCACAGGAAAAAATGTAGATTTTTTTTCAACAGATTTCATCAAGGCCTCACATCAACTCGATCTCAACTTTTGCCTGGGGGGGATCTCAAATGGACTCTCTTACCTGGAGGCGATTAAACAAGCATATGTAAACTAGTTTAACATGAGCAAAGATGAGAATTAGAGTAAGAAGCAGGCTGCAGGGTTCCTGTTATGCTTTTCTTTTCTGATGCTCGTATCTACTACTTTGCCCAGTACTGATTCATTTTGTAAAACAGATACAAATAGTTCAGTGAACATCTGCATCGAGCTGATTCAAAAAATGACTGTATGAAAATACCTCGCTCATATAGAGAGGTAGCCCATGATTACAGACAAAACTGAGCCCAAAATTTATGTTGGTAAGGGAGGTATTTGTTAATTGAGTTTTGCCCCATTTTACAACCTTTCTTGCTATCATTGTTAAGTGAATCACTGCAGTAGTTAAGTTAGTCATATGAATCTGGCTTCCCCATTGACTTGGCTTGTCACAAGGGTGCAAAAGGCGATCACTGCAACTCATAAATACATGCCAGTTGCCAAACATCTGAATTTTAACCATGTGACCATGGGATGCTGCAAGTGTGAAAATAGGTCAGAAGTCAATTGTTCAGCACCATTGTAACTACAAATGCTCACTAAATAAATAATTGTAAATCGAGGACCACCTGCATAAAATGAACCTTCAGGCCATAAGATGTCCAGTCTAACTCACGAAAACCTCTGCAGTTTCCTCTGTCAATCTTTTTCCTCTTCCCAAGGACTCCATTCCCTGACTAGGGAGCTATTACTTCAAATTTCTGGAAACCTCATGGCAGATCTATCGCTTGACTCTCATCTTGCCCTACATACCAGGGCATCCCAACAAGGAAAAACTAACTTAATTGCAGTTGCTAATTGAAGGATTCCCACTTGGTGAGAATGCTTGTGAATGAAATGAGATGGGTGGATTCAGTGGTTCAGTGGATTCAGGATCAGGTGAACCGGTAGCAAGAATTTGGCATGGGTCACCAAACCGGTAGTAAGTTCTGGCTGGTCATCCCCAACCTGGTCGCCTTCCAGCCCGATGCTCACTTATGCAAAGGCTGACATTTGCCTAAGGTATTTCTTTCTTTTTTTCCTCCTGACCATCAGCTGTGCATAGATCAGCTGTGCCGGGATTCCCCTTGCTGAGGCCCAGGAAGGCAAAAAATGGAGGGAGGAGCTCAGCCCCCCCCTCCATTTTTTGCCCTCCAGAGCCCCAGAGAGCCTTAGGGGAGCAAAAACGCCCTCCCCAGAGGCTCCTCTCAGGCTAGGAAGCTCCCAATACGGAGCTTGGAGGGGTGCTGTGCGCCCCTCCCATGCTCTGTTTTTTTCCTTCCTGAGCCTCAGAAGAACTTTAGGGGAGCAAAAATGCCCTCCCCCAGAGACTCCTCTGAGGCTAGGAAGCTCCAAAAATGGGTGGGGGTGGCAAAAAAGCAAAAAAAAGCCACACCCACCCAGCCACATGGCCACACCCACCAAGTCACGCCCACAGAACTGCTAGTAAAAAAAATTGACTCCCACCACTGGGTGGATTGTTAGTAAAGTTAATTAGTAAAACTTTAAAAGCTTTTAAGATGGGGTAACTACAATAATAATAATTTAGTAAAAGCATATGCTACTTAAATCCAAGTATTAAATTTAAAATAATCATTTAATAATTTTATTTGTATACTGCTGTTACTCCCAGTCAAGCCAAAACATTACGCAGAACAAAAATATAGTAAAAACAATTGATAATGTGCTGCTAAAGTGATACAATACGATGAAAGCCCAGCAAAACTAAAACAACACAAAATAAGAAAACATTAACAAGGCAGTACTTAGTTACATAACAATAACACAATTATGTCAGAGTTACATTACATTCATATGGTCACTAATTTTACAGCAGTATCGTCCTAGAACAAGTTCATGTTGCAATTGTTTATGTGAGCCACCATGTCTTCAGCTGTTTTGCCAAACTGGGCAGCATAAGATTTACCTATCATTTCCCCAGGAGGGAGTTCCATAAATCTATTATTCACTATGTGTTTTGCATAATCAATGTTACTGAAGAAAAGAAGTGCATAGCTCATGTTTTTAGTTGCTGACAGCTATGATGTCTAGTTCACCAGGTTACAAATTAGCAACCCTGGGAATTAAACTTCTGAAATTCTGGGAACCGTACTCCCAATCTCTCTTTGATGGGGAAGGTGAATTTACTTTGTTTATAAATTAAGAGAAGTTTTCCCAAGATGCTCCCCCTAATGACCCTCACAGCAATATTTTCTTCTGGGTAGCGTGACAGAGTTTTCTCCCCACTCATCAGTCACTGCTGTAGCCCTTCAATTTAGATGAGTTTTATCCACAGGTGAAGTTATTAATCTGAGTAGGGCAAATAACTCATGTTAAGAGAACGGGTCAGAATTATCAGCTCTTATTGAAAACATTATAATCATAATTTAGAACTTTAGAAGCATAAAAAACCTGTTACATAAAGTCTTTTTGTGTAAGATTCTTAGATATCATTAATCAGTGTGTTCAATGAATACTGAACCGATAAATGCTTCCATTATAGCAGCTCTGCTCTCAAAAGATTGGGACTTCTAATGTCTTTGAAACCAGTCTACACTATGAAAAAATTCCTCAATGCCTTAAATCTGGTTTATCTTTTGCTCCTATGAAAATTATAAATAGAGGAAGAATTGAAATAAAATACTAAAAATCTAAATTGTCATAAACTATTACTGTCTAGACAGAATATTAACAGTAACTAAAATATAGCAATGAGTATTAAACCCAGTTTCAGAATACGGTTTTACTCCATTCATATTTTTTTAAGTTTAATGGCCATGCTTTCTAATTAACTTTATCTTGTTACTTTGTTTAAAACTGAGTTTGAAAATATACATGTTCCTGTATTTGTAAAAAAGGAAGGAAGGAATTGTGACGATATCTTCCTTATATACAAAATATTTCCCTAATGGAAGTAACCTATCAATAATTCTTTTAAAATTACTCTCATTATTGGTATTTAAAGATTACCATACCTGAAACAAACCATATTCTAAGACCTGAAACAAATCATATTCTAATTTTGCTACTCTATAGTATAGTAATCAGTGGTGCATTTCAAAATGTTTACCACCAGTTCGGTGGGTGTGGCTTAGTGAGTGCTCTTTGTGCGCGCATCAAACACACACTTTGCGCAGGTGCAGAGACTTTCCGACTCACCTCCTGCATTCCTGCATTCTTCCTGTCATTTCAGCAGCTGATGCGCGGCAATCTGCTCTGCCGCGCAAAGCAGCTACACTTCAAAAACAGGAAATAAAGGTCAGTATGGGAGCCTGGGTGGGCAGGTGGGCCCAACAGCAGCTTCTCAGAGAGAACCGTTTCAGTCTCCGCCGATCTTCGGTGCTACCGGTATGCTAGAACTGGGCCAAACCGGTAGAATCCCACCATTGATGGTAATCTAATGTCTCATTCTCACAAACACCAATTTTAATATTTGCAAATATTCTTTCTTTCTATGATAATCACATTTGGACAAAAAAAATCCAACAAACACTAAACGAACAGTGAAGAAAATGCAGAAAAACTCAGGTTCCTGCTGCCATCTTTTGATCATTCCATCACTAAGCAACATTTCCATAAAGCATGACATCATGTGATTCTGACTCACCACTTATATGTCCCAAATGTGCTTTTTTTTTTTTTCCTGGAGGCAACTGGACGTTCTTGTTTTTTCTTTGAAGATGTTTCGCTTCTCATCCAAGAAGCTTCTTCAGCTCTGACTGGAGGGTGAGGAATGGAATATTTTATATTCCTTGTAAACAGCTGGTCATTTGTCTGCAAGGAATATAAATCCTTCCATTCCCCATTATCCTGTCACAGCTGTGTCCAGCTTTCATCATTTTCTTGTGGCTGACAACATGTGCCTGGCCTGGCCTTTCACAAGGCAGCTGTAGGCCTGGTTTCCATGACTGCATATAATCTTTTTGGAGTTGTGTGCAACCTTCCTGAAACTTGCATGTCCTGCCCACAGTAGCATCCACCTCTGGTCCAGCTGTGCTTCTGTGGCACCATAGTATCTGCTTGCATGTCCTCTCACCCCTGGCAGCATTCACCCTGGCATTGCTATAGCAACCTCTTACCCACTAAGTTGAAGCAATCACTTACCAACCCATCAGTCTGCTTGTAAGCCACCTGGGACTTGTGGCTTCCTGTTGACTTCCCCAATGACTTTGTTCATTGGGAAGTAGCAAGAATTGTAAGGAGGTCCTTATTTAACAACCTATGATCATTGCTTAATGATGGAAATGGATTCTGTCATTGCTAAGGAATGTGATCACATGATGTTCCAGTCCGAATTACTGTTGTTAATCAAGGTCTATCTGTATTTTTCCATAAATTTCTTCAGCTCAGGAACATTTCAGTTTTTTAATAAGTATAAACTGCTTGTTTCACTTTCTGGCATGTTTCTATGATTTTGCTTTTCATTTGTTATCTTGCATTTTGGGGAACATTGTCTTATTGCAAGACTTCAATTTGTTGATGAACAAATGGACTGATATTCCTCGGTAAAAAAAAATTAATACAGTTTTCCAGATATAAAACTTTTTTAAAAATACAAACATTTTAAAAATGAAGTTAGAAATTTTGGATCTGGATGCTTGTTCCAAGAAGTTATTCTCTTTTCTGTCATATACCATATAATTATCACATGTTTCATGACAATTTATGTGATAGTTGTATGAACAGGAAGTGCATAGAACTATGACACATACAATCATAACTCTGAAAAATTATTCTTCATTTCCACATCTTTCCATCTCTGTACAGGAGTTTGTGCATGCATGTAAGACTTGATATACAGTAACTCTAATTAAATCAGTTTATAGAACAAGTTTTCATGCCTAAAATAAGAAATAGGCTTTTTAAAAACTTATTAAACAAATTTATATGGCTGCCCAATTCACACTCAGTGACTTTCCCGAGTTCTCAGATGTACCAGTTGCTTATTTAAATCAGTCCAAATTCTGCTCTGCTTGTGCAGATTTACAACAGACACGGAGCTACACTACAGAGACATTCAGATGCAAAAGCAATTAAGATGAACGTTTGACTGCACATGGAGCAGACTTTCTTCTGAACACACTCTAGTAAACTTGCAGCTCTTTCACTCTCTGATTTACAGCTGTGAGGCTACTGACCTAACAAGTTCAAAGTGGGCAGCCTGTGAATGAACAAACAGGAACAAGGCTCTCTGCAGAAGTCGTTCTGTTCACTGAGGTATAAAGGAATGATGGGTTCACAAAGAGAGTGCTTAATCTCCTGGCTGTGGTAGGAACAATCAACCAGCACAAGTACATCACATCCTCCCGTTTTATTTCATTAATGCCACAGCCACCCTACATTAGAATCCAAAACTGATGAAACTAAAGATGCTGTCTCCAGTTCATGCTATTTTAAGAATAAGCTCCACTGAACCGAGCGATTTATTAATGGTGCACTCTTATTGATGATTGACTGAATCTATTAACATTGACCAACACAACACTTTCCCCTGCATTTTATTATAAGAATTTCTGTGCTAAACCTCACAGAAATGGACAAACCAGTCCCAGCAGCAGTAAGAATGAACAATTTCTAACCTCAGTTCAGCCATCTTCAAAAGAACCAGACAATCTTCTATATTCAATAGCCAAACCAGCAGCATTTTTTCTTTTTTCACAATTTTTTTATTTTTAACAACAAACATAAACAAACACAAACACAAAAGAACAAATAAAACTTTTCAGTTGTACAGTGTGTCAGTTGGTACACATTTCTTGTGCACAATATCAATAATCTTTCCTATTTAAATTTATATTCCTATTATATTTATTAACTTTCCATGTCATATTATATTATTATTACATCATCATTAGACTTTAATTGCAAATTCACATTATTCTTTTCAAGCAAACTTCGATTTTTACAAGTTCTAATTCATATTATAATTCCTTCTATAATAATCAATTATAACATGTCATTACTACCGTATTATATTTATATTATATTTCATTTTCCTATTTTTCTATCTAACCATTGGTAAAATAAATCCCATATTTTATAATATTCTCTTTCTTCTTGCTCTCTAATTGCCAATGTCCATATACTCATCTCTGCATATTCCATTATTTTCTTCATCACTTCCTCTTCTATCGGAATTTTTTCATTTTTCCAGTTTTGAGCAAATACAATTCTAACTGCTGTCAAAACATTAACAATCAAATATATCAATTCTCTACTGTATCCTTCAGGTAAGATACCCAATAAAAATATCTCTGGTTTCAAGTCTATATGCTAACCAGCAGCATTTTTCATGGGCAGAATATAATCCCTCTTGTTGAATATTGAATTGTAATTTCTATTAATTATTAAAGTCATACGAGTTAGCTGTGGGTCTACTGTATGTCATCATAATTAAAGCTGAATCAAAAGTTGAAACTCTCATACTAGTAGTACTTATTTTCACCTTTAAAAATTGACACATACACACATGCAGAGTCAATAATTCATTATTAATGTCTTTGACACATATGGATGAGATTAGCATGATGAAATGCTTGCTTGTCTTGGAAAATTCTTAGCAATTAGAAATTATAGCACAACAGGTTCAAAATATGGTGTTAATTAGAACTATTCACAGTAATTGTATGATACAAATTTAAAAGAGTATCAAAGTTAACAACCACATTCAGTTCAAGAAGTTTGCATTTCTTTCATCATAAATCTAACCCAGGCATTTAGAGATTGCTAAACTTCAGATCCAAGTATTTCTACACAGGATGGTCAATGATATGGGATGCTGAAACTTGTAATTGTGTCTGATTATTTTAATCAGGCTGTTTGGTTTGATGTTTTGTGCATATTTATGGATTTTCAAGTTTTGTATGCTGCCCAAAGTCCTTTGGAGTAAGGCAGGAAATAAATTAAAGTAACTAACTAACTAGTTCAGAAAGATATTGACAGTAGATCTCTCATTTCTGCCCTAAATAACCAGCATTATATATTCCTTAAGAATCTTCTGTGATTATGAAGAATGGAAGCCATGACTACTCAGTAAAGTATAAAAGCCGGCTATAAATCAAATATAAATGAATAAATAAGATGGGAAGGTAAGATCTCCCATAAACTTTTTCCTCATAAGTCTTGTTTTGATCTTTTTGACTTTTGGGATTGTTGGCAGATAATTTTTTTTCTAGTAACACAAAAACTTTGTAATGAATTCCTGACTGAAATAAATATTACTAGCTTTCTATTATTACATAATGAACAAACCAGCTGTAATCATTTCAGAAAACTTTGAGGGCTTACTGAATTTGACAATTTTTTTGTGATTATTTGTTTGTTGGATTTTAAGACTGCCTGATTCTGAAAAGATTCTGGGCACCTTACAATATTTCAAATATGTACTTTAAAAACACTGTTAAAAACATAGCTGTCCAGACAAGACAGAAACAATAACATTAAACATTTATTCTGTTACATAGAATTTTAGTTTGTCCAGTTGAAACAATTGGATAATGTATTGCAGCAAAGTTGATTAGTATCACCTTTTTATTACTCGTATAAATTTATTGGTTTATACTTTTCTTTTTAGTATTGGTTTTGTCACTTAGATTCAGATTCAGAAGAGGAAAACAAAGCAGTTCTTAATAAACGATTCTATTCTTTTTGCCAGAGGAGAATAGAAAAACAATGAAATATTATCCCATTAGATAATGGAAATATTTAAAATTATTTTTGTAAAATTAGTTGCACACATTTCTTAAGAACAACTGTGAAATAGAAAAATATATAATGAAAGCTATTTTAGGAGAAAATCCATGTTAGTTTATGCTAGCAGAAAATTAGGAGTCTTGTAGAACACAGCAAAACAAAACTGGTTGTCACTACAGCTCACAGCTCAAACCACTCAAAGACATTATTAATACGCTACAACCATACTAAACAATACTGCACTCTCTTAGACATTGGGTGAGAGGCTCACCATGCTTGCATAAAGACAACCACCCAACTTGAAGCAGGTTCTTACTAGCAAAAGACATAACAAAATAATTGTGCTGATATGAGAATTGGAATTAGAAGTCGAATACTTTTATTGGCCAAGTGTGATTAGACACACAAGGAATTTGTCTTGAACCAGGCCCTGCAACAAACACAGATGTTTGGTTTGCCCCCAGAGGTTTACCAACAGCATCATCACAAACTGCAATAACTTTACATGTATAATTAGAATAGCCTCTCCAACACCCTTTCTCCAATGTGATATATGGCGTCTTCAGCCAGCAATCTCCTATGAAATCTACACTGGAATAGCTGATCGGGTTTTGTGCAAATGAATTAATGGACACAAAACAAAGATAATCACAGACCGTTTTAGCCTCCCAGAACACTCTATATACAGATTTTAAAGTAGCTGTTTTGAAGCAAAAAAACCCAAAACCTTTATAAGTGCAATTGAATAAAAGATGGTTCAACATACTCCATCAAAAGGCTATCTTAGGAAATCTCAACCCATACAGTAAATTTTTAACATCAAAAAATAAAGTGACAGAAGAAAAATGAGTAAGTAGAAATGAAAGAAAATCTAAGAAAGTTATGCTACATTGAGTTAATGAGATCCCCAAAGGAAAGAATTTTGAACAAAAGGAACTGCATGAAACAGTATAAGGACAAATGAAAGCAAGGACTGCAAAAATAATCAGGTATTATGAATGAGATTTCCTTTCCTTTCCCCTTTCCTGTCCTTCTCTCCATGACTCATTCTTGTATTAGTTTAATCACTCTATGCATTTGATAAAGTGAGCTCTTATTCACAAAATCTTATGCCTTTTAATAAAGTGTATCAGAAGGATTCTACTCTTTCTGATAGTGAGAGCTGGTTTTCATGTTCTTTTAGAAAATGCTATGTATACAATAAGAGAGTCATTAAGTTCCTGGTCTGTCCAAGAAAATACTCACATTCGGGTTCATGAGGGATGGATGTGTTACCAAGCCTAAGGGTCATGAAAGAAAGAATGGTGCTACAGCAAACACTGCCTTTTAGGCACCATAGTCTCTGATATTTTTAAGGTATCAGTGTTCATAAAAATTCCCACAGAGTAGATATCTTTAGCCAATGTTTATATATGTTGGCGTAGTTACATTGGGGACCTATGTGGCTCACCAAAAGCAAAATTAAATGTAAAGAAGAGAAACAGTTCTCTTGAGAGATGCCGCTGGCTGCCCAATTTTAAACATCTATCTGCTGCTGTAGAACATGTTTACTGAACAAGATATTTTACACAATATTGGAAAACTATTAGCGCAAAGCAGCAAAATAAGAAACCTGAGAAATGCAGAGATATTTTTCTAATAAATCACATGTCACTAGGTCATCTGCTAATTGCTTGAAGATTATTGTCTGGGGCTGATGCAGCGGACCTATAGCCCTCCAGGTATTATTGAACAACTAATTCCCAGGATCCTACTCCATTGGTATGCTAGACGGAAAGCCAGAGGTTGTTCACAAAGAAAGAAGATGTAATCCAAAGGTTAGTAATTGCAGATGAATTGAAACATCAATTATAGCTGTCATTCTACTCAATGGTCAGCAGAAAACTACTGTATTTACATAGTTGTAGATAATATTTAATTATTCACCTCTTTTTGTTTCATCCAGCCAGCATAACATTTTTCTTGCCTGTACAGATAAGTATGTTGATTAAAAAAAACCCCAAACATCTATTTTCTTACCCCTAGAACATTTCCTTGACCATTATTAGATGAGGTGGGGTGTGTGGGGATTGTCCCTTTCTCTCTCTCTTTTTTTTTCTAAGTACAGGATTGGTCAGAAAGGGGCCACTGTTAACATTAGCTCAATGACTTAAGTGTCAAAATTATATTATAGATCAGTGAGCATATGGTGAATTGCTTTCCTGCTTCTTCATGGATGGAATATGTAAGACTGATGCACTGTTTATTACAGAAAGTTGATTAGGTACATTTCTTAAATATATCAACTGTTTACCACAGTTTATAATAACAAATACTGAATATTTAATGCAATATTTCTTTCACATCTTTATTTACAGTTATGTGGAATTTATACTTCACATTTCCTCCAGAGATCAAGTGCACAATATTTCTTCTAGTCTGTATTATCCCTACAACAGCCCCCTAATGAAGTTAAAAAATATTATGATGGATACAAAATTATCATTTTTCAATAAACTCCATTCAGGTAATCTGAAGCTAAAACTCCCCAGGTCTAGTCCAATATCATAAATAATATACCATAATGATGTAGAGTACTATCTAATATGCTTAATTATACTGATTTATCAAATTTATATAGCTGGTCATCTCACAAATGTGATTGTTTGTTAAAGCTGAAGCAGAGGAGGTATGGACAGACAATTCCCAAGCTACAGAGGACTGTTATTTAAACATCATCCACAAGACCCCAAAACAAACTGCCAAGCATCTATTACCTTGGAAAGCAGCATAAAAGTTTAAAGGCTGGGGCAGAGTGAGCAATCAACTGTCATGTTAAGGCTTTATCCTTGCTTGGAATACAGATACTCAACTAGCGAAGATGCACCTAGGATTCTTCTGCCTGTCTAGTCACAACAGGTGAATTAAAAGTTAAGTGTCTTAAGTAGAGAACCAGTAACGGAAATTTTAAGTAGTTTGGAGAATTGGCAAATATCACCTCTGGCCCCACCCACATCTATTCTCTGCTTCCCGAGTCCCAACTAATCGGCTGGGTCTTCTTTCGTTGCCCTTCACAGGAGAACAGAGCTGTAAAACAGGCTAGTGGGGTGAGAAGAGAATGGGGATTTTGAAGTAACCTTCCCCTGGAGTGGGGTGGGAATGGAGATTTTGCAGCATCTTTCCCCTGCCACACCCACCAAGCCATGTCCACCACGCCATGCCCGCCAGGCCACTGGTCTTAAGATCTGTGATTTACTTCTAAGCCAAGGTATTAAGTCTGACACTGACAGAATGTGGAGCAACATACTATTTTAAGGTTTATTCAAAATGTATACGGAAATTCTCACCCTTCTTCCATACAATTATATTCTTTCCAATCGAAAGGGATTTTGTAAAAAGGCCCAGGATTATCTATCTATCTGTTGCTTGGCAGAATAACTCTCTGTATATTGAAGATAACAAAACCATATTTGCTGTTTGGGGAGAAGCTGGCAAAACAAAGATGGAGTTTGAAAATGGACCGGATCAAATCCAGGGGCATTGGGAAAATTACATTGCAACTAAAGTTTCCAAATTCACCCTTGTTGGAGAGTGTGGTGATAATTTCATTTTAGCACACAACCCTCTGCTCCTGGCCACGTGTCCCAGAGCATACTGTGTTCAGCCCATCCCCTGCTTCCCATATAACATGCACACAAATATATGCTCAATGATGGTAAAATGTTTAAAAAACCCTGAAGCCATGCTCTATATGTGTTTGTTTTGTCCCAAAGGTGCTGTTCAAAAGGCAACGAGACTTTCTCGGACCCTCAGAGCTGCCAGCCGGCATCGCCCAGCTGGCAGCACCCCGAGGAGGCCCACCCTGTGGGAATGCACTGGCCGGCGTGAGGCCGATGTTGGCAATAGGCGGTCCCATAAGTACCTGGGTCCCAAGCCATGGAGCGCTTTAAAGGTGATCATTTGGCTTCTCCTCCATGAAAAACATATTCAGTTCTGGATGACCTGGAGCACTGAGAATCTCCATAGACATTGTTCCCTATTTTCTTTGTATTCATCAGTTTCTTTAATATAGGTATGCAAAAATATCTGGGATAATCTGTAACACTCCCAATCCTTGTTCCAAATTCACAACCCTCAGATTTGTTGTTGTTGTTGTTGTTATTATTATTATTAAAACTTTTATACCGCCCCCTCTCCCAAATAGGGATTCGGGGCGGTAAACAGCCATAATAAAAATACAATCAATAAAAATTTTAAAATGAATTAGAAGAGAATTAAATGAACAGCTGAATTAAAGATAAAACCAATAAAACCCCGTTAAAAATGAAGATTTAAAAATTAAACCCTACTAATGGGACTAGGCCAGACTGGCCTGTTGAAAAAGGTGGGTCTTCAGTGTGCGCCGGAAGGCCCATAGGCCAGTGATGGCCCGTATCTCCATAGGAAGCTCATTCCAGAGGGAGGGTGCCCCCGCAGAGAAGGCCCGCACCCTCGGAGCTGCCAGCCGGCATCGCCCAGCTGGCAGCACCCCGAGGAGGCCCACCCTGTGGGAATGCACTGGCCGGCATGAGGCCGATGTTGGCAATAGGCGGTCCCATAAGTACCTGGGTCCCAAGCCATGGAGCGCTTTAAAGGTGATCATCAACACCTAGAATCGCACCCAGAAGGCCACCGGAACCCAATGCAACTCGCACAGGAGCGGTGTAACATGGGAGCTCCGAGAAGCCCCCAAGTGAGATTTCCTCACTCCCTTCTACTTCTCCACAATGCTTTTCCTCCATTTCTGCTTTTGTCTTTTCTATGGCAGCTACTCCTCTGAGTCTCCTCAACTATCTTACTTTATTTCCTATTCTTGGTATGCTTTGATCTTGGGACATCCTGTTTTATTTGCTGCCTCTGTTGTCTCCTTAACTACCCATTCTCTCTCCTCCCCCCCCCCCTTTATTTCCCACTATTCTTGCCAGTTTGGGTTTTTCTTGGATTGATCCATTCTTTCAAACATTCTCTTCCAAAAGAAAGCAAAAACTGCAGCATTTTTAAATCGGCAGATGGAAGCTCTGCTCTGAGCTGTTCAGCAAAGGGGAAAGATTTCCTTTGGAGGGGTGGATTCCCCATTGCAGGAGGTATTTGAACTGGATGATAATCCTTATATTACATTGTTTTATGGAAAATAAAATTGCAGGGTTTTTAACAAAAATAGTATTACCCTCCAAAGAAATAAACTAAAATGAAAATAACCCAATATTACAATAAAATAAATAAAAATGCCAATACTTGTTAAAAAGTGATCTCAGGTTCACTCCCTCTGGAGTTAGCCCTAACCATGCTCTGTAAAACCTGGCATGGCCCCACAAGCTGATGAAAGTTATGTGTTCCTGCTATAGCTTAGCACCTCATCTGACGCAAGTTTCCTTTTCGCATTCTGAAATATCCAAATAATTAAATATAATATCCAAATTATAACAGAGAACAAGGGAAACAGAACATGATGTTCAGAAGGCAAAGAACAGGCCTATTCCAAATGAAGTCTTGATGAGAGATTAACAAATGAAAAGTTGTGACTAGTTTTAAAAATATTGGGCAACCACAATGTTGGGTTTTTTAGGCATTTTTTAAAAATCTTTCATTTCCAAAATATTTTATACAAAATTAACTATTGAATTATACTGAAATATAGTTTATTTATTTACTGAAGAAGATTCATGCATGCAAAAGGGTGAACTTCCATTTTAAAATCTCATCTTTCTAAAACAGGATCTCTTAAGCACTCTGCCCTTTAGAACTGATTTTTATTTCAAGAAAGGGAAGAAAATATTTTATAAGAAAACTATTATTGTAGCCCTGCTTTAGCACACAAACTAATTCTTTCCTAGAACTAATTACTTTTGCTTTATTTCAGATCCACAGTTGTGTGTTCATGTATAAGCACATACAAAGAAAGATTCAACTAATGAAAGAGATGTATACTAAATACTTTGATGAATCAGGCTCCTTACAACTTCCATCTGTTCCTAAATGCTTCTCAGAAAATATACTCAGTGTCACCCTTTTGCATATTTCCACTGCCCTATCCTAAACATACTTAGGCTGCTGACAGATTAATGCTTGTTCACTTGAGGTATACATTCTTTGGTTCTTACACATGTTCTTATAAGGAAATGGAACTCAGTAACCACTTCATCGCAAGTTTGGGCAATGTTATTGTACAGAAACAATGCCTTAACTTCACTTTGGTATCAGATGAAGGTATCTCTGTATAAAACATAACTGTCACCAGTGCTACCATGAGCCTCTTTTGTAAATCTGATATAACCAAGGTCTGCTGAAGATTTGTCAGTGAACTGCTAATGGACCAAATAAGTCAGGAAGGAATAGAATAGAATACTAATAAACCTGGAAATTTACAAAATACAGGGCTTGAGGTCTACTTTAATTCCTGTCAGTTGTTTTAAAAGGTCAAGAACATGCAAGAACACTTAAACACAGTGAGAAGTCTCAGCTCTTCTTCTCCTCACAATGAGAACATGGTTAAGAAAAATAGAACAACGGGACCTGCTGTTCTAATTTCTGAGCCATTTTTAAGAACTGACTCAGGGAAGTTGCTTTGAAGAACTCAGTGTTTACCAAGGAATATAGTCGTGTATTTTTCATATTGTTTAACATATGGCTACAAAAAGGTACTGAATAAGTATATCAAACAGCATAACAACCGTGGGCTTCCTTTCTGTGGGCCTTATGCTCTTCTGTAAATGCAACACTGAGCTTTTAGGAACATAATTGTTTTTAAAATGATATGTCAATCACACTGAGATAATTATTGGTTTTCAACACCAAACAAATTGAAAGTTTTTGCCTATGCAGATGCAGAATAACAGGGCAATACTTGTGTGCCTTTATAGCCATTTATAGCAACTCTTCTCTTCTTGGTATCTGTCCAAATCTGAGAATGTTACCTAGAAGGCAGACATGCCACAGAGAGAATATGCAGACTGGTCATTCAGAATCCAGACAGGATAGAGATAAGCACAAGGTTATGTTGGCAGGATATTATCTTCTTAAAGATATCATAGGCTGTCTATCCTAAAACGCCAATTGGACAGCACTGCTGTGCGATTTAAAAGTTGACTGGAAAAAACAACAACAGTGGCTTCTGGAGAAAGAGAAGTGGGCAGCCCTGGCCTTTTATAAAATGACCTAAAAATGACATGTAATTTGAAAGGCCTTAGGCTTTATGCAATGAAACCCTGGAATAAAATAGGATGCAACAGTTTTGCTCTCTGTTTTAGAATTGATTTTATTGCACTGATACTTGTTTCAGATATAATGGGATATCAGATATCCTGCTATCAGAAAAGCTTATTACTATTAAGAGTACAATTTATTTCTCTACCTATTGGCAGCCAGATTTTCAGACAAGTTGGATTCTCCAAAATATTCTGGGACCTCTTCCATGAGGTACAAAAGCAAATGGGAGATGAAGTGATGAAATGGCTTCTGCCATTTTATCAACAATGAACATTTCAAGAATGATTTTTCATAATTATGGCTTTGTTCACAAATGGGAGAAAGAATAAAGAGCACTCCAGAATTGAATTATGGGTAGCACGCCAATTTCCATTCACAGGAGAAGCTACCATCTACTGCTGTATTATTTATTCCAATTGACAGCAGATGACAGAGGAGTATTTTCTTCTTCAACTGTTCTACCCAAGATCTTTTAAATGGAGATGAAAATGGGATTTTAAGCGTATGCTTAAAACCTGGCTCTATAAAAAGATCAGTGTCTTCTAGGATAGTGCCACATCCATTCTTAATTTAGCACACTTCAAAATCTGTTTTGGTAAATTCAAAACATGTTTTCTCATAAGAAGTATTTTTGACACATATTTTTCATTGTATAAGTTGTGAGATGAAATCCTACAGTATCTACCCACTCTAGTCTAGTGCTCATTCTTGCATTTAATGTCTTGTGCATTTTCTCTGCAGACTATAAATAAGAAATAGATTCTGCAAATCCCAAGCAGGAAGAGTACTTTCTCTTTCATTTACTGTTATGAACAATTTCCTTTGCCTTTTATTATTTTGCAACAGATTTAGTTGCTGCGAACCATTAACATGTGGCCAAAATATGACTTAATACTGAATGTTTTATTCAAGTATCCACAAAAGCTCCTCAATTCTTTGTTACAATATCTGACATTTATTTAAATTAACATCACAAATCGTACTAAGTTCTACTTCTGCACAAGCAGATACAGGTAATACTTGACTTATAACCATTTGTTTAAGTTACCATTCTAAGTTACAATGGCACTGAAAAAGTGTCTTATGACCAGTTCTCACACATATGACCATTGCAGCACCCCCACAGTCACATGATCAAACTTTAGGTGCTAGGCAACTGTCATATATTTATGATGGTTGCAGCATCCCAGAGTGCTGGGATTATCATTCGCAACTTTCCCAGGGAGTTTTTGACAAGCAAAGTCAATGGGGAAGCCAGATTCATTTAACAACCCCATGATTCACTTAATAAGTGTAGTGATTTGCTTAACAACCATGGCAAACAGTCATAAAATGGGGCATGCCTTACTTAACAACTGCCTAGCTCAGCAATTGAAATTATGGGCTAAATTGTGGCCATAAGACAAGGACTAAATGCATGGTTATCATGACAAATACACAGATTCAAATATGATCATTATTTAAGAATAAGGGTTTTCCATCCTCCAGTTGAAAGGCTTACATGACCTAAAGAGAAATAAAGGCTTGCATTGTTTTGATTCTTTCTGTAAATGTTATTTATAATAAATAAAAATGATAAAATACGGAAAATTATTTTAAACAAAATTAAATTTGTCTGTTTTATATTTTCCCAAGCTTTTTGTTTCTCGTTTAGGTTTGAACATATTGGTAACCCGTTCAGCTCTGTTAAAAAAACAGTTTTAATGAATACATTATTTCAAGCACAGGATTTACCTTTTCTTTCAGGTTTGGCATTTTATATTCACAAATAATTCCTTTCCAGCAATTTCAATTAATAGGAACTAGAAATATCCACTAACTGCATTAGAATTCTTGTTGAGCTTGAAAAATGTATTTGGACATATGCACACCATTTGTGGAAAAGCCTTAAACCACATGCAGATTTTTCCAGGTTATTGTGGCAGATTTATTTATTTAATTTATTTGATTTGTCAATCGCTTACAAGATAATAGGTATAAGTATATAGTACATAGTTATGAATACATGAAATGGGAACATATAAGAAAAAAAAAACAATAGGACAGGGACGGTAGGCACGTTGGTATGCTTATGCTTATGCATGCCCCCTACAGACCTCTTAGGAAAGGGGTGAGGTCAATAGTAGACAGTCTAAGGTTAAAGTTTTTGGGGTTTAGGGAAGAAACCACAGAGTCAGATAGAGTATTCCAGACATTGACCACTCTGTTGCTGAAGTCGTATTTCCTGCAATCAAGTTTGGTGCGGTTAACCTTGAGTTTATATCTATTGTGTGCTCTTGTTATGGTTGAAGCTGAAGTATTCATTGACAGGTAAATCATTGCAATGTATGATTTTATACACCATACTTAGATCAGACCGAAGACAGCATAATTCAAGGTTTTCTAGGTCTAGAATTTCAAGTCTGGTGGCATAAGGTATTCTACAACAAGTAGAGGAGTAGAGAACTCTTCTTGTGAGATATGGAAGGCAACAACATAAGTCCAGTCCCACATGTTTCGCGTGCCCTGAATCTTATGCTGCTTTTCAATACTAGATTGCTCATCTAAAATATATACATTCAATATAATTAATCCTAATATAATTTTGTATGCACAACTTCCGGAATAAAACTGGTTTTGTATAGTCTCCAAATGTATTCTGTTGTGTATATAATTTACTCAGATAGTGGTATTTCAAGCCTCAAAAGAAGTAGATAAGTGCTGTCGACTTTCTTGCTATCAATCCCATTATGGATGATTTTGCGTGATCAGAATCTGATCAAGTTAATTGTGTAAAACCTGTTCTTTTTTATCTTCCTATGAATATAAATGAGTTCTCAATAATTCCAATATGGTGGCAACATATCTGATAGCACAATATTATTTTTTTTCTGCCTCTAGATTAAAAGAGACTTGGATTGACTGTGTTAGTTTTTAGACAACAGCCAAAATATAAGAGGACCTCATAATGAACAGCTTTATAAGAAAAAATATCAAAATTTCTACTACTCATGATCAGCTACTATCATTGTGGTGGAAATCAATGCAATTAATATTTTTCTGGATTTCTAAATTCTACAGGGCTTCCTTTTAGTATGCTTCATGCGAGTGGAATTCTAGGTTTTGAATTACTGCAAACAACTCTTAATCTTCTGGACCAAGTAATCAATTTGCCAGTGCATTGTAGTGTGAATCTATACCACAAAGTCCACCATTACATTTATCTGAGTGATAGTTTAGCATGGCCTTTAAATAAACACTGAAATGTCTGCAATGAAAACATAAGTTCAAAAAACTGCACTTAGCACACTATAGTGGAAATGCACCCTACTGATCACTTAATGGAAATACTCACAGTAAATACTATCCCTGAAGTTAAAATGGTTTTAGTCCAATACTTTAAACCCCTTTAAAGGAAGCCCTACCACCTCCGATTTGTATGGATGGCTTGTTTTTCAGGTTATTCCCCACAGGTAACAATATGAATATTTCTTTTCCCTCAGAACTGAGAAAAGGAAAATAGATAGATGTAATGGAACTGTGGAAGCAGTCAAGCAGTAGATTGATTCAACTGGAGAAATTCAATGCAGCCCAACAGATTCCCTAGGATTTGGTACCCTGCTGCTTCAGGCGCAACTTCTTGTAATGAGAAACAGAAGACTTTTTGTCAGGAGCGTCAAAGCTTGTACTGAAGCCTTGAAGGTAAAAAAAAACCCCACCTTCAAATAACAAGACCTCAAACTGAAAATGTCTCTCCTCAGAAAATGCTTTTGCACATAGAAAGACTACGATGCCCAGTTCAAGGTAGAAGAGAGGTCTAAAGCCTTGCAAGCCAGCAACCTTTGATGAAGAAGATACAATTGTATGTATCTCTACTGTGGGGGAATAACAACAGGACCAAAGACAACAACTTGACTATAATAAGTATGACACACAAGAAAAAAAAAGTGGAGAAATGATTTGATAAACGTATAATTGCTTTCTGCTGCAACTCTTTTGTACCTATATGGTATTTCTGACCAATTTTTGAATGTTATAGAAGCATAGCTGAAAAGGTATAGTGAGTAATTAAAACAGAAAGGTTATCTTTGATGAGAGAGATTAGAGAAAATTGTAGAGACAAAGCCTATCGATAATTCTTGTCAGGATGTCTAGAGACAATGCTTCTCTAAGAGGCAATTCCAATTGGGAGCATTCATTTGCTGCTTTGGGTCCTCTACTGGATCCTAATTATTGGCTGCAGAAACAGAATGTTAAACTTGAGAGGTTTCTGCCTAGCAGGACAATCATATTATTTTCACCAATTTTGTAGAAAAGCATGGTTTACTTAAAACAATAACAAAAATAATGAAAATATGAGGCATACTTTTCATGGATGTTTAAATAATAAAGTATCTTTTAATTAAATGATTATAAAGGCCAATATTTTAAAATTAGGAAATTACTAACATTTTGTTTAATTGCATAATGCAGTTTTGTTGACAAATCAGACTATGCTTCATTTTTAATTATTAAGTGCCTCAGGGGCAATTTCGCCATTGATCCACTGTTTGCTTAAATTAGTATCTTAAACTGGACAATCTTCATCTGTCTGGAGTCTACAGCAGGGGTGTCAAACTAGTGGACTGTGGACTGGATGCATCACCAACAGGCCATACCAACCCCGTTTCCATAAAGGCAAAAAAACCTCGCAATGCATCATGTGACATGATCGAGTTTGGCACCCGTGCTCTAGAGGGTTGAGATTTTTATGTCATTGCTCTTCATAAGTAATAAGTACCTGAAATTAAATTAAAAGGATCCAAATAATGCAGTACATTCATACATTTAAAGTATTTTTCCAGAACATGAATATTCAGTAAAATATGGGTCTGTAATTTAAAAAATGAAAGCACGTGACTTAGATCATTGGAAACAGAATAGCAATTAAAATTCTCTGTGAAATGCTTCTTTATCAGAACCAAATTCCGCTGAATGGTAAGAAGTGCCTGTTTTCATTGTGTAAATAGATCAGAAGAGATACAATGCCACTAGTAGTATCTGAAGATACTATTAGTGAGGCTGCTCATCATTATTTTCTTTTTAAAAAACTGTATTTCTGTGACCCAAAGGAAAGAAACAGGGAGAGAGAAAAATACAAAGTTAGAGATCTTCTTTGATCACCCTGCTCTTTCGCCCTTGCAGCTATACCATCTATAACTTATCTCTGTTTCAAAGGAAGAAGCTCTCTTTTGTTCAAAGTCTGAGAATCAAAATTAATTAGTGACAGGTTAAAAACATGGAGCACCAAAAGGAAGAAATGGAATCACCGAAGACACAATGCTATTCTCTTAACAGGTACTTGGGAGGCTTTGAAAAGTAAAATTAGGGACCTAATGCAAAACATTCCAGAACTTTCCAAGGAAATGCCATAAAAAGAATAACCAGTCTTCTGGGTGGGTTTTAACCTCAGGAAAAGTTGAAGTGGCAAGTCTATTTTCAATCAGTTGGAAAGTTGGATGTGCCAATGAGAAAGAAGACATCATCACTTATTGATCAGCTAATCTTACATCAAAGAAGATGATAAGTGTAAACTTCTTGCAAATAACTTGATTGTTTCCTCTCTTTATCAGTGTGGTAATTCCTATCCTATGTGTATGTAAAGAGCCAGAGAAAATGGCAATTCCTTAAGACGGGTGTATATTTGCATATAAATCGATGCAAGCAGCTGAAGAGCTGAATGGGTAAGGAAAAAATATATAGAGAGCAAAAAAACCTACGATGCTGTGATGATCAAGGAACTTGGGGGGCCTGGAGGGTGGTGGTGAAAAGAAATTGGTTTTCTTACTCTGTATAACATAATTGTCAATAAACATAAAACAGTTTCTTTTGCCCTACATCTGTAAAATAATTTATTCTCTGTTTTCAGAATGAAAAAGGTATCTGTACAAATGGCCTTATTATATCTGCAAAGTAGTTTCTTGCAGCTTCTATGGGAAAAACTATCACCTTCTTATACCAAGACAACACAGAAAATATACATTGTGTCTCACCATCTTGGGTGGAAACAGACCCTTGCAATAAATCACAGTAATGCTAACTCTCACCTGTAGGGCTCCAAAGTTCGGTTACCATAATGTAGAGCTTCTTCCCAAAGGCCCAGGTTTATGCAGGCATCCATGGCAAGATCAAGTAATTTTAGCTGATAGATGTTGGTGTCTGGAAGACGAGAGGTGTTGCTCTTCAGTAACGTCTGGCAGGACAACAGAACTTGTTCCCATTCTGACATTTATTTGCGTTAAGGATTAACCCATGACAGAAGCATAAATCAAAAGGCAAAACATTAAGTTAAAACATTGCAGTTTTCTATTCTACAAAAACCTTTCCCTAGAAAGTTCTACTTTTTTTTTAACCAACAAAACATGAAAACAAACTACATGAATATGAATAGTGATCATATGAAACCACAACTAATTTTGTTATAGTTAATTTTCTATTAAGCATTATTTTCTTAAAATAGACAACATATTTCTTGTAACTTTTTTCTAGTTTAAAACTCATCTTGTAAACTAAAAGAAATACTTTTTCAATCTCACAATTTTGGCAAAAGGAATTTTTCCTGATGAAAATTACACATTCAGGGATGGGAGAGGAATGCAATACATGGGGGAAGGAAAAAGGGACTCTATATGGTGCTTAGCATTATTAAACATATCTGACAATCTTTGGGATATAGCAGAGAAGACAAAAGATCTTCATTTTAATATGAACTCCTTATGAGTTTTTGCTATGATTAAATTGACGTGCATAAGATACTTAGTTGACACTGATATTCCCAATTTTATATAGTTAATACCAGCCAAGGGATAATCTGAATTTATAAATTGATTATGTATGTTTATATGACTGCCCAATAGACATGTGACTCTGGGTCGCACAATACATTGCAAATAGAGTATTCCCAAAACATGTAATCATCACACCAAGATGGACCTGCTCCATAACTTGGACTAATGCTAAATGGGGAAAGCCAGTTCTTTAATACCTTATGTTTGGCTATCTATTAGTAACATCTGAATCTCAGGGGTGAGAATGATTGCTATTCCATAGGAATAGGAGCAGCAACAGACAGCATGCTTTCTAGATCCCATTAAATGGCATGGTTTAATATAAGGGTTCAGAGCATGCCCACCCTTAACTTAACCCTAAGCTATAAGATTTTTGAGATAAATTGGTCTAAAGAAAAACAGAGAACAATATTTGATGGGATGAAGAAAAGTGATGAAAAGCCAGAAAAAAAAATCTCAGTTATTAAAGACAGCAAAATAGTGTAAATGTCTAAACCTGATTCACAAACATTTTATACTGAAAATGGAATGAAATATGGTTTACTAGTTTAATAGTGAAATCTCAATGTTAGTATTGGATTGCAATTTAGGTGGCCAAAAGATTAACTTTATTAAATATAAACCTCTGTGTGTGCGTGCGTGCGTGCGTGCATGTGTGTGTGTGTGTTCTTTTGGTTCTTCAAACTATATTAATACTTAAATATTTGAAGTGTCTGTAACAGTGGTGGGATTCAAATTTTTCTACTACTGGTTCTGAGGGCGTGGCTTGGTAGGCATGGCAGGGGAAGGATACTGTAAAATCTCCAGTCAGAGGTGGTATTGCTGGTTCTCTGAACTAAATTTCCGCTACCAGTTCTCTAGAACCGGTCAGAACCTGCTGAATAACACCTCTGGTCTGTAATCTTGTTCTGCAAGGCCAAAGCAAAGTTTCTGCCAAGAGCCATGTTAGCACAATGGTTAGAATGTAGCATTGCAGACTAACTCTGTCCATAGCCAGGAGTTTGATCCTGACCAGCTCTAGGTTGACTCAGCCTTCCATCCTTCCAAGATCAGTAAAATGAAAACTCAGATTGTTGGAGGCAATATGATAACTCTATAAACATCTTAGGGAATGCTATAAAGCACCATGAAGTGGTATATAAGCCTAAGCGATATTGCTATTGCTCCGAAACATAAAGATACTAAGCCTGAGGAAAAAAATTTAGAACAAAATAATATTCTATAACCCAGACCACATTTTGATTTGATTTACCTTCTGCTTTTTTCCTTTAAATATGGTTTTATTTGAAAAATACAAAATACATATTATATGCAGGAAGAGTATGAATGTAACAAAGACAAGAAAACAAGTTGATCATTATAACATCCTGATCTGAATGGAAATGTGTGTACTATGGACCAAGGATACCTTTACCTGACTTTGGTGCCCCTACTGTATTTATAATTTCTTTGGCTTCTTTCCAAGCTTGCTCATCCCCTGCCAACATGTCAGCATCCTGCTTTGACCAAAATAAAAGCAAAAAATAAACAAACAAAAAGCATCTGGTTAAAAAAGAGAAACTACTAACACTATAACGGATGTTAAATAACATTGAAAACCAGAATGTTCCAGTAAAACTGAAGCTGGAAGTCGGGTTTTCAATGTTTCACCTCAAGAAAATTCTAAAAATAATTTATATCCAACATTAATAACAAAACCGACATTTGGATTTCATATATTTGCATTATATGCTTAAATAATAAGGAAAGTGTCAATAAATGAGCCAAAAATACAATATCCATGTTTAGAAAAGCTTATAAGCTTCATTTTGGGAGGTTAAAAAAAGGGAACAAAACTGAAGTAAAGGAAACAGAAAGGAATATGGTAAAATGGGATAAAGCTGAGAAAAGGAATAATAATATATTTCATCTTGCTTCCCATTGACATGGAAGAAACAGGGTTTTGTGAAAAGTTTTAAATGAATAAGAATGCTCAAGGAAAAATGAACAGTCATGGGACTGAAGAATTGGCAGAATACACTGAGATAATCTATTCGAGTAGGAGAAGCTATGAGAGATTTAAAGAAAGATCAGGATGTTACTTCAGGTATTGAAATAATAATGGATATAGTAAAGATAATGCACCCCAACTAATGTATACTATGTATTGTTCTATATTGTATATATCTCTGAAACACCATTAGTCACTATCAAGAGAAGCAGCTAGTTAAAAAAAAATTGTATTAAAGGAGAAAGTTCTTTGACAAAGCTCAGCTTTGTCTGCTTTAGCAGGGATTTTTAACTTGCTCTGTTTGTCAGCAGAAAATAATAATCCATGAATGATGATCACATGAGGTTTACAGCAGATAAAATTATAAAAAAAACACCTTCTCTGCAAGTACCATAATTTAAACAAAGGAGCTTAGGGATGGCAAACCAATTTTCATATCAATTATCATCCCAAGAGCACAAAAGTTAAGAGGTTTTAATCTGCATTTTCCACACAGTGAAGTTAATTATTGTGCATTCCAAAAAGGAGGAAATATACACCCGGTGCTCATATTAATTCCATGTGTAGCTTTAGTGCTGCCTACTATAGAGGTCCAAATGGAAGAAAAATAGGTGAACTCTTATACTATCTCGACAGCTTATTTCATTAAATGGCTTCTCAGGCTTCAATTATATTATACATAAAGAATTACAAAGAAAGTAGTATTCCTTTTAAAATTTGCAAATGTAATTGCCAAAACATAAACAATCTGATCGCAATATGTTCACCTAGAAATAATTTTGTACAGAATGAAAGCACATAAAGGTCAGCAATGGAACAATACAGTTCATGCTGAAGTATTTATGTCAGTTATGTTAATCATACAGATCCAGACATGCTAAATTTTGCATATAAGAGGGATGAGTCAAGGTTGGCCGTGATCTAACTGTGCTGCCTTCAAAGGGCACAGGATTAATTACATAGATTTTGATTTAATGTGCCTTTTTTTAATTTTGAGAAGACATGTAGGAAATGTACTGCAATTGAAAGACTAGAAAGCCAGATCTATGTGGTGTATGATCAACCAACAAAGGGAACAGCACCAACTCTGTGTGACTGGGAAACAGGTAGAGAGGTTTGCTTCCTTCCACTGTATCTCTCTGATGTTTTAAGAACAATTATATTTTAAAGTCATATTAATGTTAGACCACTAGAAAGGAGCAGAACAAGAAAGCTTTTCAGGAACTCTTTGTCCATTCATACAGCTTAGAGGAGAGGTGGGGTTAAGGAGAATTATAGCTGTTGTTTCCTTAGGCAGAAGCAAAAAACCTCAAGCAAACTATATCCCATCACATGAAGAGAAAATGGTATTTTATGTCAAAGATGCCAAACAATTATTTCATCCTTAATGCCAGACTAAAAGAAATTATATTTTTAGAACATATAAGTCGCAAGTTACTTTTTCAGTTATGAAACATATATTAATACCTGATGTTTGTATTCTTACCAAAGGGGAAGAAGACTCTCTAGCATACATTCTGTACATGCGTTCTTCTTTAGCGCTTTAGGCAGTATTTCTAATTTGTACATGGTTGATTTAGGCACCATAATTTCTCTGTTTCTAGAGAAGTGTAATAATCAAAAGACATCAAGCACAGAAATCAATGCAGATTTCCCATCTTGTCTATATCTTAAAAGGCCCAGGGCAAATTAGGGTACTTTACGAGACACCACTAGCAACAAGGTTATTGATTTGTTTGTTAGATTTATATATTGCTTTTCTTCTGGGAGTTTAAGTGGGCTCCTATAAGGATCACTTACATTTTATTCCCACAATAACCCTTAAAATAGATTGGACTGGGAGAAAGTGATCTGATACAAATGTCAACCAGTCAGTATCCATGACTAAAAATGGACTTGAACCTGAGTGTTCTTAGTTCTAGCCCAAAACTAAACACTTCACCACAATTTACCTCCTATTTCATATACCTGAGATAGCCTTTTCTCCCTGGTAGTCCCAGTAGGTTTTCCCAAAATGGATTATCTTATTCAGAAAAAAAAAAACCTCTAAAATATAACTAGTGAGATTGCCAAGAAAAATTAAAAATCATAATATTTCTCCATATCTGAACTTCTCTGTAATATTAATCAGTTATAGCATTTGTTGTTTTTATTACAAAAGACTAACATGGCTCTTCCTTTATAATGAATTTGTTGAGATAGGCATAGTGAAAGGCTAAACATTTCAAGATTCTTCTCCCAGAAGTACCCTGAAGATTCATGCTCTAGCCCTTTCTTCTGACTTGGGGTAATGTCTTGGTAGTTTCTGCTGCCAGCACCTGTAGAACAGAGGTGTCTCACCTAGCATTTTTATCTAACCTTACTGCGTGAGACATAGAACTGTCGAAATTCATATTGCTTTTCTGGTGATTGAAAAGTCAAAATGAAAAAGTTAGAATAGTTTGTATAGTGCCATCTCTCAGCCAACAAGTATGGTGAATCAATTTCAATCTCACAAGAGATAAACAAAATTAGGAAAGGTTTTAGTTTCTGCTCAACTTTTTCAAGATCAGACAAGGTTCATGTTAGCATATTAGACAAACTAAGTGGATCAGCCATATTTAATTAATTTAAAAGAGATGAAGGTCAATACCATGGACCTTGAATACTTGCAGAACAGCCCTTAGTATGCCTCTGAAGGGTCAGATGCAGTCTTATCTGGAAAAAGGTAGCATATCCATGTAGATGAGCAGTATTGCTATAAAAATCTAAATGATTGAATATGCCATTGATGATTAAAAATAGTTGAAAGTATGTTTTTCTGACTACCCAGAAGCTCCTGCTAACAATTTATTTTGCTGCTAAAATTTTATCCTGTTCTTATTTCCCAAGAAAAATGCATATACTTCAACCCTTCCATAATGCAGCATGCAATTTAAGCAACAGGGTTAGCATTAAGTGGCTAGTTTCATTCATGAGCACAGCAAAGAACCACTGTCACTTCAATTCTATATCTATAAAGCAACCACAGGAAACAGTCAGTGAAATAATAATTTTATCTTTTGTAGAACAAGATTGCTATACAAATAAATGGTTTCACTAGATGTGTTTCAGAAAATTGAGCCATGTGACACGACTCTAGCTACAAATATAAAATGATCCTGAACTACAAATTGCAGAGACCTATTGCAGATATTGATAATGGCTTTAAATATGTTTATTTCATTTAGCAGTTTATATTTAGATAGGGTAAAATATGAAAGGACTCAGTCAACAAATGACATTCTGGGTTAAGACTCTAACTAAACCTTTAGGCATTCAAAGAAGAAACAATAAAATTAGGAGGTAGGGGGTGAAAAATGCTGTTTTAAACTGAGAATTAGAAGTATTTTTCACCTAGTAATATCTTTAAGTAAATATGCCAGCTTTTAATCAACTATTTGAATAGATGCCTCAGGTAAATTAAAGGGGGGAATCTAATAGCAATAGCACTTAGACTTATATACCACTTTATAGTGCTCTACAGCCCTCTCTAAGCAGTTTACAGAGTCAGCATATTGCCCCCAACAATCTGGGTCCTCATTTTACCCACCTCGGAAGGATGGAAGGCTGAGTCAACCTTGAGCCTGGCGGGATTTGAACTGCCAAATTGTAGGCAGCTGGCTGCAGAAGTAGTTTGCAAGACTGCATTCTAACCACTAAGCCATAGAGGCTCATTATTATTATTATTAGAATAACTCATTCTAAGTTATAAGGTATGAAAACAATTGTAAACTGCAAATGGAAATTGCTTCTCCTAACTACAACAGCCTCTTTTAGGTAGCTGATATGCCAAAATGGCAAAAAAAATAAATATGATAAATGAAGAGAAATGGGGAACATTTATTTTACAACACTGCATTGATATTTGAAGAGTCAGTTCTGCCAACTGTTTGTTTGTGAGAGCCTGCAGTATCAATTGCATATTCATACATATATGCTTTATTTTCCTTGAAAACCAATGAGCTCAGAAATAATACATAAAATTTTGTTTGCAGTTGGAAAAAACAGAATTATAAAAAGTTCCTTAAATAGTGGGTTATTTTTTCTACATATAACATTTTTGTTCAAGTACTTTTGTTCAAGTATAAGCTCCAGAGAGGCCATTGTTCTATTCTAGTTAAAAAAAAAAAAGATACTGAAACAAGCAATATTCTATTTCTGTTCTCAAAAATGGAGGATGGAAAGTAGATGGATAACTACAATGCAGAAATTGCCAGCATAAAAATACATTACATTTAAAGCTTTGCCTTAAGCAGTGTTGCTGAAGAACAAGTCTCCCTTGAGCTCCATGGATTTCCTTTCTGGAAATATACGTACAATTGTATTTTTTCAATGTGGGTTTATTCAAAAATATGTCCCATTGTGTTTGGACAGGCTTACTTGAAATCCAGAGTGCTGAGACTGCAACCTTAGTATATTAATAGACAATATAGCAGCAATATATCTGTTCTGAACAGTTTGAACGCAACATAGAACTTCTCTGGTTAATATTTCAGTGGGGAAGAACTATGAGCTGTGGCTACCATGACTGTCCTGCTTTCTCCCTCATGAATGTATTGCAGACATAGAATTTACTTCTTGATACAGTACATGTACAGTTGCACCAGTCATAGTATTTCTATGTTATATCTTTTTTATTACAGAATACAGAATGACGGAGTTGGAAGGAATACTGGAGATCTTCTAGTCCAACTGTTCTGACCACATGCTTATTTTAAAAACAAGTCTTGTTTTATTGCAATGCTGGGAATTATTTTCATTCCCAGCAGATAATGAATCTCAAACAGTCCCTCGAGATAAGCACCCACCTTTCCTATGAAGTGCTGCCAATAACAGAAGTGTCGAATAAACTAGAACAAAAACCAACCAAAAGTACAAAGAGCTTCAAGAATGAATCTGAACAGAACCAACAACTTTGCTTCCTGCAAAGGTTTCGTCATCTTTGCCTGTCCTTATGGGAGGGGCAATCACCTCCCAGCCTTACTCCCAAGTTGCCCCTTTTGTTTCAGCTGCTCTCGCCTCCTAATAGCTCTGCACATGGGCACACTGGGAACAGGCTCCTTTGGGTCCTCTGCCTCGCTGCTGCCAGACTCTGGAGGCTCCGGAGGCAGCACCCACTCCCAGATGGTCCTGGCCCCATCTCTGCATTGGAAGCAGATGCAGACTCCCGGGCTAGTCCTCGTTCTTCCCCCATTGTCCGATTCCGCTGCCATCTGCACAGGCTGCTGGCAAGCCACAAGACTAACCCTCTGCTCAGGCAGGAAGCCCTATACCATTTCACACAAATTGTGCATTAATGATTGTGCATTATCTTCTTAAAAACTTCCAGTGTTGGAGCATTTACAACTTCTGGAGACAAGTTATTCCACTGATTAATTGTTCCAACTGTCAGGAAATTTCTCCTTAGTTCCAGGTTGCTTCTCTCCTTGATTAATTTCCACCCATTGCTTCTTGTCCTGCCTTCAGGTGCTTTGAATAATAGGTTGGCTTCCTCTTCTTTGAGGTAACTCCTGAGATATTGGAACACTGCTATTATGTCATTTCTAGTCCTTCTTTTCATTAAACTAGTCATACCCAATTCCAGCAATAGTTCTTTATATGATTTAACCTCCAGGCCCCTAATCATCTTTGTTGTTCTTCTCTACACTCTTTCTAGAGTCTCAACAACTTTTTTACATTGTGGTGATCAAAACTGGATGCAGTATTCCAAGTGTGGTCTTATCAAGGCATTACAAAGTGGTATTGACACTTCTCATGAATTCTATCCCTTTGTTAATGCAGCCTAGGACTGTGATGGCTTTTTTGGCAGCTGCAGCACACTGCTGGCTCATATTTAAGTGATTTTAGACTAAGACTCCAATATCCCTCTCACAATTACTATAACTGAGCCAGGTACTACCTATACTGTACCCGTGCATTTGGTTTTTCTTGCCTAAATATAGAACCTTACTTTTTTCACCATTGATTTTTTTTGTAACAAAGGCAACAAAAGAGCTGCTTCTTTATGACCCTGTTTCAGAGCACATTACTAGTTGGAAGGCAAAACCCTGAAAGGTGTTTCTAAAACTCTGGGCACCTTGAAGTGGCAATTCTAACTTCTAAGCTATCTTCTAATTCTAATTTCCCCATCCTCCCTCTCCAAGGAATAGTAAAGCAAGCCCAACGTAACTCCAGGACCAAAGATCCCCATCTTGACCTCTGATACCAATTCCAAATATTAAATATGTCATTTTACTGTATAACCACTTGTAAGTGTACTTTCAAGCAAATATATCTAGGGAATTACCACAATTACAAAATGAATCTGAGAAAGGAGAACAATTTTCAGTAACAAGCTGTAACAGAGCAAAGATCTGAATAATAGAGGAGGAAGCTAATCCCGTCATGTAAATTTGGTATTTAAATCTGTTGACAGACCTTGGGAAAAAAAAGAAAAGGATTATATCTTTTGTATTAATAAAATCTGCCAAAGACATATAATTTTTGCAATCCTGAATCATAAAGCAACTTAATTTTTTGTTAATGTCATCAGTATATATAGGCGTCTGAACCTATATCCCAATGCCCTACTGAACCCGGTAAGACTTATGTCTAAGTAAATATTATAGGAGTGCAGTCAAAGTTAATAGGAAAGAGATATCTTTTACACATTGCACTTTGTAATGTTATAGTAAAACAATAATACTGTATATGAAGCAGCTGTCTTCTATGCAGCAGTTTAAAAGTATTGTGTTGCTAAATAGCAGAGATGGTATCTACAAAATGTAATAGTGTTTTTAAAAAGTGTAATATATTAGACTTTTTTTGTTACGAAATGGATAGCTTTGGATTTAAAGGAAGATAAGTTGTAATATTTAGACACTGGAGAAGTGAAAAGCAGATCAAATACAAATCGTTTCAAGTGTGTAGTTAGTGTTGACCAGTGATTTCATCTGGTTTTCTAAAGTGCTCTCTGTTGACAGCATGGCTTAGCTTGGGTGACTGCTTGAATAGTGACTCTTTTGGAAAATGTGGCCTTGAGTGCATTTGAGAAAACAAAGAATAATTCTGGTAAATTGGCTGAGTTGTGGCATTTACTGAATTCTGGGCATTCAAAGAGTAGGGTTGGAAGGGAACTTGGAGGTCTTCTAGTCCATCCACCTGCCCAGTGCAGGAATCCTCATATCATTAAGGACAAATGGTTGTCCAATATTTCTTGATCTTGACCTCCAGTGATGGAGCACCTATAGCTTCAGAAGGCAGGCTGTCCCACTGCTTAATAGCTTTTGCAGTTAGAAAACTCCTGTTTGGTTCAAATTTGGATCTCCCACTGTAAAGCTTCCACCCATTGCTCCTTGTCTTACCCTCAGGTACTGTGGAGAATAAATCCACTGCGTCTTCTCTGTGATATTCCTTCATGTATTGGAAGACTGTTATCATGTCACCCCTTAGCTTACTCTTCTTTAAGATAAACATAACAAATTCTTTTAATCACCCAACATAAATTTTGGCCTTCAAATCCCTAACCATATTTATTATTATTCTCTGCACTCTTTCCAGTTCCTCAACATTCTTTCTATATTGTGGTGACCAGAATCAGTATTCCAGATATGGTCTGACCAGTGCAGCACAGAGTAGTACTATCACTTTCGATAATCTTGATATTATAGCTCTATTGATGCAGCCCAAAATTGCACTGGCTTTTTTGGCAACAGCAGCAGCAGCACATTGGTGGCTCATCCTTAATCCATGGTCTACCAAGAATCTCAGATCTTTCTTGCAAGTACTATTACCAGGTTCCATCTACCTTATACTTGTGCATCTGTTTTTAATTGCTCAGGTATAAAACCTTAAAATGCTTAATGCTGAACAACGTTTTGTTGGATAGGACCCAATGTTCAAATGTATTAAAATCTTTTTAAAGCTTGAGCTTGTTTTCATGGGTATCAGCAGTTTCTTCTGCTTTGTGACATCCTCCAGGCTTTCTCTTGGCTCTTTTATTTGTACAGATTTAAACATGTGAAGAATTCTGCATTTTTTTCTTCATGCTCTTGTGCAATGTTGATGCAGGTTCGTTGGGCATTTGGCTACAAAGGCATACTTCAATTTAATTCTTGGTTTATCTGTTTATCCCTTTAGCCCTGTAAGTATAAAAAGAAGAGTTGTTTTGCTGAGCAAGGATGTGAATATGATTCATGAATATCCTTTGTTCTGAATGTTTTGGGATGTAAATGCTGGCAGCCAGGTTCGTCTTTCCCAAGGTGAGGCCTCTCTCCTGGGAAGAAATGCCTATTTCCTTCCTTCCTTCCTTCCTTCCTTCCTTCTTTCCTTCCTTCCTTCCTTCCTCCCCTTCCCTTCCCTTCGCAAATATTCTCATTCTGCCAGGCATAAACTTCAATTTCTTCTTTTTGGCACCCAGCTATTACAAATATATAATTTGTGTTAAATTCATAATTTAGCAAAGTAATTACTGGAAAGAATAGAGATGGTCCATCTTTTAACTGCCTGGAGGTTACATTTAGGCACATGGAATTCATAGATTGCTACATATTAATAACGAAGGAGTATGTATTGTATACCCCAATGATGCTATGAGCTATACCATTCACACTGTACATTACCAGAAGGTTTATCCATGAAAAGAAGGTCACAGGTAAAGGATCAGAATAAATATAATCCATTGGACAAGAAAATAGGCTATATTCATTCACTTTATTATTATTATTTTTTAAATCCAACCCATATCAAAAGCACATTCTCAACCAATACAGAATTGATATGATACTGAAAGATGTGTCTCCCAGCTCAGATGATATCCAGTAAGCTACTGGAGAAGAGAGAAGGGCAAATACAAGTAGTTCTGTTACTTTTGATATGGCTAGAATAAGCCAAAAGAACACCCAGTTGCTGATATCCCCATAGGCTAAAAGAAGCTTCAATGCTGCACAGAATGCAATCCCTTAAGAACTGCCCTTAGCCAGGGGTGGGATTCTACAGGTTCGTACCTATTAGCTAGAACCGGTTGTTAACATTCTAAGCAGTTCAGAAAACCGGTTGTTAGAAGAAATTACTGGCCTAATCCTGTAAGGAAGGCAGGAAGGAAACATTCTGGTGCTGCTTACAGAAACTGCCTCTCCGTTAACCCTTATTACTTTCTTGGCAGGACTAGACTTCCTGTCTGAGGAACTTCTCTGGAGTTTTTCCCCCCACCTTTGCTGGTACTTGGCTTATGTGGAGTGACCATTCAAAATTACAATGGGACTGAAAAAAGTGACTTATGACCATTTTTCACACTTACGACTGTTGCAGCATCCCTACGGTCATGAGAGCCCAGACGAGAAGATGCGTGCCTCAATATGAGTGATGTTGAGTTGGCCACACCCAGCCAGTCACATGACTATCAAGCCACGCCCACCAACTAAGCCACACCCACAGAACTGGTTGTTAAAAATTTTGAATCCCACCCCTGCCCTTAGCCTCCAGTCTTTCTATTTCCAGAAAAAGAGTCAACACTTTAATTGCTTTCATTGGCTTTTAATTGCTTATATTTAGTTTAGTCTGTCAGGAAACTTAAGTACCATATCAGTGGGCTATAAATCATCATCATAAATAACATTTCAAAGTCACTTTCCATTTTTAACTATAAATAAATTGATTATTGAAGATGCACTTTCAAAATATTAAAGGTAGAATTTCACTCCAATCATTTGGTATAATTTGGGGGAATGGGGGAAGGAATGCAGATATCCTCATATATTTAAAATAGGTGTTTTTTATACTATCTCCAAGCACAACTCTAGTGGGTTACCTTGAGCTCAATGGTTCTATTAAAAGCTCAGAAGGCTCCCTGGGGACTGAGAGATAACATCCATGCTTGGATTTCCTCCTTAAAGCCTCTGTTTTCTTCTCCATTCCCGGGGTAGCAATCTGACATAAAGCCCTCCCAGAGAGCATAAAATTGTAATACTAAGCTTTTAAAGTTTGGAGCTCTCTCTTTCACATTTACTGTAATTGTTCATTTCTACTATACATTTTATTTCATGGAGGTTCTTCTTTTTAAGTAGCATTACAAACCACTCTAGGAATGGAACTGAGCTAAAGGAACAAATTGATTTACATCAAAAATATTACAAAGCAGTGAAATTAAGTGAAGAGTACTTCCAATATTTTTCTTTGCATTTAATGCCAAGAATTTATGAACCAGAAAACAAAATGTTTCTTAACAATTTGGGTAGATTGAGTATTCCTTACATCAAAGTTCTCCAATGTTTCCAGCTTTGCGGACTGGCAGGGATGGGAGGGGATGGTTGGAGCAAGCGTGCATGTGCATGCAGTTCCATTTGCGCCAGTGGCATGTATGCATGCCTGCTCCTCATGTTAAATGGAGTAAACACGCACACGTTCAACTGCTAGTCACACAAGTGAGGGTGCACATGTGCAAGCTCATGCTCATTGGCTATTTCCATGGCCCAGTTGTAAACCCCTCACGGCCCACTAGTGGGCCATGGCTCATAGGTTGAGGACTCCTGCCTTACACGTTCCTCCTAGAACTCTTTAGGGAAAATACCTTTAAGCACTCAGGGAAATGGGATTTGTTTGTTTGTTTATTTATCAAACTTATATAACTGCCCTAC
Source organism: Bungarus multicinctus (assembly GCA_023653725.1). Lineage (NCBI taxonomy): Eukaryota > Metazoa > Chordata > Lepidosauria > Squamata > Elapidae > Bungarus > Bungarus multicinctus. The sequence goes on along the minus strand of CM042836.1, from coordinate 65,700,959 downwards.
TCATGTGACTCCAGGTGGTTTGACATAAAACCATTAACCCCATCCCATGGCAGCAACAACATTCCCATCTTCATTTAGGATCCTCAAGGGTCCCCTGACAAAACCAAGTCTTTAGGGCCTTTCAGAAAAACAAGTGAGGGACAATCATTTCTCCAGGGAATGATGCTTCATAGAGTAGGGGCCACCCCTGAGGAGGCCTTTTTTCATGGTCCCCCCGGATATACATCCTTAATAGATGGGACCCACAACATACCCTGCCTTCTCATTTTCGTGGGCTGGCCAGAAGTAATGGGAGAAGAGTGGTTAGTCTTTCACAGAATCTTTGACAAAAATGAGAATACTGAGTATAGCTCACACAATTTTCCTTATGCAACAGGAAATGAAAAGAAATGTAATATTAAATGAAAAGTGAACATTTAGAGAAAGGGTTTTAGTGGTTTTTGGCAACTATGTTCCTCTATTCATTTCAATCACTGTGACATTTTATGTCGAATTATCAAGCATATTTTAAAATGGGTTGTTTCAGATGTCCTAAGAATATTTTGATTTCAATTTGCCCCATCAATATACTTCCAAAAATCACATCCTATCTTGTAATGAGCCTTTTAATATTTAGAATATTTGCATATAGCTTATTATTGTTCCATAACTGATTCACAGTAAGTCAATCAAGGAACTATAAATAGTTAAATTCTTTGTAAATGAAGTTATATATTAAATATACATTCACATTTAAACACAACAATTTGGGTAGACAATTTAATTATCTTGTGCAGCTGATCAGTTTAATCAGCAAAATGCTATGTATTTCTCGCTATTCTTATAACCGGCATGTAATTGAGTCATATCTCAAGCCTGATTCTTCTACCAAAATATTTACATAACCAAATGAATGTATTGCATTCTAAATAGCACTGTAATTCTATCATGCTTTGTTTCCCCCCTAGATCAATGCTCATTATTTTTACAGAAACTTCCATACATGACTTCCCATGTTAATTAACTAAGTACATGGTGATTTAGTCCATTCATATTTTCCCCCCTTTTAATATATTAACTGATCTCAAGTAATAATGCCACTGCGGAAGCTGAGCCACTAAATGCCTTTCTACATTCAGGACCCAGAACACGCAAGAATCACCAATTTTTATTAATATTAGACAGCATATGAGGCACACACTTTTGTGTGCAGACTTCAAAACTACAAAACATAAAATGGATGTAATTTGGATTAAGTGTCAGAACTCTGATTTTACAATTATTCTATTTCCAGCCCTAGGATTATATTGTAATCAAATTCTTGCTCATAGCCCAAATGTACAGAATCTGTTCTTAATGGAGAGCTTCATCCCTCAAGTGTCAAAGAAAAAAAGAAGTTGGGCAGGTAATAGTCTCTCTCTCTCTCTCTCTCCCCCTCCCTCCCTCTCCCCTCCCCTTGTGTGTGTGTGTGTGTCTGCTAAAGACAGAGAGAGAGATTGGGAGAGATGCATATGTCTGACAAGTGCATGTGTCCTTAAGGAAGCTGCTTGACCTTTTCCGCCAGCCTCTTTAATTGTTAAATAGGAAGATAACAATTTTCATTTTAATGGAAGTGTTACTACATGCTCTAAATACTAATAAGCTGCTATCTGTGACATTGCTATTATACAACTAGGACATAAATAATAACTATTTGGAATCTCATATTGTATCCACAATACAAAAATTAATTAAGAATTTTAAAGCATTTGGCCATGGAAAGAAGAAAACACTAACCACTTACTGAGGATCTAGGGTATTTTTTGTCGCTTTAACATTTTTATATGATATAACCTTGATAAATAAACAAGAGGTGGAGAGCCGCTGAGCCTCATCACTAATCTCTTTAAAATGAATACATAGCTAAAGCTTTATACAGATATTATTAGCATGTAACAGATTTCAGACAACTGTCTTGTCTGTCAATGAAAAGATTAAAAGATTATCCATATTGACGGGAGGAACATGTCACTCATTTATTTTATTATTTAATCTAATGTTGCAGACAGGGATATTGATCAGCTATTTTATAGATTAGAACAGGATATTAATGATTATTCCAACACAAAAGAGAACAAGAAATTCCTCTTGAATGAGATTATAATTTTAGTCCTGGCCCAGCAGGAAAAACAAAACTGGGTTAAACAGGCTTACTTCTATGTAGGAAGCTGTCTTCAGGAGTTGCTTTGTAGTAGGTTGCCTGGCTCTCTATTATCCTCATGCAACTCGGTAACAGTCCAGGTTTTCCAATCTTTTTGATAATACAAAGCATCTATTTAATTTAATTAGTTCCCACAAGCTAAGGTCTCGCTTCTAAAGACAGGTAATCATTAGTGGTTATTTAGTATTGTTATTAAGTTGCACCTCAGGCTAGACTTCAGGGCTGAAGTTCAACTCCCCCAATGTTGCCTCAGAAAGCAGGCGGTGATGGGGGAAACTAATTCAGCATAGATATCTGAGTTGGCTGGTGTTGAATAGGCGTATCAAAACCTGATACTGCTCGCCCTATCTACAGTATGTCTGCTCATGGCAGCATGTATTTAGTTATCAATTCTTAGTTTATTATTTTTATTTTAGAAAACATCCTTTTCTACCTAAAGGTGGACATGTACTCAATATGTTTAACATCAGAGAATCAAAATCCAATTTATTCCTGTCCCCATATGATATCCAGATTACTATATTAATCACACCCAATGACTTAATTATCCCATGTCTTGAATAGGGTCAGGTTGGAGATTGTATTGTCTAATGGACAGTAGACTGTGGGTCAGGCATCTGGGTTTACTGCCTTTGTATTTTTTTTTTATTATGTGGTGGTTTTTATTATTGTTGTGAAATGCCCAAAATTGTGTGTTAGATAGGAAGCTCTATTTGTCCGTTAAATAAAATGTACCAGAGACTATGTAACAATAATTCTGCCTGCAATTCCATACTTCATGGTAGCACAGATCCAAAGGTACAATTGGAGGCTCCAATACAACCCCTCTTTTGGTGCCCACCAAGCTGCTTAACCCTAAGACTATTTTTTTACATTCATTTAATCAAAAATAAATAAATGAGAAAGTAGCATTCTGCAGAGTGACAGCTTCATGCGTAATCTGCATGAACTCAGCAATGCCTCTAGAGTCAGGTATAAAAAACGAGGAGCTGGGATAGAATTTTTTTTAAAAAAATTCATGCTACCTATGCACAAGAAACTGATCTACTAATGGTTAAGGCAAACTGGTGCCAGATAAGAATAAACAGATTTCAAAGAGAGGGGGAGGGGGCTCTTAAAGAGGCATAGTGACTCCAAACTGATGATTCATTTGATCCCATCCTCAGGTTCAACCTGGTCATCTCCTACATCTAGGCCTTAATTAGACCCCAGTGGCTTTCATTAAAAAATAGAGTGGATGACTGCAATGCAGTGCTTTCTCAAGTATGTCTCAAGCATAAAAATGAAGCTGCTATTCATGTAACAGCTTAAAAAAACTGAGACAAGAAATTTTGGAAGTTTCGGGTGATAGTGAGGAACAACCTCATGAAATTGTTGCTAGTAAACTGGAGAAATGGTGGGCTACACCACCAGAGTTATCATTTTGTGAGACACTGAAACATGCTCTTGAAATTTGTACTGTTCTCACTGTCCTAAAAAGTTTGGATAGCCAGGATTGCTATCCGATCATTTTTCGGAACTGCTAAGTTTATCTAAGGTAAACAGGAGCTGGAAATTTATTGTTGCCAAGCATGTAAAACTTTTACTGTGCTAGCAATTTTGAGAAAAACCTTGAGGCTCCATCAGAAACACAGAGGAAGATAGTCTGGTTAAATAATCTATTAAGAATGTTATATTTCTTTCTAGCCTCTTGGCTTGGTGAGTAATGAAGCTCAGTTCCTCTCACTTGACTGCAAGGCTCACCTCTCACAAGAGTGTTGTATTCCAAACCTATTCCAGTAAGTCAGCATAGAGAGCCTTCCAAATTGATACTGTCACGCCATATCAATATAAATTCCCAGTTTCCTCTGAAACTGAACTTCTGGCAGAGTTTTCAGGGGTCTCATTAATTTAGGTGAACTACAGCTTATTTTATCTGCCCTGAAGGCATCCCTGTCTTTTTAACCTATTCAAAAATGCAGTGGGAAAGAAAGAAAGAAAGAAAGAAAGAAAGAAAGAAAGAAAGAAAGAAAGAAAGAAAGAAAGAAAGAAAGAAAGAAAGAAAGAAAGAAAGAAAGAAAGAAAGAAAGAAAGAAAGAAAGAAAGAAAGACCTTAAGCAACCGAATAAGATAAACATCCCTCATAGTCTCAGTGTCCCTCATCAAATTATCATTTATCAGGCAAATGCTATAAAGCCAGAATTTATGAACTACTAAAACCTACATTTAGAAATGACTTTTTGGCTTTCAAAGTCATTTCTGACTCTAAGAAATAAAATATATTTGTTAAGTAAGTCTTGCACAATTATGTTAACTGTGTGAAATGATCAGTTTAAGATTGGCAAATTAACCAACATTATGGTATATCCACAATTACCATGTAAGCCATTTTCAGAACTCCTGCCTGAATTGAAATATTTGTAAGATTGCCATGGCCTCCCACTAGATGATTCCCCTGATCCTGTGCCATTCCTGCTTTCATGCTCATCAGGAAAGCAATGGGCATTATCTATATTTTCTGTCTCTTATTACGCTTCTTAAAAATCTGGCATATTTCTTAACCGAAAGTAAGTTTATTATATTTGTAAACATTTTCAATACATTAATTAAGGTCTTTTCAGAAATTATTTACTCCAGGATGGATTTTGCAGGGTAGCCTTTTACAAATTACTGTCTTTGCTGTTTTCCAGGGAGCTGCTAACAATAGTTGCTAGGAAACAGGAATTATATGAGTAGCTTGGTAATGTCCATTTCACAGACAGATAATTCAGAAAGCAATCTTTTGCAATTTGGTGTCTTCCAGATATAATGAGACTGCATCTCCCAGAATTCACAGTTAACCATAACTTTGGCCATGTGGAATATGCCAAGTCGAAGAAGGTTATATTGGACTTTGCATGATCTCCCTGTGGTTCTAAAATATTAAAAAGCAGATTAAATGGAACAAATTTGGTAATACTTACTACACAGGATCAGTCACAACCATTATACTGTAAGCTAATATTAAATTGCATTTAAAGTAAACTCTCAGATATATTGGATGCTAAATATTTCCAAGATTGCAACTTTTCATCAGTTTTAAAGCATTTGAATTTATTTGCAATAAAATTATTGTCAACATAAACTTGAACTGTTGGGGACATATTATATTCAGTTTGTTTAATTACACTGATTGCTAATTTACTTTTGCATATTGTTCAGGAAGCTGCACTATAGGCAGGGATGGGAATTGTTACCATCTCATATACTGCTTAATTAAAATTCTCAGTAACTCTGGCCAGCATGACTAATGAGAAGAGATCCTTGAAGTTCTAGTTTAGCAATATTTAACCACCACCCACATCACATTTTTAAAGGCCCTCTATGTTTCTTCATGCATATTCTGATCAATATCTAAGATTCCAGACTCCATTACCATCTGAAGCATGGTGGCTGCTGAAAAGAAAGGAGGTCTTCTTAGCAGTGACTTCTACTCTGCAGAAGATCGTTATAAGACTTCCTTCCTTCCTTCCCTTCCCTTCCCTTCCCCACCTTTATTTTGTACAAACCAAGATGATGTATACATAATGGCATTTTGTCCTTTTCTTCACATAACCTGGTGAAGTGAGTTATGCTGAAAGAGTGTGATTGCCCCAAAGAGAGGCTTGGAAATTGTGGTTTCTGGTTCTGTACCTTAACCACTACACCAAACTGGCTCTTATTTATTTGTTTCTTTATTTATATGCCGCCCAATCCCAGAAGGCTCTAGGCAGCTAACAATTCACCAAGCCTTGACAATGTAGCATATGGATAATTGGTTTAACAACTTACAATTTAAATTTTTCATTTTCTGGATGAATATTTTTTAAAAAAAATCTTTTGTTTCCTATTTGTGAATCCACTTCTTCCTCAGTCCCAGCAGAGCAACAACTCTGCCTTATTTCTCCAGCAATGTTTAAGGAAATATTGGATGGAACTAGGTCTTGTTCTTGGAAACCCTGAGAGAGGAATGGAATGCCATTGTGATAAAACTCTTAGCATCCTCCAAGGAACAGATCAGTTGAAGCTGTAGCACAACACAACTTCTTTAGGTTTGGTAGGGAGAAGCTGGCAAATTTTCATCTGTCACTCAATAATGATAATGAGGATGACTGACCCAGGAGAAGGGGATAAGCCAGTTGGAAAGTCCTGAAGGAAGGTTGGTGGCTTTGAAAACAAAAGATTGTATGGGAAAGTATACTCCAGCAAAATCTCTTATACACATTTTTTCAGTGAAGAGAGGCTTTCTTAATGATTATTACTGGTGACAAAAATGCAGTCATTAAAGAAAAATGCAATGCTCTTCACTGGCAGTTTCTCAATAAGAATGGTTTTAACAGCTAGCAATAGATTTAAAGATCAGTGTATTCAATGAATATGCAAATAAAAGTCTGTCTTTCTGCCTATTGCCATATTTATATTTCAATTTTCCTCCATTCACATGTTCTCCTGTCCAGAACTCATGTGTCCCAGAACTGCTTCAGCTATGTTTTTGTTTTCTAAAACTTTGCATTATCTCTACCTTAACTGATTCCTGAGCTATTATGCTAACTACTGTTCATTACTGATATGTTTCACATATTAGTGATTTTTTTTTAATTAAAATCAGGTTGTTTTATTCTGTCCTAGAAAAAGGTGAAATATGTGTTTTAAAGATAAAAGATACAGAAAATGAGTAAAAGATATACAATATAGATATTGCAACTGAGGCCAATAATCAGCAACAGTTTTGCAATAGTTTGGAGGTTTTTCTATTTTCTTCTCAGAAACAATAAACCTGAAAGGTGGGCTAAAATGGATGAAGTTTGATCTATATTATTACATTTCAGACTGCAAGCATAATTTAGTGGCACTCACATGAGACCACAAACTTATATAATTTCAGACTAATGAACTAGCCTGTCAACTGCTGCAGAATGTGACAAGTAAGGGGGAGGTTTTTCTTACATATGAATGCAATGATATCTTATCTGACAGAGGGGTGGTTTCCTAATGTGATTTGGATGACTTATCCCTTTTATGAAAACAATCCCATAACGCTGTGGAACCTAAGCATCTAATGGTCTAACTGTAGAGAAAACAAAGTATTCCTTTACAGGCTTAGAATTATCTTTTTTTTTTCATTAATGCTATTTACAAAAAAGAGCAATGAGAGAAAACTCAAATTAATCTTCTGTAACTCTTTAGTTGATAAGCTACACAACCAAAGTATCAGAACTTCTGATCCACAATCTGATCATGACAAATGTTGGGGAGAAGGGGAGAATAAAAGCTGCAGTAATCACAAAAATGCTTTAAAATATGTGCAATTTCTATTTTTGTAAGATATAAATCAAGCATTGTGACAGTTACCCAAAGATCATAGTTCCCATAGAATGATAGCTTTTTATTGTTAAGTTGAAAATTGATAAAATTTGTTGCTTTAATTTTGTGAATATTTTTCTAATGTGATTAGATCTATCCCTATCTATCTATCTATCTATCTATCTATCTATCTATCTATCTATCTATCTATCTATCTATCTATCATATATGTGTGCCTGCATGCTACTGTTCATCAAGCAATCCTGAATGGCTCACATAGAATAACAAAACATACAATATCATTAAAAAAATATCGAGCAGGAATACACTGGACAGACTCAAGCAACATCCTGTCCAATGCTGGGAGAAGGAATCAGCTCTTTGAAACTTGCTGTAACCATCTGGATCTAAAGGAGGAGCGCTACAAAGCAGGCATATTGACATGTTTTCTGGATTCCATAAAATGACATGTTATTTAATGAATCCATAATGTGACATGTTATTTAAAGGGATGTTGAACATGCCAGCCTGGGTCATTTTAATTTTAGCATAAAAGTCCTAGATCAACAATTTGGCAGCGATAAATCTATACAGGGTACTTTATAGTCTTCAAATTGAGTACCTGGTGGATGATTTTGTTGGCTTTTGCCAATTTACTATGTAGCCTACCATGTTTTACCCTTTATGGGTAGTCCTTGACTTACAATTGTAATGGAGTTTAGAACTTCCATGGTTAGTCATTATGGTTCTAAATCAAGGTATTCACATGATCAAATCCTATGGCTTTTTTTGCAGTGATCATTATGAATGCCACAATTGTTAAGTGAAAGTGGCGGTCATCAAGCCAATGCTGTTAAGCAAACCAGTGTATTCCTATTGGCATTTTGTTTTGTCAGAAAATGGCCCAAAAAAACAAAAAAATCTGAAAGAAAAAAACCTGGATACCCCAGACTGTATCCAGTTCTCTTGTATGAGAACTCATTGTCCTCAAACAAAACCTATACCTGGGACTGGAAGTTGTCTGGATAGAATATGCCAAAACAGACTGGCTTCAGATTGGCAAAGGAGAGAGACGGTATACTTGTTCCTGATTTATTCAACTTAATGCTAAACGTATATCAAGGAAGGGTGCGCTGAAATAAATGGATGGTAGCTTTCAAATCGGAGGAAAAGACATCAATAACTTGTTTTATGCTGATACCTAAAAATGAAAATGTACTGCAACTTCTAGTGATGAAAGTCAAAAAGTACAGAGAAAAAAATAGGATTAAGATTAAATATATAAAATACTAAAGTAGTGATAGCAGGTATAGTAACCTGCCTTAGAATTAATAATGAAGATACTGAAACGTTACTTAGTTTCTGTGTTAGGTTCATCTATCAGCAGTAAAGGAATTAGCAGTCAAGAAATACATCATAAACCAACACTTAATAGGGTGGTAGCGAAGGCCTTGAAAAAGGTATTTAGATACTGTACTATGATGCGTTTTTGCCTCAGAATCATGCGGGCAGTGATGTTCCCCATAACCCTATATGGAAGCAACCATTGGATTTTAAACAAGCAGGATAAAAAAACCTTGACATTTCTGAATTTGGTGTTAGAAAAGACTCCCGGTGAACATATAATAAAAATAGATCATCAAACAAATCCAGGTAGACTTCTCACTCAAGGCAGAAACGGCCAAACTGAAGTTAAAAGTTTTTTTTTACTAATTATATGAATACTTAGCTCTATTGAAAAATTGGTAATGCTGGGAAGGGTAGCTGGAAAAATAAAAAGAGGACAACCAGCAACAATGAGAATGGACTTGATGGCAGTGATGATGGGAAGTACTCAAGACTTAGGCTCTATCTATGCTTTTGCTAAGAGTTGACACTGGATCAATGGTACATAATCAAATAATTATAAATCACTTATTAAGTGTAAGAATGAGTGGAGTTGATACTGAGGTTGAACGATGGACATATGCCTTCTAAGACAATTTGAGGTAGTCCATTTCTTCCACTGAGCACTAAGCAATCACATTCTGTATGCTTTGCAACATTTTTCTAAAACAGCTTTTTCCAACTTGAAAATTGCATTACTGACATATTGATTACAATTCACTTCATTGTAGCAACAATTAGAATTGTGCCATTGAGAATATTTGCAGGAATTCAAACTGAAGATGACTTCTCTTTAACAATAAGGGCTAAAGATTCTGAACAGCAGTGTTTCCTCAATCACACCATTTGTTTTCAATTGCTTAACAAAAATTGTACCACTGTGTTTCCTCCAATGTAATATTTCTAAGAAAGTTGCCCAGAATTGTGTAATAAAAGTATCTCATAGTTATTGCACAAGAAATAGTAATGCACCCAAGTTAATGATTATGGAAATAATCATAAATATGCTTTCAAACAGTATCATACTTTAAACCATACCATTGCAAATTTCTTGAAAAAATGGGCCTAATGAAGATATTAAATGCAGGTGTGTAATAGTCAGAAAGCAACTATGAAAGGAAATGGTTACAAATTGATTTTTCAACAGCCTCAAGTATGAATTCACTCATAATACTGTACATTACTGAGACTAGTATGTTTAATTCCAGCCTTCCCCAGAGGAGAGGAGGCAGCTGGCTGAAAGACAAAAATAAATCTATTTATCATTGTAGAGAAGAATTCAGGCCTAAGATATTGTATACAGACAAAATAACTGACAGCTTTATGAAATCCATAGTCCATGGAGTACTATTCTGTAGGAAGAAATTGTTTTAAATGTTTTGATGACATTCTGTAGTTGCCCACAGAGGGCATACAACAGGTAAGCACAGGAGACTAAGATATCACCAAAAGAGATAATCAAGGACTATAAAGAGAATTTGTCTGGGGAAAAAAATACGATACAGAATTTCACTAGAAGCCTGGTATTTTATCACTATATTTAGGCTGAAATATCCTGAATATACAATACATTGCATTTATATTCTAGTTGGTGGGATGTGGGTAACAGCCAAGGATGGGATTCTACCAGTTCACACCTATTCGCTAGAACCGGTTGTTAACATTCTAAGCAGTTAGGAGAACTGGTTGTTAGAACAAATTACTGGCCTAAACCTGTAAGGAAGGCAGGAAGGAAACATTCTGGTGTTGCTTACAGAAACTGCCTCTCCGTTAACCCTTATTACATTCTTGGCAGGACTAGACTTCCTGTCTCAGGAACTTCTCTGGAGGTTTTTCCCCCTCCTTTGCTGGTACTTTGCTTGTGTGGAGTGACCATTCAAAGTTACAATGGCACTGAAAAAAGTGACTTATGACCATTTTTCACACTTACGACTGTTGCAGCATCCCCAGAGTCATGAGAGGCCACGCGAGGAGATGCGTCCCTCAATGTGAGTGATGTTGAGTGGCCACACCCAGCCAGTCACATGACCACCAAGCCATGCCCACCAACTAAGCCACACCACAGAACCAGTTGTTAAAAATTTGAATCCACACCTGGTAACAGCATGTTTGCTTGAAGGATATTCATGAATTAGAGATCTTAGAAAGTATAGAATACCATATTTAAGATAAAATTAGGCTTTGGTTGAACTTTTGGCATATTAACCAAAATATTTTACTGAATATTGCTAATATTGCAGCGTGGAAATGGCCAAGACCGGTGACTTCACTTATATGAAAACTCAGTTGATCAAAGACATAATATGTAGTGGAGTCAATATTCCTTTGCTGATGATCAGAATGTGTGGAAAACGGTGATTTACATGTAAGCAGAATTAATGAATGAAATAAAGAAAAAAATATGACCTTGTTGAACTGCAATAAAGGGGATGGATATAGTAAATTTGAATGAAAACAATCTGATTCATTCAATGGAGTTGAGCAATACAGGGAAGTGTAGATACAAGGCTTATTTATTTATGGTATTTTTATACTGCCCAAAAACTCTTTATTCTAGGAAGCTTAGGTATGAGAGAGCTAACAGTCAGAAAATATGAATTGGTATCATTGTGGAATGGACTGTGACCTTGGGGCACAGGAGGAAAGGAACCACAGGCCAGGCAACTATCATGCAAAATATATTTCAGTCTACAGAAGAAAAATGATTATGGGACCCATCTCAGAAGAGATCCTCCCCTAATTTTCTGGAAGTTAAAAGTAAGAGAGGGGAGTGGTGCTTTCAGACTTAAAGATCCTGCTATTATAATCTTAAAATAAAAGTAGCTTAGTACACTTGGTTTATGCCTTTTTTCTGGACTAACTTCAATGTTCAGAAGGGCTGAACTTCTACATTGTTCTGGGTGCATATGAAAAAAGGACTCCATTAGATGATGATAGTTGCATGTTATATTGCAATGATTAATGTCGATGAAAGAACCAGGGTTGAGTTTTGGAGGAAAAGATAAAATATTCTGAATAAATATAATCCAAGTAAAAAGTCCACAGTTAGAAAATAATTCAACATTACAAGACTGTTGAGATAAGACTAGAATAAATGGTGATTAATGAATGTGGACAGAATACAAAGTGAATGACCAATAGAAAAATACATAAAACCGATATTCTTACAGAGAGAAAAAGGATTAAATCTCAAAATAAAAGTGACAGAAGAAAAATGAGTAAGTAGAAATCTAACACCAAGAAAGTTGTGTTAGATTGAGTTAATGAGATCCCCCAAAAGAGAGAATTTTTAAAAAAAGGAACTGCATGAAACAGTATATGGATAAACGAAAGCAAGGATTGCAAAATAATGAGGTATTATGAATGGTATTTCCTTTCCTTTCTCCCTTTAATCTCTTTTGTTTGCAACTTTTTATTCTTTCTCTGAACTTTGTTTAATGTTGCTTACTCTAAAAGGGAATAGTATGATTGGTATGTGTGTATGTGTATATGTATGTATATGTATATATGTAAAGTTGATTTGCAATGCACATTACAGAAATACTTTCAGGCAACTGAATAAAGGGGATCTGAAACTACTAAAGAAAAGTAGCTATGAGGTTCAACTTGTTTAAATTCTGAACAACAATGGCACTGAACCTATGCCCCTTAATAATTGGTAAAGCGGTATTACTAAAGCATTATTAAAGTTTGCAAAATATTTTGTAATTGTACTAGATTCAGAATAGTTTATCTCTAGATAAGTTTAATTTTCCTTTGTAGACAGAGAAGATACACATGGAGAGGTGAGTCTGGAAGATAAATTAGAAGACTGTTTACTTTTCATTAAATGAAAATGTATCAGATAAATGTAATGTGAGTAACTTCAGGGAATGGCTTTTCAACTTTCTTTATCTGATTAAGTGGGGATTGAAAAATAAGGATCCCTAAAATTCAACAAAACAATCAGCGTTAAAATTTTCTTCCAAATTAGCCCTTAGCCCTGGGCTAAAATCTACAGTCTATGTACATCATCTCTCAAGAACAGTCTTTGTTCCACATTAGGTACAATTTGTAATGCTTCCCTACATATATGGACCTTGGACTGGTAACAGTCCGGGGCATTTGCCTGGAAGCATCCATGATGGTTATTAAAAAACACTTTAAAAATGCATATGATATTCTTGGCAGCTCCTCATCTGAAGAAGAGATGAAGTCTATAAAGTCTTGTTAGAATCACAACTTTCAGGGAGAGAAGAATCTGGGCCAAGAAACATTACAGGCAATGCAATAGGAATCTGTTAGTCTTTGTCATTTTCTTAACATACACAAAAAAATGAAATTGAAGGCTATGAGATAAAAGTCTGAGAATGCCATAAACAAAGATTTCGTAAGATTAGAGACTATGCCACAACACTATAACACTATTTTTCAAGAGCTGGAAACAAAAACTTCCTTTATTAAGCAGTTTAAAAGCCTACAGTGAATTTTCATACCATAAAATTCTCATCAGGATTTTCTGGCTTGGTCTTTCAGATCACTGAGTATTAGTTTCTAAAATATTTTATTCTGAAGATCAGACATGATTGCTTTCCTGGCTTTTGACCAATTGCTTTTGTCTTGGACATACTACTGATTATTAGTTTGGAGATACAACCTGGAGACGTAATGTGTCAAAAGTGGGAGATTTGTTCACAGAGCAGAACTAATAATAGAGAAAATGCAGTAGTCTGTGAATATTACACAGTCAGTGGTAATGTACTTCATGCATCTTTTTAAAATGTATTTGCATATGTCAAAAATACTACACCATACTTTTTAAATATTGACTTTTTCATTTTGATTTAATATGATTATGAGATTATTGTATAACTACAAACATCTTCGAACAACTGAAAAATAATTCAAGGATTTCAATCAGAATAGAGCTGGAAGGGACCTTGGAGGTCTTCTAGTCTAACCACTGCTCAAGTAACAGACCCTATATCATTTCAAATAAGTGACTGTCCAGTTTCTTCTTAAAAACCTCCAATGATGAAGCACCTACAACTTGTAATGACAAGCTGTTCTACTGCTTAATTGTCCTCACTGTTAGGAAGTTTTTCCTTAGTTCCAGTTTGCTTCTCTCCTTGATTAGTTTCCATCCATTGTTTCATTTAAAGAACTTTTTGATTTCATTTCTTTCTCAAGTAAAAGGAAGGATTCAATCTATTTATGTTATCATTGTCATCATCATCATCCAATCTATCTTAGTCAACTGTGGCTGTTTCACAAGATTATACTCTAACATATCAAATAGACAAGAAATTTAACCATTTCAAACAAAAACAATAGAAAAAAGTGTAAACAACAATGGGATCAACATGCAGATATAAAACAAAAATATTAATTAAATCATTTATTCTTGAATAAAATTATACAAATTAACTCATTTAAGCCAATTCTATGATGAAAGCCTCTCAGAATCACTGTATGAAACAGCATACAATGGAATGTCATAAATGGTATTTTAAAAAGGCACGAGTGGCTGTTGGAAGGAGAAGGACTATGCATCCAAGCAAATACAAAAATGATTAAGTTAGCACTTCTGGATTCTGTGTTTTTATGAGTAAGCAAATTGGGTTAAGAAAAAACTATAACTGTTTGCTCTTCTATCATGAAAGAACCAGAAGCAATTAATAAGAGCAAAACTCTTTAAAAAGGAGGGAAGAAAAGATAGGAATAAAGAACTCTGGTTCCAAAATATAATAAAATTCCAGTACACCTAAGAAAAAGTAATGAAATGAAATAATTCCTAGTGCACACTTTTAAAAATTCTCATTATTTTGTTCCTTTTATTGTTTGTTTCAACCTATATCTACTCTCAGCACAAGTATTGATTCATATTACCTGGTCAAAAAACAAGTCCCTTTTTGGGAGAGGGAGCGGTATAGAAGTACGAATAAATAAATAAATAAATAAATTCAGCTGACTCACCTTGCTTTGTGTGGAGCACATGACACAATCACATTCAAAACAATACTGACGCTTCAGGTTCTGCTGGCGTTCAGGAGTGGGCATTATAGTTTCAGTATAACTGATGGTGAGCTGCATGTGACAAAGACCAGAAAGACTTATATTTTGACAAAGAATGCATATAATACTTATGCAGCCGTTTGAATAGCAAAAGAAAAAAAAAGGATTCCAAGATTAAAATACTGGATAATCATCTAAGAGGGACAGCAGAACATTTTTTCAACATTACATTAGAAAATAGGTAATTATTTTAAACCCTAAACTTATATGGACATAATCGATAATTCTATATTGAAGCGAATTTCTAGTGAATACTATAGAGTCAGGGAGAATTACTGGACTTCAACTCAGAAATTGAAAGGTGACTTCTGGAGCATATATTTGTGATACAAAGAAAAATCAAGCATATTCAGTGGGGCAAGTGTCTAATTAGAACCAGAAAAAGAAAGGATGGCTCAAATATCTTCTCACTCACATAGAACTATGTCCATTGCTGTCTATCAAACTAAACTAACTCATAATGAGCTGTAAGCACAAAATGAGTTGCAAAGTCCATGCTTATCTTTAGTTTATACTTGGTCCATTGTTATAGTAGATAATGCATCTTGAGTCTTATAAACTTATTTCACTTTTCCTCTTCTGGTGTATCTGTAAGGGCATTGGAAACTTTCACTTCCTTTCGACTAACCTTCATGTTTAACCTCAAGCTGTGATAAAGGTTAACAAAAAGTTGTGCACATTTAGTTGTGAATAACATTGTAGAATTCTGAAAAATGCAAAATTTAGAGTGCATGTAGGTATGTATGTATTCCTATTATTCTATACATTTGGTAGGTGCCAGTGCAAAATGAATGTATTCGCCATCTTTCCCAATTGATAATTAAACACAGATTCCTGAGATTTGGACATAACACTAAACTCTGGATGAGTAAAAATGCCTTTAGACATTATTGTTATACTGTAGTAGAATACCCCAGTCTTATTCACATAATGATAAACTACAATCCTACACTTAATCCTACACTTAGGCAAGTGTAAAGTCCTACACTTGGGCAAGAAAAACTAAAAGTCCACATATAGACTGGGTGAAACCAGGCTTAATAGCAGTAACTGTGAGAGGGATCTTGGAGTCTTAGTGGACAACCATCTAAATATGAGCCAGCAGTGTGCAGCAGCAGACAAAAAGCTAATGCAATCCAAAATTGTATTATCAGAGGGATACAATCAAGATCAAGTGAGATACTAATACCACTCTATAAAGCCTTAGTAAGACCATACCTATAGAGTACTACATCCAGTTTTGTTAATCACACTATAAAAACGTTGTTGAGATTCTAGAAAAAGTACAGAGAGAAGAGCAACCAGGATGATTAGGGGACCGGAGACTAAAATATATGAAGAATGG
Organism: Bungarus multicinctus; assembly: GCA_023653725.1. Lineage (NCBI taxonomy): Eukaryota > Metazoa > Chordata > Lepidosauria > Squamata > Elapidae > Bungarus > Bungarus multicinctus. The sequence goes on along the minus strand of CM042836.1, from coordinate 65,684,694 downwards.
TTACAGGAACTGGACATAGCTAGTCTAGTGAAGAGAAGGACCAGGGGAGTCATGATTGCAGTCTTCCAATAATTGAGAGAGGAAGCCACAGAGAGGAAGGGGTCAAGCTATTTTCTAAAGCGCCTGTAGGCCAGACAAGGAATAATGGATAGAAACTGAACAAGGAGAGATTTAACCTGGAAATAAGGAGAAACTTTCTGACAGTGAGAACAATCAACCAATGGAACAGCTTGCCCTTGGAGTTGTGGGAGCGCCATCACTTGAGACTTTCAAGAAGAGATTGGACTGCCATTTATCAGAAATGGTGTAGAGTCTCCTGCTTGGGCAGGGGGTTGGACTAGATGACCTACAAGATCCCTTCCAACTCTGATTATCTATTATCTGTTAATTTTATATTCAAATGAACTCAGAGATGAAGAATTACATTTTACGTCAATAATATCTCATTCCATTCATGTGTTCTACTTTTTTAATGATTTATTTTTTGGTTTAAATGATTTACAGCACTGCCCACCTCACAACAGTGTGGTGCAAGGCTTAAATAAATTTTACCTAACACTAGTGATTTGTGACTACAGATCGTAACACTGTAGGTCAGAATGGGCTGTCAACAATCCCCATGAGCTACTGGGGCTACATATTGGGCATGGTAGAATAGAAGAACTTTATTGTCATTGTACAAATACAACAAAACTGTGGATACACCCCAGCAACTGTTTGCAATGCAATAAAACCAAAGGACTTAAAAATAAAGATTAAAAAAAATAGAGTACCCACGTTTCCATTTGCAATTTGACAGTGCAATATCTACGAATATACAAAAATATACATCCAACACTGACTGTGATGCTTTGCCAAGTGTAATACATAAGAGATAGATTGTACTGTAATAAGTTATTATACATCTATATGAGGTATTGCAGTTTCACATCTTTTCACACCTTAATATGGTAGTAACTTATATTTATTTGCAGTAGTATAGCTACTACTGAGTAGAGCCAGACGTAAAATGATCATTTCTCTCTCCCTTTCTCCAAAGTACCTTCTTTATATTTACCACTCTTTATTCAATTAGTTGCTGATGGCAAAATAAATTACTTGGAGGGTGGAGGTTCGTACTTCGAGCTTGTGGGCTGGTTTCCGAACACTTCGTTACCAGGTTCGGTAACATCTTCAGCTGAGTTTAGGGGATTATTAAATCCCCTATAGATTGCTTTTGGCAGAGGACTGAATATATTATGAGAAAAATATTTTCTAATTAGGCTATGTTTCTGAGTCACAGCTTGCCCTCTCTGTTATAGGCGAATCCTGATTAAAGTTGTTGATTGTGTGCTTACAATTTAGGAAACCAACTACTATCATCCTTCATAAATATTTCTATTGTGAGGGCCATTCCTTGAGAAGACCAGGAATTTGAAAATTTATTTGCAGTGCTAATAGGATTCAATTTTATAAAATATAAGGCTCCCAGGGTCTGCTTTAGGTCTTATGGGTTGTTTTTTTTTTAATGATGGCACTTTTCTTGCTAGAAAAGAGTTAATCATAAGTGGTGTGGTAGTGAACTTCTTGTATGAGGCTGTCAGCTCTGATGACTCAGAGGGACTATTCATTTAAAGGTATGAAATGTGACAAGCTTAATTTAATAGGTTTTAATTCTATGCTGTTAGCTTTTAAATTCTCAAGCTTTGTAGTATAATCTAATTATTTTTAGCTCTATATATGAACAGTATAAGCTAAAAATGCCAATATTTCTCTACCTGCTACAGAAACTGTAATCCAGTACAACAGGAGATTCCAATAAGTTGCTTTCTAAAACGAACAGAACTGTAGAACTATAAAATCAACAAAAATTACCTGTAAATTTAATTCTATCTCCAAGTAACCAATGTTTTCTGCCCCTACATTATATTCTTTGCCCCTTTTCCCTCTTGACAAAGCTAACATTGGAGAGGAATAGAGAAAAAAAGCGAAGGGGAAAAAAGAAGCAGTTTTATGCTGCTACTGGACTAATGTGGTATAATTGTTTCGGTGTAATTTGGATTAGATTTGAAGCTCAAGGAGTTTAATTAGAAACAGGCTGTCAGATAACCATACACACACACACACACACAAACACACACACAGGGAGAGGGAGAGAGAGAGAGAGGGAGGGAGAGAGAGAGAGAGAGAGAGAGAGAGAGGGAAATGCACACAGGCACCATATTCTATTTTGTTAATAAATTCAAATAATTCAATATGGCCATCTTAAAAAAAAGAAAAAAAATGGTGTGAAGAATTCTCTGACAAAAACACAAATCAATCAGAAGGGTAATTCTTTTTAAATAAAATGTAAGAGAAAACAACTTTTGCCTCATTCATTCCTTGCAGGAAAGGTTTACTGCTTCAACATGGCTTTAGTCTGACAAATGCTTACAGTCGCAGTAATTTACTGCATGTTGAATTCCACCTACATGTAGTTTTTCTTTGGTTTTGTTTATAAGCAGCACTGCAATGATGAGGAGACCATACTATTCAAAGAAAAGATTTATTTTGTTATGTTCTTCCTGAAAGCTATGAAATAGAAATAACAGCAATATATTATTAAGATATTCAATCTTCAGATTTCTGGGATAGAAGAAGCAACAAATTAATTACCTCTTCTCCCAACGGCATTTCCTGGATAGACCGAAGGTGGAGTTGAGGACCCTCAAAGATGACCACACAATTAGGATCACAACTGTTGTTCAGCAAGGACATGCTAATGAAGAAACAAAATCCAGATAAGAAATAGATATACAGGAAAGTATTTATTCTACAAATCTGTCTAGTTTAGCATCTCCCAGGTTGATACTAGAAATTGCATAGGGAGGGACTCAAAGATTAATTGGTTTATGAGGTTGCCCACCTTAAGTTAGTGATTCTGAGTGGATAACAATACAGAAAAGCATAAAAGAAGCACAATAAAATTATAACACAATGCAGAAAGAACTCTACATGCAGGTCTCGACTAAATAAAATTTAAATGTCAATAACTTTAACTACATTCTAAATATAAATAAAGTATAGAAGCTGTTAACAAAGAATTCCAATTATCTCCATCATAAAATATAAGCCACAAATCATTGTGGGTTTATTCATTTTATGGGATAGAATGGGCTTGATGCCTTTTGTTGCTAGATGAAATCTCCTTAATTTCATAACACATGGATAGACTTCTACAGCTAAGAGTGTAAGGACTGCAAATCCCACTCTGTAGGACAAAAGAGACAGAAGATTAGCAGTGCATCCATGAACATCATGTCAGAGGACATGGTGGAAACTTCTTAATTTCACAACACATGGACAGTCTTAACTGTGGTTTCAACTGGGAAACTGAGATTATCCTAAACCAAGCCAAGTCCAAAAAACACTAGAGAATTCCTGGAAGCCTGGCACTCTGACAAACTGGCAACAACAGGCACACAGACATAAATAACTTCTATATACCATTCAAAAGAAACAATCAACAAATCAAAAGTACCAGAATATCTTGCCATCAATTAACACCCAGATGAGTAGGGATTAACACCAAGATTAACATTAGACCAACAATTATGAAATAAACAATATCCTAATCAAAGAACTGCCAAAGCATAAACAGCCCAATCAAAGATTCAACAACACCTTCCACCAACAATGACAGGGGACAGCAGTAGAATACAACATGTAAGCAAACCCCACTCCTTGCTAGTACTGATGATGTTACCTAGCTTGGGTAATGAAACAGCTGCAAGAAAACAACCAAGCTCAGAGAGCATCAAGGACACCTCATTTTTTTTTTACAATTGAAAGTTGCCCAGGGTTGAGATTGAGATTGAGATGGGCAACTATAGAAATTGGATATATAAATAAATAGAAACAATCAACACAAGAACAGTAAAACTAGCTGTTTGATAATGGATATTGAAATTATCTTTTAAATCTGGATCTGAATTCTAAAATGCCTGAGGGAAGAAAAAGTGAATAAGGGAATTCCCCCCACCCCTTTTTTTCCTCTGAGTGCAATTAAAAAATGTAATTTTTGCCATTGTCCTGATCCCATCATAAGGTCATCAAGGTTTTACTGACTCTTGAGTCAAAAATAAGAGTGATATATCTCTTAGCTGCCCCATTCATTTTCAACTGTCGGCAGTGATTTGGGGGAAATCCAGAGGAAGGTCAATCAACAGCATAATAAGTCCTAAGGGATTCTGGGAAAATGCATTTCAGGACATGCAGCATTTATTAGAAGAACTCAAGCATTCTGGAAAATTACAATTTCTAGGATCTCAACAGGCCAGAATATTGCCTGTGGTAGAAGTGAGGTGTTAAAATTTTATTCCTCAGAATGATTCCCCCAGATAATCTCTTTTATTTGCCAGGTGCTTCGTTTTGAGCTCTCTTTCTTTCTCCACATGCGTGGATCCTTCCTTACATTGCTGCTGCTTTCATTCCTAGTTTTAGGCCATAGGTCCGTCTGTATCTGCAACTCTTTCTGGTTCAGGTTGCTTTAGCCTATCCTGAAGTCTTTCCAAAAAGCTGAGAAAACTGTTGCTGCCTTAATGGGAGCACGACAAAAAGAAACAGCTATTGGACTCTTGTTTTCTATGGGCAGAAGCTCAACAGAGCATGAGTAGACAGCCTGGCTTCTTCACCCAGAACTCTTTATAACTGCTAAACAGCTATAAAACTCTGCTGAATAAGCTGTAGCCATGTTTCCTGGAAATCTGTAAATTCCTGGAATAGAATGTAGCTAAACATAGGGAAAATGTGGTTTTTAATACTGCAAAGAGAGCCAGTGTGGTTTAGGGATTAAGACATCAGGGTAGAAACCATGAGTTTCTATTAAGACATCAGGGTAGAAACCATGAGTTCTAGTCCAGCCTTGGGAACAAAGCCAGGTGACTGACTTGGGCTAGCTATAGCCTTAGGAAGGAGACAATGGCGAATCACTTCTGAAAATTCTTGTCGAGAAACTCCATGGACTTGTCCAGGTGGTCTTCAAGAATTGAACATGATTGAACAGAAAGAAATAAACTACTGCAGAAAAAAGAGGCAACTGAAAGTCAAAATCAAAGGAAAGTGTATAGATTTGATTGCATTTCCAAAATTTGCCATGAATTTTTAATTTCCAATATAAAGGAAGAAAATATTAAATATGTGAGAATTGTAATAATTGTAATTAATATCATTAAATTAGAGATTTTAGACTGCAACCTGATTGTCAAGGGCAACCTGGGACAGTTTCTGGTGAAAAGCTTTTCTCATTCACTGTCAGAATAGTTGGATGGTAATATAAAACCCAAATCATCCAAAGTGGCAAGAACAAAATGAAGATTGGTGTTTTCACTGGGTTGACCAACTTTTGCTCTAGTGGTCATTTTCTATTTTGCTCTCAGCTTCAGCCCTTTTGTGCTCAGGAACTGCACACTTCTTTCATGCAATTCTGCTACATTTGACATACGGAATCTAGTCTCAAAATTATCAGAGCCCTATTTCCACTACATGCTGTGAATTCAAAGACTTTAGTGCCATACATTCAGTTTGATATGAGTTAAATTTCTTAATGTATTTGTAGAACCTGACATTTCAGCTGCCAAGCTACAGAGAAAGAGAGAGAGAGAGGAGAGAGGGAGGGAAAGGGAGGGGGAGGGAGAGAAGAGGGAGAGAGAAAGGGGAGGAGGGAGAGAGAGAGAGAGAGAACACCACAAAATCCACTGTACCTGGGATAAAGTCCAACACCAACATCCTGCATTTCTCCATTGCTTATGCTGAAACAGTTACTGGTCACCTGTAAAAACAAGATTAAAATCTATAATTAGGATTATTAGAATAATTTAGAAATGTCTTAACCTAATGAAAGCATTGTTTAAGAAGAAGACAGCTAAGACAGAAGCCAAATAACCAGAATAATTATCCCTAACATAAATAACACCCTTTCATATTAAAATATATAAAGCAGAGACATGGCATCACAAACCAGTTAGAAACAGAAATGCTAGTGTCTTCAATGAGATGCTGAAAATTAATTTATTTTAATGTAAAAAGTACACAAATACTTTCAGTCTATGGATGCTTGCACAATTATATTAATCATAAATTAAAATAACACGTACCCTCAGTGTAATTGCAAATGCTTTGGCAGCGGAGTTAATTTAAATGAATATGTGTATACATACACACATATATATATATATACAAACACCCTCTGTTTTTTTTCTTAAATTACATTAATTAGTATGTCACTAGTTTAACCCATTCAGACAATCCCTATCATTTAGAAAAGCTATACATCTTAATTATGTTTTTTCTACTGCTATTGGAAACATAACTCCAGACAAGATTTGTGAGCTTTGCTTTTTCATTTCAAGCAGCAAAAATACTGGTTACAAAAATATTGACTTTGCTGTTCAGAACACAAATGAACAGCTGTTTGCAGATGGGAGAAAAATTTTCATTTTTTTCTGAAATTCCAAAGAAACCCAGAAGGAGAGATGAAAAAATACACCTTCATTTCCTCAAAATCATTATGATACGTAAGTAGATAAAATACTGCAGGCTAGCATGGAGTGATTGACAGAAGCAAAATATGCCAGAGAGCCTTGAGGGGAGTACTGTAGTAGTTTTTTGAATGCTGTTGATGGCCTATTCACCCTTTAAACCGGCCTGCTACACATAGATACACCTAATGATACTGTCAGCAGAGTTGAGTAGGATTGAACCAGCACACAGCACACAGACTCTACTCTCAGACTCCACAGCTGAATACTGCGCCCCTGTTTGGTTTAATAGCTGCCACACTAGCAAGATCGATGCTAGACTAAATGATACAATGAGGATCATAAGCGGTTACATACAATCTACTCCTACCTTCTGGCTCCCCATCTTGAGCCACATAGCACCACCAGCCCTATGAAGGCAGGGAGCCTTAGTGAAGGAGTACAACAAAATTATGAGAAACCCACTTCTTCCTGTGCACGCTGATCTTCCTCATCTATCAACTGGCAGGCTTAAATCCAGGAAGCCCTCTCTGGCACTTGCTCAACAGCTGTCTAACAACTTTGACATCAACGCACAGTAGAAAGCCAAATGGGTGCTGAATGCCCAGATACAGGCAGTTATATAGATGATCCTACACAAAAGGCGCCAGGTTTTGATCTTCCTCACCAGCATTGGTCAACTCTGAACAGGATCCATACCCAACATGTCCATGTCCAACATGCCAGGACTCATTGTTTAAGTGGGGTCTTGTCTCTACCCCTCAGTATGACTGTGGTGCTCCTTGACAAAATATCCATCACATTGTGTCCAAATGTCCATCAAAAGTTTACACTGGCCCAATGTCTGATTTTTTCAATATAGATCACCCTGTCCTTGAATGGCTGGGTAGATTGGACATTAACATTTGAACTACTGTAAGTCCATGTATTTGCCATATGTTAAATAAATAAAAGCACACAGTAGCATGGTAGGAATCAAAAGCTTGTCACTTATCTTGGGGGAAAAACAAATTGTTCTCGTGCTACTCTGGCAGAAAGAGAAGGCAAGTAAGCATTTGGAAATATTGTAACCATCATCTGCTTAGTCCTTATGGTAGAAGAAGAGACTGACCTCATGGAGGAAGACTGTTCAGAATGGCACTATGGTAAATTTGATGCTCTGAGGTGAATCCCTATATGCTGTTGCCCAGAAGGAAAATGGGAGAATAAAATGTCAGTTCTTGCTAGGACCAATCCTTTACACAGAAAAACACGGAGAAACAGAGGTGGCAGTGTTAAGTCACTGAGCAGAGGGTTCTCTGCCTGCTTTCTCTTTTTCTACAGCCTAGTTTCCTTTTAACAGTAAGAGAAATGAAAAGAGGATGATTGTCTCATGTGTGCATGCCTCTTTGCTTGTCTGAAAAGAGGTCACTTGCAGAGAGAAAAATAAAACTCAAAGAAGCATGGTAATGCTGGAAGCAGGGGTGGGATTCTACCAGTTCGCACCTATTTGCTAGAACCGGGTGTTAACATTCTAAGCAGTTCAGAGAACCGGTTGTTAGAAGAAATTACTGGCCTAATCCTGTAAGAAAGGTAGGAAGGAAACATTCTGGTGTTGCTTACAGAAACTGCCTCTCCATTAACCCTTATTACATTCTTGGCAGGACTAGACTTCCTGCCTCTGGAACTTCTCTGGAGTTTTTTCCCCTTCTTTGCTGGTTGCTTGTGTGGAGTCACAAAGTTACAATGGCACTGAAAAAAGTGACTTATGACCATTTTTCACACTTATGACTGTTGCAGCATCCCCACAGTCATGAGAGGCCAGGCGAGGAAATGCGTGCCTCGATGTGAGTGATATTGAGTTGGCCACACCTAGCCAGTCACATGACCATCAAGCCACGCCCACCAACTAAGCCACACCCACAGAACCAGTTGTTAAAAAATTTGAATCCCACCCCTGGCTGGAAGGTTCCACTCTCTCTGCATCTAATTTCTCTAGAGAATGTTATGGGAAGACTTGTGCTTGGTCAACCAAGAAGCAGTGGGAAGCTTTAGCCTCTGTTTACTGGGAAGTACAGGCTTGGAAGGGACCTTGGACGTTTTCTAGTCCAACCCCATGCTCAAGCAAGAGACTCTTGCCATTCCAAACAAATGGTTGTCCAATCTGTGGTTGAAAACCTCCAGTGATGGAGCATCCACAACTTCTGGAGACTAGTTGTTCCATTATTTGTTTTTAGTGTCAGGAAATCTCCTTAATTCTAGCTTGGATCTCTCTTTAATGATCTCCTGCTTGTTACTTCTTGTCCTACCCTCGGGTGCTTTGGAGGCTCTATGACAACTTCTGAAATACTGGAACACAGCTATCATGTCATTCCTAATCCTTCTCTTTGATAGGCCAGACATACCTAGTTTCTTTAACTGTTTATCATACAGTTTAGTCTCCAGACCTCTTATCATTTTTGTTGCTCTTCTCTGCACTTTTTCTAGGAACTCAGCATCTTTTTTTTTTTTTTTGGTATTGTGGCAATCAGAACAACACAGTATTCCAAGCGTCGCCTTGTAGAGTATTATCATTTTTCGTGATATTAGTGCTATACCTGTGTTGATGCTCCCTAGGATTGCATTGGCTTTTTTGGAAGCTGCAGTAGACTGCTGACTCATACTTAGTGGTGGTCCACCAAGACATGTAGATTCCTTTCAGTACTGTTGAGCCAGGCATGGTACCCTATTCTATTTGGTACATTTGATTTTATTTGCCTAGGTGCAGGAGCTTATTTTTCTCACCACTGAACTGCATCTTGTTGGATACAGCCCAATAATAATGTCTGTCAAGATCTTTCTGAATCTCCAGTCTATCTTCTAAGATGTTGGCAATTCCTCCCAACTTAGTGTCATCTGCAAATTTGATGAGTTTCCATTCTGTTTCCCTCATCCAAATCATTTTTGAAGGTGATGAAGACCTAAACAAAACCTTGAGGTACCTCCATGTTTCCTTCCATGTAGATGTAGTTCCATTGGGGACTATATGCTGAATGTCAGCCAGTTTTAAGTCCATCTTCTGGTGATCTTGTCTACCCAACATGTTTTCTATCTTACCAAGGAGGCAGCTGTGGTCTACTTTTGTCAAATGCTTTACTGAACTCTAAGCAAACTATGTTGATAGTATTTGCCCAATCCACTAATTTAGTCATTTGGTTAATCTATGCACATCAAAGTACCATCATTAGGGGTAAAGTTCAATGAGTGAGATCATGAAGTGCATGTTTGCTTCACTTCACTGATCAGAAAGAGAAGATCTCATTTGTCAATAACTAGAAATCCTTTATGAACTTTTTGCTAAAAATAGAAAAAAAATCAACTTGTGATTTATGAGTTGGATGATTACAAAAGATAGGCTATGGAAAGAAGGGAGTCACAGTCTAACCTTAGGGAGGGGATAAAATATAAATGCATTTATAATTGCTGGTCACTCCTTTATAATTTTCTATTTATTTCCTTTCTCTTTCATTGTATTTCTTTCTCATTTACTGATTACTTTCTTTCTTTATCTTTATTTCCTTTTTTAAAATTTGTGTTGCTTTTATTCTGTAAACATTTCTTTAATAAAAATTAATTAATAAAAGAAAGAAAGAAGAGGCCAAACTCCCTGGCAGAGATATCTACTTTCCTAGATACCTCTGCCAATATTTTCCAATCTCCTTTGCCATAGTGCCTAGGGGATCCAAACAAGAGAGATAAGATAGAAGTATGCAGCTACTGCCATCTTATCTCAATCTACTGAAGGCAAAACTTAAGAGAAGGTATGGGAGCAAGGGAAAAAAGGTTTTCAGGAAATGACTGACTGGGTGCGATCTCACTTTTCTTGTGCAACCTGTGCTGTGAGGCAGAGAAAGGAGGAAGGGTTTGTATTTAACATTTGCTGCTTGGCTGCCTCTCATTATATGGACATGATTTATATGTCTACATGGTTAGAGTTACAAAAGAATTGGCTAGATATCCAAATCACGTGTGAATTCATGAACAAGGTAAAATGGTAAAATGTCCATAGCCAACAAAATCCAAGAATGGAAACTATGTTTTTAACCTGAGTCACTACATGGTGTACATGATCTTTAGAAGATTGGCTTTGGACATGGATAAGTCAGATTTAAATCTGTTCAGCCATACAAGACAGGTTGCGATCTCACTATTCTTCAAGATTGTATTAAAGCTTTGACATCACTTGAGTACTAAATTATGTTCTAAGATTTGTTGCAAGCATAAGCAAATGATGGCATATCGATCTATGAGCTTTCTTCTCATATTTTAAGTCAAAGAAGAGAATAGTGTATCCATATGCAGATGGCTAAAGTTAAGATTAGAGCTTAATGTGGGTCTACCAGATAGATATGGAAATGAGCCACCTATTAAGGGAGGCAGAAGTAGAAGGGCTATTAATGATTTATACCTACTGTGGATAAAGAAAAGAAAATTCTGCTAATTAGCATGTGAGGCACCTCGGATATTAATGTATTCTTACAATTTGCATAACACTACTTATGGTATTGCTTCTAAGACTGAAATTTTTATAGCTGGCTGAAGCAGCCCAGTCATAACATGTCACCGTCATCTATAGGATCTTTTTTGCCCGTAAAGGGTTTTTTTTTCCCCTTTTACTCCATTTATTTAAGAATAAGCAAATAAGCCAGAGATGCTAGCCAGCCTATATAAGTTAGCATTTAACCCTTAAAAACATATAATACTATTTCATATAATTTCATATAATACTATTATTGAGGTGAAAGGTATTTTGAAATTCATCTAATTTATCAACCTCCTTAGGACAGGACTCACTATAGCATCTATGGCAGATGACTATCCAACTATTGACTGAAGATCTCTACTAAAAGAGAACTCATCACTTCTTATGGCAGCCCTGTATAGTCACAGATTCCTCCTGACATCTATCATGAATCTTTCTTGCAGTTTTATTCCATTGCTTCTGGTCCTATTCTCTGGAGGAATATAGAACAGTAAATCAGCTCCCTTTTCTACATAATAGCTTTTCAGATATTTCTAAAATGCTATCATATTCCGCTGTCAAATGTCTTTTTAATAAACATACTCTTCCTCGTAGGCATAGGTTCCAGACTTTCACTATTTAGAATGTCCTATTCTGAGAGATCTTTTCCCTTTGCAATATGTTCTAATTTGTTACTATCCTTTTTGAATTGTGATGCTTGAAACTAGACACAATATTCTAAATGGGATTTGACTAGATAGAACAATTGCTTCCCATGAGTTGAACTCTTTCCATTAATCCACCCTGAGCATTTTTAGTAGCTACATTACACTGCACATGTTTATATGGTAGGTGATGAGTTTCTCAGTTCCCCTTTACATGTATTTTACATGTATTAGTAAAAAGCCAGGCATACTTGTGCCTATCATCATTATCATCAACCACCATCATGTCTAATACTAATTTGTGATATTTTATTTGGTATGAGAAGTTAAAAATAGTACACAATTTTTCTTCATGGTTAGGAAACATATATTGTTGTAAAACATGTATTACGCTATACTTTATTAATGATTCATTCAGAGGAAGACATATAAAATAATAAACATTATCATGCAAATATATGTTATAGTTTTTGGTATCTTATGCTTCATACAAGAACATACATTAACTTTTTTCTGAGTTCACCTCATTAATTTTTTCTTTGACCTGCAAAACTGCTCTAAATTGTACTGATGCTGTAGTGATATGCATTGTTACATTATACATGTGATTCAAATCTGTATTTTAAATGTAACCTGGCTACAGTGATGGAATAATTGATGAAACATTGGTCAACAAAGTAGATTCATATCTTTAATTTTAAAACATCTTATAAATGTTCAAAGCAGGAGTTTCTACACCGATTATTATTCAAAATAATAATTCAAAGCAGGAGTTATAATTCAAAGCAGGAGTTTCTACACCGATTATTATAAAGAGAGATTGTATTTAACAGATTTAACAAATAATCAGAGTTGGAAGGGATCTCGTAGATCATCTAGTCCAACCCCCCCGCCCAAGTGTGAGACCCTACACCATTTCTGACAAATGGCAGTCCGATCTCTTCTTGAAAGTCTCAAGTGATGGCGCTCCCACAACTTCCGAGGGCCACCTGTTCCATTGGTTGATTGTTCTCAGTCAGAAAGTTTCTCCTTATTTCCAGGTTAAATCTCTCCTTGTTCAGTTTCCATTCATTATTCCTTGTCTGGCTTACAGGCGCTTTAGAAAATAGCCTGACCCCTTCCTCCCTGTGGCAGCCCCTCAAATATTGGAAGACCACTATCATGTCTCCCTGGTCCTTCTCTTTACTAGACTAGCCAAGCCCAGTTCCTGCAACCGTTCATTGTATGTTTTAGCCTGCAGTCCTCTAATCATCCTGGTTGCTCTTCTCTGTACTTTTTCTAGAGTCTCAACATCTTTTTTATAATGTGGTGAACAAAACTGGATGCAGTACTCTAGGTGTGGCCTTATTAAGGCTTTATAGAGTGGTACTAGTACCACTATTACTACTACTACCACACTACTACCACTACTTGCCTTGATCTTGATTGTATCCCTCTGTTAGTACAACTTAGGATTGCATTAGCTTTTTTGGCTGCTGCTGCACACTGCTGGCTCATATTTAGCTGGTTGTCCACTAAGACTCCAAGATCCCTCTCACAGTTACTGCTGTTGAGCCTGGTTTCACCCAGTCTATATGTATACTTTTGGTTTTTCTTGCCTAATTGCAGGACTTTACTTTTCTCTACACTGAATTTCATTTTGTTAGATATGGCCCGGTGTTCTAGTTTGTCAATATCTATCTGGATCTTGAACCTATCTTCTTGGGTGTTAGCTATTCCTGCTAGCTTAGTATCATCTGCAAATTTGGTAAGTTCCCCTTCTATTCCCTCATCTAAGTCATTAATGAAGATATTGAAGAGTACTGGGCCTAAGACGGAACCTTGTGGCACCCCACTGCTGATTTCCCTCCATGTAGACTTAGACCCATTAAGGATTACTTGTTGAGTACGGTTTGCCAGCCAGTTGCGAGTCCATCTAGTGGTGGTACTATCTATTCCACTTTTTTCTAGCTTACTAAGAAGTAGGGTGTGGTCTACTTTGTCGAATGCCTTGCTGAAATCTAAGTATATTATGTCCACAGTATTTTGCTGGTCTACTAATTTAGTCACTGTGTTAAAGAATGAAATAAGATTGGTTTGGCATGATCTATTCTTAACAATCCCGTGCTGACTGCTAGTTATTACTTTATTTGTTTCTAGATGTTGGCAGATCTGTTTTTTTATTATCTTTTTTATTATCTTTTCCAGTATCTTCTCAGATATTGATGTTAGGCTGATTGGTCTATAGTTTCTTGGGTCTGTTTTTTTCATTTTTTGAAGATGGGAACCACACATTTATGCTAAGGTTAATGACTTTTTTTTTCACAATTATGCCTTTATTGAGAATTGGTAGTTCCTTGATTGGGATATTGTTTGCCTGATTGTTAGTGTTAATCTGGGAATGAATCTCTGCTCTTCTGGGTGTTGATTGTTGTAGATATCTAGCAAGAACGTTTATTTTTTTTCAACTTTAAAATACATTTATCAAATTTATACAACCTACGTCATCAAATGTGCATACAATGAGTACAAAGCATGCAAAATAGTTAAAACAACCTAGATTTTGTTATCAGGTTTACATTGCATTTAACACTAGAAGTTCAGCAGTTCAGAATTATGGGAGACAACACACAGAAGTGTAACCTGAGTATTTCAACTAGTAGAGCAGAATATGGTACATGGCACATTAAAAGGAGATGATAGCTACTACAATAGATATGGGGATAGAGTCCACTTCTCTTTAAAGTCTTGTTCTCTGACCATCTGGCTAGACATAATATTTGAAGAACAAACCCAAATGTGTTACTGCTATAAGCACTGTTTTGTGGTTCATAAAACAAGAGCCTCTTTACAGCCAGATTGTACAACATTACAGCTATCCTCTTTGCCAATGTCCCAAAAGACTACTACCGTGGCCAACCACTAATATGAAATATTAATAGAAACTGAACACAAAAGAAGAACAAAAAGAAAGAACGGTGTAAGCAATCTACTGGTTAGATTAAATTTTTTGAGCCGTAACATGAAAAGACCCTGAAGAATCATTTCTTGAAAACATTTCTTTTTACCTGAAGGGGTAGTGGACCTGCTGAGATTCAGGTAGAAGAAACTGTGATTTAAGAATGTTACCAGTTGGCTTTTCTGACTGTAGCTTATTAATTAATAATTACCTTATTCTAATTACTTTATTCTTTTGTAGATTAAAAAATACTGCAAACAAGCCTTCTATGCAGCTTTGCCTTTACCCTTATAGAGCAAAAGAAATTAATTGCTTCCTGAAGGTAAGCTTGCAGTTAGTTCTGCACTCTTGTATCTTGCATTTCATGAACTCCTATCTTGGGTCTTTACAGTTCTGTATACAGAAATATTATACAGAGTTTGAACTTTTAACTGAGGTTACTTGCACATTTCATGAGGGCCCTCGCTAATTTTCCTAACCCCAATTTTTTTGTACTTCTTAGAACCCTTACAAATTAGGTCACTGAAGTGGGAAAAATTATTTATTTACTGACAGAACTTATATTGCTGCCTACCTCAAATGACGATTCTAGGGGGTTCATAACAATCCATAAAAAACGAAGTTAAAAACAAAAGTACCTTTCCCCCAGGTGCCAGGTTATCTATCTTTGCAGCTCAACTCCCATCCTAACCCTATGCTTGGCTTAGCCCTCCGGAAGGGTAAACGGTAGGTATCCCTTGGATCTCAGATGGGAGTATTCCAAACAACTTGGAAGCCACCAGGAAAGAATAAGTCCAAGGTCCCATCAGGTGGCAACTTGTAAAGAAATTAATCCGGAGTGCACCCTCTAGAGGTGGTATTCAGCAGGTTTTGACCAGTTTTGGAGAACTGGTAATAGAGATTTTGAGTAGTTCGGAGAACCAGCAAATACCACCTCTGACTGGAGATTTTACAGTATCCTTCCCCTGCCACACCTACCAAGCCACACCCACAGAACTGGTAGTAAAAAAAATTGAATCCCACCACTGGCATCCACCCTATCTAGCCTAATAGGAAATACTTTCAGGGAGTGGCACTCCCAAAATAACCAATCCTATGCATTGTAAAAGTGAAAACAACAGGGAGCCAATATTTCAATGGTGTTACTCTGGTGAACCACAGGGCACTCAAACTGCAGAGTCTGATGTATCCTGGACCAGTTGCAACTTCTGGATGGTCTTCAAGGGCATCCCCATGTAGAGAGCATTGGAGCCCTTTACTTCTAACCACAATTGAGCCCAAAACTTCTATTGTTAAGAGAGACATTTGTTAAGTGAGTTTCCCCCCATTTTATGATATTTCTTGCCCAAGTTGTTAAGTGAATCAGTGCCATTGATAAATTATAACCTGGTTGTTAAGTGAATCTGGTTTCCTTATTGATTTTGCCTGTCAGAAGATTGCAAAAGGGGATCACATGACCCCAGGATGCTGCAACAGTCATATAAATCATTAATCAGTTGGCAAGAATCTGATCATGGAGATACTACAAAGGTTGTAACTGTGAAAAGCAGTCATAAGTCACTTTTTTGTAACTCCGAATGTCACTAAATGAACTGTTGTAAGTTGAGGACTACCTGTAATCCAAATGGGAGGTGACTAAGCTAGGAGTGATTGTGAGCAAGGCCTCGCTATCCAGGAATTGGTGCACAAGACGAATTTGTGCAAAAGTCCCCCTGGCCATGGCTGTCCTTCTCCTCTTCCAGCAGAAACTGTGTATCCAAAAGGACTTCCAAGCTACACACCAGATCTGTGCAAGTGAATGTTGCCCCATCCAGAATCAGAGACATTGATTTTGGCAGGATGAGACAAATTGCTGCATAAACTTTCATTGAGATTTAATATACCAAACCCCAAATCTCCAAGCATCCCCAAATGAAATACCTCAAAAATCCTCTGTTCTGCTTACTGAGCCTTTGGCTGCCTTTTTTTTTTTTAAGTAGTCTCTCAGCTACTGAAATGTATCCTGCCTTTCACTGATTTCTCAAAGACTGATTATACTCCCTTTATGTCATCTGTGTAAGATTCACATTCTTCTTATATACTGCTTAATTTGAGCATGCTATACTGCTTAAAATATGCAAGGAAAAACAGTTGGTTATAATCGTTTTTATATTTTTTCTTTGGTTGTTCTTGAATCCCTCAGAAAGTATAAAGTACAGAGCACACAACAGATATAACTAAATGTAAACCACTCCAAACTCGATTGCAGGAAGTATGATTTTAGCAACAGAGTATTTATTTAGTATTTATTTGATTTGTCAATTGCTTACAAGATACAGGTATAAGAATAAATATAGTTTTGAATACATGAGATAGATACTTATAAGAAAAATAAAAAGAAACAATAGGATAGGGACAGTAGGCACGATCGATGCACTTATGCACGCCCTCTACAGGCCTCTACAGGCCTCTTAGGAAGGGGATGAGGTCAATAGTAGACAGTCTAAGGTTAATGTTTTTGGAGTTTGGGAAGAAACCACAGTCAGGTAGAATATTCCAAATATTGACCACTCTGTTGCTGAAGTCGTATTTTCTGCAGTCAAGTTTCATGCGGTTAACCTTGAGTTTGTATCTATTGTGTGCTCTTGTATAGATGAGTATTCCAAGGTCCTTGACCAAGTTTGGATCCTCAACAAGGTCTTGACTATTTAGCTTGTATTTTATTTTCTGATTTTTTTGCCAATATATAAGACAGAGCATTTATTTGTTGAGATTTGAAGTTGCCATTTGATTGACCATTCTGATACATAGTCAAGGTCTTTTTGGAAGATAGTAGTATTGTCTGTGGTGTTGAATAGCTTTACATCATCAGCGAAGAGAACGCAGTTGCTCTCTCATTTATGTAGAAGATGAAGAGAGTTGGTCCTAAAACACTGCCTTGGGGGACACCACTGTTGACAGGTACAGAATTTGATAGGACACTCCCAATTTTGACCATTTGTTGTCTGTTTGACAGGATTACTCCTCTCCAGTTATGTAGGTGTCCAGAGATACCATAAGATTTTCGTTTTAGGAGTAGTTTGTCGTGTACCACTGAATCAAAGATTTTAAAGAAGTCTATGTAGATTGCATCTATTGCTTTGCCCTGATTGAGTTGTGTAGTCCATGTGTTTTTGCAATGTAAGAGTTGCAGATTACAGGATAGTTTTTTTCTGAAACCAAATTGTTTATTAGAGAGTAGGTTGTTTATCTCTAAGTGGAAGATGATGGATTGGTTAATAATTGATTCCATGACTTTACAGGTGACACAGCATAAGGAGATTGGTCTGTAATTTTCAATTAGGCTGGGGTCTCCCTTTTTGAAGATGAGGATGACCGTGGCTTGTGACCATAGTTTTTCTAAGGAACTGGTCCTGAAAGATTTTTCAAAGATTATGCTTAGATGTTCGGCTATGGCAGTGGATAGCTTTTTTAAGAAGTAGGCACATATTCTGTCTGGTCCAATAGATAGGGATGGTTTTAGATTGCGCAGTGCTTTTTCAACAATGTCTTCTGTAAAATCGATACGTATTAGATCATTGTAGTTGCCTGTGGTTCGACTAGGAAGTACGGGGCTTGATCCATTGCTGTTTACAAATACTGAGCCAAAGTATGTGTTAAACAGGTTTGCTTTGATGGTGTCGTCATTGCAGTCTTTGCCATTAGGTCCTTTCAGGGGTGGGATGGACCTTGAGTCTTTTAGTTTGTTGTTTACAAAATTGTAGAACGCACGGGTGGAATTGGTGCATAGAAGGCTTTCCTCTTGTTTAATGTGATAATTAGTGCATTTAGTTTTTATCTAGTGGCATAGATTTTTGTATCGGCTTTTGAAGTTGGCAACGTAACCAGATTTGTTTTTTTGCCAAAGTGATCTCTTTTTGGATTGAAGCTTCCTTATTGTTATGGGTAATCTGTTTTTCCTGGTTTTGGGAGTTGTTATTAGTACATATAGTTTGATGGCTCTTTTGATTTCTAGTAAGAATATGTTGTAATGGTCTTCAATAGTATTGCATCCAGTGAATAAAAATTGCCAATCAAGAGAAGAGAGATCATTGATTATAAGATCATAATTGCCTTTTTTGAAGTTATAACTGGGGATTTTGTTATGATTTTTGTGTGGACATATGTTGAGACAAAAGTCAATCATGTTGTGGTCACTGTTGGAAAAGGGTTCTTTAATTTGTATTCCATAAATTGAATTCAAACTATTGCAGAAGATGAGATTGAGGCAGTTGTTAAGCCTAGTATTGTTGGTTCCAGTCCGAGATTTGTTACAGCATTGTAGAAGGTTGCATGTATGGGTTCAGTTGTACATTTGTTTAGGGTCCAGTGGTCAATGTCTGGAACTCACTACCTGCTCAAACCCCCACTCCTTTACCCTCAAACTAACCTCTACTGACCTCACCCCATTCCTAAGAGGTCTGTAAGGGGCGTGCATAAGCGCACAATCATGCCTACCGTCCAGTGGTGGAATTCAAAATTTTTTACTACTGGTTCTGTGGGCATGGCTTATTTGGTGGGTGTGGGTTGGTGGTCATGTGACTGTGGGTGTGGGTTGGTGAACATGTGATTGGGTGTGTGTAGCTTGGTGGCCATGTGACTGGGTAGACATTGCTTGGTGGTCATGTGACTGGATGGCATGGCTTGGTGGTCAAGTGACTGAGTGGGTGTGGCCAACTTAATGTCACTTACATCAAGGGCTGCCTTGCCTGGCCCCTCCCTTCCCAATCATTCCTTGTCACATTCAGCCTCAACTTATCTATAATTCTGTAAAAATGTTGTTCACCTTTTTTTTGACTTTATTATCTACATACTATAGATGTATTTTCATGGACCATTGACAGGAGGAAATGGCTCACATGCTTTGCCCAATAGTGTGATAGGCTTTTAAGGGGCTGCCAGAAAGAAAGTGGGGGATGTATTTTCCAAAGCACCAGAAGGCAAACAAAAAGTAATGGATGGAAACTGAACAACGAGAGAAGCAACCTAGAACCAAGGAGAAACTTCCTGACAGTAAGAACAATTAACCAGTGGACCTACTTGTCCCCAGAAGTTCTGCGTGCTCAATTTTGGAAACTTTTAAAAGACTGGACAGCCATTTCTCTGAAATGGTATAGGGTTCCCCTAAAAGTCCCTTCTAAGTGTTATTCTGTTATTCTGACACCTTTCCCAGGACCTCTACTCAGAGTTTGGCATCCTCAGTTTTCCTGCCTGAGCAGGGGCTTGGACTAGAAGACCTCCAAAATCCCTTTAAACACACATGTATTTAGGCTCTGGACTATAGACATTGAATGCATGTAAACCCTGAAAAATATGTGGTAGCCCTGGGCAAAAGAAAGGCAGTAGAATCACTCTAGGTTAGGGACAGTGTAAAATATTAACACATGATAAATAATGGAACAATTAAAAATAATAGCACACAGTTTTCTCTGTCAATCTCTCTGCCTTCCTTCCTATTTCTTTTTCTTTCTTTCTCTTTCTTTGTCTCTTTCTGTATTTCTCTCCCTTCCTTTCTTTCTCTTTTTCTCTCTCTCTCTCATACACACACCACACACACTCTCCCTATTTCTTTTTCTTTTTTTCTCTCCTTTCTTTCTTTCTCTTCTTTCTTTCTTTCTTTCTTTCTTTCTCTCTCTCTCTCTCTCTTTCTTTCTTTCTTTCTTTCTTTCTTTCTTCTCTCTCTCTCTCTGTCTCTCACATGCACACCCCTGTCAGCCTTCATTCCCTCTCACTCCAGCCACTTTACCCACGAGGGGAAAGGAATCCAGTATTGGGAAAGTTTTGCAAGTTAACCAACACGCATTTGCACAGTTCATTCAAACTTCTTTGTGGCAGGATTTCCTCCCCCCTCCTCCATTCTCTCACTCCAGCCACTTTACTCACAAGGGGAAAGGAATCCAGCATTGGGAAAGTTTTGCAAGTTAACCAACACGCATTTGCACAGCTCATTCAAACTTCTCTGTGGCTGGATCTCCTCCCCCCTCCTCCTCCAGCCTTCATTCCCTCTCACTCCAGACACTTTACTCACAAGGGGAAGTGATATTTCTAATGTCCATGAAGAATCCAGCCTTGGAGCAGTTTTGCAGGTTAATGGACCACTGCTCTGCCCACAGTGAGGTGTTTTCAAGTGGCTGATTGAAAATGCATGGCTAGGGCGGAGGAGCAGTCTTCCTTTAAACTGGGGCAGCAAGCATCGGGTGGGCGGGGCAAGCGAGTGAATGGAAACCAAGCGACCGTGTTGGGGGCGTAGCCAGCTAGATGTTGCTACCGGTTCGGCGACCCACACCAAATTCTTGCTACCGGTTCACACGAATAGGTGAACCACCTCTGCTATCGTACCTGTCCTATTGTCCCCAATTATTAGTTCCTATTTCTTGTATTTAAACTTATGTTTATTCTTGTTTCTGTTATATTGTAAGCTTTTGACAAATAAATAAATAAATAAATAAATAAATAAATAAAAAGCTAACTGTGGCTTCGGTAAGGAAATAGTTTACAATACTCCCTATAAGTTTTAAATGCTATATCATCATTTTTATTTTATTTTGTGACATTTCTCAACCATGCACAAAAATGTTTTCCACTGTTCTTTAAAACAAAATAAAATGGAATGCATCCTATTTATAATCACATACATCTTTTACATTGCTGTTTGTTATATACAATCCATTTTTACAATCTATTATATTATGCATTTGAACCTCTCTTCATTCTCAAAATCAAACTCCATCAATGATTAGTTATACCCTGAACTATAATGACATTAAATCAATACTCGCCCTGTTTCTATTTTTCTCCTGTAGAATTGTTTAGGATGGGGAGGACGGAGACAGGCACACATATTTTTAAAATCCTATTGTGATGACCCGGGGTGTGACACAAAAATAATAAAGTCACAAAAGTAGAATAAATTCCCTTTAATGCCTCCAATGCCTCCCATTGTCCAATTATCCTCGGCTGGATAACAAACTCTTCAAAAAACAGTCTACGAAGAGAAGAAATGCAGTCCAAATCCAAAGTAAAGATAATTAGAAATTTAAAAAGCCAACACAAACCACACCGAAGTAATTAACATGGCAGGCCAGGATGATAAATTGCAGACTTTCAAAAGATAACGCAGAACCCACAGTTGGGAGAATGCCAAAACCCAGATAAGCCGCGACCAAGATAATGCACGCTTTGCTTCCAGCAAGGAGCCGTGTGCAAACGGCCGCATTTATAACCTGTTCACCCAACTGTAACTAATGAAAGGGATCAGGGCCTTTTTCTCTCTCATAAGCCATGTTGCTCCCTTCTCCATTCCTCCCTGCATGCCCTAGGATGAAGAGGGGATGGCCCTAGGTCTTCCTCTGAATGCCCAGTTGGACTGTGCCCTTCCCCCATTTGTTCCACAACCACTGGAGCCATACTCCCACTCCCTGTCAGGTGCTCAATCTCTCCCTCAGAATCAGACTCCAACAAGGGCATGACACCTATATACCAGATAACTGGCATATCCAAGACCTGCCAAAAGTGGCTCAATTTAATTATGCGCCAAATAAAAGTGCATAAGCTGACGGTCATAACAGGAAAGCATTCAGAATACTGCAACATTTTTTGTATGTGTATGTGAACTGAGAAGAACAGGGTGAGTTGCATCTATGACCATGAAGTTAGAAGAAAAATGCTAAAAGAATGGAACTAGGATTTTTTTTTCCATAGGTAAATACTTAAGGGTCTTTTTCTATATTTCCCACCACCACCTCCAGTTTCCTGGTCAGATTTTGCCCATTTTCAAACTCTTATCTTTTGCTGGCTCCTCCCTCTATACCATGAGTTGATCCTATACTATCAATGGTGGGATTCATATTTTTTTACTCCTGGTTCTGTGGGCCTGGCTTGGTGGGCCTGGCTTGGTGGATGTGGCAGGGGAAGGATACTGTAAAATCTTCATTCCCTCCCCACCCCACTAACCTGCTTTCCAGTTTCTGTGCAGGGCAACCAAAGAAGACCCAGTCAATCAGCTGGGACTCGGGAGGCAGAGAATAGATGGGGGCAGGGCCAGTCAGAGGTATTGCCAGTTCTCTGAACTACTCAAAGTTTCCACTACCGGTTCTCCGGTACTGGTCAGAACCTGCTGAATACCACCTCTGTATTCTATACATTTTGTATTTGGAGTTTCTTCATATTTTATTTCCAATTATAAAGTAGCTATCCCAGCAAACATTGGAAGCTCTAATATTGTTATGTTTTCAGAATTGGTATGGTAGATTTAGAAGGGAAAGTCAATGACTGGAATACTCTACCTGACTCTGTGGTTTCCTCCCCAAACCCCAAAAACTTTAACCTTAGACTGTTTACTATTGACCTTACCCCTTTCCTAAGAGATCTGTAGGGGGCGTGCATAAATGCACCAACGTGCCTATCATCCCTGTCCTATTGTTTCTTTTATTCTTCTTATATGTACCCATTTCATGTGTTCATAACTATGTATATACTTACACCTATTATCTTGTAAGCGATTGACAAATCAAATAAATTCTAAATTCTAAATAATGTTATATGTTTTTCACAGTAGATTTAGGCTTAGAACTTAGACTTAGAATAACTTTATTGTCACTTTGAATGTACACTAATCAGCATACATTAAAATGAAATTAGTAGTATTTTAGTTTCCCATTCAACCATTTATTCTCTCCACCCACCAATCTTTTGTATACTTCCTCACTTTTTAAATTGGATTTTCTTCCCTTTCTCTCTCACTTTCAGTTTTCCATTATTGCTCTGATTTTTAGTCCTCTTTCCCTTCTGATCTCCACAGTATTTTAATAACTCCTGGGCTTCAAGAAGCAGGTTAAATGTATTAATTTCAGTTACTTGATATTTGGATATCACTTGCATCTTACATTTTTTGTCTGTCTCTTTTCTTTCTTTTAAATTTATCTTAATTTAGACAGTAATGTGATGTTTTAAATAATTTTCTGTATGAGGCTTAGTTGTTATAGACACACTGTAATTATTACAGATACAGATAAGCATGGGAACTGTAAAAATGTGGGAAATAAGATTCTCAGGTTTCATATTTTTCTAATGAATAGATTCCAGTGGCCTCAAACTAGCAAAATGGGCCCCTTAGTTCTTTTAATTTTTAGATTCTCTTTCAGTTTTAAATATAAGTCCTTATACACATGAAGAAAGGAATGCCTGTACTGTGTTCAGGAACTATTACATTTAAATAAGCTGCTTTTTACTGATGCCGGTGCCAATAATTCTAAGAAAGTTAAGAAGAACTGGGAATATAATTATCATCCCAGATCAGCTCTCGAGGCTTCTCTAAAATCAAAATACATTTGATCTACAGTTTAGTTTCTGAATTGTGAGATACCTTGCTTCAATTAGGCAGTAGTTTAAACAAAAATTCATGGCTGAAATTCTATTAATAGTAGACCTGTTTAATCTCAAAGCAACCCAACTCTAGTTAGCCTATGATGATATACAGTCTACATATTTCTATTCTGAATCATGTGAAAAGGATAGGACCAACATTTAAAATAAATTAATAGGAGGACTTAATAATCAAGAGAGGAAAAGGTGACAAAGAGATTGTGAAAAAGGTTCATACCCTTAAGTTAAGAAAATATTTGGTGTTTCTATTCTATTTGGAGGGTGCATACATGACCACCGAACCGATTGTTATACCGGTGGAATCCAACCACTGAACAGCATGTTTTGCATTATCCTTTGACATGGGTTGAGCTCAGTTTTCAAATAAGTTAATGGTTTCTCCAGTTAATTATTATAACAGATAACAGATAATCAGAGTTGGTAGTCCAACCCCCCACCCAAGCGGGAGACCCTACACCATTTCTGACAAATGGCAGTCCAACTTTCTTCTTGAAAGTTTCAAATGATGGCGCTCCCACAACTTCCGAGGGCAAGCTGTTCCATTGGTTGATTGTTCTTACTGTCAGAAAGTTTCTCCTTATTTCCAGGTTAAATCTCTCCTTGTTCAGTTTCCATCACTTATTCCTTGTCTGGCCTACAGGCGCTTTAGAAAATAGATTGACACCTTCCTCTCTGTGGCAGCCCCTCAAATATTGGAACCCTGCTATCATGTCTCTCCTGGTCCTTCTCTTCACTAGACTAGCCAAGCCCAGTTCCTGTAACCATCCTTCATATGTTTTAGTTCCCATCCTCTAATCATCCTGGTTGCTCTTCTCTGTACTTTTTCTAGAGTCTCAAGATCTTTTTTTAATGTGGTGAACAAAACTGGATGCAGTACTCTAGGTGTGGCCTTACTAAGGCTTTATAGAATGGTATTAGTACTTGCCTTGATCTTGATTGTATCCCTCTGTTAATACAACTCAGGATTGCATTAGCTTTTTTGGCTGCTGCTGCACACTGCTGGCTCATATTTAGCTGGTTGTCCACTAAGACTCCAAGATCCCTCTCACAGTTACTGCTGTTGAGCTTGGTTTCACCCAGTCTATATGTGTACTTTTGGTTTTTCTTGTCTAAGTGCAGGACTTTACTTTTCTCTATATTGAATTTCATTTTGTTAGATACGGCCCAGCGTTCTTGTTTGTCAAGATCCATTTGGATCTTGAGCCTATCTTCTTGGGTGTTAGCTATTCCTGCCAGCTTAGTATCATCTGCAAATTTGGTAAGTTCCCTTCTATTCCCTCATCTAAGTTGTTAATTAAGATATTGAAGAGTACTGGGCCTAAGACAGAACCTTATGTGACCCCACTGCTTATTTCCCTCCATGTAGACTTAGACCCAATTAAGGACTACTCGTTGAGTACGGTTTGTCAACCAGTTGCGAGTTCATCTAGTGGTTGTGTTGTGCCTGCCTGCCCCTACTTTCTTGCCACCTGTTTGATTAATGCACATACTATGGCACTCACTATTAATTTAACAGCCCAAATTATTTAATTCATTTTAATTTTTGTATTTATGTGTTGGGATAGAATTGGCTGTGCACCGCCCTGAGTCCTTCGGGAGAAGGGTGGTATATAAATGTTTGATAAATAAATAAATAAATATTAAATGCTTGGTTTTGGTTGACAGCAAGATTGATACTCTTACCTGCACAAACATCTATTTTGCATGCACTGGTATCCTTATTAATTTTAGGTTTCTGGGGTCAGAAATGTTCTGTATCCATTAATTCTCTGTCCCCACTGTTCAGTTTAAATATTTATCCAGGAAATCTGTGAATTTAATGCCAAGTAACTCAGTCCCTTTCTTTGATGGATGCAAACCATCTCTTTTGTACAGTTTTTCATTGGACCAGTTGCAGACATCATGACGAATTAAACCAAAGCCTTCCCTTTTACACCACTCCTTTAGCCACACATTAAAATCCGCTACACACTGGCCTTTCCCTTTTTGTTCTTTGTATACTGGTAGAACCTCTGAAAAGATAAGCCTACAGCCCATATTACTAAGTTCATGCCCCAAGCTCTGGAAGTCTTTCTGAACAGAAAGTATATCCTTCTGGGACAGATCATTTGTACCAAGATGTATAATAGCATCAACATTATCTTTTTCAGTAGCATGGATTAATTTGCTAGAAATTCTTCTAAATTCAGAAGTTTGGCCAAGATCAGCTCTTTTCCAACCCGGTGCCTCCAGATACAGTAGGATTACAACTGTCAGAGTCTTCAGAGTTGCAAGCCTACCGGCTATGATAGAATCTATGGAAGAGCAAATTAGAGAAAAAACTTTGGGAAGGCCTTCAGGAATGACTTAGCTGTAATGTGACAAAACTTTCATGATTACCTGGTAACTGATTGCTATCCGTTGGATTAAGCTGTGTTTACTGCTACTGCTATTATCATTAAGCCACTTTGAAATAATTTTATGTTTTAAAATAATGAATATACGTATTAGCCAGGATATTCAATAATTTTTAGTCTGGTGAGCATATTCATTATGCAATTGAACAATGATAGCCTCTTGTCATGATATCCATTTTGCGAAAATATACTCTTCATTAAAATGGTTGATTGATGGGGATACTGAAGATACTGAAGACCTCTAGGTCACCGCAAAACTCCTACATTAATGAGTGGCCTTGGACTTTTAAAAATATAGTTTCACTTTTAAAAAATACATTTGAAAGAACTAATATATATATATTAAAAGTTATCAGTTCTGAGAGGACTGGAGCTAAATTTCTGGCTACATTAAAATCTGCTATGTTTATGGAAGTGAATATTGGCCCGCTAAGGTTTATACGAGGTTTAGGAATTCTGCACTTTAACATGGGTTGCTACAATAAGCACTGATATGATTTCACCAAGTGTCATTGACAATTGATATTATTTTATGCTTGTGGAAAGGTGATTCAGTTCACTTTGTATTGCCTGTAGCAGCAAAATGTCACTGGTTGCTAATATAGACACATATTTCTTTTTATTTGGATAAGGATCTCATTAACAGTTTTGGAAAATTATTACAATGTGACTAAAAGCTGTTTTCTTGTTCTCAGATCAGCCTAACAGCCAGCAGAAGGAAATTATTACACAAATAAACTATGTAGGAAAGAATAATGTTCTTATACAGTACCCCTTTTCTGGAGAGATAATTTCTATGGAATGTCTAACCAACGTTTTATTAAACAAGGCTACTTTTATGTATTATGGGAGTGTAAGATAGATATGAACTATATGATGTTTTGGGAGGAGTGTGTATCACTCAACTCTTCAACCAAGACTGGTTCTGTCCTCCCCAGCTGACCCAAAGAAAATGCAGAAAATCCAACTGTTAGCCATTAAATAATTTTTTATTGGGCTAGATATATGGATGATGGCCCAGAAATAAGAACTGAGATGTAGATATAATGCAGAACTTTTAAAAACAATTAGTAAAACAACAGAGGCTTTATTTGTTGGCTTGAACTTTTAGGTTGCTTCATGAAATAAAAATACAGAAAATAAAAAGGGAAAAGGAGATGGATAGCTGTTTCTCTTATCTACATTAACTGATCAGTTCCAGCTAGGAAAGAAAATATATTTCATTCTGAAGTGTTTCCACCAGATGTCTTGAAAATATAACAAAAATGACGTCTAAGTTAGACAAACATTATGTTAAGCTTATAGCTCAAATACTTGCGGGTAAACTATCGAAGTTCAGCGATCTGTATCTAATCACTATCTACAGGAAATTCTTAAGGAAATATTTCTCTCATTACCACTCCAAATCCAATTCTACCCTGTTTACTAGCTAATACAAATCTTTACATATTTTTTTCTTTGCCCATTTTATTTTATCAAGTTCATTCACTGTTAATCAAAAATGGTCTGATGACTATTCAATAATTTTTAATTTTAGCAAATATATTCAAATTATTTAACGTCTGTTCCTTAAAGCCATTTTTTTGTTCAAATGTTCTCAGTTTAAGAGACTACTAATGCATAGCTGCCTGCAACCAGAGTATTATAGATAAAGCAGGAAAAATAAGCATTAAGGAAGGCACTGAGTTAACATTTCTCATGTTTCCTACATGAAAGTGAATTCTGAGCTATCTTACTAGATAAGCAACATCTCACTAATAACATGCCATTGCAGAGTTTAAAGCTGTAGTCTAGCTGCTGATTTCTTATACAATTGTATAGCCTATAGATTTATTAGTTTTCTAGCACATTTTTTTTCCATATGACTAAGATAATTATAACAGCTACAACAAAAAGAAATGCAGAGAAATATTTAAAATAATGTCTGTCCTTAGAATATATAGTGTATACTATTAAATCATTTCAGAGGGCCAGTTTAAATATACTTTTGTGTCTCTGTTTATGCGTGCATGTATACGTATGCATCTTGGTATTCTTTCTAAACAATAGGACTAGTGATAATCTAATTAAAATATTGGGGTTTTTAAAATTTAGAAATATAAATAATTAGGATTGTTAAATTATTTACCACAAGATATGATTAGGAAAATTAGAACAAAGAAATTATTTTTTGCTGCATCACTGCTGATGTTTCCATTGGCACTGGGCATTCTGAGACAGACCAGTCTAGAAGGCCAATCACATATCTTAGAAGCAGAAGGTATGGGAATCTCAAAGTCAAACTTGCCTTTCCAAGGAAACTGGGTGCAGGGGCCAGTAGACTATGAGATTATTGGTGAAAACATTGATCTCATAATCTATTGGTCCCTGCCTGCACCCAGTTTCCTTGGGAGGCAAGCTTGACTTTGAGAAATAGCATAGGCATTTGGGAGTCCAGAAATACAAAAAGAAAGGAAGTTGCAGATGTTTCTGAAACTTAATGGATGGTTCAGTATTATTTGGGCAGCATCTTCCTTTAACCTTTATAATAATTCTGAAGCAACCTTATTGTTCATACAATAATTCTTGACATTAGGACTTGCTTTTGGAACCTGATACTTGTTGAACCTCACGCATTCATGGACAGTCTTCTGACTCTGCTGTAAATCACTGTCTTTTGTCTCTGTTACACTGGTGGGTTCATGTTTTCCTTTTAATTGACATGTCTAAAATGCTGAGGTCTTCTTGAACAGAAAACATCACCTTTTTAATATTCAATTTTCTCTAAGAACTTGTCCATGAGCACTGATTATTGCCCTTTTTTTTTTTTTGACAGACTGGTAGCTGTGGACATTTTAATATGATTATTCTTGAGAAAAGTAGGTTGGTTGTTATATGGTTTTTATTAAAAAATACTGTTTTTATTTTTCATGTCTACACTGACTGACTATTCTTCTTTGTGTCACTTTGGTTGTGAGTAACTCTTAGGGGAATTAAAGTTTAGACTGTATAATTATAACATTGCCACTCCCAGCCCAAACTCTGATGAAGGACAAGACACACGCATGTACTTGCATCAGAACTCAGCCACATTTACCACAACAGAGACTGCAAGTCCTCATTTTCTCTCACTGAACGTAGTACATACCACTGAGAAATCCATCAGCTGCTACCTAACTCCACTGATGTCTTTGTATAAACTTGTTCTTATTTTTACTTCCTTAGCTATGCTACAATTTACAGAATATTGAGTGCTGACTTGTTAATACTTATCAATTCAAGTCTTTTTACATTTTCTTGTGACTAGAAAAAAATACACTTTCAAGTGATTTCTTAAAAAATAGTATGGCTCAGTTCTTTTTTTTTTTTCACAAAATGTACTTTTAAAACTGTAAGTCTTTAATACTTTATATTTTTTTAAAAAAAATAATTCCCATTATTTTCAAAAGGTCTCTCTTAGATTGGATGCTGAATAAAATGAAAGGCAAAAGTCTAAGAAGACTTTTTATATCATCATTTCTAAGTAGTTGTTTTTGTTACATTTGTAGTATAAATGCTTAAGATGATTCCTTCCCCTTAACACTGTTAAAAATGTGTGAGAATTCTCGATGGCTAAATTATTTCTAGGAAATAGTACACTATGGATTATTTAGCAGTCTTTATGATAAATCATTTTGCTAGATGAAAGTTTCAAAATATCTACGTTTAGATTCCTAGCAACCGATGAGAAAACAGCAGGTACTATAATATACTGTAGCTACTGCATATTTCCAACCACATCTATATTTTGCATGGCAGGGGATTGAAGAGTGAGTAGATTAAGGACCATCTTAATATATTTTACACCATCCTTTGGCCTCTCATGTAAAGATGTCCAAGTTATCTCTCCTTAGCCTGGGCAGTAATATCAGTGAAATAACTAACAATTTTGCTCATAACAAGCAAAACATTCATAACATCCAGAATCAGTTTCCTGAGGCACCCTTTTCACTCTGTCTAAATTGTGGCACTGGTCCTGAGCAAACCATAGATGTGAGAACTGTAGTATCTGGCTCACTATTTTGACTTGAGCTTCTATGGACTGAATTAGGGCGTGTGTGGGAAAGCTAAGGAATGTGATGAATGTGATGAGTACACTAATAGAGAGAGAAGAAAGTAAACTTAGAATCTCAGGATAGATTGTGAAGAAAGAGATAAAGTTCTATAAAGAATGAAAAATAATTAGCTACTTTTTAAGAGCAGCAACTTCAGAAATGTTTCTAAAGGGATATAGAGGGAGCAGAGTAGATTTGAGAGTGCAGAAGCACTCGTTTTAAACTTGTGTCTTCTGGAATAATTTTCTAATGATTTAAATGAGGTTAGGTGACATATAGTGTGTAATTCCAAAATAAATAACTCCCAAGCAAGCCAAATATTATGCAAGTACTTTATGTATGATTTTAGCAGAACAAAAGACACTGGTAATGGATTTGTTTTGAAAATGTAGTCACTTATTTTGGAACTACTGCTAGTACAGACACATTCAAGCAAAGAAAACAGAGACAAGATAACCCCTGCCTAGGTTCAAAGGCCAACACATGCTAGTATTTGTTCAAGATCAAGATGATCAAGTGGGAAATCAGAGACAAGGAAAAGGAAGGCCAAACACAAGCCTCCAATTCTTATGGAAAGGTTATTTTCTGCTTCCAGGATGACAATGATAAAGGTATTCATCACCAAGACGATTCCTCAAATAGGTCTGAATTTGACATAGAAACAAAATCCCAACCCCACATTCAGCAATATCTGTGTTTCTGTTTACATCAAGTCAACCGAAGCTTGGTTGAAAATCATGCACACAGAGAATTACTGCAAAACCTCTCTGTCTCTGGCAGAAATTGGGAAGCATAGTTAAAAAGAGGGATGAGGCTAATTTTATCTTTCCAGCAACGTCTGAACTAGATTCTCTTGAATCTGGAGGTAAGTCTGGAAATAATTGAGAGAGAAAAAAACTGGTTTCAGAAATATGTATGTATTTATTAAAACATTTATATAGCCATCCATCTGATAACCAGCTGTTAATCAAGAGTTGAAACAGTATAAAAGTCATAGTTTAATTATAAAATTAAGTACAATAAAACTATTAAAAACAACAAAACCTGGCACCACATCAAACTTCTGATGTGCAGCAATCTAATCAAAGAGTTTGACTTCAAATCCATCCATACTATTGCACTGTTTTGCAAATGGTCAAGAAAATAATGGCACTTCAAACTGCCTATATTGGCTCCATTTAAATGTGAAATTTCAATCATCACTTAAATTCATAAATGATGTAATCATAAATTTGGGGAACATATAGCAGATTCGCTTTTCCTTATTTGACGGAATTTTCTTCTGCAACATTTTCTGCAATGACATTTACAGTAGTCATAATGTTGAAATTCTCCTCATGATCTCACAGATTTTGCAGTTTATCCATCAGAATTAATGAGAAAGCAAGTTTAGCCATGTCATAATCTGATTTTTGCAGTAATCTGATATTTCTTCATGTTCAAAAAGCACTTCAGATAAAATACAAAGCTTATCTCTCTCTTTGGTTTAAACTTTTACACATATTACAGGATTTGATTCACGGCTGCTTGCAAAAACAATGCAGTTATTGAAAGTGCTGATTTAACAGCTAAGCGCAATGCACCAAGTGAACATGTGACAATTTATTCAACACAATAATTCTGCTGCATGTTTTTTGATGTTTATTTTTTTACAATTCAGAAAAAACTATATTTGGAGAAGAATGTGATATAAATGGAAAGAGTTCTTGATAAAAATAAAGAAATTTGCAATTCTACCCATGTTTTCACAGGCAAAAGCAAATGCCAAGTTCAAACTGCTGTTGTAGCAATGGAGATAGATAACTTTAGAAACTGCATACTATGTAGAGTTCCATTTGTTATACTAGTATTATTATAAGACTTGTACTATGCAGGCTTTTATTTCTACGCCACAACAGTTACTATTGATATAATTTAGTGGCATATTGTGAGTGACACTGATATTTTAAACAAATACTTTAAATACAATATTTAAAATGTTGTTTCTATATAAATAACAGAGGACCATATAACTTGTCTCTGCTCATATGTTACACCAAAAGTTAATGTAAAAAAAAAAAACCCACTAGCTTCCTTAACTTCTTGGGAAATTAATTCCAAAATCATTCTGCAAATGATAATGAACAATTCATCTTGAAGTCAATGATGTGTATACTTGTATTGCAAGGTAAACGGTTTTGCCCTTGAATTCCAGGGTCATTCATGGTTTGCTGCTAGCTGCAAGAGTTCAAGAAAATTTCTTACGTTATAATTTACTGAATCACTTTCTCCAGTGCCTGCAGTTTGTTTTCCTATGTTCACCTGCAATTCTCCCACCATCATGCAGTCTTTGTAGGCATTTCTGTTATGCAACCTCAGATGTGAATCATTCTCCAATTGATATACCTCTTATATGTAAACATACGTTCACCACTATTTGCATTCTTTTAACTGAAATAGCAACAAGAAAAGGATAACTGTATTGTATTTTAAGTAGGGTAGAAGTTATATGAAGTGGTTTGAAATGTTGTCATGATTTGCCAAATTATGTTGGGAGAAGTCTTGGCTCTACAGTACTTTTTAACTTAGATTCTGCAATGTCATATGGCCTAGGAAATAAATAAATCAGTCTGCCTGTCTGCTCGCCTACCTACCTACCTATCAGATCTGTATAGCCACTCATCTTATGCAACATAACCCTGGGAGGCTCACAAGCAATAATAAAAAATAAAAAAAATGTAAAAACCAACAATCAGTACACAACTTCAGATTAAAAAACCAGCACATAGTATCTTTAATCATTTTCCCCAATCTATTTATCCTCAAAATCCTCAGACTTTTAATTCAGCACAATTCCTCCTTCCAACAAGGAGAACTTGTGATATTAAAACTTTCTGAAGTTCTAATATCACAAAAATACAGGGTAAGTTCTTCAGAAAGGGTCTGTTGAACCAACATTTGTTGGAAGGAGGCTGCACCGAGATTTTTGTAGGACAATCAGCTTTGTGGCTCAAGCAATGATTCATTTTAATGCAACTAATATTTATGTGAGATGTTTATTTCACAAAGAAGACCCTGTGAAAAATGCCTGACTCTTAAGTCCCTTTTCCTTCAGTCAGATGAACCAACCAGACTTGGGGACTCTTATCTCTCATATCTGTCCTTCCTCACCTAGGCACTGCCAGTGGATTTAATGGAAAGTTGCAAATACTCATAATTCTGCAACAAATAGAGCTTCAACCTTGAAGAGCAAAGACTAGAATGATTCTTAGAAAAGTCCTCTGATCAAAAAGAAAATGTAAAACAATCTGGGGTGTGTGTGACCTTTTATGAGAAAGCCCCACAATTAGTCTACTTTTGCTACTGTAACATCATATTTCAGAAAACAGCTGCATTGTACATGGAAAGCACTAAGAGAGGATTGATTTTGATTTTTTAAATAAAGTTATTTAACTTAGAAATCTCTCTTTCACAACACTATATATACACACACACAAACACACACACACACATATATATATATATGTTTTCGGAGGTTTTCGCGGGTATTTGTATGTGGATCTTTGGTTCTTCGGGTTTTCTCCCATGTAGAATTGGAAATATCTAGGCGACGTTTCGATGAAGTCTCATTCATCATCTTCAGGCTTGTGTCTTCGGCCTGAGAAGCACAAGGCCGAAGACACAAGCCTGAAGATGATGAATGAATATATATATATATATATATATATGTGTGTGTAAGGTTTTTTACACACATGTAAACAAAAGGCAACGAAACAAATAGCTTTCTGTCGGTATGGTCTCTGGTGATGAGCCGAAAGACAGAAAAGAAAGCAGTATGCTTTCTCCCTTAATTGGGGCTTAACAGGGTGTTGTAATACAAAGTATATATATATATATATATATATATATATATATATATATATATATATATATATATATATATATATATATATATATATATATATATATATATATCACATACATGTATACTGTACATACATATTCATGTTTGTATGTATGTATAATATATACCTATAGGATACATACAGTATGTCATAATGATAAATTCAAAGTTAATGCAAGAATAGTAATTTGAAAAAAAATCTAAACATACTCAACTGGAAAGTGTGTATTTGAATGCAACTGATATTTATGTATTATACCAAACAAGAATTGTGATGTAGGAATATGCCCTTTAGCAGAAATGTTACCCAAGCATCTACACATCTAGCAATCCAAGTATCCATAGTAACAGCCTTTACTATTTATCGGTTGTTAAAAATATTCACAAATGAATGTAACTACTATAGACCTGAATTAATCCACATCTGAGCCTCTCAGTTGTTTTTCATTTGAATGAATAAAAATGTTTAGCCTAATTAGCACTGGGGAAATGATTTGCACCAAATAATTTTCCTTATATACTTAACTTTTCCAATTTTACTTTTAGAATGTATGAAAGCTAGTTTAGATTTCTGAAACATATTACAAATCCTTTGTCATTTTCTTTTATTTTGGGATAACAGGAGGAAACCCCAATTCATATATACTCTATGTAAGGAGATCTGAGATTACAAAATGATATTTGAAAGTCCTTGCTTTAATAATCCAAATTTGCATTTAATCAGCTATACGTACTCATAAAACCTGAGACCCAGAGTATATATTAGTGGAATATTAGGAGCTATACCCTTGGCCTAAAACATAATACCCTCCACATAAAATTGGGGAATCAGTATTCACAGTGTTTTATTTAATATATTTTCATATAGACAATATTTTTAGCCGTCCTTTATCAGAAGCTCTGAGAAGAACGTACAAATGGAAATAAGATTATAAAACAAAAAAGTGGAACACATTACAAAAACCAAGAAAACAATCATTACAAAATCACCCTGGGAGTATAACATTTATACTGGTTAATAAGAAGACCAATTTGGCAGAGAGAGAATTCTACAGATGGAGGAGGCACAACTTAAAAAGCCCGTCTGGTCATTGAGTAGGTCTCAAGCCATTTAACTCTATACAGATCAAAAACAGGATTTTAAAATCGGCATGTATGGAACAATGAGATATGCTGCACAAACACAATTCTATTTTATACATACCAAACTCTCCATACATTTAGCGTATACGAAGAACGTACTATGTGTGTTATTACAAGGAATTCATTATATTTGTATGAAATGTGTTGATTATCCCCATTCTTGTTATGACTCAGTGAGCACATGAGAATATCTGTTATCTTTTTCCCCCTTCTAGGTAATTGTTTTTATTATAATTTCCTTATTTTGATTGTTGTGAGCTAAAAGCCATTGGGAGTTAGCAGCACAACAGTTTGATAAAAAATAAAATATATGATACATATATCAAAGAAGGGTCTGGTGATTGGTGTCCTGACAGAATATTCTGGAATTTTTCAAGATGATGGGGCCCATCATTCATTTATATTAGAGTTACCTTCCAGGGCAGTAAGTCCTGTATAGTCTATTTGTCTTAAGATGTTTTCAGAAAAACATGTAAAATACTTGTCACACTGAGAAATATTTTTAGGATGGCTAAGAATATTTTAACAGAAAATCAACACAAAAGTATTTATTGGCAGATATACTAGATACATATCTATTGTTCTATTTTCTTTTTGGGCAAACACTGCTACTGTATGCAAAGCATACCCACCCTCCAAAAAAGTAAGCAGTAGTAAGCAGGGGATAAGAAGAAAAAAAAGGACATTTCACTAAATCTAGTTCATCCTAATACCTTTCCTCCCTTTCTTGTAGATTGTCCTGCTTCCATTATTTTCGTTTGATATGTGTGTGTGTATTGGTAGCCCACTCAAATTCCAAAGGACTCTGGCTGACGTACACCAAGAAAAATAAAGCAAGAAGAAAAGAAGATTTGGGGACAGGCAACCCAATATCTATGTTATGAAATATTCTATTCTATGCTAGTAGTATTGCTTTTTAAATTGTGATTATTTTATCCTATTTTTAATTTGCTTTTAATTGTTAGCCACCCAAAGTCATATGTATGAGATGGGTAGCCATATACACTCATTAACTGCTCATTAAATACAAAACTATATATCTACTTTGATAAAATTAAGAAGAAATCAAGGAAAATATATTTAATTTTTCAAAAGGA
Source organism: Bungarus multicinctus (assembly GCA_023653725.1). Lineage (NCBI taxonomy): Eukaryota > Metazoa > Chordata > Lepidosauria > Squamata > Elapidae > Bungarus > Bungarus multicinctus. Next base: position 65,648,120 of record CM042836.1, on the reverse strand, counting down.
TCTCACCTAACTAAATTAAAAGTGTAATTTTTTGGGGGGTGGATACATACGGATAGTCCTCAACTTATGACCCTCAGTTTAACAATGTTCGAAATTTGTTCCAAAAAAAGACTTATAACCAGTCCTCTCACTTATGAAAATAGCAGTGTCCCCCATGGTCATGTGTTCAAAATTTGGGCACTTGATAACTGGCATGTATTTATGATGGCTGCGGTTCTGGGGCCATATGATTGCCATTTGGGATCTTCCCAGGGGCTTCCACTAAACAAAGTCAATGCAGGAGCCTAGATTTGCTTAACAACTATGTGATTTGCTTAATGATGGTAAGGATTCATTTAACAACCGTGGCAAAACAGGTCGTAAAATCAGGCACAACTCACTTAACAAATGTGTTGCTTAACTACAGAAGTTCCAATCCCAATTGTAGTCACAAGTCAAGGACCACCTATACGTTTGTGTATCTATAGCAAGAGTGTCAAACTGGCAGCCCACAGGCTGGATGTGTCCCATGTAAGCCACACCCACCCCGACTCCGCAAAGGTAAAAAACATGATACCTCATGTAACACAATCAAGTTTGACACCCATGATCTATATCTATATGCATATATAAAGGTGTGAATCTTTGATCCATAACTGTACCCATCATTTTGTTTCCACATTACAAGTGACTGTTTCAAATATTACATAACTTTTTTATTATTACAGAAAAGATAAAAAAATTACTTAAGATTACTTAGAATAAATACACTACCGACACCCCCTTTTTCATAAAATGTTCATCTAACTTCATATATTATGTTTCCACTTTAATATAAATTCTCATATGAGAAGGGGATTCAAAACAAAAGCAATATAAATAAGAAAAATAACTGCTAGCAATAGTTGATCCATGATATCACTGATAAGAGTGAATTGGGATTGGTTGTTGTTTTTCTTTTTTTTCTTTTGGTCAAAGGATTACTGCTTTACTGGATCAGGACGGAAAATATTAAACATCTAAAAGTAAATTATTGTAAGCCTACCAGAAATGAGTTTATCTTGATCAAAGACTAAATTTAGTATGTATTACAGAGGTTTCTGACCTATTATCCTTTAAAAATCAGGTGGCTTTCTTGACTGAAAATAGAATGTGTTTGTTGCTCAATGCAAGCCTTTATCTCATCATCATTTTAGCCATTATCTATCCACTACAGGATGAAGGCCTCTTCCACATGTTTCCAATGTATATGGTCCTGAGCTCTCTTTTGCCAATTGGGCCCACAGTACTTGCTGATGTTGTTGATCCATCTTGTTTTAGATATCTTTCATGGATGGTTTTTATCAGGTGAGATCAATTCTATGACTGCCTTGGTCCACCTTCTACCAGTTCTTTTTGCTATGTGATCAGCCCATTTCCTTTTCAACTATTTTACTCTCTTGATGATAACATACGCTTTAGTTTGTTCTCTAATCTATGTGCAGGTCTTTCTGTCTTTTCTTTCTTTCTGCCTTGTCTTGTAATGCCGAGCATGTATCGTTCCATGGCTTTTTGGCCATTGGTTGCCTTTTTAATCGATTGTGAGATTAGTGTCCACGTTTCATTGGCATATGTTAAAGCAGGTAGCACACACTGATCTACATTTTTCTTTCTTCAAGCATAGGGGGAGGTTTTCTTGAAAATTATGCTTAGCTTGCCGAATGCCTGCCAACCACATTTAACATGCCATTTAATTTTCTTTACTGTATCACCTTCCGTTTTTCCACTGAGATCCGTTGGTCAAGGTATATGCAGTGGTCTACCACTGTTGTGGTTAGCCAGCAGCAGGTGCGGACGGCTGAGGAGAGCGAGGACTCAGATGAGGGCCCAGGACCATTAGGAAGTGGACTGCTGCCTTCAGAGATTGTGGGGGCTGGCAGCAGCGATGAGGAGGTTCCCGAGGAGCCTGTGCCAAGTGCGTGTGTGCACAGGGTTGTGTGTAGGAAAGAACAGCTGCAGCAGTATGAGGGACTCGGGAGTAAGGCCGCAAGGTAATGACCCCTCCTTCAAGAAGATAAAAGCCAGCTGTGAACCGGACATTCTTTGAAGGAAGCAAAGATGTTTTGAAACTCAAGCCTCATGGACATTGCAGAATCTTAGTTGGTATTTGAAAACTCTTGTGTTTTAAAATATTTCTAGGTAACCTTATCTGTTATTCTTGGCAGTCTCACACAGTTTTGGCAAGGCTCATGCTTATCAAAGTTAATTAGTTATAAAAGTTATATAACAAAACTTTATTTTTGAAGCTTTTCATTTGGTTGATCCTTGGATCTGTCCTGAATGTATTTCACAATGGCACTATCATACAGTATATATTTTTTCAAATCAGCCATAACAGACTGTAAAATAAAAAGTAGGAGGTATGTATTCAGTATTTACAATGCATTTAATAAGGGGTGAACAAAAGGACATGTATAAGTAAAATAAAAATGATATATAGTAAAATGTCACATTTTAAAGCTAAAGCTTCAAGATCTGCACATCCTTAGCTATGTATTAAATATTGAAGTCTGGCTTAAGATATAAACTTTATTGCTTAACTTGTGCTTTTATTATTGTTGTGACTATTTGAATGTTGATATACATAATACATATAAAGCTAAAAATACCATATTAAAATAAAGATCTGATTCTTTGTCTTCGCTACCAAAACTGTTCACATTCATGTAGAATGACAACATAACTTTTCACCTTTTAAGGAAAAGTCAGAAACTGATGCAGTTTTATTAAGTGGCCGTTGACTTGAGAAGAGTATTACCATAAGGATCTTAAATGGCTGGTGATTCATTCCTCAAGTCTGCTGACCCATAAATGACTAAGCCTGGGAACCTTGTCTCTTTATTTTAAAACCAAAGTTCTTTGATTAAAACAAGACTATCAGTATGAAATACAGAAAATAGTATTTTCCAATATTTAGTCACCCTCCAAAATGTAAAAGAATATGACATTATCTTACTAGACAATTTCTTACTTCTTTGTCATTCCCCTGTTGGAATCTGATTCCGACGGGGAGGCCGAGCAGCTGACAGTGGGAGTGTGGCTCTGTTGGCTGTGGAAGAAACTGGGGAAGGGCAAAGTCCGCCTGGGCAGAGCAGGGGAGCGGTAGAGCAAGGCAGAGGGAATTCAGAGGAAAACTCAGGCCCACCCCTTCTTCATCTTAGGGCATGCAAGGAGAAGGGAGCAATGTGAGTTGCATGGCTTACGAGGGAGGAAAGGGCACTGATTCCCTTTATTAGCTGCAGCTGGGAACACAGTGTTTAAAAAGGGGAATTGTACACAGCCAACTGTTGAGAGCAAATCGTGAATTGTCTGGTACTGTTGAGGCTTATCTGGGTTCCTGGCGTCTTCCAAACTGTGTGTGTTTTGCTGGCCTTTCAAGTCTGCGATTCCTTCTCCTGCCCTGTCAAGTTAATTACTGCAGTGTGGTTTGTGTGAATTTTTATTTATAGTTTGTATGTAATTTGTTTTTGGACTGAATTTCCTCCACTTAAAGACTTTTTCTCCAGCCAGAGGTAACCTGGACATTGGGATCAAAATTGGAGGTACTAAAGGGACTCTTCTTACTTATGTGACTGTGTTGCCTTTGTGCCACACCCTGGATCATCACTTCCTTATTATAAACCAAATCTCATGGCCTTTGCTGATTATGCCCTAACAGGCTTAAGATCACATTCCTCAAACTATGAATTCAGAAGTATCATTGACTACCAGGGTGATTTTTGGTAATACACTTCTTCTTCAATACATTGAATATACAGGTAGCCTTGTACTTAACAATATTTCATTTAGTGACTATTGGAAGTTACAATGGCACTGAAAAAAGTGATTTATAACTGTTTTTCACAACTATGACCTTTACGGCATTCATGATCATGTGATCAAAAATTCAGGTGCTTGGCAAGTGACTCATACTTATGACAGTTGCAGTAGGCCAGGGTCAAGTGATCACGTTTTGCGATCTTCTGACAAGCAAAGTCAATGGGGAAGTCAGATTCACTTACCGTGTTGCTGATTTAACAACTGCAGTGATTCACTTAACAACTGGGCTAAGAAAGGTTATAAAATGGAGCAAAACTCACTTAACAACTGTCTTACTTAGCAACAGAAATTTTGGGCTCAATTGTGGTCATAAGTCAAGGACCACCTTAGTAATATACTGCTTCCCATTGTTGTAAATCTTGAATGCAGTTTACAAAGAATATTTTAAAATGAAATAATAATCTAATTAAAAAGATTGAAGAAAGTTTTTAAAAAACCAAATACAAGACAGAAGCATTCATAAAACTCATATAGGAATTGCATAATGGAAGAAAAATATCTTCCACAGGTACCCAAAGATGCCATAGCTCCATACCTGAGAAGGCCCTTCCACAAGTAACCACTTGGTGACACTCTCTTATCCTCAGTCCTTTCAGAAAGTCCTCCTCTGATGATCCAAGGATCAACCAAAGCTGTACAAGCGACGTATCAGTTTCAAGCTGTTAGGGTTTTATATATCAACAGCAAGATCTCAAATCAAATTCAGTAGTTTACTGGCAGCTAGTACATGTGTTTTAGCAACTATGTTGGATATGCAGGACCAGATACTCCAATCCGCAACCCACGTGTATACATTGTCCTGACACACTATCTTTCAAACTTTTTGAAATATTACTAGTACTTCTCAAAGAAAGGCTGTCATAATACATTTTATGCTCTTTGTATGCCTCTTCATTTCTCACTTCAAGGACTTTTTCATCCAATCAGATGCTGTTTCTAGTTAGACAAATGAGGGAATGAAAGCTTTGTGTTTACTGTACCTAGATACAGACAATTTAACACTCTAAGTAGTATATTTTTTATAATTGCTTCTACTCGTGCAAAGAATGTCTTCATCAAAAAAAAAGATTGTTTCTATCTACTCTGCATTTACATTTGTGGGAAAGAAAAGTCAAATATTTAACCAAAGTATAAGGCTGGAGTTATTTCACACAAGCATTTATCTCCTAAAATGCAATCAACACTTCATGAGATCTGTGTATTGTGCTGGTTATGATTCCCTGAGATGCTGCATTTTGTAAATGGAAAAGACTCTGCCTTTGCAAAGCACTGCTGATCTTCCTCAATCAGCTGCCCTGATTTAACAATTCAACAAGTAAGAGACCTGCACAGGGGACCCTTAGCAACTCAGAGCAAAATAAAGTGGAGACTTCACTGTTGGCCATTTCGCAGGGGCGCTATGAAGAAGCTTTAACTGAACGGAAATTCCTCTCGGAAGAGTTGCACAATCCTAACTATGATCCTGCTGTTATTAATTCATATAGATAGCGCTTGACTTATGATCACAATTGAGCCCTAAATTTCTGCGGCTAAATGATACGGGTGTTAAGTGAACTTTGTCCCATTTTGCAACCTTTCTTGCCACAGTGGTTAAGTGAATCACTACAATTGTTAAGTTAGTAACACGATTGTTAAGTGAACCTGGTTTCCCATTGACTTTGCTTGTCAGAAGGTTGCACATGACTTCAGGGCACCCCAACCCTCATATGTATCAGTCATTTGCCAAACATCTGTATTTTGATCACATTCGTAAGTGTGAAAAGCAATCATAAAGTCATTTTTTTCAGTGCCGCTGAAACTTCAAATAGTCACTAAATGAACTGTTGTAAGTCGAGGATTACCTGTACTATTCTTCATAAGGATGACATGGACAACAATTTGAAAAATTCAAGGAACGTGATAAAAAGAAAATAACTTGCAATATTTTTGATCCAAGGACAATGTTATCCCTCCAAAACAAGATAAACACTTTTTTTTAAATCACCATGCATCATATTTCCAGCAAAAAGGAAATAATAATCCAACCTACTATTCAAGTGATATCATTTTAGACTATCAAACTGTACATGGATCCAGAAGCAGAACATTCCAGTATCAAAGCACATATGGATTGATAATGAGAAGAAAACTGTTCTTTGACACAGTTCTATGTTAGAGAATTATATGTAACAGTATCAATACTTCCACAATTTATTACAGACTGGCCATGAAGTACCATAAAAGCTATGCCATACAATTCCCCTTGGTGCCTCATATACTCTTCTGCATCAGTTGTATCTTTCAAGGGCATACAAGTGGTCCTCACTTACTGACTGCTTGTTTAGTGAGTGTTCAAAGTTATGACCATGCTTAAAAAAGTTTTTTATGATAGGTCCTCAAACTTGTGGGTGTTGCAGTGTCTCAAAAGTCATGTGATTGCAATTCAGGCACTTGACAATCCACATGTATTTACAACAGTGGCAGCATCTTGTGGTTTTGTGATTTCCCCAAGCCAGCTTCTGACAAGCAAAATCAATGGGGAAGCTGGAAGTCACAAGTTGCAGTCATGTGACATTGCTCCTAATAACCACAGGTGATTTGCTTCACAACTGCAGCCAGAAATGATTCCTAAGTCCAGAATAGTCATATGATGATTCACTTTATGACTGCATCAATTAATGACAGAGTTACTGGTCCAAATTGCAGTCAGTAAGAAAGCTGTATTGTTGTATTGTTATAGCTGTATTGTTAACTGTAAAGTTATAAAGGCAAAAATATCTTCGTGCAGGAAATGAAATAGAGATCAGCCAAAGCAGGCCTAGCCACTGCTCACTATGATGAGTAAATCCCACTGAACAAGAAAGGCATCTCTATTAGAGATTCATTGATCTTCTCGATAGACTGATCATGATATAGACAACTACCTCCATCTGGCTACGGCCACTTACTGGTTTTGCTTATTCTATATCAAATCTTGGCTAATGTGAAGGCACAACCGTACACACAAGGGTCCTATTCTACTTGATGTTCACATTACATAGAGATATGCAGCCTTAAGAAATATTTGGAAATTTGTTTGGTGGAAAAGAGGTTCTACATTATCCCCATCTGTTCTCTTCCTTTTGTGATTAAAGATGAAGAATAATGTAAATTGGATGTTCAAAAATACAGGTCTTTTGTGTGTTAAAAATACAAAAGTAGTCTACAGGGGTTATTTTTGTCTAATTTTAACTTTTAGCAGATTTGTAAAGGATTAATATTCATCTATTTCTTGGATGTAAAAACTATAATTAATTCTTTGCTCGTTTGTCCCTTTGAACTTTAATGGACCTTCTGTTAAGAAGCCGTGTATATCGGGATAAAGTCTAGAAATGGGAGGAAATCATATCTCAATAATTTCTGGTGCAGCTTTTCATTATAAAGAACAAAAGAATGCAGGCCCTGTGATGCTGTATGTATAAGCCCTTTGTGCAAAGAGCCAGAGCATTTTTTCTCGATTTGATAAAAAGAATCTTTTTCTTTCCTTTTTTGCCTTTTCCTACATTTTATATTATTTTTTAAAAAATAAATGTATTTCTGTATTATGTAGTTGTATTCATTTTATCTGTACAATAGAATCTTCAATAAAATTATTGGGGGGAAAGATTGGGCAAAAACAATCTTTCATTTAAATTTATTGTCTTTCTTCTTCAAACGCCAAAGATTAAGAATCTCACATTTCCACCTGTTAGGAAGCGTAGATATGCCCCAGATAACCATATTCTTCATGTTGATCATTGTTTTAATTAACCTTTCTCAGTAGCACATGACATTCAATCACTTCAGGTTATTGTTTTCTTCATGCAATGCATATTCTTATTTTATTCCTCCCATAATGTACACTCGCTATAATACAAGAAGGGGGAAAGCAGGATTGCATAGCATACCTACACAACTAAGCAAAACAAAATACCCATGTCCATACATTTATGTCCTTTGGGTCACACCTAACTCTAAATCAAGAGAGTCACTGCTACTAATATTAATTTTAATAGGATAGGATATCCTATTAATCATTTGTGAGGTTTTTTAAAAATCTTTTGTTGATAGATATTACATTCTCTCAGGTAATTTACAAGCATTCTGTGTTAGTCTGATTTAAATATTTTCTCCATTCCTTTTTGCTAGAAATATCAGAAAAAAGCAGGAAAAATGTGTTTTATGTATGATATGGCAAAGCCATTCTGGCACTTTCCTCTTGCTAATTAGGATTTCTGGGGGTTTCAATCCCATCTAACCTGTATGGGGATCACAAAAATCACATCTGTCATGATTTTTCCATTAGATATATATATATATATACAGAAAGAATCTCATGTATAATATGTATATGTTAACACGTTGATAAAAACTGACTCCCTGGGCTCTTTCAGACAATATTGTTTTTTCAAAGAAAAGAATATTTCACCAGTTAAAAATACTGCAGTGGGGGGAAAAAATCAAATCTAGGTTGAGAATGTTGTGATAGCTCTGAAGTGAGAGCTATGAAGAAATAGCAACAATGTTCTTTTCAGTTCTTATGTTGGAGTAGGCAAAAGAATATTTTGTTAAAACTATTCTACAACAACTAGAAAAAGTCACTCTACAAGAATGACTACTCAAAATACAAAATAAATGAAGAGCTGAACCTACTAGGTTAAGGCAAGTTGCAAAGATTGTGTACCACTTTATAATGTCTTGGTAAGGCCACACTTGGAATACTGTATTCAGTTTTGGTCACCACGATGTAAAAAAAGATGTTGAGACGCTAGAAAGAGTGCAGAGAAGAACAACAAAGATGATTAGAGGACTGGAAGCTAAAACATATGAAGAACGGTTACAGGAACAGGGTATGTCTACTCTAATGAAAAGAAGGACTAGGGGAGACATGATAGCAATGTTATCTCAGGGTCTGCCACAAAGAAGAGGGAGTCAAGCTATTCTCCAAAGTACCGAAGGGCAGGGCAAGAAGCAATGGGTGGAAATTAATCAAGGAGACAAACAACTTAGAACTAAGAAGAAATTTCTTGATAGTTAGAACAATTAATCAGTGGAACAACTTGCCTCCAGAAGTTGTGAATGCTCCAACACTGGAAGTTTTTAAAAAAGATGTTGGATAATCATTTGTCTGAAGTGGTGTAGGGTTTCCTGCCTAAGCGGGGGGTTGGACTAGAAGACCTTCAAGGTCGCTTCCAACTCTGTTATTCTATTCTATCAAGAAGAGGGAGCATTTAAAAGTCCTGAAATTGGAAGAGAGGGAAAGGGATGAAATGGGGAGAGAACCATAATAGAGAATTTTCAGTTCTAAATAGGTTCCAGACATGCAATTCTTTCACCATCTCAGAATTTTTACATTAGTGCACTCTAGAGCAGGGGTGTCAAACTGTCGGCCAGCAGGCTGGATGTGTCATATGCAGGCCACGCCCCCCCCCCAACTCCACGAATGGGAAAAACATTCTGAAACATCACATGACAGCAACGTGACACCGTGAGTTTGACACCCATCCTCTAGAGTATGTTGTTTTTATTTGAAGATCATGCCCACACTATTCTATATACAAATATACAAAAAAGGCCTCCTTATAGGGAAAAAGAAGACAGAATAATATAGTTCGAAATCTTCTAATCCAGCCCCCATGCTCAGACAGGACACCCTATACCATTTAAGACAAATGGTTGTCCAATCTCTTCTTAAAAACCTCCATATTGGAATGTCCACAATGTCTGGATACAAGTAGTTCCACTGATTAATTGTTCTAAAATAAATTTCTTATGAGGCCTAGGTTGGTTCTCCCTTTGATTAGTTTCCATCCATTGCTTCTTATCCTGCCTTCACAATGCCTTTTTAACCAATAATGCTTTTTGAATGGAACCTACCTACTCCTGCAACATACTTATATACAGGGGTGGGATTCTACCGGTTCTGTCCATCTCTGCAGAACCGGTAGTTTTAAAGAGCAGTAGACAGAGAGCTTACATAGAACTGGTTCTATGTCTGCTGCTGTTTTGGCCCATCCGCCTGCCCGGACTCTTAGCTGATCTTTATTTCCTGCTTTTTCAACCGCAGCTGCTTTGCATGACACAGCTGTGGTTGAAAAAGCAGGAAAAAAGGGCTTTTCCAACCACTGTACACTTGCACGCAGTGCTGCTGAGCTGTCCGGGCAGCTCAGCAGGTCGTAAATTGCACTCGTGCGACTCGCGCGACGCACAGCAACAGAACCAGTAGTTATACCAGTCGGATCCCATCCCTGCATACATACATATACACATACATACTTACTTACTACCTTTATTATTTTTACAAACAACTCATGGTGGCAAACATATTCAATACACTTTCCTCCTCCTAAAAGGTTAAGGAAAATTAAACAGAATTATCATGCAAAATACTGAGATCAACTGAAATATTTCTAAAGAATAAGGCTACAAAAGACTACTTCCAGCTTCAGAAACCCCAGATCCTGTTTAATTCCCAATGCTGGGAAGCAACTTTTTTCCTGATGGTGAGATTGTCATAGATGTCTGGTTGCCCACTTGAAGGGAACAGGGTGAAAACCTGGTGAAAACCTGATCTGATCTATTAAGAGTTCCTGATATGTTCTTATGATCTAGTGTTCTGTTTAACAGTTTTATATGAAGTAATTGTTTACATTGTTTTATTCATTATATGATCAGTTCTTCCTTTGCAAAAAGCAGGGCAGAGTAGAATTTCATAAGAAGCAACCCATAGGTATATTTCACAGCCTGATGCGAAAGTTTTCCAAATCTAAAGAAAGAGTTTCGTTTATTCATCTAATGTATGCTTTTACTCTTCCCTGCACCAAATATATTCACTTACAAAACAAATTCTCCTTTGGAGACTTCACACCCAGATGGATAATGTTCTCACAAGCTGATAAGGCAGTGTTAATAAGTCACTTTTTTGATGGAAGTGTTTCAGTTCAAACCCTAATGCTGCCTCAAATGCAAAGTATGGAATTGACAGTATGAATTCATGAATACCTCTGTACTATTTGCATAATGCCATGAATATGCCCTTGGGGAATAATAAATATAGCTTAAGAAAAAGCATATATCAGTTTGCCACTTTTAAAGAGCATCCATAAATTTATTGCAAATGCAACTCACTGTTGTAATATTGTTCAGGGTTGGAAATATAGTTTTTGCTGACTAACTTGGTTACAGTGCAGTACTTCACGGAATGCTGTATTTAGCAGTAACTGTGAGAGGGATTTTGGAGCCTTAATGGACAACCAATTAAATATGAGCCAGCAGTGTGCAGTAACAGCCAAAAGAGCCAATGCAATCCAAAGTTGCATTAACAGAGGGATACAATCAAGATCAAGTGAGGTACTAACATCACTCTATAAAGCCTTAGTAAGACCACACCTAGAGTACTGCATCCAGTTTTGGTCACCACACTATAAAAAAGATGTTGCTACTCTAGAATAGGGGTCACCAACCTTTTGGACCTCAGGGACCACCAAACTCATAATTTTAAATCCCAGGGACCACTAACTGGTTCTCTGGGTATGGACTAATTTGTGGGTATGGCTTTGTGGTCATATGACTGGCTGGGCATGGCTTGTATGTAAATATTATAAATATTTATATAAATATTGAATTTTTTATTAAAAATATAGCAACTTTTACCCAAAATCAGGCAAAACAGGCAGGCAGATTGAGTTGCTCACAGAATCACAGATTCATTCAGAGATCTATCTATCTGCCATTGGCTAGCTTAGTCTGTCACATAAAATTTCCTTGCCCTGAGTCTGCACTGAATAATAGAAACTTCAGTCCTAAGGGAGGTTTGGCTGTGCTTAAAAGCAGAGCTGAAGATCTAAAGACTAGCTAGAAAGCAATAAATCCAACCATTTCCTGCTTCCTAGCTAATCTAAATCTCCTGGCACAGCAGAACAGCTGATTATCAGAAAAAGGAAAAATAGCCACTTAGCAGGCAAGTTTGCTGGGTAAGGAGTGAGTGGGTGGAGAGGGTTCCCGCGGGCCATGTGGGCGGCACAGCCTCGTGTTTCTGTGCAGTCTGGATTAATTGCTTTGGGGGGGGGGGTGCTCTGGGGATGAGATTTCTGTGCAGCCCACCAAAATTTTCTCACAGCCCACCCCTGGGCCGCGGTCCACCAGTGGGCAACCATTGCTCTAGAAAGAGTGCAGAGAAGAGCAATGAAGATGATTAGGTGACTGGAGGCTAAAATATATGATGAACAATTGCAGGAACTGGGCATGGCTAATCTCTGAAGAGAAGGACCAGAGGAGACATTGCAGTGTTCCAGTATGATTGTAGTGTTCCAATATTTAAAGGGCTGTCACAGAGAGGAAGAGCTCTAGCTATTTTACAAAGCACCTGAAGGCCAGACAAGGAATAATGGATGGAAACTGAACAAGGAAAGATTCAACCTGGAAATAAGGAGAAATTTTCTGACAGTGAGAACAACCAATGAAACAGCTTGTCTTCAGAAGTTGTGGGAGCGTTATCACTTGAGATTTTCAAGAAGAGATCTGACTCCCATTTGTCAAAATAGTGTAGGATCTGCTTGGGTAGGGGGTTGGACTAGATGACCTACAAGGTCCCTTCCAACTCTGTTAATCTATATCTATCTTAGATCTTCTAGATCAGGGCTGTCAAACTTCTGGCCCATGGGCCGGATGCGTCACACACTGGCCACTCCCATGCCCGGTTTAGCGACTGACGCTGGTGTGACGATGTGAGTTTGACACCCTTGTTCTAGATATTTGGGGCTATAACTCACATAAACCTCAGACAGCATGGAAACAAATCTGAGAGCTGTAATCCAAGACAAATGAAAGGTTCTAGTTTGCCAGTCTTGGCAAAGCATGGAACCTGTTATACCAGACCAATTTTTGTTTTAATTTGTATTATATCATTATATCATGGCCACCACCCTACATCTTTTCTCATGGTGTTTCAGTAATACTTTATGAAAGTTCACAAAATATGTTTCCAAAGATTTCAGTCTAAATTATTTTGGTTTACAAAGTGAGGCTGAAGCTTGAAGAATTTTTTCCTATTATACTTCAGGTATCTGGATTTAGTACAGAGCATTGGGCACAGAAATTTTCCAGCAGTTTTTTTTCCCAGTATTGTTAGTCACAAAGACAATACATTTGTAAGCATAATTGTATCAAGGACATAAAAAAACGTAAGTATTTGCAAGCAGTGAAAGAAATCATGGCCAAAAAGGCAAGTAAACAAATGAAGAGAGGCAAACATGATCTACCTTTAAACCTTAAGATGATACCTCTTGTTTGCATCAACCGCACACACTGACATCAGCAATAGTAAAAAAGAAAAGAGTGTTAAATCACTCACAGAACTGGATAATAGCTGTAAAACAAATAACGAAACAAAAGTCACCATTGTGACTTGCACCCTCTCTACCTAGTTCCCAGACTATATTTCCATAAAAAAGAATGTTTATATTTCCTAACAAAATTCTACATAAAGAAAAAGAGTCACATGTAGAGAGGGCAAAGATCTCTGCCTTATTTTTGCATTGAACAGGTTTTAAGAGGTCTATAAGAAGTCACCCATCTTCACAGATATCAATGAAGAGAATAGAATTCTTTATTGGCCAAGTATGATTAGACACACAAGGAATTTATCTTGGTGCAAATGCTCTCAGTGCACATATAAGAAAAGTTACATTCAACAAGAGTCAAGAATCATAAGATACAATACTTAATAATAATAATAGGATACAATAAGCAATCAAATCATACTAGGGGGCGTGCATAAGTGCATACCGTCCCTGTCCTATTGTTTATTTTTATTTTTCTTATATGTATCCATTTCATGTATTCATAACTATGTTTATACTTATATCTGTTATCTTATAATCGCTTGACAAATCAAATAAATAAATAATTAGGAAACACTCAATATAAATAGTAAGGATGCAAGTGACAAAGTTACAGTCATACAGTCACAAGTGGGAGGGGATGGGTGATAAGGAGTGATGAGAAGATTAATAGTAATAGTAGTGCAGACTTTGTAAATAGTTGGACAGCGTTGATGGAATTATTTGTTTGGGAAAAAACTGTCCTTATGTCTAGTTGTTCTGGTGATCCTCCATAAGCTGGCAGAGAAGTATGTAAGAATGATTTTTTTTAAATATGTCCCTACAGATTTCAAAATATCTAATTAGTGGGCTGCCAGGAACATGGAGCAGGGCATCATGGCTTGAGGATTGAGGCAACTGGAGGAGAAGAAGAGATGCTTCTAGCAGACTACACTATAACCTGTCAAAGAATCAATTATTTCAATTGCCCATCCCTGTCCTCATTTTTGAAGAATTCATGTAATTATATGTGAATTAATAGGAAACAGACAAGGCCACATCAGAACACATCGAAGCTTATAGATATTCCTTCCTTCCAGCAAACATCAATAATGATATGTGCTAAGAAGTCTATGATATCTCTATTTCTTTCATCAGCATATATGCAGATTACCTTCTGTTCTTAGTCAAATATTGATTTACTTCCATTCTTAATGGCTTAAAGGCATTCAAGAAAACTGTCAATATTAGTAGTGTTGATATTTCCTGAGACTGTACATTTCTATGGTAGGATATAACATGTACTCCTTTTGCTGAATATATGGGCAAAGATGTGATAAGGTTAGGCATTTCTAATTGTCTAATGTTTCTTTGGGCTGAGAAGAAAGTAAATAGATCACAAATAAAGAAAGCAATAGATGTATGAGATTCAGTTTATACTGTGAATCTTGAAAGAATCAGATCTAGTAGCATCTTACAGATATTATCTGAGTTATTATTGAAAAATTCAGTGGTGTGTCATTAAGTCATTCCCCTGCATAAAAGAATTCCTTTCATTCACAAGAGGTACTAGGATACAATGAAGATATTAGGCAGTGTAAGATACTATTTTTCCTTCCCCTGCAGCTTCCCAAATATTTCCCATTCGATTCTGAAGAATCCCTGTTATCCAGCTTTTAGAAAGCACAAAAAGAAGACAAAATCAAGAGCAGAATTCTACTGAAAAACAAAATGGACCCAAACCATATTGCCTTTTCATAATATAAATGCCATGGCACAAACTTGGGGCACCTCTGTAGGAGAGGAGGTCAAAAAACAAAAAGTTATGCACCCCATGATGAATGCAAACATCAAGAATATACCGATTTCATTATACAGTAATGCCTCAATTTCATTGACCCCCACTTACTGGAGTTCAGGCGCAATGGAGGAAATGTATATCTATGATGACTGTCATTATGCAGTAGATGCATTCTATTATCCATGAAAAATAACCTGCCCTCCATGGAAGCCTCCTCTGATTAAAGAGGCTTTCATAATGAAATTTTACTTTTGGATACAATCACACTTATGTCTTTTTTAAAAATCCTATTCATGCTCAGAAAAAAAGAGACAATTTTTTAAGAGGAACAAGAATTGACAAAAAAATTGAAATCACACATGAAAAGTTTTAAATGTCCAGAAATAGATTGTCAAAGCACAACACAAAGAAGAAATCAGAAATTAATATTCATTAGTGATGTTTTAGGTTTTTTTCTCCTTTCTTTATATTCTTACAGAACAAAGAGTAGAGATTTTGTTATTTAGCTCAGAGATTAAAATTCTTATCCAGGTTGTTAAAATACTTCAATGTACTTTGATGTGATTTAATATTTTATGGTTGATTTCTAAAAAATTATATAAATATGTATATATGTATCCATATAGTAATCTGGCCTGCAATCTGGGTGTCCTCCTGGATGTACGGCTGTCATTGGAAGATCATGTGGCGGCCGTCGCCAGGGGGGCTTTTGGACAGGTCCGTAGGATCTACCAGTTGCGACCCTTTCTGGATCGGGATGCGCTTCGCACGGTCACTTCTGCCCTGGTGATCTCCCGCCTAGACTATGCCAATGCTCTCTACATGGGGCTGCCTTTGAAGAGCATCCGGAGGCTCCAGTTGGTGCAGAATGCAGCCGCGAGGGTGGTAATGGGGGCACCTAGGGGCTCCCATGTTATGCCACTTCTACGCGCGCTGCATTGGCTCCTGGTGGCCCTCCGGGTGCGCTTCAAGGTCTTGGTCACTATCTTTAAAGCGCTCCATGGCTCGGGACCAGGTTACTTGCGAGACCGCCTCCTGCCACCATCGGCTTCCCACCGACCGGTACGCTCCCATAGAGTGGGCCTCCTCGGGGTGCCGCCGGCTGGACGGCTGGCGACCCCAAGGGCGCGGGCCTTCTCATTGGGAGCACCCCCTCTCTGGAATGAATTACCCCCCGAGGTAAGGGCCGCCCCCGATCTCATGGCCTTCCGTCGGTTGCTCAAAACGCATTTATTTCGGCAGGCCGGACTGGCCTAGGGGTTTTTTAAATTTTAATCGGGTTTTAATCTTTTTAATACTTGCTTATATTTTATTAGAGCCATATTGTATTTCAGTTTTTAAATTTTAATATTTTATGTTGTCTCATATTTTGTACCTTGTATATGTGTTTTTATTGGCTGTTCACCGCCCCGAGTCCCTTCGGGGAGAGGGGGCGGTATATAAATCAAATAAATAAATAAATAAATAAATAAATAAATAAATAAATATAGTAAGCAAAATGAGAAAAAGGGGAAACACACACACACTTTCCCCATTTTTTCGTTTTGCTTACTTGATCAGCCATTTTTCAAAGACAAATAATTTTTAGAAGACATTTAAGGCTTAAAGCCTGAGCATTATATTATTATTACAGTTGCTTTACTTCTCTTTTGTAATGTGTAAATAGTAACCATATAGTTAACCTGTATGTTCAGATTGATTTATGATTATTCATTCAGTGGTCATTCAAACTTATCCAAGAGCTAAATGAAGGAACTTATGATTTGTGACCAAAGTTACGGCTGTTGCAGTGCCCCTGTTGTCTGATGATTGTGACCTGGGTACTTGGCAACTCGTTCACATTTATGACCCATTGCCAAGTATCCCACAAACATGTGATTACCATTTGCATTTTCTCCTTCTGGCTTCCCCAGGAAGTCAATGGGGAAGCTGCAGGGAAGGTTGTCTCCTTCTGGTCTCTAGGGACTGACTGAAAAGAGTTTGTGCTGAAATACAAGCAGGAGTGTGACAGTTTTTATATTTACTGAAGAGTAACTGGGGCCTGTCATTTAGGATAATTTTATCCATAATATGTCATGTATTTTGCATGCATGTGCAACATAGCTTAGCCAAACATAACAAAATAATTAATTAAAAAAACATGAATACAAAATCAAACTGCTAAAACCAAGGGCATAAACCTGGGTTCTGACAACTAGAAGATTACTCATTTATCAGAAAAAATAATCATTATAAAATAATCAGAGTGCAGTCATTCAACCAACTTATAGTACAATCTTTTTTTTAAATAGAAATTAGCTTTTTTAACACAAATAAATCCCCATGAAATTAGTTAGCACTCACCATATTAACCAGTCAAGGAAGCCGACCCCAACTTATTTCAGTAACTAAGCTTGGTGGTGCTGTAGTTAGAATGCAGTACTACAGGCTGCTTCTGCTGACTGCCAGCTGCCTGCAATTTGGCAGTTCAAGTCTCACCAGCTCAAGGTTGACTCAGCCTTGCATCCTTCCGAGGTTGGTAAAATGAGGGCCCAGATTGTTGGGGGCAATAGGCTGACTCTGTAAACTGCTTAGAGAGGGCTGTAACGTACTGTGAAGCAGTATATAAGTCTGTGCTATATTGCTACGTTATTAAGATCTAGTTCTCAAACTGGACAAGCTGCACTGTGACCCAGTATATTTATGCAACTCTTAAATAAGTTATTTAAGAATTCTGCCCCAGCTACATATACCTAGAGAGAGTAAGATAACCCTCATTGTTTCTTTTTGATATTTCCTTCATATGTAGTGAGAAGTAGTTTGAAATATTGAATCACCTCTACTCATGCATGTTCCACAGAAATCTGATGGTGCCAATTGTAAGAGTAAGACTATTTCATTAACTTATGCATAGGCATACATATAGTAAGATCTAATTGCACTAGAAGATTTAATGAGAAATTATTTAGGGTTCCATCTTCTGGAATGCAAGTAAAGCAGAGGTTAAAAGACACCATTTTTCTTTGGCAATGAAATGGCTGTCCAGCAGGAAACAGGCTAGAGTTTGTGCCATGATGATTTTTGAAGGGTCATTATAATTAAGATTTTCCAGAGAGCATTCAAGTCATCAGTAACTACTATGCCATCTTTCAGTTTTCTATTTGTACTGTTACAGTAAATGTATTGCTAATATATTTGTATTCTCCCTTTATGTTGATTATGTGCCATCCAGGTGATGTCAACTCTGATGACAATGAATTCTTTTCTTTGTGACAATGTTTATGTTGCTTGCAATTTAATTTGATTGTGGATGGTTTATTGTTTTTTCTATGTTTTTATTTATTTATTCAATTTGTATATCTGCCCATGTCTACAAATAGGCCCTTGTAGTATATCTCTAAGAATCAAAGATATAAATTCAATTTATATTCAATTTAATTTACCAGCCGCGCGGGTGGTGTTGGGGGCTCCTCGGTGCTCCCATGTTATGCCACTTCTGCACACGCTGCATTGGCTCCCGGTGGCCCTCCGGGTGTGCTTCAAGGTCTTAGTTATCATCTTTAAAGAGCTCCATGGCTCGGGACCAGGATATTTGCGAGACCGCCTCCTGCCATTATCGGCTTCCCGCTGACCGATACGCTCCCATAGAGTCGGCCTCCTCGGGGTGCCGCCAGCTGGATGGCTGGCGACCCCAAGGATGCGGGCCTTCTCACTGGGGGCACCCTCTCTCTGGAACGAATTACCCCTGGAGATGAGGACCATCCCTGATCTCCTGACCTTCCGCCGTGCGTTGAAAACTCATTTATTTCAGCAAGCTGGTCTGCCCTAGGGGTTTTTTAATCTTTTAATCTGGTTTTAACTTTCTTAATTCTCTTATTTTTAATGTTTTGAAAGGGCCAATGTATTTAATTCTTTTAATTTTTAAATATTGTATATGTATTTTTATATGTGTATTTTATCTTGGCTGTTCACCGCCCCAAGTCCCTTTGGGAGAGGGGAGTGGTATATAAATTTAAATAAATAAATAAATAAATTTGCAAATCAAATTCCAATGGCCGGATGAATTAAATATTTTGGGGAAGCCAAGTTGTATAAAACATTTGTGAGCGTTCCTATGATGAAGGAAGAACTGCAATGTGGTGGTTTTGTTTGGCACACAAAATGTTTCAGATCTGAACTTTGCTCCATAGCAAATACAGGAAGTATCATGAACAACATGGAGGTTGATAAACAAGGAATTGATATAAGGCTGTTTCTTATAATTCTGGCATTGGACATGGGACCTTTCTCTTGAAAAACCTTATGAAATTGCTACAATTATAGAAATGGTGAAAAATGGTGAAAAATAATCAAATAGTTCAAACAAAATTAAAATGGAAGGTATGCTGTAGCAATGACAGGTGTATACATGCACACATACACACATATATATACTATAGACACAAATTACATAGTATTTTTTAGCTTTATATCCCAATCTGAGAAAATTTTCTAAATTCCATGACTCACCAGGTTTGAACAGTTCAATAGATTGAAGAATTATCTCCCATTAATTAAATTCTAGATCTGAACTTTGCTCAACATGGTTGCACACTTTCTTTCTCTCTTTCTAGGGTTGGTTTGTGCGCTTTTTTTAACAGTGAGCATGGACACATGGTGCTAATTCACAGACTTGTTTTTATCCCTGTAGGCGCTATGTAAAACTGCCAAATCAGCAGCAATGTCTTGTTAACACTGGCATTTGTTTAATCCTCAGAAGCTGATGAGCAGACAATATATTACTTCCAAAATGGTAAAATAGTTTTCTTGCTTATTGTTCCTCTAAAAATGTGCCACTATACACTGCCATGATTGTTTAACTCAATCAGATAAGGGTGCCTTTAAGAAAAACTAAAAAAGAATTGGAACAAATTTTCAGTTTGCTGGATTATAAGTGTAACTAAATACCCTGGGCAAGAAAAAAATTGTCTGTCTGGTGGGCAGGTTGGCAGGCATTGGGGGGGGGGGCACAATGGGATCTTGTACACCACAGCAAAGTTCTTCTAGGGAAAAAGTGACAGAAGCTTATAGAAGTGACTTGCAGCATATCCTGCTGGCTTCCCTATTGACTCTGCTTGTGCGATACTGGCAAGAAGGTGGCAAACGGTGATCTCATGACTGTGGCTTATTGTCGATGTAGTAATCGTAATTTGAGCACCTAGCTCAGGATTACTTGATCATGGGAAACTGTGATGGCTACAATTCCCTGCATTTTGACACAAAATCCACAATAAAATTACACCGGGATTAGGTATGAATAAATCCAGTGAAAATTTCTAGAGTTCCTCATTCCCTCTTAACAGATGATAACAGATAATCAGAGTTGGAAGGGACCTGATAGGTCATATAGTCCAACCCCCTGCCCAAGTGTGAGACCCTACACCATTTCTGACAAATATCAGTCCAATCTCTTCTTGAAAGTCTCAAGTGATGGCGCTCCCACAACCTCCGAGGGCCACCTGTTCCATTGGTTGATTGTTCTCACTGTCAGAAAGTTTCTCCTTATTTCCAGGTTAAATCTCTCCTTGTTCAGTTTCCATCCATTATTCCTTGTCTGGCTTTCAGGTGCTTTAGAAAATAGCTTGACCCCTTCCTCCCTGTGGCAGCCCCTCAAATATTGGAAGACTGCTTTTCATGTCTACCCTGGTCCTTCTCTTCACTAGACTAGCTATGCCCAGTTTCTGTAACCGTTCCTCATATGTTTTAGTCTCCAATCCCCTAATCATCTTGGTTGCTCTTCTCTGTACTTTTTCTAGAGTCTCGACATTTTTTTATAATGTGGTGACCAAAACTGGATGCAATACTCTAGGTGTGGTCTTACTAAGAACTTTATAGAGTGGTATTAGTACCTCACTTGATCTTGATTTATCCCTCTGTTAATGCAACTTAGGATTGCATTAGCTTTTTTGGCGGTGGCTGCACACTGCTGGCTCATATTTACCTAGTTGTCCACTAAGACTCCAAGATCCCTGTCACAGTTACTGCTATTGAGCCTGTTTTCAATCAGTCTATATGTATGTTCACCCAGTGTTTTAGTCTGTCAAGATCCATCTGGATTTTGAGCCTATCTTCGTGGATGTTAGCTATTCCTGCTAGCTGAGTATCACCTGCAAATTTGGTAAGTTCCCCTTCTATTCCCTCATTTAAGTCGTTAATGAAGATACTGAAGAGCACTGGGCCTAAGACAGAACCTTATGGCACCCCACTGCTAACTTCCCTCCATGCAGACTTAGACCCATTAAGGACTACTCATTGAGTACAGTTTGTCAGCCAGTTGCGAGTCCATCTAGTGGTGGTGTGATCTATTCCACCTTTTTCTAGCTTACTAAGAAGTAGGTGGTGGTCTACTTTGTTGAATGCCTTGCTGAAATCCAAATATATTATGTCCACAGTATTTCGCTGGTCTACAAATTTAATCACTATGTTGAAGAATGAAATAAGATTGGTTTGGCATGATCTGTTTTCAACAAACCCGTGTGACTGCTAGTTATTACTTTAGTTGTTTCTAGATGTTGACAGATCTGGTTTTTTATTATCTTTTCCAGTATCTTCCCGTGTATTGATGTTAGGCTCATTGGTCTAGTTTCCTGGGTATGTTTTTTTTCTTCCTTTTTTGAAGATGGGAACCTCTTGAAAGCACAGGAAAAGAGGCAAAGACCTAGCATTCCACTGCTGGTTTGCAACTTACTGACACGAAAGATGTTAATTTGTTCTTTGTCCATTGCTGGTTTGCAACTTACTGACAAGAAAGGTGTTAATTTGTTCTATGTCCATTGTAGGTAGAGTGCCTGACTATACTTTGGTGCTGATAACATGGCATCAAGGTGTAGACTTTCAGTGGCAATATTAAAATAATAAAATTAGAAAGATTAATGTGCTGCTGAAACATGAGAAGAAAATTTAAACAATAAATGAACTCTACTGATTTGGCCTAAGATTTGAGTCTTTTAAAGTAGCATAGCAAATCATGGTCAAGCAAAAGATGAGATAAGAAAGGGTCAGAGGTAAGATGAGATGTATTGAAATACAAACAATGAAAAGATAAAAGTTTTATAGAAGCATGGATCACAATAAGTTGGGGATAATTCATTTCCTCTGAGATATAACCAGATGTTCTAAGATTCAGCATATCCTGAAATGGACAATCCTTGACAAGACAAGTTATATCCTACAAGATAAACTTCATTTGATTTTGAAAAGAAAGGTAAAATAATATATGACGTATAGAATTTAAAATAATCATACATTATATGAATATAATGGTTGAATGAGTCTTGATCATACAGACAGAAATTTAAACTTTGCCTTAACCTTGGTATGAATGGGTAATGCTTCCCAGAGTATTGGGAAATAAGAAATGTATATATGCTATCTAATGCAAAACATTTCTTGCTTTGTGTTGATAATGTTCTGAAAAATTAGCATACATAGCTAAATATTTTTACCCAGCAATAATCTCCATTATAATTACATCTGAGTTGAAGAACTCCCAGACAACCACTGGAGAGCAGCAGGGAGACCCAGAAAAGGCTGCTGCCACGAAGGGTTTGCTTGGATGTTTGCAGTTCAGATCCATAGTCTGCTCGACTGAAGACTTTGCTTTTACTTCTTAGGAAAGTCCCCTTTTATCAGAATGGTATGGGAGAATGAAAATCATGGTATGAGCCTCATAAATTATAACTGAGACCAAAACTTAAGAGCTTGTGAAATAAAACATTCTACAGATGGGGGAATTTAATTTTTTCCCCAGGCTTAATCATTAGCAAAGAATAATCATACTCTTCTGCATATGTGACATATGGAAATGAAGAACATTCTTTTAGTTTGTATAACCTTGGCACTTGGATTTTTGGACTACCTTCTGCATAGTGTGGAATATTACAATATGAGAGCAAGTGATCTCATTGTAATGGTCTCTGTACAAATTGTGAAACAATAAATAGCCTCCCTGTTGAAACACAACTGAGGAGTTCACTAATATGAAAAACTTTGACTTTCCCATTGCTATGCCTAGGATCAATTATTTCATTTCTTCTAAGCAGACACTGCAATTTAACTGGGACTTGAGTACTTGCTAAAAAATCCTTTTCTATAAACATCTTGGTCATCTTGTATGCACAATGCTACATCATGATGGATAGTATTCACCAGACTCTCATTTAGTTTCCTTAAATGTAATGAAGCCCTGATTTATTGCTCTGTATTCCATGAGTTTCACTGATGCCAGAAGTAATACTTTAAAGTTGTTTTTGCACTCCAGTGATCAACCGATAGCAATTTGCTGTGCTCATTCTCAAGTTCCTACACAAAGGTCTATATCCTGAGCTGTACGCACATGAAAAACAAGAAGAAATCCATTAGGTAGAGGGGAAATTGTATGTGTTCAAGTACCTTAACAAGTGATACCTTTGCTTCATCAGCTCTTTGTTTCAGTCAGCTACTGTACGAATTATTGTCACACTGTAGGCTCGGCACTGATTAGCAGACAGCATTTAAATGGTTGAAGAATGTAGACTTCTTTATTCAGTTTTTCCTTATGCAAGAAATGTGTTGCCTTGATTTTCTTATACACAATGGAATTTATTTATTTATTTATTTATTTATTGTTTATAATTCCCAAGTTAGGAAATTCTTTGCTGAGCACCCAAATTCTCTACTCCTTAGGAATTGCAAGCTCCATCCTTAATAATTTCAAATATTAATTATTAATATTAAATATTTCAAACAAATATAGATTCAGCTCTTTGGTACAGGCATTCTCAAATGCACTGTTAAATAATTGTATGAAAGTAACATACCTGTGTCAAATAAAACATTTTCACACGGAGGTGAACTGGCAGATGTTGGGTTACTAGAATTGCCATGACTATACCAGAATGAAAAAGTACCTTCCTGTGTATATAAATTATGCAAAAATCAAAATAGCAGCGTATTTTTATTTGCTGCTTGAGCATTTGGTGGAATGCAGTTGTTATTCACCATTCACTGTATGAACCTTTGATTGAATGATGCTATCTATTTTATTGAAAACTTTTTATTCATAAAGAACTGAGATTCTTTATCATTTCCCTTTCAATCCAAGTTTGTGCAAAAATCCACACAAATAAGAAGCTTTCCTCAGGAAATGGACTGCTGACAGAAAGATGAGATATTTTGCAATGATAGGAAGTATAGAAGCTGAATTTCACCCCTAGTTTCCTTTGGTGACAATTCTGTATCACCACAAGACAACTAGCAAGAACAAGATCTCCTCTGTATTTATAGATCAAAGTTTATTGCCCTGCCCACAAAAAAACCCCAATGACTATTTGCAAATAATGGTATATTTTCTGCCAAATTTAATTTATTTTCTCTATGAAAACGTAGGCAGGTACAAGACAGGGAAGGAAGAATCTCAATTATCCTTTGACATATTGTATTGTGCTTGCCAGTGTTTGGCATACAGCAAGCTTGGTTGTAAAACCATAAAATATTAAATTGTATATATTTTATCTTTCCTTTCTTACTTATTAATGGGTTTTACTGTTTTTATGCTTCTACTGCTTTTAATGCTTTAAATAACTTTGGGATCTCTAATACCAATTATTAAATACGTTATTGGTATTTAATAATAGCAATTGGTATTCATCCATTGTTCCAACAAATAAAAAAACATTTCAACTGCACCAGTGTAAGTCATGTACATCACTGTAGCTTATAGAACAGAATAGAATACTTTATTGGCCAAGTGTGATTGGACACATAAGGAATTTGTCTTGGTGTAAATTCCTTGGGTGTCCAATCACACTTGGCCAATAAAGTATTTTATCCTATTCTATTCTATAAGCTACAGTGATGTACATGACTTATACTGGTGCAGTTGAAATGTTTTTTTATTTGTTGGAACAATGGATGAATACCAATTGCCAATCTATATATTAGACACAAGGCTTTTTAAAAGAGAACTTGCTGGTTTAGAATAAAAAAACATCTGCCAGAGACAGTTAACAAACCAGTATTTGTAGTTCATCCACAGGTCTTTTTTCATAAAATCTATTGAATATAAAATCAGTGTGTGGCGTTAGAAGGCTGAAGTTGTATCACAGAAATTTAGATAGGCTGTTTGAAGTGGAGAGATCAAGCGCTACATTTTTTTTCCAGTATGCTCCCTGTTCTCTTCCGACCCAATATTGCTACCAATGAAAACCACTGCCTGAGTTGTGGAAAGTTGTAAAGAACATGACTATCTACAAAAGAAATTATTTGAAATCATTGCAGAACATGTCTGTAAGAAGCAGCTCCAAGGCTGAGGAGCGGAATGTTCTTGCCCCTGGATATTTGAGGCTTAGCCCACTGTTAGGTTCTTAGTTTAACATGAAAATAATTTTTAAATCTGTCTCTCTAAGAATTGTAATTAGCCTCATCTTAATTCATGTTAGCCTGTCATCTCTACTTTGCAAAGCAGAAAATGAGAACAATGTAAGATCAGGAGTCTCACTGGGGATCATTAGGATTCCCTATTGTTACTTAATCACATGTCATCCAACTGATATGTGTAGCCAGTAGATACAGTAATTGTGTTATCCGCTTTAGATTTCACCATACCTCCTGTGTTTAGTAAAAGAGTTGAGTCTTATACTACAATTATAGGCAATCTAAAGAAACAATGTTTGCTGCTAAAATGGGTAAATGAAAAATGGAAATTCAGCTTCAAGATCAAATTTGTCACTAGGGATATGTGACTATAGGTTGTTGGTAATGAATATAGTATTCATCCAGAAGGCACCAGTTTCAATCCATGGCACCTGCAGGTAAAACTGACAGAAGCCCTGGAGAACTCAATCAACTCTAACAGCAACATGATCAGATGGACCAAAGAATTGATTCAGTATAAAACAGTTTCCTGTGTCCCTACGATACATGGCACAAATTAAGAGTACAAAGGAAGAGTGAATCCTAAAGGTAAATTAGGCTTTGAACGACAGAGATAAATCCAGGAAAACATAGACAAATAATTAAAAACTTCTGACCAAATATTCTTCCAGCTAACTTGAATTATTCAAAAGTATCATCCTGCAACTTTTCCCAAGGAAGTCTGCATCAATGCCCCAATCATAAGTACAAAGCAAGAAAGTGAAATTATAAAATACATTTTATTTTTGATATGCAGCTGACAAAAACTATGTTCAGGTTTGCATGGAGTTTTAAGTTGTTTTTGGGGATTCTTTTTTGTAAAACCAAATCCTCTGAAGCTTCTTTGTCCAATGCAAACTCCTCTTGGTAATAAACAAATCCTGTCCTTAATCATTGCACAATTCTATGTCTCAGCTCATTGATCCCTTTCTCTCTTTCCATATGGTATTCCAATTCTAGAAGAATGATGAAGGGCTCTCAAGTACTACCCCACTAATTGCTGGAATTCTGTCTATTTTGTTAAAAAAAGAGAGAAAGAGAGAGAGTGTACTTTTTACAGATATTCCAGTGCCTGGCAAATGAACTGCTTTCTCTTCTGCATTCTCACTGTCAGTTCCATGGATTAGGCTAATGTTTTGTTTAACTCAGTCAATTTCACCAATTTGTCAGAGACTTTATACTTGATGGATTAGGTGAATGATAATTCCAAGGTTTGGGTAGAAAATGTGTTTTGTTGGATTTGCTTAATTAGTGAATGATATTATTTACTGTGTGACTGGAAATCTTTTCAAAATTAAGCATGGCAGATATTCTGGGCATCATTCAATAGTACATGGAAATCCTGTGATTCCTCAAATGCCATAGAATCTTTGCCATCCTCCAACAAAAGAACAAATGCTATCTCTTTTCCACAAGCTCTCAATTTTCATTTACTCTAACATAAAAATGTGCTCACTCCCATTTACTAGGCTAACTCACTTCTTGCCCAATTATGCTAATGTTCCCCAATAAACTAGTGAGACCGTAGATGTGTCAACCAGACTTCTTTTCCCCATAGTGACCAGCCAGACCAAATGGTAACTATGAATGCAACAACCCTCCTGTCACTGTTCTTTCCTAGAAATTATTATTAAGAGGCTACTTGCTTGTTCTAATCCTAAAATAGACACAGATATTCTGATAAGTAAACACAAACAGTTGTTCTTTAATGACATGTCTCATCTTTCTTGAAAGCTATCCATGTGTAGAATATTACCATGTAACCTAACATTTGGAAAATATTATATAAGCCACAGGATCCAAATACCAATTTCAGTATTTTGGCATCTATATATTTTTCGGCCCCTAAATTAAAATTATTAAAAATCAAATTAATACTTGTCAGATCTGTCTCTACTCATAACATTTGAACTAAAATTGCTCCCTTTCTATATCATAGTTTTTGTGTTTGCTCCCCCTCAAAATGAACTGTAGGAAAATAAAATTCAGTCGAAGATTCCATGCACAAAATGGGGGCTGCAAGGCCAGTTTAGTTATTTATCCACCTTGTCAATGCTACATGGAGGTCATTTGAAACTGTGTGTACCACGTGATGTTAGAAAGATGTGATATAAGAACATTAAATATGAAAGAACATGCCAGTCTGGGACTTTAATCTCTATTTCTCCAGACTTGGACCACTGAAAATTTGAGCATAAGAGATTTCTGGAAGTGTAGCATTCATAAATCAGACATCAATAGACACATCAAAATAAATCATATTTACACACCATTCAAAACAGACAGTAAAAGGCTAAAAAGGAAACAAAAGCCCCATGAAAACACATGTTTTGAGCAGGCAACATCTAGATAAGCAAAGATTAATATCTGACAAACAATCAAACAGAAAACAATACCCTAAACAAGGAACTACCAAGCAGAAAACTATTCCCCCACTAAAACTGTCAGGGCAAGCTACTTTATAGAAACGGGGAAAACCCCACTTTTACTCCCACTGATGAAGTTACCTAGTTAGATAATGAAATGGCTACAAGCAAATAACCAAACTCAGAGAGCACCAACGACTCCACAGTTCAGCCCTGAATTACCTATATTCTCTTCTATTGTACTGGAAGAATTAACTATTGCAGTCTAATCTACAGTTCTGGAATATCCTGATTGTCTTCCATCCAAATACTAACCAGGCTCAGCCTGATTGTTTCTGAATCTTCAGAAGGTTGGCTAGCTGTCATATTGTAAGGAATAAGCAGGTGACAGCACATATTTTTGGAAGATATGACACTTTACAAAGTCTTACAATCTAAATAGTCAGTTGTTTTAGATTATTTAATACTGCCTAAGAGAAGAAGAAGAACATCCAGATGAGTAAAATGGAAACTTCTATTGGGCATTTATCAGATGTAGATAGCCAGATGTTATTCTATAAAGTTCAATCTGGGAATTGAATTGCCATATCTCTGCACTTTAGATAACTATACATAGTGCATTAGATTTAAGAGTTACCCAGGTGCTGGTGCTCAGTGGCTGAAGCAAATATGTATCTATTTTTGTTCGGGTATTTTCCCACGTCTTTATAGTTGTGCTACAACTTTAAAAGCACAACTATAAAGATGTGGGAAAATACCCGAACAAAGATCTAGCCAGATCAGATGGTTGTGAGGGGTAAAGGATGTGGGGCATTTTTGATCAGCAACAACTGAAGCCAAGCATTCTCCTTTCTTGAATTAAAGACTGGTTAAAAAAATACTACCTTGAGAATTGAGGACAGAGGTTCTTCTTTTATGAGATACCATGTTATTCCATCTAGCTCAGGGCTGTCAAACTCCCAGCCTGTGGTCCAGATGCGTCATGTGCAGGCCATGCCCACGCCCGCTTTAGTGAAGGGAAAAAAGTCCCGATATGCAAAGTGATGCCACCATGATGACGT
This sequence comes from Bungarus multicinctus, assembly GCA_023653725.1. Classification (NCBI taxonomy): domain Eukaryota; kingdom Metazoa; phylum Chordata; class Lepidosauria; order Squamata; family Elapidae; genus Bungarus; species Bungarus multicinctus. Next base: position 65,619,328 of record CM042836.1, on the reverse strand, counting down.
GAGTTTGACACCCCTGAGCTAGCTTGTCCTTAATAGACATTGCACCAAAAAAACTTACATCCCGTTTTCTTTCTACTGTTTCTCTGAAAATATGGCCTTAATACTGAAATAGAAAGATACAAAGATTTTCAGAATTGAATTTGTTAATGATTTATATATTCTGCAGAGGTGAATCATGCATAGGAATACTTTCTTTCATTATCCATTTAATTGCTGCTTTTAACAATGTGCTCAGTGCAACAACTATGGTATATCAAGTCCTTTTGGTAATTTTCACCTTTAATGTGCCTTAACCACCACCATCCTCTTAAAGGGGATTATAAACAATATGGGAAAATGAATTCAAAAAATTTCACATTCAACCTTTTCAGGTGTCTTCCTTAACCTAATGTTTCTCAGATGCTTCAATCTCCCATTCCAAAATACACATAAAGTATGGATACAAGTTGTAGTTGTAGTTGAACAGATCTGGAAGGCATAGCTTAATAATGTTATCACTTCAAGCTTCTATTCCACTTCATTGGCTACATGCAGTATGCATGCAATCATGGTCAAAGGAGGACACTAGGAACAACGAAATATATACAAATAAACAGACACAGTTAATAAGAATGGCAATGATCATTCACCAAAATAGCTTCCGCTATGCTGTCATTGATGAGATGATAAAGAAATACTGTATAAGGAGAGAGAGAAAAAAACCCTCCATTTAATCCATAATAATGTCAAATATTTTGATGAATCTTCATTGAGCTGTTTCATAGATAGTCTTTCCCCCCCCAATTATTCAGTTCTAGGCTGCCACCTTGAGGTCGGTAATAAAGCATCCTCATGACCTGATATATTCCCCCATCAGTTTTCTGCATGTTACATTTCTCACATCCAATTTGTGCTTGGTTTTGGTTGTTGATTAGGGTATTTTTGTTTTGCACAGAGAATATGCATCTTTTTTATCTAGAATGCGGTAGAGAATTGCTGACAAATAATGGCATATAACATAGTTGAAAAAAAGCAAGTATATGAACCTGATCCTGTGGATTGACATTAAAAGATACTGTAATGTTATTTCTAGAGAAGATAAGTAGACAACACTGGCATATAAATCTTGTCTTATTGCTGTGATACCATCTATGGTGTATGTGTGTGTGTGTGTGTGTGTGTGTGTACACATATACTTACATACCCCTGGTTCACAATAGGATTAAATCTCAGGCTATGGAAAATACATCTTTACTGAGATACAAAACCATTGGTGTGAATGGCATGTTTCCAACTATATTGCTACTTCAGAGAAACATGCAGAAACTTGTGCTCATTGTTCCTAAGCTAAAGCTAATGCTGTATGCGACAACATATCAACAAAATCAACAAAAGAAAACCATAGCTACAGACTATCTTTTTCTTCTTTTCAATGGGAAAACTGCTGTAGGATACTGCTATTAGAAAAGAGTTCAGCCGTCTAAGGTTCTCTCGGGGTATTGGTGGGTAACCACATTTAGATTCCTGCCTAGGTTTTTATAAAGGGTAAAAGTCATAAAACTGTCTATCTGATCCCAATTCCTATTCATATTCAAAGTTTCCCCAGAGGTTCTGATGTTTATTCTGCAGGCACTGCCGTTATTGTGCCAATAAAGATAAAGAACACAGATAGCAAAGAAACTGGTTTAGATTAAAAGCTAAATAAAACTCTTCAACCAGAAATAAAACTGAAGCTTGTTTATTTTCTAATAGTTTCATTTCACTTAATGGAAGCAAGTATTCGGGCTTGAGCATAAAAAGCAGGATCATACTGAAAACTCTCTGTAGGTATATCTATCTTAATATCTAGCCTAGCAACGTCAAATAAAAATCCTTCTAAAAGCTTAGCTTTGAATGGCCTGGCTAGTACTTTAAAAACTGTCAGCATAAACCAGGGTTTAATTAAATCCAAACTCTGTCCAAACCTTGTTGAGATCAACTCATTTCCACCTACCAAAGCATACCAGACTTAAACCAAAGCATACATTTTGATACTAGCAGCCTTTATATTTATCCCTTTAAAATGAGCAATTATTTGTATCCAATTGAATGAAGCCTTGAGTACAACAGCACCAAATTAGGCAATCTGATGCTTGATGCCCACCAGCCTACCAACTCCAACTAATTTGAATTTGTAAAAGATTCTCCAAATTAAACAACAATAACCACAACAGGATTATGCATGGCATGATCTTTATTTTTTAAAAAAATTCCCTGCCACAATATAGCTGTCCATGGTCAAATAATTTTTAGTTAGATTTTTTTTTTAAAGTGAGAAGCTAAAGCTTACTGGTTGTTTGGAAATGTCCCAAGAAAGTTAAGCTGGAGTGATGTCAAAAATCAATTTCTGAATATCTTGAATCTGTTAGATCAAATAAATTTGGAAGTTGACTTTTAAAGGATGTCATTATATTTAATTCTGAACAAAAAAACCCTTTTGTTCCATGATATTTGTTCGTCCTTTAGTACTGATAACCACAAGATAAATTAATGCTATGATCCATTTAACAGTGGGTCAATTATTGATATGCATGAGAGTTGCTATTGAATTATTTATTAAAAAGGTATTAAAAATGGCAAAGCTATCACTGACTCTCATTATTTTTGGAGCTTGTTTACCTGCTACTCAGGGGACTGAAAGCTGTATCTCTGATTTTATTTCATAATTAGCATTCAATTGGAGCAGGATGCTAGAAAAACAACACGATTAAAAGACATGGATGAAAATTATCTTGTTGACCATGCACATTTTTTAAAAAATGTGCTGAAAACATTTTATGTGTTTTCATATATTAAGCTGCTCTAGCAATTTATTAATACTTAATCAGTTTGAGAAGGAAAATGTATATATTAATTACAAGGTGAATATCCATTTCCATTAAAGAGAAAAAAAGTGGAATTTTATGCTAAATCAACACCTGGATTGATACAAAAAGATAACCTTTATCTCATACACTGCATCAATAATCCAATGACTCAAATATCTCCATTGAACAAAATTGTAATGATGGTTTGTTGAAACAATAACCTAAGATTTGAGATATGATTTCTTTCAAATTATAATCAAAACCAACAATAATATGTTGGATTCTGCATAGTGAAATAAGAGGATATAGTCAACCAAAACGTAATCCAGCATGTCATATCAATGCTAGAATAAGAAGCAGTACACAAGCACAAAACAAAGGTTTACTATGACATTGAAAGCCAAAGGGTCTAATCATGTCCTTTTCATTTAACTGGATACTATACTTCTCCATTATTCTAGCAGAAAAGGTAGTCTTTATGTTTGTATTATAGATCAAGCATACTGGGTTTATCCAACAAAGAACGGCAGTCTTATTTTACAAAGTATTAAGAATCGCTCTATCAGCAGCATTCAGCTGAAGTTATGGGTGTACTTGCTTTGATAAGTTGCAGGTAAAATCAATAACTAGTTGAAGTTAATAAAAGGACAATAATATTCTTTAGTAACATTCATCCATCTGCTTCTTCCTGCTGATCTAATCATTTGTATTCTGGAGGCATAAAGTGAAACTACCCTGTTTAAAAATGGAATTAGCAATTATCGAGCCAGAAGACAATACAAGGATGCAATTACTGGAATGGATAGCAAAATATTCCTTTGGCCCTTAGGTCCGCAAATAAAATATATCAGCATCATGACATTCATATACAAATAATTTTAAAATTTCCATTAATAGAGTTAGAAATATTTCCTCCAATAACAATCTCTTGGCTGCATCAAGGATTGTATTGTACTGTACACGGAAAGGCTTTTATCAATTTGAGGGACTAATTTTTTCATGACTAAAAATGTTTGGAACAAGAAATTCAAAATGGTAAGTTATTGTGTTATGAAATACTTGTATTCCCATTTACTCTTGTAAACCTTTCTTCAATATTGCGACTGCCCCATGGTGCACATGTTCAATAGAATATTAAACCAGGGTAACCAGTAAAAAATGCAAAGAGAAAAAATTAAGCCCAGAAATAAACACACACAAATAATGCTATAATCTGTACATTTCAATTGATATAAACTGATATTCGAGCCTCAAACAATAGTCTTGAAAGCTGTTAATTATATTACTTGTTTTCTTGTTTAGTAGAGTTGGGGAATTGCATATTTATATTTTGATTAGTTAAAAATAAAGGTAGGGATGGAGCATAGGTAATAATAATAGAAGAGAATACAATTATCATTTTCCTACTCCCTCTCCGTACAATTAGTTAAAACTTTTCATGGTACTTTAAAGTTTGTGAATTATTTCAAATGTTCAATATTTCTGCATAAATATGATCTAAATATCATCTGCTCTTCACACAAGTCCTACAATTAGATAAAGAGAATTGCCATAGATATTATGCAGTTTACTAATGATATTTTTATTATTTCAAATTGTTTATTGCAGATGTTTTAATCTTATGTGACTATCATGGACTCTTTATTTGTAGATTTTTGCTACAAGCCACTGTGACACTATGTAGATTCATGGCTCTACAAATCCAACAAATGCATAATTTCATATGCATCATCTTTTACATTTGGGGTATTTAAAACAATTTGTTTCTGATCTAAATATATCTGCAAATTCCCTATATTTGTATTTCTTTCTTTACCTCATACACAGATGTACAAAAAGAGGATGTGTAAATAACTTGGACATGTTCTATTTTTAACATAGTATGCAAAATGGACCTTAGAAATGAATCTGAAAAAGTAATCATATTTACTATAGATGCTGCTACTGTAAGGAGAAACAGAGACTAATCTACATAAGCATTTCAACCCATCATTGTGACATCTAATTTACCCATAAGGTTATGACAGTATTTCTTTCAATATTCTATTTCTCTTTATGCTCATTTCCAAGTAATTGTACTGTAACAAGCATATTTCCTCTGAGTGTCACAGGAGCAAAAGATAAGTAAATAAAAGGGAAAATAAATCTCTCCATCCTGTGCAATTTAGGGGGGAAGACTTCATTTTTAAAAAGATGCTATGGTGCTATGTGCCTAATTCTCTGCTGGAAAAAGGTTGCTCTTAATTGTTTTTATTACTGATTTTGTTGCTATTGTTATTATTAAATATTGATTAAAGCTATTTCCAATATGAAGAAAGATGATGAAAAATTCCACAATTAAAAATGAAAAGTGATTTTAGTTTAAAAGCTTGCTTTTTCAAACATTTGTCTGTTCAAAAGCAATTCGTGAACTTACAAAAGCAGAGCAGCAATAGGAGCCCATAATTAGGGTTATTAGCCAAGTGGTAAAAATAATTTGACTTTGCAATATGCCTTCATCTTTCAAGAAGCATTGAGCCCATTTGAAGATCACTTTTTCTTTCAGAATATATTCTTTTTGAACACTGATTTAGCTTGTTAGTGAATAATTGACCCTTCTATGAGCACCTAAACCCTAGGTAGGTATGTGCCTAGTTTCCAAGTTTTGGGTGACTGCTTTTCCAAAATCTTCTTTTGAAGTTCTTCCAAGTCTCTGAAATAGGTTTGAGGAAAAAGAAAGCTGTGGAAGAAAGAAAATTGTTCTCTTCTATTTCTATTAACAAATTCTATCAGCTACAGAGAAGCACAGAATTATCCATCATTAGTTCATACTTCCTTAGTTCACAAAATTTTATAAAGCTGCAAATAAAGAAAAATGAACATGAACCATTTGGTTTCTACCTATTCGTTGTGTCCTTGGCTAGAGAAAACACCACAGGTATTCAATGTACCATATCCACATGCTGATTTCTAAAGAATTAATGGATAAAGGATTCAAATGGGATCAAATATTACAAGACTGAAGCATAAAGGGCATTACAGATTAAAACCAACATGTTGCTTTGCATCAGCTTTTGAGAATATCATTTCAACGAAAAGCAAGATGCTTTCGGTTTACTTGGCTTTACTTTTAAGAAGATTAATTGAATGAGAATAAATTAAACTTAGAGAAATGTCATCAACTATATAACTTTCATTTCAGATCCCAATTTATTTCCTGGGTTGCTAAATCAGACACTTTTTTCAGTCTTTTACAGTATCCCTCCCGAGCTTCGTTTTTACTGGCAGTGGGTTGCAGGAGGCCATGGTGGCAGAAAACAGAGCTCAGGAGCCCATTTTCGCTGGCAGAGCACTCGGGCTACCACAGGCACCCCCGACAGGAATGATGTCAAGCTGGCCATGTCCCCCTGGCCACGCCCCTCCACCCCACCCCCCGAGGTCAAACATATCCCTGATGCGGTCCTCAATGAAATTGAATTTGACACTCCTATTGTAATTCTATTTTTATTTCTCTTTTATCAATAAATGCATAAGGCAAAACTGAGTGATCTATACAGCTCCAATCATAAACTGTATACAGAATCATGGAGATGATGTTGTTGAAACTATTCAGAAACAGCTACAAAAATATGTTATCATATTTGAGAAAACAGATTAACCAGCACTCAGATAATATATCTCCTGTTATTACTATTTTTCACTGGGAATAGGACCCAAATAATAGCTATTGTGTAAAATGACTTAAGAGGTTTGTAGAACTAATGAAGAACCTTATGCATGTATCTTCCATTTCCATAAATTTGATCAGCAACTATTACTTTATAAACACCAGATTTAAATCTTGGCTTTTAAAAATTACTATGTAATGCAAAATGAGGACTATAGTACCACTACATCCATCACCTTGAATTCAAGCTGAGAAATAGATATATGTGGTCATTTAGTTAATGGGACAAAGCAATGAGAGTTGTTTAACATCTAAAATACAACGTAATAAATATTCTAAATGAGAGGAGCTTTTCATGTTTGTTTGCTGCTCTAATTTAAATTAGCAATTGCATATTTAAAAGGCTTAATAAATGCAAGTTTAGCTTAAGGCTACAGTGTAAAGCAAACAATTTTTCACAAAGGGAGAGATAGTGTAAGACAAACACTTGTTCACAAAGGGAGAGACATTGTGGCACCTAGCATATGGTATCAGGGACAGAGCACAAAATTGGAGGGAAATGTGCCAACTTATTCAGATTATTTATAAGCCATAGGAAAATATGGGATTTGTTTTAGCTACATGACATAGTCAGATTTTTACCCACTAATTCCACAGTGTACAGCAATCAAACTGCAAATATGCAATGCATTGTAATCCAATATTAGCCATTTTAAATATTGACATTCTGATATTGTGAAACCCAATGTATTGCCCTCCCAGAACACTTGTTAACATTTGTTGCTTCAATTGATCTGATGAGCCTTAACTATCTTTCTAAATTATAGGGACTGGGGATAACAATCATAGCAAGGTATCTGTCACATTTTCTTTCTTTAAATGTCTTTTCTATTAAACCAGTGTTGAATATCACCTGAATGTATTTTTTTTTTTGTTCTCCCCTATCCCCACTATACACAGTGCAGGACAGAAAAACGCAACTGATGAATCAGAAATTATTTTTTCATTTCCATAATTATCATTTTTTTCATTTAATATGACATTGCAGATACTCACTGGGATAAGAAAAGCTCTATGAAGTCAAGGAGTAATATGGTCTCTGCTGTAAAATTAATATTTTTAAAATAAAAAATAAAGGTGTTGCTTACTGAATGGGATCCTTTCCTCTAATCTAGGCTTGTTAAACAGGTGTTCTACTATAAGTGTTGTGGGGCTGGAAGCAAGGTCTTTAGGTTGGTTAATTCAGGGGAAAATGCCTGTATGTTCTATTCATAAATTCCAAAATTCATAAACCTGAAATAAATAAGTGTATTCTGATCAGGCAGCCACTCTAAAAACAAAATGTGGAGACACAAAATGGTCTAGAATTTAAAACAGCACGTGAGAAAGTTGCATCCTGTCAGCTATACTATTCAACATATACAGAGAAATAATGATATGTAATGCACATTTGGAGGAATCTGTCCTACACATTGTTAAAAAAATCTATATACCAACTACAAGCTAGGCAGATATGACTTTGTTGATGACCCTCACTGTGTCAATTACCTTGGAGTTTTCATATTGAATGACCTAAGCGCCAAAGCTCACTGCAACAGTATTGCCAAAAAGGCTTTAAGAGTTGTAAATTTAATTTTACGAAGCTTCTCCTTTGGTAATACTGATTTGTAAACTAGGGCATTCAAAACTTTTGCTAGACCAATACTTGAATTCAGCTCTGCTGTCTGGAATCCACACTGTATATCAGACATAAATACAATTGAGCAAGTCCAAAAGTATTTTGCCAGAAGAGTACTGCATTCCTCTTTCGCAACAGAATACTTACACCACCAGAGTTGAGATTCTAGGCTTAGACAACCTTGAACTATGCCGGCTAAGATTGGACTTAAGCATAGTACATAAAATCATATGTTACAATGTCTTACCAGTTAATGAATATTTCAGCTTTAACCACAACAACACAAGAGCACACAACAGATATAAACTTAATGTAAACCACTCCAAACTTGATTGCAGGAAGTACGATTTCAGCAACAGAGTGATCAATGTCTGGAACTCACTACCTGATTCTGTTGTTACATGCTCAAACCCCCTTTACCCTCAAACTAACCTCTATTGACCTCACCCCATTCCTAAGAGGTCTGTAAGGGGTGTGCATAAGCACACAATTGTGCCTACCATCCCTGTCCTGTCCCCAATTATTAGTTCCTATTTCTTATATTTAAACTTATGTTTATTCTTATTTCTGTTGTATTGTAAGCTTTTGACAAAATAAATAAATAAATAAAAATCTACTACCGGAGTTAAAATTGGTAGTAGGAATATCAACAACCTTCAATATGCAGATGACACGGCGTTACTTGCAGAAAGCAAGGAAGATCTGGAGTGGTTAATTTGGACCACATCTTAACATCAAGAAAACAAAGATAATGACAACTGCAGAGAAGACATAGGTCAGAGTGCAGATTGACAATGAGACCATCGAAATAGTAAAGGAATTCATCTTCCTGGGCCAAAGTGGTGACTGCAGCCCTGAGATCACAAGGCGTATAACACTTGGAAGAACTGTAAATGTCTGCATGAATAACATCTGGAAGAGTAAAGACATCAGCATCACAACCCAAATGCAGATAAATTAATGCAATAATTTCTCCAATTGCTACTTATGACTGTGAAACTCTGAAAAAGGCAGATAGGAAAAAGAGGGATGCCTTTGAACTGTGGTATTGGAGGCAATTTTATTACACATCTCATGGACTACAAAAATAACAAAGAAAATCCTAGACTGAACTTCACCAAAAATATCACTTGAAGCCAAGATTGCTGAACAAAGGCTGTCATATTTTGGTCATGTCATGAGAGCTGACTCACTCAAAAAGTCAATCATGCTGGGAGTGATCAGTGGAAAAAGAAGGGGCTGCCCTAGCACCTGTTATAGTGCTGGCTAGACCCTATAAAAGATGACACTGAAATGACCATGGCGGATCTGAAGGAGGCGGTGCGATACAAAGGGGCATGGAGAGTGCTGATCCATAGAGTGGCTGAGGATTGGACATGACTCAATGGTTCATGACTACTTCACTTAATCACAGAACTGCCAGCCCCAATTGTGGTCATTCAATGAGGACTACTTGTGCTAAATCCAGTAAAATCAAACTGCTTGCAGTAAACACTAATGATGAAATTAATGTTTAAATATTTTGAACACAGAATGAGAAAGCAAGAATTACTTATTATGTAGAGAATACTCAATATTTGGAAACATCAAAGGGAATTGAAAAACAAGCTGATAAGAGGCAAAGTAGTTAGATACAGACACTGATAACATAAACAGAAGCTTACAAGGACTCAAAGAAACTATTACTTCCATACAATCCTGATAAAATGATAATTTGAAATGACTAAATTACTGAATGTTTCTTATGTGCTCTGTTCACTGAGCTAATGCAAGGTTGAAAAACTCTAGGATTCTGAGGGGACTCCAACATTTAATCGGGCAGGATCCACTAAAGATTAAATTGCCTCCATCACAAATCATGGAACTGTCTCAACTTGGCAATGTACAAATCATAGCCCAAGCAAAATTTCAAGACAGGATGAATATGGCCTCTATATTGGGACGATGAAAATTACCCTACTGTTATGGTCTAGTCACATCTGATGAAATATGACCTCACATTATTTATCCCAGAGATACCAATAGCAATAGACTTATATACTGCTTCACAGTGCTTTTACAGCCCTCTCTAAGCAGTTACAGAGTCAGCATATTGCCCTCAAGAATCTGGTTCCTCATTTTAACCACCTTGGAAGGATGGAAGGCTGAGTCAACCTTGAGCCTGGTGAGATTTGATCTGCCAAATTTCAGGCAGCTGGCAGTCAGCAGAAGTAGCCTGCGGTACTACATTCTGACCACTGCACCACTGCAGCTCTACCTGGAATCTGGAGGAGTGATTTGTTTTTTAAACGTTCTAGGAAAATTCTTAGGAGCCATCATCAGTGAGGCCTTTGATGGAGAATGACAGAGGCGTTCTCTGATATAAGATTTATTTAAAGGCTAATTGTATTCATGTTAGAGTTTGTGTTATGCATCTTGAACGCATGTTGTTGAACACATATTTCATGTATGCAAGTACTGTAAGACCCATGTTTGCAAGTACTGTACAGATACATAAAACTTAACTATATATTACAAATGCCTTAATTTTTTTACTAGCTTGTGACATCTCATCACTAAAATAAACTCATAGTTTTGAAAAGTAATACACAAATCTCATAGCATATTCAGTAGTGATTTAAAAATCCTCTGCAAGAACGTTGCTTTGCATCCAGTTTCAGAAGACCGTTCTCCAAAAGCAAGAATGAGCACTGTACCTCCTCTCATCCATGCATGAAATTCTGCTGTCAAGACCAGGGTTTTCAGAAATGGCAGCAAATGAAGTAATTAGGAAGGTGGATTCTGATTTTACCTCACTTTGCTATTGATGCAACAAGCCAATGAAATTAAGCAGTACGTGTTTAGCTTCCAACTCTTTTAGAAACGATGACAATCTGACCTATGTTTACTAAGTGAGTTTTTAATGAAATGCTACTGTACATCATCATGACTCCAAAACATGCAGCTGCAAGTGATTAATTATACCCTGGAATACCTAATAACAGACACTTCTGTTTAAATTACATATGGAACCTATTAATTTATTGTCCTTAATTATTGAAGTAGGAATGCTACATTGCACTTCTATCCCAAAGTCTGCTTCTAAAATTTGCATATATTTTATCCTTGTCTTTCTTCTCGATTACATGGCTCTACTAATGGAAAGAATGTATCATTGCTTAATTAGTTAATTCTGATTTGTAATCTGCATATCCCATTTAATTGGCATTTTTCATGGCACCAACCTTAATCGTATGTTTTGCATAACTAACAACCTTTGAAAAAGGAAACATTTAGGAGAAAGAAATGGATAGTTGGTTTTTATAGAAAGCCTCTTATTATATCCTTCCTCTGGTGACAGACATACTATAACCACATAGCCCCTGAAATTCAAACACAAGGCATAATTTCTTGGCCTTGAAAATTAAATTGATGTTTGGAACAGATTAATAAAAACTTGTTCGTATGAAGATGTTTGTCAAGGAAAACAGTCATACCAGAAGATTCTTAACTTAGAGTAATAGATCAGTTTATTTGGCCAAGTATGATTAGACACACAAGGAATTAGTCTCTGGTGGAGAAACTCTCAGTGTACATGCCAAGCAACATGATAATCATAATCATAATAATACCAATAGAGGGAATAAAGAAGATAATAAAGATAAATAACAATATACATTCTACATAGGCATTAGCACTATGGGAATTAGTTGTTCAGTAAAGTGATAGCACAAGGGCAAAACTGTCTTGTATCTAGTTGTTTTTGCCTGCAATGGCCTATACACCATTGGGGAAGGGGTATGAGGGGGAAAGCTCTCAGTTTATGTCCAGAATGTGAGGGATCTGCAGATATCTTCTCAGCCCTCCTTCTGACACAACAATATGCAGGTCTTCTATGGAAGGCAAGCTGGTTGCAATTCATATTAGTGAGAAAAAAATAAAATAAAATTCAATTTAAAATACAGGTGTTAAATTTGCACAACAAACATGTTATAGTTACCAGTTATGTGGCTTAGTGTTCCTAGTTTCTAATTATTCAGTTAAAAGTATTGTAAGAGAATGAAAACATACTTATGAAGAGATGTTTGAGCCATTATAAATGGAAAAGTAACTCAGTCCTAGGAAACTATTGAAAGAAATTCTAAATAATTCCATTTAAATTCTGGGCAGAGAGAAATTTTGTATTTTTCCTCTCTGCTAAACTTTTTATTTTTATTTTATTTATTTATTTATTTATCAAACACTTATATACCGCCCTTCTCCCGAAGGACTCAGGGCGGTGCACAGCCAATTCTACCCCAACACATAATACAAAAATTAAAATGAATTAAATAATTTGGGCTGTTAAATTAAAAGTCCACCCTCCCCCATAAATATTTAAAAACCCCAAATTAAAATCCAAATTAATACGGGAGACAGTTAAAATCTCATATCAGCCCAGGCCAGCCTGCTTGAAGAGCCAGGTTTTTAACACACGTCTGAAGGCTCTCAGGTCCGTGCTGGTACGTATCTCTGGGGGCAGACTATTCCAGAGGGCAGGGGCCCCCACAGAGAAGGCCCTATTCCTGGGGGCCGCCAGACGACACATAGAGGCCGATGGCACCCGGAGAAGGCCCTCCCTGTGGGAACGCACAGGTCTGTTAGAAATCACCGGCAGAACGCGGTCCTGCAGGTAGCCTGGCCCAATGCCATGGATTGCTTTAAAGGTCAAAACTAGAACCTTAAAGAGAACCCGGAAAGCCACCGGCAACAAATGCAGCTCGCGCAGGAGAAGCGTCACATGGGAGCTTCGCGACGCGAAGTTCTTTCTAGTGTCCACATATTAAAATAATGAAATTATTTATATTTGTTATGTCTTACAAAAATGAACGTAGGATTCATTATAAAAATTTTAATATTAAAAATTAATCAGGACCTTTTATTTATAGCTTTCCATTTATAACTTTCTAGCTTCAAAATTTTACTTAGCCTTTTTGGTATTTATTTCAGATTCTTTAAATTCTTAACCTTGTGATTACATTTTTCTTTAGTTCAGGATTGAAGGCAAACTCACATGGCATTTTCAAACTTCTCATTTCAAAGATCTCAACTAGCTAAGAAGTAGTTAATGAGCAATTTCCAAAACTGAGGTTAGCAAATGTAACCATCCTTTAAAAGGTACCAACTTCAATTGAGAGCAAGATGGCTATTCTTGCTGTCTTCCAGCACTCTGTCATGGCCCAGTACTTGTTCTCTGACTGAAGCAATTTATTCCAGCTAAACCAGTGGAATATATCAGCCTCAGAAGATACCAAACCAGGAATCACCTGAGGCTGATCAAACTCAGATACCATCAGTACAGCTGGAGCACTCGGATTATTATGTATAACCTCCAAGCCTTTGGACTCAGTAAGGAATGGAGAGCAGAGACAATCAGTGAGGCTTCTTGCTGATCAAGGAGTAACTTTCTTAATTAAAGACAGCTGGCTGCAGCCTGATTTAAGAGACAGCCTGACCCATGCTTTTCTGTTGGAAACAATCATTCCTGTTCTGGTATACTTTTCCAGTGATTCTGTTCATGATTCATGAAACCCTGACCTCTGGATTGGCTCATAAACTTGACTTAGCTATCTAAACTTGGGACTGTATTTGATTTATCTTCTGCAGGTCCCAATCAGAATAGATCTGGAAGGGACCTTGGAGGTCTTCTAGTCCAACCCCCTGCTCAAGCAGGAGACCCTATACCATGGGTGTCAAACTTGCTGCATCACGTTGCCATCATATGATGTATTGTGATGTTTTTTTTCCCTTTGCATCGTAAGTCTGATTATCCTCTCTGGAAGCCTCAACATACATTACTGATAAACGGATTCAGTGTATAAAATCCCTGATTTAAAGAGGCAATCTTTAAGTTTCACTACTTAAAACTCTGGTTTATTTTGATTTCTTGATTTTTCTATATTCCCTGTTTTGTAGTCACTCACTTAATAAAAAGTTCTGGAAAACTCAATATTTGCCTTCACAACCAATCAGAAAAACAAGCAAGAGTTGGTTTAAAAAGTAGGATGTTCAGATATTTTTTCTATATCCATTAAAACTGGTACAAGTAGAATTATTGAAAGTTAATTGTAATTCTGCACATTCAACAAATGGCAAATAGAGACCAGGGAAACAGCAACATGACCATTCATCTCAAGAAACGAAGATTCAATGTGAGTTTATATATTGAGTAAGAAAGCCAAGGCTCCAAACTTTTTAAAATATAAAATAAATCTTCTAGACTGACAACAAAAACGAACTATTACATAGACCAGAACTGAGATTAAGCAAATAGGAGAAAAGTAAAATTGCCAATATATCACTACCAATAACAAGTCCAAGGACTTCTTGTATCAATTATTGTGCACAATACAATAGCTCCTTATTCTCACATAACAAGTCCATTCCTATAAAATGAAGTTAGCTGAATTGGATGTGCCTAGATAACCAAAGAATGATAGGACACAATAAATTATTCTCAATCCAAGGAAGACAATGTCCTTGTTAAGGAAAAGGAAGGCCTTAGGAAAGGAGGGGGTTATTTTGATGATGTGGGAGAACCAATCCTTGAGTGATAAAGACATATAATCTTACATAGAAGATATTAATCCAAGAGCCAGAGAGTTTATGGATGCAGTTTATTAGTCATTAGAAACACAGAGGGGTTGGGTGATACATGCATAAAATTCATAGAGATTTGCTAGATAAGCTGCTAGAAAGTCCTGAAGAGGAAGCAGATTGAACTGGGAAGAGGGTTGGCATAAATCACACTGGGAAATGTAGTGAAGCAATCTGAAGCTAAATTTAGGTATTAGATTGAATTCCAGGACTTCTAAGGTAAATTTCTCAAAAAATGATACTTGTCTGATTCAGGTTAAAAGACAAAACTCACAGATTTTAGCATATGGGTTCATACCAGAAAAGGGGACTTAGTTTTGTTAAGCACTGGAAATATTTTGAGACAAGCTAAGTCTGTATAATAATTTTTTTTTGTAATGCCAGCATTAGTAATGCAATTATTCCAATAATACACTGCGTCTGTACTGCAGTGTATGTCACATTTGAAAAAGGATTAACAGAGCTAGAACAAGTGCAGATGAAGGCTTCCAAAATTATCAACAGGCTCGTTTTTTCTATGAGAAAATGATATAGCGTTTGGGATTTTTAGCTTGGGGAAAAATGAATAGGACATGTTCAAGGCATATAAAGGCGTGCATTTATTGGAAAGAGAGGTTTTTCTCCTCTCAAATACTAAAACCAGAGCCATCCAATGAAATTAAGTGGAAAGAGATTTAGAACACACTAAAGCATAAAATCTGTGGGCTTCATTAGGGCAAGTCTTGAGGAAATGGCCATTAACTTGATGGCTTTAAAGGGGGTTTGTATCAAATCATGAAGCTGACTCTATTAAGAGCTATTAATAGCGAAGACTGTTATTTTGGGGTTGGGCCAGCATGCCATCAAATGAAGATTATTGGAAAGACATTTAGAATACACAAAAGAGCACTTCTTCACACAGCATATAATTAACATTTGGAATGTGTAAATACAAGACACAGTAATGATGGTCAGTCTATAATGGGCTATTAATCTTAAAGACTGAATGCTAGCTTCTGTTAGAAACAAAATGCTGGACTGATATGTACCTTAGACTGATCCAGAAGGGCTATTCTTCTAGCCTAATGGACACAAGTTTCCACAGAAAAAAAATGCTTGGAGAGAGCCACTAGAACCAAAAGAATGGAAGTGTCCTATAATAGCTTTCTAAACATTACAGAATAGATAATGTTCTTTATTTTATATTTCTTTATTATTTCTTGATTATTACAGGCGCAGTGACTCAGTGGCTGAATGGCACTGGAGAAGGTCTGTTCTCCAGCAGTTCAAGTCCTAGTTCTGCATGACAGAGTAAGCTCCTGTCACTTGCCTCAGCTTCTGCAACACAGAAGTTTGAAAGCACGCTATATGCAAATACATAAATAAGTACCACTCCAGTCAGAACAAACAGTGCTTTGAGCAGCAGCATGGCTTCAACCAGTGCTAAACCTGCCTGAATGTAATGCCCAAATGCGAGATGATATTGGGGGTGGGAAATGCCCCAGAAGCCCCTGCAGAACACTGTCAAACCTTTTGAGTGTGAAACTAGTTCACCTCCTATGTACATTCTGGATAAGTGCGTGTACTGAACAAACTAGGAATCGTCGGCAGCCAAATAACTACTTTGTATTAGCATTGTAGTCTCTGGGCTGATGTAACATCACCATACACTAAGTAAGTAGATAGGTAGGTAAGTAAGCAAACAAATAAATAAATTGGTTGATGAAATAGCTAATAAACCATGCAAAATGATAAACCACTATTTATTTACTTCAGCACAAAAAAAAGTCCCAGAATAGCTGACTTAAGATAAAACAATATTTGGTTGAAGCAGTATAAGTCAATAATCTGTTCTTATTACAGCCCAATTTAATGCAGCTATAATGCTTTAATAAGAGTAATACAGCCAGACATTGCTGGCTGCCTTGTAACAGCTGGAACAGAGAAGGAATCCTAATACTATTGGCCCTCAGCTGAGCCAATGGAATTCTCTACCTCCCCTTCTATCTCAGTAGACCGAATGGGGGCTGGTTGAGAGGTGAGGAATATTTTGCACAAGGAAGATGCAATGCCTGAATGAAGCAGCTTTTTGAGCAAGAGGTTGACTTCCTAATCTTTCTATGTCCCTTATGCAGTCAGAGAGGAATAAAGGCCTGAGACTTTGGTAGATCATATATTTTATATGCATTTATATGCAAGTAAGTAAAAGAAATATGAACCAAGTATTGGTTGGAAAGAAAATCCTACCATTATGATTTTATGAATCCCATTATTGCATTATCATTTCCCTTAAGGTACATGCAGCATGGAAAGGGTTACCAAATATATGAAGTGTGTAAAATGTATTAAAAGAGTGAAGAAAGCAATGGTGAGCTGGGTTTCTTATTATTGATTTAATACTTTTATAATCTGCCTGATTTACTGAGGTAAGGCATGATTTAGCATGCTGTGATCCAGGGTATGAAATCATTCAGCTTGAGGTTTTTGCTGTTCTGACAAAACATATCCTAGATGTATCAGACAGGATGATGATGAACTGAACTTTATGTGCCCATCTAGAAAAAAATCAGAAAGGCACAAAGGACAAAGGCATAACAATCAAGCAAAAATGCAGGGTGAAATCACTCCCTTTCAAATAAAACTGTGTGTCTAAAGGCATTATTAGTAATACATTATAAACAGGATAAAATAAAATAAAAAACCTATGTATGTATGTAATGTGACCAAGGGAAATTTAACTTGACAACAATAAGCTAAACTTTTTCATGTCTGATTACAAAAGACTTTCAGACTGTCAAAATTCTTAATTTTACTGAGCCAAAAATCCTGTTTGAGTCCATTAGGATGCTGATATCAAATGAGATTGTGCTGCACTAACACATTGTGAATGAAGGTTAATATAAATGAAGAATGAGAATCATGTTTCATGTAGTTTTATGTCTAAGAGCAAAAACAGATGAGTAATGATCTAATATAGCTGTTATAGGGCTGCATGATTTCATTTTGCAGTTCATAAACCAAATATGCACACTATACTCCTGCCTATGATTCCCATATCACATTAATAAATAATGTTGTTAACCAACTATATGCTGAAGGCGCATAACACAAACTTTGGAATAGCACTATAGGGTTGCAATTGCCTTGTTGAACAGATGGATATCTTCGGTTGGAGTTCAACGCTGGGAATTTGATCCTATTGTTTCTTCTTCTCAATAGCTTTTGTTATTTGCAATGATAAACTTCCACATTGATTGGCAAATAGGAGGCATTGCTTGTGATGTGATTTCAATTTTCTTTGTCATATAGATTTCAAATGGGAGTTTACAGAGTGAGCACTTTGAAATGGGAATAATTTTTTAGGATTTCTCTTTCCAGTACTTTTCAGTATCTTCATGAAACAGCTGGAGAAGATTTTTAGAATAAATCTACCTATTGGGTATGTTTGCCCTGGGTGGAGTTGCCCTCTAAACTGAGGTAAGAACCAGAAGTTGTCTTACTAGCTTTGCCTGAATAAAGGGGGCAAGTAAATGTACACAGACTGAGCACCAAACTCCTTTTACACCTCCCATAACTCCTGGGAACAGCCAACTGGATAGTGATGCCACCAGTAACTATATTTTTAAAAAAGACCCTTCTCTGCCAATGGTTTATTAGAGGAAGACAAGTGACAAATCTTCAAACTTTGAAGGACTGAGGATTTCTTTTCTTTTCTCCATAGCTTGCAACCAGTCATGGAGGACTGATACTTTAATTTCTCTTGTGAAAAGGTAAAATGGATGACCTGAACATGGTGGACAAACACACTGGTAAACTTCAAGCCCAATTGTTGCAATGTAGGTATGGTTTTCTTTACATCTAGAAATTTCACTTGGAAGCCAGGCTAGTCTTTGGAAATACTCAAATAAATTAAATCACTCTTGTGCAGAAAACTGCACAGAAACTGCAAACAGTCCTTTAGGTGGATTATCAAGTGCTGGTCTACAGAGAGCAATAGCACTTCGACTTATATACCACTTTACAGTCCTCTCTAAGCTGTTGACAGAGTCAGCATATTGTCCCCAACAATCTGGATCCTCATTTTACCCACCTCTGATGGATGGAAGGCTAAGTCAACCTTCAGCCTGGTGAGATTCAAACTGCCAAATTGTGGTCATGCCACAGGCAGATCTGGGAGTAGCTTACCATTGAACTCTTTCTATGACTGTCTAGAATTTTGGATTTGAAAGGATCTGTTGTTCCTTTTCTTCAAAAAGGTTTTTAAAATGTACCTTTCTGAAATTTAAAGTTTACAATTAAATTTTTAATTTTAATACACTATTTTTATTTTAAATTGCTGTAGGATTCTAATAATAGTATGACACTTCTATAAAAAGTGATATGGTACACTAATACCGTATTAAACAATAATCTATTCTTTATAACAATACTTTTACACATTGCATAAAGCAAAATCCAAACAAATCACAGGGCGCCAGTAAACACTGGCTACACAAATTTGACAAGCAACAAAAGGATCCGTAAAGGTCTTACCCATACTGTGCCAGCAAATATAGAGAATAACAGCAGTCAATACATTCGAAGAAGTTAACTTATATACAATACCAACCTTAATTTCATATGCTAGCAAAGTAATGCTAAAGACCATTCAATGCAGATTAAAACCCTACATGAAAAGAGAAATGCCAGATGTTCAAGCTGGCTTTAAGAAAGGCTGAGGAACATGAGACATTATTGCTAATGCCTCCTGGATAATTGAGAAAATGCCAATTTGTATTTCATATTTTGCTTTCTATGCTTATAATTTATATATTTTATAACATTAATTATGCTACCTTTTTGTATTCTATGTTTATTATCTATGTGTTTTGCAGCAGTCTTTTATTGTGGGCTGCCACATTAATTTTTTAAGTAAATAAACAGTCAGGGAATATCAGAATTTCTGATTACAGAAATAGTGTCAATTGTATTTATCATGTCAAGCTGTGAAATGTACTTAGAAAAATAGGAATTTCAGAACATTTCACTGAATTCATGCAAAATCTATTCACAGATCAGTAAACCAAATATGAGAAAAAAAAGAAGCAAAAATGACCAAGCTCAAATTATCCTGCTTTGGACAGTTGCAAAGACATATTGTCTGGAAAAGGCTCTAATGCTGGGAAAGGAGAAAGAAGAAAGAGAAGAGAATGATCAGCAGCAAGATTAATGATCTGAAAGTCAAACCTTACTCAAAGATAGGAGAAAAAATCATGTACAAACCAGCATTTTGATCTTACCCTACTTTAAATTCTGGGCAAACTTTCAGCAGAATCCACACAATTATACCAAAACGATAAGCTATGTATGATGCCATAATCAAACAAATACCGTATTTTCCGGCGTATAAGACGACCGGGCGTATAAGACGACCCCCTAATTTTATAGTTAAAACATAGGTTTAGGCCTATATTCGCTGTATAAGACTACCCCTCCACTTCCGAGGCAACATCAGTTCTTTTTTAATTAAATTTTTAATGAACATACCGTAACATACCGTACATTGATACGATAAATGGAAGGTCTCTTCACAAATGGCAATGCCATGAACATTGTATAATTTGCATGCATAAAAAGCCTGCTTGGATTGGCTGAGTTAGAGAGGCGGTCCGAGCAGCCTTGCAGTGATTGGTGCAGGATCGAGTTGGAAAATTCGTTTCGTGGCAATATCCAGACGATTTTCGTTTAGCGGCATATCGAAACGTTTTTCGGAATATACTCGGCGTATAAGACGACCCCCGATTTTCTTTGACTTTTTTTCATTTCAAAAGTCGTCTTATACGCCGGAAAATACGGTAACTCTATGGTCTGTGGAATTTCCAAAATAAAAGGCTTCTATATCAGCTATTCACTTTTCTTTCCTTTTAATTTGTCTTTTATTGTATTATTCCTTCTTTTCATTTCTTTTTTTCTTTGGATTTTGTATTAAAAAAGCTTAAATAAAACTTAAAAATACTTTTTCTGACTTGCCTTTTATTGTATAAAATGAAAGTTATCTTATTGATTCTGTTCACATAGATATTTACAATAAGCATTCAGTATTAGTTAGGAATGCTTCAACTGCTTCTTAAGTTCTGTTTAATAAATTATTGAAAATTAAGAAAAACTATTTTGAAAAAAATACACTAATTACTAGTAATTGGAGAGGAATTGGAATTATTAAGCAATTGATGAAAAACAAAATTTTACTGTCATCAAATGCAGAAAAATATTTAACGTTTTGTCTGTTATAGATTGAATAGGATACTTACCGATGATGCTGACTTCTAATATAAATTCTAATCAACAAGTGTTAAATTCCACCAGTTTAAGCCCACAGTATTTTCCATAGAATCCATACATGATGGAATAAATGAAGGACCTAAAATGAAAGGAAATAAAAATAACATGTAAAGTTATCCTCAGACTTTCTGTCACCTGCTAACAAAGAATAGTTTACCCCCACTTTGCAACTAGATCAAAAAATACCATAATCAACACAAAATGTTAACCTTGAAAAGTTAAATTTCTTCTAGAAATATAAAAATAGAAGAAGGCTCAAATGTGTTCTTTAATTAAATATAGTGTGTTTATATACATGTGTGGAAAGGAGGGAGGGATAATTAAGTAAAAGAGATCATGTAGTGCAATCTAAGAAATGTGGTCTTTTTGTGTCATGAAAATCAGATATATTTGAAAGTGTTGGTATTCTGTCAACATTCCAGGGCACACCACCAGATGTTGTTACCAACAGATCTCATTAAAATTAATGGCACTTGCACAGGAGTAATACTCAATGGAGTTTTCCTTCCATCAATTCATTATTGCTATTGTTATGATACACATCATTCCTCAGGGCATTCTCAATGAATTCCCCATTAAAACAAAGAGTCTACAAGAATTAATCTATTGTTATCCAACTAGGGCAGAAAAGGAACAAAAAAAAACTTAATGAGGGAGGAAAAAGCTGAAAGCTAAATAAAATTATGTGGAATTAGAAGTGATTCATAGCTTTGCTCAGGCTCAGGCTATGTAAGAAATGGAAGCAAGATAAAATCTAAAGACTACACAAACACTCCTGAGAGGATTAAGTCTTATGCCCCATTAAGACTTCAGAGGAACACCATTTTAAGTTGAGAATTGTAAAACTAGTGACACATTAGAACAAAAACAGTCTGATGGTTATTTCACAAGGGTATCTATGAGACACCGGTTTACACAATACCCTATTCATAGAACAAAGATAAATAATTAAGCATGTGTACATGCAAAGTGGTTCTGAGAGACTATTTGTTTTAACAAACTTGAGACTGAGTTCTACAGGAAAATATTTCCCTTGCTTTAATCACTTGGTTTGGTCCATGTTTTGCTTGTGTCTTTTACTATATATAGGCAAGTCAGGAGATTTTTGTCTATTAAAAAGCTTCAGAAAATATTGCCATCTGATCTGTCTTGGGCTTGCTTTAAAGAGGTCAAACTCAGTTCTGAATTCTAAAGAGGCTGAAATCATTGTATGGTCCATGCAACTTCCACCTGGAGAAGCTACAAATCCTGGCTATCAAACTAAGGAAGCCAAATTTACACAATAGGTATGAGTATTCATAACATTGCAACTCCCTTAATCATTGTTAAAATACTGAAAATTGGAATGTAGGCCTCTCAACTTCAACTAATATGCATCTTGATGCGGTGACATCAATTAATCAGAAAAAAAATAGAACAACAGCTTGTAAATCAGGATTTAAATCAGAGTTCAAGTACATTTTGTTAAGTAAGTTTAAAAATATATGTCTCAACTAATCGATGGGCAAGGTTGGACTATCAGAACTTCACTTATTAAGTAAAAACATTAACAAGTTGCTCACTTTATATGAGATGCCATTAAACCATTTAATCTGTCAACATTGTAACCATACTTCACCAGAAATGGAGATTATCATTATCAGCTTTGGAAGAGGTAAAGCTTTAAACCACTTTAAAATCATGTTTTCGTAACTTGATTTGTTCTGAAATAAATAATCTTACACTTCCAGGGAACAATGGTTAATTTGATGGTTTTTGTACCTGGTGTTTTATTCAGTGTTTTAAAACCTTCGTGAAAGGGCAACTTCAGCAATCAGAATTCTCATGTGTATTTCTGCTTATTATTTTGAGAAAGAATTGCCTGAACCAGGCTAATATTAATGCATAATAATTATTAATATTTCAGTTCATCAATTGAACCTCCCTTCTTTGAAATAAGTTTCTTAAAACACATGATTGATTAAACTTAATAGGAGTTCTAAATAAACATATATATGAATTTTCAGTTAAATTTATACTGCTAGCAACAAAATAAGTGCTTCCACTTTTTCTATAAATGTTCACTCACTATGGTTAAATAATTGCTAGGGCAAACATCACAAACTAAAATGACTGTAAATATAAATGACTCTTATTTAGAAAAAGAATGGAAATCCCCACATTTATCAATATAAGAAAATTGAAAATTCACTATATAGCAGGAGAAAAAAGCAAATTTGTTTAATCTGATAATTTGTTACAATAAAGTATCCCTATTACAGATGTCATTCAAAATCTGTATTGCAGATGATCATGACATATGATCAGTTCAAAATATCTGAAATTGATATTTCCTAAAATACATCATCTATTAGTAGGATGTACTTACCAAAACCTAGAGCTTAAAGAAGAATCCTGTACTCACCTGTAAAGAAAGAATCAAACATTAGATACATGTCAGTTCATGATGAACAGTTTAAAAAAGCTCACTGCAGGATATAGTCTTCATTGACATTTATGAACCATAATCTAATACACAAGTCCAGTGAAAACTTATATATTCTTTTTACTTCTTATTTAAGGCTGAGAAAGCTAGATGGCCCGAAAACACCCAGATGAGTCAGATACTTAAGAAAGAATTAGAACCTGGGTCTCCCTATTCTTAGCCAAGCACATCAGTTACTGGCTCTCATTCATGTCGTATTATTCCTCCAAATAGAAAACATTTCCATATTTTAGACAGAATAGCTTTAAATTATTGACCACAATCTATATATGGTTATGTTCATTTTTTTCAATTGAAATCACACATAACAAGGCTGATCAATTCATTTAAAAATGTCTGCCACCCAGTTCAGGTGTGTAGATATTTATAGTCTGATCCTATGATCATAACACCCTTCTGTCATTGGTTCCTATTGACTGCTTACTCTGAAATGGGATTTGATTGAATTTGTAAGAAAACAAAACTCAGAAAAAGGCAATTTTAGTCACAAATACTGTCAGTTTAGTATAGTGGGATTCCAACCAGCAGAATCCAGGAAGACAGCCTTCTCTGCAGTTGCCATGTGAAACATTCTTCCCCTAGAGGTGAGATGGGCTCTCACTCTCTTGACCTACTGTAAAGGTGTAACTGTAAAGCATTAAGAGACTTCTGAGGCCTTGCTTGGGCCACACAAAAGAACATGAGACCATGGGGCTGGTTAGCACCTTAAAGGTCTCCCCACCTTTTAATCAATTTTTAACATTCCTTGCCTCTTTTAATATTTTGTTATATACCACATTGAATCCCTCTGTACGATGGGAGGTTCTTGAATATGGTAAATGAACATATTAAATAAGTATTCCCAGAAGAGTAGCTTTTCTTTAATGAAACACATAATGCATAAACAAAACTGCTATAACAAGATAATAAGAAAATTCTGGACATTTCATTTGACCCAGCCAAGTATTAGAATATCTCATTGTCTTTACTGGATAATTTAGAAAATGCTTGATTTCCATTATCCTGGATCTCAATTTTTTTTAATACAAAACATATGTTTTATAAAACATAATGCCAGAAAAGGGATCTGGTTCTGAACTTGGAACACTCAAAATGTTTTCCTGAAGTTGGAACTTTTCTAGCCTGAAATCTTTTGCTTTCATTTGGAGTCTTTTGTGTTGCAATTAACAAGTTCTTTCAATTACAAATATAACATTAGGAACTTCCTTCTGGTCCTCAGAAGTCTTCAGAATTTCTTTTTAATCTTTCCAACTAAGTCCTCTACATTGGAAAGATGGGTATCTGTTTGTTAAGCAACATCAAAGGGGACATATGGGATGTTGTGCTGTTCACTGCTCCTTGCATGGTGATGCCTCAATTGGCCCAGAGATAAATTTGCCTGCTCTGTAACTTTTGGATTAACGGAAATCTCTGGGTTAAATTAGTTCTTTTTTTCTCTTTTTAAAGGCAAAGATTCTAAATCAGATCAGTGACTGATGACTTTATGAATTAAGACTTCACCCATGTTGTTTTCTTAGCAACTGAATAAAAATGATTTGCTGATGCCTTCTTCCAGGATGCTTTTTCAATTTCCTAATCTAGCTTATAGTTCTGGGGTTTTATGGTAGTCTTCCATCCAGATATTAACAGTTCAAGTGCTAACTCTGCTATCAGGTGCAAGGAACCAGGAATGCCACAAGGATTTACTTAGAACAGTTTCTTTATTGTTGCTTGCCTATAGATAGGAATCTCACCAAACTAAAACATAATTTGCATAAGTATTAGATATACCTTATGGAAAATTAAGGAAGGTCCACTCAGGGCCTCTTCCTGCATACTAGGCTGATTTGTCTCATTCCTTGGGAAAAATCCACACAACCACCCCTGCAATTCTGTATCACATTCCATCACGCCTACTTAGCTTTTTGTGGTTAGTCAAGGCGAACAAGGGGATGCTACCTAGTTGGATAGATCTAGTTTTTAGTCATGCTCTATTAAGATTTTTAATAGGCCATACCAACCATGTCAAATTCATCCACTTATTTGAAACATCCACATATTTGAAAGATCTTAAATAAGGATTCTAAAGTGTATCAGTCATGAACCAATTTTTAAAATGGGAACCAAAAGCAACAGACCTGTTTAACTAAAACTCATGGTGGACTTGTTGTGTAAACACTGGTCTTGGGTTTATATTTCACAGCAATGTGAAATACAATGCAGTTTTATTATTCCATGTAATAGTAGTTTAGGATATGATGAGCCAGAATATTATTTCACAGTTACTCTGAAAAATCTAACCTCTGTAATTAACATGCCAATCCTCCAGAAACTGTTAATTGATAAAGAGATTGCATTTGGAAGATTACCATTTCCTAGAAGACTAGCTACAGAAAAAAGAATTTCATAAGTTTGCAAGATATAGATGTATTGACTTTCACATAAGCAATGGTCAGAATATGGATGCCAAGATTGATTGCTTTTTTTAAATTAATATGTTTGTCCAATCAGTTACCTGGTTAATATTAGAGTTATACTCCCCCATTATTTGTGAAAGAATACAGCATTTAATCTCTTTCTAGTACAGCAGTTTCAATAGTACAGGTACCAAAACTTCATACACTCTCTAAAAAGAGCTGGGAAGACAATGAGAAGTTATTGAGCATCCTGTGCTTGACAAGATGTATATCAAATTCACTTTTGATAGGCACAGCTAATTAATATAGACTCTCATTAATACAAAATAGTCAATGTTGATTAAAGAGATTACTGTATTTTTCAGAGTATAAAATGTATTTCTACCCCCCAAAAAGTGGGTAGAAATGTCTGTGCATCTTATACAGTGAACACGGACACATTTTTGGCCTCCCAAAGCCTCTGCGCATCCCATTTTTGCACTCCCCAGTGTCCAAAAGCACTCTGCAGGCCAAAAAAAGTGCCTGTTTTTGGCCTCCAGAGGCCTCTGTGGGTCCCGTTTTTGCCCTATTTTCAGTGTTGGGGAGGCCAAAAACGGGACCCATGGAGGCCTCCGGAGGTCAAAAATGTGCCCAGTTTTGGCCTGCAGAGTGCTTCTGGATGCCGGGGAGGCCACAAATGGGACATGCAGAGGCAAAGGACTATTTTTTTCTTGTTTTCCTCCTCTAAAACAAGGTGTGCCTAGTAGTCTAATGCATCTTATAGTCCAAAAGATACAGTAATAAAACAGTATCTACACTGATTCATTCTATGTTTGTATGGGAACTACTGAATGCCACAAGGAATTACAAAACATTCCCTGCTGATGTAATGTTTGAATACAGCTCATTTAAATACATGAGAATGTAATTCCTGTCTCTGTCTAGCTAATAATCACTGATAAAGCTAATTTAATCTATTATATCTATAGACCCATCTGCTTAACCCTCATAGTGAAAGAAGCAAAATGTGCAGAAATTTTGCAACTGATCCCGCAGGAATTAAATTTATACCTCAATAGTACCCAGAAGGATAAAATGCAATTTAAACATGTTTTATTTTTTCTTTAATATATAAATTATATTCCATAAATGGTAGCAGAAGTAGTTCTTTTCAGGGTCTTCTATGGATAAAAGTAACAAAATACTGGAAGACGACCTTCTTGAAAAAAGGAAGGATATGTTTATATGAGGCACTCATGATAGTATTTTATATTATTTCAAGAGAAGGAGAACTTGGAATGCTTTTGCATACTGATTTTATTTAATTTGCTTAAAAGATTTATAAACTAACAACAGGGGCAAATTTATCTATATTTATGCTATGAAAGAAACAAGTTGTGTCCTCTAGTAGATTCATATATGGTGATACTATTCACATATCCACTATACAGTTCACTGTACAAATAATTTAAGTGCATTTCTTAAAGAATTTAGAAAAAGAAGCATGAATGTGTATACTCTTGTTAAATCAGAGTTGCTATCAGAGTGTTGATACCCATATGCCTTGCAATAAAAGTTTATCTTGTTAGGCAGCTGGCAGCCTAACAAGGCTGCCTGTCTAGATTTTACATTCATTTGCAGTTAATAGCTAAGGCATGTGAAAGTTCTGATATTTTGTACATTTCCGTTAATTCTTACTCTGGGACTTTTCTGTATTTCACAATGAGAACCAGAAGAGGCTCACAGAGGATTCTCTGTTAAGACTCTTGTGTATCATTTTTATATTACCTTTTTCATCTATGCAGACAAATTCTTGTAATTCTAAATTTAAAATATATGATTTATTGCTCTAATGAAGCATGATTGCCATTGTGTTATTTAGGATTGCAAACACAACTTAGGGCTCTTGCTAGTGAATAAGTTGTTCCAATGTCCAAGGGATACCTTTCTGGATGGCTGGTAGCTTTTGCTGTTAGATGCTTTCAACCATACCTTGGAGGCTGGGTCTGGCAAGACTCAGGAATGCATAGCATCTTGCCGTCTCTAGACTGATTCATGTGGACAGTCACAGTTTGCCTTTAAAAAAGAGGTTACATGATTTGGAAATTGAGATCATGCTCTGATTCTGTTGTAATTAAAAACTGTCTGTGACCTCCATGGGAGCAGTGGGTTCATTTGAGGGGGGGGGGGGGGGGCTTGTCTGCCACAAGCACATAACAGATCCTCTTAATTTCCAGAAAGTGCTATGGACTTTTCAATATTTCTGGCAGGCAGTTCAGTTCAATGCTTGGGAAATCATTGGTATTAGGAGATGGACTAGGAAGATGGATTATGTCAGCGGTAGGGAACCTTGGCTCTTTTATCACTGATGGACTTCAACTCCCAGAATTCCTGAGTGAGCCATAAAAGTTTCCCCATCCCTGGCCTAGTGGTTTTTCAGTTGTGAGGGAAATCAATTTTTGACTTGAATGGGACTGTTTAATATACAAATGTAGGACATATAAAGAATATTATTATTATTTATTATTATTAATTAAACTTTTATACCGCTCCCTCTCCCAAAAAGGGACTCGGGGCGGTGTACAGCCTACTAAAAATACACCATAAATATACAATAAATACAATTAAAAATACATTAAATAATTTGGTCCGGCTGTGTCCATCCAAGGAATTCAATTAAAAATTAAAACTAATAAAACCCCAATTAAAATTGAATTAAAACCCGAAACACAGTTACTGGGCCAGGCCAGCCTGTTTAAAAAATAGGGTTTTCACTGCGCGCCAGAAGGTCATTATTGATCATTCAAGTCAAAAATTAGGACATTTGTACATTGAACAACCCCATTCAAATCAAAAATTGATTTCCCTCACAACTGAAAAACCAGTAGGCCAGGGATGGGGAACTTTTTATAGCTCATTCAGGAATTCTGGGAGTTGAAGTCCATAAGTGATAAAAGAGCCAAGGTTCCCTACCACTGGATTAGGTGGTAAACTTTATTGCTCCCAAGTGGCCTTTTTCTGGGTGCCACTTCCTGCTTGGTTTACTGAGACACACACATACACACTGTTCTTAAGGGTGTACTATAACAAATGGCTGTAAATAGCATTAAATATAAAAATACAAAATTAAAATTACATCCTGAAAAGTATTAAATTACAAGATACTACTTGAGTATTCAGCCATAGACATATTATTTCACAACAAGAAAGGAGGATATGCATACAATACACTTTAGGGAAGGTCAATTTTTAAATACGTATCTACAGTAAGGGCCTAACAAACAATTCTAAAAAAAAAAATCACATTCTAGGCAATAAATGGAATAAGAATCCCTCACATATGTCATATCTATATATGCAATTATATGCAGACTATAGTAACTTCATAATATTTGGCAATAGGAAAATTATTTTCCTGTGCTGAATTTAATAACCAAAATTCATATTCCCAATTAAAGTTGTTTTAGTATGAAATTTATAGCAGAGACAGAGCCTTAAATAATATCTCTCTGTACTACTATGCACTTTTCTGATGTAATAAATCATAACTAAGACTTTCAAGGTAGCACTTTAGACAGTTGGGTTCAGTTGTTGCTAAACTGTCTATGTCTTATCTTCATTTACTGGCCACCTGTCTAAAAAAATAATAATCTTAAGAACTGGAAGTTAATATATAGAATGAAATAAAAACATCAGTAGTATTGAACAGTGTCTAATATAAATGTCCAAGATGATTTATTTTTCTTCTTGGTGTCTAAGGGAGGGCAATAGAGGTCAGGAAGTGTTTGATAATGGTCTGAAAAAGATTGAGAATTACCTTCTCAAGTCAGTTGCTCTTTATTCTTTCCCCCCTCTTACTAGCTACAAAATCTCACACCTTTATTCATGTAAAGAAGTAAAAATGGAGGCTGGCCATTATCTGAAATTGCTTAAGGAGAATTAGTACATATTCAATATTTTCTAATTTTAAATGAAGTTTATTACATTTTCTACCATAATCATAAGATATAAAATACGTTTTTCTCCCAGATACAATTTTTTAAAAACTTTAAAACTTTAAAAAAATCTCATTTATCTCATTATGCTAAAATGTTCATGTGTGGGTTGTAGTTCAGATCCCAGTCAAGAGGGTGAGCTTTGGAAAATAATGCCAGGGCATGTTGTTTTACAAGTTGCCACTCCTTTACAAAACATCAAATATAATCACAGGAAGTGAGAGAAACTGTTCTCTGAAGCTAATCTTAGTATTAAGCAGCATACTGATTAGCACAGTGGAACTCCATGTACACCATGGAGTTCTTCCATCAGTAAGATTTTCCGTATTAGTGTTGATGGAGGAAGTCATTTCAATCCCATTTCCACTAAATGATTCAGCTGAAACACACAAAAAGGATGAAGCTGTGTCTCTGTGCATATATATATATATAAATCTCTGGATTTGGAGATCTAAACATGCTTAAACTGATATTTACCGTCTGGTCTGGCTCCTGCCAATTAAGAGCTTTAGTGATTTGCATTCAGGTTCAGGTGTCCTTGGCTTCAATACGGTCTCAGTATAATGGATAATTTATCAAATTTATATAAAGCTTTAGTGAAATATACCATTTTAAAAAACCCTCTATTTAAAAGCCATTAAAAGATTGGGAATATGGTTTAGGTAAGCTAGAATTAACTCCAATAATACCAATTCATTTGTTTAAGTCAAAATCAAAACAAAACAAAATCCATAGCTACGCAAATCTTCACATGTAAAGCAGCCAAGTTTAGAATATGTAACTATTCCAAGAAAGTTTCATGCAAGTTAAAACAATCAAATTACAGGTTGGCTATAAAGCTCATTGAGAGACCTTGGGCCAATCGCTAAGGCTGATTCTCTCTCTGACAGAAAAAGAAATTATTTCAACTGGCAGCAATCCCATCCAAAACAACAAAAGAGCCTTTTACCTCTGTCATCAACCAGAGGATCAAAGGACCGTCACCTCTGTTGTGAGAAGACAATCGTTTTTGGCTTCTAACTTTGTTCTAACCTTGGAAAACCTATCTTGCTCTTCTGTATTCTCCTTTACCAATTCCTCTTTTCTTGTGCATACATAGAGAAATGCTATGGACATAGTATACTTAGACTTCAGCAAGGCATTTGACAAAGTAGACCACAACCTACTTCTTGGTAAACTAGAAAAATGTGGGATAGACAGCATCACCATCAGATGGATTTGTAACCAGCTGACAAACCGTATTCAACAAATAGTCCTTAATGGTACTACATCTAAATGGAAGTAAGTAAGCAGTGAGGTACCACAAGATTCCATCTTAGGCCCAGTACTCTTCAATATTTTCATATATGACTTAGAAGAGGGAATAGAAGGGGAACTCATCAAATTTGCAGATGACACTAAGCTGGCAGGAATAGCCAGTCTTGAACAATGTGCCCCATCCAACAAAATGAAATTTAATGTGGAGAAAAGCAAAGGTTTACACCTATGCAGGAAAATCCAAAGGTAAAAGTACAGATTAAGTTCAAAACCTTGCTCAAAAATAGTAACTGTGAGAGGGACCTTGGAGTCACTTAAATATGACTCAGCAGTATGTGGCATCAGCCAAAAAAGCTAATACAATCCTTGGTTGTATAAACAGAGACATAGAATCAAAATCACAGGAAGTATTAGCAAAGCTTTATAAAGCCTTAGTAAGATCACACCTGGAATACTGCATCAAGTTTTAGAAACAGAGATATGGCTGTGGCTAGGTTCAGTTCGAAGTTGACAACCATGTTACCAAAAAAAAGTTGAGACTTTGGAAAAAGTGCCAAGAGTAGCTAAGATGATTAAAGGCCTGGAGACAAAAACTTATGAAGAACAGTTGGAGGAATTGGGTAGTCTAGAGAAAAAAAGGACTAGGGGTGATATGATAGCAATATTCCAGTATTTGAGGAGCTGCCACAACGAAGAGGGAGTCAACTTATTTTCTGAAGCACAAGAAAGCAAGACAAGAATCAATGGATATAAACTAATCAAGGAGAGAAGCAACCTGGAATTAGGGAGAAATTTCCTAACACTGGAAACAATCAGTGGTACAACTTGCCTTCAGAAGTTGTAGGTGCTTCATCACTGGAGGTTTTCAAGAAAAGACTGGACAGCCACCTGTCTGAAATGGTATAGAGTCTTCTGCTTGAGCAGGGAGTAGGACTAGAAGACCTTCAAGGTCCCTTCCACCTCTGTTCTGATTCTGATTCTCTTTTCCATGTATAAATTGAAAGCAGGATGAGATTTTCCTCATCCTCTGTCCCACCCACCATCACAAACTCACATTTTTTTTAAAAAAATGATGTTAGCAACTTTAAAGTATTATATCTAACAATGAAATAAAATATTGTACATTTTTTCACAGTCTTCTTCACAGAGCTGTTGTGAGGAAAAGAACAGGGAAGGGAGAAAGGATGATGAGCTTCTTCAAAAAATAGTCCTCCTATTGGGCAGTCAAACATTAGGCAGCAGATGCTGAGAGAAGAAGCCAGCTGTTAGCAAATCTATCCTGCATCCATCAACAGTATTGAGGAAAGATTCAATAACTAATCCTGCTAGCCTCTTGTTGTGGGCTGGTTCCAAGGGTGCTGTGAGTCTTTTGGCTGTAGCTGTAATGGAGCAGGATGCATGAATATTGGGTTTTGAAATGATCACCAAAATATGCATAAAGCAAACTTCAACATTTGTATACCATTGTATAACAAAAATCTGTGAATACAAGTAATTTGAAATGTGCGAATATATTGACAGGTGAAAAAAATCAGAATTATAGAACAAAATTTAAATAAAAATAATATTACAGATTTTTTGGAGCACACCAATATCTTTTGCTTGAAAGTTCAGATTTGCAAGCTTGTAACTGACTCTTGTGTCACATTGTAAAATTATTTACCTAGCAGAAAGATCCATTAAACTAAGAGGGAATTATTATTTACAACAACAGCAACAACATTACAGGCACAAGATAAGCATTACACATTGTAGTCTTAAGGCCTGTTTATTTAAATGCTTTGAATTTTATCCAACAAATCCCAAATGTTCATGAACAACAGATCAACCACCTCTCTTCAGGGCAGTCTTGCTCTGTTAGAAAATTAATATAATGTTCAGCACATATTGTATTTGCATGTATCAGTGTTATGTTACCACATTATGTGAGAAACAATTTCCTATCATATACACATATTCCTATCAACTTCTACATCCTTTTTCAAATATCTGAGATGACAATATTTATATTAAATCAGTCTTCATGCTGACATTACTATTTTAGAAATATGTAACATGTCTATTACAAATATTTATATATAGATTTTTTAAACACAGTTTCAACTACATAAATATGAATAATAGAATAGACTTTCTAAGGTCTTCCATTATAGTACTGGAAAGAGCAATATGTTTGAGTTGTCTTTTTTTTTTTAAGCTAAGAGACTTAATCACAGCTGAAGGTTCTAATGAACAACAGAAATAAATTCTGCACTCGGGTTATTTGAAATTTCCCTTTGCCCGATTCTTTAAACAAAATTATTAAGCTGAATTGTAAATTGGAGAGTCAATGAACTTCAACAATATAGTCACATCTTGATAACAATGCTGAGAAGTTGTGTAACATATCAATTTTCTTTCAGATCATTTACACTAAAAGTGTGTCTCAGTTTTCAGTGCTCTTGGGTGCTCCATTTCATCAAAAAGTTTTCAAAATAATTTGCTGAATTATAACATTCCAAAGTTTACTTGAGATAGTATCTAGATTGTTTGGGAAAATATTTATTAATTGTAAGCCACACATCACATGTTTAATTCCTTTGGAGGGACTTAATTCTTCTTAGTTTCTGAGCCTTCAAAATACTTTTTTCCAAATGTGTTACCACAATAGAAAAATCCTGCAGAAAAAACAATTACCACCCACCTGCCTTCAATCAAGGACCTGTATACTGCACGAGTCAAAAAGAGGACTGTGAAAATTTTTACAGACCCCACACATCCTGGACATAAACTGTTTCAACTCCTTCCCTCAAAACGACGTTATAGAGCACTGCCACCAGAACAACTAGATACAAGAACAGTTTTTTCCCGAAAGCCATCATTCTGCTAAACAAATAATTCCTTCAACACTGCTCAACTATTTACAAAGTGTACACTACTACTATTGTTAATCTTCTTATCACTCCTTATCACCCATCCCCTCCAACTTGTGACTGTAATTTTGTTTTATTTATTTATTTTATTTATTAAATAATTTTATATACCGCCCTTCTCCCGAAGGACTCAGAGCGGTGAACAGCCAACTAAAATATATATAAATTATAAATATAAATACAATTAAAAAAGAATTAAATTATGGGCTGCCAATTAAAAATTTAAAACCCCCGATTAAAATAAGCTAAAACTTTCATACCCCAACCAATCAAATCTAAAACCCCGTATTTAAAATCCCATTCGAAGTCAGCTCAGGCCGACCTGCTCAAAGAGCCAGGTTTTCAGGTCACGTCTGAACGCCCTCAGGTCAGTGGTTGTTCGTAGCTTGTATCCTAGTATGATTTGATGTTGATTGTACTCTATGACTATCATTAAGTGTTGTACATTATGATTCTTGATTCTTAACTAATGTTCCTTCTTTATGTATACTGAGAGTATTTACACCAAGACAAATTCCTTGTGTATCCAATCACACTTGGCCAATAAATAACAACAACAACAATAATAATAAATATTTATTTATATACCGCTCCTCTCCCAAAGGACTCGGAGCGGTGCACAGCCGTACAATTAAAACAATAAATATGTGGGAAAATAAAACTAAATTAAACCAAAACCCTGGCTGTAAACAATTTAAAACCCTTCTCTAAAACCCTAAAATTTAATAAAAAATAAAACACCCCTAAACTAAAAACAACCCAAGCCGGCCTCATCAAAGAGCCAGGTTTTCAAGGCACGCCTGAAGGTCCCCAGGTCCGTGGCTGTCCGTAACTCCGGACATTCTATTCTGTTCTATTCTAAAAGTTGAGTTTATCAATGATGTTAATAATATTTCTGAAGCCAGTTGAATTAGCTCAATTCCTTTGTACTGCTATTGAATTTTTGGCAATTCTACTCAATAGGCTCAGAGAAATGCACTTAGGTTAGTATCAGGTAAGTGCAAATCAGAACTATCATTCTACTTTATTTCAATACTAAGGAATGAGCTAAGCAGTTCATGATTTACCAAGAGCAACATTCAAGGTTTACAAAATATATGAACATTCTGTAGTCTTTAATAATTCCCCCGGGCCTTTTGTAGCATAATTTCAAGAGTATTCTATAAACTTTGGGCTCAAACTGCTGTAAGAAAACATCCTTTGGGGAATATAAAGATATGGCAGAGAAAGGTGGGAGAGAGGGAGATGCAAGATCATCAGTAAACCCAGCGGGTTTCTGAAAAATTGGTTTCTCCCTCCCACCATCTACATGCAGCCAACAGATTAACTCTAAGTGAATGCTGTCTTTGACAGAAAAACATGCTCCCATCACTAATTACAGGATGAGCCAGGTTTTCTCTTTACTGTTTTCCTAAACCACACTTAATAAAAAATATGTGCCACAACACCCCGTTTAGCCTTCAGTTTTAATCACTAATTGTTGCTTGCTTAACATATAATATGAATGGAAAAGTACTGCATCTTTCTATCCAAGGTGCTAAAAGTACAGGCCTATACAGAGAAACTTTATGCACAATACATTTAATTTGCATGTGGGTCCTGTCTCATTGCCAAGAAAACTGCTTGGACGTGCCCATGCACTTACTAGGAATCAAGCTTGTCTCAAAGGAGACTTTACCTTTAGCTGAAAATAAGGCTGCTTCAAGTATCTGTTGAAATACAATCCAAATGTGGTTTGGATACTACATACTAACCTACTGCTTAGTTTTAAGGAGTGGTATTGTTTTGCTTTGTGTTGCTTTGTTATATTTACCCTGTCATAAATCAATTTAATAAAGCAGACCAAACATGAAGAAAATGTATCAAATCTACTATCCATCATATAATAAATCACACTAAGATGGGGATGTTTAATAGGCTGCCTTTGGGCATTCCTTTACAACTATAAAGCCACATAAATATGGAGTGTGAAGCTTTCAGTTTGACAATATGCTTTATAGAAACCCAGCCTCAGGATAAAAGTCACCTATATGCACTATAAATTCTTCTTTTCACTTATAGCATCCTAAAATGACACCGAAGCAGTTTTAGAAATGCAATCTGTTTATGACAATTTGAGACTGAGATTGCTTTAAAGATTCTGTACCAAGAATAATGTATTTTCCTCCTGGTCTTCACAATATTTTTCTATGGAATCCTTTCTGTTTGCTTGCAGACATTTTCTTACCTGACTAGGCAACATCTTCAGGCCAGAAAGGTTTGGCTCTCTGTTTATATACAGAAACTCGCCCTGTCAGTAATAGTGGGAGTGTTGCTTTCTCCTTGATATTTCCATGACTAAGATATTGTTTTACTGCTTGATTTTTTGTCTGGTATTAATCCATACTTATCTGGGTTTCGATTGATAGGGAGGAGATGTTCTATGTTTTTTTCTTTTTAGGTTTTTTAATGTCTCTTTTGAATGGTGCATAAAAATTGTTTATCTCTATCTGCCTGTTGTTATTTATTTGACATATAATATGAACGGAAAATGAATGGCAGATTTGTCGAGTGCCAAGCTTCCAGAAAATCCTTAGTGTCTTTGTATTTAACCTGGTCTAGGATGCTCTGTTTCCCAGTTAAAACTATGGATAAGTCTGTAGATGTGTTGTCAAATTAAGGAGTTTTAATTGAGTCTTCTGACTTCTAGCTGGTATTCATGGGCATACTCTGCTAGACTTCTGCCTGAATACACAATAGCTCTTACCGGCCTTGTACTCTATGTTGTAGATCAGGGGTGTCCAACTTGCATCGTCATATTGTCGTCACATGATGTATCACAACTTTTTCCCTGTTGCTAAACCAGGGGTAGATATGGCCAGCACATGACGTATCCGGGCCATAAGTTTGACACCCCTGTTGTAAATGATTCTTGTTTGCTTAATGATTGTATCGCATAATGAAGCAGGCTTAATGATGAATTTTTCCAGTTGCTATTATAGTTGCAAATCAAAGATTACCTGTATTATTTTAGTTTACACTTTCATATTTTATCAGCAAATTTTGAATTATCTAAATATTTCCATATATTGGATATTTTAATATTCTACTAGACTGTTGTATAGCGATATTATTTTGTATTTACATCACTAAGATTCCCTTGCAATCTTCACTGCCTTAAATATTTAAGAACTCATGTTCTTATTGATTCATTTTACTTTTTTCTCCTTTCTCTTCTCTTTTGTCTAAATTGGTTAACTACCTTTACCCCATTCCCCTTTTACTCCTGTAATATTGTTATTGAATTGTACCTACATTTGGTCATTGACCATAAGAAAGGTTTTGATTGATTTTAAAGGTCTACCAGACAAATGTTTATTATGAGAAAATGATGAAGAATGAGATATTGTTTCTAAAAACTAATGGAGGATTTGAAAACAGATTTAGCAATATATTTATCTTGCCATTTTTGACTGATTTCAGTGATGAATTGAGTCTGCTAAAAAATAGGAAAGAGGTTCCATTTTATATATTTGTGTGCTGTAGCTGAAAGCATTACAAATTCAGGCAAGTTCTATTTCTTAAAAAGCTTTTAAGTTTTTAAAAGGATTTGTTGGTTTTATTGTACTGTATTTCAATTTTTTCAAGTATAATATAGTCTGCAACTGATGGAAACAGATTTTTTTCTTTTATCTGAATAAACAAACTGAAATGTAAAATATACTTCTAATAAAAAAGATAATACAAAAATATTTTGTTATAACCAGGTTTGCCAAATATACTAAAACCATGAGGAAGTCTATATGCATTCTTTAGCTCTTTGGAAAGACTCTGCAAGAGAAAAAAATCCTAGGAGCGAAATTTATTTATTTATTTCTCAATTTTCTACACTCTCAATCTCACTAAGAGACTAAAATTGTTTTAAGCTTGCCTTCATTCTTTTTTTTTTAATGCAAATATATTTTTCATACCGTAGTTATAATCAACAACCAGTTAATTTTGATTAGAGTCTCATGCCTTTAAATGAAGCTTAAAAGTGAGTTGTAAACTCTCCTGGAACTAACATAGAAAGCACCTGAAATGTAAGATAACATAAAGAAAACCTGACAGGGCCTAGTAGTGTCCTAATGCTATAGGGAAAAAAGCTTATTTCTTGTATAGTCTGTACATCATAAGGGTCTATTTACTTCCTGGTGATAAAGTGGTGACTTAAACTGTGAAAATTACTATCATCCATCTCACCACATGCATTCCCATGCTTAGGAAGTAGAAATGAATGAAATACAATGTGGTTTGCAAACAAAAAGCTTCAGCAAGCTTGAGGGGAAAATGCTTTTTACGTGCTTTGGCAAGAGTGATCAGCCAACAGGAAAACACAGACTCCCATTCAGCCAAAAGAAGCACCCCTCATGTTCTGGAACTTCAAAAGAACTGCCTGTTTCTATGTATTGGACCCAACTCAGAACTGTGGCACTGCTTCTCCAATCTCAGAAAAGTAGTCGTTAATTCCCTTGTTTAATTCCAATAATTTCTTCTTTGTTTTTCTTTAAATTGTGGTGCTTTTACAGGCTGGAAATATCTATGCATACTGTGATGTTTGCATATAAAATGGAATTTTAGTCCCTCTAGAACTTTACTCCAAATGCAGTGGGAATTATATTATCATTTGTTTAAAAAGGTCTACCTGCATCTCCTGGATTACCCCTTCACCTTAGGTTTTATTTGATATGGCAATGAATAATAATTCTCCATGTGGGAATGGTGATGATACAAAAGAAATCTGTGAACTGAATTCTCCTTGCCTTTTGTAAACAGAAAGTATGCTAGGACCTCCTTGTACCAAACTTATGTGCCTGTGCATACATGTGTGCGCAATTCTCTACAACCCCTGACTGATTTTATTCTGAAAATGCCCTGTTTTAGAATACTCTTGAATACTATATGGTGCTTCATATTCAGAGGGCAAAATATGTTTTGGAGGACATGAATATATCCTATCAGCACCTCCTTAACCTACTTATCTTTGGTGCTTGTACTGAAATCCACAGAAAGACACAGCTGTTAAAGGAGTTCCTAAAAGTACTTTATTAACATCTCTGGATGATTTGAAGCACCTTTTCACCTTCAACTACGAAGCACTGCACATTCTTACTACCTTATATATATTTAAAAACATACAGCTGTAGCTAATTAAGCATCATGTAATAAACGTGATGAAAGCTGTTCTACCGTGTTTTTCCCAAGTAAGACAAATAAAAATGTATTGCTTGAATTCAGAAATCTTGACCTTGGTTTAGTAATACCACTGTTCACATTCAATTATGGAACCTACAAGTTTTGGTGGATATCCCTACATTCTGATGTTTCCTGATTTAATATACAATTATCCAGTAACACAATGCCAAAAAATTGAAGATTTGTTCAGTTCCTTAGGCAACAGAGAAGTATTATGACCACCCTTTGTGCCCCTGTGAGCATTCTTCTGAACTTTGTTGAAAATATGTGCAAAAGCATTCATAAAATTCAACACCCATCTCAATTCAATTACTGAGTTGAGTGGCTCAGTATATGTATTATCCTGGATCTACAATAATCAATTCTTTTTACTTACTACTCAGTAATTTAATAACTGACATTTCCTTCAAACCACAGCATAATTAAGATAGACTACTTAAATTAAGGTGGTAGAAAGCCAACAAAGCCTAGGATATTTCTGGTTAAGAATGAATTATATAACATGACAGCCAGTACTTATTAGTTAAGGATGCTATGCAATATTTCTAGCATTATTAAAGACAGCAAGTTAGGAAACATGACTTGAAAGCATCTCACTATCAACTATAAGTCTTCTTTCATATCCAACATTGTTCCTTTTGCATATTCTAAATCAACTTCAAATCTCTGTTATTGGGAAAAGAATGGTTTTCAGCCAAAATGCTTCACCTTTTCTTCATTAAAAACATTACTATAAGCTTAGAATTTGTGGTCATCCAAAATCAGGATTCTATGTCTATGTAAGAAATATAATTTTTTATAAGATCCCATACAGTTTCTCACAGGTATATGAATTAAGAGTGTGTATCTATGTATGTATTCAGACTATTTAAGAGGAGACCATTATATATGCATTGTATTTAATTCTGAAATTATTTTTAAAGATTAATTTAGTGTAGGCAAATGATAGGTTGCAATTAATTTTTCAAAGAAACCTGATATGGTTAAAACTTGGTTTTGTCAGTTAGTTTGGGGCCCTATGGGGGTGCCCATCTCTGGATATGGTTGATGTGACAAGACCTTATTCCTGTGCCATCCATCTCCTTAGTTCCATTTTTTTATCACTTTAAAATTTTTAATTTGAATTTGAATTCTTTATTGTCATTGTACGTATATACATAGTATACATACAACAAAATTCACATAACACCCAGAAACCAGACCCAACACACACACACGTGACCATCCCCAAACACTCTCCTTCATCAAAATTCCCCATCCCCTAAAAACACACAAGCATCCACACAACAGACCAAGTAATACTGTCCAACAGCTCATTGATGGTGGTCTTTTTTAATGTGTACTTTTAAATTTTTAATTGCTGTTCTATTTCTAATATGCTTTTCTATCTATCTATCTAGTGGGGGGAAGGGACACATACACAAAACACACATACATACACACTCGAATACATATAGCCAAATATGGTTCTCCTACATATCTACCTTTGTCCCATTTCATGCTGCAGTGTTAGCATTTAGTAAAAGACTTTAAACATTTTGTTTCTACATAGGAAAAGGAAAGTTAAGAATATATGCCCTAATATCTGAAAGAATAATGTTGCAACATTTCAAGATTAGGAAAATTATATCCCTAACTTGTCCACAACTTGAAATGGAACATTGTTAATTGAAAGTAATCATGGGAGGACAACCAGGTCAGAAAAGGATAAAATGTATATAAAGTAAATCTCTCTCTCTCTCTCCCCCCTCCACCCCAAAAACCATTCACATATAATTTCCCTCCTCAAAGCAATTTAATAGGGAGGAACAATTCTCAAAATAGCCTGAAAGTAAGTTTCAAATTAAAAATGTAATTTAGTGCCTGTAAAAAAAATGTAATGAGAAAAGGAGAGAGGGACAATAGTAAGTCAGTCTTTGTCTGCATTCTATAATGAGCAAAATGGTCAGACCTGCAGTGAAAATTAGAGTTAAAATAAGGGTTCCAGATTCATTTTAAAATCTGCTACTCCCCCCAAAACAAGACACCACCAGAGCCAACACCAGCCAGAGCATAAAATAACTGAAAGGAATCATACAAGATTAGAAAAGGTGGACAAAGGTGATTCACAGAATCTCCAAGAATCAGACATGATTGAATGGATAGCATCATAATCATTTCAAGAGCACTAAGTTCTTAAATGTATTGAAAAGCACATTTTATTCAGACAATTATGATTCCACATGATATATCAGTATAATGAAGCAGAATTTAGTGGGATAATATATGATTTTCTATTTATCAAACCATACATTTTGCTATTAAAAACATGAGCATACAAACATAAAAATGCTAAATTTATAATATAATACAATGTTGTTTTTTTAATTCATCCACTCATTCAGTCAATGTATATGCTATCCACTGCCTTAATGTTTCTGGGAAGATTACAAGCAGCAGTAAAAAAAATACATTCAAGGTAAACTAAATGATTAATTAAAATACAACTAATATAATTCCTCAATTCTATTAATTTGCTAATTCAGATACTTTTCAAATTTTTGATTTGTTTCAAAATAAGAACTGCATAAATGGCTGTTTTCTGCAAAAACAAAGAGCTACTGCTTTCATTAGGAAAACCTGAGAATGCTATTATACTTGGTTACTAACTAATTCATGGAACATGTAATTTATAGAAGACCATTGCAGAAAATAATTTTGGATGATCCAATACAAAGCTACAAGAACCCTGATAAATAATTCTTTACCAACATTTTTTCACTTTCTAAGGGATCTTGCAATACAGAAAGATGTTGATTTTGCCTGGAGCAATTTTAAATTGCCTCTGGCAACAAAAACTAACCAAGTATCTCCCTGTTACAGCTTATGTACTGCAGAAAACTGGCTAATTAAAAAAGGAAGAAACCATTGCACTGTGCTGAAGCTCATTTCAATACTGAGTGAACTTTCAGTTCACCCATATGGATTGATCTTTTCACTCTCAAACTTGAAGCCTAGTGTACGATTTTCATATACAAAGGTTTCTTGCAGGCGCTCTTCTGTTGAGCTTCACACCTAATTAAGATCTCATAATGGGCTGAGCCAGCCTGTTTATATGTACTAAGAGCTTATCTTCCTTTCTGTTTACCATCCTCTACATAACCTGAAATTTAAGTCATTTGGAATCTGGAAGTTTCTTTTGTCTGCTGCAGTTCATTATTATTACTTTTTTGTAGGTGTTCAGGTTCAGACCTGTTATTTAAAGTAGGTGGCGACAGATGCTGAACTTAGCAAATTTAGAACAAAGCTAGAGAAAAGAAGAAAACATGACTTTCGCTTTCAGCTCAAGGTTGGCAAACTCCCCTTATAATTTCTGCCAGAGTAGGCAATCATCGACACTGGTTGCATATGGTTGAAAACCAGCAGGAGAGATACAGTGAACCAGAGTGGAATGTTGCTTCTAATGCAACCACTTCCATCTCAGAACAAAAATTCATTTTAATTTTACTTATTTTTAAGCTCAAAATTTCTTATTAGTAGGATAGTCGAAGTGGGATTTCACTATGCATTGGGAACTACCTGACAGAAGCAACATTGTGAATATTAAGAATTGCTTGCAAAAGAATATGAGTTTTTTTTTCCCCTTCACTCCCAGATTCTTCAGGAAAAATGCTTGGTTGATACATTTTACAATCTTGTACCAAAAGTTTAAATTATCCTTCAAATTATATTTGTAAACAAGATTTTCAGATCTCCTAAATCAGTCCTGAAGCATATATCATGCCAATTACTATCTTAACATACAGCCCTTACAATACTGGTTTTTTTCTTCCCATAATAAAATAAATATAACATTTAAACATCTTATCTGTGAAGCCCTGCATCAGTTTATTTTAAACAGAAGTTTGAAAATCTATTTTATGGTTAACAAAGGCTCTTTGGGTATGCTGTTTATGTTTTAGGGCTCTATGCTTTTTATGTATTAATTAAAATGACAGACCATTAAATCAATGTACTGAGATCTTATTCTGAAGCTTCATAGAGAAGAGACATGCTGAATCAAGCAGGCTACAGGCCCATCTAGTTCAGCATTCTGGATCTCACAATAACAAATTAGACGATTTTGGAAGCTCCAAATGTGGACAGAAGGGAGACATTTCTCTGCTATGTTGGGTTCCCAAAAACTGATGTTTAGCATATGCTGCCTGTAGTTCTAAAGGAAATAATTATTCTAAAACCACTGCTAGCCACTGTTCAATTGCTTTTTTCACCTCTCACTTATCCCATTTAAATTTTAGCCCAATAACAATTGCATATGTAACATATTTTTATTGATCTTGAATCCTCCTGAATTATGTTTTATGAATAACTCTTCAGTCCTAACATGAGACAATGAGAAATTTTTGCCTTCTATGGACAGCTGTAAAAATCCTATCATGGCTCTTCTAATTCTTTTTTATTCCGTGCTTAAAGGTTCTAGATAGTAGAGGTTTCTCCTGTGGTCCCTTCATAATTTTTGGCTGCTTTCTTCTTGTGCCTTTCCCTCCTCTTCAATATCTTTTTATAGCTCTACTCAAAATGGTACACAGCACACATGCATAATTTAAAATGGCTAACAAAAAATAAATTCATACACTAATCATTATCAATAATCAATTACAGAACACTGAAAGAAATCAAAACTAACTTCAGGAAGAGCCATTACAAATAACATAACTTAAATCAAACATAATTAAATTATGTCAGTATTATCAATTCTGAGTTTCATCAATTATTCCTTAAAAATCAAAATGTGTACCATAATTACAATCTTACTCCATTTGAGTTTTTTCTCCCATCAACTACCTGATGTAGAGATTTCTGCTGAAATCTTAAATTGTAGTATTATTAAATGCATGATGTCAAGCAAAAAGAAAGGGGGGAAAATGCAACCACAGCATATGCACAGTATATGTCTTTTCATGGTTTATTAGGTGCTGGCATAGTGATGCCCTTTGCTGTTTTAAAACTGAACATACATCAACACTTCCTGCTGTTTCAAAGACACAGTGATTGAAAGCAAGGCTCACAATTATAGTAAAACTACAAGACTTGTCAGTTATGATGCTTGCCCTATAGCAGCAAATGGGATAGATTTACACCTGGAAGAAGCATCTACAGAGTAAGAACATTACATTTGTTGTTTTCCTTC
Source organism: Bungarus multicinctus (assembly GCA_023653725.1). Lineage (NCBI taxonomy): Eukaryota > Metazoa > Chordata > Lepidosauria > Squamata > Elapidae > Bungarus > Bungarus multicinctus. Next base: position 65,574,856 of record CM042836.1, on the reverse strand, counting down.
TCTTAATAAAAAAAATAAGGGAACATATATAGGAGACACTCAGCATATTTACCAGATATTATAGGCAACCATGTACCATTTTGCATGCAGAAATTTAAATATCGTAAAACATAGTCTGAATATGGGTGTGTCTGCTTCTACATATGTCAAATCAAACTATTTTTTTGGCCATGAAAATTTTATTAGCATCATTATCTCTGGTGTCATAGATTTTCTGGCTTTTATGCTAACTCCACCATAAAATTGATAATCGCCTCTGCTTTTTAAAAAAATAACACAAATGAGCAAATAGAAACTGTTAACATGAAGCTTTAAAATAATAGGGATAGTGAGGAGATGGCTATTTTCTCCCATATATTTTCAATTGTGTCTGCCTTCTTATAATGCATAATCATTGCAGATTTCAATATAAAAGAAATTTTTCATTTGGAATATTGTGTGCTTTCATAAATATGTAGCATCTCTTGAGTGGTCAACATAACTTTGAAATTAATAATTCTGATACTAAATCATCCGGAAACCCAAAACTGATTAAAAGAGGAAGGACAGTAAATATTCAATAGGAGAACACTGTAGTCTTTAATTTCTAGAAAATTTCTGGATATCCTCTCCAATAAAATATGATAATTCAAACTGAAAATACAGACAATTGTGAAGAAGAAACCAGATGTAATCTCAAGCTAATGGGCATAGAACTGATTTGAAAAACTGAAACATTCATGGGCTTTTTAAAGATATCTCTGAAAGATGCCTGGAGAACATATATTAATTTGAAACTAATTCCAATTTCTTCTAACTGTATCCTATGTCAACACATTTTCATTTTTGAATAGAATGGAATGGAATGGAATAGAACAAATCGGTACAATAGAACTATCCTGCAATCTGCAATTCTTACACTGCAAAAACATATGGACTACACAACTCGATCAGGGCAAAACAACAGACGCAATCTACATAGACTTCTGTAAAGCCTTTGATTCAGTGGTACACGACAAACTACTCCTAAAACTAAAATCTTATGGTATCTCTGGACAACTGCATAACTGGATAGAAGCATTCCTGTTAAACAGACAACAAATGGTCAAAATTGGGGGTGCTGTACCTGTCAATAGTACCTGTCAATAGTAGTGTCCCCCACGGCAGTGTTCTAGGACCAATTCTCTTCATACTCTACATAAATGACCTCTGTGATCATATTAAGAGCAACTGTGTTCTCTTTGCTGATAATGTAAAGCTGTTCAATACCACAGAAAATACCGCTACCCTTCAAAAAGACCTTGACTATGTATCAGAATGGTCAAACAAATGGTAACTTCAAATCTCAACAAATAAATGCTCTGTCCTACATATTGGCAAAAAATCAGAAAATAAAATACAAGCTGAATAGTCAAGACCTTGTTGATGATCCAAGCTCTGTAAAGGACCTTGGAATACTCATCTCTAATGATCTAAATGCTAGAGCCCACTGTAACTACATAGCCAAAAAGGCATTAAGAGTTGTTAACCTAATCCTACATAGCTTTTTCTCTGGTAATATCACACTACTAACTAGAGCATACAAAACATTTGCTAGACCAATACTCGAATACAGCTCATCAGTCTGGAACCCACATTACGTATCTGATATTAGCACAGTTGAGAAAGTCCAGAAATATTTCACAAGAAGAGTTCTCACTCCTCTACTCGTTGTAGAATACCTTATGCCACCAGATTTGAAATTCTAGACCTAGAAAACCTTGAATTACGCCGTCTTCGGTCTGATCTAAGTATGATATATAAAATCATACATTGCAATGACTTACCTGTCAATGAATACTTCAGCTTCAACCATAACAACACAAGAGCACACAACAGAGACAAACAAACTCAAGGTTAACCGCACCAAACTTGATTGCAAGAAATACGACTTCAACAACAGAGTGGTCAATGTCTGGAATACTCTACCTGACTCTGTGGTTTCTTCCCCAAACCCCAAACCCCAAAAACTTTAACCTTAGTCTGTCTACTATTGACCCCTTTCCTAAGAGGTCTGTAGGGGGTGTGCATAAGCACACCAACGTGCCTACCGTCCCTGTCCTATTGTTTCTTTTATTTTTCTTATATGTACCCATTTCATGTATTCATAACTATGTATATAATTATACCTATTATCTTGTAAGCGATTGACAAATCAAATCAAATCAAATCAAATCAAATCAAATCAAATAAAATATACAATACAACACAATACATTTATTGGCCAAGTGTGATTGTATACAACAAGAAAACATGGGATTCCAATTTTCTGAAGTACCGGTAACTGTTAAAATGTATATTTGGATTGATTTAACTGCTTTGAATGGCAAGTAAAAATCTATTCAACAATTTCAAATACTGAACTATGCTGATACCTCCTCCCACGTAGGCATTCCTATCAACTGAAGGAAACAATGAAGCAGATACATGGTCCATATGTATAAGCTAAAAAAGATGAGGTTTGGGGGACTTCCAGATCTCCTCCCTTCTATCATAACTCTATCATAACAAATGCTTGTGTACTCCTCTTTCCTTGAAGAAAGAAGTTTTGCAACCATCCAGTGGATATTCTAGAGTATGTAATTGACCTTTATCCTTCCCTGTAATTTTGATGAATTTGTGTTAGAGATGATATTAAAGATTACATTTTTGATGCCACACTGATTATCATGCCATGCCAAATGTGTGAAATTTTCTCAACACCTTCATCTGAGCAGTGACATTCTGAATATATCATAGTATTGTGTCTCTTCTCCAACACATTTAAGGATAAGGCTTTAAACCTCACTAGCATAAATGTCCTTCAATGAAAGACGGAGATTACTTGAAAAAAAAACTAGGAATAGTGAAAGATCTACGGCAGAGGACCCATAACAATTTTTTTAAATGATCTGTTGTTCTGCAGGTCCAGGCTCTGTTGGCCTCTAACATAGCTTTCTCTAGTCAAAAATATAGATTGGACTGAGAGATCAAAAATAAGGTAAATCAAAGGCTGTATTTTTTTTCCAAAGAAAATAAACTTAGCAGCAAAGATACACTGGGATAAAAATTCATCCCAGAACAGTTCTTTCAGCCAGCATGCCAAACAACAAATTCTCAGGAGGGTATCCACAGTTCTTGCAGAGTAAAAACATTTGGCACAAATCAAGGAACTTGAAACATAGTTCTTATACATTTTACAGGATTGCTTCTGAGGGCATTTTATCTTTATGAGAAATTGTGTGTCATACAGCAGACATAACACCTTGGCTTTAAGTAATTTAAGTATTGCAGGGGCAAAGTTATTATTATTACAACTAGCAAATCTAATTAGAGTATTGGAGGCCTTTGGGGCACATTTTATAATTTCTAAGGTTTGTTGTTTCATAGCAGTGAAAGACTGAAGTAGATTTTTAAATATATGCAATATAATCTACAGAGTTAGAATGCCACCAATTTTCCAATTATGGTGGCAGTTGGTGCATATCTTGGTGAATAAGGACACCTTTGTTTTGGGTTAATTTTTAATTTATCATCATGCTGGAATGTATGCAAGAACTGGACATTCTCCAAAAGCTATCCTGAGTCTATAGATTGCTTTTATTGAAGATGAAAATTTAAATGTTGTTCCTGTTTCAACATTGCTGCACAGGTATTTCCAATATAATGTTAATCTGTTTATGTTAAATACAGTTTGCATTATCACGGAATTATAGGGTTGGTAGAAACTCTGAAAATCTTCTACTTCATCCTATCACTCAGACCAGAAATATGAATAGTATTCCAGACAAATGTCTTTCTAACGTTTGCTTTAAAAGTTCCAGTGATGAAGCATCCCTTTTGGTTTTTAATATGTCTCATAGCCAGGAAATTCATCATTTTGATTTTGATTTCCCTTTGTTGAGTTCCCACCCACTGGTTCTGCTATAGAGAATAATTCAATGGCTTTGATTTATTATGATCACTCTTCATTATAATATTCATGATATTATGACTTTGGTTAGCCTTTTCTTCTTTAGGCTATGCATATGCAAGTCCTTGACTGTTATTCCTAGGATTTATCCTCCTAGTCCCTCACTATGTTTGTCAGTCTTCTCTGCAATCCAGAGTTCATTTGCAGTTCCTCAGCATCCTTCTTATACTATGGTGATCAGAATTTGACAAAGTCTTCCAGGTGTAGCCTGATCAGTACAGCAAAGAACTTCTACATTTACTACTGGCGAGATAGACATAGCCTATTTTCTATCTCTAATTGCAGCAGCACCTTATAGTTCTGCATACTGTTGAAGAGGTCCCAATGTTCAAATCTATCAAGATCTTTTTGAAACTATAGCCTGTTTTTTAATGTGTTAGCAATCTCTTCACCCACTCTGTGGCACGTGAAAGTTTGATCAATATCCTTTCTTTCTCTAATGTATTTATAAAAAATATTGAAGAGATCTGGTTCGAGGACAGAATGTCAAGTAGGCCCACTTTCTTCTAACATATATGTATTAAATTTATGGACAAATATTGTATGGCAAAATTTAAAGTCATGGAAAATAGTTTAGGAGGCAAAAAATGAGTCTGAGGGAAGAACTGGTAAAAAACTCTTACAGTGAGTTAATAATTGATGTAGTAAGAAGTCACTGGCATATTTCCACAACTTGTTTTCTCCCACTCAAATGAATATACATATTTTATAAAAATAGAAATAATTACTTAAATTTGCTTTTTATCCACTGTATTATGTTAAAATATAAAATATCTTTTAATAGTAATTTCTAAATTGTGTCTCTGATCATGATATACTTTACTAAGGTACTACGGATGAAAAGGAGTACATTTGGAAGCTCTAATCCCAAGATAAGAAAAATGAAATAAAATATTTGATTTTAAAATGGAAGGTATGTCCTCTCTTCCTCTGGTGCCTGTGAGGTAAAAAAGACAAGAGACAATTTGGGAGTTGGATAGATACCCAACCCAAAACTAGCCATAAATCCTACAATGTTTCTTGCAAGAATCTGACTACTCACCTTATTTTTCATATCTTTTTGTTGTGATCTTAAAAGACACGAAATATGCCTCAATAGCTCAGAATCACTAAGAATACTTATATTCCCAAATAAATGGCAGGTGTTTTGTTAACCAGCAAGCATGACTTTAAAAAAATTCAACTACAACACTGTGTTTCTTTATCAACTACTATAAGAATTTCTTTGATGCTTGTGCCAGCTGTTTTTGTTCTAAAATTAAATTATAGAAAAAAGATGTTAGGATAGGGGAAAAGGAAGAAGGAAAAAAACACTGCAAATCAAGTTAACTGGGAGTGAAATCAAATGTATAAATTTTGTGCGCATCAACTTCAATTGCATTGTGCCTTACAGATTAATCGTTGATTTCTAAAATCCAAAAATGAGATTCAAATTAGGCATTTGAATTTTTATCATGGTCCAGCAGTCTCTAGTAATTGTGATATGCTATTCTGTGTAACAATAGAAAAATACACCTTTTACAGCCAGGTAACTGTTCTCAAAGGGAAGATGTGTCCCCTTCCCAAGAACAGATGTAGCTACTAATATGATTAAAGCATCTGCAGATGGTGTGGAACTGACACTGGCAGCTGACAGCTATTTCAGATAGTATAGTATAGGTGAATTCTCAGCTCCTACCTAATTTGAAAACATGCTTAAAACATGCTTTTTGAAAATTTATTTTTATGTTATTGTTTCTGTCTTTGTAAACTTTCCATCTCAAAGTTATATAGAACCTATGTACTTCAACATTCTGTCCAATAGTGGTCATCCAATAGACTGTTGGAATTTGGAAACCCAAAGTCAGGAAACGAATACAAGTTAACTTTTCCCTTCCCTCATAAATAGTACTCAGAGGAATTCTGCTTCCAACATTGCAGGCAACATACAGTTTTCAAAACATGTGGTCACAGAAATGTTAACTCCCTCATGATCAAAAACAAACAGTATTATTCTGATGTGGCTGCCATCAAAACAAGGAACAGATGACACTATCTCTTTCTCCCTACAGAGGTTGGCAAATGGGCAAAATAAATTGAATATTGATTACAGCATACATATATCTGGCATTTATTACATAGCAGTCAGTGTAATTCTTAATAAATCAAATGTTTTCCACCTTGCCAAGGCAAACCCAGGCACCTGATAGCCATGTGCTGCAAAAAAAGGTATTTGATTCTCTTTTAAAGCAAATAATGGCATTGTATATTTTCACAGTAAAATTTAAATTACAATAGAGTCAAATTTCATAGTCAAATTTCATTTAAGTATGCTTTGCCTAAGAACCTCTATATCACTCATCACTGCATAACCTCAGTTTTAGTATTAGGAACCATGAGGGGAAAGTACTTCTGCATTAATAGCAATAGCACTTAGACTTATATACCGCTTCACAGTGCTTTACAGCGCTCTCTACGCGGTTTGCAGAGTCAGCACATTGCCCCCACCAAACTGGGTCTTCATTTTACTGATCTCTGAAGGTAAACTTTAACTTTCAAACATGTTTAATTTTATTCACCTCTATCATGTCTCCCATTATTTGCTTTCTGACTTAAATTAAAAACCGACTTGTCCTCAGAGGGTCTATTATACTCCTTCATTTAGAGACCTATGTATTCATTCATATTCTCTACTTTCAATATTCTTCTGCCAAGAGGACTACTTATCTAATTACTGGTAAGTTCCTCTGGAATCTTTCATGAGGGTCTTAATCAAAAGCTTTTTGAACATCTACATTAAATGTCTATCACTTATCTACGTCTTTCTTGACATGCTCAAACATTGTAAAAGTTAAGTGAGATAATTCTTATTTAATAAAATTATATATATATATATATATACACATACACACACACGCGCACACATTTATATTTATATATATATATATAATTTTATAAAGATCTCATTTAGCTTTTGTTTGAGCATGTCATAGATAAGTGATTATACACACAGAGAAAGACAGAGACATATATAGAGAACAGTATTTTCTTTAATGTTTTTCCTCAATTTACCTAAAATAATTGGTCTGTAATTTTCTGAAATTTCCAATCTAACCCAAATCATTTTTGCATATTGATGATATACTACCACAACCCAGACCTCAAAGCCTGTTTTAGGGACATTATAGAGATAAGTACTTTACAGAAAATTAGATATTTCATATTTTAAGTTTTCAAAAAACGTTTTTGTTCTTTTGTGTAAATGGAAGCCACTTATAGACATGCAAATATATCTCTGTAGTATAAATAGATGCCCAAAGGAAGCGGAGGTCCTTTGTGCATGGCTGGGGCATGGCTTATCAAGAATGCTTCAGCAATGAGTATTCTTGAGTTGCTGCCTAAATAATCAGTTTTGTATTGAATTTGCCTACAACTGAGCTCCAGCTTGAAAAGAGGGCTATGCTATATTCTGCTGCTGTATTAGAGAAGCATGGAGACTGTAATCAGGTGTCCTTCCATCTTCATTCCTTTTATTGGCTATAGCTGGGGAGAACACTGTAAAGCAGGGGTCATCATGGCAGTGTCATGTGATGTTGTCATGGCAGTGTCACGTGATGTATCGAGACTTTTTCCTCCCTTCACTAAATTGGGTTGCTCAGTGCGTGATGCATTCGGCCTGTGGGCTGGGAGTTTGATAGCCCTGCTGTAAAGAATTTACTCATTCCAGCTCTATGAGGTAATCTTACTAATATTCTGTAGTACTATCACCAACCTCATGAAGAAGAGAAACTTCTCTTAGTAAATATTTTGATAGCTATTTTGTTTTCATCTTTCCTCTAGCTCCCAAAACTGTTGCTTTAAATATCAGATTAATCTGAGAATCTTTATTCATTTTTTTGACTGAATGAGAGGGCTAATCTGCATGTTTGGCTTTGGCGAAGTGTCTGGACATCCTTGGTCCAACCTCAAACCAAGTTGGAAATACAAAGGAAAGAAGGACATTGTCAGGCTTCTTTCAGGTATGGCTGGAAACTTCTGCTTTCTAGATGGTGACATTCAGGACCTGGCATCATGAGTCATAGTCTTGATTTAGTTGAGTTATTGCAAACTTGAATGAAGCCAGATATAGCAAAATATCTGCTCCTGCCATTCATAGCAATCAAATATTGATTTACTTGACTTTAGTGCAATTGGATTTGCTTTGCATTCTACACTGTCACTTAAGGCCCTGGAAGCTTCCCAGGCTCACAGTATAGTCAGCCAGCTGTGCCTGCCTGGCCTAGCAGTTGCGATTATCCCTGGGCAGCGATAGCTTAGCCACAATAATCCATGCTCTGATAACTTCCCATCTGGATTACAGTTCAGTATTTTCCTGAATGTTCAAATCTGTAGCTATTTGTTTTACTTAGTTTTGTAAAGTTCATTTTCTGTAAAGTTTCTGTATAGTGTTATTTGTACTCTAAAATAAAGGAATGTACAACTCTGTGAGGTCAATAGGTTACGCATTTTATCTTATCTTTGTTTTGTTTTGGTCTGACTAACTTATTTTTACTGATTTTTATTTTAAAATATCCTCAAGCTACAACATGAAACTTTAGAGATGCTTAAACCATTTGCCATGATTTAATATAGAAGCCATAAAACGGAGTATTCATCATAGCCTCTTCAGTAAGTTTTGCCAAATATTTAAATTACTAGTCATTAAAGGGATTGTCACATGACAGAATTTTAATATAAGAATTTCTCAATATAAGAAAATTATTGAGATTTAAGACTATGACTATAAATGCTAATCTCCCCATAAAACAGAAAACCAATCTATTAATATCAATTGTTTACTTTGAGAGTTGCTACGAAATGAATATGTATTATTCATATATTCATAGGCTGCTTTTAACCAATTCATCAACATTTATTTATTATGCAGAACTAGAAATGGTATCAACTAGCATCTGCTGAGAAGCCAGTTAACTGTTTTCCGTAGGCTTTTAAGAATTCCTCAACAGAAAAGCAGAGAAGCCACTTTATGCTGGCTCTTCCTGAGGTAGCCATAATTACTAAACACAATGCAGATGGTAATGCATGTCACAACCATAAATTTGATCACCTCTTCTGCTGAATCTCACCTGCTCCTGCATTCCACCTGCTAGAGAGGGCCTATAAAAGCTCAGGCTATTTAGTAGATGGCAAGAATTTAGAGTTACTATTACTGTTTTGGCACAACACAATCTCTTCCTTTTGTGCCAGTACCATTTGTCATGTGGACTAATAGTGATCAGCAGGGAAATAGATGCCTCCTCATTTCCACTGTGCAGTTGGCACTGTGACTTTGAGAACTGATGACCCATATATGAATTGAGGTGATATGGCTAGGACTTTCTACAGAGGAGCTACCAACAGAAAGAGGCAGCTGACATTAATTCTGAAATATATATTAGAGCTTAATACTTCCATAGTTTTGCTTTTTTTCCTCAGATGCTATAATAATAAACTAAACAGATGGTGTATGAATTTTATGTAAAACATTTAATTAGGCCAACAAAAGCAGTATTCCACCAGCTGTTCTAGCTAATGACCTTGGGAAATGTAGACTATCCAGACAGAAAAATACATCTTTCTCCATTCAGTTTCTTTTTTCCTTCTCACAATTTTTCCTTTTGGTTTCATGCCATTTAGGAAAAGAAGAATTTGCTAAAGAGAACGGTTGGCAGAACACTTGTCAAAACTCTTTACTTGAGCACAAAATAGTCATGTCTTATTCTTTACCCTAATTCTAAACATGATTTCAATTTTAATATATTTTCAATATTAAAAGTTTTGTCATAAAAAATGAGGAAAATGAAAAGCTACTTGTTGCAATAACATCTAAGATTCATAAGAATGCCAGCTCATCCAAGACAAGGAATACTTATTCCTACGTCTCCCAAACATAACCTTATCATGTAGCAAAAAATATGGCTGCCATCACAGAAGTATCCCTGTGGGTCAGTGAGCAGAGATATGCAGCAAATGGAAGAAAGATCTCTGAGCTCTTCAATAACTTACCTTGCTGCTATACAAGATTAATATAGAAAAATAATTTGCTAAATTTGGAATCTTATTTAAAAAGTAAAGAAACACAAAGGCACAACTATAGCATAGGTGGTACCTGGCTCAATAGTAGTAACTGTGAGAGGGATTTTGGCATCCTAGTGGACAATCACTTAAATATGAGCCAACAGTCTGCTGCAGCTGCCAAAAAAGCCAACTCAGTTCTAGGCTGCATTAACAGAAGGATAGAATCAAGATCAGTGTTAATACCACTTTATAATGCCTTGGTAAGATCACACTTGGAATACTACATCCTGTTTTGGTCGTCACAATATAAAAAAGATGTTGAGATTCAAGAAAGAGTGCAGAGAAGAGCAACGAAGATGATTAGGGGACTGGAGGCTAAAACATTTAAAGAATGCTGGGTATAGAGTTGGGTATGTCTAGTTTAATGAAAATAAGGATTGGGGTGACATGATTGCAGTGTTCCAATATCTTAGGGGTTGCCACAAAGAAGAGGGAGTCAAGCTATTCTCCAAAGCACCTGAAGATAGAAAAAAGAAGTAATGAATGGAAACTAATCAAGGAGTTCAAGTTCAAACCTTTATTGTCAGAGTACAACATGTGTACAATGAGATTGGCTGAGCCTCCCTTCGTGCACCCATGCAAGCAACATAGAACTAAGGAGAAATTTCCTGACAGAACAATTAATCAGTAGAGTAACTTGCCTCCAGAAGTTGTGAATGCTCCAACAGTGGAAGTTAAGAAGAGATTAGACAACCATTTGTCTGAAATGGTATAGGGTTTCCTGGATTAGAAGACCCCCAAGGTCCCTTCCAACTCTCTATTCCTATTCCATTCCACAAATGAGTGGTAGTTCTGATCTCTGAAGCTTCCATAGATGTGGAAAAGTCACATATTTTTATCTTCTCCTGTTCTTCTTGTGATCTATTCATTCTTGCCTTCAATCCTACGACATGATCCTTCCCAGATTCCTCTCTCTTCACTGTTTTGCCTTTCCTCATCTCTGCCATTCATTATGTTTCCTGCTGTGCTGATATCACCTATTATACTTGGTTTACTTAGCATTTGCAATGTTTGACAACAGGCTGACTCATTTTTCACTAGTGAACTAAATGTACCACCTGCTGCTCACCTTCTGCCATCAATCTGTCTTTATAATAGCTAATCAATAGTTTGCTGTTGAACTAGACTTCTATTTAAGACCTTCAGGTATGTCAGAACTATAATTTCCAGAATTTCCTACCAGTTGCAATTCCAGTATACAGTATTTGGAGAGCATCAGGTTTTCAAAGGCTGCAACAGATTCCATATCTTTTCCTTTCCGTCCTCCTGAAATAGCCTCATGGAGAACAAGAGATGGTTTTGAACACATATCTCCCCAATCCTTCCTCTGCCCCTATAATTGATAATTAACATTTCATCTCAAGTACTCCTATATATACATGAATTTCAAACTACTAGTTCATTTAAATATCTTTCCTTTTATAATGTGGAAGTGAAAACTGCCTTTAGAAAGAGTAGCAAAATTCAATATTTTAGTCTTCTGTTCACAGATCAGCATACTTTGACAAAGAAGTTAGTTAATGTGAGCCTTCCTGGACATGAGACAAATGATTCTGAAGACTCAATATTTACAGGACCTCATCTGCCCATTTTGGAGGTATTAAATTTATTTAAACTTACAAATGTTCATACACTTGCATATTTGAGTCTCTGAAATATGTAATGGAAAACATTTTGCTTCTGTCTATGTGATAGTACAAACACCTGACTCTGATATTAGAAATGATGACTCTAGGAATCCATATTCAGTATGCTGTAAGTATCAGTTACTTGACAGCAATAGCCACTGAAACTATAACTTCCATATTTTTAGACTTTCTTCAAACAATAAGTTGCCATTGGGGACAAAGGATAACAGTTTTTATGGAAATTACACAGCAAGAGAAGCTATGTAAGAACACTATTTAGACAAACACAAACATACTGCAGCAACCTTGAACATTAGCAAAAGGAAACAGATCATCTGACAGTGTTATCCTTTTCACAGCTTGTGTTGATTGTGCTATATTGGGTTGAGTGGTCAGGCACTTTTTGATGAAGTTGTGTGGATAGTCATTTTGCTGGAACATGTTGTACAGATGATCTGTTTCTTTTCTTGCTGTGTATCTGCCATACATCAAAAATATCTCTGAAACCACAACACACTATTGCAACTACATGGCATCATCGTAGCTCACAAGCCAACTAAAGCCCTCCAAAACATCTGAAATAAACCAAAAGACCTGCAGCCCCATAGTCATCTACAACAGCTGTGGGCCGCAAGAAAATATTGGTGGGCTGCAGAGAAATCTCACCTCCAGAGCACCTCCCCCAAATAAATTAATCCAGGCTGTGCAGAAACACATGGCCCGTGGGAACCCTCCCTGCCCACTCATTCCTTACCCGGCCAACTTACCTACTAAATTGCTATTTTTTCTTTTTCTGACTATCAGCTGTTCTGCTGTGCTGGGAGATTTAGATAAGCTAGGAAGTAGGAAATGGTTGGATTTCTAGCTTTCCAGCAAATCTTTAGATCTTCGGCTCTGGTTTTAAGCACAGCCGAATCTCCCTTAGGACTGAAAGTTCTATTATTCAGTGCATACTCATGGCAAGCAAATTTTATGTGACAGACTGAGCTAGCCGATGGCAGATAGATAGTTCACTGAACGATTCTGTGAGCAACTCAATCTGCCTGCCTGCTTTGCCTGCTTTTGGGTAAAAGTTGCTCTTTTTTAATAAAAAATTCAATATTCGTATAAATATTTATAGTATTTATGTACAAGCCATGTCCAGCCAGTCACATGACCATAAAGCCACACCCACAAATTAGGCCATGCCCACAGAACCGGTTAGTTGTCCCTGGAATTTAAAATTATCAGTTTGATGGTCCCTGATGTCCAAAAGGTTGGCGACCCCTAATCTATAACACACAGTGTAAAGATTGCAACAGCCATTATGTAGTACAAACTGGCAGAAGACTAGCAGATTGCATCCATGAACACCAATCAGCAGTCGGAAGAGATAATGAAAATTCTTAATTTCACAACACATGAACAGACTTAACCATAGTTTCAATGGAAATTGACTATCCATGATCAAGCCAAGTCCAAAAATACTAGAGAATTCTTGGAAGCCTGACAATCAAACAAATTAGCCATCCACATGCACACAAACAAAAAATAACATCCACATACCATCCAAAAGAGACAATCAAAAAGCTAAAATGGAAACAAACAGAACACCTCCTCACCAGTAGTCAACACCCAAATGAGCAGATATTAATAATCAAGAAGCAAACAATATGCCGATCAAGGAACTGCCAAGCAAGCTAACAATAAGTAACAGCCTAATCAAGGAACCAAGCAAAGCCATTCCCACCAACACTGACAGGGTAAGTCATTAGTTATACAATTAGTTATCCCACCGACCGGTGCACTCCCACAGGGACGGTCTCCTTCGGGTCCCGACGGCATCTATGTGCCGCCTGGTGACCCCGAGGAACAGGGCCTTCTCTGTGGGGGCACCCGCCCTCTGGAATGAGTTGCCTCCTGAGTTACGGACGACCACTGACCTGAGAGTGTTTAGACGTGCGTTGAAAACTTGGTTCTTTGAGCAGGCCGGCCTGGGCTGATTTTAAATTGGGGTTTTTAGAAATTGGGGTTTTAGAAATTGGGGTTTTTATATTAGGGTTTTTAAGTATAAATTTTAGTAGCAGCCGTGTATTTAATTTCTTTTTAACTTTTGTAATTTGTATTATATTATAGTTGGCTGTACACCACCCTGAGTCCCTCGGGAGAAGGGCAGTATATAAATTCGATATAAATAAATATATATAAAATAAAAAATAAGAGAAGACCCCACTACCTACTACCAGTGATGATGTTACCTAGTTTGGTAATGAAATATCTATAGGAATACAATCAAGTTCAGAGAGCACCACAGATACCTCACTATAATGCTTCATGTAACATGTGCATTTATACCACAATAAATGCACTAAACTGTAAGATTTTTTTAATTCTTACTTTTGCTTCCTATGTCTGTTTTACAATCTTTGAAGACTTCTTTTGAAGTAATACACTACCACCAGTTGGGATAATCATATATTAGAATCAGTCTTGGTATAACCATATAACCATTCCATAATTCATATAAAACTACAGCAAATTAATTTTTTCTGGAATATCGTTAAAAAAAAGGTCCCATTCTAGATGTTTGTGATTAACAAGGTTTATTTAGGTAACGCTACTAGCGGTGTGGTGGCCTAAAGGGGAAGATGCTTGCCTCTCACTTGGAAGGTGGAGGGTTCAAACCTACGCAAGACAGATGTTTCTCTATAAGGTGCAAACAGAAAATATATGTTGCAAACTCCACATAGGCATCAGGAAGGCTATCTGATCAGTAAATGCTCAGCTCCATCAGTCACCCTGACTCCACTCCAATAAAAGGGATTACAGGGCCATAAAAAGAAGAAAAGGTAATGCTACTATCACATACCTACCTTAGCATTATTACAGAGAAATAGATTTTCAGTTTGAATAGAAATGACTCATGAACTGAAGAAATATCAGACCAATTTTATATTTAGTATATCATGAATAGAATAATACAGGAAAAGATAAGAGTGACAAATATATTGTTGAATAACAATCCTTTACAACTTGTATTATAGATAAATTAGTATTAGAAACCAAGATATCGTTAAGAATTGTTAGACAATAACTAGACAAATTACTACCATAGAACAATGTTCATAGGGCATTTTTGAAAACGTAACAAAGAGAAAAACAGTGGCTAAAATGTTCTTATGTAAAGTTTATGTTCAGTGCATTATATAGTATGACCATAATAGTTTCTCAATATAATATGCATGACTTCTTTCACTGACAAGATACTTTCATCTCCTTGTCTTTCATAACAAACACAGTAACCTGGGATTAGTTATTACTAAACATATTTCTCATCTTCTGGTTCTTGATTGTTTTGTTGTTTTTAATTAAATCTATGAGCATAAAAAAGGGAAAAGAGACAATAACCAGATATATCACCCTTCAGTTATCATAACATTAAAATCATTTTCAATGCCAATTGTCAGCAATAACATACAGGCAAAGAATACCTTGAGATTATTAGAAGCTTCTGGTGCTTGAAACTAGAGCCATTATGATGTTGCATCACTGAACATTTTATAAATTTTACAAAGCTGATTCAGTATCCTTATACTCTTAACTACCTTTTTGCTTTTGTAGACTTGAGCCTTCTGGACAAGAAGAAATCCAGAAAGACTTTCTTCTGTTCCAGTTAGGCCCTTTCTGAACCGAAGAAACAGATCTGTCATACTCTTTATCATTTCGGATTACCCTTTGGTTACTACTCCTAACTTTAACAACAATAATCTGTATTAATAAATATTCATGACCTTCGCAGACAACAACTTATTTATAGATATGGCAATTCTGAAGATGATTTATAAAAACAACACAGAATTTTCTAAACCATATGTCAAAACTTGAAAACACTTTGATCTAACAAGTGATGGCACTCAATAAGTCATCAATAATGCCAGCTTTTTTCATCTCACTATTTGTCTTTGATCTTGCTATGATCAGTCCATTCTTTGTTAATATGCAGGATGATGGAAAAATACAATTTTAGTATTATACAAACATTTTTAGGGATCTTGAAATTTTGAAATACAGTTTTAAAGATATAAAAAAGATGTTGTGTACTCTAACAAATCATCTAGGTGATAAAAACATAGATAAAACCCAAAAGTTTCCTTGTGATTTGAAAAGGAGAAATTGAGGGAACTCTTTATTTATTAATCAAGCATTTCTATTTTCTTATGCTTTTAAAATATTAATCGTAAAGCTCTCTAGTTAAAAACAACATTGAAACAAAATAAAATGGAATATGTGACACACCAACAACCTATCAGGTAGATATACATACATACATACATACATACATGTGTGTGTGTATATATATATATATATGTTTTCGTAGATTTTCATGGGTACAGGTATGCAGGTCTTGGTGTGTTCAGGTCTTTTCCTGTGTAAGATTGAGACAGGCAACGTTTCGACAAGATATCACTCGCCATCTTCAGGCTGGTGCTTTTGGCTTTGTGTTTGTGCGAGCAAAGCGTGATCTGAGCTGCTGTCTGCCTATATATACTGGTGGGGAGGCTGGCTGTGTTGTCATAGAACTCAGAAGGTCATCACACAGCCCATTATCCAAGTCGTTACAACATAGGAGGCTGATAGATACACAGCCAATACCTCAGCCACACATGTTCTTAAGAAAAAGCCAGCCAATCATCAATTGCAAACATCAACTCCATCAACCAATCAAGAAATGACAACACAGCCAACCTCCCCAACGGTATATATAGGGGGACAGCAGCTCAGATCACGCTTTGCTCGCACAAGCACAAAGCCGAAAGCACTAGCCTGAAGATGGAGAGTGAGATCTCGTTGAAACGTTGCCCAGATAGTCTCAATCTTACACGGGAAAAGACCCAAGCACACCAATATATACATATATATATAGATCTTTGGTTCTTCGGGTTTTCTCCCGCGTAGAATTGGAAATTTCCAATTCTACGTGGGAGAAAACCCGAAGAACCAAAGATCCACATACAAATACCCGCGAAAACTTCCGAAAAAATAAATAAATATATATATATATATATATATATATATATATATATATATATATATATATATATATATATAAGCAATATTCAGATATACACGGAATGGGATTCACAAAGAAAAAAAAATACAGAAAGTACTTCCCTCCACTGACTTCTGTTCCACTCTCCCATTGAGCTGTTTTTTTATAACTCGGGAGAACACCTCATATATCTGAAACTAATATAATATTAATGTTAATAATCTTTAAAGTACTTTGTTAATTTTGGTACCACAAAGCAATATAGCTACAGTATTCCTGTGGGTCTGGTTGCAAAAACAAAATAAAATCTATTTGTTAACAAGCAATGGCAACTAAGATTTAGTTTTTACAGAACATAAAGTGACTAAGATGTCAGATATTACACACTGGGATATGAAAGAAGCAAAGACAAATGAACTAAAAACCTCAGCCTGATGCATCCCTTCAAACTTCAATGCTGATCCACCCCCTAGGAACAATGCTGACTAGATGCCCAGCTACACCTCTCTTAGACACATTCTGACATGATACATTGTGTGGGAACTTCATATATATACATATACAAAAGTCTGGTGTAAAAAAGAGAGCTTTCATGCAGTATCAGACTTCTGTCTATATTGGTTATAGACTGACTTCATTTCTAGAATAGGTTTTACCTACCCATCAATATCTGTTTTATCTTCTTTGTTATTAATATTTAGAAAGCCTGTTAAGATCATTCTCTTTTACAGAGCCTTCAAAACCTAAGATACTAAGTAATTTTGGAAAACAACTCATGGGGTGTCTAATTTTAATGTGGGTTTTATCACTGATTGATGGGAAGATATGTTTTATAACGAGTATTATTATTGCTTTTTTAAAAAAAATGTTTGTATTTCATTGCTTTTATTGTGCTGTGAACTACCTCAGATCCTGCAGGGAGGCAGGACACAAATTATCATAATAAATAATAAATTAATATCCAGCATGTACCCCTTTGCTCATTATAATGCACAGCATTGTAGCTCATTTCTGTAAAAGTGTTTGAAGATGTTTACAATGAGATTAGAAACATTAAGTTAATTATACTATCAGTAAATATCCTGTGCTCCTTCTGAAGCTCCAGCACAAAATATTAAAATACTACAACATCCTCTCTAACTCTCAGTATGGCTAGTCGGAGGACTTCTCCATGTTGTCTGATCATGCATGTACATAGGACTCTTAACATTTTTCCAAATGTTTGTTCAGCCCCAGCATTTATCTTCTGCTTCTGCTATCAAACCAATGATCAGATTATCTATTTTCCACTTTCAATACATTTTCAATACAAGAGTGTATGTAATGTTCCCTCCTTCTATTTTTTCAAAGATTCATTAAGTTGAGAAAGTGCCATTGTTATTC
The DNA here is from genome assembly GCA_023653725.1 of Bungarus multicinctus. Taxonomy (NCBI): domain Eukaryota; kingdom Metazoa; phylum Chordata; class Lepidosauria; order Squamata; family Elapidae; genus Bungarus; species Bungarus multicinctus. Next base: position 65,556,750 of record CM042836.1, on the reverse strand, counting down.
AATTGAGCTTCCACAGCTTAAGGTAGAATTTGGGAAACCTGTTCTGAGTCGCAAACCTTAACCAATATATAATATTGGTGCTAAGGTTCTGGCCAGTTCTGGAGAACCGGTAATGGAAATGTTGAGTAGTTCAAAGATCTGGCAAATACCACCTCTGATTGGAGATTTTACAGTATCATTTTCCTGCCACGCCCACTAAGCCACACCCACAGAACCGGTAGTAAAAAAAATTGAATCCCACCACTGGTGCTAATGTTAATATTAATTCCTCTCACTTTTATCATATCTGCTCCATGACAAATATCTGATCAAATGCACAGAATCCAACATGAATCATAGTAGCCATAAACTCCTGAACTGTTTCTCATTCCTCCTCCAAAAAAGGCAGATTGAAGGCAAGCTTTCTAATAAAGACATAGAAAACAATAATCCTAGTGGGGATATTCTTATTTAGCTGATATCAATTGTGGACATAAGGGTAACAACACATATGGAGAAACATAAAAATGTTAATTATTCAAAAATGATAGCCCATGTAGCTTCACCAACTTCAGTTTATTTAAATAATTTGACAGGATAAGCTCATAAAAATGTAACATCAATCTAAACTTGCCAAATGCATTAATTAAAAATCCTTGTATCAAAATATAGACACTTTCACTGACACATGTCTATAACAAATAATTTTCAAACATGGTAGAAAATTAAATGAAACGCACATACACACACACACACACATTACATACATACACACACACACACACAGACACACACACACTAATTTGGAATATCACTCTCTTGAAACTCACTACTACAGAAATCATTTTTGTGCTATATTAAGTCATAAATATCTCTCTTTAAATGTCTAACTCTACAACTAAAGTGTTTTGTTGTTGTTGTTAATGTGAGTACAACAAAGTGGTACATGCATTACGTCACCATCATAGTATTAAAATAAAGAATATTGATTCTAACTCTGCATACATCATGCTTTCATCCTCAGTTCTAAGTATTACAACAAAATGTACATGTTCTTCTCCCAAAATATTATGCAAAGTAAATAAACAGATGTCAATATAATAAAACCATGTAATGCAACCTTTAATTGACACATGTATATTTATGAAATGTTGTCATAATAGTTATTATGGGTTTGTAACTAAGATGACTGAACATGTCAGTCAAGACTTAGTTTATTATCAGTTGTTTTCATTTATTTTCTTTTAGAATGTCTTGAAAAAATGAATATAAAGGACCCTGCTTGAGTTCTAGGGCAGCGCCATTAATTAATCATTTAAAAAAGCAAAACAAAAAACACCATTTCCTTTCCCTGCTTGTTGAGCCTAGAATTTAAGCAGCCATAGAAGGCACCTAAGTTTAGAAAGACAAAGCAGCTAACAGCAGCAGAGCAAGCAAAGAAATATGGGACAAGGGAGAGGGCGTGTTTGGCATATTTCCAAGAACTCATTTCTAATACCTACCCCTTCAATTCTTTAATATATCATATACTGGTTATGATTCATACAATATATATTTGTGATTAGGATAAATACTGGATGTTGATGTCAAAGGGCTACATAACTCATTTCAGTACTGCTTATGAAAGTCTGCAAATTTCTCAAACTTTCCTCTTTTTATGAGCTTTTGACACCCCCCCCCCTAATAATATCAGAAAAACTGTTGGGGGGGAGTTCATCATTATTATGTTGATTGTTAACTGGAATAATGATATGAAAAATGTACATTAAAGGCAAGTATCTCCATTACAAAGTACACAGATAAATTGTTTGATTACTGCAAGCATTTAAAAAGCATTACTGACTTGATTTAATCTGCATTACACATAATGCACATCTGTGTCAAAAAGATAATTAGAAACAGGGTCAAGAGTTTTAACAGCAGCAATAAATTAGAGGACAAAGTTAACTTTTTTAAATTGTATAAATGTTCCTCAAAGTTAATTCTATGAACTGAATAATGAATACATTTATTGCATAGTCAGTTAATGAACAACAATATTTAAAGCTTTAATATGCCATTATCATTTAATAAAATAATATTATATTTAATCTACATAATTTTTTTGATGAGCCAAGTGCACTGTCTCAGCAGACTTGTTACTAATCTTGCAGAAGGCAGAATGATCATATGTGGTATTTGTGTTTGGATAGCAATTCTGAAAAAAAATATGTTTTCCCAAGTTTCATTTCAAAATATTCCAACATCCTCTAGGTAAGGTCAGAAGCATCATTTTAAAAATCCTGCTTGTTTCATTTCAGTTCTGTAAATTCCCTGATACTTTACATTTAATACCAACTTATTAATAATGGAAAACCTCAACTGTGATATATTTTCAATAAATAGATGCATTCAAAGTGCATACTTAGTTAACATTAACCTACCTGCTACTATGCTATTCCTATTTCAAATGGCTCCCCCATCATTTGTGTCCTGTGGTCTATAAAACAGAGTGGCCATTGTTTCTGGATACCTCTAATTGGAATCTGAAAGTATAGAAATTGCTGGTTTCAGATTTCAGTTAGTATTAACTGAACATGATGCATATTTCATTTGACATCCTTAGTCATATAAGTCTCAACTGTGGTTTCAGAAACAATGTGACATCTAGGGCATATGTATTCATATTAGTGGTTTAGCAGGCTATGTGTATGCCAAAATATGTTATAACTTTCATAGGCTCAACTTGAGTATGATTCAGTGCTCTCTCATAGCAAATAACAAACAAACCCACAGCTGTTAACTCCTATATGTGTAGCTTTCTTGGGTGATAAATTTACTTGTTTACTTCAATACTCTTCAAATATTTGACTCTAAATGGCTTTAATGCAAGACCATGTATATACATTATAATGCACTGATCAAATAAATTATCAGAAAATCCAAGAATATATTATGTTATAATCTTAAAACCATAGTACTATAGATCATCATAATACTGACATTACATTTCATGAGTAATACCTCGTAGAGTACTTTATAATAGTCCATCCATAAAATGACAAAAATATGAGTCCCCATAGTCAATACATTTTACTCCAGTAACTGAAGAGAGGTGAAGGCCCTTCAGGATACAGTTTTCACCTGCTGTTCCAGCAAGAGCTAAGAGTCTACTCTCTGGGAAGCACAACTAAGCACAACCATCAGAACTAACATGGGTACTGTTGCAGAGTCAATTAATTTCTGAACACACATTCAGTTTTGAAGGTTCAGTCTCATTCTGATATCTCCATGCAGATCCATGCAGACACCAGGCACTGAAACAAGATTTGCCCTCCATCACCAAGACTGGCATTATTAGTGAATGGAAGATATTCAAAGCTTCTTGACTGAGAGTATAACTATATGCAAAGAAGCTCCTATAAATCAGTTCATACACGTAGTATTGTTGAAAATTTTGCCATTGGAAAGGGAGTCCTCTGTTATGTGTATTACAAGTCTGGAAACTTGGAAAGTTGCCATGATCTTTTGAAGTGCTTTATAGCAGAACTCAGGAGGCCTTAAAAAGAGAGAAGGCAGAATATTAAATCTTCCCTTCCTTTTCACCTATAGCATAATTTTCACCTATACAATGATAGTTAATGGATATATTTTAAAAAAACTGAGAGTCCACATTTGGTTGTAGCAAAATGACTTTGTCACAAGCAATCCAGTCCAAAATGCTGATTTCATACTTTCTCTAAACTTTAAATATCTATATATGTGTGTGTGTGTGTGTGTGTGGTATGGTCAGAAGAGATGGGAAGATCACTTTCACATACAAATGCCAAATGTGGCAAAATGAAAAATAGGATCACAATGTTAAGAAAGCCACCCAGCAATAAATTATCTGTTTATATACCAGGAACTCTCTGCCCTTGGCACCTCCTAACTATTTTATGTGGTCCTTTTTCTTGCGATTTCATGGCATATCAGACGGTGTCAAATGCATAGTCTTTATAGTCCATGCCTTGAGTTACTGCTTCTAGATAATCATTCTATAAAAATGATTCTCTTTGTCTGAAGCCTTCAGGCATAGCCAGAAACGGGGAGGGGGGGAACTCTACACGTTCTCAATAGAAGCCAGCTGTCAACTGCAGTAATCAGCAAAGTAATGCTGATTCCCTTTCTTACCTATGTTTCAATGTAACTTTTTACTGCTGCTTTTGCAGCCAATGTTTTAGGTTGACAAAAGCCAGAAGTCTGGCATTAAGCAATCAGGAGTCCTATGTGCATCTGCTACAAAAAAAAAACGTTGCTAAGCAACTGGAAAGAGAATTTTTGCCCTCACTATGCCATGGCATATTAAGAGAAACCTTACAACAATATTCATACACCTTAAAATTTCAAAAGCCAAACAGATTTTTTTTAAAAAAATAACTAATATAACTTGGAACTATTACACATTTAGTTAAAGAAGACATCTGAGGAAACCAGTAAATGATGTGTCAGTCAAGTGAAAATAATCTTTCCTTTTTAAAAAAAGAAATCGACAGCTCATTGAGTTTATTTGCTATACCCTCATTTCTCCCATTTCAGCATCTATAGTATTTCAGCAACCCCATGGAAACTTGAAGACATTAGCAAATTATCATTTGGAATGCAAAATCCACAAAGTAACATGAAATATTCAGGGTTTTCAAACTCAATAGTTATAGGGAGCAACTCTTCCTGGAAAAGGTCATATATGATTGAATTTTAATGGCAACGCTTTCCCAACATGTTTCTTGACATTATGCTATAATGCAGATATATTTGGAAGGGAAGGAGAGTGGGAGAGACACAGCATTTTTGTGTACTGTTAATCTGTCAACAGAGGGAACTCATGTAAGCACTATCAAGAATACTCAAATTCCTGCCCTGTTGTTCTAAAATTTAAAATTAAAAAAAAAAGAAACCGTAACATTGAAAGCATTATTTAGGAAAAAATTATTTGCTGATGATGGAAAGTATAACTTGTTTATACAAGAAGCTATTTTTATAAATGCTTCCCAGAAAAAGTTCCTCGTGGTTCCTCACCATTTTTGGAAGTGGATGGTGATGAAGGAACTGAGGCTCAGATAGAGATACCATTTTTCAAAGGTGGTGCTTACTCTTTGAAACAACTTGTCTCTGAATATTGGGTTAGCACTCCTAGGTCAGAAAATGTTTAAGACAAAACTCTTCAGGAAATCATTTAGGAATAACTGGAGAAGATGCTGTCTATGCATTGTATTGTTCTGTATTATATTTCTATTTGTTTGCTTAGTATGAATGTTCTAAATTGTATATATTTTTAGATATTTTATTACTGTTGAACCACTGGAATATTTGGAAATTACAACAATATACACATTTCATAAATAAATACTGTATTTGCTATTCCCAGCAAACACCAGTTAAAGCTCAGCCCAAACTCACTGGAAAGCACCAAGCAGACTTTATTGACTTATATACACAACTTTTATAGCTGCCTATCTCAATCCAATCAATTGTCTTATCATGTGGTTAATTTAAATGACCAGCATCCAACAAACTAGAAAAGTGACAAACTTCTTTTTCAAGTTCACAAAACTTTGCAATACAGTTTGAGGCTCAAATGATCACAAGGAAAAGAATCATATCATGCTAGCAGAGATTTCTCAATTCTCTACTAACAGCAGCCATTTGCTATAATGCAGTTGCTTCCTTATTGCCACTTATAAATACTAATTAATAATACAAACATTGATTGCATCTGGGAGAAAGCTAAATTAAAATTACTTACAATTGGAAAAAATACCCCCCCCCCAAAAAAAAATCTATTTAAAACCAAAATTCCAAGAGTTAATAAATATTAAGGGCATGTAGTTGGGCAGAGCTGAAACCTCTATCTAGATACATTTCAGTACCAGACTCAAACAATCCAGGTGCAAAATATACAATCTGCTGGCTGTCCTTTTTGATTCAGTAAGTTCCATCAACAAAACAGGGAAGGAGTAGATTTGGGGCACTGCTTTTTCTATATTCCATTTCCCTGATTAACCTCCCAAATTGTTTAAACAAGTCCCTGAGTGCTTTAAGAAAAAGGCAATGTGGGGATATGGATGACTGCTGACAAGCACTGTCTTCTCTTTGTGCTGGATCAGGGAGTTTTTCAGCACAGAAAACTGTGAATAACAAATGTATTTTCTCCTTCAGAAACACTGTCAAACCATATACTGCACTGCAGTTACTTCCTGCAGCTTATGAATAGCCATATTGTCTGCATTCCCTCCTACAGGTATACCTACCAGGTACTGCAGCTCTAAATATCCTATATATGAACATCTAGATTTGCTTTCTTAAAGCAGCAGATCTTAATACTTTTGTTCACTCTTTATGTGAACAAAAGAAGACAATTAGAAGCAGAAGCACAGCCTCGCTACAATTTTACACAGAAGCTACCCTTCTGCCCCAATAGCAAAATTGGGGAGGATTATGGATGGAATTCTGGGTCTCACTCCTCCACAATACTCCTCCCTCTCTTAAATATGACAGTTGCTGCTGCTTTTATTCTCCTACAACTTATTTCTACATGGGAATTCTACTCTCTTCCCCTTATTGCTGTCATTGATAACCTGTCCAACATCTGACAATTAGTTCTTGCCCAAAGTAGGGAAAGGTAATTGATTAAAAAAAAAAAAGTTGTTCATCATTTCATGTGTCAACCCCAATCCAGGCCATTTTCTCACATTTAGTGAATACAGTAACATCAAAAAGAAAAGAGGCATGAATCTACGTACTTAATGCAAAACAATCTAATCCTGATATCTGTTTATAATTTCAAAATGAGAATTCTATACACACTACTGAGGGGTAGATAGGCACTAACTTATGTGCATAGTAGGGGACAACTTTGAGACTGATCCTGCTGAGGTCTCATATTACTATAAAACAAGACTTGCTCAAAATTTAATGCTCGTTACTTTCTAATTAATGTTATTGTAAACATTCTCTGATCCTTCTACTATCCTAACTTTGAATGCAAAATCTAGAACATTTTGTATCTTCTCTGTGAAGTCCAAAAGTTATTTTAATAATAACATTTATCATTTATATTTGTTATAATTACAATTGTTTAAATTCATTTGTTCAACTGTGAGGGGGCAACAAAGCTTATTATTTGGCATCCTATCAGGAATCCCAAAGTAGCATATATTAACTACATATAAATTCATTATAACCATTAGCCCAACAAACTGTTTATCATGATTTTTATTTCATGTGCCTAATTTAATTGCTTTTAATCTCTAAGCAAAGCCATTTTTAATAATTCTTTTTCAATAGTGTCGACCGTATTTAAAGATAAAACAACAGTAACGGCAGTTGTTTGTGGAACAATAAGCAATTTAATAATTTTTTTTATTAAGGTTGGCTATCCCTTGCTTCCATTTTCTAACACTCATCTTATCCTTATATGCACTACCAGATATCAGAATCAATACCAGTTGTCAATAGCTCATGCCCTCAAGAAGGGGCTAATACAGTATCTACTCTATCTCACATTGTCTCATTTCCGCTCATCTACATTGCATTTATTCATCAATGCAGTGAAATATGGTCACAATCAGACTGATTCTTTGCATGCAGAGGCAGCTGCAAGAATGCTCTGAACTAGAAGAAAGGAATAAAATGGGCTCACTGCTCCCATTGGAATCTAGCATCTTTTTTTTTTCTTTTAGCTTAACTACACAATTTGTTGAACTAACTGCTTCATTGGAAGGTGTAGTAATTGCTTTGGCTTCAGTTGCATTTGGGTACCGACTTGGCTCCTTTATTTCAATCAATTGTGTCAGCCAGAAAAAGCATACTTGGAAGGACAAGAGAAGACTACAAGATTGCTGCTACATCCTGTTGTGGTTTGCCAGCAGCCTGTGCAGATGGCAGCAGAATCAGACAGTGGGGAAGAACAGGGACCAGTCCGGGGAGTCAGGGGAGGGCTTAAACGAGGGTCCTGGGTCCAATACAGAGATGGGGCCAGGATCATCTGAGAGTTATATGCTGACTCCAGAGTCTCCAGAATCTGGAGCAGAGGAACAAGGAGAGCCTATTTTCAGTGCATGTGTGTGCAGAGCTGCCAGAAGGCAAGAGCAGCTAAGACAAAAGGGGAGACTCGGGAGTAAGGGTTGGAAGTGATTGCCCCTCCCATAATATATAAAGGAAGTGCAAAGGTAGAGAAACCTTTGCAGGAAGCAAAGTCGTTCATTCTGTTTGGATTAAGCCTGTGTGGACTTTGTACTTCGTTTGGCTTTTTACAGTTAATTTGGCACTTTAGTTGTTGGCAGCAATTCAAAGGACATAAAGGTGGGTGCTTATCTTGAGAGACTGTTTGGGACTCATTATGGGCTGAGAATGAACATAATTCCCAGCGTTGAAATAAAACAAGGGTTGTTTGGACTAAGCATGTGCTTACTTACGGTCTCAGAAAGCCTTGGTCAGAACACAACCCATGGGAACCAGCTGGCAACATCACACTATGGGGAATGGAAAGCTATTGCATATGGGCTCTGTCAGTACCCCAGGAAAGTAATTGTGAGAGGCTAAGCATGCAACCAAACAGTAGCCTTCTGCTACTGTTTCTGACCTAAGTACTTCATAATACTTTTAACAGGTTTCCTGCAGCAATGCCTTCTTATCAATCTTAAAAGGAAAAGTTAAATACACCTTACATTAAGCAGATTCTAGTCTACTTGGGGATTCTGTAAGTCAAAGCCATACATGTATTCTCTATCTCTAGGATACTGTTCTGACCAAGACTTTCTGAGACACCAACAAACATGTTAAATCCAAAACCCTTTTATTTTAGTTCAATGGCTGTGAATTATCATCATTCACAGTTCATAATAAATCTCAACCAGTTATAAATAGTCCCATGGAAGTTAGCCAAAGTCCTTCGGAAGAAGTCTGATAAGAACGCACCTTTATCTTTCTTGAAGTGCTGCCAACAACAAAGTACCAATTAATCTTTCAAAACCAGAGCACAAATTAACCACGGAGCTTTCAAGTTCCAAACTGACCACAGCGAACAACATTGCTTCCTGCAAAGGTTCCTGTCTCTTTGCACTCCCTTTATATCTTATGGGAGGAGCAATCACTTCCAAGCCTTATTCCTGAGTGTTCTCTTTTGTCTTAACTGCTCTTGCCTTTTAGCAGCTCTGCACGCACACGCACTGGGAAAAGGCTCCCCTTGTTCCTCTGCCTCGCTGCTGTCATATTCTGGAGTTTCCGGAGTCAGCACATAACTCCCAGATGGCCCTGGCCCCATCTCTGTATTGGACGGAGGACCAATGTTTGAGTCCTCCCCAGACTTCTGGACTTGCCCATGTTCTTCCCTACTGTCGATTCTGCTGCTGTCTCTGCAGGCTGCCGGTGGACCACAACAGATACAATATTTAGTCAATTCTATGGAAATCCCATTCTTTAATAGTACCAATAAAATAATTTAGCAAAATATGACACATTACATCTTCTAATAATCTGGGGTAAGAAGTTCATTATTTGTTACTACTGTTACATCCTTTGACATTTTAAAATACATGAGTGTTTAAAGTTGTTGGATTCTGCTTTCAAGGCTGATTTATAAATGTTTGGCAGTCATTATTGTTTACTTTGTTAAAAATTGAAAAATTAACATACTTAGCCTTAAAAAACTAGATTGCATGCATCTTCTTTTCTGTGTTCATGGTGTGTGAAACAAATCAATAATGCATAAAAACCCTATTTATCCTATAGTTTGCCTTCTAGACATACTCATTTTAACTTGACAGTATACTTTGAATTTATGAAATACATTAACTGAGTACTACCGTTTGGTGGGTAAAATGATACAGGTGGAAAAGTTAAACAAATGTTTACTTTGCCTTCTGTCACATAACAATACAGCAATCTTGATTTTTCACATCCAATTTTCCTTGGACTTCCCCCCCCCCCCCTTGTCTCTCACCTGCTAATATCAGGTATGCTACTTAGTAAAAAAAGTTGCAGCTGCTACCTCTCTCTTAATCTGGAATTTCAAAAGGCCGAGCAAATATCTTGCTTTCAGATGGGCAACTCAATTCTCCCCTTAACAGTTAACTACCTTCCAGTTCAAGAATTCCTTTTGATCGCAAAAAGAACATGCACAGTTTATCCACAATAAAAAATGGTCTGTATCTTTTTTTGATAAGCAATAAAAATATGTTTTGCCTCACAGAAAGATTTTTTTGCAAAATTTAAAGAACATATTCTTAGAATTGTGTCAACTTCCAAGAAGTTGAATTAAGACTTCTTGTCATTAACATTAAATGAATAGGAAAACTAATAATTAACACTGTTTTGTTAAAATGGTTTCCCCAAGTTATTCAGAATCCACATGTAATAAAAACAAGTTCTGATATTCTAGTAAATTTGGCTTCACTAGTACCCAAATAAGCCACATAACTAAATAATGCATTAAACAATGCTTTGCATAAATACTGCTAAAGAAGGATTAATATAGTTCTCAGACAAATTTCTTAATTTTTTTATTACTATTTGTATCAATTCTGAGATTGAATTTATTTTTTTATCCCGATGTATGTATTTATTTGTAACACACTTTTATTTTTACAAATAACTCAAGGCAGTTAATATCTCAAAAATACCTTTCTCTTCTTCCCACAACAACCCTCGGAGTTGGTCCAAGAGAGAGTGACTGTCCGAAGATCACCCAACCAGCTTTCAAGGTTGAAGTGTGACCTGAACTCATTATGACAGGCTTTTTAGCCTGTTGCCTTAACCACTATACCAAATTATATATGTATATTGTATTTTGGATTGCAAAATAATAATAGTGATGTTGACAGTTCTTGTGCCTTTCACATTGCACGTGTAATACCTCTGCTACACAAGAGCACTCAGTGCTAGTTTGCTCCCGGGTCCAATTCAAGATGTTGCTTATCATCTTTAAAGCCCTTCCTGGCATGAGACCAGGTTACTTGAGAAACAATATATTCTGAACATTATCTGGTCTCACCTGGTGAGGCACAAAGGGTATGTTACAGATACCATCAGTTAAATACTTTTCACTGGCAGGATCCAGAAAGAGAGACTTCCCTGCTCTTAACCGCAGAGATGAGAAGGGTCCTCATTCTTCTAGCCTTCCTAAATAGTATTAAGGCCTGCCTTTGCCAATTGGCATGGGGATCAAAGACTGATATGTAATTTGGGGTTGGTTGGGGACATGAGGGCACTCCGTCTACCATTTTAATATGTAATATTTAAATTTTAACTTTTTTCTTAACTCTGTTTTATCTTTGTTCTTTTATACCACTTTTTATGATTTTACTGTAAAGCACCAAAAATCACTTAGGTGAGATGGGTGATATAGAAATGGGATACATACATACATACATACATACATACATACATACATACATACATACATACATACATACACACACACACACACACACACATACATAAAACACAAATAGAATGCTGGCAAGGAAAAACATTAATCAATTTCTACAAAATATTGAAGGAAAAGTAGATAAAGATAAAACCTCGCAATGGCTTACAACTGGAACAATAAAAAAGAAACTGAAGGCTTGATTTTGAGTGTGCAAGAATAAGCTATTCAAACTTAATGCAATCAAGGCCATAATATTTTAAAAAAATCAAATGATACAAAGTGTAGATTGGGCAACGAAGCAGAAGAAACAACTGATCGTATACTCAAACTAATTATAAATAAAGACATAACACAGTCACCAAAATGATTCATTGGGACATCTGTAAATATTACCATATATCAATAAGGAAAACTTGCTGGAAACGTATAGTCAAAACAGTAGTAAAAAATAAACAGGTTAAAATATTGCAGGATTTCTGAATACAAACTGATAAAGCTTTGGCTCATAACATACCAAATATAACTTGTTGATAAGAAGAAATTGTGGGAAATTTAAAATTAAAAGATTATGGCATATATCAGCATAAAATTTTATCTGTAAACTGCAAAAGGCTCCACTGCTTGGATCCACACCTATATAATTTGCCACTACATTGTGTCATCTTGGGAAGAACTCAACATGAAGGCCCACACCAGCTAAAGAACTGACAGCATGATTTTACATTTTTAATGTATATAATAAAAGTAATTATAATAATAGATGCCTTGGGTACAATTCTAATTCCCTATATGATTTTGGAAATGACATCCTTAGTGTTGTTTCAATATTATAAAATGTAGCATACCGTCCTTTGGGCCATATTTGTTTACCAAATACATAATGGGCCCATTATGCTTTAGGGATATTTATGAAAAAAGGAACCAAAATAGAGATGAAACTTCTACACATTAGAAGTCTGTATCAACCTGCAGATCTTCTATAATGTCTTTTTGTACAGTTACCAGATCTGAGATGCAAAAACCTGATAGAAACAAAGAAATATATAAATCCCTTATTTTTGCAATCTTCTACCAGTTACAGTCTGAATTTATCCAGTCCAGAACTTGTGGCCCTCATTTTTTACATTATATGTGTTGTCCTCCTTGTTTTTCATGGCAGCAGGTATTTGCCATAAAATCACAAACAGTATTTAAAATAGCCAGTATTCCTTTAAGAGTTTGAGTCTTCAGAGAATGAGAAACCAGAAATACATAAACCAGCTTGCTTGAAATAGTATAATCATTCTTCCATATCTGAAGTATGATTTATTGCCAGGAGGTATAGAACATGTCTTATCTAGACATGTAAAAATATAAAAGTGAAATATGGAAATAAATGCAAGCAGAACAGTCACTGAACCACCACAAAATGTACCACTTACAATGATTTATTTAATAAACAATATTTGTAACAATTCTGACTCAGCCGTGATTACAAATTTGAAATAATACTAACATTCAGCTATAACTAATCATTTATCTAGCTAAAATGAAAGACGTACATCTTTAGATACATACATAAAATCTAAGCAATATGCCAATGCTACAAACATAGGCATCTGCAAGCTGAGGTAAGTGACAAATGCATTGGAAACTCTGCCCATTACATACTTGCATATGATGTCTCAATGCCAACATGAAAGGTGGGGGAGCTGGCATCGTGATCTCACAGTGCACACAATGTCATTTTAGCATCCTAGGGAAGAAAGCACATGAATAAGAAATGAAGTGTAACCTATAAATTACAGGTAGTCCTCGACTTACAATCACAATTGTGCCCAAAATTTCTTGTTAGGTGAAATAGTTTTTAAGTGACTTTTACCCCATTTTGCAATTGTTCTTGCATCACAATTGTTAAGTGAACTATTGCAGTTGTTAAATTAGTAATACAATTGCTAAGTGAATCTGGCTTCCCCATTGACTTTGTTTGTCAGAAGCTCACAAAAGTTAATCACATGACTCTGGGACATTGCAAGTATCATAAATATGAGTCAGTTGCCAAATATCTTAATTTTGATCACGTGACCATGGGGGTGCTGCTACAGACATTTTTTCAGTGCCATTGCAACTTTGAATGATCACTAAATGAACTGTTGTAAAATGAGGACTACCTGTACAGCACATTTGTAAAACCTCTAATTGGCAGTAAATAATTTAGAAAGTGGTAACACTTTTTTTTATGGTAGCCTCAACTAATCTAAAAAATATTTACAAGCCTGCATTATTTTTTTCTCCTTTTATTACATCTGATTTTATATAAGCCAATTACAAAGTAGTATTGCTAAATATAAGCAAAGCAAAAAAAGCAGGAGAGAATGTTGTTGGTGCATGCAACTGGGTTTAGAAGATGATATGATATGCCATATTATTATTTTTTGGGATAAGAAATTTTATTGAAGACACAGGGAAAAATACTAGGAAAAAAAAACAAAAAATGCAAGATAAGAAAAAGAAAACTAATCTAAACCAACATTTATTGTACCACTTGATATTTTTCCATCCCTGCAAACCAACCTCATCTCCACCATACCTCTAAATTGCTCACCTCACCTTAAATCTCTCACCTCTCCCTTTCTGTGAACCTTATTAATTTCATTCAATTCCAACTTTCTTGATTTTCTCCTTTCTTTACAGGTATGTTTTCCAAAGTGATCTTCATTCATTCTATTTATGATCAAATTACTTTAATATCCTTTTTTTTCACTGATCATTTACCACTGAATTCTATCCATTCATTCTTGACCTTATCTTTTCTTGCTTTTTCACATACACTTTTTAACTAACCCATTCTCACTTCATGCAAGTTAATTTTACTTTTCTCCTGATATACCCAATGACCGCTTTAATGTAACAGTGGACAGAAATATACTTTAAGATAAAGCCAGTTTTGTATTTTTTGTATTTGATTCATTCTTCACAACATATCGCTGAATGCCTACTAACTTTCTACCATCATCTGAACATCTAAAAATGTTCCCTGCCATTTTTTTTCACTATTGAGAAGGTTTTTATGAATTCATCTGAGTAAACTGGCTAAAATTTCTTCCATACAGAACTTATATTTTCTCATCTTGCAATCACTCTTCTTTCCTTCTAGTTTCTTTCATTTCTTTCCTTTTCTTTACATCCATTTTTTGCCATGTCCATTCTAGACACTACCAAAAAGTACTCATTCCAACATTTAGAAATCTCACTTCCTTAATATTATCCTTCACTCAATCATTCATCATAATTAAATCCATCATGCTTTTACATGTATATTTACTTTGTGATAAATATACGTTAACAGATGTATTCTTAAATCATGTATTCAAAACAAGTTATTTCTTAGGTATCTTCAAACAAACATCATTTTTGATATTTTTTTAGTTCTGAATGGACCAATAATTTTTCTGTACTCTCTCATTTCATCCACCCATATATTTAAGTCACAGAATAGAAAGAATTTCCCCCCTTGCATTGCATTCATTTAGGATGGTGCATAATTTTCTTCAAAATTCTTTATCTGATTTTTCACTATCACAATTTACTGGATGAAGACATAAGGCTATCACCCATGTGAACGCCCACAATAATTCATATGACACCAACTATTTCCTGATATCATTTTCATTCATGTAAATTAATTTTCTTATCTATTCTCCTACATGTAAATAATGTCTCTTGAACACCTCATTCAATAGTCACTTTTAAATAAGGAATTCAATTTAAACTGTTAATAAAAATCTTACAATGAAATCAAAGCCTGTTAACTCCTCCTTTCATGCCTGGTCTAGTTATATAATTAAAATTAAAATTAATACTCTAGTCTTCACTACAATTCCCAAACAATCAAATTTCATGCTGTATTCATATATAAATGCATATTCAGGTTAATGTAAAGTAAAATTTGACTTTTCCTTGTTTTAGTTATCTGTTCTGACTGTAATCTTAGAATTACAGTAAGACATTTGGTCACAATCCATACAATCAAGAAAGAATAAATAACAGAGATACTGTATTGTTCTTCCTTCCTTCTAGCAGTTCAGATGTTGTTTCATGTCAGAAAACAGATATTTGTTATACACTAGCAATCTCTCATACAATATAAAGAGTCTTAATGAATGGTAGCTTTTGCCCTTATGAATCTTCTCTCAGCATGCACAGAAACTATCCTATTCAATTATTGAGTGGCCTGCTGAATTCCTCTGTTCAATCAAAAAGGCTCTTCAACAGTTCAGTACCTATACAAAATTTCAGTAATACATATCTGTGTGAGATAGTTATGCTTAGCCATATGTTTGAGAAACCTTTCATTAAAACTGAACTGCTTTTCTCAAAGTTTCTACATCAGATATTCCTGTATTGTGCAATTCTCATAGAGAATCCAAGTTGCAGCCTGAACTATGTTAGTCTTTACAATAAAATCAGTAGAGACTTGTAGCACATTACATTCTAATAAAAATATTATGATGGAACCTATGATCATATCCTTGGTATACAAGTACATATATTTAGCTACAGATGGAAAGGAGAGTTGTTACTGAAAAATGAGATTGGAAGGCCTAGTAATAAAAGAAGTAAGAACTCCTACAAATTCAGTGAAAAAAAATGCATCAAGTTATATGAGCAGATGATGTAAACTTAACTAGCAAAGCAAGATAAATAATATGCATGAACCCAGTGAAGGATAATTACTATAAGACACAATTCATATTGAAGAATTACTAAAAAGAAATTATACAAAAAACAAAGATCTGATCAACACATCTGTATAATCATAATGTTGATGGGGGGTGGGTTAATGCATTATATAGCCATTGTAATTTGTAAGCCATTCTGTAGCTTAGCATGTTCTATGAATACAGACTACTGCATCTTATTTATTAAACCAACTTAACTACCATTGTTTAAGGCAAAGGGTGAATTGTGTCAAAAAGTCCATCCAGTTTCCAGGTGCCCCCTGCTGTGGAATTCAAGAGTTCCTACTGTATTTGATTAGAAATGAATAAGCTTTGCTGCTGATTATTCTTTTTAAAGTTAACATAATGCCCATTGTAATTGCTTCTTTCTTCTGCATTTTAATGTTATCACCTATTATATCATGATTCCTATTATACTATGGCTTGCTGTTTTAATGTGATTTAATAATTTGGCTGACATTTAAACAGATGGGTAATTTTTTATTAGTTTTATATTTGTCTATATTAGCTCCCAAATTAAGACTATATATGTCACCATAGAAAAGTTAAAAACAGAAATCAATATAATATTATTAAATACTTCCTTTTATATTTAAATTAGAACGATGTCAATCCCCTCTGTCTATTAATGATTAATGCTTATATTGAGTGGTCATATCATGGTTCAAATATCATGAGCAGTGGAAATGTAACCAGTTTTGGTTTAATAATTGGGTGAATCTAACCATTATGGTTCATAATTATTTTAAGTCTGGCCTAGCCTGTTCTATAGATCCAGATACATACATAAATGCAAAAAGCATGCCTTATATTATTTTTTTCCCCATCCTTATTGATATGACTCTCAGTCTCCAGCCTGACAAAGCAATCCTTTATCAATGATGTCCAAATCTTTTATCTGTATATTTTTTTAAATTTAATATATGTGATCAGAGCCAAATGTTCAAGGAAAAAAATATATAACCATTTATACCAATATAACATTACCAATTCATCTGCTGATGGGGAGGGGAATTATACACTTAATATTCTGTAGGTTATTGTAAACATTTCTTCCTATGTCCTTTCTTTTTTTTAACGTCGGAACATAATGGCTGAAGATGATGAGCAATAATACCTGGGGTGATACATGTTGAGGAAAGGAAAATACTTTGAAAGTGTGCTCTTCTTTTTCCTTCCAGCAGGGAATTGCTCAAAGTGGCTTATAATATCTAAGTAGCGTAAAAGCAACAATCATTAATTAAAGCACATTTGCAGCAACCTAAAGCAGGAGCAAAACCTGCCCCCCCCCCCCAATCTCACTGAGCAAAAATAAAGAAAGGAAAAAGCTGTCCTTAAATGAAATTAAGAGGCAGAGACAAGTGCTTATTTAAAAAGGTTTTCAACTGCCAACAAAATACAAATAGAGAGGAAGCTGATGCAATGTCTTGAAGCATCCACAGAAATCAGAGATTTTGTTAAAATGACGTAATATGCTATATGGTGATGTAATAAACTGCTTTTTACTTACTTGTGTATGATATCATACACAAATTCAAAAGTAGGTGAAGTTATAAGCGATTTACTGATGAGTATATTAATTCAGGGAATAAGTCTTCCTGATTAATATATATGTTGGACGCATATGAATACTTTCCTCAAAAACAGCTGAGAACACTGAATGCATTCAATGCAGAATGCACAGCAGCTGTCTATTTAACATAGTCAAAAAGAACATATTTCAGTTATCTTAAAAAATTCCTAGTTTCTTATTCACAACCAAGACCAATGCAATATGCATTAAAGTTCTAAAGCACTTCAGGCTCAAATAATTGAAAGCATCTTTCCAGAAAAACCTAATTGTACTAGAATTAGAAAGAAAACCCTTCTCTATGATAGCATTTATGGAATGTCAACAACTATCAGGTCTGCTATTATTTTGGTACTAGGTAAAATGTATTTTCTCCAAGCATCTTAATATATAAAGTTGTGTTGTATAGTTTGCCCTTAAATCTTACGTTTTAAGATTTTACTGTGATATCTTGTGGCAAATCTAATTGTTATATTCTTAGAATGGAGACTGAGTGAATACAAATTTTAAGGATGAAAAGTTGGCATCAAGATATGCAAACTAAAAATAAGAAGGCAAAAAAGAAAAAGAAAAAAACAGGATTTATTATGAAGGCTTCCAGTCCGAATTATACAAAAGGAAAAATATTAATAGGCATATTGAACTATTTTAAACATCTAATTATTAACAATGTCTCTTGCAGCAATATGATCCAAGTGTTAGTTTAATTTATTTTTGTAATATGATCCAAGTATTATTTTAATACATTTTTAAAATATCATTCAGTCAGCTAATTAACACCATATGCCTCTATAGGAAATCGTGCATTAATTCTGATATTGACATGACAGTTACACTGATTTATCTTAGATAATCAAATTAATGAGTATATTTAGCAGGCAAAGAGATAAGACCTTAGTACATTTTCTGGTTCTTGAGATAACTGATAAACTGAGGTCTCACTTCCTAGTGGCCATGCTACATTAACTACAAAGTTACATTTGTTTAGCATTTTTTTATAGCTAGAATTTTTGTTGAATTTGCCAATAATTAAAAAATTTAGTACTTCAAGTAACTTAGAGCATAAGGTCACCTGTAGTCACCTGCTCAGTTTTAAAAGTTTTTCACAAGTAATAAATTCAGATTTATTCCTCTTTTTATCCCAGCTTCTTATATGAAGGAAATAAAGAAAAAATAATAGAAAGAATACAAGAAAAATATAGGCATTCCATTAAAAAAAGGATCCATTCAATTGTGCCTCTGGCACAGCATGCCAGATGTGTCAGTCCTAACAACTCTAAGCACATACTTGAGGAGCAGACTTCAGCTGTAGTCGGAGGGGGGGGGGGGGGCTTTGCACAAATGCATCATACACGCCAGTTGCACCCATTCCTCAATCAGGATCCTCTGGTTCATGGTCATTCATGCTAGATTGCAGTGGTAACACAATATACCTACAGAACACCACCGGTACATGAACTGCTTTGCTCCAGGCGCAATTCAAGATGTTGATTATTATCTATGAAGTCCATACTTGAGGAAATCACATTCCTCCAGTGATTTTATCCATCCTATCAGATCAGGTGGGATGGGTATATTTTTCATCCCTTCTGTATACTGTCAGACGATCCAAGAGGCATGCCTTTTCTGTCAAAGCACTTATAGAGCAGCCTCTGTCTAGGTTTGGATAGTTCTATTGGCCTTTTGGAAGACCTTAAAAATCTGATTGTTCCCCCCAGCTTTTAGGGTCACGTTGTTAGTGAAGCCCAATTTGTATTTTTGCCCGGTGCTAATTGTTATTTATTTTTTAATTGGTACTTTTCATTGCTTTTTCTATATTTTTATATTTATGTTCCTATTTTTATGCTTGTTAACTGCCTAATTTGATTAAGATGGTTGGCAATATAAATTTGTATAATGCCTGAATAAATAAAATCTCCAAAATATTTGCACAAATGTATTTAAAATGAAAAAAAACTTACTACCATGGTAAAGCACTTACCCTTTGAAGAAGGAAAATTATTCTATTCAGAATAGGGTTTTATCTGTTTCTTTTTTAAAGATAGGAGGATTTTACCATGTAAAACTGGTATGTAATAAGTACTATTAAGTACTGCTACAGACTCTGGCTGATATTTTAACATAAGAATATACAAACCACAGACTTTTGTTTAAGGCATAATCATCCCTGGTGATCATCTTATGTTTCAAAGCAAATGCACCAACTATTCAACTTTAGATTTAGGGAGAAGGCTAAGCGATTCCTCCTTTTAGTAGCAGGCTTCTGCCCCTCTATATTCAAAACTTCTCAACCTTCAATGATTTGTCTAGGAAGAGAGGAAGCTGTTGCTGGAAAAGATAAATGAAAAGCTCCTCTATGAATGTGATGCTTCACCCTTAAGTATAAAAAATTATATAGCTACAGATAATTTTTCATGCATCTTTGGCAAACTTAGTTATTCAGTTGTTTATTCAATGAACATTATTTTTTTTTCCCATCAAAAAAGTTTCTGGTGAAAGTATTTAAAATCACATTTAAAAGTCAGTATGCATGAAGAGCACTGAAAAGAATAAAACCAATAAAATTTAATAAACCTTAAAACCAGGAAATATAAACCAGCTGCCATTTAAAATATGGTTTCAATGTACTGCCTGCACTGTACCAAGATTTTTATATGTAGCTATATTTTCCTGTGCTATTTAATAATATGCACTGTTGTTTTGTATTGTTCTTTTCCCCTTATTCTTAGTGTTAAATGACACTGTAATCTCCTTAGAAAACTTTGGTGGTAGTTAAGATTTTCTGAGATAACTTTTTTTTAAAGACAAAACTCCACTTCCTATAAGGAAGAACAGACATTGAAAAATTACTGTTATTTCTAACAAAGTTCTGAAAAATCTATAAAACAGACAAAAATATTTCAGAAATATCAGATTAGACATTAAGTATTTACTCAATGTGAAGTGAATTTCAGGAGTGCCTTAGTGGATCTTCACTATTAATTAATTTTAGGATATGACTATTCCACTTTTTCTCAGAAATGTTATAAAACATACACACTGGCTCACCACTATTTTATTTTCACAACAACCCTATAAATTGAATCAGGATCATAAAGTAAACATCTACAAAATCATACAGTCAACTCATGATTGAATGGTATCTCCCTAGGCCTAATTTGTCACCCTGGTTTGATTTTAATTTTATAAACAATTCTTCAGTGGCTCTTATCTAGGAATCTCTTTCCCCAAAATATTGTCTAGTTTAGGAAACTGCATAACAATACTCTCCTCATCATATAAAAAGCCATTTTCGTATATCATTGGGTAAAGAAAGTATTGCTAGGAGAAGAAATTAAAAATGGCTCCTAGACCTGTCAAATTCCAGATGTCTTTGCAATACTCATGATTGGATTTTTCTTTTCTCCCAAGGCCAAGCTGTCATTAAGGAAAGATTTCAGCTTTCATTAGGAAAGGAAAAATATGTGCAGCTTGCAAACTGCAGAGAAAATGAATAACTGTACTGTGACATCAAATGTGAAAACCAAAATAGACATGCAAACATCCTCGCATATGGAAAATCATTTTATCTGGAATGTCAAAATAGGCATACATATTATCATTTTTGACCAGTACTTGGAAGACATTTTTGTAGATAAAGAGTTTTGTTTATTTTATTTATTCTCACATAATGTTGAATTGCAATAATTTGTCAAAGGCATCCAGATTACTGCACAGATGAGCTGGGACTTGAATCTAGTTCCCCACATTCAAATTCAGCACATTCTATTATTATTTCATCAAAGCATTAATGCCTTCCCTTTCTGAAACCTTGATGAAAATGATTTGTCCATGTAATATAATTGAATAACAAGATTATAAATCTTAACAGCATCTTAATAATCAGACACCAGATGTTTCCTCCCTTCAATCAATAATAAAACTTGTCTACCTACCTACCTATCTGTATCTCTATCAGGGTGGGATTCAACCAGCGTTACTACCGGTTTGGTAATTACGTTTTGTTGCACGTGCGTGTAAAATAACCTTAGGCTGTGCCTCCCAGACAGCTGAAAAGTGCTGCGCGCAGGTGCACAACATTCAAAAAGCTGCTTTTTCGCTGCTTTTTCAACCTCACCTATGCCGCGCAAAGCAGCTGAGGTTGAAAAGGCAGGAAATAAAGGACAGGTAAGAGCCGGGGCAGGCGGGTGAGCCAAACAGCAGCAAATACAGAACCAGTTCTGTGTCTGCTGCTCTTCAGAGCTACCTGCTCTATAAAACTGGGCAGAACCGGTAGCATCCCACCCCTGATTTCTATTGAATTTATTTGTTGCCCATTTCACAGTAAACAACTCTCTAATGGCTAAGATACTGGAAATGTAGTCTCTTAAATGGACAATATTCAGAAACTTTTTATCTACTCCAATTCCAATCAGTGAAAAGCTTTCAAGTATAGTTGAACAAATATAGACTTTTATATGTTATTGATTTCTAAATCCCAGTCATAGCTGGTATTAAGGAATGATGGGAATTGTCAATTAACAACACTTAAGAATCAATGATGTCTGCATGGGATGTTAAAAAAAAAAAGACCATTGGCAATAACAATGTGAATTTTTCACCCTGTTTGTATTTTGTGCTGATGTCTCCTTCTCCTGCATACAAAAGTGAAGGGCTTTGACTATTGACCAGAATTAGTATCAGGCATAAATTCATTGGCTTTATTCAAGCTGCAAATGTCAAACAACAGGCAACCTTCAGCTAACACATAAATAGGTTGAAGTTCCAAACCTAACTTCTACTAGTTCAAAGTTCATGGGAATAATTGAAATGTAGGAGAATCTCTAAGAACATTTTCTCTAACTTGAATGCTTTCATAGTATATGGATTTAAATTTCCAGAATTTCCCAGCCAATTAGTTGGCAGTTGAGAAATTTGGAAGCTGAAATCTATATAGTTATACTGTGCCCAAGCTAAGAAAGGGGCGTAATAACTTAGTTGGGTATAAAGGACATTTTCTGTCCATCTATTCATCTGAATTTCAAGTTTAAAATCTACAGATGTGTCTAGCTGCATAAAGAAACTTAAGGAAAAACCTTCTGATATAAGACTTCTTTCCCAACAGCTGCAGATACATGCAGTGTAAAATAAGATAGTATATAAATGAAAATAAAATCAACCTCTGGGGTATTATCCAAGAAAGGAACAAACAAACTTTCAGTAGCCTGACTGCCTTTAAAAAAAGTTTGGGGGAGCTCAAGATGCCTGTCTAATGATACCACTGGAAAAATGAGAGCAAAATATTCAGTCTTTTTTTTTTGCTGCTGCTGCTGTTGCTTTTAAAAAAATAGAGCCAAAAATAGTATGGTCAGTCAAGGGTGAATATTAAACTTATCTTGATGGAACATCCTCATCCCCAAAGAACTGAATCAGTGAATTTGATTTTGTGCTGCCAAACTTCATGATTTGGGAAGTATTGAAGGTGGCAAAAAAGAGAAATTGCATACAGCCAGTGAGGTAAGGATTGCCTACTTCTGCCAGAGAATGAAGCAGACCATGCTACCCAAATCTTTTGGGACCTTTCCTTCTCTTAAAGAAAAATGGCAGCTTTCTCAGAATTTGTTCAATGGGGTTATCAAAATATAAGCACAGAACGTTAAGAACAAGAATATCTAGATAGTTAATGTAGAAACCTAATCTACATTAATCAGTATTCAGGTGATTGGCTCATTGTTCTTAAAAAGAAGGTTATAACTCCATTGCAATTAAACAAATTCTTTACAGGAACAAATTTAGACCTTATTTTTGATCAATCTATGACAATTAAAACATTAGTAAAGAATCACAAAAACAGCTTCACCAAGATATTAAACTTCAAATCAATCTAAGGGGAATTAAATATTTCAAATAATTATTACAAAGAACTGAAAGCAGTAAAAGAAATGTAATTATGAGCTCTTCTCAAGACTGAAATAGATGTTAGTCATAGCAACATACCTTTTTATAACTGCTTGGTGAAACAGCTGAATTTAAAAGACTAGATTCAGCTTTTAAAAGACACAGGCCACTCTTTTGAAGACAACGAAGTCCATATTTTGGACAGAGAGGACCACTGATTTGAAAGAGCAGTTAAGGGGGCCATTTATGTTAAAACTGAACAGCCCTTTCTCAACAGAGGGGGAGGGATATGACATCATCTATTTCCAATCTACACACAGTACTTTCAACATTTCCAAGAAGGCTCCACACCAATTTGCATCACTCAGGTGACCCTGATGACAAAGATAAACCTCCAGGTGACTTTAATGACCTGCTAAAAGAATGCAAATGACCAGCTGTCTGCAAGGACTATAAAACCTTCCATTCCTCAGAGCTGAAGAAGCTTCTTGGATGAGAAGCAAAATGTCTTCAAAGAAAAAACCAGAAAGTCCAATTGCCTCTTGAAAAAACATATTTCATAGTGATTTGTATCTGTGCTTTACTTCCAAGAAAAAAAGAATATATCCATAAGAATGAGGGGCAAAGAGGGACTTTCATACCATTTAATTTCAGAAAAGAGGAACAAGAGAGAATAATTTCCAGATTCAAAAACATACTTGTAAGATAGGCATGCAAAATATCAATCTTATAAGTTAGGTGTGAACTACTTCTAATGCTCTCAAGACCTTATATAGGATTTATAAGATATTGGGCATCATAAAATAGTAATACTTTTATTTTAAAGAGTGTTATTGTTGCTGAAACAAAACTATTGCCTCTGCAGCTGGTATATTGAGTTATTGCACTTTTCACACACGTTTTGAAATTTGGTTCTATGTTAAAGAGGATTATAAGATAATTTGTATGCATTAAAAATCCTTCGCTTGCTCAGTGATAATTTATCTTATTTATCTTTCAATTATACATGAAATTGCTGCATCTCTTGGTGAAGACTACAATTTTCATTTTGAAGTAATTGACGTCGAACTTTCATTGCTAGTCTGTTGCCAGTACTTGGCAAAAACAAAAAAGAACAGAAGAGGTATACATAAGCATGTTTGCCAATATCAGAGGATCAAACTCATTTTTGTTAAAATATATGCAATAAAATTAATAAAGAAATTAAATAGTTGTGCTTAAGTACTGTAGATTTTTGCTTGTGTCCTTTCTTTGGGTTTGGATTAGGCAGGCAATTTGGAGACGCATGCCTGACCTGCACATAATTATTTTCATTTAGCATAATAATTCAATGTAATAATCTTCAATTTACTGTAGAAAATGTTGTCTTAGCCTCTCACCTTTCCTTCAAACAAAATCAAATGCTACCTTCAAATTGATGAGTACAACATAAAGAACACCTCAAGGATAACTAGATTATTTTTCTGCTAAATGCTGTCAATCTGTTCCCATCCTGTACATTCTCTTTTAATCACCCAGTCTACATATTTCACATGTAGATGCTTGGCATAAAATTTATTAATAATGTCTAAAATATTACCTTTTTCCAGGTCAGTCTTGGCATCTTTAATAAAAAGTAGAATGGCTATTGATTGGCCATTCTAATTTTGGCCATTGATCACTCCTTGGCATCAAGAAGAGTGGTCTTTATGACTAAATCAGGCTGCTGGAACAAGGAACCTCCAATGAAGAGTTTGACTTTATATATTCAGCTGCAATCCTATCCCTCCACCTCCATGGTAGCTTTACTAGTCCTTTGTTGCATAATAACTTTAGATATTTCAGAAAGAGATGTATAGGCCAGTCATGTAAACATTCTGTACTCAGGAAAAAGAAACTTAAATCACAAGTAGTTGCACTAAAAAGAGATGAAAAGTACTTCACCCATACCAAGAAGCTTCTTTTAGGGTACAATGATCTGCTGTCTATGTAAGCCCACCAGAAGTCAAGCTTGAATTCAAGATGAGTTCAACAGGAAAAAAGAGCACAATAAAAACAAGATGAAAGTTAAAGTAAAGCAGAGTATTTGTTTGGGAACAAAAAGCCTGTAAAAGGATGCTTTTTAATTTTTAATAAAATTGCTGTAAAAAATACTACACCACCAAAAATCATGTTAAAACACACATACTGTTGAAGAAAGATTTTCCCTCGAATATAATATTTTTTATAGAGGACTATAAAAGATGCAAGAAGGGCAATTTGGAAGTTTTCTTCTGTTTTGTTTCTAGTAGATGACTTGCAAGCAGCAAACAGTACTGTTTACAATAGTAATTATATTGATTTCATGCTTATCATTCAAATAGAAGGTAATGCTGAAGACAGCTCTTTCCTGATAAAAAATATTTAGCCAAACAAGCCTGATAATTAGTGATTCAAAAGAAATACACACTGAATTAATAAAATTTACATCCCATGCTCTTCCTTCCTTATCCATTGACAAAAAAGCATTGTTAATGTCTAGTGATACTAAGGTGCAGAAAAAAGGGAGGATCCCTCCTTTTGCATGTGGTAGAGATATCTTAACCACTTTAAAAAGTATGTCACAGAACAGGGATTCTCAAATCGTGGGACTGATTCCTCACAGGGTCACACATAAATTAAAGATAGTTGCAATATTTTTTTAATACTGCAGGGCCCAACCTTTTGGGCACCAGGAACCAGTTCCATGGAGAAATATTCTTCCGTGGTCTGGTGGGATCATGGTTTTGCATGCTGCCTGCATCCCACAGAGCCTCGTTTGTTTGCACGGACTGGTTGCTGGCATGCTGCAGATTGGTGACAGCCTATGGAGCAGAGGTTGGGGCCCCTGCTGTAGGGCTTGCACACTGCAGGTTGAAGCACTCACAGCAGCCTTGTCTGGTCAATTCCACAATGAGTTCACGCAAGAGAATCGAGGATAAGTGCCCAGAATGAGCCTTCAAAGACAGTCAACTTATGCATCTAGCCAAGGTTCCTCTGAGTATTTTGGCATCTTCATTATTTTTATTCTTCTGAACATGGAACCACTGGAAGACATGGCTGTAATGACAATCAATCTCATTTTTCAGTTGATTTTTTAAAATTAATCTTCCAGTCACTATGTAACGGGCTGTTACATAACATGGGCATACACAGACCAGATCAGGTCATATGGTTGGAGAGCTTGCTCAATCTGCAAATCAAACAGCCAGAATAGCCATTTGTATAAAATTCTGTCAGGCTCCACAAATCAAGAAAAGCACATTAAAACTTTTCTAAGCAGTTTTCTTTATTATTCCTAATTTATAGATAGAAATCTCCCCAAACTACAGCAGACTATTTACACCATAAAATGTAAAGTCAGAGGACTCTTAGGGAGAAACTGTCTTAACTCTTTCTCCCACACAAACTACCTTAACTACACTATCTTTTGCTTCTCTGGAACACATTCCCTCCCTTCTGGAAATCCAAACAATATCCCATCACAATCCAGTCTTTCAGTGATCCAAGATTTAAGTGTGATGCCAATCAAAATGCCTATATTGCCACATTGCGAAAATGGCAAACTCCTTGCAACTATGTCAGGGCTCTCAAACCCTGAAGCACTACACCATAATGATAGATGAATTTGTGACACTCCTCTGATGAATAAAATAATAATTGCCTAGAAACTAGTGGGGAGGGATATTCGCTTACTTTTGCTGATAAAATTAGAGAAAGAAGGCAAAAGGCAAGTATGCAAATAAGTGCAGGCATTGTCTATGGAGATCCTCAATCATCCAGGTCATGGTTGTCCCAAAGGTATTTTTTTTCCAAGAGCAACTGGGCTTTCTTTTTTTTCTTTGAAGATGTTTAACTTCTCATCTAAGAAGCTTCTCTAGTTCTGCTTCTGAGAAGAAACTTCTGAGGAGAGCTGAAGAAGCCTTTTGGATGAAAAGTGAAACATCTTGAAAGAAAAGAAAAAAGAAAAGTTCAGCTGCCTCTTGAAAAAGCATCTTTGGGACAATTGCAGACATTGCTATTGGAAAGCTTGGATGCTAAAGTGATGTTTGCTTGGGAATGGCTTGCTTGCTTGTTGCATTTAACCCTTTTCTCCTTTCTGTAGTACTTAAACATATATTGGCTTTGTTTTCCTATCTACACAATTACTCCTTGCCTGAATTCCTTTTAGTTTCATTCTTCCTTTTCCCAATATAGCTATACCATCCACTTATTCTTTTTATTTTGCTTAGCCTGCTGGAAGGAGAAATTTGTGTATGTATTTATGTGTCAATTGATATGTACAGGTAGTACTAAAGTTTAAAAATTAATCATTTATCATTCAATTATTATAACTTTGTCCTGCTCTGTTTTTGGGAATGAGCATCTGGCAGGCAGATAGACATATGTCTATACATATTCAAGTATATCTTATGTTTATTTATTGAGGGAAGGGGGAAAACGTGCAGTATTAATTTTAGCTGGAGCTGCCAATCGTTTTATAAGATAAGGAATATGGTCATTGTTCAGAATTTTATTTTCTGCTTTTTTTCTGCATTCTTTTCTTTAGGATTTGTTTTATATTTGAGTTATTTTTGTTTTGGATAAATACAACAATTCTTTTCTAGAATCTTTGAGATATCTCAATAATTGAAAGGAGCATAAGACACTGATGTGGAAACTACTATAGGTGTTTGCAAAATGAAACACTCCCCTCCCCCGCTTTGTTCAAACTTCTGTGGACTTCAGAGGTGTTAATGTTTCAGTGTTATTAATCTCTGTTAATGTATTCTCTTGAGTGTCTCTATAGTAGAGACAAACACACATTTTGCAAACTTAAGGACAGAATATTTTTGCATTTATTAATCTAAAGCCATTTTGCAATTTATCATAGATTTCCGGGTTAGACTGCATTATGTATATTGCCCTGAATTAATATTCATAAAATGCCTTATCCAGTTGTTCTGAGACTGTAGGTATGCTTTGTGGGCTGCCATAAAAATGTCTTGAAATTAGGAACTACTGCTGCAATATAGTTTTCTCTTGAAATGTTATTTTGCTATGTAGGTACCCTACTTCCTAAACTTCAATAATCTCAGTTTGGTTTCCATATGTGCTTGTTGTTAAAATTGGTTCCAAGCTGCTGAACCTATTGAAATTCCACAATATTTCATTTCTATTAAATCTTTTTCAAATAATTTCTATTCATCCGATCAGATCCAACCAATTAGGTATGCTGCAGATCTCATCAGCCAAAGAGTATCAATTGGCATGAATTAGGAGATGGACTTTTTCTGCAGTAGCCCCTGCCTTATGGAATCTTCTTCCCTCATAGATGACAATGGCCCCAATCCTATTGGCTTTTTACAAAACTTTAGAAATTTGGCTATGTACCCAGGCCTGGAATTTGGAATGTATGAAGGGCTTTACTATTAACTGATTAATCATCATGGCTGCTGTTTATACTTATTCTGTGGAAAAGTTTATTATTTTAATGTCTTTTAAATTGTTTTAATTGTTTTAGAATTTTTGAATTGTAAGCCATCCAGAGTCACTTGGCTGAGTTTGGTGGCTATAGAAATTGAATGAATGAATGAATGAATAATGAATAAATAACTAATAAAAAACAGATAAATAAATCTCTTTGACATTGGCTATGTTGGTTGTGGTCTATAGAACATTTGGAGGATACTAGGTTGTATACTAGATTGTATAAGCCTAAGTAATACAACAGATTTCCAAATTTAAGTTCCAAATCCATATAATGACATGATTTTATTATTTTTTCCTTTTACTTTTTTTTTCTTGTTTCAAGACTTAGAATAAGTAGCCTGAGCTATGGCTCTTTTTATTTTCATGAATTAGCTCATTTTTAGTTAAAACCAACGTAAAACCAACGTAAGAATAATGCTATGTGTTTGTACTACGATAGTCCTCAATGTACAACCATAACTGAACCTAGAACAAGGGTTGTAAGTCATGGCAACCGTGAAATGATTTGCAACCAATTTGAGAACCTACTTCTTCTAAAGGTGAATGCTTCAAGCAGAGAAAGCAGAAATGACAGAATCTGTATTAACGGTTTATTACCTGCTTAATTTTTCTCAGTGGTACAGCTTACATTTCAATACAATATTTTACTATGGCAACAGTTGCACTGCATTAGATCACACTCCTTAGGGTACACACAATCCCCTCCTCATTTCCCACCCCAGCACTTTCATTTTATTAGAGCTTTTCTTTAAAAACACTAGTTTTAAATAGTTTTATTTCAATCACAATGCTTATATGACTCCATTGTTTTACTATCAGGACTGTTTTTTCCAGGTATATTTAATGCAGCAAATGCCAATTCCTTTGAAAGCTCCCTTACAGTATTTCAAAAAAATACACCCAGTAGTTAGAGGGTTAATTAATGAAATGGATGACTGGACTGAAAATAAAATTCATTGTTTAAAAAATGCAAAACTATGAGAATTAGGCACACTATCATATTATAACTACTGAGAATTCTCAATAGTAAAATAAAGCCTTGTTCTCCCAGCATTTTCATTAGTTTTCCAGTAGTGGCAGACGCAGTGTGAATTATAATGACCAGAAAAACAGTGATTGCTCTCTTTAAAAAGCACATATATATACAGCAAAGACATATACTCTCTTTCTTTAGGAACATGTAAATTACCAATTATGTAGCTGCACGCTTAAAAATTACATTTTCCTTTTTCCTGAATTTGACATCTATTTCTCAGAAGAGCAATAAATGCAAACAGAATTTGAAACTGTTTTACAAGATATAGCATAATACAAATAAAGTTCAACAAAATCATGCATACTCATTATTAATTTTAACTGTTGCATTCAACATCAGGAAACTTGAAGGCAGTGATCAGGAAGAAAATTCAGCTCGGCATAAAATGCTCTTATATATAGTTTTTCTGCTGCTATATTTATATTTCCAAAGAAAAACCTTTTGAAAAATGCAATACTAGTTATGTGTAATTGAGCACAAAGTATTGTGTACTTATTAGAATCTACTTTGCAGAATTGGCATGTGGATAAAATGGGTTTGAAGAGGACAGATATGAATGAGATAATAGTAGTAGTAATAGTAACTACCACTGGAGGTGAGAACTGCACCCGCCTTTATGGTTTTCCAGGAAGGCATTAAAACTTTCCTTTGGGCCTGGAGGAGGGCACTCACAAGGTAAAAAAATCTCACCCTTGTACCATCCATCTCTTGGTTCCTGGAATTTTGCATAGATTTAATTTTTTTAAAAATCTGCATTGTTTTAAAATTTTAACTGTTTTCCTATTTATCTTTTTAGGAACTGTAAGCTCCCTTATGGGGAAGTTGAGCAGCATATAAACGTAATGAATGAATAAATATAGCCTTTGTACTCCTAGAAAATAGTATAGGTATAGTTATTCTATGCTAATGATTAGAAATGCAGGAGGTCAAATGTAGATCAGTTCTATAAGGCAGTTAAAAATCTCACCATAAGGCAGAATGCACAAGCTTACAATATAAACTTACTTTAGATTCCATAGTTCCATGCAGACAAATCCAAGATCTAAAATCAGACTGAGTGATCTCTTATATCAACCCAAAGTCAATAATATAATCAGGAATAGCATGTATAAAAAAAAAATCAGATCTGAGTTTGGAAAAAGGTTTGCCAACTTACAGTAAGTCTGTCACCACTCCTCTCAACCCTTATTGTATACACTAAAACAGGTAGGCCTAATTGACTCTTTCGAGGACCCCACTAAACACTGCTTATCTTTCTATTGTGTGTAAGACCTGCGAATCTTTTCCTGCTCAGGTTCTAGGCTTCCTTGTTGGGTACAATGGATTGTTGGTAATATATCTCTGGAGAAAACGTTTTCATTTCCAGTGCTATTCTGACTAATCTTTTGAGTCACCTGTTCACGATCTGAATATCATTCTGGTTCACTAGCTTGCAATACTGAATAAGGAATTAAACCAAACTACTGCCAAACTTCCATGTCTTTATATCAGTATCATTGTGTGTGTGTGTGTTACCATATAACAGTTGGCAGGAATAAGACTGAAGAATTTTGCCTTCCCAAGGTGTAAATGAGAGCATGAAACATAAAATTCTTCTTCACTCAAATTATAGTCACAATCACAGTTTGATCCACCTAAAATACAGTTATTAAAAAAACAAAAACAAATTTACACATATAGATTTTAAAACATGTTTGATTAAACTTTAATATGCATATTAAACCAGAACACCTGCATTCACCCTTGGTGTTGACCCCAAAACAAGCAAGGTACGTGATGGCCTAGCATGGGTTTGTTCCAGATATACTTCAATCATACATATGTTGTGTTTAAGTAGGGAGCTACTTTTTTTCAGTTCCTTTTTGTTCTACAACTACTTGTACCATTTAAGAGATCTCTTTAATTGAGGAAGCACAGGAAACTAAAGTGGAAAGAAAGACTTGTTATACAAATGGAATTCTACTTGCTTCATTTTAGTTAGTTTACTTTATTGTCATTGCACCTCATACAACGAAATCAAATACCATCTTCAGTGCACATCATGACCATGACCATGGAAATAAACACAACCACATATCCTTCACCCTTCACACATTGAACCGGAAACCCCCGACACCACACCAACACTGCACTATACAGCAGAATTCAAAAGAGCTACTGCCCTGGGATAGAAACTGTTTTTCAGCCTATTTGTCCTTGTTTTTATTATTCTGTACCATCTGCCAGGTGGTAATAGTTAAAAAAAAAAAAGGGTTCCCAGGATGAGATAGATCTTTGAGAATGTTTTGAACTTTCTTAAGGCAGCGAGAGTTATAAAGCTCTTCCAAAGAGTGGAGGGGGCAACCAATGATCTTCTGGGCAATTACATTAACTCTCTGGAGTGCTTTCCTAACTGCCACTGTGCAATTGGCAAACCCTACAGAGGTGCAGTATGTTAAAATGCTCTGTATGGTGCAGTGGTAGAAGACCACCAGCAGTTTTTCATTCAGTTGTTTTCTGAGAAGTTTCAGGTAGTATAATCTCTGCTGGGCCCTTTTGACCAGGGTTGCAATGTGGGCACCCCCAGTCAGGCCCTCTTTTAGGGTAACACCCAGAAACTTAATACTGGCCATTTGCTCCACTCAGACTCCATTGATAAGCAAGGGCTGAATGTCTGATCTGTTCCTTCAACAATCCACTATAAGCTCCTTGGTCTTATTGGTATTGAGGACCAAGTTATTGTCTCCACACCACGAAAGCAACCGGTCCACCTCATCTCGGTAGGCAGACTCATCCCCCCCAGAGATAAGTCCCACCACTGTTCTTTCATCTGCAAATTTAGATCTAATACTAATTTCATATCTCAGACATACATGAATTTCTACTCCCTTGTATGTCAGAACAATTCAATGGACAGGCAATAGCTCTGAAAAGGTGAGCTCTGGTTTGAAAGACAGATCTTTGGTAATAAAAATGGCTGTCACAATGCTGACAATGTATTTATTTCTTACATAATCATCTACTTAACCTATTAGAACTGGATCTGTTTTCTTTTGTTTAGACAATAAAATATATTGTAGAATTTTTTTTCTAGGATTCCAAACATTTTTACCAATCTTATAACAAAAGGGATATTAAGGTAATTGATTATAAGTACTGATTATGATCCACCAGGTGTTCAGTCATGATTGGAGTGCCACCTATTTGCATAACTACCTCCTTACCTAGTCATGGAGAGAGTAATAAGTATAAAAGAAAGCCTGTGATTTATCAAGTGGTTCTTCAGGAAGGAAGAGTGATTTTTTAAAACCTGCCATCTGCATAGTTCACTGTATAAACAACCATTCTTTCAAAACCAATTTCATTTTACTTGAGAATTCAACATACTCCAAAGATTCCCACTTCGATTTTGCATTACAACTGGAGGATTCATTAAAGCTGAATTATCAGTTAGCCCAACAGTTATCTGACTTGGCAGATAAATGAAAGAAGAAAAAACAAACTTATGTTGAGAAAACAATTTCACCTCCTTTATACTAAGTCTGAATTAGGAGGCAGAAAAGTAAGACACATAAAAACTATAGTATCCTTTCTTTGATAGCAAATTGATCACCAAAAGACTCTATTTCAGTCACAAAAGTATCTTATGGAATTGTGTATCTTCTTAAATCTTAATCTATTTCGAGGTGTTCTTTTTATTTATGTTTGATTTATATGCATGAAATCCATCAAACAGCATAAAATAGCAAATCGCCTTTCTTATGGTATATAAAGATTTCTATCTGCCTATCTCAGCTCAGCTCAGCTATTTTTTCCCTGTCAAATTAATACTTTATAGAAATAATGTATCTAAAAATGGAAGTAGAAAAACCATGCTTTCCATGCAATGCATTTAATTGAAAGATAATATGATCACAAATCTCAGTTGTATAAAATATACTTCCCCAGGGGAACCATTTGTTTCATGTGTAACTGGAAGAATTTCAGCAATAAAGAAATTTGCAGAATTTCTAAAAACTGCATTGGCCAATGGTGGTTCTTTTATTATTCACTTTTACATTGCTCTTTATATAACTGACTATTAAAATACAGTCTGCTCAAGACAAATGGAGTAGAACTATTTTACTTGCCCCATATAATCCCAGGCCAGAAATAATCATTGACATAATTATAATGGATACAGATAGTCTTCGACTTATGACCACAATTGGGCTCAAAATTTGGTTGTTAAGTGAGATATTTGTTAAGTGAGTTTTTCCCCATTTTCTTTCTTTCTTGCCACAGTTGTTAAGTGAATCACCATAGTTGATAAATTAGTCTTTTATTTTTTCAGCCACCATATTTGATTTTAATTGTTTTTAATTTTGTATTGTTGTCGTATTTTTAATCGGCTGTACACTGCCCTGAGTCCTGTCAGGGAAAGAGGGCGGTATATAAGTTTAATAAAATAAATAAATAAATAAATAGTCATACAGTTGTTAGGTGAATCTGGCTTCCCCATTGACTTTGCTTGTCAGAAGGACACTAAGGGGAATCATGTGGCCTTGGGATACAGCAATGGTCGTAACTATGATCCAGTTGCCAAACATCTGAATTGTTTTCACATGATCATGGGGATACTGCAAAGGTCATAACTGTGAAAAACAGTCATAAGACACATTTCTCAGTGCCACTGTATTTTTGAACAATGACTAACAAACTGTTGTAAGTCGAGCACTACCTGTAGTGAGTTGACTATCCAGAAATTCTTAACATTCATTAAAATATGTTTTAATAGTCTTTTCATTCCCATCTGTACAGCTGTACTTGGAAGAAATTGTTTCTTAGGGCAGGGGTCTCCAACCTTGGTAACTTTAAGGGTGGCGGACTTCAACCCCCAGAATTCCACAGCCATGTCTTAGATCATAGGAAAGACTAGTTCCCTCAGTGGAATAAAAAGAGACAAAATAAACTACAGTGAGATACTTTTTCAAAAAATCTTCCATAAACCCAGCTTTTGAGGTAACTATTTTCCAGTCTCTAATCTTTCCTTTTTAGAGAAGGCTACTGATAGAGCAGTGTACTCTAGAGGCATAGATTATCTAAACCTCTTTTAGTCTGGATTCAAATCTGGACATGGATGACAATGCCAGTGGCCTGGTGCCACTGTGATGAATTGGTTTTGTTTTGATCTAGATAGGAGAGTACACTCTTTCTGGTCTTCTTAGAACTTTTAAGGGCATTCAGTACTACTAATCACTGTGTTGTTCTGCACTATATGCAACAGTTGGGAGTTGGTGCCATTGTATTATAGCATTTCTGCTCCTCCTAGATCAAGTCAATGGCAGTGGGGAACAGCAGCAGGTCTTGATACTATCCCAGGCTTCAGTTCTCTCCCTCCAGTTTTTAATATTTGCATGAAACCATTGGGAGAGTTCATCTCTCGGTTTGTTGCTGATGATATAGGCTGAGCTAGACATATCGTAGAAATTCTGATCTGGTATTTGGGGGCTACTGGAACTCTAGGAAGACCATGTTACTATTTATTTGTAAGTATTCTTGCTCTAGGTAGCAAGATTCTTGCTCTGGATAGGAGACCATTTGTTGTAGACCTACTTGGAGATTAAGTTTCTAACAATTATGAGTAGGTGAATCACAACTGAATTACTGCAATCTATATGGCATGAAGAACAACATTTGGAAATTGCAGCTGACACAACATACATATAGTTTTACTGTCTTATTATTGTAAGGGTATACTACCATAATCTGCCAGGAATCCATGCAGATTATGATAGTATATAAGAAAGACATTTAAAGAACCAAGTAACCAAACTGAGACGTATCTCAATTGGCAGGATGCAATGCCAATTAATGTTTAGATTTTAAATACTTATTTTACTGCATTCCACTATACAGCAAACTACAATCTATATATTATCTATATATTATTTGACATAAGCTCAAAAATTTAAGTAGTAGCTCTTGGAAAACAAGGGTCCAAGAAGAATAGGAACTTGGACAATTTCTTTTCTTTTTCTCTTTTCAGTATTTTGGGTATTATCTATATAGAGACTTCAATAAATGCCATGTGGAAGAACATATTTATTTATTCCTTCCTAAATAGACATGTATAGGTAGTCCTAGACTTATGACCACAATTGAGCCCCAAATTCTGTTATTAAGTGAGACATTTGTTAAGTGAGTTTTCCCCCTTTTACAACATTTCTTGCCACAGTTGTTAAGTGACTCAATGCAGTTGATAAGTTATATCCCAGTTGTTAAGTGACTCTGGCTTCCCCATTGACTTTACTTGTCAGAAGGACGCAAAAGGTGATCACATGAGCCTGGGATACTGCAGCAGTCATAAATGTGAACCAGTTGCCAAGCATCTGAATTTTGATCACATGATCATGGGAATGCTGCAAAGGTTGTCACTGTGAAAAATGGTCATAAGTCACTTTTTTCAGTGTGCTGTTGTAACTTTGAACAGTCATTAAATGAGCTGTTATAAGTCGAGGACTATCTGTACTGCCCTGTTCTAAAATATGGACAATTTCCAATAACCATTAAAATAGTAGAACAGAAATCATTAGAAAGCGAAGAATCAACAATAAAGCATTGCATTATGGCAAACCCCGCCCCCAGTATTATCACCAACAGCATAAGGCCTACCTTCCATTTTCCTCAACATCTGAGTACTTTATTTCCTAACACCAGGCACCTCACTGGCCTATACCTGTTCCACACCCTTCTAGGCTACAGCTGTTTGGTAATAAGTTCCACAAAATTTCTGAACTGTTTTTACCTGTCCTTTAGAGTACATAATTCTTAACTTCACTTTTAGTTTCTATTGCAGTTGAATATGAAAGAAATTAAAAAGAAAGTATATACTAAAAGAAACTATGAACTACTGGAATATGATCATATACATTTCCAATTCTATTACCGTATTCATTTTTGGACATTCTATATCACCAAAATATACTGATTAGAATAGTATTGCTTCACTGTGAGAACAGACTAAAACATTATACTGTAGCAAGAAAGGATAACTGAAGGGGACATGCCAGATATTAGAAGACTGCATTTTCCTCCATCATATAATATTACGGTAGACTGAAAAGTCACTGAATGTAATTAATTAGCAATAGATTCTAAGAGAGACTTGAGAGAGCAATTTCTCAATCATACGTAATTACCTAATTATAGTGATGGCCACAAGCTCCATTATTATCTTTAAACTAACAAATCAAATCATGGAAGATTTGTGAGTTTCGTAGCTTTATAGATTTTACAAACACAAGGGCATCTTCAGATAGATGCATCTGCTCGTGAAAGATCTGGTGTTCACTTGTGTTAGAATCAAAATGTTGAACTATATTGTCCTTATTCAGCAAGGTACTTCTTATGAAATATCTTAATTTCATGGATAAGATTTAAGACTCAGAAGCAGTTGTACACTATGGTGTCACATAGAGTTTTATTTTGCAAGTGATGAGAGATTGTGGGAAAGCTGAAAAAAGAAGGCAAGAAAATACCAAGGTAAATTATCAAGAGTTAGTGGACAAGTTAGTTGACTGCTTATATCATAAAAAAGCACTTAGCTCAGGTATAGAGAAATCTTGGAAGAAGCATTTCAAATCATTTAGGGAGAATCCATCTTACTTAATCCATTATAAATAAGGCTAAGAAATTCCTATTACAGTTACCAAGATTGATATCAAGCCCTACATTCAGCTGTGCAAGATCATGGAAGACAGAAGTACATAGATTTTAATAAGGTACATAAATGTTAGTCTGTATAAGTACAGAATCTTGAAACTATAATAGGATTGTCCAAATCTCTTGATTATTTATGTCTCTATTTATTTCTCTTTCTTTCCCAAACTTCCCACAATCTCTCTCAGAAATCTATGGTTTTTCCATTGTCAGGGCCTCACTTATCATTGTGTCTCACAGCTACCTGTATCAAGATTGATACCTTAGTTAATTTTCTCAAATAACATGGAATGTGCAGTACTTTCTCCTTATCTTTTGTTTTACATTGTATAAAATTATTTATAAAATTGTGTCAGATAATGGATGAAAACAATTCCACAGGTATCAAAAGTCCAACTGGAATTTTTCATACAAATTGATAGCTTACTTAATTTTCTCAAATAACATGGAATGTACAGTACTTTCTCCTTATCTTTTGTTTTACATTGTATAAAATTATTTATAAAGTTGTGTCAGATAATGGATGATAATGAGGAACTTAGGGTCATGGAACAACATATTGTAAATCCACCTACACAATGTTTTACATATATTAATTCCTAAAGCACATAATTTTTCTTTTTCTATGTCTAATCATATACTTTTTTCCTTGCCTACCTGCAGTTTACATTAAAGCACATCCAAGCTATCCTAGTTACTTACTACTTGCTACAGAATCCTCCATAGCTAGGATAGTGGTTGCTAAAAGTTCAATAGTTTTAAAGATGCTGTTTTGCTACTGAGGGAGGAAGAAATTTAAAGAGAACAGAATAAGAAAAGTTTCAGCTTTTCCACAATTAATTACCAGATAATTAAATATACCATATTCTGCTTTACTGCAACAATACAAATTCCAAAATGATATTTATCATGATTGCTTTTTGAGGTGAAAACTTACAGAAAAGTTAGAAATAGGATGAAACAAAAATAAATTCCAGCATAAAATGTGTCACCCAAAGTCAGAAAGATACCTTTATCTGAAATATTTTTAGTTATTATGGATGGGCTAAGAAAACAATTCCACAAGTATCAAAAGGCCAACTGGAACTTTTCATAATTACTATTTTTCTCATGAAACATACATCAATTTAGATGAAGAGTAATTAAATTAACATATTGCTCTGTCAAATTATGCATATTGCTAATTGCATCATCAAGAGTTATATAAATTTTTTAAAGTTTAGTGGTAGGAATAGGAAAAAAATAAGTATCAAGGGAAGATTCGGACAGGTTTCCAAGTGATGAAATCCATTTAAAAAGAAAAGAACAAAGTCCATCTTCAAAAAAGATTTATCTTTATCTCCACTCCTCCCCCCTTAGGAATGTGTCGAGCCCGAAACCCTTCCCCCATGACTGCCACAGAGAAAGTAAGAAAAAGAATATATACTAAGCCTAATGAAAATGGCTACATGTCAATTTCGGGCTTGACAGATTCCTTTTCAATTGTACAAGGAATAATAGTGTATAAATTAGTTCTTACCCCAAAAAGGCTCTTTCAGCTATGAAACAGGGTGCTTCGTGAGTTTTGGAAGTATCTATCTATTGAGGTAATTCCCCGTTAGGAGAATGAGTGCACACAGGGAGATGTCGTGAGAGTAATGTTGAATAACACACACACAGCACACAGCTACACTGTATAGTAAAATGTAGGTTTTACTTCCAGTAAACGATTAAGCAAAGTCCAACAAGCAGTCCAAGTCATACACGGTTATATCAGTCAGTTTTTAGTCCAGGGATAATCCAATAACGAAGTCCAGTATCAAAAACAGTTCAGTATTAGACTCACATCAATCCAAGAATAACAACAATCAGCAACAGTCAATAGGGAAATACAGGAACCAAAAACAGCAAACAGAACATCGACCATCTAGCAACACTCTCTTTCTTCTTTCTTCTTCTTCCTCCTCTTCCTGGGAAACCAGGTTTCTGGCTCCATCTTATGGCCGTTTGAGAAACCACACCCAATTACAATTTTAGCATTCCCTTAAAGAGACAGTATTAAAATGTGTATCCTGGTTTATATATTTCCAACCCAACTGTTAGGTCTTACATTCCTAACACTATCCAAAAAAACAATCCTGACCTTGAAAAAACTGGAACAGCTAATTTCTCAGTTGGAACTTTCAAGGATGTATCATTTTTACATCCATCCATAAAGGATTTTTACAGGATCACAGCAGGGAAGAAAAGAATTAAACATTTTTCTTACATGTGTTATAGCCCTGATAAAGTCTTTACTGTATCTGAAATAGCTATTATAGTCTAACCATTGGACAATAGTTTGAAAAAAGTACATTCTTGTACTTTATCATTTCATTTAAATTACAAAAAGAGAAACATAAAAAGAGAAGTGCCATCACTGACAGGTACATAAGAGGAAAGTATCTGAGCAATGCTTTTCCAAATACATTCATTACATTGAGTTCTTCCAATTTCAGTGAATTCTTCCAATTTTAAGTACAGCACTATATTTAATAGCTTTCCTATTAAGAAGTGTCTGTGGCCATCCTCACTGGTTAGATCAATTCAGTTTGCTACTCAACCAAGCACTGTTGAGACAATCCGATCTCTTTATGCAAAACTTTAGAGTACATCATTTCAGCACAGATGGAAAACAAAACCAACTCTACTTAATTCCTGCAATTTTCACATAGTTAAAGAATAGTTTCTTCCCTTTCTGCCATTAGTGCAGGTCACATTGTCCAATTAGATGCCTTGGTATTGTTATGGAAACCTGTCCAAGTTCTTGCTGACCAAGGTTATATGATCTTGTTTCCCACAGGATGATTTCTTGTTGTCTCCTGGAACTGACATTCCAAACCTAGTCTTCCCTTCCCCTTGGCTCTGAGAAGCGAAAATGGCTGCAACAGCATAATCATGCTTTGAACTTGACAGTACAATCCATGGTAGTTCCTGGTGGCAAGTATATGGCTTTGCATCTGGGAATGCTTTAACGTTTGCTTGTGTTACATGCTTCCTTGCTTGTAATATCATGGTCAACCAGTTTAGTGTATAGTAGTAAAAAATTGTCTTTTTGTCTCCTTCCTGCTGCAAAACTTGGCATTGCCAAATTTGATTAAAATCCCTGGCTCTGGAGGATAAAAGATATCTTGTAATGTTGTACTGGCAGAGTGCATTAAATGATACAGTGATCATAGAAATAGAAAAACATGAATGAAAACTTCAAAAATGAATCTGAAAGTAGAACCTGGCCTTAAAGATGCTGGGATATGTCAACGGATAACCTACCTGATTTGAATTCAGTACTGAACTATTTTGTACTTAGCCTCAGTGGAAACAAAATGAAAAATTAGCTGTTGCATATAACAAATTGCCTTCTGCTCAACTACAGACGGTAATGGCATTTCAAGGTATATATGTAACTCCAAGAAGAGAAATGATGAAATTGCAAATTTCCTTTGTTTTCCTATTCCCCCATCTTTTCAAATATCTTTTAGGGTAATGCTGTTGGAGACCAAAGGGTTTGACTTTATTACTTGATTGTTAATTTGCACAACAGCAATCAAGGGTAAGTTAAATATATCAGTGAGATATTTAGTGGTAGATGCTTTAAACAGTTTCTCCCCCTATATCTTCCAGAACACATTTGCTTAACAAACAGTCCCTCTTAATTATCTCAAAGTGGGACTATAACAAATTACTATGGATACATATTTTTTTCAAGTAATATTATATTGCTGCCCATTATTGTTACATGCAATTTAATTTCACTGGAATCTGGATTTCAAATGATTATTTTTGAATACATAAACATGCCTGAAAATATGTATTTATATCATAACTAGCAGACTACAGAGGTTCAGAAATATGAAATTGAATTAAAAACTATCTTAACGAATTAGCTCACCAAGTTAAGTGGGGTGGGAAACAATCCACACAAATACAAGAGCACAGTATATGTCAGAGAAAATACTACCATTGAACATAATTTGGAGAAAATAGCACTCTCATCTATTCATGCAATGAACAAGATATTTTTCAGGCTCCTGTCTCCTGAAAAAAAAATGTCTCTGCTTTAAGAGGCATATTAATTTTAATAGATGATTTTCTTAAAGTAACAGCATCTATTTTAGGCATGCATGGAAACATATTAAAAGTCAGGTCACTTTAATGATTAGTAGAGATGTACTGTGCTCATCTGAGGCCCAAAGAACTTCAAAAGAAGCAACATTCCAGGTATTTGTTTTAAATAAATCAATGATTTGAAAGTATCTCAAAGGGCAGAACAAGGAATGATCTAAAATTTCCTTAGTTTTATTTCTTACATGTAATTAAAAAGTTGCATTATTTGTCCATCTTTTCTGATAATAAACCTAGACACTGCAACATCATCAGTCACATTCACTAAATTTGTCTATAAAAGATTTGACAGCTGTCCCACAAAAAAGCTAAGTAGAAATCCTTGAGGTAACAAATCTGTAAGTAATAATTTTCATCCTGGCATTTGGGGTAACACTCAGCAATATATTTTGTGTAGATATTTGTGTTTCATGGGGTGGAATCTATAATGTTTGTTAAAAATGTCAAAGATGTTGTCCTTATCTGTATATATTTTATTTTTTCTAAACCTTGAAATTATTTTATTTACTTTTTCAGGTGAAACTATGTTTATAAAACAAACAATGGCAGTTATTCTTTGCTAAACATCTATGTTTGTATGTAGAGATCTGTTAAACTAATGAATATTTTTAGATTTGAGGATGCCCATATGGATAGTTCTCTGGTAATGATAGCAAATGGATTGGGATTTCTATGGCTAAGCAATGCTATCAAAAAGCACAGCACCACATAATTGTATCGCTTATAGCACCTGGCAATTCCAGTTGCTTTAATAACCCCAGCTTGTATGGGTCATTAAGTGAGGACCTCATGTGATTGCAGCATGAGAAGAGGCAAGACTCCCAGAAATATGTGTGCATGTGCGCGCGCGCGTGTGTGTGTGTGTGTGTGTGTGTGTGTGTGCATTATGTGCATGTGTGTGTGTGTGTGTAGACAAACTGACCAACTTTTTTCTGTCAATGTAGATTTTGGAGTAACTTTCCTCAAAAATTATTTCAGGTCCTACACTTTCTGCAAGGTATTAAAAACTTCATGAAAATATTTGAGGAATGAGTTGATGCTATTGGTAATGCTAATTATTTGATTCATAAATAATTTCATTGGTTGGTTGTTTTTAATCTATAAATATAAAAACTGTGCAAAAACCCATTTAAGAAGAAACCATATGTAATATTTAAGATAGAAAACTGAATTAGAAAATATTATATGACCTTATCAAGTTCAACATTCAAGAGGGACCCTACTTTTTCACTAGACATTGTGCCAAAATTATGAAGCAATTAACTAACATTAGCTGGACCATTTTATTTCCCCCAAAGTGCTACTTACAATTAAAGAGCCATTTCATATAATTTTCCCATCCATTATGTTACAAAAACAGTATATAAAAAATAATGACTAAACTAAATACAAATCATTTTAGAATGAGTTGCTCTCACCTTTCTAGAGTAGTTTACCTATTTAATAGTCTTAGTTAAGCTTAGCTTAATAATTAGTTCTCAAGCTTGTTATTTTCCCAGTTGTTAAATATTTATTTTCCAATTGTAGACATTTCTCAATAAATGAGTGGTAGAATTCACTACAAATCATTTCTAAAAATACTGAAATAGCATCTGGAGGATAGAAAGCCAAAGTGTAAATAGGGATTTTTTTCAGACTTTCACTATTATCATTTCTGCATGAGGCAAAGATAAATACATTTTAATTACTTATTGTATTATAAACTGTTTCAACTCCTTCCCTCAAAACAACGCTATAGAGCACTGCACACCAGAACAACTAGACACAAGAACAGTTTTTTCCCGAAAGCCATCACTCTGCTAAACAAATAATTCCCTCAACACTGTTCAATTATTTACAAAGTGTACATTACTATTACTGTTAATCTTCTCATCACTCCTTATCACCCATCCCCTTCCACTTGTGACTATAACTTTGTTGCTTGTATTCTGTTTCCTAGTATGATTTGATGTTGATTGTACCCTATGACTATCATTAAGTGTTGCACATTATGATTCTTGATTCTTAACTAATGTTCCTTCTTTATGTATACTGAGAGTATTTACACCAAGACAAATTCCTTGTGTGTCCATTCACACTTGGCCAATAAAGTATTCTATTCTATTCTATTCTATTCTATTCTGGTTTTGTTGTTTATTTCTGGTTTCATTTTTATATCTGTGCTTGTCCTTTATTTGACTGTGAACTACTATTTAACAGAATAACAGAGTTGGAAGGGATATTTAGAGTTCTTCTAGTCCAACCAGCTGCTCAAGCAGGAGACCTATACCATTTCAGACAAATGGTTGTCGAATCTCTTCTTAAAAACCTCCAGTGATGGAGCAGCTACAACATCTGTAACCCAACCGTTGCACTGATTAATTGTTCTGTCAGGAAATTTCTCCTTAGTTCTAAATTGCTTCTCTCCTTGATTAGTTTCCATCCATATTTCTTGTCTTGCCTTCTGGTGCTTTGGAAAATAGGTTGACCCTCTCTTCTCTGTGGCATCCCCTTAGATATTGGAACATTGTTATTATGTAACTCCTTGTCCTTTCTTCATTAAACTAAATATATCCACTTCCTGCAAGTTCTTCATATGTTTTGGAATTTCTTTGGTGGGGTTGTTTGCTGTTCGTTTGGCAGTTC
Source organism: Bungarus multicinctus (assembly GCA_023653725.1). Lineage (NCBI taxonomy): Eukaryota > Metazoa > Chordata > Lepidosauria > Squamata > Elapidae > Bungarus > Bungarus multicinctus. The sequence continues at coordinate 65,512,264 of CM042836.1, read as the reverse complement.
CTTGATTGGGGTATTGTTTACTTCTTGATTGTTGGTCTGATGTTAATCTTGGAGTTAATCTAAATTAATCTGGGTACTGATTGCCATGGCGAGATGTTTTGGTCTTTTTGTTCCCTTTTGACTTGTCTCTTGTTTGGCTTGTCTCTTTTGCACAGTATGTATTTATTTTATTTATTTTATTTGTCAATCACTTACAAGATAATAGCTATAAGTATATACATAGTTATGAATACATGAAATGGATATATATAAGAAAAATAAAAAGAAACAATAGGACAGGAATGATAGGCACGTTGGTGTGCTTATGCACGCCCCCTACAGACCTCTTAGGAAAGGGGTGAGGTCAATAGTAGACAGTCTAAGGTTAAAGTTTTTGGGGTTTGGGGAAGAAACCATAGAGTCAGATAGAGTATCCCAGACATTGACCACTCTGTTGCTGAAGTCGTATTTCCTGCAATCAAGTTTAGTGCGATTAACCTTGAGTTTGTATCTATTGTTTGCTCTTGTGTTGTTATGACTGAAGCTGAAGTATTCATTGACAGGTAGGAAATTGCAATGTATGATTTTAGATACTATACTTGGATCGGACCGAAGGCGGCGTAGTTCTAGGTTTTCTAGGTCTAGAGTTTCAAGTCTGGTGGCATAAGGTATTCTGCAACGAGTAGAGAAGTGGAGAACCCTTCTAGTGAAATGTAGATATTGTTTATGTCTATTGATGGCTAATTTTGGCTTCTATAAATGTCCTAGCATTTTGGTCTTGGCTTGGTCTAGGAGAGCCACAATTTCTCTATTGAACGTATGATTAAGTCTGTCCATATGTTGTGAAATTAAAAAAAAATCATCATATCTTCTGACTGCTAGTTGGTATTCATGGATTCATTCTGCCAGTCTTCTGTCTGTTTATCTTACTTAGTGGTTGTTGAAGTCATTACACTGTATGTTATAGATGACTCGTTTTTCTTATGGGACTGCTGAGTCTTTTGCTTTACTAAGAATGCTTTGGAGGGTTTAATTGGCTTGTTTACTATGGCGTGTACTTGATTCCATGGAGTTGTAATAATCTGTTGGTGATTTCTGAAATATTCTTGATATATGGTAGAATTATTCATTTTACAGATTGTGTTGATTGTGCTATATAGGGTTCAGTGGTCAGATAAGTTGCATGGATATTAGCTCCTTACTAGCACTGATGATGTTACCTAATTTGGGTAATGAAATGTCTGTGCAAATTTGATGAGTTCCTCTTCTACCGCCTCATCTAAATCCTTTATTTAAATTTGGGGGCCAAAAAAGCAAGAAAAATTTTTTTTTAAACAAATAGCATAATGTATATTTAAAAAGAACAATTAAAAGAGATCAAATCTAGTATTTCCTAACTTGTTTTTATGATTTTCAGAATTCAATTTGTAAAATTTATCTAAACACTTTTTAAAATTTATTACTATGCTGTAACTTTTTAATTCTAATATTTCAGTTCCTTTCTGCTAAACATTAGTAAATGAGAAAGTCAGATTGACAGCTAAAACCAGTTGTTAATTCAACAATGCCTTTAGAACAGAAATGGGGAACAATGGCCCCTTTATGATTTGTGGACTTCAATCCATGGGCCACAGTAGACTACTGGGCCATAGCATATACGGAACCAGGCCCTGTGAGAAGTGGGCTGGTATCCATATACACAGCTCAACTTGTACGAGCCGGCCGGCCTGTGTATACACACATGTAGCTCAGGGGTAAAATTCAACCACTTTGGCCCACCTCAGTAGAGGTGGTAGGGATGATTTGAATTGGTAAAAAAATCACCCCTGGTTGCTATTACTATTATACCAAGTATACGAAGTTACACCCAAAGAGCCAGTAGGAAAATTTTTGAATTTCACCCCAAAAGCTCAACTTACCTAATAGCCCCACTGCTCATGTAAGTCAAGCTGTGTGCGCACATGCATGCCAGCCTGTTACTCGTGCAACCCGGTTCCCCTCTCCCCCCACCCAACAGGTCACCAAGCTGCTAAGGTTGGGGATTGTTGCTTTAAGAGAACTTATTTTATATGTGGCAACATGTCATCTTGCAATAAACTTGAGCTAACAATGGATACTTTAATCTTCTGCCAATTAATTCTGAAATTGAGATTCCCTTTTCCAATTAAGAGATGATATGTTTGTAATGAATATAATAATTTAATTGATTTTTAATTTGTGTCCAATTGTGTTGAAGACAGTGAGGACTAAACAAGAAACAGTTCAGCTTTGTTATGGATTTTGCCAACATCCAATTCACGCTCAAGCTCTCCTACTGTTCATGGTCTTATTGTAAGAAAGTATCAGAAAAAAAGATTATATTCTTAGTTAACTGCTCATACCTTAAAGTTTAGAAAGGAACAATGAAGCAGCTTGAAAAATGAGTATTAGTAAGTTGTACAGACCCATGTGTACACACACAAGAATGTTAATGTAATAAGTCTAATGAATAAAACTATCAAAATAATTCAATTTTCATAGTCTAATGTAAAATTATCTAACTGATTATAGTATCCAAATCATGCCATAAATTATGTGTAATTTGGACTGAAATCAACAATACAAAATTCAACTGATATAAGATAGAAATTCAAGGAGACTCAAGGAGTATTTAAGTCGATATGTGATTTTCTTCATCACAGAATTCCATTTAGGAAGGACATTTGGACCATCAAGTCTAATTTCCTCACTGCACAGAAATCCAAATTACAGCATCCCAAATAGATAAATGGCTGTCCATTTTTTAACCAAATATATCTACTGCAGGGGATTTCACCATCCTCAGGGTAATTAGTTCCTCTGTCAAATTGTTAGATTTTCATCCTTACAGTTTGCACCTTGCAGTTTGTATTCTCATTCCTTAATTGTATCCTTAAAGTTTGCAATTAAGGAATGAGAATACAAACCTTGGATTAATGACATTTATCAGAAGAAAGAACAAGGTTATGCCACAAGAACACCACAGAGTACTCTACTTTCAAATGAGATACCTATATATAGGCAATTAGGTGACAAAACGCATTTCCTCACACTTTTTCTTTGCAGAGGACAAAGGTTTGCCTTATTTTCTGTTAAAACAGTACAGTCTGCACTGTCTTGGTAATGCACAGTGTAATCATTGGGAGCAGGAACTCTCATATTATTATTATTAGAAAGTCTTTTCTAACATTCCATCCGAATCAATGACCTGTAACTTTTATCTCAGGGACTGCACTCTGAAATGAAAGCAAACAAGTTTTGTCCTTCTTCTTTGTAACATGCTTTGAGATATTTGAGCAGTGTTATCATAACCCCCTCAGTCTTTTCTTAAAACTAAAGATGTCCAATTCTTTCCCTCTCTCTCTTCATTAAATAGTACAAAGTTACTGATTTTAAAAAATGGATTTATAAAGCCTAATAAATTAAAGGCTTATATAGCTGCATACAACCCTACACTGATATATTTACATAATATACACATGCATACAGACACTTGTTCATTTATCACAAAAACATGCATTTAGACACTTGTCTATTTATTACACAAAAAAATCATAGATTGCTGCCTGAAAATGGATGGTTTTAACTTAAAATGTGAAAAGAAATTACTGAATTTCCAAAATAAATAATGTGCATAATCTCTGCTTCTTAATTAGATCTAGGATTTAAAATTACAAAGCGCAATTTCAGAAATCTATTCGAAAATCAAACTTATTATAAAGTTAGACTCAGACAAAAGTACTAATTACTATCAAAGAGTAACTTATTAGCTCCTCCACAGAGGTTAGCTGTAATTTACAGAATAATCTCTTGAATAATAGAAATTAAAATGTTTTGTGCATAAAGTCAGCAAGTTGGTAAAATCATATAAATGAAGTAGATAAGCAATATCAGTTTGCACCAAACTGAGATAAAGAAATTGGAAGTAATTGTTGCTTAGAACTATCTTTCTCGTATGTGTATCTGCAGTATCAAAATTTGCTTTCCCAATATGGAGTACAATATAATTGTATTGGGGAATAAACAACTATGCTTGCATTGTACAGATTACAAACATACATTAATATGCAGAAAAAAGAAAGCAGTACATTAGACTTCCATAAAACATAATAGAGCAAGAAGTAATATATATACAGCAAATCTAAGTAAGATCATACACTGAGAAATCAAATGAAAGAAAAATATTCTACCCACACATCTCTGTTGAAAATGAAAATTCCAGATTTTTTTCATCAGCAATACTAATGCCAGTTGGAAAGTCTTTTGAGTTATAGCGCCAATGCATATGAAAGGAATCGTGCTAAGGCAAGTTGTTATGGAGAAACATTCCAATCCAATGGTTCCCAGTGGAGAATATACTTATATATTCAGTAAGGTAGAATAGAACGAGTGAGGAAAATAGAAATAATGACTTTCCACCAAAGAAATCCAGTCTTCTTTAGTGACTCTATACCAAATGAGCACATGTTTATGGACTGAATTCATATATTGATATACAGCATCAAGCTATTGTTGTGAACCACACTTCAATAAATAAATATAATAAATAAATATAATTAAGATTATATATAGTGCATAACTTTACATTTCACAATTGACTAAATTTATTAAACATAATAAGCAATGGTTTATAGACTATAATGGCTACATTCACAACAATTAGCATTATGATATAAGGACAAAGTAGAATTCCCTCTCTTCCTCAGTTATTTGTGAGATATCAATTACAGAATGAAAAGACAATCACTTCAACCAATACTGGAGCCATAGCTAGTCACCTTGTAGGGGAGATGGCCGTCATAAAAATGTAATAAATAAATAAAATAAAAAATATTATTTCACGTAAAAAAAAAAGCATTCTTTGTTATTCAGTTGAATACAGACATAAACCATAGGTGGTATTCAGTAGGTTCTGACCAGTTCTGGAGAACCGGTAGCAGAAATTTTGAGTAGTTCAGAGAACCGGCAAATACCACCTCTGACTGGAGATTATACAGTCTCCTTCCTCTGCCATGCCCACCAAGCCACGCCCACAGAACCAGTAGTAAAAAAAATTTGAATCCCACCACTGACATAAACTAATATTAAACAGTGCTATAAAATAATATTGTATAAATGAATAAAATATTAGCATATTCTGCGCAAAACTGGTACATCTGTTTCTCTGAAATCCAAAACCCAAGTGAAAAGTACAATAATTATTTCAAGAGCTTTCCTAAGATTATATATGGTACATAAGCTTTTCCCTCCTTACATATGTATATTCTATTGGTATTTAAGTGCCCCCTGCTGGAAACGAATGCCAATCCTTGAAAATACCTGGATTAAAATAGTCTGGCAAATACCAGGTTACATTTAATTGTATTAAATACTTTATTACCTTTGTTACTAGCAGGTAAAATTATGTGACATCTCTGACACAAGAAGTTTAAGCCATAAAATTAAGTAGATTAAACAAGAAAATCAAAAAATTAAATACTTGCTTTGTGCCATAATTGCATACTGAATATCTTAATGCAAAATATATCAAATCAAGCATCAAAATATTACAAGATAGTAACAGTAATAATAATCACCATCACCACAGTGATAGTCTTCATTTATATTTTGCAGAACAAAACTATTCAATAACATCTTGTCTATCTGAGAAGAATACAAAATGGTGAATCACTAAGTTGCAACACATCTGAGAAAGATCTGGAGAATATATAACGATTAACGAATCTAATATGAATCAATAATATGTCTGCAATTCAAACAGCCAATGATAATTTACACTGCCTTAGATAAATACTTTTTACAGCAAAAGAAATGGAAACACTGTCTTTGGCATTACTGAAGTTTAAATTAGATTAATGAGGTCAGTACAAAAAGGTTCTTTAAAGGGTTCAGATATTCATTCAAAATGTTATCAGAAAAAATGAATGATTCACACAGCTACCAAAGCTGTTTTAAGTTTTTATACAACAAGCCAGATTCTCTTCTCAGTGCACTTTGCAACATAAGGATTATAGATAACATGGAGAAGGTGACTAGAATATAAAACAGATTCAGCAACAAGACACTTCAATACTAGAAAACGTTTATATCCAGTTCAGCTTTTGTGATCATTTAGTTACACTGAAAATATTAGACTACATGAATTCAAAAATGACAGCTGTTATCTTAAGATGAAACCTATTACACAGCCAGTAATTTACATTCTTAGCATCTTGTAATTAAACCTAAATGATCCTAGACATACGGAAATTGATATGATATAAAGAAGAAAATTTATTTCATTCAGCCTTTGGAATCTTGTCAAAAGGTCGTAAAAAGGGAATCGCATGACCTTGGGACACAGCAATGGTCATAAATATGAACCAGTTGCCAAGCGCCTGAATCTTGATCACATGACTATGGGGTTGCTGTAATGGTTGTAAGTGTGAAAAACGGTCATAAGTCACTTTTTCAGTGCCGTTGTAACTTTGAATGATCACTAAACGAACTGTTGTAAGTCAAGGACTACCTGTACATCTTTGGGTAAAGAAGAAATGTACACAGCATTCATTTACATAAATGTATATATAAGCATCCACAGCAAAAACTGTTAAGTTCAAAAGGATCAGCTCCAGTATTTCTGACAAATGATCAATTAGTTTTTATTTGAAGATTTCCAGTAAGAACACACCATATCATGTTGCAGCCTATTCCATTGGTTAATAGCTTATATTGCCAAGAAGTCTGTCTTCATGTCTAACTTGAGCTTCCTTAAATCTTCTGTAAACATACTCAGGTCATCCGTCATAAGATTTGGTTTCCAAACTCTTTCATCATTTAGATAGCCTTCCTCTGAACTTGTTCCAACTAGTCATTGTGGTTTTTGAACTGTGGTACTCAGAATATAGTACTATATGTATGATCTGACTACTGCTGAGTATATTGGGCTAATTACTTTCCATTATCTAGACTTTTATGTTCCTATTAAGGCACACTGAGATAGCCTTTGTCTTTTTAACAGCTGCACCATAGTGCTGGCCTATTCCTAACTTATATAGAACACCCAGTCCCAGGCCCTTTCTATATATGCCTACTGCCAAGCCAGGTCTTCCCTAGTTTGCAGTATCATTTTAAGGAGAGTATCATCTTAGTCTCTACTGAAAGTTTTACTGATGTCCATGCACTCAGAAAACCATTAATATGATATTAGAATGTCAAGGTTTTCTATTTCTAATTCCAGCTGTGCATTATAAACAACCTCATTTCCAGATAGCAAATATTCTAAGCACCCAAGTGGAAAAGTTATTTATAAGGAAATGAATTAAGACCACCATAAAATAAACCTATGCATTTTTAGGAGAGAAAAATAGTCCAACTGAGTAAAGTCGTGGAAGACTACATCTATTTCTCAAAAATAGATTTCTATATTATGTTTTTGTAAATAGCAGAGCAATCAGTAAATAAATAGAACATCCAATAGTAATAAGTTAAAAAAAATCAGTTTTCAGTTTTGACTTTGTACAAATGATATATTTAAGTTATATTTTATTCTTCCTTGCTTCAACATTTGATTGTAATTGCATTTTTGAACCACATATGTTTAATTGCCTCAATTACCCACCCTATAACAATGGTTTTAATCTTGAAGTAAATCAGTAGGTTTGCTCCAGTCCAAGCTAGAGGCCCTAACATCACAGTCAAATCAATGTGATTTGTATTTGTTGCCAGATATATTTCCATAGGAACAAGTATGATTAACTTGGTCTGGTTCAAGTTTCTAACAAATAAAGAAATCCTGATTGGTTGTAATTTTGTCTTCTACATTAATCAAATATTACTCTGAATTAAATTGTGTCATTATTTAAAGTTTTATACATGAACTAAAAAGTTTAATTCAAGAATTGCTAGTTTACAAAATGTCACACATTCTAAAACTGTTTTTTCCTGCCCTATCCAGTATAAACTTAACATTAGTGAAAATAATTCAAATTCAAATTTCACATTCAAACAAGCAAAATTCAGAAAAAGAGAGAAAATAATCTGAACAAGGCAAACTATAATGATGTCTGCTTCACCATCTAGTAAAAATCTTTATATCATGCCCAATAATATTATATTATAAACATACTTTTTATAGAAGATTTTTTACAAAGTTAAAAACAACAGAAAAATAAAAGTATAGAAAAGCAAAAAAGAGACAAAAAGAGAGCGGGGGAGAAAAAGGAGAGGGGGAGGGGAGAGGGAGGGGGGAGGGAGGGAGAGGGGGGACAACTATATAGATCCAGAAAAAAAGAAAATACCTAAAGAAGCCGCTTTTGATCTTCTTTATAGAGCCTTATCTAAGATTTATCAATTTACTTTTATACATCCTTGTGCATTTCTTGTGACATATACCAAGATATATTATTCTTTTTTTTAATTCCACATTATTTTCCATTGATCCACCTGTATGTTGTAACCACAATTCTTGGCTCATTTTATCATGTGCTCTTTAATTTTCCATTTCAAATCTCAACAATAAAGTATGCAATAAAGTTTTACAAGAAGTAAAAATGTTTCTTGTACTGAGGTCGATAAAATATTTTCATGCACATCTTGGATTTATTCCATCATTTCTTCATTCGTGGCAAACTGCAATTTAAAATGAGGCAATCCTAATCCTCCTCTTTCCTTTGCATCTTGAAGAATCTGAAATTTAACCCTTGGTTTAGTTCCCTATTATATAAATATAGATATATCATTTTTGCCATCGTTTAAAAGGTGCATCATTTCTCAAAACTGGGAGACCGTGAGTTCTAGTTCCGCCTTAGGTGTGAAAACCAGCTGAGGAGAATCATTTTCTCTCAACCCAACCCACCTCTCACGGCTCTTGTGTGAGGAAAATAGAAGAGGGAAGGAATATTAGATATTTTTGAATTATTTATAAAAATAATAAAAGTGAGATAAAAGCTCTAAAAAAATAGTATTGTCTGAAATAAAAACATTTTAGGTAACACATTCATTTCTATCACAGAAATTCTTCCCAGAAATGATAACTATATATTTCCCATCTTGATAAATCCATTTGGATTTCATTCCATGCCTTAACATAATTATTTTGAAATAAGAGTTTATGTTAGTCATATTTATGTCCAATATCTGCAGCAAAAGAACAGCTTAATTCTTAGCAATCAGTTACTATTAGAAAATCTTTAGCACCATAAACTTTTTATTTTAACAAGAAAATCCCAATATTAAATATGTCGGCTTTAATATGTCAGTAAAACATGTGAGTAAAAAAAATCAATTTTGAAATCATAATGTTTATAGGCTTCTGAGATGAAGTATAGACCAAGAATTCAATAAAGAAGCTGGCAGACATAAGACCAAGACACTGTCATTTTTAGACAAGTGACAGCATTTAAATATATAGCAGGAGATTCTGAGGTTATGGCGGGGTTCTAAAAATATAATTAAAAGATGTTGACCTTGACACCAATAGCACATGAAACCACAACATCAACAGACTAAAAGATTAATAACTAAGCAATTCAGATGACAACAAAAACAAGGGGGATGTGAATTCACAAAACAAAACAAGTGCTGGAAGTTGAACAGAGACAACCAGCAGTATAAGACCTTACACATCAAATACGAGGCATATTTTTGCCATCTCACTTTGGTTTTTCAACTTCAAATCTTTTCCATTTTTCAAACAAGTTTTATATTTATCTGAAAGACATTTCTAAAATATATGTCATAATAATAAAGGACAGTGTCCGGATTACAAAATTAAAGATCCCTAGGAGAAGATGCAGTTTTCCATCAAAAAGGAAAATAAATGTACTATACAAACGTCCAATACATCAGATACTAAAGTGAAATATTCCAAGTCATGGAATGTTTCTAAAGAAATATGAACCTTGCATCCATAAAAATAACTGCAATTAAGTGAATGGACTTTGTTATAAAAATATGTATTTTAAGCATCAAGCATACAAACTTTCTTACTTAAATGTAAATTTAATTAGATTTAAATTTCTTGCTTTTTGAATTGTATTTCTGGGAATGTTCTTCCAAGTCCAAGGGTAGTCCTTATAGGGAAGGGAAGGAAAGGGAAAGGAAAGGAAAAGGACAAGAGATATAAGTTCCAGAGCTATCCTGACTAATCATGGATCTCTGGGAATATTTTCCCAGTTCTACACCTAGAGATTCCAACATGTTTTATTACTGAGTCATTATTTAATTCCAATTGTATTGTTTATATTTAATTGATTGCTCTTAATATTATTTAAGAATAACTGAATAAAATCCAATCTTTGGTTAGATGCTAATCAAATGTTTAAATTGGAGCTAATGTGTATTATTATACAATGTATGTTTCTGGTTACAGTTATTCTCCATGTTACAAATCCTAATAAATTTGAAAATCAAAATCAACCTGTGCTTGTTTTGGGCATTTGTGAAATTCTACTTAGAAGCATTACTTAAACCATAGCAAAATCAAACGACTGAAATTTTCATCACACTCTCAAAGTTGCCATTAATGTAAATCTCACCTATTCCAAGCATCAGGTTTATAGCGCTTCTTCTATGTCACTTGGCAGAATACTTTTTCTTATAAAATCAAGCTGTCAACAGTTATTTAAAACTCTTATTTCATTCAAATTCAAAGTATTAAACAATATAAATTCAAAAATAAGTCACAAAGGAACCAGAAGGGTGATGATATTGCTCCATAAATCTTTAAATGCTGCCATAGGTAGAACTGAAAATACTGCAAAACCCTGAATCGAAACAGTTCACAATAATCTAAGAACGCCATCATTTCTCAAAATTGAACTATCCAATGTATAATTATGGATATTCGGGGCTCACCACTGCTGTATCATAAAAAAGAAAATGCAATGTTCATAAACTCTGTAAAGTAGGCTGAAAAATATATTAATAATTATACATATTCATATCCATTATGTTATTCCCTTTCAAGGCAAGCAATATTATGAAAAAGTACAAAGCAAGAGTAAATAATTGTAAGCAAAACAAAGTAAAGGCAGGAGATAAAAGGATATCTAACAATCTCTATCCTTGCAAATCATGTATGTTTCCACTATATTTACATACCAATTCATGCATTGTCTTTTGTTCTTCAAAAATTATGCCTCTCATAGTGCTACCCCTTGACATGGTAAACTGTCTTTCCAATATAAACCTGTACAATCTTCCTTCTATTATTCTCTATTTCAGTTTTATCCCAAATTATATAACTTTTATTTTGATTCCATCTGTCCCACTGCATGCTCCTTCATCAGGTTATAAAGCATTTTTATTATTTCTCTTCCTCTTTTAAATTTAACTGTTTCTTACTCTCTGATTAAATTTTTTTGTAACTCTACATACTATCCAATATCTTTCTCTAAACCTCACTTTCCTGTAGAACACTTTTTAAGTAAATTCACCAAATCCGTCAGTGAATATAATTCCAATTTTTGAATCTGCAAGAAAATAGTTTTACCACTCCATGGAAATAATATTCAAAGGAACAATGCTATAGCAGAATAGACCACACATATGTACTACCATTAAAATGCTTGAGAAAAGAGTATGTTAAGCTGTGAGTTCATATGAACATGCTAGATTTATACTGGAAAGACAATTTACTTGTCAAGGGGTAGCATTAGTAATGCTATTAGTATAGTGATATCTTGGTACGTAACTGCTTTGAAACCCAATGCAGTACTCAATGCATTTTGACATGGACATTTTGTCCCATTACTCATCCTTTGTTTGGTATTCGACATATAAGCTAGAATAGGCAGAATTGGCTGCCTTGTAACTCACTACATTATTCCTTATGGAAAAACATTATTTGGTACTGATCATTTTTGGTATTCGTCACACCTCCGGGAACCAATTAACAAAGAGTACTGAGGTATTACTGTACATACATGTGTGCACACAAGCTGGACAAAATAAGGTCTAGTAACTCAGTATCATAAAAGGTTATTTTTTTCTTTATTGGTTTAAGAGCATTTAAATGTAAAGGAAACCAAAACTGGTTGCAAACCCAAGTCTTCTCATATAACAACTGATAATAAAATAAATGGCAGTTCTTAGTCTGAGAAAGAAAATCTTGGTAAAAGCATAGTTTTTCGCTTCCTCCCAATAATATCTTCCAATGGTTTACTTATAATTTATAATAATAAACTCCTAATGTTTGGGTCTTGTGAAGCATGAAATAAGAACTATGTAGTAGTTGTTCAGTTGGTGCAGTTTCCATCTGGAGAGAAATCACATTGCAATTATATTGCAGCCTGAGACAGAGTAAAGAATCACAGTCCCCATGCCAAACAACATAATGGTAATTTCAAAAGATTTTCCAATGTGCGTGAGCCTGTATGTATTTTTCACAGGATGGTTAGGTTTAATACATTCTCCTGAAAGCTGGATATGTATTGCTGAAAAACTGTAGGTAAGGCTGATACATAAGAGTTCTCTATACATTATTATTCATTCTCAAAAATTAATGGGATAGCAATCATTATGCATCTATGTACAGACTTTTCACTTTTCACTACTGTGGCTCATACAATAAATATGCAGATATACCAAGAGTTTAAATCATTTTTGCTAAAAAAAAATGATATGTAGTTGGCTTTAAAAAGAAAAGGACTAGGATCATTTTATTATCATTTCACTGAACAATAACTTGCTGCAATGCCATCACATAATACAATGTACATGAACTATACATTATTATTACTGAGTTATATAGTAGGATCATCACCTAATTTAATCACTTAGTGGCAATCAACTTGTTGGACCTGAATTGAATCAGGAATAAAAAATGTGGAAGTGCCCTTGGGCAGATCTTGTCCTGGTGAGAGCATAGATCCTATATTGTTCTTATTTTACTTTTCCAGCAGAACCTCTCTGGTACTCTGACCAAGCCTGATTCATTTTAGCTTCTAAATCTAAGACAATTCTAGTCTTGCCACTTGTTAAAACAAGAATACCTTTCAACTATTCTGTTTCTATTTAAAGAGAAATTTATTTAATGGTATATTCTCTAAATCTTCCTAAGTATTTCAAAAGTAAATTTGATGTAATGTGTAATATAAGAAAGCAATTAATATATAATTTTAAATCCATCCATCCATCCAACTATCTTCCACATTTCTCAATACATTGCCCAAGATGGAAAATGTAACCAACTCTAGCTATACTACAGTAATGAATACAAAGAGCTATTTGAACCAGATTAAGTTGCTAGCATATGTTTTGGTAACAATTCTCCAGTAACAATATGTGAAAGCAGTATTTTAAATACAGTAATATAATTAAGGAATAAAGTTCTTGGCAGAATATTAGCTGAGACCACAAGGACTTTAATTATATTCTTCCTTCCTTCTTTCCTTTCCTCCTCCCTCCCTTCCTTCCTATCAATGTTGAGTCCTATCTATGCCTGAACTATTATTTGCAGTTTTCTTGGCAGGATCTTGCAAGCAATTTGTTGTTGCCTCCTTCCAAGGGCTAAGAGAGAGTAATTGGCCCAAAGTAACAAGATGCCTGTGCTTAAGGCAGGACCAGAACTCCTGGTCTCCTGATTGTAGTCTGGTGCCTTAAGCACTACACCAACCTACCCCATCCATGTACTACAGAAAAAAATACAAATGTGGGGATCATGAGAAATTCCAGAAATATAGAAAAACTGAAATGAACAAGATTGTGTGTAGCATCATACAACATTACACTATTTCTGATTTCCCAACATTCTGAACAACAGCAGGGCCAGCTCATAGAAGCATCAAAAGAATAAAGAGCTTTTGATTGAGACTTGAATCTATTAAAATCTAAAAAAACCTAGGGCTAAAGCTGCAAATATATATAGTAGGTAATTCAGCTGGTAGGTTTTAAAGTCACATTTGTTACTGGACCTTGTTTGGAGGGTTTTCACATAATGGTCTGGTCATGATCACAATCCTTATCAGGGCTGACATGACAAGCAACATTTGGAGAGTAATCAGATCTTGGAGAGCAATCAGATCAAAAGACAAGTCAAGATTAAAGAACAATTTAAATATATTGTCAGTGTTGGTGATCTCAAGCTAATTATTGAAGAAATGGGGTTCATATATTGAATAAAAAGTGACACAGCCAATATTGTAAAGGGTCATTGTAAAAACCCTTAATGTTGCTTCCTAACTGCCTTTGCATGAGATGTTGGTAAATTAGAAATGAAATATTACCATAAACCATCTCCAGCTTCAGAAGTATCAGGAAAAATATTTAAAAATTCCAGGTATCATCAGGTCTTGTTCTGCATTCTCGGGGCTTTATTATTGGAAGTTGGAAGTCAATCAGAGGAAGATACTTAAAATTGAAACAAATGTTAATACTGTAAAGATTGGTGGGAGGAGAGCTACCCTCCATATCTTTCTTGGCATTCCATGTTAAACTTTTTTACAGTTCGTATAAAGTTGGAGCGTTAATTATTTTAATATGATATGGATATTGAATGCAGGATTTGAGTCACAAACAGAATAAACCAGAAAAATCTATAGGGTTCTATATTTCATCAGATTCCTTCATGTTGTCCTATGGACATTGAGAATCTAAATAGGACTGATTTCTATTTTTCAGTTCTCAGTCATATTTTATATTACCGGTACTAGCTTAATTGTTGTGCAAAACATTAATAACTCAGAAGTTATTATGGTGAAAAAATTAATTAGTAACACTACAGTAATGGCAATGCTAATTAAATAATTTAAAACCTTGCCTCCAGCATTATTGAGTGAATAATAACATAGATGCTAACAATTCATTCCATGCGCCTCATACCATAGACAAGTTTTTTATACTATTAATTTTAATTAAAATGTGATATTTTCAAACCAGCCAAACCAACCACTTCTGATTCATTATTAGAATATTTACATTGATATAGGTTCAATTTAAAAACTTGCAGAAAAAAAATTATTATGGAATGGTAATCCTTATCTGGGAATTATTTTTCTATGAAATCTGATGTTTTATTACATATTTGTGCTCTAGATTATAGATTGTTGTCCAGCGCATCTGTTGGATAGTAGTTAGGAAACACTCTGCAATGGTTAATGAAGCTTTTTCTTACAAAGCAAAACAATTTTATTCTGTAAAAATGATGTATGCTTATTTTAATTCAGCTGCTTCATGAAGATACTAATTTTGTTGTTCAAAACATCTAAGACAAAGCACACATTTAAGGCATATACATTAATCAAAGAAATATTTTCTTCCAATAGAAGAGAATATATGTAGCTCAAGATTTGTTAAAGCTTGTTGATTGCTTGCCCAACTATGGAATATCGTCAATGCCTGGTCTTTATAAAAAATACAATTCTAATCTTTAATATGAAATCAAATATTACAAATTAAAACTTGGAGGAAGTATTAAGTTCATTGTTCATACAGTAGTTGCCATTGAAGCAAAGGAGAGAAAATGAAAGAGTTACTCAAGCTCATTCTGAAATTTGCCAAAAATTAAAAAACATATAGAATGCTGACATTTAAATTTATGAATTTTAGGTTGTTAATATTGGCAAATGCCTAGAACCGTGATGGCGAACCTATGGCACACGTGGAGGGCAGAGTGCGCACGTGCGCAGTGGGACACTTCCGGGCGACCTCTTGCATGCCGGCAGAAGTGGCTCTGCGTGCCACTTCTGCCACAACGCAAGAGGTCTCCCGGAACAGTCCCACTGCGCATGCGCACGCGCTGGTTGTTGGGTATCTGGTACGCATGTGTGGGGGGGCGCAGGAGATGTGCGCACATACGCAGAGGTGCACGGGGGTTTTACGCACATGTGCAGAGATGCAAGTTGCAGGGGGATCGCACACGCATGCGCAGAGACACACAGCACGCAGGGGGGTCATGCGGACATGTACATTGCTTTCTGGGTGTTGGCACGTCAGCACAGGAGCCCAAAAAGGTTAGCCACCACTACTCTAGAATATAAAGGAAACAGAGCAAAGGATTCAAAATAAGCAAAGGCCCAACTGTTGTAACTGCGAGCCCAGAATACCTGAGACTATTTATAATGTTCATCTCCCCATAAGTTTTAAAATTAGATAAAGAGAACCCAGTTAAACAAGGGAATCAAAAATATTATACATATTCATATATTCATTGAGGAAAATGACCCAAAACTGTTTATCTAATTTTAGGACTTGGGTGGAAAACAGATCATATTTATGCAGAAATATTAAAAATTCAAAAGGCTTCACAAACTTTTTAAGCACCACTGTGAATATTAATTTCCATTACTCATCTTGCCTTGAGTCAATCAAGTCTTTCAGATAAGGCCTTTTAGCAAACACAGAAATGTAGACAAATGTGCTAACATTATGCCACATGCAGCATCCCTGCTAACAATAATAGTTCTGGTCAGTTTGTGCACATTTGGGCCAATGTATCACTAGTGTAATCGTAGGCCAGTTTTATCACCGTCCTATCCATTACTCTGTGCAAGCTACAATTTCTAATCTAAAGACCATTTTATAGCCAAAACACTATTACCTGTATTCCCACATCTTACAGATCATGCAGTTGTATAGACACACTCTCAGGATGGCAAAATATGTAACGAGGATTTCAATGGATAACAGCTGATTTGAACCTTAATCGCTTTGGTCAAATTCCGACTTCTTAACAAACTATGCCACACTGATTATAATTATGAAAGAAGTGAAGAATTAAAGCCATGTCATTCACAAGATTTAGACAGCTGCTTCAGAAAATATTCCAGATTGTTTTCGCCTATACGTGATGTCCAGTTTCTTTGCTTTGATTAAATTATTTCCCAAATAAGCTAGATGACATTTAAAACAATAAAGTCACTTCAAGGGGATGTATATAGCTTCTCGCTCACGTTGCAAAGACCTTTTTCAAATATACATAACATAGCACTAAAAGTAGTATCACCATTGGGCATGTGGCTGGAGCTGATAGAAATCAGTAAGAAAATAAAGTTCTGTTCATCCATAGTAGCATAACCAATACAATTTCCCAATTTAGCAGAAGTTTTAGAATGTTATTACCAGTCTGCTGCTTGGGTGGGGGGTTGGACTAGATGACCTACAAGGTTCCTTCCAACTCTGATTATCTGGTGCCAATGGCACCAAATTAGAAGACTGAAATAGGTTATTGTGACTTCTATGGAAAAGCACTACATATGACAACTGCAGTATAATCGAATTCATTATTGGGATGAGAATTAAACTTTTATAGAAGTGTTCATGTCTTTACTTATTCATAAAATTTCATTTCCATTTTTTGTTACTAAAACAATGTCAATTTAATGTCAATTTTTGCAGAAGTAAAAAAAGAAGTTAGGTTTGCCCTGCAAATAAGAAACAAAAGATGCTTCTTATAGCATAATTCAATAACCGAGAAGCAGGCCTTGAATACAATTCTTAATAGAGAACTTTTTGTATGCAAATACCCATCTATTTTCCTAAGCCTGATTAAACAAGTGTAAGCCAAGTCCTTACAGCTCACTCCTGTAAATCATAAAATAAAATAAAAAAACCTATCTGCTCTGAATAATGGTGAAAAAGAGAGGCTCAAAACAATTAAGTCATTTTAAGTCATGCTAAATGGAAACCTGATTGCATCTTTTATTAATTAGTCTTAGTTGACATTTTAAATAAAGATAAACCATTTATGAATATTGTGGACATTATGAGGTACTATATAAGATAGAACTGATTGCAATCTTTTATGACTGATTCATATTGAAACTGAAATATGTAAGCTACTATTTAATAATGCATATTTGCTTCTACAGATTCCTATTCCTAAGTATTAGAGCTGTC
Organism: Bungarus multicinctus; assembly: GCA_023653725.1. Classification (NCBI taxonomy): domain Eukaryota; kingdom Metazoa; phylum Chordata; class Lepidosauria; order Squamata; family Elapidae; genus Bungarus; species Bungarus multicinctus. The sequence continues at coordinate 65,494,450 of CM042836.1, read as the reverse complement.
AGCAATAGAAGTATGAAATAGGCAAGGCCTTAAAAACTGTTGTTCAGTTCAGTTTATTACAGTCATAGACCACAGAACAGAACAAATAAAAACATTCAGTGAATATCCAATTAAAAATTATAAAATAAAATAACAGATAAATTTATGATAAAATCCAGTCTGTCAATTACACATGGTTTAACTATACTAAAATTATAATCCATAAACTGTGAGAATTTTTCTTTTTTTATTTTCTTTTATTTATTTATTTTTGTCAGTTACTTACAAGGTAATAAGTATAAGTAAAAATATAGTTATGAATACATGGATACATATAAGAAAAATAAAAAATAAAAGAAATAATAGGACAGGGACAGTAGGCACGTTGGTGCGCTTATACAGACCACTTAGGAAAGGGGTGAGGTCAATCATAGACAGTCTAAGGTTAAAGTTTTTGGGGTTTGGGGAAGAAACCACAGAGTCAGGTAGAGTATTCCAGACATTGACCACTCTGTTGCAGAAGTCGTATTTTCTGCAATCAAGTTTAGTGCGATTAACCTTGAGTTTGTACCTATTGTTTGCTCTTGTGTTGTTATGGTTGAAGCTGAAGTATTCATTGACAGGTAGGACATTGCAATATATGATTTTATATACTATTCTTAGATCAGACCGGAGGCGGCATAGTTCTAGGTTTTTTAGGTCTAGAATTTCAAGTCTGGTGGCATAAGGTATTCTGCAACGAGTAGAGGAGTGGAGAACTCTTCTTGTGAAATATTTCTGGACTTTCTCAACTGTGTTAATATCAAATATGTAATGTGGGTTCCAGACTGATGAGCTGTATTCAACTATTGGTCTAGCAAATGTTTTGTATGCTCTAGTTATTAGTGTAATATTACCAGAGAAAAAGCTACGTAAGATTAGGTTAACAACTCTTAACGCCTTTTTGGCTATGTAGTTACAGTGTGTTCTAGCACTTAGATCATTAGAGATGAGTACTCCAAGATCCTTGACAGTTTGGATTATCAACAAGGTCTTGACTATTCAGCCTGCATTTTATTTTCTGATTTTTTTTGCCAATATGTAGGACAGAGCATTTATTTGTTGAGATTTGAAGTTGCCATTTGTTTGACCATTCTGATACATAATCAAGGTCTTTTTGAAGGGCAACAGTATTATCTGTGGTGTTGAATAGCTTTACATCATCAGCAAAGTTGCTCTTGATATGATTACAGAGGTCATTTATGTAGAGTATGAAAAGAGTTGGTCCTAGAATACTGCCTTGGGGGACACCACTGTTGACAGGTACAGAATTTGATAGGACGCTCCCAATTTTGACCATTTGTTGTCTGTTTGACAGAAATGCTTCTATCCAGTTATGCAGGTGTCCAGAGATACCATAAAATTTTAGTTTTAGGAGTAGTTTGTTGTGTATCACTGAATCAAAGGCTTTACAGAAGTCTATGTAGATTGTGTCTATTGCTTTGCCCTGGTCGAGTTGTGTAGTCCATATGTTTTTGCAGTGTAAGAGTTGCAGATTACATGATAGTTATTTCCTGAAACCAAATTTTTTTTAGAGAGTAGGTTGCTTGTTTCTAAGTGGAGGATGATGTATTGGTTAATAATTGATTCCATGACTTTACAGGTGACCTTGCATGAAGATTTTGATTAATGCTCTTTAATGGCCAATTGATATGGCATATATTATTGATAATTATTCTTAAATGTTAAATCCTTTAAATAGAGTTTACAACATCAAAAGTCATAATACAGGTAATATTGTAATGAGCATCTGGGTTTGAATACTCTCATCATATTAACAGCAGATAGTTGCATCTAAAAATTCAGAAGAGGGCAATAGATTCTATTCAAGGAAAGGTAGAGAAAATAAACAGGATTTGGGGGCTTTCTTAAAGGCAGGAAATTATTAATAGACAACATGCAACAAACACAAACATAAACTACTTGGACCCCAGATATTCATGATTTCTTAAACCATTTCAACACTCTCAGAAAGTCCTAGCCAACTGTATCACCCATTCTTAGTAACTGGAATCTATTACTTTATATGCATGTATTTACACATACACATTCACACACACACACACACACAAGTCAAAGGGTTAGTCAGTTGCCCCAAAGTTTAAAGTAAATAATATTCATTCAAGATAAATAAAAATCAAGCTTATCTAAAGAATACACTTGTACCCTGTGTACAAATTAGTTCAGGGCTTATGTCCATTCATTCAGTGACAATTCAAAACTGAAAAAATTGACATTGTTTGGTTCTTGAAGTTCTGGTTGTTGCACAACCCCTATGATCATGTGTCTGGGATCTGGGCACTTGAGTACCCACTCACAATTGACATTGGTGGGAGAAATGGTCACAAAGTTGCCATTTTCAGTCTTCTCTGTTTGCTTCCCATGGCCAAATAGGCCTTGTCAGAGTTCAGATGATAACATATTCTCACAGGCATAAACCTGCTATAAAACAACTTTCTCTCTTACTATTATAGATAGTATTAAGAAGTGGGGAACCTTTCATTGGGCTTCACTGGGTGACTGCTTCTGACCAGAGCTCATATTTTCATGATTGATCTATGATACAAAAGGGAATTCCAAAACATTTTTAAAAATTAAAAGAATATCACAACCCCTGAAAGCCTTACGGTTAAATATAAAACTAGAAGTAGATAGTTAGTCATTGAATTTGGAAGAATTATAAAGAGAAGCTTCTGAGGGTTACACAATATACTGCAGAGCACATATGTCCAGGCAAATCAATAGTGTCAACACTTTTCCTGGCTGGGATATTCTGGTAGTTAAAATTCACAAATCTTAAAGTTGCCAATGTTGGTCAACCTTATAAAGTTGATCAAAGTCATTCTGTCTCAAAGACAACATGGAAGGCTATGAAAAGATGGTCTCTAAGGTTTAAAAAAGATCTTGTGTTTTTCATTTAGACAAAGAACTTTCCTATTTCTCATATATACAAAGAGCCCTTATCTTCATAACTAAAGCAATCTATCCTCTTTTATGCTGCACAAATAAATCAATTCTCCTCTGCATTCTGAAGACAGTTTACTTTATAATCTTGAAGATTCATATAGTTCAGCTATGTCTTGAGTACATGAACGTTTCAAAGTGCAATTTCAGAACTTTTAATTAAATTGCAATTTATTCCAACTTAGTGATTCATTTGTTTGTATTATATGTTATAATAAATAACAGTAGCTAAGATTAATTATAGTATCAAAAAGGTTAATTTCAACACCATGAAAATCCTGATTTCCATACCCACCCACCTGTACCTCTAGTTGTAAATCACTGGAAAAAAAGATCTAGATATACATAATAAAAATAGACCCAAGATTAACTGGTCCCTGTTGTCAAAATGTTAAGACTGCTTGCACTACAGTTTTCCAATTTCAAGTTACCCAGTGATAAATTTGAACGAATAAAATAAAGGAATCTACCTTGATGAAATGTTTAGTGAAGATGGAAAAACAAATGGAGAATCTTTGAGATATAAGGATGCACATATGTACATATGACAGGGGGCAGGATTTCAATTCAGACATATTTTGCAAGTTTACTTGGAAATGCTAAAGATCCTGGATTTTCTACACATAGGTGCATGCTGTGAGAAATAGAACCAACATTTAGTGTTTCAGTTTTATTATTTTAAATTACTTTTATTCTTGAAGAATAGTGATACCACACATACAGTACACACACAGCAATTTTGTTAAATCCCCAAAGTGAAATTAAAATGCAAAATGGCAAACCTCCTTTCCAGGCTGAAGGAAATCAACAACTGGCAGATGACCTGAATGTGTTTTACTGCAAGTTTGAAAGGAAACTACAGCCACCTATCTCCACAACCCCCATCTCAGACACACCAACAACAGCCAAGCCTCCTACAACTGACCCCATCTCAGACATACCAACAGCCAAACCTCCCACAACTGACCCCAACCCCTGGTGATCACAGAAAAATAAGTGCAAGATTTACTTCACAGACAAAAGCCAGGAAAAGCACCAAGCCCAGACAAGATAACTCCCTCTTGCTTAAAAGTCTGTGTTGACCAATTGGCCCCCATCTTCATCCGAATCTTCAATAAATCATTAGAGATATGCTATGTTCCTTCTTGCTTCAAACACTCTACTATCAACCCAGTGCTGAAGAAGCCCTCCATCAAGGAACTGAATGACTACAGACCAGTTGCTCTAACATCTGTAGTTATGAAAACTTTTGAAAGGCTAGTGCTATCCCACCTGAAAACCATCACGGATCCGCTGTTAGATCTCATGCAGTTTGCATGCCAAACAAATAGATCAACAAATGATGCTGTTAATATAGCTCTGCACTATATCCTACAATATCTTGAATCTCCAAAGACTTATACATGGGTCTTCTTTGTAGACTTTAGTTCAGCATTCAATACCATCATTCCAGACATTCTAACTAAACTAAACCAGCTAGTGGTACCTGAACACACTTGTAAGTGGATCATAAGCTTCCTAACAGACAAGAAACAGCAGGTGAATCTAGGCAGAATCACATCAGATACCTATATAAATTAGCACAGGACCCCATTAAGGCTCTGTGCTCACTCCACTTCTCTTCTTCCTATACACCAATGACTGCATCTAAAACGATCCATCTGTTAAACTTCTGAAGTTTGCAGATTATATAACAGTGATTGGTCTCATTCAAGACAACGATGAATCCGCATATAGACAGGAGTTTGAACAATTAGCCTTGTGGTACGACCAGAACAATCTGGAACTGAACACACCCAAAACTGTAGAAATGGTGGTAGACTTTAGAAGAAACCCTCCCATATTACCACCTCTTACAATACTAGACAACACAGTATCAACAGTAGACACCTTCAAATTTGACGTTCTATCATATCTCAAAATTTCCGCTACTAGTTCTCCAAAACTGGCCAGAACCTGCTGAATATCACCTCTGTCTATGACTATATTAAGTGTTGTATCTTATGATTCTTCACAGACAAAAGCCAGTTTTGTCTGTGAATGTATCTTTTCTTTTTATGTACACTGAAAGCATATGCATCAAGACAAATTCCTTGTGTGTCTAATCACACTTGGCCAATAAAGAATTCATTCATTCATTCAAATATATTTATGAACCACTATATGCTAAGACGTGAGCAGAGAATAAATTGGTTTCTCTCCTCTTTAACTGAACATTATATAATGTTCTTAGTTTAAAAATGCTTACTTTCTTTTGTACCACTCCTTTGAAATTATAACTGTATTACACTTAAAAATCAATAAGTTTTCCTTAACTGAACTTTCATTTTATTGATATTTTTTATAATTTGTTACTGTACTTACAGTAACAAATTATTTTGGAATTTTCTAATTAGCTTTTTTTGATGCTTACCATGTATTTAAAGAAAAAATTGTTCAATCATAATTTATTGTTATAAACAACCTGCAATATTAAATTCCACAGGAGATAGATAGTATCTCTTTTAGGGTATTATTAATTATCATGTTATCATGAATAAAACTCTATTTTGTGACTTTCATTTTCATATGTTTCATTCCGAGCTTCCAATGACATTCTTGGTATAGCAGCAAACTAAGCATATTTATAATAATAACACTGTTATTAAGGATGAAAGAAAAGGGGGAGGTTAAAGTAGATTCATTTCAATCTCTATTTGATATATATTTTTCTAAAATATGTCAGGAATTAGTAACCTTTGCATAGGACTGCTAATTTTTCTCTTTCATCTTGCTATAGATTTAATCTCATTCCCAAAGCACCTACATCAAATAGCCTGTAACTGACTTGTATGGTTTACTATACAAATTACTAAAAACTGTTCATAAATGAAATGAAAGAATCAAATCATACTAAGAAACAATGAATAAAAATCGTAAGAATACAAGCAACAAAGTTACAGTCGTAAGTGGGAGAAGATGGGTGAAAGGAAGGATGGGAAGATTAATAATAATATTCTGTAAAATCACTTTACAGTAGTATATTATAGCTGTAGTATTTTGCTATAGGAAATTACAAAATTATCCCATGTAGTCACCCTTTCAGTTATCTAAAGCAAATAGTAGGTGATAATAAATGCAGTAAAACATTATTAACCTCCCCTGACATTTATATTGAGATGAAAAAATAATTAAATTTCTAATGCTGGGTAACAAATAAGTCAAGTGCAAGGCATACATCAGAGTGAGTAAGCATTAAATATACATTGTGATACATTATTTTTTCAATAGAGATAACAATTTCAAACAAAAAGGAATGCATAAGCTATGTTTTCAGAAGCAACATATAAACATTTTTAATGTTAAAATCTTGTTATTTTTCAATATTAGCAGTATGTAATTTGTCATATTTTTAAAAAAATATGCTAATTCTCTCTAGTAGAAAAAAAGATACTGACCTTGAGAGGAGAATCTGTAATTGCTGAAGTGGCATATAAATTTACTGTTCACTCAGTCTGATATCTGGCAGTGTATTACAGTTTAAAATAGCTCTTTCAAAGAACATGAAAGCACAAAAAATATGAATAGTGACTACATATTTTCAGAGTTTTCAGAAATCTTTTTTAACACTTACTTTTGCAAAGATCTGAAAAATATCTAAGGCCGGCAAAAGCTGAGAAACATCTTGGATTTCCACCATCAAATACAGCTGCAGAGTCTTAGCAAGGTGCCTGAGACCATCTTTCATGTCTTCACTTAATTCATCAACATCTTTAAAAGGAGGAAATGTATTAAAGTGTGAGGATTTTTTTGTGTGAACATCTTTAAGCAATCTAGAATCAGCTTGGCAGTGTGAACATTTCAAACACCAAAAAGACAAGATATCCTAGTTTATTTTTGACAGAACTTTTCAACACTAGGTTGATATTGCCAAATTGTACAAATATTATGTGAATGAAAGAGCAAAATCTTAGGACACAACAGATGTGCAGAGAGACGGTAAACAAAAAATCAGTTAAGTGTCTTACAGTAACAATAGTAATTTTATTTCATTCAAAATATTTTTCCCTATGCAAGATGACAATACCTTGATTTATTTCAATCAGAAGTATGCTCTAACAGTGGGAAATTGCATACCTAAGTGGTATATGTGTTTTTTTCAAAAAAAATAGAATGAGACAGCAATATGACTGTAGGCAGTAATAATTTAAAAAATCTGAATGCAATTAATTGTTTATAATACCTTGTCCTTTAATAAAATGAACAATTAGGTAAAAAAATAAAGAGCAAGATGATAGAATGAATAAACAAATGTATAAATTAAAATATATTCTGTGTTCATGTTGAATTTGAAACAATGGACATTTAATACTGATATTCAGTGTGATTTAGTCAAAAACTCTTCTTTGTTCATAATGGCATGTATGGAAGACTGCTGTCTCATCCCAAATCCATAGCAAATATCCTTTTCCAAATCCATAGGAGAGACTTTTATTTCACCAAGGATAATGACTTACTAGTTTCCCCGTAAAAAGAAAAAAATCACAGTGTTCCTCTGCAATTTTATCGAGGTAATTTACAAGATTCAGAAAGTCTCAAATAACATCATATGATATTCCTTATATATGATATAGCTAGCTGAATTATCAGTGCCTTTCTTAATCCACAGATATGGAAGTTTTGGGAAGATTATTCACTTCTTATTTGACAGGTCACTAAATATGGAAATATTTCTGGAGAGAAAGGTTGTGAAATTTGTTGCAATCACAATTACTGTTAGGCAATTAGAAATCTAGAATACTCCCCCCCATTAATTATTAATCGAGTATGCTCAATAATTTGTTTTCTCACCAGGTGATTTACATTAGATAGATTATAGATAGATAGATAGATAGATAGATAGATAGATAGATAGATAGATAGATAGATAGATAGATAGACAGCAGACAGACAGATAGATAAGCGGTTTAGAGTCAGCATTGCCCCCTGCAACCTGGGTCCTCATTTTACTGACTTCAGAAGGATGGAAGGCTGAGTCAACTTTGAGCCAGTGAAAATTAAACTCCTGGAATGAGCCTACACTACTGTATTCGAACCAATGGGCCACCACAGCTCTTACAATATATCTTACAACAATCTGATTGCCATTAATAATTTAATAATTATTTTAATTCATTTAATAATTCTTTCAATTTCTATTATTTTGTCTTTGATATAGAAAGAATTAACAGGATTAATTATCCCTAGAGCAAAAGGAGAGGGGGACTAAATCAACAAAAATAAGATAAACATAACTGAAAACAAAGAAGCAGCCATGTTGGTAGACATTTTATATTTTATCTCTATAGTCTGTTCCCAAAGTAGCCATATGGATGTCTCTGAGAAATTATTTTATTCATGTTTCCCCAAAACTGGTAGGGAAAGTAATAAATGGAGATCACATGCCTACAAGACATTGTGACAAACAGAAAAGCAGTCTAGACCTGGATTGTGATCATGTGACCATGGGTGTGTGTGTGCAAAATAGAACTCTATGTCCACCCAAAATTTTGGGAGGAATTTGAAGTATCAGTAATTATAATAAACTGGTATTGTATAGAACACAGTTATCTGTACTGGAACAGTTAACTATTGCCTATGAAGGAACACCCAATAGAAATTGTACAGCAAGTGATCATAAATTCAGTTCCAATATCATATGAAACCAGAAGGAAAGAGCAAATGAACTGAACTGAAAACAAATAAATGAATTGTTAATTTTCTGGAGTTAAAAAAAAATCCTTGAAAAATAAAACATTACAAAAAAAGATTACACATATAGAACATTTTTACATGTTATTCCAAAAGTACTTTTCAATCTGTCATGCCCCTGTCGGAATTGAATTCGGAGGGGGAGGCCGAACAGCTGACAGGGAGTGGGAGTGTGGCTCTATTGGCTGTGGAAGAAACTGGGAAAGGACAGTTCGGCTGGGCAGACAAGGGAAGAGATAGTGCAAGGGCAAGGGAATTCAGAGGAAGACCAAGGCCCACCCCCTCTTCTTCCTAGGGTACACAGGGAGGAATGGAGAAGGGAACAACGTGAGTTGCATGGCTTACGGGGGAGGAAAGGGCCCTGATACCCTTCATTAGCTGGGAACACAGTATTTAAAAAGAGAAGGTGTGCATAATAAGTTGTTGGGAGCAAATTGTGAATTTATCTGGTATCGTCGTGGCTTATCTGTGTTCTTGGCGTCTTCCCAACTGTGTGAGTGTTGCTGTGCTTTCAAGTCTGAAAGTCTTTCTCCTGCCTGTCAAGTTAATTACTGCATCTTTGCTTGTTTGGATTTTTGATTACAGTCTGTATGAACCTTGTTTTGGACTGAATTTTCTACAGTTAAAGGCTGTTCCTGGGAGTTTTTCTCCAGCCGAAGGTAACCTGGACATTGGGGGTAAAGCTGGAGATAATAAAGGGACTCTTCTTGCTTATTTGATTGTGTTGCCTTTGTGCCACGCCCCAGGTCATCGCAGAATCTTTTCCCACCCTCTGTGTATATGCTGGTAATTCAGGAAAGAAAGCAGGAGACCAGTGCATAAAACCCTGTTCTAGCTCAATGTAATCTATATTTTTTATTAATATTGCATCTGCAGGCACCCTGATGATTATTTACATCCCCAGAATTAGCCAGAGGTTAGAGGGGGGAAATTCTTATCTAAATAAGAAAATGTGACATTCACCTGCAGGTTTTCTTTTGAAAGAGCTAACAATGTAGTCTCAGAATTTAGTCCAAATACAATCGCCACATACTAAAATAAATATTTAAAAACCTCTAAAATAAATGCAATTGCTAAGATATATATAATAAAATAATATTTTGATCTCACTATATATAATTTAGAATAGAAATTTTTCATTAATATTCCAAGATCAAACATCTGGTAAGCGGGGAGAAAGATTCCAAAATTATCCTTTAAATTGAACTGATTCAGCTAACACCTTCTGATTTAACTGGGAGACCTTCTACTTTCATTACCATAATATTTATTGCCTACAAACAGTAGTTCCTTCAATCCAACTCAAGAGAGTACAGAAATCCTCACCATGAAACTGCTAACCAATTTGAATAAAATATTTAAAAGGTAGTGTGTCCTCATGCGTCTTTAACATAAGCACAGAAAATTTGAGAAAATATACAAAAACACTTACTTGACTGAAGATCAGAAAGAGAATATAGCTCTTCAGATGGGCATACTGATTGCCTTAACTGGTAAGAATATAAAAACACTAATGAATAAAAATAATTGTTTCACTGTTAAAAAATACATATAATAGCAATAGCACTTAGACTTATATACTGCTTCACAGTGCTCTCTCTAAGCAGTTTACAAAGTCAGCATACTGCCCCCAAAATCTGAGTCCTCATTTTAGCAACCTCAGAAGGCTGAAAGACTGAGTCAAACTTGAGCTGGTGACACTCAAACTGCCAAACTGCTGGCAGCTGGCACCCAGCAGAAGTAGCCTGCAGTACTGCATTCTAACCACTGCACTACCCTGGCTTTTAAATCTGATATACATGAATACGAAAAACAATAATCATCTGAAATAAAGTAATTTGTAGCTATTTTATGATTGGAAAAACATTATTAGAATTTTACATTCTACCATCTTCATTTTATTATTATTCCTTTAATTTATTCTCCATTTTCTTCATTTTTACATATTATTTTTATCTATTTCACTGCTAGAACAGTTGCAACAAGTCTTTTTAAATTCATCCACTGCATCAAAATTATGCTTAAGGACTCCCTTTTTGAATATCTAAGATATTAATCATTTTGAAGAAATGAAGCAAACATGGGATGTGGCATCAGCATCAACCTAATATCAAACTGATTCAACAGCATAAATACTGATACAATTTTTAATTTTAAGCTATTTTTGTAGAATTTCATTTAGAAACTGAAAATATGAAATCATATATCTAATGGCAAAAAAACTTGTATATGTTGTTACTTGTGATGGATTGATTTATTACATTTAGTTGCCTGGTTTATCCTATTTCTAATTTCTGTCCAAATGCCCAAGAATGCAGTTGAAATAATTTCAAAAGACTTTATACAAATGTACATTATTACATACAACTATTAGTTATATAGCCTAACACATACAAATGTGTGCCTCTAGTTATCTTAATGTTTTTTTCCATCAACTTAAAAGCTAGTCAAGTGAAGAGACAATACCTTTACTCCTGCTGATTACTGTAAAGCAATCACCACAATCACACATACATATTCACTTAGCACAGCACATTTTATTTTGCTTTTTCAACCCAAAAGACACCCAGAGGATCTCATAGAGTAATAAAATACATGTTAATTCCATTCCTCAAGAATTCAATTCCAAAACACAATTTTGAACACAAGAGAAAGGAATAGAAGACAAAAACAAGCAAACTCAAGCAACAATTCTTAACATCACACAGTTCTTATAAAAACCAAGTCAAATATACACAAGTCAAGGAAAGAAGACTTAAAGAGTAAAGACTTAAAGCTCCTTTCCTATTTTCTCCTGTAACCAGCATAGATTAGAATATCAATTCATCAAGTCTCACTTGAGCTCATTGCTATAGGCACTTCATGGTACAAAGATATTTTCGAAGGATTTTGTCAAGTAAAAACATGAGGCAATCTGACTGAGTGAAAGTTTCTCTCAACTTCTTCTTCAAGAGGCTCCATCTCAAGGATCGCTTGAACTCTGAAATACACAATCTGTTTTCACATTAACAGAAATGGAGCAGATATATTTTGCAAAAATTAATCATATATAAAAAGTTAACTTACGACTTTGAAAATAATCCTGCCAACAAGCCTCACTGAGTCAGGAGGAAAATTAGGGTCAATATCTTTAATACATTTACATTCCCGTTTATGATCCAGCCAGGCTTCTTTCTAGGAGTGAAAAGAAATTATTTTCCCTTTAATAGTTGGTAGTTTAAAAAAAAAATGACCTCCTCCTGCAACATTTTACTCCATCTCTGATTTTTAAACGTACTGTATTTCAAATAGAGTATAAATAAGATGTTTGCAATGTACTATATAGAATATGATTAACAAATACAAATAAGAATTGTGTAAATCATCATTAGCAATGTATTCAGAATTGAGTGGTAAACTAACAGTGAAATGCAACTGTTACAAAAGCAAATGCTATTTTGGGGTGTATGAACAGATACATAAAATATAGACTGCAGAAATAGTTCTTCTACTCCATTTTGCCCTGGCCAGACCCCATGTGGAATACTATGTCTATTTCGGGAAACTTATAGTGGAATGTATCCCAGAGTCACAGGAGAGAGGGGCTCTTTCCCAAAAGACAAAGGGACAATAAAGCAAAAACTGTCTAGTGGGCAGAAAGGGCAAAGTTGGACCCTGTCTAGCAATTCACAGAGTATATCTGTTTTTTGCAGAAAAAGTACTTTAGCCTGGCAAGATTCTGTTTGTAGGTGAATAACAATAAAGGAATTACTCAGAAGTAATTTCACATATCATTCTTGTTTTTTTGGGCTTGACAGTATGCCAATTCAAATAGGACCATGTAATTAGAAAACTAATTGGCACCCGTGGCTTTGGGGTGAAGTGTCATCTGTACGCTGATGATACTCAGCTGTACATCTCCACCCCAAGCCACCCCAACGATGCCATGGAGGTCATGTCCCGTTGTCTGGAGGCCGTGCGGAACTGGATAGGCAGGAACAGGCTCCGACTCAACCCTTCCAAGACTGTGGTTTCCGGCGTCCCGATATAGCCAGGTAGTTCCTTCACTGGCTATTAGGGGTGAGATTTTGCCCCCTTCAGAGAGGGCTCGCAATCTGGGTGTCCTCCTGGATGTATGGCTGTCCTTGGAAGATCACATTACGGCCGTCTCCAGGGGGGCGTTTTATCAGGTTCGCCTGATCCGCCGGATGCGGCCCTTTCTGGATCAGGATGCCTTACGCACGGACACTCATGCCCTGGTCACCTCCCGACTGGACTACTGTAATGCCCTCTACATTGGGCTCCCGAGTGGGAGCATCCAGAGGCTTCAACTGGTACAGAATGCGGCCGCGCGGGTGGTTATGGGGGCATCAAGGTTCTCTCATGTGATGCCCCTCCTGCGCGAGCTGCATTGGTTGCCAGTGGCCTCTCGGGTGTACTTTAAGATTTCATTGTTAACTTTTAAAGCGCTCCATGGCATCGGACCAGGATATTTACAAGACCGCATTCTGCCAGTTTCCTCTCACCATCCGGTGTGCTCCCACAGGGAGGGTCACTTGCGGGTCCCATCGGCATCTATGTGCCGGCTGGTGACCCCAAGAAATAGGGCCTTCTCTGTGGGGGCATCTGCCCTCTGGAATGGGTTGCCTCCAGAGTTACTTACGGCCACGGACCTGGGGACCTTCAGGCGTGCCTTGAAAACCTGGCTCTTTGACCAGGCCAGCTTGGGCTGATTTTAGATTTGGGTATTTTAATTTTTATATTAAATTTTAGGGTTTAAGAGAGGGGTTTTAATTTTTTACAGCCAGGGTCTTTAATTTAATTTAGTTTTAACTTTTGTATATTTAATGTTTTTAATTGTATGGCTGTGCACCGCTCCGAGTCCTTCGGGAGAGGAGCGGTATATAAATAAATATTATTATTATTATTATTATTATTATTATTATTATTATTTCACTAGTTAAAAAGTTTGAATACTGCATTGTCCATCTATATGCTTTAAAATAATTACCTGACAATGTACACCACAGTATCTTGCAATTTTGCACTGAGAACACCTAGGTAGCCGCTCCTTGCTAAAATGAGAGGAGAGGGAAGGGAGAAAGAAAATAAAATGTCAATTAAATAGATTTACAACCCATACTCAGTTTATCTGATGCAGTTTGCTGCCTTAACATTCTAGATCACAATTCTAAAAAAATACATTTTTCACCTTTGTTAAAAAGCAAAAATTATGTTTACATATTTACATACTTTCTTTTTAATTCAATTACACCCCTTTGTCTTGTTTGCAAAAAGAAAAGGTAAAAATGTACATATGTATCATTTACAGATTATTTTGTGAGAGTATATTTGTTGTATTATTTGTATTTTGATTAGTTAGGAAAATGAGCATCTGCAAAAATTGGTGAGGTTTCCAAAATAAAACTGCTTTGTGAAATAACATCTAGTCAAACAGAGCTTCCATGGCAATTAAATTTTCTAAAACAGAAATGGGTAAATTTTGGTGACCATGAATCATTTATGAACAAGAGTTATTGGAGGTGAAACAATGAGTAGATGAAGTGGAAAAATGGATGACTGGAAAAATATAATGTACCTTTCTTGTTCACTGAACAGGAAGGAAGGAAGGAAGGAAGGAAGGAAGGAAGGAAGGAAGGAAGGAGAGACAGACAGACAGAAAGACAGAAAGAAGGAAGGAAGGAAGGAAGGAAGGAAGGAAGGAAGGAAGGAAAGAAAGAAAGAAAGAAAGAAAGAAAGAAAGAAAGAAAGAAAGAAAGAAAGAAAGAAAGAAAGAAAGAAAGAAAGAAAGAAAGAAAGAAAGAAAGAAAGAAAGAAAGAAAGAAAGAAAGAAAAGCTGAATTTGGAGTCCAGCTTTCTTGGAGGACAGTGAAGAGATACTAGCAAATCACACCTCTTGCTAAAAAGTGGAGTGACATGAAAGCTGAGAATTTTGGGGATATATTCCTCTTTGTTGTTTGCATGCTTCCCAAACAGGATGGGAAGTGTGTTCTGTTTTTGATGTAATTGTGTATGTCATTTTGTCTTTTTTAAATCTCAATTTGTAGGAAAAGGTATAAAAATTAAATGAGTTTATAATCATATGTCCTTAACATAAGGCACTTATGTTTTGGTATATTTCATGACTGCAAACTTAATTATAACTAGACAGTCCATGATTCATTGGGTTATCCTTTAAGACAAGGGTCTCCAACCTGGGCAACTTTAAGACTTGTGGACTTCAACTCCCAGAATTCCTCAGCCAGCTGCTGGCTGAAGAATTCTGGGAGTTGAAGTCCACAAGTCTTAAAGTTGCTTAGGTTGGAGACCCCCTGCTTTAAGAGATATATCCTTGCCTAAATAGTTTCAGAATGCTAGAGGTAGGCAAAAATGTAGTGAGAACAGGAGCAACTTCCAACCGGCTTTCCCACTGACTTCCCACTTCTAGGAAGCTAGCAGGGATTGTGGTCATGTGACCGTGGCAATACTGCAACATGCATAACTTCTAGAATACAGTACTGTGAAGATCCTTGAAATTTCAATTATAGTAATGGGTCCTGGATTTTGTGCACATTCCTTAAGTTAGTAGATTTAAGGTACTTGATTCATTTGAAGTATGTCAATCTTGCTTTGATTTTGATTGATACTTGATTTTTGCACTATTATCAGAGGTGGTATTCAGCAGGTTGTGACCAGTTCTGGAGAACCAGTAGTGGAAATTTTGAGTAGTTCAGAGAACCGGTAACGGAAATTTTGAGACCTCTGACTGGCCCGCCCCCATCTATTCTCTACCTCCCAAATCCTAGCTGATTGGCTAGGTCTTCTTTTGTTGCCCTGCCAGTGGAACAGAGCTGGAAAGCAGGATGGGGAAGAATGGGATTTTGCAGTAACCTTCCCCCAGGAGTGGGGAGGGAATGAAGATTCTGCAGTATCCTTCCCCTGCCACACCCACCAAGCCACGCCTACCAAGCTACACCATGCCCACCAAGCCATGCCCACAGAACCGATAGTAAAAATTTGAATACCACCACTGACTATGATGCATTGTTTGGGCTAACTGAAGATTACAAACAGATAAACAGACAGGAGAATGTTAGTAGTATATAGATATAACTGTGTTTGTCAGATAACTTACTTTCCAGAAGAATAAAGAATGACAAGATTGAGTACAAGCCATCTATTCTCAGAAGTCCCTTTAAATTCAGCGAAATTTATTCTCAAATGTGTATGTATAAAAGTGCAGTCAAAAAGCTATAAAATTCCAAGTATTTTCTTGTACTGAGTGATTAACTACATGTAAAAAAATTGTAATATTCATAGTACGAATATCAAGCAGACATTTGATACAAACTGAAATGCTGCAATCTGAGCAGGGTATATTTCACTTTTCTCTGCTGAGATAGTAAGTAGAAGAAATGACACTAATTTTCTTGTTCTGGTTTCACACAAGAAATCAAATGCTCTGTTTAACACAGCAGACTCCCCAAACAGTTTTGTAGTAAACAACACAGTTAGTTACAATTTGCTACAGGGAATCAAAAACATGGTATCTTTTACAAAACAAATCCACTAACTTAGAGAGCAGATATAAACAAGATTACAGTTGCAAAATATGTATTCTAAATTAGAGCTTTGCCTAAAATAAACAAACCTCAATGACTTATGGCAGTGAGATAAAACACTTAATATTTTGGGGAAAAAATAAGATTTTTTTTTTAAAAAAACACCTGAGCCAGAATGTCTAAAAATATTTTGCTTCATAGGATTTTGATTTAGTACAGTTATTGCCTATTCCTAGAGACTTTGGCATTCTTCATGTTTAGATGTAATTCAAGAAAATATGTCTTGGAACAGAATTGTTCCTTACTCTCTTCCCTTCATTCTATTATCTTATCTGTCTTCATAGTAGAATTGTGGACATTTCAAAAATGCCTCAGAAGAAATGCTTCTGTCTTTAACCAAACACATCACCTTTTCTTAGTAATTGCTAAAGCTTATTTAATGCTATTAATTAAAGCAGCAGCAGCAGCATTATTTTAATCTTCCCAAACAGAGAACACATCTAGACATTCCTTACATCAGATTTAAGAAAGTAGCTCTATCAGTTCACTTTTTTAAAAAAAAAGTTCTCCACAGGTAGACCTTAGGTTACAATAGCAATTGGGATAAGAATGTCCATCGCAGAGTGATGTGGTCATAAACTATAATGTCACATGAAAGCACAGCTTAGGAATGGCAATCACAGCTGTTATTATAACCCCAAGACCGGTGGGATTCAAAAAAAATTATTACCAGTTCTGTGGGCGTGGCTTAGTAGGCGTGGCTTGCTGGGTGTGGCAGGGGAAGGATACTGTAAAATCCCCATTCCCTCCCCACTCCTGGGGGAAGGTTACTGCAAAATCCCATTCCCGCCCAACCCACTAATCTGCTTTCCAGCTCCGTTCTCCTGTGCAGGGCAACAAAAGAAGACCCAGCCAATTAGCTGGGACTCAGGAGGCAGAGAATAGATGGGGTGGGGCCAGTCAGAGAGGGTATTTGCCGGTTCTCCGAACTACTCAAAATTTCCACTACTGGTTCTCCAGAACTGATCAGAACCTGCTGAATACTACCTCTGCCCTAGACCATATGGGTTGTTAAGTCCTTGTGTATAGAGTGTAATATGGGATAAGGTAGAGTTCCAGGCAACTGGCAGAGCTATGGGTAGATGGATATCACAGATGGGCACCACCATGCATGGACATGTGGGCATATGCTGGGTCCAGACACTAAGGAGCATAGGAGTGACTTGAAACTTCCTACCAACTTTCCCATTGACTGTTCTTATGGGAAGCCATCAGAAAAGGTCATAAATGGTCATTTTGAGACCACAAACAATCAAACCATCAAGTGGCCAAGTGCCTGAATCATTACAACATGACCATGGGAATGCTGAAATAACTTCACAGACCAATTATCAGTTGTTCAGGGCATCTGAACAGTCATATAACAAATGGTCGTAACCCAAGGACTACCTATATTTTAGCAATCTCTGAGATAAACCAAAATTAAAACAATTATAAAATTTTCTTTCCCCATCAATAATTTCTGGTAAAAGAAATTTTAGGAGAGTCCTGCTTTCTATTGAAATGGGCTACCAAGACAGTACTCTAGTCCCTTTCCTGATGTGATTCATTTTATTTGCCCATCTATGACATTTCCTTTTCTGTTAACAAAAATAGAGAATTAGTGTCATAGTACCTTCTTTTTGGAAATATTCATGGCAAACATATATTTTATTATCTTTATCAGAAAGCTGCTAGACCTGCTCTGTGTAGACCAGGGGTGTTAAACTCGTAGCATCACATTGTCGTCATGTGACATATCATGACTATTTCCCCCTTTGTTAAAACATGGGTGGACGTGGCCAATACATCACACATCCAGCCCACTGACTGCAGTTTGACACCCCTGGTGTAGATCATGTTTCAATGAAAAGTCCCTATATTATATTTTTTGCAATATAACTATGTGTTTATAAAAGGATCTGGTTACAGGATCCTGCTCTTTAATAAACTAACATAACTGAATATATTGCTTCGAATATTGAATTCAATAATTTCCTCTGAAATCCATGGAATAGTACAGTATGCCATTAAACTTGATGAATCCTTCAATTATCAAATCTTGAGGTCATTTTTGATGTAATTATTATCCTTCTTGTCCATCCTATTCTGGTGGTGAAAGCAGGATTATTTGTGCAGTAGCATAGTTTTAGCTTGCAAAGTAATTAAATGTAATTTAAGTATAAAATCGGTAAACTTTCAAAATTCTTTTTTTTAACCCACTGTTTTTCACCTCTTCAATCTCTCAGATTGGACCTTTAGATTTCCTATTGCTCTGCATTATCAGTTAAAGGGGAAACTAGATTAGATCAGAAAGTTACCTAAATAGAATCTTTCTGCTGCATGCCTAACCTCTCTTTTCACAGTACTAACAGTTCATGCAAATGTATAGGTGAGATAAAAGAACTATAGTAGTTTGAAGAGCTATTCAGATTTCTAAAGCATCTCAAGGTGTACAAGAGTTCAGTAAAAATGAAATATGTTAATTTCTAACTCCTATTAGATTCTGAGAATCTAATCCAAAGTCTCCTATTTCCTGTGAACAGATTTCAACAAGATACTGTGAACAATGATTATCTGAATGCAGTGTCCAATAAAAATACAAATATTCACAGTTCTTAATTTTTTAAAATACTACTAAGGTGTTTTATATAAGAAATGCCAAACTGAATTAGATCAAGATCTAAGTAATGTAAGTTTTAAAACTATTATTTTGAAACATCAGGTAATCTTTCTGGTTGTCTTTGGGAGATATAAACAATGGAGAATCTCCTGAGACTTAACAACATAGCTAGGAACTAATTTTTTATTATACAAAGCTATGGTATACAAACAGCTGACATTCATAGTCTGATCCTGATTTATACCCTTTTAAAAATTCAGATACCCTTTTCCAGGTATCTTGTGTATCAAATTTCCTGCTTTACCTTTCTTTCACTAGATGATGGCAGCTGCTCATCTATTTTCATACTCTGAGAATCTCTTGCCACTAGCAATCTCCTATACACCAATAACTCAGCAAAATCTGAAAAACACCTTTCAAACTGACCCCAGCAACAGGTTTTAGAGATATTTTATATTTTTTATTTTTAAGTACAGGTAGTCCTTGACTTACAACAATTCAGTGACTGTTCAAAGTTACAACGGCACTGGAAAAAATGACTTATGACAATTTTTCAATTATGACCTTTGCAGCATTCTCAAAGTCATGTGCTGAAAATTCAAATGTTTGGCAACCAGTTCATATTTATGATCATTGTTGTGTCCCAAGGTCATGTGATTTCTTTTTGGTGACCTTCTGACAAACAAAATCAATGGGGAAACCAGATTCACTTGCTAACTTACCAACTGCAGTGATTCACTGAACAACTGTGGCAAGGAAGGTCATAAAATGAGGCAAAACTCACTTAACAAATGTCTCACTTAACAGAAATTTTGGGCCCCATTGTAATCGTATTTCAAGGACTACCTGTAATTTAAATCTGTTAATTATTTTGTATTCCACAGTTCCTCCTCAAAGCACAAACACAATAACTTTCAGTGTTAACATGAACATGATAATATTAGTAACCTCAATGTGCTATTCCTTGCTCCATTCTGTTCTCAGCAGCCTCCCATACACCCTCACACACCCAGCAGCAGCCACCTCAAGCCCTGCTGAACTCAATTGCCAAGAAGTCTATTGAATAATTTGATCTTGGTATAATTTAATCTGAATGTATTTTCCCCCTGCTAGAGTTCCTAACAGCCTCCAGGCATCCATTCAGGACTTCTACGTTTCTGACTCAGATCATGTGATAATGTATAACAGATTGTCAACAGCATTTTGATGACATTCAACTCAAACTTCCAAACAACTTCCCCAGATGTTTAGTGTAAATATTAAATAATATGGGGGAAAGAACAGTTACAGGAACTCAATTCACTAGGATATGCTTAGGTGTATTAATCTGCTATTGCGGTATTTCTTTTTTGGAAAAAAGAAAAAAGACTGACTTCATATTCACATTGATAGAGCAGTAAGTAGGAAATTAAATTTTAATAAGGAAATCACAAACAATAAAGAGAAGGACAAGAGGAGCATATAAATAAATAAACTATCTTGTAGGTAAGGAAATAAATTATTTTGGAAGAAAAAAAGGCTGTGAAAGAATAATTCTGTAAATGACTTATTATAGGAATTCATTCTCTTACCTTGCTATATAGAACAGCGAAAATAAACTTAAGCCCTATATTTGGCTATTTAATTTATCTCCTAGCAGGAAAACATTTTGATAATAAATTATGTTAACACAACACATAATAAATTTTAATAACACTTTTTAAAAATACTTGGTATGGAACATCTTAGCAATAGCAATAGCACTTAGACTTATATACTGCTTCATAGTACAGTGGAACCTCTGGTCACGAACTCTCCTGACCACAACCAAATCGAGTTCCAACCAAAAAATCCACAACATTTTTGAATCGGGTCACGATTCAAAAATCGGATGGCAATCAAGCACAGCCACAGCCAATTCCCTTTCCGCACCAATTTCCACTTCTGTGCCTTTTTTTTTTTTTTTTGTAGACACATGCGCAGTCAGTCTCGCTTCCGGTCATGACCAAATCAAGTTGCGGCCGAAGTTATGGAACAAATTATGGTTGTGACCTGATGTTCCACTGAACTTTATAGCCCTCTCTAAATGGTTTACAGTCAGCATGTTGCCCCCAACAATTTGGGTCCTCATTTTACCAACCTCGGAAGAATGGAAGGCTGAGTCAAACTTGAGCCAATGGGAATCAAACTTGTCAAATTCCTGACTGTCGGCAGTCAGCAGAATGCTGGCACTTAGCAGAATTAGCCTGCAGTACTGCATTCTAACCACTGTACCACCATCTTTATCTTTATCATTATCTTTGTAATTCATCCCCCCAAAGAAATGACATCATTAATATTTTATAAATGAGTGCTTGAAGACAGTATAATGCTCTAGTGCAAATCAGGAATGACATGTTCAATAGTTCCCCTTTAAAATCTCTATATTATGTTTTTTAACCCAATAGTTTAAAAATGATCTTCATAACCAATGATTTCGTAATAAATGCTTTGCTGTTAGGTTGGCCTACATAAATTGGATGATTTATTTAAGAATTAGCCACAAGTAAACCAGTGCTAGAACTGACAGTAACATTTATGATGATTATATATAAAGCAGATCAGTGTATGAAGTCTATTACATATTTTGCTTCCATGACCTGCTGCAAATACACTTTTCTTTTTTGCATGAAACGGCTCCTGCTATTTCTAAGCAGTAAATTATGCAGCAATCTATTAATATCCAATGAAATGTTAGCTAAAGAATACAGGCAAAAATGAGGACAGAGTCCACTGAACATCAATCTCAGAATTAAGTCAAGAGTTTCTGAAGGCCTTCAAATCCCGCTTTACACTGGACCGCTAGATTTCTTCAAGCAGTCCTAATAATATATGAGTCCAATTTCCAGTTTAACTGCAATAATAACAATGCCATTCAATATAATAGAAATTATCCTTCGACGGTGTGCTTGGTAACATTTTCTTCTTCCTCCATTTGCTCTGTATTTGTATTACCATAAAGGGAGTTCTTCTCCCTTACAGAAACGAGGGACAATCTGAATTTTTGTCCTTTAAATACTCTTGAGTGCAACGGGTATATCATGTATGCATATTTACATAGGAGAGTGTGGAAGAATCAGAAATGAGTTGTCTAACCAATTCCCAAGATAACTAAGGGCAGGGCTGTCTGGAAAGGAAGAGGAGAAAATACACACCGGGTGCCATATTCAAGTATGTACTGAGTAGACAGCACTAGTTACTTGCCTGAACAATAAAGAGAGAGGAAGCAATCAAGTGAAAAAAGAAAGGGATTTCAAAAAAAATTGACAGGAAAGTAGCACTAATAAAATCTATGCCTGAAATGATTATGCAGTTACAACATTATTGAAAGTCAAATGTTCTGCCTAAGAAAAGACAAAACAAATGCAGGAAGAGGGAATTCTGCCTACAAATTAATGATTGTGTCCTCATCACCCTGAAAAAGCAGATGAACAAATAGAAAATATATGCCCATATGTATGCATAGTAGTCCACATATTAGCAAACCGGTTACCATTTCATTCTGCATTTGACTGAGCATTTTAAAAACATATATTAATGTCAGTTCAATAAAGAAACATTTTGTTGCCCTCAAAATGTCCTTGAAAGTCATTTTCAGGCACATATTGCTTCTCAGCATGCATTCAGCTACTGTCAGGAAAGCTCACAAACCTTTTATAATAAACCAATTTTCACATACTGTTGCCTCATAATTAAGCTTAGAGACTGTACTAACCAACTTATTCTGGAAATGGAGATCTATCTTTGATAGGTGAAATGCTGTAAGGACTCAAGTGCAAAATAATCACAATCTGAGTCAAAAATAACACTTCAAACTGCTATGGTGTTTTATATGTTTATATACTTTCCCTTCATCTCCCAAGTATCAGAAAGTTGCATAATAATAAGCAAACTATTGTAGATATATTTTTTTTAAATATTTTATTATAATTAATGCTTTTTTTTATTTCTTCTCACCCGTGTAGGTGGCATATGTCTTAACTGTATCTAGCACCATACTGTTCTGGACAAAGAGCTCTCATGTTGTTCTGAAGATCTACTGAAGTCACTCTCAGCTTAGGAGGCACAGTTCCGAGTATTCCTACTACCACAGGCTCTACTTTGGCCTTTACTTTCCACATCTTCTCCAGTTCCTCCTTCAGGCCCTAGTACTTTTTCAGCTACTCATACTTCTTCTTCCTCTCACTTGGCACAGCTCTCACTTGGCACTGCTACATCAATCACCACTGGTGTCTTTTGGTCCTTGTCAACTACCAAGATGAGAAGGAGCTTCCAGGCCTTCACATCAGCAGCTTCTACATCTTTCTTTGGTCAGCTCACTATACTGGCAGAGTATCTAATAACTGGAAATGTATTTGTGTTGATGGCATGGATTTTGTTCTTCCCATTGAATTGGCTCTTCAGGACCTGTCTGATCCTTTGGTGATACTTGGATGTTGCTATCTTCCTTGCTTCCTCAATCTGGTTCCCATAGGACTATGGGATACCAAAGTTCTTGTAACCGGACTGTATATCTGCTATGTAGCCCGCTGGCAATTCCATCACATCAGTCTTAACTGCTTTCCCTCTCTTGGCCATCATCCATCCACACTTCTCTAGTCTGAATGATATCCTAGCATCCTCACTGTAGATCTGTATTAGGTGGATCAGTGAGTTGATGTCTCATTCACTCTTAGCATACAATTTGTTTTTATCCATGTATAGGAGATGGCAGATGATAGTTCCACTGTTGATCTTGCATTTATATCCAGTCCTTGTGATTTTTTTGATACACGCATATTTTAAAAAAACCTTTAAAAATCAATAACTTTTAAAACAACATTAACCAGCACATAAACAATACTAGGTATGTATGCACTGCAAAATCCTAGCTGTCAAATGAAGGTTTTAATGCTAGGAAAGAGAAAGAAAGGGAAGAAGAGGATAAACAGCAGAAAAATGGATGGACTCGATTACAGTGACAATGGAAGCACCATTGGAAGATCTGAAAGACTAGATTATAGATAGATTGTTATTGAGAAAAGCTATCTAAGTGGTTGATAATTCAAAAATGATTTGATAGCAGGTAATCAATCAAATGATAAGAGAACAAAATACATTACCACATAGATATAGCAAAAATTAAAATTATAAGAAACAAGACTAAAATATAAATTATTAAAATATATTGCAAAGATATATATAAATATCTTATACATATTAGTCCCCAAGATAGTTATTAATTTCAAATAAAATATTCATAGAATTTATCCATTTTACCACCATCTTGTTTAATACAAGAAAAATACCAGATAATTCAATCACTAATGAGTAATCATTAGATGAAGGTTTTTAGTTCCATAGAGTGCAAAAGATGGGGCAACTGCTAATTAAAGACAGAGTCCTTAGATTACTTCACCAAAATTAATTGTCTTTTAAATTTTCTATTATATTGTAAATGTTTGTTATTATTATTATTGCAATAAATTCTTCATTAACCACTTTAACCATTTGGTTTTCCAGTTGCCTGTGGATATGGCACACTTCATTAAAAAAAATCTTGTCCAAGCCTTTTATAGTATACAATCATATTTATGGATTTGATTATGCTTAGAAAGAGAGTGGCCAGAAATAGATTTCATGTATCTATATATATAAAAGTGAAACACCACTCATGCAACATCACGAAAACCTCATAACCGTAAAGCCTACAAACTTGAAATTTGGCACGTGTGTTCCTCTTGACTTCTAGATGCTCACTAAGAAAGGATTTTTCGAAATGACCATCAGATCATTAGTATTTCTTAATACAGTAATTAATACTCTCTGTGAGTTCTATTCCCCCTCCCCACCTGAAAAGAACTCTGTTCAACTGCCAGTTGCCTCTCATTCCGTTACCTCACATTCTGTTACCTTAGTAACTCCACATCCATTTGCACCACTCAGGTGACCTTGAGGACACAGACAAACCTCCATGACTCTCTAAAAGGATGCAGACTACACTTCCAAACAGGAAGCTACTTTGGCATCAAAGCCTGTAGTATTTTTATTACTCACTATCCAGTAAGAGCTAAAGAAGCTTCTTGGATGAGAAGCAAAACATCATCAAAGAAAAACCAGAAAGTCCAGTTTCTCCTGAAAAAAAGCATCTTTGGGATAACAGTTGGAGGATTGTATTTTACAACATTTTTGCTGAAAGATAGATGGATGGATGGATGGATGGATGGATGGATGGATGGATGGATGGATGGAATGGAATGGAATGGATGGATGGATGGATGGAATGGAATGGAATGGAAAGTGTTAAATAGGCAGGTCGATGGAAGAGGCAGGACTACAATTTGGGTCTGATGTCAGATTCCACTCCTCACTGAATATTTAACAGAAAGGAGGAAGGGAAGGGAACGGAGGAAAGAAGGAAAGGAAAGGAGGAAAGAAGGAAAGGAAATCCTTATGTATTTCAATCACTGACCACCACTGAGCCAACAGATTGTGAACCAAATTTCTTCTACATAGCCCCATCATATAGATTTGTCACGAAGCACGGGTATCCAGCTACCATCATAAGAGCCTTCTATTGCCTTATGTCTTATTCCTTCTTAATTCACTTCTAACTTGAACTTAAGTTTTTGCTATCATGTGACAGATAGGGATTGCTATTTCAGATTGTTGCTTGGGAGCAAAAACATATCAGTGCCTTTTTCATTGTGTGGCTCAAGGCAATTCTAATGAAATAAGTAATGTTCTTGCAGTTCTTCACCCTCCAGGATTTAAATTTCATACGGATGACTAATCCTTGGAAGTCTTTTTTTATAATGATAAGGAAAAATGCTGTAACAATGGTTATCTGTGGATTACTTTGGGCCAAGATTTTTATCTGCCACCACTAGTCTTTCAGTGGAAGGCTGAAACAAGTTTTAATGTTTTGTTGTCTTCTGTACTTCAATAGATAAGTAACTAACAATTTCAAGTAACAGAGTCAGTAAAAGTTTGATCTCAAGAGGTTTTTTTTAAATTGTACTTCCTACTTTATCCTTCAAGTCTGCATGTGTTTGGGAGCAAGAAAAAAAATAGTCTTATGTTGTTAAATTGAAAAGCATTAAGACAGAATATTATCTGAAGTTCAGTGATTTTAGAAGCACATTCATAAATTGCCTGGCAAAGTCTCATTAAACATTTTCTCCCATAAGTAAAATGATCAGATTATTATCATGTAGTTAATGCATATTCTAATTGAACCAAATGAACCAAACATTTTGTCCATAAAAAGCATTGTTCAGAAACAGGTCTATGGTATCAAATGTATTCCACAAAGTTACTAACTGTTATAGAAATATCAAGATTGAATTATTATGCATTATATTATCACAGTAGTGCTCCAGGTACAAATATTCTGTAAACCTAACCTTTTTTATTCATTACATCAGGACTGATCAAACAGTTCTTTCAAAACCATTCTGCATTTTTATGGTGGCCTACAAGAGTACAGCTATCAGACTATCACCTTATTTGCTGTGGAAACAGGGGACTGATTCTTAACATCAGTTCTGTTCTATGGCTTCTCTATCACAAAGACCAGGGAAAAAAAGGTTTGAATTCATTCAGAAATAAAGTTAATATTATTGTGTGAGTAGAAAACTGAAAGAGAGAGAATTGTCTATTAGTATTGGTAATAGAGAAGCCACATGGAGCCTATTATAAACAAGTAAGGATCACAGAAGATGGACTTTGTAATACTTGAAACATGGTTTTCGTAATACTGTCGTACTGGCTAGTTAACATGGGGTTAAATTTGCTTTTCAATTGTGTTGCTGATAATTCCATAAGCCTTAACTTTCAAGAAAGCCTCTCTTTCAGAAACCAGGATTGGTAGGAGAGCATTCAATACATTGTAGACAACAGTTTTGTTTCTAACTGTTCTCAAGACTCAGTGAACAAAGAAAATAGTCAAGCCAACCAGGGGTGGGATTCAAATTTTTTAACAACTGGTTCTGTGGGCATGGCTTAGTTGGTGGGCATGGCTTGGTGGTCATGTGACTGGCTGGGCGTAGCCAATTCAACATCACTCACATCGAGGCACGCATCTTCTCACTTGGCCTCTTGTGACTGTGGGAATGCTGCAACAGTCGTAAGTGTGAACAAAGGCCATAAGTCACTTTTTTCAGTGCCATTGTAACTTTGAATGGTCACTCCACACAAGCAAAGTACCAGCAAAGGAGGGAAAAAAACTCCAGAGAAGTTCCAGAGATAGGAAGTCTAGTCCTGCCAAGAATGTAATAAGGGTTAATGAAGAAGCAGTTTCTGTAAGCAACACCAGAATGTTTCCTTCCTGCCTTCCTTACAGGATTAGGCCAGTAATTTCTTCTAACAACCAGTTCTCTGAACTGCTTAGAATGTTAACAACCAGTTCTAGCGAATAGGTGCGAACTGGTAGAATCCCACCCCTAAAGCCAACCTTAGAAAACTATGAGAATGTATCTTACCCAACCCCATTTTGACGTTTTTCCTTTTCAAATGTTTATTTTACTTTTATCCAGAATACAATGCTCTTTTCTATGGCTATGGTGTAATTCTTGTGATGTAACTGAACAGATGATTATTTCTAAACCAATTAACTATTGCTTTGAAGTTCTTTGTTGTTCTAACTATAAAAGTAAATATAATCAATTTCTTGGGGTTCCCCCTTTTCATAGGGAGACCACACTTAATCAAGGTACTCTAAGAAATTTACTTTTAAATGACCTTCAAACTTGGTTGTTTATTGGAAAAGATAAACTGAGGCAGAACCTAGGGCCAGATTTGGCCATCACAATTGAGAGTAAAATTATCCAACTGCGAACTATTTCAATCTTGAAACAGATATTTGAGATTGAAATGCATTAAGTTTGCATTCCAAAATATTTGGATTGGCTCATTTCAAATTATTTAGGCCACTGTATAATACACACACCTAACTATCATAGATATGGATCTTGGATGATCTCTAAACATTGTGCAAGATGTGAGATTACCATGAAATAGCAGTGTTGTAGATTAGAACTGTGAATTTGGGGATTGGGGATGGGGAAATCTAGAAAACTGCACTTGCAGACCATTTCTGTATTGCTGCCATTAAAATGATATTGAACTATCCAGAAAGTAACCAGGAATTAAACATGAGATTTTTTTTTACTATACATTAAGTTTTATCTGGTACCTTAAGCCATAACAAAAAAGAGCAAAATATTTGAAATAAATCCTTAATGTAATTCTCTCTGCTACAATCAATAAAATCTGGAAATTTTACAAAACAGCCATAAGATAATCAATTAAATAATTATAATATCCATGGTGTAAAATTATTTTATTATGATTAGTATAGCTCAAGGAATATGCTGACATGAAAGATGCCAAAATTCAATTTTTATTATTAAAAAGGTACTAAAAATAAAACTACCAAAATAATTATTTTACATATGCTTATGATATCAGGACTCTTAGGTATATTTTTTTCCAAATTTGTCACTACATTTTCTACAGCCAAAATGACCATAATGGGTCTAAGTCTACATGGAAGGAAGGAAGCAGTGGAGTGCCACAAGGTTCCATCTTAGGCCCAGTACTCTTCAATATCTTCATTAATGACATAGATGAAAGAATAGAAGGGGAACTTACCAAATTTGCAGATGATATTAAGCTAGCAGGAATAGCTAACACCCAAGAAGATAGGCTCAAAATCCAGATGGATCTTGACAGACTAGAACACTGGGCTGTATCTAACAAAATGAAATTCAATGTAGAGAAAAGTGAAGTCCTACACTTAGGCAAGAAAAAACAAAAGTACATATATAGACTGGGTGAAGCTAGGCTTAATAGCAGTATCTGTGAGAGGGGTATTGGAGTCTTAGTGGATAACCAGCTAAATATGAGCCAGCAGTGTGCAGCAGCAGCCAAAAAAACTAATGCAATCCTAAATTGCATTAACAGAGGGATACAATCAAGATCAACTGAGGTACTAATACCACTCTATAAAGCCTTAGTAAGACCACACCTAGAGTACTGCATCCAGTTTTGGTCACCACTATAAAAAAGTTGTTGAGACTCTAGAAAAAGTACAGAGAAAAGCAACCAGGATGATTAGGGGACTGGAAACTAAAACATATGAAGAACGGTTACAGGAACTGGACATGGTTAGTCTAGTGAAGAGAAGGACCAGGGGAGACATGTTAGCGGTGTTCCAATATTTGAGGGGCTGCCATAGAGAGGAAGGGGTCAAGCTATTTTCTAAACTTCTAAAGCACCTGTAGGCCAGACAAGGAATAATGGATGGAAACTGAACAAGGAGAAATTTAACCTGGAAAAAAGAAGAAACTTTCTGACAGTGAGAACAATCAACCAATGGAACAGGTGGCCCTCGGAAATTGTGGGAGCGTCATCACTTGAGACTTTCAAGAAGAGATTGGACTGCCATTTGTCAGAAATTGTGTAGGGTCTCCTGCTTGGGCAGGGGGTTGGACTAGATCAGGGGTCTCCAACCTTGGGGAACTTGGGGAGAGCAAAGCTGATTGAGGAATTCTAGGAGCTGAAGTCCACAAGTCTTAAAGTGGCCAAGGTTGGAGACCCCTAGACTAGATGACCTACAAGATCCCTTCCAACTCTGATTATCTGTTAATCTGACCAGAGCCCTGGAACAATTATGGGATAAAGGTATAGAAATAATTCTGTATTTGAGTTATTCTTTTAGTTTAAAATAAAAGGGAATTGAACAGAAGTGTATAAACAATGAAATATCTATAAAGAATGGATACAAAATGTCCCCCCCCCCTTCTTTTGCAATAACAAATGGTGGGAGATTTGTGATAGCTAAAAGGAAGTTCCACACACAGCAAAATGTCAAGCTATAGCATTAGCTAAAACATATTGTCATGTGTGCTGACTTGGACGGCTTTAACAAAATTAGATAAAATCTGGGGAGATTAAAGCTATCAATGGCTATTAATCAGAATGGCTATAGTTCTTTCCAACATCAAGAGACATTAAGCCTGTGTAAACCAGTTGCTGGAAAGCTCAAGCAGAAGAGTCATTTTACTTGTGTCATTTTCTATTTGGCCATCTAGTTGACCATTAAAAGGAAAAGGATTTTGGTCTACCTAGATCCCTAATCTATCCAATACTATCTTTTTTGTTATCTCACTCCTGATATTTAACTTGCAATGAAATAAAAGCTTTGTATGTATAAACATGCATGTGCATGTTGCTTAGGGAATATTTCATTTTTGATTTTAAAAACATGCTGAAGGAGAAAAAGGAGTTGTTCATGTATCAATATGTGTTATCAAGATTGTGTTTTACAGGCACTCGGTGCTTCATGGTTTTATTATGAAGGGCCGCAAGATTTCAATCTACACAGGAAAAAGGTCAACACTCGCTTTTTGCTTCCTAATTTAAAATGCGTAGAAAAAGAGAAAGCTGCCTTTCTCTTAAAATAGCAGGAGGTAGTTTAGTGTCTTATCAAAATAACTGTCTTGGCATTTTACCGTGTAATATGTTAAACTTTTTTATTTATAGGGACAGGAATAATTTGTCGAAAAATGAGAGTTTTCCCTGAGATATTATAGACTTCATAATATAGTATTAAAGTAGAATCCAAAAGTTGTGATTTTTCTTGACAGTACCTACACTAAAGTTTATGTCAAGTATAACACCCCCACCCCATGTCTATTTTTGCCATTCCCAGAGAGCTCAGATTGTGCAAAAATATAGTACAGTGGTGATATACAAAAATGTACAATTGCTATGGCTTTTCCTCTTTACAACTGTTAAACTGTTTATAACACAGCAGGCTGGAACCCTAGGATGTTTTCTTGCTGTTTTTGGTTTTTTGATACAGTAATATTTGACTCCACATTCTGAATTTCCTTAAAGTTGGATTTATATTAAATTGATATGTCAGATTTATGCCCTGTTTACATTATAATGACTTTGCCTGCCACAGGATTCAGATCTTGGCCTCTAGCTTGATCTGATTCCAATGACTGTTAAGTTTCCACACTAAGTAGGACCATGACAAAAGCAGAAAAATGCACAATACATTTTTTTCTTCCCTCGCTCCTCACCATCAAGGGAAGAAATGTAGTACAATATACTACCCAAGGAATTAAATTAGGTTAGATACTATCTGAGAAGTAAATATTCTGAAAGACTATATTACACACTAATTACAATTTATGGCTATAATAGATATTCGTTTATTGAAATCTGAACTCAGTAGACAACTGACAGGCTATTTCATGCATCACAGAATTTATAGCAAAATGGATTCAAAAACATTTCCAGTGCAACCAATTCTCTATTCTGAACATAAAGTGGGTATTTTCTTAACTGCATCATGTTTGGAACAGATCAACATTTAAAATGAGTGAAAAATTCTAATTTAACAATTGGTATGAATTTAATGTCCATATTTTTATTATGTAAAATGCAATGTTTATAGCTATAAATATTTAAAATGAATGACTACAACTTTTCAGTGAAAACACACTTCCAGTTATTTTTATAATTAAAAACAATGCAAGGACACATGACAAATACTAAATAAACTATCAACCCTCACATTTTCATAAGTAATAGAGCTTGTGCAGGCAGCTATAACTTATAACTTGATATACAAAGGGAGGGCTAAAAAGTAGTAGAAATGAAAAAATTAATTAGCCTGAAGGAAAGTTGTTCCACACGGCTAACTCCTGAAGCCCTGACTCACATAAAATAACTTACTGAGGGAATAAGAGCCAGGATAAGAAGCTACTATATCTACTGAAACACTATGAAATTGAAATAAATTGCATACCATAAAGCATATCAGAGCCAAGTGTTCGTTTGTACTAGATTTTAAAATCAGCGATTTTTCCTTTGGATTTAATGGGCAAAGAAATAGTAGCATCTTAAAGGGGAACAGTTTACAAATACCTAGAATGGAAGAATAGATGGTAACATTGATGGAATTGGTGGAGATGGTGAAATTGACAGCTTTTATTAAAGAAAAGACTTTGACCAATTCTACTTGGAAATCACTTTTAGACTTTTTGCAAGAAACTGAAAGAAATAAAATGTTGTTTTGGAGAAATTTATAATTTGGATTATTTGGGATTATAGTTAATTATCTGAAAGCTGAGTCATAGCAACTGGACTTCTTCTTAGTTTGAAACTATTTCACTTCTTATCCAAGTAGCTTCTTCAGGCTGAGCACGTTGGCTAAAGGGACCCCATATATGCCCTCAGGGTGGTTTCATTTCTCACCTAATCTGGATCGGTTCATTAGGTGTATAGGCAGAAAGTTACTGGGAAGTAAATGTTCCAGTTCCTAAATCCTTTCCCCTAGGTGGGTCATTAAGAATGACCTCCCTGATGAACCCCTGATCTTAATCTTCCTGGGAACTGATGAAAGAGGAGCATAAAAATTGGGGACAGGTTGTGTGTCTGTAACCTCCACCTCTATTGAGGGAAGGATTTTCCACTTTGGCATAAATGGATTCCTTCATTCCTGTCTCAAACCATCTCTTCCTTGTCCAAATTGTGAACGTTATTGTCTTCAAAAGAATGCCCCTTTTTCTTTTAAATGAAGGTATAATGTTGATTCTGGTAAAAGAATTAGCACTGCTTCACAGGTTCACTAAAAATGTTCACACTTAATGATCCACCTAGGGGAAAGGATTTAGAAGTTGGAGCATTTACCTGTTTTTTAAATATAAAAGCATTAAATATGAGAGAAATAATTGTTAGCTGAAATGAAATGTAAATTTTATCAAATATAGATTTACCTTGCTTAAGTTCATTCTTTTTTTCTGGTCAACTTACTTTTAAGAATATAACTCCTGATGCTACACTCAAAGGTCAACAACAGCCTTCAGCTCAAATGTAAATGATTTTGAAGTGGAATATTAATTATATAAATTACAAATATTTCTTAGCACATATCTGGGGGGGGGGGGAAATATAATGCTTTGGACTCCATCTAGTGGACACAAGAGAAACAAAAGTCTTGAAACTTTACAGAATTAATAATCTATTTCCACAGAATTGGAAGGAAATTGGAAGTACTTTCTACAGCTGCAGTGCACAGGGTATAGCTGGTCTTGAAGCAAAACTATATAAAAAGAAAGAAGTCTTAACATCAATATTGAAAACACTTACAAGTAAAGCTGCAGGTAATAAAACACTTTCCAGTGAAAATTATATTTTACAGTGCTTAAAATAGGTTGGACATGTCCCTACCCCAATAGATATTGGGCTCAGACCGCAGCTTACAAGTCACAATAGAAGGATCCACCTAATGGATTAGACTAAGTACACTGTACTTTGACATACATATGTTGAACCAACTACTATTATTACGACTATTAATTATACATTATTGCTTACAATAAAATTATCTTTGTCCCTTAAGATAAACAGGAAAATTACTTTAATGAGAGAAAACAGATGTCTTCTTTAAAAGCTTTTGTACATCCATCTACATTGCATTTTCTATGGTTCCAAATTTCTGGGGTGCATACAACTTGAGAAGCCTAATGTGAATTTAAAAATCTGGGAAGATTAATTTTATAGTCTAAAAAATAGATATGATTTTTCTTTAGCATGATGTGAATAGTTATCCAGCTATTTTATGCCAGATGCAGCATAAGCA
The DNA here is from genome assembly GCA_023653725.1 of Bungarus multicinctus. Taxonomy (NCBI): domain Eukaryota; kingdom Metazoa; phylum Chordata; class Lepidosauria; order Squamata; family Elapidae; genus Bungarus; species Bungarus multicinctus. The sequence goes on along the minus strand of CM042836.1, from coordinate 65,460,876 downwards.
TGAATGGAATATTGGTTTCAGAAAAGCTTTCATGAGCTTTGGTCATTATCTATTATACATTCTTTACTTTTTTTTAAGTAAAGAAAATTAACCTATTAATTGAAATCATGGGGATAATATTCTTTATTTTTTAAGGGTCATTAACTACAGAAACACATGTATTCCTTACAGCAACCATGATGAACAAACCCACCTGGCTCCTTTTGTTATACAACACCAATACTCAACCTTTTTTTACGGTGAAGTTCCTAGTGACTTTCAATTAAGAATTGCTTTTCTGATATTCTCATAATCCTCTCAAAGCATGATAAAACATATTGTCTATTAATTTGTGCTATCAAATGTAATTGTTGTATAAGACACAAGAAGACCCATGGTAATGCAGTGGTTAGAGTGCAGTGTTGCAGGCTAACTCTGCCCATAGACGGGAGTTCGATCCTGAGTGGCTCAAAGTTGACTTCCATCCTTCCGAGGTTGGTAAAATGAGGACCCTGATTGTTAGGGGCAATATGCTAACATTGTAAACTGCTCAGAGAATGCTGTAAAGCACTATGGAGCAGGGCTTTTGCTATTATATAAATTATGTATCAAAACTCATTAAGAACTTGGATTAGGCCAAAGAATAACAATGGAAAATATATTAGGTGTGGGAAGGGGAAGTTCATTTTATTGATCCAAAGTTCAAATTAAAATAACTTATCTTAGAAGCCAAGGTAGCTTTATTTTATAACATAAAGCAATTATAGCATATTTGGGGCTATCAGTCCAAAATATAATTTTGACTCTATATTAGTAACTATACACATGCACAACAAAAGACTAAATTTGTTAATTATAGAATCTAAACTAATACATCCTGTCATATTTTAACCTAAAAGCAAAGTTTCTTCCTTGAGAAACTTCCCCAACTATTAACTGCAATAGATATTGCAACTATTGTAAAAACACATGTATAGTCCAGGCAAATAATAAATCACATTACGAAGTATAAAGGTATGGATTTTGAAAAGTGATGAGCTTTTAACGCAAGGGTAAAAATAAAAAGACTACATATTTGGACAAACAACAATTTTAATTGACAGAAAAATAAAGTACAGATCAATTAGTGCAAGAGATTTTAGAGACTCACATTTTGAAGGAGTCAATGATGAAATTTATTAATTACTTTAAAATGTACTTATTGATTTCCAATTATTTAAAAATATTTCAACTAAAATCACATAAAAATCTATTCCAGTTATACTGTTCTTAAATTTTTTTCCCCAAAAAACCCCTTGCATGTGTCTCCAAAGCTGAATGTTATGAAGCCGGAGTAGAAACCTTATGACAAAAAAGAAATTGCCATACTTAATATTTGATTGTGGGGGAGGAGACTAGATTACATGATAGATTATGTGTCTGTGTTTCAGGAATCCTTTGTTTTTTAATTATGTATTTTAGGATTTATACTATAGTTCATTCACCTCAAAACCATGTGAAACTATCACTTTTTAATGGTTAGAGATGGTTCTGATAATCACAAAAAAGAATTCTTGAGGCCAAGATCACTATATTATATTAATATGTAATTAGTGTCTTTTTCCCCAACCTTTAATTGTGTGAATAATACAAGCTTCTTATCTAATACAAAAAGAAAAGCTAAGTCCTGGTTCACACATCACTCAAAACTATAGTACTTGTTTAATTTTGGCTTAGCACACTGTTTGAATCTGTCCACAGTGACTTTTACATTATAACTTAAAGCTTAACACAATCTGTATGCTCAACCAAGTGCTTATTAACATCTGCATTGATTTAACACGATGTATAAACCAGTGGTGGGATTCAAAAATTTTTACAACTGATTCTGTTGGTGTGGCTTGGTGGGCATGGCATGGCTTGGTGGGCATGGCAGGGGAAGGTTACTGCAAAATCCCCATTCCCTCCCCACCCCACTAACCTGCTTTCCAGCTCCGTTCTCCTGAACGGAGATCCAGAAGATCCCGCCGATCAGCTGGGACTCGGGAGGCAGGGAATAGTTGGGGGCAGGGCCAGTCAAGAGATGGTATTTGCTGATCCTCTGAACTACTCAAAATTTCCGCTACTGGTTTTCCAGAACTTGTCAGAACCTGCTGAATATCACCTCTGGTATAACCCAAAAGGTGTGGAAATGGCTGAAAATTTCTGCTTCAGCTAGGAAGAGTTTAGATGATATGCAGGATGTGGTAATGTTCCACATACAGTGCTGCTTCATTAAGTATAATTAGGCAAATGACAGCAATGAAGAAAACATTATTATTTAGGGGGTCCCATTAATCAAACTTCTATCCAGGAAGCATACCTATTAAAAGCATACCAATATATTTTGAGCATCAGACGAAATTTGCCCCTTTTTAGACATTTTATCATCAGGTTTTGATTTTGTGTGCCGGAATTATATTTCACTAGTTGTGCTTAAATAGATTTTATTATAGATTCCCTTGTTAATTGTATTTTTGATATAATTGTTTCTTGGAAAAATTAGAAATAGTACTATACAGTTATAATATTAATAATACCTTTCAGCTATTCAGTACAAAATAAAAATAATTTTATGGGTAACAAAGGAGCTTCTCCCAATGGAATTACTAATATTTTTGTTTAAACAAAGGATCTCATTGCAATTTTTCTCTCTAACCATTTTTAATCCCTAGAAATGATGTGAATGGAAGACAATATACGGAATTCCGTTCAAGTAAAATTATGTAAATTGAAAGATTGTGTTTTATGAAAGCTGTTTAAGTCCCAGTGATATTATAATAAAACAGATATATAAATATTTAAAGCTGTATGAGAAAATTATTCTAGGCCAGAGAAGCTAACAGCATGAATTTATATACGTATGCTTATTGTAATGTAACCTAAGGTAAAACTTTCAGTGAATGTATATAAATTATCCCTTTTATCTTCTCAAGACAATAAACAGAAACTAATTTGCAACTGCATATTGCAATAACTATTGCCCATATTTTAATGTCAATTTCTCCCTCATGCAACATTTACATTCACTTCCTGCATTGACTTTGCTTGACAAAAGCCCCCTAGGAATGTTTCAAATGGTGAACACATGACACTGGGTTACTGCAACTATCATAAATATACATGCCATTTGCCAAGCCCCCAAATTTTGGTCACACGATCATAGGGATGCTGCGATGGTTATAAGTGCAAGACCAGTTGTAATTCATTTTTTTCAGTACTGTAACTTTGAACGGTTGTTAAACAAATGATCATAAATCAAGGACTATATCCATCATTTCTCCTTTAAAAGGCATGGGGAATAAACCCTTGTCATATAGCTATTGTTTCTTATGGGGGTTTTTTCCTTGTACGATTAAGTTTGTCACATGTTAATACCAACTAGAAATCTTGAATTTTTGAGAAAATAGCATGCTCAGTTTTGGGCTATAAACGCTATTTTTCTTGTAAAATCACTTTCTATCTAAACAGTACTACTGTTACCATATTTTATTTCTACATTTTTTGATACTTGCAGTTGCTTACCCCTCAACAGAAAAAAAAACACCACTGAAAACAAACACATCATCCTTTTCTTGAGCTGTGCAGCACCTAAAATCATGATGCACAAAATAATTTACCCCAATGAAAGTCAATGGGTTTATTTGAAATTTTGAAAGGAGGCTGATGGCGCCTCCTATTCACAAAATGTTGGGCACTATCGAACATAAAATATCTACTTACTAGAAAAAACTCTCTGCCACTTTGTTAGAGAAACCCTGATAATCATCAACTTATTTTTACTATCCATATTTTTTATAGATACTATACATTTCAAGATCAACTCTGGTCTACAATCACCCAACATTTTTACATTTTAAAAAAACCTATTAGGCATTGTTCTTGAAAAATATATAGAAAAGTAGATGAATGCTTTGCTTTTATTTATTTATGTCAAACAGGTCAAGAAGCTTGATATACACTTTTCTTGAACTGTCTTTTATGCCCAATTATTTTTTCACTTTCAGCTGTGAATTGTCATCCTCCCGAAGATTGCAGTAACAATTCTGATCTTTCATGCCTATATATACGTATATTGAGTACAAAATAAGAGGTATAAACTTTCAAAATCTGAAACACACCACTTAAAATTTTAAGTATCAACTCAACATTTTACAAATGTTCTCCCTCATATCAAAGGGATAACAAAAGGAAGTTGTTTCAATTTTAAATACCTTGAAATAAAGCAGTCTATTTACATTGCATAATTTGTTTACACAGATGAAAGCATGGAAAAGATGTTAGAAGAGTCTGCAATGGGAATTTGGGATTTTTTTCCTGAATTCTGCGTTAACCAAGTAAATTCAACAGAGTGAATATTTTAACATTTAAACCAGATGGCTAATTATAGTTATGAACTAGACCTTGTCTCCTATATCTACAATTTATTTAGTTATTTTTAATTTATAAGCCATCCAACTTCCTTAATTATTTTTCAGATCACTACAGATCACTGATATGGGATGGAACAACCCATAAAGACCATTTACAAAATTGCAACTGGTACAGAAAACTGCTGCCCACAAATGTAACATAACTGGTGAGGTATGGGATGACAACAGGGAAATCCAGATTCTACTCCATCCTCAGCAATGGAAATTCACTGAGGGCCTAAGGGCTAGTCATTCTCTCTTAGGAGACAGCACTGTATATACTGTCTATCTTGAGTATCCTATATAAGTACTCCTTGAGATATGACCATAATGGAACCTGCCCATTATGGTCACATTGTGGAGGCCATTAAGCAAGACAGCCTCATTTAACAACTCCTGCCTCCTGCTCTCCCTGATGTGATCATGAAATAAATATCAGCATTAAATGGAACAGGGAATGTATCAGAGGTGGAGGAGGTCCTTGAAGGCCTAGAGCAGACCAGGTCCGCCAGCCCTAGGCCTCCCAAACCCCCCTCCTCAAAGTCATCCTGTTTTCTACTTAGTGCCCCTTTATCTACATTAGCTTGCCTACAGAAGAGAATATCTATAGCTGAGGAACTATGGAGTTCTTGTGTTCTCTTGGTTGTTTACTTGCAGGCATTTCATTACCCAATTAGGCAACATCAGCAGTGCAAGTCAATACATTCACACAGATGATGTTACCTAGCTGGGTAATGAAATGTCTGCAAGCAAACAACCGAGCTCAGACAGCACCAAGAATTGCAGAGAATTAGTATCATAGGCACAATGGCTAAGGCTTTTTGATTATTGCTATCTATGGAACATATTATGCCTACTTTCTTCAGTTCCTGGAAGAAAGCCAAAATACAAACCTAGCAAATAAATAAATTGGAGTGATCAGCTCCCATTATAGTTATTCAGCTTTATGAATAACTCATATATATGTAAAATTCTTTTCCAGGGATAGATTTATGTCTAACATACTGCAATTACCTTGCAGCTTTACAATTTTATTCTACACTAATTTTGATTATGGAAACTAGAGTATGGCAAATGACAACAATAAAGGCTAAAACCTAGGTCTCAGTTTATGTCTATTATACTGAAAGTTATATAATAATAAACTTCTTTTTCAGCATTCATCTACTGCCATCCAGTGGAGGTTTGTTGAAAAAAAAAATCCTACAAGTTTCTTTCCATTTAAACAAAATTGCTATTTTAACAGGATTGTTCCCAAAATCTGGGGAAAAAATTACACAGCAGAAAAGAGATATGCTACCCAGGGCTGAATTGTTGTTTTTTTTATTTTAAAAGATATAGAGGAGATATATTCACTGCAGAACATACATCAGAGCCTTCAGTATATATAGGCCAAGATTTCAAGGTTTGTAAGTTTTAGACTTTTTTCCTCTACGTTGCTATCTTAGCAGATACTTAGATATTCTCTTGGTAGCATTGGGAAAACCTGGTCTGTGTTAATGTAACAGTTCTCTCTATTCTGAGAATTGATGTTTCCTACATCATCTGCATTCCTTACAATTATTACATCTCAGGAATGTTATCTTCTAGGACTAATATTCTAACTTCAATGTCTTCCTTCATTGTAAGAATTGGATTCCAACATGGATATTCAGGTACTGCATATACCCAATTAAATCTCCAAAGAGCACAAATTGGGGGAGGGACTATTCCCCCACCTTTTTTTTTGCTCAGCCTCAGGTGATGTGCTAGTTATCATTTATGATTAAAATTCCTTGGCAATGTTAACTTATGACATGGTTGCACAACATCAATACTGTACATTTATCCTTCAGAGGGAACCTACAATCTACTGCTGGTAAACAATGCAGCAGTTAGCTCCTAACAGGTCACCTTTATCAAAGAAGAAAACTTCTTCAGAAGTGACTGCAACTAACCTCTGGGCTTAATTTAAAATTCTGGTTTCCCTTTAAAGCTTTTTGCAATGTAGCACTATTAGGTAACACCTTGCCAAAATCAAATCTGTCCTTTTGGTCTAGTTAAAGAGAACCTGTTGATAATTCCCTTTTTGTGAGGTGTATCAGGCTTAGATTAGGCAAAAGGCCTTCTATGGGGTCTGCCATTCTGGAATATGCTCCAATACAAGCTAAGGTTGTCCCTTAATATATAATCTAGTTTGGTTTTTTTTCAAAAGCATACAAAAGCAGCAGTCTTCTAGTCAGGGGCTAGCCCTTAGTTAAGTGAATGGTACCTCTGATGTGTTAGTGGTTTTAATAGCTTTTTACATTTTTCTTGTGACATAAATCTTAAGATTGGAATAAACTATAAATATTATAAATTGCCTTATATTGCTTAATTAATATTATCTGGTATATGTTATCATAAAAATATTCCAATAAAAGAAACAGGAAACAATACAAAAGCAATTCTTACTTTAAGATTCAGAGGTTTATTTCATGAACAGCCATCATAACACAACTTATATCAACAACCCATTCCAATGAAGTCCATTGACATAGCTAGTTATAGCTGCGGCTAGTGGGCACAATCTGAGACCTATCTCCTTTTATGCCTTTCTTCTGACAGTTCTTCAGTAAATGGAATTTTACTGGAGTTACAGTACTTTCTTGTTTTCTCATACTGACAGAGAGTCTCCACATATACTCGGGTACATCTCAAACCTCTATCCATCGGCTACTTTTCATTTCTTATTTTTCGCGGTTTTCAAAACTACATACTTTGCAAAATCACATTTAACACCAACAGCTCAGCAGGATTACAAAGATTTCGTTATTCTTAGGAAATAATTCTAGCTGACACTTTAATATACAGCATTTTATTTCAGACCTGCTATCATTCTGAGGCCTATATAAGTTTAGCAGATTCAAAGCCCAGTTTTCCTTTTCTCACAATGTCAAATAAGAACTCAACATAGTGAACTAAAGCTATCTTTCAGTGCATAGGAATAGTTTCCACATGTACATATTCACCACCTGATAATTGCCTCTACCTAACAATAGGAAAATTTTATTTTGATTTCAGTGAGGGGTTCTTTACAGGTAGCCCACTTAATGCTGGCCCTTGGGACTGGCATTTCTATTACAAAGCAATGCAATCGTAAAGCTCAACTTCACTTAGCAACAGCAGTCCTGGTTGCTTTCATTAACTGAATCCCATCCAATTGTTAGGTGAGGACACACTCCAAGCCAAGCCATTTCCAGCTTGCTCTCTCCCAGTCTGAGCTTCAGTAAAGAATACAGGATTATCCCCTCTTCATCCACCTGCCTTCCCTTCCATCTCTGTCCTTTTGGCCACCTTGCCACTCCCAATTGATCTCCAGTCTTCTTCCTCCAATGCTTCTTCCTATGTTGTCCAAATTGGGAGTGGCCTTCTTGACACTTTAAACTTCACAAGAAAACCTAGTCAAGCACCTGAATTTTTAATGCACTATCATGAGGGCACTGCAATGGCCATAACTTCAAGGACCTGGCCTATTACCATCAGTGCAACCATAACTCCTAATGGTCACTGAACATAGTTGTTAACTGAGGACTATTTATATTTACATTATTACATATGATGAACTCATAGTAGCTATGACAAGCTAAACAAATTTTCTGAAATCAGGATTCACACAACACACTAATGTAAAATTAAACCGCTTCATGGTTTAATGCAGTATATGAAATTATCATCTTTGCTACAAAAAAAATGGAAGAAAATTTACTGAATAAAAATGTCCCTGCTATATTGGATGCATAAGCTTCCTTGTCTATGTCCAGGAGATAATTTAACTTGTGATTTACACTAATATTTTGCAGTTATAAGGTTGCATCTTTGTGATTCTGTGCATAAATCTCCATGATCGATATAGTTAGGAAACACTTGGCTTAAGGTGAGCCCCCAAAGGTAAAACATCTATTCCAGGGACTGTAGAGATTCTCAGTCATCCAGGTCACGGTTGCCCCAAATATGCTTTTTCAGGAGACAACTGGACTTAGTTTTTCATTTGAAGATGTTTCACTTCTCATCCAAGAAGCTTCTTCAGCTGACAGGATAGTGGGGAATGGAAGGGTTTATATTCCTTGCAGACAGCTGGTCATTTGCATTCTTTCAGAGGGCTGTTGGTTTATCTCTGTGGACAGGGTCACCCGAGTAGTGCTCCTGGGGCAGACTACAAGAACCAGGAGACCCTGAGGATACAGATAAACCTCCAAGTGCTTCAATGACTCTCTAAAAGGTTACAAATGACCAGCTGTCTGCAAAGAATATAAATTCTTCCATTCCCCATTATTCTGTCAGAGCTGAAGAAGCTTCTTCGATGAGAAGCGAGATGTCTTCAAAGAAAAACAAGCAAGTCCACTTGCCTCCTGAAAAAGCACCTTTGGGACAACCTATTCCAGGGAGTTCGTGCTTGCAAAAATTCTTCCGCATCCCGCCATAGGCCATTTCCCAGATTTAAAGATAGCAGAAACTCAACCGATGAGGCTTCCTCCCCCTCGGAAAATGCAATGCAAGATTATCCTGTTCCTCTCTAAGGTTATTCCCTTGCTGAATCGTGCTATCTAAAGTGTTACGGCTCAGATCTATAAGGCGACTCCAAGGGACGAGAACTCAGCCGCTTGTTTTCGCTGCCGGTAGGCAGAAACGGAAGGGGAAAGCGCCGCGTTAGAGTACTAGCAAGGAAGCTCAGCCAATACCTGCGCAGACAACGTTCGCACACGCCTCCGAGGCGCTTCTTGCTGACGATGTAAGCGAAGGGCGCCGCGCGGTACAGCAACTGGCCCGGTTTCACCGCTTTCAAGAGGCGCAAGCCGTTGCCTTTGCCCGGGCTTGCAAATTTTTCCATTGTCGCTCCACAGAGTAGGGAACGAACGGAAAAGGCTTGCAGACCAGCACGCTTCCCGCCTCGATCCCCACGTGACGCCGCTCTGCCTGCCACCGGAATCATCTTTCCTTCGAGCAAAAAAAAAAAAAGCCCGCCTTCGTCACGTTCCCCAGTGCAGCCTTTCCTCACCCCGTTATTAAAAACGCAGAAAAGGATTGTTATAAATAGTATTTAAATAGTTGCATGTGGAACATACAGGACTGTGGATGTCAAATTCTTAAGGAAGATATGTTTTTTTTTATTTATTTTGTCAAACAATTATTAGATAACAGGTATAAGTATAAACATGGTTATAAATACATGAAATGGATACGAATAAGAAAAAAAGGAAACAATAGGACAGGGACGGTAGGCACGTTTTGGTGCGCTTATGCACGCACCAAAATATATGAAGTGTTCTGTGTTCCTTGAAATTAATGGGGATAATAGATATTTGGCCTTAACAATTTCAATTTTGTCTCTTGCTTTTAAACATGTTTACTTTTCAAACAAGCAAACAAAAAACTTCCATTCTGATAGTAAATAATACAATGCATATCTCCCTGAAGTGGTAGGAAGCCTAAATTAAGATTGTTAGATTAAAAACTCCAGGTATTAATATAAATCCCTGTAGTTTTTGAGATAGCAGGTTCAGTAAAGTATTTGGCTAGAAACGGAGAGCATAAATTCAGCCAGCTTGTTGACCTTGGGCCAGTCATCCATTCTCAGCCCTAGAAAGCAGACAATGACAAACCACTTTTTAAATTTTGTCAAAGCTGTAGGGATTTGGTCAGGCAATTGTTAGGAGTCAACATTGACTCAAAAGAATTTTTAGAAAACACCTTTTTGATACCAATGTATTGCTAGTGCCTAGAAAGAAATTATTCTTGTATACTTACTAAAACTACTTTTTTAGAATTATCTTTAAGATCACTATAATTGGAAAAATTCAACCCTAATCATAATTTTAACCTTGGCCTGATTCCAAGTTCAAGTATGCCAAATGAAAAGTCTCTAACCTTCATTTGAATATGTCTAGGAAGAGTCCCCCACTTCTCTTGATAAATGTTTCCAATGTTGAACCATTCTCACAGTCTATCATTCAGTTGAAATCTGCCCTCTTGTAGCTTTAAATCCTTTATTCTCTTAACTTACCATCTGGAACAAGAAAAAAATGCCTGGATGTTTTTTCGAAGTGGCATCTTTTCAGGTACTGGAAGATTGCTATCATGTAATCTCAATCATGGCCACATAAAATAATTGCCTTTTATTTTGGACTTTTAATTTTCAAAAGCACACTCTTTTTACAAATAGTATGATTTCAATTGTATCTGTCATGTAGTTTGCTTAGGTAGATTGCGAAAGCTGTTCATCACCCTCACCAATGGCTCAAATTGTAGGACTGGATAAACAATCCTTGCTTCCAATAGGAGGTTCCATGGAAGCCCCCCTCCCCAAAAGGTCAAGATGATGACTAGCACCTGACTATAGTTCCCCCTTGTTTTGCATGTGAAGAATGGAAAAGGGTTGAAGTTTCAATCATTCCATCATGGGTGTCATCTTTTTTTAACCTCCCATGTTCCTAGTCAATTTCGACTGAATTCATTCTCATTATTTAAGTGTACTCTTTATTGTGAAAAGCAATGCATGGATACTTTTTTTCCTTTTATCAATTCTTGCCTTGCCAATTAACGTATCGGGTCATTGGCTGCTTATAATTGATTAGGACTTTGTCTTAACTTTTTTGCCAACTTTGTGTGCTAGTCATAAAAGAATGAAGAAGTGTTTCATCAATAAGGAATAACAAGTTAAAATATTTTATTAAGAATGAAAACATTAACAATCAAATTATGAAGGTCTCGAAAAGGAGATCTCTACTGTAAAATGTTCTCTTCAAATGAAAGTATTAAAATAGCAATTAATTCAGAATGAGCAAGGAGAAATGAAACATTGGAACTAAATGTACGTAAGAGTTTGGATTATAAGCAATAACAAAACCCAATTACCTTTTTGTTTTAGTTAATATTTGCCTTATTTGCATCTGTCCTAAAAAAAATCCAAATTTTAATTATTTTTATTTTAATTGTTTAAGTTTATGGAAACTTAACAAAAGAGCCAAAGAAATAGGAGGCATCACAATAGGTTTTAGAATCATCTAAATGACTCAAGTAGTTACCAGCATTTTCTTTAATTTAAATCAGAGCTAAAGAAACCTAAGAATCTTAATGTCTGCATGTCTCTCAAATACTCACTCTGATGCTTCCTGGAAATAACATTGGTTTTCTCCCAAACATACAAATAAATCCCAATTAGAATTAAGGAGAAAAAATTTTTTCTCCCAGAACTAGGAAAATACAGAAATCCCATCAATTATGTACTTTTACCTACTTCAGCCTTACTTTCTCAAAAGCACAAACTGTAGCTAGCAAATGTGGCCATCTCTAAATAAAATATTAATGGTATTCATAAACTTGAGATAGTATGGTCTTATAAGTAATTGTAAGCTAGAATTACAGTACCAGTTTAATATACTAAACCAAAAAGGATCTTGAAACTGGGACTTTGTTCTCAACTTTATTTTCTTCGTTTATTTATGAAAGTTTATATTGCTCTGGTATGGGGAAACACACTGATCATGACAAATCAACCAAATTGTCTTTTTTGATAACAATGACAATTTAATTAGAAGCAGACAGTGAACAGTTTAACTTGTATTAAACAAAGTGTCCAATAAAATGCTAGAAGAGAGCATGGCAAAGTATGAACCAGACTACTAGTATTGTATCATTGGATGAATATTGAGTTGAACAAACATACCCAGCAAATGTTTATCAAAGGCTTCACGTTAAGTTGGAAAGAAGAACTGAGTGGTTACACAAGAGCTCCATTCTAGGCTTTGTGCCCCTGACCATATAACTTGAATGAAAGGTTAGAAAATAGAATCAATTTGTAGATGACATAAAAAAGGGAAAATAAACAGGACAATATCAAGCTTACGGAGATAACAACTTATCAAACTGGAATAAATGAGTAGAAACCAGCTAAATTTCAATAGTGACAAATGCCAAATCTTGTATTTGGGTAGGAAAAAGTAAAATATACTGGGCAGCACTAAATGCAAAAAGAATCTGGATGTTCTGATAGATTAGATCTATAGGCAATAGCATATAACTGCAAAAAAAAAAAAAGGCAAATGCAATCCTAAAGTCTACCAAGAGAAGTCATTGCTTTTTTCTATTTTACATTGATTTTGATCTCATCTGGAATTCTGCATCCAGTTCTAGGCACGTTTTAGAAAGGATAGTGACAAATGTGTGTCCAAGAAATAGCAAGGAAGGTAAGGGACCAAGGAGGAGACATTTATGAGGAACAACTGGAAGTTGTTTAGTTTGGAGAAGATTGCGAACATCTATCAAGTACAGGTAATCCTCAACTCACTACAATTGGGACTGGAATTTCTTTAGTAGATGACAAAGCACATTTACTAAGTCATAAAGCACAACTGCATCACTTAGCAATGTAATCCCTGTAGTCCTGGTTCTCATTAACTAAATCCCAAGTGTTAGATGAAGCAATTTCTTGCCCGATTTCCAAAGTCAGTGGGGAAATCACTACAAAGGTTCCAGGTAGAAGTGAGTGTGCATGGTAGTGCTGGGGAGGGTCAAGGAGAGTGCAAGAAGTACAGCACGAGGGTGGATCAAAAAGAGTGCAAGAGAGAGGATGTGCAGGCCAAGGAGGATTAGGGAGGGTGCAAGAGCAGAAGTAAATTGCTACTACAACTTCAATGGATTCTGGATGTTTGATAAAATGAACGGCCAATCCTTCCTTCCTGATATAAAAGTAAAATTATTTATCTTGTTATTTTAGGTTGTCTCTGATATTTGCATCTGACTCTGTGCGAAGTCCACTTAGTTTTGCAATCTTTAAACCAATTGAGCTTCAGACAATATTTATTTGAATCTGTATTAAATCTTCCTGTAAGTTGTCCTCAACCTACATCTATTTGTTCAGAGACCATTCAAAGTTACAACAGTGCTGAACACCTTGTGTTGATGACCAGTCCTTAAGAGTTCTGGCATCCCAGCAATCACATGATTGCAAACTGGGTGCTTGGCAACTGGTTCATGCTTATAACCAGTTGCAGCACCTTATGATCATGTGTCACTATTTGTGGCCTTCCTCGTGGCTTCCCCAGAAAGTCTGTGTAAGGTGGCTGAGAAGCCCCAGTGTCACTGGGATAACTTCCTCACCCACACACCTTCCCTTAGTCACTCTTTGCACTCCCTTTATGACATCATTTAGCAGAAGAAATTCCAATCCTAACTGTTGTCACAAAGGACTGCTTGCATTACTTTATGGCTTAGCAGCATAATGTCGCACAATATACAAATGAGATTATATTGCTAAGATTAGCATTATGATTTTTTACATAGCAATGGAACAGTCAGGCAATATGCATTCCAAGCAATTTAGATGTACCATACTTGTTAGAATAGGCAGGGCACTAATATTCAAATCTAAAACAAAATAGTTTACATGGTCTAATTTTAATTGCTGACACTTATAACTTAAAAGGCCAATTATTTTGAAAACATACTTATTGTTTTGTAGTATTTAAAAGCATTTCTGATAGAATATCAATGTGTTTTGTGCATTGGAACTACAATTTTTATCTTCACATATATTTTCCATCTCACCTTGCCCTGTGCCCAATGGACAATTTCTTAAAATTCCCAGTATTTTATTATATAACCATCTTTAAATGTTACATCTGAAGCAACCTAATCCTATAAACAAATAAGAAACAACTCCCATTTAAATTAAGAATTGCTTATTTGATATAGTATAAGCTATAGTATACTATAGCTTATATAGTCAAGGCAGGATGCAGATGAAAGAAGTTGTATTTAAGATTAAAACAAAAATGCCCCCCTCTCTCTCCCATGTTTTTCATTCACTGTTACTCTGGTAAAATACTGATTTAGAAGATACAATATTTTATACAGAACTGATGGTGTACATATTGTTTTCTAATCTTTGCAATTTCCAAGATACAGCAACTTCAGAGTTGATCATTTAGGATCCATTATATTTCCTCCTTTGCATAATTTAAATTTTCTAGAACTGTCATCCTTGTACTCAGGGATTATCTTCTTTGTAAGATTCCAAAGTATGTGGTCCTCTGTATTGTATTTCAGTTTAGAAAAAAACATCATAAATTAAATAGTCTTCATTTTAAAGAATTACACTGTCATCTGCCAATAAATCAATGTCACAGAACAAACTCCGATCAATTCGATTAGACTGTTCCATACGTTCAAAGAGAGATTTGTATGCCTCTGGGTATAAACTACCAGCTGTAACATCTTCTGGAATCTCCAACTCTCTCAGCAAGTTCCTTGCATTCTCATAAGTCCATAAACTGAAACAAAAATCATTGAAACATTAGATATAATTTAATTGTTAACGATCAAGTGGGCTCATTATGTCCTTAAAACCTTGCCTCCCAATATGATACCTGAAAGTATCAGTATGCTTGCAAACATCTGCCTTAGCAATTGCCTAACTGGCTCACCTGATTTTATTTAGTTTATTTTAATTTCTTAAAAAATTAAACAGAAAGCCAAATTGATGTTAAACAAAACATGAGTTTCATGTACCCTACTTATTGGCAAGAATTTTTTTGAAGTCCACCATAGATCCAGATACAATTTTTGACAATAAAAATTTCAGCCAATGCTTGTGCCTCCCCTTGCTCCCCAAGCTTTAGCAGTGTATGCTAATAACTTGGGAAGAAAAAGTTAGGTTTGGCAAGGAAAGGAAAGCCAAAAGCTTCACTAGCTCCTCAGAAAAAGATGTCTGCTTATGGAATTCTGTCACATGGCCCAGCAATGAAGCGTCCTGTCCTCCTTCCATAACTCAACCTCTTGAGCTCTAGGAAAGGTAGTAATGAGGGCGGGAATGTGTGGAACCCAGTTGACTGGCAAAGCAGGCCTAGTGCCTGTGAGGACCTAACAGGATAGGATAGAAGAGAAATAGATGGAGGGTATTTCAGCATCTCTTTGGTTGGTTATAAGGGTAAATAACCCAATATGACTTTGGAAATGGGTTGTACTTTGGGGAAAAGTTGTCATAACTTTGAATCATCACTAAGTGATCTGTCATAAGTTGAGGACTACCTATACTCTAAAATTTTCAAATTTCTATCAGAGAGAAAGAGAAAAAGTGGGAGAGGGAGAGAGAGAGACAGAGAGAGTGAGCGAATCTATGCTGTTCTTCAATTGAGGAAATTTAATTTTACTTACTTCAATTTGTTATGTAGCTTAGTTGACGCTTTACCAAAACACTGCTTTACCATCATAATAAATGTTTTTGAATTAGCAGTTGTCAAGAAGTCTGTAAATAAATCTTTGCGTGGTGTTAGTTGTACTAAATATATGAGTTTATTCTGCAGAAGGTAAAAGAATAAAAAAAATCTCAATTTAACAATTAACTCAAATGCATTTTAGTCAAGTTAATAATTTTTATAAACTTGTACATCAGATTAAACTTTTCTGAAAACTTCATTATGAATTTGTTAAAAAGAATGCCTATGCACACATATTTATTAAATTATTATTATATAGAGAAAAATGTGAAATAACAGTTCTTTAGTGTAAGCTATGTTTGTTGGCCTTCACAATTCTTCAATTCTTCCCAAGAAGCTAATACTTCGTATCAGCATAATGTATGTACAAATCCAAGCAGTCTGGCCGTTTGCAAGTGACAGATGGAAATGTTGTCAATGCATATTTTTAAATGCTATCCAAGATTTGCCAATAACTTAGTGTGCTAATAACTACTGGGACCCCTACAACCAATTTATGCCATTAACTTTCAATTGATATTTTGTGATTTTCTCTAATTCTTTGTTTTCTACTGTACTATCGCCTAGTATTGCCACATCAATTATCTACAATTTCTTTCAACCAGTTAAATCTGGTGTGTTATGACCAAGAGTTTGCATTCAGAAATGTCAAAAACTACTTATTATGGTTCATCATAAAATCTGGCAGATGTTTTGACTGGATTTGATATTTATCCAACTATTATTATCATTTGTCACACAGCCTGATGTTCAGACTAGATTTGTATTTTTAGATACCTTTCAAGTTCATCCTGAGGACCTGTGATAGGTAGATGTTAAAAGTATTGTCATAGGATATAAGGATTCTGAGTAAAGCCGCCTTTTGCAATTGACTAATGGTCATTTTGTCAATGCCGATGGTAACATTACTTTGCTACCCATCTCGTGGTTCAAAGTAACTCTGAGCATAATGTTGCCTAATTAACAGAATAATAGAGTTGGAAGCAGGAGTGGGATTCAAATTTTTTAACAACCAGTTCTGTGAGCGTGGCTTAGTTGGTGGGCATGGCTTGGTGGTCATGTGACTGGGTCGACGTGGCTTGGTGGTCATGTTATTGGCTGGGTGTGGCCAATTCAATATCACTCATATTGAGGCATGCATCTCCTCATCTGGCTTCTTATGACTGTGGGGGATGCTGTAACAGTCGTAAGTGTGAAAAATGGTCATAAGTCACTTTTTTCAGTGCCATTGTAACTTTAAATGGTCACTCCACACAAGCAAAGTACCAGCAAAGGAGGGAAAAAAATCAAGAGAAGTTCCTGAGACAGGAAGTCCAGTCCTGCCAAGAATGTAATAAGGGTTAACGGAGAGGCAGTTTCTGTAAGCAACACCAGAATGTTTCCTTCCTGCCTTCCTTACAGGATTAGGTCAGTAATTTCTTCTAACAACCAGTTCTCCGAACTGCTTAGAATGTTAACAACCGATTCTAGCGAATAGGTGTGAATTGGTAGAATCCCACCCCTGGTTGGAAGGGACCTTGGAGGTCTTCTAGCTCAACCCCTCAATGGTACAAAGTGTCAAGCAGGACATGCTGTACCATTCAAAACCAGTGGCTGTCCAGTAATGGAGCACTCACAACTTCTGAAGGCAAGCCATTCCACTGGTTAATTTTTCTCATAGTTAGGAAATTTCTCCTTAGTTCTAGGTTGCTTCTTTTTTTATTAGTTCCCATCCATTGTTTCTTGTCTTGCTCTGATGCTTTGGAAAGTAGATTGACCCTTCCTCTTATTTATGACAGCCCCTCAAATATTGGAACACTGCTATCATGTCACCGTAGTCTTTTTTACTAGACTAGACATATCCAATTCCTACAACTATTCTTCATATGTTTTAGCCACCCTAATAATATTTGTTGGTCTTTTCTGTACTCTTTCCAGTCTCAAAATCTTTTTTATAATATGGTGATCAAATTGGATGCAGTATTCTAAGTGTAATCTTAGTAGGGCTTTATAAAGTGATACTTTTACTTCATGTGATCTTGATTCGATTTCTCTGTTAATGCAACCTAGGACTGCATTGGTTTTTTGGCTGTTACCACATGCTGCTGGCTCATATTTAAGTGACTGTGCCCTAGGACATCAAGATTTCTCTCACAGTTACTACTATTGATCCAGGTTTCATCTAATCTATACCTGTTTGGCTTTTCTTGCCTAAGTGAAAAACCTTACTTTTCTCAACATTTTGTTAGATAGGGCCTAGTGTTCAAGTCTGAAGGTCTTGAAATCCACCTGGATCTGGAACCTATTTTCTGAGGTAACTTCCATATTATGTATTGATATGTACATATGGTATCTCTTGGACTACGAACATCTTCATTCCCTTCTCCATGGCAATGAATATGATGTTTATGGTTAAATTATAGCAAACCATGGAAAGATTGCAATAACAATAACACAGGTAGTCTCAACTTATAATCGTAACTGAACCTGGAACTATGGTCGAAAATAGTTGTGGTCATACATCATGGCATCCACATGACTAGAAATATTTTTCGGCCTTTCTTGCAGCAATAATTAAGAAAATACCACAACTGTTAAGCAAACCCATTCATTTGAATGACCATTTTTTTTGCTGGCTTCCATGTAAATTGCAGTTATGTTACTGCAGAACGTGATGACCAATTGTAAAGCTACCTGCCTGGCAAGCAATCACATAATTGTGGGGTGTAACAGAACTATTTATGATGGTCAGAGTGGTTTATGGACCATAAAGCATCTATTCCATGGGTATCTTCCAACAGTTGTAAAATGATTGTTTGTTGAGGACTGCTTACATAGTTTTGATCCTAGCAAAAAATACTTTTGAGAACTGAAATTTGATATTAAGCGCAAATAAAAATTATCAATTTTTCTCTACAACAGAGTACTAGAGAATTTAAATAGATATCCAAATCTATTATTTGGCTTTTTACATACAACTCCTTAAATCAAATTGAAGAGTTACTTTTCAAGCCTCTCAATTATACGAGTCTGCGGACGCAGAATTAACTGCATCTTGAACATCTTCAATCACATTAATCTGTGGAGTCCCTGGTACTCTCTGAGCTTGTTTTCTTGCAGATGTTTAATTATCCAAACTAGGTAATATAATCAGTACTAGCTCTGGTACATAAAAGTAATCACCCAAACATTCACACTGCATTTATTTTAGGACTGACAAATATTAAAAGCTCACCACACTATTTGATCCTGATGACTTTTTTCTTGAAGTAGTTAAAAATGAAGAGCAAGGCACCTAGAAGAGAGGAAACAATGAAAGTTAGCGTAGTTTTAAAATACTAGGGCCAAGATATGAAAGAAAGAGTGAAGAAGCACTAAAATCAATTATATATTCAGCATTCTGAATGTTGGCGTCTTAAAAAGAGATTTTTACAATAGGTTTATACAAGGAATTGAAGTCCATTTTTTATTATCTTGCTTCCCATAGATTTCAGCAATAAATCTTCAGGGTACAGCAATCCCCCATCATAAATAAAACATAGTGTGATTATAATACATGAGAACCCACTTATATTTCTTTGTGTAAGACTAAGAAGTTAAGCATTTTGTTATTAATAAAA
Source organism: Bungarus multicinctus (assembly GCA_023653725.1). Classification (NCBI taxonomy): domain Eukaryota; kingdom Metazoa; phylum Chordata; class Lepidosauria; order Squamata; family Elapidae; genus Bungarus; species Bungarus multicinctus. Next base: position 65,441,634 of record CM042836.1, on the reverse strand, counting down.
ACAGTTTCAGACTATATAGCATCTTGCCAAATGCAGGGAGTGATAGCTAAAATGCTACAATCTCTTATATGAGATGTTCTCATTGCATAGCTCACTGCATTTGAAAACACTAACTAGGTTAAGAAACTTTCCTGAGCCACATCTTACAGTAGCATCTCCACACAAGAGCACATGAAAAAGGAGATGGGGTAAGGTGGATATTATAATTTGTCAAGTTCCACATTTACTATATAACACTTGACATAATAAAAATACTGTTTTCACATATCTCATTCAATAACCTGTCCCAATTTTTTAGTATCAAATTAGTAATAAATGTGTAAGACAAGCAATTTCTATTATTAATCATTGCATATGCAAAATGCTCACCTTATGTAGAAGTTGAATATCACAAGCTGTTTGCCAAAGTACACTTAGTGCCTGGTAAAAAGTTTTATCTGGAGGTTTTGCAACAAAAACCTGGCAAAGGCAGAAGCATTATATTTACATTATATTTCTGATTTTATTATGAAAATCCTGAATGAACACTTGAAAGCCTCAGTGAGGCAAGAATCAAGATATGCAAGACAGCTTGTTGGAGATTGTTGGATGTACCATATGTTGCTTTTGTGTAGGTGTGTATGCCTTAAAGTCATTGACTCTTGGCAATTGCCCATACATGTCCTGTAGTATTCTTGAAAATAGGTGATAAATAAACTTTATTTTTTGGTAATATTTTCCTATCTTCTTTCTTATAGAAATCAATTATAGTTCTAAAAATACAAAAACTAGTGTAGAATAGTCTAATGCAGTGGTGGCTAACCTTTTTGGGCTCCCATGCCGAAAATTGCATACGTGCTTGCATGCCACCATCCAGAAGGCAATGTGCGTGGGGGGCCCACATGTCCCCTGCACATGCGCACGTGACTCCCACACACACCACACATCTCTGTGCATGTGCACGAGACCCCCACACGCCCTGCATATTTTTGCGCATGCACGTGCGTCTCCCCCCATCTCTCCATGCATGCATGCATGCCAGATACCCGACAATCAGCTGTCGGGTGAGCAGCACATGCGCATATGCAGTGGGGCTCTTCCAGGCAACCTCTCACGTGCCAGCAGAAGATGCTCTGGTGCCACTTCCAGCACGCATGCCATAGGTTCGCCATCATGGGTCTAATGATTTCTATATTACTTATCGGGGTGGGATTCAAATTTCTTAACCAGTTCTGTGGGCGTGGCCTAATTTGTGGGTGTGGCTTGGTGGTCATGTGACTGGATGCTCGTGTCTTGCTGACTGGGTGTGGTTTGGTGGTCACGTGACTGGCTGGGCATGGCTTGTATGTAAATATTATAAATATATATGTAAATATTGATTTTTTTTTATAAAAAAGAGCAAATTTTTATGCAAAATCAGGCAAAGCAGTCAGGCAGGCAGATTGAGTTGCTCCCAGAATCACAGATTCAGTCAGAGATCTACCTTTCTACAATCTGCTGCCTGAGTCTATCACATAAAATTTACTTACAAGCAAACTTATAAAATTTGCTAGCAAGCAAACTCTCAAAATTAACTGACAACATAAAATTTTCTAGCAAGCAAACTCTCAAAATTAACTCACAACATACCATGTATGTAAATATTGAATTTTTTATAAAAAAGAACAACTTTTACCCAAAATCAGGCAAAGCAAGCAGGCAGATTGAGTTGCTCCCAGAATCACAGATTCACTCAGAGATCTACCTTTCTACAATCTGCTGCCTGAGTCTATCACATAAAATTTACTTGCAAGCAAACTTACAAACTTTGCTAGCAAGCAAACTCACAAAATTAACTGACAACACACCATGTATGTAAATATTGAATTTTTTATTTTTGAAAAAGCAACTTTTATCCAAAATCAGGCAAAGCAGGCAGGCAGATTGAGTTGCTCACAGAATCACAGATTCATTCATTCATTCTATCTTTCTGCAATCTGCTACCTGAGTCTGCACTGAAAAATAGAAGTTAGGAAGGTTCAGTTCTGCTTTTAGATTAGCTAGAAAGGAAGAAATCCAATTATTTCCTGCTTTCTAGCTAATCTAAATCTCCCGGCACAGCTGATAGTCAGAACAGCTGATGGTTGGGGAAAAAAGGAAAAATAACAACTTAGCAGGCAAATTAGATTGCACGTATGCCAGGCAAGGAGTGACTGGATGGGGCGGGGCAGGGCCAGCCAATTGTGTGATTTGCCAGTTCTCCTAACTGCGCAGAATTGTAACAACCAGTTCTATAGAACCGGTGCAACCAGGTAGGATCCCACCCATTAATTATATAATTGGATTAACTGAAAATGCAAGCTGCAGCAGTAAAAATCTGCAAGCTGTAGCAGTAAAAATCAAGGAACACAATGAAAATAATGGAACTAAGATTAAATTTAAAGAAGAACTAACAACAACAGGTACCAGTCTTAGAACTGACCATTGAATATGTCTATGGAGATTCTCAGTCATGTAGGTCATGATTGTCTCAAAGGTATTTTTTCAAAAGGCAGCTGGATTTTGTTTTTTTCCTCAGAAAAAGGTCTCACTACTCACTTGGATGAGAAGCAAAATGTCTTCCTCAAGAAAAAAAAAAATTCCAATTGCCTTTTGAAGAAACACCTTTGAGATGGCCATTCAATATCTTCATTATTGAACTCATGAATACTTTCTGCCTTTTAGAACTGATTATCAACTCAACAGTCAAGAACTACACTGCTATTTTGGCAACTATTAGATTAGCAGTGAACACTCTGGAAAAGATGTTACAAGAAAGATAAAATCTAACAAGATGGTTGGTAAGAATCGCCATTGATTTGATGGCACATAATCAATCTACCAATCAATCGAATTACCTACTTTCAGGTGAAATATAGGAAGTTTATTTCAGTGTTTTCTTGTGTTGTCATATTTTGCCTTTTATCAAATTAAACCAAAAAAAATAAAAAATAAAAGCTGTGTAGATGCATATATAGTTTTGTTACAAAAGTTTCAATAAAGGATGACTATTTCATTATAATAATCAATAGTCAACATCTGTAAGGAATTCATTCATAAATCACAAATAATATTGAGTGTCCAGTTTGTTACATAATGGGTGGCCAAAACAAAACGTCATAGCTATAGTTGTACAATAAGTGACTACAAATACTAAAGGTAGTATTCTGCAAATCAAACTCTTAGAAATAAGAGTAACTGTTCTAGAATAACTTTAAATGAGAAAATGAGAATCATTTGGAATAGGACTAGAAATGATAGCTTATTTTTTAGTTCATTATTTAAACATTAACTTGAACAGACTATCCTTGAATTGATAGGAGTTTAAATTGACTAATTATCTTTCAGAAATCTGCCGTAGCTTAACAGTGTAATTTCTTATAGTCTGGATTCAGTATCAGAGCTTGACTCTAAAATACCTCCAGTTGCAGAAACAACCAGTAAAATAAGTTGATTATGAAAAATATTGCCTATTTTTTATTTGAATAACATTGAAAATACAATGATTTTCATTCAGTATCTCACAATACTTTTTCTCATTCCACATGGCAGAAACTGCAGTGAATATATGGATTTTGCAATTCAGTGGTAACACTGGCCAGTGAACATTGCTAGATCCGCCTAAATGTTTCTTAACTATGAAACTCAACATTTGATTTAGACCCGATTATAAACCATAGTTTCCGTTGCCAATGTTAATCAGATTAGGTATAGTTGTACCTTATTCCTGTATCATTTCTTATCTGAAAATATCTAAGATAACTCAAAAAAGTTATATGTTCCTTGTTTAACCACCTGTTCAATTATCATGTAAGCTATGAGAGTGGTGAATAATGGGTACTGATAACCAGTCCTCATAGTTGTAGTATCCCCATGGTCATGTGATTGAGATTCGGATGCTTGGCAACTGTCTTGCATTATGATATCATAGAATCCTGCACATTATCACCATTTTGTGTCCTTCACTGCCAGCTTCCAACAAGCAAAGTCAATTGGAAAGATGGTACAAGGATACAAATGGTGATCACATGAAAATCACATGTAGTTTGCTTTAATGACAGCAACTGGAATTGTTGCAACTCCTGTTGTAAGCCAATGCTTTGTAACATTACACTTTACGATCATGTAGCTTAGCAACAAAGTTGTAAGCCCGTTACGGTTGGCAAGCAAACCTACTTGTATAACAATGTTTTAATGATATAGTAAAAGCAACATATTGCAACAAATCCTAAATTCAAAATTCAAAACAAACATTACAAATCCATCAATATAGTTCAGAATTGTTTTTAAAAAGTCATTTTGTTTAAAAATTTGGTCTAGTAGATAAGAAACCACTAGAAACAAGGAGACTGTGAGTTCTTGTCCTGCTTTAGGAATGAAAGCCGGCTGGATGACATTGAGCCAGTCACTCACTCTCAGCCCAACCTATCTCACAGGATTATTGTGGGGAAAATAGGAGGAAGAAGGAGTATTATGCATGTTCACTGCCTTGATTAATTTATAAAAATAAAAAAGTGGAATATAAATGAAATCTCAAAGTTGATGTATTAGCAAATTTTTTATACAAACCTTGTACATTCTTTCACTGACAAACAAGTTTAATTCTATTCTTCCATAGTTGTATATAGAGCTGCATTCATATAAAAAATAAATATATCTCCAAATAAAGATCCGTTCATCTTTTGGGGGGACAATTCCAACTATTTTTAGAGGAACATCTGTTTTTAAAGTGAATCAAGATATTTGAAAATTAAAACAAATAGCCGCAATCTAGTATTAAATTAAAAATTACTATAAGCATATGAGTTAGCTTCAGAAAAATAACTATTAGCTTCAGCACTTTCATCTTGCAAGTTATGCTTTTTTTTCATGAAAGCCCACCTCTTAATCAACAGCCCTATTAGAGACTGAATTGGCAAGCAGAAATAGCATCACTTTCATTGCTTATTTTATGTTTATAGACAGCCTTCAAATTTTATTAACATCAAAAAAAGTTATGTGATCTTTCTTTAGCATGGTTTTTTAAAAATAAAGTCTTAATAGCTTTCTGCTTCAGAATTTTTAAAATATATTTGGGACTAATTTAACAAATGCCACTTTACTCCACGTTATAATTTTTATATTGAAATGATCCAGTTAAACAATTCTGTCTGAATGGGAGCTACCTCAAATTCATAAGATCAAGAAAAAGTGAATATACAATTTAAATTTACAATATATATACAGGTGTGATAATTTACCTGATGTCCAAGGAACTTCGAAGATTCTCAGGTTGTTAAAAAGTGTTTCAGAACATAATTCACCCTTCAACAATGCATATGGATTACCATCCAATTTTATGAAGTTGGAATGCACCACTTCCAATTGGTTTTCAAATTCTTTCTTTAGAGACTAAATACAAGCATACAACTAGAGGTTAACCAAAACATCTGAAATATCCTTTTTCTGGGCTATTCTCTTCATGTCAATTACTTTCTGCTTAAACTGTTGCTGTCTCTTCAACTATCACTCATGTTGACCCAGGACCAATGGAATATCAGAAGGTTTTTTAGCCTTGCTTTAAGATGAAAGTGCAGGAATTTATAATGGGAATAAGACAATACCTACCTCTAAATGAGGAAGAAAGGATTTATTACTCTCCAGAGCTATGACGCGGGCTCCAGTATTAAGCAGTTTTTGAGTCAACACTCCAGGACCTAAAAATAGCCATTGTTTAAAACTCTACTCTAGAATTTATTTAAAAAGCTCTATTTTTAAGAGAAATATCAATCAAAATATTCTAACTGAAAATTGAAAATATGCACATTTATCTATATTTACATTTATCTATATTCACATTTACATCAGGTATTGCCTAACCCTAAAAGGAGAGAAGAAACAAATATTGTTCAGCTGCCAATAATGATATCTACCTGGTTTGAAAAAAACCAACCATGATCAAGAAAAAGGTAACACTATTTAAAGTGCCATTTGCCATTATATTCCTCCAAGTGGTGACTCCCAATTCAATCTGCTATCAGAGAAATAGCTTTAGTGCCTGTGTTATCCCAGATGTGTATGTGTTCCTGAAACCCCCAAATTATCTTCTTTTAAACAAGACAGTCTGACAATGATTGAAATTCTATGAAATAGCCAAATCCCACTCGCTCTCAATTCTTTTGCATGAAAGCTAGCAAGATATAGCAGTTTCACTGTATTTCAACTTTTTCATTTTAATTTTTAGCGCACGCAACAATATCTGAAAGATTACTGGCTGTTTTTTATGTAACTAAAGGAGCAATAGAAACAGCTTTTCCAACATGGATAATTTTCTTCCTCTTTTGTACAATTTTTTACTAAATAATATTTTTATGCAAGTCAGAACAGGTTTCAAGTGACTTATAAAAAAGAACATTGCCTTTTCAATAATTGCATAATGATGCAAGCCACTTAAAATACAAAAAGGTTAAGACAAAAATGTATCAGTTAAACTAGCCATGTATTTCTGGATGGAGATCACCTTCAACTCAATGAGAGTTATGTTCAAGTGAAGCTGTTATGAGATTGTAAAGTTACACAGAGGATATGATTCAAGAAGTGCACAATATGAATTTTCCATAATATAAAATTATTATTAGTTTAAACATTAGAATCTGTGAAGTTCTTGATCTTCTTAACGTGGTTGTTTGTGTTCATTACCCATCAGTGCTTCAGTGATAATGTTTGCTAGTTGGCTAATGAAATGTCTGCAAGCCAACAAGTTCAAGAGAGCACCAAGGACTCCACAGTCCTATTCCGCGCTACGGTACATATATTTTCTTCTATTGAAAAACATAATCTGCTGCACACCTATTGCTATTGTAGCACAATGGGGATGGATGGCAAAGCTACCAAGCAGTACCAAATACCTAGAAAATCTCTAGTCCTTTCTCTAACAGGTATTGCAGCAAATCTGGTGAATTCCTCCTCGCAGCTTAATGTCAACTTCATTGTCATCACATCACCTCCGAGGTCGCATGATTAACTTTTATCTTTTAAAAGGGTCCCCTTAAGAAACGCTCACCTGCCTCGAATTCCAGAAAGTAGGTTTTGGACTTCTCCAAATTTCGCCCCCTCGTCAGCTGAGAGGCCACTTTATGCGCTGACAGGGGGCAGGCGAGAAACCTTCGATCTGAGGTCGAATCCCGCTCTGCGTTTGCGACCATTTCGGCGATATCACCTTTCAGAGAATAGTTTTTTTCCAGGTTGTGGAGTCCGAGTCTTACACTCTGACCCTTCAGGCCCCGCACCGAGGAGCGTAAAGTCGAGGCGGCCAGAGTCAACTGCCATCCCGCGAAGAGAGAGGAAACCGAGGCAACGAAAGTCATCTTCGAGCTTTAGCGTTGATTTCTTTTCTTTTCTTTTTTTAACAAGGCGAGGGCCAGCCATCACGTGGCGACCTTGCAGAATTCGACAGTGAGCGCAGTTTGCACCCGGACAATTTTAGCGTAGGAGCGCCACCGGCGGTTCCGTTTCCTCTGACTATTAACGAGCTGTCGCCGGGGTTGACATTCTAGCCTTCCGTTTACATGGCACGGTCCTCTCTAGGCATGTGGTACTCGGTGGCGCACAGCTTTGGCTTCTGCCGCTGCGCCCGGGAGTCCCTCGGCGAGCGTCTCTGGTTTCTTTACGTCCCGTTCGTTTTCTCCGGCTTCCCGATCCTAATTTGGCTCTGCTGGAGCGAGGGGCTGCCCGGGACTCTGGAGAAGGTGGCTGCAGGCTGAGGTGAGAGAAGGAAAGCGACGAGGCTACTCTCCTTAGTTTACCGCAGCCTCCGGGCGGGCTAGCTGGTTGGGTGGGTGGGCAAGAGTGAGGTCGTGTTTTAGCTGCGTGTTGCATTTGAAGTCTTGGTGAAGTAGAGAGCTGGTCCCGACCGTAAAGGGGAACCGAGAAACCGGATCGGATCGTTAAGCATGGTCGGGAATGGAACGGGAATCTCCTTCGCCGCTCAGCCCCGGCAAGGATTAGGAAGAGCCGCCGGATGTTTGCATCAGAAGAAAACATTAAAGGTTGAACGGGTCGGATCCCGGTCTTCTTAACCTTCTGTCTCTCCGCTCCTGCCTCGTCGGTCTGGTATTCATTGTGGATCAAGGCAATCGCGACCTCCCCGCGTATCAACACAGATTTCCTATTTGGGTTGGCAGGAGAGAGGGAGAAACTGTTGATTTTTTCTCCCTCTCTCTCCAAGTAATCAGAGTAAGGGGCAATCTACTCTGAAGCTCAGTTAAGGCGACTACCTTCTTTATTATACTTGCGACTCTTTTCTCCAGAGGTCATAAGGATGACTGTTATGGGGGTTGTTATCCCCAGATCAGTACAGTATGTCTCCTGGGGATGGGGGAGATGGCTGGATTAGATAATCTTAGTGGTCTTTTCCAATCCTACAGTTTTATGAGCCTATGTGTGTTAACCTGCTAGTGTACAAAATTGGATTACATATTAATGGTTATTCTGATTATAGATCTGCGGCTTATCTAACCAATTTTCAAAAGGTACACAGAAAATACAGATGCCTAGTTTAATGAAAATAAGATACACGAAGAAGAAAACAAGCCTGAGGTTTGAAGGAGATACACACACACACGCGCGCGCGCACACACACACACACACACACACACACACACACACAGAGTTGACATTGTTCAAATGCAGTGTGCGCATTATTGTACTGGGCTACTTCTGCATGAATCATTATTTGAAAACGTGAACAACGTAAGGGATAGTAACAGAGACTATAATTCAGTCCTGAATTATACATTCATTTCCTAGCTTTTGACAAATGAAGTATTAATAGAGTTCACAAAAAAATCTTAAGCCAAAAGGCAGTTTGCTACTTTGTAACTCAGAATGTCATGGGAACTCAGGCAGTGTTTTCGGTTTATGATGCATTATGCATTATGATGTATTGATCCAGCCAATTGATTAATTTAGTAAACCATAGTAGACTTAATCATGGTTTGGTGTTTTTTGCAAAGAAGTTTATATATGTAGACCTTCCTTTGTGCAGGCTTTCTCAAAGGTCCAGAGAAGTTCAGGCTACTTCCTGTTTTTAAAATTAAAATAAGGCACCAAGAAAAGGTGAGCATAATTTAAATATTTTTGAAATAAAAAAATAGTTACCGATTTATGGAACCACAAATGGCCTTCTACTCCCTTCTGACTTACCCTACCTTTGGGTCTAGCACAAAAACAAAAAACATTGATAGAAAACGAACTTCCCCTTATATCAATTTGTACAAATGTTATGGTTTATTGGAAGGCAGGTGGAGTTTTTAAATTTTTTTCTACTAACCTCCACTACATTGTAAACTTTGTACCTTATTAAAAGGCTGCTTCAATTACCTTGAAAATTATTCACAAACTTGTATTACTTACATTGAGCTTTTCATTTGTTGGCATTTTCTTCTTTGCTAGGTCAATTTTAAGGTTAATTAAAATCAGAAATGTTTGTAGGGTGGCATTGCTAAATGGATAAATCATTTGTGAATATTGTATTTGTCTTCATGGTTTGTTGTAAAAGTTTGGAGATTGTATCATATCACTTGTATAAATATGCCAAATATTTGACCTAGATCTTGGTTTTTTTTAATTGAAGCTTTCACATTTGATTAAGAAATAAGTTTAATTTCATAATTGGCAATCTTGAGGTAGAGTATGATATGAGTCTTGCTCTTGTATGATGTATATGTATTTAAGGTGTATCTGATGGCTGGAGTTATCAGATTCATTTTGTTCATCATTAAGATATTCGTTAAAGGGGAATCCAGAAATTTATTATTACTTGTGAATATAGGATTTACAGTGGTTGACCTCATGTTCCTTTTTTATTTATTCTATCTTTATAGTGAAGCAAATGTTGTGTTCATTCTATTGCATAGGGTATATTATTGCATGTTGCAGTATTTTACTATCTCATTATTAAAACTGTAGTAAAGAATTGTTAGGTTTTATAAATATAACAGCCATATTAGCATTAAAGTGGAAAGTTCAGCAAGACCTTTAAGAAAAAATAGATATTAAATATCTGATATATAATATATACTAGAAATCTAGTAAATGGTGGTTCCTTCCCCACCAGCTCAGTCCAAGAATTTGATTATATTCTTGTATCTGCTTAAATCCATTTTTCCAACCAGCAATATTCCTATAATATTATATAATATTCCTGGTTGGAATAATCTTATTTGATGCAGAATGAATATAGATTGGGACCCAGAGAATACAGGCACATTTTTTTTATGCAAGTTTATTTCTGCTTCTTGAACAGCATCCTCCAGCCTAGCACCACGTGGCACACTATTGTTGAAACAAACAAACTTTTCCAAAGCAATGTGTGATATGGCATAGTAATTTTTCAAAGTTTCAAGTAAAAAAAATCTGGGAAGCTCAAATTTTACAATCAGCCACAGTTTCTCAAACATTAATAAAAATATGTATTACTCGACTTACCTCGACTTACCTCGATATTACCTCGACTTACGACAATTGAGCCTCAAATTTCTATTGTTAAGTGAAGCATTTGTTAATTGGGTTTTGCCCCATTTTACGACCTTTCCACAGTTGTTAAGTGAATCGCTGCAGATGTTAAGTTAGTAGGACTTCCCCATCTGGCTTCCCCATTGACTTTGCTTGTCAGAAGGTCGCAAAAGGTGATCACATGACCCCCAGGATATTGCAACCATATGAGTCAGTTTCCAAGAGTCTAAATTTTGATCACATCACCATGGGGATGCTGCAACAGACATAAGTGTGAAAAACAGTCAAAAGTCACTTTTTGTAGTGCTGTTGTAACTTCGAATGGTCACTAAATGAACTGTTGTAAGTCAACGGCTACCTGTGCTTATCTAACTGCATTGATGAACAATTTTAAATTTTATATTCTGAAAAAAATGGATTTAAGTTAACTGCTATTTCATCAAAATAGAAATCTGTTATGTAACAAGATAGCTTCCTTAAAGGAAAGAATTTCATACCTTGGCACTTTTACAAAGACCTGCCCTTCTCACATTATCATTATGATCAAGTTATGTGTTTTCAGTTGCTGGGAAAATGAGTGATCCTTAATGCTTTGCATTCTTTCTTTCTTTTCTTTAGATTGGTTATTTATTTAGAAAGGGTTTTGCTTTCTGAAGGAAGTCAGTAAAGTTACAGTAATTTATGAAGACTAAAGATTATATCATTTTAATAAATCAAAAAGGATTGGCACTATGTTCCACTAATTCTGATCTTATAGCAAATTTCTAACTAAGGCATTTATTATTTTAATGTATTAACATTTATATTTCTTACTTTTTTGGCAGATAGAATTGATGCTAGATAACTCTGTGCCTAAAATGATATTCTCCTTTACCCTGCAGTATGTTTAAGAAGCATTTTAGTGTTACTAATATGGTAAGTACTGCTCTTTAAAACAGAAATAAATAGAACTTAAAGCTATTGAGAAAATTCAGATTATTTTTTTAATATAAAGAAGCACAAACATCTTATTTTTACAGAAGGAAATTGGAATTTTTAATAATCATAAAAATATTCTCTTGCTAATTAAAATACTGATAAATGGGTAGTAATTTATAAATCTTTTTGGCAGCAGATGAAATTGGAGGATAATTCAGAATGTTTCATTTTAAATTAACTTCTTTAAACTAATATTAGCAAATGTAGTGTTATGTTTGCAAAATACAAAATATTGATTGAAATAAAATGTAGGAACTGTGAAGGTTGAGAAGTCCCTGAAGCATGCCAATAACTAAATTGCAAGGTTACTTGCTGGGCATCTGCCAGTTATAAATGCACCTATTAGGATTCACAGTTGAGTACATATCTGTAATAATGTTGTAGAAGATTATGTATACATCAGGCCCCAGTCCACATGTTGGAAATCAGAACTGTAAAGCCATATATATAGAATCAATAGGGAATCCAAATTAAACCAATCTCAGGAACATATTCTTCATCCCCTACTTTATCACATTCAACAAAAGTGACTAACATTCTTTCTAGATCATTGGTTCCCCTGACAGACTACCCTTAAAATGCCTTTTCCCAACTCTCTTAAGACTTTTTTTTCATATTCATTTGGAGTCATCTTGTAATTAAAACTTGTTATCCCATATCCATTATTTAGATTTTAACCTTCCAGTTTGCTAGATTATTTTTTCAAATAGAGTGCTACCCATAGCTCCCTTTCTGCTCACCTTTTATACAGGAGTTCAAAGTGGTATACATTGGGCATCCTTTTCTATTTTTTCCCACAACAATCACCCTGTGAGGTAGGCCCTTTAAAGATGCTGTTGGCCATGGCTCCTCTGGCATGAGTATTAGGACCAGGCTATCACTTTCTTGCTGTTTCAGAATTCTGTGGGGATATGGAGATATATGTTTGCTTTAAATTTTGTTAGCCAGTTTTAAGGTTTGCTGGAGCAGCACAAGGCAAAAATCAAGTAAATAATTAAATACATAAATAACAATAACTTTCAAATTAGAGTAAAAAAATTAAGAGAACCTTTTATCCACTAAAAGATCCCATTGATAGAAGAAGAAAGGAGATATCTTTCATAATTCCCCCCCCTCCCATTTATAGTACTCCACCTTCCTCTGAATTGTCTATGATAGACTTTATATTGGAAGGGTAAGAAGTAATAAAATAGAAGAGGAAATTAGTGTAAAATTGTATGCATTCTTCCATTGTAGGTGCGTAAGCAGGAAAAAGAAGAGTGAGATTTAGTCAATAAAACATGATAGTTTTACTTACAAGCCAACATTTCTAATGAAATAATTATTTTATTTTTATTTATTTCTGAGTTTTATATACCGTCCTTCTCCCGAAGGACTCAGGGCGGTGAACAGCCAACTAAAATACAAATAAACAAAGTATAAATTATTTAAAAAAGAATTAAACACTAGACTGTCCCAAATCTAAAAACCCCAATTAAAATCAATAAAACATCATACCCCGTCCCAAGTTAAAGGAGTTTTAATAAAGATTAATAAAAATAAACTAATGTTAGTGTCCAGGGTCATTTGGATAGTGAAATGGGCAATAAATACATAAATACATGCTGTTTTAAACAAAAAACAAATCTACATTTTGGTTCAGTGATCAGTGCAGCACACACAAAAGCATGCTTCTGCCTTATTTATTATACAGAATTAGAGTTGAATATGTCAGAAGAAAGAAAAGTTAGTGGGAATGGGATAGCTAAGATAAAACAAGAAGGAAAGAAAGTCAAAAATAAATAGGTACTGAATGAATGTAGATTGATGTCAGAGTGAGTGACCAGAATGCTAGAAATATATTGAGGCAGTTTAGTTAATAGAGAAGAATGAATTGCAAAACTTTTCCTCCTGGTCACTCACTGGTAGGATTAAAATCCTAAGCCTTTTCTTCTGACTCTTCCATGTTAATAGACTTCTGGTCATTATTTTCCCAGTCTTGAGATTGGGAGAGACCTGTTCAATCTTTACATAGCCAGTTTCGATTGACTAGATCAGCACTGGTTGCCCCTTTTCCAGCTTACGTACTTATATATATGAAGGAACAGTGAATTAATTGAGAGGAAACAGAAGAGGGAAAAAGCCATGGCTAGACTGAGTCAGTGAGATTCTCAAAAAGGAGGTAAGAAATTTAAAGAACAAATGACAGTATATTAAATGATTTATAAGGAACAAAAAGTTGTGGAGATGATAGCAGTGTAAAATTTCTACTCTTTTGTCTTTTGAATGATTTCTCTGTTAAAATTAATTAGAATTTGTGTATTATTTGAAAGAAACAGATTAACTGAAATAAAGTCAAGTACAGTCGATCCTCTTTTAGTGACTGACTTGTGTAACAACAATTTACAGTTATGACAGTAATGAAGAAATAACTTTGCAAGGAATCCTTACATTTATGACCCTCTCAGGTCTATAAAGCAAAGGATAGTTGAAGTAAGATTATAAGCACAGTCACGGTTTCACTTAGTGATTGCTTTGCTTAACAATCAAGTTGATGGTCCCATTTGTGGTTGATAAACAAGGACTACCTTCTTTTAGAAGAAATTTCATTTGCTGTGGCAGAAAATGATTTGTTCACTGAAACTGTACATTGCAACTTTCCAAATTCAATTTAACAAAAGTCAAACAGAGTGAAAATAAGCAATGAATCTGGCTTTAAAATTTAATTGATTTTCTAAAAGGAAATGTAGAAAAAATAATTGTTGACATTTATTTAAGAAAAAATAATTTTAGTCTTTCTATTGGAGTAATTGTTAAAGCTTAAAAAATAACCTATACTTGGAAAGGTAAATGTTTAATTCTACTTACATATAGAAATATGTAATTATAAGCTACACGTGCAGCAGGTTGCAGTGTAATACAAATACTATTAGAAAAATAAGTTAATATGTTTATTTCTCAGATAACTGAACATTTCTCTTTTTACATCTCTCTTTAAACAAAGAAAATGCCTATTTTTCCACCTGTTCTTTCTTTTCGCTGCTTTGTCTATTCCCTTCCTCATTTTAATGCTAATACCTGGAAACCTTTTTTGCCACCATATATGGAAGCAGGGATAGGAGAAGAGTGCATAATCACGTCACAGGGGGAACTAGTATTTCTATTCTAATTCAGTTACATATTTACAAGAATGTATGCAGAAGTAACTCTAAATAGCAACTCTAAATATTAGTGTTAGTAATAGTCTTATGTGAAAATAATTCCTGTATTCAAACATCATATGCAGTTCAATTTATTATTTTGACTAGCTAATAATTGGCCGTAAAAATATACCTCAGGTTATGAATCAAAAATTTGATTAAAATTTTCACACATCTCAGTGTTTTTCCTGAAGTTTTGTAGTTATTCCCACAGAACAGTCTTTAAAGATATGCTACTAACCTTGATACGCAAGTCACAGAGGCATAAGCTTCTGATATTTTTTGTTCATTTTTCTTCTAAACTATATATATCATACTGTAACATTTTCACCAATACTAAACAAGAGTTAAGATTTTAGTCACTGGATGTTGGATAATGTTGGACTGCAGATTTCTGTACAGTCTGGAACTGTGTGGTTTTCATTAAAAAAAAATGCAGCACATTGAGAATGTAATTTTTTTGAAAGCATTTGATAGAATCAATGCTATTTGGATCTATTTTTCATACTACAGGTAGTCCTTGATGTACAACTGTTCATTTAGTGTCCATTTGAAGTTACAGTGGCACTGAAAACAGTGACTTATGACAGTTTTTCACATTTATGATCGTTGCAGCATCTCCATGGTCACATGATCAAAATTTGTGTGCTTGGCAACTGGCATGTATTTATGATATGAACACAGAACATAAAATGACAAACTTCTGTCAAATTAAATTTACTTTTAGATAGATTGCTTATAAAGTATGAATACCAATAGCAACAGCATTTAGACTTATATACCGCTTCACAGTGCTTTTACAGCCCTCTCTAAGCTTTAAGGTTTACAGAGTCATCATATTGCCCCCAACAATCTGGGTCCTCATTTTATCCACCTTAGAAGGATGGAAGCTGAGTCAACCTTGAGCCTGGTGGGATTTGATCTGCCAAATTGCAGGCAACTGACAGGCAGCAGAAGTAGCCTGCAGTACTGCACTCTAACCACTGCACCATCTTGCCTCTTAATACAGCCAAATATCCCAGCTTTTAGAGTATATATATTCGTAACAAAGAATATCTCACAACTAGGAAGGGGAAACTGGTTTTTTTTTACTTCACAAGTTCTAAGTTCTTGGAATTATTAAAATCACCTTTACCAAAGTTAAAAAAAAGAAAGAAATTCAAGTAGTCACTAGGCAATCCATAACCACTTGGATCATCTTTTCAGAAATATTTTCTGTCCAGATTCTTTAATGGCTTCAAATTGAGAGAACTTCTAATTTACTGCCTTCAGTGGAAATGCTGAGATACATTCAGAGACCTATGTGCCTTGAAAATAGGCCATATTGAACTGTGTAACAGAGTCAAACATCAGCACAGTAAATGTTTTACGATATTTTGTAATACATCATAAACTGCTTTATAATGTTTGTTTCATAACTTGTTTTATAAAATTTGCCAAATTTCAATTCCATGGGAGTCATGGGCCTACATTTTTGGACACATTCTGTAACTTAGCCCATTTGAGATATCTTAGTTGGAAAGGTTTTGCCTTTTGGTGTACTGTTTGCCTACTAAATCAGAGTTTTAATCCTCTAGCATATTGATCAGAGTCCAATACAACAAACAATGTTATGATTATATTACAAACAACTGTTTGAATGGATAGATTATTTTTTTGCCATGTTAATTGGAACTTGCAGTATCCATATCTTCAAGCAGTATATATTTCATAAGCTACTTAAGGTATCTTGAACAGCAGATTTAACAAGGTACTGTTTGTTCAGTAGATAATACTTATCTCCTTGGCTAATGAGGAATTACGGGAAGGAAGATAATATAGAAAAAGAAGGAGAAAAATAAGATTAAATAAGGCTTAGTACAAGAACTAATAAATATTGAACATGCCCAGTTAGAAGCAGTATTTTTAAAGAATACCAAAACTTGGCATGAAGTTATTGAATTAAATATAAATAGAAAGTATCATATGCGGTAAATAAATTTTTTTAAAAGTATTTTGCCTTCTCAATCTGAATACTTAGGTAGGTAAAAAAAATATTACTACAAAATAATTATCAGAATAACTCAATGAAGTAATGAAATTGATAACTGGTTTAGCATTTCATTGTTGAATATAAGTTTCCAAAATTGGTATTTTCCCAAGAAACTTTACTGAATACTGTGTACTTCTTGCTTCTTTGATCTGATCCAGCAATGTGGGACTTGATAGTTAATTTTTGTCTTGAAAATTATAACAGAAACTTCTAACCTGCATTTATAGTGTAATCATTAAGACAGAATCTCTTTGAAACGTTTCTCCCTAAGTTTCTCACCTGCCATCTCTTGATTGTTTATGTCAACTTTTCATTATTTTCCCAGCTTCCCACAGTGTCTCACTCTGTGTATGTTGCTATAATGTTATGTTTTTATAACTATACTGGCCTACCTTGTCTGGGCTTGGCAGCTAAGCAGGATGTGGCCTGCTACTTAGATGAGAAATCCATCAGGAAATTCCAGAGCTGTAGACTAGGCAGGGAAGTTGGAAAAAAAATGCAGAACAAGGCAGTGACAAACCACTTCTGTATTATTGCCAGGAAAACAATGTGGACACATGTCTATGCAATCATCAGGAGCCAAATCTGACTCAAGTAACTTTACCTTTTATGACTCAAAAAGATGCATAGTTTAACAACTTGGAAGAAACCAATAGCAAACCAATTTTGTCTTTTTGCTCAGAAAACGTATGGAATATCTATGAAGTTACCAAGACTTGAGCTGAACTCAAAGGCAACTTGATTTAACAGCAGCAGGTAATTTAGCTCTTACTATCGTACTCTCCTGTTTCTGAACTTAAAAGGTTGGGAACTTAATTTTATACGAGTCAATAAACAATATATGAACTATCTTCTCATATTTACAACTGCAAGTATTTTCACTATGAAATTAGTGACTTTAATTTGAAAACAGTTCCAGTCATATCATGGTGAAAATTATTTAACCTTCAAATTTATCATGTGTTCCATTATTTTAACCACCGATGCTCACTTATAAAGTCCTGTCAGATATCATCTTTGAAAGGCAAATATTTAAGCTTTCTATTAATTTTCCCCCATTTCAGAAAGGACATGAAAATTACATCATAAAAGATGTGGAGTTTAAGGTTTACAAAGTGCATCTCAGATGGATAATTAATTACTTAATGTAAGAACTAGCAAGGCAATTATTCTAATTATAATGTAAGCTTTTCTTCATTTAAACATCTTGGTAAATATTAGATTCTTACTTAGTGTTTGGATTTGGCTAAATGCAACATTCTAAGTTTTACAAATGCACCTCTATAGATATATGAGTTTTAAGCCATTTTCTTTGAAATAACTATAATTTTTCAAGAAAGTGCTATTTCATATTTATAAAATCTGATGATTATATTTCACAACTATGAAATGCTACATATCTATAATGGTAGAAATCTCACTCCATTCTACAATCTTAACAAAGCTTGGTAGTAAAGATATATTATTAACAACTCCATTGTTTTGTTTTTAGCGCTGAGAGTTATTTGGACAAAGTGGAAATAAAGTTCATTATAATGGATGATAGGGAATCTCCTACAAATGATCTTCATTTAAATTTACAAGATGTACTTTCTACTGACACACATGAAGAAAGGATCAAAACTTGCTTGGCTTCTTCTCCAGATGAAAATGAAAATCAGTGTAACAGTAGGAAGCATAATATACTGAAAAACTCTCATAATGCAATGGGAAGAGTTGAACAGGACAGCATTAATAATAACGAGGACAGTGGAGACTATACACCCTGCTTCCAAGAAGATGAAAGCGATAGGCCATGTAAAAGTTTGAAATCAGATATGCCACAGAAGCTTGGTTCTGAAAAAAAGAATCCAAGAAAAACAAAAAGTCCTAGCAGGAAAGGCAAGTAGTTTCCTAAGTACACCTGTATTGATGGTATAACTCTGCTCAATTTCCTTGAACTATTTTATATTTGTACATTTTGCTACACTTGGCAAAAATGCTTCAAATTTTCGTTAAGATATTTCTGTCTAAGCTTATAGAGGATTGACTAAAGCAACAGTAACTTCCAAAACCAGATTTGCAGCTCCTCCTGCCTCCCAAGCTCATTCCCACATATCATTACAAGCTACCACCCAAATTCAATGCATTATGCATTCTCCTCTTCTTCCAGTCAGATCCCACTCTCACTCAGGCCAGTAGATGTCTAAAACCTGATTACTATCAGGGCAACAGTATGCAGAACCTTTCATCTGTCACGAGGAAGAGCAACTCCTTCATCATCATTCCACATACCCAATTCATCTTTATCAATAGAACCACTATATCCATGATCTTGATCTCAATCACTAGTCCTAAACTCTAGTCCTAAACTGAATAAAAGGGTAGGTCCTCTTGTGGATAACAGTGGGTTAAAGAATAGTAGAGAAAGATAAAATGTCTCACAAAGGAGATATGTAGCTAGTTGGGTCTACCAGGGTTATTCTACCTTAGGGTTGATGCTTTTTAATGTATTTATAAATTATCTGGAGCTGGACATGAGTAATGAAATAGTCATGTTTGCTGATGCCATTAAATTGTTCAGAATGATAAAACAATATGGGTATGCGAAGAGCTCCAAAGGGATTTCTGCAAATTAGAGGAGCGGGCATCAAAATAGCAAAGGTCATTCAGCAAGAGCAAGTGTAAAGTAATGCTCATTTGTGTTAAAAATCCTAACTGTTCCTACAAACTAATGAAACTAGAGCTAACAGTGGCAGATGAGGAAAGAGATCTTGAAGTAATGGTAAACAATCTAATGAAGGAGTTGACACAGTGTGTATCAACTGTAAAAAAAAAAGATCAATGTGTCCTTACAAGGTCGATAAAACAGTATTGAAAATTGAGGTGCTTGTATCACAATACTAGGTCTGCTTGATCCCCATCTAGTGCTTAGCTGTCACCTATGGCTCTGTACACATGCAGGGGCCAGACCCCAATGTCTCGGCAGATAGGCCAAACCAGGTGAAAGTAGCTAACAGGTCTTCAACTACTGGTGAGATAGAGGATTTGTCTATTGCAGCAAGTGAAATTGCCCTGGCAATTGATTGGAGGAGACTGATCCACAGTCAAGGAGGCAAGTCCAGCAGGCATTGTGGAGCACAAGAGGCTTAGAAAGAATTCATTTTCCATTGTGACTTTTTGTGTCATATCTACGTTGTTCTTGGGAAACTGACCATCTAGAATAACTTCAAGGGTTGAAAACAGAGAAAAGTTTTTGTCAGCAGTTCTATGTTTGTATCAAATTTGAAATTATCTGGGGTATTACATATTTTTCTGACATGTTTTTTTTAAAAGAAAAAGCAATTATTTCTCTTAATATTTCTGCAGCAAAACAAGAGAAAGCTGACTTTATAGCAGAATCTTATGTGCAAGGGGCAGATGGAAGCAAGATAAATTCAAACCATCCTCTGAAAGAACCAGCTCAAACTTTACAATTCCTCTTCTCTTTTCTCCAAGGAGAATTAAAGCAAATGGATTCAAATGTGCTTCCCCTGTTCCTGCACCAGGTAGTAAGAAAATGTTGCTTACCTGATTTTCATATTGTTGATGTTGATAGTGTTTATCACATTGAATGTAATTTTAAATATTGTCTTATTAGTATCTGAATATATTGCTCAGAACAATATGTTTATTCTATACCAGTGATGGCTAACCTTTTCCGGACGGAGTGCCCAATGCCCACGTGTCGCCCGAACCTCAAAATGAAATGCGCACCCCTGCGCATGTGCCCCACTCTCCCGTGCATGTATGCGCAGCCCTCACGCACACACGCTGTCCCCTGCGCATGTGCTGTAGAGACCCAACAACCAGCTGGCCAGCGAGAGGCGCACACACATGCACGATGGAGTTGAACTAGGACAATGGTTCACATGCCCACAGAGAGGGCACTGCATGCCACCTGTGGCACACGTGCCATAGGTTCACCATCATAGTTCTATACTGAGGTTTTCAGTTTCATTCCCCATTCCTTCTGTTAACAGAATCAAGTGGCAGATATCAGCTCTTCTTGAATGCTAAAGAATTACTACACTTCCTAAAAGATCAGGCATAGGCAACCTGCTACTCCTGTGCACTTTCATTTGTGCTCTCCAGGTTCCCTGCCCTATTTGCTATTTTTAAAAAAGTTTTGTAATTAAATTAATAATAGCAGCTGGCGTGTTGCAAAGTACCAAACTCTTGTATAATATTTATCTATAGTTAAGCTGCACAAAGATCCCACAGAGATAACAAAACATTCTAAGGGTTTAGTTCAAAATGTGATAAAATTGATATTTTGTAACTATGTCAGTATGGTGGCTTTTGTGTGAGTGAACTTTTTGTACAATCTCACTGGTCCAAATATGTCTGTAGTTCAAAATAATACCTGTATAATAAAAAAAGAAAAGTCTGCATTAAAGGAAACAAGCACATGGTTAGTTAGATGGGTGATACATAAGGCAGAGCTCTTCTGAATGCCCTTATTGACTATATCGTCTGCATTTTTTTTAGTGTGCCAGTTATCTTAATAGTTTCATTTGGTTTTTCAAGCCTGTATAATTTTTTTAGTACATCATAAATTTTATATCCCCTTAGGCAGATGTAAAATATAATAAAAATATATTTAAAAAGTTTTCCCCTTTCTTTCTTTGCAGATTGCTGAAACTTACTTTCATGATGGAGAATGTATCCTTTATAAAAAACACAACATTGAATGTGGACTGATATCAAAATATAAACATAAAGCTGTGGACTTTCAAGTACAATACATTCTTCTTACACTTATTCTTATTTTGATGTATTAATGTTGGGGGAGATATATACATACTAATTTTATGAACTATATGTAGTATATAGTATAAAATTCATTGTATGTTAAAGTGTTTCATGTTTAATGATTTGATCCTCCTTTCATTGTGGTAGCAAGATTTTTTTTGCTGCACTTCTTATCACCGTGTTTCTAGACGCACTACTTCTGCAGAGTACAATACTTCCTGTTACATTTAAATTCACAGGCCAAATAATTTATCATTCTATACCCTTTTCTCTATCTCAACAAATATATGTGTTTGATATGTATTCAAAGCCTTCATCTTGGAGATTTTTGTCAGGAAGGTTGCTGCATTGCATATACTCAAAAGTTTGCACCTCACCATCTCCTCACTTTATGACTCATAGCTGTATATTTTCTGCACTTCTTGGAAGAATAAAACGAAGGTCTTTATTCATATCTGTTGACTCTGTCAGTTGAAAGTGGAACCAATGGCAATTCTTCACACCTAAAGGCTGTGACCTTAAATACCTTAATCAATGGTTATCTCATTTACAAAAAGCTTCTTCTGCCTTTGGGTACCTGATAGAAGAGCATTATGAATTGTAAGCTACATTTACAGGAGCTAAATGATCTTGTGACTGTCCCAGATCCTTGCTATATAGGAAACAACAAAGTCAGGAACCACCATAGCATTCTTGTTCTACAGAATTTGCCATAATAATAAGAGCCGTGATAGCGCAGTGGTTAGAATGGAGTACTGTAGGCTATTTCTGCTGACTGCCAGCTGCCAGCAGTTTGGCAGTTCGCATTTCACGAGGCTCAAGGTTGATTCAGCCTTCCATCCTTACAAGGTCGGTAAAATGAGAACTCAGATTGTTGGAGGCAATATGCTGACTCTGTAAAACCGCTTAGAGAGGGCTGTAAAACACTGTGAAGAGGTATATAAGTCTTAAGTGATATTGCCATTGCTATAATCAATCTTATTATGACTAAGAAGCCTTGTCTTCCTTTACTGTGCTTTCCCATGTACCTAAATAGCCAGAACTATCATGATCTAATGTTTCAAGCCATATGCATATCCAAAGAAGAAGCAATTGTCAGTATTGCTGATCTAGGACTTGCAAAGTCTTATCAGCCGTATCAGCTTCAAAGCCTAATCAGCAACACTGGACAACTTGTCTGCACCCACATCACATTTTCCTCCTGTAATAAAAGTACTAGTTTGAAACCATATCTATGAGTGGCAGTCTGTGTCTGTGTTTTCCTTTATGTTCCATTTAGATGAGAAAGCAGTGGAGTTCATTCAGCTTGAACAGTTGTATCACAAACAATTACTTGCAAATCTCTCTTCTCTTCAGCAGCAGTGGGGTAAGTGTGTCATATAGTGCAGGGGTCTCCAACCTTAGCAACTTTAAGACTTAAAGTTGCTAAAGTTAGAAACTCCTGATATAGTGGAAAGTTGTATGTCAGGTAAAACTTGAGAAATGTTTTCATTTTCTATTATAGCACATTGATTACAGGGAGGTTATGAGGCCAGCAGGATAATTGCCTATATTGTGTTCTATAACTAGGACTTCATCTAAATCTTATTAATCAATGAGAAATTCTAATTAGACAAACAATACTCAAAAATATACTGTCATGAGTTTTTGAGCACATTGAACGAACATTTACTGGGATGGGAAGAATCCCATACAATTTTCATAAAAGGCAGCATCATTTTTTATTGTTCTGCTTTAATGGTTAAAGACCTTCTATAAGAGGTTTTTTAGAATTTATATTTCTGAAATATTAAATAGTTCATTTTTTAACATAATGTCTTTTGTTAATAGAAACAAAATGGAAAGCAACAGAGTGCAGTGAGATTCCAAATCTAAAGAATTCTAAAGATCTGAATAATGAAGAGCTAGACAAACTTGCTGAATTTTGCACATCTCATCAAGAGTAAGTGATGAACATTATTTGTATGTAATAAAATTATACGGTACTAGTCAACATTTT
Source organism: Bungarus multicinctus (assembly GCA_023653725.1). Taxonomy (NCBI): domain Eukaryota; kingdom Metazoa; phylum Chordata; class Lepidosauria; order Squamata; family Elapidae; genus Bungarus; species Bungarus multicinctus. The sequence goes on along the minus strand of CM042836.1, from coordinate 65,418,182 downwards.
TTCATAGTTCTACATGTGATAATTCTTCTACATCAAAAAGTTGTTCAGTGAATTCTTAATTTGGATATTTTTCGCCCATGGAGCAGCAGCACTTCCCTGTAATAATATATATTGGTATTAAAATTATACAGTGTATACAAAATAGCTTGCCTGTTAGTGGCATTGACCAAAGGTATCCAAAGCAATAATAAATTAGTTTTCAGATTAAATATCTTTTTTTATTTTGCTTATTATATATTTGCAGACCATTGTTCTATTAAATAAATAAAGATAAGGATAATGTCTAGTCAAATCATTTCCTGGTTGTTACATCGTTAGAATCATGTGGTTTTCTTGAGAATCGAAGAGAAGTGGGCCTATCTAAACTCTCACTTAGATTCTCTTTAACTTTCTGGTATATTCTACAGAACTGATTATAAGATGGCAAAACATGAGCTAGGACTGCAGTAGAACCTTTCTGAAACATGGTGAGAATGGTCTATGCATTTTAGAGAACAGAGTGAGCGGCTTTCTTGCGAGGTTTTAGAAGGCCTCAGAAGTCTTTCAAAGGGACGGGGCATAAATGCCATTCATTCAGGACTGCTGTGATTTCTAATGAACACTAAACCAAATGGTTATAACTAAAGGACTATCTGTACATTGATAAAAGTTTTCAAGTCTAAAAATGCTGACGTCCTTATAAAAGATATTGAACATTTGATTACAACTTTGTTAAAATATAAGCAGAAGCTCTTGGATTATAAAATCATCAATTGGAAGCGATTTTGGAGATCATCTACTGCAATGGTCACCAACGGGTGGGCTGTGGCCCACTGGTGGTCCGTGAGAAAATTTTGATGGTCCACAGAAATGTCCCCTCAAAGCAATTAATCCAGGCTGCATGGGAACACAAGGCTGTGCCGCCCACATGGCCCACCCATCCACTGGCCCCCACCCTTTGGCCAAGCGCAAACCTGCAAAAGGTAGTGCAGCCCTCGCTGGCCAGGAAAAGGTAATGGTGCTGTTGCAGCAAGAGGGGGCTGGCGGCACAGGCAGGCTGAAGCAGTGATGGAGATGGCCGGAAGGTGCAGGAGCACCGCGGTATTTGCATTTGCATGGCACTCCCGCACCTTCCAGCTTGCCTCTCCTGGCCTGGGCACTTCCTTGTTGACCGCGGGCCCGGGCAGGAAAAGTACCAGCTGGTGGTGCTGGGAGGGGTGGAGTGGGCAAGTCTGCACTCACCATCCAATTCAGAGGTTCAGAATGGGGGATCAGCGTCGGCATCAGTTTTCTCATCCCTCTATTCTTCTGCCCCCCACCATGGCCCCAGCCATCACTGCCCGGGGAAGGCACAGGAAAAGCAAGCAGAAACTTAGCTCTTGCTGGGGAAGAAGAGCTGAGATCGAGGAAGGCACAGGCAACAGAAGATACAAGCTGCCACCTTTGAAAAGTGTCGCTTTCTGTTGCCTTTGCCTTCCCCAATCTCTGCTCTTCACCCCAGCAAGAGCTATTTTCTGCTGGCTTTGTTTTCCTGTGCCTTCTCCAGGCAGTGATGGCGGGGGCTGTGGGAGCAGCAGCAAAGATGTCAGGGCTGCTCTCCCCCCCTCAGCAAGCCAGGCCTGGAGGAACGTGAAGAATTGTGGGCGAACACCAGAGAAATGTGTGTTGGAAATGCCAACCCTCGTTTCCAGCATGCTCTCCATTGTCCCAAAGTAGGATTGAGTGGGAGGAAGGGAGAAGGGTAGGGTAGGAGAGAAGGAGAAGCCCAGCTGGCTTTCCTTTGGCATGGGGTGGGGATGGGGAGACCAAATGCCCAGACCAAAAGAGCGCTGAGGAAGACAGGCTCCTAATAACCAACATGTTTGTGCACTAATAACCAGCATGTTTGTGCAGGCGAGAGTTTGAGCTTTTCTGAGGTCAACATCCACACTTCAGCCTTCTCTGCTTGGAAGTGGCAGGAAAAACCTGGAGCTTAGACTCGGGGAGTCCTCTTGTGTGGAGGCCAAAGGGGGGATGTTGCCTCATTATTAGGAGCCCGTCTTCCTCGGCACTTCCAGCCCAGTCCTCCTTCCCTCCCCCAACTAACTCCAGGTAGCCACACCTGGCAAAGGAGGGAGAGGTTTCCTCTGACTTGGGGGAGATACGAAATGACAGGAGACCAGATTGGGAAGGAGACTGCTTTTCTTTCATTTGTGGGGGAGCCTGTTCTTCCCCGTCCAGATCTTCCCAGTCTCCAGGCACCATGTGGCTTCCTTTGAATCCCAGCAGTATTAAATCCTCCCTCTTTCTCCTCAAAGGATGAGAGGCCCTTCCTTTCTTCGCTCTTCCCCAAAGTTATGATTAAGCATTTATAATTTTGTTATAATTAAATAAGCATATATATTATATATATATATATATATAATTTATATTTAAAATAAAAAAAATTATATTAAATATATTATCTTTTTTTTTTAAAATTGTATTAGTGGTCCTCGGGATTTAAAAGTATGAGTTTGGTGGTCCCTGAGGTCCAAGAGGTTGGCGATCCCTGATCTACTGTATTTCAATCTTTTTTCTTAGGATTACATTTAATTTTTTTGCAGTTTCTTCTGTGTCTAGATCAAACTTTTACACTGCCAGAATGAAGCCACCTTCTTGGCTTCATCATTTTCCAAAAATAAGTCATTATTGATACATATTTTTGGTAGTAGCTGATATGCTAGCACAGGGATGTCAAACTCAAGGCCCAGAGGCTGGATCCAGCGCATGGGGTGCTTAAATCAGGCCTGGAAACAACAAAGGACAAGCCCACAGTGCCTCTGCCAAGGAAAATAGCTTTGGAGGGCGCATGAGGGGCTCCTGCATCCCATTTTTGGCTGTGAGGGCCTCCTACAATCCTCTGCCAGTGAAAACATCGGGGGGGATGCGTATGGCCCCCTGAGGTCCATTTTCATTGGCAGAGAGCTATCAAAGCAATCCAAAAACAAAACAAAAGGAGAAATGTTTCCCCTTTTACATTTGAGCATGCAAGAAGGGACAGGAAAGGAGAAAGGGAAATGGAAAGAAATAGAAAAAGAAGGGAAGATGGGAAGAGAGCAAGGAAGGAAAAATAAGGAAAGAGAAGGAAGAAGAAAGGAGAATGTAAAAGGAAGGAAAAATAAGAGAAGAAAGGAAGGAAGGATTGAAGGAAGGAAAGGAAGGAAGGAAGGTTATAATGAAAGTGAGGGAGGGTCTCAGGAAAGTCCTACATTAGCACTTGGCCACCATAGGTGCCCCCAGCCTGAGCCCTGTGTCACGCCCATGTCTGGCCATAGCTACACTCCCTGCCCTCCGAGGTCAAATATAACCCTGATGCGGCCCACATTGAAATTGACTTTGTTGGATTTCTAGCTGTGTTTGTTTGATCCCCTTTCTTCCTGTTTGACTTTCTGCTTCTCTTGCCAAGTGAGTTTTTGTGTGTGCATTTCATTTTCACCTGAGGGATTTAAGTGTTTAGTGTTTGCATTGTTTTATGGACTATTGGCAATTGCTTTGTGGACTAATCTTGGCCTGCTTATGGCTGGATATATTTGGGACAGTTCTGAGGCTAGGTGAAGGGAATTGCTGGGGAACATTAATAAACTCTCTAAACCGCACTTCTGTGTGTATAAGGGAGTGGGGCAGTACACCAGCGCCTCCCCCATCCCAAGAGATTTTTCAGTCCTTTATTGCCTCTCTACTCTGGGGCTACAAATCCTGCTTGGATTTTGAAATGGACCTTTTTTAGTCAGCCCCCATAGACAAGATAGTTCCCTCTCATTTCTTGAAGCTAGTTGCAAATTCCGCAAATATTCTGTGCTAAAATTCTGCTTGAATTTGAGACTCTTTTAAGCAACTTCCCAGAAATGAGAGAGTGTCCTCTTGGCAGACAGCAGTGGTTTGGCCATTGATTTTCTGGGAAAGGGAAGATTTCAAATGGCAATCACATGATTGCAGAGAGCTTGGCAACCACTTGTAAGTGTAAATGGATGGCCAAATGCCCAAATCACAATCACGTGATCACAGGGGCACTGCAACAGCCGTAATTTGGGTCATAAGTCTCTTTATTCAGCATTTTTTATAATTTCAAATGGCCACTGAATGAACTGTTATTAAGCCATATTCTCTCTGTGCAATTTCCCCAACAGTAAATTAGAATTCAGAGTCTGGCTAATTTTTCTTGGTTGATTTCAGTTTAGGGCAATTTTTGTAAAGCTGGAATTTTTAAATGAACACAGGCTGTACAAGATTTTACATTCATTTCACTATTTTTATTGCCTTCTGGGCCATCAAGTGACAATTTGTACAGTAATGTCATTAATATTGGTATGCTTTGGCTCTGTGCTTTAAAACTGGTGGTATAGATAGTATTTCAGTCTTGTAAAGCCCTGTGCTAATATTAGAACATGGAAAAAACAGATCTGATTTGTTCTCTAGTTTTGATGACGTTTGTTATTAAGAATATTTTGGTGAGACCTGCTGTTTATTTTTAATTTTCTTATGTTTTTGGGTTACAGGCCACTTGTCTCCAGAAGCAAGGTAAGCTATGTTTTTTTTTTCTTGGCATAGTTTGGTATTAAATGATTGGGTATTCTTTAAAAGAAATTACTTCCCATAACATGTGCAACATAAACATAAAAACAAAGATATTTATAATGTAAACGTTACTTTGCCTTTCAGCTCATAAATAAAGAAATATCCTTTAGATGTGAACAGTTCATAAGTTTAATGGCATCTGAAGATTTAAAAGAACAAAGTACTTCTACATGGGATTCAGGTATCTGTTTCTCTTAAATTAAACTAAAATATCATTATTGAAAATTTGGAAGAATAATCAACCTTTTTAAATCAGAGCAAGAAAATGTAATTATATCTTGATGTCTTTTTTGTAGAAAAAAGGACTATATGATCAATGGCTTTAAAGAATACTCTTTATTTTCCAGCATTAAATATTACAGGATAAAGATACACAGTTTTTAATGGAACTGGGTAGGAAACTGAAAAAGATGAAAATTATTATTGAGTGATAGCATACAAAAGTGTCTTCCAAATGCATTTTTGTAATGTTTTGTAATGTTTTAATTCCTTATGGAGTTTATGTGTCTTTTCATGGTAACAATTCAGAGGTGGTATTCAGCAGGTTCTGACCAGTTCTGGAGAACCAGTAGCAGAAATTTTGAATAGTTTGGAGAACCAGCAAATACCACCTCTGACTGGAGAATTTACAGTATCCTTCCCCTTCCACGCCCACCAAGCCACGCCCACAGAACCGGTAGTCAAAAGAATTGAATCCCACCACTGCAATCTCCTACAAATGTCATTAGTAATTAAGTTGTATAAATTTGTAGGAGGCAGTTTTGATAGATGTAACCAGAAATGGGTTACACATTGTCTCTGAACTAATTTTATGTTGCTATAACCACAGTTGCAAAAACAACAACAAAAAAATAAAACAGTGGCAAATTTCCAACTATTCTGAGGTGGGAAGCACATGAAAACCCCTAAAATAGATTTAACATAATTTTAAAAAATAATAAATTCTCCCACCAAAGCAGGAAAACAAAATAGAAAACCCAGGCCACAAGTATGACATAGGTTCACCTACATTATCAGTCCAGCCATTATAGCTCTTGTTTCTCTTCAAATGTACAATATAATTCCTGGCATTAAAAAAATGTCCTATCCAAGAATAGATAGTGCATCCATTGCAATAATAACTTTGTCAATGGAAATCGGTAAATGGAGCTGAGTAGAGAATGCAGTTAGATTTTTTAGATTAATGCATGACTCTAGAATAGTCATGGCATTCACAAAATTGGTGAGTATGTAAAAATCATCATCATCATCATCAACTTGAGTTTTAAAATGAATATGTAAGCTGATGGACATTTTAAATTTGAATTCTAAACATATCCTTCTATACATAGCGCCATATATGTCCTATAACAGCAGTCGCCAACCAGTGGGCCACAGCCCACTGATGGGCCATGAGAAAATTTTGGTGGGCCGCAGAGAAATCTCACCCCAGAGCACCCCCCAAAGCAATTAATCCAGGCTGTGCAGAAACACAAAGCTGCGCAGTCCACATGGCCCGCAGGAACCCTCCCCGCCCACTCACTCCTTACCCGGCAAACTTTCCTGCTAAATTGCTATTTTTCTGACCATCTCCTGTTCTGCTGTGTGGGGAGATTTAGATTAGCTAGAAAGTAGGAAATGGTTGGAGCACAGCCAAACCTCCCTTAGGACTGAAGGTTCTATTATTCAGTGCAGACTCATGGCAAGCAAATTTGAGAGACTGAGCTAGCCAATGGCAGATAGATAGATCACTGAATGATTCTGTGAGCAACTCAGTCTGCCTGCCTGCTTTGCCTGATTTTGGATAAAAGTTGGTCTTTTTTTTAATAAAAAATTCAACTTGCATACATGGTGTGTTGTGAGTTAATTTTGTGAGTTTGTTTGCTAGAAAATTTTATAAGTTTGCTTGCAAGCAAGTTTTATGTAACAGACTGAGCTAGCCAATGGCAGAAAGATAGATTTCTGAATGAATCTTTGATTCATTCAGCAACTCAACTTTGATTCATTGAGCAACTCAATCTGCCTGCCTGCTTTGCCTGATTTGGGGTAAAACTTGCTTTTTTTATAAAAAAATTCAATATTTATATAAATATTTATAATATTTATGTACAAGCCATGCCCAGCCAGTCACATGACCACCAAGCCACACCCACAAATTAGGCCATGCCCACAGAACCAGTTAGTGGGATTTAAAATTATGAGTTTGGTGGTCCCTGAGGTCCAAAAGCTTGGCGACCCCTGCTCTATAATATATAGTATATAAATACTTAAATATATTATGGAGAAATTGTATCTCCTACAATAGCATTGTATAGCTTTTTACATATTTCCCTAAACATTCAGGAATGAAATGTTATTAGGTTTCTCATGTTTATTATTCTTAATGCCTTTAAAACATTGTCTTGAAATGTGTATAAACTAACGTTTTTTACTGAAAGGCAAAGAACAGCTGTAAAATTCAGCCTATTTTTGGAGAAGAAATTCAAATGGGAGACTTCAAATTAAAATTAAAATCTCATATTCAAATTTATCACATATCATCCATAGCATACTTAAACACCTCAGTTAGGATGCTACAAAAATAGTTCCTTTTGTGTTTTTCTGTCAATAACTTCAAGGAAAGATCTCTTAGAATAGGGATGGGGAACCTCTGCTCTTTGGATTAAGTTATTTATGTCATCTTGAAAATCCTTCCCATCATTTGCTGTTCCTCTCCTCTCTTTGATACCCTCCTGATTTAGTCATTTAAGGACATAAAGAAGTCAAGCCTCGATTTTCTTCTGTTACAGAAGTTGCCATTGAGTTCTTGTTGATTTTTCTGCCATGACCCTTTATTCATGTTGGAAAATTATTCTTCAAACATTAAGGAACTTATAGCATATGTTCAATTCTCTGTTTTTAAATGAAAGTTAAGAAAATACACTTATAACTGTGGTAAACTTATTTTTACATTATACAGCACAAGCTCATATCCATGTGTATTTCTAGACACAAACATTCCTTGATTTAGTTCATATACAGGCAAGGATTTGTAGTTAATCAGAAGTTGATACACTGGATTGATTTGCCTAGCTTTGCCTAATTTAATATTATCTTGCTATTAAAATAATCGTACAAGATTATATCACTAAATACAGTATTCTCTCCTTCATCTAGTTAGATCTCCTATGATAACTGGTATATACCATATTTTTCGGAATAGAACATGCTCCGAAGTATAAGACCCAACTAGCTTTTGGGGAGGAAAACAAGAAAAAAAAATCTGCCTCTGCCTCTACCTCCCCAACAATTTGCCTCCTTGCAGCAAACAGCCTGGTCAGCTTCAGCACAGCCTGATTAGCACAAGCAGCTGATTGTCGGTTGAATTGGCCTCCTGACGATCAGCTGTTTTAGGCTGCCGGGATTGCTATAGCCTATTGCTGCCTCCACGCACCCCATTTTCAGCCTCTGCATGCCATTTTTGGCCTCCGTGCATCCTGTTTTTGGCCCATTTCGGGCAGCGGGGATTGGAATGGGCAGAAAATGGGGTGCACAGAGGCTGAAAACAGAGTGCACGGATGCCAAAAATGGGATGCAGAGGCCAAAAATTGAATGTGGGAGGCCAAAAATGGGATGTGGAGGCAACATTCTCTGTATAAGACGCACAGACATTTCCACCCCCTTTTGGGGGTGGAAAAAGTGTGTCTTTTACTCTGAAAAATACAGTACTTTTTGACTTCTCTTGCTCTGCCTCTGTTTTTACTGCACAGGCATCCTAATGAGTTTTCTACAGCTTTCATTTATAAGCAACATAAACAGTGGTTAAAACATTGGATTCAAACTATCCATACCAACATTGCACTTCAGGCACAGTTTGCATAAACATTAAGATAACACTCTATTCGCACAGTCACCTCCGCCCTCGTTATCTCCCGCTTGGATTATTGCAATGCTCTCTACATGGGGCTCCCCTTGAAGAGTCTCCGGAGGTTGCAGTTAGTTCAGAATGCAGCCGCGCGGGTGATTGTGGGCGCCCCTCGAAGCGCACACGTAACACCACTTCTCCGCAGGCTGCACTGGCTTCCTGTGGCCTACCGGATTCGATTCAAGGTGGTACTGATGGTATTTAAAGTGCTCCATGGCTCGGGACCTGGGTACTTACGGGACCGCCTGCTGCCATCAACAACCTCCCGCCGCCCAGTACGCTCCCACAGGGTGGCCCTACTTGGGGTGCCGCCGCCTGACCGTTGTCGGCTGGTGGCCCCGAGAGTTCGGGCTTTCTCTGTGGGAGCTCCCTCCCTATGGAATGATCTCCCCCCGGAGATACGGGCTATGACGGATATTCTGACCTTCCGGCGCGCAGTAAAAACCCTGCTTTTTGAACAGGCCGGCCTGGCCCAGTAACTATGTTTTTTGGTTTTAATCAATTAAATTAGGGTTTTATAAGTTTTAAATTTTAACTTAAATTTTAATAGACAGCCGATTTGGTTATTTAATTTATTTTTAATAGTATTTATTATATTTTTATTGTATGTTTTTAGTGGGCTGTTCACCGCCCCGAGTCCCTTTTTGGGAGAGGGAGCGGTATAAAAGTATGATTAAAATAAATAAATAAATAAATATTCAAAGTTACACTCAGTTATTTTAATGGGATCTGGTTATTTTAAATCTTGGTATTAAAATTAATGGATCAGAGCCATTGCTACCAAGGATAATTTGTTCAAGCATTACTGACAGTGCTGTCAGATGTTTTGTTGTTGGTTGTTGTTTTTTCCCTCGGTGTTTTTGTGCTGAATCACCTTTAAATGCTTCGACTCTTTTTCTGTTTCGTTTAGATACTCAGAGCCGGACAAGTATTGAAGCAAAGAAAAAGAACCATCACAGAGAAGGAGAGAGAGATGAAAGTTTCCAGTCTGAAAGCTGTTGTCTGATTAAGGAAAAAGAAATACTTCAGCTATCTGCGAGGAAACACCATCTCAAGGAGGAGCTCTGCTGTACTGAACCCACACTGAATCAGCCATTTGTTTTATCCACAGAGACTCTGGACACGCCTTTCTCTCAGTATTTATCTTTGAGGGATGCTAGTGAAAATGACAGCCTGCAGCTAAGGAAAGAACAGGATGGAGCAAAAATAGAAGCAGCAGCTGAGAAGCCTGCAGCAACGTGTTTTAGTGAACCAATGGTAGATGCATTAGTTTGGACAGATGCTGATTATATACCTCCTGATCTTATAGCCACGGATGAAAATATTCCATCCGAAAGAAACTTACTGAGGACAAAAACCTGTTCCAGCTCTGTGGTGATTGCCAGTAGCCAGTTGGAAAGCAACTTAGGAAATCTGCCACAGCAGCAACAGCCTGATTATGAAAATAACAGGAAATCTGTGCAATACCAAACATCAGGGAATGTACAGCTTGACACTGAGATGTCCAAACAGTCTAGAGTTGTATATGAATGGATACAGGAAGGAACAACAGTACTGGAAGAAAAAGGTGAAAGTGAGGAATCAGAAGGCTTCTTTGAACATATTTTAAATGGTACCATAAAAGTTAGAGAGGGGGCTCTTAAATTTCTAGAAGCCCAAGAAAACTCTGAAATTCTTCCACTTGAACAAGCACTTTATTCTTCATCGGAGGATTATTCACCAGATGAAAGCTTTTCTTCACTTGATGAGCTTGCAAAACGAATACAGATTGCCGAGGTAAATACTGAAAAAAAATCTTGTTTTTATGATTCATGATTGCCTTGTATTTATTTTCTTTAGCATGTAAAACAATTGAAGAGAAAGTTTATGATACTTGCATGACTTTACCAGCGTTTAAATATGCACTTTGGAAAAAACAGATTTTCATTGGATAAAAATGAACTTCTGGATTTATCTGTTAAAATGAGCTGATATGAAGAGTGGGGAACTATGCTGTGTAATTTTGAAGATGGAAATCATATTATTTCTATAACTGCTGTAAAGAAGATCTGAAGTATTTTTTTCCTTTTTCTCTCATTTTCTTTTATTTTCAATACTTTTTTTATCTTTCTACTTTTTCATGTTTATCTTTTAACTTTGTAAAATATTTCTTTAATATAAATTATATTTTAAAAAAGGAAAAAATAGATTTCCACTTAGAAAACAGAAATGTTAGCATACATTGTTTTTCTATTTCTAATCACGAACGTTCTGAGTTATTTCACTTTTATTGCCATTCTCTATTGTTCCTGTTAACCTCTAAATTGTTTTGTTTTGTTATAACTTCTTAGTGCAGCTACTAGGTTTGATAAATACCTTGTATTGCTTTTCAGAGAATTAGATATTAAGACAGAACATGCTATTCTTTCATTGCTGGGTGCTTTTATTGCGGTCACTTCATGTTTTTGGAAATGCTAATTGTATCTTCTTATGAAGTCAGCCATAGAAAATTACAGTTTAGGGTTGATGCATTGATCTGTAAAAATTGGAAAGAAAAACATTTATTTTTCAATCAAAATCCTTTTGAAGGCATTCAGCTGTTTTTCTAATAACAATAATAACAACAACAATAATGCTTTATTTCATTTGACTTATTCATTGGGCTTTTCCCTAGGGTCACTGGTTTGTCTGTTTACTTATTGCAATTATTTTTAACGCCACAAATAAATTGCTGTCTTCCTACCAGTAAAATAAATGTATGTAAGCAGAATTTAGAATGAAGAATGGGTCTTTTTAAAAAATTTTAACCCTGTTTTTTCTTGTAAAGGTGAACTTGTAATTATGAGAGTATGTATTTCAAAGTGTTGAAAGTATTTGTGATATTATTAACAGATAGATGGGTACTAGCACTATGTGAGAGAGGATAATGAATGAATATATATATGGCAAAGTACATAGATGTTCCCAAATCTTGGATGGGGAAGAAGAATACCAGATAATATTTCCAACTACTTGGTATAATGTACATTGTAATTGCTAAAGTTTCACTAAAACCAAGATGGCTTATTCTGAATTTTAAAACTAAGATTCTATTGTTTAAAAAAAATCTAGCAAATATTATGATTTCCTTAAGAAAAATGAAGAAGGCCCTATCAGCCTTCTGAAAAGTTATTTTAAGTGGATTGTATATAAAACTCCTGATTTCACTGTTCTTCTACTTCTTCAATGCTGTTTTTTACATTAGTAATGCTTTTGAGAAACTTTAACTTGCTAAAACCATGTTTTAACAATTCTAACCATATTACAATCTATTTACTTGTGTGTTTTTCTCACTTTCCCATCTTGTGTTTACTGTAAGTATAAGAGTTGATGATATAATGCTCTTATGGGAGATCTTATGTAATTCATAGCTCTGTGTTGCTGTTGTTTGAGCACTGAATTTATCACAGGGAGACATTGGTCTTTAAAGAGGGCACAGAATGTACCTTGCATCATTCAACAGCAATCTCTGCAGGCCAAATATGGAATAATATGAACTGTCTCTAGAGGGAGCTTGCTTCTCTGGCTCTGTCAGCTGGAAAATGAACTTTAAAGAGATGTAAAATATGGGAAAGCAAAGGGGATGGGATGGCGTTTTTGAAAGTTCATTGGAATAGAACTATAGTGGTTTACTGTGCAAGATTAAATGGATGTGAATGTTGGATAATATAAAAATGTATGTTGATTTCCTAAAATTGAGGACTTAAGTATTCTGGGACACTTACTGAGCTGTACTACAATAAGCAAGTCCATTGCTTATCAACAGAGCCACATCTCTTCCTTATCTTCATTATTGTTGATTGGTTCTTTCTCCAGACATACAGGTAGTCCTTGACTTACAACAGTTCATTCAGTTTCCATTCAAAGTTACAACAGCACTGAAAAAAAATGACTTATGACCATTTTTCACAGTTACAACCTTTGAAGCATCCCCATGAGCACGTGATCAAAATTCAGATGCTTAGCAATTGGTTCATACTTATGACTGTTGCTGTCTCCCAAGGTGATATGATCTCCTTTTGCAATCTTCTAACTAGCAAAGTCAAGGAGGAAGCCAGATTCACTTAACAACCAGGTTACTAACTTATCAATTGCAGTGATTCACTTAACATTGTGGCAAGCAAGGTCGTAAAATGGGACAAAATGTAAAATGTCTTACTTAACAAGAGAAATTTTGGGCTCAATTCTGGACATAAGTCAAGGACTACCTGTATCTGTCTTGATAAAAAACTGAAGGAGTAATAGTTTCCATTTATTTTGCCCTTTCTTCTAAGCAACGCTGTGGTTTCGCCCTAGAGGGAGACAGATCATGGAGAAATGTGTAATCTCTGTTTCAAAAAGGAGAATTGAATTTTAATATTGCAATTAGGAATGCCAATAAAAATTGTACTGACATGTTGACAGGAATTTAATCTTTGATCCACGCCTTGGTGTCTGGTTTGTTTTGCTTAATATACTATTGAGTTGGGCATAAAGCACTGAAATACTTTCTCTTAAAATTATAGTAAAATGTGACACAATATTTCAATTAGCTATCTATAAAAATTGATTCATGTCCATATTTTGCATAAAAACACATCTTGGCATGAAGAGAAACAGCAGAATGGATGCCCCAATTCATAGCTATGCATTAAAAAATATTTTAGAAAGATAGCCTAAGCCAATGTCTAGTTATGCGCAGCTTTTATACAATATTCAAAGTTTTTGTGTGCCATCCTCAACCCTCCTATCAAAATGTCCTTAATGTTATAGTACATATGTTACTATGCCACCAAATGTCAGCAATTACAGCTATTAAATTTCATTTGATTTTGGAGAAGTCACTTCCATCTTCTTGATGCGCTATAAATCAGGATTTTCAGTTGCCAGAATTCAGCAGTGTGTTTACAGTTAAACTTGCCCAATATTAGTCTTTTTAAGAGAGAGATATTTTCTTGCTTCCTTTGTACTATTATGAATAGAATAGAATTCTTTATTGGCCAAATGTGATTGGGTACACAAGGAATTTGTCTTGGTGCAAATGCTCTCAGTGTACATAAAAGAAAGAGTGAAGAATCATAATGTACAACACTTAATAATAATCATAGGGTACAATACGCAATCGAATCATAGTAGGAAACTGTCAATATAAATAGTAAGGATATAAGCAATAAAGTTACAGTCGTACAGTCACATGTGGGAGGGGATGGGTGAAAGGAAGGATGGGAGAATTAATAGTTATAGTAATCCAGACTTAGTAAATAGTTTGACGGTGTTGAGGGAATTATTTGTTTAACAGAGTGATGGTGTTTGGGAAAAAACTATTCTTGTGTCTAGTTGTTCTGGTGTGCATTGCTCTATATCGTCGTTTTCAGGGAAGGAGTTGAAAACAGTTTATGTCTGGGATGTGAGGGATCTGTAAATATTTTCAACCCTCTTTTTGACTCATGCAGTATACAGGTCCTCGATTGAAGGCAGGTTGGTAATAATTGTTTTTTCTGCAGTGCTAATTACTCTCTGAAATCAGAGGAACTTACAATAACGGAAAGATACAAAGTAAAAACATAACACTGAAATCAATACTTTTAAAGTCAGAATTAAAATCAGTATAATTAAAATCACATAATGGGTAAAAGCTTGGTTGTCTTTAGTTCCTTGTGATACCCTATTTCTAACATCCAGAGGCCTTTGTATATCCTTTCTGCAATTGAGTAGGGGGGCTTTTCTATTCTGAACCCTCCAGAGAAACACCTGCAAAGGCATTAAAATGGTGGGAAAGAAAGGGATTCACAAAGTGCTATTTATAAGTGACCATCATAATAAATTTGAAAAAGAAGTTTCTATTTCTTAGTTCTGCTGAAGGTGATTACTATAGTATATTTCAATACATTAATGATCTTTAAGAAGTTAGAAAGGAAAGTAACTGTAGGTTGAATATATGTAATTGTTTTATATTTAAATCTGGAATTATTTGTATTTTCAAATATTTTGAATTAAAATGATAAGTTCAGCTATTATCAAAGTGACTTACATATCGGTATAGCTGGATGAGAATTTTTTGATAGATTGGGTATGCCGCACTCATCTTTAGGATTATAATCACTCTATAACATTTAATAACATTTAATAACATTTAATGAGTTTTTGACCTTGAGAAAATTCTCATACCTGACTACTTCAATTCTTACTGTTGTCTATGGCATTGCTGCATGTGCATTTCACATTTCATATCAAACGTGTGCAGGGTCATTACCAATATTTAAGAGTAATGGGAGTACTGAAGTTGAAATTGAATTTTTAGATTAATGGATGCCATATTGCTTGGAATGTATGTGCATTGTAAGCTCCTGAATAGCAATAGCATTTAGACTTATATACCACTTCACATTACTTTATAGCCCTCTCTAAGTGGTTTACAGAGTCAGCATATTACCCCAAACAATCTGGATCCTCATTTTGCTGACCTCGGAAGAATGGAAAGCTGAGTCAATCTTGAGCTGGTCAGGATCAAACTGCTGTCAGTTGGCAGAATTAGCCTGCAATACTGCATCCTTTTTTTTATATATAACAGCTCAGTGCAAGTTGCAGTTCACTTATTATAGATTGTATTGCAATATAATTTGGTTCAAAAAGCATTGATCAAAACTATCTTCTTTTTTATTTGACAATATAAAAGTACAATAGCTGAAATATGGCCATACCATAGATTGGTTGCCTTGAAAAATTAAATAATTCATAGAGAAGTAATAGCTCTACTAATATAGGTGAAATTATCCTTTGCAGATAGAAGCTACTAAGAACTCTACTTTAAGTACCTATGCTTTTAGCAATTCACTTTCTTATTGATTTTATATTTTAAGAGATTTTATGTTTTAAGATGCTTATTTGTGGAATTCAAACTACTGTTTGGAGTAAAATATAAACTTTTATAGCTGCACTGCCGAAATGTGTCTTGTAATTCTATGTTTGGTTTCATCATTATACCAGATTTATTTATTCTCAATTGCATGTCCAACATCCAAATAAGGAAATATTTGAGCTACTTTTATCCATGATAGCATCTAGTTTCTATCCAAATAGAACCAATGGAGAACATTATGTTATAGGATATTAATAGAACCTTTGATATTTGATATTTAACAGTATTTTCCAGTCAAATCTCTTAAATATCTTATAAAATAATTATGTTTGCAACTAATGATCTTCAATAATTGTGAAAATTAAAATCAAGAGTTAAAATATCTCAAAGATAATGTGTAAGATTCTGCAATATGTAAGCACACTATGTATACATAGCAAGTGAAACAAACTCTTAATACTGTGTTTTATAACCGTCTATTTTATCATTCTTGTTAGACTGTTCCTGCAGAGGGGCTTGTATCTATATTGAAAAAAAGAAATGACAGTGAAGAAAAAAGATTGGCTCAAATCCAGCTGAAACAATCAAAAAGAAGAGTGAGATTCCAAGAAATGGAAGAAACATTAGAACAAGGTACTTTCTCCTCACTAATTTTAACCACACGAAATATAAAACTCTAAATATTCAAGTTACATATATGTGCCACATCTGCTAACATCCAAGAGTTACGAATGGAGAAGTAGGTTGCTCTCAACTATAGGTAATATACTTTCATGCAAACATTGTGTTGCATTGTTTTGTGGGAGATAGGTCATCCCATAAGCTCCTGCCCTTTTTGAGATGGTGGCTACATTTGGGATATTGAGCATATGTCATGGCCACTTTCACAAAATGTCTGCAATGAAAGAGGGCCAGATAAAACTTTGGCTTAGCTCAAGTGTAGAGTCATAGACTTTGACACCCCAAAGGATAGGTCTTCAGTATCATGAGCTCCTAAGTACTCTTTTTCTTATATCTTGATATTTTTATCTTATCATTTATGCACCATCTGGAAGAGGATTTACATTGTAGTGATTTGATGCCCTGCCCTCATTGGTTGCTTCAGGAAAAGATAACATTCCTTATCAGCGTCACCTTTGCATGTGCTGGCACACATGAATGAGTTTGTGACCCAAGAATTACTAAACTGTTCCATATATCACATGTGATCCTTTGATCTAACTGAATCATTTATTAGTAAGCTTTTCCACCTGTTGTAATCAGTGATTATAAATTATCCGCTGCAAAATCAGCATCTTAGAAGGTTACAGAATTCTTTGGCATGGAGAGGAAAGGAAATTGATTAGTAAAATATATAAATATATTTTGGATTACAAATTAAAAGAAGAAACAGTTAAGGAATGTATGATAATTTGGGCAAAAAATGTGGATCACAGTATTGAACTAGACAAGGGGAAATATATTTGGGAAATAAATTACAAATTAACTATGTCAGTCTCGTACAAAGAGAATCTATAAAATGGTGTATCGTTGGCATTTGCCACCTGCGAGACTGGCTAAGATGTTTCCAAATCTCCTGCCAAATTGTTGGAAGTGTAACTGCATTCAGGGAACATATTTTCATTTGTGGTGGACGTGTCCATATGCCCAGAAGTTTTGGAGAAACATTAAAAATTGGATTCTAAACATAACTAAACAAGATGTAAAACTTGAACCCGAAACCTTCTTGCTGGGTGTGATAGATTTAAAAATAGAAAAAAATATCAATATTTAATCTTAATCACATTATAACGGCAGCCAGAATAAGCTATGCACAAAATTGGAAACTGTCTACTGTCCCTTCAGAGGAGATGGTCATTAAAAAAATTCACGAATGCGCAGAGATGGATAGCCTAACTAAATTATTAAAAAACAACAAAGATAGTGACTACTATAAAATTTGGAATTTTATATATGTACGAATGGTTAAAGAAAAAGCAATATTTGACAACTGGATAAGTTATGAAATTATGGAAGACATGCGTTTAATCATAAAGTATTCTGTGAAATTAAAACATTAAAAGAACGAGGAAGGTATTGTAACAAGGCAGATCACATCAATGTTAGGGGGTGGAAAAAAAAGTGTAACCAATGCTCAATACCTGCTGCAAAATGTATATATATATATATTTGTTTATGTTTGTTTGTTTTTAAATGTTTTAAATATATGAATCTTAAATAAACTTTATTTAATAAAAAAAAAAGTTACAGAATTCTTAGCCACATCCATGACTATTAGAAATCAGTGGATTTGTTCTACAACGAACTCCAGGTTTTATCTTTTCCATATACTTAACAGTCATTGATTGCCTTATTCTAGAATTTTCCACAAATCTAAATTGTCACCAGAATCTTGGCATCCTCTGCAGCATTTTTTTATTTTCTACCAAGTTTGATTTACATATCTCTTAATAGGCTTTTTATTCTCTTTAATCATTGCACAGTGTCATTAATATATACTCTATTATCTTGTTTTATGAATAAGGTAGGCAGGCAATGGAGGAGAGGGGAAAGGGAAGGGAAGGAAAAAGGAAAGGAATTCTGTGCTTACAACAATAGCATAGCCTTATGCTTGGCTATTCAGCAATATGTATGTTTCATAATCCTTATTGCCAGTTAAGATTGTACTAATTTTGTAGGGGACAGATAGAAAACACCTATATTTATATAAAATAGAAGGCAAAATCAAAGTCAAATCAGAGAACCTATTAGCATGGGTGGTTGTATTGATTTTGAGGTACTGCCATTATTCTCGGCTCCTATTTTTAGCTGGATGTGTTAATTTATGTTTTTAATTATTGGTCATATTTTTATTTTGTTTTGTTATCCACCCAGAGTCATGTATAAATTGGGTGGTCATATACATTTATTAAATAAATAAAATAAAATGTTCTTATCAGTATTTCTAATGCAGCTGGTGGGGATGTTATCTTATATCAAAATATTACAGATTTCCTCATAAATTCAATCCTACAGTAGTGTATAACTTCACTATTAAAAAGATCAATAAATTAAACAACCCATTCATAGAATCAAAAATATTTGTGTTGAGTTAATATGTTGGGGAAAAGCTAGCATAAAAATACATGGATTTTATTTTTCCATCCATGAATGAATAGAATAAAATTATACAGGCTTTGTTCACTTAAAAATGGTAATTGGGATGTCACTAAGCAGTGCAATTGGAAAGTGTGACATTGTGACCACATTGCTTAGTGCCAGCAGTTCTGATGCTTATGGTTGCCATTGTTAAGCAATTCCACACCGTTATTAAAAGAGTAGTGATGGTGCAGTGGTTAGAGTGCAGGATTGCAGGCTAATTTTGTTGACTGCCAGGAGCTTGATCCTCGGCTCAAGGCTGATGCAGCCTTCCATTCTTCCAAGGTTGGTAAAATGAGGATCCAGATTGTTGAGCGTAATATGCTAACTCTGTAAACCGCTTAGGGAGAGTTGTAATGCATTATGAAGTGGTATATAAATCTAAGTGCTATTGCCAAGAGCTATTAAGTGGATTAAGCTATTAGCAACCTTCTACTGACTTCTCCACTGACTTTCCTGTCAGAAGCTGGTAGCCACGGTCACAAATGGCAATCACATGATTGCGGGATGCTGCAAAATTGTAATCGCCAGCTGGTCCCATAACAGCCAGATCAAGATCACATGACCCTGTGGACTCTGCAAAGGCTGGAACTCTGAGACCCAATTATAAGGACCATTCATTCAGTATCGTCATTAGTTTAAATCAGAGGCCTCCAAACCCGGCAACTTTAAGACTTGTGGACTTCAACTCCCAGAATTTTCCCAGCAGCTGTGCTACTATAGGAGACTACCTATAGAAGCAAGTTGTAAATTCAAACAATTATTTAATTGTGCACATTTTCTTCTGTGAAAGCAAAAGAAGGAAGCTTATTGCCTAAATCTTTCTTTGGGCCAATATTGATATTTGTCTTTAGCTTTGCTCTGTTTTAGTAGAGAAAGTTGCTGGTTCTGGGCATTCATTTGGCTATTTCAGTGTTGAGAAATGTATACAGTACAGGTAAGTAAAGTATTTCAGTTATCTGCCATTCTATTCACTCTGTGCCATCTTATCTTCTTTTTACAGAGGATGTTGGGGCTGGCTCCTGCATTTTGCTGATCTTACTGTGCATAGTAACTGTCTTCCTTAGTATTGGAGGAACAGCATTATACTGTACACTTGGCAACACAGAATCTGCAGTCTGTACTGACTTTACTGCCAATGTGGATTTTTACCACAACCAGATACAGAAGGGTATAGAAGAACTTAAACACTGGATAACTTTATCATAAAAGAAGAGATATGAACATATACTAATATTTTGCTGTTGCAAGAAGAAAGAAAAATAGTTCAAGCTTCGAATAATTTGGCACTTTCAGAAGAAGTAACACGGCAGAGGAAGCATCTGTGTTGTACATAGGAATTAATGTCCAGTAATTGGAGTAATTACCTAGAGTTATTGATCAACTTTCATGAGGCAGCATAAGAGACTCTCCTAATGTTCTCCTTTTGAAATGCTCAGAACAATCTTCTGTTTACCAACTTAGAAAAGAAAAAAAAAGTTCATCTTTCCTAAAATTTCCAATCGTCATACAGTCATATGCAATCTCTGTAAATTTTAATACAAAGCCGCTGATTTTCCCTACATCATAATGCAAAGATACTGTCTCCAATTATCATGCAATGTTCATATTTAATGGAAACAAACCTTATTTGGGAATCATGTATTTTATGTTTTTAATTGTTTTAACGAATTGTAATAATTTGGATGTGACAGTGGTACAAATAGTAGCCTTCTCCATTTAGATGTTATTTAATTGTGCAGCATTTTAAAATATAGCAGTTGTAATAAGTGATGCTTTCATTATTTTCATATACAGTCTTGGAAAACACGCAGAGAGTTTTAGTAATAGATTCCTTAAAATGGATTTATAAAACATGTTCTCTATATAAAACCAAATATAAAATATGGCTCATTTCAGTGCCAGTAATAGCCATTCAGGGTTAGCTTGAATAAGATAGCATCCAGATTGATTGAATAAATAAATAAATTATGATTCACATTTTTTAAAAAAAAGGGTTCACTTTGCACATTTATTTTTTTAGATCCATTTTTGTGGTGGTGTGAGTGTATATCTAACACTGTAAAGTGGAACACAATATATTTACAAGCACTGACATGAAATGTTCTAACTTGACAGAGACATTTATTTCTCTTCAGTGTGATTCTAGTAACAGAAGTAGGTTTCTTCTCTATTACAAGCCAAAATGGGCCTTGGACAACGTTAAATCCTCTTCTGATTTTATTAAAACTACTGGTTTCTATTTCTCCAAAGTATGAAGAAAAAAACAAACTGAAAAACTATACCTTTAGAACAGGGGTCTCCAAACTTGGCAACTTTAAGACTTGTGAACTTCAACTCCCAGAATTCTCCAGACAGCATGGCTGGCTGAGGAATTCTGGAAGTTGAAGTCCTCTAGTTGCCAAGTTTGGAGGCCCTTGCCTTAGAATGAAGGTATCCGACATGCATTGCACTTTCTTTATTTGAATATTGTGAGCCTCCCTGAATCACTGAAAGTCGGGTGGCAGATGAAAGTTTAATTTATTTGGGTAAGTTGCACAATCAGCCAGATATTTAGACTGAATTTGGCTTCTTTTTTTACTTTTACTCCTTCCAAGAGTTTCGGAGAGACAGATGTTGATTAATATTATTATTAAGGTATCATCACGGGATATAAACTGTCTGAAGTAAAGCTGCCTTTTGCAACTGACTGGTGTGATTTTTGTCAATGCTGATGTTGTTGATTGGTGCTTCAGAAATTTTGGGACTGCACTCAGGACGCCTGCCTATCATTGCTTTCTTTCATCACCGTTGATCTGCTTCTATTTGCAGGCTTTCATATTTTGTGATTTTTTCCCCCCCAGTTCTTTCTCTTCTATGCTGCTGTCTCCAGGTACTTCAGTGTCTACAGTGCAGACTTTTTTTGTCTTTCCTGTCTACAGTTGTTAAATTTGGGGTGTTATCAAGCAGAGGCTTGACTGCCTGAATTCCCAAGTTCTTGTTTGCAGGCAAGTGGTAATTCTTACAGGTATTCAATGCATCATTTTTACTTTGTCATATTGTTGTTTGTAATCAGTTTGCAATATTCTTGCAATAGGAGTCCACTGTTTCTTCAGCTTCTTTTCAGGGAAGGCATTTATAGTCTGTTGCTATCTGATTTTATATGCATTTGTTCGTAAGATGTGGTCTTGTGCAGCCAGAATTAGTTCCTCTGTTTCTTTCTTCAGCTCTCCTGTTCTTAGCCATTGCCAGGTCTTGTTAACTGATCTGCCTGCTGGGCTTTTTTAATGTACATCTAGGCCTCAACTTATGACCACAACTGAGCCCAAAATTTATGTCGCTAAGTGAGAAATTTATTAAGTGAGTTTTATGACTTTTCTTGCCACATTTGTTAAGTGAATCACTGCAGTTGTGAAATTAGTAACCCAGTTGTTAAGTGAATTTGGTTTCCCTATTGACTCTGCTTGTAAGAAGGTGGCAAAAGAGGATCAAATGACCCAGGGACACTGCAACTGTCATAAATGTGAATCAGTTGTCCAGCATCTGAATGTAGATGGTGCAACGGTCGTAAGTCTGAAAAATGGTCATGTCATTTTTTTTCACGGCCGTTGTAACATTGTATGGTCACCAAGTGAACTGACTACCTGTACTGGCCATGTATTATTTTGTCTTGCCATGTCTAGTCTAGTCTAGTCTTTCTTTATTTGGCCTTTCTTACAGAGCAGTTTGGTAGCTTTTGATATTCAGTAAGCCTTCATAGTGTACTAGCATCTTCTTCACTGGCCTTCAGATATTCTTCCAAAGCCTTTTCTTCTTCTTCAATTATCTGGTGTATCCATGCCCACCTATGCTCCTTGGAAAATAGAGTCTGTCAATGCCACTGCATCGATGAAGGGCATGATTCTTTATCATTTTTCTGGTCTTTCTATCCAAGGTTTCTACTTAATTTTAAATCCAGTCTATTAATCCATTGCAATCTAATCCACTGTATATCTAATGACTAGAATTATCCACGTGTTAATCACTTAGATGGTATTTCTGCCATTTTGTTTGGGTTTAAGATTTTTCTTCACTCTTCTGATATCTTTAGTACTAACCTTCTTTTTTATTTCCATGTGCTTGCTGCTGTTAGCCTGAAAGATACCCAAGTATTTATAATAATCTCCATCCAGATTCCTAATGTTATTGCCATCTTAATTCCTTCAGTCTTCGCTGTTTTCTCCATTGATCATAAGGGTGGCATATTGGTCCAGTTCAAAGTCCATTTGCAATAGCTTGACTTTACATTTGGATGACATTGAGCATTGATTCCATTTCTGATTGTATTTTTCCCTAAAACTTTCCATGTAAGGGAAGTTAGATAGCCTGGTGGATGTTTTTGATGTTTGATAGGCATGACCTGACTTGCTACATACTACAGAGCTACTCCATTAATTACTCTTACAATGCAAATATAGGTCCCAATAATGTCACTTATGTACAAAAACTACATAAATTTGCTAATCTTTCAGTATGGTTCTCTGCTCCCATTATCCCTAGAATTAACAACAGAGTTGCTGTGCAAATTAATATATAGACACAAATCATGCAGCAGAAATGGTAATATTGAGAAAGTAACTTCAATTTTGTTGAGTATTATTTTAGTATTTTCAACTAAACAATTAGCTGGGTTTTGTTATGAAGTAATATCTACAGTTAATCAGAAGTTCTGCATGTTGTGGTTTGAATTTCCTCAATCTATTTCTTTATTTTTTTCAGGTATGTGGCCAATTGTACAAAATTTATACAAAGGAACAGGCAAAACAATCGTTTTGTTTACTATAAATGAACTTAGAAGTAATAAAGAATGTTTCTCGCATTAAGTGCAAGATACTCCTTTACAATTATTTGCCATGAATAAGTTATCCCTAACTTTAAGGCTGCCATGGCAAAATATGCCATACATAGAGATCTAGGCAACATGATCTAATAAAAAAAAAATTCATTGCCCTCATTAGAATCTAGATTACTGGAGTCCAGAACCTTATAGATTGTCACAGCAAGGATGAATATAAGGAAAAAACAAAACAAATAGGAACATGCATTTCAATCTGGCATTGGCAGTACATGAAAAATCTTGCAAAAATAAATCCTTTTTTATATTTCTACTGGTTTATTACCACTGCAGTTTGTGTGAGCCCTTCAAGGTAGACTAGATTAGATCAGAATTATGAATATTAATATTACTTTTAATATAAGATTGCAGTAATGAAAGTCCATATGTGCTTCCACCCTCCCTTCTTTTATGAGAATTAGGGAGGGTCATGTCTGAGGTGCTTTCCCAAATGCTGTTTCTATCCTAGATTGAGATTTCTTTTATCTGACTGCTACTCGTCCTCCTGCTCCCCAAAATTATTTCTTTTGCCAATTACGGTTTCAATTCATAGAACTGTTAAAATTGGCAGAACAACTTGGGGCTATTAAGATATAATTTATAAGAAATGATATCAATCAGATCTGACTTCAGGTAGTCTTGTATCAGCAACTACAGCTGGCATCCGGAATTCTGCTACTACACACATGGTTGCTAAGGGAAAATAATCTGTCTGTGACTTATAACTTCATTTCCATGTTTTCCATTAATTCTACTTGTCTCAAACTGGTAGGAAAGCATGAAAACCATGTGACAATGGGATGCTGCAACAGTCATGAAAGTGCAACAGTTGTAAAGTGCCTGAATGTCAGTCCTGTGACCATGGGACGTAGCAAAGATCGTAAGTGCTTTTTCACCATAGCTTCAAATGATTGTTAAGTGAGGCAGTCAGTAACTGAATACTACTTGTAAATTTTTGTCTTTTTTTCAGTTTATTGTGCCGTATAATAAATCTAGAAATTGTTATGATCTGCCTGTCAACCTTAAATCATACTCCAGAAATCCAGTCTGTAAAGATTGTGTAATTCAGCAGAAGCCTACCAATGAATGAGAGAGAAAACAAAAAACGAGCATGCTTTCTTTGGTGCTTTGCAGTTCTAATTAGCCAGAGATGATCTTTTAATAAAAAATATAATTTAATATTAATGATTTTGTGAAGCTAATTTTCACTAAATGTTGAATAAGCTTTATTGAAACCCAATGAAAGGAGAAAATTATGTGAAAGTTAGACAGGAATATGTTAATACTGTTTATATGTATATTAACATATATGTATATTAACATTAATAGCCGCTGTGGCACAGTGGTTAGAATGCAGTACTGCAGGCTATTTCTACTGAGAGCCGGCTGCCAACAGTTTGGCACTTTGGATCTCACCCGTTCAAGGTTGATTTCAGCCTTCCATCCATCTGAGATCAGTAAAATGAGGTCCCAGATTGTTGGGGGCAATAAACTGATTCTGTAAACAAATCAGAGAGGGCTGGAAAGTACTGTGAGGCAGTATATAAATCTTAAGTGCTATATCAAAATTAAAAGAGTGCTAAAAGTCCTCCATGTTTCCTGACCCATGATATCATTAGTAAAAGGCCAGCTAAAATCACTTTTATGTTTATCAAGATATTTAAATGAAGTTGGTGAGAATGTGAGGTGCTTATTAATCGCTGCTAGTTTGTCCCATATATTTTATTAATAGAGCCAAGTGCACCTTCCAAATCCACCAATGAACATACTAGTGAGACAGAATTAGAAAATAATCAAAAGTAACATCTCTGTTCTTAAAACCTATTTATTCATTGTAAGTAAAAAAGCTTTTCTCAAGTCTTCCAGCTTCTCCAGCAGTAAACATGAATGCAGCCTGGATGGCATAACTAGTAGATAAATTGGGCAATATTTATTTGGATTTTGTTTGTCGCCTGTTTTGTAAATAGAAATCATTACGTCAAGGGTCTGGCATTCTGGTCCTATGTTTACTATATACTTTTTTTTTTGCAGGAACACTGTATTAAGTCAATAGTTCATTTTAGCAATACAATTACAGAATATCACAATGTTGGTTACAAACATACTCGGGATGGGTGGATGTGTACAAAGACTTCCTTTTACAAAGGCTTTTGATATCTTAGGGCAGAACTAATGTTTGCAAGAATGCATAACATTCCATAACTATTTTGATATTGACTATTTTTATGATAGCACTTACTACCTGGAGCTCCTGCATTTCATATGTTCCTCTGACTTCACTGCTTTTAATGTTCCTTGCTGTATATTTACATATGCATATATACTGTATATGCTCATCTCAAGATAACATTGCATGCATCTGATAAGTGGAACATCATGTAATAATAAATGTGTTAAATATTAAAAAGGGATCAAACAAATGAAAAATGAAAAAGAATAAACAGAAATAGCATCAGCTGAACTTTATTGGCATGCTGTCCTGCTTATTTCTTAATTTTTAGAGCTATGAACTCTAAATTTCCTACTTTTGATCAGTATTTTTCACTGTGGAAACTGCTGGTAAATCTTCTGCATTTGGTTGAAAAACTGAAACATGTCCTAAAAGGTACTATGTACTGGTACTTAGTTAAACAGGGTATAGGTATAGTTTACTTGCCATTACTGTATGTGAATTCTTGTGCCTTAAATTTTACCTATATGAACCCTGGTTCTGTAATGGAGAAAACCATGGTACAAACAACTGTTTTGAGCAATCTGTCTCCATAATTCACTGAAGAATGTAGTTGTGCATTTCAGGGCTACTAAAGAAGGTATGTAAACTTTACTGACGAAGATGCGGGTATAATGTTGATTCAGTACTAGATAGAGCTGTCCTTGAAAGTAGAATTTGCTTTGTAGGATGTATCTAAAAAAGTTTACACTATTTTGAACTTCTTAATGGAAAAAAGTAATCACTTAATGTTACTGGACGTTGTTTAAACTTTAGATGCAGTTAAATAGCTTCTTGAATATAGCCATTGAACATCATGCTTGTTATTTTCTGTTTCTTTTGCTATGCTATGCCTCCCCTTTCTTTCCATACTATATCTGATTATTCTGTCCAATTCAAAACACAATTGATTACTCCCAAACCTCACCATAGTGATTAGTGCAAACATTCAGTGACTTGAAGCATCTCTGGCTCTTTGAAGCATCTTTTCCTTGGATTATATATTTTCCCACCACTTTTATAGCATAACCCCTGCAAAATACACAACTGCTTTCAAGAAATTGTCTCCTTTTAATTCCTTCATAATCTGTCAGATGCAATTATAAAATCTATCAAGTAGATCTGTCAAACTCCTTGTACTTTCATTAAAGTACTATATAAAGGCAAGTTCATATTAGTATTTAACAATTTTAGTGATTACATATAGAGGTATTCATAAATACAGGAAGATTCTTTTCCTTGTTCAAGAAGGAACAAAGACTTATAAAATAAATACACATTTTTTTCAACAAACCTGAAATAAGACTTTGGCTCAAATATTTTTTATTAGAGCTATAATTGATCAGATGATAGGAAAATTAAGTTCAGGTTACTACGTCTGTTTAGGGAGTAGACCTCACAAGTTGTTTCAAATCTGTTAGTTACAAGTGATACATGCTATACAAATATTTAGGTTTTTGTTGTGCAGACAACTAATATGGCAAGTGAAATGAAATAATGCCAGAAATATTCCAGTGTATGGACATAAATGCATTAATATATTTGTTTTTACTTTTTAAAGAGAATCAGCCTTCATGTGAATTATGATTAGAATTATTCATTTTTATTTTTTCCTTTCCATTTGTATCTCAGTCTTCTCTCAATGATAAATAATAAATAGAATAGGCAGCCTCACATCCTGTTTAATTTACACATCACACGAGTATGTAATTTCATTGCATCTCCTTTTCTTTCTTCCTATTCCTGACTTAATCCTGTTCGCTGCAAAGTTCTTAGAAAGATAGTTTGAAGTTTGAGATCTGAGTGATTTTGTATATTTGTGCTGATACACACTGCCTACAGTGTTCCTGTAGATTTTAGTTATACAGTGCTCTATTATATCTTGACATAAGGTTAGAATCAAAATAATTCCTTGGCTGTACTGTACACAAAGGCTTCCAGCATCCTTTAGAATTGCCCTATGTGTATCTATATGCTATTAAAATTATTCTGTCCTTTTGATTGTTTGTAATCTTCAGTTGAGCAAAACAGTACATCATAGGGAAACAATTTTTGAATCAACATACCTCAGATACTTCCAGAATGCATCTAAAATCTGGGACCTATGACTCTCACATTTTGGCAAAGTTATATTGTTTCAGTGCTGCTATGTCACCACTTTTCCATGGTCAGCCACGGTCATGTGATTGTCATTTCCAACAGTCCCTGCCAGCGTTCTTCAGGAAAAGGTAATGGGGAAGCCAGCAGGAAGTCACCCCAGCTCCCACAGGCCTTTTTTTGTTTTTGTTTTTTGCATGCCCATTGTCATTCTACTTCTCTGTTTAGATAATGAAATATCTCTGAAACAATTAGCCAACAGATCACAGGTTATCTAATTTGTTACTATTTTCTGCATATATATATGTGTGTACTCTGCTGTGGGAAATGTAGTTCTAATAAAAAGAATGTTCTAATGATAAAGCATCCAAAATCCCGCCCCTTTCATTGTCACCTGGATCCTGTTCTATGGATTCAGGTAATTTAGAATGTAGTTTTCTGGGGTCCCTGGACTAAAGATTCTAGCATTCCTACGATTGGCTGTGTTGGCTGGTGTTGCTGCAAGTTCAAATTCAGCTACTTCTGGAGAGCTATGAATTTTCTCTTCCCTAGTATACTGGCAGTGAAAACTTTACACTGGGTAATTAATTGGCAATTTTATATGTTCTTAGTAAAAAAAAAAGTTTTAATTTTGTCAAAACATGTGTTCTATGTGTGTTCCAAAGGCCTTTTATGTTATACTATAGCAGAGCTTGTACTCTTCTAAAAAGAAGGAATTTTAAAATGTTACTGGCTGGCTCAGTATACTATTTTTGTCTCTCCTTTAATTAGTTGGTCCATAGTAACAATTTCTTATTCTTTTATTCTGTAATTATGTGATACAATGTTGATGAGCATGCCTTCTATAGCTATGTTGTATTTATAATTATTTCTTAGTAAGTATATATTTTGAGACTTGTAATAATTTTCAGTTTGCTATTCAGTTAAGTGATAATATTTAATGCAACTGTGGATTTTTACTCCGTTCAAGTGATTGTGCATCTGATCACCAAAAATGTAGAGAATTTATAACTTGCATATGTTTATTTTAAAAATACGACATGTACAGTTATCAAGAAATCTGAGGTGTAGAATTTTGGGCAGAAGTTTTTTAGTGCGCCTTTAAAAGAGAAATGTAATATAGTTTTTAAAAGATCTTACTTTGCACTAGGGTTGCCAAATGCCCCATTTTATTTGCAGTTATGGCAATTCCTTAGAATATAATGAATTTCCCTTACTTTGAAATATCCTGGCTTCACCATTTTTTTTTTTCATTTCTACTAGTATATACCTGTTTATAATTTATTTAATCATGGTTTATTCAATCCTGCATTAAGAACTCACACAATAAGCTTGGCTAAAATATAGCTGACTGCATTATCGTGTAGAATGTTGTACAAAAGTAGCTTATTTTATCTTAAAATGAGACACAATGCAGGCACAGAATATAAATATTCCTCTCTTCCTTTGATTAAGACAAAGAGCAAATATAAGAAGAGGGTTTTTAAGGATGTTCAGTGTTCACAGCAGTGAACACTTTAATCTCCTCTATCTGTATTATTACAAAATAAATCTACAAAATAAAGCTTTGGATATATTATTCCTTTTTTTTTTTTTGCTAATCATACGATCCAGAACTATATTCCAATCTGTTCTAATTCTTGTTTAGCCAATTTGCATGTTTTGTAATTAGTATCTGAAGTGATGACAAGAGTAAATTCGTTTTTTATTTGAAAAAGTTTTATAACTTTTTCAATCAGCACTTCGGATAACTACAAAACAGATACATAGGAAAAATCTTTCTTTTTTTAATCACAATTCATGAGTGGAAAATGCTATTCCCCTTACATGACTGAGTATTGAATATACACTTAACTGACAGAGAACTGAAATTAGTGAAATACAATTACATTATTATACACTAGCTATTTATGTATGATATGGCAATTTTTAATACATTTATTTCTAAAATAATTATACTTTGATCTTTTTTAGGAAAGTTCACCAGAAAAAAATACGATGTATAATAAAAGCATAATAAAATTCCACTCTTTCTATAAAAGGGCAGGGTGTAAAAGGGCAGGGTCCCAATCACACAGTCACATATATCACCTTAAATTTATTTGAGACCTCCCTGCATATTTTGGTTTTATCTATCATTAGATGGATATATATACAGGTAGTCCTCAACTTAACCACAATTGAGCTCAACATTTCAGTTGCTAGGTGAGACAGAAGTGAATTTTGCCCCATTTTACGTTCATTCTTGTCACGGCTATTAAGTAAATCACTGCAGTTAAGTTAGTAACATGATTGTTAAATGAATCTGACTTCCCCAATGACTTCACTTGTTAGAAGGTTGCAAAAGGGGATCACATGACCCCGGGACACTGCAACTGTCATAAATACATGCCAGTTGCCAAGCGTCTGAATTTTGTTCACATGACAATGGGGATCCTGCAACAATCATGTGAAAAATAGTCACATAAGTCACTTTTTTCAGTGCCTTTATAACTTCGAACTGTCACTAAATGAACCGTTGTAACTCGAGGACTACCTGTATTTTAGCCACTGAAAAATGGTTCTCAGATTAAGGAAATATGGTGTTCATAAACCACTGTTTTATGGCAGCATGGCTTAAACTCAAGAATATATTAATTCTAATCTACTTAAAGTGAGAAATTCTGATTTGTGATTTCTAGCTGTAAAAAATACAAATAAAGTGCCATTTCAAAATGCATTAGATCTGAGCGAATTGTAGGCTATCACCTAGTTTTACGGCTTATGATTGTTTGACTCAGGATGAGGTGTGATATTTTGGGGGTTATTAACTTGAAATTACATGCTAGTCACAGCCTATGAATTCAGATAATATACAAATGCTGTAAAATAAAAAAAAATGAATATACTGAAACAGTATTTTCAATTTCATTCCTGCTCATTTTGTATTGCCAGCAGTCTTCTTACAGGATTTTCTAGGGTGTCTGTAATTCAGAAGCCAGCATGAAGAGATAAGAATTATCTATAATGGGAAAATTATTCACCTCCAAGCTGTGCAGAGTTCTGGTATTTCCAGCTGAATGATATTTTCAAAACAGTTTCTCCTGAACTGCAGCTGAGCAAGAAAGTATACCAGCCCAGCTACTTAAGAGAGAAAATATTCTGGAAACACCTCGCATTCTAAATACAATATAAAGAATACATATCAAAATGAACTAAACAGAAAGAGGCTGCTAAAGACATCATTCTTCAACAAGGTCTTCAAGGCTTTCTGAAAGCTGAGCAGGGTCAGGTCCAACCTAAGATTGAGCATTTTCAATTCCAGAAGGCAGACATATTATATAAAGGCAAACTTCTCAAGACTCATTAGATGACAATCCCTAATTGACAGGACCCAGATCCTGTTCTCTTGCCAGACCTAATTTAATGGATACAAACAATGGGAGTAAGTCAGTCTTTTGCTATCTAGAGCAATATAGGAAATAGCCAGTACGCTGAATTGTACTCAGTGGCAAATTGGGAGTCAGTGGAGCTGGTGAAGCAAAGGTGTGACATGGGCTTAATGGGGCATACCCATAATTACCTCCACTGTCACATACTGGACCAATTGGAACGTCTGGATATACTTCAAAGGCAGCTCCCTGTAAACCTCATTGCAGTAATACACTCAGAAGACGATCAAAGCATCAGTGACTACTGCCATGCATACTGCCCCCTTAACTAGGAAAATATGCAACTGGTGCAAAACACAGTTGTGCAAAAACATCCTTAGTCATGATTGTCACTGTGGCAGGAGCCATGAGTCCAGGAGGACCCCAAATTGGACTCTACTTATCTCTGGAATAGTGCCATCCCATCCAGAAGTAAGGATGGGAAATCATCAGGTGCAGGAGACCCTAATATCCAAAGACACTCCATCTTGTTAGGGTAATTGAAGCATGTTTATTCCTAGCTGGAGCCCACTGCCTTCAGGCACAGAGAGAGAACTTCCAAAACATTTGGCCAGTCAAGGCAGACATATACAGCTGAGTATCATCAGAATACTATCAGAATCACCCAATGCCATAAAATGGCTTCATACAGTGGCTATACATAGATGTTAAACAGGAGTGGAGAGAGACATGAGCCCTGAGGCTCACAAGAGGGACCATGGGGAAGACCTCTTCATTGGCTGTTTCCTCAAGCCATTTGGTTCTACTTAATGAGTGCACACAAATCAGCAAAAAGAAAGAAAGGGGAAAGAAATGCTGATTAGTGTTGGCATTTCCCACTTTCTAAGGGTTGGTAAAACAATGATTTTTTTTAAAGTTGTAAAACATTACTCCAAAGTTTTATTATAAAACGATCCAGGTGGCCAGGAAGGTCCAACAGAGACTCTACTTCTCAGGGTCTTGCAGAAACACAAGGTGGGATAACAACTGATGATCTCCTTTTACTGGTCCACAATAGAAAGTGTCCTCACTTCAGTGGTGGGATTCAACTTTTTTTACCAGCAGTTCTGTGGGTGTGACTTGGTGGGTGCACTTTGCGCACACACAGAGGGTTTGCTACTTACCTTCTGCAATGCTGCACTCTCCCTGTGTCTTTCACAGCTGAAGTGCAGCAATCCACTGTGCCGCACAAAGCAGCTGAGCTTCAAAATCAAGAAATAAAGGTCAATATAGAGCCAGGGCAAGTGGGTGGGCGCAGCAGCTGATTGTCAGAGCGAACACGTTCATTCACAGATGGTCCTCAGAGCTACTGGTTCGGCCAAACCAGGCCCAAATGGTAGAATACCACCCCTGCCTCACTTACTGCATCATGTTATGGTATGCTGGCTTGATAGCCGTGGATAGAAAGACATTACAGAGGGTGATGAGCACAGCACAACACATCATGGGCTGTCCCCTGACACCACTAGATGAAATCGCTATCACTCGCTACCTTAGAAGAATGAGGAAAATCCTCAGGGATGACTCACACCCTGGTCAGCATCTCTTTACCCTCCTACCATCAGACAGGAGATATAGAAGCATAGCCAATCATACGAACAGGCTGAAGAACAGTGGACTGTCAGACTCCTGAATGCAACATAACATAATCATGTAGTATGGTAGATTTGCAGGGCCAGTGCAACGTGCAACATGTTCACACTGGTGCAATGTAATGTATGTATAGAAGATTATGTGTTTATTAGCATGATTTACTGGGTTAGGGATTTTCTTTCACTGTGAGTTATTGAGATATATTGTGTCAAGGGAAGCTCGGCCAAACTCATTGCATTGATAATAAAGATTTGAATTTATTATTCCATAATATTTCACCAGCATCAGGTTCCAGCCCAATCTCTGTAACTTACTATCTTTACAAGAGATCAAAATACTGTAAGTACAAAGCCAGCAAACATGTAATGCAAAAGAATATGCAACGCAAAGGCAATAACGTGTTGGAACAAAGATTTTCAGGATTCCTTTACCCAAAGTACAAATTATCCAAAGTTAATTGGTACCACCAATCGTATTTCCTGCAGCCTTGTGTGTCTAAAGGCTGTCAAAGGAACATACCAATCCCAAAATAATATTAGCAGCAGATAAAAAGTTATTGCACTGATGTGTTAATATACATCAACCCACTCGTTTCTCATGCCTATTCTAATGTAGTACTGACACTGCAATATTAGTTTCAATATTAAGACTGAAACTGTTGCAATTAATGTCTTCCAGCGTTCTTAAAGTCCAGTTTATCTTAACTATCAGGCATGGATACAATCTAAATTACACACACAGATAAATCATTTCAAGACTGAAGAATATTAAAATATGATTGATATTTACTTTGATTTCAGAATATATCAAAGACTCAATGAGTTGGCAATAAATTCATAGCTGTTCTTCTATAGTTTCTGGCCTTGACTCTGGCAATTGAAAAAGCATTTTTTATTACATGGAATCTGTTGCTAATACTTCTCCTCTGTATGATTATAACCACATTGCCACTATTTCCCATATAAAATAGTTTAAAAGAGCGCAATTTTCTTTGGAAAGAGATATCATCAATTCCAATTACTAACTGGGCTTTGGATAAAAATTGATCTTATTTACTGCACAATCCAGAGAAATGGAGGTTGATAGACGAATAGATAGACAGACAGACAGACAGATAATCCTTTCCAATTAACTCTGTAATTTAGGAATACAGATAGGTACTCCTGTCTAAAGAACTAATTTGGGAAGCAATCTACATTTTGCTCACATTGCCAATACTAAACCACATAGACAGAGATTTCATTTCATCTAAAGGGTAAAAAATAAAGTTGAACCTTCCCAATTAATTGGGGCAAGATAATATCTTCTACAGCAACTTAGGAGAAGCCTACCAGAGTGAAAGACAAACATAGTCCTTTTCCTGCCACTAGGTAGCTATTGGCTAAGACAGCTGCTCCTTTCAGCCTAAAGGTATGATCTTGTATAGAGAAGTAACTGCATCAGCCCAAATCCTCAAGCTATATTACAGGGACTCCAGATTTGGTGACTGCTAGCTGATCAAGTTAAGCTTGTTCGTCTTGCTTTTTTCTTCATAAAATAAATACAATGGAAGTTAGCAATTAGGGGAGTGAATGGGAAAGGTTGTAGTTGTACAAGTACAATACTTCAGAGATTCATGTATGTTTGCTGAGTCATCAAGAAAAAAAGAGGGAGAGAAAATGCAAAGTTTCATTTGAAAAGCATTTGAGAAACTTTCTAAATTATACTGATAAAAGCTTTCAGATTTTGTCCTGAAATACAAAGGCTGTAATTCATGATTTCAGTAGTATACCACTGGATTTTGAGGGGAACAATTTAATATTGTTCCTATAACTCAGGAGACAGCAACCAAGCAAATATTAAAAAAGATGCTTAGATTCTGAGATTTCCAAAAAGTTGAGGGAGAGGGGAAGAGGCAAAAGTCCAACAGTGATATTACTGAAATTGTAAAAGATGTTAAACAGAAAATGTATATTTATTTCTCCCTGTTGAAATGTTCTATATGAATGACACTAAAGATTATATGTGGACACTAAAGTTGAACAGAGGATTATTTCTTCTAGTCGTTTGGTTAGTTGGTTGGGTGGGTGGGTTTAATAGATGGGATGGAGGAAATTCTGAAAAGTAAAGAATGTGACTTCTGGTTCATTGCTATTGCCTAATAACCCTCCAATTGAACACCGACATAAGAGGGAGAGGAAAGAGCACCCACTGCCCTCCATATTACATAGACACAAACTGACCCTAAGATTGGCCAGAGCGATAGAGTTACCTTATTATGAAACAGACCTTGTAGAACTGCAATAAAATTTTGCTTACTTAATTTATGGATTTATTTTCATTTTAGATTGCAAGAACAAATGCTTAAGGATTTTCTGTTTCAGAAGATAAAATATTGTCAGCAATGAAGGCCAGGATAATGTTGCAGAATCCAATCTGGATCGGTCACCGGGACCAGAGTTTAGTCTTCCAAGCTTTTAAACTCATGCTGGATCCCATCCTCAGGGAACTTCTCTCTCACCAGAATGTTCTCTCTCTCACATTCTGGTGAGAGAGAAGATGGGCTCCAGATGAGTCTGATAGCCTGGAAGACTAAATCTCTTAGTTCTGTGTGTCTGACCCAAACTGGATCCTATAAAATATTTTTTGACCTACCTTGGGTTTTGGAGACAGTTCTATTTGGCATTTTACTTGAGCTGTGCAAAAAAGTTCATGCTAGAAAGGAGTGGAAGATTGAGCTCCAGATCTGCTTTAAATATTACAATATATGCAGAATTTGGTAATTAAATCTGCTTTTATAACCCGTAATAATCCCCATTCCTTTTGTTTGGGAGTTTTAGATTAAAAATCTACAAGCAGTGAGTACTCTTATGTTATTTGTAATTTGTATTAATTGCTATGAAACACACCAATTGAAAAACACAGTAAATATCTTGTGGGATGCTCTTGGACTTGTCATTTTCATTCCAAGACAGCAACTACTGTATAAATCGATCAATAGGTGAATATTCTCTTTAAAATATCTTGAATAAAGTAACTTTGAATATCGGGTTCATGGCTTCCTTAAAACTGCATAACAGGATAGAACTTGGCTGGATGGGAAGGAATGAATCTTTGAGCTGAGCAGATTGTTGATCAGGGTTATGTGATCCCAAGGCTCCTCCTCCATTACCCAATTGTCCACAAGAATATGCCCGCACAAAAATCATCACAATGACATAATCCCCAATTATAACTTCAAAGAAGACAATTTTGATCTTATAGACAACGATCTCTCATCCCTTGATTGGCAATCTCTATTCACCAGATGCAATACTGTTGAAGACCATTACAACACATTTTTACTTGAAGTCAAAAGAGTCATCAAATTATATGTACCAATAACAACTCCCAAAACAAAACAAAAACAGATTACCCATAACAATAAGGAAACTTCAATCCGAAAAGAGATCACTCTGGCGGAAAAACAAATCTGGTCACGTTGCCAACTTCAAAAGCCGATACAAAAATTTATGCCACCAGATAAAGACTGAATGCACCAATTATCACATTAAACAAGAGGAAAACCTTCTACGCACCAATTCCACCTGTGCTTTTTTACAATTTTGTAAACAACAAACTAAAATACTCAAGGTCCATCCCACCCCTGATAGGACCTAATGGTAAAGACTGCAACGATGACACCATTAAAGCCAACATCTTTAACACATTCTTTGGCTCAGTATTTGTAAACAGCAATGGATCATGCCCAGTATTTCCTAGCTGAACCACAGAAATCTACAATGATCTAATACATATCGATTTTACAGCAGACAATGTTGAAAAAGCACTACGCAATCTAAAACCATCTCTATCTATTGGACCGGACGGAATATGTGCCTACTTCTTAAAAAAGCCATCCACTGCAATAGCAGAACCTCGAAGCATAATCTTTGAAAAATGTTTCAGGACCAGCTCCTTGCCTAACCTATGGTCACAAGCCATGGTCATCCCCATCTTCAAAAAGGGAGACCCCAGCCTAGTTGAAAACCAATCTCCTTATGCTGCGTCACCTGTAATGTCATGGAATAAATTATTAACCAATCCATTATCCTCCACTTAGAGACAAACAACCTACTCTCTAATAAACAATTTGGTTTCAGAAAAAAACTATTCTGTAATCTGCAACTCTTACACTGCAAAAACATATGGACTACACAACTCGATCAGGGCAAAACAATAGACACAATCTACATAGACTTCTGTAAAGCCTTTGATTCAGTGGTACACAACAAACTACTCCTAAAACTAAAATCTTATGGTATCTCTGGACAATTGCATAACTGGATAGAAGCATTCCTATCAAATGGTCAAAATTGGGAGTGTCCTATCAAATTCTGTACCTGTCAATAGTGGTGTCCCCCAAGGCAGTGTTCTAGGACCAACTCTCTTCATACTCTACATAAATAATCTCTGTGATCATATTAAGAGCAACTGCGTTCTCTTCGCTGATGATGTAAAGCTGTTCAATACCACAGACAATACTGCTACCCTTCAAAAAGATCTTGATTATGTATCAGAATGGTGAAACAAATGGCAACTTCAAATCTCAACAAATAAATGCTCTATCTTACATATTGATAAAAAAAAAATCAGAAAATAAAATACAAGCTGAATCATCAAGATCTTGTTGATGATCCAAGCTCTGTAAAGGGCCTTGGAATATTCATTTCTAATGATCTAAGTGCTAGAGCCCACTGTAACTACATAGCCAAAAAGGCATTAAGAGTTGTTAACCTAATCCTACGTAGCTTTTTCTCTGGTAATATCACACTACTAACTAGAGCATACAAAACGTTTGCTAGACCAATATTCGAATACAGCTCATCAGTCTGGAACCCACATTACGTATCTGATATTAGCACAATTGAGAAAGTCCAGAAATATTTCACAAGAAGAGTTCTCACTCCTCTACTCGTTGTAGAATACCTTATGCCACCAGACTTGAAATTCTAGACCTAGAAAACCTTGAATTACACCATCTTCGGTCTGATCTAAGTATGGTATATAAAATCATACATTGCAATGACTTACCTGTCAATGAATACCTCAGCTTCAACCATAACAACACAAGAGCACACAATAGATACAAACTCAAGATTAACCGCACCAAACTTGATTGCAGGAAATACGACTTCAGCAACAGAGTGGTCAATGTCTGGAATACTCTACCTGACTCTGTGGTTTCTTCCCCAAAACCTTTAACCTTAG
Source organism: Bungarus multicinctus (assembly GCA_023653725.1). Lineage (NCBI taxonomy): Eukaryota > Metazoa > Chordata > Lepidosauria > Squamata > Elapidae > Bungarus > Bungarus multicinctus. Next base: position 65,380,340 of record CM042836.1, on the reverse strand, counting down.
ATTGTCTACTATTGACCTCACCCCTTTCCTAAGAGGTCTGTAGGGGGCGTGCATAAGCGTGCCAATGTGCCTACCGTCCCTGTCCTATTGTTTCTTTTATTTTTCTTATATGTACCCATTTCATGTATTCATAACTATGTATATACTTATACCTATTATCTTGTAAGCGATTGACAAATCAAAGAAAGAAAGAAAGAAAGAAAGAAAGAAAGAAAGAAAGAAAGAAAGAAAGAAAGAAAGAAAGAAAGAAAGAAAGAAAGAAAGAAAGAAAGAAAGAAAACTTGTAATGGAAAGAGGGCAAATTCCACTTCAACACTTTTAATATCTAAGCCACCTTTCACCTACTTGAGCCGCAGGATGGCAATGGAATAGATTCAAAATCTGAATGGTTGCTGGATGAGTGGTTATAAACCGAGGACCAATTGTGCTTGCTATCAGGAAGTCATCCCCTTCAAACCATGTTAGATATGTGAGAGAGACATTGCACATGTCAACAGTGTGAGAAATACACATTTATTCCCATTCTGTTTCCTGTTTCTTAACCACCTGTTAGCCTATCTTCTGTTATATCTCATGAAAGCTAAGTAAGCTAGGAGTTGTGGTGAAAGACTTTCTAAAAACAGCAGAAATTAATCTTCAAGGATTCTTGGGGGAATACTGTCTGGACCTAAGGATTTAATTGTACATAAATATGCAAGATTAAGCATCTAAAAATAAATAAAACCTTTTCTCACAATATATCTTATGTGTTGTTCTTAGTTGTGAAGACGTGTCTGACCCATCATGACCCCATGGACAATGTTCTTCCAGGCCTTCCTGTCCTCTACCATGCCCCAGAGTCCATTTAAGGTCATGCTGACTGCTTCAGTGACTCCATCCAGCCACCTCATTCTCTATTGTCCCCTTTTTCTACTGCCTCAATCTTTCCCAGGCTCTTCTCCAGTGAGTCCTTTCTTCTCATTAGGTGGCCAAAGTATTTGAGTTTCATCTTCAGGATCTGGCCTTCTAAAGAACAGTCAGGACTGATCTCCTTTAGGACTGACCAGTTTGATTGCTTTGCAGTTCAAGGGACTTGCAGTAGTCTTCTCCAGCACCATAGTTCAAAGGCCTCAATTCTTTGGCGCTCAGCCTTTCTTATGGTCCAACTTTCACAGCCATACATTACAACTGGGAAAACCATAGCCTTAACTATACGCACTTTTGTTGGCAGAGTGATGTCTCTGCTTTTTAGTATGCTGTCTAGATTTGCCATAGCTTTCCTTTCCAGGAGCAAGTGTCTTTTAATTTCTTGGCTGTAGTCCTCACCTGCGGTGATCTTGGAACCCAGGAAAATAAAATCTGTCACTACCTCCATTTCTTCTCCATCTTTTGCCAGGAATTGAGAGGGCCGGAAGCCATGATCTTACTTTTCTTAATGTTGAGTTTCAAGCGAACTTTTGCACTCTCCTTCTTCACCCATATCAAGAGGCTCTTTAGTTCCTCTTCACTTTCTGCCATTAGAGTGGTATCATCTGCGTATCTGAGATTGTTGATATTTCTCCTGGCAATCTTAATTCCAACTTTTGATTCATTTAGCCCTGCCTTTCTCATGATGTGCTCTGCATATAAGTTAAATAGGCAAGGCCAACAATATACAGCCTTGCCAGACTCCTTTCCCAATTTTGAACCTATCAGTGGTTCCATATCCAGTTTCCACTGTTGCTGCTTGACTCTCATATAGGTTTCTCAAGAGTTCTCCTTAAGAACTTGCCACAATTTGTTGTAATCTACACAATCAAAGGCTTTAGCATAGTCAATGAAGCAAAAGTAGATGTTTTTCTTGAACTGTCTAGCTTTCTCCATGATCCAGCATATGTTGGCAATTTGATCTCTACTTCCTCTACTTCTTCAAAATCCTGCCTGTACTTCTGGTAGTTCTCAATTCACATACTGCTGGAACCTAGCTTGTAGGATTTTGATATCTTATGTAGCTCAGTGCAATTATTAATAAATCATTCTCTAGCATGCTTTCACAATTAATACCTTTTGAATAAACAGAGGTTTTGCACCCTAAAATAACTCGCTCTTTGGGGAGCCCATCCCTTAAAAATGAAATTACTTCCAAAGAAATTATATTTTAGCTTGCAGCCTTACATGAATTGCTGCTGTCAGCAAAAAGACAAAGTTTTTTTATGGTTGCAAAACAGGTTCTTTAGCAGATACATGAAAGAGGCTGATATTCTATTATATGCTGCTTATAGCAGCAGCCCAGAATAGGCTCTTTCAAGGCTCAGAAGAAGACATGTAGGAGTGTCATAAAACATTTCTATTCAGGGTTTTTTCCCCACCAGCTTTGACTTCTTCACTGTTACATGCCACCATACCAATGTTCTCAGCAGTCCCTCTTTCCAGGTGCTCAATGAATCAGTGAAGATTTTACAGCTAGCCAATGAAAAAAGATGCAGGTAGACAATGTGCTGCCCATTTGCCGTCTGCAGAAAGGAAACAAGACACATGTCAGCCAACATAGACATTGCAAAGCTGCCCTTCACAGTAGGCTGGGTTGATGAACGTGATTAACCGTTAGTGCATAGTATTGTTAGTACAAAAATCAAACATAGGCTTTTTCTGTGTTTGAGTATGTAGCTGATTGGAAAAAGTGGCAGGCAAAATTTAGGCAGACCTGTTCAGACTAGACAGAGAGCAAGAACAAACAAGATAGCAAACACAGAGGCTGCTCTTTGCTACTTCTGTTTGAGCTATGGGCCTAAGCGGACCTTGACTGGAGCAATAAACAAATCTTTGCCCCCCTCTGAAGCATCTCTAGAAAGGAAGAGCAGTACAAATTATGTCCTTGTGAAAGCAGTGTAAACCTGTTAGAGTGATTGTTAGAATTATTGTGATTATTGTTCAGCAATTAACAATGGTATATCTGGTAAGATCAGCCTTACTTGATAGCAATAGCACTTAGACTTACAGCTGTGTGAAAAAAGTCCTGCCTGCTTTACGGTTTACAGTTCATGACATTTTTTGGATAGGCCATGATATTTTATGCTAACTGCTATGCAAATATTGTTATATTTAAATAAATACTGGTGGTTTTTAAGTGAAAAGCATTAGCTTTTTGCAATTTGGTGCTGTTCGGATGGGGATTGTGAATTTTCTTGCATGCTTACAATGCGTGCTTACAATGACTATGAAAGCAGATTAACTGATGCATACCCAGAGGCATACGTGTTGCAATTACTAAGGCCAATGCTAGTGTTTTGTTAACATTTTTATTGTTTGTGGCCCTGAAAAGGTAACCAAAGATAGTTACTAATATGAAATTGGCCAGCTTATCACCAGGTGGCATCGCTTCGGCATAGACTGTATAAGCCTTTGCACGTGATCTTTGGTGACAATGTGATGCCAGGCTGCAATAATGGATTCAATCAGCTCATGCTTGGTCTTTGGATGCTTCTTGCTTATTTCGTAACCAATCTTGGCCCACAAATTCTCAATTGGGTTCAAATCCGGGCTCTGAGCTGGCCAATCCAGGAGTCGAACACCATGCTTCTTCATCTACTGTTGGACAGACTTGGCTCGATGACAAGGAGCATTGTCATCCTGGAAGTAAAAGTCCTACCCTACAAGTTGCTGAGCTGAAGGAAGCATGGTCTTTTCCAGGACTTCAACATACTGCTTGGAACTCATAATTCCCTGCATGATTTGTATCCAACCAATACCAGAAGCAGCGATACAGCTTCAGATCATCATGTGTAATGGATGCTTCACAGATAGATTCAGGTAGTACGGTGTGAATTCTTCAGCTGGAAATCTTCTGACATACTTTTTGCACTGATTCCCAGTCAAGTAGAAATTGCTCTCATCACTGAAGATGACCTTGGCCCACTGTTTGTTGGTCCACTTGCCATACTTCTTGGCCCACGCACTTTGACAAGAGCGGTGAGCGTCTGTGAGCAAAGGTTTACTTCGAGCCCTGAAGACTTTGAGCCCTCTGGCAAACAGTCTGTGACGCACTGTGCTTGTGCACACTTTTACATCACATGTTTCACCCCCAATTCTTGTAATCTGAGGTGAGGTGAGCTTCCTGACAGCCATCAAAATGCATTGTAGAGCCCAATCGTGCCGTTTTGTCGACTTTCTTGGTCTTCTAGAGCCGAGCCTGTCATCAACTGAACCAATTGTTTGGTATTTTTCAACCACTCTGCTCACCTTGGTACGATGGCATTTCATTCTCTTGGCTATTTCTGTACAGGAGTAACCCTCTTCATGAAGCACAATTATGCGATGCTGCTGCTCAGTACTGGTGAAAGCAACAGCCTTCATCCTTGCCCACAGCCAGAGCTAAATTAAATTTCTCGATCCTTTTCATGCCTAGTTATAGTCAGGGAGTAGATTTAGCCTCTGTGCATTTTGATTGGTCAGCCAAAGCTCGCTGCTGATTGGCTACTTTCGATCCTAAAATTCTCAAAAATGCAAGTTGTATTGGTTTTAGCACATAAACTCACTCAAAATCTTAAAAAGACTTTGGTTATATTAATAAAAATTATGCATCTCAATCCGACTACAGAAATTTTCATCAAAGTACTAATTTTGCATGGTTTCTATGAGTGAAAAGTTGATTAAACATGTAAATTTTTACATGTTTGACTAGGGACCTTGGTGGTGCAGGCTGTTAATCATCTAGCACTTAGTGCAAGCTGCAATTAGTGCAGGCTCAAATCCCACCAGGCTCAAGGTTGACTCAGCCTTCCATCCTCTCGGGGCAGGTAAATTGAGGACCCAAGATTGTTGGGGACAATAAGCTGACTTTGTAAAAATGCCGCTTGTGGGGGCAAAAAGCCCTAGAAATAAGCAGGCATATACAATGGAATGAAGGCTATTGCCGAGCACTTAGCATGGTGCTCCATAGACTGTAAGCCGCCCTGAGTCTCCGGAGAAGGGCGGCATATAAATGCAAATTAATAAAATAAAATAAATTAAAATAAAATAAAATAAAAATAAATACAGCTTAAAACTGAAAGCATGCAGGATTTTTTCACACAGCTGTACAGTGCTTTACAATCCTCTCTCAGCAGTTTACAGAGTCAGCATATTGCCCCCAACAATCTGGGTCCTCGTAGCTGTAGATATCTGGAAAAATAATGCATAATAGCTAAGGAGTTGTGACTTTTGAATCTTGTGTTGTAGTCCTAGTTGAATGAAGTGAAAAAAATATCAGTGTCATGCAGGAAGACAAATAACATTTTTATTTAATATTTCTCTTCTCTTCCTTCCCTTTTAAAAAAATTATGGGCAACAAATGCTAACCATTAGATTTCTATATGGATGGAGAAATTCTACAAGTTTTTGGATGGAGAGTTGTTCCCACTACCACCCCTATTATGCTATTTATGACTGTATACTAACCTGTTCAAAGCCATAGAAGTGCAGCATTTACAGTATAATATTGTATCCAGCTCTTTCTGGAGATGGCTGACCTCAAATTGGAAATGAGAGGGTTTGCCTGAATTAGTTGAAACTGTCACTAGATGCCTCTTTGAGCCTACCTGCTACTTCTCAAAAGATTGTGAGAATCTATATATCCACTGGAAATTGGCAATAGATTAACAGGAAAATTTAACAGAATAAGTTGGAAGGGACCTTGTAGGTCATCCAGTCCAACCCTCTGCCCAAGAGACCCTACGCCATTTCTGACAGATGGCAGTCCAGGCTCTTCTTGAAAACTTCCAGTGATGAAGCTCCCACAATATCTGAAGACAACCTTTTCCATTGGTTGATTGTTCTCACTGTCAGATCAGTTTCCATCCATTATTCCTTGTCTGGCCTTCAGGTGCTTTGTAAAATAGCTTGGTACCCCCACCCCACCCCCGCTCTGTGTGGCAGCCCCTCAAATATTGGAAGACTGCTATCATGTCTCCCCTGGTCCTTCTCTTCACTAGACTAGCCATGTCCAGTTCCTGCAACCATTCTTTCTATCTTTTTAGCCTCCAGTTCTTGCTATCCAAATTGCTAATAATCTGGAACTGAACACATGCAAAATCGTAGAAATGGTGGTAGACTTTAGAAGAAACCCATATTACTACTTCTTACAATACTAGACAACACAGTATCAACAGTAGAGACCTTCAAATTTCTAGGTTATACTACATCACATGACCTAAAATGGACACCTAACATCAAAAAAATCATCAAAAAAGCACAACAAAGAATGTCCTTTCTGCACCAACTCAGAAAGCTCAAACTGCCCAAGGAGCTGCTGATACAGTTCTACAGAGGAATTATTGAGTCTATCATCTGCACCTCTATAACTGTCTGGTTTGGTTCTGCAACCCAACAGGACGGACACAGATTTCAGAGGATAATTAAGACTGCAGAAAAAACAATTACTACCCACCTGCCTTCAATTGAGGACCTGTATACTACACAAGTGAAAAAGAGGGCTGTGAAAATATTTACATCACATCCCAGACATAAACTCCAGTCATCTTACAGAAAAAAGGGACAGTGAGTTTTTCAAACTTTACAGCTTGCATACCAATGTCCTTCTGCCAATATAAGCACATCCCAGAACATCAACAACAACAATTTTTGAACACCACCCCTGCTCAACACAACATCTTACCCAATGGTTTTCCAAAGTTATGCGCAACAGGTAATAATCTAATGGACTGGGCGCAGCAATTTCAGATTGCATTAATGAGGGAAAATGCTCTTTTTCTCATACTGAACCCACCCCAAAAACCATGGTCTATAGAGGTAGATTGTATTCATCATTGGGCGTTTTGCTTAATGTTAAGTTCCCTCGAACCAGCCATATACCACATCATACCCAATGGGTCCACCATCTCTGAAATTTGGGAGAAGATATTTAACCTGTTTTATAGCAAAAATAGAAGTACCACTAGCAGAATATCTAGGGAGTTTCATTCTGCTAGATTGAGACCAGGAGTAAGCATGAGCGAACATCTGCTCAACTTAAATACCATGAGATCTGATCTGTTACAAAGGGGTGAGACAATCACAGAGGAAAGTTTTATTAGTATCATAATTAATTCCCTAGACTCTAGCTGGGACTATTTTCTTAATCAATTGGATAATCTAAATTATGACAACATTTCGCTTGAAACATTATCAAGAAGGCTGGTGGCTGAGGATAATCTCAGAAAGGATCGAATTTTGCTTCATAAGGAACGCAGGGTTACAAAAAGAGTTAATTTTATGGAACAGGTAAATGCATTACCAGGGTGTTATACATGTGGTTCGAGAGATCACTTTAAGAAGAATTGTCCTAAGGCCTTTAAAGACAGAGAACCCATTAAGCATCCCCAGCTCTACTATACAAGTTATCAGAGGGAAACGTCTAACTCTGAACAAAGATATCAAGGTAGACACCCCAGTAGCCAAAGACACGATGTAAACCCGGGACATAGAAAATCACCAAGCCCAAGAAGGAGCAGGGGATTCAGTCGAGAGAACAATAGGACTGACACTGATTCCATGAATGGGATTAGAGATGTAGAACCGAATCTTGATGTAAACACAAGGGAACAATGTTGGTTAATTGACTCTGGGGCAACAACACATACATCTTATAATAGAAAACTGTTCACCTCTTTAGACGAGGTGTCGTTTAACATTAAAGTTGCCAACCAAAAATTCGTGCAGGTGGTTGGGAAAGGGGATGTCCACATCCCAGGTCTTGGGAGAATCAAGGAAGTTCTGTTCATACCTGAAATACCATATAATGTACTATCTGTAATTAAATTAAGCAAAGGTACCAAAATCAAAGTGTTATTTAAGAGTGACACCATCAAACTTACCAATGATGGCAAGGAAGTAGAGGAAGTTATAGTGGCCCAATGGGTTATCTTACTTTATACCCACGATGAATACCACAGCACAAGTCATAGCCAATTTATCAAATGATAGTGTTAAGAATGGGAAGAAAGAGAGGGAAAAGGATGACAATGCCGACAGTGAAACAAGTGATGGGGAAATAGAAGGGGAAAGTGATAATGATATTAACGATGTAAGTGTTGAAAATGTTGTAATCAAAACGAATGACTCAAAGCATGTTTCAATTGGTAAACCTTTACATAATAATTGTGCACATATTTTGCATAGAAAGTTGGGGCACATTGGTTTTCCCGTTGTCAAAAAGATGTTGAATTGTTCTGAAGGACTCAAAGTGAACAATTGTGAAAATTATTTAGAGTGTTCCATTTGTAAGAGTTCAAAGTTAAAAGAAAAACCCCGACCAAAAAAATCAGAAAGGAACATTACGCACATTTTTCAGTTGGTACACATGGATCTAGTGGGCCTCTTGAAGCCCTCTATTGGCCACAAAAAATATTTTCTCACAATTGCGATGACCATAGTAGATACGGTTTCGTATACACCCTCAAACCCAAAGGGGAAACATTCACCAAGTTTAAAGAGTTCTATAAGAGGGTAGAAATCCAACACAACATTAAAATCAAACAGATCATGACAGACCGCGGTTCTGAATTTCTTTCCAAAGAATTCAGTGACTGGATTAATAAACATGGTTTAATACACTTTACAACTTCGCCATTTTCTCCATTTCAGAATGGTGTGGCTGAACGCAGGAATGGCGTATTACAGACAATGGTTAGATGCATATTAGAAGATGCCGGATTAAACTTTTCATATTGGGGAGAGGCCGTCTTGTATTCAAACTACACCCTTAATAGAATATGGTCAAGTGTGATACAGAAAACCCCATATGAAATAATGTACAATCAGAAGCCCACACTAGCACATCTTCATGTTTTTGGGGTAACTGCCGATGTACACATACCCAAGCAACTCAGACAAAAAGGAGACAATATATCAAAAAAACTCAAATTTGTTGGTTATGAACCAAAAACCAAAGCTTACAGATTCATGGATAGAAATCACAAGATAATAATATCAAGTTCAGCAAATTTCCATGAAAACACAAACTGGAGTAAGATACACTCAAATGAAATAATAATTGGCAAGGATACATTCAAAACTGATCAGAAACAAACACAACTTCACACACACACTACAAAAACAAAATCCAACAGAAATAGCATTAAGGTTAGGGCATGGAAAGAAGGTCATCACATACTCAAAACCAAAGGTATAGATGAGTACAGCTCAGATGACTCATCGGAAAACAATATCCCAACAGAAAACATACCCAGGAAATCACTAAGATCTAATAAGGGCAAAATCCCAAATACCTTAAGGGACTATGTGATGTCAATTGATACCACCATAACTACACCCAAAAATTATAATGACATACACGCACTCCCACCAAATGAACAGTTAAAATGGAAAGAGGCTATGCAGAGGGAGATAGAAAGTAGTAAAAAACTAGAAGTATATGCCCCCTCAAAGGACCCAGAGAACAAAAAAATTATCGGTACCAAGTGGGTATACAAAATAAAACCCTTAGAGGATAACAAAAATCTATACAAAGCAAGACTGGTGGCACAAGGTTTCTCACAAAAATTTCCAGACGATTACATAGACACTTATTCACCTACAGTGAGGGCAGAGAGTGTTAAGACAGCCTTAGTCATTGCCTCAATTCTAAATGAACATGTATACCAATTCGATGTACAAACAGCATACCTACACACACCACTAGATAAGGAATTATATGTCAGAGCACCACCAGGAATTGACTGTAATGAAGGACAAACCTGGCTACTCAATAAGAGTCTCTATGGTCTGCGACAATCAGGTAAGAGATGGTACGATTGTTTTTCCAAAACTTTAAGACTAATAAGTTTCACTGCCACATCAGCTGACAAATGTGTATTTATTAAAAGGGAACAAGATACATGTGAAAAAGTACTTGTCTATGTAGATGATATATTATACATATGAAAAAGTAAATTTAAATGTGACCAATTCGCCAAGGAACTTCAAAAATACTTTTCATTGAAATGTTTGGGAAAAGTCGATAAATATTTAGGAGTTCAGATTACCGAATCAAGTAATGATTTTATACTATCATGAAAAGAAAAGATATTAGAATTACTGGAGAAATACAATATGTCTGATGCAAAACCATCATATACCCCTATGCAAACTGACTTTCTAAAGAACATGTTTAATGATGATGAGGTATTTAAAGACAATACAATCTATCGATCTACAATTGGTTCGTTACTTTATATAGCCAATTGGACTAGACCGGACATAGCACTATCAGTCAACTTACTTTCAAGACATGTGAATAACCCAAAAATATACTATTGGAATGCGATCAAAAGATTATTGAGATATTTGAAACACACCGCTGATGCAGTTTTGTCACTTAATCCAAACACATCGAGCACCCCTAGACTTTCATGTTACGCAGATGCCGATTGGGCTGGAGATGTTAAGACACGAAAGAGTACCTCAGGGTATGTTATTTTTCTGAGTGATAGTCCCATCCACTGATGTACCGGAAAACAAAAACTTGTATCAACTTCAACTGCAGAAGCTGAATTTGTTTGTTTATCAAAGGCCGCAAATAACTTAATTTGGTTTGACGATTTACTAATGGACATTTGGAACCAACCTTCATATCCCATAATCATTCAGGAGGATAATAAAGCAGCAATAAAGATATATCCAAGGCCAATGCTGTAGGCCACAGATCAAGGCACATCGACATAAAGTACAAGCATGTGAGACAATTGTCAGAAATTGGATTCATAAAAGCTGTACACTGTGAGACTAAGGAACAAACTGCAGATATTTTGACCAAACCTCTTCCCCCAAAACAACACTCATACCTGACAAAGAAACTGTGTATAAATATATAAATGTTATATGGTAATATCTATGTTAATGTTTCCTCAATGATTAATCAGTTCGACCTTAGAAGGGGAATTGTTAAAGTAAAATGTCGAACTGGTTAAGCATACAAGTCCCATAATGCATCATTCCATATTCCCCTCCCACCAGTTATAAAGGATGCTCTGTTTTGGTTTTGACCTCTCTCTTGTTTACCTCCTGGAGGAGTGGTATCTGGGGGAGAGCATGGACGTGAATTGGTTTGCTTTTTCTACAATAAAAGAATGATTCTGACTGCAAATAGTTTGGAAGTTGATTTTGGCTAAGATCCATTATATGTTATCAACATAAAACAAATAATTCCCTCAACACTGTTCAACTATTACAAAATCTGCACTACTATTACTGCTAATCTTCTCATCACTTATCACCCATCCCCTCCCACTTGTGATTGTAGGACTGTAACTTTGTCCCCTGTATCCTTATGATTTATACTGATTGTTTCCTAGTATAATTTGATTGTTGATTGTACCCTATGACTATCATTGTGTTGTACGTTATGATTCTTGATTCTTAATGAAGGTCCTTTCTTTATGTATATTGAAAGTATTTACACCAAGCCAAATTCCTTGTGTGTCCAATCACACTTGACCAATGAAGTATTCTATTCTGTTGAGTCCAAAGGACACGAACAATGGGAATTGTTCTTTGGAATGGACCTCACTCCGTTCCTAAGAGGACTGTTAAGGGGGCCTGCGTAAGCGCACCAATGTACCGTCCCTGTCCTACTGTTCCCATTTATTCGTACTCGTTTATTATGTATATGGTGTAATTTGACAGGCGAGCGCGCTTTGACCAGCTCTGGCAGCAACCAGCTTCGGCGGGCTCTCCCTAAAGGAGCAGTAAATGACCGGCTGCTTTTCCCTCGACACAGGAACTTCGCGCGATTGTTCTATTTGAGAGGTTGAAACAACGGGCCGCCGTGACGGGCAGGGAGCGAGCCGACGAGCGAGCCCCTGAGGAGGAGGAGGCTCGTCAGTTTGGAAAACAACTACCTACGCAGGGCGAGGCAACTGGACTAGGGTTTTGTCACGTGACTTGTCCAGGCCCGAAATTGTGGGCGGAGCCAATCTCCGCCCCCTTCGCCGCTTCGTTCTACAGCCGTCGAAGTGTGTTGTGCTGTGGCTCTGTGCCTCGTCCCACTCTTCTCGGCGCTTGCTGGTCGGCCTGCTGCTTTGGCTTCCCGTTCCCATGGCTACCGAGCGGCCTTTCCAGCTGGTGGTGTTCGGGGCCTCGGGCTTCACGGGGCAGTACGTGGTCCAGGAGGTAGCGCGAGTAGCCGCCGAGGATGAGCTGCAAGGCTCCTTGCGCTGGGCCGTGGCCGGGAGGTCTCGGGAGAAGCTGCAGGATGTGGTCGAGAAGGCGGCCACCAAGTTGGGTAAGAGAAAGGAGGGCAGGTCGCGTTGCGGAGTGCGGCCTTCCACTCGGCTCCGTCCCCAAACTCTGCAGTAAAATAATAATAATAACTTAACGAGGCGTCCGTGCAGTTTCCTTGTCTGCAGTTGCAAAATCAATAACGCTGTGTCCGACGTTGACCTTAATGTGGTCCTGTGGTGGGAGGCCAGGGGAGGGAAGAGATCCAGCCTGGCATTCTCCTGAGGTCTTGGACTGCGTTTCCCAACGTTTTCAGTTAGCACGAGTTGTGCCATTTGGGTGGGGCACATCTGGAAGGAGAGAAAACAGATTGTGTGCTTAGTGTAAATGATTCCCTTCATCGCCGAGATAAATAAAGCCTGAAGGCTTGGATTAAGAATGTTAAAAGAGCTGCTGATTCGGATCGAAGTTTTATCAGATCAAACCAGTTTCATCAGATCAAATCGCTTGTCTGTCTCTCACGGTGCAATAGCACTTCAACTTACATACCGCTTCACAGTGTTTTACAGCCCCTTTCTAAGCGGTTTGCAATGCATCTACTTGGACTCAGCTTCTACCCTTCCAAGGTCGGTAAAATGAGGGCCCAGATTGCTGGGGGCAATGTGCTGACAGAAAGGAGGGAGACTGAGTTAGCACATTGCCCCCAACAATCTGGGTCCTCATTTTACCGACCTCGGAAGGATGGATAGCTGAGTCCAAGTAGATGCATTAAGTCCCTTCTCTATCAGAGCCAGTATTTTATTCTTCTATTCTATCTTAATTGCCCTAACTGTCACTTAAAATCATATAAAGGGTGTGTCATTGTATTGCAGCTCATTGACCAAGAGTCTGGAGTGCCTCCCATCCTGTTTCGGGCCAGGGAAAGTGAGATTAAATTATGCATCAATCTGCATTAATTTAGGTGTAGCCAGAGAAGTTATTATTGTGCTATTTTATACTGCAATTTTATAATAATAACACTTTCATGGTGGTTTTGCTTTACAGCCTTTTTCACAACACTACAAGATCTTTGGAAGTCAGCAAGCTTTTTTTCCAGAACTAGATTTGTTCAGTGAAAAGAAACATTTTTTGCATTTTTGTCCTTGGGCATAATCTCTCTTTTATATAATATTTACTTTTTTTTTTCTAGTGAGCTTTTGTAACAAGTGACTATCTTCCCACATGTTCACTTGGTTGTGTAGAGAAACCATATTTGGGAGATAGCAATGGCATTTATATAGAAGTAATATAATTTGTTTACTGAAAGCAATTGGAAAGCTAAATGTAAAAAATAGCTTTAATGAATAGTGATTGAATAAATGGTGGATTGAATAAAAATAATTAATGAGAGGTTTTCAGAATAACATGGTCAATATTAAATTTTCAGGGAAAGCAGAACTGAAGTCAGAAATTGGCATAATGCTGTGTGATGTCAGCGATCCATCTTCTCTTGCTTCTATGGCTAAACAAACGAATATTGTTCTAAACTGTGTAGGCCCAGTAAGTGCTTTCTTCTAGTTATTTTTCATGAATAAATAAAAAGTGTGCTTGTTCCAAAGCAATTACTTAAAACATGACATTATTGTAAGATATTACCAGAAATCTATTTGATTTTTATATTTTGTAATTAGTACATTTTTGTTATTTCTTTATGAAGACTTTTATCTGTTAAAACAAAATGTTTCCTAGTTAAATGCAAATTAAAGAGAAAATCCTATTTCTTAACACTGAAACCGAAATTCATAATATTAATTTTTATTATTTTCTCTTCTATAGTGTTAAGCACATTTTTTAAAAAACTTGTGCCGCAGTTGGTACCAGAAACAAATGGCTGTTAATAAACTGTTAACATCAAAGTAGTTTAATATACCTTATTTTATACAGAAAATGTAATTCTCAAGCAAATTTAAATCATTAAAGTATTATATTAAATGTGTTTAAGTATTGAATCTAGAGAAAGTTATCTCAATTCCAGTTCTTCATATTTGCAAATCAGGAAATTATCAGGAGAAATGATTCTGAGGCTGTTTTACAATAAACTACAAAAATACTAGACTGGATAGTATTTTATCATCAGTACATTACTCCATCCTTGATTGCCAAAACGAATACCATAATTCAATAGTAAGGCAACAATTTTGAAACAAGATACCTCAAATGGGCTAATTTAAAGACTGTATCCAAATCCAGAACCCATGACTTCTGTGGAATTGAAATTTAGCAAATTTTATAAAATCTTTTATGACAAAAAATACCATAAAGCACTTTATGTCAGGCTAAGCTTAAGAATAACATGAGTTCAGTTCTTTATTTACTTACACATAGCAGGCAGAATCTTATCAGACTAAATCCTTCCTACTACTAGCCTACAGATATACCCTGGGAGATTCTATGGAGTGGCTATCTTGTACTCTCTTTCTGTCTTCTATCTAGCTCTGAGCTGGGCTGCCTCTTGTCTCCCTCTCCTTTCTGGAATGTGTGTCCTCCTTCCTGGGAAACTGCCATTTCACTATAGTCCATCACCCCAGCTTTCCCTTCTGCGTGGGCACCATCTCACATTTTATGATGTAAAATGTCACAAAACATTTCTTGTGGTCAGTTGCTATGTTTTACTGTGCTATACAGTTCAACTTGAGCTATTTTCAAGGCAGATGATTCTCTGAATATCTCCCTGAATTTTAAGAACTTTTCCAGTGAAGGCAACACATTAGATGCGCTTCCATTGTTGAAGGCAGTGAGGCACCTGGTAAGGAAATACCTCTGAAACGATCACTCAAGGGTTCACGGATTGCACAGTATAGAAATAAAACTGGATGGGGCTTCAGCAGTTAAAGGTCATATAAATAACAAATCAGAAGAGTGATTTAGATAATTTTCCTAATCTGGATGTACAAAAGAGTTAAAACTTCGATGGTTCTATAACAAGAGGCAAAGTAAAAAGAAAACGAAAGAACTCTGTTAAAATGTTCGAAGTCAGAAAGATCAAAAAGAAACCAAATTCTAGGGCTTTATTTGATGGGACTAAAGACTAAGATCATAGGGAATAAAAGAAAAGAATATAAAGTTGATTTATTTGATCAAAAATAAAGAGATGTGTTGTTATCTTCAATAATCATTGACTTTTCTAATTAGGGTTGAATTATGAGGTTTTAAGTATCTGTTTTCGGATATGATGTGTGATATGAGAAGAAATGTTTTAACTGTTGATTTACTTTAATATAGTTATTTTTTCTGATAACATTTAATGGATTTTGATTTACTATAATTGCATGTTAAGGTTTTGGGGATTTTGTTATAGGTAAAGCTTGGAATATAGAAGGAAAAAAAAGAATTATAAAGTGGATTTTTGGATTAAGTTTATAATAGATACATTGATATTTCTGGTAAGCCTTAATGGATCTTTGCTGATTAGAATTGTATTATGAAGTTTTAAGACTTGTTTACAAATAAGGAATTAGATAGGATGAAGATTCTTTGTTGCTTTTAAAGATAATGTGATGAGTTATTAAAAATTATATTTGTGTCAAAGGGGGATATATTTCCTTTTTTTGTTTACTATA
This sequence comes from Bungarus multicinctus, assembly GCA_023653725.1. Classification (NCBI taxonomy): domain Eukaryota; kingdom Metazoa; phylum Chordata; class Lepidosauria; order Squamata; family Elapidae; genus Bungarus; species Bungarus multicinctus. The sequence continues at coordinate 65,364,591 of CM042836.1, read as the reverse complement.
TTTAAATATTTTTAATATAAGTTAATTTTTTCTTTTTGTTTTAATTTTTTATAATTTTTATTCAGGTTTATATGAATATTTTTATAGCTGTAATCTCTACATTATTATAAAATAAACCCAATTTTTATTAACATTTAATTTAATGTATTAGCTAAAACATACGGTAATTACATCATAACTTTGTTAAGATTCCTTTATTCTTATTTTTTAAATGAAAACAAAACTTCAAACTAGGTCTAGTAAATCATTCCAGATTAATATAATTTATTAGTCTTTTTTAATTCTTACAGTACCGTTTTTTTGGAGAGCCTGTGATAAAAGCTTGCGTTGAGAATGGCACAAACTGTATTGACATTAGTGGAGAACCGCAGGTATGTAAAATTAAGAAAATGAACCAGACTTTGAAGAATAATATTTGGATTAAGTCATAATCCCTTTTATTTTTACTCCTTGTGTTAGTGCAGGATAATTATTTATTTCACACATCAAACTTTATATTGGTGCTCTGCATACCATGTGATGCAGCATCCATGAATGCTGGGAACTGCAGGGTTGTGATTTTTTTTTCTTGCTGTGTCTGTAGTTTTCTCTCTACTCACATAAGAATCTCCTTACTCATTTCTCATTTCCATAAATTAGCAGTGTGAATGGACATTGGTAGATAGGAACTGTGTTTAGGATAGTAATTTATTTATAATTATATTTTTATACTACCTTTCCTCTGGGAGTCAAAGAAAATACACAGTTGGGATTTTTCTTCCTATTGTTGTCACCATTTTATGAGGTAGGTGGGACTGAGAGATGGTAAATGGGTTTGCACCTGAGTTTTCTTAGTCCAGTTTCCAACAATTCAACACGCCACACTAGCTTTCTTGGGTGAAATTGTAAAATTCTATAAATCTCTGCTTAATATTAAACATAACCAATTTTAATTTTAACTATAAAATACTGAATTGTTTTGATGATTAATAACATTTAATAAACATTTATAACACTGCAAGATGGCACAATAGCTAAGAAAGCAGTTTAAAAATAATGTTAAGAAATTTGTTATTTTTGCTTGAATGTTAGAAATGCATTGTTTGTTTTATATAATATTGCATTTCTATTTTAGTATCTGGAAGGAATGTATCTACATTATAATAGCAAAGCTGAAGAAAAAGGAGTATATATTGTTGGAAGCTGTGGTTTTGATTCTATTCCAGCAGATATGGGAGTGATATTCACCAAAAACAGCTTAAAAGGTTATTTTTATGTTTGATTGATCTTTTGATAAATGCTAGGAGAAGTACAGTAGCTACTTTATTCATATGTTTAAAGATATTAGATTAGTTCATGGTGAAATGATAGCCTGTATTCTAAAAATAATGTTCATTAATTATTTAAACATGTCCCACCCTTCTCCACCTCTTTAGCACACATGCCTTTAGATAAGCTTTCATTGATCAAATAAAAACCGAACAGTTTCTACCCTGTATGTAAACAAAACCATATAATAAAATAAAAGGGGGAAGAGAGGAGAAAAAAGTAATCAGTTCTGAAAGTTAAATAATGTTAAAAATAAACCAGTTCAGAGAAAGCCAATTTCTGATGGAAGATCTGACCAAATAGCTGGCAGTCTTGCTTCCCACACATCTCTCTCTTGTTGAAACCTAGCTGTGAAAGTGAGGAAGAGACCTCCCCCAATTCCAATCTTAAAACAAAGTCAATGGAATGCCTCTATTTCTAATTTCTTCTGCAAGAATTACACTGTTTACAATGTACACCATTATGTTTCATTCATTCTAAACACTGCGCTTAAAGTGATTTATTTACTTATTTCATTTGTGCTCTGCTTTTTATTCTGACAAGTATTTGATATAGATAACAAAATATGAAAGCAGAATATAAAAAGCTAATTAAACTCCTGATAAACAAGACATTTCTTTGCAGATTTTGTAAATATTGAGAGAGGGGGCCAATATAATTCTTTAAGAAGTTTTCACTACAGCCTGGGGGCTACATGCAAAAAGATAGCCTCTGACAATGGAGACAGTGTCAAAATATCAATAGGAAAAGTTTCATAAAAAGAGAGGCAGTTGCATACATAGCTCTAGGACTTATTTATGTGCCAGTACCTTCAATTGTATTTCATTTGTAATTAGTAGATAACGGGTATTTCTTAAATATAACCCTCATTTGGTTTCTCTACCTTATACAAATTTACCACATTTTGAATCAGTTGCATTTTTTGCATAATTTTCATGCAGAGATTCAATTGCGTTTCATTTAGAGATTCAATTATGATTCAACACAATTGAATTATATTGTTCTCCCCAAGATAGGGTGTAATCAAGATATAGATACACATTAAATCTATCCAGTTCAGAAAGGATATCAACTGGCAGACTAGGTATAATAAAGTAAAGTCACTCCTTACTACAGCTGTCTGCACATCCGGTGTTTGAAAATCAAAGAAAACTTATAGACTATGAAACTGGTTTTGGGGAGAATGGAATCCCATTCACAATTGGTTGAACCTCAGTTCCCAATTCAGGTTTCTATTTCTAATAGCAGTTCAGTTATTTTTTGCTTCATTTTCAATTTGTTTTTCCTCACTTATTCCATTATCAAATTTAGACTCTGTTCAAGGGTACCAATTCTTCCTTAAAATTGATGATGTTTCAAAAGTTGGATTATCTCCCTCAGATTCACATCAGTGTTGAACAACATGACAGATAATATGAAAGTATCCTGAGGGACAACAGAGGTCAGTGGCCTAGGTATTGAAGAATAGTCTCCCAACATCAGCTCCCTTATATGGCAAAACAGGGAGGAACACATCTTCTGCTAAAGAACTGTATCTCATTGATTCCACCAGAAGGTTTAGAAAAATACCATGGTCCCTATCCAATTTCCAGACTTTCCAATACATAGGCAAACCTGGTAAACCAGAAAGACAGACCTTGTGTTCCTAAATTGACTGGAACAGCAATAGCCAAGTGTTATGGGAAGATGACAGAGATAGTCTTTCTCTTGAATTTTTCAGTGAGCTGCTCAGGTGAAACTAGGGTCTATTATACCCTTCTTCACTCATGGCCAAGAACCTGAAGTAAATCTGATTTGCAACCTGTTCAAACTTGGAGCACTTTGCGGCTGTAATTGTATATTTCAATGTGTCAAGTAGAAACTGAAATCCTAGTGTCTATATTAAAGGAAACAAGTAAAATGAACATATTTGCTTTCTTTCTCTTTGCAGAAGACCTTATGTGCCTCAATTAAAACAGATATGTTGTTGAATGTATGAAATGTGTAAAAAAACTTACCAATACTATATGCCAATTATCCAACAATAATAAACATTAACAAATTGTCATTAAATTGACATTTTTTTACAATATTAACTGTTCCTTACTATCATAGATGATTATTAACTTCTTTCTTTAAAGGTACCTTAACTGCAATTGAAAGTTTTTTGACTCTAAAATCGGGACCAGAGGTTGGTTAATTTCTTTTTTCCCTCCGCTAAGTTTGTTGTGGGCAATTGCTAAATTATAAAAACTATAGCATGAAGCTGAATATGACTATTGGTATATTTTAACTATTGACAGATTCTTACTGATTTGTTTCATTTATCTTTTGCCTCAATCTAATAAAACGGAGTAGTTCATAGCAAGATATAATACTGATAATTTTGAAACATTCATAGGACATTATATATAAAAACAAAAGCAGTACCAGCAATCAGCAAAATAGTAAAAATATCTCTTAATGCTTGTTCTAGTCTAATTGTTTTCATGCATTTTCTGCTATTAATAAATATGGTATTGAGTAATTTTATATTTATTTGTTTATTTCTTTTCTGCTGTACTCCAAATGGTTGCAGCAATATAAACAGTTCCTTAAAATGTATTACATATGAAATAAAATATTACCATTGACAAAAAAACTTGTAAAATTTATCTAAATAAAACAGTTAACAATAGAAACAAATGCATCTCTAGAGCATCTCTAGAGCATCTCTAGCCAGGAAAACAGATCCCTAAATAAAAAAAATCCCAACTACCCATAAAGATACTAGACATTTTCCAGAGGGACCTTATAATACTATTTTCACCAGTTCTCTCAATTTCTGACCTTGTTGCTCACCAAATAAATGTAATGCTCATGTTCACAAATTATGGATTATGTGACCCTTTCTCAAGTCTCTTTCTGTAACAGAATCATTGAGCAAAAAGAAAGTAAAAATGGCTGAATGTAAACATATAGCTTTTGATATACATTAATATCTCAAATCAGTTTTGGTATATATATTTGTGTGTGTGTGTATTCATGGTTGAGTTAATAGTGTGTGTGTGTGTGTGTGTGTATGTATATATATATATATATATATATAAAATGCTATTTTAACAGGGTGCCTGTGGTCATGAGGGAACCTGGAAATCGGCTGTATATGGCTTGGCAGATCAAGACAACTTGAAGAAAATTAGAAAACAAATTGGACATAAACCACTTCCAGTATTTGGAGCAAAACTCAAAAGAAGGTATAGAAAATATATGTCTTTTGGTGTTTTAAGTTGCAAATATGTTCACTTTTTTTTTTTTTTAGTAAAGGGAAGAAAATGACATTTTTAAATAATTTTATTTATTTATTTTATTAAATTTTTATACCACCCCCTCTCCCGTACTCGGGGCGGTGTACAGCCAAGATAAAACCACACAATAAATAGAATTTAAAATAGATTTAAAAAGAATTAAATTAGTGGCTGAAAGAACACAATAAAACAAGGTAAAAAAGTTAAAATTACCAAAAAATTTAAAACCCTAGTAATTAATACTAGGTCAGACCGGCCTGTTGGAAGAGGTGGGTCTTTAGTGCACGCCGGAAGGTTTGCAGGTCAGTAATGGCTCACATCTCCGGGGGTAATTAATTCCAGAGGGAGGTGCCCCCACAGAGAAAGCCACCCTTCTTTGTGGGGGCCACCAGACGGCATCATCCAGCTGACTGCACCCCAAGGAGGCCCACCCTGCCACCCCAAGGAGGCCAATGGTGGCAGCCAGGCGGTCCCGTAAGTACCCGGGTCCCAAGCCATGAAGCGCTTTAAAGGTGACTACCAACACTTGAATCGCACCTGGAAGGCCACTGGAAGCCAGTACAGCTCGCACAGGAGCGGTGTAACATGGGAGCTCCGAGGAGCTCCCAAAATCACCCGCGCGGCCGCACTCTGCACCAGCTGAAGCCTCCAGATGCTCTTCAAGGGGAGCCCCATGTAGAGAGCATTGCAGTAGTCTAGGCGGGAGATGACGACGAATTTTGATCTGTAATCTGTTATTCAAGGCCTTTCCTGAAACAAAATGTGGTACTGGAATTTATCACTAAAAAGTGAACAATTGTCTAGACTGGAGATACCTATATTTTGCAGCCCAGATAGTGATTTTCCACTATTCCCCAAAATTGCAAATTTATTTTGCAATTATACTTACCCAAAATACAAAAACAAGCTGAAGGTGTTAATCTCTGCCTATTAATATCATTGGACTATCATCCTTGAAAAAAAAACACTGCCTATCACTACTGTAAATATACTTTTGTTTTAAAAGTGCAGATCCAAGTTACGTTTGTCATGCTTCATTCATCTTCTCTTCGTCTTTTTTAGAGGTACAGTATTTTACAGTAATGAATTCAAACAGTATTCCATTCCATTCATGGGATCAGATGTCTCTGTAGTAAAGCGAACTCAGCGGTATTTGCATTCACATTTGCAGGAAACACCTGTAAGTTTATTTAATATAGTTATAACATTAGTTTTGTTTCTTTTTAACAAAGGTATACAAGCTTCCTTTCATGTAAGCTATCCACCAGTGATGTTTTTACTTTTTAATAATAAACCCTTGTCTGTATCTTGCTAATTTTTAAAAATCTGTATATAGGGATTCACCATCTAAGTTATTCTTCAGAAGAGGCAAAATTTCCACCTGTTCCTCTTTAGCCAAAATTAAACTTTCAGGCATGAGTCCTTATTTGTAAGACCATGTTCAAACAAATAATAATTGCTCAACTCTGGACTTATACTTCAAATTATTTCTTAAATGGCAAATAGGAAGAATATAATTATTTTTCTTATAAAAATGTCATGGTATTCCATTGGGATCCTTGATTACCTTCTGATGTTTGGTCTATAGACTGGCCATCCTTTAATTTCAAGGATTTCAGAATATGTTTCCTTTATATTGCCTTTAGAAAAGTACATTACTATGTCTTCTTGTTGCTTTAACCACAGATATGTTACTAATACTGTGTATGTGACCCAGTATTAGAAGTGTTTTCTTCTGTCTGCAGCTGTTTTAACAATGTCCTGATTAAGAATAGTTAGTATATTTCCTAGATTAACTTTTTAAATAACTTTTGCTTGTTTATGAATAAATTCTGGGTCTTGATTTTGTTTTACTCAGAATTCATTTAAATGTTTCATGAAAATGGATACTAAACTTGATATCACTGGCCTCTCCTATTCAGGTGCAGTATTCCGCTTACACCACCGTGGGTGGCCTCACTTCTGTCATAAAGCTGATGTTTGCTGGTCTTTTATTTTTAATGCTTGTGAAATTCAACTTTGGAAGAAAGCTCCTGCTAAAAGTAGGATTTCTTTTAAATAGTTTTGAAATTTGACAAATTTTGTCAATTATTCAATTATTCTGAATCTTACTATAAAACTGCTTTCTTCAGTATCCTGAATTCTTTTCTGGAGGACATTTTACAAAAGTTGGGCCAACAGAAAAACAGGTAATTTTTACTTTTGTTCTTACAAAAATATATATTGGAATTATTGTTTTCTGCATATTACTTTACTTTATGCAGTAAAAGAGGTCGCATCATTATTATTCTATTTTTACTCTGATATCTTAACATGAGACTGTTATACATACTGGGTCAAACACATGTTGTGCTCTATAGCTTATATTAGAAAAATGTTTTAATCCTACATGGAGTATGCATTTTTGTTCTAAAAATGCAGACTAAATATCTCAAGGTTCTGTAAACAAATTGAATGAACAATGGCAAATGTTCCATTTGGGAATGCTAGGATACATTAATAGTGTTGAAGTCCAATAGGCAAACTTAACTGATTTCACCATTGATCGTTTTATTCAGATTTGCATTGGATATGTTCAGGTTTGCTGTATAGTATCAGAAGGCACATCTGAATATTGAATAGAAAAGGCAATATGTAATCCTGTAAACATAAATCTTGTCTATATGTTGTATTATTTATAAACATAGGGTCTCAGGATTTCAGTCTGTGCAAAAATTCTTTGGCTGATCAGTAAGAATTAAATCACAGTACTATTTTCTCTTAGCGTAGCGTGCATATCTTTGAATCTAGTTTGCTGTATTAGAAATACTAACCCATAACAAAGTTTTTCTCTTACCTTAAGGTTACATATACATTGTTCTTTCAAATCAGGTTAGAAATAAAAATCATTGTAAAATAATTTGCTTTCATTTCCAAAATGGATATAAGTTAGGATGCAAGGTAATTTGTATAGATGTATGCTTGATGTACACCGAGGTGCTGTCTGATGATATAATACTGTTTATTTCTTATCTTTTGAATGACAGATGGAAGAATCATCTTTTGAAATGACCTTTCTTGGAGAGGGATATAGCACAGGACAAAATCCAGAGGAGGGCAAACCTGATGTTAAAATCTGCACTCAAGTGAGGGGACCAGGTAATATTGGAGCAAAATTAATATTGTTAATTATATACAAAACTACTTTATTTAATATAAAATACAGTTCATCTGGCATTAAATATACAAGTAGCAGTTCCACATGGTTGTGCGGGTAGTGATGCCTGAAAGTATGTCAGACTGACAAAAGCAGTATCATAGCATTGCAGTGCACAGCCTGCCCTTTTTTACATGCATTGTAATTGTAGATGTGCACCCAAAAGGAGTGGAGTTTGTGATACATTGGTAATTAATAGTAATTACAATATTAATACTTTCGATATTTTTCTTATTTTTTATTATATAATTGCATTTATTTATACCGACCTTTCCCAAGGGATTCAGGGCGGTGAACACAAGCTCATCAAAAACCCCACAGAAGAACATACAAAAGTAAAAAGTAATTAAATTTAAATCAGATCTTACTAAATTAGGAAAAACCCCCCCCCCCTTAAAACCCAATTTAAAATTAAAAATGGAGATCAAATTTAAAATCATCATCTCAGCCCAGGCCGGCCTGCTCAAAGAGCCAGGTCTTCAGATATGGATGAACGTAGCAGGATTCTGTGGTTGCTGTGCAGGTTCAGATATGGATGAACGTAGCAGGATTCTGTGGTTGCTGTGTGTGAAGGAGTTTTATCAGATAAACCAAAATTCCTCTTGAATGTTTATTTAGAGAACGATTGTCACCAGAACTACCATATTTTTATTTTCATACACAGTATACACAAATGTGTTAATTGCTTTTTCCTTTTGTTATTGTGTCCAATGGTTAACTCTGAACTGTGGTGGCACAATGGTTAGAATGCAGTATTGCAGGCTACTTCTGCTGCCTGCCGACTGCCAGCAGTTTGGTAGTTTGAGTCTCACCAGCTCAAGGTTGACTCAGCCTTCCATCCTTCCGAGGTCAGTAAAATGGGGACACACATTATTGAGGGCAATATCCTGACTCTGTTAACCATTATAAAGGGCTGTAAAGCACTGTGGAAGTGGTATGTAAGTGCTTTTGGTTCTCTTGACTTCCCTTCTCTTTCCAAATTCTTGTACATTCTTCCTGTCCTTATTGGCATTCAAATAAAGCAGCTACTGTTATCCACTGTATTTCTACTTAATCACAATGGTTTCATTTTCCATCTTCATCTGAAGTGATGAGTGTAATGATAAATCTTTTTCTTTACAGAGGCTGGTTATGTTGCTACGCCTATAGCAATGGTACAGGCTGCTGTGGCGCTTCTTAAGGACAAGAATTCTCTTCCCAAAAAGTGAGTGTTTATCTTCTAATCATGAAACATATACCTTATTTTGCATCCCATGGTTACTAGATGAAAATAATCACCAGAGAAATTTCACAATATTGCTGGTGTCAGTTTTTTTAAAGAGGTTGAGTGAAATATACAGATAATCCTCGACTTACGATCACAGTTGAGCCCAAAATATATGTTGTTAAGTGAGACATTTGTTAAGCGAATTTTGCTCCATTTTAGGACCTTTATTTGCCACAGTTGTTAAGTGAAACACTGCAGTTAATAAGTTGGTAACATGATCGTTAAATGAATCTGGTTTCCCTGTTGATTTTGCTTGTCAAAGGATTGCAAAAGGTGATCATATGCGACCTTGGGACATAGCAACAGTCATAAGTATTAACAGTTGTCAAGGATCTGAATTTGGATTACATGATCATGGGGATGCTGCAAAGGTCTACCTGCATGTAAGGATAAGAAACTAAATGCCAAAATGCTATTGGCAGAGCATACAATTCCGTGCTATAGTAACTCTTTCTCCCATTTTATAAACCCTCATTATCCACATATTTTGAGCTATTTATAGAAAGCTGGCAGTGAGGAAAAAACATTAGAAGCAATACACTATAGGCAGTCCTCAACCACATTGAGTCCAATTTTTTTGTTGCTAAGCAAGGCAATTATTAAGTGAGTCACACTCCATTTTATGACTTTTTTTGCCATGATTGTTAAAGCAAATCACTTCAATTAAATGAAGCATGTATTCGGTAAGCAAATCTGATTTCTTCCATTGATTTAACTTGTTAGAAACTCCCTGGGAAGGTTGTAAATGACCATTCCAGGTCCCCCAGGATATTGCAACCATCATAAATATTTGGCATTTACCAAGCACCCAAATTTTGATCACATGATTGGGAGGGTACTGCAATGGTCACAAGTATGAGAACTGATCATAAGTCACTTTTTTCAGTATATGGTAATTTCAGTCACTAAACGAATGATTGTAATTTAAGGACTAGCTGTATAAGGAGTTTGATTAATCTTATCCTAATGTTCAATTGTATGATATTTGGGCAAGGGAAACTCACTACGTTTTTACAGGATCTTGCTAAGTACAGTTCTTGTAACAAGTGGTAAAATAATCTGAATAAAAACTCTTTAAACTCTTGTTTTGTACGCCATCCAAACTTGGTTTGTGAATAAGAGAATAATCATATTGCTCTCTGAATAGTTACTGATACTTAGTTGGAAAAGAATGTTACCAGTTTCTTCAAACTTGCTTATCATATGTTTATAATTTGAACTGCAATCTTACGTATCTGGATATGTTTTATTGAATTCAGTAAATTTACTACTGTGTAATCATGTTTAGGGTTGTGCTGTCTATTGCATTAGTTACCCCATAGTTATTTCATGCATCCAATTTATAAAATCACTGGTATGTTTTTTTCTTTTTCTTTTTTTTAAATTACAAACTGTTCTCATTAAGATAAATGATTTTGGGGTTATGTCAGAAGAAAACCCCACCTCTTATCTCCAAATTGGAACATCATTCCCCAGAGATTAGAATGGCCCCTTCTCTAATACTCTTCCGGAAGGCACTGAAGACCTGGTTCTGCCAGCAGGCCTGGGGAACCCAGAGCAGGATGGAGCCCATCAAATGGCTCGTGTGATCTTGCTATCGTCGGGGCGGGGTGGGTGGGAGTTGGGGGTGATTTTTTTTCTTTCAGATTTTGTTCTATTGTACTTTATTAATTTATTTGATTCTTTTTGTTCATTTTTATTGTTTTTTTATTTTAAATATGGTTTTACATTCTGTAAGCTGTCTTGAGTCGTCATGGGCGAATAGATGACAATATAAATAAATAAATAAATAAATAAATAAATAAATAGCATTAATATTAGAATTTGCAGTAATATGGTTTCCTGTAAAAATGTAGGGTTCCTTGTATTTATGTGTTGCTAACCACAAATGTGACTTGTTTTACAGAGGTGGTGTCTATTCTCCTGGGGCTGTGTTCTATAATACAAAACTTGTGGAGAGACTGAACAAGTATGGAATTGAATTCTCTGTCATAAGCAAGCCTGAAGCCTGAAAAGAAAATCCAGATACAATATGGCCAGCAACCCTTTGTGTGTGTGAGCACACACATTCGAAATGAAATAATAAAGTTGATAACTTAATATATATAGTGTAAAGATACTTAGTTGGTATTGCTTGAATGGTTCACATGAGAGTTAGGAAGATGGACTTATTAGTATTGGAAAGAGGTTATCAACTGCTATTAACTAATTAGCAATGGTTAATCTATTCTAACAGAATGACTCATAGAGCCCTCTTGCTTTTTAGAAACAAACCCAATTTCTAGGAGACATTAAATTTAACTCTGATCCATTTCATTTTTAATCAGTAACTATACTTTTTCCAATTTGATTTTTGAAAGTTATTGCACATTAAATTGTGAAAACCATGTCAACTGATCAAATATTGAAGGTGGGAATAAATTTCATTGACATCTTGCTGCTGACTAACAGAATAAAGTAATTGTCCTTAGCTTAGGTCTTGTTGAGTCCAGTCATTTGGTATTTTTCTATATTTGATTGTTTGCTATAGCATTATGAAGTTAAACTTCATATCTTAAGTATCCATTCCAGCTGAAACATACCTGAGTATCTGGCGTTTTTAAAAACTTAATCTCATACTTAGTTGCTGTTATTTCCTTCTGTTATTTTTCAATGCAATAAAAGGATTGAAAAACCTGTTTTCAGTTTCATAAATATTTAAAGCATAATTCAGTATAAGAATTAGATGATCCAATAGGTCAAGAATGTGATATATTTCATCCTGCTATTTTAGATAGTATGATGGAAAATGTAATACGAATTCTAATTTCTTTATTAGCTCAAATTAAAAGCAAGATTATAAATTCTTATATTTAATGCTGAAGGCCTTTTTTTTACATCCGGTACAGAAATGGGATGTTCTGGAACTGCTTATGTTTATTCACAATTTAGGAGGCAACAAGATCATCAACAACATAAACTACATGGATATAGAGAAATCTAAACTTTTATTATGACTTGTGGTACTGATAGAGAACTAAGAAAGTTTTGTTCCAATAAAAGAGAAAGCTGAAATGAGCAAAAAACCTTACTATTGAGGAGAAAACCACATCCCTGTCAATACTGGCAGGGCAAACTATTGAATATAAACTGAGCAAACCCCACACTCAACGTGCACTGATATGCCACCTAGTTGGGTAATGAAATGTCTGCTAGCAGACACCCAAGTTCAGAGAGCATCAAGAACTCCATAAGTCTCATGTTTGGAAAGGAAAGTTCATAATTACCAACAGTAACAAAGCCTTCTTATTACTCTGTTGTTGGGAAGAGTTGAAGATGATACACAGTACTATCCCTATTACAATGAATACTGAATTCTGGTATATTTCCTTCTTTGTTGTGAACAAAGTCTAAAGGAAGAAAAATTTCAAAAAGCTAATGTTGAAATTGGGAAGAAATTCAAAAGCAGTTGACATACACTGATTTAATTTCCAATTCACATATTTTACTTGGTAAACCACATTCACTTAATGCCTTGCTGTAACCTAGCCTCTCGTTTCTTCTTAACTATTAAGGCAACATCATTTTTCAGTTTACTTATACTTGATTCAAGTTGTTCTCCGAAATCCTTCAACAAGTGTGATTGTCTCTCAGTAAAAAGTCGAAGTAGTTGGATGTTATCTTCATCCTAAAAATAAAATAAATAGTATTCTTTCCTGCAATATTGTATAGTATAAAAATGTTTTAAGTTACAGTGTGGTTCATATACCTGTCAAGAAAATGGGAACTTTGATATGAAAACAACAAACAGACAGCCTATAGAACAAAGCTATTTCCATAAGGTATTTTAAATAATTACTGTATACATACATTGGTATTTATCTCATTACTCTCCAACAATTTTGATTTAGAATAGAAAGTATTTCTAAGTATCCTAAATTTGAATAGCAAGAGGGCATATTTACAGCAGGAGAGTATAAGGCTAAGCTAAGCGTTCAATATTGAGGCCTTCCTGACAGCAAATCAAGGTATCTATTTGACCCTAATCTAAAATTGGCCCAGTTTGGTGATGATATCGGGGCTAGAAAAGGCAGTTGAGAAAGTACTAGGTATGAAAACCTGAAGAAAGATAAACTTCTCAGATCTTTGTGGAGATGATATCTAGAAAACAACACACAACAGTTTAGAACTAAGGAGAATGTAATCCATATCTTCCCAAGATAATTATAATGTGTACCGGGGCTCTGTAGTGCTGTAGTTTTAAGAACTGTCCTCTGATCATGTTCATTTTCTGGTAGAAGGATTTGAGAGCTTTAGCAAATTCAGCATCACAGCTGACCCGAGAATTGCACATTGTGCGGCTATCTTTCGATGCTGAAATTATCTTATTAACATGGAGTTTTGAAGGAGATTTTAAGATCTTACCTATAAGAAGAAGATTTAAAAATCAGTGTCAATGGGTTCAGAATAGGAATGCATTGCACAGAAGGGGACCCACCATAAAATGTTACAGCAAAGAGTGCCGGTTGTTTGGAGCTCTAGTTGCAATCATTCCTAATATAGAAAATTTGGGATACATTTGTTAACAAAAATACAGGTAATCCTCGACTTAAAAAGGTTTATTTAGTGCAGGAGTTCCCAATCTGGGGTGCTAGCACCCCCTGGTGGTGCAAGACGATATCCCAGGGTGTGCGAAAACTTGAATTTAGAAGTTTCAAAATAATGCAAATTATATGCATATAATTTTTGTAAGGTATGAAAATATATCAGAAATGTTCTAGGGGTGTGGGGTACAGAAAAGGTAATGAATCCCTGATTTATTGACTGTTCAAAGTTACGGCAGCACTGAAAAAAGAGACTTGTGACCATTTTTCACACTCAGGACCATTGCAGCATCCCCATGACCATGTGATCAAAATTCAGACCATTGTCAATTGACTCAATCATCAGGTTGCAGTGTCCCAAGGTCGTGTGGTCACCTGGTATGATCTTCTGACAAGTAAAGTCAGTGTAAAATCCAGATTCACTTAACAACCATATTACTAACTAAACTACAGTGATTCACTTAACAATTTTGGCAAGAAAGGTCATAAAATGGAGTAAAACTCACTTAACAAATGTTTCACTTAGCAACAGAATCTTTGTGCTCGATTATGGTCATAAGTGGAGGACTACCGCTAATGTTCTTATTTGTATCCTAATTTTGTTGTGATGTTTGCAATTATGCATCACAGCTTAGAAAATTCTGATGTGGTATTTGTGTTGTTTGACTGGATAAACTGGTAAAACCTAGATTCAAATCCACTCTCAGCCACAGAATTTAATTGGGTGGCTTGAAGCTAGTAAATCCAACCTTCATCACAGGGTTGTGGTGGGAGAAAAGACAACAAGGAGTATTTATGTACACTGCTTTTGCTCTTGAATGAAGATTGGAAAACAGATGTCATAATATATAAATGATCTTCAGAATACCATCTCATTACAAAGTCAAAAATGAAAATATTTCACTTGAAACCGGTTGGAACATTCCATCCCAGTCTCCAGTTAATAAAATAATTATTTTAAAAGTTCCTGTTCTCAGCAATTCCAGATGGGTTTAAGCAGTGGTGGGATTCAAAATTTTTTACTACCGGTTCTGTGGACATGGCTTGGTAGGTGTGGCATGGCTTGGTGGGCATGGCAGGGAAAGGATACTGTAAAATCCCCATTCCCTCCCCACCCCGTTAACCTGCTTCCCAGCTCTGTTCTCCTGTGCAGGGCAACAAAAGAAGACCCAGCCGATCAGCTAGGACTCAGGAGGCAGAGAATAGTTGGGGGCAGGGCCAGTTAGAGGTGAAATTTGCCCGTTCTCTGAACTACTCAAAATTTCCACTACTGGTTCTCCAGAACCGGTTAGAACTTGCTGAATATCACCTCTGGGTTTAAGGAATGTTTAACATTGTACAGAACTTCATCAAATCTGGAGGGCTAGTAATAGCTGGCTTATAGATTTCAAAGCAAACATAAAGAAAATTCATGAAGAATTACAATAAGATACTTACTGAAATGGGTTTCTGCCTCATATTCTTTCAGTTTTTCCTTCAGAAGTATGTTTTCCTCTGTCAGAACTCTGTTAACATCTCTAAGTAATTCAGTCTCTTCTTCTAGTTTTAACTGCTTTTGGTAAAGTTCAGCAAAATGGCTTTTGATATCCTAAATAAAATATATTGCTTATGATTTAGGATGTGTATATGCAATTATACAATTAAATAATAATCTATTATTATTAATAGATGGAAATTGCTATTAATGCAAGCTTTTTCTCTGAATTAAAATGTTTATTGGCAATGTAAAAGCAAAGTCCAGATCAATACTTTAAGCAATGTGTCATACTGGGAGGGCAGGGGCACTGGGGAAAAATAAAATGTGCTGATAATTTATAAATCATAAAGTATATAAGATCTCCCCTTGAAGTTTGGTTACTGGTGGGTATATAATTCTTTATTAGAATAGAATAGAATAGAATAGAATAGAATAGAATAGAATAGAATAGAATTCTTTATTGGCCAAGTGTGATTGGACACACAAGGAATTTGTCTGGTGCAAATGCTCTCAGTGTTTGTTTTTTTTAGAAAAGATACATTCGTCAAGAGTCAAGAATCATAAGGTACAACACTTAATAATAGTCATAGGGTACAATAAGTAATCAAATCATACTAGGAAACAGTCAATATATCGTAAGGATACAAGTGACAAAGTTACAGTCATACAGTCACAAATGGGAAGGGATGGGTGATAAGGAGTGATGAGAAGATTAATAGTGATAGTAGTGCAGACTTAGTAAATAGTTGGACAGTGTTGAAGGAATTATTTGTTTAGCAGAGTGATAGCATTCGGGAAAAAACTGTTCTTGCGTCTAGTTGTTCTATGTTGCTGGAGAAGTCCTTCATATATCTGGGAATCTCTTCCTCAAGAACAGGGGTGTCAAACTTGCAGCCCGCAGGCCGGCTGCGTCAAGTACTGGCCCCACCCCCGCCTGGTTTAGCAAAGAGGAAAAAAGTCCCGATACATCATATGACGCCACCATGACAACGCGAGTTTGATACCCCTGCTCAAGAACAAAACAAAACAACTCTCCCATCAGCAAGAAACAATTACACGGATGACTACAGATATACATATCATAGAGACCTAGAGTTAGGCCATTAAATCAATGCTAATTCATAGCAACCACATACTATAGATTGACCTTCTTCAGGAGGCACTTCCCCATCCTGCCTCTTCAGAACTTCCAGCCTATTGTTGCTGTATGGTAATATCTGAAAATGCTGGTCTAATGAGATACAGTTCCACAAAATAAATCATTTATAATAATGGGAATCACTCTCAAAATAGCAGTTCAAAGGGGAAGCTTATCCAGATAGGAATATTGCATGGACTAAAGGCTAAAATCTCATTATACAATCCTAGGATATCCTTGGATATCCTTCAAAAGCGATAGCTGCTCACTTCTGAAAAACAATTCCATAGTTGAGAACTGTATGTAGAAAAACATACCTGTTTAAAGTAGAGGTCTCCAAACTTGGCAACTTTAAGACTTGTGGACTTCAGGGAGTTGAAGTCCATAAGTCTTAAAGTTGCCAAGTTTGGGGACCTCTGGTTTAAAGTATGCCAAGTTAGAAGCATGACTGCAAGCCCCGCAGAGTTATCCTGTGGGAAGATAATCAGCAATATGTTTAATCAATAGCAAGATACAGCTCTAGTAAGTACATGAAAATTTCCAGAAACCACCTGGAAAGTTCAGATCTCAAGCTATAGCTGGGAAGTCTTAATCTGTTTCTCCTTTTTAATCATTCTCATATTTCTATTTTCCTAACAGAGAAGGTAGCCTTTTCTGGTTTCCTACTTTTTCCTTTTTGTTGTTTTTTTTGGGGGGAGGGGGGGGGATTTATGGCAGAACTCGTGATGTATTTATTTTTCACCCCTTTCTTCTAGCATATCAATAGGAGTTTTTCCTTCCTTTTAGTCCTGATCCCTTTATCATCTATTCTACAGTAATCCTGGCAACCGTTCTATATTGGTTGCTGTTCCAAAGCTCTGGAACAGATCAGTTTTGTCAACTTATGGCATGTTAGGAAATCTGTTCCTATTATGTTACAAAGGAGCTGTGATGCTATTCCTACAATAGTGCTGTTTCCCCTTAAATATTTGTACAAGATTGAATATCTGTCCTGAGGATATCCCAAATGAAGTGAGAGTGCAATGACATCAATCTATACTCTTCAGTAAATCGACCATTCTCCCATTAACTCTTGCCACAATTATCCTCTCCAACCTTTGAAAATTCTGAATAATGGCTAGAAATAAGGTCTTTCTGTTTGGATGATCCAATTCCAGGCAACATTTCCAAGCTTTATCATACATATAACATGTTATCTCGCCAGTACCACTGTCCCACTCCAGTATAATTTCATACTTCTTTCTCTATTTGCTTTTTCAGTGCTGGCCTTTTCTCACAACCCTCTCAGATCCTCCTCCCCTTTTCCCTGGACTCCCTCCTGCCTGTTTGAAACTCCTTCTCTATTCAAAAGCTGGCCAAATACATAAAAACATTCATTATTTCAGCTATATGGAAATGAAAAATAAAGTGCATTTAACTCACCAGATCACCTCGTGTTAAAATCCTCGCTTTTGGATTATCAATAATATATGAGCCTTCGCTAATGACAGCCATGCCTTCCTCAGTAGAACACAATTCTGCACATCCTTCTGCAGGACCAGGAATATACCATTAGTTAAGAAACATGCATTATTTTCTAGCTGACAACAGGATCATTTTGTGTCAATATTGTTTATTTTTCTATCAGTGATCCTGACTAACATTGTAATGTCAGATTGATATATCCTTAGGCTTCAGACTTCTATTTTAAAGATTATTTACATCATGCTTCTAAATAGATTGGCCTCAGCTAACCCAAGTGGTCGTCCTTCACCTCTCACCTGATGGCATATTCTGCTATAGCCTTCAGGTGCCTGCAGGTATCCCACTCTTAGCCAACAACCACCATTATGATACTGCTCATGCACAGTATCCCAGGGAAACAGGAAGCATGCTAGAGGAACCAGTGTCACCCAAGAAAACTAAGCAAGGATCCAGAGTCACTGCATCAGGGAGATAGATGGCATTTAAATTTAATAAATAAATAAACTATTTCCAACAGAACAGTTAGAATTTTATGGTTGTGTTAATCTAATAATGAACAAGAAAGATGAACTAACCAACAATAAAAGGAATTGTGCATTTGGTCCAAAGGGCAACAGTACAGCTTTCTACACTGAAATCGAACTTGATCCAGTATAGTATATATTATTCCAGCTGCTTATAATGCAAAGTGATATCTAGACCCCCTCCAATCGGGTTTCAGGCCCAGGCACAGCACGGAGACGGCGTTGGTCACATTGGTGGATGATCTCTGGAGGGCCCGGAACAGGGGTTGTTCCTCTGTCTTGGTCCTGTTAGATCTCTCAGCGGCTTTTGATACTGTCGACCACAGTATCTTATTGCGGCGGTTGGAGGGGTTGGGGGCGGGAGGCACCGTGTTGTGGTGGTTCACCTCCTTCCTCTCTGACTGTTCGCAATTTGTGTTGACAGGGGGGCAGAGATCAGCCCCGAGGCCCCTACTGTGTGGGGTGCCTCAGGGGTCGGTGCTCTCACCCCTGCTGTTCAACATTTATGTGAAGCCGCTGGGTGAGATCATCCGTGGCTTTGGGGTAGAGTTCCATCAGTACGCTGATGATACTCAGCTGTACATCTCTACCCCGGGCCACCCCAATGAAGCCGTTGAAGTGATGACCCGGTGCCTGGAGGCCGTGCGGAGTTGGATGGGTCGTAACAGGCTTCGTCTCAACCCGACCAAAACCAAGTGGCTGTGGTTTCCTGCGCCCAGATACAACCAGCTTGTTCCTTCGCTGGCCGTGGGGGGAGAGGTTCTGACCCCCGTGGAAAGAGCGCGCAATCTGAGTGTCCTCCTGGATGCATGGCTGTCTTTAGAAGATCATATTGCAGCCGTCGCCAGGGGGGCCTTTTGTCAGATTCGTCTGATCTACCAGTTGCGGCCCTTTCTGGATCTGGGCGCACTTCGCACAGACACCTCCGCCCTCGTCATCTCCCGCTTGGACTATTGCAATGCTCTCTACATGGGGCTCCCCTTGAAGAGTCTCCGGAGGCTGCAGTTGGTTCAGAATGTGGCCGTGCGGGTGATCGTGGGTGCCCCTTGGAGCTCCCATGTAACACCGCTTCTCCGCAGGCTGCACTGGCTTCCTGTGGTCTTCCGGATTCGATTCAAGGTGGTACTGACTGTATTTAAAGTGCTCCATGGCTCGGGACCTGGGTACCTACGGGACCGCCTGCTGCCATCAACAGCCTCCCGCCGCCCAGTACGCTCTCACAGGGTTGCCCTCCTTGGGGTGCCGCCGCCTGATCATTGCCGGCTGGCGGCCCCAAGGGTGCGGGTCTTCTCTGTGGGGGCCCCCTCCCTGGGGAATGATCTCCCCCCAGAGATACGGGCCATGACTGACATCCAGACCTTCCGGCGCGCAGTTAAGACCTTATTCTTCCAGCAGGCCGGCCTGGCCCAGTAAATGGTTTATGGGTTTTAATCTAATTTGGTTTTAAATTTTTAAATCTTAATTTTTAATTAATCCCGGAATTTTAAATTTTTGTATTTTGTAATTGATGGGATTTGGCCGGATTCTTATATTTAATTTGTTTTTAAACTGTATATATTCTGTTTTTTAGTAGGCTGTACACCACCCCGAGTCCCTTTTTGGGAGAGGGAGCGGTATAGAAATTTAATTAAATAAATAAATAAAATAAATCTGAAATGTTTAGAAGTTACAGCTACAGATGTAAGAATATTATATTATTATTTTCTTCTTTTCAATTATTGTATTGTTTCTGCTTAGTTTGTTATTTCTTAGGTCTATTTGGCCAATAAATTCATATATGCAGGCATAATACATATATCTGTATACATACATATATTTTTATTACTTTTTTGCAGGTTTACAAAGACTGGCTCTTTATATCAACGAGCCAAGGTAGGGTGGGGAATCTTTGATAGACTCTTGATATTCCAGATACATTAAGCCTGGCTAAAGGTGAGGCAAGATGGAAGTTTAGTGTACCAACATTTGGAAAACTACAGGTTTTGCATCCCTAAATACTCTATATCCGTACACTGCAAGTACTTCTTAGTTGAGGGGAATAAGGTAAGGAATAAGGGAATAAGAATAATCTGTTGGATTGCATGGTGAACTGTTGATCAGAAATCTCTTGCCTAGCAAATAATAGTTTTTGAGCTTTCCATGAGTAAAGTTGGACTTGATAGCATTTGCGTCATAGCAGCCAAAGGGTATGCAACTGCCCAGTACTCTTCCTAGTGTTAGCAGAGAATTCTGCATAGGGACACACAGAGCTAAAATATGTAAACTATTTTACTAAATAGTATTGCGTGAAAGCCTTGGCAGGCCAAAGTTATGATAAGTGATAGATCTACTGTATCTATTGTAGCATCTACTGTATGAGCTCACCTGGTGACAATCATGGCATTGGGAAGAATGCAGTTTAGAATGTAAGATGAGATGATTCTGAACAGCCTGAATGAATGAGAACAATGGACACACTGTGTATTTCCAAAATGGAGACTGATGTAATAGATCAGAATATGGCAGTGTTCTAGAGAGGAGGGAGGCAAGGAGCATTAAGAAACTTCCTAACAGTGAGGACAATTAATCAGTGGAAAAGGTGGCCTTCAGAAGTTGTAGGTGCTTCATCACTGGAGGTTTTTAAGAAGAGACTGGACAACCACCTCTGAAAAGCTATGGGGACTCCTGCTTTAGATAGAATTAGATAGAAATCTTTGCTAATATTTCATTCTGATTTATGAGTCATATGCTGTCCAATTTAGTTAATTATTAATATTAAATTTATCAATAACAGGTTTTGAAACCTATAACTCTAATATAGGTAATTCTTGCCTTACGAATGTGATTGGGACTGGAAATCTGGTCATAAGTCATTATTGTTGAAAGTCATTTCTAACAGAATGAGTGGAATATGTGGAAAGTTCTGGGAATAGTGAAAAAAAAACCATCTGGATTAGATAGTATAAAATCACTGCAAGAAAATAAGAAAAAATAATTATGCTATAGAATTAACAGTCAAGTTTATGAAGTGATGCTAATGAGAAATATGAAAGTTTGCTGGAATGATAAGTAGAAAGAAGCTGTGAGTGAGAAAAGAATTGCAAATTAGGAGCATGATTGCAGAAGAAAACAGAGGATGAGAGAAAGCTATCACAGAATGTATACGGAGAGAAAAAAAGAAGGTTGCAATAATGTAGCCCACAGAAGCAAGGATCACTAAGAAAAAAAAAGAAGCAAAGAAAACTCAGAGTGGAATAGAAATTTAAAAAATCATTTTGGAATTGAAGGAACAGTGCTTAAGAAATCAGTAAAATGAAGTGCTAAATAGAAATATTAGAGAAGACAAGGATATAAAAGGGATGAAAATTAAAAATGAAGAATTTAAATTGCAAGCATTCGCATATGATCTGGTTTTCATTTTAGAAGATCCATTAGAAACAGCATTAAAACTGATAGAAAAGATAGAGGTATATGGAAAGGTAGCTGGTCTGAAAATAAATAAAGATAAAACAAAGATTTTGACAAAGAATATGTTACTAAGACAAAAGGATGAATTGGCAGATGTTTTGAAAATTCAGGTCACAAATAAGATCAAGTATTTGGGGATACATTTGACAGCAAGATGTAGCACACTTAAAGAGAATAATTATATTAAACTCAAGCAACAGATAGTGACAGATTTGGTGAAATGGGAAAATTTACAATTATCAATAATAGGGAGAATATCAACAATCAAGATGAATATATTACCTGGAATTCTATATCTGTTTCAAACAATTCCAATAAGGCTAGGGAAAGATTATTTTGGATTTAAATAAAATTATGTTGAAATATATATGGCAGGGAAAGAAAACGAGAATAAAACTAAAATTTCTGCAAGATGCTAGAATAAGAGGAGGATTTGGCCTGCCTAATTGGGAGTTATACTACCAAGCTACAAATCTGCTGTGGGTTAAGGATGGATAACATTAAGAAATACTAGATTGTTGACATTAGAAGGACATGATTTGTTGTTGGGGTGGCATGCCTTCTTATGGTATAAGGGAACTAAAACACAGGGGTACTGTAGAAGACATTATATACGGGAAGCTTTGTGGTTAAATTGGGAGAAGACTAAAAGGCAATGCTATTTGAAAATTCCAGTCTGGCTATCGACTATTAAAGCATTTTCTTATCCTATAACATATAAAAAGGAACAAAGAGTTAGATATGGTGAAATATTGAATGAAAAGGGTGAACTTAAATCTATGCAAAAACTAGAGGAACAAGGTATAAAGATTAATTGGTTTTCATATGTGCAAATACGTTCTAGATATGATGAAGATTCCAAAACAGAAGGTTTTTATGATACGTTGACTGATTTAGATAAGATTTTGACAGGTACTGATGAAAACGCGATTAAAAAACTGTATAGATATTTATTAGGAATTAAGCTAGAAGAAGAACAAGTTAAAGAAACAATGATTGCTTGGGGGGGAAATTTTGGATATAGGATTGATTTAGAGAAATGGCAAAAATTGTGGTCTCAAAATTATAAAATGACAATGTCAATATTATATAAAGAAAATTTGTATAAGATGTTTTACAAAGTAGCATCTACCCCCAACAAGAATAGCAAGAATGTTCAAGAACAAGTCAGAAAAGTGTTGGAAATGTCATCAGATACCTGGTTTATATTACCATATGTGGTGGACGTGTGCAGATGCTAAAAGATATTGGCTAAAATCCACACATGGTTGGAAAAATGACAAAAAAACACATAGACTTGAAACCAGAGATTTTCTTATTGGGAATCTAACCTGAAATATACAGTAAGGAATTGAAATATTTGATTGTAAATGTATTAACAGCGGCTAGGATTGTATTTGCTAAAAATTGGAAAAATGAGAAAATACCAATACAGGAGGAAGTTATTAAGAAAATCATGGACTGTGCTGAAATAAGTAGATTGACATTTGAAATCAGAGAACAAGAAGATAAACAATTTTATAAGATTTGGAATTTATTTTATCAATGGTTAGACAATAAAATATGGTAATGAAATATGTAGAATTTTAGAAATATATAAAGATGTATTATTATAATAAACTATGGGATAGATCTGGGATGATAATATGAATTGTCATAAAATAAATCAATTAAAATATGGATTATTTTGCATAACATGAATAAGTAACAGTATAGTCAAATGATAGATTAATAAGGATATTAATGTATTTAGGAATATTTGATAGATAATATGAGAATATATACAAGTAATTGTAAGTGATGACTATAAAGTGGATGCACAAAAAATTTGTAAACCAACTGACACACTGTATGTAAGTGGAAGATGGCTTGATGTTTTTATGTAGTGTTTGTGTATGTTTGTTTAAAAAATAATAAAATTTGTTTAAAAAAAATCAGTAAAATGAACGGAATTTAAAATAAATGTTATGAAATTATCTGGAACAAACATAAGTTCTCAGTATACAAACAATTAAGTGATAAGTCGCAGATCATAAATCATGATACAATAATAATCATAAGATACAAACAATTGAAAAATCATAATATACCAATAGGAGAAAGTAATAGGAAAGATGAGAATATGACAAGGATAATACCAATACAGGTAGCTCTCAAGTTACGATCACAATTGCTGCTAAGGTGAAACCTTTGTTAAGTGAATTTGCCCAATTGTACAACTTTTCTTGCCACAGTTGTTAAGTGAATTTGTTATGTTAGTAACATGGTTGTTAAGTGAACCTGGATTTTGCTTGTCAGAAGGTCGCAGAAACTGATTACATGACCCCAGGGTACTGCAACCATCATAAATATAAACCACTTGCCAAGCATTTGAATTTTGGTCATGTGATCATGGGGATACTGCGAGGTTGTAAGTGTGAACAATGGTCATAAGTCACTACTTTCAGCACCCTTGTAACTTGTTGCACCCTGACGAAGCTGTGGAAATGATGACCCGGTGCCTGGAGGCTGTGTGGGGCTGGATGGGGCGAAACAGGTTTCAGCTCAACCCAGCCAAAACTGAGTGGCTGTGCTTTCCGGTGCCCCAATACAGCCAGCTTACTCCTTCGCTGGCCGTGGGGGGGAAATTCTGGCCCCCACGGAGAGGGCGCGCAATTTGGATGTCTTCCTGGATGTACAGCTGTCGTTGGAAGACCATATAGCAGCCGTCGCCAGGGGGGCTTTTTATCAGGTCCGTAGAATCTACCAATTGTGGCCCTTTCTGGATCAGGATGCACTTCACACGGTCACATCCGCCCTCGTCATCTCGTGCCTGGATTATGCCAATACTCTCTACATGGGGCTCCCCTTGAAGAACACCCGGAGGCTCCAAATGGTGCAAAATGCAGCCGCGCAAGTGGTTTTGGGGGCTTCTTGGAGCTCCCATGTTACACCACTTTTGCGCGAGCTGTAGCCTTCCGGGTGCGATTCAAGGTGTTGGTGACCATCTTTAAAGCGCTCCATGGCTCAAGACCTGGGTATTTACGGGACCGCCTGCTGCCACCGTTGGTCTCTCGTCGACCAGTACGCTCCCATAGGGTGGGCCTCCTCGGGGTGCCACCGGCTGGACGGCTGATGACCCCGAGGGTTTGGGCCTTCTCTTTGGGAGCACCCTCCCTCTGGAACGAATTGTCCCCGGAGATGAGGACCGTCCCCGACCTAATTGACCTTCTGGCGTGCACTAAAAACCCACCTATTCCATCTAGCCGGTCTGGCCTAGAGTTATATGTAATGGTTTTAAATTTGGTTTTAAATGGTTTTAATTTTTTTAATTCCCTACTTCTTAATTTTTAATGGCCAATTTATTTAATTATTTTAATGCATTTTAAATTATTGTATATGTATTTATATGTTTTTATCTGGCTGTGCACCGTCCTGAGTCCCTAGGGAGAGGGGGCGGTATACAAATTTGAATAATAAATAAATAAATAAACTTTGAATGGTCACTAAATGAACTGTTGTAAGTCGAGGACTGCCGACACAGCCTACTACATCCGTAAATATCTTGAGGCATAAGACAGTGCTGAGGGAGTTGTGCTACCATGCTAGGTAGCAAATTGGACAGTAGGGTCTGAGATAATAAATGGGAAATTTAAGGAAAGGGTTGATATTGATCAGGAAGTAAGTCCTGTACATATGATATCCCTTGGTGCAATATTTTGAAGCCCTTCTTCAAGCTGAGGTTGCCAGGGCAGACCAAGAGTAAAGGATTGTTTAATATTAAGTGTTTCAAAAAAATAAAAGACAGGTTTATGCAGTGAGTTTGGGTATATAGACATGAAACTTAGCAAGATGCAAATATAATTTAATAAAGCTGAAATTAAAATAATACCTTGAAGTCCCCACAAGTCAACAATTAAAGCATTTCTCTGTAAATAGTTCAAAAAATCCTGGGAAACCTTCATGGATGAAAATTGAACCAATTCTTCTATTTTAGGATTTGCATTTTTCCAAGCAGGTTTTGTGTATAATACATGTGGGAGATCATAAACTTTATATCTAAATATGCAAAAGAAGCAATGGTTCAATGAAAAGTCAGTTATTTTATTACTATTTTATTTTTGCATCTCTTTCCCTCTGAAAGAAGCCCAGAAACAAAGCTAAAAAAAATCAAAGCAATATTTTAAAAGAAAAAAAATCAAATTGAGCATTAAACAGTAAAGGCACATACCTTCAACAAGACAATAAAAATGCGAGACTCAAAATACATTCATTTTTAAATAACAGATATATATATAAAAAGAATACCCAATTTGAATTCCCCTTTGGGCAACTTCTTTAATCCATTTAACTCCAAGGCACTGAAAAATGTGAATCTGGAAATCAATTCGTTTGCCCAGCAATTCCAAAGGGTCGATAATCATATCATCATCGGTCAAAGGTCTGTAGAGTGGAAGAAGAGAAAAAAGGGTAAGAATAGTGTTAAGCGTGTAAGAGAGTAGTGACATTCATCCTGTTGGATTGTGAAGACCGCTATGAACCTGTTCTACCCTCCCCCTCAAGATGGCTACATGGAAGACCATCAAAAGGAATGCTTCATTTATCAAATAATCATTTGTCATTCTATCCAAATTAGGACATGTTAACTCTGAATTCTGAGTTATCCTCACTATTCAGAAAAATGCATTATCTCATACTTATCATATTCTATGGGCCTTTCCTGAAGCCATTTTTATTCTACAGTCATGATACATAAATGCTTACCTCCCGTTTTGCATACATGGGATAATGTTGATCAATAGGATTGCTTCCTCCATTCCTTCAGAATTCAGAAGTTCAATTTGTTCCTCAAGTTTCATGCAATAAGCAAGAGATTGGAGCCAGATATGAGCAGATCCTAGATGAATTGCCTCCACAGGATCCCAAAATGGATCACTCTCTTTGTCAACTTGTATATCTTCTCCATTTAAAAACTGCTGGTAAAGCTCTTCCATTATAAATTTTCTGTTGATGAACTTGGGTTTTGACCAAATCCATACCTACAAAAACAAATTCTATTCTGTCTTAATTGTTTATATTCTGAAAACTGTATGTATTGTTCAAAAAAATAGAGGCAGCATAGACAGAAATTTCTACTTGGATGAAAAGTCCTGGAGATTATTATAAACATATGTCTTCACCTCCAGCCTAATTGGGAGAAGAGAGGCTGAACACATAGCATATGATTAACTTTTTGCTTCTGTTAATAAAAATAAGAAAGGATTAAGAAATAAATAATCTGCCTTCCAAGTGAAATACCTAGAGGTATTTGGCATTTTATTTTCAGAAGAAGGATAAGCATCAGAGTTCAGTTTTATTTGAACTAGGAGAGGTAGGAGTTGAAATGTTTAATATTTCTTCTTTTTTTAATGGCTAACTGGATAATTATGCATGTATATTTGAAATATTTTTCCTATGGATGTATCTCGACACATATGCTTTAATAAATAAATAACATGGAAAAGAAAGAAGACAGAAGCAGCATAAGTCTTTGTCCGTGAATACCAATAAAATCAAATGTCATAAAATATGTCTTTACATTTGAACAGCTAATTTGGAGCTTCAAAATAAGACCAATCACAGTACCATAAATGCCTTTCGATGGGAAAAGAACATTCACAAGAAACTCACTGCAATTCAGTGCACTCTTGCAATAATGCAATATTCTACTAATGCAGAAGTAGGTTCGTACCTGGTTACTAACTTTGTGTACTACTTTAATTATGATCTCTTTTTGCAGGTCATAACCTCTGGAGTCTGAGGATGCTAGATTTTTCACTTTCAGTTCTAACTTTAGGTCCTGTTAAAGAAAAGCTCAATACAGTATTTTTGTTAAGTAGCACTTTGGCATAAATATGGAAAGCTACCAAAAGCAAACTCATGGAGATTCTTGTATATTTGTGTGTCTGCATAATTTCTAAATGCTTTTCCTTCCTTTTCAAGAGGTTTCCAATGTTAGGTTCCTTTAATTATTCTGCAACATCACTTACTTGAGAGCATAAATAGCCACAACAATACCCTATTCTGTGAAAGAAAAATTATTGTTCTTATTTATTGAATGACAATACAAAAACAGATTACATAACTAAATCAAGAAGTACCCTCAAGCTACTCATGTTTTTATGTTCTTTCTAAGCACATACAACTCTGCCAAAAATAGATTGTGCCATAGTGGCACATGAGACATGAGACTAATCCATGCACAAGATTTCCATCGTGTGGTGACTTAGTTTTCTGAACTGTTTCAACAATAATAAATATTTTTATAGTCAATCAAATTTAAATTAACTAACATGTCTATTCCATTTATAAACTAGTTCTAACCCATTTTTCCTTACATCATGAAATACCTTCAATAAATGCTGGACTGCAACTCCCAAAAA
This sequence comes from Bungarus multicinctus, assembly GCA_023653725.1. NCBI lineage: Eukaryota > Metazoa > Chordata > Lepidosauria > Squamata > Elapidae > Bungarus > Bungarus multicinctus. The sequence continues at coordinate 65,336,520 of CM042836.1, read as the reverse complement.
ATCTAGTATGTAATAAAGAGAGAAGCATGTATTCAAGCCATACCTTCTTCAACTCTATACTCATTTGATTTACTTCAGCAACCAATGGCATCAACTTAATATAATCATGGAATGCAGCAAGGACACTGGGGTCTGGCTTGCCATCCTTCCTGTGTGCAGCACCTTTCAGAAAAGCAGCCCAGGGTCAAGACTAAACAAATAAAGTTGCCTGCAATTTATTCATTTTACAGAGAACTTATTGGAACATATGTAGGATTACAACTTTTGCTAGCTTATATTGACTATCATATTGTTTATTTTATTTTATTTTTATTTATTTTTGTCAATTGCTTACAAGATAATAGGTATAAGTATAAACATAGATATGAATACATGGATACATATAAGAAAAATAAAAAAAAATAAAAGAAACAATAGGACTGGGACAGTAGGCACATTGGCGTGCTTACACACGCCCCCTACAGACCTCTTAGGAAAGGGGTGAAGTCAATAGTAGACAGTCTAAGGTTAAAGTTTTAGGGGTTTGGGGAAGAAACCACAGAGTCAGGTAGAGTATTCCAGACATTGACCACTCTGTTGCTGAAGTCATATTTCCTGCAATCAGGTTTGGTGCAATTAACCTTGAGTTTGTATCTATTATTTCCTCTTGTGTTGTTGTGGTTGAAGCTGAAGTATTCATTGACAGGTAGGACATTGCAATGTATGATTTTATATACTATACTTAGATCGGACTGAAGGTGGCGTAGTTCTAGGTTTTCTAGGTCTAGAATTTCAAATCTGGTGGCATAAGGTATTCTGCAATGAGTAGAGGAGCGGAGAACTCTTCTTGTGAAATATTTCTGGACTTTCTCAACTGTGTTAATATCAGATACATGATATGGGTTCCAGACTGATGAGCTGTATTCAAGTATAGGTCTAGCAAATGTTTTGTATGCTCTAGTTATTAGTGTAATATTACGAGAGAAAAAGCTATGTAAGATTAGATTAACAACTCTTAACGTCTTTTTGGTATGATCATTGGAGATGATTAGAGATGAGTATTGTGCAAACATCCCTTTGTTGATGAGACAATGACCTAAGCACAGAATTACTTTAAGATTTGTGGATGGTGCCCATCAACTTCAAGTTCTGTCCCAGTTCCATATTTTGCAAAGTACTGCTTGGAATAGAGGGATGGGTCTGTTAGTCTCTCTGATTGTTATTAATAGTGGAATCCCTTCAATCCACTCTCACTGAACAGATTTTCAAACAAGTTTATAATAAAAGAAAAGCACCTTGTTACAAGTTTAAAATTGCAAACCTTGACAGGGGAATGATTACAGAAAGATGCTTACCAAGTTTGTCTACACTGAAGCCTTTGGCAGCTGCCAGCTCTGATTGAATGAAATCATAATCATATCTGCTCAGATCCTCGCTGGTGCGGTTGATTGGAGGGCCAATGTAGAGGTATGCACTGTTTGATCCCAAAATTAGCCGGTCCTGAGGGATTGTATACACTATGCATGCTGAAAGGATTTCTATTTCATTGTAGTTTATAAGCTTATTAAAAACCAAAACTGTCAAATGAATATTATTGTTTTGGAGCCAGGAAAAGAGTGAGAGAATTGTTATTTAAAAGGGACTGAACTGTTGTTTTTAAATTTATTTATTTATTTATTGCTTTTAAAATAATGACAGAGCCACAGAAAAAATAAAAACTCCAAATAAAAATGCATGCATTGTCAAAGAAGAAATAAAACACACATAAAAGCATTGAGCTCTTAAGTGAGAAGAATTCTTTCAAATGTCTTAATTATAAACTCAGCATGTGGCATCTGTTCCTTACAACATTAGCCCCTTTTTCTAAAATAAACAGATAACACGGATGCAATATTAACCTACTTAAAAGTAATTTAAGGGGCTTCTAATAAAATAAAGTAGTGAAACACTTTGTGCTCTGCACAATGTACAATACAAGGGTTCAGTACATCCAAAATGAAAGATTCAAATCCCCAATCTACCCTGAAATGATTTTGCTGTTTCTCAGTCTAGCTTCAGAATTATTGTGAAAATAATACAACAGAGAAGAGGGAAAAGAACTACAGATCACATCTTGGATGTCCTCGAGGAAAGTTAGACTAACAAACCAATGAGTAAGTGTGCTGTCCAATTTCGGCTGCAGTGAATTTGATCTGGAAGACTTTAAAAATGTTTCCAAAGACAAGTTTTACATTCAAGAGGAAGAGTTGAAAAGTAAAATTGCCCATTTCAAATGTAGTCTAATTTCCTCATTACTTGGACAAACTTTGTTTCACTGAAACAAGATACTGGGTCCTACAGCAATGCCATCATGTGGTTTGTTTGTGTACTTACCCTGCTTTTTGAACTCAAATTGTGTCTTAGTCAAGAAAATATAATTAAAAAATTTACAGCGTGTGTGAGCCCAATCTACTTTCCCTTTGATGGTTATACAATAGCCAAAGTAATAATTTTCTCTCCAAAGTATAATATTCTCTTGTGCTTTAGATTATGCAAGTTGTGAATTCAGTTGATGTCCTCTGGTATCTGCCAAGATCGATAAATGTCTTATTTATATTGCCTGTATAAAATACAAAACTGGAGAGGCTGCCAAAACACTTATTAAGCCATAATGTTCAACAAAAGTGTTCAGCTTAATGGCCACAATACTTGCATCTACTCTCTCTTAATGGAGACTGAGTTCTTGCCAAATGATCCTAAGCCTCAGTTTGAAAATCCAGTTTGCTCAGTAGGTGTAGCAGAGTTGACTTTCAAGAGCCACCTGGTTTGTATTTTGGAACAATAGCATTCCAAGGTAGGAGACATACCAGGACATTGGAGAAATGACAAATCCACACAAAACTCACCAGATGCTGAAGTTTAGTTTTCATTACAATGGGTACTCCATTCACAATGACTTTACATTTATCCCAAGGAGATATAGTAACTTTGCCATCGGTGTACGTGAATGTTGCGTGCTTATCCAAAATGCTGGAAAAAAGCAAGGCAAGCAATTCATACCACAAGTTAAAGGTTTTGTGCTATAAATCCAGGAAATATAACAGGATGTCTAGTAACACAACCATATATGGAACAAAGAAGATATCATTGGGAATGAGGAGGACAAAATGAAGGGAGGATGTTCAAGTTCAGTGACATTGTCCTCACTTTGCATATCACACATTTTTATTTCAGTCTCTACCAACACTTTCAATCTCAAAAGATTATCTACTCCTATGATAGTTTCTTATTTAGCCGGGCTTAAGATTTTTGAAAGGGTAAGGGCTGAAAAAGACAAAGCAATGTTTCAAAATGTTTAGCACTGTATCTGGGAAGAAATGTTTTAAAGTTTTTAATTTTCTTGTAATTATATAAAGCTCATGTTACAATGGTTATATGACTTCTGCCTCAAAATGACGGCAAGAATTGTACACAAATTGTAGTTGAAAGATACTGAGAAAGAAAGGGCCCTGATAATCCATATGGGTCTGGAAATAATCCATATGGGTCTGTTATGATCCAAAAGAAAGGATGCCTGGAATATCACAGCTGTGAGACAGGGAGACAAAGGTATTAATAAGCCTCCTATTTAATGGGCCTCTAATTATTGTACAAAAATACATAAAACCAAATTATATCCCCATCAATTTCATGCACTCTAATAGTGAGCACTGAATTGTTCTGATACATACCCCAAACCTCTGAGGATGATTGTGTTTGATGGAGATTGGCCAACCTCAGAAGACCCTGAAAGGAAAAAGGTTGTCTTGCATATTTGTGCCACACTAAATATTGATCTGGATCAGTCTATCTCAAACAGGTTCTTTCCAAATGCACTGGACATGAATTTCCTAGACTGCCAAGCCAGAATGGGCATTATTTTGCTGATTGTAATTGACAGTTGCAGTTTATTCATATATAAAGAGCATCAGACCAATGAAAGTTACCCTAGGGTGTCCATAATAGAAACACAAAAAAACCTAACAGCTAACAGAAAATTAACAGAACTAATTAACAGAAAAAGACCGAATGGTCCATCCAGGGGTGGGATCCGACCGGCATAACAACTGGTTCGGGGACCGCACACATGCGCGCCAAATGCGCGCTGCATGCACGTGCACACTACCGGCTTGGGTTAGCATTTACCTTCTCCAGCTGATGAGCAGCACTCAGCTGTGCTATGCAAAGCAGCTGAGGAAGAAAACGCAGTCACTAAAGGACAGCCTAGAGCAGAGGTCTTCAACCTTGGCAACTTTAAGACGTGTGGACTTCAACTCCCAGAATTTCTCAGGCAGCTGGCTGAGGAATTCTGGGAATTGAAGTCCACACGTCTTAAAATTGCCAAGGTTGGAGACCCCTGGCCGAGAGCCTAGGCAGGCGGGCGGGCCAAACAGCAGATCAAAATCTCGCTCCAGCAAACCGGTTAGGTGTCAGCTGCTCTTTGGAGCTACCGGTTCTATAGAATCAGACCGAACTGGTAGGATCCCACCCCTGGGTCTATCAGGTCTGCCCTTTCCTTAAGATACTTGCACCAGTTTTATTAAAAAAACAGGCTGTAAGCTCTTACATTTCTTTGAATGATATTATTTATGCACCGGATGCTTCATACAGGTAGTCTTCAACTTATGACCACCATTGAGTCCAAAATTACCGTTGCTAAGTGAGACATTTGTTAAGTGAGTTTTTCCCCATTTTACGACTTTTCTTGCCTCATCTGTTAAGTCCCTGTAGTTGTTAAGTTAGTAAGAAGGCTGCTAAGTGAATTTGGCTTCACTATTGACTTTGCTTATCAGAAGGTAACAAAAGATGTTCATATGACTCTGGGACACTGCAACTGTCATAAATATGTATTTGAATTTTGATCAGTATTTGAATTTTGATCAGATGACCATGGGAATTGCTGCAATGGTCATAAGTGTGAAAAACAGTCATTAATCACTTATTTCAGGGCCGTTGTTTACTTTGAACAGTCACTAAATGAATTGTTGTAAGTCAAAGACTACCTGTATTACAAAATGAAATGTTACAGTTAAACAAAATAATACCATCTTGAATGAAATACTTCAGAACTCCTGAAAGCTGAGAGTCTTCATTGATATTCACAAGATATGGAAAAGTTTCCATCATCTGTCTCTCCTGCTGAAGAATCAAATCAATCTTATTTCAGCAGATATTCTTTTCCACATGCCGAAGATCACATGACATGTTCCCTTTAAGTAATAAATACACTTTCCCAAAGGATGCTGAAAGAGAGGGCTATTATAAATAATGGTGCCATTCTGTATTGCATTCCTCTCAAATCATCCTTCTCATTTAAAAATCTAGTATGACAACAAAATCGTACCTATATACTTCTAAGGATATCTGAAACTTTATGAAGCAAGAATCTTTGTTGTTGTTATTTTTTCCTGTTATGGGGATAGTTCTCAAGATCTGAGTATTAACAGTATGAATGTTTGCTTTTATATCCTGGAACCCCCTCACATACTGTACACTATGAGCAGAGAGGTATTGACAGCTATTAAAGATATAGTATCATCTATGAGGATTTAATTTTTTGCACCATTATTTCTTCTGCTCTCAAGCCAGTGTTTTCATTTGTTTATTTTCTTCTTACACCTTCCCCGTCCCCAACACACGAGTACAGTTCTACAGCTCAGTCCAGAGATGGACTTCTGGGCTGAGTGAGGACTATACTTGGTCTTGAAGTTCAAATCCTGAGAGCTGTCTTCCAAAACACAAGGTAGGCCCACAGCAAACCATAATGTAGATTTTTATCACTTCCTACCATTTAAAATTAAATTAATTAAATGCAAATAGCATTTCTCTTTTGTCGAATACTGCTCAGGAGTAATTCAAAGCTTCCAGAGGCCACCTGTGTCCTGGAGACTTGAGGTTATGCATTTTTGGCATGAAGAGTCTGAGTTGCTAAACAAAATAATTTAGCCTGCATACTAGATCTGTGGAAATTTCTGGAGGAAAGTAAATGAATCTTACTGGAAGCAGTCTTTGTTCAGCCCACTTGAAAAAGCTGTTGCAGCTGTAAAGATCTGGCATGTTCAGAAAACACTTCTACCTTCCCTTTCCCAAGAGTTCTCTCCTTCATTGAAATAAGAAGGAAATTATAAACAAATGTTGACTGTAACTACTGAACCAACAGAGTGGGAGGAATAAGACACCACCTATCTCCAGTCTATAATACAGCCTTTGCAGCCCTTCCAAGAAGACTCCACAACCAATTGCACCCTGATTCAGCAGAACTTCAGGACACAGATAAACATCCTCAAGTGGCCTTAACAGCTTCCAGAGAGTGCCAACGACTAGTTGACTGCAAAGAATTACAATCCATCCATCTCTCCCCCCCATTTTATCAGAACCTGCCATCCCCCAACCACCTGCCATCAGAACTGATGAAGCTTCTTAGATCAGAAGTGAAACATCTTCTTCCTCAATTGAAAAAAACAGTTCCGTTGCCTTTTGAAGAAAAAAAGTAACAATTGCTTTATAAACATATACGTTGCCTTGTTGACCCAACTACTAAAATGACCAGTTGTATTTTGTTCTAATAGTGGTAACCATAGTGAGAAGCCACTAGAGGGCACTTAGGCTCCGGACAAATGTGACAAGCTTTCTGCATCACAAGCCATGACCTGAGTGATTGCTGCATATTGCTGTTCCCATTCTTTCCGGGCTTCTTCCAGGTGATATTCCCAAGTTGCTTGAATAGCTTGAATCCGTAATTCATTTTCTTCCAGCAGGGAACGAAGCTCTTCTGCAAAAGATAAGGAAGCCAAATTAGGATACGAAAAGAAAATAGGATAATTTAATTAACATCCTCACTCAGCTTACTAATTAGGTATCACTGAAGCTATTGTAACACTTCCGATCTGAAATAAAGATATTTCTGATTCCTATATATTCAGAAATTAAAACAAACATATTTAAATATGTTTAATCTTTCCAGACAGGAATTATATCTGTGCGTCCCTGAAGAGATTGTTGGGACATACAAAAGTGCCTCAAAAAATTAACTTAAGACTGCAAGAGAAAGAAACTTTTCCTACATTTTCCTACTCTGAAAGGGTATCACCGAAGTTCCCAGGCCTATATATGATCTCCAAAGTATGGGATGTCAATCCTAGAGATATCTAAAGATTGTTCCCAAGTTTAATTTTTAAGGCAGAACTATCAAACACATTAATATATAATATACAATATTACAGTATGTGTATGTGTTCAAATGGTCAAATTTACTTCTTCTGGAAATGGATGTTTTTTATCTAATCCCCACTCAGGAAAGATATTCCTGGTCATCACTGACATCTGAGCTATTTAGGGGTCTAGTTCTTGTATGTGACTAAGGTTTAGATCAGGGTGTCAAACTCATGGCCCGCAGGCTGGATGTGTCACGTGCTGGCCATGCCACCCTGGGTTTAGCAACCACAACGTGAGGACATGAGTTTGATACCCCTAGTTTCAGGGGTGGGATTCTACCAGTTCGCACCTATTCACTAGAACAGGTTGTTAACATTCTAAGCAGTTCGGAGAACCAGTTGTTAGAAGAAATTACTGGCCTAATCCTGCAAGAAAGACAGGAAGGAAACATTCTGGTGTTGCTTATAGAAACTGCCTCTCTGTTAACCCTTATTACACTCTTGGCAGAACTAGACTTCCTGTCTCAGGAACTTGTCTGGAGATTTTTCCCCTCCTTTGATGGGACTTTGTTTGTGTGGAGTGACCATTCAAAGTTACAATGGCACTGAAAAAAGTAAACTTATGACCGTTTCTCACACTTACGACTATTGCAACATCCCCAGTCATGAGAGGCCAGGCGAGGAGATGCATGCCTTGATGTGAGTGATGTTGAGTTGGTCATGCCCAGCCAGTCACATTACCACCAAGCCACGCCCACCAACTAAGCCACGCCCACAGAACTGGTTGTTAAAAAAATTGAATCCCACCCCTGCCTAGTTTAGACTATCTTTCCCATGCTAATTGTCTCTTTAATAAGCTGCTTCAGAGGACTGTTAGTGATTAATAGCATGTGTGTAGGACAGACAGGGAAGGGATCAAGTTAGAAAAACAATCATGGAAAGAAATGTTAGTCATGGTCAAGCAAAACATAGGAAAGAGTCTAGAATCCAGTAATTATGGTATTTTTGCTGCAAAATACATACTTGTTTCATCTACAACTGTTTTTCCGGAATTCCCAAGGCTGGACAATCTGGACAACAAATTACAATTTTCCATCTTGAGATCATTTATCAGTTTTGCTGTTGTTCCTGAATTTATCACAGCTTGGTTTTTTATTTTTTTTGTTCTTTTAGAAGAAACAAAACAGAAAAAAAATACAAATTACTGTACTGACTTGAAGAAGTAAAGAATCCAAGTAAATATTGATACTGGGCTTTCAGATCTGATCTACAAAAATTTGGATAACTGCTACATGCCAACAAAGAGGGACCAAAACTACTAGATTTTTGCAGACCAGGCATCACAGTCAATTCTGGTCCAAAAGATCTTCCAAAAATTTTGAAAGATTGGGGAAAGCTGGTTGAAATTGTGTGCATTATGACAAACTGGCCTACATAAGTTGACCATCAAACTTGTGCTCATCTTAATTGTGTCTCTTGCAATACTTCAATACAAAATCCCATGGCAATTTATTGTCTCATCTCACATGGGTCAAGAGGAAACTTTGTGGAGAGAACTCCTTGCTCTGAACCTACTCAGGATGATGTAGATTATTGGGGGGAAGATGCAAAAGGGGGAAGTGGGGGAAACAGCAGAAAAGTCTATAAAGGTTTCAAAATTAAAATATTCCTGAGAAAATATCTCAGTCTGTTTTGTCTATCATGCTTCTCTTTTTTTCTTTTCACATCTTTATCATTTGGCAATTATATATTTTGCATTATTAGACTTGGCCTGGCCTGAAGTAAATTAAAAAATGGATAATTCTTAACTCAGAAGTAAATCTTTTGAGTGATGACAATATACCAGATATTTTGCATAAATGGCATGTGTCATAAATAACAAGTTTTTTTTTCTTCTCTTCAATCATATCCAATTCTCAGAGACTACCTTGATAAGTCCCTGCAATTTTCTTGGCAAGGTTTTTCAGAAGTGGCTTGCCATTGCCTCCTTCCTAGGGCCTAGAGAGTGTGCCTTTGTCTAAGGCAGAACTAGAAATCACAATCTTCCAGTTTCTAACCTGATACCTTAACTACTACACCAAACTAGCTGTCAAATAACAGTTTATCAATAATTAATTCTGTGTCTCAAATTGGATTCTAATCCTACCCCTTCGGTTTACAGGATGTGAAATCAATCTACCTTTCAGCATACCGCAAAGTTGACAATGTCTCATCATAGTATATGTCTGCTGGACTAATTGCTGCAATCTAGAAATACATAAACATATTAAATGTGAATACATTTTAATGGAACATATTTTATTTGTTATCGTTATGAACATTACTCACAGAATAGAAACTGCTAACTGGCAGTGTCATGGCTACCCCTGGAGAAATGCTATCCAGTCAGTATTTGTATAAAAGACCCAGATTGAAATGTTGGTCCACTGTGGAAACAGTAGCCAAAATCTTTGATAGTACAAAGTTTTTATGTAAACAAAAAAGGCAAGCAAACTTTTTAAGCCAGGGATCCCCAACTCCCCGACAGCAACAGAAATTTTAGGCTCAGTTGATGACTACCTGTATTTCAGATTGTGAGTGGATGATTGAATAGGAACAAAATGCTTGGCAAGTTTGAAGGAAACAGGAGGGACGGTCAAGGATTAGGACATAGGTGTCAAACTCTCTGCATCCCGTTGCCATTACGTGATGTATCACAACGTTTTTTTCCCTTCACAGAGCTGGGGTGGGCGTGGCCTGTGCATGACACATCCAGCCCGTGGGCCGCCAGTTTGACACCCTGGATTAGGAAGATAGATGGGATCAAAGACATGACTACCATGTCCTCCTAATTGCTATGGGTGCTAGGTGAGATGACATTTTTTTCATATTATCACCAAAGACTGAGTCTTGGACAATGTTAACACCTTACCTTTATTCTTTGCTTTTTCCAACCGTTCCGAGGGCTCCTTTTGAACTATTGATTTTTTTTTTTTTGCCTTTAATGCCCATATAGTCTTTGAGAGCTTCCGACTGCTGACGTAAGGATCTCTCCTAACTTTATCTCAGTGACAACAATCTTGGAAAGAAACTTTGGCTAAGAATGACTAATTGGTCCACAGTAGTCATCCAGGGAGTTCAGTGGCTGACTGGTAACTTGAACCTGAGCCCAGCATTTCAAAGGGCACACTATTTTAGCATTAGAAACATTAAAGAAAGTTCTTAGGAAGAGAACAAAACAGTATGTTTTATCTGGGTGCTGATGGGAAGCACATCAATCCATCTAAAAGAAAAATCCCTTCCCTTTGAAATTACTGTACACCTGTGATATGGGATAGACGTTCACTTAAGTAGATCATATGATTTGAAAGCTAACAAATGCACATTTGCTTTGCACAATGTTGATGCAAAGTGGCTAAAACTGAGCTGGGGGGAGGAGCTTCAAAGAGTTCTGCATTATAAGCTAGTAGACAACTTTTTCTAACCAGAAAGTCTCTCCACCCAAATGAGTACACACACACACACACAATTAGGAGCTGCAGGTGGTGGGAAATCTCCCTGACTAGAGAGATTCATCTGCAACACGTGGAGAGGAAGGAGGAGAGAGAGAGAGGCCAGCATTCTGACTGATTTTCCCAAAGCTATCTGGGAGTAAGAGTTACTGAACTAATGCATGGTAAGCAGCCATGCATTTCATTGGAACAGTACTTCACTGCATTTGCAGCCCAATGCAAAAGTCTCACCTGGCTTGTTTACCAGTTCTGTATTTCAAGAATCATGTCCACACACCCTCAGTTTAGAAAGAGTAAACTGGTTTAAACAGATCCACCCCAGCATAGCAACAAATGGTGCCTACTTATGTGAGCATCGGAGGTACGGATTCAACAGGAGTTACTACAGAGTAAATGTGAACTTGTTTATGCATTTTGTTGATGGGCAGTCAGTCTCTGAAGAAAGGCCTAAGAAGCCACTGAAAAATTAAATAAGGTAGGGTTGGCTGGAGTACCTTGATAACTCCTTCAGGAGTTCTGGCATTTTATTCTGTTACAGTTTTAGCTTTGACTTTGTTTCCAGGTGCATGGGCTTTTATATTGCTACTTCTGAGAAAAGCATAAAAGATTGGTAGAAAAGAAAGTCCAAATAGAATGCCTTGCAGTTGTATATTCCTTTTTGTGTGAGACCATTGTCCATATTTGTTCTTGTGTGATACTACTATCTTATGATGCTTTGGGAGCACAAGCAGCTCCCTTTTTCCTTGCATTTGTAAACTTTGGGTTAATACTTTGGGTTAATACTTTGGGATAATGCTTTGGGTTTTCACTCTGGTGGGGGAATTAATTTTACAAGTGTGTCTTATTTTACAGGCAATTATTTTTAATCACAAAATATTAATATAAGTTTTTATTTGGTTCTGCCTTTGTATGGTCTTTGGGTTATGGCTATCAAATCTAATCAGTTATAAACACATGCAAGCATACAGAGGAGCTAGTTACAATATATCATATATATTGTGGGGAAAATAGGAGGAAGGTGTAGTGGATATATTCACCGCCTTGAGTTATTTGTAAAAATAATAAAGGTGTATACAATAAATAATAATTTACTGAGAGGGAAAAGTAACCCTTCAGGATTATTGAAGTAGGTTTTTACAACCCTAGTTGACAGAAGGAAGCAGTTTCTCCTCTTCATCTTTGTGTCTGATATTTTTAACGAGCTATTTTAGTAAGCAGATAATTTATATAAACATGAGTTTGGAAAATTCATGATAGCCAATCCTGGCTAGTACCAGTAGGAAATGGCATGACTGGGAAGTAAAACAACAAAACTCCCAAAGGCAGCGATGCTAGTCATTTCTGCACTGTCATTTAAAGAAAACCAGGTAGATGCCTTCATGGAATCAGCAGGAAACAAACATTGAGATGTGAAGAAAATAGATGCCCGCCCCACTCCATACACACAACCTCCACAGGACAGGGTATGTGGAATAACATATTACCATTATAGTTCTACTGTTTCCTCCCAAGGCAGATTGCAAAAGTTTGGTAAGAACCGAATCTCTGTATGGGACATGCAACACTTTCTTTCCCATGGCAGCTTCAGCTAGAGCACTAAAAGGAAAATGGCAGATGGCAAAGAGCAATCAGAGTTCTTTTGTTAAAAAAAATGTAATTGAAGATCAAGGGGACATAGGCCAGACCAAGTGTTTTTGTACAGTACCCAATGACATTCACTGAGCATATGAGTAGTGAGGCATTATCTGATTGAAAAATATTATACTCTGATTTTAGCTTACCCTTTAGAACAGGGGTGTCCTATCTTGGCAATTTTAAGCCTTGGGGACTTCAACTCCCAGAATTTCCCAGCCAGCATGGAATTCTGGGAGTTGAAGTCTTAAAGTTGCCAAGGTTGGACACCTCTACTTTAGAGATTCCCCCCGCCCAATAAATAGAAAAGAAGCATCAGCAAAAGGTTTACAGATGGGAGAGGACAATGTCTGAACTCCCCCACCCCTGGCCCTCCAATGAGGTTAGGCAACAGAAAACACCAAAAACTAAACAGAACAGAAGATTTCTAAGGTAACTTCATTTAAGAAACAGCATCTTCATCATGAGGCAGGTGAGAGCACAGAAAAGCCTAACAAGCCTGTTAATAGTTTTAATAGTTAAGTTAAAAAGATGGTTGTAATTAACTAAAATGCAGAAGTTACGTCAGAGGAGTATTATGATAGTATGTTCTTGAATTGTATTGGTGAAATAAGGATTAAAGTAATACTAACCTGCTGTTTGGGAAGTGAAGTTTTCTAAAAGACCATCTGAACTTTTAAAATCTAGATTAGTATTCATATGTTAATAGTAGTACATTAATATTATTATTTTATCAATTAAGAGGTAAAATTGTACTTTTGTATTGTAATGTTCAAGACATGGGGTTCATCCGCACATCTGTTAATCATAGGAAATATTAACCACTTTTAGAGGAGATAACCTGATGATGTCACTTTTAAGATCTCTCCAGCCAGTGGTGGTATGCTACCGGTTCAGGCAAACCGGTAGTAAAAAAAAAATCAGCTGAGAGGAGGAAAAAATCCAACAATCAGCTGAGAGGAAAAAGAAGAGAAAAGTGCAGGATCTGGCCATCCCACCCCACCCCTGCACTTTTTTCTTCTTTATCCTCTCAGCTGATTGGCGCTGCAGGTCTCAGGTGTTGGGAAAGCTGTGTGCCGGTGTTAGGCAAAGCACGCCCACCAAGCCACGCCCACCGAACTGGTGGTAAAACAATTTGAATCCCACCACTGTTTCCAGCCCACCATGTATGCAACTTAAGTGCATATTTATTCAATTTTGAAGTGAAATTTTTCCTCTTCTCCCAACACAACTCTGACTGTTTGAATGATGTGCAATGCCTTGTGGACAACATTGGGAAGACATGACCAGGGCCTGGGATGTGCCCAATCCCTGTTGGCTGCTGCAGTCTGCCCCTCTATGCCATGTAGTAAAAAAAGAATACAAAACAAGACATACGTTTAAGTAAGTTTTTTCAAAAGAACACTAGATCCATAGCCTGGGTAATAGGTAAGTTGCACAGAGGAATGACACTGCTGGTGACTAATCATTTAGGTCAGGGCTGTTAAACTCCTGGCCAGTGGGCCGGATGCATCATGCGCTGACCACACCCACGCCAGGTTTAGCGAAGGGGAAAAAAGTCCCGATACATCACGTGATGCTGCTGTGATGTGAGCTTGACATCCTGATTTAGGTAATTTAAAAGTGACTAAAGCTGTGCCTGCTGTAATCTGAGCCAAGGCTGCCATAGGCTGACAGTGATTGTTGGTTACTTTTCCCACCAGAAAGTGATTCTGGATGGGCAACAATAATGCAGCCAGGGAATCCAATGATTGCAACCCTTAAGGTGTTCTGCATTAAAACTGGACATCACCAGTCACTTGTACTGTGAGAAGGCACAGTAGCAAGGCAGCAAAGATTATGTCAGCATACTTTTTATTGGAAGAATTAGTGTTAATGCAACTGTGAGGAAGAGCCAATACATAGGTCAGATTACTACATAGGTTTTGTACCTGATGACATTTCCCAAGGTGGTTAAACTCAGATTTACACGTGTTCCTTCTTTTAGTCTGTCGCCTTCTGATCCGGGGGACTTTTGCCTTTCACTCCCTGCCAAGTCCACTAAATTGATAATGGACTGTTTTGTGATTTCATCTTTCAGAAAAATCTGCAGGAAATAATATTTAGAAAGGAAGTGGGCAAAGTTGACCAGGTATTTCAGAAATGCCTTAAGTTTTCATTTTCTTATTGATATTGGTGTAAGAGATGTTGCTGTACTCAGTATATTCATCAAAATATACAACAGGCTGATATTATCAAAGACTAAACATAAACAAAAATAAGATCATACATACAACAAATAATGGCATTCAACATGTTGGGGAAACCCAGGCACTATTATGTAAACATAGTAATAGTATGTCATTAATTTGGATTCAGGTTTTTAGAAGTCAGCTTATGTGGCTCAACTCACTATTCAGACACCACTTTTAAATTTAACATAAGACATATATAAATCCATACCATAGGTCAAATTTCCATGGGTTAAGAAAACAGTCTTTGAAAATACATACATTTTTCATGGAACAGGCAAACATTTTCTCAAAATAGCTGTAATTATCTGGAATCAGAAACTCCACAGTAAGACCCTAATAAGAGCAGTAAGAGCCTAATTTGTTGCGTATGCGTCAGAGGTGGTATTCAGCAGGTTCTGACCAGCTCTGGAGAACTGGTAGCAGAAATTTTGAGTAGTTTGGAGAACCGGCAAATACCACCTCTGACTGGCCCCGCCCCATCTATTCTCTGCCTCCCGAGTCCCAGCTGATTGGCTGTGCCTTCTTTGTTGCCCTGCACAGGAGAATGGAATTGGAAAGTAAGTTAGTGGGGTTTGGAGGGAATGGAGATTTACAGTATCCTTGCCCTGCCACACCCACCAAGCCACACCACGCCCACCAAGCCATGCCCACAGAACCGGTAGTAAAAAAAAATTGAATCCTACTACTGGTATGCGTGCCATATTTGGCTATTGTCTGCAACTGTGGCTTCCCTGTACCTGTTTAAAATGAATGGTGATGACCATATGAGACCTGCTGCTGGTGGTATTCATGCTGGTTGAAGCTGTGGTCCTTATTTTGGTGCCTTGCTCCATGAGTCTCTCAATTTGAGCATAACTATCACAAGGCACCAGTTTCAAACCATCCACATAGAAGCCTTGCTGCTGGTCTTCTCTAACTTTGAGTCCACCATACTTTTTTGTTTTAGACAGCAAATCTATTACCTGGAAGGGCAGATAAAGTTTATTTTAAAATGGGAAAAAGATGGGCTGCCATTTCAATGGAGAAGGGAATTCTTAAAATTTAACAACCTATTTGTAAGAGAACAGGGTTGATTAAATGAAATTACAGAGAAATGTAAAACATGTCTTAATATTTTCAATGGTTATAAGGCCCATATATTTCCTTCTGTTGGGTGCACATGATAGTGCAGCAATGTTCAAGTCAGCATTCCCAACCTGGTATCTTTCAGATATATTGGAATTCCAACGCTCTTTGATTCTCCCTGTGAAAATTCTAAGACTGCCTAAAGATATATGGATCATACTGTGAGGGTTCTCTTAACATTTATGTTGTTTTAAACTTGCAAAATAAATGACTGGCAGCAATGGTTCAGATGGTTTGGTTCATATATCAAAGAAAATTATTTTAATTACATACGAGGGACTCTAATATAGTAACACTTGAAGAAAGAAAGTTGAAGATGATTTAGAGTCAATTCTCCTCTCTCTGCCCCTATTTGGCATGTTCAGTTTTGTGTTTTAATCCTCTATTTCCAACATGTTAATCCTTGAATTGTTAAAGGCTGCCTTGACTTGAATGTAATATGTTAACAGTTTTCTCTTATACTCAATATTTTATATTTGATTTGTGTACAGTAGCTGCCCGGAGAACCTTTCACAGTGTACACTTATAAACCAGGATGCTCCTTGATAATTCAACCAAGAATCGGTAGGAGGGTGTATTAACCTCTAGACCATTTCTGATTTGCTGGCTAAAACCAGCACTTACAGATCAAGCATTGTTCTTGACTGGGCAAAGGAAAGTATAAAATTTCCCAAATAAAATTGGCTTTCACTTAGAGAAGCCCCCACATTCTGTCAACCTACAAATGCATGTACAGACTAGAGGAAGAAGAGTTTGCTTAAGACCATCCAAATGGAATCTCCAAATACTATTTTTCCTAGTGAACATATGTTGAAATGTATCAGCATATTCATATTCAGTAACCTAGTAAGTAACTTGTTTTAATTTGGCTTGCTGCATAGAGTTGAAATTTTATGAGAGCTTCTTTCCTTTGTGTTTCCTCTTTCCTCTTTTCCAGTAAACTTCTTTTCACAATCTGTAGGGTAGACTTCATTTGTAAGGGAATTTCTCATAAAACCTTCCTTGTGTTAACGATTGCCTAGATACTTAGCTATGCTAGTGTCTCAGGATTGGCACAAGACTTACTCAGCTGTGTGTTATTAAGAGTACCTTCCTTTTATTATTGTACAATCTGAAGGGAATTAACCTGCATAGGCTAAGACCAATGCTAAGACAGTCTAACTGGGTAGAAGAGGGGGTGTCAGGAGGTTCACTGTGACTAGGAACAATCTATTGAGATTATCCTTTATTGAGGAACTGCTGGAAGAAGGGGCTTGCTAGGAATTTTTAAAAATAATTTCCCCAGTTTATGATCATATTAACTAGCTCTTATGAAAATTATATTCCCAGACAACTACAGAATTGCCTAGATTTTCAGAATTTTTTTTGTACTGAGAGGTTAGACGTTGAGGATTGAGATGAGTTGTGAGGCCAGTAACTTTGGTTGGTATAAGCATCAATCCTGTTTCTGAATTGTTATAAAGATCCTCTGAGGAAAACTCAGATTCTTAAGTGTCTACTAATGCTGTCTCATCAGTTAAGTGTCTCATATTAAAATATATCACAAAAAGAAAAAGAAAGAAGGCTAAATGTCATCTGAGTACAATTACCTGTTCATTGTAAATTTCCAGCATACTAAATGTAATCTATAAAAGGGAAAATGGAAAAGATACCACAAGATAAATTATTAGTTCCATTATTAAGTATTTAACTTAGAGTTAGAAAAATGCAACTGTATATTCTAGAATTCTGCATTATTGTATACACCTAGCTTCTATTCCATAGTTGTATTTTATCCAAGTTCCCTCTTGTTCGGAAAATAGCTGTTTAAATTTAAGATTTAAAACATACCAGCGTACTATCTATACACACACACACACACACACACACACACACACACACATCATCCAAAGACTGTCACCACATAATTTTTATTTTTTATTATGAATGTATAGCAAAGGAGCAGGGGCAATCAAATTACCTATAATTTCCTCTTCAAATGGAAGATACTTTTTCTTAAAAAAGAGATGGACCCTTATTGATACAATAGAAATTAATGGGGATGATCTGAAATATTTTTATACATACAATTTTCACAATAACCTTTTTCTTTGTCCCTCAAAAATCTTATTTCTGACTGTGTTTATATCTTAGTCTGATTAAGTGTGATCAATATTAGCAATTATATAGATTTTTCCTGTGATAATTTGTTTCCATCCAATTCCTTCAGATCTTCCAGTGGTACGATATCTTAATACCTTGGGATATCATGTCTATTTATGATAAAATTAACCAGTATCTCAATATACATAGATATTTTTGTAAACGGGTCATAGTCAGCTATGTTGCAATGCCTGAACTTTTGAACATACCTGATATTGTTTGTTTGTGTCTTGATTTTGAATCGTTTTAAACAGTTCTTCACATATGACTGGAACTATGCCTCTGTTTGCACCATGGCCTATCATTGAGTAGCTCTTCCCTGAGCCAGTCTGACCATAAGCCAGAAGAGTGGCATTGTAACCTTGCCAAGCATTGTCCAGAATTCCCTCACCAAGGTCATGAAAAATGTCCCTCTATAATGATAGAACATTAAGTTTTATCAGATTTAATTTAACTGCACAAATGATAGTGATGTTAGTTGGGTAACCACAACGAATCATATATTTTGATCTGGTGATACTTAAAATGTCTGATCAGACTTTCAAGAAAAATACATCCAGTAAAGGAAATTCTAGCATACCCAAAGGTAACTTCTTGAGGGGAGATGTGGTTGCCTTTCTTCCCCCCCACCCACACTGCCTCCAATATTAGCTTTCAGGTCCCACTGGGGTTCTGGATGGGTTTTCCAAAAATGCCTCCAGAGCCATCATTAAGATACTGTCTCACCCCTTTAACTCTGATAGCATTAATAGCACTGGCTAGGGAAAAGATAAATGAATAATGAAATACAAAGCTTACATCACCCATCACATTTTTATTCAGATAAGAAGCAGATGAGAGAATAATGGCAGCTGTTCTTGTTGTACGAAGGATCTCAATTATCCTCAAAGTTCCATATTAATGACTAAATTGCATTGCTATGCTCTAGGTAGTGAGGACTTTGAACATGTTGAACATGTGGCAGTCCAAGAAAAGAATGTTAACACTTAAACTGGAAGCTCATATTTTTATTCAGTTTAGATTTCAATCTAATGCCCACGTATTGTGTTCCTCCTAGAATTGGCTGGTTTACCTCTTCTGTCAAGCAAGGAGGAACTAGTCTATGAAACGAGAAATTTGAAATTGGATGCTACACTTCCATTTCTCAGTTTCTACAGCTGTTGGGAAAACAGTCTTAGAAAGCTCCGATAAGAAAATGGTAGGAAGTGTTGAAGAACCAAAATCCATCTGCTTCCACATTCCTAACCTGAAAAATTTACTTAAACCAGTTTGAATTTAATTAAATTTAAATTTCCTTCTTATGGTTAGAGAGGGAGAGGTTTTTTGATTAAATCATGAAGTATAAAAATAATTGCAATCACTTACTTTTGCACTAAAACTTTGCTGTGACTGGGCATGTGGCTTACCTATTGGCTAGTCTGTACAATCTATTTTTGTCATCACAACTGATGGTGGAGTAAATATTTATATATTTTTTTCTCAATAGAAAATACTAAGGTACTTTTTACCTGCCCAGCATATCTGCTGTTTGGTCCAGATGAAACAAGCTTGCCATCTTTGTCCTTTAAAAATCCACTGTGTGACCAATATGCCAGGTCAAAAGTAAAGGACTTTACATGACTTGGATTTTTTGGATCATGTATGCTTGTTGTGCTGGAATTCACAGAAATCACACATCTGCTGCCTGCATCTTTCTCTCTCTGTTGAAGTTATAGTCAGTTTAAACCCATTAAAATTAAAATTGGTAACTTGATCTTTTTTTCAGTTTAGACTATAGCATATATATTTGCGTTTTTGAAGAAGCTGATTATTTTTTTAAAACATAGCTTTTATTAAAAACTTTAAATACAATAATAAAAACCAATACAAACTAAGAGAGGTCCCTGGTTATATGGGATGTTGTCTTGGGTTTCCAAATCTTAAATGGAAGATTTCTATAGGTGCATTATCTTCTATTGCTTTTAGAATAAAAAAAATTACAGCAGGTAAAAAAAATGCTTTTCATGCTCTCCTCACATACATGTGTACGGGAATTGTCTCTAAACTTGAAATCCTTGCCAGCATCTGTGGAACCTCTGGGTTTGCCAGCTGAACAGGTAGTTGAAACCCATATTTTAAATGTCTTGTTAAATAACATCCATTATTTTACTTTATTTATTTTAAAAGTTTTGTTAGGAATAAATGGGCAATTAAAATCAGATTTACAGATGCTTATTGTATTCAGCTTCAAGGGCTTAACACATTTCCAAGGTAGAACATATTTGCAAATTTAACGGAACCACCTAGTATATCAAGCATTGATAGACTCGGGCAAAAATGCCTGAAAAGTGAAGCTAGGCCTGGTACCACCAGCAAGGGATAGTCTATTTAACTTGGGTAATATAAATATCATGGCCAAGTTTCGCTTTGTCTCCCCATTTAACACATTATTTTCTGAGTGTTGATGCCATTAGCAGACCCAAGTTTCTACTCAAGTTCCCCATTTTTTCCCTTTTGTTCATCTCTCTTCTCTATAACACAAATAACTCAATGACTTAAAAACAATAGACTGCACAAAATGAACAACTAACCTGGTTGAAAGGTCTGACACGTACTGCCACTTTCACACTGTCAGTGTTTGGCATCTTAAACTCTTCAAGGAATTAAAATATAGCATGCAAGCACCAGTTATATCCAGTATACTGCTTGGATAAAATTTTTAAAAAGATGGTCTGGAGCCCAATCACCTACTGCTTTATACCTAATACATTATTAATATCTTCACTTGTCACCTGTATAAGGTTACTGATAAATTATTTCTAAGAGGAGCTCCATTAGATTAGGTTGACCGCTACTATGTATTGGTTTCCAAATCTGAATGTTGGAAAACCTATGTAAAATTCTATTTGAATTATTTATGCACTGTTTTTCTCTTAAACTATAATTTTAATTCAGCTTCTATTCATCTTTTTTATGCTGCAATGATAGATCGAATACTACAGAAGAGTATTTCCAGACAAATTTTATTTTAGCAAAATTGTGGTAACATTTCTCTAGTAACCACAAAATCTATAAAACATGCATCATCTCAAAATATCAAATTTGAACTAAATTTAAGTAGATGAAATCCCTGAAATGCTGTCCCTTGTTGAATACTTGTGACAATATAAATACCTTGAATGTTAAGAACCTTCTGCTGATGCATCAAGTTAAAAAAAAAAAACCATTTGAGGTGAGATTTTGTTTTCTAAATCAAAGAGCAGCTTTCCCAAGTTAAAACAAATACAAAAAAATATTGCACAGCTTCAGTACAATGGTTTACATTCCGACTTCTTCAATTAAATACATGTTGAATAAAGAGAATAAGATTTTATTTATGATGGATAACTCCTAGTATTAATTTCCATGAGGTCAACATATTTTCTAAAAATTCTAAAAGTGTGAAATTTTAATTTTAAAAATTTCTTATAAGATCAAACTGTTTTTTAAAAAAAGAATGTGGCCTCCCATCAGAGAGGCACCAACAGTGGAAAGTCGTAATTAAAATCCCCTTTGGGTCATTTGCATTCTGCATCCATATTATTCTCTTCCAAAATGTAGTGGACAATAATCATTAAGTATACATTTTTATTTAACATTCCTAAAATATTTATTTACATATTATATAAATGTACGAAGTATATTATAAAATAGAAAACTGCATTGACTGAAGAAATCACACTCCATACGGAGTTACTTATTGAAGATCTTTAGTTCTCTGAAAATTTACAATAATTTATATAAATTATCTTCCAAATTAGATGATTTTTTTCTTAATATTCCGCACAAATGTGATGACTTTACAAACACTGGTGTACATCACACATTTTTAAAAGCAGTTATAGCATCTTCTTCCGTACAACTGGCTTTGGGTAACTAGACAGTCTCTTCTCCTTCCTACGCATGGTTTTTTGAACAGCTTTTTCTGTTTTGTCCGCAGAATCTCCTTGCTTTCGTTTGGTTTCATCTGCAGGGGTGCCAAAGGGTGAAATGAACTTGATTTCCATTGCTGGGGGTGACCAACTACTATCTTTCCCTAAGATTCTGTAAGAAAAGAGAGCATTTTTAACTATAATTTAACTATATCTGAAAACACAGTAACAAATCAAAATCAATACACTGCAATAAGTAAATATTAAATGTATCAATGTGCCATCTTTCATACACACTAATTTTGAAATATATTTTTTCATATATACTATTTTCAAAGCAGTATAGGAAGAATATTGATCTATGGCATTAATGAAGACCCGAGAATACAGTGAAAAGCAAAAAACAAACAAACAAAAAATGCCAAAATTATTGAACAAATCACTCAGAATTCTCACTTGAGTCACGCTCAAATTATCCTCTTTGGATACATAAAGAGTCATCAACAATCTTGAAAAGATTCTAACTATGGAAAAGATGACAAGAAAAAGAAGGAGAAGACAATAAAGAGCAAGAAGGATGGAGTCGATTTATAATGGTGAGGATTGTTCCATTGAAACAACAGGTTAGGAATAGGCTGCCGTGGAGAAAATATACTGTATGTGGTCTCTAGCAGCTAAAAAGGACTTAATGTGATATAATCATTTTCTGAAACAACTATTTTAGAAAAGAAATCATTACATACTTTCTTGTTTTTGTTGTTTTTGACCTTGTAGTTCTGCTTTTAATATGTTGCTTTTCTAAAGTCTCTACTGAAACAGCATGCTTTTCTTCTTTAACTGGTAATTCCTAAGGACAAATAACATTAAAAAGGCAAAATAGGAAGGCGCTGTCTCTAACCCCCAGCTTTTAAGTTTACTTTAAATCCAAGATAGGTAAATCCCACAAGACTTTTAGTGATACAAGATAAACAAAATGAAAAATATTTTCCAACTATTCGTTGAAGACAACCATTAGCAAATTGAAAAATCATAAATAGTGCTTTGGAATTGTCACACTGTAAGTGAATATTGAGGGCTAGAACCAGACATTCAATGAATCGCCTGCTATGTAAAATGATACAATGAGCAGTAAGTTAACAGAATTTAGTTATCAAGTTGCTTACTCTACAAGAAATATAAGAACATTTGAATATATACAGAAGACATGATCAAATTACTTACCAGGTCTTCCACAATCCTTGAAATATTAGACATCTGCTTTTTCCTGGACCTCAGAACAGGGGGTGAGAACACAAACTTAGAAGCCAAATCTGAATCCATACCCTTGAGTTGAACAGGTGTCACTGCTTTTTCACCTAAAATTAGAAACCATAAATTGACTTTGAAAATAAACATTTCAGGCACAAACTAACTACAATGCTACATCCAGCAGTTTATTATGTGAACGAACTACAAGGGTCCATATTTAGTTGATATTCTTAGCTGCTCCAGGTTCTGTTCAATGGAACAGAAAATTTTTAAACTCTGGACATTGTAATACTTTATCACTCATTCTTGCATAGGTCCCATTTGAACTGAAAACCAAAGGATGGCATCTTATTGCTATCAAGAGTAGGCTGGCAGCAAATTAAGCCAAACCATATTTCCTACGTAGAAAATTAATACAGGGAGGAGTGATTATTCCCCCAAATTACCACTGATGCTTAGAACTATTTTATATTTCAGCGAAATGTTAGGTTTCATATTTTCTCAATTTAGCTTAGAAGCACTCTCCCTTTTATAAATAGAGGTTGCTTCCTTCTTCATTTACAAAAAAAACCCGCGAGGGTTGTCAGTGGAAAAGACAACAAAACCTGAGACAAAGAATCAAGAGGCATAAAGTCTCTTAAGTTCAATCCTTCCCTTTTTCTTAATATTGGGGTGTGTGGAGGTTTTGGTTAGGATCCCCCTGCCCCCATTCCACAAACATCACATCTGTAATTTGTTAACTGGGTGGCTCTTTTTGATCAATTTATTCAACTTAAGTTTGAATCAGCATCCTACTTTCTGTTACCAGATGTTATGCTACTGACAAGAAAAAAAATCAAGATAGCAGCCTGTCATAGTTCTTCACAGGTTTTGTGCAATTTTTCTATTAGAATTCTGGATCTCTACCATTAGTAAATGTATCAACAAACAGAAGCACATTTTTATTCACTGAATATGCTTAAGAAGCAAATACAGGTAGCCCTCAACTTACGACAACAATTGAGCCCAAAATTTATGTTGCAAAGTGAAAAATTTGTTAAGTGAATTTTGCCCCATTTTATGACTTTTCTTGCTATATTTGTTAGGTGAATCACTACAGTTATTAAATTAGTAACACAGTTAAGAGATTCTGGTTTCCCCATTGACTTTGCTTGTCAGAAGGTCGCAAAAGGTGATTACATGACCCTGGGACATCGCAATCGTCATAAATGCTAAGTCAGCTGTCAAGCATCCAAAAGTAAATCATGTGACCAGAGATGCTACAATGGTCATAAGTGTGAAAAATGGTCATGTCACTTTTTTCAGTCATTAAGTGAACTGGTAAGTCAAGAACTACCTGTACAATTTCTGTGAATTTCCTCTCCCCAAGTCCTTTTAGCCACACCATAAATTACTTTCTTGCAGGGCTGTATTCAGAAAAGGCATGATCTATTTTCAGCAGAAACCGTTTTTATGTGTATGTAACTGCTATCACTTTCTAGACTTGGATCAACCCTCATGCAGAGCAGACATTTTGATTATCCTATACAGAATTTCTGAAGCAAAATTTCAAGTACCTTTAGTTTTTGCTGTGAGTTTAGTAAGAGGAGGAGAAAAAAAGAAGGTTTTATTTATATCCAGGGCAAGTGACTGTTTTACTTTCTTTGGGGTTAATTTTGTCCTCTTAATGCTATCAGCATGGTGTGTCAAAGTTTCTTCTATTTCACCAAGCCTCAGCCTGGCTACATCTGTAGTCTCTGATTCCACTTCATTTTCGGTTGCTAGCGGCAAATGTTCTTCCTCTCTACTTGTTTCTGAGACAGAAGGCAATGTAGACTTCTTTCTAATTCTAGTTATCCTAGACCGCCTGTTTTCAGACTTCTTTTCTGAAGCTACTGCCTCAGTTGGCCGGATAACACATTCTTTTAGTTTAGACTTTTCTATATCTGTTTTCTCTACACTTCGAGATGACACTCTTGAAGATCTTCTCTTTGGGGTTTCCATTATAGAAGTTTCTAGAGAGGGTAAACATCCCGAGGTTTGTACAGCTCCACTCCTAGTATTTCGCTTATGGACTGAGGATGCAGCATCTGGAGAAGACAACAGTGATAAGTCCAGTTGTGATTCTGCCGAAACATTCAAAGTATTTTTTCTTGGTCTACCTCTTTTACGACGCGGTGGTTCAGTAAGTGATGATTCAATAAGACCACTTTCTTGATCAGAAATTAATTCTGATGTACCTATTCTTTGTATTCTTCCCTGTTCTGATAGCTGTGATTCATTTGGTTGCATGTCATGTTTAAAAATGGTTTCTGCCAGACTGGTCTTTCTACTTCTACTCTTTCGAACTGGACTAGGTGATGGTAGCTTCTCAGAAATGGTTTCTGCCTGAGTCACTACTTTCAATATGCCATGCTTTCTTCTCCTTCCTCTTTTTGGTGATGGTTCTACCTCCTGATCTGAAATTACATTTTCTGCAAGTTGCAAGGCGATAGCTTTTAGTTTTGTTGCACTTTTAGGAGTGACTGTCATTTGGATTGTATGATCAATAATAAATTGATTACTATTTTGATTTCCTACTACACTTCTTGTAATTCTAGGAGTCCTCTGGCGAGCAGAAGGAAGATCACTGTGTGGAGGCCCATAACGTTTTGACACACTTTTGTTTGGTTTTCTAATTCCACTCCTTGTAGTAGCATTTGCCAGAAATGTTGGTGAAACAGGATGAACATTTGCTGAGATTTCTAACTCATTCTTTGTTTCCTTCACATCTCTGATGGGAAAATCAGGAATTTGGAGAATCTGTTGTTCTTGAGGTTCTTCAGAATTATGTGGTAGATTTTCAGAAATAACTGTTGTCTTCTTTGCTCGCCTAGTACTTCTCCTTAGAATGGGGGTTGCCAATATAGTTGGTTTATTTTTCTTTGTCAGTGGATCATTACATGAGATATTTAGATTTTGGTTTGCATGATCTGTCGAACTTATACCAGGCATTAAATTTTCAATTATATTTAAGTCTACATCATTATTTGTGTCATGAACATTTTGAACAGGACCCTGGGATAAATTTAATACTTTCTTGCTTATGCTTTCATGAAAAGATTGTTCTATTATCTCAGCTGAAAATTCTTTACTTCTTGTGTCTTTGATTACATCTAACAGATTTTCAGCAATAGCCATTTGAATTGGTTCAGGTACATAAGGTAGTACTTCAGCAGTATTCTGTGGTATTTCATTACTAGTTACTGTGGACACAGAATTTGTACTTAGTTCTTGGTTGTTGTTTCTATCCCCCGATTCTGGGCTAGCTGATTTCAGAGAAGTATGCAAATTTGTAGAATCTTCCACGTCAGCTTCGTCATCACCTTCTAATATTAAAGAAAAATTATTCTGACACAGTAGAAGTTCTCCCTCTCTTTCAGTAAATGAAGATTCATCAGCATCTTTTTCAAGCAATTCACACGTAACTTCTTGTTCTACATTGTCACAGTGACACTGAAATTTGAGATTGCTTGAGGAACACAGTTCATTGTATGGGATTTCTTCTACTATAGCTTCTGAAACTTGTATCTCATATTTTCCGCCTCCCATCACCTAAAATAGAAAACACATAAGTTCAATTCCATTACACAGCATTTTTCAAGAAATATAATACCATGAATAACTGTTCTTCAAAATTTCAAGTTTTCTTAAGTTACACTTCACTGGCCAATTCAGCAATCCATGCATTGGTTTGCAAAGTAACCCCAGCAAAAATGTTCAAAAAGAAATTGCAGACTCTGGCTTTCCAAGCCTATTGGAAGTTATCGCTTCCTATTTATAATAATCAGGAAAGTGTTTTTTAACTGTATGCACATACACCATAGTTACTTCCTTTTTTCTTTCCTAATATTTTTTAGTACAGGTGCAGGATCTACTTTTTTTGGATCCACTTATTGTAAAGGAACTGACTGGCTTGTTATCTAAGTCTGATGTCATAGACCGACAGAGTGACTGGTCCAAAATCACCTAGCTGGCTTTAATGCCTAAGGCGGGACTAGAGTTCAATCACCTGATTTCTAGCCTAAGGCCTTAATTACAAGACCATATGGCTTGTCATCCATGGTTATACTGTAGAATAGAAATGTTATTGCATTTTTTAAAACTAATACTATAAAAGAGATGTAGATTATACAATTAGACCAATTGTTTATATATGAAACTCTTTAGGAAGAAATTTTGGGACCCATACTGATAACATAAGATTAAGCATGATGACAGTTTTCTAATCATGTTGAAGAAGTTAACTTACATCCACGTTTTGATTTTCAGAGTCAATAATACCAGGCAATGTTTTTTCTTGCACGACTATTAGATGTTCCTCTTGGATTGTTTTTTCCAATTCACTTTTATCTATTGCCTCTCTTTCTTCCAGTTCATTTTTTGAATGGATACTGGCAAAGTCTTCACTATCAGGAATACTGATGACAGCTGAAAAAGTGATTTTCTGACATTATTTGATTTTATTGTTTTTGAATGAAATCTTTTACTGCTAAATACTATGATTAGATCCTTTAACCATATTTTTCATCTTTTGTTTACAGATCTGTAATAATAAAATTTGTTCTTGACCTTTATACATCGTAAATACTAATATTAAACTATTTCTCCTCAAGGGATAAGCAGAAGGAATATTTATTGTGCAAATATTCATCCAACAGCAAGTAGTATTGAAGTATCTGTTCCACCCTATAATCACATCTTTTTCAAAAACGAACACTAGACCTCTTCTAATTCTTTGCATTAAGATTACAATGACCTAGTGGCTTTGTTGTCTAATTTTTGTCTGTTTATACAAGTTTGACAGTCTGCACACATACAGCAAAGCTTTGAGTATTTTTAATCACCAGATTTCATTTTCTACTGAGTAGAGATCCAAAATCTCTTGTGAGTAAAAAAATAAAGAAGTAGGAGTATCATGGTATGCAATTCAGTATAACTATATTACATTTTTCACCTTTCATTTTTACCATTTAGGCTGTGGTGAGAACTACAAAGCTGATGGCTGGGTTGCTACTGATACTGGCACTGAGTATGCTGTGGATTGCTCTTGCACAGAGAGTGGTCAGGAACAACAAAGTGGAAGAAATTCTATTGTAAGAAGGAAATACTAAACCTCTGAAGTCGCCTAGGTTTAAGACCTCACAACTGCCTCCCATGTGGGGTCTCCCTACAGCCTGAGGTGCCTTAGGAAGGCAAAGAAGCAAGACATAATAGCCAGGCCTGTTAGTAGCTGACAAGAAGTGGGGGAATAAAGCCTTGTGACAGTGCCTGAGAACTGCTACCTGATCCCAAGCATGCAATGTTTTCTTTCTAAGGGAGGGTTCAAAGCATCTGACATCAGCAAGCTGCACAATCACTCCTATACACATCTCTGTGTGAGATGCCATCTTTTGGTCTGGGATACTGACAAACTCTCCTTTCACCTTTATTTTTACATGAAGTAACACAAGACAAGCAGAATTGCTATTTTCTTCAGCAATATTTTTTGCTAGCTTATTCTTTCTTAAAATCTTGTTGTGTTATCAAAAATGTTTTGAAAGGCTGCTTTTGGCCCATGGAATTTAAGATCCCTGATCTAAATTATGCAACAGCACTGTAGAATCTGAACAACATCAATAGAGAAATTAATTATAGAAACAATTAAAATACTTCTTTGAGTTATCTGTTTGCATTAATAATTAAAATAATGAAATACTAAAAAAGCTAATTAAAAAAAAGCTATTACCAAGATATAAATGTTCAAGTTAAAAGATTTTAGATATGTGCATGGAAAGCCAATCCTGAAAATACAATAATATGCTTCAGAATGTATATCCCCTGAAAGAAGATGTGAAAAGAACCACTTCATACTGCTTGTTCCATTTGTTTGGTATTTAAAATACCTACATTCTCCATCTGCTCCTTCCATCTTCTGAACTTGGCTGTTTGTTTCAGCAAGGAATCTGTTGTCTTCCAACAATGGTAGCATGTTGGATTCTAGGGTATGAGTTGCACTATACAAAAAGCAGAAACAGATACATGTATATAAAGGTTCATTCTTTTCAAGATTCTAAAAAGGACAAAACTTTAAAAACTTTTTTGTTGTATACTATTTTGGCATCATGCACGACTATTTAATCATATTGCAAGGAGTACCCAAAAACACCAGTCTGGCCCTATTGCATAGAAATTGTAAACCCACTGCTATTGTGTAAAAGTTATGCCTAGCTGATGTAACTATTAAGACTCTGCACATTCACTTAAAGTTCGGGTATTAATAAGCATTTCTATTAGGGAAAGTAGCCAGATAATTGCACCCATGCAATTTTCTTGTGGTCTGCCGTGGTCTTCATCTGGAATCCTTTTTGAACTTCCAACTGTAGTCCAATATTCTGGACTTCTCAGCTAGTTTCTCATCTACATACTAACTGAGGCTAAATCTGATAAGCTTCTGAAATCAGTGATCAGCTACATACTGCTGTCTGCTAAGGCATTTATTCAATAGCAAATAAGCCCCAGTCAGTAGTTTAAGAATATAGGCTAAGGGCAACTACAAAAGAAGCCATTGCAAGAGGAAGCTTTCCCTTGTCTGCTTCACAACAGACCACTGTTAACAGAGAACATGTTTAAGAGTCAAATTTTATACTCAGACAACAGTCCAAGGACTTCATAGATTAACCTCTTGAACTGAATAAGTCAACTGTCAAGTTGTGCAGACTTTCAACATGGGCGCAATTTTATGCTGCAAATGTGCATAGGATAGCAGACTAGTTGCTGTATTCTATATGAATTTAAGCACTCTTTTAGAGTAATACTATGGTGAGCACATTGCAATACTCTAATTGGTGAGTACCTCAGATTGATGGAAAACCATTATCAAACCATTATCAAAATGAATGACTGCAGTTGGGTACAATAGACACAAATGTGCAAATTACTTCTTGCCGATGAGCTAACAGAAAGTGTAATGATACCAGGGAATTCAAGCAACAGTCCCAGGTGTGGATCTGCTCTTTCAAGGGAAAAGCAAGCTGATTCTCAGTCCTGGAGTTTGGCTCTCTACTAGAAAATAGCATTCAATTCTATCTGGATAAATCATAATCATGAAAGATAAAGTGGGAAATACATGCAATTTAAATTTTAAAGCAAACTACTTCATCTAAAATTTTGAAATTATACGGGACATATTTACCATTCGTTAGAAGGCAAAAAGCAGACTACGGTGTCTTGGTCAACCTTCAAATGAGCCTTTGGAAATACTTCATCCTCAGGAAATGAGCCACATTTCCTGTCATCCTTTTCATCGGATTCTATAGACAGTAAAAGTTAAAAATACTGTATCCTCAGTAATGATTTTTTTTCCAAATACTAATTCATCTTTTTTTAAGACATAAATCTACCTCTCATTTTCCAAGCCACAGAGGCTCACATAATACTGGTGGAACTTAATGTTCTTACTCAAGTTACAACAAAAAATGAATGGAAGCAAAATGTTTATCTGACAAACCCCATCCTGAATTGCTATTGACCCTTCCAAAACCTCAGGAACATGCAATGAATCAAAACTGAACTGGCTCTAAAAGACGGAGGCCCAAAGATCTGACCAATCACGCTGAATTTATAGTTCAGCTGGACTATTTACTATGCTTACTGGTTTCTAGTTCAGTATTCCATATTCAATTTAGTAAGCATAAAATTTGTATAGAGGTTAAAGCTGCATTTGATTTTTCAGAACTGCACTGAGGATTGCATGCCAAGTAATAGATAGAGCCAAATTATTTTAAATGTAAGGATGATTAGAATTCACATTCATTTTAATTAAATAGATCAAAATAATATTTTTAAAAATTTGGTTTTAATTTCAGCTTGAGATAAACTTTGAAGAAAGCAGGAACACTATACAGCTGTGTCACTGCTTTTGTCTTCTTTAACACTTCAATGGTTTATTGTGGGTGTAAACCCAGAAATTTGTAAACCATGGGGTTGTAAATAAGCATTACTGTATGACCTACTGTTCAATAAATTATGATTGCTGTTTTTAGAACAATATGTGAGTTCAACCAGCCTAGAGAAAGTTCTGTGTGTGCCAAATATTTTACTGAGAATTTGATCTCTTACACAGAGAAGTGAGCACTTTTTGCTATGATGTGCAAATAATATAATGAATAATGCTGTATCAAATTAAAATACTCCTTGTCCCCCAAAGAGGACAACGTATTCATGTCTATTAACATAGGTGATCTACTATCATGGGACACTGAAATTGCTATTACTTAATTTTATTAATAACTTGTTATCTTAATAAACACAACAAAAGGCTCTTAAGTTTCTCTGCACATTTCCAGAGAAATATTTTTATTTATAGTTCAAGATAACAGAAAAGTTGTATAGTACATTTCAGATGTTTCGAGAGAAGGGGAAGAAAACCATACCAGAGGTCTTTTGCTCTTCCTGAATTTTTTTTTCTTAACCCTCAAGTCATCTACTATTGTGCCCCATAGTATTTTAAACAACTTGTGTTAAATCAAAGTACATGTCTTTGCAATGGTGGGATACAACATATTCCCTGATTTTCATATACCTTCTACTGGTGTAAATTCTCAGGAGCCTGAGTGTTCCTTCCTAGGCCTCATTCCCTTTTTCCTGACACAACATAATGTCTTTTTTTTTAAAGTTTAGATCCATCTGAATTCCCCAGGCAATACTGCTACCAACATTTTATAAAAACATAGTTTCTATTAGATATATTGTTTTAATTCAGACTTTTCTGCATTCCCAAATACCAAGAGTGTAAGGATCATCAGCTTACTACTGAGTATTTTGTTCCACCTCCAAAAGTTCAAATTATAGATAACAGAACAAATGTAAGACAATACATCTTCTGTTTGAAACACCAGTTTTACCCGTGTTCAAAAACCAGGGGAAAATCAGATGGGATCTCTGCTCTGATTCAATATGACCATCCTTCTTAGTTCCTTTCCATCATACCTGTGGACAATCAATATCATTATACATACCAGCTGATTGGTCTATATTTGCCGATGTTTGTTGTTCCATTATAGATTCATTTTCAATTAGTTCTCTCTCACTTGATTCTGGTAGGTCTACAATTTCTCCAGAGGAAATAGTAGTTTGTTGAGAGCCCATGAAGTTACTATTTCCAAAGTCAACAGATTTTGCATCATGACATTCTAAAGTAATGTATGTTGGTTTCACACCAGTGTCATTAATTTCTTTGGAGACTTTAGTTTCATTCAATTGATCACTTGCTATGCACTCTGATGATTGGTCTCTTTCTTCAAGCTCTTCCTGAAGGCTGTGATCTGAAATGGAGGAAGTCTCTCTATTCTTAACCCAATTTTCTTCCATTTGAGCTTCAAGAATATATCCAGATGTATTTGCATTGTTTATTTCATGATCTGTCTCCTAATAAGAAAAGGAAAAGAAAAAAAATCAATAAAAGAAAATCTGACCATATAACAATGTGAGATCCAGAGTACTCCACTATCCACAATGTAAATATGTGTGACTTATTTGCATAGGTTGAATTAAAAGTTAATAAGTAAATTACAATTTATTTAAAGGATTGCTGATTTTAACATGGAACTCTGTGTCATGTGAACATATTGCTTATGTGATGACAATCCTGGCATCTGTCATAACTCCAGATGTGCAGATGGCTAAATATATGAGGAGCATTGGGGTGCTAAAGGAGGTTGGGGAAACCCTGGGAGGACTAGCATAGGCCACACATTGCTGGGGTATTGCTGAAGTGAAATGGGCGGAGGGAGAACAGGGGAAGAATATGCTATGCTCAAGGTTTTCTCTCAGTGCGCTGCAGCCCTGGGGTTGCAAGGACCCAAGCTGCAGCATGAAATCCTTCGCGATGCAAAGTCCAGTCCAGTAGAACAGTGTGACGGGGCCTCTTGGGTACACTGGGAAGCCATAGCCACCCCAGCCCAATCCCAGCTGCCCTCCAAAGTCTTTGTCACCCTGCCTCCACTTCAGCTGACTGCTGCCATTTTATGTTCCTGTTGTTGACAAGGCGTGACCAGCCTGTTCCAGGGTAAGGCTGCTGCTGGCCATCTTAAGCCATCTTTCCAGGGTCTTGTGAGGAAGCTGCTGAGCAGCTGGAAACTCTGGAAAGAAACCCTGGCCAGCAACTGCCTTGCAAAGGGCCAGGCTAGGCATGCTTGCTCATAAGTGGGGGAAAAAAGATGGCAATGGTCAGCTAGGGTGACAGGGACTGCAAAATTCAGGGAGCCAAAAGGGCATGGATAGAGAGGAGATACATGGGGGAACTGAAGCACCCCTACAGTCTAATCGCAGGCAGGCTGTCAAGTCCCTGAATTTTGACTGAGTGATTGTGGGTGCATTGCAACAGCTGTAACTTTGGGGACTAACCTTACATACCCTTGTACAGCCCACTATATCTTCAAACAATTGCTGAAGAATGGTCGTAACTCAAGAACTGTTTGCATGTCAAGGGGGAATGGAGATGTTTGTTATTTCCTGTTGTATTTTTATCTCCTTTATCTCAGCCAATTCCTATTTAGTTTTTCCCAAAGCAATATGCAGGGTAATTATTACCCAAAACACATACAGTTCCAATTCCTGGGCAAATTACATATATTAGATGTTTATATACTGGGCTCTATACTCACATCCCTATCAGAAATTGCAAATCTGAAGTGAATTCACTTTCTCTATTCCACAGGATAAAAACCCCTCTAGATTTATTTATTATTTTCTCTGTATTGTCTTGCTGTCTTTTGCACTGGCTAGGTTTTGATTTATATTTTTTCTATGTGAGCTGCCAAGACTCAGATTGATTGCAGTGATATAGAAATGTTTAATAAATAAAGATGACAATGGCAGAGTCTTGCAGTCCTTACCCCAGTCCATTGTGAAGTTTTGCTTTCTTCCATAAATGATATTTTTGTTTCTTTTGCACGCAAAGGGGGTGTAATAGATCTTCCTGGAGATGCAGTTGGAGTTGCTAAAGGAGTAGTGCGAACGCTGGATCTCAATATTGACTGAGGAGTAAAACCAGGGAAGACTGAGGATGATGTGGATGCCAAAGCTTTAGCTCTCTAGGAGAGGACAAAACATCTTAAAATGTGTAATCTAAAGCTCCGAGTTTATAGAAAGTCATTATAACTTCACTTTTCAGCCTCAGAAATACAGGTTTCTGCAACCTACAAAAATCTATATACCTTGACAACAGGAGGCGTTTCCAACAATTTTAATTCTGGTGCTCTTGCAATGTTCTTAGGCAGTAATGTCTTTATGGAATATTGAGAACTGGAATGCAGTGGGCTAGAAAATCTGTCAGAAGCAGAAACTTCTGGTGACTTCTGCTGGCTTCTTCTCAAAGGTGGTGAATCAAGAGAAATAGGTTGGATCATCAAGTCAAGCAATCTGTAAATATTTCAAGGTTTTTAAAACATTAAGCTGCTTTGTATTACACCTACTCTGATGAAGGCACTTTTCAAGCTGTCATCTGAAAGGATGTAAGCTACTCAAGCATGAACAATACGCATTACTTTAATTTCTAAATATCATCAAACATTTAATTCTTAATTGCATTATGTAACATCCCTGTTCTGACAATTGGATATGCATTTGCTAAGCAATTCCCAATATATACAGCCTGCATTTGTCTTTGACTGCCTTAGCGATTGATGGGCTGAATCTTCTTATAGGCAATTTAGGCAATAAAGAGTCATAATAAAGGTAGTCCTCGAATTATGCTGGCAATTGGAATCAGGATTGCAACTGCTAAGTGATGCAGTCACAAAGCCTGATATCATATATTCACATTGTTTAGTAATGGCAATCCCAGCAGTCCCTGTTGCCAGCATAGTTCCAGGACTGTATGCATTGTTAAGTGGGAAGAGAGGGAAGTTCCAAATAAGGAATGGAGGGTGCCACAAGTAAACACTAAGAAGTGTGGGTGGGCTAGCAACAACATTGGGTAGGTATAGGGAAGCACGGATGGGCTAGCACCTCAGCGGACAGGTGCTGGGAACTGTGAGATCAGAAAAGGCAGTAGGCTGGTACTGGGAAGCATGAGCAGACCAGCAAGGACAGTACAAGGGTACTGGAAAGCCTGGGTGATCAAGGTGTGGGTGATACAAAGTATGAGATCTCTGTGGTCTCATATTCTGTAGTGGGATTCCTCAGGAGAAAAAGTGGCAGGATTGATTTATAGGAATGACCCGTAACTTCCCTGATGGCTTTTCCCATTGACTTTGCTTGAGAGAAGCCAGCATGGAAGGTTGCAGATGAGATCATGACAGTGGCTCAATGCAATGTCATAATCATACACTGGGCAATCAAGCACTTGGATTGCAATCACACTACCACAGGGATGCTGTGATAGCTGCAAATTCATGAACCAGTTATAAATACAATGGAGCCTTGGGTTGTGACCGTAATCCATTCCTGGACTCCCAGTGCGACCTGATTTGATCGTGTCCAGAAGCACAACCAATGGTCCATGGGCTCAATCAAAAACAATGGCGCCGAAGGAGAAATTGGCATGGAAAGGGAATCTTTCCATGCTGATTTTGTTCACCACCCGATTTTTGAGTCGTGACCCAATTCAAAAATAGGGTGGATTTTTTTTATTCACCACCCAATTTGGTCATGAACAGGAATGTTCGTGACCCGAGGTTCCACTGTACTCCTTTTTTCAGCATCATTGTAATTTTGAATGATTACTGAGTAAGTCAAGCATTACCTGTGCTGGGTCAAAAATCACAATTTTTGGAATAGAGACTATATAAAATTTCTTGAGGAAGAGCCTTACATCTCATGAGCCCCTGTATTAGGACAAAGCAGCCAAACGCCATCACTCTGCTAAACAAATACTCAACACTGTCCAACTATTTACAAAGACTGCACTACTATTACTATTAATGTTCTCATCGCTCCTTAGCACCCATCCCCTCCCACTTGTGACTGTATGACTGTAACTTTGTCTCTTGTATCCTTACGATTTATATTGACTGCTTCCTAGTATGATTTGATTGCTTATTGTACCCTATGACTATCATTGTGTTGTACGTTATGATTCTTAACTCTTGACGAATGTATCTCTTCTTTTATGTATACTGAGAGCATTTGCACTATGACAAATGCCTTGTGTATCCAATTCGCACTTGGCCAATAAAGAATTCTATTCTATTCTATTCTATTCTATTCACCAAGCAAGTTTGGCTTGGCTACTGTAGCCAACCAGTGTTTTAGAGTTCTAAAATGAACAACGTTTTTAATAGCTATCTTCTTAGATACACAAAACAGATTAGCAGACTAGGTTTATGTGGTCCCACAATATAATGACTGGGTCAACAGAGATTACTGTGTTGTAAAAATAGGGTCACATTATAAATAATCTGGTTTAATGACTTAGTAATCAGAAAGTAAAGGACAAATATTGGTAGTGGATTTCCTAGTGCATTTCTCTGATAATTTTCTTTCTTTTTACCTGGAACGTTTTCTTAAAGATTTAGTAATTGGTGTCCCAATAAATGGATCTGGTAACTGCCTATCAGGGCAGGACTCCAACACAGATGATTGTTCTTCAGGTCCACTTTCAAGAAAAAAATGAGAAGCCAAATTAAGAGAAATATATAATTTTGTGCATCAAAATATTACTTTTTTCAAAAGGAGAAAGTGGATAAATTACATAATTCTTGCTGCCTCCATCACACCTTCAGAAAATTATTGGTATCTTCAGCCCTTGAGTATAAGTTCTTTATTTTCTAAGTCAATGTTTCTACCAATTTAAAACCCACCACTAAAGTACTGAAGTAATATCAGAGTAACAGAATAAAGACTGAAAACAATTCTCTGTAGTGTTAGGGATACGCAACAGATATCACAACAATATCCTAATACAGGATGGTGATAGCTTTGATATCATGGGAAGATGTCTTGCCAATTCCTCAAAAGTGACTCCTTCATTTCTCTATATAGGAGAAGTTTGAAAGCCATCACAAAGAAAATGGCATTGTCCATACAGGGGAAAATGGAGAGCTCTGGTTCTTTATTTTCCTCTATAGAGAAACCAGGCAAAAGTGCCAGAAAAAAGAGAGCACTAATGTTCTCTGTTTTACTTTGAATAGAGCTTTTTCAAATGCCCTTGCACTACTGTAAATGGAATCTACAGGCTATCCAAAATGGTTGTTGGTGCTTTCTGGAGAAAGCACAGGTGTGTTGCAAGTTCTCTGACTGAGAGGCTCAGCAGGATACTGCAAACAGAGTTCAGGCCAACTTGGAGAGTGTTAGGTCCGGGAAGGCCCTGTTGTAATTCCCCATTAGGAGAATTGAGTGCACACAGGGAGACGTACTGAGAGTAATGCTGAATAACACACAAACAGCACACAGATACACTGTATAGTAAAATGTAGGTTTTACTTCCAGTAAACGGTTAAGCAAAGTCCAACACACAGTCCAAGTCATACATGGTTTTCAGTCCAGAGATAATCCAATAACAAAGTCCAGTATCAAATACAGTTCAGTAATAGACTCACATCAATCCAAAAATAATGACGATCAGCAACAGTCAATAGGGAAATGCAGGAACACAAACATCAATCATCTAGCAAACTCTCTCTCTGGCTCTCTCTTCTCCTAAGAGAAACCAGGTTTCTGGCTCCATCTTATGGCCGTTTGGGATACCACACCCAATTACAATGTTAGCATTCCCTTAAAGATACAGTATTAAAATGTCTATCCTGGTTTATATATTTTCCAATCCAACTGTTAGGTGACTTACATTCCTAACAGGCTCTATAAAATTGATATACCAATCTTTTGGCTGGATTATGCCCATGGGCTGAAGATTCTCCATCCCTATGCCTGTATAGCGAAAGAAATACTTACCTATCATTCTGATGTGACTTGGTTTTCTGCTCACTTCCTGCCCACACTTCTCCAATTTTGGACAATACATTACTGATAAAAGTTGCTTTTGTAATTACGTTTCCAGTAGCAATCCGTTTTGCAACTGTTGATAATGGTTTTGGTCTTAAAACTAAAAAGAAAAATAAATCAAGTAAAGACAATAATAAAAAAATTAATATTCTTAAAATTGATTTGAAAGAGCTGTAAAAGAATCTATCTATATTAAAATTGAACACCCCTCCCTCAGCAGAGGGAAAGGAATAAGACACCACCTATCTCCAGTCTACAAGACACCCTTTTCAACAGTTCCAAGAAGATTCCACAATCACACCCCAATTCACATGATCCTTAAGGCACAGATAAACCCCCAAGTGGCCTCATCTGCTAACAACTAGATTACTGCAAAGAAATACTTCCTCCCCATCCCCCCATCCTATCAGAACCTATCCTTCCATTACCCAGTCATCAGAACTGATGAAGCTTCTTGAATGAGAAGCAAAATGTTTTCTTTTTTTTCCTCAAGGAAAAAACAGTCCAGTTGCCTTTTGAAGAAAAAAAGTATCTTTGAGACAACTATGATCTAGATGACTGAGAATCTCCATATACATTTTTAAAATAGATTTCTGCAATTTTCAATGAATGAGAAACTTACTTTCCCGCCGTAGTGAAGATGGCAAATGGTAAGGCCTGGCTTGCTCTATAGCTAGCTTCTTCTGAACTCGAGGCAGAACTTTGCCATAATGGTCTAATATGGAATTTCTGGCAACTGATCTTTCTCTCCATTGAGGATCATTCTATTTAAGAATAAAAATAATTCAGAATGAAAAATGCACTAAAAACAGCTGAAAGACAACTGAAGTTTACCTCCCCCCCCCTTTAAGGCAATTACAAACCATGTATATAAATTTGAACAAGATCAGTTACAGACCAAGTAGATCTGAACATTAATAAATTCTGATGCCGGGTCAATAGTAAATAGGAATGTATAAATAGTAAATAGGAATGTATAAATAGTAAATAGGAATGTATAAAATATTTTATGCATAAACCTTCCCATGCGTGAAACAGATAAGTTTCAGGTGGTCAGTTTGGACTGAAGCATGAGATTAGTCTGGATATGGACTCAAAATAACATGCTGCTTTGGAGAGTGATTTCTGCATTGATGTATTTTGGAAGTAGAAATGAAAAACAGCCAAAGAATCAGCGACCAAGGAGGAATGGGGAAAGAAACTGCAAGGGAAAGAGATAGAAATAAATACCACCTGTGACAGCAAACCTCATTCCCATGCTGAAGGAAATCAACAACTGGCAGATGTCCTGAATGTGTTTTACTGTAGGTTTGAGAAAATTACTGCCATCTATCTCCACAACCCCCATCTCAGACACACTAACAACAGCCAAGCCTCCTACAACTGGCCCCATCCCATTGGGCCCACCATCTCTGATGATTACAGAAAATGAGGTACAAAGTCTATTTCACAGACAAAAGCTAGGAAAAGCACCAGACTCCTTGCTTAAAAGCTTTGTGCTGACCAACTGGCCTCCCATCTTCACCCAAATCTTTAATAAATCACTAGAAATGTGCTATGTTCCTTCTTGCTTCAAACACTCTACTATCATCCCAGTGCTGAAGAAACCCTCCATCAAGGAACTGAATGAGTTGAGACTGGTTGCTCTAACATCTGTAGTTAAGAAAACGTTTAAAAGGTTAGTCCTGGACCATTTGAAAACCATCACAGATCCACTGTTAGACCCCCTTACAATTTGTCTACCGACCAAATAGATCGACAGATGATGCTGTTACTATGACTCTGCACTACATCCTACAACATCTTGAATCTCCAAAGACCTATGCAAAGGTCCTCTGTGTAGACTTCAGTTCAAAGCCATAGAGATTGTGGTAGATTTTAGGAGAAACACTCCTATACTATTGCCTCTTACAATGCTAGACAACACATTATCAGCAGTAGAGACCTTCAAGTTTCTAGGTTCTCTCATATCTCAAGAATTAAAATGGACACCTAAAATAAAAAATCATCAAAAAAACACAACAAAGAATGTTCTTTCTGCGCCAACTCAGAAAGCTCAAACTGCCTAAGGAGCTGCTGATTCAATTCTACAGAAAAATTACTGAATCTGTCATTTGCACCTCTAATAGTCTGGTTTGGCTCTGCAGCCAAACAAGACAGATATAGACTTCAACGGATAATTAGAACTGCAGAAAAAAATGATTGCTACCAACATGCCTTCCATTGAGGACCTATATACTGGCTGTGAAAATGTCTACAGACCCTTCACATCTTGAGACATATATTGTTTCAACTTCTACCCTCAAAATGATGCTATAGGGCACTATACACCAAAACAACTAGACACAAGGACAGTTTTTCCCCCGAATGCCATCATTCTGCTAAACAACTAATGCCAACAACACTGTCAAATTATTTACTAAGACTGTATTACTATTATTCTTCTCATCCTTCCTATTATCTATCTCCTCCCACTTATGACTATAACCTTGTTGCTTGAATCTCTACGATTTATATTGTTTTATTTGTTTCCTAGTATGACTTGATTGCGTATTTAGTAACCTATGACTATCACTAAGTGTTGTATCTTATGATTCTTGATGTTATTTTTTAAATGTACACTGAGAGCATATGCACCAAAGACAAATTCCTTGTGTGTCCAATCACATTTGGCCAATAAAGAATTCTATTCTATTCTATAGATGGGTTGGAGAGGCTCTGTTTGAGCAGTAACAGGAGATAAGGGGAAACAAGGAAAGGAAAAGCTGCTGAGAAAATCAGTGGGCAGATCAGGATAGAAGCTACAAAAAGGATGATGGAAGAAAAAACAATATGCACCATCCCTGGTCTGTTCTTCTTTTTTTTTTTTGCAAGATCCTGTCAGGTAGTCTAGACCAGGAAACCAAAACCAAATTAATACTATCTTTATTGCAATATTACTGTAAAAAAAATCTCGCCAGTCTGAAAATGCTTTCCCCCCACCCTTTTATGTTCTAGAGAATTAGGGAGGGCCAGTTCTGAGATTCCGCCCCCCATTCCTGTTTTGGACAACAGTAACTTTAGAAAATAATCCTAATTTGTCCTGTGTACTCCCAAATGGTATGATTTACCATGAGATTAATCTTCAAAGACTGATTCAGCTGCAGGGCAGGAATGTAGTTGGCCCTCTGGAGGTGATGAACTAAAAGAAACTCATGATTGTTGATACCAGTACTTGTCTGTAAAAACTTCTCTAGACACTCCTACAGGACATAAACAGACACATATAATGCCATTGTATTAATTAGTCATCCACTGCTTTTTTTAAAAAAAAGTTACTTCTTAGATTTTATTTTTGTTCTGGCTTACTTGTTCAGTTTCTGTGAATGGTAATTTTAGTAAATCTTCCATCAATCCAAGTTCCTGACAGATTTCATAAACATGTTTCAGCATCTCTTCAATCTTTAACTGGCTAGAATTTTGCCGCAACACGTTCCAAGCTTCCACCATGCAACTGAAATTAAATTCAGAATTAGAATTCTGACAGATCTTTCTGCTACAGGAAAAAAATATATTAAAAACTGTTAATATCCTATGCCTTTCATTAAAAAATAGTTATTTTGATACTTTTTCTTGAGGACCATTTTTCTTTATGAATTAAGCAGTATTAGAAAAGATAAAAATGTGCTTTACCTGTTATATAGTAAGACAGTAAGGTGGAGTGCAACTTCAGTGCTACTTATCATTGATGGTTTCATCATTTGTATATATCGAAGGGCTCGCTTGTGCTCTCCTTGACACATCAAAGCTTGAATGATCTGCATATGTTGCCAAGGCAATTTGATTGTAGCTGGATGAAACAGATAGGACAGAGAATTCTGCAAAAGTGCAAGGTTATAATTAGAATAGAAATAAAACATATATGAATAATCTAAACTAGTATTTTCTTGTGTTTGTATGTGTGTGTGTAGTATTTTGTACTTCTATTCCAAATTTGTATTATCCAGATTGCTAATTTTAATTTCTTCTTGTTGCATATGTTGGCTTCAGCAAGACTATTAGCAATATTAATTTAATATTGCCTCCAATATTGCCACCAATTTAGATATTTGTAAAAGCAAACTTATTATTTACAGTTTGAGGGCAATCTACCCTTGAGTACTTTACTGCATTTTCTCAAGAAGCACTGAAAACTTATATAAACCAAGAGGTAAAATATAAATCCAATAATAAATAACGGAACTGCTACTTTATACTGACCTCATAGTCATTATGATCCAAACACCAAAAACCCTGAATTAGGTTAACCAGACCTATTGGGACTGCAAAGGCTGTTGGGAAAGAATCCACTGAAGTATCAGTTCTGTTAGGACAAGAATGCATGATATCCAATAATAAATAAATTGTCTGATTAGCTTATTAAGGTTAACCAAGAGTTATGTTTCCTATGAAATAATAGAACATTCCTACTTTTGTAAATATATTTTACTACAATTGTATCTTGTAAAATCTCACTGACAATATTAAAACATATATAGCCTCAATCTTTAATATAAACAAATTCTGAAGTCACAAATTCTATCTTCCAAATGTAACTTAACACTTGAAATTGTGAATTGTGAAATCAAGAAAGTAAAGAACAACACAGAAGAACTTTGGCCTCTCCAAGCCTAATAGCTTCGCATTAGGGGCCTACAAAATATTTCATCTGAATTGTTTTGAGTCAAAACTTTGACTATGACACACAAAAGACTCTTTAAAACATGTCAGAAGTTTCTTTAATTCAAAATAGGTTTGTCAAATTTAAAACAATTCCTGCTCTGCATACAACTGGGATGCTTAATGATGTTTTATGGTGCTATATCCTTGCAAAAGTACAAAATTCACATGGATTAATTATGCTCTATCTTGGGTCTAAAGAATAAGTCTCAACTGGATATGCAAATGTAGAGAGACCTACAAAATAGGAAGCAGCCTTATAAATAGCAAACTCCTCTAGGCTCAATATTGTATTATCAACTCCAATAATATCCATGTTTTCATTTATTCTGTAGGCATCGAACAGAAATGGTAATGGAAAATGCTAAAAACAATTTCATATTAAAATATTGAAAATGAAATGTGCTACAGCCATTGTTATATTTTATGTTTCTGAAAGGATACAATTGCATGCTTGTAGAGTTCCTCAGTGTTTTCTAACAAGTAGAGATCAAGCAGTGCCTATAATCAGAATACACACACAGTCAAATATTCTAATTATTCAAATACAACAAATCTTTTTAAAAAATCATAAGTACTGCCAATTTCCTGGACAAATCCATGCACTTTCCAGATTTTCGAAATCACCCAGCTGACATTTTGCTTAAGGCAGCACTAGAATCCAGTCTCCCAGTTATTTCCTAATGCCTTAAACTACTACATAAAACTGATTGTCTTATTCATGTTACTTACATGTAATGTTGGAGGAGGATACTTTCCAGCCCCCCCATCTCTCTGCCACAACTTCACAACTGAATCACCTAACTGGGAAATCATGCCATCAATCATCAAACAATCAGCGTTCCATTTGCCCCTACAACAGGAAGGCAGGCATTTAATTTCCTATTATTAAAAGCAAGTTTAAAAAGGCTATTTAGTAACAAATCATGCAATTCAAATTTCTCTTCCT
Organism: Bungarus multicinctus; assembly: GCA_023653725.1. Classification (NCBI taxonomy): domain Eukaryota; kingdom Metazoa; phylum Chordata; class Lepidosauria; order Squamata; family Elapidae; genus Bungarus; species Bungarus multicinctus. Next base: position 65,293,017 of record CM042836.1, on the reverse strand, counting down.
TCAAAATTTTTTCACAAAAACCCAAGGACTTCAACCAAACATTAAAAGATAACCAATTTATATAGAAGCATAAGCAAAAGACTAGTCTCTCAAATCACTTTTTAAAGAGTGTGGCCACTTATTTGCCACATAAATCTTATCCAGAAACATGTAATAACTTATAAGGGGCCTGAGGAGAACAAGATATTACTCAGTTATATAAAAACAAGGGGGGCGGGGAAGGAAGGCAGACACTGAACCACCTTCCATGTCATGAAAAAAGGGAATAAACAGGCTATTTCAAATGTCAGCAAGAAAATGACTAGTGATATTTTCTCCCTACGCATTTTTTGTTTTATAAACATGCACTCGATAATTTTTATATAAACCTTGCTTTTTCCTTTCCCTTACTACTTAAAAGCTGCTCACAGCGGATAAAATCTTTTTACTGAGACTTAACACTCTTTAAAAAAACCTTTACCTTGATAAGCGTTCCAATTTTTGACGACAACTGATGTAAAACCGTTGAATATGTTGGTAATTATAGAAAGATTTTGGCAAATGCATGTCTTCTTCTGCATAAAAAAAAGATAAAAACTCATTTTTAAATGCATCAGATGCAAAAAAATTCTAGCTGTAACCAAAATAAAAAAAACAGAATTTTCAAATCTGAACTGCTACTGCATATTTATATTGTTATTTGTGGCAATTCTAAATATTAATTAAACTGTATCTGATCAAATAAGCTTTTCCAGTTACATACAAAATGCTGTCAATAGCAAATGAACACCCTTAAATGTTTGTTTTTGGAAAACTCTTACATTCAAAATTGATATTACCATAATCTACTAACAGCTCCAACTCTATCAAGCTTTCACATTTCGATAAAATATCCAAAAGAAGACCAAGAAAATTATAGATGAGATGTTGGTTCAAACTACATTTGTAAGAAGTACATCTTCTTCTATAACTGAATTAAAAATTCTGAATTCAATTATTAAAAAATCAATTACTATCACTATTAATGTCATTCATTATATTATTGTTTATCATATTCTTCCTTAGAGAATAGGATAAAATTCAATGATAATTGTTTGGTCAAGCATTATCACTGACTCTAGTTACAGATGGCTAAATTATACAACATATCTCAGCATTTTTGAAAACAATTGGAAACAAATTTTGTCAGGGAATTGCACGGTGTCCAAATGGAGTCAGAGACGCTGACATGAACTTGTAGTTTTATATAAACACACACACACACACACACCAAACAAGATAATCAGGCAAACAGGAGCATCATCAGGTAAATCACAGAGAACACAGGGCACATAGATAAGGAAAAATGGGAAACTATGCCTTCACACCCACAACAACCAATCACGGCACAGATTGCCTCAAGCAAGAGCCAGCACTCTTCCACCAATCAGCTATAACTGTGTGTTCTGTATCGCTGCACAACCCTAGAGCTCCAGTTACTAAATTTAAATATCTTAAGAAAGTTTCTCACTGTACAGGTTGCCAATATATTAGCATGGACATTGGAAATGCAAATCCAGCCAGGCTTCAAAACATTGTAATTGAGAATGCAAGTAAAATGAAAGTTGTACGGAAATATTAATGGCAAGATATTCTCATGCACTAATATATGACTGTCTTGGTCATGAGTTTAACATTTTAGAAAAATACAGAAAGTGTGAATACTATGACAACTATACCGGCTAACTGCAATGTAGCTGTGAAATTAAGACCCAACTACCTTGCCCGTAATCATATTTTGAATCAATTGAGAAAAATATTATTAAAGTAGATTTCTAATTATTGGTATAAATTAGACAGGGATTGCTATGAAGTGTACATATCTCACAGTGCACAAACCTACCAGCAGTAAAAAGTTTAACCAGACCTATTGGGACTGCAAAGGCTGTTGGGAAAGAATCCACTGAAGTATCAGTTCTGTTAGGACAAGAATGCATGATATCCAGCAGTAAAAAGCAATAATGGCCCAGTTCCCCTGATTAATCCTGTTAATATTTGAAAGCAGATTTTTTTTTTACAAGAACGGGTTCAAATTCAAGGATCATTCAATTTGCTGCTATTAGTTTTGGTCACTATCAAGAAAATAAAGATTCACCGAGGTACTTTTAATATTCCATAACTAAATGAAAGACAGAAAGACAGACGGACGGACAGAAGGAAGGAAGGAAAATAAAAATTTCTGTTTCTCATTCTTGCTTCTGGAAAATTGGTTACAAGCATAAACAGTTGCCTTTAGGAAAAAAGAATAGTTTCAGCAGTTTTGAATAAAATTTGATTCAATGAAATATATGTAATAAATAGTGACAGTAAAGATGAAATGGTCCTAAACAAACTGCAATGAAAAAGCATTCTTCTATGAGTTCTTAATGTGCATATTAAAAATCTAGATTTTCAGGAAACAATTTTTTCAAAATGATGTTAACTTTTCTGTAAGAAATAGACATACACTAGTAATAAAATAGAAAATAGCCTGTTACTGAAATATAACAGCTGAAGGAGACCTACCTAAATTTTCTGGAAGGAGATTGGATCGACAGAACCAGATGACCACTTGTAAATACTGCAAAAGGAGACTGGTTACAACCTGTTTGTTTGTTAGATCTGTAATGCCTAAAAAAATGAACATAAGACTTGCTTTTTAAAAAAAGCTTCATGTAACCTTGACAAGATATGGGTAACAATTTGTCAACTTAAAGATAGAGGGATCATTTAACTCATTCATGACTGTATAGGCATTCTAGCTTTAATTCAAATACACAGATTATCTGTACAGGATATAAAATTTCCACTATACTAAGAATGAGATAATAAGTTTTCTTTTAAACATTTCTGTATTGTGTCTGGAGATCAAATCAATTTTTAAATTTTCTAATTCAAAGGGGGAAATGGCTATACAATAGTTGAACATATAAATACGTGAAGAAGAATGTAAGATTATTTGCTAAATGTAATATAAAATATGCATCTTATATTTTATGACATTCACATACCTTTTTCAGTCAGTTCTTGAGCTTCCATGATGAAACAGTTTAACACTGTGTTAAGGTTGCTAAGAAGCAACTCACAGCGCTGGAGAGACTGTAGAGTCTGTGGATCAATGAAGTTAGATGACCCATCAAATAAGGGAGCACCTTAAAAAATAGAGTTTTGACAACCTTAGTCAAGGCTTAGAATTCAACATGTTTTTATCAATATAATTAAACAATTAAGCCCAATTATTGAGTGATTTCTGTATACAATATGTTGATTTCCACTGTTTTAAAGCACATAATATTACTTACAGAGACAAATGAAGTCTTCTTTTGTTTTAACAACTTTACTCCATGCCCATTCAAGAACAAAACGCAAGTTGGGTGCAGAATCTGGTTGCTCTTTAAAAAACAAAAAGCAGAAATTATAGAAGTTACTTTAACAAAATAATTTTATTGAACAACAAGGTTACATTTACCTTCAGCAGTCCACTGTTTAATGCAGCTAGTGAGGAGTCCCAAAGAACTTGTCTGGATAGCAGCTGATAATATAGCTTCAAACTGCTCTTCCTAAAAAAAATAAAAAAATAAAAAAAGGCATTTCATGGCATCAGTAATTCACAATTTCAGCATTGAAATGTAATCCATCTGGACATGTTGGATCCAACTTGGAATACGAACATACTGGGGCTGCTCACAAACTTCATTTCCCGTACGGATTTTTTGTTAGATCAAATGCTATAACCCAATTCAATTAGGCAGGACATAAAATTTATGAATCAAATAAAAGAATGATTGCATTTTCAATCTTATCTTCATCATAAACTTACCTGGCTCAGACTTGTTGGCTGTATATCAATGAACCTTGGAGATAGTAAACCAGCTATAAGGCATCTATTATAACCCTCAGGAATAGTTTCATTTAATGAACAGGAAGAATTTTTTAAGAAATGCAATGTCTGCAATTAATCAAACAATTTTGCATTAAGACAAACTGTCTGTAGAACACCGGAAAATCACTACTAAAATTAAACAATTCTTGTCAAAATAAAACCATGTAAATTGTATTTATTAGTTTTCTTCCATATTCTTTATGCCAAGCAAAGAAGCTATAAAGAAATAAACGTGCCTGTGTTGCGTATGGGCAGGATAGTAGAAATCAAGACCCCATAACTTGCAAGGCTTTGGGCTGTTCAAGTGCCTCTGAAAAACTGTGTACTCTAGTACAAAAAGTCATAAATGTTTAAGAACCATTTTTAAGTGATTCCAAATATAGACAGTCCATGATTTGTGACTGGTCTCTTAGCGACTGTTCAAAGTTTTGACAAACCTACCAGGGTTGGGTATGTATGATCTGATTTGAAGATCTGGTCCCCCGTCAAACCCATACACACAGTCGAATGGCCCAACTTTGGGTGCTTAGCGACCAGGCCATATTTATGGTCACTTGCAGCATCCCATAATCCCATGATGTTTTTTACAACGGTTTTATTAAAAACTGGCATTTCCTTCCAGGTTTTGGTAAAATGGTGCCCATAATGAATGACTGTTTAATAACTATGATGATTCGCTTAATGACTATTGCAAGAAAGACTATAAAGACCACATCGGTCAAGTGATTGATCCATTTTACAACTGTCATGATTTGCAATCATGATGGGGTAGGCTCCACTGTGGTCATAATTCAAGGACTACCTGTACCAGTTAAGAAAATATGTAAAATGTTTAAAAATGGGAAAGTAAACATTTTTAAAGGAAGTGGTGGCTTCTGGTCTCAGCAAATATAATGGGAAGCATAAGCAGACATATAAAAAAATTGTAACTTCTGCATTGCCAGCTCCAGGGTTCTGTTTTCCCATATCAACCAAATGTTGGTCTATTGATTGTGATAGGCATTGACATACCCATTTTCACCCGAGGACTGAGAGAATGACTAGTCTAAGTCACCTAGCCAGCTTCCATTCCTTAAGGTAGAACTAGAACTCAGTCGCCTGGTTTCTGGCCTGATGCCTTAACCTCTAGACCAACTGGCTCTGCAGGGTTAGAAATCAACGAATAACTATTAAACCACCGATTTTTTTTCTTTTAGGCAGGAATTAGAAATGAAGTTTCCAAAGTAAAACTAATTCACACGTTTATGAATTGAAAAAGATAAAATAAATAAATAGAATGCCACAATAAGCAGTAAACAAATAATACTTACATCTTTTTGAAATCCTGTGCAAGACATATGAACTATTCCACAATTCAGCAAACAAGTGACATCTATGGAACAGAGTTCTTCATTAGAAAAATGAGGGGCAAATGACTGGTATTATAATGGGAGGAAAAAAGCTTTCCAGCAATTTTATTTCAACATTGCTAGTATATATTGGGGCACTAATACAGAGAGGAAAATTGTATAAGATGAAGAGTTAAATTCCCTCAGCCTACATCCAGGTCTCCATCCACATCAATGGACTATAATTTAATACTATGAATCTTGAAATATATATTTCGAGCTCACGTGCTACCACCCAGAACGCAATGCACGCCCCCCCATGCCCCTACACATGTGCACGCAATCCCACCCCACCCTTCACCTCTCCGCCATCCCCTTATCTGCACTGTGCCTCACAGCTTATTTTCAACCGGTTTGAGCCCTTTTTCAGCTTTCCAAAGGCTTGAGGAAGGCTTCTTCAGGCTTCTACAAGCTTTGTAGGCCGAAATCTAATCCTGTTTCATCACTTCCTGTTTTTCTGAAAAAACTGGAAATGACAAAACGGAGCTAGATTTCGGCCTACAAAGCTTGTAGAAGCCTGAAGAAGCCTTCCTCAGGCCGTTGGGAGGCCAAAAAAGGCTGTGAGGTACGCACATGTGCAATGAGGTAAGTTTGCCTGCAGCTCGCATGCCGGCACAAATGGCATAAAAAAAGTGCCATAGGTTCGCCATCACGGATCTAGTATATTAACTTCTTGCCCCTGTACAATAGAAGCAGGAGGAAGGTTTGCAAAAAAAAAAAAATGTACACAAACACACACACACACAAAATACAAGGAGAAAAGGCACTGGCTTAAAGAGAAAGGAAGAGTAGTTTTTCTAGTACTACTGTTTTCCCACACCCAAATCCCAACATTTAATTCTAAAATGAAATGCTACTCCCTGGGGCAGAGCATAACATGTGATACAGTTGACTTTCAACATTAAGTGTAGTATGAAAGTATCATACTTTTTATCACTAATACTACCCAAAGGAAAATCTAGGATGTTAATATTTTATATCAAAATGCAGCAATGGGCATTTCATATACAAGTAGTCCTTGACTTACAACCACAGTTGAGCCCAAATTTTCGGTTGCTAAGCAACACAGTTAAGTGAGTTTTGCCCCATTTTATGATCTTTCTTGCCAGTTATCAAATGAATCATTTCACTGTTAAGTTAGTAACAGAGTTAAGTAGTGGTGGGATTAAAAAACTTTTACCACGTCAAACATGCACTTTGCGCAGGCGCAGAGGCATTTGCACAGGTGCAGAGGCGTTCCAACCTCACCTCCTACAAGCCTGTACTCTCCCAGTCGCTTCAGCTGCTGTTGCACAAAGCAGCTGCGCTTCAAAAACAGAGGATAAAGGTGAGTATGGGAGACCGGGCAAGTGGGTGGGCCCAACAGCACAGCGGCGGAGAGAACCAGTTTGGTCTCCGCTCTCATCACTGCTACTGGCTTGGCCGAACCGGTAGAATACCACCACTGCAGTTAAGTGAATCTATCTTCCCACTGACTTTTGTTTGTCAGAAGGCCACAAAAGGTGGCCACATGACTCCAGGACACTGTCACGGTCAAGACTCCAAATTTTGATCATGTGACCATGGAATCACTGCAACAGTCGTGTGACAAATGATCATAGGTCACTTTTTGGGGGGCCGTTGTTAACTTCGAATTGTCACTAAACAAATGGTTGTAAGTTGAGGACTATATCTATTAAGAATAAATCTTGAGCTTTACACAGCACTTTTCCTGTAGCTGACATACAAATTAACGGCACTAATTGATCTACTGCAGCAGAATGTGCATTATTATTAGATTTTTATCCATTTTTTTTGGCCTGGAAAGGCCATCACAGCAATATTTCAAAAGTATTGTGGATGCAATAACTTCAGAATGCTCCCATAAAAGCAGTTGATATTATACTTACCAAAATTGTAAGTACTTGGGTTAAAAAACTGTTCAGGTGGAGGATAAGAAGGAGGCACTCCCCGAGTAAAGCTTCGTTCATGTACCAAGACATCCAAAATATGATTAGGAGAGGTGATGCTCACCACAGCATCCAAAGACCATAGTGCAAAATATGGACAATTATGTAAAAATTCCCCCGGCCTTAAGAAAACAGACAAAGAAGTAAATCTGACAGCACTAAAATCTATTTTTTCTGAAACTCTGTGATAAGAAACTACCGCTTACCTTAATGAATCTGGCATCTGAGCATGATACCAGCGATTTATATCAAAAATACCTAAGTAGGTAGATGGCTTGCCTTGACCATAGGTATTTACTTGCCAGCTAAAGACAGATACACTTGTATCAGGTGATGTGACTAGATCAAAAAGAAAAGATGATGGAATTACTATAAATTATATCAATACAATTCTATGGAATAGATTTACGTTCTTTTACCTCTCAAGAGATAACCATGCAAAATAATAAAATATTTGGCTATGCATAATCTCTTGAATGTCATGCAGTTAATTTATTAAGCTACTTAGTCCAATCCAAGCTAAGAGTCCATGAATATAAGTGCATGTGACATTTGCTCTCAGCTACCTTTCTTTGCTAAAGGGTAACTAGAGTTTTATAACCCTTCACCAAAAATCTACATAACAAAAATACTTTAGTTTTTTCAAAGGTGGTTTTAATTTAAGGTGGCAGAAAGTAATAGAAAGTTTCATTTTTTTCTTTAAAAAAAGATGCCTACGATATTTGCAGCAAAAATCCTCACATCAATCTCGTTACCTTTCCATGTGAAAAGCAGCTGGTTATACAGACTATAATTTATTTAATCTTTGGCAAATATTAATCTATCCTTATAAAATAAACTTAGATTGATGCTTGAAAGCAAACAACTATCAAAACTGAATAATAAAACACTACTGCATCACTATGTAAGATAAAAAAAATGCTTTAAATTTCACTTCTGAAATGTATACAGCTGTGACCATCTGAAGCTTTTTGATAATAGAATAATATAGTTGGAGGGTACCTTGGAGGTCTTCTAGTCCAATCCCCTGCTCAGAGCAGGAAACCCTATACCATTTCAGACAAATGGTGTCCTATCTCCTCTTAAAAATTTCCAGTGTTGGAGTATTCACAATTTCTGGAGGAAAGTTGTTTCACTGATTAATTGTTCCAACTGTCAGGACATTTCTCCTTAGTTCTATGTTTCTTCTCTCCTTGATTAGTTTCCATCCATTGCTTCTTGTCCTGCCCTCAGGTGCTTTGGAGAATAGCTTAACTCCCTCTTCTTTGTGGCAGCCCCTGAGATATTGGAACACTGCTATCATGTCACCCCTAGTGTTTTTCATTAAACTAGACATACCTAATTCCAACAACCGTTCTTCATATTTTAGCCTCCAGTCCCCTAATCATCTTTGTTGCTCTTCTCTGCACTCTTTCTAGAGTCTCAACATCTTTTTTACATTGTGGCGACCAAAACTGGATGCATTATTCCAAGTCTGGCCTTACCAAAGCATTATAAAGTATTAATACTTCACGTGATCCTGATTCTATCCCTCTGTTAATGCAGCCAAGAACTGTGATGGCTTTTTTGGCAGCTGCAGCACACTCAGGGGTAGGATTCAACCGGTGTTACTACCAGTTCAGTGACTATGTTTTGCGCGCTAATAATAATCTAATATAGGCTATTTCCAAACTAGTGCACAAAGGGACATGAGTGAATGTGATGATGCAAGCAGACAGCGAAAGGGAAAATGTTGTATCATCCATTGTATCCCGCACTGCTGGAAAGTACTCCCCCAAGGCATTAATGAAATTCTCGAGCCTATTGCACTGATGTTCCTGTGGCTAAAAATGTAACAGAATTCTACTAAGTATTCTTGGAAAATATAAAGATGTGACTTATTGATCTGTTCAAAAAATGCAAAAAAGTCATTATATTCTCTAACTGCCAAAGCCAGAAATAGCTCCTTTAATTGTTCTTGGTCAGATCTAAATATGTTGTTCTGCTTGATAATGCAATAAAAACCCTAATTCTGTTCTTCTGCCCATTCTCCATACCAAATCTGGGGGTTTAACATTGGAACACAATGCTCATACAGGAAGCACAATAGGAAACTCAACTGCACAATAGGAAGGACACTCTTTTTATATTAGATATAAGTTTGTATGTCTTTGTGGATGCATACATTCTTTTCAGCGATTCTTGTCAAGTACTAATTCTAATATAGATTTACAGGACTTCACAAAATGGATCTAGGTTGTTCATAACTGAAATATATACCACAAATTATTACTAAGAACTAAACAAAAAATTTAAACAACATTTATGCAGAAACAAATTGTATAGTTTCGGCTTGAGTTTGACATAAATAGTTCTCATTATTAGCTGTAATGTGTGCAATACTAACCTTCATTAATACTATCTTCTCTGTCAACATGGCTTCGAAATTTTTCTATAGTTTGACAACCGATTAATTTGGTATTGCTAGGCTGTCCTCTCAAAGAGGAAACTCCCCCTGTAAGGTCCAGACTGTACCTTTCTTCACAATATTCCAAACCCTGGAAAAATATTATATCAAGTCAGTGTATCTGATCAAGAACGTGATAATTTCAATTCTTAATAACAAATGCTTAATATCTTGGGCCTGGAGAAACGTTATCTGTTGGGTTGCTATGGGTCAGACACAACTTCGCAACTAACAACATCATCATCTTGGGAACTTGAAAAAGACTTTTCAATTATGATAAAATGCTTTTGGTCTTAAAAGTATTATCTGAATGGCAACTTTTCATCAATGGAATTTTTAAAAATGAAGTGAAAGATAAAGAACAACTAAAAGCAGGAAGCATACTGAACCCTGCCTAATTGTCATGAATGTTCAGTAGTAGAGAAGTGGCAATATTTCTTTAAATAAAAATGTAAAAACATGTTAGTACTACTCTGAGGATATATGTGTGTCTTCTCCCAGGATGAAAAATTTTGATCCTAAATTACTTTTCACAAAATTAGAATAATCCCAGTAGTTATATATATTCCCAGTAGTTCACAGATCAATATACCTCTTGATATTAACTAACCAGTTATTTTAAATGAGGAAATACTGTTGGTTTTTTTAAATCAGAAGCCATTTTATTGTTTAATAGCACAGAAATTATTTTAAAGAGAATTTATTTTTTCCTAATAATTTAAAATGCTTTAAGAGATAATTGCTGCACAAATACACTTAGCTTAAACTATACTTAAAGAAACATCTATGACTTCTCAGTGTTTATTTTAAAAGTAAATAACCAAGCTGAAAAATGTGCAAATCAGTAGACAGTTCACGTATCAGTTAGTAAGCAAAAAGATGGCTGTGACATTTCAGTACCTGTGATGAATTTAGTTCAATATTAGGCAACTTATACATGAGCTATTGATTCAATATATAAATACTGAAAATCAGGTATTTGAATTAAACAATTTTTGAAGGGAAAGGTAGGAAACTGAATTTCATAAATATAATTGTTAAGTATGCAGTTAAACCTATGGAAAATTAGCCCTGGAAGGAAGTATATATGTGAAATTTTTTTCTAAGCTTCTCAGAATGTTTGAGGCTTGAAAGATATATAAACTACTCAAAAGCCATTAAAAATATCTGCTTAAAAATATAACTTAAAACGAAGTTCAAGTAGTTTTTGGGTGTTGCATTAAGCATCAGAGACTAAAATAAATGCTTTGAAACTTATATGTAAATGTAAGTACAATTTCATTATTATAGTTCTTATGAACAACCACTGATTTCTTTCTATTTCCTTCTCACATGACCTCAGATTTGAGAGTTCCTCTCATTTACAGTCCCACTTTCAAGTTTCCATGCTAAAAATTTCCAGAAGTTAAGAAAATCTATCAGAAATTGGGCAATTACAACTGCTGTTCCAAGCTGCTTTCCCTGCATCTCTTTTTCTCTTTTATAACAATGAATAATGTAAATGGCTGAATAAGTACAAAACTCAACATGTATAACATGTCGATTGAGAAGAAACTGCTGAATGCAAACACATATGCATGTGAAATTAAAAATATTTTTAATACTGTCTAAAACATGTAAAATTATCTCAATCGTTATAGTATTAAATACAAGTTGAGCATATATTTCTTCCATAGCAAGAAACCAAATTATCTTAAAATCTAAATTAACATAATTGCAAGCAAACTAGCAGCCTGCTTGTAGTGGTGAGATTAATGCCTTGTCAAACAATGCCATAATAGGTTTTAATACACTTCACTTTAGTACTTAAAATGTAAACATAATACTTACCTCATACATGATTTGTCCTGATGCCAACCGTCTTCTGTCACTGAAAGCCAACTGCAGTAGATGTAAACTAAGAATATCTCCTTCACTAAAATGAAATATCAAGACTATAATGAGGAATACAGGAATCTCAATTATTTACTTTGTAATATATAGTAGATAGTAAATTAAGCAGAGTTGTATAGTAAATCACAGAAAGGATACCATGTCACCCTAGGGAACTTCTGTTATGTCTCTAGGGTTCACATGGGAGGCCTTATTTTACAACTGTTTAAGGTCTCTAAAGCAGTCTTTTATAGAGTTAAAAGTTCTAACTCAAAAAAACCACCCTGACAAAATACAAAATTTCAGCCCTGTGCATGACACAACCATATTACTGTGCAAGTCTCCTATGCCAATAGTTCAAAATACTTCTCATCCCTCATCTAACAGGTATCACTGATGGTGGCGCAGTGGTCAGAATGCTTTACTGTAGGCTAATTCTACTGACTTCTTACTGTCAGCAGGTTGATCTTCAACCTTCCACCCTTCCAAGGTCAGTAAAATGAGGACCCAGATTGTCAGGGGCAATATGCCGAGTCTGTAAACCTCTTAAAGAGGGCTGTAAAGCACTGTCAAGCAGTATATATGTAAGTCTAAGCGCTATTGCTGTCACTACAGCAAAGGTTTCATTCTTATTTCAGATGTAGAAGCTCCACCAATTGCACAAAAATCAAATTGCCCCTATTTATTTCATGCAGCGAGATCTGCGTGATCTCGCTTGCTTAAGCACCAGGATCCATGCCACTGAAATGATCATGAAATTATATTATATATGAACAAGAACTGCAGGCATCCTCATGTTTCTACATAATACAAGAATAATCATACTAAAATTCACTAATGTCATTTCTACTGGGCACCTCAAACCTAAGATAAAGTTTTAAGAGACACATGTTTAATACATAACAATACATCCTAGATAAAATGAACAAATTCTCAATAAGAATGAAGTTTCTCCAATCTAAAAGTATCTTTCAATAGGATCTGAGTATAGAACTGGCCTTTTTCATTCCTTCAACTCTTCATACTGCTTCTCAACACAGGAAGAGAGAAGCACAAAGAATGAGAATTCCTGAAATTATCCCCTTTTTATTCTCCTGTCGTTTATTTTCCATTAGTACACATATACTATTTCAACACCTAAGTAGGGAAAATGAAGACTTTTTAGGGCTAAATAATTGTCAAGATCCCAACTCTGGGTTTCCATTTCATATTACTGGTTTTGAAACAGATACAGCTGCATACCTAGAGTCTGGTAAAACATCTCTCCCCAATGGAACAATTTCTTGTTAGAGAGTAGCAACACAAGGTAAACACAAGTTAAATCATGATTTGAACACATTTGTAGAATCTAGTCATGTGGCCAAACTGCTTCACACCCACCTTTCTTGTGTTGACTGGACAGCCCACAAGTAGCAACAATTGCGAGGATCATTTTCAGGTTCTTGAAAAGTAACAGCATATACAGGAACTCTCCCTCCCTCTAATTGGAAATGGTATCTGAATATTAGGGGTAGGATGGAAGACATGGGAAATGGATAAACATTTAAATATAATTCTCTAATTTACAGGATACTCTATTATTTTGGCATATTTCCTAATATTTATTGTTTTATAATGGATGGAAATTCAGTAGTCACATTTTAATTCTATATTGTTATACAATCAACATGGAAATGAGAGGAAATATGGTATTTTGAGTAATGTATAATCTACATTGCAACATTCTACAATATAGACTAACAAGATTATGCTGTCTGAATTAAAATAGGATCACATGGAAATGTTTCAAAACTTACAGAAGCAAATTAAATAGGTAGCCATATTATTAATCCTAATTATAATATATGCATAATATCATGGCATATGTTGGATCCATTTTTCATTTGGGGAATTTTATTTTCTCATAAACTATAAAATAGTAACTGGAGTTATTTTATTCACTTGAATATACTGGAATTAATCCAAGGATTATTATTGTGAAAAGGTGGTAACTTCACAATGAAATATGGTTTTTACAAATGTCTCCTTTTATCTGTAGTATCTGGCACAATGTTCTGCATTCAGGATTTTAATTCTTGAAGATGAAACTTCAAAAGGCTCCAGAGGATGGATGAAATAAGAATGATTGCTTCATCCCAGTCTTTCTCTAGAAAGAGGATCTCATAAATGGATCTACACTTGTAAGAACTTTCATGCTACATTAACATCCCTTTTCACTTATCTCTTCTAAATTGCTGCACATAATATGTAATACATTAAGGTAAGGTAGAGTAATACATTAACTCACACTAGTTCTAGCTGACAAGACCAATAGTGAGAACCAGTGGAAATGCAATCCAACATCTGGAGAGCTATACGTTGGTCCTTTTAGTAAGGGGACAAAATATCCAGAATATGCACCTCAAAAATATATACAATTTCAATGATCAGCATATTAGCATGTTTCCTTTTCAATTTATTTCATTAAATGACATACCACTTTTCATACACTTACTCTTTCTTCAAGCTTTTCATATTCCACAGTGAAAGATAGCCATCAGAAAATCCCACAACTAACTGGTTGCTTCTCTGTATATAGGAGAGAGTTGTCACAGCAGTTCCTGATGGGTTCATTAACTGGAAACAGAGATGTCGGCCTTTCCTTGTTACAGCTTCCCTTACTTGTGGGATTTCAGAAGGGATTCCAGTGATAACTTCCAGATCTGTATATATGGCAGTATATAACAAATTCTTATTGCCTTATTTAAAAGCTGCTTACTTAAATTGCTCACAGACTAAAGTAGCTTACGCACATAATTAAGACTGACAAATGATACAGATTGGTTTTGTTCATCTGTTTTCATTTTAACTATTTTGTATCAATAAGAGAATTGTAGCTCATGATTGAACTATTAAGCCCTTAGTGCTCTCTGACTGATTGCTTGCAGATGTTTTAGTATCTGTCCAGATAACATCATCATGATATTATCTAATCCAGTAATAAAATGTCTGCAATCAAACAAGCTCAGAGAGTACCAAGGACTCCACAACTATTCTTGAACTGTGTGCGTTCATTAGTTCATTCCTTTCTCAAAAAAATTAAGAAGAAATGCAGACATGTGATTTTGTTAACATAGATAATCCGATCAAATACCTGCACAATCCAATATTTAACCTAAATAAAGCTTTGAAATGATAACTTCAGTTTATGTTTTTCTTCTGCATGTAATTTTTCAATAATCTGTTGAGGCTTACTAGGGCTTTCCAATAAGCCCTAGTTGTTTCATTGTTCTTTCCCCCCCATTAATGCCATATACACAATAGACTATTTTTTGGGTACAATTTAATGCCTCCAGGGCCAAACAGCTAAAATTGAACACATCAATAAATGTGTGTTTGTTTCATTCAAAACATATCCTGATTTTATTACAAATCCAAATTAACAGTTGCTTTCATTTTTACTTCATTTTAAAATTTCCTGAGCATGGAAGGTCCTGAAAAAATGACTACAGGAATCAATATAGTTTCATATTTTTATACAAATACATATCACAATCTGGAGGTTCATAATAAAGCAAATAAGGGTGCTTTGCCTTTTGGACATTATTTTGGGCACGTGAGAAACAACATGAGCACTCCAGAATTTGGTCCATAATATTAGCAGTTTTCTATTTAATAAATCCATATATGGATTCAGTCACTTCACCCAAATGTAGGCTGGTGAGGCAAGATATTCAGAAGCTGTCAGAATTAACAGATAGTTAGTCAAACAAAAGTTTCTACATTTCTAAGTATTTGTTCCTAGCCCATTTTTATATGATTTAATACCATAGCAGGTTAGAGATACATCGTATCTATAATCTACCTCACTACTCTATTGCAGATAAATCTGAAAGCCCAGTATTTCTAGTTCAGTGAATTACTGCAGAAAAAAATATTGCTCTATTTTATCTTCTGCTGCTGTCAATTTGTATTTCTATATCTTAATCAAATATACATATTATGGGTTAATAGACCAATCGCAGTCATTTTCCCAAAGATCAGTGATGAGAATTTCAATTAGTATTCTGAGTTTAATTTTGTAAATTATACTCCCATATAATCTAGAAAATTTAAGTCCTCTAGAAATCAGTATTACAGATGAAAAGGAATGTCATTTACCAGAAGCTTCTATTTCATTCTGGTTACATGATAAGTCATCCAAGCAAAGATCTATCAAGAGGACATGACCAACATCAGTAACCACCACAGCCACACCAAACAGCCATCTGAGACACTGATGCAAGTGCTGAGTTGTCAAGCTGGCTCCTCCATGGTTTATAATTGGTTCAATGGCAGTGACCTAAAAAAGTGTAATATTAGTTAAGGAATTGACAATCTATAGGATAAACATATAAACAGTCAATGTCACCTTGGGATTTATAACTGTGATTTTTGAATTATTGAAATCCAGTCAAAATATCCAAATAATAGTTACCACATTCAATTTAATATAGTAATTCAGAAAAGCTATTTTGTTAAGTACTAATACTGATACAATCAATTCCTCTTTAAATTCAAAGAGTGCAATTTTGTTATAGCCACTAAAAGTTATTAGAAACGTTCATTAATTTTTCATATATTCGGCATACATTGATTATTGTCCAAAATAGTTACACAGAAGCCTTTCATCTATCATTTATTTAAGTGATCATAAGAAAACCATTAATTTATCCTCAGAATGTTATAAATCATGCAATATAATTTTTTCCAGGATGACAAGCAGCAAATAAATTTGCTTGGAATACCCTAACTTAAATATAAAATAAATAAGATTCGATGCATTGCCAAAAGAAATCACTAAGCTTCCTAAACAGAACACTGAAAAAAAAATACTCTTCATATAATGCCATCCAAACCCTGTTTGAATTTGAACAACCAGATTCATCCCTTTTGTCAATTATTTTTTCAAGTACCGGAATACTGAACTCCCCTTAAGGATTGTTTGCTTTCTCACAAAACATTTTAAGTCAGGATACCTCTGCATACAGTTTTCTAATATTACATAATATTATAATTTATTTTCTTATCTAAATAATAAATTATAGATTTGTTACTCTTTTGCTGACCTCATCCACACCTTTACCATTTTAAGAGTAAAAACTGAAGTATAGAAGACCTACTAAACCATCACTTTATTTCTGATTTTAACTAAATATAACATTGAAGACAATTCTAGTTAAATTCAATGTTTGTTTTATATTCATATCTAAGTAAAAAGGGCAGAGAAAACTGGAAAAAATCAGAAGTGTTTTCTGATTATCGGCGTACATATATTATTTAAAATAAACAAATAAATAAAGTAGCAGTATATTGGCTGCATCTACACCAAAAGCCAGACAGAGAACTATCTGCACAGTTCTCACTGAATTCTTAAAATGTTATTCCTGAGAATCAGGCTGTTCTCAAAAAACAGCATAGATATTCCTAAAGAAAGGACTATTCCTACTTCTAATTTTGGCCAATTCTAAACATCAGATCAGCCATGCTACTGCAGTCAGAAGCTGCCCAAGATAGAAAAGAACAACAACAAAAACCAAGCATCATTGCTTATTATAACCTATGCAAATACAGATGCATTTGGCAATACATTTGAAACAAATAAGGTAGAAAGTAAAACTAAAGGATAACTTTAACCATTATTGTTTTATTTTACCATGACTAAAGTATAAATTTAGTTGTGGCAAAATGATAAAAACTTCTTTCATAGACGAGAAGACAACTATGTGAATTTTTATTTCCCTTTATCTCTTCTTTTATATTACATAAAAATCCTTTACTGTTCATAAAAAGTTTGTTTCTACATTCACTAGTAGCTCAGCCTGCTTAGTATTCTCTTCCAGAATTTGGCAGAATTCACCAACTCTAATAATTAAGACCATCTTATACTACAGAATGCAACACTGATTAATTTACATGATTATAAATTTGAAATATAAAAAGATGTGGCTATAATTTTTAAAGGTCACAATTAATACTTATGAGAATGAAAACTGCTGTAAGAGAAAGCATTAAAGCAGAAACAATAGCTGGACAAATAACTTATTTTTTAAATTAAGAAATAATGCATATACCCTTCCAGGAAGAACAACTGCTTTAACCACTCTGGATATTCCAAGATCATACAAACACAGAACACTTCCTTCTGTTTCTTCCAAACCAATTAACAGTCCATTTCTTTTCTGCCAGGAAAACTCTTTCACTGCAAGAATAGTGGGTAGCTGTTCATTCACTCCATTAAAACGATATGCTGACAGTCGTTGTCCTGTGATCGGGCTTACAATTTCAAGTTGTGGTCCACATGCAAGGCAAGCCAACCCACTTCGACCTAGAAGAGAAGAAATATATATAAGAAGAAATCTTATCTCTGAAGAATAAGAATAGAACAATTGGAGAAACACTGGGGGGAAAGGCTTGCATCAGGCACTAGGATTTATTAATTCCATATCTTAGTCACACACCATTTGAAACACACTCTAGACCAGTAGTTGCCACGAGAAAATATTGGCGGTCTGCAGAAATGTCACCCCTAAAGCACCCCCCAAAGCAATTAATCCAGGCTGCGCAGGAACACAAGGCTGCACTGCCCACATGGCCCATCCACCAGCTGGCCCCCACCTTTCGGCCGAGCACAAACCTTACCTTGAGTAGAGCCATGCAAGCTGGAACTATGGTAGAAGGTAAGACCAATGGCAGGGGAGGGAAATCTGTCACGGGCTGCTTGCTGACATTGGTGAGAGAGTCGGTCCCATATTCCAGAGTAGTAGTAGTCACAGGACTGGCCCTTTGGTCATCCTGGAGCACTGGGATGACCAAAGGGCCAGTCTTTTGACTACTGCAGCTCTGGAATATGGGACCAATTTTTCCCAATGTCAGCAAGCCACCATCAGTCAAAATTCATATTAGTGGTCCACCGGATTTAAAATTATGAGTTTGGTGGTCCCTGAGGTCCAAAAGGTTGGCAACCCCTGCTCTAGACTAAATAGCCCAGTAAATTTAATTGATGAGTTCAGAAAAATTTATATACTGCAATCCGCAGCAGCATGCTTGTGCCTCACATTTTAAAATTATTTACAAATGAGAACACTTCCTAAAAACTATGGTGTTCCACACAAAAAAGCTAATTCCTAAATACTCTTATGATTCCTGTTTAAGCAAATGCAAGGATGAATACAGAGTGGCAAAATATTTTCCAATGGAACAATGATTCAGCCCTCAATTAGTAACAGGCTTAAGTCCAAGAGAAGAATGAACTCAGATAAAGACAACTGTAGCAAAGGCTTAGCAAACAAAGCACTTATTGCTTGGAGAATGGAGACATTGCTCCAGGATTATATTGCGTCCAGTGCTGAGTAATAGCATGCATTTTTAACTTAACGTCTCCAATACATTTTTTTAAAAACATAGAGGTCAGATCATATACTATCCTATATATCTAAGATAAATATGGCTTATGCTATATAATTCAAAATAATTTATGAATTTCATATTAATTCCTGAGAATCAAATCCCACTGAAAGCAAAACATTATTCAAGAAATATGATGGAGCAAATATGAGTAAGGTTAATTTTTAAAACTTCCCTTGGTATTAATAAGGCATATACTTGCTACTGGATATTTAAATCATAAAGATATCTACAGGGTGAAAAATATAGCAATGATGTATTAGCACACTTTCAACAGTTTATTGAAATTCTGAATTTATAAAACGACAACCAATTACAACAAACACTTTGAAAACTGAAACTGCTACACAATTAAAAAAAAGAATAAGAATCCAAAACTATTTTAAAGCTATTAACATTTGACTAAACTTTAGAACTGGGCTACATTTAAGCCAATGTAAATTGTCTAACACTAAATTTTATCTTCTATACAGATAAACCTGATGTACTTCTACAATCAGATTTTGCATTTAAAGAAATATAAAAGGCAGTATGTCCAACAATAGAAGTACTGATTCAAGAAAAGTCCTTCCTATACTAAATTGTAGAATCATGCAATTTACTTCTCCACTCCATCTTTCTTTGCCCTCATAGAAATATTTAATCATGCATATCACAATATTCTTTTGTAGTCTTAATAATTAAGACGTGTAGGCTCAAATGTTTACCTCCTGTGAATTTCCCAGAAAGTACACAATCTAGTGTTATCTCATCTTCTCCAAGTGCTTGTATTGTTACATCTGGAAACTGCAGTAGACAGCTGGTTACATGAGCAGTTAGGTCTCGCATGTTTCACTGTAAAAAATGCAATGGGAAGTTTATTCAAGCAAGCAGTTAGTGCCAGCAAATAATTACAAATACTGTACAATAAAATATATAACCAAGGCTGTGGTATAGCACACTAAAATAAATCCAGATTTTAATTAATTTCTTTTAAGTCTATTTAATTTGAATTATTTTCTTTTAAGTTTCTTTAATTTTAAAGAGTATATGACTAGTAAGGCTAAAGGGGAAAAAGAGAGCTGAATTTTCTGTTTGTTTCCTTCCCCATTACTCTATCTCTTGCATTAAATAAAAAAAAAACTTCCAGAAATTCTGACAAGGTGCAAATGACAGCTAAATAAATGGTGCTATGATTAGAATCTAGGTAATAGCAGGGGCATCTTTTTTCCTAAATTCCCTGCCAAAGTGAAGAAGGAGGTGTTGATTGCTTTCTTACCTCACCCTCTCTTTCTTAACAAATCAGAGGATGATTGGGAAGTAGAAAAGCTGCTCCTTTTCTGAATTTCAGTTTAAAGCTGTTGAAGAGTTGGAAGAATCAGGAATACTGCATTTCTAGGATGTAAAGTTGGACTATGTCAGACAATATTGAACAACCATGTTATATTGTTTCTCCCTGAGGCCTGACTTAGCAGGGGGAAGGATAAGAAACAATTCTTTCCTACCTTCAGCAGGCAGTAAGCATTGCGTATCAATGAAGTAGAGAGGGCCTCTTATACAAATGTCTACTTTATCTAAGACCTTAAATTTTTCCTCCCTTCATACTAATTCTGAGGGGAGGTCTGCTGTTGCAGCAGCCAATATTTTCACTATACACCTAAGCACTGTTTGGTGCTGCTCTATGCCCAGGAGCTAGATTTGACTCACTCAGCAGACAAGGTAAGTACAGTCATTGTGTGTAGGGCTCAGATGTCACTGATAGGGCAGCAGTATATCAACATGCATAAGTCAATGGAGGCTATTAGACAAAATTTACCAGAATCAGTCACATGCTTACAAATTATATCTGACAAGAAGGAGCCTTGGTACTCTAAGCTTGTTGTCTTGCAGATGTTTCATTACCTAAAGTAGGTAACATCAGTGAAGCACTGATGATGTTACCTACTTTAGGTAATGAAACGTCTGCAAGAAAACAAGCAATCTCAGAGAGCACCAAGGACCCTTCATGTCAACCGTGAGCTACAAATATTCTTTTATTAATATCTGACATTGCCCAATGAGCTCAGGACAGGCAGGGCCAGCATCAAAATCACCTTGCCTGGCTCCACAATTTATCAGCAACACTCTTATAGACAAGTAGCGCAAGAGTGCTACATATTTCAAGTCAAGGTGAAGGCAAATACTTGGCCTTAACAAGGGACATATGTGTGCCAGTTGTTGTCCATTCTTTCTATGAATTATCGCACCAATGCAAAGAAGAGTTATGATTTAGTTGGCTAAAGGAGGGGAAGATTATTAACAACTGAATCTGTTTCAGGTTAATTAACATATCAATGTACTTTTCAAAGATGAAAAAGCACATATATTTAAACTTCAGACTTTGGGATACTATCCTGACCAGTGAAATGAGGTAATAGTAAAAGTGACTATATTATTGTACTTCAAATACCTGCTTTTTTACTAAAAAAAATTCAATAGAAATATTATTTTAAATTTTAAAATGCAAACCTTAGCAATATGAAAAGAGTTTTGTTTATTTAGTTTAAAACAGTTTTAAGAAATTTGCAAAAAGCAAATTAATGAAGACTTGGGAACATGGCTTAAGCCTGCAAAATTTTCGATATCATTCCATGAACAATAATTTTAAATAAGTCAAACTATAAACGTTAATAGTTCCACTATGGAACTAAAGGCTTGTAGGAAAATATACATTTACAAAGTAATAAAAATATTAAAATCTAATTTTAAAATATACAGTATTATGTCTTTATAAATTATACTTAAAAGTATACCTTTAACCCCAGTTTCTCCCAGAAAAGTCTGTAAATATATAAAAGCTTATCCACAAGTGCACAGCATGACTGTGAATAGTCCTTTTGAGCTTGCTTTAACTGTTTACCTGGTAGAATGCCCTCAACTGGCTATGCTTTTACTGGATTAAGCTATGAGATCTATGTCCTTAATTCACCATTACTGAAATTAAGGAGGTCTTTGTTACCAGCTTCACAGAATGCCAAAAACTGCCTAGACCATTTGGGATAGCCCAATTGTCATTTCTAGATTTATTTCCTTTAAAGATTTTTGTAGTCAGCATCTAATTTGTAGAAGAAGAAATATCATGTGCTTAATTTTTTAAAATGTACTGATTTCTTCAGAAATCAGGAAAGAAAAGATTTTATTTTGGAGAAATGCTGTTAATAACAAGGTCAGTACTGAAAACAATACTAGTATGTTCTACATACTATTTTAGACCTTGTTTGTTAAACATTAAAATATCTAAAAAATAGTTTCTAAGCTACAATATATTGTGCTTACAGGAAGCTAGCATATGTAACAGTGGAAAAGAAATTGTAAATTACATGTTTTATACACAATAAAAGATAATAAAATTGTATATTTATTCCTTCAGTGCATTTTATAACTACAATGCTTTCCTTAAGTCTTAAAATACATTTTCTTCAAAGACCACGAAACCTTTTTGTAATGATACTTTGTGATAGTTGTTTTGTCTTGATTTAGTTTACTGTTTCCCTGAAAATATAACCTACCCCGAAAGTAAGCCCTAATTAAGCTCTGCTATTGGCTAGAGGCCTTTCCTGAAGGGCCTCTGATGGTGAAGCAGAGGTCAGGAGCACCGCAAACATCATTCCGGATCTCATTTCTCAGCTGCAGAGACCTTTCTGGAAGGTCTCTGACAGTGAAAAGGAGGCAGGGGATGACATGCGTGAGCAGTAACAAGTGGCCGCAGAAGTGGCCCAGCAATGGACTCCTGCTGGGCGGGGCTGTCGTTGCCGCCGCCACAAGGGTGAGTCAGTGGAAGACACCCCCCAAAAAAAATTAAGACCTGCTGTCTTTTTGGTGGCAAAAAATATAAGACTGGGTCTTATTTTTGGGGAAACATGATATCAGAATGTAAAAATATTGGTTTGTTGGGTTCTACATTTAACAATAAATCTAGTTATTTTAGAACATTTACCAGAAGAATTTTTATTCATGACAATGAAGGTAATTCAGTTTACAACTTATTTATTTTCATTCACATCCCATGCTAATGTGTGGCTAACAATCAACTAAAACATCAACAAAAATAGCAATTAAAATATGTTGCACCAGAGGTAGCTTATGTATCCATAACCAATAAACCCTGTATTTAACTAGCCACATAAAGCCCTTAAAATGGATTCAACTAATCATCTGGCTCAATGCTGGGACAAAGAATCAGGAATTCAGCACCTTGTAAAGGCAAGCAAGGATAGGCCATTTGTCTCTTATGATAGAAACAGCTGAACAGAAAGTATGCCCTCCTGGGTCCTATCAGGTGCATCAAATATAAGTGACCTTTAACAAATCAACCTTATCTGTTCTTGTGGGACAGCCAAAAGAACTGGAGACAAAAGAGCCATGGAAATAATTGGAGCTTGTTGGTCCCAAGGATATGGATTGGGCTTCTGAAGCTGAAAGCATGGTTGCCCAAATTAGGTCCTTTCTAATTGGCTAAGTCCTATGTCAGGAAATACTTTTTGGTTTCATCCAAAATTCATTCTTCAGTGATGAGGTGGACTGTACTCAAGAAACTATTTCTGAACCCAATGATAATGGATAATTTCCATCTGTTTTCAACCTTTACTTTGAGGGGAAAGTTGCAGAGATGATGATCAAGCTGCAGCTTAAGAGGGCTCTAGAGCAGGGCTGTCAAACTCATATCATTACATATTGCAACTCTTTCCCCCTTCACTAAACCAGGCGTGGGCATGGTCATGCATGATGCCTCTAGACTCTGGGGCACAAGTTTTTCACCCCTCCTGTAGAGGAAATAGATTATCTTGGTGTACTTCCAGGAGTTTCAAGCCTGTGTATAGCATTGAGATGGCATTAAAGTCACTTTTGAGTGATCTCTGATTGGAGGAAATGCATCCACATTGGTCCTCCTTTTTTCTCTGTGATATTCAGTACTACTGATCATAGTATTCTTCTGGACTGGCTCAAATGGTTAAGAGCAGGGGCATGCTGGTTAAAATAGTTCTGCTGGCATTAGGTATAATCAATATGCTGTTGACATGGAATTTTACATATTTACTGAAAGCCAACCAGGTAACTCTATCAAGGTTGGGAAGGATTAAATTTAGGGTTAGGCTCAACCCTAATCAGATCAAGCAGCTATGGGTTATGGGATTGCTTGAATCGGGATTTTCCATTGATGCTTCTGGATAAGGTAGTCTTCTCCCAGACAGAACTCCAGATTTGAATGATTTTATCTGCCAGATACTTTAGATAATCCTTAACAGTATCCTGCAGATTATTTTGCCCTCCCTCCCACCTCACTTTAAACAGGGTCATCAAATACCAATTCAGCATGACAATAAGAACAAGAAAAATACATTTTGCAGCTCTTATTACCACAAAGTATATGCAGCTACATGTGTTCAGATAACGTGATCATTTAACCAAACTAGCAGAAAATAATGTTTAGCTTCTGAGATCACTTGAAAAAAATAATCTCTTCACAGGGGAACCCAGTGTTCATGTGTTCAACTTTCCTAATCTAGAACAGCTAACTATGCAGCAGTCTCTGGATGTAGATTAACCTCAAGGCAAAGGCTGCTGATATGGCAACAATTTGATTATCAATCAAATATTTTGTACATTTTACCAACATTTATGAATCAGTTGGAAATCAGATACTCCAATACATTCTGTGACTATTTCCTCTTATTAAGGCATACTTCTCCTTTCCTGTCATTCCTAAAGCATACACTGATAATGGTCATTAATTACTTTGACTCTGGAAAGGCAGGTCAAATTCAAATGTAATCCTGGTAATTGTCTACAATCCTGATCCTGAAATGTAATCCTGATAATTGTCTAAGACTAAAACACAGATGCATTAACAGCTCACCCTTGTTTATATCTAACTTATTTATATCTATATCTTCCTACCTAGCTGTCAGATCTGCTGCTCTAAGCAGGTTTCACACTTCAGGGATAGGGATATTTTCAAATGCTCAAAACAGCTCAGTCTTGTTACTTTTAGGATAACTTTGTTCTTACAAAATTTGCAATTGGGGGAGGGGGGATTTCACCTGCCACCCAAAGCCTTGAAGCGATCAATCAAGTCTTGTCAGTTCAAATTCTAATAAAGTCGTTGGGCAGCATTTCATGATCGCTGCCTTATTCTATCAGGTGAAGTAACAATTAAACACCAAGTATTACACACTGGGCCCTGTAAACGGAAAAGTCTTGTTGGTTTCGAGAAATAACTTGCTAAATAAACACTTGTTGAAAGGAAGCACCGATTAAATCAATCCCAGCCTCCTCCGCAGTCACAAAACCAAACAGACTGTCCAAGCAGCAGGAAGTCCAGGCCAGGCCTATGATCTGACGGGACTCTTAAAAAAATAAAAATAAAACATGGCTGTTTCATCTCGTTTTAGCGATTACGCCTCCAAGAAAGGAGACTCATGGCCAGGAACGAGGGCCTGCGAACAAAATCCAAAAGGCTGCTTTCGCTAGAGTAGATCAGAGGCACCGGAGCAGGGCCTCAGGAGCGAGCACGCCGACCGGCAGCCGAGCGCTCTCTCTCTCCTCGCCTTCCTCCAGTCCGGTAGGTAGCGCGAAGCACGTTTTTTCTCCTCCTCCTCCTCCCCCACGCATGTCTGAAACTGCCGCTAGGCAAGGACCCGCTCGACCCGGCCAGAGCGGCTCTCCCGGCGCCTGGCGATAGCGAGGAGAGGCCGGAGCGGCGGAGCTGGAAGGGGAAGGCCTCCCCCTGCCCCTCCCCCTCCGCCTGGCGGAGTTCCGAAGCTGCAACGCAACGAGGCCAGCCCCGGATCGCCCCCGGCGTTTCCAACGGCCGGTTACATAAGAAGCCCGACGACGGCCCTCCTCTTCCCCGCCGAACGGGGCCTAGTAGGGAAGCCCCGCCAGCGGAACCGAGCCGGTCACCCAGACCTTCGCTCCTTCGGCCAAGCCGTCTTGTCCCACCCGCCCACTGCCCCCGTACCTGCTTCGGAGGCGGGGGTTGCCTCCTGGGCCGCGCCGCTCGCGTTATCACCCTCAGAAGAGCAGCATCTCTCCCGCTTCCGCCGCAGCCGTTTTAAAGAAAGCTGGCGGGCTCCCTGGGCCAGGCCTACTCCAGCCTCCCGTCACCGCGCTCGCCCGATCTCTGCCTGCGCAGCAACCTCCTCTTCCTTCCCCCCCACTCGATCACTCACCGGCGGCAGGAGGAGGAGGCCAGACGGTGGAGGGACGAGGTCTCGCGAGAGCAAATCACAGCCGTCGCGGGAATTTTCAAATCCTTAACCCTGTTCTCTCGCGGTTGGTTTAAGTGGATGTTCTAGAGAGGACACCGTAGGAAGTCCTCGGATGCAGTCTCCGCAAAACTACAATTCCCGGCATGCGTTGCTTCGAAGTTTGAACGCGCTTTGGCCAGACCATGGCAGGGCAATTTACCAAAACAACAACAATATACAAATAGTAAAAGGGAATAGTGGTCGATCTGCTGCTGGCGCGTCTTACCCATAAACAACAACAACAAACAAATCCAAGATCCAATGGATTCAATTTTGCCCAAAAGAGGCAGAAAAGTAAAGAAAAGCATAAGACTGACTGGGGAAAGCAAATCTCTACTTTCTTCGGACTGAATCCTCTCCGTAGGAAAATTATGTTTTTTCTGTCTCACATCCAGGATAGTAAAGTAATAAATGCTTTCTGTATTGTCAGTATGTGATTTTTGGAGTGAGCGCTATTCGTATGATGTGTCTTTGACCCACCGGTCTGGCCAGAGGCACAAACATCAGTGTTATACTCTTAGGTTGTCTTTGCACTGTTTTGCAGTTTCAGTCTTCCTAAAATCAGATGCATGGGCAAAACTGAAAAATAAAAATAAATGACAACTTGATAATGACAAATGCATTATCTAGTGTGGGAAGTTAGCATCCACCCCTCTCCTAGAAAAATTGAAATAGCCCAGGAAATATTAAAAGGCAGAATATTTCTTCTAAAAAGAGTAGAAACTCAAGAAGCAGAAACTCACTCAAGAAGCAGAAACTCACCCCCACCTTTGTCAATGGGTGGGCCATTAAGGCCCGGGCCAGAATACTTTACATAAGAAGGAACTCCAGGTAAAAGCTATAGCAATTGCCAAAAGCCCTTTTAAGGGCATAATCACCCAGAAAGGCCAGACCAAGCCTATAGAGTTAAGACCCCCGCCCCTGGGAGTCTGACAACCAATTAGAATACAAGCTCCAATTCAAATCTCAACAGAGAGTATAAAACCCAGGTACTCTCAGCACCTTCACTTCCTTTTTTCTTTTTCCCCTTTTCCCTTTTTCCCTTCTCATCTTGAAGCATGTGATCATTCTTCTCTGGAGCTCTAGGCCATGTGGCCCTGTAACCATTAAACCTTCCAAGCAGCCTCCATGTTTCCAGTGTCTTTTTTCCCCACTTGGAACTGAACCCAGAAGGATATTTCTTTCAACAATTGGCACCCAAGCAGATGGGACTCCAAGCTAACCTAACCAATGGACCAGGCCCAGGTAAGATTCCCTTGCTAGCAAACAGACCCATTGAGTCTGTGGGTGAGTTTTTCCTGGACCTTGGCCATTTGGAAAAAAAGGTTTTAAAGGGGTTTTGAGTGTTGAGCTCAAAGGCTGCTTGGAAAGAAGGTGAGTACCTCTAAATTTTAATTTTAAAGCATGGAAAAGTATGGGAAATATGTGTATGTTTGCATGTGTGTGAGAGTGTCCTTCTCCCAAACACAACTGGATCTTGCTTCATCTGTGCATTTCCTAACCGCAGAAAGACCAAGAGTCTGGAGAGCATGGGGGTTTTGCCAGAGCACAGGACCTTTTGTTAGGGAAAAAGGAAGAGCATGTTTATGAGTGGCTTCATCCTTGGACAGCAGCTGGATCTCATTTCTTTGTTTGGCCTCTAGCCGCCCTCTTGCCTGTTGTTAGCTCTACAGAGCCAGGACCATCAGGACAGGAAAAGCAAGGGGGGGCCATCAGAGTGTGGGACCTTCTGTATATAAGAGGAAAAGCCAAGCGGGTTATGATTGAAGGGAGGGAAGGAAAATTTGTCATTTTTTTTGTCCAGTGTATCCCAAAAGCAAACCCCAGGGTTTTAGGTAAACTTAGGTAGTTTTAGTGTAATTTGGACACTAAATTAGGAGCGCCAGTACTTGCCTGCATAAGAGCAGCAAGTTTTCCTCGGATCTGAGCTCTTCCAGATCTGTAAACGTGGGCTAGGAAGAAAAGAATAGAATAGAGAAAAGTGGAGTACTCGTACTTGTCTGAGGGGGGCAGAGAGTCTCACGGGCTGTTCTTTTTGGGGAAAGGAAAGTAGGCTGCATTGACAGCAACACCCCCAGTCCGAAAACCGTGGTGAAGTGAGAGAGAGAGAGAGAGAGAGAGAAAAGTCTCTTGGGAATTTTTTACTAAAAAGGGGAGCGCGCATACTTTGGGAAACACCTAGTTTTTTTTTATATTTTTGTTCTGAGGTTAAAGAAAAGTGTTTGATGCCGTTGCGCCAGGAGCAACGACCAAAGTCTCCCCCAGACACCCTTTTTTTTTTTCTTGCTCGGATATTGCTTGTGTCTGAAACTGGTTCGCCTAGCTGACTGACCCGACTAAGCCAAAGTGTGAAATCCCACATGTAAGGGGAACATGGGAAGCGGTAGTTCGAGGGTCCTGGATGGAACCCCCCAGGGAGAGCTATTGGAGGCTTGGGATGAGCAGCAGATGCTGACCCTAGCCGGCATGAGCAAGAAAAAGGTAAAATGTATAGGTAGGGATTTGGCTTTGCTGAGGGATACAGGAAGACCAATGTGGTAAATAAAGGTACTTAAAAGGGCAATGTATAAACAGGATCACATGGAATTTTCTTAATTCTTTCTATCTTTCTTTCTTTGTCTTCTATGCAACCACGTGGTTTGTTCCTTAAGATTTATGCCTTCCCCAATTTAACTAAGATATTTATTGTGGGAATGATCAGTATGTGTGTACATCTCAGACTTTTGTTTTCCTCTCTGTGTCCTTGTTTCTGTGTGTGTGCGTGCGCACATGTGTGTGTCTAACTCTTTGTGTGTCCTCGAGGTAACTGTTGCAACTGTTAAAAGTGTCTGACCTCTTCAGATATTAATTTTAAATTGTTAAGATTTAAAAACACTGAGAGAAATTGTCTTCTCCCGGTCTGGTCTGGCCAACCAAGACTGGATGAGGAACAGAGTAAATTTTCTTTCCTCTCTGTGCTTTTAAGAAAAACCCAAGGTTACTAGTGAATGTTCTAAGTTCATTTACAAGAAAAGTTTCATCCTGTGTGTTTAAATGATTTTACCTGTTCATCCTTTTTCCTGAAGCTTGTGAATCCAGTTTTTTTTTCCTTTCTCATCTACTGTGTCTCCATTTTGTTGAAATTGATTTATCTTTTTAGTAACTGAAATACTAATGTGTTATTCTTGATCCTCAAACCATGCCTGCAAGCTATTTACCCCCCCACCAAAATCTCTAATCCTTTTACAATGCCTTTCCTGGTAGAATTACCAGCGAAGGGGGGAGGGGACTCTTGTTCTGTGTGTTCCAGGCCTGCCACATGTGGAAGCAGATGCTGCCCCCTAGAGACATTCCATCCATTGGAACCAGGAATTGGGTTTGGATCCAGCCTCCACTGAAAGTCATTACAGCAAACCAGAGTGGGCAGACCTTTCCAAGCCTGACTGACCACCCATACCACCAGGCCAAGCCTATGCCACCCAGAGACGTGAAGGAAAGGACCCTGAGATGGACCAGTAAAAGACTAAAAGACTCTTTTCAATCCCCAGAAGACAGAAAGATTATGGGGGGAGGATGGAAATTTATTGTAACTGAAAATTCATTATAATGTGAAATCTATTGTAATTCTTTCTTTCTTTCTTGTATTATTTATATTGTAACCAGTTTAATGTACTCATGTAAGGATTGTATTTGAGAGTGGCTGGCCCAGCAAGTTCTGAACACCTTGTACTTCTGTCTGGTGGGAGGGAAAATTGTCCCACATGTTTGTATTATCTGTATTGTAAAACTAGCTGCATACACAGGCACATACAGAGACACACCATTCAGAATTAGATAGAGGCTAACCCCTTTTTACCTACCTCCACAAAAAGCTGCTCCTAGCTTCGTTTTAATGTGTTTTTTATTTTTTTTTGTTTTTGTTTGCTGCTCTGAGGCACTAAAGCCCAAGCAGTCATATTACCCTGCTAATTCCATGGGGGAGAAGACATCTCCCTCAGGCAATTCCTGAAGAGATAGCAGAAAAGAGATCTCCAAACCCCAAGTCCTGACTGTGACTCACAAATGATGCTGCCCAGTTGCCCAGTAAAGCAGGATATGTTGCACTGGTGGTCTCATGAGTAGAAGTCCCAAGGCTCATTGTGTGTAACTTTAAAAATACTAAATAGCCTGGTTGCACACTGGCTAACCACAATTTGGCCTCACAAACCCTGGAAGCTAAGAGCTAGGCAGGTAGTAACCATAACCTTGGATATGAGCAGCCTGTAATTTAAAGGTTGTGAAGACTGTATAGAGGCTTGTGCTTACAACCTGACTGTAAGCTCACAAAACGTATATCAAACATCTGAAAATTATTTGGCATGAATAATTGGATACAGCTAAAAAAAAAAAAAAAACCAGAAGTTTTCCCAGAGCTTTATGGTTGAAAGCTTTTGGGAGCCACTGAAGGAATCCTTTTCTGTTGCCTCTTTTTCAATGCCTTTCCTTTGCATCAGAAAAAATATATTTTTTTTTAAAAGCACCCATCAAGTTTCCCTGATCTGATCACCTTTTAATTTTTTGTCAGAACTCTCACGTGTTTTCAAAAAAAAAAATAAAAAATGAGGGATTGTGGGAAGTTAGCATCCACCCCTCTCCTAGAAAAATTGAAATAGCCCAGGAAATATTAAAAGGCAGAATATTTCTTCTAAAAAGAGTAGAAATTCAAGAAGCAGAAACTCACTCAAGAAGCAGAAACTCACCCCAGAAGCAGAAACTCACCCCCCACCTTTGTTAATGGGTGGGCCATTAAGGCCCAGGCCAGAATACTTTACATAAGAAGGAACTCCAGGTAAAAGCTATAGCAATTGCCAAAAGCCCTTTTAAGGGCATAATCACCCAGAAAGGCCAGACCAAGCCTATAGAGTTAAGACCCCCGCCCCTGGGAGTCTGACAACCAATTAGAATACAAGCTCCAATTCAAATCCAAACAGAGAGTATAAAACCCAGGTACTCTCAGCACCTTCACTTCCTTTTTTCTTTTTCCCCTTTTCCCTTTTTCCCTTCTCATCTTGAAGCATGTGATCATTCTTCTCTGGAGCTCTAGGCCATGTGGCCCTGTAACCATTAAACCTTCCAAGCAGCCTCCATGTTTCCAGTGTCTTTTTTCCCCACTTGGAACTGAACCCAGAAGGATATTTCTTTCAACACTAGGAAGGTAGGGCAAGTAAATTAGATTATACTCAACCAGGAGAGCCAATGAATAGTATATTAAAGTATGTATACACATATTTGTCTTAGAAATTATGTCAAGTTTAATTTATAGCCACCTGAATGCAAAAAGAAGTTATACTCATCTTAATTTTAATATATTTCCATTTCCTATATTGTGTTGTTGAAAGAAATATCCTTCTGGGTTCAGTTCCAAGTGGGGAAAAAAGACACTGGAAACATGGAGGCTTCTTGGAAGGTTTAATGGTTACAGGGCCACATGGCCTAGAGCTCCAGAGAAGAATGATCACATGCTTCAAGATGAGAAGAGAAGGGAAAAGGGGAAAAAGAAAAAAAGGTGTTGAGGTGCTGAGGGTACCTGGGTTTTATACTCTCTGTTTGGATTTGAATTGGAGCTTGTATTCTAATTGGTTGTCAGACTCCCAGGGGCGGGGGTCTTAACTCTATAGGCTTGGTCTGGCCTTTCTGGGTGATTATGCCCTTAAAAGGGCTTTTGGCAATTGCTATAGCTTTTACCTGGAGTTCCTCCTTAATGGCCCACCCATTAACAAAGGTGGGGGGTGAGTTTCTGCTTCTGGGGTGAGTTTCTGCTTCTTGAGTGAGTTTCTGCTTCTTGAATTTCTACTCTTTTTAGAAGAAATATTCTGCCTTTTAATATTTCCTGGGCTATTTCAATTTTTCTAGGAGAGGGGTGGATGCTAACTTCCCACAATCCCTCATTTTTTATTTTTTTTTTTGAAAACACGTGAGAGTTCTGACAAAAAATTAAAAGGTGATCAGATCAGGGAAACTTGATGGGTGCTTTTAAAAAAAAATATATTTTTTCTGATGCAAAGGAAAGGCATTGAAAAAGAGGCAACAGAAAAGGATTCCTTCAGTGGTTCCCAAAAGCTTTCAACCATAAAGGTCTGGGAAAACTTCTGGTTTTTTTTTTTTTTTTAGCTGTATCCAATTTTCTTGCCAAATGATTTTCAGATGTTTGATATACTTTTTGTGAGCTTACAGTCAGGTTGTAAGCACAAACCTCTATACAGTCTTCACAACCTTTAAATTACAGGCTGCTCATATCCAAGGTTATGGTTACTACCTGCCTAGCTCTTAGCTTCCAGGGTTTGTGAGGCCAAATTGAGGTTAGCCAGTATGCAACCAGGCTATTTTGTATTTTTAAAGTTACACACAATAAGCCCTGGGACTTCTACTCATGAGACCACCAGTGCAACATATCCTGCTTTACTGGGCAACTGGGCAGCATCATTTGTGAGTCACAGTCAGGACTTGAGGTTTGGAGATCTCTTTTCTGCTATCTCTTCAGGAATTGCCTGAGGGAGATGCCATCTCCCCCATGGAATTAGCAGGGTAATATGACTGCTTGGGCCTTAGTGCCTCAGAGCAGCAAACAAACAAAAAACACAAAACAAAAAAAAAACATTTTTTTTTTAAAGGAAGCTAGGAGCAGCTTTTTGTGGAGGTAGGTAAAAAGGGGTTAGCCTCTATCTAATTCTGAATGGTGTGTCTGTGTATGTACCTGTGTATGCAGCTAGTTTTACAATACAGATAATACAAACGTGGACAATTTTCCCTCCCACCAGACAGAAGTACAAGGTGTTCAGAACTTGCTGGGCCAGCCACTCTCAAATACAATCCTTACATGAGTACATTAAACTGGTTACAATATAAATAATACAAGAAGGAAAACATTACAATGGATTTCACATTACAATGAATTTTCAGTTACAATTAATTTCCATCCTCCCCCATAATCTTTCTGTCTTCTGGGGATTGAAAAGAGTCTTTTAGTCTTTTACTGGTCCATCTCAGGGTCCTTTCCTTCACGTCTCTGGGTGGCATAGGCTTGGCCTGGTGGTATGGGTGGTCAGTCAGGCTTGGGAAGGTCTGCCCACTCTGGTTTGCTGTAATGACTTTCAGTGGAGGCTGGATCCAAACCCAATTCCTGGTTCCAATGGATGGAATGTCTGTAGGGGGCAGCATCTGCTTCCACATGTGGCAGGCCTGGAACACACAGAACAAGGGTCCCCTCCCCCCTTCGCTGGTAATTCTACCAGGAAAGGCATTGTAAAAGGATTAGAGATTTTGGTGTCTGTGGCGGTGGGGGGGGAAGTAGATAGCTTGCAGGCATGGTTTGAGGATGAAGAATAACACATTAGTATTGCAGTTACTAAAAAGATAAATCAGTTTCAACAAAATGGAGACACAGCAGATGAGAAAGGAAAAAAAAAACTGGATTCACAAGCTTCAGGAAAAAGGATGAACAGGTAAAATCATTTAAACACACAGGATGAAACTTTTCTTGTAAATGAACTTAGAACATTCACTAATAACCTTGGGTTTTTCTTAAAAGCACAGAGGAAAGAAAATTTACTGTTCCTCATCCAGTTTGGCTGGCCAGACCAGACCGGGAGAAGACAATTTCTCTTTGTGTTTTTAAATCTTAATAATTTAAAATTAATATCTGAAGAGGTCAGACACTTTTAACAGTTGCAACAGTTACCTCGAGGACACCAAAGACTTAGACATACACATGTGTGCGCGCACACACAGAAACAAGGACAAAGAAAACAAAACTCTGAGATTTACACACACACTGATCATTCCCACAATATCTTAGTTAAATTGGGGAAGGCATAAATCTTAAGGAACAAACCACGTGGTTACATAGAAGACAAAGAAAGAAAGACAGAAAGAATTAAGAAAAATTCCATGTGATCCTATTTATACATTGCCCTTTTAAGTACCTTTATTTACCACATTGGTCTTCCTGTATCCCTCAGCAAAGCCAAATCTCTACCTATACATTTTACCTTTTTCTTGCTCATGCCGGCTAGGGTCAGCATCTGCTGCTCATCCCAAGCCTCCAATAGCTCTCCCTGGGGGGTTCCATCCAGGACCCTCGAACTACCCTTCCCATGTTCCCCTTACATGTGGGGTTTCACACTTTGGCTTAGTCGGGTCAGTCAGCTAGGCGAACCAGTTTCAGACACAAGCAATATCTGAGCAAGAAGAAGAAAAAAAGAAGGGTGTCTGGGGGAGACTTTGGTCATTGCTCCTGGCACAACAGAATCAAACACTTTTCTTTAACCTCAGAACAAAAATATAAAAGAGACTGGTCGGCGCAACACTTTTCTTTAACCTCAGAACAAAACTATAAAAAACTATAAAAAAAAACTAGGTGTTTCCCAAAGTATGTGCACTCCCCTTTTTAGTAAAAAAATTCCCGAGAAACTTTTCTCTCTCTCTCTCTCTTACTTCACCACGGTTTTCGGACTGGGGGTGTTGCTGTCAATGCAGCCTACTTTCCTTTCCCCCCAAAAAACAGCCCGTGAGACTCTCTGCCCCACTCTGACAAGTACGAGTGCTCCACTTTTCTCTATTCTATTCTTTTCTTCCTGGCCCACGTTTACAGATCTGGAAGAGCTCAGATCCGAGGAAAACTTGCTGCTCTTATGCAGGCAAGTACGGGCGCTCCTAATTTAGTGTCCAAATCAATTTTCCAATTACCTAAGTTTACCTAAAATCCTGGGGTTTGCTTTTGGGATACGCTGAACAAAAAAATGACAAATTTTTCTTCCTTCCCTTCAATCATAACCCGCGTGGCTTTTCCTCTTATATACAGAAGGTCCCACACTCTGATGCCCCCCCCCTTGCTTTTCCTGTCCTGATGGTCATGGCTCTGTAGAGCTAACAACAGGTAAGAGGGCGGCTAGAGGCCAAACAAATGAAATCCAGCTGCTGTCCAAGGATGAAGCCACTCATAAACATGCTCTTCCTTTTTCCCTAACAAAAGGTCCTGTGCTCTGGCAAAACCCCCATGCTCTCCAGACTCTTGGTCTTTCTGCGGTTAGGAAATGCACAGATGAAGCAAGATCCAGTTGTGTTTGGGAGAAGGACCCTCTCACACACATACAAACATACACATATTTCCCATACTTTTCCATGCTTTAAAATTAAAATTTAGAGGTACTCACCTTCTTTCCAAGCAGCCTTTGAGCTCAACACTCAAAACCCCTTTAAAACCTTTTTTCCAAATGGCCAAGGTCCAGGAAAAACTCACCCACAGACTCAATGGGCCTGTTTGCTAGCAAGGGAATCTTACCTGGGCCTGGTCCATTGGTTAGGTTAGCTTGGAGTCCCATCTGCTTGGGTGCCAATTGTTCAAAGAAATATCCTTCTGGGTTCAGTTCCAAGTGGGGGAAAAAGACAATGGAAACATGGAGGCTGCTTGGAAGGTTTAATGGTTACAGGGCCACATGGCCTAGAGCTCCAGAGAAGAATGATCACATGCTTCAAGATGAGAAGGGAAAAAGGGAAAAGGGGAAAAAGAAAAAAGGAAGTGAAGGTGCTGAGAGTACCTGGGTTTTATACTCTCTGTTTGGATTTGAATTGGAGCTTGTATTCTAATTGGTTGTCAGACTCCCAGGGGCGGGGGTCTTAACTCTATAGGCTTGGTCTGGCCTTTCTGGGTGATTATGCCCTTAAAAGGGCTTTTGGCAATTGCTATAGCTTTTACCTGGAGTTCCTTCTTATGTAAAGTATTCTGGCCTGGGCCTTAATGGCCCACCCATTAACAAAGGTGGGGGGTGAGTTTCTGCTTCTGGGGTGAGTTTCTGCTTCTTGAGTGAGTTTCTGCTTCTTGAATTTCTACTCTTTTTAGAAGAAATATTCTGCCTTTTAATATTTCCTAGGCTATTTCAATTTTTCTAGGAGAGGGGTGGATTCTAACTTCCTACAGTGTACTTTGATATTTTGATTTGTCCCCCTCTTTCAAAGTTGCAGAATGACCTTCTCTGAGTAGAACTGGACTGCCCAATAAGCGTGTTCTGATTCAAGATGTTGAGATCCCCTACGTTCATGAAGTAAAAGACATTCCTTCTCAATCACCATTACTCCTGGTAGGGACCTCTGTTCCATAGAATAAATTCCTTGCAGATATTAGATTGGTACTAATCTTGGCATTTTCCCACACAGCTGTTAAAATAGACTTTTCCTCCCAAAATTTTCAAAAGTTAATATTGCCCATGTTCGAGGTGAGTACCTATGATAACTATATTGAACTGATTGATTATTTTAACTAATGATTGGATTTATTTATTTATTTATTTATTTGCATTCCAACTGACCAATCCTAAGTAGTTTGCATCTCCCCCCATTGGATTAAAATGAATACAGGAGATACTTTAACACATTTTAAAACTGAAACCATATATTATAAATAGCCATGTGAAAAACAGGAACCAACATTCATTTTTTGGAGGAATTGTATTCCAACAATCCTGTCCACAAGACATATTGGAGTATAATCGAGTCGTCATCAGATTACTGAAAAATCAGGAGAGATGATATCCTTTGAACACCTGATACCAGTGGAGGAGTGGTGGCTCCTACATAGGTATGTTGCTTTAATTCAGATGACATGCAAACAGCCCACCCCTGCCAGATGTTATTGGGAGAATGCAATTCTATAGATATTCAAGTCTTGAACCATGTAAATTTTATTCTCTAGTTTAATTGTAGCGTGGCTTTTATATTTTTATTTTGTGTAAACCATGGTGTGATGCAAGCTTTGGTGTATAAGTACAATAAATAAAATTGTATAATAGAATCTCTACAGAGACTGCATCCATTCTACCCGAACCAGTTCATACGATACGATGTTTGCTGTCTCTGAATACCATGTAGATTTTTAGCTCAAATATCTGCCCTCTGTGCTAGTCCTCCTCGGCTTAGCAGACAAATAGTTCTGGTGAATTCAAAAGCTTATATTCTTAAACATGATATCATCTAAAAATGTATTGCCCTGATGTTGTTGTAATGCTTGTAAATCTCATCTCTTGTGTAATGTAATATTCTATTGGCTTCTGACCACTCACTATCAACATGAAGGGATGCAGTCCACAGTGGTGGCAATAAAAATCAAGTGACCCAAAGGAAAAAAAAAACTTTATCTTAATATTAAGGCATCTCTGCATACTTTTCATGGTTGTTTTTTAAGTTCTTCTAAAAGCTTCCACAATGTATTCTTCCAGATTTGAAATACAGTTGCTATACAATTACTATCCAGCAGCGATCATTATGCAAGCAAAAACTTTAAATGAAAGAGTATTTAAAACTGACGCATCCTAGAAGGAGGAGTGTCAAGGAGTATGCGGGAGGGAGCTCTACAGATTTAGGAAGGTCATGCAGCACATGGAAGCTGTGGGAAGCCCCCACTCCTCCTGAGAATGAAATATTTTGGAGAATATTAAAAGAGGCAGAATATTATATTTCCCCAAAGGAGAAATGGAGAAAAAAATCTTAATAAAGGCAGGAAGCAGCCCCAGTCTTCCCACCATAAGAAAATAGCTTCAAACTAAGAAGCTTGAAGAGGCTGACCTTTAGGAATGTATAATTTGTATCCATTCAGAAAAACTGGGCCAATCTATTAATAAACAAAACACTTTCAACCACAGTTCATACCTAAGGCTGGAGCTGATGGGATTAAGAATTTACATTCCCCCACCCAAATTCTATGGACAGGACATGAACTTTAGAATATACTAGGATTAAGCCACCATCACTTTCATAGTAAAGATACAAGGCTCACAACCTCTGGAGCATCTCAATCACAAAACCGCAGAACCTTATAAAGATCCATCCACTCAGCCATTTTGTCAGCCACCGCAGAAACATTCACCCCAGAAACAGAGGTTTCTGGCATCCAAATAAACAGAGACCTTCTTTCCAACCATCGATCTCCATTTTATTTCCAGTGTTTTTCTCCTGGCTTGGAACCGGACTGGATTTTTCTTCCTACAAAGCTTTACACTTCATCGTGGTTCATCCACTCCCACATTTTCCACCAAGTAGGAAATCACACGTCCATGACTATACTTTCTGGCTTGAAAGAGGCAAGACCAGTTTCATACCTTTGGCTTCTGTTTATTTATTTAATCACACTTTTATACCGCTCCCTCTCCCAAAAAGGGACTCGGGGCGGTGTACAGCCTACTAAAAGCATACAATAAATACACAATAAATACGATTAAAAATAAATTAAATAATTAGATCCGGCTGTCTATTCAAAATTTAAGTTAAAAATTAAAACTAATAAAACCCCAATTTAGATTAATTAAAACCAAAAAACATAGTTACTGGGCCAGGCCGGCCTGTTCGAAAAGCAGGGTTTTCACTGCGCGCCGGAAGGTCAGAATATCCGTCATAGCCTGTATCTCCGGGGGGAGATCATTCCACTCATGTTTGCATGAGTGCCCACGTGTTTGTGTGTGTATTTGTATGTGGACACACACACACACACACACACTACCAGTGCACTGACCTTATGGATGTCTCAACATCATCAAAAACCATCAATCCCCCCCAAAAAAACTTTTGGTCTCCCATTGTATATTAATCTTTAAAATCCTCTGAGTTAGTATATGTATCTGAATCCAAAATTTTCTAGCCTTTTTACACACTCACCAAATATGATAAAATCCTCCTTCTTGTCGTCCACATTTACAACATAAATTTGATGTACCATTTGTGCTAATGGTACATCATTTTATTTTAAAAAATTCTTCAAGATGATAACAGTGTAAATTTCATTACTTTCATCACATATTTTCCCATTCTTCCATCTGTATATTATCTCTCCTTTGCTTGATCCTTTCCTGTTGTCGGCGCGATCATGATTGCTTTCGATGTGTAGAAAAGCAAACAGCTTACTCTCTTGAAATCCCTCTCTAATCTCTTTCCTCTGGGCAGTGGAGAGGGAGTACATTATACTTACTGACTCTAATGGTGATCATGCGATTGAGGGATGCTGCAAAGGTTGTAAATGGACTGTGAAGCTATTTTTTTCTTTTTTTTCCCCAGCATTGTTCTAATACTGGTCACTGAACACACAGTTGATAAATGAGGACTACCTTTATATCAGTCTTTCTGTCATTTGAACTATAAGCGGAAACTGATCGATTTCTGCTCTTCCTTACCTTTTAGTCAACTGATCTATGGAGCCAGACCTGTTGTATTTATTTATTTATTTATTTATTTATTTATTGGTCCTTTTATGCAGTACTGTATATACACAGAAATTTAGATTTCTCTTGAGAAGCATAGAAATTTTGCTGTTGGGGGCATTGAGCAGCTCCTGTTATTTTTTTCTTTGTTGGCAGTTTGAGACTATTTATTACTTGGCCAGGTCGGTGGCAACAGTTAATCTTTCTTGTCTGGACTCTGAAACTGAGCTAAGTCAGAATTGGATGTGTGGGAACTACTCAGAAACTCGAGGGCTGCAAACTAAATTGAAAAGTAAAAGAAAACCAAGAAAGGGCAATAAAGAACCATTTCTGTCACCAGATATTAGGCTTTTAACACAAAATATCTATCTGGATAAGAAGATAGGAGATGTATACCTATTTCTTGATTTGACAGGTAAAAGTAAATGGATATTTTTCAAAGTGATAGGATGCTTTCTGTAATTTTTTAAAAATAATTTTTAAAGTTTTACAAAGCACATAAAAACTAATAAAGAGCAGAAGACAGAAAGAAAGAGAAAAAGAAAGAAAGAAAAAGAAAAGCTAAAGTAAAGAAAGAAAGAAGAAGCTTCCAATTTTCTTTGCAGGAAATATAAATACATGTACAATATTAATTCTTATTCTATTATTACAATCACCCCTTTTTTATTATCCATTTTTTCTAATCATCAAAACCACAATTTACAAGCATATTTTTTCTGTTTCATGCAAAAAGTATGATGTTTATTTGATGTCATATTCAGCTCATGGATCACACTTATAAAAACACTTTTACCTGTTAAATTATCTGTTAAAATAACTGACCAGCTTACATTTTGTTTTTGATGATAATTATATACAACCATAACTCATTTGAAAAATACCAAAAGATGCATTCATATATCTTGAAACTGAGTATCACTTTTTAATGGAATGTTTTCTTTGTCTTTATGAGAAAGAACACAGAAATAAAGCAATAGGCTTACAGCTAACAACAAGCCCTTTCCCCCTTTACCTGAACTTTTCTTAATTTTCACTGCTTCCTGTGAAAAGTAGATAGTGATAACAGTTCAATTTCCCAGACAAGCAGCACTAGTTGCCAACCTATGAAATGCAGGTAGGAGAACATTAGTTGCTGAATACTCTTCATGCTCTTAAGGGCCAAAAGGATTCTATTATATAAAATGAAATTATTCAAGGATCTTTAATGCATTATACTTTACAATAATATAACATTTATGTAAACAATAAAGAACACATAACATCCATGCATTCTGATAACTGTTCTTCAAAATATAAAAGGAATCAAGACTTTTCTTGATCTTGGATAGGCTGTGAATGTCTTCAGATAAAACCTGTAAGAAAACATACACAAACATGAAAATGCAGATATGTACCCTAAATTATAATCCTGCTTTAAGAAGGTAGACTCTCATTTCTCAAATCTCTTCTGGTATATGGCTCTTCAAAAATGGGCCAAAGTTTCAAAGAATGTTAACATTTAAATCAGAGGTGTCAAACTCGCGGCCCAAGGCTGGATGCGTTATGTGCTGGCCTCGCCCCTTCCCGGTTTAGCAAAGGGGGGGAAGTCCCAATACGTCATGTGATGCCACCATGATGACGCCCCTGATTTAAATGATAAATGAAACGTTAATTTTATGTCCTTCTCCCTTACAAAGGACCATCTGCCACTATGGAAACAATTCCAATGATGTCAAAACTCACTCTTTTATATTCACTTATAATTGTGACTGATTTAATTATAAACAATTAATAATTATTTATAACAATTGTACTTATTTAATTGTTATAAACATTCAGTAATTTGTAACAAAAATATAGAATACTATACTATACTATACTATACTATACCATACTATACTATACGTGGCTTTTATACATAATTTTCCTTTCACTTGTAAGCCACTTGAAAAAGACTCAGTATTTCTGGAAGACAAGATTCAAACATTTGATGTGTTCCAGCAGGGTTGAACTTCAACTGATATTATCTGTAGAGAACTCCTGCTCTCTTTGAATAGCAACTAGCTGGTAAGCGTTACTGGATGTTAATGTCAGAGATCTACATTCAGCATTATTTATCCATCATGAGAAAAGTCCAAGAATAAAACAGTGGAAGAGTTGCCACAGGTAGTCCTCAATAATTTCTATTGCTAAGCAAGGCAAGTGTAACTGAGTCATGACCCATTTTACAACCATTGTTACTATGGTTGTTAGGCAATTCACAAGCAAATCTGGTTTCCCTATTGATTTTGCTTGTCAAGAAAGGTTGAGAATAACAATTTCAGGATCCTGGGGTGCTGCAGCCATTGTAAATACATGCCGGTCGCCAAGCATCCAAAGTCTGATCACATGACTATGGGGATGCTGCAACAGTTATAAGTGTGGGATCTGGCCAAAAGAAATCTTTTTTGGTGCTGTTATAACTTTAAATGGTCATTAAATGAATGGTGGTAAATTGTAAATTAAAGACCACCTGTATTTCGAGATATTTTCTACATGGTTTTTATGCTTAGCTAAATAAAACTTAAGTAATAGAATAAAAAATTACATAAATTAGAATAAAAAGTTATAAAACCTTGTTGAATATTTACAAAAGCCTCAGCTTTAAGGATAACATGAAAAGAAAATTCTTATTCTAATTTTCTAAGTTGTCTATTCAGTGTGGCTCCTACAGAAAGCATTGTGTATATTTGTATGACTAGTGGCATACACAATTCAGTATTTGAAGTTTCAGGGCTAAAGCAAGAAGACAATAGACATGCTGTGTGCTGGGTCCTAAAAATTACACAAGTGAAGCAGATCTGTGTGGAAACAAAAGAAAACAAGGGTAAATGGAAAAAGCTGATGCTTCAGCAGTTTCTAATCCACTTGTAGAAGGCCACAAATAGATAAATCCATTGACTATTGTATGTGGTTTGACAATGACTAAGGTAGCTACAAAATTCCTATCTAGAAAGAGAAACATTTCCATGGACTTGCTGTTTGGCTTCTAGAATAAAACACAGAGACACAAATGTTCTCATGTGCCTTGTGCTATAGGCAACTCACACTTAGATTTGCTAAAAGAGAGGAGCACAGATAAATTTCCCCAGGGTCACAGTTGCCATCCAAACAGAACTACAATCTGCAGCTACATTTCTCATT
Organism: Bungarus multicinctus; assembly: GCA_023653725.1. Taxonomy (NCBI): domain Eukaryota; kingdom Metazoa; phylum Chordata; class Lepidosauria; order Squamata; family Elapidae; genus Bungarus; species Bungarus multicinctus. The sequence goes on along the minus strand of CM042836.1, from coordinate 65,250,428 downwards.
TTTAAGGGCCCACAGGAGATTATTTTAGTGCACTGGAGTCAATTTGGATCAAAGGCAGAGAATTAATATTTCAAATAAATGGGTATTTTTTTACTTATCTTTTACTGTTTTATCAATTTTGACAATTCTGGGAGGCAAATATTTGAGCAAGATAGATTGAAGCATAACTGCATATTTCTTGCTAATAACACAATGTTAGTTTTGTGAGGGAGAAGGGAATTTTAGTGAAAAGTGGAATCAAAGCAGTTTACAATACAATAAAAATAGAACGGAGATGTGGCGGAGAATGTGCATAATCTGTTTCCCAGAACAAACGTATACACCAGGGCCCCCCAAACTTGGCAACTTTAAGACTTGTGGACTTCGACTCCCAGAATTCTGGGAGATGAAGTCCATAAGTCTTAAAATTGCCAAGTTTGGAGACCTCTGGTATACACCAACACAATGTATGTTTGGAAAAGGAAAAAGAGCACAAGCACAGAGTATAAAATCAATGGGAACAAAATGAAAAGAAGGAATGCAACTGCTTTAAGAATTGCTTTAGTTGAGGGTACAGTACCCTTTTTCAGATGAGCAGAAGCCTGAAAAACAAAAAATGGGTTGCTTTAATAAGCAGCAGAGAGGCATCACATTCATGGAATGGTCCAAAGCACTTATTCTGAAGCTTTCACAGTTCTGATCAATTGGCCTTTTAGTTTACTTATTTATTTATATATTGAATTTAGATAGCACCCCCGTCTCACTCATAGAGCGATTCTAGCTTGATATAGAAAAGCTTATATATATTATTCCCTGCTTCTGAGCAATATTGTTAACTAAAATATTGTCAGACCCCATATTTTGTATAGCATAAAAATACCTATGGTGATGATAAGCACGTGGTCCAACGCAGGTGAGTGTAAAAAATGCAAAGGCTAAAGCCGGTAGAGACCAGGTCGCTATAGCATACCCGAACCATTCCAGGATTTCCCCAAAAAAATTTGCTCCTGAGACGTATGCAAACAATCCTCCTGCATAGAAGAGATTCATTTAAATACTTTTGAGAAACAGCAGCTAATTATTATTATTATTATTTGTTTGTGGCTCCCTTGAAGAATTGTACCAAAACTGAGTGTTCATGTGAAAGGTTGGACAACACACATTGTTTAATACAGGGGCGTCAAACTGGCAGCCCCACGGGTTGGATGCATCATGTGCAAGCCACGCCTACCCAGCTCCGTGAATGGGAAAAACATCGCAAAACATCATGTGAGGGCAACCTGACACCACAAGTGTGACACCCGTGATGTAAGAGAACTATTTCCATTGCATTTTAGGCACACCAAAGAGGCTAAATAAATGGTGACTAGCAGGAAATAGGGCTGATGGCCCAAAGTAAGTGTAATCTCTTCCAGTTCTTCATTCTGGCATTTGATCAAGACTTTTTCAGAGAATCTCATTAACTGTGTTAATGAACAAAAGGCCAATTAAATGGTTTCACATTTCCGGCTAGTGTCTGCTTTATTATGCCCTAAGGATAAGCAACGTTTTCAGAGTTGTCCTACATTTCATGAAGTTTGGAAGGAAAATTATATACCTTGTGGAATTTTGTAAGTGAACTCTCCAGGCTTTCTTAGCTGACGTAGAAGAAAATCACTGTGGATATTGATTCCCATGCCAGACAAAAACAATAAAAGACCTAAAGAAAAAAAAAGAGTTGGATAGTACAAGTATTTGATTTACAGACTTTATTCAAACAAATATTTCACTGGCTTTATTGTTTGCCACTGAGAAAATATACTTCCTATTTTTGGTGAAAAGTATGTAGAAGAGAATTCCTGACTCAGGAATTCTTGGGAGTTGAAGTTCACAAGTCATAAAGTCTTGGTTCCTCACCTCTGCTATGCAGGATCATCAGGACGATTATTCTCAGCATTCAATAGGGTGTTTTTGACTTTTTCTAAAGTGGCTTACAAGTTAAAGCAAAATTATGTATAAAAGTCACATAGTATTCTATAAATTTTTCATTACAAATGTATCAAATATTTATAATAATTAAATAAATGCAATAAAATATTGAATATAAAAGAATGAATTGGGCAGATGTCTGATAAAAACTTACTCCCAAAAACAAGAGTTTGAGTGGGCAAAATTGTTTTATTTTGCTCAGTTTCACATTTCTCATTTTTCAAACCTTAAGTTCATTTTGTCTGCTTGCTGCATAACTTTGCAAAATTTTCCACATTAAAAAATGTGCATTAGAAAGCTTATTTTTTCCCTAATATCTGTAATACGGTACATATTTGGGCAAATTATTCTGAGTAGTAAACTTCGAAAAATGCTAGTTTTATATCCAACTGTAATTGGATCCACAAGCATAGATTTTAAAAGTACTAATTCCTTTTAAACATCATTTCTTTCTTCCATTCAAGAGATAAAGGTCTTTCTATAATAGCCTGAAATGTGATCAGAATCCACTCTGATAATTATCACCATAAGTACAGAATCTATTTCGTACCTTTGTTCAATTAGCAAAGCATGTAGCAGGAAAGCAAGTTTTGTGAGGATTTTTTTAAAAATTCTCCTTTTGTTTTTCTGCCTTCAGATTTTCACAGGTACTATGCCCTCCACCTCTCCCAATGTTGGCAGAGTTTGGATGAACGGGATAGCAGACATATGACCCATCACCCATCACCTATCACAGACAATACCTGACAAAAATCGTATGTCTTTACACCAATCATCTGGGTATTCAGCACAATAAACCATGTAGTAACCTTGAAGGAAGCCATTATAGATGCAGAACAGTGCACTAAAAAACATAATCTTCAGTGGGAAAGGTCTGCCTCTTTGCAAGAATGAATAAATGAATGTCCTGAGGTGCAACAGGAAAGAAAGGAAAAGAAACAGAAAAAGTAATGTTAAACCTTGGATTTATAACAGATTCAAGATTTCAAATAATCTTACATGTTGCCAAATATTCTATTTTCAGTAGCACCTTAAAAATATTTACATTGTCACTTGGAGAATGAGTCTGTGCTATCAGATGAAGTATACAGCAACCCAACAAAAATACCTAATAAACACAAAAATACCTAATAAAAGTAATCATACAAATAAAAAGTTTGAAACACTTTTGAAGCACAGAGCATCATGTATACAAAATAGTTTCCTCCTTTTCAGAGACATCTGCTGCCTGAGTGAGATGTTTTGTTTTGAGCACCGTAATCCAAAAGGATTGTTGTGAATGGGCTAAGCCAGGGCTTGATACTCTCTCCTTTCTTATTTAACATCTATTTTAGGGGTGTCAAATTTGATTTCATTGCGGGCCACATAAGGGTTGTATTTGACCTCGGGGGGGGCTAGGGTGGCATGGCTGAGGTGGGTGTGGCGAGGGTAAGCGTGGCCAAGTCACTTATGTTGGGGGCACCTGTGGTGGCCAAGTGCTAAGACAACTTCTCTCAGACCTCACTCACTCTCATCATAAACTCCCTTCCTTCCTTCCTTCCTTCCTTCCTTCCTTCCTTCCTTCCTTCCTTCCTTCCTTCCTTCCTTCCTTCCTTCCTTCCTTCCTTCCTTCCTTCCTTCCTTCCTTCTTTCTTTTTCCTTCCATCTTCCTTCTCTTTTTTTCTTCCTTGCTCTCTTTCCTTATTTTTTCTTCCTTGCCTCTTCCTATCTATCCTTTTTCTTTGTCTTCCCTCTTTCTCCTTTCCTGTCCCTTCTTGCATGCTTAAATTTCTCCTTTTGTTTTTATTTTTTTAGTATGTTTTGCTAGCCCTCTGGCAGTGAAAATGGAGCCTGGGCACACGCCCCCAAGCTCTGTTTTCGCTGGCAGAGGCACTGCGGGCGGTCCTTTGATGTTTTTAGGATGGCCCCATGGGCCAAATCTAAGCACCCCGCAGACTGGATCTGGCCCCTGGGCCTTCAGTTTGACACCTCTGATTTATATGAAGCCATCTCCATGCATGTCAATCTGAGTGATACTGTCTCTGTCTTCTCATGATGCCTGGATGCTGTAGGGATCTGAATTAAAGACAACAGACTTAGACTGAACCCAGGCAAGACTGAGTGGCTCTGAGTGCATGGAGCCTCAGGATTCAAGTGTTTGTCATCCTTACTTGTGGACTAAGGGTTTGCAGTATCCTGTTCAGACCCAGTGTGCAGCCTAGGGTTTCTTCTGGACTCAAGTCTCCTGCTTGAAGAGGCAGGGATAACCAGGAGAACTTTTGCGTAGCTCTGGTTTGTGCACCAGTTGTAACCTTTCCTGGATCATGACTCCCTGTGCTCAGTTTTGGTCACCACAATATAAAAAAGATGTTGCAACTCTAGAAAGAATTCAGAGAAGAGCAACAAAGATGGGACTGGAGGCTAAAACATAGAAAGAACAGTAACTAGAATTGGGTATGTCTAATTTAATGAAAAGAAGGACTAGGGGTGACATGATAGCAGTGTTCCAATATCTCAGGGATTGCCACAAAGAAAAGGGAGTAAAGCTATTCTCTAAAGCACTGAAACAATGGATGGAAACTAATCAAGGAGAGAAGGAACCTAAAACTTAAGGATAAATTTTCTGACAGAACAGGGTTTCCTGCCTGAACAGAGAGTTAGACTAGAAGACCAAGGTCCCTTCCAACTCTATTATTCTATATTCAGTTATTCAAGCTCTTGTCATCTTTTGCTTAGGCTACTACATTGTGCTGTACATGGGACTACCTTTGAAATCCATTCAGCTTGGGCAAAGTGCAGCAGCGAGACCAGTCTTTGGGGCACCTAAGATGGCCCATATTACACTTCTGCTCCACAAACTTCACTGGCTACCGGTCTGCTTCTGAGAGCAGTTCAAGGTGTTGGCTGTGATCTTTAGGGCAGAGGGTTTATGATTGCAATTTTATCTGTTCTAGTAAACATAACTTAGGGAGTCTATAATAATTAAATGTGTGTGTTTAAGCAAATGAGCATTCATCATCATTTACCAAGCCTAGATGAGATTCCTAGAGAGAGTTCTTCATTCCTAATGGTTTTGCCTTCAACTACCATTTTTTACATGTCTTCTGATGTCATTATGCAACCTACAGATAAGTTTTAACATGTTTTTTTTTTTTACTTTTCACAGGCTATATTTCATTGATGGGCCAATCTGGACCCCAAGGCCATCAAGAAACACTAAGTTTGTTTTAGCTGATCTCAGATTGCATTCAGATGATTAGATAAAGCTGTATAAACAAATAGAAGTATAACAAAAAACCACTAGAGGTTTCTGTGAGAGCAGATACTGAAAGCTCAATAAAACACATTCTATTGCAGCATAGGAAAATTGAAAGGAGTTCTAATAGCCTCCATCGTGCTTAGTTAAAATGCTGCACAACGCTAATTTGAAAAATAAACATACTTCTGGAATAATTTAGAAAATGTGTGCTTAAAAAATCTTTGAGAAATTTAATAACTATATGCACAATAAAAATATTTATATAAAAGCTCTGTGTTTTAGAATTAGAATTAAGTTAGAATAAAGTTAAAATTTGTCTTTTTTAAAAAAAGCTCACTTAAAACATTGGGAAGAACATGATGGACCAGAATTGGTCAGTAAAACAGAACAGATTTATATTGATCCATGCATTGATCCATGCATGACTCATTCCAAGTTATTCACAAACTATAATATCAACCTGTTCTAAAGGAAGCTCATTAGATAACTCCAGCAAAAATACAGCAAAAGACATTTGCATCTTATCATACATATTAAGCAGCGAATTAAACAAGTGCTGGTTATTTTCATTAATTTAGCAATTAGGACAAAAAGCCCAATTTTAGGCAATTATGCAGGCCTTTCAGGGACAAGGAAAGCACATTGTGCATTTAAAATTAACAGCCAAAATATCTGTTAAAGTAGGGTACATTCAAGCATAGTTTCAAGTGATATTGCCAATTCAATTCTCTAATCAGATATATAAAATTTATGAATGCTAGCATTAACCAGATCATTTTCACCAACTAATTTTAAAAATCTACTTTCACAATTATTTTTAACAGTTTATTTATTTAAGTATTAATCAGATTTGCACTGATCCTGTCATTGTTATCCATAGATTCACTCTGATATGTTTTCAGAACTTCTTTTCTCTGAAACCTGGGATAAATATAGTCCCTCTAGTGTTGTTTTTGCCTAACTGCTGTCATATAAAAAAGGAAGTACACCTCATGAAAGTTTGTTTTTCTTTTTTAACATACACTGTGGACAAATCAACAAATTAATTTCATTCATACAGTAAATAAAAATAAAGATGATATAACTGAACAAAAAAAAATCCTGTGAACATTTGCAATAATTTATTCAATAAAAAGGGAACAAGCTGTTTCTTTCTATTGCAAAAGTAAGCATGCCATCGGCTGTAATATTTGGTCTTATCTTCTTTGGCAGAAACATTTTTTTTAAAAAAGTTTTTTATTTATTTTGACAACAAACATTGATAAATACAAACATAAAACATCAAATAAAACCATATTTCCATTGTACGGTGTGTTGGTTGGTACATATCTTTTGTGCACGATATCAACAGTCTTTCCCTTCTAAATTTAAATTAAAATTCATATTATATAGATTAACTATGCATATTATATTATATTATTTTTTAATAAAGTTTTGTTGGATTTTAATAAATCATAACAAATAAAACATCTTATTTGAGTACAGCAAGATTCCAGGTTATCACATTTCCGTACAGACACAATTTCATATGCATATTCATCTTATGTATTCAACTTCATATCTTATCACTCTTTTTCAAACTTCTCATTATTTCTCCCTTAATTTTCTTTCATAATTATCTCATTTTCTTCTTATTCAATTGTATTTCTTTTGGCTAAATTTCTATATCTTTTTATTCATTATATTTATACTTTTGTCTGTCTTGTTTACAATTTCATATATTCTCTTCCAACGTTATTAAAAAGCAAAATTCCCCCTACGATTGCCAATCAAAGTGTAACACCTTTGAATCTTATAATTATTATCATATGAAATCTCATTAAACATTAAATTTGTGCATTCTAAAATTATAACATTCAAATTTCTAATATCTATTTTATATCATGTAACTCTCATCATTCACATTCTGCTTGGTACTTCCCCTTGAAAATACACAGAAAAAAATTATAAGAAAATAGCAAAACAATATATATATGAAAATTAATAAGCAAGGTAATTATTCAAATTAATTCTAGTATTGGTATGGATTCCCTTATATAACTTTCACATTTCTTTTCAATATTTGTCAATCTTTGGAAACAATTAAAGTATTTCCCTCCCTTCTTCATTATTATGTTAATTGTTAATAAGCATACCATTACATAATTATACAGTTTTATCTTATAAATTATTTACTTTTAATAAGCAAAACAATTATCCAAATTCATTCTAATCACTGGTATAAATTCCCTTATAAATCTTTCACATTTCTTTTCAATATTTTATCAATCTTTAGAAACAATTACAATGTTTTCCTCTCTTTATTATTGCATTAATTATAAATGAGCATACCATTACATAGCAATACAATTTTATGTCATAGATTATTTACTTATTTCATTTCTAACTCATTACTATATTCTACTGTCACAACACTATCTTTTGTACCTTTGCAGAATTCTCACTTTTAACTTAATTTAACCATTATCTCTGTGTTTTCTAGATGAACCAATACCTTTAATCCTAGTACGTTTCCCCTTTTTCTTTATTTCCTGGTTTTGTTCCTCATAAGTTCTTTCTCTTTCTGTCTTCCCCTCTTTTTCTCACCCTTTTATACCCTTCTCTCTCTAATTTTCCCTTCTGTAATTTTCTTTTCTGCTTCTCCTTACACTTAGGGCTTCTTTATCAAACTATTTTTCTTTTTGGCTGTTCCCTTTAATCTCAAACTTTTGACTCTATTTCCCTTTTTTCCCCTTTTTACCCAACATTGCATTGTTTGATCATTGAAAATGGCTTCTTCTTTGTCCCGCCCTTCTTCTTGCTCTTGAAGGTTTTCCTTTTGCTTTTCATAGTTCAGGGTCTCCATTTCTAAAAATTGAAATATGAAGCCAAAGGATCTTCTTCCCTCTTCTGCATCTTTCTGTTTTTTAAGACTCATTTTTAATTCCTCCAGGATTGATGCCATTTTAAACACTTTTAAACAACCACCCGATTGACTTTAAGTAAAAAAAAAGAAGCCAATGCCAAAAACGTTTCTTTTTAAAAAAATCACCAAATAATCCCAGACTGTTCCTTCTTGTTTCTTCCTTTCTGTGGGTTACTGTATTTTTAAGTAAGGTTTTAATTACAATGCATCCTTGGGAGTCTTCACAAAGATTCACTTTTAATCCCTTGTTTTTCCAGGTGGCACTCTGTTGTTTCATTATTCCAAATTCTACCCTTTTTTTCTCCACTCTTCTCCTTTTTAGGGCTTTAAAATGACAAAAAAAATCTTTATTTTCCTTTTGACACTTAGATTCCAGCTTAAAGTTGCCTATTAGTATCAAAATAGAGTAGCACAAATTTCTTATTTAGATCTTTTTTTTAACATTCCATGCCATTTGTAATTATCAATGTAAAAGTAGGAAATGGGATTTTAAACCTCCTTTTCTCTCTCCTTTGCCGCTTAAAAATCTTCTTTCAGAAGTGTCCCTCTAAATACTTTTAGATTCAGGGTACCTTGCTTAGGTGTTCTCTGCATTTAGCCCGGTCTGTCCTGCTTTCCTCTTTGTCTTCCTCCTGCACAATCTTATCCAGTCAGGTTCTTCTTTGAGGTGGCCATTTCTGACCACCGCTGCAACCGCTTTCGGGAAAGAGAGTTTAGACCAGCCAAGGAGGAGAGATGCGGCTCCCCTCCACTTGGCTAGCAATCTCCCCCCTCTTCACCACCTTTATGGGGTGGCTTCAGCCCCAAATCCAGCGGATCGGGGCGCTCCAGCAGTGAGCCCAGATCGAGACTGGGAACGATCCCGAATTTTGGTCCGTCGCTGAAGAAACTCAAACCGGAAGTCCCCATATTATATTATATTGTTAACTCCTTATTAGACTTTAATTATAAGGTCACATCATCCTTTACGAGCAAATCTCAATTTTTACAAAACCTAGTTCATAATACCATTCATTTCATTGTAGTCAGTTATAACATATCATTACATTGTCTTATCTTTACTATTAAGTTGTATTTATACTGTATTATAGCATATTTTATTTCGCTATTTTCTTATCTAGCCATTGATAAATAAATCCCAAATTTTGTAATATTCTTTATCTTCTTGCTCTCTAATTGCTAATGTCAATTTACTCATTTCAGCACATTCCATTATTTTCTTAATCACCTCTTCTTCTATCAGAATTTTTTCACTTTTCCAGTTTTTAGCAAATACTAGCTGCTGTTAAAACATTTATAATCAGGTATGTTAATTTTCTACTGTAACCTTCAGGTAAGATACCCAATAAAAATATCTCTGGTTTCAAGTCTACATGCTGTTTTATCATTTTTTCAGCCATGTATGAATTTTAGTCCAGTATCTCTTGGCTTCCACACATGTCCACCACATATGATAATATGATCCAGGTATCTGATGACACTTCCAACATTTCTCCGATTTATTCTTGAACATCCTTGCTATTCTTGCCGGGAGTAAATGCCACCTATAAAACATCTTATACAAATTCTCTTTATATGCTATTGACATCGTTATTTTATAGTTTCGAGACCATAATTTCTGCCATTTCTCGAAGTCTATCCCATATCCCAAAATTTTCCCCCATGCAATCATTGTTTCTTTAACTTGATCTTCTTTTAACTTCTCATCAATACCTGTCAAAATTCCATCTAATTCAGTGAATTCATTATAAAACCCTTCTGTCTTACAATCTTTATCATATCTAGAATGTATTTGCATATATTAATACCAGTTCATCTTTATTTCTTGTTCCTCTAGTTCTTGTTTAGATTTGAGTTCACCCTTTTCATTTAATATTTCTCTGTATCTAACTGTATGTTCCATTTTATAAACAATTGGATATACAAATGCCTTTATAATTGACAACCAAACAGGTATTTTCATATAATGTTGTTTTCTTATTTTCTCTCAAATTAACATTAAAGCGTCTTGAATATAGTGTCTCCTAAAATACCCATGTGTTTTACTTTCCATGTACTATAAAAAGGCATGCCATCCCAGTAATAGATCATGATCTTCTAATGTTAACAATCTAGTATTCCTTAAGACTATCCATTCTTTCACCCACATCAATATTGCTGCTTGGTAATATAATTCCCACTTGGGTAAACCAAAACCTCCTCTAATTCTAGCATCTTGTAACAGCTTTAATTTAATTCTTGCCTTCTTTCCCTACATATATATTTCAGTATTATTTTATTTAAGTCCTCAAAATATTCTTTCCCTAGTTTAATTGGAATTGTCTGAAATAAATATAAAATCCTTGGTAATAATAATCAATTGTAGATATTCTCCCTATTAGAGATAATTGTAAATTTCCCCATTTTTTCAGGTCTGTCACAATCTGTTGTTTGAGGTTATAATAATTATCTTCTTGAATGTTCCACATTTTGCTGTTAATTGTATTCCTAGATATTTAACTTTGTTTGTGATCTGTCAATCTCTCTGTCAACTCTTTCTTTTGTTTTTCAACCATATTCTTAACCAAAATCTTAGTTTTCTCTTTATTTATTTTCAATCCTGTTTGGCAGAAACAACTTGAAGCAGGCATTCTTATTACTATCTGGGGATTGGAAGGATTTTTTTTCCTACTCTTCCATACAGAATGTTTTCGGGGATGGGGCTTGCTGCTCTCTGAGCTTGCTTGTTTTCTTGCAGGTGTTTCATTACCCTAACTAACTAACATCATCAGTGCTAGTAAGGAGTGTGTCTTGCCTATATTCTTGTTTATATTCTGGTGTCTTGCCTGTCTGTGTGGGTGGAGGCAGTCTTAGGGATTCTTTGTTTGGGCTGTTTCTTAATGGCGCCTTGGCAGTTTCTTGATTGGGGTGTTACTTCCTTGATAGTTGGTCTGAAGTTGACCTTGGAGTTAATCTATGCTGATCTGATTACCAGTGGAGAGGTGCTGGAGCCTTTTTTCTCTTTTGGGCTGGCTGGTCCTCTCTTTTGCATAGTCTATAGATGTTATTAATGTCTATGTATCTATTGATGACTGATTTGTTAGAATGCCAGGCTTCTAGAAATTTCCTGACATTTTTGGATTTGGCCTGGTCTAGGATTGTTACATTTTCCCAATTGAAACTGTGGTTAAGTCTGTCAATATGTTGTGAAATTAAAGAATTTTCATCATGCCTTCTGACTGCCAGTTGGTGTTCATGGATGCGTTCTGCCAATCTTTTGCCTGTTTGTCCTACATAGTGGTTGTTGCAGTTCTTACACTGTATGTTGTAGATGACTCCTGGTTTTGCTTCTGGGGTTGCTGGGTCTTTTGGTTTGCTTATGATGTTTTATTTGGCTTGGGTTGTTTTTCAGTTGTGCAATACTTGAAGGATTTCTTGCATGTACAGCCCATATCAGATCATCTCACATCATCATGACACGGTTTAGATCTGGGCTTTAACCTGGCCATTCTAGAATCCTCCTTTCCCCCCTCCCCCCCATTCCTTCTTTCTATGGAGTATTTACTAGATGGGTGTGCAACAAGGCCCACAGACCAGACTCGGCCCACGAGGTGCTTAGTTCTGGCCCATGGAGCCACCCTGGAAACAGCAAAGGACCGCCCCCCTCTGCCAGCAAAAACGGAGCTCTGGAGTCCCCCCCAAAAAAGCTCCATTTTAGCTGGCAGAAAGCTGCAGGAGGCTGTCACAATCAGAAATGGAGCCTGGGGACACTCCTGGAGCCTGAGGGACGCACACAGCCCCCCTGAGCTCTGTTTTTGCTGGCAAAGTGCTAGCAAAACAAACTACTAGCAAAAGTGGATCCCCCCAAGCCCTGCCTGAGTTAGCATAGGTGTCCCCGACACAGGTGACATTGAGCTGGCCACCTCTACCCTGGCCAGGCCCACCTGCCCCCCCTCCCCGAGATCAAACACAACCCTGATGCAGCCCTCAACGAAATTGAGTTTGACACCCCTGATTTACTAAATGTTTAGGGTTGCAGGGTCCAATTCCAGTTGAGCTTCAATCTTCTGACAGATGCTCAATGACCCTCTGGTACAATAAATAATTCATAATTAATTCTGAGATGCTGAGGTGCTCAGTCCCTGATGCAGCAAAACAGATCCAAGTTATAACATTTTACCATCAAGCTTTACAGCTGGTATCGGATTCATTTAATGAAATGCTGTTTTTGCTTTTCATCTACCATGTTTTCCGGTACTATGGCCAAATAATTCTACCTTTGCCTTGTCTGTCAGAGCACATTGATCCAGAAGTGCTGGTTTTGCTAACTTAAAAGAAAAAAACTTAAGTTGCAGGTAGTCATCAATTTACAACCATTGTTTAGTGACTGTTCCAACTTTATAACAGCACTGAAAAAAAGTGACTTATGCCTGTTTTTCACACATGATAATTGCAGCATAAAGAAAATTCAGCCACAGGGCAACTGATGCATACTTATGATGGCTGCAATGTCCTGGGGTGATGTGATCACTTTTTGCAGCCTTCTGACAAACAAATTCCCAATGAGTCTCCTGCTGATAGTTATTCGTCAGTTCATTAACCGTTGAATTAAATTGATTGGCTGCTGTCATAGACCACTCACTTTTTTATGGGTCACCCCAATTCACCATTTTCCTGTGCTAACAATCAAGGTAGAGCTTCTAGCACATCTGTGCTGTTGGTGACTGATCATGCTGGTGGCACTGTTCTTCGTTCAGTCTTTCAATTTTTTTTCATAAATATTTTAAGCATAGCAATTGATTACATTTTCTTGTACCAAATCTGAATAGAATTTTCAGTGCTATGTACTGACTAATAATTTAGTTAGTTGCCAGTATTCTGATCATTGAATGTATATAAAAGATATAAAAGATCTAAACTTGGAGAATACACCTTCCTTCCTTCCTTCCTTCCTTCCTTCCTTCCTTCCTTCCTTCCTTCCTTCCTTCCTTCCTTCCTTCCATCCATCCATCCTTCCTTTTATCAAAAACATTCTTATAGTATTTTAAATTCAGATCACCTTGTAACATGACAAATATCTCTCTTCCTCTTTTTATCTAACAATATCCTCAAAAATACTGCCAGTGAGAAGAGATAACTTTCAGTGTCTGATGTAAAACCTGCCCTTACTTAGAGAAAGTAAGTTTTCATCATACAATTATTAATAAAGGAATACTGCCACCTAGCTTTCTCTTTTCCTGTTGATTTTTCCATGAATGTGGGGGGAAATTTGTAATGCTTAGAAATATGTATTTTATTACAATAAACTGATAATTTTCCTTTTAGCCATTCATAGCTATTATTAGAGCAAATCTTTTATTAATTCTGGTTCAGTGTTTTAATAGTCTGCAATAGATTCATCAAGGAGAGAGCTCTTAGAATTTAACAGTCACATATGTTTGGCTAATATCTTACATTGTAGCCATTTCCAATTTGGTGGCTTTCTCATGGCTTTAACTACAAGTTTGCCATGCTGACTAGGAAAGATGGAAGCTGTAATAAAACATATCAGGTTTGGGAAGCTTGCATATATAGATCACATTCAATGTTCTTATTTTAGTTCCATAACTCTAAAAATAGAATCTTGTTCTGTGAATTGGTTTAAAAATCTTGAAAACAAAAGAACCAATCTCAACTCCTTTAGATTTAGACATTTATTCAGAAAAATTAGCTGAAAGCTTAGAATTACTTTCTACTAAAATTCTCACAGTGAAGATCCATCAACTAAGTGTCAGAATACATATATTTGTGGCATTATTTCAAAACATCATATTTACTGTAATTTTATATATTGGAAAGTAAAGATTGGTGGAGGGGACCACATAGCAGACTACAAATATCTTGGTATCCCAGAGTTTCATGGGAACCATGAGGAGAAGGCTGGGAAGACAGCAATGCCCAAGTACCATCAAAGGGTTCTGAAAAGACAGCTCAATAGGAAGACAAGATCCATGCCATCAACACTTGCGCCCTGCCAGTCATCAGATATCCTGCCAGTATAGTTAGCTGGCCAAAGGAGGATGTGGAAGATGTCTATTTAAAGACCTGGAAACTCCTCACAATTTAAAGAGGTTTCCATCCCAGGTCCAACACACCAGCTGGAAAGAGTGTGTCTGTGTAGTCTGGTGAGTGTGAAAGCCACTGTCCTGGACAGAACATCCCAAAATACATCAATAAGATGGTACCCAAAGATTAACTTCTGAGACTATGTCCGGGGAAGCAACAGACATGGGAAAATCAAGCAGGGGAACTGAAGATCCCTGAGGAGGCTGACATTGGGAAATTTTATCAGTGGGTGGAAAGGGCTGGCTTAAAAGAGAGCACTGAAGCATTGATCAGAACAGCACAAGAATGGGCACTAAGCACCAGATCCATAGACAGGAGCTTAGGTGCAAACTATGCAGAGAGACCCCAGAGACAGTCCAACACATGGTGATAGGGTGAAAAATGCAGGCAAGAACAGTATACACTGAACAGCACAACCATTTAGGTGGCATTGTGTACAGGAACATTTGCACACTGTATGGGCTAGTCCACATAAGAGATTCCACATGTGAATAACAGGCTAAATCTTGTAGGATATCCAGGTCTGGACAGACATGCAGTAATGATCAATCAGCCATTATGGTGGTAGATAAGATCCACAATTCAGCAGTTGTGGTAGGTGTAGCAATGCCAAGTGACAGCAACATCAGGAAGGAGAAGGAGAAGCTGGAGAAGTACTGGGCCACGAAGGAGTAACTAGAAGAAATATGGAAAATAAAGTGCTCCCAATAGTGGTAGAAGCACTTAGGGCTGTGACTCCTAAGCTGGAAGACTGGCTCCAATAGAGCCCAGGAACAATACCAGAGCTCTCTGTCCAGAAGACTGCAATACTAGGAACAGCTAAGATTACTGCACAGAACTCTCAAACTCCCATGCCTCTATTAGAAGACCCACAATTGAAGAAGACATATGCCATTCATGGGGTGAGAAGAGAATTTTTTCCTCTCTGAAAGAATGCTGCAGGAGGGTAACTATAGACTTTTGTTAACTATTTAACTTCCTTAAATATAAGATTTTGTTGTCATGAACCCATGTCGTGATACGTCTACTATGTTATATAGTCAGAGTCCTTTCTATAATTGTGATTTAAATAAGACATTTTATTGCCACGGCTTGTTTCTATAGAAGTAAT
The DNA here is from genome assembly GCA_023653725.1 of Bungarus multicinctus. Lineage (NCBI taxonomy): Eukaryota > Metazoa > Chordata > Lepidosauria > Squamata > Elapidae > Bungarus > Bungarus multicinctus. Next base: position 65,235,143 of record CM042836.1, on the reverse strand, counting down.
GAGTATTGCTGTTGGGCTATCTGCTTATAACCATGCATGGAAATGTTCATTCTTGGAAACTTCTACCAAACTTTCTCCGTCCTCCATCTACTTTCCAGCTAGACTTATTCTACTAGTCTTTTTCTATTTATTAGTTTGATATATATATTAGTTTACAACCTGGCAGATCATTGAATATTCCCCATCTTTTCTTGCCACAAAATATCCCGTACTATTTTTCTAGAAAATAAACACATGAAATGTTATGAAGATAGATCAGTTTGTTCCTGTTGCTTTAATGTGTCCCATATATCAGCTCAAAGGATGAAAGATGTGTCAGAATGACTTAGCCAGATTTGATACTTCAAAAAGCTAGTTGCTGGAATAGTGCAGAAAGTTCTAAGATTTATTATGTGGTTTTAATTATGAGGAGAACAGAAAGGACTTCTTGCATATTAAAATGGAACATAAATGCCATGGCTACATATTAGTTGAGTTTTAATCCTCATGCAACAGGACTCACAATTAAAGTTTGTGACATTCCTATAAACAGAAAGACCACATGTGATTTATGAACATACATACTAAAATGTTTACAAATGGACAAATGAAAAGAATATAGAAATGAAGTCCAACTTTTAAGAAACAGAATTTTTGCATTCTGGGTCTTTAATTCTTTAATTCATTAATAATTAGTTTACATTTTGAAGATTTCCTCTGCAAACATGAAGCAGAATATATGAAGAAAATATTCTTGATTTTAAAATCCTACTATTGTAAGATATGGAATATCTTGGACTCAGGTAGATCCTGTTATCTTATCTTTTTTAGCATACTTTACTGATAACCTGTGTGCAGGTGAAATGTATGGTTTCATCACTGATGATTTCAAGAAAGCACCCAACTGCCAATAGATACAGTAATAGGACTCTGTAAAAGAGATAAGTGATATACTATCACTTGTACTTTAAACTTGGTACTATAGGGAACTCTGTACCCGTTTAGATATTAAAAGTATACTAGCCAAATTATTTGCTCATGGTTCCCATTTAGAGTGAATGTCATGAAACAATATTTTCTAACTTAGTGCACTTCAGATGTGTTGATGTGCTCCAAAGTCCAATCAATCTGAGGCCAGAAAGTTAGTTAAGCCAGCTTCAAATTTCTTTTCTGTTAAAGAAGAATGCAACAAATATGAATTTACTTTTAAATTTTTACTTTCTTATTTTCACATGAACATGAAAAGAATTGATTTGTTATCTTAGATGTCCCTTGAGGTCATACTTAGCCTTGAGCATGCACTTATTTTCTTTCATTATGGAGCTTTCAGAAACCATTTTGGGAGAGTTATACCAATCTGACAAGCTGACAAATAGGGAGTACATCAGTATCCATTCTTATACTTGCACAATTCTTGCCAAAATAAAGTATCCTATCCTATCCTATCCTATTCTACCTATTCCGTGATGCTGCAGATATGCTGAATATATGACTGTTCTGTAATCATATATTCACTGTCCTTTCCTATATTTATCTTAATTACATTTATCCTTATTACTTGGTGATTTATCTCAAAAGGAACTGCAGAAATTATGTGACAATTATAAATATTCTATTATGAACTATGGAAACTGGCAATTTGCAAACAACATTGTTTTAGCAGAAAGTAAGTAAAGCAGTTACAAAGCAATACCCCTACTCCCACTCCCATATTAGAATGGACTTCTAAAGAATATTGAGAAGGTCATAGTAACCTTGTTAAAGTAGTCATAATAGTAAACATAGCAAAGCTATGGTTAGAATATTATTCTCACTGGGGTTTGTACATTTTTAATAACATTAAAAGCCACAACATAGCTTAGTTCCGTTCAGCTTTTTTTTTAAAAAAAATCTTTATTTAATAATTTTTAATAAACATTTATATGACATACATTTAAAACAGACAGATCAACACATACACACACACACACACACACACACATATATACATATATAAATTTTACAGCATATATTGAGCAATGGTTTCTCTTTTCTTTATCATTATCATTGACGTGATCTACCTTATTAAAGTAATCCTTCATTCTTTTGATATTACATTTTCTCTTCATCTTTTTAATTAAACGCACATCAGTTCCGTTCAGCTTTTTATAAGTCCTAAATACAGCTCTTCTTTGCTTGGGATTCTGGACACTAAATTCAGCTTAACAGTACAAGTGAGACCGCCAGGACAATGCACAGCATGCAAATTAACAAGAAAAGGAAAACAAATACTGTAACACAGAACTCTAGTGCCACTACCATGCCACTGATACATGAATCATTTTAATTATTGGGCACTAATTACTCTTCTGTCTGCTCAAAAGCACTGTGCAGGATGTCCTACTCACAGAGGCAATGAGCCCCATATAATGTATTACGTGACTCTTCTTTATAATTGTTGTGGTTTGCCAGCAGCAGGTGTGGACGGCTGAGGTCTCTGAGAGCGAAGACTCAGATGAGGGGCCTGCATGTGACGCAGGGATGGATCAGAGAATGGAGTGCTGCCTTCGGAACTTGTGGAGTCTGACAGCAGTGATACAGAAGACCTTGAGGAGCCTGTGCCCCATGCACATGCATGCAGGGCTGCTCGAAGGAAAGAGCAGCTGCAGCAGCATGGGTGACTCGGGAGTAAGGCTACAAGGTGATAGCCCCTCCCATAAGGGATAAAAGCCAGGCCTCAGGGGTTGGGTTCTTTGCAGAAAACAAAGAAGTTCTTCCAGTTCAAGTTCTCATGGAAGTTCAGTTTACCCTGGTTTGTTTTTGGAGATTTTTGGCTTCAAATATTTCCTTGCATTTAATCTTGTGTTCTTGGCAGCCTTGCACAACCTTGACAGGGCTTGCTCTTATCTGGGACAATTAGTTTTAATAGCACTTTGCTGTGAATGAACAGAATTCACAGAGATGCATTAAAAAGATTTTGCTTTTATCTATGTTTTGCGATTGTTTGATTTGAATGAGGCTTGGGTCAGAACAATAATGTGCATTTTTAGAATGCTTTGGAAGGAGGCACAGCATTGGCGGTGGCAATCAAGCAATTAGCAACATTCTCCAGCACAAGCATGAAGCCGAAACAAAAGATGTGTCTGCGGCACTTACTGGCATTATTAGACCAATATTTTTCAAACTTGGCAAATGGCAAATGTGTGGACTTTCAATTGCCAGAATTTTTCAACTATTAAACTGGCCAGTAAGGCGGCTGAGGAATAATGAAAGTTGATGTGCACATATCTTCAAGCTCTCATTTTTAAGAAACATTGTATATAAGGGCTATTAAACTCCTGGCTCACGGGCCAGATGCGTCACACACTGGCCACGCTCACGCCCAGTTTAGCAAAGGAGGAAAAAGTCCTAATATGGCCTGTGATGCCCCCAAGACGACGTGAGTTTAACACCCCTGCTGTAGACTGACACAGCCACAACAACTCTGAAGTCAGTTACTAGTTGGCCAACATCTGTATTTGTCTTTTAATACAGGTACTCGACTTTCAAGAGTTCACTCAAAGTTACAGTGGCACTGAAAAGATGACTTATGCCCCTTTTTTCACACTTACGATAATTGCAGCATCCCCATGGTCACATGATGAAAATTCAGCCACTGGGCAACTGACTCATATTTATGATAGCTGCAATGTCCTGGGGTGGTATGATCACCTTTTGCAGTCTTCTGACAAACAAATGCCAAATGAATTTCCTGCTGATTGTCTTTCGTCAGTTCATTAACTGTTCTCAAATGAAATTATAGGTTGCTGTGATTCCCTTTTGCAACCTTCTGACAAGCTAACTCAATGAGGAGACCAGGTAACAAGTGTATTTGTTATGTATTGTAGATAATTGTCAGTTGAAGGGTTAAATCTGGTCCTGAAAGGGTGGGTGGGTGGGGGGAATACTCTCTCCTGATTGGTGGTTGGCTGACTAGTTTCCTCTAAAAGGAGCCAGGGGTTTTTTAAGTTGCCTCACAGGCAGTATGGAATAAAGAGCTATAGTAAATAACTCTGGCCTCACCTCCATTCTTCGCCCAGAACTTAACAGTATTACTAACTTAACAACTGCAGTGATTCACTTAACAAAGGTGGCAAGAAAGATCGTAAAATGGGGCAAAAAATGTCTCACTTAGCAACATAAATTTTGGGCTCAATTGTGGTCCGAAGTCAAGGACTACCTGGGTTTATTTCAGTTTAGGTAGCACGTCAGAAATACTTTCAGTGTTCTCCTTCCTGGGAACTGTAGATTGAAATATGGCTCTTTCTCACAGCTGCAGGCAAACAAGTTTATAGCAAACAATCAGATATTAGCAGAGAAATGGACAATCGAGGAGGAAGCCTGGAGTTAACCACAAAGGGAAGGAGAATGGGTCTTGAACATCAGGAAGCCTAAAGGCAGGCTTTGAAAAAAAAATAGAGTGGAAAAAGGGTGGAAAGAGAACTCTGCTGTTGTGGTTATTCCTGTACACAATGTAACTTCAACCCAAGAAACAAAGTATACATATCAACTAATAAATACAACAACACCATGTAATAAAATCTGTCTAAAAAAAAAATTGAGAAGTTTGCTATTGAGCAATATCTGGCTAATCCTCACCAAATTTCCAAAGCCTTGAACACAGAAAAATGACTGATATTTGCTAAGGAATATTTGCCATGTTCCTTTCCCCAAAAGAAATTTTGTCCAAGCAGAACACCTCCCGCCCCCACACATTTGACAGGTTGTTTCTGTGGATGGCATTGAACTTTGAGATCACAGGGAAGGTAATTGCCTATCATCAACTATTCAGTTTAATGTGGTTTTGCTGTATCAACAGGCAGTATGCTAAGTACACACTGTGAGGCAATTTCATGTGTTGGCATATTCTGTTTCTGGTTCTTGGGCAGAAGGAAGGAAGGATATCACTGCTGCTGTGTGGATGAGACCCAGAAGAACCTCAAAAGCAATGTTTCTTATCCTTGATAACTTTAGCATGTATGGATTTCAACTCCCCAAATTCCCCAGCCAGCAAAGGGAAGTCCACACATCTTAAAGTTACCAAGATTGAGAAGCACTGCTCTAAAGCGACTTCATTCTCAATTACTTTCCGCTCCCAGAGAATTGGGTGAAATAGAACAGGCAAGCCACAAATCATGTATTGTAGAGAATCATTCTCATTAAATTAATCCTTTAGCATTCTTTGATTGTATCTTACACTAGGCCATTTTTCTTAAATATATATTTTACATAACTTTATAAATTTGAATCCTCTATCTTTCAATACATACTTTGATTTTAGCTTTAAAAAGCTGGCACAAATGTCATATTATTATATAGCTGAACATAAGCTGTGTCTTCCAAAACCAATTTTAAATGCTAACTATATTTGTTTTAATATTTTTATGAAGATTAAAGTGTTAACAAAATTTAAACCACTTTTAATCTGTTTTTAATGAAATTATGTAACATGACATTTACACAGTGCCTTTGCACACACATTAAAGGTTTTACTTTACTTGCCCTTTCAAAGTAACTATATCGGAGATGTAATGCGGCTAACGCCAATCAAATCATTGACTTTCAAGAGAGGCAACTTCCAAGTGAGTGTTATATATAATATAGCCTTTAAATGGTAGTTGCAATTCTTCTGCAAGGCTATTACAACTGCTGCAATACAGAGACAATATTTTGGAAGCAGGTGCCGCTGAATCAGACAGAGTAAGGATTGGAATAGCCCTTCAAGTCTATCTTCTATCTAGTCCATCCTTCTGCCTATATGCAATACTCCACTTTCACAACAGCAGCAGAACCAATAGGATTTGGTGCACACAGACACTCATGGATAAATCTACAAGTGGGATTAACACAAATCTTGGTAGTTCCACCTCCCCTCCTTCAACTCCCACAAAACCTAGAGGCAGTTTCTAGGTAAGAATTGTGGGAACTGTAGTCCACATCTTGCAGAATGCATTGGGGTTGGCTAACCTTCACAGGAATGTAGTTGGGATTTTTTTTTAAGAAACGTATATTTTTATTCTTAAACTTTTAATTTAAGAATAAAAATATAAAAAAATAAAATATTAAAAAAAAGATTTTAAAGGATTAGAAAGGCAGCAGCTGAGGCTCTGGAAGGGCACTGGACATAAAAGGTGAATGGTGTAAATTGTTCAATAAAATGTTAGTACAAAAACCAGTTTCATATGGTATCAAGATCTTAGTATCTCAGGGAAAGCAAGCTGTTTCATCAATAGCTTTAATATCTTCTTTCTTCCTCATTCCTGCTTTTTAAAATAGAAGTTGAACATGTATTGCAATAAATTGCAGCAGACAAAAAAGACTAAGACTTCTCAAGATAACATCTCTACATGTGTGGATATTTTTAGTCTGCTCTCTTTAAAAAAAAAAAAAACCCACATAAGAATTAAGCGTTGCAAAGCTTAATTTCAGCTACTCAAGAATACTGTTTGCAGGAATTGGGGATCCTATCCACTAAACCTGACAGTGAAGTCACCAGGAATGAAGCTCGACTAGAATATATACATACATATATATATATATATATATATATATATATATATATATATATATATATATATATATATATATATATATATATATATATATATATATATATATATATATATATATATATATATATATATATATATATATATATATATATATATATATATATATATTATTTATTTATTTATTTATTTATTTATTTATTTATTTATTTATTATTTATTTATTTATTTATTTATTTATTTATTTATTTTTATATATATCTGCGCGGAGAGTCAGTCCAGAAGAAGCGGAAAAGTTTAATTCTTTCCAAATCGGTCCCAACTTGGATCGCCACTCCAGAACAGAAGCGGAGGCTTCTTGAAGCTCTTCACGTTTCGTACTCGCGCAACGGGCACCTTAACCTAGGAAACTCAAACCACCCCCCGCCCCCCAATAAAGGATCAGGATGTGTAAGAAGCGCCTTGCAGACTCGACATCCCTACTGCCACCCCCCTAGTCCGCGTGCCCCAATACATAACTAGGCGAATTCGCCGCAGGCTTAGAAGAGCAAGCATAGAAGATCGGGCGCATCTGCTTAAAGAAGCTGCGCAGGGGGAGATCGGCGCGCAACGCCTCGCCTCGCCTCTCTTTCCAGCCCGACTTCCTTCCCACGCGGGGTACCTGTGGAAATAGTGGCCGCAGAACATGCCTCCCAGCAGCCTGCAGCCCAGCGGCGCGAAGCGTGGAGGGTTGCGCAGCGCCAGCAGAAGCGCGGGCACCAGGAAGGCGGGCAGCTCCTGGAGGAACCAGGCGCAGCCGGCCGGCAGGTGAGCGCAGCGCTGGGTCCTCGCGGCGTGGTTTTTGGCCGGGGTTGACTGACAGGGTTCGTGCTTCCCGTAGCGAGAGGGCCGGTGACGAAAGAACAAGTGCAGCACCCCCAAAAGCACCAACAGGGCGCTCATGGCCATCACCAGGCTCGGCCAGCAGTGCATGATCTCGAGTCCTGCCGAAAAGGCGCTCAGCGGAAGAGATCGAGGCGAAAGCTGCCATGGCTTAGAACCGCCTTCCCCACCCCCCCTCCCAACGAAGGCATGGCGAAGTGCGAAGAAAAGGAGGGGCTCGCCCGAGCCTGTATCGTCCGAACCCGCCTCCCTTCCTCGCCTGGGCGCGCGACAATTTAAATCTGCCGGGGATTTAATGGGACCCCTTTAAAGGGACCGCTTTAGAGAATGGGACCGCTCCCCTCCCCTCCCCACCCCCACTCCGCACTTCTCGCTCAGGTTTCAAGTTAGCGGGTGGACTTGGCGCCCTCTCGTTTGTAACCCGCTTTGTCCTGTGCCTTCCTGACTCAGGCTGCACTGCTGCACAGTCTTCCGGATTCCCAGCCGGGAGCCTGAGCAGCTGCATTCGGACAGCGTGGGAGCTGAAGCATCCCAACAGGAGTCGGCATCAGGTCGGAGAAGGGAGAAAGAGAGGTGCGGGGAGGGAGGGAGGGAGGGAGGGAGAGGGAGAGAGAGAGAGAGGTGGGGGGCATGTTAAAGTTGTAATAATAAAGGCAAGCCACTCCCGAATCTCCTTGCCGTTCTGTTTTCTGCCCCATCCTTATCTCACTGGAGAGAATCCCTTTCGATTCAATCCCATTGATTTTGGCAGATTTAGGCATTTCAATCAATCAATCTGAATAGAGCTGGAAGGGACCTTACAGGTCTTCTATCTAGTCCAACACCTCCACCCCCCAAGCAGGAGACCCAATACTATTTCAGACAAGTGGCTGTGCACTGTACAGATCCTTTCTTATTCACCCCTCTCTCTCTTTTTTTGACAGATTGATTATGTACCATCAAGTCTTCCTAACATGTAGTGACCACATATCTAGATTTTTTTTCGTGATTTGATTTTTCAGGACTTCTCAACTCATCTCTACTGTTGCTTGAATCTATCCATCTTGCTTACTGGTCTTCTTCCTCTTCTCTTTTCTTCCACCTTTTCCAGCATAAAATAAAAAGTAGAGATATGTGGAGCATCTTCCAAAGGGATACTGGGACTCAAGAGTTGAGTTTTGCGTCTCCTTGGTGTACGTGGTTTTCCAGCCCAGGGGGTCCAGAGACCACTTTTTGTTACTCCTGAAGTTGGTTCTTGCTGACAGAAGTCAACTACCAGTGGAGTTGCAGATGAACTTTCAGCACTCATAGCAGCAAAGTACAGTAGTTGCTATTGTGCTCCTTCCACTTCTGAACCCAATTTAATAAAGATAAAAGGTTGGCCTGCCAATGTTTATTCAGAAATCAGTTTCTTCCAAAGTGACCCAGTCACTTTCTCTCAGCCCATCCTTACAAGAATGTTGGTGTGCAGAATATAGGAGGAGGAAAGACTATTGGGTATGTTCTCTGTCTTGCATTACTTATAAAGTAATAAAAATGGGATTTTAAAAAGTCTAATAAATAAATACATTCTCAGAAAGAGTTTTGTGATGTCTCTGGATTTCCTAGGCAAACATCTTGTACTTGCACTAGGGGAATTTTTTTTTCCTGCCCATAAAGTTGTGCATTGTATCTGAAAGATTTATTTTGAAAGAAAGACTCTTCTCTTCAAATTAGGTTGGCACAAAATCCATAACAAAGTGCTTCAATTGGCAAACAAACTATTAAATGTTTCTTCATTTGTTGAAAGGGAAAGCTGAATTATTTCTGCTTTCTTAGACTTCTGCAAGGTTGGAATAATCTGGCTCTTCCCCCAGGCACTGCTGTCAGGGAGCTATTGGAGCTCTGATATGGGTGCAGGTCTACCTGTTATGGTTTAAGATATTTAGAAAGGGGTTTTGACTATTATTGGTATTTTTGTTGTGCCATTTTTTAATGTCACGGATTCTATTGTTGCTTTTATTTGTTTGCCACCCAGTATTTTTTTGGTAGCTGGGCAGTCATATAGATACGTTAAATAAATACATTTTGAACTTGTAAATAAGGTTTTAACCCATGAGGAAAAAATCAGATTATTCTACCTGATTTAGAGCACATGACCCTCAACAGGAGATTATGTCAAGTGGACCAATACAGGTATGACAAAACACTATTGTTATGAACATGAACAATCAGAGGATATGATCCTGCTTGAAATTGTTTTCTCTTCCAACAGGGTTTTTCCTAAATATAAAGAACAGATTATTTTGACCCCTTCTGGCTTCACCTGCTTCTCCATCGAAAACCATAAAGGATATAATGGCAAGGACTGAGGAAAGAATTATGAGGAGTACTATTCTCTCCAAAACTAGGGTTGCTCTACCGAAACAGAAAGTTTCTGCAAATAGAATAGAGTCATCTTAATTATGGCTTGCAGGTTTTGGATCAGTCATTTTACAAATAGGTGCATGATTGATTTGGTAGCTTTCTGGTAAGGTCTATAACAATTCGCCATGGCCAATGTACCACGGTCAACTAACCACAGCTAACTTGCCACAGGCAACTCACTGCGGGAAAAGAGTTACACTAATATTTTTATTTTATTTTATCTATCTATCTATCTATCTATCTATCTATCTATCTATCTATCTATCTATCTATCCATCCATCTATCTATCTATCTATCCATCTATCTATCTATTTGTCAAGCAAGTATTAAATAACAGGTATAAGTATAAACATGATTATGAATACATGAAATGGATATAAATTTAAAAAAGAAACAATAGGACAGGGACAGTACATGCACGTTGGTGCACTTATGCACACCCCCTACAGACATCTTAGGAAAGGGGTGAAGACAATAGTAGACAATCTAAAGTTAAAGTTTTTGGGGTTTGGGGAAGAAACCACAGAGTCAGGTAAAATATTCCAGACATTGACCACTCTGTTGCTGAAGTCGTATTTCTTGTAATCAAGTTTGGTGTGGTTTACCTTGAGTTTTTATCTATTGTGCATTCTTGTATTGTGGTTGAAACTGAAGTATTCATTGACAGGTAGGACATTGCAATATATAATTTTATGTACTATACTTAGATCAGACTGAAGGTGGCGTAGTTCTAGGTTGTCTAGGTCTAAAATTTCAAGTCTGGGTGGCATAAGGTATTCTGCTATGAGTAGAGGAGTAGAGAATTCTTCTTGTGAAATATTTCTGGACTTTCTCTGTATTAATATCTGATGTGTAATATGGATTCCAGACTGATGAGCTGTATTCAAGTATTGGTCTAGCAAATGTTTTGTATGCTCTAGTTAGTAGTGTGATATTACCGGAGAAAAAGCTACGTAGGATTAGGTTAACAACTCCTAATGCCTTTTTGGCTATGTACAGTGGGCTCTAGCACTTAGATCATTAGAGATGAGTACTCCAAGGTCCTTGACATAGTTGGGGTCATCAACAAGGTCTTGACTATTCAGCTTGTATTTTATTTTCTGAATTTTTTTGCCAATATGTAAGACAGAGCATTTGTTTGTTGAGATTTGAAGTTGCCATTTGTTTGACCATTCTGACACACAGTCGAGATCATTTTGAAGGGTAGCAGTATTGTCAGTGATGTTGAATAGCTTTGCATCATCAGCAAAAAGAATGCAGTTGCTCTTAATATGATCACAGAAGTCATTTATATAGAGTATAAAGAGAATTGGTCCTAGAACGCTGCCTTGGGGGACACCACTGTTGACAGGTATAGGATTTGATAGGACACTCCCTATTTTGACCATTTGTTGCCTGTTTGACAGGAATGCATCTATCCAATTATGCAGGTGTCCAGAGATACCATAAGATTTTATCAAAGAAATGATGGAATAGAATCATTAAAGAAAGGATGCAAAAGGAGGAACAGAAAAAAATGTGAATGGCAAAAATAAAAATATTTTTTTATTTATTTTAAATAATTAAATAGAATTGTTACATTGTCCCGCAGCGAGTTGTCCCATGGTGAGTTGGCCACGGCAAGTTGTCCCTCAGCGAGTAGACCATGATGAGTTGGCCATCATGAGTTGGCTGCAGCATGTTGGCTGTTGCAAGTTGTCCCTTTCCACTCTGCGGTAATACCTGACTACTGGTTATGCCTCAACTGCTTTGTTGTGCTTTCATTCCACCGATGACAATTCAGTGTCCAGTTCCTCCCACCAAAATGGACTCTTCTTTCACTAGCAAGCTTGAAAAAAGAGTGCAAACTAGGTTGTGGGTTCTGCATATGTTCTTGTAGTCAGAAATAACAGTCACAATATAATGTTCCTCCGCAATCATAGAAGAAACAAGATTGGCTATAGTTTAATCCTTAGTAACAAAGCCATAATATGGAAGGATGGGTGCTTTTATGTATTTCACTATTACTTGATTATTTGAAAATCATAAAGGTTAACAGTTTAAAATCAGAATATATATTAAAGTTAAAAACTCCTGGCAGTATACCAGTACCCAATGTTCTAAGCACTTGCCTACACTTGCCCAACATGTGCCCAACTTTGTTTTTCCTGCCAGAAGATGGGAAAACAAAGCTAGGTAAATCCAACCAATCTCTCTCTCTTGACCTTGACCCAGAAAAGGTATGTAAAAGCAGCCGCAGGTCAGTTTCTGTTACAGTATAGTGTTAAACAATGGAGTTAGTGCATATTATGCCAAAAAAAAATTCAGCTGGTTTAAAAACTAATGGATGGTGTCTGCAAGAGCTGACTGTAAGAGCTCTAAATAAAAACTCCTGGCAGTATACATTCTATGTTAAGTTTAATGTAATGAGCATGAATATGTATATTAAAAAAAATCCTATGTGTATCACAGCATGTACCGTATATTAATGAAGCCTGTCACCATTCTAAGTGTAGCTGCTTGGCTATAATAATCTTATTGGACTGAAAGGAAGAAATTGGGGTGTGAATTATCTAGCCTGAGTACAGAAGTGTATGCAGGAAAGTGATTGGCCAGATTTTATCAAGACAACTCTACTTGCTGATGTTGGGCAGTTACACCATTAGAATGTGAGTTTAATCTAAGGATGGAATATTTTATGAGAATACACTTGCTGAAGTTTATCTGATACCTAGCCTTTTGGAGCATGCCTAAATGATAGTTTCGTGCAACGTACTGAATGAACCTAGGGCATTGTTCAAAGGAAGGAACAGTAAAATGAGTTTATGTCCTCAGTCAACCAGACTATATGACCTGAATACTGGACTTAGATAATGCTGTCTAGAAATCTAGATTCAGTGAAAAGGTTTTCTGAGAAATCAGGACCACATTTTATCCTAAAGGTACATCTTTAAAGCCATGTGAAAATTATAGGTATTATGGAAAAACTAAAGAATTGATAGAGAAGTGTTGCCATCAGAGCACCTGGGAGTGTAGTTTTTGTAATGGCCTATTTTAAAGGGTTCTGTCCTCCATGCTTCTGAAGGTGGACAAGATACTTGGGTTAAATTCCTCCACCCAAGTGTTGGATGTATGTCTATTCTGACCCGGAATGAGACAACTCTGCTTAGCCAGCTCAGTGCGGCTAGCTTGGCACCACCTAGTCGTATCTGCCAACTCATCACAGGATAAGTCAACATGGCTAATTCTTCCAGAGTGGCAATTTGCTATGAGCAGCTGGAGGGAGAGCTGGGTGGGCAAGTGAATGAGTGGCTGTGGGCTTCCATTTTCATACCTACCCGCCACCACTAGGCCAAGCTCCGGTCATTCAGAATTCAGGCTGTTTGGCATTGGCGGTAGTATTTGGGCCACTTGGGGGTGGCAGCACTGGGCACACCAGGGGGTCAGGAGGCTGTGTCAGTCAAGTGCATCCCATTGTCACATCCTCTGCCATTACTGCGACTGCTCCCATGCTGAGCTGCTGGAGAGTTTGGCATGGCAGCAGCAGCAATAGGATGTGTGTGAAAATGGGATGTGCCCAGCCTCTGCTTTCTCTGTTTCCTGACCTGACCATCACCACTATCCATGAATGGCCCAAACACTGCCATTGCAACGATGGTACAGCAGTGACAGAAGTATGAAAACAGACGTGTCCAGTCTCTGCCACCTCCTAACATGCTACCACCACCGTCGAACAGACTGAACTCTGAATGTCCTGGAGCTCGGTGCAGTGGCAAGCAGGGAGTGTGAAAATGGGAAGCCCCCTAGCTACTGCCATTGCCACTCTACGCTCCACTCACCTGCTTGCTCACCCACCTGCCCTTCCCCTCCAGCTGCCTACAGCGAATTGTCCCCAAGACGAATTGGTCATATTGAGTTGTCCTGTGACAATTGGGCAGTGGTGAGTTGGCGGAAGTGACTTGGAGGTGGCAAGTTGGCCATGCTGAGCTGGCCGGTTCAAGCTGGTCATGCCGAGTTGTCCCAGACTCTTCTGGCTTGCTAGGGCTGCCCATGAAATGATATGTAGTTGGATCTGGGTGATGATGAATACATTCTTGAGCGACGGGTTGCTTGTGCTATTCCTTAAGGAGCAAAAGAACCCTTCCCCCCAGAAACCATCCCTAAATTTAATTTTAGTTTTAGATAAATATCATCCTGTATCCTACTTCTCTTTTTAGGAAAGACTAATAAGAATATGATTGCCTTGCAGCTTTAAAGGTCCAGAAAAGATTGTCTGCACCTCTTCCAAATCAGTGGTGGGATTCAAATTTTTTTACTACCGGTTCTGTGGGCGTGACTTAGTGGGTGTGGCTTAGTGGCCGTGGCCTGATTTGGAGGGTGTGGCTTGGTGGGCATGGCATGGCTTGGTGGGCATGGCAGGGGAAGGATCCTGTAAAATCTCCATTCCCTCTCCACTCCTGGGAGAAAGTTACCACCAGTTCTCTGAACTACTCAAAATTTTCACTACCAGTTCTCTAAACTGGTCAGAACCTGCTGAATACTACCTCTGTTCCAAATGGGTCCAGGCCAGGATGTGGGACTGAAACAGATTAGTGGCTCTTGTGGATAAATTCCAGAGGGAACAGGGTGGGGAAATGTGTCTATCCACTCTTTCCTTGATCTCTCTGTGGCTTTTCATACCATGGTCCATGGTATGACTTCTGAACCAGCTCCAGGAATTAAAATTTGGAGCAGTGTTATCCTCATTATCCTTCTTTTGGATTGGTTCAATTTGGTGCTGATATAAAGGGAGAAGTCTGTCCATGCCCACTCTTATGTGGGGTGCCTCAGGACTCAATTCTCACTCCATTCATTTCTGACTTCTATATGGAACCTCTGGATAAAGTCATTTGATAGCATAGGGTAATGATACCCAACCGTGCATCTCTGGCCCTGGCTAGCCAACTGGTGCTATTGATGCTCAATGTCAGTGCCTGGAAGCTGTGAGGTCTGGATGGAGATGCATGGGCTTCAGCAAAACCCTAACAGATGGAGTGACTTTAGATGTTAGAACTTCCTAAATCCAGTGATGTCTCATCTTTAGTTCTGGATGGAATTGTATCACCCCAGCTCGAAGTAGTATTTAGTATAGGAATGCTCCTGGACTCACAGTTCCTGTTGAAAGAGCAGGTGGCAGTATTGGCCAAGGGGCAGGGGTGGGATATGACAGGGTTAACTACCGGTTCGGGATTTACAAGGTTCGGTGATTTATGATGTGGTTTCCTGGACACTGCGATTGGGCGCCTGTAAATGGTTGCCTGTAAATCATCACCAGCATGCTGCGTGCAGAGAAGCAGCCTTTGAAACAGCCCTCTTTTCCTGCTTTTTTAACTGCGCCTCGTTTGGCAGCTGAAGTTGAAAAATCAGGAAATAAAGATCAGGTAAGAGCCCAAGTGGGCAGGTGGGCAAAAACATCAGCAGACACAGAACTGGTTCTATGTCTGCTGCCCTTCAGAGCTGCTGGTTCTACAGAGGTGGACAGAACAGGTACAAACCCACCCCTGGTTATAGGAAGGTAATCAACAAATTGGTTAGACATGGATTACCAGTTTGTTTAAGGATAAACAAGATTCAGTTAAGCTCAAATTTACAGGCCATAAAAATCTAGCCTTGGCCACTCCACCCAAGGTATTAATAATTTCTGTAAAATACCTGTTTTGTTCTTAGGGGATGTCTGTTGTGTTTGGTTATCCTCTGTTGAATGGGAGATAATAGCTTTTTTGGCAGTTTAGTGAATTAGTTATTTCAAGAGTGTTGCCTGTTTGGCTGAACAAAGATGCTAAGTTCTCAACAATCCCCCTCTATTAGCCATAACACATGGATCCTATATGGCTACTTCGTCTGTATTAAATTGTGGGCTAAGGGCTTTCTATTGCCGTATGTAATTCAGCAAATTTACTTAAACATAGAAAAAGAGAAGGAGCTCATATAAGACTAAGACTAACCTGAGTACAACCAAACCCCCACCAGAACAGAACACACCCCCAGCCAATCAGAACACAGCCAACCCCCCAACCAATCAGAACACAAATAAACCCCCAACCAATGAGAACACACCCCCACCCAATCAGAACACAGCCAAGCCCCCATCCAATCAAGTCACACCCCACTAGCAGTTAAAAGGAAGAAGCAGCTGCAAGCTCACATTACTTGGAGAAGCACAAGGCCGAAGACAGAAGCCTGAAGATGATGAATGAGACTTCATCGAAATGTCGCCTAGATACTTCCAATGCTACGCGGGAGTTTGCTTTGAATCCCACCACTGCAGGGGACACTCCAACTGTCATAAATAGGAATCAGTTGTCAAGCGCCTGAATTTTGATTACATGACCCTAGGGGTGCTGCCATGGTCATAAGTGTGATAAACAGCCATGAGTCACAGTACCACTGTAACTTTGAACAGTCATTAAATGAATTGTAAGTAGAGGCCTACCTGTACCTGAATTGTAGCCAAGGAACTCAGTAGATGCATTCCTGAGATTTAAAGTTTACAAGTCACTAACTGTTTCTCAAGGACAAGAATTCAGAGCTTTCCTCAACCACTGAAAAGGCATGTCCACCACCTGTCTTTTCTCAAAACCAGTGTTTATCAGCTTATGCCTGTCCAGTTAGACCAGGGGTCCTCAAACTTGGCAACCTTAAGACTTGTGGACTTCAACTCCCAGAATTCTCCAGCCAGATATGCTGGCTGGAGAGTTCTGGGAGTTGAAGTCCACAACTCTTAAAGTTGCGAAGTTTGAAGACCTCTGAGTTAGACTTTTCTGCTTAGTTTCATTGTAGGCAACTCCCTCCAATTCATTAATGTGCATTGTGCCAGGAAACCTCCTTTCCTTTCCAGTCATTGGTCGCAATCCTGGGAACAGGTCCTTCTTGGATCGCAGAACTGCTGAAACACTAGAATTTCTCTTTAACAGGTCTCTGCTGAAAGGATGAAAGAAGGAATGCTTTCTTTCTAACTAAACCACAAGTGGACAAACTAAGAGGGGAAGATGTCCAGTATGAAATAAGAGGCCAGCAGTAATGGGGCTTGAACAAAGTTCGAACAGTGGAAACCACAGGGAAAAACAGGTGAGGAAAAGCAAAGGGTGTTTGTTTTCCCAACATGGGTAGGGAGTGCAAAGAAAAAGAGATATTCAGCAGCGTTGTCTCAGCCAACCACTTGGTTAAAGCAGAAGAAAGGGTTGAATGTCCAAAAGAGATGTTGTAAGCCAGCTTCATTTTTAGCCATTTACACAGAAGGTCAAAGAAGCTTTTAATCGCAATGTGGGAAAGTTACCCATATATCATACAGATATAATCAGTTAATAACTCTTGAATTAAATTTTTCTGCTTTAATCATAATTTATGTATGATTTTGGATGTTACACCCATGATTAGGCAAATATAATTTGAAATGACAGCCTTATTTGCACGTTCATTTATTTCAGAGATTCATGTGGCTGCTCAATCTTAAGCACCTCTGGGCAGTTCACATACAACAATTATCATTATGCAAGGAAACCTTGAAACATTATAATTTTCCTTCTACAGTTTGAAGTGGTTTAAGTTTTGCATCTATCTAAGCTACATCTATCAATGCTACTAACATGGCATTTTGGGTTTCTGCCATGTCACCATAAGGTTCCCAACCTATTTAATTCATCCGTAACAATAGTTACCTCATTATGCTCCATCAAAGAACTGCCCTAAAGTGTGCTAATGTATGCCATCAAGCCAATCACATGAATAAAATTTCCCTATCGCAATCTGTCCCTAACCCAGTCCCTCACATTTTACATTACATGCACTGCCTATCATAAGTAGTCCTTGCTTACCGACTACTCATTCAGTGACCATTTGATGTTGCAATGGGGTTGAATGAGTGGTGCTTTTGTTCTGTATCCTGTGCAGTGGTAGATTCGTCTTCTGTACAGATGCAGATAGATAAACTCCACAAAACATCCATAACAAAGTACTTTTATTGGTTCATCAGGTATCCTCATAACTCACATTTGTGACGAAGTTCTTCTTTAATGACCAATCCTTTGCATATCTGTCTTGTAGATAAAAAGATGATTATCTTCTGTCCTTTTTCCCTCATTTCATAGTGGTAGAAATAGAACAGTTACCACGAGTCCGTGAATTCAGCCAAGAGTGAGGAAAACCTCCAATCTATCGAGGGTCAATTTAGTGACCAATCAGGATTATAGATGTGGTCACATGACATGGACTATATTTCTCAGGATACCTTTACTACATTTACCATGATGCATTCCCTTAAGGGGACAGCTCACAATTGCTACCTAACTATCCAATTCCCATACACTGGCTGGACAGCACAGCTTTGGTCCTTAAAGTTTTGGTTGTTGCACCCCTCCACAACTGGCTTTGTTAAGAGAGGGTTGTTGTTAAGTTAGGGCAGTGGTGGCTGTTTTCGGCACTGAGTGCTGAAATGGGAGCACATACGCGCCTGCCATAAACTAGAAGAGCAGCTTCCTGATGCGCGCGTGCAGGAGTGCCGGAAGCTGGAAGCTTAGCTTCACAGTGCACGCATGCACTCTAGCCACCCAGTCTTCCGATTTCTAACGTGCATGCGTGTGCGAAGACCAGCTGACTGGTGTGCGCATATGCTCCGGGGAGCTACTCTTCCAGTTTCTGGTGCTCCCACCAGTGTGAACCAGCTGGCCGGCGCACATGTGTGCGCCAGAACTCAGAAGAGCAATGGGCGATGGCTGGCATGCCCAGAGAGATGGCTCTGTGTGCCACTTCTGGCACGTGTGGTCTAGATTTGCCATCACAGAGTTAGGGCTACCTACTGTATAATATCCACCTTGCTGCTAAATGTCCTCTTCTTCTGTTTCCTTCCACTTTCCCAGATAGAAAAATTAGAACTTTTTCCAGAGAAAGTGTCTTTGCATGATGTGTCCAAAGTAAAATAATTTGAGTCTAGTCCTCTGTGTCTCATGTGAGACCCCTGGGATGATTTGTTCAGTGATCCATTTCTTTTCTTGGCTGTCCATTCTACTCTCCCATATTTTTGTCTAAACGTGTCAATAGCCTTTCTATCCTGCTTCTTCGTAGTCCAACTTTTGCTTCTCTGTAGTGTCACAGGGAAAAATAATTCCTTGCACCATTCTGATCTTTGTAGCTATAGAACAGGTATATGAAAAAGAGGGCAGGTGATTGCACCAATGTAAAAGAGCAGCAACAAAGTCAGGAAAGAATAAGCAAGGAGGACAAGGCAATTTCATTCTGGTATAGATTTCTGCTGATCTAAGAATGTGTGGATTTTATAAGTCTGGTAGTGGAAAAACCCATAAGCCATTTTTAAAAAGTCTTATTCTATTATTAACTTCTTGTGCTATATATATAGATCAGGCATCATGTAGGCATTGTGCATTCTGGATATTCTTGTCTTGGATGGCAAACCTCAGACAAAGAACATTCCATGCAAAGTGCAACGTTTGCATGTTTACCTGGAGGAAACGTTTGCATGTTTACCTGTTTAACACCCAGATAGGACGGAACAAAGGCAGGAACTGAAGCTTATGTTAATCTTAATTAAAAGTTAATCCTAACTAGAGATGAATGTATAAACTTCTTAAGCAGATAGTAACAAAGGTTGTCTAAATAGATGTATAGTGTATAAATTAACTACTGGTATGCTACTATGGATATAGAGAGATAGAATGAACTCTGGCAAGAGAGCAGACAGCTCTTCTTATTCTCAACCTGACAATAAAGAAAGCAGCTTGTCTCATCTTCATGTGGTCCTGAGTCTTGATTCCTACAGCATCAAATATAGGCAAAGTGGTTATATTTCTGAACCAAACTGGCAAATAAGGGAAATGTGTAATTGGTTTCCATCCTGTATCTTCATGTTTATTCGAGGATGGTGACTGCCACTGAAATTATTGGCACTTTATGTACTTCATATATGTTGCTCAAACTTTTTTTCTGACCATAGTCAACAGTCATATAGATATAGAGTACAAGTCAGAAAATAGCTGTTAATCAGACCAAAAGAAGATGGGGTTGAGAGATAATACAAGCAACTTTTTTCAAATTCTCATACTTTTTTCCTTGGTGCTGCCTCTTTTCCATCATTCTGCCATTTTCCTTTATTATTCCATTCCCTTTCTATCAGAGTCCTCAAGAAGAATAAACTAGAATCTCTCCACACATTGAAAGAGATTCTAATGTAAGGATACTGTACATATACTTTATGTCTTGGTTTGCTTCCAGAAATTGCTTCAGCGAGTAAGTGCTGTGGGCTATATGCTTGTTTTCTTAGACTTGGTTAAACAAAAAATATTCTTATTAACATGAGCATATAATTTAGTTTGATCAAAAAATCACGGCAAAGGCTAAGCAGTAATAGTGAATACAATAAATATTTGAAAACATGTGCTAGAAACAGGTGATCACTCCATCCTAGTCTAGCATTATCCATTGCAATTTTATTCTATTCTCCGCCTGGGCAAAGGAACATGAGTTATGATGAAGCCTTCAAGAAAGGGATTCAGCCATATGGACTCATAGGTTATAGCAAGGGTCTTCAAACTTGGCAAGTTTAAGACTTGTGGATTTCAACTTCCAGAATTCTTGAGCTGACATGACTGGAGGAGGAATTCTGGGAGCTGAAGTCCACAAGTCTTAAAGCTATCAAGTTTGCAGACCCCTGGGTTATAGGCAGGAGTGGGATCCAACAGGGTTAACTACCGGTTTGATGATTTACGAGGTTCGGTGATTTACGATGTGCTTTCCTGCATGCTGCACTCACGTGTCATCAGCACGCTGAAATAGCACTTTTTCCTGCTGTTTCAACTGCAGCTCGCATGGTAGCTGAAGTTGAAAAAACAGGAAATAAAGGTCAGGTAAGAGCCCGGGCAGGAGAGTGGGCAAAAACATCAGCAGACATAGAACCGGTTCTATGTCTGCTGCTCTTCAGAGCTACCGGTTCTACAGAGGTGGACAGAACCAGTACAAACCCACCCCTGGCTATAGGAAGGTAATCAACAAATTGGTTAGACATGGATTACCAGTTTGTTTAAGGATAAACAAGATTCAGTTAAGCTCAAATTTACAGGCCATAAAAATCTAGCCTTGCCCACTCCACCCAAGGTATTAACTTACTTAAACATAGAAAAAGAGAAGGAACTCATACTCTGCTTTCTTTTTTTTTTTTGCTTCTTCAAACCTTGACATTTAGTAATTTATTCTATAATGAAAAGGTTAGTAGTAATGGGACTGAACATTATGATAATATGTACCTTATGTCTGTGCCACTAATAAATTTTGAGTGGAACCAGCATCACTTTGTTTTCTTTTTTATAAACCAAAATTTTAATATTAATTTTATAAATGACGGCCATTTGAATTGTTCTTCTTAGCAGAAATTTCAAGGGAAAAATAAACTGCAGTCACATTTATCAAGTCTAATGGCCTTTAACAAAATTTAAACAGCAGCACTGAATTAAATTACAATAAAAATAAGTTAGAGTAGCTGATGTTCAACTAGGTAAAAATCTCTGTTTTTGATGTGGATCAGCTATCTAGCAAGAAAAACTTCCAGGACCTATCAATATGACTTCTGATATAGAAATATTAAATAGCTCTCCATTCTAATTGTTAGGTGACACTTTACTATATATATTATACTATATACCAAAAAATAACTGCAAAACACAGGCCTAGCAACTGAAGCAACTTTGAATGTACTTAATTCTTGATTTGCTGCCTTGATGTAATCTCTGTAGTTTTTAAATGTTCCAAAATTTAATGCACTGTAGTTGCATTAAAGAATAGATGGCTACATCAAAGAGCAGATTTGTTCAAAATAAAAGCTTTGTTCAATAATTAAAAGCATGAAGCATTAATTGTTTCTAACTGTAGTAGAAACAAATGTCAGTTTTTGACATAGGAATGAAATACTCTGAGGATGTTTCATTGAGAACCAACAATTAAATGCTGAGTTTGAAACAATTATGAAAATTATCCATCTCATTGTGCAGACTATTACAGTTAGTCCTCGAAATTATGACCATAACTGGGCCCTAGATCTTTTGTTGCTAAGTGAATCACATGATAGTTAAACAAATCCTACTGCTTCCCTTCTTGACTTTGTCTGTCAGTAGCCAGCTGGGCAAGTCACAAATGAATATTACATGACCCCGGGATGTGTAACTGTCATGAAGACAAGCTGGTCGCCAAGCGCCCAAATTTTGTTCACATCACCATGGGGATATTGTGATGGTGTGTAGGGATCTCTCTACTCTGACTGCTCGCTTGCTAGAATTTATAGGCAAAAGAAATAAAATTCATGAAAGAAGAAACAACAACAACACGCTACCCTTCCTGGATATCCTCATCAACAGATGATCAGACAGCAAATTAGAAACACAAGTCGATTGAAAAATAAGCCACACTAATCAAGTGTTTCATTACCAAAGTAACCATCCAACCTTCCGCAAGAGGAGTTGGGTAAGAACACTGTTCAGTACAAATGCACTGAGCAAACTAGAACACCAGAAAAAAGGAAACAGACCACCAAGCAACATCTTCAAACAAAATGATTAAACATTCTCTCTCACACACACACATACAGAAGCACTGATGTTACCTACTTGTGTATTGAAATATCTGCAAGCAAAAAACCAAGCTCAGAAAGCTCCATGGAGCACCACTCTTTATGGTAGTAGAAAACCTGTGAGCTGTTGGGTAAGTTAAATAAAGAAACTTTAAGTAAGTTTCCTTACTTAAACAGAGAGACATAATGACCAAAGGCGAACAAAGAGAATTTGTGGAAGTGGCAGCAACTTCTAAGTTCCTGTTGGCTTCCCCGTTGGGTTTTCTTGTGGGAAACTGGCAGTGAATATGTGTGAAATCCCTTCCCTTCCCTTTCCAGCATACAAGTAAGTGGATGCTGCCAGATGGGGGAGGGAGCGAGGAAGGCATGAGTGGCCAGCATGGTGCCAGCACAGAATTGGCAGAGCATGCAACATTTCTCCATTGACTCTTTCCAAATTCCCACCAGGAAAACTTTGCTGATGGGAAGGTGGCAAGAAGCTTTGGCAATCATAATTGTGCCTTCTGAGTTCCCCATGGACTTCTGGGAAATAGTCAGGAAATGTGGAGAATGAGGATCGTGTGACTGCAGCTAACTGCAGTAGCATGTGGTGATGTTGAAGTAGCAACAGCCTGTCAGCACCAAAGCAGCCAGAGTTTCCCAAATTCCATTTCCCTCAGAAACAATGACTCCTGGCATTATCTAAATTAATCTGTTTGAGGTACCATGGTTGACAAAGTTTTGCCCTGTCATCAGTGGTGGGATTCAAATTTTTTTACTACTGGTTCTGTGGGCATGGCTTGGTGGGCGTGGCTTGGTGGGTGTAGCAGGGGAAAGATACTGCAAAATCTCCATTCCCACCTCACTCCAGGGGAAGGATACTGCAAAATCCCATTCCCTCCCCACCCCACTAACCTGCTTTCCAGCTCCGTTCTCCTGTGCAGGGCAACAAAAGAAGACCCAGCCAATCAGCTGGGACTTGGGAGGCAGAGAATAGATGAGGACAGAGCCAGTCAGAGGTGGTATTTGCTGGTTCTCCGAACTACTCAAAATTTCCACTACTGGTTCTCCAGAACTGGTCAGAACCTGCTCTAATAGCATTTCTGTCAATGATGCCCTGTTCTGCCCAACTGAAGGTTTCAAAGTATCCAACAGACACACAATAGTTTCAGTAGTATATAGACGCTAGAAAAATACTCTGAAATGATAGTACATTTCAATAAAACTGTTAAATTGGGATGATTTAGATAATAGGAAGTTATTGGACTGGACATTTTTCTGGAATATAATGTACTACTTGAAAGAGATGACTTCATGCTTACTGCTGTTTTTCTACCTAGTTCTATGATAGAGCGATTGTTTTGCAGCCAGATGGATCTGCATGTGAAGGAGTTAATAAAAGTGTATTATCACAAAGACTTAAATCATAAAATACAATTCTCAAGTGCCTATTAATACATCCCACTGTTTGTTGGCAGTTTTATTAATACAGGAGCTGTTCTGTTCTGTCTTTTATACTCTCCCCATTAACCAAGGGATGCATTTCCTGTTTTTATATGGAGAACAGCTTCTTCCATTTTGAAACTGTCTGAACAATAAACTTGTTGAAAGCCATATACTGTACATCCCTGGGACTCTGTCCAGGCAAAATACAATGTCATTCATAAGACATTTTTGTTTCAGGGTGACTGCATTTTTTCACAGCTATAACTGTAGTGACATATTCACAAAGGGAGAGTTGCATTTGTTTTCTTTTAAAATGCCCAGCAGATCTTCTGTTTTGATATCTCTGATATCACATTTTATTGATAATCACCAATTGATATTTAATAACTATAAATGTAATGCCAAAAATTCATACTCAGCTGAGAAATAACATTTGGATACTATATAATTGCTTTCTGTTCTCATATTTTATGAGCTAATTATATTTTTATAGCATTAAAGCTTCATTTTGTTATATGCATTTTTATCACTTTTGCTGGAAACTGTAACTGGATACACCCATAATGCTAAAACATAAAGTGGTGTGTTTCAATTTGTTTTCTTACAGGTGGACAGAAAACTGACTCATAAGTACAGGTAGCCTTTTTTAGTGACTACAGTTGAGGCCAGCAATTCAGTTATTAAGCAAAGCATCCATTAAATTAAATTGTGACTGTGCTTATAATGTCTATGGAGATTCTCATTTATCCAGGTCATGGTTCTTCCAAGGTGCTTTTTCAAGAGGCAACTGGACTTCCTTGTTTTTCTTTGAAGACATTTCACTTCTTCAGCTCTGACTAAATGGTGGGGAATTGAAGGATTTATACTCCTTGCAGATAGTTGGCTGTTTGCATTCTTTTAGTGAATGGAAAGGCCCACCTGGAGGTTTATCTGTGTCACCAGGATCACCTCAGTGATACAAATGACTTTGGAGCCTTTCTGGATCTGTTGAAAGGACTGTATTGTAGATTGGGGATAGATGATGTTGTATCCAGTGGTGTAATTCAGCTGGTTCGCACTGGTTTGGGTGAACCAGTTGTTAAATTACTCATCCCTGCTATCAAAGTGGATCCTGGGTGCTGCACTGCACTGCAATTGAGAAAAGGGCAATGGAGCAGCTGGTTCAAGGGAAGGAGAAGGCCACTTTGCCTCCTCATGCCAGCCACTCTGTTGCCCATTTCTCCTCTGCAGTGCAGCACAGCACCCAGGATACACTTTGATAGGGAGAGTAATTTAACAACTGGTTTGCCCAGGGTCAGGTTGCCCACTGTGGGAAATTATCCCGCATGTGCAGTGGAGCTGGAGGACAGGGATGGGCCATGCCTCCCATGACAGCCAACCTAACTCTGCATCCCACCACTGGTCGTATCCCTCCCCTCTGTTGAGAGAGGGCTATTCAGTTTTGACATAGGTGGCCTCTTTGACTCCTCCTTCAAACCAGAAGTCCTCCTTCCAAAATGTCTTCAAAAGAGTGGCCTTTGTCTTTTAAATGCTGATGGACTGCTTAAACTAGTCCTGATGACTTTGTTCTCCTATGTTGTGCCATGCGTTTGTGAAATGGTTGTTTTGTTTCTCCAAAGGACAGATCTGCACATGGCTCACTGCATTGTACTGCATATACCACATTGCTCAGTTTGTGTCTAGTTGTTTTATCTTTGGGGTGGGCAAGCTTACGATCTTACTTCAATTTTGGACCAGACAGTCTATTCCAGCCCACCTCATCTCACAGGATTGTTCTTGTGAGGGAGAAAGGAGAATGAAGGAGTATAAGTAGTCCTTGGTTTACAGCAATTCGTTTAGTAACTGTTCAAAGTTACAACTGCACTAAGAAAAGTGACTTAAGACCATTTTTCACACTTATGACTGTTGGAGAATTGCCCATGGTCACATAATCAAAATTCAGAGGCTTGGCAAACTGGCTCATGTTTATAATGGTTCAGTGTTTATAAGGTCATGTGCTCACCTTTTGCAACCTTCTTGCAAGCAAAGTCAATGGGAAAATCAGATTTGCTTAACAATTGTGTTACTAACTTAAGAACTACAGTGGTTCACTTAAAAACTGTGGCAAGAAAGGTCATAAAATGGGACAAAATTCACTTAACAAATGTCTCATTTAGCAACAGAAATTTTGGGCTCAATTGTGGTCATATGTCTAATCATAAGGACTACCTGTATTAGGTATGCTTTTTGTCAAAGTAGTTTATATAAATATTACAGGTGGGATATAATCATCATCATCATCTCCCCAAAACTCAAAGATGATATCAATTTCTTGCATTAAACTGTAAAGTTAGACACTTTCTGACTTGGTTAACTTTACTTTTCCCAAACCTGAAAAAACTATTTTTCCCAAAATTATATTAAAACTATGTTTAAATGAATTAATAGATTATATTTAATTAACTCACAAAAGCTACTGCTAATTGTTTATTTAATTATTCTAACCAAAATTTTCTGAGGAACATTCTCACTTCTTAGAAAGGTGAGTTTAACTGGTGTTTGATGCTCTCCATTGTCAGTAATCCCTAGAGATTATTCTTCCTTTTGACAGCTGCAAAATTGATGTATAGCTTATTCACCATCAGCTAAAACTGCTGATGTGAAACAGATTTGCAGATTTGGCTGTATCATTTTCCTTGGATTTTTCTTCTCTGAAGCAACATTAACCTCATTAAAGCAATTACTTGTTGGCTCAACAACTGGCTAAGAGCCATTGTAGATAACTTTCTCAGCTATGTAAACTGTACCACTGTTGGTTTTGCTTTATATTTTTTATTTCAGATAAAATTCATAAATCCTTTTCTTTTTTCTGCAATTAAGCCAGATATTTTAATAAAAGTTGTACCACACTATCTTAATATATTGCCATTGTGAACTGTTACCATAGGAAATATTTCTTTAGATGTATGTATGCATGCAGAGTGTATTTGTGTATACTCCCTCTCTCCATGTGTATGTATATGTGTGTGTGATACATTTGTTTTTCTTTTTATGATTCTGTAATCCCTTTTAATGGGGTAGAGTGAGAATGGCTAAATGGAGCTGAGTACTTTTTGGACAGATGACCTTCCTGATACCTACACAGAGTTTGCTGCAGATATATTCTCTTTGAGCCCTGATAAACATTTGTTGCTGCCTAGGATTGTACTCTCAACCTCCCAAGTATGAGGCGAGCATCTTCACTTCTAGGCTACTGTGCTGCTCATGTGTATACTACGTATACATATACATATGTATATACATACTGTATATATATATATGGATGGATGGATGGATGGATAGATACACATACATAAGAACACTCTATGTATACACATACAAATACACAGAGTTAACCAGAAACAAAAAGGGCTGGGCTTCTAAAAAAAGTGAAAAAATAAAGCTTTTCTATTTCCTGATATTACCATGCATGGCCATTGTTAGATGAATAGAGAAAGCTATTAATTGCTGGATCCAATCTGGGTCAGGCACTGGGACCAGAGGTTTTCTGACCTTTCAGACTCGTATTGAAGTCCATCCTCAGGGAACTTCTCTCTTACACAAGAATACTTATGCCCACAAGACTCAGTAAAGCTTATCCATCACCCAAATTCTGGGTAAGTATCAAACATCACATATGGCAGAGGTTTAAAATCATTTTAATCTGGCAGCCAATATTAGAATGTTGAGTCAATTCATTGGGAACATGACAAAATGGCTGCTCTGGGGAATGTCTTTTCACATAATGGTAACTTTGATAGATGTAGTCAGTGACTAACAACCATTTCACTAAATATTCCCCTATTGAAATGAAAAAGATTTTGTGTAATGTTTTATATTCATGGTAGAGGTAGACCCTGGGTCTGCAAAGATAAACCCAAATTGTTCAAACTCATTTGTTGCCTTCATACTGAGAATTACTCAATGGTATCTACAGGAGTATGTATGAAGATAGGAGAAAGTAGGAGAAAATATGCAAGTGTGTGTTTGAACTCCATCCCTTATATGTACATTGATATCACATGAATATAGAAAAGGGCAGAGCTTTGATTACACTATTGGGAGCATTACCATGTCCTTACAAATAAATAAATAAAAAGTAAATAATTTCACAGGGATTGCATAATACTTATTGACATATGAATGGGATGTTACCTTTCCAAGCATATAGCATAAGCCATCGTGGCATTTCTCACGCAGGGGAATAGGGAAATCTATGGATAAAAAGATGATAAAGCACATCGAGTCCTATACAAAATAGGAAACATCCATTGCCCCTCAGAGTAAGGATTTTTCGAAATGACCACCAGAGCATTAGTATTTTGTATATTATTATTAACATGCTCTGATGCTAAAGAGTTCTATTCACCCTCCCCACCTGTAAAACACAAGCAGAGGAGAGGAGTTTCAGTTTTAGTTTCACAGCAGCAAGCAGCTTTAGTACAGAACAGTTTACTTAAGCCATGTCCAGGCTCCTTGCTGTCTCCTTGCTCACACAGCAAATACTGTTTCAGTTTCCAAACAGCCCTCAACTCTCGCACACACTGACAGGATGAATACCAATAGATGCTGGTAGGCAGAGGCAGAATTTTTTTCTCCTTATTTTCCTCTCCCAAAACTATGCCTGATCACATAGTTTTGTAGCGAAGCACGGGTATCCAGCTAGTATCTTCATAAAAGTTGCACTAGAACGTAAAAAAATGAAGCTCTGTGGGCATATTATTTCAAGAAACATTGATAGCTGTTCTTTGAGTACCTACAATGCAAGAAAAAACTTGATGTTATACAGCAATCCTGCCAAATCCAATTATTGAACTACAATATAGACAACATAACAGCTATTTATTGTGGCCAGGATATATATTCTCTCAGTCTTTAGAGCTAGGGAATTAGTGGAATCAGTATTTTGTTCTGCATTGTTTGATAGTTTTCGTGAGGAACAGATTGTCTTTACCAAGCATGATTTATTTTTGTTATTTTACTTGTTTTACAAATACGTTTGTGTTTTTTATGTTTTGCTACTGCCCAGGGTTATTTGATTAAGATAGGCAGCCTAATAAATTTGCTAAACAAACAAATAAAAGTCAGGCCATACATTTGTGGACAGTGAATATATAGGATCCAAGAAGTTGTAGGTTACTATAGGTAACTATAGTATATTACTATAGTTACTATATTGCTTGAAAAGTGCACCGGAGTAAAATTTGTGCAACTGATGTCTTGCTTGTGATGTCTTCCTTTCTATCCTTAGCAATCTTCTTTCTCCTTCTATGGGTTTGCATTTTGTTAAGTGGGATTTAATATGGACAATTTGAAATGGTTTTGAGAAAATACACATTCTGGATACATTCATTTTGAATGATGACCCTACAGATAACACCCTCCTTCCCTTAATCTAAAAAGGTCTGTGTGTCCTGCCAAACACCAACACTAAATAATGTCATCCCAACATAAAAAATACCACACACAAATATGATATCCTTCGCTGTTTGATGGATACTATATTCCTTGTATAGCCTCTAGGAAAAAGAAGAGAGACGGAGATGTTCCAGGCTGCTTTCTAAACTCTTTTTTTAGGACATACTCAGAGGTTTTAAGGACATCTATGAAAGAAAGCTGATTGTGCATTTCTTGATTTAGAGAAAGGGTATGCTAAACTCAAGAGCCTCAATTTGTGTAAAAATGAAGTTCGGTTGCTGAATGTTATTTGAGTATGGATGGATGCAAAGAATGTGTGAGACTATATGAATACATAGTAAAAGATTCAACACTGAGCAAGGAATAAGACAAGCTGTGCAATGTACCTTTGATTAATGTATTTTAGGATAGATATCAGTGGTGGGATTCAATTTTTTTTATTACCATGTCTGTGGGCATAGCTTGGTGGGTGTGGTATTTGCCGGTTCTCCGAACTACTCAAAATTTCTGGTACCGGTTCTCCAGAATTGGTCAGAACCTGCTAAATACTACCCTTGATACCTATATAAGGAATGTCTGTGGTAACCTTAGAGCGGCGCTGGTTAGAGATATGAATGATATATACTATTGTATGCAGATGACCCCACTGTTGCTTAGAACAATAATGATTTTCATTGTGTATTTATTTGATGTAATACAGGTAGTCCTAAACTTGATGTAATACAGGTAGTCCTAAACTTGATCTTGACAACTAGAACACTGGACCGTATGTAACAAAATGAAATTCAATGTAGAGAAAAGTAAAGTCCTACACTTAGGCAAGAAAAAACCAAAAGTACCCATATAAGACTGGGTGAAATCAGGCTCAATAGCAGTAACTGTGAGAGGGATCTTGGAGTCTTAGTGGATAACCAGCTAAATATGAGCCAGCAGTGTGTAGCAGCAGCCAAAAAAGCTAATGCAATCCTAAGTTGCATTAACAGAGGGATACGATCAAGATCAAATGAGGTACTAATACCACTCTATAAAGTTTTAGTAAGACCACATCTAGAGTACTGCATCCAGCTTTGGTTACCAAATTATAAAAAAAATATTGAGACTCTAGAAAAAGTACAGAGTAGAGCAACCAGGGGATTGGAGACTAAGGCATATGAAGAACGGTTACAGGAACTGAGCTTGGCTAGTCTAGTGAAGAGAAAGACCAGGGGAGGTATGATAGCAGTCTTCCAATATTTGAGGGGCTGCCACAAAGAGGAAGGGCTCAAGTTATTTTCTAAAGCGCCTATAGGCCAGACAAGGAATAATGGATGGAAACTGAACAAGGAGAGATTCAACCTGAAAATAAGGAGAAACTTTCTGACAGTGAGAACAATCAACCAATAGAACAGCTTTCCCTTGGAAGTTGCGGAGTGCCATAACTTGAGACCTTCAAGAAGAGATTGGACTGCCATTTTTCAGAAATGGTGTAGGGTCCCCCGCTTGGGTGGGGGTTAGACTAGATGACCTTATAAGGTACCTTCTAACTCTGATTATCTGTTATCTGTTACTTATGACTACAACTAATTTATGTTACTAAGCAATATATTTGTTAAGATAATTTTGCTCTATTTTACAATCTTTCTTGCTACAGTTGTTAAGTGAATCACTGCAGTTGTTAAGTTAGCAACATTGTTGTTAAGTGAATCTGGTTTTCCCATTGACTTTGTCTGTCAGAAGATTGCACAAGGTAATCACATCACCCCGGGACATTGCAACTGTCATAAATATGAGTCACGAATTTTGATTTGTGACAGTGGGGATGCTTCAATGGTCATAAGTGTGAAAAATAGTCAGAGGTCACTTTTTCAATGATGTTGTAACTTTGAACAGTCCCTAAATGAACTGTTGTAAATTGAGGAATACCTATAAAGAACACGGATCTGAAAATTAATCTATTATAAACTAAGTTAGTTGTATTTTGTAGGAGAACTGAACTAAGAATTGCAAATTAATAGATGAAATAGATAAACTGGTGTATGGTGGTAGAATATTTTCTAAAGATAGAAAAAGGGATGGAAAATTAATTGGAGAGTGGCTGACTGACTGAATGAATGACTGAATGATTGAATATTGTCAAAATAAGCTGACATAATTGTGTATGAGACCTACTTCTGTTTTCTTACTTGTGAGAATTAAATATGTCAGGAAAGCCATTAAAATTAAGCTGAAATGGGAAATTTAAATAGTGTTGTGCTAAAACAAGAATGTGGATTGCATACAAAAGGGAATAATAAATGCATGATGAAGTGTTTGGTCATATAAAAAGGACCAAATTCCAGAACAAATACATGAAGGAGGTTAAATGAGTTTAAAGAGAGGAAAAGATTGAGAATATAAAAGACAGGGAAAATTTATACAAAATGTTAAATAGATGGCATGAGGCACCCTCTAGTTTGGCAAAAATGTATCCAACAGCAAACCCAACCTGTTGGAAATGTAAGGGAAACTATAGTACCTTCTTCCATCTCTGGTGAAAATGTCCAGAAGTTTAAAAATTCTGGATCAGGATTAAATCATGGATAGAAGAAATAATTCAGGATGGACCGGGATGGAAACCTGAATTGTTTCTCCTGGGTTAAAGGGGATTATTCACTTAAAGTAAGGTATCTAATTATTCACATCTTAACAGAGACACAAAACTCACTGGAATACTACTGGAAAACGCCTAATTTACTGCCTATATATTTAGTTATTCAGAAAATATATGAATGCACCAAAATGGAAAGGCTTACATTTAAATTAAAAGAGAAAGATGATACGGAATATTATCAGATCTGGGATAAATGGTATGAGTGGGTAGATCGTAAAGAAAAAACAATGTATAAAATAAAAAGAAATAAGGACTTTAAGAAATATGCTACCATATATATGTTAAAGGACAGGAAATCATAGAGTACGAGCTTTTATTCCTCTCTTGTTTTGATTAAGCCAACTAAACGATTTATTTATAAAATTATATAGTTGTAATCCAGGAGTAAAAATAAATTAATACTTAATATATATCATTAACATAGGTATTTTACAAGGGATAGAAAGTAACCGCCATTTAATAATCTAGATGGAATATTTAAATCACTATCAAACTGTACTAGAGGAAAACATGATTGGTTGCGCTATAGAATCTGTAATTATTTGTACAATTTTGTATTTTTTACCTTTATATTTTGTATTTAATAAAGTTTTTTAAAAAAAAGAGAATATAAAAGAGAGAGAGAGAGAAGTAAGGTGCTTAAAGAACAAAAAGCAATGCATGATGTCTTACGTGTATGGTGGAATGATGATTTGAAAGGACTGAAAAATATAAAACTGGAATAAAGTATAGATAGATACATTTCTTTTCTTATCTCTTACCTATAATTTTTGGCTTATTATTTCTTTTCCTTTTTTTGCTTTCTGCATAATGTTGCTTACCCTGAAAGAGAAGAGTGTGATGTGTAAGTATGTGTGTGTCTCCATGAGATTTGATTCAAATCTTTTTCCGCAATATATATTATCTATACTGATTTAGCTCTCCAATTTATTCTTGCATGTCATGCAGCCATCTTTGAAGTAGCTCAGAGACACTACCAAAGAGTAATTGTGTTGACTATCCAAGCAAGTTCCTAATTCCAGCTACCAATCAAGGCATCAACAGAACCATTGGCTGAATCATTTCACCAACTCTTCCAATCCCATTCAAACCAATTGAAATTGTCACTCATAATGAAATGTCTAGAAGAAAACAAGAAGCTCAGAGACCACCAACCCTCATTTTAATCCTGAGCTACAAATATTATCCTTTATCAACAGCTGCTACTGGTTTTTGTTAGATAAACCCATCCCAATAGGTCCCCTTTTCCTATAGAGCTGAGAAGTAGTTACTAATCCAGCTTAACCAGATCGCGCTCTACTCATGAAACTGGGGAGGTCTGAGATTTCACCCAAGAAACTCTTCCTTGGTCAAAACAAAAGAACAACTGAACAATGTGATCTGTATTAAGCATTGACACAATTATCAATTAGAATAGATCTGTTTATTCTATGCCTGGTATCTTGATAAAGGGAGACAGTGTTCCCATGCCAACTCATTCCATTTATTTCTATACATGGAATAAGATGCAATGTATGGTCCTTTACTGTAGGCAACAACATATCTTGGACTGGTTTTATTTATTATAGGTTGCTGATTTTCCTCCTCCTGTTTTAAATACAAATATTTTGTTTAATTATGTATATTTTCAAATCCCCCTGAACAAGTACCCGTTTTCCAAAAAACAAGACATACCCTGAAATTAAGACCTAGCATGTTTTCATGTATGTGCCTAATATAAGCCCTACCTCCCAAACTAGCCGTACTTAAGCGCCTGAGTAGCCGGCTGGCCGCTCATTCCTCTTGTTGCTTGTGGTGCTGCCAAAATGAGGTGAGGAGAGGGGGGTGTAGCTGCCCCATGCATCCTGTACCAGCTTACCTCAGGGCCCCCTCAGCCAGGCCATCCATGCCCTGAAAACTGCCTAAGGGTCGCAACACTAGTGCATCACTCTGCCTCCTGCTCTTTTGCATCCACTAGTAAGCAGAAGTGGGCTGGTGACCATGCAGAGTCCTGATAGATGGGACTGCCAAAGCCTCCACTGTGAGGCAAGGCAGATGTCGGGGTGTGGGTGGCCTGGCTGTGGGAGTTATGAAGTAAGTCGGTGCAGGGCACATGGGGCAGCTCCACCCCTCACCTCACGGCAGCGGCACTAGCATACCACGTGGCCTCCTGCCCCACTGCAAGCAAGCAGAAGAAGTAGGCCTCCCATATATTGGAGGGAAAAGACATCTCCTAAAAATAAGCCCTAATGCTTATTTTGGAGCCCAAAAGAAAAGACTGGATCTTATTTTTGGGGAAACATGGGTGTATATCTCTTTACATACATGTAAAAAGCAGTGGATTCCAGAGAAATTAAAATGCTATCTCCAACTAAATTTTGCAATGTAGAATTCCCTAATTCAATGTTCCACCTACAATAGGCCTTTTTTCTAGACTTCTTTTCTATTTCTCATCAAACATTCAGTGACCATTTAACATGTGTTGTCCTTATCTTCCCTTTTTTCATCTGGGTTTAAACAACATAGCCATTGTTACCTAGCATTTGAGTATGCTATGACTTAATATCCCTGATTATTGGGTGTTATGTTCATTTGTTTGTATGTCATAATTGTGTCGTTGTTACTGCTGAATCATGTGCAGGAAACAATATGAACCACTGAGCATCTCCGGAGGAACTGCCCGTCCTCTTTCCACCCTGGGGTATCTTCACAGTAGAACAGTAGTTGGATTTGCACTAAGGCAAGGGTGTCAAACTCAAGGTCCAGGGGCCAGATCCCGCCCACAGGGTACTTAGATCTGGCCTGAGGGGCCACCCTGGAAACAGCAAAGGACCGGCCCATGGTGCTTCTGTCAGCGAAAAAAAGCTCCCAAGCTTCATTTTCAGCTGCCACAGCCTCCTGCAACTCTCTGCCAGTGAAAATGGAGCTCGGGAGCCCCTCTTTGCTGGCAAAGTGCTTCAGGCCACCTCAGACACCCCCGACAGGAGTGACATCGAGCTGGCCATGCCCACCCTGGATCCCCTGAGATCAAACAATCTTGATGCGGGCGACCTTCAATGAAATTGAGTTTGACACCCCCTGCACTAAGGAATCCGGGGAGGGAAACATTGGATATATTTTCACGTGCAGTATTTTCTCCCTGCTTGATCATCAATTTCTCACACTGCAAAATTATCAGGAATGTTATCTGGATCATGAAGAAGATGGACATAAAAGTAACTCTGTTGTAGGCATCATTTGCTTGAGTGACTGAAGGATGCTTGAAAAGCTCAGAAATGCTGAATAGGAACCTAAGAACACGTTCAAAAACAACTCATATAAAACAGAACTGCTGTTATTGTTCTTATTTCAAAGAAATAAGCTGTGTTTTCATTGTTTCCCCTACCTATCTTCTGCTGTCAGCACTATGATTTATAATTGCTATATTTGTAACTCTTATGCTTCACTGTCTTTTATTTAAGATTATTTGAGATGCAGATTGGTTTGGGATATTTTAAAACTGGTTTGCTTTTTCCAATGTGCTATAAAACAAGAGACATACAGACAACTAAAGAAATAAGATTAAATCTTTTAAACACAGGACTTCCTCCTTATTATTGAAAGGCCGGCCAGATACTTGGGTGGGCTATCAATCTCCAGACGTTCTCAGCTACTTAACATTTTACTAAATTTGAAGAACATCCTGTATTTTTTGGGTGGAACAAGTTGTTAGCTTGACTGCTGTGCAAATAAAATGTATTGAATATAAAAAAACGTATCAAGTGCTAAATCCCTTGAAATCCAGGAAAAAAACATACTGATGGGCTAATCCAACCCTATGTTCCAATTGAACATACTGGAATGCTTTCAGGCAAACATACAAACTGCAAAAGATGTGAGTTTAGTTCATGTTGTTTGCCAGCCTCTTTAATGGAAAGTGATCAACATATAAGAAATATTACAGGTATTATTACTGTCTGGTCCTGTTTATGCAACTCACTCAATCCAGTTGGTGACTAACTCAGACAAATCTTTTTACCAGTGGTTCCAGTAGCACATAGTTACATTAACTAGATATAAAAAGTCATTGCTTTGTGTATGCACCTTCCTCATTTATTTTCTCTATGAAATGACTGGTACTATATTGCTCTAGATTCAATGTTAATGATGCCTCATTAGTTGTTCAGTAATAAGTATGACAAGTTTTAACCAAGCTTAAGCCAGCTAAGGGAATAAGCCTGACAGGCCATGGTGATGGAGTCGAAATTTTTCAGGATTTTGGTAATTGTTAACTGCTGTAAACTTATTTTCAGATTTATACTGTGCTACTGAGCTTTTGTTTGTCCCCACCTGAGAAATGGTGCCCTCGTATTTTGATAATTATATTATATTGAAACTATAATACAATTACCAAAATTTGTAGTGAGTTCCCATGGCCATTAAAATAGATCTTGCAAGATTGCCCAAGCTTGAATTTAAAATCAGAAAAATAATTGTAGTGGATATTTGATTGGGAAACCAACTATGAGCATTTCTAGTAGATAGATCTTAGAGTTCTATGGCATTTCCAGTGTCTACTCCTAATACTTTTTGAATATTCTTCAATTTTAACCCATTTGTCCTTGCCTGTTACAGGCTTCAACTAAGCATAACTGTCAGTTTTCAAGATACTGCAAATGTTTACCATATATATCTCTTCCATCTTCAAGTTTTCAAGCTAAACATGCCAACTCCTTTAACCATTCTTCACAGAGCTTGCTTTCCAGTTCCAGAAACTTTTAGCTTCCTATCTTCTGAACCTACTCCACTTGTCTATGTCCTTTTTAAACTGCAATGCTCCCACAGGATTTAGCATTCCAAACTCAATTTAAGAGAGCAGTGCAGAATGGAATTATTGCATTTGTGTGATTTGGGTCAAATGGTTCATAAAGCTCAAGAGTGCACAAGCTTTTTAACCTAAGGTGAACTTTCTTGTTTTTTTCCCTTGAAAATATTTCATTTTTCATCCAAGAAGCCTCTTCAGTTCTATCTTTTTAAAGTGCTCATTGGATTACTTGCTCAAGTTCAGCTGGTGGGCTCGTAGGCGTCCTGGATCTTTCTGTCACATCCTGCAGCCAAGCCAAGACTCTGAAGAACTGTATCTATGCATTTGATTTTCCTACCCAGTTGCAAGTTGCCATTGCTCCTAATTTGGTTTCATCTAAACATGTAATAAAGAGCCCTTCTATTAGGTGCAATTGTCCAACCAGTTGTAAATGCCACAGATTATATTATTTTCTGGCCTATGTTTGTCTATCTTGTCTGCAAGGATATCAGGAATATTATTTAACTTTCTACTGAAATCAAGGTATATTTCATACCCCACAGTCCCTTGATCTTTCAAAATGTCATAAAAAGAGAAATTAATGTCAGGGTATTGATAGGATTTATTCTTGACAAATTCATGCTGGCTCCTGGTAGGGCTGGCATTCTTTACTGTTTTCAGACATAGTACTTGACAGTCTCTTCTAATACTTGTCCAGTATGGACATAAAACTGACTTGGCTGTAGATTCCTGGCTTCTCTCTCTTATCCTTTCTGAATACTTAGACAAAATGTCTCAGACTTATGACACTTTTCCAGTTTCCTAGACTTTTCAAAAATTTTAGTCAGCAGTTAATTTAATCCCATCAGTTCTTTTTAAGATGCAATTTGTCTTGAGTGTATTTAACATAGAAGGGTGAATTCATATACCATCCCTTTATTTAAATTGAGTTATGTTATTTATCTTTTTTGCATTCATATTCACTCACTTTCTCCCTCTTGTGACAGAAGACAAAAATAAATAAACCAGTTCTTTCTCCTCCCTATTGCCTTTACTACTTCCCCACATTCCCTGGGTAACCCGACCATCAATTTCCTTGACTCTTTTGGAATGGATACATTCTTCCCAATACCTTGGTACTATATTTTGCATTCCTTATTTATCAACTCCTTTCAAGCTTTAAGTTTCCGGGGTCTGTCTCTGCTTATGTGAAGTATCAGTCTGTATAGTTTCTTAGTGATCAGCACATTTCTAATTCATACACAGATCCTTGTTGCTTCTTAGCTTGTCAGGGATCCCTACAGTGTTCTTAAAAGATTTCTCCATCCCCCCCCCTCCTTCTTATGGGTATTCTTTGTGTCTTTGTTGTCTGTAGCTCATTTTGTAGAGTCTCCCAACACAGATTTATTTTTTAGGATTTTTAGAAATCAAGGCTGTTGGTTTGAAATTGATCTTGGTTTGAAATTTATCAAAATATGTCAGTTCAATCAAAATTAATTTAAAACCTATCTTCCTGAAACCCAAAATATGTAACTAATTATGTCCGCTTTTCTTCCTTTTGCGATCTAGACTTTGGAAACTACAGGGCACTGCACTGTTGTCCATGACAGGCAAGATTTTTGCCTACATTCTCCTGAACAGATTGTCATTGTTTCGAAAAGAAACCTCCCAGAGGCACAGTGGGGTTTTCAGTCAAAATGGAGTATAGCAAACATGACATTTGCTATGAAGAAAGTCCAGGAAAAGTGCATTATGCAGAACAAACCTCTTTTATCTGTCTTAGTTGACTTGACAATAAAGTGTTATTTGGCTCTGTAAATGGGAGGTTTTCTAGATTGCCCTGAGACATGATAGATGTCCAAGGAAATCAATTAAATTAATTCAGCTACTCCATGACGAAATGATAGGACAGGCCCTTTACAAAGGTGACACATCAGCAACATTTGCCATTTTTGTGGAGTGAAACATGGTTATGTGACAGCTCCAGTCCTGTTTAGCCTGTTCTTTCATTGCATGGGGTTCAGGGTCTGCTTGTGGGGAGTGTACATCACGTACTGATTGGATGGGTCTCTTTTGCTACTTGAACACGTGGATGAAATGCCTCCATTCATTTATTCAGGAAATCCTCTTTTGCTGATGATCATGTGCTTCTGGCATACAGAGACAACAATCTATAGTCCGAATCACGCTTCTGAATGTTATCTGTCTGTTGTGAACTTAAAAATGTTTCACCCTGTCCCCTAGATCTTGCATACAATAGGCCAGGCGTTTCAAGCTCACGTCGTCACGTGATGTATCATGACTTTTTTACCCTTTGCTAAACCAGGGCTGGGTGTGACCAACCTGTGGTGCATCCGGCCCACAAGCCCTGAGTTTGACACCCTTGCAATAGGCTGCTGCCACGACATTTATTTCAGCAGAAAGGATCAGATGTTTTTATTTGAGCTGAAATGGAATTGATTCTAATACTGCTTCAATTCCTAGCCTATAGGAAGAATAAAAAAATAAATGATTAAGTAGACGTAAAGAGGATACTGGAAGGATACGGAAATGCTATAGTCAGGAAAACTAAAATTAAGAAAACAGTGATCAATGAAGAAAATTAAAAGGATTGCATTAGGGAAGATGATAGGTGGTATGTGTCAAACTGGATTTCTTTGAGGGCCGGATCAGCATTGTAGTTGTCTTCTGCGGGCAGGCGGGAAAGCAGGAAGCAGGGGGAAAGATGGGACCGATGCCTCATGCAGCATCCTGACGGTCAAAATGGGGCTCAGGGTGGCCGTGTGCAGTCCCCCATGCCTTGTTTTCGGCCTCCATGGCCTCCTGAAGCACTCTCCCGGCCAAAAACGTGCTGCGTAGAGGCCCTACAAGGCCC
This sequence comes from Bungarus multicinctus, assembly GCA_023653725.1. Taxonomy (NCBI): domain Eukaryota; kingdom Metazoa; phylum Chordata; class Lepidosauria; order Squamata; family Elapidae; genus Bungarus; species Bungarus multicinctus. Next base: position 65,195,656 of record CM042836.1, on the reverse strand, counting down.
CCGGGTGGCTCATTTTCAGCCTCCCTGGCTTCCAGCAGCACTCTTCCAGGCAGAAACATGCCGCATAGCCTGTTTTTGCCTGGCAGAGTGCTGCTGTTAGGCTGGGGAGGCAAAAAACAGGGCACGTGGGGGCCTTGTGAGGCCTCCACGTGGCCCATTGTGGCTGGCAGAGACACCATGGGTCGGTCCTTTGATATTTCCAGGCCGGCCCTGTGGTTTAGATTTAAGCACCTTGAGTTTGACATCTCTGCAGTATACATTAAAACAGTATTTCTCAACCATGGCAACTTTAGGAAAGGTGGATTGCAACCCCACATATTTTGAAGTTGCCATGCTTGAGAAACATTGCTTAAACAGTTCATTGTCTGGACTACTCAATGGCTTTTGCTTGGGCTATGATCAAAGGATCCTCTGAGAATGTGGATATTTCCTTACTAACAATAGTCAGTGAACTTTCCAAGCACATCTAAGCAAATAATCTGCAGGATTTTAAGGGGACAAGCCCAAATATGGCATTATTTCCTTAAATCAACCATGCAAATAAAGAGGCAGAGAGGATGCATGAACCACTCCTCCAGGAACTTTTTAAATATCATTTTATTTATGATTTGGCCAAACACTAAGCCAAATTGGGAGGACAGGGTAGGAAGAAAGAGCAAAATAAAGAGCCTATTGTTTCTCTTTAAAAGTGGAAAGAAATCATTTCTCTCCTGAAATAGGAAGGGAATACATTGTCTTCACTATAAGGGGGGATACTTTTGGAGGAAGAGGAAGATGTATGAATAGTCGAAATTAATATGGAAGAAGAAGGGGAATTTTTATTTTATTCAGTCCCTTATTTTTCATGGGTGCTTCATGCTTATCCCAAAAAGGTTCAACATAGGGAAGGAGATAAAAATCCTAATGTGTAACCTAATGGTTGTCTGAATATCATATTTTCTAGAAGAACAATGCCTAAGCAAAGGTGTCAGTTGACACTACCTAAAGTCAATGCTGAAGAGACACATTTGTAGCAGTAGATCAGGGGTGTCAAACTCACAGCCCACAGGCCTGATACGTCACGTGCCGGCCCCACCCAGTTTAGCGAAGGGGGAAAAAGTTCGGATATGTCATGTGACGTCACCGTGATGCCACGAGTTTGACACCCCTGCAGTAGATTATTAACTAGGAGCAGGAAGAATAATGAATCTTCTCCTTGCTATTAGTTGCCTTTGGAATGGAAGGGAGTACACAGTTCACTTCCTCTCTCCCACACAAACTCATAAAACAAGCAATACTTTCAGAAGGGGAGGGGGGGGAGAAAGTACTTGTTCTTTAAAAAAATAGTCAGCTGTTATTTGCTTGCTCACTCTTTTCCAGCACAAAGACAATAAGTCCCCCTATTGGACACAATAGGTAAAAGCATGCCACCATCCCAAATACTGTTAGAAACTGATAGAAACTAACTAATCTTCAGAGAAAAGCATTTCACAATCTAGTTTAATGGACTTATCCAGAATTCTTGAGCAGCCTTGCCCACTGCAATATCCTCTAAATACCCTGGGTTAGAATTCCTCAACTCTTCAAGCTTACTGACTGGGAATGGTGGGGGTTGTAGTCCAATACATCTGCAAAACAGGTCTGGCTTGTTATATCTAATGAAACATCAGATTAACCTGCCTACAATACAAACATGCTGTTCCTGACATGAATATAAAATAGCAATAAGATTTATATACTGCTTCATAGTGCTTTACAGCACTCTCTAAGCAGTTTACAGAATCAGCCCTCAAAAATCTGGATTCTCATTTTACCGACTTTGGAAGGATGGAAGGCTGAGTCAACCTTGAGCAGTGAGGATTGAACTCCTGGCAGTGAGTTGAATTAGCCCGCAATACTGCATTCTAACCACTGCACCACTATGTCTCCTAAACATAACATAGGACTAAACAAGGGGCAATTCCTTGCTAGTGATTTATAGCATTATCCATAATGAGGGGCAGAAATGAGAACAGATCTTGGTGATGGCTGGGTGATACTAGAAGACCCTATAAAGCTCTAATGAAGAAATGGCCAAAACAAAATATATCAGTGTTTGACTCATTGAACATGGTTCAGTCAAAGTATGTTATATCATGTGTTTTAGGTAAAGCATACTATGATACATCTGTTGTGGAAACAAAATGGTGGAAATTAACCATATTTGAAGATCATTGTACTAATAGCACTATACCGAATCTATCCACTTCACAATGCATCCTACTTTGTTTGTCTGCTATGTTCCCAGCTTTCACTCTCCCTTCCCACAGACACTAAAGTAGACCTCCATTTAAGTACTAACGCTATAACAATGAAATGTTGTCCTGACGCTACAACTATGAAATGAATACCGAATAGGTTGCCCTTTTCATTCTGTTTCTTTGTGCATCTATAGCAAAAATTTAATTCTTAAATTACAATGAGGAAACATTGCTAGCTAAGCTCATTTCTGAAACTGATTTTTTAAGAATGATTAAAATAGAAAAGAGGAAGTTAGTTAGTTAGTTTTTCAGGTCATGGTAGGGGTAGGAAAAACATGAGCTTGCTTCACCTGATTTAGACAGAAATGGAAAGGATTTCCATTGGGGGATATAAGGGATGAATGGAGCTTTTGCATTTAAGGTTGAGGATAATTCAAGGAGAGCCACAGTATTATAAAACCCCCAGCAATTTCTGATCAGCTGAAAATGTAACTCCCCATCAGTCCAGGATGCACCAGGGAACAACCAGTTGAAGGGGAAGGGATGTGCCTGGTACTGCCATCAAAGAAATGGCTGCTTGTAAATCAGAATGAAGTGCTGAAGACCATCTGCCTGGAGACTCAGGTTGGAAAAAAGAAAGTTTTGAATTGAAGCTGGAGAACATGAGCATGGGATGCATTTGCAGCCCTCTGGGAGAGGGAGGATGATGATGCCATGCATTTCTGCTTTCAAGAAATGGTGAATGACCAGAACTGTTAATGGCTAAGTAGAAAGGGCACATCTGCCTTAAGAGTTTGAGGCCCAATGCTAAGAAGTCCATCCCAAGTCACATCTCTTGATGGGATAATTTGATAGAATTCAATCCACATAAAGTAGCAAAATTCTACATCAAATAAATGGCACAAATACAATGTACTCTTAGCATTTAGAACAATACTTAGAAGTAAGTTTTTTTCCCCCCTCTTCGAATGGTGATGCTTAGATGCCTACTACTGGATTGTGATTTGTTTTGCTAGCAACTGAAAGAAATTCTGTAATTCTACAAGAAAGTGATGCACCAAGACAACAGAAGCTAACTACCATCAAGTTAAATATCCACATTGTTTGAATGCTGTCCTAAGCTGTGAGATCAACTTGCTTGAAAGATGAGCAAAACCATATCTTTCCACTCCATCCCTTTAGTATGACAAGGAGAGGACTTTAGATCAGCCACAAGTGCTCCAGCCAACTGCTCCTTGTGAGGAAACAATAGCAATCTCTGGCACCTTTATAGCTCAGGAAGACCAGAGAATAAGCATCTACCCAAGCTGCGGCTAGCACCTGCCTGCCTGCCTATGTCACAGCAAGAGGGATTAAAACTTTGATTTTATAAGGTTACAAACAGATTAAGAGCCCAAACAAATTTGAAATAAGATGTTGGAATTAATTATAAAGAATCCTTCCTGTGGGAAAATGTTTTTTTTAAAGTATAAGATTTTAAAACTTGGGCACTAAGATTACGATGAAGGGAGAACACATAAATTCAACTTACAATTATAAAATAGAGCAAAATATTTTAACATTGAATATACTGATATTTTTGAAACATGGACTCAATATTAATTGTGTCAAGAGAGACATCTACCTCTATGGAGAGACTGTATCTAAAATATGTTATGTAAGAGAACAAGTTTTACCTGACAAAACTGATTTACAAGTGGATTTACAAATGACAGGCTATAAGAATGACATGGCAAAGATGTGCATTGGACATACAAATGAAATCAGATGATGTAATAACAAAAGGAATATTCAAATACTAAAGCAATAGAGTCAATTGGATAATTTTCTTATATTGGATTTACGAAAGAAACTTGTTAAAGCATTGAGGAATCTTGTGAGAAGGAACAAAGGAAAAAAAAACCAAGTTCTACACCATTTGAATGAACTAAAAATTAAGATTGTTAAGAATAAAATGAATATAAAACTGGTTTAAAACTGGTTTATTTGATCAAGGTTAAAATAGATACATTTGTTATTTTGGGTAACAATGGACTTTTGCTGACACAGATTCTGAAATGACAAGGCTTTATGGACTTGTTTATGGTTAAGAGATAGGATCTGGGAAGAAGAGATCTGTTAATCCTAATCCTTAAAAGGAAGTGGTAAATAACTAAAACTGTTTACATTTATTGTGAAGATGGGAAGTCACTTTTTATATATTTCTTTTTCTAATTTCTTCCTTTTTTTTCTACATCTTCCACTCTTTTTATTCTTCTTTAGTTTAGTTTTTATTGTTGTAATTATACATTTATTACAATTACTATAAAACAGAACTCAAACTAGTGATCCTTCAAGCTTGTAGTTAGGGGCATACCTGGAAATTTTATTGGTAGTGTCACAAAATGAATGCCATGATGGCACAAAATACCCATATAGCAGAAGGGATACAAAATTCAGAGCTGTAATCACCTGTTTTGTTTTTAAAGAACATCGCTTGGAGGTGCAAAGAAAATAGAGTTGAAGATACAGTTTAGGATTGAAGATAGTGCTTTGCAACTTACTGGCTTCTGATAAATTTTTATTAAACAAATGTCAGAAGGCAAAAGGCATAAACGATTTCAAGGGTTTGGATGTTTTAGGACTGTCCCAGCCTCTAAGCTGTAATAATATTCACTTTATTTAAGGATGAAAAGCAATGTTATGAGCAACATGCTTCCAACTATTTCAAGATTATTTGAAGCACTGCTTCATATAAAAATTTTGCAAATGATAAAAGTATTGGTTGGGCAAAGAAATATTAAAGAATTCCATATGGACTAACATTATTCCAATTGTAAATGCAATAAAAAAATATGCAGAACTTACAGTGTAAATCAGAGTTCCACCTGAATTCAGAAATCTTTGCAGCCAAGAGAAAATGGAAATTTCCCCAAAAGGTTTAATTCAGCAACTAAGCAGAATCTCTGGCAAGTGTCACAAAGCAGCAAAAATGTCACTATGTGCTACATTAAATAAAAAGTGACCATTAATTCAGCTGCCAAGCTTATTATTTTTTGCAATATGAAACTCTTAAGCCATGTTGCAGATTTTAGGCATGGCACCACTATGATTTTAAAAATATAATCTTACATTTGAGATAAAACACTGAGAAGTATCAGCTTGACAATGCATAATACTAATACCTAGATATATTTGCTTTTGTCTACTCACAACTACAGAACATGTTTATGATTTTGAAAAAGCTCCTTGAGAATTGCTTATAACACAGTCCACTCATATGTTGGCAAAGCAAGTCTTCCGATCAGGCTACAATTCTCCCCAATGAGCATCAAGGATAGCTCCAATAAACACTCCACCCTGTTTGTGCAACTTATGTGCAATTTACTCAGCTCTTCTAAAGGCAGTTTCCCCCTTTCATACAACTTTTTAATCCTGTTGCTAGAAACAACTTGTATGTTAGGAACTTGGAAGAAGAGTGGGTTCTCCAAATTAAGGCAGAGAGCTTAGTTATGCTTCAAAATCTGTAAAAGCCACAGCAAACTTAGAAGATTGCAGTAATATGAATCAACTTGGGGGGGTGAATATTGTCAATCTATGCATGATTCAGTCTATGCATAATCCATGCTCTCTAATGAAAGTTCCACGGGTATTTTGGACTCAAACTCCTATTGGTTTTGACCACAAGGCTAGTGAAAGCCAAAGATATCAGGAGAGCATCAAGTTGCTCTTCATGAAGACATAGTCAATTTTATTTAGCTTAATGCAAAATATACAATAAATCACATGCAGCCATTTTGGTTGTGCAGCCCTTTATTAGCAACTAAAATAGAAGATATTTGTTGTACAACACGGGTAGTAATTGACTATACTGGAGTTTTATTATATTCTAATACAGAATCTTTTATAAATGCATTTTTTTTTATTAAAAAGCTTCCATCCTTTTCTGTTTAAACTTGCAAAACTATTCTGAAAGCAGAGTATGTGCACAGGTCTGCAGAGTGCAAATCTGGGATGTGGTAAATGCTTTACATGTTGTATTTTGCAAGGACCGTCTGTCACCATACCTTTATAGCCACTGGTTTTTAGAAGTCACAACATTTTGACACCAGCCTTCCTCCCTTGTCCTAAACAAGAAAGCATTTTTAAAATGAGTTGTAACTAAGGAAGGACTACACCTACTAGAAAAAAAGAAGAGTTCTATTAGTTTGAGGTTTCAGTATACCCAAAGATCAGGAACTGCATCTTTGCAAGGGCAAGGCTGGGACCCCATTGAGTGTGCAGGTGTCATCCCTGAGTAGTCAGAGGTTCAGTGGACCATTAATGCTCCTGCTGCATAACTCACTGAGCTATCTTGCCAGTTTCGACACTGGCTTGACTGAGCATAATTCAAAAATGAAAAGCTCATGTTCATTCCATTCTTCTGGAGCTCTGTGATAGCCTAGATGGAATAAAAAGTAAGTTTTATAAAATGACCACTCGGATCATTGGTGACACTTTTTACACATTCATAATGAATTCCTTTTTTAAAAAGTCAAGAACTTCAAACAACTTTTCTCATGGTTAGTGAAATAACCATTCATATGGAAAACTGAGGTAGATGGATGCACAAATTCACTTTGGAACACGTTAAAAACACTACTGATTGTCAGGAGCCAAATTAACTCTCAGAGTGCTTTTTAATCTCAATTGAACCTTAATGGAGCCCAAATGCAATCCTGTTAAGAAAGATTATGCTCACTTTGCAATACACCATCTTCAGCTGTAATTATTTTTATTAAAACAATATTTTTTAAAAGTCAAATGGGAGAACAAAGGATGCGTTTGGGAAGGCACCATGTTGTTTATTCCTGACTCATATAGGGAGAAACATAGTCCCATGGTTCTACTAATTGTGAATTTTCCCGAGTTCTGAGGAACTTAACACAAAGGGCTTTTTTCTGAATGACTGTATTTTGTTTGATTTACGCAGAAAATTCAGTATGCACATATACCACCGACACACAATCCAAGAATATAGAGAGAGGTGGTAAAGGGAAATCCCTTTTTCACAGGGAGAATGGTTATTTTTGGATGAATAATCAACTTGTCATGGTAAAGTTATGATCCCAACTCCTCCATGCACTGGCAAAAGGGAAGAGTGCAATTCTACTGACTCTATCAACGTTTTCTTGCAAGCATCCCATAGCTAGATGCAATTACAACCAAAAAAATTAGTTGGTGGGATTTTTACACTAATGAAAGGGACATTTTAAAAATTCAGAATTTCTATCAGTTCTATCTTACAGATTCTCCTTTTTCAATTCCCTAAATTACTTTATTATTTAACCAATTTATTAGCTGTCTCAGTCACTGAAGTGGGATTAAAAAAAAAGAGTAATTATTTAAAATTGCCAACAATAAGCCAATATGGCCAAACACCCACAATGAGAAACAACAGTACAAACCATATTATCAATGAGATCACAAATCACCCTGTCCTGCCTTGTTGAAAAAAAGCCTGATCAGGGCCACATGGAGTTCAGAAGAAATAACTATTCCGAAGACCAGGGACAGCCACAGAGAAAGTGGATATCTACTGTTCTGCACAATAGCAGGGCTTTCTTTATGGATCTGGAGTATGCCAATCAGATCTTATCAATTAGGCAAAGCAATCAGAAAGTCACAGCCTTGAGGGCATGAAGAGCTTTTACATATTTATAACTTGAAAACTTCTACTCCATATTTCATTTAACAACAGTACTTACGTTTAGTAAAACACCAATAGGATGTCTTCCACATATTGTATTATGGTATTTCTTCAAGTAATTGCTAAAGGACACAGGGTCAAGCTGTTCTATAATGTTCATACCCTAAGGAGAATTATAAAGTTATCATTAATTTGTAAATGCCTCAAATATAAAATATATTATTTAACAAAAAAGATTATTTAACAAAAAAAAAAAACCACTTGCAGTATGACTGACAGATAAAATTAAATCATGGTATACTATGAATATAATAATTTATATAACTTATTTAGCACAGGGTTGAACTGTGAGTCCTTGAAACTATCTGAGCTTGGTTGTTTTCTTATAGAAGAAGTCTAGGTGATTCCTTGATTGGGCTGTTGACCACTCCCACCAATGCTGACAAGACAGTATATCAATAGTATATCAAATGTATATAAAATCACTAGTATATAAAATCAGAAGAAACCCTACTCCCTACTAGCACTGATGATGTTATTTTGATTGGCAATGAAATGTCTGCAAGAAAACAACCAAGCTCAGAGGACGAAGGACCCCAACAGGTTATATATGTGGAAAAAGCATTTATAGATTATATTGACTTTACTTTTAAAAACTAATAGTAAGAATGACATTGGGTGTTTTGAGTGTTTGTGAGCCATCAACAAAATCAGTAATTATTTTCTTCTCTTACAGATTCTATTATTTTCTTTTATATTTTCTTTTCAACATCAGAGTCAGCATCCAACCATAAAGTGAAAGGCCTAGGCTTTACACTAATTTCCTATAAAGCAGTGGTTGACAACCAGTGGGCCGGGAACTACTGGTGGTCTCTGAGAAAATTTTGGTGGTCCGCAGAGAAATTAAAATTATGAGTTTGGTGATCCCTGCTATAACGGATTTCATCTGTCACAATGCCAAATAATCATACTTATAAAACTGTTGTGGCCCACCAATGACCAGCCGACTTGGTGGCAGACTTGGACAGTAAGGAGGAACAAAGGTCGACTCGGGAATAAGGGCACAGATGGAAAATGAATGGGCCCTCCCATAGGGAATAAAGAGGAGCGAAAGGAGAGTGGTGTTTGCAGGAGACAATTAGTTCAATTCATTAGGGTGAAGATCTGTTCCTGACTTCTTGCCAAGTAATTTCTGCTACAGAGTGGTGTTTGGAAGATATCGGCCTGGCAACTCTCCAAGCCTGATAAAGGTCTATATTTGTGAAATCTCATGAAAGATAGTTTGCCGGGACTTTGCTGGAGAGGAATTCACTTTAACCTAAATAAAAGGGGTTTTATCGGGACGAGGAGTCTGCTTCATGATCTTGGGAAGTTTGGTCAGAACAAAAGCTATCTTTTGTAGGTAAGGATAGTGTTGAAATCTTCAGGCTCTGCTGAACTACACTGAAGATCCAGCCACTTTATCAGCGCCCAGAAGGAGGACAGAAAGGCAAGAACACACTTCTTTTGGCAGTCTTAGAGCCAAGAAATAGAAAGGTTTCAGGTCAGGTATAGGACTGAAATGACATTTGTTCCACTTGTGGATAACCACTGGAAGGATTGGGGTGGAAGTCGTGCATCCATCCTTCCTCTCCTTGATTTCTCAGGCTACTTTCAATGCCGTCAATATGGTATTCCTCTGAAGTGGTTCCAGGGAATAACATTTAGGAGCATGGTATTAGGCTGGTTCTCCGTTCCTTTCCTTCTTATTGATGAGGGAAGGTCTCTTGTGTGGCTCACGGCTCAATTCTTTCCCCACTATTGTTTAACATCTACATAAAACCTCTACAGAGGTTATTTGATGGCACAGGATGAGATATCATCAATATGTAGTAACACTCAAATTATATATCTCTACCCCAGTCAGCCAAGGGATATTGAGCTCAGTTTTAATGCCTGGAGGTTGTGAGGAGTCGGGATGGGGATGAGTAAACTGTAGTTCAATTGTAGCAAAATGGTAGCTTTGTATGGTCTCTTGGTCTCTTTCTTCCCCCCTCCCTCTCCCTCTCTGAACCACATCTCTCCCTCTCTCTCTTGTTTGCTTAAAACAGCATAAAACACTTGTAATAAAATGAGGCTGTCTGGGTTCATACAATAAATTACCATGATTGACAAACCTTGATGGATATGTTTACACAATGCAATAAGCTCTAAACAAACAAAAACTATAGTATGAATTGGTTCATGCAAAGCATAAAGATGGATAATGCATAATGGATAATGCTTTGATCCAATTCAAGACAAAAAATGTGCAGGAGATATTTACACTTACCATTTTATCTAAGTGTTCAATTGATCTATAAATCTCTCCTTGAGACTCATCATAGTAACTGTATCTGAACCTTTGACCTTAAGAGAAAAAGCCATATGAAATTAAAGACCAAATAGTAGCTGTATACATGTTTATGGCAAGTCAAACAGAATTACATTTTAGCAGGTGTCAAAAATCCAAACAAACTAATTCTCCTGGAGATATCATTCCAAACACTTGACACAGGTAGATAGCTGTTTTAAAGCAATCTTTAAAGTAAATAATATGATCACACATTAATAATTGTAGCAAATCTGATTCATAAATATGCACACACACATATACAATAACGTATTACTTACATACATACATACATACATACATACATACATACATACATACATACGGAAATTTGTGTTATTCTAGAACACTGGCATTTGTAAGAAATTCCTTTTTTCCAAAGCACATCAGAAATGCCTTTGGTAATAACTGAAAAAAGATACCCCCAAACCACATTCCCAACTACATGCTGTATTGAAAGATCTGAAATATTAACCTAGGAGGAAGAAGCACACAAGCAAAAAATGCAAATTTTAAAAAGGTTCTATGAATCCTACAATGATAGAATTATTCTATGCACAATTAACAATACTTTGGCACGTGCAGAATGCATTTCTTTTGTACAAGCATCTCACCTCTAAGGACAAAAAATCCTGTATGTTAATGTGCATGCAGGCACTATTCTGACTTCAGACATTTCTTTTATTGCTCACCAGGCTTCCTGCCCACTGATTTTAATTGCTAATGCTTCTTTTAATTAAAACAAATGGGAAGCTATTCTGCTGGAAGTAGAGCTGCACAAACTACTCAGGGAAAGTTAAATAAAGCACTTTCCTACTGCTTAAATTCAACTGCTTGAAGGGTTGAAGTTGTTATTTCCTTTTATGGCAATTCTGGTGGAAGTACCTCCACTCCCTCCTTCCCTCTCTCTCTCCTTCCCTCCCTCCCTATACACACATACACATACACATACACATAACGATGGGAAAGATTAGTCTCCTGATGTTCTCTGAACTTGGTTGTTTTTCTGCAGATGTTTCATTACCACCCTAGGTATCATCATCAGTGCCTGGGGAAGTAAGATTTTGCTTAAGACAAGTAAAACAAGCCTTCAAACGACATGGGTATCTCAACTTTCTGAGCAGTTAGGTCTGGAGGATCATTTTAAGAAGTACCTGTCCAGATGGTTTGTACACTTAAGACTACAAAGAAAAGCAACAGCCTGAAGCATAGCCTGAATTTTTAAGAATGCTTTTGAGAGTAAATCTGACAACTATTTTTTGAAAATAAAACAATGATAAGGGAAGGGGGAAAGAATGCAATCTAGTGCATTGTTTAGAAGAATGGCTTCGTCCTTAAAAAAGAAAGGTCATTAAGATAATTATCCATCCATCCATTCATTTATCTACCCAGCCAGCCATTCATCTAGCCATCCAATTTATATGGTCATCCATCTCAGTGAATATCTCTGAGTGAGAAATAGAATTAAAATAGAATAAAAACCATTACTACACATTTAAATACAGGCAATTCAGTACAATTAAGAAGTAGGTCCCTGCACATAATCAAGCCCCCAGAACGAGGTCTTTAGGGCCTTATGAAAGGCCAGCAGAGTTGGGACAATGTTTCATAAAGTGGAATGAAACTTCATAAAGTTTCATAAAATATATATATATATATATTATGTGATATATAATATATATATATATATATATATATATATATATATATATATATATATATTATATGACAGTTGGTGAGGCCTGGATATATATATATATCCAGGCCTCACCAACTGTCATTCTTTGACTGATGGGACCAAAAGCTTGCTGATTCTGTTTGATTGGATCAGATGGACAGAAACAGCTGAGCTTACTCCATTAAGTAACCCAGATCTAAGCCAAGAAGGGCTTTAAAAATGGCAATCAGCACCTAGAATTTCTCCTAAAAGCACATTGGCAACCAAAACACCATATTATTACTGTTTCATATATCAAGTAACCAGCACCGTTTACTACTCATGCTGACACATTCTGCACCTGTTGAAGCTTCCGAATGCTCTTGAATGAAAGCCCCACGTAGAGGGAATTGCAATAATCCAGGCAAGAGATCATAAGGCGATAAGTGACAGTGAGCAGGGCCTCCTGGTCCAGGAACAGGCCCAGATGGCACACAATCTAAAGGTATGCAAAAGGCCTCCCAGGCATAGATCCTACCTATCCTTTTGAGCAGGAGCAGTGAGTCCAGGAAGACCCCCAGATTACATGCAATCGTGATTTCTGAAGTTCCCTGTTGGCTTCCTACAAAATCAATGGGGAAGCTGGCAGGAAGTTTTTTGCCTGCCTAAACTCTTTAGTGCCCTCCCTAACCCACCAGACTGCTTGCTTGGGACTCCCACTTCTTCCTGATTAACAATCTGCATAGACCCAGCAACTGGGACCACCAGGATTGTCATCACTAAGTAATGCAGTCATATGACATTGCACTTTATAGCAGCAACATTTAGTGATGGAAATTCTGGTCCCAATTGCCATCATAACCAAAAGACTAATTGTATTCAAGAAAATAGAATAAACTATCCATCCATCCTGATGCTCTTCATCAGCGTTAGATCTCTACAATTATAATCTGTATACTGTATACCGTAGATTATGGATAATAATTCATCACAACAGAAAAGAAATAAATTGGAGAATGTTAGTGGACAACATCATGTTTTGTTTTATTTTGCTGAAGCAGGTTTGTTATTTTAAAATACATTTAAAAGAGTTCTTTTGTGAAAATGTGCAGATATATAATTTAACTTACCCCAATGACAGAAATCAGAGGAAACCACAAAAAGATTACAAGGATCTGCTAAATATTTGCTGAAGAGTTTTCCAAATTCCTGTTCTTTTGTTTCACTCAGTGCTCCAACCAATACAGGAACAATAGTAAACTCATCCTTATGGCTAAAAAGAAGAAGAAAAGGATTCACAAAAAGGATTCAGAACCTGAGCAAGTGCCCTTTTAAGTTTTTCCTCACATTCAAAGGATTCTGTACGGCTTCATGAGCTCCCTGAAAAAGTCTGACTATTCCTGACAATGAATATGGTTTGGCACACCTGGCAAAAACATTTAGATTTTGAATTTCTTGTAGATGATTGCCGGGATACCACATATGGTATATAGTCACAAATGTCAAGGTGCCTGGCAATGTTTGTCTTCCTGAGACACCTGGTTTTAGTTCACTAATTCTTTTAACTTACAAAAAAGCAGTGTAAGTCCATCTGTTCAAAGCAAAGCCCCAATCTCAACTTCAACCACACAAAAACTCAAGATATATGGTTAAAAAATAAAGTGGATTGTTGGTTGCAAATTAATGGTTTGTTAGGAAGCATGCCCAAAACTGTCAAGAAATAAAAAAGACAAATTGCAGGACAGATTAGAAAAATAATAGGGTGCAGCAATGAGTAGCATCATCAATTTACATTCCATAAATTTTCAGTCAAGACATGGTTGTTAGGAGAAGTCAAGCCCTAAGCCTTGCAATGTGGGATGCCTAAGGCTCAAGTCTTTCACTGTTCCTTTGTAACTTCTACATAAAACGACTAAGGGAGATCATCAGTTGGTATGAAGATTACTATCATATGTATACTGATTACACTCAATTACATATCAGCAAGGAACTTTAACTAGTCCAGAATGGAACAGCACACACAGTAATGACGGACTCTAGGCTTGTCTATGTAACATTTTTAAAATTTTGCCAATCATTCCAAATTATTTAAAAAAAAAAAAAACACATATGAGCTAAGTAGAGATCAGGAGCAGAATATTTACAGATTTCAATTGTTTTAATCTCCCTTTATTTAAAAATGCACATATTTTTATTATTAAAGGGACAAAAATTATCTATTGGAAATTCTATTTTACTCAATCCTGTGCTTTTCTATTCTTCTAATATAGCCTATCTTTATGTGTCTAAAAGTTTCAGTTCACAGTCCTCTCATTTTAATTGGTTTAGTACATCAAAGTGCTAAGAATTCTGAAGACATTAATGTATTCAATGTTACTAAATAAGTGAGAAAATGGATTTATTACTATAATTATTTATATTATTATTATACATATAATTTGATATCTGTAATTTTTAAATGATCTGTGTACCTTTCCATGGCTTTAGCAGTGTAAGGCAAGTGCATTTCAATACTGTGTTCATCTTCATCTGTTTGTAAAGACATGCGCTCAAACATTCCAGTCTTCCACAGATCTGCATAAACTGAAAAATTTCAAACATATTAATATATTTTAAAAAGGAAGAAATGGATACAGCAGCATAACCCTCCCCTCCCCTTTTCTGCTTTATACGTTAGACTGATGATTCCTGAAGAATTAACACTTGAACCACAGCTTGCAGTAAGAATGCTATTCATAGTTGTTCTGATGAAATCCCACCCCCTCACAGCCTAGAAATGAAATAGGCCACTCCAAACAAACAAATAAAAAATTAAAACTACAGAAGGTTTAAGCACATAAAAAACAGGAAAATACATATGGAAATATGCTAGCTTTATTTGTATTTGCTCATACATACTGTAGTTTTGGGAATACTAATGTAAGATTTCAACTGTATAAAATAATGACAAAACTGTGGAGTAATGGCACATTGAACAGCTTTTAATGTTTATAAAATATAATAAGGGACATTTTTCAGATATAGCTAGTATTTTTGTTTTAGAATCTAAAAGCTTGTCTGAAAATCTAAAAGCTTGTTAGAGCTAGATATGCACAAAATTAACCAATCTGAGAACAGGAACATGCCATTGAGAGAGCGAATCAACAATCTCTACAAGTAAATTCTATGACCCAGAGTAGTTCTAAGTATCCCAGATATGGATTCCAAATGAGCATTTCATCTGGAACACTTCAATCAGCTTCTAGGTCAGAAACTTTATAATACCCTGGAAAGTACCATCTCTGGAATGATATGGTCAAGTAGGATATTTGCCATGATTGGAGTTGAAGCGGGACGTTTTTCAATTCTTCAGAATATCCTATTCCCAAATTGATGAGTTTTGCACATTCTGATTTAAACCATGAGCTTACTACGTGACTCCCAGCTGAAAATGTGGTTAATTTTTAGAGAAATATACATTGGAAATAAACACATTTACTTGTCATTTTGCTATTAGGCTTAGTGTATCGATTGAACGCAGGCACATAGTTTTCATGTGGCTATGAATAACTTTTACTCCTTCCATAGCCACAGCTTACCTAGTCTGGATGTGACTTCCACTTCACCTTAACTTGGTGTAATTAAGTATCATCAATCAATGCAGTAACTGAGACAAAAAAACAAAAGTAGCAACAAAGCAGAATCGCTTCCATTGACGTTATCTCCATTGTTCAGGTTTATTTAATCACTCCACGCAGGGTTCTTATTTTAAACGATCTGGTGGAAGGATTAGACTTTGCTCATTCCACACCTGGATGATCTGTGACTGACTAGATATGCTCCTGCATTTTTGTTTAAAACGTAAAATCTTGGAACTGGCAGCTGCCAGTTACCAAAGATGTAGAGAAGTAGCTGCAGAGAAATATAATAGGTAAACAACTGCAGGTTGTAATAAATTGTGTTGTGTGTGGCATGCACTATGGTTAATATTAAATTATGCTTATATGTAAATATACCTAAGACAGTCACCAACAAGCTTAACATATACTGTAGTTCATGTACTGAGTTAAGCTTTAACATGGTTTGTATTTTGACTTAATACACTATATGAATTCAGTCTTTGTGTGTTAAAATTCTATGCAAACGCAGCCAATATGTAAAAGAAGCAATAAGTATTAAAACCTTCTGCATCAATACAGCTTCCTTTTTGTACAAATGGTTGAGATAAACTATGCAGAATATACAGTCTCAGAAAAATAATAAGACTAAATTGGCTAAGAACTGGTTTTGTTTGTGCATTGCATGAATTGTGTACAGTTACCCTTTTGATCAATTCGCAAATCATATAGGGGAGTTCTATATATATCCACACTGGAAAGTGCACATCTGGAGAGGGGCACATGATGGGAAGGCCCAAGGATGAAAATTCGCCGTCTGAAGATTAATAAGAAAAAACATATGAGCAAAATGTTTCACAACTAAAGCACATCAAGAGATCTTAGATAGATTCTCTTGTTTAATTTCCACATTATATTTGCAATGTGGTTGATTGTGGGAAGTTGAATCACATTAATACCTGGATCACATGAAGAGTTTTGTATAGAATTTGGCAAGCACAATCATACGGCAAAAAATAATCTGCATTGGGACAGGTATAGAGTTGGCATTTGACAATACAAAGGCTTCTTCTGAACACAGAATACATCTTTCAGATTCTTCTTCTGAACACAGAATAAATCTTTCAGATTCTTTTTTCCATTGCAATCTCCTGCTCTGCTTTCCATTTAATTAAAGATGATTCCCCCATCCATAAAAAATAGATTTTAGACAAGTATGTGGGAAAAAAGCATCAGTAAAAAAATCATACAAGTCCCCCTACATTCTGTACGTACATCTCAGGATCCAGATTATGTTGTAACTGATAAACAGATTTCCTCTCCTGACAAATCCACCTTAAATAATTTTATGTTGTCTTAATCAGTATCTACACAAACTGCATCTGGTTGTACTTAGGACAAGAATGTTCTTGAATGCTACTTACGTAATTGAAGGATCCACTTGTTTGTATGCATGAGCTGCACAAGACCCACAGTAAGTATATCCTGCATGTCTGCCAAAAACAAAGACACTTTCTTTGAAGCTGTTTTTGGAATCTCTGTAGAAAAATCTCAATAAAAGAAATATTTGAGTTTGATCAGCAGATACTAGACCAATCTACAGATATCAGGTGAGTGCTCCAAGCTAAGTACTAAAAATTAAGGTGAAAAGTTTATTTATGTGGCAGAAAATAAAGTGGGTACTAGCAGTGAGAAAACTATGATGTAATGATCAGATCTGGCCTCCAAGATCTCCTGACCCAACCCAGTGCAATGATTCAAAAGTAATTATTTTATAGAAAAAGGGAGTAGCAAGTAAAATCAGGCCTCCCTGGGAGCTGCTGTTTCAAGCTGATTGAACCATATTGAAAAGAATTCCTGGAATCTTTCCTTGTTCCTCCTGACAAGAAAAACAAGGAATGCCTGTCTGGTCATGCCAAAGGGATACAGATTCTGAAAAATTAGGTGGGGAAAAAATACAGACTCGTTGAAAGAAAAAATCCTCAGCCCAGGTGTGTATGCCATATAAAGATTGTTAACTCTAGGCACAGAAAAAGGAAGTCACATCTGTATATTTTAATTAAAAATTAAAGTGAAAATTGTAGGCAGAAGATTGCTTGGAAGACTTAATATTTCAAGTATTCAGTTGAGTAGCAAAAGATGGTTTTCATAAAAGTATAGTTTCCTCTGATTAGGGCTCAAAAAACCATATTTGTGAGAAAAGAATAATATGGATGAACATAAAAAAGGATTCTTAATAAGAATTGCTTGACTAATTATCTACTTAAGTCTCTCTCTCTGTATGTGTGTGTGCGTGCGTAAACTAGAGATATTTTAATTTAAAGATTTAATTTGCTCATTGCAAATGACTAAATTCATGAAATGGCTAGCTATTCTAAAAGAAATTAAAAATAAGACAGAAGTAGACATATTCTTGTATCTTTCATTCAAACTAGTTTACCCTCACATATAGCCATAAACTAATTGCTACTGATATCTTGTTAGACTGAGTTCAGAGTAAGCCAGAGCTAATTGTCACAGTGAAACCAAAGCAATTAAAGTGTACCTGTTCTTGTAGCTCAACAGTCAACCTACAATAAATGGTAAGAAACTGCTACCAAGAAGTCAGGGGAACAAGACTAGTTTATCATCGATCAATATAAATTGGGATAAGGAAGATTTTGCTCCCTCTAATTACTTGAGGGGAGTAGTAACTTTTTCTAACATCTTTGTATGAATTCTTGGGATAGCCCTTTTATAATCTTCAGTGAATAGGAGGAAGACGGAGGGAAACTTACGGTGCAATAATGGCTCTAGCAGGTCTTTTGGTAGATTGTACTTGAGAGAGCCAACCTTCTAGTTGTGCACTCAGCTGAGGTCCTACAGAAAAAAAATGGATTTTTAAAATAATGTTATCAAAGAATTATTCCTTGTTATAGTTCCCATGTATTTAATTCTTCTTGTACCAGCAATAGTTTAAAACAATACAAGCTTGACTTTCAATCAAGCCCTATTGTATTTAATGATATTTTTAATCTGAAAAACTCATTAGGAGATTATGGAGCTACTAAGAAGTAGTTGTCAATGTTTCCTGCTTTGTATTTTAGCCAAAGTTGATCTACTGATGCATTAGTTTTACTAATACCAATGAATGAAATGGAACAGATTTATTTACTGATGCAAATGACTTATTCAGGGACAAAATATACACCCGGGGGAAGACTCAGAAAAGAAAAAAGAATCAGATTTCTTGCACAAGTAACACAAGACCATGAGGCAAGAATCACAATAACATTGTAGTTTTAAAACCACAGTCAGCTTCTCATTTACCTCATTTGTCATTATTTCTCCAAGCTTTGCTTGGCCAGAAACATATACTCAGTTGCTGAAGATAATTCTCTGGTGTACAGATAATACTATCCAAACTTATTAAGAAGATCAATAATACCTGCTGAATGTAATTAACTTTACATCTGCCATAGCCTCTCTCAAATGTGGTTTATAAATTGCTGTTTGGAGTTCACAACTAAATTAACATTGTTCATTGTTAGAATAGAAAACTAGTTTCCTTAGTGTGATGGATAGGAGACATCAATCAATGAAAAACAGTTATTTTAATGCTAGATGAAGAGCAGTTTGAAACTGCCTTGCAAGATATCTCTTTCCACCAAAACTAAATCCAGGAGCAATTTCTATCTTTTAGATGATAACTTTTCGATCTCCTCAGAACAGCATCTTTATAACAAGATGTTTTTTAACATTTATTGGGAGTTGGCTAAATTATCTACATTATATTCACTCTACTCTTTATGCACTCTCTCCTTTCAATGCACTTTATATTCCCTGGTACAATTACTTTATACACATAACTACAGTTGCTAAAAATTTGAAAGATGACTGGTGAATATATTAAAATAAACTGTACCACATGGATATTTAAAAAGGAAGAGTGTTTTAAGTCTGGCTTAAGGAATTACTAAAAACTAAAGCAAAACTTTTTAAAGACAATTTGCCTCTAAATAGTTAAAATCATGCTAAATGTGTTAGCATTCACCATGTAATCAACATTTCATTGTTTCAAATACTGACTTAAAGCAACATTTTTTTCTCAATAGTTTGCCTAACTGAATTGGCCAGCACAGCCAGCAGCCAGTAATTATGAGAGTTGTGGTCAAGAAGATCTAAAGGGTACCAGGTTGCCCACCAAAAGTGCATTAAAACCCACTTTAATGAACACAGTAGTGCTAAGAAAAGTAAAGAATGAAATAATGCATCATTCAATCATTGTGAAAATCCTATTCCTATTTCAAGGCAGGAAGTGAAAACAAGTTTTCCTTGGAAGTTGTCTGATGCTTATATTAAATGCATTTCTCCCAAAATTTCTCCGCATCAACTCCAGAGTCCAAAGTTAACTTAAAATTACTTCCAGAAATCCTTGATTTAAGGCCTACAAATATATGTCCATGAGCAAATAAACTGATATCTCCAAAGGATGAGCATTTTCACATAATGCTAAACTTTTTTTCAGACAAATCTTGGATTTAGAAGTGCCCTTTAAAATCCATTACATTTGCATAATGTTTCAGTAGCTTCCACAGATTTCTGAATGTGTTTTCTATTATATTTTTGGTCAAGAGTTACTAAATAAAAATCATATATATTTCAGAGATCCATGTAGGATGAGGAAGAAATGAGGTGTAGTCTAATCTATACAGTATTAGAAGAATGCTATCTCAGTGTCAAGAGAAAACTTGACAGAAAACTGTAGTCACTTAATAATCCCGAAGAAATGTTTTATTTAATGTATTTTAAAACTACAATTTAGATATGCTTCAGTAAGAATGGTCAAAAGAAAAATGTAAAGTTTGATCACTATCCTTATTTTGGATTCTGGGAAATCTTGCAGGGGTGGGATTCAACCGGTGTTACTACTGGTTCGGTGACTACCTTAAGCTGTGCCACCTGGATAGCTGAAAAGCGCTGTGCGCAGGTGCGCAGCATTTGAAAAGCCTTTTTCCTGCTTTTTCAACCTCAGCTGTGTTGCGCAAAACAGCTGAGATTAATAAAGCAGGAAATAAAGGCCAGGTAATAGCGCGGGCGGGCCAAACAGCAACAAACACAGAACTAGTTCGGTGTCTGCTGCTCTTCAGAGCTACCGGTTCTTTAGAACCAGGTAGAACCAGTAGCATCCTACCCCTGAAATCTTCTATTTGTGACTGAAATATCAAAACCATGTAGCAGTGTGTTTCTGTCCCAAGGTTTGTTAGCATTTGACTAGTTTTGGGCCTATCGGATTTATTCTTTTTATTAAAATCTTAACCAAATTTTGGAAATCTTAACAGAGTACTATTATTTATGCACTTACATCATACTAAACACTGAAGAGTAAATTTTGACGATGTTTGATAGTTACAGAGAGAATGAAACATGATTAGGAATATTATATCTATATGATTGAATTTATAATACAGTGGAATTCCAACAAAGTCATCTTGATTCTCCCAGATATATTTTGTAAATATATTTATAATCATAATCCAAATGACTCTTCTATGAATAATAAGGGCAGAGATCCATATTTAGTAACACTGGGTAAGTGACTTTTTTATTTTAAATATACCAAACTATTAAATATTTTAACACAAAATAATTATGAAAGCAAATACTCTCCGATATTAGGTGCTTTTTCAAGAGACAACTGGACTTTGTTTTTTTTCTTTTGAAGACATTTCGCTTCTCATCCAAGTAGCTTCTTCAGCTTTGACAGGATAGTGGAGAATGGCAGGATTTATATTCCTTGCAGACAGCTGGGAATTTACATCCTTTTAGAGGGTCTTTGAAGCATTTGAGTAGTTTATCTGTGTCCTCAGGGTCACCTGAGTAGTGCTCCTGGTTCCTGTAGTCTGCAATTTTTCCTCTGGAAATCCACTCCTATTCCCACACCATTCAAAGGGTTTTCATCCCAAATCGTATAGCTAAAAGTCTGTAGAGATTGAGACTGAGAATCTCTATAGTCCCTGATATTAGTTAAGAAAGTTTCCTCAGGACATCCAATATAAATGGTGTGAAAAGAAAGATTAATAAACAAGCTATATCTTAACTAGGGTCTTGGTGGTGCAGGCTGTTAATCATCTAGCACTTAGTGCAAGCTGCCTGCAATTAGTGCAGGTTCGAATCCCACCAGGCTCAAGGTTGACTCAGTCTTCCATCCTCTCGGGATAGATAAATTGAGGACCCAAGATTGTTGGGAGCAATAAGCTGACTTTGTAAATATGCCGCTTGGGGGGGCCAAAAAGCCCTAGTAATAAGCAGGCATATACAGTGGAATGAAGGCTATTGCCGAGCACCTAGCATGGTGCTCCATAGACTGTAAACCACCCTGAGTCTCCAGAGAAGGGCGGCATATAAATGTAATTAAAAAAAACAAAAAACTACCAACCTAGTCAGCCTTAAATGGTTTATAATTTGACAAGTCTACATTTATCTGGCTGTTAGGATCTGAGGTTTTTCTGACAAAAGAAGTTAGCCTTCACTTGTGATACTCACAATCTTGGAATGCATTGTCAGAAGTTGCATTCCGTCCCACTGCTTGGCATTTGTAAAAAAAAAAAAGTTATACCACCAAACTTTTATTGTCAGAACTTTTAATTAATGTTAGAAGTAATAGTATTAATTTTAATTTATGTTTTTAATTGCTTATACTGATTTTATATTTTAATTTTGACAGCTACATTAATTGTTCATCAGAATTTAAAGGTGGAATACAAATAAAATAAAAACCAGACTCTGCTCAGACTAAAGTGTAGTCTGGTTTAAACAATGTGCTAAACCAAAATGTGGCATGTCTGTTTTTTGTTTAGACTTGTTTTACACTTTATGCCAAACCGCTGTTTGTTCAATCACAATTTACTTAATCAACTAAAATTGCCTAAACTTGCCCAAGCACATGCCATGCTTTACAGGATGCAATATTTATTCAATGTGCTAAGTTAAAGTGAAACAAATCCATTACAGTTTAGACCAATATAAACTTAGCAAATGAAACAAGTAAAACCACTGAGATATCTGTCCGTCTGTCTGTCTGTCTGTCTGTCTAACATCCTTTTTGCTTAGCATTAATTCCTTTTCTGCATACTGATTCACATACACACAATGCTTAATAGTATATCGTATTAGACGATAAATGCAAATTTAAAAAATGCAAGCAGCAATAGCACAAGAAGCAAAATGGTTCTTGAATAGATGAACTTTTCCTATTTGAGGAAAACATACAACTCAGGCAATCAGAAGAGAAGAGGAATACAACAGATTTCTATTTGATGTGACACTATTTGAAATTAAGTTCTTTCTTCATCATCCTTTATCACATAGCATCAGCATTTCAGAGAAATAAAAAGAAACATTTATAATATAAAATAGTCAAGTGAAAGAAAATAATTGAATCAGCACAATTTTTAAGATTTTCAAAATATAACTTTATTACAGTATGTATCCCTCCCCCCATCTATTTATCTACCTACCTACCTACTTGCCTGCCTACCTACCTACCTACCAGAATCTGCCAATTGTGGATAAACTATTGTGCCTGATGAAAGTTCTAGTCTTTAAAAATATATACACATAAAGTTGATGATCCCAAAGGTGTCACCACACTCTTCTTAAAAGAACATTTGCTTGCAGATCATTTTATACTTTGATGCTTAATCAGCATTTGCTTCAGCAAAATGGGCTGGCGTATACAAGTTCTTTTGTAAGCTCATGTCAGATTTTTTGTATAATAAGCAAGAGACCACAGCAAACCTGTCTAGCCAGCCAGTTCAGTTTTCTATCTTGCTGCCAACTCCCTAGAGTAGGGAATGTGTTTACTCTGCAGTATATATAAGTTTGGACACAATAGGAGTATCTCCACATCATGTAAAATCCATTAATTTATTTATTTAAACTTATAATTTGCCTCAAGAAATTTCAGGATTCTGATTTAGTTTTGTGGAAAGCAAATGAAAACTTCATTCATCTAGACTTTTTTTCCCCTAATTTCCACATGCAGTGTATTCAAGACCTGGTATGGAAGAGAGGAAGTAAATATGAGGTAATCATACATTTGTGTGTCTCTACAAATTTATACCACTTAGCTTCTGGTCTTCAGCTGAAAACTCACATTTCTAGGATTGTGCAAAAATATGGATTCAAAAGGGAACACGGTTCAAAATATGTAGAGCAAACATTACATCTATTAGCAAATCCTTAAGGAAGCTGCATCTTTTCCTAACTTACATAAGCTTGGCACATGATTTAAGAAAACACCAACAAATGCAGTGTGCATGTTTCTATGTCCCCTAAATCACTTTTCCCATTCACATTCAGACTGCTGAATAATTATATTTATTGCTTTGCCAAAACAGTCCTCTCTATTTCCCCCGTCGTCCTTCTGTAATGTACACTGTGAATTTATTAATAGGAACAAAAATCTTTATTTCAAGTGATATAATAGAGTTTTTTACCTTAACATTAAACCTTCCAACTACAGTTACAGCCCCAAAAGTTCCAAACTGACCTCATAAAAAGATGCTAGATCCATTTCTGATTTAGTTTCCCTCCTCTACACTTTTATAAACAACTAGGAAATGCAGATGTATCTTACTGGGGGGAAAAAAACCAAATAAAACGGATCGGGTAACAAATAGAAACGGTCTTTTCCAACAATTTTTATTAAAAGATGTAAGTTTTTGTGAGCTGCAGCTCATTTTACTTTGTGGATAGAGGTATATCTAAAATATATATAACTAAAACAAAGCTGAGAAAAGACATCAGGAAGTGAGTGAAAGGTTCCCTAACAAAAAAATCGGAGTCAAGAGCAGTTCAATTTTTTTTCTTGTTTCCACAGTTAAGACTGGACACTTATACCAACTCTTCCACCATAATGAATAATTATTACCCACAAAGATTCACATTAAAGCCCAAGGAATTCTGAGTCCCTGCAAGGCTCACCATACTGGCAATCTGTGGCATGTAATCTGAGGCCTCCCATTTGTAGCAAATGTAAAAGGTATAATGTTCAGGAAGATAAATAGTTTTTACTATAAATTTAGTCTTCAAACAGTGCTATCTTTCATCCGCTGCTATTAGGATAATAGCCTGATTTATGGTAAAGTACCTTTCAGGTCTCCAGAAGACAGATCCAGTAATAAAAGGACTGGCTCCATCTCTTCTAGTTAGAAAACAAAGTATAAGCTTCTCCCTAGCCTATGGAAAAAGCTCCTTCCTTTAGCAAAGTAGTCACTTCAGCTGAGTGATTCAACTTCCCTTTAATTGTGTATTTTATTGTAATAACAAATGTGTAACCAGTAAGACACATGGAAACAGAAGAATATATAACATGGTATAGGAAGGTAATGCACATCCTAGATACTAGGGGCCACTTTCTTCACCTACTTCTCTTTCTAACTAGAGTAAGATCATCAAAATCTTTTTGTAATGAACAAAATACTGCTAGTCTTCTTGGTCACTGAAGATGGATCTAAGATATACTACAGCATTACTCAAAGGTTGGTCAGTTATTCTTATGAGCGCCCCAAATCTGTGTCTGAAGAGATGAGCATATATTTTATAATGTCTTATAGAGGTAGGTTATTCCACTCCAAAGCTATTTAAAATGTTTATTAACATTATTCCTGCTTTTAAATCTGGCAACAATCATTCCTGTGCAGAAAGTGCTAAGAACAAAGAAATTTTTTTCTTGTTGACTATGAACACCATGATTATGTATTACCCAATTCACCTGTTAACTGTGAGACAGAAAACTCATTTCCCCAATTTTCTTTTTAATAGAAAACAATCGTTCCTTTGCTGGTCTAATCTACATTTAAATTAGATCCACAGTCATATTCACATTTTGGGCTCAGTGGGATCTAGAAAGTGTTCTAAACCATGAAGCAAAGATCTGGCCAGAAATACCTTATACAGGTTCCCAAGAATACTCCTATCTCCACAACCCTTCAAACCAAGGCTTGAGCTATCAGAGTCCTGGATTCCTGGTAAAATAAGTTCACAGAAAATTAGTTCGGGGTGGGTAGGTCAGTAAGAACTTATATATTACTGACAAGACCCATGTAAGGAAATGAGATGGCAGAAGCATGTACCTATTGGTTCAATACGTATTAAATACCTAGAAATAGAGCTCTTGGCTTGTCCTTGAAATTCAATGCTGTGATAATCGTGCTTTTATCAGCTTTATAAGGTTCAGCCACCCAGATAGTAAGTTTTCTTTCTTGGCATTGCATCTCTGAAAACCTTCCTTCCCTCTTCGTTAATTGTAACTTCAGATGTAGAATCCACCTAGAGAGTGCCAGCATACTTTTAGCTAGATTCATGCAAGGTCTAGAAACAGTAACACATCAAGCTGAGCTTTTGCCATACAGGACATTATGGAAGCAGCTTGTCTAGGTAATCATAAATGTGCAGCCACTGGGTCCTTAAAGGGCCCAGAGAGACATTTTCATATTTTGATGAATAGACTCAGTGACAAAACCAGAGTGAAAAAGAGAACTGATAAGTGAAGCTGATTGCTCTTGCATACAAATCTGAGGAACCTTTGTGGGGGGAGGAGGGTTCCTGGTTGGGATATTAGGTAAGTTTCTGACAAATCCACTAAAATTAGAAAGTTAATTACGTTATTTTAAAGCTTCATTGCCTGATAAATTTATTATGAGGGTTCAGTTCAAGACAGTATTTTGGCAATGTAAAGAGAATGCGGGGGGAACAGAATGTAGATCTCTTCTGGGATACAGTAGGTACTTTCAATCTACCTGTTTTGGTAGGTGAGGTTATAGGTATGTCTGAATTTCTGCAGTTGTAGGGCCACTTAAAAAGTAATGGAATAAAGCTGAGAAATGTCTACCTTGGTTCTTGTGTGCTAAACCTGGCAATGTTTTGGTTATTGAGTCTGGGAATCCAAGAGGGTATATCACCCAATCTGCCGAGAACTAAGTAGGGAATTTGATCTTTGGTGTGAAAAGAAAATGCAGGACATCTATTGTATTTGCTTTCTTCTTTCTATTGGGCTATAGGCAAAATCAGACTTATCAATACTTAATAGTTATTTGTCAATTGCTTACAATATAATAGGTATAAGTAAAACATAGTTATGAATACATGGATACATATAAGAAAAATAAAATATAAAAGAAACAATAGGACAGGGACGGTAGGCACGTTGGTGCGCTTCTAATAGCTTCTTCCCAAAGAAGGGCTTTGCTGCAAGTTTGACTTCCAGCTGTTGGTTGGTTCAGGCAACCTCTGAGTCTGTAATGGTATCTGGGAAAGTGATTGGGAGACAAGGCAACAAAAATTCTACCTAGGGAGTGATCAGAACTAGATCACAGCTGGATACTGGGCAAGGCAAGAGGCTCAGAAAAGACCCTACTTAGTTTCTCACAGGTATTTCCCAGTGCCTACTCAGCTGTCAGAGAAGGAAAAAGTTCAAGGAGCCATCCTCTGTAACCTTCTCTTGTCAGCCTCTTAACCAGCCTCAGCCTTCTGATGCTCAGTGCTCCTATTGTAATAGATGGTGGGATGTTCATAGACTTGCCACATTATGGCCCTGCTCAAGACCTTGTTTACTGTGGTACAGGAACTGGCCTTCAACCTTGCGGGATTATTTGTAGGCTTGAAGCAAGCATTACCACTCATCTTCATGCTGTGCCCACCTGGTGGTCTGATCAAGCTCTTTCACAATCTTCTACATTAATCTGTCAGCTTGGCTATGTAGCTAAAATCTCCTGCTGTCACATCACTCAGCCTACAGAGAACAGCCAGGAAGCATTTTTGTATACTATAGTGGACAGAGTGCTTGTTAACAATTTCTGGGCTCTTTCTCTTGGTCTCTCTCATTCTTGATTCCTAAGTAGAGAGTTGATGGAACATTTCCTTTGAAAATTCCTCTAGAAGACAAAGACGGTGAGGAAAAAAACCTTAAAGCCTGCTTTCTAGCTGGAAAAGATGGAAATCTCCTTCCTTACAAGCTTCATTTCTAGTGACTGAGAATAGCATCCTTCTTCCACTGGCATTCTTCCACTCAACTGGTCTATTTTTCATTTTAGGATTGAAAGCCAAGAGGCAAACTGTGAAAAGAACTCCAAAGGGCTAAGAAAAGTAGGTGATGCTGTATAAACAGCAGCAGATATAGCTAGCTATTTAAGGCCATAACCAATACAGTTTCTTCATTGCTTTTTTGCTCCAACAACCATATCTCCTTATTTTTAATAAGGAGTATGCTGAGCTTTCATGAAATGCTAATGTTGGTGAATCCATATAAAGAGGCTCAGCATGTCATATAGATGTGAAAACCTAGTAGCACATGGCTTACGCTTCTCTATAATCTTTAGATCAACATCATCATCCAATATAATGATTGGTTTGAAATTAGTCCTATTTTCTGTCCTCCTATGAAGAGATAAAAAATGTATTTGCAAATATGGGATGCTTCTGCTGAGTCATCACTGTAAGTACATTAAAATATATGTGAAAGGATTGAAATGGATTCAGATTTTTTTTTAAAAAGAACATTTAAGAAAAGCTGGGAAGTGACAGCTATATACCAACTAAAATTATTTCTCCTATATACTTGGAGAAGCCCTCAATTTTTCCAATCATCTGTCTCAAATCACAGGATAGAATACTGTTAATAATACCAATACCAGTGCACCATACCTGTATACAATACCAGACATAACAAGGCTATATTTGGTAGCCAACTCTTCTGCAACTCTGCTTAACAAGAAGTCTTATTGTGTTTATAACTAGACCTTCAAATGGTATGAGACAGCATTTTAAGTCTACCTTCCACACATCTGAAACCATAATCACATATGCTTTGTTTGGTGGATATATTTGTCTAAAAAGTAATACAGAATACATTTAATCACTTCCCAGATAACTAAACAATAGAATTGTATTCTATGCTGCAAAGATTTGAAACTAAAAAAAAGCAAAGCATGCTATAAAACCAAATTATAATTTCTGCTATGAAAGATTTAGTTTAAAATTTTAAGCAAGTAACAAGTAGCCTGATGTGCTATTTATATGCTTGTAAAAATTGATGTTCCCTCTCTCCATCACATTTTTCAGATGAGAGTATACATTCACAAGGTAGATGAAGTAAGCATGTGTTGCTTTGTCTTTCCCTAGAGAGTTTTTTTAGGCTAAGTGAAATATCTGATGAGCACATACAGAAAAAAAAAATCATAGCGTAGGCAATGTGAATCTTACATCCTGCAGAGGGCACTGTTGTGCACGTTTTCTCAAGAAACTACTGTATAAGAAACAAAGGTGGGGGGAAAGAAAAATATTGATAACTGGTTAATTTACCGATACTGGAAATCAAGTGACATCTAAATGCACCCACTTAAAAGCATTGTCTTCTTTACAATTTCACTGCATGTGTGATGCAAAAATTCAAATACAGACAAACAAAAAGATTTTAAAATAACCTTTCAAAACCTTAAACCCTGCCTGCACTGGCATCTTTCAATTCCATGGGATTTCAATACAGAATTTAAAAATGTATTTTTCAAAATTGTTCCACCCCACCCCACCCTGGATAGTAAGGATGATGAAGGCCGAGTAGACAAATGCCTACTAGTCTGGTCCTGAGTTACAACTGCTGTGTTCCCACAATGCAATTCGCCCCCTCCCTCGCTTTACCCTAAATGACCCCTTTTCATTCACATACACACTTCGGGGATCTTGTTCGGGTCCCCGACTCCACACGAAACCCATCCCCACCCCCGAGGATTCCTCGTCGGTTCTTTGTCCTAGGCACCTTCGCTGAAAGGCGCTGTCCGCTTCCTCTACGGGAGTATATTATAAAGAGAAGTAGGGGAGATTTCCGGGGCCAGCCTTAGATCTTTTCTTCCAGGCTCTGCCGATTCCTTGGGGAATCGATCCTCAGGCCAAGCAGGTCATTGTTTGGGGGAGGCAGAGGACGATTAATTGCGGTGGTGGGATCTAGAAGAGGGTCCCGGCATTCCCGGCGAAAAGTGCTGATTCAGTCAAAGGCCCACTCGGGCCCCAGCGATCATGGGGGGAAAAAAGCCTTTTCCGCAATAATAATAATCGCCGCCGGCTTCCGCGATTAATCGCTGCTATATCCCCCGAGAAGTAACAGGCGCCCTCCCGGTTTTCCTGGCAGAGTAACGTCGGCCGATTTTGCAACACGTCTTCTTTCCCCTTGGCCAATGCTCCCCTAACGGCGATGGCACACACACCGAAGTTAATTTCACGGCAGCTTAAGCACCGCTCGGCAGCGCCCTACTGGATTCAATGGGATTTCCTTCCCAGCAAACACGTCCGAGATTGCAGCCTTATTAGGACAGGGACTTTGGGGAATTGACAGTCGACTTTTTTTTTTTTCTCTCCAATTCAAGGGGGAGGATGGGGCATCGCCAAAAGCTAACGCCGCCCGCGATCCTAAGTTTCCCGATCCGCCTTTCCATGTGTGTGCAAAGTGGCCTTTGGAGAAGAGCACGGATTCAATGCCTCCGGGCAGTTTTACCCTCATTCGCGTCCACTTAATATTCCACTTATTCGAGATTTACGGACTTGGCTTTCTCCGTTGAACGAAAAGGAGTTTCGGGCGCTAAAACTCGCCCCAATCCCCCGACAGCCCCCCGCCGCTCCCTCAATTTGGCTCCCCAAGCAAGCCCCGGCAGACAACCCCCACCCATCCACCCACCCACCCACAGAGGCTTGTGACCCAGCTCGTACCTGAGGCCGTGTACCAGCTGCCGGCATGGCTGGCCTCCCGGCAGAGCGCTCGGTTGGACATCTTGGTGCCTGAGCCGCCTATGGTGTTGGGGGAGTGTCGGGAGGGGGGAGGGCAGGAGACGAGTCCGGCCGCGGCGGTATTAAGTCCCCCTCCTCCCCCGGCAGAAGTGAAACCCCCGGGAAGGGGGAATCGGTGCTGCTGGAGGAACCCCGGGGTATAGAACGCAAGGCAGTGGAGGCGGCACGCAGCAAGGCGCTCGGAACTGCTGTAGGATCCGCCGGCCTGTGCGCAGACAGCGGAGGAGAGGAAAGGAGGCGGAGGAAGGCAGAGCCTAAAGGGGACAAAGGCCAAGGCAGCAACCGCCGCCAGGGCGATACCCACAGAGCAGGCGGCAGCCGCCGGGTTTGGCCTAACTCGGCTCCTGTGGCATAATAACTAGACCAGCGTGGCTCTCCATTGGGCAAAGGAAAGCAAAAGGTCCTGTGGCGATTGGGTAATGGTTTTCCCTGTTCGCCGGACGGGCATAATCGCAGCTTCCCATTGAGCAGCGCTCTGAAAAGCCTCCTCTCGATTGGCTGATGGGAAGGTTGCGGGCGGGATCATTTAAGATTGGTCCCGGGAAGTTGCCGTGGCGATGGCATCTGGCCTCCCTGATTGGGGGGTTTGTGTCTCTGAGGTGAAGGGAAGATTAGAGGAAGAGGTGGGCTTGGGAGAGAAGGAGGCGGGATCACCTCGAGGGGATAAGAGGGATGCTGATGGTTTTTTTTTTGAGGTTGGGTGGGGAGTTGTTCAAGGGAGGGAGTGGAAAAGCGCGTGTGAGAGTCACTGCTTCTGCTCTGCGTGGTCCACTCGAAAGTTAGACTGCAAAAAAAGGTGGATTCCCGGAAAAGATTGTCGCCGCTTAATATTCCGGGAACTGGAGCACCCGGATGTGTTGCACTACAACACCCATAATGTGTACAGCTAGCAGTGGGTACTGGAAGTTTTAGTCCAGCACGTTTGAAAGCTTCCAAATTAACTCAGTTTCTGGCAGCTGCTCAGTTTCTAATTTAAAAAAAGGAATGGAGAAAGAACTTTCTTTGCCTCTGAAAAAGAATATAAAATATTGTTGGGAAGAAGAAATCCGGTCTGATCTGGTGCTGGAAATAAAATGGTGGCTGACTGGCTGCAGGTTTATTTGGATTCCAGAAACTTCAGTGCCATCAGCAAATGTTTCTGGGGTGGCTGACCGCTTGGTTTAGGAATGGATGGGTTTCTATGGGGTTCTGAGATGCTCCTATGGGGGTAATGCAATGTAGAGAGCCTTGGGTCTTTTGCTATTCTAATGGTGGAAGGTTAATCCAATTTTAGGACATAAGTCTTGTCCTGTTCTTAGAAATTGGGTGGGAAATGTAAATTCTTAATCCCATCAACTCCAGCCTGGGGGAGCTGAAGATGTTTTGTTTATGAACAGATTGGTCCAGTTTTTCTCAATGGATACAAAATATCCATCTCTAAAGACTTGAGGCTTCTGCTTGAGGCTATTAAGAAATGTGGCTGCTTTCTTCCTTTGTTAAGATTTTTTTCTTCTTTGGGGAAATATTCTGTCTCTTTTTAATGTTAAGAATAAATAATATTTTATTCTGGGGAGGTGGGGGCTTCCTACAATGTACTGAAAGAACATAAGATATAAGTAAGATATTGTATAGCAAAGGCCTTAAATAATTACAAGTTGACTATTGTAATGTTATTAATATTTTAACACCTTACAGTTTGCTTTATTGTATTCGGAATAATCTATTCTGGAGAGAAATAGAACAAAAGAGTTATGTTGGAATCATTTCAGTTTTGCAGGTAGAGACAGCAATCTTTTAATTATCAGACATGAGTTGTTCTGAGATTCTTATTTTGAAGCAACCAAGATTGATCTAATTGTTTAAATATTTAACATTTATACAGCATTGGTTTAATATTGACATGCTTGTTGGACATTCAGTCAGCACAATCGTCATCCAAAAACAGTTATAAGAACCAGCCTAGAAAGTAAGAACTGAGTTCAAGTTCTATCTTAGCCATGAAAGCCAGCTGGGTGTCTTTGGGCCAGTCACTCTCCCTCAGCCCAACTCACCTGACAGAGTACTTGTAATAGCCTGATAGAACAGAACAAAACAGAACAATAGAGTTGGGAGGAACCTTGGAGGTCTTCTAATCCAATCCCCTGCTCAAGCAGGACACCTTGTCTTGGCCTCTATTCAGACAAGTACCTGTAGTTGTCTAGTCTCTTCTTAAAAGCCTCCAGTGATCGAGTACCCACAACTTCTGAAGGCAAGCCATTCCACTGGTTACTTGTTCTTACCATGATATTTCTCTTTCGTTCTAGGTTGCTTCTCTCCTTAATTAGTTTTCATCCATTGTTTTTTTTTATCTTCTGGTGCTTTGGAAAACAGGTTGACCACCTTCTTTGTGGCAGTCCCTCAAATATTGGGACACTGAAATCATGTTGTCTCTAGTCCTTTTCACTGGACTAAAACTCAATTCCTGCAACTGTTCTTCATGTTTTAGCCTCCAGCTCCCTAATAATCCTTGCTGTTATTTTCTGCACTCTTTCCAGAGTCTCTACATTTTTTTTATAATGTGGTGATCAAAACTGGATGCAGCATTCTAAGTGTGGTCTTACTAAAGTTTTATAAATTGGTACTAATGCTTCACATGGTCTTGATTCTATCCCTCTGTTATTGTAATTTAGGATTGCATTGACACAGGGGTGGGATTCAAATTTTTTAACAACCGGTTCTGTGGGTGTGACTTAGTGGTTATGTTATTGGCTGGGCGTAGCCAACTCAACCTCACGTCGTGATGCGCATCTCGCCAGGCCTCATGACTGTGGGGATGCTGCAATAATCATAAGTGTGAAAAACGGTCATAAGTCACTTTTTTCACTGCAATTGTAACTTTGAATAGTCACTCCACACAAGCAAAGTACCAGCAAAGGAGGTGAAAAAAAACTCCAGAGAAGTTCCAGAGACAGGAAGTCTAGTTCTGCCAAGAATGTAATAAGGGTTAACAGAGGCAGTTTCTGTAAACCAGAATGTTTCCTTCCTGCCTTCCTTACAGGATTAGGCCAGTAATTTATTCTAACAACTGGTTCTCCAAACTGCTTAGAATGTTAACAACCGATTCTAGCGAATAGATGCGAACTGGTAGAATCCCACCCCTGCATTGACCTGCTGGCTCATATTTAAGTGATTTTCCACTAGGACTCCAAGATCCCTCTCATAGTTACTGCTATTGAAGTAGGTTTCACCTAATCTGTACCTGTATGTACATTTGATTTTTCTTGCCTAAGTGTAAAAAACCTTATTTTTCTCTATATTGAATTTCATTTTGTTAGATAGGGCCTAATGTTCACGTCTGTTGAGATCCATCTGGATCTTGAGACTATCTTCTGGAGTGTTGGCTATTCCTGTCAGTTTAGTGTCATCTGCAGATTTGATAAGTTCTCCTTGTATTCCCTCATCTTAATTGTTTATGAAGATGTTGAGTACTGGGCTTAACACAGAACCTTGGGATGACTCACTGCTTCCTCCTTTCATGTAGAAGTAGTTCCATTGAGAACTACACATTGAGTGTTTTGTAAGCCAGTTACAAATCCGTCTGGTGGTGATGCCGTCTATCCCACTTTTTTTTTAGCTTACTAAGAAGTAGGTTATAGTCTACTTTGTCAAAAGCCTATAGCGGTCCAGACTGACCAGATGAAGATTAAAAACTTATAAAATTTTTGCAAGTCCATGCTGTTCTAAGTTAGGTTGACATTTTTTCCCCTCATTTTAACATTTGTAGTTTTTACATTTATGACTTGCAAAAGAAGCAGGCCAATATTTCACCACATAAACCCAAATATTTCTCACTCTATCACTGTCTTCCAAACTCCACTCTGCACTTTGAAAAATCCTGCTTCTCCTCCAAATGCTTGGTTTGAGCTTCATGAGGCTGGAATGAAATGCCTTTATAACTGATCAAATCCATACTTGGTAGAGCTTATATATGCAGTCTTGGATGGACCTCACAATGGGGGATTTGACTTCTCCCTCATCATTGTCCTAGTATGGGAAGAACTGTACCAATATAACGCAATATCTATCTGTTCCTTGAAGAAGGAGATTTTGCAGCTTTGTCACAATAGCCAGCCAGATAGCTACTTGGAGTATCTAAATGGTCCATCACTTTAGTGGTCTAATGTTAGAAAAAAAGGCTAGGGCCTATATTTTTCATGGGACATTGATTGCCAAACTTCTGACCAACAAATTATCTAAATGTTTCTATCTCATGCTATTTGTGATGGAATTTGCACCCAGAGAAGCAAAAGAGGGGACTTTTGTCCATTAGGTGTAAGCAAATAAAGGATTGAACCTGATTGGATAGAGATTCTGACCTACCCCGGTTGTATCAGAGAATCTTCTACCAAGTCAAGCCAAGTACTGAATAATAAGTTGTGTGTCTGGAGGGCTAGGATTTATTGCTGAGACAGCATGTGAAGTCAGATAGCTCATGGGGAGCCCTGTTAGCTTTACAAAGGACCACCTGCTTCAATATTTCAAAAAGAAATATTCTTAGTTTATACTCAAGCTCTATGTGAAATACCTATTTCAAAGGTTTTGCATAGGCTAACAGATACAGCTTCTTTGGTATTACATTAGTTTTGGCTGAATATGAATTAAATGCTGTGCTGAATTTCTTCCATCCTTCTTGCTTTAATCTTAAACCAAAAATCACCCTGTATCCTGTGAATCAGTCCAATGATGGTGTAATATAGGATTCTCCAAACTTGACGACGTTAAGACTTGTGGAATTCAACTCCCAGAATTCCCCAGACAACATGTCTGGCTGAGGAATTCAGGGAATTGAAGTCCACAATCTTAAAGGTGCCAAGTTTGGAGATGCCTGGTGTAATAGAAATTCTTGGGCATTTTTATAACTTGGGATGCTATCATGCATGTTATTCTCAACCTTAGCAGCTTTCAGGTATATAGAATTCAACTCCCAGAATTTCTTAGCCAGCATTAAAATGATCTAAAATTTTCGGATATAAGCATTTACAGTATTAAAATGTATGTCATATATTGTTTATTGTATTAGCTAAAAACTTTATTCATAAGTATTTGTGCTTCTGTACTGAAGACAAATTTCTTCTGTTGCAAATGACACTTGGCCAAATAAAGTATTCAGTGTGTTTGTGTGTACATGTGTGTTTATAGAAAACTTCCTCTATTTTGCTAAGTTAATTGTCCAATTAGTTTGTATTGCTTTGATAGCAGGTTACTCCTCCACTATGCAGCTACCAGGCACACAAATGTCATAATAAATATAGACTGAAAAATCCAGTTCACCTTTATTAACTGTTACTAATTAGGCTGATTAAATTTAACTATGTTATGCTGGTTTTCTACTGTAAAGCATCTAATTTTATTATAAAATAAATCAACATTTATGTAGCACTTAAAAAGATATTAGAAATAACACAAACGATCAAATCAAAAATAACAAGTTCTTGAGGCAAAAGATTTCTATCTGTTCTTTAATAAACTATGTTACTTAAACAGGTTCCCCCTCAAACATACAAAATAGCTTAAACCATTTCAAAATGAGAGCTCTGTCACAGATTCTGAGTAGCCCTAGACTCTGAGTCTCATGTTTAAAAAGATATTGGAAGCACTGCTTTGCCGCAAAAATTTTTTGGATATGCCATTTGAAATTCTAGTTCTTACACCCTTCCTTTATTTTGAAAATCTACCAATCAGAATTGGCAAAAAAAAAATATTAACAAGGCAAATATCTGAACAATGAAAATGTTTTATGCCAACTTAGAGTGCATATCTAATCGAAATAGCATTGATAGCTTTGCCTGGTATCCGCTGTCTAGGATCTTGGACAGAGGTCTTTCTTATCACCTGCTATCTAATCCAATAACTGGGTTCCCTAGAATGTTACTCATAAATTACAATTATTTAAAATCTGTCTCTCTCATATCTTTACAAATGTAGAATCAATGGACCTATATTTTGCAACTCTCTAATGCAGGGGTGTCAAACAGGGATTTTATGCAGGCCGCATCAGGGTTGTGTTTGACCTCAGGGGCCAGGATGGGCATGGTCAGGGTGGGTGTGACCAGCTCGACATCACTCATGTTGGGCGCTTTTGGTGGCCTAAGCACTCTACCAGTGAAAACGGGCTCCCAAGCTCCGTTTTTGGCTGCGACAGCTTCCTGCAACCCTCTGCCAGTGAAAACAGAATTTGGGAGAGCCATCCACAGCCCTCGTGAGCTCCATTTTTGCTGGCAGAAGCATCCTTTGCTGTTTCCAGGGTGGGCCCATGGGCCAGATCAAAGCACCCCACAGGCTGGATCCGGCCCCCAGACCTTGAGTTTGACACCCCTGCTCTAATGGGAACAATGTTAGATAGAACCTATGAAATTATGAATCTATTGAAACTATTTATTGAAGTTGGATATTTCATTTGATTAGGAATTGTAATGACATTCTTGTGGACAGAGTAACAATTCATGTATAAACTGGCACTGCATATACTTTTATTGACTGAGTCTCTTCAGTGATATTAAACTTAAATTGTCTAGCTTCCTTTTAGTTGCTATTTTTTTTAAATTAACATGCATTTATGTATACATTTATTCTATCTACCTAGCTCCCCATCTCACATACATTACTTTACATGTTGTAGGTACTGTTTGTTTGCATTTGGTGTGATTGTTGGAGTAAGACTAGGGGATCCAGGTTCAGCTCTTCACTGAGCCATGGAAACTCATTGGAAGACTGAGTACTTTTTCAGTTCAACCAACCTCAAAGGATTGTTTAGGGATAAAATGGAGATTCCCATGTATTCTGTCTTGAAATCCTTTAGAAAAATAGTATTTCAATAACAACTACTATGCTACTTATACATTACACTTAAAAATGTATGTATTATGTCTGAGGCTATATTTGATATAAATCTAACTTAAATGGCACATGTAAATAAAATATGTGTAAGGTTATTTTTATAATCATCAGTTTAATTGCATACTATATTTTTAAAGGGTATTCTTTTAAAACCCCTACTCATCCATTTTTAAGGTCTGTGCCTCTCTTTTTCTCTCCATTACTTTTTATTAAGTAGTTCAGAGCAAGCAAGAAGATCAGGGCATAAGCGCTATGAAGATTGTTGTTTCATATTATCCATTACAAGAGGAAAAGGTATTTCACTGCCAGCCGAACGCAGACATCATGACTGTTAGATATATAGTGTATTGCCTGGAGTTAACAAGCGAGTTACTACTGTTGGTTTGTGTTTTGACCAAGCTAAAAGGAAATATAACTTTAGATTTATAGTGATGCACAGAAAAACCACCCAGAACTGAATTCAAGAAAAGGACAATATGTCCATCAATTTTTCAAACAAAGGATAAAAAGGATATAAGGGAACACACATTTTGGTAGTATACATAGAATTATGCATGTATGGGGGGTATTTTTTTAATGCCTTTGAGTCACTGGTGATTCCTGGCAATTGCCTGGACTATTCTTGGCAAGATTTTCAGTTTGTCATTGGCTGCTTCCTAGGGTTGAGAAAGACTAACCGGCCCATTTGGTTTCATGCCAAAGGCAAGACTAGAGCTCCCAATCATCTGGTTTCCACTCTGATGCCTTAACCACTACACCAACAACCTAGGTCATTTATATGTGCACTGTATATAAATATAGAAATAATTACTGCAATTTAAATTCAAATACATTGTAGATATCCATAGTGGGAAAGATTTTGTCTTATTCTACTCTACACAGATGTTATATCCCATCAAACTCAACTCTAGCCAGCATGGGTGTCCTGTAGAGATTCAGATGGCAAAGTAAAATCTGAAGCTAAGTCTAATGTTTAGAAATTAGCACAGGAGACATATAGTAAAGGCCAAGGTTCACCCAGAATTGAGGCAAAATGTTCCAGAATTGCAAGGTATTGGCATGGTAGAGCCAAAATCTACACATTGTTAGAGCAAGGTCCAGATTAAAGACATAATATGTATAGCTGAACATGTCATTGAATCTTTGCCAGTTCAGGCAAAGATTTTTATGTTAGGTACTCCTGATTTCCACCGAAGCACAGATGGGCTGTTATTTCTCTATTTGGGAGCAACAGCCATCTCCCAACTAGATTATCACATATCACATGTCATGTCTCCATCATTCTGTGTTTGGATGCTCAGTTTAGTGACAAGGCCTTTATCATATGTCAAAGTATATCATACTTTTCTCAAAATTATGAAAGATGTAGTTTATGCTCATTTTGTAAGACATGTGGATAATGTGTGTGTATATGCGTGTGATGGGGCTCCTGAATAGTAATTGCATTTTGGGAAACAAGTGTAATCATACATAGAAAATAGTCTATGTAATTTTGTGTGTCTACTCTATCTAGTACCAATCTGCCAATGGACAATGGATAAGATCCATAGGCTGTTCATTTGGTAGCCTAACCCAGCAAGTGGCTAAGCCAAGTGTAACCTCCAGAGCATGGAAGATCGCTTTAGTCACAACTTCTATTCCGGGCTTGTCATCAATTTACTTAACACAGTCTTACATGTCATGTAATCCGGACTAATGAAATAATTCCTCCTTCTGATTTCCCAAGATGCAGCTACAAACAGGGCAATTTGTGCTCCATTTTGTTCTCAGGGATGTGGGAGTGAAAGGGATACAAATAAAAGGTATAATAAAAGTTTGGAATTGTTTAGCCTATTTGCAGTGCCTCCAATCCCACTTATTTTAATTTTGTTTTTAATAGAAATGTGAAATAACCAAGATGTATCTATTGATATATGGCTAAAATGGTAGGTATTCAATAAGCCATCATTGGCTCTGATTTGCTACCATGTTACCTTTCACTGAGTGATTTACTTTTGGGAAATGCCAGAGTTGGTGTGTTATATAAATATTGTCTATATTACACCTCTTAATTTAGTTCTAAGCAACTTTAATAAATTGAATATCCTTAATATATTTGTTTACATGGTGTACATACACTTACTCTTCTCTCTGTGTGTGTATGGTGAGCCTTCCAGTTGTTAGATGAAGTACTATATGTTGACATGAAATTGTTAGGCATTTTAACCGAAATTCTATTACCTGCATCAAATCCCTAAAGAGGTAATCTCTCAGAGGTGGAGGGTTAGATCCATTGGATGACAGAAAAGAGATATAGAAAACTTTTAATAGCCTAAATTTATCAGGTCAAATTTGCCTCATTGTTTATTGTGATTTTTCTTTGTTCCCTATAGCAGCTACAGGCACAACCCTGTATAATTCTTAGCTGAGAGAGATTACATTTTAGCGGGGAGGATTACCTCATTGTTAGCCTGAAAGAGAAAATATGTCTCTTTTTATTCATAAGATCTGAGAAAGATAACACTAAAAAAAGCAATCAGCCAGCCATCACCCTAAAATAGAGAATTATTCATTTTAAGCTTTGTTTCTGGAGCTGTGCATTCAGTTTCTGTATTTAAATGGGGAAAAACTTGGTTAGTTTTACCAATTGTAATTTAACAGATGGCACAAATGCTGTATAGAATAATTAAAAAGAACAATGCTATGAAGGTCAGTTCAAATGATATAAT
This sequence comes from Bungarus multicinctus, assembly GCA_023653725.1. Lineage (NCBI taxonomy): Eukaryota > Metazoa > Chordata > Lepidosauria > Squamata > Elapidae > Bungarus > Bungarus multicinctus. Next base: position 65,155,762 of record CM042836.1, on the reverse strand, counting down.
AACAGATAGAAACCAAAAAGGCAAAAGGCAAACTTATGTGGAAAAGGAGCACAAGAATATAGAGAATTGGCAAAATTTACAGTCGCTTTCCAGGGTTTAAATTTGAACAGGTAAACATATCAGCTAAACTTGCCTCATAAATGGCAATGCTCTGTAAGATCTTCTGAATAGCAGGTTAAAATAAATAAGTTAAAATAAATAAGCCAGTCAGACTGGTTAAATGGCAATCTACATATCATTAATCTATCTCCATATGATTTCTTAATAAGGCTCAGTGATGTTTGTAGAATTAAGCCTAGCACTGAAACACCTTTTTTATTAGCACCAGAATATGAAACCACATTGTTGAATTCTAAGGTTTTTTTTGGATACTAATTGAAAATGGCAGTAATTTCTGGTTCAGATTATATTCTTAGCCATAAGAAAACAACCCAAGTGGTTTAAGATCTCATCAAGATCAGTCTAAGGCAGGGATCCCCAGCCCTTGGGCAGTGGCCCGGTACTGGGCCATGGCCTGTTTGGAACTAGGATGCGAAAGCAGACAGCTCCATTTGAGTGAGCAGCAGGCACTCTCGCGGGCATTTGAAGCTATATTTGTGTGAATCATTTCCTCCCCCTCCCCTGCCAGTCCACACAGCCGGACAGGTTGGGGACCACTGATTTAATGCAAGTAAGGAGACGTGGGACAAATTAAAGATCTGGAATTGGAACAGAAAATTCTCGGAGAATATGTTCATGGCATTCCACCTTCTAGATAAGAGCAGACTAGGGTGATCATACTTAGAATTAAAAATTTATATTTACAGTATTTATTTACAGTATTTATTGAAATCTCTGTGACTCTGGACATACAAGATAAGTACAATAGATCAAAGAAAAAGGGGGGAATATATAACAAGGAACAGTATATAAATGCCAAATATATTTATATTTATCATCAACTAAAGCTTATAAGTGTTTTATATTAACTAAAACTAAACAATCAGATGATGAGGCATTTTTATCTTCATCCTAAAATGTTCTCCAAGAACACTGCAAACATTGCAAAACAAAATCTCTTTCAACCAGTTCTTCTTCAGTATAGCTCTCCTTTCCAAGTTTAGTGAGCTGATACTTTTCTTAAGATCAAAGGTAAATTTGGTATTTCTTCGCTCCAGGTTTTCAAACAATATTATTTCTTAATCTTTGCTGGAGGTGCCAGGGATTGAAACTGAGACTTTTTACATACAAACCAGATGTTCTAGACTGAACTATAGGTCTTGTCCAAGACTGATGCGGCTGTATTATCTCAAAAATGTCCAGTTCCTTCAAAATCTCTAGTGAGCTACCATTTTCTTATGTAACAAATGCAAACTCATTACCTTGTTTTTAGGATGTGAATATAGCAGATCCCTCAATGCAGATCAAGCAGATATTCCAATCTTGATTCACCCAACAAGCCCAAGATTTAAGAGATGCCACTAAAATAGCTAGGTGGGACTCAAAAACTGCAACCTAGTACAGGAAGTCCTTGACTTACAACAGCTCATTTAGTGACTGTTCAAAGTTACAATGGCACTGAAAAAAGTGACTTATGACTGTTTTTCACACTTACCACCATTGCAGTGTCCTTATGGTCATATGATCAAAATTCAGATACTTGGTAACTGATTCGTATTTATGATCATTACAGTGTCCTTGAGTCATGTGACCCTCTTTTGCAACCTGATAAAGGCAATAGGGAAGCCAGATTCACTCAACAACCATGTTAATAATTTAACAACTGCAGTGATTCACTTAACAACTGTGGCAAGAAAGATCGTAAAATGGTCAAAATTCACTTTACAAATGTTTCACTTAACAAGAGAAATGCTGGGCTCAATTGTGGTCGTACATGAAGGACTACCTGTATATTTTGCATTAGAAACATTATGTTTTTGTAGCTGCTTTGCTTAGCAAAATGTAGTGGGCTGGTTCCCAAACAAATTGGTCATAGACAGAGATTTATAAAAGGAAAGGTAGAGTGGAATACAAGCTAAACAGAATGGCAACTGAGAATTGTAGCCAAATAACTTCTGAAAAATGTTTGAACAGCTTGCTCAGGAATTTCTGTGTGACAGAAAGCTAATAGGTCCCAAATAGCATGGACATGTTTGTTTAGTTTAAATAAATAATTTAGTAACGGGGACTAAAATATATGTGTGTTTTGCTGCTGCATGCTTGGTTTCACTTTGATGGGATGAAACAGGATCACAGTGGGTTATACAAAGGCAGGCACTTAATCCACTTCAACTGTTCACCCACCTAATTTGTCATCTGGTATATTATTGGACTGCTGCCATGGAGACACCAACAGTCCTCAAAGGCCTCTTCTTCCAAAATAGCTAATAAGGTTGAACTGGAAAGTGGGGGATGGGGGAAGAATTACAATTGTCATTGGACTGGAGAGAGGGAGTGAAGAAAGGCAGAGCCAATGAAGGCAGCAAAGAGGAAGAATAGAACAACAAAAGCAAAGGAGTCTAGAATGGAATTAGTATCTTACAACTAATTGGATCTCCCAAATATTCACTAACATTCTAGAACAACAATGTGATTGTTTTAGATGCTTTAGAATACCTGATACTTATATTTAACATGATACGCTAGATATTCATAAGAAACCGAAGATTTGACTAGTTAAGGGTTTTCAATGTTTTCTTTATCCCAGTTCATGCAATCACTATGAAATGCTGTGTGTTAGTCTCACAATCAGACTTCAGCATTGTGGAATGTACTTCTTTTTTTACAAGATCTTGGGAATCGCCAGTCAGGAAATTACCTGAGTTTTTCATGAAATATTTTCCTTCGGGTTCCAAGACTGAAAGGAGCACTAAGCACTTCTGTACAAGAATTTACTATGTTTTGTTTTTATAAACAGTGTGGTTTTAGTGCTATTATTAAGGGAAAGAACAATAACAGGCAAATCATTCAGATACCTATAATAAATTGAGAGCTGCCCTCTGACTATCTCTGGTGGTGTCCAGAAGAACTTTAAATGTACAATGTGTGTGGCTAATTATCACATTTTTTATGGCGCCTCTGCAAGACGCTCTATTTACTGAACTGGGATAATCCATTTAAAATTCAAAATAGAACTGTCAGTCTCTCCAAGCATGTATTATTACTACACTTAATTCAGTAAGATTTTGGTAGCCTTGGTTTTTAATCAGCAGTAATGGTCATCTTTTCTTCTCAGCTCTGCCCATCTCATATTGTTCCTCCCCGAACACCTTGCTGTAGGAGAGAAATCCTGCAGTGATTTGTGTGCATTCATAGATATGCAGGAAGCTATTGTGAGATAAACCATACACTACACAAACAGGAGTTAAAGATAGTAAGCACTGAAATAGAAGGCATGAGAAAAGGCAAAAGTAATACAGCTAAATATACTTTATACGTATTGTATTCTATTTTGTATATCTTTCCATTTCTGTTGTCTAACTAGTTATCATTGCTTCCATCTTATCCATACATCACTACATATATTGTTCTTACCTTTCTCTTTTTCAGTATCTCTGCAACTTCTACAACCACAATATTTTCCAGGGGTGGGATCCTATCAGCATAACAACTGGTACGTTGCGTTCGCATGTGCAATACCTATAAAACAACTTCTGCAAGCAATAACCATCTCCTGCTGAGACGCGCAAAGCAACTAAGGTTGCCTTAGCAGGGAATAAAGCCCAGTCTAGAGTCCGGGCAGGCAGGTGGGTCGGTCCATCCAAAGACAAGAAGATCTTCGGAGCGAACCGGTTCGATGTCAGCTGCTCTTTGGAGCTACCGGTACTATAGAACCGGGCCAAACCGGTAGAATCCCACCCGATATTCTCCTTCCTCTCAATCTATTCATTCTTCCTCTATGTGTTTGTTTTGTGATTTAATTTTCATTCATTGTCTTTAAAAACCAAACTACATTGACATACCTACTTATTTTGTCACTCATTTGTATTCAACTCACATTCATTCAGTACCCATTATCTTTTCAAACTTCCCTACTTATGGAGAAATAAATGATTGTATTTAAATTATAGTTGTTTTGATATATTTTCACCTCAAACTTTGATAAGGATAATAAAAAAGGGTAATTACCTATAATAATGGCTTGCTCTGACTTGCTGATCCTTTTGATTTGCTCTATGCTTCTGTTTAAACATGTTATTATTTTTGTGGCTTATTTTTCCTATTACCATGCAAATATATCACCTTGGAATGGAAAACATATATATATCATGGGGGAGGGGGGAATTTTTTCAATTTTCAATTTCTAAACATTAGAGATGTTCAAAAGTTGTGACATGCCTTGGGATTGTAAATATATTTTGGTTACTTTAATATAATTTAGATGTGCTTGGTAAGTAACTACATAAATATCATAACTTTTTAACATTCTGTTTGTTTCATTTTATATTAAAGTGTTTTGAACCCAATATACATTACTTTTCTGCCTGTCTCAAAAGAAAATTTAAAATGTTCCACTGGGCCTGAAAACAGGAGGATAGTTGAGAAACAACAAAAGCCCATTGTTTCAAACAAAGTTATAGCTTTTACTGTAAAGTAAAACATGTAGGTAAGATTGTTAAGATTAAAGGATGCTTTCTGAACACTTTTGGTGACAGGATGTTCCAAAATTATTACACATGCCATATATTAAATGTATTGTTGTAACACTGTATATTTAAAGACTGAGAATTCCAAGTATTTGAATGCTGCATTTTAAATATGAGAACATCCCCCACTTTCTTTTCAATTGTGTCATCTCAAACTATGCTGTAATTGTATTAAGTGGTTAGAGAATTTCTTTTGTATCCTAGCACCAACAGTAATCCCACTAAACAAAAATACAACTACATTTTGGTCCTTCGTAATTTAATTTTATTATTTTCCTTAGATCAGATACTACATTGATTCCTTCTTGCTTCAAAGTGTGTATAACTATCCTACCTAAGAAGCCCTTTGCTAATTATTACCTCTGATTTATTATTTTTCCTTCTGCCTAGCTTACCCAGATGACGGGTGACCATTATATTTTGAGCAACGTTGACATGAGAGACAGGTGGATGATAGCAATTGTGACTGTATATGGCAGCTGAGCTAGAAAGTATGTTAGGAAGTTTGCTCTCTGAAATAGAAGGTAGTTCTTCCAGAGTTAGCTCCTAACATTACTTGAAATTTCTGCTGCAAAAATGTTTTTCAAGCCCAGGTCAATATGATTTTTAATTAATCAATAAATCTTTTTTATTTAATTATCTCTCCCACCGAACAAAGCAATTAGACATAAAACATATTTCATTCAGTCATTCACACAATTTGAATCCTAAATATTAACGGGACATATTGTCAAGAGGGATGGGGAATACCAAGAAGTTGTATCTGCCTTGGTTCCCACTCCTCACACAGATGACTCAAGCTGTTTCAAAAAAAATAATCAACTGATAGCTTTCAGTCCTTGGGATATGGAAAAGCATTTTACTTATGGTGGAAGAGAGAGAGAAAAAAGAAAAACCTGAGCCTGGATATAATATTTACTTATACTTTTGTTTTAAATGTTTTCTCCTTTGAATCTAAAAGAATACTGTTTTATTGCTTAATTCTGAAACCATTGCCCTTCACTTCATTATTTGCTTTGTGTCTATTCTTAGATTCATACAAGATAAGAGTTCTCTTAAATCATTTTTAAAAAATTGATATTAAATATACAGTCATTAGCCCTACAGTAGAAGACTCACTTTTATGTTTGAAATACGTAAGATGACTCTTAGATTTGGAAGAGAACCTACTAATACTATAGATGTATATAAAGTGAATTTGTTGACAGAATAATAATGGAAGAACATGTTATGCAGAGGTGTACTATAGAAAGAAAAGTTATCTGCTTTCCAAAGCAACCATTCGTTGAACCTGTGTAATAAAATTCATCTGTTTTTTTTTATTTCACCACTGGAAACTGGTCTGATTGTAGATCTTGGAAGAAATATTTTAAAGTAGAAAAAGCCAGGGGAAACTGGTTCAAAACAGTCAAGTATTACCTTAAAACATTATTGAAAAAGGCTCTTAACTGAACATCATGAATTTTATAGAATGGTAGAATTCACTCATTGTCAGTCTCTTTTCTTCACCTCAGTAATGTTTTTCTTTGAAAGTTTAATTATGGTTATTAATCTATCCTTAAATAATATACTTTACTGAATAAACTCCAGTTGGCTAGATGTCAGCCGCACCATGCAGACTGAATAAAAAAATCAGCTGTACAAGAAGGCTCAAGCTACTTTTATTATTGGCTACAATACCCGAATCTTGCAAGTCTGATAATGCTTTACTCCTCCCATCCCATACATATATGAATTAGGGAGGTGTTTGCCTGAGTTGCTTGTGCATATCTCTTTGTTTTGACCCAAAGGTGTTTTTTTCAAGAGGCAACTGGACTTTCTTGTTTTTCTTTGAAGACATTTTTCATACAAGAAGCAAGAAGATGAGAAACAAAGTCTTCAACGAAAAACAAGGAAGTCCAATTGCCTCTTGAAAAAAGCACTTTTGGGACAACCATGACCTAGGTGACTAAGAATCTCCATAGATTCCTTGTTTTGACTTAAACTATGTTTGTTTCTTTAATCTTTTCAAGGTTATCTTCCATACTGTGTATATATATTTATACAAAATGTTGAGCACAAAACAGATATTATATACTAGCTGCCTCATGTGTAATGCTATGTCAAAGAATCAATATCATAACTTTAAATTAAGCATATGACCCAGTTATTAATACTTTGCTCAGTTTCTCTTTATATAGAATTATCCATGGTGTCATTGTTTGGGGGGTCTTAGCTGTCTTCATTTAGTACAAGGGTCTTCAAACTTGGCAAGTTTAAGATTTGTGAACTTCAACTCCCAGAATTCCTGAGCTAACATGACTCGAGGAGGAATTTTGGGGGTTGAAGTCCACAAGTCTTAAAGCTGTCAAGTTTGAAGACCCCTGATTTAGTATGATTGTCCAGTCCAATCTACATTTAATTTTTTTTTGTCTTTTTTTGCTAAGCCTGTTCCCAGCATCCTTGAACTTAATCAAAACTATTGCAATGCAATCTATACTATGTTTCTGAAGATATTATGGTATAGGAATTTCAGCTATTGTAACGCAGAATTTAGCAATTTACTACTTAACAAGCTCTTTGATATATGTACCTTATTTCTTTGAGAGACCAAACTAGTTTTCTATCTATTCTTATATTTAAAACTCTGTGATTTAGGTTGGATTAAATATTTTATCTTATATTTCACTCTCCCCAACGTGTCATAGGACCCAGAGATATTTATAGCCCTGCTCTAAATTTTATCATATGGACAAATACGATTGGCCCAGAAATCATCTGCTAATGATGTAGAACTATTTTCTATGCAATTAATTCAGCTTCATTTTTTTTAGTTCTTAGCAGGCAAGTAAAAACATGTCTGTTTCAATTTGTTTTTTTATAATTGTCTAGTTTTTGTTCCATCCTATTTTAATTTTTCCCATCTGGTTTTCTTTATAATTACATGACTTTAGATATTAATATTTTACAAAGACAGCGAAAATCATGAAAACAACAATAAAAATATTTATAACTACATCAATTCAATAGGCTACAAATAAGTGAAGGCAAAAGAACAAATTTTTAATGTTATAATAACAAACCTAAATAGATTTCTTTGTTTTAAATAGTATCTAATTGTCAACACTGTGGTTTCAATATGCATCTTGAAGATGGGAGAAATTTACAGGAACCCCCTTTTTAGCACTGTTCCAAACAAAATTGATGTTTTTCTCAAGGGTTCCCTCTCCTGGCTTTGTCCGAGTCAACAGTAAGAGTAGTTTAATTAAACCAGGGCAACTTTTCTTATTTGTTAGTTTTTCATCCTGACTTTCTTCTAAGAGACGGGTGTCAAACTCAAGGCCCAGGGGCTGGATCTGGCTCATGGGGTACTTAGATCCAGCCTGCGGCGCGTCCCTAGAAACAGCGAAGGACTAACCTGTGGTACTTCTGCCAGCGAAAACAGGCTCTCAAGCTCCATTTTCGGCTGTCACGACCTCCTGCAAACCTTTGCCAGTGAAAACGGCGTTCAGGAGGGTCACTCTTTTCACTGGCAGAGGGTTGCTGGAGGCTGTGGCAGCCGAAAATGGAGCTCAGGAGCCTGTTTTTGCTGGCAGAGCACTTGGGCTAACACAGGCATCCCCGACAGAAGTGACATCAAGCTGGTCACGCCCCCGCCCCCAGCCCCCCCGAGGTCAAACACAACTCTGATGCGGCCCTCAATGGAGTTTGACACCTTGCTCTAAGAGATGTGCCCAAGGTAATGCACACAACTCTTCCTCCTCCAGTTTTTTCCCAGTTACAACCTCATGAAGTAGGCCGAGGGACCTGTATTATATTTGATTTAGGGCTGTGATGACAAACCTATGGCACATGTGCTGGAAGTGGTCACAGAGCCATCTCCCCCAACACGCGAGAGCTCGCCCAGAAGAGCCCATTGCGCATGCATGCGCACTACCACCACCTGACAGCTGATTGTCGGGTATCTGGCACACATGTGCATGCGGGAGATACACGGGAGACACATGCACATACGCAGATGCGCAACACACACTGGGGGTCGTACGCACATGCGCAGATGGATGGCACATGGGGAAACTGCGCATGCGCAGATGTGCAACAGATGGGGTGATCGTGCACACGTGCAGATGGCGCATGGTGGGGGAATCGTATACACATGCGCAGATGTGTAGCGCACGGCAAGGGGATCAAATACGCATGCACAGATGCACAGCACACTGCAGGGGGATCGGTGCGCATGCACGGGATGGGAGCTTCTGGGTACTGGCACACGAGTGTGAGTGCACCCGCAATTATCAGCACGGGAACTGAAAAAGCTTTGCCAACATTTAGGGTTTAGGATTTAGGGTTTCCATCTAATGGATGCATTACAGGTATGACAGTTCATTTAGTAATCATTTGAAATTACAGCACTGAAAAAAGTGACTTATGACCATTTTTCACACTTATGACCATTGCAGCATCATGGTCATGTGATCAAAATTCAGATCCTTGGGAACTGACTTACATTTATGACCATTGTAGTGTCCTGGGATCATATGATCACCTTGTGACCACCTGACCAGCAAAGTCATGGAGAAGCCACATTCACTTAACAATCATGTTACTAAGTTAACTGCAGTGATTCACTTAACAAATGCATCAAGACTGGTAGTAAAATGGGGAAAACTCACTTAACAAATATCTTACTTAGCAACAGAAACGTTGGGCTCAATTGAGGTCCTACATTGAGGACTACCTATAATTATATATAAAAAGTTAGTAAGAGAATGTGGGAAAACATGAATGCAGTTATAGCCTGAGTGGTCTTGTTTTGACCCAGCCTTAGCAGAAGAAAGACTCCTTGTCACGAAAAACCTCTCCTTTACCTCTCATGAATTAATTGCATTCACCCGTGAGTCCAGGCAAGAGTCCTTCAAAGAATTAACTGCAGTAACAGAATGCCCTCCATTACCTCAAATCATTAGAAATTGGGGAAAAAAAGAGGGGGCATTGTGACATTCCATTATAATGAAATGTTTTACCTATCCATAAATTATAATCTTATATTTAAAATGTAATTAATTCCAAAGGTTTTAACATGGTTAAATTACTAAGAGGAGTTTAATGGTGTCTTTTTTATAGGCACACAAGAGCAACATTTATATGGTTTGTCATTAGTTGTGCTGTTTCCTTCACACATTAGTTATCTTATTCTCGTTTTTTTCTTTTTTTAGCCTTATTCATATTTTGAAAACAACTTAAGTTATGATTAAAGTGTCCAATAAGTAAGTTTTGACCACAGCAATGAATCGATTACCAATATATATTTATAGAAATAAGATGATGTGATAATTTTCCAACAGTGTATAAACAGTAGTTGAATATGAATACATTATTCTTCCCTATTTCTGTAAAATAGCAGAGCGACCATACTTTTAGAGTAGAAAAGTAATATATCCTGATAAATATCTTATTATAGAGTTTTCCTTGCATGTTGCATTAGAATTAACCTGAGTTCCACTGCACTTATGCTCAATAAACAATAGGCCAGAATATACTTTTGGTATTATTCTCACATGTGAATGTTCCAAGGGTATCTGAACTAGATGAAGTCTCAAATAACAAAATGTGTTTGTGATGTAAACTCTAGCCTTTTTGTATTTATATCCTGGTGAAGAATGACATCTTGGTACACATTTCATAATTTATATAAGGTATTTTATTAAATAATTCAATTAATGGTCTGTACATGAGAATTTTTGGTTTTGCAGGATTTATGTATCAGACAATGATTCATGTTTTTAGTACAGAACATAGCAATCAATTGTCAATCTCCAGATGAAATTAATTCCTGTCTTCAAACTGTGCTTTATTCTTTAACAGATACGCCGCTAAAAATTCAATAGGGTTTATAGGCCTGAAAAGAAAAAAGAAAAATAATAGCTATAAAATAAAAAGTTATTTTGACTTCAATTAACTTATGGAGTTAATATGAAAATTAAAGCACAATTCAAATTCATAATTGTTCATTGTAAATACTAAATCTATAGAACATATGGTTTACTTTAAAAGAAAATACTTTTAATGTCGTTCCAGATTGCCAAACATTTTGATACAACCAGCCACTAAAGTATATGAAATAAATCATGTTACAGGCCCTGCTGATTTATTAATTTAAGTCAGAACTTCAATTTAATGTATAATTTGTAGTTTTGTTTTCACTTGATCATGAGAGTCAAAACATGTCAATGCAGCCATCTTATCAAATCAAAAATTCCTTGAGATTCTCAGACCTAGCCATGGCCACATGATTTTTAACATCAGTTTTCTCAACTGTTTTGGTTTTTAACATCAGTTTTCTCAACCGTTTTATCAAGAATATTGGTGATGTCTTTGATCTATATTTAATATTTAAATATTGTATTAAGTATTAATATTTTATTATGTGTAAAGTCAAAAAGGTATATCTTTTTCAGCTGAGGGCTGTGTGCTAGCTCTTTGAAATTCTTCTCTGGACAAGGAGAAGACTTGAGATTACCCACAAGTGCTCAAGACAGTTGCTTTTCCTGAGAAGACTTCAAAATAGTGTTCTCTAGTGGGTTTAAAGGTCTGGGAAAGGAGGGAATAACCATCTTGTTCAAACAATAATTGATGCCTTTACTTTCTTTTAAAATCACTTTGGAAATAGCTTGTTAACGGCTTTTCAGCTATTAGAAATCTTTGGATTGACAGATTCTGTAGTACTGGGTGAATTTTCTTCAACGCTTAGTAAAAGATCCAGAAATTAATTTTAAGAGTGTCTGCCTCTATAAATGGATCTTGTTTAAAAGACATTATGAAAGAGAAATAAGTATTACCTGACAAGATTGAGACTGATCTGAAGGCAAATTTAAAAATGATAGGCTGCAAGAACATGATAAAAGATACTACACCGGACATACAAAAAATACAGCTGATGCCTTATTAATTAAAAGAAAAATACAAACAAGAAATCAAGAGAGTGATTTGGATAATTTTATATATAACTTACCTCTCCTTTGCAAGGATTGCAAGGCCTTGTAATAAGATAGGGACAACTGTCTGATCCAGATATGCACGTGTAGGTAATGACTGAAGGTCCACTTTCTGCTTCGATGTTTTTTCTGCCCCTGTTTTCTCATTTTCCACTATCCGCTTAAAATTATAAACATATGCTTCGTGAAGATTTCTATCCCATCTCTAATTGAAATTCAAATTTCTTAATTAAATTACAGTTTCCAGGCATTCCTCTTGTGGTATTTAGAATGAGTAGGACCAAAAATGTGGAAGGTTAATCTCTAGCATTTTTGAGGTTTTAAGGAACAAATTTAGTGCCCTAAAATTTGGAGATACATTAATCTCCCATGATCATCCAATTAAAACTTCTGAAGCCGCACCCATGTGCCCTTCAAGTTGTAATATTCTTCTGAATGATACAGAACCCCAAGCAACAAAGCTAAACATACTCATGTCTTTATTCAATAGATTTATAGGAGTGATTGAAGTGTTGTTTTACTAAAGTATATATATGAATGTGCAAATGTATTCCAGAGACTTGGGTGGCCAATCCAGAATCCCATGTATGTATGACTCTTTAGAACTCCTTGAACTGTAACATCTGAAACTCACTACTGCAATTTTCTGGCATTAAGCAGAACTTAAAATAGGCTTAGCATAATTTGAAAAATATCATAAATGCCTCATAAGCACTCCCAAGCAAGGGGTGGGGATCAGATTTTCATCTCTAACAATATACTAAGTATCTCTCCACCTAATCATCACAAAGCAATCAACCAAAGCTTTTTGCAAGGCTATTATAAAAACTACTTCCATCAATTTTTTTTTTAAAAAACCTAATAGACACCTCTCTAATTTTCAGTACAGTATCATAATCTCTGACCCAATATTCAATCGAATGTTCTAATACATAACACACATGAGGCTCCATTCAGCAACTTCATTCAGTACCTTATTCGAAATTATATACCCAGAATAGTGTATCATTAATTTCAGTTAGAAATAATCCAATCTCAATTACCTCTACATTTTCCGTAAGACCATATTCTGCATGTGGATTTTCTGGAACCTGTAAAGCAATACACAAGCATAAAATAACAAGGAAGGAATATTTGTCTTTTTGGAAAACAAGAATGTTAAAAGAATTATTATTACGGTTGCTGGTTTAAGCCTTACCTGTGGCTGTCCCTCGATAATCTGTTCGGTATCCATGATGTACAGAAGTTAAAATAGTCTGAGAGAACCTTTTTAAAAAAATAATTGATTATACAAGTTAATACATTGAGACATACAAGGATAGCACCCTGAACCTCAAAGTATATTTTGAGACAGGGCCCCCAAAGGTATTTTGCTACTCTCCCAGATTCCAAATACCTTTTATATTTTATATTTATTTTAAGTAAAGCAAAACTTCTTAAGCATGCGATATTTAAAATGATTTCACGGCTTCGATGGGATTATCAAAATTATCTGGGGGCCATAGACTAAGGAGGAACTAATCCCAGAATTAGAAAGCCCGCGGATGAGATGTATATTTATTAATTCTAAAGGAAGCCTAACTGATTTCAAGTAAGCGGAGATCGGATGGCAGCTTTTACTCGGCGCACTAACAAAAAAGCCGTTTTTTATTTGCAGTTAAAATCAATCATGGAGGAAATAAGTGGCTGCGGGATGTACCCTTGCCCTAAGGCTTCAAAACGCCTATATTCCTCTTACAGTACTTACCCTTCGTCAACTAAATTCGGTTCAAAGATATAACCGGCAAAGAAACGGCCCGTCGCGGAGCAACAAGGAAAACAACCGTCGTTACAAGTCGTAAAAAGATATTGGTTGTCGTACAATGTTGTGCCATGGACTAGGAGGAATGTCGCACTTCACGGGCCACCGAGATTTTTTTTTTGTGGTTTATTTGTGCGCCTGCGTAATAATGAAATGTCTCCTCCCCCGATCGCTGCGCCGAGCGGGTGGAGGCTGTTGAGGAAAAACACCTTTCCGGTTGGTTTGAGCCGTGTAAAATGCGGGCTATGCATCCTCCAAATTAAAATGGTGCTTAGTCACAGAATTGATCCGGGTTAAAGAATCCTTATTTTCAGACGTTTGCTATAAATTTGACCATCTACAGAAAAGAAGCTATCACCTAAAGACCTCACCACGAAGCAGAATTGGGTTCTGAATTAAGTACGGGTTCGGTTTTTTGCAATAGGTTTTTTTAACTTGCAAGCATTCAATGTTTTCCCTGCTTAGAAAAACTCAGGTGGGAAAAGGTGGGGCCATCGGAACTGGGTAGCTGAAGACCAGTCGACTTGATATTTCCTGTATATTTGCTGTCTTTTAAGGATAATCTTGATTGTTTCATACCAGCTCTTCACATTGAAAATTTGAAGAGTCCTTATGTAGATTCTGATGTTTAGAGAGGCAATTTATGTGTTATAAACAGCTTGATCCCAAATGAATTCTAAAATGCAAAATTACTGTAAAGTAACACCTACTATCTTCATAAAATTATTACTTAGCACATTCCACTGTTCAATGAGGTGCCAACTAGGAGGACACACTCAAATATAATTTAACTCATCAGCTCTTTTCAGCTGGCTGCAGAGCAAGAATGCTGCTTTTTGCCTTCAAAGGATAATTCATAGTTGGGAGAAGAGTACTGTATTTTCTGGTAAGGAGAGCAGAAAGCAAGTTTCCAGCTTCTTTGGGTGGGTGGAGTAGGACTGATCATTGTATGAAATCTCTTGGAAAGAAAGGGTAGTTTTCTACTCCTTTCCTGATTTACTGCACAATTCAGAATATATCAGAGAGCACTAATATGTCGTAAGATTTGATAAACATTTTTTACTATTAAGCCACCATCATTTGTTTCTTGGAATGAGATTAATTACAACACATGGTTGGGGACATGATCTCAAAAAAGTTGGAAGGAATGAGGATTTATTGTAGCTCTTTGATGCAACATCCTATAAATTGCAGAAAATCCTAAACCTGTGCCTGCAGCATAGCTTTGTAAAATACAATACACTAAGCTGGAATCTATTTTACTTGATTTTAGTTTAGTGCATTGGGTAGACTTGGCCAAATGAGATTTATTCACTGTAGCAAGCTTATTCATTTGTCAGCCTTTCAAGATAGGCCAGGTCCAGGAATATATAACATAAGGAGTACTTTATTTTTATAGGACATAATAACAGTCTTGAAATCCTGCCGGAGTATCTCTCTGCCTTCTTATACCAAACAGAATCAAGGCAGGATTATCTTGAGTTTATTTCTCACCCTTCTGAATTATCAATTGTTTAATGTTTTTGCATTTGTTCTTCAAGATTATCTCCATACTCTTGGCTTATGTGAACCAGACATTGTTCATTAGTAGTACTAATTGAATCAAGGGAGGAAAATACTGGGATGCAGTAGTGACAATATAATCCTATAGTGTAGAAAGCTCAAGGGGTCTGTGTGACAGATTGCCATCTTTTCTCTTTCTCATTCTAGCCATGTATATTTAAAGGCTTTATTAAAGGTTTACAGAAAATCGGATTTGCAACAAGTTTTAAGAGGGAGGTGATAAAAATATAATTTTGTGCATCAGAATGAAGTTTAGTCAAAAGTAAAGTGTGCCATATTTAAAAGCAGTTTGAGAATAATTGCCCTATTGAAGGTGTTTCTATCACTACAGGTGTTGAAGATGTGATGATAGATTTAAGAGAAACAGGAACTAGAAGATGTTGAATCTGACTGCATCTTGTGGCAGCATAGTTTTATAGTAAGAAATAACAGATGAACTTCACCTTCATACTTGTGATACGTGATGTAAATTTGCCTTTTTACCTCTATGAGTGATATGTGTTCCTAGCACTGCACTCTTCTGGATAGAGAACGCTGCTGTTATACCTGGGAGAACTATTGGAGATAATCTCCCAGCCCAGGAATTACAGCTTGAGTGCTTCTATTATGACTGGGATCACTTTGGCCTTAACTTTCCACTTCCTTCGTGTCCCAGTACTTGTCCAATTTCTCATGCACCTTATTCCTGATGTTGCTGTTATTTGGTGCGGCTACATCTATCACGCTGCAGCATGTATAGAGTAGCTTCAGAGACAGTTCAAATACATAGTGGCAGAGTGTAAGATGCAGGCAGGAACAGCCTACACTGAACAGCATAAACAAGTAGCACTGTATTCAGGAACATCTGTACAATGTATGGACTAGACCAGGGTGTCAAACTCGATTTCATTGAGGGCCGCATCAGGTTTGTGTTTGACCTGGGGGGGGAGGAGACATGGCCAGGTGGGTATGGCCAGATCAATGTCACTCATGTCTGAGCACTCTGCCAGCAAAAATGGGCTCCTAAGCTTTCTGTAACCCCCTGCCAGCTAAAACAGAGCTCAGGAGGGCCACGGGCAGCCCTCCCGAGCTCCATTTTCATTGCCAGAAGCTCTGTGGGCTGGTCCTTTGCTGTTTCTAGGGCAGCCCCGTGGGCCAGATCGGTCCCCAAGCCTTGAGTTTGACAACCCTGGACTAGAGCCTTCCTAATCCAGATGGGAGTTTCTACAGAAGGTCATGGAGAATAACAGGGTTAAAATCCTGTGGGACTTCCAATCCAGATAGACAGGCAGATACTAGCCAATCTACCAGATATTATGGTAATAGACAAGAACCAGAAGTGGTGATGAAAAATGTAGCAGTGCCAACTGCTATACAGTAGCTATTTCTATAGTACCTGGAAGTAGCATAGCAGTAACATAACTATACAAAACTGGAGAATTGGATTGTCTGTACTAAACAGGCTAAACCCTTACTTTATCTCCGTACTACTGACAATTTTAGGCTTCATTATTAACCTTTTAATAGGAAATATATTAGCATTTTAACATGGCATTCATGCCTTTTTGAAATCAAATGTTTCAGCTAAAGCCATTTTTTAAATCTGCAAAATAACCTATTCATAAACTATAAACTAGCTTATTCATAAACTAAATGAGAGAGCATATTCTGAACATATTCTTTTAACACATTTGCAAGTTTTAAGGAAAATATAAACCTAGCTGGGAAAAGAAATAATGCAACCTATAAATTTACCATTTGTGGAATGTTATCAAGAATCAATGTTTTTTATTGTTCTGTTGGAAGAATTATCTTTCCGGGTTCAGTTCCAAGTGGGGAAAAGACACTGGAAACATGAGGCTGTTCGGAACGATGGTTTAATGGTTGACAGGATCACATGCCTTGGAGCTCCTCAGTGAAAAGGGAAGAGATGCTGAGAGACCCTTGGTTTTATGCCCTCTGTTGGAATTTGAATTTGAGCTTATATTCTGAATGGTTGTCAGACTCCCATGGGGCCATACAGGGGCAACTCTATAGGCTGTCCTGAGTCCCAGGTTTGGTTGAGCTTTGCTAGATGATGTAATAAAAGGGCTTTGGACAATTCTATTCTAGCTCTACCTGGAGATCTTTGTTATGTAAAATAGACTGGCCTAGACCAGAGTAATGGTCCATTAGCAAAGTGGAGGGCCGAGTTTCTACTTTTCTTTTTAGGGGAAATATTTTGCCTTTTTAATATTTCCTAGGATATTTCATTTTTCTAGCAGAGGGGTGGGTGCTAACTTCTTACCATTCTATTGTCACATGTAATCACTGTATTTTATTGATTGCTTTCACATGCATTGCATATTCTTAATGTATGATTTGTTTCTGTACCTTATAAAAATAGTTTACTCTCCCTTAAATACTTCTTGCTTGCAAAAACCATTTTGCAAAAGTAGTAAGCAAAGTCCAGGCAAACTCAGCATCTGACCTAATCTAGGCCACATCTAGAATGCTAAATATGTTAACCTAAAGTGAAAGGAAAGGCAAAGTAGCTTAAAATTAAGGATAAGGCTAAATAGGAGTTATATTTGCTACATTTACAAAATGTACAACGATACATTGACCGAATCATAATGGCATAGCTCACATAACACTAAAATGCCTGGAATGCGCTACCTGACTCTGTTGTTACATCCTCTAACCCCCACTCCTTTAATCTCAAACTAACCACTATTGACTTCATCCCATTCCTAAGAGGTCTGTAAGAGGTGTGCATAAGTGCACCATCGTGCCTACTGTCCCTGTCCTATTGTCCCCATTTATTCGTACCTATTTCCTGTATTCTTATGTTTATACTTATATCTATTATCTTGTTAGTGATTGACAAATCAAATAAATAAATAAAAAATAAATAAAATCCCAATCCTTCATCTTTCAATATTAAGCCGAAAGCAACCACTTTACTATTTATTGGGATGCGCAAATCAGGCCATGGAGTTCGGTGCAACGTATATTATACGCCTTAGGGTATAAGGGTATATGCGAGAGGCAACTCTTGCTGATTTTGAAAACGTAAAAGGGGCTTATAAAGCAACCACATTTCTAGTATCATCTGACGAGACACCACGAGGAAAAACATTCTGACTCCTATTAGGCAAACGTTCTTTAACGACATTACCCAGATTGCATCGCTCTCACACAAAGGGCGAACTTCCTAACGTGGAGCGGAACCCAAAACTTCCGATACTCCTGTGAAAAGAAGCATTGCGTTCCGTCGCCGATCGCCCTATATAACTAACAATAGACCTCCGAAAGGAGCTTACGGCGTTTCTTATTCAGAAAGGCTCGCTACGTAGACTTTTTCGTCCGCGCGTGTGAGAGAGCGGGGTTGAGCAAAAAAAGGGGCGTAGCCTCCGCTATGGCAGGCCCGCGCAGGTGGTTGTTGTCAGTCCCTGGCAGCGGGTTATGGCTACGGTGGTGATGAATGAATTCTCCAGGAGGGAGAGGGAAGAAAAAGGGCTTAAGCGCCTCCAGCTCCCCGACTCGGGCCGCCGGAGCCTCCCCTGCATCCGCGGCCGGTCCGGCTCCCGCCCCTCACCGCCAACAGGCGGCGGTGGCTTCTCCTCACAAGCGGAATCTCTACTATTTCTCGTATCCGCTTTTCGCCGTCTTCGCGCTGCTTCGTTTCCTCGCCTTCCAGCTCGGGCTGCTCTTCGCCTGGCTGTGCGAGCGCCTCTCCCGCGGCGGGGCGTTGATGGCCGCCGCCAAGGGCACCAGCCGGGCAGGCGATGCGCCCGAGTCGGTACGAACGTGTCACAAGCGCGCCTTCGAGTGCATCTCCACGGCTCTGCGCATCGACGAAGACGAAGCGGGTAAGCTAAGTCTGGGGGGGAGGGGAGCGGGCAGGGCCGACGGACGGGCTAGCTTGCCCGAGGAGACCGCGGGAAGGCTGCGAGGTTCGCCGGCTGTTCGGGGAAGCCTTCCTTTTTCGGCTTACTTTCGTCTCGAAGCAGGCTCGGTTTTTTGCTTCGTCATAGCCTCCGTTTTCCCCTCAGGCTCGCGGCGAAGCGACAGCCGGCATTGCCGCTATATTAGGGCCGTACACCTGCTTGTCGCCTAACATGGCTGTGCCTTAAGAGCTGCTTCGCTTGTGTGAGCGACTCGCGCCTTAAGAAAGTGAGGCGAAGGTGGCTGAATAGGGCTGAGAATGGTGGGAGCTCGCATCGGGATTTTGAGTGCCAGCACCGATGAACATCGCTTTAACGTCATTAACAGCCTTAACTGGGGTGGGTGGGGTAGAGATGCTCTTATATACAGGTGTATAACGGGAAGGGAGGAGATTGCAAGGGTTGAATTGCCGAGGCAGAGAAGACCCACGTTTACAATCACAGCAGCAGTAAAAGGGTTCCTCTGCATGAAAGATGTTGATAGGAAGGGCTTGTGGGTGGAGCCCATCTGAGGGGAGGCTTTGTTGTGAGTCTGAAAGAGACTTTGTGCTACAGTATTGGATTGAGTCTCTTTGTTCTCTAGGTTCAGGTTGCGTCTTATTCATGCAATCTCTTCTGTAGTGACTCTACAGCTTACATGTTTATTGGTGTTATATTATTTCTCTGACTACCGCAGGTTTTTTTTAAAGATAGGGCTGCCTTTCAGTTGATTTTGAATTCCTGGCAAGTAACTGCCTGGATAAATCTCTGCAGTTTTCTTGGCACACAGTTTTGGACGTGATTTGCCATTTTTCTCCTTACCTAGCCCTGGCAGAAAGGCTGGCTGAAGGTTACCCACCTACAGTAGTTTCATACCTAAAGTGGAACTACAACTCCTTAGTTATAGCCTAATGCCTTAATAGCTACACCAAACTGGCTCTATGGTTATCATTACGGAAGAGAACAATAAATCCTGTTGAATGGTGACTTCTGGAGGCAAATGATCCAAAATGGCATTTTCCTTATAGGGTTGGCTTGCTGTATAGCAGTAATTTAAGCAGGAATGTGTTAATATTAGGAGGAGTGTGGATGGTACAAGTTGTGTCTTGTCAGTTGCAAACTGCCAATAATTAATAGCTTGCAGACTGTAAAGTTTTGAGGCAGAGCTAAACCCATTGATAGAAGTGCTTAAATATCTATACTTTGCAGATGTGTAGATTTTGTGAGATATGTTCAGAGGTGGGATGCTACTGGTTCTGCCCGGTTCTATAGAGCCAGTAGCTCTGAAGAGCAGCAGACACAGAACTGGTTCTGTGTTTGCTGCTCTTTGGCCCACCCACTCGCCTGGGCTCTTACCTGTCCTTTATTTCCTGCTTTTTCAACCTCAGCTGCTTTGCGTGTCACAGCTGAGGTTGAAAAAGCGGGGGAAAAGAGGCTTTTTGAATGCTGTGCACCTGTGCGCAGCGCTTTTCAGCTGTCCGGGCAGCACAGCTTAAGGTTATTTTACACACTACCAAACCGGTAGTAACACCGGTTGAATCCCACCCCTGGATATATAATTGCTAGAAATCTTTCTTATTGAAATAGATGAAACTACTTTGATGTGTTAATTTTGACCAGCATTACTATCTTGATTAGATCTATTCATTTTCTGTAAAATATATTCAAGGCAGTTCATAACACACAAAATTGAAGGAATAATGGTTAAATAACACTTGTATTGTTGTGCCTACTTTTTTGAAAGTGAAACTATCCAAGTTATATTTGTTGGAAAATGTATACAGCTATCTTACACTGAATTAGATCATTAGTTAATTATTGTCCAATAGTGATATATTTGAAAGCCAAGAATTCTTCAAACAAAAATATGCCACATCATATTTTAAAAACTGAAGATGCCAGATATTTAACCAATATACATATATGTGCTAATAAATGTAGAAATGCTTTATTAATGGCAGTAATTGTTTACTTAATTTTTTAGTTTTATATTTGTGAAAAAAATTAAAACTTGCTTTTAGAAGTTGATGCAAATTTCTGCTCTGTTATCCTGTTTCTATTCTACAACAATAGTATGTATGCAGCAGAAGATTTACTTCAGTTAATTCTACATAGTACCATAGGGTGAAATATTTTTATTAAATGTTAACAGCAGTGATGATTTTCCACTGTGTCTTTGGCTGTGGTTACATGACATACAGGCCTACAATATATATTTTAACCTTGTTCATATTTAACCACTGTGGTTAGTTTATGATAAATTGAATAAACCATGGTTAACTATGGGTTAGTGGGATGTAATCGCTAGCATTCTTGGATCTCTATTTGTATGTGGAGAAACTGGTTTACTCTTGCAATGATGCTTGATTTTTTTTACTAAGCATGTGTCTCCCTCATAAATGCTAGTTATAAAGAGATTAAAGGCAATTACAGACACAAGTGTAAATTTGATATTAGGATACTTCTAACCCATCAGAAGATTTGATTTCTCTTAATTCTAATAGCTCTGGCTGCCCTTTAATTCTTGAACTAAAGTCAAGAAAAAGAAAAATACATCTGAGAGCTCTGCACATATTCCTCATGTTTTAGGACAAGGTGCTAGCTATACAGTGGCTTCTGAATGCTAGCAATGAAAAAACAACTGAGTTTTATTTAATATAATATTTCTTGTAATATACAAGCTAACAGAAGAAAGAAAAACATACAAACTTTAACAATAACAAAAAGTAATATATAAATTAAGATTAAAAATACTGCCTAATGCATATATATCCCACTATTGAAATGACTGTTCATCCATATTTACCTATATTTAGCAACAAATCTAATGAGAACAATATGTCATCTGGTTCCCAAATAATCAAATTGAATATTTTGAAAAGTATGAAATGTCTTCATATTTCTATTTCAGGCAGGTGTGGAAAAAGTTCTGGATTATTGATTTCATTAACATCATATTAAAAGCTTTCATAACATACATGAATTATATGGTACTGCCTGTCTCCGGTATTTTCTGCCTACCTGGTATATTCAGCCAGAGAGAGTAAACGGTCTAGTTCCCTCAATTACATGTCATCTTGAGGAAGCATGCCTTCTGTGTCAACCCATATTCTCTGGATTAGGATCCAAGTAGAAAGATATATAGTGTCACCTCTTTTGAATACCATTAAGACCTATCTCCATTCTCAAATCCAGTGCTAGACGGTTTACAAAAACACTGATGGGTTTTTAACTATTATAATTGACCTGCTTGGGCTGTTACATTTTTAACACTATTAATTGTATTTTTCATATGTTATAAACCACTCAGAACAGGTGGCTGCAATACATTTGTTATGATTGGTAGTAGTAATAATGAAATAAAATTGCCTCTTGAGATGGAGAGAAAATATACAAAAATTGTTTTAATGAAGACTTTATAACTACAGATAGAAAACTAAGACATTGTGACCTATGTTCCAAATAAATTATCTTACTCCATAATTTGTTAATCCCTTCAGTGATAAGATAATTGTATTTGCACTACTAACCATAGCTTATAGGTTTTTTTTTTCAAAATCTCTTATTACTTTGATTATTGTACAACAATGCTTGTGGCTTGCAGCTGTCATTTCTGAGTGTTCTTTTATAGAACAGTTGGGGTCAAGTTGAATTGTTCCCTCTCCCCCCCTCCACTGATTAACCAATACTGGCAAATAGGGGAAAAGATTCAGGAAGTATAATTATCTACAGATTCAATTCCACTCACACCTTGTTTTTCTGGAAGATTATTATAGTACAGTACTCTAAACTGCTATTATAGCTTAAGCATGTCTTACATACCAGGTGAGAATATTGTGAATTAATGTAACTGGTGTCTTGGCTTAATTTGTGAAAGGGAGAAATACAAAAATGCTTCATAAAAAATAGGAGAGGTTTGTTTATTTATTAGATTAAAGTTCATCTATTTTCTCAAGAATTGAAAAGACTATCTAATGGCATATTTTCCCACATAAAAATATCCTTTAAGGTAAACTCAGACAACAGATAATCAGAGTTGGAAGGGATCTAGTAGGTCATCTAGTCCAATCCCTCGCCTAACTGGGAGACCCTACACCATTTTTGACAAATGGCAGTCCAATCTCTTCTTGAAAGTCTCAAGTGATGGCGCTTCCACACCGTCCGAGGGCACGCTGTTCCATTAGTTGATTGTTCTCACTGTCAGAAAGTTTTTCCTTATTTCCACTCAACTCATGACATTTTAGTGACTTCATAGGCTTAACAGTTTGAATAAATGACAGATAGTATCACTAACACTGTAGATACCAGGTGTAATTGGAACCAAAGTAAAAAAAAATCAATGCATCAATGAATGTTTCGTCTTCAACCTTTCATCTTTGCTAGACTCAAATAACTTTTTATTTTTAAGTTTGCACTTTATTTGTTAGAATATTTTAACATTCTCTGAGTCTTGAAATATTTTTAGAAGTCAGGCACTACTTATTTCTTAAGTTAGAATATGAGATACTGCCTAAGCTTAGAACTAATTTAGGACCAAACTTGGCCATTTAAGTGCTTTAAAAACATACATAAAATAATTTTTCATTTCTAAAGGCCAGCTAACGGTAATGAGAATAAAGAAGGGAATCCAATTCAAGGTATTTCTGTGGTAGATGTCTTCATTATCTGTTTCTCTATGTCCCTTGAGAGATACTTCTTAAAGGAGTCAGTAAAAAATTGAATAAAAGAAAAGTCCAACTGAGTAGACTTCCATGATGGCAGTGATGTAGTGCTGACTTTGTCAGCTGTATACTTTTTAGCTAGTGTTGTATTTAGATTACATTGCCTTTCACTGATTCTGATGTAATTCTAATCTGATGTTGTCATTATGTTACTATTATTTACTTGTTTTAAAAATAATAAGTTTAACATGTTTCAGTTAAATTCCATGCCTTATAGTAAGGTACAGAACAATTTACCCTAGATGTAACTTTCTGCTAAAATGTGCATTTTTAAACCTGCAATTTCTCCAAATATTTTGTTCTTCCTTGTAACATATTCAATGTTCTCGAGTGGGTCTTGCACAATTAATACTAAATCATCAGCAAACGCACATAGTTTGTAATTGTGCACTTTAATTTGTAGTCCTTTTGCTCTGTTATCTTGTTTAATATATCTATTTAACAGTTCCAACACTAGAATAAATAATAAAAGTGATAAACAACACCCTTGTCTTGTTCCTTTCTGGATTTATCAAATCTCCACCATTATCCAAGCTTTCTGAAGTTTATACAGATGGACTTCAGACTTCAGCCTATAGTGAGATCTGGTACAGGACAATTTAACTTAGATGTAATTGTGTACTAAAATACTGTGAATTGAACAGATCTTATTTGCAAAATTAGCATTTACCTTTTATTGGCAAACTACAGGAGGATCACATTTACTCTAAAGCAGGGGTCTCCAACCTTGGCCACTTTAAGACTTGTGGACTTCAACTCCCAGAATTCTGGTTCAGGAACTCTGGGAGTTAAAGTCCACAAGTCATAAAGTGGCCAAGGTTGGAGACCTCTGCTCTAAAGTATTGTTTTTTCTGCATATCTTTGTTTTAATAAGAGAAAGTTACTTAAATTTCTCAATGTTTGACTAAGACTAGTTAGAATAGTTGTGTTTATATTTTCTTTCAAATTTTGGTTATTGTGGTACAGATACTTATGCTTTGTATAGTGTCTGATGTGCTTTCACAATAAAATAATAGAACTCACTTTTTTCAGCAGGACAAAAGGAACAGGCTGTTGAATGGTATAGAAAGGGAATCGAAGAACTCGAGAAAGGAATAGCTATATTAGTTATTGGTCAAGGTAAGTTCATTTTTAGTGTTATATAAAGAAGAAAAGCTGTCAACATGGTTTGAAAATTCTCAATAGACAGTTTGGAAGAAAAAAATCTTGAAATTTGTAAAATCCCCCCCAAAATAATGTATTACCCAATTATAATAAATAAACAGTCTAGTGATCTCAGTTACATTCAAATAAAATGCACCCCTTTTAATAAAGTGGCATACTGGTCCCTTAGCACAGTTTGGACACAAAAAAGATGTTTAAATGTTAGAGGAGGAGTGCTTAGGTATGCTGTTGGAGTAGTATATTCCATATTGTACTGCATATAGAACCACTGAGAAGGCCTTCCTTCTAGTCCACATTTTTCTCATGTCACATCAAGGCATGACCTTCAACAAACATATAAATATGAAGATTTCAAGTTGATGAAAAGTAAGGTTAGACCTGCACTTGAAGGCAAAATTAGCATGTAAAATTTTCTTCAGTATTGGAAATAAACTTTCTCTTTTCAGTGATTACAGAGAAAACTGTTATTAAAGTAACTGTTCACTGATCAGCTAATTTTGGTAGTCTTTATTATTTTTGTTAATATTCCCCTGTACAATAAATTTGAATTATTCTAAATTCTAGATGTGTTAAATTATTAATACATCTCTATTGAGATGTCAATCTTAATCAGAATTGAACTAAATTCAGAGGTTCATGTTGATCTTTATTTCGTTCAAGATTGAAGAACTTTTGACCCCCCCCATATGTTGGGCTATAACTCCCTTTAATCCTAACTATAATAACCTATGCTTAGAAATGATTACAATTGTAGTCCAGCATCATTTGAAAAAACATGACTTTTTCATCATTGATTTAATTATCAGGTAGCCTTAGTCTTTAGGAATTCCATTAAGAAGTTGTTGTATTTGGTACTATGTATAACTAGTCCTCACTTAATCATGGCAATTGGAATCAGAATTTCAATTGCTAAGCAATAATGGTTGTAAAGCACAATGTCTCATGACTGCATCACTTTGCTTTGGCAACTCCAGCAATCTTGATTGCTATCATTAAGCAAGGATCACAGATTGTTAAGTGAGGACCTCATGTGACCACAGCTTGTGACTTCCTGCCAACTTCCAACAGGCAAAGTCAATGAGGAAGATGGTAGGAAGTTTCACATCCCGTATTGCTTGTGGGTGGATGAAGGGTACAACCAGGTAGGGTTGGGTAGCTACTGTTTTATAAGTGCAGCTGGGCAGGTGGGTTTCCAGAATGTAAGAGAGTGCCCTAGTAGCTGTTATGGCGTGAGTACAAGGATACTGTAGCCTGGTACAAGTGCAACTGGGCTGATAACGTACACACTACAGAGTGCAGGGGTGTGTGTGCTTGTTGCATGCTATGCGGTATGAGTTTCCTAGCCAAGCTCCTTATGAAAAAGGAGTGGGAGCATATGCAACCTTCCCTGCCAGCTTCTCCATTTATTTTGCTTGTGAGAAGCCAGCAAAGAAGGTTGCAAATAGTGATCAAGTGACTGCCAGACATTGCAATTGTTTTAATGACCGGTTTGACCCGGTTGCCAAGCACCTGGATCATGTCCATGAATGTGCAGGGACAGATGGAATTTCAAGGATTGGATGTAAGTGCCACTAGTTTAGCACTGTTCTAACTTCAAATGATTGCTGAATGAGCGGTCATTAACTGAGGATTACTGTAAAGTTTGGCAGGACCAATTACCATTAGAAGACTTCCTGATTATTGCCATAATGTGTATAATCATAAAAATTCAAATACATTTGGCAAAACTGGATTCCTATGATGCTTATAATTTTGAAAACAAGAAACTTGTTCCAAACTAAAATTGCAGAGTTGATAACTAGAATTGGTTAATATCATATCATAACTTTTCAGTCAGGATTCAGGCTGGCCAGAGTACCGAGACAGCATTGGTGGCACTAGTGGATGATTTGTTTTGTAGTGGTTCTCCTTTTGCCATGACAAGTACCAGGCAGTGTTCACAGGGTGAAGAGGACCAGTCATAGTGCCATGTTATATGGGAGAGCCTTAGGACTTGAGTCTCCTATTTAACATGAAGCCACTGCAAGAGGTCATCTGCCAGCAGGAGCTTTGGTATTACCAGCATGCTGAAGATGCCCAATTGCATATCTTTTCCCAGTGTATTTATTAAACTTGTATGTCACCCATACAAGGGGGCTTACAGACATTTAATTAAAACATACTGTAAATAATTAAAACAATAAGGCTCATAAATTTAAAATCCAATTAAAATAAAACTAACCAGGCTGAAGAAAGAAGGAGCAAAGTGCATACAGGAAGGAGATGGGGGATTATCCATTAGCCACCTCCATTAGCCAACACTGGACAAGTTATGCCCTTCAGATGCTGGCTCAATGCTTGGAGGCTGTGAGAGCTTTGATGGGGACAAACTAGCTGTAACTCAATCCTAGGAAAATGGAGTGCTTGGGGATTTTTGACCCCTTAGAATAAGGAGAGTTGATATCTCAGATTCTGAAATGAATAATACTCCCCCAGACAGATTTGGTGTGCAGTTTGAAGATGATCTTCAACTCTTGGCTCCTGCTAAAACAACAGATAGCAAATGTGGCCAGTGCGGGCCTTGCACAAATTCATATTGTGCACCAAATATTCATTTCAGAATCCCTCTGGGAGGAAGATGGGTGGTTTTAAAATTTGATAAATAGTAAAAAAAAAATTCTGGACCAGGAGGCCTTGCTCACAGTCACTTATGCCTTAGTTACCTCCCATTTGGATTTCTGCAATGCAATCTAAACGAGGCTGTCTTTGAAGACCATCTGGAAGCTGCAACTGTTTCAGAATGCAATGGCATTGCAGTTTGGTATATCCTACAGTTTATCTGATTAATAATCCTGCTGCATGAGATACACTGGGTCCTAGTTGTTTTCTGGTTGCAATTCAAAATGTGGCAGAGAGCCAGGTTCCTTATGTGACCATCTCTCCCAGAGATATCTCCTTGTTCTACTAAGGCAGGATGGGGGCATTCCAGGTCCACCCCCTTAAAAGTTGCCACATGATGGGACCTTGAAGGAGGTATGCATTCTTGGTGGATGCCCCAGCCCAGCCTCCCTCTTGAGATCCAAAGGATGCCTATCTTTTTAGCCATTTGGAGAGCTGTGAAGATTTGTCTCTTCTCCCAAATTTGAGCTAGGATGAGGTTTGAGCTAGGAGGCTGTTTAATCTGATACCTGGAAGAAGAGTGTTTTTGTTTTTGACTTTTGGGGGATTGTTGTGAATCACCTGGAATCATTACAGTATATGAGATAGCCGACTCTATAAGTTCTGTAAGTAAATAAATACCATAAATATCAAGGCTTCATCCACTGCACTGGCTGTTACATTGTTTCTAGATCCAATTCAAATTTTTGAGGCTTGATCCTTAAACTCTGAAAAATTTGGGAAAAGAATTTTCTCACTCATATTGCTTTCAGACTGATAAATCATTGTTCTGTATTATTCTCATAGATGAAATAAGGCAGAGACTTCTGTTGTAGAGTGGTAGAAGCACTTCCCAAGGAGTTATGTTTGGTTCCTATGCTTTGCTGCCTAGCAAAACCTTCCTTTTTTAATACTGGAATTTCTAGTTTGCGTTCAGTTTTATTTTTTATTACTTGTATTATCCTGCAATAGTGTATGTTACATTTTATAGTTATTCTGCATAACTGATTGATTGCACTGCATTCTATTGTTTTCGTTTTGCTTTTTAGTGTTTTAAAAAAACTTTTAATGATTTCAGCCTGTTATTAGATAATCTGCTTAGATACATTAGATTGGCTGTTACATATATTGAAATTGATAATTGGATATTGATAATTGAATAGATTATAATAATTACAGAATAATTATTGAAGACCTGAGTCCTTTACAGCTGTTTATATGTCTTTTATCTTTTTGAAAGGGATTGTAAGTCATAGAAACAAAGAATAATAGGAATCCTCTAAAGTTATAGCTCATGCCAAATTTGTAGCAGTAAGCTTAGTATATAGCAGCTGCTTGTTTAGCTGAATCAAAATGTTGAACATATAGTCTATATTTATATTTTTTGGCTTAGTTATTATGGCTTTAGTGAGCTTTTCTAATGATAGTTTTAGCTGGGAAAATGGGGTAATATAAAATAATTTTGGATCAAGTTTGATTCCCTGGTATTAAGGTAGCAACTAATGTATACTTAACAGTTAATATATTGTATAGAATTATAATGTGAGTTAACACATTATAATTTAATAATTTAAGACACAAGGCTAAGATCCAGTCAAATAAATACCTTGAAGTACTTTTAATTTTTATTAAAGATGCTTAAAAATAATCATTTACTCTCTGAAATTAATAGGACAATAGTACCTTTCTCTGACAGAATATTGGCATAGATTTAAAAATCTGTAATCATATTGCATCACTTTTCAAAAGGAATTCTAAAACTTGTACTTCCATAGGAGTATTTTGGGACAGAAAATATATATTGTACATATATTTATTTCTCATATCTGCAGCTATTCTTAAGAGGCTTTAGTTTGTAACCTTGTATAATTGTGGTAGCATCTTAGAGGTTTCTTGCTAAACCTGTTACTTCTAGTTTCATTTGTTCCAAGTGATATAGTGTTATATTGTTTTATTAGTTACCATTTATATTAAATTACATTTGATGGAGTATAAGATAGATATTGCTATTATACTTCTGCTGAATGTTTAACTTTCTCTTTAAGGAGACCATTATGATCGAGCCCGTCGCCTCCAGTCTAAAATGATGACAAATTTGGCAATGGCCAAGGACCGTTTGCAGCTGTTAGGTACTACTTAATGTTGTTACTTTAGAAAATTGTAGAACTGGTAGTGTATATGTTTAAGATGTGTTGAGAGAAAAATGATTTAAAACTAATTTTTAAAACACGTTTGAAACATATGTTTCACCAATAGACTTCATTTTGCATCAGTGTACTTGTTTAGAGATCCAGGAATACTGTCATAGTTTGGTTTCCTGATATTTTAAAGAGGAAGCTGAAGAACTAGTGAGCGGTGTTTTTTTGCGAAACTTTTAAAAATGCAGCATGAACATAAGTTGCTTCTTGAAATGGCTAAGCAGTTGGTGCAGAATTAATATTGATGGAAGATAGTATAAAGTGCATCTTAGAAAGAAAATTCATAGAGAAAAATGTTGCTAAAATTTAAACTAAATAGGTTTTAACTGCAGATTACTTTGAAGAAAAGTAGTAAATTGTTGAACAAAATAATCTTGAAGTCAGTTCAAGGGTACAGACATTTACAAAATACCTAATAAATTCAGTGACAGATTACCATAAATTGAAACCTTTTAAATCAAAGCATTTATAGATTGAAGCAAAATAAAACTAACAGCAAAAAATGTCTGGAGGGGCCAGGAATGAAACATAAAATGTGATCTCATGAAGCAAACTCTGCAATTACCTGCTTAGATAAAAAGTTACGATGCAAGTAAGGGTAGGATTTGTATCATCACATCATCATTTTCAGTCATCACAATTATCTTTGGACTTCTAGGGATAGCATTATCTCAATTAATTTATTTACTTCTGGTTTTCTTGAAAATGCTGTTAAATCATTTATCCATGTTACATGGTTTAAGTCTCATAGGGCTGAAGCTGGGATAGCGTGTATGGCATTACTTATTTATTAGGAGAAACAAGGACACAGAATTTCTACCTAGAAAAGATGAAGCTCCTAAATCAGATGGTTTATGATTTTGTAAATCTCATTTACTATCTCTTTAGTTATATTGATTATTTTAGGAAGCCATTGTTAACTAAGAAATATAGATTAAAAAATCCACAGTCCTTAGGTTTCCCAGTTTGTTGTTCTTTCAAACAGTTGTAGTGCATTCTCCACGTGTTTCTCCTGATTATCCAATATATTTGTTTTGGACATTTCTTTTGTAATTAATCTGGTAGATCTAGTTGCCATTTTGTATTAGGGTGGCTTTCATAGCCACCATTTTGTTGTGGGACTCAACAGTGTCTCAAATTTCAAATGTACTTCAGAGACTAAAAAGATTGGGAATCCTTAGAGTACAGTAAACAAAATCAGGAGCAGAACATTTTAAGTTTGGAGAAATGGTGCCAAGAAGATTTTGTAGGTTTCTGTGTCTGTGGTTTGCTTAAAACTGCATCTCTAAATGTCATTGATTGTGACCAGAAAAATTGTGAGATTGGAATATATAAAAATATATTTTGATAGCCAATGACAAACAGAAACTTTTTAACAAGAATAACATTATGCAGTTATTATACTTGCATATATTGAACTAGAATAACTTGCTGTTAAATATAAGGTGTCAAATGTAAACTACAATCCTATGATGCAGAATAGTAGCTTTGTTGATTCCTTACCCTTTCCTGCACCTGCAGCTTTGAAAATAGTGAGTTTTTTCTCCCACAGGACTTATAAAATACTGGTATAATTTTAGTGTTTTCCTGAAAGGCTTTCAATTGCTGTTGCTCTTTTCTGGAAACCTGGAGCAATCTAGAGTGCGGGCCATGGTAAAGGATAGAAGTTTAGCTACATTTTAAAGATGCTATAGGGCACCACTTTATTTGATTTTGCTGTTACAGATATAAAAAGCTACCTCATATAACATGTTTCTAATAAGATAAACAGGCAAAAATGTACCCCAGCATTTTTGAGTTGACAGAGCCAGGTCTTCAGGCATTTAAAAAAGGAAAGTGGTGGTCTGCCTTCCTTCTGATAGGAGGATGTTCCAAAGAATGAGAACAAAGGCAGAGAAGGATCTCTTTCTTTCACTGATGGATCCACAGCATACTTTCCCTGCCTGACTAAGTGGGACGAGGCAACATAATGGGATGAAAATGGTTCTGCAGTAATCTGGGCCTATGCCATGTAGGGTTTTAAAGGTCATAATCAAAATCTTGAATTGGATCCAGAAGCAAATTGACACTCAGTGCAGCTCACACAGCAGAGGTATTATATGCACCATCCTTGGGGAATCCAAGGTTGCTTGTGCAGCTGCATTCTGTACCAGCTGATGCTTCTGGGTGCTCTTCAAATATCCTTGTCACTTATGAATGTGAAGATAAAATAGTACTTGCAGACTATTGGCCTGCTTTTAGACAATTATTGTCTTCCAGTAAAATTTAACATCAATCCCATAGTTCAGTTCAGTTTACAGTTGAAATCCTTTCTTATTGGATATAATTTTAGCTATTCAGCCCACTGTCAAATTCAAGTAATTTTCCAGAATTCAATTGCTTTCTTGGGGTTGTATGATAGGGAGCACCAAGTATTATTTATGATATCTTACTCTGAAGCTTTCCAGGACAATACTGAACAGGTTAGGGGACAGGATACAACATTTGGGCTCTAGTGTTAATGATTTAGATGTTGAAGATAGTGATTCAACACCAGCTTTTGAACTAGGCCAGTAAGGAAGGACTGGAACATGTAAAACAATATTGCAAGGCCCACATCATTCAGATGATGTAGAAGAACACTATGTTAAATAGTCTGAAAGCCACATCATCCAATTTGTAGACAAGGTCATCATCAAAGTAGTTTCATGTCATATTCTTATTGAAAGCCAGTTGGCATGAATCCAAATAACTGGAATCATCCAGATATATTGAATGAGGAAGTTACAATCAGATCAATCATTTTTCTAAAAAGGAATATTTCAGATTATTCATTATTTGCGCAGATCTCTCCAGGTTAAAAGAGTCTTTTCAATAGAGGTCTTATTAGTTCCTTTAAGCTGGGAGATAATATCTGTCACTTACAAAGAGGGGCAATGCTTTTCTGCTCAGTAAAAATACAATGGGGTAGAGGAATAAATATTTTTTTCTATTTATGAGGCCAAACTTCAAACTGATCTTCAGAAAGAACTGATCTATGGCCCAAATTCTTTCATTTATTCTTCAGCTGTTATCCAGTCCTTTTTGTTGATCTCCCAGCTCTTTAATAAACAGTTTGGATTTTAAAGGGAAGAAAGGACTTAGGAATGAAAGCAGCTTGAAAATCTATGTATGGTTTTGCCATACATAGTATATAATATAAAATACCATAGTATATAATTGGCAGCATGCCCAGTCACCATATCCAATCAGCTGTGTTATCAGTAATTCTTGTGGGAGGTCAAGGTTTCATGTGCAAGCAAACATCAGTGCTCATGTTTGGAAATGAACATGATGGCATTGAAACTTTTTCATTACTGTTTAGATATATTTTTCAAGCATAGGGGCAGTAGCTCTAAATTAGTGTTTACGCACAAGATGAAATAAAAGAAGTTTAAGGATTAATTTTCATACAGTTTTAAGAAATGATTTAGCAGATTTAATGAATTATGTCCTAGATCAGTCTTTTTCAAACTTCTTACTCTGGAGAAATCTCTGAAATAATTTTCAGATCTTAGTGAATCCGTGCATACAAATTAAATAACTATTTTTCATAAAAAAATATGAAAAATTCACAATTCAATTAATTTGTAACCTATACAACCCACATTTGTCAACATTAACAATAATAGCCAAGTGTTGGCCAGGAGCTGAGTTGTGATGTGTAAAAATCCCCATCATTGTGAGTGCTAGCATTGCATTTGTTAAAAAAAGATTGGTTTTTCCAATCACAATGTCTTATAGAACCTTAGAGACCTCTTGCTGATTCTGAGTTGAGAAAAGTTGGTGTAGATGATATGAATAGATGTTCTGTATACATATATCTTTGCCATTGTTGATATGACCAGCTGGAGGTCATCTTTTTGAATATAAGTACTGTTGGGTAACAGTGTACAAGAAGGGAACATAGAGAAGAAATTTTCATAGAATAACAGAGTTGGAAGGGACCTTGGAGGTCATCTAGTCCAACCAGTGGTGGTATTCAGCCGGTTCTCACCAGTTCAGGCGAAACTGGTAGCAAGGATTTTGCGTGGGTCGCCGAATGGTAGTAACTTCTGGCTGGCAATGCCCCCAACCCTGTTGCCAATCACTGCTCACTCTCTTGCCTCGCCTGCTCGCTTACCCCATCCACCCGATGCTTGCCTGCCCAGCCACTCCTTAAGGTTTTTTTTTTTACCTCATGACAATTAGCTGTTCTACAAACAGCTGTGCCAGGAATTCCCTTGCTTCTTACTGCTTCACCCAGGAGGCTTCCCTGAGGCCCAGGAAGGCAAAAAATGGAGGGAGGGGGCACATCCCCCCTTCATTTTTTGCCTTCCTGGGCCCCAGGGAAGCTTCCTGGGAGCAAAAACACCCCCTGGAGGCTCCCCTGAGGCCAGGAAAGCCCAAAAAACAGGGTGGGGGTGGTGCTGCAAAAAAGCCACACCCACCCAATCACATGTACATGCCCACCTAGCCACGCCCACAGAAACGGTAGTAAAAAAAATTGAATCCCACCACTGAGTCCAACCCCTTGCTCGAGCAGGAGTCTATTCCAAATATTAGCTTCTACCTAGGATCAAACTCACCGCCTCCTGATTGTGAGGCTGAATCACAGTTTTTAGTTTCTTTAAACTTTGGCCACCTTATTTAAGATTTTAGGAAGGGCTGTGTAAGAATCTTTTAGAAAAATGCATATATTAAAATTTGAATTTGTATTTTCTGTGATGCCTCTTTTAGTTAAAGTTATATTGCAGTACTCATTTACATGCAAATACATGGTAATATCAAAAAGGAATCTAGATTTTTCTGAGTAATAAAATAGTAATTACAGAATACAATTTTTAGCTTAATGTGTATTGAAAAGCTATTGCTTTTTTTAATGGCTGGTTTTATTTTTGAACTATAAAAATGGGGGGTTGGTATTGATCTATATTCTAAAAAAAGAAAAGGACCATGATTTTACCAACAGGTTATTTGTGAATCTAAATATTGTTGTAAACTGACAGTCAAATTCAGGATATCTAATAAGTTGTTGATTTCAAAAGGTTATAACTGATTCTCAAAGTAGTGTAAGAAATGTGGAAGTTTTAGAATTTTTGAACGATCACTTATGAGCTGTATCTAATTTATTTCTGATAATTATAATGCAATTCTAAATCTTATTGCTAGAAAAGTAGTAATTTTATTTTAATTATGTAACAATTACTTACTAATTAGGGAAAATTCACTTGATCAGAAAGGAGGGCTCTTATGCTGTTATTTATAGAATTGAAATAACCTGTAGAAAACAAATACACTTAGCTGCTTAAAATGGAATGCTTATCATAAACAAATACTTGTTAACAAAATTTAGTATGAAATATAGTTACAAATTGAACCAACAAGTTGTAATTTTCTTAGATGATATGTAGAAGAAATCATCATAAATCTTTGCACGTTCATTTTAAACTATCCCACTAGTTCTTTTCTTCACTATTTCTGAATAATGCAGTTATTGACTGCAGTTCACAGTTTTACATAAATTGTATTTTATTATCAGATGTGACTTTATAACATTGTAAACATTAGATATAAGCTTTGAAACTTTAATCCTTATCAAGCCAACTAAAGGCAAAATCATTTTAGTATTACCAGTATACGAAACTTTCATTGGTTCATTTTTTGTCTTTTATTTGTCCTTTTCCCTCCTCTGTTCTGTTGCATAGAGAAGATGCAGGCAGTTAAGCAAATTCCCAAGCTGCAAATGGAAGTCCGTAGTGACAATACTAACCTGGTATACCGCAATGGACATCTCCAGTCAGGTGGGTTTGGTTTTCCCAGCACCTAATTAATTAGGGGGATGTCTCTCAGTATCTACTTTATCAAAACAAAATATGCAGCAATAAATACCCTGCTCCTAATATATTTTTAAATGTTTTTTCTTTTAAAGATTCTTATTAATCTATGCTGAATTAATGTTGTCTTCACCCAACTGCTTTCCTTACTTTTTAACATTTCTTATGTCTTGAAAACCAAGGCAAAGCATTAGTTTTAAAGTTTAGTGTTTTGACATAAAGTTTTGGCATTTTGGAAAAAGTCTATTTAGGACCCTTATAAAATGCAGTGCTAGAAAAAAATAAGATTTCATTTTAAAAAAATTCACATCTCTTATTATGTTGATTGCTATTTTTTATAAAAAGCAAAATCAGAGAATATGTTTTTATTGAAGGATATTTTTTTCCTGGTTTTTTTGTCAGTGTGTGTACATGATATATAACAATGAGAAAATCAGCTTGAAATTTATTTATATGAGAAAATTATTGGTGTTCAGCATTCTTAAAGCCTGTTTTGAATGAAAATAAGAGAAAAAAGTAGGTAGTGTGTTGTGTTTTTGTGGTTAAGCTGCTTTGGAAATTTCCTTGCTATGTTTTTTTTATGAGGTTTGTAGATTGTACCTTCAGTCATTTTTATTCTTTATAAGACATGCTTCTGAAATAACTCCAAATAGTATTAAATATATACTTTTCTTACTGATTTTTTTGTTTATAAAGACATTTTTGGCAATTATTTCTCTCTAAAAATATACTCTCACAAACCGATTAGTATGATGTGGTGCTTTGCGTGAAACAATTACTATTGGTATATGAATACAGGTAATTCTCAACTTACAACCCTTTATTTAGTGACTGTTTGAAGTTACAATGGCACTGAAAAATGTGACTTTTTTCACTCTTCCAACTATTGCAACATCCACATGGTTATGTGATTAAAATTCAGATGATTGGCAACAGGTTCATATTTATGACTGTTGCAGTGTCCTGGAATCATGTGATGCCGCTTTGCAACTTTCTGACAAGCGAAATCAATGGGGAAGCCAGATTCACTTAACAGTCTTGTTATTAACTTAACGACTGTGATGATTCACTTAACAGTTGGGGCAAGAAAAAGTCATAAACTGGGGGTAAACTCCCTCAACAACATAAATTTGGAGCTCAATTATGGTCATAAATTGAGGACTATCTTTTACAGTTGATATTTTTCTTCATTCTGGTAACTAGAATTGTCAAATATCTATACATGGCTTTGTGCAAGGTAGTTATATTTTGATAGTTATATTTGTAGGGCAACAGTGTGACTTCATCCATTGTGATGTTCTGACGCTAATGCTATATATGAAGCAGAATAATGAGAATCGGCATATCACTATATTGTAGAGGAAAAAACACATTACTGCTTGCAATTGCAACTACTTATATTGATACTTTTTAAAGGAAATAATCATATAGCCTCGCTTGCATGGAAAGCAGTTTCTGTTCTAATAAATTTCATATCTGAAATAGTAAGGTTTTGTGTCTTTTTCTATTCTGTTCTTCCTTTTAATTTTCCTTCAGATAATCAACCTTCCAATAGTTAGATGTTTTTGTGGATTTATTGTATCAAAGTAAATATTTGGCACGGCCTTCTAAAACAAAATCAGTTTGCAATTCTGATCAGCTAATCATTACTTTCTATCCACTTTGAAAAACATGTTTATCACATCTTGAATTGCAAATTTCAGAAACTGGGAGTTAACGATCATAGGAATACTACTGAAGAGATATGTACACAAGAAAAAGGCAAACATTCTATCTCATTTTTATACTTGGTTCAGGTGAAGCACTGTAAATACTAAAATATTATTTAGAATCAACATGGGCTTAGTCTACAAAGACCAGGAGACTGAAGATCTTATCAGGAGCACAAATAGAAAATGGTTGCCTTATGAAGCAGAAATCAAACCATTCTCGCTAGAATGCCAGTTAATGGTACATTAATCCAATTAATATTACTGTAATATTTTTATTTAACATACATTTGTATCTAAGTTCAATACAAGATCATCCCCCCCCCCAAATTCTATTGTTCCATGGTGTGTGTAATATTTTCACTATTTGAGGCAGATGGGCCAGTTTCTTTGTAATCTTAAAATAGATTATCACATGGTTTTATTTATTTATTTAATTTATTTGTTGCATACAGTATTTCACGGTTCAAGGCAACTATGTGACTTAAAACAAGTGAGCAGCTTACAATAAGTTTTACTTATCCACTCCTGCACTGTCTGTTGAAGCTTGTCTGGAAATCTAGTTAGTACTTTGTCTTTTCACTGTTTTCAAACAGAATTTAAACTTATTTGGAACCAGGTATCTTGAACCCTAGTTTTTCTATAACATTAATATAAACTTCTTTTGATACTTTTGTGGTTCTAGCATCTACCTGATACAGTCTTATTCCTAGGCATCTTACATGGTGTCTTTGCTGCTGTCTTTTAGATATCAAAGCAAATAATATTGACAACTTTATTGTTGCTTGATTTGTTTGACGCGTTTTAATCCTTTATGATTCACTCTGAAAATATTTGAGAAGTGCTACATATTTTGCATGTATTTTTAGTTTTAATTATCTCCATTTAAAAGCTGATTTTTCTGTTTTTAAATATTTATATATGTATTTTACTGACAGTTGTGCACCATGCAGAGAGTACAATTCTGAGTTAGGTTACCATATAAATTTGATAAATAAATGCGTAATGTTAAGTGAAGAGTGAATCTAACTTTCTAGGATATATTCTGAAATACTTTAACTGCTTGCTTTCTTGTTGATAACCTTTATAAAGTAATCTAGATTAGTGAAAATATCATTAGGTTAAAAAAAAGTCCATCATATGTTACTTAATTCCACTTAGATCCAAAATTTTACTGTATTGGTCAGGGGTGGGTAATCTTTTGCCATCAAAGGAGGCATTCCCAAGACGTAATCTGTAAGGAGCATATGTCACTGGTAAATGAAATGTACAGTATGTAAGTAGTGGAAAGATATATTCCTTTAGAATTTTTATATTGGTCTTCATAATTACATTATAACTTTATTTTCATGCTTCTATAGATGTAAAATATACATTAACTTTTTCCACTGTATTTTTGATTATGATTTTTGAGTCTTCATTTTATTATTGTTTAGCGACCATTCAAAATTATGGTATTGAAAAAAATAACTTTATGATTAGTCCTTGCACTTATGATTCTTGCAACATCCCTGCAGTCACATGATTAAGATTTTGTGCTCCACAGCCAGCAGCTGTTTATGACTGTTGCAGTACATCACAGTCACATGATCACTATTTGCATGCTCTACAACTGGTTGTCAATGGAAAAGCCAGTGGTAAAATTTCAAATCACAGCTATATTATGTTTTGCTTAGCAATGGAGTTTGTGGTCCCAATTGTTGTTGTTAAACGAAGACAACCTGTACCGTGTTTCATTCTAAATTCATATTGCTTGAATGCTGCAAAAATAGTTGTATGTTACCTGGTCAAAACTATGCTTCTATACAGAGATGGGATTCTTCCAGTTCACACCTATTCACTAGAACTGGTTGTTAACATTCTAAGCAGTTCGGAGAACCGGTTGTTAGAAGAAATTACTGGCCTAATCCTGTAAGGAAGGCATGAAGGAAACATTCTGGTGTTGCTTACAGAAACTGCTTCTCCGTTAACCCTTATTACATTCTTGGCAGGACTAGACTTCCTGTCTCAGGAACTTCTCTGGAGTTTTTTCCCCCTCCTTTGTTGGTACTTTGCTTTGTGGAGTGACTATTCAAAGTTACAATGGTACTGACAAAAGTGACTTATGACCACTTTTCACACTTATGACTATTGCAACATCCCCACAGTCATGAGAGGGCAGGCAAGGAGATGTGAGTGATATTGAGTTGGCCACACCCACCAACTAAGCCACGCCCACAGAACTGGTTGTTAAAAAATTGGAATCCCACCCCTGCTTCTATAAATAGTCTAAAGAAATTTAAAAAAGACTAAGAATTCTGAGATTTTGGACATTATTAGTATACATACTATAGCTCAGTGTTTAGATATGTTGGCTATGCTTGCAGGAAATGATAATAGCTTTAGTTCTAAAATTTTCTAACAAAGCAACCTACTCAATAAAGTTTACAAAATACCAGTGCAAACTGAAAGTAACATTATTAAGATAATATCATGTGGTCTGAGGTAGTCTGTTCACATTAATAATGTGTTTATCCACTTATCTATAATGGCTGTAGATAAGTATATTAAATTAAGTATTTTTATATTATTGTTCATTATGTATTGTGAGATTTAACCCTGTTATTATCCAGAGTTGTTTTGTGAATATAAATCAACTACATTAATAGATAGTAACAATTTGAAAGTAAGTAAACGTGCAATTAATTGATTGAAATGTTTTGTGTGGTTTTGTGATTGGAAGAAATTTCTTTTTCTTTGTAGAAAATGGAACTATTCCAAAAAAGAAGGATCCGTTGTCTCACAGTAGTAATTCACTTCCTCGTTCAAAATCTGTAGCCAAGGCTGGATCTGGAGGATTTTCTGGGCACCAAAGAACACCTAGTTATACTGGAGTTTCTAATTTTTCTGCACCTAGAGTTCCTTCAGCTGCAACTCAGAAGGTAGGAAACTAACTTCTATGCACAAAATATTGCATATTTGTCATTGTAAATAGAAAAGTTGTAATTGAAATAGAAAAGGAAGTAAAAAAGTTGTGATTGAAAATAAAGGAATTGTATTTTATAAATGGAATGTTTTGCATGCATTTAAGTTCAGTTATTAATATTACTAGGAAAGGCTGGTAGAGATTGTGATTTACTATAAGGGAATTGTGTGTTTGTAATCCCAAACTCATTTTACGTGAAAAGATTACTGAATGTTATTTTATTCTTAATGTTGGTTAAGGTTGTGGTATCTAGTTTCATTCTTGTTATCAGGAGAAGATATCTGCTACGGAAGTGGAAAATGCTTTTCAATGATTTGACAGAAAATAACAAGGGAAGAATGAATTCAGTATATAGCATTCTTCCCCATTTTGCTGATGGGAGACTTCTATCATTGGAAATAGCTGGATTCTGTCCATATTTTACAAGTTGGCAATTAGGTTGCAAAACTGGTCCAAGAATAAGGGGTAAGAAATGATTTCACTGATGTTAGGGTACTTGCCAGAAGATGCCTGGAAAATATTGGCATGAAAAAGTATATGGAAAAGAGGAAACAAAATGATCAAAAAAGTAGAACTTTTTTTCTTTTGGAAAAGCTAAAATATTTGTCATTTTTAAAATTAAGCAAAAGTCTGTGTTGTATGCATGTACACAGAGATTTTTATTCTCAATAGAGTAGAACTATTAAAGATAGTTAAGAAATTCAACAGTTCCAATTTTGCTGACTATGGTTTTAAAATTGTTTTATGGTATGGGTTTAAAATTCCTTTCCAATTTTAAAACCATAGAGTTAGAAAATGGATATGATGATACTGAGCTAGTTTTCTTCTGGGTTTATTATTTTCAGAGTAGAAAAAACATTTTCTTTAGAAATATTTTTAGAATATCACTGCCATCAACTCAAAGTGGTAATACACAGTTCTATACAGATTTTATCATTGCTCTTTATCAGCATGGTATGTTAGTCATTGGAAGGAAGGATTATTACATTTCTGTCTCATATTCAAACAATTAGTTTTGATAAATAATATGGGATATATTTTTGTTTTTTAGAGATATAGAATTCTGCTTATCTACAGAATAATTATGTATTTTACCACAACAGTTCTTTTCTTTCCACATGATATTTGTGCTCTGTTTTTCCTTTCCTTTCCTGAATTTATAAAAGTGTATTATATTACCATGGATAAAATATATATGGTTGCTAAGAGTTGACAGTACCTTGATGGCACATAATCAATGTTACGTTAATCTTTTGCAACATTTAATTAACTGTTTTTTTCTGTATTTTTTTAAAGTCAAGTTAACTTGTGCCATATCAAAGATTTGTTTAACTGATTAGCCAGATGCTGAATGGAAATTTCCTTCCTTTAGATTATTGAAGTGATACCTTTTTAAAATAATATTGAAATACGTTTGAAATAATTGTTTCCTTAGGCTACTCCAAAAAATAATAGAACCACCAAGCCTTCTACTCCTTCTACTGCTGTTCGAAAAAAGAAAGATACAAAGATTTTCAAAAATGTGGATAGTAACCTTGCTAATCTTATTCTCAATGAAATTG
Source organism: Bungarus multicinctus (assembly GCA_023653725.1). NCBI lineage: Eukaryota > Metazoa > Chordata > Lepidosauria > Squamata > Elapidae > Bungarus > Bungarus multicinctus. The sequence goes on along the minus strand of CM042836.1, from coordinate 65,114,122 downwards.
TAGACAGGTAAGTGCCAGTGGTATTTTGTGGCTGGGTAGTATGATGGGAATGCTTTTTAGTGTAATCAAGTGTAATTATTTTCAGGGCAAGTAATGTTCATATTTTTTCTGCATCTGTTTAAGATTTGGATAGGAAGAAATGAAAATATTCTTTAAAATATAATATTTAATATACATGAGAATTTTTTAACTGTGAGGGCTTTTTTTTTTTTAAAGAAAATATGTTGAGGCAAAGAGTGTGAAATGCTCAGCTGCACTCTGGAAGAATGAGATGCCTATTGTTGCACTAATTACTATTCTGTATTTGTTAGTGGGCCATCTGTCAATTTTGATGATATTGCTGGGCAGGAGTTGGCTAAACAGGCACTGCAAGAAATTGTTATCCTTCCTTCACTTAGACCTGAAGTAAGCAATCTATTTTCTGGCTTGTTTTATTACATCTTCAATGTTTTCATTATCTGATAGATTTTACTTGGATTTTTTAAAATTTAGCCTTTTGAATATATTAAAGTAACATATATATTTGTTATATAATGTGTAAATATTACTCATGATTTCTCTGGACCAAAGTCCAATTGGAGTACTAGATTAGAGCTGGAGTAAAACTGGCACTCTTATAGTTACTTAAAATGTTTAGCTTTTATTGGTCGAATACATTGATTGTGTTGCGTAGATTAATAAATAGAAATTAATCATATGCTCAATAATGAGCTAAAATGAATATTATCGATTCCCCTGCTATACATTCATGCTGCTAGGTCTTCAGTGGTAAATTTTAAACATTAAATTTTCAGCAAAAACAGTTAATATTAGATATGCCCTTTCTATGGGTATCATCCATTTCTACATGAAATTCTTCTGAGAATCCTCCTCCAGGAAGGGAGGGAGAAACAATTTTAATCATCTCTTCATATGCAACATCTACCACTGACTCTTCCATGTTCTTCAGATGGTCTCTCTATTTTTAGAACCAGATTTTTGTGTTCTAGGAATCTATAATAGAGTGGAAGTACTGGCAAAATAGTTCTTCTATTCTGCCAGTGAACATGCTGAGCTGAATCAGAAACCGAATGAAAGTTGCCCTTCTGTTTAGTATGCTGGCAGGCAAAGTGTATCTTGAAACCAATATTAAAGATACAATCGGTCTACAGATGATCTTTGACCTATGACTGTAATGGAACCTGCCCATTATTGTTGCAAGTAATTATGGGCATTAAGTGAGATGGTCACACTTAATGACCCCCTACCCCTCCTATCTCTGCTGTAGTTTGAGGAAACAATGGGCACATTTTTGGAGACATCTTTTCATCTGGGTTTTTAATCTTTCAGTAGATTTTGGCACCAGAGTTCAGATTTTGCATTTGTAGCATTAATTGACAATTGAAATAATATTACTATTGATAAGTAGTTAAGTGCAATCAGTCCAGGTTCAATTCTCTGGCAATTGAATGAACAAATGCTTACCATCGCAATCAATCACTAATAATAGAAGGTAGGAAAATGTAACCTTAAATTATCAGAAACCATATTCTTGAATATTTCAAAATCAAATGGTAAATATTAAATATATGAATTTCAGAACACAATCAAGATTAAATTAATATTGATTGCAGTCTGAAATTCATGTATTTAATATTTACTTATAAGGCATGATTCTTGTGTTTTATTGTTTGTTAAAAAAACCCTGCTTTAAGATAAAAACTAAAGGCAATTAACAAAATAAATCCACAGTATATACATTAGCCAGAACAGCCAACTGGAGGCAGTTTTGCTGTTTCTTCTTCCTTCCGTCAGATGGCTCCCACCTGCCTATTAAAATACACTTTGTGAAGAAAACGTAGAACTGCAATCCTGGATAACAGGCATTAGTTGCTTGAAAAATGAATAACAATTTTTAATAGTAAAAAAAATTAATGCCATTTTAGAAAGTGTAGTGGTTTCTATAGCACTTATAGCTTGGTGAATTCCAAATAATATATCCTAAATAATACAACAGAAAATTGTGAAACTAATGCTTAAATTTAGTAATTTAAGCATTAGTTTCACAATTTTCTTTTGTATTATTTGATTTTTTGTGGTCCTTTCTGGCTTATTTTTCCTAGACTCTTATTTTGATCCATATCTACTACAAAACACATTAATAATGTCTTCTCTCAGCTATAAAATTGTTAGTTTATAGGCTGAAGAGTTCAAATTATGCCATGAACCAAAATGTAACTCAGTCAATCTTCTAGTTGTTTACAGGACTTAGGGCTCCTGCACGAGGATTGTTGTTGTTTGGCCCACCAGGAAATGGGAAGACAATGCTGGTAAGAGAACTGCTTTCTTCTATCACATGGGCAGGCAGGTAATCTCTTTTGTTCCCCCAGTACCCCCTCTAAATCTGATTATATTTGCGAAAATTGGCAGTGTATTTTTCTATCATTTTAAGACAGGAAACAACATGTGAGATTTAAAAGAGGCTTAAGATAATTTATTTCTTTCAAAATCCTCAAAATTTCTCCCCTTAATCCAAAAAAATAATAAAAAATTACATTTATGCACATTTGTATCCCCAGCCCATTCATTTTAGTTGTTCTGCCCTCCCCTTAGCCCAAAAATACTATTTGTGCTTTGGCATATTGCTTATGGAAACAGTGTTTGAACATTATATTTTATATATGTATCCAAGGAATATTTTTTCCTATCATTTTGGGATAAGAGTAATATCATGTTGGGTCATGGGTACTCCAGTTAGAAGAATGCTCAGAATTTCACAGTATCTTACAAAAAAAAAAGTAAACTGTGAACTATATTAGCAGACATTAAAAGGTATATAACATACGGTAAGTTGCTGAAGCGCTGATAGATTGAAATTTCCTTTAACATATATAGTTAGTTATTTATTGGGTACTTATGTGTGTCCAATTCAGCAGAACTCTGGCTAATAAAGATAATTACATTGCTCAAATATGTTATATGCTTGGTATTATATTGCAGCCTTAAACCAATATTTTTTTTTATATAGGCCAAAGCCGTGGCTGCAGAATCAAATTCAACCTTCTTTAACATAAGTGCTGCAAGTCTGACATCAAAATATGTGAGTAGCAATATTATATTTTGTCTGTGGTTAAAGAGTCATTCCTCTTAGGAAGTTTTGGGGAAAAAAATTAATGGAGCCATATTTGCACCAGATTCCAGTACATTGGAAATTTAACTGTTTAACTGTTTCTAAACTATTTCTAATTTTACATCTACATCTGTGTCTTATTTTATTTCACTGGAATATGTAAAACTTCAAAGCTGTAATATAAAAGATCTTGGGAGAAAATTTTTCAGTATCTTCCCTTCCCCCTCTTAAGTCATCTATGTCCCTCTGAAAAATGCCTGTGGATGAAGTCCTCTTGGACATGGTGTTACAAAAATAAATATTTAGGTAATTCCTTTTCCATTATATCCCCAGAATTGTGAATCTATCCAGATATCAAGAAATGTTTTTTTCAGAAATAGAGATTGGGTAAAAGAATTAGCTGCCGCTAGAAGGACATATTTGCGTTAATTGGCAGCAACAGATTGTTAATACGTGTTATGTTAACATTTCAATTTAGTGTTTCTTTCAAGACAAAAGCAAGAAAAGCTCCTCCAATACAGTCAGTGATTTTGGAGTTTTGTAACATAATTTCCATGTTTTGCTTTTTTTAATTGCTATGTTTGTTTGAGGTTGTGTTGTTCTTTTTGCTATTGTATGATTCTGTACTTTCCTTTTGTTATTAGCTTGGAATATTGAGCATATAGTAATTTTGTAAAAACCCATTTTCTTTTAAAACCTTTTCCATTTCATATTCTTTGGAGCAGCCTCCTGGAAAAAAAGCTTTTTATGTGTGCCTGGCTTGTAGAGGGAGATAGAAATGAAAACTTTAATGAACTTTTAAAAATTAATTTGATTTTAGTACAGTAAATATAGTAACACAAATTTAATGTCAGAGTATAGAATAGATCAAGTTAGTCGTGTTCTAGTATCCACTGATAATATGCCAGTTGTGAAGCATATGATTCTATCAATTTGAGGTGGGTACCTTCTTTGTTTTTTTTCCTTAGGTTGGTGAAGGAGAGAAGCTAGTCCGTGCACTTTTTGCAGTAGCTAGAGAACTTCAGCCTTCCATCATTTTTATTGGTAAAATTAGTCAAAATTTTGACTTAAATTTAAAGCATAAACCTTTTAAAAATAGTCTTTTAATTGAGAATAACATATTATTCATTATCCATTTTATTAGACTGAGTTACATTGCGGAAATAATATGTTCTTAATGGACAGTTTTAACTTTATTTTATACTATTTATAACAAGTACTAATAATCCATACTAGAGAACAGGATTTTTTTTTAAAAAAAGCAAAATTTTCCCCAATCAATTACCTTTATGGGTAATTAATTTTCTTAACCAATGTATGGAAATGGATTCCCATTACCTTCTCTTTTTTCAAATCTTTTTGGAGTAGCCTCCTATCCTAAGATTTCCTGGTGGGTTTCCTAGTTAGGTACTTTGCTTAGATTTTAAGTGCTGCACTGATAATATATTAATAACTTGGAGCACAATATTTAATTCTTGTCATTCCTAAAAAAGTTGACAACTTATTTAAGAGCTCTTGAAATGCTGTTTAGCATACAGAGTATTGAATTATATAAACAAATTTAAACTATATTAAAGTATATATTTAATATTGATTGCATATTTTCTGTTATGGATTTAAAATGGACAGTGATGTGCATGCATATATATATGCATGCACATAGGTATAGATATAGATATATATGTATGTATATCATGTGTATGTGTGTGTTAAGTATGGGTATGGGTAGATATATACATATACTTTGAGAGCAGGCAACATAATTTCATTTCTAATGTGTGCCAGTGTGCTCACACTAAAAAATGACAATAAAGGTTATCTTATCTTTATATTTTAGATGAAGTGGATAGTTTATTGTGTGAAAGAAGAGAAGGTGAACATGATGCTAGCCGACGTTTAAAAACAGAATTTTTAATAGAGTTTGATGGCGTAAGTATTAATTATGGAACAGTATTATAGTGCTGGGTATTTGTGGCAGTTACATAGTATTTTTAACTCTAAAGATTAAACTTTTTTATTGATTTTTTTTAAAAAGAAAACAGTCAAGATTTTTCTAATAAAAGATGAACTGTTCTTTCTCTCCCCCCATTTTTTTTTCTAAGCTTCAAGTATTTTTCAGTGGGCTTGCTGTTAACTTCAAGACTACCAAACCCAATGAAATTATTTACATGTTTACAATATGCTATACAGTGAAATACGGTATTTATGCATGAGAGCAAAATGGTGTGTTTTGCCAAGTGTCAGGGTAGTGATCAAGTGCCTAGGCAATTGGTTCTTTTGGATTTAGAGACAATCAACACACCAGTGAATAAAATGACTTTAAGCTTTATTATTACCTCAAGCAGAATTAAAAGCATATATAATAAACAAGCTAATACCCCAATCTTTTACAAGCTGCCAGGAGCTCCTTAATAACAACAGTAGAAATACCACAAGGACAGCCAGTTTCCTCAGTATCCAATGCTAGGTTCAATGCAGAAGCTCACAACAAACAACATCCCTGTCAACCATTGCATTAAACATCAAAAGAATCTCCTGGGACATTTCTTCTCCATAACTTTATTGAAAAGCCATATGGGTACAGAAGTGGAAAAGGCAGTTCTCATGTTTCATTTCAAACTTCCTAGACTTTTCCTAATAATGAGAAAATCATAATTTATCATTAAACTCCTCAGAATAATAATGGTGTCTGCATTGCCACTACATGGTGTTGTGGAAACAGTTTGTTCCCAGTTACAATGTGTGTGTGTGTGTGTGTGTGTGTGTATTTATAGTATGATGTTTCCTTTTCTGATTCTATCTGAATTTGCTTTTTTTGGGGAAAAGGTACAGTCTTCAGGAGAAGATCGCATTTTAGTAATGGGAGCAACTAACAGACCACAGGAGCTTGATGATGCTGTACTCAGGTATTTTAATTTATGCATAATTAATTAGGAATATATAATGTAAATTTAGCTTTGATACTATTCTTGAACACTTAATTTGATAACCATGTTTAAAGAGTATATTTATTTTGGTAAAAATACTTTCCTAGATATATTTACTGGAAATATTGTTGGAATGAGTAGTTGGAAATATTTTCTAACTACTGTATATTTTGATATAATCAATGATTTATCTTCATTTTGCTACTAAAGACAGGTTAAATACATTAAAAATGAAATATAAACAAAAATGGAGAGATCTTTCTGGCCAAATGCCACTGTGTTTCAAAACATCTCTCAGTTCTCAGATTTTTCTTCTTATATGTATTATTTCAAAATAATTGACCAAATTCTAGTTATCATAGAGGGAAGAATCTCAACTGCCAGGAAAATTTAGTTTTCCTATATATTTTCAAGGATACTGTAGAAATTGCCAAGTGCCCCAAAGGCAATCATATGACTGGGGGGAGGGGGGGGCGCCGCCACCAGCTCTTGGAACTTTAAATCCAGCTTAAAGGTAAACATTTTTAGAGGGGCCGTCTGTTGGAACTTTGGATGGTTGCTAAGTGACTGGTCATATTCAAGGACTACCTGTATGTATGGAAACTTATTTTGGTATCCATTTTTGCATTGTTTCTGTTTTTATGGCACACTTGAAAAAGCAACACCTTTTCTAACCTGTATTGGGCCTGAATTTAAATTTTATTACTGACATTTATGATTCCTTCCTCGTTCCATTGTTCATGTCACCTCTTCTGTCACTGTTAAATTCTAATCAGTAAAGTCACTCTGAGCTATATTATTTTAAATAAAAGTTTAGTAAGATGTCATTTTATACAGTTATTAATTTATTTAAAAATATTTTACTTATTAATAAAAATAATGATTTAAGTTAGCAAATTAAATTGGCACATTCATACAAAATTTGAACTTAGACCTACAAAATAAATACCCACAAAATAAGTAGAATTAAGTGAAAAGTGCAGCTGTTTTGATGTTGAATTGAAACTTTTCTGTTTATTGTTTCCTGTTTTTGCCTGTGTTCCACTTTCTCAAGCCCAATGTATCTTTCTTCCTCATCATCTCATCTACAATTCTTACTTCTCAAAACAGCTGGGCTGACAACAAAGTGTGATCTTGAAATTCTAATATTAACTGCTGGCAATAAATATAGGGCCAATTTTAAGTTTTATAGAGTTAAAAAAATCATTTTTTGCTAACTACAATCCTTGTTTGAAAATTTTATTATATCTTCAATCTTAAGTAGAATTTTTATATTAATATTTCTTTTTCAGACGATTCACCAAAAGAGTATATGTATCATTGCCCAATGAAGAGGTATGTAGCTTACGGTGATATTTTTAAGTAAGAATGTCTCTTATTCAATTCTTGGATGCAGATTAATAACACAAAAATCAGTTTGTTCATCTTTAATTATAGGATGAATTCTGTAGTGATGCTCTTTTCCTTCTTTGCCTTTGTCAATTATTCCCCTTTTTTCATTTCCCTATTCTGTAAATTTTCTTTCTTAAGTTTGATTATTTTCCTATGAAGAAGTGACAATTTGAACCTAGATTGTAGCTGAAGAACAAATTACCATTTACATCAGAATTAACCTAAATGTGGATGGAAGTTTAATTGCCACTATATCAGTTCTGAGTATGTTTTATTTGTAAAAGGATTGCATAAAGAGGATTCATCTTTCTGTCTGCTTCACGTTTACTTATTTTTCATATATCTGGAATTCTAAGCTTTCACTTTTATGTAAAATAAAACTTTCAAGCAACAGGCAAGTATATTTAAATAGTATATTTGCATGAGTGCCAAGGCAAATATGGTGCTTACCATGGAATATCTATTTAAACCCACTAGACAGCAAATTAAAGCCAGTTATGTTGTTCCATTGCCTTCCGTATCAGCCCCAATCAGATTTTCATAGCTTTTCACATATTTAATGAATGTGTTAAAATATGGAGAAGCCGGGATAATCTGATTGGAACTGATATTATACATTGAATAGAAGAATGCTGAACTCTTACAATTTGCTGTGTTTCTGTTAAGCTATTAGTATTTTGCTAATATACTGTATAATAGCAAGAGATAGTAGCATAAAGACATTTTATGATGTAGCTTCACTTCTACCCCATATAATTTCAAACTTAATCCTATGTTTTGTCTTTGCAAAGTCAAAACCATTCTGCACAATTTTCAGATGTATAGTGCCTTTGCTTGATTATTTAACCAGAAGTGAGATTGCAAATAGAGAATGTTATATTTTGCAGACTCGACTGCTTTTACTAAAAAATCTCTTGAGCAAACAAGGAAATCCATTAACCCAAAAGGAATTGGCACAGTTAGCTAGGTGAGTAAATTCTAACTTACTGCTAAATCTAGGTGGACTTTGCATAGTGCCTAGTGATATTTGCAGCTGTTGCTCATAAGAAGAAATGCTAAATATAAATGGCTCTGAGTAATGGCACAGCCATGTTTCTCTTCCTCACTGTTTATAAAGAAAAGATATTAACACTTCATCTCTCACCAAGTATAGTATGCTGATATCTTAAATGATAAGACTACAATTTAATCTTAATATTAGAGCATTAAATATTGAAACTTCTGAACCATGGACCTAATTGTTTTATCCAAAATGTACGAACTCTGTTTTACTTATTTGTATTGCACTGCTTTACAATAAAGAATGTAACATTGTAAACTGTATTAGCTTTCTGCAGAGAATATAAATTTTTGAAATTGTGTTCTCTTCTAAAGAATGACAGATGGATATTCAGGTAGTGATTTAACAGCATTGGCAAAAGATGCAGCGTTGGGGCCTATACGAGGTACGCGCAATTAACTTTGAATTAATTAACTTTGAATGTCAGGTGGCTCTAAAAAGTGCTCAGATATGTGTCGTTGGTTAAACTATGATCCAATAAATAGTTTAGTTTGCTCAAGTCCTTGCTATAGCTAGTAGCATTTTAAAAATAATTTAAATAATCAGAATTAACTAGCTAACATTGGTTATACTTTGTAAATTAGATAGATGCATGCATGTATATATACATTGGTACACATACACATATCCAATGTTCATTAGGAATTTAGTTTAGCACGGAATTTGCAACCAATCCAGTAAGGACAGCAAATGGTAAAATGTAATCAAAATAAACATTTAAATCTATAATAGTAAAAAAAAAAAAAGGTAAAGGTTTCCCCTTTCCAGTCATGTCCGACACTACTGATGATGCTGATCCCTGTTTCTTAGTCAAGGGAGCCAGCAAAAGTGGTAATAAGTGGTACCTATTTATTCATATTTGCATCTTTTCGAAGTAGGTAGGAGCTGAGGCAATTAATGTGATAGTAATGTGAAAGGAATAACATTAAAGTGAAATTTAAAAAGCTGCATTAACTAAAGTGATAAAAAGGTTGAGTATAAAAAGACAAGGTACAAGATTAAACAAATTTAGCGTATCAGATTGTTAAATCTAAAATAGTTGCAATATTTTCTTTTTGTTTTATGATACATAATATTAGCAAATATCTATAATCCTCTTTGGATCTATAGGAATGAATCAGAATTTGAAAATATTAGAAGAAATATATAACTTTTTTTTCTTGTTTTGTTTTTAAAAAAATGGGAGTGAAAGTGGAAAGTTTTGGGAAGCAAATTCCTCCTTCTTCAACTTATAAAAGCTCCCCAAATCTTTGAAAGCCTAATACAGATAGACTTTAACCTACAACCATTTGTTTAGTGACCATTTGAAGTTACAATGGCACTGAAAAAAGTGACTTGTGACCAGTTTCCATTTATGACTGTTGTAGCATTCCCATTGTCATGTGATCATGACCTGCCTAGAGCCTTATGATCTTCAAGATGAAGAAACATGTACTTAAACTTTTGGTTTAAACCAACTTTATTGCCAGAATTCAGAGTTGTCTTACTTCAGATATAAAGCTTTATGGTAGGATACATTGATTTGAAACTAATTAATTGTGTTTCTTTTAATTTACAGAATTAAAACCTGAGCAGGTGAAGAACATGTCTGCTAGTGAGGTATGTGCTTTGCTAACTTAAACAATTAAAAAGATTAAACATTTTTAATCTTTTGTATTTTATTGTTTTCAGATCACAATTGAAAATTCAAAATCATAAGGATTATTGAGATACTCTTTTGAGAGTAAAACACATTCATTTAATTTACAAAAGTACTAGTTGTCAAGTTGGTCTGCGTAATATAAAAAAAATCCAATACTGCTAAAAGGCAACCAAATACCCCAAAATATGTCATAGAAATAATTCCTCTAAGACTAAATAGATAATAACCATATTTTATATTTGAGAACACAAATGCAACCAAAATATGCAATACTTTAGAAAAAAGGCTAGACATATAAACACTTATACAGCATTGCAGTTTAAAAATTATCATTCCAGTGAGTACAACAAAGATTTTTCTATTCCATCCTGTGACCTTTAGTATGGTCTGGATAGTTCTAAGTTTCCCCAGCTCAATGTTGAAACTTCTCCCTTTTCTATTATGGCACCGTGTTAGTAGATTCTCTTGTCCTCTAAATTTTTAGACACATTAAGAATGCACAGACTGAAATAGGGCGTACAGAGATCAGAGTATCTTGTTGCCTTAAGCACTTTGTATGTTAAATCATTTTAGCAGGCTAGAAATGGGGGGAAATGGTCTGAAATGATTTGCTGAAATTGATTCACATACTTTAGTGCCATCTAGTGGAATCATATAGTAATACTTATCCAAGTTGAATTGTACTTTTGGTCTGCTCCTTAATGCTGGTAGTCCCATGCTAATAGTTTTTGAAAACATGATGGTTTAATAAACAAATTTTAAACCCAGTAATATGTGATACTCAAGGCAACTTATTTTTTTTTTCCTTTTAGATGAGGAATATTCGCCTGTCGGATTTCAACGAGTCTTTGAAAAAAATAAAATGCAGCCTTAGCCCTCAAACCCTAGAAGCATACATTCGCTGGAACAAAGCCTTTGGAGACACTACAGTGTGATCAAAGAACTTTATTAAACAAGGGGAGATTGTTGTCAGCAAGGGACAGCTGATTCAAACTAATGCTGACTGTTTGCAAGACATCAGCAGTATCTGCACTAAAAGGCAAGACTGATTTGTAATACCGTAGTTGATGATAAGTTCCCTAAATTTAATACCAGGATTTATACCCAACAAACTATGAGAGCACAGTAAAATGGGGAAGAGAATTCTACCAAATGAATGATAGGAAAAATGTACTTTGTACTTTTTTTTGTATTTTCTAAAAGTTGCTCATGATATTTACTTTTGTTGTGTTTTTCTTAATAACTAAGCCTTGCTTCAGTTTCTTGTGTATGGATAATGTGCCAAATTAAACATAAACCCATATGCCTAAGAATATTATTTTGAAAAATCCACAATATAAAGCATCTATGTAGTCTGTTCTTTCTCTTTGTGAAGTCCCACAGTCAATATAGTAGTACAACAAATTGGTATGCCAAATTGGTTAAAGTTATCAATTTTTCCCTGCAGGAGTTTTCCAGTACATTTATAAATATCCATAGTAGCATTTTGTTTTTGTATCATAGTCCAAATGTGAAATAGTATTAATTTAAATCAACGACAGTTTTCCTTCAGTGCTAGTTTTTGTGACCACAATGACCAAGAGCCAGGGAATTTTCCATTCTGGTGATTTTCTAAGATATGCAAGTGATCATAGCTGTAATTACTTGTTTAATTGGCCTTTTATATCCATGCGTTTCAGTTTATAGTTGCACAACCATTTTTTAATTTTTTTTATTAAATGACTTATAATACAATGGACTTTTAATATTAAAGGAACAGATGGGTTTACTCCTCTGTCTAAAGGATTGGTGTTTACAAAATGAATAATTTATTCAATTGTATGTTTGCTCTAATAGAAAGGGTATGAATTAGATACATGATACTAATTCATTTTTTACAATTCAGTAGTTATGCAAAAAGGATAGAAAAACAGGGATAGAAGAGTAGCATTTCTGTTAAAATGTTATCATTGGTTTTTGAAAGGTACTTTTGAATTTGAAGCAGGATTTTATGAACTTTATTTAAATTTTATTTGATAATATATACTATTTGCAAATCAACAATACTGCTAATCTTAAACTAAGGTTTTCTCATTTCTAGAGATCTCTTCAGTTGCTATCTTACAGAAAAAATTATGCCTTATGTGCAAAAGCAAATCTAAAAAAATAATATATTGTTCAATTAACAGCTGTTACTAAATCTTTGTGTGAGTTATTAAACCATCACAGCTTTATTTAAAACACAATAAAAGTATATTACTTGGCTCTTACGACTTGATTAAACAGGGCAAGTATTTTAATATCCGAAACTGATAGTACATTAATTGTGATTTATATGTCTTTGACAATTTGGAAAACTAGGTTGCATACTATTGTGGATACTCTTTAATATATTTCTCTCTTTTCTTCCAATTTTCTTACACGTAAAGTGTGTGTGTGGGTATGTACAGATGTATGTCTCCAACTTCAACAAATATTTGTAAGATGTACCTATTATGGAATAAATTTAAAGCCTCTTTTCCTGTTTTATCTTTGAAATAATTTCAAGACCATATTGATGCATCTGAATACAGAAATACTGCATAGCATAAACACGCTTGCTAAAGGTAAATGGTAAAGATGTTTGTTACACCGTAAAGGACATTTCTGAAAGACTGATGACACTAGCTACTCCTATACATTTCAACCCTCCATACTGGTACAGTATATAATAAAGTCATTATACAGTTTTATTTAAAGTTGTATTAGTTTTAATCCCTGAACAAATTATACTTGCCTAAAACTGCCTAATCACTTAACTCTTCATTCTAAAATTGGATAATCTAATCCAAGGACATTGAACATTTTATTTGTTCCCTTGATATAGTAAACTTTGTGGTTGTCTGAAGTCTCAATTAAAATTTTCATACTTGTCATTTTAAATCTACAAATACACCAGACTTCAAAAACCTAATAATCAAAATTCCTGTCTATGGAGATTCTCAATCATCCAGATCATAGTCATCCCAAAGGTGCTTTTTTGAAAAGGCAATAGGACTTTTTTTTCTTTGAAAATGTTTCACTTCTTACCCAAGGCTTTAAGTAAAGGCTGCAGTAATCTGCCTTATTTTAATTTAAGGGCTAAACATTTCTGAATTATGCTTGCAATCAAAGTCTGATTAATTAAAGCAAAAATTTACTCAGGCAAGAATTATTTTTATCCTATTTGAATCAGAATTACTAAGTGATTTAGATATATAAAAACAGAATTAAAACTACCAAGTCAATTGGCTTAATTCCTTTTTAAGAAAGTGTTAGGAATATTTCAGATGCTTGTTTAAACGGATTCTAGAGATCCTAGTATATTCTCTGTATTATAACTTATTCATAAGAATTCAAATGGTTGAATTTTGAATTCAAATGATTGAATTTTTAGCTTCATATCTATTATCTTTGGTAAAGGCAGTGCTACCTTTCTTGTTAAGCATTTTGGGAGGGGGAACATCTGAAGTCTCAGTTATGTGTAAGTATTTAGCAAATTTTGAAATATGATAGGACACTATAGACTGTTTGCTTTTATGCAATAAATGTTGCTTTAAAATAAAGATAACACTTAATACATTTTCATTCAAGCCATAATCCAGCAATGATTGTAATCATGTCCGTATTTCAATTCTCTTTAACAGAAGTATGTGTGAGAAACATAATTATTTGTCTCATACCATTTTTATATTTCTGTTTTTTCTAGAAAATAGTGTACTAGGCTTCTCCAGTTTTTTTTAATGTGCTAGCATTAATGAGAACTTGATGAAGGCTTCAAATTTATTCCAAGATGGATGTAGAATTTATTTGTTCATTGAGTAGCATAAACTGTTACCATGTCTGTTTTTAGTTATCAAGCAACCACCATAATCTACCCCATGGCAATTGGATTTTTAACTGATGTTTGTTTATTGTATCATCTGAGCTCTTCTGTAACACATCTTGGATGTCCAATGAACAGACATCCTAGACAATTTAAAATTTAGTTTTCAGATTCTTCTAAAAAAAGCTTTATGCTATTTATATGGGGAAAACATAGGAAAGTATTCCTATTCATACATACAAGTTCCTAAGAGGCATCTGTTACCTTTTCTGTAAAGAATGTTCTTCTCAATTAGTTATCTCATTTAATAAAAAGTTGACATGTAAATAAGTTTTTAATTTTAAATCAAAGGTGCTACTAAAATTAGGATTTTTTTATTGAACAGATTTTCAGCTATGAAGAAACAACTTTGAACTCATTGTGAGAAAGTTCTCATATTCTAGCTGTTGAAATTAGGTATCACAATATGAAATATTAGGAAAACAATGTGTATAAATATGAAAAATGTTCATGTAGAATTAGATTGACAAACTTATTTGTTGCAGTTTGTCTTAAAACTCAGTTTTATTCCATGTTGAATTCCTGACTCATGACTTGCAAATCTCTTGCCTACAGTATTACTTTTTGCTGTTAATATTTCTCATATCATAAGATAATGACTTGTGGGATATTTCCATTTGCTATCTCTGAAAAAAGAATAGAAATCTAACTATTTAAATTCTAATTTACTGTGTTGAAACAGACAATTTCCTCTTGTTATTTTCTAAATAAAAATGTGGAAACAGTAATTTGAGTATTCAGTATTTTTAAGTATACTAAAATGGATTGTGAGATATTGGTTACATTCTTTTTTTATTACTCTCAAATCAAATATGAAATATAATATACCTCTACCTTGATATCTTAATTATCCTATAAATTATGCCACAAAACAACTTCCACAATAATATATTTTTGCATGGCTATTACTTGGTGCATCAGAATATTAGTCGTTAGTTCTGTAACTAAGTAAAAAAAAATCTAAGAACACATTTATACTATAGAGTTAAAATGTAAATAAAAAGTTTTCAGAAAAAGCTGTTTTCAGCTGGCTTTCTGTGCTAGTTGGGCACTCTTATTTGAATAGTCAGACTGAGAATACTATATAAAAAGAAAAGTAAATCTTCCTGCTTTTAAGAACTAGGAAAACCAGCTGTTAAACGTTTGAAAGTAAATCCTATTGAAGGACAGATTAGCATCATGCACAAACAGTATTACAGTCAGTTTATGCAAAACAACGTTGAAATGGTATGCTTTAAAATGTGTCTTGAATACTTTTCAAAGGCCTGCAAATAGAGGTGTTTTTATTCAAAGGGTTTCTGGCACTATTAATCAGAAGTCATTTAAGTCTACATTTTGTTAATCTGATGCAAAATCTCACCTAATATTGAATTATAGGGCTGGAAGGAACCTTGGAAATCTAGTCCAATCCCCTGCTCAAAGCAGAAGTCTTTATACTAAACCGAACAAATAATAGTCCGGTGTTTTCTTGAAAATTTCCAGGAGGCATGCTGTTCCATTGATCAATTGTTCTCACTGCCAGGAAATTTCTTATATCCAGCTTGTATGCTTTGAGTTCTATTAAGATACGGTCAACTGGTTTGTGACTTGGGACACAAAACAGCCATTTTTCATCTTGTATTTTATGACTAGCTAACTGCAGCTTCTTGAAAGCTGCGAGCTAGATCTGTGATTGACTGCACTGCACCTGGCATTTAACGGGAAGAAAAGTTGATTCCTTCCTTGGTGACCTCCAATTATGCTGAACTACAGTTCCTTAGAATTCCCAGGGAGTTGGCTGGAAATTATAGAACTTGAAGTCCAACACATGGAGCGCGCTGGGTTGTGCGAGGAATTCTAGAGCAGGGGTCTCCAATCTTAGCAACTTTAAGACTTGTGGACTTCAACTCCCAGAATTCCTCAGTCAACAAAGCTGGCTGAGGAATTTTGGGAGTCGAAGTCCACAAGTATTCAAGTTGCCAAGGTTGGAGACCCCTGCTCTAGAGAGTACTTAGAGGGACTCCGGCCCTTTTATGACTTGTGGTCTTCGACTCCCAGAATTCCTGAGCCAGCCATTAAAAGGGGCACAGTTCCTCATCTCTGACTTAGATGCCAGTTGTGCCCACCGCTCTAATATTTCTAATTGCACTTCCACCGTTGCTACAAGGCATTCTTGTCACTGTTATCGGACCGTATCCCGAAATAACGAGTTTGCCCCAATCGAGAAATAATCCCATTTAAACTTTGTTATCGCGTGCACTTTTCCAAGGCAACGGAACACCGGCACAGGCGAACCTCCCGCTCTGCCTCGATTGGGGCCGAGCGGGGAGCCGAGGGAGGAACGAGAGTGCGTCACTTCCTGTTTAGTTCCGGGGTCGGCCAATTACACGTCAGCTAATTCAACTCCTACTGCTTTCTTTGGTGACAGGTGACGCCCGCCTTTTCCGGCCGCGTTGGGAGCCGCTCGTTCCGCAATATGGTGAGTTCCCATTCTTGGGGGCGGCGGGCGGTTGAGGGTCTTGGACGCTGCGTGGCGAGTCGGTATCCAACGTGGTGCAACCTGAGAGGGTGCTAAGGAGGGGGACGTTGACCGGCTTCCCAGTTCTGAAGGAGGCGACTTCCTGCAGCAGGGAAAGGTGGCTGTCAAGGCTGGAGAATACCTTTCCAATGGGAAGAGTCCAAGCCTTTTCTGCGCAGAAAGCTCCAAGTGCGTGTAGAAGGCAGTTTGTTAATCTCTGCTGCACTGAGAGTCCTGCTTCATTTTAAAAGCGAAAATGTAGCTGAGTACTCGCTGTATCCGATGCGTGGGGTTTCCCTGAGAGGAGGTGTGGTGCAATGGCTGGAAGGATAGCTTGGCTCATCAAACTAGATAGCCTAGAAGCGTTGTTTAATTAGGAATTTGATCAATAAGTAATCATAAATAGTTATTTTTAGTCACATGTCAAGAAAAAGTTATACTTGCTTCCCTTTAGCCTCTTACACTATAATATATCCTTCAATGGAAGAGCAAAAGTATAACCACCTGAAGCCAAACAATTAGCTTCTGGGTGGTTTGGGTTCAGATCTTTTTAAAATCATAAACATCCTAAGGTACCCATAAGGTGTGTGCTCTCAACCTAAATGTTATGGTGATCATAAAGCTGCCTAAGACTCTTCAGGTTCTTAATAAATAAGGTAAAAATGCAGTGAGTGAATATTTTAAAGCTAGCCGGTAATACAGTGGATATGGAAAGTCTATACAGTTCTGTTAAAATGCCAGATTTTTGAGATATAAAAAACCAACAAGATAAATCATTTCAGATTTTTTCCCACTTTCAGTGTAACATGTTATATAAATTCAATTGAAAAAAATTAAATAAAAATTAAATTAAAATGAAAATTAAATCTTTTTGAGGAGGGGGTGGAAATAAAAAATTACAATAATGTGGGTTACTTAAAGATCCATAGCCTTAAACTTTATTGAAGCTTCTTTTGATTTTATGACAACAATCAGTCTTGTGGGATAGGGGCCTATCAGCATGGCACATCTTGCCTTTGGAAACTTTGCCCAGCCTTCCCTTTCAAAAGCACTCCAGATCTGTCAGATTGCAAGAACATCTCCTTGTGCACAGCCCTCTTCAGGTCACCCCACAGATTTTAAATTGGATTTAGATCTGGGCCATTTGATCTTCTTTTGGTGAAGCCTTTCTTTTGGAGGTATGCTTTGGGTTGTTGTGTTGAAAGTTGAAATGCCTTTTCATCTCCAGCAATTTAGCAGGGGCCTGACAGTGTTGTGCCAACACTGACTGATATTTGGAACTGTTCATAACTTTGATTAAAGACCCTGTCCCAGCTGAAGAAAAGCAACCCTAAATTATAATGCTGCCGTCATCATCCTTCAATGTCGGTATGGTATACTTTTGGTGATGTATACTGTTGTTTTTCCGCCAAACGTACTTTTTGGAATTATGGCCAAAAGGTTCAACACTAATCTTATCATCATCAGATCATAGCACATTTTTTCTTCATGTTTTTGTGTAGGTTTTTGCAAAATGTAGCCAGGCTTGGATGTTTTTCTTTGTAAGAAAAGGCTTCCATCTTGCCATCCTATCCCACATCTCAGACATAGGAAAAGCACAGAAGGTTGTTGTCCCATGTAGTATACAACCGGTACTTGTCAGAAATTTCTGCAACTCCTTCAAAGTTGCTATAGGCCTCTTGGCAGCCTGTCAGACCAGATTTCTTGTTTTTTTCATCAATTTTGAAGGTACTTCTCCAGTTCTTGATAATGTCACTGTTGTGCCATGTTTTCCCCACTTGTTAATGACTGTCTTCATTGTGTTTCATGGTATATCCCATACTCTGAGGGAAAAATTATACCCTTCTTTTGAAATGAGATCCCTCTATACTTTGAAAAGCTCTTACAGACCAAGGCTTTTGCTGTAAGAAGCAACTGAATAGCAGAAAAATCCTACTAGTACAGCTGAACTTTATATGGGCTTAATCAAAGTCACTTTAATTGATGGCAGGTATATTCTGACTACTATTTACCATCAATTTGAATGTGATTGGTTAATTCTGAACTCAGCCATATCCCTACTTATAAGAGGATATGCAGAGTTATACAGCTACATTATTCTAATATTATTTTCTAAAAATTTCATTTCATTTTTCAATTGAATTGTAGAACTTATATGTTACTTATATGTCACTTTTTAAAAGTTAGCTAGCGTGGAGATAATATTTATTGTGATAGATTGCATATAGAAATCAAGTTCATGATTTGGAATGTTAGACAAAAATAGAAAATTTAGTAAAATATTGCTATCTTGTTTGTAGGGAACAATATATTTGTTTCGCAAATCACAGCGGTCTCTTCTTGGCAAGTTAACACAGGAATTTAGAACAGTAGCTGCTGATCGAAGGGTAAGTATTTTCATTTACTGGGAAGAATATATTTTAATTCATAGATGCTTATTTTTTAAAGAGTCTTAAACATGTATATAGAATCAGTGACTCAGATTTGTTCCTCAATCACTTTTAACCTATTTCATGTTCCAATTGCTCTCCTATACTTTCCTTATATTTGTTCCTTTGTTACTGTTAAACTTCTTTATTTATTCTTGTAAATTGCATAAAAACTTCTATGTTATGAGATGCATCTAACATCCCAGGGTAATAACTATATTGACTTCTACTGTATAGTGCAATATTAATGCAATACTGGGTTTTCAATTCAATTGTATAGAACAGTAGTGGCTAACCTTGTTGGGCTCCCGTGCCAATAATTGTATGCGTGCTTGTGCACTCATGCTCGCGTGCCATCACCCAGAAGGCAATGCCTGCACTCCCATGCCCCTGTGCATGCGCGTGCAACCTGCATGACCGTGCTGCATACTTCTGCATATGCGCATGTGTCTCACGCATGCCACCATACAGGCTTGCCAGATACCCGACAATCAGTTGTTGGGCGGGTGGCGCACGCATGCACAGTAGACCTTTTCTGGGCGAAGGCTTACATGCCGGCAGTAATAGCTCTGTCCGGCACTTCTGGCATGTGTGCCATAGGATCATCATCATGGGTATAGAATGTGAAGGATGGGTGTTTGTGTTTTATTTTTATAGTTATAATCTACACTGAAGATGGTATTTAATTTCGTTGTACGAGGTGCAATGACAAGTAAACTAACTGAAACTAATAATAACATACTGTTATTATTAAGCAATATTGCAGGATAGAGAGATTGAAATATGCTTAATATTTATAAGAAAGCCTTTGATATGAAAATGATTTTTGGCTGATGGAAGCATGTCGAGATTTTATTCTTTTTATTTTCTGGAATTTTCTAATAGAATTTAATTGAGTTTTCATTGTGTTACATAATATTTTATACTTATTCCTTTTACCTCTGAATGTCATGTGCTGATGAGAAGTAGAACATCAGTCTGACAAATAAACAAATGGGGAAAACATTCCACTCGGTATTTTCTTTATTAGTGGTGAATATCTGAGTTTTAGCTTTTTCTATCTGTTATATCTATTAATTTATCTAAGTCTGTGTCTTTTTGACTTTTCCTTATTAATAGTGCAGCTGTCAACATGCATTCATTTTATTTTTATTGAGTTTGATTAACAAATGGTATTCTGGGCCAAGGAACTCTGGGTAATGCTGAAGAGAAAAAGCTGTTGAACTTAGTTGTACAGGTAGTCCTTGACTCATTCATTTAATGACTGTTTGAAGCTATAACAGCATTTTAAAAAGTGACTTACAACCAGTCCTTGCACTTACAACCATCTCAGCATCCATACAGTCACAAGATCAAAATTTGGGTGCTTGGCAACTGGTATGTATTTATCATAGTTACAGTGTCCTAAAGTCATTGGATTTCCAATTATTCCTAGTGGGCTTCTAGCAATCTATGTCACTGGGGAAAACTGGATTCACTAAACTGTAGTGATTCAGTTAACTGTGGCAAAAAAAGGTTGTAAAATCAGGCACAACTTACTTAACTATCACCTTGCTTAGCAAGAGAAATTTTGGTTCCAATAGTCATAAACCGAGGACTACCTGTTGGTCAATAAATAAATCACTATTTGAAAAATTATGAATACATTGATCCAAGACTATGCTCTGGCATTCTTTCTTCAGCAAAGAGATTAAAGCCATGGAAACACCTGAGGTGAATGTTCAATATTTTATCCGTAAATTATAGGGTTTCCCCCCCAATAAAACCCACTTTATTAAACTTGTTTCAACTGTTGTTATTTACAGTCATGGAAGATCTTGCTATTTGGTGCAATAAATATAGTATGTACTGCATTCCTGCTTATGTGGTGTAGTTCTACAAACAGCATAGGTATGTTATCCTTCTTTTAATGAGATGATTGTAGACATACAAAAGTAGTTTAATATTGACCCAAAATTATATTTGTGAGCATCATTGTTTGCTAGTATTTTTTTACTTTTTTCTGTTTCTAAAGTCATTCTTGTTATTTCTCTCTCTCTTGATAATTTCTTTGAAACTATGAAAGGATATTAAGATGAATCAAAATTAATTCTACTAAATGTAAAACTTTGCTTACATTTATTGATGTCCATAATTCTATTAGTTGGATGCACGTACTTTATGATGACATTGTGCTAAAATGACTAAGAAATGAAACAACTATTGCAAGTACAGATAGTCCTTGCATTATGACTGAAATTTAGAACTAGAATTTCCATCTCTAAATGTTGTGTTTGTAAAAAACAATGTGATTTATGCCTGCATTGCTTAATGACAGCAATCCCTGCAGTCTCCATTGCCATTGTTAAGTCAGGATCATGAATCATTAAATGAACACCTTCTCACAAAATCCTGCTGATTTCTAATAACCAGTCAGTGTAAAATCGCACTGGCAGGAAATTGCAATTCCCAGATGGCTTGCAAACAGGTTGGCAGACAGGAAATGTCTGCTGATGGGTGGGTACAGATGCATGAATGACCAGAGAAGCAAGGCACAAATGCAGTGAGGCTTGGAAGGTGCAGGTGGCCCAAAAACTCTGTTCTCATAATTGTGGGGAGTTGCAACTATCACTGGTTGCCAAATGTCCAGATTGTGATGACATAACAATGGGGGTACTGGAATGGTGGGAACATTAAAGACCAGTCAGAAGCACTACTTGTTCAGCACAGTCATAATTTTGAACAGTCACAGAATGAGGGATCATTAACCAAGGGCTACCTATATATTAGACTATCTTTGTTATTCTTAAATTATGCAGCATAGATGATCTTTAGTGCTCCTTGTTATTGCTTTTGGTCTGGAGATTCAGGATATATAGACTGATTTGCAGCTTTAAAACTTTTATTTTCACTTTCTATGTGAAACACTCCACATAATGACTCCCATCACATACCCAGGTATACCCATCCAACTCAATGTCATGTTTGTTTTGGCGTGGATGGGGATAAAATATTGAAGGAAGCTACAGATAGGAGTAGCAGTGTGAGAGGCAGTAGTGTTTTTGATTAATATTGTATATGTTCATGATGAAGATTGGTCTACAATTTTATTTGCATAGTACATGGATAATTTTAAAATTGTCTTGAGACCACAGTTTTTATGTCTTCAGAGGGAGAGGTTATATACTAATGATCTTGAGTGTTTCTGGAGGTACTGATACTGACTCTTCTCATCACTGTTATGTGATCTTTATTTCTCATATTTAGAAATTGTTCATTTCCCTCATAGAGGGACTATGGGCAGTATACATATAAAATATTAAAAACATAGAATGTTAACAAACCTGAAAACTTAATATAAAAACTTAAAATAGTTAAAAACCTACTAAAATATTGAACATTGTTCTTAGGAAATGTGATAATTGGTAGACAAATATTTTCCCACTCCTGCTCTAGGCATTGATCTAAAGGGTGAAAATGTAAGAGATACGCTCTTCTATTCTCAAGGGTCTGCTTCCTCCCTTAATTGTCTTGCTGCCTGTTCTGTGTTGCTAAGGTTTCCACAATAGTTTCCCACAATAGGCCTTGGGTTGTCTTAAGAACTTCCTTACAGTTATGACTCTGCCAAACAATGTAATACTTGCATAACCACTTTAACACCTCCATTTTATGCAAGGAACAATTTACCCTTCACCAAAAACCAATGAATCTCCAAAGGGTGACAATCTGCTACTCATATATTTTATTTCTTTTCCTTAACTCCTTCGGTCTTCACTCCTCCATCTCCACAGCATATACAAAACTTCTGAAATCCTAGCAGTAAATCCACTATCTCCTCTGTTGAATATCCACTAGTATACCATTCGCAATAACATGTGTAAACTCCCACAGAAAATTCACAAAAAACCTCCAAACCCTAATCGATGCCACCATACAAAAAAAAAAAAAAGTCCCAGAGGGCTAAGCAACTTCCTTGACAAACTTTGTGGAGTTTTTTTGGTAGATGCATATTTATTACTTAGGAAATTGAATAAAGCCCAATAATTGTTTATTAAAAGCAACAGTACATTTATTTACTTATAGGCAGGTTAACTAAATTACTTTCATCATTTCTTTATGTGATAGTAAAATGCCTATCTTCTTTCTACAGCTTTAACTGCGTATACCTATCTAACAATCTTTGATCTTTTCAGGTATGTTTCCTTTTTAAATTCCTCAATTGATTTTGTAACACTTGTGAAAAAATTATCCTTTTATCCAAATCCATGGGTTATAATAAAACACTTTTAATATTCCCTAATAAAGCCTGTTTCTCTTAGTAGGTAAGATGTAGCCCAATTTTTATCCATTTAAAATTAAGTCCAATGGAATTAAGTGGATTTGATTGCCAGATATGTGATATAGGATTGCAGCCTAACTGACTTTTCATTGCATAGGAGATAAGTCCATAAAAACAGATCCCATTGTTTTCTTCATGTCTCATACAGTACAGAAATAGACATTTTTCAAAGTTCTGCAATCAAAGGAGATTTAAGCATACTTAAGTCCCATTATGAGAGCAGTATATTTTGTCTTTAATCCTGCTTTTTGTTTTCTATGCAACTTGGTGGTAAAAACTATTTGCTTTTTAAATAAATGACAAACCTTTAAATATCCCTGTCAGCCCCTTAACTTTAATGTAAGCCAGGTCAGGAAACAACTGGATATCTACTGGTTCTAGAAGCCACTGGAACTCTACTATATTACTGTAAAGAATAATATCAGACTCTTTGGTCTGTCATATACCAAAGAGAGTCAAAGTGGGGTGATCTTGAAATTCATTTTCACCCCCTCCTCTTTCTCAGGACTGAGTTGGTGTTTACATAACCACTCCTGCTTTTTCAAGATTAACTCCATACTCCCCTACATTAACTGAGATTGCAGTACTCTTATAAAAAAGTAAGTCTGTCAACACAATGAAATTTAATTCTGACTAAACATTATATAGGGTATTGGTATTACCACTGTATTGATTTAAGGAGACAATTGAACAGAAAATCTGCCACAACCTGAAAGAAAGCACCCAATTTGCGAACTTTAGATACAAGAGACAATTTTTTTTATCAGGGCATTGTTTGAACTTAATGAAGCGTGTCCATTGTTTCTGAAACAGTTTAGACAGTTTTCATCAATTTGCATCATTTATATCAACACACTTCATTTACATAATGATATAATTATATATATTTAATGTAAATTACATAATTTTGGATTAAATAAAGATTCATATTTCATATACCGATCTCCCCTTCAGCAGGCTGTTAAACTAAGGATTTATTTTATTATTGGCAATTCATCAATATGTTAAATTATAATTAAATTTTGAAATGCTGGATTTATTTTATATAATTTTTAATACCTACATTTCTCTTATTTTAATTTTTGTTTCCTTTTTTATTTAGCTTAATAACATGCTTAATAAGTTATTGGGTGATGATGAAGAAGCCCAGTTCTTCATATTCATTTGGGTAAGTTGGATAATTAATGTTTTGTGTCTTCTGAAAATATTATTTTACTATGAAATAAACATTATTAATTTATTAGTTCAATTTTGTTTATAAAGATATTTTATAAATTCAAGAAAATTGTAATATTCACATTAAAAGAGCATTATATGTAATGTTTAATACTGTACTGATTTGTGCCCAAGAAATTAGAGGGTATTAATTTGAAATATGCATATGATATTCATTTGATCAAATATGATACTACCAGCCTAGGAATCACCAGTCCATGGTTGATAAAACAGATCAGGCTCTATGCAGTTTTATGCAGACTCTGGGACCCTTATATAGTTTTATTCTCTTTATGGAAGTAAATCTTTCTTGTCACATAAGGGGAAAAGTACATTTTTAAATTTGCAAGAATGGAAATTTCAATTTACAGCTCTCACTAGATGTGTTTAATGTAATCTGTATTTTTCAAATCTCTGATGCCTTGGAGTTCAAACTCTGTAGCTAAATAAAGCTGTAATATGCACATTTTTGTTTCAATTAGGAATAGTAAAACTGGGCTATCTCCTTTTAGAGCCATTATCTTTTATCAGTCATATAAGATTTTTATAACCTGCTCTTGTCATATAAATGTATTATCCAAGCTATATTTATGAATTAAATTTACATTATAAAATGTAGCAAAAATAACAACAATATAAATACCAAATTGCAACAAACAAAAGAAGTACATCCATACTGCTGCTGAGATAACTATAGGACATCTTTGTGAAGTCCCCAGGAGAGGAGATCAACCTGTTAACACTTTGTATCTTACTCAGCCTTTACAAATTCATTATGAACAGTTAGCATAGAATACATAATTTTTCATCAGCATCAGTAACATAAAATGATCCTATCTGCCACAAAGCTAAAATTAAGCTATCCACACTTTAGGGTGCCCAATCTGGTTTTTTTTTTTAAATTCCATGTAAAATCAGAACTGTTCATGAATGGTACTCCCCAGCAATGACACCCTTATTGCTAGGTGGCATGAATTAAAACATAGAACTTAAGAGAACAGAATAATTCCAAAATACATGGAAATTATCCAGTTTCCCAACTTATCTGGCCTTCCCTTAGCCTGCCACTAATTTTTAAAATGTTTTAATAAAAAAAAAATAACAGCAAAAGTAAATAGCACATGTTAATTTTCTAGCATACTTTCTTGTACCCATTTCAATGCATTATACTTTCTGATTAATAGTCTTATTATTTGCAATGATTTTTAAATGCTTAATTTCCCAAACTGCAGATTTGAAAGATTTGAAGTTGTAGCAGTATTTGCTTCTACGGTTCTTGCACAACTTGGAGCACTTTTTATACTTAAAGAAAGGTAGGAATGCCCCCTCCTTGTGCTTATTTAATCATTGTCAAAGATAACAGTATTTCCAGTGCTAGAACCTAGGGTTTTCTTAGAGTTTTTAATCTGGTTTTATCTGGTTTTTAGTCTTTTTAATACCTTTTATATGTTTTTACCTTTCAGCCATTACATTTGATTTTTAATTGATTTTAATTTTGTATTGTTGTTGCATTTTTATCGGCTGTACACCGTCCTGAGTCCTGTCAGGGAAAGAGGGCGGTATATAAATTTAATAAAATAAAATAAATAAATAAAAAGCTGCTACAAAAGATAGTATGATGTTTTATCCACAGTAAACCTCAAATTCTTGTTGGTACATGAAGGACTATATATTTGACTAACAAATTTATTGTGTCTTTTCAGTGCTGAACGATTTGTTGAACAACCAGAGATTCATACGTAAGCATTTGAAATTAAATAATAATAAAGATTACAAGTATATAAAGTTGGCACAATTAATAGGTCCATTAGTACATTACTTTATCTGTTAAAGCAGAAAACTGAAACTGAAATGCTGTCCTGACTTAAATTTAGGTCAGTGGCAAAAATCTTCTTGAATCTGTTGATCTGGGATACTTGCTTAATATAAATAGATTTTATATAGAGATAACTAAATTTAAGTCATACATGCAATAAACTGGGCAGAAGTCTTTTTAAAAGGTTATGTCTGATATATATTAAATAATAAAAGCTTAAATTTAATGCACATGTAGCCCTTGTTATCTGTAATTTCATCATGGTTTTGGGTTCCATGTCTACCAAAAGAAATGTAAAATTTGTATTTTAGATCTTGTCTGAAGGTTGTGAGAGAAGGTTGTGAGGGAAGGATGGGAGGCAACTTGCTAAATTTGAATCCTAGCAAGACACAGTTTGTCCATTGAAGTTCTCTGGAAGCTCCAGTATATCTCTTGATGAGGAACTATTTCCCTTGAAAGGCACCACAACTCATAAATTGAGCTCTTACTTAAGCAGCAAGTAAAAACCACAGATGGTGGAACCTTTGGCCAACTTCAGCTAGCATGCCAGTTGGAGCTCTATCTGAGGCAAGATAATCTTGCTACAATGATTCATATCCTTGTTCCCATTTATTTAGATTATTAAAACACACTCTATGTGGGGTTGCCTTTAAAGACAAGTTGGAAGCTTCAGCTGGCCAAAAGTGCAGTGGCCTGTGTACTGTTTTACATTTGCCAGTGGGACTATATTACATCTGTGCTAGAGACCCTGCATTGCCTTCTTACCAGATTGTTTTTGCAATTTAAAGTACTGATGTTAGTAAAGAAAGATCTCTATGACTTGGCATTAAGTTACATTCTTGTTCACACACTAGAATGGAGTTTGCTTGTTTAGTCTTAAGAATTCTATCAGTAAGTGCTTCCTCATTTAGTGTTGGGGCAGAAGGCTAAGATGCTGCTTTTCCATTAAAGTGTCACCTTCTCTAGAATTGCCTCCCACTGTCATGTAGGCTGATTCCCAAATTTGGCTGCCATTCAGAAGCACTTGAAAAATCATTTCTTCTGAAGGGCTATTGGAACTTGAGGTCTAGTTTTGGGGTTCTATAGTTTTTCATAAGTTTCAGGGTTTTTATGATTGTAACTGGGCCCATGGCTGTTTTTTTAAATTTATTAATTTGTTGTTTTATTGTTTATTTTATATGCCGCCCATCTCATTCAGCGACTCTGGGTGGCTTACAGCATAATAAAAAGATAACACAAAACAATTAATTAAAGACTAAACACTAAAAACCAACAGAACATGTTGACATGGGGTTAGGCATCTCTCTATTAAAGGCTCATGCATTCCCATAAAATTTCTAAAAGTCTTGTACAGCAGCACAGAAATGTAATAAATTTATCAGCTAATAAGTTCTCTATTCACATAAGAGTTGTATATAATTAAATGGAATCAGGCAAACTTTTTTAAAAAAAATATTGTAGTTAAATGGAGCCTAATGGTAATGAAGATTAATTAACATACCTGCTCTTCTATCTGATGATATGCTATGTTGATAAAGATTTTTTTTTTAGGGGTCGATTGCTGGTTGGTACCTTTGTGGCACTCACTTTCAACTTGTTTACAATGCTTTCAGTTAAGAACAAACCATTTGCTTATGTGTCTGAAGGTACATACTACATTTTTTGAAAAGAAAATGTAAATTTTAATTTAATATAAGCTAAAAAAAAATATTAATTAGTAGCCAAATGTTATTTGTTGTTGTCACCAAACCCACAACTTCCATCCCTTAATCTTGGATAATACTCAGAAGGACTAAGAAGAAACTAGACGTATAGCAAAGGCTTCCTCATTTTCAATACCTTAGAAAATGTGAAAAAGGGTAACAATATTTCCTATTTGAAACAATTTCTGCTTTTATGTTCCCAAATTGCTTTGCAGTTGCTAACTCCCTGGCTGGGGATCTCTGCACTGTTGGATTTTCCCTTTTGAGGATCTTGATTTTGAAAACTCTTTTATTTAGATGATTCTAGATTCATGTAAAAAACACAGATATGTTTTTGCTGAACTACGCAAATGACTTTGTATTTCTACATCTGCATATTTGAAATGTTAGAGAGTTGCAAGATATGGACAGGCCTGATTCTAAGAGAGAGAAAATGCAACAAGAGGAAGTACAAGTACTCCTTGACTTATGACCACAATTTCAGTTGTTAAGCATTGAAGTTGCTAAGTGAGTCGCAGCCAACGTTATCACCTTTTCTGCCATGATTATTAAGCGAATCATTGCAGTTGTTAAGGAACCCAGCTTTCCCCATGGATTTGCTTCTCAGAAGCCAGCTGGGAAGATGGCATTAGCCATCGCATGACACCGGGATGCTACAACCATTGTAAATATATGTGGGTTACCAAGTGCCTGAATTTTGATTATGTGACCGTTGGGGATACTGCAACGATACTAAGTGCAAGGATTGATCATAAGTCACTTTTCAGTGCTGTTGTAACTTCAAACATTTGCTGAATGAATGGCTGTAGGTCTAGGACTACCTGTAATTTTGGCTTGTTTCCCAAATCAGTTTAATCTTCTTTCAGTCCTTAGTGCAATTTATGCAAATTCTACAAATTATGTAGAACTCTTAGAACTCCTCATGTGTTCTTTCATGTCTCATCCCAAATTCTTTCTGACCTAACGATGCACTATTAAAATTCTTCAGGTCTTGTATTTAATTGTAACATAACTCTAATGTGTGATTTGGGTGGCAGCTTAGTCTTCAATAATATCTGCAAACAATCTTGACTTCAAGTTCTAATAATCTTATTCAATTATTCTTGTGATTTTTGTTAGTATTATTTTGAAAATATAATAACCATGCTGGCGTTATAATTGAATAAAGTAGTTTATGTTTTTGTTTTAATGCAGTTTGACCATAATATAAAATTGTGCTTTCAATTAGTAGAATAATATATTATTTTAATTTTAATTTACTTTTAGGCTGATTTTAAAGGTTGAACTTCCTTTAAATATACACTGTAGTAAAACAATAATCAGAAAAGGAATTCCATTTACACAGCACTGCAGGAATACATTTTTTTTTAAAAAAGTCAATACTTAGAAGATTGTTGGCTTTTTTATGGTAAGGAGATAATATGTTAGTGAAGTAAAATTTTCAGATAGATAAACTTTTGTCCTACAGTTGAATTTGATACAGATTTGAGCAGGATTATGCTAGAATGAACAATTACACTTCTTTCTGCAGCTGCAAGTACTAGTTGGCTTCAGGAACATGTTGCAGATCTCACTAGGAGGTAAGTTAGAAAGAAAGACATTCTAAAAGAGAATGTGCTATCTTCTTTGGAGTGATGGGTTTGTTTTGAATTTTGAAATTGTGGTGGGGGGTGCTCTCTGTAGGCAGGACAAACTTCTTTTATTAACAAAATGGCTCCATTTGTAAAGCACCCATCGGGTAGATGAATGATGAGGTAGTTTCTTGTCATGGTTTAAAAATGATAATCCTGAAACTTTAGGACATTTGTTTTCAAACTTGGCAACTTTAAGATGTGTGGACATCAACTCCCAGAATTCCTCACTGAACCTTTTGCCAAGTTTGAAAAACATTGCTGTAGGACTTTAGGTAGCCTCAAACTTCTTTTTTCTGTCTCTTATGGTGTAAAGCACAGGTAAAATAACAACTGCTTTTCCACAGACCAAGAAAAAAAATCAAAATTCTGGTTCAGTCCATGTATACAACATGACTCACTCCCGATTGTCCCAATTTTGGAGTGTTGGCTCCCCATGCTTCCAAATTCAAGATGTGGTACTTAGGCTATCCATACCTCTTTTATTTCCTAGATGCTTTCTCCCACTAGCATCTTACCTTACCATAGTCTTTCTTGGTTTTAAAGAAAATCCTGACACTGGGTTGAAGCTACTCATTGTTTTTATTTTCTAAGAATGCATATAGGTATTCTTAAGCCATTGTGATGCGAATATGATGCTAGAGAGTGATACTTACTTTGAAGCATATCAGCTGGTCCAAGCCCCCCCCCCATATTTGTAAAAATGAATTCCTAAGCAGAGATGATATTTAGAAGGTAAAACATCTCTGTCTGCATTTGCACTTAATATTAGTTTAGAAACCTAATGTGCTTGCATAACCAATTGTTTTAAGTACCTGTATTAGTTTGGTCTTTGAAAGAGAGAGTTTCTAGTATGGTTTTTAAACAATAATAAATTTAAAACATTCAGAAAAAAGCAAACACATTTTTTAAAAAATAGTTCTTTCTTACACTAAATTCCTGTAGTTCCCTGAAAATAGCTGGAAATTTCTGTTTCTTATCAACTTTGTGCTAATGGCATAGAAGAGACAATGAGACTAGCAGCCCAAGTTCTTGGGTCACTGTGCCATTCTTTTGATTTGTTGCCATTGCCAAATATATATTGTTTGGGAGTTGTACTGTGAGTTATAATTTGATCTATTGAAATTGCATCTTCCTGCCTTTTTTGTTCATAATTGCTTTCTCACAGAAGGGCGTTGGTTTCTATTTTTAAATTATGTTTGTTTTTCCTTTAGGTGAATGGCCAAATAATTTGTGTTGAATATAAAGAAGGTTGACAAATTGCTATAATCAAAGTCACAGTGCAAGAATATGAAAATAATTGAGTTTGCTAAAAGAATGTTAGATTAAATTTGGTTCTTTTGCTGGAAGATGGCATGTTCACCCATTTATGAGCTAATAAAAAAGTCTTAAGTGGTAAAAACATTCTTAATGTTCAGGTAGGATTATATAGAGGAAGATTGTCTTTTAGATAACCTGATATAAATTGGACCCAGATTTAATGATTAATATAAATCTTAGTTGCAGCTGGTAATATGCTAATAGCAATAGACCAATAGATCAAACTGTTTAATATTGGAATGCTATATACAGAGTACTAAACAAAAATTCTGGAATAGGACAATGGGGGGAAAACGACTTTTGGTGGCCAGAAAAAATGCGTTGATATACACCTGTAGTGATGAGGAATTGAATTTGATTATATGAATTCAAACTTTTTTTTTCTTAGCTCTAGATTGTCTTATCTTCCAACAGCATTCTAAAATTTCAGATGAAGATTTCTATTGTTTTTTTCCATATCATAGGTATCCCATTGGTATATTTCAGAGAGCAACTGTAAGAGCTATTGTCATATGGATAATAAGAGTGTGCTGCCTCTTGGCTTTCTTCACTAATTGATATTATTTATTGTTACTTTTAGTTTGTGCGGTATCATTCCTGGGCTGAGTAGCATCTTTCTTCCACGTATGAATCCATTCATCTTGATTGATCTTGCTGGGGCTTTAGCTCTTTGTATTACATACATGTTAATCGAAATTAAGTAAGTGCTGTTGGATGGAATGATAATACTTAATAGGCATTTGATACTGAAAACAGGAATGCCTATAATGTTATATTTTTCTCTTTCAGTAATTATTTTGCAGTTGATACAGCTTCTGCAGTGGCTATTGCTTTGATGACATTTGGTACCATGTATCCTATGAGTGTCTACAGCGGAAAGGTATTGCTTCAGGTGAGACAAGGAGTTAAGACATTTGTACTAGCAGTGAGAGAGTAGCCAAAAAAGCAACATTGCTTTTTGAGGTCAGCAAAACAAATCACAATAATTCATTCTGTGGAAAAAAGTAAGTGTTATTCTTTAATGACAGTTCTGGCATCAAAGAACTTGCTTTATGAATCCTTTCTTGACAATTTGTTATTTAAAAATAGATATTAAGAGCAACCTTACCCTTTATTCCAGCAACCACTAAATAGCTTTCTTTGTCCAACATAACTTCTAACTTTACATGTAGTACTATTTATCAATTTATTATATCTTCAGGGTAGATCATAGTAATACGGATAAAAGTTTTGTGGCTATCCATAGCTATCAGTGTAGAATTGGATAATTAAATTAACTGGAAAGTTAGCTTGTATATCCTTTGCAAGAATGGAATGGAAGATTTTCCTAGTAAGAAGAACTGGAGTTAGTCGATAGGAAAAAAATAAAGATAGCAGACAGGGATGGCTCTCTTCAGAAGAGATATTGATTCATCTGCCTTCTGAGAGAAATGACAGTAAGGTTAGTTATTTTACAGTGACTCACTAATTACCAAGATCATTGTACTTATTTGTACTATAGGTTGCATGTGTACAGTTTGTTCTCTCAGTTTATTCTCAATAGTTTAGATTAATATTAACTTCTTATATTAATTAGAATGATTAGAATGTCTGTGCCTAGGCTGATCTACTTCTTGAGGGCTGATCCTTTAATTACATCACTTTGTCCTATTATCTGCTTGTTCTGCAGTAATTACATTCTTGATCATTAGAAAAGGATTGTCAGATTCAAAGTTTGGGGCAAGGCTAATTTCCAACTATAATAAATGATGGCAACTCACCCTAGAACAGGAAACTGGATACCCTGTCAGGGTACTCTTTAGAGATGTTAGATGGCAACTGGCATCAGAAAGGACCTAGGGTTGTCAGGAAGCTAAAAGAATAGGTGAACTATGAGATAGAACAGATAAGGTTTACTCCACCAGATATGCCAATAACAAAAATGGCTAAATCTCTAGACAAATTAAATAGACAAATTGTGAAGGACTAACATTGTGGTTTAATATGTCTGAGTTCAAATGCAGAAAGGATGCTGTTTATTTCACCCATTCAGCAAAACATTTAAAAAATTGTATTTGAATAATGTGTCTTTCAGAAACATTCACATAATGTAGTCAAATGTATTCCTTGATACTGATTGCTCATACTTTATCAGCATCCTAATTACTAATCATTTATGTTGTGGCTGAATAAATTACATTGTGAAATTGTAAACCTTTTTTTAGACAACACCGCCTCATGTGATTGGACAACTAGATAAACTTATACGAGAGGTAAGTTAATATAAAAAAGCCCTTCATAGTTTGGGGACATCTTGTCCCAGTTGTTTCTATCTGTCCAGTTTGGTCAGGCAGCTGGATATGCTTCAGGTCCTATCAGCCAAGGAGTGTCAGCTGTGGGAACCAGGAGACAGGCCTTTTCTGCATAGCCCTTGCCCTCTGGAATATTGTGATGACCAGGGGCGTGGCACAAAGGCAACCCAGTCACATAAGTAAGAAAAGTCCCTTTAATACCCCCAACTTTGCCCCAATGTCCAGTTACCTTCGGCTGGAGAAAAAACTCTCCCAAGAACAGTCTTTAAATGAAGGAAATTCAGTCCAAAAACAAAGTACATATAAACTGTAAATAAAAATCCACACAAACCACGTTGCAGCAATTAACTAGACAGGGCAGGATAAGTAATTGCAGACTTCAAAGGCCAGCAAAACACACACAGTTGGGAAAACGCCAGGACTCCAAATAAGCCTCGACAAAACAAAGTAATGCACGAGTTGCTTCCCACCAGTTACTTGCGCAAACTCCCTTTTTAAACACTGTGTTCCCAGCTGCAGCTAATGAAGGGAACCAGAGCCCTTTCCTCCGCCCGTAAGCCACATAACTCACGTTGCTCTCTTCTCTGTTCCTCCCTGCATGCCCTAGGATGAAGAGGGGGTGGGCTTGGATCTTTCTCTGCCTTCCCTCTGCCTTGCTCTACTTCTCCCCTGCTCTTCCCAGCCAGACTTTGCCCTTCCCCAGTTTCTTCCATAGCCACCAGAGCCACACTCCCATTCTCTGTCAGCTGCTCAGCCTCCCGCTCGGAATCAGATTCCTACAGGGGCATGACAAATACTCTCCCTTCAGAGGTGAGGATAACCATGACCTTGTTGGCCTTTTGCAAGGCCATGAAGGCTTGGTTGTGTGAGTGTGTTAAGGGCCTGAGTTGCTGGCTATATTAATATCCATAGCAACATTTTTACTTGGTGCCATATATTTTTATTTTCTACTGTTTAAATGATTTTAATTGTTCTTAAGCTTTATAAAATATAATGCAATGTTTTATTGCCAAGAATCGCTTGCTGAAATGGATGGCTATAGAAATCAAATAAATAAATTGTGGGACACCTCTAATGACAATTCAAACATGCCTTATTTTTTATAAAATATGCTAGATTTGTTTTATGAAACTATTACAAACAGTGATAAAGGGTAATGAAAAGTCTGCTAGAAAATAAGCAAGCTCAGAGAGCACCAAGGACCCCTTATTACAAACAGTCATATTGTTTTATTAATATATACAGTAACTTTCTATGTCTTGAATCAGGTTTCTACTTTGGATGGAGTTCTAGAAGTTCGAAATGAACACTTCTGGACATTGGGGTTTGGTTCATTGGTATGTATTTATCCACTTTAATCACTTTTTTCTCTAAAAATCAAGTATTAAGAATGAAGAAATACATTCTAATAGTTTCTCATCTAAGAATTGCAGAATGTACTAAGTTATTTCAGAAGTATGTTTCTTATTGTGCATTTGTCCCCGTCTATCAGTTTTATATGTCACAGGCTGATGAGCTTTTCTTAATTTGTCTCCTAGGCTGGATCAGTTCATGTGAGAATTCGAAGAGATGCCAATGAACAGATGGTACTTGCACATGTGACAAATCGGTTACATGCATTAGTATCTATTTTGACTGTTCAGATTTTCAAAGATGACTGGATTAGGCCTACTTTGGCCACTGGACCTATCGGGAACAATATGCTAAACCTTTCAGATCATTACATTATTCCAATGCCATCTCTAAAAGCAGCAGAAAGTTCTGACCATGTTACATCCACTCCAACTAAACCAAGTAGTCCACCTCCAGAATTTGCTTTTAACACACCAGGTAAAAATATGAACCCTATCATTCTCATGAACACTCAGACAAGGCCCTATGGATTGAACTTCAACCATGGAACTGTACCTTATAACAGTGTCTTCACTCAAGGCTTTGGATTGCCAGGAACGGGAGTAACCCAGGGATTCAGGACTGGCTTCATTAATGTTCCCCAGAGATATGGAACTGGCACTCGAGGTCAATTAAGACCCTAATAAACTGTTTCTATATTTATTGTTTAAAATTACTTCAATTATTTTATTGCTCATTTTTCTACAAGACTGTTTGATTTCTTGGTAACTAGTATCAGAAGTTTTCAAAATCATGAAAACGTGCACTCATGGATTGACTTAATTTTTGATGCAGCTATCCATTTCTGACTGTAAAGCCATAGCTTTTTAAAAAGTTACTGCAATTGCATATGTTGCTGGTCTTGTAAATAATTTCAGCACAGTATATGAAAGGAACTGCAGAAAATAACGGTTTTGCAAAGTGTCTATTAACAAAATTATTTTTAAAAAAGTTTGTCTTTGATGTAATCATACAATCATTTTAAAAAGATACTACTTTCTGAACAATGGAAAAATGATTATTTGGTAAGTCCAGCAAGTGTTCCTAAAATTCAGGTTGATATTAAAATGGTTATGGGTAATCTTGCGTATGAAGTGCAGAGGAGAACTCATGAAATATGACAGTGGGAAGACAACTAAGGTCATCCAGCTACCTGTAACTGATTATTAAGAATACAATTTCTCACATACAGAGTTACTTTTCTGGAAGAAAGTTGGCATCGAAGATTTTAAACAGGAACGTGTGGACAGTTAGATTTAGGGACAAGTTTCTCCCTTCCTCCAAGAGCATAGGCCTGAGGGGAAGAGCTGAAGTGGCCCTGGATACCTGAAGAGCTTAAAATTCCAGAAAAAGGCCTATAGCTGTGGTAGAGATTAAGAGTAGAGATGGAGATTCAGAAAGAGGGTGAAAGCAAAGAAGGCTCTGTCTTTATCTCCCAACATCAATATGAATTTCAGGCTGAGGAGAACTGCAGGTGGACCAAAGGAAAATAGCATTTGGATTTTGATTGACAGGGAAGGAAATGCTGAAAAATACAGCTCAGAATTGCTAAGCAATAAAAGCAACTAATTTAGCTACTGTCCTGAAAGAATCTACAGTAGAATGAGTATTGATCTAGCAAACTGTTGTGGTAATTTCAGCATTCAACATTCATTCTTTTTAGCCTGATTGAAAGATGGCTTCTTTCCTCCTTTGCCTTGAATTTATGACCCAGAGCTTCTGTAGCCTGTGCTATCCTTCCTGGTGCATACATATGCACAAACGTGTATAGATGAAGAATGACTTAGAGCAAAAACATTTCACCTAGTTACACAAAGTATAATACAGGGGCTTTCCATGCCTACTGCTAGGAAAGGAGTAAAAAAAAAAATCCAAATTCCATGCTTGGCAAGTTTTCCCCACCTTGTTAACACTCCTTGTGGGTGAAGGTCAGTAAAAGGTTTCACGCAGGAGATTTAGCTCATGTTTAACTGGGGCCCATCTGTTTTTCATCAAGAATGTCAGGTTGAATATGCTTTGTTCTGCTAATAAGTATTTGTGAGTGATGGAGTTGTACACTTACTACTTGCATTATTTGTTGTAATTGGTTTTCCCCTCGGTAACATCTTCCATTTAAATAAATGAAGGATACTAATGGCTAGTTTGGGGTTAGCAAAAGTTTCCACTTTGGGAAATCAGAAGTGACTAATTTTTTAAATAACATGCTTTGGGGAACCCCATTTCTGCAACAGCAATTGGAATTGCTGCCCTTCGTGGAATTGTTGCCCTTCGTCTCTTCTTTTCTCCCAATAAAGAAGGTATTTGTTTATCCTGAGATATTCAGTGTAAGCATGATTACCTTCCCTGGATAAGTCTGCCATTTCTTTATGAACAGAAAGTCCTTTGAAAACTCTGATCTATTTCCATCATGAAATTAGGAGATTATATGCAATTTATCTGTAACAAATACAAAGGTATGAATAAACATACAATGGTGCTTAAAAATTTCTGTACCCTTCTGTCCTCCACACAAATCCTAAACTGGATAAAGAACCAAGTAAAGTCAAAATAGTGCACTGGTTCATTTATGAAAATAATATAAAGCTATGGGTTTGTGTGTGGCAAGAGCATGTAAATTTCTAGATTTATTAATTCATTTGAAGGAGAAATTAGAATCTGATTTCAATCAATTAGTTGAAATCAGGGTCAAGTGTGGGAGGTCCTACCTTATTTAAAGAACATAATTCTGAGTATTCATCAAAGTGATCTTTACAACATCGATATGTGGAACTTTGTCAGCTCAAACAAAGAAGAGTTTTTGACCTCAAAAAACCAGTTGTTGATGCTCAGAATAACATTTAATTTCTCTCTTTTGTTGGTGAATATTAATTTTCACAAGACCAACATCAGGGCAACTCTGAAAAAATAAGCATGGCAGGGTTGTAAGGAGAAAGCAACTTGTCTTGAAAAAAATTTAAAATTATTACCAAGTTATATTTTATAGAACAATGTTACATGCCTACTTATAATGGTATGTTCTTTTGGAACAACTAATTAAACCAGATTTTTTAAAAACCTATGTGTTTTTTTATCTTATCCAAAACAGTTCAATCATTCTCATATTGTGCTGTATAGTCTAGCTCATTTAAATCTACTTATGATGCACAGGAATTCCTTCTGTCCAACATTATATTTAAATATTGCTCCTATATGAACAGTTTCTCCTTGCCTAGTATTATGTTATACAGCTTATTATACAGCTTATAAAATTTATGTGATTTCTTCTTTTCTATGCATTGGCTTCATTTTGTATGTTTGATTTCTGATGTTCCCTGCCAGCTTCCCATAAGGAAATGCAATGGAGAAGCTGACAGGAATTTACTTCCACTCCCACTGCTTCTTCCTCCTATTCTGTTTCTCTGTTTAGGTAAGGAAATCTCTCCATGTCTAGTTTCAACTAACAACTCCCTCCACTCTTAATGACTACTATAGGAATTGAAAGAATAGAATATGGTTGTAAATACATGGTTTTTAGGGATAGTTGCTTTTTGTTCAATCATATATGTGCAGAATCTACCCTATTAATTATAGTGTGTTTATACTAGCTTATACAACCACCTATCTATATTGAATGCTTAGTATGTCAAAAATATTAAACTGCTGACAGAATCACATATTGCCTATCCTTATAGAAAAATGTGGTTAGATGAACAATGCTTGTAAAATTACAGTTTTGGAACTCATAAAATTGGCTATTCTGTCAAATTAAAACCAGTGCATGGTGCTGATATGATGTAATCAATGAAGGATTTTCCCGCCCAAGGCGGAATGGTTTTGTAATGTTGTTTAGTGTACTAAGATTAATTCACCCTTTTTATATAATTAGGAAAGCCAGTTTGGTGTCCTGGTTAAGGCACAGGCTAGAAACCTGGAGACTGAGTTCTAGTCCTAATGTAGGCACAAAACAAGTTGGGTGGCCTTGGGCCAGTCACTTTCTCTCAGTCCTAGAAAGGAGGTAATGGCAACCACTTCTGAAAAACCTTACCAAGAAAAATGCAGCGCTTGTCTAGGTAGTTACCAAGACTAATATGAAGTATATATTTAAAATATTAACTGTTGAATTATGCTGCCATTTTGAACATTGTTTTCTGAGGATCTTCAGGGAATGAAATAAATGGAGGAATGAATGTTTGTTCACATCTGCACTAGAGGAAGGAGACAGGACAGTAGAACCTCTGGTCACGACCATAATTTGTTCCGTAACTTTGATTGCAACCCAATTTGGTCATGACCCGAACTAATTTTGGAAAGTTAGCCTTATACAAAAAAAATGGCATCACAGGCATGAAAAAAAAGTGATTTTTTTTGGTCGGAACTCGATTTGGTTGTGGTCAGAAGCGTTCGTGACCAGAGGTTCTACTGTACTTAAATGTAGCTTGAAAATATGTTCATAATAGTGGGTTCTACTAACCCATCTATGATTCACTTGCAAATTTGAATAATTTCAATAAAGGGCTAATAGTATGCTGAGATTCATCATCATGTAAACTGTAATCAACCAATATATATTTTACAGCATGATTTAATGAAATGTGAATTGATGATTTACACACTTGGTTCAGAATTGTAGTCCAGGCAGTCACTCCATTTTTTTATTGGCACTCACAGCTATAGAAGACTACAACATTGGCACCTTAAATCATATTTGGGAATCATTCAAACAGCAGTGCAATAAACTAGCCACATACAGGTGTGGGGTTTTTTTGCACTTGTGTGAACTGGCAGGTCAAAGTTGCTCAGATTCTCACCCTGAGATGCTTCATTGTTTAACATTACTTTTGTCAAGTTATTAAACATGTATATTAAAGATTAATAGAAAGAAGCTAACATCTAAGATATATAAACACTTCCCATTATTAAATTAAAAAGTCAATTAAATTAAAAATGATATTTTGATTTTTTTTTTACATCCAGCTTCTCATAATAACAATTAACTTTGACACTGCCAGGTATTTGTTGCTTAGGAATAAATTTTAAAATTTCACATTATAAAATCTAAGTGTACAATCTTTCAGTTTTTGTCATGGTCAAGGCGTAAAGTAGGAATCTGATTGCTGTATCTACAGTAAAGACCTATTCTTGGAAGAATCCTAAACAGAGCTAGGTGTTCAGAGCAAAATATCA
Organism: Bungarus multicinctus; assembly: GCA_023653725.1. Taxonomy (NCBI): domain Eukaryota; kingdom Metazoa; phylum Chordata; class Lepidosauria; order Squamata; family Elapidae; genus Bungarus; species Bungarus multicinctus. The sequence continues at coordinate 65,074,334 of CM042836.1, read as the reverse complement.
ATTTAAGGGTAACAGTTATCCCAAGTTGAGATATTCCAGCACAAAAATTTGCAGAATTTTGCTGAGGTTGTCAATTGTTGGCTTGTCAAGATTCTCTTCATTGTCCTCCATAGTATGCCATACTCTAGGGAAAGGTGAAGGTATCAAGTGTAGGATTGGGACACCTGTTGGGATAAAAGAGAACAAAAAGATGAAGAGTTGGTCACTTTTGAGACAACTATTATTTCTCAACAATGTTGTACAATACATAAACTGAAAGTATGATGGCGTAAATGTTCTAATCTCATTTTTTTAATCTACTGAATATCAGAAAATCATTAAAACTCCACTGCTGCTAAAATTGTAAGAACATTTAAAGACTAACCATCTCATTTTTTGCAAAAAGTATTTTAAACAATGGATTTTGCCTATTAGAGATAATAGAGTTTTGAAGTGGGATCTATCTTTAAACATAAACATTTTTAAATCCTACGTATAAATAGCAAATACACTTTTTACCTCTAAAACAGGAATGTCCACAGGCAGGGGCAAATGATCTGACACAAATTGTTCCTTTTGTATGTGCCCTAGATGGACCCCTGAATATCCTAAAGGGCAAGACTTATGAACAACCCCTGCTCTAGAGAAGGGTTTTTGAAGCAATAGACTGAAAAGTGTGGCACAATATCCTGTGACAAAATTATTTTGTATATGTGAATTGAATAGACATTTGGTCTAAATGTTTCATTTACTTTTTTATGTTTATATAATACTGGGTTGATGGGATTTCTGCCAATGTATTTCCCTCAATTTGAATTGCCATGCTGAAAAAAAAGATCAAGATCCCTCAGCCTATCATTCTCCTTCTCTCTCTCCCCACCTCTCTCTAATTTACAATATGAGATGGGATGAGAAAAGAAACAATTGTGCAATATCTTTTACCATAATTATAATCACTGACTTCCTTGTATTAATATTATGATTTGTCAAAAATAAAATAAGCCACATTCTGAAAAATGGGTTTGTGACCAGACCTGACTATAAGAATGAAAGTCTATATAATTCTTTTAAGTCTGGAGAAATATTTCCATACATAAATAACACTTTTACATATATTGCTGAATGTATGTCAATTAAAACACATTAAAAATCCATACCTCTTCTCAAAAATGGAATATGGTCATCCTCAACTGGATGTCGACGTAAATTACTCCGGAAGTACTGCCTCTCAGAAGAATAATTATTCAGCAAATGCAAATCATGAAGGTTTCGTTCTGCAGGTTTTGTTTTTTGTTTTTTAAAAATAGCAAGTTGTGAATATCAAAGTAATTGGTTTTTTTTTAAAGCTCTCAATCTGTTTAAAACATTTTGAAGCAAAATGAATTTTCCTTAGAATTTTATGCACCCTCAATGCTTTGTGAATGCAAACTCATAGTTATAATTGCTACCATATCCCAGAAAATAGCCTTAGAACAGATATTTTGCTTAATCTGTATTGTACTGTTTTGGTAGCATTTGTACAGTTTTTATCTTAATCAACAGAGTCCACAATGATTTTTAAAAATATGTATATGTGGCTAGTTAATTTCTTGATATTGCTGCAATGCACGAGTTTTTGCTTAAACAACTCCTTTACTTGTGATATAAAGTTGTAATAGCATTATATTGCTAGAAATACTCTACCATATAAAACTAGATGATACAAATATCCCTTTACTAGTTAAACTGGTATATTTTGTAAAATGTTCTTACCAATGGCTTCAAGTCTCCCAAACCATCGAGCTGTGTTCAAAAAGTAAACAGGAAAAACAGGGTTTCGTGCACCAATTAAATCCAGCAACACAAAAAGATCCTATGGGAAATCAGTCAAGGTTAGTCCTTTAAATGCCACTCTCAGAGCTTTACTCATAAGAGAATATTAATGACTGTCTAAAATCAGTGAATGTTGACAATTCCAGACAAGTATTTCAAAATACTTATATTGCTGTAATACTGTTGAATATAAATATCTCAGAGAGATTGAAATCTTCCACTCACAAACCTTGTTGTGATTCTTATTGTAATGAGTAAGGACTTGATTCTGATTAATAAGTCTACAAAGACTTCAGATGACAACTGCTTTTAAGTGGCATACTGTATTTGTTTTATCAATTAACTTACCTTTGTTTGTTTTATCTGATTAATTTTTATTTCATTGCAGATTGTATTATTCTATTGGTGGCACTATGGTTAGAATGCAGTATTGCAGGCTAACTCTGCACCCTGCCAGGAGTTTGATTCTGACCAGCTGAAGGTTAGCTCAGTCTTCCATGCTTTTGAGGTCAGTAAAATGAGGACCCAGATTGTTTGGGGCAATATGCTGACATTGTAAACCACTTAGAGAGGGCTGTAAGGCATCATGAAGCATATATAAGTCTAAGTGCTAATGTAATTCTAAATGATAGTTTAGAAAGTCATGCTTGCAATTCTTTTCATAACTCTAATCATATTTAAGGTAAAGAGCATAGATTTCATGATTCTTTATTCATATCCTTGAGCTCTAGAAGTATGGCTACAAAATAACTGAAAATTTTGGGATTTTATAGGAGGGACTTAGGTGTAGTGATTATTTTACTACAAAGGTTGCTCCTCTATGAACAAGCATTGCCTATCAGTACAAAAATAGGAGCAGAATCTATTTTGTTAATTTCATTAAGAAGTTTGTACTACATTTTGAATGTGTCATGTAATTAACTTTAGAATTCTGTTTCTAAAAATAGATCTCTCAAGTTTACATGGTCTCCTCTAAATCCAAGGACTCAGACATGGGGGACCCTACTCAGGAAAAATATCAGACTCAGGAATCAGGAGCAATCAAGCACCAAAGCTGAGTGTCCTAGCAATAATCTGGAACGGATGCAGAACAACATAAAAGACAAAGATCCTGATCCCAAGCAGCTACCCAACCTAAAAACATGCTGTGAACTCTGGAGAATGGAGTGGAGGAAGACCAAGAAGCAAAAATGACAATTGTCTTAATTAAATCTTGTCCACACTAGCTGATATAATGCAACTACCAGAAGTTGGTTTTTCTGTTGGGAACATCTACTCTAACCATGGATTGGCCTTTTTATGTCACTCAGTCCTATGTATTATCTGAAACCTGGACTGTCTGATTATTTTCCATAGCCTTTGGACCATTGGACTGTTCCTGATCCATGTATGCCCATGATCTGATTTGGCTTTGGACTCACAGGCAATATTTCACTTTCTTGTTAGTGTTCTGGTGTGCTTGCACATATCAGAGCTCTGCCTGCCAAAGCCTATAATTCTTGAAAACTTAAAATAAACAGATTGCAACTCAACTTTGTGTGTATGTTCATCCTGAAACAGGACAGCTCCCTTGTAAGGGTTTCCTGTTCCCCAAAGAATCTCTTCCTCTCTTCCTGCTTAACAGATACACTTAGGGAGGGTGACTCCTTCCCTCCCATTCACAACACAAGCCCCAATAATACAGTACTGTGTAACTTCCCTTTTCAAGACCCAATTTAAAGTACTAATTGCAAAATATGTTTGTTTCTCTTCCAATCTTTCCTTTCTTTAAAAACTTTCTTCCCAATCATTATAACATTGGACTAATAGGATATTGTTACATAAAATAGGAAATTAATGTTATGCCAAAAACTTTGGCCATTTTTAGCCCTGTATCCAGTATTTGTAAAGTTTTTACTTACAATGCCTTGAATTTGATTTGTGTTCCTGACACCTGGTGGATGAGGAGTAGATGCCATTTTCTGGGCCAAAGATCTAGAGCCATACAAGGAATCAGAAGGGGACCATCGCAGAAAAGCTTCTTCACCGTCAAAGAAAATAAGCTTCAGAGAAAGATCTACCTTGGGTGGCAAACTGCTTTGCTATGGAATGAGTGGGAAACAGAATGGAAAGTCTGTCACCTTACTTAGAACCACAGTAAATGCAGGAGCAACTTGAAGAAAAAGTAAATACCTTCAGAAAAGAAAGCTGTCTGTCCAAGGACCTTGCCAATTCTAGCATCATTGCACAAGGTACAGCTGAGTCGGTGGCTCCAACAAACACTTTACCATCCAGCTGCGGTGGAAAATATTTTGAATCATAATGGCAAGCAACCACCAAATGGCGTTTGGCAAGGGGATTGAGAGTACTGATTATATTTGAAAAAGTGCGGTATCCATAAGGAGTATGACTCTGAAACGTGTCTTCTTCAACCAGCCAGCCAGCTTGCAATCCTTGTAGGCGATGCTTGATATGCTAAAATATATAGAACGAAAAGTCAATAGTGATCAATAATGTTAAGTTTTAAATTAGTCCATACAAATCAATCTTGCAGGGGCCAATACATTTCCTGAAGAAGATTAACTTTCCTCCCTGAAACCTACTATTCAAGAAATGTTCATTCACAGCTTTGAATACATTTCTCTCTAGGAGAGCTTTTCAAGCAGCCATAGGGCCTATTGATAATGAAGCAGAACAAGTTTTTTTCAGGCTGCAATTCTGTTTGCATACTGCAAACCAAAATTTTGGACTGAGCAAGCTCTGTCAGCCTTTTTCAACATGGTGCCTTTCAGATGCAGTCAATTCCCATAACTTTCTATCAGTTCACCTGTTATCTGCAGCATCTAGGAACAACGATCAAATACATCTGAAGGGCATCAGGCAAAGAAAATGTGATAATATACAGTATTTACGTCATTTTTAGATTTTTAATATGAGAATAATTCAGAATGCTGGTAATTCAGATCTTGGAGTCTCTTTTTTCCTCTAATAACACATGTTGCAAAGGAATGGATCAGAGAGGCAATTGTATATATGGACAAATATAAAGGTTTTAGCCATTTTGAGCTTTGAATAAGAGTGCTTCTGCAGTGAATATTACATAAAGAATTAAAAGAAAATCAGGATGAGAAAATTCTATATTCATTACATTTTCTTTGTGATCATAATTGCAGAAGGCATAGAAACTCTTCAAAATATGAAAGGCATAGAAATTGTTCAAAATATGAGAAAATGGACTTCAGTCAGCAATTCCAGATTGAAATGCAAGATTTATGAAAGTAAGAGGTTCTCAATCCCAGCTGCTGTCACTTAATGATGTATAATTGCTGCTCCCCCATCTGAGGATATATATCTTTGGGTGTTTCCTTAGTAATAATGTTTTCTCAGCTACTCATTTCTATAGCAGCTTAAGAATTGCTGCAATCAAGGCCTAAGAGAGCCTTCATTATCTTATAGAACATGTTGAGACTTGTCTGTAAGCAACAGGCTAACAATGGCTAAAGGATAGTTAGAAATGTGTCTTCTATAAAATCAAACCTATGCCAACAATAGGATTTATTGCTAATCAGAATGAAGATACAAAAAACATAATTACGTATTTGTATAAAGCCATTGGCAATGAAAATAATTTTGCTTTAGCCATCTTTCCTTTTGTGAATGTATTAGAACAAAAAGTATCATCATATTAAGCTCTAAGTACATCAAAAGTTCCCAATATAGCCCATCACAAACTAAACATCTTGCAGCTTTTTATTACCTTTTTTTAAATTACTTTCAGAGATTTTGAGAGGATAGACAAAGAAAAAAATATTACCTGTGAGACTGAAGATGTATTTTAGGATATGGATTAATTCCAGGAATACGTAATCATAGCTGTTGATCATCAGTGATACCTGTACTAGTCTGTAAGTGCTAATTAGCTAATTGTTTTGTTATGAGATGGGCGCCAAATAAATTTAATAAATAAATTTGGGATTGGAAATCCTAACATGCAGGGGACACTTTAATTAGATTTGTCATTTTCAGTAGAATGAACATCAAAGACATTTGTCTTAGTAGAAACTTTTTTTCAGATACAGTACTGTTCTTCTCCAGGAACAGTAGTACATACTTTTTCTTGGCTATGTTTAATTACTGCAGCACTGGAGATACTATTTTTGTTTAGGCTACTTGTGAGCAGTCTCCTAGGAAACAAGCATTTAGTAGATATTCTTTGAAAGAGTTTATCTGCCTTTTTTTTTGCTTTATAAATTGCAGATCATCAAGCTTATATATCATCACATTCCAACTGTACTAAGAAAAATCACCATCATTTTTGAACATCTCTAATTGATCAGAATTTAGCATAATAAAGGTCCTGCATACTTGTGACGGTATTTTATGACTGGAAAGTACAGTTCTTCTCCAAGTTGTAATATATTTGTTGCTAGTGGCTATTTCCTGTAATGATAACATAATTACTTTGTCCTTTCCAGAAGGATTAATTGTGTTTCAATTAATGGTTACTAATTCTCACACCTGTATACCACTTCCTGAATAATAAGCAGCACAGAGGGAGGCAATTGAAGAGTTATTGCCTTTGTGTCCTGTCTCTAAACCTCCTGTTTGGAATCATTAGTCTGTCATATTATGACATAGAATGGTGGATTACATTACCTTTGGCTTGATTTTACAAGGCTTTTAAATTTTTCTTGCAATGATATTACCTCTGACAAGTATATTTCATTGTACTTATTCTATCTTCTCTATGCCTTTTGAATTATTTTCCCTCTTTCAGTAGTTACAACCTATTCTGTCTTACCTGCCGCACAGCATAACTCCCAGGTGATCCTGGATATCTCTCTATCAGGATTGGATGAAGGTCATTTTGCCACATGCGATTAATATTTGTCTGTGAGGTGACCTGTAGGATGCTAGTTGCATTTAAAATGGTTGGGCGATGGGAATACTGCAGAAAAAATTAAAGGAAAAAAATCAGGATGAGAAGATATTCTATTGCTTATGTTGTTTTGTATCTGTGATGGAACTATTCAGATAAAATAACTATTATCTATTTTTATGGTTAAAATGAAAACTAGCAACAAACTATTATCTAGAGTTTAATCTATTGACACACTGTGCGTGGAAATGTATGTCATTTCAATAAGATATTTTTACACATGCTGTGCATAAGATAAGGATTGAAGGCATTAGTACAGTAATTGATTCCTATTCTCTGTTAAATCTTTAGGGAAGCCATAATGCCACTTAATTTCTTCCAGAAAGCAAAGATTATTTTGTACCTCTTCATAAGACTCAATTCTAACACATGCTAATTTTATGGTATATGGAGAGATTTCATTCATCTCCTTCCTTTGATTACTGGAAGAATGCAAGATGCAGTTTGATCCGCATCCTTTTCCACATCTGAGTATTTTTAAAATCTTTCCTATCGCAAATTTAGCATTCTGCTAAAATTATAGATTTTCCATAAATAATGGAAAATATACTAAGAGACTTTTCTTAAAGGCAACTTTATAAAAAATGCATATTAGCCAACAGAGTTTTTAAGAGTAATGAAGATTAGATTGCTTACAGTTAAAAAACAATGGAAAAAAAATCTTTTAAAATGCTATTCCATTTTACCTGCCAGGAAAAGCTTGCATAGAAATCAATAAAAGGATGATTTTGATAAAATAGTACAATCATTTACCAATGCCAGTTTGTGTCCTCTGAAAGATAAAACAAGATACTGCTTTATAATCATACTGCTGCTGAAGGAACAACTCCTTTGCTATAGATAAAGAGATGAGAGATGAGAGAAAGAAAGAAAGTAGCCCTTGACTTAAAACCACAACCACATTTGATTATGACTATTCATGTGACCATGGGGATGCTGTTATAGTTGTAAGTGCGAGGATGACACCATCAAAGCGAACCTCTTTAACACATTCTTTGGCTCAGTATTTGTAAACAGCGGATCAAGTCCAGTACTTCCTAGTCGAACCACAGATAACTACAATGATCTAATACATATCGATTTTACAGAAGACATTGTTGAAAAAAACACTGCAATCTAAAACCATCCCTATCTATTGGACCGGATGGAATATGTGCCTACTTCTTAAAAAAGCTATCCACTGCCATAGCTGACCCTCTAAGCATAATCTTTGAAAAATCTTTCGGACCAGTTCCTTGCCAAAACTATGGTCACAAGTCACGGTCATCCCCATCTTCAAAAAGGGAGACTCCAGCCTAGTTAAAAATTGCAGACCTTATGCTGCGTCACCTGTAAAGTCATGGAATCAATTATTAACCAATCCATTATCCTCCACTTAGAGATAAACAACCTACTCTCTAATAAACAATTTGGTTTCAGAAAAAAACTATCCTGTAATCTGCAACTCTTACACTGCAAAAACATATGGACTACACAACTCGATCAGGGCAAAGCAATAGACGCAACCTACATAAACTTTTATAAAGCCTTTGATTCAGTGGTACATGATAAACTACTACTAAAACTAAAACCTTATGGTATCTCTGGACACCTACATAACTGGATAGAAGCATTCCTGTCAAACAGACAACAAATGGTCAAAATTGGGAACGTCCTATCAAATTCTGTACCTGTCAACAGTGGTGCCCCCCAAGACAGTGTTTTAGAACCAACCCTCTTCATACTCTACATAAATGACCTCTGTGATCATATTAAAAGCAACTGCGTTCTCTTTGCTGATGATGTAAAGCTATTCAACACCACAGACAATACTACTACCCTCCAAAGAGACCTTGACTATGTATCAGAATGGTCAATCAAATGGCAACTTCAAATCTCAACAAATAAATGCTCTGTCTTAAATATTGGCAAAAAAAATCAGAAAATAAAATACAAGCTAAATAAACAAGACCTTGTTGAGGATTCAAACTTTGTCAAGGACCTTGGAGTACTCATCTCAAATGATCTAAGTGCTAGAGCCCACTGTACCTACATAGCCAAAAAGGCATTAAGAGTCGTTAATCTAGTCCTACATAGCTTCTTCTCTGGTAATATCACACTACTAACTAGAGCATACAAAACATTTGCCAGACCTATACTTGATACAGCTCATCAGTCTGAAACCCATATCATGTATCTGATATTAACACAATTGAAAAAGTCCAGAAATATTTCACAAGAAGAGTTCTCTGTTCCTCTACTCATTGCAAAATACCTTATGCCACCAGACTTGAAACTCTAGACCTAGACAACCTAGAACTACGCCGCCTCCAGTCTGATCTAAATATAGTATATAAAATCATACATTGCAATGTCCTACCTGCAAATGAATACTTCAGCTTCAATCATAACAATACAAGAGCACACAATAGATACAAACTCAAGGTTAACCGCACCAAACTTGTCTGCAGAAAATACGACTTCAGCAACAGAGTGGTCAATGTTTGGAATACTCTACCTGACTCTGTGGTTTCTTCCCCAAACCCCAAAAACTTTAACCTTAGACTGTCTACTATTGACCTCACCCCTTTCTTAAGAGGCCTGTAGGGGGCGTGCATAAGCGCACCAATCATGCCTACCGTCCCTGTCCTATTGTTTCTTTTTCTTTTTCTTATAAGTATCTATCTCATGTATTCAAAATGATATTTATCCTTATACCTGTATCTTGTAAGCGATTGACAAATCAAATAAATACTAAAAAAAAGTTATTTTTTTTCAATGTTGTAACTTCACATGAAAAGTTGTATATTTGAGAACTACCTGGACAGAGCTTCAATACAAATTAGGTCAAATTACAAGACTATTCAGTTCCACAAAAATCAATCTAGTTGCTTTCCAGCCGACTACCTAAATTCATGTCAATCCAAATTACAAGGTTTGCTGGTCTTTTTTTTTTTTTTTTGATACCACCCTTTTGACTATATTAAGTGGTAGATATAAATAAACATCAGTCTGGACCTAGGAGAAGTAGAAGTGATTAAAAATGTTATACATTTTATATTGAAACTCAGTCATTTGAATTCCTACTTAGCAAAACACCAGGCACCCAGGCAAATTTTATAGAGCTGCAAAACTGTTACTTAGTAACAACGATTTGCAGCAATGTGTTGTCCTCTAAGGGAGTGAGTTGATGTTAATAAAGGTCATTGTACATTGAAGTTATACTAGCCATTAGATGTTATATTTCATAGATGCTCTTATGTGTATGTACTATGTCTTGTCTAAAACTATAATAAACTATTTTTTTTATGTATGCCACATATTTGATTAAAAAACCCTTAATCTTTCAGGTAAGTACAGCAATCCTCCAATTCAAAGAATAGCATTTCTAGTTCCATGTAAAGAAAAAGGGATAGTTATAGACTATATACTACAGGCTGCCTGATCATGAACCTTTCTATTATGATAAATTGGATATGTGTAAAACACAATAATATATATTTACTAAAATAGATCCAGGTCAAGGTAATTGTTTTAATGTAAATTAAAATAAATGCAGAATAAATCCAATCAACATTCAGAACTATCCTCATTATAAAATACAATCTTGAAATGTTTTATGCATAGATATTTTATCACATAGCTACTGAATAAAAAATCAGCTCATGGCTATGCTTCTAATCTGAATGAAAGAAAAACAAATGCAAAGTTCCTGAGAGAAGGCACTATTCTAAATGAATTAAAATACTGATTATTTGAATATTTTGTAATGAAGGTTTCTTCAGTACAATATGGAGAAAAAATTGCTCCTATTTTCTTCAACATGAGTATGTTGAAGTTTGATTAGAAATCTTATTTTTGAGGGGTGTGGGGAAGATCCAGAATTCAGCCATGGATGCCATTTGTCCTTTTCTCTCTTTGTGGTCTTTACATCATATCAGATTTCCCAACATAATTATTATAGGTGTGTGGGTGCTTTATATGGTTATTGCCATTTTTTTGAGTTAGTCAAATTTGGGGAAAATTATCTTAGCTATATTTCAATCTGCTAATGCTATTGTAGGGTGCATGTGGAGACCTGGTTTATGTACTTTTTTCCAGTCTCTAAATCAGATCAAAATTATGCCAGTATAATTTGCTGTATCTACACAGTCAGTCCTGACTCTGCTTCTCTAATGAGGCTGGTAGGTGGTGCTATCTTAATAGTTTATTAGGGATAAGTTAAAGTACATAGATTGATGGATTTTTCTGCTGGCAACAAAAATATCCACCAATTGTTTTTCTTGGCTGTAGCTAAGGTTTGGCAGGTGACAGTGAGGTATTGCAATAGAAACTATCATTTCTGCATATGTATTGGACACTGATGTACATACAAAAGGCATTGAGCTTTGATTGCAACACACACCTGCCATTTTGACTCTTTCCTTGGACACCTCTACACAGACATGCCTTTAATTGTGTTGAATGAGACAACTTTGAGACAAAGTTAAGGAGATGTGTATGATGGTGCTTTAAGTGGGCCAGCTCTTGAGAAGTATCCAGATGTTGCAATTAATGCAAAATGTAGGAATCATGCTGTTAATGAATACAAAAAGTGTGGGGATCTTATGATTGTATTGAAAAGTCATTAATATTTGCTGTTGCTTTCTATACTTGATACAATGTAAGCCATCAGTACAAAATGGCTTTAGGCCTTTTTATTTAAAGGTCAGCATTTCCTGTTATGTATCTGTTGTATTTTGCAGGTAAGCCCACATTCTTTCCAGCAAGGAGGGGGCCTTCTCCTCTTGCTCTCAGGCTTTGATATGACCTTCCCCACTTTCTTGGAAGGGTTTACGTAATTTATAAAGATGCTTCTCTTCCATAAGACTTTCAACTGTTAATTAATTTTAGTAATAACCTCAAATGCTTGCCAGAGTAAAATACAAAACAAAGGATGAACAAATGTTTTATTTGCCAACCAAAGCTATGCATGTTTCTCAGGAGACATCCCTCCCTCCATGGCAAATTGATTGAGCGCAATTCTCATTATGCTCTGTTTGGAATCTGCCCAACTGACCAGCTTGGGATCTACTCCTCTGTAAAAATAAAGAGGATCACATACTATATTTGCCCAATAGAAAGTTCCAATTTTGCCTCCCCCCCTGCCCCCGATGGAATTCGAGGATCTCTCAATTGTAGTAGGTCCGTTGTTTGGATACAGGCTCTGACCCACTTCAGATTTCTTGGCTTCAGCAAGGCTGCTGTATCATGTGCTTTCAGACTTGCCCATTAGTTGGTGAGGGTGCTACTGTAATTTTCCTCTCTAGTGCCTGAGGGCTGTGCTAGTAATGCAGCTGGGTAAGAGGCATTTATTTGTCCATCAACCTTCCAGATCACTTATTTTTATGATAATTAGCCACCTCATTACCCTTAAAAAAAGAAAGATGTACATCATGCTACTGGATTTCTGGCCACTCTACAATAAGAGTAGCACTAGAACAAGGATATAACACAGAAGATTTTGGGTCTCTACCCCTCCATCCACCCCAATGCCCCCATGCATCATATTATCATGAAAAAGAAATAAGCAGAGTATCTAGATCCAGTCAGTTTTGTTCCATATAGTATCAACCTTGTGAACACTCAAGTTTCCTCTTTCCACTATTTATTACAAAGGAACAGTGATTAATATGTATATGGATAGGTATATATATATATGTACCATATATACCAGTAACATATATGTGTATATTATATATGTGCATGGGTAGATAAATACTTTCTTTTGAGGGCAGGCAACCAAATTTCGTTTTTAATGTGTGCAAGTGTGTCACAGTAAAAAAAAAAAAAAGACAATATAGGTCATGAAAAAGAAATAAGATACGTTTTCTCCCTTTCATTCCCCCAAAGGCCAAAAATGCCGACTCCACGGACACTGTCCCTTCCTGGTTGTACTGACCCTGCGCCCCTTCTCTCTTCACATCCCGCTGCACCCACAAAGCAGGGGACGCTGCATGCCACCCACCTTCTCCTGAGTCCAGTCCGCTCTGTCTTCTCGGCCACCTACATGCTGCGGGAAGCCAGGGAGAGCCAAGCAGAGTGCCCAGGCCAGGCAGAAAAATGCCGCCGCCTTGCTATCTCGTCTCTCACTGGCCATGCCGTTGCAGAAGCAGCCCCTTAGGCTGGGCAGGGGGCGAAGCCGACCCCGGCTGCCGGTGAAGGAGGCTCGCTCGAGCCTCAGAGGGAGGCAGATTCAGGCAAAGAGGCGGGCGCAACGGGCGCAGCGTTGGCGAGCAGGAGGGAGATGGGACGGCGGCGCTTCGCTTCTGCCTTCCTGAGGCGCTTTTTGGCTTCGCGTCCGGCGAGTTTCTGTCTTGCCTTGCCTACGTAACGCGGCGGGAGAGATGCTAATTCCCATCCCAATCAGTCCGTCTTTCCCTCAGGAGTGGGTGGGCGTTTTGTCCCTGGCACCACGTCAGCAGCATCAGGAGGACAACAGATGACTAATCCCGCCACTTTGGGCTGCAGCCAAAAGGACAGCTCCCCCCCCCCCCCCCCCCCCACACACACACACACACGGTTTCCTCCCAAAGTGAGCGGGGCTCTTCTATGCTATAGACGCCGGAGATGTTTTTCCACTGATAAAAGTGAGCAGCGAGAGGCGCCTCGTGATTTCTTTTTTACTTTTAAGATTCCCTTGAAGTAATGAATCAAAGCGTGTTCTGTATTCCTCTCGAGTTATATGCTATTTCAGACTGACCAGCCTGCAAAACTAGCACACATTTATCGATTATTTGAAGGATATGGGATTTGGGAGACCTTTTAGTACTTGCAAAAGAAGAAGAAACAATAACGGTGTTACTTAGCAAAGCTCTTACAAGCAGCTTAACAAACACATTGAATTCCTCCTACTGGAAACTGGTGCTTTCTGATGTGTTGGAGAACAACTTCCAGAATTCCCAGTCAGCATACTGGGAATTACACTTCAACTCGTTTGGATGGTTGCCGGATTGCAGAAACCTTCTCCATACATTTTCTTAAATTGGATTCTTAAAATGTTTATCTTTTAGTATACTAACCATCATCATTTCAATGGATTGTACACTGAGTTTGGGGAACTTTTTTCTTCCATTCGAAGGATCCCTTTCCCATTCTTTCCCCAGCATAATATGTATATTATCAAATCTGGATTGCAAAAATGATGACCACTAGATGCTTGCAAAACATTAACGTTTTCTGTAAATCTTTGCTGCTATCTAAAGCCATAAAAATGCTGATGCCCATAGCTAGTAGCTCCTGCCTATGGGCATAAATTATGTGTTAGCCATATGATAAAACATGTGGTTTTAAAAAGACAAGGGAAACTCAGCTTTTTTCTACTCCATGCATGATTTCTCTCTGCCCTCAGTTGGCTACCATAGTTTCATTTTTATAAGAAAGGAAACAAAATGAAACAATAGTATCAGCCAAAATTTGTATATAGTGTGAATACACCAATTGGGTGGTTTACTCAAATCTGCTAAGAGAAGTCTGTTTAACCCTTTTTAAATTGAACATACAGTAACTAGCTGCATTCTAGTTGCTTAGTATTGGTTTAGACTAAACCAATACTATGCAAACACGATTGTATTAACCTGATCAATAAATAAAAGGAAGCACTTATCTGATATTCCACAGTTCTACTGGGCAAGTTGGAAAATCCCTCAAATAACTAATGTGAATTCACAGGCGTTAAATTAGGATCAGTTGGTATTTCAGTCTTGAATAGTGTCTCTAATGTTTGAGTCACTTTTGCCCAATTATAAATTAACTGATCTAAATAAATTTCTTCCAACTTTTGGACACAGAGACAGAAGGCTAAGGAGCTGCAAAAAAGGACTGCTTGTATCGTCTTTTTTATTATTTTTACACACCTGCTCTGCAGGAGCTTGTTTGTATATGTGAAAGAGAGATGAGTGAAAGCAGACAGAGCATTTTCCATCTCTGTAAGTGGCTTCAATTTAAAGGAATCACTGGAGGTTTTTTTTTTTTTTTTTAATATATCAATAAAAGGAAGAAGTTGGGAACTGAAACTAACCAAGGTACCTGTTCTTCAGCAAACAGAGAGTGCTTTCTGATAGTTGAGTGCTTGACAATATATTACAATGCCAGAAACCCAACATTTTAGTTTAATCTAAAAGGTAGTTTGCTTCTTTGTAGCTCAACCACAGCTTGTAACCCACACTGTATTGAAAAATCATTGTTTATTCAATAATAATTTAGAATATTGTGTGATCACAGCTGGAGTAATAACTTCCCCAAGATTCACACCAGATATACCTTTATATGTGGTGTAAAGACATCAGTTGTCTTCCTCCTCTGGGAGATAACTGGATATATGTAAACTATATAGAAAGACTACTGTGTATATATTGCCATGCTGAAAAAATATATTTAGAATAAATGTTTTTAAGGCCATCCAAAGAGATTTTAATTGATGCATATTAACACTTCTCCTTCAAGTTATTATATCACATTCAGGTACAGTAATCAGAACTCACCACTGGGAGTTGGATATTTCCCTCCTAGATAGATAACTTTCCTTGTTTTCAGAAAATTAGAGCAATCACAAAAGAAGGAGGGTCTTTGTCCAAGCTGCAGCTGAGCTGACTGCGATGTGTTCAGTAATTCTGATTCATATCCTGTTATGAATCTGGCTGCCTTAATAGCATTGAAGAAGTGCCAGAATCCTGACAAAAGAACATAAGTGTTTTATAACTTATGGACACTGGTTTGAATTGATTTCCTTGCAGAGATGCATAGAACAATGTTAACAATAGACATTTAACTCCATGGTGGTGTTCACACAACACACTGAGCTACAATTGACTTAATTTAATTTTCTGAGTTTGCAGATTACACCAAGTCATAAGAGAAGGCGTGGACTGGGACCACAAAACATCATAGGAACTAAAAGCTGGTTGACTAGTTTGTAGTTCGGTGAGTCATAAACCACAGTCATTAAAGACACATTCTCTAATAATTAAGGGCAATTTATGCTATCATCACCCCAGTCCAGCTCCATTCAACTAATCTTGATTTCAAATTTTGATTCAAAGTGACAATAATAGCCAAAATAGGCTTTATGGCCCCTTGATTAATGATCTCTTTAGGATAGGAAAGAGGGAAGATGATAATATAAATAACCAAGTATTTAAGGGACATCTCTCTTTATGAAGTCAATTAGAATTTTAACCTAGTATAAATTCATATTTAAAATACTGTAGATTTCTTGCACAATTATTGAGCATAATGTTACAGTGCCACCTAATGGTTTACTATGCTGAACAAACTGTTTTGACCAGTGTTTCTGTATAGTACATGTTCTAATTTAAACAGAATTTCAATTATTGGATGACTTGAGTTCTGTGAAGTTACTGTTGAATTTGATACAATCTATATTTGTATCAAATATAGAGGGTTAACGTCATTGCCCAGAAGATCATTGGTTGCCCTCTCCCCTCTTTGGAAGAGCTCCCACTGCCTTAAGAAAGTTCAAAATATTCTCAAAGATCCATCTCATCCTGGGAACCCTTTTTTTGAATTATTACCATCTGGCAGACAGTACAGGATAATAAAAACAAGCACAAATAGACTGAAAAACAGCTTCTATCCCAGGGCAGTAGCTCTTTTGAATTCTACTGTATAGTGCAGTGTTGGTGCGGTGTTGGGATTTTTTGGTTCAATGCGTGGAGTGTGAAGGATGTGTGTTTGTGTTTATTTTCATGGTCATGATGTGCACTGAAGATGATGTTTGATTTCATTGTATGAGGTGCAATGACAATAAAGTAAACTAAATATATATAGCCCTGATCATGTTTGATGGTTAATTTAAGGTAGGAAGCTGCATCAAATATTGCAGTCAATGAATCTCTTCCATTTCCAAATTTGGTCTTATGATGGCAGGCATTGGGTTAGGCACAGGTACTTTAAAGATGTGCTCCATATTGTTGGACTATATTTTCTATCATTAACAGATTAACAGAGTTGGAAGGGATCTTGTAAGTCATCTAGTCCAACCACCCCTCATGCAGGAGACCCTATCATGGGTAGCCAACATGGAGGGCACCAAATCAAGAAATCCAATTTGGCTACAACAGTTATTGGAAGGTGTCCTAAATTTATGTGTAAAAGCTTATGCAAGCTGCAGTTGGAATATGCATGTTATATTTTATTTCACACGAAGTATTTTGACTGTTTGTCAAATTATATAAAATATTATCAAATGGATAATTAATATGTAACTTTTGGGGGAAATTCTGAATTTTTAAAATAAAAGTTGGCTTAGAAGTAAGCGACATGAGTTAAGTAGAATTTATTCTTATATAAATAAATGTATACATAGGATTGTAGCTATAGTATAAAAATTAGATGATATAAGCTCTTAAAATTAATGAGGGATGAATGAGATAATCTAAAATGATCGTCTTTATTATGTAGTGAGATCAGGATAGAATTGCAGATGGGCCCCTGGAGATAGTTTGTTAAGTAGGTTGAAGATGATCTGTATAGTAGATGCCATTGTGGGTTAAGTAAAGCCGAGAAGCTCAACAATTGTTTAAACAATAGGTTGGTGTTGCAGGTCTTCCTGCTGGAAATGATTATAGTTTGAACTTCCAGAATAAGGGAGGGGCCTGCTGGCAATGATAATGTGTTCAGCTGTGAGATTATCTTCCGGCACTACTGCTCTCTGGCTTGATAGTGGTGTTTGCAGCCACAGATGACTTGTAATGGTTTTACACACACACACACACACACGAATCTATCAACCCACACACACACACACACACACATGAATCTATCAATCTATGGGACCATGACATTTCATATTTCTTTTGTGTGACAAGCACCACAGAAGGGATAATATCCCTAAAACAATTGGAAATGAATATATTTTTCATAACTGGTCTATCTTTTGAGCTACTGTAGACCTCATAATTGAAGATGAACCTGTAACTTTTTTAGAAGTTTCTCTGCCTTGGAAAAATACCTTGTTTTCATAGATAGTTTTAGGGTGGATGAGTGAATAGAAGTGTCCTTGCAGCACTTCTTTTTTGAAGACAGTAACAAATTTACATGTTTTTATTCACAGTTCAATATTAACAATTCATTATATTTATTAAGTCTAATCTTGGTGATAAAGTCTGAAGAGGCAGGTAATATCTCAGCCTCTGGCTTTTGGCTACAATAGTTTTTGAATGATCAAAAAGAATTTACTTGCTTACATCAATAGGTTAAATTATCAGTCTTAAATCATCTATAACATTGTGCAGTATAATTACATACATAAACATTGTATTTGCATGATTATATTTGTACTTATGAATAGTTGAATCAAAAGGTGCCCTAAGTTTTAATTTCAAAAACAAAGTAACTCTTTATCTTAGAAATACAGAATCAGAAAAAAGTCCAATATAAGGTTTGCAAATGGTTGTTAGTGTTATTTTATAGGCTTTGAATAATTTTATATAATCAGCTCTTAGTTTTGATCCATGTAAAAGAAGCTAAAGGGCAATGAATTATTTTGTTTGAATCTATTGGATGCTATGTAACTAAGCTTTACAAAGATGCTTAATTTCAACTTAGCAATGGTTCTGATAATACTCAGCATCCATCTGTTATTATGTACAAACTGGTGTATGTTTGAGAGGAACTGGAAAATAAATGAAAACTAAGCTTGATTTCACTTTTAATAATGATACTGCTTTGGCTTAAAATGTTTATCTAATCAACCTCAATAATGTTCAAAGTGTTGGGGGGGAATATTAGTCTAGATTTAAAAAAATGATTTATCAGAATGATTTAGCATGGCTTTCTACAATATCTTCAATGAACTAATAATAAACAATATTAAAAGACATTACTCTTTTAAATGTACAAATAAACACAGCTCTACAGGCAGTTTGAAAAGAATATTTTTAAAAACTATTTTCTATTTACCTGCCAAAATTGTAACATAACTATGATATTGATATTATGTAATACAAAATAAAAACATACATTTTTGTTATTTTGGAATGGTTAAAACATAATATTTAACTATAATCAATAAATTTATGCAGTTGGATATGACATAGACATATGATTTCATACAAGGACTCTGAAACAATTCATAATATTCAATGGTTTGTTACTTGTTTTTTAATCAAGCTTTTAATACAAATACATATTTTCAAAATCTGTAAATTAACTGTTTAGGGATACTAAAAGGAAGATATCTTTCAAATTACCATAACAAAAAAAACCTTTAATGGGTCTTCTTAATTAGTGGGGGCGCCATGACACTGAGACACCGAGCTTGTCAGATGGAAAGCCGATGGCATGGGTTTGAGACCCTAGTATTGCATAATGGGATGAACTCCCATTACTTGCCCGAACTCTTACCTAGTAGTTTAAAAGCATGCAAATGTGAGTAGATAAATAGGTACCACTTTGGGGAGAAGGTTCTGTGCACCTTGGTTTATACTCCTAATAGTCAAATGACCACAGAAAGATCTTTGGACAACATTGATTTCCTCACCTAAGAAATGGAGATGAGCATCGCCTCCTAGAATTGTACACAACCGGACAGGGGAAGCCTTTATCTTTACTTTAACTATTATTTATTTCCAATTATAACTAAGTTTGTAGTACCAAATAACTTCAGAAAATATGTACATGTCCATAGCTTGCAATCATCCTGAATTAAATTAAATGTGGCCATGTCACAGTCAAAGCCTGAAAAGAACAAGCCATAAATCAAAGGTTTATCTTTCCTAAAAAATTGCTTCATTCCCCAGAGTTTTAAAGCTGAATATCACTCCAAACTCTGCTTGAAATCATGATATGAATGAGTTAATGCAAGTTGCTAATGTAAGTTTAAATAGATATTTGGATTCTATTCAAATTCTGGGTTAGCCCAACATATTATTTTCTTCACTATCATGAGGAAAAATCAAACATAACATAAAATATAAGTGCAACTTGTGGAAAAAGTAAAACACAATGTTTAATACCATTGGCTCTTTCATTATCAAACAATTCTTCCTTTAGTATTCACAAAACATTTCATAATGCCATTATTTGACATAATAAATTGAAAAACAAATTAGCATTATTCTCAGGCAAGTAGAATTTTTCCTTTTCTTCACTTAGAGTGCTACATTTAAACCCTGAGGATTTTGAATTAACAAAGAGTCCTGCTTTATTTAAATCAGAACTATAGTTATCAAGTTCAAAGAAACCAGAATTTTAAATTACATCTAGGAGTTGATAAAAGTCAAGGGGGAAGCCAGATTCACTTAACTACCATTTACTGAACAATTGCAATGATTCACTTAACAACTGTGGCAAGCAAGGTTGTAAAATGGGGCAAAACTCACTTAACAAATGTCTCACTTAGAAACAGAATTGTTTCTAATTGTGGTTGTAAGTCGAGGACTACCTGTAAATAAAACCTTAGAAGCAGAGTTTTCTGAGTTGGATAGTAGGAAGTTATAGTGAACTGAAGATTTTCTAGGATATTGTTATATCTTAAGAAAGAACAAGCAGCATCCCAATTGCATAAGTAGTAAATAGCTTTTTAAATAACTTAGTAAACTGAGATTATTATCCCAGAACAAATTGTAATTTGCACTATTTACCTAATATGGTAGGTTAATATGCTTTGTATTTAATTTCTAAAAACTTTGTTCCATTTGCTATTTGTACACATAAAACCCTGTTTCTTAACTACAAATATTTTTATGATTTACAAATAAATACATTTGGTTTAAAAATATTTAGAGATTGTGTTCCAAAATAAACCCTAAGATGTATGCATGAATTCAGTTTGAGTAATGCGGATAATCATGTGCAAAACATAGATAAAAAGAACTGCTTTTAGATAGCCTGTGAAATTACTATGTGTTTATTCTCCAAGGAATAATAAGTTGCCTTATTCTGGATTCTCTTTGCACTAAATAATGGCACTGCTAAAATATGAACAGAAAGGCACTGTTATGTAATAGAGTTTGTTAAATTTCTTTCATATTCCATGCCTCCAGGAAGCATTGAAATCAGGCACCAATATTTAGTGGCAACTTTCACCTACCAAACCACCTCCAGCAAATTGTGTCTTGGTTGGCAAAAGCAATAGTAGCTGGATTCAAACATATTATTCAAAAACCATGACCATTGGGACCATCCATTAAGCCAGAACCAGACAAAACATAGTGTTACTTAGTGCACTGTGTGAACTCTGTTGTTGATCTGGGGTATTAACAAAACTTATATTTGTAATATCCTCACTTCTGTTGGCAAAGTGTCAGGAGGACAACAAAAAGCTATGCCATAGCCATTCAGCCTTACAGCTTATCAGTGCTTGAACTCAGCTTCTCTCTAATAATTGCTTTGGACAGAGTTCAGACCAACCTAAATTTTTTTTATCATAAGGATAAGAGTACCAAACTATCAATTCTCTCACATCACAGCTTCTTATATATTAGTTCAGGGATATCAAACTCAAGGTTTAGATCTGGCCGGTGGGGCTACCCTGGAAACCATGAAGGCCTGACCTGTGGTGCCTCTGCTTGTGAAAATGGAGCTTGGGAGAGCCGTGTGCTACCCTCGCAAGCTCTGTTTTCACTGGCAGAGTGCTTGGGCCACCACAGGCATCCCCGACATGAGTGACATTGAGTTGGCTACGCTCACCCTGGGTATGTCCCCCCAAGGTCAAACACAACTCAGATATGGTCCTCAATGAAACTGATTTGACACCTGTACTAGTTGATTAATCTTAGAGAATGCAGAGAACAACAAAGATGATTAGGGAACTGGAGGCTAAAACATATGAAGAATGGTTACAGCAGGGGTGGAAAACTGACAGCCTGCCGGTCGGATGCATCACATGCAGGCCACACCCACCCCTATAAAATAAAATAATAGCCCCCCACCTCTCACCTTGATGAAAACAAATCACACAAGCCATTTAATGGGCTCCATCCCGCTCTGGATTCCCCAGGCCCACTGGCAGAACCAGATATTCAGTATCTTCCGGAAGAATGTTGCGGGGGAGCATTCTAACCTCTAGATGAATGATTTTCCAGAGAGAGGAAGTCACCACAGAGAATACCTTTCTTCTGGGTCCCACCAGGTGTATCTCCCTAGGGGATGGGACCCACAACATTTGTTGTCTCCCCACTCTAGTGGGACTGGCAAGAGACGGTCCCTCAAATATACCATGATAGCAGTGTTAGCAATAGCAATGGCACTTAAACTTATATACCGCTTTATAGTGCTGTACAGCCCTCTCTAAGCAGCTTTTACAGTCGCATATTACCCCCAACAATCTGGGTCCTCATTTTACCCACCTCAGAAAGATGAAAGGCTGAGTCAACCTTGAGCCTGGTGGGATTTGAACTGCCAAATTGCAGGCAGCTGAGTCAGCAGAAGTGGCCTGCAGTACAGCACACTAATCACTGTGCCACCGAGGCATGTTCCAATATTTGAGGGGCTGTCACAGAGAGGTCAACCTATTTTCCAAAGCACCTGAAGGCCAAGCAAGGAATAATAGATGGAAACTGATCATGGAGAGGTTCTAGAAATAAGGATACATTTTCTGACAGCGAAAACAATCAACCAATGGAACAGGTTGCCTTCAGATATTGTGGGAGCTTTATCACTGGAAGCTTCCAAGAGACTGGATTGCCATCTGTCAGAAATGGTGTATGTCTCTTGCTTGGGTGGGGGAGGGGGTTTGGACTTGATGACCTACAAGGTCCCTTCCAACTGTTATTCTGTTATGTGCTGCCAAATCTGGGGGGGGCAGCAGGTAAGCAGGTACAGGTTGGAGGCTGCTTTACTCTTCCACACCTTGCAGGATCATTGTCTTTTTACTGAGCCCCCCTAGAGGGCCAGTCTTGACTTTGGAGTACAGTCCATCAACACTAGAGTGTAAGCAGAGGACTTTGAAAACCTTTCCATTACGGTGAGCTCCATTGCCACGTTGTCCCACAAATTAATCAGCTACCATCTATGCTTGCATAGGGGGATGGACCCAATCCAAGGGGTTCGTTTTTCTGCTTGAATGTGTCGTGCAGCTCCAGGAAATGTGAGTTAAAAAGGAACCATAAACCAAGTCGCATAAATACAGCCATCCCTTTGTCAAGGGAAACGAAACAAAGAGGCGATCTGGAGAGGCAAAAAACCTTGCCACGGCAGCAGGCTTTGGAGGCCTATGGGGAGATAAATGGAGTGGATTATCCTCTTCAGAGAGGAAGACACTGCGGACAGAGGCATCTGCTGTAGAGGTGATGATCAAATGCACTTGGAATTTGGGACACGAACAAGCGAAGCTCCGCTTTCTGGCTTCCTTCACCAAGAGGTCGAGAACAGCGAAGGGGCTTCTAAAAAAACAACAATTCGACTGAGGCACGGAGAGAGGCTGTTCAATCGAGAGATGACATAGTCGACTGAAAGAGGCGAACCCAAATAAAACCTCCCGACGTGTCTCGGATGGGGATCAATTCAAACTTAATTCCTCCATCCGCTCCTCCCCAAAAAAGCAGACCCCCCTTTTTTTCCTTTGATGCCTGCATCTCCTGCTCAATCCCCCTCCAAAAGACTTTTCTCCGCTCCCCATATTTCAAGGTTCCCTGCGTAACACCGCCCCCCCACCCAAGCCGTCTCTTCGCGGTTCAGAACATCAACCGCCACAGGCAGAAGTAACGGAAACTCAGTGCGCCTCCTTGGCGCCTGCGCCATCTCAACCTTGCCGCTTCGCCGCCGCGACGGCCTGGCGGTCGTTGTAGTTCTTGATGGCTTTCATTTCGGGTGGAAACAGGGGGAGGGAAAACTTCACTTCCCAGCATGCTTCTCGTCCCCTCCCGTGTCTCTTCTGGGGCGGCTGAGACTTTTTTTTTTAGTGTGTGTCCGTGCATGTGTACATATATGTGCGAATGGGTGTCCGTGTGCGCGAAAGTGGGAGCGGCGGTAATAAGGTGCGTGTGAAGCCACCCCGTCTCGGGGCGGAGACGGAGTTTCTCGAAGCTACAAGTGAGTGGTCAAGAGTTACGTGTGGCGAAGGTGAAGAGCAAACCCAGCAGAAAGGAGATAACAAGGAAAGTTATTTCAGTCCATAGGAGGCGGTAGTGCCGCCCTTCCCAGGGTACCGAGAGAGGGAAGGGAAGCCGGAGCGGAGTGAGGCTCGAACTCGAGGTGAGCGTTTGACTCGGAGGCACTTCAGTTTTTGCGCCAAAACGGCGGCTGCCGCTACAGGACAGATGTGACTGGGGGTGGGGTGGGGGTCGGAATGAGACAGGGCGACCCGGTCACGTCCAGGTGTGTGTGGCAGGGCGAATCTGAGAGTCTGAGGCCACATCATCTTCGCTCCCTCAACTCCCCCCCCCTGCCCCCAACTCTGAGGATGCTTCCAAGAAGAGTTGGCTGCTGCTTCGTCTTAAGAAAGCCTACTCCCTTTCTGAGGGAAGTTTCTACTAGTTTAGTATAGCCGGAATCGAGATCTTAAAAAGATTAAGGGAGTCTCTTCTTTTCGAAATGGACAAACGCTCATAGAAGAAAAAGGACATCCCGAGCCTGAAATGGGTCTCTCCGCCTGTCTTGGCCCAAAGATTTGAAAGTGTAATATTAACAAGCACTGGTAAAGGTATATTTTCCCTATGGAACTTTTCTCTCTTTCTCACCAGTTTTCAGTTTTGGCAGCTTTGTAGCTCAGGCCTTGGATGCCTCACGAATATGTTTTGAAGTGTGATTGGTGGAATTTTCAATGATAGCGTAGAGGATTTACATGGAAACAATCACACCGACACTTACGAGTTTGAGGAAGTGGTGCATGGACTATTAGCATATTTTTTTGGTGAGGGAGTGTAATTAGGAATCTTTTTATTAAGGATGTTTGCAGTATGACAATAATCTCATAATAATGGAGCAGTGGTTGTTAGCCACAAGCTGTGGGTAATGTTTGATTGGGAAATAATGGAGGTGTCAACAGAAAATGGAATGAGTCAGTTCTGATGGGTGATTTTTCTTTACACATGACATCTACAAATTATATTGGGATAATGCAATTTCCCAACACAGGTGGCCGCTGATAACTTTACCAGAAGTTAACAGCATTAGATCAATGATGCAGATTGAATAGTAAAGAGAAAAATTGTGACTTACAACTGCTTTTCATTTTTTATTTTTCAGTCATTTCTTATGTTTGAAGTTCAACATATGCAGATTGTATTAACAGATGGATTCGCATTTTAGGATCTGCACCCAGTTGTGTGAATGAACTATGTTAGTCATCTCAGTTACATCATTTTGTCTTATAGAGGGCTTCACATGGGTAAGGTTGTTGTTTTTTAACCAAAGAAAAATGAGCTCAGCTGAATTCAAACTTCCCTCCAAATAGAATAAGTAAAGTTGAGTTGCACAAACTCCATTGTTATCTGCATCATTGTGCTGAATAATCCCTCTTCTTACAGCTGCAATGCCTTATCCAATGTCTGAGAAAGATATAATTGGATATTGAAAATTAGGGACAATTTAAAAAGCAAACAAACTTTGTGGCTTTCCTCTCCTCCTTTGTTGGTTTGGCAACTTTAGTTGTAGTTTCTTTCCTACAGTGTGGCTACTAGGGAGCTTGCCAATTTGTCCATTGTACAACTGAGATATTTCAGCAGCCAAACAATGTCAGCCTTCCTCTCAACCTTAGACTGCAGAGGAAATTACAGAATAACTACATTGTGGTTATAATTCATATGGGTCTTTATTAAAGATAAAGACTTACCTGAAATCTAGAATTAAGATAAAGGATGGGGTTTGAGTCCACCATAGCAGAAGCATGGAGAATGAAAATATGGAAGTCTGCTTTAAATTCTTGGACCCAGAAGAGGCAAAAAGGTTATTTAACTGGTTGGCAGTGAAAGGGTTAACTTTTAACATTTTCAATGTGAAACTAATCACTTGGAATTTATTTAACTATGAGTGATCTATTTTAGAAGAAATGTCAATTGAAATGGCTATTAAAAACAATGTATGATTTTAACCTTAGACTGTCTACTATTGACCCCACCCCTTTCCTAAGAGGTTTGTAGGGGGCGTGCATAAGCGCACCAACGTGCCTACCGTCCCTATCCTATTGTTTCTTTTATATATTTTTTTATTTTTCTAATATGCATTCATGTGTTCATAACTATGTTTTTACTTATACCTATTATCTTGTAAGCAATTGACAAATAAAATAAATAAATGATAAATTTTTCTGAATTTAATTTTGGTGATACTGCAGTTTTGTATGTGAAAGAGACATTTTTAAATTGAAAATGTAATCTGACTAGAGTAGTGCTCCTTTCACATGTATAAAGATTAAGTCTAAACATTTAATATCTGGAAGTTATTAAATGTTGTCTGCTATGTGGAACTTGATGTTCAGCAGCTTTTGAGCTTGCCAGAGAAGAAAGCAGGATATCAATAAAATAAAAATGATAGCAATTTTTCTTGACTAAACTTTTTTTCTTGGGTTAGCTTGATGTACTGTTTTTGTGCTTTATACTTAAGAATTTCTTTATTAAAACCTATTAAGACAAACACCATATAATTATATAACATGAAAATTTATTTTTAATGTCAATATATTAGTTAATTTAAGTGAATCTATTTTGTCTTTATATTGTCCATTTTAGCGTATACAGAACTAGTATTGAGAACAATGAAATATTAATGTTATAATTTTTATAATAATAAAAATAATTATAAATAGCTCTATGCCTTGGACCTTATGTAGCTTGTTGCAGCTTCCTCTACTTAGCTGGCTTTTTCTTCAAGTCAGAATGTTTCTGCTAAAATTTATCTCTGTTTTGGTCAGGCTATACGGCATTGTGTAAAGAGCATGCAGTAATTATTACAGGAAGATAAATCTAATTGAAAATTCTATTGTTGGCTATCTTCTGGATTTCTTGAAGATCTCACTGGCACTCAATATGTTTTTCTACGAACCACTTTCTAATTGTATTTTATGGAGAATGTGACATAGTGTAGAGACCTTGAAAAGTCAATAATTTGTATCCATTTTTGAACATTTTAAGGAAGTTTAAATTTGCTATCTTGTCTTTGGTTCTGTTTGTGTTAAAGTTATGTAACTTTGTTGCTTAATCCACTAAGAAAAATCTTGTTCTAACATTGAACTGAATCCAGATTTAGTCATGCTTAGAGTAGAATTGTTAAAACATCAGGACAAAGTATGATTACATCTGGGTGAAATCTACTGTAAGTACCAATAAATAAAAATACTGGATAAATGCTCTGAGTTTAATATATCTGTTACTCTATATTTCTTTACATCTCAAAAATGTTATTTCTAAGAAAATATGCAAAAAATTGTCATATAAAACAACACGTGCTTATTTCCCTTGAATGAATGGTTATCTGAAAAGGACACCTATTTCTGTTATTAGTGTCAAGAGAAATATATTTTAGATGTCTATGAAGATGTATATAGCAGTGTACGTTTTATGCATTTAACACAATGCAACTTACTCTAAGTCTCATTTTTGAATAGAAACTTTAGTGTTGAATAGCAGAAGTTAGAATGGCAACATATATTTAGTCATCAGTGTGAATTTCATTCACATACGGGCTTTGTTTCAAGTATTTTCTCAAGATTGGAAAGCAACGTTCTATAAGTCATGAGTGGTTTCTGTTAGAATAATGTCTTGCTTCTTCATTATGTTCAAGAGGTTCTGAATATGCAAATAGTGTTGCATTCCATTTCTGCAGTTTGAACATTTTATGAAATATGTAATCCTAACCATAATATGCTACTTCTTGGAAATTTGTGGTCACAGCACAACTTTTGAAATATAAGAATGCATTTTCAAACTCAGAACCAAAATAATTTATTATTATTTAAGTTAGATAAGTTGAAACTAACACATGATATCCTATTTGGGCTTGCTTCCTACCCTAAACAAAGGTCAGGGTAAACAGGTTTTTTTTTAACCATCATTTATACATCTCTGGGGGAGATGCTGTTCCATCCTTTTTATATAATGCTTTATATATACTTGCCTCTGTTATGCTCATTTTTTACAGCCTAAACCTTTTAAGCTCTTGAAGATTTAAATTGGACTTCTGCAATCAAAATCACTGTAAAGTGGTCCATAAAATGAATATAGGCTTAATGTATGATCAGAAATCTTTGTGATTATATTTTATTTGTTCCTAAGAAGATAAATTTACAAATTTATTAACTATTCTCTTTCTACAAACAAAGCTCAATAATAGAGAATTTATGAAATTAAACAGTTAATTCAAAAACACAACTATACTTTTTTGTTTAACAGTTTGTTTTTGATTAAAGAAAATCAGTCAGAATCACCAGTCATATTAGCACAATTTAAAAACTGATTATGTTCTTCTAGCATTTTATAAGAAAATATTGTTTAGATGTTCATAACAATAAATCAAACTGAATTCTAAAATTTTCACATACACTTGCTTGATAGTAAGCCTGCCTGTTTTTTGTCAAAATTCTGAAAAAAATATTATATATGGTATGTTTTTTCTAAAAATGAAAATGTTCCTCTTTAAAATTAAAATGTCTGTATTCTGATTATATTTTACAATGAGAAAGCACTTCTAGAGATGATAACAAATGTAATTGCATTTAATTAAAATACTTTTGGATAATGATTAAATTGTAATTTAAATTAATTTTTCCTAATGATTTAAACCATTATTTAAAATGATTTAATATTTAATATAATAATATTAAGTTGATTTAATTTAAATCATACCTCACCCTGTTTTGAGCCCACATAATACTTCACAGTTCTTATTATGGGGACTAGTAACTAAATTGTAATAGAAGATAATAGTGCAGTGATTCCCAGTTTTTGGGGGTCAATGGCACATTTGGAATTTTGAGAATTTGGGCACTCCCATAAAATGGCTGTCTTGGCCAACAAACCATGCACAAACATATACAGTACAAGAAAGCAAGCAAGCAAAGTTTCTTGCCAATTCTTGCATCCGCCCCCTACAAGCTATCATATGATCATTTTATTTCCTTTAGTAAATAGCTCTTTCTACATATAGTATTTAATGATAGCATCCATGTAAATGAAAAGCTGACATAGCTTTTTTCCCAGTTGGAGAATTGTTGAGGATTAATAAGTACATGAAATCAAAAATGCCAACACACTGCACTTTTTAAAGTATGTTATGCTTGGGTTTCCTGTGATTGTAGGAAAATGCAGTTTTACTGCACAGAATATATCTACTTTTATCTGTGTTCTAGATATTCATTCCTGTTCTTATTTTGAGAATAGTTATTTTTAATTTATCCAAAATTACTTTTTCTATAACTTTATATAACCAGTAACTCAAATTCATTTAATTGCTATAATATATAGAGAAGTTTGACCTCTGTCAGATTGTTTACCCATTTAGTTCAGGGTAACTATCAGCCACCTTCCAGGCTCTTTCAGATCCCTTGATAAATGATAACTTGAAATGAACATGTCAAGGATTGAAAATCTTGCATAAATTATACCATACTTTGATCCTTCTGTAACGGATACAACAATAGGAGTAATTTTTTCCCAATAAAATGACAGCAGAAATTGTGACGTGAGTGTTGAATGTAGTATTTTTTCTGGTTTTAACTGGAGTGGTGATGTAATATTATTAATATATGTGATATAACATGTTATTTTTTTTCTTTCTAGGCAATTCATAGCAGTTGAGAATGCTGCAGACCATCAATGTGAAGCCAACACTTCTGTTTGATGTACATATTATAGTACAAATTTTGCTTTTTACTTTTAAAAGATGAACATTTTCCAGAATATGAAAACTTGGAAATAATTAATGTTCTCTTTTTTCTCATCATTAAATGAAAGAAGAATTCCTGAAAACAGAATAGCATAATTCAAGGCAGTACTTATGACCTGAGACACTAGTTATCTTTAAAAACTGACACATATTAACATTTATTGTAACTATTCACATATTGAATTGTGAAGTGCACTATTTTTAAGTGGGGCAATTTGATACTCTATGCACAAAACCAACTCTTCAGTTGTCTCTAAAGCAAAATGAAGATCCTCTGTGAAAAAATATTGTATATTTCTGTTTCTGAAGTGAACAATTTCATAATGATGTAAGTGTTTCCCAATCTCTGGATGTGGTGCTAAAGGCAACTCATTTTTGACACGAGCTGTACAAAGAGGACCTTTTCTTAAAATATCTTCTAGCCAAATTTATACTCATGCACAGAATGAAAAGGAGAGTGACGATTTAAACAAGAGGATGCTTCCTTGAACCATAAAAAAAATGTGAGAATCAACTTGCAACATTGCAGGGAATTTTTTTTTGTCTGTATGTTGAACAGGTTTTGGTGGATTTAAATCAACTCAGATGTCATCAAACGAATCTTCTCCTCCATCTTTACAGAAGTTTTCTCCATCTGTGTCTCATGCTGCTGCTCCACCTACTCCATCTTTATCCTCAAGTCCACAATCTGGACTCTCAGGCCGACTTTCCAATGGCAGCTTCAGCACACAAAGTCTCACCAACTCCAGAGGCTCTGTACATGGAATCTCTTTTTTGCTGCAGATTGGTCTCACTCGAGAAACGGTTACAATTGAGGCTCAAGATCTCTCCCTATCTGTTGTTAAAGACCTAGTGTGCTCTGTAGTTTATCAAAAGGTACAGTAGAACACAGAGTTTTACTGATTTTAATGATCATGTTACTGTTATCTTTCTCCCTTATTAGGTATTTAATTCAGGTTTGAATGAACATACAGGAAGAGCAAAAATTAACATGCAAATCTGGTTATCTACATTGTTGTCCATGTTTTTTTCTTCCATATTTTGAAGATTTAGTAGCATGAAACGTTTTCTACCCATGAGTACTGCATTGGAAATTTAGAATAATTCTATTTTAGAAATCCAAATTGTGTGAAAAATTATTTGAACATAGAGGGCTGCCTTCTTTAAGAGTTTATCATCGATATGCAAAATGAGCAATGAATAGGATGGGAAGGTAGGGACAGAATTTGCTTGCTTGCTGTTGTTTAACCTTTCTCCTTTGCTAAAGTCTTGAACAATTGAATAAGCTTTCTATGAATATAGATTGATTATAGATGGATTGGGAAGCCAGTTTGTTGTTGTGGTTAAGCATCAGACTAGAAACCAGGAGATCTGAGTTCTAGTTTCACCTTAGGCACAAAGCTAGTTGGGTGACTTTGGACAAGTCACTCACATTCAGTCCTAGGAAGGAGGCAATGGCAAATCACTTCCAAAATCTTGCCAAGATAACTGCAGGGACTTGTCCAGGCAATTGCCAAGATTTAATACTGATTCAAAGGGACAACCCCAAAAAGAAAAAAGATGCATTTATTTATTTATTAAATTTATATGCTGCCTATCTCTCTGAAAAGCAATTTTGGAAAGCTTATAATTAAAATCACAAATATTAAAATATTAAAAACTTTTTTAAGTACAAAGGCAAGAGGCAAAAATGGCAAGATGAATATGGAAGTGGTTGTTGGAGCCCCCCGGTCAAAAATTCCAGGCTAACTGGCAGATCCAGTTTTTATGCTTTTCTGAAAGGCCAACAGAGTGCGGGCAGATCTCACCTATATTCCATGGTGAGAATATTTTACACCTCACCAGCCAAAACTTTTTGACCAAGAAGGTCCACAACATGTCCCTTTTACAAGAGCGAGTAGGATGGGCTGATATCATTGGGGTGAGACGGTTCTTCAGATAATCTGGATTAAGATTTAACAATGTAGTCCTTTGGTTGGTTGCTTAATAAATATTACCATTGAGTTCATTAGATTTTTATTCACATGTTACACAATAATAGGCTTGCAATCTTCAATGGAATTATGAATTTTGAATATATTGTTTATTTATAATGTCATCACTTATAGGGAGGATTTAATTTAAAATTTAGCATCATGGAAAGTTATTGCTTGTAGTTTGCTTATGATTGGCAATTTTTGTTCAAGTGAGTATTTGTATAATATGACTCGATTTAATAAACTTTAGTAGTGTTATAGCATCTCCTTCCAAATTGGTGGATGGTTGTATTAGAATCAATGCAGCAGCAGAAAGTAGGGTAGATTAAGGTGTATGTTGTATTTCTGATTCTATTTCCCCACAGAATGTTTAGGAGTGGGCTTTAAATTTAGTATTACACCTTGCACTGCTGAGAAAAGCAATATATTGAGATATTTGTATTCATAAAGGGAGCAGGAAAAGTGTGTATGTGACTCTGGGATTCACTCTCAGTTTATCCCTGGGAAAAATCTTACAGCGAAAAAATCAGCCGGGGTGCTTTGGTGCTTTGCCAAAAGTCAGACAAGAAATTTCTTCATCAAAGGAGTATTTGAATGTAAATTTTTTACAACCAAATTCAGCATCTGGGCATTTATATTACATTAATCTTTCTAGATTATGAACCCTCATGAACCTTGGTTTATCCTACATTTGCATGTACCAGTCCTATAAAATAAAAATACTAGTATCAGAAAGCCAAACTTCCTTTTATTTATTGTGGATCAGAGTGTGAACAGTTGATCAAAAATCTAACATATCCTATGTTAAAAATGTATGTTTATTAGCATGATTTGAAAATTGAATTATAGTATTTGCAAGTGAGATTTTAGTTGAATTCCCAAGAAATTATTAGAGATAAATTTGGCAAGTAACAAAGCTAGTTTCTTTTTGGTCAGCTTGGAAGTTTATAGTACCATTTGTGTAGTTCATTTCAACATTTGGACAACATACTTCAATTTTTAGGAGAAATCTTACGTTTATATCTTACAGTAAACATTTCTGCTCTCAAACTCATTTCTTATGTATATGTTTAATTATTTTAATTTTATTGGCTACCACTATTCTTTTTGTATAGATATTGGTTATATTTTTTTCTTTATTCAGGCTTTTAAGTTAGTATCTTCCTGTTGATTCTTGGCAACTTCCAATTGTACAAGCACTTGGCTAAAGTTCAGAAGCATGTTATAGGAAGCCAATTGTACTCTAAAAGGAGTATAACTTTGGATTCTGAGTTTGTCCTTTCCAGTTGGCTTTAGAATAGTGTATGTGAACGAAAGTTCTTATTATGCCCACAGCAGCTGCAGAGGGAGCATATGTTCTATACAGACAACACTCTTCTGATCAGGAAATAGGGAGGAGGGGTGCTTATATATGGTGGATTTCTTTTTCATAAGGATTTATGCAGCTGGTGCACAGGTGGCAGTATGACTCCTGTTGCATAAGTAGATCTCTCGAATGGATTGGACCATTGTAATACTTCAGATGTGCAACACAGTTTTAAAACAATATTTTAGATACATATATGTATTATGAGAATATTTACAAGAAGCTATACTGATCATGAAAAAAAGTAATATTGAGATAATATCTTTATGCAATCTCTAGAAAGTATATAAAATATTGTAAACATTTAACTTTCTAAAAGTTTTTAATCAGGCAAATGATTTCACAACCAGGAAAGAATAAAGGAAAGAATAGGAAATATGCTTACAGGGTTACTAACTTGGATTTCTAAGAGAACTGGCACACCTTTACATGGATCTTCTGATACATAGAAAATGTATTGTGTTGAAGATTCATGGGAAAAAGAACAGGAAATAAGCGTTGGTCACTCAAATGTGACAATATTAAATCCAAGCTATTAATATAGTTTGTGCCCATCATTTGAGAAATACACTCAGAACAGAAAAGAAATTGATTAGGCAGCTGTTAAAATAGTTTCAATTATATGAAGTCACTTTCCCAAAGTAATCTGGTTGGTTTTCATGCCTAGGGAGGCTAGAACTCACAATCTCCTGCTTTTTAAGCCGCTGTGTTAACTACTACACTAAACTGTCTCTCAGTTAGTAGACTTCTCTGATGGGATGTGGCCAGGGTAATTGAGGGAAGCTTTCCAAGGTTATGGATCAGTATATCAAGAGTCTAAAACCTATCAGAATACAATAGCATATTAATCTGCTGGCAAAATGAGAGCAATTTCAGTATGCCTTGACAGGAGATAATTCTAGAGGCATAGCTTTATTCCCAGAGCTCTGCTTGATTCCTGCATGTTGAAATTCTGGGAAAGGATTTCAGAGAACGGCTTTCTTTGACATAGTTTCCTTGCCTTTCATTATTCGCTGTAATCCTTTTTTTCTATTATCTGCTTTCTTTAATGTTTCCTCTTCTTTCTTCTGTCATCCCTTAAAGTGGTGTTCTCTGTTATCTTCCCTTTTATCCAGTCTCATATACTCTAATCCTTTGAACTGCCAGAATTCATCTGATTCTACATTTTTCTGTTTTATAGTCTACTTTTCTCACATGATTCATCCTTTCTGCCATTCCAAAGAATTCTGTCTTCTATTGTTAATTGACTTCTTCAAAAGCTCCATGGCTTTTAATATACCTATTCATGCTTCTGTTAAAGATTTCTTGTTATATTACCTAAAAATATCCTTTTCCTTAAGATATGCTGCTGAGTTATTTGATTTTTTTTTTCATCTTGCTTTAAGAATTTAGCACTATCTTACTATTGCTCTGCATGTGTGAAAGCTAACAATGGTGTTCTGGATTTACTTGTATCAAATTGTTCAATTAAAGACCCAACAGAAAGTTATGATTTCTGCCTTTAAAGATGTTTTTTTTTTTCATTTGATAAGATGACTCCTATAAAAGTCTTAAATAGTAGATGAAAATTGAATAGTTTTTCCAATCTTTAATCTTTTCCCTAGAGAAAGTGTTTCTTTGCTTATTAATCATGGCATGATTCAGTTATGGGTTTTATCCTGCTTTCATCTCCTGCATAACAATTGCTATTATAATACTTGTTTAATTTCTAGCTGTCTTAATTTAAAAAAGCTTACATGTGTGTTTTATTAAAAACCATACAGATATTTATTTATTTAATTTATATTGCCGCCTATTTGCCCATGGCGACTCGAGACGGCTTATACAATGTAAAACCATATTTAAAACATATATGCTCCTATTGGTAAGAATAATACTGTTTTGAACAATAAAATAAAAATTTCATTAATCGTAATCTTTTCTGCTCATATTTAGCAATGTCATCATAGCCTAAAATGGTGTAACTATCAGGAAATATTTGTAAGGCATCAGGAAATGTAATGTACAATGTTGTATCTCAAAACATTCATTCACATATGACTAGATTGCAAATATGTGTCAATGTTTACCATTGTATTATTTCTCTTTGCTTGGGTAATTTTGCTTACCTCAAGAAGGAATAATATTATGGCTATATATTTATATAAAATATTTATATTAGAGGATTTGGTTATTTATTTATTTACAGTCAAACAGAAATCTTTAGAGTCATGCAGAAAAACAGAAAATGAATTTAAACAGAAGATATATCCCTAATATATCATCAATATATCTATAATATTGAGTACTAACTACAGTGCCAATTGAACAAAATGTAATAACTCTTGTACTGATTGCAGAAAGTCTGTTGTCTTACATGGATAAGAATAGCCTCCTCTTCTGAATTACCATAGCTATTAGTTAGGTTGAGTTAGTTAGATCATGCTGGCTGTATAAATAAAGATCAATGGAAAAATGGAAAATGGAAAAACAATTTAATTTCTTTGCTTTTGGACAAAAATATTTCTCAAACATCAGTAAGGCAGAAACCAGACAAGTACAAAAGCTCACAGAATATAAAATGTTGACTATATAATTAGTGTGGGAAAAGAGTCTTTCAAGGAAGCCCACTTCATAGAACCCAGATCCTTTAAGGAAGATTGTTGAAGAGAAATTGCTTTAGCTCCAACTTCTGTGACTAAACAAAGTCAAACATTGATAAGATAAACTGGAAAATTTTGAGATTGATTTATATTTTTTCTTTTCTGTAAGATTATTAGTAGTAGGAAGTTGTCAGTGAGGACTATAAATAGCCCTTGATGGGAACTGCAATTGGGACTGAAATTTCAGTTGAAAATCATAGCATTCATAAGATGTGACATCCACATGACCAGTTCTAATTTAGGATGATCATTAAGTAAACTATGTGGTCATAAGTCTGAATCTATTCTCTTGAATGGGCTCCCCCACCCCAGAACTGGCAAAAAGCATTGCAGATATTGGTCATTTAAATGTGGGGAACTGAAACCAGTCACAAATATGAGCCAATTGCCAAGCATCTAAAATGCATTCATGTGATTGCGGGGACGATACTGTAATGCCAAACAGTATTTAACAATCAGTTGTAAGTCAAGGACTACTGTAATTTGAGCTGGAAATTAAGATGACAGTGCCACATATGAACCTCAGTAAAAAATTAGTTCAGTCTTTAGTTTTAACACAGAGATTGAGAGACTTTGGTATTTGTAACAAGATTTTCAAAATTTGGGCTGGGCAGGTTCTGGTGAACTTGAGTCTGTATAATTGCAAATCTCTGCACTGCACAGCATATGACTGAGGAGTTTGAATGTATTTATCATGGGGTGCATAATTGGTGCTGAAGGAATTATTGAAATACCTTAATTTGATCACTAGAGAAACAATTTGTTTTCTTTTGTTGATGGTGGTGAATGTTGAGGTTTTTGGAAAAAGTCTACCACTGATTTATAGTAATTTATTTTAAGTCTTTCCTGTCTACAGTAAGAGATAAGGACTTAGATGTCTGTCTCAAGATCATTTGAACTATAGACAGGATAGCTGTATCATCAGCTTTTAGAAGAACTGAAGCAATTCTATTGGCCAACTTTGGCAGATGAAATTTAGATTTTGTCAAACCAAATAACAATTTTTTTTCTCAAACCACATAACAAATTTAAAAAATGCGGGTTACATCCTTATTTCACCCTTTTTGGGATAAGAAGAAAAGATAAAAATATTGAAATACTATAATAGATAAGCATTATAATATTTTATGTAAATATATAATCAAGCAAAGAAGATATTGATCTGCAAAGGAGTAGCCAGTCTTGCCTAAAACCTACCTCCTGGAGTCACAGTAAGATTGGTACCTTTAAATCAATAAAGGCAACGTAAAGAATATCCAGAGGGAGGTCCCAAAAGTGCTTTTTCATGAGGCAACTGGACGTTTTTGTTTTTTCTTTGAAGTCATTTCACTTCTCATCCAAGAAACTTCTTCAGCTCTGACTGGGTGGAGGGAAATGGATTTATATTCCTTGCAGACAGCTGATTATTTGCATCCTTTTAGAGGCTTGTTGAAGCACTTGGAGATTTATATTCCCACACCATTTGAAGGGTGTTCATCCCAAATTCCATAGGTAAAAGTCTATGACTTGGATATTGAGAATCTCTGTAGACATCCAGAGGGAGGAAATACATAAAAAAATACAAGACAATACCCTATTTGAACATTGATCTTTGTGCCTGAAATCTGCTTTGCTCCTCTGTCAGAATACTGGCTGCACCCTCCAGCTAACTAATTTTGCATGAAGATGTTTAATGTACAGCTGTTTAATAGACAGGTAGTCTGCAAATTACAACCATTTGTTTAAGGAACATTCAAACTTACAATGGCACTGAAAATAGTGACCTATGACCGTTTTTCATATTAATGGCTGTTGCAGCATTCCCATGGTCATGTGATCAAAATTTAGGCCCTTGGCACCTGGCACGTATTTAAGAAAGTTGCACTGTCCTGGGGTCATGCAAACTTCTGACAAGCGAAGTCATTGAGGAAGCCAAGTTCACTTAACAGTCATATTACTAAATAACTGCAGTGTTTAACATCTGTGGCAAGAAAGGTTGTAAAATGGGGCAGAACTCACTTAACTCACTTAACAACTCTTGCTTAGCAGTGGAAATGCTGGATTCAACTGTGGTCATGAGTTGAGAACTACTTGTAGTTAATTGGGTGGTGTTTATTATATATTCTGTTATTATAAAAAGCAAAATGGCTGTGTAGACTGCATAATTCTATATAATTCAGATGAAGACCTAAATGAGCAGGTGCTTAAACAAAAATCTCTAATTTTTCTAGAACTAAGAGGACAACAGCTTGGAATTTCTTTTATCTTCTCAGATTTCCATTTAAAACAATGTTTTTCAGTTTTTTTAAAGAAGGCTTTCTTACCCTTATGAGAAATCATTCTTCTCTATGCATCATACTTACTTTTATGACAGCTGTTTCTCCTTACATTGGACTGAGAATTTCCTTATTGTTTTAACTGTTTCTTTGAAACTGTTTTCCATTGTTGTCTATTTGATTGTAATGCATGGTATCCCATCTTCAAGGAAGAGATTTCAGTTTTCACCTATCTTGTTTTCATCTTTTCTTATAAATCCAATCCTTACATTTCTAAAACTACCACTCAATATTATTTATTATTTATTTATTTATTTCATAATTTTATATACCGCCCTTCTCCCGAAGGACTCAGGGCGGTGAACAGACAACTAAAATGCATACAGAGATAAATATGATAAAAAAAGAATTAAATTATAGGCTGCCCCAATAAAAATCTAAAACCCCCAATTAAAATAAATTAAAACTTTCGTACCCCACCCCAACTACTCTAAAACCCCATTTAAAAATCCCATTTGAGTCAGCTCAGGCTGGCCTGCTCAAGGAGCCAGGTCTTCAGGTCACGTCTGAATGCCCTCAAGTCAGTGGTCGTTCGTAGCCCCGGGGGCATCCCGTTCCAAAGGGCGGGTGCCCCCACAGAGAAGGCCCTATTCCTCGGGGTCACCAGGCGGCACATAGAAGGCGTCGGGACCCGGAGGAGACCCTCTCTGTGGGAGCGCACCGGTCGGTGGGAGAATGCGGTCTTGTAAGAATACTGGCAGAATGCGGTCTTGTAAGTATCCTGGTCCGATGCCATGGAGCGCTTTAAAGACCAAAACCAATACTTTAAAGCGAACCTGGAAGGCCACCGGCAACCAATGCAGCTCGTGCAGGAGGGGCGTCACGTGGGAGTATCTTGACGCCCCCATAACCACCCGCGCGGCCGCATTTTGTACCAGTTGAAGCCTCCGGGTGCTCCCCGCAGGGAGCCCCATGTAGAGGGCATTACAGTAGTCCAGACGGGAGGTGACCAGGGAATGGGTGACCGTGCGTAAGGCG
Source organism: Bungarus multicinctus (assembly GCA_023653725.1). Taxonomy (NCBI): domain Eukaryota; kingdom Metazoa; phylum Chordata; class Lepidosauria; order Squamata; family Elapidae; genus Bungarus; species Bungarus multicinctus. Next base: position 65,035,548 of record CM042836.1, on the reverse strand, counting down.
TCCCGATCAAGAAAGGGCCGCATCTGGCGTATCAGGCGAACCTGATAAAAAGCCCCCCTGGAGACGGCTGTGATATGATCTTCCAAAGACAGCTGTACATCCAGGAGGACACCAAGATTGCGAGCCCCTTCTGTGGGGGTCAAGATCTCATCCCCAATAGCCAGCGACGGAGTCAGCTGACTATATCGGACCGCTGGAAACCACAGCCACTCAGTCTTGGAAGGGTTCAGTCGAAGCCTGTTCCTGCCCATCCAATTCCGCACAACCTCCAGGCAACGGGCCATAACCTGCACAGCATCGTTGGGATGGTTTGGGGTGGAGATGTAAAGCTGATTATCGTCAGCATAAAGATGACATTTCACCCCAAAACCACGGATGATCTCTCCCAGTGGCTTCACATAAATGTTGAACAGAAGAGGGGAGAGGACCGATCCCTGAGGCACCCCACAAATGAGGGGCCTAGGGGTGGACCTCTCCCCCCCGTCAACACAAATTGCGAGCGGTCCGAGAGGAAGGACGAGAACCACCGCAAAATGGTGCCCCCAATTCCCAACCCCTCCAACCGCCGCAATAGAGTACTATGGTCGATAGTATCAAAAGCCGCTGATAGATCTAATAGGACCAGGACAGAGGAATAACCTCTGTCACGGGCCCTCCAGAGATCATCTACCAACGCGACCAATGCTGTTTCGGTACTGTGCCGGGGCCTGAAGCCCGATTGGAATGGATCTAAATAGAATGCTTCCTCCAGGTACTGAGGGAGCTGACGCGCCACCACACTCTCAACAACCTTCGCCACAAAGGGAAGGTTGGAGACAGGACGATAGTTATTTAAAAGAGCCGGATCCAGGGAAGGCTTCTTGAGGAGGGGCCGCACCACTGCCGTTTTCAGGGCGGTAGGAAGGGCCCCCTCCATCAATGAAGCGTTGACAATCCCCTGGAGCCAGCCTCGTGTCATCTCTCTGGAGGTAGAAACCAACCAGGAAGGGCATAGGTCCAGTAAACATGTGGTGGCATTCAGCCTCCCCAGTAATCTGTCCACACCCTCGGCGGTCACAGGATTGAACTCCCCCCAGATAACTGTCTCAAGACTTGCCCCGGACACCTCCCCCGGGACCACCCAACTGGAGTCCATCCCATCCCGAATCTGAGCGATTTTATCATGCAGAAATCTGGAAAACTCTTCTGCCCTACCCTGCAAGAGGTCCTCCCGCGCTCTCGGCTCAAGCAGAGAGCGGGTCACTCTAAACAGAGTGGCAGGCTGATTTTCTGCCGACGCAATAAGGGCGGAGAAGTGCGAACGCTTCGCCGCCTCTATCGCCACTAGGTAGGTCCTAATATAGGACCTCACCTGTGTCTGGTCAGACTCGGCACGACTGGTCCTCCAGATGCCCTCCAGACGTCTTTTCCGGCACTTCATCCCCCTCAGCTCCTCCGTAAACCATGGAGCCAAATGGGATCTGTGCCGGGTCAGAGGTCGCAAAGGCACAACTCGGTCCAGAGCCTCAGCGGCCAACCTATCCCAGGTGGCCACCAAGTCTGCGGCCGAGTTATGAGCCAGAGTTTCAGGGAATGGCCCAAGCTCCATCTGAAACCGTTCAGGATCCATCAGGCGCCTGGGGCGGAACCATCTCCTCGGTTCCGCCTCCCTGCGATAGGGAGTGGCGGCACAGAAGTCCAGTCTAAGAAGAGAATGATCGGACCATGACAAGGGTTTTATAACTAGATCCCCAGCACGATCATTCAACCACTGACCAGAGGCAAAAATCAGGTCCAGTGTGTGTCCCCCCGTGTGAGTGGGGCCAGAAACTAATTGGGTCAGATCCATGGCCGTCATGGAAGCCAGGAACTCCCGGGCCACCCCAGAGGTTTCCCCAAGCGAAGGCAGGTTGAAATCCCCCATGACTAAAAGCCTCGAGGAGCCCGGGAGGGCCGATGACACGTGGCAGGGAGCCAGGTATGTTATCAAAAGGCCCATCTGAACCTCCTGACCCCACTTCACAAAGAGAGACTCATAACCAGCCGTCTGAGGAACAGTGGCCTCCCTAGGACAAAGGACTTCTCTAATAATCGCCGCCACCCCACCACCCCTTCCCTGAGACCTTGGTCGATGGAATGCTTGGAAGCCTGGTGGGCACATCTCCACCAGAGGAACACCCCCCTCTGGGCCCAACCAGATTTCGGTGACCCCAACCAGGTCCGCGCCCTCCTCCTGAATAAGATCGCAAATCAGGGGGGCCTTGTTAACGACGGACCTGGCATTGCACAACATCAACCGGGTACTCAGGGCCTGAGACTCTGCACAACCAGGCCTGCCTATTTGTGACTTTCTTTAATGTGATGTGTTATTTGATGACTAAAGTTGATGACTTAATGAAATATAAGAATCATAGGAATCAAAATTTATTTTATGAGATTGAAAAAGAGAACATAAAATAATTTTAAATGTTAATTTATTTTTTAAATTTAAAATTACACCTATATTGTTGTGATATATGATATGTAGGTGTAATTTTATTAATAAAAACAAAAGACAACAAGTATGAGTGCAATTGTAATGGTTGATTTTGATTTTAAAAGTTACTTGAGCATTGCATTAAGCACTGCGTCTATAATATAGCAAATCAGGAGATTGCATTTTGAAATTGGAGTTATAGTTGGTAATCAGTTACATTTTTAAAAAATTCTAGTATAAATTGGATTATAATTTACTTTCAGAGTTCTTATCCTGATATAATTTCATTTACATTAAAAAGTTTATTTCTTGAATTTATATAGCTGCCCATATCAAATGCTTGACTCTGGTAATTATTAGGCACAAAAACTTAGATGGTAATTATATAGCCTCTGGTAGCCTTACTTTCTACTTTTTCAAAGAATTCTATAATATCTAATATAAGGAAATCCTTTCATTCTTCTTGATTTATGTCATATCTTTACAAGCTCTTAATGTCTTCACAAGAGGAACACAGATATCATTTAATGAAAGTCAGATCCTTGGAGATACTAAATGTTATATCTAAGTTCAAAAAGAGGAAAATAAATTAATAATAATAATCAGAATAGAGCTGAAAGGGACCTTGGAGGTCTTCTAGTCCAATCCCCTGCTCAAGCAGGAGACCCTATACCATTTCAGACAGGTGGCTGTCCAGTCTCTTCTTAAAATGGGTAAATCAGTTTGCAATTAGTATTCTGAGCAAATATTAAGAACATTGATCTGTAAGTGCTAAAAGTCTGGACTGCTCGTGAATTTATCAGTAATATATTTTGGCAAACTAATTGGTTGATAATTGACTATTTCTATAGTAGATGATGAGAATAATACAGAAAAAACATATCTTGATTTAATCAAAGTACATGACATTCTGGTTAGCAAATTAAACATGGGCTGGTGTCATGGTAACTAACTGGATGTACAACTGGCTTGAAATTTGTACTGAAAGAATATGGTGAGAAAAGATGAAAAGAATTCCATACTAAATTGGTCATCAATTGGGTCAACAAGGACAGTGCCAGATGTTAAAAGTTCTTAGGTAGTTGTCAACAAGTGGGCATTGGGACTCAGGAGCTATAGCTGGGAAATCAGGGCCTAGCTCTGTAGGATTACTGAAAGAACAACAACAGATTAGACAAAATAATACTCTGTTGGAAAATCGTGCCATAATCACATATTATTAATTGGAAGCAACAAAACAGTGCTACTTAAAGCAAATGTTTGAACATTGGAAGATAATTTTCCCAGTCTCAGATATCACTGAACAACAATTGGTAGATCAAAGGAGATTGATTACTAAAAATAGAATATAGAGATTCAGAAAAAAAAATGAAAATGAAAGACCCCAAAACAATAGTATAAAAAACTCCAATAAGAATTGTAAATATAAAGGGAACAACTCATGTGAATTATAGAAATAATAGCTTAGAAGAAATAGTGGCAACAGAACCAGTATAGGCCTGCATTGAAACAACCTATGAACTGATACCCTGAAAGGAAGAATTAGAAGAGAAGATTATGGCATATTCAGAATTATCAGTAGAAAGTACTGATAATTTCTTGAAAGTAATTCTCTCATATGTTCTGGTACCTATAATGAAGGATGAAAATAAGGCTCTTGCAAGGATTAAAATTACATCTGTCGAACAGACCAGTCAGTTTGTCTAAAAGACAGCAGTGGCGGTTACAGAAGAACTCAGTATTGAAATTAGAAAGCCACAAGTAAAGTCACTCTTAATCCCAAAGTGGAGGTCAAAGTAAAGAAATTAAGATCAGATGCAAATAATTAAAAAAAAGAAAGTGGAAATATTGAAGAATGTAAGTAATCAAGACAAGTCTGTTAAAAAATATTGACTTAGAACCAGAAAACTTGAAGAAATTTTGGAAGTCAATTGGAAGACCTTATAAAACAACAGAAATAGTGAAAAAGATTAAAACTGAACATCTGGAAATGATCAATTGCATGGCTTTTGGTTCAAATATCTGACTACCTTGCATCCAGTTATACCTACATAGCTTAATGAAGTATTGCATAAAAGAGTCATCAGCAACAGGTTATTAACTGGCAAAACATACTCCTAATTCAAAAATACTCTGCAAAAGGGACTCCACCCAGAAATCATAGATCAATAATAAGTTTAAATTACTCACAGGCATAATAATGGACAAAATCCAAGATTATCTTTGAAGATTCTCAATCATCCAGGTCATGGTTGTACCAAAGGTGCTATTTCCAAAAGGCATGTGGACTTTCTTGTTTTTTTCATTGAAAACATTTCACTTCTCATCCAAAAACTGAGAAGCTTATTGGATGAGAAGTGAAATGTTCTCAAAGGAAAAAACAAAAAACAAAATCTAATTGCCTTTTGTAAGATGCACCTTTGGAACATCCAAGATTATTTATAAGAACATAACATCTTTCTAGTAGAATAGAAAGGAAAAGTAGATACAAAAGATCAACTTCTGATTTATAAAGTGGTTTTGGAGAATTATAAAAGCCAATATATTAATTTACATATGGTCTGGATTGATGATAAAAGGGTCTTTGACTCATTACTAGATAGTTGGATTATCAAATGTTTGGAAACAATTGTCATTAGAATTAAACATTAGAATGTGTATAAAAATGTTAAAAGGTATGTAGAAACAATAATAGAGCAGAGGAAGACAGAGTTGATGTCAGCATTAGAAGAGGCGTCTTGCAGGGTATGGAAGAGCAACATCCTGGTTGGGAGGCAGTCTCAAGTGGAGAAATAGTCTGAACTCATTATGTAAACGCACTAAAGCAAGGTTTGAACTCTACACATGTGGACCTGTTTATTTGCACCTGATGCAGGGTGACTTTTTTTGTCATTGCTAGCATCTCATTTTCAGTGATTTTGAAGAAAATAAATCTTATCTGTCAAATGGAAAAAATGCTAATAACATTTTGCGTTTGCTTTATATGGATGATTCTAAAGCTTTAAGGAAGATCAGAAATTGAAATCCAGTAACTGTGAAACACTTAAGAATTTTAAGCATAAATATAGCAATAGAATTTGGGCTAGAGAAATGTGCTACAGTAGGAATAAAGAGGGGTAAGAATCAAAAACAGTAATTGAATTGAAATATTGAATGACTAAACCATCAGGAAAAAGCCTGCAAGTATCTTGGCATTTTACATCAAACATACACAAGTTAAAAATATGTTTAGTAAAGAATACATCCAAAGAGTGAGAAAATTGCTAAAAATAAAACTGAATGGTGGAAACACCATTAAAGCCACCAATACCTTGGCCATACTTGTGATATGTAAGCTGTTGGAATTATTAACTAGACACAAACCGAACTGGACAGTTTGGACTGAAAAACAAGAAAACTGAGGACTATTCACTGCATTACATCTCCATAATACTGATGGATTATACCTGCCCTGCAGAAATTGAGAATCTGATAAAAGCATTATATGATCAATTTCAACAAAATATTGAGGAGAAAATGGATAAAGATAAAAATCTGGCAATGGCTTACAATTGGAACATTGAAAAAACTGAAGATCTAATTTTAGCTGCACAAGAGCATGCTATTTGAAATAATGCAATCAAGGATGGAATTGAAAAGTCAACAAATGATTCAAAATGCAGATTATGTAAAGAAACAGCAGAAACAATAAATTATATATTCAGCTCATGAAAGATCAAAGGAACTGATTATAAATGATGGAACATAGTCACCAAAATGTTTCACTGGAGTATTTGTAAAAATTATGTGCCAGTAATGAAAAATTGGTAGGAACATATAATTGAAAAAGTATTTGAAAATGATCAAGTTTAAATATTGTGGGATTTAGGAATACAAACTGTTGAAGTCTTGGCTCATAACACACCAAGTATAATTGTAGTTAAAAAAAAGAAAGTGAATATATGGCAATATCGGGATAGTAGAGTGCCAAAAAATTAGAGAAGAACACAAAATAATAAATTCTGAAAATCAAAATTTAAGGATTATGGCATAAACTGGCTGCAGTGGTCCTGATGGTTATCAGCACGCTGAGTTGTATCTAAGTTTAGATACTACTTAGAAAATTTGTGGAATGACAAAATTTCCTTCTATCATTTGCAAAAGGCCACATTGCTTGAATCCACATACATCTTCAAATAGAATTCCGAAACAAGCAATTTCAGAATGTTTGAAATCCTATTATAAATATTATATGGTTACCACATGATGATAACTCTGGGATCTGATTAATGTTAATAGAGCTTCCATAATAAGCTAGAAGCAGTGTTGCAAAAAGTGGAGCATTTTAATGATAAGTCTTAAAACAGTTTAAAAAAAATGGCAGTGGTGATCTTCAAGCAGAAAATGGAAGGGTACTATAGTATAGCTATTTTTAAATGTTTCACTAAACACTTTTCATATTTATATAGGAATTCAGCTTGTCATAAAATATGCTGTAGTTGATAGTTAGCTTAATCTATTGATACTTGGATCCTTTTATTATGTGCTACTTTATACATCTAGTAATGTCGCACATTGTGATGAATTGGTGCAGGAGAAAAATATTTTCAATGCCAAAACATGCATATTTGCTAAGGACAAAGAAAGCAGATGAGATCAGTTTTGAGAAATTATCTTTACCTAAATAAATAAAAGAACACAGGCAATACCAAAATAAAATTTCAGGAATATTTTGCTATGAATTGTGAACAGAATAGTAGGGTATTGAGTGTGAAGTGTAAGCATACCTAACTGCCTACCTGACCATTTCTTTGGGATGACTACACTTTTACAAAGCACGGAAGTGGAGTAACAAATAGCAAGCCACAGACACTAAAGACATGAGGTAAGAAAAGAAAGGGAACTCCAAATTACTTTTCTTCTACCACATCCCTTTTTTGATATGCTGCCCATCTTACTGTCAAGCGAGTGGGCTGCTTACAACATTGTACTTGATCAAATACTATTATATTCAGTCTACATTCATTCAGCACTGATTCATTTTAGCCCTATTTCTTTTTTTTCATCTCATACACTTAATTATTGTTCCTACTGCTTTCAACTTTCCTTTTTAACGTCTCTCAATTCCATATAACTAGATAGAAGCATGCATAATCATTTTCATTTCTCTGAACATTCATTCATCACAATAGATCATATACCATCCAGTACCTTTTGTCCAGCATTTGAACATTCATTTTCCCATTTATAGTTAATTATGGTAAGGAATAAAACATGCATTATATCCACCTAAAAATGAAGAAATGAAGCAAAAATATCTTGTAGTTTAGAAATCTCATTTACAAGAAAGGCCAGACAATTTTCAGGATGTGTTTCTTTTATAATCCAGGAAGGATTAGCCCTTCTTGAAATGGTGTATCACATAGTCATTTTCAATGTATATTTATGCATCTGTAACTGTTTTTTGCTATATTCTCAACATAAGTACACAAATGTTGGCTATTTCACAAGAGATTAAAACATATTTGAAGTTTATTTAACAGGCATGTATATATTAGTTTTATCAACACAATATTTTTGTTTAGGTCTTTCTTTTGTTTAAAAATAAACACTGTACACATGTGTCAAGATTAATTACCTTATTGAAGTGGAATGTATATATTCAGTAGCTTATTGCATACATCAACAAAGTTCGGAATGAAAAAATAATCTCCATTTATTCCCCGATATAGCCAGCTGACACCTTCACTGGCTATTGGGGGGAAAATTTTGCCCCCACAGAGAGGGCTCGCAATCTGGGCGTCCTCCTGGATGTACGGCTGTCGCTTGAACATCATATTGCGGCCGTCTCCAGGGGGGTGTTTTATCAGATCCGTCGGATCTACCGGTTGCGGCCCTTTCTGGATCGGGGCGCCCTGCGCACGGTCACTCATGCCCTTGTCACCTCTTGCCTGGACTATTGTAATGCTCTCTACATGGGGCTCCCTGCGGGGAGCACTCGGAGACTCCAACTGGTGCAAAATGCGGCCGCGCGGGTGATCATGGGGGCGTCACGTAGCTCCCATGTGACGCCTCTCCTGCGCGAGCTGCATTGGCTGCCGGTGGCTCTCCGGGTTCGCTTTAAGGTTCTAGTTTTGACCTTTAGGGCGATCCATGGCATTGGGCCAGGTTATCTGCAGGACCGCATTCTGCCGGTGATCTCCAGCAGGCTGGTGCGTTCTCACAGGGAGGGCCTTCTCCGGGTGCCGTCGGCCGCTATGTGTCGTCTGGCAGCCCCGAGGAGTAGGGCCTTCTCTGTGGGGGCCCCTGCCCTCTGGAATACTCTGCCACCTGAACTTCGTACCAGCACGGATCTGAGGGCCTTCAGGCGCGCGCTGAAGACCTGGCTCTTTGAGCAGGCTGGCTTGGGCTGAGGTAGTTTTAAATTGTCTCCTAAATTTGATTTTAATTGGGTTTTAAAGTTGGGGGGTGGGTCTTATTAATATAATCAGCCACTATTTAATTGTCTTTTAATTTTTGTATTGTTTTTGGGGTTTGGATTTTGGCTGAGTCCCTAGGGAGAAGGGCGGTATAGAAATTCTAATAATAAATAAATAAATAAATAAATAAATAAATAAATAAATAAATAAATAAATTCACTTCAAATTTTTGAAGTAGAAAAGCCCGTTATCTTTAAATTTATTTTTTAATAAACAAATATGCAAATTGAAATTTTTAAAAGTGCCTCAATGATCCAGTTAGAAATTTGTAATGTTAGGAGGCAGTTTTTGTTGAAGCTTATAATATGACTTCAGAATGACCTGTTTTTCAGCAACAAATGCTTAGTTTTGTTTTCTGTGATTATGTTAGGCAACATCTTTAACAGTTGTATGTTAAAATAATAAATTATGGCATAGTAAATTATGGTATATTTCAATATAGATTTTTGCTTTTTTGTTGTTGCAGTTCCCGGAGTGTGGTTTTTTTGGCATGTATGATAAAATTCTCCTATTCCGCCATGATCTCAACTCAGAAAATATTTTACAGCGAATTACATCAGCAGAAGAGATACGAGAGGGTGATCTTGTTGAGGTTGTTCTGTCTGGTAAGAATATTTGTTTTCAGTGCAATCCTCATGTTGGGAATAATTGTAATTAATAAATTATAATATAAATATTTGTAAATCCTCACCCATTGCAGAGTTGATGAAATATTTTATGGAATTGAATATTAAAGATGAAAACATGAAAATTCATTTTTTAAAATTGGAAATTGATTCATCCTGATTATTTACTGTAGTGACCTAATGTCGTGGACCTCAGTAGGCTTTTACTTCTGAGGTTTGTGGACAATTATATTTTAAACAGTATAAAACTTCATAGTCAAATCCATACTGAAAATGGTATTTTTAAATTTTATGTAAAGGTTGTCAACTCCTAAAACCGGAATCCTGACAAAGGTATTTGTCTCATGGTCTTAAAGCATTTAATGCATTATATTCACTTTTTTTTGGTACTTCAATATTCAGGAAGGCATTAAAATATACTCTTCTTTATATATGTATTTTTAAAGCATTAGCTACAGTTGAGGATTTCCAGATTCGACCTCACATGCTTTACGTTCATTCCTATAAGGCCCCTACTTTTTGTGATTATTGTGGAGAGATGCTTTGGGGCTTGGTACGGCAAGGACTGAAATGTGAAGGTAAGCCAATTAGTAACAATGTTTCTGTCCTAAATCCCCAGATGCAGTATATAGTTACATAGATTTTTCAAAAGCACGCCATTTGCATGCCATAATCTAAGTTAATAGTTCTTTTCATACAGGATGAATTTCTTATCTAGTAAGAAGATTTATGTTTGATTTATGGTAAGAAATGATGCTATATAAACTTTTCAGTTCCTCTTAGAAGGTCTAATCTAACTGTATGCAAAAGACCATGTTGGTCCAATATTAGAAATAATGAGATAATACAGTATGGGAGGATTTATCAGTGTAAATATTTTATGTTTTTTTTGTACTTCAATATATTTATAAGTTATCTAGAATGAAAAACTTTCCACATGTCTATTTCCTAATCATTAACAAGTTATTAATAAGGAGTGCTGGGTAAATTATTAGTGGGAGACTGGGAATAATTGGGAACAGCTTCTGAAGCAGCTGTTGAAGTCTAAAAAATATTCAGTTGCTTTAATCATTTGAAAGTGTTTTGTATGCACTCCTGCACTTCTTTCACTGTGCATGTAGAGTATACTTCCCTTGGTAATTCTGAAGCACCTCTTCTGATGTATTAATGCACAGGTGCATTAATAACCCAAGGCCTATTCATTAGTTCATATCTTAATCTGGTGGTTCTAACAGACTCAGGAGTGCAATGTTTAGATAATCTGCTGGGGAAAGAACTGAGGAAAATCAGCAGCAGCTTGAATTGCATAACAGGCACTGTTTTCCAGCTTTAGCCAGGGTGAAGTGGGGTCAGAAAAGCAAATATTCAGGCCAAAAACATTCCATGCATTGTAGAGATCTGCTGTTAATTACATGATCATGGCAATATTAGAGGTGTTGGTTCAGTTGTTTAAAAATGTGTTATCTTTGCCATATATTTCACTTAATCTGTCTTTCATGAAATAGAATCCTAGAGAATGGTAGCATCATCAGTAAAAGTCTGTTTATCTTCTCCTTTGCTCTCTCTCTCTGTATTAATAACCCTGTATTAATTTCATTAGGGTGTGGATTAAATTATCACAAGCGATGTGCTTTTAAGATTCCAAATAATTGCAGTGGGGTAAGAAAAAGGCGGCTATCTAATGTGTCTTTACCAGGAGCTGCACTTTCTGTCCCAAGATCTGTACAAACTGAACCTACGTCCATAGAAGAGGTATTTAATTTTTTTCTTTTCAAAGAAGAATTAAAGAAAAATTAAAATCAATTTGGTAATATACTGTTATTATGCAAAGCACGTAATCCGAATTCCTGTACTCCTTAATCATATGGAACTTGTGATGGATATTTTGTCGAGGAGCACCACAGACACACTGAGAGACAAGACCCCACATAAACAATGAGTCCTGGCAGACACCATGTTGGGTATGGATCCTGTTCAGAGTTGACCAATGCTGGTGAGAAAGGTCAAAACCTGGCACCTTTTATGTAGGGTCATCTATGTAACTGCCCGTATTTGGCTTTCTACTGTGTATTGATGTCAAAGTTGTTAGGCAGCTGTTGAGTGAGTGCCAGAGAGGGCTTCCTGGATTTAAGCCTGCCAATTGATAAATGGGGAAGATCAGTGTGCACAGGAAGAAGTGGGTTTCTCAAAATTTGGTGGACTTCTGTTTGCCTGTTGGTATTGCTAAAATATGGGCATAAGCTCAGCTGAAGTAATAATGGAAGTGTTTAAAAGAGGCAGAAATGGCTGCCTGACAAGTGCTGACAAATGTTGAAAGTTCCTTTCTTCAACTCATACTAAAATTTTCATATAGAGATATTGTTTCCATCCATAAGTAGAAACAGTGTTGTAGTAGACACACTATTCTACTGTTAGTTCTCAACTTATAACCAATTGTTTAACAACTGTTGAAAATTATGATGAAGCTGAAAAAAGTGAACGTTGATTGGTACTTGCACTTACAGTTGTCATAACTTCCATGTGGTTAGTGACCAATATTTGGGTGTTTGGCAATTGGCATCTATTCCTGATGGATAAAACAGCTTCCCTGGTTCACCTGAGTGCCATTTGCAACCTTCCCAGCCACGTTCCAATAAGCAAAGGGAATGGGGGAAACTGAATTTGACTGTAACAAAATGGTTATAAAATTGGGCATGGCTCACTTAATAATTACATTACTTAGTGATGGAAGTTCTTGTCTACCTGTATTAGATTAGATTTTGCTCTAATTTCTTGGTCTGTTGCTGTGGGAGGAGGTTGGGAAAATATTTTGGAGTTAGGAATGGTTGGAATCTAGAGCAAAAAGTATGTTATTACTGAGTTACTTCTCTTTATTCATGATTTTATTTTTATTTATTTTATTTTGCCTTTATACAAATAACTCAAGATGATGAACATATCCAACACACCTTTCTCCTTCTGTTTTCCCTACAACAACCCTGTGAGATGGATTGGGCTAAGAGAGAGTGATTGGTCTAGGGTTATTCATAGCTAAGGAAGGTTGAAGGGTTTTGCTTGTTTGTTGCAGCGTTGCCATCCAGAACCTAGTAAAAGGATTCCTTCATGGAGTGGGCGTCCGATATGGATGGAAAAAATGGTTCTTTGCCGGGTGAAAGTCCCACATACCTTTGCTGTTCATTCTTACACTCGACCCACCATATGTCAGTACTGCAAGCGATTGCTCAAAGGCCTTTTTCGCCAAGGAATGCAGTGTAAAGGCAAGTGTTTTTTCTGCAAGTTAAGGTCGACTATCAAGACTTTAAAGTCTTTTTAATTATAAAGTTAAAGCTGAATAAGCAGGTTAGAATGGTATGGTGAACAAGAAGCTATATAAATAAAATGACAGAAATTTTATGGAAGGCTCTGTTCCCTTTAACAATTTGCTGTTTGAATATACTGGATACAGTTGATGAATAATATTCCCTTCTTAGTGAATCATATACCTGCAAGAAATTTCTTATTGGTTAGTATTACCTGGTGAACGTTTGGTTACTTTTTAAACTTATTAGATTCAAAATTAATCCAGTATAGATAGTGTTATTTATCCTGTAATTAGTCTTTTTTCTGCTCTATTTGCCTAAACGTATTGTGATCATAAAAGACTATTAGTATTCCACAAGGATGAAAAAAGTTTATGATTTCAAATCCTGGTTAAAATCTTAATATGCATAATGCCATTGTAAAATACACTTAGCACCATGTCTGACAAGGAAACAGGTAGATTGAGAATTCACAACTCACTTGCTTAATTGCAGTTTAGATATTGATAATTCTACTTCTGTGCTAGATCTTAATTTTAAGATAACTTCTTGGGAGTGCTCCAGCTCTCATCAGTCTCATTCAGTTAGAATGACTGAATTAAATTAAAATAACCTTGCAATGGTAGTACATACAGCTTTGTGTCAAAAATGCAGCTTTGATCCAAAGAATTATTTGAATGTTCTTATTATTTTAAAAATACATCCTGAAAATAAATAAAAGTGACTTCAAAAAGAGGTTTCAAAGAGATTATACAAAAATAATAAATGCATACATAAACAAAAATTTCCCCTTAATTTAGATTGCAGATTTAATTGTCATAAACGCTGTGCCTCTAAAGTACCTAAAGATTGTCTGGGAGAAGTAGTCTTCAATGGAGGTAAGATATGTCTTGTAAAGTATTGCTGGAAACATAACTTTGGGTTATGATATACATGCATAGCTTTTCTTTGCACTTCTTTTCCATATTCTGCATATACCAAAATTGCTAGACAAGCATAGTGAAAGAATTTATTCATACAGATAGTTCTTGAGTTATAACTGTAATGGAGCCTGCTCATTATGGTCACAAATTGTGACTGCATTAAGTGAGAAGTCTATCTGATTGCCTCACTTAATGATCCCTATCCCTGATCTCTCCAGTGTGGGTGCCTCAGGGGCAATGAGGCTTTGGGAGGCTTAGTGCTCCCAGAGCCTTGGAAGACTTCCCAAGGCCTCTCCCCACTCTCCGAAGCACTCTGTGCTCCACTTCCTGCAGGCCTTGATCTGGCTTCCCACCCCACTAGGTCCATACCCTCCTTTCCATCCCGTTGCCCATTTACTTTCTGTACAGTAGACATTTGGAGTTCTGGACCTTACATTGGGGAAGGAGAATAGGTTGCTCCATCCCCTGCGTTATAGCAGGGGCATTACAGTGACCATAATTTCAAAACTGGGTTGTAAGTAACTTTTGGGAGATCTGCTTCAACTTTGAACAGTTACTAAGTGACTGGTTGTAAGTCGAAGACTACCTGAACGACTAGAAAGAAATCAGCATTGGAGGCAAAACATTGTTTTTAGCAACGCCTGAAGTTTTTACAGGGGTTATTAGAATGAATACTTGTCTAATTCTTTTAAATTGCCTGAAGAGGAATACTCACTACAAATAGTCCCTGAATTATGACTAGTCATATAGCGACTGTTCAAAGTTATTATGACACGCTCCCAAAAAGTTACTTATGGCCCAGTTTCAAAATGGTCTTTTGCCATTGTGACTGACTACAGGGATGCTTCAGTGCTCACTCATATACCCATCCCATCCCACTGGGTCCTTCCATCCAAGGGAGATCAGGTCAGTTCTAGTGGGCACAAATCTGCTGGAGCTTGCAAGTATCCAGCTGCCTTTCCACCTAGAGATCAGGCCGTCTGGAATTTGCAAACTACAGCAAGCAAAATGAGATCAAGCTGACTGGAGCTTGCAAGCTTCCAGTTTCTTTCCCATTCAAGGACTTGCAGGGCTCAGCCTACTCCTGAGTCCAGCAACATAGAACTCAGCTTTCTGGTTTTTGCAGCTTCTGAGAGACGGATCCAGGCCGATAGAGGATCTGCTTTCTTACAAACCTGACCTTGTGGCAAAGCAGATGTTATTTTCATAAACATGTACAGGGCTCCCTTTTTTAAGGAAGCTCCATAAACTCCACAAATAAATGAAGCCTCTTTAAAAAAATGGAACCTTCTTAAAAAAATAATCTCTACAGTATCACAAAAACAGAACCTGTTGCAAAATAGCACAGGTTTGCCATGAGGATGGGTCTGTCGGAAGGCTGATGGCTAAGACTGCAAACACTGACCTACCTGATCTCTCCTTGCTTACTGGATGGGAAAGAAGCTGAAGGATTGTGGGTACCCTGAAGGGAAAGAAACAGAGCATGGGGTGCCTCAGAAGGTAGCCTTGGAAGGCCCAGGCAGGCAACCCTGGGCCTATGTAGGCTTCCTGGGGCCTCCCCCATCTCTGAGAAACCCTGTGCTTGATTTAACGATGCTCAGTTTGTTGATCAGGGAGAGCAAGGAGTGAGGCCATTAAGCAAGGCAGTCGCAACATGCATCCCTATTGGGCTGGCTCCATCATAGTGATATCTTACTTTTTATCTTATGTAACATTTTAAATCTGTATCTTACATAAAGTGTCAAATATATTTTACGTATATATATTTATGCTCTATATTGTCCTGAAGATCTGAGTAGCAAACATTCCTTTATTAACAACAACAAGATAAAATGCTGATTGGCAACATGCTAATTCTTCTGTCTTACTAATCACTGAGTATCCTTTCCATGATTACAGAATTGTCTTCTCAATCTTAATTTTGATGTAAAAATTTGCATAGAATGCTGTCTCATGTCACCTCAATTTAGTATTTCCTAAATATCATTTAGGAAACAGCCAAATTATAGTTTACACGTAGACAGCCTTTTTCTGAAGCAGATTAAAGCACTGTTCTCAAATTTACTTTATGTAGCTTGATTTCTGTAGCTTGCAAAAGAGAGAATTGTTTATGCATGTTTGTATATTCATATGTGTTGGAAGTGAGGACTGCTTATCCTTGGTTACCTGCTGCAATTGAGGCTACAGTAAACCAAATTTAATTTGTATGGGCATTGAACCAGGTATAGAAGGAGTTCTGTTCTCAGATTGTCATCCTGTCCACACCCTTTCCTGGAAAGGTCTGGTCATGTTGTTGCATCAGAAGGGTAAGAGTCACCTGGCATAAGTGATGGAAACTATACTTATGCCAACTTTCCACTAATAGAGAATTAGTGCCCTATTTCTGAAAGTACCTACATGCAAGATGTATTGTTGCAAAACAAAGTTTGTTCTGCTGAGTTTTGGGGATTTTTCAATAAGCCTAGTACATAAAGTTAGATACTTAATTCAAATTGTATGAATCTGATATATTTCTCAATATATTTTACATATATTGAACTGTAAAATTGTGAATTTAAAAATATTTTGTTGTTATGGGAAGAAGAACCAGCTAGCCCAGGCCAAGATACTGATATGCCAATGGAGGTTGATAGCAGTGAAATGAATAGTGATGTTGGGAGAGGACTGGATGATGTGGAAGAACCATCTCCTCCAGAAGACAAAATGTTTTTTATGGATCCAGCAGATCTTGATGGAGACAAAGATGAAGAGGCTGTAAAAACTATCAGGTTGGTAAAATCAAGATGACACACTTGGGATACACATATAATACATCCTTGCACATCATCCTCTGCTTCCAGGTTTCTAAGTCTGATATTAAAGACAATATATTGTGCAATTTACACTTTTGTTTAAGTGGTTTTTGACCAATAAGGAGACTCAAACAATAGTTCATTAAGAGAGGCAATGTGGAAATAAAAGAGACAACATGAAAAATATTTTTTTTACTGGGTAAGCGATGAAAAATGTGGTCTGGATTTATATGACGATTTTATTATACTGTTTCCAGTTCAAACTCATTTCTAATGCAAGTAAATTGATTTGGAAGAAAATGTAAGGAATCAGTTTTTACAATGAATGTATGTCTTGTTAAGTCAGGTTAAAGGAGCATAGATGCAAATCGAAAAAAAGCTTTTTGTACTCTTTATACATGTGTACAAGTTGTAATGCAACTAATTTGCTCTAAAATTATTATTAAAAAGGTAGAGGTGCAAATGTAATTCCTGGAATAAGACTATACTTGGATAAATTGCTCATTTATAATTCATTATATGGCCATATAAAACAAATATTGTGGAATTTATTCCAAATTATACAGTAGTAATAATAAAAACTAATTTTTCAGAATGACATTGTGAAAACAGAAAGTTTGTAAAAGCGAGTTGATTCTACTATATAACATTCGCAAAAGTACTGTCTCTTCATCTAAAATAAAAGTTCATTTTATCTGCTATGTGTTTTAAATCCTTTCCATGTATAAGTAGGGCTTGGCTTGAACAAACAGAACAGAATGCTCTCCTGCCGTGACTGTAGAAATGGAAAGTGACTGCTGGGTCTCACATAGAGTAGAACTTTATAGTGCTTGTTTTGCCATGCAAAGGAAAATTGAATACAATGAAATTATTCTCATTTATACAGGAGTTCTGCCTTCTTATTGCTTTTTTTTTATTTAGTGTAAATCCTTTAATTTGACTAGAAATTTTTGGAATCTAGTTTATATACCATTTTGTGAACATAAATGGTGCATAACAGCTTTTTATCCTAGCAAGATATTTTAACTCTTTTGATCATATAATGCAAAGAAGCCCAATATTGGAAATAGAAAGAGGTCTTCAGGTCATGGACAAGCTTGTCCAGATTGCACAAAGTAGCCAAAGAGATTGTACATTCATTCCAAACAAATGGCTGATGAAGTAGATGAAATGAATGATCAGAGAGAAGCTTCCAGCCGAACATGCTATGTTGCAGACTATAGAATATTATTTAGACATTACTGATGCCTGCTGCACCTCTGGGATGATAAATGATTGTGCAATTTATTATTGTTTAATAGCCCATCCACAAGCAATAACATTCCATTAATGAGAGTTGTACAATCGGTCAAACACACAAAGAGGAAGAGCAGTACAATGGTAAAAGAAGGATGGATGGTTCACTACACAAGTCGAGACAGTCTGGTAAGTAATAAGCTGTCTTCTTGGCAAAAAACTTTGTATTTCCAAATGCAGGGCATTTCATATTCCATTCGAGAAATGGAACTATTTCACCACTTTCTTACAAAAAGATAAAGATTGAAAGACAAGATGGAAAAAGACAGTATTACAAGCGGAGACCAATCTGGATCTCCCCATCAAATTCTGTGAATAAGATAAGGTATACAAAATAGAAAAGTTTTGTATCTAATGCATTTCTTGAAGCACGGTGGCTCAGTGGCTTCATGACTGAAGATTATTTTTGCTCTAGCAGTTTGAAAGCATGTTACATGCATGTAGATAAATAGGTACCACTTCAGTGGGAAGATGAGCCAGTGTTTTGTGCAGATGGTCAGTTCCCTTCTGGGGTGGAATCTTTTTGGATGCAATACCTGTTTGCCAGGTGACTTTGGCAGAGGGAAAAGGCTCCGGATGATATTACTGGATGCTGTTTGTTTTTCTTTCTGGCATGAAACTAACTCACCCCCTATGGTTCATCTTGGAAAGAGTGCGAGCATGAATGGAACAGGCAATCTTAGGCAGCCAAATAACTACTCTATTAGCATTATAGTGTCCTGACTAATGTATCATTGCCATATGCTAAATAAATAATCTTGAGGCATATAATGGCTTTATTGTATCACATAAAGATTTTTGCAAAGTATTGTGACCATGGTGCAGATACCTAATGCTGTTGCCTTGGATTAAGAATTGGGTTTAGTTCCTTGTGCCAGAAAATGGCATAGCCAATACAAGGAAATTGTTCAAATTCTGTGTTCATTTAATAACTATTTTGTACATTAGTTCAAGAATGTTTAAGAATGTTTAGTTTAGGAATGTTGTAATACAGATTATAATTTTTGTTAAAAGATCCAAACACAGGCAGGACTGTTGAAGCCTTTGAAATTGATTCAAGTAAATAGTGTCTGTACATAGTTTATATGCTGCATATATAAATGTACATGTTTAGCTGCTAAGAGTTTGATTTTAAAATGGGCAGTTATATAAAAGAAATGAAAAGTTGCTTCATAAACCGTAACTGTACTTTGTTGCAGAGAAAAAGGCATTACTGGAGGTTAGACAGTAAAAGTCTTACGCTATTTCAAAATGAATCTGGGACAAAATATTACAAGGTAAGAGATTATCCAAATTTCATCTCCTCTTTAAAATATTATTTGCCTACTATCTTTGCATTTTAATTGCTTTCTACTAGATGATGTACAATTTAAAACTGTTAATATGTCATAGATATATTTATAATGAGATGCAGTTTTATAGTTTTATCTCTGGTGAACTACTTTCTGTTTTGATTGTGCATTACATATTATAATTTATATAGTTATAATTTGATGGAAAGAAATGAGAAGTGTGAAATACAGGCAGTTCTTGACTTACAACCGTCGGTTTAGTGAGTGTTCAAACTTACAACAGCACTGAAAAAGGTGACTTATGATTTGTGACCATTTTTCACTTGTGACCATTTACGGCCATTGCAGGATCTCTGTAGTCATGTATCAAAATTCAAATGTTTGGCAACTGACTCATATTTATGATGGTTGCAATGTCTCCGGGTCATGTAATCACCTTTTGCGACCTTACGACAAACAAGATTCATTCAACAACCATGTTACTAACTTAACAATTGCAATGATTCACTTAACTGTGGCAAGAAAGGTTGTAAAATTGGACAAAACTCACTTAGCAAATGTCTCACTTAGGAACAGAAATGTTGGGCTCAATTGTGGTCGTATGTCGAGGACTACTTGTTTTTTTGTGGGGAAAAGGAATATTTGCATCAGGAGTTAAGTTGTAGGAAAAAGATATGACTATTAAGGGAAATTATGGTTTTGGTCTGTGATATAAACAGCTGTGAATAAGGGGAATTGTAAAACATGTATTATAAAACATGTATAAGCATGTACACACAGATATGCCATAGACATACAGCTAGTCCTTGACTTGTGACTATTTAATGATTGAAGTTACGATGGCACTGAAAAGTATGAGTTATGACTAGTCCTCATACTTATTTATTTATTTTATATATTTATTTTATTTGTCAATTGCTTACAAGATAATAGGTATAAGTAAAACATAATTATGAATACATGGATACATATAAGAAAAATAAAATATAAAAGAAACCATAGGACAGGGACGGTAGGCACGTTGGTGCGCTTATGCATGCCCCCTACAGACCTCTTAGGAAAGGGGTGAGGTCAATAGTAGACAGTCTAAGGTTAAAGTTTTTGGGGTTTGGGGAAGAAACCACAGAGTCAGGTAGAGTATTCGAGACATTGACCGCTCTCTTGCTGAAGTTGTATTTTCTGCAATCAAGTTTGGTGCGATTAACCTTGAGTTTGTATCTATTGTTTGCTCTTGTGTTGTTGTGGTTGAAGCTGAAGTATTCATTGACAAGTAGGACATTGCAATGTATGATTTTATATACTAAGATCGGACCGAAGGCGGCGTAGTTCAAGGTTTTCTAGGTCTAGAATTTCGAGTCTGGTGGCATAAGGTATTCTGCAACGAGTAGAGAAGTGAAGAACTCTTCTTGTAAAATATTTCTGGACATTCTCAACTGTGTTAATATCAGATACATAATGTGGGTTCCAGACTGATGAGCTGTATTCGAGTATTGGTCTAGCAAATGTTTTGTATGCTCTAGTTATTAGTGTAATATTACCAGAGAAAAAGCTACGTAAGATTAGGTTAACAACTCTTAGTGCCTTTTTGGCTATGTAGTTACAGTGGGCTCTAGCAGTTAGGTCATTTGAGATGAGTACTCCAAGATCCTTTACAGAGTTTGGGTCATCAACAAAGTCTTGACTATTCAGCCTGTATTTTATTTTCTGATTTTTTTTGCCAAAAAATCAGGACAGAGCATTTATTTGTTGAGATCTGAAGTTGCCATTTGTTTGACCATTCTGATACGTAGTCAAGGTCTTTTTGAAGGGTAGCAGTATTTTCTGTGGTGTTGAATAGCTTTACATCATCAGCGAAGAGAATGCAGTTGCTCTTGATATGATCACAGAGGTCATTTATGTAGAGTATGAAAAGAGTTGGTCCTAGAACACTGCCTTGGGGGACACCACTGTTGACAGGTATAGAATTAGATAGGATTCTCCCAATTTTGACCATTTGTTGTCTGTTTGACAGGAATGCTTCTATCCATTTATGCAGGTGTCCAGAGATACCATAAGATTTTAGTTTTAGGAGTAGTTTGTCATGTACCACTGAATCAAAGGCTTTGCAGAAGTCTATGTAGATTGCGTCTATTGCTTTGCCCTGATCGAGTTGTGTAGTCCATATATTTTTGCAATGTAAGAGTTGCAGATTACATGATAGTTTTTTCCTAAAACCAAATTGTTTATTAGGGAGTAGGTTGTTTGTTTCTAAGTGGAGGATGATGGATTGGTTGATAATTGATTCCATGATTTTACAGGTGACGCAGCATAAAGAGATTGGTCTGTAATTTTCAACTAGGCTGGGGTCTCCCTTTTTGAAGAAGGGGATGACCATGGCTTGTGACCATAGTTTTGGCAAGGAGCTGGTCCTGAAAGATTTTTCAAAGATTATGCTTAGAGGTCCTGCTTTGGCAGTGGATAGCTTTTTTAAGAAGTAGGGACATATTCCATCCGGTCCAATAGATAGAGATGGTTTTAGATTGCGTAGTGCTTTTTCAACATTGTCTTCTGTAAAATCGATATGTATTAGATCATTGTAGTTGTCTGTGGTTCGACTAGGAAATACTGGGCATGATCCATTGCTGTTTACAAATACTGAGCCAAAGAATGTGTTAAAGAGGTTGGCTTTAATAGTGTCGTCATTGCAGTCTTTACCATTAGGTCCTTTCAGGGGTGGGATGGACCTTGAATCTTTTAGTTTGTTGTTTTATAAAATTGTAGAAAGCATGAGTGGAATTGGTATGTAGAAGGTTTTCTTCTTGTTTAATGTGATAATTGGTGCATTCAGTTTTTATCTGGTGGCATAAATTTTTGTATCGGCTTTTGAAGTTTGCAACATGACCAGATTTATTTTTCCGCCAAAGTGATTTCTTTTTGGATTGAAGCTTCCTTATTGTTTTGGGTAATTTGTTTTTTCTGGTTTTGGGAGTTGTTAATGGTATATGTAGTTTGATGACTCTTTTGACTTCAAGTAAAAATATGTTATAATGGTCTTCTATATTATTGCATCCAGAGAATAGAAATTGCCAATCAAGGGATCTTATGTTTATAAGATCATAGTTGCCTTTTTTGAAATTATAATTGGGGATTCCCTTATTAACTTATGACTGTTGCAGCATCCCCACAGTCACGTGATCAGAATTTGAGGATTTAGCAACCAGCATGTATTTACAATAGTTGCAGCATCTAAGATAAGATAACCTTGTCATTTTTTACTGTGGGCACACTGGCACACATTAAAAATGAAATTCTGTTGCCTGCTCTCAAAAGTGTATCCGTACATAACACATATAGATATGATACGATGGTATATATATATATATATATATATATATATATATCATATGATACATACACACACACACACACACACACACAAATACACACACGTATATACCTACACCTAACATATAAATACATATAAATATTAATCACTGACCATCTTGAATACGTAGCGGCAAGAAGCAGATCCAGATTCAAACTGTGGCTGAATCTGGATGTTCTGCTTTGGATACCACGAAGCCTTCTCCCAGAAGGTAACAAGAAAACAGGTCATAAAGAGGATGTATAGCATCTCAGACAATACAGCGGACCCTGCTCAAGCATCACTTATATGCTATGTCTGGATAGAAGGAAGTAAACTGCCAATAGTCTTTTCTCCATCCTCATCACTCTCTGCGTTGCCTTCCTGTCTGAAACAGTAATGCTTCCAAACCAGACTGTAATGCAATATGACAGGATACTCCCGTTTGTCCCTCTATAGAAAGTGGTAAGGACAGGGGAAGGAAGAGCTACTTTTCTCATGCAACGCAGACGATGCAGATGCTTCTGTATCCACTTCACCAATGTCTCACTATTGAGTGATCAAGCCAGGCTACTCGTTAGCTGCACACCCAGAAATTTGATTCTGTTAACCATCTCCACAAGTGAATCATTTATACACAGAGATGTGGTTGTGCCTGCCTTTTTTTAAATCGACAATGATCTCTTTAGTTTTTTCAACATTTAAAATAAGCCTGATTTTATTACACCAGTTCACAAAACCCTCTACCTCCTTACGGTAAGCACCCTCATTGTCTCTTGAATAAGCCCACTATTATTGTATTGTCAGCATACTTCACAATATGGTTGGTGGCACAAGAGCCATGGGTTAACGATGCACAACAGCGGTCTTTGGATGCAGCCCTGAGGAGAACCTGTGCTCAAGAAAATGGTGTTAGAAATATTATTAATTATTAATTCTCACATACTGGGGCCTGTCAATAAGAAAATCAAGAATCCAGTTGCACAAAAGTGTATTAAAGCCTAAGAGGCCCAGTTTGTCTGCTAGATGCTGAGGAACGATTGTATTAAATGCTGAACTAAAATTGACAAGTAGCATTCACACATGAGTGTTTCTTTCCTCTAAGTGCGCCAAGCTCAGATGGAGAATAGAAGAAATAGTATTCTCTTAGAGTGATTTGGACAATAAGCAAACTGAAGTAAGTTAAATGCTGGAGGGAAGTTAGATACAATAATGTCCTTTATCAGCCTCTCAAAACATTTCATAATGAATGGATGTAAGTGCAACTGGATGATAATTAAGACTCATAATTATAGACTTTTTTTGGCACTGGCAAAATAATGGCTGTCTTAAAACATGATGGGATCACTGCCTGCTACAATGAAAGATTGAAAATATTTGTAAGAATACAACACAACCCCTCCCCCACATTCCCTAAGAACATGCCTTAAAAAAGAGAGAGAGAAAAAAAAAGAAAGAGATTAAGAGTTGTTAACCTAATCCTGCGTAGCTTTTTCTCTGGTAATATTGTACTACTAACTAGAGTATACAAAACATTTGTTAGACCAATTCTTGAATACAACTCATCTGTCTGAAATCCACATTGCATATTGGACATTAACACAATCAAGAGAGTCCAGAAATATTTCATGAGAAGAGTCTTCCACTCCTCTACTTGTAACAGAATACCTTACGCCACCAGACTTGAAATTTTAGGCTTAGATAATTTACACGTACACCACCTTTGGTCCAACCTAATCATAGTACATACAATTATCTATTGCAGTGTCCTACCCATTAATGACTTCTTCAACTTCAACCAACAATACACAAGTACACAATAGATACAAACTCAAAGTAAACCGCACCAAACTCAATTGCAGGAAGTACGACTTCAGCAACAGAATGGTTAATGCCTGGAATACTCCATCTGACTCTGTTGTTTCTTTCCCAAATCCCAAAACTTTAACCTTAAACTGTCTACTGTTGACTTCACCCCATTCCTAAGAGATCTTTAAGGGGCATGCATAAGCGCACCAATCTGCCTATCATCCCTGCCCTAATGTTCCCTTTTATTCGTATCCATTTCATGTATTAATAAACATGTTTACTTATATCTGTTAACTAATACATGCTTGACAAATAAATAATTGAATAATTAATTAATTAATTAATAATTAAGCAATAATTGAATAATTATTAAATACATAATTAAATAAATAAATAATTAAATAAATAATTAAATAGATAAATAATTGATTAATTAAATACATACATACATACATACGTACGTACGTACATACATACCCAGGGATATTATCTGTGCCTGCTGCCTTCCGAATGTTAACTTTCTGCAATATCCTCCAGACTGTGGTAACATCAAAGCTAAGTATTTGCTTGTCAGAATGGGTCACAGCTTTCCTTGCAGGGGTACTATTTGATGCCTCAAATCTTCCAAAAAATGTGTTCAACTCATTTAAAAAGTCTGTGTCATCTTTGCATCTTGATAGAACTACCTTACAATCTGTAATGACTTGGATTCTTTGCCACATATGCCTGGAGTTCATCGTGTCCTGAAAAAAGTTGTCAACTGTCTGACAATCAGCTTGCTTTACTCTTTTTCTGGTGCTTTTCAAATTAGCTCTGACTGTTCTAATTTCCAACATATCGCCAGATTTAAAAGCCACATTCTGTGGTTTCAACCTCATACAGTATGTCAACCATGGTTGCTCATTAGCCTCCACAACAATGTTGTTAAGGACACAGACATCCTTAATGCACTTTTGAACATATGCAGACATAGTGGTGGCATATTCCTCTACGTTTATATGTTGGTTATATGTTGCCATTTCTTTAAACATGCACCAATCTTTGCACTCAAAGCAATCATGTAATGCTTCTATTGCTCCCTCCGTCAGAAGATGGGAGATGGTCAGAGGAGCCCAGGTGAGGGCGGGGGATAGCTTTGAATTCATTCTTAATGTTAGAATATGTTAAAATCTGACAATACAATACAATTACAATATACAATACAATCCTTGACTTATGATCACAACTGAGCCCAAAATTTATGTTCTTAAGTGAGACAGTTAAGTGAATTTATGACCTTTCTTTCCACAGTTGTTAAGTGAATCATTACAGTGGTTAAGTTAGTCATATGGTTAGGTAAATTTGGCTTCCCCATTGACCCTGTTTTTCAGAAGGTCACAGAAGTAATTGCATGACTCAGAACACTGCAACAATCATTATAAATCAGTGGCCAAGTGTCTGAACTTTGATACATGACCATGGGGATTCTGCAACAGTTGTAAGTGTGAAAAATGTTTGTGTGAAAAATGATTGCAAGTCACTTTTTTCAGTGCCATTGTAATTTTGAATGGTCTCTAAACAAACTGTTGAGGACTACCTGTAATAGATCAGATGTTACCGAATAATTTGCTAAGGAATTAAAATAGAATCTTATAGTATAGTCTAACCTCAAAAGTGAAAGGTAATTTCAATATGTAGTTTAGTGTTAAGCAAACTGGCACATTTGATGCTGGGAATGTCAAAGGTAATTAAACTTTACAGGCTGCATAAGAGAATTCCAAAAGGCCATTCACTGGATACATGAATCTAATGAAAAAATACCATTTAGATTTTTAACAAGATATAACTTCATTGGTTTGCCTTACTGAGAGATGTTTGTGCTTCCTTGGAGGCATGACTAAGGAACTGGAATAAGTGTACCTATTGAAATATTCTTAACTGAGTGCATTAATATTTACCTTTTCTCAGTGCTGTCAGTTGTACTGTTGCATATTCTTACAAAGAGGTCTCCCTGTTAGAGTTTTAATATTCTATATTTTCTGCAGGAGATTCCACTTTCTGAAATTCTTCAGGTGACTCAGCCACGGGATTTCTCAAATATGGTGCAAGGCAGCAATCCTCACTGTTTTGAAATAATAACTGACACAATGGTATACTTCGTTGGAGAGAATAATGGCAGCAGTCACCATAGCCCTGTTTTGGCTGCTACTGGAGTTGGATTGGATGTAGCTCAGAGCTGGGAGAAAGCTATTCGTCAGGCTTTAATGCCAGTCACGCCTGAG
Source organism: Bungarus multicinctus (assembly GCA_023653725.1). NCBI lineage: Eukaryota > Metazoa > Chordata > Lepidosauria > Squamata > Elapidae > Bungarus > Bungarus multicinctus. The sequence goes on along the minus strand of CM042836.1, from coordinate 65,008,994 downwards.
ACCAGCACTTGCATAACTACAGGACAAGGAAAAGATCACAGTAAGGACTGAAAAAGGCTTGTTTTTCTTCATGATGATCTGCTAAATGACAAAATACTGTCTTTAATATTATGGGTCTTTTTCCTAGTATGCAAAACTTAATTAATGCCATTGTTTTATATGTAGTAGTTGGAGTTCCATCACAAGTACCAACCAATTTATTACCCTTTTTAAAAAAGTCTATTCTTAAGGCATTCAGTAAGAAGCAATACTTTCAGAAGTGTTTAGTGGCTCTCTTGCACAATATGGAACAATTTAGTATTAATGTCATCTAAGCTTTATCCTGAAAAGATACCGCTTGGCATAGTTTTCTTCATAGTTTCAATTTATCTCACCAACAGCTATAAAAGCTTAGGCCCATATTTCATATATTTAGATTCTTAATTTAAATTAGATTGGCAATTATTACCATAAAGCATCAGATGACTTAATTATTGTCCTACCAATAGTGTCTTAACAATGGGTTGATAATTTTACATGTAATTACTAGGGTCTTCATTCAAACGTAAAACTTTATGGAACACCATGTGAGTAATACCATTTTTAAAAGAGGGATTATGTCTTTTTTCATTGCAGAAGAATTATGTGTCAGCATTTCTGTTTCAAATTGCCAGATCCAAGAAAATGTGGTAAGTCAACAAAATATAAACAAAATATATTCTTCTAATCATTCAGTATTAATTGCCCCTTGATGGATATTTTATATCAAAATCAAGGATGTTGGAAATGTAAAGAAGCAAATTGTTCCCTTTTTAAAAATAACCTAACATAGTGTTTTTTTAAAAAAAAGATTAAGTAAAATGCAGACTTAATCTGCATTTTAATAACAAAAACATATGTTTATGTTTATTAGATTTTTATACCGCCCCCTCTTCCAAAAAAGGGACTCAGGGCGGTGTACAGCCAGCTAAAACAAAAACAGTATAAAGTTATAAAATTAAAAACCATTTAAAATGATTAACAAGTATAAAAACTGATAAAAATTTTAAAATACCAAATTTAAAAACCCCACAAATCATTACTGGGCCAGGCCGGCCTGTTGGAAAAACAGGGTCTTTACTGCGCGCCGGAAGGTCTGAATATCGGTGATGGCCCGTATCTCTGGGGGCAAGTCGTTCCAAAGGGAGGGAGCCCCCGCAGAGAAGGCCCGCACCCTCGGGGCCGCCAACCGGCAACGCCCAGCCGGCGGAACCCCGAGGAGGCTGACCCTGTGGGAGCGCATTGGGTGGCAGGAGGTTGTTGGTGGCAGCAGGCGGTCCCATAAGTACCCAGGTCCCGAGCCATGGAGCACTTTAAAGACGATCACTACCACCTTGAATCGGATCCGGAAGGCCACAGGAAGCCAATGCAGCACGCGCAGGAGCGGTGTAACATGGGAGCTCCGAGGAGCTCCCAAGATCACCCGCACGGTCACATTCTGGACCAACTGCAGCCTCCGGACACTCTTCAAGGGGAGCCCATGTAGAGAACATTGCAGTAGTCCAAGCGGGAGATGACGAGGGCGGAAGTGACCATGCGAAGTGCGTCCAGATCCAGAAAGGGCCGCAACTGGTAAATCAGACGAATCTGACAAAAGGCCCCCCTGACGACGGCCGTAATGTGATCTTCTAAAGACAGCCGTACATCCAGGAGGACACCCAGATTGCGAGCCCTTTCCATGGGAGGTAAAATTTCTCCCCCCATGGCCAGCGATGGAATAAACTGGCTGTATCTGGGCGCAGGAAACCACAGTCACTTGGTTTTGGTCGGGTCGAGATGAAGCCTGTTAAGACCCATCCAGCTCCGCACGGCCTCCAGGCACCGGGTCATCACTTCGACGGCTTCGTTGTGGTGGCCCGGGGTAGAGATATACAGCTGAGTATCATCAGCGTACTGATGGAACTCTATCCCGAAACCACGGATGATCTCACCCAGCAGCTTCACATAAATGTTGAACAGCAGGTGCGAGAGCACAAACCCCTGGGGCACCCCACATAATAGGGGCCTCGGGATTGACCTCTGCCCCCCTGTCAACACAAATTGCGAGCGGTCGGAGAGGAAGGAGGAGAACCACCGTAAAATGGTGCCTCCCACTCCCAACCCCCCCAACCGCCGCAATAAGATACTGTGGTCAACAGTATCAAAAGCCGCTGAGAGATCTAACAGGACCAAGACAGAGGAACAACCCCTGTCTCGGGCCTTCCAGAGAACATCCACCAACGCGACCAACGCCGTCTCCGTGCTGTGTCCGGGCCTGAAACCCGATTGGAGGGGGTCTAGATATACCGCTTCATCCAGGTACTGAGGGAGCTGATGTGCCACCACACCCTCAACAACCTTTGCCACAAAGGGGAGGTTGGAGACCGGATGATAATTCTACAATAATGCTGGATCCAGGGACGGTTTCTTGAGGAGGGGCCGCACCACCACCTTTTTCAAGGCGGCGGGTAAAAGCCCCTCTCTCAAGGAAGCGTTAATGATCTCTTGGAACCAGCCTCATGTCACCTCCCAAGTGGCCAAGACCAGCCAGGAGGGGCACGGGTCCAATAAACAGGTGGTGGCATTAAGCCCCCTCAGTATCCTGTCCATGTCCTCCAGGGTAACAGGATCGAACTCATCCCAAATGACCTCACCGAAGTCCACCCCCGCCCCCCCGCCTGGAGGTGCCCAGTCGGAGTCCAGCTCATCCCGGATCTGAGTGATTTTGTCCTGCAGAAACCTAGAAAAGTCCTCGGCCCGTCCCTGCAAGGGATCCTCTCGCGCCTCCACTTCCAAAAGGGAGCGGGTCACCCTAAACAGGGCGGCCGGGTGATTTTCCACAGACACAATAAGGGCGGAGAGGTAAAATCGCTTCGCCGTCCTAATCGCCACTAAATACGCCCTAATATGGGATCGTAATAGTGTTCGATCAGATCCGGAACGGCTGGCCCTCCAACCATTCTCTAGGCGTCTTTTCCGGCGTTTTATCTCCCTCAGCTCCTCGGAAAACCAAGGAGCCGCTCAGGATCGGCACCGCGTCAGAGGCCTCAAGGGCACGACCCGGTCAAGGGCCCCAGCCGCCACCCTATCCCAGGTAGCCACTAAGCCTTTGACCGAGTCGTGTGTGTGAGTCTCGGGAAACGGCCCAACCTCCATCAGGAACCTATCTGGGTCCATCAGGCACCTGGGGCGGAACCATTTTATCGGCCCCGCCTCCCTGCGGCGGGGATGTGCGGAATGGAAGTCGAGTCTAAGGAGCGAATGATCAGTCCATGACAGGGGTTCTACAACAACATCCCCTATACCTAGATCATCCTGCCACTGATCAGTGACAAAAGCCAAATCCAGGATGTGACCCCCCCAAGCGAGTGGGGTCCTGAATTAATTGGGTCAGGCCCATGGCTGTCATGGAAGCCATAAACTCCTGAGCAATCCCCGAGGTCCCACCGGCAGAAGGCAGGTTGAAATCCCCCATGACCATAAGCCTGGGGGTCCCAACCGCCAAGCCGGCTATAACATCAAGGAGCTCAGGCAGGGCCGATGTCACATAGCAGGGAGCCAGGTATGTGATCAACAGGCCCATCTGAACCCTGGAACCAAACTTCACGAAAAGGGACTCACATCCGGTCGTCTGAGAAACAGTGGATTCCCTAGGACACAAATCTTCCTTAATAACCACCACAACCCCCCCTCCCCTGAGCTCTCGGCCGATGAAAGACCCAAAACCCGGGTGGGCACATCTCCACCAGGGGAACTCCTCCCTCTTGGCCCAACCAGGTTTCGGTAACACCTGCCAGGTCCGCTCTCCCCTCACAAATCAAATCATAGATGAGGGGGGCCTTGTTAACAACGGACCTGGCATTACGCAACATCAGCCGAAGACCCAGGGCCCGATGACTCAAACCACCCAGGGAACGGGACATGACTAGGGGGTCAGAGCGTGCCACTGCGTGTAAGCAGCGGGGTCGCGCTCCCAATATAGGATATGGCCCCCTATAACCACCAAATCTGCCTCTCCCGCTCACCATGCCGATAGACTATGTTCCGCCCTCCCTGGGACAACCCCCCCATCCTTGATATGACCCCACCCGACCCCAGCACCTCCCGGCAATGCTCGACCCGCGGCCTGGCCCCAGCCTCAGGCGGGTTGTTCCCCAACCCCCGCCCGGCCATCCTCTCTAACCCCAATAAAAATCTAGATAAAAATTTATATAAACAGGAACCCTCTTGTGGCCGCACCATCTCTCTGGATCCCAGGATCCGTCCTCAAGAAATATCTTCGAAAGTCTAGAGGGCCACTTAAGAGAAAGGGGGACATTTCTCAAGGCCCATAGATCTTCAGAGGAGTATCTCAACGGCACCCTCAGCTGGGCCTCCATTGACCGACGCTGGCAACATGGGGGCCCCACTGGCCGGGACCGGGGCTGGGCTTGAAAACGTTCAGGCAACATCCGTGTCCCACCTGGCCACCGTCCTCGCCTCCGCCGCCGACACCAAGGAGACGGTACCAAACATCGTCGTCCCCGTGGCCACCAGGTCACCGCCGTCGTCGGGGTCACTGAAGCCATAACCACTGCCACCGGAACCGCCGCCACCGCCATCGGATCAGAATGTCCCAACCGCTGAGGGTACTGTCGCCACTGTCGTCGGGGACTCCAAGCCCTCTTCCACGACCGAGGTCAGATGTCATCCACAGCCGCCACGGCGCCACCCGGGGCTGCCTTGGTAGTCAGGGGCAGGCTGTCTCACATGCGACCACCGTGGCGCCACCCACGACAGTCACAGCGGGCAGAGCCCGTCCCGTGGCCAAAACTTGGTTGGAGTAAGATGTCACTCGTGGCTGCCAAGTCCTCTCCTCCGTGGCCACCGCCATGCCATCTTTGGCCGTCACAACGCTCCCCACGGCTGCCGCCACGCCACCCGCGACAGCCGCCATGGCGAAGTCCAGCTGCGTCAGGGCGGTCCACATCACCGCTGCCCAGAAGCCGCCCACCGGGGCGGCTCGGGCGGCCATCCAACGGCAGCCCCACCGTCAACCCCGATATAATGAGAAATCTTGTAAATGGTACATTTCCTCAAGTGCAATGTGCCTGAATTGGATTAAATATACAAATGTTCAAACTTCAGATATCAAAAGCAATATATTTGTGCATGTCTGAACAGGTCTTTTACATAATTCATCTTCAGAATGTGTGTGTCACAGCTCTTCTTTCTTTTAACTGTGTGACATGTAGTTGACATTTCAATTTCTGCTATGGTGTCATTTTATCAGGTGAATGAATCTAATATTTGCTTTCTTCTGTCTATATCCTTTTCATAGGATATAAGTTCAGTGTATCAGATCTTTGCTGATGAGGTACTTGGTTCTGGTCAATTTGGAATAGTGTATGGAGGTAAGTTTGAATAAATATTACAGCACATGTGAAATATTTTGTCTGTAGGGTTGATATATAAAACAGACTTGCTCCTTCTTCTTAGTGGAAATATACTGTTATGGAAGTAATGTACTAATGGTGCAAGATTAATGATGTGTGATATATAGCAGAGATAGAAGTTCAGTTCCAACTGTCTAAAAAAATGATGGGAAAATGCTGGAGAACTTCTGCCAGTGACTAATTTTTTCCCAATCTGGAACTTTAAGACCATTAAGATCATATTTCAAAATTGGGAAGTGTAGTTTTAACACTACAGATTGAAGAAGGCAGCTATATATTTCACAAACTATTTGGGCAGTGGGCTGACATGATATAAAACAATTTCCTTAACATATCTTTTCATAGTTTGTTTTTAGCAGATTCCACATTACAACTCATTTCTACTGCCATAAGACAGTTTTCCCCCATAAATTTAGTTAACTGATTCTTTGGCAGCTCTGCTAATCATTAAAGTGCTACTTTTGTTCTTACTATATACCTGATAATGATTTTTATTTCCATATAATTAGCAGTGTCTTCTGTCGTTGCCTTTATTGGAGTGAAAAAAGTATCTCTCATCTACATTAAAATATTTACGGCAGCTACTGCTTCTGCTGTCAATCGTTTTTCATAGCTTGTGTACTCTAGCTTGATGTACATCCAGCAGTATTGAATAAGGAAATCCAGATTAGGTTTAGGCCCCTAAAATAGTAGCAGTAGCAGTGACTTGATATCACTTTGCTTAATATTCTCTGCAGCTATTGTGAATATGTGAATATTTTGTATATTCCTCAAATAGAATCATTAGGCCTTGTAATATTATAATAGCCACTTTGTTCATAGATCCCAATATCCTGTAGAATTGTATATAAAGCGGTTCTTAGATCAATGTGAAAAGTACATTTAAAAAGGAATAAAGTGCCTTTCCATTTAACAGCTAAAAAAAACGTTAAAAGGGCGTACCAGTATATCTTCTAAAATGTGTACATTTTAAATATGTCCTTCTCAACTTGAATATGTAAGCTTGTGATGCAAATAATAGCCTTAAGCAGAAAGTTCAGGAAATGTTTTTGCATCGTAAGGACACTCCATAGGCCGAGTTTGACCGGACACAGGTGAGGTCTCATATTAGGACTTACCTGGTGGCGATAGAGGCAGTGAAGCGTTTGCATGTTTCCGCCCTTATTGCTTCGGCAGAAAATCGGCCTGCCACTCTGTTTAGAATGACCCGCTCCCTGCTTGAGCCGAGAGCGCGGGAGGACCTCTTGCAGAGCAGAGCAGAGGACTTTTCCCGATTTCTGTACGACAAAATTGCTCAGATTCGGGGCGGGCTAGACTGCAGTTGGGTGGTCCCGGGGGAGGTGTCTGGGGCAAGTCTTGAGATGGTTATCTGGGAGCAGTTTGATCCTGTGACCGTCGAGGGTGTGGACAGGTTGCTGGGGAGGCTGAACACCACCACATGTTTGTTGGACCCGTGCCCCTCCTGGTTGGTTTCTACCTCTAAGGAGGTGACTCGAGGCTGGCTCCAGGGGATTGTCAATGCTTCGTTGAGGGAGCAATCGCTCCCTACTGCCTTGAAAACGGCGGTGGTGCGATCCCTCCTCAAGAAGCCTGCCCTGGATCCAGCTCTTTTAAATAACTACCGTCCAGTCACCAACCTCCCCTTTGTGGCGAAGGCTGTTAAGAGTGTGGTGGCGCATCAGCTCCCTCAGTCCCTGGAGGAAGCGACCTACTTAGATCCATTCCAATTGGGCTTCAGGCCCGGGTACAGCACCGAAACAGCATTGGTCACGTTGGTTGATGATCTCTGGAGGGCCCGTGACAGAGGCTACTCCTCTGTCCTGGTCCTATTAGATCTCTCAGCGGCTTTTGATAACTATCGACCATAGTATCCTATTGCAGCGGTTGGAGAGGTTGGGAATTGGAGGTACCGTTTGGCGGTGATTCTCCTCCTTCCTCTCTGACCGCTCGCAATTTGTGTTGAAGGGGGGAGAGGTCCACCCCTAGGCCCCTCGTTTGCGGGTGCCTCAGGGGTCGGTCCTCTCCCCTCTTCTGTTCAACATTTATGTGAAACCACTGGGGGAGATCATCCGTGGCTTTGGGGTAAAATGCCATCTTTACGCTGATGATACTCAGCTTTACATCTCTACCCCAAACCACCGCAACGATGCTGTGGAGGTTATGTCCCGGTGTCTGGAGGTCGTACGGATTTGGATGGGCAGGAACAGGCTTCGATTCAACCCTTCCAAGACTGAGTGGCTGTGGTTTCCGGCGGCCCGATATAGCCAGCTGACCCTGTCGCTGGCTATTGGGGAAGAGATCTTGACACCCACAGAGAGAGCTCGCAATCTAGGCGTCCTCCTGGATGCACGGCTGTCTTTAGAAGATCATATTACAGCCGTCTCCAGGGGGTCTTTTTATCAGGTTCACCTGATGCGCCAGTTGTGACCCTTTCTTGATCGGGATGCCTTACGCACGGTCACGCCCTGGTCACCTCCTGCCTGGAGTACTGCAACACCCTCTACATGGGACTCCCTCTGGGGAGCACCCGAAGGCTTCAAGTGGTGCAAAATGCGGCCGTGCGGGTGGTTATGGGAGCATCAAACTCCCATGTGACGCCTCTCCTGTGTAAGCTGCATTGGTTGCTGGTGACCTTTCGGGTTCGCTTTAAGGTTCTGCTTTTGACCTTTAAAGCGCTCCATGGCATCGGACCAGGTTACTTGCAAGACCGCGTTCTGCCAGTAGTCTCCCACCGACCAGTGCGCTCCCACAGGGAGGGTCTCCTCCGGGTCCCGATGGCATCTATGTGCCGCCTGGTGACCCCGAGAAATAGGGCCTTCTCTGTGGGGGCACCCGCCCTCTGGAATGGGCTGCCTCCTGAATTACGGACAACCACTGACCTGAGGGCGTTTAGACGTGCTTTGAAAACCTGGCTCTTCGAGCAGGCCGGCCTGGGCTGATTTTAAATTGGGGTTTTAAATTGGGATTTTAGAATTGGCTTTGTATTTTAACTATTGGGGTTTTAAGGTATAATTTTAGTAGCAGCCTTGAATTTAATCTATTTTTAACTTTTGTAATTGGTATTGTATTTTATTTGGCTGTGCACCGTCCTGAGTCCCTCGGGAGAAGGGCAGTATATAAATCTGATATATATATATAGACATATATAAAAATAAAATAAAATAAAGGCATGTCTATTTTTCTTTCTTTTGTCCCTGAATTTCTAGGATAGTCTTGCTGATTTTTGGAACCAAAAGAACAATTTTTGGTTCAATGATTTCCAAGTCTTCCATTCTTTTTTTAGTACAATTTTACCAGAGATACGTTAAGTTGTTAACAAACCCATTTAATGAAAATTTAACCCTATGTAATGAAAAGAATTGTGGATGCTTTAACACTGGAGGTTTTTAAGAAGTGATTGGACAAGGGCTGAAATGGTATAGGGCTTCCTGCTTAAGCAAGGGGATTGGACTAGAAGATCTCCAAGGTCCCTTCCAACAATGTTATCCTGTTAAATCCATTAAATGCATGTTGTCATCAATACTGCCTCTTTGTGCAAGACTACCTGAGAGACTTCCCCTGTCTCTTTTCTCTTTGTATTTGTGCAGGTAAACATAGAAAGACTGGAAGGGATGTGGCAATTAAAGTCATTGATAAAATGCGATTCCCTACAAAACAAGAAAGCCAGCTCCGCAACGAAGTGGCTATTTTGCAGGTACAAAACTGATGTAATCATACTCCATTATAGTATGTTTTTTTTAAAATTAGAAATTGTGAGCATATAATAAGAATCTATGTTGAGGTGCAATTTCTTGGTGGCTTTTTTGGGGGGTGTAATTCTTTATTCCTGGTAGATTACCTTTTGACCTGCTAAACAATGGAACCATTGCCCTAAATATTACAACATTTGTCTGAATACTATATGTAAAGAATCCTTCCTTATTCATTTGATATTTTGTCTGAGTCAGTACTGTACATTTCCTTAGAATTTGCATCACCCTGGGATTGTAAACCTGGAATGTATGTTTGAAACTCCTGAAAGGGTTTTTGTTGTGATGGAAAAACTTCATGGCGATATGTTAGAAATGATTCTTTCCAGTGAAAAAAGTCGGCTTCCAGAAAGAATCACCAAGTTCATGGTCACTCAGGTGAGTCTTTTGTTTTCAATCTTAGTGAGAGAGCCTTCTCTATTGTGGCCTGTCTTTGAGGAAAGCCCAAGAATGGTGGGTATACAGGTAGTCCTTGACTTACAAACAGTTCATTTAGTGACCATTTGAAGTTGCAATGGCACTGGAAAAAAAATCAAATTTTCACACTTAATGACCATTGTAGCATCCCCATGGTCACATGATCAAAATTCAGATACTTTGGAACTGACTTGCATTCATGATCCCTGCAGTGTCCAGGGGTCATGATCACCCTTTGCAATCTTCTGACAAGCAAAGTCAATGGGGAAGCCAGATTTACTTAACAACTGTGTGATTAACAACTATAATGATTCACTTAACAACTGAAGCAAGAAAGGTCGTAAAATGGGGCAAAACTCACTTAACAACTGCCTCACTTAGCAACAAAAGTGTTGGGCTCAATTGTGGTCATAAGTCGAGGACCACCTGCATACTCTCTTTGAGTGGCCTTAAAGATATGATTACTCCTGTCTGTTTTTAAAAAATGCAGGTTTACAATCATACCGTTGCTGTTTTCAATATTTTGTGTTGTTTATTTAATCACTTTATATGCTTTAGTCTAAAATGTTTATTTTTTAAAATTGAATCAAGGAAGCTTTAATTCAAAATAATGTATGCAAATATAACAATAGTTCTGGTGTATATGAGGAAAGCATTATCTAAATTATAGTAAAGAGACAATCTTATACCTGGCAAACTTTATTCTTGATTTAAAAAGAATATCTATATAGCATTTGCTGAATATTAAATGCACATAGAGACAAATATGTGTGAACATCACTTCCAAGAAAAATTAGTGTGTGGCAGGTAATTCTAATTGGGGATTAATATCCTAATATTCATTGTGTATGTAATAGGAATGGTAGGAGATTGAGATTTCATGCCACTATGAAGAAGTTATTCACCTAGTTACATTTGTAAGTAGCTGAAAGTAACTAGCTGAATAATTATACTGTCTCTTTGGGAAGCTGGTTTTTTTTAATTGAAAGGTAGAATTCTGGAAGTATTCCAACAAAAGAGTTCATTTGCTTTTAGACAAATATTGAATTGAAGCATAACCTCCTGGATTTGTAATGTCTGTTGGACAGACATTTGTACAGAACTGATTTTGAAAATATTTTTTTTCTTTTTTTAAAGATACTTGTTGCTTTGAGGAACTTACACTTCAAAAATATAGTGCACTGTGATTTAAAGCCTGAAAATGTACTATTAGCATCAGCAGAACCGTTTCCTCAGGTGGGTAAGGAAATAAGTATTCTTTGTAGGTCTGTTGTGGAAGAGGAAATCTAGAATAAGTTTTAATCTCTTTTCTTAAACTTTCTAATTTTTTTAGTGATTGGTAAAATTATTATTTTACAGCTAGAATATTTTTTCTCTAATTTAGCTATGTTTGAGTTGGAAAAAAAGTCACACTATACTACTGAAAATATATTTTTCCTGGATTAATGTGCTCATCCTCCACTAGAATTGGAAAAAATTAGAAACCTTAATAAAGTATAACCAATGCAAAGAAACTGTTACAACTTGCTAATTATATTGACCATATTTCATGTTTGTAAATACTCCATACACCTATCTGATTTTTTAAAAATCAGCCATGATAATTTGTTTTTAAGTTAACTGCATAGTAACTTAAGTAAAGAGTATTTGTTTTACAGGTAAAGCTGTGTGATTTTGGTTTTGCACGCATTATTGGGGAAAAATCTTTTAGGAGGTCTGTAGTAGGAACTCCAGCTTATCTTGCCCCAGAAGTACTTAGGAGTAAAGGCTACAATAGATCGCTCGATATGTGGTCTGTAGGTGTCATCGTCTATGTGAGCTTAAGTGGCACATTTCCATTTAATGAAGATGAAGACATAAATGATCAGATCCAAAATGCAGCATTTATGTATCCACCAAATCCCTGGAAGGAAATATCTAATGAAGGTAAATATCATTAGACAACTTACATTTCATATTTTCTGCATATTAGTAAAATCTATAACATTTAATTGGAATGCAGCAATGACACGACAGTAAATTAGATGATTGCTATTAGTGACTGCTATTCAGGAACCATTGGGAATCATTTTCCTGTGACTGAGCAAATGGAAAAAAAAGCTTTTACTCTGAAATGGTAAGCTGCCCACTTAATGAGTTAAAGCCTTATGTATACTGTAATTGATAGGCTTTTTCTTGAACTTCTTAAACCTTCTGAAGCTTTGATATTATGCGGCAGCATATTCTGGGCTTTCCCAGCTTTAGAAAGGGAAGGAGATTTAATTACTGATGAAGCTCCATACTGTATTCTGCTCCCTGTGAAAAAAATGTTTTTTACTTACAGTGTGTTTAAGTAGACATAGCATTTCTATTTTCAAGGCTACCCTTTAAGAGCATTCAGAAGCTTCAAATGATGCAGAATGTGGCAATAAGGGCTTTGGAAGTGAATGGCCCATAGAATGGCCCATATTACACCCTGTTCTGCAAGCTGCACTGGCTACTGGTTTGCTTTTGGGTGCAGTTTAAGATATTGGTTATTACCTTTAAAGCCTTACATTACTTGAAGAACCATCTTACCCCAATGGGACAGACTGGCCCCATCCATGTGGCAGAGGAGGTATGCTGTGGATCCTGTTGGTCAAGAATTCCAGCCAGCAAGATCCAGATGAACCTTCTCTGCCATGGCGCTGCCCATTGGAAGATCTTGCCCCTCCTAACCTTCCATAAGTCTCCCAAAACCTGGCTCTGCCAGTTGGCTTGGGTTCCCAATGGGGGAATGTCACGCTGGAGGTGATTGATTCCACCTCCTCCCTGCACATCCTGCTCCCTCTCCTCCCATCTTTTAATTTATAATTTTATATTCTTTGTATGTGTGTGTGTTTGTATGTGTGTGTGTATGGTTTTAACACTTTTAATGTTGTAAGCTGCCCAAAGTTGCCATGTGGTAGATGAGTGGCAAATAAATTTAATAAATAAGTCTAAAACACTAATTTTGAACATGTATTTCTCAAAAACCTTTTTTGGTTGTAGACTTAAAAGATACTATATTTCTGTTTTGAGTATGCTATACTGCTATTAAGCACATTTAATTCTGATGCTATATATGAATTGACTTCTTGATTTTTTTTAATCCAATTGTATTCTTTTTACAAGGCTTTAATGAATGATAGAAACTTGAAGGGGTTGTTGAAAAACCCCTAAAACTTGTATGGAATGTCTGCATTGAAAGTTAGGAAATAGACAAAGTATCAAATAAGTAATTAAAGGATTTCTACTTTAAGAAACAGTCTAACTTGATTTCAAATTAAAGAATCTTGGTGTTTATTTAGAGGTAGATGACCTCGATTATCAATATTTTTTTAAATGTTGTTTTTATATCACTAAAAAGCTTTAACTCTTCCTCCAGAATAAACATATCCATATGAGGATGGAATGTGTATAGGGAATAGATAGAGAGAATGATGAAAAAAGATGAAATATTTACCGATTGCTTTTTTATTTGCTTCCTCAGCTACTGATTTAATAAATAATTTGCTTCAAGTGAAGATGAGAAAACGTTACAGTGTTGACAAATCACTTAGTCATCCTTGGTTACAGGTAGAGTTATGTACCATACTAATATGAATAGTATCTGACAAATCTGGAATGAACTGAGGCCTTGAAAATATTTAAGTGTTACTCAGTTCAAACTTTCTATTATCTTCCCTGTCCCATTTTTTTGATGTATTATTCTGCCTTTTTAACAGGTTGTGTTCAATTATCAATAATACTTAGTATTTATGTATTACTATTGGCTTAGATATTCTTATATAAGTTTATGGACTCCTCCTCATTCTGAAAGACTACAGAACAGGATATATAGTAACTTTGCAAAAAGTCTGGGGAAGGGCAAAAATGAGCCCCATTTAATTATTCAGATTTAATGGGTCAACTCAGATGGAGGACCTAGAGGATACCCAGGCTCGTAGGGTGTCTGTTATTTGTCCTCACCAATTAATTTGGTGACCTGTCTATGAATTAAGAGGGGTTTAGGAAAGCCGATAACTGCATCAGGAGCAACAAGAAGGCAGTTTCTTGTGGCCTTGGATATGTAGCAGTTAAAAATATAAAGCAACACTAATTCTCATCTTTTTTTGGTGTAGCCTTTTCTTTCAGACCTATTCTGTAAAAATTGTAACATTGCCTAACTTATCCCATATATTTTACTAGTTTATATTTTATATTCTTTTTTAGTCAGCTGTTTTACCAGGTATCCAATCTTGCTTCTGGTTTAAAGTATTATGCATCATTTTGTTTTTAAGGTGAATAATTTCTCTATTAAGGATATTCTTCTGCTTAGAAAGGCCAAAGCAGATGGAATTGTTTAACCTAGTGATGGCAAACCTTTTGGGCCCCAAGCGCCCAAAGCACACACGCGTGCATACCCAAAATGCAAGGCACGCCCCCACATGCGTGCACATCCTGCATATGCACGTGCCCCTGCATGCATACGCCTCCCACACATGTGCCCCACCCCCGCATATGTGCAGCAGAGACCCAAAGGCCAGCTGGCCAGCAGGAGGCATGTATGCATACGCGGTGGTTGAGCTGGGGCGACAGCGCACATGCCCAGAGAGGGCTCTGTGTGGCACAGGTGTCATAGGTTCTCCACCACTGGTCTAACCTACCATAAGTATTATTTATATAAAAAAAGCTACATTGGATTGGATGTAATTAGTAGTTTGATGGGAGATAAATGCTAAAGAAAAGTTATTTTGAAGGAAATTATTGTCATAAATACATGCGTCTATGTGGTCATCGGGAAATGTACTATATTTTGAATATTGTTAAATTTTCCATTAAGTTTTTTCTTTTTGCAGGATTATCAAACTTGGCTTGATCTTCGGGAGTTTGAAACTCGCATTGGAGAACGTTACATTACCCACGAGAGTGATGATGCTCGCTGGGAAGAACATGCATATGAGCACAATCTTGTATATCCCAAACATTTCATTATGGCTCCCAATCCAGATGATATGGAAGAAGATCCATGATTCATTGGAAAAAGCATTTTAATCAAGTTCTGATACTTTGGAACAATTGATGCTTTTGGTTGTTCAGATGATTCGGCGTCTAAAGCTATGAAGGCAAGATCCTGCATCACTTTGTGGATGGACATCTGGGAAGCATCTTTATCTTTCTAGTTTCTATGATTATGAATATCACCCAGCACTGAGTTAAAAGCCATGAAGTATTTCTGTAATATTGCCTTATTGGTACATCACACAGATGTTACTAACAGCTTATGGACACAGAGACTTGATGTATGTGAATTTTCTTCTTTTTTTTGTAATTTACACAGTAACGATTTTTTAATGTTTTCTAGTTCTTATCTATTTAGGCAAAGATACTATTTTCTGGTATTTAGATAACATTTATAAGGAAGCTATAAAGAATCATGAACATATATGCCGTGACAAAAAACTAGAAATATGCAAAACTTTTCATTCTGAAATATCTTGAGTACAAAACTTCATGAAACTTTACAAACATCCTTTTCAAGTGTGAAAGTATTGTTTTGAATGGGAAGCAGGTAGTTTTGAATATTTTGGATGTGTTTTGAGCAGTTTTAGCAAGCTGTTTGAAAGAAAATCTGTTGCATGCCTCTTCCAAAAACACTTGATTAAAAAAAACAACCTTTAAGTGATTATTTGCAAGTGAACTGCGTATACTTTGAAAATGTAAATGATGGGAACCAATAATGCTGTTCAGACCATTTAAGATCTGAACATTGAGGCATATAATTCAATAAAACAGTTTATTAAGCTATGGGAATGCAGAATAGTAATAGTACCTGAATACCATATACACTATACAAGTTACTGCAACTTAAGCTGAAGTTCTGACAATGTGTTCTCATTTCTGCATATATCTTTTTGTTTTAAATTGCAAGATTCATTACCTAAACACTCCAAAATAAAAATGCTTTTGTTACTTTTCTACCTTTCTAGCAGGTTTGTAGTTACTTTCTGAGTTCAATTCTCTTAAGATTAAATTGCTAGAAAAATAGATAATTGAAGCATTTGAGAAAGCTTCAGCAGAACATAATGCAATTATTTAATATGGAAAGAATATAATTTCCTTTTAATATTTTTATATTGGTTTGTCTGTTAGCCAAACACTCCTATTTTCAGTTTTAGCGTTTTTCTAATATCCCAATTTCAGATAGTTTATAATTGACAAACCTTTTTCAGGATGATGGAAGGTAAAATGCAAAAAATTTTAACATTACTTCATTTTTATCCTCATCAGTAGTAACAGCCAGAATGAGTTCATGCAGAATGAAAAGTGGTATTTTATTCATAGATTACTATTTATCACTTAATAATTAGTGATGGAAAAATGAGGGACTGTACTGAGAAAGATGTACAGAGGTAAAGTCTTAATCAGAATTAAATCTAGAAAAACATCTTTTTTTCTAGCTAATGAACTAATAATTTGCCAACTGCTACCTTTCCCACATTAGATGTTAGAGTCAGAGCTGGAAAAGATATCCACTGCAGAGATGGGGGATGATAAATACATCTTGCTGGCTCCAGTGATTGAAATATTCAAAAGTACTTCAAGATATGCTGGAAGTTGATATGGAATAGTTGAAAGTATTCTCTCCTAGATTGAAAATACTCGAGCAAGTTAAATCACAACCTAATCTCTACTAGAACTGAATGTACCTGTTTTTCCTTGACTTTTTATAAATTTATGCCAAAAGAGAATCACAGATGTTCCCAGTGCCATTCATTAACAGGGCTATTGTATATGTCTCCTTAGAAATATATCCCACTGAGTTCAATGGGACTTACTTCCAAGTGAGTATGTAGAGTTGAATAGCTATAATTTAAATAGTTGCAAGTCACTTCTAGAGAATGTATTATACTTCATGTTATGCCTCTTAGGTTATTCTTTTGTTTTCAGGATAACAATGTTATATAGTATTAGAACAAGAATACAAATGTTATTGGGGCCAAAGAAAAAAAATAACTGGAATGTTTCTACTCTATAAAGCTGTTACACATACTCTACAACAATAAAATTACATAGCTAGCATTCTAAAACTGTTCCTTTGAATGCCTAAATTACTGCATCAAAGCTTTAAATTGACATTTGTTCCAAATGAATTTGTACCCAGAATTGCATTAGCATTATTTCTTTTTGAGGTAAGTTGCATTCATCGAAAAATAGTGCTGTATTGATTCTAGAAAATACTTAGTAAAACTTTTAGTCTCAAAAGACACTGTCAAGTACCTTTTATATTTTTATATATCTCATTGTTTGTAAATATCCTCTAAGCTTGAAATAAATTTTATTTCCCTACCGTGTTTTTTTCTATTCATAAAAATACTTTTGTGGTAAGAGATCTGATAAAATATATTAGAATGATTAATATTGCAATATTGTCAAGTTAGTTTGAATCTGTTATGTGAAATTTGATCTTTTCTTAAGTTCACTAAAATGCACTATTGAAGTGAAATACGATACAACAGCCAGTGTTTTTAATGATATTCTTGGCAATAGCTTGTAGCAAACTTGAGTTGCAACCTTTTTGAATAGCCTCTGTTTAGCCAAGTCATGTTGGATGTTTTATTATTATAAGCATGATATAATAGTTGTGGAATTTAGGATGGATTTCTCAGAAATTAGGACAGGCTGCTTTTGTTAAAAAGCTTATACTGCTTATATTATTTTCTGTCCTTCATTTTTCTGAAATGAATTACACACCATATTAACACATTAACCATTTATTAAAACAAAATAGTACAGAGATCTGCATTTACAAATGAAAACGAGCTTGCATGGTTACTCAATTTGTACTAGCTCTCTGTTTTCTGAAGACACCCTTATATTATTAGTAGCCATATACAGGTAATTCTTCTTATGACAATTGGGACTGGAATTTCTGTTCTAAGCGATGCAGTCGTAAAGCACAGCCACATCACTTAGTGATGGCAAGTCCCTGTAGTCCTAATTGTTGTTCACTAAATCTTTGGCTGTCAGTGGGGAAGCCAGCAGGAAGTTGCAAGCCTCAGGTTGGCAGGCAGCTACTGCTAGGTTGAGAAGGGAATGAGGGTGTATGTGAGAGCAGTGAAATTACTTATCCAACAAATTTGGAAATTCTTGGGGGGGGGGGGGGGGAATTAAAGAGCAAACTTTAATTATGAAACCCTTTCACAGTACAGTATTGTACATTTTTCTATCTAAAACTCCTCCCACCTTTCAGCAGCAGCATTTTGTTTTTAATTTTACTGTATCAATGATTCCCTATATTGGCTACATGTTACAGGAGTATGATTGAAATCTTCCAGAGTTAAGGTAATTCAACTGTCTTCCTGATAGATTTAGGTAAATCTAGATTTTTACCAGAATGCATATTCTGATTTGGAGTTCATTTCCATAAAAGTTCTCCAAAGCCAGCAATAGGTGATGAAAGTGAATGATCTGGCTTAAATCTGTAATGAGGTAAAAGGGCAAAAAAATAAAAGTGTTCTCCCATTTTATTCATGAGCATTTGATAACCTTGAAACAGATGACTTCGAGTGACTGCATCATCAGCATTCTGCAGTAGAACCTACATAAAAAAAGATATTATTTTCCAATCCCAAAATTCACTCCTCTCCTTCCCAATATGTATATATCATGTAGTTTTAGGTATCGGTTCTATCTGTTGAGTAAATACAAGAGTCAAAAGCAGTGATTTAAAAAGATCAAACAACTTTTGATTTCTTTTGTTTTCTTGAACAAAAGAAACATAGTGGTTAAGATAGAAACCTAGCTTCAATCTACCTCCAATCCTGAAAACTCCTATCTTTTTGTAAGTGCCTAAAGATGTGTCTCTGACAGTTGACTTGGGATCCCTGTGGGAGCACAGCACAATGGAGGTGGTTGATGGAGTAATAACAGATTCCCCGCTCTGCCTGTGCCCTCTCCATGTGTCCTTGGCTTTAATGTCTTGATTTTAACTTTGTTTTAACTGTATATGCAACTGTAAGCTGCCCAGAGTATATGTGTGTGTGTGTGTGTGTGTGTATACACACACACACATATAAATACATAAATACATACAGACCGGTGCGTTCCCACAGGGAGGGCCTTCTCCGGGTGCCGTCGGCCTCTATGTGTCGTCTGGTGGCCCCCAGGAGTAGGGCCTTCTCTGTGGGGGCCCCTGCCCTCTGGAATACTCTGCCACCTGAGATACGCACCAGCGCGGACCTGAGGGCCTTCAGGCGTGCGCTAAAAACCTGGCTCTTTGAGCAGGCTGGCCTGGGCTGACATAGGTTTAATTGTCTCCTTTAATTTGGTTTTAATTTGGGTTTTAACATTCGTAGGGGGAGGGCTGTTTTTAGCCTAACAGCCTATTATTTAATAGTATTTTAACTTTTGTACTGATTGGGGTTGATACGGCTGTACACCGCCCTGAGTCCCTCGGGAGAAGGGCGGTATATAAATGTTATAATAAATAAATAAATAAATAAATAAAATACATATTCCAACTTACCTCATAGAATTGCTGTTGGGATAAAATGAAAGAGTTTCCCTATCTAACTTGATTTGAGCTCTTGGTGAAAGCAGATTAATTAATAAATTGATTACAAAATTAACCCTCACCTGCAATCTAACATCAATGCCCATATTTTTCAAAAATTCCTTTTGCTTTAAAGGTCCCAAAGTGGCTACTCTTTTCTGTACCATTCTTTGCAAGTAGCTGAAATCTACATCAGCAGTGAGATCTGCAGATCCTGGTGACAGTAATACATCATGAAGTTTATGACCACGGAATCCCTGAAAATAGAAAATAAATAAGACAAGTTCACGTGTGTGCTTTCTTAAGTGGTCAATTTTATTTTTGAAGGTGAGAGTCCTGATTATTGCTACCCTATTTGTCATGGAATTAGGATTCTTGCATTGTATCTTTTTAAAAGAATGAATTATTTTTTAGACTTTCTAAAGGGTGAAATATAGAAAATCAGTCAATGTTCTCCAATGAGCTGCTCAGAGCATCCAGTATTGGGAGATGCTTCAGTCTCTGTTTGTCTAGGCTGGGCTAATTTTCTAGGACGTTCTTCCTCCTCCCCAGGACTCCTCCCTAGCGTCCCCCAGTTTTGGCGAAGACAAAGTGATGAACACCTCGCCTCTATCACCCTGTCAAATTATTGGCTGGAACAGGACCCCACCAGATGGAAATTGGGTGGGGCTGGATGCTCTTCGCAGCTTACAGAGAACGGGCGTATCAGGTAAGTACCAACGCCCTTTCTTCAATGAGCTGCTGAGAGCATCCAGTATTGGGACATACCAAAGCTTGGCTTGTCCTACGGGAGGGTCTCCATCTGGTTAGGAGTCCCCTCCTGGTCCTTATGGACCTGTTGTAAAACTCTCCTGCCAAAGGAACCCTCAGCGGAGGCAAAGACATCTATTTTGTATTGTCTAATGAAGGGTGATGGAGGCCCAAGTTGTTGCATGACAAATTTTTGCTACTGGTGCTTGCGTGGCCCACGCCGCCAACATTCCAGTGCTCCTGTCGAATGCGCTATTATACCCCTGGGCACTGGTATTGATTGAGCCTCGTACGTTTTAGCAATCGCGGCTCTCAATCACCTACCTATTGTCGAGGATGAGACTTTGCGTCCCTGAATGGTTGGCTGAAAGACAAGGCAAGACCTCTGTATTTTTCATTCTGACAGACTGGTTCTTCGTCCAGACCCCACATTCATACCAAAGGTTAATTCAGCAATTCACAGGCTCAAGAACTAGTCCTCCTGAACTTTTGTCTGAGACAAACTCAAGGTCTTGAACGCCAATGACATCAGCTTGACGTGAGATGGGCTCTACGTACGTATTTAAACCGCACGGCTCTTTAGGAAAACAGAGGCTCTTTTCGTTTCCTTTCAGCCAACCACTCAGGGACGCAAAGTCTCATCCTCAACAATAGGTAGGTGGTTGAGAGCCACGATTACTAAAATGTATGAGGCTCAATCAATACCAGTGCCCAGGGGCATAATAGCGCATTCGACAGGAATGCTGGAATGTTGGCGGCATGGGCCACACAAGCGCTAATAGCAGAAATTTGTCGTGCAGCAACTTGGGCCTCTCCATCATCCTTCATTAGACAATACAAAATAGATGTCTTTGCCTCTGCTGAGGCTTCCTTTGGCAGGAGAGTTTTATAACGGGCCCATAAGGACCAGGAGGGGACTCCTAACCAGACGGAGACCCTCCCGTAGATGTCCCAATACTGGATGCTCTCAGCAGCTCATTGGAGAAAGGGCATCGGTACTTACCTGATACGCCCGTTCTCTGTGAGCTGCAAAGAGCATCCAGCCCCACCCAATTTCTGTCTGGTGGGGTCCTGTTTCGGCCAACGATTTGACAGGGTGACAGAGGCGAGGTGTTCATCACTTCGTATTCGCCAAAACTGGGGGATGCTAGGGAGGAGGAGGAGCGCCCTAGAAAATTAGCCCAACCTATACAAACAGA
Source organism: Bungarus multicinctus (assembly GCA_023653725.1). NCBI lineage: Eukaryota > Metazoa > Chordata > Lepidosauria > Squamata > Elapidae > Bungarus > Bungarus multicinctus. Next base: position 64,987,912 of record CM042836.1, on the reverse strand, counting down.
GACTGAAGCACCTCCCAATACTGAATGCTCTTCACAGCTCACAGAGAATGGGCATATCAGGTAAGTACCAATGCCCTTCTCTAAAAAGGAAGTAGGCCAGTGGTCCATTTCAAAATTTTTTTACCATCGGTTCGGTGGGTGTGGCTTGGTGGGCGCGTTTTGCATGCGCGCACACTTTGCACACGCATGCGACAAACGTGCACTTTGCGCAGGTGCAGAGGCTTTCCAACTCACCTTCTGCAACCCTGCACTCTCTCTGTCACTTCAGCAGCTGCTGTGCGGCCATCTGCTGTGCCGTACAAAGCAGCTGCACTTCAAAAGCAGGGAATAAAGGTTAGAATGGGAGCCCGGGTGGACGGGTGGGCCCAACAGCAGAGGATCGGAGAGAACTGGTTCGGTCTCCGCTGCTCATCGGCACTACTGGCTCTGGAGAACCGGTACAATACCACCGCTAAAGTAGGTACCTAGGCAATTGTGAAGATCTGGAATTTAGCTTGAGTTTGAGGAAACAAAGGGATTGTTCAAATGTGAATTATTTCAAATATTTAGGGCAAGTGGATTGCATCCAAGGATATTAAGCTTGCTGATGGTTTCATGAAATCTTTATTAATTATATCTGAGAAATCTTGGACAATGTGAAGTAGCAGACAACTGAAGAGATAAATGACCCTCATCGGGGTGGGGAGGAGGGGGAAGAAGAGTATCAATGGAAAGACAGACCAGACAGCATGTATTGACCTAGGAAAATGTAAAATCAATTACAAATGATTACTGGGTAAGTACTTGGAAACACACAATATTCAGAAGCTACTATGGATTTGACAGCCACAAAGCTGGCTAACCTTACTTTGTTTTCTGATTAGTAATTCCTTGTTGTGGTTGTCGTATACAGTAAAGTATCTGACAAACTATCCTTGACATTTTAAAACAGTAGCTTAATATGTCTGTCTTGATAATGTGTCTATAAAATGAATCTAAGGCTGGCTCAACAATCATAGTCTAAAGAAGCTAATTGATCGTTCTTCATACAGAGTGAAGTATCAAGCAGCTCAAATGAGTGGGTAGTTTTTCAGAGACATGGATGAAATACAGATATAAACTTCACTGGCATATTGGAACAGCAGTCATAAAACACATTGACAGTACCAGAGATGTGGGGAGAGAGCTACAGAAGTTATATCAAATCATATTTCAAATCCTGCTTTTATAAAGTGAGAAGTTTTAAACTAGCTTTTCCCATACATTCAGGCATGTCTATTGGAGACAAATGTTTACATTTTTTTCCATTCCTGCTTTCCTCCTAGATAGCTTTCATAGGCTGGGCTGGCAACCTTTCACAGTCAGAACCCTAATATCAGGCTTTAAATGAGAGGCCACAAGATTCAGTCTTAGGGATGTACAGGAAAAGTCCTAGGGATGTACAGGAAGAAGGGAAATAATGCTTATCAAATCTGCAGTTGACACTTTACTGGGTACAACAGCCATCTTCCTCTTTCTATCACCCAACTGAAATCCACATATTCAAATACAATGAAGTTATATAAATCAACTTACTCGGAAAGTATCAGTTTTGGTTCCATCATGACCATAATCTATAATCAGTGCTGCTCCTCCATTGTTTTCAACATGAGAAGCAAGCTTCTGGATGATGACACCAGCATCAGGACATACTTCCACATGATCTCTGGATTCTTGATCCTAATATAAAATTTAAGTTGAACTATAATTGTTAAAATGATCCATTAATACCATGCTGCAATATACAGCTTGTACAAAAGACAGTGATTTTTGAATTATTATTCTCCTTGCTAAGCACATTTATAACAGGAGTGTTTCAATAGAACTTCAATTTCTAGACAGCTTTAGAAGAAATATAGCAAAAAATTAATTACATAAATACTGTCTTAATAATGAGATTCCTGAAAGTCATATAAAGAAGTTAAATCTGATGCATATATTGATGTGACATCAGTTTTAATTTAATTGTGGTATTATTAAACATTTTGATTAAATCAAGGTGACAAGTTGAAAAGAATTTATAACAGTTATGATTGCTTCAGCTAACTATATTTTAAAAATGATGATCTTGGACCACTATAGAATTGCAATACAATTTCAAAAGAAACACCACCACCCCAGATTATATAACCTAGAAATATAATCAAAATAATCAGAAATTTACATGTATGAAGGATTTTGAGGCAGGAGTGGCAGATGGTGCAAGGACAAATCGCAGCTTATCAGAAGCTTCTGGATCAATATCAATCAACAACTCACGCCACCCATTTTCTGTTTTCTGTTAATTGAAAAGGCAAAATAGAATACTATGGATTCATCGGGTAAGTGTACTGATTATCACTTCTGATTAGGCTTGTTTAAAACATGAATCTCGGATTTAAAAACTCCTAATAATATTTAATTCTGGTGTTAAATAAAACATTTTAAAGACTAATATTGGAAGTTTTTCATTTAGCAACTTGTACGATGAAGTGTATCTCCAGCTCAGTGTTTAGATTAACAATAAAGTTTCAAACACAAATTTAAGTTAATTATACAGTTAGAAGTATTTTTATTTTTAAATGTGTCTATATGCATATAAAAGCAGCATCTCTGAAGTGGATTGTTAGACCATTATTTTTATGAATGGCCTATTTCAGCTAGACGATGAGTCAAAATTTATGATTCTAGTGTATGAAAAAAGAAGCAAAATCTATCTCAGTGTAGACATTTCTTTTGGAATTTTATTGCAAAGTATTACTGAAGCAGAGAAACTACATTAGTTATGACGGTTGTCTACACACACAATCTTGCAATTTCAGAACTAAATTCTAAGTCTTGGACCATTTGTTAGTAATAAATACATCTAGTAGGGCATGATCACCCATGACTAGATGACCTTTGTATAATGGGTTCACTTAACAACTACAGCTTAACCATCACTGCAAAATGTTATAGAATTGGACATGGTCCTGCTTTACGACCTTCAGGATTTATGACAGAAATTGTGGACACAATTGTAGCTATGCATTGAGGCCTGTCTATAGTACTGAATTTTATCTTTCTCTTTCATGCAGTTGTGATTGTGCATAGGGATTCTCAAATTCATGTGTTTTGATTCCATGATATCTGCTGTGTAACTCACAAAGCGTAATAATTACATTATTCTTTTATGCTTTTGTGATTTATGTAATATTATAGAATCAGTTGGAATATGTGCCAATACTGTAGTTATATGTTTATATATTTAATATTGTATAAAAACTCCAGTTTCTTATATATTAAAGAATATGTAATTAAAAGGTTCTCGATGTGACTTTTTTCTGATTTGCAAATTATGTCACATTAACACATTCCTTATAGAATTTATTGTAATAGGTATCTTCAGGTAAAGAATATCTATATTAATGTGGTCACTATTTCTACCATACCTCAGCAAATATTATAAAAACATTGAACAATTTTTAATCCAAATCTTATAGTAGTATGTGATCATACCTGAAATTTATGAATAGGCAGAGCATCAAGAAATTCATGTGCTAAATAAAAACTGTTGCCTAGGTAGAGGGGAAAAAAGGATCAGTCAAAAATAAAAATGCCTCAATTTTTATAATATACAGCCAAAATCTTCATTAGGAATTATTTTTATGAATGGCCTATTTCAGCTAGACGATGAGTCAAAATTTATGATTCTAGTGTACTCAATTATATTTCAATATATGTTGCAGGAGTAACTGCTTATATTTTACTTTTCCAAGAAAACTGCATGGACAAATGAGAAACAATGACTATTATTGTCGGAGAGAACCTTTCTATCTAGATGGTTACAAAGAGTCGATACCTAATTAAAAGCTTAATTGATCAAGGCTTCTGGGTTAATTTTGTTATATACATCAACAAAAGAAACTTGATAGAATGCAAATGTACAAAATTCCAAGAGGATGCTACAGGCTTAACGTTTCCTGAAATAATTCTTAAATACAAAATGAGGGTCTACTGCAAAACTATGTTTACAGACATAAGCAACGGACTCTTTCAAGAGTTTAACTGGATATTTTCAATGAAATATTTTCATACTCATTAAAGCCAAACCATAGCTACATGTACCTTAACTCTAGATTATCTCCCTTCATTGCAAAATTTATCTTAATTTTAACAAATTATTGAGTAATAAATAATTTTTAGTCTCAACTGCTGACTGAAAGCAATAAATGAAGTAGTTCTTACCTTCTGGCACTTCATTCAAGTTTCTATACCAGAAAATTGGTATCCCAGTCTTACTAATTCCATGCATGTAAGCACTGGAGCTTTCTGGCAACTCTACTTTTTCCTTTGTCAGCACTGATGCCTGCATCTCACTTAATTTTGGACTGACTTCCACCAAATGAACGGAAATTTCACAGTTAGCAAGTATGGAGCTCAGCTGAGTAAAAACCTATGAGCACAGAGAATTATTGTTATAGCTTACAACTGACTATTCATTTACTCATCCAAAACTGGATTTTGAAACAAAAATAATCCAACATATTTATTTGGTTGGATAAATCTAATCTTTTTCAAATTTATTTGCTTCCCTCATTACCTGGTTTGTCCTTTTCCTCTTCTTTTTTCAAGCTTTGCCTATTCTTGAAAATGTAGCACAATATGCTAAATACCACATTAGCCCCAGTATCCTACTCCACACTGGTTCTATATCACTGATAAATCAGATAGCATACAATAGTTTGGCATTCCTACAAATTGATTCTGGTGGAGCAGTAGTTAAAGTGCAGTATTGCAGGCAAACTCTGCCCACAGCCTGGAATTTGATCCTGAAAGGGCTCAAGATTGATTAAGCCTTCCATCTTTCCAAGGTTGGAAAAATGGGGACCCAGATTGTTGGGGGAAATATGCAATGTATGAAAGCTCATACATTGTAAACTGCTCACAGATGTTAAAATTCTATTGCTATTTTGTATTAGAAATAAATAAATAAAAACAAGTCATTAACATATAGCTAAGTACAAGACTAACAAACAAATAAACAATTGACAGTTGAAAAAAATAGATAATGAACTTAACAATAACATTGAAAGACACTTTTACTTTGGTTTCTGCTTTTCTCAATTTTTAAATGCTGTTTTGTGATTCAACGAGACAAAATATGAAAATATGAAAGTAAATGAAAATACCAAAGTTATATAAGTTAAGAGCTTACAAATCATGCCACATTAAGATAACAGTCTTTATCAATGCATACAAATTTGTGGGTGCATGAAAGTACGTTTATATTTTTGTGCAAGCTTAAACAATTGCAAACGGATGTAAAACTGGAAAAAATGAACTTAAATTTGAAAAATTATGACACAGAAAATAAATTTAACAAATTTGTTTTACTGTTTTACTTACCCTTAAAATATCATCTATAAGACTACCTCTACCTGGGCCCAGTTCCACCAGCTGAAATTTTGGAGATTTTCCTGTAGCCATCCATTCACTAACAAACCAAATACCTATTAACTGAAGAAAAAAAAAACCTTTTAAGCTGCAAAACTGGACATATTTATAAACTGTAAGTGATACATGTGTGTATATTTAATATGTAAAATTACAGGGAAAATAAAACAACCCCACATATTTTGCACATAATGAAATTATTTCAATCATGTTGAAATTAATGGGAGTTAAATAGTTTAGGACTGCATTGGGTAGACCTTGGAATCACCCAAGAAAACATAATAGATCACCAGTTCTAATACTAGAAATAATGTTCAATTGATGGAGGAACTTTGTTTTTAACTCCCTGATTATATTTGTTGTGTCTCTCTTCCAAGTTCTAGAAATATTTCTTTAGTGTAGCTGAACCCTAAAACTGGCATAATGGTGTATGACCAAAACAGAATTTAGTGGAACTGTAAATCTAAACTATTTCTATTTGCATAGCTTAAAAACACATTTTCCTTTATTTATTTTATTTATTAAAAAAGATTATACATTTCACATGCTACCTAACAACATAACTAAACTTTCTTGAATAGAATTTCTTCTTTTTTTTTACCATTAGTGAAATTTAGATCTCAGAAAAAGTATCAGATGAAGTTGTTAACTTTATTAGGTCATGAAGCTTTTTTTGTTCAAAGAAGCTCAGAGTGCTCCAAAACAGAGCAGCAATATGACAGGAATATAAAAAAATTACATTACCATTTCATGTAAAAATATTTAAGTACAAATTCCAACAGTAAATTATCTCAATAGTATTAAAAATATAACAAATTCTAAATTAATTACAAAATATTAGTTACAAAACACAGTGTCTCAAAAACTGTTAAAAACCATTGGAGCCCAGAAGCAAATGACAAAAGAACATTCTAGTACAGAGCTTCAAACTCCTGGCTCATGGGACAGATGCGTCACATGCTGGCCACGTCCATGCCCGGTTTAGCAAAGGCGGAAAAAGTCCTGGTATGTTACATGATGTTGGCTTGATGATGTGGGTTTGACACCCCTGATCTAGTATATTCAGACTTTACCATTTATGATCTATAATCAGCAGTCACTGGTCAGAATTCTTATAAATGACAAGATAAAAAGTACTAGATAAACATTAACAGCTACAGCATCAAGAAAACACAGTTTTATTTGTTAAGTTGGACAAACCTTTTGAAATTAATTTTGGTCTTTTACTGTTTTGCTCTTTATCTTAAATACTTCTAACTTAGATAATCATGCACATAAAAAAATAAACTGTACTTTTTAAAGCTACCTCTCCAAAAATCTGACTTATTTCAGGTGAAGTAACAAAATCTCCCTGTTCTCCAAACATATCTTGATGCATATAGTACCCCTGTGGGAAGAGAAAAAAGAAATTAAATATTATTATTTGCAACACTCAAAATCTTAATCCTTGATTATATTCCTCTGCTAATCTGCTTTAATTCAGAAAATTTGCAACAGTTCTCTAAGAGTGATAAAGAAAACATGAAGGGTTCCACACTTTGCAATATTATCTATCAAATGTAAAATGGAAGTTGAAATTTATTTTATTTATTTAATTAATTTTATATACCGTCCCCTCTCCCAACGGGACTCGGGGCGGTGTACAGCCAAGTAAAAAAGCACAGTTATAAATACAATTTTTTAAAATAGAATTAAAAAGGATTAAATTAATGGCTGAATAAAGATAAAACTAATCAACAGAATTTAAAAAACTAAAACCATTAAAATCAATTAAAAGCCCTACAAGTAACTCTAGGCCAGACCGGTTTGATGGAAAAGGTGGGTCTTCAGCGCGTGCCGGAAGGTTTGTAGGTCAGGGACAGTCCTCATCTCCGGGGGTAGTTTATTCCAGAGGGAGGGTGGTCCCATAGAGAAGGCCTGCACCCTCGGGGCCGCTGGCCGGCATCGCCCAGCTGCCGGCACCCCGAGGAGGCCCGCCCTGTGGGAGAGCACTGGCCGACAGGAGGCCGATGGTGGCAGTAGGCGGTCCTGTAAATACCCAGGTCCCAAGCCATGGAGAGCTTTAAAGATGACCACTAACACCTTGAATCGCACCTGGAAGGCCACTGGAAGCCAATGCAGCTCGCGCAAGAGCGGTGTAATATGGGAGCTCCGAGAAGCCCCCAAAACCACCCGCGTGGCCGCATTCTGCACCAGCTGGAGCCTCCGGATGCTCTTCAAGGGGAGTCCCATGTAGAGAGCATTGCAATAGTCTAGGCGGGAGATGACGAGGGCAGATGTGACTGTGCAAAGTGCATCCTGATCCAAAAAGGGCCGCAACTGGTAGATCCTATGGACCTGACAAAAAGCCCCCCTGGCGACGGCCGCTATATGATCTTCTAACGACAGCCATACGCCCAGGAGGACACCCAGATTGTGCGCCCTCTCCGTGGGGGTAAGAATTTCTCCCCGCATGGCCAGCGATGGAGTTAGCTGGCTGTATCTGGGTGCGGGAAAACATAGCCACTCGGTTTTGGCCGAGTTGAGTCGAAGCCTGTTTCGCCCCATCCAACCCCGCACAGCTTCCAGGCACCGGTTCATCACTTCAACGGCTTGGTCGGGGTGGCCTGGGGTAGAAATGTACAACTGAGTGTCATCAGCGTACTGGTGGAACTCTACCCCAAAGCCATGGATGATCTCACCCAGCAGCTTCACATAAATGTTGAACAGCAGGGGTGAGAGCACAGACCCCTGAGGTACCCCGCAAGTCATGGGCCTCGGGGCCAACCTCTGCCCCCCTGCCAACACAAATTGCGAGCGATCGGAGAGGAAGGAGGAGAACCACTGCAACACAGTGCCTCCCACTCCCAACCCCGCGAGCTGTCGCAATAAGATACTGTGGTCGACAGTATCAAAAGCCGCCGAGAGATCTAACAGGACCAGGACAGAGGAACAACCCCTGTCATGGGCCCTCCAGAGATCATCCACCAACGTTGTCTCCTTGCTGTGCCTGGGCCTGAAACCCGACTGCCGTGGATCTAAATAGACAGCTTCATCCAGGTGCTGAGGGAGCTGTCGTGCCACCACACTCTCAACAGCCTTCGCCATGAAACTAAGGTTGGAGACCAGAAGGTACTTAGATAATAATGTTGGGTCCAGGGACGGTTTCTTGAGGAGAGGCCTCACCACTGCCTCTTTCAAGGGGCAAAAGCCCCTCACTCAAGGAAGCGTTAATGATACCCTGGAACCAACCTCGTGTCACCTCCCGAGTGGTCAAAACCAGGCAGGAGGGACACGGATCCAGTAAACATGTGGTGGCATTAAGCCCACCCAGCATCCTGTCCATGTCCTCGAGAGTCACAGGATCGAACTCCCCCCAAATGATCTCCCTGAACTCTGCCCCTGCCCCCCCATCCAGACTTGCCCAGTCAGAGTCCCATCCGTCCCGAATCTAAGCGATTTTATCCTGCAGAAAATTCAAAAAAATCCTAGGCCCGTCCTTGTAAAGGATCCTCCCGCACTCCCACATCTAAAAGGGAGTGGGTCACCCTGAAAAGGGCAGCCGGGCGATTTTCTGTGGACACAATAAACTCTTTGCCACCCTTATCGCCACTAAATAGGTCCTAATATAGGACCGCAATAGTGTTCGGTCAGATCCGGAGCTGGTAGCCCACCAACCGCTCTCTAGGTGTCTTTTCCGGCGCTTCATCTCCCTCAGCTCTTCTGAAAACCAAGAAGCCAATTGGGATCGGCACCGGGTCAGAGGCCGCAATGGCACGAACTGGTCAAGGGCCTCAGCCGCCACCCTATCCCAGGTGGCCACTAAGTCCCCAACCGAGTTGTGTGTGCGAACATCGGGAAACAGCCCAAGCTCCATCAGGAACCTATCTGGGTCCATCAGGCACCTGGGGCGGAACCATTTTATCGGTCCCACCTCCCTGTGATGAGGGGGTGCGGCATGGAAGTCCAGCCTAAGGAGCGAATGATCAGACCATGACAGGGGCTCTACATCCCCTATACCTAGATCATCCTGCCACTGTCCAGAGACAAAAACCAGATCCAAGATGTGACCCCCAACGTGAGTGGGGTCCCTAATTAGTTGGGTCAGGCCCAAGGCTGTCATGGAAGCCAGGAACTCCTGAGCAATCCCCGAGGTCCCGCCAGCCGAGGGTAGGTTGAAATCCCCCATGACCATAAGCCTAAGGGTCACAACCGCCAAGCCGGCTATGACCTCTAGGAGCTCAGGCAGGGCCGATGTCACATAGCAGGGAGCCAGGTATGTGATTAATAGGCCCATCTGAACCCCAGAACCACACTTAACGAAGCGGGATTCACATCCGGTTGTCTGAGGAACAGTGGATTCCCCAGGACACAGATCTTCCCTAATAACCACCGCAACCCCCCCACCCTCCCCTGGGCCCTCAACTGATGAAAAACCCGAAACCCGGTTGGGCACATCTCCACCAGGGGAACACCCCCCTCCTGGCCCAACCAGGTTTCGGTAACACCCACCAGGTCCGCTCCCCCCTCCAAAATCATGTATGATGAAATGATGTAATAGATTTGCTGCAATGTAAAAAGGAGGTTTGAGATGAAAAAAACAAAAATCCCTTGTTTAACATTTACAGTTTAAAATGACAAATGGCTATTTATTTGAATAGAAGGGATCCTTTGGGAGGGATCCTTTGGGAGAAGGACATACATACATAGGCTGAAAACAAATTAATATTGGTTTAATATATAAATTCCATTGAATATGCTTTCTATCTTATCATCATCATGGTAAAAACCATCCATCCCATTTTATTAAGTATATGTTTGGGCAAAGCAACAACTTTATGTGTTTTTTGTTACATATGCTATATGCTATTTATACTGCTATAAATAGGATTTTCATTATAAAAGTCTTAATGATAACTTTTTTTTACTGTGAGCACACTGGCACACATTAAAAATGAAATTCTGTTGCCTGCTCTCAAAATAAAATATATATCTACTCATGCACATATATAACACACATATACAAATGCTATATACATACATACACCTACACCCATCATTCTCCCCCCCATATATATAGTGTGTGTGTATGGATGTAGGTGTAGATGCTATATATGTATATAGCAAGTGTATATGTGCGCGCGCGCACACACACATCACACATCACTGTCCATTTTGTATACGTAACAATAAGAGGAAACTTGAGAATTCACAAGGTTGATGCTATATGGAACAAAACTGATTGAATCTGGATGTTTTACTTCAGATACCATGAAGCCTCCTCCCCGAAGGTAAAAGGAAAACAGGCCGTGAAGAGGACGTGTAGCATTCCAGACAATACGGCAGACCCTGCTCAAGCAACTCTTATATGCTATGTCCTGGATAGAATAGAGCGAATTGCCAATAATCTTTTCTGCCATCCTCACCACTCTCTGCACTACCTTTCTGTCTGTTTTAATCCCACAAAGATGACTTCCACATATTTAATATGTCATCATACCTTCAGTGGATTTGTCAAAACTTCCCTCATATATTCAGCAACTGTAATAGGACCAGTTGATTTTATTTTCATAATGAGATGCTTCAGCATTGGAGTTATGAGGCTTTTGTCTGCTGCTTTATTTTCTGAACTGAAGTGCTGGCATCTCAATACAGTGGAAAAACCTGCATAAAAAGAAACATGACATAACCTCAAATAATCAGTTTTAATATGTGAAATACTTTTCCAACTATTCATTTTCATATATTATTCAAATGGCATTTAGAGAAGTTGAAACTTCACAGGGACTAAGCTAATTTTATTTTATATTTATTTTATATTTTATAATTTAATTTTGTGCAACATTCAGGCAGTTGATCAGTCCTCTTAAAATTCTCCTCTTTTATTGTGCATTTTTATTAGCTTCTGCTTTATTTTAATGAATATGTGCTATTTCTACTATTGTTATTGCTACAATAACCAATATTTTATCAAAAGTTGGCATCCAAAACATCTAATCTAAATAAATTCATATCCTTTTTGTTTTCTTTACTGATTTCAAAATTATAGGTAGATTCCTAGCACCTGAATTAATTTTTTTGTACATGGCTTCCATCATAGGACTGATTAAATTCCTCAGACTGACTGCTAACTCTTTAAGATAGTCTATGTCAAAGTTATTATGAAGGTAGAACGGCACAGCATTGAGCTTGCAGGGAAAAGTCAGGATGTACATTGAATAACGCTAAATAACCAACCATTGTCATCCCACTACATGCTGGTGATAGATACAATTACTGTAAATATTAAAAGTTTGGCCAAGAAGCTTCTTGGCAAATGACCAGCTGTCTACAAGCAATATAAAATCCTTCCATTCCCCACCATCCAGTCAGAACTGAAGGAACTTCTTGGACGAGAAGTGAAATGTCTTCAAAGAAAAACCAAAAATTCCAATTGCCTCTTGAAATCGAGGACCTGTATACTGCAAGAGGGCTGTGAAAATATTTACAGACCCCTCACATCCTGGACATAAACTGTTTCAACTCCTTCCCTCAAAATGACGCTATAGAGCACTGCACACCAGAACAACTAGACACAAGAACAGCTTTTTCCCGAAAGCCATCACTCTGCTAAACAAATAATTTCCTCAACACTGTTCAACTCTTTACAAAGTGCACACTACTGTTAATCTTCTCATCACTCCTTATCACCCATCCCCTCCCACTTGTGACTATAACTTTGTTGCTTGTATCCTCTGTTTCCTAGTATGATTTGATGTTGATTGTACCCTATGACTATCATTAAGTGTTGTACATTATGATTCTTGATTCTTAACGAATGTTCCTTCTTTATGTATACTGAAAGTATTTACACCAAGACAAATTCCTTGTGTGTCCAATCACACTTGGTCAATAAAGTATTATATTCTAAAAAGCACCTTTGGTACAACCATGACCCCTGGATGACTGAGAATCTCCACTGACATTAAAACTTTGTGGAACAATGTTCTTTTCAAGACCTTCCTGAATTGCAAGAGAGATTATTACAAAGGAAGAAGGTTACAGTTGAAAAGCACTGCTTTAGGCTTCCAACCAAGGAATTCCTAAAAGGCAGGTCCTTAAGTATCCCTTCTCAATAAATAGAGCAATAAATTATACATCAAAGACAGGATCCTAGAGATATCTGGGAGCATAGGCCTCTGGGAAGGGGTACAAGTATCTTACACTATATGCCAGGGGTGTCAAACTGGACCTCCTCGAGGGCCAGATCAGCATTGTAGTTCTCTTCTACAGGTTGGGGGAGGGGGAGATGGGACAGACACCTCCTGCAGCACCTTGCTGGCCAAAACAGAGGATGGTGAGGCCATGCACAGCCCCCCCCCCCCGCTTCGTTTTCAGCCTCCATGGCCTTCTGCAGCACTGTCTCACCCGAAAATAGGCAGCGAGAGGCCCCATGAAAAAAAACCCCATTTTTGGCCAGCAGAGTGCTGCAGGAGGCTGTAAAGGCAGAAAACAGACCACGTGTGTGTGTGTGTGTGTGTGTGTGCATGCGGCCTCTCTGCAGCCCATTTTGGCTGGCAGAGGCACCAGGAGCTGGGCCTTTGATATTTCCAGGCTGGCCATGCGGGCCAGATTTAAGCATCCCATGGGCCGGATCCAGCCCGCAGGCCTTGAGTTTGATATCCCTGCTCAAAGCATACTATCATAGCAGCTTCTTATAGCTGCTGTTATAAGAGCCAAGGCTTTACAGGTTAAAATTAGCCCTATGTAATAATGAGTGCAAGGGAAAGGCAGATTTTAATCATGACTAGAGTGATATTGTCGATCATATTAATTAAATACATATACATACATAGTGGGCTCTTTTTTTCTTCTATGTATCCAAAATTATATGCATCTGTATATATGTATATACAGATATATGTATATAAAGATAGTCCTCAACTTACGACCAGAATTGAGCCCAAGATTTAGGTTGTTGTGAAATTTGTTAAGCAAATTTTCCCCCTTTTTATGACTTTCTTTGCCTTTGTTAAATGAATCACCGCAATCGTCAAATTAGTTATATTGTTAAGTGAATCTGGTTTCCCCATTAACTTTGCCTAACAGAAGGTTACAAAAAAGGATCACATGATCCTAGAACACTGCGACCATGATAAGTGTGAGTAAGCTGTCAAGCATCTAAACGTATGGGTAAATCACGTGATCACGGTGATGCCACAATGGTTAAAAGTGTGAAAAATGATCATAAGTCACTTTTTTCTGTGCTGTTGTAACTTTGAACGGTCACTAAAATATGTGTATGGGTGTATATTAATACACAGCCACACAATTTTCTTTTGAGAGTGTGCAACAGAATTTCCATTTTTAATGTGTGCCGCAGAAAAAGTGCCAATAATAAAAAGTGATAATAAAGCTTATCTTATCTGATTATTTTAAAGAGAAGCAGCGGGTGAAGCCGGTCATTATAGATAAAAAGCACCTACCAGCTATTGTCTAATTTTTATTTTAAAGCAGACTCGGGACTTGGCTGATAGTTTTACCGACTCAAGGACACTCCTTTAGTTTGAGGTGCAAGTACTATACCTCGGGGTCCTGCAGATAGCGCAGGAGGTGCAAAGCAAGCCGGCAAGTCCAGCTTCAGTTCACGGAAACTCCAACTCGCTTATCATTTACAGTTGCAAACGGGCACATTTATATGGCACCGCACAGCATGGAGCTCCACAAAACTTACTTCGGGATAAAGGGGCACAGACTCGCGCATTTTGGCGGGCCAAGCGAACAAGCCAGCCCCCTGCGCTGTTCTTGCTCCTAGGGAAACCAACGGCGCCTTCACACCGCACGCCCAAACGCGCCGTTTGCAGTGCGGCGCATCCTGAAAGCACGAGCCGCATTGCTTCAGCCTTCTCGCCGTTCTCAGTCTTCGTCCGCGCGCAAGTCCTGGCAGCTCAATAAAAACGCTCCTTCTTAAAATAACCACTTCGATCTGCAGTCGAGACCACGCTTGTTCCACACATATTCTTAGGCAAGCAAGAGGCCTCCCCGCACCCCGATATGTTTTAAGACGCTAGAGACGCTTCATTCTAGTAGCTCGTTTATTTACTCCCTACCTTCCGAGTCCTTTCCCTTGAAAGGTCGCTCCTCCCTGTTTCCCGGAAATGAGGGGAATCGTTATGCATGCACGGTCTGGGAAAATGGCGCCGCCGGAGTGTGAGGAGATGGATAGCGACGGTGTGGCCGACGATGAAAGTGAATTTACGCTGGAGGAGGTGTTGCGCCTCGGCGGGACTAAAGTAAGAGACAGTCACTGAGGCAATAAAGAGACCGGAGTAGTGTGAAAGCACGTGTTTAGGAGGGACGCTGAAATCCTTGGCAGAGCATTTAATTACTATCGAGATTTTTTTTTTCTTATTTATTCTAAGAGTTAGTTGAGTACTGTTATTTCCCCCTCCCCCCTTTGATATGTCTGATCAAGATACAGTCCTTGGTGCCCGGGCATTTTTCAGATTGCTGGCCTCCAGATGTGTGGAGAAAACAAATCCCCAAATGCCAAAATTGTGGCATTTTTGATCAGCATCTGATTGGCCACTAAGAAACTAGATAGCAACAGGATTTTGCCAAATACAGCCAGTATCTCTGGCACCGAAGTGCATTTAAATGATAAACTTTAGTTACAGTGATTTTGGATTGAACAATTTGGGAACGGATTACCTGTGTCTTTTCTGGGGGCGGCAGAAGGCTTAGAACACTTGGTTGAGCTGTTAATGTTGGATTCTCCCCCCGTGAAGTCTAACTTTTCTCTCAGCATACTTGTGACTGTTTATTAAAATCTTAACACAAAAGCAAAATATTGTCTTTCTGACAGTCTTATAAATTAGATATATTCTGCTGTTCTGACTTCAACAAATTTACTTGGTTTCTTTGTTTTGGGTTAACTTGCAATGTATCTTGTAATTTCCCTGTTTGATTTAACTGCTTATATGATTATCAGTTGTGAATTTAAGACACTAATATAGCTTCTTGATTTTATTTTATACAGCAAGATTATATCATGCTTGCTGCTTTGAATGAATCAGAAGAGCTTGTAGATGGGGGCAAAAAAGGAACAATTGATGATTTAAATCAAGGTGAATTAGAGGCGTTTATAAATTCACTAGATGTGAGCAAATATTCAAAAAAGTTCCTTGAAGAAGAAGAAAAAGAGAAGGAAGCAGAGAAAAAATCTCCCCCAAGTGAAAATGCCAATCCAAAAAGAATAAGTGTAACTACGGTGGGAAAAAAAGAAAAGGAAAAAAAGATAAACAAAGTAAGCATTCAGTTGAAAACTGCTAAAGATAAAGTGAGAAAGCCAACCCCCATTAGCAGTGAAAACAGTGCATCCTTGCTGGGAACAAAGAAAGCAAAGGAAGAAGAAACTTTTCAATTTCATGTGCGACAGGTATTGCTGATAAAACCAGGGGGAAAATGGTATGACCTGGAGTATACTAATGAATTTTCTGCTGAAACTCAAAATCAATTTCTTGTATCCAGATACAAAGCATTGGCTGAAAAACTTTATGAACAGGAAATAAACCTATACAAAAACAACACAAATTTGCGGAAAGGATCATCGTCTGCGTGGATGAAGACAGTGGTATCATCAGGAACACTTGCTGATAGAATGGCAGCCATGACTCTTCTTATCCAAGATGCTCCTGTTCACTCACTTCAATTTATAGAGATTCTGGTTAATATGATCAAAAAGAAAGGCAGCAGAAGGCAGAGCTTAATGGCCCTGGATACTTTCAAAGAACTTCTCATGTCTCATCTCTTGCCAGATAACCGAAAACTGCATACTTTCTCTCAACATCCTTTTGACAATCTGGAGAAGCTTTCAAGTGGCAACAGGGATTCAAGAGACAGGCGCCTAATATTGTGGTATTTTGAGCATCACCTGAAGCACTGGGTAGCTGAGTTTGTGCAAGTGTTGGAATCACTGACTCACGATCCCTTGATAGCAACAAAGGGTCGCGCGTTATCCACAGCCCATGAATTGCTCTGCAATAAAGTAGAGCAAGAAAAGGCTTTCCTTGTTCAGTTGGTCAATAAACTGGGAGATCCTCAGAACAAAGTAGCTACTAAAGCATCTTATCTTCTTGAGACATTGCTTCATAAACATCCCAATATGAAAGGAGTAGTGTGTAATGAAGTGGAGAGGCTTCTCTACAGATCAAACATTAGCTCCAAAGCACAATATTATGCAGTTTGCTTTTTGAACCAGATAGTTCTTAGCCATGAAGAAAGTGAGCTGGCTAATAAACTCACAACACTCTACTTTTGTTTTTTCCAATCTTGCATTAAGAAGAAGGATGTTGGGTCTAAAATGCTTAGTGCTTTACTGACTGGAGTGAATCGAGCATATCCTTATGCTCAGACTAGCAGTGAAAAAATAAAAGACCAAATGGATACCTTGTTTAAAGTTTTACACATTGTGAACTTCAATACTAGCATACAGGCCTTGATGTTGCTGTTTCAAGTGATGGATTCTAATCAGACTATCTCTGACCGATATTACATAGCCTTATATAAGTAAGTGCCAATGCATGATTTGTCAGACATTGTTTTCTCAAATAATTATTTCATATTTTAAATATATCTTTAAATTGGGATCTTATACACATTGCACTCCAATCACCTCTCTATACCAACTAATTACTCATATCTACTAATAAAAATGGATAAGTAACCTGTCTTTTTGGAGAGTTCATGCATGTGTAAACTATTTGGTTTTTTAATGGTTTCTAAATAATACTTTAAAAATTACAGTTACAAAGATAAAACTACAAGCTAAAAAATAAAAGAATAAAAAATAGAAAATGCAGAAAAGAAAAATACAAGTATAGTAAAAAAAAGAAATACGTAAAGAAATGACTTCCCATTTCATGATGACTTCCCCTTATAGCCAGCAGGGATGTGAATAAAATAAATATTGTCCAGCTTTGTGTTGGGTTTTGTAACTTTGGTGACTAAATGAATGATTATAAGTTGAGGAGTACCATAGTATAGTTAAATTCTGTAAAACTCTCTTTAGATTGTCTCGTTAAGCAAGGAGAGAGAGAGAGAGTGGAGATACATAAGAAAATATATGCAGTGATCTAATGTGAATATTTTTTGCAGGAAGTTGCTAGATCCCGGAGTAGCATTATGTGCCAAACCATCCATGTTTCTCAACCTTGTCTTCAAATCTTTGAAGGCTGACACAGTATTACGACGAGTTAAAGCTTTTGTGAAACGATTACTTCAAGTCACCTCTGGACAAATGCCACCATTTGCCTGTGGGGCCCTGTATCTTGTGTCAGAACTTCTGAAAATAAAACCAGGCTTATGGGTACAGCTGCAGGATCATGTGGTATGATATGTTCTGGTTGCATGTTTTTTCTTCGCCTGTCTTATCTACCAACTTCATTTTTTAAAACGCTGAGACTATTTTAAGATGCTGTTTTACCAATGATCCTTTAATTGAGAGGATCAACTATTAGTGGTGTAATGTGTATAACTGGAGTCAGATGGGTTTGAGGAATAAAATTTTCCCCACTGAATTGTAATAGTCGAAAAATAGCAATAGCACTTAGATTCACAGTACTTTACAGCCTTCTCTAAGCGGTTTTCAAAATCAGCATATTGTCCCCAACAATCTGGGTCAATCTTGAGCTGGTGAGAATCGAACTGCCAAATTGCAGTCAGCAGAAGTAGCCTGCAGTACTGAAATGAAATTATAAATGAAATTATTGCAGAATAATGTTAAGTATTTGTGAATTGTCTTTTAGAATCAGTTTGCTTTAGTGGTTAAGTATTGGAGATGGACCACAATAACTACCTCAGGCATGAAAGTCAGTTGGATAATCTTCGGCCAATCATTTTTTCTCAGCCCCAGAATTAAAACAGAGTAAATCACTTCCAAAACTCTCTATAGAAAACTGCAGAAAACTTGTCATAGGAGTCAAGGTTGACTTGACTTTTTCCAAAAACATCCCATTGAAATAAAGGTTATGACTTAAAGGTTGTTTTATGAAAGAAATGATATGGTAGATAAAATGTATAATTGTGTTAGGTCAAATTAATTTGTCTCAATAATGGAATCTTTACATTTCAATTAGCAGAAATAATTACATTCTAGGAAAAAAAGAACAGTTTCATCCTCATTGATACTTGGGTTTCCATTATGTTTTATTAGATGATAATGTGCTATTACATTGTTTTTAAAACCCTAAATGTAAATTTGTGGACCACTAGTTTAATACATACCTTAACAAAAATAATTCTGAGATTTTCAAAGTTAAGGCTGTAGCTATTTAACTCTGTAATCTTACACATGTAATCTTTACCAGTAAAGACCACTGGGTTTAAGTTTGGAGATAAGACTATAAAATGTAATGAAATATAAATTCTGTTCACTGATGTGCCTTCATGTAGCCTTCTGACATTTGCTTTTGCTTTCACAGTTTACCCTTCAAACTGTTTTTTGCTGTTTTGAAGCAACTTTCTATCTACTTTTAGGAATTAGTTTCAAACTATGTGATTTTTGGAAGTTAATATCAAACTGTATCTGCTTGCTTATCTTTTAAAACAGTTGTTCCCAACCTTTCTGGATCCATGGACCAGCAGTGGAAAGGGGAGGGGAGGGGATAGTTTTGTCTGCATACTCGCTGCTTGTGCAAAAGGAGCTTTGTTATGCTTGCCTGCTGCTTGCGTGGCTTGGTTTGCAGTACCAGTCCATGGACTAGGGGTTGGGGACACCTGTTCTAAGAGCTATCTTGTTTTCTATATTGACTGTTCTTGCTTAAAACTGATTTTTTCTGTAGGAATCAGATGATGAGGAACATTTTCATGATCTTGAAGAACAAGAAGAAAACCTTGCAGATGCAGACAAACAGATAAATAATGAAGATATAGGACAGTCTACAAAACCCCATAACCAGACTTCACAGGCATCATGGATACATCACCAGAATTTAACAGGTAAAAATGTTTTGAAAATCTGTTTGTTCAACAATCATTATAATAGGATTTGAAATTTTAGTAGATTATTTTAAAATTTGCAGATTTTAGTTTGAGGAATGAGTTTGTTTTGTTAAATGAAAGAGTTAAAAAGTCAGCAAAAGGTTCTGAATACTAAAGTGGATAGATCATAAAGCATTTATTTTCCCAAGAATTTTTTAAAAAATAAGACTACAGAATGGGAATTGAAGTAAGAGGAGTTTTGTTGGGCCATGAGTCAAATTCTTCCAAGAAGAATTCTTATTTTCTTGATCACTTAGGCTCCTGTTTTATCTAAGATATCTCATTCTCTTTTATATCATTAAAAGCTGTACTTGGAGTAGTATGAGCATTGGCTTACCATGTTGCTCTTCACTGTCTTTTGCCATCTAAACTACATGGATTTCGGGTCCAGGATGTAAAATACAAATAGCTAAGTTGTTTATTGCAAAAAAGTCTATTTCTTGCTTTGTTCTGTTAACTAGGTATTTCTGTTAATTTATTTTGGAAAGTAATAAAAAAATCTCTTCTTTAACAGGTGGCAAAGGCACAGGTAGCTATGACCCATTATCCCGGAATCCTTCATACTGTGAAGCTGATAGAACAAGCTTTTGGGAACTGAAGAAGGTACAAATTTTCAAGTATGAAAAATTGGAGGAGAAATCTGCCTAATGTAATCATGATACTGTAGTTATATATATTATGAATTAATTTATGTTGCTTCAATCATTTGATACTCATTCTATTCTTCCTCCTGATGATATCATTAACCATACCTCATGCTGCTTTCTCAGGCAAAGCACAAAATAAGTGAGTGTTTGAGCCAAAAAATGGTCACATTCTTCATAGTGTTAGTTACAAAGTACACAGATTCAGATCCTTCTTTACTGGGCATAAGATGAATAGTCACTCAGGTGTGGTATTAGAAGGAACTGAAACTTTTGATTTTGTATTTTGCTCTAATTTTTCTCTTTCCTGTATTTGATTCAGTTTTAGATATGCAGGTTTGAGTATTTGTAGGTCTTTAGTATTAAAAATGAATTAAATAAATTGTAATGAATATTTTACTGTACAATAATTTTCCCTCTTGAGTTAAATAACTCTTTGCAGCTTTGACAGTATTTGAGATTTCAACATTTTAAAATAATGAACATAAAACTTTGGTCTTTCTAGCTTTCAGAGCACTTCCATCCATCTGTGGCTCTTTTTGCACAAAGAATTCTAGAGGTTAGTTGAGCTTCTTATTTTATTTTACATTTTGTCCTTGAATTATAGAGAAAGGATCTCCCATCTTAAAACACAGAAAAGAAGCAAAAAGCAAATGGTGTAATTTGCCTACCAGTCTAATTTAAGGTGGCCATCTTGCCAGTTGACTATATTAAACATAGACATAGCTTAGACATAGACTGTCAACATATTTCAACATGCAGATATTTGATTTTCATTTCAACAATATTAATAGATAAATGGATTGATTCTATTTGTTATTTACAAGTCTACTGAGTAGATCAGGAAGAGTTATTACTATCTTGTTTATTCTTTAAGAGACTGGAAGTACTATTTTAATCCAGATTATACAGAATAACAATTTCCCCCAACAGTTTAAGAAATCAGTGTCATATCTTGGCAATTCTTCCTGCTAATAGTTAGCTTTAAGTAAATAAGACTTGTTTAGTTGTTAATCAAATTTATTTGGCTGCCTATGTCACAGGAAGTGACTGGGCAAGGTATAATAATAAAAAATAGAACATATAGAAAACAATCATTGTACAAAATATAAGAAATAGTATTAAAATTAAATTTTCCACTGGCATATTTCTTGGTGCTAACTGTAAATTTGATTTTCTGTCTCTGATACAGGGTAATTACATTGAATATTCAGGTGATCCGCTACAGGATTTCACCCTAATGAGGTTTTTGGATCGTTTTGTTTATAGAAATCCCAAAGCTCACAAAGGCAAAGGTATGAAGCCTTTAGTTTAGTAAAGCAATAAAGATTAAAGTTAACATGAGCAACTATTCTAAGTTTGTTTGATTTCTTAACTTATTTTTGCAGAGAATACCAGTAGTGTGGTAATGCAGCCAAAGAAGAAACAGTCCATGAATGATGTGCGAAACCTGGCAGGTAAAATACCTTGCAATTCTAAAGATGATCACTAATAATTTGTGTCATTATTATAACACTGTTGTAATATCCACTGGTTTCAATAGAAGCCATAAAATGTCCATTGAATATTATTCACTGGAATCTTCTGAATCAGAGAGTCTTTATGAACAGAAATGCCTCTTATACAAGAGAAGTTTTATGCCATTTCTCCTGCAGCTCCCAAAATACTAACTACATTTTTCTGGAGTTTTCTTCAAACCTCTAGAGCATATTTGGACTGGAATTCAAGGGTCTTAGGGATAAAGGAGGTAATTAGTGATCACATTAGCTATCTTCCATTCCTAGAGGCTTCCATTGGATCGAAGAGATTTTCATGAATGAAAATGTACTAGACTAGGAGATGCTCCATTTTCTGATATAATAAAAAAATAGTGATTTTTGGGGCATTTCTACTAAGGCAGAGGAGGCCCTCAACTTTTTGGGCACCAGGGACTGATTCTGTGGAGAGAGGTTTTTCTGTGGACTGGAGGGGGTGTGCTTTCGTAGGCAGCCTGCACCCTGGAAATGGGGCTTTGTGTGGCCCAGTTTGTGGCATGCTGCAGACTGGTGCTGATCCACAGACCAGGGGTTGAGGTCCTAAGATACCACATAATTACATTTTTATGACTAAATGGTTTAAACAAGGAAAGTAATTTAAATTTTCTTAAATACATTATATAATGAATGCATTTGTTCTGATACTATGTATTGGTGCTTGCTTTGGATAAAATTTCAAACTGGCAGCTAGTCTGAGTTAGAAGAATTGTTGAAGTATTATATATCCTTTTGAATCCAAGAACTTTTTGTCTAGCTTCATTCTCATGAATTTAGAGTAGCGATTAGAACTGAATACAAGAGGGGGCATAGGGAAGATTTGTCTCTCTACCTTTCCCCTAAGAATTTGAGTATAATATACACACCAGGCATATCTATATAATTTTAGTTCAGAAGTTTTTTTACTTGCCTCGCAATTTTATAAATATGGCATTTTCAGTAGCATTGTGACAATGCTTTTTAAAGAGAAAAAGATCTAAAAAGTTTAGAGAATTGTAAGAGAGTAAATAAATTGTAGTAAATCATCTAAATCATCACTTACTTTATTCTGCTGGGATGTCTGTACTTTATCAATGAATCCCTCCAGCAGCAGAGGGACACTAGATGGATGCAACTCCCTAGTGAGCCTCATTAATTGAATTATCCATATTATAACACTTCTTTTTGTTAAATCTTTTGAATCAAATTAATTTATTTAAAATATGTTGAAATTATATTGGCAATTTCAAATTGTGTTGTTTTGGGATCCAAATGAAAAGAAATCATTGTGTTTACATCTCTTATTCAATAAATTTAGAATAAGAAATAGGAAACTTATGCAGAGAGGATACTTAAGCATCTGGGCTTAAATGTCCCAAGTTCCAGAGTTATTGCTTTTTGTCAGCCTTATATTATGAAGAATTTAATGTGTTCATAGATTTCCGTTATTTATATAAATCTAGTTTTATATAGAGCTAGCAGCATTAATCAGTGTAAGAGTAATCTATATATGACATATGACATATTTAATATTTCTATTTCCAGTGAATAGTAAAGAATTCCTTTCACAAGATGAAAGCAAAATACCTGTAGATGAAGTATTTTTCCACAGGTAATTACATATTTTTTAAAATTATACTTTGGTATACCAGTTATCCTTTTATTCTAAACTCTGTGGGGAGGGTTTTTTTTTCTTAAAAGTGTATATTATCATTACAGTTTTTATTATAAAAGTGCTTGTGCAAATCTCATAATTAATACAATTATATAGAATAGGGAGGGGATTGTCAGGAGGGGAAAATTAAGTAATGTTAAGGGCTTTTAAAAACTAAAGGAGAAAGATAATAAAATGCAATTGTATGAACAAACTCAATGATGCCATCTTGGCTTAGATTGTCTCTATTTGATCAACATCAACTTCAGTAGCTGTTTTGGGAATTCTTGCTATTGATTTTTCAGACCTGATATTCTTCTAGTAGGGAGGGAGCCAAGCCCTCACAAAAAAAACCTTGTCTTGGTAGCATCTCAGGACATAGTATTTTGCAATGTATTCAAAACAGTCACTTCAACAAGAGTGCTAGCATCAAACTAGCATCCTTCTTGAAGCAGTAAATCAGTTATGTTGTCTGGAAAACTTTCATGGCTCCTTCAAAGACTATCTCTAGCTATTTGCATCTGTGTCAATGGACTCCCAGTAAGATGTGTAACAAAATGAATCCTGTAGAATCACTTATGTCAATCAAAATCAATATTAAAGAACTAACAGTACACAAGAGAGTAGGAAAGGTAAACAACAGCAAATAAAGAAAAATGGCTGGAAACTGTAATAGATCAGTGAACAAATCAATCCAGACTTCTCACTTGAAGCAGAAATGACCAGGCTTAAATGATCTTACTTGGAACATAATATGCGAACATGTAGTTTTCTGGAGAAAGCTTTGTTGCTGGAAATGGTGGAAAAAAAGAGAATGCAGCAAGGTGGATGTACTTATTCACAGTGGCAATGGGTGCATTGTTGGAAGACCTGATGGATCAGGTTAGGGATATATTGTCATGGAGAAAATTTATCCATGTGGAAACTAAAAGTTGATACTGATTTGATGGCATGTAATATTCAATTCATAATAAAACAGTAATAGGTCAAAATAATTTTACATGTTTGTCATACTATATTACTGGGGAATGCTGAAAGGGTTCTATTTTTATCTCAAAGCAGTATATATCAAAGTATCTTTGTTAATTGAAAGAAATGCCTTCACAGTTGGCTTAAAAAAGGTCTTTCGTTTTAGCAGTGTAGTATAATGGAATCTAAATGTATGATGCAACAATTTGATAAATACATTTGCTTTTCTCATAAGTGATATCAACCAATTGTGTTTCAAATCAAAACTACGGTTATGGTACCACTGAAAAAAATGGACAGATGACTGGTCTTCAAGGTTCCATCCATCGCAGAAACCCCATGGTCTGAGTGCTTGGGTCATGATTATGATGCCAGGGAGCCACAGTCATGTGTCCACTATTTGCAACCTTCACTGCTGCCTTCTCATAAGTAAGGTCAAAAGGGAAGCTAGCAGGGAAGGTGGTAAGTTGCCTTTTCCTGCATAATGATCTGCATGTATTGGGATTATGATTGCATCACTTAATAATGGCGATCCTGGTTCCCATTGCCATTGTAATCCGAGGACTACCTGTAATGACTTTGAAATGATATAGTATTTATAAAAGTAAAATCCTGAACTATGTTCGTATTACTTGAATAGATTAGACATATCTCAATAAACTAGTTTTTGTGGACATGTACAATATTTGTTTGTTTCTCAGATTTTATAAAAAAATAGACTTGGACAAAGAAAAAAGGAAGCCTGTGGGAGATGATGAAAGTATAGAAGATGTGGATGATGAAGAATTTGAAAAAGCATTAGGTAAGGCTATGTACACTATTTTGTTCCTCCTCCCAGGTAAATAATGTTAAAATGATATTCAGAACATTTGATTTCCTTTGAATGTGGCAGTTACTATTTGACACTAGTCTTGAAATCCTGAAAATGCTTTCATTTCCTTCCCTCCTATACTAAAAATAATTTAGTTATTTTAGGTTACTTTCTAGCCCTTTCCTTTTTAAGTTTAATTCATGTTTTGCTAGGTGCTATTTTCCTTCTGTGATTCTCCACAATAATTTATAGTAAACCAAACTTTAACATTTTAAATATTTTAACTTTGACATTACAATATTGTAGTTGTGGACCTAATTTCTTTCTTTCAGATTCGTTTGAACAAGACAGTTATTTTGGGAATATTGAGAGTGATCTTAATTTTGCTGGGTAAGATTTTTTTAAATTCTGTATATCAATTCTAAAGATTCTAGACAACATTAATAACTGGTTTAAACTAGCATGAAGAACTGATTATACAGTATATAGTGCATTGATGGCTCAGGACTTTTCTGAAAAAAAGAAACCCTTAATAGTATGTAACTGAATGGGATTTAGAATAGCTCTTCATACTTGAAATATTACCAATCATCCAAATAACTGTGACATTAATATAATTTTATGCAAAACATAATCCTAGAGCACACTTCTTTTATTTTTTAGTTATTTTCTGGGGTTTTGGTTTGAGCAAAAATGAGAATTATCAGAGCAAAATCTCAGAAATATCTTTATCTTAGAAAGATCTGAACATAACCAAGTGATATACCTGATATAATATAAAAAACTTTTCTTAACCTTTTGCAATGTTTGAATTGTTTTGTTTATAAAGGATAAAATGTTTTTAAACTAATATCTGACTTCTGAAGTCAGCTTGTCCTTGAGATTGAGGAGAAAGCCTCAGTGTAAATCTCTCAGATCTACATTTTAAAATGTATTTCTGTTCCATGTATGAAAATAATTTTGATGTATGGAAATAAACGAATCCCTTTTTGAGTACTTTTCCCCATAATTTGATGTAGATCGGAATTCCTTTTTCATCTAGAAATACTGAGAATGATAAAGTGCTTGAGCTTGAAATAAGGTAAGAAACAGTTGACACAGAGCATTCATTGGCATTCATTACAAAGTAAAACTTTGTGTCAACTGTTTTTTGTATATACTTTCTATTTCAAGCCCTACTAATTGAAAATAATCAAGTAGAAACCCAGTAGAATAAGCAATGGATAATTTTTATTTGTATTCTCTCCCTTCCCCTTCCAACATATTTGGAGTTTAGTGCTTCATTTACTGAATAGTTTGGAGCACTTCTTTTTTCTTGTTGGCCAAAAAGACAGAAACTGGGAAAGCCATTGATGCTTCAGTGTGTGTTTTGGTTCCCATTGGTTCAAGTTTCATATGCTATGAAATGTTAGCGTTACAGGAGAACAGGGATTTGGAATGGAAAGCTGATCAGCATTCTTAGATTATATAAAGAGATTTAGAAGATCAAATTTAACATGTAATTTTGTGAAAGTATCTGCATCAAACCACATTTATGGTACATCCTATATGTCTATATTTGTGCACATTTGTAGCTAGTTCCCAGTGAAAAATTCCTTTTATCAAGTGCTCCAGCTTTGGATCAGAGTTCTAGCAGCTGGCTGGGTGACTTTGGGCCAATCATTCTCTCACCTCACCTCACCTCACCTCACCTCACCTCACCTCACCTCACCTCACCGGGCTGTTGTGAGGAAAATAGGAGGAGGAAGAATTAGGTATATTCACTGCCTTGAGCTATTTAAGAAAACAGTAAAGGCAGGATATAAGTAAATAATTATGGGATATTGAAATATCACTCTTGGTTTTAGATATTGCTATTTCTGATGCAGATTTTTATCTCTTTTTCCCTTTGCATAAAGGTTGGCTAATTTATCCAATATAAAGTAATGTAGCATTGATGGTTGTGGTTCTTCAGAATTTCTTTCAGTGTAAGGAAGCATAGTATCAGTAAATTCCTTGAGTCATCAGCTTAAGTGCAGGTGGTAAATTATAATTTAATTAGCATTCATAAAGTTAAAATATGTATAACAACAATTATATACTGGGAGATATACAGAGAACATAATCTGGGCTACCTCAAAATAAAGCACTACAATCATAAATAAGATATACTCTTTCTCCAAGCATCTGATCCATCAAGGCCTGTTTAAAAAGGAAGAATTGTGAGACAAAGTATATAGAAAGATGTGTATTTATTTCCATCATTTTTAGTAATATAAAAGTCAAAAATAAAAAGAAGAGAAATTCAAATGATGAAACAGAATCAGAAGACTCTGACGAAGACAATTTTGAGGATCTTGATGATGAGGAAGTCTCTCTGAGTAGTATGGATGAAGACTTTGGGGAAGATATTGATGAAGAGGGAGGGACTTTCATGGATGTGTCAGACGATGATAACACTCCAGGTAAACAAAGGTTTCCATAGTCCTGAAACTTTTTAACTCTTGCTAAAACAGTTAAACCATACAGATAAATTGTTCCAATTTTAAAAGTTATGTTGTAAAAATCCTTGCAGTTACTCAGAGGAGATCTATGCAATCTTGAGTTGTTCCAATATTTGTAATATGCAAGTGTTTCCAAGTGAAGGACATCAAAATTTCATGCTGTAATTTTCAATTTTATTATATAAGAGGTTTTACTAGTTCTTTTTGTTAACAGATGAAAATAATGACACTGCAGTGACACCTGGCATTAAGAATGGCAAAAGAAAAAAAGAAATGGATTTTGCTGGATCAGCTAAAGGTAATATACATAAATGTAATACTTTTAAGACTTGACAAATAAGAAGCATGAGAAATTCATGTTTCTGTCAAAATACCAAGGGATTAGCACAAGTTATCAGAATTTTCTTTCCAGTGCACAATCACAAGCAGTTTAAAGTGCATGAGGGATTTATATTGGTGACATTTGGAAGGTAATAAAGGATAATTTCATTGAATTCCACATTCATTTTGTCAAAAATGAATTTTGTTTATGATTCCATTATAAAAGTTTATCCAGTTTTTATATCAGAGGAGTAGCTAATGTAACATCAACTTTCTAAAAAGTAAGAATTTCAGTGAGGGTGAAACATGGAAATTCATAGTATATTGTTAAATTTATTCCTTCCAAACCAGTGAAAAGTGGTAGGTTCTGTTAAATGGGATGTTGCTGATTTAAGAGACCGGAACTGTTCATTGTACAATATTTCTATCCAATTCAGGTCTGTGGATTTTTCTAGTTCTCTCCAGCCACAATTAATTCTTTGGTCACTACTTTTATACTTACAACAATGAATGCTTGCTTTATGTAAAACTGCGCAGAAGCAGTTGCTGAATGCTCTTTTTCTTTAAGGGTCAAAGAAGAGAAAAAGAAAACTCAAAGATATTGGTGTTGCTGCTGCTGCAGAAGAAGTAGGTGTATTAATTTTAGTATCTGTTAAATGGCGTTTGATTTGAAGGCATTCAGATATCTAATTGTGTTGCATTTCTTTTAAAGTTTGGTCACTTGCTGGATGAAAATATTGGGTCCAAGTTTGACAATATTGGAATGAATGCAATGGCCAACAAAGATAATGCAAGTAAGTAATTCGTATATGAACATCTTATCCCACCTCAACAGGGTGTACCTTCTGTAAATATTCTTACTGATCAGAACCACTATTTTTGGGTTGGGTTGATATTGTTGACTCCTGACAATTGCTAGGACTAATTAATCTCTATAGTGTTTATTAGGACTAAGGAAAGTGGTTGGAAGTATTTAATGTAGTTGTTAACTGCTTGGTAGTGTCTCTTGTCACTTATATTCTTTTTGTTTCATTGCTTGTTGTCACGGGGGGAAGGGGAAAGGTGGGAGTTTATTTTTATTCTTTATATATATTTATTTTTTGTAAGCTGCCTAGAGTCATTGAAATTGAGTGGGGAGCCATATACATTTTCTAAAAAATAAATAAATAGGTAACTTTTGTGAAAAGGCTTTTAAGCATTCTGCTGTTGAGAGACTTCCATTTATCATGTTAAATGGAATTTTAATGAACCTGCTACTGCCAGTTCTTTTATGCCTGATTCTTTATTATGCTTAATCTTTTACTTAGCCTATAAAATACTTCTTTAGAAGTGTTGGTTAGATGAAACATACAAAGAAATATTTAACGATTGGTATCCTGCTCTTTATTCTACTGGGAGCCTTGGCTATATTTCTTTAGCTTCCAAAATAAGGTCAAACCTATATTCATTCTGTAGTATTTCTATATAGAATGTAAAGTTTACTTCATAAAATTATTCACACATGAAAAAGCAGTTGCCCCAAAGCATAACTAGTGAGACCTCTATTCTGTTTTTTAAATATACTGAACTGTTTAGATATATTATGAAAATACACAAAATATGTAGAAATATATATCGAAGAGCATGCTGAAAAACTAACAAAACAAAAAAATGGAATCTTTTAATATACCTTTTACATACTTTTTTATTGAAAAAAATGCAACAAGAGTATTTGTGGTTTGATCTTTTGAACTTATAAATACTTCACATCCAAATAGAAAACTGCTTTCAAGTTTAAAGAGTGTATTTATATCATTGATTTATCTAATTTATTCACTGTCTTCCTCTGTTAGATCTCAAACAGCTCAAGTGGGAGGCAGAACGCGACAAGTGGATTCACAATAGAGACGTGAAAAGTATCATCAGGCAGAAAAAGAAGTTCAGGCAGAAACCACTGAAAAACAAACAAAAATACAAGCGAAAAAAATAAATGTAAATTCTTTTGATATTAAATATTACCAAATTGTTTCTACTTACTTTTAGGGTTTTTTTGTAAGCCATTTCTCTTCATCCATCTCTTTGAGCCCATAAATACCAGCCCACTCATTACTCTTGTAATAAACTGTGAAAATAAGAAAATGCCTTAAACTTGGTTGAATTAAGAAGGAATTTTGAAGATACGATTTTGAGTATATTTTAATTCTTCATAGTCAGAGGGAAGTCCTGCAGAATGTTATCTGTACCAAACAGCTATATTTAAAAAATGGCTTGTTTCATGGACAGAAAGAATTACACTTTATAATTTTTAACCAAACATACCTTCCAAAACAGATGGACACCTTCGCTTCATTTTATGTCTGAAATCTGGGGCAAAAGGAATTTCCATTAGTTACAAAGTACTACAGCACACTTTAATGCAGTAGTTGCACATATACTTTTTTCTATATTGTCCTAATCTTTCTGAATTCTGAAATGATAGTTTGTAAAAGAAACAGAGCAAAATGTCTCCTTATATTTTAAAAAACTTTTAAGGAAGTTAATATCCAAAGAATTCTTGGGAAACTCAGCTATTGTGAAAAAAGACAAAAATATCATGTTTCATTAATTTAAAAAAATGGAAAGAGTAAGAATAAAGGCCTCAATGATACAGTGAGATTCTCAAAGATCTGCACTAGGATTAGCAACATTTAATGCATTGATAAAGGAATTTAAAGATTAGCAATGAATAAGATTGTTGATGCAATTCATCTGATTAAAACAAAACGGGATAATTAAGACATTTAAAATCTGGAACAATGAACATTAAAATACAGTTTAGTCTAAGCAAGTGTAGAGTTATAGACATTTAGAAAAAAATATTAATTCCAAATATGCTAGAAGGACCTATTAATGCTGACTATCCTTTAGAGCAAGGATCCCCCATCCCTGGGCTGTGGCCCACTACTGAGCTGTGAGCTATTTGGAACCAGGCCATGGAAGAGGGCAAGTGCATGCGCGAATCCCCACTTGTACAAGCAGCAAGCAATAGTGTTCGCTCCATTTGCATGAGCGATGGGCGCATTTGCCAGCCACTCGCACAGAACCATCCCCTCTCCCTCACTCCTTGTGCTGATTTGCAAAGCTGGAATGGATAGGGAATTCTGCTTTACAGGATTTTGGAAATAGTGATCAATAGTTTGATAAAAGCATCTCCTTATGAATAAAAGGAAAAGGTACAGAGGAAACTAACATAAAAATAAGCAATCTCTTAATACAAATCTGTATTTTGATAATATCTGAAATGTGAGTATAGCTCTGGTCAGCACACTTCAAAGATAATAGTACGCTGGGAAAGGTGGAAGAAAAGAGGATAACTAACAGATTCAGTTACAGTAGCAATGAATGCCATTCAGAGATGTGAAAGAAAATGTTATAAAATCATCACAGAGCATATCTATACAGTAGGAACTGAAAATTCCTTGACTGCACATAAACAAATGTAATGATAGTGAAGGTGCAGAAAATGTGGACCAGTTGCTGTTCTATGAGGATTAGGATTCTTATGAACTAGTCAAATTATTTAATAAGTAAGGATGTGTAGAAAAGGTGTTTTCCTATTGTGGATCTAGCACGAATACACTTGCTATATTGATTGCCATGACCTTTTAAGAAGCCACACCTTTTCCTGGTTTTGCTGAATAACACCAGGGAAACTCAGAAAAAAAAAACACTACATGGCTTCCTTATGGTGTGATAGTAGGTGTACCCACACTACATCCAAAATACTTTTCCCATTTCAGATGACTGCCCACATCAATGAAGTTACTTGACATAAAAGTTGTATCAGATTCTTACCTTCACTTGAGTTCATTTTGAAATACAAAGTATATGCGCCCAGAACTCCAATAATTTCCAAAATTAGAATTCTTTTGAAGAACCTGATAGAAGTTTGGGGTTTCATTGTTCAGCCAATCCCAAATCCTAGTGATAGAAGTGAATAAAGGTCAGTGATGACAACATTTCAGTAGTGACTTTAAATTTAAAGAACAAGAAACAACTACACAAGAAGCTGAAAGGGACAGAACTAAAGATGTATATGCTTTTTCAGATACATTTCTCAGAATTTGTTAACTGATCTCATAGTTCGTTAAATCACTGCTGAGGTACTGGATATTCCAATGATTTTCATTTTGAATCAACTATAGTTTACATCCAACATTCACTCAACATGCACAACATTCACTTAAGAATGTGTGATATGTCTTTGTTAATATATTATGTGGTAAGCATCTAAGAAATGTTCAAGATGTGAATGTATTCATAGCTTTCATGGACGTGAGTAGTGGATCTGAAGATCTGAATGGAAATGAAAGTTGGATGCAGTGGAAATAGGGTAATTAAGGGCAATAAAAAGCAATGGATGATGAAAAGGTGAATATTAAAATGAGTGATAAATGCAATAGTAATACATTTATTTGGTAATATATTTGACTGATAAAACATGTATAAAGGATAAGCAAATGGGCTAAGGAAATAAAAAAACTGGATGCATGGAAGTGAATTCCCAAAAGAATGGTGAATAGTTTAAAGCAGCAGTCCCCAACATGTTGCAGCTTAGTGGCCCACAGGGAGGGAGAGGAAAGGGAAGCAAGTCACATGAGCATCAGGCTGGTGCGCATGTGTGTGCACAGCTCAACTTGTCAGCAGTGAGCCAACATGCATACATGCAGCTCAACTCAAGGGGAGCTGCATGCGCATGCATGCCAGCCCATTACATGCATGAGTTGAACTACACGTGTGTGCATGCTGGCTTGCCTTGTGTGGCCTGGTTCTGAATAGGCCGTGGTTGGGTACTGGGCCACGGCCAGGGGATTGGGGGCTCTTGGTTGAAAAGACAAAACGCAATATAAGAATTAATGTATGCAAAGATTTTCAAGTGAGCAGTGAAATCACTAAGAGGACTAATTTCAGAATTATAAGAAATCTATTCAAGTGTTAGCTGAATTAATTCTGTGGTTTTAAAGTAGCCTTCAGTCTGTAAAATATACTGTTGGGGTTAAATTTTGAAATGAATCTGAACTGACCTGAATCCTAAGAGTAGTGCAATGTAGAATCAATACCATTGGGGAGACCACATTCTTGTCAATGCTCAGACACATATAATGACTGACTTAGGCATGACTTTTTCATGCTGTTGTGGACAAAAATGAGATGAGGAAGTGTTTGTGTCCGACCTTCAAATTCTGAAGAAACGGCAGGATAATCAATTTTTATTATGGCCATATAGACCAATATCACAAACAAAAGCACTAAAAACAACAATAATTAAAACATAAAAGACTATGTTATGATTAGTGATGAAAGTGGGCAGTTAATAGTCTGTCTAATTTTGCATATGGTTTAACAATATCTGGCCACATTCAGAGAAACTGCTTCATGCTGATCTGAACAGTAGTTGTACATAAGAGAGACCAGTATATTTTATTATGTGAGGTGTACAATATAGGACATGAGCTGTAGTTTCAATGGTCCCTTGTCCACGGGAACACAATCTCAACTCATGATATTTTTTTGTATTGGCCCTTCAAACTGCTATGGGAAGTGCATTGCAGCATGCTAAGGTTAATGCCCTTCAGATTTTTGGGATGATGACTCTATAAAAGTATCTCGCTGCTTTAAAAGGGGGAACTAGATTACTAAAAAAGATTTTTTGGGGGGAGGAGGAAGAGCAGTCTGATCTTATTGGATTTTCTGATCTTTGATATATAATTTGAGTGCATTAAGTGCACACTTATAGCCCAAGGCAGGTTATAAATCTATTAAACATTAAAAGTATAAATATAAATGCTAACATTCTTTACCGAAATTTGCTCAAAAAGACTTGCCAAGGCCTTTGCTGATGATTACTTCCATTTTATTATACTGACAGTGGGATGAAATCATATATGTCTGCTGTGCTAACAGATATTTGAATTGATCAGTATGCTGGGTGGGGAATTCTGGGATCTGAAATTCACACATCTTAAAGCTGCCAAGTTTGAAAAACACATTTGGTGTTACAGAGAACTGCCATTTGCTCCCCCCAAATCAGCCCTTCCTCCTGACTCAGAGGCAGATAAACTCTTAGCTTCAAGTCAAATTCGGACTTTCTTATGGGTACCGTCAATGTAGGGCTGCTAAATTTCCGCGCAAAAAAACATGCTGCGGGGGCATTCCTCTACTTTTCTCTTGGGACAAAACATGCAAGCAGCAATTACCACTGAAAGCGCCCAGACACTCACAATCCAAACGTCCTCTACGTAACATAAGCTTCCGATCATCCTTCCATGCCTCTTTTCGTCTTATTTCCGAGGGAGGAGCTAAGCCTGCGCGCGCATGCGTAAAATGTTTTCGCGGAGCTTAGCTACTACTTTCCATTTTGCGCATGTTGCAAAGGTGACCTCTTCGAGGTTACGCAATTTACTTGAATCTCGCAAATAACGCCTTTTTTTGAAGCAATAAACCGGCAGAACAGAGTACGCCCTCTGTCGGCGTGTTTCGGAATGAACCTTGCAATACAGTACAGTGAAGTATGTTCAGTTCAAACAAAAATTAAACTACCTGCTCCAGGTGCAGCTCTGCATGCTGCAGCACTTGTAAAACATGATACGGTGAATGGCTCACTATATAGAGTTAACGTGGTGGAAACTGAAGATAATTTTATTGCACTTTGCCCAACTCTGTAAACATTAGGATGGCTACATAGAAAGGTGTTTTGTACCTATAATTTGGGAGCATCTGGTATGATTACCATCTTACTTTGCAAAAGTTACTGATTTATGGTATAAGAAATTAAACTGTAACATCCTTGGCTGCCAAAGAATGAATCTATTTCTGGTTATATTGTGTTTATAACTGTGATTAGCCACCTAGAGTCACTACAATAAAACGGGTGGTCACATACATTGAAATAGATTTGATGGTGATTGGAGATGCTTATTAAGCCCTCTTCTCTCTCTCTTTCTCTCTCCCCCCCTCCCTCTCTTCTGTGTTTAATCTATTGTACTTTGTTGACCCAGCCAAGTCAAAGTTTCTTGGTTTAAATGGGGATTGCCTGAAAAAATGTAAACAATATTTAAACAGGAGGACTTAATAGTTTTTCTCTCCTGGAGAATAGAAAGGGAGGAGCAAAAAAAGGTAACCCAAGCTGGCTGGCTTTCTTATATAAGGCAAAAAACAACAGGATAAGTATCATGCTGTTTGTCCACCTCTCATAATATCTTTAAAAGCTTTTGGTGCCTTAACAACAGGATAGTTAGCTTAGAACAGAGAAAGCAACCATGACAG
The DNA here is from genome assembly GCA_023653725.1 of Bungarus multicinctus. Taxonomy (NCBI): domain Eukaryota; kingdom Metazoa; phylum Chordata; class Lepidosauria; order Squamata; family Elapidae; genus Bungarus; species Bungarus multicinctus. The sequence continues at coordinate 64,952,804 of CM042836.1, read as the reverse complement.
AGAAAAAATTCGTAGATGAAATAGAGAAAGCGCTGGAAAAATCCAAAGGCCTTAAACTTCACGAACTTCTCTTTTCCTACCAGGGGACTCCTTACCCGAATACAGTGTGCAGTGCAGAGACGTTTCAAGCCCTGGAGAATTTTGAAAGCAGAAAAGATGATGTGGTGTTGGTATCGTACCCCAAATGTGGTGAATAGAACTCTTGTGTTATTTTGTTGCCAAATGAGATCATAAGCAACTATTTAAAAAACACCTTTATAATATTGTGTATCTGAAGGTATTACATATTTGTCATTACCCTTCAGATGGTTTATACGGAAATAGCACCACTAATTCTCCTTTTTCTAATAAAACATTTTGTATCAGAATTAGTTTACAATTATTAGTTGGTGTTAAATTCCGCAGTATGTAAGTAAACTATATAAGCTAAACACAAAGGAAGGAACAGAATGGTAAATAAAATGTTAAGTGAATGATTGGAATATGTCAATTAGCATTTCATTAGCTTATTTGAAGAGATTTTTAAAACTTAAAAGTATTTTTATAACAATGAAAAATTGCCATGTACCATTAACTGATAGTTTTTGCTCTGATGATTTCAGTGCAAATTTATACTTATATAGTTATTTAAAATGCTTTATATTACTTTAAGATACATTTCTTTATGATTCAAGCATCATGCTAAATATGTTTTTTTTTAAAATTGCCGTAGTGTAGTATGTGAATGTGATTTATTCAACAGAGTAGGGGTCAGCTATGACTAAATCTCAATAATGCCTGTTTCAAAGATTTCAGCTAAATCATGACTTTATAATTAGGCTTAAAACTTAGTTGCATTCATTATCTTGCCCCTTCCCTTGTATTCTCCAACTATTATTATTTGAAGTTTTTTCAATCCTAACTTTATTATTTTGATAAATAAACAACTCAATGCAATGAACATATCCCATACACCTTCCTCCTTCTATTTTACCACAATCATAACTCATGAGATAAATTGGACTGAGGGAGAATGACTGGCCCAAAGTCATCCAGTTGGCTTTCATGCCTAAAGTGGGATTAGAACTCAGTCTTCTGGTTTCTGTCCTGGTGCCTTAACTGCTAGACCAAACTGGATATATCTATTTCCTCATGTGTACTCTGCTATGCTGTCTATGATGGTGAACAAACACCTCAACTTGGGTTCGAAACAAAAATGGAAGCCCCAACTTGAAGTAAAAATTCCTTTCTGATTTTGAGGCATAAATAAAGATATTTATTTAATTACATGTGAGGGAATATATCAAAACATAGAAGAATGCTTTTATAAACTGAAGCAACTATATAGCTTATAATTTAGCAATCTGATAAAGATACAGCTTTAAAATACTGTACAACTAATATTACTTGTACACTAATTGAAACCAATGGATAGTTTCCATCTCATCATATCTAGTTGCAAATTATTTTGCATTAAGTTGAGGTAATGAAACCTTGCCAGGTTCAACAAGAATAACGCCTTCCTTAGATTTTATTATGATTTTTCCTGTTTTTTTCTTTCCCCAGGAGCAAATTGGTTGATTCTCATGGTGAATGATCTGATTGCCACAACATTGAAAATTAAGCAGGAGAATGCAGAATTGCCATTTATCGAGTGTGGAGATCCAGAAAAGTTTCAGGTTAATTAGTAACAAAACTTGGCTTTCTAACATGGGATATTTCATTTGCACCTGTGTGGTAGTTTTTGTTGCAATAAAATAAGCAATTGAGAAAGTTCTCTTGTCTGGAAAATGTCTCTAGTCTTCCAACAATATCCTCTAGTCATCAGATGTCCTCTAGTCACAACAGGAATGAGTTGTGATTTTATTGCTTGTCTGGAATGTAAAGATAGAGTGATATGAAACCTTTGGCATATCTCAATATTGTACTGTTTGGTGTCATAAATGTGCAGATGGGATTTACAGAATCAAAGTTATTCTAACTGCCTTTTGACATAGACGATGAATTACTTTTATATGTCAGTAGAGCCAATCTGTACATACACGAGTGGCCCATTTGATATGTTTCCCCCCCCTTTTCTTGTTTTTGTTCGTAAAGAGGATGAAACAGTTTCCTTCTCCAAGGATTGTGGCCACACATCTCCATTACAACTTTCTCCCGAAATCTATTTTCAAAAATAAAGCCAAGGTAGGCATTATGTTTCACTGATAACTTTTACTTCTGCAGTTTCTTAGATAAGCAATTCATGAGAGTGTTGTGGGCTTACTGTAATATTTATGGGAATGATATAATGCGTGAAATTAGGCAGCTATATACTGTACCGTTGCAGGTTACAAACAATCAGCCAGCATAACAAAGCGTTGAGAAAACTGTAGTCCAGAACATTTGGAAGGAAAGTATCTGATGTAGCCTAGCAGATATTTCATAACACTAGGTATTGCGATAGTTTAGCTACTAAACTATAGATACATATTAGGAGCATGGGAAATGAAGTGTCTAGTAACTCTACTTAATGTACATTCATTAGGAAAGAAGCTCCCTTGACCACAAGAGGTCAGTGGATAGTGGCAGCTGTGTGAAAGGTGGCGTTTTATGGAGCCCAAATCTGAAGGTCCACAAAATGGCAGTGAGAAAAGAGAGAACTGAAAAAAAAGAGAACTGAAAACTAATTCTCTGCTGCCATTTGGTGATTGATTGGATTTTGGCAGTCCAGATCTGGTAGCCTTTCTAAAGATATGACAAGAGGATTTGAAGTATAGGTGACAGCTTTCTAAAGGATCTCATTAAACAACTAATGGGTATAATTTCAACCTCTAATTTCCTTTTAAGTATAGTTTAGGTAGTGCTAATCATCAATAGGGACTTTTGCCAGTAATACAGTACTTTCATTCATGTCACTGGAAATTTAAAATGTCTGTTCTTTTTTCTTACCTTAGATATTGGTGTTGTTTCGAAATCCTAAAGATACAGCAGCATCGTTTTTCCATTTTCATAATAATGTACCAACCATTCCCAATTATAATTCATGGGAGGAATTTTTCCCAGAATTCATGAATGGAGAAGGTAGTCTTAATTTCTCAGATTGGTTCAAATATAATAATTTGGGGAGCAGAATGCTTGGCTAAATTGATCAATCTGAGCACCAGGGGAAAAAAAAGAGAGAGAGATGTGCTACTGCTATGATTTCTAATAGAATTGCTGTCAAACTTGCTTTTCTAGGAAGTGAGACACCCTCGGGAAGGATGTTTGGCTTTAAGAGAAATGAAAATGATATGATCAGAGCTTCATTTTCTGTGGTATACATGAACACATTTCTATTGCCCTAAGCAAAAAGATCCCACAAATTTTTGAAATAGCATTAAAGCTTGCAAAGTTTACTTGCTGGACGTGACTTTGGGATAGACAGCATAGATAGTCAGGATTTTGCAAACTAATTTCTGTCTCTAGCCAAAGCTGAACTGAGAACTCTCACAAGTGCTCTCGACAAGAGCTGGCCCAATTTATTTGGAAGTTCCCAGCAAGACTTTTGTAGTCTTTGTATCTTGAGAGCTTATATAAGTAGAAACAGAAACTTGTTTCCAACCAACAGAACAAACACCATTAGCACATTGCTTGCCAGGAGAAGAGATACTATTACCTTACAATTCCTATTGTCTTTAGAAGATTACATATCTTTTCGAGATGATATGAAGGTTGATGCCTAGATACAAGAATAAGGAAATGAAAAAGAAATAGGATGTTTAATAAAAGACACTTTGCCGCAATACTATATGTTATCCGGAGAGAGTATGAGTGCAGTAATATATAAAAAATAACTTGCTGTTATGCTTTCTGCAGAGTTTTTTTTTTTTTTACAAATAAAGTCATTTTAATATACTGCCTTTATTCTATAGTTGCCTGGGGATCCTATTTTGATCAGGCTATCGCTTGGAACAAACATATAGATGATGAAAACGTTCTGATTCTGATATATGAGGAATTAAAAGAGGTGGGTGTATTTATAATCATGAGCAAAACTTCTCCATATATATCAGATAAAAAGAGGTTCTCTTATTGGTTTTATAAGACATGGTGTGACCAAAAGGCTGGAATTCAAGCCTTAGTATGGGTCATTTCCTTGTCCTGTTCTGAAAGTTGGGAGCAGCCTGGAACACCTGAAGAGTAAGTGATTAGAAAAAAAAAAGAGAAAGAATAGAAAAAGTTACTTCTTTCACAGTGAATAATCCCATGCACCCATATCCTAAACCCCTGGAATTACAGGGCAATGACCTTGAGCTTCTCTTTTGATTTAGCATCTGAAGAGCTTTTAATGCTGTAATGGCATTAAAAATACATTTTAAACTCATTTTCTGTGCCATTTTGTCTTCATCTGGTTACAAAATCTAAAAAGTCATTATGGGAAGCAGGAAAAACAAGCTCCATTGGAGAAAGTTGATATCCTGTTTTCTTTAAAAATGCCACTTGTTTATGATGATTTCCCCTAAAATGTACTTCAATGATGTAAATGCCTTAAGTATTTGTGTATTTGTGCGAGAAGAGATACTGAACTAATTTTTACTCTTTCTCCTTTTCCACCATATACCTATTATGGGTTACAGTCTCTATGGTTCCATATATGGTAGGTGTATTGTTTGCAACTTTGCTTCACGCTCAAGTTAACAGATCTAACAATGGGTTTTGAATCTGAAGCTATTCAAGCTTACCCTAAGAAATACAGCTTTGTATAACATAAATATAAATAATTCATATCAAATATACAGTTTATGCAATTTACATGGGATATTAATCATGTCACCATATTGCTTTCAGGACCTGGTTTCAGGAGTAAAGCAAATTGCTGATTTCTTTGGTTTCCCTGCTACTACTGAGCAAATTCAGTCTATTGCTGACAGAACTACCTTCCAAGCAGTGCGTGATAAGTCGCAGGAAACACATGGGGTGGCTGGTCCACTGCTCTTCAGGAAAGGTTGGTTTAAAAAAAAAGGAAATGGGGAAATAGCATTTTTCTAATATTCACTTTTAGATTAACAGAATTGGAAGGGACCTTGTAGGTCATCTAGTCCAACCCCCTGCTCAAGTAGGAGACCATTTCTGATAGATGGCAGTCCAATATCTTCTTGAAAGCCTCCAGTATTTGACTGCATTTCTTTAGTTGGATACTATAGAAATGATCCCCGAAAGTATCCATTAGTAAGAGATGAGCATTCATGGCATCTCTGGTTATGAATGCCTCATAATTGTACGCAGCAAACATACTTTGTAGGGTTTACAACTACAGGTAGGCTTCGGCTTATGACCACAATTGAGCCCAAATTTTCTGTCAATAAGTGAATTTTGCCCCATTTTCTGAACTTTCTTACTACAGTTGTTAAGTGAATCCCCATGGTTATCAAGTTAGTAACATGGTTGTTAAGTGAATTTGGTTTTCCCATTGACTTTGCTTGTCAGAAGGTTGCAGAAACTGATCATATCACCCCAAGGCATACAACTGTTATAAATGTGAGTCAGTTACCAAGCATCTGAATTTTGATCTCTTGACTATGGGGATGCTGCAAGGGTCCTAACTGTGAAAAAAGGTTGTAAGTCACTTCTTTTCAGTGCCATTGTAACTTTGAATGATCACTAAAAGAACTGTTGTAAGTCGAGGACTACCTGTACTACCAAAATTTGTGATGAGAAATGAACAGCTTCAGAGAAAGGGGAAGCCTGAAAATTTATGGATGGAAGGAATCAAAGAAAAAAAAGTTTTCTAGAACAAAGACAAGGTATGAATTGGAATACAGCTATGGTCAGAAAGATCTATGGCAGTGGTGGCTAACCTTCTTGGGCTCCTGTGCCAAAAATTGTGCTTGCACTCTCGCATGCGTGTCAGCACCCAGAAGGCAATGCGCGCAAGCCCTTCCCGTCCCCTGCGCATGTGCATGCAATCCCCCCACCTCCCCCTTACCTGCACTGCGTGCCTCCCAGATGATTTTCAGCCCGCTTGAGGCCTTTTTTGGCTTCCCAGAGGCTTGAGGAAAATACAGGAAGTGATGAAACGGGCCTGTTTTTCGGCCTCCAAAGGCTGCAGAGGCTTCGCTCGAGCCTCTAGAAGGCCAAAAAAGGCCAAAAGGCATGCACAGTGCAAGTAAGTTTGGCTGGGACTTGTGTGCTCACACAAATGGCTCTGTGTGCCACCTGTGGCATGCATGCCATAGGTTCACCATTACGGATCTATATTCTCATTATAAATTACACTAAACTATATTTCAATCTATTTCCTCTTACCCATCTGTTTACTTTCTGTTGCTTGCTTCTTAATTCTTTTTTCTGCCCTGTACTGAATAGAGGTGTGTACAGGTAGTCCTCAACTTACAATCACAATTGAGCCCAAATTTTCTATTGCTAAACAATTTAACATTTGTTAACTGAATTTTGCCCCATTTTACGACCTCCCTTGCCACTGTTGTTAAGCGAATCACTCCAGTTGATAAATTAGTAACCTGGTTGTTAAATGAATTCAGCTTCCCCATTGACTTTGCTTGTCAGAAGGTTGCAAAAGGGGATCCCATGGCCCTGGGTTACCCTGCAACCATCATAGGTAGGAACCAGTAGCCAAGCGTCTGAGTTTTGTTCATGATTGTAACTGTGAAAACTGCTCATACGTCCCTTTTTTTCTGTGCCAATGTAACTTTGAACTAAATGAATTGTAAGTTGTTGTAAGTTGAGGACTATCTGTAAAAGGTTGATGCAGACCTATCAATATTTTCTGGTGCCTCCTCATCAGGTGGGTGGTTTCAGAATGTCAAAAGTTATATTTAAATTTCTGAAATTGGCACATTGAAAGGCAAACTAATACCTGATATTGTTTGCGGTAAATAGAAAAGGGGTGATGGTTGAGGGGAACCCACATTTTTGTTGATTCCTTATCTGAACTGGAAGCGCATTGGTTATCCTGTATTTTTAAAAGTGTGAGTTTGAGGTTAAGATATGCATATTTATAAAACTATAATCATTACTATAATATCTGTATCTAAGTTCTAGGGATTACTGGCCCTGCTGAACTTGTTTTAAACTCAGTCAAGTTTCACTTGCTATGGCTGCCTGCAGACTACATAATAGGTTGTGAGCATATAAAGAGGTTTTGGCTTCATTTTCACAACTGGCTTTGGTGCTTGTACACGACAGAAAATGCTGGAAACAAGATAATAGATTTAATAGATTTGGCTAAGAAGGAACCACAGAAATGTGGTGGACGGGTTCATATTTCTCTAATCCTCAGTGCATTGTATCATTTTTGTGCCCAGTTATCAAATTACAAGTCTTTTGAATTGTTACTAGAACTATCAAGTAAGTGATTCTGTTTTCTTTTAGCCTCCCATTTTCTTTTTGTTGCAGGCATTGTAGGAGATTGGAAGAATATTTTTGGCAAGGCTCAAAATGAGCAAATGGATGCTAAGTTTAAGGAATGTTTAGCTGGAACCAAGCTGGGAACCAAGCTGAAGTACGATGTCTACTGCAAAACCTGAACATGTATCTTGTGGAAAAATACTATTTTTGTGGAAGTTTTGATTGCTTGCATAAAAAAGGATATAACCAGAATACACATTTCACTATAGCTAATCTCTGAAACTCTTTAATATCACATTTCTAATATAGGTTAAACCTGTTTTAGGCTGCATAATATATAACCAGACTATTTCATAAAACAAGACAATAATTTTTCCCAGATATATGCAAGCCTCTATTACAATATTTCTAAGGAGAAACAGACAATGACATGATCCTAGGCTTATTGGGAAAATGAGCCTGTACAAATAAGAGTTTTGAAGCATCAGTAGCCAGGGTGTATCTCATACTCCAATTGCTCCATTCTTCTGTTATTTTCCCAGCTCAGCTTTGGAGCAAAACTGAAGTACTTGCCCCTGAAGAGTTTGATATATGAAGAGGACCTACTTCAAGAGAGTGAGCTGTTTTAGAACTTTTAAAAAGACATACTATCAATATTGACTGTGGGCAATTCTATGTGAATCACCATCAAGGAGAACAATGATTTCCCATTATTTGAGGATATCACTGATTTTCATTCAGGACACTGAACATTGAGCAAAAAGATTTGTAGTTGGTACCATCTATTTAGGATGTCTGATTTTTAAGAGACACTGCAAGGAGCTTACTTGCAAGAATGATGAGCATTTTAAAAGTAAAAGTTTTACATAGAGACAAGGGAAAAGTATCTTGTCATGTTAATGGCCATTCATTTACCTTGAAATACAATAATTCACAGATTAATATTGAATTCCGTTTATTAAAATAATTCAATATTAAGATCAAGATGGAAATAGAAGATGAATATGTCCAAATTCTTACATGCTACACTATGAATCATGACTTATTATTATAGTAGCTGGGATCCTTACAATCTGTTAAACCAAAACCAAGCCAACCATATTATATCTTAGGCTATTGTGTAACCGCACATAAATCTTAGTAAATCAACTGTTCAAACTCATCTTTCATGTTTTCTAATGTGGAATAATCTGTTACCTTTGGTCATATAATGAATACTTTTGATGTATAAAAATGACAATTTAGTTACAATCCCGGGGATGCAATAATGTCATATGAGCTATTTCTCCCTACTGCAAAGTCACATTATGGCATTAGTCTGTTTGATAGAATGTGCTAGAAACATAAACTTGAAATACTCAAATTGGTGAATTAATTTGAAATGTATTCATTATATCAAGATTATTTTTTCAGCATTTTGAATAGAAAAATCTGTGATTGTTACTGTAGCATATGCATTGATTATAATAAATTTTTATTGTAAATTTTGTACAGATAACATTTAAGTTCAATTGCTAGAGTATTGCAAAAGCATTCATTTTATCTTAACCAAATATTATCCTACCTTTGTCCTACCATATACTGGACTGACTTCTCCTCTGAAAGGATAAGTCATTTTAAATCATCGGGCAAGAGGCAGATTCTCCTAAATTGACAAATCAGTGTATGATTAGTTTGTGTGATGTCTTGCAACTGAAAAGCTTTAATTAATGTTAGGAAAGCAGTATAAGCAGAACATGGAAGTCTGGCTGTATAAAAGAGATGAAAAAAAATATATAGAAAAAGGTACAGCAGTTCAAGAAGAAAGTCAAGAATCGGCTGCTTGGCATGCTAGCTGGTCATTCTAGTCCAAACATCAGTATCTGAAATGTGCCAGGTTGGGGAAGGGTGGTGTTCTGTAATGCTTAGCAAAAAAAAAAAAAAGACCATTTGTATTAATAAGATAGTGAAAACAATTTTCAATGAAGATAGTCTTATGGTAGCTTATTTTACCATTTATGGCATTGCCAAATACTTCTGTCAGCGTTCCAGCAAACCTCCATTCCAACCAATAACTTCAAGACAGACATCTCTCAAAAGTTCCTTTTATTTGGATCATAACTGATACATCTGTGGAATCCCGAATCTGAAGTTCCGGGCTTCCTTGCAAAAGTAAAAACTACAAATCCATCCCCTATTCCCATCACCACATCACATGGCCCAATCACCATCTGTCCCAAAGTAAGACTTCCTTTTCACTATGCGCAACTCTCCCTGACCTTGAATCAGCAAAAGAATTTTATTTTGTCTAACTAGATATACTCAAAAGAATTCCCCTCTCCCTCTTTCCCAGGCTCAATTGTGGCAGCGTGGGAGCATTGGATCTCAATATGGTTTCCAACGCTGACAACTTCATTGGAAACATGAGACCACAATATTTTGGAGTTGGTTTTGCATTTTCCAGTTGAGATGAATGACATCAAATTGCTAAGATGATTATTTACTTTAATGAGGGATTGTTAGATGATGGTTCTTGAATATCCCAGAGAGTTAAAAAAAGAACGGACCAGAATCTCGTTCAAACTAACTATTCATGGCAATGACCATGCAAGGGCTTTTTTTGGGGGGAAAACACTCTTTTTCTGTTATCCTTTTCTCTTTTGGAGTGGAAATGAGATGCTGTATGTTAAAATACCAACCTTTCTATCTCTGAGGCTTATAGATTCATCCTTGCTTATGCAAGCAGCAAACTCACTAAATGAAAAGAAAAGCAGTAGATATTGTAGAATAAATCTTAGAAGCAAATCCTGTTGTGTCCAGTGTAGCATATTTCTGTTTAAGAACAAGATTGCAGTATTAATATTTATGATAGTAATGAAAACCAGAGAAATATATAAATAGTATATAGAATGATGAAAGAGAGGCTGTTGTTTTCCTATCTCCCTCCAAATGACAAATTGCATATCTTCTCTGAAAGAGATATGGTTATATCTATGAGTTCAGCACATCAATAATCTAATACGTAGCAAGAAAAAAAAAGATGACAAAGCTAACAGAAAGAAATGGAATCAAAGTAAGATAAGGTAACATTTTCTCATTTACAAAATAGCTGTGGTTCAAATAGAAGCCTTTCCCAATATTTAATGGGAAATATAATTAATGTTAGATTACAAAAGCTGGGCCATTAAAATACAAGATAGATGGCATCAAATAAATTCTGAAGGGAGCCTGGAAATTAGATCAGGAGCCAAATGGATTTATAATAAAGGCTAGTGGTAGATGTGAAATCCTGTTCTATTATATTACAATGGTAATTATCTGCAATTGTGTTTCTACTAATTATAGTGCTTTGCTGATAGCACTAGCAACTTGGAATGAATTTATGGTGGAAAGGACTCTAGCATTTCAGTCCCACCTTAATTGTAGTGTAGCAATGGTGGTCTATTTTGCCCTTCAGAAATTAAACTACTTTGCAATTATTAAGAACGGTTAATAGTTTCAGGATCTGCATTTGAGAAAGGTAGAGAATAACTATACTTAAGAAATGGAACATTATAGCAGGTATTCAATACTTGATTCTATCATTCCTGCACTTACACAAAACGTGTAAGTTATGTGGGCAATTTTCCAAGGAAAGAACGTAACTGCTGTTAAGCAGTGCAACTGATTTCTTACATTAGCAAAACTGGTAATTTTTAGCCATCCAGGGGGTATCTGCAAATATGAAGTAATATTTAAGTAGGCATATATATAGTGTTATATTTTTACCTGCCAAGCAACAGCTCTCTCATGAAAAAACGTTGAACATAGAATGTTGTAGAATTCTATATATAAAAATATTATACAGAACATAGGCTGAAATTCTAAATGCAAGAGTAAAATAGCTGTTGATGCACCAAAAGATAATAGCATGCCTATTATCACCACTATTACAGGTGGGGCTGCCAATCCACTAATATAAAATTAATCTCATTTAGAAAAACCTTTCATGACTGGTAGTATTAGAGTTGCAAAAGTAGGTGAGCACCAGCTTCTTCCAAGTTTCATTCATAACTCACTAGAATCCATCTTGGCTTCTAATTCTTGCCCATTGAATTTTATCATTTGCAGAATTCATTCCCCAGATTAAAGTTGCAGATTAAGGGAATAGCTCAGAATTAGAAGGCCAGAAAATGGTCGTCCCTGTGCTGGAGTTTGTTACTTTTACAGTTGAAAACAACGAAGTATGGCTACCCAATCAACCTGCGTCTGTTTTGAATAATGACAAAAGCAGTTTTAAGATCTGCTGATGTTGTGATGTACTGTGTGTATTTAAATGTATTCCAATCAGGTTTACTGTTAAGCAGTTGTACATAGATTTGCAGCTTTAAATTGATTTATATTATTTCACTCCTTATATATGCATTCTTTTTAAACCTTGCCTAGCATATCAAAAAGTCACACCCTTGCTGGCCTCACAAACAACCAAACCAAAATGTTAGTTTTTATTTTGTCTATGCATAAAATTATTTGGTTATTTGGTTTTGTCTATGTATAAAATTCTCAGAATCATGGTTTATGGCTTAGTTTTATATATAAAAACCTAAAGTTGTAGTTTACAGTTAAAATAATCAGTCTAATATGTTGTGCAAACCGAGGTTTTATGTGGAAATGTTCAAACCTGCATCTTGTGATGACCCAGGGCATGGTATAAAGAATCACACAAAGAGCTGGCAGTTCAAACCGCCCCTTTATTGCTCCAAAGTTCCCCAAACACTCCCACGTTTCTGGCAAGTCTTGAGCAGAATGATAACAAAATCTCACACAAACCTCAAGCAACTTCTAGCTGCAATTAGTCCTGCTCAGCAATAAATCCAAAGGTATTTGGCAAATCAAGGAGTTCAAGCAACAAAAGACCCAGGTAATTAATCCAGAATGCCCTCAGGAATGCAAGGAATCTTGGCCAGTTCAAACATCGGCACACACACTTCAGAAACTTAGCATTTGTTCCTGACAAATGCCCCTCCCCACAGCATCTCCTTAAGTCTCATTCCCCAGAGCGCCCTTTGAAAATGAATGGGGCACTCTCCGCGCACATAGACTGCTCTGTCTGCACTAATCACTCCTCCTCTCCACTCACCAAACCCTTGGATCAGGGTGGTGGCGGTCCTAGCTCCTCACCTAAGCTCTGTCCCTCATATTTCTCCTGCCTCTGTTCCTTACTACCTCAGAAAAACCTTGCCTGGACTGCTCTTCCCCAGTTTCCTCCAAGGCCAATGGAGTTGCCTTCTACAGGTCTGGCATTTCTTGTTCCAGCTCATCTTCCCCCACAGATTCAGACTCTAACAGGGGCATGGCCTACATATATAAGCTTGGTATCAGATGAAAAAGTCAAACAAGTTTCCCTTATAATCTTTGTTTTTCAGACCACAACTTGATCAATGCAGTAACAAGCAAACATGATTGACTTAACTGTTCAAGGAATCATATGTGTCTGTCAGACACCCCATTCCAGTTCAATATGTCTTGTAAAATGGTGGAGACTAAATGAGCAGTCTTAATTTTAGATTTATTTAAACTGGTCGATCTCACTGCCTGCCCACATGCTAGAGATCTTCAACAATGGGAGATTTTAAATAACCTGGAAAGTACTGTATGTTCTGCATCACAAACCAGCTATAGAGATTTAGTTCTCAAAAAGTATTTGAGATATGCCAACTTAGTTTTCTGAAATCTGATATAGAAATGCATCAGACGAAAGATGGGTAACATTTGATTTCCCTGGATTTTGTTTGGAATATTATTTGATATCCCTTAGTTTATGTATGCTACTCAATAGTTATTTTATTTTTTTTCTAAATAAATATTGGAATTTTTAAATATGTCACATTAGGTGTGTGCTGATAAAGTTCACTGCACATCACAATCTTTAGCGACTGCTGAGAGCTGATGACTTTTTGGAATATCTGTACATGAACTTGGAAAATAATTATAGTCTTCTCTATATCATCTAAATCCAGAGATATCTATTATGCAGGGACGAATTGCAATGCAACAGGAAGTTAGACTTCCAAATGTTGCTGGACTTATAGCTGTTAGCATCTTTCATTGTTAACAAAGTTAGCTATAGCTGTTGAGAGCTGCAGATTAATAACATCTAAAAGATTTCAAGGACTCTTCTTTTACCTTCAGATTTAAAGGTATAGTTAGAGGTGACAGTCATCCACCACAGGAGATTTTAGAATCACATTCTTCCTTCCTGGCATAATCATATCAAATTGGATTGACTGGGAGTGATAACATTTTGTAAATATCCTGAAACTCATATCAGTGCACATTACAACGTTTTAAAAGTAGCAGAACCTTGGAAATAGCTGATTGGGTGATGGTGAATGTAGAAATGTGAATCTTCCCTTCAGTTTTTATAGATCAAACTGAAAAACCTGATACAACTCAGTCCTCATGTTGTTGTTAGGCTTTAGTCAGTGGTGGGATTCAAATAATTTAACAACCGGTTCTCCCAGGGTCAGGTTGGCTGTCATGGGAAGGGTGGTCCATCACTGTCCTCTAGCTCTGCCACACATGCAGGATAAGCCTATTTCTTTTCCCTGCTCCTCCTCCCCCCCTCCTGCTGGCTGCTCCATTGCAGCACAGCACCCAGGATTTACTTTGTTTTTTTCCCCAATAAATTTTATTCAATTTTCAAAGATTAAAAACATAAAATAAAACTGTATACATCGTTATATCAAGACATCCAGGATCCACTTTGATGGGGTGGTGATTTAAAATTGGTTCTCCTGAACTGGTGCAAATTGGCTGAATCCCATCATCATCTTCCATTTGAATGCAATATATTTTCTCAACAGTTTTTCCAGATTTCCCCCCCCCCCACAAAATACCCCTTAAAGAGGCAAAGAAGAATAATTGTAGACTATCTTTAGAATGAAACTTCTTTTTGGAAATATCTGGTCAACAATGTAATCGCATAACTTTGATGAGGTCCCCATCTGTCTGGAGTGAATGTAGAACAGACCTCCAAATGTATTGAATTATAACCCCATAATAGTCAGCACTGAATGACTGGGGATGATGGTTATTTTAGTTCATAGTCCTAAACATAGGGAAGGTAATGAGGGAAATAAGGAGACAACCAAATGAAAAACTGGATTTTGTTCCTTACATGTCCATCACTAGTGATATAATACAATGTCTAAGAAGATATGGTGTGGAGACTACCAAAATATGTGAATATTTATTTATTTTATAAAGTTTATTAGCTGCCCACCTTGCCACACAGTAACTAAATCTAACAATATATTTGATTGGTACAATATTGTATCTTATGATTTAAGATGATTGTATTCTATGATTTGTGATATATGACATCACTTTGTTGTTTGTACATAAACTAAGAGCTTATGTACCAGAGATAAATTCCTTGTGTCTTATTTATTTATTTATTTTATTTTATTTTATTACACTTTTATACTGCCCTCTCTCCCAAAAAAGGGACTCTGGGCGGTGTACAGCCAAAATAAAAACGACATAAATAATAAAAAATTTAAAAGAGATTTAAAAGAAATTAAACGAGTGGTTGGAATGATATAAAAGCAGAGTAAAAAAGGTAAAAAAGTTAAAAATTTCCAAAATTTAAAACCCTAGTAATTAGTACTAGGCCAGACCGACCTGTTGGAAAAGGTAGGTCTTTAATGCATGCCGGAAGGTCTGCAGGTCAGTGATGACCCACATCTCCGGGGGTAACTCATTCCAGAGGGAGGGAGCCCCCGCAGAGAAGGCCCGCACCCTTGGGGCCATCAGTCATCATCGTCCGGCTGACAGCACCCCAAGGAGGCCCACCCTGTGGGAGCGTACTGGCCGGCGGGAGGCCGATGGTGGTAGCAGGTGGTCCCGTAAGTACCCAGGTCCCAAGCCATGGAGCGCTTACAGATGACCACCAACACCTTGAATCATAATTGGCCAATAAAGAATAATCCTATATTACTATATCCTTGTTGTGATAATGACATTGATACGTATATTATTAATAACCATTGTTCTATAACCCTAACCGATTTGCTACAGAAAAAGAGGAGAGAGGTGTAATTAACTAGTACACAAACTAACTGGCAGTTCAAAACTTTCTGATGGGCAAAAAATATCCCAAAGCTCCTCTAATTTCTTCTGACTCCTGTTCATTGAAACCTGCAAGATATGCTAGGCCTTTAATTGTTTGGTTAGTTGGCATTTCAAACATCTTCTCCAGTACTATTCCATATTGAAAGGGCTACTATAGGTGTTGCATTATAAAAATCTGTGAATTTTATGTGACATAACAAGTGAAGCACTCAGGCCCACAGCGTCAAAATCTTATGATTATGATGTCAGCTCCCCCATCCATCTTGAATCAGATTTGGGGCTGCCACAAGGGAGGATGGGTAACTGTTGGAATGAAAGTAAAGTGAGAAGGGAGGATAGCCACAACAAGCTTCTTTCTCCAAAGCTCAAGGCCAAGTCACTGGAGTTTGGAGGGGAGTGACGGGACCTGGCGGGAGTTCAGAATGGAGGTGGATTGGAGAGTATGACTTGAGGGTCATCAGTAAGGGGGTTGGATGTGAATTTAATTCAGCAGGGAAAAACATGGGATTTCAGATTCGTGTTTTCCAAGATGTGCCAATATGACTTCTCTAATAAATTCTTACTTGGATGGACTTTATCTCTGAGTGTTGAATTGAGATGGAGAGTTTGGTTGGAACCAGAGGTGGTATTCAGCAGGTTCTGACCAGTTCTGGAGAACCAGTAGCAAAAAGTTTGAGTAGTTCAGAGAACCGATAAAAACCATCTCTAACTGGAGATTTTACAGTATCTTTCTCCTGCCATATCCACCAAGCCACGCCCACAGAACTGGTAGTAAAAAAATTTGAATCCCACCACTGGTTGGAACGCTGACATATGAGAGTGGAATCATAGCTGGAATCAAATCTTGTGGAAATCCTTTGATATCTTTATAAGTATGGGTTAAGCCTTTAATTAGAAAGCTATTGTTAGCAAAGTGCCTACCGTCCCTGTCCTATAGTTTCTTTTATTTTTTTTATATGTACTCATTTCTTGTATTCATAACTATATTTATTCTTATGCCTATTATCTTGTAAGCGATTGACAAATCAAATAAATAAATTAATAAATAAATTTTATTCTTCAAATTGCCTTTGAAGACTGTTTGGAAGCTTCAATCGATATAAATGTTCTTTGTAGCTGTCAGTTATGCCACTACTCAAGATCCTGCATTTGGGTGTTGGTAAGTTTTTGAGTACAATTTGAAGGACTGTGTTCTCTATAAAATTCTTGACAGGTAGTCCTTGACTTACAAGAGTTTGTTTAGTGACTGTTACAACTTTTGCAGCATCCCTGTGATCAAGTTTCAGATGCTTGGCAACTGGTTCATGTTTACACGATCCCTTTTGTGACCTTCTGACAAGCAAAGTCAACGGAGAAGCCAGGTTCATTTAACAACTGGATTACTAACTTAACTAACTGCGGTGATTCACTTAACAACTGTAGCAAGAAAGGTAATAAAATGGGGCAAATATCTCACTTAATAAATGTTTCATTGAACAACAGAAATCTTGGGCTCAGTTATGGTTGTAATTCAAAGACTACCTACCCGTATAGCTTTGCATCAAAATATCATCAAGATTGCATTCTCCAACCAGAACTAACCCATCCTGCCCTTACAGTACATGAGAAGCTCCTGGTGATCCCATATTTTTGTGAATTAAGCCATGGAAAGGTCTGTGAGTCAGAAGTGTGCTGTCTTAGGCCCAGCATTATGGAATAGCCTTCCTTTGGACATTATAACTCCCACTGCGATGGCTTTCTAGAAAAAACTAAAGATTAAATATTCTGAGGGGCTTTGAGAGCTGTTGTCTTGCTGCTTTTTCATTAATTGTTAATGGTGGGATGCTGTGTAATACCATAGGACTGTTGTGCCAGGGAATATTATTATATTATGACTGTGGGGTGTTAATTGGATTTGTTATATTATCAAGAACATTTTGGTGTTTATTGTTTCATTGTTTTATAGTAATCCATGTATTGTGAATGTTTTAAAAGTTGCAAACCACCATGAGCTGAAATAAAATTGGCAACATACAAATTTTACAAATAAATAACTAAAGTAAGTTGTCAAAAACTGCAGAACATTTTTACTCTTCAAGTTGCTCTGTACTTATTTACTTTGACTGCTATTCATTAGTTCTGTTTCATTCAAAAAAGTATATTTGGCTTTTCCATTCAAGCAATCAAAGACATGCCTGATCTAATTAGAGGTTTAATTTCTATGCTACATAGATTTAAATTAGTTCCTGTTACATCTTTAGGGAGAATGAGAACTGTGAAACACCAGGCCAAAAGAAAACAGCTGATAGCATGAAGCTGATGCAAATGATCATGAAATAATCTGAAGCAGTTGAGATTCAGGAAAGCACAGGCGAAAATGCTTCCCAGAGCAGATCTCCACAAAGCAAGCCCAGCTTACTCTTCTTTCATTTTGTAGAAGTTGGTTCACCTGTGTTATCTGCTTCCTTGCTTAATACGGCGTCCAGATGTATCACGTGAATGAGCGACATATGGATGTGCATTGGCTGAATGGTGGAAACCTTTCAGAGTAATTGACCTACTTGGACAATTTAGGAATTGAGACAGAGAGGTTGTGTGACTGGGGGGTTCTTATGGATTTCTAGGGGGAGTTCCTTTTTCTGTAGTACACAGCTGCAGTTGGATATAGCAACTGCTACTGGATGCTCTGTTGACATCATAGAACCGGCTGCCAGAGTGTTAATGTTGCTGGCTTCTTGTTATGATATTATTTGCAGGAGAAAGAGATCCTGAAACCATAGATCAGTTACCCGTGTCTGTTACTCCCGACAGTGAGTGCATTAATTAATGATGTCTGCTTATTTTTTTCCAGGAAATGGAATTAGAATTGCATTTAAGATCACTGATGGTTGACAGCCACCTCTGTAAATTTATGGATCAATGCTGTAATCACAATGAGGATATCATACCAACCAATTATGTCTACAGTGGGCAAAAGCTTTTCAGACATGAGATTTTTAATGTTAGTGATAGGCAAAAGAGAAACAAGTACTCTCCTTTCTTAATGTTGCTGGGAATCTTCCATTGGTAGCCAACTGCTTTTGGTATGCAAGGAAATATGTGAATTAAAGTATTTCTGTTTACTCAGGGCAGTATTAAAGTATTTCTGTTTACACAGACCCTTAAAACCTTAGGCTCTTTTATAACATTGGTAAGTTGAAGATTTTGAATCCTATCTGAGTTTTTTTTTTTAAGTGAAGGTCCCTCCCCACAGAAGCTTAAGGTACCCATTGCATCTATAAACCACTCAGACCCTCAAAACCTTAGACTCATATGTCAAGTTGTTGACATTTTAAGAGGCACAGTTGGTACTTTAAGTGAGTGTGAAACTTCTAGGAGGCATGATAAAAACTGACCTTGTCTCACAGGACTACCAAACTTGCCAGGATAGTCTAGAACAGAGCTAAATAATTTGACACCTTCTAATTGCAATTGGATGAAGCTAATATGAATTAATGTCCCAAACATATAAAGAGGAGCAGGTTGCCAGTTTCTGTTCCAGAACCTGTTCAGACCAGCAGTGGTATTCAGCAAGTTCTGACCAGTTCTGAAGAACCAGTAGTGGAAATTTTGAGTAGTTTGGAGAACCAGCAAATGTCACCTCTGACTGGCCCCACCCCCACCTATTCTCTGCCTCCCAAGTCCCAGCTGATTGTCTGGGTCTTCTTTTGTTGCCCTGCACAGGATAATGGAGCTGGAAAGCAGGTTGGTGGGGTGGGGAGGGAATGGGATTTTGCAGTAACCTTCCCCTTCCACACCCACCAAGCTATGCCCGAAGAACCGGTGGTAAAAAATGTTGAATCCCACCACTGGTTCAGACCTAGCAATCATGATTTATCTTGAATTGGAATCCATTTCCAGGCCTCTATGGTTATCATAGGGAAAGGTGGGTGTTAAGTTTAAGAAATGATTGTGTGATATTTGTTTACACATATACACATACTTATCAGGTTGTGTGTGTGTGTGTGGGGTTAAGGAATTTTATGCAAAGTGCAGAAAAGATAAATAGTAAGCAATAAGGGGGCAGGGAATAAACTGCCTTTGCCCTTGTCACAGTCTGTGCATCATTTCAAGCTCTTTTTAAACTTCTACTTCTCTTCCTTTGAGGATCTCCTCAATTCCATTTAATCACAACTTTCTCAGCCTTCCCTCTCAGTCCATTCTTTCTCCCTTCATATATTTGTTTTATGATCCACTCCTCATTCATTCTCTCTCTATGATTTGTAATTTGGAGACAGAGAGAAATCAGTATACATGATATTTCTCTTCCATTCACAGGACTTTCTGCTATGTCAGCGTAAACAGAAAGGGTTACTCTTAAGAGAAAGGAGATTAAAGTTGCTTTTCATGGGATACATATATAAAAAAAGGCCTTAACTCCATGCTTAAAACCCTGCCGAATTCACGGCATTCTAGAATAGATGATAAAGTTTATGAAATCCCGCAGGGAAAATAGAACTAAAGAAAGTCCCATCGTGGAAGCAGAAATTCTGTGAACCTTTTTATCATAGGTTATATGTGACTCACCATGAATTGCAGGTACTGCATTTTTAATAGCTACATAGCAAAGGGCATGTGGATAAGTACCAGTGCTGGGGAGTGGGGGGGGGGGGGGAGAAGAGTTAATTTGTCCTTATTTACTTGCTTGGATTCAACAATTCTCATGTCCTTGCATCACATTTTGTGTAATTGTACTGTTATTTTCATTAGAAGGAGATAAGGAAGCACAGAAGTGCTCAGAATAAAACAAAAAGAATAGGCCTGTTTATTCCCAACTGGGGACCTTTCTCTTCTTTCAAGTAGGATTTTTTTAGAGGCATTTTGGCAAAAAGCCCTTACCAAATCCAACAGCAAGTAAACAGATTTCTCCAGCAGCACTACTATGAATCAAGGGCCTTTAAAATATTTATAATAAAGCAGCATGGAAGGGGAACAGAAGAGAAAATTACAGACAGAGAGTCAAACAGAAAAGAAGCTCATCCTTTGTGGATTGCCAGCCCATGGTTTGTTAAGCTTTTCACAAATATTTAATTAGACTGACTGCATTAACAACATAAAAGAGGTATGTCACCATCCTCTATTGCACTATCTTTATAATAATTGCCTTTTCTGGACAGCCTTGATCTTCCTGGCAGGAGGTAAGTAGAATCTTTCCAAGCAGAGCAGATGGTGAAACAGAGATCCACATTCTCTCTCTCTTAAAAAAAAAATTCTGGGCTCCCAAGCTTTGTATTACATTCTGCATTAATTGATTTTATGGTTATAAAAGGTTATAAAATATTGTAGCTCTATGTGTGTGGCATTACAAAAATAGAGATAAGCCCTGGACCCATAGCATGCTTAATTGGGTTTATTAATGGTAGGTAGTGAACGATGGAAATTCCAAGCTGATTCTGTTGACCTGATTGGCTAATTCCAGTGTTTAGATTTAACCCAACATGGGCAAATCTTGTATGGGGTTAACAAATTCATCCAGGCAGTCAAAGACCAGGTACACACACAAACACATAAAATTAATTACTGCATTTTGTATAGTAATATTCTGGACATCATTTTAAAATACTATCAGCCAGTGAATATCTTTCCCTAGTGCTGACTGGCTATGGATGAAAATACCTTCCCCACTCTCGGGCTAGTGGAAAACATGCCTGTTACAAGTACTTATAGCTAGTAATATGACTGTATGGATTGTTTTATGCCCACTTCTGGGGGATTGTTATAGTTGGAGATGTCTATCTCTTTTTTCATTCATTCATTCGGTTGGTCGGTGGGTCAGTCAGGCAGTCAGTCATGATTTGACTTTCTCCATAATTAAAATTCTTGTTTTTTCCTGCAAGGAATGTTTTATTTCTCAAGAGCAATTGTGGGGGCAAGTCTCATGGTTGGAGAGGTTAGGAGGAATAGAAAATTTTGTGTGTTTATGTGATTGCTTGTCTTCTTTTTGTGGCTGTGTTGGGGAAGATAGTGATACTAGGTTATATAAAGCACCTTGAGTGTTCAAAAGGGCCATTAGAAGACAGGGCAACCAGCAAAGATGCTTTAATGTGACTTGGTTCTTGAATTTCTTCTGTTCTGTTCTATTCTTTTCTGTCTCTGTCTGTCTCTGTCTCTGTCTCTCTCCTGTTCTCATTCACATATATTTCAGACTTTATTATTTGTTTATTAGATATATGTACCACCCATTACCCATCTAGAGGCTTCATGTCAACAGGGAAGGGACTCACAATGCAAGGAAGCCTTGTGATTTCCTTCTGATGCAGAGATTCACAGATTCACCAACCCCTGCCTGAGAAAAGGACTAAGTTTCTGTGTTCCCAAAATAGCCATTTTTGAACTGGGTAGTGTGATTATGTGCAGTTGGAATGGCCAGTAAGGAGAATTAATTGGATTAATATCTGATGGGATTTGTTGTGTCATAAAAATGACATATAAAGAGACACGTCTGCTCTTCCAAAGACAATTCCAAGCAGGAAACACTGACAAATTCTTTGTGTGCATAGCTGTGCATGAATTTCTGTTGAAAGTCTAATCCCCAGTATGATGTCATGAGGAGATGAAGCTGCCATATTCATTGTTCAATGACAATATAGAGCTAATCATTGATAACAAATTCTTCTTTAAATTAGCCCAAGAAGATCCAACGAATGAAACTTGTCCCAGTAGCTTTCCTATAAGAAATAACCTTTTCTCTTCAGAACTAATAAACCTTAGTTGCAGGTGATGAGATTTTAAAATCTAATTCAAATGTCACATGAGTAGAATAATGTTTCACAGGCCAAGCGGGCTCAAATAGGACAAGAGGTAGTTTTCTGTGTTTTCATTAAAAGCAATGAGGGATTTCTCTGGCTTTATTTATAAAGATGATTTGGAGTTATTATGGAGAATTCTCCTACATATGTTGTCTCTTGAAAAAGAAAAGTACTGTAAAATACAAAGGCAAAATGTGATCTTACAATTAGTAATTGGAAATCCTTTGTGTTAGATTGATAAGATAAACATGTATTAAATGCATATTTCCATTAGGTGGCAATGTTCCATAAACTTTGACTGTCACAGCAATTGGTTTCATTTGATTGGAAAAGCATGGCCTGTCTTCTTAATTATGAATATGCTGTGTTTTACAAGGAAAAAAAAAGATCCAGCTTTACTAAGAGACAAACTGAAGTGCCTACCTCAAGTGACAGTTTGGGGGCATCAAATGAAAGTTAGTTAATGGTAATTTGCAGTTAAGAATGCACTGGGTGACATTTGGATTTTTCACCTCAGGCATCATAATGTTTGCAGCTGCTTCTAATGATACATATATCTTTGGAATGAAACAGTAAATTGTTACTACCATGTTAACATTCAAAAAGGGTAATGGTTTTAGTCGCCCCCCCCTCCCCCCCAACGGGAGTCTTCAAAGCAGTGCTTGGTTCTATCAACCTTTAACAGGAATGGAAAACATACTTTGTCAGGATACTTATTCAGATTACAAATGCTTTTCTTTCTTTTCTACATGGACTAAAGTTGGATCTTGAGTGATATAAGGGAGACTTGAAGGTGGTTGGAAAATGAATGAAAATTCTCCCCAAACACATTTTATTCTTCATCGGATAATTCATTATAATGAGACAAAAGCAACGAGAGAGTTATACATTACACCGAACTATATAGTGCTGCTGATGGAAATAGAATTTCTCATCCTCTAAGACTTGCAATTCTAGAGAAATGTGTTGGCTATCAGTCTCTTATTTTGTGTGATAAGAACACTGAAAATAGGTCTGCCTTTTGTGGATTTAATCACTTTAAGTTGTGGGAAGACCCCCCCCCCCAAGAATGAAATATTTTGGGGAATATTAAAAGAAACAGAATATTATATTTCCCCAAAGGGAGAAAATGGAGAAACATGTTCTTAGAGGGAAAAAGCAAATAGCCCACAGCAGATATAGCCCACAGCAGATATCCGTTAAGAAATCCTGGGCCAGCCTGTTCACAAAAGACCTTCACCTCCAGGTGATGGGATTAAGGACAGGACATTTATTTATTTTTATTTATTTGATTTGATTTGTCAATCACTTACAAGATAATAGGTACAGTACAAGTATAAACAAGAGTAAGAATACAGGAAATAGGTACGAATAAATGGGGACAATAGGACAGGCACAATGGTGTACTTATGCATGTCCCTTACAGACCTCTTATGAATGGAGTCAATAGTGGATAGTTTGAGATTAAAGGAGTGGGGGTCAGAGGATGTAACAACAGAGTCAGGTAGTGCATTCCAGGCATTGACCACTCTGTTAATGAAGTTGTACTTTCTGCAAACAAGTTTGAAGTGGTTTACATTGAGCTTGTATCTGTTGTGTGCTCTTGTATTGTTGAGCTTGAAGCTGAAGTAGTCATTGACTGGTAGGACATTGTAGCAGATAATTTTGTGTACTATGCTTAAGGTAGGTGTGGCTTGGTGGTCATGTGACTGGGTGGACATGGCTTGGTGGTTATGTTATTGGCTGAGTGTGGCCAACTCAATATCACTCACATCGAGGCACGCATCTCTTCGCCTGGCTTCTCATGACTGTGGGGATGCTGCAACAGTCATAAGTGTGAAAAATGGTCATAAGACACTTTTTTCAGTGCCATTGTAACTTTAAATGGTCACTCCACACAAGCAAAGTCCCAGCAAAGAGGGGAAAAAAAACTCCAGAGATGTTCCTGAGACAGGAAGTCTAGTCCTGCCAAGAATGTAATAAAAGTTAACGGAGAGGCAGTTTCTGTAAGCAATACCAGAATGTTTCCTTCCTGCCTTCCTTACAGGATTAGGCCTGTAATTTCTTCTAACAACCGGTTCTCTGAATTGCTTAGAATGTTAACAACCGGTTCTAGCGAATAGATGCGAACTGGTAGAATCCCACCCCTGGCTTAAGTCCAACCTTAGGTGGTGTAGTTCAAGGTTGTCCAAGCCCAAAATTTCAAGCCTGGTGATATAGGATATTCTGTTGTGAGCAGAGGAGTGTAGTACTCTTCTCGTGAAATACTTCTGGACTCGCTCAATTGTATTAATTCAATGAGAAAAATGGAAACAATACTGGTCCATTAAGAAAGGCAGGCTAACGATAAAAGATAACAGGATAAAATCAATTAAACATGCCTGACAGGATTAGGGCAGGAAGTTGCTAATTAAAACCCACCACAAATCTTTGTGAAACAAGTAAAACCAATCAAATAATAAAAGCACACAAGGCAAACTTCAAAATTACAAAATACTGTAAACTGTATAAAAAAATCCTGATATTCATCAAGCTAATTTGTCAACTGACCCAGAACTGTATTCTCTCTCTCCCTCTTCCTCTCCCTCCCTCCCCCCCTCTGTGTTTGTGTGTGTGTGTTCTGTTTACCAATAAACAGAACCCTTCTTTCCAACCAGCCTCCATTTTATTTTCAATGCCTTTCTCCAGCTTGAAACTGGACCTGGATTTTTCTTCCACAATAAATGTTTCTAAGAAGAGCACCCTCTTTCTTGTCTGTAGAATTATACTGTGATATAGAGGAAAAAAGTTACTGCTGCTGTAAATTTTCTTTGTTCACATAAAACAACTTTTTGACTTAACAAATGAATAATTAAAGATACAAAAGCTAATCCTTAGTAAATTAATTCTCTTGTAAACCCTTTTAAAATGGAGGCCAAAAAAACCCTATGCTTTTAATGCATTTTCATATATGTATGATCCATTTGCTTTTTTTATAATTTTTAAAAATTCCTTACAAAATATTTTTTTTAAAAAATAATTTTTTTATTATTTTATATGCACAATCATTCCATTCCATTTCAACTGTGTGTTGACTAGGTACATACTTCATGTGCTCACAATTACAAAGAATGCTTCCTTTATCAATATATCAACAATCACATTTTCTTATACATCTTATCTAATACATCTATTCTTTAACAATCTTATCTTATTGCTTTACACATTCATCTAAGTCATTTAATTTGTTAATTCTTTACAACATATTCTGAATAAGAATTCCAGTGGGTGGAGTGAAGGAGAAGAGCCTTTTCCGCTATGGCCCCATTTCACCACTGGAGGTTGAAATGGCAGCCAATCTTTTGGCCTTCTGGAAGGTTATCAACCCTTAGCTTTGCTGCTTGGTCTGGGGCCCTGAAGGGACACTCACTATTGGAGATGGTTGAAAAGTAGAGGTGGATATAAAGATCTCATCCCCTATTTCCTTGGCTCTAGTTTTTATATAGCATTTAAAATATTTATTTATTTATATTTATCTTTTAACTCTTTGCAAGCCATCTAGAATTGCCTTATTGGGGAGAGGGGCTAGGGGTGGGATTCTACCGATTCTGACCACCTCTGTAGAACCGGTAGCTCTGAAGAGCAGTAGACAGAAAGCATACATAGAACATGCACGTGCAAAACATAAAACCGGTAGTTACACCGGTTGGATCCCACCCCTGAGAGGGGTTGTATGTAAATTAACAAAGCAAGCATGTCTGATATTTTCTTTTCTTTATTGATCCTTTCAAATACAGGGCAGGATCAATATTTCTGATATGAAGAGGGATTTATACTTGTTACTTAGCAAATCATGGATGATCAGTTTTGAACACATTTGGCTAATATTTAGATTTCCTGGAAAAGGTGAAACCTGCACCAGAAGTTTTGCTAACTGTGGTTTGCACATTCTGATAATAGTGAAATGTTTGATATATCAGGTGAAGAAATTAGACTTAGAGTGAAGTAGGAACCCAGTCAGCTCTGATGGTGGAAGGTTTATTTGGGAGTATGTGTAGATATTTGTAAGGAAACATACATCTAGAGTAAAATAGAATAGAATAACAGAGTTGGAAGGGACCTTGGAGGTCTTCTACTACAACCCCCTGCTAGGCAGGAAACCCTACACCACTTCAGACAAATGGTCATCCAATACCTTTTTAAAAATTTCCAGTATTGGAGCATTCACAATTTCTGGAGGAAAGTTGTTCCACTGATTAGTTGTCCTGTCAGGAAATTCCTCCTTAGTTCTAAGTTGTTTCTTTCCTTGATTAGTTTCCACTCATTGCTTCTTCTCCTGCCCTCAGGTGCTTTGGAGAATAGCTTGACTCCCTCTTCTTTGTGGCAGCCCCTGAGATATTGGACCACTACTGTTATGTCTCCCCTAGTCCTTCTTTTCATTAGACTAGGGGATGGTGCTAATCTCTGTTTCTTAACCAAGGGAGCCAACATTGTCCAAAAACATTTCCATGGTCAGGTGGCCAGCATGACTATATGCTGAGGTGCATGGAACATTGTTACCTTCCCACTGAAGTGGTACCTATTTATCTACTTGCATTTGCATGCTTTCGAACTGCTTGGTGAGCAGGAGATGGGGCAAGTAACAGGAGCTCCCTGATTGCACGGCACTTGAGTTTTGAACCCAGACTGGCAGCTTTCCTTAAACACTGAGCTATTGCACAGTCTTTATAAAAAAAATCACAAAATAGTATTTCTCTCCTTTCCTCTCCCCTCCCTCTCCCTCTCTTGCTCTCTCCCTGTCTACCCTTCTCTGTCCCTCTCCCACCCTCCCCTCTCTCTTCCCCTCTCCTCCTCCCTCTCTCTCTCTCCATACACTATTCATGGTCACAACTAATGTCCCAGTTCTGATGTGAAAAACATTTTCCTTTGTGATTGCTTGAGGCAGTCATCTCCTTCGCACAAAGATCTTTCCTTTAGAAAAAAAAAACACTTGGGTACCATGTTTCTTTTGCTAGAATATTAGCATGTGGAGAAGCTGGTATATGAAGAAGTGAGAATGAGAAGGAGCATTGCGGCCCCTTTGAGATTAAATGGTTTATTGCAGAATAAGCCTTTGTAGGCAACATTCCAAGTTGTCATATGGTGCATAACAAAGTAATCTGTCATGTGTCTGATAAAGTGGGTTGTTTCGAGGGGAACTCATACTACAATAAATCAGTTTGTCCCTGTGGTAACACAGTATGGTTTCCATTTTTGGTGGAGTTAAAAGCAGCTTAAAGTAACAGTACAGAAAGCGCCTGTTAGTCATTCTTAAGTACAGTAAAGTACAGGCCAAAAAAGAAAGTGTGCAATCTTTTGGGCATTGATCATTGCAACAGGAAAACAATATGTATCTGTGTGGGTATGTGTATATCAAAACTGCCTGACCTGAATCAGCTCAATTAGGGCAAATAGTGTTCTTTATCTGTTTAGATAAGTGTTCTTTTTCAAACTTGGCAACTTTAAGATATGTAGGTTTCAACTCCTGGACTACTTCAGCTGTCAGTATTTGGCTTGAGAATTCTGAGAGGTGAAGTCCAGCCATTTTAAAATTGCCAATTTGAAAAACACTGGCTTATAGATGATTGAAATAAAACTGGTTCTCTGATTAGTGGTGGAAAAGGAAGAGGATCACTTTAGCCCCAAAGACTCACATTTTGGGTGGGCCAGTGAACATATTTGAAATTTTGTTAAAATTTCATGGGATCTTTCACGAAATGGCTGTCAGCAAGTCTAGGGCCAGACAAAAAAATATCTGCTTCCTAGAAGACTGATTGATGAGGCTGAAGGAAAATGAGTTTTCCTGAGAGCAAAATGGAACGCTGCCCTTTTGAATCTACAGTTTTCTGCTTCATCATCCATTTCATAGAAGACAGATCCTTCTGGGTAGCCTGACAAAGAAGCAAAGCACAAAACAGGGATGCAATACTAAAGCCAGGAGGCAGAATGTAATAAGTTCTCACTTTATGAAAGACAACTGGTGATGCCAAGGAAGACATCCACACTATATCTATGCGACCTACTCAGCTGTAATCCTAAGTCACAAAGCACACTGATGACTGTTGAACAGAATTTTCAGATTTACAAGGTTTGGGATGGATTTAAAGAGTACCCAGGATAGATGCAAGATGACAGTCATTTTGACTTCAAGCAGCACAGCCTAAAATCTAAAGGCTACATCCAGCTAGTGTAGAATAGTGATTTATGCTTACTGACAGAGCTATATAGCTGACTTTCAGGCAGAGAAATGAAATTCCAATACCCCACATGTGCATGCAAGAGACAAAGTAGGTTAGTGATTAAGATGTGGACTAAAACCAGGAAGTCCATCCTCAGCCATGGAAGTTCTCTGGAGGACTTATTCTCTCTCAGCCCAAACTACTGATAGGATTGTTGTTGCTGGGAAACATGGAGGAGAGAAAGCTATATAGATGATATTGAACTGGAGCTCATGTAGGCAATTTCCAGTTCTCTTCTTCATCAGAGAGATTCCAAGGAACTGGTCTAGTGACTGATTCCTTGGTCTTTGCCACAGTCTTTGTCTCTGCTTTCACAGACCTGTTTTCAGTTTATATTATCTCTTGTGGAAGTCCCAATGTTAAGCATCTTTTCATTCTGAAAGTCTTGCAAAACCAGGCCACATTCCTCATTTCTGCCCCTCAGAACTACCTGTCTGCAGGACCAGTTAGCAGTCAACTGAATTAGAAAACAACAACAATTGGGTTTCAGAGTTCAACTGAGAGTTTCTTCCATTCCACTGTAGCACGACATCAACTGATTCCATTCTCCATTCCCCTCTCTCTGCCAGATCTTTTCATTCTAGTCTTTTACCTGCTATAATGAACAAATCAGAACTTCAAATCTCCTCAGACAAGAGGTGGGGAGATGAAGGAACAAAGGGGGAAATGGAACAAAAGAAACTGCATAACAAGTGCTGAGTGCTCTGTTTCTTTTTCTGTGTAAGCTTCCTAGCATTTATTTTTACAGTAAGATCTGATTTATGCAACAAGGGAAAAACATTTGAAAAGCCTTGCTGGCTGAATACATACCATACCATGCCGGATTTAGCTTCTTACAAAAAATTATGAATATTCTTTTTCCATCAATTGCCAGTGAATGTTAAAGTATTGAATCTT
Organism: Bungarus multicinctus; assembly: GCA_023653725.1. Classification (NCBI taxonomy): domain Eukaryota; kingdom Metazoa; phylum Chordata; class Lepidosauria; order Squamata; family Elapidae; genus Bungarus; species Bungarus multicinctus. The sequence continues at coordinate 64,923,481 of CM042836.1, read as the reverse complement.
CAGCATGGGAAGTGTCAGGATCTATGGATAATGGCAGCAGCCTGTTTTGCTAAATTTGGGATAAAATTGGAAGAATTACAATGAGGGATTCAGACTGAGAGCACTTTCTACAGTTCCTGGTATAGAAAACTGAAGCTAAAACTGTTATTTTCTTGGAAATGGAGTGCAAAAAATGGGTTTGAAGAACTTTACTGTAGTCTATCTTGGTTGAAACCCTTCTTCAATACCACAAGCTACTTAATCATGGCAACCCCTACCCCTTAGGGTAATGAAGTAACTATCTGATGTACTCTACTTGGAGTTATTAATAAAAAATCAGGTCCTGTTAACTTGTTTCATTTATTATCATGGAATTTTTACTGGCAGAGAAGGGAAGGAGGAGTTGCACAAATTTCTGCCTCAAATGTCAAAATCACTTGCTCTTGACTGGACTGAACACATCAAGGCAGGAAACAACATGTCTTTGCATTGCTTTTTTCACTTTTGAAGAAGCAGGATGAAAAAATGGGCCTTTCCATAAATTCTTTATTGTCTTATAATATGAGAAGGGGGATTTTGAGCAGAAAAAAAATGTCTACAGGAGAAAACAGCTGATTTTAAGGAAAAGGCTGAATGGGAAAAATTCCTATAATATGTGATTTTTATTTTGGAGACTAGCTTGCATTTTGAATAAAAAAGTACATCCAGAAATTGCCTCAGGGGACTATTCTGGATTGTTGCTTTTGTTTGAGCTTAACATATTGAAGTGCTAACTAAGTATGGACAACATACTACCTAGACCCATTTTCCTGCATTTTAGTTTAATGTGTAGGGTGCATTTAGGGTAGATTATGATTTAGGATGTCAGTTTTGCAAATTGGATTGAGTTGACCATAGCTCAAAGCATCCTGGGTAAACACCTCATGCCAACACAGCTATTCTTTATGTTCAGTGTCATCAGACCTTTTGAATCTACAGATTTTTGGGGGGCTTTTGAGTGCTCCCTAGGTTTTATTTTCTCTTTTACTTGTTCAAATTGTTTGCCGCTCTACCTTGAGAAACTATTCCTTTGTTCAATTTCTACAATAAAGTTGCAATGCAAGATTCACAGAGGGTAACCTTGTCTTGAAGCACAATTAAGTCTGAAAGAGAATTTTTATCAGTTTATTCTTTGGGGGAGTGCTAGTGTGCAAACACCTATTAAAATTTGTTTTAGAGGCACAATGCTCTCATAAGTCGAAGTTGGCATATGCAAATAAAAGGAAAGGTTTATGTCAAATGGCAGGTTTTCACCCTAGTTGTGACACAAAAACAAGAATACAACCTTATGTCACCGGGTGCACAAAGCTTGAGAATGACAGAGGAATCCCGTTGAAAAAGAATAAAAGAGCCTCTTGGATTTTTGAAGGAAAGATCCAAAGGCAGCAGTCAGCAGGAGCTTCATCTTCCCCTTGCTGACATTTCTTAAAAAAATATCTCTGTGTGTTTGTCATCCTCATCTGGCATTACTACCTAAAGGAAGAATGTTGCACTGGGACTGTTTCTTGTAAATAGGAAAAATATGCAAAAATGTTTCTGTCATAAAAACAGAGCAGCACCTCAGCTGAGGGGAGACTCTTGACTTCTTTTCTGAACTTTTTCCTAAGCTCAGCTTTCGAAACTTAAAGCAGGTAAGACTAATAAAATGGACAACTAGCCTTCCATTAATCAGATCCCACTTGGGTGGGGTGGGAGCAGGGAGCTCAGAAAGAACCATGCAATATAATGGAAATAAATTTATCTTCCACAAGCAGACCATCTTTCTGTGAAGAGTCTGTAGAGATCCAGGTCATGGTTGTCCTAAATGTGCTTTTTCAGGAGGCAACTGGATTTTCTTGTTTTTTCTTTGAAGATGTTTCACTTCTCATCCAAGAAGCTTCTTCAACTCTGTCAGGATAGTGGGGAATACAAATCTTTCCATTCCCCATTATCCTGACAGAGCTGAAGAAGCTTCTTGGATGAGAAGCAAAATGTCTTCAAAGAAAAAACAAGGAAGTCCAGTTGCCTTCTGAAAAAGCATATTTGGGACTTTTTGTGAAGAGTTTCTACTGCCTGGAATCTGAGATGATGATTTTTTTATCAGCTGCCCTGACAAAACTTGCCCAGACTGTGAAAAAACAACAACACAAACCTGAATGTAAGGAGAAATGGTACAAGGTTTACTACTTGTGCTAATGACTTTTTTTGTACTTTGCTTTCTGTCTTGTCATGCATCAGTCTTGAAACCAAATTTCTGAATATGGAAATGTGTGGGTGGTGGTGGTGGGGGACCAATTGGAAACCTGGAATGGAAAAAAAGAAATGTTAATGGATTAAAGAACAATGGCACTTATACCTTTCTTGATTTCATTTCATTTTTTCTTGGCTGATGTTGGTCTCCATGAAGGCTGTTTGCATGCCTGTGCTATATGCCATCTAATTGAACAAAGAAGCTGTCTTTGATTTTCAAGGAGCATTTAGGGGCATATTTTTGGTAGTTTAAGAATTTTTAAAAAATAATTCCTATATTTTGTCTTCTATAATTAAAAAAACACACCCCAGTGTATTTGTTTATTGGGTAAAGCTTTACTACTGCAGTTTATTACCTATACCAAGAATATTTACCTCAGTTTCCTTCTGCTTTTTTAAAAAATTATATATGGACTTTTCTACATTCTCTGTCCTGTAATTTTGTATAGTACTTTTCCAGCTTTCTTCTAAGTCCACAGGACGCTATTCCTCAAATCCCCAATATGGACTGAATTGTTTTATAAATTCCTTTCTTCTCTTTAGTTTCTAAACCACCATTTTATATACAGTAATTGAAGACTTAAGGCACATTTAATCAGCTCAGCTGCTGGAAATTTAAATGGGGCTAAAATAGTAGTGCAATAACTAAAGGATCAAGTTGCTAATGATTTTTCCTGTCCTTATTCTTGTAAGTTATAACTGTTTCACATTCATTTTCTAGTAAACTTCAGTGAAAATTACATTGTAATTCATTGTACATGTTCCCTGCTTTGCATAAGACAGCTGCTTAATTTTGTGGTTATAAAGACAACTGTATGTATGCTTGTTGCATTTTTCCACTTTTTGTTTCTGTCTGCCAGAAATGCTTTTGTAGTTTTCCTTTTCTCATATTTATTCATGTGTATTTTTTTTTTTTACTTTGATTCTGTAGCATGACTTTACCTTTTTGAATTCAGGAAGCATTTGTGTTTTGTGCTTTGAATTTTTAAATAAAACCTGCAGTTCATTAGTGAATATTCCCTTTGTCTCTTTTTTTTTTTCATATCTTCTATCCCCTTGTGGTATTTTAGCAAACTCCTGGGTAGGGTCCATAATGGAGCCTGTCTTGTATGAGAAGCTTTGCAACGGCAATTGCTGTCTCCATTGTAACTCAGGCTCATTGAGCACTTGACTAACAGCCCAAAGCAGTGGTGGCTAATCTTTTCTGGCTCCTGTGCTGATAATTGTGCGCTCGCTTGTGCAGCACCCAGAAGGCAATGCATGCTGGCCCCCCATGTCCCTGCATATGCACACATGACCCCCCCTTGCGCTCCATATGTCTGCACATATGCGCACGATTCCCCCTCATGCACCATACATCTGCGCATACATGCATGATTCCTCCCTCATGCACCATGCATCTTTGCGCATGTGTGCGCGATCCCCCCTCACATGCTGCGCAACTTTGTGCATGCACATGTGATTCCCCCTCATGCGCTGTGCGTCTTTACATATTTCCCCCCTCGCTTGCAGGGCATCTGCACAAGTGCACACGATCCCCTCAGCTGTTGGGCAGCAGTGGGTGCGCATGTGCAGTAGGGTTTTTCTGGGCAACCTCTTGTGTGCCGGGGGAAATGGTTCTGTGTGCCACTTCCAGTACGCATGGCATATGTTCGCCAACATGGGCCTAGAGCAATATGGTCAGACTTTAGGAAGTGAAATACAGGTGATGTGGAAGAGGTTGTATGTTTTGTTAATACTGCAATAGCATCTTCCATTTGTTAAAGTTATTCTGTCTGCAAATATATAGTATTTCAAATCTTCAGTCCTATGTTTCTGCACATGTAATAACTAATTTTTTTTAAAAGAACCCTAATTCTTTGCTGTCTTCCAATCCATTGGGAAAAGTGAAATTGAGGAGGCACCTTTTTCCTTCTATTGTCCCCAAAGACTGAACAGTCTCAAGTTGAACTGCATGTCAAGAGTGCTGCACAAGAGAAACTCAAGCCATGTACGAGATGGCCAAAGTTACCCGTCTGTCCACAACTTTGCATTTTTGTTTTAAAAGAGAACATTTTCTCTGTCACTATTGATCTTTTCTCGTTGTATACTTGATGAATATTCCAAGTTGTGCTTTGAAGCCATCACAGCTGTTACCTATGTGAGGCAACAGGAATGCCTTTTAGTTTGTAGAGCACAAACAAAGTATTTGAACATTTGGTAGCAGACTCATTTTCTCTGTGGTCTTGGACTTGGTTTGACCCTGTTTCCCTAGGGCATTTCAAATGGCTATTGATTTCACTGAGCTCAGATTAAAATGGAGGATTGAGCTATCTATCTTTCACAAATAAGTGGAACAAAACCATTTCTTTTCTTTATGATTAGGTACATGACTTTCTTTCATCAGAAGTCATGTTTTCAAAATAATAATCTTCTGGTACCTCATTCATATTTCCTTAGCAGTGTTCTTGCCATCTTACCATTTGAATAACAAGACTAGGTATATTATTCTCTATTCTTTCCTTGAAAAGCAATAGAACTCCAGGTGGCTTTGTTCTGCTGTATAATTTATTAGTCTAAAAAAATTGTGTGAGTGTGTGTGTATCTGTGTGCCTATAGATAGAGATAATGATCAAGATAGAAAGAAAAAGACAGGGATAGAAATGTTTCCTGTCTTGGTCTCTGGGTGGTGCTGATGACATATGGGAAAACATTGTAGCTTGTCTTTCACAGCCCAAGTTGACATAGATTGATACAAACATGATTATTCAGATCTACAGATAAGCAGTCGAGACATAGATGTGATAAGACTTTAGGTAGTAGTGAGTTATTGTATTTACTAGGACAATTTTTCTCATGATGAAAACATGATCAGCTATTTGATTTTTATTTTTGTAACCTCTTCATTTATATTGGCCTTAAATTTTATCATTTATTCATTTAAAAAGGGTCTTTTATGTGGCATACTCATACTAGTACTATTATTTTTTAAAAAAATCTTAGAAGAGATATGAGAACACTGGAAACCTCCTTCTCCTCTTCTTCCTATTCCTCTCTAAATTACAGAAAGTTAAAATAAGTTATAGCAACTGAAATCAGTGGCGAACAAAGTCAAAATAACTCACTTCAAAATTTTATTTACTCAACTCAGTGTCTATGTAGAAGATGGGTAGATATTTTATTTTATTTATTTTTTATTTGATTTGATTTGTCAATTGCTTACAAGATAATAGGTATAACAAAAAACATAGTTATGAATACATGGATACATATAAGAAAAATAAAAGAAACAATAGGATAGGGACGGTAGGCACGTTGGTGCGCTTATGCACACTCCCTACAGACCTCTTAGGAAAGGGGTGAGGTCAATAGTAGAAAGTCTAAGGTTAAAGTTTTTGGAGTTTGGAGAAGAAACCACAGAGTCAGGTAGAGTATTCCAGACATTGATCACGCTGTTGCTGAAGTCGTATTTCCTGCAATCAAGTTTGGTGCGATAAGTCACTTGTGACATTGAGTAGGATCATAGCCAGCTTAAATGGAGATCTTTCATGCTAATATAGCACTTAACTTCATAGAAGATGTTTTATTTATTTATTTATTGAATTTCTATACCGCCCCCTCTCCCAAAAAGGGACTCAGGGCGATGCACAGCCAACTAAAAACAGACAATATATACAATTAAAAACAGATTAAACAATTACATCAAGGCCGAAATACAATTTAAAAATATAAAACTAATACAGATTTAAAATTTAGAAATTTTCTTAAAATTTAAAAACCTAGTTATTAAAACCCAAAAAAAAACGTTACCGGGCCAGGCCGGCCTGCTGAAAGAACAGGATCTTTATTGCGCACCGGAAGGTCTGAATGTCGGTAATGGCCCGTATCTCCGGGGGCAAATCATTCCACATGGAGGGGCCCCCACAGAGAAGGCCCGCACCCTCGGGGCCACCAACCGGCAACGATCAGGTGGCGGAACCCCGAGGAAGCCAACCCTGTGGGAGCGCACTGGGCGGCGGGAGGCTGTTGATGGCAGCAGGCGGTCCCGTAATGTTCAGCTCACAAAAATAGAATATTGATTAATATTGAATGCCATTTCTGGAACAGATGATATAATGTTTATTCATTTTGAAATGCACTATCCTGACTTAACCACAGAGACATTTGCATTTCTAGCACAATGAAGAATGGGTTGAAAGATAGGATTATATCTATGTTAGGATCAAGATATTCACAGATTTCTATTTTAAAGGGCAGGGGATGGGGTTCTTAACATTGTAGAATGGTTTTTTTTAAATGTTGGCATACATTTTGTAAACAGAAAAAGGATGGAAGAAATAGTAATAAGTCTCATTGCCTTTTTTTTATCCCTGAATAAAATTTCATGGACAATTTTCTGAAAGCATCCTCAGAACTGCCTATCTTGCACTTTTCAGATTCTGTATACCCAAGGTTGTCCAGCTAGCAGTGTTATTGTAATAAACCAGATCAAACATAAACATATTTGAACCAGTAATCTAGCTTTGTTAGAAAGCTAGATTAGTTAGTATTTAGCTAGATTTGTTAGTATTCTTTGATTCTCCTATTTACCATTTATTTCTCTCAATTGATCCCATTTTTATTTTATTTATTTATTATTTATTTATTTATTTGTCAATTGCTTACAAGATAATAGGTATAAGTAAAAACAGTTGTGAATACGTGGATACATATAAGAAAAATAAAACAAAATATATAAAATAAATAGTAGGACAGGGATGGTTGAGCTTGTATGCCCATGGCAAGAGGCTCATCATACTTATTGCAAAGAGCTAGTCTGGTACTAGACTGTCATTTGTAAGATTCAGCTTCAAAAATACCCACTATTATTAAAACACACTGGATGGCTTCAGGCCAATTGCTATTTTTCGTTACTTGAAAGGATTGTTGTGGAGAATGAACAGAAAACTTAGTGTTGACTTGAACTTCTGGAGGAATGGAAAGAAAATGAATGAATGAATGAATGAATATAAGTAAAGCTTGGTGCATTTATGATGCTGGTCCAAGATCTCCTAGCTGGCTTTGTGCCTAAGGCAGGATTAGAACTCATGGTCCCCCAATCTACCAGTTTCTAGCCTGATGCCTTCACCACTACATCTTAAAAGAAGATCAACACTTTACTATTGAACTACTCTTTTCCTGGGCATTTCTCAAGATTCATTGTGAGTCGACTAATGTCCTTGGGAAGAGCCTAGAAAGATACGAATTACTGAATAAGTCAATTTATTCTGAGTGTAAACTGTAAGGTCAATTTAGTTCTGGTAGTGTTTCTACTTGACTTCATTGAAGGGTTGTGTATTTACATTTCTGCAGACAGATGCTTTGTTTGTATGCAAATATGTCCTGGGAGCTCATTCGCCTATCATATTTATCCTGTTCTAAGGGTGACCTATGTACTGGTTCTGGAGGACATCAACATATAAACACATCCTCAGCTTATTCCCAGCCCATGGTGAAGGCAACCTCCACTGGTCTTTTCTTGTTTCACTTCAAAAGTAACATTTTCCAACTTCTAGCTGTTACATGTCATTTGGTTGTGGACAATGTCTCCAATGGACATGTGGGCTGTGGTGGGCATCTTTACTAATGTCACCTGGGTGTTGCCTTCCACAGGCATTTCATCCTAGTTTGCTGGAATGGTGAACTTTTGGGGTGAGTGGGTAGAGTAACTAATCCACTACTGAAATGTTGAAATAATAGTGATTCCCTTTTTAATTTTCTTTTTAAATTATCTAGGTAAAGGAACAGAAAACTGGAGTGCCTAGGAAGAGGGAAGGGAAGGCTGCAGCAAAGACAAAAGATTTGGAGGGAAGGTTCCTCTCTGTCTATGTGCTCACGAAGGTGGGTCGGATAAAAAAACAAGCAGACTCCAAACTTCTACCTGACAATCATGAAGAAGGAAGAGAACTATTATGTATTTGCCCCCTTTTTTCTCTCCCAGCACAGATACATGTCTCACTTCTTCCAGAGTAGAATGAGGGGTGGGATTCAAATTTTTTAACAACTGGTTCTGTGGGCATGGCTTAGTTGGTGGGCGTGGCTTGGTGGTCATGCTATTGGCTGGGTATGGCCAACTCAATATCAGTCACATTGAGGCATGCATCTCCTTGCCTGGCCTCTCGTGACTGTGGGGATGCTGCAATAGTCGTAAGTGTGAAAAATGGTTATAAGTCATATTTTCAGTGCCATTGTAACTTTGAATGGTCACTCCACACAAGCAAAGTACCAGCAAAGGAGGGAAAAAAACTCCAGACAAGTTCCTGAGACAGGAAGTCTAGTCCTGCTAAGAATGTAATAAGAGTTAACAGAGAGGCAGTTTCTGTAAGCAACACCAGAATGTTTCCTTCCTGCCTTCTGTACAGGATTAGGCCTGTAATTTCTTCTAACAACCAGTTTTCCGAACTGCTTAGAATGTTAACAACCGGTTCTAGCAAATAGGTGCGAACTGGTAGAATCCCATCCCTGAGTAGAATCTAATAATGTTTCTTCTCTCTTGTAGTTTCTTTGGACTGAATACAGTCCCAGGGTGGAACCAACATAAATTTACTGAGTTTCTTTATCAGCTCAATAGCAAGAATGGTGAAAATGGTATTGTGTTATTTTCCCCATGAGTGGACTAGTAATATTCTGATCACAAGCAGGCAACCTCTCCAACAAAAAAGGGGCTTGGATTAGATGGCTCTTTCACATTGTATGAGTCCAATATGTTGTTTGCTAATGCCAATATAAACCGGGAGGCCTTAAAGACCTGCTCAAGGGTAGGAAGGCAATTAGCATTTGCTTTCCCAGTTCAGACTGGAGAGTAAAAAGTAAAAGAGTCCAATTAGGGACCACATTACCCACCATCAGGACAGAACAACTGGCCAGCATTGTTGCTGAAGCTTGAAATCTGGAGAGTGATTTCTTAAATTGTCTTCCTTTCTAGTCAGTACTAATACAGGAGACAAGCAGCTTAAAACTGCAATGCAAAAATACATTGAATCCCCTTTTAGAAATGGATTCTGAAGCTGTGTGCAGATGAGAATGAAATAATGCTATGCTAACCATTCATCTGCCATGATGTCTCTAGTACTAATGCAATCCAGTGAGGAGCAGTATTCAACTATTGTCAAGGAAGCTTCATGTGTCTTTGATTTATTGCATTCTCTAAGGCAAAAAGCAGTTAATAAAATATAGGACATGAAAATTTGAAGTGGACTGTATATATTTTATTTTATTTTGATGTATTGCTACTTATTAAATAATACAAAAGTGTGGCTTTTGAATCTTTGAGGTGAGAAGAATACAGTCATGGCATGCAAATCATGCTGCTTGATCCAGCAAAATGGAGATGGTGATAGAATTGCTCAGTTGTGTACTCAGATTTGCTCTAAACTGATACTATTAGGAGCTTTGTATTTTGTACCAAGAAACATAAACAACTTTTCCCCTTTTCAGCAGTTTATTAGTTCTTTATTTTGATCAGGAGCCATGGTGATGCTGTTTTCAGATTGGTTAGAATGCAGTTGTCAGCTGTTCTTCCGATATTGTGGGGATGAACGATAACATAAGAATCCATTCTTAGTTGTTCAGTGAAATTCTGTTTTATTCATCTCCACCACAAACACAGGCAACAGTGATCAACAATTAACAATGTGGTTAAAGTCAGCTCTGGGCTTCGCTACAAACCCCAGCTGTATTTAATGGTTTTAATTATCTTCGAGTTAGTTACTGTGACTAACATCCTTCATTGTTAACTAACCTCTGTTAAGGTCTAAACTAAACTAAACTTTAAACTTTAACTTTGTTAAACTCTATGAAACTCTACATTTTGTTAAAGCTAAACATCAGATTATATTATACAACAATATGACTATTTATGTTAACTCCTATGTGTCTTCCACCATTCTTATCCCTCCACCTGTGTGATATTCTGTAATATAGTCTCAGTATGGTATCATTTTTTTGAGGGAAATCGATGTCCATCATTTGTTGTCACGGTTCCAACCTAGTCTTTGCGGAGTTGTGATAACAGTATTGCTGGCTAACTCTGCCCACAGCCAGGAGTTTGATCGTGTTGGGGGTACCTGTGGCAGACTGAGCACTTTGCCAGTGAAAACAGGCTCCCGAACTCCATTTTTGGCTGCTACCGCCTCTTGCAACCCTCTGCCAGCGAAAACGGAGCTGGCAGAGGCACCCCAGGCCAGTCCTTCCTTGTTTCCAGGGCAACCTCATGGGCCAGATCTAAACACTCTTGAGTTTGACACCCCTGCACTAGAAGATCTCCAAGGTCCCTTCTAATTCTGTTATTCTGTTATTTCACAAACAATATAACAACACTCTCTAGTTTCAATTCTATGGGAGTAATGGATCCCTCAATTTGAACACATTCCATAGATTAGTCCATTTGAGATACCTTAGTTCAAAAATTGTTGCCCTATGATGGACTGTTTTGCCCAATTGAAGGTTACAGGAGAGTTTTAGCAGTATATGGATGGGATTTTTTTCAAAAAATCTGCCCTCAAGAATTGCTGTAGGGCATTAAAACACATTCAGGTTTAGTGCTTCATGGAAATGAAGGACAGATATGTGATATGGCTATATTATTGGCATAAATAAAGGTGGTCCTTTTTTGGTAAGTACAGCCACTTTCACTTAGAGAAGAATAAGCTAGTCAAGGGGTCGTTTATGTTGGATGAAGTAAATATTGTCTACAAATTGTTCCCTCCAAATTAGTATCAAGTTCTGTGTGCAACTTTCTGGTTAGGCTGGACTTGGATCCTGATTTCTCGTTCATCCCTACAGGAACTATATTTAATCAACCAAGATTGAGACATTTTTATATGCTTATGAAATTTGGCGCTTTTGTATTCCCAATTCTGTTCTTTCCTTTACATGGAGAAATGATAAAGTTAGACTTCAAGGATGAAGCTTTATATGAGAGGAGAACACTTGAGTAAATCATGCAGCATCTAATTCAGGTCACAAGATTTGTGTTTTTTTAAAGATTTGCTGTTTACCATTCTTTTAAAGTGTTTTATCACAGTGCATTCATTATCAAGGCAAGATGATGCTACATGGACTATTTGTTCTGCTTCATCTCTACCTGTAATTAATACCACCTCTTTATACTGACTAAGATAATACTTTATTTAAAACGCCACATAACCCACAATGACCATATAAGGCCTTTTCCTGTTTTCTTGAAATGCCAAACAACCAGTAATAATAATTTCACAAGCTGCATTATTGGCTGGGAGAGATTTACTTTCAGAACCATTTAAAATGTCACCCAAATAAAATTGAAATTGTCAGCCTCATAGTTTAGCCTTTTGCAAAGGTTCATTGCATATTTGATTTACTTCCAGGTTGCTATTAAAGCTGCAAAAGAAGGTAGAAACTACTCACAGTGTGAGACCAAAAGTCTATTGACCCTTGCATGCTCTTTCAAAGCCTATGCTGTTGCATGTTTTGGAAGCTCACAGAGAAGATGTAGAGATCTGGTCTTCAGCATCAGGACTCAAAGGTACATTATCAGAAGGTTCTATTCAACAGAATTATTGATGGACTCATTCTCTACAGTATATATGTGTCTATTACACAGTGTCTATTACACAGAATAACTATTAACTTTCCAAGATAGTTGAAAGGTATTTTGTACAAAATACAACATCTAGGATTGTCTAGAAGACATTACATGAAGTATTTATAACTGGGCTAAATGTTCAATAAATCACATTTGTAAATTAATATTATTTTACTGATCCCCAAAGCCATTGAGGGAAAAAAAGGGCCATGTAAGAGTTTTATTAGAAAAGTTATCACAATGGGTTACAAATGCTCTTGAAAAACTGGCTCATTTTAGCATATTTATATTTAGAATCAGATGATATTGTACATCTCTTTTCCTATTTGCTTTCTATCAAGATATGGGTCATTTATAGGAGGAAAACACTGTCACATTATGTCCATGTATGCTGAGTAATGTTTAAAGAATTATTTATATAATAAATAATATTTAAATAACACTCTCTCTCTCTCTCTCTCCCAGTCCCGCACATAACAATCAGCAATTGAATGTTGACCACCAGGAAACAGGCACCTGTTTCCCCACTGGGTAGTCAGATGTTACCCTATAGAAGTCAAACTGTCTGCCAGGAATTGAATTCAAAAACTTTTGCATTGAAATGAATTTATACAATCCTTTAGCTTTTGGAGCTATCTAAGGCCTGCTCAGTGGTTGCAGGTAGGAAGTAGTGAAGCAATCCATCTTTCATGGGGGTCCTTGTTGCTCTTAATGCTTGATTGCTTTCTTGCAGATGTTTGATTACCAAACTGGGTAACATCATCAATGCTAGAAGGAAGTGACTCTGCTCTCATTTTGTATACTAATGCCTTTCCCTGCCAATGTTAATGGAAATGGTCTTGGTAGTTCTTTGATTAGGCTGTTGTCATCTGTTAGTTTGATCATTTGCATTGGTAGTTTCTTGATTGGGGTATTGTTTACTTCTTGATTTTTGGTCTATTGTTAATCTTGGTGTTACTCTGTGCCCATCTGGATGTTGATTGCTTATGACAAACTGTTTGGAACTTTTTATTTCCTTTTTGGCCTTTAAATCGTCTCTTTTGAGTGATATGTAGATGTTATTTATTTTGATGGCAATTTGTCTGGGTGCCAGGCTTCCAGGAATTCTCTAGCATTTTTGGACTTGGCTTGATCCAGAATGCTTAGTTTCCCAGCTGAAACTATGGTCAAGTCTGTCCATGAGTGTGAAATTAAGGAATTTTCATCATGTCTTCTGATTTGTAGTTGGTGTTCATGGATGCGTTGTGCTAGTCTTCTGGCTGTTCATCCTACATAGTGACTATTACAGATACTGTATGTTATAGATGACCTCTGTTTTTTTTCTTCTGGGGCGGCTGAGTCTTTTGATTTACTTAGGTTGTTTTGGAAGGCTTTTATTGGTTTGTGTGCTATGGTGAAGCAGTCCATCTTCCCCTATAGTCTCAAAAGAGAGATACAGATGTTGAATTATGTCATGCAGGTGTGCATTGGATCAGTTGAATACGTAAATTAAAGAAGTGATATAGAGGTAGTACATCATTCAGTAATCACTTGTTCAGTGATTATTTGAAGTTACAGTGATGCTGAGTGAGGGGACTTTTGTCTGTTCCTCATATTGTGACTGTTGTTTCCATATGAACATGATTGCCATTTGTAATCTTCAGTGCTGGCTTCCAAAGAATGAAGTCACTGGGGGATCTGGTGCAGTGGTGGGATTCAATATTTTTTACTACCGGTTCTGTGGGCATGACTTGGTGGGTGTGGCAGGAAAAGGATACTGTAAAAACTCCAGTCAGAGGTGGTATTTGTCAATTCTCCGAACTACTCAAAATTTCCACTACCGGTTCTCTAGAACTGGTCAGAACTGCTGAATATCACCCCTGATCTGGCGGAAGGTCATAGATGGTAATCACATTACTGAGACATATGGGGACCATGCCAGATTTATCTAACAATAGCAACTAGAACTGTTGCAATTGCTGTCATATGTCAATACAGTCATGTGACATTCCTTTTGACTATGTCACTTAGTGATAGTGTTGCTGGTCCCAATTATTGTCATAAACAAGGACTACCTATAAAATAATTTTGCTACAGATTCTAGTGGAAGCAAATTTGAATGTGTGTGCAATTAAAAATGAAAAAAAAATCATTCTGTTTCCCCCCTATAATATTATTGTAGAAAAATTATTTGACAGCAATACTTGTTACATGTCTTGGTCTTATATTTTTTCTTATCACATAACTGCTTTGTCTTTATTTAGGATGGAGCAAAATTATGGGTTGGAGTGAGTTATACCTTTGCACCAAGATGTTTGATATCAATTTGTCAGTAAACTGTACTCATCAAAATTACATCCACTTCACTTTCCCTTTTCTTTCTTTTCTTTTTTTAAGATGAAAAGTCCCTTACATTTATAATGGTATGTCAGGAATATCTCCTTGCTTTTGATGAAGGAATCTCTGGAGTAGGGTGCTGAGTCTGCTTTTGACATGAGTGGGAATGAGCCTCAGGAAAAAGAATAGTTATTATCCTTATTATCCTGCTCTGCTCATTCCTTGCTGTCCATTGAGTAAGAATGAAGTAGCATTTCTTGATCATGAGAGATGGACGAGTCCCTGGCAAGGGCTGATCTGTAAGATATCACAATTTAGTATCTATTTTGCCTATGGGTATAAGTTTCAGAGTTGCTTTCATCAGCAGTTAGCTGGAGGCAAGTAGACCTATTTTAATGAAATGGAAAATTCTTCCCTCTAACCCGACTTTTTAAGTCTACATACTGGAAACAGATGAGTCTCTTCTCTCTAACCATTTCAACAATTTCCCTTCAGTCAAAGAGGGGCAGGAAAGTAGGCCTAATTGTGGACAAGATCATTTAGCACAGCTAGGATGTGAAATTATATTGCTTCTGACACTTAAAAAATTAGCTGAGACTTAAAATATACCATAAAGTTTACCACTATGTATCTTTTTTCCACTGACCTACAAAGCCTAATTATTCTATATTCTTAAAAAAAAGGATAATTAAAATTAGATTATATTGTCTTTCATTTCTCCCCCAACCTGCCTCAACTCTAACTAGTGTGCTCTAAATGTATTTTACTATTATCTCCCAATGTATGAATCCAATAGACCCACAATTATGGATCTGTGATTGATGAGAATTGTAATTCAATACATGTGAACAAGATTGAAGGAGATCTATGGTTTCTAAAAATCTGACAGCTTTTTTTTTTCATTTAAAGCAATTTGAATTAAAATGATTTTTTGTTAGGAGTGAGGCCAATGAAGCAAAGCTAAGTAGCTCTATAATTGTTCTATTTAAAAAAACTATACCTCAATCTTCTCACTGTTTTTAAATGAGTTTAGATGTTTAGTTTAGTTTTCAAAAAACAGATAAATGGATAAAATGCAAAGAAGAAATGGCTTGATCTACAAAGAGGCCCAGCTCCCTATCACTCTTGACTAGACTCAAGTATCACTCAGTATTCACATTCTATCAAAACCTAATCATGTTCACATTTAACAATGAACAGGGAGCACCTTTGAAGTCTTTGGTGGTGCATTTTTGCACCTATCTAAAAGATATTTTATTTCAAGAAGTGAGCAAGAAAATTGCAGTTTTCCCCATTCCATTTACATAGCAATTGAATATTGTGTCACGGCTGGCTGAAATGCATCCAGTACTGTACCTGAAGAGAACAGATCAGCCTTGAAAGGGGGAGACAGGTCACATGGTGGAATGGATGATGGCCAAATGACATACCTGGCTGCACCCTTCAATGCCTCACCCTTCTTCCAGCATTTACCCTCAGAGAATTGTCTCCTTTTCCATAATGCAGAGTTTTCCTCTGCTTGTATTCCCTGCTTTTATTGTAGAAAGAAAAGGAAATTGTAACAGGCTGAGGTCAAATTCTAACTGTGCCATTCTTCCTTGCCTAGATATTACAGCTGATGGATTATCACCCCAATTGCATAGCCTTTCATGTGCTGACAGAGAAGCGAGTTCATTCCTTCCAAGTTGGCACAGAAAAAATGAGAGAAAGACTGCTGCTTAAATAAAATGCAGCTACGATTCTAGAAGGTGATATAATCCTTGAAGGCAAACTCTGTAGATGTG
Organism: Bungarus multicinctus; assembly: GCA_023653725.1. Lineage (NCBI taxonomy): Eukaryota > Metazoa > Chordata > Lepidosauria > Squamata > Elapidae > Bungarus > Bungarus multicinctus. The sequence continues at coordinate 64,907,551 of CM042836.1, read as the reverse complement.
CTTGCTGGAAGAAGATACTTTTGATTTACTTGGCCACCACATTATACACTTATGTGCTTCAACCTCACAGTGACCTCTTTGTGCCGTCAGAATCCAAGAGGTCTATGAATGACCAAGATGCAGACTTCACCTTGCTGGGGTTTATTATCAAGATGTTACTGAGGAAATTAGTACAATTAGAAACAACCCATTAGCTATAATGGTTCTTTGAACACTGCACTGCCTGGGGATCCCAATGGGGCACATTCACTCAAATTAGTCCACATCTGTCCAGGAACAAGCTACCTGCATTATGAAATCAAACATTATAGACTGTTTAAGAAAAGTTCAAGAATATACTGCTTTGTTTAAGCATTACAGAATGTCTGCTGCACACACGCAAATACAACATACACAATATGTTTTATTATTTCTCTGGCAGCATGATCTTCTCTGTAGTGCACCACATTTGTATTCATAGGCAGTGGGATAATTAGCAATAGCATACTTCTAAAAATTTTGAGGAAATGGAAGACATTTCCTGATCAGCTTTGTATTCCCAGATTGATAGTCTGATGTATCAGCATATCAATGATAAAAGTAAATCTTTCCCTTTCTTGACCCTTTTGTTTCCTGGTCCTTTCCTTTCCTTTCCTTTCCTTTCCTTTCCTTTCCTTCCCTTCCCTTCCCTTTCCTTTCCTTTCTGCACTACTGTTACTATTAGTCTGCACTACTATTACTATTAACCTTCTTATCACTTCCTATCACTTCTTATCACCCATTCCCTCCCACTTGTGACTGTATGACTGTAACTTTGTTGTTTGCATCCTAATAATTTATATTGACTGTATGATTTGATTGCTTATTGTACCCTATGACTATCATTAAGTGTTGTACCTTATTATTCTTGATTCTTGATGAATGTATCTTTACTTTTATGTACACTGAGAGCATTTGCACCAAGACAAATTCCTTGTGTGTCCAATCACACTTGGCCAATAAAGAATTCTATTCCTTTCCTTTCCTTTCCTTTCCTTTCCTTTCCTTTCCTTTCCTTTCCTTTCCTTACTTTACCTTACCTTACCTTTCCTCTTTCCCCTTTCCCTCCCCTCCCTTTCACCTCCCTTTCAATATTCAGAAAATAAAAGTGATAAGTTAGTTACTTCACTTTGACCAAGGTTCTATTCCAGGATTTTATAAAAGCACAATGTATTTTGTCTTAGACAATTGTAAATTATATGTGTACATAATAATAAACATGCTAGCTAGATATTCATAGTAATATTTTGCCTAAGTATAGAGAATAAAAGGCTCTCCTTTTACTAATTATTTTCTTGTGAACCAACTACACACCATCAATGTCACATCTGTTATTTGAATTGAGTAATATTGAATAATTAATTCATGGTCACGCCATGCTTTCATAAATATACAATTAGCATGTATTTCATTAGATTCAGTCTGAATTTGCTGTAGATGTTTAAATGTTTGTATGTTTTTAATTAAGTATCTAAGATTTGAACCACAGTCTGCGTAGGAACAAGTATTGTAAAGTAGTTGGATTATGCATATTTTGATTTCAAACCCCTTTTCATAGACCGATGGAAATAAGAGATTACCAAATTTACAACTGTGATTCTTCAGTATAAAATATTGTTCTCTTATTTTTACCTGTGGCAGAATCCAAATCATCATGAATTTTAGGGTGCAAGAAATATGCCACTTGACTTCCAATTTGGAAAAAGTAATGCAATATTAATTAAAACTAGAATATAGGTAATGTTTTTATTTCTAAAAATGCTTCAACGAATATGAAATGATAAACAAAATATATATCCACAATTTATTTGTCTCAACATTCTGTATGGACAGTCAATAGCAACACTTTGACTAAGAAATTACAAAAAATGGAAATGATTCAATTGTGAACTCATAAAACATTTTGTATACACATTTTATGGTTGACAATAGAAAGAAGGGTGTGTGTGTCAAAGAGTAGGCAATAGTGTGGAATCAAAAGTACATTCCATTCATATTTTCTTCAGAGACTGCTTAGATGACTGATGCTTCTGCCATGAAAAAATCTAAGTGGAGAGCATGATTGATGGCTCTTGGCTATGGATGTTTTTCATTGGATGATACACCCAGAGGGGTGGGGTGGGGGTGGGAAAGCAGGATCAAGGGGGACAGTGAATTACGTATCTCAGAGTTGGCTATGCCCAGGTTAGTGCCAGACATAGAATGGTAGCTTCAAATAAATCCTCTTTAGTTTTGGGAGTGTGGCTCAAGGCTCATGATTTAATTGGAGTAACGTCTGGAACCCTGACATCAATATTACTGATAATATTGTACCAGAGATATTTCCCAGTTCCCAGTAATAAGCTTTTTTGAGTCAAGAGCAGAATTACTCATTGTGAAGAACCATCTTCTGTACATAGACTTGGAAGGTAATAGACAACAGCTGTGCAAAATTTTTTTCTGGAGAATTTGAATCTGAGACAATTTGATTGAAACTCTGAATAAAGTTGACTTTCCATACTGATTTGGATACAATTATCAAATTAAATTGAATGCCTACATTTGGAAAGTAATATGCTTAGAGAACTGAATTAAATCAATCAAATATTCTGAATACTCAAATTATATAAAATAAACATTTTGAATTGGATCATAGCTGTCTGTATACTTTCTGCTAAGTAGACTCAGAAAGATAACCAGCCAACATTATAAAGACTATATAAACTCAAAAGAAATGTCCATCATGATCACAAACCATATTGCACTGAAGTAGATAATTATTTATCTGATGAATACCCTATTTTTCTACTCAGTGAATAGCCAAGATGGGTAAAGAAAATATAAAACATTTTATAAATACCAATATTTATACCAAAACTAATCTGTGGTGCCTTACTATATAAACTCTAGCTCTATCTGGCAGATATAGCAACAGGAAAAACATAACAAGTTATTCTAGATTTTGCAGCATACTCTGTTAAAGCTAACATATCAATATTTTAATTAACTTGCAAAAGACTTAGGTCTTTCTGTATGTTTGGTTTTGATTCCCAACTCAATTTTTGTTAAATTTATACCCTGCTTTTCTCCAGTTGCTCAACGAAGATATCCCTTCATTTTTGTTATCAAAGCAGCAACCCTGGGAAATAAATTTGGATGAGAGAAAGTGAATAGCCCTAAATCACCAGATAAATTTCCTTGGCTAAGAATAGACCTGGTGTTTCTGGTGTGAGACCAATACCAGTACCACCTTGATAATCTTGGCTTTTGCAAAGTAAAATAGAAAACATATTGTTGTTCAAGTGAAAATGCATGAATTGTGGAAATTTCTCCAATGAACTCTACTGAAGATTATAAAAGGCTAAAGTCCAGTCCTGAGGAATTTGCATATAAAATCCAGCACAGACAAAATGGCAGAGGAAGAAGAAATAAGAGAAATTGTAATTATTTTGACACATGCTTCTTATGCTTTAGCTTAGTCTGAAAAATAAGTTTGGACAAAATTTATGTAGGATCCTGAGATTATCATCTTGATCTTTTTCTGTCACATTAAGACCTTTATACTGAATTATGGTGTCTGGTTTTGATTTCAGGATTTCTACATCATCTGGCAGAGATGATCATCTACCTCATTGTGGCAGAGGTCCATAAAACCTCTAGATAATAATATTTCAGGACTGCTATTCAAGGTCTTAAGAATGGGGTTGAAGTACTTGCCTTTTAGAGACAATGGGTATCCTTAATACTGAAATATGTATCTTCCCAAGCAATGGCCAGATGGTTTAAACAACTGCCTATTTTTTTAAATCTGTTCATCCAGGTTGGTGTTAAAGTGTCACTCTTGGAGACATATCTATTGCAGTGTCAGCCAAATATTCAGTTTATCATCTTCTAAAATTACATTTGGATCTAGTAAATACTGTCATCCAGGGACTCAGGCATTGCAAGCCCGATATTGGCAAGTTATCATAGCAATTCACATCTGTGCTCCATTGTAGGCAGAGCAGCAGGTGCTGGCCAGTTTAGTAGGAAGCCTGGAGCAGCTTAAATCATGAGAAGAGGGTGTGAACCATCTAATGACAGCAATCTAGAAAAAATCCACTCCTCCCAAAGTCCAACTTTTTATATTACAAATAAACTCTACCTTCTCATATTGACCTTCTAGCCTGAAGAAACCATCAGGGAAAAAACACATTTGTCTGAAGCAGCCTCGTGAAGGTTTCATCTAAACCAGAATGTGAATAATATGTAGTGGTTCAGATGAAACATACAAGATGAAAAGTGAGATGAAAAGTGAGACAAAAACTATCTTGTCAATATTGAGAAAGATAATCTAATAATGAAAAGCTAGAGACAGCATGTGTAATATTATGTCCTGCTTCTATCTGCCCTGTTATGTGGAACATATATTGCCTTTCCAATTATATAAATCCAGGAGAAGAATTTTAGATTAGTAGGGTTGCTGTTGTGCATGGAACATAGAAACTGACTGCATAGTTCTTCTACTGATAGATATAGACTAGTTGACAGTTACAATATTTCTCAGGAACAAGTTAGGGCACTAATATTGATTATTGTTGTAAGTTGTAATACAGATAGTCCTTGATTTATAACAATTCATTTAGTGATCATACAAATTTACAACATCGCTTGAAAAAGTGACTTATGAACATTTTTCACATGTATGACCATTGCAGATCCTCATGATCACATGACCAAGATTTGGATGCCTGGAAACTGGTTCATATTTATGACAGTTGTAGTGTCTCCAGATCATGAGAACACCTTTTGTGAACTTCTGACAAGCAAAGTCAATGGAGAAGCCAGATTCACTTAACAACCAGGTTATTAACATAACAACTTCAATGATTCACTTAACAGCTGTGGCAAGAAAACTCTTGTGTGTGTGTGTGTCTGTCTGTCTGTCTGTCTCTCTCTCTCTCTCTCTGTGTATAGATAGATAGATAGATAGATATATATGAGAGAGAGACAGAAAGAGTATGAGAGAGAGATATTCTATACTTTTGGAAATCATCATTTAATTATTTTGAACTCCCGTAGTTTAGAAGATTTAAGAGCATGCATGTCTCCAACATTGTTAATCCATGTACTGGGAAATGCAATTTATGATTGGTGGGCTCTGTTTCAACAAAATAACAGAACAGCCTAAGAGATTGTATAATTGTATTTTATTTTTTCCAACATTCTTAGACACTCTAGACTAAATGAAACAATGAATTTTGATTTGGTTAAGCACAGAAAAAATGAGCTATGAAAAATAACTAAGCATTCTTAACATTAGTGCAGGAAAAAGCACTATCCTCATATGCAAAAACATGAAATATTTCAGGATTTTCGGTGGCATTCTTGTCAATGATGAATCAGAATTAAAAGAGGGAAATAACAGCCTTGATTAGTATGAAGAACAAGGACCATTGTCAAAAAACATAAAAAGACTTAAAACAGAGACATCGACAACAGAGACAGCAAATAAAAGAGATAAGACACCCAAGACTAAGAAGAAGGGAACATGCAAGAAGAAACAACAAAAAAGAGAACTGAAAAGGGGGGAGGGAAACATGGCTGACAGGCAGAAGGAAATAAAAATAAAATTAGAAGGAAAAAAGAAGAAAGATTGGGGAAACTATATATGAATTATGCTGTTATGAACCCTTACATTAGAGGATTAAAACAGGGGAATGGAAACGTATTAAAATATATAGATACATTTTAGATAAGTGGTAAGGAAGAAAAAATATGATTATTAGTGATTAAAAGAAAAGTGAAGATGAAATGAGATATATTAAGAAGTCATTTTAGCAATTTCGGGGGGGATACCTTAAATATATATATGTTTTAAAATATACAATTGACTATTTAATGTTAATATGTTAAAATTGGGGAATGAATTATTAAATTAGATAGATTGAGGGGATATACCATGTGGATCCTAAATATATTGGTTTTGTCTTATTTTTGCTATTTTTAGATGGTTTATTATATAATTGGCTGAGAGAAAATTATGGATAATAATGATGTGTAATGTTAAATAAAATAGGTGATAAGCTGAAAACGGAAATAATAGGGGATAAAGAACTGGGAATCTATATGTGGATGAAATGATATTGATATTGAATTAATGAATTGAAATGTGAAATGGAAACTTATTTAAAGATGAGTGAAATGGATAATGATATGAGATGATATTATATAAGATTGGTAGAAATGAAAATATGATTATGTACAAGTATTATAATCTGGAACCACGTTGCCCATGTAGAGATGTGTAAAAATAAAAAAACTTTTTGGAAAAAAAAGAACATTTTTCACATGTATGACCATTGCAGCATCCTCATGATCACATGACCAAGATTTGGATGCCTGGAAACTGGTTTGTATTTATGACAGTTGTAGTGTCTCCAGATCATGTGATAACAGAAAAAGGCTGAACATCCCCATACGCAAAAACATGAAATATTTCTAGAAGCATTCGTTCTCCCTTGTGATGATGAGACTGTAATAACAGAAAATGCTGGAGAAAAAAGATGTCTCATCACATGGGAGTTTTTTTCAGCTGTAAACCGATGAATTCAACATTACAGGTTTTTTTTTATATATAAATGTCACATATAATAGATGAGGACAATGGATCGGTAGAAACAATGTCATCAATCAACAAGTGCTTCATTTCTACCATCTTCACTAGTCATTGCTCTAAAAAAATCTATCCAAGAGGGCAAAATGCAAGCACGGAGCACTCTTAAGGAAAATCAAAGCAACCTAAATGCACTCTGGATTACTACTGTCACATGTTGGAGACAGGTTGTGATCCATACCACCAACTATCCCTGAATGTATTTGCTTCATTTGATCCTACAGAAGACAGCTCCTCAAAGTGCAGTGAGGTTGAATACTGAGATTTGACAATATTTGATTATATTCAGAGTCAGAGGTGAGAAGACACTTATTCCACACAAGGACACAGCTTAAAAAGACATTTTTCAGACTATAAGACACTCTGAACTATAAGACATACCTAGCTTTTGGGCAGGAAAACAAGAAAAGGAAACCTGCCTCTGCCTTTGAGCATTTTGCCTTCTCGCAGCAAACAGCAAACAGCCCTGTCAGCTTCAGCACAGCCTGATTTACCATGAGCAGCTGATTGTTGGTTGGATCTGCCTACTGGAATACCAATGATCAGCTGTTCCAGTCTGCAGGGATCGCCACCGCCTATCACTGCCTTTGTGCACCCCATTTTTGGCCTCTGTGCGCCCTGTTTTCAGTCTCCATGTGCCCCATTTTTGGGCTCCATGCATCCTATGGGGCATGTGGAGGCGGCAATAGGCAATGGCGATCCCTGCAGACTGGAACAACGGATTGTCAGTATTCTGGGAGGCAACAATCAGCTGCTCATGTTAAATCAGGCTGAAGCTGACCAGGCGGTTTGCTGTTTGCTGCAAGGGAGCCAAATTGCTGGGAGGCAGAGGCCAAAGGGTGGGGGCTGGCGGGTGGGTGGGGCTTCAGCAACATTCATTGTGTAAGATGCACAGATATTTCCACCCACTTTTTTGGGGAGGCGATTGCTTCTTATACACCAAAAAATACAGTACCTCCCTTCCCCTTTGCCAAATTTGTTCACTCTAACAAGGTCACTGTCAAATCTTTATTGTTGGTGTGTGTGTCCTTGTCTTATTTTTCTTTTGTTCCCATTAACAAGGAATATCTCTAAAAAATACATTGGTTTTATTGCCACCACAAAGCCCTAACCCAGTCTGTATCTTTTTCTCTCTGCTATATCTTTATCTGTCCGCCTGTCTGTCTATATCTCTCTACTGAACAGCACAATAATTTGTTAACATTTAAACAAATGTAATTAATATTTATGAAATAACTTTAAATGGGTTGAAAACATGTTTCCTTAATACTTCAGCATTGATCAATTGTCATCCCTTGCTTTCCCTAGTTCTATCATTTATCTATCTATCTATCTATCTATCTATCTATCTATCTATCTATCTATCTATCTATCTATCTATCTATCTATCTATCTATCTATCTATCTATCATCTATTACTAAAACTCTTGTTTGTAACTTCCAATTGGGTGAAATGGTGCATTACAGGGCAACAAATTTTGAATCAGCGTACCTCAAATGGGTTAACTTACAGAATGCACCCAAAATCCAGGACCCATGATTTTTAGGACTGAACTTTAGCAAAGTTACGGCTGCTTCAGTGCTGCAGTTCTGTGTTCCAATACTCTTTGCCAATTTACTACAAGGAAAATCAATGTGGAAACCAGCAGGAAGTTTGAAGTTGCCCCTGCTCCCCATGCTTTTTTGTACACCGATGGTCATTTTGTTTGCCTGTTTTGGTAAAGAAATATCTCTGAAAGATTGACCCAATGGCTCATGGGTTGTCTAATGTATTTATAAGCCTGTCACTCACACAGACTTTGACAGATATAGTTTTTGCTAGCACCCAGTTTCCCTTAGACCTGTCTTTCTACCCTTAAGAGTTAAAAGTGAAAGTTTTTCATTAGCATTTATTCTAAGTTATCCAAACTTGAAATTCTCGGTTTGGATAACTTAGAACTATGTTGCTTATGGTCAGACCTAGGTACTGCATACAGAGTTATATGTAGTAATGTTCTACCTGTGAATGACTTTTTCTGTTTTAATCGCAATAATATGTGCACAAATAACCGCTTTAAATTCAATGTAAATCATTCTAAACTTGACTGTAAGAAATATGATTTCTGTAATAGAGTTGTCAAAGTCTGGAATTCCCTACCTGATTCAGTTGTCTCAGCTACAAATTTACACAGTTTCAGTCAGAAATTGACTTCCATAGATTTTACTTCATACTTAAGGGGTCAGTAGAGTGCACTAATGTACCTATTGTCCCTGTCATTGTATTGTTATTCTCTTATTCTTGTTCTCAAAACTTGTTTTGTTTGACAAATTCCAATAATTAATTAATTAATTAATGCCACCTTCCTACATCTTTGCATCGATTGCCTTATACTGGTTTTGCTGGTGAACTACAGTGGCATCTGAGTGGCAAAGAGAAGATCAAAGCCAGCAATGTGGCAGATGGAATATTGTAATACAAGGCCCTACCATTCTATACATGTGTTGATATATACAGAATGGTAGATGCCTATTGACATCTCTGTTAGGTGCCTGTAGAGTATCAGATACATAGATAAGATGAAAGAAAGAAAGAAAGAAAGAAAGAAAGAAAGAAAGAAAGAAAGAAAGAAAGAAAGAAAGAAAGAAAGAAAGAAAGAAAGAAGAGGTAGGTAGGTTAAAAACATCCCTATTTCTCTTATACAATAATTATTATGATAGCAAAATAGCAATAAAGTGCTTTTAATAGTTTGACACACCTTTACTAAACATAGATGCAACCTCTCCAGGTAGAGATACAAATAAAAAGAGGATTTTTCTATTAGGCTAAGCCACTCTAGACACACAAGGAAGGATTAATTGTAGCATATAAAGTAGCACTTTGTCAATATGTATAAGTTAGGTAGGTGATGAAGATCTGGAAGATTCCTTTAACTTTCCTCTTTTCTGCTCCTTTTTATTGTTCTTTTTTCCTCACATGGTATGATTGCACAGAATAATGTGTTTTTTCCTATCTCCTTGTGAATATCGGTACTGTCTGAACTGTAATATAAAATGTGTTTGTTTATGTGAAGATGGCATAATTCTTTAAGTGGGGCAGTTGCTTCAATAAAGGGAAGGAGAAAGAAAAGAAGGGAAATGAAAATAAGCAGAGCTGAAGTAAAAACCACACATTTATCCAAACATTTCTATTCTTTACTATGCAGCCTTTTGTTGCATAGAATAACTCATACCACACAACATTTTCTACATCAGTAAAAGCCATGAGAACATTTAGAATTAAATGCTCTCCCCTGATCAATGGACCTGCTGCTGTGAAGTTAACAAGATTAGACCTTTTCGTCAGCTTAGGTTTCTTGGTAGTAATTTCTATTGAACCATTACTTTCCACCCCTATTGCTCTTTCCCTCCCTTTGGCTCACCATTATATATAATGGCCTGATGTTTTCATAGTGCACAGTAAATACTTTGTATGGTGATAAACCAGTTAAAAGACTAGATTCCATTTTGTTCTTACAAGCATCTAGATACACAATACTCATATGTTGGATATAGTAATATCATATAGGTCCCACAAGCAAATGAAAGCTACAGCATTTGAATAATGCTCAAGCCTTGTTACCATAATTATTTCCATATGTGTCTCACCTTTAACATATGTAACATGAATTTGTAATTTAATAGAAATGTTTTTTTAACCAGAAAAAAATGAGTTTTTCCCTGAAGTTTTATGTCATGTATGCACATGAACTATGACCTCTAGTTTGTTAAATCAAATTTCAATATATGTATGTTGGTGCTGGTAATCATAACAAATTATAACTATTATTGAGAAAAAAAACCCTAATCCTTTGCTTACATTTTTGGGGACAAAATGCAATATTTGCAGAAAATCAAACAGTTTTGATTACTATCCATGGAAGTATATATGTACTGGAGTTTTGTAACTTCTAACGAAATTATATCACAGTTCTATTTGATACAAAGTGTCCTGATGTTATTGTTGCCCTCACTTTGGGGATATGGCTGATGATGTACCTGGTAATGGTATATAAGAATGCATTGCTTCATTTTCTTGTCCTTCACAAATATCTGGCTGCTACAAGCTCAGATATGCTCCTTTTTACAGTCCTAGATATTTTAGCATATCTGCCATGACCCATATAGAAGAATAGAATAGAATACTTTATTGGCCAAGTGTGATTGGACACACAAGGAATTTGTCTTGGCGTAAATACTCTCAGTATACATAAAGAAGGAACATTCGTTAAGAATCAAGAATCATAATGTACAACACTTAATGATAGTCATAGGGTACAATCAACATCAAATCATACTAGGAAACAGAGGATACAAGCTTTTCACATTTGCACAATTTGAGATTCTACCCTCAGTGGTCATTATAGGTACCTCACTCAAGATTGGCAAGTTTCTAGACTGTCATTTATATCATACCTTACATTGTTATGTCATTCAGCCACTAATTAGTAAAATTCTCACCTATCAATTACAAACAGCAATTGTAAATTAGTTGCTGCAAGATCACTACACTGAAACATCTAAGAAAGTTGCAAAATTCCTAACTGTAGAAAGCTCTATTAGAAACCATTGTGTTTGCTCTACAACTTGCTAAGCCTAAATAACTATCCTCTTCATCTCTTTCTTCCACAACTGTTGCTTGCTTGCTCCAAGCAAATTTATAAATTCTGGATACATTGTGTAAATACTTTACTCTGCTCAGTTGAACATTACTCATTTTTGTCCTGTTCTAAACACTATTGGAGATGTTTTGTTTATTTCTTTTAATTATAAAACTCCCCCAGTTCCATGTTCTATGGTTACTAGATAATATTTCAAGGCAAAACCTGATGAAATTGATGCGATTTATCAATGTTTAAATGTCATTTTATACTGAGAGAATATGTATAAAGGAAGGCAAGAGACATCCATTTTTAAATTAATGAAAAGTGCAAACTTGAATACTTTTGATTTCCTTTAACCTAGATAGTTTGCTTATGTAGAGACAGTTAAAAGAAACTATCATGCCCCTCCCAAAATAAGGATGAATAATGTCACACTGCATAGAATTTGCAAAAGAATATTATTATGTATGTATTATTATGTCCTTATTGTGTTAACATTCCACTGAAATTAATCTGCTAATTTCCCATTCATGTGATTATTTCAAAGTCTCTGAGTTTAGTCTAATTAGTTAAATCAGATTTCTGCTTATATTCAATTAGCTGACCTCTAGATGATCTGGATTTTGCTTGAAGATAATTTTTCCTTCTGTATGAATCTCTGTTCAATGTAATTGTTTCATTGTTCTGTTGACATATTGTAATGTTCAAATGAAAGCATGTCACACCATGAGGCTGTCTGTCATCCTATCCTATACTCACCTAAACATACAAGTTGTCCTTTTTCTTTAATTGATAGCAAAGATTAGAGAAATAGGACAGTAACTTGCTTATTGGAAAAGGAGACGAGAACGATGGAGACTTAAAAGAGAGATGGGGAGAATTGACTGGCTAGTCAAAATGGTTATTGGACAGTGTTGGCTGTTGAAGGCCTGTTGGTTCCTAGAGAGGCTGGGTCAAGATTCCCGAAGAGGCACTGGTTGGTGATCTAAACACTACTGAAGAAAGAAGAGGGACACTTAAATATAGGATTTACTGGTACAAATAGCTTCCAGGGAGGCTGAAGAGACAAATGCTGCCAATCCAAGAGAAATTGCACATCAGTGTAATTAATCCCTTACTTAATTTTAAGTAGGAAGTAGGAAAGGAATATAGAAACTGCATAATATATATTTAGTCAACACTGTAGGGAGTCCACATATATTCAATTGAAAGATAATTAAGTTTAAAATGCAAGGTCAGATGCGCACAAATAAAGCAGTGTTTTATGACTTTGCTGCTGCTTTGCTACTGATCATTCAAAAGGAAGACAGAAGAGTAGGAGAAGTAATTATACATTTATTTATTTCTCTGTTTCAATACAGTTTACAATAATTACAAAATTTTTAGAAGAATCATACATTGAAATAATCATGCAATAATTAAATATTACCTGAAAGATATTACATATGTGAAAGCAAAGCTTGTTACTTGCCTCACTCTATTTATAAAATGCAATAAAACTAATAAGAGATTGCCATATCTTCTGATTTAATCAAGCTGCAAGAACCTAAGAAGCCTTTATGACCATCCATCTGCTTTTCAAGCCAAGATGCTTGGGGTTGTGATCATTGGAGACACTACTACAAAAGAAATTGCAAAGTTGGAGACCTTTTCTTCTCAGAGTGTTATTGCTAACATTTGAGAACATGGCTTACCTGTTTTGTACTGCCATAGCAAGAAATATGTATCTATGTCTCTGTTTGCTATTAGATATAATAACACAAAAATCTGTATCTGTGGCATTGCCATATGTCCTGGGATTGAAACGGATGGAATTGATTTTTGATTATGCCTAAGTCAGAAGGCATTTTTAAGTTTGAAAGTTGTAGTGAAACCTTTTATAGTTACTCTCTTTTCTGACTAGACAGTTGAGGGCTCAACTGCGTATGGCTGTCACTTGCAATAGAGTGAGAAGTGCAAGGATCTTCATGTTCTGTAATGATCTGAGGCACTTCTGTATCCCACTCCACTGATCTGAAAAATAAGCAATTTCAGAAAAGTCATCAGAATGACTTTGGTATAGTGAAATATTTAAGAGTTTAGAAAAAGAGAGCTGGGGAAAGGGAAACTGCAACACTTTCCAGATTGGTATAATTGTCCTACCAGAAGATCAGGGCCAAAAGCCTTTTCTTCTCCCCATTACTCTAAAACTGAATATGATGTTATTGACTACCCCATGTTTGTGCACATAGTCCCTTTTGAGATAAACATTATGATCTGGCTGGCTCACATATATAGAAGCCCACTGGCTAAGGTCTTTTGAAACCATATAAGCAATGATCTGCATGTGCCAGAGACAGAATATTTAACTTACTGGAAATGCCATGCTGTTCCACAAAACAAGCTCAATGCAATCAGCTGCTGCTAATAAAGCACAATATTCAAGTAAATGATGTGCATGTGCCATAAAAACTGGTTTGTTCTCCCATAGTGGACTTCCCATCTATTGACATGATGTGTTTATTACATCTGTATCCTGCCTTATGACAAATGTGAATCCTCCCATTCAGTCTAAATCAGGGGTCGCCAACCTTTTGGACCTCAGGGACTACCAAACTCATAATTTTAGATCCCAGGGACCACTAATCGGTTCTGTGGGTGTGGCCTAATTTGTGGGTATGGCTTGGTGGTCATGTGACTGGCTGGGCATGGCTTGTATATAAATATTATAAATATTTATATAAATATTGAATTTTTTATAAAAAAAGAGCAACTTTTACCCAAAAGCAGGCAAAGCAGGCAGATTGAGTTTCTCACAGAATCACAGATTCATTCAGAGATCTATCTATCTGTCATTGGCTAGCTCAGTCTGTCACATAAAATCTGCTTGCAAGCAAACTCATAAAATTTGTTAGCAAGCAAACTCACAAAATTAAGTCACAACATACCATGTATGTAAATATTGAACTTTTTATAAAACAGAGAGCAACTTTTTCCCAAAATCAGGCAAAGCAGGCAGGCAGATTGAGTTGATCACAGAATCACAGATTCATTCAAGAGATTTATTTATTTATTTATTTAATTGAACTTTTATACCGCTCCCTCTCCCAAAAAGGGACTCGGGGCGGTGTACAGCCTACTAAAAACACATAATAAATACTCAATAAATACAATTAAAATAAATTAAACCAAATTGATCCGGCTGTCTAACCCAAAAATAGAGTTAAAAATTAAAAACTAATAAAACCCCGATTAAAATTAAGTTAAAAAACTAAAAATTTAAAATACAGTTACTGGGCCAGGCCAGCCTGTTGAAAAAATAGGGTTTTCACTGCGCGCCGGAAGGTCAGAATATCCGTCATAGCCCGTATCTCCGGGGGGAGATCATTCCAAAGGGAGGGGGCTCCCACAGAGAAAGCCCGAACCCTCGGGGCCGTCAACCGACAACGGCCGGGCGGCGGTACCCCGAGGAGGGCAACCCTGTGGGAGCGTACTGGGCGGCGGGAGGTTGATGATGGCAGCAGGCGGTCCCGTAAGTACCCAGGTCCCGAGCCATGGAGCACTTTAAATACTGTCAGTACCACCTTGAATCGAATCCGGAAGGCTACAGGAAGCCAGTGCAGCCTGCGGAGAAGCGGTGTAACGTGGGAGCTCCGAGGAGCACCCACGATCACCCGCGCGGCTGCATTCTGGACCAGCTGCAGCCTCCGGAGACTCTTCAAGGGGAGCCCCATGTAGAGAGCATTGCAATAATCCAGGCGGGAGATGACGAGGGCGGAAGTGACTGTGCGAAGTGCGCCCAGATCCAGAAAGAGATGTGTGTTTCTGCCACTGCCTACCTGAGTCTGCACTACTTCAGTCTTAAGGAAGGTTGGGCTCTGCTTAAAAGCAGAGCCGAAGATCTAAAGATTAACTAGAAAGCAAGAAATCCAAGGATATCCTGCTTTTTAGCTAATCTAAATCTCCCAGCACAGCAGAACAGATGATGGTCGGAAAAAGGAAAAATAGCAATTTAGCAGGCAAGTTTACCTGGTAAGGAGTGAGTGGGTGTGGAGGGTTCCCCCGGGCCATGCGGGCTGAGCAGCCTTGTGTTTCTGCTCAGCCTGGATTAATTGCTTTGTGGGGGTGCTGTGGGGGTGAGATTTCTCTGCGGCCCACCAAAATTTTCTCATGGCCCACCAGTGGCTAATTAAGAGATGGACTGCCTAATTAAGGCATGGACTGCCGTGGCCCACTGGTTAGCGACCACTGGTCTAAATGATGTTCAGTTTGAACACAGAGTCATAGGGTTGAAAAGAACTTTGGCAGTCTCCAGCCCTGACCACTGCAGGAATCCTCACACCACTCTGGAAAAATGGCTGTCCAATCTTTTCTTGAAGACCTTCAGTAATGGAGCACCCACTTCTTCAGAAGAAGGCCATTTCACCATGAAATAGCTTTTACATTTAGGAAAACACTCTTAGTTCAGGTTTGTATCGCTCATTGTAAAGCTTCTATCAATTGGTTCAGCTGTTCACTTTGAGCAAATTAGTTGTAATACATGCCCCCACCTTAATTGTTAAGATCCCAGCCATTAAACAGCGAAGTTTTATTTGCTAGAAAAGGTATTTCTATATTGAGCAGAAATAGTACTATTTCCATATTGAGCAGAAATAGTATTTCACTTTTTTTTAAAGTGTTACACTTCAAGTTTAAAGTTGCTATTGTTTCTGTCATGCAAGAGGAGTCTTCATGATATTCTTCTATCCCCATGGCTCTGTTACCATTCCAGAAACCTTCCACTGTTTGAAATCTGTTAGAGTGTTTTCTACCTAGGTAATTAGGTGGTGTGGAATCCTGGAAAAATCACACAATATCAAATCTTTGAATTAGGAAGGGCCATTTAAGCCACCAAGCTCAATCTTCCGCTGAAAGAAATAAAGGGAGGCTAGTATAGATCTAGTTCAAGCTATTTAGCTCTCATCAGCTAGCCATATCCTTCTGGGATTTGAACCTGAGCAGAAGAAAAATGGAAGCAGTATGTTCCATCCCATAAATGGGTAGACCGGATTGCCCCGATAGACAGGTCTCACTGGAAAAAACACTTCTGCTCAATGAAGAAATAAACCAGATGATCCCTAACAGTTTACTATCTAGACCAGTAATGGCTAATCTTTTTGGTACTGAGTGCCCAAACTGGAACACAAGTGCATGCACGTGTGCTGGAGCATCGGAAACCTGAAGACCAACTGGCTGGAGCATGCATGCTAGTTTTTTGGGCATTTTGGGGGTCATTTGCAGGCTATTTTTCAGGCAATTTTCAGGCAAAAAAAGAGTCTGAAAATGGCCCCCAAACGGCCTGAAAACACCGCAAAAAATGCCCTGAAAAACATCCAGATAATGACCTGGAAAATGGCCCGAACATGGCTCTGAAAATGGCCTGAAAATGGCCTGGAATACCATCGGAAAACAGCCAGAAAACGGGCTGGAAAATGGGCTGGAAAACGGGCTGAAAAATGGCTTGTTTTTTGGCCACCTCTTGGGCCATTTTCTTTGGGCGCTCCAGTGCCTATGAAGACCAGCTGGCCGGTGCACCAGAAACCAGAAGAGCATCTGGCAATGGTGTGTGTACCCACAGAGAGGTGCCATAGGTTCGCTATCATAGATCTCGACACTGTCTGAACTCATTTGATGGAAGGGGAATCTACCATCTTCCTAAGTAATTGATTCCTCAGTTTGTCCATCCTAATACTAGAATGTTTTCTTCACATTCAACAGGAGTCTATCTTCCTGTAATTTAAGACCATCATTTCATGTCCTATCTATTAGAAAGTTGCATCATTTAACAGGAAAAGTATACAGAAGTAGATAATGCAGAACAGGCATGTCCCTGCACTTTTCCTTGTGAGTAAGATGACTATGTGGGTCCTATAGGAAATTGATTTTAAATCTAGGCTGAAATCCTACATATACCTAACCTGAGTCTTAATGCTGTTGGAATCACCAGGATTGTCTTCCAAAGAGACACCCATATAATTGCTTAGCATATGAAATAGCAGTGCCTCAGTCCATAGAATTTACTAGTCTGAAAAACATTGTAATTAGACAACCTTTGCAACTTACACTATACACTTTTCCACTGATGAATCTAACCTTTAAAAGAATTAGTTTCTATATATACCCACTTTATATCTTCAGTTAGAGAACAGGAATGTCTTCATTAGTAATGGGCATTTGGGTCTTTTCTGGCAGACTATATGGAGATTTTTAATTATGTATCCACTGATTGTCAACCTACAAAATCTGTTAAAAAAGGAAATAAATCCATACTTATCCAGTATGTATTTGGCCAAACTTTGTTTTAAGACCTTGAAGAAGCCAAATGTTTCTTATGTTCTTCCCTTGGAATACTCTGATGTCTTCCCAGGAGTTTTAGAAAGTGACTGAAGAAAAGCAGTAACTCAACTGAAATATAGGATAACAGCTGTATTCTTTATGTGATTTGTTCATGACTTGCCGAAGGGGAAAAGAGAGATGTAAAGTTAATATGATGAAATGTCAGATGAAAGATAAGATGCTAAACAACAACAGCAACAACTATTAAACCAGCATCATCTGTTCTGTCTAGAAGGTTCATTCTGAGGACTCCAGTAAAAGTCCTTTCTGGCTCTGCTATTTAACTTTTTAAAGTGGAGATTCCATGGCCTGTGTATAAAGTACAAATTACTTACCATTCATCTTCTATGAAAGGGGTGTCAGACAAGAAATGGCAATAGCATCGATTCAGATGGATCCTTACTCCTTATTCAGTTCTTATGGCCACTATAAGATCTGCACAAGTAGAACAAACTTGGAGTTATGTCCAGGGGTGGGATATGACAGGGTTAACTACCGGTTCAGGATTTACGAGCTTCCCTGCATGCTGCGAGCCATGTAACCCGTCATCAGCATGCTGTGTGCAGAGACGCAGCCTTTGAAACAGTCCTCTTTTCCTGCTTTTTAAACTACAGCTGTGCCTTGCGTGGCAGCTGAAGTTGAAAAATCAAGAAATAAAGATCATGTAAGAGCCCGGGTGGGCATGTAGGCAAAAACATCAGCAGACATAGAACCGGTTCTATGTCTGCTGCTCTTCAGAGCTACCGGTTCTACAGAGGTGGACAGAACCGGTACAAACCCATCCCTGGTTATGTCTTTAGTTCATCCTTATAGTTCAATATGTTGAGGGGTAACTTTCTCCAAATGTAGAATTCTGGAAGATTAATGTTGGCTTAAATCATCTGCTGCTTGGTACTGAGAAATCCAGTCTTTCTGGTCAAATGCCAAGAAGCCAGATTGTTTTGGTTCATAAGGCAAAAGATTCCTAACCATTCTTCTTGCAGTAAAAATACAGCAATAAATTATAATTTAGCTATTTGTCAGTCTTTCATGGTGCCCTAGATCTGCTGCTAGAAGCAGCTGTTTCAGCCTAATTAAGGGATGGACTGATGTCAGGTGTGAAAAAATAGGTCACACATGAAGGTTCAAATTAACCGATTTATTGCTTAAAAGCCTATTCACAAGAATCTTCTCAGACTAATCTTTAACACCTGGTAGGAACTAGATAAAGATTTGCTTGTGGTTATGCAACCACTCTAAACTGATGCTGCTTTTAATTCTTCCCTCAGCTCTGCCAGTCTTCCCCTACAGCTGCCTTTAGCATGCAGAACTGACCCAACTGATTTGAAAGGATATTCCCATCATTACAAACCACTATTACATTACTACATTTGGTAGTGCCTTGCTCTTTTCTCATTAAGGGAAAATTGATAACTATGAGCAAGCCAGCAGAAATCAATTCTGCTTTCATTCTTGTAGGAATATAGGCAAAATTAGTTACCCCACCCCAGAGGTGGTATTCAGCCAGTTCTGACAGGTTCTGGAGAACCGGTAGTGGAAATTCTGAGTAGTTCAGAGAAATGGCAAATACCACACCTGGTTTGTCCTGCCCCCATCTATTCACTGCCTCCTAAGTTCCAACTGATTGGAGTCCCAGCTGATCGGAGTCCCAGCTGATCAGCTGAGTCTTCTTTTATTGCCCTGCACAGGAGAACAGAGCTGGAAAGCAGGTTAGTGGGGTGGAGAGGGAAACCTTCCCCTGAAGTGAACTGGAAATGGAGATTTTGCAGTATATCCTTCCCCTGGAGTGGGGTGGAAATGGGGATTTTGCAGTATTCTTCCCCTGCCATGCCCATCAAGCCATGCCACAGCCATACCATGCCCACCAAGCTACACCCACAGAACCGGTAGTAAAAATTTTTGAATACCACCACTGCCCCACGACATCTCTTCACTTCACACCATTTTTCCTGTTTAAAGGATCAAGAAGAGTGGCTTCTTAGAAAAGCAGGTCAGAAACCATCCCTTTTCCTCTTATTCTAAGAGAAAACAATGGCAGGGGATGGGATTATTTCTTCAAATCTCCACCACTGATATCATCAAGGCTGCTGGGAAGAGAAAATATGGTCCTCCATTTTAACAAATGGTAGAGAAAATATGGTCCTCCATTTTAACAAATGGTAGATAAAGTATGGTCCTCTATTTTAACAAATGGTAGGTTGTATAGAGAATTGATAGCAATAGGTAAGAACTGTTACATAAGCAAAAAGGGCTAAAACATTCCTTATGTGAAGAAAGTACTATTTGGAAGAGAGTCAGGAAGGCTGTTCCTTGATTTACTGGGCATAAGAGAAGAAGTAAAGCACAATCAGGCTTGCCAGATTCTGATACTATATCCTGAAGATAAGTAGCTATTTTATATATTTTAATATTTATAAATATTAAGTATATACTGTATTAATGTTGATATTAAACATTTTGTCTCTCTCCCTATTTTTCCCTTAATAGGGATGTGATTGAGAAGAGAAGTCTGACCATTGGCTGAGGGTAACTAAGATTTTACAACATCTTGTATTTTCCTTTGTCGTTGATGCTAAATATTGTTGTTTGTAACTGGATAATATAAATGCTATAATTGGAAATAATTTGGCTGGGAAATGGTAAAACATAATCAAGGAGCATTTTTCAGAAAAGCAGTTGAAACAAATATCAGATTCAGCCAGAGATGCTAGATAAAAATGAGTGCTGAATGATATACAAGAAACAAGTGTAGTAGCTGTTGCATGTAAAAAAAAAAAAAGATTCTGACAGTCTTTATATCTCAGCAGATGGACCAAACATTTTTTTTCAGTCTGGAAGTTCCCCAAAATCCTGGTTCAACTGACCAGAAAGATAGTAGCTGAAGTGGTGCCAAACAGAGAGAAAGAGGACAAAGGGCAGAAGTGTAATGGTGTGGAAATTTGGGTTGAGATATCAAGAGATCACTACGGATGTATAACATGATTCTTTTTTTTAAAGGAAAAACAAATGGGAAAGCAGGGGTTTCCATGGTGCATTGGATGAATGAGATGTGAATTGTGAAGCCAACATTTTCACTGTGCTTGGATGTGTTGCTTTTCAACATTTGCTACTGAGCACAGTCAAGGAAGATGGATATTTGAAATAAAACTTCATTAAGGAGAAAATAACTTTTTCTAGATATTGTTGGAGATCATAATGCAATTAAACAAGAGAGAAGAGAGATTGCAATTAAAAGGAAATAATACAGCTCTATAAATGCTTTCAAAAGTTGTTTTTTTTCAAAAGTTTAATACATGGATCTCTTGAAGGCATAAACATTTTTGTGCCAGATCACATCTGGACTTTAGTGTCTGTAACTATAAGAGCTGAAGCTTTAAATATGACAAATCCTGGTTTGCTTAATCCATTTTTGGAATATCCTTCTGAGTCTTGGAAAGTGACAGCCAATTTTCAGCAGGGATTATCAATTTGATTTTTGTATCCAGAATGAATGTTAGCTACAAAATTGCAATCTCACTGCACAAATTGACAAATCTCTTAAGAGAATGTCAGATGAAGTTTTATCCAGATCTGGATCCATTTTTTGAGCAATAAAATGGATCTGTGATCCTAATTTAATAAAAAGGAATGTTTTGACTGATGCTGTCCTATTCACCTCTTTTTTCCAAAATGCTCAGGAATATAACTTCATGTTTTTTGAACAATGCTCATGGGAAATATATGGTATTTTAGAATGTATGTGGCTATTTCAAAATACATAGATTGACCAAATATGGAAAAGAGTCATCCCACTTCTATTTCCTTCTGTGGCTCTACTTTTCCTTCTCTCCCTCCATCCCATATCAATCTAGTTGTCCTCTTCTGTGATAATTTAATATTCAGAGGAAGATTGTAAAAGAAGTAGTCCCTATCATCTTAGTTGACATTAAAGGAGCTTGTTTGGCTAGATTAGATTCTGAGACCAAACCTGCCTTTCAAATCTTGCCTACCCATCCTTTTAGAATTAAGAAGCATCATGTTGGACAATACCATAGCTTAGGACCCTCCACCCGCCCTCAGTTTCCTAATGTTCATGAGTCATAGAAAGAAAATTGCCCCAAAGTGCCATTTAAATCATGTCTGCTTGGACATCCTATAGTTGCAAACCTATGAATTGTAAGGACGTTTCCAAACAAAATTTTTGTTTGTCTGTTATTCTGTCTTAATTGCTGAATTTTAAAGGCAGTCCCTTCAACCTATAAATCTTTTAAAAATTACTCCTCCTTTCCTTCATGACTTCATCCAACCCCCCCATCATTTACACAATGAATGACAGGAGAGGTGTGCAATGTTTTCAACTGGCAATGTTAATCTCATTTTAAAGCATGCAGATGAATAGATTATTTTTGAATGAATACGGTCCAGCCTTGTACTGCATTGCAATTTAATTGCACACAATGAATTTTTGAAACATTTTCAGTACGAAAGCATGCTGAACTGTGATAAGTTTAGAATAGGGCTGTGAAACTCCCTATGGATGCGTCACGCACTGGCCATGCCCATGCCCATGCCTGGTTTAGCAAAGGGGAAAAAAGTCCTGATACATCATGTGATACCACCATGATAATGTGAGTTTGACATCCCAGGACTATGTTTGGGTGGGGGTCATGTGATATTTGCTTTTGATTCTTTTTAAAAATGTTTAAACTCCTATTCGGAGGTTGGTCTGTACCCGTTCTGTCCACCTCTGTAGAACCGGTAGCTCTGAAGAGCACCACCCACCCTCCCGGGCTCTTACCTGACTTTATTTCCTACTTTTTCAACTTCAGCTGCCGTGCGAGGCACAGCTGCAGTTAAAAAAGCAGGAAAAAAGTGTTTTTTCAAAGGCTGCTTCTCTGCACGCAGTGTGCTGATGATGATTTACAGGCACATGCACAGCGTGCAGGGAAGCACATCATAAATCACTGAACCTCGTAAATCACCAAATGTTAGTTAACCCTGTCGGATCCCACCCTTGCTTCTATTCAAAGGAGCAGCTCTGAAACCAAAATGCAACACATCAAAAGAATGAAATGATTAATAAAAAGAAGTGGTCAAATAAAATAGTACAGTTCAACAACAAAAATGGAAAGAACAAATCCAGGCAAAACAGTTGTTTTCTACTCATACATTTTGAAATTGTCCATTAGCCTGTTATGTATTGAAAATGATTTACTTGGTCTAAGTTATGTGCAATATGAAATTATGTGCAATATTTATAATCTCAATATCTGGACAACACAATGATTTACTTTTGCTATTTATTTACTTTCTATAGTGCCATCCCATTCAACATAGTCTTTTCATATGGCACATCAATTGTAAGAAGACTTCAATTTCTGTGTGCCCATCTGCAACTAACAGCAGACAAAAAAATTCAAAGCAACAGCATTTTCCCATGGGAAGGATTATTATAATTATTTTCAAAATCTTGTTTCAAATCCATCTGAATCCATTTGTGACTTTCCAAAATCACCGTTCTAATCACCCCTTTGCTGTTTATTCACCCCAAAAGATTTTAAAAAATGTTCTTAAGCTTATCTCTAAAACTTTCCCCCCCCTAGTATTAAAGCAGACTCATCTGGTGTTTATTATCAGACTTGTTGATTGGATGGTTCTTAATACTTGTAAAGCAGTTAAGAAGCAATTTCTAAAAGTAATTAAGAAATGAAGTTTGTCAGAATGTTTTGTCCTGTTCCATTCAGGTAGAGATTAGGATACATACTCTCAAATCAGGAGTCATTATTGAAATTAGATAGAGGCACTTACTCCTGGGCTTCGATAGGCCCCTATGCTCATAGCCTTCTGGAAGGCCATAAAGAGTTGGACTTCCTTGAGGTGCTTGGCTGGATGACGTTGTAGTCTGGGATGATTGTGTTGGAGTAATCAGAGGATGATAGTAATGGGACCAAGTTTTGGTTTTATTGTTTTTATTGTGTTTGAGGTTTTATTCAAGTGCTAGGCTGGATGACATTGGAATCTGGGGATGGTTGTGTTGGAGTCAATTTTTTTTTACTACCGGTTCTGTGGGCGTGGCTTGGTGGGTGTGGCAGGGGAAGGATACTCCAGTCCTAAAATCTCCAGTCAGAGGTGGTATTTGCTGATTCTCTGAACTACTCAAAATTTCCACTACTGGTTCTCCAGAACTGGTCAGAACCTACTGAATACCAACTCTGCATCAGAGGAGTATGTCTGTGGGACCAGGTTTTTGTTTTATTATTTTTATAGTGTTTGTGGTTTATTGCTATTGTGAGCCAGCCAGAATTGTGTTTTTAAGAATGGCAGCCATATAGTAAATAAATAGATGATGACGATTGGATACTTACCCAGAAATTTTGTTTTCAAGAAGTGTGAATTGTTATTCCCACACTAATGTTGTAGTGTGATTTTGCCATTTGGTAGGTCATCTGAATGAGTTTCAAGAGCCTCTATGGACAACATGGTATAGGAGCGTTCCTTTAATAAAATTTCTAATCCAAACCATAAATGTCCAATCCTACATTTTGAACTTTCATTTTTAAATTTATTTATTTTATTTATTTATTTTATTAAACTTATATACTGCCCTCTTTCCCTGACAGGACTCAGGGCAGTGTACAGCCGATAAAAATGCAACAACAATACAAAATTAAAATCAATTAAAAATCAAATATAATGGCTGAAAGGTAAAAACATATAAAAGGTATTAAAAAGACTAAAAACCAGATTAAACCAGATTAAAAACCCTAAGAGAACCCTAGGCCAGACTGCTTTGGCAAAATAGATGAGTTTTCACCACCCGCCGGAAGATCAGGAGATCTTCCAGAGGGAGGGTGCCCCCAATGAGAAGGCCTGCACCCTCGGGGTGGCCAGCTGTCCAGCTGGCGGCACCCCGAGGAGACCCACTCTATGGGAGCGTATTGGCCGGCGGGAGGCCGATGATGGAAGGAGGTGGTCCCATAAATACCCCGGCCCCAAGTCATGGAGCGCTTTAAAGATGGTAACTAATACCTTGAAGCGCACCCGGAGGGCTACCGGGAGCCAATACAGCTCACGCAAGAGCGGCGTGACATGGGAGCCCCGAGGAGCCCCCAACACCACCCGCGTGGCCGCATTCTGCACCAGCTGGAGTCTCCGAGTGCTCTTCAAGGGGAGCCCCATGTAGAGAGCATTGGTATAGTCTAGGTGGAGATTACGAGGGCGGAGGTGACCGTGCAAAGCGCATCCCGATCCAGAAAGGGCCACATCCCGACCCAGAAAGGGCCGCAACTGGTAGATCCTACAGACCTGACCAAAAGCCCCCCTGGCAACGGCTGCCAAAGGGTCATCCAATGACAGCCGTACATCCAGGAGGACACCCAGATTGCATGCCCTCTCTGTGGGGACAAGAATTCCCCCTCCCCACAGCCAGCGATGGAACCAGCTGGCTGTATCGGGGTGCCGGGAAGCACAGCCATTCAGTCTTAGATGGGTTGAGCTGAAGCCTGTTCCGCCCCATCCAACACCGCACGGCCTCCAGGCAACGGGCCATCACTTCGACAGCTTCATCGGGATGGCCCGGGGTAGACAGGTACAGCTGGATGTCATCAGTGTACTGATGGAATTCTACTCCACAGCCACGGATGGTCTCACCCAGCGGCTTCATATAAATGTTGAACAGAAGGGGCGAGAGCACCAACCCCTGAGGAACCTTGAAAATCAGGGGCCTCGGGGCCGATCTCTGCCCCCCCGCCAACACATATTGCGAACGGCCAGAGAGGAAGGAGGAGAACCACTGCAAAACAGTGCCCTCAACCCCCCCAGCTGTCGCAATAGGAAACCGTGGTCGACAGTATCGAAAGCTGCCAAGAGATCTAATAGGACCAGGACAGAGGAATAGCCTCTGTCACGCGCCCTCCAGAGATCGTCCACCAATGCGACCAAAGCCGTTTCCGTGTTGTGCCTGGGCATGAAGCCCAATTGGCATGGATCCAAATAGTCAGCTTCATCCAGGTGCTGTGGGAACTGTTGTGCCACCATACTCTCAACAGCCTTTGCCACAAAGCGAAGGTTGGAGACCGGACGATAATTAGAAACAAAGTTGGGTCCAGGGACAGTTTCTTGAGGAGGGGTCTCACTACCGCCTCTTTCAAGGTGGCGGGCAGATTTCCCTCACTCAAGGAAGCGTTAATGATACCTTGGAACCAACCTCATGTCACCTCCCGAGTGGCCAACACCAGCCAGGAGGGGCACGGGTTCAATAAACATGTGGTAGCATTCAGCCCCTGCAGGATCCTGTCCACATCTTCGGGGGTCACAGGATCAAACTCTTCCCAAATAACCTCTCCAAATTCTGCCCCCGCCCCCCCACCCAGAATTGCCCATTCAGAGTCCAACCCATTTTGGATCTGATTGATTTTATCCAGCAGGAAATTCGAAAAGTCCTCAGCCCGTCCCTGCAAGGGGTCTCTTAAAGTCTCTTTGGCCTGAAGGCATTTCTTCAGAAGTGTCCCTGTATCTGAATTTTATAGGTATGATCATACAAATAGCTGATGTTGCTTGAATGTGTCTTCACTTTTAAGAGTTATGATTTGATTAAAAAGTTGTCATCAGTCATTAGGTAATTTGTTCATTACTTTGTTCATTATACAAACAACTAAATGATTATAATTAGCAAATGTAGAGAATGTCAAATTTCATTTTGTCACTGGGCTTGGTTTAAAGTAGATGGCTTCAGTTAACTGTAATTTTTTACAAATGGCATCATGTAAGAATTTGGCTAATTGATTTTAAGGGCAAAGCAAGCATTAAAAAACAGATTAAAAAATTCATTGGGCATTTCTTAGATAGAAAATGAGTCTGAGATAAATGGCAACAAATCACCAAATAATTCCTCCAAACTTCTGATCATTCACATAGGCATTAGAGAGAAGCTACTTTTAAAAAAGAGCTGCCAATATAATAATAGGCAACAAAGAGATCACTCAATTAAAAAATAGGAAAAGAATGTTGAAGTAGGCATGTAAGAAAACTTGACACATGTGAATTGAGTCATACTTTTGCAGAGGACCTGCCAGGAATCTTCCACATTAAGTGTAATATTTTCTTCATTGAAAATATATCTTCCTGAATTCAGAACCTTTACAGATATTACATGATTGCCATTTAACCAATCAGGGATCGTGGTGACAGTAATGAACCCTGAATTGTGGTGGAAAATGAGGGAAGCATGGCAGCATAGACAAATGGGGGCCAGACTGCTAATTACACCTTTCTTGATAAATGGTGATAAATTAAGGCCACTCTCCACTATCTTTTTTTAAAAAATAAATTTTATTAAAGTTTTACAGTTTTAAAAACAAATCATATTTACAATTTTTGCAGTATGTTGTGGCATCGGTTTTTCCATATTCATTTACATACATACATATATACATATGTACATCAATTACAATTACATTTTGCATTATCTTTTGTTCCTGTTATCTAACCAAACATACCATTTCTCCCAGATCATATAGTATTCTTTTTCTTCCTTCTCCTGCAATTCCATTGTAAGTTTATTCATTTCCACACAATCCATAATTTTTTAAATTAACATATTATCTGTGGGACTACTCTCTGATTTCAATATCTGTATTATTATATATTCAATTTCTTTCTTGTAATCATCTCTAATTATCCCTAACAGGAACATTTCAGGCTTAAGTTCTATTTCCCCCCCCCCCCCCAGTTATTTCTTGCAGCCAAATCCTTATTTTGTTCTAAAAATTCTTTGCTTTGGAGCTCAACCACCACATATGAAAGAAGGTGCCTAGAGACTTTTTACATTTCCAACATATCAGGTTCAAATTTGAGTAGATTTTGGCCACTCTCCACTACCTTTTAATGGTTTAATTATAGAGTGATAAATATGTAGAGGTTTTTCTGTGTGTGTGTGTGTGGATAATGAATAAATGAGTGATGTGGATATAGATTGAATTAAAGTTAAATTGTGTTCCTTTAATCTAAGTAAGAGATGTAGACTATCTAGGCAGCTTTAAGAGAATCATTTTGGCTTGGCTCTCAAACTTCCTGTGTTCAGTACAATTTATTAAAAGACTGCTAACCTTTCTAAAGACAACCCACCTATTACTAATGCATATAGTAATATTAACTAGACAGGCATGTAACTACAAGTAAATTGACCTTATGAGCTTGACTGGAACTTCTGTCATTTGCACATGGAAAACTGGTCACCACACTACCTGCCAAAACTTTATCTTGCCATTACAGGAAATGATAGTGATCTTATTGCAGTTCTTCATTAAAGTGACACGCAAAAGGACGCGGTAAAATGATGGTTATAGTTATTTAAACAATACCTTGGCATCAGGACATGAAATATTGCAAAAATCCATCACAGAAAATAAAAAAAATTCCTGGACTTCTGTGTCCATAAATAAGTCCTTTGAAAGGAACCCCAAAAGATAATAAAAAACTACACAGATTTTCAAAACTAATTCAAAACAAGAGTGCAAGAAAAGCAGAAAGGGAGCTTACGGATGATGCAGTCTAGCTACGGATTGTCAGAAAATCATCTAGAATTATGTATGGGGCTAAAAGATGCCTGGACCCAGAGTAAAGCTTGGTAAATAACAGCGTAAGTCATTTTTATGAAGCTGACTCATGAAAGCAATAAAAAGACTGTTAAAATCACAAGACTTGAATGATAGAGCCACTTTTTTTTCCTTTTCAAACATAAAAGCAATTAAGCAATCCTTTATTAACTCTTGTACTGCCATACATAATATATTACCCACAGATACGGATGTTTTAAACTACTCCGTTTGCACTACAATGTCTTGTGCCATTATGTTGTAATCTTATTAATTTCTTCAGCTTGCACTTTGCTCTGGGGAACACTCAGTGTGGCTAATGCCATTTAAAAATAAAAATAGAATAGAAAAAGTTCAAGGTGCAAAATAAAATGGATGAGAAAGCAAATAATATAAGTCCGTAACAATTGAAAGTCCAGTGAAAGAGATTTTTACCAATTACTTAAACACAACTTTGGAGGAAGGTCGTCTTCCACAGGCCAGAAATTTGGGTCTCCAGCAATAGGGGTGTCATCTGATGGACTAATAATGGGAGAAGCTGTATCCTCCTTAACCAGACCCTAAGCTATTTTGGGCCTTAAAAGTCAGTGGCAATATTCTTAATTGTTCCTGGTAAACAGCTGACAATCAATGCAGCTCTCTCAGCAGCCATCTTGTACTGGTTATTATTGTTGGTACACTATTTGTATTAACTGCAGCTATTGAATACTTTTCAAGAATTGAACTGGTATTTATTGGTGGTGGTGGGGAACAGAGGAGTGGAATTATTTTGGTGTCATGACACCAGCCCCATCTCTTTGTAGGTTCCCTGCAAACTCTTGAGAAGCTCAAGAGGATAGACCCACAAAGAGCATATTGCAGCAGTCAAGAAGAGGCCTAGCCAAGCTATGGATGATAGTTATCAGATTTGTCTGGCTCAGGAAAGAAATTATCTGAAAATGTTTCTGGACATTTACTAAAACACCTTGCATATAAGGGAATGTATACACCAGGCTACAAAATTTGGTTTTACCGACCATTTCTCTGGCCTCATCACTTTTCTCTTAGGTTCCTGATAGTTTTCTTGCAATGCTTCCATTAGAATTATTCATAGTTGCCTAGAATTTTCTAAGAGCAAGCTTTTCCCTAGTTTTAGCCATTTCCAGCCATTGTGTCATAGCTATGAAGCAAACAAAACTATTATCTCCTATTGTTACCCCACCAGTGGTGGGATTCAAATTTTTTTACTACCAGTTCTGTGGCTTGGCAGGCATGGCAAGGGAAGAATACTATAAAATCTCCAGTCACAGGTGGTATTTCTGAACTACTCAAAATTTCCGCTACTGGTTCTCCGGAACTGATCAGAACCAGGAGTGGGATTCAATTTTTTTAACAAGTTCTGTAGGTGTGGCTTAGTTGGTGGGCGTGGCTTGGTGGTCATGTTATTGGCATGGCGTGGCCAACTCAATATCAACATCGAAGCACGCATCTCCTTGCCTGGCTTCTCATGACTGTGGGGATGCTGTAACAGTTGTAAGTGTGAAAAAATGGTCATAAGTCACTTTTTTCAGTGCCATTAACTTTGAATGGTCACTCCACACAAGCAAAGTACCAGCAAAGGAGGGGAAAAAAACTCCAGAGATGTTCCTGAGACAGGAAGTCTAGTCCTGCCAAGAATGTAATAAGGGTTAACGGAGAGGCAATTTCTGTAAGCAACACCAGAATGTTTCCTTTCTGCATTCCTTACAGGATTAGACCAGTAATTTCTTCTAACAACCGGTTCTCCGAACTGCTTAGAATGTTAACAATCGGTTCTAGCAAATAGGTGCGGACTGGTAGAATCCCCCCTGGTCAGAACCTGCTGAATATCACCTCTGTACCCCACCATGGCTGTGCTGGCAGAAAGAGTGCCACAACCCATATATGGTTTTCCAGTGTTTTAAGCTAATCTGAGGCAGAAAAACCCAAATTTCCATTTTTCTTCTGAAAATGGAAAAATATTCAGGGTCCTATTATTGCTTTAATATATTCCTTAAATTTTACAGTATTTATTAAAGGTAAGTATGATATTTATTTCTTATTTATTTATTCAACCCTATCCCTAATGAAAACAGTAGTATTATTATTTGAGGTAGGGAATTGCACAAATTTATGTTTTCGCTTGTGTGTGTATGTGTGTCACAATATCACAGTTTGAAAAATCCCAGTCTAGAATGTTGTCTGCCTCTGAGACTCAATTACTTTTATAATCCATATATCTTCTAAAAATATTAACTCTGTCTCAAAGTATATGTAATTACTTTTCTCCAGAATATAACAGCCTTAGGATATTGAAAAGACATGTATTTTAATAAGCATTATTCTCACTGCATCTCTGCCAATATGATTCAATTTCTTTTCTATTTAAATGCAGAAATATTATTTTTTGTGGAATCCTTGATGCTCTCTAAGCTTGGTTGTTTACTTGCAGATATTTCATTTCCCAACTAGGTAACATTGATAGTCCTGGTGAGTGTTGGATTTACTTCCTGTTTATATACAATAGCTTGCTCTGCCAGTTTTGGTTGGGATGCCTTTGGTTGGTAGTTCCTTGATTAGGCTATTGTTTTCTGCTTGATTATTTATCTAGTATTAATCCTTGTTTATCTGGGTATTGGAGGACATGTGTTCTGGTCTTTTATTCCCTTCTTAGCTTTTTATTATTTCTTTCGAATGGTATGATGACATTTTTTCAAGGGATCTTGGTATTTTAGGTCTAAGAGCCATCTCCAAGCAGGAATACTATAATTTATATACTGAGCCACATATATTATAATTAGAATTATATATCTGTGGGAAGTAGAGGGAGAGATGAAGAAAGATGGCAAGGGGAAAATAAATAATACCAGATCTTCTTTGTCCATTTTTGCAATGATTTACTAATGGCTGTTGTACTGAGAAGAAAAACTAGCAGATTCAATATAAGGTATGGTATATATAATATATAGGTTTTTGAATAAAATATGGGATACATTCTTATAAGAAATAATGCACAGATATGAAGATCTGCTAATAAATAGAAGTTGCCGAAACTTTCAGGGTTATCTATGAGATATGCAACACATTTATGGATGACATATGCAAGAAAACAGGAGCACTTTGATCACAGCCATCACTTGACATTTTTTGAACTCTCTGCTCAAGGATGTCTTTAGCTGAAGTCAAAGATGCTCCATTTTTAGAGCAGTGTTTCTCAATTTCAGCAACTTTCAGTTGTGTGGACTTCAATACATGCTGGCTGGACAACTTCGAGAGTTGAAGTCCACACATCTAATTTGGTAAGATTGAGAAACACTGTTTTAGAGTTAAGCACTCAATTTTAGGAATAAAGCATGTCTAGGATTTGATTCAAATGAAGTGTAACTAGTTAAAATCAAGTCAATTGAATTAATTTCATGTAAGATCATTGCTTTCTATGGCCCAGTTATACATTTTTAAATGGCAGTAAATTGTAGAGAGAATCTAAAGGGTGTGATCAAGTCAATTGGCTCTGTAGTGCAAATACTCATGAGACAATTGAAAATATCCCCTTTGCAAACCAGAATTTGCTGTACAGAAACAATGCTGTATCACAAAATGCTCCCTAAAGTTATGATGTTTATTTACAAGTACCGGCATTTCCTAGATAATTGGCAACCAGCTAACCAACATTAAATTCCTTCCCCCACAACTTTCTCATTTTTGGTTAGGATTTGGCTTTTGGGTTTGCCTATTTGCTCTTTCTTTCTTTCTTTCTTTCTTTCTTTCTTTCTTTCTTTCTTTCTTTCTTTCTTTCTTTCTTTCTTTCTTTCTTTCTTTCTTTCTTTCTTTTTCCTTCCTTCCTTCCTTCCTTCCTTCCTTCCTTCCTTCCTTCCTTCCTTCCTTCCTTCCTTCCTTCTTTCCTTCCTGCTTGCCTGCCTTCCTGCCTTCCCCTTTTTTCCTATGGCTAAGAGACAGTGATTGGTCCAAAATCACCAAGCTGGTTTTGGTCATAAGTGAGGAAGGACTAGAAGTCACCATCTCAGGTTTCTTGCTTGCTGCCTAATTTGTTTCCTCAAGACTTTAGGGGTTGTATACATCTGGAAGATCAGATATATGAAGTTTTGGCTTTTCATTCTGCCTTCCCCTTTCTGTGTTAAATCTAGGCTTAGACTTAGCAATGTCTTCAGGGGGATCAGACTGACAAAACCTGTGTATGTCATCATGTTGCAAGTAAACTTCTGTTCCTTTTTTACAGTGTGTTGCAATATTACACATACATCTCTAAGGGTGGAACTTGCACTGTCCTCCTGCAACACTGCTTTTACCACAAGAACACAAGTGGTGAGATTCTGTGGATGCTGCTCTTTATGATGTAATGTATTGCCATCATTTATCAGACTATATAGTGGAATGTAATGTCCTTAAACTGCACCTTCATGAAGAACACATTTAAAACAAAGAAGGAACAACTTTCTACAGGAGCTTTGTTTTTTAATATAATTATCCTTTGTCACTTCTATACAGAAGGAAGATAGGACAAACCTATATTAAGGAGACAGTAATAGCTTATGAAATCAAAAGAGGCCTGATAACCTCAAATGCAGCTGTATAATGCCAATCTGGTGAGACTAAGATCCACCCAGTGCTGAAGTGTGAAAAATTCAGCACAATGGGGAACAGAGCATCAAGCAACTGATAAACAATGAATGAGAGATATCAGGCAGAATAAGTAGAAAAAAAGTATCTGAAGAAATACAGGTGCTTTGAAATATGAAGAGAAAGAGAGAAGAGACGGATGGGTATTGCAGAATGAATTCTAAAAGACATTTCTTTGATCAGCATTGTTATATGAGAAAATGCTTGTTTTTCAGAATGTACCAGAATGTCTTCAACTGGAATAAAACTGATCTTTTCTAACTACTGTAATCCACTGTTTTAGGGAAGTTCTGAGGCCTCTAGTATCCTCTGATTTCTCAGTTCAAATGTTCTTAAAGGAAATATCTTAACTTACAGTTGTGCTTCCCAACCTCAGGAATTTAAAAATGGATTTGGGGAGTTGAAGTCCACATATCTTTCTGAGATTGAAAAACATTGACTTCCAGGATGTACTGATGGGGCTCCCCTTTGTTTTATTTGACTTTGTGTAAAATGGATGAACTGGAGTTGCTTAATCCCAGATTGGACAGACAGCTGTACTTTGGTCTAAGCAAATACAAGTTCCATACCTTTTCATTTTTCTCAACTAAACATGAAGAAGTAAAACTTTGTAGGAAGCTCAAGTCAGCAGACACGATCCCATCCTTTATGCATTTAAGCCTTCACACATTCAATGTGAATTCTAGAGAAGTTTTGAAATGATACACATAGTCTTTCTTCACTTAAACTATCACAGCAGAGATATTGATGTTAGATTATGTCACCTTTTTCATCTCCCTCCATTTTTGATGAAGGAGATAGAGTTATGTATATATGGTACGGTGGTTTTTTCAGCTATAAATGATAAGCAAGAAGCACCTTGTAATAGGTTTTGTCTATTTTCCCATATAAAATAAAAAAAATATGTTTACCTCCAAAAATGAGGATAAAAGTCATACATCAGGGTCTGACATAAAATAACATCTGTGCCTCTCTCTTACAGGAAAGTGTATTTTATATATTATTCTGTCTTTTAAAAATGTATTTATATTTATATAAAAGTTATATCATAAAAGATGAATCAAAAGAAAACAAGAAAAGAAACAAAAACAAAAAAGTCCAAGAAGTGAAAAAGAAAACTAGTTAATTTCCAAACCTCTTTTTATCAGATAATTACAATCTTATTGTCTATCATCCCTCTTAAATAATTTACAAATCCCTTTAAGAAAGTCTGCATCCTTCTTAATCTTCAAATCGATAAATTATCCCTTCATTATTTTCTTTCAGTAAAAAGTCCATATAAGGTGTTTTGTATACACTATTCGAATAGCTTCAGTATATCCTTTCCTGGAAATGCTGAATAGCAGTATCTGAATGGCTCTTAAAGCTACTGCACTGTATTTGGTCATCTAAAGGTCAAAAGTCAACAAAAGAGTTGAATGCCATTGGGAGGATTTGAATCCCATAAAATAACATCTAGCTGTGTCTGACAAGTCCCAATTAAGATGAAAATAGTCATGTGATGCCTCTGAAGAGAATTAACGTACTTCTAATTATCTCAAGACATTATTAAGATGTGTATGGTGGTGGAAGAAATCAAATTTGTAATCAATTTTAACATTCACTCACATTATTAAAAATGTTACATAAAATGATAATGTAACCACAAATAATGCCTTGCAAATATCCAGCTGCTACCTTCATAAACTGAAGTCTATAAAATTACAGAGGAAGATGTGATCATAGTGAAGAAAAAGGAAATAAACTTTTATTAGTGGTAAAATGGCTATATCCATAAATACTAAGAAAAATTACTAAGAGCCCCAGCCCCCACAGATGTTTCTAATTCTACAGAAATTATAGAAAAATTATATTTCAATTTGGCCAAAACTGAATTTTGAATGGCTTTAATAAATAGCTGTAATTTCTAAGACGGAAAGTTTAGTGATAAATGTAAGTGTTGGGTTATTGGGATTGATCTGTTCCTTTCCTTTTATAGATTGAATCACCATCTAAAATATAAATATGAAACTCAACTTTCCCCAAATAATATTGCTCTTGATTTTGGAGCCACCTCACAATTTCTCAAGATTATCAATATATATCATAAAAGTAAAAAGCTTTGGCATTTGCAGGGTAACATATATTTTCACAATTGCATCCTATGTTTGATCAGAAGTTAGACTTAAACCTGTTCCTTTTCCTGGCACAGGTCAAGAACATCCTTTCCAATCATAACCTTGTATATTACTTTTGTAATCTTATATACCATTTTGCATATATATTTTTTTATTTGGAAATTTGGAATTAATGGTTGATGATATCAGCAGTTGTAGAGGGATCAATATAAAATTGGATCAGTTTTAACAGCTGAATGGGATGTTGTCCAAACCACATTTTCATTCAAAAGGGCCATTCTAATAATAATTAAGATGCTTTAAAGTCATTTTACAAAAGATGCATGCTGCTCTGATAATCTCATTTCTGCTCCTCTGGCAAATGCATAATTATCTTGAAAGCATTCAACTGCCTGACATTTTTGAAAAGGGAATTGTATTTGTCTTATATGTAGGGAATATTTTGTAGTTTTTCAAAACACAATTCAAATCCCTGAAAATTGAGAGGTCCTAGGTAGTCTTTGAGCTTGGTTGTCACCCAACTAGGCAACATCATTGCTAATCATTGATGATATTACTTAGTTTGGGTAATGGAACACCTAAAAGAAAACAAGCTCAGAGAGCACCAAGGATCCCTCATAAGATCCCTATATTTTTAGGTCAGTAGTTGAGCTGCTAAATTTTGGACTATTTTTAATTTCTAAACAATTTTCAAGGGTAGCCCCATGCATTGCAACTGAAGTGTAGATAACCATTGCTAATTCCAACTGGCCAAAGAAAGGTCACAATGGATGCACTTGCTGTAATTGTGCTTATGCACTTCTAATTACAGCTGCCACCTGCAAATCCAGTGACAATTGGGAATCAAGCCACACTTAATAACAAGTGCGCCAGGAGTGGGATTCTACTGGTATTCACTGGTTCTATAGAACCCCTTGTTAACTTTCTAAGCAGTTCGGAGAACTGGTAGTTAAAAGAAATCTCCTTTTGTTTTTTTCCACCCTTATTATATTCTTGGCAGTATGCCTAGGCTTACTGTCTCCGAAGGAGATTTTTTAAAAACTTTCTTAAAGGGGAAGGGTTATTTTAAGCTTTTTACACTGCTGTTGGGAGGAGATACTCCCCTGGATATACTTCCAGCTACATGCAACAATCAGCGCTTTGAAGAAATAATTGAATAACTGGAAAAGAGCTTTTAATGACAAGGAACCAAGATGAGTGACATTCAGCAAGGATTCTTGGCCAGCTAGAAAGATTGACATTCCAATGTGAGTTTACAAACCCTTTCTGAGTTTTGGTGTAAAACTGGTTTTTGGTGAAGTTTAATTCTGTCCTTGGTGACGTTTAATCCTGTGTTTATTGATGAGATAATTTTCTTATTCAGCTTTGTTTGGAAGGAAAAAGGTTAATCTCTGTTCCTGAAAATAATCTGGCTAGTTCTTGTGTCTATTTGTTCTGGTAACTGGTTTAACAAGCAACAGCTAGTTGAAATGTGTGCAAAAAAATTATTTTTTCCCACATGCATCTAAGGCTATTCTTTTCTCAAAGTCCTTACTCAAGAATGGAATTTTTGGACTGGGATATATTTAGAAGGATTTTCTGGGTCAAAGGAGGGACCAACTGAAGTACATTCACTGACCAAAGTTTGAGAGATGCCTCTATTTTCCTTGTAGCACTTATGGTTCCTTTACCAATCTGGTGCTCTCTACTTGTGCCCTTAATACTCAGAGACACTGTGGGGATACATCTGAGTTCAATATATCTGAAAGGCACAAGCCTAAAGGTCAATGTTTACGCATTTAACCATGTTTATTGAGAAGTTTTGGCTGTTTGAAAGCTGGCTAAATATAAAGATAAAAGCTGGTATTTTTTTAAGAAGGAACTTTTGTTGCAAAAAATATTTATTGAAACATAATCATTTAATTAATCATTTAAATGTTTAGAAAAAAGATCAGTAGTTAAACAAACAGTCAAGCTCTTAATCCTAGATATACAGGCATAAAGTATGTAGGATTATTATATTTTTCAAAAACTGTGAAACAATGAATAAAATATATGACATGAAAAATTTCCCCCCTGTTTTAATGACACCAGTTAACAGAACACAGAATAACAAGAGTTGGAGAGACCTTGGAAGTCTTCTAGTGATTTAGTCCAACCCTCTGCTCAGGCAGGAAACTCTATACCAGTTAAAATAGGTATAGAGGCTTTTCTTAAAAATGTCCAATGTTGGAGCATTGATGTTGGAGCACTAATGATGTCCTTCTTTTCATTAAAGGACACATACCCAATTCCTGCAACGGCTCTTTCTATATTTTAGCTCCAGTCCCCTAATCATCTTCATTGCTCTTCTCTGTACTCTTTCCAGAGTCTCAACATCTTTTTTACATCATGGTGGTGGCAGTATTCCAAGTGTGGTCTTACCAAAGCATTATGAAGTGGTATTAATACTTCAAGTGATCTTGATTCTATCCCTCTGTTAATGCAGCCTAGAACTGCGTTGGCTTTTTTTTTGGCAGCTGCAGCACACTGCTGGCTCATATTTAAATGATTGTCCACTAGGATTCCAAGATCCCTCTTGAAGTTATTGCTATTGAGTTAGATATCATCTATATTATACTTGTGCATTTAGATTTTTTTTGGGGGGGGCTAAATATAGAACCTTACTTTTTCCACCATTGAATTTCATTTTGTTAGATAGGACTCAATGTCCAAGTCTGTCAAATATCTTAAGCCTATCTTCTGGAGTATTGTCTAGAATATTTTTATTTATATGGTATTGATTGCTGATTAATGGCTAGCTTCAATGCTTAATTGGTTCCTCTGGCAATTGGTTCCTTTGAGCCAATAACAGTTCACAGAAGTATATCATATACTTCATTATGCATCCACTAATGTTTTTTATTCCAGATGTTCTCAAAATTAGCCAAAGCAATCACTGTTTGTGTCTGTAATATTCTTGTATAATGTTAACTCTTTATAGACTGTAAACAAAGCTACTTTAAACAGCTGATTATACTAAGTATAGGAATATATTGAGTTCTGACATATAGTACTTGATGTCTGTTATTAAGTATAATAATTTTAATTTAATTTTGCATCCAGGCCAAAATACACTATTCAGGTATTCCAAGAGATGCCAGTTTTATCTGACATATTTTTGTCTTCTGGTGAAAAAAGGGACATTCTTAATTTGTTCAGTTTCTGGAGGTGAACTGAAAATGTACTACCCAAAGTCTACATCAAGTTAATGAGAGATATTTCATCCAAATCTTGATGCATGTTGAACTATTCTCTATAGCAACACAGCCTCCTGCTCATTTCTCTTTACTGAGAAGTCTTCATTATTAATACTCCTTTGATTTACAATACGGCTGTGGTTCATGTTTCTTTTAAATAATGAGCTCTTAGAGTTGATCTTTAGTGCAGGTCAGATGATGGCAGGTTTGGAACACTGAATGTCATTATTGCAAGACTGCAGTCACTTAATTATTTGACTGGTAACACTTCAGCAAAGAAATCAAATGTGTAACTATAGAATGAAGAATACCTGTTAGTCTGGCTAGAATACTTATGAAAAAGAATAAAAGAATTAATTTCAATGGTTTGCAAAAAATAGCAAATGCAACTTTTAACTGATATAAAGAGAGAGAGAGAGAGAGAGTGAGAGAGAATAGGTTTTTCCTATAACTTTTTCATGAGCAGTATTTTCCCAGAGAAGTCAGCAGCTGACTTAGGACATACAAACATAAGGAACACTGTGCTGGATTGGATCCCTGGCTCATCAGAACAGAAAGCACTCTGTTCTCACAATAGCCAACCAATTGCACAATGAAACCCATTAATTTACCAGCAGATGGCTTTAAGAGGCAGCCCCAATGCCATCATGGCTGATAGCCATTAATCCCTATGACTTCCATGAATTTGTCCAACCATTTGTTGAAAGCAACCAAACTGGTAGCCTGTACTACAGGTTGTGATAAATGGAAATTTTGGAGGAAGGAACTTTTGGAGGGATTTAATAGAAGTGTAATGACTAGAAGTCTGTAATGAACCGAGACAGCATTGGCTGTCCCCTTTCATGTAGAGGAGCTCACATTATAGCTAGTTATAGCAACTTTGGGATATTCTGCCAATAATATTAGAACTTTAAATAAGAAAGAATTGTAAAAAGAGATTGCAGGAATAAGGGAACCCATTCACACTAAAATCACACAAGAGATTTCAGATTTGGCATAATATTATTATAACAGAATAAAAGAATAGCCAGGTTTGAAGGGACCTTGGAAGTCTTCTAGTCCAGCAGTCGCCAACCAGTGAGCCATGGCCCACTGGTGGTCCGTGGCAAAATTTTGATGGTCCGCAGAGAAATGGCAGAGAAATAGCCCCTGAAAGCAATTAATCCGGGCCACATGAGAAAACAAGGCTGCTCTGCCCACATGGCCCACTGACCCCCACTCTTTGGCCAAGCACAAACCTTACCTTGAGACTGAGTAGAGAGTCACGTGAGCTGGAACTGGAAGGTAAGATCAATGGTGGGGGAGGAAAATCTGCCCTGGGGTGGCTTGCTAATGTTGGTGGGAAAGTTGGTCCCATATTCCAGAGCTGTAGTAGTCACAGAACTGGTCCTTTGGTCACCCTGGAGCAGTTCCTCCATCAGGATTACTACAGCTCTGAAATATGGGACCGGCCCATGGTGGCTGGAATGAAGTAATGGTTCTGTTGTGGGGGGGGGGGGGGAGTGCGGCGCAAGTGGACTGAAGCAGCAATGGCTTGAAGAAGCAGTACTCACATTTGCATCTCCCTTCGCCACGGTATATTTGCAGCAGCTGGGACACCAAGGCAGCCCCTCATGTCCTGCTGCATCTGTAGTGCAGCAGAGAGAAGCAACTGGAGTCAACCCTACTCTGCATATGCTAAATTGCCCCCCTGCAAACTGTTGTCTCTGTAGCTGAAGTGGTGTGGGAAATTTCAGCTGGGCTCTCAAGAGATGAGAGCGACTCCAGCTGCTTCTCTCGTCTCTCTCAAGGAGCGCCTGATAGCTTGGCTGGAGGGGAAACCTCTCCCATCCCCCCGTGGGCTCTCCGAGGTGGGCGGCGGGGAAGCGGCACTTGGAAGGAGCAGATCGGCCACTGTTGGGCTCCAGGGTTTCTCTCCCACTGAGGGTGCAGCCATTGGGTGGTGAGGAAACGGCGTCTGGCTCCCCTCCCATGGCAGGAGAGGTGAGGAACAGCAGAAGCAGCAGATGGAGGGCTGATGGAGAAAAGCAATTCTCCTCTTGGGGGGGTGAAGGTGTCAACCTCCCCCCTTTCCTTGCCTGCTTCCAGGTGAGGCTGGGAGAGCCCTGGCATCCCTGTCCTGGAGCCCCCACTTTCTCCCCGTCTCCTCCCCCCAATTAATCACCGAGGGTGGCAGTCCTTCTGCAGGCAGCTGCCTGCTGAGAAGTCCCTGGAGGGGCGGCCGAGGTGAGCTGCCCCTCAAGGAGAACAAAGCCCCTTTTCTGCCTCTGCTTCTCCCAGCAGCAGTTGCCTCAAGGCCCCTCAACTCAGACCCCCACCCTTTGCTCTTCTGTCTCTTTGGAAGGTGCAGGTGGGGGAGGGATGGAAGCATCCCAGGCCTCCTTCCCTCCCCAACTCCAGGCAGCCAGTTATAATTAAATAAATATGTATGTACGTATGTGTGTGTGTGTGTATGTTTACATATATATGTGTGTGCGTATACACACACAAACACACACATATATATACATACACATACACACACATAATTTTTAATATTAAATTTATAATATAAAAATTTAACATTTTTATATTAAATATATTATCATTTTAAGAAAATTCATATTAGTGGTCCTCATACACACACATAATTTTTAATATTAAATTTATAATATAAAAATTTAACATTTTTATATTAAATATATTATCATTTTAAGAAAATTCATATTAGTGGTCCTCAGGATTTAAAAGTATGACTTTGGTGGTCCCTGAGGTTCAAAAGGTTCGTGACCCCTGTTCTAATCCAACCCCTACTCAAGAAGGAAATCCTAAACATTTCAGACAAATGACTCTCCAATCTCTTCTTAAAACCTCCAATATTAGAGTACCCACAACTTCTGGAGGCAAGTTGTTCCACTGATTAATTTTTCTCCCAGTCAGGTAATTTCTCCTTCATTCTAGGTTGCATCTCTCCTTGATTAATATCCATCCATTGCTTCTTGTTCTACCTTCAGGTGCTTTGAAGAATAGGCTGACCCCTTACTCTTCTTTGTGGAAGCTATCATATCACCCTAGTCCATCTTTTCGTTAAACTAGACATACATTATAGATGTTTGTTTTATTATTATATAAAATATTCACAAATATATTACTTAGTAATAGGGCAATCCTACCTTCACTGAGGTTAGAACTAGCCTGTGAAGAAAGGGATGTAGGAAGAAGGAAGCATGAAGCATACAGACCTACCTAGGGAAGGTAATGTAGAAGAAAAGCTGGCAGAGCCTGGGGAAGAGTCAAACAAGTAATCTGTCTAGAGTTGTTATATTCCCACAAACGGTTTAAGTCCAACTCCTCTTGAATTCAGATGACTTTTTAGGTAGCGCCAATTAAGTGCTGACTGTTAGTTGACTAGATTCTTGAAAATAGACATGATCAATGATTTATCTTAGCTTGAACTTAATGTGTCAATTCTTCACACCTGACAAGAAAGTAGCAGTCTAAGCTTAGGAATTTCTCTGTATAACTACCGACCTTGATGTTTTGATTTATATTTGTCTTAAAACATTTGTAGCATGTTTTAACAATCCTGAGGCAATAATCCTATTATTTAAGTAGGAGAAGAAAAGCAAAGAGGGTGAATGAAGCATGCAAGATTCTACTCCTTGGGATTCAGTTATAATGACTAATTTATTATTTTAGTATATTTTGAAAAAATATGTTACTTTTGTATTAATTATGGTCTCTCTGTCTCTCTGTCTCTGTCTCTGTCTCTCTCTCTCTCCTTCCCCCCCCTCAGAATCATATGGTTAGGCCATATAACTGATATAAATAAAAAATAAGTAGTATTTATAAAAATAGCGATTTTCTCTATTGCTCGCTGGTATATTTTCTCTGGATTGTCAGAATTTTCTATTAGATATCTTTCAGAATTAACACAAATGACTATGATGCTCAAGCATGGAATCAAAAATAGCATGTACTACGCTATTAATAATTGCCAACCACATATTTTTAAGCATCTGAAAGCTCCATTTTATGAGTGGACTACAACATTCTTTTCCAATACAGGTCCTGCTGTGAGTCCTACATGATGCAAATCTTTAATGCATTTCTTCTACTTGTAAAAACAAACATACCCAAAAGCAGCTTAGCTGCTGACACAAGATTGATCCATCTTTTGAACTGAAAGATTCTAAGGCAATGAATCCTAAGAACTGATTCCATTTACATCCAGAAAGAAGAAGACTGGGGCAAACCTTGTCTACTTTTTTACCTTCAGATGCTTATTTTGCTCTTAGCATTCCTCCCTTCAAAGAAAGTCAGAAGTTCTTATTCCTTTTAAAACCTTGGTCTGGTATCTTGAAAGAATATGAGATCAATGAAAAGATAAAGGGTCACAATATACCATATAGCTCTTCTGTGTAGCTCCCATTGCTGCTTCCCTTTGAATCAATAGAATTTGTACAGAAGAACTTCATGGGGGAATTAGCTGGAAGGAATATTTACAATAAACCAAGACAAACCTAAGGAACCACACTAGGAGTCCAATTCATGTAAAGGCATAATTATAGCAACATGATTTCGTTATTTCATTTAATCAATAACTTGAATAAATAAATCAAAGCCTTTGTTATATTTTTCTTAGATAGCAGCTGAATGGGCTCTTTGGGGATTATTCTCCTAATTATATACCATGTAGATACTGTTTTTCTGAATGCCTGAAGTAGCGTGTGATAAATAAATATAGAAAAGTAACATTAAAACTTAATACTGTAGCCATTAAAAAAAATCCATGAAATAAAAATTTGCCAACAACATGTTGACAACCTCAGCAATTTCATCATAACATAGATCAATAAGGAACTCTAAAATAGTTTATTATTGCCTTACTGCATTCTTTAAAAAACACTAATCCTGAAACAAAATCAATATAATGA
Source organism: Bungarus multicinctus (assembly GCA_023653725.1). Classification (NCBI taxonomy): domain Eukaryota; kingdom Metazoa; phylum Chordata; class Lepidosauria; order Squamata; family Elapidae; genus Bungarus; species Bungarus multicinctus. Next base: position 64,864,466 of record CM042836.1, on the reverse strand, counting down.
ATAAAAAAAGTTTACATCCAACGTAGAGAAAGTTCATTCTACTTAAGTCCAATTGATTTTAATTGGTCTTAAGCAGGGCCAATTTGCTTTAGATCACAGTTTTAAAGTATTAAAATATATTGTTTTGGAATGATGAATAAATTTCAATCATAATTCAAAGAGTGGACTTGAACATAGGTCTCCCAATGTTCCCTAATCCACTACTTCACCTCCTCTCTGTCTCTCCCTCTTCTACCTACCTCTAGTACCTACCTACCTATCATCCATCCATCCATCCATCCATCCATCCATCCATCCATCCAATAATATTCCAAAGTGGTGCTGTGTATAATGAAGACGTATTTAAACTGAAGCAAATGAATTACAAAATATAAAGAACAAAATCAAGAACACTTGAAAATAAAACCTGCTTAGTTAGGGTGTTCAAATCTATGCTTTTCCTAACTGACATCTAACAATACTCAACTATCACATGGTTTGGGAATTTTATTATTTTGTAGAGTAGGAGAAAGCAGTAGATATTCACTGGAAATCAGGTGTATTTTCTTAGGATGAAATGATCCCTTAATGAATACTGTTTAAGTGTATTTCAGAGTAGGAGAAACAATGAATACCCCAGACAATTTAATGCCAACGTTTTTAAATGCACCTTTAAGTTGTAAGCATTTTCCAAAGAAAGTCATTCAATCATCTCATTTTAAAAATGAATTATTTAAAGAACATTCAGAGATTCAGTTTGATCAAATCTCTGAATTGAATAGAATTTTCAAGTTAGCTTAATGATTCAAATGAATTAATTGAACCAAAAAGGACTCTTAAATCAGTCTGGAAAATTGAATCACATGGATACATTTTGACAGTTCTTTGTATCATTAAACTGGATTGATGTGCTGATCAACTGGAATCAGGAGTGATTTGTCTACCCCAAGTAAACCTGCAGATGTACATACCATTGGCAAATCACACCCAGCTTAAATATCAAAGAAGGAACGTAAGATTTTATATAGACCAGATTGAATTTCTGATAGGAAATTTGGGATAGAAACATGACAAATAAAATATACAAACAAGAACAAAAAAGATTTACTGATATGTAAAATAAGGTTTTATTAGGGGGAAAAAAGTTGGCTCCTGACAAAAAAGAATGCAATTTGCTTTAGACTCTGCACTTATATATTACAGTTACTTTTCAGAAAAAAATGGGAAATGTCACTTTTTGATAAATAGTACCTGTTGGGTATGAAAGGAAATAGCGGTAAGTCAAGAAATTGAAGTCTGTGAGCCTGGGAGAGGAAACAATGACCACTGGAAGGAAAAAAATAATTAGGTTGCACACCATTTTGGAGGAGAAGAGATAGGAAGTATCTATCAAGCATTTGCCATCCATCAATTCTGCTCATCCATTTTTCCTACAGGAAGATTCAAATTTCATGGCTGCTGTGCTAAAATATAACACTTTGACTATCCTGGCTGAAAATGAGGAAAATGTTTTTACTGTATTTTGTTGAAAGGGCTGCTGGAAGGTTCTGTTTTAAAAACACCATTTACAAATGCAGACTGCAACAATCCATATTGTTCCAAAACTGTGTTGCCAAAATTCTGCTGAGAGATGCCTGGCATGATTTTTATATCCTTCTCCAAATAAGGAGCAAAATAGGTATGACAATACACTAATTTGAGGTTTTACTTTTCCAGGAAACAATACCTCACCGTCCCGGAAAAAAAACCCATCTCATTCTGTTTGCCAATATCAACATACCACTGGATACAGATTTTTTTAGCCTTAGAAATACATGGAGAAAAAGAAGAGGCAGAGAAAATGTGACTGGTGACTGCAGGAAGCCCTGCTATCCTAGTCTATTACTTAGAGGAGCCAGATTTGGTTCAAGAAAATAGGTTTGAATTCCTGCTCACTTGTGAAGTTTTCAGAAGCCTTGTCTCCACTGTCTACTTTACAAGCTAATTGTAAGGATAAATCAAGGCATCAGATACATTCCAAATTCTCTGCCCCGATGGTGACAGGAAGGGATAAAAGGATATTATTATAAATTAATTAAGGTGGGTGGATGGGTGAGGAACCTTATATTTGAAGGCTAAATTGAAGGAATATTTGATAGCTGATGACACATAAGAGCAATGCTTTGGTCTTTTTAAAAATTAAAAATGAATATATCAAGGATCCTTGATATATCTGAATAATAACCTTTTCCCTGTTAGGAAATGGATTTCATTAGGGCAATTTCATCTAAAGAAAGATTCCAACTTGGTGCCTATCAAATTTATTGTACTTCCTTATGCTGGCTTGGTCCAACATATTTGAAAGGTACCCAGTTGGAGACGTGAGGTTTAAGCATTTTGGTGAGATAAGTATATAATATTATTGTGTAGATATCATCATACTGTTAATACAGAATATTCATTACTGTAGAAATATCAACATCTACTTCTGGCCGTAAGGCTCAGGAAGAAAAATCTCCTTTGCAGAATTGAAAAAAAAAAAAAAAACGTTGAGAAACACCTTCCTCCCGTCCTCCCCTCATATGAAAAAAAAAATCTTTTTGAAATGTTGACATAGGCAGGTTGGTAGATTGGCATGCGGAAGAAATGTGTATTTGGCGCAGTTTAAATTTAATTCCAATTAATATTTTAGGGCGTCATGTTTTGATACCTCAAGGATTCAATGAAAAATCAGAATTAAAAACATAAAAAGACAAGATAAAAACTACTGACTATCATAGAGTATTTGCCAACAATGTTATTTCACAACTGACCCTGAAAACCTGTGAGATGTCACAGCCAATGGGAGCCTGAAGAAGTTAGACGGAGAATAACAACAGCAATAGCACTTAAACTTATATACAGCTTCAGTGTTTTACAGCCCTCTCTAAACTGTTTACAGAGTCAGCATATTGCCCCCAACAATCTGAGTCCTAATTTTACTGACCTCAGAAGGATGAAAGGCTGAGTCAACTTTGAACCGGTCAGGATTGAACTGCTGAACTGCTGACAGTCGGCCATCAACAGAATTAGTGTGAAATATTGTACTCAAACCACGGCATCACCACGGCTCTTTTGCAAAAATCATGGCAATATCCAGAGACTTACTTCTTGTTATTGATAATGTAGTAGAATCAGTGTGGTAGGGTGGTAAAATTGCAAATATGTTTAGAAATTTGAAAAGATGTGGAGAAGGATGTTGAACAAATGTTTGAAAACATTCAGCTTAGTAAGCTGAAATATTTGGAAATATTTCTTCAGATTAGGAAAAGGACTTGAGTGGTACTCACATGAGTTAATCCAGTTGCCCTCCTACTAAAGCACTTAATGCCTGTGCCCTATTCACTCAGTATGTGCCTTGGACATTGGGCTGGCACATATGTAAATGGACTGTATACACATATTGATGTAGACACCAAGTTATGCAAAATGTTCAAAACATGCTAGCATGTCTGCGGTTCCTCCTCATGAAGCATTGAAGGAGAAAGATCTTTGGAAGGCTGGCATTGCTGACTTAAAAGCTACCTTTCATGCATGTGCACAGATGATACTTTAGCTGGGACCATCAAAGAAGCAAGAGTTCTAGAGATACAGTCATTGAAATAGCTGCACATATTTTCTGAACATCACATCTGCTCTAATGCTTTGAAGTGAGGTGCTCCCTTTGCATTCACATCCTTTATAAATTTGTTGTCTTGAAAGTGTTGCATGCTTAAGTGTTTATCTTAAGCTTGTCTATACAGTGGCAATTGGCCAAGGATCCCCATATCTCCACGAGCGCAGAAGTGTCTTGAAACTGTGACAGATATGACATTTGGATTGTGGTACGACCCTCCATGTTCTCCAGCAAGTAAGAGAAAAATGTGTACGAAAGAAAGGCAACATTTAGATATTTGGATCCAAAGAGCCATTTAGCTGCCTGCTCATGTGAAAACGATGGGATTTATTTGCAAGAGCAAAGTACATTTTCCACTCACAAAGACAAATGCCCCTGCCCTTTGCTTTTCAATGTTGTTTACCATAGTTGCTATCTATTCAGTTTGGATGAGGCACAGCTGCTGCCTTCAGGAACAGAGGAGAGAAGCCACTTCTCACAGGGACATTATTTCTTCTAAAGAGCAAATGCTCTTAGACAAAAAAAACACAATTCAGTTTCTCTCAATACCCTCAACCTCCTCCTGGCGTTAGTAGACAGCTTGGGTTGTGATGACTTTATAAGTAGGAAAGGTTTTAAATATTGGTTCATGCTTTATGGGCCTGGAACACAATGTTTTAAAAACATGGACAAAACACAGATAAAACCTTTTTCCAGACACCCACTTGCATGCATATTAGATATTTCAGCAATGGACCTCCTTGTCATATGAAGTTAATTAAGTGAATCCAGTTTACTGGAGGGACCATCTCACTTCACTGGCCTGTATCACTTGTGCCAGCAGAGGAGGCATGCTGCGGGTCCTGCCAGCCCAATTATAATAATTGTCAGCCCAATTATTCCAGCTGGTGGGATCCAGGAGGAAGGGCTTCTCTGCTGTTGCTCCTGCCCTCTAGAACATCTTGCCCCTGATGTGATGGTGCCAACCCTCCTATCTTTTCATAAGGGCCTAAAGACATGACTTTGCCAGTTGGCTTAGGGTCTCAATGGGGGAACAGCGCAATGGAGGTGGTTGTTTGAGTAATAACAGACCCCACCTCACCGCAATCTGCCCTCCCCATGTGCTTTGGTTTTAATATCTGATTTTAACTTTTTATGTTTCAACATAGATGTAACTGTAAATCACCCAAAGTTACCCTATGGTAAGATGGGTGGCCAATACATTTTATAAATAAATAAAAAAATAAGTTAAAGTGGAGAGCCATTCTAGTATTGGGTTGGCCTAGGTGGTGCAATAACTCTCTCACTGAGTAGTTTCACTTGTACTAACCAATAGTTTACTCAACACATTTTATTGATGAACAGCAGTCCAAATTGTTGGGTTCAGATGATACACTAAGTTAGAGGTGCAAAAAATGCAACTTGAAAGCCTTAAGTTGCCTAATAGCATCATTTCTTATCCCAGAATACATACCTCCTCCCCAAATAGTTACAGCTAAAGGACCTAGGGGGCCTTTTCTATTTCATAGGATTTGGGATGATTCAATTTGTGCAGTTGCTTAAGGTATCTATGTCATGGCTTAAAGCTCATGAACCCTAACCAAAAATAGTGCCCTGGCCCCAGCTTTTCTGAAGTATAGTACTACACAAATGCCACATAAAGCCTGTTATATAGCAGTCTTTAAGCTACTGGAAGTTTCAATAAACCAAAAAGGGGAAAATATCGTTTATGACATATATTCCTCTTATGTTCATAGCCCCCAGAAATGCAAATAGCCCTTATACAATTCTCTTAGTTCTGCCCAAGGAAGCTCCATTTCATGCTACAGGGTTTTGAAAAGTGAGATGAGATGATACCCTGATCTGAGTCTAAGGATGGTATCAGTCTGAGAAACCAAGATGAGGTGGCCCTGTATATTGGTATTCTGTTATATGTATTACTCTTTATTCAATTATTGCATGCTGCCCTGGGTCACTTCTCGTGAGATGGGTAGCTGTACAAATTTAATAAATAAATAAATATTTGCAGAGGAAAATCAGAGGATAAGAAAAAGCTCAGAATTTTATCTGATAATCAACCAGTCTTGTCCTTGATGTAATTATATATAAATACATATAAACATTACACTGGATTTCTGAAACCAATAATATGAAGGGTTTTTTTATTTAAGATCAGAACAATACTGCAGGAATCCTACAGTGTCTTTTGTATCATCTCAGCTTCTAGAAAATCAGCAAAGGTTTAGTGTAAAGAAAGTCTTTAAAGAAGACCAAAATTGAAAGGTTAAAAAGTAATAGAAATGCAACCTTCCCCTTACCACCCTTTGACTTCATACAAAGAACTTAGTACGTTGCTTGACATTTGGAACAAACATAGAATTCTTCAAGTGACCGCAAGTGAAATCTACAGAAAAGATCAAAATTCAATGGGCTTATCATACCCATAGGAGCCATGTTTCCTTCAGAGGATTATGGACTTTCACAGGGAAAGGAAATTTATGTGACGAGCTGAACCATCAATAGGCTTTCTTGTAGAAATTCAGCTATGAGTTTTTCATCATCCTATATTTGGGCTCGGAAACCAATTGGGGCTACTAGACTTGGAGGCTAAAATCATGGCAATTGCTAAATGACAACAAGAAATTTGACCTTTCCACATTTTCTTGTGTGTGACAAGTGGTAGTCCAGTTATGTAGCACTAATTAATCTATACAATGGCCCTATTAGCTTGGCCTACCATTTATAAACAACTTGAACAACTTGTTTTTTTTTTTTTTCAGTCTGGGAAGCCCTAAATAGGGCATCCTAAGAGGACCCAGCCTTCTTGGCTTTAGCAAGGTTCTTCATGACTAGTCTACAAAGACTCTTATTTTGTAACTTTACGGGATAAATTAGAATAGATATTTAGACTGTGCATTGCTTCATCCGGGAAAGCAAAAAGGTACTTTGAAACTCATACTTCCCCCATTTGCATCCAAGTGGCTCTTTTCCTGTGGTTGGATAACATCTATGGAAGGCGATTATGAATTGCTGGAAAAAAATGCAGCTGCTTTAAGGAGCTGCAGACAAGGACTTTATGAACATACCTACTTGCTCTCAGGCATTGCCTTCAAATTAGAACAGGACTGTCAAACTCCCGGCCCATGGACTGGATGCATCATGAGCTGGCCACACCCATACCCAGTTTAGTGAAGAAAAAAAAAGTTGCAATACATCACGAGATACCGCCATGATGATGTAAGTTTGACACCCCTGAATTAGAAGCATTGCATCATCCACGTTATCACTTGTGTGACATCACTCCTTTAGGAAATAGTTAAGAAAATTTGCTAATATGACTAATTTGCTAATATGTTCATCATACAAGATGGCTTTTATCATATGCATTCAGGTTTTATACAGTTGAGGAAGGTCAAGAGCAATTTTGAGTTTATATATTCTATAGTCAAAGAAACCATTATGACACATCATATTAAACTGCCTTATAATTTATTTAATTCTGATTAAACAGCTTATGACTTTAGCATTCAATGAATTCAGCCATTATGACTTCTGTAAAAGTGGTTAGAATGAACTGTGGTGTAGTATGTTACATGTAATTTGATGAGCCAAGACAGCAATTGGTGAGCAGCTCTAAATTTAAACGTCTTAATTATTTTAGCTCTTCCTCTTTTATCTTGGGAAGATTACTAATGACAACTGCTTGTAGGCACTGAGCAAATAATGGGACTGGATGGGAAATGCCAGTAACAGCAAATGAAGAAAGAAATGCCTGAAAATTAAAACTAAACTTTCAAGTAAAACTAAAATATGGAAGCCTCTGTAATTTGAGGCCAAATGTCTAATTCTAAGTTATAGAGGGATACTGGCTGTGATAAGATAATGGGAATCAAATACAACCAATGTGTCAGCATTTCAGAAAAACCCACTCCAATTAAAAACTCTGAGACAGGCATTTTATCAAATTTCCTTTTATTATAATAGTTATACTGGCATATCTGGGGAAACCCGAATCTGAAAGTTCCAGGTTTTCCTCCAATAAGTAAAAATGTACAAATCCATCCCCTTTACCCATCATTCCATCGCATGTCCCAATCACCATCCGTTCCAACTTGAGACATCCCCTCTACTCCTCCTCAGCCAGGTGCAGGAATAACATGATTTTGACTTTAAAGAAGAATGTTATTATGTCTAATTGCATATGCTCCATGAAATTTCCCCTCCCAACTTTCAACGTTCAAAAATGTGGCAGCATGGAAGCTTCTGGTGCTAATATGGCTTCCTATGATGACCCAGAGTGTACCACAAATCCTCTCCTCCCTGCGTGCCCTAGGATGGGCCTGGGTCTTCCTCTGACTGCTCAGCCACTTCTGCCCTTCCCCAGCCTCCTCCACAACCTTCGGAGCCACACTTCCATTCCCTGATGACTGTTCCTCCTCTCCCTCAGAATTAGTCTCCACCAGGGGCATGACACTTCCAAAGCTGACCCAATGTTGACAAAAACCCACAAAACTGTGTTGGATTTACCACTGACTTTCATGGTTGTTTCCCAATATTGGATACAGGCGTGTAAGTGTTTGTCTTGTGATGTCATAACTTGCCACCTATGCAGAGATCTATGGGTAGGGTAGCTAAACTTAATGTTCTAAGAAGTCTTGGAAAAATATTGATATAGGATATGGCTTTTGTCAGCATGGAAATCTGGGGGAATAAATATAACAGATAAGCTATACTGACAATTATGAGTAATATACTTAAGCGTATTGTGAGGTTTGAAACTCTGACGTTATCTTTTGTGATAAGTATTGTTAGTATCACAGTCATGGTACCTTATTATCACTGTTGGTACTGACTTGGAAAATGCTGTTGCCAATGGTAACCTCTTCAGATTTTTTAATACTGAGACTCCAAAGCTTTCAGCTTCAAAAACCAAAGAACAGAACAAACTGACAAATGTCATTTGACTCCCAAAAGCAATATTATTAGCCTCAAGTTGTCAGATATAAGAAGTCAATATGTCAAATGGGTAATAGTCATTTGATTTGAATTTCTCAAATATTAGCAGCCAGCTGATCAGAACCTATCTTGAGACTGAGATTCTTGCTTTGATCCTATAAATATATAGCAATTGTATGTTGGCATCTATGTTTGTATAAATGAAATTCCTGTAAAAGAGAATTTATGGCATGTCTTGCAGCTTTGCTACCAAAAAATTAGACTGAGACTGGGACCTGGAACCAGTTCTAGACCCCATTTTGCAAGTTCAATGAAACAATACTATTTAGTGGGCTTTTGAATGTGAGTGGCAATATTGGACTGTTGTTTCTGTTTTGATAGGAAATTGTCTTTAGATCATGATTATACAGAAGATTATTATAAGCTGACGTTATTATCTTTTATGTTTTTATTATACTTCTATTGTAAATCATCCAGAATCTTGAGATAAGAGAGTATATAAATGAACACGATAAACTCATATTAAATTAACTTTACAAACCAGAATACACACACACACACACACACACACATTGTACAAAAGTCTTTTTTTTTTTAAAAAAAAGAACCTATTCAAAAATCAAGGAGTAAAAATGAAAGCCCCAGATACACAAAGTAACTCATTTGAGTTTTAATAATCATATTAATGTATTTTCAATGTTTAGTAGTTTTGATCCATACTGCAGATTAGTATAAACTGATATATTTCTAGCTGGAGTGCCTGGTTATTTTGTTAACTTCTTTTTGTTGATTTGAGTCAAGTTAACTGCTGGCTACAACAGTATAATATTCATAGTTTACCATGTTGTAGGGAGTGGGAGGTGGGTGGATGGGTGGTTTACAGCTATTTCCAAAATACTTTTTAAAATGCTAGGATCATTAGCAAATTATGTTCATTTATAATCATATCATCGGGTAGCTGTAATTCCTTGCAGCTGTATCAGAATAATAATAATAAAAATCTTTGCTGAGACACTAGTTCTTTTTGATCTCTTGACGTTTTGGGCCATCGGCATTTTGAAGTTTAGAGAGTATATCAAGGGAAGATTCTTAGTGCACAGGCCACTTGTAAGAAATCTATTTATTGGATAACAAACTGATGGGATTCCAAAGGTGCTTTTTCAAGAGACAAAAGGATTTTCTTGTTTTTCTTTGAAGATATTTCATTTCTTATCCCAAAAGCTTCTTCACTTCTGATTGGATGATGGGGAATGGAATTATAAATCCTTCTGGACAGTTAGTCATTTGTATTCTTTTAGAGAGTCATTGAGGTCACTTGGAGGTTTATCTGTGTCTTCAGGGTCTCCTGAGTTGTGCAAATGGGTGTGGAGTCTTCTCGGAACTGCTGAAAGAACTGTGTTATAGAATGGAGATAGATGATGTCATATCCACCCCCCTGTTGAGAGAGGGCTGTTCAATTTTGACATAGATGGCCTCTTTGACCCTTCTTTCAAACCAGTGGACCTCTCTGTACCAAATATGGAATTTGCTGTCTTCAAAAGAGTGACCTGTACCTTTTAAATGCAGATGGACTGCTGAATCTTGTCCTGATGGGTTTGTTCTCCTATGTTGTGCCATGCATTTATGAAGTGGTTGTTTTGTTTCTCCAGTGTACAGATCTGTACATGGCTCACTGCACTGTATTGCATATACCACACTGCTGAGTTAATGCAGTACATTGTACAGTATATGCAATACAATGCAGTGAGACATGTGCAGATTTGTACATTGGGGAAACAAAACAAAAACAAGAAGGTAATTACAAAGAAACAGCAACTGTTTATAAATTTTCTTTGTGAAGTTTCATTTTTATGTGTCTGTGTATCAAATGAAAAATCAAATGATTTTATATTTTTAAATTAGAAACATTAAACATTATATGAAATCACAGTGATGGATTTATGAGATTTGATTAACTTGGTCAAATTTCATCTCTCCCTCCCTCCCTCCTTCTCTTTTTCATCAGATACTATCAACAGGCATTATACAATGCTGAGCAGCTCTGGAAAAAAAGGGGATAAACAAAATTACCATGTAATTGAAACCTCAGCCTTCTTATAGAACGGTGGTTTTGCTCAGACATTTGTAATGGCCATTTTAATTTTTTTGATATCTCTGTCTCCATAGGGACTCTAGTGTACAGTCCTTAAGAACAAATTTCCACAATTAGGATGCTACAACTGAAACACTCTCTACTTGCTTACCTGTTTCAGTTCTCTGTCATGCTAAGTTTATTTACTATGAGAAAAATCATAGAAATTCTGACTGTCAGGCTTCCATCTTGGACAGGTGTTACTCAGTGAAGTTCATCTATACTTCTAGCATTGTGCCAGATCCTTCCAGAATCTATTTCAGATCATGGAGTTTCTGCATTCTTTATGGGTTGAACGAAGATAATAGTAGTCCTCAAGGAAAAACCATTCAGGTTAACCAAGGTGAATTAATGTACGGTAACTCATTAAACATCAATTCATGGAACAAAGTAATTTGCTTCCCCTTATTCTAAAACACATTTCCTTTCTAAATATAGATGAATTGTGGTTATTAAGTGACAATCTTATTGAAATAGTAATAGCACTTCCTCAAAATATATAATCAAGTAGAAAATGGGGAAATTTGGCTTAATTTTAGCGATTTGAAAAAAGTATTGATAGCAAAGTGATTTTATTGCTGTCCTCTCCCTCATACAATGCCTTCCATTGTATACTCCAATTAAATCCCAAGATTACTGGAATGAAATGTGCTTTTATTTATAGAAGGAAGAAAAATACTAAGTCTGAATCCTTAGAGGTGGTATGAAATATATCTGTAATATTTTTATGGTAAGCAGAAAAGAAGTTTATAAATTTAAATTATTAAGAGTGATTCATAAGTTATGATAGGAAGGGTATCCTTAAAGAGATTTTTGAAATTATTTAAATATTTATAAAACTTTAGGAAATGTTATCATCTGCGGAAACCAGAAACTGAAATAAAACATAATTGCATTTGTAGTTTAAATGTTGAACAATGGCATGCATGCATTTTGAATTGGTTAAGTAACAAGAATTTGTTCTCAAAATATGGGATCTCATGGTGCATTATTATGCTATATCAGAGAGGCAAATTACTTTCTGTTTTTAATTTGTGATGAACACAGATTGAATTTCAGACTCAGACAAAATATGAAATATATCCATGTTTTAGAAAATAACATCTTTCCCCCCAATAATATTGGAAATACTGGAAATTAGCACAGCCAAGGAACCTATTTTAAAAGCTTTTGTTACATATGTGCATCATTATGCAATGGAAAATGATGCAAGTATCTAAACTGCATTATTTGCACAATAATGTCATTGTTACAGTATTTGCTTCCTATTGACGCCCGTGAAAAATCATTTGTACTAATTCAGAAACATTCAGAAGTGCGAGTTTTTAATGGGAGTGATGACTATTTAAAATATTTGTCTTCAGCTTAGTAGTTTCTCTGTCCAGTCAATAGAAAAAAGAGCAAAAAGCAGGTTTTATGCTTCCATGAGATCTTATTCCTGGGATGACCAATACTTTATTTACATGATTTATCTTCTCATCTTCTCTGACATACTGTAGATATCTATGTCTTCTGGGACTTTGCAGTTTTATTTTAAATTACTTATTATGAGCATGGTGATGCAATACTGCAGGCTACTTTTGTTGCTTCCTGCCATTTGACAGTTCGATTCTCACCAGCTCAAGGTTGACTCAGCCTTCCATCCTTCCAAGGTCGGTAAAATGAGGACCCAGGTTGTTGGGAGCAACATGCTAACTCTGCAAACTGCTTAGAGAGGGCTGTAAAAAACCATGAAGCAATATAAGTGCTTTTGCTATTAAGGAAACCATGTGTCACTGCCACACATTTATTTCTTGCACATTTTCTATTCTGATTCAGGTTTCCCAGTGAAATTTCAGTTTTTCAAGTTGTGTCTGAGCACAAGCTTCTATTACCTTCTTCACTCTTTATAATTTCTTACCTCTCTTTTTCCTTGCTGTGTTGCAGTTGTTAGAAATCAACATTCTAGAAATAGAATTTAGCTTATAGAGATCAGTTCAAAAGAAAAATGTGTATGTTTCTTTCTTACGTTTTGTCAATATTCTTATATTCTAATTTTTATTCTACCAATATTCTAATATTCTATCTCTATTCTAATATTTTAAAATATTTTTTTTCACTCTATCAAGTAAAGCACTGTCCAAGATGCTGATGTTTCCATGCAGATTATTTGCATATACGGAACTGCATCTTTATGTCTATGAGATTCAGGTACATGATAACAGCAATTTGGATACATGAAGAAAATATTGATGGGCTGGAGCTGTCTGGATCGACATCCATATCGATGATACAAGGAACACAAACTGTGTGTGGTCCTATCTATTCTGCAACTTTTGCTGCTGAAAAATAGAATTAATCTCTATAAATATTAAATATTGAATCTGACCTGTTGGAACTAAAAGAAAAAAAAGGAAAGGGGAAAAAAAGCATCAACAGCTTAACCGTTCACTTATGTTATAATCTGAATTTGTATCCTCATTTATGATAAAATAAAATTGGAGTATGAAATTTATTGTAGAGTAAATAAAGCACTCTATTTTGCTGCTGTGTATCACTCAATAAATGCGGAAGGTGCTAAGCATCTTAATGTAAAGACAAAAAAGTATTAGTGGCAAATGTTCATTGTCTGATGCTGAATTGAAAATGACAGCATTAATAGCATATTTTTCATGGCTCAAATCATCACCATCATAGCATAAAATGTGTTTTGATAAACCTCAGTGTACTTTAAATATAGATGAAAGCAACCAAGGACATGTTGTGTCTCGTATCAATGGTGCATGTAAAAGATCTTGCTGCATGGGAGAAGCTTAGTAGGAATTTAAGTAAGTATCTGGCATGTGTGACTAAAAGGGCTGAAGCTGTGGGACAGACTAGCAGAAATTTGCTGAATCATTTATTTTGGGCTCCTTTGAATGAAAGTTGGTTAACCTTTGACTCAGAATAGTTTCTGCTGACTCCTGAATTTCAGCTAGTAGAACTGCTAAGCTCCCAGAGCTTACATGTCCACTAAATTTCAGCAAAACCCCATTGAATGATAATGTGTAGGGGAAGAAAAAGGACAAAGGGAGAAAATATTTGTAGAGGGAATACAGAAAAAAAAAATACTGCAATAAGGAAGCAGGGAATATTTTTTCCTCTCTCTTATTTTCTATTTCCTCAATTTTGGGAAATCTTTCTGAGGTTAAAATTTACATTTAACTTACACGGGTTGTTTGTTGATCCTTGTTCTAGACTTAGCCTAATGTTCTGGTTGTAAGCAAGCTCTACTTATGAGGAAGAGTAATGAAGAAGAATTGATAGCCCCCTTCTACTTTCCTTGCCATTCTCATCAACTACATATAGGAGTCAGAGGAATGCTTTTTTCCTTCAAGGATGCCCAAGTTAGGATTTTACAAACTTGTTTTTTCAGGGCTCTAAAAGCATAGGGAAAGTTCCTAGGGATAGGGTAGACTTTACAGGTTGACACTCTTTCTAGTTAAAGGAAAGGATGTTCAATATTACATTCATCCTTCCACCGATATATCTTCTTCTTCCTTCCTATCCATCAAGCCATCTGTCCATTTAGTTCAGAAAAATCTTTGCACTATCTTTCCCAGATATGTGACTACTACTTTGAAATATAAATTAAACTATGGAGCTTCAGAGAGTTCATTGATAATTAAGTCTGCCCTCCTGTAATTACAGGTGTTCTCCCAAGCTTCCATTGTTGTATATTTTTCCTATACTTACTCAGAGGTAAGTAAGCCAATAATATACATGGCCATGGGTATTATTGTAAACTTCCATAATCAAAGTTTATGATGCACATATTTCCTATCCCAACTAGATTTTAGGCCTGGTAATAAAGAAGGCATACAAACTCTATGCAAAGCCCTTATCTTCAAGATATAGTATTTGTTAACAGCACTATTATACCAAAGAATAACTTTAGAGAAATTTGGAAAAAAATAATGATTCAAAGTGCTTTGAATGATATAAGTATTCTAAAATACATAGAAATGGAGATCAGGAGAACTAAAATTCATTTCCCCAAAGTAATCATTATCTCATCAGTTGTCATTTTTCTTTCTTTACCTCTCCACATTCTCTCATTATTATATGTATGAAATTCCTCTTACTCAAGAATTCAATCTGTAAGGGAAAAATGCACTATTCCATTAAGTGAGACACAAAAAGACATCTTAACATGGTTGTTTTTAAAAATTATAGTTAGTATTAGCATTATCTGTTAGAGTAATTTCCCCATAGAAACAGACTTAGTCTGTTGAGCTATGACTACAGTATATGATCAGCCATAAATAAACCAGGGAGTTTCTATGGTTATTAAGAAATTAGAATGTGGATCTCACTAGTCCTAATCCAATATTTAATTGCCATACTTCACTGGCTGACAATGGCTGAAAAATATTTACATTAATAAGAGACAGTTACTAAGAAATGCACACATTCTCAGATTAAGGAATTGTTGGATGACCAAAATACAGAATGCTTACTTCAAACTTCTACTTCACTCCTTGTTTTAGTAAAAAACCCGCACTGTGACTTGCTCCATCCATGAATGGAAGAAACTCTTTCTGCATCCAATTTATTAGTCACAGTGTTTTCCATAATTTCTATAGGCCTTTTGCTTTGCTTTGCTTTGCTTTCCTTTCCTCTCCTCTCCATTCCATTCCATTACCCATTTTCCCTTTCCTCTTTTCTCTTCCTCCTCCCGCTTCCCCTTTCCCCTTTCCTTCCCCCCAGACATAAAATTCATTCCTAATTGGGATAAAAATCAATTAAATCAAATTTTCATCGTCTTCCTCTTCCCATTAGGAAAATGTTTTAAAAATGTAACCTAAAGAAAACCAGTTTTGGTTAATATGGACCTCCCTTGGTTTGTATTTTTAGGACATTGCATGCCAGATTGTAGATAGCTTTATTTAGTTTCTTGCCTACCCCATCTGAGGGCTTGTGGCTTTGAAAAAAACATTCTACACACCCCCTCTGTCTATCATCTATCATGTTTCTATCTTACCTCTACCTCTACCCACCCACCCACCCACCCATCCATCCGTCCGTCCGTCCGTCCGTCCGTCCGTCCGTCCATCTGTCTGTCATCTTTCTTTCTTTCTTTCTTTCTTTCTTTCTTTCTTTCTTTCTTTCTTTCTTTCTTTCTTTCTTTCTTTCTTTCTTTCTTTCTTTCTTTCTTTCTTTCTTTCTTTCTTTCTTTCTTTCTATCATCTATCAATCTATCTGAAATTAGTTCCTTTCATTTTTTGGATCAGTCCAATGATAGTTACATTTAAGCAGACTATTCATGACAATGTGTCTCATTATTGTGAATTTATTTAATGGTGAGCATAACAATCTAATCACAATGAAATCCTTTGATATTAATCTTGCTGTAGCACAATATGTACAGTATTCGCATGAGAATTCTGGTGAAGCTTCTCACTAATTAACACACTGTGAAAATGTCAGCATTTTAATTTGCTTTTTGTTAAATGCAGTAGATTTCCACTTCCTGAAAGTATTTATCAAAATATATATGGCTGCAATTTTAATTTCAATGATAAATAATACTTTACAGCTGCCCATTTATAAGGCCATGCATTAACATTTAAATTATCCCTTTTATCTATCAAAATGATCACTTGTGATGACTGAATCACAATACCCATGCTTGTCTCCCAAGAAAGTTCTGTTGCCTTTTGGAAACAAGCACTTTTGAGACAATCATGACCTAAATGATCGAGAATTTCTATAGACATCCAATCATGGTCAATCTTCACCTTTCATCATCTTCAGCCAGCAAACCTAACAGTAAAGGATGCTGGGAACCCTTAGTTTCCGAATGGTGACTTGGAAACATAATTTATATATCTTTCTAAAAGAATGAAGGAAGGTTGCATTCTGAAAGGATGAATTCTTAGCGGGTCCCAACAAATATAGAGATAGTTCAGTGTTAGCTGAATTAGAACCAAGTTTGAACAGTGCTGGCTGGGAAATTCCTGGAGCTGAACTCTATACACCTTAAAGTTGCTGAGATACACTGAATTGGAGGAATCTTCAACAAAGCTTACAGTGGCTTCTAATGGGCATCAAGATCATACTCCAAGAAGCCATAAGGACACTGCTTGTTTGACTATTTTGCCTGATGGGGAAAAGTGTGAGTAGCTGAAACAAAGCTATCCTTATAGTCACTGCTGATATTCAAATTTTTTTACTACCAGTTCTGTGGGCATGGCTTGGTGGTGTTAGGTATCTTTAAGAACCTGAACTATATTGGTTTACCATATATGGTTGCAAGTCATAATGACTCAGCATTTTACTGAAGCCATGATATTGATTGGCTACAAGAAGCAGGAGTACTATATAGCAAGAAGCCAGAGAGCATATGGATAGATGGCTTCTACTAGTGTGGGTTTCTACTTGGGATGCTACTTGGCTACTGCTGCTTCTACTCGGCAAGTATCTTCATCACTCTGCTAAATACTTATCAGGTGGGCGTGGTGTGGCTTGGTGGAAATGGCTTGGTGGGTGTGGCAGGGGAAGGATACTGTAAAATCTCCATTTCTACCCCACCCCACTAACCTGCTTTCCAGCTCTGATCTCCTGTGCAGGGCAACAAAAGAAGATCCAGCTGATCAGCTGGGATTTGGGAGGCAATGAATAGATGGTGCGGGGCCAACCAGAGGTGGTATTTACTGGGTCTCCGAACTACTCAAAATTTCCACTACCCATTCTCCAGAACCTGTCAGAACTGGCTGAAAACCACCTCTGCTTACAGTGTTCCAGCAGATCTGTTTGCAAATGCAAGAATGACCATTTTAATAATCCCACACTTCTATGACAAAGCAAAGGTATGCATGAAATGCTTCAGTTGGAATATGCCAAATGTACAGTAACTGTAACTAGTTTTTCTCTTTTTCATTCTTGGGTCTTTGGAAGACTCTTGCTAGATCCCCCGCAGGCTAGATATGCCAAAACTTTTCAATTCTTGACAGATGGGTTTCTTATATTTTTATTGGAACACTTTGAATCCTGTCCTGATTCATCTAAGCCCACTTTGCAGCCTTTCATTGATTTATTACTTCCGCTGCTTTGAGGAACAGAATCTACCTTCAGCATCTTTAGTACAGAGATTGTTTCAGACCTTGACAGACTGAAATTGAATTTATCCTCAGTTTGGCTCAAACTTCACCTCACACAAAGTTCTTTTTTTTCTTCCTTCCAAAGTTTCCTAAAATCAGAATTAAACTCAGAAGGCTGTAAAAAGGGGGAAACCAGTAAAAGAGTCAGGTTTCTTTTTAATGCTTAAAATCTCCATTTCTAAGCTGCTTTTTTAATCACCAGGGAAAACCTTTTTTCCCTCTGTAGTTAAAAAACAACAACAATGCTTGAACATAAAAACTGTCAGACGAAAGAGGATAGCTTTGCTTATTCTTTCTTGAACGACTTATTCTGTCTTTCTCTCTCTGAAAAATTCAAAGCTCTAAAGGGACTTCTTAATTTTATGCATCATTTATCTGCAATGGAAGGAGATTTAAATCAGGGAAGGCACAAATAATCCTGTTTTCACCCTCATGCATAATTCAGCTTAAACCCCCATCCCACACATTTCTACTATGTACTTGCTTGAATGTACATGGATGTAGGTATGCTTACACTTTCATTACAGATAGTCCTCATTAAGCAACCTTTTCATACAGCAACTGTTCACAGTTATAAGGTGATGAAAAATTAAATTTGTGAGCAATCCTTGTATTTATGATCATTGCAAGTCTATAAAGCAAAGAAAAACTGAAGGAAAATCATAAGCACAGCTGAGGTTTCATTTACTGACTGTTTCGCTTAACAACTGAATTGTCAGTTCAAACTGTGGTCTGAGCAAGGACCATCTAGATTATTTGCTGGTGTATGTATTGTGATTTTATATTCAGTGTGTTAGGGTTTTTTTTGGTTTTTCTTTTTTGTAAACCACTCAGAGTCACCTTGTTTGAGATGAGAGGCATGTAAATGTTTTAAATAAAGAAAGTCAACCAAAAACACCATTTGTATAAGCACCCTATCATGAGATAGGAGAAACCTTATTAGTATTATCAACTGTAAAGAACATTCTCTGTTTAGCTGGATGTACTTTTCAGACTTTTCCAGAATTTTGTACTAAATGCATAAAGATCTCTGATAGTATTTTTGCGTCTACCATTCTGCTCCTTTAATCCATTCAGAAATTTTAGTCTGGATATCTGGATCAGTGAGTAATGTGCAATTTCTGGCTCCGGTGTTAGGATCTGTTATTACAAAAGAAATAATAAAGATAAACTGTGTTAAGTGTTACCTTAATAGCCTTGTGCTGAGTATGGAAGGAAGCAAATACAATCTTCAGACACTAAATAACAATTCACACAATATCGTTGTTCATTTACTTTCCCAAACTGTGCACCGAGATAGGTTGGTTGGTAGAGGATTATGTGTTTTCTCATTACATAGTCATATTGATGTAGCCAATCATATTCTATTTAGTCACTTCTTTTTTGGCTTTCACCAATGTGAGTAGTGAGTAGAGAAGATTAAGTATAAACTCTCATTTTCATAACTTTTTTAATGAATTACTTGTATTAATGAAGTCCATGGCTGATCTAAGGAACACTGGTGTTAACAGTATTAACAAAGAAGGAAGCAGGAAAATGTGACAAGGAACTCTAGAAATCAATTTATGGTTGACACTTACAGGAACCTAGGGTTCAACACAATAGTGAAATTGAATACAAATTATCAAGTTGTTTATTTTTGCATTTGATCAGGAAAAGTACAATACTGAAATAATTTTACAACCAATGATACCCTGAGTCATTTTTATTGTTTCTTTTTTGAAACATTAAATTTGTATTTAATGTGAATAACAAAGGCATAGGCTCTGGAAAGGCCATTTTGCTATTGTTTTGGGACTTTGAAAAACACTTTGGTTCTTGGACATTTGTAAAAGTAATTAAGATCAATGTGCTATTATTGCTGCATTTCTATATCT
This sequence comes from Bungarus multicinctus, assembly GCA_023653725.1. Taxonomy (NCBI): domain Eukaryota; kingdom Metazoa; phylum Chordata; class Lepidosauria; order Squamata; family Elapidae; genus Bungarus; species Bungarus multicinctus. The sequence goes on along the minus strand of CM042836.1, from coordinate 64,844,789 downwards.
ACCTTTCCCCTCAGTGACTGGCCAGATTTATTTTGACAGCTTCTTGTTCACAACTAACAGAAACACTTTTCAAAGAGCTTTCTGCAAGATTCAAAGAAAATTACTTGCATTGTATTTATAAATCCTAGATGAATATGCTAAATGGATGGATTGTGCTATGGTTTCTCTCTTTGTTTCAATTTTGCCAAGAGTGCTCCAGACTTCAATAGATATTATCAGTTGACAGAAAAAAATATTACAATCTATTAATTGAGTTTGTGGTTATTGAACAGTAAAATAACCAGTCAGGTTCATTTTACTCTATCTGATCATTCCTTTTTCAAATGTATTCTCCTAGCATAATGCTTTTGGAGCTTTGGACAATGGAAAATATCATAACTATTCTTGCACAACAATTAAGAATTAGATGGCAGTTAAATTCAGCAAAGTAAGTATGAAGAATACCTATGAAAAGAATCAGTAACTGTTCATTCAGTCTGAGAAAAATGTTATAGATAAGAAGGATATTTAGTAACCCAACATTGTCTCCTGGTTCACTTCTGTGGGATTAACCTCTTTCTTGTTTGAGAATCATTCCAGGATTAATAATACAGTAGAAATTTTTAAAGAAGGTAGTCTTCACTCTGAGACCTACAACCCAAAACTGCAGGTAGATAGGCTTTCCCAAAAACCTTGACATAGGGGGAACATTAATGGAATAGTAGATTCTTCAAGTTCAAAGAATCCAAAAGTCCATCAAGTTAACTTCTAGATCAGTACAGGATCTGCTAAATTAAAACATAATTCAAGAATGATTATGTTACCAAACATAACATTAAAGTTGGTAACATAATCATTATTGAATCATGTCTTTAATTTAGCAGTCCCCTACATTGATAGAAATACAAATGGAATGGTATCAAATTTAACTTTTGCCTGCACTCATTATTTTTGGACATATGGTTCCAAGATGGGATTCAGAGACTATGTGTGTTATCATATTCAGCTTGGAAAAAAAATTGAATTCCTCTAAAGACATCTCCCTCATTTTCAGTCACTGTGGGGATTGGAGTGACGCTGATAATAAATATTCCTGGATGTTTCTTGGATTGGCCAGTATCCATTAGTGACAAGAACAACAACTATATAGCCCAAATCTGAGTCATTTGAGTGGCCTGCACAAGAGGGAAAAGGGTAGAAGAAAAAGTGAGAAAGAATGAGAAATGGAAAGGAAAGAAGGAAGGAAGGAAGGAAGGAAGGAGATGGAAAGAGAGATGATTTATTTATGTATTTGTAAAATTTTGTTACCTTCTTTTCAGAGTTAAAAATGATCCAGTTGGGAAAACAATAGAAAAATTAAAAAATGAAAAAAAAACCTCATGGAAAATAGAATGAAGTAATGGAGATCCAGAAAGATGGAAATATGGCTGATTTTAGTTTACTTTATTGTCATTGCACCTCGTACAATGAAATCAAACATCATCTTCAATGCGCATCATGACCATGAAAATAAACACAAACACACATCCTTCACACTCCACACATTGAATTAAAAAACCCCGACACTGCACCAACACTGCACTATACAACAGAATTCAACAGAGCTACTGCCCTGGGATAGAAACTGTTTTTCAGCCTATTTGTCCTTGTTTTTATTATTCTGTACCATCTGCCAGATGGTAATAGTTCAAAACAAAGGGTGCCCAGGGTGAGATGGAGCTTTGAGAATGTTTTGAATTTTCTTAAGGCAGCAGGAGCTATAAAGCTCTTCCAAAGAAGGGAGAGGGCAACCAATGATCTTCTGGGCAATGACGCTAGCCCTCTGCAGTGCTGTCCTATCTGCCACTGTGCTATTGGCAAATCATACAGAGGTGTAGTAAGTTAAGATACTCTCTATGGTTCAGCAGTAAAAGGTCAATAGCAGTTTTTCATTCAGTTGTTGTTTTCTGAGAAGTCTCAGTATTTATTTATTTTTATTTATTTATTAAATTTCTATACCGCCCCCTCTCCCCCAAAAAGGGGACTCGGGGCGGTGTACAGCCAATTAAAAACAAAAACAATATATACAATTAAAACAGATTAAAAACAATTACATTAGAGGCTGAATATACAATTTGAGAATATAAAACTAATAAAAAATTTAAAATTTAAAAATTTAAAATACCAAGTTTTAAAAACCCCAAAAATCGTTACTGGGCCAGGCCGGCCTGTTGAAAAAACAGGGTCTTTACTGCGCGCCGGAAGGTCTGAATGTCGGTAATGGCCCGTATCTCCGGGGGCAAATCGTTCCAAAGGGAGGGAGCCCCCACAGAGAAGGCCCGCACCCTCGGGGCCACCAACCAGCAACGACCAGGTGGCGGAACCCTGGGGAGGCCAACCCTGTGGGAGCGCACTTGGTGGTGGGAGGCTGTTGATGGCAGCAGGCGGTCCCGTAAGTACCCAGATCCCGAGCCATGGAGCACTTTAAAAACGATCAATACCACCTTGAATCGGATCCGGAAGGCCACAGGAAGCCAATGCAGCACGCGCAGGAGCGGTGTTACATGGGAGCTCCGAGGGGCTCCCAAGATCACCTGTGCGGCCGCATTCTGGACCAACTGCAGCCTCCAGACACTCTTCAAGGGGAGCCCCATGTAGAGAGCATTGCAATAGTCCAAGTGGGAGATGACGAGGGCAGAAGTGACTGTGCGAAGTGCGTCCAGATCCAGAAAGGGCCACAACTGGTAAATCAGACGAATCTGACAAAAGGCCCCCCTGGCGACGGTCGTAATGTGATCTTCTAAAGACAGCCGTACGTCCAGGAGGACACCCAGATTGCGAGCCCTTTCCATGGGGGCCAAAATTTCTCCCCCCATGGCCAGTGACGGAGTAAGCTGGCTGTATCTGGGCGCAGGAAACCACAGCCACTCGGTTTTGGTCGGGTTGAGATGAAGCCTGTTAAGACCCATCCAGCTCCGCACGGCCTCCAGGCACCGGGTCATCACTTCGAGGGCTTCGTTGGGGTGGCCCGGGGCAGAGATGTACAGCTGAGTGTCATCAGCGTACAGTATAATCTCTGCTGGGCCCTTTTGACCAGTGCTGCAGTGAGAGGTCCTCTTTTATGGTAATATCCAGAAACGTAAAACTGTCCACTTGCTCCACTTGGTCTCCATAGATAAGCAAAGGCTGGATGTCTGATTCTTCTATAGTCCACTATAAGCTCCTTGGTCTTATTAGTGTTGAGGACCAAGTTATTTTCTCCACACCACGAAAGCAACTGGTCCACTTCTTCTTGGTAGGCAGATTCAACCCCCCCCAGAGATGTGTCCTACCGCTGTTGTATCATCTGCAAATTTAGTAGCAGTATTACTAGCATGAGTGGGAATGCAATCATGCAAATAAAGAATAGAGTAAGGGACTCAACATGCAACCCTGTGGTGTACCAGTGTTAAGAATAAGGGCTGAAGAGGTATGATTACCTAATCTGACCCTCTGTGAGCGGCCAGACAGGAAATCCATAGTCCAAAGGCAGATTGAATAAGAAAGTCCAAGATCCAGAAGTTTAGACACTAGTCTATGTGGAAGAATTGTGTTAAATGCAGAACTAAAATCTAAAAAAAGCATCCTCATATAGCCTCCCCCCACTGTTCTAAATGAGTCAGAACAGTGTGAAGAATGATGGCTATAGTGTCCTCTGTAGATCTATTTCTTCTGTATGCAAACTGGTGTTTATCAAATGTATGTGGAAGACCAGAAATGATATGCCGGCAAACCAATTTCTCAAAGCACTTCATAGAATAGAATAGAATGGAATAGAATACTTTATTGGCCAAGTGTGATTGGACACACAAGGAATTTGTCTTGGTGCAAATACTCTCAGTATACATAAAAGAAAAGATACATTTGTCAGGAGTCAAGAATCATAAGGTACGATACTTAATGATAGTCATAGGGTACAATAAGCAATCAAATCATACTGGGAAACAGTCAATGTAAATCGTAAGGATACAAGCGACAAAGTTATAGTCATACAATCACAAATGGGAGGGGATGGGTGATAAGGAGTGATGAGAAGATTAGCAGTAATAGTAGTGCAGACTTTGTAATAGTTGAACAGTGTTGAAGGAATTATTTGTTTAGCAGAGTGATAGCTTTCGGGACAAAAATGTTTTTGTGTCTAGTTGTTCTGGTGTACAATGCTCTATAGCATCATTTTGAGGGAAGGAGTTATAGAGGTGCAGATGATAGACTCAATCATTCTTCTGTAGAACTGGATCAGCAGCTCCTTGAACAGTTTGAGCAATTTGAGTTGGCGCAGAAAGAACATTTTTTGTTCTGCTTTTTTGATGACGTTTTTGATGTTAGGTGTCCATTTTAGGTCATGTGATATAGTAGAACCTAGAAATTTGAAGGTCTCTACTGTTGATATGGTGTTGTCTAGTATTGTAAGAGGTGGTAGAATGGGAGAGTTTCTTCTAAAGTCTACCACCATTTCTACGGTTTTGAGTGTGTTCAGTTCCAGATTGTTCCGGTTACACCACAAGGCAAGTTGTATAACCTCCTGTTTCTACGCGGATTCGTCATTGTCTCGAATGAGACCAATCACTGTTGTGTCATCAGCAAACTTCAGTATTTTAACAGATGGATCGTTTGAGACGCAGTCATTGGTATACAGAGAGAATTCAAGGTGTTGTAGGATGTAATGCAGAGCCATGTTAACAGCATCATCTATCGATCTATTTGCTCGATATGCAAACTGCATGGGATCTAACAGCGTATCCCTGATGGTTTTCAGGTGGGACAGCACAAGCCTTTCAAAGATTTTCATAACTACAGATGTTAGAGCAACTGGTCTGTAGTCATTCAGTTCCTTGATAGAGGGCTTCTTTGGCACAGGGATGATAGTAGCGCGTTTGAAGCAGGAAGGAACATAGCACATTTCTAATGATCTATTGAAGATTTGGGTGAAGATGGGGGCCAATTGCTTAGCACAGACTTTTAAGTAAGAAGGAGTTATCTTGTCTGGCCCTGTTGCTTTTCCTGGTTTTTGTCTGTGAAATATATCTTGCACTTCTTTTTCTGTGATCACCAGAAGTTGTGAACCCAATAGATTGGGGCCAGTTGTAGGAGGCTTGGCTGTTGTTGGTGTGCTTGAGATGTGGGTTGTGGAGATAGGTGGCTGTAGTTTCCTTTCAAACCTGCAGTAAAACACATTCAGGTCATCTGCTAGTTGTTGATTTCCTTCTGCCTGGGAAGGAGGTTTGCTGAAGCCAGTGATGTTTTTAAGAGTTTTCCACATGTTTGCTGGTTCATTTATTGTTCCTTAACTTTTCAGAGTAGCTTCTTTTTGCTGCTCTGATCTCTCTTGTCAATATGTTTCTTGCCTGGTTGTATAGCATTCTGTCATCTTTTCTGTAGGCTTCCTCTTTGGAATGGTGTAGCTGCTTAAGTTTAGCTGTGAACCAGGGTTTATCGTTACTATATATTTGCAGGTTCCTTGTTGGTACACATAAGTCTTCGCAGGAGCTGACATATGATGCTACAGTATCTGTGAGCTCATCTAGGTCTGCAGAGGCATCTTCAAAAACATTCCAATCAGTGCAATTAAGGCAGGCCTGGAGTTTCAGCTTTGCCTCATCTGACCAAGTCTTCACTGATTTAATTGCTGGTTTCATGGTTTTAAGTCTTTGTCTGTAGGCAGGTACAAGGTGAATCATGCAGTGGTCAGAATGTCCCACAGCTGCTCATGGTAAAGACCTATAAGCATCTTTTACTGTTGTGTAGCAGTGATCTAAAGTATTTTTGCCTCTGGTGGGACAGTTGACATGCTGGAAATATTTTGGGAGTTCTTTCCTTAAATTTGCTTGATTGAAATCTCCTAAAATAATGGGAAGGGAACCTGGGTGTTTGGCTTCAGCCTCCATAATTTGATCAACAAGAGTTCGTAATGACTTGTTTATACAGGCTTGTGGAGGAACATACACAGCTATTAGGAGAAATGAAGAGAACTCATGTGGAGAGTAAAATGGCTTGCAGTTGATGTGTAAAGACTCTAAGTTTTCATCACAAAACTTATATATTATAGTTATATCCTGAGACCAGCTGTTGTTGATATATAAATATAATCCTCCACCCTTTGTTTTACCTGATGTCTCTTCAATTCTGTCTGATCTAAATGTCTGAAAACATGGGATGTATATGGTGTTGTCCCCGTGAATTTGTGGATTAAGCCAGGTTTCATTAAAACAAAGAGCAGCTGAATTGTAAAAATCAGAATTCCATCTATTTAAGAGATGAATTTCATCCATCTTGTTAGCAAGTGAGACTAAATTAGTTAGAAAGATTGAAGGGAGAGGTGTTTTTTCCCCCCTATTCCTTAGTTTGCTTAAAATTCCCGCTCATTTACCTTGTCTCCTTTTTCGGCATTGCGCTTCTTTGCTTTCTTTGTTGTAATCCATAGCACTGGGGAATTGGTTAGAATCTCCTCTGCGTTTGCAAAGACAGGTGGGGATGAGGAATCAGAAAGCTGCTCCTCAAGGAAACATTGCCTAATTCTTAGCAGATGGTCTCGTGAGTATGAAATCTGTAATGAATTGCAGAATAATAATAAGGAATAAAGTAATCATTAGAGAGCATTTCACCAAGGCAGCCGTCATCATCACATCTTGGCGGAGCAAGATGATAGGAGTGAGTACCACTGGTCTGTAATCATTGAGGTATTGATAGGGAATTTCTTTGGCAGTGGAACAATGGTGGAAGCCTTCAAACAAGATGAAATAGTGAAATAGACTGGGATAAAGACCGATTGAAGATCCTGGTAAAGACCCAAGCCAACTGATCAGCCCAGTCTTTAAGCACTTGGCGAGAGATATTGTCAGGACTGGCAGCTTTTCTAGGGTCCGCAGCAGTCAGAATGCTCCTTACCTCCTGTTCCTCCACAATGAGATGGGGGCTACAATTGGCTGGTGGTTGTATTTTAGCTGTCTCTGATGTCTCCATTTCAAAGTGAGCAAAGAAATGGTTCAGTTCTTTTGTCAATGAAGCAACCCTCTCAGCAGGGATGACATTGGCTGGTTGATTGTTGAATCCCTCATCAAACGTTGTGGGATTAATTGTTCTGATTAATGATGCTCAATGTGTTATGACATATTCAACTCATGCTTAATTGGTGAAAGTTATTATCAGTAGGCTGCTGGAACAGGGGAGTTGCTTCAAAGAGAGATGCTTCAAAGAGAGTCAGGAATGTGGTCTTATCTGGAACCATGAAGTAACGGAATGAACTGATTTTAATGAACTGACTTTGTGTTATTATTGCTTGGCTGAGATTGTGTAACTTTGCTTTTGCTAAATAAAAGAGTGCTTTGGACTTCGGTTCGGGGCATTTCATCCCGAGGAAATACCCTGTTTCCATGTCTCATGATTTGCCGGGTTAACCATTTAATTGCCTCAAGTGGTGACCCCCGACGTGATTCTTAAGGGATACGTCCGCTTTGTCCCCATCCTTCGCCAGGCATTGGCTTAAGCGCTTTCATCAGGTACACGGCTGGACCGCGTCTGATTCATCGTAAGTATGGGGAATGATCTATCTCAGGCTCAAGAAGAGCACGTCAGGGAATTGAAAGAGATAGTTAAGCGAAATTACTTTCAGTTTAACTCAGCTGGGAAAGCTCGGCAAGTTAAGGGAAAAGAGATCAAAGAACTTTTGAAATATGTATGGGAACATATGTCAAATTACCCTTTGTCAGGCAGCACAAAAGTGTCTACATGGAGGAAGATAGGTGAGGATTTGCATAATGCGCCTCGCGCCCCTGCACCCATACTCTGTACATGGCGTTCTTTGATTGAGGCACTGCAAATTCAAAATAATCCTTTGTTACAACCCCCTCCTGATCCTGTCATTCACCCACCTCCTTATCAGCCGGTTCTTGTTCAGCCAGCTGATACCACAGCAGTTCGTAATCATGGGCTGCTGCTCCCTCCTTCTGCCCCTGCTCTTAGCGAGCTTTCGCTAGCCCCTCGCGGAGTGAAAAATGCGGTGGATGCTGGATTTGAAAAGGCAATGGAGAATGGGGAGCTGTCTCCGGAGGAATTGATCAACCTTCCGGTCTCAGCTTTTCCTGTTGTTGTAGAAATGGATGGAGTAGGGAATCAGGAACGTGTTTGGCGTCCTTTAGAATTAAGAACTCTCAGGGAAATTACCACAGCAGTAAAAGATTATGGGTTAAAAAGTAAATATACAACTGCTTTGCTGGAAGCTTTGGCATTTGGTCGAATGATGATACCAGAGGATTGGAAAGCTTTAGCCAGAATGATTTTGTCCTCTGGCCAATATATTGTTTGGGATTTTCAATATAGGCAGCAGGCATTAGCCAGAGGGACAGGACAAGTTACACCCGATCAGTTATATGGTGCAGGTCAATTCAATACGGTTGAGTCACAACGAGATAATCTGGCAGATAATGTTTTCCCTATGATTAACCTTTGTGTGTTGGCTGCGTTTACTAAAGTAGATGAGGCTGGAGGTAGCTCCATTTGCAGTTTTGTTACCATCAAGCAGGGAAATGCTGAGCCATATCAGGATTTTATTACTAAATTGAAAACTGCAATTGAAAGATCGGTAGATAATGATATGGCGGCTGCAGAATTACTCCAAAAATTAGCCGTAGAAAATGCTAACACAGACTGTAAAGCTATTTTGAAGCCCTTGATAACTACAGGACCGAAGGAAATTGCGCAGATGATTGAAGCTTGTGCTGCTGTAGGAAGCCAGCTCCATCAAATGGATGCCCTGGCTGCAGCAATGACTCGAGGAACCTTGCAAGGGAAGGGAAATTGTTTTAATTGTGGGAAGCCCGGTCACTTCAAGGCTCAGTGCCGGGCCCCTGGTGGTGGCCAACATCAAGGTCGTAAGGGACAACTAAGTAAGCCAAAAACAGTCTGTCCAAAATGCAAGAAGGGGTATCATTGGGCGAATCAGTGTCGTTCAATATCACAACAAAAAAACTAACTCAGGGGGAGGTGGCAGAGCCCCCGGCAACAAATCCAGGAGTAAATAAGGAACTCTGCCAAGATAAGTCTAATAGTGGTTGCTTAAGCCATAGACCTGCAACTGCTCATTCTGCGGGCATAGATTTGCCGCTTGCCACCCCATGTTCATTGACTTTTCCAGGTTTAATTGAAGTAGTTAGCACAGAAATGAAAGGGCCTCTGCCGGAAGGTACGGTTGGTTTGGTTTTACCACGATCATCGGCAGGGAAGAAAGGAGTTTTTGTAGTCCCAGGAGTGATAGATGCTGATTATGAAGGAATTATCAAGGTGCAGCTTCATGCAAATACTCCTGTTTCTCTACCTAAAGGGATGGCAGTGGCTCAGTTAATATTGCTGCCCTGTGTAACCCCCCCTGGAGATTCGGCTAGAATAAGGGGGGAAGGAGGTTTTGGATCCACTGATGAGAACAGTTTTGAGAGCTCTGTTTTAACAGTAACTAAACAGATAGCAGCCTATAAACCAATCATGACAATTTTACTCAATGGCAAACCTTTTTCTGGTTTGTTGGACACAGGAGCTGATGTCTCAGTCGTTCGGTCGGCTGAGTGGCCAAAGTTTTGGCCGTTAGTGGCTACTCCTGCTGTACGAGGTGTTGGTGGTCTCCAAGAGGCTCAGGTTAGCGAGAAATGGCTCACGGCTACGCTGAAGCAGGGGGGTGCAACAGCGAAAATTAAACCTATTGTCATGCAATTACATGTCAACTTGTGGGGGAGAGATTTGATGAGTCAGCTGAAAGCTGTCATTACAGTAGAGGATTGATAGTGTTGGAATTATGGAGACTCTTTTGAAATTACGCTTGTTATCCTCTGTCCCGGTGTGGACAGAGCAGTGGCCTTTATCCAGTGAAAAATTATATAATCTTCATCAATTAGTCAGAAACAGTTAGAAGTTGTTCGGTTGGTTGAACGTCGGCTGACTGAGCAATGGACAGATAGATGTCAGGAAAATGCCCCTCCTCATTTAGCGTTATTGCCTGGTCGATTGCCTACTGGTGTGATTTTGCAGATAACGTCAGAAAAAACCTTGCTTCTTGAATGGCTTCACTTAGGCCATGTTGGGAAAAAATCTGTCTCCACAGGTGAAGATACCTTATCCACTTTGATTTTAAGGGGTCGATTCCGATGCCTTAAATTAATGGGCATTGAACCTCTTATTATTTATGTTCCTTTTCGGCTTCACTTATGGGAACAACTCTTGGCTACCTCTGAGCTACTTCAATTGTCTTTAGCAAATTGGCAGGGTACTTTTGCTTATCATTTACCATCAGATCATAGATTGTCCATTGTCACCAATACACATATAATTTTGGAAGAAGTTCGTTGCTCTTTTCCTCTCCCAGATGCTTTGACCTTATTTGTGGATGGAGGAAAAACATATGGTGCGTGCGTATGGAAACTAAACGAGAAGTGGCATACGAAAATTACCCCCCCCTCAAAAATCAGCTCAACGAGCAGAATTGGCTGCTGCTATGTTGGCTTTTCAAACTTTTCCTGACACGCCATTTAATCTAATTGTGGATAGTCAATATGTTTACAACTTAACTATATGCCTCACAGGGGCATATGTATCCCCAGGAACGGAGGAAGGGCTACTTGCTCTTTTCTTATCATATCAGCAAATCTTAGAGCAGCGTAGATGTCCTTATTTTGTTGGGCATATGCGTAGTCATTCCCATCTTCCTGGAATCCTTGCTGAAGGAAACCAGCGAGCTGATGCCTCCACACGTGTGGAGCACTTACATTTATCTAAAACAACTCCGTGGGACAGCCATTCTTACTTCCATCAAGGGGCAAAAGCCCTTATCAAACAATTTGGCCTCTCAGCTACAGAAGCTGCTGCAATTGTCCAGCAATGTCCTACCTGCAGTAAAATTGCTACAGCTATACCCATGGGAGTAAACCCTAGGGGTTTGCACCGTAATGCCCTTTGGCAAATGGATGTCACGCAGTATCCCTCCTTTGCCCCGTGGAAATATCTACATGTTAGTATTGACACATTTTCTGGGTTTATTATGGCTACCCCACAAAGGGGGGAGACTGTTAAGCATGTCATTAATCATTGTCTCCGCACTTTTGCCTCCTCAGGGCCACCTAAGGAGCTAAAAACAGATAATGGTCCTGCCTATACTAGTTCAAACTTTGCTCAATTTTGTGATCGTTGGTCAATTTGTCATAAATTTGGTATTCCCTATAACTCTCAAGGACAGGCAATTTGCGAGCGAGCAAATGGCACTTTAAAACGCATGCTCGAAAAATTTAAACAACAACAAAGGGGGAATTCCCCGGGACTTCCGGGAATACAAGACACTCTTAATATTGCTTTATATTCTTTAAATTTTCTAACTCCCACCGGCTCGCCTCCAGCTACAGCGGCAGACCGGTTTTTCCCTTCTTCTGTTTCTTCCACAGAAAATCGCCCTCTGGTCTGGGCTCGGTTTCTCCCAGACCCTACGTGGTGCGGCCCATTTAAACTTATTACGTGGGGCCGCGGATATGCTGCAGTGGAAAATGAAAATGGTATTCGTTGGGTGCCTGGCCGCTGTGTTCGCCCTTACCACCCAAAACCTTGTGGGCCAGATCAAAAGACCCGGGATGCTGGGAACGGAGATATGGCGGAAAAATGTATTCCTGAACGATCTGGCGAGGACAGCGAAAGACCTCAATCTGACTAGATGCTGGCTGTGCATGCATATCCCGGGCACCTCTCGTTGGGGATTACCTTTGCATGCCATTCCATTTAACGAGTCTGGATGGAAGGACCCGGCCCTGAACTGCGATGTTTCTACTGTCTTCCCTCTCAATGCCACCCTTGCAGTGGAGTTGGTGCTGTTCGAGGCAGCTTTGGTCTGTTTTCACCATTCTGGTCTGACTCCTCACAATGCTACAGACATGGGAGAATACCCTTTCTGTAATCAAACTCTTCCTTGGAATGGCACTGGTGCAGGTTGCAATGTTTATAGTGATAATTATACGATTTATGTGTCATGTCTGCAGTTTCAGGCTCTCCAAGGATTTGCCAATAGTTCTTCTGGCCCGGCAAGCTGGACTGGTCCTATCTGGCTCCTGTGTGGCACAAAAGCTTATAAACATTTGCCGAAATCTTGGTCTGGAATTTGCACAATGGGTTATGTGATCCCTACCGTATATAAAATTAACAATCTACCTGTCGGTCGGCTGCGCAATCGTCGGAATATTGACAGCAGCCCGATTGGTTTCCATTGGGACACTCAGCTCAGCCGTGGATTACTACCACCTTTGGGTGTGGCTATGAACTACCGTGATTTACATTTACTGAATAACTGGACTATGGTAATGTTTAATGAAACTATCCTTGCTTTAAAAATGGTTAATCAGGAACTTGCAGAAGTACGGAAAGTGGCTTTACAAAATCGTTATGCTTTAGATATTGTATTAGCATCTAAAGGAGGGGTTTGTGCTCTATTACATTCCCATTGTTGTGTATATATTCATGATAATGAGATTAATATTTCTCATACTGTAAGCACCATGGAAAATTTGATTGCTCAGAATCCTTTGGTAGGGACTGGTTCTGGTACCGTAGACATATGGGGAGCCATGTGGTCCTGGCTGCCGGATGGGTCTTGGATCCGAAGGATGGCTATATCGATCATTTTGATACTGGTTGCTCTAGTAAGTATCTGTTGCTGTATTCAGTGCTTGCCTTCTTTGATAGCCATGGTAAGAGGTTTATTTCAACAAACGCAAGAAATACATGTTACTACTTATTATGCTCGTGATGGTCATGAAATAGAAAAGGGGGAGATGTGGGATTAATTGTTCTGATTAATGATGCTCAATGTGTTATGACATATTCAACTCATGCTTAATTGGTGAAAGTTATTATCAGTAGGCTGCTGGAACAGGGGAGTTGCTTCAAAGAGAGATGCTTCAAAGAGAGTCAGGAATGTGGTCTTATCTGGAACCATGAAGTAACGGAATGAACTGATTTTAATGAACTGACTTTGTGTTATTATTGCTTGGCTGAGATTGTGTAACTTTGCTTTTGCTAAATAAAAGAGTGCTTTGGACTTCGGTTCGGGGCATTTCATCCCGAGGAAATACCCTGTTTCCATGTCTCATGATTTGCCGGGTTAACCATTTAATTGCCTCAAAACGTGCCTCATATTATTGCTATAAAAATTATCCTCAATCTTCCTCTTATAATCAGTCTTGGCCTTCCAAAACCTTTCTTCAGATTAGCTCTGGCAACACTGTATCTTGCCCCAGCATCAGACCTAAAGGCCTTGGTTCTCTCATGCAAGAGGCGCTGGACTTCCTTGGTCATCCAGGGTTTCTAATTGGGATAGATCCTAATATGTATATACACAGTTATAGTATCTGTGCAATGTTCGATATAGCACAGAACAGTTGCAGTGTGCTCCTCTAGGTCAGGTGGTAAAAGATGTCTCAATTTGTTTTCTCAAAACAATCCTGAAGTTATTGGGAAACATCTTGTGGCCAAGATTTCATTGTCTTTATTATAGGCAGAGCCCATCTCCTAAGACGGATGTATGCTGGTGCTAAAAGCAGTCCCATATGGTCTGATTGACCCAAATGTGGTAATTGTATGACCTTATAGGCATGTTTGATGTTGGCATGTACTTTGTCCAATATGTTTGCTCCTCTAGTAGCACACTTAACATGATGATAAAATCAGCTTGATTAAAGTCCCCCACTATGATATGCACAGCATTAGGATACTTATTCTGTGATTACTGACAATGTTATACAAGAATCCCAAAGCCATGGTAGTATTGACATCAGGTGGGATATAGACTGCAATAATCAAAACCATGCTGAATTCCCGTGGAAGATATAGGGGTTTATGTTTAAGAGACATAAACTCCAGATCCATGGAACTGTGGCTGTCTACAGTCTTTGTATTAATACTCCAGCTTTTGTTCACATAAAGGCTTAAATCTCTTGCAAATCCCTTTGCTCTTGCCAGAATCTCTACTCCTGTCCTGCCGATATACTATGTAGCCTTCCAGCTCAACAGCTGCATCTGGAATGAGTGAATGAAGCCAAGTTTCTGTGATTAGCAAAACACAGCAGTTCTTGATGAATTTATTCTTTGCAATCTGGAGCCTTAATTCATCCATTTTGTTAGTCAGAGATCTTGCATTGGTAAGAAATATACTTGGAATTGAAGGCTTGTGTGGAAACTTTCTCAGCCTAAAGAGAACCCCAGCACGGCATCCTCTCTTCCACTTCCTGTTCCTCTTTCTCTGTCTCTTCCTCCTTCCTGCAGGGATAGGATCCATGGCTCCCCTAGAATCCTAGCTGCCTCCTTTGGTATGTTATGAGAATGTATAAAATTGTCCGTAATAGCCTTTTCACATTTCAGTCCAATTTGTAGCAAGGCTTGCTGACTGTAGATGCCCCTTGCCCCACAGGATTCAATCAAGTAAAGAATTCAAAACACACACAGAATCATACATACCATACACCGAAAAAAGGAGCGGCCAGCTGCAGCATCCATTTGCGCTGCCATTTTGAAAACTTTTTAAAACTGATGTGGGTGAAGAAAACAATGTGAAGCAAAACAGGGAAGTATAAACTTCATAGCAAAAGCTAAGATGTTGAAATCATAAAGGTCTCACTGAGGAAAGTTCTTCAGTAAATTGCTTTTTATAAAATGGAGAAGGACATTGAACGAAGGCATGACCTAATCATTAAATGTAATTTGAACAGGAGCATATCTGTAAAGTGATTGGGGAAGTGTCCCATCTTCAATCACATATTCTTTCTCAGTCGAAGCTTGACCTGCAATACTAGAGCAAATTATGCCTGGAGAGAGTGCATAATTTTGCAATTCAGAACAGCACCCAAATCTTGGCAAAATCTTTACAATTTCTCTTGCATGATAATTAAATGTTTAATTGGCTTTTGAAACACAAGAGAAAGTCAGAATAAGCTTAAAACTATTACCATCTTAAACTGAATGGTGTTTGCTTAAAAATGTCCCTGGATTATTTTTTATACAACTGCAATATTTTATACCATACATATAAATATAAGTTAATATTTTGTCTTTCATATTACATAAATTGTGGCTTTCTTTAATTGCCTGTTCTGTAGATACTGTAGTTGGGATGTTTGCGACTCAACTCCCCAGGAATGGGATTTTCTTAACAACTGGTTCTGTGAGCATAGCCTAATTTGTGGGTATGGCTTGGTGGTCATGTGACTGGCTGGGCATGGCTTGTATTTAAATATTATAAATATTTATATAAATATTGAATTCTTAATAAAAAAAAGAGCAACTTTTACCCAAAATCAGGCAAAGCAGGCAGGCAGATTGAGTTGCTCACAGAATCACAGATTCATTCAAGAGATGTGTGTTTCTGCCACTGCCTACCTGAGTCTGCACTACTTCAGTCTTAAGGAAGGTTGGGCTCTGCTTAAAAGCAGAGCTGAAGATCTAAAGATTAACTAGAAAGCAAGAAATCCAAGGATATCCTGCTTTTTAGCTAATCTAAATCTCCCGGCAGAGCAGTACAGCTAATTTTTTGGGGAAAAAAAAAAGGAAAAATAGCAACTTAGCAGGCAAGTTTGCCAGGTAAGGAGTGAGTGGGTGGGAGGGTTCCCATGGGCCATGTGGGTGGTGCAGCCATGTGTTCCTGCAAAGCCTGGATTAATTGCTTTGGGGGGGTACTCTGGGAGTGACATTTTTCTGCAGACCACCAAAATTTTCTCGCGGTTGGCGACCACTGCATTAAAGAACTCCAGGGCCAAAAGGGATGATTTATCCTGTTATTGCTGCCTACGGATTTTGCAAAACAAACTCATGAGAAAGATATCACAGAGAGGGCTACTATTGAGGCTTTCACAGGGAAGGCAAGCAGCAAAGGAGCACGTCCCGGAACTGCACCAGCAGCAGGGAGTTTGCTTCGGTGGCTTTGGCTGCAGTAGCAAAAGGCAAAAGGGGAGCAGTGGGGGGGAGGGGGGAGGAGAGCAACATGAGAGAAAGGTGAGCAATGGTGGTGAAAGAAGTGCAGCAAAGGAATGGGGCAAATGGAAAGCAGTTTGGGGTGGGAAAAGGAAAAAAGTGGGGGAGTGTATGTGTGGCAGCCCCTGCTGAAATGGGGCTTTGAGCACCTCTATGTCCCAGTCCTCTCACACTGCCTCCACATGTGATGGCAGCAGCAGAACTGGCTGCCTCCTGTAAACAGCACTGTCTCTGTCTTCACCAGCGTCCTTTTGTTTTGTCCCAGCAGAAGCGGGCAGAGGTGGCAGAGATGCTTTAGCAACAGTGCTGCTTATGGGAGGCAGGTGTGTCCACTGCCCTACCAGTCGGAGCACCGCTGCTGCTTGCTGTGCCATGTGGTAGGGAGAGCTGGGAAAGGCCGGGGATGTGGGGGCAGGTAGGTAGGCTCCAGCCAGTGCCGCTGGTGAGATGGGGCCATGCCAGTGGGGAAGCCAGCCAGCTGAGCCTGGAGATAGGGGGACAGGTAGGTAGGTAGGCTGACCAAGGCCCGGGGAGCCTGGAGATGGCTGGAGGAGGCTTGGAGATAGTGTGACTTGCAAGCTTACCTGTGAGCAGGCAGATCAGTGGAGAGGCTCATGTCGGCTCCAGGCTGCTTCTCTCACCTCTCCCAGTAGAGCGAAAAGCTTGCAAGTTCCCCTCCTTTTGGGAATTGGCTCCTGCGCAGCAGAGAGAACCAGGATTCAACCAGACTGTTCCTTTTCTGCTGCCCAAGAGCTTTTCCCAAAGGGAGGGGAACTTACAAGCTTTTAGCTCTGCCGCAGCGAAAGGCAGGCAGCAATGGCTGCCCTGGTGGGCAGGCAGAAGCAGGCTGTAGGCATGTCACGCATGCACACAATGTTGTGCATGTGCAATAGGGATTGACTGGGCAGGGAATGGAGAAGCAGGTGGAGAGGGGTGGGGCCAGCCAGAGACTCGATTTATCGGTTCTCCAAACTACCAGGAATCATAACAATCGGTTCCATAGAACCAGGCTGAACCAGTAGAATCCCATCCCTGCAACTCCCCACATTTTTAAAATAATAGGAAAACTGCTATTGACTGACATTCTCAGTCTGAAGTGATGTAACAAAGAACAATTATAATAACATTAATTATAATTAACAATATATTGCTCTGCAGATAGTCTGGATATAAATACCCTCAATTCCATAGTAATACAGATAGATTCCATACTCCTCTATTTTTACAAGAAAGCAAATTGGAAAACAAAGTATTTGAAGAAACTAAATAAAGTTTTGGAAGAGGTACTTGATATGTTTTCCTGTATTTATGTTGAGGTTCCATATCTGTAGCAAAATTCTGTTCATTAATCAATAGTTCAACTGTATACTTATTAAAAAAATCAGAATTGTACCTTTTAAATTTTGCGTTGATCCAAATGTGTAGCAAAATATACATTTGTTCACAAATTTCTTAGAGGATCCTTCTAAAATCCTGTTCTTTTGCTTTGTCCCCTGTATATTTTGTATCTTCCTCCATTCCAGTGTTCCAATGCTATTGGCTATTGGCAGCTAGCGGGCACGTGTGTGTGGCAAATTTGGCAAAATGGCAAATAAAGCACCATAATGCAAGCCCTGCCTCTTTTGTACATGTGTTAATTTCACATGTTTGTTCAAAGGAGCGGGCTAGCTTTGTACATCACCTTGCTTAATTTGTCTCCTCCCTACAGAGTTGCCACTATTGATTAACTTTAAGGGAGATTAACTTTGGTTCAGAACCAGTGGTGGAATTCAATTTTTTTTACTACCGGTTCTGTGGGCGTGGCTTGGTGGGCATGGCATGGCTTGGTGGGTGTGGCTTGGTGGGTGTGGCAGGGGAAAGATACTGTAAAATCCCATTCCCTCCCCACATCTGGGGGAAAGTTACTACCGGTTCTCTGAACTACTCAAAATTTCCGCTACTGGTTCTCCAGAACTGGTCAGAACCTGCTGAATACCACCTCTGTTCGGAACCTTTCTTAAATAAAGTCTTAATTTGTTTGGCTGCTGTGTTTGGGAAATATTTTTTTAATCTTAGAGATGAGATCTGTAACAATAACTGAGTGGTGGGGTCTAAGAAGAGAGCCTTCTCTGCCATTGCCTCCCACCCTATGAAATATTCTTCCTCTGGAAGTAAGGCAGACTCCTGGCTGTCTGAAAAGATGTAAAAACATGCCTTTTTGACCTTCTGTGGGGAGCCCAAAGGAGCACACAGTCGTGGGGTTGGTAAATGCCACCAGAGACAGCCCGTTGTCTTTGCCAACCAATTTTTAACAGGGTTAATTATTCTGATATATTTTCTTAAAAAATCACTCCAAATCTGAACTCATTTTAATTTTTATATACTTTTTTTTTATTTTCATGTTTTATTGTATACTATCCAGAGTCTTGAGGGAGATGGATGGTTTAGAAGTGTGAAATATAAACAAATAACCCTTGCCTCCATTACAAAGTAATATTTGAGGGCATGATGGATCTTGAAGCTCTCATCCATCTAGCAATCCCAAATGGCAGACGGCATCTGTGCAGCTCAATAACTTATAGAAATATTATATTTTCATTATTGTAAGTACTGTACAGAGTAAAATGCTGGCTGAAGCTAATGTTATTGATGTCTGAGTCTACATACAATATGACTTTCAAGTCAGAAATTGTTTTTAGCTTTTTGCCTAAGGTTTTTTTTAATTGACATGCACATTTAAATAACTCTTTTTCATACAGTTAGTTAAGAAACTCAGGCAACTTCAAATCTCAACAAATAAATGCTGTCTTACATATTGGCAAAAAAAATCAGAAAATAAAATACAAGCTGAATAGTTAAGACCTTGTTGATAATCCAAACTCTGTGAAGGACCTTGGAGTACTCATCTCTAATAATCTTAGTGCTAGAGCCCACTGTAACTACATAGCCAAAAAGGCATTAAGAGTTATTAACCTAATCCTGTGTATCTTTTTCTCTGGTAATATCACACTACTAATTAGAACATACAAAACTTTTGCTAGACCAATACTTGAATACAGCTCATCAGTATGGAACTCTCATTATATATCTGATACAGTGGAGAAAGTCCAGAAATATTTCACAAGAAGAGTTCTCCACTCCTCTACTTGTTGCAGAATACCTTATGTCACCAGACTTGAAATTCTAGACCTAGAAAACCTAGAATTATGCCGCCTTCAGTCCGATCTAAGTATAGTATATGAAATCATACATTGCAATGTCCTACCTGTCAATGAATACTGTCCGTGTCGGTACGAAGTTCCGGTGGCAGAGTATTCCAGAGGGCGGGGGCACCCACAGAGAAGGCCCTACCCCTTGGCGCCGCCAGACGACACATAGCGGCCGACGGCACCCGGAGCAGACCCTCCCTGTGGGAACGCACCGGCCTGTTGGAGAACGTTGGTAGAATGCGGTCCTGAAGGTAACCTGGTCCCATGCCATGGGTCGCCCTAAAGGTCAAAACTAGAACCTTAAAGCGAACCCGGAGAGCCATCGGCAACCAATGCAGCTCGCGCAGGAGAGGCGTCACATGGGCGCTACGCGACGCCCCCATAATCACCCTCGCGGCTGCATTTTGCACCAACTGGAGTCTCCGGATGCTCCCCGCAGGGAGCCCCATGTAGAGGGCATTACAATAGTCCAGGCGAGAGGTGACAAGGGCCTGAGTGACCGTGCGCAAGGCGTCCCGATCCAGGAAGGGCCGCAACCGGTAGATCCGACGGATCTGATGAAACGCCCCCCTGGAGACGGCCGCGATGTGATGTTCAAGCGACAGCCGTACATCCAGGAGGACTCCCAGGTTGCGAGCCCTCTCTCTGTGGGGGGCAGAACCTCCCCCCCAATAGCCAGCGAAGGTGTCAGCTGGCTATATCGGGGCGCCGGAAACCACAGCCACTCGGTCTTGGATGGGTTGAGCCGAAGCCTGTTCCCGCCCATCCAGTCCCGCACGGCCTCCAGGCACCTAGACATAGTCCCCACAGCATCGTTGGGGTGGTCCGGAGTGGAGATGTACAGCTGGGTGTCATCTGCATACAGATGACACCTCACTCCAAGACCACGGATGATCTCGCCCAGCGGCTTCATGTAAATGTTGAACAGGAGGGGAGAAAGGACCGACCCCTGAGGCACCCCACAAACCAGGGGCCTAGAGGTGGACCTCTCCCCCCCCGCCAACACGAATTGCGAACGGTCAGAGAGGAAGGAGGAGAACCATCGGAGGACGGTTCCACCAATCCCCAACCCCTCCAACCGTCGCAATAAGATACTATGGTCGATAGTATCAAAAGCCGCCGAGAGATCTAATAGGACCAGGACAGAGGAGAACCCTCTGTCACGAGCCCTCCAGAGATCATCAACCAACGCGACCAATGCCGTCTCAGTGCTATGTCCAGGCCTGAAGCCCGATTGGAACGGATCGAGGTAAGTTGCTTCCTCCAGGTACTGGGGGAGCTGACGTGCCACCACACTCTCAACAACCTTCGCCACGAAGGGAAGGTTGGAGACTGGACGATAGTTGTTTAAAATAGCTGGGTCCAGGGAAGGCTTCTTGAGGAGGGGGCGCACCACCGCCGCCTTCAGGGCGGTAGGAAGCACCCCCTCTCTCAAAGAAGCGTTGACAATCCCCTGGAGCCAGCCTCGTGTCGTCTCCCTGGCGGCCGAAACCAACCAGGAAGGACACGGGTCCAATAAACAGGTGGTGGCATTCAGACCCCCCAGCAACCTGTCCACACCCTCAGCGGTCACAGGCTTCAACCATAACAACACAAGAGCAAACCACAGATACAAACTCAAGGTTAACCGTACCAAACTTGATTGTAGGAAATACGACTTCAGCAACAGAGTGGTCAATGTCTGGAATACTCTACCTGACTCTGTGGTTTCTTCCCCAAGCCCCAAAAACTTTAACCTTAGACTGTCTACTAATGACCTCACCCCTTTCCTAAAAAGTCTGTATGGGGCATGCATAAGCGCACCAATGTGCCTACCAACTGTGTCCTATTGTTTCTTTTTATTTTTCTTATATGTATCCATTTCATGTATCATCTTGTATAAACTATGTTTATACTTATACCTGTTATCTTATAATTGCTTGACAAAATAAAATAAATAAATAAAATAAATAAATAAATTAAAATAACTCTTTTTCATACAGTTAGTTAAGAAACTCAGGTTTCAGAAGTCTCGCATTTCACAGATTTCTTGATAGTTGTGCCATCTGCATTGTTGTGCATTCTATTAGCACTAAGAGTAGTCAATTGAGAGATATAAACATTACTATTAAAGACTGTGAAAATGTTTAAAATGTGTTTAAGTATGTTGCCCTATATATGCTTTTGAGCTTTTATTTCTCTGGGGAAAAAATCTTATCAATAACCTGTAGGTCAGATTGAAATGAGGGATCTTCGACCTTCTCTGAACTTGGTTGTTTTCTTGCAAATATTTCATTACCTAAACTAGATAATCATCAGTACTTATGCTTGTTTATTTATTTGTGTCAGAAACATCACAATTAAAATAATAACTATACGACATAACAGTTAAAATATAAAATACAAGATTAAATTATGTACAAATTAAACAGATCTTGCCCAGAAACCAGCAATATTATTTACATTCTGTCATGCTGCCATGAAGTATGCAAGTGTACACTGATTTGGACACAAAGAGTATTGATGATATTACCTAGTTTTCAAAAAAGAAAAAAGAAAAAAACCAAGCTCAGAGAGCACTAAAGAATTCCCCCAAAATTCTTAAGTAAATCATGATTGCCCAATTTGGTATATAATTCTAATTTTGCACAACTGTATAGTACAGCTTGCTCTTTATCTGTACTGATAGAGAGACTTAGATATCTGGTAATTGAACTGAAGCTGTCTTCCCCTTCAGAGAGTTCAATAGTGGGAACAGAATATACCTTCAAGGGAATGAACCCATCTGACAGGGGCCTAGATGTTATTTCAAAACAGAAAATATCTGGAGTCTTTTGATATATGCTTGTCACAATTTAATGTAATAAATGGGAAGGAAGCAGAAAAAATATACAAATATGAAGAGAGACAGCAATACTGTTGAAAGTATATCATAACATTTGTAGTAATAACATTTGATTGTTTTCTGTACTTCCATAGTAAAGTATATTCAGTACATGCAGAAGATTTCAGGTTCAATCCTAGTTTCTTGCAGCTCATATCAATCTGCTGCATGAAATTTCAGAGATTGCTAGCTTCCATTGATCCCATATGAATCCAGAAATATTTATTTATACATTTTAAACATTGCCTCAAGCTTTAAAAAGATGTAAGTGCTACTCAAGGAGCAAAAGTAATAAGCCAATGCTATAAATATAAAGAAATATAATAATACCAACATTGAATTAAATATTGGATTGAGAATTACACATCAGCACTGTTGGTGCCAATGTCCAAAGACCTTCCAGAATAGTCACACCCTTGCCGTATGTAACAAGAAAAAGGTGTGTCAATCTATTCTTCAAAGCACATGAAGACAGAACAAGAAGCAATGAATGGAAACTAATCAAAGAGAGAACCAATTTAGAACTAAGGAGAAATTTCCTGTCATAACAATTAATCAATGGAATGACTTGCACCCAGAAGTTGTGGGTGTTCCAACACTGGAGGTATATAGTATAGTATAGTATAGTATAGAATCTCCTGCTTGAACAGGTGGTTGGACTAAAAGATCTCCAAAATTACTCTATTATTCTGTTAACCTCCAGAAAATGCTACATGTAGGAATCACTGACATACTAAGCGGCAAGCTTTTTCACAGAAGGAAAGCTCCTGTAGTAAATACTTTCTATTCCCCTCTTGGATTTCTTGGCAGATGGAGACTCTCAATAGGTTCTCAGTTCACTTAATCTGAGCAGTCAAAACCTTCTGGGATAGATACTTGGGGCCTGATTCATAAAAGGCTTTATAGGAAATGATCACCTCTTTATATTGCACATGAAAATAATCTGGTAGTGAAAGTAGCTTCTGCTAAAGCTGATATATAACAATAATGAGATTGTCCCATAGGTGTATCATTATTCAGTTGGAGAAAACTCCAACTGAAATTTTTAGTTGGTCTTCAAGGCAGACTTGTGTAAAGCAAATTACAATAATTCACACAGTAGTTAACAGGTACATGAGTGACCATACTTAGTGCTACTAGTGGCATACAAATTGTAGAAGCTGGATAAAGTCCATTCTGGCCATAGCTTTCTATAAGATGGCACATTGTAGTTTGATGGTTTTCTGTACTTCTGTACATAGTAAAATTGTCAGGGCTCCGGCAATCCACCCCCATTCAAATAATGAGTCTCTAGCCACATCTCTCAGAGTTAAAAATAATCATTTTTAGGAGTGAACATATCAGCGTTACCTGGGTGCAGTCAACTCTGAGACACATCATTCATCTCACCCTTGAACCTGCTCTTCCCTCACTCCCTGGATGTATATTCTCCAATGGGAGACACCCATAGCCAAAAGTCATCTATCATGCTCTCCAGTAATAATCTTGCACGCCAGAAGCTTCGGCCGCCTAGCACTTATCTATGAAAATATTTAAGATATGCATTACTTCCCCCACTCCCTTTCTGCTGACAACTCTAAAAGACCAGAGAAATATTTTTGAATTGACAAAAGTATTTTCAGTACATGCACAAGATTTCAGGTTCAATCCTAGTTTCTTGTAGCTCATATCAAACTGCAGCATGAAATTTCAGAGATTGCTAGCAGCCAGTTTTGACAACAGTACCCCGCATCCAAATTTCAAGTCTGCTCTTCAGAGAAGAGCACAATCTGTTGAGTACCAAAGTATTATAATTCCAGAATCAGTAATATTTTCAGTGACTATCTAATCTAATCTGGATACCTGCATAACTGGATAGAAGCATTCCTGTCAAACAGACAACCAATGGTCAAAATTGGGACCTATCAAATTCTGTACCTGTCAACAGTGGTGTCCTCCAAGGCAGCGTTCTAGGACAAACTCTCTTCATACTCTACATAAATTACCTCTGTGATCATATTAAGAGCAACTGAGTTCTCTTTGCCGATGATGTAAAGCTATTCAACACCACAGAAAATACTGCTACCCTTCAAAAAGACCTCAACTATGTATCAGAATGGTCAAACAAATGGCAACTTCAAATCTCAACAAATAAATGCTCTGTCTTACATATTGGCAAAAAAAAAATCAGAAAATAAAATACAAGCTGAATAGTCAAGACCTTGTTAATGATCCAAACTCTGTCTAGGATCTTGGAGTACTCATCTCTAATGATCTAAGTACTAGAGCCCACTGTAACTACATAGCCAAAAAGGCATTAAGAGTTGTTAATCTAATCCTACGTAGCTTTTTCTCTAGTAATACCACACTACTAACTAGAGCATACAAAACATTTGCTAGACCAATACTCGAATATAGCTCATCTGTATGGAACCCACATTACGTATCTGATATTAACACAGTTCAGAAAATCCAGAAATATTTCACAAGAAGAGTTCTCCACTCCTCTACTTATTGCAGAATACCTTATGCCACCAGACTTGAAATTCTAGACCTAGTAAACCTAGAATTATGCCGCCTTCAGTCCGATTTAAATATAGTATATAAAATCATACATTGCTATGTCCTACCTGTCAATGAATACTTCAGCTTTAACCTTAACAACACAAGAGCACACAATAGATACAAACTCAAGGTTAACCGTACCAAACTTGATTGCAGGAAATACGACTTCAGCAACAGAATGGTGTACTTGACTCTGCGGTTTCTTCCCCAAAACCCACAAACTTTAACCTTAGACTGTCTACTATCGACCTTTCCTAAGAAGTCTGTAGGGGGCATGCATAAGTGCACCAACGTGCCTACAGTCCCTGTCCTATTGTTTCTTTTTATTTTTCTTATATGTATCCATTTCATGCATTCATAACTATGTTTATACTTATACCTATTATCTTGTAAGCGATTGACAAATGAAATGAAATGAAATCAATCAATCAATCAATAATCTGTCTTGTTTGAATTGAGTCTAAGCCATTGTTTTTCTCATCCAGACACTAACAGCTTGCAGACATGAAATGAGGAGAGGCAGATTTGTGAATGATTTGTGTAACTGCTTCTTAGGCAATATCAGGCAATATCCAAATAGCCAAAGATATTCTATACAGCACATAGTTCAAAAGTTTTTGTGCCAAAAGACAAGCAGAACAAGTGATTTTTCAAGCATCGCTTCAGGCAAAACAAACAAAATTTGAGCTTATTTTGTTGTCATGCTTGACAACATGTGATCAGTGAAGGAAGAATATAGGAAAGGGAAGAATCACAAGGAAAGGCTAACTTCCTGAAATAGAGTGTGTGGAATGTGAAAAAACATTCATGGTCTGTCCTCTGGAGAAAAGCCTTTATCTTGTAACAAAAGCTGGTATCCTGCTCTGAGTACACTAGTGAATAGACTATTCTGTCCTCAAAATAAAAGGGTAAACAATTAAAAAGGGTATTCAGAATATATTGCCAGCCTATGGCTTTATTTCTAGTAGCAGGCAAGTAACCTTAAAATGATATATTAGTTTTGACTTTTTCCAGAAATAGAGGAGACAAAAATAGATAAAATTACAATAGGCAAACTATGTCACCTTTACAGATTGGGAAATATTCTTAAATGAATGCCTTCAATCAATCAACTTTCAATGGAGATTACTAGAAAAGTTCTTGGGAAGCTTTCCCATTGACCTTCGGGCCAGGAAGAAGTGATGTGGGAAAGAATTTGTGCCTTGGGAACAAATGATGTAATTTATTCCTTCTGAGAATGGAATTGTGCCTCTTTTTAGTAGCCTGAACCACAAGTCAACCAGAAATTCCTGAATTTTTGCTTGCTCTAAGTGAATCTAAGCAGTTTTGTTTAATCAGCTTGTTAAATCATGGTGAAAATAATGATATATTATTAAATCCTATAGTTCTGGATGATGACTTCAATTTCAATGCATTTATCAGGGGGAAAGTCAGGCTATATGTCCTAGACATTGGGAAAGACACAGCTCAAAAGAAGAATACTGAAAAAAAAGAAAGAAATGGAGGTCCTCGTGATAAAAAAGTGCAATTTTGCAATGGATATTCTATGAACAATGAGTGCCAGCTTCATTTTTAAATGATAGTCTAAAACAGGGGTCACCAACCTTTTGGACCTCATGGACCAAAAAATTCATAATTTTAAATCCTGTGGACCACTAATATGAATTTTGACTGATGGCGGCTTGCTGATGTTGGTGGAGCTGCAGAGCTGCGCTGCTTTTTGTACATTTCACTACACACAAATTTGCACATTATACATGCCACCCCCTACAGTGGAGATTTCCAATCCCACCATGGGCTGGTCCCATATTCTAGAGCTGCAGTAGCCACAAGACTGGCCCTTTGGTCATCCTGGAGCTGCTCTGGGATGACCAAAGAGCCAGTCCTGTGACTACAGCAGCTCTGGAATATGGGACCAGCCCGTGGTGGAGTTGGAAATCTCCACTGTTGGTCTTACCTTCCAGTTCCAGTTTGTATGGCTCTACTCAAGGAAAAGTTTGCTCTTGGCCGAAGGGTGGGGGCCAGCGGGTGGGCAGGCCATATGGGTGGCACAGCCTTGTATTCCTGTGGGCCATGTGGATGGTGCAACTTTGTATTCCCACGCAGCCTGGATTAATTGCTTTGGGGGGTGCTTTGGGGGAGACATTTCTCTGCGGACCACTAAAATTTTCTCGCAGACCACCAGTGGTCTGCAGCCCACTGGTTGACAACCACTGGTCTAAAATACATACATAGTAGAATTATTATATAGTATAAAACTAAATGTTCTTCTTGTTGGCTATTTTGACATATTTCCTATGTTTTCATGGAAATAAATGGAAATGTACCTGGCTATTGCTTACTTCTGGAATGTTTTTCCAAGTTTTGAGTCAGGGATATAGACCTGATATTTCTTGGTATTTCCTCATTCCTAATAGTAAATAGATTTGATTTGATAAATAGATTTCCTCTTGCCTGTACTAATTATATCTTTTAGATGTCACTTCCTGCTTCTTTGTTTGCTTGTTGTCTTCTTTTCCTTCTCTCTTGCACATCTGCATTTTTCTAGGCAAATGGCCTGGATGGGATGAGGCTGCTTATGGGTATTATCATGGTCCCCAAAAAATAACAGGGTGTGGCTCAATTAACCAGACATCTGGAACACCAGATGTGTAGAAATGAATGAATGAATGAGTCCATCTCTTTTCTACTTTGAGAAAAAGCCTATCCTTGAAGAAATAGGGATGGAAAGCATTTTTGCCTGGTTGCAGCTGTTTTCCCCAAATGCAGAAAACAACCCCAGCTTCATTCCCTTATACTGTGGAAATGTGGTTTTTTACCTCTCTACTGTAGGATTGCATATGTGTAGAATTCATGTCATCAGTGAAAAACTGTTCCTCTTCCATTTCACTCAGGATGCTGATATCAGAGCCAAATAGAGTAAGACTCATTCTCCTTGTCTCCACTTCCTTTGATATTGGTAAATGTTTAAACAAATGTTTAAAAATGCTAAGTTAGTTAAAAAATGTTATTAACTTCATAGATTTAGAGACCAGTTGGCAAGGGCATTTCTAAATGCTCTCTCAGTCATTTCTGTAATGTGGCTAGGAGTTAAATGTCAGATTCTTGAAATAAACTACTTACTTTTTCATTGGTTATGTTGTATGTTGTTCCCATTACATGTTACAGTTTCATGAAATGGAATTCTTTTTGAGATCTTCCAATGTTTCTTGGCTTCAATTAATGTGGCTAAAGGATTATTGGCACGCAAGACTGGGACCATCAGGTCAATAGGATCTGAAACACAACTTTCCCAATTAAACATAGCTTTATTCTGCACCCCTTTGGAGAAACAAACATTTGTTAGAGAGTTGAACAAAGAGAATGACATAAATCCTTTCAAAAATATAATATTATAGATTATTTTGCTTTGTTGGGTCTCAAAATGTTGCTTCTAATGTGAAGGAAGCCTTCATTTTTATTCTTATTCTCAGGAAGCTTGAAAAATTTTGGAGGGAGATGATGGTTTTCAATTTACTTGATTATTGGAGTTGCTGATTTTCTCTTCTAGTTCATCCTATGTTTCTACTTAGAGTATGTAATCAGAAAACAATATCAACCAAAACAACAGGACAGGTTTTCTTATGATGTCATCTTTTGGGATTTAATTGAAGCCAGAATCACTACTAATAGAAGACAAAATGTCCATACCCATCCTTTGGCTACTTCATATAGAATAAAGGTAGGAACCAAAAGCTGTATCCATGATAACTTCATATACATTCTTTTTAAAAGCAAATTGTATTTTGTCTTAATGAATGGTAGGGATAAATGCAGAAGAATTTTTCTGTACCTTATTAAAGAAAAGGTAAAACCATCATCTGCATTTTGTAACAGGTCATAGTTTAGACTTGACCTTATAAGGTTTTCAGGAAAGTTTCATAGAAATGGTTCAGGCCTCATTAACATTCTTGAGATCATGTATTTCTAGTCTGTCCTCTGCCTTCTTAGGAAAAGATTCCATTTGAGAGAAGGTGAAACCACAGTTCTTGTGCTGCAACACAGGGCTGAGTCTTTAGATTATTTTCACTACAAAACAGCCAATTGCCTCTCAGAGCTGTTACCATTCCAGTTAATCTAATACTAATAGGCAACAAATAGCTCCCCAATATTGTCCTAAAATATTAAGAACTTCTGCACTTTTTGTTAATACTTGTCTCACTTACATCCAGAGCAATCATGTAAGGAAGATTAGGGAAAGCAATTATAGAAACTTAACAGAATTCAGGTCCCATATCTTATTGATGCAAGAAGGTACTTCTAGTTTTCACTTGTTCCACACTGTTTACTAAAAGCAATGAGAAATAGCTCAAATAAATTTTAAAAATGGGAGCACAATCCAGTAAATAACTGCATGTAATCTCACAACTTTTATACATTGCAAGAAATATTTTTATTGTAGTTGTTCTCTTGCCGCTAGGTTTATGAATCCATAAACTGTTCTTGCAAATAAATGCCAGGCTGGAGCCCAGGAGAATGCGGATGCAACTCTAAACACTTACAAACACTTTATTGCTTCATAAACTCTGAACCAAATGAAGTTGTTATAATATTACATTTTACGTGTGAAATATGCATCTACTGGTTTCTATGAGAATTGTGCTCCTTAGTTATTAAGTTGGTTGTCTTCTCCAGCCTCCCTCCACCAATTTCGACTTGAGTACAGATCTATTTGGAAACTTTCTATTATATAAAACCAGAAAACCTTCCCTTTTTCCTCTCTAAATTTGGTGATTTACCCATAATGCAGAAAGCTTTTAGTCAGGATTTGCTATGGTAACAACCAACTCAATGGAACAGTGGAAAATTTAGGAAACTAGTAATTTTATGACAGATAATAAAGTATATGTGGTTTTAAAGAAAATATTACAAAAGTATAAGAAAGACTCCAAGCATGTTATTTTATTCAGGCCAAGGGAATAATGTCTTGAAATTGAACAAAATAAAAATGTCTTAGTTTCTCTTACAAAGTTCTCCTGAATTATGCTGTTGCTCCTAAAGAGGTAAGCAACAATATAAAATGTTACAATATAGTGTAGAGGGTAGGTGTGCCCTGGAGCGAGGAGGATTGGGTCCTACTGCTTCTTAATCTTTCAGGTTTATGACTGTTCACAGTGCCCTATTAATTACTTTGGAGTATATGTGACCTGATGACCTTTAAAACCAGAAAATATTTCTCATCCCCTTTAATATTTTTTATTACTGGTTCTGTGGGCGTGGTTTGATGGGCACAACAGGGGAAGGATACTGTAAAATCTCCAGTCAGAGGTGGTATTTGCTGGTCAGAACCTGTTGAATACCACCTCTGCACCTGCCATGTACAAGGGCATTCTTCTTCCAACTTGCAAAGTATTGGTTTGTCATAGTACAAAGTGCCCAGATGTTTTTGGTATGGTAGGCAGACGTGTTGACCAATGCATGTTCAAATATGAAGAAAGAAACACATTGGCCACCATCTCTGATGATACAGCCCTGGAGCCAAAGAACTAAATGGGAAGTCTGAGAATACAATATGACTTCAAATGCTGATAGGACCAAAATTCTCCCAATTTCCAATTCTGTACATTTACTAGTAAAAATAATTTACTAGTGGAGGCTAATTTCTAATATATTATAATCGTATCTTTTGTTTAAGCTTCTTTTTATAATAGTAGTGTGCCAATTTAATCAATATTTTTCTCAATATTGACTTAAAACATCTTCATACTATCATACAGTCATCACTAAAGTGATATAAAGACTCTCATTACTGTTATTTTCCATAATAATGGTTGGATGACTTTAGAAGATGCCAAAAATTATCTGCATATCAACCATATGACAATAGCCAGTTAGGAAAACTTGTGAGTTACACTTTGATCCCTCTGCCCTTAGATCTTCTAAACCTGGGCTACAAATATCTAGCTCAAATGGCAAAGTTTTCTGTATTCTTTTCCTGCAATTTAGTGGTTGTCTGAATTGTTACATCCCAAATCTGCTAGCACTGATATTATATATCATCCCAATAGGTAAATGATCTGAGAGTTGGGACTTTCTGCATATCAGAGTCCAATATGCAGGCTAGATTTCTTAAAATTGGGTTGGCTAGAAGTACATGTATGAAGGACCATCATTTGATTTAAAGGCAGGGATTTTCAACAGGAGGTGTATGCACCCCCTGAGGGTGTCAGAGGATATTCCAGGGAGTGCGAAAACTTGGGTTTAAAAGTTTCAAAATTATAGTATATATGCATAATTATATGCATATAATGATTTATTTTTGTAAGGGATGTGAGAATATATCAGAAGCGTTCTAGGGGTATGGGGTATAGAAAAGGTTGGGATCCCATATTTAAATGTAACTGCTCTCAATGCTGCTTTGAATGCTGCTTAATATATTTTTATAGAAGCTTTTAAAAAGGAAAAGGAAAATTATTTGATTATGACCTCTTTATTTTTAAAGTTGCATTCCCAGTGCTTGTATAATGTGCTTTGTTGAAGTATTAGTCACCCCAGAAACATTGTGCAATGCAAGAGTAAAACTCAATTATAATTCCTGTGGTATGGCTGATTTGGGCTGATGAGTATTTTCAGCATTGAAAAGCTTGGTTAACAGGCTGCATTTGCCCTCTTTTGTTTTAATATTACAGCCTAAATATGTAAATGCTCCTTGGAGATACACATATAAGAGGCAGATAAAAGAATAGCTCATGCTTTAAGTGTTCTGTTCTTTTGGCAAATAAGTTTCAATCAGCATATTAAATGAACATCCTGAAACATTGGTAATTATTTTGCAAGTAGTTTGAAATAATTTCTTTGCATCTTCTTTTAGGAAATATATTATTTATTCATTTGACTTCAATCTATTCAATTAATAGTTCTTTAGAAAGTTCTTATTATGATAATTATAAAAGCACATTAGTATTTCTAAATATGGATAATGAATTTATTCTCACTCACAAAATACTTGCTTCTACTATATTATTTCTTTAAAATTAACTCAATTATCTTAATTATCTTTTTAATTATTTGTTCATTTTGACAAGTAGTGCAAAGGGGAGATTAAAAGAAGTCAAGATTGCTCTTTTCACTTCTTTGATTCTCATTGGACATCTCTGATTTTAGGTGATAAGAGAAGATTCTTGTCTAATATTTTGTTTGAATTGAGAGATATAAATTCCTAATGAGAAGCAGAGTTTCCCAATCCTGACAAATTAAAAATGTATGGATTTCAACTTCCAGAATTCCCTGTGCTGCTGGGGAATTCTAGGAACTGAAGTCCACATATCTTAAATTACCCATGGTCGGGGAAACTCTGGGTTACAAGATTGACTGTGCTTTGAAAATGATTAGAAAGAAATGCCTTGGAACTTGTGTAAGTTCTCAAAGCCAACCCCTTTCAGCTTCCATATATGCTTGAAAAAAAAGGGGGAGGATCTTGTAAAAATTATGTTAAACTCAGTAGGCGAATTCCATCGAGTTGTGAAGAAGCCTTAAAAAAACCAGTCCACTTAAGTGAGAAATAGAGGGATCACTCAGGACTTGTGTTCATGCAAGCCCAACATACTTCTTTCCAAACATTTTTAAAACATGCATAGCTGCCACAAGCAACTTAGTGAATGTGGAGTGGTTTCAACATGATAGAGTATTCAAACCCATCGTGATATTCTAATTTTCATCACCAGTTGGTGCTGAGTTGAGTTATATTCAAATCAATGCAATCACACATTTCCCATTAACATTCTCCTCTTATTTAAGAATGATAGTATGAAAAGCCTTCTGTTGGGTGACATATATTAGATAATTCAAACAAATGCAGTTGAAATATCTTATATCCTTGCTGTATTGATTCTAGCAAAACACATCCTTTCCTTATCAATATGTTCTCCCATTCCATTACAATAATTAATTTTGGTTGGCATTTCTCTGCATATGAGAAAAGGGGAAAGTCAAATGTCTATAGTCTCATACCCAAAGTACTTTTATACTTGATTTCTCTTTAAGAACATTTTTTTGGTTTGGCAAACATCTTTAAAGGGCTTTGTAAGCACATTCTACTTAATAAGATTTCAGAGGTCTGTGCCTGGGAACCAAGCTTATCAAAGCTTTATTCTCTGGATACTCAGACTGACTATTTAATCAGTTGTCTTAAATCTTTTCCTGGAGTAGCTTCAAGCCAATTGCTTTTTAGCTTCTGGGCACATTTCAGCTATTGGGCACAGTGTGAAAATGTCATGGGTGCTTTGCCAAAATGGCTGCTATAGATGGTGTTCAGTCATTGATGATAATGATCACCTATTTACAAGAGTGCAAATGCATTTCAATTCTTGCTAGCAACTCCACCAGCCCTGAAGGATTCTGACTATCGCTCCTTTGTTCTCATTTTTCTTAGGTAGGTGGGAAAGTTTCTAAGCAATATCACTGGATTGCAGCTGCTTTCTACTTTTACTTTATATTTTTTATCTCCCCCCCACCCCTCCAAAAAAATCTATAGAGCTTCTGCAGAGCCAAAAGCATTCTTATAAATAAATACAATGGTAGACATTGCCTCTTTCTTTCAAATGTTTCTGGGAAAAAGACCCTCACAACAGTTATCTTTCATCTGCTCCAGCTTTTTCTTTTCTACTTTCTCTCAATAAAGCTACTTTTGTAAAAGGGATGTAACAATATAAAATTGCAGAATTTTATATTGCTACATCCCTTTTACAAAAGTAGCTTTATTTAAACTCACTCCACTAGTGCACCTGAGTAGCCCAGATATTTTTCAACATATGTTTGCTCAGTTGAAAATGAAACATCAGAGCCTTAAGAAACTGGGAATTTTATTTTGAAGCTTGAAACGAGAGAAATATAGTGTGGCTAATTCATGATTATTACATTTTTATTTATTTACACTAATTTATATGCCACCTACATGCCAGATAATAAAGGAATATGTCAACCTGTTATAACATAGCATCCATTTGTCACTGTTGCAAATAATTCAGCACTGTCATTCAACAATGAAAACCACAAATATTTCTGTGAGATTTCTAATACAGATTTTATCACTGAGCAAAAGCACATGAAATCAGGGGAATAAAAAAAGTCCTGATCTTAGTTTTATTGTTTCACTGTTTTTATTGTTTTTAAATTTGTTTTATTTATTGGTTTTATTTTTATTGTGAGCTGCCCAGAGTTACTTAAGATGGGCAGCCATATAAATCTTTTAAATAAATAAATACAATGTACCTGGACTTTTTTGACACTCTATAGATCCAATGGATGCTCATGTGTTAAAGGCAATGTATAAATTCTTTGTGAGATCATTTATCAGGCTTTTCAAATGGTGGCAGGGTTTTCCAAATATTAAATCTCTGCTAGCCATCTGCTATATTCAGTCCCAATAGTGCATCACAGGTAGAATTAGTGACATAGATATATGCACCTTGGACTGATAACTTCATAATGTAAATCCCATAGAAATATGGGATATTTCCATATCCCATATGACTTTTGTATAGACATTCAAAAGACTGTATTGGCACAGATTGTTTTCTTAAATCTTTCAGATAAATTATGTTACGGGTGAAGATGCCAAAATGATTAGCTTCCAAGGATGAGATAGTGATACCTTAACAACTTTTCTTACAGAATGATTGATATCCCACTTATTTTCTTAAAGAAAGATGAAAACAAAATCTAATTAATTTTGATTACCCTTATTCATTTCCCAAAGCATTCTAGTGAATGGATTTGTAAAAATTAATAACCTATAGAATTGATTTATAGGTACTCATATTCATTTTGGAAGTCAGCATTCCCTGTAAACTAAACTGTTACCCACAAGACAGCTAGTTTGGCCCAATGGTTAAGTATCAAGGTAGAAGCCAGGAGACCATGAGTTCTAGTCACACCTTAGACCAGGGGTCTTCAAACTTGACAGCTTTAAGATTTGTGAACTTCAACTCTCAGAATTCCTCCTCCAGTCATGTTAACTCAGGAATTCTGGGAGTTGAAGTCCACAAGTCTTAAACTTGAAGACCCTTGCCTTAGACAGCAGGGTGGCCTTGGACTAGTCATTCTCTTACAGCCCTCAGAAACAAGCAATGGTAAACTGCTACCAAAAACTTGCCAAGAAAACATCAGGGAATAGTCACCAAGACACCAAGACTCAACAATCACACACACACACACACACACACACCACCCCATAAGAAACCTGAGAAAAGCTTTCAGATAGATTTATTTTTTGGTCAAATATAAGGAACAATAGGTGATGTTTTCTTAGTAAATTTTACTGCTGGCCAATTCTTGGCTTGTAATCATATTTTTCATAAGTTAACTTCTTTCTCTATCCATGTGAAGTAGCTGTATGAACTTCCAGAGCACTTTACAAAGAAAAAACAGAATACTTATATGAAATAAAATAACCAATAAGAAAGAACTTGCTGGAAATGTATAACCACAGCTTAATAAGAGGAAGAATTTCATCCTAGAATTTTAAATGAAGAGTATGTATTCACAGGAAATCAACTTTTCTGTAATTTTAAAAACCATCATCCATAGTCATATCTAAATCCGCACATTGATTTTGGTCTAGAAATGTAGACACTGCAATTGTCTCAGAAGTCATGATATGAATGTTGATATTCTGCAGCTGAAGTTTCTGAAACATCAAGAGCAGATCTACATTGTCAAACAGACACCATTTATTCTTCAATATGGATATGGCCCATTATCTGGATGAATTCAAAACAGAGAAGCCCTCTTTCCAAAAAAATAAAGCTTTTAAATAAATGGATCCAGCTTTCCTCTTTTTATCATGGCAACTAAGCTCAAATGATTTTAAATCACATGGGGCTTTCTTGTTCTGTTTTAATTCTAGAATAACAAAAATAATTGAGTCTTATTTTAACATTGATAACAAATGGATGCTTAGAAGGCTATATCCATATAAATAGGCTAGCCACAGTCATTCATCAGTACATAGACAGGCAAAGTAGAGGAACAGCAAATATGAGCAAAAGTGAAACTTCACAATTGCAGAAAACAGCACTGAAAATAAATGAAACACTCTGACTTTTTGGAGTATATTTCCCCTGCCAACTGTATCCTGTTAGTTTCAGCCCATTTTGGCAGAGCAGGAAATCTGCTCCTATAGTGGGGCCTTGGTACTTTCTGAGCTTGGTTATTTTCTTGCAAAAGTTTCATTACCAAAGTTGATAACATCATCAATGCTACAATGGAGAGGAGTTTTCTATCTTTTTATATACTAGTGCCTTGTCCTGTCAGTGTTGCTGGAGAGTGGTCTTGGTGGGTCTAGGACATTTAGATGCCAACCCTTGGATGTGCCCTCTTCACTCCCAGCCAACCACCACTGCTAAAGCACAGCTAGCATTCCTCCTCCGATGGCCCACTGCCAGCAATCATCCACTGCCAATGCCCCTTAGTGCTGCAACCCCAGCCCTTTGTCCCTGCCCATTTCCTGAGGCAGGTTTGATCCAGGCATTTGGTTGCACCAGACAAATAGGTTCCAGAAGATTGGGGGGTGGGCAGAAGCAATGCCCAGAAGCAATGCCCAACACTCTTACCTGTCTGCCTCCACAGAGGTCCCAGTGGCTGCTACTCCCACTGCCACTCCTCTTTCTCTCTTCTCGTCCCCTCTGGTCCAGGTGACGGATCTGCAGAGCCACAAGAAATGGGAAGCTTTTGTGCAGCAGCTTTGCTGTTTCCGACACCTTCTTTTTATAACTTGAGTCCCATCCCTCTCTGCATGACCTGTCAGAACCACAGCTCTAGAGCCATCCAATTGGTTGAAAGCATCAAAGGGCCAATTAAGGCACTAACTACTGCTTGGCAGCCCCTTTAAAAATACTTGCAGAGCGGCCATGGCATTTAAAAAAAACCCTGCCCCCTCAGAGCTCCCGTGATCACTTCACACACCGCCAATGGCATGCTGCCCCCTCAGTGTCATTGCTGGTGGCTATTTGTCTGGTACAGACAAATCCCCAGGTCAAACTCTGCCACAAGAAATGGGCAGGGATAAAGGGCTGGGGGTTGAGGGCCAATGAGCCATTGATGGTGGCCAGTGGAAGAGGAAAAGCTAGCTGTGGCTTGGCAGCAGAAGTTGGCTGGGAACGAAGTATGTGGGGCTAGGGTTCAGTGCCTAAATGTCCCATTCTGGGAAGAGAAGACTGGGTTTTAGTGCCAGACAATACTGAGAATGACATTTGAAAAGTTGTAAGAAATGTTCAACTGCGCTGTAGTAGAATCTCATCGGATATGAAAAGTTGCTACAACCTGGCCTATCTGGCTAAAGAAAGTATTTAGGAGACTAAATAGGAGAAATATGAACTTTTCAAAGAACTGTAGTAATGAATTGCAGAGTAGAAATGCTTGTGAAGCTTATCTGTTAAGGATTCTGCTACTATATTATTCAATTTAACCATAATGTATTATTTAACACATTTATTAAATAATAACTTACATATTTGATCTGTATAACTGCAAAACCATTCCTCATTGTGATGTAGCTAGATTTCAGTTGAATATTATAGACCTATAAAAACACTCTATCTAATGATGTCACTACTAGAGATGCATGGCATATAATTATTCATCCCTTCATTACTGAAAGCCACAACCTATGTACTTCCAGCATTAAGTGGCTGTAATGGAAGGAAAGTGCAAGTTGACTGTCTACTGTTGACCTCACCCCTTTCCTAAGAGGTCTGTAGGAGGCGTGCATAAGCGCACCAACGTGCCTACCGTCCCTGTCCTATTGTTTCTTTTATATTTTATTTTTCTTATATGTATCCACGTATTCATAACTATGTTTTACTTATACCTATTATCTTGTAAGCAATTGACAAATAAATAAATAAAAAATAAATATAGGTACAGTATTCTGTGCTGCTTGGATGATAGTATGTCAGTTGGAGTGCATTTTCTACAGCTCTCCTTATCAGAAGTTATTTGACTTGTATGTGAAAAGAAGAAAGAAAATCATCAGTTGCAGTAATTTTACAAGGCATAAGTACAATAATAAACAAAAGTGAATATAGGGCTATAGATTTCTGATCAGTTACAATTGTCAGAGATTCAAATGGAGGATAGAACTTCAATTATATAGGGATTTTTCCATACATAGCTACACAAAATATTCAAAGCAAATTGCCAAATATGATTGATTCCAGAAGCTAGAATCCAAATAATAAACTCCCCTGTGGTGGTCTGAGTTCTGCAGACAAAGTCCTCATGGGCATATACCAAACAACTGGATGAATAAATCAAATGAATTTTGCACCTGACTAACAGCTCCATCTGGGAGAAGGCTTCAGCTAAGCTTATTTTCTCACAGCAAGCTTTCCACTTTCAACATAACTGGCAGGTTTTTATAGATGGGAGTGGGGTTGTAATTCTGCAGTATAATAAGTAAGGATTAGTATTCAGGCAAAACAAGTCTTCAGTAGGGTTAATGGCATCTGATCATGAGTCAGGTATAAAGGACTGCAATTAAAAAAAATAAGTGGGGCTAGACCTACAAAGAAATCTGATTCAATTGGTCCAGAATGCAGTGGCATGGATAGTTATGGGCATATCTCAATATGCCCATGTGACATTTCTTCTCTGAGCTGCAGAGACTGCCAGTTTGCTCCTGGTGCAATTCAAAGAGCTGGTTATGAGCTGTAAAGCCCTAAATGTTATAGGGCCAGCACAGTTTCAGCCCATTAAATCTATCTACAAAAGGTAGAGCAAATTAGGAAACCATTTCTGTTTGAGATATTTTCTCTGATTATATTTCTGACCAGTGGTGGGATTCAAAATTTTTTATTATCGGTTCTGTGGGTGTGGCTTGATGGGCATGGCAGGGGAAGGAGAGTGTAAAATCTCCATTTCCACCCCACTTCTGGGGGAAGATTACTGCAAAATCCCATTCCCTCCCCACCCCACTAACCTGCTTTTCAGTTCTGTTCTCCTGTGCAGGGTAACAAAAAAAGGCCCATCTGATCAGCTGGGACTCCGGAGGCAGAGAATAGATGGGGCCGGGGCCAGTCAGAAGTGGTATTTTCCGGTTCTCCAAACTACTCAAAATTTCTACTGTTGGTTCTGTAGGCTACATCACTCTTTTTTCCTGCTCTGCATCTCAGATGTATTGCATTTCTCTGCTTAAAGATAGTTCAGATGTAATTCATCAATGCGGTATGGAATGTGTAAAAAGGCCTTGTAGACAAATGCTGCTATCTGTATATCCTTCCAACAACTCCTAATTTTGATGGATCTCTTTAAGAATTAACTTACAGAAGAATAATATCTTCTATTTTAAAATTACTGACCATAGCTGGTTGGTTGGATCCAATTAATAATTCTAATTCCCATTAGTAATTACAAATATTATTTCCCCCCCTCCTCAAAACCTGCTCTAAAAGTTTGGAGACTTGCCAGAATAACTTTTGGGATAGTGATAATGAAAGAGGCTGCAATGAGGAATATAGGAGAAATATTGGTTCATGAGCGCCACTGAAAATATGAAGCACATTGCACATTAGCTTAATAGAATCTATGAAAAAACAAAAATAACTTCAAAATCTGAGACCTTAGAAACATCACACTATATTCAGAAGGCCTAGAATATATCTCCAGGTTCTATGTGGAATGGCAAGATTCTTTGTAAAAGAGAAATGTTTGAATATCTTGAAATCTAGATTTTGCTGACTAACTTTGCTGGGTGAAATTTGGAATTTAACACTTATACATTAATTCTTTGTTTTGGTGAATGAATACAATTATTGTAATATTGACTAAATGATAAATTCCACCAGTTTTTGATTATTAGCTGACAGTTATTTCTGGTACTGAATGTTGCTGTCAAACATTACTTGTTGCTACATGTTGTGAATCAAGAGGGTGGTAGGTATTAACTGTTTTTGTGTGTCATACCAATTTATCAGAAGATTTTAAATATTTCAGATATTAAAAATAAAATAACTGATATTGATATTGATTGCTGTTACATACCAATTATTTCCTATGTTGAACATTGTTGCAAAATTATTGGATGACAAATTGTACTTAATTATAAATACATCAAAATATGTGATAAATTCTGGAATGGGCAAAGAAATTAAGGGGAATATTTACCATCCAAACTTACAGAGAGAAATCTGAGAAGGAATCTTTGGAACCAATTTATTTCGTTTTAATTGCAAAACTCATCCAAAGTATGACATTACTTTTCAAAATGTAATCAACAAATAAATTCATATCTAAATTGTACATACATCTCTTTGAACTTGAACAACATATATAATTCTGATTTCAGCAGAATTTTTCACATTCATTTTCTATATTTAAAGTAGATATTTTTGAAATTTAGAATTCTGGATTAGTGGATTTAAGACACAAAGACTTGTGATTTTCCAACCTAAAAGAATTAGGTAGTAGTATACCATGATTGTTATCCATTTATTTCTTGCTTCAAGGCCCTTCTTTAATTGACTTATGGCCAAACCTACCAAGCAATGGTTAATTGACAAATTTTTCTTTATAGAAATTTCATGCAGAATGGAAGTAACAAAAGACATAAAATTCCTTAGAATAATATACTAAATGTCCAGAGACATTTTGACAAAATGTACACATACATATACAATACAAACTCACAATACATACACTACACTGCTTCTTTCCAGAGTAATTAAGAATGAATAAGCTGAAAATGAGTAAGAAATAGTAAAAAAAAAAGAAAGGCATCAGAGAAAAAAAGAAAGAAAAGGAGATATACAACTAAATAGAGCTTAAACCAACACCATCCACAATACCTATCTTTGATGGAATATCTGAATATTTTATGAATGCAATATCTTTGTTTTGCAATTAGATCCCATTATTTTTCCCTATTCAACCAAAGCATTTCAATATATTTCTTTTGTATTGCTCACTCACTTTTGTATTCAGTTCATATTCATTCAGTACCCATTCCTTCATCTCTTTGTGTTACTTTTTAAGTAACCAATCCCCACTGAATCCAACTTAGTTTTTGTTTCTCCTGACATGCCTTATGTCTCATTCCTGTATAACAAAATAGGCAGAACCTTATTCAGCTATTATTGCTTCTTTCAGCAAACATTCATTCCTCAAAATAGACTATAAACCATCCTGTAACTTCCTACCAGCATATGCTTTATTTTAATATTCATCCCACCGTTTCCTTATCATAATGTACTTTCCACTATATGCACAAATTGATCTTTCTTTAACTTTCACCATTTTATGTAACTTGCAATTGTCCTTTCCCTATCAAACACAATTATCTTGTTCTTCAGTACATTAACATTCAAGTCCACATTCCTTGTGGCATCAAATAAGCTTAATGCAACTCATTTGAGTCCTCAGTTAAGAACAGAGTAGTGCATACAAAATTACATACCTATTCATGTCCCCAACCAATACCCTTCTTTATTACAATTTATCTATTGCATTTATCTATAGAGACCTCAAGTAATCTAAAAGATATCCTTTTCTATACCCTGCTTGGTTTCGAACCATTTGCTAAACATTACATCTACTCTCTTATATTTCATTTCCATTATAAAATTCTTGCTTTAAAGGACCAACCTTCTATTCCATATTTGCACAAAGCCCGCATAGTTATTTTTTGATAGAGAAAAAGGTGGACCATGGCTTTATACAAAGGCTGAATTAAATAGTTTTAAGAAAACAAATTACGGAAGCTGGCAGGCGAGGATCAGAGTGGCTCAGAATCCACATGGGTAAAAGTTAGTTACAGTACAAGACTGAATCAATTAAGGTTAAAGTTTAGATATACTTTATTTGGCCAAGCGTGATTTGAACTCATAGAGCATTCATAGAACAAAATGGATGCCACCAATGAATTCACAGCATATTGGTATGCTTAGCAGGGCGGTGACTTTTTCAGTCAGGATTTTCTACCTTCCCAGGTAGATTAAATGGAAAAATCCCATTGGAGGCTAAACCCACTTAGGGTTAGAGTTATGTACCTATGAACTTGTGGAGCAAAATGGATGTCACCAATGAATTTGCAGTTAGAAAAGCCTGACTGAAAAAGTCAGCGCCCTCCTAAGCATACGGATAAACTGTGAATTCATTAGCAACATCCATTTTCTTCCAGGAGTTCATGGGTATGTAACCCTAACCCTAAGTGGGTTTACCATGCAAGTGGATTTTTCCATGTATTTTACCTAGAGAGATGGAAGACGCAGACTGAAAAAGTCACTGCCCTCTAAAGCATA
This sequence comes from Bungarus multicinctus, assembly GCA_023653725.1. NCBI lineage: Eukaryota > Metazoa > Chordata > Lepidosauria > Squamata > Elapidae > Bungarus > Bungarus multicinctus. Next base: position 64,802,943 of record CM042836.1, on the reverse strand, counting down.
CCAACCTGCTGCAAATTCATTGGCGAAATTCATTTTGCTCTTTGAGTTCATTGGGACGTAAACCTAATACTAAATATGTTTATCCTCCAATGGGATTTTTCAAAGTATTTTACCAAAAAGGTAGAGAACACTGATTGAAAAAGTTAGTGCCCTCCTAGGTATACCAATGTTCTGCAAATTCATTGGGAATATCCATTTTGTTCTATGAGCTCATTAATCCTATGTGGGTTTACCCTCCAAAGGGATTTTCCCCTGATTGAAAATGTCAGCACTGTCCTAAGCATGCTGTGAGTTCATGGCGACATCCATTTTGCTCTTCGAGTTCATGGGGACCTAACTCTAAACCTAAGTGGGTTTAGCCTCCAATGGGATTTTTCCATGTAATGTACCTGGAAAGTCACCACCCTCCTAAACATACTGATGGGCTGCGAATTCATTGGCAACAATCATTTTGCTCTATGTGTTCATGGGGTCATAACCCTAACCCTAAGTGGGTTTACCCTCCAATTGGATTTTTCCATGTATTTTCTCTGGAAAGATAGAAAAACCTGATTGAAAAAGTCACCGCGCTCCTAAGCATAACGAACTGCCATGAATTCATCGGTGACATCCATTTTGCTCTGTGAATTCATGGGGACATAACCCTAAGTGGGTTTAGCCTCCAATGGGATATTTACATGTAATATACCTGAAAAGGCCTGACTGAAAAAGCCTGACTGAAAAAGTCATTGCCATCCTAAGTATACTGATGAGCTGCAAATTATCGGCAACATCCATTTGGCTCAATGAGTTCATGGAGACATAACACTAACTCTAAGTGGATTTACCATGCAATGATATTTTTCCATGTATTTACCTGGAAAGGTAGAAAAACCTGAGTAAAAAAGTCAGGGTTCTCCAAAGCATACCAATAAGCTGTGAATTCATTGGTGACATCTATTTTGCTCAATGAGTTCATCGGGTCATAACCCTAACCTTAAGTGGGTTTAGTCTCAAATGGGATTTTTCCATGTACTTTACCTGGAAAGGTAGAAAAGTGTGACCGAAAAAGCCACAGCCCTCTAAAGCATACCAATGTGCTACGAATTTATTGACGACATCCATTTTGCTCTATGAGTTCACAGGGTCATAACCTTAATCCTAAATGGGTTTATTCTCCAATGGGATTTTTTTCCATGTATTTTCCATGGAAAGGTTAAAATGCCTGAATAAAAATGTCAGCACTCTGCTAAGCATACCGATGTGTTGTGAAAGCATTGGCGGCATCCATTTTGCTCTAAGATTTCATGGGGAACTCGAGTTCATTTCCATATGTATGAAAATGTTATCCCTTTTACTCTGTGAGATTCTTCCAAGCCTCAGCAAATAGTCTGTAGGTCTGGGAGATAACATGTCAGGGGTGTCCATATCCATGTCCATGTCCGTGTGTGTGTGTGTGTGTGTGTGTTGGTGGTGATGGTGCACGAAAGGAGGCTCAGACAATCTCATTGTACACATGTTGTACTTTGACAATAAAGGTAATAATAGACAAGATGATATACTGTGGTTAGCTGTCTTATTCCTTGTAGTCCCAACAGCATGGACCATGCCCACATTGGGAAGGATGTTATATATGGGAAATCTAACATCAGATTTTGAAACTTAACTAGATTCAGTGATGCTTCTGGACACATGTTTGATGGGAATTGCCCACCCTGGCTGATCTTGAGCAGGGCTGAGAGGTTTGTAGACTAGGTGGCTTCAGTATGGGATTGCTCACAACATGTGCTAAAGCCATCCAGCCTAGATGCAGAGAGAAGAGGACCTTAAATGGAAATATATAAAGAGGATTACCTAGGCAAAACCTGTTTAGAGAAAATGTCCTTGATGGAGATATGTTGGAACCATTACCTAGGCAAAAGAAGGCTAAACATTTTCAAAATCCAGAATAAGATAACATTTGGAAGCTAATTTGCTGAACTGTAAGAAGGAGGAGGAAATACTGCCAATCTAGTCAGTATGGAAAGTCTTCAGCACATACTGATGGCATTCTAGGTTGGCTACCTATTTCCTGCTCAAAACATTCAGGTAATTTCAGACAATTCTACAGCATTTGCTAAAGCCATCTGTTCTGGCAGCACTTTTTCAGCACTGGGGGAAAGGGCTTTTATTAGTCTTCTCCAAGGTGTGAACACTACAGGAGAAAATTGGGAGGCAGTGTAAACTAAACTTTGCATTGCTTTTGGAAGCCAAGACGTCACACTGCACTACAAAATTGCATTAAGGGGGAGATGTATTGAAGTTCTATCAGCCCTGCTTTGTATCAAAAAAAAAGATGGCACAATAGTATCTTGCTCAATTTGTTTACATCTGCAGGCAAGAAATTACCTCAGGGTAAGTGTTGTAGATCAGGATAAGAATGATCAATGCTTTTCATGTTCAATTTTTTGAACATTTCAATTTGTTTTACATCTGAAGACAAGGACCTCTTGATAAGGGTTATAGATCAGGATATGAATTAGCAGGACTCTTGATGTTTTGCTTGCTCTCATAACTTCTATGTCATGGTCTGCTTGCAATGTTTTATTTTGACAAACAAAGAAGCAAATGGACAAGTATGCAATTGCTGCCTTTTCTGCCTCGTTTTTCCTAGCTGGAATGCTTACCAGAAATTATGGTGCATCTTACCACATTGGTATCTTCTATTTCCACCCTCCCTCTTTTTATTAAGGTCTTGTCTGAGGGTACCTTAGAACATTTCAATTATTTGGATTAATAGAAGATGCATTTTATTGATGGAACTTCATTGATTCCCCATCCCCACCCTGAAAGCCAAGTGAGGAATACTTTTAAAAGGCAAAAAGCAAATGCACAAAAGGCTCCTTACATAAATCTAACTGGCTTTGACACAAATGTACGATGCTTCTATATTGAGGTTTGAATTCTGGGAGACCAGGTGAATGAGGTATACTGATCAGGGCCCTTAAAAACCTGGAAGATGATGTTCTAATAGGAGAAATCAAAATGAGGACTAATACTGAAGTGTCATCCAGCAAAGAAAAGCTCCCATTTTGGTTCCATTAGAATAAACATATAGAAGAAACTTCTGGCATGATAGCATTAGAGATTATCCTTTATCAGAGCACTGTTATCCAGATCTCAGCAGGCGAATTTCTGAAGCAAGGTCTCCTGTGTGGTTCTTTGTGGGAAAATCATAGCCTTGGAGTTTCCAGCAGTGCAAAATTACATATCAGAAACCTTTCCAAACATATGATATTCTCAGCATGAAAACTTTAAGAGGGCACAAAAGCTTAAACTGCATTAGCAAAACTTTGTTGTAATTGGTCACTGACAGGAAAGAATGAACTTGCTGTTTGGTTTTCTAGAAGCAAAGCATGCTAATGCCAGTACCAGTAGAATTACTCAGAATAGTATTTCTTGGTGTAATGGGAATTAATATTGTAGAACATTACAGTGACTTAGAAGAGATTTTTCCCTTCAAAATCCTCTCTCTTTAAAAAAAAACACAATGACTTAAAAGAAGATGAAAATACCCACTATTGAGCATAGGAAAATAGAGCAAGCTTCCCTAAGAAAAGAATCAGAGTCTAGATTAGAATAAGTTAAAGATCAATTTCAAGTGATGCTGATTTGAAGACTCATAAACTGGGATCACTTAAAGAATGCATAGAAAATCTGGGACCAATGAGTTCTGTGGGATTGAAATCTGGCAAAGTTGTGACCACTTCAGCACCACTATACCTTCCAATTATACTTCTCAGAAACTATAGATTCTGTAGCACAAGGAAAGAATGGAAAAGTGGATCCCTGCTCTCTTTCCTGCCTCCTTCTGTCTCCCTCCCAGTTGGCTGGTGACAAGGCCCAATGAATGAGTGGTGGTTGACTGCTTTGGAACCAAAGTTGAAATTTGAATTCTCTTAATGGAGATGGGTGGCAAGGAAAGCCACTTGGATGCCTGCTAGTGAGCAAGGCTGACTGGAGGGTGCTGGCAATCAACAGGTGAACCATCTTCCTCCCTGAAGGTAAGGGATCTGCAGAGATATATTGGAATGGGGAGCGGAGGTAGTGCCAGGCAGTTCTGCAGGTCAGCCAAGGAGTAGCAGGAATGGTTTCTGATGGTTCCTGTCAGCTTCCCAACATAATGTCAATGGGGAAGCCAGAAGGAAGTTGGAAGTTGATCTCCCTCCCATTTTTTTTTTAGGCATTTAGGGTTTTAGTATAAAACCCTAAATGCCATAGGACTGGTTATTTGCAAGAGTGACTACTTCTAGGAGTTTCTGCTCTCCCATGTGCTCCAACATGAGCACACTCCTGGTCCTTCTTTGAAACTATGTCACTTTGTGGGACCTCTGAGGTGTCTCTCAGTGACACTCCTTGCTTTTTAGAACAATTTGTTTCTTCCTTCTGAAACTTGATTAGCCTCAACCTGGCAGGCTTTGGGAAAAGATTGAGCATTTCCCCTGAGTGCTTTGATCAGAGTAATAGTTTCCAGTTGGTAGGTTATATATTTTCATCATGATTGTCATTTAATTGGTTTGCTTTGCTTTAGAGTTAATGTGGTTTTTTTCTCCTGTTTGTATTTTTGTTTAATCATTCTGTATATCATCCAGAGTCATGCTGTTTGAGTGGTCATATAAATATCCTAAACAAATAAAATAAATAAATGTACACTTCACAATCCTGCTCTAAGTGCAACAATATTTCAGTATTTATGATCCCTGTAGCTTTTGATTTAAGAAATCTATCGGCTCCATTTCAGTGATCCAGACTTAAAAGTGGTATGTGCTGTTACTGGCTGAGGCAAACAGGTTTTTTCATTCTTTCTGGCCCAAAGACATGTTGGAAAGAAATTATGTAAAAGATTTCAATACTCTTGTCTAGCTGACCATCTGTCTTCCAATAGGATAGCTCTCTGAAAATTGAACAGCACAGGACCAAATTTGGGGTGGAGAGAGAAGCCAGGAAATGGAAAAACTGAGTTTGAAATACAATACAATAAATCAAGGTATTCCTTGATTTACTTCATTTAGTGACTGTTCAAAGATACAACGGCACTGAAAAAAGTGACTTATGACCATTTTTCACATTTATAATGCAGCGTCCCCATGGTCACGTGATCAAAATTCAGATGCTTGGCAGTTGACTCATATCTATGAAAGTTGCAGCATGCCGGGGTCATGTGATCATCTTTTGCTACCTTCTGACAAGCAAAATGAATAGGAAAGACAGATTCACTTCAGAACTGTATATAATAACCTAATTAATAACTGTATTACTAACTTCCACTGCAGTGATTCACTTTATAACTGTGGCAAGAAAGGTCATTAAATGGGGCAAATCTCACTTAATGTGTCTCTTAGCAACATAAATTTTGGGCTCAGTGGTTGTTGTAAGTCGAGGACTATCTGTAAATCAGGAATTATGGATTAAAAAAAAATCCAATAGCCTCCTCTCCCCCCCAAAGCAGTAGTCAGTAATCAGGCAGGGCTTAAAATCCTGCTGATTCCTTGGACCACATCCCCCTCCATCTTCCTTCCCATCATGTGTCCCAAAATGGAGCTGCTATTCAAAACAAAAAACATTTCCTGAAAACATGCCCTGTATGCATTCCCTACCATATTGAGAAGTTGCAATCTAGGCATCTAATAGGCATGGGACAGAGAATAACAAGAGCAATAGCAACAACAAAAAAGTCAGTGTTGTAAGGCTGCAGAAGTGGGTTACTAGTTTTCTGTGTTGTATTCTTTCAGAATATAGTGTGGTGTTGTGGAGTTACATACACAGCATGGGATAGCTGATTGAGAGCCAGCCAGACCTCATTATAAGATGGGCAGCTATCTAAATGGAATGAATGAATAGGGTTACAGTAAGTTTCTCTCCCTGTCTCTCTGCCTCTGCCCTTCTGTCTTTGTCTCTCTGTCTCCCCACCCCATGTCTGAACAGATCACTTGCAGAGGACTTGTTGAAATTAAAAGACAGATTGCTAGGATTGTAAAACTACAATGTACGCAGCTCATCCATATAATACAACACAGGTTGTCCTGTGGCTTCCTAGAAAAACAGATCTATTTTCTGGATAACAGTTATCCAGCTTATTTTAATATAAACTCAACAAAGGTCCTTAGCCTTTACCTACATGAAGCCACCTTAACAATAAATCATGGTGTAGCAATGAGTCATTACTCCTGATGCTGCCTCCGGCAAGCAGATGGCCCTTCCTCTAGCCCTGAGACTCTTAATTTATCCCATTATCCATTATCCCATTACCATACTTCTATATCTAAACTTTCTTAACTGCTCCTACTAATGGAAATATTATTGCTTTCCTACTAAAATGGCATCTCTACCTGTGAAAAAGAGTGCTGAAGGGATGCAATTGTGGTCCAAGAGGCTTTTTCTAGAATTATGAAACTTGGTGTTACTTTAGATGTGATGAAGCAAATTTCAGAATGTCCTGGCTAAGGCTTGGCTTGCTATGGATAGAGAAACAGATGCTCAATGGCCATATATCATAACAAAACACATCACACTCCTCATGAACTGATAACAGATCAGGACCACTGTCTTTAGGTCTATTTAGCTTCTGATTTGGTTTTCATCATGGAGCACATTGCTGTTGAATCACTGCTGTTCTATGATGGAGATGATCCGCCATGGTCTTTTAATCATGATGGTTATATAGAAGATTCAGGTTCAGAAACTTTATGTATGGGGAGACACAGTGTCAGAAAACAACAATTACTTTAGTCCTACTACTTTGCTTCTTAGAAGCATCTGGTTGGCAATTATTGGCAGGGCTGGGCTTCAAAAATTTTAGCAAAGCGTTCTCTGCCAGGTTGCTGGGTGGGTGTGGCCATGGTAGGCATGGCCTAATCGGCCTCCTGCACCATGGTGTTTTTACTCTCCCTGGGCTCTGGAGGCTCTCTGGAAACCAGAAAAGGGACCATTTCCCACCTTCCTGAACTTCCAAGAGGCCATTTTTCACCCTTCCTGAACCTCCTTGCATGCCCTGCATTTACCTGCATCCAAGATGGGCCACTTGGGGACTCCTGAGGCAGGGGGGAGGGAGGGAGCGTGGCCAGCCAGGAGTGGGATTTGGGGGTTCTCCGAACTGCACAGAATCTTAGCTAGGGGCTCTCCCAGCAGCCCACCCCTGACTATAGAAAGACAATGCTGGATTAAATGGGCCTTTGAAAATCCACTAGTGATGTTCTTATGTTTTGTTTTATTTTTTCCTTCCAGTCAATCATCTCTGATTGTTAGAGACTGCCTGGACAAATCCCTGCTGCTTTCTTGGCAAAGTTTTTCAGAAGTGGTTCAAACTGACAGGCCCAAGATCACTTAGCTGACTTTGTGCTTAAGAGGGGACTAAAACTCACAGTTACCTGGTTTCTATCCTGATAGAATGGGACAACTTGCCAAAGCCAACTTGCCACAGCCAACTTGCTACAGCCAACTCACCATGGCCAACTCGCCATGGTCAATTCACCATGGCCAATTGCCACAGCCAACTTTCCACAACAACTCCCTGTAGAACATCTCATCATTTGCCATGAAACAACTTGCTGCAGGATAATTCAGTTTAACTATGTCAAATAATTTAAAAATATTTTAATTTTTGTTGTTCACTTTTCATGTTGTCCCTCCTTTTGGCATCCTTTCTTTTATGATTCTATTCCACAATTTCTTCAATATTAATGTAACTCTTATCTCACAGTAAGTTGTCCCAAGATGAATTGGCCACAGCAAATTAGCTGTGATGAGTTGGTGAGTGGGCCAGGGCGAGTTGGCCCTGGTGAGTTGTCATAGACCCCTATCCTACTACACTACTATACCAAAATCTCTCTCTCTTTTCTTATGCTTTTACTTCCCTTCAATGTTCAGTTTTTTACTTTATTCTTATTCCAGTGTTAATACTTTCTTGTCCCTCCTCCCCCCCTTAACATTTGAAAATTTAACCTATTATTTCTAGTTGTTTGGATCATTTAGGAAGTTTAAGGACAGCACCTTTCTGTACCTCACAATGTGACTCATGGCCCTGAGCAACTATAGGATAAGAGCAGAAGCTAAAACTAAATGTCAGTAAAGCACACAGAGAAGCATTTTAAAGTTTTTTTTGTTTTTTGTTTTAGAAAACAGCTAGGCTCTCAAAGTCACAAACAACAGAGTTTTTTCAATCTAGGTTGTCCTCAGGCTCTGTTTCTAGTTCATTATCCAAACTCATGCACCTCTCTTATAAGAAAATTGTCAGTATCCTCTGTAGAGGCAAATTAGCTAGTATGCTAAATAAGCCACAGGATACATCCCAAATCCAATTATCTGGGACGACTTCACAGTTATGAATCTGTTATATTACATTAATGTATTCTGCAGTCAATTTTAATTGTCTTTAATAGCCCAAAGCAGAACATCAGAACTCATGTATTAGAAGGGCATAAATAAAATAAGGAAATCACATAGAAGGATTATGGTCCATACTTCTTGACTATGTGAATAGTAGGATGATAACGTTATCACACAACTGGACAGTTGACAGGGTCAATGAATTATGGCCATAAGATTTGGCATCTCCTCTAAACTTTTGCCAGATAATATGTTAATTTGGAGTTACTTTTATATCCAAAACCTCAAATTTTGTATTGTGTCCCTTTTTGATGTACCTTGCGAGAATTCCTAATACAAGACCACCAAATATCTCATGTTTGGTGGTGTCCCCTACGGTATGTTGATATGTCTCATTTGCAGATTTACTGATCAATCCCTTCATTCTAAGTCAATTTCATGTTGGTTTCTTTTGCCTTACGGGAAATGAATATGGTACACCTTTTGAATTAATTGCAATTATTAATGGAAATACAGCAACTCATTATATATCTTAAATATAGGGAACCAGGGTCTTTTCAGTTTGGTGCAATTTCTAGCAGTCTGAATCTATAGACCCTTTCCCACCTAATTTAATTTTCATGGTGGCTTTGTAGGAGTAAACAGATTGCCTGATTTTAAATAAAAGACAATTTATTGATATCAATTATTATGTGAATAATTCTATCGCTAAACCACTTGCCAAAACAAAATGTAAATCACATCTATTTTCCAATGGTTTCACATGTATTAATAGCTGCTACTCATGTTTTCCCAAAAATAAGACCTGGTCTTATATTAATTTTGGCTCCAAATGATGCATTAGGTTCTTATTTTCCAGTTAGGTCTTATTTTCAGGGAAATACAGTACTAAATGCACCCATCTGATTGACAATCTTATCTGGGACTTATTTTTTGATATTATGAACATCCTGAAATATTATGCTAGGGCTTATTTTCTGGCTGGGACTTATTTTTGGTGAAACTCTGTGATATTATTGCCTAGATACTGACATAAAATGTATGATTTGTTATATAAAATGGCATTATACTAACATAAAACTATGGAAAAAGGACTTGAGTTAATGTAACCACATTGTTTTATGGGGTTAACTAGGAAATCTATTGAATGACTGCATAACACTCATGGCTTGTGTCCAATGTCCTTCTTAAAATCTAAACAAACTTTGGCATCAGTCTTAAAAAAATAACCAAATCTTGGATGCTGTAGCCAGCATTTATATGTCAGGAATGATGGAAGCAAGAGGGGGAAAATAGGAAAAGCCACTGTAGTTTACAACTCAATAGGTAAACATTATTATCAATGCCCTAGAGAAAGAATAATACTAGTCTTCTTTACAGGGTCTTTGTAAAGATTACTTCAACAAATGGATAACTGCACATTTCAAGTGATTCAAGCACTCCACCAACACTATTGTTTGTAAAGTGCTTTTAAGCTCTTGAAATGCTAAGCATCGCTATCTTCATAGTGACAAATTTAGGAGTGAGCCTGCTGATAAGGTATATAAGACTGGGTTGCTCATGTGTGTATAAGTGCAGCTAAGACATTTCTCCTAAATTGCTGAGAGATGTACCAGTGCTAAAGAGGATAAAGGCCAACTATTCATAGATCAGATGCAGGATAATTAGTCACATTTAAGATTCAGCTGAAAAAAAAGTATCCTTTTTTATATGGGCCCTATTTACACCTTACTTAGGTTTGTACTTGGAAGGAAATCATTTCATGACCTCTGATGTGATCAGTATTAGCTGATTGTGCTCCTATTATTTCTTGTCACTGTACTTTTCTTACTTGAGAAATATGAACAATTCTCTTTATCTCCACTGTTTTCTCTTGGTTACAGGTTTGTCACCCCATTGTAAAATCTTAGTATTGTGCAGACCTTTAAGTACTTGTAATTTCTTACAAGTAATTTCTTAGGGTGACCTCCTCTAATAACATTGAAATTACAGGAGGAAGGGTGGCACAAACTCATTGTCCCACTGTATTCTCATCATCTTTATATAGCTCTCCATAAATCTCAATGATTCCAGCAGCAGAAGGAACAGATGATCCTCTTGTTTCTTTCTTGCTTTGAACTAACAGACGCTACATGCTTCCCAATCTGTGCTTCATTTCTTCAAAACAAAAACAATCATTGCAAGAGGCTCCCATGCTTTTCTTTGGCCAGCATATTATACTGGCAGTGTATCTGATAACTGTCAGGGTGTATATATTGATGGCATGGATCTTGTCCTTCCCATTTATTGGCCCTTGAAGTGATTGTATTATTCTTTGGTGGCACTTGAATGTTGCTGTCTTCCTTGCCTCCTCATTGTGGTTCCTCTATGAATGTGAGATACTAAGGAAATTGTAGCTGGTCTGTATGTCTGCTATGTTGCCCACTGATAGTTCTAATCACCTATAGTCTTAATTACCTTCCCTCTTTTGATCACCATCTGGCCACACTTCTCCAGTCTGAATGACATTCCAATATCTTCACTGTAGATCTGTGTCAGGTGGATCAGCAAGTCAATGTCATGTTCACTCTCAGAATACAGCTTAATGTCATCCATATAGAGCAGGTGGCTGACGATAGTTCCATTCTTGAACTCGTATCCGTATCCAGTTCTTATGATTATCTAATTGGGGAGGTTCAAGCCTATGCAGAACAATAGTAGGGACAGTGAATCACCTTTGTGTTTGCTGCACTTGATGGCCTCTCGTATGTTATCTTGAGTTGACTATATATATGTGTGTGTGTGTTTGTCTGTGTAGATGTACATTTTTACTATTGTTGTTTTCATTTTATGAATTGTTGTGGGTTTTTAGTGGTATTAGGACTGTAGGCCAAATTCAATTACTTCTTGTTTTTTAATTTCAGATGTTTTCTTATAAATGTTTTCTCATTAAAAATATTTTATTACATGTTATCTTCTTAAAGGCCAACAGTCAGAATGATTTAGTGGTATACACATTTATTTAATTAATTAGATGATGATGACAATGAGGATTTGCAAGTGAATTCGAGTTCAACAGATTTCTAAGAAACTTCCAAATGAGGTTTTTATTTTACTATCATCCTGGCTTAATTCAATGTTTTAAAGTTGTTCTTCCCCCTGCTCCAATCTTGTCATAGCAATTGTTGCATTGCCTTATCTCCCCTGGAAAGGAAAAGATGGAGTATCTCAAGAATGTTTGGATCACTAACATTTGGAAATCCTCATTTAGGTGAGACTTTGAACCACATTAAAATCTTTGTGCTGAATATGTAAAGATGAAGAAGGTTGCTTTGTAAATTGGGGCTTAGCGGGTGAGTTCATGTATTTTCTCACTTTTTATATCTTCTTTCCTTCTATCTATTTTTGTGCAAGCTAATCTGACTGCATTCTCATTTGCATATTGTAATTCAAAGATAGAAATAAGCTAATTGGGGCAGAGAAGGAAAAACACTCCCTGTATTCATTACGTTTTTCTCCCCACATAATATCTGTGGATAGCTAAATTGATCCTTTTCTACGAAGAGGTAAAAATAATTTAGTAGAAAGATTGGGGGGAAAATCCTTGTTAATTGAAGATGAATGGGAAGATCCTTTCTATCTCATACAGGCAATCTGACCCTCTTCTGACATTCTGGAATTTGAGGACACAATTCCTTGCCCTTGTCCATATTGTGAAGCTGAAGCTGATGAATGTAGTAAACCTCGAGAGTCCTCTTGACCTAAGGCCGTAAGAATGACCTTCTCAAGTTAGGAATTGCATGATAAACTCAGCTTGGCACGACACGTAGGCAAATAGTTACAGGAACTAGCTGACCACAAAATATCTTGTTAATAGATAATCACGTTATCTTAGCACACAACAGTGGTCGCATCCTGCCATGGCGCCATTAGAATTATACTTCCTTGCTCCTCTTCACATATGTCTCGCTCCCCCCGCCCTGATAAAACTGCAAAATAAAAGAGGGTGGTGCGTTGCAATCGGGGGACTTCTTCATCTACCCCGGGCACAACGTGCTCTCTCACCTTGAGAAACTACGGTGTCTGTGTCAATTATTGATTCTAGTACTTAAGTACTCACCCTCGCAAGGGTCCCTCTAAATTTCACCCCTGCGGGGGCTCTACAGACTGATCAGAGAACCTAAGGACAACGAGCAAACCGCGACAGATGAAAGTTGAAAACAGCCCCTCTGCTGGAGACCAGATTACATACTTATTGTGGTGTTGAAAACCCTTTTTAAATGCTGAAAGTGGCATGCTCAACGGAGTTATGATCACTTTTTTATCTATTTCTCCAGAACAATTTCTACCGTACTCTGGCTTGCTTTCTCTCTTCTTTTGAGGTTTTTTTTTTTTAAAGAAAAATCACCTCAGAAATTTGAGTTTATGAGCCATGCAATTATAGCAATTGGTTTAGGCAAGTGGTGTTTTAGTAAGCTCAGGTGCTTTTTCTGGATGGATGAAGGTACTTGGCTGCTTTCTTTGGCCCTTGTCATGCATTACAAGCACCTCTGATAAGCCACGAATGCTCAGCCTGCTGTAACTTATGGCTGTATTCAACAGACACATCAGGCAACAAAGATAGGCTGTTTGTTAGCATTGTTTTCCAGACTGCTGGTTGAAGAATTTTAGCAGCTGTCCACTCAGCTCCCCGGTGAGTAGTTTGGAGCAAAATAAAACTCTGCTTTATGATGTTTACAAGAATCTTTTTTTAGCTACTGCTGATGAGTCATGGAAAAAGAACATATTCTTATAACTTTTGGACAGGTGTGCAGGATGCTTATTGCATTTGTTGTGCAGCTTAAAATCAACCATCAGTGCTTTTCTCCCTTCTTCTAATGCCATCCACATCTGTAATTTGGGAAGAGGTGTAAATCCACTCTTTCCCCCCCACAGCTATAGCATCAGATAGCCCCAAAGTCTTGGCAGCTGCACAACATCAACATCCTTTCAATTTATTTTTTTAAACGACCCTCCTATTTTGACTTCTCTCATTATCTTATGAACTTTACATAATGGATGACACTAGCCAAACCTCATTAACTTTCTGCCTGTCCTTTGTGTATCAGATGTTGAGTTGTTTCTCTTTATCCTACCCTTCGGATGACTGACTGCTGCACTTTTCATGCTCTCAGTAACGATAGGCTGAACTTTCGTAATTACTGGACATCTCCAGGGCCTTATTCCAGCCTGAACATTAACTCACAATGTTAATCAGAATACTATTTTTTTTATTACCCTGATAAGTCTGGAATTGTTAATGTGCTAGTGAACTTTATTTTGTACAGCTAATTTGTAAGCCATCCATTTGTAGGATAGCCCATAGTCTCTCAAGTCAATTAGTGCATTGAAGAGGCGCCTGCTTTCTACTGCTGCAAATGAATGAATATTGGATAAATAAGATTACAAAAAGGTGCATATGATTTTAAATGCCATCGTCAGGCATGTTCACATTTAAAGGATCACAGCAGGTGGCAGCGCTTAGCAGATCTTAGTTGAGCTTGGAAAAATGTAGGCTCAGTGGACCTACTTAGCACTGGCATGGGAGATCACCAGTAAGCTAGACTGGAAAGTTGAAAATTGCTCATGGAAGCAGTAGTGCAAACCTACCAAGAAACAGGAATTGGCTTGAGGAAGCACTGACAATTATATGCAAAAGCTGGCCATCCTAATCATGTTGAAGGTTTCAATGAATCTCTAAGTGAATAAAAACTGACACTTTCTCTACTTGATACAAAGTTAAACATGTTTGTTCTGCAAATTATTGCATATTCCTTCTATAATTATTTACAGATTCAGAAAAAAAAGAATCTTCTAGTTAGTCCTTTGTAACATCTCCTTTGACAGAATTAATAGCTTTCAAATTCTTCCTATTGCCAGATAGCATAAACTATCTTTTGAAAGGTTTTTCCTGCTCTTTCTTGCAAAACTCTCCTAGCTCAGAATATTATGTGGTCTTCTTGTATGGCTGCATGTTTGAGATATAGTTACAAATAATACTCAGGTCTAGGAATCATGAAGCTCTTCAAGCGTTGGACAATCATTTAAACATGAGTCAGCAGTGTGTGGCAGCAGCTACAAAAGCCAAATAATCCTTTGTTGTATAAACAGAGGCATAGAATCAAAATCATGTGAAGTAGTAATATTGCTTTATAATGCCTTAGTAAGGCCACACCTGGAATACTGCATCCAGTTTTGGTCACCACATTAAAATAGATGTTGAGACTTTGGAAAAAGTGCAAAGAACAGCAACTACGATGATTTGCCTGGAGACAAAAACATATGTAGAACGGTTGCAGGATTTGGGTTTGGCTAGTCTAGAGAAAAGGACTATGGAGGGACATGATAGCAGTATTCCAGAATTTGAGAGGCTGCCACAAAGTGGAGGGGATCAACTCATTTTTCAAAGCACTAGAAGAAACAATGGATGGAAACTAATTAAGGAGAGAAGCAACCTGGAATTAAGGAGAAACTTCCTAGCAATGAGAAGAATTAACCAGTGGAACAACTTACCATAAGAAGTTGTGGATGCTTCATCACTGAAGGTTTTTAAGAAGAAACTAGAAAGTTACTTGTCTGGGGGTTGAACTAAAAGACTTCAAAGATCCCTTCTAGCTCTATTCTGATTAAGCATGTTGTCTTACTGAAATATCCAACCTGTTTTCAGTTTTAATTTTTTTGGTCAGTAGGGGACATTAGTTTCTAAAATATTTCTTACAAAAATCGATTCATTGTATCATTACATAGGCATATTTTAGCATAGTTTCTTAGAATGGCTCACAATACTGTTTTGTCGGTACTGTGAGAGGGATCTTGGAGTCTTAGTGGACAACCAGATAAATATGAGCCAGCAGTGTGCAGCAGCAGCAGCCAAAAAGGCTAAAGCAATCCTAAATTGCATTAACAGAGGGATACGATCAAGATCAAGGGAAGTACTAATACCACTCTATAAAGCCTTAGTAAGACCACACCTAGAGTACTGCCTCCAGTTTTGTTCACCACATTATAAAAAGATGTTAAGACTCTAGAAAAAGTACAGAGAAGAGCAACCAGGATGATTAGGGGACTGGAGGCTAAAATATACAATGAATGGTTGCAGGAACTGGGCTTGGCTAATCTAGTAAAGAGAAGGACCAGGGGAGACATGATAGCAATCTTCCAATATTTGAGGGGCTGCCACAGGGAGGAAGCGGTCAAGCTATTTTCTAAAGCGCCTGTAGGCCAGACAAGGAATAATGGATGGAAACTGAACAAGGAGAGATTTAACCTGGAATTAAGGAGAAACTTTCTGACAGTGAGAACAATCAACCAATGGAACAGCTTGCCCTCAGAAGTTGTGGGAACGCCATCACTTGAGACTTTCAAGAAGAGATTGGACTGCCATTTGTCAGAAATGGTGTAGGGTCTCCCGCTTGGGCAGTGGGTTGGACTAGATGACCTACAAGGTCCCTTCCAACTCTGATTATCTGTATCTGTCAGTTTGCACATGCTAAAGCACTGAATAGTGAAAAAAGATGTAAGGTATTCAAGCTTATTATTTATTATCTTGAGGTCCTATACACATGGGCAAAACACTTGTAAGACTGCAGTGTTGGCTACATCAGGGATTTTGAGGAGGGATTTCCAGAGTGGAATTCACATTAGTCTTACTATCTTTCCTCCATTATACATTGCAAAGATACTGATATCTCATACCTAGATATGGATGCTTTTTAATCTCTGTTTTAAATGGTTTTCACTAGAGAATGGCAATACAATTCTTAGTGAAGAGAACATTGCTCCTTCAACCTAAATTGGGCCTAGAGGATTATTGCATACTCACTATTGCGGATAAGAATGCATCTCCAAAGCATGCAGCCAATATCTTCCTTGGAGATCCCTATGTGTAGCATAAAATTGCTACTGGGTATTTTGAGATACTAGTGTGTGGCTCCTTTGGGCTGTCAGAGTGTAGCTGTGACTTACCTACCACCTACAGTAAAAGTTGATATCTGCTGTTCCTGCAAAGGGAAAGATGGCCACTGTGTTAGAGGAGATGATGTCTGCTCCCTCACTATGTGGAAAATTCTCCATTTACTTCTGCTGAGCCAGTCCTCACTCGAAGTAATCTAAACCAAAGTGGTTTATGTCTAAGCAAAAAGAAAAATAGAATTGCTAAACAAACACCTGCTCAGAAGTAAGCACTTTTCAGCACAGTGTGAAGCGCTGATATCATATCAGTAATATTTGATATGGTCTGGTGAAGAAGTTCAAGTTTATTTGCTAACATTCTGGGTTGCATGTGGAATAATGGCTTTTAGTTATCTGAATTGTCAGCATTACAGAGCAGAAATTAGTACATTTCCTCTCTCTCCCTCTTTCTAAAAAATAATGAAGTGGGAACAGCGGGGCTAAAACAAACACTACATAGTTAGTACTTGGAGTTCAGAGTAATAAAGCATCAAGATGGTGGCAGCAGCATTGTCTTACTACTAATTCAAAGATCCTTAGTCTACTTTTGGTTCACTAGTGGCCTATAGAACTTTTTTCATCTATTTCAGAATTTGTCCAAGTTATTATGTCTACTGTGCTAGAACAAATCACATTAAATTTTGATAGATGATATGAGATTGCCTTGATTTGGTGGGATAAAATAAATATAATGAAAATGAATATAACAGGCTTGTAGATGTTTTAGATGAACAGGTTTGTAGATGTTTTAAGACCGATACTAATCATTTATCTTTTATTCCAAAAAACATTTTACTCAAATTGCTAGGCATGTGAGACAATATATTTGGAAAGGTAAAACACCTAGAATCTTTCTGTCTAAATTATGTTTGTCTGTGACAGATGGCAGTTTTAACCTTCCAGAGGTTCAGGAATATCATTGGCTTAGATTGTTAATGCCAACATTTTATTGAAATGAACATTTTTTAAAAAAATAATGTCGTTATGGGCTAAACTGGAAATTTATTGTACTTACCATTTAAATATTGGCAGTAGTTAGGTACAAATTTTATTAAGATTAATTTAGTGTTTCCAACTTTGCTAGCTGTAAATTGTAATTGTGCCCTGTTAGGTGATACATGTAGATTTACAGTAGTTTTGATACAGACTCTCATCGCAATCTAACTCTCTGGCATAACTTTACTCTTAAAACTAATAAAATATTTTTTTATTGGAAAAAATGGGCACAAAGGTATAATTAAACTTGATAAATTACTATTTAATGATGCTTTAAATCTTTTCAATAATTTCAAACTGAAATTTTAATCATCATCATCAATGAGAAATGGAAGAATGTCCAGGTAAAATATGCGTTGACATCTCAGTATGGACCTGAAGTTTTAACAGCTTCCAAAATACCTGATATGTTATTAATAACAAAGAATTCAAACTCAGAATCTAAACCTATTTTTTTCTGTCAAAACTAAAGGAACAATTTAAAATATCTATAGCAAATAGACAAGGAACTTTGAACCTAGGTTTGGAAATTACAGTTCTTTTCAAATAATGGATTCATTCTAAAAGGGCTTGTGTTTTCCCTTCTTTTTTCTTAAAGTATGCTATTATGTGGTATAAAATATCCCCTCATAAAAGCCTTCTCCAATCAACCAATTGTCCACTTATAAATATCTGTGCCCCCTCCAACTTTCTCTTTTGTCTTAAAAATAGAGCTGTTCTTTTGTATTTCTTTATTTCTTGGAATTTCTGGGGTTTGCCTGGTCTCTACTTTTTTCTTTTTTTAAAACATTTATATGAAATTAAAACTACAATTAAAACTGTACTAACATGAAGAAAAAACAAGAATATTGAGGATATATTGGGGAGCAGTGGTATATAGCAACAACAAGCAATGATATAAAACATAAGAATCCTATGAACTCAAATAAGACTTTGAGCTAATCTGACACAGCTCTTCTTATATTCTTCTTATCCTATTGCTATTCCCATTCATTTATTTATTTCCTTCTCTTTTATCCCCTTGCTTTGGCTTTGCTACATAAGTTTCAAATTTTTACAAAACCTTTTGACATGCAGGATTGGAAGAGAGCATATTAAAGAGACAAACCTTTGCATATTAAAATTAATTCCAATATTTACTTTTGTACAACTTCTTTCTCAAAGTCCCTTTAAAGAAATTGAATAAGCAGAGCCTTTTAATTCTCTGTTATTGTAGAAAGTTGAAAAATACTTCCTGGGAAAACAATCAATGGAGGAGAAATAGGTTAGTAGATAAGTCAAGGTTGCCAAGAAGAGAAGGTTAAATTCTCTCTGCATTTCTGAAAATATAATGTAGTATCTGTTTCAATTTGTGGAATTTTGGCAGATTTTGAAAAGTTCAATACATTACTTCTATACTCCACGCTTCAGTATAACATCAGAAAACTGTCACCACAAGTTAAACTGAATGTCCTTAAAGATGGCAAAGGTAAGATATGAGAGTTTTCACTGAGTTCCATTCACGAAAGATTGTGTAGATTGATTGATTGATTGATTGATTGATTCATTTATTCATCCATTCATTCATTCAAACAATTTCTGTGGCTCCCCATCTCAGTCAATGACTCTGGACAGCTTACATTCAAATGGTACAAAATTTTTGAAATATTTTAAAACCAATAAAAGCACTAAAAACATCCAATTTAATATACATAGGAGCAAGATAAACGACCAGTTAGCATTAACAGAATGATTGAGTTGGAAGGGACCTTGTAGGTCATCATGTCCAACCCCCCCTCCCACCTTGCCCAAGCAGAAGACCCTACACCATTTTTGACAGACGGCAGTCTAGTCTCTTCTTGAAAACTTCCAGTGATGAAGCTCCCACAACTTCTGAAAGCTATCTGTTTCTTTGGTTGATTGTTCTCACTGTCAGAAAATTTCTGCTTATTTCTAGGTTACAATTTTTTAAATCACTTTCCATCCATTATTCCTTGTCTGGCCTTCAGATGCTTTGGAAAATAGATTGTCCCCTTCTTCTCTATGACAGCCCCTCAAATATTGGAACACTGCTATCATATCATCCCTGGTCTTTTTCTTTACTAGACTAGCCATGCCTAGTTCTTGCAATTGTTCTTCATATGTTGTGAAGAATTGTTCATCATATTCATATTCATCATATTTTTTCAATCTAGCCAGAAAATGAGGCCCTTGACACATTCAGTTCCCCAAGTTCTGGAACATAGCCAGGTTTTTTACAGCCTTACGATAATCTAACAGGATTGGGGCCATTTTGCTTTCTGAAGGAAGGATATTCCATAAAGCAGGGACCACTGTGGAAAAGGCTCACCTTTAGGTCCCTGCCAGGTGACATTCTTTGGCTGATGGGATTTGCAGCATGTCCATTTTGCCTAACTTAGTTGGATGGGTAGAAATGCTTGAAGAAAGGTGATCTCTAAGGTATCCTGGTCCCAGGCCATGTAGGGCATTAAAGATAACCACCTGTACCTTGAAATGTACCCAGAAATACACCAATAGCCAGTGCAGTACACACAGGAGCGGTGTTATGCCTGCTCTGTAATTTTATATTGTGGGTGCTGTGGTGTTCTAACATTAAAGACTTTGCACACAACTATTGACCAACCCCACTTGAAATTCTGACAGTTGTAGTATAAAGACTTCTCTGTGGGGGTGGAGATTACCAAGGCCTGTTTTGGATCCATCTAACGTTTTCCCCTATCAGGAGTTAACTAAAAAAAAGAACATATTGAAAAGGTTGCAAAATCTGCAAGGAACAATCACATACCTTGTAAAGGGCTGAAGCTTGTCACCTCTCTAATTGGAGTAGCAGTCAAGTTAAGATGCCATGTGCTTGACTTGAAGCCAATATCCAAAAGTATGAAGTGAATAGTTTGCAGTTTACTGTGTAATCTGTCTATTAGCTCAATGGAATGTACATCACAATTTGCATCATTTTGCCATAATAATTTGCTTCATCCCATCACAATTGCTTAGTCTCAAGAACAAAATGACAACGGCATATTATTTGTATACTTTCTTCAGAAAAAACATAGAAAAAGGGAGAAGAGGGAGTGTCCTTGGAGAGGAAAAAAATGATTTATCATATCATTTTAGAACTTTGCACACATTGTATTTGATGCATTATGAAACATGGATCACACAATCTGATGCCTCCCTTAGGGGTAGTTGGCATGATAATTTGGAAAGGGAGTTTGCTTTCTTGCAAAAAGTCTAGGTGTTGTAGATGAATAAATACAAATGGTTGCCTATGCTTGAACTCTGTAAAATAAAAATGAGATTGAATAAGGCTCTGAAGTATTAAATCATTGTTCCAGAGATACCTCACAGTTAAACAGGGATAATTCAGCCTTAAGTCAAATATTTATCTAGAAAAACAATATGGGCTTGTGCACTAAGCACATGATTAGGGTCAGATCTGAATACAATAATTCAAGAATGGCTCAAATTGCCTTAAGCAATCCGAGTCTCCTTATTCATCTCAAAGCTTGAATTTAAATCCCAAATCAAAAGTCTGCTTATCACAATTTCTTGACATACTCTCACCCTCAGCTTCTTTCTAAATGCAAGAAAGAGAATAGGAATAAGGCAAAAAAAAAGCACAAATATGGGCAGGAAAGAAGAGAAAATAAGAGAGTTTGAGATGAACAGAAATATAAAAGTTCAAAAACATGTATTTTGAGAGTTCTTGCCCTAACCAAATTATATTATCACCCTAATCCCAACCATTACACAACATATAGCTATATCCTGCGATTTTCTCTCTCCACAGGAAGCAAAACAAGAGGGATTGGTCTTTCCTCCAGCTAGAAAAGTAGCAATTAGAATTTATTCTCTGTAACAAAATTGTTATTGTTTCTGTAAAATGTATTTAAGGTTTCTATTGACTGCTCTGATTCAATGAGGGGATTAATGGAACACTGCATAGCTGTTATCTGCAATAAGGAACTTGTGTACATAAAGTCATCATATTGACTTATATGATTGTTCTTTAATTTGCTGGAACTTAGTTTGGTTGTAGTAAACTTGAGACACTTGTCATACCTGGACAGTTTCTCTGAGATGTTGTTGTCATAAACCTGCATGGAACTGAGTCTGCCAACTGTTTAAATATGATTTTTTCTAAGGATGAGTTCTTGAACAATGGAAACAAAAAACATCCTATTACTAAAAAGAAGCCATTTTTAAATACTGGAAATGGAGTGACGTGTGACCAATTTTAAGATACAGCCACTCATGTAATTGGAGAAATGTAGAACAAGGATAGACACATAATTTGCACAGGGAACTGGCAAAATGGGGTGCACTGTTTCACTATTTCTGGAAACGTGATCCTTCGGGCATAGAAATGATAAAATTATCTGGAATTTTGGCTTAAGGGAATTTTGCCGAGGCTTGCAAGGAAAGTTATTTCTCTGTGACTAAGGTGGTCTGAGCTATTCCTCTTAAAAGAGGAATAGAAATAACCATGTTAAAATATACATGAAAATGATAACTAGGCACAATCATTTTTGAATAAACATTTGTCTTGAATCTTATAGAATAGTTGTATACCTGAATAAAAATTGTAAATATTTAATCAGAGTCATTCCATACCTTTGACTGCTTAAGTAATTAGTTTTATAATATAAGACTCTGAAAGCTACAAGAAAGGGGTATTGAAGAAGAGTATCCTTTATTTTCTACTTATTTTTATCTTTTATTTCTCAAGTGAGATCCTCCATTTAAAGTCTAATGCCTGCGTTATCTAACAAGAGCTAATTTCATTCTACTCAAGACTAAGTTCCATTATGCTTCCTGGACATAATTCCAATAAGCTCAACCAAAGCTGCCGTCCTATTCTCTTACCCTTGAATAGCAATTTCTTTGTTCCAGAAAGATTTTTGCTCTGACTTAGTAAGAAGTAATACAGTGATTGCAGTTTTCTTCAAAGCAGATGAATATATGTGCTGCAATGAGGTTGGCATTTATGTTTCCAATGTTCTTCTGTGTCTATTTCCTCCAGCATTACTAATCCTTCAAACTCAAGCACCATCACATTTCATCAGAGAGATGGTGCTGTGAAGTTTGAACAAAATATTATTATTGAAGATAGTGGCAGAAAGTATATGAGTTGATTTATTTGCGACAATAATGTCCACTCGCTACCTCGCTTTAAGCAAACATTCTCTATCAATTGCTATGGATTGCAGATTCTTTTCTTATATTTTCCTTCTCCGAAGGAAGAGAATATTATTATATTGCACTATATAAAATAAAATGATGATCCTGCAGTCACAGCATCCTATCAGAGGAATAGTGTGGTCTCCTATCTAACAGACAGACAAAAGTGAGATAATGAAATAATTTAAACCAAATGTGGAGGGAAGGCAAGTATGGCCCCCTCATTATTTTGCAGTGACTCCAGATCCTTTTTATTTCCTCCATAAAGTTTTCCCCCTTTTATTTGTGCAATTTACCAACCATCTCGGTCCTCTAAATGATTCACAGATATTAAAATATCCATAAAATAAAATTTTATTTTAAAAACTCCAAAAATAATAACTATTATTAACTCACATATACACATACATACATACCTGTAGGTGTTTCTCTGTTTAATGTCTTCAGCTTCCCTCATGACGCCTAACTTGGTAACAAAATATGTGTATTGTTTGTGGCAACTCTTCAGTGCCATAATCCAATATCGAATTTGCTATTGCTATTTTTTCGTTTGGAAGTAAGCCTTGATATACAAAGAGAAGACATTGCTTTTTTCTGTCCCATTTTTGTTCTCATTCCCTTTCTCCCATCCTCATCACTCTGTCTTGCATTCTCTCCCTTTTTCATCTTTTCCATCTAGTGGGTTTCTGGCAAAAGAAAGGTTGCTTCTTTTTTCAGAAATCTAAATAGTCACTTTTGGAAGATTGTTGAAATTGGCACATAAAATTAAACCCACAATTCAATGTGAATTAGGATCACAAATAGCTTATTTCCTCCTTAGAGTATTTATAATTTATTGAGGCTCAGTTTTCTGGTGCTTCAAGGGACCAAGGAGAACTGATTACTTAATAACAAATAAGCAATTTGTGATCTCTCAGCAATAGGAGAATGATATCAATATATACCTTTTGTTAAAAAAAATATTTGAAAATGGTTTTCTGGAAATGTAAGGTTCTGTTCCTGTCCATAGTTATCTGGAAGCTATTGCATTCAAAGGGGCTTACTACCATTATGCTATTTAATCATGAGAGTTCATTAGTTTTGCAGATATTAATAGAAGTAACACAATGGAGAAATAATAATGGAGTTTTGGTCTTATGGCAAGTATATTCTTAGAAAAGTTATTTCTGTTTGCTGGGAGAAAAGGAGAAAATGTCATTTCATCATTATTAGAAGGCATGAAAAGTATTTTGCTGGACAATACATATATTTTGTTCAAATGGATTTATTTATGTTATTCTAACAGATGAATTGAAATTATAACCCCATCTTTTAAATGTTTTTCAAATTTTAGGATAAGATCAGAAAGAATTTGCATTCATGATTCTGAGGCTCCAACCATGAACCCATTCAACTGGCAATGAACAAGAGGTTAGTTCACCTTTCAAATATGCATCATACTGAAATGTAAATAATTCAGAATGCAAAGAGTGCCAGCTATTCAGGAAAAGAGCAATTACAGATGGCAGAAGTGAGATTTCACACTACTCAAATATGTTTCAATAGTCAAGTGGGAAGAGTGCTGAAATATTATTTGTGAATTTTGAATTTACTCAGAGGGATATCTATTCATACCAATTTACTCTGCAAAGTGTTGTTTATGCCCCAGGGTAATTCCTGTTTACTTGTTACAAGTTAACATGAATTAAAACCGTTAACCAGACAGATTTGGAAAATGAACACTAATGTTTAATCATTTGGCTGCAGGTTCATTGAATATATTGGGCAGAACTGTTCAAATTAAACTAGCTGATATTTTCAGTAGGAGATGCTTTATTTTGTATATCACTCTAAGCTTTCATGGCTGGCATCAATGAGACAGTGAGGAACTTTTTGGCTGACTGGCCCTGGTCATTGTTTAACTTCGTTTTTTGCTTTATGTTTCCTCTTCTTCTGTCATGATACACATGGTAGAGCAACTGTGGGTAAGAGTAGCATTCAAAAAGCCTCCTAGATTCCCATTAGATGCAAATGGCTTCAGGAAGGTTACTCTGTCCAAAGTTCTTAGACCATGCTCAAGACCTAAATTCTTTCAATGGGATAATAACATTAGCTGGCAAAGATATAGCATTTGTTTTGAAACCGATGGGCACTTCCATTTTTATAGTAACTCGGAGCATCTCATATGCCTTAAACACATTCACATATCATATAATCCTCCCTCATGTTTTACCATAGATGATCAGACTTGGTCTGGATCCCGGTAGTCTTTTTCAACACTGAAGTTCTATCAGTTATTCTATGAAACAGGGATCTGTGGTGGTGCAGTGCTTAGAATGCAGTACTGCAGGCTACTTCTGCTGAATGCAGTACTGTTGCATATTCTGACTCTGTAAATTACTTAGAGAGGGCTGTAAAGCATTATATAAGTTTAATGCTATTGCTATTGCTACCCAGAAATATATTGTAAAGAGAGAATGAAAATCCTCCAAGCATTTAAAAAAACATTATTGGAATGGCATATACAAAGAACATCAATGTTTGAAGTGTTCTGCCTTGACTTTCAATACAGTCAATATTAACTGTGTCATTGGCAGAAGCCCAATATGTCTGTAGTTTTTCATCTATGATGATATCTTAATGAAACTGCTGATTTATTTCAGGGTTCTTTTCTGTTTTTCCAAATCAAGTCAGTTCATGCTGCTGCATTGATCAATTGTGCTGATTCTGTCAGGAAAGTATATGCAACAGAGCCATCCATTTTTATATCTGCAGTATCAATTTGTTATTAACTTTCATTTGCAGTCTATGATCCATATATCTGGCTGTTTCTATTATATCTATTCCTGATAATAGAACTGGTTTGGTTAGGCAAGGAAGAATTTAGGTTTGAAATATTTCACATCTAAATTTTTGATCTCTTTGGGAAGAATTTTATTCCCCTAGAGTTTCATGATCAGAATTCGTTCCAGTGGCAGCATCACCTGCAAATTGTGCAATAAGCACAAGCAACATATTCCAATTCTCTCCAGGGCCTCTTTTTGAAGACTTCATTATAAGCACATCATGTGAATTAATTTAAAGAGAAAGTTCTGCAACAAAAGCTTGTATGAATAAGGAAGTTTCCTTAATCTTCCAAGGAAGATGAAAATTCCTGAGCCTCAAAGGAGCAATTCTTTGTTCTTGGTCCCTTTGCGTTGAATTCAGTTTTTCCCTTTCTTCTTATGGCTTCTTAGGGGAATGAGTGATAACTATTTGAGATTTGGTGAAATTACTGCCGATTCTGATACACCCAATTGGTAAAACAAATACAATAATAATATAAAAGATGAAATTGAAAATGAAATGAATGAACTTTCATTTGTTCAAGGAGATTTTATCTTATTTCTTCTCCCATACCAACAATACTATTTCTAACGCTGCTTCAGAAAGGGCACAAGAAAGGCTATCATGTTTAAGAAGCCATTTCAACAAGGATATTTTTGTTTCTGGTAGGTGAATACTGTTGGATTTTATCTGATTTATTATATCTCTGTAAATAAGCTTGGCCTTATTAAGCAATGCTTATTGTTGTTTTTAACATACACTGAAGAGCTTTTCCTAAGAAACATCTTTTTTTTATTAGAACCTAAACTGATGGAACTTTTTGTCCTGTAGATTTTTTTTTCTTTGCATCTCCATGACAATCACCTACTATAATAGGCTTTGCTTGCAATTGTTTATAGAATTTCTAAAAAAATAAACACTCTTTTAAGCATTTTGGAAAAAGAGATCTCCTGCATCTCTTTGCTGGTTAGGAAAATTACACCAAGAAATCTATAGCTATAAAACAGAGCTCTATATGTCTCCCAGATTTCAGAGGCCAGAAGGCCCCTACCTCACCAAACACAGTCAGCTGTGTGGCCTTTTAAAATCTGGGAATCCCTCCAATACTACAACTGGTAATCTCAATGTAGAATAGCTGCAAAAAAAACTGTTCAACACACATACTGCTGATTTATATGTATGTGTGTTCCATAATCTGACCTTGAGGCTGTGAATTTGCTGTGTGAATTTTAAAGATAAGGACTCCATACAACAATAGTGAGGTATCTGTTCCATGGGGATGAGTTATGGTGTTCTGAATTTCAAGAGAGTATTTAATATGCAGGATACCTGGCAATGCTACACAAAGCTATTCCAGAGAGGGTTGTTCTGAGTAGCTTTAGTTGGGGTTTAGATGGCTTTTGGTGTTGTTGAAGCTTGCTGCTTGAAATACTAAATTAGAAAGTGGCTTTGCATTTTATGGAGAGCTGGCACATGTCAGAACTGTGAAGGCTGCATAATGAATGTTTAGCAACTTCTTATTCAGGGCCAAACTAACAGAGAACAGAGCACAAAGAGGGCAGCAACTAAGTAGCTTAATCTGTTAATCCAAACCTGTGCAATTTCTGACTCACTAAACTAAATATGGGCCAGCAGAGAAATACAGCTGTGCAATTTCTGACACATTCAGCCAACATCTGGGCTTTGTCGCATGTTTGGAATTTTAACAGTGAAATAAACCACACAAAGGATTATGAAGCACTTGGCAGGCTACATAAATGGTGAATGGAACAATCATATCTCAGATTTCTCTCCAGAGGTTCAGGTTTTGAAGAAAGCTATCTTTTGTCTTTTCCTCAGTTCACCAGCTTCAGCTGTGCATCTTCCCCACCTTCTCCTTTTCCTTAAAATGAGAGTACTATAAAGTGATAACTAAGAGTTTCTCTCTCCCCACCCCTCTGTCTCTTTGCTGCAATTTATTGGTTACCCATATTTTTCAACCTAACTATGGTATGCCTTTGTCTTTCAAAATAAACATGGACAACATCAGATCCTAGTCTACATTAGTACACATAGATAGCTCATGAAGCTCTATAGGGCTAAAATAAACTGGGCTGCAAAAATTTGGGTGATCAGTAGATGGCTATAAAGAGATACAGGAAGCTCAATTCTTTACTGTCTCTGATACAGTAACCTGCAAAAGTGGAACAGGATCAGATCCATTCAAGCATGAAACTCTAATAACTCAATATCTCTCAAACTTAATATCTGCATTGGGTTTTTTCCAGGTAAATGAGAAGATATCACAGGATGAGGTAGAGGAATCTGGTATAATGGTATGTGGGAATGACCTTGGAAGAGAGGAAGAAGAGCTGCATATTAGACAACCATTGTTCAAAAAATATTTCAGTTTATAGAAGGGAGGAAGCTTGGAAAATGTTTCACAAGGGACCCTCCCTAGTTTTCAGGGAGTAAAAGAAAGGAGGAGAGGAACACTTTCACATTTACATGCTTTTCTTAATGTAACCCAGGGCTGTCAAACTCCATGGGCCAGAAGTGTCACATGCTGGTCACTCCCATGCCCAGTTTAGCGAAGGGGAAAAAAGTCAGGATACATCATGTGATACCGCCATGATGATGTGAGTTTGACGTAATCTTACCATAAAGATAGAACTAGTACTTTTGATTGTACTTCTTGTCTGGACTATCTTGAAGATCTAGCAACAATCTTCTAAGTCTCAAAATATTGAATATTTAAAGTACAGTGGTACTTTGGTATATGTTGTTAATTGGTTCTGGGAGGTATGATGTGTACCAAAAATGAGTGCCAAACAATTCTTCCCATAATGTATAATGTAAATAGATGTAATGTGTTCCCAAACCAAAGACAATGCACATAATAAGGCAAGATATAAAAAGATAGGATTATATATCATTATTTTACATGAGAAATAAACCTAAAAATTAATAAATACCTAGATTAAATAAAATTAAAACTTCATTTTATCTACATGGTTGAGAAAAAAAGCACAAAAATGACCACAGAAGCTAAGATAAGACTGCAAGGGGATATGCCCAGAGCAAGAGCTCCTGAATGACTAATTTGTTTCATCTGGAAAGGGTAGCAAGTCATGAGTCAACTGACACCGACAAGTTCTAGCTTGCATGTTGAACATCAAACAAACAAGTACCAGGAAAAATGTTCTTGTCAAAATGTATTGATTATCAGATTCAATGAGCTTCAAAGCAGTTGAGTACCAAGGTACCACTATATTAAGTATTCAGCTTAATAATTACTTATTATTCAGTTTATTGAAGATGGAAGGAAAGTAGGGATGGTAAGATTTGCTATGTATGAAGCAGGTCTGCCGCCCCTGCCTTTGCTATTGCTATGCCACTGAGGACTCCATTAGATAGTATCAGGGGCTGTGAGACAGACACCAGAGGCAATGTTAACCTCAGCCTGTCTTCCACTCCCATGTTTGAAAGTATTGATTAGGAACTGCTGTCATGGATATACTGATCTTCATTTAGACCACAGCTCCTTTTCTAGCTTGACAACTCTTGAATCTGGTTGAGTATTTCTTGACTATTTGATTGTCTTCTCCTTTCTCTCCTTGTATTTCTGTGGGACAGAATAAGAAATATGTACATTGCCTTAAGGAATAAACATACTATGTTAAGAATATAAGGGTGCAGGGTGAATAGGCAGAAATAAACATTGGTTGGTTGGTTATTTTAAACCCTGGGGCTAAGAAATTGTGCAGAATTTCTGCAGGAAAAAGTATGCTTTATAATTCTAATTCAGCAATACTCCCCTGGAAGAACAGATGTAGTAAGTATAAATGAATCCTAACTTATTTGCATCTGAAGAAAATTACACATTCCACTACTATATTCTCTTTGGCAACAGTCAGAACAGTCAGTTAGAATAGAGAAGAAATTCATTACTTCCAAATGTTTACATGATATCACTCAGTTTATCCCTACTGAGATTATACATGGACTGGAACACACGCATACATCAAACCTACAATTATTAGTGCTTCGTAATGTGCTTTACAATTCAAAAGATATTTATAAAAATGCAAATGGTAAGGAAAATCTGCACAAAATTGCATAATATTGGTGAGGCATCATTTGCAAATGTTTGCAAAATAGAAAGAAGACATGATATACATATTCTCATGGAAACAGAGCTGGAGAAATGCATATACATTTTTTGTAGACTTTTTTTTTGCGTGTGCTGAATCTGCAAACCGATGAAGCAGAAGGTGGAAATGAACTTCTATTTTGTTTCGTTCTTCTATAGTAGGGAAACGGAAGGGGCAGATTATGATTTGAAGCAGTTTTATGCAATTATGGCTACAGTGAAACAATGATGCTTTTGACAAGGGCAAATGATGCCTCTGGAGTCCATGCCCAGAAGCAAAATTCATCAAATATGTTGTTTGTGTAATGCTTTTGATAAGGCCTCACAATGACTGTCTCATCTAATGGGGATGTAAAAACATGTTGACAGGGCTCTTGTGAAGCTCTATGTAATGGTATTTGTGATATAAAGTCTTCTCATTATGGACTGTTGAACCCATAGACAAATGCGCCTGAGAATTGACAGTATTACAGCACTTGCATTATTCATAATTTGGGTTTTTATTTCAGACTATGAATAGCTCAAAGCAGCTATAATCCAAACCTGCATATTAAAAAAATGATTATTTTTGTTTTAAACATTTCCTGTCAACTCTAGTGATTTGGAATAAGGCCTGGGTGGTACTTTCAAATAGCTGATTCATACTTCAGAAATGAATCTTTTGAGGTGTATCAATAATATTATATTTTGTATTCCATCTAGGTAGTTTCAGTAGTGGTAGCGTGTGCTTTCAGGTTCAAATCTCTCTCCCAATATTTTCTATGTGTTCTCCTAAGCATTTGAAAGTGTTGGGATATGATTATATACATAGGGAGGGCATGGATAGGAAGAGATCTCAGCAATCACACCATGTTCAGCTTCAGTCTGCCTTTTAGAAGTTGCTTTGTGAAACACATCAACACTGCAAAAGTCAACAATGTTGACAATGAAATTTTGCCATATTGTTGACATATTTTTTCAGGATCCCAATTAGTTGAGCTCCAAAATCTGAATGGGAGAAAAATAACGGAACTGAAGGAACATTAATATATGATGTTGATTTGCTAATATAATCTTAGTCATCAATGCTAATCTAGTTTCTATTATCACACAAGAAAAGCGAGCACTCTTCAAAGCCAGAGCTGCAAATGCTGCAACAATGGCACCTACACATGTCTGCCTGATATGTGGCAGAACATTTTGTGCCCGTATAGGCCTTACCAGCCACCTGTGGATATACCATGGACAGCCCACAGCCTGTTAGATGTCAAGGTCCTCTTCAAACATGATGGACGAACATCATCATCATCATCATCATCATCACAATTTGATTTAATGTCTCTGAAGTGGAATCCCAGTTATTGTAATTCACATCCCATCATTATAGTTTGCTAGGTGAATTCAAGTATCTTAGTGGGACAAATAATGTTGGAGTTTGTATGCAGCTTCTCAGATCAGGCTTACTCACTGGAGTATCTAATCAATCTTCTGAAAAAAATATAAACCAACACCAACATTTAAAAGTATTTGTTAAGATAACATAAAACAATCAGCTCAAACAAGCATCTATCAAAACTTCAGTAAATAACCTTGTAATAAATAATTAAATAAAATGGAATTGAGTGGCGGTTTCTGAGATTTTTAAGAGACAAACCTGTAAATTCACCTTAGAGCATTAGCAAATTATCAATGTACTGCAGCAGGTCATATTTAAAGAGAAAGGAATAACAGCACTGGATTTGGATGAATTAAGATTTTGACCAGGGAATTTCTATATTGTTTGTAAGACTGTATCTTCTGAAAATATGAAGTTTACAATTTAAAAGCCAGTTGATTCTTGAAAAGGAAAACAAATTTTCCTTTCTATTTATACAGCCTATACACTATGGCTGGATTCTGCTGGCTGAGCATGTAAAAAAGAAACCCTGACATGAATTATCTCAATGTTTGAGCCAGATGGATCTGACTGCAGCCAGGGATATAGCAATCTGCTACCATCATTTCTTCAAGAGTCCAAAAGCATGTATTAGGAAAAGAGGTGTCCCAAAATAAATCTCTCTTTAGGAAAATGTCATGGGAAGCATTTCAGATAATGTTGGGTACTGTTAAGGAACAGTTTCTTAAGGAAAGTGGTGTAGAAAAATCTATATATTGGGAAATAATGTAATAATTATTAAACTTGTAGGTCACCTGACCCTTAACAATAGAAAGCATATATGAGAAACCTGGATTTTCCATAATTTATTTTACTTTAACAATCCAAAATCTATTGTTGAGTGATGCTCAACATGCAGCAAACATTATGGAAGAATGACCTGAGAACTCAGGTTTTCAGAACTCTTTCTTATTCAACATGTAACAAAAACAGGAGAGAAGACACAAGTAAGACTCTTTAAAAACTAATCCACATGGTACAGCTGTGAGATGTTCAATTCAACAAAAATCTCAAATCTAAAAACAGCTGTGAAGAATGCAGTTTTTCTTACAAGTTCTTGGTATAAGGTTACACATATCAGTCAGAGACAAAGAAGGTTATTTTGGAAAATCAAAAGGTATTGCTATTAATCCCCAATCTGTCTCTTGCCATGGACCCCTGGCCTGGCAGGAAAAAGACATAAAGGAAAGAAAAATCTATTAAGCTAAGTTAGCAATGCCTAACCAATACTTGAAAAGCTAAGCAGGGTTGGACGTGATTACTACTGGAATGGGAGATCCAACAAATATCAGGTCTGTAGCCAGGGGTGGGATTCAAAATTTTAACAACCAGTTCAGTGGGTGTGGCTTAGGTGGTGGGCATGGCTTGATGATCATGTGACTGGGTGGACATGGCTTATTGGTCATGTTATTGGCTGGGTGTGGCCAACTCAATATCACTCACATCGAGGCATGCATCTCCTCGCCTGGCCTCTCATGACTGTGGGGATGCTGCAACAGTCGTGTGAAAAATGATCATATGTCACTTTTTTTCAGTGCCACTGTAACTTTGAATGGTCACTCCACACAAGCAAAGTACCAGCAAAGGAGGGGAAAAAAACTCCAGAGGAGTTCCAGAGACAGGAAGTCTAGTCCTGCCAAGAATGTAATAAGGATTAACAGAGAGGCAGTTTCTGTTTCCTTCCTGCCTTCCTTACAGGATTAGGTCAGTAATTTCTTCTAACAACCGCTTCTCTGAACTGCTTAAAATGTTAACAACCGGTTCTAGCAAATACGTGCAAACTGGTAGAATCCCACCCCGGTCTGTAGCTTAGATTTTGAAGTTAGACATTTGTGTTGTTTTTTCCCTAGAACATTAGTTTTTTTGGTTTGAATTTTTATGTTTTAATCGCTGAACACTCCGTTGAGTCCCATAACATTGTTGTAGGAACACTACTTAGATAATTATCAAGAGTTGAGAGTGACTTTAAAGAAACGTTTCCTTATTTCTGATATTAATGATGCTGGAAAGTAAATTTAGTTGTATTATTATTTATCTATTTAATAATAAATGGCATATTATATATAGATTAGCAATATATATTAATAGTTCACCCAGATTAGATTAGATTTACTAGATTAGTAAAACACAATAAAATATACATGTTAAAAAACATCTACGTTCAAGTACCAATGTCTAGGCCATTTAACCACTAAAATGCAGCATCGTTTATATTAAAAAGAAATCAGATACTGGATTGGTATATGCCCTCAGCTTGCAGCCAGTCACAATGTAACCGACCCCATTTTATGTGGGACTCTGCAGTCACACTCGGGAGGGCTCTATGCCTCATTTTATACAAAGAGAACAATCAACCAGTGGAACAGCTTGCCCTCGGAAGGTGTGGGAGCGCCATCACTTGAGACTTTCAAGAAGAGATTGGACTGCCATTTGTCAGAAATGGTGTAGGGTCTCCCGCTTGGGCGGGCGGTTGGACTCGATGACCTACAAGGTCCCTTCCAACTCTGATTATCTGTTATCTGAGTCCCGGCAAATGCTGTGTAAGATGCAAAACCTATTCAAGATTGTTCATTGCTGATATGATAGTTCAAAGTTGGACACCTTTTTATGGAATCATTTATATATCTTCCTATGTCTGGAAGTTCAGCAACCCATTTGGCTGTCCACTGGGAATTGATGTTAAAGTTGTTGGTGCAAATACCAGTGGGGGTTTCCTCGTTTTGAATCTTTTGACTGATAAACGAGGAAGGTTGGCATGCACTGGTATTTAGTTGGAGTACTAGATACTAAATCAAATGAAGCCTAATATTATTGTGTACAGTGCTTTGAAGGAAGTAGGTCTCAAAATAGATTGATTCTCATTAGATTTTATAAAACCAATTTCCTCTAAAGTTAGTACCTACTTTAGTTAGCAATTTTCTAAGTATATAAACAGCTTTCTTGATTCATAGGAAAAAGAGATAAAAGAGTTTGAATTTTGAGGAAATGGAATAAGTGAAATCTGTGGGGTCTTCCTATCATTCAATTTAGGTATTTATCTGATTTGTTCACCAGTTAAAAAGCATGTTGGTACAAATTGCAATGAGGTACAGCCATACCTTAGTTTGCCTCTGGAATGCAGCAGAAGTGCAGACTCTTTTTATAGATTTAATGAGAGATAAGTTTGTTCATGGATTTCTATGGCTTTGTCCACTCATTGAGCATCATTTGCTGGTGAACAAAGCATCCAGTGCTGCTCCCAATGCATTGTGAATCTGGGGCTTATCCAGATTTTGTATAAGTATTTTGGACATGAATTTAATACTATTATACAGCAATGCTAATCTTGTGCTTAAAAGCAGTGGATGGAGAAATTGTAAGTTGAAATAAAAAGTGAAGTAGAAAGATGCCTCTCTGACTTTGAAAGGAATTAAAGATCGGCATTTCCTTGCATCTTGCCCCATGAACTTGCAGACATACACACTATATTTTTAGCTGGTAAAATAAAGTGAGAGAAGGAAGGATAACACATTTTTTCTCACAAGAAAAAGGTGAGAGGTTTGAAGGGAGAAGTTGAGAAAGCATGATGTTTGCCAAACCCAAAATGGATTCCAAGCACTATTGACTGTTGAAGCCTTGTGGGTTCCATGAAGCAAAAAGAAAAGAGCGTCAAGCGACTTGTCTTCTTGGAAGCAACCTGAAATAATTTTTCATCCAGTTAAATTTATACTCTTAGCTAAATATGGATGGTTTACCTAAAGTAGACAAAAGGAGGCAAGCAGGTCTCAATTCTAGATAACTTCATAACTTCAGCTACATATTTAATGAGACATCCTGGATCAGGAGGAGAGAGAGGAAAAACACTTTAAAACAGGGACAGGTTGAATTTAGACTGCCTTCATTATGGGCTGGGATGATATTAAGATAAAATTGGGAAGATAAAATGGTCATTGAGGAATATTAATCCTATGATTATTGGACCATGAAAATGAGACTTGGGTCATCTATATGTGATTGTGTATATTTATTATTTATTTATCATACCTATATGGCTGCCCATTTCATCAGAAGTATTTATTTATCATACCTATATGGCTGCCCATTTCATCAGAAGTATTTCTATATGCTGTACAATTAAGTAAAAATAAATGTATCAAACATTAAACATAAAATGGTCATTGTTAAAAATATATATAGTATCAAACACAGAAGAGAATAAATATTAACCACAATAATGGAGTCACCTTAGAATGTCAATATTCTCTCTCTCTCTCTCATTCACACACACACACACACACACACACACACACACACACACCAGCCATTAACCTACTAATGATATAATGTTAATATTGATTAATGGTGCAATATATCTGTGAGTTAGCCACAATGGGATTTATTTCTGAATCAGTCTGCCAATAATTGCACATTTGCTTGAAATAACATAGCATATGACAGAGACCACAATGAGCAAACACTACATCCAGATAGCTGGGAATATAAAGCTACCCTATCTTTTCATTTTCATTTCAACCTGTTGTTGATTGTGAGGAAATGATAAAGATGTTGAGAGAGATTTGACTGTCTTGATAACAAGCAAAAAACATGTCTGAGAACACAATGATTTATATCCTATGAATACACAATTCAGCTGTTAGGGCTT
The DNA here is from genome assembly GCA_023653725.1 of Bungarus multicinctus. Lineage (NCBI taxonomy): Eukaryota > Metazoa > Chordata > Lepidosauria > Squamata > Elapidae > Bungarus > Bungarus multicinctus. The sequence continues at coordinate 64,767,462 of CM042836.1, read as the reverse complement.
ATAATTTTCCACTTTCCCAGTTGTCTAGATCAAAAAGTAATTGTCCTAGGCAAACACATGAGTGGTTCTAACACTATACAACTCCCATATCTGCTAGTCTAAAAGGAATACAGCTGGTGTGCAATCTGTTTTGATAGAATGAAATATAGTTTTGAAGCCATACTGATTTCTTCTGGACCTTTGCTTGTTGAGTGGGTGATCTCTAAATATTAAGCAGGATCAGATCTGATTGGTGGCAGAATGGAAGATTATCAGTAAATAACAGAGATTTAGACTAGATTGGAAATTTGAAAATCACCAAAGAAGGCAATGAGCAACCACTATATTTCCAAGAAAACTATAAATAAATTAATAAAACTATTTCACAGATAAGTCATCAACACCATCTTAACTGTAGGATGAAGACATCCAGATGCCAAAAAAAAAAAAAAATTAGACCTGTTTCCTAAGGGTGGTATCTGTGGAAGTCCCATTTCTGTATTAGAATTTTGGCACCCTCAAGAAACTATTGGTTCTCTTGGAAAATGGATTAAAATATACGTTAATTTTTTTAACCAAGTTTACCTTAATGTTGCCTCTGAAGGAAAAGCAGCACTGTTAACATTAATCTGCCTCTTCCATTTCACTAAGAGATGAAAAGAATTAGCTGAAAAACTGCTGTGAGATAGAAATTGACCAGGTGAGTGAGTGAGGAGCTAAGGTATCCTATCATTATATTATTATTATATATATATATTATATAATATAATATATATTATATAATTGTATTATTATATTATAAGGGATGATCTCTCATCCCTTGATTGGCAATTTCTATTCACCGGATGCAATACTGTAGAAGACCATTACAACATATTTTTACTTGAAGTCAAAAGAGTCATCAAACTATATGTACCAATAACAACTTCCAAAACCAGAAAAAACAAATTACCCATAACAATAAGGAAGCTTCAATCCAAAAAGATATCTCTTTGGCAGTAAAAAAAAATCTGGTCACATTGTGAAATTCAAAAGCCGATACAAAAATTTAATGCCACCAGATAAAGACTGAATGCACCAATTATTATATTAAGCAAGAAGAAAACCTTCTACGCACCAATTCCACCTGCGCTTTCTACAATTTTGTAAACAACAAACTAAAAAACTCAAGGTCCATCTCACCCCTGAAAGGACCTAATGGTAAAGACTGCAACAACGACACTATTAAAGCCAACCTTTTTAACACATTCTTTGGCTCAGTATTTGTAAACAGCAATGGATCATGCCCAGTATTTCCTAGGCGAACCACAGACAACTACAATGATCTAATATACATTGATTTTACAGAAGACAATGTTGAAAAAACACTACGCAATCTAAAACCATCTCATCTATTGGACCGGACGGAATATGTGCCTACTTCTTAAAAAAGCTATCCACTGCCATAACCGAACCTCTAAGCATAATCTTTGAAAAATCCTTCAGGACCAGTTCCTTGCCAAAATTATGGTCACAAGCCACGGTCATCCCCATCTTCTAAAAGGGAGACCCCAGCCTAGTTGAAAATTACAGACCAATCTCTTTATGCTGTGTCACCTGTAAAGTCATGGAATCAATTATTAACCAATCCATCATTCTCCACTTAGAAACGAACAACTTACTCTCTAGTAAACAATTTGGTTTCAGGAAAAAACTATCATGTACTCTGCAACTCTTACACTGCAAAAACATATGGACTACACAACTCGATCAGGGCAAAGCAATAGATGCAATCTACATAGACTTCTGTAAAGCCTTTTATTCAGTGCTACACGACAAACTACTCCTAAAACTAAAATCTTACGGTATCTCTGGACACCTGCATAACTGGATAGAAGCATTCCTGTCAGACAGACAACAAATGGTCAAAATTGGTAGCATCCTATCAAATTCTATACCTGTCAACAGTGTTGTCCCCCAAGGCAGTGTTCTAGGACCAACCCTTTTCATACTCTACATAAATGACCTCTGTGATCATATTAAGAGCAGCTGCATTACTGCTACCCTTCAAAAAGATCTTGACTATGTATCAGAATGGTCAAACAAATGGCAACTTCAAATCTCAACAAATAAATGCTCTGTCCTACATATTGGCAAAAAAAATCAGAAAATAAAATACAGGCTGAATAGTCAAGACCTTGTTGATAATCCAAACTCTGTCAAGGATCTTGGAGTACTCATCTCTAATGATCTAAGTGCTAGAGCCCACTGTAACTACATAGCCAAAAAGGCATTAAGAGTTGCTAACCTAATCCTACGTAGCTTTTTCTCTGGAAATATTACACTAATAACTAGAGCAATCAAAACATTTGCTAGACCAATACTCGAATACAGCTCATCAGTCTGGAACTCACATTACGTATCTGATATTAACACAGTTCAGAAAGTCCAGAAATATTTCACAAGAAGAGTGCTCCACTTCTCTACTGGTTGCAGAATACCTTATGCTACCAGACACAAAATTCTAGACCTAGAAAACCTAGAACTACGCTGCCTTCGGTCCGATCTAAGTATAGTATATAAAATTATACATTGCAATGTCCTATCTGTTAATGAATACTTCAGCTTCAACCATAACAACACAAGAGCAAACAATAGATACAAACTCAAGGTTAATCGCACCAAACTTGATTGCAGGAAATATGACTTCAGCAACAGAGTGGTCAATGTCTGCAATACTCTACCTGACTCTGTGGTTTCTTCCCCAAACCCCAAAAACTTTAACCTTATACTGTCTACTATTGACCTCACCCCTTTCCTAGGAGGTCTGTAGTGGGCATGCATAAGCGCACCAATGTGCCTACCATCCCTGTCCTATAGTTTCTTTTATTTTTCTGATATGTTTCCATGTATTCATAACTATGTTTTTACTTATACCTATTATCTTGTAAGCAATTGATAAATTGACAAATAAAATAAATTTTAAACTTCAGATATACTGCTTGGAATAGTTGATAATTTATGAGCTATCAACACTTCTCAACTCATATCTTATTGGACCCCAAACCATCATCTCATCCCCCTCCTCCTCCTCCATTAGGAATGGTAATAATAGGAATGGATCCTACTTTATTGGTGATTGCTTTGTAAAGAAAGTATCTTTAATGATGTCGGGATCTTAACCACTAGACCAAACTGAAGCAGATTTTGTTTTATTTCAAAAAAATAGCATCACAGACAGGTTATTCTTTCTTTCTTTCTTTGTTTATTGATTGATTGATTGATTGTCTTGTATGCCACCTTGCTTGCCTAGGGGCAACTCTGGGCAGCTTATAAATATTAAATGCCAATGTACATTAAAACAATAACAACTTAAATATTAAAAGATGGGGAGGAAGGGAGCAAGATGCACATCTTATATCACTTCAGAGTGATGCATCCCATTAGGCCCCAGGACAAGTGGCAGAAACAGATCTTCAGATGTTTAGGGAAGGTCAAAAGGGTGGATGCAATTTCCCTTTGGGGGGGGGAGTACAGTGTTCCAAAGAGCAGGAGCCACAGCAGTCTTCTTCTTCCAGCTGAAATTCATTGACTGACGGGATACACAGGATGGTTAGGACGGTTCCTCAGATTGTCACATCCAATTAATTTGGGATAAAGGATGTCAAAATCGAAGTATGGACATAGAGAAGGCCATTGTTAAGTGATGGAATGAAACAAGGGCACCCCTTATCCAAGGTCCCAAAGTGCCAGGGAGCTTTTGGGGTGATTAAGGAATATTTATCTCAGAGCAACCTTACTTAATAAGGTTGCTCTGTGAAACAAAACAATCAGGATGATGCATGTTTTTGCTCCTAGAAAAAAAAGATGGTATAGAATTACAGTGAGTAGGATTTGCAGGTCAATAGAACATAAAAGTTTAGGGCAGGACTGCAGAAAAGCTGGCTTTCGGAAGGTATGTGATTGGTGACAAAATGGGGTCCATATCTCACAGAGGCTTAAGTTATTGCATATCTTAAAAATTCGCCCAATACCTCCTCAAAGGCACTAATTCTGCCTCTTGAAAGTCTTTTCATTCCCCCCACCCCAATGAAAAAAAAAAGGTTCCCAAATCTTTATTCATACTCATTGTTGTGATGTCCTATTCCCACTTGTTTAAGAAAGAAAAAGCTTTGGATATACAAATATATTGTAATGTTTCTTTTTTCATCAGGAGAGGGAGCTATAATGATGAGGAAACAAAAAAAATCTCTCTACAGCTTCAGCTGCCTGGGGAACTTTTGCGATTGCCAAAAATCCAACAAAAATGTAGACATAAAGGAATAATAAAAGAAACGCTTAATGATAAAAAAAAATGGTCTTGCGCACTTTTAGAGTGTGGTTCTCTGCATGCCTTGCCAAGCCCGTAACTGCTCCTCAGCTGACAGAATATTGTAAACTCTTGGGTTAGGGTTTAGATAAATATTGGATGGTTCATTTTGAGAGAGATAAATACACATGTTTTAGGATAAAAGGAATACCAGGATTTATTTTAAAGTTCTCCTCTAATGCTTTAGGTCACAGGCTTGTCAAACTGGTGGTCCACGGGCCAGATGCATCACATGCAGGCCACCCCCATCCCGGCTCTGCAAAGACAAAAAAACCATCATGATACGTCACAATACATTATGTGACGCAATCGGGTTTGACACCCGTGCTTTAGGATAAAGGAATATCAAGATGTATTTTAAAGTTCTCCTCTAATGCTTAAGTCAGGACAAGTGGGTGAAGTTAAAATGATCATGATTATGGTTGTGTCCTTGTGATTGAACCCTGATCCTTCTTTAGATTTGTTGCACATACAACTGATTGAAGAGGAAGGGATATAGAGCACCAGGAATCTCCACATTTTTATCCACCTTTCATCAGGAAGGTGATAGGTTGTTTTTCTGGCAGTATGGTAGGAGGGTAAGAATCTTAAGGATTCTGCTAGTCACTATAGCTTAAACTACTCTGAAATGTATACAGGCAGCAATAATAACCAGCCACACTGCTGACGTGCAGTAAATGAAATCATTGACTACAAGTCAGTTTCAAGCTAACTACACCCTGATCTGCTTGGAAATCATCCCAGTGATTGGTGTCAGCCATATTGATTTATTTTTGCTGGGACTTCCTTTCCACCCTTTTAGAAGATATATTGCCCTTGTTTGATACTTCATCAGTTTTCCTGGATTTCTCAAATATTTTAAAAAAATCAGTCATGTGATCAGCCAATTCCTTTTCTTCCATACGAGGCAATTCATCTGGCTTGGGTGTCCTTGATGCTCTTTCAGCTTGCTTGTTTTCTTGCAGATGTTTCATTACCCAAACTAGGTAACATCATCAGTGCTAGTAAGGAGTGAGGTTTGCTCTCAGTTTACATTTTAGTAGCTTGCCCTGTCAGTATTGGTGGGCGTGGTCTTAGAGATTATTTGGTTGGGCTCTTTACTGTTGACTTCTTTGCCAGTTTCTTGATTGGGGCATTATTTACTTGATTGTTGGTCTGATGTTAATCTCGGAGTTAATCTATGCCAATCTGAATGCTGATTGCTGGTGGAGAGATGCTTGAGTCTTTTTGTTCCCTTTTTGCCTGGTTGATAGTCTCTTTGTGCATAGTTCTGAGATGTTGTTAATATCTATATGTCTATTGATGGCTAATTTGTCAGAGTGCCAGGCTTCTAGAAATTCCCTGGCATGTTGGGACTTCGCTTGGTCTAATATGGTTACATTTCCCCAATTGAAACTGTGCTTAAGTCTGTCTATGTATTGTGAAATTAAAAAGTTTTCATCATGTCTTCTGATTGCTAGTGGTGTTCCTGGATGTGTTCTGCCAGTTTTCTGCCTGTTCATCCTACATAGTGGTTGTTGCAGTTATTACATTGTATGTTGTAGATGACTTTCTTTTGGGGTTGCTGTGTGTTTAGGATGTTTTCAATGGCTTTAGTTGGCTTGTGTGCTACGCTGATTCCATGTGGTTATAGTAGTCTGTTGATGGTTTCTGAGAGATTCTTGATGTATGGCAATGTAACTCTTTTTAGGGTTTGTATTGGTTGTACTGTATTGGGTTAAGTGGTTAGGTCTTTTTGATAAGGTTCTGTGGATATCCATTTTGTTGGAATATGTTGTATAGATGCTCTATGAGCATTTTCTGACTATATTTCAAACTTCAATCCTCCCCCTAATTCACTCTTCATTAATTTCCAGGTTGAATGCATGCTTATTGGAGAAGTAAGACCCGAAAAATTATTAGCCCTGGCTTTTTTTTGTTACCACACAGTATTTTATACACTTAGTATTCAGATTCTTTTATTTTATTTTTATTCTGATATTAATGAAGCCCCCTTTGTTGTTAATATTCTTCACCAATCTTGGTTCATTCTGAGCTAGCTTTCTTAATGGGTCTAAGCTAGTAGATCTAAGCTAGTGTTTCTCAATCTTACAATTATAATCAACATTCTTAATAAAATTATATATTAAAAAATGAAACAATATATATTACCTTTTCCCGCATTGTCCAAATATAACAATTGGAACTTTGTCCAGGCTAGAGAAAAAACCTATTGTCAGTTCTTAAGCTGTCCTACTTCTTTTAATGAATGTATAAGAGTCACTAGATCCCTCCAGATTTCATCAACTGTTATGTTAAAAATCCCTTGTCAAAAGAATTGCTGCTCTTCTAGACTTTGAAATCCTAAACTCTTGTCCAATAATCCCCAAACCATGAATATCTTAATGCAGTAGCTTTTCTTTTCATTATAACTCTCTTTGTAAATGAATTATATTGGAGTTTTCATGTTTCGTAATACTTAACTTCTTTTCTTTTATTGGCATTTCCATGACTATAATACCGGTAGTAGAAGATGCATACTCAGAAATCCCTTCCAGTTAATAGAACTGTAAGACAACAGAAGTGCCCGATCAAGGAGAATTAAATCTCTTTTCTGAAGCAAAGTTTCATGGTGATTTAAAGCAGAGGCATCTCACAGACTACTGTACTTAGAATTAAATGTTAAATCTGGGATGCAGAACAGTTAGAAAAAGAAAATCAATTGGTTTTCAGATCATTGACATCTAATTTCAGTTCACAACCATTTGTCAAAGTCAGTCTATTAGATCCATGTATCATTGGAAAATTTAACATTAACAAGGAATCGAAGTTACTTTTCATCTTTGGAATGTTGCTTTGATAGGGAATAAAGCCAAAGGATGCACACATTGGTATATCACATGGATTCGGCAAAGCCAAAATAGTAACCTTTCTTAGCCCCATGTTTTATAATGATTTTTCAGACTGGGAGATTGTTTCTAAGAAGACTGGAGTGCGTGTGTTATTTACTGCAGCAGGAATAGTGTTGAAAACAATGGCCTTAGTGTAATAAAGTTGGTAACAGAAAAAGCAACCAACATAACAGGGCGCTAAACCTTTGAAGGTTGAAACATTTTAACGTCAAAATGACCTCTACTGATTTTAAACAGGATCATTCGGATACTGGAAGTGATTTTTGTTTTAAATATTTCTAATAAAAAAGCAAAGAGACTCCAATCCCAACTTTGGCACTTTTAGTTAAGATTAAAATTTTCAGAACAAGCATTGTTAAAAATGCACCATTAATGTTATTATATAACATTTCCTAAAAATAGGTAATCATGGAATTTTGACATTGTAGTAATAACTAGAAGTACTTGTTAGGTTTGAATTGCTTCTATTAAAGTATTCAATGTTAAAGAATTACATTCAATATTTAACTAGCTTCATAATGGAAAATTTTCAGACATTTATTGGGGAGTTAAAGCACAATTTCTGTTGGTGGAATGGGATTTATACATATGCAGTTGATGACATAATATATCTAAAATGAAGCAGAGAATCAAAGAGAATGTTTAGTTATTAAAATCATCTAAGATTATTGCACATAATATATAATATAATATATGTGCATGCCCTTATATTCAGCACATGGTTTCTTCACAAAGATTGTTCTGGGGAATTTATTGTCTGCAAGGAATAGTTTGGATATAAAACAAAGGACACAGACTGGTGAAGGAAATGATATCATTTTGCAAAACTGCAAGGCATCGGTAGATACAATTTCTAGAATAATACTTTCCATAAATGTTATGTGTGTGTGTGTGTGTATGTGTGTGTGTATGTATGTATGTATGTATGTATGTATGTATGTATGTATGTATGTATGTATGTATGTATGTCAGGACTGTCTTAACACATGGGCCTGATGGGCACTTGCCTGTGAGCCCTCACGAACATAGGGGCCCCATACTAATCTGTGTATGTTAACCCTTCAATGCACCTTGTATCATATAAATATATTATACATATATTATGCAAATATATGTTTAATTTTATCAACCATTTACATTTTTATTCCTGTGAGTATTTGTCATAGAGGTCCCAGTACACTGCTTTGCCCAGGGCCCATAATGCTGTATGTATATATATGCATATATACCTTAAATTATAAATCAACTGAACTAAAATCTGAATTTAGGGTGCAAGTATATCCATTTTAAAATCTACTTTCTTCCAGGTAGGCTATGAGATTCTTCCATATCTCTCATTATTTCTTGGATTCTCTCTTTTCTCCCTGCTGTCTTAGCTTAAATATGCCTCCATTGTGTCAATTAATTCTGATAAAAATAAAACAATTAAGTGATTTAAAAACATGCTCTACGTATAATTTAAACATGCCTACCGTCCTTTTCCTAATGTTCCCTTTTATTCATATCAATTTCATGTATTCATAATCATGTTTATACTTATATCTGTTATCTAATACATGCTTGATAAGGTCTTTAATGTGTCCAAAAGACAGATAGTGAGTGTGGAAATGTTGCTTGTTTATATATAGTGGCTTATCTTGCCAATGTTGGTGGGGGTGTGGTTTTCTCCTCGGTACAGTAGTTCCTTGATTAGGGTATCGTTTTCTGCTTGTTTATTTGTCTGGTGTTAATCCATGCTTGCCTAGTATTCTGATCTTGTTATTTGTTATGGAAGCTCCATATTTACTCTCATTGATGATGTTACTTAGTTGGGTAATGGAACATCTGTAAGCAAGCAAACAAACTCAGAGAGAACCCAGGACATTTCAACCCTGAGCTACATATATTCTATTATAACAACAAATTGTTGATTGCCTTTTGAAAAGATGGATATCAGATTTATCAATTGGTATGTGTGGATAGGAAATATATGTTCTTTTCTCCCTACTGTATGCTATGCTTTTCTATGCTTTTTGAAAGAAATGTGGAATTTAAATATAGTAAATATTAAACCTTCAGTTCCCATTCTTTTAAAGTTAGGGTTAAATCCTATGGATTCAATGGTGCTAGGCCAGGATAAATGGACCCAATATATCTAGAATCAGGTTTTACTAGTATGTCAGTGGGAAAAATGTTGATTCTCACAAAGATGATATATTATGCTTCTCTGTGTCCAAATTTACTACTAGCACAGCAGGAAATTTATAGAAAAACACCTATCTGAAGCTGTATTCACCTCACTTTAGCTTACTTGGTGCGATAGGCAATTTTATCAGTCTAACACTTGTTCCTTAAATCTGGAGAAGGAAAAACATTTGCCTCAGATTTTTAGTACTGTAGTTATGGTATCCGAATTGTGAAACAACCTGAAGGATCCTAAACTAAATCTCTCATTCAAAAACCAAACTAGGAGAGCTGGGTCTGCCTGCTTGAAACTTAGGGTGTATTTTCAGGGAAATTGATCAAGCAGAATATAACTATCTCTTAAGTAATACTGGGAATCAAATAAGTAACAAAGAAAGGTATTGGAACAGGAGAATCTTTATGTGCCCATTTTGTTTGCAACATGTGAAATAACCCTGAAATATAGGAAGTAGGATTGATGTTACTGATTAGATACTTTTATTTTTAGAAATAGCTAGTTTATACTATTATGTAAAAGTAAAAAGTTGAGGTGTATTGTTTTATTCTACTGCACCAGAGAGAGCCAGAAGTCAATATCTTTTCTTTCTTTTTACTCTTTTTTTCTACACTTCTCACTTTCCACTTTCTCTACCCTATTTTTCCTACTATTTGCTTTTGTATTTTAAAATGGAAAGTGTCAATAAAAAAGTACAGTAAAAGGAAGTAGGATTGAACAGGGGTGGGATTCAAATTTTTTAACGACTGGTTCTGTGGGCATGGCTTAGTTGGTGGGTGTGGCTTGGTGGTCATGTGACTGGGTGGATGTGTCTTGGTGGTCATGTTATTGGCTAGGCATGGCCATCTCAATATCACTCACATCGAGGCACGCATCTCCTCGCCTGGCCTCTCATGATTATGGGAATGCTGCAACAGTTGTAAGTGTGAAAAATGGTCATAAGTCATTTTTTTCAGTGCCATTGTAATTTTGAATGGTCACTCCTCACAAGCAAAGTACCTGCAAAAGAGGGAAAGAAAATTCTAGAGAAGTTCCTGAGACAGGAAGTCTAGTCCCGCTAAGAATGTAATAAGGGTTAATGGAGAGGCAGTTTCTGTAAGCAACACCAGAATGTTTCCTTCCTGCCTTCCTTATAGGATTAAGCCAGTAATTTCTTCTAACAACCGGTTCTCCAAACTGCTTAGAATGTTAATAACCAGTTCTAGCGAATAGGTGCGAACTGGTAGAATCCCACCCCTGGGATTGAGCAAGAACTTTAAAAAATGGAAGATTGTGATGTATATTTTTCAGAATATGTACCTGGCAGTGAAAACAAAGAATCTTAAATACTAATTAATGTACAATTGCATCAACTTTTATAGATCATGGCTCATTTCATTTGATGCAATGCTCCAATCATCTTTGATACAGTTAATACTCTTGGGGTGGAATTAAAGGCATTTAAGATTTAAGTCAACCTGGGCCCTATTACATCATCCATATGGGAGTTCCAAAGCTACAAGGACCAATTGTAAACAAAGTCAGAATATTGAGTGCATCTGTCATAGGACTATTTTCTCTGTTACAAAGAATACGCTTGTAACTGTGATGTTGTCCTGATGTATGCTTATAGAATAGATATTTTGGAAATAAATTTCTATGGACTGGGCTCAGTCCTAAACATGTGTCTTGTTGGAAATGAGGGGATTTATATTTATGGCTATAATAGACTCGCTTTCTGTCTTTCTCTTGCTCATCCAACATTTCAAAAAATATGTCCACAAAGCATTTTGTTATTGATGATGATCTTGTAATGTTGATTGGTTTTACAATTTATAGACTTGGAACCAAAACAGCAATAGACCAAGCTTTCAGTTTTCTATAAATGTTCCATTGTAGAGCACTGTCATTAATTACCTAAGATTATCCCAGATTAAGCAGCTCATCAATTAAATCTGAAAGTAAATTTACTCGGATAGATATTCTTAACAGCAACAAGAAGCAAGCAAATATACAAGTCTTCCCAGGAAATGGACATAAAAATAACAAAATAAAAATTGATGTGCAAAACAGGAGCACTGCAGACTGATTTGGAAAATGCAATAATAAAGTAAGAAATGAAGTTAAATAAATTACTGTACTATACAAAGTTTAAGTATAAAGCAGGGTCTGATTAATACAATACTAGTATAATATAGTTGCTGCTATATAATTGCAGCAACTATATTATACTAGTATTAATGCTAGTATAATAACTGGATGATTGTTAATGTCATTGAGTCCCCACACTTCATATGAATTTCCATTTTATACAGAACTAGCCCAAGATGTTTTGTCACCTACAATATGGCCAACAATCACACTTTCCCAACCTACAGCATATTGAAGCTGAACAGGCTGGTAAAAAAATATTAGTTAAACAACAGTGAAGAAGCAGTTTACAGATTATCCTCAATGTACAACAGTTTAGTGACCATTCAAATTTACAATGGCACTGGAAAAAGTGATTTATGACCATTTTTTATACTTATGACCATTGCAGTATCCCCATGGTCACGCAATTAAAATTCAGATGTTTGGCAACTGGTTGCAATGTCTTGGGGACATGTGATCACTTTTTACAACTTTCTGACAAGCAAAGTCACCGGGGAAGCCAGATTCACTTAACAACCGAATTATCAACATAATAACTGCAATGAATCACTTAATAACTGTGGCAAGAAAAGTCATAAAATGGGGCAAACTCACTTAACAAAACTCACTTAACAACATACATTTTTGGGCTCAATTGTGGTTATAAGTCAAGGACTACCTGTAATTTTCTTAGCTAAGTAATAAAAGGCAAGCCATGTCATACATGCTTCTGCCTTCAATATACTACTATTATTTCCCAGCTCTTCCACTTGAGGCAAGCTTCTTGTTTTGCTAATGGTAGGTCCAACAGTGCATAATAAAGCTCTTCATTTTCTTCATAATTGGAAACTACCATACCAGGAGAAAACAGCCCAAATAGTTGTAGGAATGCAACCTTGAAACACACAAAGTCTTTAAAAGGGTGATTATGAAAATAGATTTCTTACAACTTTGATTAAATTTCCCCCCTGATCACCTCCCCCCAAGTAGTTTTTCTTTGACTCTCTTAAAGAGATTCAGTTACAGTCTGCTCAACCAGAAATCTTAAAACAACTAAAATTCTAGTTAGAAATGGTAGAAAATATTTGTAGCTCGGGTGATAGATGCTTGTAGTGATTTGCTCTCTGAGCACGTTGCTTAGTTTCTGAATGTTTCACCACCAGGCTAGGTAACATTATCAACAGAACTTCAGTTGAAATGTCTTGTTTCAATTTTCTTCTGCTTTTATAGGTCTTGTATGGACAGTTGGTCACATCATATGCGGGTCATCTGGTGGTGAGGTCACCCTGGCTGGAGGTCAAGTTAGTCGGCTGGAGGTTGACACAATCATTGGTTGATTGGTTGCTCCGACTTCTTACAGACTTGCAGATAAAATAAAATTCTAGTGTCATATAATAACATTAAAGAAATATTTCCAGCTTGGATTCAATTGATTTTCTCAAACCATTTTCTTGTTTTTAAAAAAGAGAGCAGTAGCAATAGTACTTAGCACTTAGACTTATATACTGCTTTATAGCCCTCTCTAAGCGGTTTACTATTGCCCCTAATAACCTGGGTCCTCATTTTACCCACCTCAGAAGGATGGAAGGCTGAGTCAACCTTGAGCCTGGTGGGATTTGATCTGCCAAAATGCAGCTAGGCAGCTAGCTGTCAGCAGAAGTAATTTGCAGTACTGCACTTTAACCACTGCACCACCGAGCAGTAGATATGACAGCAACAAATCTGCAAAGGTGCCTTGCTCATGTCTGACAGTTTCACTGTGATATATATTTTTATTTCTTTGTCCATCATTTGAAAAGATAGCCCGCTTGCAGGAGGAAGGAGCATTCAATGTATGGGAATTGCCATGCATTGCCTATTAATTATAATTATAACACTATTTCATAGCTGTTTAACTGATTGCTAAAGTTGACCTTATTTTATGGCATGTAATCAATCAATTCAATAAAATTTAAATAAAGTTGTTCCCGTATTAGTATCTGAAAATAAAAAAAACCTAAAGCAACAATTTAAAATTGAAAACAAATACTTAACTTAGCTAATAATTAAACACTTTTAATAAAACTAACTCAAAATCCAAGCCAAGAGTCTTCAAACTTGGCAAGTTTAAGACTTGCAGACTTCAACTCCCAGAATTCCTGAGCTAACATGATTGGAGGAGGAATTCTGGGAGTTGACTCCACAAGTCTTAAAGCTGTCAAGTTTGAAGACCCCTGGTCCACGCCATTCTCATACTCAGATAAGCTCACTAAAGGGAGAAACATAATTTCCTCCTGATATTAGAGCAAGAGCTACTGCTTAAATAGTGGAGGGAAAGAATAAGTGCCATTAGAGAGAAGTCCAGTTTTCAGGTGATAGTTGATAGGTGGGAAGACAAATAGCCAGGCCTCCTCTGAGGTTTAGTAATAGTCCAGGTTTGTAATGGGAAAGACGTTCTGCTAGATTAAAACATCACTCAGAGATTTTTCTAATAACTAAGAATGTTTGATTAATCCAGCTTAATTACCAAAACAAATGCTGTTTTGTTGTAACTAACATAATTTGAAAGCAACCTTTCTGTCACCATTAACATGATTTTATATAGCTATGATCACCATAAAGCTGGAGTAAAAAAAATGAAATCAAGTGTTGAAAGATTTATTTCTAAATGAACATGTTTAGGAAGGTGCTGGAAATGGGTAAATCAGAAATAGAGTTGTTCTATTGCAAATCTTCATAAGCATTTCAAAACAATGAAAACCTATTTTATAGTCTATAAATTCACCAGTGTACTTGATTATTGTTATGATTGTGAAAATGAATCTAACTTTTTGTTCAAAGAATGTCCAAGTCTTTTTTCCCCAAATTTATCAAGAAAAATGAATAATATTTACATTTCAATACAGTTCATAGACAGATTGTTGTTGCAAAACATCATTTCAGAAACATGGATCTGACTTGTCACAAAGCAGCATTCACTCTGATAAAATACACTTTAATGATTCAATTTAAAAAGTTGAATTGCATCTCTTCTTCTGCATCAACAGGATTATTTTTGGAACCATTAAGCATAAGATTTAATTATTGAAAGCAATGAGTATGTTAAGGCAACATGCTGATACTGTGATGAATTTTTTTTCTCCAAGCACAGTATTAGAAAAAGCCAATTGCAGTGAGCCTTGTGCCCATTTCAGTTGTCATGTACATCTTGAGTACACACACAAACACACACTCGTCATATCATTGGTAAACTCATTGGTCTTGCTAAAATATGGGCTTTATAATACAGGTGGAATGGATACCTCTGCCATGTGGATTGTGCTGGCTTCCATTTTCTTTCTTGGTGCAATTCAAGGTGCTGATAATTACTTTTAAAGACATAAATGACACAAGAACTGTTATTTGCAAAATCGCCTCTCTTTTAGGGCATATATCTACTCCATCTGATCAGATAGGGTGGGCATACGCCAGGTCCCTTTCCTGGTAGGACAAGTAGGCAGTAGCAGCTCCTGCTCTTTGGAACACCTTTTCCCCTGAGATCTGGCAGGACCGGCCCTGCCTAGTTTTCTGCAAAACCTTGAGGACCTGGCTTTTCCCATAGGTGTTGGGTAGAATGAGATTGGAGCCTAGTAAAGTTATTTGTTGTGTGGGGTTGACTGTTTTTTGGGGTGCCAAGAACTTTATAAGTTGCCCAGCGCTCTGGTGCATAAGATGGATAGCTATATAAATCAATAGGATGGATGGATGGATGGATGAATGGATGAATGGATGAATGAATGGATTGGGGGAAAGGAGGGAAGGAGGGAGAGAGGGATGAGTAAGATAGATAGACTGAGTTTTGGTGCACCCAGAAATTAGGTAAACTGTTTTTTTTGCAAACGTCTAACAAAAAACAAATAAAAACCCAACTGTAAATTGTCATAAGTTTATGAGTTACTTACAAAAAGGCAGTACTTTTCTACTATTGGGAACTTGCAGTAAAATACTTGAATAGACAAGATTGCGGTTGATGATATGTAAGTAGTTAATAAGATAGAGCTGAGAATCTCATACTGATGTTACATCAGCTGAATGTCCAATTTGTTGTTGCAAAATTTTTCTCTTGAAATTACAGCTTGCTTAAAAATAGCGGTGTAATTTCACCCCCTACCAATTAAAGATATGAGTATTTTACTGCAAGTTCCCAATAGTAGAAAAGTACTGTAATGAGTGCTTTATGGGTTGTGTAATTTGAAATTATGTAAATTATATAGCTACTAAACCACTGTAAGTGGAACTTAAGAACCAATTTAAGTTTAATTAACACACAATAATGGGGTTATTAAATAGCTACATGCATAGCTGATGAACAGAGGAAACAAAATTGGTTTTGTTTTCTAGAAGAAATATTTTCAATACTCTCTGAAGACAGCAGGTTGCTGGGTTATGCATTAATGTTAGCCTGAAAACTTACCTTAAACTCCTGCAAAGTGGAAATCATGGGAACCTCTTCATAAAGATCAGTGTTCCAGCTTTAGACATAATCTATGGCTTCAGAAGTGTGTTCCTGCATTGATCTTTACAATCTGAAGGATGGTTATATGTGTGTTTCTTCTACTCCCAGTCATTTGAAAGCCAGAAGTGAGCTTTGAGAAATGTTGAGGCAGCCAGAGTAAGTTCATTTATGTCTGAAACATGCTTGCATCCCAGGGACAGAAAAAGGCCATTTTATTTTTATGGACACCTTCTCACTTTATTACCATATAATTTCTATTTTTAAGGTCATTTTAAATGAAACTGAGGAAGAGATAAAGGCCATTTTCTGGTACTCTCTATTTATAACAGGGGTGGGGAACTATTGACCTTTTATGACCTGGGGAGTTCAACTCCCAGGATTCCTGAGCCAGCTATGTTGGCTCAGGAATTCTGGGATTTTAAGTCCATTAGTCATAAAGGAGCCTTACTTCCCCACCTCTGTTTTATAAGGAAGCCTCAATGGTGCGCTGACAATTTTAATAAATGAAAATGAAGGGTGCTTGCAATCTAGTTCTTCACTGGAAATATTCTTTTCTGTTGAGAAAGGTGCAATAAGTCCATTGATCCAAAAAAGGGAAAGGGAAGCAGAGAATCACCTTCATGAATCCTAAAACCACAAATAAACTGAGAAACTTGATGGAGTTGTTTTTACTAATATGTAAAAATTGGGCATCTACCTGACTGGTTTGTGACTCATTGCTATCTTGTATTAGGGCTGGCTTTACAATAGTTGTTTGGCTGGTTTTTGTTATTTTCCTCTTTTGTGGTGCCTTACTAAAGATAGAGGCCAAGTTTGCTGTACACATCTTGTTTTGTTTAGTTTTTAGTTAGTCACTGATGGGGAACCATAAGGATTAGAGCATACTAGAGCATAAATGACTTTTTTTTACATTTTATATGGTGGTATACTGGCAATCAAACATTCATAGCATTCAAACCAGACCTATCCTTATCAAAACCCCAATGGAATCCTTCCACTGTAATAGTCTTCCATTATCTCCAAGCAAAACTTCAAGAATGTAATTCAAGGCTGACTTCCCCATTCCAATTTCTTTGATTTTGAGCTTCAGTCCCTCTGATGTACAGTTGCTTATGCAGCTTACAGGTTTGCCTGTGAATCTGTTTCCTGTGCACATGCAAACAAGAAAACAAGCACTTAAATTCTGCCATTTATCAGAAAATGATAGGTGCCTAAACTGAACAATATATCTATATTATATATATTACTACCATCGTGTTTAATTTTGCATAAATGTTTGAAGAATCATCATTGTGTTTCTCTAAACAAACTGACATTCATATGTGAGTTCAGGAATAAAAATATATCTATATCTATAAATATATACACAAAGGAAACATCTAGTCTTTGAAATAAGCAAATATGGAAGATAAACCAGTTGTCAATGATGCAGACATATAAGTACAGTAACTTCAAATATAATCTGATTGTCTTTGTTGAAATTTTATGCCTATAGCTCTAGACAGGTTTAAAAAAACAATTTTCTTTATTATTACTACCTAACACCTACTTCCTGGCTGTATTCGCTATCTGTGAAATCAAGGTTTTTTAAAAAATATTAATTTATGTTGAATTTCCTTTGCTAATTTGTTATTCTTTTGTCAATGTAATAAAAATCCAAATGTCTCTGCTGCCTATATAGATTTCAGTGGGTAGGACTGATCCCCTCCATTTCAAACAGAAATAATGTAAGATCCACTTAAAGAATTTAGGATCTATTTCTTCTCAACAGAGATTCATGTTAAACTGATATTACTTTTTTTAACTGTTACTTGTTCAGTTTTAAAGAGCACTTTCTCCAAAAGTACATGAAAGCTATTTAATTCCCATCGTCAGTTGTTGCCCATAGATTTGTTTTCGAGAACCAACAGTATGTCAATAAGATGGAATACCATCTAGTTCAACCCTTGGTTTCATGAAGGAAATGCAAAGCTAAAGCATCTGAAACAGATGGCTGTCCAGACTCTTCTTGAAGGCTTCCAATGATAATGCTGTCATGTAAGTAATTATCGGTATTGCTCTGGGGCAACAGAGGAATAAAAAAATTCACTTATTTTTTGGAGCTGTGAGATCATCTGCCCGTGATTTTTTTTTCATAAGGCTTCTTTAAAATAAGAACTTGATTTTATAAAATGAGAGCTGAGGAAGGTGCAGTTTTCTATGCCAGGTCAACTCACTATGGTATAATTATTTTATTTATTTATAGGATTTATAGGATTGCATGTATCATATGATGACTCTCCATGAAATCCATAAAAATATAGTTTAAAAACAAAAGTACTCTTCCTCCCCAATGCTAGTCCAATCATTTTAGCACCTCAAACCCTCATGCTAATCCATTGCTTGGGGGAAAAGACAAGTCTTTATAACCCTCAGAAGGCTAAAAGGATGGGAATATTTAAGCTCACAGATGAGAAGCTGTTACAAAGGGTTGGGTGGCCACCAAAAATCCATGCCTCTGAGGTCCCAACAAATGCCAACATTTAAGGGAGGGGAAGTGGAGCACACCTACCCTTTAACCTAGTAGGAGAGGCAGATAGCCTCTGGGAGAGGCAGTCCTGCAAGCAACCTGATTCTGTGCCATGTAGGGCTTTAAACCTGATAACAGGCACCTTGAATTGCATCCAGACCAATGGAAGCCAGTGCAGCTCACACAGCACTCTTATTATTCAGGGGCACCATTATCCTGTCCCATTCCACCACCACCCCGGATTGGAGTCTTTCTTGGGGCTTTGTTAACTCCAAATAGTATTCCCCAGGATTCATTCCCGGACAGGAATTCTCCCATCTGGAAATTCAGAGCAAGTTCCTAAAGTCCCCTCATCAGGTTCAGAGTCCAAAAGTCCAAACACAAATCCAAGCTCAAGGTTCAAGAAGCAAGACCCAAGTCTGAAAAACAACACCCAAGTCCTTTAGCAGCTTCAAGGTTTTAGTCCATGGCAAGAACCATTTAATATTTATTTATTTTGTCAAACAATTATTAGATAACAGGTATAAGTATAAACATGGTTATAAATACATGAAATGAATACAAATAAGAAAAAAAAGAAACAATAGAACAGGGACCGTAGGCGCATTAGTGCGCTTAGCACGCCCACTACAGACCTCTTAGGAAAGGGGTGAGATCAATAGTAGACAGTCTAATGTTGAAGATTTTGGGGTTTGGTGAAGAAACCACAGAGTCAGGTAGAGTATTGCAAACATTGACTACTCTGTTGCTGAAGTCGTATTTCCTGCAATTAAGTTTGGTGTGATTTATCTTTAGTTTATATCTATTTTGTGCTCTTCTATTGTTTTGATTGAAGCTGAAGTATTCATTGATAGGTAGGACATTGCAATATATAATTTTATGTACTATACTTAGATCAAACCGAAGGCGGCATAGTTCTAGGTTGTCTAGGTCTAAAATTTCAAATCTGATGGCATAAGGTATTCTGCTATAGGTAGAGGAGTGGAGGACTCTTCTTGTAAAGTATTTGTGGACTTTCTCAATTTTATTAATATCAGATACGTAATGTGCGTTCCAGACTGATGAGCTGGAGTATTGGTCTAGCAAATGTTTTATATGCTCTAGTTAGTAGAGTGATATTAACGGAGAAAAAGCTACGCAGGATTAGGTTAACAACTCTTAATGCCTTTTTGGTTATGTGGTTACAGTGGGCTCTAGCACTTAGATCCTTTGAGATGAGTACTCCAAGGTCCTTGACAAAGTTTTCGTCATCAACAAAGTCTTGACTATTCAGCTTGTATTTTAGTTTTTGAATTTTTTTTACCAATATGTAAGGTAGAGCATTTATTTGCTGAGATTTGAAGTTGCCATTTGTTTGACCATTCTGACACATAGTCGAGGTCTTTTTGAAGGGTAGCAGCATTGTTAGTGGTATAAAATAGCTTTACATCATCAGCAAAAAGAACACAGTTGCTCTTAATATAATCACAGAGGTCATTAATATAGAGTATGAAGAGAGTTGGTCCTAGACCTTGGGGGACACCACTGTTGACAGGTACAGGATTTGATAGGACATGCTCCCAATTTTTACCATTTGTTGAATGCTTCTATCCAGTTATGCAGGTATCCAGAGATACCATAAGACCTTAGTTTTAGGAGTAGTTTGTCATGTACCACTGAATCAAAGGCTTTACAGAAATCTATGTAAATTGCATCAATTGCTTTGCCCTGATAAAGTTGTGTAGTCCATTTTTACAGTGCAAGAGTTGCAGATTACAAGACAGTTTCCTTCTGTAACCAAACTGTTTGTTAGAGAGTAGGTTGTTTGTCTCTAAGTGGAGGATAATGGATTGGTTAATAATTGATTCCATGACTTTACAGGTGACGCAGCATAAAGAGATTGGTCTGTAATTTTCAACTAGGCTAGGGTCTCCCTTTTTGAAGATGGGAATGACTGTGGCCAGTGACCATAGATTTGGCAAGGAGCTGGTCCTGAAAGATTTTTCAAAGATTTTTCAAAGATTAGAGGTTCAGCTATGGCAGTAGATAGCTTTTTTAAGAAGTAGGCACAAATGACAGCTGAAGGAACGCAGGCAAGAAACTGATGAATTGTTTCAGTGCTCCATGTGCTGTGCTAAATAGTGCAATATATCAGGAGAGGTGAGGCATCATGAGTAGCTTCATTGACCTGCTTCTGCCCACCTCCTCACAGTCCTCGGCATTCATGAATGAGATGGAAGAGGCAATACCTCATCATCCTTGCTGACCAGTTTGCAGCTGTGCACCTTCTCCCCCACTGCTTTTCCAGTGTTACCTCTGTTCTCTTGAGCTGCATCTGCATCTCTCCTTTTCTTCTGTTATCCAGTCTTTTGTCCAGTCACCCCTCCAGTGATCTTTCCATCGAACCTGGCCTCTCCAGTCCTGGCTCAGAGCCTTCAGCAACTTTTTGGCATTCCTTCACATACTTCTCTAAAGTCCCCAGAGCTAGCTCTTCCTTCCTGTCCAAGCTGGCATCTGAAGTACGTCTGAAATACGTGCCCACTGAACTGGTTGTTACATCAATTGAATCACACCATTGGTAAGGATGATTCTATTTCAAATGTAACACATTTTCTTTTAAAGACATGAGATCAGATAAAAATAAAATATTCTACTATTATGATAAACCAATTTTTCTATTGGTGTTCAGCAAAAGGAACAGCAACTCATCCGGCTGTCTGCTGTGCCAGTTTTGGAAGGCGCTAGTCTTCAAATAGATACATTGATGTCACACATATCACTTGAATGTCTTACAGTATAAGCTTGCTATGATCCCAAGTGAGGTTACAGCTGCAGTATTGTAGACCTATGTGAAACTCAGTTGTGACCTAATCCATACTTGCAAAAGCCAGAATATTATTAACTGCAACCTGAACACTTTGATGTCAATTTTAATGTTTTATTTAATTTTACTGTTTCAGTATTGCATTAAGCAATAGAGGGCACTCACTTTCTTAAATATCTCTTTTCACTGAAGTTTTCTTTAAGAATATTATTAACTTTCAAACAGTCAATTTTTTGAGGTAATCCTGAGTGAAAAGCTTTATTTTAAACAAAGTTTTCGTTGACTCTATAAAAGTTTTTCTTTAACAAATTAAAACATATTTGTGTTCCTGTTCCTGCACCCAGAAGTATTTTTGTAGAAGGAATCAATCTTGTCTTTCTGATACCTCCTCCTTTTAAATATTCTCTTTTCCACTTCATAAAGCAGCCCATTAACTCTGTAACATAACTATGAACATTGACTTTATTACATGGCAAAATAAAATTTTAGATTAAATTCCAATCTGTATTCTATTTTTTCCTCATTGCTTGCTAATATATCGCTATATTTTGATTCCATTGATGCAGTAAGTCAGGGAACAGATCATTTTAATTAAAGAAGCTTTTTTTCTGAGTTGCTCACAAATCATTTTCAACCTGTTGATGTGAAATCCATGAATCACTGGAACTGTGATATTTCATTTAGAAAGCAGATTTGGAAGGTATTTATTTTACTCATAAAAATAGAAAATGTCATTATCAGACCACGTTTGGTTGCTTTGTTGTCTTATTGGTTCAGTGCAAATGTCAGATTTATCTCTATGTGGTAGGAGGTCACAAAGAGTTTAAGCACCAAGTATTTATGTGATAAGCTTGTTAAACATTGTTGCTTGCCATGGTAGGAAGCAAGGTCTGGTGATGAGTGATCACACAATAAATGTTTATGTATCATCATTGCTAAAATGTTGAAGAATTCATCAAGGCTATGGCTATCATTGGCGTTGCTTTTCACTAGTCACTGCAAACTTATCAGGTGGCAAAATGTAAAGGAGGTAAATTATTAATTGAATTATCTTGTAAAAAATAAAATAAACAGGACAGAATCTGGGATAATGTGATGGAAAATCTTTCAAGCTGTAGAACCTTCCTGCTTCTATTTTACTCAATATGCTTCTATGTTCAGGTTGCTTTTGAAGATGAAGGAATCTTCTGGAATGATATGTGATTAGGTGCATTAGAATATGAAATTGGACAATTCTATGAAACTTTTTGTAGAGGTATTTGATATTTTTGAAGACTCCAAACCAATCTACTTTGCAGATGATAATCTAATTATTCTAGATTATGTGCTGTGGGAAAAATATGAGTGAGCTAATTGGGGAAGAGGACTTTTGGACTGTCCATAATATGTCAACAGGACGATTGGTAGTTTTCTTTTTTTTTTTACTCTGGGATTATGTTGTTGATAGATTTATTCTATGCAATAATATATTTCTATCTCATTGTATTTTATGACTAGACTTTTTATATAGGATATAGAATTTATAAGCAAGTAAAGAAGGATCCAAGAGATTTAGAAAAAAAGAGCAGTATGAATAAAGCAAAAGCTAGCATTTCTACATTAATAACTGTGTTCATCAACATTAATGATTTTTCCATAAATATTAATAAATGAAATGACATATTCTAGAGGAGGATAACATGGTCTTTGATTACTGAAATCCTTAAGAAGTCCCAGGATAAGATCAACCAAAACAACCTGGAAATGGCATAGTTATTTGCTTCTATTATTTTGAAACTATTTTTAAACAACTATAAAAAAAACTCACCTTCGCTGAATTTATAACTTCACCGAAGTTATAATTGACTTGCTTGTTCTTGGAATATATTTGGAAGTTGAAACAAGATAGAAGATTATATCTGTATCACCTTATTTCTTAAGAAGTTACATAAACTTGTGAGAAATCTGAAGGTGTTCTAAGTTATTTGTGATATGTTCTAACTTCTATGAGATAGCAAATATTCTCCAGGAAATGGTGCCAGAACTGAAAGGCCTCCTTGTTGGCTAAAAATTCCTTGTTAAAAATATGATAAAGATTATAATTTCATGCAATGATAATAACCCACTTTGCTTCTGCATGTCATTAATGAGAGCAAACCCCATTCCCTGTTTGCAATGATGATGTTACCTAGTTTGGTAGTGAAACTTTTGCGAGAAAACAACAAAGCTCAGATAGTACCAAGGATCTCACAAACTGAACTAAGTCTAAGGCAACTTTTATGCAATGCTTACCACGAACTCCTGGGATCCCTTACCCTTACTAAGTTCAGCAAGTGTAGTTGCCTCTGTGAGCAATGGAGGCACATCTGAGGGATATTAAATATCCAACAATCAAACTTTTTACATATCACTTTTTAAAAAAACATGGACATGCATAAGGGTCCAAAAATGCCTTGTGTATATGTACAAGAAAAAATTTGACAGGGAAGGAGATTGTCTGGACTGTGAAAGCTGCTTCTAAGGTAAAATCAAGGCCTTGGCTTCTACAGAAAAGTGGCATGAAGAAGAGTGGGCCAAGAAGTGAAGATCTGTTGAACTTTGGAATACTACCTTTTTGATAACTGCAGTAAGTTGTTTGGTCAGATTGATACAATAAGAAACTGACAAAGCCCTAGAAGTGTAGATTTCTGAAAATGTGAAAAGTGCAGGGATCCCTGAGACAAAATAAGTTGTATTTTATTATTTATTTATTAAACAAATTTATATGGTCATCCAATTCACACACATAGATGATTCCAAATGGCTTACAAAATTTAAAAATCTACCACATAAAAACCCTTTAAACTCCACCTCATCTACTCCCATGGCAGCAGATTTAATTGGTTACATCAAACATAGGGAACAAATGGTGTTCTTTATACACCTTATACAAAGACTATGTTTTAATTGCAGTAAAAGACAGTGCCTTGAAATATTTATCAAAGACAATGCAAACCATAAGCTCTTTATCAAGGGAAATAAACACAAAATGTATAATAAAGAGAAAGAAAACATCCAGAACTTTTATGCAGCAAACATGTCCACCATCTTCTTCCCAATTCACAAGGCCACAGTAATCATACGTTCCTTTCTAAGCAACTGCTTCATTGAATGGGACTCCATTAGAGACTTACCTGGGAAAGTTTCCAGCTGCATCTCCCCTGGTTTTGGTTTGAAGGTTGTACTAAGACTTATGCACTGTTACAAAATAAGAGACACAAGGCACATTGCTTGGCTCAGTCCTGAAATGGAATAGCTGCCGAGAGAGAGCAAATTTTTCTGCAGGGGTTTCCTGATGCTGGCTGGTAACTTGGCATCTCAGAGATAGTTCATTAGGTGTTAATGTGCCCCCTTTGCCTGGAAGATGCATTAGTTACGGCTAAATCAGTACGCTGATGATACTCAGCTGTACATCTCCACCCCGGGCCACCCCAACGAAGCCGTCGAAGTGATGACCCGGTGCCTGGAGGCCGTGCGGGGTTGGATGGGTCGTAACAGGCTTCGTCTCAACCCGGCCAAAACCGAGTGGCTGTGGTTTCCTGCGCCCAGATACAGCCAGCTTACTCCTTCGCTGGCCGTGGGGGGAGAGGTTTTGACCCCCGTGGAAAGGGCACGCAACTTGGGTGTCCTCCTGGATGTACGGCTGTCTTTGGAAGAACATATTGCAGCCGTCGCCAGGGGGGCTTTTTATCAGATTCGTCTGATTTACCAGTTGCGGCCCTTTCTGGATCTGGGCGCACTTCGCACAGTCACCTCCGCCCTCGTTATCTCCCGCTTGGATTATTGCAATGCTCTCTACATGGGGCTCCCCTTGAAGAGTCTCCGGAGGTTGCAGTTAGTTCAGAATGCAGCCGCGCGGGTGATTGTGGGCGCCCCTCGAAGCGCACACGTAACACCACTTCTCCGCAGGCTGCACTGGCTTCCTGTGGCCTACCGGATTCGATTCAAGGTGGTACTGATGGTATTTAAAGTGCTCCATGGCTCGGGACCTGGGTACTTACGGGACCGCCTGCTGCCATCAACAACCTCCCGCCGCCCAGTACGCTCCCACAGGGTGGCCCTACTTGGGGTGCCGCCGCCTGACCGTTGTCGGCTGGTGGCCCCGAGAGTTCGGGCTTTCTCTGTGGGAGCTCCCTCCCTATGGAATGATCTCCCCCCGGAGATACGGGCTATGACGGACATTCTGACCTTCCGGCGCGCAGTAAAAACCCTGCTTTTTGAACAGGCCAGCCTGGCCCAGTAACTATGTTTTTTGGTTTTAATCAATTAAATTAGGGTTTTATTAGTTTTAAATTTTTAACTTAAATTTTAATAGACAGCCGATTTGGTTATTTAATTTATTTTTAATAGTATTTATTACATTTTTATTGTATGTTTTAGCGGGCTGTTCACCGCCCCGAGTCCCTTTTTTGGGAGAGGGAGCGGTATAAAAGTATGATTAATAAATAAATAATAAATAATAAATAGCACTGGAGTCATGTTGGAGGGCTTGTATATACTTCCCCCTCCCTTTTTGCATGTTAATGTTGCTTCGAGTTTGATTAGGCTATTGAGTTAGATCAGTGCTGGTCTCATGCTAGGCTGATAGCATGAAGCATGATAGCATGAAGAGCAAGAACAGATGGAGCAACTAGGAAGGGGCTTGTTATTGTTTGAGGTTGTCAAGGGGGGTTTCCTCCCTCCTCTAAACAACTCTGTCACCCTTATATGCTTGGATCAAAAAAACTCTTTTAATATGTAAAATAAAAACAAAACATCTCTCTACACACACACTGGGAGGGTGGAGAGGGAGAGAAAGAGGGAAGGGAAGGGAGAGTTAATATTATATGTATTTCTGGTCTGGGGATTGGAGATCTGCTCCTGGGAACCACAGCTCCCAAACTTTGGTTACTTTAGGACTGCAAATCCCAGAGCTGCTTTAAATATATCAATAAAAAAAAAATCAGGGAAAGAGAATTGAGAGGGGTGCTGGTATAGCTTTGATTTGCATCTGATACATATTTTAATTATGATTCATTTTTACTTTGGGAGAATATCCAGCTTTCTGTGCATTTCTGACACATTTTAAGAGAGTTATATCCAAGATGGCGACCGGCAGCTCCGTCCGAGGGGAGCTCCGCCTTGCGCCTGCTTCTGCCGGTTAAGCCGGCCTCCCCCCTCGACCCCCATATACTGAGGGGGTTCCGAGGGGTTTCGCCCCGTTTGGGGCGTTAGAAGAGCCGCCAGAGCCGCCAGGAGGCCGCCCGGGTGACTCTTTGGGGCGGCGGCGGCGGCAGCAGCGATTCAGCCGCGGCGGCCGAGAGGCCAGGCGTGGGGGCCGCGGTGGTCGAGAGGCTGGGCATGGAGCCAGCCTCCCCCCTCGACCCCCATGTATTGAGGGGGTGTCGAGGGGTCTCGCCCCGTCCGGGGCGTCGAAGGAGTCGCCGGGAGGCCACCTGGGTGATCCTTTGGGACGGCGGCAGCGGCGATTTTGCGGAGGCCGCAGAGGCCGTGATGACTGACGTGGACCTGGCCCGCCCCCTTGGCCCCCATCCATTGAGGGATGCAATTGGCAGGGGCAACAACAGGACTGGCTGACCCGAAGGACGCCGATGATCTCGGTGGTGGTCCCTGATCCGGCAACGGCGAGGGCTAGAAGATCATACTCCTCGGTGGAATTACAGGCCCTCGGGAGGGTCCCCCACTCCCTGGAGTGGCCCTCCGGTCTATCGATGGCCTACCTCAAGGACGGTTCCTGGGATCCGGAGAGGTGGCATGGCCATCAAAAAAGGATTTTTAGAGGGGGTTTTAAACTTTTTAGATTTTTATTCGGGGTTTTATCGAGGTTAGGGAGGGCGATGAAGAGAGGGTTGGGGGATGGTAATTTATTGGGGTTAGGGAGGGTACCCGGTCCGGGTTTGGGGGATAACCCGGGGGGATTTGGAGTCAGCCAGGCTGGAGTGCACGTCTGGGGGAGCCCAGAGGGTCATGAGTCGTGGGGGCAAACACAGGGGGTGGGTCTCATTGGCACCATAAGTGGGAGGGGCAGATATGACGGGGGTAGAGGGCCATATCAAGTTAGGGGATCGTGTGCCCGCTGTCTCCAAGCAGGTGGCGCGCTCCAACCCTTCCGACCCGTCTGGCAGGCTTGGTTGTGCAGAGTCTCAGGCCCTGAGTACCCGGCTGATGTTATGTAATGCCAGGTCCGTCGTTAACAAGGCCCCCCTGATTTGTGATCTCATTCAGGAGGAGGGTGCGGACCTGGCAGGGGTCACCGAAACCTGGTTGGGCCCAGAGGGCGGTGTCCCTCTGGTAGAGATATGCCCACCAGGTTTCCAAGCATTCCATCGACCGAGGTCTCAGGGAAGGGGTGGTGGGGTGGCGGCGATTATTAGAGAAGTCCTTTGTCCTAGGGAGGCCACTGTTCCTCAGACGGCTGGTTGTGAGTCTCTCTTTGTGAAGTGGGGTCGGGGGGTTCAGATGGGCCTGTTGATAATGTACCTGGCTCCCTGCCACGTGTCATCGCCCGTGCCCGGGCTCCTCGAGGTGATAGCCGGGCTGGCGGTTGAAACCCCCAGGCTTTTAGTCCTGGGTGATTTCAACCTGCCTTCGCTCGGGGAAACCTCTGGGGTGGCCCGGGAGTTCCTGGCTTCCATGACGGCCATGGATCTGACCCAATTAGTTTCTGGCCCCACTCACACGGGGGGACACACACTGGACCTGATTTTCGCCTCTGGTCAGTGGTTGAATGATCGTGTTGGAGACCTAGTTATAAAACCCTTGTCATGGTCCGATCATTCTCTTCTTAGACTGGACTTCGGTGCCGCCACCCCCCATCGCAGGGAGGCGGAGCCGAGGAGATGGTTCCGCCCCAGGCGCCTGATGGATCCTGAACGGTTCCAGATGGAGCTTGGGCCATTTCCTGAAACTCTGGCTCATAACTCGGCCACAGACTTGGTGGCCACCTGGGATAGGTTGGCCGCTGAGGCTCTGGACCGAGTTGTGCCTTTGCGACCTCTGACTCGGCATAGATCCCACCTGGCTCCGTGGTTTACGGGGGAGCTGAGGGGGATGAAATGCCGGAAAAGATGTCTGGAGGGCATCTGGAGGGCCAGTCGTGCTGAGTCTGACCGGACACAGGTGAGGTCCTATATTAGGACCTACCTAGTGGCGATAAGGGCGACGAGGCGTTCACACTTCTCCGCCCTTATTGCGTCTGCAGAAAATCGGCCTGCTGCCCTGTTTAGAGTGACCCGCTCCCTGCTTGAGCCGAGAGCGCGGGAGGACCTCTTGCAGGGTAAGGCAGAAGAGTTTTCCCGATTTCTGCATGATAAAATCGCTCTATGGCATCGGACCAGATTCGGGATGGGCTGGACTCCAGTTGGGTGGTCCCGGGGGAGGTGTCTGGGGCAGGTCTTGAGACGGTTATCTGGGAAGAGTTCGATCCTGTGACCGCCGAGGGTGTGGACAGACTACTGGGGAGGCTGAATGCCACCACATGTTTATTGGACCCGTGCCCTTCCTGGTTGGTTTCTACCTCCAGAGAGGTGACACGAGGCTGGCTCCAGGGGATTGTCAACGCTTCGTTGAGGGAGGGGGCGCTTCCAACCGCCCTGAAAATGGCGGTGGTGCGGCCCCTCCTCAAGAAGCCTTCCCTGGACCCGGCTCTTTTGAATAACTATCGTCCTGTCTCCAACCTTCCCTTTGTGGCGAAGGTTGTTGAGAGTGTGGTGGCGCGTCAGCTCCCTCAGTATCTGGAGGAAGCATCCTATTTAGATCCATTCCAATCGGGCTTCAGGCCCGGGCACAGTACCGAAACAGCATTGGTCGCGTTGGTAGATGATCTCTGGAGGGCCCATGACAGAGGTTGTTCCTCTGTCCTGGTCCTATTAGATCTGTCAGCGGCTTTTGATACTATCGACCATAGTATCCTATTGCGGCGGTTGGAGGGGTTGGGAATTGGGGGCACCGTCTTGCGGTGGTTCTCGTCCTTCCTCTCGGACCGCTCGCAATTTGTGTTGACGGGGGGGGAGAGGTCCACCCCTAGGCCCCTCATGTGTGGGGTGCCTCAGGGGTCAGTCCTCTCCCCTCTTCTATTCAACATTTATGTGAAGCCGCTGGGAGAGATCATCCGTGGTTTTGGGGTGAAATGCCATCTTTATACTGATGACACTCAGCTTTACATCTCCACCCCAAGCCACCCCAACGATGCTGTGGAGGTTATGGCCCGTTGCCTGGAGGCTGTGCGGAACTGGATGGGCGAGAACAGGCTTCGACTCAACCCTTCCAAGACCAAGTGGCTGTGGTTTCCGGCGGCCCGATATAGTCAGCTGACTCCATCACTGGCTATTGGGGATGAGATCTTGACCCCCACAGAAGAGGCCCGCAATCTTGGTGTCCTCCTGGATGTACGGCTGTCTTTGGAAGATCATATTACAGCCGTCTCCAGGGGGGGTTTTTATCAGGTTCGCCTGATACGCCAGATGCGGCCCTTTCTTGATCGGGACGCCTTACGCACAGTCACTCATGCCCTGGTCTCCTCCCGTCTGGACTACTGTAATGTCCTCTACATGGGGCTCCCTGCGGGGAGCACCCGGAGGCTTCAACTGGTACAAAATGCAGCCGCGCGGGTGGTTACGGGGGCGTCGAGATACTCCCATGTGACGCCCCTCCTGCGCGAGCTGCATTGGTTGCCGGTGGCCTTCCGGGTTTGCTTTAAAGTACTGGTTTTAGTCTTTAAAGCGCTCTATGGCATCGGACCAGGATACTTACAAGACCGCATTCTGCCAGTAGTCTCCCACCGACTGGTGCGCTCCCACAGAGCGGGTCTCCTCCGGGTCCCGACGCCTTCTATGTGTCGTCTGGTGACCCCGAGGAATAGGGCCTTCTCTGTGGGGGCACCCGCCCTTTGGAATGGGATGCCCCCTGGATTACGAACGACCAGTGACCTGAGGGCCTTCAGACGTGACCTGAAGACCTGGCTCTTCGAGCAGGCCGGCCTGAGCTGACTAATGGGATTTTAAATGGGGTTTTTAGATTACTTGGGACGGGGTATGAAGTTTTATTGATTTTAATTGGGGTTTTTAGATTTGGGACAGTCTAGTATTTAATTCTCTTTTAAATAATTTATACTTTGTCTACTTGTATTTTAGTTGGCTGTTCACCGCCCTGAGTCCTTCGGGAGAAGGGCGGTATATAAAACTCAGAAATAAATAAATAAATAAATAAATAAATTTAGGAAAGACCCCAAGCAAGTTCACAGATGTGTGTGAAGATGTGAGCACATGTTGCAGGGTAGTGATGGGGACAGAGTTTATAAATATTGTAGTGATTAAATTCATTCTTTTCACATAAGTGGAATTCTTTTCAAAATTTGTTGTGTAATTTAGATCAGTAAGAAATTGATTGACTTAATTTTGGTTAATTACACAGTTATTTAGATTATAAGAAAGCATTTTAATGTATCTCCTCCAGATGATTTGGGTCTTTTGAGATGGATCTGGTGTATATTGCTCTGGGTTCCCTCCTATTGGGCTTTGGTACTCTCTCTTGCCCTTGCCACTTACCAATAACTGTGACAATCTGAAGCTGAACATGCTTAAAACTGTAGAGATGAGAGTGGATTTTAGGAGGAGCCTCCCTATTGTAATACCTCTTATTATCTTCAATAGCACAGGATCAACAGTAGAATCTTCAAAATTTCTGGGTTCTATCAAACCCCAAGATTTGAAATGAACACCTAATGTTAGAACCTACATTAAAAAGGCACAACAAAGCATGTTCTTCCTATATCAGCTCAAAAAGTTCAATTTGTCCCAGGAGCTGTTGATACAGTTCTACAGAAGAAATTATTGAGTCTGTCACTTGTACTTCTATAACTGTCTGGTTTGGTACAAAACCAAGCAGGACAGCTACAGATTTTAATGAATAGTTAGGACTGCAGGAAAAATAATTACAACCATCCTGTCTTCCATAGAGGACCTATATATTGCACAGAGCAGAAGAAGGGCTGAGAAAATATCTACAGTCCACTCACATCCTGGACATAAATTGTTTCAACTCCTCCCCTCAGGATGCCACTAAAAGGCATTGTATGCCAAAACAACTAGACACAGAGACAGTTTTTTCCATAATAATAATAATAATAATAATAATAATAGTAGTAGTAGTAGTAGTAGTAGTAATAGAAGTAGAAGTAGTAGTGGTTATTATTATTATTATTATTATTATTATCTTTCTCATCTTCTCTAAAACCTCTTTTTGGTATCTTCATCATCATCATCAACATCATCATCATCATCATCATCATCATCATCCTGTTGTTTTGTGTGTATACTAAGAGCTTCTGCACTGGAGACAAATTCTTTGTGTGTCTAAACACATTTGCCCAAATAAAGTATTGTATTCTAGTTGATTTCCTCTAAAAGCTTGGAAGGTAGAGATAAAAGCACTATATTGAAAAAAGGCTGCCCAATTCAATCACCGGCTAGAAGACCAGTATTAACAGCATGTGATTTTTTTTAAAAAAACAGAGATAATTTTACTCACATCTCATTCTTCCTGTTTGGAAAGTCTAGCTTAAGTTGATTTTGAACTTGAAGCTGATATTCTAATGTGAGTTAAGATTGTAAAAAAAATCTCTTTCTCTTTTTTTTTTATAAACAAACACAAATCTTTTCTTCTTCCTGTTTACAAAATGACTACCGGAGAAAATAACATGTAATTTTCTGAGATGACGGAGTGGCCCAATTGTTCTAGAATGGGTTGGAATTCACATAATTTTGCTTTATGTTTTTTTGGCTGCTTGGATATTGCAGCTGCTCCTATTAGCTAGAGAGGGAAAAAAGAACAATCTACATTAAAATCAAGCTTTGAAGTGATGCTCTACTGACTTCTTTTCAAGTGAATTTTATTCTGCAGCTGTTATTTGTAGTTATGTGGGTTGATAAAGATTTTGACAGTTTGTTCTATAAGATTTTGATTAATATAATTTCTATTACATTTATTCTAAAGGGAAAGTTTGAGTGTATCAGAATATTCTTTCTTAAGAAAAAAGTCAAGATAAGTATATGACTTTTGTCTCAAGAAAGGTACCAGGAATTGTTAGACTATCTCAATACTATATTTATATGAACATAAGAACACTGCTGTTAATCCTAATCAAAGTCCTTCTTTGCAATGACTGCACCCTCAAGAGTGAGAGGAGCACTGGAGGTCCTGTAGTTTGATATTGGGAATGATGTATGCAGTTGGTTGTGAAGTGGAGTGTGAGGTAGAAGAGGTCCTATGGCCAGGGAGGGCAAGGCAGATTACAGTATGTCCACCTGACTTTGGGGTTTGGGGTTCATGGCCACCATGGCACTCATGGGCTTGCCCTAGATCACATAGAGTCCAAATGTAGTTCATCATATACTTTTATCTTGGAGCAGTTGCAATATGATCTGAAGGCTGAGGATGTTAGTCTTTTGTCCTGTTTGATGACATTCTGTTAGTTTTGAGGCTAGCTAAGCCTTCCTCATTCATAGGGAGATTGGACTTATTAGATGGGTCTGTTCCTTGTGACTAATAGGTCTAGGATGGTTTTGAGATTTTTTTCCTAAAGATATATTGCCAATTTGACAGTCTTGGTTTCCACCTGGAATGACTATCTACATAGATTGTTTCTATGCAGTCTTTCCTTCTTGTCACTCTTTGGGTGCTCACTGGTTTTCTGAGGAACTCTGGGAGATGAAATGTCACAAGTGACACCTAAAACATGATTGGAGAAAGATGAAAAGATGAATAGACATAAGTAAGCATTAATATTATATAGGGCTGATTAAAAAAATACTATTTTAAACTATTTTTCTGAAGATCATCAATCCACAGTTCTTTCAAAAGTGACTTGTACTCTATTGGGCATGGATATCATTAAAAACCATCTATGTAAGGAATTGTGTAAGGAATATTATAGTATGTGACTGATAAAGTTGCTTAGAGTTGCACTTTGACTGTATTTGGAAACATTCTGCCACTACTTAAGTCTTCAAGACAAATAGTGTTGATAGCCTTATTCTCTATGAATTCATCTAATCCACTTTTAAGCCATGCAATTTAGTGGCCATCATCATGTCTTGTAGTAATACAATTCCAGGTATGAGTTGTATGCTTTGTATGATAAGAAACTGCTTTCTCTATTCTAAATTTACTTCAAGTCAACTGGATAGATCCCAGTCTTTGGAGAGATGAAATAAAACATTTTTCATGTTTATTTTCTGCATAATTTTATTAAAATTATGCATAATTTTATTCCTTGGTATGGATTCTTCTGCAAAACGTCTTTTCATTTCAATTGGACATGAGACATACCAATAGATGGCAGACACATGTGGCAATTTGTAATCCTGCATTTTCAATTTTCTGCTAGATTTTTGTTTGATGCTTAAATTGTTGATCTTTACAGGCTCAACAGCAGGGATTCCCTGAAAGGGAATCTATTTGAAAGAGAAGTATAATTTCTTCTCTAATGGAAATAATTATTTTCCCTATATTGCCAAGGATGACCCTTAAGCAAATACTTCTCTTTAAATTTATTTTGATTTAAGTGATTGAAGCTCTCTGTCCATAATAAAATTTAATTAGAAAAATGTCTTTTTAATATATTTGATCTAAATATATTTGATGCCCTTCTTCAAAAGAGTCCATGCTGGTGAGTATGAATGAAACAATTTGCAAAACAACAGGGTAATGAAGCAGCAAAATGTCATAACAGAACTGGGAAACCAGTTCTGAAAACTGACTAAAACATAAAAACAGGGCAAAATCTTAGAAATGCATTTCTATTAGAGATTAGGATGAATGAATTTGCAGGCTGATAGATGATAGATTAAAAAATGCATAGGCAGATTTCAGAAAAGGCAGAAGGGCAAAAGATCAGGTAAGCACCCTAAGATGGACAATGGAAAATATAAGAACTTACCTTTGCATCAATTACATTAAGTTGCTTGATTCTGTAGATCATGCCAGAATGTAAAAAACATATTATAATATTGTATATTCAAAGAACCTAATGTTTTTTTTTTCTGAGAAACCTTTTCAATAAACAGAAAGCTATAGGCAGAACTGAATTCAGAAAAACAGGGAATGAGGAAGTGAGTGAGACAAGCATGTGTATTGTCCCTATCCCTGGTTAATTTATACAACAAATAAAATTTAAAAATGGCAGGATTGGAAAGCATGACAACAGGTACCAACTCACAGAAACAGATGCACCAGTTAATTAAAAAAAGAATTAACAGCCCATTATAAAAGTAAAAATAAAAAATGTAGATAATCTTAAGTATTGAGAAGATGCGTGATGTCAAATAGCATATTTTGTAAACCCTTGAAGGTGACACAGTGGTAATAAACAGTATTGTTTTCTTGTGTTGAAGAGAAGAAGAGGACAAATGCTTAAGGCAAGGACTCTTTCAACAATCATGTTCTGCTCTGAATGTGGAAGAGAAAAAAGAACAAAGCAAGAAGATAGATACTTTTAAACGCTGGTTCTTGAGATGGTTAGTAAGAGTAAGAGGAATCACAAGAAGAACCAGTCAGTCAATTATCGATCAAATAAGGTCTGAATGCTTCTTTGAGCAGAGGATCAGCAAATAGAAAACTCTGTACTTATGAATATATGATGGAACAGGCTGTTCTACTGGAAAAATGGCCATGGTTAGTAAGGAGGCTGGACAAAACCAAGAAAGCAAAATTTATTTCCTAAATATTTAATTTGGCCCTACCCCACCAGGTTTTCAGGTAATCCTTAAATACATGGTTATCTTCCTTGGTACTGGGTGTCAAGAAATTAGTTTAAACCCATGAGTTTTTATTGTTATTCTGGGTATTATTTGTGGCTATGATTTAAATATATTTATTATGGATTTCAGATCAGATATATTTTGTTGATTGTTGCAATTTTTTTAAAAAAATATTTTTTACATGCTGTTAAATGCCCAGAGACATATAGTAAGGTGGAAGGCCATTTAAATCAAGTGAAGTCAAGTCATATCAAATCAAAAACATATTTCAGATATGGTATTTTTAATGCTCATCTGGGGGAAACATACAATCTGGCAAACTAATCAAAATTGTGTAGCCTCATCTATAGTGTTAATTAAGATAGAATTACGTTAGATGCTTTGAGATGTTTTTCTCAGATCTCTTCCATCTGAACGGACTTTTTATTAATAAGTTAACCTGTGAAATGTCTTGCATATTTCTATCTTTTCCATTCCTCCCCAGACTCCCCACAGTCTCTTACACTGAGGGAAATAGAAGAAATGAAAAGTAATGGGTATGGTAAGTGGATAGGATCAAAATGATTAAAAGATTACCTTTAGACTATCTATACATTACTGCTAGGAATAAGTTGATATGTGAATATTTGTCCAAGCAATTAGAGAAGTCAAACTTGACTCTGGGGTACGTAATTAACATGCTGCAAAAGAATTCATGTAATAGGATTTCTCAGCATTCTTGAAAGAAACAGTCCTTTACCTTAACAAATGGATGGATTAGAGATATTTGGGAAGTAAGCAATAATCTGTAAAGCTCTAAACCATGCCAGAAAATCTGGAGAACGACACATTGAACAAAATATAGGAAGAAACCACTCTATATTTTAAGGATACTTGCTTTTTTCAAATTATAGTATAATATCCTTAGGTTTCAAAATAAGGTATTAAGATGCTGTGATGTGTCTATATCTAGGCCTACAGTACAAAGGCCAGAGTCATGCAGATCATGGTTTCTTTATGATATTCTGTGGAAGTGAAAGACTTTCAAGAAACAGAACAGAAAAATATTGAAATTCTGGAACTTTGGTGTTGGAAACAGTTTCTGAGAATACTGTGGATAGCCAAGGAAATAAACAAATGATCAATGAATCATTCCCAGTTGAAACTATGATGAAATCTGTCCATGGGTTTTTAAGACATTTAAGGAGTTTCCACAAGTGTACTCTGACTGCTAGTTGATACTCATTAGATGGGCTCTTCTAATCTTGTCTGTCAGTCTTAGCAAAGTATGATGCAGATGTCTCTTGTTTTTCCTTTTTGGCTAATTGGTCTTTTGGTTTACTTAAGATGTTTTGGATGGTTTGTGTCTTATAGTGATGCTGTTGGTTGTTTCTGAGATGTTTTTGATGTACAGCAGTATTATCCTTTTCATAGCTGGTGTTGTTTGTGCTGTAGTGGGTTCAGTGGTCAGGCATTTTTTGATAAAGTTGCATGGGTATCCGTTTTGTTGGAAGATGCTGTCTTAATTGTCTATTTCTTTTTCTGGGTTCCTGGCAATCTAGATGGTGTTTTTACACAGGTCATCTTGTGGAAGGTTGGGTTGTTACTCTGATATGGAACACTTTGTTAGTATGAGTGGGTTATTTATTTTTTTTAGTAGATTTGTGTTTCGAATTTGTAGCCATTTCCTCTGCTGATAAAGATGTCCAGGAAGGTTAAAGTTTTGTAGTTTTCTTCCTTTGTGAATTTTCTTCCTTTGAGGTTTTAGTTGATGGTTTTGTGTGCTTTTTCTAGTTGTTCCTTTTTTGATTATAATAAAGGTGGAGCTGTGCATGTGAGCGCATGCGCCCGCTTCTCATGCAAGCATAATTGTGCATGCAAGCACACATACCTGCAGCTTGTGCAGTCCAGTTCTGAATGGAACATAACCCATTATCAGGCCATGGCTCAGTGGTTGGGGTCACCTGGTGTAGAAATTAGGCTCATGAAGTCCTGTTCTATAACTTGCCCATTGATAAAGTTTAGGGAAAGAAATAACCAGCAAGTTTCACACTTTCAATATTTTGGGATATAGAAGAATATGAAGAATATGTTATGTACAATAATATAAGTGTATAATCATGGCAGTGTGATTGTCTGTGAGAGAGGGCAAACATATGGTTGAACAGCCCTTGGAGGGACAGGTAATTATTTTTGACTGCCAAGCTCTCTGAGAAATGAGATAGGAGGACATTTGATTTTACAACTGTATGATTGCTTGCATGAAATATTTAATGGCCATATTGGATAAATTAGATCTCTCTCTGCATAATGCAATCAAAGAATAGTATCTTTAATTATTTACACGGCACATAGTTTTTCTCTATCAGGTTCTCTCAATGGTATTGGGCTCACGTTGTTAAAAGTTTAGAGGTCTGAAGCCAGAAAATGTGAAAGTGTCTTGCAATCAAATGTGAATCTGACACTCAGGAACTTGCTCAGTGCAGAGTAAATGATATATAAGATTGAGCACAATGTGAGCCAAAAGGAGAAGGGACATCATTAAGGAAATTATCCCCATAAATGAATAAAAGCTTTAGATTTAGAAACAACTGGTTATGGCCAACTCTTGGCAGCATTCTCTGAGATACTTCATAGAACCTGTTAAGTTCCATCAGGATCTCCATGGAGGCACCCAACTAAGTCAATAAGTGACCAGACATAGTGGGAGGCTTAATTATAGCTTTGATTTATATATTAATAGCTAATTTGACTTAAATAATCATTTATAATGAAAGACTGTTTTTTTATTTTAACTATCTAAAGATTTAAAACTTGGATCACAGCTGGAATTCTGAGATTGTTTTCAATTACACTCAATTTTGTTTAGCTATACTAGGGTTTCTATTTATGCCCATGCACACGCACACGCACGCACACACACACACACACACACACACACACACACACACACCACACTTGTTAAAAAAAACCAGTTCACATTTCATTTCATTTTATTTCTAAAGAAGACCTTTCTCAAAAAAGAGTTTGAAAAAATTTTCTGATATCAATTACATCCTGTTTTCACACTAAAATGAGGAGCATGAATAAGAGAGAAGCATGCACCTATTTTACTGCTAACATTGATAAAAAACTTTTCATTACTAAAGTCATTCCAGTTTTATCAAATTAAAATGCCTTACAGTGAAATGGTTATTTAAAACACTCTAAATATCTCTGTATCCTAAGAAAGATATGGGACAAAATAGGCATTTCAAAACCATTTTACCCCTCCATATTAAATATCCTGAGGAGAGCAAAAGACTTCTGATACTGGGGGTAGTGCTTTGTGGGCCCAACACTAGTGGAAAAATGTGACAATGCAGAGCATCTCTTTTTTCTTTTTATGGATTGTTTATCATTTCTTTCAAAAACAATTTTAGGCCAAATCAAATGCTAGGTTAATCCCCCTCTGACTGTGACAGAGGTATGGTGGATGCCATTTTGACTCTCCCTCTCCACTCCAGATAGGTTCATTTATTTATTTGTTTGTCAAACATGTACAAGATAACAAGTATGAACATAAATAAATATGAACAAAGGGAGTAAATACAGATAAATGGGGATAGTAAGATAGGGATAGTAGGCATGCTGGTGCGTTTATGCATGTCCCCTTTAAGGACCTCTTAGGAATGGCTGAGATCCACGGTAGACAGTTTGAGGTTGAAGCTGTGAGGAGTTGAGGCTGTAACAATAGAGTTGGGTAGGGCATTCCAGGCATTGACACTCTGTTGCTGAAGTCATATTTTCTGCAGTCGAGTTTGGAGTGGTTTACCTTGAATTTGTATTGGTTGTTTGCCTGTGTATTGTTGTGATTGAGGCTGAAAAAGTCATTGACAGTTAAGATGTTGTAACAGACAATTTTGTGCTTAGATCAGACCACAGGCAGCACAGTTCTAGATTGTCCAGGCCCAAAATTTCAAGCCTGAAGCCATAGTGAATTCTATTGTGAATGGAGGAATGAAGTACTTTTCTTGAGAAATACCTCTGAACCTGCTCAATTATATTAATGTCCAATATACAGTGTGGGTTCCAGGTGGACAAGCTGTATTCAAGAATTGGTCTGGCAAAGGTTTTGTATGCCCTATTTAACAATTCAATGTTTCTGGAAAAGAAGCTTCATAAAATAATATTAACAACTTTTAAAGCCTTTTTGGCAATGCTGTTACAATGGAAGAAGTTTTTCTTCCGATTATTGCTTTATTTATTTATTTATACCCCACCCTTATTAGAACTTACAGTCTCCTGGTTTTTAGCCTGGTACCTCAACCTCTTAACCACTGTTAATATTTTGGGAACTAGAATTATTTTCCAGGAAATGGATGTAGATATAATAAAAAGAATAACTGGAAGATTACCATGAAAACCTATCCTTCCATCTCCC
Organism: Bungarus multicinctus; assembly: GCA_023653725.1. Classification (NCBI taxonomy): domain Eukaryota; kingdom Metazoa; phylum Chordata; class Lepidosauria; order Squamata; family Elapidae; genus Bungarus; species Bungarus multicinctus. Next base: position 64,727,990 of record CM042836.1, on the reverse strand, counting down.
CACCATACAGTCATAACTGATGAAGCTTCTTGGATGAGAAATGAAGCATTTCCTTCCTTCTCAAGATAAAAAAACCCAGGCCAGTTGCCTTTTGAAAAAAATCAACTTTGAAACAACTATGACCTGGAAGACTGAGAATCTCCATAGACATTTAACTCCATAGACATTTAACTGGAACATCCGTTTTTACTTAGCATCAGTTAATTGAATGTTGGAGAGAAAAGGAAAGTGATCCAGCATCATAGGAAGAAACAGCATTATTCATACTTCTAATACATGAAGTATAAATCCCATGATTAACATCTGAAGAAGGCTAACCAAATGATCATTTGGAAAGGAAAGAACATGACAAATGTTCCCAAGTAAGCAGTACAGAAGTCTCGCTCTTTCATTTCTCTTTTTAGATGCATCATATTGCTGGGCTATCCCAATTAAATTATGAGTAAAATGAATACTGAACCTCATGTGTGTGGTTCTAGCAGTCTCCACTCCACAAAATTCAATTTGCAAAGCATATTGTCCCAACTGTAATAAGTCAAAGTGAAGCTATCAATGTTTCCATTTGGTTTAAAATATCTGTGGAATGTTATATACAAATCCTACTGTCAATGAAATGATCTATCATGTACCAGCCTGACACTGACAAAACTCTGGGGATCAGGGGGAACCAATGGATACATAATTTGCCCAGTGCATATGGGATATCAAAAATAAGGAGGAAGTGCATATTGGAACGACTTCTTAATTAGCATGCTTCCATTTCACTGAATTATGAATGCCTGTTACATCAAGGATTTCAAAAATGCTTAATAGAAGGAGAGAAATGACAGCTTGAGTAAAGTTTAAAAATACTGTGGCATCTGTGAAGAACATGGCAGAACTTCAGGGATGTTTAAAGCATACTCTTTTGTTTGACAAGAGATTATTCTTCTTTACTATTGCAATTTACATTGTAAACAATGAAAAAGATTCCAATGAAAATGTGTTACTTTTTTAAAAAATTGCAATATTTGTGTATCAACCCAGTGTGATGTTTCCTTTGGACGCCTCTTCTGACTCTTCCTCAGAGGCCAGCTCGAGGGAGAATGAGATCATTCCTGGCATGTCAGGAATTACTGACCCCGAACTTCTGGCAGAACAGGCTTTGGCTGGAGACAGCTTGCAGGCTAGTGAAGAAGAGGGGGACGAGCTCCTGGCTGTGGTAGATCTCAGAGCATACAGGTCAGAGAAACAGAGGTCTTCCAGATTGCTCAGGAAAAGGCCACGCCCCTCTTGATGCACTGGGCTGCACTGGGAGCTATTTAGCATTGCAGGCAGAGGGAGGCATTGCTGGAAGCAATGTGTGTGGGTTATGGTTGTGTGTACATTCATGTTTCCTGAGACTCTGAATTTATATAATCTGTGAGCTAATGTGGATGTACTTTAAGTTTTGCCTGGGGGCTTTATTGGACTCACTGTTTGAGCAGCTTGCTATTTGTGTTGTAAACTAATTGCCCATTGCCTGGGGAATTAATCTGGGCTTGCTTGTGGCTGGCTTCAGTTGGGACAGTTCTAAAGCTGGGTGAAGAGAACTGGGGGAATACAAATAAATCCCTCCACAAACCACACTGATATGTGAATGAGTGGGACAGCACACCCAGTCACAAGACTGAGTACTGCACAACATACAAAAGATGAAATCAAATTCCCAACTTCTTAGAATGTAAAACAGTGTTAATCATCATAATAAAACTGATGGTCATCCACAATCAAACTATGAACCATAGAGCCATTGAAATAAAATGGTCTTCATAGATTTTGAGCATGAGAAAGCATTGGGGCTCACATACTTATGGTAGCAATGAGTTCCAGAGCATGGGGGTTCTTACAGAGATGGTCTGCTGCCTACCTCATATCCCTTGCACCTCACATGAGTGAGACACTCAGTAGCCCTTTGGGTGGGCAGAATATACTTGCCAAGGAGGTTCTTAATGTGTTCTGGTGTGCCCATTTTATGGATGATAACTAGCACTTTGAATTGAGCCTAGAACTGAGACAAACAGTTAGGGAAGTATCCTAATGATGGGCATGATCCTGCACAACAGGCTTTCCTAGCTAGCAATACTGTATTACAATGGTGGGATTCAAATTTTTTTTACTACCGGTTCTGTGGACGTGGCTTGGTGGGCGTGACAGGGGAAGAATATGGTAAAACTTCCAATCAGAGGTGGGATACGCGGGTTTTCCGAACTATTCAAAATTTCCACTAACAATTCTCCAGAACTGGTCAGAACCTGTTGAATACCTCTGCTGTATTAACTGAGGCTTCCAAGTCATTTTCAAAGGCAATTTTATATAGAATACATTGCAAAAATCCAGTTGAATGATGATCAGCTTTGCCAGGATATCCATTTATGGTAGAGCTGCAAAAACTAGACAAAAATCTCCTAGCTATAATTCTATCTGTTGCTGGGTCAGAACCACTAGATGGAGGATGACAATGTCAAGAATAACCCCAAAGTTCATGTTTTTGAATAGCTCAAATATTTATAGATTAAACCACAACTCCATTGCTTCCTGTCCTGTCTTTGACAGTTTCCAGTTATTGGATCAAGAACTATATTTTGTCTGGAGTTAGTACTTCATAGAACAGCAGTTTGATTTGCCTTAAATGCTAAACTTAAATATTGGTTAAAAATCTGAAACTTTAGTCTCCCGCTAAGTGGCATGAGAAAGCCACAAATTTCTATATAATTTGATTTTTTTAAACAGCTTTGAAAATTTGCAGGTGTACTAGAGCATAACTTAAAACAGTTAAGTTTTAGTTAAATTAAAAAGTTAAAAAGTTAAAATTTTGGTCTAACTTTCTTTACATTTTTTCTTTCTTTAACAAGAAAAAAAAGTGCTTAGAAAACTTTTGCTTAATTAAACGTGTTTTTAATTGTAGTGACTCTTTAGGTTTGTCCAATTGCAGATAGCTGCACTCTGATTTGTTTTGTGCAATGATTTTTGTTGTTTTTGTAATGGTAAACGAAATGTCTTTTTTCCTCCCATGCCCTCTCTATTTTGAAAACATTTTTTTATAAAATCCAAAGACGTTTAAGAACATTTAAGAAGAAACTTCATCTTGGTAAGAAATGGATGGAATTTTTGTGCCAGGCATTTTGAAAAGAAAAGAAACAGGAAAAAAGAAAAAAGAAACAAGCAGGAAAAGAATTCTTCCTGCTTCCACTCTGTGATTTCATAGGCAATGGATAAAATGGCATTATTGAGGAAATGTGAGTACATATAGTAGGAAATAATAGCAGAAAATTCCTTCCTATGAGATGCTGAAACTGTATTTGCATGACATGCTTATCTGATCTGATGTGCTTATTTTCAATCCATTCAGTTTTCTGTATACAGACAATATATTAGAAAACTGTGATTAGTTAGCAAGTGATTATCAACATGCCATGCCAACACAGCCACAAAGTGAAAATAAAATATGGGTTGAGTTATGAAGATGGTGGGAAAATTAGGAAAAGAGAATTCAAATTCCCTTATTTTGGGTCCAGAACCAGTTCACTTATCCTACCTAGAAGACGAATAAATATCATCCTCTTTTAATAACCCTATAATCCCTTACGGGATGGAGTCTGGGTAACTGAATGGAGCTGTTTACTGGTCAGATGCCCTTCCTGTCACCATAGAAGAAGACTAAATATGCTTCTCCTATAACCCCAAACTCAGCATAATCCCAAGAGCAATCAACACTTCGATTCAGTTTTAAATGAAGCTGCAAAGAAATTAAAATGGAGTTTGGCTATTGTTGAACAATCTTCAATGCCTGAGGATTTAAATAATGAAAGAGTTTCTCTGCCTACTTGGCATTATTAGGAAGACAAACCTCCCATTAAGATTAATGATTCAGTTAAAATGGCTGCTTTTAATTAGAGACTCTGGAAACACTATCTTGTTTCATATTTGAAATAAATTAAGAAATACATTTTTAGAACTACTGATTTTTTACCTTTGTATTTTGTTTCAATTTTATTTGAGTGATGGGCAAACGTGCCCTGTATGAGAACCGAATTAAGTTACACGAATATCCCACGGATGCAGGTATCTGTCTTCATTTTTATTAATTAATACTTCTATCAGGAATCAACAGAAATTTGAAAAAAACAAAACAAAAACAAACAAAAAAAAACTCCCAAACCATACCTAACAGAAAAGTTTGGAAATTGGAATAGTTCCTAAAGTCAAATTCTTACTCCCCTTTCTCCTCACAGCATTGAAACAATATTTATAGCTGCAAGCTGAGCTGACCAGAATAGTGGTTACTCTAAATTAGTATCTTCACAAAGGAAAATGTTGTTTGACACCACCACATTGACAATACATAATCAGAGCTGACATCCACCTACTTATTCTATTACTATCCTAAATGAAAAGCTTCACAACATAAATATATAGTCTCATTTTCTATTTAAAACCTACTCTTCCTGATGCTTCTCTTTAATAATCAAAATCTAATCTTAATTAACACTTAAACTTTACAAAAAATTAAATCTATTAAACAGTATCAGAAATAATTTCATATATATATATGTGTGTGTGTATGTGTGTGTATGTGTTAGGTATATGTGTGTTATATATATATTCATAGATTTTCATGGGTACAAAGCCGAAAGCACCAGCCTGAAGATGGCGAGTGGGATCTCGTCGAAACATTGCCCAGATAGTCTCAATCTTACACGGGAAAAGACCCGAACACACCAAGACCTGCATATATATATATACATACACAAAAACATATATATAAATGGATCTTTGGTTCTTCGGGTTTTCTCCTGCATAGAATTGGAAGTATCTAGACCACGTTTCGATGAAGTCTCATTCATCATCTTCAGGCTTGTGTCTTCAACTAAGACTAATCTGAGTACAACCAAGCCCCCACCGGAACAGAATATACCCCCAGCCAATCAGAACACAGTCAACACCCCAACCAATCAGAACACAGCCAAACCCCCAACCAATGAGAACACACCCCCACCCAATCAGAACACAGCCCCACTAGCAGTTAAAAGGAAGAAGCAGCTACAAGCTCACATTACTCCGAGAAGCACAAGGCCGAAGACACAAGCCTGAAGATGATGAATGAGACTTCATCGAAATGTTGCCTAGATACTTCCAATTCTACATGGGAGAAAACCCGAAGAACCAAAGATTCACATACAAATACCCACGAAAACCTCAGGGAGACAGCAGCTCAGATCACGCTTTGCTCGCACAAGCACGAAGCTGAAAGCACCAGCCTGAAGATGGCGAGTGAGATCTCGTTGAAACATTGCCCAGATATATATATGAAGTTATATATGTATATAAATACTAGATGCTGCAAACCAACCCCTTTATACCCAATTAAACATTGGCAAAATGAGATCTATCCAGACAAAGTAACCATTAAAAAAACCATTAAAATAGCCTTTACTCTGCTACAGTATGCATTGTCAGCTGTGAGGCCTTCTATAGAAAGGTATAGAAGGCTTCACAGCTGACAACTATAGAAGGTATAGAGGTATAGAAGGCCTCATAGTATTCCAGCATTCATTTGCCTGCCCTACTGGAAGTATTCGGATGTTAAATACTGTATTACATTCTATTGGCAATTTTTAGTGGGGTTTCTGGGACCATTGTAAGATTTCCACAGGGTCTCACCTAGCACTGGGGTTCCTTCTGAGTGTGTAAAATAAGCAAATACTTATGTCACCTGTACATGTGATTGAAGTGATTAGTGGTTGGATAAGCTAGAGGGAAAAAAAACATCTTTGCACAATGCATAATTATTTCATGGAATGTGGTAAAAGCTATGTCTTTAAAACACTTGATAGATTCATGGACCATTGATTTGTATTGACCACTGTATTTGTATTGACTACCAGAAAGTTGATAACTGTGACCACTGTGCCAACTATTAGTGGAATTTTTTTCCTCTGTGGTTTCTAGATATTTGGCTAGATTGGTCTTGATCAGCATCTTTCTTATGGTCCTCATTTATCTTCAAAATTGCCACATCAGCTCTGTAGAAATGACAATTTAAGTCACTCTACGCCTGCTTATGAGTTATAGACCCAAATGGCTCGAACTCCTTAATCATAATCTGATCTAAGCAAGAACCAGACAATCTCATTAGCCACACTAGCAAACAAAAAACAAACATTAGCAGTTTGGACCAATTTCTGTTTGCAGTGTCACAAAATGTATTTGTGTAAACATTCTTCTGCAAGTGCCTACTTTGACTTTGAAAACATAAAAATAAACAGATGGTTCCATATCTTGCAATCTGAGTAATGCAAAAAGGTCAGTTAATTAATGTGCCATTTATATTAATTATAGTTTACAGTCCTAATTAAGTCACTTTTAAAATTCAGACCTGCTGTAAAAAAACTTGAGAGAAGACAGTTGGCAGCTTGTGATAGAGAAAGAAGGCAGGATAATCTGTCCCCTGCAGTATTTCTGGAAGTAGAAAGTCATTTTTACACCTAGACCTATTTAACAGCTGAATGATAGCTCAGATAAGGGATTGAACATAGAGGATGAACAAAGTCCAGATGGTAAGCTATGGTCCAGAAGTTCAGCACATAAGTCTGCATTGTAAGATGGTTGCAAGTCAAGTAAATATTTGCAAAATAACAGAACCAACTGGGATTTCAGATTGGTTATAGGGCTGAACCATCTAAACTGGGGTACAAAAGCATTCTGGCTGGGGAATTCTGGGAGTTAAAGTCCAAACAAATAATCCTTGATTTATGACCACAATTGAATGAGTTTTCCATGGTTAAGTGAGCTGCTACATTTGCCAAGTGAGTCAGTTAAGTGAACTGCTACATTTGCAAAATGAGTCATGTGACAGTTGTGTGAATCCAACTTCCGCCATTGATTTCATTTGTTGGAAGTCAGCAGGGAAGGTCACAAATAGTGATCACATGACCCCCGGGATGCTGCAACTGTGATAAATATATGCCGTTGGTCAAGTGCCCAAATTGGGGGTGCTGTGATGTCTTAAAGGTGAGGAATGGTCCTAAGTCACTTTTCAGTGTTGTAAGTTTGAATGGCTTCTAAATGAATGGTTGTAAGTCAAGGACTACCTATATCTTTTAAAGTTGAGAAACACTGATCTATATATGAAGCCTACCAGACAGGAATGCCTCTGTGCATTATTTCTTTTATCATGGTGACATACTTTTTAATGTCCAGCATCTTTGCTGGACTTGAAGATAAACCAGATTTTGAGACTCTAGAGTGGTAACAAATAGCTCATGTTTGCATATGAGGCAACCATTGGATCTGGTTGGTGTACATAGTGTAGGGTTGGAAAAGAAAATTATCACAGATTTCTATGGAATAGATTTACAAAATCTACGAAAAAAGAATTTGCTGAGCAGGATAGACCACAGTTAATGCATTAATCCTCCATATTGACTTTAAACTACAAATATCATTGATAAAACACCCAGTTTTAATTTTGGGAATGTCTTGATTTTACCTCATCTTTTAGGCATTGTGTGTGTGTTTTTGTGTGTGTGTGTGTGTGTACTAGAAGTATCTCAATGTAAGCAACAGCGAAGTGTGGATGTAAACAGTCCCTAATTCTATCTGTATGCACTGATGAGATCTGAGCTAATAATACTGAGCAGGAAAGGAGGTTGGAATAGTGGATTCAGTATGTGACTAATGAGAAAAAGGCAAATTTGTAAGGGGAAATTATTAAGGTTAAAAAAAATTAATATTGCCAGCATTGGGCAAATCTAAAGTGCAATCATGTTTAGCAAAGAGTGTATATTTCTGCTTATTGCATTTCTGGAAGGATATAGTAAAGCTGCAGAAAAAGGCAGCCAAAGAAACAATTGATTGAAGCAATTTCTCTTTGAAAAAGATTGTCAAATCTGGCTTCCATTAGATTAAGCAAAATGGGGAATTGTGGGAGGAAATGATACAGGCATACAAAATTATGAATGTTATGAAAAAATAGATTGGAAGAAGCTGTTTTCTGTCTTGCAAAATGCAAGAATCTTTGATTGTCCAATTAAGCTGAGCAATTGCATAGTTGGAATAAAGAAAAGGAAGAACTTTAGGTAGAATGAAAAGTGACCTGTGGAATTCATTACCACAAGATGTAGTGATAACTATCAATTTAAATGGATTAAAGGAAAATTAGAGTATTTCACAAAGCATAAGAATCATGAGAGCCATATATTATTTACAGAAAGAGATTGTTTGCTTTGATGGTGGTTGCTGACAGAGATATGTGGAAGAGTGCTAATAGCTTTTGGTCAGATTCTGTAGGATTCTTCTTATATGCCTATGAATTTTCCTCATATAGAAATTGTTTTTCAATCACATCAATATCTTCCATTAGTTTCATTTAAGGATATGCCAAAAAAAAATATTTTGAATCTATGAATAATGGAATTATTTGGAGCTATCAATCCAATCAGCAGCATCTCGGTTTTTCTTTTTGTTGTAAAAATAGGCAAGATGGTAGTTACGACATTGTAATTGAAATCCTATCCCTTTGTCCATGCATGTCTCATAGTCACACATACAAAAGGGACAGATTTTTGATTGCTGTGCAATGATCACCATCTTGCTTGCTTTGATACCATGGTCACCCCTGAATTTAATTCAAAAAGTCAATTCAGTTTCCTGATTTGATTTGGAAAGTTTATTAAGTTAGAAGATTCCATCTAATCAACTCCTAACTAAAGCTTTACACAGCTGTAATATCAACCACAAATTTACGAATCATTTCACAGACTCATATACCATTTCACTGATGGCTCTTAAAATGATCATCACCTCTGGGAAAAAAGTTTTTTTAATTAAATAAGAGCATTTAATGGGAATAAATTAATCAAAACTAACTTTTGGCTCTTTGTGTTTTTATAAAAGCATGAAAAATGTAACTGATACAGTAAATATTTGTCAGGTCTGTAGTTGAGGTTTATTATTAACATAGTTTCATCTTGTCTTCCTGAATCAATGGTTGCTTTTGTTGACATTCGATTTTCATTGTATTTTCCTGCTTGCAGTAAAAAGACTTTTGATTTAGCCATAGCATTTGCTTGAAAAGCCCAACTCCAGGTGATTCAAGGCTTCCATTAATGGTCTTTACAATTATTCCCTGGGTGATCTAAATTCTGCTTCTCTCATGCTGTGTTTGGCTCGATTTCCTATTGAAGAATGAAAAGCTTGCCCCTCTAGATACATCAGGAGCTTCTAAAAGCTGAATGGAGGGATAAAGGAGGGGAAAAAACCCAATTAAGGTCAAAAGCAAGAACAATGAGTTTGAAAAAAAAAGAACTTTGGATTTTTTGCCCTTGAATGTGTGCCAAAAGTTTTTTTTTAAATGCTGAATGGTGTGATTTTGCCATATAATTTCTTGAAAGCTCACCCATGCTATTTATCCTTCTTGAATGCAACAACAGAAACATTATTTTGGTCATTGCAGATATGTGGATATACAATATTCAGTATAAATTACACAAAATAAGGAACATGGCAATCATTTTGTGTCTTATCTGTTGTTTCACAAAACAGAAAGAAGTGTTCCCCCTCCCTATATGGTAAATTCTCCTCATTCTTTTCAATATATCACCAGTTAAGTCAGGATAGTTTTGCACTGCTATGACATTTGGTAGATGTTGCTCGATGGGGAAAATAGAAGAGAATGGCTGCCACAGAGAGCCCAATGGAGATCAGAAAGGCTCCAGGATCTATTTCAGTGCACCAGAGGTGGTATTCAGCAGGTTCTGACCAGTTCTGGAGAACCTGTAGCAGAAATTTTGAGTAGTTCAGAGAACTGGCAAATTCCACCTCTGATTGGAGATTTTACAGTATCCTTCCCCTGCCACCCCCACCAAGCCACACCCACAGAATGGATAGTAAAAAAAATTTGAATCCCACCACTGCAGTGCACTTCCCTATATTTGGTGTATGTGTGTGCTAATGCCTTGCATAGTTTGCCAGAGATTCTTTTAAAGGCTTGAGGAAAAGACCAGGGAATTTGCTTTTCTCCAGGTCTGACCAATAGCAGGGAATGGGAAAGTTTCAATCTTTGATTGTTTTGATGGCTTAGCACATTGTGGAACTCCAGTTTGATGACTAGCTTGTGATTCATTTGCATTATTTACCCAGAAAATTGATTTCTTAAATTGATTAATTCAGTAACCAAGTTAAGTAGTTATTGCATGACTGCAAACCAGAAAGTAACACCAATATTTTCCTATTTCTTTAAGAAATTCCTAGCATGGCAGTTGCTTTACTTGGAGTGCTCCCAATGGGTACTCTTGATGGATTCATACTGGCTGAATAGAAAGGACAAATTTGCTCATTCAGTTCTCTTTCTCTTTTTCTGAGGCTGAATTTGCATATTATGCATAATTTTGGTTTCATGAATTAAAATATGGTTTGTTTAACTTTCCAATAAAATGGCACCATCAAATAAGGAACTAAATCACAGTGGAACTAGTTTAGCCAGCTTTAGTTTGTGGTAAGTGTTACATGTAAATTCATACGGATGAAAGCAATATATGCATCCCAGGATAATGTTGCAAGATCAAATCTGGGTCAGTCAGTAGGACCAGACATTTAAATCTCAGGTTCCTGTGACTGACCCAGATTCAATCTTGCAAATTCATATTTCACTGAGTAGCCTTAGTCCTGTTACCCTTCCCTAATAAACCATGGAGAAAAGAGGTAACTTAAAGTGATTGAAAGCAGAGAGGCAGCTGAAAGCCATGGTTTGTCATTAGTACTCCTAGAAAATCAAACAATAGTTCTTACCTACAATAAACATGAACTGAGAGCTACTGAGGTGTAAACATCAATTTCCTTCCTTCCTTCCTTCCTTCCTTCCTTCCTTCCTTCCTTCCTTCCTTCCTTCCTTCCTTCCTTCCTTCCTTCCTGTTGGGACACTTGGCCCACTACCTGTTAAGGATGTGTACTCAACTTGTTTCCAATGCTCTCTTGTAATTGTGTAACAAAAGGTCTGAAGCTGAATTGATGTGGTTAGTTAGGAAATCCAAGGGATTTATGCAATGTAGGGCAGTTGAAAAACATACATCTAAAGAAGGCAATGGCAAACCATCTTTCTCTATGAAGTCACCAAGGTTAATTAGCAGGCAAATTTACCTTTATTTAATCTGCTAGCTCTTTTATGCACTCTTCCTCTATAGTTCCTTCTTAGTCAAGTGTTAAGATTGTATTTTCTGGAGATCACAGTCTGTTGTCATCTTATATTTTGTAAAGTGTCATATGTATTGCTGACACTAAATCATTAAATAAAAAGCCTGCTAGCAAACAAGGTCCTGTGGTAATATTCCATCAATATTTCTTATTTCTTGAGGCTTCTGAACAGATTAAAAGAAGTTTGAGTAAGATCACTAAGGTTTGTTTTTCCAGTCTCTCAAGCCTGGGGCTCTTGAATCAGAGCAGTTCTTCTGGATCCAAATATTTTATTCCCTCTTACTTTTTGGAGCAGCTCTCAAGGAGAGAAACAGCAGATGTTGTATCTTTGTGGCTCTAAGCTAACTGATTGCCAGCAGCTACAAGCTGTAGAACAATTTCAATGTTAATGTCACTGATCTGTTAGGTGTCAAACTATAGCCTATGGACCGGGTGCACCACATCCACCCCCGGTTTAGTGAAAGGGAAAAAGTGGCAATACATCACATGACATCACAATGTGTCATCATGAGTTTGACACCCCTGCTCTGTTCAGAGTATTGCAGCATAAATTCAGCACCAGAAAAGTAAACACAGATGGCTGAGGCTCCATTTAATTTCTTTATAAACACAAGTAAATTTTACAATACCAGTTGTAGATTTCTCCAACATGTAGCAAAACTCAAACAGAAGCAGACACCTTACAGGTTCAGTTCAGAGCTCAACTCATAAACAGACATCAGTTTCACTTTCGTTCAGCAGGCAAGCAAGCAAGTTAGTTTCTCTTTCACTTTAGAGCTGAGCACAGAATAGAGATAAACGACACTCAGATTCTCTCTTTAAGTTTTAGCCCCCAACTCAGCTATCATTGGCTGACCTTGTTACTAAGCTCTATTCCACTTCATGAATATACTCTGACATGCTCTACAGTTTGAGGCAGCATTAGCTGTTTTGAAATTGCAGTTTTATACATTTATTGTGGTCCTTTAGATGAGTTGGATGGATGCTGAGAAGTCTAGGTCATCAATCTCTAGAGGACCACAGCTTCTTCATCTCTTGCTACAGAACGAATGATGGTTTTTACCCATCCAGTCATGACCAACTCTTATGATTCTATGATTCGTTCCATATCTTCCAACCTTGCACTAATTCTTTGAGTTGTTCTATGCTCTGGCTGGTGTTAGCTTTGATGATGTCCAGACACCATGTAGTTTGGCAACGTGGTTTCTCTATACTGCTAACTCTTCCAAGCATAATTGTTTCCTCCACTGAATTCCCTCATATGACATGGTCAAAATAAGTGGGGTATGCTTTTGTGATTTTGCTTTCCAGTGACATGTCTGGTGTTACATGCTCCAGACAGAATGAATAGTGATCCTCAAGGATCTTTTTTTTTTCTACTTCCCTCAGGCAAAACCCTAATAGGTTTGTTATCTCATTGCTTTTTCTATGTTTTGAAATGTTGCTCTGTTATTGCTGTTATGATTTTGATCCCTTTGGGCTGTGATAGAATAATATTGAAATTATCCCAGAAAGAGGGAGTTAAATTATCATTTTTGGAGAAATGGTCACTTAACATGTTTGGGAGCATAGGACAATATCCTAGCAGCCCCCCCCCCCCCCATTGCTATTGCTAGCTGAGAATCTTATCCAAATTTTTCAGAGAGATAAGAGAAGAGGGAACAGAAAGGTAATACAAGCCTGGGATTTTGTGGGACTGCACTTTTACAAACTATAATTTTCCTCTGGTGACATGAAATACCATTTTATTATTTTTAAAAAAAGAAAACTGTAGTTCTGCAAAATTAGCCATTGATCTTCCTTCTTTGGGAAGACTGCTGAGCCTGCACAGCAATTTCCAAAAAAAGAAGCTGCATTAAAATGTGTTTTCAAAATTTGTACGCATAAAGCTAATAATCAGTACTTTTCAGTTGTACTGAAAACTGGAAATACTGGTGTTTGTAGAGATGCTGTGCATTTTCTTTTCTAAAAAAAAATTATTTTATTCATTTGTCATGTTTGTATAGCTTCCCATTTTGTATAAAAGGGACTGTGAGCAGTGTAATTAAAAAAAATCCATAAAAATCCATAATGATAAATAGCTATAAAAAGGCGCACAAAATAAAGGATGATATTAACTGTTATAAGGGAGCCAGTAGCAAGTCTAAGAGTAAGGATAAAAATTATAGTACATTTTAAAACGTGGAAAACAATTTATGAGGATTATAAATTGGTAAGTAATAACTCATTCCAATTATAATTCATTCCAAATTTTATTTCAAATTTATCTGGACATTTAGTTCATTTTTTCTTTCTAAAATCAAAGGATTGAAAGAAACTGAAGGGGAACATCTTGCAGAATGGCATTACATCGGAATGAATTTGATTTTTTTTTTTAATTTGAACGTTTAATTTTTCTACTAGCGATTTCACTCCTCTGCCAGGCATTCAAGGCCAATATAATTTTTTATATATCTGAGGAAAAATGAAAACGAGCACCTAAATGACCTGTTGAAGGGGCAACAAATGCACTTGATAAGGAGGAAAAATAATGAAAGGTATGTTGTGATATAATGATTTTAGTTTTATGTATTTATTCAATTTCTATGGTATTCCATCTCAAGCAAATGATTCTAGGCAGCTTACAGTTCTAACTGTGAATCAATTAAAAAAACAGAAAACAGTTTAAATGCAAACACACACATAAAAACATTTTTTTTAAAAAATTGAAATAGTTAACCCATTAACAGGAAAGACAAGAAACAGGTCCTGGTACACAGCCGTGTTTTTAAAGCCTCACAAAAGGTCAGCAGGGTGGGGCCATTTTAATCTCTGAAAGGAGAATATTTGCCGTCGGCTTCCATGTGTCGTCTGGCGGCCCCCAGGAGTAGGGCCTTCTCTGTGGGGGCCCCCGCCCTCTGGAATAGTCTGCCCCCAGAGATACGCACCAACACGGACCTGAGAGCCTTCAGACGGGCGTTAAAAACTTGGCTCTTCGAGCAGGCTGGCCTAGGCTGATACAAGATTTTAACTTTGTCTCTCGTTTTAAATTGGGTTTGAATATTTGGGTTTTTTAATTATTTATGGGGGAGGGGTAAACTTTTTAAAATTAAAACAGCCTAAATTATTTAATTCATTTTAATTTTTGTATAGTGTATTGGGGTTATGATCGGCTGTGCACCGCCCTGAGTCCTTCAGGAGAAGGGCGGTATATTATTATTTAAATAATTAAATAAATATAGAGCAGGGGCTATGGTGGAGAAGGCCAGCTGACATTCTTTGACTGACTAGATGTGTAGCTCACACCATCTGCTTGTTTGAATTGGATGGGTAGAAACTCTTGGAAAAAGATGGTCCCTCAAGTAACCTAGTCCTAAATCATGTAGGACTTTAAAGGTAACAACCAGTACCTTGAATTTCACCCAGAAACATACTGGTAGCCAATGTAGCTCATGTAATAGTTGTGGTACATGTGCTGTATATCCAGCATCATTTATTACCTGTTCAGCCACATTCTGTTCTATACCAGCTGAAGTTTTTAAATGCTTTTCAAAGGCAGCATTTGTGTTTGTACATGGCACTGCAATGCAAATAGAAAAAGTAGCTATCATTGCATTGTGCCATCATGATGCATATTTCACAATTTTGGCCCTGTTATGGTCAGGGATAGATGCCTATAATAATATCTCTCTCCCCATGTTATCTATTGACTCTTACTTTGACATTGGTGACGCACATTTCTATCACATTTCAGGCAGCAAAATCAAGTAGCAGGCCCAGAATGTCCTCCAAGAGAGGGCAACCTGAGAAATTCAGGTGAAACAGAATATCACTCTTTCACTCTTCCTGCAGCTGCCACTTTTGAAGGAATTGCCTTACTGAATTGAATGTTAAGGTTCTCCACAGTGGCTTATTCAGCCATAATGTCAGTCTTTTGAGATAGGCCAGTTTAGGTCAGATCTATAGAAACTACTAGAAGTCAAAAACCTGACAAGGTTTTTACCTTTCCTCTGTCTTGTATCAAAGTGAATCAAAGCAGACTGATTTCCCCCCACTAATGCCTTTTCACCTTGTTTTACTAATAGTCTCTGCATGCCTTTTACAAAGTCATTGCTGTAGTTCTCTGCACATGGATTTATAAGTATGTTTGTAAGGTGAACATGGTTTCAAAACTCCTGCAAGAATAAAAGTGCCTGAGGGTAGATTTCTCAGTTCCATTCTTCAATAATACCCTCATTCACTTCATGTTTCCTCATGTGCTCTTTTGATTTACAAGAGCAGCCTGTTTTGAGTTAAATAATCTTCATGAGTTGTTAACAATGCTTAGAAAATAGTAATATATTAATATAATAAAATAGTAATATAGTAAGCACCTATCTTTTTTCTTTGTCTTTCTTTTAATAGCTATCTCAAATTTAAAAATATGACTTTGGAATGCTAATAAATAAGATGCCAGTATTGCTCTGTATTTTCTTCCACCGATGCAATAAGATTATGTATTGTATGACAATTTGTGTGGGCTCTTGCAATATCAGGACTCACCCAACTTGGTTTATTACAATTACAATAGGCAACTTGCTTTATTTGCAACCCAGTTTAATTTGGTTTAATGGCTAACTGGACCATTGACTGCAATAAAGGTATCTTCAGTGCCATGGCAAGACGAAAGAACATTCATTTTAATCATCAGTTACTTGTCCAAATGAGAAGGAACAATGCTGAAAGATGCTCGTCCATATATTCTGAAAACCCCACATAAATAAAATGACAGATAGTACAGTATTCATTCCAATTGGAAAGTAGCAATGGCACATTTTAAAATGCAAGCCTTAATTTTCTGGCTTTCAGTAACATAGAATTATGTAAAAGAAATCAGTAAACAGGTTGTACTATATAATACCATGCTTTTAATTTCTGAAGTTTAAGTTGTCTTTCACAAAAGTTCTTTCAATTTTTTTGTTCTCTTACTGAATAATGGTATGATTTGCAATGGATTAGGAATGAATCCTGTGATTTTTCAGATGTATACATGACTGCTTCCAAATAGCCGAAAGAACATTTTTGACATATCATCGAACCATACAACTGTAAGAAAATTATTTGGGATAATTCAAATAAGTCTACAGTGAATGAAACTTTAATTGAAAATATATATTCCATTAAGCAATGTCATGTTTCATGATTAATGCTGAATCTCTTGATGCCCCTTTCTCCTAACTGAAACCTCTTTTAAGATAAAAAAGATAGCATGTTTTGAATTATTTCCTGACTGATTTAACTCCAAGGTTCTTACGCAAGACAATGAGCTTCTTTTGTGTGTTAGAGTGCAGGGAAAAATCAAATGATGGAATGAAAAGAAAACATCAGGCTGAAATGTATTTCTTGGTCTACTGCAATGAATATAAGCCCTGAGATTCACATACACTTACAAGGCCCTCCCCTACTTCATGCCCTAGATATTGGTATAAATATCTGTTTGAGTTACATTCTTATTCTACTCTATTGGAAAGCAGTAAGCAACCGTCAGGGGAATTTTCAGTACCTATCACTGAAGGGCTCTCTCTGGTGATGTTGGAGAAGCCCAACTATATCTTTGTCATCTATTTGTCATCTTCCCAGTTTATCATCATCTCCTTGGATAGGATGGTTAATTCACAGTTCCATCATTCAAAATGAATAATGCACTGCTTCTACTTAATTATGCCCTTTAATGCTTCCTGCTATCCTTCTAAACTAGGCATGGCAAATTATGAAAAAAACAAATGAACAGGTCCAATGTAGAGAAAGAGTAAGGTAAAGAATAGGAAAGGATGGGAAGTGAAAAGAGTGCCTACCAAGTAATTTCTTCATTGGTTTTTTTTGAAAGGATTTTGGTTTTTACTTAACTTTTTGGACTTAAAGTTCCTTTTTTCAATTATCTTCTGCTTTTAATTTATTTTGCTTGTTATACCTTATGGTTTCTCTGTGCTTTGCAGGATTATCTCAAAAGAAAACTTGTGATGGATATGTAAGAGGCTATTGGATTCCAGACTATTTTTAAATAGCTGGCAACTCTCCCACATAAGATGAATTTGGTCTTGCTTAAATCTAATGTGATGGCAAAAGCTAAAGGAGATTTGATTATTATGTGAGTGTAATTAAGATTATGATTGTTTGAATTGAGTCACTAGACTAACTTCCTATTAAAAGGCAATCTCTTTGTGTTAAGAACTATTCAAGAATATAATTAATTGGAAGGGATGCAATATCCAGAATTTGCTCAGTGAAAGCATACAGATATGAATCTTCTCATCAAATGCCAACTTGATGTGGTAAGTTGGGTTAAGACATGGAGATGTTCCATGTGGCAGCTTTAAATTGCTTGTTTCCTGTGCAGAAACTGGAAATTAAATTGGTTTAAGATTTTGCTGTCTGGATTTCAATCCTTTATTCAATTTTGACAATGATTTGCACTGTGTTCTGTTTGGAGAGTAGTTATCATGGCCCCTGATTGATGGATTCCCTGTTCTTTACTCCCTATTTTGGGAGAGTAAGTTCCAACTGCTTTCTTTATGTAGGTGAGTCTCTGAGGATACTTGGCTTCCATTGACAGACCTTTGTATGAATGCTTTTCCATTGACATATTCTTCTAGCAGACACTTCCCCATGTACACCATGCCTGCTGATGGATTTATGGGACAAAAAGAAAAGAAAGTAACCAGCATAGTAACGTTTCTTTTTCTCAGTTGGGCTAGAAAGAAAACTGCCATAATTCTCTTAACTTTATCTGGTTAAAAAATAAAAAACAAGCCCTACCATCTCACCTTCTATTGGTGAACTTGTTTAAAATTCATTGCCATAGAGCAGAAGTGTCAAACTTGCGTCGTCATGGCGGTCATCATGAAACATATTAGGACTTTCCCCCTCTTTGCTAAACTGGGCAGGGGCAGGGCCAGCATGTGATGCATCCAGCCCATGGCCACAAGTTTGACATAGCTGCCATAGAAGGTAGTGGTAAGTGACCAGAGAGACAAGATGCATTCTTGATATCCATGTGGTAGTCATCTGATGTGGAGGTATATGTTTACAATGCAAAAACCCCTAACAAACAGGTAGACTGCTTCTCCCAGCAGAAGCTGGGAAATTTTCCTTTTGATGTATAGAAAAAAAGGCATGTGGAAGTTGCCTGTTAGTCAATTTGGGAACAGGATCTCATTCTCAAGATACGGCTATTGTCCCCAGATAAAGGTAACTGGACACGCAGATTTATTTATTTTATTTATTTATTAAATAATTTTATATACCGCCCTTCTCCCGAAGGACTCAGAGCGGTGAGCAGCCAAATAAAATATATATAAATTACAAATATAAATACAATTAAAAAAGAATTAAATTATAGGCTGCCAATTAAATATTTAAAACCCCCGATTAAAATAAGCTAAAACTTTCATACCCCAACTAATCAAATCTAAAACCCCTTATTTAAAATCCCATTTGAAGTCAGCTCAGGCCGGCCTGCTCAAAGAGCCAGGTTTTCAGGTCACGTCTGAACGCCCTCAGGTCAGTGGTTGTTCGTAGCCCCGGGGGCAGCCCGTTCCAAAGGGTGGGTGCCCCCACAGAGAAAGCCCTATTCCTCAGGGTCACCAGGCGGCACATAGATGCCGTCGGGACCCGAAAGAGACCCTCTCTGTAGGAGCACACCAGTCGGTGGGAGACTACTGGCAGAATGCGGTCTTGTAAGTATCGTGGTCCGATGCCATGGAGTGCTTTAAAGGCCAAAACCAATACTTTAAAGTGAACCCGGAAGGCCACTGGCAACCAATGCAGCTCGCGCAGGAGAGGCGTCACATGGGAGTATCTCGACGCCCCCATAACCACCCGCGTGGTCGCATTTTGTACCAATTGAAGCCTCCGGGTGCTCCCCGCAGGTGCCCCATGTAGAGGGCATTACAGTAGTCCAGGCGGGAGGTGACCAGGGCGTGGGTGACCGTGCGTAAGGTGTCCTGATCAAGAAAGGGCTGCATCTGGCGTATCAGGCGAACCTGATAAAAAGCCCCCCTGGAGACAGCCGTGATGTGATCTTCCAAAGACAGCCGTACATCCAGGAGGACACCAAAATTGCAAGCCCTTTCTGTGGGGGTCAAGATCTCATCCCCAATAGCCAGCGACGGAGTCAGCTGACTATATCGAGCCGCCGGAAACAACAGCCACTCAGTCTTGGAAGGTTGAGTCGAAGCCTTTTCTTGCCCATCCAGTTCCGACAGCCTCCAGGCAACGGGCCATGACCTCCACAGCATCGTTGGGGTGGAGATGTAGAGCTGAGTGTCATCAGCATAGAGATGACATTTCACCCCAAAACCACGGATCTCTCCCAGCGGCTTCACATAAATGTCACTCCATAATGAAATATTGTATAGCTCAATGTCACCCAATGAGCCTATGACTGAGTGGGATTTGAACTTAATCTCCACAGTTTTAGTCTAGCAATTTGCATGAGTACTTGTTATCTTTGTGGAGAGTCTGGATGTGCCTAAAATAATAAAAAATAACCAATACTATAATGGTAATATAGTTTTAAATGCTAGTAAGCCAATGAAATCCTTGCTTCCTACTTTTATGTAATCATACTTCTATAATGATTCTGCAACATGATTTCACTTTCATTTTGGGCACAGTTCCCACACAGCATGTACAGGAAATTGAGCCATATAGCAGGCGCCAAAGGTAGAATACTTAGTTCTGGATTGTTAGAGCTGGGGCTGACAATGACAACCAACAAACCAAGACAAGAAAAGTTCAATGTTCACAAAACTGCACACATCTAAACGTTCAGAAGATTGAAACAAATTGACAAAGTGAACAGTCTTAGGAACAAATTAATTAGAGAAATTTGCAGATGAAACATCAAAACAATTATACAATGGTTTTTAATGTTCCCATATTTGTTCTGTGGACAGTTCAAAATTAGAACATTTAAAAAAAGAAAGAAAAGGAAAGATTAAAAATGAGGTAATATTGTGTTTTGAGAATTTTTAAAAAAGCTGACATAAAATAATGATAGATTTGTGGATTTAAATTGCTGATATAATTAGCAGCGAAGCTGGAAAATATTTGTAGTTACTCTATGTGAACTGAATAAGATCCTCATTCTAAGCACATTCAGGCAAGCGGTCATATCATTATTTGTAATTGTTACTCTGCCACTGAATTCTGCAATCATATCTATTATAGTTAGAGTGTTTGGAGAAAGCAAAGTAATTGGAAACTATCTGAGATAAATTGCTTAATATTGGTCAAAGGTAAATTGTGATAACATTAATTTAATTCCTGATTTGTCAATGATATAATTAGCATCTCTATCAAAGAACTGCATTAGTTTACTGAGAAAATGCAGAACAGACAAGAAATTATTGCAAGACTAAGTTCTGCAAATTAAATATGATGGCTTAGCCCACAATGAAAGGGGAGCTTTGCTTGGGTAGCAAGAATGATAGAATCAGATCTTCTTATATTCTTAAGAAAATTAAAGCAAAAACTGCTCTTTAAGTCACATAAGAATTACATAAATAATCATACAAATGTTAAGAAACGACTATTTGCAACAGACAGTTTACTTAATTAGTTCTGGTTTTGGCATGTGCGTATGTATGAGTGATTCCAGATATCCAATGTTTATTTTTCAATGGGCTGCTCTGTCCATCCATCCATCCATCCATCCATCCATCCATCCATCCATCCATCCATCCATCCATGTTTTACTATGATATCCTAGAATAACATATCTATGAACCTGCCATTTCTCTATGTCAGTGAGTTTAACATTTTTGGATTAAGAGTCATGAATGGGTTTTGATATGAATGTTGCTAACAAAGCATGTAGACCATGAACCACATGCAAAATGTTATTAAATATAACTTAAATGTTCTCTGTGTGTGTTCAAAAATAGATACTGAGTCAGCAACCCCTGCACTGATAAACCATCCATTGTATCATCTACTGCATCTGGCATTCATAACTAATTGTCGAAAACTTTAAATTTCTTTCTGACTCAGAAGTTACAACCATTAAATAAGTCTCTTTTGGGTCAAGTTCAACTGCTGGTGATTTCATGCTCTAATGTTTTATATGAGATAGTATAACTGGTTAACTAGTATAACCAGTTCTCATATTATTTCAGTTCCTGAATATATTTCTGGAAACTTAAAAGAACATTTGAAAAAGTATGAAAAATTGCTGACGTGATTGAGTAATTTCTAGAAGACTTTTAAGTGCAAAACCTTTGGGTTCAACAGTTCCAATATATCCTGATCCACTGAAAAGAAGTTTTAAAATGTAATTGAAATATTTTCATCCTGCTTTCTTACTTAAACATTGAAGGTATTTAATTTTAAATCAAGTGTAAAGATACCATGTATATAGCAAGTATTTTTTCTCATGGCATCTGATTATACTATATTACTTACAAAATTGGAGATAACAAAGTGTTGGAAGATAAAAGACCCTGTGACATTACTGATCCCCCTCCTCCAGATCACACATCAATCTCAATTACTTCTGATCCACTGGCAACCTCAAAATAAATTGAATAGAATAGAATACTTTATTTGGCCAAGTGTGATTAGACACACAAATAATTTGTTTCTAGTGTAGAAGCTCTCAGTGTACATGCAAAGCAATAGAGTAATCATCATCATCATCATCCCAATTTGAAAAAAAAAAACCCTCTCCTGACTAACTCAGTGCTTCTCTGGCTCATCATAAAGCAGTCTCTGTTTATTCAGGCTCCTTCATAAATATGAAACATAATGCTGCTGTTGCTTTAAGGAGCAACGTATAAAAATAATGTTGCTCTTAAGGCACTGGAATTGAGGCTCCCATTTAATAAAGGACAGGCTCTTTTAATGAACAGTAGTGAGGTGGTCTTCTCTCACATGGTTCGAAGCAATTCTTTTTAATCATTTTCATGCCCCTTTGGGATTTCTACTTTACAGAAATTTATTTTATCATTCTCTTCAGTAGCTGCTGATATAGGTCACACTACGCAGATCAAGCCAGGAAATCAAATCCTGAAAGGCTAAAACTACTTTTACTGAAACTGGCTATAATAACAGACTCTCACAAGCTTGTTATGCATCCTCTTATTACTTATACTACAGTGGATTAAGTTTCCAAATGTTACCTGGCTGATCTTGACTTAAAAAATGATTTATCCTCTTTTGCTTAGGAAATAGAGCTTCTGTATCTCCATTAAGGTCATCTCCCTTACCCTCTACAGCTTGGAATGATTTGAGATCAGGGATGGGATTCAGCCAGTACGGACCAGTTTGGGCAAACTGGTAGTTCCGGCAATTGTTTGGCACCACCCGCCTACCCCTGCTCTATTCCGTACTATATTTCCTTTGTTTGAAGCCCAGCTGATTGGCATGGCAGCCTGGATTGCCGTACCTCAGCTATTTTTACTCACCTGGGCTGCAGTAAAAGATACATTTCCTTTCTAGTTGCAAAAGCACTGCATGCACGGAGTGCATGTGCATGCGTGAAGTTGTTACACCAGTTGAATCCCACCACTAAGTGAGGTTGTTTACTTATATAATAGATTTATATGGCTTCCCACCTTGCAATAATGTCTCTGAGAGGTTTACCTGAAGTGAAAACTCATCATACAATGAACATAATATACCTAAATGGCATACAATCATATAATATACCTAAATGGCAAGCAATCAGTGTCAGGAGCTCAATTAACCTTTTTTGCTCTATGTCTGAGTCTGGCTTATGGTTCAATCCAATATATTTTTTTAAAAATGCAGTTTATTTAAGAAATCATGGTTAAACAAATAATGGCTTATTACAATGAAAGAATCCAAAAGATTTACAAAGATCAAAGGTATTATTAGGAAAGACCTGCTTACCAACACAATAGGTCATGGTATCAGTCTGTCTTGATCTAAAATCTCCATCTCAACAGTACTGTGTTACTTTTTATGTACCACCTTTTTTCTCCTAGAAATTTAGATTAGTAACAGAAGACAAGAAAATACTTAAGTTAAAATTTAAATATGGAATGTGTAATGTCCTTATTTTCAAACTGTTCTTCATAATACATTGTGAATACTTCAATATAACCAGTGATTCAAACTCTAGCAGGTACTTTCTTTTGTAAAATAATATATATTTTTAGCCTGTAAATCCAAACAACTGACAGCTCAGTCTAGATCATGTTATTTCCTATGTGAATTCCATTGCTTTAATTAGAAATTACTTACAAGTCTGCATCCTTACAATTGTCACTTAGAGATGGATTGAAGGAAAGCCAGAACTGACAGTCTAAAGGAATTAATACCTGGATGCAAAAGAAAATGTAAGAATTTCTGGATGCCAATGGAGAAATTGACATTTTTGTCAGAAGA
Source organism: Bungarus multicinctus (assembly GCA_023653725.1). Lineage (NCBI taxonomy): Eukaryota > Metazoa > Chordata > Lepidosauria > Squamata > Elapidae > Bungarus > Bungarus multicinctus. The sequence goes on along the minus strand of CM042836.1, from coordinate 64,704,410 downwards.
TGGGAAACAGAAATATAATTTAAAATATAAACTTCAACATGCTTTGATTGAGGGAGGGAAATAAATTTAATTCTCATCTTTTATCTTTCTGTTGCTCCATCCTAATTTACTGTCTTTTGCTTTCTCCTATGTTACATTGGATCCAGATATAGCTATGATTAGAATTAACCCATATATGTCAACATAATTTCAAGATTTCAGTTCTAAGCATGGTAAGATTAGGTATAGGTGGATATATTTTGATAGATACAATACAATGTAAAATAAATCAGGGGTGAGAAATAATATCGATAATCTTGAAAGTTGAATAGCACTATTCTTTATTGTATTATCTGTATTTTATGAAGTCTAAAATCCGAAGGCAGTGTATAAACATATGATTGATATTACAACTGTGCACATCTTGATCTCTGGAAGATGCCCAGGTTTTGTTGAACTGTAAGATGAATAATTTTCTGACATGTTCGATTAGGATTTCCAGTGAAGATCTTATTAGAATAACTTTTCTTGATTTTGCCTAATCTCACAAATCTTCCTTTGGGAAATGAGCAGTGAAAAACAATTATTTTACATAGGTTGATTTTCAAATTATGGATTAAAGTCTTAGGAGCAGATATATTTTCTCTAGTTATTATTACTTTGAACACAATATATACAATCACCTGAAATCATTAATTCTTATGCTGAATGAGACTGGTTATCACATCATTAAGCACAACAGGAATACGAAAAAATCTGCAGCAGATGCACACTGTCATTTTTCTTTCTCCAAAATATGGAAATGAAACCTAGTTTTTCCTTCTAATCAAAGGAATCAACATGAAGTCACAAAATATAATCGCAAAATACTCCAATTTGTAGAGCTCCAAAAGGCATCCAATATCTCATTTTGAACACATACTGCAAAGTGAATTAATTTGTAAGGATGGAAATGGTACAGAGTTGGTATTTGTCCTAACATAGCCTCAATTTTGCAACTGAAATAAATAAATCAAGGAAAGGGGGATGGAAAACAACCAAAACAAAGCTAATGGTACCATACCATATGGAAATGTTGTCACTTGACAGATGGAAATCTGCTTTCACAAAGTAGAAAGTTTCAGTGAAATCTTCAGTGAAGCAGTGTGAGCTATTTAGAATCAGTGGGATGTCCAGTGAATCTTGTGTCATTAAATGCAAGCCTGAAATTATAACTGTTCACTCAGATTTTTATTTGTCTGAGGAATAACACAAAGATTTGATGCTTTCGAAAGGTAACAAATAACTCGTATCTCAATGAATGCAGTTTATTCTATTTGAGTAAATTGCTTTTTTTCTTTTTTTGGTGAAAAAACTAAAAACTACTTTTGTTTAGACTGTAGTAGAGATGACAACTGTTGCTGATATTAACAACAAATGGAAAATCAATAAATTGTCACAGGCAGTTTTGTAAGAATACCCAACAACAGAGATTTCTTCTGATGTTAAAAGTACACGTATTTTCTCTGAGTTTTCTCTCAAAAAATTGCTTTTCAACTCAGCATTCTCTCAAATAGTCTTTTAAATTAAATGTTGTCCAGCTACTGTACATTACATGTACTCCAGGCAAATTTCCTTCCATTCACCTTCTATTCTCACTGACAGGTAATTATCATTTGCAATTGCTGTCACATGTACTTTTTCAAAACGATTTCCTCTTCAACAATGGCCAGCAACAAAATGTGGTGGTATATTCATGATGTCCACAGAGAATGTTATCTACAAACAAATAACAAATTAATGGAGAGTTAGCAGTGAAGAAAGGAGACACTCCCCATCTTACCTTGGGTATTAAATCACATGTATTTTAATTGTTTGAATTTTTTATGTACTATTAGTTGCCACGCAAATTTATTTAGGCATTTAAAACACTAATAAGTCCATCCCTCTAATAATACAATGAGTGTTGGCAGTAAATAAGGATTCAAGCTGAAACAAAATAGCAACCAAAACCAACAAGATAAGTATATAAAAATGTGTGAGGTCTAAGGACATTCCACTTCTAGTCCAAGAACTAGAACCAAATTGATCAACCACAATGCTCATTTAATCTCCTGGTCCAAAACATGAGGTGGCATACATTGCAGACCAGTCTTGTGATGTTAAAATATTTGATTCTTACATTTATGTGGATAATTCTTACTGGCATTTTGGAGGAAAAAAAAAAAAACCCACTTGGAGTATTTCCAACAGGGTTCTCTACTTCTTCATCAATTTGGAACCAATTCTCTGATACAAGGCATCAGATAGTTTTGAGAAAAATGTTTATTTATTTGTTTCTGAAAATTTGCCTTTTTTTGTTCTGGATCTGCTGAGGTTTATTTGAAGCTCCTTATTTCTTTGCCTTTTTAGCTTTGCAGAGTTTGTATTCAATATTTTTTCATTGGTAGGAACTCTTGATTCAGACTACATCTCATTTGCAAACTTTCTTTCCCATGCCATAAAGATAAGGGACTCATTCCTTTAATTGTCTATGTTGAAGATTCATCTCCCCCAGCCACAAAACTGCTGAGATGCTGTAGCATGGGAAACTTTAAAATGTACCATAGGGCTGGTATTTGAATGGAGTGGAGGGGGCAGTGGCTATCCATTTATTTTACTTCTTTTTTATGTGTAGTGGAGATTGGGGAATTTTTGTAACTCTGGGACCTGAGGTGACTTGAGAGAAGAAAATGGAAGAACTAGCAGTTTTCTGTTGGAGTAAGTAGTGATTGGCTCATGGTGATATCTGCTTATTCTCTATGGCATCTGCTTTATTGTCTATTCTCTTAGTCTTACTACACTACAAAAATCAGCTCATGATGCTGTAGTAAGGTAACCTGGGCTCAGTCATAAAGTTTAAAAAAGTAGGGCTTCTCATTCTTCCTCTCTTTTTATCCTGCTATTCACTTCACTCAGGCATTTCTAGAATAGATTGTCTGTATAGTTCTCTTTCTCTCCCATTGCATTTTTCCATCCAACTATTTGTCAGCAGTGAAAGTACAGATGTCATCAAACTAATTCACCATTATTAGATGATACTTACATTTTAAACATTATTTTCTTGAGTATTCTTCCTATTTTCTGCACTCCCTATGTTGTTAACACCCCCATAAGGGAAGGGGTGAGGAATAGCAGTAAAATAAAATCACCAGTTGTCATAGTAACCAAAATACTGGTAACAAGGCCCAGCAATTAAACAAGATGAGGTGTAAAGTTGTTATGGAAACTATATATTTTAATCAAAGCAGCTAGGAAAAATCAAATTAAAAAAAATCAAAAAATCAAGGAATAGTACCTCAAGTTTGAGTCTGCAATGTCTTTAGCTAATTGATTTAGGAAATACCAGTTTGTAAAAAAAAAAAACAAAGCTGGTAACCTCATAGAAACATCCATGTAATTTTATTGGCAATTATATGGAAATAAACCTTCTTATGTTTCTTTACTTTCCCATGGTTGTGGAAGAAGGTATGAAAATACTACAAACTATTAAAGCTTACCTACCTAAAATTGGCATATTTGAAGGCTATCAATTTATGTAATTTTGGGAGAAGATGTGACTGTTTTTAAGAATTGCAAACAGGTGCTGTATTTATACTCCTCTGTACTGTAAAACATCTATGTTGCTATATGTATTATCTCACTAGAATCATAATTATTCTCTTTGTACAAGCAATGTCATGGGATAGCTTTCTCATGGTATTTTCTTCTTCTTCACACACTGTGCCTGGTTTCTGTCCACAAATGCTTTCATGTGGAAAAAATAAAGAACCCAGTAAGCCAGTGAATCAATGAGAATTATTTTTTATTGCTTGCAGTGTTTGTAAGAAAAAGAATACCACGTGGGCTTTTTGTACCATTTTGGAATCAACTCTGGATTTCTGTGTTCTTAGGAATATGCCTATCACATATTTAGAAGTTGAGGTAATTAATTTCTGGTTTAACTGCTGTATATCTGAAATTACAAAAAAAAGAGGAAGAGATTTCTTTTAGAATAATAAAATCTTGTAGAGTTTCTGGGAGATTTGATTTATTATTTGTAGGAATTCTTTCCTCTAATGGAAGAGATGTAGCTCAGGGTTGAACTATGGTGTCCTTAGTGATCTTTGTACTTGGTTGTTTGCTTATAGACAATCCATTACCCAACTAGGTAACTTCATCAGTGTGCATGAATCTGGGGCATGCTATTTATTTGTATATAATAGCATGCTCTGCCAGTTTTGATGGGATTGTGGTTTTCCCCTTGGTGGGTTTTTTGATTATTATTTTTGTCTGATTCAAAAAAGACAATAACAAAACCTAGGAATGAAATCAAAAGACTAGAACACATTTCCTTAGACAGATAAGCAAGGATCAACACTAGGCAATTCATTCATTCATTCTAGAGCCAGTGCAGCTGGTAAAGTAGTAACTGATTTATGCTCACAAATACTTCTCTTGGTGTTTTCTCAATCAATTATAATTTCCAGATAGTCTTCAAGGGCAACCACAAGTAAAATGCAATGAGACATGAATGACAGTAGGCAGAACTTCTTGATCTAGGAAAAGGTGTAATTGGTGCAATAGAGTTGTGCAAAGACCTCCCCCTTTCCCCATCTACAGCTGCTACCTGCTGTTCAGATAGGAACTGTGAGTTCAGAAGGATTCCTGAGTTGTACATTAGGCCTGCATGGGACATTGCAGCCTCAACCATTAACCAAATATGGTAAACATCCTTTCCTAAATTTTAAGGATTGGGGGTGGGGGGAATCACAATCAAATTCAGTCTTGCTAGGGTTGAACTAAAACCATTTCCCACATCCAGACCTCCACAGACTCACATAGTGGGGCAGAAACTTCATATCATCATTTGCTTGGTCATAGACATCATTTTCCTAGGATATTTTATTTAAGTTAGCACAGTGATTCCTGACCTCAAATTAAAACAAAACAAAAGTAGGGGAAACTGTTCTAACATTTCAAGATAAAATTTACTTGATAACTTTTCAGAACTTTATCATAGAGTAGGAATTACTGTTGTTATTTTTTTATATAATTACACAATGTACATAATATAAAACAGGGTAGATGGGATATGTAGCTATACATACATGTTTTTTTTCCTTTTGAAAGAGTGGGGACAAGGGAATTTTTGTTATGCAGGCTTGGGAGGGCCATGATATTTTGTTCTTTATTTTCAGCATTCTGACTCAACAAACAATAATTTCTAACGGGTCAGGAAACAAAAGTTGTAGAAATGTGGGAGTGACCATCCAGGCTGAAATGGAATTAGATAACTTGTTTTATCCTAAAACACATGGAATTATCTAGCTCAATTATTTAAGCACTTGATTAAAAAGTTTATAATTGTCTTAACTCATGAGACCTGTCTGTCTTTCAAGCAAGTCTCTCATTAATAAAATATATTAAACAGCCTGCTGGGCAGAATAGTTAGAAATTAAAAGTCAGTGACGGAAACAGTTTGTCTATGCCTGCATAGAAAATCATTTCAAAATCTCTTTGAGCTAAATGCTGGAAGAAATTCTCCATAACTTTGTTGAAGATCGTCTTTCTTTCAGAGAACTTCTTAGGTGGTAGAAGACCATTCCTTCCTGATGCATCTTTCCTTTTGGAAGTCTGACATCTCCACATTGCAGTACACACTTTTCTAAAAGGTGTTTTTTCAAAAGGCAGTTGGACTGTTTTATTTTCCTTGAGGAAGATGTTTTGCTTCTCATCCAAGAAGCTTTAGCTGTTCTGGCAGGATGGTGGAGGCAACTATGACCTGGATGACAACTATGACTTAAATGACTGGGAATCTCCATAGATATTTAATATGATCCTTTAACTGGATCTATTAAATGAACTCAATCAACCTGATGGCAACAGCTTCTGCCTTTCCAAATTTCCCTGAATTTAGGTTAGTAAAGGGATTGTGAACAGGTTTTTGTTTAATACTCCTGTTCTCTTCAAATGAGGTTGCCAGTAGTTAGCTCTCTTCCATTTTTCACCCCTTTGAGTGGTATAATGGCTCTGCATTACATCCTACAACACCTTGAATCTTCAAATACCTATGCAAGGGTCGTCTTTGTAGATTTCAGTTCAGCATTCAATTCCAGACACTCTTCTAAGTAAATTAAACCAACTAGTGGTATCTGAACACACTTGTAAATGGATCATAAGCTTCCTAACAGACAGGTGAAGCTAGGCAGAATCACATCTGATACCTGTACAATCAGCACAGGGACCCCCCCAAGGCTTTGTGCTATCTCCACTTCTCCCTATATACCAATGACTGCATCTCAAACAATCCATCTGTTAAAATACTGAAGTTTGCTGATGACACAACAGTGATTGGTCTCATTCGAGACAATGATGAATTTGCATACAGATAGGAGGTTATACAACTTGCCTCGTGGTATAATGGAACAATCTGGAACTGGACACACTCAAAACCATAGAAATGGTGGTAGACTTTAGAAGAAACCCTCCCATACTACCACTTCTTACAATACTAGACAACACAGTATCAACAGTAGAAACCTTCAAATTTCTAGGTTCTACTATATCACATGATCTAAAATGGACATTTAACATCAAAAACGTCATCAAAAAAGCACAACAAGGAATGTTTTTTCTGTGCCAACTCAAAAAGCTCAAACTGCCCAAGGAGCTGCTGATACAGTTCTACAGAGGAATCTATCATCTGCACCTCTATAATTGTCTGGTTTGGTTCTGCAACCCAACAGGACAGACACAGACTTCAGAGGATAATTAGGACTGCAGAAAAAACAATTACTACCACCCAGCCTTCAATCGAGGACCTGTATACTGTACACTGAATCAAAAAGAAGTCTGTGAAAATATTTACAGACCTCTCACATCCCGGACATAAACTGTTTCAATGCCTTCCCTCAAAACAACGCTATAGAGCACTGCACACCAGAACAACTAGACACAAGAACAGTTTTTTCTCAAAAGCCATCACTCTGCTAAACAAATAATTCCCTCAACACTGTTCAACTATTACAAAGTCTGCACAACTATTACTGTTAATCTTCTCATCACTCTTTATCACCCATCCCTCCCACTTGTGATTGCAAGACTGTAACTTTGTCACTTGTATCCTTACAATTTATATTGACTGTTTCCTAGTATGATTTGATTGCTGATTGTACCTATGACTATCATTAGGTGTTGTACTTTATGATTCTTGACTCTTAACGAATGTATCTTTTCTTTTATGTATACTGAGAGTATTTACACCAAAACAAATTCCTTGTGTGTCCAATCACACTTGGCCAATAAAGTATTCTATTCTATTCTATTCTATTCTATTCTATTCTATTCTATTCTATTCTATTCTATTCCTATTCTATTCTATTCTATTCTTTAAAACTTGGGTTTTCTGAATTTAATTAAATCCAAATGCCATTTCCTTGTTTCTAAATGTCAAGAGTTGTGTGTATCTCTAGGGTTACTGCTTCTTAAAATGCTATTAAATAACAGTCTGGGACAAACAAAGGCATTTCTAGGACTTTTACCTCAGAAGACAAATGTCAATATCCAGCTGTTGCTTAGATGGGACACAAAAGAAAAGAGATCAGTGGTATCATAATGCTGAAAGGGTCTTTTTACCACCTGTCACATCTCATTTCAAGGTCATGGCTGAGATCCAGAATGAGTATCTGTGGGCCTGCATTTTTTCATTTTTGCTTTCCAGTAGTAATTTGGGCCTGGACATAATTTGATGAAATGAAAAGCTAATGAAGGACAAACAAGTCAAGTACTCCGGCTTGTGCATGCTAACTAAAGGGAAGGATTGGTGTTATTGGATAAAGATGGCTCTCTTTCAAGATACATAGCATCATGCATATCTTCAGGGAGGATCGTTGTGGCATAGCAACCTGACTAGTGTTTTGAGTACTGAGTGATGGAGCATTTCTGCACATTCAAATCAATTTAGAATGAGTGACATCTGCTATTACCGCTTTGCTACAAAATGAATTTAGATTAGTCTCTCCTAGGACCCTGTGTTATTAATTAATTAATTATGTTTCTTTTGATTAAGGACATTGTGTAATAATTTTAAAGGCAACAATACAGCAAACTGAGGAATCAAAACATGTTATTATAGGGCCCTTGGTGGTCTCTGAGCTTGGCTGTTTTCTTGCAGATGTTTCATTACCCAACTAGGTAATATCATCAGTGCTAGGACTAATGATGTTACTTAGTTAAGTAATGAGACATCTGCAAGAAAACAACCAAGCTGAGAAATCATGAAGCACCCCATAGTTCATCTCTGAGCTATAAATATTGTCTTCTATGGGTACATGTAACTATAAATATTAGCTAGCTGGAAGATGTCGAAGTACAAAAGTGACTGCCTTGATTAGTGAATGCTCATAATTACAGCAGTGATGAACTTTGCAACCTATCCTTGCATTGTAACGGTGAGAAAGACCTTGATAATATATTGCCTAGGGAGTTTCCCAGCCTTTCTGGCTTTGGGGATCAGATTGGAGGGGGGGGGCAGAAGAGAGGGGATGGTTCCATGCAAGCGGTGGGAAAGTGTGATGGGCACATGTGCTTGCTGCTCACACAAATGAAGCATGTGTGACTGCACTTGCCAGCTGCTCACACAAGTGGGGATGTGCACTTGCACTCACCCACCACTTCCACAACCCAATTTTGAAAGGCTCAAGGGTTGGGGAATGGTCATAAGTGAAGGCATGGTCCATAATTGAGTGGAGTGGAGAAAAGACTCAGAAGGAGACAGTGGGAGATTTGTACTTTCAGACTTGTAGGATTCTGTTAATCACAATAAATTAGAATTAGCTCATCTGGTTGCATTTCCTGTCTGGTCTCTAACTGGGAAGGTTGACATCAGTCTTGCAAGTCTGAATGTACATATCTCCCACCATTTTCTTTACAGGCTGAGAAGCCATGTAGGGTCCTTTCTGAGCCTCTTTCTCCACCCATCGTGCAACAGCGGGCTATGTCATCTCTTATCCAACTATTTTATAGGAAGAAGTTCTTTGCTTTCCCAATAGCTTTCTCACATACTGCTACATACATTAATGACCTCTGCAGCTCTGTAAAGCAAATTAAAATGGAATTAAGATCATAAACATAGTTGTGTTTTCATTTAGCAACTGTTTTGCTTAATGACCAAGTTGCAGGTCTCCGTTGTGGTTTCTAAACAAGGACTACTTGTTATAACCTTTACCTCAATGTAGGAGACAGAGTGTAAATCTTCTTGTCATCCCTATTCTCCTCTACTCACCTTATTTCAACTTGTTGGTAAAAGCAAATGGGTCAGATTGATTTCAGTCCATTTTTTCCTTAAGTATCCTGGTTCAGAGCTGTGAAAGGTTTCAAATATTGGTACTATAACTTTGATTTGAACTTAGAAGTGAACTAGAAATAGACAAGAAGCTGCTGAATTGTTTCAGAGCACTGATTAAAGGTAAAACACTGACTTAGTATCCAACTATAATTAATAGCCTAAAGGCAATGTTTTGAATTTAAGGAAATTACACCCAAGGAGGTTGTAGATTATAGCAATAGCAGTTAGACTTATATACTGCTTTATAGTGATTTACAGCCCTCTCTAAGCTGTTTACAGTGTCAGCATATTGCCCCCAACAATCTAGGTGCTCAGATTGTTTATCAGAGGTGGCAACTTATATCAGACCTATTCACAGCAAGATATTCACATTAGCCTTTGCAATTATGATATTATGCGGGGCACTAGCAATGTTTTTCTGTGTGAAAGTTGGGGTGTTGAATTGGGTTTCAAAGTGGAAGTATTATCAGTGTACCTCCCAAAGACTTTGTGTATACATTTCAATCCTTATTTTGCCATTTAGCACCCAAAATTGCATCATAACGAATCAGCCATTTTGTTGGCCAGTCTGGAAAACATGATTTCTGTCTGCTTTGCAAACCACAAATGGGACATAAGCAACCCCATGCAGCATAAAATCCACAATTTGCCCATCTTAGCTTTATTAGAAAATAATATTATTCTTGTGGGCTCAGGTTATCAATAAACTGTGAGAGAAAGGACAAATTTAGTGGATGGAATTGTAGTAAAACAGAAAGGATCTTTATTTTCTCATTCACAAATTCAGGGAGTGTGGCTGACAGCATTTTAATGGGAAATTTAATTAATGTGAGATTACAGTAGAAGTAACATAAAAATACCAGGCACATATGACACCAGCACACACATCACATAAATTCTGAGTTTAATTTGGCAATTAGAATAGAAGCCAAATGGATTTATAATGAAGGGGAACTTGAAATACATTCATACTCTTTATATCACTACAGCAGTTGCTTAGAATTGTATTTGCTTTAATGATGATACTTTGATGAAAATTCTAACACCTTGTACTGAATTCCTGGCAAAAGACATATCTCAGTAAATTATGTATTCATCATTTTCCCATCCTAAGTTAATTGTGATGCAGGTTTGAAGTGCTTAAACATTTGAGTACTCTTAATTTTATGAATTCTCATATCCTAGCCCCTGAAGCAATTGAAGCTTCTAATGCCAGTATATGTTTAAATATATTGGATATTATCCAAATAATTGATTTATGGTACTATATTAGGAGGTGATATTCCAGCATGAAGGGTAATGGGGGTAACTTTTATTACTTGAAGCCATGCTTGGGTAATATTCATGCATTAAACAGATTAGCTTTCTCTAATATATCACTTGAAGTATTAATACCACTTTATAAAATCTTAGTAAGACTACACATACTTGGAATATTGCATTTTGGTCAAAAAATATGTTGAAACTTTGAAAAAAATGCAGAGAAGAGCAACTAAGATAATTAAAGGCCTGGAGATTAAAAAATATGAAGAATGGTTGCAGGAACTGGGTATAGCTAGTCTAGAGAAAAGAAAGACTAAGGGTGATATGATAGCAGTATTATTGCAGTATCACAAAGAAGAGGGGGTCAAATTATTTTCCAAAGCACCAGAAGGCAAGACAAGAACAAGAAACAATGAATAGACACTAAGGAGAAAAGCAACCTGGAATTAAGGAGAAACTTCCTAACAATGAGAATAGCGTTAATTAATCAGTGGAAAAGCTTGCCTTCAACACTTGTAGATGCTTCATCACTGGAGGTTTTTAAGAAAAGAATGGACAGCCACTTGTCTGAAATGGTATAGGGTCTCCTGCTTAAGCAGGGATTTGGACTAGAAGACCTCCAAAATCTCTTCCAGATGGTTTTGGGGTGCAATTGTCAGTGAAAACACAAGCATTTTATACGTGCATTAATAGAAGCTGGTGATTGTTCGGGATGTTAAATGGGAAATTTAAAACAAATATTTACCTTTATACAAGAGGTTAATCTTTATGTGATTCATTCAGCAGCCTTCCTCAAGCTAAAGCCTCACCCAGTATTATGCTGGATTATAGTTTCCATCATTTCACCATTATACTACACTGAAATTTGTTATACTTTGTTGAAGTTCCCTACACTACAGTATAATAAGGCAATTCATTCTTCAAGTCAAACCTGTCTTGTGATTATGAAGATACAAACATACAGTGATGTCACATTATCTTCACGCAGAATATTTACTTTCCAGGCTAGCCTATAATCTTGTAGATGCTGGTGGAACTTGCAAAAAGCTTCAGTAGAATCTGTTTTTCTATTGGGAAGTGATGGAAAATCTATTGAAATGTTGAGTTAGCCTGATTTGAAACTCATGTTAACAGAGAGGGTTTGGATTTTATACTAGAGTTGATATAAAACAATGGCTTTGATGCATTAATCAAGCTCTGGCTGTTATCAGGACTGGCAGATATGTTGTAACTCCTGTCATCTCTTAAAGAAGAACAAAAGGAACATTTTTTTCTCCATCAGTGATGATTTTGATTCAAAGTTGACTTTCTTAGAGCTGTTTTTACAGTAATGAAAAAAGTCAGAAGAGATAGTTGTGAATTTCCTGTTCTGGGCTTAGGTTGGACCTCCATTTAATGTAACTTTTGGAGAATTCACATCACCTAACCAAATTATGTATTCAATGCCATTCTTTTGATTCTGTCTTTCCCAGTTCTCACCAACCACTTCAGTATCACTGTTCCTTCCTTTCTTTTCTGACCAAAGTTTGAATATGAGCAGACTTATAAGGAAGAAGATATTGGGATCTGTGTTTAGCTTCCACAGAACAGTATATGTTTTGTCACAAACTAAATAAATGATGGATTCACTGGAAGTTGATGAATAATCTATTATAAACATTTTGTACAATTAATATACCAAATCTTTTGATATTATCACCCCATTGTATTTTAGTACTGTACAATTTACAACTTAAAGATTAATATTATATTATTGCTTAGACCATTCTTTTGTTTACTTGCAACTCATAGATAGGCTGTCAAATTATGGTTTTCACATAGATTTTACTGGTTATTTGTCATTATTTTATTCTAGAACTTTTAACCAGGTTTTTTTTTAACCATACTGATCTTTGCCTAAATATTCTAAATAAATACTCATTATTTAATAAATGGGGCTCTACACTTCAATTAATTGATTTGAAGACATATTGATTCACTTTATGAGATCAGTTGAACCGCAACCTAGTTCTGAATATAAATAAAAATATAATTATATTGGAACCTTTTTTTGTACAGTTGAAGCAAATAATTTCCCTGAAACAGAAAAATGGTAGAAAGAAAAATGATTGGGTGAGGGGGTAGTAAAACAATAGAAGGAACAGTCCACTGAAAATAAAGCAAATAAACAATAGAGAGTGTTGGTTGTGCTCACCTTTCTCTTTTACAAAATCACAGAGATTTATTAGTAATTTCTGTGAAGAACGAATGCATTTTTTTCCTCACCAGCCTGTCAGGTTTCTCTGTGTTTTGTAGCTTTCTTTTTGTTCTAATTCTCCTTATTTTTGTCCTTTTCAGACCTGACAACATAATAATTTTGACTTGATCACTGCTTATCTGGAAACATTATTTCTTTGTGGTGCTTTTCCTTAACAAATTATATTGATTCTCATTCTCCTATCTTTTTTCCAACACTTGATTGCTATGATGGCTAGAACTTTGATATACAAATGTTTAGTTTTTTAAAAAAATGAAATGAGTCACACAGACTAGAGAATTTGCAGAAATTATTTTGAAATATGCTGTATGTTAAACATTCAAAGAAATTTACTTAGAAGATGCTTAATATATTCAAAATTACACATCTTTAATAGACTGAATCTTTCTTTCTATATTAGGAAAGATGCTTTCACTTGAAACTACAGAAGAATATAGAGCTGATGAGTCACACAAGCTTTTCTGACCTGGACATCATTTAAATTCCCAGAATTCTCAACAATAGCCAAGTTTGCAGGGGAGTTTTTATGAATGATAAAGTACATATTTGGAATAATACAGGTTGGAAAGACAGGGAAACAATCCATTTAAAAAATTGATGTTGAAATGTCATTTTTAATATGACAGAAACAAGGCAACATTAATCTTAATTAAAGATATCCTATTTATCTATGTGGTTGCTAAGAGTCAACAATGATTTGATGGCCCATGACCAAATCATCAATTAGTTTTGTGCAATCAGATTAAAGGGATGTCATTCCTATTAATTAGATTAGATGTTCTGATCCAACTTGCATCTTTTTTTCTCGCCTTTGGGAAATGGGACTCGAGTTAAGGTTGTAGATAGCTCCACAGAAATCTGGAAGCTATGGTAGAAGAGGCAAACTATCCTTTTGCATCATGGTGGCTCCTTTCTTCTGAATTTAGTGAGACTCTCCAGAATGCAAAAAAAGAAAAAGAAAGAAAGAGGTAGAGAGAAGAAGAGACAAGGTGCAAAATTCAGGAAATGCTGAGAGATTTTATGCTGGGCTGGAAGTAGGTACATCAGCTTTTAACTTTAGAATGTAAAAAATAAAATGTATTGGCTATGTGTTGATTTAGAGCAAGCACATGATAAAAAGAATAATCTTGAACTATGGAACAAGATTACAGAGTTGAAGGTTGGTTATTGAATATGATAGAAGTGAAACAAGATGAAAGTAAAGCATTCAGATGAATATATGGAATGTTTCATGAATGGTTTAACAATGAGCAGAGACTAAGGCAAGGATATTTTATGTGAACTATGGTGATTGAAGTGGTACACTAAGGAACTATACATGCACATGATGCTATCTTGTTGATCAACAAACTTAATATTTGCAGGAAATGTTGGTAGTTGTATAAAGCAAAGAAGAACATGGACCTAAAAATTAATATATCAAAATCTAAAATAGTAGTAATTGAATTGGAAAATGAGATGAATGATTAGCTAAATATAATGAAGGATTGGTTAACACCAGTGGTGATATACAGGTTCAAGAATGAATGGGTGCCAAATGATTGTAGATTCAACAACAGAGGAATGATCTGTTGAAAAGAAGTAGATTAATGTAGTTTGGCCACATAGCATAATTCAAGATTGAATTGCAAACAAATAAATGTAACAAAGTATTTATTTGTTTATTTATTTAATATTTCACCTTTATTATTTTTATAAATAACTCACAGCAAGCATACCAAACACTCCTTTCTTCTCCTACTTTACCCACAACAACAACAACCCTGTGAGTGGATTGGGCTGGGAGAGAGTGACTGGCTCAAAGTCATCCACTTATTTTCATGTCTAAGGATAGATTTAAAAGTCAGTCTCCGGGTTTCTAGTCTGGTGCCTTACCCACCAGACCAAATTGGTCTAAGGAAGAGTAAATGGGTTGAAGAAGGGGAAGAAGACACCCCCCAAAAAGACAAGTTTTTAAAAGGTAACATATGAATATATGGCAAGAATGGTTTGCAAAGCAGACACAGAAAGATCTGGAAAAGTTATACAATGTGTTGATATAAATTACAACAGTTGTATCTTCTTTCATTTCCTTAGCCCATATCTTTAATTTCTTTTGCTTACTAGGTCTTTCTCTGTCCTTTGTTTAACCCAAAAGAGAATATTGAGCTGGATGTACACTACAGGTATGCATATCACAGCTTCAGAAAGCATGTGAAACCAGGTGGATAACTACATTCTAATTTTCATCTATTCTCATGGAAGAAACAAGGGTGCAAAAATTGAATTCCTGAAATATTCCTAGTCAGTCCCTATATGCCTTGACAGTGAATTGTCCAGAAAATCAACAATACCTCTTCTTCAGAGTTGACCTTTGTTATGTTTTCCCACCCAGTGTAACTAAATGATTGTGGGCAATTTGATTGTTGTGAGCAGAAAAAAGTATGACATATTTTCTTTTTCAGCTGAACGTTTCTTAAATAAAATGGTTTTGTTAAACTTCAATGTGTTCCTGGATTCTTGGCTATTTTCCATTGTGTTAAACTTCAATGTGTTACTGGATTCTTGGCTATTTTCCGTTACTATCTTACTCTCTAATCCTTCCTTCAGTTTGTCCTTTGATCCCACCTGGTTCTTCAGTCCTAACTTCTGGCTCATCTCCTGCCTCCCTTCAGATTGCTGTCCATGACCCTGTCCTGACACAATTGCACTCAATAAATACTGACAGAAGAGAATTACCTGTTGGTGTGGATTCTGATTGGAAAGAGGAAAGGCTCCACAGTACATCAAACACAGGGAGACTCTTTGTTGCCTGTTGTGCATTGAAACTCAGGCATGTCTAGTTTCTTTTTGTACACCACCTGCACAAAGTTCTCTTGTGGCATGTTATAACACACTCAGTGCAGAGTCTGGGGAAGTGATTATTTGCCCCTTATTTTTCTGCTGCATTTGCCTCCTACCTTCTTAGGCTATTATTATTATTATTGCTCTAAGGAAGCCATTTAGAAAAGAACAACAATGGGAGAAATATGGTGTTATTAACAATTGGTGCAGAATATATAAATGGGGAACTATTATAATAAGCAGGAACAGAAATGTAAGGGAGCTGCCTATGGCATACATAAAAACTATCCTGCAATCTGCAACTCTTACACTGCAAAAACATATGGACTACACAACTCGATCAGGGCAAAGCAATAGACACAATCTACATAGTCTTCTGTAAAGCCTTTGATTCAGTGGTACATGACAAACTACTCCTAAAACTAAAATCTTATGGTATCACTGGACACTTGCATAACTGGATAGAAGCATTCCTGTCATACAGACAACAAATGGTCAAAATTGGGAGTGTCCTATCAAATTCTGTCAACAGTGGTGTCTCCCAAGGCAGTGTCCTAGGACCAACTCTCTTCATACTCTACATAAATGACCTCTGTGATCATATTAACAGCAACTGTGTTCTCTTTGCTGATGATGTAAAGCTATTCAACACCACAGACAATACTGCTACCCTTCAAAAAGACCTCGGCTATGTATCAGAATGGTCAAACAAATGGCAACTTCAAATCTCAACAAATAAATGCTCTGTCTTACATATAGGCAAAAATATATATATCAGAAAATAAAATACAGGCTGAATAGTCAAGACCTTGTTGATGATCCAAACTCTGTCAAGGACCTTGGAGTACTCATCTCTAATGATCTAAGTGCTAGAGCCCATTGTAACTACATAGCCAAAAAGGCATTAAGACTTGTTAACCTAATCTTACATAGCTTTTTCTCTGGTAATATTACACTACTAACTAGAGCATACAAAACATTTGCTAGACCAATACTCGAATACAGCTCATCAGTCTGGAACCCACATTATGTATCTGATACTAACACAGTTGAGAAAGTCCAGAAATATTTCAAAGAAGAGTTCTCCACTCCTCTACTCATTGCATAATACCTTATGCCACCAGACTTGAAATTCTAGACCTAGAAAATCTAGAACTATGCCGCCTTTGGTCCGATCTAAGTATAGTATATAAAATCATACATTGCAATGTCCTACCTGTCAATGAATATTTCAGCTTCAACCATAACAATACAAGAGCAAACAATAGATACAAACTCAAAGTTAATCACACCAAACTTGATTGCAGGAAATATGAGTTCAGCAACAGAGTGGTCAATGTCTGGAATACTCTACCTGACTCTGTGGTTTTTTTCCCCTAATCCCAAAAACTTTAACCTTAGACTTTTTACTATTGACATCACCCCTTTCCTAAGAGGTTTGTAAGGGGCGTGCATAAGCGTTCTACCATGCTTACTGTCCCTGTCCTATTGTTTCTTTTATTTTTCTTATATGTATCCATGTATTCATAACTATGTTTTTACTTATACCTATTATCTTGTAAGCAATTGACAAACCAAATAAATAAATAAAAAATTTGAATTGTTGTTTAATCACCAGACTGCAATACAAGGCAGGGCCTCTAGGTCTCCCTCTTGTTGCATTTTTCAGCAGGTTAATTTTGTGGCATATAAAACTGGGCCAAACGGGGTACGCTTTGTTCCATAAATGGACCACACTTGAAGCCCAGGGGAACAGACAGATAGCAAGAAGTATTAATAGAGAAAGGGCAACGATGCAATTAACTAGAAGAGGCATCAGTGCTAACTGATGTATAAGCGAAATAGTTTGCTGGTATGACAGATTCTGCAGAATTATCATAATAGAATTTGCTCCATAAAGGAGAAATGTTCAAAATCCAGAATGAAGTACAGGAGGCGAAAGAAAAGAGGACTTTCTATGGGTGAGTAGTAGTGTTTTGATATACAAAGACAGAAGACAGATGAAGAAGCAGTGTGAGTATGGTCAAAAGAACCAGAGTGGTAATTCACAAACGTGCTGTAATGCTATCAAGAAAGTCTATAGGAAAAGGGAAAACAATCATTTATTCTCTGAGAAAAGCACTCGACCAATAACCAGTGTAATAAAGTAGAAGCAATCTCATGTCAGAACTTGGAGAAGGCATTAGAAAAACCATGAATGAGTGGCTCAGAAAGTGAAAGCCAGACCTAGTGAAAATTTGGTCTGCTCCTTATGTTTCCCTTGAGAAGTGTTGTAGTGGAATATCAAATAACTTTTGGATAGCAGAGTAGAGGTTTAGGCCACTTGGTAAAAACATTTCTACCAAAGAATCCCACAATGTAGCATCCAATTTCCGTGCCTGTTTCATTGCAAACATTCATGAATGCCCTGGCTCAAAAGCAATGAAAGATGAACTTGTGTACCTTCTCATGATAATTCTGACAGCAGTTTAGAAAAGCATCTAAAACAGGGGTGTCAAACTCAATTGCATCAGGGTTTCATCTTGGGGGAGCAGGGTGGGTGTGGCCAGGGTGGCCATGGCCAGCTCTACATCACTCATGTTCATTTTATTTATTTATTTATTTAAACATAGTTATGAACACATGGATACATATAAGAAAAATTATATATACATATACATATACATATATGCAGGTCTTGGTGTGTTCGGGTCTTTTCCCGTGTAAGATTGAGACTATCTGGGCAACATTTCGACGAGATCTCAGTCTCGTTGAAACGTTGCCCAGATAGTCTCAATTTTACATGGGAAAAGACCCGAACACACCAAGACCTGCATACCTGTACCTGTGAAAATCTACAAATATATATATATGTGTGTGTGTGTGTGTGTGTTAGGTTTTGAGGTGATAAATAATTAAATAAGGGAGACTAGGATAGATCTATTTTGAGCTAGTTAGCTCTCTTCAGCTAGCCATACCCTTACTGGGATTCGAGCTGAAGAGAACTAACTAGCTTGAAATAGATCTATTCTAGTCTCCCTTAATTAATTATTTATCAGCTCAAAACCTAACACACATGTAAACAAAAGACAAGGAAACAAATAGCTTTCTGTTGGTATGGTCTCTGGTGATGAGCCGAAAGACAGAAAAGAAAGCAATATGCTTCCTCCCTTAATTGATGGCTTAACAGGGTGTTGTAACACACACACACACACACACACAAACATATATATATATATGAAACCTTAGGACAGGGACGGTAGCATCTTGGTGTAGGCACATTGATGTTGGGGGCACCTGTTGTGGCCCGAGTGCTCTGCCAGTGAAAATGAGTTCCTGAGCTCCTTTTTTGGTTGCAATGGCCTCCTGCCATGCTCTGCCAGTGAAAAAGAGCTCCGTTTTCATCAGCAGAGGCACCATGTTTCACTGTTTCACTGTTTCCAGAGCAGCCCCAGGGGCCAGATCTAAGCAGCCTGTAGGCCGTATCTGCTCTCTGGGCCTTGAATTTGACACCCCTGATCTAAAATATAGGAAGATACACTCAGAAATACGGCAGCAACCTTTAGGATGGAGACAGAATTTCTCTTCATGGTTTCTGCAAAAAGTCACATTTTGGAAAACTGTTGAAAAAGTAGTATGGGCATTGCAGAACAATTATTAGCTTTTGCTTTTGTAGCAAAATTCATATAAATCCCTTCAGTTCTTCTCCTTCACCCGATCTTTGCTCATGTATTTCTGTCCTTGCAAGAAAACCAATGAAGAAGCCATGTTTAAGCTGAAGACACTGTATAAATTAGATTACTTCACAGGAATGGAAGAGAAGGGAAGTATATTTTTCAGAGATGTGATTCTGAGAGTCTTTTGTAGAGTATTTAGATCAGTGTTTCTCCAGCTTGACAACTTTAAGAGGTATGGATTTCAACTTCTAGAATTCCCAAACCAGCAGACTGGTTGAAGAATTCTAGGAGTTGAAGTCCACAGCATTTAATGTTGCCAAGGTTGAGGAACACTGACCTAGATAATTGAAAGAACTTTGTTGATTTAAATGAATATAAGATTTTCTGATTTTTACTATAGTTTGTATTGGATTGGTAGAGAAGGAGTAAGCCTATGTGTGTGTATGTGGGAAATAAAGAGAAGTCAGTTTTTTTCCCTGATAAGACTTTTATAAGCCTTCTATTTTCCCTAGCATTTTAGCATTTTCTACTTAACAAGCAAAGTTGCATTTCTGCTAAGAATATCTTATTGACACCTATTACAGTTCACAAAGTGGATCTGTGCACCCACAAGCAAACATCAATAATTTCATTGACAGTTTCTCCCACATAACTATACTTATAGAGTTTCAATCATACTAAACCTAATAAATTGGATATTATGAAATATTTATGATGATGCTTGTGTGTTTGTATATATTGATATGTATCATTGGGGTGAGACCCTGGCCTTTCAGTTGTTACACTAACTTAAATTGCCATGTTATGATGCTATACGAGATTTTGTGTAAAGCCACTTTTAGCCTAACAAAACGAAACATTTAAGAGGTTCAAACGGCTACATGGGCAGCCATCCATGCTTTAAGATAACTTCATGTCTGGTTCCCTTTGGATTTGGGTGTTGGCATGCAACAGCACAAATGTTTTAAAATATTTATAAAGCTGCCCACCTCATGAGATATAACCCTGGTTAGCAAACAGCAAAAGTAAAAACTCAACAGTAAAAAAAAAAAAATCCAACTCACCAGAAAAAAACCTGCCCCCAACTACATCCATTCAATTATACAGTGCTGCAGACTCCAAGTTTGCTTTTACAATGCCTCAGGGAAAAGCCAAGTCTTAATGGCTTTCTAATAAAGCTAAGAGGGTGGGATGTTGCTGGAGCTCCACACAACAGGGGCCTCTATAAGAAGGGCACCTTTTTTGCCCCTATAAATGGCCGCATTTAAAGGAGAGCACTTTCAGCATATCCACTCTATCCAAACTAGTGAATGGGCCAACAGGGAGAGATGGTTCTGTAGATGACCTAGCAATGTTCCATGTGGAGCTTTAAAGGAAATGAGCAGCAACTTAGGTTGCACCCGGAAGGAAACTGGGAGCCAGTGTAGCTGATGTAGCAATGGTGTAACTTGGGCAAACCAAGAAGTGCCCTATATTGTATAAAGTTCTGTGTGGATCTGAACTATAATTTCTGGGTGGTCTCCAAGGCAGTCCCATGTAGAGTGCATTACAACAGTCCAACCAGGAAATGAACAAGTCATGAATGAGCAATAACATTTAGACTTACATATTGCCTCAAAGTGCTTTACAGCACTTTCTGGATGGTTTACAATGTCAGCATGTTGTCCCTAACAATCTAAGTCCTCATTTTACTGACCTTGGAAGGATGGAAGGGTGAGTTAACCTTGGGTCCCATCAGGATCGAATTCCAGGCTGTGGGCAGAGTTTGCCTGCAATACTGTATTCTAACTATTGAGCCACCAGGGTTCTTCCATTGACTTTAAAGTTGCTAAGAAAAATGGAATTGGCCAACAAAGTCATCAACTCTCTTCCCCTTTAATCAAGTAATTAATCCTGAACTTATCCATTCTGCATTACCAAGGTTGACGAGAGAAATCAAAGTCATTTGGCAGTCTGATCAAGAGAGAGATTATCTCATTTTAGTAGAATAGTTTGCTCTTAGCTGCAAAGTTAAATTAATTAGGTAATATGACTCAGCCAGATATAATGGGCTGGGCAATGGTAGATGTCTTGCATAAAAACCATGGATAGCCCGAATGAGTTTTCCTAAATGAATCCAGGTAAAGTAAAGTTTTCTTTGAGTGAAGTATATATACAGTAGATTGGATATAGCCATGCAGATTTTAAGATAAGAGTGCATGCATGGTTTGTCACTGTCTTTTATGTAATTTTTTTAAAGGTCCCAATATAATTTCAAAAAGACTTCAAAAAGACCTCAACTATCAGAATGGACAAACAAATGGCAACTTCAAATCAATGCTCTGTCTTACATATTGGTAAAAAAAATCAGAAAATAAAATACAGGCTGAATAGTCAAGACCGTGTTGATGATCCAAACTCTGTCAAGGACCTTGGAGTTCTCATGTCTAATGATTAGTGATTAATGATTAATGATAGTGCTAGAGCCCACTGTAACTACATAGCCAAAAAGGCATTAAGAGTTGTTAACCTAATCCTACATAGCTTTTTCTCTAGTAATATCACACTACTAACGAGAGCATCCAAAACATTTGCTAGACCAATACTTGAATACAGCTCATCACTCTGGAATCTGTATTACGTATCTGATATTAATACAGTTGAGAAAGTCCAGAAATATTTCACAAGAAGAGTTCTCCACTCCTCTACTTGTTGCAGAATACCTTATGCCACCAGACTTGAAATTCTAGACCTAGAAAACCTAGAACTACACTGCCTTCAGTCTGATCTAAGTATAGATCAGTATACTTTTATAAGTATATAAAATTATACATTGCAATGTCCTACTTGTCAATGAATACTTCAGCTTCAACCATAACAATACAAGAGCACACAATAGATACAAACTCAAGGTTAATTGCACCAAACTTGATTGCAGGAAAAAGTGGTCAATGTCTGGAATACTCTACCTGACTGTGTGGTTTCTTCCCCAAACCCCAAAAACTTTAACCTTGGACTTTCTACTATTGACCTCACCCCTTTCCTAAGAGGTCTGTAGGGGGCGTGCATAAGCGCACCAACGTGCCTACCGTCCCTGTCCTATTGTTTCTTTTTTTATTTTTCTTATATGTATCCATTTCATGTATCCATAACTATGTTTATACTTATATCTGTTATCTTATAATCTTATAAATAAATAAATAAATAAATAAATAAATAAATAAATAAATAAATAAAATAATTTACAGTCTTGGAATTACAGTAGCTGGAGGTTTCTGTTCTGACCCTCTTAAAGCCAGACAAACCTGACCAAGTATTGCCACCTCCAAAATAAACTTCTGACAAATAGAACTTGTACCTAATTGTAGTGAAGCCATAATCTGTCATGTGAACGGTTTTCACTCTAGAGCTGCCTTTTGGATTTTTTGATGTTAATTTATTAAGATTGGGTGAGATGAATAAACCATAGGTTTATTGCCTAGTTCAGCAAATGATCAAGGGCAGCATGCCTTTGGTGGGAGATATTCATGGATGGGATTGTTTGTCTTTCCTGAAAAAGTAGTGTAAAGATGACTAAAGTAGCTATCAGAAACTTCTGAAAAGCCCAATGGCTATAGGTAATGACAGATTGTCTATAGCCATATGGCCATGTCAGTTCTTCAAGTGGATTCTGTTATTCCCTTGGATGTTATGCCTGGCATCCAAAACTTACCTTGTTCATTCACAACCATACTTTAATTGAAGTGTGATTATTATAGCTCCATGAATATTTTGGAGGGGGAAACATTAATTATGTGCCCATCAGAATAATGGAAAGGGTAATTACCCTTATTGTGCTTAGTGACATCAAAACCTCTATTATTCTGTGATTGGAGCTGTATAATTATAGATAATTGCTGCAACTGTATAGTCTGCTCAAATTCAGCCCTACAATAATTACTGTCTTTTAATTAAACATGTTTAGGATTGAAAAGAAATCTTCTCTCCTCACTTCTTCATTACATTGAAACATAAACTGTTTAAGTATAAAAACAACAGAAACTGCTAACTAGTGGATTTCAAGCATTGGCTATTGTTTTTCTTCTTTTTCAAAGTTAAGAGGACAATTTTAACAGCTGTAGAGGGACACAATCAATCAATGATACAAATGATGACAAAAACTTGTTGTGAGATCTTGGCTAATGGCTTACATGATTTGATTGTTTCTAGAGTACAATTTTATTTCCCCCCCCTTCCTCTTTTCTTCCTTTTTCTAGGTGAAGACATTCCCATCTGCAATTGAAAGATATTGGAATTCAAAGAAAAACAGCTAGGAATCTTGAAATATCTTATCCACACTTGATCATTTCTTACTACTTCATAGGTGGAAAATTTTATCTCACATCAGAAAAATACTGATCTCTGAGTTGGCATCTATCCTTAATTCAGTCAGTAAAGGATATGTATTTTATGATTCTCCATGAAGGTCAGAGGCCTTCTATATTACAGTGATGAATCTGGAAGATAATTATGATTATTGTCAGGTTTAATACAGAGGTGAATTACAGGGGAATATAATAGTGATAGCAATATCACTTACTTATATGCTACTTTATAGTGCTTTACAGCCCTCTCTAAGTGGTTTTATAGAGTCAGCATATTGCCCCCAACAATCTGGGTCCTCATTTTACCCACCTCGAAAAGATGGCTGAGTCAACCTTGAGCCCGGTGGGATTTGAACTGCCAAATTGCAGGCAGCTGATAGTCAGCAAAAGTGGCCTGCAATACAGCACTCTAATCACTGCACCACCAAGAATCCAACCAT
Organism: Bungarus multicinctus; assembly: GCA_023653725.1. Taxonomy (NCBI): domain Eukaryota; kingdom Metazoa; phylum Chordata; class Lepidosauria; order Squamata; family Elapidae; genus Bungarus; species Bungarus multicinctus. The sequence continues at coordinate 64,680,303 of CM042836.1, read as the reverse complement.
TTCTCTAGTGATTAAATTAGAATAGAGATGTTTCCTAGGAGATCTTGAAGATCATCTACAGTATGAACAAATATCACATTAGAGATAGATGTCTAATTAGACATTAATTGAGAGAGGTTTATGTGAATGGGATTGCTGAGGTGTTGTATATTTTCTTTCTTGCCATATCCATGTTTTGGATTTGTCATAACAGAAAGCAGTATACAAAGGCATCAAACAAGCAAGTAAACAAACAAATGAACTAAAGTGTCTTTGAGATTTGGCAATCATGTCCTTTCATGCTGATAAGGTTTAATAATGAGGTTGGTTTTAGTTGAGTGTTTTACAAATATATGTTATGACAAGAATTGAGTTTTAATTTTTAATTTTTTTACATTGTGATTTTATTTATATTTTCTGTTAGCTTTACTGATTGCAATTATTGATAGAAAAACAGGATATACAGTATGTAAACATAAATATATGGATGTAATGTTTGACATGAAGTACTGGTTGCTGTTTCTGTTTGTATTTTCATTATCTGTGAAAACACACAACACACACACATATATATGTGTGTATATGTATATATATATTACACACATCCACACCCACACACCCACACCCATACCCACATACACACATGGAGTTATATATCTCCAAAGGTTTCAGCATTTTATATACATATACATATTGCTGAAATCTTTGGACAAGATATCAAACTCAACAAGTTGTGTTCTGCAAACTTCTGACTTTGTGGGCTGTCATGATGGCAAAAGAGGGCAATTATGAGGTGAGCCTCTAATTTTCCCATAATACTCATGATATTACTTAGTAGCATTGTGAGTCTTTCAGTGAGCCAAAATAGGCATTGGATATGAACCACAATGCTGAGAAAATAACAAAAACATGAATTGAAGCATAATAATGCAGACTCCGGCCTGAGGTCATTAACAAAAATTAATATCTCATGATTATGGTGGCTGGCTCAATGAAACAGTGAGTCAGTTTGATGCTTCAACAGTATTTGGATATTATACCATTAAAATGTGCCTTTATATAAAACTATGATGTCACTAAATAGAAATGCTCTGTGCAGCTTGTTTACTATATCTCAACAGAACCACTCTAAATTTTAAATAGTTGCTATTGTAAAAATGTCTGCATAAATATTCACAAATATTTTCAGAGTGCATTCTTCTAAATGTACATATTTTTGTCAATTTTTCTTAATATGTACTTATACAAATGGTTTTCTCTTGTTCAGTAAGAAATCACATTTCTTGAATGTTATTTTTATAAAAACAGATTTTTTAAAAATGGTTCTTCATGCTCTCTGAGCTTAGTTGTTTTTTGCTATAAGAAGGATAACACTGCCATATATCAAAAACATCTCAAAAACCACCAACAGTCTATTATAATTACAAGGAATCAACACAGAACACAAACCAACTAAAGCCCTCCAAAAATATCCTAAGTAAATCAAAAAACCCAGTAGCTCCCCCCCCATCAGAAACAGGAATCATCTACAACATACAGTGTAAAGATTGCAATAGCCACTATGTAGGACAAACAAGCAAAAGACTAGCCAAACACATCCATGAACATCAACTAGCAGTCAGAAACTATGAAGAAAATTCTTTAAGCTCGCAACATATGGACAGATTTAGCCATAGTTTCAACTGGAAAACCATGAGCATCCTAGTCCAAACCAAAGTCCAAAAATGCTAGAAAACTCTTAGAAGCCTGACACCTGTGGTGGGATTCATCCGGCTTTCACCGATTCAAGCAAACCATTAGCTAACTTTCTGAGCAGTTTGGTGAATCAGCTGTTGGAAGAAACAGCCTTTTGTTTTTCCCACCTGAAAGAGTTAATCCTGTCAGAAAGGCAGGAAGGAGATATTCTGGTGTGCCTCTGTGTGTTGTTTCTAGCCTAATCCTTATCTTTATTGCCCTGTGTTTTCAGAAACCGCACCTGAGGTTAAGCCTTGTTACATTGTAACAGCTAATGGTCCTTGGCAGTATGCCCAAAGAGACAATCAGCAAGCCAAAAAGGAAGCAAAAAAATTAAAACATCTCCCCAACAGGAATCAACACCCAGATGAGTGTAGATTTACACCAAGATTACCATCAACAATCAAGAAGTATACAATGCCCAATCAAGGAACTGCCAAGCAAGCTAACAGTAAACAGCCCTCTAAGACCATTCCCCCCAACATGAGCATGGCAAGTTTTTAGAAAACAAAATTAACAATCAGTTAACCTGGACTAGATTAAACTATCTAGATAATAACCAATATTTAAGCTAAGCTCAAGATTTGGTCTGGAAAACAGTAAGGAAGTATAGAAGGAAGTTAACTAAATATTTAAAAGCCAGTATGTTCTGTGTGATTCTTATTATTTCTTTGCAGCTTTTATTTTTCCTCGTCCCTGTCTGTGGCAGTAAACATTTAAACTATGATGAAATCAGATCTATCTACCTTCTATTTTTCAAGGAGCACAGGAGCTTATGTAGTCAACATATAAAACAGAGAAACACTTTGGAAATGGAGGCAGAATTTACTTTCCTGATAATATTGTACTTCTGTGCTGCTTGAAGGATTAACAGGGTTGAATGTTGAAAGCTAGGGGTAGGCTATCTGGAGTTTCAAGAGCCAAATGCTTTCAAACTCAAAATAACTTTCTGGCACTTGGCGATTGTGAAAAATCATAATGTAATCCTTAAAACAATAGGATTAATTTTAAAAACACTCCCCAGCTTCTCACCATAGACCTATGGGAAAAAAACCCTGTCCCTCCATGTTACATCATCTCCTCTATAACTGCTCTCATCTCCCCAAATATGTTGCCCATCTTAATGAAAACTTAATCATTTCCTTGGCAAGCTAGTACAGACATCTGATTCTTCCCTTGGGTTTAAATCTTTGTGTAGTTGTCTAAAATCAATCCACTGTTGTGTGCATCACTGCAGAACGCACACAGACATGGACTACAAAGATAAGACTATAGAAGAAAACATGTGGCCAACCATGAAATGTAGAGTGTTAGTAAGCTACCATGCAAAGAAATAAGCTGATCAATAACTGTAGCAGAGTAGTCACATAGAAAGGACAACAACCTAGCATGCGAATACTTCCCTTCCATTCCAAAATACAGTTAACAAGTCAGAAAAAGAGAACCTCTGGTTTGCAGATGTTCATGAAGGATCTGTTATCTAAGGCACCAGTTTCCTATCTATCAGGGGTATTTCAATTTTCTTCCAGGAATGATTTAGTCTAATTCATTAATTGAGTATTTGATTTTCAGCTCAAATGGAGACTAATGCCCTGGTTTTAAAGTAGCGGTAACTAATGGTACATGAAAATACATTTACTCAAATCTAAGAGGTGAGTAATCATAATCACTTAAGGAGCTGTCAACACCTCAGCCCTCAGAGGAATTTCTGCTTGTTTCATTTGAGTAGGCAATATTTTTTTCATACTGTTAATAAAAGCTCAAAATGTCTGTGAGTGAAAACTTGCATTTTCCCCTGCAGTTTTTTTTCTTTTCCTAGTTTCACAGATAAGTGGATCAAGGCCTTGGTTTTCTGTTGTTGTTGATCTGTCACAGATATTCAACTTCAAACATCTGACTTTAAGTCATTCACAGATTTATACTTGGGATTTCTTATATTCTCCTCTCCTGCCCTGCCTTGTCCAAATGAGCATTTTTCTTATGCCTGATTTGGGATTGTGGTGGCACAGACTGCGTGGCCTTCATTGCTGAGCCCTGATGCCAGGGAAGTGACGTCTAGGGGAGTGATGCCTAGAGCATTGGTTTAAAAAAAAGAAGTGAAGCATATCATAGCATCTCTGCATTACGAAATAGTCCATTGAGACAAATCAAAGTTGCCCCACAGGCCTAGTCCTCACACTCCTCATTTTTTTCCCTAAGTCTGAAGGAACAGAAAATGGACAACCTAGTCCCATAGTGAATAGAACTACTATGTTTGAACTGTCAAAATTCAGACAGATGCTAGATGGCAGCAAGGAGTTACTATGTCCCATATCTCTTAATTATGCCCTAGTGGTTATGGATTTTGGCAGCTCAGATATAGGAGTCCTAATGAGAGAAATGTGGCAGATGTTTGATTCTCAATGTTATGAATTATATGAATCCCTACCAAATACATCCTTCCTTAGGCATCATTTCCAGGATTTTCTGAAAAAGCCTCTTTAAACAAATGCAAGCAAAGGACATGATAATTTAGCAAGGATAAACCAGATTAAGTGAGAGTTTTAATCCAGAAGGATCCAAGGAAATTCAGATAACTAAGGGGTAACACGAGGTAGGTATTTTAATTCTTATTTTGGTCTTATGCATCATAGCATGGTTGGGCCAAAATTTTACCATAACCATGTTAATTTTACCATAGCATGGTTAGACCAGGTGTTCTTAAACATCTAAAATAATGTGTTCACAAATGTACACATACACACTCACATACCACATGTACTATCACATAGACAATGCTCATCTTTCTCCCAGAAGTATCATTTCTCTGATAGCTCATTATTTTAACTATATCTGGGGTTTATTTTTATAATGGGTAAACTGAAGTCACCTTGTTAATCTACACATCAATGTTATTTTATGTAGATTTTCCAATGTTGTGAAATTATTATTTTGACTGCCAACATTAAATAGATAGCAAGTTCTTTATTTTTAAGCTTCAGTAAGCCTAAATCTCGGAAAGATTCAAATTTTTGCTAAGTGATGTTACTCAACTCTCCAAAAATTTATGCCAAAAATTATAGCTTTATCACATGACACCACAAAGATCCCTTTTGACAACCTCTTCAACATTTGGAAGTATAATTATGATGAATATATGTGCCAATCGAAAGGGAGTCACATGTCAGCAATGTATAATCTTCTGCTGCAGTTCTTGAAGCTGAGATGAATCCATCTGGTTTCCATAATTTCTGCCAATTTATCTCCCATATGGGGTTACTGACATCAGTATCCCAAGCTTCCTTTAAGCCATATTTCTAATTGCAGTAATATTCTATAAATTTTTGAGATGGTTCCTTTGGGTTGTCCTAAATAGTAAATTATTAAATTCTTAAAATTGGTATAAGGCTGTGTTGCTGAAGATCTAATATTTCTATATGGTTGAAGCTATGGTAATTTATCATCTATTTGTTGCTCCATCTGATCTTTATCGAGAGGCTCCCTATTACTGTAAAAATCCTTTAATATATTGTATTTGCTCAAAAATTCAATTTTAGTGAAATCTTAATGATTATCTTGACCTGTTATTAAAGAAATTAAAGGAGAAATATCCCTTGTTAAGGCTAGGTATGTACACTTACAAATTTGAATCATAATTTTAGTGATTTTTCAATTTGTTTTAGTCTAGAAAAATACTTCGGGTGAAAAAAAAACCCCATTGATGTATAACATTATTTGGGTCTTACATTGTTTTAATTTGGACCCAGCCAAATTCACTCAGTTGGTATGCCATTTCCATAACAGCCAGAGAGTTATACAGCAGGGATCCCTGTAAACATTTCCAGTCACTAATGGTATCAAATAGGGTTGTGTGCTCACACCAGTCTTTCAGCGTGAAGTTTATTGCTTTGTTGAATTATGCCTTCCAGAATATTGATGCTGTAATCAGCTTCAGGTACAATTGGATGGGAAACTCTTCAACCTGAAGAGATTTCAAGCTACCACCAAAGTAAAGGGAACTGTTTTGATAGGCTTCCTCTTTGCTGATGATTGGCCCTTGAATGCTGGCTCAGAACCAGAGGTACACTAACCAGAGTTAGTGTGGATACATTTTCCACAGCTTATGTCAACATTGGACTTACCATTCATATCTAAAAAACTAAAAAAGTCTGATCCTCATTTACTGTATACAGAACCCCAAATCATAATCAAAGGGCAGAAAATATAGGCACCGAACCACTTTAATTACCTTGGTAGTACCATTTCCCAAAAAGTGACTATTGATAAAGAAGCTAACTGCAGAATAAGCTCTGTTTTCAGTTGATTGCACTCCACTGTATGGAGAACATCAAGGAGTCAACTAAGTAACAAAATTGAAGGACTACAGAGCCCTGGTGCTCATTATCCTTCTGTAGACCTGTGAAAAGTAGACTGTGTATTGAGGGCGTGCAAGACAGCCTATATCATTTTCATGTAGCTTACTTTTGCAGGATATTAGGCATCAGATGGCAAAACAAAGTATCTGACACCAAAGTTTTATCTAGAGTACACCTACTATAAATCCACACACTAGTGATGAGAGCACAGTTCTGATGGGCAGATCATGTCACTCATATCTAGATGAGTCCATATCTAAGTAGCTCTTTCTGGGAAACCTTCCGCTGAATGAAGCATGGAGGGCAGAAGAAATGTTACAAAAACACACTAAAAGCTTCCATGAAATGATTTGATATAGATTCAGCCACCTGCGAAATGCGGGCACAAAACTGCCCTACCTGGCATAGCCTCATACACAAAGAGCTTATAAAGCAAGGCACGCTGCTGAAGCACAATGTAAATAATTCATCATCATGGCTGCTGCTTGCATTTATTTATTTATTTTGTGGATGTTTTTACTGTTCACTGTTTTTTTTAAATTGTTTTATAATTTTAGAATTGTAAGCAGTTCAGAGTCACTTGGTTGAGTTGGGTGGCTATAGAAACTGAAGAAATAAATAAGCATAAGTGTGTGCTACATAACAGTGTGTGCTACATAACATAGCCCCCAACGATGCTGTGGGGGCTATGTCCAAGTGCTTGGAGGCCGTGCGGGATTGGATGGGCGGGAACAGGCTTCGGCTCAACCCATCCAAGACCGAGTGGCTGTGGTTTCCGGCGCCCCGATATAGCCAGCTGACACCTTCGCTGGCTATCAGGGGGGAAGTTTTGCCCCCCGCAGAGAGGGCTCGCAACCTGGGTGTCCTCCTGGATGTACGGCTGTCACTTGAACATCACATCACAGCCGTCTCCAGGGGGGCATTTCACCAGATCCGTCGGATCTACCGGTTGTGGCCCTTCCTGGATCGGGACGCCTTGCGCACGGTCACTCAGGCCCTTGTCACCTCTCGCCTGGACTATTGTAATGCCCTCTACATGGGGCTCCCCGCGGGGAGCATCCGGAGACTCCAGCTGGTGCAAAATGCAGCCGCGCGGGTGATTATGGGGGCGTCGCGTAGCGCCCATGTGACGCCTCTCCTGCGCGAGCTGCATTGGTTGCCGGTGGCTCTCTGGGTTCGCTTTAAGGTTCTAGTTTTGACCTTTAGGGTGACCCATGGCATGGGACCAGGTTACCTCCAGGACCGCATTCTGCCAGTGATCTCCAACAGGCCGGTGCGTTCCCACAGAGAGGGTCTGCTCCGGATGCTGTCGGCCGCTATGTGTCGTCTGGCGGCGCCGAGGGGTAGAGCCTTCTCTGTGGGTGCCCCCGCCCTCTGGAATACTCTGCCACCGGAGCTCCGTACCGGCATGGACCTGAGGGCCTTCAGGCGCGCGTTGAAGACCTGGCTCTTTGAGCAGGCCGGCCTGGGCTGAGATAATGGTTTTAATTTGGTCTCCATAGTATTTAATTTTAAATTGGGGTTTTAAGGGGGGGGGGTCTTTTTAGTCTCATTTATCAGCCAATTAATTTAATAGTTTTTTAATTTTTGTATATTTGTGGGTTTTAGATGGGCTGTACACCGCCCTGAGTCCCTTGGGAGAAGGGCGGTATATAAATTTAATAAATAAATAAATAAATAAGTCCAGAACCACTCATGCAACAACTGCAGGGCCTATAAATGTTTGTCCAAAATGTGCAATAACATTCTATGTCCAAATTAACCTGATCATCTTTTGGACATGCCATATATAGTCTTAACACGATTTTACAAAATGGTGTTGACATCTTCATCAATGATGATGGACGAACAACACCAGAAGTTTGTATTTTCTACATTTTTTCTTTGCATGCATCTTGCATTTATGTTAATGTACTCATATTTGTTAATCATAATTCAATAAAAACAATAAATAAAAACTTCAAGGAAGACACAGTGAACCTTCCTTCTTCCTTACATAGCCCATTCTGCATTTCTGGCATCTCTCTGCTAATCATGTCCAGAAGCCAGCAATCTGGGAATAGTTACCTGACTCAACTGGATGGGGAAAAAATGCTGTAGAACACACTCCCCATTGGCTAACTGAGTTGGCTATGTGACCAATCAGCTAGTTTTCCCCTGGCAATCCCTTTCCTGCAAGAAGTAAAATTCTGACAGTGTTGCCCCTCAAATGTCTTATCAAATTGAGGAGAGTGAGCAAGATGCTTAATCTCTTAGCATGCTTGCCTTGTACAAGGCTGTGAACACAGAGAAGATAAAGACAGGCTCGGTTTAGTAACATTTGAAGACACCTGGGCAGTTGCATTTGCCCTCAGTGCTTAGCATCCTTTATAGTATTTGTTTAGAAATGATGATTTCTCACTTCCACCCCCCAGGTTTCCTTCCCCACTCTTTTAATTAGCACAATTTGGCTGTGCAATTTTAGACTATCGTTGCACACCATTGGCAGCTAGGTTACTGCCTTTAACTACCCTAAGGCTTTAACATATGGTTTGTTAGAAAACAAATCTGGCATTATTGACAGATAGCAAAAACACCCTGCAGAAGCTTGCAACAAGAGCATATCAATGTGAGCAATGTTTAAAATAGTTGCTAATGATTGCAGTCTTGCTGCAAGACAGAGAGCCAAGGGTTTTGAAAATAACATGATAACAATAAAGTTAGAAAACCATATCTATGCACATATTGGCAAAAGAACTTGTCCCGTGTACACACCCGGAACAAATATAAGGGACTTGTTAGTGTTTCCAATGTTATATTATGTCGGCCACTGGCATTGCCTGTACACAGTTTGTGGTAGCTAAGAAGATTTCAGGTACAGATAATTCTCAACTTACAACAGTTCATTTAGTGACTGTTCAAAGTTACAACAGCACTGAAAAACATGACCATTTTTTACACTTATGACCATTGCAGCATCCCCAAGGTCACATGATATACATTTGGATGCTTGGCAATTGATTCATATTTATGACCATTGCAGAGTCCCGGGTTCATTTTATCCCCTTTTCCGACCTTCTGGCAAGCGAAGTCAATTGCGGAACCACATTCACTTAACAACTGGGTTACTACTTTAACAACTGCAGGGATTCACTTAAGAAAGGTGGCAAGAAAAGTTGCAAAATGGGGCAAGACTTACCTAGCAACAGAAATGTTGGGCTCACTTGTGGTCAGAAGTCAAGGACTTCAAATGAAATTTCTGTTTCGAAAATTCACATTTCTCCCTATCTTATGATCTGATTTACCAATAAAAAGATGCTTGCACACATATTTGAAGAAAAGCTTATACGAGAAATATATTTTGTGAAAACAAATATCTGTGTAAAACTATAATAGGAAAGCAGTTCATAATATGCAACCTTTTAATATAAATTTGTTTTTTCCTCATTTCTAATTGATACAGAAATAAATAAAATAAGATTTGGAAAAGAAATTGAAAGAAGAGAGCTTTGTCAGAAGCTCCTATTGATGCTATCATCCACTTCTAATGTCACCATCAAGTCAACTAAAAGCTATATAGCTTAGACTTGTCTTCCATGTATAGAGGTTTAACTGAAAGGAGAAAAATCATTTCATGCATGACATACTTCATAATGATTCCAGTATATATTTCTGTTCCTAACTCTTTCCATCTCATGAATGGAAAGTCAACAGCTGATATTTTTCACTGACTTAATGTTTTATTGTAGACATTATTAAATCACTTACCAATGTAACTGATAAAGTTTGAAATGCCACTCAGCAGGTTTTACTTAATATAGTTTCCAATGTTAAAGGAAACCACTTGCTAGGTAATTTGGATATGCTTCATTATAAATTTAGCACTTTTTCTCGTGGCTAAGCACTACCTACCATTGCTTGAGTCAGCAGAAACATACTCCAACATGAGGTTTACTGCCCACAATGGGGATACCTATCTCATGTTGTCTGTATTAATGGTGTCTGAAGCCATGTTAAGGATAGGGATTTTAGTGCCACTCTCTTTAACATGATAGAGGTGGCAAGTTAAGGTGGCAAGTTATTACAGAAGGCTCTTCTGGCATGTTTGGCCATCTATCAAAACTTGCTCCAGTTTTGTGAAAGGATTGTATTTGTGCATGTGTGTTCAAAAAGAACTTGACTAACACCTAATATCAGGTAATAATGTTGAAGAAAAAAACCCACGAGTACCATATCTACCTCTCCCTTCTCAGCTGTTTTAATAGTGAGGCTGACCCCAGTCTATTCATTTACTCAATCAAGACCAGAAACCAAATAATCAGTCTCCAAATGGTTTATTTGTAAAGGTCTGCAAAACATGCTGAGTTACATAAAGGATACATTAGCCATGCTTCTAAGGTGAAACACTCTTTCTCACCTCCCAATTCAGGCTATATTTTTCAACCTAGACTATTGGTTACAAAACTGATATCAAGCAATCTATACTAGAAAAAGTCCGGGTAAAATAAGCAGGTACAGTATATAATACCTTAGAAATGTCTTATTTCTATTGAGCTTTGCTCCAGGCTGTATCAAGAGCACAAATTTCTTTTCTCACACTAATCCTTCTGGACGTTGGTTTAGTATTGTTGCAGAACAGCTCTAAACAGCTAACAGGCATGTGGAGTTCTATCATGGTGAGATAGAAAAGAACTATGCATACTTCTTTATTTCCTATCTCACTATGCATCTCTTGTTTCCACCACTGGTCAGCTGCTATTCAAAAGTGCAGGTAAGTTGGGCATGGCTGAGCAATGTAACAAGTTCAGAGGAAAAACCTGGTGTGGATTCTTTTGTTGCCCAAAGCAGAATGGCCCTAAAGAAGACAAACTGACCGGTGTTAGCTTAAAATGGCCAAGAAGTATCAGAGCCCCAGGGAACACCTGACTCCACCATCAATAGAATTGCCTATGAAAATGTGCAGTAAAGAACAACTTAAGACTGCTTCAGGTAGGAGCTGGATATTAACTAAAGGCAACATCAGGAGAATGTGTCAGAATAAAGAGGTTTACTGGTACATGTTTGTTTCACAGTTAGATGCAAGTGAGGAAAGAATGCTTCAAAACTGAAGGTCATAGAAGCTGGGTCCAGATTTGCTTATTATTTGTTCATTTATTTCAATGTATATGGCTGCCTATCTCAGAATCATGACTCTTGGCAACTATTTGAGAGATGGATACTTACACTTAATCTAACAGATGCCACATAATTCATCAATTATTGTTGATATTACCCACAAACTTCTGCTTATGACTTCTCCTTCTCTGGAGATAGGAAATGAGTGAGAAGAATGGAGAAGTCCATCAGACATAATAAGTTAACATTTTGGGGTATTTTACCTTAACTGAATCGTGCACCTTTTGTTCTCTCCTTAAATTTGAAAACAGAAAGGTATCCCTAGTGGCATTAAGTTCTATTGCCTAATTTAAGAAAGATTTGTCAATCATACATTCATTTACAACAGGGCTGTCAAACTCATGGCATCACACTGTCATCACATGATGTATCTTCTTTCCCCCTTCACTAAAATGGGGGTGGATGTGGCCAGCATGTGACACATCCAGCTCACGAGCCATGAATTTGACACCCCTGATTTACAAGTAGCTCTGACAGGAAACCTACAGACCTCAATGTATTGTGGACTACAACTACCAGAATCCCTTGCCACTGGCCATGTTGCTTAGAGCAGGTGAGAGTTTAAGTCCAAATAATTCAGCAAAAACCAGATTGACTGTCTGCAGCACTTATAACTACTAGAAGGAAATTCCACTGAATTAAATTAGTTACTTGCCAAGAAATCCATAGCACTGTGGCCCCACATTTCATGCATATGTTTTGCCTGGGTGTCAGGTTGATCCCTCTTTCCTTGCTAAAAGAAAAGCAAAGAACAATAAACTTTTCCAAACTCCTGTTTTATGTAGCTTGGGAGAAATAACAAAAATATATATATAGCTCAGAAATGCCATTTTCATTCTGAAAGAAGAGAAGCTGTGTGGAATCTTAAGGCTAATCAGGCACTAATGATAATTTCACCACTACCATTGCAGTTGCACTTCATCTCTGCAAACATGCTCTTTCCAATATAAAAAAAGCCACCAGAGGCAAAATTAAATCATGGTCCTTTTTGGACAGAAAACCAGTTTCCAGAGCTGGGCTATCACAGAGTGACTTTTCCTCCCCAATTAAAGTGAACACTTTAAGTACCCTTTTATAAACATAACATTATGACTCTAAGCAATCTCTTCAGGGAAATAATGGCACTGCTGGAAAACAATGGCAAGAGATCACTGCAAAGGGTGCAAGCTAATGGCTAATTTCTTTTACAACCTTAACAATATAAAAGCAAAGGTCATCCAAGGTGCAGATCTAATTAGAGTTATGTATAGGTGCTGCCTAGTTATCGGTGGCTCATCTTATGTGTCTGCGGATATGAGTGGTGGTGTATGTATTTACTGCAAATGATTTGTTTAGTCTATCTCACTTCAAAACTGAATTCTACACTCAACAAAGTCTGATTCTTGTTGCTTCAGTATCCAGATAACCAATGCAACTGATAAGTGGGAGAGTTTCTTTTTCTTTTTTATAAAGTTTTTATTTTTTTAAGACAAACATACACAAACAATACATAAAAACATAAAACCATCTTCCATTTTATATACATACAGTGTGTCAGTTGATTTCGAATCTTTTGTGCAATCCTTTCATAGTCATTGCTCACAGTTTATATCAATCTCACATTGTCAAACTAACATATGCTTATATATTTATCAATTGTTAATCATTCATGACTACACTATTTATTCCATCATTTTATACGTGATATCCCAATTTTTTTTAAAAAAATGTATTATGCTTTCATCCAATGGTTATATATGTCAACATTATGTTTTATATCAATCTATTAAGCTTCTATAACAAAATTATCTATTCTATTACCTTACCATGTCTTTTTATCTAACAATTGATAAAACAAATCCCATATCATATAAAATTGCTTATCTTCTTGTTCTTTAATTTCAAATGTCAATTTACTCATTTCAGTACAGTCCATAATTTTTTTAATAACTTCCTCCTGCATAGGTATTTTGTTATTTTTCCAATTCTTCACAAATACAATTCTAGCCACTGTTAAAACTTTTACAATCAAATATTTCAGCTCTTTGTTGTATGTTTCCAGTATGATTCCCAATAAAAAGATCTCTGGTTTAAAGTCTATATGTTATTTTATCATTTTTTCCAACCATGTGTGGATTTTAGTCCAATATTTCTTTGCGTCTGAGCATGTCCACCACATATGGTAATATGAACAGGGTATCTGATGACATTTCCAACATTTATCCGATTTATTCTTAAACATTCTCGCAAATCTCATTGGGGATAGATGCCACCTGTAAAACATCTTATACAAATTTTCTTTATATGCAGTTGACATTGTCATTTTATAATTTTGAGACCATAATTTTTGCCATTTTTCTAAATCAATCCCATATCCAAAAATTTTTCCCCAAGCAATCATCGTTTCTTTAACTTGTTCCTCCTCCAGTTTACATTCTAATAAATGTCCATAAAGTTTAATTACTTTTTCATCAGTACCCATCAAAATTTTATCTAAATCAGTCAACTTATCATAAATACCTTCTGCTTTAGAATCTTTATCAAACCTAGATTGTATTTGCAATTATGAAAACCAGTTCATTTTTATACTTTGTTCTTCTAACGCTTGCATAGATTTAAGTTCACCCTTTTCATTCAATATCTCACTATATCTAACTGTTTGTTCTTTTTATATATTATTGGATAAGAAAAAGCTTCAATAATTAATATCCATAGTGGAATTTTTAAGTAGTATTGTCTTTTTATCTTCTCCCAATTCAAAAACAATGCCTCTTGAATATAATGTCTTCTAAAATACCCAGGGAGCGTTTCTATCTATCATATATCCATCAAGTATTTTCCCATCCTGTTACTCAACCACCTGATTCCACCATCAACAGAATTGCCAAATGAGACAAGAAGTTCCACCTAAAATGGGAAGAAGGGGGGAATTGAAAAATAATAAAAGGTGGGACAATTTTAACATTATAATAACGGAGAGTTAAAGGGATCTTGGAGGTCTTCTAGTCCAACTTTCTGCTCACACAGGAGACCCTATACCATTCCAGGGAAATAACAAGTCATTCCACTCATTAATTATTCTCATTGACAGGAAATTCATCTTCAGTTTTAGATTGGATCTCTCCTTGGTAAGTTTCCATCTGTTACTTCTTGTCTTGCTCCCAGGTGCTTTGGAAAATAGGTTGACCGCCTCTTCTCTGTGACAGCCTCTCAAATATTAGTAGACTGCTATTATATCACCCTTAGTGATATATATAAATGGCTCGGAAGATTTTTGATGGATCCGCGGATAGACCTTTCTTCCCCCCTGGGTTCCCACCGGTGGCAGAGGTGGTGCAAAGACTGAGGGGGCGGGGGGTTGGTGACCCCAAAGAGGCGGCGAGGCCTCAGAGCCGATGTGGTTGATGCTAGGCGACAATTCCAGAGAGATGATGAAACCATGGATGGAGTCCCTTTCCTCCCAGATCCCCACCGGTGGCAGAGGTGGATAAAGGGCCTGGGGGAGGATTGGTGACCTTGGACAATCAGCGGAGAGACTTTGGAGCCCTTGGAGAGTTTAGAGCTGCCGGGGTGTTCCCCGGATGATGATGGCTCCGACAGATGCAGTCTCCTGGGTCAATGGCGGTGGTGGAGATCTCGTTGACCCCAGCGGCGGTGGGTGCGGCGGAGAATGGCCAGTTGTGGAGGCACCAGCGCCGGCGACAATGGTGCCGGACCTTGATGTCATCGTCTGGTTTGGTGGGGATGCCGGCTTCGGCGGTGTCGATCCCGGCGTTGGAGGTGTCGGTGGTGCCTAGCTCGCGGCCGTCTCAGCATCGCCAGTGGAGACGAGGATGGCCAGTTGGGACATGGACGTGGGCTGGGTGTTCCTGGGCGTGGCCCCAGTCTCGACCGGTGAAATCCTTATGTCATTGGGCAGTGGGGGCGCATCCCTTGGAGCCATTGCGATATTCTGCTGATCTTTATGCCTTGAGGAATGTCCCCCTTTCTCAGAAATGGCCCTCTAGACTCTCCAGGACTTTCCTCAATGATGGGTCCTGGGACCCTGAGAGATGGTACGACTGCAGAAAACACTTGGGGGAGGGTCCCCATTTGTTAAATTTTTTATCAAAATTTTTATCGGGGTATAGAATCCAAACCGGGCTTGGGGAACAGCCCAGGGGGGGTTGGAATTGGCCAGGCTGGTACACATGCCTGGGAGGGCCCAAAGGGTCGGGGATTGGGGAGGGGGCTGGAGGGTGGGCAGCCAGAAGTGAGGTGACACTGTGTGTGGGAGAGGCAGATATGGTGGGAGTAGAGGGCCATATCAGAATAAGAGACTTAGATGCCAGTAATATTTTAACAATGGTCCACTATTAAAATAATTTGACTTTATAGTGCAATGCTGCTGCCTTTGACTACCCTGTGTTTCTCCTAGGATCATCATTAGTATTGTTTCAAATGTTCAGGATTAGAATGTTTTCCATTCTTGCAGCTAGTAATAAGCCCTCTATATGCACAGAAGGAATTTATTTGTTGAACAACAACTTACAGCAACATCTGTTAGTGTGTAAAAGCTTACTTGTCAAGAAGACTATGCATCCCTTGGTTGTGTGCATGGGCATATGTGTAGAGACATCAGGAAATGCTCTTTGATTCTTCCGTGACACTGCATTTCGGTGCATATTCCAGTGTTTGCACTAGCACAAATAAGAAATTCATATGCAGCTGTTCCTACAGTGGGACTCTATGAAATCTGATATAAACCAATATTTGCAGATATCCGAATCACATCAAGTGGCATCTAATGAATTTATAGTATCTAGGGAATTTTCAAAGGCTGGCCATGTACTGCAGATAGAAAAGTATTGCACAATATATAGCTATAATTTCTCCCTATTTTCTTTCTATAAGGCACTATAAACCATTAATTTCATCATCTCTTTATCTCTCAAAGTTTGTTTCCATTTGCTCATTTGATTGGCTCTTATCTCCTTCTTATCCCTATATTTCTTAGTATTTTGATTTCCATGCTCTAATTTTAAGATCATATTATAACACATTTTCCAAACATATTCCTATTTTGTTATAGTTTTACATTTATCCTCTAACTGTATCACACAACAACCTTGAAAAATATACTAATGTGGTCATTAAAAGTCATGATTATGTACCATCAAAGGTCTTGATGGTACATAATCATTATTGTACAAACTGAGATCAAGTTAGACCTAAAATAACAGAAATAACAAAAAATAACAGAATAACAGAGTTGGAAGGGAGCTTGGAAGTTCAGTCCTTGCTCAAATAAGAAATCCTATAACATTTTAGACAAATGGTTGTCCAACTTTTTTAAAAATCTCCAGTGTTGGAGCACCTACAACTTCTGGAGGCACATTGTTCCACTGATTAATTGTTCTAATTATCAGAAAATTTCTCCTTAGTTCCAGGTTGCTTCTCTCCTTGATTATTTAGTCCATCCATTATTTCTTATTCTGCCCTCAGGTGCTTTGGAGAATAGCTTGACTCCCTCTTCTTTGTGGCACCCCTGAGATATTGGAACACTGCTATTATGTCACCCCTAGTCCTTCTTTTCATTAAACTAGACATACCCAATTCCAGCAACCATTCTTTATATGTTTCAGCCTCCAGTCCCCTAATCATCTTTATTGCTTTTCAAAGAGAATCAAAGATTTGGAAGGGGCCATTTAGTTAATGCAGAAATATAAATTATAGGATCCCAGAACTATAGATCTTTAATCTCTCTTTAAACAGTCTATGTTTTTGTGGTCCAAGGAGTCAAAATATGACAACACATAATCACATTTCTGTTTAAATACATGCAGTAAGGGCTACATTTGATTTATCATCAAATTCTTCTTAGTATTAGGAAGTGCCCCCCAACTTTAATTAGAATCTATTATTTTGTGTCCTGTACTTTAGTATGATAGAAAAACTTGTTCTTCTATATAATATCTTTTCAGGTAGTTGAATAATGTCAACCTCACTCACTCTTTATTTCTTAAGGTTAAAAATACACAGTTGCTACAATCTCTCTTTATAGAATATTATTTCTAGTTCCTCGACCATATTTACTACCTCTCAGAATTCCAGGCCTGCTGTATCTGCCTTCAAATGTGGTGCCCCAAACTGGGCATAAGCAGTTGAGGTAAGTCAGAACAGAATAAATCTGATCAATTAATTTCCAATGATTTGGAACTGATATTTCCATGAATGCCTCTTAAAATGGTGTTTTCCCTCTTTTAAAGACACTTCATATTGCTGACTTGCGTTCCATTTGAAATCAACTATTTCTGTTTCACAAGCACTATACTTAGACACTATTTCTCTTCCTATACTTTGCATTTGATTTTTATTTCACAAGCAAAGAAATTTGCTTTTTCATTTTGTTACTTTCAGTCAATTTCTCTAACCATTTATTTCTATATTGTAGAATATTACTTATCTCACCTAGTTTTGTGTAATCTGAAAATCTTTCAAATAAAAAGTAGAAGACCCAGCCTCTACTTTAATGAGGAGTCATTGATGAGAACTCTTAAAAAACAATTTTTGAGCTACTTATATATATCTATTTAATTGTCAGGCCACTCAGTCTATATTTAATTCACTTGCTAATCAGAATATCATTGAATATTTTGGCAAGTGCTTTGTTGAAATTATTGTATTGAATTGATGCTTCATTTCATATACATGTTATCCACTTATTCCTTTCAAATTGTGTTTTTAATTTTGACTGAATACTGACAATAAGCAAATGCAGGCCTCTAATCCAATATGTTCCCAATACTTTCTAGGCCAACCCATTAATGGAGGAAGATATAAAAGCCAGCATGAAGCAAATTGTTTACGTTTTCCCAATTACATTACCAGTTTTAGATTGGGAAATTTAATTATTGTGGTTTGTGAATAAAACTTACAACAAGCAGCTGCTTTTTCTCTTTCAGTTATATTGTTTATCATCTAATTTAATATTTCTGTAGGTTTTCCTTCACAACTTTGAAAAGATAGTTGGAATTGTAGCATTAGAAGAGGCTTTTGAAATCATCTAGTACTTAATGCAGAATCTACAATGAAAAAGGGAGAAAAAATATCTTGAAAAGTGATCTTCCAGCCTTTGATTAAATACTTCCCATGGCCTACTTCTTTCTAAGATGACTCTTTCATTATTGAATAGCTATTATTAGCAAGCTTCTCTTTGTGAAGATTTAAAAGCCTTCTTTCTAAAATTGTTACTCATATGCCTCCATGCTGAACAAAACTAAATTTTGTATCTTCTACTTTATAAGTTTTTGGGAAATCACCCACATGCATTTTTTAATATTCTTTGCTACAGGCTAAACATGTCCAACTCTTGTTGAGTTGTTCCGTATCATTTGGTCAATTATTTTAGCTGTTGGCTTAAAAAGGTCCAAAGGAATGATAAAATTATTTAAAATATTTTCACACATCAGAATTACAAACAGAATTGGTAATCTCTGATTCTCAAATAGAAGAGTTTCCTCTTTTTTGAGCTTAAAGTCCACCAAAAAGAATGAGGGGACTGCAATTGAGAAGTTTTTATGTGACATGTTTGGAAATATGACATTCAGGTATAAAACAAGCTGGCACCAAATAAGGGGTGTTATTTGTTCAGATGAATAAGGATATAAAAGAGGGGATTTCAGCTTCATTTAATCCATAAGCATTTTGCCACTGACTTTTCTGACTTTGCCAGAATTTCTTTCATTGTTTCTTCTCTGCCTGAGAAACCACTGAGACAACTCTTCCTTACCCCCACTCTGTTGTGCTGTGAGCCAGTATACATATGCCCTAGTATCAACCTTTATCAAACAGAATAAAAATAGAATGTGATAAGCAATACATCAAAAATCACATTTAATGGCCCATGAAGAAAAGGTAGAAGAAGATGGTGTTTGAAAACCTTGATCATGGAAAACATTTCAGCCACAGAACATTATTAAAGGACTAGTACATTTGAGCTGGGAAAATCGTTCATAGGTATAAAGAGTAGCAAAGAACATTTTCTGAATTTCTTTACTGCCATTCAGGGTTCATTCAGTTTTTTGCAATCCAGATAATGTAACCTTACTTGTTTGTGCCTTCAAGATAATCTGGACTCTTTTGGTACCTTCAAGTCAGTCTGTGCATATATGCATAAATTTGTATTCATTCATTCATTCATTCATTCATTCATTCATTCATTCATTCATTCATTCATTCATGTTCATGTAGTATATATTGGAGTTGATGACCCTTTGAGAACTGTATGCAACAAAATTTTATTTTAATGTATGCTGATTAGTGTACATTCAAAGTGACGTTATTCTAAGTTTCCTAGTAAATACATGGACAAAGCCAGGCAATTTTCTTGGCAACATTTTTCAGAAGTGTTTTGCCATTGCCTTCTTCCTAGGGTTAAGAGAGAGCAAGCGAAGCAAAATCACTCATCTGGCTTCATGCCTAGGACTTGCACCTCCTGATTTCTAGCCTAGTGTCTTTAACCATTAAATCAAACTGGCTTTTAATCACTTATTACAGCTACTAAAAAATGAATGAAACTTGACTGCAATGGATGTGTGGATCCAGATGGATACTATATACACATTACAGTAGTCATTGTAGAAGTCCATAGGGTAATCATTTGATCTGGATTAGACCACCAAACATTTGTTCAAGGTAAGACAAATTTCTAGGGCCACAAATGCTAAGTATTTAACCACTCATTTAGTTTTGGCCTGAGACTTTAGAAAATCTCTGTCCACTGAAGACATGTCGAAAGAGACTAAATAAATCAAACTGAGACTAATTTTTGCCTACTTTAGGCAAAAAATTGATGATTCACTACATTATATATATTTTGCTATACTAAAGAACATTGGGATTAGGGTAATATTGAATAGATGATTGTTGCTATATCAGATTCAGCTTAGACTAGACGTTATTAAATGAGGTGCAAATAAGAATCCACTCTTAAATGTTAGAAGTTCATTTTCTATTCCCTCATATTTTTATATTTATAATCCTTTGAACTCTGACATCACAGTATTTTATAACTTTTGATCAAAATTTCAATGAGATCCTTTGTAGTCTTTAATAGTCAGGTGCCAATGTTGGAACCAAGTAATATCAGATAGATAAGTATACTCTTTGTGAGTTTATGGTTGTGATTGTGAATTTTATGGATTCCACTGAATTATTCACTTGAGAAGAATTCAAGAGTTTCCTTATTACATTACATGTATAATGTACAGCTGAAATGGAAAAGTTTGTAAGGAAATGTTTTTCTATCCGTAATTGAAGTGAAACTGACCAAAAAATTGACAAGAGACTCATTTTGTATATTTCAGACCAGTTTATATTGTTCCTTTGTGGCTGTCAGACAGCAATTCAGTGTACATAAAGATTTCCTATAATGTCACAGTTAGATGTACAGATAGCATGTGCAAACACATGCAATCATGTAATGGGATATTTTTTCTATGAACAGGATGCATCACCATTAACCTAGAAAAACTAGTAGCATTCACACAAATGCATAGAATCTTGGGTGATAGAGGCAGAATGAACTGGGGAAGTTATTCACTCTTTGTCAATTCCAATTTCCCACTGAAACAAAGATGCAACAGACTGAATGTCAAACCAGGTACTATTACTTTCTGTAGTACATTCATTTCTCTTTCCAGAACATCTTGGGACTACAATGTACACAACTAGATCATTAGAAGAAAGATTTAAAGTAAAGTAAGTTTATTCATGCCTATTGCGCTTGCAGATTTTCCTCTGTGTCATAGATGCATGTGTATGTGGGTCTATGCACAATGCTTATCCTTTGAGAGCTGGATACAATGAAATTTCATTTTAAAGTATGCTGATTAGTGTACATTTAAAACAACAATAAAGTTCTATTCTACTCTATTCTATTCTATTCGATTCTATTCTATTCTATTCTATTCTATTCTATTCTATTCTATTCTATTCTATTCTATTCTATTCTATTCTATTCTATTCTAGTATCATGGTGTCTGATGACAAGTAGGAATTGTCTTGGGAAACAGGAGGAAGAGATGCAGACTGTGCAACTGGCATGTAAAAGATATCTCAGTTCACAGAAGCACAAGTGGCATTGGAACTGTTTCAGAAGGGATCCTCCCTAGTTTTCCAGATAGCAGAAGGACTGTAAGGGAGAATATTTGTTTGATGTAATCAGTGGTGGGATTCAATTTTTTTTACTACCAGTTCTGTGGGCGTGGTTTAGTGGGCGTGGCAGGGGAAGGATACTGTAAAATCTCCAGTCAGAGGTGGTATTTGCCGGTTCTCCGAACTACTCAAAATTTCTACTACTGGTTCTCCAGAATTGGTCAGAACCTGCTGAATACCACCTCTGGATATAATCTTAGTACTTAGTACTTAGCTCTTGGTTGTGTTTCTTGTCTAGGCTAAGTTGCAGGGTAACTGCAAGTCTTGCAAACTGATGTGTTAGGGAGAGAAAAAGAAAAGAAAAAGAAAAGGAGGAGGCATGTAGTAACTTTAAGGAGGCATGTAGAGCTGAGCATTGTACTTTAAACATTCCCTCACTGAGCGATTCTTAATTTATTTAGTTTACCAATCTAACTTCACTAACTACTGCAGCATAAAAATAGTTGTAATAGCAGTCCGCTTGACCAGAGTCAAGGAAACGTTTCAAACTTCAAGAAGGTAAAAAAAGAAAATGAAAAGGGGTGGTTACATTCAGTAAAATTGAGGAAAAAACACTGAAGGAGCTAGTTTATTCTGAATAAGTAATATCAGACCGGCATTAATTCTCCCTTCTTTCCTTTGTAGAATTATTTGTCTCAACAATCCTGGAACCTTAGGCATATTCTATCTCTTAATTTTTCAGCAACTCTTCTCTCAATTTTTCCCATGACTTCATTATTAAAAAAGCTGGGTGTCCATGTTAGATACATCAGAAATTGGTTCATAATGTTACTTAATAGTTCCACAACAGTCTGGAAGGAAATTTTCAGAAGAGGACTATAGGATATGATCTTTGCCCTTGAAACCATCAACATTTTCATAAAGGACCTGCAGGAGGGAATTGAAATGTGTAGATGAGCCAAGAGGCCATCAATATATAAAAAGCAAAGACTTGAAAGCAGAAGTACCCATGTTCTTCCATAATCTAGATTGGTCAGTCTGTATCTGCAGTCTTGTGTCCAATTCTAGATGATATATTTTAAATAGAGTGCTACCAAACTCAACTGCATCCAAAGAATAATTCTGAGAAATTCAAAGCCAAATCCTTTGGCAGCAGTGGGCAAAATTCAAAAAGTCAGGGGATATGAAACCTTCCAGAAGACTACAGGAAGTTGTGATGATATCATCATCAGGGGCTATTTTTGGCTCTTTATTCTCATCTTCCGGTTTGTAAAACACCTCCAAATTGCAGCACTGATTTTCATCACAAAATGGTCAAATTTCAGTCCATGTCAGCCCATAAAAGAGGCCAGGTCTACACCATATTGCAGAATCTGTGGAAAAAACAAGCTTTAATTTTGAAAATACTATCTAAATAATCACTGAATTCTGGCAGCACAGTCTTGGGATAAGCAAGTTTGAGTACTAGAGCATGCCACGAAGCATGCTCTAGTACTCCGTCTATCTCAGTCCTTCAAGAAAAAGCTGAAAGACCTTGTTAGTCTGGAGAAGTGAAGATTAATAGCTATCTTAAGGTATTTAAAAAACTGTCATGAGGAAGATGAAGTAGAGCTCTTTTCTATCGCTTCAGGGAATGGAACTAGAATCAATAGACAGGAACTGCAAGAAAACATTTTGGTTAAATATTAAGATAAACCATCTAAGTATAGAAATAGCTGAGCAATAGAACAGGGTGCCTTATGGATTTGGATGGGAAAAGATTCCACTTCTCTTGGCATATTTAAACAATGACTGGAGACCCATTTGCCATGGCTTGCAATGCAGATTTTGCAATAAAAGGTGGATTGGATCAGATCAATGTTTCTCAGCCTTGGCAACTTTAGGATATGTGGACTCTCAGGATTCCCCAAATAGCATGCTGCCTGGGAAATTCTGGGTCTTGAAGCCCTCAAGTCTTAAAGTTGTCAAGGTTGAGAAACATAGCACTAGATGTTATCAAGGATCCCTTCCAATTCAATGATTCAATATTTCCGTAGCTCTGAAGTATTCTCAGGCTTTGAGCTGATTCTGCCCATGCAAATGGATCACTGGATATCAAATCTAATGGGTATCTTATTTCTTTTGGGATTTCACTGAGCAACAATAGGATTCTTATTGCATTGTAGTTTGTTCATTGTCTCTTCTGAAGTTGCCACTCTGATAATACTTTAGGTGTGGATCCGTTTGATTTTTTGGAGAGATGCCTAAGAGATTTTGTGGTATAGAACTGGAAGTTGTTTGGTAATTTATATTTCACTGAACACAAAGTCAGTGTATTATGATTAACTAAGATATTTTAGCAAATTGCTTATGTCACCTGAAACTTTTCCCTCAGTGCTTTGAGATTTTATGGATTCAGGAATCAGTACTCTAGGAGCTTGCTTCCTCACAAACCTTTCACTGGCTGAAGAGGTGGTGGTTCAACCAGATTCCCATCAGTATAATTTGATATATAAAATGTGAGGAGCAACAGTGGTATTGGAAATGGACCCTAAGTGTGCCCATGAAGGGGTATGAATGGAGAAATGTAGGACAGTGAGATTGGATAAAAGTATATAGTTTTCTCACCTAATGGTTTCAATGGGCTTTTATCTTTTCACTGGAGTGGAATATACACTTAGTTTAAAGTTCTAAAGTGCAGCAGAGTTAGCGAGAAATGTGTGGCCTTTCTTTAATTCAGGAATTTCTGTCTATATGCACAATAAAACATGATTGCCAAAAGGGGAATGTTCATTTTTTGCATGCAAAGGCAGTACACCTGAACAGAAATGATGAGAATTAACAACAGGAGATCCATCTCACTATCCCATTCTCCTTCTGAACTTGCCTGAAGCATCTGGCTGTCCAGCACCAGTAGAGAAAGTATTGGGAGAGATGGATCATTAATCTGACAGCAGGGCCATTATCTTGTTCTGTTTTTCATTTGCTACAAAACAAAATAGCTATGCAGGAACAAAATCATTTCCTAGAACTCTCCTTTTTTTCTCTTCCACATAAACATATGTACATACGTGCAGGCACAGAGTACTCATAAATAATTATAGGATTCACTTGTGTTTAGTACACCATTCAATATTATCTGCTTATAAGTAAGAAAAAAAAGGTCATATATTCCTGATATTAAAAAACCTCTTCACTTTAGTATCAGTTTGGAAATTAATTGTTTTTGCCTGAGTATAGCTTTACTCTGATTATCAGAGTAAGAAGGTGCTGGAAATGCCATGTAGGATGAGTTTGATTGATTCCAACCTTTGGGCAAAACTAAAAAGATATAGTGCCTTGTTCCACTTTCATCATTTGGAACCAGATGATCATTCTACAATAAGCAATCTCTCCAGATGTATCAGATTACAAATCTCATTACTAGCTAACAGGATCAAGCTCTAAATTGTTGGGTAATCAAAGAAGTGTTGCTCAGCATCACGGTTCCTGGTTAAAGAATTTATCTAGTAACAGAACATTCCAGGACACTCAAGCTCCTCCATTTATCAAATTGTTGGATCTTTTGATTTCCTGTTTTTGGTTCCAGTCAGATGCCGAGTAAACCTTCCATGATTTCCCCAAATGAACTTTTTGGCATTCTAGATATCCAGTCTGCCATAGTCTTTCCTCCCCCAGCCCCCATTTGTATCTCTCTCCTCTCTTACTCACAAACTCATTCTGATATTACCAATGTGTATATGCCATGTATAAACACTACAGGAAAGCAAGTTTCAAATAATCATGTGCATCACTGAATTAAGTCTCTTTTTCAGCTTTAAATAGCAATGGTAAAGCAAAGAAATTTACTTGTGATTTCCTGGATCTGGAACCACAGTGGAAATTAGTTTTTGAATGCTGGTTCTGACTAAGTACTTCTGTTCAAATTATTCCCTCCCTTGACCTAATCTGTCTTGACTAATTATGAAGTTAAATGTTTACTCTGTGGAGAAATATATAAAATGTATTCATTCATTTACATATTAATTCAACATATATAACTCAAACCAGTGACTCTGGGCAGCCAAATAGCAGTCAAGAGAAATTATAATTGTCAATGTCAGCATAACTAGAAATGGGACCCTTCACACATGAAGGACTACAGGCCCAGGTACATAGCCAGGTTTTCAAAGTCTTCTGAAAGGTCAGCAGGGGCCATCCTAATTTCAGGAAGGAGGCTGTTCCAGAGGGACAGGGGCTATTACAGAAAAGGCAAGCTTTCAGGTCCTTCCAGCCAACATTCTGACATTGTCTAGTCCAGGGCTGTCAAACTCCAGGCCCGTGGGTTGGATGCATCATGCGCTGGCCATGCTCATGCCTTATTTAGCAAAGGGAAATAGTCCCAATACATCATATGATGCTGCCTTGATGATGTGAGTTTGGTACCCTTGGTCTAGTTGCACCCAAACAACAATGTAGACATTGAAGTGCAGGACTGAATGCTGTTCCACCCCCCAGCATAAGCATACTCAAAAATCTGACAAGATATGAGTCTGAAAGGCAGTCAAAAGAAATTTAGGAAATGTTTTGCTACTACGAACAGTAATGTATGCATGTATTTATTTAGCAAATTCACATAGCTGCCCATCTCATAAAAAAAATAACTGAAAACTTACAAACAGAAAAACTGTTAAAGCCACATCATAGTATAACTCCCACATCAGACATAAATAACAACAAAACAAAAACAGAAACAAAGGAATGCCTCTTAATATTCCCGATCCTCCTCAATAGCCCATAACAGATATCAGCACTTAAGAGATAAAGAGATGGCTAGGTCTATTCATAAGCAAATATCTTCACTCAAGATCCTTCAGGACAAAGCCATTAAGCCATAATAGGAATTGTCCAAAGCTCCTTCATTTTACATCACTCAGCAAGATTCAACCAAGCTTGGGACTCTAAAGACAACCTACAAAGTTACCCCTGCATGGCCCCATGGGAGTCTTACAACCAATCAGAATACATTTCTTGCCACAGGAACAGGAAGCAAGTTCAAAGCCAACAGAGATTATAAATCTCTCTCCCGCTCTCACCCATGTACTCTTTTTGTCCCAAACCTCAAATCATGTTATCCTGTTGTCCACCATCTTTCCAAGGAATCTCTATGTTTCCAGTGTCTTTCTCCCCACTTGGAACTGAACCAAGATGGACATTTCTTCCAACAGTTTGAGCAAATAGAGTGAATTCTTTTCTATTTATTTTTAACATAATCTCAAGAAAGCCATCTTAGTAGTTTTCAGTGACTCTTTTCAGTGACTTAGTAGTTTTCAGTGACTCTTTTCATGACACCAGATTTACAATCTCAGGATAATTTTCTCCGTATTCAGCCTTGTTTTTCTGTTCCTATATATGTCCTTGTTTGTTTCCAGATGTTTCACTAATCTTTAAATACCATGATAGTAAAGGAAGTCCAGGCAGATATGAATATGTACTATATCTGCTAAAATGGCAGTTCTTAAAATAGTTGGTACAGATGCTGTTAGCTTTATCTTTGTGCTAGGGGAGTTCTTGATTAGTTGTTCTTTAAAATTTCAAAGGCACAATCATGCTGAAAACTTTTTGTTTTTTTCATTTAATAAGGAAAGCTAAGATTCATCTAACAATTCATATAACTTAATTGCAGTAACCTGCCTCCTCCAGAAAGCTGTCCTATGTATGAAATAATGCATCAAAATTGCATGAAATAAAACATTTTTAGATGCAATTCCATATCACAGAACCTGAGTACTAAAATATGCAGCTTCAGTGTTTTTAGGCCAGAAGTAAATTTTTAGTACATTGGCAAAGCAAAGAAAACTAATCTGTAGTTATCAGAAGCATTCCACATAATTAAATTCTCAGCATATCTGCAAGTAGCAGCTGCTATAGTACTTCAGCAACATGCTGCTCCAAGTTTGGGATTTGCTTTGTTTTTTCAAATAGGCAACCTATTGAAAAAAAACTCACATAAGACAACATTCCCCAAGCCAAAAATGGTTATTATATTTTTATATTGATATGTAAATCTTCATGGTTTTTAAAAACATATATAGCTCATAAACCAGAAATTCTTCTGCTCATGAAAAATTCAGCAATGCTTTAAAAGGCAGTTTAATCCAAGGATAGGAATGAGAAGTGGAATATCAGGTTCAAGAGATCTATTTACATTAGCTGGCTCATTGCAAATAAAAAATGTTATTATATATTATCTATGCACAACTTCTCTCTCTCTTAATTTAATATGAAACTGGCTTATAAGATAAAATTATTAAAAAAATTCTCCATAATTCTCATCAGTCTATAATTCTCATCAGCTGCAGCCAATATTTCCAATTATCAGCAGACATAAGTTCTTGCAGTTCGTAATCTCTGGAGAGCTTCTGCAATCTACGATATACAGTATGAAAAAAAAGTATGTCCTTTTCAAGTAGAAAAGGGGAAGGGATGAATTAAATGAGTTTTTTTAATATGATTCCACACTCATTTGAAAGAGAACCATCAGAATGGGGAAATTATTGTGAAAAACATTCTCAAAACGCAAGATTAATGGTTAGGACAATGTCTTCCACTTAGAATACATTGTCCCAACTATTAATCTTTCATTTTGAGAATGCCTCCCTCTGAAGTTCCCTAATCTCTCAGTTGTGTAGAGGAAATGACAAAAAGAGTGAGAGATCTTAAGAACAGTAGCTATCATCCAACAGTAGTAGATTATATGGCTGTCTTCTTAAACCCCCTTGACTATTGTAGGTTATTGGGCATAGTTGTTTATCTTACAAGCTTGTAGCTTTCATATGCTCCCTAAGATCTTGAGGGTAACTTGACCATTTACAAACCAACTATATGGTTCCTCTTTATCTGGTATGGCTTAACCATCAAGGAAATGACACAGAACCCCTAGCAGGTGATTGGATTTTGTTCTATTTCATTTTTGGTTTCAGGGCAAAATGCATGCCTAAAAGGCCAAACTATTCCCCTTTCAATAAATTTGAAGATGGCGGACGGCTGCTTTCGCCGGAGTTCTCTCCGGCCCGGGTGCTCTTCGGTGCGGGTCCCCATGCCCCCTGGCCCCCCTCGCCGGTGGCAGAGGTGGGGGAGGGCCCGGGGAGACCAGCGGTTTCCAACGAGAGCTGGTTGGGGGCTCGCCGGAGCTAAGGGAGCCGATGGGAGCGACGGCGTTGGCGCGGCGGCCCTGGCGGCCCCGGAGTGGCCTCGGGACGGTCTTGCTGGCCTTGGCGGCCTCGGAGCGGCCTCGGAGGGGCTTCGGAGGCCCCGTTCTGGATGCAGCAGCCCCGGAGCGGTTTTCCAGCTCGCCGGAGCCGCGGCGCCGAGAGGAGAGACAGCGTTGCCGCGGCAGTCCTGGCGGCCTCGGAGCGGCCTCGGGGTGGCCTCATTGGCCTCGGAGTGGCCTCGGAGTGGCCTCGGAGGCCGCGCTCCAGGTGCGGCGGCCCCGGAGCGGTTTCTGAGCGGCCTCGGAGGCCTTGGGAGTGGTGTGGAGCGGCCCCGGTGGATTTGTGGCGATGGATCCGGTGCGTGCGACGCGGAGCTCCGCCGCGGCCCTCTCCGGCCTGGACGGCCTCAGCGGCGGCCCCCCTTGTCCCTTGGGCCCCCCCGCCGGTGGCAGAGGCGGGGGAGGATCGAGGGAGACCAGCCGGGACACCTGGAAGCTGGTCGGGGGTCGGCTGGAGCCGCGGGACCGATGTGGAGGGCGGCGTGGTCACGGCGGCCCCGGCGGCCTTGGGTCGATTGCGGAGGCCTCCTCCAGCGGTCGGCGGAGCGGGGCGGCTGCGGACGGGCAGCGAGCGGACCTGGGGCATTTTCGATAGCCCCGAAGACGACGCGGCGGCTGGGAGATCCACGGAAGGGCTCGGCTGGGGAGCGATGGTGCCGATGCCCCCGTGGGCCGCTTAGGTGGAGCTGTGGTGTCCCTTCCTTCCCTGGGGCCCCCACCGGTGGCAGAGGTGGTGGGCACAGGCTCTGCCTGTGACTCTTTCCCCCCCGGGGGTCTCACCGGTGGCAGAGGTGGGACGACCGGGGGGAGGCAGAATATACCCCAGCTGGACTGGATTCCATTTTCCATGGCCGGAGGACGGCAGACGCTGCGGACACTCCGGGACTGCCGAGATGGGGCGGCCGGGTCCACGGAAGTACCCAAGGACAGAGCTTTGGGCCTTGAGGGATGCCCCCCTCTCCCTTAGGTGGCCTTCGAAGCTCTCTAAGACCTTCCGCAATGAGGGATCCTGGGATCCGGAGCGATGGTGGGGTCGGGGAAACCGGGGAGGGCGTGGTAAATTCGGGCTTGAAAAATTTTTAAGGGGGAAAAGTCCAGGGCGGGCGGGGGAGACAGCCCGCATGGAATTGGGGGCAGCCGGGCCGGCGAGCGCGCCTGTGGGGCCTCGGGGGTCCCCGTGTCGGGGTGGCAGACAGGGGGTGGGCAGTCGGGGGCCAGTTTTATCGGCACGGTAACTGGGAGAGGTAGGTATGCTAGGGGTGGAGGGCCATATCCGGTTAGGGGATCGCGCTCCCGATGTTTACAAGCGGTAGCGCGCTCCGACCCTCCCTACCCATCCTGCAGCCCTGGTTGTCCGGAATCTCAGGCCCTGAATACCCGGCTGCTGTTGTGCAATGCCAGGTCCGAGGTTAATAAAGCTCCCCTGATCTGGGAGTTGGCTCAGGAGGAGGCCGCGGACCTGGTAGGTGTCACCGAAACCTGGTTGGGCCCAGAGGGAGGTGTCCCTCTGGTTGAGATGTGCCCACCAGGTTTCCTTGCATTTCACCAGCCTAGGGCTCAGGGAAGGGGCGGTGGGGTGGCGGTGCTTATAAAGGAAGTCCTTTGTCCTAGGGAGGCCACTGTCCCTCAGACGGCTGGCTGTGAATCTCTTTTTGTGAAGTGGGGGCAAGGGGTTCAGATGGGTCTTTTGTTGACGTACCTGGCTCCCTGCCACGTCTCATCGGCCCTACCCGGACTCCTAGAGGTAATAGCCGGGCTGGCGGTTGAGACCCCAAGGCTCTTAGTCATGGGGGATTTCAACCTGCCATCGCTCGGTGAAACCTCGGGGTTGGTCCGGGAGTTCTTGGCTTCCATGACGGCCATGGACCTGACCCAGTTAGTTTCTGCCCCCACTCACATGGGAGGTCACATGCTGGACCTGATTTTTGTCTCTGGGCAGTGGTTGAATGACTGTAATTGGGGGGATTTAGTTATTACACCCTTGTCATGGACAGATCATTCCCTCCTTAGGCTGGATTTCTGTTCCGCTACCCCCCACCGCAGGGAGGCGGAGCCACTTAGATGGTTCCGCCCCAGGCGCCTAATGGATCCGGATCGGTTCCAGAGGGAGCTTGGGCCATTTCCTGAATCTCTGGCTCTCAGCTCGCCTGGAGACCTGGTGGCCACCTGGGAGGGGTCGGCCGCCGGGGCCCTAGAGCGAGTTGTGCCTATGCGACCTCTGACTCGGCACAGATCCCATTTGGCTCCGTGGTATACGGAGGAGCTACGGGAGATGAAGTGCCGAGAAAGACGTCTTGAGGGCATTTGGAGGGCGAGCCGTTCCGAGTCTGACCGAACACAGGTGAGATCTCATATTAAGACTTACCTTGTGGCGATAGGGGCGGCGAAATCTTCGTATTTCTCCGCCCTTATTGCATCAGCAGAAAATCGGCCTGCCGCCCTGTTTAGAGTGACCCGCTCTCTACTTGAACCGAGAGCGCGGGATGACCTCTTGCAGGGTAGAGCGGAGGAGTTTTCCCGATTTCTGCATGATAAAATCGCTCAGATTCGGGAAGGGCTCGACTCCAATTGGGTGGTCCCGGGGGAGGTGTCCGGGGCAGGTCTTGAGAGTGTTATCTGGGGGGAGTTCGATCCTGTGACCGCTGAGGGTGTGGACATGTTGCTGGGGGGTCTGAATGCCACCACCTGTTTATTGGACCCGTGTCCTTCCTGGTTGGTTTCGGCCGCCAGGGAGACGACACGAGGCTGGCTCCAGGGGATTGTCAACGCTTCTTTGAGAGAGGGGGTGCTCCCTACCGCCCTGAAGGCGGCGGTGGTGCGCCCCCTCCTCAAGAAGCCTTCCCTGGACCCAGCTATTTTAAACAACTATCGTCCAGTCTCCAACCTTCCCTTCGTGGCGAAGGTTGTTGAGAGTGTGGTGGCACGTCAGCTCCCCCAGTACCTGGAGGAAGCAACTTACCTCGATCCGTTCCAATCGGGCTTCAGGCCTGGACATAGCACTGAGACGGCATTGGTCGCGTTGGTTGATGATCTCTGGAGGGCTCGTGACAGAGGGTTCTCCTCTGTCCTGGTCCTATTAGATCTCTCGGCGGCTTTTGATACTATCGACCATAGTATCTTATTGCGACGGTTGGAGGGGTTGGGGATTGGTGGAACCGTCCTCCGATGGTTCTCCTCCTTCCTCTCTGACCGTTCGCAATTCGTGTTGGCGGGGGGGGAGAGGTCCACCTCTAGGCCCCTGGTTTGTGGGGTGCCTCAGGGGTCGGTCCTTTCTCCCCTCCTGTTCAACATTTACATGAAGCCGCTGGGTGAGATCATCCGTGGTCTTGGAGTGAGGTGTCATCTGTATGCAGACGACACCCAGCTGTACATCTCCACTCCGGACCACCCCAACGATGCTGTGGGGACTATGTCTAGGTGCCTGGAGGCCGTGCGGGACTGGATGGGCGGGAACAGGCTTCGGCTCAACCCATCCAAGACCGAGTGGCTGTGGTTTCCGGCGCCCCGATATAGCCAGCTGACACCTTCGCTGGCTATTGGGGGGGAGGTTCTGCCCCCCACAGAGAGGGCTCGCAACCTGGGAGTCCTCCTGGATGTACGGCTGTCGCTTGAACATCACATCGCGGCCGTCTCCAGGGGGGCGTTTCATCAGATCCGTCGGATCTACCGGTTGCGGCCCTTCCTGGATCGGGACGCCTTGCGCACGGTCACTCAGGCCCTTGTCACCTCTCGCCTGGACTATTGTAATGCCCTCTACATGGGGCTCCCTGCGGGGAGCATCCGGAGACTCCAGTTGGTGCAAAATGCAGCCGCGAGGGTGATTATGGGGGCGTCGCGTAGCGCCCATGTGACGCCTCTCCTGCGCGAGCTGCATTGGTTGCCGATGGCTCTCCGGGTTCGCTTTAAGGTTCTAGTTTTGACCTTTAGGGCGACCCATGGCATGGGACCAGGTTACCTTCAGGACCGCATTCTACCAACGTTCTCCAACAGGCCGGTGCGTTCCCACAGGGAGGGTCTGCTCCGGGTGCCGTCGGCCGCTATGTGTCGTCTGGCGGCGCCAAGGGGTAGGGCCTTCTCTGTGGGTGCCCCCGCCCTCTGGAATACTCTGCCACCGGAACTTCGTACCGGCACGGACCTGAGGGCCTTCAGGCGCGCGTTAAAGACCTGGCTCTTTGAGCAGGCCGGCCTGGGCTGAGATAATGATTTTAAATTTGATCTCCATTTTTAACTTTAAATTGGGTTTTAAGGGTGGGGGGCGTTTTTTCTAATTTTAGTCTGCAGCTGATTCTAATATTTAATTACTTTTTAACTTTTGTATTTGTGGGGTTTTTAGACGAGCTGTTCACCGCCCTGAGTCCCTTGGGAGAAGGGCGGTATATAAATGTAATTAATAAATAAATAATAAATAAATAAAAATTTAAGGTTCCTGTTATAGTTTACATTGTTTTTAAATGATTAAACAAACAGCTTTTGTCATTTGAGGTAGAAGAAAGATCAACTGCCCCTTTCATTATTTGCACTTCTGTGGCAGGCCTTTTGCCATACACTGGCCTGATTCCTTGTAGATGAAGTTTCAATTCCTTCAGAGCTGTATGCAAAAAAGATGGCTGGTAAGTTTGCTTCTCTGGATTGTAATTTAGGAAAGCAATTTGGAAGTTGGTCTCAACTAGTCTACTTGAACATTTTGCCTGATAATAGGGCCAGCCTTGAGTATATTTTAAAGCAGGAGTTTCCAACCTTGGCCACTTTAAGACTTGTGGACTTTAACTCTCAGAAGTCCTCAGCCTTTGCCAGTGGCCAAGGTTGGAGACCCCTGCTTTAAAGAGCTTTTCATTCCTGAAGCAGTCCTAGCTAAACAGGAATTATAGGGGGTGAATTTATAGACTAACACTTATAGTTAAAGGATTGAGTTGTAGTCTTATTCCTGAAGCTAACTGCTTTTACAGATCAGAGTCATTTTTACAAAGGGGAGAGTCTGGTTTATAAGGCAAATTTAAATCTGTTTTCTAAGATTGCAGTATAAATGCCCGCACATCTTTTATCAATGTCTATGTTTAATTAATATTTAATGACATTAATATAATTAAGTCTTATCTGTAAAAATGTACTAAGAAGTGACACATTTTCAAGTTATTTGAGCCAGATAGATGGAAAGAACTAGCTATGCTTGGCTGATTTTGAAAAGTTAAGCAAAATCATATGTGGTTTGTACTTAAGGTGAGAGAAGACCAGAAAATCTCAAGGTTGCAGGCAAAATAAAATCATCTTGGAAGAAAGCAATGTGAGACTACTTAGTATTGCCAAGAAAACCACATGGCAAGTCCACAAAGCAGTAGGAATCCAACTTGACTTGAATGGGACTTTACTTTTAAAACCATTTACTTATAAATGTCCAAAAGTTTTATGTAGGCAAAATTTCAGTCAGACCATGTTTTATCAAATCTCAGGACCAGAATGTTGCAGTATTTCTATTAAAATCCATAGAAATGATAGGTAAAGATAAACATATGAGTTAAAATCTGCAGAATGAAATGTCAACTTTTGCAGTGATGGAGGCTTCCCATCTTCAGACTGTATTCTTTTCCAATAAAAAAAAATCAAAAAGTTTCCTCATCCAGCTAAATACTGATTCCCAAATTCAGCAAAGATCATATGGATGTTTCTACAGATGAATATGAATAGTAACACAACTTTCAGATGCTGATTGAAATGTTGGTTTTGATGACTCTCTCTCTCCTATCATGAGTCATCACAATTCCATCTTGCTTTGCTCTGATTGTCATTCAGTGTTTCAAATTGTCTTCCTCTGCTTCCTTGTTTGAATCCACAATTGAGTAGTGATCTAAAGCAAACTTCATTTTCTGCACTCCACAATCACAGTGTGCCTTCCATGTGTATGTGCACATGCTTGTGGCTGCATTTCTTTCATACCTAAGAATAGCAATATACTGTAGAGCAGAGCAAATCAAAATGACCGGAATCTTAGGATAGCTAGCTAGTGGTTTGAATAGAATAGAATAACAGAGTTGGAAGGGACCTTGGAGGTCTTCTAATTCAACCCCTTGCCTAGGCAGGAAACCCTACACCGCTTCAGACAAATGGTTATCCAACATTTTTTAAAAAACTTCCAATGTTGGAGCATTCACAACTTCTGGAGGAAAATTGTTCCATTGATTAATTGTTCTAACTGTCAAGAAATTTCTCCTTAATTCAAAGTTGCTTCTCTCCTTGATTAGTTTCCACCCATTGCTTCTTGTCCTGCCCTTAGGTGCTTTGGAGAATAGCTTGACTCCCTCTTCTTTGTGCAGACCCTGAGATATTGGAACACTTCTATCATGTCTCCCCAGTTCTTCTTTTCATTAGACTAGACATATACAGTTCCTGCAACCGTTCATCATATATTTTAGCCTCCAGTCCACTAATCATCTTTGTTGCTCTTCTCTGCACTCTTTCTAGAATCTCAACATCTTTTTTACATCATGGCAACCAAAACTGAATGCAGTATTCCAAGTGTGAGCTTACCAAGGCATTATAAAGTGGTATTAACACTTCACATGATCTTGATTATATTCCTTTGTTTATGTATCCTAGAACCATGTTGGCTTTCTTGGAAGCTACTGCACACTGCTGGCTCATATTTAATGGTTGTCCACTAGGACTCCAAGATCCCTCTCATAGTTACTACTATTGAGCAAGGTACACATATACTGTACCTGTGCATTTAATTTTTCTTGCCTAAATGTATAATCTTATTTTTTTTCACCATTGAATTTCATTTTGTTAGATAGCGCGCACCCAATGTTTAAGTCTGTCAATATCCTCCTATATCTTAAGCTTATCTTCTGGAGTGTTGGCTATTCCTGCCAGCTACAAATCCATCTGGTGGTGATGCTGTCTAACCCACATTTTTCTACTTTATCTAGTAGTAGGTTATGGGCTACTTTATCAAATGTCTTACTGAGGTCCAAGTAAATTTTATCAACAGCATTCCTCTGGTCAACTAATTTTGTCACTTTGTCAAAGAATGCAATAAGATCAGTCTGGCATGATCTGTTTTTAGCAAACCCATGTTGGCTTTTGGTTATTACTTTGCTTCTAGGTGTTTGCTGATTTATTACTTGATTATCTTTTCCAAAATCTTCCCTGATTCTAAGTTTTTTAAAAGTTCTCTTTGATAATCTGCCACAAACTATATTACAATTTGGAATTCTTGCTACATTGGAAGATGGGAAAGTTATGGGAAATTATATATTTTGATTGTGATAGATATAGCAGTGCTAAATGATAGCAACATGTGGAAGAATGAATATGTGAAATTAGAAAAGTACCAGAGCTTGAAGGAGGAACTAGAGAGAATGTGGAAAGTAAAGATCAAAATGCTTGCAGTAGTAGTAGGAACACTTGGGGCTGTGACTCTGAAATTTGGAGAGTTGTTTCAACCGATCCCAAGAACAACATCAAAGTTCTTTATCAGAAGAGTGCAATGCTTGGAATAGCTAAGATACTGCACAGAACCTCAAGAGTTCTTAAGGGTTCAACTCCAGGGCTCCTAGTAGAAGATCTGAGTTTGACACATACCACCTATAAGGATGAGAAAGGAATTTAAACACATACACACAATCACAAACCCCCTCTCTCCACACACATACCATTATTTCTACAAACTAAGGTGTTATTTACCATTACAGTGTTATTTAAATAAACCACTTGTACTTATTCCAGTTATACAATGACCTTGGCTTAGCAAAATATTTCTTATTTCTGAGCTTTTTTGTAGTTCAACAGTATCCTTTCCTTATTTAATCAATATTTTGTTTAGCTATCTTCTTTAGTAGATAGTTTCATTTTAGCCTAATGAGGAACACTGAACCTTGGTCATACTATTCCTTTCTGATTCCCAGACTGTCCTTTTCAAGGCAACTTCAATCTTTTTCTTTTCCTAGACAGTCTGTTCTTCAGATCTCTTTTTCTAATTCTGCCTGCTCCTATTGAGTCTTTAGTTATGGATTCCCCCTTCCACCAGGGATCATCTATCCAACTGTGGTTGGTTTCTTCCAGTAGTTGTAGTCCATGCTCCTTGGTTCATGCAAGATCTCCAGTCCACATGGCACAAACATATTGCTCACCTTTGTCCGCGAAATCTGACTCTCATATTTTTTAGCAAAATGTGGATGTGAGTACTCAAAGGTGCATTAATCTGAGATTGTGTCCTGCAATGTACATGATTCTTTGTATAAAATTGGCAAACAGATAACAATTCTAATCTTGAAACCAATTACTACCTAATGTCAACATGCTGGTACTTCATTCACTAACCAAAGAAAAGGAAGTCCATCTGTTACAATGTTCTTTAGTGGAAAAAGCCATACTTTACTCCCTTCTGATCCTTGGAGAGAATTATAAGGATAACTAGACAGTTTATTGACTGAGATACAGAATAGTTCAAAATGCAGTCATTTAATGTATTGAAAAGAAAGAAAAAAATAAGAATGCTGAATTTTTGTGCAATAGTAGAAAACTATATTTGAAGGAGTCTGATCACAGATATTTGTGGCTACAAGGAGTATTACACTACCCGCATCTGATACAAAATAATATATTAAATATATTCCTGTCCATGTAGTAACAATTACTTTGATAAAAAATAATATATCTGACCAATTCAATTACTTATTTAATTTCTGAATATATTTACAAAAATTGTCTGTGGGAAATGCTAAAAAAGTAGAGATTTGTTTAATTTATGCCTTCTTTTTTGCTGTTGCATAACAACTAAATCAAAAGAAAGATGGATGAAAACATTTACCATGAATCTCATGGAAAGTAATGATCATACAGTATGGTGGGCATAATATTTTAACTATCACATGAAGCTATATGTATACACATCAGTGATGTCAATTAGCATTTTTATAAACTGTGAGAGAAAGGCTGGGTCATCAAATAAACAAGCAAAAAAGATGAGACTGTAAAATATGCAGTATTTTTATAGCAAGAACAATGGCTAAAACAGAGTAAGAGTTGCATTTAAAAGGGGGAAGGTGCAATAAAAAAGAGAGGAGAGAGTGCTAAACACACCATCTTCAGGTTCTGAATTAAAGACACAACACAAACCAAATAAATACATTACAAATGTATTCATTGCAGCTAGTGATGAAGTTAGAACTTAGGGAGTTGAGAATAATTTTTTTTAATAATAAGCTTAAGAATTTAGAGTACTTGAAATAAACAACAAAAAACTAACTAAGATTTTGATCTTAGAAAATTATAAACAGATAAGGAGGTTGAAATAAAATTGGGATATTGAAACTTTTACAATAAAATTTTGGAATTAATTATAAACTTATGGAAATGGAGTTCTATTTTGGTTTTTACAAGATAAAACAAAGATAAGCAATTTCATGATTTCAAAAACTGGATACCAAAATATTGCAAAATGTTATAACAGTGAAAATAGTAAAGAAGACTTTTGAAAAATGGAGTCAGAAATATGTAGCCACAATATCAACAATGTGTGACAGAATATAGTAGGGTGAATTCCCAGGAAGAGGAGATGCATTCCAGAGGAGTAAGAGGCAAGTAGGTCTAGTTATTTTGTGTAGAAAGAGGGTGAAGTTCCCAGATAGTTCCCAGAGTGTATGCTTGATTGGATAGCAATAGCACTTAAACCAGGGGTCTTCAAACTTGACAGCTGGTGGGATTCAAAAAGTTTTACTACTGATACTGTGGGCATGGCTTGGTAGGTGTGGCGTGGCGTGGCTTGGTGGGTGTAGCAGAGGAAGGATACTGTAAAATCTCCATTCCCACCCCACTTCAGGGCAAGGATGCTGCAAAATCTCCATTCCCTCTCCGCTCCTAGGGGAAAGTTACTGCAAAATCCTATTCCCTCTCCACCTCACTAACCTGCTTTCCAGCTCCAGGACAACAAAAAAAGGCCCAGCTGATCAGCTGGGACTTGGGAGGCATAAAATAGATGGGGTTGGGGCCAGTCAGAGATGGTATTTGCTGGTTCTCCAAACTACTCAAAATTTCTGCTACTGGTTCTCCAGAACTGGTCAGAACCTGCTGAATACCACTTCTAGCTTTAAGACTTTTAGACTTCAACTCCAGAATTCCTCCTCCAATCATGTTAGGTCAGGAATTTTGGGAGTTGAAGTCCACAAATCTTAAAGATGTCAAGTTTGAAGACCCTTGACTTAGACTTATATACCGCTTCACAGTGCTTTACAGCCCTGTCTAAGTGGTTTACTGAGTCAGCATAATAGAAAGCTTCAGTTTGGCAGGATTCTCTCTATAGCTGTGGAACAATAAAGAACTCCACTTGGAAGAATCACCATATATCTTTCTTGGTTCTTGAGTCTAACCCAATGTCAGTAACAATGTTCTCTTCTATATACAAAAGATGGTTTTTAAGAAATGAGTTGTAGAACAAATGTCGTTTAACAAGATAGAGATTTATAACTGACAAGCTAAGAGAATGACTTATAAAAGAAAGTGGCACTGGTTTTACAAAAGAAACTGGCTAAGATGTAGAACTTTATTCAATGGAACAATAAAAAAAAGTGAGAAATAAATTCTGTGACATATATGAATGAATTAAAAATTAAGACTGTTAGAAGTGAAAAGAAGGAATATAAGATTGGTTTATTTGATCAAGGTTGAGCAAATAAGATTTGTTGTTAGTTCTGGCAACCCTTAATGGAGTTTTTGCTGACAGTAGAGTCAGCAGAAAAGACGACTGTTTTGTTTTTTACAGATAAGAGATGGAATATGGATGAAGAGATAAATGTTGGTAATCTTAGAGTGGATGAAAAATCCAACTTCAGGATGAAAGTTGGAAGTTACTTCTTTATATATTTATTTTTTCTTTCTTTGTATTCTTATTTTTTACTGTACTTTTTATTCCTTCTTTCTATTTTCTTTTTTTTAAACTTTAGTTTGTATTAGATTTTTTACTGTCGTAAACAAAAATTGTTAATAAAATTATGTGTCAAAAAACAAAACAAAAAGATGAAGCTAGTAAAATCAACTGTAAAAAATGGCTCTATCATAGTTCCTTTACAGTTCCTTTTTCACAAAGAGAAGATGTGAATGCCTG
Source organism: Bungarus multicinctus (assembly GCA_023653725.1). Lineage (NCBI taxonomy): Eukaryota > Metazoa > Chordata > Lepidosauria > Squamata > Elapidae > Bungarus > Bungarus multicinctus. Next base: position 64,640,636 of record CM042836.1, on the reverse strand, counting down.
ACCATATTTCTTCAGCATAACAAGGCAATATAGTTTTTGTATTTGGCAACCTGAGAATTCAGCTGTATGACAAACTTATTAGTTATGCGTTTCCATATAACATAGTTCTGCAATTGGAAGTCTCCCTGAAAATAAAAGCCCCAAATTCATGCTGCACACAGGAGACACAATGTACCATTAAAATTCATGAACTCTAACTTCCACATAATAGTAAATTTAAATGCAGCATCAAATTTATTTTACAAGGCTAATATCAACCTTTTTGTTATTCTCAGATAGTTCTCCATTTCTAAGTATGCACTTAACTAACTCTTCCTCTCTCTCTCTTTCTGCTCCTCCTATCTTAATTAGCTTCACTTTAAAGGAGCGATTGTTTTATTTACTGAAGTATTGCCCATGTCTTTATGAATTGGAAGACTTATTAAAAAAACAGACAGTCACTGGACATTAGAGCACTTGAAACAAAATGGAATGGAATAATTGATTTTGTTCCAGGCTCGTGAAAAATACAGAGATATATAGGCTTAGACAAAATACTGAGGTTGGAATATTTTGTATTTGGAACATCTTGCATATTTCTAATAGATGCTCATTAAAAAGATACGCCTTATATCTTGGCAGTTGCTGCAAATAGCTAGTTAGATGCAAGCAAACAAATGAGCCAAAAATCTTCATGAAGAAATAATGAACTCAAGATAACCACTGTATCTCCTGCAATTCGTTCCCTTCTGGGATGCATGTGATTGCTCAATTTAGGAATCTCACAATTCCCTCAAGCAATCTTTAGACAAAACAATTCAGGCAACTGATACTCTTCATTATTTTCCCCCCTCTCTCCCATTCCTCAAAGATGAGAGAGGCCTAACCTGGATAAGGTAACCAAGGCTATTGCAAATAAAGATTTCTTTTCCCCATTTCTTCAAGGAATCAATTCTTTAGAAGCAATACATCCCATTCAGCAGTTTCCAAGAAATCAACAGAGCAGAGGTGTGTTAGATATTAAACAGAAAAAATATAATACCATTGAAACAGAATTGAAGTAGCCACTTGAAAAACTTTGATAGAGTTAGTATGAGGAAGATGATTAAGAACTTTGAAATATATGAATAAATAAATAAAAAATAAATAAATAGTAGAGGCAACTTTAAAGTATTACATTTTCATATTAATGCAGAGGTCACCAACAATTATCAGCTATTTTTTAATTTAAAATATGTATATATAATACTATATAATCCTGGACAGCTCATAAATATATAAAAAAAACATAAAAACCAAACAAACCCTTGGTGCCCCCAAAATAATGCTTCCCCAAACGTCAGATATGCTGGGCTTCAGTCAATGTGTACAGGAAGAGCCAAGTATTGTCCAATAAACGTGTCAGAATGGCCAAAGATCAAGAATTAGTAGTCCAAAAGTTCTTGTGGGCTTCAAGGAATCTATATTTACTAAAGACATTACAATGCAGTTTTCTATTAGGGAGCATACTTTGGGATAGCCAAATCTCCCATTATAGTCAATTTTCGTTCCTTATCTTCAATCTTTACATCCCACTTCCGTTGGCAGGAAAGCTAAACAATTATGAGCATAAGAAGAAATCCACCTTGAATTCCTGTAATATTTGTGCCCTATATTTTTTTCCTACCCATATGTAGAACTGTACATTTTATTTTATTTCAGCTGACACTCCAAGCCTCTCTGGATCTTTTTGAATCTCCTCTCTTTCATCTAAAGTATGAGCCATCCCTCCCAGTTCTTTGTTATCTGCAGTCTGTATAAATTTCAGTCATCAAGTCACTGATAATGTTAAACATCACAGACCCCAGGACACACCTGTGAATTTCTGCTTGAAAGTTCTCTCTAAGCTGTAGGGGAGTTGTTAATAAGTACTCTATGGATATAGTCATACAAATCAAGGTGTTGAGTTACATTATTTTTCAAACTGGGTTATAGGATTGCCTACAATCTCTATTGCTTTTCACCAGAACAGAATAAGATGTACTAGAAAATGAGTAGATCTTTTGGTACTCTGTGATATTCTGAGGTCTATGTTGAAGCTAAACAGGGTCTTAAGATTTATTTTGGACTAAAGAAGAGGGTTAAGTAAAATTCATACAAAATGCTAATTAAATATCTACAGATATATACCTGTATATTTCAAAAGATAATCTAATAGGATTGGAATTGCACTATATCTACAAACAAGATGTAAAGCACTTGACTTCAGATTAATGCAGGTCATATACATAGACAATTTTCCTGCTGTCTAGAGAACACAATTCTAACATTAAGGATAATATTATTAATTCTTATAATAATATTTCCAGAATAGATAGGACAGAATTTATATTGAGTCTACCTCAGAGTTTGATTCCACTTATTGATATCTCTACTCTGTTGGTCTATTGCTGCTACTTAGCAGCTGTTTATAGAATCCTTGAATTATACTGTTGATTCTTCAGGCATGTTCTTCTGTTCAGTGCAGAAGTCCAACTTAAAGCATCCCAGATGGGTGACTCAAATCTTTGCATGAATACATCCCATGAAAAGAAGACATCAGCTCTCTGAGTAATTTTAGAATGAGTGATTATAGTAAGCAAAAACAGATTCTAAACAAAAGATTCTGTTATCATCTACAATGATCTGGAGAACATAAAAGAAGTATGACAGTGATTTTCCATATGTTTATTAATAGCAGTTAAATCATACTTGAATGATTTTATCACGGAGCTGTCTGTAATAACAAGTAGAATTCTGTTTTGTTTTGTCTGGAAGTAAATTACTCTAGGAGATATCTCATCATTCAACATAGCACATACCCATCATCTATCACCAATGTCTCCAACATTTTTCATTAGATGAACTGGCAACTTTCAACTAAAAAGAACAAATGGACACAAATCATAAATGGGAATATAAAAAAACCACATGTAATTCTCCAAGACACTTGGCCACAAATACTTGACCACAAACCACTATGATGGCCAACCTTGGAATAGTTGAATATAATAATAACACAAGCATCTCCATCCAATGTATATTCTGGATGGAGAGAAAACTGAGGAGACGGGGATTTGAGAGATATGGGTGGGAAAATTTATCTCTGTTTGCTCTATCTGTCATTTTAGTATGGGGCAAAGGAATGTACAGTAAGATAAAAACCTAAGATTTATTCCTCACTGTAAGGTTTAAAGTGTATAATCAAGTGTTGGTTAAACAAAGCTAAATTATCCTTGTGGTCATAAGGGCTCTGAAGTTTGCATTTGTATAGAAAAGATTCTGCTGAAACCATACAAATATCAGGATATATCGATCTTCTGGCAGATCAAAGACAGTTTGGTGTTTTGTTTGGTGTTCCAGGGCACCTCTTTCTAGAATACACTGCATTACCCTTGTCCAAACCATGTCTTTTTCTCATTTCTTTCTTTTGCGGTTGATGAGCAGATTTGAGGAAACAAGCTCAAATATGATCATTACCTCTATCTCACAGGCTAATGGGCACTAAACCATAGCATGAATGCTTTTGTGTGTCTCTTAATTTCCAAAATTGCATTGAAATAAACATTATTTTTGAACAAATGCAATCTGTCTCTTTCCTGTTTCATACCTGTTTTTATTTATTTACAGAGCCCTTAAGCAGTACATGTCAGTTTTAAAAATCCTGTTAGTAATGACTTTTCTATTGATTTTCAGATGACTGTTACATCCTGTTTGTTGTAAATAGTGGTTACCATGACAAGGTGCTCTGTATTTCCACCATAAATATTGGCATCTGTTTTTAATCATTATTACTTCCATAAATCTTGTATACTTTTCCCCCAATATATTTATTCATAGAAAGTTGTAAACTTAACTTTGTGGATTGATCAGGCTCACCAAGACCACAAACTACAAGCAGATTTAAATTAATTTTGTGGCATGGAAAGCAGTAATACATGTAATTCTCTGAACAGTCCAACTTAGAGTTAAAATTTCATGTAAAATGACCTGTTAAAAAATAATAAATATATTATTGCCTAAATTTTGGGTAATGATAATGTGGTTCATTGGATACATATTATGTACATAATTTGTGGGGGAAGAAGAAGGAAGAGCAAAGACTTGGATGGACAAGAGAAATGGAGTTATACATTGATGGTGACATCATGGCATGAATTAGGTCTTGCATGAATAAAGTACTAATATATATTGATCCATGAAAAATATCATTTAATTACCCAGAAGGTTGATGGTCCTCATATGCCATCCCCAATCCAGCTGAGTTGTTAGTGGGTATACCATGGAGATAAAATAAAATGGGATGGAGCTCTTCAAATTACTACTGCTCTCTTACTAGCAGGTGAAGTTGGATAGAAAGGGCAAGGAAGCCATGCTGTCCACCAGTTCCTGCCCAAACCTTTCCCCATATTATATCTTTAAGAATAGCTAGCTCTTTTTGCTGTGGCACAATGCAACTCAGCTATGCTGACAGTACAATTGATGTTAGTATACTATTCTGCCAAGAAGACATTTTGAAGCCTTTTTCAGATTGGAAAGCATGAACCACAGTGAAAGCTGCAGAGAGATCGGTGTGTGTGTGTGTGTGTGTGTGAATGAGTGTGTGTGTAACAGAAAACTACAACAATAGCTTCTTCTATAGTAAAATGAGCTCAATAGCACCATCAGAGAAAGTTCTAACACTTTTTAGATTTTGGAACAGTAAATGGAAAAACATACTTTTCTTTTGAAAGAATATAAATATTTCAGAAAGTTGGAAAACAGATTTTGGCACAATATTAGAATAGAATAGAATAGAATAGAATAGAATAGAATAGAATAGAATAGAATAGAATAGAGTAGAGTAGAGTAGAGTAGAGTAGAGTAGAGTAGAATACTTTATTGGCCAAGTGTGATTGGACAAACAAGGAATTTGTCTTGGTGCAAATGCTCTCAGTGTACATAAAAGAAAAGATACATTCGTTAAGAATCAAGAATCATAACTTACAACACTTAATGATAGTCATAGGGTACAATAAGCAATCAAATCATATTAGGAAACAGTCAATATAGATTGTAAGGATACAAGCAACAAAGTTACAGTCATACAGTCACAAGTGGGAGGGGATGGGTGATAAGGAATGATGAGAAGGTTAATGGTAATAGTGGTGCAGACTTTGTAAATAGTTCGACAGTGTTAAGGGAATTATTTGTTTCGCAGAGTGATGGCATTTAAGAAAAAACTGTCCTTATGTTGTCGTTCTGGTGTGCAGTGCTTTATAGTGTTGTTCTGAGGGTAGGAATTGAAACAGTTTATTTCCAGGATGTGAAGGGCCTGAAAATATTTTTACAGCCCTCTTTTTGACTTGTGCAGTATACAGGTCCTCAACTAAAGGCAGGTTGGTAGTAATTGTTTTTTCTGAAGTCCTAATTACTCTCTAAAGGCTGTGTCTATCTTGCTGGGTTGTAGAACCAAACCAGATGTTATAGAGGTGCATATGACAGACTCAATAATTCCTCTGTAGAATTGTATCAGCAGCTCCTTGGGCAGTTTGAGCTTTCTGAGTTGGCGCAGAAAGAACATTCTTTGTTCTGCTTTCTTGATGATGTTTTTAACATTAGGTGTCCATTTTAGGTCTTGTGATATGATAGAACCTAGAAATTTGAAGGTTTCTACTGTTGACACTGTGTTGTCTAGTATTGTCAAAGGTGGTAGTATGGGAGAGTTTCTCCTAAAATCTACCACCATTTCTACGGTTTTGAGTGTGTTCAGTTCCAGATTGTTGTGGTTACACCACAAGGCACGTTGTACAACCTCCCATCTATATGTGGAATTATCTGTTTTTCATTTAGCCAATAATTTGTGAAAATGGCATACTGAACAGGAGTTTTGAATCAGGTCTCAAAATCTGGATGGTATATTGGAGAGAAAATTATTTTTCAACTGGAGAGATTGAAGCAAACATGTTCTGCTGTTTAGATAGATAGGGAGAACAAGAATCAACCTGCAGAATAATATGACACACAGTTAATAATATGATTACCCTTGATGGATGATGATTTGATGGGTATTAGATCATTTCTGCTCCATCAATGCTTCGAGAAATATTTGAAATTTTAAAGAGCAAGCACCACAATTGAAGTCTGCAAACAAATCATATTAATGTTTCTAGACAAGTAGAGTGAGATAATATTTTCTGGACCCATCCACTGGCTTTTTTCTGTTAGTGGGTGGAGATATTCTGTTTATTAAAAGATTTAGTAATTAGTCCTTAGAAGTAATGAGTCCTTAGAAACTAACACAGGAACATTTCTACATTTCACAACTATTTCAGTAAGTAACTGAAGCTCTGAAAAGTTTATTTTTTATCTATTTTATTTTAAATCCCTGCTATTTAATTATTTCTCAATTCTAGGTAGTGAATTATTTTAAGTGGATTGTATAGATGTATGCATAGCAGCATTTGCAGTAGATCTATAGAAGAAGCAAGGATCAGTAATAACAATAGCACTTTGACTTATATACTGCTTCATAATCCTTTACAGCCCTCTCTAAGCAGTTTAAAGAGTCAACATATTCCCCCCAACAATCTGGGTCCTCATTGTACTGATTTCGGAAGGATATAGGTTGAATCAACCTTGAGCCAGTGAGAATTGAACTGCTGGCACTTGGCAGAATTAGCCTGCAATACTAACCACTGTGCCACGAATTGGGTTGTTTCTTGTTTTGTTCCTTTCACACTACAAAGAATCATTCATGGTAGTCTTTCAATTAGAAAATATTCTTCCAGATTTTAACCCCAAAAGCAACAAACCTTAACAAAATGATGTGAAAAAACAAAGGAATATGACTACAGGTCAAACAAAATTGTTCTTCTTGGTGCATTTTAGAATGTATGGAGTATACAGTAATACTATTTTATGCATGGTTAAAGAAAAACACAAGCCATTATATAGCAACATTGGAAATCATATTGTCATACTTGGCTATGCTTTACTACCATTGATACGGAAAGGTTCATGGTTTCTCTTATCCTCATACTTGATGTTGTGTACTGACTGAGTCTTCACTCAGGTCCGTGCTTTGAGCGGGAAGCACGGACCTCTCCCATTGGCTGGAGCCGTTTGACAGCCGGTTATAAAAAGCGGCTGTCAAACGGCATCAGCTGTTGCCGCTCCAGCTGGCTGCCGTGTTAGCGCGGCAGTAGCGGTAACCCTTTATTCTTCTAAATAAAGTGTTAAGCTGAAACCTTGCCTTGGTCTCTGCCTGAGTATTTCCGTCGCTCCACAACACTGGCGACGAGGACGGGATACTAAATAAAGGCAAGCCAGGCAAGGAAGAGAGAAAAGAGCGGAATCACTAGCCGAGAGCTGAAATCGCTACAGAGTTGCTGCCTCTATCCGTGAAGCGCTGTCTCTAACTCGCCTGAGGAAAAACAACACAGCTGACAGAAAGATGATTTCGAATCCTGCATTCCCGCCCTTCAGACCGACCGCTGAGACATGGGAGTCATACAGGAACCGGTTTGACTGTTTTTTAGATGCTATAGACCTGTCAGAAATTTCTGAGCATAGGAAAAAATCTTACTTCCTAAGCTTTTGCGGAGCCACGGTTTTTGACACCGCAACAGCATTACTGGCCCCATGATCTATTAAGACTATTCCTTGGGAGGAACTGCAAGAAATTCTCTCAAATCATTACTCCCCTAAGCCTTCCAGAATTGCTAGGTGCCATGCTTTCAGAAGGCGCATCCAGTCAGAGGGGGAAACAATAGTGATTATATGGCAGCACTGAGAACAGCTGCCTTACATTGCGGGTTCAGAGATTACCTCGACGATATGCTGTTAGATCAGCTGGTTTGTGGCGTTAGAGATCCCAAATTACAAAGACGTTTATTAGCCAAAGGGGATCTAACCTTAAAGCAAGCCATAGAGGAATCCCAGGCTGCTGAGCTGTCAGCACTCTCAGCAGCTGAAATACAGGGAAACCCCAGCAGACTAGAAAATCCAACAGTATATTTTGAGGAACCCTCCACAGAAAATGGCTCAGAAGAGGCTACTGAGGTAAACCGCCTCAGACAGCCCAACGCAAATCAAAAAGAGTTCAGGCAAGGTATAAGCCAAACCCCACGTTTACAAACTACATGCTTAAGCTGTGGGGGCAACCATCTCAGGGCATCCTGCAGATTCAGGAATGCCATATGTTTAAGGTGTCAAAAGAAAGGCAATTTGGCCAAAATATGTCAGGCAGGGAAAACCTTCAATCAGCCACAAAGGCCCCAGAAGCTCATTCAATATCCTAGACAAATTGAGGACTGTTTCACATGCTACCAGTCTAAGATACAAAAAAAACAAATCTAACAAAATTAGTGTCACTGTTTCTATAGAAGGTAAACCCTGCAGAATGGAGGTTGACACCGGCTCTGCATTATCCATCATCTCGTGGGACACCTTAAAGAAGCTACTCCCCAGAATATCAAGACAGAAAATTCCAGCCTGCAATCTAACACTTCGGGACTACCAAGGCAGAACCATCCCTGTCATCGGAAAAGGCAAGTTCCTTGTCCAATTTCAAGGGTTTAAGGGTCACTTGCCTCTAGTGATAGTGGATGGCGTCCTCCCAAGCCTATTGGGACTAGATTGGTTCCCAGCCCTGGGCCTCCACATAGGGGGAATCCACGCCATTATGAGTTCAGAAGTTGAATCCCTGTTCAGGGACTATGCAGATGTATTCAGTGAGGGCCTAGGCTGCTACGTGGGAACCCCAATATCCTTCAGGGTAGACTCCCAGGCAGTACCAATTTGTTTGAAGCCCCGCAGAGTTCCTTTTGCAATTAGTCCTAAACTTGACAAGGAACTTGACAAATTAATTAAGCAGGGCATAATGAAACCTACAGACTTCTCAAAATGGGAAACCCCCATAGTAACACGGTTAAAGAAGGACGGAAATTTAAGGATCTGCTCTGATTACAAATCTTCGATAAACAAATATTTACAAGTCAGCGCGTACCCAGTCCCTGTGGTACAACATCTACTCCATTCCCTTGAGCCTGGCTCCATTTTTGCAAAGTTGGACATGTCCCAGGTGTATCAACAGTTTCCTGTTCATGATGAAACTGCTGAACTGCAAACAATAGTAACCCACAGAGAGGCTTTCAAATGCACACGCCTACAATTCGGAGTTAGTGTGGCCCCTGGAATTTTCCAGTCCCTTATGGAACGAATCCTGCAAGGGTTGCCAGGCGTTGTGCCTTACTTTGATGATATTCTGGTATCTGCTACCAATCAACAGCAATTACTACAAAGGGTCAGAAGTGTACTTGACCATTTTAGGCAATCTGGTCTCAAACTAAAAAGGGAGAAATGCACCATAGCCACTCCACAAGTGGAATTCTTAGGTTACAAGATTAATGCCAAGGGTATTCACCCGACAGAGTCAAAGGTCAAGGCCATTCACGATGCGCCTACTCCTACTAACAAAACTGAGCTTCAAGCTTTCCTGGGCCTCTTGAATTTCTATGCTTCATTCCTGCCCCATAAAGCTTCTGTTGCTGAACCCCTTCATAGACTTTTAGACAAGAACTCGCCATGGCGCTGGGGACCAAGGGAGACTATTGCTTTCCAAGAAGTCAAGTCATTGTTAACGTCAAAGGCCGTCTTAATCCAATTCAATAAAGACTTACCACTCATTCTAGCAGCCGATGCTTCTCCTTTCGGAATTGGGGCCGTCCTGAGCCACAGACTGCCTAATGGTGCAGAAGCACCTATAGCTTTCTTTTCCAGGACATTATCTTCCACTGAACGCAACTATAGCCAGATTGACAAGGAGGCCTTGGCTGCAGTGGCTTCAGTGAAGAAGTTCCATGAATTCCTCTACGGGCATCATTTCGAACTCATAACTGACCACAAGCCACTGTTAGGTATTTTATCCGGCACTAAACAAACTCCCCAGATTTTGTCCCCAAGGATGACCAGATGGACGGTTTTTCTAGCTGCGTATTCCTACACTCTAATCCATCGATCCGGATAAAGCCTTTGGCATGCTGATGCACTCAGCTGATGCCCCCTGCCAGTGCCAGTCGTGGACCCAGCACCAGCAACCACAGTCTTTCTCATCAACGAACTCAAGCTACCAATCACTGCTGCTGACATCGCTGCCCATTCGGCCAAGGACCAGGTAATATCCCAAGTCCTGGACTGGGTAGGGAGGGATGGCCTACAGCCCCTTATCCTTCAGACTTCCTACCCTACAAAGTACGCCAACAGGAACTTTCCTCTTTGCAAGGCTGTTTACTATGGGGAACCAGAGTAGTCATTCCCCACAAATTGCAAACCTCAATACTGAAGGTGCTGCATGAGGGTCACCCAGGAATTGTGCGAATGAAGGCTCTCGTCCGCAGCTACGTATGGTGGCCCAGCATGGATGCCCAAATCTCTAACTGGGTAAATTCTTGTCAGGCATGCCAGGCCACCAGGGCACTACCACCAGCAGCCACCCCTAGGACCTGGGAGGAAGCAGGCAGCCCCTGGTCCAGAATACACATAGACTTGGCAGGCCCCTTCCATGGGCGCACTTTCCTGGTGGTAGTAAACTCATATTCAAAATGGGTGGAATTGACCTTAATGCACTCCACTACGGAAGCAGTCAGCAAGGCACTGACTAGGATGTTCGCCACACATGGCCTTCCTGATTCTGTCGTATCCGACAATGGCCCCCAATTCACCTCCTGTGAGTTTGAGATGTTTCTAGCAAGTTTGGGCATCAGGCACATATTAGTAGCCCCTTTTCATCCTGCCAGCAATGGGCTGGCTGAGAGGGCAGTTAGATCTGCCAAAGAGGTGCTACAAAGATTGGGTCCTATAAACTGGCATACCAGGCTGGCCCAATACCTGTTGAGCCAACATACTACACCCTGCACCTCCACAAATAGGTCACCAGCCGAAGTATTAATGGGACGCCGGCTGAGGACCACTCTGGACAGGCTGCACCCAAATTATGCCCCATTGCTTTCCCTTGGGTCAAACAGCCAAGACAGAGGGTTCCTGGTAAATGACAAGGTGTTTGTCAGGAATTTTGCTGGGCAACCACTATGGTTACCAGGGCGTGTGATAGCAGTAACTGGTCCTAAGTCTTATAGAGTCCAGTTACCTGATGGACGGACCTGGCGGCGTCACGTAGACCACCTGAGGAAGCGTTGGAGCACGGCACCCAGAGGTCATCTAGACGGGCCCCATGCAGAAGCAACCACACCATTCGATGAAACCAGTTTCCAACCCACCAGGAACGACAGCCTACCAGATGGAGAAGCTGACCAAGGTGCAGACCCGGCTCCATCGTCAGAAGACACGCAGATGGCACAAGACAGCAACCCGGCGCCATTTTTGGCTGAGCCGAGAAGATCCGGACGAGTACGCAGGCATCCAATGTACCTGAAGGACTAAGCATGCTCTTCACTGGGAGGGAGGAGTGTTGTGTACTGACTGAGTCTTCACTCAGGTCCGTGCTTTGAGCGGGAAGCATGGACCTCTCCCATTGGCTGGAGCCGTTTGACAGCCAGCTATAAAAGGCGGCTGTCAAACGGCATCAGCTGTTGCCGCTCCAGCTGGCTGCCGTGTTAGCGCGGCAGTAGCGGTAACCCTTTATTCTTCTAAATAAAGTGTTAAGCTGAAACCTTGCCCTGGTCTCTGCCTGAGTATTTCCGTCGCTCCACAACACTTGAAGTACCTTTAAATAGGATTTATTATGAGTTTTTTTCAGCATGAGGAACATTTTCTGGTTTACAAATGAATCAGTAGCTTTTGCAGTTTCCTGGAGAGTCCATTCTTCAAAGATTAATTACTGAAAAATTATGTTGCAGCGCTTTACAAAATGTTACTTAACTTTGCTATGTTGAAACCCCATTCTTATAAGCCAGCCTTCCCTCATCTGACATTCTCAAGATGTATTTTCCTATGCATTTGTTTTTTGCGGGAGGGGAGGGCAGAAGCCATAGGCTTGTGTTGTTTGTAATACAAAGGCCCATTATGAGTGGCCACAGTTGCTACTAGGAATCTAACTTTCTATGATAAAAGTGCTAGTGCAAAATATAAGATAGCACTAATCCCGTCTGTTGTTTAAAAAGGAAGGATGAGGAAAATATACAGCTCCCAACTCTTCTCACACTCTTCATATGCATGATTATGGTTGCTATGACTATGCTTAAAGAGTTTTGTATGCGTAATTCATAACACTGGATTGCAATGAGAATCCTACACAGCATTCATTTGGGTGTTTATATGCAAATCTCCTTCCAACTATGGATAAACCCAGCCTGGTCATAGAAGTAATTTTATTTCACAAAAGAAGACAGGTTCAATTGCCCCGTTTTTAGGTTGGCCCATGGGGAAAAATATGGTCTGAAAACTAGAATTGCTATTACCTGTCAGAATATTGGCAAGTAACCATAGTATTGAGATAGAGGGACCACATATTTGATGGGGTGCAATGATTGTCATGGGCATACTCCTAAAACTGTGGAAGCTTGATTCTGCATTTATATGATCCTAGCTAAAAGTGAATAGAAAACAGCTGAGACTCCAAATTTATTTTTTATAATGTTAATGTTCCAGCTGCTGCAGTTGTATACCATATACTGTAAACTATTGAGATTTTGGTTGATTACAGCAGGTATAGCTGTAATAATAAATGATAAATGAATATATTAGTTGCATATAGAGTACTAATTTAGCTCTGACTTGAATTTGGTCTCGAGACACATAGTAAAGTCTTCCTTTGAAGTTATGGGCTCAGTTCATGATTTATCTGCAAGCAATAATTCATGGTCCCTGATGAAGCATGTTTATCTAGTCTACTTCAGAACATATATCTGATTCAATGAATGCATCAAAACAACCTTTTGCACATAAATCTGCTGTGTTCGATTGCTACAAAAGTCTTTTATTATATATTCATAATTCATCCAAGCTTGAAATTCCCTCTCTGCATCTATGAAACCAGCATCACATTTGGGGTCTTGCAAGGTTTTCCAACGAGTGAAACAAAGCAATGAAGTTAACCTTGGTCAACAGCTTAACAAGGGAACCCATTATTTCCTAGTAAAAGTGTTGTATGTTGAAGATACGATATACTCAAAACAAAGGCAGAATTTTCTCACCCCGATGAATCTGCATGGTTGATTATGAATGAATAAGTTTTAAATTTGCAACTTGCATTTCAGAAAGTTTCAAACTAAGGCAGGCACCAAGTATTTAGTATAGATCAACACAACAGAAAGCTATCCAGGGAAACATCAATTTCTGCTTGTCGTCGTGTCATGAGGCTTAAAAACAAGAGACAATAGGGAAAAAATAGAATGATCTGAATATAATGTGGTATTTACAACTCTTGAGTAAAAAGCTGCCTCAAACTGACAACTGCCTAGAACAGAAAGGCAAGCTTTAGCCTCTAAAGACAAATAGACAGGAAGCATTTTAGACCAGCCTGGGGTCTTCTTTAGTGATATCTTGCATAAAAGGAAAATAAAAAGCAATATACATGACTATTTTCTAGCCCCATAAAACCTTTTTCCAGGATTTTTGTTGCATCCACAGAAGATGTGCTAGCAGTAGCTCATGGCATAAAGTTTTTGCAACCCTGTCCTAGAGGTGTAAATAAAATACATAAAGATAAATTTGATTGTTAATTCATTAAAGAGAAATTCTTTCATTTTCTTTTCCTTTCTTGCCTTAACAAAGTGAAAAATTGCAGCAGGTTTTTGTAAAAATAGTTGACAAAAAGCATGGTAGTCATTAGAGGTTCTTCTATTTGATATCGCATTACTGCCATTTTCCCCTTCAACATGTCCCACATTGGCATAATGTTCAGATGAGAGCAAAATGCCAAACTTCCCTTCTGCTGGAATCAGATAAATATTTTCAATAGTAGGAATCTATAAGAATGGAAGTTAAAAAAAAAAAAGGGGGGGGGCATTCCATTCATATCTGATATCTACTTTAGCAGTTTGAATAAACTCTGTTGGACCAATGTTTTATGTTTTTGAAAGGATTGAAAATTACTAATTGAAGTAATTAGCAGGTAGCTGTTCCAATGGCATTAGTACAGTCCAGTGTTTCTCAACTTTAGCAACTTTAAGATGTCTGGATTTTAACTCCCAGAATTCCAAAGCCAGCTATGCTATGCTGGCTGGGAATTCAGGAGGTTGAAGTCCAGCTGTCTTAAAATTGTCAAGGTTGAGAAACATGGTATAGTGCATCAGTATCTAACCAGGCTTAGTTCCAAAGTTAAAGATTTAGGATAGAGAAGATAATAGAATTGCTAATTGTAGATACATAGTTCAAATTTAAATTTTTTACATATTTAGCCTCCCCTCTCTGAATTTGAAAACAAAAGGAAGAGAAATATAACAACAATTCAATAAATGTGATATGGCATTTCCAAACCACACTGCTCTCCTAATTTTAGCTTAGGAAACCAGAGGGGAAAAATATAGGACTGTTCAGAGAGTGTTGTGAGTGTTTTAGGACCTTGGCTGAAGAGTAATAAACCATGCATCTTTGTTTATGGGGGTGCATCAATTCAGTGAAGAGAAAAACTTCACACTAAAATTGTAATCCATAAATCTGTACTATAAAGTTTCATGGTCAACAATGTTGAATTGTCTTTCTAACATAATAAGGGCCTGAGCCAACCGAAAACTTCAGTATTGGAAAACCTTTATCTGTTCAGACAAATTCATGAACTTGACTAATATTAGTATCATATACATGACCACATAGCCAGTTCTTTATTTCATTTTATTTCTCCTTTAAAAAAGGGAAAAAATGTCCAAGAAATAAAGTAACATCATGCTTTGCTCATAGTGAATCTTCTCCTACACTCAATATCTTTTCAGCACAGTTTGAAACCGGATTGCAAATAAGTACATGTAGTTATCTCTGTACATATAGATTGGCCTACAGATTCCATATTCACTTCAATGTATTATTTTATCTATCTATAAGGGGTTTGTTTAGGTATGCTTTTTATTATTTCTCTAATAATTCTATTATGAGCAATGTTTGAATAAGTAGAACATCTGAAATGTAGAATAATAATAATAACAACAATGATAATAATAATTGTGATTTATTAAATTTATTTACCACATGATTCCCAGTGACTCCAGGCAGTTTACATATTGTTTAAAACATCAAAAACAAGCAAACTTTCAAGAGATAGAAAGAAAGGTAAATTATGTCAGGATGACAAAATTAGATTGCACTTATGTCAGGAACGCCGAGGTTCTTCTAGATTGAAAGGATTAGCTGGTGACATCACTGTTGCCCAGAGGATGCTCAGTTGGGAGCTCCTTTCATTTCTTTGGCAGAAGCTGGAACAAAGAACTAGAAGTCACTCCTCCCCATGGCAACACTCATATCTCAAATATGGGCTTGCTGCCTGTCAAGCTAGCATTCTAACCACGAAAGCCACTATGCTCCATACAAAATTAGATGAGGACAAAGAAAAGCAACCCGTAGTCTAAAAGACAGTCTTATTTATCATCACCAAAAATCTAGATCAGACTTCATAAGGAATCTCATTCCAGAGAGCAGGTGTGCTTCCAAAATTCTGTCAGATGGCATGGTTTAATTGAAACAAAAGGTAAAGATGTCAGAATGACAAAACTGGATGGGAAGAAAGGAAAACAATATCAACTGGAACTGGTCCCAGAAAAAGGAAGAGAACCAATATAGAATAACGTTTCCAGTCCCCAACTTATGGAGCCAACTCAAAACAGTGTGGTTGTCAGCATTAAACACTGCTGAGAAATGAAGGAATACAAGGATGGATGCCATCACCATCCCAGCATAAGCACCATGAGCATTCAACAAGTATGATCAAAGCTGTCTCAGTTGGCTTGAAACCTGATTGAAATGGATCTTTATAGTATTTCCTCTGCAGACTATCTTTTCAACAATCTTCCCAAAAAGGGAAGATTGGAGCTTGGTTGATACGTATTGAAAACTATTGGGTCGAGAATAAGTTATTGAGGTAAGGGTAAATTTTGATGTTTTGCTACCTTTATCACCACAAAGTAATCCCCAAAATGATCTCTTACCTATTGTATGTTTGGTTAGACTGGTTTGCTCTTCTTCCAGCACTCCAGGTATGATGAATGAATCATGTGCCAGAGATCCTCAGTAAACTAAAGGGTAACCTGGGGTCAGTATGGGGGAGATACTGCATAGGAACAATAGGTTCTAACTAAGGTTCCAGCCATGCTCCCATTGCAGACAGCGACTAGTGTCTCAGCTGAAGTGCTCATTGGGAAAACAACAAGAGGTTTTCTGGAACCTCATTGGTTTCATCAATCTTTTGATATAGATCAATCAAATGGATCCTGTCTGTCTACAGAGAGTGCTTCTAGGTTGAAAGATTGGCTGGTGAGTTGAAAGACAATCAGATAGTGACCTGTCTCGCAATTGGGCTGATATTAATATCTATGGAGATTCTCAATCGTCCAGGTCATTCCCAAAGGTGCTTTTTCAAAAGGAAACTGGACTTTCTTGATTTTTTTCATTGAAAACATTTCACTTCTTATCCAAGAATCTGAAGTGTTAGACTTGAAAAAGCTTCTTAGATGAGAAGCAAAACGTTTTCAAAAGAAAAAAAACAAGAAAGTTCAGTTTCGTTTTGGGAAAGCACTTTTGGGATGACTGAAGTTAATGTCATTCATTGAGAGATCAGATCTCAACCACCCCAAGAAAAAAACCCAGATTCCAGCTGTAGCCATTGGTATTCATTGGGCCACCAATAGCTTGGGTAGATCCATGATTGCCATAGAATAGAATAGAATTCTTTATTGGCCAAGTGTGATTAGATACACAAGGAATTTGTCTTGGTACAAAGGCTTTCAGTGTACATAAAAGAAAAGATACATTTATCAAGAGTTAAGAATCATAAGGTACTTTGTAAATAGTTGGACAGTGTTGAGGGAATTATTTGTTTAGCAGAGTGATGGCATTTGGGAAAAATCTGTCCTTGTGTCTAGTTGTTCTGGTGTGCAGTTTGTTGTAGTTCACCTGCAGCCGATAAGATCATGGATGAAGGCAGCTTTGTAACACACTGATCTGGCATTCAAAAGCAACATCTCTATCCCAGGGCCACCAAAGATCACCCATCAGGTTCTGAAGAGAGAGACTGTGGGCTAAACAGCAGGCTGCTTTCAAGCAGAGCCATTATCCTTGAGAGTATCCCACGATACCTCCCTTTTCCCTTAACTGTCAAGATGGTTCTTCCTTCCCTTTGTCACATAAATGGAAATTCATATAGATGAATTAGTAATATCAACTGAAAACCAGATCTATCAAGTGGTTCTCATTTAGTTTTTTCACTAAGTTGCAAGGAAAGAAATGCCACTGAATTTTTTCTTCCTTTCCCAAAATATGAATAGTATCAGTCTAGAAGGAGGGAGAGAAAATGTGCTGCCTTTGTGAATTATGGAAATTTGATTTCTGATTCTTTTAAAATCTATTTCAATATTTCTCTGGGAAAGATAATTATCAACTTTAAAATACATTAACTGAAATTTAGGGATCTTTTTTCCCCAAACCATTTTTATAATATTTTGACTGAATTAATATAATTCTTAATGACAGAAGTAAGAGATTATTTTCGCTGTCTGTAGAGACTATAGAAGGGAACTAAATGTAATATAAAGGCTTTATAAATTAAAAATTAATAAAAAAATTAATAACTTGAAAGTAACAACCTGCTAATTTTCCCATTACAGCTAACCATTGTGGTTATTTCCTAAGAATGATTAATGGATTCATCAGTTCAGAAAAGAAAATATATAACAAAACAAGAATATATTTGTAAAATGCTTTTTCCTCATCAGCAAGGACATTTTATCACTTGTTTATTAACAAAGACATGTCTAAAATTATGAAAATCACTAGAACATACTTATACCTTATACTTATACCTGTTATTTATACTTATACCTGTTATCTAATAATTGCTTGGCAAAATAAATAAATAAAATAAAAACAAACCTCAGTTCTCTGACAGCAGTTCGAACTCTGATATACACAAGCTTCAGTAGACAATGCTGATTTTAGACTTCTTATATTTTTTCCTGAGAATTTTTATTTATCTCTTAAAAATAAATCAAAATGAAATCATAAATAAAACCTTCATTTACTCCTCATGCATTCTATATACTGAAGCCCTATATATCATCTTGATTAAAGATATATCAACACGATGAACATTGATCCTCATTATCCCCAAGAGTCAAATCTGATGCAATGGTGTTTAATAGACTGACAGAGAAAAACTCTGTATGAGGACATGGGCACACTGGACTATTAATATTAATAGGTCACAAGCATGCACATGGACAGATGGGTCTAAAGGCCAAGAATCTCCAGCTATTTTATCCTACGTGTCCTTTTGGAATTTAGAGAATTAAGGACATTGTAATAGTTACAAAACAGCTATATAACAGCATAGCTAGTTATAACAGGCCAAGATATGCTAATCACCTTAAAGGGATGCTAATTAATTTACATGGTTTTACAAGCCATCTTCAAATCGATATTTGAATATTTGTGGCTTCAGACTATAACATAAATTTAAGTCTGAAATATGTTAATGCCAACATGGATCTACATTTATTTTTAGCATCAGATTACAGAATGATACAACGTATGGTTTTACTTCAGATATTTGAGGAAAATCTTAAATTAAAAAAACACACATA
Source organism: Bungarus multicinctus (assembly GCA_023653725.1). Classification (NCBI taxonomy): domain Eukaryota; kingdom Metazoa; phylum Chordata; class Lepidosauria; order Squamata; family Elapidae; genus Bungarus; species Bungarus multicinctus. Next base: position 64,621,914 of record CM042836.1, on the reverse strand, counting down.
CATATCAATAGGAACCTCTCCTTCTGATCCAAATTTATATTGTTAAATAACATTATGAACCTGATTTTGATTGTGTTTTAAATTGTTTGTTTGGAATTTTATTGGTAATATGTGTTGAACCTTTTACGTTGATATCGCCTATAGGCATCTCTCTCTCTCTCTCTCTCTCTCTCTCTCTATCTGTTACTTGATTATGTTTATAGAAGAGAAAACACATTTAAAAGTTTTTGTTGTTTGTGAGTATGCTGTTTTTTAATGTTATATTAATGTACTGTTCGTTTTGTGAAAGAAAAAAGAAATCAATTCTCATTCAATTAGGTATTAATATTGCTTACACAGAACTCTTGCCATGAAAATTCAAGTGGTGTCTTTTCTCTGTATGCTTACCCTTTGTGTGTATGTGTGAAAGGGTTATACTTTATGAAAGTGTCCTCTGTTTTCCCGATAAGAGTGTGGCTTCCATTTAGTATGTTGAATGTACTAATTCTTTCATTCAAAGAGGATTTAATTGCAGAAGCCATAACACATTTTCCAAGATACTTAATGTGCCAACTCAGGAGTAGAAGCAGGGGTCAACAAAAGTCAGACCAGACTTTTCATTTTCTTAAGTTCATTAGAACTTTTCTCACAGGGGAGAAGTTGATGCAGCCAGGAGATCCTAAAGGACACTAATTTAATGTGTAACAAGCGCCAACCAGTTTCGCTGAAACAGAAAGTGCAATCAATTAGTGGTGAAATATGGGGTTTCAGAAAGGACTGTTCAAAGACCTAATGGAAATGGAGATGAGGGGAAGAAACCAAATAAAACTACCGAAAGTGAGTTAAAGCTTGCAGGGAAAAGATAAGGGAAACAAATTACAGAATGAGAAATTGCTAAGCGCTAAAGAGGAAAGGAATAAAGATGCAGCTCATATGCAGGTGTACAATTTTCATTCAATGAAGCAAAAACCTTATCAGAATGACTGCATCCAGAATTTGGTTCCCATCTTAAACATTTTTTTTTTGCAGCAGAAATTGACTCTTCCTCAGAATTTTTTCACAAGACAAATATTTAGATTCTTATGTCCATTAAAAAAATGAAGAGGACAGGTCTTGAAAAAAAATTGCACGAGAAGAAACATTTCCTGCAAATCTAGCTAGAAATGAAAGAGGAGGAAGAAGAAAAAAAGAGAATAAGTGACAGAAGGATAATTTAAATGAATAAAATGAAGAACAAGCAGAACATGAATTAATTAGGAAATCAAAGTTCCTTTTTTCCTGTAACCAAATCAGAAACTACTGGTAGTCCTTGACGTATGACCACAATTGAGCCCAAAATATTTGTTGCTAAGCAGTGGTGGTATTCAGCTGGTTCGCACCGGATCAGGCGAACCGGTAGCAAGAATTTGGCGTGGATCGCCAAACTGGTAGTAACCTCTGGCTGGCCATGCCCCCTCACCCGGTCGCCCTCCCGCCCAACGCTTGCTCACCCCGCCTGCCTGCCAGACATTCGCATAAGGTATTTCTTTCTTTTTTTCCCCTCCCGACAATTAGCTGTAGATAAGATCAGCTGTGCCGCGATTTCCCTTGCTGAGGCCTAAGAAGGCAAAAAATGGAAGGATGAGCTCAGCCCCCCCATCCATTTTTGCCTTCCAGAGCCCCAGAGGAGCCTTAGGGGAGCAACCCCCCCCCCCAGAGGCTCCTCTGTGGCTAGGAAGCTCCCAAAATCGGGTGGGGCTCCAAAAAAAGCCACACTCACCCAGTCACATGGCCACGCCCACCAAGCCACACCCACAGAACTGGTAGTAAAAGTTTTTGAATCCCACCTGTTGCTAAGATAAACATTTGTTAAGTGAATTTTGTCCCATTTTATGATCTTTCATGCCACAGTTGTTAAGTTAATCATTGCAGTTGTTAACTTAGTAACACAATTGTTAAGTGGATCTGGATTTTCTATTGACTTTATTTGTCAGAAGGTTGCAGAAAGTGATCACATGACCCCAAGACATTGCAACTGTCATAAATATGAATCAGTTGCCAAGCATCTGAATTTTGATCACATGACTACAACGGTCGTAAATGTGAACTGGTCATAAGTTACTTTTTAAAGTGCTTTTGTTTCTGTGAACAGTCACTAAATAAACTGTGGTAAGCTAAGGACTACTTGTATATTTTTCTTTGCAACTCTTTACAGTATTAAAGAGCCCTTATAATATACCTCCTCTACTTGGACATATTAAATACCCATGTTACCTGAAACAGGAAATGAAAAATGATAAGAAGATAAATGTATTGGTAAAATATACTATAATGTATAGTTAAATATCTTACATTGTGTTAGAGTTCATTCATTTCATAAGTCCATTACATGGTTTGACTAGTTTTTTTAAAAAAATAGATTTTATTAAATTTTTCATAAAATAAAACAAGGGGAAAAAAAAGAATGAAAAAGGAAGCAAATAGGGAAGGGAGTTTATAAGTGAGTGAATGAATGAATGAATGAATGAATGAATGAAACAGTTATAAATATGAAATGCATTAAACTTTGATCTAAACTTCAGTGTTACACAATATTCTTATAATCACAAACAAATTTAATTGTAAAATCCCCTGATTAATATAGCATTATTTTGGTTTCTAACAAAAAGTGATTGCCACATAGAAACAAAACTAGACAATATCTTTTCTTTAATCAAGGTAGTTGATTTCCTACTTTCTTTCGTGGAAATTTCTATATCTTTTCCTCACTGGTCATACAAAAGCATCACTGAAGTTCTCATATATGAAAACGAAGTCCCATGTTTTTTCTCCAACTGTTTATCCATCAAATGTAAAGAAATACACCATGCAACTGGAAACCACTGTTGCTTCTAAGACATGATTTATGATTTATTATGCATGTGAATCACACTGTGTGACCCAAACCATATTAAAAAATAATATCTTATGTGTGAACATTATCTGTACGCCTATGATACTCTCTTTTGATCTACATGCATAATACTTTAGGGCAGCACCAGGAAAGTAAAATATTGTCCAGTTTGCAGCCAATGGAAAAGCATTATGAGTGAAAAATGTCAGCCCATGTTTTTCACTGGATTTTTGGCCTTCTACTTGCAATAGGCAAATTTTACTAGCAGCACTTACATATCCTTTGCTAATCTCGAGAAGCTTAAAAAGTCAGATTTATTTGTATTTAGATTGTAGTATTAGGGCTATAGATAAGAACTTAAAGACTCTATTGATATTTTAAAAATCTTTCATTTGTGCATCCCTGGGAAACATGTTCTTACTCTCTTTATATTGAAGATAAAAGAGATATATCATTTAGGTACTGCAGTAAGACTTTAATATTGAAAATCAATGGTTTGTCATATAAATCAGATGGTCAGAAAAGTATTTAACTTAATCAGAAGTTCTGGGGAAGGAAGAGATTAGGAAACCAAGTTCTACAAAATTAAATTAAATAAGTTAGAAGTGTTTAATTTGAACAGAAGATAATTAAAAAGTAGTAAGATATCATCTTCAGATATTTAAAGGATTGCTTCACAGATAATAGAGAACACTCTTTTTTACTTGTTTCATATGGAAGCAATTAAATTCTGAATTATAATATTACAACTAACAAACAGGGATTTATTTGATTAAATATTTAGAAAAAATATATTTTGTAAGCACTTGGAAAAGAAGCTATTGCTTGTTGGGAGCTAGTGTGAATCTATTAAGAATAAACCATGCCAAAGCAATCTGATTTCCTTTTTGATAAATAATTAGTTTAGTGGACCATAAAATGCCATTTGAATTCAGCAAAGCATTTTACAAAGTCTCCCATAACATAGTAATAAACAAAATTAAAAACTGAGCCATTGTTATTTGAATCCAGAGCAGGTTGAACAATTATATCAAACCATTCTATGTCGATTATTTTGCATCTAGCTATAGGAAAGTGTTGAGTGGCTGTACCTAGGACTCTGTTCTATGCCCTGGGCTGTTCAAAATATTCAGAAATAACTTGGATGAAGCATAGAAAAGTTTGCAGATAGGGAATAGCAAACAATTTAAAGGAGAGTATTAAGATTCAGCATTATATATATAAATAATATGATATATAAGATATATGCATTTGTTCATGCAAAATCATTGTTATGAATATAAATGTGATTTGTATTTTTGAAAATTACAATAAAAACAAATTAAAAAAAGATTCAACAACAACGGGCATAAAGCAGCAAGATAAATTTCATGCAGGAGAACTGAAAAGTCTCACATTGGGTTAAGAAAAATGAAACATGAAATGAAAACTGAAACAAAATTAAATGAAATTGGCGGGCTGTAGTACTAGAGGTAAGGATTTGCGTTTCTTGGTAGTTTAAAGTGGAATATGAGCTACTAGTGTAAAACTACTATCAAATAGTTAAAGCAATCCTAAACAATAAAGATGAGAAAGAGTTTGGATGGCAAAAATGGAAAGAAAAAATGACAAAACACCTCCAACCATTTCTCATATGTTTAACTTGGAAAAGTGAAAACCTGAGGGAAGGGAGTCTGGGGTGGTGATATAGTACTGCCTTCAAATATGAAAGGCTATCATGTAGAAAGTGAAGTAGAATTATTCCAGAAAACAGGAGACAAACCTCTGCATTTAAAGGAAGTAGATTTTAGTTAATCCTTGGAGAAAAATTCTTAATGGTAAGAGCTATTCAGTGATGGAAGAAAAATTGGTGCCCTGGCTGAAATTAGTCTTTCCAGTCACAAAATGATCCTCATAAAATTACTGTCTAGAAATTGTTTTCTGGGAGAGCCGTGGTGGACACTTTTCATCAGAACTGTAGCAGATTATGAAAGTTTAAATTACACATGTATCATTATTATTCTGAACAAGGATGTTCATAACTGCTATTTTAATTTTTTAAGTGAAATATGATTACATGTTCCACAAAATGTCTAGCATAGTCCCAATATTCTTTTTTTTCCAATCTTTGCTTTACACAATGAGCTGCTTCCCTCACAGATAGCACCCACCTTTATCAAGTATTAATAGTTGTTGATAATTAACAAAGACACTACTCTTCTTTACACTGTAAAAAAGCATATCACCATTTCATTCTCTTTGCATCTGTTTTCCCCTTCAAACTATTACTGCTGTTTCTTCACAACAAAGAACAATTTCAACCTTTCCTCCTATCTCCCCATGACCCATTAGCTGTATTAATTTCGTTAGGCAACCCAGTAGTAGATTGGTTCACCTAACAAAATAAAAGAGAAGGAAAAATCAAGGAAGTTTGAGACAGTTATGTGAATATAAGCTTGAGTAGTTTAATGAAGACCATCTAAGATAAACAAAAGTTCCCAGAATGTGGTTCATTGGGTTGGAAATGTCATATGAAGCTTTAGGTAGTCAAGAAGCTATACTTGAAACCACCATTCTCAGTGTGACAAAAATAATCTCAATCTAATTTATTCTTAAATAAAGGGATGAACAATTTTTGCTTCTTCTTTGAACAAGAATAACCTTTCATTCAAAGAACTAACTTATGTTCTCCTAATTATAGTGAGAAGATCATCCAATGGTGTTTTTCAATTAGTCTGGAAAATTAAGAGTAATTTGAGAAGAAGATTTTCTAAAGCAAGCCTAACAGCCATGATAACTACTCTATCAAACATTAAATACAGATTTAATATTCCTCTCCATAAAAATTGTTTTGTATACAGCTCAGCTGAGGAAACCGAAGGACTGGTTTAGACACCTGTACAAGGATTTACACCTGCAATAGTTCCATGAGGAGGAAGTGATGTTTAACCCAATAAACTCGCTAGGACAAATGAAGCTTCTCAATGTTGAAGGGCATGAGCTCAGCAGCACTCTTACAAGATGCAATAGAAAAGCACCATCTACTGTATGCCCACAGAGAAACAGTCAGATGTAAAGATAGGTAATCTTCCTATCTTTAGTAAAAAATTGGCCTTGTGTTCATGAATCTTTTAATGAGTATTCAGTACAATAAAAAACCATGCTTTCTAGGATTTGTGTCCTGATTTGTAATGTTTAGGTACATATAAAAATAGTATCCGACATCATTGTCTATGTACCTTAATCTATTACCTTCTAGAACTGGAGACCTCAGAATTTAAGATCTATTATTATAACTTAATTTACTGTCCCTACTATCACACATACATGCAACAAGGATTTTCAGCCTGTTATAGCCACCAAAAACCTGTTGAAGGAATTTATTTCAAAGAAAATAATTCTAATCAAATAAAAGCAGAAGACAAGACACGTCATCAATTATCAAAGATAATTACAACATTGAGGAATTTAACATTAGAAAAGTACAGTTCACACATCTGTAGAACATCTACCGGTAGTTTTCGATGCGATGTTCTGTAGCTGAATCAACATGAAGAGTGTTTCATTAGTTCTTCTCCAACGTTTATATCAGAGGGGGACTTTAATGGGTGTACAACATTAGTCTTAGTAATCAACTCCTGACATGTTTAAGGACATCTCCATTTAGTTTTCTTGGCAACAATTTAGAAAAGGTTTGCCTCCAGGATGATGATGATGATTTCCCAAGTGTAGACCACAGCTCTGAGGTTTTCTTTAATCCTCTTCTTCCATCCAAATCTAACCATGACCATGTTTAGTTTTACAAGGTCAGTTGGACTAAATAATCCCATCCTTTATATCACCTAATTCCAGTTTTGTTTCTTTTTTGTATCAAAGGATGAAACAGAATCTGGAAATCTGGGATTTTAAATGAATGGAAGCTTTTATATATGTAAATTTCAAACAATGCACCCATCATTCACAGTATCACAGTGTACTCTCAGTCTTCCCTTAATTATTCTATATTTGGGAGTCTGTATACTCTTAATGCTCCATAAAAGTAGCATTAGATAAAATTCCAATTCACTTTTTAAATAAAGCAAAGTGTTAAGAGTTTGGCAAAAACCTATCTTGAGCCAGATAACTGCAAACTGTAAGCCATGTAATATAGTGATTGAGGTGCTGGCAAAACTGATATCTGAGTGTGTCCACTGCAATTGAAGTTCATCAGGTAATAGGGGAACCTAACAGAATAATTACTGTGGGGGAAATTGAAGGAAAGAAGAGAAGAACACTTTGGATGTTGCTTCAAGCCCAAAGATAGGAAGGTTGAAGTGTTGGATTAAGAGCGGAAAGACCTTTCACTACAGATGCTCATTGAGTCCTTTTGGTTCAGTGGTCCTCTGAGCTCAATCTTCTTTACAGATTTCAAAAACTGCACTGTTTTGTACATGGTTCCTGACTGAAAGGTAGGATATAAATCTAATAAACAAATAAGAATGTGCATTTGACCCCTGCACAGTTCATATTTCTTTTCTACGAATATTAATGCAAAGTCTAATATATTGTAGGCATTGGAAATTGTGGTTTGGCAGTCAATATAGTTGAAGCTGCAGTATTCAGAAAGGAAGAAATAGATTCCAGTACTGTTAAATTTTCTAATAATGTTTTTTGTTCCCTACTGGAAAAATTGAGTGTCATAGTCCCTCCATATTTCTTTGCCTCCAAATTAAATTGGTTTTGAGGCCCAACTGCAATGTAGTTCCACCCTGAGTATATCCCATTAGCCGTCTCTCTTTCTTCTTGAGAAATTGATAGAAGTTCTAGAAATTCACAATAAGCATTTGGAAGTTTGTTATTTAAGGACCCGTGCATGCAACCATATAAATCACTGACACTGGATATTATTGATTAAAAAGTACAGATTAGTCTATGACTAGCCACTGATGAAATTAGTTTGACTTCATTTTTTAATTTCCCCTGCCAAATGCAACATTCCAATCATGGGGATTGATTTAACTTCACCAAAGTGGGAAAATAAAATATAGATATTACTTTGTTCTCTATTCTTATTAAAATTCATTTTTATGAGTCATCGGGAATACTTGATATTATTACAAAGGCAGGACAAATTAACTGCTTTAAAAAATTTTTTAACGACAAATACATAAAAATATGATAGCACCTAGTTTATCTTTTCTGAACTTGCAACTTAAGAAAGGTCACTCCAGGCTAGTGCTTGCATGAGAGACTCCCCAGAAATCTTAAGAGTTGTAGGCTACATTGAGAACTAAAACAAAACAGAACACAGACACTGAATCATTTTCATCACATAGCTAAGAAAATGGCATGGATGCAGTCAACAGGAGTGAAGTTTAATTTTTGAATGTCTTTACCTTTCCATTTTTTTCACTCTTGCAAGTAAAGTAAAAGACCTTAGACCCTCATCTACATACCTAGCAAGCAAGCTGCTAAGAATCTTAGCAGCTAGAAATGAGTCAAACAAACAAACAAAATAAAAATGATCAGACCCATACAGAGTACAGAAACAATACACACAGACAATACATTACATAGAAAAAAGCACAGATGCCTCCTTTTGTTATTGGGAAAGATTCTAAAAATGGTGTTCCACAAGCTTTTCTGTCACTTTTTTTTTGGGTGAGCAAATAAATAAATGTTGGGCTGGGAATCTTTTTGTTTTGCTGATTAATATTTGATTCATCTGTAATATCAAAAGAAGCCAAGATTCGCTACCTTTTGTGATTCCTTTTTATTGGGCTTTGCCTTATATTGCCTCCTCCCTCAACCTGATTCAGAAAAAGAGTACAAACATCACTCTTCTTTCCTTTTCATTGTAGATTTTAAGTTTCTTTTCCAAAAGCTGCTATGTCTGAAGGGAGAAAAAGCATTAAAACTGATCACTCCATGAAACAACATTATTTTATTTCTAACTACATGAGACACTTTGAAGGTGATCCTTATTTCATTTTTTGATTATTTTCCTCTCCCTCTCTATTTTCTTTAAAGCTCAATGAAAGTAAGGGATATTTGCTTCTGAAGTAGCAGCAAATCTACCACAGAAAGAATGGTTATTGTTTTATAGGAGAAATTAAGGTTCTGATCTTTTTGGGCCAGGAATAAGATGTTAGTTCATCAGGGAAAAACATCATCTGTGGCCATAAGTTTAAAATAATTGCCTTCTTGCATTAATTAATTTACTGTACTTCCCCCTAAACTAGGACAGTTCACAGTGATCATTTACAGCTTTGTAAAGATTTCCAGTGGCTTGTGTTGTTATGTTTACTGCTGAGGTAAGATGTTTGAGCTTTCAGTCCTAAGCAAGAATGTCAGACAACTATTACAATGTCACCCCAATCAAATAGATAACAAAAATGGGACTCCGGTATATTTAAAATACAAGAGAAACACAAAATTATAAAATAAAGAACTTTCATTCACTGCTTGCTTTTTGTAGTTCAATTGCCCATCCCCAGCACAAAGACGAGCTGCAGAAGTTTGACTGCAGGATGGGGAAATTGGCTGGCTATTTTTAATGTTGCTTCCACATCTCCTTCTGGATTAATTAATCCTTCTTTTTAATAATATGGACTTTGAATGGAAAGATGGAGCCATTTGCTTCCTATCTTCTCTAATTTCACTCATCTGTCAGGTAAATACAAATTATGTTTTTGTTGTGGGAAATTGTTTTATTTTTAAATAAAAAAGCAGTTTTAACTGCATTACACTCTTTAAAATTATAAATTTATTTAGATGATTATAATTTTTTTAAAACTATGTTGTTTCCAGGCTAAATACCTTATCTTGATTTCATACCCAAACAAAGGTCAGCTATATTGGGCTCCTACCATAGATCTCAGAGCTATTGCTAAATTCCTAGCAAATTCTATTCAGTGATCCTACTTTATGGCTACTAAAAATATAAAGCCTTGTTGGGAGCAGGGATTAAGAGCAATTTCTCCACCCCCGCCAATTTGTCTGTGTTTGTTTAAGATTCTTGTCCCTTTTGATGTTTTTGTCAGTTTTCCCAATATTTCTACAGTTCTGTTTTGGTTTTTTTTTTAGTATTCTTCTAACATGCACTTCCTGTTTTTGGTATTGCATCTGCTTCTCCCTTGAGGGCACTTCTACTACACATGTATTCCCCGGTCCCTTTAAAAGTAAGCTAACCTTACTTTTGCCAAGCTGCAAATTTTTGAGTATAGACTGGAGACAACAGTATTGAGTCAATCAGTATAAAATAAAAAGACTCCCTCAAGTCATGTTTAACCCCGATGACTCCATAGAGATATCCAAGGTAGTTTTTTTGGCAACTGTATAGACATGATTTGTCTTTGCTTTCTTTCAGGATATATTTTTTTTCAATATCTCAGTCTAGTTAGAGTTCTGGAATTTCATGTAGTAATAGAATTTCTAGTAACAGATCCGGCCCTGGTTTTTCCAAGACAGCCACATTTTTAAAATAAAAAAAACAAAATGCTTTGCCCAATGCCAATTAAAAGGGAAATAAAATCTATTAAAGTGGACCATCCATATTTTAAAGCACGTTTTGTGTATTTCTCCCATCATTTGCAACAACAACAACAGCAAGTGGTTGCTACAAGGACACCCCATCTACATACAAAAAATATATTCCTTCTTTGTATGTTTGTATGTATATGTGTGTGTGTGTCTATATATATATATATATATATATATATATATATATATATATATATATATATATATATATATATATGTGTGTGTGTGTGTAAGGTTTTTAAGCTGATAATTTTAAATAATAAATAAGGGAGACTAGGATAGATCTATTTCGAGCTAGTTAGCTCTCTTCAGCTAGCCATACCCTTACTGGGATTCGAACCAGGGAAGTATTACATGTGAGGCAGTTGTAATTGCCACTACACCATCTGGCTCTATCCTTATCAGCAGAGGCAGGGGAATAAGTGTATACTTTGTGTTACAACACCCTGTTAAGCCCCAATTAAGGGAGAATCTTCAGCTAGCCATACCTCTTCAGCTAGTTAGCTCTCTTCAGCTAGCCTCACATGTAATACTTCCCTGGTTTGAATCCCAGATCTATCCTAGTCTCCCTTATTTATTATTTAAAATTATCAGCTTAAAAACCTTACACACATGTAAAGAAAAGACAACGAAACAAATAGCTTTCTGTCGGTATGGTCTCTGGTGATAAGCCGAAAGACAGAAAAGAAAGCAGTATGCTTTCTCCCTTAATTGGGGCTTAACAGGGTGTTGTAATACAAAGTATATACTTATTCCCCTGCCTCTGCTGATAAGGATAGAGCCAGTGGTGTAGTGGCAATTACAACTGCCTCACATGTAATACTTCCCTGGTTCGAATCCCAGTAAGGGTATGGCTAGCTGAAGAGAGCTAACTAGCTCGAAATAGATCTATCCTAGTCTCCCTTATTTATTATTTAAAATTATCAGCTTAAAAACCTTACACACATGTAAAGAAAAGACAATGAAACAAATAGCTTTCTGTCGGTATGGTCTCTGGTGATGAGCCGAAAGACAGAAAAGAAAGCAGTATGCTTTCTCCCTTAATTGGGGCTTAACAGGGTGTTGTAATACAAAGTATATACTTATTCCCCTGCCTCTGCTGATAAGGAGAGAGCCAGTGGTGTAGTGGCAATTACAACTGCCTCACATGAAATACTTCCCTGGTTCGAATCCCAGTAAGGGTATGGCTAGCTGAAGAGAGCTAACTAGCTCGAAATAGATCTATACTAGTCTCCCTTATTTATTATTTAAAATTATCAGCTTAAAAACCTTACACACACACACACACACACACACACACACACACACACACATATATATAGTATATGCAGGTCTTGGCGTGTTTGGGTCTTTTCCCATGTAAGATTAAGACTATCTTGGCAACGTTTCGACGAGATCTCACTCGCCATCTTCAGGCTGGTGCTTTCGGCTTTGTGCTTGTGCGAGCAAAGCGTGATCTGAGCCCATTACCCAGGTCATTATGACCCAAGGCATTACAGCAGAAGACCCAGGAGGTCACAACATTAGAACTCAGAAGGTCATCACACAGTCCATTGCCCAGGTCATTATGACCCAGGAGATTACAGCACAAGACCCAGGATGTCAAAACAATAGAATTCAGAAGGTCATCACACAGCCCATTACCCAAGTCGTTACAACACAGGAGGTTGATAGACACACAGCCAATACCTCAGCCACACATGTTCTTAAGAAAAAGGCAGCCAATCTGCAAACATCAACCCCATCAACCAATCAAGAAATGACTACACAGCCAACCTCCCCACCAGTATATATAGGGAGACAGCAGCTCAGATCATGCTTTGCTCGCACAAGCACAAAGCCGAAAGCATCAGCCTGAAGATGGCTAGTGAGATCTCATCGAAATGTTGCCCAGATAGTCTCAATCTTACATGGGAAAAGACCTGAACAAGACCTGCATACCTGTACCCATGAAAATCTATGAAAACACATGTATGTATGTATGTATGTATGTATGTATGTATGTATGTATGTATTATATTTATATTACACCATTCAATTGACTCCAGGTAGCTTCAGCAAATCTTTATGATACTAAATAGCAATATGAGCATGTTGATGTCATCACATAAGACCCATCATTATCCTCTTGAATATTGACATCTGACATAGATACACAGGTCATATCATTTGTGTGAATATATAATTCATACTTACTGCATGCTCATGGGTATGCCATGTGAATTCAATAAATATATGTAAATATATCAACAATAAATAATACATATTTAATACTGTAAAAAATGTGCATTTTTTTATTGAATTCAGTGCAAAATTATGCATTAACATTAGACTTCAAAGACCATAGTCTTTGTCACCTTCCTTAAAACTAAAAGGGACGAGATCCAATTCCTACCTAATATCACAAAGATGGATTAAACAAAATGAGAAATATTATTTTGAAAAGATGGTGTCAACCCTGAAACTGATCCTGACAGACAGTATCAAAGATACCATGATATCATGGACTTTATAGTTTAAGCAAGTTCATTGAATTGAACTTAGAAACATGGGCAGTCGATGCAGAATCTTAGTACAGGAATAGCATTGTTGTATTGCTCTTACCCTTCAGCTAAATTCTATACTGAATGAAGTTTGTCCTCAAGGGCAGGCCCAAGTAGAACTCATTACAGTAATCTAGCCTTGAGTTGATGAAGCTTTGAATTACTCTTGTCAGTGGCAGGAAAGAAAGAATGCAACAGGTGTATCAAATTTTTAAAATATATGCTGTACACACATAAATAGATAATTTCGATATTTATTTCTTTTCTTTTTTTGTTTATAAGCCACTGAAAGCTACTAACCTGAAAGGAGAGCATGCTGGTAATTTTTGCACTCAGGAATTATATGCAATATCTTTAACATTTCAGTGATGATTTTTTTTTTCAGCAACAGCAGCAAATTGCAATAAGTGTAGGAAAATATAGCTATTACTAATTTAAGCTAGTCTGAATGTTTGCAGATCCTTGGAACTCTTTTCAGCATAGAATAATCTAGTGAAGTAAGTGAAAGGTAAAATTGAGAAATCAGTAGGATGAGGCAGGAATTTTTACAAATGTGAAAATTGGCAGATTTGCCTCCAGGCTCAACTTTTCAAAACCTCACCCCCCCAAATATACAATGCTAGTTTTGCTGCAGTTTCAGATGGATGGAAACAGAAATAAATCAGTTCAACTCATGACTATTGTGAGGTCATGGAATCCAGTAGGTGCATGATTGTTCTGTGGGAGTGTCCCAAATGATGAGTGAGGAGTGAGAAGACCAAGGAAAAATGACAAATAACCCATTTCTATCTTTGGTATGTAGTGCTAATTGAGAGCCAATAGTAGCAAGTAAATGGGCATTAGCAAGATCAATGAGGAGATTGAAGAATCTGACCTTCTTAAATTTGAATCTGAGGTTGTCTAACATCTGGAAGCAGATTTTTCCTAAACTTCATACTTTTCTTTCCAGCTCCTTTTCTTCTGACTGCAATGTCAGATACTCAACTTGGCACAGGGACAGGCAGTCTTTGTAAAGTTTTTAATCACATGTAGTGAAGTGCTGGTATTAAATCTTTGAGTCTTCAGTCAGTATTGTTATTAAATGAAGCAGAAAATGAGCTGTAGAATAAGGAAGTAAGTGGAAGCTAGATTGAGCCAGCTGATGGAACAGATCCAGCCTTTTGAAGCAGAAAAGATTGACTTCAAAAAGCAAGGGTCCTTCATAGCTGCATAGTTTCACAGCACTCCTGCAAATATTTGCAATATGGACCAAAGATTCCTAGATTTGAGGAATCTTAGTTGTGTTTTTTTCCTGCCCTATTCTAATGCAAGGAGGCTTTCAGTAAAAACAGGTTAATATATTTTCGTGTCTTGACCTTGCCTTGAAAAAGGTAATAATTTACCATTTCATTCTCTTCTGATGGCAAATAAGTAAAATGTCTGATACAATACAGCATATGAACAGTCACTCCACTTTAGTTGTGACATTTCATATCTATTATTCTTTATGGACCCTGAAAGCAAATCAATGGTCTGCTTACTCGGTATTGCAGAGTTTCGTGTAGCAAAATCTATGACAACGATTTAACCAATACCTGGGCATCCAGCTGGTAAGGGTGGCATTAATGATTTTGTAGGAAGTTAACTAAGTACATCTATCACTTTGTCATCTATAGTAAAAGAAAGTATCACTCAAAGAATAAAAAGGCAGCACATTTTGGCTTCTTTTTGCAGGTTGTCGTGAAATATGTTACAAAAATCAATAGACCTAGAGTAGTGTGGTGAGCTGATTTTTTTGATTAAATAGAACACATGGAGAAGATCAAAAAAGACAATAAGACACATATGGACAAGAATTGAAAGTTTGCTAAAATAAATAGGCAGAATATGTGAAACTGACTAGCTATACAGTAATTCATGTCCTTCCCAACTTTCAAAGTGATCAGAAATAAAGTAAGGGACCATCCATTAGAACACAATTTTGTATTTATTAAATCTCTTTTCTTGATGTAATTTTTTCATTCTCTTGATCAATATACAGTAAATATTACTGAGATCTGATTTAATTTTTCATTGATGAATCTTCGCTCCCAATGAGTAAATCATATTGTCTGAATTGGTGTTATATATTAGTCAAATAGTCACTGAGGATCTAGAGGAGAAATAGATCATGACTTACAGATGTTCTATATGAATGTTACTGAATATAAATACTATATTCTATATGAATCTTGCTGAATATAGATGTTATCTTCTATATGAATGTTATCAAATATAGATACGATATTCTATATGAACGTTACTGAATAGATAGATACTATTCATTCCATATTCACTGTTTTAGTTAACAATGATCACTGCTGCAAATTGAAATATTGTATGTAACTGTGGTATACTTAATAAGGAATAACAGCATAATTCAATAGGAACAATAACATTTACAAGGCATTTATAAGATGAGACCATTTCTTGCTCATGATTATATTGATGAGATGTCACAAATATTCTTGGCTGCTATGCAATTTTGTTATTATTTATGTTGTTTTAATTTGGCTTGTTTTTACTTTGTTTTTATTCTGTTTTAACTGTTAGTTGCCCAGAACCATGCGTATGAGATGGGCAGCCATATCTATATATTTATAAAGTAAATAAAAATTTAAAATACATATATTTTGTAAGGCTACTAGAAATCATGCATCAGGCTAATGCACAGTCTTGGTGTAGGCTGCTTTGATTCTTTTTTTTTCATGGATTGATTGCATGGGCATTCTTCATGAAGCATGAATGAAGAATGGAGTTCTTAATTATATATGCTATTGAAATTACTTAATTCCTCTCACACACATATACAAAATATCAACACATAAATAAAAGAAGTATTAAGATTAATGTTGAATAAGTATGTACTTTCTCTCTTTCTCTCTTCAAGTTTTATTTTTTATTTTATTTATTTGATTTGTCAATTGCTTACAAGATAATAGGTATAAGTATAAACATGAGTAAAAATACAGGAAATAGGTGTGAATCAATGGGGACAATAGGACAGGGATGGTAGGCACAATTGTGCACTTATGCATGTCCCTTACAGACCTCTTAGGAGTAAGGTCAATAGTGGATAAGTTGAGGTTAAGGGAGTGGGGGTTAAAGTTGCTTTGTTATTTTTCTTCCTCAAAAAATGATTACACCTATTTAACAATGTATAGAAGATATATCTTCTATATGGTATCTCTGGACAACTGCATAACTGGATAGAAGCATTCCTGTCAAACAGACAACAAATGGTCAAAATTGGGAGTGTCCTATCAAATCCTGTACCTGTCAATAGTGGTGTCCCTCAAGGCAGTGTTCTAGGACCAACTCTCTTCATCCTCTACATAAATGACCTCTGTGATCATATTAAGAGCAACTGCATTCTCTTTGCTGATGATGTAAAGCTGTTCAATACCACAGACAATACTGCTACACTTCAAGAAGATCTTGACTATGTATCAGAATGGTCAAGCAAATGGCAACTTCAAATCTCAGCAAATAAATGCTCTGTCTTACATATTGGCAAAAAAAATCAGAAAATAAAATACAAGCTGAATAGTCAAGACCTTGTTGATGATCCAAGCTCTGTAAAGGACTTTGGAATACTCATCTCCAATGACCTAAGTGCTAAAGCCCACTGTAACTACATAGCCAAAAAGGAAGAGTTCTCCACTCCTCTACTCGTTGTAGAATACCTTATGCCACCAGACTTGAAATTCTAGACCTAGAAAACCTTGAATTATGCCGTCTTTGGTCTGATCTAAGTATGGTATATAAAATCATACATTTCAATGACTTACTTGTCAATGAATACTTCAGCTTCAACCATAACAACACAAGAGCACACAATAGATACAAACTCAAGGTAAACTGCACCAAAATTGATTGCAGGAAATACGACTTCAGCAACAGAGTGGTCAATGTCTGGAATATTGTACCTGATTCTGTGGTTTCTTCCCCCAACCCCAAAAACTTTAACCTTAGACTCTCACCCCTTTCATAAGAGGTCTGTAGGGGGCATGCCTAAGTGCACCAACGTGCCTACCATCCCTGTCCTATTGTTTCTTTTATTTTTCTTATATGTACCCATTTCATGTATTCATAACTATGTATATACTTATACCTATTATCTTGTAAGCAACTGACAAATCAAACAAACAAACAAACAAACAAATAAATAAAATAGAAGATGTCTGTGAATCCAAGGTATTGGATAAGAGGGAAAAGGATTCGGATCCAGCAGGGAAAACAGATGCTTGTCCAGAAACTCTCCAGTTCCAGGGCTGCAAGGGTGATACCACTGGTTCACTGGACTAGATTTCAATTTAGTCATCTTTCTGATTTCTGGCAATGAATTTTATCTCATACTTGGACTACTGCATATTTCTCTCCATGGCTCTTGAAGACAATTCTGCACAGCTGCCCACTTCTTAATGAGGAAGAGGCAATGCACGAGAAGAGCATACTGTAAAAGCAGCATTGCTAGTTGGCTTATAGGTGGTAATTATCTATAAAGGTTAGTATGTTTGTTATCTTCAAGACTGTCTGCTCCAAGTAGAATCTACCTATGCAATAAGTATGCATTAGCATCCACAGATGGCATTCTGTGGCTTTGTCTGACCACAGAAGTTAAAAAAGAACAACTGACTTAAAGTCAGTTTTCTTGATAGTAACTCTTGAATAGGTTCACCCTGTCCCTACAATGCTCTGTTAACTTTCTTAAAGTTCAGTTTCATTAAAGCCTTCAGAGCAAAGGGTAGCATAATTCAAGAATGCTTTTGGCAATAATTCATTGTAATATAGTTGAAATAATGTTATTCATAGTTGTTTTCAGAAAAGTACTTTATTTTCCTGGAATCTTCAATGAGGCAACATTATTGGTGCACGTTGGATAATTGAGAGAGCCAAAAACAAAACAAAACACTAAACAGGAGTCAGTATGTGTTTCACTGATTATACAAAAATCTTTTATCGTGTCAGTGATGTCATCCTGTGTAATGTGCTTAGAAAAATGGGAATCCCAATGCATCTCATTGTCTCAATCCAAAAGGGAAGATAAACCCTTACAGATAGAACATGATAAAACAGACTGAGCTCCTAGTTGACAAAGGACTGAGACAAAGCTCTCCCCTCATATATTAGAGGAAAGTGGGTTTCATGAAAATGAGCATGGTTTTAAAATTGGAGGAAGAAATACCAATAATCTGCACTAAGCTGACATTATTCAGATGAATGCTGAAAATGCAAAGGATCTGCAAGCTCTAGTAATAACAATCAAGGAGCACAATGAAAAAGTTGAACTAAATTAAATATAAAGAAGAACAAATAACAATAGATACAGCAACTAGCCTTAGAATTGACAATAAAGATACTGAAGTTGTAAATAGCTTCTGCCTTTTAGGAACCATCAACCATCAACAATAAAGGAACAAACTGTCAAGAGATATCCTGCAGACTAGAACCCAGTAGAGCAGCCAAAAAGATGCTTAGATGTGATGCTTCTATCATCATCTTCTTTTAATGACCCCATAATCCCTTGGAATCTTGGCAACTGAATGGAGCTAGCAGAGTGTTTAATGGCCGGATGCTCTTCCTGTTGATGCGAAGTTTAGTCTCATTGTGCCCAGAGGGAGAAATATCTGCCTCTACCTCACAGTCTCCTGATTGTGAGGCAAGAACTCCACCTCTAGGCCACCGCACTACTCTGCTGTGATGCCTCTATATCTACAAAGAACCTAATGGTGCAGGCAATGACCCTTTATGGAAGTTGGACTTTGAAGAAGCAGGATAGGATGAGCATTTATGCTTTTGGAATTTGGTGTTGGAGAAGACTTCTGAGAATACTTTAGACTGCCAAGAAAACTGACATATGGATATCCCAAAAGTGCTTTTTCAAGAGGCAACTAGACTTTCTGATTTTTCTTTGAAGATATTTTGCTTCTCATCCAAGAAGCTTCTTTGCTCTGAATGCTGAAGAAACATCTTGGATGAAGCGAAACATCATCAAGAGTTACCTTTTGAAAAAGCACCTTTGGGACAACCATGAGCTGGATGACTGAGAATCTCCATAGACATTTGACAAATGGATAATTAACCAAATGATCCAGAGATCTCACTGGAGGCACAAATGACCAGGCTCAAAATATCCTGCTTCAGACACATTATGCAAAGTCCCAGCTCTCTGGAGAAGTTTTAATATTGGGAAAGGAAAATGATGATCAGCAGCAAGATAGATAAACTCACAACAGTGATTGTTACACTGTTGGAAGAGTTGAAGAAACAAGTTAGGGATAGAGAAAATCTACCTTCATGGTGGCTAAGAGTTGACACCAACCTGAGGGAACTTAATTAATCTTTGTTTAACATGAAAAACATAGTGTTTTTATTCTTTGGTACATTCTGTTCCAGTACAGAGGTTTTCTAAAATTAAATCAATCCGATATAATTTCTCTGTTTTAATGTATTACTTCTATTTGTACACATCTTTAAAGAATGCCTTTTTTAAAGAAGAAAAGTAAGTGCTTAACAGAGGGGGGAACATTTTGCCTAATAGTATGTCCAGAAAAATCATGGTTTTCTTCTTTTGTCCTGGGATGTGGGTGAAGAATAGAACAAGATTTTTGTTCATAAATAATTGATATTACGTTAAGTTAATGCAAGCACATTCATTACCACAGAGATAGATAACAAAAAAATCAATTAATGTGGGGGAAATGCATTTTGCCTCCCAGCTATTTTGAGTACTGAAACTAAAAACTCAAAGACCGGGAAAAGCTGAAGGGCCACAAAAATACATTAACATTCTTGTTTGTTTGTCCTTCTTTCATTGTATTGAAACATCACAGCACACAATAATTCTGAAATGCAACAAAAGTGGAAACCTCAGGTAAAACATTTGTTTCATTGGTAAAAGCAGATTCTTAATAGACAAAAGTATGCTAGAATAAAATGCATTAGCCAACTAAATTAAAAAATGGTCATCCATGGTTCAGATTTAATTATTTATTTTAAAATAACATTGTTTCACTTTTCTACTTTAGAAGTTCTCATAGAACACTAGAGTTGAAAGGGGCCATGAAATCCAATCCCTACTCAGTGTCTGAATCTCAATTTAACTATTGCAGACAGTTAAATGACTTGAAGGACACAAATATATGTCTTAATGAGATCCTCAAATCCTACTGTATGGTAGGCTTATGTACTGATTTTGCAACAAGCACTAACTATTTGTTTTGCTTGGGGGGCATTTAGCAGATATGAAACCCTCTAAATCCTTAGTTATAAAACTAAAGCCAAGAATAATCAAGTATATAGTTTGCTGGAGTGGTAATATTTTCTCTTTCACCCTCTTATTGGGAGGCTCTACAAGGCCTCTTGATTGCTGGAGCATTAGCACCAAAACCAAGTGGAGAGAGGAAAATAGAAATAATAGAATGGAATAGAATAGAATAGAAGGTGAAGGAAGACATGGTTGAAGCAACAAATTGAAGTATTGCCCATTGCAACTGTCAGCTTTGGAAGCCATATTCCACGCTGCCACATAGCCTGAGAAAGTGGGAGGGGGGGGTAATTTCAATTGAGTAGTTCTAAGTAGATAAAATAAAATTCTTTTCTTAGTTCAAGGTTATTAAATGTGGCACAGCAGAGAAAAGGGATCTTACACTGGGACAGATCGTGATTGGTCCATGTGATTTGATGAAGGGAGAAAAGGGGATGGATTGTAGTTTGGGACATTGTGAGAAGTCCAGAAAACTTTCAGTTTCGAGATTCCACAGATGTGCCAGCTGGCATTCTAATAAAGGTACTTTTGAGATTAGGCTTGTCTCAGAGTTACTGATTGGAAAGGAGGCTTGCTAGAACGCAAGTGTTATGCAGTATTTCTTATGTGTTCTGTCCTCAACACCTTTCATTTGACTATTTCATTCTATCTCTTCCCACTTTCTCAATAAAAATCCCACTTACAGCAAAGTATATTTGATATAGCTAATTTATGTTTGGACTGTGCTGAGCTCCTCTTCAGCTCCACAGATACAGACTTGAATAAGTTTTCAATATTTACTGAAAAAAGCAATAAAAGAGAAGGAATATAGACACCAAAACCTAAAGAAAGTCAGTCTGGTGTAGTCCTTAGAGATTTTAATGCCACCCAGAATATTCACAAGATTTCCCATACAGGGGGTATATAGACTTCTCTCAGTCTCAAGCAAGAGATCAAGTACTGAGCAACTACTGTATGCAACATACACCCCATTACAGCTTTAGAGTAAGCACAGTCTCAGCCCCTAAGATGTATCTTGGGTGTGGATCCTAAGACATCAGCTGCCTCAGTCAGAGCAGAATTGGGAATCTACACAATTCATGCACTGCCTAAAACCACAGCTTACAACTACCGGCTCAAAATTAATGAAATGGAGGCAGATAGACTCCCTAAGCTATGTCTGCTGGAGCAGATAAAACTGCAACCACAAACCCTTTGGATTACTAAATTGACCAATTATATAAAGAGCTCTGGTCTTCCTGCCCCCTGTTTAACAGGAGAACAACAATAACAACAACAACAACAACAAAACAGTTGCCCAAAGAATCATGGATATAGAAGCTCAAAATGACATAGCTACGCTGAGTAAGGCTGGTAGCCTGAAATAGCTGAGCAAATATAAATGCACTTTCCAAATGGACAACTATTTAAAATCATAATTGCCAAAACATCTCAGGGAGAGATTTACCTGACCAAGATTTGAACAGCTTGGTTAGATTTGGGAGACTCCATTCTATCTGATACAATGAACATACATGTATCTGTGGAGCTGAAGAGGTAAAAGATCTGACTCATATATTATTCAATTGCTATTTGTATGAGGGAATGAGACATAAGTACCTTGATCTACATATTAAACATATGGCCCAGTGGGAGGCCCATATTAAAACAGCATACCTCATGTGTGGGCAGAATCTGAAAATGACATTTAGTACAGCACAATTTCTGATTATAATGGTCCAACTGAGATCGGCATATGTGGGCCTGATTGGGGTTGATTGCAGGGGTGATACAGAAATATAATTTTTGTCATTTTATTCTATTTTACATATTTATGTATTAAATTATTGTATTTTATCCTATAGCTATTGTATTTTACCCTACTCTCATTTTAAATTGTTTGTTTGGAGTTTTATTGGTAATATGTATTTGAACCTGATATGGCTTACAGGCTAATCAATAAATAAATATATAGTTATATAGTTACTGTATGCAACAAACAGATTCCCTTACTCCCCTCCTTTTCTATAAAGGCAAGCTTTCCTCCTTTTTAAAAAATCTAGCCAAGCTGTAGGATAACAGGCTAGAAAACAAATGACTTTTATCTTTCAGGTTCAAAAGTGAGCTGAAAGCTGGAATTTGTAAGAAGCAGGATTTTCCAGATATTGGACAGAGATAATATTTGATCCAAGGTCATCTATTCTATAGTTATTCTGATAGTTAAATGTTTTATGGTTTATGATATTTATATTCTGTATACAAGCTGAGTGTATTTTCTGCAGACCGGATCTTCTTTGCATCAGAATTGCCTTTTGTGTTCCTAACTCCCTTTTTAATTGGGAGCTGTGCAGAGTTGGTTAGAAAATGGGCAACTATATAAATTGTTTGAATGAATGAATGCATAATAGATTTATCACCTTGTGTCTTCTGGGAATCTTAGAATGTCCTTTATGCATTCTCTATGGGAGATCCTTCCTGGTTATTGCCTATGTTTTTATGTCTTACGTATGACTATTTAAAATCAACAAAGGAATGTTTTCCACTTTCTTTGTTCATTTTATTATTATTTAAACAATGCCATTTTGGAGATTGATTTAACTCAAAGGGACAATGGCTGATTTCCCTAGTAAGACATTTCACACTGTAGATCTAGGAGGTGACTATCTGATTTATTTTATCAGCATTTGTTCACAGGCAGCGGGATTTCTATCTATTTCAGATGCTGGAGATGCAGGAAGATGTCAGGCAAAGGTATTCCATTAGAAGACATGTAACAACAAGCAGTTACACTAAAGCGCTACAGTCGGGCAAGGCCAGGGTGTGTAAAGCCTTCAAAGTTTGGGAGAGAGAAGGGACTCTGTAAGCTAAGCAAATGAAAACTTTTTTTGTAATAATTAATTTAATCTACACATATACAGTACATCTATACATTAATTGTGTGGCATCAATATATCATACATTTTAATATAGGCAAGCTTAATAATACCAATCGTATCTCTTATTACCCATATTCACATTAAATCAAAATCCTTCTTTGCTTATTTTTAAGATTTCAATATTCTCTCCTAATGCTACCATATCAGTTAGACATAGCTAGTAATTTCATTATACAATTTCCTCTTCAATTTTTTTAAAATAAAAAAATTCTCATTTGGCAAGCAGTATGGTTCCAGGTTTCACAACTCAATACAAACATGACCATATTTACTTATTCATTTTGTTTGTTCGATTTCATATCACATTAACCTTATTAGTATTAAATATTAAGCTTATCCAATTCCAATTCATATTATAACTTATTTCATTTTCCTTAGAATATTCTTATATCTTATTTTACAATGTTATTTAAAATTCTCATCTCATTTCTACGTTCATTTCCTATATTACCTTTTTCTGTCATATTTGTAATTTTATCAAACCTTAGTTTGTTAATTCAAAATTGTCCCCTCTGATTATTGATTCGAGCCAGCCACCTTCAATCTACCTTAATACCATCGAAACGTCGCCTAGATACTTCCAATTCTATGCGGGAGAAAACCTGAAGAACCAAAGATCCACATACAAATACCCGCGAAAACCTCCGAAAACAAATATATATATATATATATATATATATGGATCTTTGGTTCTTCGGGTTTTCTCCCGCGTAGAGTTGGAAATATTTAGGCGACGTTTCGATGAAGTCTCATTCATCATCTTCAGGCTTCTGTCTTCGGCCTTGTGCTTCTCAGAGTGATGTGAGCTTGCAGCTGCTTCTTCCTTTTAACTACTAGTGGGGGTGTGACTTGATTGGGTGGGGGCTTGGCTGTGTTCTGATTGGGTGGGGGTGTGTTCTCATTGGTTGGGGGTTTGGCTGTGTTCTGATTGGTTGGGGGGTTGGCTGTGTTCTGATTGGCTGGGGGTGTGTTCTGTTCTGGTGGGGGTTTGGTTGTACTCCGGTTAGTCTCAGTTGCTGGGGGATTTGAGCTGGTGAGCTGTGATCCTGTTGTTTGGCTTCGCGTTCGTGGTCGTGTCACATCTTCATGGTGGGCATCAGTTCCCTTCATGTATGGGTTGGGGGGGTTTGAAGCAGGTAGTGATGCAGCTGTGGTACGGCTTCTGGTCCGTGGTCGTGTTTCATCTTCTGTGTGGGTGTGAGTCTGCTTTCTGCGTGGAAGTGTGGTGGTAGTTTCTTGTGTGGCCTTCGTGGGTGTGGGTCTGGTGTCCTTTATGTTAGGTACTCTTTTGTTAATGAGGGCGGGTTTCCAAATGGCTGGTAGGCGGGAGGTGTCATCTCGTTTATTCATGCTGTGTGGGCGTTTTTCTATCTCTATGGCTTCTCTGATTATTCTGTTGTTGAAGTGTTCAGTTTTGGCGATAGTTCTGGTATTTTTAAAGTCAATCTTGTGTCCTGTGGCTTTGAGGTGTTGGACCAGGGAAGAGGTCGGTTCTTCTTTTTTGATTGAGTTCTTATGTTCTTCAATGCGTGCACTTATCCTTCTGTTAGTTTGTCCAATGTATGTGGTGGGGCAGGAGGTGCACGGGATTTGTGTGCCCCAGAAACACTTTCCATGCCGGCGGAAACGTGGAAAGCGTTTCTGCCGCCCTCGGGTTTTCGCCGGCATGGAAAGTGTTTCTACCGCCACTCAGGTTTCTGCCAACATGGAAAGTGTTTCTGCCGCCGCTTGGGTTTCCGCCGGCATGGAAAGCGTTTCTGCCGCCACTCGGGTTTTATTTTATTTTATTTTATTTATTTATTTCAAACATTTATATACCGCCCTTCTCCCGAAGGACTCAGGGCGGTGCACAGCCAATTCTACCCCACACATGAATACAAAAATTAAAATGGAATTAAATAATTTGGGCTGTTAGATTAAAAATCAACCCTCCCCATTAGTATTTAAAAACCCCAAATTAAAATCCAAATTAAAACAGGAGACGGTTAAAATCTCATATCAGCCCAGGCCAGCCTGCTCAAAGAGCCAAGTTTTTAACACATGTCTGAAGGTTCTCAGGTCCGTGCTGGTACGTATATCTGGTGGCAGACTATTCCAGAGGGCAGGGCCCCCCACAGAGAAGGCCCTATTCCCGGGGGCCGCCAGACGACACATAGAGGCCGACGGCACCCGGAGAAGGCCCTCCCTGTGGGAACACACAGGTCTGTTGGAGATCACCGGCAGAACGTGGTCCTGCAGGTAGCCTGGCCCAATGCCATGGATCGCTTTAAAGGTCAAAACTAGAACCTTAAAGCGAACCCGGAAAGCCACCGGCAACCAATGCAGCTCGCGCAGGAGAGGCGTCACATGGGAGCTTCGCGACGCCCCCATAATCACCCACGCAGCCGCATTTTGCACCAGTTGGAGTCTCCGGGTGCTCCCCACAGGGAGCCCCATGTAGAGAGCGTTACAGTAATCCAGGCGAGAGGTGACAAGGGCATGAGTGACCGTGCGCAGGGCGTCCCGATCCAGGAAGGGCCGCAACTGGTAAATCAGGCGAACCTGATAAAAAGCCCCCCTGGAGATGACCACAATATGGTCCTCTAAAGACAGCCGTGCATCCAGGAGGACACCCAGATTGCGAGCCCTCCCTGTAGGGGGCAAGATCTCTCCCCCAATAGCCAGCGAAGGTGTCAGCTGGCTATATCGGGGCGCCAAAAACCACAGCCACTCAGTCTTGGAAGGGTTGAGTCGGAGCCTGTTCCCGCCCATCCAATTCCGCACGGCCTCCAGGCACCAGGACATAGCCTCCACAGCATCGTTGGGGTGGTCTGGGGTAGAGATGTATAGCTGGGTGTCATCTGCGTACAGATGGCACTGCACCCCAAGACCATGGATGATCTCGCCCAGCGGCTTCACATAAATGTTGAACAAGAGACGGGAGAGGACCGACCCCTGAGGCACCCCACAAATAAGGGGCCTAGAGGTGGACCTCTCCCCCCCCGCCAACACAAATTGCGAGCAGTTGGAGAGGAAGGAGGAGAACCATCACAAGACAGTTCCCCCAATCCCCAACCCCTCCAACCGCCGCAATAAGATACTATGGTCGATAGTATCAAAAGCCGCCGAGAGATCTAATAGGACCAGGACAGAGGAAAACCCCTTGTCACGGGCCCTCCAGAGATCATCAACCAACGCGACCAATGCTGTTTCGGTACTGTGCCCGGGCCTGAAGCCCGATTGGAATGGATCGAGGTAAGTTGCTTCCTCCAGGTACTGAGGGAGCTGATGTGCCACCACACTCTCAACAACCTTTGCTAAAAAAGGAAGGTTGGAGACTGGACGATAATTATTTAAAACAGCCAGGTCCAGGGAAGGCTTCTTGAGGAGGGGCCGCACCACCGCCATTTTCAGGGCAGTAGGGAGCGACCCCTCTCTCAGCGAAGCGTTGATAATCCCCTGGAGCCAACCTCGTGTCATCTCTCTGGCGGCCGAAACCAACCAGGAGGGACACGGGTCCAACAAACATGTGGTGGCATTCAGCCCCCCCAGCAGCCTGTCCACACCCTCGGCGGTCACAGGGTCAAACTCTTCCCAGATAATATTCTCAAGACCTGCCCCGGACACCTCCCCCGGGACCACCCAATTGGAGTCCAGCCCGTCCCGAATCAGCGATTTTGTCGTGCAGAAATCGGGAAAACTCCTCCGCCCTACCCTGCAAGAGGTCATCCCGTGCTCTCGGCTCAAGCAGAGAGCGGGTCACTCTAAACACGGCGGCAGGCCGATTTTCTGCCGACGCAATAAGGGCGGAGAAATGCGAACATTTCGCTGCCTCTATCGCCACAAGATAGATCTTAATATAAGACCTCACCTGGGTTCGGTCAGACTCAGTGCGGCTGGCCCTCCAAACACTCTCTAGACGTCTTTTCCAGCACTTCATCTCCCGTAACTCCTCCGTAAACCACGGAGCCAAATGGGATCTGTGCCGAGTCAGAGGTCGCAGAGGCGCAACTCGGTCCAGAACCCCGGCAGCCAATCTATCCCAGGTGGCTACTAGGTCTCCAGGCGAGTTGTGAGCCAGAGTCTCAGGAAATGGCCCAAGCTCCCTCTGGAACCGCTCAGGGTCCATCAGGCACCTGGGGCGGAACCATCTACATGGCTCCGCCTCCCTGCGGTGGGGGGTGGCAGTACAGAAGTCCAGTTTAAGAAGGGAATGATCTGTCCATGACAGGGGTTTGATGACTAAATCCCCAAAATTACAGTCATTCAACCACTGACCGGAGACAAAAATAAAGTCCAGCGTGTGTCCTCCTATATGAGTAGGGGCAGAAACTAATTGGGTCAGGTCCATGGCCGTCATGGAAGCCATGAACTCCCGGGCTACCCCAGAGGTTTCACCGAGCGATGGCAGGTTGAAATCCCCCATGACTAAAAGCCTAGGGGTCTCAACCGCCAGCCCGGCTATCACCTTGAGGAGTCCGGGCAGGGCCAATGACACGTGGCAGGGAGCCAGGTACGCCATCAGAAGGCCCATCTGAACCCCTTGTCCCCACTTCACCAAGAGAGACTCACAACCAGCCGTCTGAGGGACAGTGGCCTCCCTAGGACAAAGGACCTCTTTAATAAGCACCGCCACCCCTCCACCCTTTCCCTGAGACCTAGGCTGATGAAATGCCAGGAAACCTGGTGGGCACATCTCTCTCAGAGGGACACCACCCTCTGGGCCCAACACAGGTTTCGGTTTCCCTGGCATTCAACGCGTTTTTGCCGCCGCTCGGGTTTTCGCCGGAATGGAAAGTGTTTTTGCTGCCGCTAGGGTGTGTGCAGAGCCGCACACACCTGAGCGCGGCAGAAACGCTTTCCATGATTCTGCCAGCATAGAAAGCATTTCTGCTGCCGCTTGGGTTTCCGCCAGCATGGAAAGCGTTTCTGCCAGCGCTCGGGTTTACGCCAGCATAGAAAGTGTTTCTGCCACCGCTCGGGTTTCTGCTAGCATGGAAAGTGTTTCTGCTGCCGCTCAGGTGTGTGCGGAGCCACACACACCTGAGCGGCAGCAGAAAAGCTTTCCACGTTTCCGCCGGCATGACAACAGCAGCAGCACCGGCGGAAACGTGGAAGGGTTTCTGCCACCACTCGGGTGTGTGCACACACACCCGAGCGGTGGCAGAAACACTTTCCACGTTCCCGCCAGCGCTGGTGCTGTTGTCGTGCCGGCGGGAACACCGCTGCTGCCCACCCGCTGATGGGGGGGGAGAGAAATTAATTCAACCCCGAAAAGACGGCCTAGCTGTCTTTTATATATATATAAACTATACACACACACACACACACACGCACGCACACACACACACGTGTGTGTGTGTTTTGTAGATTTTCATGGGTACAGGTATGCAGGCCTTGGTGTGTTCGGGTCTTTTCCCATGTAAGATTGAGACTATCTTGGCAATATTTTGACGAGATCTCACTCGCCATCTTCAGGCTGCTATTTTCGGCTTTGTGCTTGTGCGAGCAAAGTGTGATCTGAGCTGCTGTCTCCCTATATATATTGGTGGGGATGTTGGCTGTGTTGTCATCAACCAGTCAAGAAATGACAACACAGCCAACCTCCCCACCAGTATATATAGGGAGACAGCAGCTTAGATCACACTTTGCTCGCACAAGCACAAAGCCGAAAGCACCAGCCTGAAGATGGTGAGTGGGATCTCGTCGAAACGTTGCCCAGATAGTCTCAATCTTACATGGGAAAAGACCCAAACATGCCAAGACCTGCATATATATACATATACGCGCGTGCGCACACACATACACACACACACACACACACACACAAGTTCTTTCTTGAGTATCTGTGTTCAAGTCATTCAAGCTTTGGTCATCTCACATCTTGACTATTGCAGTGTGCATTGGGTTACCCTTGAAGAGTAGTCAGAAGCTACAATTAGTGCAGAATGCAGCATCACAGACATTCCTATCCTGTAGCAAAGTAACGGACACAAAAATAGATTCCTAAATAACTGGAGGCAACATTTACATCACAAACTGTTTTATATACTGTATTTATATATAGGGAGAGCCCAGGACCAGAAGTGGGTAGAGAGAGAATACCTCTTTGCAGAAAGAATTCTCTGTCAGAATAAGCCTTTGCCCCTCTTCATAATTTGTAATTGGAGAGAGTATGGAGCAGTTTGTTGCTAATTATGATATATCTACATTAACATAATGCAGATTCACAGTTATAATCCTAAGATATACTGTTACCTTTTTCATATCACGTTTTATTATCCCTGCCTGTTTACATATCCTGGGAATGTCTTACTAGAAGAGAATGGTTAAGGCATCAGACTAGAAACTGGGAGACTATGTGTTCTGTCCTGTTTTAGGCATAAAACTCTATTCACTGGATGCAATACTGTTGAAGACCATTACAACATATTTTTACTTGAAGTCAAAAGAGTAATCAAACTATATGTACCAATAACAACCCAAAACAAAACAAAACAAAAAAAACAGATTACCCATAACAATAAGGAAACTTCAATCCAAAAAGAGATCACTCTGGTGGAAAAACAAATCTGGTCACGTTGCCAACTTCAAAAGCCGATACAAAAATTTATGCCACCAGATAAAGACCTAATGCACCAATTATCACATTAAACAAGAGAAAAACCTTCTATGAACCAATTCCACCTGCACTTTTTACAATTTTGTAAACAACAAACTAAAAGACTCAAGGTCCTACCCCTGATAGGACCTAATGGTAAAGACTGCAATGACGACACCATTAAAGCCAACATCTTTAACACATTCTTTGGCCCAGTATTTGTAAACAGCAATGGATCATACCCAGTATTTCCTAGCCAAACCACAGAAAACTACAATGATCTAATACATATCGATTTTACAAAAGGCAATGTTGAAAAAGCAATCTAAAACCATCTCTATTGGACCGGATGGAATATGTGCCTACTTCTTAAAAAGCTATCCACTGCCATAGCAGAACCTCTAAGCATAATATTTGAAAAATCTTTCAGGACCAGCTCCTTGCCTAACCTATGGTCACAAGCCATGGTCATCCCCATCTTGAAAAAGGGAGACCCCAGCCTAGTTGAAAATTACAGACCACTCTCCTTATGCTGCATCACCTGTAAAGTCATGGAATCAATTATTAACTAATCCATTATCCTCCACTTAGAGAAAAACAACCTACTCTCTAGTAAACAATTTGGTTTCAGAAAAATACTATCCTGTAATCTGTAACTCTTACACTGCAAAAACATATGGACTACACAACTCGATCAGGGCAAAATAATAGACGCAATCTACATAGACTTCTGTAAAGCCTTTGATTCAGTGGTACATGACAAACTACTCCTAAAATTAAAATCTTATGGTATCTCTGGACAACTGCATAACTGGATAGAAGCATTCCTGTCAAACAGACAACAAATGGTCAAAATTGGGAGTGTCCTATCAAATCCTGTACCTGTCAACAATGGTGTCCCCCAAGGCAGTGTTCTAGGACCAACTCTCTTCATACTCTATATTAATGACCTCTGTGATTATATTAAAAGCAACTGTGTTCTTTTCGCTGATGATGTAAAGCTGTTCAATACCACAGACAATACTGCTATCCTTCAAAAAGAACTTGACTATCTATCAGAATGGTCAAACAAATGGCAACTTCAAATCTCAACAAATAAATGCTCTGTCTTACATATTGGCAAAAAAAATCAGAAAATAAAATACAAGCTGAATAGTCAAGACCTTGTTGATGATCCAAGCTCTGTAAAGGACCTTGGAATACTCATCTCTAATGATCTAATGCTAGAGCCCACTGTAACTACATAGCCAAAAAGGCATTAAGAGTTGTTAACCTAATCCTACATAGCTTTTTCTCTGGTAATGTCACACTACTAACTAGAGCATACAAAACATTTACTAGACCAATACTCGAATACAGCTCATCAGTCTGGAACCCATGTATCTGATATTAGCACAGTTGAAAAAGTCCAGAAATATTTCAGAATAAGAGTTCTTCACTCCTCTACTCATTGTAGAATACTTTATGCCACCAGACTTGAAATTCTAGACCTAGAAAACCTTGAATTACGCAGTATGATATATAAAATCATACATTGCAATGACTTACCTGTCAACGAATACTTCAGCTTCAACAATAACAACACAAGAGCACACAATAGATACAAACTCAAGGTTAACCGCACCAAACCTGATTGCAGGAAATACGACTTCAGCAACAGAGTGGTCAATGTCTGGAATACTCTACCAGACTCTATGGTTTCTTCCCCAAACCCCAAAAACTTTAATCTTAGACTGTCTACTATTGACCTCACCCCTTTTCTAAGAGGTCTGTAGGGGGTGTGCATAAGCACACCAACGTGCCTACCATCCCTATCTTATTGTTTCTTTTATTTTTCTTATATATACCCATTTCATGTATTGATAACTACGTACATACTTATACCTATTATCTTGTAAGCGATTGAAAAATAAAAAAAAAATTAAAAAAAATTCTAAAATTCAAAACCAGCTGAGTGACTTGCCAGTCATTTCCCCTCAGCTCTAGGAAGAAGGCAAAGGCAAAACACTTCTTAAAAACTTTACCAAGAAAACTGCAGGGGTTTGTCCAGGCAGTCTCCAAGAATCAGACATGATTGAATGGAAGGGAAAAAAAGAGAGTAAAAACCTTTGCTCTAAAAATTAGATGGTTATATATTGGTATATCAAATAATTTTCATTTAAGTTTTGATACAGAACAGAGACCTGTGCAACTTCAGGAATCCAGATGTTTATGTCTTACATAGGGGCTCATGGGAACATCACAAATTAATTAAATCTATCACCACTCCACAACATCTGTCGTATTGCTTTAAGGTTTTTGTTGCTAGGTACGTTGATTTTGACTTTTTAAAGTTTAAATTTGAAAAAAAAAGGTTGATAAACATTTTCAAATTTCAGACAGTTGTTTTTGTATCAGGAAACACTGTTCAGGGGAAACATAAATCTTTGTCTTATTTAGTGGGATTTTTAAATAAAGCAAAACATTGTGTGATAAGAAAGAAGCCTATCAAATTATAGATAGATTATGGATTTTTGTGGTAATTGTCCTCAAAGTTGTGTTGTGTAATATAAACTACACCAAATAGCTGAAGCAATGACAGCTGTGGGTGTAAATGTCTAGATAGCCTTTTAAAACACCATCCATATGTACCATGTAATTGTGGCTATAATATGATCTTTAAGAAGCAGTAATACAACAGTGGTGGGATTTAAATTTTTTTACTACCTGTTCTGTGGGCATGGCTTGGTGAGCATGATGTGGCTTGGTGGGCATGGCAGGGGAAAGATATGTAAAATCTCCATTCCCACCCCACTCCAGGGAAAGGATATTGCAAAATCCCATTCCCACCCCACTCCAGGGGAAGGATACTGCAAAATCCCATTTCTTCCCCATCCCACTAACCTGCTTTCCAGCTCCATTCTGTGCAGGGCAACAAAAGAAGTCCCAGCCGATCAGCTGGGACTCAGGAGGCGAAGAATAGATGGCAGCAGGGCTAAAAGATAGAGGTGGTATTTGCTGGTTCTCCGAACTACTCAAAATTTCTGCTACTGGTTCTCCAGAACTGGTCAGAACCTGCTGAATACCACTTCTGTAATACAAGCAAAATTAACTTTATATAATGATGTTTCTTTGTTTCTACAAATACAAAGTGCTTTCAGTGGGAGAACTTCTCCTTTTAACTACAAACCCTGTGAATCTGGGAGACTTAGCAATGTAGATGAACAGTAAAATAAAAGGGAGTAAAAAGTTTGAGATTACTAGATTTTATATATGATGTGAGTGTAGAATTGCTGCATTAGAATTCTCCCACAAACATATGAACATATTTGAAGTTATATACTGTTAAGCTAAATGGAAAATAATACTTTAATAAAACTTTAATCTTAGGCTGTCTACTATTGACTTCACCCCTTTCCTAAGATGTCTGTAGGGGGCGTGCATAAGCGCATCAACCTACCTACCGTCCCTGTTCTATTGTTTCTTTTTTTTCTTATTCGTATCCATTTCATGTATTCATAACCATGTTTATACTTTACCTGTTATCTAATAATCACTTGACAAAATAAAATAAATAAAAATAAAAAATACGATCAGCTAACTATTTGATAAAATACAACAGTGCAGAATGGGCACATGTAATTAATATTGTATTTTGAAATAAAGCTGATTAAAAAAAATTTTTTTTGAATTCATCTGCTTTGCTAAGAGTGTAAGAAACTGAGTGAAATACAAGGTGATTTCATTGTCCTGGACATATCTAGTATAAAAGATTATGACAATATATGTAGCAATGTGGAATTGATTAAGTGCCATTCTTTATAGTTAGCAAACTTCAGCATCACTCTCTTGTGCCCTCAACACAGTTGCACCCAAGACTTCAATTTGCCAGTTGTTCAAGGGGAATAAAGGAAAAAATAATAAAAAAGTTTTTTTTCCTGATACCAACCCCCAAAAAACAAAAACAAAAAACAAAAACAAACATACAAACACAACAAAAACCCCAAACCCTGATCACAACATAGGATGCTTAATGTTATTAAAATCAACTATAGCAAAACTTTGGAGGAAAAGGTAACTTTAGTATTTGAAACAGCTCTGCCAAGATTAGAGTTGGTGAAACAATCATAAAGGCTCTTTCATGCATATTGATCATTGAGGAAGTGGATAAAAGAGCCATGATTTCTTAGGCAATTAATTGTAGATTATTATGGACTACAAGAGCTCTCAATAACCTGATTCTCTCCAGAAGGACATCAACTGGTAAGATCCAGAGATTATGGAATTAAACGCAACAGACACAGAATATAATGCTTAATTGGGGAAAGTCATCTGGAGCTCTGGCTATATGGAAATAAAACTGAGATGTTATTCATCCTGTTTGAATTAAACATTCTCTGGGCATCATAACTAATTTACATTCCCAGACCACTACAGTTAATTATAAGTGAGTACTGTATGTCTAAAATTAAGGGGCTTTTAATGAAACTCTTTGAGACATTTTTTCTGGCATTGGCAAAATGCACGGAATAGTGAGATTTCTCCTCCTGAATGTACCCAAATTGTTACAACATGTTATTTATTCATCAGTGTTGGATTCATCTATGGCCATCTTTTCCTCTTTATTCCACAATTGCATGCACAATGATGCAAACAAATGAATTTTATTACCTGATTTTTAAGCTTAATACAACATTTTCTTTTCTACTGGAGCTATATTATTTCAATTGCATATATACAAACTGGTTTGGAGAAGAGAGAGTCCCTTGGACTGCAAAGAGATGAAATCAATCAATCCTAAATGAAAGCAACCCTGACTGTTCTTTGGAAGAACAGATACTGAAGCTGAAGCTTAAACACTTTGGCCACCAAATGAGAAGAGAAGACTCATCAGAAAAGGTGGGAAAGATTGAAGACAAAAGAATAGAATAGAATACTTTATTGGCCAAGTGTAATTGGACACACAAGGAATTTGTCTTGGTGTAAATACTCTCAGTATACATAAAGAAGGAACATTTGTTAAGAATCAAGAATCATAATGTACAACTGTTGACTGTTGACTGAAGAAGGGGACAGCAAGGACAATATGGTTAGATAGCATCACAACATAATGAACATGAATCTGGGTAAACTCCAGGAGACAATGGAAAACAATGAGGGATGTGTGTGCTATGGTTAGCAACTAAACAACAACAATAACAAATCTGTATAAATTCTCACTTAGAATAAGCATGGGTTTGAATAATTGCAGGAAATGATGAATCTAATTGTAAACAATCTTGTGTGTTTTTAATTAATCTTTTATGTTAGTGCAATCTTTTTCTATAAAACAAATTTCAGTTGCAAATTGTTCTTATGGAATCGATGGACATGAATAAAATGGAGAATTCACTACTTGTGTGCCTGAAGGATAGACATTCATTTTCTGACACTGTCCTGGGCTCACTCAAGCCTTGCTTCATTGGTTCTTTATTTCCTGACTTACCTCTAAGACCTATGAAATGCTAAACAGGCAGAAGTTTTATCAGTGATAACATTTCAACAACCTGGAAATGAGTCAGGCATCTGGAAATTGGAAATTCAAGATGGACGAGAGATGGGGGCTAGTTGTCTATCATGTACCAGACAATGCAAGATTGCTTTCCAAAATCCATTTATAACTTCAGAATCTTATCTATTTCTTTGCTAGTTTCTCAACAGGTAAGACCAAGCCAGTATTTAATGGCCAAGTGAAAGATGCCAGGAGAAAATGGGGAGTTGCAAATCCTCATCAGGATACTTGTGTCCCATATTTATACACGTAGAGCAATGCAAGGGTTCTTTCTTTTTCTTTATTCTTTATTGGCCAAGTGTGGTTGGACACACAAGGAATTTGTCTTGGTGCAAATACTCTCAGTATACATAAAACAAAAGATACAGTCATCAAGATTCAAGAATCATAAGGTACAACACTTAATGATAGTCATAGGGTACAATCAGCAATCAAATCATACTAGGAAACAGTCAATATAGATCGTAAGGATATAAGCGACAAAGTTACAGTCATACAGTCACAAGTGGGAGGGGATGAGTGATAAGGAGTGATGAGAAGATTAATAGTGATAGTAGTGTAGACTTTGTAATAGTTGAACAGTGTTGAGGGAATTATTTGTTTAGCAGAGTGATGGCTTTTGAGGAAAAGCTGCTCCTGTGTCTAGTTGTTCTGGTATGCAGTGCTCTATAGCGTCGTTTTGAGGGAAGGAGTTGAAATGATTTATGTCCGGGATGTGAGGGGTCTGTAAATATTTTCACAGCCCTCTTTTTGACTCATGCAGTATACAGGTCCTCGATTGAAGGCAGGTGGGTAGTAATTGTTTTTTCTGCAGTCCTAATTATCCTCTGAAGTCTGTGTCTGTCCTGTTGGGTTGCAGAACCAAACCAGACAGTTACAGAGGTGCAGATGTTTGTCTTGATAGTCAATGGAAATACACAAAATATCAAATACAAATGAAGAAAATAAGAAAGAGCTGCTGCACATCTCACTTTTCATTTTTGAGTTTTTTTACTCCAAGATTAAGTTTTTCTTGAGTGTCAGACCCATTCTTTAATTTCTTCTGAAATTTAAAATGGGGTTCATGTTTGAATGAGCAATTTCTATACAATGACATGTATTGTACCCACAATACCTAATCATCTTACTGTTAAGTACCATTTGAATGATTACTTGTGAATGCACTAAATGTTTCTGAAGAACCATGAAGCTCAGTTTAAGTACCATCTGAATGATTACTTGTGAATGCACTAAATGTTTCTGAAGAACCATGAAGCTCAGTGGTACCTTTGTGTGTTTCAAAACCACATGTAAACTGCTTAAATCTATTTGGCTTAAGCATAAATTACCTGCTCTCAAATGTGAAAATGAACTCTTTTGACACAGAAGGAGAAAATGACAGTAATAATGTATGGAGCCTGTCAGTCAGCACGCAACTTTTTCCAATTTCCCATCTCATTTGATAAGAGAAACCAGGCAGCATCTAAATAAAACAGATAGGTTAAAGTGATCTCAGTGAATTATTTGCCTACATACAGGCTTTTAAAAAGTATGTTTTTCAAGTTCAGTTTTAATGTGACCTAGGACTGGAGAGCCATTTCAGGGAAAACATTTCACTTTCTATAATTACTTCTGATACTGAGCTGATTTAAGGCCCTGAGAAGTGCTGTGGAAGCAGTTAAAGCTGAGGTGAAAGTATTGAGTGTCTACTGCCAGCATTGCTCTTTCTTAAGTTGAGTCAGTGCAATTGCTTGGATTACATAATTCTTTGGTGGATACTAGAAGATTATTTGCCAATATATCTCACCTGTCTTTAAAGGTAAATCTTGGGCATCCATCCATCCATAGCAAAATTCTGAGACCAAATAAAATAATTTTAGAAGGGCAGAATTTCTTATCAAAGGCTGCCTTGGCAAACAACAAAAAAATCTTTATACTGTTGGGTCAGTGTATTGTAACCCAAATGAAATTTGAAATGACATCAAGAAATCCCCTTTGGGCAAAATATCTGAAGAATGACATTTGAACTTAACTTGCTTCAGCAAAGTTGATGACATTGTCCCAACATTTGGATGGAATCATTACTTGATCTGTACATATCCAAATACAGATTGTGGAGAAGAATTTAGGGGAGGGGAGGGACTTCAGACATTTTTAACGATAACAATATTTTTGTTATCTGTAAATCTTTCAAGTTGTAATTTATGTATGTGCAAATTTGGAACAATACATTATGGGTTAGAATTTAATTATAGTTATAATATATCATTATATATAATATATAGCTATAATACATAATTATATTATAATTATAATTTAAATTGCTATGTAATGCATTTTACCATTTAATCTGCTAACTGGTATGTCTCTATCAATCTGTGATCAGAGCCCTTTGTCTGCTTATGGGTCTTGTAGGCTGAGGCCAAATAGAGGATACTCACACACTTTCATTGACAGATCTACAAAGATTAGCCCCCAATTTGAAAAGTAGAAAATACAGTTATTGTGAAAAACTTATACAAGTTAGTTCACATCCATCAAATAAAGCTGAAATACGCCTACCAAAAGAATGATACCTGCAGAATTCTGATCCATTTAATAGGAAGAGTAGGTGTCATATTTGGATTTTGGACTCATATCTATCCTACTTTGTATTATTAGGCTACTTCATCAATAGCTATTTTTTAATTGCCAAGAGCCAATTAAAAAACTCGCTTTAAATGCTGAATTCATTTCTTGCTAGAGACTGTGGCACATATAGATTAATTTAATTTAATTTAATTTAAAGATAACACCTACCACCACATTCCATGTGGATTCAGGACAGTATATAGTATATCACCAAAACAATCATGATGAAAAAAAAATACAACACGGATCCTTAAAATTGTCAGGATGCTTCATAAATGATTACAACCAGAAAAAATAGTAATGACAAGAATATCGATGATAAATCTCAGGTAAATGCTGTTCATTTTTACAATTATAGTAATTTCAAATTTCCACCTTGCTGGTTAGCAGTGATAAGCAGAGTGTTTACATTGTTGTTTTAGTCAAAAATTATGGGATATTGAGGGAAAACATTATGCTCTACTTTTAAGCGATCTTCACATGACAGTTTTCTTGTTATAGTTATATAAATTATTAGCCCAAGCCAGGAAAACAACAGTCTCATTAAAATAAGTCAATCATGAAATTTTTACAGAGAAAAAATATGTAATTTCCACAAATGAATACAATAGTTTAAAAAACAAATACTTGAAGAGGATCTTGAAAAAACTCAGTCTTAAAATGGTGAACACCAAAGCTAGAGAAATTTTCCCCTCTGAAATACACTCAAACCCATTCAATTTCATTCAGAGAAGTCAATCAAAATGATAGCTGAAGATTATTTCAACCATAATGAGAACAGCTACTCGAGGATGGCCAGATACTGACTAGCATTACTGACTCAGTTTGCCTAATGTGGGGCCAGCTCTAAAACACCCTGTTTCAGCAGATAATATAAACCTCAAAGATGATAGACAATTATGATGGAATGCTATAAATTCCTGACAAAACTTGATAATGTCTGAAGCTTTGAAACAATATCTCTTTCTTTGTTTAGCTCATGCACATATGGTGATAGTGAAATGTGGCAATGGTTATTAGATGATTAGCATAATTAGAAATTCAAGAGACAAACCCTCTGATAAATTAGACCATACAATCATATATTTGAAAGGCAATATCACGTCCAACCCCGTGCTCAGTGCAAGAATTTAAATTAAAGCAGGCCGAACATATGCTTGTCCAACATCTGCTTGAATGTCACTAGCAAAATAAGCATATCTCTTGATAATTGATTCTATTCATCTTACTATTAGGAAAATGTTTTTCTAACACTTAGTCAGAAGCAAAACAAGAATTTCAGGTGCCAATCTGTGAGAAAGAGGAATGTAAATTATATGGATCATCTATTAGCAATACTTCTTTTTTTGTAACTTTTGCCTGGGGCAATGGTAATATGATTTGAATTTGGAGCTAATGTGAATAATTTTTTAATGCTTTTGAGTTCTCTATATTTGCTCCAAATGCAGGAAGATGGGACCCACTCATTCGGTCCACCCCGTGAAGTAGGTATACCACTCTTAGACTCTTAGTCTAGGTAGAAGTTTGTTTCTGAGAGTTGAACTAGGTAATATAAATATTTTCTCTCCCTCCTTCTCTCCCACCCACCCCGCTTCTGAATTAATTTCTGCTGTTTTGAAAAACTATCTTGCCAGGCATGCCAGAGACATTCCATGTATACGTAAGAAAACACAAAACACATCTGACTGTGCCAGTCTAACCTGTCAGCCTAATTATGTCAATCTAATCCATCATCATGTGGCTCATCTTGTGATCAAGACTCTGAAATCATCACTCTGAAATCATCATGTCCTCAAAATCAAAAACCTAAAGTTCAGGTTGATATCATGCTATCAGCTGCTGGTTTACAGCCCATATGCACTTAAACACCAACCAAGGAAACAACTATGTAACTAGGAAAAGATCCTTGCTTTTCTTCCTTGATTCCACTGTATGCTCTCTTGCATTCCTGACCTCATTGTTTATCACTCTCTAATATTGCCCCAGCCACATATGTGAAAGGCCTTGTATAATAATAATTGATTTGAATGTGAAAGGCCTTCTGTAACAATTATTGTCTTGAACGTTCAGTAAGGCTCTTTGATGTAGCAACAACAGACAGACAGAGTTATTCTTCCAGGAAAAAAAAAATATCTATGAATTTTCAGACACTAGGTTTACTCAGGATTTTCAACAGCTTCCAGAATTTAAACAATTGAAAATACTTTATGTCTTTAGATGGATAGTAGATACTCACAGAATCCATTGGGCTGTGGAGACTTCTACCACAATCTATAATTTCATTTGCATAAGTATTTTCCTTTTTCTGATTTTTGAAATTAAACTAGACAACTTGTTACTCATCAGACCATTGTCTCAGACATATTGCCATACATGAACAAAATGGCCAAGGGTTGTATAACAACAGTGGGAGCAGGAGTGACTTCTGACTTCCTGCCAGCTCCTCTATTGAATTTCTTTGTAGGAATCTGGTAAGGGGAATTGGAAACCTTCCCTTCCCTTCTTTGGATGAAAATAAGTTACTATTGCTGGGTGGAGGAGGGAGCAAAACTGACTGAGAAAATGTCATGGAGCATTGGAAATGAAGATAACATGACCACAACAGTAGCCAACCAGTGCAACAGCAGTCAATTTCACTAAACAGCTACAACCTCCACCAATGTTATTCCCTTGGAAATCATGGGTCCTTAGAACACATTTTGTAAGTTAGCCCATATGAAGTAACTTGTTTCAAAATCATTGCCCTGTGATGCACCCTTTTGCTGAAAAAAGGTCAGTAACAGTTTTAGTAGTATATAAATGTCCTGTAAAATAGATATAATTCACTCCTGGATATCTCAAGTGGCTTATTGGTATCAATCCGAAATGCTTAACCTATTCCATTTCTTAATCTACACATTATATTCATATATTTGGATGAATATACATTTTGCAGAGTATGAAAATAGCAGCTGTAATCATAACCTCTATGGATGAGTTATTTCCTTTACTCTTCATCTCCATTCAGCCTCAGGATGTTTATGGATTTGAAAAGCTGTGATAATGCAAGAATTTAACAACAGAAGGAACTACAATATTTCATTTCTGACTTTCAGTGGCAGTTACAAATATGTATTCTGTTCTAGTAAAACACCTGAGACATAGTTTCTCACATAGCCCAGATGGAACATGTGGAATATTTCTGAAATTATTCCAGAATGCTAGTGTAGAAATATTCTCCATGGAACCTAAATGGTTTTTTTAAAAAAATGTATTTACTTTTCACATTTTTGAATTATTCGTCTCCCTCAGATGATGTGTGTGACTAAATCTCTTTCTCAGTATTAGGACCCTAAACTCTGAATATGGAACATCCAAATTCATTTACAATGATTTTTTAAACCATGTAGATAGATAAGAAAGAGATGGGGGGAAATTACTTCAACTTGCAGTAAATTAATCCAAGGAAAACTTTCATTATGCATTAGAAAAGTAAGAGCCCTACTGGATCACAATAAGAATTGTTCCACACATAGCATTTGCACTAATATGAGAGCAAGGGGAATTGCTTATTTGCACAATATTGTTCTCCTTGGATAGTCAAGTGCATTTTCTTCCAGCTATGGTGTTGACCAGTGGTAGGATTCAATTTTTTTTACTACTGGTTCTGTGGGTGTGGCTTGATGTGCATGGTGTGGCTTGATAGGCGTGGCTTGGTGGGCATGGCAGGGGAAGGATACTGCAAAATCCCCATTCCCACCCCACTCCAGGGGAAGGTTACTGATAAATCCCACTCCCTCCCCATCTGACTAACCTGCTTTCCAGCTCCATTCTCCTGTGCAGGGCAACAAAAGAAGACCTAGCTGATCAGCTGGAACTCAGGAGGCAGAGGATAGATGGGGGCGGGTCAGTCACAGGTGGTATTTGCTGGTTCTCTGAACTACTCAAAATTTCTGCTACCGGTTCTCCAGAACTGGTCAGAACCTACTGAATATAACCTCTGGTGTTGACTTATCATTACATATTCTAAGGAGAAACAATGTCTTGATGGCCAGTTAGCTTTCCTTTCAGACCAACAACGAGAATTGCTGCAAAGCACTAAGATATATGCAAAAAGCATGTAGTGAAAACACAACATTTTTTATTGTGGTGAGTGGGGTGGGAATAAGCCAGAGGTGGTATTCAACAGGTTCTGACCAGTTCTGGAGAACCGGTAGTGAAAATTTTGGGTAGTTCAGAAAACCAGCAAATAACTCCTCTGACTGGAGATTTTACCAGATTTCTTCCCCTGTCACGCCCACAGTACCAGTAGTAAAAAAAAAATTGAATCCCACCACTGGAATAAACAGTTCAGAGGGAAAGGGCACTAAAATGGCAATGTTTGTACTGTCTTGTTGGATGGTAAAACATAGAACTGAGTGGTGTATGATGCTTCTTACTAGTCTCAATCACATCAGCAAGAATGATGGTGGAAAGTTAGTTTTAAATATTTTAAATGGATTAGGGTTAAGGAGATTAGGAAGAGGAAACAGTACAATGAAAAGTACCTTACTTTTCATTGATCCCAATATTCAGTAATATTAATCAACACAATAGTCTTGTTCCTAATTGAGACCTGCCTTAAAGTTATTTAGAAGGCAGGACAATAAAACAATTGATTGATTGAATATGTGACACCAAATCAATGTTGACTCTAGACATCACATAGATAGATTTACTCACAGGTGATCTGTCTCAATTTGGTCAGTGCACCATTGGAAGTAATTGATGTTACTGAAATTAAATCCACCCATGTTGCTGCTGGTCATCCTCTTTTTTTTCTGCCTTTATATCTTTTGAGCATTATAGATTTCTCAAGAGAGGTAGGTATTCATATATGTTCAAAATATGATAAACTGAGTTTTCAGTTGCCTTATGCTCGGATCCATTTATTCATTTTCTGGATTATCTATGGTATTCTCAGGACTTTTCTCAAATGAGTTCAAAATTGTCAATACTCATTTCTCTTGTTTTCTCCAAGTATAATTTTCACTTCCGTACAATTCCACAGGGAAAAACACAATTTGATTTTTGCAGATATAAATATATCATGGCATCTAAACATCTTTTCCTAGATTTTCACTGTTGCTCTATCAAGTGTGAGTCTGTGATGTATTTCTTCACTGCTGATTCCTTTA
The DNA here is from genome assembly GCA_023653725.1 of Bungarus multicinctus. Lineage (NCBI taxonomy): Eukaryota > Metazoa > Chordata > Lepidosauria > Squamata > Elapidae > Bungarus > Bungarus multicinctus. The sequence goes on along the minus strand of CM042836.1, from coordinate 64,578,941 downwards.
TCGTTGAGAGTTGGTTTGAAAGACAGAAACTGTCCACCACACTCGATTAAATCTCCTTTCTCTGATATTGGAAAATGGATCCCTTTCAATCTGTTGGCTCATGTGTTCAAATGGCATAGAAATTTTACAGTTTCTTCTTCTATTGTTTACTATATTTCTTTTTATTTAAAAGTTTTTATTTTTTAAGACAAACATATACAAACGAAACATAAAAACATAAAACCATCTTCCATTTTATATACATACAGTGTGTCAATTGGTTACAAATCTTTTGTGCTACCCTTTCGGAGTCATTACTCACAGCCTATATAAATTTTCACATTGTCAAACTAACGTATGCTTATATATGTATCAGTTATTAATCAACATTGACTAAACTATTTGTTCCATCATTTTACAAGATATTCCAAATTTTATCTTGAAGTTTATATTGTACTTTCATCCATTGGTTATATATATCTATATTATATTTTATATCAATCAATTGCAGAGTTATCTAATCTATTGCATTACCATGTCTTTTTGTCCAACCATTGATAAAAAAAAAAATCCCATATCATATAGAATTGTTTATCTTTTTGCTCTCTAATTTCAAATGTCAATTTACTCATTTCAGCACAATCCATAATTTTTTTAATAACTTCCTCCTGCATAGGTATCTTTTTATTTTTCCAGTTCTTAGCAAATACAATTCTAGCCACTGTTAAAACATCTACAATCAAATATTTCAGTTCTTTATTGTATATTTCCGGTATGATTTCCAATAAAAAAAATCTCTGGTTTAAAGTTCATGTGTTGTTTTATTATTTTTTCCAACCATGTGTGGATTTTAGTCCAATATCTTTTTGCGTCTGAGCATGTCCACCACATATGGTAATATGAACCAGGTATCTGATGACATTTCCAACATTTATCCAATTTGTTCTTAAACATTCTCACAATTCTCGTCGGGAGTAGATGCCACCTGTAAAACATCTTATACAAATTTTCTTTATATGCAGTTGTCATTGTCATTTTATAATTTTGAGATCACAATTTTTGTCATTTTTCTAAATCAATCCCGTATCCAAAATTTTTCCCCCAAGCGATCATCATTTCTTTAACTTGCTCTTCCTCCAACTTAAATTCTAATAAATGTCCATAGAGTTTTTCATCAGTACCCATCAAAATTTTATCTAAATCAGTCAACTTATCATAAATACCTTCTGTTTTAAAATCTTTGTCAAATCTAGATTGTATTTGCAGAAATGAAAACCAATTCATTTTTACACCTTGTTCTTCCAACACTTGCATAGATTTAAGTTCACCCTTTTCATTCATTATTCTTTACTATATTTCTGTAGATATGCCATCAGTACCTGTAGCCTCCCAACTCGGCGAAGACTGAAGTTATCTTAGAACTTCTTGTAAATTGGGAATATCTTTTAAGGTATCTTGAACATTGTCACCCTACTAGATAGATTCTCAGTAAAATCCATCCACTTTTCTTTGACTTTAAATTGGAATCGACTACTATTTGTCCATTGGCAACCTTTAGCATATCAATTTAAGGTTGGAGTCTCCTTCAGAGTTTTGACATCTTTAGGAAATCTTTACTTGATTTTCTGTGTCTGCTTCCATTTTGGGGGTCTTTACAAATGTTGTTGTAACACCACTTCTCATCTCTTCTGACAACTTTCTTAATTCCCAAAACCTTTGCCTTTTCTGGTAGTGGCTTCTCTTATCTTCTTGGAAATTAACATTTCTTCTGTCATCCAGTTTTCTTTTTTCTGTTTTCTTATCTTTGGCATCCTTAACAACTTCTTTAAGTTCATTCTGCAGTTCCTCAGCAACAAAATATGTGATGCCATCAAAAGACTAAAGAATTGAAATGGAAATGGGCTGGTCACATAGCAAGAAGAACTGATGGCAAGTGGACTAAGGCATCCATAAAATGGATTCCACTTGATAAAAAACATCCACAAAAGAGACCTAAAACATGATGGTGTGATGACACCAGCAAGTATTGTGGGCACAACTGGCAAAGGAAAGCTCAAGACCATATTGGTGGCAGAAGAGGTTTTCATCCTACAGTGGCTAGACAATGGCTAGAATGATGATTAGCAATGTTAAAATCATTGATTTGGCAGAAATGGACAAATCATTCTTCTTCATTTTGCTTTCTTGGGCCTTACAATTCAACTACATTTTTTTTTAATATCTTAAACTTTAATATTCCTCGAATCACAAGCTGTTCGTCTTGCATGTTTGGTTGATTTCAATTTGACCACAAAACACATCAACATCCCTTTCTTCCTCCTTGGAGCATATCTTGGATAATTGCGATATTAACAAATTGTCCATGACATGTAATTGTTATTCAGACATTGATTGGCTTGTACCTAAGTATTATCCTTGTTTTATCCTTACTGACTATATAATTCTTCTTTGGTTTTTTTGTAAATAGAATGAACCTCTAATTGAAAGTATCCAAATCTAATCCATTACAATTTGCTGATGCATAAAATGTCAATATATAGTTGATTCACTTAATTTTTCACTATGTTGAGTTATTACTGCTACTAATTACTAATAGACATACTCTTTACCACTGATACTCATTTTTTCTGCGGCATAAATTTAAAATAAAAATACATACATACATACATTTATCCAATTGCATGAAATACTTTCCTCTGATATCTGCTTCTCCAAATGTGCTGTCAGTAATTGGACTGGTAAATTTCAGAATTATTGATAAATTATTGTCTTCAATGAAGACAATAATTTTGTTTTACAGTTTAATTTTTTTCTAACATTGTCTTTTCAGCATATACATTTTATAATGACTGATTATAAATTCTACCAATCATCACATCTGACCAGTGGTGAGATTCAAATTACTTTACTACCGGTTCTGTGGGCATCGATTGGTGGGCGTGGTAGGGGAAGGATACTGCAAAATCCCCATTCCCTCCCCACCCCACTAACCTACTTTTCAGCTCCGTTCTCCTGTGCAGGGTAACCAAAGAAGACCCAGCCAATCAGATGGGACTCAGAAGGCAGATAATAGATGGAGGCAGGGCCAGTCAGAGGTGGTATTCTGAACTACTAACAATTTCTGCTACCGGTTCTCCAGAACTGGTCAGAATCTGCTGAATACCACTTCTGCATCTGACAAACAAGATAGGACAAAGCTTGCTTCAGCATACACACTGGATAAACACCATTTCCCACTTAGAGATGTTGCTTTTAAAGCTGCCTTTAAGCCCAGGGAGATTGTAAACATTATTGACCTAGACAGATAGTCACATAAGTCAAGAATAGCTTCTGAAATGTTTCTTCAGTGTGTAGTTGGAAAACACTAATGACATTTTCTTTTGATGGGACATAAAAATTGACTGTCACAGAATTGCAGCCCCTTGTTCCCACTGTCTCTTGCTTTGAAAGAAAGGTTTTCAGAAATTATAGAACCTGTGTAAAATATGGAAAATCAGGCATCTAAAAATCAAAACATTAACCAAAGTTCCAAGGCAGCCCCCAAATGTTAGAAGGCGCCCATTTTAGGTTTCACGATTTGGGAAGAAGCTGTTCTGATTCTGAACCATTCCAACTATTCCATCATGGGCATATTTGTTTTGGAAATTGTGTTCTAGCTGAAGGCAATTCTTTGACTATCAAAGAATACTATTCTTTTTTCCATATGTGGTTTGAATCATGATGAAGTCATTTAGCTGGAAAAATAGTATCTTTCTGTAAGGCCACAGAAGCAATATCCAATCTAGTTATTAAGTACCTTTGCATGGTCCTTTGTGGCCTGCATTTTTCATCTTTCTATACTTCTTTTTCTTTATAGCTATCTATTTTTCAAACTGATGAATGCAATACATTTGAGATTATTTGGGAATGGTTTAGCAATTTATCACTTAACCATATTATTCCATGGTTAAGGTCAGATGAGTATCACTTTATTATTCCTGGCTACTGTATATCTGTGTATTGGTACTACAGTACATCATGATATAGATGTCAGCTGCTAGCATAACCCCAAAAGCAGTTATTGTTTCTTCCAGATACAGATGGTATGCCCATCAAGATTATAACATCTACTAGTTCCCTTGCAGAATTAATGTTATGTTACAAGTAGTATCTCAAAGTGCTAACAAAAATTCCAACCAAGAAATTTCTGTATCAGTCTATGGAAATATATCGCTATCAAAGTATATAGTAAGAAAAATGTGCTCTGAATAATAAGCAGTATAAATGCACTATAGAACATATAATCTATTGTTTCAGATTTTTGCACTGATTTTTTTTCTTCTGGGAACACCTTGTTAATACTGTATGTCAGATATATGACTGGCAGTTTCACAGACTTTAATCTTCAGCTATATCTTCAAAGGTATTCTAAAGACATCACACAAAAAAAAAAAAAGGAATATGAAAGAACAATTATATGATAATAGGTTCTCATGCCAGGCATGCATCTAGGTTGAGCATCTGCACATCTGTTGAACAATGCTCTAAAACATTTATAATCAGTCATTTATAAAATACTAACTGTAAATTTGCATATATGTGTAAGGTTTTTAAGCTGATAATTTTAAATAATAAATAAGGGAGACTAGTATAGATCTATTTCGAGCTAGTTAACTCTCTTCAGCTAGCCATACCCTTACTGGGATTCGAACCAGGGAAGTATTACATGTATATATATATATATATGTGTGTGTAAGGTTTTTAAGCTGATAATTTTAAATAATAAATAAGGGAGACTAGTATAGATCTATTTCGAGCTAGTTAGCTCTCTTCAGCTAGCCATACCCTTACTCCGAAAGCATATATATATATATATGCTTAGTATTACATATATACATTAAAAACCTTACACACATATATATATATATATATATATATGCTTTCGGAGATTTTTGCGGGTATTTGTATGTGGATCTTTGGTTCTTCGCCACCATGAAGATGTGGCCCGACCACGAACGCGAAGCCAAACAATAGTATCACAGCTCACCAGCTCAAATCCCCCAGCAACTGAGACCAACCGGAGTACAACCAAACCCCCACCAGAACAGAACACACCCCCAGCCAATCAGAACACAGCCAACCCCCCAACCAATCAGAACACAGCCAAACCCCCAACCAATGAGAACACCCCCCCACCCAATCAGAACACAGCCAAGCCCCCACCCAATCAAGTCACACCCCCACTAGTAGTTAAAAGGAAGAAGCAGCTGCAATCTCACATCACTCTGAGAAGCACAAGGCCGAAGACAGAAGCCTGAAGATGATGAATGAGACTTCATCGAAACGTCGCCTAGATATTTCCAACTCTACGCGGGAAAAAACCCGAAGAACCAAAGATCCACATATATATATATATATATATATATATATATATATATATATATATATATATACACACACTATGTATTAGGTTTTTGAGCTGATAAGTAATTAAACAAGGGAGACTAGGATAGATCTATTTCGAGCTATTTAGCTCTCGTCAGCTAGCCATACCCTTACTGGGATTCGAACCAGGGAAGTATTATATGTGATTATTTATCAGCTCAAAAACCTAACACACATAAATAAAAGGCAACAAAACAAATAGCTTTCTGTCTGAATGGTCTCTGGTAATGAGCCGAAAGACAGAAAAGGACAGCAGTATGCTTCCTCCCTTAATTGGGGCTTACCAGAGTGTTGTAACACACACACACACACACACACACATATATATATGTGGATCTTTGATTCTTCGGGTTTTCTCCTGCGTAGAATTGGAAGTTTCTAGGCGACGTTTCAATGAAGTCACCTAGAAACTTCCAATTCTACGCGGGAGAAAACTCGAAGAATCAAAGATCCACATACAAATACCCGCGAAAACCTCAGAAAACAAATATATGTTTTCGGAGATTTTCACGGGTATTTGTATGTGGATCTTTGGTTCTTCGGGTTTTCTCCCATGTAGAATTGGAAATATCTAGGCGACGTTTCGATGAAGTCTCATTCATCATCTTCAGGCTTGTGTCTTCGGCCTTGTGCTTCTCAGAGTCTGAGTCTTCACTCTGAGAAGCGCAAGGCCGAAGACACAAGCCTGAAGATGATGAATGAGACTTCATCGAAACGTCGCCTAGATATTTCCAATTCTACGCGGGAGAAAACCCGAAGAACCAAAGATCCACATGTATATATATATATATATATATATATATATATATATATGGATCTTTGGTTCTTTGGGACAAACCCCCAACCAATGAGAACACACTCCCACCCAATCAGAACACAGCCAAGCCCCCACCCAATCAAGTCACACCCCCAGTAGCAGTTAAAAGGAAGAAGCAGCTGCAAGCTCACATTACTCCGAGAAGCACAAGGCCGAAGACACAAGCCTGAAGATGATGAATGAGACTTCATCGAAACGTCGCCTAGATACTTCCAATGCTACGCGGGAGAAAACCCGAAGAACCAAAGATCCACATACAAATACCCGCGAAAACCTCCGAAAACATATATATATATATATCACAAGGGTTTATGAATCATTCCCAATCTGATTAAAAATTCAGAGATAGCATGATTGATTTGATTATATGCTTCAGAAATTAGACAACTGATCTCCTTAAAGTTTAGAAAACTAAAGTTTCAACCATGTTATTATAAAGATACACCAAATGCCTAGAGCTGCATCATTATTAACTGAATGGAATGAAGTGATCAGGCATAATAGATTATTTAAAGAACATATCAAATTTCCACTGGATAATCCCACTAATTCTATGCTTTTGAAATATTCTTCCTGATACTTTTCTTAAAGCAAAGGGAGCAGGGAGGGGAAAAGCTTCCAAATAATCAAACAAAGAGAATTAATGCAAAAGGGGCTATTTATAATAAACTATTTTGTTATGTTCTACCATCTTAATATAGGTGCTTTATTAACATTTAGTTAATTTAGCTTAACATTTAGTTAAATCATAAATATTTCTTCTATGAAAGAAAGAAATAACCAGACAACTTAAAAGGACAATTATTGAATTGCTTCACCTTAATAATGGACTTCTCAATGGGTAGGAAATTGTAAGTCAATTTCTAGCTTTCAGTGGTTTGAGAAACTGAGTGAAAAAATAGCAATTTGTCATTTTTAGGCACTCCTAAAAATCCATTTTGAACCATTTCAAACTGGGCAATAGTGTCAGGATTCCAGCAGTTACTCCAATTAAATCATGAGCCTCGAGCCACACTCCCAACACTAAAAAAGATTTATTTTAAGTTAACATTCTACTTCTGGCATTTACCTAGGTGCAGCCAACTCTGAGATACATAATTCACTGTCACCCTTGATCAGGGGTGGGATTCAAATTTTTAACAACTGGTTCTGTGGGCGTAGCTTAGGTGGTAGGCGTGGCTTGGTGGTCATGTGACTGGTTGGACATGGCTTAGTGGTCATGTTATTGGCTGAGCGGGGCCAACTCAATATCACTCACACAGAGGTACACATCTCCTCCTCTGGCCTCTCATTACTGTGGGGATGCTGCAACAGTCATAAATGTGAAAAATGGTCATAAATCACTTTTTTCAATGCCATTGTAACTTTGAATGGTTACTCCACACAAGCAAAGCACCAGCAAAGAAAAAACTCCAGAGAAGTTCCTGAGACAGGAAATCTAGTCCTGCCAAGAATGTAATAAGGGTTAACGGAGAGGCAGTTTCTGTAAGCAACACCAGAATGTTTTCTTCCTGCCTTCCTTACAGGATTAGGCCTCTAATTTCTTCTAACAACTGGTTAGAAGTGAACTGCTTAGAATGTTAACAACCGGTTCTAGCGAATAGGTGAGAACTGGTAGAATCCCACCCCTGCCCTTGATCCTGCTTTCCCCCACCCCTCTGGGTGTATTATCCAACAAAAAACATCCCAGCCAAGAGTCATCAATCATGCTCTCTAATTAGATTTTTGTGCAGTAGAAGCTTCAGTCATCTTTGAAGAAAATATGAATGCAATGTATTTTCAATTCCACACTGCTGCCTGCTCTTTGAAACTCCCCCCCTTTCTGTTGTCAACTATAAAATGTGTATACAAAATGTTTTATGAGTTGACAAATAGGATATGTCAAATCTTTGCAATAGACTTGAACACCAAAGTCATAAAGATCAAAAGTATTTTTATTATAGGATTACAAAATCTTGCAATTCTGAATCTGCTTCTCTTTTTCCTAGCTTTATCTTAAAAAGAACAGGGGAGGGTCCAGTGAGACATTTTCTCAAATTCCATTCTTGCTTTGGATTGAAATCTTTCTTATCTGATCATTGTCTTGGCTATGGTTCTTCCTCTTTTTCCTCAGGATTGTTCTCTCAGCCCTTTACATCTTGGGACTTCCATGATCTATAGGCAAAGCAAATTCAATTTGTTTCAAAGGAGAAATTTAATCCATAGAGATGAAGATGATTTTCTTCATTAGAAGTGAAGAAGAATTGTGATTTATTTCCACAAAACAATGTGTGTCAATGTGTGTTTCAGGTCAGTGTTGTCAGTGTTGAAATGTTTCCAGGGGGCAAATTCTACACATTTGCTGAAGCTGTGGAACCTAGAAGACCTTTGGCTTGCAACGAGGGTATTCCTAGCAGTGTAGATTTTATGTCTTTTGTAAGGAATTGCCTATGAAAAATGCCAAAAACAACCAGACTGGAATATATTTAATGTACATGCTCCAACTTTGGCATTTCTTGTGGGCATTTCCTAGATCGATCTAACTTGGAAAAGCTTCACCTTTCTTTCACAGCACTCACTACAGGAAGGTTCCTTGCAAGTCATGAGGCAGCTTCAAGGGAGTATGTCCTCAAAGCTTCTTTGAAACTCTTTGAAGCTTTGTGCAATCCAATTTATTGGACTGCAATTCTGTCAGTTCTTGATGCTTCAGTGGCTTTTGATATTAATCATTATGGTATCTTTCTAAATCATCTGTAAGGTTTGGGAATAAAAGGTGCTATTTTTCAATGGATCTTTTCCTATATCTTGAGTGGATTTCAGATAATGTCACTTGGCGAAATTTAGCCTTAGAATGGGAGCTACAGTAGTCTTGGTCTTCTGAGAGCTCCAATGTTTTTCAATATATGTGTGAAATTATTGAGATCAGGAAATGTTTGGGTAAATGCTATTAATATACTGAACTCCTTACCATTGGGACATAGCAGAAATATAGTCTAAATGCCAAGGAAAATAATTAAAGGACAGACCCTGTTTATTCAAAGGTGTTCATGGGGGATGTGGAGGTTGTCAAGAGACACATATAACAAAAGCAATTATTGCAATCCATTCCTTTTTCTAGGTGTATTGTAACATTGCATGATGTACCTATGAAAGGGTCAGAGTTTTCATTGGCATTGTGCAAATTTCTTTTATTGTTTTGACAAAAGCCTTCTGTCAGTCCTATATACACTACTGAATCTATGAGACAGGGAAATAGTTGAATGCAAAGCTGACAGTTCTGGAAATGGAATGCTCTAAGGGTACCTTAAAACTTTTATTCTGGCTTTTTTAGATCATGATATTCCAGAACAGTCCAGAAATGTTTGTCATATACTGTAAAAGTATTTGAGAATGACTTTTGGAAAGAGGAAGAAGTGAGGTAGCTTAGCAATGATCTGATCAATGAAATTTAAGTCTGAAGGAGGAAGGTGATGAAAGTGTCTCCTAAAGGACCCTCCCTAGTTTTGAGGAGAGGAAAAGTGAGGGATGGGGGGGTACTTTTAGATATGCAAGTTTCTGTTTATGTAACCTTACCAATAAAATTGAGCTAATATTCCTTTGGTACTTCTTTTCTGTAGTATCTTGCAAGACTAAATTCAATCTTGCAAGTCTGAAAATATACTTTTTTCTTCAGTAACAATTTCCGCTATCATATTTTCCTAAACAAATCCTGGTTCTCACGATGCTGGTTCTTCTGATGTTTTGCGGAAAGACATAGTCCAAATAAATACGAATATTTTTAAAACATTCCTTCAGGAAAAAAAAAGGCAGAAATAGTTTCCTTTAAACTCAGTGAGTTACGAAGCATATTATTGCCATTGCAACCTAATGAAAAATATTAAGACCTTAGAGTTCATTTCTAATTTGTTAACTAAAATGTTATGTTTCCACAGCATTGCCATAAATGTTATTTAAAAAAGATGCCTCTTTGCAGGACTGTAAAATAAGATTTATTGTCAAAATATGAAGCTTGGAAAATAGTTACCCTGTAAACATTAACATTTAAAATGTTAATTTTTTAAAATTATTCTGTCACTTTTACAATTATATATATATATGAAAAAGAGTTTTATATATACTTAGTGTGCTTTTATATTTCATTACACATAGAGACACCTATTCAGAAATTACTTTAATATCGTTAATATCTATGCCAAATATAGCGGAGGGACAAAAGGCTCATCTACAATCAACTCTATTCACCCAGAGACTTTATATTCCTAGAAAGGCCTTAAAATGGTGGCTTATTGCCAAAGAACAGAGCACAGGTTCTAGCAGTTCCCTGTTCCATTACTCAATAGTTGAGGTGATGGAAATTTCCCAGGCAAATTCAGGTTTTCACAGAGATATTGGTACACTGTTAATACAGTGCAGTATTAACATACCGATGGACAATTATCAAAGTAATTGACCATCAGTATGTTAATCAATCAATCAATCAATCAATCAATCAATCAAAAGTCAATCAATCAATATTGGCACATGGTCTCAATTAGTTGAGACTCTTCACTGTATGCCCGATAAAAGTAGAACCAATGAAATGGTGCCTTGTCTGAAGCATCAAGGATTACTCCATCATGTTCTTCCTACTTTTCATTTGGTTTAGCGAAGGGGAAAAAAGTCGTGATACATCATGTGATGTCGCCATGATGACGCAAGTTTGACACCTCGATCTAGATAGATAGATAGATGTTAGAAAGGTATAGATCAGTGCTTTTTAACCCAAGGTACGCATATCACTGGTGGTACTTTGGGACCTGGCAGGTGGTACCAGGGGTGGGATTCAAACTTCTTTAACAATCAGTTCTGTGGGTGTGGCCTAATTTGTGGGTGTGGCTTGGTGGTCATGTGACTGGGTGGGCATGGGGGTTGTCATCGACGCGGAGGCAGCCATGGGAAGGCCGGAGGAGGTTGTCGTTGGGGCCGTTGAGGCCGCCGCCGCCGCCGCTGGGGCCGTTGTTGTTACCGGAGCTGTCGCCACCGTCGCTGCTGAGGCCGCTGAGACCATCATTGCCGCCGCTGGGACCGGCGTTTTCATCTACTCGGGGATGGCGTAGGTTTGATGAGGTGCCCGGCGTTTTCCATTGGAACTGGAGGTGGAGGAGTGTTGCCGGGGCCGGGGCCGTTGCCGTGGACTGTGAGAGGGCCTGCGGCGAGGCTAGAAAACATGACCTGCGCCCCCGAGTGACGGGTCCCCCGCGAGGCTGGATGCCAGCTGTCGGTGGGGTGCGACTACTCCGGCCCGGATTTGGGTCCCGCTTGGTTCGGCCTTGGCCTGGTCGATGGCAGTCAGAGAAGATCCAGCCAAAGACAAAACTGACATACTCCTCGAAACATCTGTGGGCCCTGAGATATGTCCCCCTATCTCAGAGTTGGCCCTCTTGCCTCTCTAAGACTTATCTCAAGGACGGATCTTGGGATCCGGAGAGATGGTGGGGTTGCCGGAAATGTGGGAGGGAGGGTTGTTTAAAAAATTTTTTAATTAGATTCTTAAAGGGGTTAGGGTTGGCCGGGCGGGGGTTGGGGGACAACCTGCCTGGGGCTGGGACCGGGTCGTGGGTTGAGCGTTGCCGGGAGGGGGATGGGGCTGTATTGAGGATGGGGGGTTGTCCCAGGGAGGGGACAACTATTTAAAACTATTAGTACGGTGAGCGGGAGAGGCAGATTTGGCGGTTATAGGGGGCCACATTCTGTTTTGGGAGCGCGCCCCCGCTATTTGATGGCGGTGGCGCGCTCCGACCCCCTTGTTTTGTCCCGTTCCCCGGGGGGTGTGAGCGATCGGGCCCTGGGCCTTCGGCTGATGTTGTGTAACGCCAGGTCCGTTATTAATAAAGCCCCCCTCATTTATGATCTGATTTGTGAGGGGGGAGCGGACCTGGTGGGTGTTACCGAGACCTGGCTGGGCCCAGAGGGGGGAGTTCCCCTTGTGGAGATGTGCCCAGCCGGGTTTCGGGTTTTTCATCGGCCGAGGGCCCAGGGGAGGGGCGGGGGTGTTGCGGTGGTTATTAAGGAGGATCTGTGTCCGAGGGAATCCACTGTTTCTCAGACGATCGGGTGTGAGTCTCTTTTCGTGAAGTTCGGCCCCAAGGTACAGGTGGGCTTGTTGATCGCATACCTGGCTCCCTGCTATGCGGCATCAGCCCTGCTTGAGCTCCTGGAGGTTATAGCCGGCGTGGCGGTTGAGACCCCCAGGCTTATGGTCATGGGGGATTTCAACCTCCCTTCTGCCGGCGGTACCTCGGGGATTGCTCAGGAGTTCATGGCTTCCATGACAGCCATGGGCCTGACCCAGTTAATTCGGGGCCCTACTCATGTGGGAGGTCACACCCTGGATTTAGTTTTGTCTCTGATCAGTGGCAGAGTGGTCTGGGTGTAGGGGATATAGTTATAGAACCCCTGTCATGGACAGATCACTCGCTCCTGAGGCTCGACTTCCGTTCCGCACCCCCCAACCGCAGGGAGGCGGGGCCGCTTAAATGGTACCGCCCCAGGCGCCTGATGGACCCGGATAGGTTCCTGATGGAGCTTGGGCCATTTCCCGAAGCTCACACACACGACTCGGTTGAGGGCCTGGTTGCTACCTGGGATAGGGTGGCTGCTGGGGCCCTTGACCGGGTCGTGCCCTTGCGGCCTCTGACCCGGTGCCGATCCCAAATGGCTCCTTGGTTTTCTGAGGAGCTAAGGGAGATGAAGCGCCGGAAAAGACGCCTAGAGAGTAGTTGGAGGGCTAGCCGCTTTGAGTCTGACCGAACACTTCTACGATCTTATATTAAGACGTATTTAGTGGCGATGAAGGTGGCGAGGAGGTCTTACCTCTCCACCCTTATTGCGTCCGCGGAAAACCGCCCAGCCGCCCTGTTTAGGGTGACCCGCTCCCTTTTAGAGATGGAAGCGCCGGAGGATCCCTTACAAGGACGGGCTGAGGAGTTTTCTAGGTTTCTGCTGGATAAAATCGCTCAGATTCGGGACGAGCTGGACTCCGACTGGGCATCTCCGGGCGGGGGAGCGGGGGTGGATATCGGTGAGGCCAGTTGGGTTGAGTTCGACCCTGTTACTGTTGAAGACGTGGACAGGGTGCTGGGGGGACTGAATGCCACCACCTGTTTGTTGGACCCGTGCCCCTCCTGGTTGGTCTTGGCCACTCGGGAGGTGACACGAGGCTGGTTCCAGGGTATTATAAACGCTTCCTTGAGAGAGGGGCTTTTACCTGCCGCCTTGAAGGAGGCGGTGGTGCGGCCCCTCCTCAAGAAACCGTCCCTGGACCCAGCATTGTTATCAAATTACCGTCCTGTCTCCAACCTTCGCTTTGTTGCGAAGGTTGTAGAGAGTGTGGTGGCCCGTCAGCTTCCCCGGTTCCTGGATGAAGCGAGTTATCTTGACCCCCTCCAATCGGGCTTCAGGCCCGGGCACAGCACGGAGACGGCATTGGTCGCATTGGTTGATGATCTCTGGAGGGCTCGGGACAGAGGTTGTTCCTCTGTCCTGGTCCTGTTAGATCTCTCGGCGGCTTTTGATACTGTCGACCACAGTATCTTATTGCAGCGGTTGGGGGGGTTGGGGGTTGGAGGCACCGTATTACGGTGGTTCTCCTCCTTCCTCTCCGACCGCTCGCAATTTGTGTTGACGGGGGGGCAGAGATCGTCCCCAAGGCCCCTGCTTTGTGGGGTGCCTCAGGGGTCGGTGCTCTCGCCCCTGCTGTTCAACATTTATGTAAAGCCGCTGGGTGAGATCATCCGTGGCTTTGGGGTGGAGTTCCATCAGTACGCTGATGATACGCAGCTGTACATCTCCACCCCGGGCCACCCCAACGAAGCCGTCGAAATGATGTCCCGGTGCCTGGAGGCCGTGCGGGGTTGGATGGGTCGTAACAGGCTTCGTCTCAACCCGGCCAAAACCGAGTGGCTGTGGTTTCCTGCGCCCAGATACAGCCAGCTTATTCCTTCGCTGGCCGTGGGGGGAGAGGTTTTGACCCCCGTGGAAAGGGCGCGCAACTTGGGTGTCCTCCTGGATGTGCGGCTGTCTTTGGAAGAACATATCGCAGCCGTCGCCAGGGGGGCTTTTTATCAGATTCGTCTGATTTACCAGTTGCGGCCCTTTCTGGATCTGGGCGCACTTCGCACAGTCACTTCCGCCCTCGTTATCTCCCGCTTGGATTATTGCAATGCTCTCTACATGGGGCTCCCCTTGAAGAGTCTCCGGAGGTTGCAGTTAGTCCAGAATGCAGCCGCGCGGGTGATCGTGGGCGCCCCTCGAGGCGCACACGTAACACCACTTCTCCGCAGGCTGCACTGGCTTCCTGTGGCCTTCCGGATTCGATTCAAGGTGGTACTGATGGTATTTAAAGTGCTCCATGGCTCGGGACCTGGGTACTTACGGGACCGCCTGCTGCCATCAACAACCTCCCGCCGCCCAGTACGCTCCCACAGGGTCGCCTTTCTTGGGGTACCGCCACCTGATCGTTGTCGACTGGCGGCCCCGAGGGTGCGTGCTTTCTCTGTGGGAGCGCCCTCCCTGTGGAATGATCTCCCCCCGGAGATACGAGCCATGACAGACATCCTCTCCTTCCGGCGCGCAGTTAAGACCCTATTTTTTAAACAGGCTGGCCTGGCCCAGTAAGGGTTTAAGGGGTTTTAGTAAATATAGGGTTTTTTAAATTTTAACTTATTTTTAAAATTTTTGGGATGCAGCCATACTCATATTTAATTCGGTTTTAAATTCTATTTAATTTTGTATCTCTGTATTTTATGTATTTATTAGGCTGTACACCGCCCCGAGTCCCTTTTCGGAGAGGGAGCGGTATAGAAATATGATTATAAATAAATAAATAAATAAATGGTTTGCTGACTGGGCATGGGTTGGTGGTCATGTGACTGGGTGGGCATGGCTTATATGTAAATATTTTAAATATTTATGTAAATATTGATTTTTTATAAAAAAGAGCAATTTTTATCCAAAAGCAAAGCAGTCAGGCAGATTGAGGTGCTCATAGAATTACAGATTCACTTAGAGATCTATCTTTGTGCAATCGGCTACCTGAGTCTGTCACATAAAATTTGCTAGCAAGCAAACTCACAAAATTAACTCACAACACATCATGTATGTAAATATTGAATTTTTTATATAAAAAAGAGCAACTTTTACCCAAAAGCAGGCAAAGCAGGTAGGCAGATTGAGTTAGTCACAGAATCACAGATTCATTTAGAGATCTATCTATCTGCAGTCGGCTTTCTGAGTCTGCACTGAAAAATAGAAGCTTCAGTCCAAAGGAAGGTTCAGGTCTGCTGTTAGATTAGCTAGAAAGCAAGAAATCCAAGGATTTCCTGATTTCTAGCTCATCTTAATCTCCCGGCAGAGCAGAACAGCTGATGGTCGGGGGGAAAAAATAGCACTTACCAAACCAGGCAAGTTGGAAGGCTTGCATGTCAGGTAAGGAGTGGGGAGGGGAGGGCCATCCAATGGAGTGATTTGCTGCTTCTCCGAACTGCGGACAATCATAACACACGTGTGTGCAGCGTTTGCAAGAAATCATCAGCTATGCCACCTGGATAGCTGATAAGCGCTGCGTGCAGGTGCGCAGGGTTTGAAAATCCTCTTGTTTCCTGCTTTTTCAACCTCAGCTGTGCTGTGCAAAGCAGCTGAGGAGGGAAAAGCAGAGAATAAAGGACAGCCTAGACCCCAGGCAGGCTGGTGGGTTTTGACTGGTTCAGCGTCAGCTGCTCTTTGCAGCTACTATTTCTATAGAACTGGGCCAAACTGGCAGCATCCCACCCCTGGGTGGTACATGTATGACAGGTTGAAAAGCTCTGTAAAAAAAGTGTAAAAAGTGTAAAAGTGTAGTGGGTGGATGAGCTGAAGCAGTGGCAATGCTGCACAGACTGTGAGAGAGTCAGCTGAAGCTGCAGTGTTGCTGGGGCTTTGCTGAGTGCCCAAGATCAGCATGGAGCTCTAGCTGATTGGCATTTCTGGGAGCAGTGGGTAGCCTTTGGGGAAGGAGTCAACTAGAGCTGCACCAAAGAGCTGCACCAAAAGGATGAGGGGGGAAAGAGTAGAGGATATAAAAGGAGGAGGTTTTGGGGGGGAAAGGAAGAGAAAAAAAGACAATGGGGAAAGAGAGATGGAGAAGAGAGGCTTCTTTGACACAAGCAGAGGGTGAGAAGGGGATGTAACAGTGCAAAGATTAATGTCAGAGAAACAGGCACAAGTTGCCCATTAAAATGTGGTAAGTGGGTGTACAGATAGTGCTCAACCTATGACCACAACTGAGCCCAAAATTTATGTTGGTAAGTGAGAAATTTGTTAAACGAGTTTTGTTCCATTTTACAACTTTTCTTGCCACATTTGTTAATCACTGCAGTTGTTAAATTAGTAACACAGTTGTTAAGTGAATCTGGCTTTCCCATTGACTTTGTTTGTCAGAAGATTGCAAATGGTGATCACCAGACTCTGGGACACAGCGACAGTCATAAATATGAATCAATTGCCAAGCATCCAAATATAAATCATGTGACCCTGGGGATGCTGCAACAGTCATTTATTTATTTATTTATTCGATTTATATACCGTCCCCCTCTCCCCGAAGGGACTCGGGGCGGTGAACAGCCAATAAAAACACCCATACAAAGTACAGTACACGAAATAACACAATAATATTAAAATTTAAAAGCTGAAATATAATATGGCTCAATTAAAATGTAAAGTAAGTATTAAAAAGATTAAAACCCGGTTAAAATTTAAAAACCCCTAGGCCAGTCCGGCCTGCCGAAATAAGTGCGTTTTAAGTAACCGATGGAAGGCCATGAGATCGGGGACGGCCCTTACCTCCGGGGGTAATTCATTCCAGAGAGGGGGTGCTCCCAATGAGAAGGCCCGCGCCCTCGGGGTCGCCAGCCGTTCAGCCGGCGGCACCCCGAGGAGACCAACTCTATGGGAGCGTACCGGTCGGTGGGAAGCCGATGGTGGCAGGAGGCGGTCTCGCAAGTAACCTGGTCCCGAGCCATGGAGCGCTTTAAAGATAGTGACCAAGACCTTGAAGCGCACCCGGAGGGCCACCGGGAGCCATAAGTGTGAAAAATGCTCAGGTCCCTTTTTTTAGTGCCATTGTAACTTCAAACGGTTGCTAAGCAAACTGTTGTAAGTTGAGGATTACCTGTACCTTATCATTTTTTTTTCTTTTTGGGGGGTCATCAAGTTTTGACACCTTGCTAGGTGGTACTCAAATATTGCCATATCCTAAAAACCCTAAAAGTGGTACAATCTGTGAAAAAGTTGGAAAGCACTGATATAGATAGATTCATATATTTGTTCTGGAAATAATGATTAGTGATTGTGGGTGAATAGGGATGGTAATGAGATAAAGTAAAGAATTTGTTAGACTGGTTGTTGGTGAGACAGATGAATCAGTAATAAAGAATTAGAAAACATGTGAGCATTGAATGTCAGCATTTCAGCTCTGTACTTTGTATTTGTCTTGTTTTCATATTTATCGTTCATCCCAATTACTCTGATTCTGAGGCACAAAAACTGAGCTGCTTCTCCTCCTCCATCTCCTCCTCCTCCTCCTCCTGAGAAAAGCCCAGGATCTACAGTGTTTTGTAAACCAAACCCACATGGACAAGGTTTGAATACTCACCTCAGGAAATGTTTATGTTACACCACACTTAAATCACGGCTGTTGGAAATCTCAAGAGGCAGAAGTTGATTCTTATGTTTGAAGAGTTGTTTAATGGACCTGTCATGATTCAATCTCACCAGGAAAAGTCCTGAAAACAGTAGAGCATCTGTCATCAGGTACTTCAGGCTAGTATTTTTTATTGCTTTTCATCTTGGCTAGCATACTGAACAGATTCAAACTGATTTCCTAGCTGGTATTTCAAATAAAACACACTTCTTGTTAACACCACTTCTCCAACAGGGTGGTCTCCAGATCTCATTTTAGCAGTAAAAAAAAACAAAAACAAAAAACCACCCACATTTTTGTTTGAATGGGAAGTCCATCTGTATTCTGGAACCAATGTTCAAAAGGTTCTCTCAATAAATACAGTACAGCCTTTTTATATATATAGCTTATTTTCTTTATTAAATTTATACACTGTTCCAGCGATTCTTGAAATGACTAGTTTCATGTGTGGCTATGGGAAAACTGCTTGGATGTTATTACCAAATTCCTTCATTACTTAGCCTTTCTTGCAACTACCAAGCATCCAGGATTACAATGCTAATGAATGCTTGGTCAGCAATGCTCATCCATAATAACAACAAGATTGTACCGAAGTCTTGGTATCTGCCAAGACTTCGGTACAGGTTCCATTCCCAAGGGCTGCTTCTACAGCTTTAATGAGTGCCAGGCAGATGGAACCAATGTTTCATTTTTTCACAATAATAGAGGGTCGTGGGAAATTTATAAACTGAGTCCTTCTTCTGCTAGCTGCCACTCTAATTTTCTATAGAGTCCTCTCTGTATCCTGCATTCTTAAAACAATTTTCATGGGATTCTTTGTATCTCTTGTGGGCCACCCCTGCCAACTCTGCCACTATATTAATCTGCTGGCAAAAAGAGGGCCAGATAATTTATTACAAATTTCTTGAAAACCAGAGCCCGCTCTCCTATTTTATTCAGCTGATTTAAATATAGATTGCCAAGAAAAGGCTATTTGTTTTATGAATAATAAAAGGAAACAGAACTGAATGCACTTAAGTTTAAATATGTATTTACATATTTTGAATACGAAACATAATTAAAACACATTCAGTCTGGAAAAGTATGAAAATAACACATTGTCTGTCTTAGCACAACGGGTACGTCTGGCAGGTCCAAAATGCTGCTTTGATACAGAAGACTCTGGTTCATAAGGCTCTTTCTTCCATATGTGGAATATTGACCAGATTAGTGGTTAGATCAGGCCTGATCCTGCTGGCTTTCTAGAAGGCTCTTAAGAGATGGTTTGTTATCATGCCAGGGAGTCTAGTGGTGCTATCAAGCCTGCTGGTTGGTTGCATTGTTAGCAATGTACTCTTCTGCAAATGAAATGTATTGTTTTAATGGTGCTTCATTATATCTTTCCTTCCACTTGTCTTACTATTGGTGGAGAAAAAATCAAAAACAGAAGACCAATCTTTATAATCTATTGTTGTTTTTCAAATTTTCTAACTATGTAAATGGTTTAATCACAATCCTTGCATAGAGTGGGGAGAGGACCTGATTTTGTCTTTGATGTGCAGATCTCAACTTCCTCCAACTTCCGCAATGGTTTGATTTTTTTAAAAGTAAGAATTTATATGATGGTAAATTTGTCAGCAAGATCGAAGTATGGAAGGAGAGGTTTGATTTATGGCCATTCTTTCCTCCTATCTCTGTTGTCTGGAGTACTGTGAGAAAGCTTGCCATTAACAAATCAAGTTATTTGGCAGAAACATTAACCTACAACATCATGGTCTGATTATAGATTCTGGTTAACCATCCATGAATTAACAAACTAAGAATCAGTCCATTAGGTTAAGCTATGAATAAATCAGTCATATTAAAGTATAGCAGGTAATGATAATGTACATTTTGTCATATTTGATATATAGAAATATGGAAAATAACAGACCACCTTTTTTCATGGTTATAATTTTGGAATTTTTCCAAGCTTGCTCCATAACTCACAGAGAAATTCACACCTATACAGCTGCATTATTTCATATTCCTCACATTAATATACTAAAGAGATTGACATTGGCAAATATGATCAATGTGTTTCAAATTGTTCTTTTAAACAATCTTGAGAGGTGGGTTGGACTGAGCGTGTTTGACATAAGATCATCCAGTAACTTTACAACTGAGTGAAGATTTAAATATGGATCTTCCCAGCCTTATTCCTGCTTCCTAATATCTGTGCCACATGGATGCTCATTCAAAGCTTGTTTCCTGTTTTAGCCCAACCTGGTGAATTGTCACATATTACCTTAGCTTTCAGCTTCATTGTCATTTAATAATACAATAAAAACGAATAAGTCTAAGGCAACATACACATGAAATCAAGAGTGCTGATTGCATGCCAGCTTTTATTAAACTCTTCTTCTCCTATATTTTGCCAGTGTATAATAAATTAGGGGAAACATACAACTGTCGCTTTTCTCTGAGGCTTTTCAAATTTAATTCTAAAATCACATCTGCAAATATTGATCCATTAGTTGAACATATCTGCATGTTGCCACAACAAAAACAACTCTCATCAACTCACATAGGGGAAAAATGTACTATAAAACAAGCTCCATACCAAAACAAAACAACAGCAACACAAGAGGAATAAAAAATAAAACTCGATGATGACATCAGATCCAATCAAGAGAGGACTCTCCACAACAACTCAGTCTTTAGGAGCCTTTGAAAAGCCAGCAAAGAGGAAGCTACCTTAATCTCCATAGAGATGCTGTTCCACACTGCCTCTGCAATAAAAAAGAAGCACAATTTTGCTTATGGGAAGGGTGGAATTGACAGGAATTTCTTTCTGCTAGATTTCTTTGGTTAGATTATAGGAAGTTCATGACTCTTGACTGCTTGTTATGTGGTTTAGGGTTAGGGTAGGCTAAAAGTTTGGTCAACCATGGTTTAGATCAGGCGTCACCAACTTTTTGGACCTCAGGGACCACCAAACTCATAATTTTAGATTCCAGGGACCACTAACTGGTTCTGTGGGCGTGGCCTAATTTGTGGGTGTGGCTTGGTGGTCCTGTAACTGGCTGGGCATAGCTTGTATGTAAATATTATAAATATTTATATAAATATTGAATTTTTTATAAAAAAAGAGCAACTTTTACCCAAAATCAGGCAAAGCAGGCAGGCAAATTGAGTTGCTCACAGAATCACAGATTCATTCAGAGATCTATCTATCTGCCATTGACTAGCTCAGTCTGTCACATAAAATTTGCTAGCAAGCAAACTCACAAAATTAACTCACAACACACCATGTATGTAAATATTGAATTTTTTACATAACAAAGCAACTTTTATCCAAAATCAGGCAAAGAAGGCAGATTGAGTTGTTCTATCTATCTGCCATCAGCTAGCTCAGTCTCTCCAATTTGCTTGCCGTGAGTCTGCACTGAATTTGCTTGCAAGCAAACCTTCAGTCCTAAGGGAGGTTTGGCTGTGCTTAGCTAGAAAGCAAGAAATCCAACCATTTCCTGCTTCCTAGCTAACCTAAATCTCCCGGCACAGCAGAACAGATGATGGTCGGAAAAAGGAAAAATAGCAACTCAGCAGACAAGTTTGCCAGGTAAGAGTGAGTTGGTGGGGAGGGTCCCCATGGGCCATGTGGGCTGAGCAGCCTTGTGTTTCTGCACAGCCTGGATTAATTGCTTTGGGGGGGGGTGCTCTGGGGGTGAGATTTCTCTGCGGCTCACCAAAATTTTCTCACGGCCCACCAGTGGTTGCCACGGCCCATTGGTTGGCGATCACTTTTCTCAATTAGCAACTTTATGGTATTAGGATTTCAATTCCCACAATTCCTCAGCATGCCATTTTAAATTCAGGGAGTCCATGGATCTAAAAAATTGCTAAGGTTGAGAAACACTGTTTGGAGGAAATAGGAAGGAAACTCATCCAAATTAAAGAAGCACCAATAAGTGCAACATGTGCATGCGCATGTATATGCACACACACACACACACACACACACACACAGAGTCCCAAACACATTTTCCCTAATATAGCTACATAGATAAAGATGTATAGATTTTGGTATATATTCTGAGTTAAAAGGTTGACAGTCATCTATCCAATGTATGCCAGCAAGTTCTGCAAAGTGATGCAAGGTTTTTCATCCCCACTCCCAATTCCACATTGATTTACTAATGTTGTATTTATTCTATTTATTTTAAATTTTTTTAAATCTTGTTTTTATTATTTTTTATAAACAACATACTTATACTCCTTCCTCTTCCTGTTTTCCCACAACAACTCTATGTGGTGGGTTGAGGTGTGTGTGAGAGAGTCATTGGTTCAAAGTCACCCAGCTGGCTTTTTCATACCTAAAATGGGACAATTCAGTCTCTGATTTCCAATGCCTGAACTAGACCAAACTTGTTGATTTCATATGTAATGTCATAATTCCTCCAAGAGCTCAAGATGGCTTTGCATGGTTTCCCCCCAGTGTTATTCTCACTACAAAGCTTCAAAAGCTTCAAAAGTTGGAAAAATGAAGACAAGCCAACAAAATTTATAAAATCTATTGGACTTTGCTATCTAATATTTTGGAGGGAATTCAGGTGACCCATAGAGGTCACACATCAAAGCTGTTAATGATCCTTTTGTGTTGATAAAACATATCTTTTCTATGTTTTCTGGCCATCTGCTACCATTCTGCTGTTCTCCCCTAAAAGAACTGGGCACAGCAGTGGTCTACCAAAATTATACAAAAATGCTAGATTATTTGGCCTGCTGTGGTTTAATTTGCCAGTTGAAGGCAAGATGGAAAAATAATGAAACTGGAAAGGTGCAATTGTCCAATGGTATAAAAATGAAACTAAAAGGGTGGAATCAACTCTTTCTTGTTGCTACCCTACAGAGCATAGAAAAATCTGGGTATTCAGCATATTTTATCTAGATTAAGAAAAGAAAAATTCTAAATAAAAATGCGGCTTTTCACTTAATTTTCTTTGTGACTGTGGTCTTTTGTATATTTGTTTGTTTTGTTTTACCTAATCATCATGGATTATGACAAAAAATTAGATATGGATTATGACAAAAATTAGACACAGGAAGCAAAAACACAGGAAAGAGCTAAAATAGAATTTTAATGTATAGGTTTCTTTGTTGCAATAATTATATGCCACCTACTTATCAGACCTCAAGAAGCTACGGTAATATTATTAAGACATTAAAGTACCATATAATTACATATGAAACTAAAATAAATGTCAATCCCTCCCCCAATTAAATATTTTCCAAATTCTCTACAGAAGAGGACTGTTTTCACCAATTTCCTGAAAACTGGAAGTTAACCAAGCCTCAGGAAGGAAGTTGCTTCATTGTGAAAAGGTAATCCTCTAGTTCTGAGTGATATGATCTCTCAAAGATAGGTGCATCCTCTCCCAACAAGACCATGTAGGACAGGCAGATATTTCCTGGATGTGTTCCTGATGGGAGCAAGGGCCCAAGCCACAGAATGCAGAGGTGGCATTCAGCAGGTTCTGACCAGTTCTAGAGAACCAGTAGCGGAAATTTTGAGTAGTTTGGAGAACTGGCAAATACTACCTCTGACTGGAGATTTTACAGTATCCTTCCTCTGCCACGCCCACCAAGTCACACCAACAGAACCGGTAGTAAAAAAAATTGAATCCCATCACTGCACAGAAAGCTTTATAGATAACCACCAGCTCCTTGAACTGGTCTTGGAAGCATACCAGAAACCAGCAATTCTCACATATACATAATCTTACGTAGCTTTTTCTATGGTAATATCACACTAATAACTAGAGCATACAAAACATTTGCTAGACCAATACTCGAATACAGCTCATTAGTCTGGAACCCACATTACGTATCTGATATTAAAACAGTTGAGAAAGTCCAGAAATATTTCACAAGAAGAGTTGTCCACTCCTTCACTCGTTGCAGAATACCTTATGCCACCAGACTCGAAATTCTACACCTAGAAAACCTAGAACTATACTGCCTAAATATAGTATATAAAATCATACATTGCAATGTCCTACCTGTCAATGAATACTTCAGCTTCAACCATAACAACACAAGAGCAAACAATAGATACAAATTCAAGGTTAATCACACCAAACTTGATTGCAGGAAATACGACTTCAGCAACAGAGTGGTCAGTGTCTGGAATACTCTACCTGACTCTATGGTTTCTTCCCCAAACCCCAAAAACTTTAACCTTAGACTGTCTACTATTGACCTCACCCCTTTCCCAAGAGGTCTGTAGAGGGCGTGCATAAGCGCACCAACGTGCCTACCGTCCCTGTCCTATTGTTTCTTTTTTTATTTTTCTTATATGTATCCATGTATTCATAACTGTTTTTACTTATACCTATTATCTTGTAAGCAATTGACAAAATAAATAAATAAATAAATAAATAAATAAATAAATAAATATAAGGATTGCTGAACTAGCTAGCACCAACCAACAAGTGTGAAACTGCACTCTTCCAGCTACAATTTCCAAGCCATTGTCAAGGGTGATTGTATTCTTAGAATTTTTCCACCACTCCATTCACACTGCAATGCAATGCAATTTTCCTCTCTAGCTGTTGATATGCAAAAATGGGAGAGTGGCAAAGGAAAAGGAAGCAATCAGTCACTTGGCTTATCATATACTGCACATTCATGGTGTCACCACTTGGGTCAGAACAAACCTGATGAAGGCACGATAATGTTCTGCAATCTGGACAACAAACCTCATGCTCTGATGTTCACTTAACCTGAAGATGGGGGATACTGGGAAAAGTTTTTTTTTTTTTAATTTGAGCATATTCCCACATATAGGAGAAAAGAGGAACAAATGTTTTGCAGGCCATCAAGACTCCTTATGAGATTTGGAGCATAGCAAAATCAAACTCCAAATAATTGAACTTAGCCTGAAGGGATAAAAATTCACAGTAAGCAAGAAAAAAGTTACTTTCTTTTTAAAATGCCTGCAGAGTGTGCATAAGCATGTTGGAGAAGAAATAGTTATCCAATTGCTCTCTTTTCGTTAATAACTAACTTTGCTTATGTTACAGCCCTGCAGGTTGAAGAGGTGGCTGCTTCTCCTTCTTTTACTATTTTTACACCTCTGTGCAGAAATCTCTTCCAGCCCATTAAGCTGCTGTAAGTGCCAGCTGCATCTTTATACCCTTTCCAACTACTGAAAGTGCCCCACCATACCTGAGAGAGACATGAAGTAGCTGAGGGAGACAAATCAAGTTGCTTCTATGCTTCAGCCAGGAAAACTGTGTTTTCCCCGTGGAGTGACATATTTAGGCAAAATGCAGCTGCCTCACATACGGCCCAATAAAAATTATTCAAGAGAGAAAACATCAAAATGGATTTGCTAGACTTGAGAACTAGGCTGTAAACCAAATGAAGTTTAACCATGGAAGAAAGGCATAGAATTTCAGAGTAGTTACCCACAGAGACTACAAAGACTTCAACATCCACAGTGGTCTTGTTGACCATTACTTTCTCCAGAAATTAAATAAGGGATAAAGGAAGCAATTCTCCTAGAATGGATACTAACTAATATGAAAGTACTGAAAAAAAATCAACTTTATCTTCCTTCCATTTGGTTTTAACAGTCTTTGGTTCATTCAAATATTGTTGAGAGATTACATTTCTCTTAGTTTCTTCTTCCCTTCCTCTTTCTTTTTCTCCCTTCCCTCCCTCCCTCTTTCATTCTTTCTCTTTCTTTCTCCTACCCCTCCCTCTTTCTTTTTCCTTCCTTCCTTCCTTCCTTCCTTCCTTCCTTCCTTCCTTCCTTCCTTCCTTCCTTCCTTCCTTCCTTCCTTTTTTTCTTTGCACCCCCCATGTCCCATTTTTGGCCTAGTAATCCTCTCTGCAGCCTCCTGGAAGCAAAAACGGAGCATGGAGGGCCATGGTGCTCCCTGTGCCCCATTTTGGGCCTATCAACCCTCCCTGGAACTTCAGGAGAGCCACAATGGGGCACAGGGGGTGCGGTGCCCCTTGTACCCATCAAGGGAGGCCTATCACACCTCCCTTGAGCCTCAGGAAAGCCAAAAAGGGGTGGGGTGGGGCACACCATGCCCCATTTTGGGCCTAGGAAGCCTCCCTGCACTTACCTGGAAACCAGAACCAGGCGCATGTTAACTCCTGGGAGGGGTGGGGCAGGGCTAGCTGGTCTTCGGAATACCAGTTCACTGAATTGGATGTAAAATTAACACCCGATTCACCCGAACCAGCCCAAACTGACTGAATCCCATCCCTGGCAATATGCTGCCATTGTAAACTGCTCAGAGAGTACTATAAAGCAGTGGTCACCAACCAGTGGGCCGGGGACCACTGGTGGTCCATGAGAAAATTTTGGTGGTCCACAGAGAAATGTCACCCCCTAAGCAATTAATCCAGGCTGTGTGGAAACATGAGGCTGCACTGCCCAAATGGCCCACGGGAACACAAGACTTGCCTTATTTGCATTGCAAACAACACAAGGTAATGAGGGGAGGGGGGGACAGTGGAGGGGGGAACTTGCTCCACTCGCCTCACATGCCTGGCCTGGACACCGGGCTGCTTCTTTCCACTTCTTTCTTCTGCTTTTGGCTACATGCAAGGAAAGCAGCAAAAGTCTTTCTTTCTCTCCCCCAAACTCCATCAGAAATGAGTCTTTGGAACCCTGCAAAGCCTCCTGCTCCAAGAGGCTGCGCACAAAGTCTCACAAAGATTCATTTCTGGCAGAGTTGGTGAGAGAGAAAGAAAGACTTCTGCTGCTTCTGCTGCTTTCCTTGCATGAAGCCAAAAGTCTCTGTCTCTCACTACCCCCACCCCCCAAGTACAGAGCTGGAGACGGTATCCTGCGATCCCAAATAAAGAATGATCAATCGGTAAGAAAATAGAGTGGGGGATTTTCCTGCAGACTTTTTTTTGGGATTTTCCCAGGGTCTCTGGTCTGCGGGATTTAAAATTATGAGTTTGGTGGTCCCTGAGGTCCAAAAGGTTGGTGACCCCTGCTGTAAAGCACTATGGTGTGTCATATAAGTATGATCATTATTTCATTGAATGATACAGATAGGAGAAGGCAACAAGTATTATGCCCTTAATAACAATAGCTAAGAGAATGCCAAAATAAGTTGAGCAGTGGGGGAATCAGGTCAGAGTGACAATTCAACTCAGTGAAACTTATTCATTAGATAGCACTGAATGCAGACACCTGATTTTATAAATATCAATATATGTGGTAAGGGATTACAAAAGCAGCAGCAACTTAATGCAAATGAATCTAAATCTAAATAAATTTAAAGTGTGTGTGCTGAATTAACTGGCTTTAGCCCACATCTACCAATATTGTTTGATAAGTATCATCATGAAAGTTCGCTAGCTCTATTGCAAACAACAGAGATCAGCAATAATGTTTTTGGGGAAGCTAAACCTTCTGACACTTTGGCATCACAAAGGAGAATCCACAAGGGATAAATAGGATCTTGCATGTTTGTGATCATAGAGAACTTGGACAGAGGCTAGAC
Organism: Bungarus multicinctus; assembly: GCA_023653725.1. Taxonomy (NCBI): domain Eukaryota; kingdom Metazoa; phylum Chordata; class Lepidosauria; order Squamata; family Elapidae; genus Bungarus; species Bungarus multicinctus. Next base: position 64,551,529 of record CM042836.1, on the reverse strand, counting down.
ATCTTTGATAGGTTCATGCTGGCTTTAAGTGAAGTGATTTATGTTACATCACTATTATAAACTACAGAGATAAACTTTTTAAGTGTTTTGTAAGATCTTCACTCAGTGTGATTCAATATCAGACTGAAGTTTTTCTTACACATTATTCCCACAAATAAGATTCCATATTTGGAATTATGTTTTTAAAACTGGAAAGCCAAGAAGAGTGAGATATGTCTGTATTAATATTTAAGATCTTATGAGAAATAGTTCAAAATGGATTCCAGATTGCATTTCTGATGGTGATGAATATTATGATAGAATGGCCACTCTGTAGTTCAGTGACTGATAATTTCAATTGCTCAGTTAGTTGATTTATATGTCCCAGTTAGAAATGAAATGACTTGACTTTGATAATATCCAGTATTATAAAGAAGTAAAATTGAAGCCTGGTGTCAGTAGAGCATAATGGTAAAAATGCCAGACTAGGAAAGGAGAGACTCTAGTCCCCACTTAGCTAATAATTCACTTGGTAGGTTGTCCCCAGAGGTGGGATTCTATTGGTTCTCTATTCCCTAGAACCTGTTGTTAACTTTCTAAGCAGTTCGGAGAACCAGCTGTTGGAAAAAAAATCTCCTTTTGTTTTTTTCCCACTTTATAGGGCTAATCCTGTAAGTAAGGCAGGAAGGAAACATATAATGGGGCTAATCTTTATTGTCCTGCTTACAGAAACTGCCTCGCCATCAACCCTTATAACATTCTTGGCAGTACACCTAGATTTCCTGTCTCTGGAGCTTCTCTGGAGTTTTTTTCCTCCTTTGCTGGTACTTTACTTGACTATCTTAAAGGGAAAAGGTTGTTTTAAGCTTTTTATACTGCTGTTGGGAGGAAATACCCCCTGGAAATACTTCCAGCAGGAATGCAACAATCAGAACTTTGAAGAAATAAGTGAATAATGAAGCAGAGCTGCTGGAAAGAAGCTTTACATACCCTTTCGAAGTTTTGGTCTAAAACTGGTTTTTGATGAAGTTTAATTCTGTGCTTGGTGATGTTTAATCCTATGTTTATTGATGGGTTAATTTTCCCTATTCAGCTTTGTTTGGAAGGAAAAAGGTTAATCTCTGTTCCTAAAAAGAAATTAGATTGAGAAATCTGGCTAGTTCCTGTATCTATTTGTTCTGTCAATTGGTTTAACAAGCAACAGCTACTGTTGTGATTTATTGTTGTGATAATGTGATTTATTGTTGTGATAATACTTGTATTGTGTTTGAGTTCTTTTCCTGCCTCATGGTTTCTTTTTCGATCTGGGGAGGGTGTCTTCCTTCACTGCTTTAGTGGTATCTGGCACTGTCCTTTTGGGATGTACTTCCAAGAGGCAGGATGCAAACTTGGTACTGATTTTTTACTGCCTTTCTGGGGGGCATTTAATCTTTCCTTAAATCTGGATGATTTCCTTAGAATTTCTTGTGAGGTGAGTGAGACCAGCTGGTGTCTTTAAATGGTGCAAATGGATCTAAGGATTGTTTCTCCTGGATGTGCTCTTTCTGGAGAGCTTAAATGACCTCTCTGCTAAGGGTTTCACTTTATGAACAAGAGTTGGCTGCTGATAGTTATCATTGCCTTTTAATTATTTTAATTCCTCAAGATAATTCCAGCTTGCAGGTCTTTTTAATCTAATGATTGGTAATTAGGGCAGCTTTTTACAAGCAAAGAAGCTTTTTGTATTTTTCTACAGGTAATTCTTGACTTGCAAAATTCATTTAGTGACCAAAGTTACAATGGCACTGAAAAAAGTGACTTATGATCATTTTTCACATATACGACAGTTGCAGCATCCCCACTGTCATGAGAGGCCAGGTGAGGAGAAGTGCTCCTTGATGTGAGAGATGTTGAGTTGGCCATGCCCAGCCAGTCACATGACCACCAAGCCACACCCAACAACTAAGCCACACACATAGAACCAGTTGTTAAAAAATTTGAATCCCACCGCTGGTTGTCCCCATTGTAAAAAGATATCTGAAAACAGTGACACTGAACACCAGGACACAATTCTTTCCAAGATCACTTGTTTATCATCCTACTTCATGCATGGAAGCTTATTTTAAAAAATATCCATTGGTGGATGATAGTCCCACCTGTTTGTGTATGTAAACTTTGAAAACAAATAACCAAGAGGGCAAAGAAGATTAACCTTGCCCTTTCCATATGATTGCCTAGACTGATAGCATCTCACTGTATGTTTACTTTAATATAAAGAAAAATCACAAGACAATGACAGGCTACCTATATATAAATTGGGTATTAAAATCCCTGATATGCTAGTGCCATATACTTTTGTGTTTGTTCTTGAAAATTGTATGCCATCTGTCCAAACAAAATTTTCCCAGTGTAGTTGAATTATCTAAAATAACAATTTCATTTTTACTAGATAATATTCTAATATATATATATATATATATATATATATATATATATATATATATATATGGATCTTTGGTTCTTCGGGTTTTCTCCCGCGTAGAGTTGGAAATATCTAGGCGACGTTTCGATGAAGTCTCATTCATCATCTTCAGGCTTGTGTCTTCGGTCTTGTGCTTCTCAGAGTGCTCTGAGAAGTGTGCTTCTCAGAGTGCTCTGAGAAGCACAAGACCGAAGACACAAGCCTGAAGATGATGAATGAGACTTCATCGAAACGTCGCCTAGATATTTCCAACTCTACGCGGGAGAAAACCCGAAGAACCAAAGATCCACATACAAATACCCGCGAAAATCTCCGAAAACAAATATATATATATATATATATATATATATATATATATATATATATATATATATATATATTGGTTCTTCGGGTTTTCTCCCGCGTAGAATTGGAAGTATCTAGGTGACGTTTCGATGAAGTCTCATTCATCATCTTCAGGCTTGCATCTTCGGCCTTGTGCTTCTCAGAGTAATGTGAGCTTGTAGCTGCTTCTTCCTTATAACTACTAGTGGGGGTGTGACTTGATTGGATGGGGGCTTGACTGTGTTCTGATTGGGTGGGGGTGTGTTCTCATTGGTTGGGGGTTTGGCTGTGTTCTGATTGGTTGGGGGGTTGGCTGTGTTCTGATTGGCTGGGGGTGTGTTCTGTTCTGGTGGGGGTTTGGTTGTACTCCGGTTGGTCTCAGTTGCTGGGGGATTTGAGCTGGTGATAATTGGTTACTGTTTGTCAGATATATTTTTTTGCTGGTTTCCTGGCTGGGACAAATGAAAGAAAAATTATATCCATAATCTAGATATAGGTTTATAAAATCTTAGATTTAATATTTTATAATTTTATGTCTCGTGATTTTATCAAAATGTGATATGAATGTGCCATACAATAAATAAATAAACATAATGCATTTTTCCTGAAAATACAGTGAAGTGCAATAAACCTAAAATACATTTTTTGTTGGATAAGCCATAATTTATTGAAAACATTGATACCAACATTAAGACAGAATCTATTGTTTAGATAAAACAGGAGCAATGATAAATCAGTCTGAGTTGGAAAAGTAACATTATGTGAGTAATCCTCTTGCAAACTCTTTATACCCCAAATTATTTCTCCAATTCCAATTCCAATCTGCAATTAGGCAATACTAATGCCACGTAATCATATATTAGTGGCAAAAAAAAGAGCACTCCTGGAACTAATCCCCATAAAATTTCATTATATCTTCAATCATATTTGTAACTGGGGAAAAAATCAGGTCTTAGGAAACCCTCTGCAATGTTGATTTTTCCAACATTGGAAAAATCCTTATGTAACTGTACTTTTGCTCCTTCATTTCTCCACCTTAGAAATGAGCAAAGCTGGATAATTGTACAACAATTGTGTGCTAATATATATTTTGTTGCCTGTTCAGAATTATCACTTGAAGTGGTCATAAACCACTTGTTTATTGGACCCATGCCCCTCCTGGCTGGTCTTGGCCACTCGGGAGGTGACACGAGGCTGGTTCCAGGGAATTATCAATGCTTCCTTGAGAGAGGGGCTTTTACCCGCCTCCTTGAAAGAGGCGGTGGTGCGGCCCCTCCTCAAGAAACCATCCCTGGATCCAGCATTATTATCAAATTATCGTCCGGTCTCCAACCTTTGCTTTGTTGCGAAGGTTGTTGAGAGCGTGGTGGCACGCCAGCTCCCTCAGTACCTGGATGAAGCGGTATACCTAGACCCCTTCCAATTGGGTTTCAGGCCCGGGCACAGCACGGAGATGGCGTTGGTCGCGTTGGTGGATGATCTCTGGAGGGCCCGGGACAGGGGTTGTTCCTCTGTCTTGGTCCTGTTAGACCTCTCAGCGGCTTTTGATACTGTCGACCACAGTATCTTGTTGCGGTGGTTGGGGGGGTTGGGAGTGGGAGGGACCGTTTTATGGTGGTTCTCCTTCTTCCTCTCTGACCGTTCGCAATTTGTGTTGACGGGGGAGCAGAGGTCGACCCCGAGGCCCCTACTGTGTGGGGTGCCTCAGGGGTCGGTGCTCTTGCCCCTGCTGTTCAACATTTATGTGAAGCCGCTGGGTGAGATCATCCGTGGTTTTGGGGTAGAGTTCCATCAGTACACTGATGACACTCAGCTGTACATCTCTACCCCGGGCCACCCCAACGAAGCCGTTGAAGTGATGACCCGGTGCCTGGAAGCCGTGCGGAGTTGGATGGGTCTTAACAGGCTTCGTCTCAACCTGACCAAAACCGAGTGGCTGTGGTTTCCTGCGCCCAGATACAGCCAGCTTGTTCCTTCGCTGGCCGTGGGGGGAGAAATTCTGACCCCCGTGGAAAGGGCTCACAATCTGGGTGTCCTCCTGGATGTACGGCTGTCTTTAGAAGACCATATCACAGCCGTCGCCAGGGGGGCCTTTTGTCAGATTCATCTGATTTACCAGTTGCGATCCTTTCTGGATCTGGACGCACTTCGCACAGTCACCTCCACCCTCATCATCTCCCGCTTGGATTATTGCAACGCTCTCTACATGGGGCTCCCCTTGAAGAGTGTCCGGAGGCTGCAGTTGGTTCAGAATGCGGCCGCGCGGGTGATCTTGGGAGCCCCTCGGAGCTCCAATGTAACACCACTTCTCCGCGGGCTGCACTGGCTTCCTGTGGCCTTCCGGATCCGATTCAAGGTGGTATTGACTGTATTTAAAGCGCTCCATGGCTTGGGGCCTGGGTACTTAGGGGACCGCCTGCTGCCATCAACAGCCTCCCGCCGCCCAGTACGCTCCCACAGGGTTGCCCTCCTCGGGATTCCGCCGCCTGATCGTTGCCGGCTGGCGACTCCGAGAGTGCAGGCCTTCTCTGTGGGGCCCCCTCCCTGTGGAATGATCTGCCCCCGGAGATACGGGCCATTACCGACATCCAGACCTTCCGGCGCGCAGTAAAGACCTTGTTTTTCCAACAGGCCGGCCTGGCCCAGTAAACAGTTCATGGGGTTTTAACTTAATTCGGTTTTTAAATTTTTAAAATTTTAATTACAATCCTTGAATTTTAAATTTTGGAATTTTATATCTGAAGGGATTTCGGCCGGATCTATGTTATTTAATTTGTTTTTAATTGTATATACTGTTCATTTTTTTAGTAGGCTGTACACCGCCCCGAGTCCCTTTTTGGGAGAGGGGGCAGTATAAAAATTTAAATAAATAAATAAATAATGTTGGAATTTACTTATTTTCTTCTTTTTTTCTGTCAATTTGCTTCCTAGATTGTATCCTTTGGTTCATATCTATAAAAAGGTAAAGTACTTTAAGTCCCAATCAATATCTGATGATTTCATGAACTTTTTTATGTTACTTCTTGGCAGCAAGACCAGAACTGGCTCACATTCTGTTTTCTGGAATTTATTTATTGTATTATTTCCCAATATGGCCTTAAATATTGATACTTTCAGATACTCTTCCATTCACTTACTTACCAAGCCCAATCATTTTTAGCTTCAAAAGCCAGGCAAAATCAACTAGCTGCTGAGGCATCATATGAACAACTCATTTTTTTTTACTTTTTTAAAAAACTTGTTGTTAGTTCCTTGGTTGAAAGTATACTGTGGTGCAGAATAATCCACTTTGACAGATTTCTTTCATAAGCTTACACATGCTGAAATTATTGCAAAAGTCCCCATGATTATAACAAAGCGATCTTAAGAGTTACCACAAAATAAAGTGTTATTCATTTTAAACTGATATGCAACTAGTTGTCAAATATCGATATTTTGAAAATCTGGTCAGAAGCTACAAAAGTCAATAGACAACAACTGTACTAAGAACAACAACATTCAATAATCTCACTTTAATAATTAGAATAATAGAGTCTGAAGGAACACTTTTGATCACTGATTGCAAATTCCCTGCTCATTACACCACCTGAAGTAAAATATCCTTTTAATTCAGGGATGTTTGTCTATTCTCTTCTTTAATTCAGCCAGTGAAAGGGAGTTCACAATGTATCTAGATAATAAGTTTCATGTTAAGAAGTTTTTTATAGCATTCAATTGGAACATATGGTCCTGAAATTTAAGACTGTTACTTTGAATACTTTCCTCTGGAATGGCAGAATACAAACTTTTTTCTATAAGACCTGTCTAATCACATCACATTTCTCCTCAGTGATCTTTCTTGGGTTCTCCTTATAACAAGTTTCCTCCATTTCTTATGTAAGAGTTAACTATGCTATATTTATTTAATGTATTTGTAAGCCACCCAGAATCACCTATGTACAGTACGAGTTGTGTAGCTATATATATATTTGTTTAATAAATAAATACTGATTCCATTGCAAGCTTATCATAAAGGTAGAGTTCCAACCAAACTTTATGGGCATATTAGAGACAGTTGTAGCAAAAATTTAAAATAAGTGGATGGCTTTAATTGTGAAATGAAGTTCTAATCATTCTGAAACCATTTAAGTATCTTCATGAATTTCCTTTCCAAAGAGGCCTACATATTTAGTCCTAAGCATTATTGATTTTCTTACTGATATACTCAAACCAGAGATTTTCCCAAGACATTAAAAAAAGGGAAATGTTTTAGAGAGTTAAACCATTCTTGGCTTTGTAATAGCACTACATTTGAAATCTTTTTTGTCATTATCCAAATCTTCAAGAACAGGAATGTCACTAATTTGCATAATAGCAAAATAAGATCTGAAATTACATTGATAATGTGATACCTTATTAGATACACTATTAGGTAAATTCATTGACCATGGCTCTAACTTATCCTTCAGAGCCTCTGAAATATGAAGATTCATAATTTAATGATTCTCATTCTTTCTTTTTACCTGTGACCAGGACAAAAGTTCAAGGATAAATTCTGTAGTTCTTTTTTTTTGTGTCATCTTTTCTGAAGGAGTCATACCATAATTCAGGGATAATTTGTGTACCGTTCCCTCATACTGCAAAGCTTTGTTTGTAGATCTTACTGTATGCATCACAATGGAGAAAAGAGATAACTTATCAAGAGTTGTATTCTTGAATCCCTGTCTGCGGACAGATCTGATTATTCCTCACAAAGATTTTCTTGCTTTTGGAAAGTCCACATATTAAACATGAAGCAGAAAAACAGTAAGGAAAGATGTGGGAGAAGAAATAGAAATAGCTACATGAAGGTATTGTGTGAAGTGAATATGGGAAATATTTATGCCCCAACACTGAGACAATCAAGGCAATATCAAATATTCAATAATACTTTTTCAATGTTTATGTTCATATGATTGAATAAAAATCATTCATATAAATGAAAATGGAGCAGACAACAAACCATTTTAAAATATATTTCTTACACCAAAATACTTTCATCAAATTTACATTTTGCTTAGATGAAAATGCAAGTGCTAGTTTCTCTCTCTTTCTGTCTTCACACATATGTCTTCATTTCAATGGGTTTAGTGTTAGATGACTTAACATTAAAATTTGATCTTCTAATTCCACCGCTCCTCATAAAGGTCAATTCTATTTCTGCTTTTGGCAAGCTGTTCTCACTTTCTCACTTTTTCATTTCATGTTCATTTTACCAAGTATTTCCTTGGAAAAGAAAAATGTTTAATTTTCTTATTTTCATTTTTCCTTTGGAAATGTTCCGCAGTTATGACACCCGAGTCTACATTTGAGAAGTTAAAAAAATCACATTTATCTGGAAGCATTTAATCACCGCAAATATTAGTGAGATGACAAGTCAAGTCATATTTTTTCTCAGGAAGAAACACCGTATGAGAATCTCATAGTTGGATGCTGCAAAACTGATAATAGGCTAACAAAGGAATCAGTCATTGGTTTAGAATGAAACTGAGAATTAGGAAACATATTTGTTAAAAAAACTCCTAAGAATAGACATGGAAATGGCTGAGACCAAAACAGGCAGTTGTGATAAGGATTCCATAAAATCCAACAGAATTTTTAATTTTATTTAGTGACAAATATGATATTAATTCCCTTGTACTATATATCCACTGAAGTTGATTTTACAGCCTTTGAGAATAACTGCTTTCACTAGCATCTGCTGTAGCTGATTGATCAAATTGTCATAGCACAAATGTGTCAGAGAAATTGAAAAAGCCCTCTAGGCAAATATTTATTAAAGTTTGTCTTTAAAGAGAAATACTGAAGTTCTCACTTCAATGGCCTGTGGGCACTAGCCCACATAATATCTCAACTACGCATATTTCACCTTTTTTCTAGCTATGTTTTCAACTGGGCTGCAAAAAAAAAAAAAAAGAAAGAAAAAGCTCTGGTATTATTTATTAAATTTATGCATAACCCTGGGCAGTTTTTGATTGATTTTGATCTGACAATCATGGCTATGATTCTTTACACAGTCATCTATGCTCCATGTATTGAATTATCAGTGTGATGGCTCTTGATCTAGTCAGGTGAAAAACAAGTGATGTGAAAAAGTATAGACATGGCCTTGAAAAAGGAGAAAAAAATGAATGATCTGTTAAAAAGGGGCCTTCAGAAAAGATTATTTAATCCTGAGAAAAAAGAAATATAAAAGAAACTCAAAACAACAAGATTATCAGCCATTCCAGACAAAGGAGAGCAAGAAACAGACACAATAGCAATTCCAGGAATGCTCTTTACTATTGTAGGATAGAATAACAGAATCTTGAAAGTTTCTAAGTTTCTCTCTGTTTCATATTATATCTGACAAAATTCATTCATTCATTCATTCATTCATTCATTCATTCATTCATTCATTCATTCATTCATTCTCAAGACCAACCTACATTACTTCATAAGTGATGAATCTACTAAGGAATGATAGAAAATATGTAAGTGCCAAATTGTGGGTGTTTTTTTTTTAAATCTGATGGAGAGTTTTTCATATATGGTTGAGAGGAAAGTGATTCCCTGTAACTTGTACAAATATTTTAGTATTCATTGTTAGGAGAAAACACTGCTCCACTACACTTAGTTTTACTAAATCCACCCATTTCATATTACCAGATGTCTTTTTATGGTACAATTTTATTGCTCCAAAAATGGAAGATTCAAGGAACTAGTAGCAATAGCATTTAGACTTCTATACCGATTCATAGTGCTTTACAGCATTCTCTAAGAGGTTTACAGAATCAGGATATTGCCCCCAACAATCTGGGTCCTCATTTTATTGACTTCAGAGGAATAGAAAGCTAAGTCAATTTTGAGCTGATCAAGATTGAAGGAATCAAACTCCTGGCAGTCAGCAGAATTAGCCTGAAATACTGTATTCTAACCATTGTACCACCATGGCTCAATAATGCCCTAGAAGGATTAGTTTCAGTGCCTCCCAGGGAAAACATTGGTAGTCTTAAATAACATTACACATTTGAGAGAGAGAGGGGGGGGGGGGGAGAGAGGGAGAGAGAGGGAGTGAGTTTTGGCTAATATTATCATGTATCATAAATAAATAAATACATACATACATACATACATACATACATACATACATACATACATACATATATACATACATAAACACTTTCCTTTCAAAACCCATTTATTATAGATCAATATCCAGAAAAATTAGTTAAAACTAAATCTTCATTGTACAATGGAATAATATTTTGATAGTATGCTTTCATAAGACAAGTTTCCAACCTCATGTTAAATTGTAAACATACAACCTGAACATGTCAGGAAAGATACTGAGATTTTTAAATATGAACAAGCAGAGCTGAAAACAACAAAAATCTTGATGCAGGTATATAGTCTGTTCTATGGAATCTTCTTCATTTTCTTCCCACAGTAAATGTTAGTGCTTTTACAATACCAGTCATCTATTTCCTGGGTGACAGAAATAATACCACTTATTTTATTTTTTTCATCCCCCTCAATAGACATGAAAAAAATGGTTTATGAACTAGGGTACTTACTGCAGCATATAGTATATAGATATCTGATAATGCTGTTCAAACGTCTCTCTTAAAAAAGATTTGATCAAAACATCCTTTTGAATTGAATTGCCAGATAGAATTGGTGGATCAGTTTGATGTGCCAAATCAATAAAGTTCCTTCAGATCAATTTGGTGATTTGACTTCAAAGCATACATACACATACTTTTTACCAAATCAGTGGTCTAACTCAAATTGATACCACTTGTCAGACTGAATAAATTATATGAAGCAGCTTGATAAATCAAGCTAGCACCATTAAATTTGTAGTACCTGAACAAAAGTTTGAAGAGAACATTTTCAAAGTGAAAACCATTCTTTAGAAAGAGAGAAAGATGAAAGTCTATTGTTCTTTCTATCAACCTCAATCCTTGATAATATCTCTTCATACATCCTATTGTATATCAAAGTTCCAATAATGTTGACAGTTTTTAATGTTTAAAGGAAGCAGTTATTGGATTTCCAAGGGTAAGAAAAATGCTTCGATCATTATCTTGTCCTAGTAATATTTTGTCAATAAATTATTGAGTTTCAACCACTTTCTGAACAGTTCATTTAAATCCTGGAATTAATTCTGGAATTAAATTGTAAGGATATGTGAAATTTGTGGGAAATGAATCTTTTAAAATCAAAGCACAGTGGATGCAGTTAATATTTTAACATAAAATCTTCGGATTAGGAGAGATAATTATATATACAGTAAGACAGAAAAACTCATTAAAAGTCCTAAAAATATAAAAGCAGAAACTGGATTTGATATTAAGTACATTTTTAATAACAAAAATACTAAAGCAGATGCTTTCCATCATAAACAAGCTTTTTAGTCTTATCTTTTAATTACATTTGAACTTTGAAATAGATGTGTCAGCCCTGAGTACTTATTAAGTAAAATAGTAGTGGAGGAAAGGTAGGCTCAGGCATTAATATCATCTTATTATGTGTAAACTTATTCCAGCATATTAAACAGTTTAATTCTTCAGGTAGTCTGAGTTTAATATTGGTTATCACCAGAAAATAAATTAGTATTGTGTTGAAATCATTGTTCTATGTTCCCAATCTATTAAATTCAAAGCCTGAGTTTTAAACTCTTCTGATTTCATAGCTTTCTCCCCAAACATCATATTCATCTCAGTTGTTTAAGATAGAACCAGTGGTGGGATTCAAATAATTTAACAACCGGTTCTCTGTCCTAATGACCAGTTGGGTAGGCGTGGCTGGGTGGTCATGTGACTGGGTGGGTGTGGCCAACTCGACATCACTCATGTCGAGGGGCACTTCTCCTTGCCTGGCCTCCCATGACGGTGGGGATGCTGCAATGGTTATAAGTGTGAAAGACAGTCATAAGTCATATTTTTCAATGCCATTGTAACTTTGAATGGTCATTAAATGAACTGTTGTAAGTCAAGGATTACCTGTACAAAAATACAAAAAGCTTCTTTGCTTGCAAAAAGCTGTCCTAAATATCAATCATTAGATTAAAAATACCTGCAAGCTGGAGTTACAAATCAGGCAGAGTGCCACAGCACCTTGAGGAATTAAAATAGTTAAAATGCAATTATAACTATCAGCAGCCAACTCTTGCTCATAAAGTGAAACCCTTTAGCAGAGAGGTCATTTAAGCTCTCCAGAAAGAGCGCTCCCAGGAGAAGCAATCCTTAGAGCCAGTTGTGCCACTTTAAGACACCAGCTGGTCTCACTCACCTCACAAGATATTCTAAGGAAATCATCCATTTAAGGAAAAAATCGCCCCCCAGAAAGGCAGTAAAAATCAGTGCCAAGCTTGCATCCTGCCTCTTGGAAGTATATCCCAAAAGGATAGTGACAGATACCACTAACACAGTGAAAGAAAATGCTTTCCCCAGATAGAAAAAGAAACCATTAGGTAGGAAAAAATTCAAACACAATACAAGTAATTAAATCACAACAGTAGCTGTTGCTTGTTAAACCAATTGCCAGAACAAATAGATACAGGAGCCAGTGGTGGAATTCATTTTTTTTTACCACTGGTTCTGTGGGTGTGGCTTGGTTGGGGTGGCAGGGGAAGGATACTGTAAAATCTCCAGTCAGAGGTGGTATTTGCTGCACCCCCTCCCAACTCCACCATAGGGGTGGTTGCTACTGCTATAGCACAGGCTCGGAGTCAAGGTCTCCTTGATCCCGAGGAACTCGCACAGTGCTCTGCTTTTCCTGTGTCATTTACCAATCTCCATCCTCCCCCTCGGGAAACTAAATTCGGGGCTTGTAGCCAGCCCCACCCAAAAGGCTGCACAGTGGGCGCCAATTCCTGCTTCTTTTCCAGCTTCGGTTGTTCTTGCTGCTGACGCTTTACTTGACGCTGATTTCCCCAACACCTCCTACTTTATTCCCGCCTCCCTGGCCCAGCCCCTTTCCCTGCCCATTTCTGCTGTTTTGCTGCCACAGGAGTCATTTACGCTCCGGGGTGCCTCTCTTCAGCCTGCTCTTTTGACAGAATGGCCAGGGACCCTTTCCTGCCACCCTCCCTCTGACCCTCGTTTTCATTTCTTAAAACAAGTTCCGGTTTTGTGGGACTGTCATCAGAAATCAGCCCCTATTCAACATGCCATTACAGCCTTTGCAGATGGCAGTAAAACTCAAGATGCCTGTGCCTGGTTTTCACAGGGCATATGGCATACAAAAGTCACCCCACCACAATTATCCGCCCAACGTGCTGAATTGGCTGCTTCTATTTTAGCCCTTCAGCAATTTTCTAGGGAGCCTTTAAACTTGATTCTCAACAGTTTGTATGTCATCCAAATCGTTAAAACAATTTTTCAGTCTTATCTATCCCCTTCATTGGACCCAGATCTTTTGTTGTTATTTCTGACCTTGCAGACTTTGATACAAGACCATACGCATCCCTATTTTGTTATGCATATTAGAAGTCACCAACCCTTCCCGGGTTTCTTACAGGAAGGCAACAATGTTGCAGACGCAGATGCCTCCGCTTCTTTGTTGTTCACTCTTTCCCCCATCTCTCCATGGGAAAGCCATTCCTACTTCCATCAGAATAAAAAAGCGCTCATTAAACAATTTGGAATTTCGGCATCAGAAGCCTCAGCCATTGTTCAGCAGTGTGCTACCTGTAGCAAACAAGCTCACTCATTACAGTGGGAGTAAACCCTAGGGGCACTGAGTGTTGTCAGATTTGACAAATGGATGTTACTCAATATCCCTCCTTTGCCCCTTGGAAACATCTTCATGTTTCAATTGATACCTATTCAGGATTCATAATGGCAACTCCACAAAGGGGTGAGGCTACAAAGCATGTAATTAACCATTGCATTCGGACTTTTGCAACGTTGGGACGCCCAAAAGAATTAAAAACAGACAATGGGCCCGCTTACATTAGCTCGCTATTTGCAGAGTTTTGTAACCGTTGGTCCATAGTCCATAAATTCGGTATCCCATACAATTCACAGGGGCAAGCATTGGTTGAGCGTGCCAATCAAACTTTAAAAAGGGCCCTGGACCGTTATAATATAAAACAGGCAAAAATCACCCCTGGCCTCCCAGAAGTGCAAGATAGATTGAACCTTTGTCTTTTTACCTTGAATTTCTTAAACCTAACTGGGACCCCTCCCACCTCTGCCGCAACCCGTCACTTTTCTGCCTCTCCAATCGCAGTTATCAACAAGTCACAGGTCTACTATCAACAGCTCCCTGATCCGACCTGGAGAGGCCCAGCTGACCTGATCACCTGGGGACCAAGAGATGCAAAAACACAAGAATTTGTAATTCCTGCTCAAGCAAAGAACACCTTTTTAACCATGGCAGAAACCATTGCAAAAGAACTTCAGGTTTCCAATTGCTTTGTTTGTGGGGGAACCAGTATGGGAGAACAATGGCCCTGGGAAGCCCAAGAAGTGGACTATGATCACATTGAGGCAAGAGGCGCTAACAACACCTTGCAAAGGAAAGTGCTAAATCCAGGACATACATTATGCAAAATCGTTTGGCCCTTGACTATTTGTTAGCAAAAGAGGGAGGAGTATGTGGAAAGTTTAATTTGACAAATTGTTGTATAGAAATTGATCAGAGCGGGAAAGTAAAACAGGAAATATCTGAAAAAATGGTAAAAATTGCACACGTTCCGGTTCAAACATGGAACGGGTTTAATATTAATGATTTATTTGGATCCTGGTTTCCAAAATTACCAGGGTTACAGGCTATTGTAGCTTTAGTTGGGATGATTGCGCTTGGTTGTATTATATTACCATTTGTTTTGCCTATTTTTGTACGCACTATTAGCAATAGCTTATCATTACTCGCTGAACGCAAGGCTACGGTGCAGGTAATGGCATTATGGGCGAAGACTCAAGAAGAGCATCAAAAAGATCCTCTGTATCCAGAAAAACTCAGCCTAATGGCCGCAGTGTGGGACGAGGGAGAGGAGGAACCAGAACGACGCAGCTATCTCCATCTCTCGGATGAAGAATCCTGCCTTTAAAAACAAAAACAGAGGAGATGTTGGAACTTTCTGTACTATCTTGTGTATGTGTAGGCCACTCCGCGACTGTAACACATACACAGAACAAAGAGGAAAGATAAAAAGAGATTCACCCCAGCAACAGTTGCCCAGCCAGTGAGAACCGCGCACGTATAGAAAGTTATCATACCTGTATGCTTGCTTGAATTCCTTTGTTGCCTTCTGTATCCTCCCACCTTTTGTTAATAAAAGGGGGTCCCGGAGTCAGCTCTGGGCTCTCATCCCGAAAAAGCTGCCTTGTGTGTCTTTCCGCATTCGGACCCCTCATGAGAAGCCCACCAGGAAAATTACAGACTTCCAAATGCTGGGATTGTGAAATGAAAGAAACAAAAACATGTATTGGTTGAAAGAGTTGAAGGCCAACTCTTCAGTCTAAGTTTGAGTGCCAATGTCCAAATGCCCAAAGTTTCAAATACATCCTCCTCATTCCTAAGCAATTTATAAGAAAGTCTATTGACTATAGAATATCTTATTTCACCCAAATATATCCTCCTCATTCCTAGACTATTTATAAGAAAGACTAGTGACTATTATAGAATATATATATATATATATATATATATATATATATATATATATATTATTTCAACCACTTTATTTCACTTTTTCTAATTACAATGATGTTTAACTCATCTCAAAAGTGGATTAGATGCTTTCATCTGTGTCAAGATTCCGGAATATGATACAAATTCTAGCCTTACATGCAAATTAAATTTGTAATTCAGGAGAAAGAGCTTATCTCTTTTTACCAGAAATGGATTACTTTTATTTAGAAAAGGAACAAACTGCTATAAATACAGCATCCATTAATAGAACAAGTAACCTGCACCATGCTATACATTTCAAACTAATTGTGTTAGAGAATTATCAGCTTTCTTTCATCTTATATGTGGTGCAAATTCTATGTCACTTACTATAGCCCTGTAAACTTGACTGATGGAGGTTCTTTAGCTGTCCTTTGCAAAACATTCCCATCGTGCCTTTCTTTCAGTGTTTTTTAAATCATTTTTATTGCAATCTTTTATTGTCACTGGCCTGACCATCATCAAATTGAGTGTCACTAGTAAATCTTGGGAATACTTGTCTAGAGTGTATAAAAGTAACTTTACATCCTGTCTTGTGGAGTTTTGCTCTTCTGAACAGATCTCTTGATACATGAAAGATAATGGACTTGGGGAGTGAAGAAACAGTCGTTTCTCAAAATTGTTCTTTCTTCTGCTCGCAGTTCTGTCAAAACTTTTGTAACATTGGAAAGTTTCTTTTTCTGAGAGAACACTGTATTTAAATATTGAAAATCAGATATCTAGTATCACCACTACTAGAGACATTTAATTAAAAGTGTGCACATTAAAATGGTTTGGTCAGAACAGTTAGTCATAAATTATTAACAATCAAATTTTAAATGCAGATAAATAGCTAAATCACCAGAAATGCTGTAGTTTCAATCCATTAATAGTCAGTATTTTGAGATTTAAACACAGGAATATCTTCTTCACATAACTTCTTGTCAGGATACTATGACAAGCAAAGCCAGTTTGGCTCCTAAAATGAGATACCTTCAATGGTTTTAAGGGAGATCGAATATTTTGCTTTTCTGAAATCCCATCTGCAGTTGCATTTATTTTATGTGAACATCTTGCTGTGTAAAGAACAAAGTTGCAGGGTTTCTACTGTAGCATCTAATTGTCTTTGCTTAACTTATAAACCTATCTCATGATATTTGTTATTATACTTATTGATTTTGTAGGCTTTCTACACCACAATCATAAAACTTTGGATGAGTTGGATATGTAAATCAACCACATATAAAAGTTGAAGAAGTCTGAAGACTGATAATTTTTCTTTAATTGCTGTTGTGCCAACCTCATATTGCCAAGCTGCGGTCTTCACCTTCTAATTAAGCATTGTTTTTATTGCGTGTAGTTAATCTTGGCTAACTGTAGGAAGAATATGAGAGGAAGAAACTTAATCAGCACAAAAACATTAAAAATAAAAAACACCAGGATTTCCCCAAATCAGAAAGAATGAGACAAAGACAGGGCAATCAAAGGGGATTACAAGATAAGGAAAGCATATAGAAAACACCTAGGGCTACTGACCTTGGAAAGAAAGGAAACAGATAAAGCAACACCCAAAGTCAATCACCTTACCTGACGCGTAGACCAAATAAAAGGATTAATTTAGGAAAACCAATCAAGTCCAGGTCAGCACCTTTTCACCAGCCCCAGGCTACTTCCAAATAAAGCAAAGACCCCAAACGCCAACCTTTTAAGGTAGCAAACACCCGAAACCATTGCAACACAAAGACAAAAGGGAAAAAGGGTATAAAAACACCTGGCTACTCACCATTTGTTTGCTAGCCCAGGAACTTGTACCGTTGCTGCCTCTCCGCACCGCGTGTACTTCTTCCTGAAATAAAAAACCTTCGCTTTCATCAGCTGCTTCCATCTGATTCTTGCGCCGTTCCAGCGTTTCCTCCCATGGGAAATTTGAACCCAGCGGAGGGGATTTCTCTCAAACCCAACATAACAAAAAAATATAATAAACTCTTGTTTCTTTTACAATTGTGATTAGTCTCACTTCAACACTGAGGATATATTTTAACCAGAAAAAAATCATTTTTGGAGGGTTTTTTTGTTTTTCCCTTCTTGAAATATTATTTTTACTAATAAATAATTTAGTATATTGAATCTTATATTGAGTCTTGATCCATACTATGCAAAAACCTTACATTGTAAGTTCAAGTTTCATTTCCATTTTTATTATTTTACTTTTGAGTTTTTCATTGTTATTGTTTCCTGAAGAGCTGGAATATTGGTAATTTGGTATTTGTGTAGTCAAGATGGATGTTGTTATTGCCATTTTTCTCATTCTCTGTCTTTAATATTCATTTAGTTTAGTGGCAGCTTATCTGGAGCCTGCAACTTGAGATCATAAGCAATTTTTTGCATTTTTTTTAAAAGAAAAAAATCCTACAATTGGTTTATTAATGAAGACTCATATTTCATATCTAATATTCTTCTCCAAGGATTATTGGCTTTTATGAAAGGCCTCAGGAAGGGAAGAATATATTGTATAAGTGCTTATTCTAAATATCCAAGGAATTTTATAGTTTTGATTAGTAGATTTACCAGGATGATAGCTGAAGAAGAAATGTGAGACGAGAAAAGACATTTTTAAAATTCAGAGGGGGCAATATTTGCCATTGTGTACTTTATTTATTTATGTATTAGAATATTTATATATTGCCCTCTTCCTAATTACTCCTATGATCCAACTAGAGATTTTTCAGAAATCATAATAATTTCACTGATTATCTTCATATTGTGTGGCTAGCCACAGATGAGGATGGCATGCTGAGTTCTCTGCTCTTCTCCCAAGCTAGATATTTTTTATTATTATAGCCAGTTTATCTTTCTAAGTATTTTATCAAATAGTAAGATGATTTAAGCAGAATGTTAAAGAAGAAGACTCTGCAAAGAGAAGGGATTCAAAGCTTAATTGGATGACCCAAAGAAGATTGAGGAGGTACCTCTTCCCAGCAATGAAGAAGCAATGATGGAAGCAAGTACATGGACACACTTTTGATATGGAAGTAAATAGATAATAAAAAAGGGAGAGAATTGAAGTTAGAATGAGATAAACATCTGCAGGAGTAACTAAAGACTTGGCAGATATACCTGAACAAATGAATAAACAATTTAAGCAATTGTCATGGCAAGTAGCAGATATTGCTCAGATTGCCAGCAAAGCAAATGATATGGCTACAAACACTATCTCATAGATAGGAAAGGCTCTGAAATACTTTCTGAATTAAAGATTGAATTGGAA
Source organism: Bungarus multicinctus (assembly GCA_023653725.1). Classification (NCBI taxonomy): domain Eukaryota; kingdom Metazoa; phylum Chordata; class Lepidosauria; order Squamata; family Elapidae; genus Bungarus; species Bungarus multicinctus. The sequence continues at coordinate 64,532,834 of CM042836.1, read as the reverse complement.
GATTTGCAGGTTTACAATAGGACAAATAATTTAATGATCAAAAGAGTTTCAGAGAAAAATGGAACAACTAATCTGACTACATTTATCATCTCTAAAATTAATGTCCTGGGCATTGATTTGAACTTAAACAGAAATAGATATTGAATGTGCTCAATAGGTTTACTTTCTTAAAAGATACATAAATCCAGAGAGGTTTTGCTAGATTTGTGAACTCAAATATAAAGAATAAAATTATGAGAAAAATGATGTGAGCTGGAGTAGATTAAATGAGAGAGAGAGAATATTCTTCTCCCAAAATATCAGTGTAGCTATGATGCAGAGAAGAAAGGAATTTCAAACCACTGTCAGAAAAACTCCATGCAGAATGAAATTCGATACAAACGGGGATTCCCTTTCAAGTTAAATGTTTTTATGCCACAAGGACAAACAGTTATTTCTACTTTGACTGCGATGCATAACTTCTTGGCAGAGTTCTCTAATGAGGGATGAAGGAAGCAGTCTATGATTTTTCCTTGGAACTGTAGAAAGCTCAACCACAAATTGAAGATTAGATAAACACACTGCACTGAGCTGTGGAATGAAAGAAATAATACTACCTATAATACTCTTTGAATTTTTAGATTTAAAGGATGGGGTAAAAAGAAACTTAAATAAGGGTGAAAAATTAAAATAACAACAACAACAATATAGATAAAAGTATGGCTAAAGAACTACAGTAATTAATTCTGGGAGTTTAATTGATCAGTGAGGTTGAAAAGGAATCTCAATAGGTTACCATCCTCTTAGACCATGAAAAGGATTATTTAAGCATGATCTGTGATTATTTTTTTCTATAGGTCTAAGTGGGATTGGTGGGGAGAGAGATTGGATATGAAGATTGCAGGAACTGGGTAGTTTAATGAAAAGAAGGACTGGGGAAGACATGATAGCACTATTAGTAGTAGTAGTGCAGACTTTGTAAATAGGTTCCAATATCTCAGGGGCTGCCACAAAGAAGAGGGAGTCAAGCTATTCTCCAAAACACCTGAGGGTAGGACAAGAAGTAATGGGTGAAACTAATCTAGAAGAGAAGCAACTTAGAACTAAGGAGAAATAGAATAGAATAGAATTCTTTATTGGCCAAGCGTGATTGGACACACAAGGAATTTATCTTCAGTGCAAATGTTCTCAGTATACATAAAAGAAAAGATACATTCATCAAGAGTCAAGAATCATAAGGTACAACACTTAATGATAGACATAGGGTACAATAAGCAATCAAATCATACTAGGAAACAGTCAAGATACAGGCAACAAAATTACAGTCATACAGCCACAAGTGAGAGGGGATGGGTGATAAGGAGTGATGGAAAGATTGCTAGTAATAGTAGTGCAGACTTCGTAAATAATTGGACAGTATTGAGGGATTTATTTGTTTAGTAGAGTATGGTGTTCAGAAAAAAATGTTTTTGTGTCTAGTTGTTCTGGTGTGCAGTGCTCTATACCATCATTTTGAGGGAAGGAGTTGAAACAGTTTTATGTCCAGGATGTGAGGGGTCTGTAAATATTTTCACAGCCCTCTTTTTGACTCGTGCAGTATAAAGGTCCTTGATTGAAGGCAGGTTGATAGTAATTGCAGTCCTAATTATCCTTTGAAGTCTGTGTCTGTCCTATTGGGTTGCAGAACCAAACCAGACAGTTATAGAGGTGCAGATGACAGACTCAATAATTCCTCTGTAGAGGAATTTTTCTGTAAATTTCCTGACAGTTGGAACAGTTAATCAGTGGAACAACTTGCCTCCAGAAGTTGTGAATGCTCCAATACTGGAAGTTTTTAAAAAGATGTTGGATAACCATTCGTCCCTTCCACCTCTGTTATTCTATTCTATTCTTATATGTCATAGGGTAGGGGATGGGAGGGAGGGATCAGAATGAAGGGTAATTTTCTAAGAGGGGAGAGAGAAGGGGTAGAGGATATTAATGCAGGGAAAAGAATAAGCTTTCAATAACTGCACACATGTGGGAACATCCTTCCTTCCTTCTAGTTTATTTCTGGGCAGAACCCAATCTAATGGCCATGACCTACAGAGTTGTGCAAGATTTGAAATCAAAAGATAGAAAAGTTTCTTTCTTTCATATGAACTTGCTGTATTTTGGAGGACTTGTTTATGTTCTACTGCATGGAGAACTTAGGTGGATGGACAGATGAGACAAAGCTTTTTTAAATACTAGCATCACTGAAAAAAAGAAAGATTGATTCCTTTTTAAAGCTTTGCTTTCAATAGGCAATAAAATCTGTTCTGTACTATTGCCCTAAAGTGCATGCTGTTTTGTCAACCTACATATCATTTGGGCTTTACTGCTTTGTTCTCAAAGTTTATTAGTTGTATATGTTTTAATTAGTTCTTTTAAAAATATGTCTTTGGGCATTTACGTGAGGTTGATTAATAGACAAAAGTATCCATTTCTTATACTGTATATGAAATCTGGGGTCTCCATTAAGGTTTTAAACAGTTGCCTCCTAATAAATTTCCTTGCCGATAATGAAGTAAAGAGTGAAAAGGCTATTTTCCAGAACAAAGATAAACTTCCACACAAAACCAAAAGAAGAATGAAAAAAATCAACTTCTGCATTCTTTTCTCTGCTGAATGCTATTATTTTTAGTTCTATCCTTCCAAGAGCAGATTAATATAAACCTAATAATAGATTGATTGTGACAATGCATCTGCTTTTGGTTCTTATATTTTTACCCAGTTTTTCTTTTCAACCTCATATCTCCATTTACACCTCATAATGACTTGGCAAGCACAATCTCAGCCTTTCAGCAGGATTCCACATTGTATGAAAAGTCTAAATCTATTGAATGGAGGCAGGGGTGGGATTCAAATTTTTTAACAACCAGTTCTGTGGGCGTGGTTAAGTTAGTAGGTATGGCTTTGCAGTCATGTTATTGCCTGGGCATGGCCAACTCAATATCACTCACATCGAGGCACGCATCTCTTCGCCTGGCCTCTCATGACTGTGGGGATGCTGCAACAGTCGTAAGTGTGAAAAATGGTCATAAGTCACTTTTTTCAGTGCCATTGTAACTTTGAATAGTCACTCCACACAAGCAAAGTACCAGCAAAGGAGGGGAAAAAAACTCCAGAGCGGTTCCTGAGACATGAAGTCTAGTCCTGCCAAGAATGTAATAAGAGAGAGGCAGTTTCTGTAAGCAACACCAGAATGCTTTCTTCCTGCCTTCCTTACAGGATTAGGCCTCTAATTTCTTCTAACAACTGGTTAGAAGTGAACTGCTTAGAATGTTAACAACAGGTTCTAGCGAATAGGTGTGAACTGGTAGAATCCCACCCCTGAATGGAGGCTAAAGGGGTAGGCAATTTCGGCAAGAACTCCCAGTATACCTTGGCATTAGATAGATCATGTGAATATGGCAGGTTTTCAAATGCCAGGTTTTCCTTGAAATATGGGAAGAAAGATGGAGATGGGTAATGTTGGAAAAGACCTGGCAGTTTTCCAGACAGTTAGAACAATTGGAGCGACTTGCCTTCAGAAGTTGCGGGTGCTCCATCACTTGAGGTTTTTAAGAGGGAGCTGGATAACCATTGGTTCAAAATGTTTTAGGGTGCCCTGCTTGAATGGGAGATTGGACTAGAAGGCCTCCAACAGCACTGAGGACTTCTTACATAATATGTAAGGATAAGGATGGATAACAGAAACTATTTTGTTCCATGGAGGTACCGTAATATATGCTGTAAACTACATATTCTATTTATCAATTTTTCACCTACTAATAACAGAATTCCCCAATAACTGTAGTATAATTTATAGTAGATTTATAATTTATACTTGCTATTTCACCAGGAAAAAAGAAACAGTATTTTTAAAACAATTTTAAAAATAAATTCACTGAATTTATTTTCTTTCAGAGATCAGAGGAAAAGGTCATTGAAGCATAATATATTTGTAACTTTAAAAATTACAAGTTTCCCTAAAAACTGCAGATGGCATAATCTTTCTATATTTGGCTTCATATTCTGGGAAGAGATCGAGTATTTTAAGATAGCCTTTTGGGAATATAAAGTGCTTATGTGAGATGGGGGGAAAAGAGAAAGAAAAAAAATGAGAGAGAAAGAAAAACAAACTCTATATTTTAAAAACAGAGTATAAATCAAGGGCTAAGGTAAAATGACTTCTTAATTAACTCAGAACAAACATTTACCTACTGCTCACTAGGGCAAAAGTGCACTCCAATTAAGAGCAGCCTTTAAACAGATTGTGAAATGTTTTATTCAAAGAAATAGTGTGTGTTTTATCTTTTCAGAGCCTCATTTTTTTTCCCAAAAGGAAAGTGAATTGACAGAAGTGAGTACAAAAGGTTTGTTTTCATTTTTAGAGGGCATACCATTCATATTATTGGCTTAGAGTAAGCTAGCACATTTAAATGATAAGAAAGTGGATGCTGCTTATAAAGAGATTGCCCCTACTTACATGTGGTCTCATTTGAAACACACAATAAATTCTAGCCATCACAGTGCCAGGATGTTATCAACAATTTGAAAATGGTTCAGGGGAGTTTCAATGATTGACAAAATTATGTTTGCAATAATTAGATAGATAGAGACTACAATCTGGTCCTTACAAGGGACCCTAGAATGGTTTTGTTTTCCTTCTCCAGCACAGAGAAAGAAACATCTTATCCGTGAATGACATCTGACATCTTGTTCCAGCCACTGCATACATTTTCTTCAACTCCACTGGATATCAGCCCCAGATCCATCTTGATTCAGATTCTGGGCTGCCACAGTGGGGAATGGCTTCAAAGTTGATGTTCTATGTCTGACAGGATGAGAACCAGGAAGAGATTTGGATACAAAGCAAATGACCTAATCAGACAGAAGTTAATTGAAAGGTATCTGAGGTTAGAAAATGGCCCAAAAATGTGTATTGACCCAGTTTCTGGAAATATGGTAGAGCTTTGCCTTCAGTTCAATCATTGATCACAGCAAGATGTTCTGCCATCTCTACATTTTGTGAAAAGAAAATTGGATAAAACATACCAGCAGGATCTCTGAATGAAACAGGTGTTGATAGAAAAAGTAGATTGCTATATCTGCCAAGATAAGGAGATAAAAATGTCGGTTGGCCAACTACGTATACAGTATTGCAGAAGAAGTGGGTATGTAGGTGAATTTAATCCAATTTAATTTTCTGGCATTAATAGAATGATAGTGGCTTGCCAGAAATTGAGTCAAGTGCCAAATGAGAATCATAGTTTTTAGCTCTTGTTTTTAAAATATTTTCTCTTCCTGCAAAAAATACAGGAGTCCAAGGTTAATGCAATAATTGAGTACCAATTTTGTTTTGTCCTAATGACTATCTGGAAGAAACAATGATAGATACATGGGTGGAAAGCATGACGGGGATTGTCCAGACTTGAGGCACCACCAGACTTGAGATTCTAGGCTTAGACAACCTTGAACTACGCTGGCTAAGATTGGACTTAAGCATAGTACATAAAATCATATGTTACAACGTCTTACCAGTTAATGAATATTTCAGCTTTAACTTCAACAATACAAGATCACACAATATATAAACTTATATATAAACTTAATGTAAACCACTCCGAACTTGATTGCAGGAAGTATTATTTCAGCAACAGTATGGTCAATGTCTGGAACTCACTACCTGATTCTGTTATCACCTGCTCAAACCCCTACTCCTTTATCCTCAAACTAACCTCTGTTGACCATACACCATTCCTAAGAGGTCTGTAAGGAGTGTGCATAAGCGCACAATCGTGCCTACCGTCCCTGTCCTATTGTCCCCAATTATTAGTTCCTATTTCTTATATTTGAACTTATGTTTATTCTTATTTTTATTGTATTGTAAGCTTTTGACAAATAAACAAACAAATAAAAATAAATAAATAAAATAAAACATGCATAAACCTGGAGAAGAGGCAATAAAGTTCTAGACTGGTAAATAAGTGGAATTGTTCCTAATTTCTGGAAAGAACAAGGGAAAGCATTCTTTCTGAAATCCCAGCATATCAAAGAGTAATATTTATTGCATTTGTTTATTGTTCAGGAAAACCAAATTGCCATCACTTTCTTTGGTATCTATTGAGCTCCTTGATTTGCTGGATTGTAATGTTTTTAGTTTTTTATTTAAAAATGAGAAGAGCAAAAAATAACTGCCTATCTATTTTTCAAAATAGCAAGCTCTTATGGATTATCAGTCATGAAAAGGTGAATATATTGTTTGTATCACATGCGGTGGGAGACCCCAATCGTCATGCCCATGAAGCCCAATGGGACAGTATGCATTTGTGCCAACTGTAAGTGCACAATAAACAAGGCACTACAACAGAACGCGTTCTCTGTCCCAGTGGTACAACATCTGCTACATTCACTGGAAGGTGGAAAAATTTTCACAAAGCTCGATCTCGCCCAGGCCTACCAGCAACTCCCCATCGACAATTTGACAGCTGAGGCCCAGACAATTGGCACACACCGGGGGGCATTCTGTTGCAAATGACTGCAGTTTGGGGTGAATGTTGCCCCCGGACTCTTCCAGAGTCTGATGGAGAGGATGTTGCATGGAATACCAGGAGTTGTCCTGTATTTCAATGATGTCCTAATTTCAGCAGCAAACAAACCTGAATTAATGGACTGTTTACGAGTAGTACTTAAGAAATTTCAACAGGCCAGGCTTAAGATAAAAAAGGAACAGTGTCTGCTTGCCGTGGACCAGGTAGAATTTCTTGGATATCTTATCGATGTGGCCGGCCTACATCCAACCAAGGAAAAGTCTCAGGTGATCAAACAAGCTCCAACCCTCACAAACAGAATGGAGCTCCAAGCCTTCCTGGGGCTCCTTAACTTCTACAGTGTTTTCCCGAGACAGAAAGCATCCATCACAGAACCATTACACCATTTGCTCGATAAAAAACTCCATGGGCCTGGGGTCAGAAAGAAGCACTAGCCTTCAAACAGCTCAAAGACTTGCTAACTTCAAACAGCGTACTAGTTCAGTACAATGAGACCCTACCGCTAACTCTGACTTGTGATGTCTCTCCATATGGTGTCGGAGCCATCCTGAGCCACAAATGGCATGGAGGTGTCCGTCATATTTTTTTCGACAATACTGTCTGGGATGGAGAGAAATTACAGCCATCTTGACAAAGAAGCACTGGCTGCTGTCGCAGGGGTTAAAAAATTCCATGAGTACATGTATGGACGGAAGTTTGAGCTTATAACTTAGCACAAAGCATTATTAGGCCTCCTTGCGGGTGACAGGTAAACATCGCAAATCCTATCCCCACACATGATTCGGTGGACTGAATTCCTAGTGGCCTATCAGTACAAGCTCATACACTGCCTGGGCTCAAACATAAGCAATGCGGATGCACTGAGTAGATGCCCATTGGCACAAGTGGAAGACCCTGCTCCAATCGCGACAGTACTACTAGTCAAGACTCTACAAACAGGACTGATTACTGCCACCGAGGTGGCCAGAAAATCCAAAGAAGACCTGACCATAGCACTTGGGTGTGGAGGGGGTGGCCTAACAAGCCAATAAGTATGGCATTTAGGCCATTTAAAGCGAGGCAACACAAACTATCAGTACAGATGGGTTGCCTAATGTGGGAGAGCTGCATAGTGATACCCCACCAACTGAGAGAATCATTGCTGCAGATGCTACATGAAGAACATCCTGGGATTGTCTGCATGAAGGTGTTAGCTCACAGTTATCTGTGGTGGCCATCCATGGATAAAGACATCGAACAGTGGGTCACCTGCTGCAAACCATGTCAAGAGATGTGACCGTCACCCCCCATCATCCCACCATGAGAATGGGAGACACCAAAAGGTCCATGGTCCAGATTACACGTTGACTTCACCAGGCCAGTACACAGTAAACATTTTTTAATTAGCGTCAATGCCTACTCCAAGTGATTGGAAGTGGCCATCATGGGCAATACCACTACAGATGCCACAACCAATGCATTACACAAATTGTTCACCACCCATGGCCTGCCAGATGTGTTGGTCTCTGACAATGGGCCACAGTTTAAAGCCAGGCCATTCAAACTATTCCTAGGTAACAGGGGTATTTGCCACACGCTCACTGCTCCATTTCATCCTGCAGGAAATGGTCAAGCAGCGAGGATGGTCTGCAGTTGGAATTGAGTATTTACCAGTAAACATTGATTGCGGATCCATTATCTTTGGCTCCTTTTTCCCCACGACATAACATATATGTGCAGGTATAAATTTATTTTACCCAAAATGGACGATTGGAACATTGCATTACTTTATTTTAAAGGTAGCAAATAGTTTGTATTATAAGGTAAAATCTGAAAATTATATACATGCACACAAAATGAAAAATGTACTTAAAAAGAGTCTCATAAAATCTTACAAAGACTCTAATCTTTATAAAGTAGAGACAAGAAACATTAAAAAGGAAGCAGGAAATAAGATCCTAGGCATTTTTCAAGCATAAATAATAGGGTTGGCTAAGTGTCATACACTACAAAAGCAATGATTGCATAAAACATGCAAGCATTTCAATCAAATCAAAAGAAACAGGCATGGGATGGCTGCTTTCCTAATAAATTATAAGCAAATCCTGCCCATCTCCCAACAAGCAAAGAGAGAGGAGGGGAGAGGGGGAGAGAGAGGGAGGAAGGGAAAGAGAGAGGGGGGAGGGAGAGAGGGAGGGAGGGAGAGGAATTTCTTGGAATCAGCTCCTGGACAATTGTATGTAATCAGTAACAGAATGGAAGTGGTTTGCCATTAACTTTTTCTGATATTTTACTTCTATTTTCCCAGGCTCGGTACCAGACAGAAATTAAAAAAAAACCAAAGGAGGAAAAATAAATAATATGTAATACACAATTGTTAATTGTATGGAGAAAATCCTTGATACTTAATAGCTACTTCAATGGAAGGTACTCCAAGAAGAAATCTCCTTGGTTCGTTCCCCAGCTGGGACACAGTCACAGATATGGAGAAGAAATAGACTCAGAAGCAAACTGCCAGAAAGTGGAATCCTTTCATTTAGAAAGGCAAGAAGAAGTAGTGACATAGCTCAAGCCTTCCTGGCTTGCAAAAAGTTTGGGATTGTGTGTCTGTGGTTTTTTATATCTATTTTCCCTGTGAAGCTTCTGTAGTTTGGTCAGAGGTGGTCTTCAGCAGGTTCTGAGCAGTTCTGGAGAACCGGTAGCAGAAATTTTTCAGACAACCGGCAAATACCACCTCTCACTGGAGATTTTACAGTATCCTTCCCCTGCCACGCCCACAGAACTGGTAGTAAAAAAAAATGAATCCCACTACTGAGTTTGATTGGTTTTGGTGTGCTTCTAGTTGAAGTGATTGCCCTGAGTTTTTTGTCTTCCTACCTTCATGGGTTACTCCTGATCACAGGACCTTTGTCTTTCCTATCCTGGGGGTTAATACTGTCAGGGGGCAGGAAAAGGGAGTTCTGATTTTGCCTGGGTGAATTATTTTTAGCCTGGTCCCCTGTATCTTTATTGCTCTACTTAAGTGTTTCTGTGATCAGCTTTATTACTTTTGTAACTGTCTTTAATGGCTTTTGGCTGCTCTGAATTATCCTTTCAGCTGGTGCTTTTGCTTTGGGGTTTGAATTTCTTAAAGGGGAAAGGGCTGCTTTAAATCTTTTGGCATTGCTTTAGGGGTTCCTGGCATTGTCCTTTTTAGGGTGTACTTCCTACAGTACTTTGCATATTACAAAATCACTACACAGTTGCTTGATAAAAAGATTCATGTCATCAGAATGAGCTCTGAAAAATAATGTTGTGTTCCTTTTCACAACTATATAGTCCCACAAAGGGATTCTGTGAAGCAAACTCTCCACTTCCTTGGTTTCAATAAAAATGAAGAGCTCAAGAGTTTTATTTTTCCCTGAATGTCTTCAAACAGTGTACTGTTCTACCTACAGGGTTCCTGAAACACCATTCTTGGTGTTAATATTTATAGAATATTTATAGAAATAATGCTGAAATTACATCCAGCCCCAGTTCTAATTAAGGCAGCCCTTCTTTTTTTTTTAATCCCTGCTGTGACCTCTTCCAAGGGTCTCCTTCATCCTCTTCCAATTTGAAAGGAAGGCATTGAATCCTTCGTGATCCCTGAAATCCAGAATACCCTTATCTGGGAGAAGATCCACTAGTGATGTTTTGAAGTAAGTGGGTGATGAATTGCAGCCAACATTTAAGTTAATTAGGCACTTTCCTCATATCAAGGGTAAGATAGAATTGATTTAATTGCTCTTTAATTATGGTAAATACTCATAATTACTTGTTTTACACAGTGGAAAAAACATGCTGAGAAGGGCAATTAGACATGAAAGCCTAATGTGAATGTATGAGCTCCATAGAAGCTAATTTCTCTTCTGTACTAGGCCTGTAAAACTGATGGCTCATGGGCCGGATGCATCACGTGCAGGCCACACCCACCATGGCTCCACAAAGATAAAGAATGTCAAAATACCTCATGATATGTCATGTGACATGATCGAGTTTGACACCTGTGTTCTATACCATGAAAGAAATTCTACAAGAAGAGGGGTTCTGACTCAGAGAAAAGAAGTGCTACTCAGAGAAAAGAAGTATACAGAGAGTCCTTGAGTTACGATCACAATTGAGCCCAAAATTTATGTTGCTAAGTGAAACATTTGTTAAGTGAGTTTGCCCCATCTTACGACTTTTTCTTGCCATGGTTGTTAAGTGAATTATTGCATTTGTTAAGTTAGTAACATGGTTGCTAAGTGAATCTGGCTTCCCCGGTGACTTTGCTTGTCAGAAGGTCACAAAAAGTAATCACATGACTCTGGGACACTGCAACGATCATAAATATGAACCAGTTGCCAAGCATCTGAATTTTGATCAGGTGACATGAGGATGCTGCAAATGGCTGTAAGTGTGAAAAATGGTCATAAATCATTATTTTCAGTGCCGTTGTAACTTTGAATGGTCACTAAATGAACTGTTGTAAGTTGAGGGCTAGCTATATGTGAGGTAGACGCATGTTTTCTCTAATGTCTAAACTACTTTTTCTGCTTTCTGTGTTTTCAAGCAGTCTTCTGAAACAAATCAAACTAAAGGGAAATCTCTCTTAACCAGACTCCTACTTTTTATTTTTCTCATGATAGAACTCCAATCAATATTACAATTTCAGAGCATGGACATTCAATATTTCCAGTTGTTCCTTTTTCTGTCTTAGATTACAAGGGAAAGAAAGGAGAAAACTGTTTTGACTGCACTTACAAAGCTAAAGAAAAGAATGAAAGTGTTCAGTTGAATATTATTTTTTAATGGAAGAAATATAGTTGGAACAAGAAGAAAATCAGCGAGTGAGACTTTGGGATGTTTTAAAGCCTAGTGAAATCAAAAACTTAACAAGCTTAAAAGAAATATTTCAGAAAGGATATTTTAAAAATTTCAAAGGTGCTAGTACAAGGTTCTTTTCCTTGCAGGTACCACCTAAAGTGGATCTGGGAACAAGAAAAATCTCCTGCTTTAAAACTTAAAAAACCAAAATTACATATAATTCTCTAGTTAAATATCTTACTGAAACAAAAGAGATTAATGCCAGCTCAGAGGACTTAAGCATTATCAAAATGAGAAAATCAATGCTAATTTTCAAAAGCATAAAGGAGAAATTTAAAATCAAACAACTTGTTCTTTCCATTCTCCAGCCAGATTCTCAGGGGCAGACTTTTAAATTTCAACATTGGTGTGTTCACAGAAAAAAAAAGATGCAAAATTGATTGTATTTGCATGTCAAAGTTTTAAATCCTTTTCCTTGGTGATGTTCTTTTTATCATTATAATTTTATTTAGCCATTCAGAGCTACATTCTCCTTTTAACAGTTTACTTTTTATTTTACTAGTGAGAATATCTTCTTGTAGTATTATTTTGCAAGAGAGATAAGAAAGCCATCTGACCCTGATCAGCTTTTCCATCATTTTGCATTGGGGTGCAGGAGCCTCTCTGGAACTTTCTCCTTAGAAAACTTCTCAGATATTGTCTTTCAACTCTGTATGGGGTAGATAGAAATTTCTGTCATGAATGAAGGCAATATAAATAGATAGTGCCTTAAAATCAGACTTTGCTTCAAGAGCTGCTGCTAGGTCTGGTTTCTTGGTTAATATTTCCTAAGCCTTAGAAAATTTTTCTAAAAGGTCTATAACCAATATAAACATTAAGCAGTAATTTTCTTCCCATTCTCCTCTTCCAGAGTACCGGTAATTTGTTGCCCCCAGGGCAGCAAAGCAATTTGGGGAGTAACTTTTAAGTAGAAAATGCAATGCATTTGTAATTGGAAAGCCATAAGAAGAAAAGCACTCTTTCTTTTCCTTCTCTGGCAAATTGGCCTCATGCTACAAAGCTCAACCTCCAAAATAAGAAGGAACAATGAAGAACAAGGAGCTACTCACAGCATTGGAGTTTGAGTTCAGTTCATTTCTCCTCTATCCAGGGTCTATGGAGCTCAACTCAATCTGGTTGATCTTGCGTAGTCAAGGGAAAATAGGTAAAAGTTCCCCTTGCACATATGTGCTAGTTATTTCCATCTGTAGGGAGCGGTGTTCATCTCTGTTACAAAGCCGAAGAGCCAGCACTATCCAAAGATGTCTCTGTGGTCATGTGTCCAGCATGACTAAATGCCAAAGGCACATGGAACGCTGTTACCTTCCCACCAATGTGGTCCCTATTTCTCTACTTGCATTTTTACATGCTTTTGAACTGCGAGGTTGGCAGAAGCTGGGACAAGTAACAGCAGCTCGCTCCGTTACATTGTGCTGGGATTCGAACTGCTGAACTGCTGACTTTTCTGATCGACAAGCTCAGCGTTTTAGCCACTGAGTCACTGTATCCAATAATAGTAATTATTAAACAACAACAATAATAATAATTGCACCCAAACCCCAGATTTTCTCATTGAAACAACCTAGACAGGGATTATAGCTGGAAAAACAGAGCAAAATGAAATTCGACAAGATTCTTCCTTTCCTTTCCTCTCTGTAACTACATTAAACTTTTCTAGAGATAAGGCATTTTTTTTTAAAAAAATGAAATGTAGTCCTGGAAGCAGGAATGGGATGTGGGAAGAAACAGCCCAAAGATGTACTGAGGATAATTTTTAGGATTTTTCCAAATGTGTCTGAGGAATGGCAATCATTTATCTGATAGAATAGAAATATAAATTAAATATGGCAGTGACCATATTATGTGTCTTTAATTTCATGTTAATTAATTTTAGTGACATTTAAGTTAAACAAAATCATATTTAATTTAATTTGGCAGACTTTTTTTGGGGGGGGGAAACAGCATTTCATACAGCCATCAAAATTAAATAAGACTCACATTGCCATAAAAAAGATCTTGAGCTAGGTAGTGTAAAGTAGGTCTATAGAGGAATGTGGTTTTGGTGGAAAGTGGTGGAATTCAATTTTTTTTACTACCGGTTCTGTGGGCGTGGCTTATTTGGTGGGTGTGGCTTGGTGGTCATGTGATTGGGTGGGCGTAGCTTGGTGGTCATGTGGCTTGGTGGGCATGGCCAACCTGACATCATTCATGTCAAGGGGCGTTTTGCCCAGTCCCTTCCTTCCCAGCCACTCCTTGTTATCCCCAGCCTCAATGTATCTATAGTTCTGTAAAATTTTCACCTTTTTTCGACTTTATTATCTGCATCCACATACTATAGATGTACTTTTGTGGACCACTGAAAGGAGGAAATGGCTCACATGCTTTGTCCAAGAATGTGATAGGCAGGTCACAAAACAGGGTTTTGAGGGGTTGCCACAAAGGGGGGGGGCAATGTATTTTCCAAAGCAGCAGAAGGCAAAACAAGAAGCAATGGATCAAAACTGAACAAAGAAAAAGCAACCTAAAACTAAGGAGAAATTTCCTGACAGTGAGAACAATTAACCAATGGAACTGCTTGTCTCCAGAAGTTCTGGACGCTCCAACATTGGAGGTTTTCAAGAAGATACAGGACAAGTATTTCTCTGAAATGGTATAGGGCAGGCAACCTTGGCAACTTTAAGACTTATAGACTTCAACTCCCAAAATTCTGGGAGGAATTCTGGGAGTTGAAGTCCAGAAGTCTTAAAGATGCTAAGATTGGAGACCCCTGGTATAGGGTCCCTCCAAAGATTATTCTGACACCTTTGCCTGGCCCTCCACTCACACTTGGCATCCTCAGTTTTCCTGCCTGAGCAGAAGGTTTGGACTAGGAGACCTTTCTCTCTCATTCCCTCTTTTTCTCTTTCCCTCTTTTTCGCTCTCTCTCTCAAAGCCATGGCTGGCCAAGTGCTCTTCCCTATCTTCCCCTCTCTCTCCCCCACTCCCTCCCTCCCTCTCTCTCTCTGTGTCTCCCTCAAAGCTGCGGCTGGGCTTTCCTTGGTGCTCTTTGCTATTTTCATTTCTTCTTTTTGAAATGCAGATTGGCTGAACAAGGATCACCAGCCGCATTGCAAGTTGCGAGAGAAGGGGGAGGGGGAGATGGGTCGACTGAAGAGACACTTCCAACGCAACTGGCGATCCTTGTTCAGCCAGTCTGGATTCCAAAAAGAAGAAATCTTTCCTCTGTCTCCCCCACACACAGTGTGTATGTGTCTCCCTCAAAGCCATGGCTGGGCTTTCCTTGGTGCTCTTTGCTATTTTCATTTCTTCTTTTTGGAATCCAGACTGGCTGAACAAGGATCGCCAGCCACGTTGGAAGTGTCTCTTCGGTCGACCCATCTCCCCCTCCCCCTCCTCTCACAACTGGCAGCCATGGGAGGGCCGGGAAGATGGTGTGCATGCCCAAGGAGGAGAAGGAGGAGGAGAAGAGTCACCCGAAGGGATGCTTCCAACGCGGCTGGCGATCCTTGTTCAGCCAGTCTGGATTCCAAAAAGAAGAAATGAAAATAGCAAAGAGCACCAAGGAAAGATCTGCCCAGCTTTGAGGGAGAGAGACACACACACTGAGAGAGAGAAAAAGTGGGAGAGAGAGAGGGGAAGATAGGGACCCGGCTGCTTCGCTATCCCCTGCCGTCACCCTTACCTTTTCAGGCCAGGCAAAGGAGGGGAGGGTGAGGGACAGGAGGACCAGCAGCTGCAGGCATATCGGGACAAAAGAGAAGCCCCGGGACATCCGCCCGCCCACCTGCTGGCTGGTTGGGCGGTCTGGGCTGGAAGAGGCGCGTCAGCCGGTAGAAGGCAGAAAATGTGTTCCGGGAAAGCAGGCAGGCAGGCGGAGGTCCTGGGGCTGTTGCACATGCATACTGCATGTGTAGCAGCTGCACACGCAGTGTGCATGTGCAGCAGCCCTGGGACATCTGCCTGAGCTGCGCCATGGCAACCCGGTTCAGAGGCGTGGCAGCCAGGGGTCTCTACCAGTTCTGCGACCCATGGCAAATCACCGCTACCAGTTCTCCCGAATAGGTGAGAACCGGTTGAATACCACTTCTGGTTTTGGCTAAGAATCAGATGGACGTGTCTCCATCAGCTTCTTTCCATGTGTGGTTTTCATAATGCAGACTTCTTTATTATAATTCATTAAATTTAATTCTTACCAAAATTATTCCATGAATTTTACTGCATTGATAGGTAGTGTAGTGTAATTTATACATTCAGCTGTTTGCTTGGAGTCTAACATAATTTTCATTTTTTACCTGCAATTTTTTCCTGATCTTCTGTCATTTCATTATAGACTTTTCTTTATTTATCCAGTTAGCATATTTAGGCAGGATCTACCTTTGTTTCACTACAGAACATTCTGTTTAGAATAGTTCAAAGCAGTTTTCATTTACTTTTAGAATAATTCTCCATTTAGTCCACAGAGTTTTAATCAACTACATTTTGTTCTTAAGTATTATGTGAATGCTTTATTACTAGAAAGAATCTCTAAGGGTTTAGCTAGTCTTTTTGTTTAAAATTCTTTCCCGTTGCAATCCCCCTGGCTTTTACTGATGGGAATAAAGGATTTGTGAGATGGAATTAAAAGTCTCATATGCACTGTGACGATCCAGAGCACACATGGCAGGAAATTATAAATAACTGGCAAGAACAAATATATTAGGATATTTTACATATGCATTTCTTTTAAAATGAGATGCAAACGTGATTTTAAGTCTCATCTCTTGGGATTTCAATCATTGATTCTAATAAAATATTCAGCAGTTAAAAGAGAAATATTTGAAGGCTATTTTTTTCTAATCTTTGCTATTGGAAAGAAGAATCTTGAATAAATATTGTAAAATATAGTTTGAAGCAAAGGTTGAAATTATATTTATAGATGTAAATGAAGAGAGCAATAACAAAACGCATTAATTTCATTTGTATTAAATTTTATAATAGTATGACTCATCCAACACCAGTGTCATATGTGATCTATAGGCTGCAAATTGTAAGAACTTCAAAATGAAACTGGCATTAAAAAATTTAACAAAGATTAGGACAAAACTGGAACCACAAAGTGGAGAAATAATGTACATTTTCTTCAGAGAGAGAACAGGAAGGCACATAATCAATATTATCAAAGATTTGTTGCTTTTTATAAAACTAGGATGTTCAGAATAGATAATCAGAACTATAGTGAAATTTAATGTGATTTGGGTACAATTTTATTTAACATGGTACTGGAGCTAGTGTTTCTGTGGTGGCTCCTTGGTGAGCATTTGAGAATGACTTGGAGGCCAGGAGAAGAATCAGCTAATTTTCAGACCTGTTCTGTATCAGGGGTCAGTAGAGTCCAGAGGTTTTAGAGGCTAGCATAGAGTGAAGCTTTGAAATAGCTGACTATATGGGTGGAAGACTCTCCAATGTCTTGCAACTCAGGGCAGACAACAGACAGGGACATTAATTTTTGATCACAATGTGGAAGCTGCCATCATGCTATGGTTATTTGGTGGCACATGGCCTGGGAAAATTAGTGGCAGAAGAGGTGGATGATTCAATTATGAAGCTGGACTTTCTATGTCTGTAAAATGACAATGGCAATGTGGCAGCTGCCTCCAGCAAATGCTCTCAGATTTTCTATCTCTTTCTTTATTCCTCTGAGGTGGGCTCCATCTCCGTTGGAGGCTGTAATTATTCCTGGAACGGCATACCCTTGCTAGGTGTCCTCTCCTATCTCATTTCCTGCAGATAGCATAGCTGAATCGGCACTCCGAGCGTGGATGGTTTCCCCCGCATCTAGCGCACTCAAATTCGGGTTTTCTCCCACTCCGCTCCCTTCTGTTTTTCCCCGATCATAGATGGTATACCTCTTCTTCATCCTCCTCCTCACTTCCGGTCCCCGATTCATTGTCCTCGTGATGTGTGGTGGTTGTCTCTTTGTCCACTTCTGGTTTTGGTGGCTCCTTACTGTTATTCCCTGCTGATTTATTTATTTATTTATTTATTTATTTATTTATTTATTTATTTATTTATTTATTTATTTATTTATTAAATTACTATACTGCCCCCTCTCCCAAAAAAGGGACTAGGGGCGGTGTACAGCCAACTAAAAACAAAAACAGTATATACAATTAAAAACAAATTAAAACAATTAAATTAGATGCCGAATATACAATTAGAGAATATAAAACTAATAAAAATTTTTAAAATACCAAGTTTTAAAAACCTCAAAAATCGTTACTGGGCCAGGCCAGCCTGTTGAAAAAACAGGGTCTTTACTGCGTGCCGGAAGGTCTGAATGTCGGTAATGGCCCGTATCTCTGGGGGCAAATCGTTCCAAAGGGAGGGAGCCCCCGCAGAGAAGGTCCGCACCCTCGGGGCCGTCAACCGGCAACGACCAGGCAGCGGAACCCTGAGGAGGCCAACCCTGTGGGAGCGCACTGGGTGGCAGGAGGCTGTTGATGGCAGCAGGCGGTCCCATAAGTTTTATTAATTCTTTTCATCGTTGCGGCCAATTTGTGGGTGGCTTCTGCGGCAGTGGCTTCTTCTATTGCCTCCTTCACGGTGATTTTAGGTCGGGTTAGCAAATGGCCTTATAATGTGAAGTCTTTTAGTCCGAGGACCACACGGTCTCTCAGTGCCTCGTCGAAATTTAGAAATCACATTCTCCGTCAATGTCCCGTGCTCAGTCCTAGGAAATAAACAGAAAGAACCCGATCAACTGGAGTGCGAGTGTCTCATTTTCCTGCTCAGAACACTGGCGACAAAGATGGGATCTGAGACAAAAGAATCCAGTTGAGCACGTGGCCACGAAGTTCGACCGAGGCACGATGTCTGGCAACAACTCACCACCCGCGCAATTCAACCCAGCCAAAGAAGAATGGCAATCCTACGTAGACTGGTTTCTAATGTTCCTGGAGAGCAGCGATCTAAACAGAGTCTTGGAACACAGAAAAAGAGCTGTCTTCCTGACCCATTGCGGACCCGCAGTATTCTGGATGGCAAAGGCACTGGCTGCACCCACGGACATTAAAACAATAATGTGGCTGGAATTGGAGAAGCTTCTCCGGGCTCACTATGCACCAACCGTATCGAGCCTAATAAAGATACATGAATTCTATCTGAGGAATCAAAGGGAGGACGAGAGCATCACAGACTGGGAGGAGGACCTCGTAAGGGAGTTCCAGGACATATTCAGCAGTGAGCTGGGCAAGTACCGGGGAAACCCGATCTCATTTAATTTAAATCCTAACATAGCCCCAATAAGACTCAAGGCGAGACGCGTCCCTTTTGCACTAAAACCCAAAATCGATGAGCAGTTAGACAAACTCATAAAACAAGGGGTATTAGAACCAATAGACCTATTGTAACCCCCATTAAACCAGGTGGATCGATAAGAATTTGTGGGGACTATAAGGCAACCCTGAATCACGCTTTACAACAAAGCGCATACCCAGTCCCGGTAGTCCAACATTTATTACATTCTATTAAGGCGGGGGGAAATTTTCGCAAAATTAGATTTGGCCCAAGCCTATCAACAACTACCGGTGGATAATCAAACGGCCGAAGCACAAACTATTGTAACACATCGGGGAGTGTTTAAATGCAATTGATTACAATTTGGGGTTAGTGTAGCCCCTGGGATATTCCAATGCTTAATGGAATGCCTTCTACAAGGAATAAAAGGAGTAATACCTTATTTCGACAATGTACTAATAGTGGCCAAAGACAAAGATCAGTTAAAAGACCGCCTAAGACAAGCACTCACAAAATTTAAAGGGGCAGGACTGAAAGTAAAAAAGGAAAAATGCAAACTTGTAACTAACAGGGTAGAATTCCTGGGGTACCTAATAGATGGAGATGGCATTCACCCCACCGAAGGAAAAATCTGAGCAATCAAGGAGGCACCCATTCTGAACAACAAAGGGGAATTACAAGCATTTTTAGGACTCATTAACTTTTATAATGTGTTCTTGCCGCAGAAAGCGACGGTAGCGGAACCCCTACATAGAATGCTAGACAAAGAGGCGTCGTGGAAGTGGGGAAAGCAGGAAAACACAGCGTTCCAAGAGGTAAAAAACCTCATTACATCCAGCAAGGTACTGATCCAGTATAACGAAACACTTCCCATAATCTTAACCTGCGACGCATCACCTTTCGGCATGTGGGCAGTTCTCAGCCACATCTTGCCAGATGGAAGGGAAGCACCCATAGCATTTTACTCTAAAACCCTGTCCAAAGCTGAGAGAAATTACAGCCAACTCGATAAAGAAGCTTTGGCCGCGATATCGAGAATAAAAAGGCTTCATGAATATCTGTACGGGAGAACCTTCTCATTAATCACTGATCACAAGCCACTATTGGGGATCCTAGCAGGGAATAAGGCAACACCTCACATTTTGTCACCATGAATGACAAGATGGTCCGAGTTCCTGGCCGCCTACAGCTACAATTTAATTTACAGGCCAGGAAGCACCATAACCCATGCTGATGCATTAAGCCGTTGCCCGTTACCGGATATAGACAATGACCCTGCACCGAGCACATCGACTTTCCAAATCGAAACCCTACGAAATCTACCTATAAAAGCTAGAGACATTGCCAGAGATACTACTAAAGACAACACGCTGAACAAAATCGCAGCATGGATAAACAAGGGATGGCCAGAATCAGGGACCGAGGAAAGCATGAAACCTTTTAAAAACAGACAAACTGAACTTTCACTCCTAAAAGGATGCATACTTTGGGGGGATCGGGTCGTTATATCAAATAAGCTAAGAGAAAAAATATTGGACCTTCTACATGAAGGACACCCGGGTATAGTGAAGATGAAAGCTTTGGCCAGAAGCTATATATGGTGGCTGGGGTTAGACAAAAACATAGGGGAGTGGGTAGCGAATTGTAAATGTTGCCAGGAATCCAGACCCGCACCCCCACAGGCACCAGTTACAGAATGGGAAATACCCAGGGGACCGTGGTCGAGAATACATATCGATTTTGCGGTACCAACAAGGGGATATATATTCCTAATAATTGTGGATGCTTACTCCAATTGGTTGGAGGTGAGCATCATACATTCCACCTCCACAGACGCAGTGATTAAGAAACTCCAAACATTATTCGCAACAACGGATTGCCAGATGTATTAGTATCTGATAACGGGCCACAGTTCACGTCAGCGTCATTCGAAGGGTATTTGGCTAGCCTGGGTATAAGACATGCTCTAACCACGCTGGCACATCCGGCAGCGAACGGGCGAGCAGAACGAATGATTCATTTTACAAAAGATACACTTAAAAAATTGGGCCTGGGAGAGATACAAGAAAAAATAGATAAACTATTAGCCATACAACACATGACGCCAAACACAACAACTAACAAAAGCCCAGCAGAACTATTAATGGGTAGGAAACTAAGATCACATTTAGA
This sequence comes from Bungarus multicinctus, assembly GCA_023653725.1. NCBI lineage: Eukaryota > Metazoa > Chordata > Lepidosauria > Squamata > Elapidae > Bungarus > Bungarus multicinctus. Next base: position 64,512,006 of record CM042836.1, on the reverse strand, counting down.
CAGATTACACCCCACCTACTGCACAGAGAAACCACAGATTCCTCCAGCAAACACCGGACATTTAATACAGGGGACTTAGTATATGCAAAGAACCTTTCAGAGGACCCGTTGTGGATACTGGCAACTATCACACAGGTAACGGGACCCTGGTCTTACAGATTAGTCACCTCAGACAACAGGGACTGGAGGAGACACATAGACCAATTGAGATCACGAACACTACGGGGAGACACTGACAGGCCAAGAGGAGAAAGGGGAGACCCTTCAAAAACACAAGAAGGGGGAGACCCTTCAAACACACATCAACAACGAACAAATAAACACAGGCAGGAAGGGGGAGACCCTTCTGACTTAAACCAAGAACAAGGGGATGAACAACCCCAAGCAATAGAAAACACCCTAACACTTTCACAACCACCACTGACACTAGCCCCGGTCGAAGTTCACAACTATGCACCTGCAGCCGAAGAGAGAAGCACCTCGAGCGATGTGGAACAGGCATGAGAAAAGCTGCTGCCGGAAAGAAACCTTGGAGGGAGCGGCCTAGCCAACTCAACCAACCGAGCGAGGCCCGGCAGGAGCGGCATGGCCAGCTTTACCTTCCAGGAGATTCCACGGGAAGAGACAGAGAAATCAACAGATCCGTCCGCATCGGCCACTGGCGAACTCACGACTGACCTGCGCAGGTCTAGTCAGAACCATAGGAGCCCCACCTACTTATGTGACTACGTAACCTAGGAGGGTTCCTGATTGTTCAGACTAAACCAAGTGGGGAGGGGTGTTCTATATTTGCATACTCACCCACAATTGGTCGATCCAATGGTGGGAAACTTGAACAGCTGTCATTGGCCGACGAGCCATGAGCAGCCGGCATAAGAGGCTACAGCGGTTCTGCCGGCGCTCAGTCCTAGGAAATAAACAGAAAGAACCCGATCAACTGGAGTGCGAGTGTCTCATTTTCCCGCTCAGAACAATTTCCCCTAAAAAGAGTAGAAACTCAGAAGCAGAAACTGACCCCCACTTTTGTTAATGGGTGGGTCATTAAGGCCTGGGCCAGAATATTTTACATAACATAAGATCTCCAGGTAAAGATATAGCAACTGTCCAAAGCCCTTTTCATTACATCATCATCCAGCAAGGGTCAACCAAGCCTGGAACTCAGGACACCCTACAGAGTTGCCTCTGCATGGCCCCATGGGAATCTGACAACCAATCAGAATACAAGCTCAAATTCATATCTGAACAGAGGGTTATAAAACCAGGCACTCTCAGCATCTCAGCCCTTCCTTCTCTTTTCCTTCACCTTGAAGCATGTGATCATCCTTTTCACTTTGGAGCTCCAAGCCATGTGGTCTTGTCCACCATTAAACCATCTTTCCAAATAGCCTCCATGTTTCCAGTGTCTTTTTCCCCACTTGGAACTGAACCCAGAAGTATAATTCTTCTAACAGTGAGTTGACTGAAGTTACAAGGTATACATAGGTCCCTAGATGACTTGGGACTGATTGGTCATTGTTTTGGAGAGATTTCCTGCCTAAATAGACAATTAGAATAATCATGGTTAGAAAAAAAAGCAGTGGGAGCTGAAGTGACCTCTAAATTCCTGTCAGCTTCCCAATTGAATTTTCTTGACTGGAAATCCCTCAATCCCCTTTCTTTTGTATACATTTTATAAATAATAAAGAAACAAACTAGCAAGCAGCAAACAATCACATTCTCCATCCAGATAACTTCCCAAAATAATGAAACAATCTGTTGCATCTTAAGTAGAACAAAGAAGACAACTAAAACAATGCTAAATTGACCTTATCTATGATGATTTGCATGCTATAATATGAATGATATAAATTGCTGTAATGGTGAAATTTTGTATTCAAGGGACATTTGGGAAAGAGAGGCATTTCTCCTTAAGAGTGGTCTGTTGAGGGTTCAAGAAATTATCACCTTGAGCCTACATGCCAGGGTCAAGGAAAACATTTGACATCAACATTTAATAAGGGAAACTGGGCAACAGCAGATTATTTACCAGCTTTCAAAAGCAGTTATAAAGTACTCATTACAGGAAGTTGGAAAAACTTTATTTATTATAAACTACCAAGAATTTAGGAATAACTACAACAAAAATCAATATATGTCTTACACACACACACACACACACACACACACACACACACACACACATCATAGGACAGCCATGAGGATCAGGGGCTGTTTACTAATAGCATCTATCATTTCCTGAAGAGATAAACGTGCAGCTGGATGAACATTACTGGATTCTTTGGGACTTGCAACTACCATATTACCAACTCCCTTGAGCTAGAGTTATAGAAAGCAATTTCAGGAAAGAAAAACATTATCAGCCTTTTTTTTTTTTTACTTTCACTAAGCTTTAGAACTTGGCACTGATGAACCTTAGAAAAATTTCTTTGGCTGATTTTATTGGTCTGAGCAACAAGAGGAATTAGACTCACACCATCTTCCTAACTGAACTGTGGTCTTGGCTTTTGTTTCATTTATTTTGTTCTGAATAGTAATTCAGATTTCACAACCCTAAGACATTTCTTTATTTATTATTATTATATATCTATACTGCCCATCTCACCAAAGTGTATCTCAATGGTTCACAATATCATAATAAAATAATATATAATAGATGAATAAAATCATAAATTAAAAACAGGTTAAAACTTTCAAGTAAAGAGAATGATGGTTATTTATTGGCCTTTTGATGTCATGTCAGATTCAAGCTTTAAGGTCCTGCAGTTTAGTTTGATATAAGATAAAATAGTTTGGCGTACAATTTTACACCTATTATTACATTATTTAGTCCAGTGGATAGTGCAAATTCCCAAGAGAAATTGTGATGGCTGAAGCAATGATAGTTCTAATGTTAATCTAACATTAGAAAATGTGGATGTCATTAGCTATAAAAGTAAATGAAATACATGCTTGTGTTTGTCTGTTTATAAAGTAAATATATTACTATTCTTACAAATGTATCTTTACGAAACACTTGAGAGCCCAAGATAACTCTTCCCTAAGAACATTAGGTCCAAAGTCATACAATGCTTTCCTCTATTTGATCAATCTTTCCTCAGGGATCACGTTGGAAGACTTCAGTAGACAGAAATTGAAGACCATGGAATTAAGGAAAAACTTCCTAAGAGTGAGGAAAATTAACTAGTGGAACAGTTTGCCTTCAGAAGTTGAGGATGCTTCATTGCTGGATGTTTTTAAGAAGAGACTGGACAGCCACTTGTCTGAAATGGTATAGGGCTTCATGCTTGAGCAGGGGATTGGACTAGAAGACCTCCAAAATCCCCCCCCCCCCAGCTCAGTTCTAATTGGTTGAATCTACTTCAGTTCTACTTCTGTTCCTCAAATGAAATGCCTGAAATAGTGAATATAGAGAAGATAAAGGCTGCAATATAAACATTCTTATTAGAGAGAAAACCTTGCAGAATAAAGTGAGTCTCACTTACAAATAGAAATATACATATGGTTACTCTGGAAAGCAAAATAAGCAAATATGCTGTCCTTTAGGCTTTGTCACCCACAAGCTGTTGCAAGAAACAAACTAAAATATCTCTGGTGCTTCTACACAGATGGCCAGAACATATGTCTAGCTCCTCTCAGGCAGAAAACATGCACTTTCAGGAGTGAATGAAGTCTTCATGATAATGTGGCTTCCATCTTCCAAATAATATTATATATTCTGTCTGCCAGAAGGCAACTGAATTTACATCTTTTGTTCCTAATAAATATACTCCAAAACTGTTGGTCCTGTGAAATATTTAAATATGTCTGTAACATCAAATACATCCTATTCTTCTAGCATGCACAGCTCAGTTTGGGTTGCTGAAGGATTTTCAGCTTGGGTTGCTGAAGGATTCTCTCTATGTGAGATTCAGGAAGAGCCAGAACCAGTTTCATATCTCAGCAATCACACCCATGTCCTGGAAACAGCTTTTGATTAGGAAAAAGATGACAAGGTTGCTTCCTAGAATAGCTGGGCCCTGTGCCTGAATCCTGGCAGAAAAGGGATGCAACTGAAGTAAAGATTAAAGATTAAAACATATGCAGCAGTAATAGTACCTAGCATGCCAAAATAGGGAATAATGTAAAAACTTTTAAAACTGCAATGCGGCTTTATATTTTTGGAAGAAATATCCATCTGCTTCAGTTCCAAGCAGGGAGAAAGACACTGGAAACATGGAGGCTAATTGGAAAGATGGTTTAATCATCAAGCACATGGTTCTAGTACAGTAGACCACATGGAATTGAGAGAGAGTGGTATTTATATCCTCTCTTGGGTTTTGCACTTGAACTTCCTGTTCCTGTGCAAGACTACGTATTTTATTGGTTATTGTAGGGGTCACAGCTAACTTTGTAGGCTGTCTGAGTCCCAAGCTTGGTTGAAGCTTGCTGGGTGATGCAATGTAATGAAGAGGCTTGTTCTGAAAGGGTTTTGGGCAATTCCTATTGTATCTTTGTATTGTATTGTATTATACTGTAATGGCTTTGTCCTGGTTTGGATATTGAATGAGGGCTAATCCCATCATCCTGAAGCCGAAGGTCTTTTGTCTGACCCAGTCCTGATGAGGCTATTAAGAAAGGTGGGGGCTGCTCTCCAAGAGCATGTTTCTCCTTTAATAAATATATAATATTCTGCCTTGTTAAATATTTCCTAAAATATTTTACTCTTCTAGGAGATGGGTGGATGCTAACTCTTCCAAGAAAAGTTCAAATAAACAAGAATATGGAATGTAATCACAGGAAGATGAAGGAACAAACAAACAAATATTCTTATTGATGGTAAATAAAGGGTCCAAAAGACCAATTAAGTAAAAGGCTGAAACTCTGCAATTAAAACCACACTTCTTTTAAATATCTGTAGTGTAGAAAGTTAGTCCCCACCCCTCTCCTAGAAGAATGAAATATTCTAATAAATATTAAAAAGGCAGAATATTATATTTCTCTGGATGAATAAAAAAAGAAACATGTTTTAAAGACAAAGCAGCTTCCTGCAGCTCTCTGCCCCCCCTTCAGCTCCAGGGTGATGGGATTAAGACATGGCCCTTAGGAAATGATAGGATTACCCATCTCATCACACCTGGGAAGATTGCCTTAGTCAGCACTCAGGTGAAGCCATGTGGTCCAGACAAAGTCTACAAAGTTAGCTAAGACCCCCGCCCCTGGGAGTCTGACAGCCAATGGGATATATTTCTTACACAGGAATAGGAAACATTAAGGTGGGGCCCAACAGAGGGTGTAAAACCAAGGGATTGTCAGCATCTCTCCCACTTTTCGCTCAGGAGCTCCAAGGCATGTGGTCCTGTCCACCATTAAACCTTCTTTCCAAGCAACTTCCATGAATCCAGTGTCTTTTTCCCCGCTTGGAACTGAACCCTTCTCACAGTAGCATGCGTGATATAAAAGAAAGGACTGGGGCTTCAATGGTGAAAACATAGCTCCCAGAGTGCCTTTTTTGATTTCCACCGACACCCTTGCTCTTATTAATTCATACAATATGCTATACACCTATTTATATACTAATGAATCTCCAGTGTAAAGCAAATGAATACACAAACACAAATAGTCATGACTTTGTACTTGTGCCTTAAAAAACAGGACATATACATATATCTTTACAATCATGGATTTTTTTAATAAAAAAGGTTATTCTAAAATGCACACATGAGAATATGCTTTTTGAGCTGAAAACTAAAAACTGAAGGATGGTCTAAAACTAACTAAAATTAAACAAGGGTCTCTTTCATATGTTAACCTGGAAGTGATCATTTGTTATTTAAAAAAGAGCAAACTAAACAAATCCCTAAGCATCCCGATTTGATGCCAAGGGAATTCTTGAAAAGGGTGTTCAACAAGGGATTTCCTGTTTTTAGTTCTTGGTTAAAGGGATCAGATGGTCCTGTAAAGAGATGCCATAAAGCTTCCTTTGTTCATTTTCAAAAGTGCAATTTGTTGCTTTGCCAGCCGAAGTAAATGGAAGCTTTAAGCCAACTAAAAGGTTACAATTTGTCTGGAAGAAGCATTTAACTTAGATTTAATGAGCTTGTTACTGTATATTAATTAAATTTAAATCCTTCCACAAAAGCCAGTTTTCACAGGCTTTCTCCCCATTTGGTTAACTTCCCTTAAATGACAAAAGCAATAAGAACTTAATTATCTTCCTATTAATATATTATAATTTCTAAAGCATCTGAGATTTTTAATGGGCAATTCACAAAGAATGATGAAAGAAAGGAGATTTTATCATCTTGAAATAATTGTGGCATTAACTGCTCTTCTATGGTAAGGAGATAAAGCCTATCACTGTGCTAATGGATTTCTTCCCCTTTTTTTGAACCACAGAGGGATAAAGTTTCACTTTCTTGTGTATATCATGCTATCTTTGAAAGTGGGAAAATCTTTTCTTGCTTTTATATACCAAATCTGAAGATTTTTTAAAAAATTCTGATTTTTCAAACATAAGAGCCCTCTTTACTTATTTCTTCTATGAATAAGAAAATAACAGGAAAGAACATAGAGAGACACATTTCTGCTGACAAAGTCAGTGTATGAGACTTTCAATAGCAGTCCCCCAATTTCAGATTGAATAATTATAAACAACAGGATAAAAAAAATCAGGGTGACAGGGACAATGAATGGTTGCGTTCAAAGCCCAGTATGTCAGGGCTCCAACAAATCCATCCTCATTCAAATCAAAAGTCTCTAGCCGCATCTCAGAGAAAAGTAAATTGGTTTATTAGAAGTTGCCATGTTGGCGCGTGGCTGGATGCAGCCGATACTAAATTACATCATACATTTCCCCCTTGACCCTGGTCTTTCCCCCACCCCCTGGATATGACTTCTCCAATGGGACACATCCATCTCCAAGAGTCATCCATCATGCTCTCCAATAACCTTCTAAGGCTCTGACAACTTTGGGCTGCTAAGGTGATTACCTAGGCATTTCAAGAATGCCTTGTTTCCCCCTACTCCCTCTTTCTGGCAGCCAAAAAGGCCAAAGGAGTATCTTTTAGTTGACATTGTACAGGTAGTCCTCAACTTACAACCACAACTGAGCCCAAAATTTCTGTTGCTAAATGAAACATTTGTTAAGTGAGTTTTGCCCCATTTTATGATTTTTCTTGCCATAGCTGTTAAGTGAATCACTGCAGTTGTTAAGTTAGCAACATGGTTGTTGAGCAAATCTGGCTTCCCTATTGACTCTGCTTCTCAGAAAGTGGCAAAAGGTGATCACATGACTCCAGGACACTGCAACTGTCATAAATGTGAATCAGTTGCCAAGCAGCTGAATTTTGATCACGCGACTGTGTGGATGCTGCAACGGTTGCAAATATGAAAAACAGTCATAAGTCATTTTTTTCAGCGCCACTGTAACTTCAAACACTTACTAAATGAACTACCTGTATTACTCTCAGGAAATTTAACTCTTTCAGTATGTCTGTCTGGTTTGATTGGAGTAGCATTAATGTATTAATTCGACATTTTTGCTGGTTTTTCTCTATTCTGAAGAATAGTGTCTTTTTCAGATTAACACTTTTTATCTCTCTTTCACACACATCTTACATGTGTATGATTCAGAAATGATTTATAAGCACATTGGTTCCTGTGTGAGCATTGACACAATATGTCCTACTTCATTAAAGCAGCTCAATTCCTTTGAGATTTCCACACTGAGAAAAAGATATGGCTGTTTTAAAGAATTTAGTCCATGTGACTCTTTAAGTGACATCTCTTTTTTACATCCTCACAGGAAAGCCACAGATAAATTAAGCTGCTTAGTTGAATAGCATTGTGCTTATGTTCATACAAGGTCCAAACTTCTTACAAATCATTTCTAAAGTACACGAATCCATCTCCATCGAAAATTATTCCTGAAACTGAACCTGGATTTTTTTCACTACCTCTTCCCCTCTTGCTGATCATGTTCCAGCCTCTTATCTGTATAATATCTGAATATCTTATTCAGATAATAAGATATTATTTCTTTTTATTTATTACTCTATATATACACATCATTTTCCTAAGGAACAGTGCTGTTATAACTAGCACTGTTATCGCAAGGGATCCTACAAATTATATTCCAAAACACCCGGAGGCCACTAAATGTAAAAATGGACAGATTTTTTCATTTCATCTTTGTCAAAGATAAGAAATTAGACTAGAAATATATACATATACATATATATAAACACACACACACACAAAGACACAAATACACAAACTAATTGATTTCAGAAATAAACAAACTGAAATGAAATCTTCTACATGTCTTTAATTCTGCTCACAAATATATTGTTAGTTCGAAGGGAGGAAATACTTTTTAACATTTAGTTCGTTTTGAAAAAAACATAAGCACATCAGTTGAAGCAATCAATTTTTCACCCTGTGTTTGTGTATATCTCACTCCCACTCCAGAACATCAAGTCTCGTGCTCAGCAAGTATGTGTAAATTATCACTCATTAATTGAGTTTGGCTCTGTACTGAGGAAATGTGCAGAGAATTATTATTTCCAACCAAAAGTAACAACATCTAGTTAAAGAACAAGTATGTGAGATTTGCCAGACACTTGTGAAATGTCTGATGCAATGCAAAGTTCATGATAGATATCAAAGAAGTTTGAAAAGATGCAGATTAATTTTCAACAGTATTGCAATCTGAAAAAAGTGAAATGGGATGGGAAACTTCTGCCAGCCTAGCAGTTTGAAAGCATGTAAAAATGCAAGTAGAAAAATAGGGACCACTTTAGTGGTGGGATTCAAATTTTTTTACTACCGGTTCTGTGGGCATGGCTTGGTGGGTGTGGTAGGGGAAGGATACTGTAAAATCTCCAATCAGAGGCGGTATTTTCTGGTTCTCCAAACTACTCAAAATTTCCGCTACTGGTTCTCCAGAACTGGTCAGAACCTGCTGAATACCACTTCTGAACCACTTTGCTGGGAAGGTAACAGAGTTCTGTGCGCCTTCGCCATTTAGTCATGCTGGCCACATGACCAACAAAGACGTCTTCAGACTGGCTCTTCGGCTTTGTAACAGAGATGAGCACTGCTCCCTAGAGTCGGAAATGACTAGCATGTATGTGCAAGGGGAATCTTAGAATACATCAGTCCCCCCTCCCTTCAACAAACAACATCTAATTTAAAAACCAAAAGATATATCAACTTGATTTTCAATTATTTCAATTAATGCAGGATGCATTGTATACATAATTGGGAGTGAGAAAGAGGATAAAGCAGGAACTATTCATTGGATTTTGATCAGGTCTTGCAAGCTAAGAAAATTAGAAAAGTAATACTACCACTTCATTGCTAAAATGAATACTATCACACATGGCTAAAGTCACCAACTAAACTAGAAAGAAAATAAGATGATGTTTTTTTTAAAAAAATCACAAAAACATATGTTTCTAGATCCATCTTCATTCATGTATAGGAACGAAAATTACTTTTTTTAGGCTAGTTTCTAGAATATTACTGTGAAAATTAGATTTGTTAAATCTCTTGGTAACAACTCCCCAAAACTCTTTTTAAACCGAACAGAAAGAACTGTGGGAGAAACAAATAGACTAAAACTCAAAGTTCAAAGTTTTCCATGTTTTGCTACTAAAGTTTTGGTTTGAATCTCTACATATTCTGAAAAGCAGATATTGGAATCTCAGTTCTTTCTATTTCAATACACAGCAGACACTTGTAAACTGTATCATTGATATAATGTTCACTTTCAGGTGCAAAATTTCAGATACACGAACAATTATACAAGGCAAGGAATGCTGAAGATTGGGTGGTGTCACACAGAAAACGGTTGCTTGCCCAATAGTAATATTTATAGGTATAGATACTTCTCCAGATTTGCTGTCATTGTTTGGTCAGAATTATGATTTAGTTAGAATTACTGACTCCTCTGTTGCTTGTCATATTTTTGTAGATACTCCATCAGTTCCAAATTGCTAATCAATGTCTTGATCTCATTTTATCTTCTAACATTAGAGGCCTTGTTAGTAAGAAATTGGATTGACATCTGTACTGTATAGAATTTCAATATATGTCTTCTCTGAACCAGTTATTATGGGTCCATTAGTATATTTTAGGATACACATTTGAGACAGGAAACAATTTCTGCATTTGTAATTCTTTCCTTACTTTTCTATAACTGTTTCTGTCTTTAACATCTTTTCAGATGTTATTTGTAGTATTGCTTCTTGTCTCTTCGAACAGCTCTCTGAAATTCTTCATTTAAGTTCATACTTGGACTCTTTGGTTTTCTTGGATTTTTTGGAACTTTACAAACTACATACTGTTTTTCTTCCACTAGTATATCAGTGGAACACTGGTGATAGCAACCACTGGGAATTTTGAACTGGAACAGTAGGAAATAGCAGAAGAAATAATAAAAGAAATTCCTTTGGGCTTCTGAGGATTGAAGAATAATCATACTTCATATGAGTGTGTGTGTGTGCAAGGCTCTTTGAATGTGGGAAGATGCATATGGCCTCTATGCTGAAATGTAACTTTGCACTAGCATGAGTCATATGGGGACAAGCTCTCTGGATGCTGTCCTGCATGTCATTCCATATATGTTTGTTGCATAGTAGTAGCACTTAGACTTATACACAGCTTCACAGTACTTATTGCTCCGAACAATCTAGGTTCTTATTCTGCCAATCTCGGAAGGATGGAAGCTGAGTCAACCTTGAGACAGTGAGACTCGAATAGCTGGCTGTCAGTAGAATTAGCCTGCAATACTGCATTCTAATCACTACACCACCACAGCTTTTTCTGTGTACTGTATTTGTGTGCATGCAGTTCTTGTGGAATCTTAAAGGTATTCCCCCATTTTTATATATAAGTATTATATTTGTTCCATGTCCTCAAAATGGGATCGCTAATAAAGTGATTTCTAAAATCAACATTAACTTTAACTTTATTGTACCAATTTAAGTATTCAAGAATGGTGAATGATTGGAGAAGAATTCATCTAAGGGATAGCATACACAGATAGTTGCAGGATAAACGTGTAGCAGATCCTTCCTCATTATTTCAGGTGAAGATAATTCTTCACTCCCTGATAACATTGATTCTTAATGAGAAGTAAGATATCCCTCATCAATTATTTGAACATGGATAAGCAGAACGACCTGGTTATTAAAGTTGGACAGCTGAGGATGTGGATTAGATCTAGGCCTGTCAAGTTTATTTTTCAAAGTGAAATCAACCCCTGTTGGCAGACTACAAATTACTACAGTTCACTGAGATCCCAGGTATTGTATCAATTATACAAATTTGGACTAATCTGTATCCAATTATGACAAAATCAGCCACTATCACTCTGATCGATATTGTCCTTAAGATATGGTACTGTTGACCAGCTAATCCTCCAGGATTAGTTCTAGGTATTGAAGGGGATGTAAAAGAGGGAATTTGATTCCATGATATGAACAATTCTTGAGACATTAATCCAACTTTTGTTAGAATTTTGCACTGCATATACTAGGGATCATAATTTAGTCTTAGTTTCCATAAAAGCTTACTTTGCTCACTTTATAAATATTTCTTTATTCCCTAAATTTCTGTGTTGTGGAATATTTTCAGAAGCACTATCAGAATGAAATGTATTTAGGCACTTTTAAATTACATTATTATTTCTGCAACGAACAATCTGGTTCCCTGCCAATAGAAAAACTTCAACTTGGACTCTGGCACAGGTAGATTTTTTTTTGCTTTAGTACAACCCTTAATTAAAATGAACTGCAGATTGAAAGAAAAAAAATGCTGAATAGTTAGGTGTGGCTAGGCTTTTCGTGACATGCAGCTTTTGCTTTATTTGTTTACATGCAATATATTTGATTACAACTTTCATAGCTGATCAAAGAAAGAATCTCTAGGGTATTCGACTTACCCATAAAAACATGTTATGCTAAGCATTTTTGAACATTTAAATACACACACATACCAATAATGCAGTTGCCATAATTTTTTGTCCAAAACAATGCTAGTTCATTGAGATGCATCAAAAGGGCATCATACTGAAAATAAAATTGAAGCAAAGCTTTTTTTTTTTTCTTTTGGAGTGAATGAAGGAAAATGAGTAAGTTTTTTGAAGGTCTTGGGACAATGTGCCATGCTGAGTGAATGAAGAACATGTTTTATTCTAAAAGATAAAAGTAGTCTCTTGATGTCAGGCATGATAAGATTCTGGTCATTTGTCCTAGAAGATTGTGGCCCCAAAATATAAATTAGTAGTAAAGAATTTGATTCTTTCAACATAACAAGGAAACAGAGGCCTTTGTGAATTTATCAAGCGCAATATTAGGAACTCCTGATGCTACAGCTAACTGACACTGACAGTTGAGTGAACCTGCCCTGGTGTCACTTCCTTTCCAAGGGAGAAAGGGAAATAGAGAACAGAGTGCTACTAGTTCATCAGAAGGAATATGTCTATTATTTCATAATAGGTTACTACAACAAAGGACTTGCAGACATCTTAAAAAACCCAATTTTATTGTTCCACTAGTCAACCTGTGATCCATTGGGTAGTCACTTCAGAAATACTGTATTACCTTACCATATACCTCAGTGGCTTCCATATGAAAGAGTTTCTAAGGTACTGCCTTCGCTGGAAAATTTCTTAAAAATTGCTAAATAAATATTTAGCAATGTATCTGTCCTGAAAGTAGCCCATGTTGAAATGCACAGCACATTCAAATATCAGTTGACCAGAGGACATATTTTATGACATTTAGTATTATGTATCAAAATGCCTTGTGATAATTTTATGTCATCAAATGCTTTATAAAATTTGCAACATTTCAATTCTGTGGGAGTCATGGCTTCTGAATTTTGGACTCATTTTATAAGTTAGCCCATTTGAGGTACCTTAGTTGAAAATATTTTGCCCTATTATGTACCATTTTTCCCAGTTAAAGATTATATACATGAGTGTTTTAGTAGTATATAGATAGATAAATAAATTATTAAAAACCACAGTTCATTTTCACAGACACTTGGCATCTAGGCATCTAGTCTTGAGAAAGGAATTATATATGTGTACGTTTTCAAATCTGACTCCTAGCAATTGTCTGGACAAATATCTGCATGGTACACATACAAAATGGAGTTTTTTGGGGTAGGAAAACAGCTGTTTCACATTTCAAGTTAGTGTTTTGCTAATTATTACTATGTATTGGCATTTCTATCTCTTGTTTCTGCTATCATTTTCTCCTTCCTTTTCTTTTCCTCCTTCCACAAAAATAAATGAGTGGGTATTCAATACTCCTTTCTCAAATCTATATGTAACTAATGAAATTAACTTCTGTTCACATAAACTTAATGATTATAAATTGACAATAATTGAAATTACCCCAGCAATTACCAGGGTTTTTTGTTTTTGCTTTTGTTGTAATAGTTTAACAGAATTTCCTCTCTGGAAACTAGTCTTTATACAAAATTGTTGTATCCTGGCTCGTGTTGTACTATACCACCTCTAGTAAAAACAGTACTTGTCTTTATATTGATAAGAACTTTGATCACATTTTTATTAAATATGCATTCTCCATTTTTGCTTGGTTTTTCTTAATTTTTGTTAAAAGTATCTCACTATTCCCAGAAGTATAAAGGTATTCTCTGATGATGGATTGATTCAAAAACATTCCATAAAGTATGATCAGCAGGAAACTATGGAGAAAGCTTCAAGCCATTCTTACAGAAATTACAAGGAAGCAACACATAAAGTATAACTCTTGGTGGTGATACTATTCCCAAGTCTCATGAATGTTCCAATAATTTGTTATAGAAATTAAATCAGAAAAGAAAGGAGAGGGGAAGGGAAGGCAGGCTTTTCTTAATAAACCTGGATTAAATAAACTAAAAGGCAACCTGTCATCACCATTTCTGAAAATTTCTCAGTGTGGGTGTGAGGGTGTTGACATGCGGACATATTTTTCTCTCTCATCAACTCAACAAATGAATATTTCAAACTATTCAGTCCAGCTTTAGAAAACATGTTTCATTTTTTTCTTTTTTTAATACAAAAGATGTTGAATTGGTGAATCTGACTGACAGCATGGTGCTTTTAAGAGTAATAATAAATATGAGTTATTTCCATTACTTTCCTGAAAGACAGAAACAAATGTGCTATATCCTTTTCTATAGACAAAAGCATACTCTATGTCATGTCTAGGATAGTGCTTTGTCATACTCATAATTTATTAGATATCTTTGTGCCATTCTCTCTTAATAAACAAGTAGGGGAAAGGATCACACCATTTGGCATATTTTGTTTGTATACTTAGTGCTTTGAGACATGCTGTTTTAGGAAAAGACTGGAGGAAAAATGTACCACTTCTTCAATATAGAGCTTGGTGTGTGGCCTTGAGAGCATCTGAATTGGATTTTAGTCAAAGACGTTGCCTAATTAGGTATTGTACTTTAGAACAGAAGGTCATTTTGTGCATGAAAGACTTGTTAGGACTGAATAAAACTAGCAGTTAAAGGAGGTGAATGTTTTTGCTAAATGTATAAACTTGTATTGACATTTGAAACAGAAGAAAAATAACTGAAAAAATATGTGATAAAATGGATCAAAACTTTGGTTGTAACATAGAAATGGAACAGTAGGAAAACCTGTGGTTCAAAAAATTGAAAGATTTAGATAATCTAACTAGAAACTGTGCGGAGTTATTACCATTTGCAGAGGTTGCTTATAATAATGCAGTACATAGCAGCACAGGGTTGATTCCATTCCAAATCAACACTGGCATGGAATTTATCCCTATGCCAGAATTACCTAGAGAACCCCCTACATCCATGTCTGTAACAGAATGGATGAACTCATTAACTCTGACAGATGTATCAAAGGTACAAATCACCAGAAAAACCCTCTCAAATGTATAAAGATACTTCACATTTATGCCTGAAATAAAATCAACAAGAAGTGACATTTTATCGTGCTTGATGGATGTGTAATAAAAGCTCAAAAATGCTGGATACAATTTCATATAATAATACAGAATGTATTAAAAATTAATATGCAATTGAAACTAGAGATTCTCCTTTTGGGATTGATGCAAAAACAGAAAAAAACTGCAGCTTTGTTTTTGTATATGACAACCGCAGCGAGACTATTATATGCATAAAGTTAGCAAGATGTAATCTTATCTACAATGGAAAAATGGATTATGAAGATGATGGAACTTGCTGAGTTGGTCAAATGACTCCCTTTTTATAACCCTGGCTATAATTCCTTAATTTGGTGTGGGAGATTCATCTAGTGGGACCAAGAAGAAGGGTCTTTTCCATGGTAGCTCCCTCCCTGTGGAACATCATTCCTGCAGAAATAAGATTGGCCTCCACTTTAATACTCTTTTGCAAGGCCCTGAAGACATGCTTTTGCAAACAGGCCTGGGGAACCCAGGGTGGGATCGAGTCCATCAAGTGGCTTATTTGACTGATTGTTGTCACCAGAGGATTGGAGGGGTGGTATCGCTTTTTATTGCTTTATATGAGTTTTTAATTTTTGTAAGCTGCCTGGAGTCACTGAGAATGAGTTGGGCAGCTGTGTAGTATAGTGTAGTGTAGTGTAGTGCAGTGCAGTGCAGTGCAGTGCAGTGCAGTGTAATGAAAGGGAAAGAGACAGAAAGGAAAGCAGTGCAATGCAATGCAACACAATGCAACACAATACAAACTTTCCCCTTTGGAAAATCAATAGTCTTTGCAAGGAGCAGATTAACAATATTTCTATAAAGGCATCTCCCAAATCTCCCTCAAAGGCCAACAATGAGGAAAAATTAATTTGGGAACTTCTCTAGATAAATATAGGCACAATATGGAAGCCATTGGGAAAAGGCTGGAGATTTGAGAATAAAAATGTGATTTTGCAGTACATTTACTGCACCAGAGAGCTATTACATGCTTTTTTACTGTATCCTTGAAACTTTCACCAGCATCTAACAATGAATACATATTATTCAGTTTGCATGAATTTGAACTATATCCTGCCCTTCAAATAAAATGAGAAATAATATCTATGGCTTTGATTTTGTTAAGTTAAAAAGAAAGAATATTGCTCTTTGCATGATGCAATCTTAATTACTATACCATTTTGTTTTATTTATGAGCATCTGTGGTATACTTTGAATAATAACATTATCACAAAAGCTAGAACAATTCTCAAAAGGACCAATGAATTGAAATAAAGATAAGGAGAAAATAAGTAAAGGAAACTCTTTAAGAAAAAAAAATCAGCCAGCAACATTAGTCCCAGCAGGAGCAAAGAAAAACTATGGAAAGAATCCATAGTTTTCCAAAGAAAACTATGAGCTGCTTAACAAATCAGCTGCTTGACAAAAGAAGCTGCTTAACAAATCAGAATGGTTTATAAGCTACATTGTGAAAAGTAGAGCTATATTACGCATTGTGGGATACCTTGTCTGCAACCTGTGTATATTTGTGGTTTTTATTTGCAAGAAACCCTGGGAAACAATTCACTGAAGCCCAAACCATCAGCAATACAAAAATATATCTCTTTAAATCGCGTGACTCTCATTACAATTCTAAAAGCTAATATAAGTTGATACGGTGAGAAGCATCCTGAGCATACTGCCTAAAATAGGAAAAGTATTGCCCCTTTTCCCCTTGATCCCAGTGAAAATCGCTTCACTGCAGCTGCTATTTCCGCTGAAAAGAGAGCTCTTGTTGGCTCTGAAGACTCCTGACTCTTCAAAGACAAATTAGGGCTGATTCAGAAAGCAAAAAGGGATTTCAGAATTCATAAGATCATTTTCAACTCCTGAAAGCAGCTACATCGCTTTATGGGCTCATGTGACTACCACTCAGAGCAGCTGGGAATTCCCCCCCAGTTTGCATAATGGCAGTGCACACAGAAGCTTGGTTTATCTCCATACCTCCACCATGTGTTCACACAAGCTTTTTGCATTCAAATAAAAAAAAATGCTGCACCAACCTTATAGAAATGATACTTAGAATAACTTTATTATCTCTTTAATGTACACTAATTAGCATACATTAAAATTAAATTTCATTGCATACAGTTCTAAAAGGGTCACCACCTCCAATATACATTACATAAACATGAAAAAATATAAAATAAATAAATACAAAATTATGCATATACCCACAAATATTGTATGATAGAGAGAAACAACACAGTCTGGTTTAGATGTATGTATGTGCATGGTGAGAAAAATGAATCTTGTGAGTTTGCCAGATGGATGGCACAGGGAACAAAGCTGTTACAGAATTAGGTAGTCCTGCTAGAAGTACTTCAAAACCTCTTCCCAGAGGGGAGCAACAGAAACAGGCCATAAAGTGGGTGTGTGAGGTCTCTAACAATGCTTTGAGCTCTAAGCATATAGTCCTTATAAGCAGTATCCTGAATAATGGGAAGTGAGATTCCTATAATTTCTGTTGTCCTTACCACTCTCTGTATGGACTTTCTATCTGAGCATTGCTACTATCAAACCATTGATGCAGTTAAAACACTCTCAATCATGCCTCTGTAAAAGATGGCAGGACAGAAGGAGAAAGATGCAATCTTCTCATCAGATGCAGGAAACACAGATTCTGTTTTTAATACAGAGCATGGATTTTTATCTAGAATAAGGAAAGGGAAAAAAATGGGATGGTAGGAACAGCTACTACTTACAATTGCAAAATAGAGGAAGATAGAGAAAACTGTTGAAACTTAGAGTAAGATGTCTAAATACAAAAGTCATACCACATGCTGTCTGCGTTACTAAGGATGGGAGGCTAGCAGGGCCTCATTTCCACCAACATCAGAAAACAAAAACACCCATTTTGATTGTCAGTGCCTTTTGGATAACATATTATTGGAGCAGTAAGCTCTATTTATAATAAAGATAAGGTCACTTCACTTACTTTCAGAGCTCACATATTTTAAAGAATTACATTTACAGAAATATTGAATGCAATGTCTGTATTCAGCTGGACTATAAGACCAATTTGGTGCAATGGTTAAAGGATCAGGCTAGAAATGAGAAATGGTTAATTCTAGTCCTGCCTTAGGCACAAAGCCACTTGGGTGACTGGGGTGCCAGTCAGTCTCTCTCAGCCTGATGAAGTAGGCAAGGGTAAACCACTTTTGAAAAAAATTGCCCAGCAAATTAGTGACTAGTCCAGGCAGTCACCAGGAATGAATAACAACTTGAAGGCACTCTACCCCAAAATCAGCTACATTCTACACACTCATTTTGGATGGACCCATAGCATAGTGTGTGCCATATAATCAATTATGTCACTATGTCACTGCTACCATCTTCTCAAGGTGACAGTCAGCTCTCTGCTGCAATGGACCACTTACACCTATCTCCATCTTTTGCATAACAGGCATTTAGTATTAAGGCACAGCAAGCATGACTCACATTTTAAAAGTGTTCTTGGCATGTAATCAGAGTCTTTGTAACAGAGCAGGATGGTGTTGAAAAACCTTTTTGTCAGGAGAGATATGAGCAGATTGATGAATCAATTACATGTCACCTGATAGTCTTCCGGTGAAGCTTCTTTATCACATTTCCCTTATCGAGGTTCTCCACAAAGCTCAAATATAGCCAGAAATTCCAACATTCACACCAGGAAAGAAATTGGTTGGATGATATACAGCATGAGCTGTTGCTCCTGCCATCTGCTCCCCACAATTTCACTCATCTTGCTTTATTGTTGTTGTCTTTCTTTACGTTGTTAATGCTTCTTTATTGTTATGAAATTTTGGCTTGATGGGATGGATTTCAACCAAGAAACTTAACTGCAAGCAGTTTGAAAACAACCTAATTGAGTCTATCAACAGGATTTTCAGATACAGCTGTAGCATCCCCCCCCAAAAAAAATAATATGACTGTAGCAATTACAGGAGTGAGATGGAACAACAAATTTAAACACTGAGAAAAGATTGGGGGTCATTGGTGAGAATGAGAAACTAAACACTTCTTTTCTATTTGAAGAAATAGCTTAAAGGACCAGTCGGAAGATGGAAGTATATTGGCTAATTTTCTAAAATTCAATCAGGGAATATTTTTTCAGCTAAGCTGACTAATTATACCATTAGTAGCAGTAGTAAACATAGTTGTTAGAGTAATAATGTAAGGAAAATGATTTATCTACTGATCTTGGGGGTATAATTTCTATAGAGCACAGTATTATCTCTACCTTTCATTGTTATTTTATGTCCTGGAATATGCTGAAGAAGCTGAGCCAACTAAAAAGCAATCTCTTGGTCCTCCTTCTCACATTAACAAGCTGTTTCCTGTTCTCTCTTTTGGGTAAAGCTCAGCTCAGGGGCTATTAAAACCAAATCAACTGTTTAACACAGTAGGAGCAGTTTTACTCAGTAACTCTAGCCTTTTTTCATGGGCTTCAATTTCTTCTCTAATACAGATTTATTTTTTTAAGAACAAATGTAAGGAAAAAAGTAAAGAAACTCACCAAATCCCTTGTGGTATCTTTATGACATAAGATTTCCTAGGAGTCACCAAATTGCCAAGTAAATATATTTTTGTCATGCAAGCACATGCCTGTCTTGCTTTCAATAGAGCTGCATTTTACTTTGTGCCATTGCAATTTTTTGCAGGATTCTTTTTTTTCCAACAACTGTGTGTACTTCATACAAAGAGTTGTGGAGGCACAGTTTGGGAGAATGGGGGAGGAGTAGTGGCATTGGATCATTGTTCCTAACAAGTAACATAATTGGCTGTGGATCTGGGCATCGGTTCTACTACTATAAAGTTAACTCTGGAGCTAGAATTGCACAACATGCTAAACTCAGGTTAATAAAGATAGTTAAGGTGGGACCATAAAATGCTGTGCTAAAACTATACTATGGTTTAACTTGATGGGCTGGTTCATACAATGGAGAATTCCCATTAATCATTGAAGGAACAACTATCTAACCTCATTTTAGCGTAAGATATATTCTAGCCACACATTTCCTCTCAAAATGTGAATAGGAAGTATTAAAGCCCTAAATGCATTGTTTTGAGAACACTGTTCTTTGAATTGTGCAAATGAATGAACGCAGTAAACCACCCAGAGTTACTTTGGTGAGATGGGCCATATTGAATTTTAATAAACAAACAAATATTTATGTCAATTGTTGCTTCGACTGGGAGGAAACAATGAATCTACAAAAAGAAATGGTCAAATTTGCTTTGTCACATGAGCAGGAACTTTTCAGAAAATGACTTTATTTTCATTTCATGATATGAATTCTTATTTCTTCCTTTGTTTCTAGACAGCATAAAAGCCCCAAACCAATTCACAACAGAGAACATAGAGGGCTTGATTAACTTAAATCAGCAGCTTAAGTTTCATGATGAAAGCTAGCAACTTTCCACATATTGGGAGAATAGAAAAATCTCCCCTAAGTGGCAGTATTGGTAATTCCAAATGCTGTTATTATGAAAAGAGTAATGAGGCAAATTTATTACAGCACTGACTTTGTTTTAATTTCTTCCCCATGATCAAATACTTTTTTCAATATGATCTATGCAGACTTTGACAAATGTTGTAAGTTCTCAGCAGAATACCAACTAAAGGAAATTCATTCCTATCACATTAATAGGTTCTGAATATTTTTCCATGTCCCTGATGCTGATTCATCTTCTTAGTGAACCAACCCTATGTTATCATAATATTGCAATAATGATTTCTACCCATCTTAAGGAATAAATCAATAGTCTGAAGCCCACCAGATGT
Organism: Bungarus multicinctus; assembly: GCA_023653725.1. Lineage (NCBI taxonomy): Eukaryota > Metazoa > Chordata > Lepidosauria > Squamata > Elapidae > Bungarus > Bungarus multicinctus. The sequence continues at coordinate 64,491,255 of CM042836.1, read as the reverse complement.
ACAAGCTACACTAGGAATTATAGTAATACAAGGGAAGGTATCAAGTCGAAGGAAGGCTTAGCTCAGGGGTGTCAAACTCACATTGTCACAGTGTTATCAAGTGACATATTGCAACTTTCCTCCCCTTTGCTAAACCAGGAATAGGCATGGGCATGGCCAGCATGTGATGCATCCGGCCTGCAGGACGCGAGTTTTACAGTCCTGGCTTAGTTCATTCCAAGTCAACCATTCTCTCATCCAGGGGCATATTTCCTATCTTTGAATATGGAAATTTTAATGATTTTGATTTTTTTTTACTATTGATAAATCTACCATGAATTGAAATCTTCTTTTAAAGCCACCTAAGTAAACAGTCAATCTGCCCATCACCATAAATCAAAGCAATGCTCTTCTAGGACAATGATGTAAACAGCAAATCATTATGATACTCGTTATACTGCTAATAGCTACTTTCTTTTTGCTTATGTCTTCTTGTGACTATTCTGCCTAACTCAGAAGATCAAGACTATTGTCATACTGAAGATCAATAATAACTTGCTGGAAGTCCGGTCTGGTTGCCTGAACTTCATCTTTCAAAACACAGTTGAGCGAAAGAATGTATTTTGAGAGGTGGTGAGGCAAAAACATTGCTGTTTCTTGTCAGTCTTTGTTATATTACTTTAAAATGAGATGTTTGATCCTGGGATAATTCTGTCAGCCATACTGTCAATGTAGAATCATGTGTAGGTCCAGTATTTGTTGGAGGACAAAAGATTGCTCTAATCGTGTGCCTCTGGCTTTTATAGAAAAATGAGCAAATAATAAAAGCGTAGCTTCAAGGTTGCAGAATATTTCAAGAGGCAAATTTAGAAGCAGTTACATTTCAATTTTGAGAAAATGATAAGCCAGCTTCAGATATGAAAATGATTTAAAAAAATAATAACCTTTAAAGTGGCCTCATCAAGGACTTAAAGAATAGATAAAACTAGTCAAGGCCAGGAAAACAAAGCAGTGTCTAGATAATGGTAGTTGTTGACTACATTCAACAAAACAAAATATACATTGTTATCTGCATTTAAGAAGATAAAATTGTCTGAACATCTTACTTTTGATGGGCTTCTACATCACAATTCACTGCTAAGAAGACTTTAAAGAGAAGGTGTAGAGGGGAAGTTTTCTGGGCAACATAGTAGCTGCAAAAAGCAACCCAGTACAAATATTCTTTGCTTGCCATCTTTTTGAACCAGGGGGAGGGTGTGGGGGAAGCTTCACTGCTTTCCTTGCTCCTTCTGGTGCACCATGGTGATCTGAATTATCAGTATTCTGACAAAACCTGAGCAATGAAAGATTTAGTAGAAAAGTTTTGGAACACTGAAAAACAGTCATAGACAATGAATCACATATGTAACATTGCAAGCAACTTTTTTTTTTTACTAAATATTCACCCTCATGGTAGAGAACAATAGAAATGGGAGTGAGAATCAATTTCTTTTGGAGTTAGAGCTCTGTTTTCCATTTACCTGATTTTACCTGATTTTATTTTCATTTGGGTCTATTCCTTTGTTTAAAAGGGAATTGTGTGACTCCATACATGCTTAGGGTACTATTGTTGTAATACTTGAAGTACGTACCTTTCAGTTGTAGGAAGGAACACCTCTCTGTCTCAAACTAGATTAGTCCCAATTTTGCTAGTATTTTTCAGATATTCCTTAAGACCTATTTTTTTTTTCCTTTCAGACATGGCTGGAATATGATTAATTGGTTAATCTTCAGTGACTCTATTTATTTTATTTTATGTCTTTTATTTATTGTATTGTTATTATATTGATGAACTGCTTATATGAGATTGACAGCCATATATATCTAGCAAAGAAATAAATATTTACAGTTTGTATAGTTTATATATTTCCTAATATATACACTAGGCAACTAATGCATACTAAAATGAAGTATTTTTGTGCTCAATTATCTCTAGTATATATTTCTCTGCACATGAACTATACATTTTTGTACATCTTTTCTGAATAGTGAACTGCATGTAGAGACTTGCATGCTCCTTTCACATACTTTATTATCTTCTCCTAGTGAGATTAATCATATTTTGTTCTCCCTTATGTCCGGAATGAATAAATATGGCTTGGAACAGGTTTACAAATGGATAAATATGATATAAAGTTGGATTGCTAATGAGAAGCCATTGTGAATTCAAATTCAACAAGCAAATATTCATTTTCTGTTTCAGGGAGAGCCAAAACTGATACATAAGGGAAGAGAAGGAGATTATGGCATTCATGGGCTAGTGCTTGTATTAAATTATGGTTTATTAAGTAATAGATGCCACTTGTAAATAGGTTCAATTTGTCTTGCAGCTGGAAGCCTCCATATTCAGTTGGGAAACTTGGGTACTCCATTTTCTCTAATTGAAGTCAAGAGGACTTTAAAGATATGTAACTTGAGCTGTGCTGCATAGTAAGTAAATAGCTGCTTCAATAAGTACACTGAAGATGTGGCATAATCTTTGAACTTCACTTTCCAAATGTGTATAAAAATATAGTTTTATTTCATAAGGTTGATAGGATTACAAGCTTAGAAAATAGCATTTTCTTAGAAAAGAGATTTCTATAACACTTTACAGAACAGACATTTGTATGCGGGACTTCATATATAGCTAGGCAATCTCCAGCCATATGCAGTCCCAAACCAATTTTTGTAGCTACCAGAGTCATAGGAGTCCATTGAAAGCCCCAATGTGTGTCATAATGTATAATATGTAATTTGCATGATGACATCACATAATTTTACTTGCCTTCCTTGGTCCTCTGCAAATACCCATATCAGAGTCTCTTTTGACTATATCATCATTAAATTTCAGTTTCCTGCCATTTTGAGGCAAAAAAACACACCTTACAGCAGGAGTACCAATCCCCTGGGCCACCACCCACTACTGGACTGTGGCTTGTTCTGAACTGGGCCTCATGGGTGACTGGTTGGTGCATGGGTGCACACACAGAGCTCAACTTGCATGAGCAGTGGGGCGGTGCAAGGAACTCAACCTGAGTGAGCAGCGGGATGGTGTGCATGTGTGTGTGTGGAGCTCAACTTGCATGGGCTGGTTCCCCTGTAGCGCACCCCCCAAGGGCCACCAAGCTGTAAAAGTTGGGGACTGCTGCCTTACAGTAAGTTTAAAATTTGGGTTACAAGAGGGAGAAGGGAATACTTTCAAATAGCCAAAAAATAAAATAAAGCAACAATTCCATGCCCATCTTAAATTTGATCCTATCCATGCAGTACCTTAAAACTTTTAAAAATCCTTAACAAGGGCAAAAAAGTTTACTAATTGGAACTTGTCACTCAGTGTACTCAAACTGAGGACTCAGATCCTCACACCTCTGATTCTATCACTCTATTCTCTTTCAAAATATTTTAGATTCAGGTGTGCGATATATCAAAAAAATAAATAAATCCAGAATCAATTCTCCACCACACAAAGTCCAGCCAACAGTTCTCTATTACACCTTCTCCCATTCCAGTGGTAGATCACCTATCATCTATTGGCCTCAATTGTTGCCATTTTTGCTTTTTGACAAGATGCAACAGGCCATATTTTTTTTTCTTTTGTTTATCTCAACTGATTTTCAAATAATTGTTTTTCTCGTTCTTTGCATTCCTAATAGCTGCCATAATCAAAAGCAGAGATAGTGTTATCCTGCCTCATAAGCTGCCGCATAACTACTTGCAGCTGTGAAATAACTTCAGTACAGATGACATTTATCAAGAGTTTGGGCACCAGCTTATGTATGAGTAGGGAAGCTTCAGTAAAGACCTATTGAGCAAACAAGAATAAGAACAGCATTTAATAAAAGTTCAATCATAAAAAAATGCTGTGGTTCAAAGTAGGAGTAATAAATCATTTCAACTTCTATTTGTGCTTCAAAATCCAGGAAATTGGAATCATGATTCTGCACAACACAAACTGCAAAGGTTTTCTTCAGACTCCTCTAAAGATCAGATTTGGTTTTGGAAGAGATATGCCCATTCAAGCGATGCGATGCTTGAGAGAGAACGTCCCTCAAGAAAGGACTTATAATGTCTGGATAAGGCATGATTTCATTATTAACCTATCTGGTGTCATGCAGTTTTATTTTGTTTTTTTTTTATTTTGAGGAAACCTGAACCACACTTCATTATATTTTGTGTGCTCCTGGAGATAACCTAGCACATTACATGTATTGGATGAATATTAAATATAAACTTTTATACTAAACACTTTTATAATAGTATATCTAGAAAATGGATGCTAGAATTAACAATTTCAATGTAGTTTAATATATGGACTTAACTCTAGCAATTCTGTGAATCAAATTTATCTATTCAAAGGGGGGTTGGAACCAACAAAATCCTAAAAATTCTGAAGTACACCCATATAGCACAAAAATATAAATCTTTCTGTGCTGAAGATGAATTTTGTTTATTTGTTAACCAATGGTAATTTTTAAATGTTGGAGTAATATAAAGGCATTTCCTGGCAACACAAAGTACAAGAAAAATTAATTTATAGCAATCAATACAAGTGGGTGGGGAGGAAAAAATGAATAACAGGCATTTACCAGAGCTACTTTGCCATTATGAGTCTCAGAGCTAAATAGCTTAAAGAGAAATATGTTAAATGGATTTGCCTCTGATGACAGATTAAAGCTCAAAAGAGACAATTTTTCTGGTTATTTGGATTGTTGCTGGTTAGAGTTGAGGCAGCAACTTGAATTTAATAAAAACCAGAAAATTGCAAGAAACATAATCACAATTCAGTTACCTAAAGGTTGAGGTATGTCTCATTATAAAACTTGGGAAATACTGTCCTGGGTAAGCTATGGATGCCAAAAGGGTGAAAAGAAAAGATATCATGTTTAGGGTTCCTATTTGATGGACTTACATTATGGGCAAACCTCACTAGGTTTCCATTACAGGTAGTCCTTAACTTATGACCACAATTGAGCCCAAAATTTCTGTTGTTAATCTAGACATTTGTTAAGTGAATTTTGCCCCCATTTTATGACCTTTTTTGCCACAGTTGTTAAGTGAATCTGGCTATTCCTATTGACTTTGATGTTAGAAAGTCTTAAAAAGGTGATCAAATGACCACGGGACATTGTAGCAGTCATAAATATGTGTCAATGGCCAAGCGTCTGCATTTTGATCATGTGACCATGCGGATGTTGCAACAGTTATAAGTGTCAAAAAAGGTCAAAAGTCATTTTTTTCAGTGCCATTGTAACTTCAAACGGTCACTAAATGAACTGTTGTAAGTTGAGGACTATCTGTACCTGATTATTAGCCGTCCTGCATGATTGTTGAGTGGGAACAATTTAGGCTACTTAAGAGCCAAATTGAGTATTATATGTACTTTTTAGCTGACACATTATTGTAGGATCAGGTCTGCAAATCATAAAACCAAGGGTTGTATTTCACAAAGCATTTTAACTGTTAATAATGACAGAATGGATATGTTTGTTTTTATATTATATATATTATTGCTTATTGTTATGAGACTACTATTTTATCCATATACTGTAGTCCAGGCAGTCTAATGAATCAGGTAGGCATATCCATTTTTGGAATGTGTAATAAACAATAATTAAATAAACATTTAAAGAAAATGGCTATGGATTTCTGCAATTTCCACTATATGGGTTATTTTGGCAAACCACTCTGAAGCTATAATTGGTCTAAATGCTATTGAACAGTTAGTACTCATCACTCTAAATATGTAACAGACTTATGTTCTGGAGATCTGGAGATGCCGTTTTTCAAAGGTGGCACTTATCTCAGGGGACAACTTCCTCCTTAAATTAAGTAAAATACTTGTGATGGCATCTCAGAAATTGATTAAAATAGAGCTTGCAAGAGGATGAATTGGATAACAGAAAGTAAGTGATTTGGTAACTTGCTCTGAGTTCCCTTTTGGAAAATTCTCTCTCTCTCTCCCACTCCCACTCCCTCTCCCTCTCCCTCTCCCTCCCTCTCCCTTCCTCTCTCTCCCTGCCTGCTTGCCTGCCTGCCTGCCTGCCTACCTACCTACCTACCTACCTACCTACCTACCTACCTACCTACCTATCCATCCATCCATCCATCCATCCATCCATCCATCTGTCTATCATCTACCTTTCACATTTTTGAACTGTCCATCTCTGTTCTACCAAGCTGTCACTGTTAGACTATCAGGCATATATTTTCATCTATAAGAAGTTGGATTCTCATTTTTTTATAAGGAATCCAAACAAAATTATGAATGCTGCACTACTCAGTGAAAATGTGAATGTTGAAGTCCCAAACACATATGGAAGGCAATGTTAAGTTGTGTATCATAGTAGAACACAATGTGTTTATATTTGGAAAAGCACTTTCCAAAGGATTCTCTTATATACCATATAAGATGAATGATACCGTTGCACAAATCCCTGTAAGAAATATAGAGCTGTTATTCCCCTTACACACTGATTCAAATTAGTTAAACAGTTTGCACACATAGAACTTCACTGGATCTGTGATATGGGTTCCAGTAGGATCTGCATTCTCTTTTGTCTAAACTACCTTGTGCTACTCCTTCCTTTTAAAAGGAAGGCAGCCAATATATCATGTCTGGGTTGATTACAAGTATCTCCTTTCTAAATTTCTCTGACCTTTTGGAAGTCTTCAGTTCAACAGCTTGATCCCACATTAATAGCTGAATTGCGGTCTGGTCTATGGTTTCCATCCTCAATAATATCCACAATTTTCTAATCTTTCCAAAGGTCAAAACCTCTCATTAACTGTGTATCTAACACCGAAGCCATATTTCTTCGGTTCCCAATAACCCATTATCTTTCTGTCCCTTTCCAAATCTCCCATTATTGTATTATATTGATTTATTACAGATTTGGATGATGATCTCAAACAGAAGAAAGTACTTTGTGCCATTTTAAATGGAATTATCTGAAAACAAGTGATAACATGGACTAGAGGGGGAAAATGCACACGTCTACTTTGTTTAAAGGACTAATTCTGCTGACTCAATCAATGAGAATATTATTTATTTCTTGCTGTGGTGAAGATTGCACTTTATATCCATAGTCAATCATAAAAAGATCAGTCAAGTGGACAGCAGTATTGAAAGAACAGAATGCCCTGAGACATTAACTGCAACAGAAGATAAAGCTGAGCCATACATTTATTAGTCCCTTGGCAAAACAATACGCAGGCTGGTAGCTGGGTTGAAATTGTGCTGATGCACACTCTACTTCAGACATCCATAGGGAGATTGCCTTCCTCTCACTCACTCTCCACCTTCCTTAATTTTTCTTTCCATACATTTGTATTTCTTGTATAGTCCAGATGTATATTCTATATACAATAATATTTCTACATATGAGATCAATAGCAGATTAAGGTGCACTGGTACCCTAAGCACTGACAAATCTTGATGCTCTCCCTCCTTTGTACATACTGTACAAACAAAGCCATATTCTCAACTTTGTGGTGCCCCCTTTGGGCCTGGTGCCCTAAGCACATGCTCAGTCTGCTTAATGGTTAATACACCACTGGATGAGATTCATTTGATGAAGCATATAAGGACACCTTTTGGAACGATGTTGTGGAACGATGGCTATTTATTTTTGCAAGAAGAACTAAAGCCTTTTGTGTTCTTTGGCTGAGTGGATGGTCATTTGGAAAATCCTTGGCTTACACTTTGGTGTCTCCTGATAGCATATGAAAAACCAATTCTATTCTCTGGGGTAGTTCCCACTTTCTTGTAATTGCTGGTTAAACTAGATATTCTTTTTACTGTAGTCCCAAGCCCCCAACTTTAAGTTATGAAGACATATTTCCTTTGTCTCCCTGAAAATTGTTTGTATTGGGCAGAGATAGAGCACAAATGGCCTCTTGACAGTCTCAGCAACATTTGCAACAGGAAAAGCAGGTGGATGCTTTCTTTGCCCTTGTCTGAAGAAAAAGGAAAATGTACAACAATTTATCAAGGGCAGAAATTATCCACTGGAAAAGATGTCTAGTAACAACCATAAGAAACTTCGTTCTCACCTTGATCTAACCTTACAGCAACATGTATGATCCCGGGAGCTATGTTCTGAGCTCAAAAGATTACATGAATTAGGTAATACAAATCTATACATTGATTACCATGCTGACTGTATCAAAAGCAAGAGCCTCAACCCACATCACAATATCCATCACCCAAACATCCAACGTTAGGGATGCACGCCCCTTACTTCCTCCAGACCCACTACTTCATATCTTAAATGCAAACTACTTAATGCAAGAAGCCTCACAAATAAAATACATGAATTCCTCATCCTTCTAAGCTCAGCCACATTTGACATTATATTTGTCTGTGAGACATAGTTAAATGCATCTTTTCCAGACTCCATTACCACTACAAAAGAATATCAAGTTTTTCGGTCAGATCGCGAAATCCGTAGAGGTAGTGGAGTTGCTATATTCTTTAAAAAATCTCTAAACCTAAAAAAAGGTCCAAATTATACAAGAGATGGATCTTCCCGAGACCATTATCTGTGAACTGTCCTTAAACTTCTCAATCCGCTTCTTACTTTGCTATCGTGCCCCTGACTATGATATAATTCATGCAAACAAGCTAACTTCATTACTGACATGGGCTGTCTTCTGCCCACACCCTCTCATTTTTCTTGGTGACCTCAACTTACCTGTTATAAATTGGACACTAAATGATAGTACATCTGAACCCATTCATACAACCCCGTACAATGCCGTTACCACACTAGGACTGGAACAACTAGTAAGCAACAATACTAGACTTAACAACTGCCTCGATCTCATCTTCTGCAACAGTTTGAATTCAATTTATGGAATACAAATTAATGAACTCTTTTCCAACAGTGACTACAGCATGACTGACTTTTGTCTCAACATATGTTCTCACCATAATCACCATAACAATAATTGGATCCCCAATTATAACTTCAAAAAAGGCAACTATGATCTTATAGACAATGATCTCTCATCTCTTGATTGGCAAATTCTATTCACTGGGTGCAATACTGTTGAAGACCATTATAACGTATTTTTACTTGAAGTCAAAAGAGTCATCAAGCTATATGTACCAATAACAACTCCCAAAAGCAGAACAAACCAATTACCCATAACAATAAGGAAGCTCCAATCCAAAAAGAAATCCCTTTGGCAGAAAAACAAATCTGGTCATGTTACCAACTTTAAAAGCCGATACAAAAAAAATTTCTACCAGATAAAGACTGAATGTACCAATTATCACACTAAACAAGAGGAAAACCTTCTATGCACCAATTCCACCTGTGCTTTCTTCAATTTTGTAAACAACAAACTAAAAGACTCAAAGTCCATTCCACCCCTAAAAAAACCAAATGGTAAAGACTGCAACGATGACACCACTAAAGCCAACCTCTTTAACACATTCTTTGGCTCAGTATTTGTAAACAGCAATAGATCATGCCTAATATTTCCTAGTCGAACCACAGCAACTACAATGACCTAATACATATCGATTTTATAGAAGACAATGTTGAAAAAGCACTACGCAATCTAAAACCATCTTTATCTATTGGACCAGATGGAGTTTGTGCCTACTTCTTAAAAATGCTATCCACTGCCATAGCAGAACCTCTAAGCATAATCTTTGAAAAATCTTTCAGGACCAGCTCCTTGCCAGATCTGTGGTCACTAGCCACAGTCATTCCCATTTTCAAAAAGGGAGACCCCAGTCTAGTTGAAAATTACAGACCAATCTCTTTATGCTGCGTCACCTGTAAAGTCATGGAATCAATTATTAACCAATCCATTATTCTCCACTTAGAGACAAACAACCTACTCTCTAACAAACAGTTTGGCTTCAGAAGGAAACTGTCCTGTAATCTGCAACTCTTGCACTGTAAAAACATATGGACTACACAACTTGATTAGGGCAAAGCAATTGATGCAATCTACATAGATTTCTGTAAAGCCTTTGATTCAGTGGTACATGACAAACTACTACTAAAATTAAGGTCTTATGGTATCTCTGGACAACTGCATAACTGGATAGAAGCATTCCTGTCAAACAGGCAACAAATGGTCAAAATTGGGAATGTCCTATCAAATCCTGTACCTGTCAACAGTGGTGTCCCCCAAGGCAGTGTTCTAGGACCAACTCTCTTCATACTGTATATTAATGACTTCTGTGATTATATTAAGAGCAACTGTGTTCTTTTCACTGATGATGTAAAGCTATTCAATACCACTGACAATGCTGCTACCATTCAAAAAGACCTTGACTAGGTGTCAGAATGGTCAAACAAATGGCAACTTCAGATCTCAACAAGTAAATGCTCTGTCTTGCATATTGGCAAAAAAAATATCAAAAAATAAAATACAAGCTGAATAATCAAGACCTTGTTGATGACACAAACTTTATCAAGGACCTTGGAGTACTCATCTCAAATGATCTAAGTGCTACAGCCCACTGTAACTACATAGCTAAAAAGGCATTAAGAGTTGTTAACCTAATTCTGCATAGCTTTTTCTCTGGTAATATCACTCTACTAACTACAGCATATAAAACATTTGCTAGACCAATACTTGAATACAGCTCATCAGTCTGGAATCCGCATTACATATCTGATATTAATACAATTGAGAAAGTCCAGAAATATTTTACGAGAAGAGTCCTCCACTCCTCTACTCATAGTAGAATACCTTATGCCACCAGACTTTAGATCTAGAACTATGCCGAAATTTTAGACCTAGAACTATGCCATCTTCGATTTGATCTAAGTATAGTACATAAAATTATATATTGCAATGTCCTACCTATCCGTGAATACTTCAGCTTTAACCAAAACAATACAAGAGCACAAAATAGACATAAATTAAAGATAAACCGCACCAGACTTGATTGCAGGAAATACAACTTCAGCAACAGAGTAGTCAATGTCTGGAATACTCTACCTGACTCTGTGGTTTCTTCCCCAAACCCCAAAATCTTCAACATTAGATTGTCTACTATTGACCTCACCCCTTTTTTAAGAGGTCTGTAGGGGGCGTGCATAGGGACAACAAAACGTGCCTACCATCCCTGTCCTATTATTTCTTTTTTTCTTATTTGTATCCATTTCATGTATTTATAACCATGTTTATACTTATACCTGTTATCTAATAATTGTTTGACAAATAAATAAATAAACAACACTGCTTAAAAAGTTTAATAAGAGGAAGCATCTCCCAAAACTTCCCCCTGGATTTAGGAATATAAAAAGTCTGGGAAGTGTCAAAGCAGTAGACACATCTGCATAATAAAAGACAAATCACTCACACCCTTCCCTTATCCACACTAAGATCTACTGTGCCTGAGAATGTTTATGAAATTACCTTTTTAAAAAATAGCTTATTGTCTTTCATTTAATTGAAAGAGAATTGACAGGAAACAAAACAAAGCAAAAACAACAAAAAAATTCTTTCCCTGGTACTCTCTAAGAGAACTGCTATTAATTGTAGCTTGGCTGAATTTTTCTCTTAAAGAAAATAATGTCCCATCAATATTATATGTTGCCTCCAGGGAAAATGTTTCCTTTGAATGGGTGAATAGTTCGCAGTATCTACATTATTTACAGTATCAAGATGACAGATCCAGCACTGGTCCCCGAAGAGCAATGGCCTTCTACCTATTTCAGCTAATCGTCTTTTGTTGAAATAGAAATGTCTGGCTTTTATGCTCTGCTTTGGGATTATGCATCTAATGAGAAGCTGTTCACAGATCCATTAAATAATTAAACAATTCCTGCCTTTTCTGCCCAAAGAATGACCTAACACCTTCCCCTGTAGACAATTTCACATTCAGTAAACATGGTTACCTTTTTGCCTATCACTTCAGAAAAATAGTACAAGTAAAAGCCTATGCAATCAGTATCTTAATCTTATAATGCTAATAAAATTAGCATTAAAACAATAATATGATGCAGAACAATAATAGCTCATTATCCTGAAATAATTCCATAATATTTAAGATGCTGAGCTTGTCATCTGGAAAGCTGACAGCCCGAGTTTGAGACCTGATGGAGCAATGGAGTTTCCTTGATCCAGTTCCTGCCCACCTAGCAGTTTGAAAGCATAAAAATGTGAGTAGATTAATATGTACCACTTTGGTGGTAAGGTTATGCTGGCCACATGATCAAGAAATGTTTTCGGACAATGTTGGCTCCCTCAGCCAAGAAATGAAGTTAAGAACTGTGCCCTACAGTTGGACGTGATTGGACAGGGATGCCTTTATCTTTTTATTTAACAAAGAAGATGATTTTTTATAACTCTTCAGCTATGTAATGCTATGGCTCTGAATAAGAAGAATATGACTCTGAATTAATTTTGAATGCTCTAAAGACCTGCGTACTTCAACCTCTATGTCTATTAAAAGGTCGGTGATTCAGCTAGGTCATATATTTATATATTCTGATACAAGTTTGGAATAATTGCTTTGCTTAGCTTTCTAAACTTGCTTTAGAAATTTCTGCTGGAGATAAAGTATTGGGCAACTGTTTTATCTATTACTTTTCTAAACTACTGAAGGCAAAACCCATTTCAGTGTAATTTGGAGATCAAATTAACAATGTACAATTCTTTCTCTTCTGGGATGATTTTAATATCCAGAAGAAGAGAAGCGTCTTCGTATAATCATATATAGACATCAACTTTGTTATGCTCAAGCAAATGAGGTCAGTAAACAATACATCTCATCTGATCAATTCATCTCACAAAGCTGTGATTCTGGGATGAGACAACATACCAGATTTTACTTGGCACCATTGTGGAAACCTGTGAAGGACAGTGGAGAAAATATAGACTTCAAGTTTACAGATAATCCTTGATTTACAACCACAATTGAGCCCCAAATTTTCTTTGCTAAGTAAGACAGTTGTTAAGTGAGCTTTCCCTATTTACAATCTTTCTTGCCATTGTAGTTAAGTGAATCACTACAGTTATTAAGTTAGTAACATGGTTCTTAAGTGAATCTGGCTTCCTCATTGACTTAGCTTATCTGAAGTTTGCAAAAGGTTATCAAATGACCCTGGAACATGGTGACCATCATAAATATGAGCCAGTTGCCAAACATCCAAATTTTGATCACGTGACCATGAGGATCCTGCAACAGTTGTAAGTGTGAATATGGTCATAAATCATATACTTAGATTGTATTGTATTATATTAGAATAGAATATAATTATTTGTTGGCAAAGTGTGATTGGACACACACAAGGAATTTGTCTCTATTTATTATTTATTTATTTATTTATTTAATTACACTTTTATACCGCCCCCTCTCCCAAAAAGGGACTCGGGGAGGTGTACAGCCAAAATAAAAATGACATAAATAGTAAAATATTTAAAAGAGATTTAAAAGAAATTAAACAAGTGGCTGGAATGATATTATAAAAGCAGAGTAAAAAAGGTAAAAAAGTTAAAAAATTTCCAAAATTTAAAACCCTAGTAATTAGTACTAGGCCAGACCGGCCTGTTGGAAAAGATGGGTCTTTAATACATGCTGGAAGGTCTGCAGGTCAGTGATGGCCTGCATCTCCAGGGGTAACTCATTCTAGAGGGAGGGAGCGCCCGCAGAGAAGGCCCGCACCCTCAGGGCCGCCAGTTGGCATCGTCCGGCTGACAGCACCCCAAGGAGGCCCACCCTGTGGGAGTGCACTGGCCGGCAGGAGGCTGATGGTGGCAGCAAGCGGTCCCGTAAGTACCCAGGTCCCAAGCCATGGAGCGCTTTAAAGGTGACCACCAACACCTTGAATCACACCCGGAAGGCCACCGGAAGCCAATGCAGCTTGTGCATGAGCAGTGTAACATGGGAGCTCCGAGAAGCCCCCAATATCTCCCACGCAGCCACATTTTGCACCAGCTAAAGCCTCTGGATGCTCTTCAAAGGGAGCCCTATGTAGAGAGCATTACAATAGTCTAAGCGGGAGATGACGAGAGCAGAAGTGACTGTGCAAAGAGCGCCCCGATCCAGAAAGGGCTGCAACTGATAGATCCAACAGACCTGACAAAAAGCCCCCTGGCAACGGCTGCTGTATGATCTTCTAAAGATAGCCGTACATCCAGGAGGACACCCAGATTGCGCGCCCTCTCCGTGGGGGCCAAAATTTCTCCTCCCACGGCCAGCGATGGAGTAAGCTGGCTGTATCTGGGCACAGGAAACCACAGCCACTCGGTTTTGATCGGGTTGAGCCGAAGCCTGTTAAGACCCACCCAAGTCCGCACAGCTTCCAGGCACCGGGTCATCACATCAACGGCTTCGTCGGGGTGGCCCAGGGTAGAAATGTACAGCTGAGTGTCATCAGTGTACTGATGGAACTCTACCCCAAAGCCATGGATGATCTCACCCAGCGGCTTCACATAAATGTTGAACAGCAGGGGCGAGAACACAGACCCCTGAGGCACCCCACAAAACAAGGGCCTCGGGGTCGACCTCTACCCCCCTGCCAACACAAATTGCGAGTGGTTGGAGAGGAAGGAGGAGAACCACCGTAACACGGTGCGTCCCACTCCCAACCCCTTCAACCGCTGCAATAAGATACTGTGGTCGACAGTATCAAAAGCCTCTGAGAGATCTAACAGGACAAGGACAGAAGAACAACCCCTGTCCCGGGCCTTCCAGAGATCATCCACCAACGCCACCAACTGCTGTCTCCGTGCTGTGCCTGGGCCTGAAACCCGATTGGGGAGGATCTAGATATACCGCTTCATCCAGGTGCTGAGGGAGCTGTCATGCCACCACACTCTCAACAACCTTCACCACAAAGCAAAGGTTGGAGACCGGATGGTAACTCGACAGTAATGTTGGATCCAGGGACAGTTTTTTGAGGAGGGGCCTCACCACTGCCTCTTTCAAGGTGGCAGGTAAAAGCCCTTCTCTCAAGGAAGCATTAATAATCCCCTGGAACCAACCTCGTGTCACCTCCCGAGTGGCCAAAACCAGCCAGGAGAGACACGGATGCAATAAATATGTGGTGGCATTAAGCCCACCCAGCAACCTGTCCATGTCTTCCAGGGTCACAGGATCAAACTCAACCCAAATGACCTCACCGAAATCCGTCCCCACCCTCCCGCCCAGAGATGCCCAGTCAGAGTCCAGCCCATCCTGGA
Organism: Bungarus multicinctus; assembly: GCA_023653725.1. NCBI lineage: Eukaryota > Metazoa > Chordata > Lepidosauria > Squamata > Elapidae > Bungarus > Bungarus multicinctus. The sequence continues at coordinate 64,476,096 of CM042836.1, read as the reverse complement.
TCTGAGTGATTTTGTCCTGCAGATATCTAGAAAAATCCTTGGCCCGTCCCTGCAAGGGATCCTCCCACGCTCCCACCTCCAGAAGGGAGCGGGTCACCCTAAACAGGGTGGCCGGGCAATTTTCTGCGGACGCAATAAGGGTGGAAAAGTAAGATCGCTTTGCCACCCTTATCACCACTAAATATGCCCTAATATGCGATCATAAAAGTGTTCAATCAGATCCGGAGCGGCTGGTCCTCCAACCACTCTCTAGGTGTCTTTTCCGGCGCTTCATCTCCCTTAGCTCCTCGGAAAACCAAGGAGCCAATTGGGATCGGCACCGGGTCAGAGGCGACAAGGGCACAACCCGGTCAAGGGCCCTGGCAGGCACCCTATCCCAGGTGGCCACCAAGTCCCTCACCGAGACTCGTGTGTGCGAGTCTTGGGGAACGGCCCAGGCTCCATCAGGAACCTATCTGGGTCCATCAGGTGCCTGGGGTGGAACCATTTCATCGGTTGCGACGAGGGGCTGCGGAATGGAAGTCCAGCCTAAGGAGCAAATGATCCGACCATGACAGGGGCTCTATAGAGACATCCCCTATACCAGATCATCCTGCCACTGACCAGAGACAAAAAACAGATCCAAGATGTGACCCCCAGTGTGTGTAGGGTCCTGAATTAATTGGGTCAGGCCCAAGGCTGTCATGGAAGCTATGAACTCCTGAGCAATCCCCGAGGTCCCGCCAGCTGAAGGTAGGTTGAAATCCCCCATGACCATAAGCCTGGGGGTCTCAACCACCAAGCTGGCTATAACCTCAAGGAGCTCAGGCAGGGCTGATGTCACATAGCAGGGAGCCAGGTATGTGATCAATAGGCCCATCTGAACCCCGGAGCCACACTTCACAAAAAGGGATTCACATCCAGTCGTCTGAGCAACAGTGGATTCCCTAGGACACAGATCTTCCTTAATAAGCACCCCCACCCCCACCCCCCTTCTAGTGCATAAGCTCTCAGTACATACAAGCAACAATGATAACCATAATCATAAATTCCACTGTAACTTCAAACAATCACTAGAAAGAATGCAGAGAAGAGCAACCAAGATGATTAGTGGACTGGAAGCTAAAACATACAATGAACGATTACAGGATCTGGGCATGGCTAGTCTAGTGAAAAGAAGGACCATGGTAGCAGTATTCCAATATTTGAGGAGCTGCCACAGAGAGGAGAGGATCAAGTTATTTTCCAAAGTACCTGATGGCCAGACAAGGAATAGTGGATAGAAACTGAACAAGGAGAGATTCAACCTGGAAATAAGGAGAAGTTTGCTGACAGTGAGAGCAATCAACCAATGGAACAGCTTTGCCTTCAGAAGTTGTGGGAGCTTCATCAATGGAAGCTTTCAAGAAGAGACAGGACTCCCATCTGTCAGAAATGGGTCTCTTGCCTGAGTGCGGGGGGAGGGTTTGGATTGGATGACCTGCCAGATCTCTTCCAACTCTTTTAATCTATTAAGCTCTACAGTTTATAAACAAATAGTTGTATGTTAAGGACAATCTGCACAGGTTATGTAATGTGCAAAGAGTTTTTTTAAATATCAGCTGCTGGTAGTTGTTTGAAAGCACTAGAAATAAAATTGTAAGAAATCTTCTCCAAAGCTGTGACAATTTATAGCAGCTAATGGAAGTGAGTGACTGTGGATCATTCTGAACACCTCAAGTCAACGTTCTTCCGATATCCTAGGGAAATATTTTAAAGGCCAGTCTAAAATCAATCTAAAATGAGATTTAAACTTTCATTATGAATTGCTCAATGCTATAGTGATTTATAGTAAATTTAACCCCAGACCCAATCTTCTTTTTCAAGTTGCCACCCTTTCTTTTCCATCTGCTTTGTTTGCAAGTTTTCTACTTTCTCTTTTTTCTCCAATTCAATCTTCCTCTGAAAATGAAGAGCCTGCTAAAGAGTGGAATAGTATCTGTAAGTCTGGATCTCCAGGATATGAACAAGAAACCAGGTACATCAGCATGTCAAAAAGCCACACATTTCTACATCAATGTTTGCTGTACAATTCAAAATATAAGGCAGATTCCTATTCCTAAACTTTCTGTAGGAACCAAATCATTTAAAAGCAAACTTGGCTTTTCTCTGTGTTTCTCACTTCCCCCATCCCATCCTTATAGAAAATAATCTATTTAAAATTGAATCTTTACTGTTGTGGAAAATGAGATTTTTCTGGGTATTATTTTGTGGTGGGGGAGCTGTTTTCATTTAAAGATGAGGTGAATCAATTTTTTTCCTATTTTCTTTTTAAAAATAACCAACAATCAAACTTAAATCTTTTGCAGGTTGTAGGCAGCAGATAGGTATTTATTACTGTCAGAGAACAGCCATAAAACAAAACACCTGCTTATAGTTCTGACAGTTGCATTAAGCACAAAGCAAAATCTGAAATAACTTCAGTAAAAGTGGTTGATTTGGTCAGCGGTTGATTTATTATAAAACAACAGTTGTGCAAAACTGGGTCACTTTTACAACTGCATCTCAATCAGAAAAAAAGAAAAAGTTTTCCTTTCCTTGGCATTTTCCTTAAAATAGGCTTAATATATATAAGGAAGGAATCTCCATAAAGGGGAGAACATAAACTTACCATCACTACTTCTTCACTACCCATGGGGAAACATACTCAAGAAGGATGGTGCAATATTCTTTGTTTAAATTTAGAGAGAAGTTGTTGTATTGTTATTATCTCCGGACTAAAAGTAAGCTGGAGGTCATCTTTGTTACACATTTATTTGTTAAATGTTATTGTTCCCTTTTAATTTATATTGTTATTCCCCCTCCCTTTTTCCTCCTATCTTTCTTGGCATTATAAAGTTTGGTTTTGAAATTTAATAATTATCTTATAATGTTTTTTTCAAAAACAAAATGAAAAGATGATACAATATCTTCTCTCCAGAAAAAAAATATTGCATTTCTCAAGTCCTTGGGTACATTTTCTTTTTTTGCAATCCATGGCCAAAGAAGTGTCCTTTCAACAAAGAAATAAGAATTCTCTGCAACTAAAATAGTTCTTGACTTACAACCATTCATTTAGTGACTGTTCAAAATTACAATAGCATTGAAAAAAGGGAGTTGTGGCCAGTTCTCACACTTAGGACCATTTCAGTATTCCCACAGTTACAGGATCAAAATTCAAATGCTTGGCCACCTGCTGTTTCAGTATTCCTGGATCATGTGATCACCATTTGTGACTTTCCTAGCTGGCTTCTGACAAGAAAAGTCAATGGAGGAAGCCAAATTCACTTCACAATCACACAATTCACTTAAAAACTGCAGTAATTTGCTTAACCAGTATGGCAAAAAGGTCATAAAATGGGACATCTCACTTAACAACCACCTTGCTTAGCTACAGAAATGCTGGACTCAATGATGGTAATAAGTTGAGGACTACCTGTATACTACCTGTATGTAAGCTCATGGACTTCAATAATTTCTTCTGAATGTAATTGGCTACTTTTCTAAAAGCAGTGAAAACCTCTGCCTGACATTTATGGGTAGTAAATGGTTCCATAAAAATGATGTAGTGGATGGATTTCAACATGCTGACAGAATACCCATCCTGACTGAATCGTTTCAGCCTGGAAATCAGAAATCACAAGTGTTAAAGATCAATGTTTATTTAAAGTTAATGAGCAGGATGTGAACAAACTGATTTGGAGATTGATTTATCTTTTTTTTTCTACATTATTCTAAATGAATGCCTTAATTTAATATCATTCCAATATCTCAGGGGTTGCCACAAGGAAGATGGGGGTCAAGCTATTTTCCAAAGCATCTGAATGCAGGTAAAGATGCCATGGATGGAAACTAATCAAGGAGAGAAGCAACCTAGAACTAACAAAAAATTTCCTGATGGTTAGAACAATTAATCAGCGAAACACCTTGCCTCCTGAAACTGTTGGTGCTCCAATACTGGAAGTTTTTAAGAAGAGATTGGACAACCATTTGTCTGAAATTGTATAGGATTTCCTGCCTGAGCATGGGGTTGGACTAGAAGACCTCTAAGGTCCCTTCCAACTCTATTATTCTGTTCTGTTCTTAATTGTCACACTGCTTTTAACATTATCAGTTGCAATTTCAAATAACTAAAGTATATCAGATAAAGGAAGAATTTTATTCTCCCTAATTGAGACACTATGGTGCTATATCATGGCAATTTTATCATGGTTTTACTCTAATTTAATATTTTATGTCACATATTGTATTCTCCACATACTTTACACACATGTATTTGTTGATGCTTTATTTAAACTTACATTTGTGTTTGTATATGTATTTTTTCAGTGCAGTAAATCAGTGATTCCATGATCACTGTAGATGCCATACCCTAATAAACAAACACAAATAAATAAGTAACCAAAACAATTTTGCCACAGGTTTTAAGTGAATTGCTGCAGTTGTTAAATTAGTAACACGGTTGTTAAGTGAATCTGGTTTCCTCACTGACTTTGTGTCATAGCCCTGTTGGAATCTGATTCTGAGGGGGAGGTTGAGCAGCTGACAGGGAGTAGGAGTATGGCTCTGGTGGCTGTGGAAGAAACTGGGGAAGGGCACAGTCATTCAGAGAAAGACCCAGGGCCACCTCCTGTTCATCCTAGGGCACCCAGGGAGGAACAGAGAAGGGAACAATGTGAGTTACGTGGTTTACGGGGGAGGAAAAGGCCCTGATCCCCTTCATTAGCTGCAGCTGGGAAAACTGTTTAAAAAGGCAAATTACGCACAGCAAAGCGTGCATTATCTTTGTTTGTCCGAGGCTTATCTGGGTTCTGGCATCCTGTGTGTTTCTTTATCTTTTGGAAGTCTGCAATTCCTTATCCTGCCCTGTCTCGTTAATTGCTGCAGCGTAGTTTGTGTTGGTTTTTATTTATAATCTATATTTACTTTGGGTTCGGACTGAATTTCTTCCCTTTAAAGATTGTTCTTGGGAGAGTTTTTTTTCTCCAGCTGATGATAACTGGACATTGGGGACCAAGTTGGAGGTATTAAAGGGAATTTTACCTACTTTGGTGACTTTGTTGCTTTTGTGCCATGCCCCAGGTCATCACCCTTTGCTTGACAGGAGGTTGCAAAAGAGAATTACATGACCCTGGGGCACTGCAACCATCATAAATATGAATCAGTTGCCAAGCATCCAAATGTAAATCTTGTGACCATAGGGATGCTGCAATAGTCATAATTGTGAATAATGGTCAGTACTGTTGTAACTTTGAATGGTCACTAAGCAAACTTTTGTAAGTCAAGGACTGCCTGTAACAGCTAAAGTATCATTTTTAGAATTTTTCATCACATTTCAGTGTATGCTTTCTTAGACATAAGAACTACTGAGGTCACCATGGCATAGCTACAAAGATACAACCTAAATCTTTTGTATATTTAAATTGTATTGGTTGCACTCAAGCATCTTCTTCTTGTTGTTGGTCAGTTGCTAAGTTGTGTCCAATTCATTGCAATTCCATGGACCATAGCATGCCAGGCAGTGGTGAGATTTCAAATTTTTTTATTACCGGTTCTGTGGGCGTGGCTTGGTGGGCGTGGCAGGGAAAGGATACTGCAAAATCCCCATTCCCTCCCCACTCCTGGGGGGAAGATTATTGCAAAATCCCATTCCTTCCCCACCCCAATAACCTGCTTTCCAGCTCCATTCTCCTGTGCAGGGCAACAAAGAAGACCAAATGATCAGCTGGGACTCGGAAGGCAGAAAATAGATGGGGGCAAGGCCAGTCAGAGGTGGTATTTGCCGGTTCTCTGAACTATTCAACATTTCCGCTACTGGTTCTCCAGAACTGGTCAGAACCTGCTGAATGCTACCTCTGATGCCAGACCCCCTGTCCTTCACTGTCTCACACAGCTTGGCCAAATTCATGTTCATTGGGTCAATAATACTGTCTAACAATTTTATCCTCTGTCATTTCCTTCTCCTTATGCCATCAATGCACTCAGGCATGTCTAATGCTAACCAAATATTGCCAATTGATATCACAATGTTTTCACTTCATTTATAAACAATATTATATCCTTCCAATTTTAATGCACCACTTAATGTTTTGAAAGCAACAGAGTATCTTTACAAGTGGAAATCTGTTTTGTGGCTTATGTGGCTATAAGAGTTAACATATTTTATATTTTCTAACATCAGACTTTCTTTCCACTATGGAAAGACAATATTCCCCCCCCCCCCAAGGTATTTCAGTGTTTTAAATGCTTTGTTTATGCTGCAGAATTATTTTGCATATCAATTCAGCATTTCTAGTGCAGCTATGAAATCTGTGCCACATCTGGGTCTGCCCACACAGAGAATCAATCAAAGCATCTTTTCATTTCTAAGAGGGTGAGCTGTACCCTGAATGATGCATTTTGCCAGTAACTGACAGAGATACTTGAAGAAGAAAAGAAAAGAAATCACGCTGCTCTTCTTGGATGATGTGGTTTCCTAATCAGCATTTGTGCTGCATATGGATGGTTTTGTATTTATCCCTCTGCAGCTAGGAAGAATTTCACAGTTAATGAATAACAGAACAAGTCACTCTGCTGGCTAATTACCCAGATAATAATTACATTAATTTAAGGAAATCAGTAATAGCACAGTAGCCTTGTTTAATTTGTGGCTCACTTGCACAAACCAGTCTCTACACTCATCCGAGAGCCAATATTTGCATTTTGAATTCACCAGGTAAAATGTTGCTAGATAGTAGCATTGTTTAATGGATGCAAATCAGACAGAAACATATCTACATTGCAAACCAATGAGAAGAAATGGAAATTCTGAGAAGTCTGGATCAGTCCCCTTACCTTTCCTGATACATTATAGATATCTCTGTGCCTGGAAGCAGTCATGTCACAAAATATGTCTTAAGTAATCTGAAAGTAAAAGACAAGCTAATAAAGCATGCACCAATGTAAAAAGATTTGTCTGCTTTGGAGCAAATTTTCCCATTTAGCAGTATTCACCTTCAAAAAGTCACAGATTATCCCTTTATAATTATAACCTTTGAATTTCAATGCTTTTGAGAATAGAGGTGGGACAGATTTGAATTTAATCAATTTGTTCCTAAATTAGAAGATGAAAACTGGAGATAATAATGATAGGGTTGAAGATTCATCATTTGATGTCTTTTATTATTTACTTCTGAAGCATTGTTCACACAAAAGTTACAGCTGGGTCCTTCAAACTCTTTGGTTTACAACCCCTGCAAACATGGCTATTGGTTATGCTTGCCAGGGATTATGAAAATTATTATGAAAATTGATTATGAAAATTGGGGTGCACTAGGTTGTCTAACTCTGATATGTGGAAAGTGATAAGAGAGAGAGAGAGAGATAGCTTTACACACATACAAAATGTTGCAGAACCAAAATGCATGATAGGTTCTAATGAAAGAAGAAGTGTGAAGTTTAATGAGGGGGAATTTGATATGAGGTTTTAGTGACAATATGTTTAAAATCAGGTATTTTACTCGTAAGACAAAGCTGCTGTCACAATCATATTGACTTCAAGGAAAAATACTTAGAATGCAGTCACAATCACAAATTAAACTATATGGTGAAGTCAGTGATCTAGAAATATTCCAGAATCTTCATGAGAGGGTTTTAAGGATAAGTTGAGAAAATTTTCTTTTTCCGAATAGATGATTTAAACACAATTATTTTGGGAACTAGACCTGAGACAGATAATGTTTTGAGATGCTTTTTTTTTAGCTCTTTGATCTGGTGATTTACTACTGTACCCATGGCTCAGACTCTGGGTCAAATAATGCAACATCTGGGTCAAATCAATGATATTCACTCTCCTTTGCAAAATTATTCAAACCATAACTGCTGAGCCAGCTGGCTGCCAACTGCTATGTCAATATCTCATTTCTGCGGGTAGCAGGCAGAGAGAGAAAATGAGAGACAGTGTAATTGGTTAGGTGGTGAATATTTTCTTTTAAAGAATCAATCTTTTGGTTCCCACATGATCGAAGAAGTATAATAATACCTAACACAAATGAGTTAATCAAAATAGAACAGCTGTAGATCTGCCTGGAAGCCAGATGGAACCAAATATCACTATATCTTGCATTACATAACAATACCCAGAAAATGATGGGAAATTTATTTCTAAATGTTGTTTGTTCTGTTAAGTATCTCCGATACACAACATGCATCCTGTTGTGATGTATTAAATTTTTCATTCCTAGAATATGTTAATTTATTTGTGTTTTTAACTCAAGTACCATTTGGGAATGGAAGTGATAAGTACTCATGAAACTTTGTATAAAACAAATTTTAATCTTTTTACAGAAGATACTTTAATAAAACTATTAACTACTTTAATGAAGTGTACTGTGTAACCTTAACTGTGTAACAGAGTTGGAAGGGACCTTGTAAGTCTTCTAGTCCAACCCTCCACCCAAGGAGGAGACTTTACACCATTTCTGACAAATAGCAGCCTAATCTCTTCTTGAAAGCTTCCAGTGATAAAGCTCTCACAACTGAAGGCAAGCTGGTTGATGGAATTTACTTAAGCTTCAGGCAATTATTTGAGTTTGTTATGTCAGGGTAAAATCTTTGGAACTGAAGGAATATGCATGCTGTTCAGCTGTAAAAGCTAAAATGGAGTGTGCTTATGAATAATGAAGTTGTGGTTAGTTTTCAGGCCAAATGATCCTGGCCTAGTTTTATTTTTATTTTATTCTGATATTTCATCAGCAGCTGTGGCTGGCATCTTCAGAGACAGAGCTACTTTGTGGTGTACCTCTTTCTAATACACAAGCAATTGAAATTGGATGACTGGACTCTCCTACACTAATAATCCTCCCTCCCTCCCTCTCTCCCTTCCTATTATTCTGTAGGATAGTAAGTCCTATCTGAAGAATGAATGGCTTTCTGGATATTTTGAAAACATTATTTCAGGGTAATTTCAGCCCTGGCCTGACTTGCATAATTTAAACTTTGTTGAATGCTGAAGAGGGAGGAGTTCCTCTCTTGAAAATGTGCCCTTCAAATGTACCTTTCATCTTTTTGTATGTGGCATCAGCTGTGATTCTGGGCAGATATGTGGATGAAGATGTTATTTGGATCTCTGGTAGCCTTATCAGTTGATATATCCTTCTAATGAAGCCACTCATGAAAATACATTCATAACATTGTATATAAATACAATATAAGTGATTTTCTTCCTAAAGCCTGTCAGCTCTTGAATGTAATTGTGTTCAGGGCCAGTGGAAGCAATACGGCATGTTGATTATACAATTTTATACCTATTTTATACCTATATCTGGTTGGATTTGGAGAGGTAGGTTAAGGCTGAGAGATCTGTGGTCAAGTAAGTAATATCACCTATAAAGCTAGCTTGTCCCATTTATTTTGGACTTTATGGGTGAAAAATCTCCAGAGGCCTTTTTTCCTTCCATAAAATACAAGGCTCAGAGAAGTTGTAAAGAATATCTATTCTCCAAATTCCCATGTTAATCTATATATCTGGCAATGACTTGCTAACATAAAAGTAGGAGTAGTTAATGATTAATTGTTTTTAATTGTTTTAATTTCTTAATGATTTTTCTTGTGGTTAATTTTGGGTTATTTATTTATATCTGGACTGGGGGGGGGGCATGATTATTTTAACTCTGTGAGTTGTGCACAGTCACAATGTGAGATAGGCACCCTTAAAAATTGAATGAAAGAATGAATGAATGAATGAACCAGAGTGTCACTCTTCTAAGCCAGGGTTCCCAACCTCCGGGCTGTGGCCCACTATCAAGCCCTGGCCCATTCAGAAACATGCACAGTTTAATTTGTGTGAATGGAGGGTACATGAGGAACCATCCCCCCCCCCCCCCCCCGCCCAAGTCTGCAAAGCTGGAAAGGTTAGAAAATGTTATACTAGGCAGAACAGAGCAGGTTAAGAGCAGTGGGGGATTCAATTTTTTTTAACTACCGGTTCTGTGGGCATGGCTTGGTGGGCATGGCAGGGGAAGGATATTATAAAATCTCCAGTCAGAGGTGTTATTTTCTGGTTCTCTGAACTACTCAAAATTTCTGCTACCGGTTCTCCAGAACTGGTCAGAACCTGTTGAATACCATCTCTGGTTAAGAATGTAGTGAGTGGCATCAGGAAGTGTGGTTATGGTACTGTTTTAGTTTACTGCTCCTGGTGTTTTATTTATTGTTTTTTATTGTTACATATGTTGTTTTAATTTTGGATTATTGTTTTATAAAAGCATTTCCAATTTATAGCATGTAAGATGTATAATTAATTAAATATATACAGCTAGTCTATGACTTACAACCACAATTGGGACTGGAATTTTGGTTGTTACTCTTTGCAGAGATATTTTGAGGCATCATGTGACTCAATTCTATGACTGTTTTAAAATGGTCATTAAACAAGTGAGCATGTTCATTAAGCAAACTACAAGGTCGTGTGTGTCACAAAATGCAATTGCATGACTGTGGATATTGCAACCAGTTGTAAATCCAAGCTGGTTGCCAAGAATCCAAAATGCAATCACATGACCGCTGGAGTAATAAAGCTGTCATAACTTTGAAGATGGATCATAAGTTATTTTCTTTAAGTTCATCATAACTTTGAATGTTATTAAGCTGAGTTGTAAGTTGGGAACTAACTATAATTCTGGCACCTGAGCATAAAATTTATTTTTCAAATGTCTAAGTAAGTCATTCTTACTTCATTCTTTTGTTAGTCCATGTTGTAACTGGAATATTACATTTACCACTGTATTTAATATATATATTAAAAGATAATGCTAAATCACCTGAAATAATTAATCAAACAGCAACAGTGACCCTCAGTGTCCATTTCAGTGCCTGCCAAATATTTATTCTGGAAGGTACATTTTCTTTTTTTCCTGAAAAGTGGGGCTTTATTTTATCAAAACTTCAGCTGAAGTTTCACAACATTATGAAAAATAAACAAAGCCTCATTTTTCTAGCTTTCTGATTCTATAAATCTCTTAGCTAACATGTGGCTTGCATCCTACCATGGATTCTTTTAAGAACAAGAGCCTTGTTTGTTGCTATAGAAATGCATAGAATTTGTCCCTACAGAAATGCATAAACAATTATTTTACATTTCCTACTCTTTCTCTTTACCTGAGAAGGTGTAAACTGTTTTTAAATGTAAGATGAATGGGAAATCTTACAGAAGTAAAGAATTCTGAACTTTCTGGTATTTGATATAGGAAGTCCCAGCTTTAACACAGTATATAGATTTTTAGGTCAGAAAATAAAAAAAAAACTTGGGTGTATCTTCCTATTCCATATTAACAATTATTAAACATTTTTAACTATTAAGAATTTATTTGATTTGATTTATTTGATTTGTCAATCACTTACAAGATAGTAGGTATAAGTATATACACAGTTATGAATACATGAAATGGGTACATATAAGAAAAATAAAAGAAACAATAGGACAGGGACAGTAGGCTCGTTGTTGCACTTATGCACCACCCCTCTTAGGAAAAGGGTGAGGTCAATAGTAGACAGTCTAAGGTTAAAATTAAATTTTAAATAAGGTTAAGGTTAAATTGCTAATGATTGCCTAATAAAATAACATATCAACTTATAAGTAAACAGGAACCTTACTCTCTACCTAGCACTCTTCATCCTTTTTTATTTTGAAAGAAAATTTAAAAGCATCATATTGAATGAGTAGTTTTCATTCATTACCTGGACAATGAACAGCTGGCATAAGATAAATTACATCTCACAAAGACAGAAAAGGATATATTTGGCTAAAGCATAGCAAATTTGTTTCAGAAAGCTTTAATCTGAGTTCTGGGAGTAGGTAGAAGGAGTGTTGGAAATCCATGTTATAATTTCAGATAAGGATTTGCACATTTTAAGAAAAACAAGAGAGGATAACTAAAGTAGGACCTATTACATCACCTAATGAAAAACCAAAACTTTGTCTCATAAAGGTCATAACCCTCTCAGAATATGGGAAATAAGCAAGATGAGTTTGAACTCCTAGTGCAGGAACGGAAATATGATTTAATAGAAAAATAGAGACTTGATGAGATGATTCTCATGACTGGAATATACATCAGGAAGGATACAAGTTGTGAAGAAGAAAAAAGAAGAACAGAAGAAATAGAAAGAAGAAATATTCTGAAAATGTCGACACGTGCCAAAGGAATGATCTTGATGACACTCTTGAGACTAAGCAGAAGGAAGAAAGAAAGGAGTATCTTTGTTCATATCACCTAGCTAAGGAGAATATGTGCATGAAAGTTTCTAAAAAACAAAGTAGAGTTTGATAATAAAACTATCCAACTCTTTTGATATTAGTGAAGTGGTAATGATGGAAGAGATTAATGCAGTCAACTCCCCCCCCCCACCTCCAGGGAATTATTCACCTGTGTTCCTGCCAATTTTCTGTTTGGAGGGTGGAGGAAAACATAAGGGAACCGACTTTCCTTTCCTTGATCCTAACTAACAGGAAAGATTTTGAGGGCAAAGTAGAAGTAGTGTAAACTTTCTGGGGAATCACAATTTTTCACAAAGTTTCCTAGTTGGAATTTTTGATACTATGGGAACTAAAGCTAAGCATAGTCAAACTTATACCTTGGATCTCAAAGAAACCAAACTTATAAATACACATAAGTGACACCTGGGAATTAAAAGGGGGGTTTAAAGTGTTGAGTTTGGCGAATTGAGCCTACATCCTTGCAAGTTCTGAAACAGCAGGAAAGTGTTTTTAAAAAGACATGTCAATCTGTTCATGAACCACAAAGTCATTGCATATAACAGATATATATCAGTTCTTATGAAATATTTCTTTCTTAGTTTAAAGTCAAAAGAATGTAATTGTTTTAAAAGTCAAAACTCTCTTACAATTCCAGGGCTCAGCAAATGTGCCCATTGGTAAGGGCATCCCATATGCGTTAACCTCAAGCAATCAGAGCCAAATTGACTATTGCTAAGATTTGTTGGGAACAGTATTTCTATTAAAGGCCCATGGGGTTATACTGTGAACAGATGTAGTGAAAAATAACATACTCCTATAAACAGTAGTATCTACAGGGATGGGCGGGATCAAATTCTGTAAAATGGAGGGTATGATGTGGTGATCTATGCTCCCCCCCTATTTTATAGGTTCTTCAATTTCACCCAAACATCACTATATATATATTGAAAAGGACAGACCATCAATCATAGTGCTGTCTCTGCCATCTTGCAGATTTTGGGCCTTTCCTGTGAACACCGTGACTATATAGATATCTATTGAGAATTAAAGCATACTCAGTGTGATTGTGCTTGTCATAATTCACAACACATTTTTTAAATTTTTTTCATGTTTAACAGAGTTTGCTGTTTTGGAAATGAACTTGAACCTTTGTTATCTGACATACCATATATTTCTGGTACCTGTGCTAGACATATAAAAATTTCACAAAACCCTCCTTAGAAGAATCTTATATGTTTTCTATCCAATTAATGCATATCACTAACCTGGTAGCCCAATCCAGCTGCCTTCTTTGTACAAAATCAAAATTTCTGCAGCATCAGGGTTTCTGCCGCATGTGTGCCTCTTCCTGCATGATTACATATTAATCAAGTGTCACATTGCAGATGCTCACTGCGGTCCATGGTGCAAAGAAACAGAAGCAAATGTGCCAGTGAATCCATTTTTACCCACTTTCCTCATGTGATGGGGAAGACATGAGCAGAAACTCAAAGAGGACTTAAATCTGCTGATGGACCTTGGCAGCATTTTATATTGTGTGTGTGTGGGGGGGAGATTAACCGTAAGTTGTGATTAATTAGTATGCCTATCACAATGATCTTAGAACTCAAGGGATTGTGGCCAGTAATACTGCAGACCTCTTCTTGCATTAGAAGTGACAGACCATCTGGTGAAATGGTATCAACAGTAGTCCATTATTTATATCTATGTACATTTCTAGATGGAGTTACAGTATTGTTTTTTTACTATAAGCAGTTGTATTTCTGAGATGCAAATGGATTGTGATCTTTTTCTGCTACTGCTGACTATTATAATATTTCACTTTCTCCTTTTTTCTTCTTCTCTCCTTTTCTGTCTGGGAGCTAAATGAGATGACACTAATTTGTATTCAGAAGACATTATCTCAAAAAAGTTTTGTGTTGCAGGTTCCTGGGCAGTTGCCCATGAAATGATCACATCTTTGTAACTGTTTAATTTTAGTCCATAACAGAAAGCCATTAGAGAGTAGCCAACGGCTGAAACAGGCAAGTAGTGTTCCGTGTCTCTCATTTTATAGGTTTCCTCTTGAATTAATAACTGAATATGTAAAAGAGAAGGGGAAAAATACCCCAAAGGTATATTTCCATTTGGTTTGAACATTATTTTTCTTGACTATACCTGCAGCCTTGTCTTGATCTTGCTGTCCCGATGTAACCTACAAATACTTCATTGCCTGACAGTCATAAGAGTTGATGAGTGTGCTGTGAATCACGGAATACTCTAGCAAAATCTTCACTTCCCTCTATGGATTAAGGCCAAACTGTTTCTTCCTTGGTAAAAATGAACAAAAGCTCCATGCTATAGAAGCCATATCAAGGATTTTGTGCAAGATAAACCCGGGGAGTGGGGGGGGGGGGAGAGAAATTACTATGATCAAAACAAGAGTTTTGTAAACTGTAATTATTTATTGCCAGAAAATAATTGTGGGTTGTCTTTAAGAGTTTAAAATCTGTCAAGTGGCTTCCAACAATCAATATGCAATAAACAATAGTGACATAATCATTAAAAAGGAACCAGTGATTTTACAAAACAAAGTTGAACCAGGAAAAGTTTTATATTGATTTGGAATGGATATAATTCCATCTCTGAGGGAAGTGGGCAGTTTCAAAATATGAAATATAAATAAACAATTCCAACAATAGATAGACACCATTGCATATGATCCATTTAGCTCAATTACTAAATTAAAATTAACTTAAAATTCAGTAAATATTTTCAGCAAGAATTGCTCTGTTTAGCAACCCTGTAAAACATATATCTTCAAAAGGAAACACACACATCTTAGACTTTGGTTAATGCAGTTATATGACCTGATGTACCCCAGTTGGCTACACATTCTGCCAAAATGGGATCAATTGGTCAATTAACTTAGCAAGCAGTCCTATCCCCTTCATCCAGGAATAGGTAAATCACAAGATAACCCTTGTTGGAGCTTCCTGTAGGAAGGCATTTTTGATAGTCATTAATAAACATTAGGCATAGAAACAGTTTGAACAGGGTTCAGCTTTCTATATTTTCCCAGTTTCTGTTGATAGATACTGAAATTCTTCCATAATTACTGATCCCTGAACTAACACATGCATAATTAAATGAGCAAAATAAGTTAATGAATGAGTTTGCCTAATCCACTGAGCCTAAGTCAAGCTGTGATCAATTGGCTGAACACTCTGTTTGTGTCCAGATGATCCAAGAATGTTCCATAGAAGAAAAAGTTAAAACAGTCTAATAATAAAACAATTGACAATTAAACAAAAGGATAAAATAGTGAAAGTACACTATTAAGCTTCACCATGATTAAAATTAGTTTATCAAAAGTTAAAAATATTAACATGAAGAAGTTTGCTTGTTCTCAAGGCAGCCATTGCTCTCTAGCACAATATATGAATTTATCCTCTATGACATGACCCATTGAGTAGGAGTCTCAAATGCAACAAAACTTTGCATAGTTGCATGTCACTGGGGGGGGTGGGGGGTGATTAATTTAAGAAAAGAGGAAAGCAGTGATTTCCTCCTGTGTACACCCTACATCATAAATCATTTAAATGTTCCTTAACATTTGACTGAGCAAAAACCTCCAGTTTTCTTGGAAAGATTTTCAGAAGTAGTTTGCCACTGCCTCCTAGGGCTGAGAGATCTGGCTCAAGATTACCCAATTGGCTTTGTGCCTATGGAGATACTAGAATTCACAGTCTTCTAGTTGCCAGTCTAATGCCTTAACCATTACATCAAACAAGCTCTCATTTATTTCTTTATCACTGCTCATTCTTGACAAGTGCAGATTCTTGATAATGTGTGTTGGGCAAAAAGGGATGGTGAAAAAATTGTCCTGATAATCAGTAGAAAATGTGGAAACAAGTATTAAAAAGAAAATGAAGGAAAGAATTAACCTAATGCCACTTTACATGTTACATCCATTTGATTTCTTCTAAAGAAATAGAAGTTTCAGAACACTTTTGAATACGACATATATGCTTCCACTTTTTTAAAGCAACCATTTAGACAGCCATTGGAAAGGGAAACACATGGCTAAGCCCCTCGAAGAAGAGATTACAGTGAGCTTCTATTTAATACCATTCAATCCAACATACAGCTGAACAGAAACTTGGCTATTTGGGAAAGATTTGTAGCAGGTATCTCCATTCCCCCACCACCAGCCTCCTACCATATGGTTTCCAAGATGGCTTACTTTTCTTTCAAGCTGTTAGGGCTGTCAAGATGAGGCAAAGCAGTTCATGTAGTTGGATATATGAACAGATGCAGACAGTCACTAACCTCTTGGCTAAGGATGGCTGAATCTGTCAAGTTTGATTCAGCTCAAATTTTCATCTTTTCCCATCTTAAATCCATTCCATCCTATTTCTACGTTAGTTTGTGTATGTTCCTTGCGCAAACAGATATTTGTGTGTGTGTGTGTGTGAGTGTACTTTCATTTCTCTTAATAAATGCATTTGCATATGCAAAAGAAAATCCTTACATTGCAACAGATTTTGTTAACATAATTAGGACTTGATATATCAAGGTGCTTGCAGAAAACAAGTGTCAGCCTCACTACCTAGACCAAACCAGGAAATCAATCATGGGAAGGCTGAAAACACTTTTACTGAGATTGTCTCCTCTCATTTCTCGTGTTCCAGTACATTGAGGAGACATCTGCCTAAGCATCTTCCAAATATTATCTTCTTGCTCTGGACTTAAAAATGTTTCAACCTCTTTTGCCTATGTAATACTTTTAATATATTACCATCAAGGCAATTTTCCTTAGCTCCCTACACAACAAGTGACAAACGTAATAAGCATACTGTGGGTTGGTTTTCTTTCAGCATATTTATCACTCAACTACCTTCTTCCCTGGGATATGTTAGACGTGGTATGTTGTAGAAATGCAAAAATATAGCATATAACCATATTACCTGGTCACTTCTTGGTATTGTTGACTCTATTATCAGTTTTGTAATTTTCTGGGTAATAATTGCATTAGCTAATTTTTCTCCAAGAAACTCTTAGCTTGGGGCAATTAGAAGCTATAGTCATTTGTGGTTACCATAGGATGATTAATGGTAGCAATTAACACATTCAGATGTTCAAGTCACTGTTGTGCATAATATAGCATTTATGTGCTAACTCATCCTGGTTGTTTTTAGTAATACTAGCAGCTGTGGAAGATTATGATGTGTCAAAATTGTGGAGAATAATAAAGATGTATACATTTAAAGCACATCTCATGTGATATGAATGGGACTGCCATAAAATCACTATTTAAACCAGAAAAAGCTAATCTAGTGAAATTTTCAAGAACAGTTAAAGGTATGGATAATTGCAGTAGTGCTAATATCTGAAACTAATATTATTTTTCTTGAAAAATAACATGTGTCTATTGCATTAAAATTAGGTTCAACATATTGTTCAACTTTAGAATAGTACAGTCTATATTAATTTTTTTAGTTTACTGGTCGTAGAGGTCATTCTACTCACAAATGACTCTTTAATCATGTATATCCCAATATTAGCACACTAGATAAAAGACATACACTCTACTACAATAACAAAAGTATAATATCAACATGTGTTGCATATAAATAATAGGAACATTTCTAAGTCAAGCTAAGAAATTTCACTTTCAAGGGACCATTACTACTATCACATTCTAACTCCCAGGTTACAGTGTAATAACCACAGTTTAATGCTCCTTCTGAACCTCAACCAGCTGCGACTTGTTTCATGGTGGGAATTATATTATATAGAAGGGGAAGCCTTGGAGAAACCTTACTTCCATGATATCTGAAGATGCTATTTTCTGAATGAAGGGATATGTGGGAAGCACATTGAACCAGATCTTATTGGATGAGTAGATAATGTTGGGACTGTGCACTTTTGCAGGTTCTCAGCCATGATGGGTTTAAGGATGGCAACCAGTACCATGAATTGCACCTGGAAGCCCACAGGCAATTAGTTCAGCTATTGAAAAAGTGATGCATTCTGGACCAGCTGTAAAGGTTCTTCAAGTATAGCTCTAGTCCAGTTAAGAAGTGATTGAGGTATGAATATTCCAGGATGGGTCATGGCTGATGGACTGTTTGTTCCTTATCATACATTGCTTTTTCTCTGGCACTAGAGTAGACTTCCCTGTAAGTTTGACATACTAGTTGAGATTTATAGGAGCTAATGGAAAATACAATATGTTCAGAGCATCATATTTGATACAGAATGAAGTTGATACTAGAAATATAGTGTACTATGTTGACCTGCAGATGTGAACCAAGGAGAATTTTATAAATGAATAATTTTCCAGGAATTGGAATTGTTGTGCAATCATTTATTACTTATATTGTATATTCACTGTGCTATTTTTATTATAAAGCAATTTAAATTATAATATAAAATAGGCATGTGATGAAGCTCTGTTCCTCTCAGGATTCAGTAAGCAGAATTTACTATCAGCTTACATGCTATTTGTTATAATATGCTATTTATTACTGATTATTTCCAACATCAACAAATAAATGCAAAGGAAGACAAAACAACAGGATTCCAGTTTAGACTGAGATGATCAAAACAACAACTGAATGAAAAACTACTGGTGACTTTCTATCGCTGCACCATAGAGAGCATTTTAACATACTGCATCTCTGTATGGTTTGCCAATTGCACAGATAAGAAAGCACTCCAGAGGGTTAATGTCACTGCCCAGAAGATCATTGGTTGCCCTCTCCCCTCTTTGGAAGAGCTTTATAGCTCTTGCTGCCTTAAGAAAGTTCAAAACATTCTCAAAGATCCATCTCATCCTGGGAACCCCTTTTTGAACTATTACCATCTGGCAGATGGTACAGAATAATAAAAACAAGGACAAATAGGCTGAAAAACAACTTCTATCCTAGGGCAGTAGCTCTTTTGAATTCTGCTTTATAGTGCAATGTTGGTGTGGTGTCAGGAGTTTCCAATTCAATGTATGAAGGGTGAAGGAAGTGTGTTTGTGTTTATTTTCATGGTCATGGTCATGATGTGCACTGAAGATGGTGTTTGATTTTGTTGTACGAGGTGCAATGACAATAAAGTAAAGTAAGTAAGTAAGTAAATAATAATTAAGTTTTTATTATATCAAAAATCAGTAATTTTTTCTTGGCATATATATTGTTATTCATAAGGGATCTTATGGTTCCAATCAGTGCAAAGAATATTTTAGGCTATCTTTTAAAATTGCAAGGAATATGAAAAACTCATATTTTCTGATTGTATTTTCTTAACAATAAAGCAGTTCTCTAAGAGGATGGATTTTTTTTTAAAAAAAATCTAGACCAAAAGATCGGTACAAATTAAAATGTTGATAGGTGTAATATATTCTTATATTTAAAATAAAACATTATATGACCTTTTTCACATTAATCTTCAAAGAGCTAATGTATTGATGCAAGCTGTTCAACTTTATATTAGCTTATTTTTTTCTCTCCTAAAATGTACTCAGCATTTTAAAGAAGAAAGCAGTAGCATGAAGTCTAGGGCAGAGCATGATCGGTCAATGTTATTAAAATAAATGGAACAATTTACTTTTTTTAAAAAAAAAAGGTAATTGTTTATTTTACAAGTTGCTGGAAATAATGAGTAGCTGCAATATTGAGATAGCTAGCATTTAGAATGTACACAGTGGCTAATATCTACAACTAGATGCTGCAGTGATACTATTAACTCTGGGTCACCTACTCTGTAAATATTGTCCTGAAATAGGAATTAACATCCTGTATACAATTCTGCCTTCCTCTTTCAGACTTTACTTTAGTGGTTTATCTTGGAGCTACTATACTTTAGTGGTTAGCATGCTGGACTAGGGCCAGAAAAATCCAGATTCAAGTCTGCATTTGATCATATTTGACTTTAGCATATGCTTCACATTCTTATGGGGAGAGATTACTGCACTTGGTGTAAAGTTTAGGAAGTGGGGTTTGATGCTATACTTTCTGTGTATCTTCCCTCATATTGGAGAACACATGTCTGCTTAGATAAAGAATGCCCAAAACTTCCCTTCCTTTTATAAATAGTTGAAGGTGTAGCTGTGCTACTGCACATTCAAGATCAAATGGAGTGCGGTCTTTTAAATGGATTGCCAAAGGTTGTTTCTTCTGCCTTTTTATTAGATTTCTTTTTTTAAGCTGCCTTGAGTTCAGGGGAAATGGGCAGTATATAAAACCATGCAATGAATAAGTAAAAGGAAGTTCACAATATGACTTTGGGCCAGGCATTATTTCTCAGCCTAACCTTGGTGCCTGGGAGGGGGAAAAATGAAAAGGAGAATTTTTGTACACAAGCTAAATTCCTCATTCTAAGAAAATAAACTATGAATTATTAATACAGGCTTATTCTATGCTTTTATGAGTTTCTTAAATCAGAACCTTCAGAACCTTTCCAGATTAGATAATTTGTGATATTGCAAATGGTAGAACTTTGGATGATTGTATATAGCTTTTACCAATTTGTTCCCATTCGAAAGTATTAGACAAAACTACTATTATTTTAACACTTCAGGGGCAAAGGTCATAGCAGCCAAACATTTTGGAAGTTGGAGCCCACAATATCTTCCTTTATGCAGAGTATTGAATTATCAGGGTTCACAAATCAGGGTTTGGTAAATTCATGTTTCTTTTTTACACAGGAACACATTGTTGGCATTCAAGAAAGCTACTAAGAGCTCTTGCTCTTGGTTTTTCTGAAAAGCCTGTGGAGATTAATGGTATGGTCTGGATCCTTCTTGTTGTAGGACAGAGATGGGGAACTATGCCCCCCCTTATGACTTATGAACTTCAATTCCCAGCATTCCTGAGTCAGCATGGCTGGCTAAGGAATTCTGGAAGTTGAAATTCATAAATCATAAAAGGACCATAGCTCCCCATCCTTATTATAGGCAATGGTTGCTTAGGAATTTGAGGTATGGTTATTTCTTTTAATTCTGTATTTTTTTTTCCGTGAGAGTCAGTGACACCTAGTTTGGGAACTGAGTGGCATATAAATTGCAGAAATCAATTACAAAAATAATTCATTTTTAAAAATCAAAATACTCTTGCAAAACGATCAAACCTAATGAGATTTTGATGACGCCGCTTCCACATCTAGTGAGCTTATGGACAGGAACAGTTATAAACTGGAGGGGATACTTTGAAACCTCATTGACAGACTCCTTCTATCATAATCCAGTAAAAAGTAATAGATTGTTCCCAGTCAGGCTGAAGTTCCTAACACTCTCTAGCCAATTTCAAACTTTTTCCAGGCTGTGGAAGCATTTATTTATTTTTAAAGAACTCCTGATCAAAAAACAAAGCTATAGTGACAGAAGATTTACCTGTTAGTTGCTTTTTCCCTTAGTTTTGCACAGAACCCCATCAAGTTAGAGTTTGCAGAGTACAATTTGAAAAACTCTACTGGGGATCCATGAGCTTTGTCCATCTACCCAGGACGTTGAAGAATGTGGCTTCCAATATCTTACTCGGAGGCCAGATGTGAACTCTCACCCTTAATAGCAAACTTTTGCTTTGCAAAAAAAAATAAAAAAAATCCAAAAGTCAGATTGACAAATGTTTTTTCTCACAACATATTTTTTTTTGTGTGGGGGAATTTAAAAGTAACAGTTCTTTGCAAACCAACACAAACAGTGCTTACATTTTTGTACAGTAGTAATTTCTCACAGATGGGTAAATATACTTACTTGAATGGTTAGAATGTGCCGGTTTTAATTTACAATTAAACAACTGTGCAAGTGTTCAGTTAACAGTTTGGTCCCAGCGTAATTTTAACTTTACTGAACAAGTGTGTGAAGTGAACAAAATTCCGTGTCACTTAAGACTGAAAAAAAAAGACTCATTTTTTATCTTTTGCATCCCAAAGAGATGAAAGGAATATCTGTTTCCTTAACTCTTAAAATGAAGGCTTACTTTCAGGGGCGGGATTCAAATTTTTTAACAACCGGTTCTGTGGGCATGGCTTAGGTGGTGAGCATGGCTTTGTGGTCATATGACTGGTGGACATGGCTTGGTGGTCATGTTGTTGGCTGGGCGTGGCCAACTCAACATCACTCACATCGAGGCACGCATCTCCTTGCCTGGCCTCTCGTGACTGTGGGGATGCTGCAATAGTCGTAAGTGTGAAAAATGATCATAAGTCATTTTTTTCAGTGCTATTGTAACTTTGAATGGTTACTCCACACAAGCAAAGTACCAGCAAAGGAGGGGAAAAACAACTCCAGAGAAGTTCCTGAGATAGGAAGTCTAGTCCTGCCAAGAATGTAATAAGGGTTAACGGAGAGGCAGTTTCTGTAAGCAACACCAGAATGTTTCCTTCCTGCCTTCCTTACAGGATTAGGCTAGTAATTTCTTCTAACAACCAGTTCTCCAAACTGCTTAGAATGTTAACAACCGGTTCTAGCAAATAGGTGCGAACTGGTAGAATCCCACCCCTGCTTACTTCATGTATGCCTTTTGGAAAGATTCCCCAAGCACAGGAAGGATAATGGGCCTTCCTTCCAGCTTTGCATCTGGATGTCTGAATCTGGAATTATCTAGGCTGTGCCATGACATTTGTATAAAACACCAAAGTAAGCCTTGAGCACTGCCTGAACTCTCTAAGATCAAAATGTGGCAGCTGGCCAACTGCAGCAGTGTGAGCAGGAGGGCTCTGAGTACTTATCTGCTCACTAAAATAGAAGAGGATAGGTATGCAATGATAAGGGGAGGCACAGTGAGTCTTTCCACTTCCTCTAATGGGTACTCCATCATATCATCTGCATTAAAAAGAGGCTGCCTAATCAATATTCACAGCATCCAGTACAGCTAAAGCCTTTTATTCCTTGCCCATCCATCAATGGAATTCTAAGAGAGAGACTCTGGTCAAATGAGTACAAATTCTAAGCATTCTGCCTACTTCTTTCCGAGAATGATAATTCTATAGGTACTTTGGTGTTTGCTTCAATGTCAAAACGTGAGGGAAATAGCTTGACGCATTGCTTTCTAATGTAGCTTTTTAATTCCAAATTCAAAGCTAAGAGTTAATTTCAGATTGTATATTCAGCTGTTGTACATTTGAAAAATCTGACCATCAGAATTTTTTTGTTGGAGAAATTGAGAGGAAAAGCGACAGACTTCTGGACTGTCTGATCAGTCCATTGGTCTTTCTGTTCCTATATTATTGCTTCAGCTCATGAGTTTTACAAAGCTACCAAACTATTAGTCATAAAATTTTCTATTTCATTAAAAAGTGCCAACTTAGTTTACTATGTGCATTTCCAATACAAAGCCCAATGGCTAATTTGCAAAACAAATTTGACCAGATGTCTGATCTGATTATCTTGTGAATGATTATGTGATATTTGGTCTTCCTTTTATCTTGCCTTGTCTTGTTTTATCTTTTTCCTGCCTTTACACTAAGGGCACAGTTCACATCATACAAAGGGCAAAATGCAAGAAATATAGTTGGATGACTGGACATATTTACTGGATCAGATACAGTTCCATTTTCTGGAATTTATTTGGTGGGACTTAGCTAAGGGGGAATCAATTGCATCCCAAAATATATTGGTCAGTGTAATTGGTCTCAGAAATTACAATTGACTATGCGCAATCACTCTTCTTCATGTACAAATCAAATGTGAAAGAATGATTACATCTTAAACACTCCCAACTTCATCACAAGTGTGGTTTATTTCAAAATACATTCCTGCCGATAGACTTTGGTTTACATTGCTGAGATACTGGCTTTCACTCCCTTGCAATGGAATTCAGAAAAAAAAATCAATAACAATTTT
This sequence comes from Bungarus multicinctus, assembly GCA_023653725.1. Taxonomy (NCBI): domain Eukaryota; kingdom Metazoa; phylum Chordata; class Lepidosauria; order Squamata; family Elapidae; genus Bungarus; species Bungarus multicinctus. The sequence continues at coordinate 64,452,046 of CM042836.1, read as the reverse complement.
TTTTCTGTCATTATAAATGCCTTATTTATTTTTTACTATAAAGCAATGCAAAGTGTTATGTGCAAATAAAATATTACATTAAATAAAGCATGCTGGCTTGTTCCTTCAGTATATATTCAGCAATGTGTGTTTTGCCAGGATACAGCCATCAAGGACATAGCCATTCCTTAAAAATCAAATAGCCAGCTTGAGTAGATATGTAGGTAGTCCTTGACTTATGACCATAATTGAGCCCAAAATTTATGTTGCTAAATGTTGCTCAACTTAACATTTCTTAAGTGAGTTTTCTTGCCATAGTTGTTAAGTGATTAAATTAATTAGTAAGTTAGTAACGTAGTTGTTAAGTGAATCTGGCTTCTCCATTGACTTTGCTTGACCCTGGGACACAACAGCTGTCATAAATATGAGTCAGTTGAGAAGTGTCTGAATTTTGATCATGTGACTATGGGGATGCTGCCATGTAAATGTGAAAAACGATCATGTCACATTTTTCAATGCCATTGCAACTTTGAACAGTCACTCAATGTAAGTTGAAAACCATCTCAGTGATGGGATTCAAAATTTTTTACTACCAGTTCTGTGGGTGTGGCTTGGTGGGCATGGCTTGGTGGGCGTGGCTTGGTGGGCATGACAGGGGAAAAATACTGCAAAATTCCCATTCCCTCCCCACCCCACTAACCTGCATTCCAGCTCCATTCTCCTGTGCAGGGCAACCAAAGAAGACCCAGCCGATCAGCTGGGACTCGGGAAACAGAGAAGAGATGGGGGCAGAGTCAGTCAGAGGTGGTACTTGCCAGTTCTCTGAACTACTCAAAATTTCTGCTATTGGTTCTCCAGAACTAGTCAGAACCTGCTGAATACCACCTCTGGACCACCTGCATAAAGTGAGATATAAATTTAATAAAGATTGTGGAATTGCAAATGATTTCAGATATTTTGTATAAGAGCTTGAACTAGTGTTCCCCAAAAGCACCTTCTACATTTATATTCCTCATTCTTATTCAGTCCAGATTTATAGTAGGAAATCCCAAAGCATCTGAAGAAAGTAGTAATGAAATAGAAGCTCTTTTGCAAAAGAGAAAAGCCGCCGCTAAACTGGAGGCAGTTTCTGACACAATATTTATTAGAACCTTTTTTTGTTATTGGGTGTGATTTTTCTGTTAGGAACATTCACTGACATTGCAGGAACTTATTAAAAAATGTCCCTTTTATATGCTGCTGAGGGGAAAAAATAGAGACTTGGAGTATCAATATGTTGAATATCAACTTTTCTGTTTTTTTTTTTTTTAATCCTCTGTGAAGAACACAAAATTTAATTGATCTTGGCAAAATGAAGAAGACCTAAAATGCCAAAAGAAAGAGATAGAAGCTATGCATTTTTTTTTTCTATTTTCACTTTTCATTCTCAATTGTTTTTGCAATCTATTTTTCTGATTTGCTTCAGAGTATTTGCTGCTGAAACATGGAGCATCATTTTTCATATTATGTGTCTAGTGGCACTGAGCCGGAAGATGTGACTGTCAAATGAAAATCACATACCAAGTATAATAGAGGTGAAGGGGGAGGGGAAATATCATCTTAGCATGAGGAGGAAAATGCCTCACACGTCCTGGAGATGTTACATTTGAACACTGTGTTCTCAGATTGTTATAAGCATCGAAAATAAGAATGTGAAAAGGAATTAAACTTCTTTTTCAAAGAAATAGCAATTTCCAAATATCTATTGACATATAATTCCATGTCTGGTGTTAAATATGCATGTTAATTATGCACTGTGCATTAAGTTAGGCAAAGAAAATGAACAGTATTAATTTCTGCAATACATGGAGAAATAGCCAAATGCAGAGAAATGTAAAAATTAAAAGAGGAAGCAGCGAACGACATTTGTTGATTAATAAATTAAATAATTGATTATATTATCGTAAAAATAAGTAAATATGGAAAATTGTTTTCTGCTTCCACTTCTTCACTCACCTTGGACTGATTTTTGCTTTTTGGTTATGCATTTACCATCACTTATTTATCTATCTGTTTTTATTGTTACTGATGACTATATACATTTTTAGCTTTCCTGAATTTAGGTTTGCTGACATTTATTTAGAGCTATTTAGCTAATATTGATTTAGAACATTTTCTCTATTCTGTACAGTAGTGGATTTGTAAGCTGTACAGATGCAGATAGCTAAACTCAACAAAACATCAATACAAAGTATTTATTATTGGTTCATCAGGTATCTTCATCACTCACATTTGTGATGAAGTTCTTCATTATGTCTAATTCCTTTGCATATCTTCCTTGTAGATAAAAGATGGTTATCTCCTAACCCATCTCGTAGCAATAGAAAGCAGCTGCCATAAGTTAGGGAATTCAGGCAAAAGTGAGGAAAACTACCCCAACCCATCAATGGTCAAATTAGTGACTAATTGGGATTACAGATGTGGCCACGTGGCATGAACTACATTTCCCACAATACCTTTAACTACATTTACCATGATGTATTCCCTTAAGGGGACAGCTCATATTTGCTACCTAACTATCCAATTCCCATACACAGGATTGCTTCATATTGGGTTGTCTGTGGGAAGAAGAATGGAATAATAATGAGATACGGGCTATGACGGATATTCTGACCTTCCGGCGCGCAATGAAAACCCTGCTTTTCGAACAGGCCGGCCTGGCCCAGTAACTATGTTTTTTGGTTTTAATTAATCTAAATTGGGGTTTTATTAGTTTTAATTTTTAACTTAAATTTTGAATAGACAGCCGGATCTAATTATTTAATTTATTTTTAATCGTATTTATTGTGTATTTATTGTATGCTTTTAGTAGGCTGTACACCGCCCCGAGTCCCTTTTTGGGAGAGGGAGCGGTATAAAAGTGTGATAAATAAATAAATAAATAAATAAATAAATAAATAAATAAATAACAGCAAAAACAACATGTGTGCAATGTTTGCCAATTCTGACACACTACAGTGCCCTTGGAATAATGGGAGCAACAAATTATACAAACATTACAACACTCACTCGTTCTCCCATTAGGCAGAATGAGGCAGCAGCTGGACAGAAGAAATGCTGGGGAACAGCAGTGGTAATGTTTTTGTTGTGAGTATCCTGATCCCCTAAATTTGCTAACCCTTATTCAAGTGGGTTCCTAGTCAGTATTTATACATAGAATTAAGAAGGGGTGCAAAATAGCATTTGAAAGAGCAGCAAAATGGGCCAGTGTTCATCTTTCCATCATCATCTTTGACATGGGAAACTATAGCTATCCTAAAAAAAGGTTTCAAAAAGAATAGTCACAAATTGGGACTGAAATCTCAAGAAACTTCCAGATAGGAAGAAAGAGCCCAGAAAACTGTTTATATTTGCTCCACAGCAGTATACATTCTTTGTAGAAAGCTTATTTGAGGTGTGAAACAAAACAGAGCATGCTAACAAAGTATTTATTCTCCATCTGGCTCTCAGACTTACATATCCAAATGATGACAGAAGCAAATGTAATGCAATAACTTTTTGGAGACATAGCTTTAGAAATATCTTAGTAGTAGACAAAGAAAAAATGATAGATAGATAGATAGATAGATAGATAGATAGATAGATAGATAGATAGATAGATAGATAGATAGATAGATAGATAGATAGATAGACAGACAGACAGACCACAGACAGACAAACAAACAGATGACAGACCATGCATACCTATATGCATACATATGCATACACCAAAGCCACAGACTTAAAACACCAGAGGGCAATCTTCTCTTGTGTCATGAATAAGAAGATAGAGATAAAGGCCTAAAAATTCATACTGCATAAAAGTGCATCTATTTTTCCACATCCCCTATTTTTGAAACATACAGTCATACAGCAGTTTGCCACCGTACTGCATCAGCTTGAATGCTATAAAGCTCTGCATGATTTATAGCAACTAGTTGGCCCAAAGTATTTTTGTTATCACTATTACATTTTATGGTAAATCATAGCTGCACTGTCAGCAGATGCACAATATTGGATGGATAAAACTGAAAATCTCCAGTGTATGCCTCCTCAAGAAAACATACCATTATAAAATAAGACTTGCCAGCCTTTTCACCACATTTTTATTTTTTATTTTTACTTTAGAATACAGAAGATTTGTAAATCCTAGATAGGTGTTAAAAGAACACCATGGCAACACATTCCACCTCAAATAGAGTTTTCATGTATGTGAATAACAGAAAACCGTTGCAGCCTATTATTGGATAATATGTGATGAAGAAAGCAATATCCGATCTGTTTTATAAATGAGATATAATTATCTTATTCATTTACTAAACTCACATAAATTAGCTTTGTTTGCTCCAGTTTCTTAGCTAGTATTTTTTATTTCTCATTGAAGGATAGGGGAAAACACTGCCCTGCACTCCTCTTTTCACTCCTGAAAGTTTAGTAAAGGGGCAGGAACCAACACATGCTCAGTTTGCATTTATTCATTCTCTCACATAACAAAAAAGAGGAGGAAAAAAAGGACTGGCTGTAATAGATAGAGTAGATCAACATCATTTGTATCATAGACTTGAACTTCAGTAAAACACCATCAAAAATTATTTTTGCTATAAATTTATGACAAGTTTCACTTTAAAGTACATTTAGACTTTGACTTATGACCAGTTGCTTATTGATAATTCAAACTTACGATGAAGTTCAAAAAAGCAACCCGTCCTGGAAGGTACAACTTTCTGGGGTCATGTGATCTTATTCAGGGTGCTTGGAAACTGAGTTATGTTTACGACCAGTTGTAGTATTGTGCAAAATCACAAATTTACAACTGTTTTTGCTGTTTTCAGAGAGAAAATGGCAAGAAATGCCCATTAGATATGCTGGATCCACTTAATGGCCATGTTTTGCTTAATGACATGATTAATCTGTTAATCTTCTCATCACTCCTTATCATCCATCCCCTCCCACTTGTGACTGTATGACTGTAACTTTGTCGCTTGTATCCTTACAATCTATATTGAATGTTTCCTAGTATGATTTGATTGCTTATTGTACCCTATGACTATTATTAAGTGTTGTACCTTATGATTCTTGACTCTTGACGAATGTATCTTTTCTTTTATGTAGAGCATTTGCACCGAAGACAAATTCCTTGTGTGTCCAATCACACTTGGTCAATAAAGAATTCTACTTCTACTTCTACTTCTTAATGACCATTGTAAAAGTGTTCCCAAAATCAGGACAGGTCACATGGTGAGTCGCTTAATGACCACAATAACTTATGACCACAATTCCAGGCTCAGTTGCAGTTATAAGGATTACCTGCAAAGCAGGAAACATATAGCTATCTGTGAGAAGGGGCTTGGGATAAGCTGCAGTTACAGACTGTGATGCTAATTTGTACCCAAAGTATTCACCACAAGATCACATCTGTCCATTTATTCTGTGTGTAGGAGGTTGGACAGTTTTTGGCAAAAACACTTTTTTTCATAAATCACATTTCTAGAAGAGAAACTTGGGAAGCTGTCTCATAGTGAATGAAACTCACTTAGTTCATTACGGACTAGACAAACCGGAGCAACTCTTAGGCATCTCTATCTGGAACAGAAGGGATTAAATCTGTATGCAAAGCATAGGGGCCCTGCTCCTGAACTACTACTCTTTTCTTCATCTTAGACATCTTGAAGGGAGTACAAAAGGAGTCTGGGTAAATAGAACAATGTGGGAAAGATAGTACCACCCTCAGGTGGATTTGCAGTTGGCTGATCAACCACACTGAGTGGTTAGTCCTCAACAGAACTATATCTACATGAAGGGAAGCAAGGTTCTGTCTTGGATCCAATGCTCTTCAACATTTTCACAAATAACCTAGATGAAGAGACTGAAGGGTCACTCATCAAATTAGTGGATGACACTAAACTGGAAGAAATTGCTAATACTTTGGAAGACAGATTCAAAAGGATCATGACAGACTTGAGCATTGGGCCCTATCTGACAAGCTGCAGTTCAGCAGTGAGAAAAGTAAGGTCCTGCACCTAGGCAGGAAAATCAGATGTAGCATAGTCATATCTGGCTCAACAATAGTGCCTGTAAGAAGGTATCTAAGTGTCCTGGTAGACGACCACTTAAATATGAGTAAGCAGTGTTTGGCTACTGCCAAAAATGTGGTTTCAAGACTGATTTAAAGATGCTTGCCACTATTCATAGCTATCACTTCATACCTGCATTGCAAAGAAGTTGATAAATAAGCAAAGATTGCAGCGGGCTATAGACGTCCCAATGCAAACACCTCCCAAATTCCAACTCCATGTTGTGTGGAAGTATGCATCTTGCATGCTGATTGGTTCTGACTTCCTGTTGGGAGGTGAGGGAAGGCAAGGCCCATTCAAGTGGGAAATGTTATGTATTGTAGATAATTGTTAGCTGAAGCAGTGATGGGATTCACATTTTTTTACTACCGGTTCTGTGGACGTGGCTCGGTGGGCGTGGCAGGGGAAGGATACTGTAAAATCTACAGTCAGAGGTGGTATTTGCAGGTTCTCTAAACTATTCAAAATTTCTGCTACCGGTTCTCCAGAACTGGTCAGAACCTGCTGAATACCACCTCTGAGCTGAAGGGTTTATCTTGGTTAGCTGTGGGAGTGGAAAATGCTCTCTCTTGATTGGCTGTTGGCTGATTAGTTCCCATAAAAAGAGCTATGTCAGCCAAGGAGTTTTAAGTTGCCTCACAAGCAGTATTTGATTAAAGAGCTGTAGAATTTTACTCTGGCCTCATGTCCATTCTTTGCCCAGAACTTAACACAAAATATTAAACATTTGCTGTCCAAAAAAAGAACACGTATGCCTGAATGCAGCCATGTATGTTTTGTGCAGTGCATCAGAAGTCTACTCAAACTTTCAGACTGCATCAACAGAGAGATCACATCAAGATTACAGGAAGTGATAGTACTGCTCTATGCCTTACCAGTGAGGCCACATTTGGAATACTGCATCTGCTCACCGTCACCATAATGTAAAAAAGATGCTGAGGCCCTAGCAAGAGTGTAGAGAAGAGTAACAAAGATGATACAAGGTTTGGAGGCTAAGCTGTACGATGAATAGCTAAGAGAACTAAGTATGCTTAGGCTTAGGGAAGATCTGATGGAAGTCTTCCAATACTTAAAGGTCTTTTTATTTTTCAAAGTACCTGAGGGAAGGATAAAAAGCAATGAGCGGAAGCTTGACAGAGGAAGATGTGGGACCTAGAAATAAGGAGGATTTCCTGACAATGATTAATCAATGGAAGAGCTTGGAGGTGCAGGTGCTCCATTTCTGGAGGTTTTCAAAAAAGGGAGTCATTTGTTCAGGATGGCATAAGGACTCTTGCCTTGGGCAGAGGATTAGATTATAAGACCTACTAGCTCTATGATTCTATGAGATAGGAAGCCTGCCTTTGGTAGTAGGAGCAATGAGGAAAAATACATACAGTTGTATAGGGCTCAGTTGGTGCTTTCATATTGCAATTTACTCTCTTTTTCATCAACTAACAACAACAATTGTTATTTGAATTACATATTATAAAAATGTGTTTGAAATTCCATATTTACTATTGGAGTATCAGATTTCTGTTTACTATCATATTTACTGGGAAAACACAAAGGCTAAATAATAATAGAGAAAAGGCCTAGCATATCTGACACTTCCCATAACTGAGCAGCCTGTGTACAGATCTATGAAGAAAAGAGGCTGGCATTGAACAATTACGCTGATTCAGACAATATTTTTTCACTTGTTTCTTTAAAGGCTGAAACTTACGGAAGCTTATTAAATCCTTGTTCAATAATAGCCATGATTATTATGAAACTGCTGGGTAATCAAGATAGCAATAGCACTTAGACTTATATACCGCTTTATAGTGCTCTACAGCCCTCTCTAAGTGGTTTACAGAGTCAGCATATTGCTCCCAACAATCTGGGTTCTCATTTTACCCACCTTGGAAGGATGGAAGGCTGAGTCAACTTTGAGCCTGGTGGGATTTGAACTGCCAAATTGTAGACAGCTGGCTGCAGAAGTAGCTTGGAGTACTGCACTCTAACCACTGTGCCACATAGGCTCCACAAGATGACACAGAGATGCTTCTAGCCAATTACATCAAGATATTATTAATCACATTAGCAGTCATTTTGGAGCAAAAGACAGGATATAAATCTAATAATATATAAATATTTTCCTAGCTTCATCTTACAATGTAATGCTATCTTATCTAGCTCATGCCAGATGATATACAAGACATTGGGTACATTCACAGATGATTTCTCTAAACATTCAGACACTCCCCTTTTCATAGATTGCAACAATAAATAAAAATGACATGCTTCATATACATATGAAGTCTATAGATATGAAGTCTATAGTCCTTGACTTACAACCATTTATTTAGTGATCTCTCAAATTTACAACAGCACTGAAAAAAGTGACTTATGACTGTTTTTCACATGATCGTTAGAGCGTCCCCATGGTCACGTGGTCCCCTTTTATGACCTTGGTCATAAAATGGGGCAAAATTCATGTAAGAATTGTCTCACAAAGATTTTGGTCTCAATTGGGGTCATAAATTGAGGATTATCTGTACATACTTTGGAATAGCAACTACCAGAGCTTAGAAGTATTACACTAACATTCTTAGTCTTATGCCATCTGGGAATTTTGAAAGTTGTATTTCAACATATTGGGAAGGTATGAGGTTGGGGAAGGCTACCATAGTTGATGCTGAAAACTACAATTACCAGTATTCATTAACAGAGTAGAATAGAACAGAACAGAACAGAATAGCATTCTTTATTGGCCAAGTGTGGTTGGACAGAGTTTGTCTTGGTGCAAATGCTCTCAATATATATAATAGAAAAGATACATTCGTCAAGAATCATCATTAACAAAAGTAATGTCTATGTACCAGAGTAGAAACATTATGTTAACTGCCTGAAGATAACTTTCAGATAATAGACACTTTCCCAAAAAAACTTTAAAAAGAAAGATCAGAAGTACATATCAAATTCTGCATCAAGCCAGAGTTGGTCCATCATTACCTTGAATACACTCTTCTATTTTAAACATTAATTAGTGATGAGAGAACCCCCTGGGCTCAGTTCATAATTAGATGTAGCTAATTGAGCAATTTTCTTCAACTCTGGAAAATATATTTTCAAGCCTAATTACATATCAGCTTGAACTCCCTTGGGCTCATGAGGACAATGAGTTCTATTCCCCAACTCTTTCCTTCAAATTCTGTTAATTTCTGAGTTGTCGCTCCAGAACTGGTATAAAAAGAAGGCAACAGAGAACTACTAAGTATTTCTCTTTCTGTCTTTTGTACTTGCAACACCTGTATTTTTGTATCTCAAACACACCAGCAACAGCCAAGCCTCCTACAACTGGCCCCAATTGATTGGGCTCACAACCTCTGGTGTTCACAGAAAAAGGAGTGCAAGATCTATTACACAGACAAAAGCCAGGAAAAAAACCAGGGCCAGACAAGATAACTCCTTCTTGCTTAAAAGTCTGTGCTGAGCAATTGGCCTCCATCTTCACCCAAATCTTCAATAGATCACTAGAGATATGCTATGTTCCTTCCTGCTTCAAACGTTCTACCATCATCGCAGTGCCAAAGAAGCCCTCCATCAAGGAACTGAATGACTACAGACCAGTTGCTCTAACATCGGTAGTTATGAAAATCTTTGAAAGGCTTGTGCTGTCCCACCTGAAAACCATCATGGATCTGCTGGTAGATCCCATGCAGTTTGCATACCGAGCAAATAGATCGACAGATGATGCTGTTAACATGGCTCTACATTACATCCTACAACACCTCGAATCTCCAAATACCTACGCAAGGGTCCTCTTTGTAGACTTCAGTTCAGCATTCAATACCATCATTCCAGACACTCTTCTAAGTAAACTAAACCAACTAGCGGTACCTGAACACACTTGTAAATGGATCATAAGCTTCCTAACAGACAGGAAGCAGCAGGTGAAGCTAGGTGGAATCACATCCTATACCTGTACAATCAGCACAGGGGCCTCCCAAGGCTGTGTGCTATGTCCTCTTCTCCCTGTATACCAAAGACTGCATCTCAAACAATCCATCTGTTAAAATACTGAAGTTTGCCAATGACACAACAGTGATTGGTCTCATTCGAGACAACGATGAATCTGCATACAGACAGGAGGTTATACAACTTGCCTCGTGGTGTAACCGGAACAATCTGGAACTGAACACACTCAAAACCATAGAAATGGTGGTAGACTTTAGAAGAATCCCTCCCATACTACCACCTCTTACAATACTGGACGACACCATATCAACAGTAGAGACCTTCAAATTTCTAGTTTCTACTATATCACATGACCTAAAATGGACACCTAACATCAAAAACATCATCAAAAAAGCACAACAAAGAATGTTCTTTCTGCACCAACTCAGAAAGCTCAAATTGCCCAAGGAGCTGCTGATACAGTTCTACAGAGGAATTATTGAGTCTATCATCTGCACCTCTATAACTGTCTGGTTTGGTTCTGCAACCCAACAGGACAGACACAGATTTCAGAGGATAATTAGGACTGCAGAAAAAACAATTACTACCCACCTGCCTTCAATTGAGGACTTGTATACTGCACGAGTCAAAAAGAGGGCTGTGAAAATATTTACAGACCTCTCACATCCTGGACATAAACTGTTTCAACTCCTTCCCTCAAGACGACGGTATAGAGCACTGCACACCAGAACAACTAGACACAAGAACACTTTTTTCCCGAAAGCCATCACTCTGCTAAACAAATATTTCCCTCACACTGTTCAACTATTTACAAAATGTACATTACTATTACTGTTAATCTTCTCATCACTCCTTATCACCCATCCCCTCCCCCTTGTGATTGTAGGACTGTAACTTTGTTGCTTGTATCCTTATGATTTATATTGACTGTTTCCTAGTATGATTTGATTGTTGATTGTATCCTATGACTGTCATTATGATTCTTGATTCTTAACGAATGTACCTTTTCTTTATGTATATTGAGATTATTTACACCAAGACAAATTCCTTGTGTGTCCAATCACACTTGGCCAATAAAGTATTCTATTCTATTCTATTCTATTCTATTCTATTCTATTCTATTCTATTCTATTCTATTCTATTCTATTCTTGCATCAGGTGCCAGAGCAAACATCCAGAGTCTAGGGTTCCTGATGAGACACTCATAAAATAATGTGACACAAACAAAGAATATATGAAAAACAATATGGTAATATTCTTCTAACCAGTATCAGAATAGTGTACATAATGTAATGAGTGTGGGGATTTACTTTTATTTGGGTCAGGTTAACATATAGGCAAGTTTTATATTGATTGTCATCAATCAGACAATTCATTCCCTTTCTTGACCAGAGAATTGCAAAATGCAAAAAATCCCAATATTTATATTGGATGCCTTGTATATTTGTATTAATAATTCTCTGTCATCAACTGAAGGAAAAATAATATATTTTAAAAGAAGTAATATAGCAAGCATATTGCCTTAGTGAACATAATAATTAATTAATTGATCAAACTTTTTTCTATATCTGGAAATTCCAGTAATTATACCAATCTAAATTCTATAGAGAAGTTGTGAAGTCTGTCTTTATCTTTTTACTTATATGTAGAAAAAAAGATCCACAAAAAAATTATATCTTTTATGTACTATGAAGAATTAGTTTACATATATGCATATGTGATAATATTCAGTTAAATTAACACCTAGCAGTTTATTTAATAGTTGATAAGCATAGAAAATGAAGCATGTAAACTAGAAATGTGCAGTTCCAAAAAGATGCTCAAAAGTATATGAGTAAAAATGCAGTCTTTGTTTGCCACTTAAAGAAGTTCTTTTTTTTTTCTGGATCATCTGGCAGGTGCATCCACACAGTCCGGAGGAAAGACATGGTTGCTTTGAAGATAATTGCTAAGCTCCAAAACATAGTTTTGGGAATTGAGTCTGGGGAGCTACACAATCCTGATATAAGCTAAAAGTTAAGCACATTTTAATTGTTCTCTAAAGAAACTCCCAGAAGTAAAATATTTATTCAACTATGGAAGTGATGAGTTATTCAGACGGTTGTGTCATTATAGTAATTCATTCCAAGTACCAGAATAGTAAGAGGTTTGGGAAGACTGACAAAAATGTATGTCCTTCCAACTCTGTAACAGTAAAGCATCCAATGACCCCTTTCATATCTTTATTGATGTGTGAAAAAAGAGAGGATTCCATTTATTCCTGTATGAAATCTTCACACAACAAGAAATAAATTATTTCATCACTTTGAAGTATTCACTAGCAGAATCCAAAAGTTAGGGGATGCAAAGAATTGCACTATTATTATCCAGGCCAGAGTAAGGGCAAAAGGGTATTAAAGGAAAAGAGAAAACCAGCCAAGAAAATCTATACTAGGCAATTAAAATAAAGAAATAGGCAACATCCATTGACCACATTTGAACAGCTTGGAAAATGGTAATAATGAAGCTGCTGAAGTTCATTTACATGAAGCATTCAATAAACTTCTGTACTGAAATAATCAGATAAATACTCTTCCTTTACTGACTATCTCTTTCTTCAATACTATGATAATACATTATGTTTATTTATTATGTCTCAAAAAGAGGCACTTGGAACCAGTAAACAAGCGATTGTTTTCATTATGTAGCGAGACAAATGTTTTTGGGGTCCAGTTCAAAGGCTACAATCTTAATCTTTTTTTAAAATAATTGGAGGATAAATCAAAGGCCCATCAAGAATGAAGGAAAATACAAGAGGAAAGTTGGGTGTGTATATAATTGTTTTTTTCTTGCACTGATATGCCTGGTTCCAGTTTTGCAAGCATTATTTGAACATCTACATTTTATATTCTTCCTCTCCAACTGCCTGTAGACAAGTATAAAGTATGTTTGTGGTGATGTCAGAGGTATATTGGTTGGAGATGTGCATATTACTGTGTATTTATAGCACTTTCAGAAAAAAATTGCATCATTTTATGATAGAAACCTTTGACCCTGGGCATGAAAAAATAAATGTTCAAAATATTGTTGAAGGGAAACAGATGAACATTTTTTTTTATTTCAAATAAGCTATTAGCATTCTCCCCATTAAACCTATATTTCCTTAGAAAGATGATCAAAGGCAATAGGGCAGGCTGACCTTAACGAACAGATTGATGAATGAAGGAAAAGTAGGATAGTAATTTTTTTTCATTCCTGTTCCCCAGCAGCTGATAATCAGACATCTCAGATAATAAAGAATATATATGACTATCAAGATTAGTAGCCACTGATAACTATATCTTCCACAAATTTATCAAATCTCCTGTTAAAGCCATCAAGTAGGTCACCATAATTCAACTGGGAGCAAATTTTACAACTAGGTACTGAAAATAAGTGCTTTTATCTCTATTGAATTTCCCACAATTGTGCTTCACTGAATGACCTCAGGTATGATGAGAGAAAGATAAATTATTATGAGAAAAGGATACGGAAAGAATATCCACTCTTCTACTTCAAATCTCCTCAGAGGCATTGTACTCAAAGATACTTTCATTCTTTTCTTGATGGTGGTTGTCAAACCTTCATTTTATTTCTTTCATCCATCCATGCTGTATATTACTTTACTTGTATTTACTGGCTCTCCTCTTTGAAATTTTGAATAGCTTCTCCACTTTAAACATTTGAGGGATACCTTGAGCTGAATATTTCATAATTATTATCACTACTGAGGAAATACAACAACAGCCAGTGTATATCTCATCTTGTAATGGAAAAGCAATCCTCTGCTGTCTAAAAACTCAGCTGATCATAAAAATCTCTAAGTTACTTATCAGAAAGAAACAATCAGAGATACCAATACTTTCATGACCATTAATACTTCCCCTCCACCCTTCCCCACTCCAAAACAAAGCAGTGTATGTGGCTTTGGATCTGGTTGTAGTTGGTTGTAGTTGATTGGGAGATCACTGGAAAAAACACAGTATAGGCAAGATTGGGAAGTTGAAAACCCATTATAAAAACAAGTGATGGCAGACCACTTCCATGTCCTTTTCTTAATGCTGCTGTAATCATTACTGACTGATGACAGCTGTCAAGAAAATTAAATGACTATTTCCATCAGTCAGCTCAAGATAATTTTTTCCTAATGCAAATTCTGACACTTCCCTTTTCTCAATAGCTTCCACTCCATGCTAAAAAAGAAGTTCAAGCGAAGAATTTAAAAATCCACTTTCCATTCTCAGCAGATCACCTTGGCATTTATTTTGCCGTTGCTTCAAAATTCATTTTTTTCTTTCTGCAATAAGCAAGAAATTGAACCACATACAAAGAAGGAAAATTGCCCCTCCTGTCCCCTTGCAACTTCCACCAGTTCATTTCAAGTGCACTTTGCCATCTGGATCATAACCTCTTCAAGCGATTGAAATGTACGGGCATCATAGTGGTTTTAAAAAATAGAGAGTGATAAAAGATTGGGCAAAGCGCATAGAAACAACTTTATTTTCTGAATTGCACACTTTACAGAAAACATATAATTGGATCGAGTAAAGGAGAAAAGAAGTAAGCAAACAATGTTTGAAATGTTTTGGTATAAATGGTTTGTCTTTTGGGGAATCGTGATAATGAACATATAATTGATTTTTTTTTTAGTTCCCATTTAAAGGCCTGTTGGATAAATAGTCTGACAGAAAAGGAATATTGTAATGAATAGGACTCCAAGTTGTAGGGAACACAAAATCTTTGGCTTTATTTTGGCTCTTCTGTCAGCCACAGATCTGAGATAGATGGATATATAGATGGAGTCTTTCAACAAGGTTTGTATCAAATAACTATTTCACAATCATTAGAACATCAGAATGTTCAGATAATTAATAAGTGCAAACCTTTACAAAATAACATTACAAAGATTAAAGAAATATTACTGAAACTGAAACTAAAAATAACATTACAAAGATTACAGAAACATTACTGGACATTACTAAAACTGAACAGAATAACAACGAATAACATCAAAGCAACCTGAAATCACCCACAAAGCAAAATCATTAAAAAATGGATTGCCGTTAAGAAGGCTCTCAAAAGTGTAGGAATTAAAAGAGTGTTTTCATTTTAAATATGAGTGACAGCAGTGGTTTCTTTCATTTATTCAAGTGTTGGGTCCTTGATCACTGCAGCACTGTAGACATGTCAGATTATTCTGGCTCCTTTAAATGAGGGGAATGTCCTCTTAAAAATATGGCTTTCTCCGTCTCCTTCTCTCATGACAGCAATAGTTTGAAGGTGTGTGTTTCATGTCAGCAAGATATTGCTCATCAGAGGGAGAATTTACATTAGATTCTCTTATTCCTGAGCAACAGCACTGGACCTGACAGTCCTGAAATGAAAATATGTCATTAATAAATAAATATTTGACAGATAGGCCTATTTATGATTCTCAGGGGGAAGAATGCCCCTGAAAGGCTAAGAGTGACCTTGTCTTTCTTGCAACTTGGTGATATGTCAGGAATTCACCCCATTCCTTTTCAAATGTTGAAATGGCCCATAAATCTCACAGCCCATAAAATTGTCTTTTCTCCAACTAACATGCATGAAGTTAGAACATTTTTTTCATTTAAATTATAATGCTAAAAACAGGCATTTCTTAATATGAAAGAAAAATAATATGATTTTCGAAAGATCTTAGGGTGACCCAGCTCTACATCATATCCCTGATCCAGGAATAAGTTTAGACTGTTTTTGACAAAAACATTATTAGTTTTTTTTTCTTGTAGAAAAGCTTTGTCATCACTTCAAGGAAAAAAAAACCCTAAACAATAAATCATGCAATGTAAATAGTGTGTACAACACAATTTAAAAATGACTCAGGTTACAATTTTGTTCCCTTTTATTTAGAAATCAGACCAACATAATATAATATCATAAGTTCATTGCTAGCTATATTCTGTTTTTCACATTGACCCACTAGATGCCAGTGGGGCAAACTCAACATAATTTTTTCTGCTTCTGCTTCTATAATTGATTATTGCCCTTCCTAGAAATAGAATTTAACCACTATGATTATTAGCCATTTTAACTCCTTCCTGCTAGAGAAAATTTTTTCCCTTCAGTTTTTCAGAATTGGTGGGCCACAACAACCATGAAGGATTCTCAGTTTATTTGTTTGTTTGTTTATTAAATTTATTGATTGGCTAAGGAGCACTAAGCCTACATTCAAGACCCAAATGCTATTATGGGGTGGGGTGAACTCCTGTCCTTTGCTCTAGCTCATGCCATGAAAGGAACTCCCAGCTGGATGTCCCCCCTCCTCAAGCAATGGTGATGTCATCACTTAATCCTTTCAATCAGGAAGCACCTTGGTGCTTTTTGACATGAATGTGACATAATCAGCCACTATTTTACCACAGGATAACTTACAATGTTAAAAAGATGAAACTATACAAATCAAATACTACAAAAATAAATACACAACCCTAGCTGCAAGATGAGGATGGAAGGAGTAGGATGAGCACCATGGTGGTCGTGGAGGAGAAGGAGAGGGATATAGGATCTGTTATTAATTTATCAACCACCACCAATGTAAAGCCCTTAGGAGCCCCAAGCCAAGTGGCAGAGCCAAGTCTTTAAGTTCTAGTGGAAGGTCAGGAAGGTTGGAACTAGCCTTACTCCAGGAGGCAAGATGTTCAGAAGGCAAGCACAATGCCAGAGAAGGCTCTCCTCCTGGACCCCACCAGCCAGAATACTCTAGCCAATGGAGCCTGCAGTGTGCTTCCTCTGCTGGCACAAGTGGGGCGGGCCAATCAGGGTGACACTACCCCTCAAGTAGCTTGCATTGTAGCTGTCTTCTGAGAGAAAACTGAGACTACCCATGCAGTTGGTTTAAATTAATTTCCTCCTATTGCAAACATCCACTCAAATGGTCGCTGAACCCTAAATTCATTAGATTGCTTATCAACTGAGCTGAGCAAGGATTGAACAATAACCAACTTTCTCTGGTGTTTTTTTTTTTTTTAATTTTTGTCCATTGTGCTTTTGAAAACTGTTTTTGAGTGCAGAGTGAAGAAGATTTATTTATCTTTGGCATTTTTCTACTGCATTTTGGTGGATGGATCAGGGGAACTTGAGATGTGGATTGGGGGCATATATAGTTCAAGGGACTTATGGGTTGTCTCCTGTGCTCCTGTGTTAGTATAATTTTTACATACTGTAACTCAGAACAAGTGGCTGTCTGATTTTTCCTTACTATGTTGCTCTTTGGACCACTTTATAATTAGCTCCCCATAATACAAAGCCACTTCTTGCTTTTCTCTCACAGTCACTTACTATTTTAACTTTCTGAAAGTTTAAATGAGAAAGTTAGAGTTGCTGAAAAAGCAATGAATCACTCAAGCTGAACTTTAACACCCTTTCAACATCTAATTAGTTGAATTAGAGTCACTTTGCAGGAGAGTCAATCAATTCTTTAGCTTTCGCTGCCCCAATGGTTTCGGAATTTGATGATGTTATCATTACTTCAGAGGTGATACTCACTTAGCATTTTAATAAGTACATTTTCTAGCCCTTTTCTGTTGAAATAGACAATAGCATAACCTGAAATATTGCCTTTACAATTGCATTCTTCATTGGGCAATCCTGAATTCTCATCAGAAGATATCAATGAAACATTCTTATTTCTTCTGCACGGAACAAGAAAATTACTGTCAACTAGTCTTACTATATGATTTATAGGATCAAAATGTAATTAGCAGGTCAGAATTTGAATGGAAAGAATAAATTTTAACAGCAAAAACACAGTGCTTAATTTAACTACACATATAAATGATTGTAAGATGAGGGTCCCACCATAGGCTGGAAACCAGACTTTCATTTATAATGTTAATCATGATGAATCAGCCTCTTGCAATCTTAGTCAAATTTAAGCCAATCCACTTAACATTTAAATTGAATGCTCTTGCTCTCGAGTTGGCATTTCAATCTTGAAATGCTAAAGGGAGCAGAGTATTATGAAGCTACACAGAACTGGTAAACAATATGGTGTTCTTTCTTGGACCAAAAGCATCTGAAATAACATAGGCTACCAGGCTTCAATCCAGAGGGCACAATACTGTATTTTTCCTCCCACAATATCTTCTGATGATTCATTCTGAGTCCTCAGGATAAGTCATTGGGGCATTCTGCTATCAGGACAGACACATCCAGCTTGATGCCTCACTCTTAGGAATTACCAGAGCAAGTCACTGGACAGGTATTTTCTCCAGAGAGAAATCAAGTGTAGACCTGGTCTTATTTCAGCACAGGGGCTCTCTGCACATTAGGAATATCTGAATCAGAGGTGGTATTCAGCAGGTTCTGACCAGTTCTGGAGAACCGGTAGAGGAAATTTTGAGTAGTTTGGAGAACTGGCAGGGGTGGGATTCAAGCAGTGTTACTACCAGTTCGGTGACTACATTTTGCGCGCACATGTGTGCTTCACACGAATTACACGCACATGTAAAAAAAATCAGCTGTGCCGCACAGACAGCTGAAAAGCACCATGCTCATGTGCACATCATTTGAAAAGCCTCTTTTTTTCAACCTCAGCTGTGCCGCGCAAAGCAGCTGAGTTTTGAAAAGCAGGAAATAAAGGACAGGTAAGAGCCCGGGCAGGCAGGTGGTGCCAAACAGCAGCAAACACAGAACCAGTTCAGTGTCTGATGCTCTTCGAAGCTACCGGTTCTATAGAGCTGGGCAGAACCGGTAGCATCCCACCCCTGAGAACTGGTAAATGCCACCTCTGACTGGAGGTTTTACAGTATCGTTCCCCTGCCACGCCCACATCCACAGAACCAGTAGTAAAAAAATTTGAATCCCACCACTGATCTGAATAGTATTTTTTTCCCTTTTAGTACATATCTAAATATACTGTAGGTATGCAATAAACTATTTTAAAGTTATGAAATTTGTTTTTATATAAGAATTACTTTTGACGGCTACAGAAAGGATTCAGATACCAGGAGACACAACGTCAGTGCATGAAAAGCAGAATCTATTCTTCAATGAAAGGTACAACATGTTAATGGCATTTTTTGCAGTGGCATATATATTTAGCACCACTAAATATAAATATATATTTGCAGTGGCATATATATTTAGCACCCCTAAATATAAATATATATTTGCAGTGGCATATATATTTAGCACCACTAAATATAAATATATATATATGTGGTGGCGGAATCTGGGTGAAAATTACCTATCACAACATCCATGAAGAAATATAGATAGTCTTTGATTTACAACGGTTTGTTTAGTCACCATTTGAAGGTAGTAAAAAGGATGACTTATGACCGGTTTTCACACTTATGGCCATTATAACATCCCCATGGTCACATGATCAAAATGCAGATGCTTGGCAACTGGCATGTGTTTATGATAGTTGCAGTGTCATGCGACCCCTTTTGTGACCTTCTGACAAGCAAAGTCAACGAGGAAGCCAGATTCACTTAATAACTGTGTTACTAACTTAACTGCAGTGATTCACTTAACAACTATGGCAAGAAAGATAATACAATGGGGCAAAACTCAACAACTGTCTCACTTGGCAACAGAAATTTGAGTTTCAATTGTGGGCATAAGTTAGGACTACCTGTATATGAGGGTGGGATGCTATCAATTCTGCCTGGCTCTATAGAACCGGTAGCTCTGAAGAGCAGCAGACACCGAACCGGTTCTGTGTTTGTTGTTGTTTGGTCCACCCACCTGCCTGTGCTCTTATCTGTCCTTTATTTCCTGCTTTTTCAACCTCAGCTGCTTTGTATGGCACAGCTGAGGTTGAAAAAGCAGGAAGAAAGAGGCTTTTCAAATGCTGCGCATCTGTGCGCTGTGCTTTTCAGCTCTCCGGGTGGCACAGCTTAAGATTTTTTTACACGTGTGCTTAGTGTGCGTCTGGCAAAACGTAGTTACTAGTAGTAACACTGGTTGAATCCCACCCCTGGTTTCAAACATCTATGCCATTTTCAAGAGGAAGTTAGTCCTGTAGCAACTTTATTCTATTGGGAAGTATGTAAGACTATGCAAGATCTGGTGAATATGAGCACTTCTGCCCATATGATAGTAACCATGGTAATGTTTCCAAGCAGTATATTCCTTTTCCAAGCCCCATTATTCCTTTTCTACAGACCATTTTCATGTATTAAAACAGAGGTGAGATTATTAAAAAAAATCCAACAAATGAACTATTTCCCCACCTACAATCAACCTACAAACACTTTAGGGTGAAGTCTTTTTATGTTTTCTTTTTTTTATTGCCTCTCTGTGACAAGACTCTTCACTGATAAAGGAACTTGAAGGGACTTGTTTTTATCATTATCTCCTGAATCCTTATCAGTCTGAGGAGTGATCATTACATGCTGTTTGTGAGCTGCTCTGAAAGGCAACCCAGACAGAATACACTACAGTAGCCTAATCTACAAGGAGCATATCTCTTATTCCCATGTGCACAAATAGGAAAATAGGAATTATAACCATATGCCAGCGGTAGCTAACCGTTTTGGGCTCCTGTGCCAAAAATTGTGTGTGCACTTGCGTGTGCGTGCTTGCGTGCCAGCACCAAAAATTGTGTGTGTGCTTGCGTGTGCGTGCTTGCATGCCAGCACCCAGAAGGCAAAGTGTGTGGGGGGGGCATGCCCCCCGCACATGTGTATGTGCCCCCCACTTGCTGTGCATCTCTGCGCATGCAATCCCCCCATGTGCCCATCCATGCACATGGATCTCTGTGCATATGCGTGCATCTCCCGCACACCCTCCATGCATGCGCGCCAACAAGCTGTCAGGCAGGCGGCGTGCACACATGTGCAGTAGGGTTATTCCAGGTGACCTCTCACTTCTGGCACACGTGCCATAGGTTTGCCATCACGTCCATATGCCATTAAAACATGAAATCAGTAAAGAGTAGGGACCTAGCTATTACAACCTTAGTCTTAGCTTTATTTGATGGCATCTATATTCTGCTGTTGTTTGACTTCATTATTTCTACTTATTCTCTACAGTATATTCATCTATGGAAAGCCATATTTAGGAGTAGAACAGTTCATTGGGACTTATAGATGTGAACCAGAAGAGTAGCTGGTAGGAGAATCCGTGAAAGATTTAGTGAGATTGACAAGGAAGGTAAGTTCTTTGTCCCTGTACTCATAGAGTAGCCATTTGTGAGTCATTGTGTGATGACCCGTGGTGTCCCAGAAATAACACAAAAACTAAAACATGAGTCAAGGTCTTGCAATGCCTTCAACTTAACTTAGCTGTTTTATTAGTCACAGTTTAAATTCCAAAAATAAATAATGAAGCAAAAGGAAACTAGAACAAACTGTATTGGTGAGAGTTCCAAAGCAAACCAAGATAATTAATCACACATTCCAGGAAGATAATCAGGAAGAGTCCATGGGAAGAACGCCAAGAAGGATAAAGCTCATCCAAGGAAAAACACTAATTTGACTTCAGAGTCTGTGAAGGCACAGTTACAAACTCTTATACCGAGCTCACAGCTGCAACCCATGAGGAGGATCATGGCCCTTTCCTCCCGAATAGACCACGCTTTTCCCTGGTCCTTTTGAAATATCTGCATATTGTAGCTATCCAGTGCTTCAGATATGATGCTAAAGAATGGGCAAGAGCACAACAGATATCTGTCTGAAGCTCTTCAAACAGTGGTATTTTCCCTGGGATCTCATAGCTGCCTTGTAATCTTTAATCTTTTAAAGAGTTACATTAAGGACTACATATATGTTCCCATGCATCCAGAAACATCTTGAAACCAAATATGAAGCACTATATACTGTATATACCTTAGGTTGAAATTTTTAATTAATACAAGATACTTGCCTATTCTCATGTCATTATAGATAATAGGGATAGTACAATATGGGATGCACAAGAGAGGGAGTGTTCTGTTTTCTGCAAAGATGTACTCATTATAATATTTTTTTAAAAAAAACATCTTTTCTCTTGTCCTCTCTTCTCTCCTCTCTACTCTTCTCCTCTGAACAATTTCAAATGAATGTTTATTATGTTGATACTGGAAAACACTAAGTTATGGAAGCTAGTTCTGAAATGATGAAACCTAAAAAAATTGTAACCATAAAGCATGGAAATATATGATGCATGTATGATCCTTCCATAACCAGGATGTTGCAACTGAATATCAAATGACTGGTGAAAATGGAGGATTAAAGGAATGTTCCCATCTCCAAAATATTATTTAAGCTCAAAATATTTGTGGGAAAAGTGCACTTTAATCACTGCCTTTTTAAATAACATTTTCTATTATTGCAAATAATAAGCACACCTAGTTAATATCAAAATTCAAAAGTGGTACAAGAACTTCAGTCAGCATAATATTCAATTTAAAAAGCATTTATCTGAATTATGTATATGATAAAATTCAAGTCAATGCATATTTTCTCCTCCTCTATCTCATGTCCTTCAGATGTGTTAACTATAATTTATGCCTTTTTATTTCCATCTTTGTATTACTTTAAAGTTAAGGAGAACTTCATTGTCACATAAAAGAGAATTAGATGCAATCTGGAGAAAAGGCCTAATTTTAAGCTCAGAAAATATTTCTAATCAGGATGGCTGAAAATCGATGGTTTTTCTATCAGAAAAAAGTAGAATTAAAGTCAATAAAGAATGTGACAAAAATTTATTAAGTGCCTTTATCATTTTGATACTTTGAGGAAGGCCTTGTCATCAGAATAAAATAGTCTACTTTCCTTTACTGATTCAGTTTCCCTCTAGCTGTCAATAGCCATAACCTTTTCATTTGGAGATAGCAAAGTTGTTTTATGCTAGCAAAGAACTTTGCAAGTTAAAATATTTAAAACTGTTAGCTTTGCAAAACAAAGATTTTTTTTCTTATCTTTAGTATAATCCATCCATTAGTTTATCTATCATTTCCAGTAAGATTCATTTCTTGTTTATTGTCAGCATAGGCTCCATCAGATGTTGACCTATTGTGTTTTCAGAGCAAATGCAGCATTTTAGGATGTATGTGAAGCCTTCTCTTAATATTTTACTCCTACAAACTGTTTATAGACTGCCTAATTTTCTCTTCATCTGATTTGGTACCATTGCTCAGAACTCACCACAATACTGCCTTTTTCTAGGGAATAATAGTTCAAATTAATTAGTTGTTGAGTTGAAAGTGTAATAATTTCCCAATAACATTTTGCTAATTAAACTTCAACAATGTAATGAGATTAATGCAGAGTAAGGGAAAAGTGTCTCCTGCTCCTCCCCTTCCTCCCTCCCTTCCTTCCTGGACTATATAACTAGTGTAAACTTTTAATAAATCACTTTTTCTTCACTTAAGCTACTAGTGATTACTACATTGCTAGTTATTTTTCTGTAATTTTGTGTGATGATCTATAATTTGGGGGGAGATATTAATAATGCTAATTTTTAAGATTCAAGTATCTACCCTGTGGCAAACTCTCCTTTTTTATTGAGTCAAGACAATTCCACTCTTTCCATCAATAGAGAAAGTATTCAACATTTGTCTTTCCTTTCTAAGATTAAGGTAGTAGGGCTCAACATGCAATCTCAAAATAAATTCAAGATTTATCAATATAGAAATATATTCTGATGTCTAATAAGTTTGTTATTATATATGTTGACAGCAGCAAGACTATTGTATGCACAAAAATGAAAGGACACTTCGATTTCTACTATGGACAAATGGTTGCAGAAGTTGGTGGAGTTGGCTGAAATGACAAAACTGACCACTTTGATTAAAGAAAAGACTATAAGTACTTTTGTTTCCACATGGAGACTGCTTCTGAATTTCGTGCTTGATGTGGAGAAGAATGAAACTCTGACTTTGGGTTTTACTGATTGATAGATCTTTATAGAAATGGCTTGTTCATATTATTATGAAAAAAGCAAAAAGCTGTGATTTGATGTTAATGCCTTATTTTACTGTTAACAGAGTTGGAAATCAGTGCTTCTTTTTTCTTTCTTTCTTATCTTTCCTCACTTCTCTTTCCCCTCCCCTCACCCTCTTGCTTTTCCATTTACTTTGTATTTTGTATTTTATAATACTTTATAACTCAATAAAAATGTTAATGGAAAAAGAAGAATGAGGAAAAAAAAAAGAAATATATTCTGATATATGGAAAATATATCGTATTGTCTTATTCTTATTTCAAGTGGAAGAGAAAATTACCCTCACTCTGAATTGTTTTGATTATTATATGATATTACAATGAGATTAGGTGCTATTGGTTTGTAGTCAAAGAGGGTTAGAAGAGCCCAGCTTCTTCTACTTTTTGGGTCCCATTCCAATATTTTAAGTTACTCTTTAAAAACTAGTAAGATTTTCTTTTATTTGGGGAGTACCCTACTGAAGCTTTAGGATAGGTATAGGCTTGGTATATATTTAAATATATTGGCTGCCCAACTCCAGGTCTTTGGGCAGAACACAATATTAGGAAATACATGAAATCAGCTAAAAACAGTCCTGACTAAAATAATGTAATCTGCAATTTGGCAGTTCAAATCTCACCAGGCTCAAGGTTGACTCAGCTTTCCATCCTTCTGAGGTGGGTAAAATGAGGACCCAGACTGTTAGGGGAAATATGCTGACTCTGTAAACTGCTTAGAGAGGGCTGTAAACCATTGTAAAGGGCAGGGATGGGTTTTTACTGGTTCTGTCCACTTCTGTAGAACTGGTAGCTCTGAAGAGCAACACACATAGAACCGGTTCTATGTCTGCTGATGTTTTTGCCGCCCACCTGGGCTTTTACCTGATCTTTATTTCCTGATTTTTCAACTTCAGCTGCCAAACAAGGCACAGCTGCAGTTAAAACAGCAGGAAAAGAGGGCTGTTTCTCTGCACACAACATGCTGATGACGATTTACAGGTGTGGCTCACAGTGTGCAGGAAAGCTCATAAATCCCAAACTGATAGTTAACCCTGTCATATCCCACCCCTGGTAAAGGGGTATACAAATCTAAGTGCTATTGATATTGATATATAGCCTAGACAACAACAATCTAATAGACAGCAAAATATTCAGGGACTTGCAAGGGTATAAAGAGCAATGAAGATCTTTTCACTCATACCATCAATGTTAGACTGATGATCAGACAGGAGAAGCTAAGAGATGAGTGAAAAAGAAGTTATGACTCTGGAAAGAGTGCACAAAAGAGCAACAAAGATGATTAGGGGACTGAAGGCTAAAACATATGAAGAATGGTTGCAGGAATTGATTATGTCTAGTTTAATGAAAAGAAGGACTGAGGTGAAATGATAGCAGTATTCCAATATTTGAGGGGCTCCCACAAAGAAGAGGGGGTCAATCTATTCTCCAAATCACCTGCAGGCAGGACAAAAAGCAATGGATGGAAACTATGCAAGGAGAGAACCAACCTAGAATTAAAGAGAAATTTCTTGACAAGGAAACAATGAATCTGTGGAATGACTGTCTCTAGAAGTTGTGGATACTCCAACACTGGAGGATTTTTAGAAGACACTGGTCAACCATTTATTTGAAATGGTATAGAGTTTCCTACTTGAGCATGAGTTTGGACTAGAAAACCTTTTGTTATTCTGAAATAGTTCCATTAAACTCTTAGATATCTTCCTTTGAAAAGTCCTTTTTAGTTACAGAAATTAACATGAAACTTTCACATCTGCTTTAATTTTTTTTAAAAAAATGCTTATTTCCCAAAAATGAAAATTGTCATTCCCTTCCTTTTTTTTTCTTGAATTTGTGCCAACTTTCCACCTCAGGGTGTATAGACAGTGTGAGTTAGGAAGCATTGTATATATAAAGGCTTTTCTCCAGCCTCTTTTATAGAGATAAGAGTTTCTTTTCCAGCAAATAAAATGTCATCCTGCTTTAAGATGATATTTCCCTGTAGTGTCAAAGCACGCGACAATAACATAGGTCCTACAATATTGCTATGTATTTAGAGCTGCCAGTATCCTTTCTGATGAGATATAAATAAAAATATTGTAACAAGCAAAACAAAGAAATAAATTGAGGACATTAACACAATGCTACAGTGCAAATTCTTAACAGTACCAATGTTTTTAATTAGTCTAGTTTTTCCTTTTAACAAATCAGGAACTTGAACAGTTCTTAGAGGGTTCCTTTTAATAATAACACAAAGTTAATACACTGTTTTTGGTTATTGTATCCCCAAACTATGAGAAGTTCAAGGACAATGCTACTCCACAGGAATTATTTTTTCTTTTACCATCATTTCCTTTGTCCACACTTAAATAACATTCCTATGAAGTTGGCTATCATAAAATGCTGTGTAATCTTATATTAATGATATTCTGATTTGTGTGAGAAGATTGTAGCTAGTGCAATTTATCACAAAGCTTTGAGTGTGTCATGAGATCAAAGCCATTCCAGACATTGTTTTTAACGTTTTTAAACTTCTCAACAATCTCAAACCAGAGATTGTTCCAACTAGAAGCTATTCCTAGAGTTTCTTCTTGCCTCATCATGTCCATAGTCTTTTCTTGAAATCTTTATTGAGTTTCTGCAAGTAAAATGTTAATGTAGTCCAGTGCTTTTCAAACAGTTTATTCTCATTTTACATTCTTAAAAAATAATTGTGGACCCTAAAGAGCTTTGTGGTTACTGTATTAGAAATTAAAACTGAGAAATGTTGGCATATTCATTCCCTTATTTATTTATTGGATTTGCAGACCTCCTAAAACAGTCTCAGGGACTTCCAGCACTTTGAGAATTGCTGAAGTAGATCATGTGAGAGGCTGTCCTTTTTATCTCCTGTGGAAGATCTTTCCTTGTAATCTCCTACATTTAAGAAAATAATAAAATTTAAGATGGGGAAACAAGAAGACAGAAATGGGGAAACAAAGTAGAGAGGATACCATCCAGAAGTATAAAAGTTAAAACGCAACAGAATTTTGAATAATTCTAATTTAACTAAGTTTCTATTTATAAGTGTTTTTATCAACCCAATGCCCCCCACCTTATGGGCAAACTACACTACTGGTGACATATTTGTCTTTAACCTTTTGAGCTGGGTCCAGATGTATTGATTCAAGTCCATTCTCAGCCATGGAAGCCACATGGAACAATTATCACATTCAATTCAAAATTGTTTTGCGGTTGTAATTAAAAATGGAAGGAGAAAGTGTTAAGTATGATGTTCTGAGCTTCTAGATCCATGATGGCAAACCAAAGGTGGCACACAGAGCCCTCTCAGTGGGCATGCGTGCTGTCACCAACTGCTCTTCTGGTTTCTGACGCTAGCCAGCTGGTCTTCAGGGGCACCAGAGTGCCAGAAAATGCCTCGAAAATCAGCCAAAAAACAGGTCATTTCCCAGGCCATTTCTGGGCCATTTTCAGGAAGTTTGGGGGCTGTTTTCAAGCCTTTTTCAGGCCATTTTCAGGGCCATTTTTGTCCCTCAAAATGGCCCCAAAACAGGCATGTGTGCACCAGTCACCTGGTCTTTGGTTTTCTGGCACTCCAGAATGTGCACATGCACACGCATGCATGCATGTTCTGGTTTGGGCACTTGGTGCCGAAAAGGTTCACCATCACTGTTCTAGATGGAAGATGGGATATAAATTTAACACATATTTAATTAAATACCTAGTATCTCCAGAGATGGATGGAAACAGAACCCTACCAGAAAATGTAAAGAGCAGCAGATTTCAAACTAGTGTAGTCTAGACTACTTAGATAGACCAATGAAATAAATGTATTAAATTATTTTTATTTAAACCATAGAAGACAACTCATTGCTTTTCACATTTTTAGGCCTATGACTCTCAAAATCATTTTCAATTGGCCATGTTTACTAAGGCTAATATGAGTTGAAATCTGAAATATCAGGGGAGAATCGAGCTGTCAGTCCTGCTGTAGAATCTTCACAAATAGAATATTTGTAGCTATTGTGCTGTTTTGCTTAAATACTATAGAAACGAATGAACCAAATACATCATTAAAATCCCCCCCGCTCCATGCAAATCATGTTTCACCAAATCAAATATATTCTGGTATTTGGCCTCTGTTTCTTCACAGCTCTTTTGTTTGGAAAACTCACCTGAGCAGTAAAATTGAATGTTTATTGAAATTCTGACAATAATGGGAATGAGAGTAATAATTCCTATTATTAATGGGAATGAGTGGAAATGGGAATGGGGGTGGGTGGGGATTGGTGGAAATTTAGAATTTTTTAAAATGACAAGTACTCATAAAGAAAAATATTGAAATGAAATAGCTAAACTATTTCATCCAAAAAGTATAGATAAGGGTATCAATCCCCTTGTAGGAGTTGACGAGGTTGATCAAAGGCATCATCAGTCATGAGTTCCTGAGCACCCTCAAGAAATTTAAGTCCAGCCCACCTTGAATGCCTTCTTAATTCCTACTCATTTCCCTTGACTGCCTGTTGGTCAGATTCTTGTAAAGAGTTTAAACTTGTAATAAATTTTCTCACTCATTTGAACTGCCTGAATCTCCTGATTTCCCTGGTGCTTGACACCCCTCTCCCTGATTTCTTGTGTTTTGTAAACAAAGGGGCATATACATATAAAACAGCCCTCTCCAAACAGATGCAGCTAATGCATTTAAACACTCAGATGGGAGGAAGGAAAGCATATTAATCAATCTGCAAATCATTTATCTCTTGAAGGTTGCCTTTGATTTGGGGTGGTTACTTAAGTGTGCAGACTTGCCTCTAGGCATTCAATTACAGCAATAGAAAATATCAAATGATTGTAATGATAAAGCACCATAGATTTAACACTTATATCCTTATAATGACTTATATCCATTTCTTTCTCTCTCCCCTCTCTCTTTCTCTTTTTTTCTGTCTCTCTGTCCCTGTGTCTCTGTCTCTGTCTCTCTCTCTCTCTCACACACACACACAAACACACACTATCTAGCCTACAGCCTGGATTTCCTCTGTAGAACTTTTTGTCTCCAAGTACAGTCAAGCCTAGTTAGGGGTTGCTGCTTGCTAAGACCTTCCATGGAAACTTGATTTAAAATCAACCATCCGACAAACCCTATCCTCATTTTCTTTTTATCTCTTCAGCTCTGTTGATAGATGTCTATTAAAACATCATAACTATATTAGGCATAAATAGCTTAATTTCCTGTACATTAAGATCACGTATGAAAATCTTCTCCAAGTGGAGGGGGCATTTTTATGGTGGATTAACAATCCCCGATTCACCCCAAGACACCAACACCAACATTGCATTCTTTTATCTTCCAGTATAAAATATTTTAGTCTACCTGAGTTCTTCAATTTGTTTATAGCATGATGTGAACAAATCAGGTTCTGATTTTGTTGTTTAGAATAGTTTGATTAGTAGGGTGATTTCTGGTACTGCTTTTACTTATTTTATTTGTGTACATCACTTTGGAATCCATTATTGTGATAGAGGAGTGAGAATGAAGGACTGTTTAGCAATTTAAAAACAAAGTCAAATAAACACAAATAAATCAAGAGAAATGATGTGTTTTTCAAACAGTTTCAGAAACAAGCTGGGAAAATGAGATAGTAATTTTGTTATCTTAAAGTACTATGTTTGTTTTATAGAAGATACTTAAAGTGATCTGAAGTAGCAATTTGACTGGTCCGCATATATTGCAAAAGGAAAGCAGCTGTTTCCCAGAGATAGAGGGTGCTAATGTGTTTAATCGCCATGATGATAAGAAGAAGATGCAGGAGATGCTGGATCCCCAAAAAAGTTGACTCAATAATCCCTACTATATGAAGCAAAAGCAATATGGAATTTGCATTCAGTCATGGAAAGCCATTCAAAGCATTGCATTGCAAATCGACTTTTTTTTTGTTCAGTTGTACGTATACAACTTGGTTCCAGGGTATTATCAATGCTTCCTTGAGTGAGGGGTTTTTGCCAGCTGCCTTGAAAGAGGTGGTGGTGAGGCCCCTCCTCAAGAAACTGTCCCTGGACCAACATTGTTGCCAAATTATCGTCCGGTCTCCAACCTTCGCTTTGTGGCAAAGGTTGTTGAGAGTGTGGTGGCACGACAGCTCCCTCAGCACTTGGAGGAAGCAGTATACTTAGATCCCCTCCAATCGGGTTTCAGGCCTGGGTACAGCATGGAGACGGCATTGGTCGTGTTGGTAGATGATCTTTGGAGGGCTTGGGACAGGGGTTGTTCCTCTGTCCTGGTCCTATTAGATCTCTCAGCAGCTTTTGATACTGTCGACCACAGTATCCTATTGCGGCGGTTGGGATGGTTGGTTCCTCTCCGACCACTCGCAATTTGTATTGGCAGTGGGAAGAGATCGACCTCGAGGCCCTTGTGTTGTCGGGTGCCTCAGGGGTCCGTGCTCTCACCCCTGTTCAACATTTATGTAAAGCCGCTGGGGGAGATCATCCATGGCTTTGGGGTGGAGTTCCATCAGTATGCTGACGACACTCAGCTAGACATTTCCACCCCTGGCCTCCCCGACGAAGCCGTTGAAGTGATGACCTGGTGCCTGGAAGCCGTGCGGATTTGGATGGGGGTCAACAGACTTTGGCTCGACCCGATCAAAACTGAGTGGCTGTGGTTCTCTGCACTCAGATACAGTCAGCTCATTCCATTGCTGACCGTGGGAGGTGAAACCTTGGCTCCCACAGAGAGGGCGCGCAATCTGGGAGTCCTCCTGGATGGGCGGCTGTCATTGGACGATCATATATCGGCCGTCACCAGGGGAGCTTTTTATCAGGTCCGTAGGATCTACCAGTTGCGGCCCTTTCTGGATCGGGGTGCATTGCACATAGTCACCTCTGCTCTCGTTACCTCCCACCTAGATTATTGCAATGTTCTCTGCATGAGGCTCCCCTTGAAGAGCATTCGGAGGCTTCAACTGGTGCAGAGTGCGGCCGCGCAGGTGATCTTGGGGGCTTCTCGGAGTTCCCATAGTACACCGCTCCTGCGCGAGCTGCACTGGTTTCCAGTGGCCTTCCGGGTGTGATTCAAGGTGCTAGTGCCCATCTTTAAAGCGCTCCATGGCTTGGGACCCAGGTACCTGCGGGCCCGCCTGCTGCTACCATCGGCCTCCTGCTGGCCGATGCACTCCTACAGAGTTGGCCTCCTCGGGGTGCCGCCGGCTGGCCGATGTCGGTTGGTGGCCCCGAGGGTGCGGGCCTTCTCTGTGGGAGCACCCTCCCTTTGGAATGATCTACCAGCAGAGATGCAAGCCATTACTGACCTATGGGCAGTCTGGCGTAACGTTATGAGTCGGGTTTTTAATTTGATTTTAATCTTTTACGGGTTTTATTGGTCTTAGCCATCTATTTAATTAATTTTTAAACTCTTTTTAAGTTTTCTATTTGTATGTTTTTATTGTGGCTGTTCACCACCCCGAGTCCCTTTTTGGGAGAGGGGGCGGTATACAAATCGAAATAATAAATAAATAAATAAATAAATAAATAAATAAATAAATAAATAAATACTATGCTGTTCTTAAACAACACATTGCAGTTTGAATCTCATCAGCTCAAGGTTGATTCAGTCTTCCATCCTTCCAATATGCTGACACTGTAAACTGCTTAGAGAGGATATGATGACCCAGGGTGTGGCACAAAGGCAACACAGTCAGATAATCAAGAAGAGTCCCTTTATTAACTCCAACTTTGTCCCCAATGTCCTGGTTACCTACTGGCTGGAGAAAAACTCTCCCAGGAAGAACTTCTATTTCCTTGTTTTAATATTAACAGTAGCATGCAAATTATATTTTTTCTGATGCTACCTATTTTTTTCTTGGAATGTGGCATAGCAGTTGGGAGCAGGAGCCTTCATAACTTGATTTATATTCTCTAAGGACCTGAAAACAGTTTCATATAGAAAGCACCTGGATGAAGCTGTCTATTTGGATCCACGTCAATCAGACATCAGGCCCGGGCACAGCACGGAGACGGCATTGGTCGCATTGGTAGATGATCTCTGGAGGGCCCGTGACAGAGGTCATTCCTCTGTCCTGGTCCTATTAGATCTCTCGGCGGCTTTCGATACTGTCGACCACAGTATCTTATTGCAGCGGCTGGAGGGGTTGGGAGTGGGGGGCACTGTCTTGCAGTGGTTCTCCTCCTTCCTCTCTGGCCATTCGCAATTTGTGTTGGTGGGGGGGCAGAGATCGGCCCCGAGGCCCCTGGTTTGCGGGGTACCTCAGGGGCCGGTGCTCTCGCCCCTTCTGTTCAATATCTATATGAAATCACTGGGTGAGATCATCCGTGGCTTTGGGGTAGAGTTCCATCAGTACGCTGATGATACTCAGCTGTACATCTCCACCCCAGGCCACCCCAATGAAGCTGTCAAAGTGATGACCCGGTGCCTGGAGGCCGTGCCTGTCTTGCAGTGGTTCTCCTCCTTCCTCTCTGGCCATTCGCAATTTGTGTTGGCGGGGGGGGGCAGAGATCGGCCACGAGGCCCCTGGTTTGCGGGGTACCTCAGGGGCCGGTGCTCTCGCCCCTTCTGTTCAATATCTATATGAAATCACTGGGTGAGATCATCCGTGGCTTTGGGGTAGAGTTCCATCAGTACGCTGATGATACTCAGCTGTACATCTCCACCCCAGGCCACCCCAATGAAGCCGTCAAAGTGATGACCCGGTGCCTGGAGGCCGTGCAGTGTTGGATGGGGCGGAACAGGCTTCAGCTCAACCCATCTAATATTGAGTGGCTGTGCTTCCCGGCACCCCGATACAACCAGCTGGTTCCATCCTGTCTGTGGGGGGGGGGGAATTCTTGCCCCCACAGAGAGGGCTCGCAATCTGGGTGTCCTCCTGGATGTATGGCTGTCGTTGGAGGACCATGTGGCGGCCGTCGCCAGGGGGGCTTTTGGTCAGGTCCATAGGATCTACCAGTTGCGGCCCTTTCTGGATCGGGATGTGCTTCGCATGGTCACTTCCGCCCTCATGATCTCCCGCCTAGACTATGCCAACGTTCTCTACATGGGGCTTCCCTTGAAGTGTACCCAGAGGCTCCAGCTGGTGCAGAATGCAGCCGCGCGGGTGGTGTTGGGGGCTCCTCGGGGCTCCCATGTTACACCGCGCTTGCATGAGCTGCATTGGCTCCCGGTGGTCCTCCGGGTGTGCTTCAAGGTCCTGGTTACCATCTTTAAAGTGCTCCATGGCTTGGAACCAGGATATTTGCGGGACCGCCTCCTGCCATTATCGGCCTACCATCGGCCAGTATGCTCCCATAGAGTCGGCCTCCTTGGGGTGCCGCCGACTGGATGGATGGCAACCCCGAGGATGCGGGCCTTCTCGTTGGGGGCACCCTCTCTCTGGAACGAATTACCCCCGGAGATGAGGATCATCCCTGATCTCCTGACCTTCCGGCGCGCATTGAAAACCTATCTATTTCATCAAGCCGGTCTGGCCTAGGGGTTTTTAGGATTTTAATTTGGGTTTTATCTAGTTTGGCTTTTAAACTTCTTATAAATTTCAGCCTTTCATATTTGGTCTTTTAACTGTTCTTAATTTTGTATTGTTCTCTGCATTTTAATTTGGCTGTGCACTGCCTTGAGTCCTGTCAGGGAAATAGGGTGGTATATAAGTACAATAAATAAATAAAATAAATAAATAATAAACATCTAGTCTCTTTTCAAGGATTTATAACTTAGCTCCTGCTGTAACACAGGAGTTCCTGAGTTCAAATGCTGATTTCTCCATAGAATCACCAAAGGAAGATCTCAGAGTGGGGATGGGAAATGATATGGTTAAAAAAAATTAAGATGGTGGGTCAAAAGTATACAATCAAAGCCCCAGTCCAAGGATACAAAAGGGTTATGCAATCATGACTTTTGACCCTTACTTGGAGATCCCAATTTTACCTTCTTCTTTCTCTGTTCTGTCTTACCACTTCCCAAAATGGGATCTTTTACATAGTTTTGGGATAACTCTGCCTGTTCCCAAAACTATCTTCTTTCCTTCCATTCTATCTTTCCCAGACAAAAATTGGCCTACTCATAAGCTAAAATTTATTTATTTATTTATTTTATTAACACATTTATATACTGCCCTTCTCCCGAAGGACTCATGGCAGTGTACAGCCAACAATAACCCATTACACTTTACAAAAGATTAAAAGAGAATTAAATATAATTAAGGCTGCCACTAAAATTTATACCCAACCCCAATAAATTACAATAAAAACCCCAGATTTAAAACCCCAAAATTTAAAACCCTAATATCTAAAATTACCCTTTAAAACTCCCATTTAAAATCAGCCCAGGCCGGCCTGCTCAAAGAGCCAGGTTTTCAGTACACGTCGGAATGCTCTCAGGTCGGCGGTCTTACGTATCTCAGGAGGCAACCCATTCCAGAGGGTGGGTGTCCCCACAGAGAAGGCCCTGTTCCTCGGGGTCACCAGGCGGCACATAGATGCTGTTGGGACCCGAAGGAGGCCCTCCCTGTGGGAGCGCACAGGTCAGTGGGAGACTACAGGCAGAACGCGGTCTTGCAGATAGCCTGGTCCAATGCCATGGATCGCTTTAAAGGTCAAAACCAGAACCTTGAAGTGAACCCGGAAGGCCACCGGCCACCAATGCAGCTCGCGCAGGAAAGGCGTCACATGGGAGTTTCTTGACGCCCCTATAACCACCCACATGGGTGCATTTTGCACCAGTTGAAGCCTCTGGGTGCTCCCCACAGGGAGCCCCATGTAGAGAGCGTTACCATAGTCCAGGTGGAGGTGACGAGGGCATGAGTGACCATGTGTAAGGCATCCCAATCCAGAAAGGGCTGCAACTGGTGAATCAGGCGAACCTGATAAAAAGCCCCCCTGGAGACGGCCGTAATATGATCTTCTAAAGACAGCCGTGCATCCAGGAGGATGCCTAGATTGCGAGCCCTCTCTGTGGGAGTTAAGATCTCTCTCCCAATAGCCAGCAATGGAGTCAGCTGACTATATCGGGGCGCTGGAAACCACAGCCACTCAGTCTTGGAAGGGTTGAGTTGAAGCCTGTTTCCACCCATCCAAATCCGCACAGTCTTAGGCACTGGGACATAGCCTCCACAGCATCGTTGAGGTGGTTTGGGGTGGAGATGTAAAGCTGAGTATCATAAGCATAGAGATGACACTGCACCCCCAAACCATGGATGATCTCCCCCAGTGGCTTCACATAAATGTTGAACAAAAGAGGGGAGAGGACCGAACCCTGAGGCACCCCACAAATGAGGGGCCTAGGGGTGGACCTCTCCCCCCCCCGTCAACACAAATTATGAGCGGTTAGAGAGGAAGGAGGAGAACCACCGTAAGACGGTTCCTCCAATTCCTAACCCCTCCAACCGCCGCAATAGGATACTATGATTGATAGTATCAAAAGCCACCGAGAGATCTAACAGGACCAGGACAGAGGAATAACCCCTGTCACAGGCCCTCCAGAGATCATCAACCAACACGACCAATGCTGTTTCGGTACTATGCCCGGGCCTGAAGCTCGATTGGAAAGGATCAAGGTAAGTCATTTCCTCCAGGTACTGAGGGAGCTGACACGCCACCACACTCTCAACAACCTTCGCCACAAAGGGAAGGTTGGAGACTGGACAATAGTTATTTAAAACAGCCGGGTCCAGGGCAGGCTTCTTGAGGAGGGGTCACACCACCGCTGTTTTCAAGGCAGTAGGAAGCGATCCCTCCCTCAATGAAGCATTGACAATCCCCTGGAGCCAACCTCGTGTCACCTCCCTGGAGGTCGAAACTAACCAGGAGGGGCATAGGTCCAACAAACATATGGTGGTATTCAGCCTCCCCAGTAACCTGTCCACACCCTCAGCGGTCACAGTGTCAAACTCCTCCCAGATAACAGTCTCAAGACTTGCCCCGGACACCTCCCCCAGGATCATCCAACTGGAGTCAAGCCCACCCCAAATCTGAGCGATTTTGTCGTACAGAAATCGGGAAAAGTCCTCTGCCCTGCCCTGCAAGAGGTCCTCCCGCGCTCTCAGCTCAAGCAGGGAGCGGGTCACTCTAAACAGAGCGGCAGGCCAATTTTCTGCCGAAGCAATAAGGGCGGAGAAATGCGAACGCTTCGCCACCTCTATCGCCACAAGGTAGGTCCTAATATAGGGCCTCACCTGTGTCCAGTCGGACTTGGTGCGACTAGCCCTCCAAACACTCTCCAGACGTCTTTTCCGGTACTTCATCTCCCTCAGCTCCTCCGTAAACCATGGAGCTGGATGGGATCTGTGCCAGGTCAGAGGTCGCAAAGGCACAACTCGGTCGAGAGCCTCGGTGGCCAACCTGTCCCAGGTGGCCACCAAGTCTCCAGCCGAGTTATGAGCCAGCGTCTCAGGAAATGGCCCAAGCTCCATCTGGAACTGCTCAGGGTCCATCAGGCGCCTGGGGCAGAACCATCTGCATGGCTCCGCCTCCCTGTGGTGGGGGGTGGCAACACAGAAGTCGAAGAGAATAAGAAGAGAATGATCCGACCATGACAAGGGTTTTATATCTAAGTCCCCAAAACTACAGTCATTCAACCACTGACCAGAGACAAAAATCAGGTGCAGCGTGTGTGTCCCCATGTGAGTGGGGCCAGAAACTAATTGGGTCAGGTCCATGGCATTCATGGAAGCTATGAACTCCTGAGCCACCCCAAGGAAGTGAAGGCAGGTTGAAATCCCCCATGACTAAAAGCCTAGGGGTCTCAACCGCCAGCCCGGCTATCACCTCGAGGAGCCCGGGCAGAGCCGATGATACGTGGCAGGGAGCCAGGTATGTTATCAAAAGGCCCATCTGAACCCCCTGCCCCCACTTCACAAAGAGAGATTCACAACCAGCCATCTGAGGAACAGTGGCCTCCCTAGGACAAAGAACTTTTCTAATAACCACCGCCACCCCACCACCCCTTCCCTGAGACCTTGGCTGATGAAATGCTTGAAAACCTGGTGGGCACATCTCCTTCAGAGGAATACCACCTTCTGGGCCCAACCAGGTTTCAGTGATACCTGCCAGGTCCACGCCCTCCTCCTGAATAAGGTCACAAATCAGGGGGGGCTTGTTAACAATGGACCTGGCATTGCACAACATCAGCCGGGTACTCAGGGCCTGAGACTAAAATCATAAGTAGGCCAACTTAAACTATAATCCTGGATAACCAGAAGATCTAGTTGGAATTCTTTTATTAGAATAGAATAGAATAGAATAGAATAGAATAGAATAGAATAGAATAGAATAGAATAGAATAGAATAGAATAGAATAGAATAGAATAGAATAGAACAGAACAGAACAGAACAGAATAGAATAGAATACTTTATTGGCCAAGTCTGCTTGGACACACAAGGAATTTGTCTGGGTATAAATATTCTCAGTATACATAAAGAAAAGATACATTCATTAAGAATCAAGAATCATAACATACAACTCTTAATGATAGTCATAGGGTACAATCAACAATCAAATCATACTAGGAAACAGTCAAAATAAATTGTAAGGACACAAGGGACAAAGTTACAGTCCTACAAGTGGGAGGGGATGGGTGATAAGGAGTGATGAGAAGATTAGCAGTAATAATAGTGCAGATTTTGTAATAGTTGAACGGTGTTGAGGGAATTATTTGTTTAGCAGAGTGATGGTTTTCGGGAAAAAACTATTTTGTGCCTAGTTGTTCTGGTGTGCAGTGCTCTATTGCGTCGTTTTGAGGGAAGGAGTTGAAACAGTTTATATCCGGGATGTGAGGGGTCTGTAAATATTTTCACAGGCCTCTCTTTGACTCATGCAGTATACAGGTCCTCGACTGAAGGCAGGTGGGTAGTAATTGTTTTTTCTGCAGTCCTAATTATCCTCTGAAGTCTGTGTCTGTCCTGTTGGGTTGCAGAACCAAACTAAACAGTTATAGAGGTGCAAATGATAGGCTCAATAATTCCTCTGTAGAACTGTATCAGCAGCTCCTTGAGCAGTTTGAGCTTTCTGAGTTGGTGCAGAAAGAACATTCTTTGTTGTGCTTTTTTAATGACGTTTTTGATGTTAGGTGTCCATTTTAGGTCATGTGATATAGTAGAATTAGTCTCGGATTTTGTTTACCTTACATTTTTTGAGGATCCCATTTCCTCTGCATCCTGCAGTTTTCACTTAACAGCCTTTTTTGACTTGTATGAACTTGACTGCAGCTACCTGACT
The DNA here is from genome assembly GCA_023653725.1 of Bungarus multicinctus. NCBI lineage: Eukaryota > Metazoa > Chordata > Lepidosauria > Squamata > Elapidae > Bungarus > Bungarus multicinctus. Next base: position 64,413,902 of record CM042836.1, on the reverse strand, counting down.
TGCAAAGATGGGAGGATGGGATCAGTATAAAGTTCCTGTAACAGCTAATTTGCAAGTTCTAAAGGAGACACCAAAGGAGACTCTAGCGCACAGATGGTGACCCTGAATGAAATCAGGCAACATCTGTCTTTATCAAGTCTTTTAATAACTGCTAAACTCCACTGATATTTGAAAAGGACAACAAACCATATGTACTTTCTTCACCTTATATTTGGGGAAAATCTCTAAATCTGGGAGACTTTTGACCATTAAAGTTATTGGTAATATTGTAAAACTCTACAAAATCAGAAACTAAAGGCAGTTGCCTATAATTTTTCTCTATCTTAGGAAAAGTTATGAAGTTAGGATTCTAGAAGCTGTGCTTCATCTTTATTGAAAGGTAATCATGTGCTTATTTAGGCAATACTTTAAATAGGCAATGGATTTAAGAATTAGCACATGCTTTCTACAATTGTGCCTGCAAATGATATAATGCATCAGTGTAAAAAAGTCATTTGCAAGACATTTGTGTCTGTTGTTTTCATTTCCACCCTGTGAATGGCTTTGCTTTGAGCACAATACAAATAATGGGAATGGAAAAAGTATGTCTCCTATCATTTAGTGGAGCAGTTTCAACTAGCCTGAGTGTTGTGCAAGATCCCATTTTCTGGTTATAGTCCTCCCACAAATATGTAGAAAAATGTTCTCTTTATTCTTTTCCATTATTTCCAACCGCCATCTTCACCAAAGAATGCAGCAAAACAAAAACAAGTCCGAATAAACCCAAGCATATATTTCAGGGTGCACTTGTTAGATTATTATTTGTAGGCAAGGTATGTAAGTAGAGATAGGGACAGAAATAGGAATACACAGTAACTTCCTCGAGGCATTTCAAAATAAAATTACAAAGATATGCAAGATTGCAAAGTAAGAATGAGGCACCAGTGCTGTCCTCTCCCATCCCTATTTTTGTTATCAGATCTGTATTCATAGCAAGCATCTAAAACAGGAGCCTTTATGTCCATGGACGATCTCTGCATGATAGAGAATTATGATGTGTTTCAGGTTCCATTATAGGAGCAACTTGGATCAAAGATATTCTCAGTTTTAGAGATTTTTTTTCCCCTGAATATAAGGATGATAGAAGAATAGATCCAAGGCACGATAGAGCTTGTAGCTTGTCATCCTCCACACCTGTTACTCAGGGGTGGGATTCAATTTTTTTAACAACTGGTTCTGTGGGCATGGCTTAGTTGGTGGGCGTGGCTTGGTGGGCATGTGACTGGCTGGGCATGGCCAACTCAATATCATTCACAACGGGGCATGCATTTCCTCACCTGGTCTCTCATGACTGTGGGGATGCTGCAACAGTTGTAAGTGCGAAAAATAGTCATAAGTCACTTTTTTCAGTGCCACTGTAACTTTAAATGGTCACTCCGCACAAGCAAAGTACCAGCAAAAGAGAGAAAGAAAACTTCAGAGAGGTTCCTGAGACAGAAAGTCTAGTCCTGCCAAGAATGTAATAAGGGTTAACAGAGAGGCAGTTTCTGTAAGCAACACCAGAATGTTTCCTTCCTCCTTCCTTACAGGGTTAGGCCAGTAATTTCTTCTAACAACCGGTTCTCCGAACTGCTTAGAACAACCAGTTCTAGCTAATAGGTGTGAACTGGTAGAATCCCACCCCTGCTGTTACTGGAAGTTAAATTTTAGAATGTGTTTTAGAATCAGCAATGTAAGCTGAAAGTCTGGAGATCAACAACAGTAAAATAACTTCAGTATGAAAGGGAATCATATATTTTAAGCATTCATGCCCCACTTTTCTAGTTGAAAGATTCCCAGAGTAGCTTACATGATAACAATCCAGAATCCCTGACTTACAGTTGAAAAGGAAGGATGATACAGAAAGAAAAAGAGACGAGAAGAAAGGGAGCATCAGACAAGAACAAAACCCCTTTCTTTGTGTTTCAATGTACTTGTGTGACCAGTTAGTAAATTACAAAGATTGCTTAGTGAGGCTCAAATGACATCAGAGCTTGTGGTTCCAGGGATGGGATTCTACAGGTTTGCACCTATTTGCTGGAATTGGTTGTTAACATTCTAAGCAGTTTGGAGAACCGGTTGTTAGAAGAAATTATTGGCCTAATCCTGTAAGGAAGGCAGGAAGGAAACATTCTAGTGTGTGCCTCGATGTGAATGATGTTGAGTTGGCCATGCCCAGACAGTCACATGACCATCAAGCCATGCCCACCAACTAAGCCATGCCCACAGAACCGGTTGTTAAAAAAATTGAATCCCACCCCTGGGTAGTTCTGTTTTCTGTTCTTTCTTCCAAGAAGAAAACCCACCCCTATTAAGGGTTCATAGCAAGAAGGAGACACCATTTCTTGTCTTTCATTTCTTCTTATAGTTTATATTCCTACTTCCTTTCTCTTCTTCAACCATATACAGTTGTCCAAGATCCCAATTTTTCAATGTGGAGTGTGTGTCTGTGTGTGTGAATTAGCACAATTTAAAATGTAATTTAACAGAAATATATCTGTCTTTGCATTACTTGCTTATAAATCAGATTACGGTTGCTATGAGAGCCAGTTTTTGGTACAAGCTGAACCAGGAGTGGGGAGATTGTAACTCTGGTTCTTCCTTAGGCACAAAAGCTAACTGGGTGACTTTGGCCAATCACTTCTATCAGCCGTAGATTGGAAAATTTGAACACATTTTGGAAGTAGATCCCAGGAAAATCACTTCTGCCAATGTTGATGAGAAAACTCAGTAGTCCCAAGATTGATTTGAAGGGTTGTCGCGTTGTCGCGGTTTGCTCGTTGTCCTTAGGTTCTCTGATCAGCCCGTAGAGCCCCCGCAGGGGTGAAATTTAGAGGGACCCTCGCGAGGGTGAGTACTTAAGTACTAGAATCAATAATTGACACAGACACCATAGTTTCTCAAGGTGAGAGAGCACGTTGTGCCCGGGGTAGATGAAGAAATCCCCCGATTGCAACGCACCACCCTCTTTTATTTTGCAGTTTTCTCAGGGTGGGGGGAGCGAGACATATGTAAAGAGGAGCAAGGAAGTATAATTCTAATGGCGCCATGGCAAGATGCGACCACTGTTGTGTGCTAAGATAGAGTGATTATCTATTAACAAGATTTGTGTAGTCAGCTAGTTTCTGTAACTATTTGCCTACGTGTCGTGCCAAGATGAGTTTATCATGCAATTCCTAACTTGAGAAGGTCATTCTTAGGGCCTTAGGTCAAGAGGACTCTCGAGGTTTACTACAAGTCCTCTTTTCTTTGTTTTTAAGGTGCCGCGATATCCGATTCAAAATATAAGCCTTTCTCCTTTGGAGTATCATAGTGCTTGGATAAGGACATACCCTCCGGGACATCCCGATCCGATTGCACAACCTCGTTCAAGGGCAGGTTATCAGAGTCATCATCGGAACATAAGTGCAAAAGCGGAGCTTTGCACTCCTCAGTTGGAATTGCCATATATACATGATTTTGCATTAAGAGATTAAGTTGCGCAGCAGCTTTAGCTTCGGCAATAGCATTTAAACTACGTTTGATCATTGAAATAAAGATAGGTAATAAACAGGGTAGCAAAGTTGGACCAATTAGTTATGACATGGGTGATGTTAATTTCCTGGGCCTGCCACGGCCATTGTTCCCCCATCGTAGTTCCCCCACACACAAAGCAATTTTTAACTTGCAATGATTTAGCAATAGTCTCTGCAAGGTGTACAAAGGTGTTGCGCACCTCATGTGGTACGGTCAGGTGAGTCAATTTTGCCAATTCCGAATAAACAGAATGAAATAAGGAGTGTCTGGTTGAGTCGATGGAAATTTTGCTTACTATTATTTTGATGGCTACTGAAGGGTTGGTTCCTGTCCCATCAATACCCAAGCCATAGTCATTGTCAGTACTTTTCCATGTTTGGAAGGAAAGCCAATTTTCCGGTACTGGAAACGTGAGATTGATGGGATTGCACTGATGTTGCATACAGTTGGGATCGGGAACTCTAAGACGGGTGATATAGAGTTTTTTAAGGTTATCCCTCTTGGGTATGGTGTCAGGTCGCACTGTGAGCCCTCTGGATTGAAAGTCCACACATTTCCATTCATTGCAGTAGGTGCCTTTGCCACAGGGGTCGTGTTGATTTGAAGTTCTGGCACAGATGTACTTTTCGTTGCTGGAATATGTCCGTCGCCAGACAAGTGAGCCACATTCGTTTGTGCCATAGTCCATGGCTTCGCAGGCATCAAAAGTGACCGATTGGGATACCTTCGGATTATAAAAGTCATGACTGACCAGTGTCTTTTTCGATGAGCCGGCTCCGACAGTGATGAGGATGTTGTAGCGATGAGTGGGGCCTGTGGGGTCATAACAGGTTTGTTTGTTGTTATCTTCACAAATACTATACGTCGTGCTATTCCACACACAGGTGTGCGTGGATGGTTTGGTGCAAATAAAATGAGTGTGATATATTAATGTAGTTCTGATGGTCTGCCCCTGTTGAGTTTTTTGCAAGCAGGGGGTGCAATGTTTGGCATCTTGGGAGGTGAGTGCACTTCGTGTCCTCCGTTGGGGGGGGATAAACTTTTGTTGTAGGGATAATGTCAGCCGAGAAGAAGTGGCAAAGCCTCGTACCATTTTTGTAATTTCACATTGGTATAGACCAAAGTCTGAGAGGGTCAGATCTGTTACTGAAAGATGAGTTGCTCTAAAATGATAATTGATGGTATATTTGGGTGAGTCTTGTAGATATATGGTATTGTTGAAAAACCAGCGCCAGATGATTCCCTTTTTCTTGATTGGAGACCTCTGGTAACAGGAGAGGGCCTGAGAGCGAAGATGCAGTGCTCCTTCATTGTTGTAACGGTGCATGTGAATCAAGGAGTTGAATTCAGGATGTGGAGAGGACTCAAGAAGCTGTCTACGAATTCGTTGTCCGCGGAGCGGTGACCAGGAACCAGGATAGCGGTCAGGGAGATGGGAGCCAGGTGTATCCCATAGGCAGCTGGTGGTATCACAGGGAGGTTGGCAGCAGGAAAAGTGGCGCACCAGGGTATGGGAAAAAGATTGAGGAGAAGATTGAGACAAAAGGAGCCAAGAAAGAAACATAGAGGGTAGTGGGGGGCGAGTTACAGAGAAAATGGAAAAGAGATAAACTGTATGATTGAAGGATTGACGGGAAACAAGAAAGCCTAAGCAGGAATAAGGTCCCACCGTATTCGCGGTGACATAGACATGTAGGTAGACCCGACAGGGTTGGTAGCCATACAGAAGAGAAACGTGAGGTGAGGGACGCAAGGCACGGCCTTGATTTTGAAAGGCATAATTACAGGCGGAAAGAGATATGTCTTCAAAGGTAAAGGTAACGCGTGTGAACGGAGGGGCGAAGATAACAGCAGGATCAGCCCGAAACTGAGAAAAGACAGGAGATATCAGAATCAGAAGGGCTAGGAGAGGAACACTTGTCCTTAGCCTCCCCATGATAAGGTCGAACACAGCGCGCAGGCACCCAAAGAACACGATCAGGAAGTTGAACAGCAGCGTATCCTTTGCCCCAAGTGATCAGTTGCACAGGTCCCTTCCACTTCGGATCTGGAAGTTGCCTGAAATAAACAAGAGGTCTGGAGGTAGGGACAGGAGGTGTGGTAAAGTGACGAGAAGCAGCCGTAGAAGAAGGAGAGCCAGTAAGATTCAGAAAGTTCAAGGTATATAAACATACATTTAACACATTCTGTAACGCTGGGAGGTTCGGGGGGCGTACGCCTTTTTTCCCCATGTATCGATCAAGGGCCGTTTTGAGTGTTAAATTTGCTCTTTCCACAATAGCTTGGCCTTGGCTATTGAATGGAATTCCAAATTTGTGTACAATGGACCAATGATGACAGAACTCCGAGAAAGAGGAGCTCGTGTATGCAGGACCATTGTCTGTTTTTAAAATTTTTGGACATCCCAGTGTTACAAAGGTCCGAATGCAATGATTGATAGTGTTTTTAGTAGTCTCCCCCCTTTGCAGTGTGGCCATGATGAACCCAGAGTAAGTGTCTACAGACACGTGAATATACTTCCAGGGCGCAAAGGATGGATACTGAGTAACGTCCATTTGCCATGTGTCACAGGCCTCGGTGCCTCTAGGATTTACTCCTTCTGGGACACTTCGTGCCTGCAGACTACATGTAGGACATTGTTGAACAATTGCCGCGGCTTCTTGATGAGTAATTCCAAATTGTCTCACCAGAGCCTTTCTATTTTGATGAAAATAAGCATGACTTTCTCCTGCTGTTAAGGTGTTATTCTGCAGGATTGGTAACAAATGCAACTTGCAGGCCTCATCTGCCATGTGATTGCCTTCTGAAAGAAATCCGGGCAGATGCTGATGGCTTCTGATGTGGGCCACAAACAGAGATTCTTTCCTTTCCTTCAATAGGTCTTGTAACTGTAAAAAAAGCGTCATTAAAGGAGAAGGGGTTGCAGGAGAAATGTAGGCATCAAATATATGCAAGGCCAATTGTGCCACATACAGACTATCAGATATTACATTAATTGGCTGGTTGGGAAAAAGTGTGAGTGCCATATTGAAGGCAGACAGTTCAGCCTGTTGAGCAGAAGGTTGTGGTGTGGTAAGTTTTGTATGCCATTGATTGTCAGTTTGCCACACACAAGCCCCGATGGTTTTAGAACCATCAGTGAATACAGTAAGACAATCTTTCACTGGTTGTTGTACTAAAGGAGTCTCTAGAGTGAGCGGAATTGTTTTCAGCACTTGTATGCGTGGGTCTGGTGGTAGATGGCAAGAGACATTCCCTTGCCACCCTTCCAACGCATCTTGTAACGCATCAGAATTTTGGAAGAGTGGTTCCCATTGTGTTAGTCTGCAGGGAGTGTAAAGCGTGCAGATATTCACACCCATCAAGGCTCTAGCTCTTTTCCTCCCCCGTTCTATAAGAAGAGCCATTTGTGCAGCTCTTGTGGTGATTGATGCTTTTGGGGTATGAGGAAGGTGAATCCACTCTAAAATGTGTAGCTTCTTTGAAGTCGAGATTTGAACGATGATTGCTGTAAGGAGTGTGGGTGTGGGAAGAAGCGCCAATGAGAGTGCATGATTGTGTAATGAGCGGTCCACCCAATGGGTATGCAAGGCGCTGTTGATTTCTTTAAGAGCATTAAGCTGTTGCTCATTCAGCCAAATGAGATCTGCTGGATGCTTAAGGCCGACCAATGCTTGAAATAATGGCGAGAGAGTATGAGTTGAAATGGAAAGATATGGGCGTGCCCAATTGAGCGTGCCCAGGCATTGCTGTAACTGAACCAAGGTTGCAGGTTGAGGGAGTGTGAGAACAGGAAGGTGAGGTGAAGCTGTGGAGGCTAAAACCTTGTGTCCTAAATATTGTAACGGATAATGAGACTGCACCTTTTCTGGTGCTACATGCAGTCCTGCAAGAGCAAGGAGAGAGAGAAGACATGGAAAAGTTTTACATACTGTACCTTTAGGACCATCAGCTGCAATCAGGATGTCATCCATGTAATGATACACTAAAAATTCAGGAAATTTGTCCCGATAGGGTTGTAAAGCTTTATTTACAAAATATTGACACATCGTAGGAGAATTGAGCATTCCTTGGGGAAGAACTTTCCATTGATATCTAGCTGTAGGTTTAGAATTATTAAACTCAGGAACGGTGAAGGCAAATAGTATCCTGTCCTCTGGTATCAGCGGGATGGAGAAAAAACAATCTTTGAGATCAATGATTATGAGATCAAATGTTACAGGAATTAAATTTGGATTAGGAAGGCCGCATTGCAATGGGCCCATAGGTTGCAATATAGCGTTCAGAACACGGAGATCCTGTAGGAGGCGCCATTTGCCACTTTTCTTTTTAATTACAAACACTGGTGTGTTATATGGGCTGGTAGATGGTTCAATATGACCTTCTGCCAATTGTTGTTGAACGAGAGTGTGAAGTGCGTTTAATTTTTCTTTTGTAAGAGGCCATTGATCAATCCAAACAGGAATATTTGATTTCAGAGTGAGAGAAAGAAGAGAAATAGCCATAATTCAAGGTATGTAGAGAGAAGTGTGGAGTTGAGATAGCAAGTCACGGCCCCACAAATTGCAATGTAATGGAAGGACAAAGGGTTTAAGATAAGCAGTCACAGAGGAATGAGGCGTAGAGGCAGTAAGCCAAAGTGAGCTAACCTTTGCTACCTGCGCTCCACCGACGCCTTGTACTGAAGTTGTTTCAGCAAGGGGCCAAGAGGATGGCCACTCAGAGGATCGAATGACAGAGACGTCAGCTCCGGTGTCAATCAGGCCAGCAAAAGATTGGCCATTCAGCAATATGGTTAACATAGGTTTGGAGGCTTGAACAGATTGCTGTAGAGCAAACAAAGAAGGGGGTTCAGGAGACGGAAGAAGAATGAGAGTAGCCACAATTGTTCCCGCTTTCAGGGAAAAGCACCGGTCGCCAATGGCAGCGAGAGAGAGATTTTTCAGAGAAGAGGAGTCGTACAAAAAGGGTGCAGCGACTACACCTTCAATGGTAAGGGAGGAGTTAGGTATGAGCAAAACAGGCAAGGAAGGCGGAAGTGGCTTCAGAACAGTGATAGAAAGAGGGAGAGTGAAGACCGAACCAGGATCATCATAAACAATGTCCTCTGTCAGTTGTACAGGGAAAGAAGTAGGTTGTAAAAAGGAAAGAGAAGAGGAAAGAGAAGTTTCAGCCTTTGTAGCGGGGTTAGCTGAAGACCCCATGCCTAGTTTTCCGATTGCTGAGCAGGAGGAGGGTTAGAGCGACATTGGGAAGCCCAATGAAAACCTTTTCTGCAACTGAGGGCAAACAGTTTTTGGCTTGGCAGCATAGGATGCAGTACCCCGAGACTGGCCACGAGGCGTTCCCCCCCCACCCGGCATTCTACACTGATTTTTAAAATGGCCAGGCTTCCCACAATTAAAACAATTGCCAGAGAGAGACACGGCAAGGGCGTCAGACGACGGAGGGGAGGTGGGGAGGGATGCAGAAATGGAGGTAGAGATGGCAGCAGCAAGGGCACTCATTTTGTGAGAAGTAGTTCCCACAATCCTACAAAGCTGCAGGAATTCAGCCAAGGTTACACCAGGTTTATTAGCAACAGGTTGAAGTATTTTTTGACAATCTTCATTCGCATTGGTGTAAGCCAGTTTAATAAGAAATTCTTGTCTGGCCGCCTCATTGTCAATTTGGCGTTCCAGAGCGGTTTGCAAACGGTTAACGAATGAAGAGTAAGACTCATCAACCTCCTGCACTATCTTCAAAAAGGTGTGTGTGGATTTAGAGTCTGAGTCATCCACACGTTTCAGGGCATTCATCGCACAAAGATGAATGATTGCAAAGGCACGGCGAGGGCAAGTTTGTTGCTGAATCAGGGTGGAGTATAATCCAGTTCCCTTTAAGTGATCAGCAATGACCAGATTAGGGAGGCCTCGTCTTATTTCAGCATCTACTAATTTTTCATATTCAGACTGCCAAACAACATACTGGGCAGGAGTCATAAGCATAGAAAACAACATCTTCCAATCATATAACAGCATTACAGTGTTAGCAGACACGAGAGAATCAAGCAAGCCACGAGTGTAAGTGGATTGCAGTCCATACATATTTACAGCCTCTTTTAAATTTTTCAACACTCTTAACTCTATGTTGGTATGAACAGGAGCGCCAGGGGCTCCCGGAACAAGAGTCATAGGGTAAGCAGAAGGTATATCACAAGATTCTAAGGTGAAGGAAGGAGAAGCCAGGATAGCAGTAATATTTCCCCCCAAGGGATGTGGAGACGGAGAATCAGTAGGAATGGGAGAGACAGAAGGAGAGGAGGGCTGCAGACGATTGTGCGGAGTGTCAGAGTGAAAAGGAGGGGCAGAGGCAAGCTGAGGAATATCATCCGAAGAGGCAACAGATTGGTAAGGTGGGGGAGAAGAATCAAAGTGAACAGCAGGAGGCTTAACAGTTTTAGAGGCAAGAGATAAAGACTCAGGGAGAGTGGTGGAGGGGTAAATAGTATTGAGCGCAGCCATTATCACACGCCAGGACATAAGAATGTCTGGTGGAGCTCTGGGGACATCATACAGATATTTTCCCAAGCGTTCCCACGAAGTGCGATGCAGCGTGCCCTCAGCCGGATAAGCAGGACAGTGCTGTTCCACAAAGAGCAAGAAGGAGGTGATAGATTTTCTAGACAAGGTATATACAGTGGTGCCGTTAATTTTCTGCAAACAATTAGTCTTCTTCACTAAGTGGTAAAGTTCGTCCCTATGAACTGACGAAACTTTGGAGAGTGAGGAGCCCATTACTTACGATTGTACAGAGCCTTTGCCAGGTGCGTAGCAACGGGAGTGAAGGCAGCGCACCTCTAGACAGAAGTCACGCCGTGGAGCTGAAGAAGGGAGAGATCCCGGACGAGCCCCCAGTTGTCGCGTTGTCGCGGTTTGCTCGTTGTCCTTAGGTTCTCTGATCAGCCCGTAGAGCCCCCGCAGGGGTGAAATTTAGAGGGACCCTCGCGAGGGTGAGTACTTAAGTACTAGAATCAATAATTGACACAGACACCATAGTTTCTCAAGGTGAGAGAGCACGTTGTGCCCGGGGTAGATGAAGAAATCCCCCGATTGCAACGCACCACCCTCTTTTATTTTGCAGTTTTCTCAGGGTGGGGGGAGCGAGACATATGTAAAGAGGAGCAAGGAAGTATAATTCTAATGGCGCCATGGCAAGATGCGACCACTGTTGTGTGCTAAAATAGAGTGATTATCTATTAACAAGATTTGTGTAGTCAGCTAGTTTCTGTAACTATTTGCCTACGTGTCGTGCCAAGATGAGTTTATCATGCAATTCCTAACTTGAGAAGGTCATTCTTAGGGCCTTAGGTCAAGAGGACTCTCGAGGTTTACTACAAAGGACAATTACAAGATACGTGCCATAATGTGAGATGTTCTAAATTTCAAAAAATCAAACATTTTTTTCCCGTTTTGGACCTCAATTTTAAAACAAGATGGACTCTGAAGTGTTATACTTCTGTTTCTATTTTCAGTGCCTTAATGAGGTTCATACAATGACATTGATCACATTCTGCTATTTCTGACTCAGCAGACAAAAATATATGGGTAAAATATTCTAAACAGATTGACATAAAAGATTAGAAAATGTGGCAAATGAGGCAAATGAGGAAGTTCTACAGAACTTCCAAGCATCTATTTTAGAATTTCACATGACTTATAGACAGATGGAGAAATTGTCAAGCAAAATATATTACACGTGAACGAAATCTTAAAAAAAAACCAAATACAGCAGCTGAACCAGTTTAATAAGATATGAAGGTTTGCTTGTATATCATGAAAAAATAATCATTCTTCCTCTCTTTTCCATAATCCGTAGCAGACAAAAACCATGTCATTTCCTTATTTTTCTTTATTTCTTACCCTAATCCTGATTAGGGAAAGATTAGGGAGAAAAGTTGTTATTTATTATATTTATGTGCTGCCCATCTCAGGATGTGAGGTGAGATGTTATGATCAAGTAAGGATGGTCCTTCTTTAGTATTTTCAGAAATATTTTAAAGTATTTATTTGTGATATCTTTGAGAACTTATGCTAATACACAATGGAATTGCAACCCACTTGATCTTCATAACTGTAAGCTAAACTGCAATAAGGGATAGCTGATGTTTTGAAGGGAACTTGGGTTTCCTCAGTTTCATCCAAAGAAGCTTAGTCTAATAAAATTATTTTTAAAGATGAGATCCTGATTTGCATTCCATGAAGAAACTCAGTATTTCTTCAGAAATTAATTCAGAAAAAATAAAATGATGTTTTAAATGTTGATTGCAATGTAGGTCTTTGCAGCTTAGAAATCAACCCAGTCAAAAAGATACTTTGCTAAACAAAATGTTCCTGATGGCATAATCCAACATTCTCTTTTGTAAAATATCAGTTGCAAGCATGCTATGAATCCAGGCTATCTATCCGTTTGGCTTGCCTGGGCCACACTGAGTGAAGAGGAGTTGACTTGGACCTCATATAAATATATATATATAATATATAGTTTTATAATATAAAATTGCAAAATAATGTTGAAAATTTATTATCTTGTGGAGCTGCATGTGCGCCCATGGGCCATGGGTTGGACATTCCTGCTCTAAATATCTTCATGGAAAGGTATGAAGATCCCTAAAGAAGAGAAAATATTTTTTTAAAAAATGCAATGTGTTGGAAAGGAAGAAGGAAAATATGGAATATTTTGAAATATGGGATTCACTTTATCAATGGTTAACAGAAACAGAAGTTAGAACATTTAAAATTATAAGAGAAGAATTATTTTTACTATGAGGGCTTATTATGATTTTTATTAATAATATGAATTAGCATTAATAATTAATAAATATTAATATTATGTTGAGAAAATACTGTTATTATATGACTACTACTAATGAACATCATTACTATTATGAAGATGACCATTCCTCAAATTAACTGTAACCAAACAACACACAATGAAAGAATCATCCATGATGATATGTATTTATTTATACATACTTTTGGTCTTTCTTTATATAGCAATTTTTAAAAAAAAAAAATCAAATAAATAAATACATATCATCATGGATGATTCTTTCTCTAACAAAGCTTCTGCCTGTACTTAATGTGGAATTAAATTGGTGTTGTGGCTACACCTCAGATAATAGATTAGCGAAATGGTCTACATTATTTTATTGGAATTGGAATACTCCCCAATGTTTTGAAGCCTGTATGAAGACAAGAGGCAGGAGATGGAATTTAAATGGATTGCTGCTCAGTGGTGAATGGCCAAAAAGATTTGCTTTAAGTTATGCAAAACAGGATCATTAATCTCTATCACAGGCTCCAGCATGTTCCTCAAAACCATTGCACATTTTGACTTGCTGGGATTACACAGAAATACAGAGAAAGGGAAATATTGAAATGATATATACTGTAAACTAGTATCTCCTATGAATTCTGGCACATCCTGTGAAGCTCCCAATATCTTTTTTTTTTTTAAAGAGTAGTATTTCATCATTGGTGGAGCTATTTGATGGTTTCTTTTCTTTTTAAGAAGGAATGCAATCATGGCAGAAGATGAGCCTGAGAGATAGAAAAACTTCATCTTGCTGTCACATGAAAGTAATGGTACTTTAGAACTGAACCTGAATATCTTTGTGGAAAAATTCAGGTGTCATTATTTAAGACTTTGATGCTAGTTTTATGAGCATTCATAAGGTTCAAAGGACATAAATTGTCTCTATTTCCTCATATCCCTTTTTCCTCATTTGGGTGGTAATATGTTTTTTTGTTTGCTCAAATAATCCTCCCTCCCAATCACTTTGCTTTTTAGGAAAGAAATAGAATTGTGGCTTCAAAAGGTGCATGATTGAGTTTTAAATATTGCAGAGCCGTACTTCAGTTATGGATTTATTTCCAAATCAAGTAGATAGTCTTTATGAGATTTCTCCTTTAAGGCTGAAGCAACTTTGAAGAAAGGAGAGAGTATTATGATTATAGAGTAAAGGAAAAAAATACCAGTCTACATGTGCCACAATCTTAACACAGATCACATATCTTCTTTCTTCCCTCAGGATTCATACAAGAAGCTATAAATAACATGTTCTGCAAAATATTCATTCATTCAATCAATCAATCAATTCGTGCATAATTATCTTGTTGGACTTTATTGAGAGAGACAATCTGTGCACTTCTAGGTAATTCTTATTAAATTTTAAATTTATCTTGGATTGTATGGTAATGTAGAGCCCCAGCTCATATTTCTTTGTTTATTTATTTACTCCTTCCTCATTTTGTTTATTTATTTATTCCTTCCTCATTTTGGAGGGACTCTAGGCAGTTGTCAATCTCCTAGAATTTCTTGCCAATGTGCTGAATTCTGGACTTGCACTTCCACACATTTGAAGATAATACATTGGGTAGGCTAATGTAAATAATAGCAGGGTTCTGATTTCTGTATACTCAGATCTGAAGGGGATCTTTTAACTATCTAAGATGCAATTCAATAAATTAAATGGCTAACTTAAAAGAAAAAGAAATAAAATTTGTATACAATAAAGGAGAATATTTGTAGCTCAGGGTCGAAATAATTGCTATAACAGAATAAAAAAGTTGGAAAAATCCTTGGAGGTCTTCTAATCCAGGCCCCTGCTCAAACAGGAAACCCTATGCCATAAGAGCCACGAGGGTGCAATGGTTAGAATGCAGTGCTGCAGGCTAACTCACTGCTCACTCCAGGAATTTGATTCTGAATGGCTCAAGGTTGACTCAGTCTTCCATCCTTCCGAGGTCAGTAAAATGAGGACCCAGATTGTTGGAGGCAATATGCTAACTCTGTAAATCACTTAGAGAGGACTGTAAAGCACTCTGAAGTTGTATATAAATCTAAGTGCTATTGTTATTGCTATTTCAGACAGATGGTTGTTCAATCTCTTCTTAAAAAACCTGCACTGTTGTTGCATTCACAATTTCTCAAGGCAAATCGTTCTACTGATTAATTGTTATGTCAGAAAAATTCTCCTTAGTTCTAGATTGGTTCTGTCCTTGATTAGTGTTCACCATTGTTTCTTGTCCTGCCTTCAGGTGCTTTGGAAAAATAGATAGACTTTCTTTCAATATTTGTGACAGCCCCTCAAATATTAAAAATATTGGAATATTGGAACATTGCTATCATCTCATCCTTAGCCCTTTCCCCCTGCCATTAAACTAGACATACCCAATTCCTGCAATGGTTCTTCATATGTTTTAGCACTGAACAGTGCAGCAATAGTATTAATTTGGGTAATGAAATGTCTACATGAAAACAGGCAAGCTCAGGGAACACTAAAGACCCCTCAAAACTTGTACAAAACCTAACTCCATTGCTCTTCCTACAGTTGATCTTCTTTAGTCTAGTATGACATTTACTAATCTCTAACAATGAATATCATTCATTCATGATGATTCTACAATAAAATATAATAATTTCTAGACAAATAATGTAATTAATTGTCAATATTTGTTTTCTTGATTGTTTTCTGAAGGCAGGGAAATATCTTAGCTGTAGCTGAGTTTACACCAAAAAATTTAGTAATATTCTCAATTAAAAAGCTTCAGATAATTCAGTGGCAATGTGACCAATGCTCTGTGACAGATTTATGTTAATTGCTCTTGTACTTATTTTTCATCCTATAATAGGTATTTCTTTTCTCTGCTTCAGTTTTTTTCTCTTTACTGAATGTGAAAAGTTTTCACTTCCTCTTAGCATTGTTGCATTCAGTTTCCAGACCAGACTAGGAGGCAAATGACCTTAACCCTAACCCTTAAATCTCCAGAGTTTTGTACACATTTGTGCCAAATGTAAACAAATGTAACTGTGTACATGAATTCCATTTGATCACAACATCTATATTGCAGCAGAATAGAGTGGTTCACACAATCTACCAAGACAATAGTTAGGTTCCCAAGGAATTCTGAACCACAAACTGTCCACCCACATGTTTCATATCTTTGAAATCTTACCAAATTTGAATACCTTTGATAGTTATTTAAGTAAGATTCATATGATCCCATCACAAATTGAAAGCATGGCTCAGCTGATTGGAAGGTTGCACTAACCAATCACTCTGCATTATGCTGCAATATACTCTGAAGAATCTTGGGCCAATAATATTTTCTTCCACTTGGAAGGAAATATCTGGAACCACAAAGAGCCACATCATAAAGTAGTCAGTTGAATGGCTGGTGGTGTGTGTGTGCCTGACTGTGCCTCTGCATATGGCTATAGCTGGTTCACACCTTAGAAGTTCATTTGTGTATTTTTCCAATGAATGAGGATGTTCCTATCACTCCCATCAATATTAAGCCACTTTACAAACTGGGAGCATGGATGGCTTGTGCCAAGTTGCTAGATGCTTGTGTTGGCTTGATTCTAGGCTGCCTGAAGTGACAAAGCATTTAGTCCAGATGCAGGTTATCATATCCACCCATTGGACTATTTGTTACACCATGTCCTCCTACCCTTTTCTTCTCTTTTAATCTGGAAGTTGTAGGAGGAATCCTTCTATGTAAGGTAATCGGAAAATCAATAACATGGGAAATGTCTGAACTTTTAGTTTTAAGCTATTGAAGAAAACATGTTTTAAAATCGGTAGGGTTTTTAATTAACATTTTTCTCTAGAGTCACCAAAGTTCTTAATCACTGTGCTATAGTAGCAGAGTTGATAGACAGGCATAGAAGTTATTGCAGGGCACAATTGGCTCTGTTGAAGGTATGGTCCTTCAATTGCAAGGCAGACAATCAGCTGGGATTACCTTGCAACAAACTGAAGTGTTTTAGATAATCTGAAGTGTTTTAGATAAACAGGAACACTGGAGCAATAACATAACCAGGAGCTGAGGTGGATTTGAAAGCACTGGGAAGATCATCATCATCCCTTTCTGCCCTTCAGAAGCAGTTGCTTGTCCCTTCTGCAGGATGAACTATGCAATGCAGATAAACCGAATGTTAGCTAAATTGAACTAGACAATAGCCTGACTTCTTTTTCATAATAGCAATAGCACTTAGACTTATATACTGCTTCACAATGCTTTACAGCTCTCTGTAAGCAGTTCACAGACTCAGCATATTGTTCCCAACAATCTGGGTACTCATTTCACTGACCTCAGAAGGATAGAAGGCTGAGTCAATCTTAAACCTGGTGAGATTTGAACTGCCCAATTGCAGGCAGCTGACAGGCAGCAGAAGTAGCCTGCAGTATTGCATTCTAACCACTGCACCATCACAGCTCTTAATACTTAATACTTAATAAAGTTAATATTTAAATACATCATTTTGGGATCTAACCTACTGTGCAAAAGCAGTAATTTATGAGTTGGGACAATTAACTCCAAAAGATTCCTAAGATTAATATTTTCTCTGGCTGCTGGAAAATGAATAAGAGCTGAGAATGACTCGTCAAAACCGAGTCTTTTGTTGGTGATCTATCTCTGTGTTCTTTGGGGGGTTTTCACTGCCTTGCTGCAGGCATACATAGAGATGAAAAAAGGGCCAAAAATATCTTAAAAGCTGTTTCTTTGCCCAGTCAGAGGCCTTCAGCTATTTTGATGAATACCTGAGCAGCACCATAAATGGTAAAACTTTCTCCATTCCCCCCCCTCCCCCCCCGGAAGCATTTGTTCAAGCTCTGTTACATTTCTTAGACCTTGGGCTCTGAGTAATGGCCCACTGCCAAGACTGATAGATATTTGTGATAATTTTTTTTTTAATGGGGTGAGGAGGTATTGGTAGCCTCACATCTGTGAGCTTTTTCTTACAAACACATTTTATGGAATTTAAAAAATAAATGCTGGACTTTCAAAACTTCCTTATATCATTCAGTTTTCCATTCTTTTTATATTTATCTGGTTTGGCTGTTTTAGTTGCCTTTTTAACATTTTAGTCTTTATTTTCTTTTGAATATTTTAAGAATTATTTCTGTTTATTGAGCCACCCAGAGTAGATTTATTCCGAAAGACATTTTAAAACTGTAAAAATAACTTTAATAAACACACAGGAAAATGTTAAGAAAGTAGCATAACTGTGGCTCTGTGAGAGATTTATATTAACTATTTTCCTATTAATTTTGCCACCCACTTTATAAATAAATGAGTAAACATTCTTTTAAATTATTCTGAATAGATTAACAAAACTATTTGCTTCTAAACACCCGTATGTTGCTTTTTTGAGATTCTCTGAAATAAGTTTCCAAAACCCAGACACAGAACATGAAGTGTGTGAAGTTGGGGATCCATACTTTGTTTGGTGTTGAAAGCTACAGCTTCAAAAGTGTGCAAAGCCAAAGCTAAACAGGAAGTGGGTCTGCAACAAATAAAAGCATTTTTAATTTAAGTTATAATAGATTTAATTCATTTAAATGTTACTGACTAAATGAACTGAGATTGATCTGATGACTTCTCATGCATATAATTATTCTTCCCATCTGTTAAATTAAAATTTTCAGTTGTGCAGAAAGTTTTAGAAAACTTCTAAGCACCATATCCAAGATTTTAGGGGATAATTTCCTAGATCTGGCATTATCTGGGCTATAAAAATCCAAATGATTGTTTTGCATATCTCTTTGCTGTTTTCTCTGGATCCATTTGGATCTCCTCTCCTCCCTTCCCTTCCCCTCTTATTCCATTCCATAGGATAGATCTAATAGTCCTATAACCAATTACCTTTGGAACAGATTAGAAAAAGTGGAAAGGTTTAAGCTGCTGGAACAGAAGAATATCACTTACTCTGCATTAGTACATGCAAAATATGAAAGCTTTCTTTTCAGTGCTGCAATGCTACAGTGACAACTGTATGATTTCATTTACATAAAAAATATTTCCACTTTTTCTAAAACTTATCTTTCCCTATACGCATGTGAAGTAGGAACCAATACACCAATGCTAAAAATGGATAATCTTTGGCAGGGAGAGGGAGAGAAAGAGATTTGACAAAGGTTCTACTAGTTCTAGGCTCAAAATCGTCCTCCTACTCCCTTGGCCACTTTAGCTTTTGAAAAATTAATCTAATCTAGGTGAAATAACTGGCCTTTATAGTACTAGAACATATAGAAAGATTAAATTAATAATAATACAAATTCACTTTGGCAACATATTCCATGTTAAAATAAAAAGGCAACAATTACAAAGCTGTGAGACTGTGATAAGATGACTGAAGCAGAGGCATGCTGATTGCTATAGCTCATCTTCAATTTCATAAGGGATTAGGTGCACCTTTCAAAAGCAGTGAAATGCTTTCTGTTATTCTCAATATGAAACTGAATAGATAGGGAAAACAAGGTATTAATTTAATCCAAATGCATAAGTATATCATTTTCTCAGAAAACAGAGCACACACTTGAAAGCAATTAACACTTTTGTTGTACAATAAATTACTGAGTAATAATTTTATCAGCTAGTATCCAAGCTTGTCATTCTTTTCTAGTACATTAAGAAAGAGAAATCTATTTAATAGTGCAGCAATTGTTATTTTTTCCATAGGAGGCTAAGTGAATAAACTGTACATATATATTTAACTTCAAATCCTACTCTTGGATCTTTGAGGTTTTATTAATACTAGTTTTTGTAAAATATTTAAAAGCTTGCTCAAAAATGTGTGATTAAATCAATTTTACCTGTAGAATTGTCAAAATATTTTTCTGAAGTAGTATGCAGACTGAAAGTAATAGCTGATTAAGTAAATGCATTATTAAATAATATTAATAATATGTTTTCAAATGGCTGAGTTACACAATTTATTTTCCATACTCAATTTCTATTTAAATATAGTTTATATATCTCATCGTTTTTATTCTTTTACTTACATTCAGAACAAAATGGCATCATCTTTCCATTGGTGATGAAAAGGGTATGAACAACAACCATAAGAGCCACAACAAATTAGGAAAAAATGTCTTGAAGCAGTTGTGAACCTAAAATAATAACACAATTATAGAAACAGTGACACAATAACCATAAAATGTTGGCTGACTACAACACAGGGGCAGGGAAAATGGAGTGGCTGAAGTCCCTTAAAGAGAGAGAGACACGCACATCTTTTGACATAATCAACCCAATTTGATGGCAGAGTGATTAACTGATTGATTGATTAATTGATGTACACTTATAGCCCACTCTAATCAGAGGATGGGTAAGGAACAACAAAGTCAAGATTAAAAAATAAATAAAATTCAGATACAAATAATAAAAATAATCCATGAACTCATCTAGTTTACCATTCTATGAAGCTAACCTAAGGGCCTGATATCTGTTAGAATAATACTGTTCTGACTAGTTTTCAAAATACTGTTAGAGTAAGACCCATCTGTACCTCTTGAGGAGAGGATGTTCCATGGATATATGATTTCTCAGAATTTCTCCAAAGTAGAAAATCTGCAGAGATTTCTCAAACAGGGGACTTCCCACTGAATGATAACATTCAATAGTTCTGTTACTGTAAAAATAGTATAGGAGGAAAAAGCCATATGACCCCTTCAGATTTATTTGAAGGCTGAAAAGATATGGCATTGAATATCTGGGAAAACTGACTTTGAAGACACTCTTAAACAACTCCGTCAATAAATAAGTGAAAGGATTCCTTAATCCACCCAGGAGAAATTATCCTTTGCAAGAATTTGTAAAGCAAATTCTCTTTCAAGTAGAATGAGATGAGATTAAAGAAAATATGGCACAATTTCTTTGCCTAATATTGTCCTCAAATCTCTGTAATCTCCTGTCTAGCCCATGTGTTGTCCGCTTGAGCTGGATTAGCCTTGAAATGATCAATGACAATTTTGTGTTGTTTCTCCTTGGGAACAAAAATAAATAAAGCAGGAAATTCAGCTTTCTTCTTTAGTCACATTAATACAACAGGATTTAGGTAGTTGTGGTTTTCTTCTACAGAAGCTCTTTTCCCAATGCAAAACTGCTTGTCATTTCATCCAACTTTTCTTTTGTTTTATTTAATGGAGCTTGCAAAGAGGATGTCCTAATGTATTTTCAGTTAGAATAATGTCAACTTCAAAAAGAAGGAAAATATGTACATGGCACCAAGGTTCAAATTATTTTTCATTGTATTTCATGCACAATCTTTCATCTCTCCTCTATGTAATGCTATTGACTCAATACTCTAACCTCTAAAAATGAATGTTTCTTGTCACTGAAAATCTATTTATTTCCTTCAGTGAGTCTTGAGAGAGGGGAAAATGCTCTATGATAAGGAAATTCAGTGAATACTAAACAAGCTGTTAGAGGGAAAAATATTTTACTGAAATTTATTAAAAACAGATAAGGTGTCGAGGGGATTTTTTTTCACTTTCTGAAACAAATTGTGCTTAATTAGCTAAATACATTAAAAGATTATATTGAGAAAGGTTTTGCTGGTATGAGACACCAGTTAATTTATTAACATGCATTTTAAAAATAAAGATTATATAATGAAAAAAGTTTCATTGGTTTGAGTCATCTAAATACCTCATTGGGTTTTTTTTTTTTACAATTTTAATGTTCCTTCTGGATCTTGAATGGATGTTATCAGCTATTAAAAATTGTCTGTACTGTGTATTCTCCATTGAGCTGCTCCGAGCATCCGTAGATTGGGAGTGCTTAATCTCCTGCACGATAGGCTGAGCTTAATTAATAGTACGCTGTGGCTCCTCCCCCGTCTGCTGCCCAGCGTGCCCAGTTTTTTGCTCAGCCTCGTGATGGTAGGCAGCTTCCTTGCTCGGAGCAGGACGACTGAGGTGATCCTTGTTGATCCTTGGAGAGGTTTTTCTCTAATTTGGCCTTAAAATCGCCTTCTTTGTGTTCTAGCTGACTGCGATCTCTAAATTGCAGTCGGAATGATCGCGGAGCATCTCCCGCGCTCCGTGGAGATCGCATTGATAACGCTGCTCACACGACGCTCAGCAGCTCGTTCCCAACATTTCCTTCTCCCTTCCTTGCCATTCAACAGAACTGGGCAGCGGTGGTCTCAATTCCTCCCCAGGATGCAGGGGTTGGGGCGCTGAAGCCATTCCCTCCCCCCATTTGGCATTGCAGCAGCGTGACTCTGCAGCCGTTACTTTTCGCGCCAATTGGCTCTGCGCCATAAAATCGTTGGGGACAGTCTGCCATTGTTGTGCACGCGTTTCCCCTGCTGCAGGCCTCCCCGCGTATCTCGTGAGGCCTCTCCACCTTGTCTGGCAGACTGCTGAGGATTTTTTCCCTCTGAGTAAAGGATATTTTCTGCAGCTTCTTCTCTTCTCTCAACTCCGGTTGGGGGAAGTGTTTTTTTGCATTGAGTTCAAGCACTTATGGTTGCCTCAGCATAATTTGATTACCAAGGCCCGAGGCCTGTGAGATATCTGTTGACAAAACTTATCTTAAATCCTTGACAGGTGGAGTTCTCTAATTTGATTTGTATATAATTCTTATAAATTTATTAAAAATAAATAAATAAATAAATAATAATAATAAAATAAATAACAATAATAATAATAATAAAAAGAAAAAGAAAAGGGGGAGAGGTTAACTGCGGGTTACCTGTCACCGTGCGGCTGCAGGAACCTGGCTGTGTATATATATATATATATATATATAAAATTACTACATCTCTATATCCTTGTATATATATATATAGACATGAATTTACTGACATACTCTACTCAGTTCTACTGTTTTTTTGTTGCAATGGCAAGCAAGGGGGGTGGGCAATCTTAGGACCAAAGACAGGTCCCAAAAGCCTGGTAAACCTTCAAAGGCCGCAGATAAAGACGCCTCCAGGTGCCAGAAAGCATTAGAGAGACAGATTGTGAGACAACTAGGGAGAGAGAGAGAGAGAGAGAGTCTCTCTACCACACAATTCATCCCCTCGAACTCAGGTTCAGGATACTCATGCATTGCTAGATTGTCTTTGCCATCTCGCCCATCTAGCTTCATGAGACCCAGTACTTCTAACCAGCCCAGGAGCGTTTCAGAAGCTATGTTTACACCGACAGCAGCCGGTTTAAGACAACAAGAGGTTCTCCCAGAAGAAGTCCCTCAAACACTGAGGTCCTGGATGGAACTGGCGATTAGCAGGGGTATTGCAGCCAGGCTTCATCAATCTGACAAGACCAGACAGGTAACACTGTCAGACTGTGACAACCAATCAGTTCAATCCTTAGATAGGTCAGAATTTCAGTACCCGCAGGTACTTTCTCCAATGGGGCCTTCCTTAGTATCTCACGTTCCACCTGTTACTGAGGGTTGTGACGACCTCAATTTGGACCCTTTAGACTCAGTTTCCATGCAAGAGAGTAACCTTCCACTGGAGGCCGAATCCCCAGGAGGGGGTATGTCAGATGATGAAGAGGTCTGCCCCGACCAGCCTTCCTTCACGGGACTTTTTCATCCCCAACTCTTTAAATCCCTTCTTTATAAGGCAAGAGCCACAGCTCGGCTTGACAAACCTTCTCCTACCCAGCTCCAGGATCCTCAAGAGCAGGTGGATGACCTCATTTTTTCGCAACCTGCCACTGAAGTTGAGGTTATTCCTGTTCCCAAAATGTTTTCTGATTTACTCCAAAAACAATGGTCCTCTGCCTCAATACATCCTCTGCCCACAAATTTTGACAAAAAATTTTTCAATTTAGATCCAGAATTTTCAGACCATCTCACTACTCCAGTGGTGGATGATCCCATCACTTCTTTGGCTTCCCCCTTCTCTGTTCCCACAGAATCAGAGGATGCCCTCAGAGCTGAGGACAAAAAAATCGAAATCACACTTAGGAAGGCTCATTTCTCAGATGCTGGGGCGATAAGGGTGGCTACCGCTGCATCTTTTTTTACCAGGACTTCCCTCAGATGGCTTCACCACCTGAAGGACACTATTCCTAGCTCCAATCTCAGAGCCCATCAGGATATTGCCAAGTTAACGGTGGCCGCAGAGTTCTCCGCTGATGACACCTTTAATTCAGTAAAATTCTCGGCTCGAGCCATGGCCTCCCAGACGGCGGCCCATTGGTTGTTATGGCTCAAGAATTGGCAGGCAAATTCCAAAAACAAGTGGAAGCTAGCATCTTCCCCAATTTCAGGAAATAAGCTGTTTGGCACTGCTTTGAATCCCTTGTTGATTGAAACAAAGAATAAAAAGAAGATTCTCCCCTCCCTTCTCCATCGCTCTGACCCAAGACTCTTTCAGCCCTTTCGGAGAAGTTCCTTTTGTCCCTTCTACAGGGGATCGTTCACCAATAGGTTCCAGGGGGCTTCTGACTTTAAGGAGGGCTGACAGCCAGAGGGGCCTGACTTCGGGGATAGATCCCGCCGCAGAGGACAGGGGAAGAGATCCTTCAGGGGCCCTGGAGGAAAAGGGTTCAGGCGTCCAAGATAGCTGCAGTCAATCACTTCCCATTGGAGGTCGATTGAAAGGGTTTACAGATAGCTGGGATTCCATTACATCGGATTCCTGGGTCCGTGACACGATTAGATTTGGCCTGGCACTGGAATTCTCCTCCACCCCCCCAAATTTTTTTTATGAGATGCCATATCTCCAGAGATCTTATTAAAAGGAACCTTCTGGAGATGGCGATTATTCATCTTCTTGAAATCAAAGCCATCCAACCTGTTCCTACAGAACAGCAAGGCCAGGGATTTTACTTCCTTTTTTTTGTCATTCCCAAGAGTTCGGGGGGATGGAGGGCCATATTAGACCTAAAGCGATTGAACCGTTCCTTGGTTTATCGTAAATTTAAGATGAACACATTGCAGTCCATTCTTCTTGGAGTAAGGGAAGGAGAATTTTCATCTTCCATAGACTTGACAGAAGCATACCTCCACATTCCAATTCGGCCCTCTCACTTCAAATTTCTCAGGTTTTGTTACAATAACAGGCATTTTGAGTACATAGCCTTACCTTTTGGTTTACCATTCGCCCCAAGAGCCTTCACAAAGGTCTTGGCGGTTGTGGCCGCTCAATTACGGAGTCTCTCCGTCCTGCTACATTGCTATCTGGATGATATTTTACTATCATCTTCTTCCGTTGAACAGGCTGAATTGGATTTACAACTAACAAGGTCCTTAGCTCTCAATGTCAGAACACAGAAATGAGTTCCCCTTGCAGGTTTGTCCAAGCTGTTAGGAAAAATGATTTCCTCCATCTCTATTATTCCTTGGGCTCGGTTCCATACCAGATCGCTACTATGGTTTTTACTTCCTTACCAAAGATCAGGGCGAAGCAATTCCAGAGTCAGGGTGCTGGTCCCGACAAGTGTTTGTCTCTCTCTTTATTGGTGGACCATTCCGACAATCAACAAGGTTTTCTTCTGAAAGAACCCCACAGGCTGACCATTACTACAGATGCCAGCCTGTCAGGTTGGGGCGCACACTTCCAGAAAGTTTCGACTCAAGGACTCTGGTCAGTACCCGACCAATTACACAACATCGACTGGTTGGAGCTCAGGGCACTTCATTTAGCCTTTTGCAACTTTCTCCCTCACGTGCACATGGGTCATATTCTCATTCTCACGGGCAATGTCACAACCAAGGCCCACATCAACAGGCAAGGGGGTACACATTCGAGACAGCTCATGACAGAATCAGAGAGGCTGTTCAATTGGGCAGAAAGGAATTTGAGTTCCATCATAGCGGAACACATTTCCGGGATGGCAAACATGACAGCCAACTGGCTGAGCAGGGCCACGGTCGACCAGTCAGAGTGGCGCCTGCATCCGGATCTATTCCAGGAGATAGTTTGCTGGTTCGGCCTCCCACTTGTGGATCTGTTCGCCTCCCCCCAAAATGCACAGCTCGCCAGGTTCATTTCGAGGTATCCAACTCAAGGGGTGGAGGACTTTGACGCCCTCCGTTGTCGGTGGCCCCAGGGTTTTCTTTACACGTTTCCACCTATTCCTCTGATACCCAAGGTAATCCGCAAGTTGTTGGAAGAGAGACCGGAGTTGCTCTTGCTGGCTCCACACTGATGCAGGAGAACATGGTTTGCGCACCTCAAGAAATTGTCCATAGCCGAACCTTGGAGAATCCCACCTCGGAAGGTTCACCTTACACAGGAACCGATCCAGCACCCCAAACCTCAATGGCTACAACTAACCGCCTGGAGATTGAGCAGGATCATCTGCCTTAAGAGAGGTTTTCTGACCGAGTGATCACTCCCATTCAAGCGGCCAGACGCCCTTCCACAAATCGCATATACAATGCTATGTGGACCATTTTCCATAAATGGTGCACCAAACTCAAGATAGATACGTGCTCGGCGTCACCAGTACAGGTTTTGGAATTTCTGCAGGACAGCCCAGATAGGGGGCTTTCCTCAAACATTTTGAGGAGACAAGTGGCGGCTATTGCCTCAGTGTTGAGATGGGCTGGTTTTTCATCTATTTCTCATCACCCAAGGATAAAGAGTTTCCTGAAGGACACAATGAATCATCGCTATCCCATCTGGGATCTCAATAAGGTACTCTCTGCTCTCACTGGCAGCCCATTTGAGCCCATGAGAATGACAAGCCTCTGCTATCTCACCTATAAGGTGGTATTTCTTGTAGCAGTCACATCAGCCAGACGCATTTTGGAAATAGCCGCCTTGTCGGTCCGTAAAACCTCTGTCTTTTCCATGCGGACAGAGTGGTGCTTCAACCCGGTCCGATGTTCACTCCTAAAGTGAACTCGGCCTTTCGTAGAGCACAGGAGCTAATTCTCCTGAATTTCTGTCCCAACCCTTCTCGGGGTCAGGAGCAACAATGGCTCCGACTGGACATCCGCAAGGCCATCCACATATACATTCACCGGATGGCTTCCTTCCAAAAGACGGAGGCCTTGTTTGTGTCCTTTCAACCCTCCACTCAAGGACAAAAGATATCACCATTGACTATTGGCAGATGGTTGAGAGCCACGATCGCCAAGGCGTATGAATCTAGTTCATTACAGGTGCCGAAAGGTATCACCGCACATTCCACTAGGAGTGCGGCAACTTTGGCAGCTTGGGCCACGCAGGCTCCTATCTCTGAAATTTGTAGGGCGGCTACATGGGCTTCTCCATCACCTTTTATTAGGCATTACAAAATTGATACATTTGCCTCCGCTGAGGCCTCCTTTGGCAGGAGGGTGTTGCAACAAGTCCATTCTGACAGAGAGGGAATTCCAAATCAGACGGACTCCCTCCCATAGGACAGCTAAGCTTTGGTATGTCCCAATCTATGGATGCTCGGAGCAGCTCAATGGAGAAAGGGCATTGGTACCTACCTGATATGCCCGTTCTCAGTGAGCTGCGACGAGCATCCGTCCCCTCCCAATGTCCGTCTGTTTATTCCTGCTCTGACCAACGATATGGTTGTTGTTGACTTCTAATTTCCATCAGTCTGACTTTCCTATGGGCGGGGTTTCATCTCCTCGTCTTCGTCAAAAACTGGGGACGCTGGGCAGCAGATGTGGGAGGAGCCACAGCGTCCTATTAATTAAGCTCAGCCTATCGTGCAGGAGACTAAGCACTCCCAATCTACGGATGCTCGTCGCAGCTCACTGAGAATGGGAGTATCAGGTAGGTACCAACGCCCTTTCTGATAGTATTCTACATATATGAGGCATACAGTGACCAGTCCAATATTTATTGATTCAATTGAATTAATTATATGAATTGCAAACAGCAATTTTGGGTATTGATATAGATAAAACAGATAAAGTAACCATCAAACCAAAAAAACAACAAGTATAATGAAACACAACAGGGTCAATTTGTAAACACTTTCAAAAACCCCAAACTATTACAGAATGGGCTCATTCAATTTACTGCTCCAAATATAGGTAGTCTTTGACTTATGATAGCAACTGGAACCAAAATTTCCATTGCTAAAGTATGTGGTCATAAAGTGCAACTAATTGTTTGGTGATTGCAATCACCACAGTCCCTGTTGCCATTGTTAACCAAATCCCATGATTGTTAGGTGAAGCAACTTCCTGCTGGCATCCCATAAATGCCTGGCCAGCAGACATATTAGTGACTGCTGTTGGATGAGAAAGGAAGTGTGGAATTGTGCAAGGATGCTGGGGAAGTTTAGGAAGGAGCTGTAAGAGGCTGATGGAGTATGTGAGAGATGCAGCATGGGTTAGGGATGGGTGAGTGCATACCATACATAAGAGGCACAGTGTAGTCAAGAAGGTTGACTTACAAGAGTGCAGAGAAGGGTAGTACAATATTTACATACTAAAGTATGTAGATTTCATGGCTTAGAAAGATGTATTTCAGGATTATTTGTAGGTGCTTTCTGAATACAATAAATGATATTTTTTTCTCCCTATGTCTATGTTCACATAAACAAGTGAATCACATTATTCACATAAAATTCTTCCAAAATATGGCTTTCTTCTATCTATTTTTGGAATTTCAATGGTACAGGTTATTTCCAAATAATCAGGTAAATAGTACCACATACATGCTTCTAACATGTCCATTTTATAGACCTCTATAAATTTTATGGTGGGTTATAAATTAAGTTTTCAATTGCTGCTATTTGCTGCTTCTTTTGCCCAAGGTATTCTTTAATGATAAGATCTCTTTTCCAAAGCTGAGAATATATAAACATCATTGGCACACTATTTGTTTATTCCTTTATTAATTCAGATATTTCCCTACTTATCATGAAGATTTCACATTTGTTTACAAATAAAATTATCATAATGGTGTAGGAGTGCATTGCCTACGTATTCATTCCCATTAAATTTAGCTTCATTTAGTCTTGTATCTGGCAAATATAGGCTTTAATTCTCCAACTTCATCTTATTTTTATTTCTAATAAGGGAGGTATAGAACATTCTGTGAATAAAAGTCCATTCACTGTGTATTCACCTATCTACCTTAATTTTTTTTCAGCTAAATCTTGGGTAACATAAATTGTATCTAGGCAACAGAGCCAGTAAAGTATTTGTTTTGAATAAACAAATATATATGCAGAAGATCCAATTATTAGACTTCTAATGTGGACAATTCTATCAATTTTAATTAGATTTTGGGGAAAAAGCAGCATGCAGTGGTAGGGGTGTTTGATTTTTTTTAGAAATTCCTGACACATAAGTAGACATTTAAGATAATTGTTGCTATGAGTACAAATCATCACCCAAAATTATACTGGTGAAATTTTATTACTTTATGCACGAAGCTAAAACTTGTTATAGTTTAGATTTTTGTGCTTGCATATTATCCAGGCATCATCTTTTAGCTGTCTACAATTTGTCCAAATAATTTTAACTAGTATTTTTTATCCTAAAGGGCTGAAGCAGTCCATAAAAGTAGAAGCAGAAGAATCTTAATGAGGGATCTATGTAGCCCAATATTCTTATAAAGAGGCAAATCAAGTACATTTGGAAGGAATAGAAGTATGAGCAGGAGGGATAGTTCATTTCTGTTGTTGCTTTTCAGGAATTGATAATTAAGACATGATGTCATAATTCACAAGACATTCTAATGCTTCCTATGATCTCTTGTTACTGCTGTGACCATGCCAGGGAGCATGACAAAGACAGAATTACAGTGGAAACACTGAATGTAAGAAACATGAATATTGAAAAACAGTGAAAAATGAAATAAATCAGCCACATCAGCAAATTGAAATGGACCAGAATTGGAGATTTTCAGCCAGAAGATCATATTTTCATGGTAAAGACATGAAAAAAAAAGGGAATGTTATTGTTTCCATGGCCAGAAGGATATAACAAAGACAATATTTGGATATACTTCAGTCTCTGACCAGTTAACCTGCATTTCAAATGATCCATCTGTTAAAATACTGAAGTATGCTGATGACACAACAGTGATTGGTCTTATTCGAGACAACGATGAATCTGCATACAGACAGGAGGTTATACAACTTGCCTCAAGGTATAACCAGAACAATCTGGAACTGAACACACTCAAAACCATAGAAATGGTGGTAGACTTTAGAAGAAACCCTCCCATACTACCGCGTCTTACAATACTAGACAACACAGTATCAACCGTAGAGACCTTCAAATTTCTAGGTTCTACTATATCACATGACCTAAAATGGATATCTAACATCAAAAACGTCATCAAAAAAGCACAACAAAGAATGTTCTTTCTGCGCGAACTCAGAAAGCTCAAAGTGCCCAAGGAGCTGTTGATCCAGTTCTACAGAGGAATTATTGAGTCTATCATCTGCATCTCTATAACTGTCTGGTTTGGTTCTGCAACTCAACAGGACAGACACAGACTTCAGAGGATAATTAGAAAAAACAATTACCACCCACCTGCTTTCAATTGAGGACCTGTATACTGCACAAGTCAAAAAGAGGGCTGTGAAAATATTTACAGACCCCTCACATCCTGGACATAAACTGTTTCAACTCCTTCCCTCAAAATGACACTATAGAGCACTGCACATCAGAACAACTAGACACAAGAACAGTTTTTTCCCGAAAGCCATCACTCTGCTAAACAAATATTTCCCTCAACACTGTTCAACTATTTACAAAGTATACACTCCTATTACTGTTAATCTTCTCATCACTCCTTATCACCCATCCCCTCCCACTTGTGACTGTAACTTTGTTGCTTGTATCCTCTGTTTCCTAGTATGATTTGATGTTGATTGTACCCTATGACTATCATTAAGTGTTGTACATTATGATTCTTGATTCTTAACAAATGTTCCTTCTTTATGTATAGTGAGAGTATTTACACCAAGACAAATTCCTTGTGTGTCCAATCACACTTGGCCAATAAAGTATTCTATTCTATTAATATTAATCAGACTTCATGGACAGCTCTTTGATATGACAACCATTCACATTTATGTTCTCATGAAAAAGAAGGAGCGGTTGATATATTTGGTATTCATTCAGAAATCAACAGAACTTGCAATATCTTTGTTGTTAACATATTCTTCAAACAACCAAAGATCCTTATATGTAGACATTATCAGATGGAATACATAGAAATCAGTCTGGCTATAATATTACTACAGATGATATTATTACTACAGATAGATTGAAGAGCTCAAGTTACTAGAGCAAAAACATGGTCAGGGGTTGACTGTAATGGATCAGAAACTGTTCACGTGCAAGTTCCAAGTCAAGTCAAGCTAAAGTAGAAGAACAAAGTAGAAGACAATGAGTTAACATAATATAATATTAAACATACACCCACAATTTTTAGGAAGATCAAGAATTGCTCTGAAGTCCTAATCTTGGCAATGGAAATTGCCAAGAGAAGTCAAAGCCAGGAAAGACAAAGATCTCAGGAAGGAGCTTAAGAAAGAATTTAAGAGAGCTGTTAAAAGAAAAAAATAAACAGTATTACAAAGTCATTGAAGATGGAAAAAAAAAAAAGTAAGAAAATCAACATCCAAAATCCCTTAGAAGATATTTACAAGAAGTTCCAGTATAAGAAGACTAAGAAAAATTGACTTTGAAGTCATTATCAAATTAGAAGAAATAAAGAAATAGAAGAATTATAGAAATATAAAAAGCAATAGAAGAATCAGGAAAATTTCTAACCAAACTATTCCAGGAAATCTGGAGAAAGATATTGGCCTCTTTCCATATATTGGAAGAGTCCAATTTATATGACAATACCAAAGAAAAAGACTCAACAGAATGTGCAAACTATTGTATAATATTCTTAATTTCACATAGCATCATTCTAAACAATTTTTAAGATCTTCCAATACACCTTTACTCCTACATGGAAAGAAAGATGCCATGTAGAGGGCCATATCCAGTAAGGGGATCGCGCTCCCGATGTTTGCAAGCGGTAGCGCGCTCCGACCCTCCATACCCATCCTGCAGCCCTGGTTGTCTGGATTCTCAGGCCCTGAATACCCGGCTGCTGTTGTGCAATGCCAGGTCCGTGGTTAACAAGGCTCCCCTGATCCATGATTTGGCTCAGGAGGAGGCCGCGGACCTGGTAGGTGTTACCGAAACCTGGTTGGGCCCAGAGGGCGGTGTTCCTCTGGTTGAGATGTGCCCACCAGGTTTCCTTGCATTTCACCAGCCTAGGGCTCAGGGAAGGGGTGGAGGGGTGGCGGTGCTTATAAAGGAGGCCCTTTATCCTAGGGAGGCCACTGTCCCTCAGACGGCTGGCTGTGAATCTCTATTTGTGAAGTGGGGGCAAGGGGTTCAGATGGGTCTTTTGATGGCGTACCTGGCTCCCTGCCACGTCTCATCGGCCCTGCCCGGACTCCTCGAGGTGATAGCCGGGCTGGCGGTTGAGACCCCTAGGCTTTTGGTCATGGGGGATTTCAACCTGCCATCATCCGGTGAAACCTCGGGGTTGGTTCGGGAGTTCTTGGCTTCCATGACGGCCATGGACCTGACCCAGTTAGTTTCTGCCCCCACTCACATTGGAGGACACATGCTGGACCTGATTTTTGTCTCTGGGCAGTGGTTGAATGACTGTATTTTTGGGGATTTAGTCATCATACCCCTGTCATGGACAGATCATTCCCTCCTCAGGTTGGACTTCCGTTCCGCCACCCCCCACCGCAGGGAGGCGGAGCCACTTAGATTGTTCCGCCCCAGGCGCCTGATGGACCCGGAACGGTTCCAGAGGGAGCTTGGGCCATTTCCTGAGTCTCTGGCTCACAGCTCGCCTGGTGACCTGGTGGCCACCTGGGATGGGTTGGCCGCCGGGGCTCTAGATCGAGTTGTGCCCCTGCGACCTCTGACCCGGCACAGATCCCGCTTGGCTCCGTGGTATACGGAGGAGCTGCGGGAGATGAAGTGCCGGAAAAGACGTCTAGAGGGCATTTGGAGGGCGAGTCGTTCTGAGTCTGACCGAACACAGGTGAGATCTCATATTAAGACTTACCTTGTGGCGATAGGGGCGGCGAAATCTTCGTATTTCTCCGCCCTTATTGCATCAGCAGAAAATCGGCCTGCCGCCCTGTTTAGAGTGACCCGCTCTCTACTTGAACCGAGAGCGCGGGATGACCTCTTGCAGGGTAGAGCAGAGGAGTTTTCCCGATTTCTGCATGATAAAATCGCTCAGATTCGGGAGGGGCTCGACTCCAATTGGGTGGTCCCGGGGGAGGTGTCCGGGGCAGGTCTTGAGAATGTTATCTGGGGGGAGTTTGATCCTGTGACCGCTGAGGGTGTGGACAGGTTGCTGGGGGGTCTGAATGCCACCACCTGTTTATTGGACCCGTGTCCTTCCTGGTTGGTTTCGGCCGCCAGGGAGACGACACGAGGCTGGCTCCAGGGGATTGTCAACGCTTCCTTGAGGGAGGGGGTGCTCCCTACCGCCCTGAAGGCGGCGGTGGTGCGCCCCCTCCTCAAGAAGCCTTCCCTGGACCCAGCTATTTTAAACAACTATCGTCCAGTCTCCAACCTTCCCTTCGTGGCGAAGGTTGTTGAGAGTGTGGTGGCACGTCAGCTCCCCCGGTACCTGGAGGAAGCAACTTACCTCGATCCGTTCCAATCGGGCTTCAGGCCTGGACATAGCACTGAGACGGCATTGGTCGCGTTGGTTGATGATCTCTGGAGGGCTCGTGACAGAGGGTTCTCCTCTGTCCTGGTCCTATTAGATCTCTCGGCGGCTTTCGATACTATCGACCATAGTATCTTATTGCGACGGTTGGAGGGGTTGGGGATTGGTGGAACCGTCCTTCGATGGTTCTCCTCCTTCCTCTCTGACCGTTCGCAATTCGTGTTGGCGGGGGGGGAGAGGTCCACCTCTAGGCCCCTGGTTTGTGGGGTGCCTCAGGGGTCGGTCCTTTCTCCCCTCCTGTTCAACATTTATATGAAGCCGCTGGGCGAGATCATCCGTGGTCTTGGAGTGAGGTGTCATCTGTATGCAGATGACACCCAGCTGTACATCTCCACTCCGGACCACCCCAACGATGCTGTGGGGGCTATGTCTAGGTGCCTGGAGGCCGTGCGGGACTGGATGGGCGGGAACAGGCTTCGGCTCAACCCATCCAAGACCGAGTGGCTGTGGTTTCCGGCGCCCCGATATAGCCAGTTGATACCTTCGCTGGCTATTGGGGGGGAAGTTCTGCCCCCCACAGAGAGGGCTCGCAACCTGGGAGTCCTCCTGGATGTACGGCTGTCGCTTGAACATCACATCGCGGCCGTCTCCAGGGGGGCATTTCATCAGATCCGTCGGATCTACCGGTTGCGGCCCTTCCTGGATCGGGACGCCTTGCGCACGGTCACTCAGGCCCTTGTCACCTCTCGCCTGGACTATTGTAACGCCCTCTACATGGGGCTCCCTGCGGGGAGCATCCGGAGACTCCAGTTGGTGCAAAATGCAGCCGCGAGGGTGATTATGGGGGCGTCGCGTAGCGCCCATGTGACGCCTCTCCTGCGCGAGCTGCATTGGTTGCCGATGGCTCTCCGGGTTCGCTTTAAGGTTCTAGTTTTGACCTTTAGGGCGACCCATGGCATGGGACCAGGTTACCTTCAGGACCGCATTCTGCCAACGCTCTCCAACAGGCCGGTGCGTTCCCACAGGGAGGGTCTGCTCCGGGTGCCGTCGGCCGCTATGTGTCGTCTGGCGGCGCCAAGGAGTAGGGCCTTCTCTGTGGGT
Organism: Bungarus multicinctus; assembly: GCA_023653725.1. Lineage (NCBI taxonomy): Eukaryota > Metazoa > Chordata > Lepidosauria > Squamata > Elapidae > Bungarus > Bungarus multicinctus. The sequence goes on along the minus strand of CM042836.1, from coordinate 64,379,846 downwards.
GCCCCCGCCCTCTGGAATACTCTGCCACCGGAACTCCGTACCGGCACGGACCTGAGGGCCTTCAGGCGCGCGTTAAAGACCTGGCTCTTTGAGCAGGCCGGCCTGGGCTGAGATAATGATTTTAAATTTGATCTCCATTTTTAAATTTAAATTTGGGTTTTTAAGGGTGGGGGGAGGGTTTTCTAATTTTAGTCAGCAGCTGATTTAAATATTTAATTACTTTTTAACTTTTGTATTTTTGTGGGGTTTTTAGATGAGCTGTTCACCGCCCTGAGTCCCTTGGGAGAAGGGCGGTATATAAATGTAATTAATAAATAAATAAATAAATAAATGTGTTCAAGCTAATTATAGAAAAGTTTGAGGAACAAGACATTAGCTACTGCAGATACATGCTGAACATTTGAGAAAATGAAAAAAATAAATTAATATATGTTTAATTGATCATAGAAAGGCCTATCCTATGTCAATCTGTGGAATATAAATCCCAGAAAATCTATTGTCTGCATACAAACATATGTACAAAAACTTGTTGCAGAATACCTTATGCCACCAGCCTTGAAATTCTAGACCTAGAAAACCTAGAACTATGCCACATTCGGTCTGATCTAAGTATATTATATAAAATCATACATTGCAATGTCCTACCTGTCAATGAATCCTTCAGCTTCAACCATAACAATACAAGAGCACACAATAGATACAAACTCAAGGTTAATCATACCAAACTTGATTGCAGGAAATACGACTTCAGCAATAGAGTGGTCAATGTCTGGAATACTCTACGTGACTCTGTGGTTTCTTCCCCAAACCCCAAAAACTTTAACCTTAGACTTTCTACTATTGACCTCACCCCTTTCCTAAGAAGTCTGTAGGGGACATGCGTAAGCACACCAACGTGCCTACCATCCCTGTCCTATTGTTTCTTTTATTTTTCTTATATGTATCCATGTATTCATAACTATGTTTTTACTTATATCTATTACCTTGTAAGCAATTGACAAACCAAATAAAATAATAAAAATAAAAATAAAATAAAATGTACTGGTCAAGAAGACACAATTCAGATGGAACATGTCAAACAGACAAATTACAGATGAAACGAGATTGTCTAATTTCTCCTTAATACTTTAGCCAATATGTTAAATATAGAGAGAGGGAAGCTGGATTAAAAGATGACCATGGTTTTAAAACTGGAAGAATAAACATCAATAACCTGTGCTATGCTGACACAATTCTGGTAGTTGAGAATAAATGATCTGGAATCTTTTAAAATAAAAGTAAAGAAGGCCAAACTAATCTCAACAGGTACAATAATCAGTCTTAGAACTGACAATGAAGATATTGAATTGGTGGATAGCTTCTGCCCTATCAACTATTAATAGTAATGGATGCTGAAGTCAAAAGTAGGTTGGAGATTAGTATTTGGAGAAATAACAAAGGCTTTGGAAAAATTATTCAGTTTTCAGGATATATCTATATGTAGAAAAATCAAATCATGCAGGCAATAGTTTGCTCTGTAACTGTCTGTCAAAGTAAAAGTTGGACTTGGAAAAAGCAGCATAGAAAGAATACTGATACTTTTGAATGTTGATGTTGGAGAAGAGTCTCCAGAATACTATTGAAAGCCTAGAAAAGCAACCAGAGAATAAATCAACCTTGAATTCTGACCCAAGCCTCACCTTACCAAATTTTGGACGACAATATGCAAAGACCTAGCTCAGAGAAAGTTGTAATATTGAGAAATGTAGAAGGAAAAAGATGCCAGCAAACGTAACATAAATATATTTGATTATAACAATAATGGGTGTACTATTGGAAGACCTGAAGGACAAGGCTGGGAAAAGACCATCTAGGAAAAAAAATATCTAAGAAAATATTGGTCTTTAAATATCAGTTCCACCTTTATGACACATAATAAGTCAAACAATCAAGTCTTCAGGTTAGCCATTAAAAAACATAAGGGAAGAAAGGAAGAAAACATAATGCTTAGTAGATTATGAGATTATCCATCTTCTGTCACATAGACCCTTGCCCCCCAAAAAGCTGCAATTTAACCTTTTTTCCTCTCTATCCACAAATTCAAAATTTATCTGCTTTCCTGTAGGACACCTACCTTTTTCAAGGCAAGATTAAACTTCAGAAATTTCCCTGCTGGAAGTTAAAAGAAGGTGGGGTCATTGCTTATAGCTGGATGGTGATACCATAGATCTACCCATGCAAACTTCAGCTTTCATGCCAAGCATCACCTCAGGATAGTAATGTTTAAAAAAACACCTCCAGATAGGGATGATGATGAATCTTATTTTTTTTCCATACTTTTAGTTGGTTAATGATTTCAATAACGTTTTTTGAATTTTGAATTTTCCATGCTGCTATCTTGGTACCATTGGGCTCCGCCTCCTCCTTTTTTATCCTGATTCAATCACATGAATGATTCCTACTAATTAGTGGAAAGAAGATGATGCTTGATTATCCAAGGATATAAAGAACTAAGAGCAAATAATAAGAATCATGAGGAAATGGTCAATCCCAAGGGTCATTCCAGTCCAGTAGATTTTTAGCAGGTTTAGTTTCAAAGTATTATGATGCCAAGCAGTATTTGTTATTTGTTCTTGTCACCAAGGGGACACAAAGGAATTTGAAATTACTCAGAAATTATAATGAGTGCAAAATGGAGTAGCAGTCTGACGTAAAAACAGCATGTAGAGACCATATAACACAAGAAAGGTACTTGTATTTTTAGTCTGAGCTCCATGTACCTGGCTATACAGCTCTGGCAAGAACACTACTATATCTTTTATCTTTTTTTTTTGAAAGTGGTATTGAAAAGATGGCTTTTTACTGCATTATAGATAATTTATAATAAATGCGATCTAGTTTAATGGAACTGCCTGGAAAGACAGAAGTTGCTTCCAATCATCTATCTATCTATCTATCTATCTATCTATCTATCTATCTATCTATCTATCTATCTATCTATCTATCTATCTATCTGGATTTATTAGCCTCTCAACTCCTAATTCTAATATTAAAAATAGAGGAATAATCATAGATAATCTTGAAAAAGGCATTTCTTATAATGTAAGAGTATTTCTGGCCAGAAAATCCAAAAGCAAAGATTCAGAGCTCAGGAGATTTTAGGAACTGCATATAATCTGTATTTTAAAGATAAAGAAAACTGATATAGGTGAAAAAATATTGAGGTTCACCCACGTTAAACAAATGTGTTCTATTTTTATATGAAATAAAAATAGAAACAAGAAATTCTGGCCTAGGTTTAGGAAGACAAAATAGTCAACCATCATTTCATTTTTGTCTTAGTACATGGTATGATTGAGATAATATTTTTTAGAATAATATTTAAGCATCTGATCTAGCCAATAGTAGAATGACAAGCAAATAAAAGAAAGCTTGCTTGAAAGTGATATCCATTTAAGAAGGAAGGAAGGAAGGAAGGAAGGAAGGAAGGAAAGAAGGTCCTTGCTATAGTTTATTAAATTTGTATCAATTTCCTTTGTAAAATGTATGAGATTTACATATTACGTATCTATTTGTACAAACAGTTTTAAAGGAACAAGATATTTGTAGGTGTATATATACATACTCACACACACAGAAAGAGGGAGAGGGAGAGAGATTTTTACTATATACTGTATCTGTACATGTGTTCATGAAAGATCCAAATTGCCTTATTTGACAAGGAAATAGAACAGAACACAGAAACAGAGACCAGTCTAAAGTTACTTCATTTTTTCATTCTCTTTTCCCAAGAAATGAGAGTATCAGTAAGAATATCACTGGATCAATCCACTGAGTGTCAAGAATATCAAGAGCAGACTCAGGAACTTTTACTAATATTTGCATTTATGTTCTCACCGGCACAAATATGTACCTGCAATGATTTAAAGTCTTTAAACATTTCTTAGCCTAGTTTCTTACAAGCTCTCTTCGATGTTCCACGCTGTGCTTCAATTGCTTTAATCCTCCTTGAAGCTAGTATGATTCCACTGGAGGCAAGAATCTGCATTTGCTGACTCTATTCTTAGCTTAAGTGCCTGCTTTCTGGCTTAAACATTGGCCCTATTAATTATCCTTGATGGTGTTTCATCAAGATACTATACCTTGATATATATGCACAATCAAAATTTATAATTTTTTAAACAATATCTCAATTTCCATGATGGACAGGTGGTCTATTTTTTTTACTTACAAATTTGTAGCATATGTGATCAAAAATTCCTATCTACAGAAATTATGAAGACATAAGGTGCCTTACTCATGGTGTGACTGCCTTATGAGATTTCTTTATTCATTTATCCTACTGTATTTATCCTACTTTAAAAATAATCTTATCCTTTATATTGTTTTACCCTATTTTATCCAATGTTTCCCTGACTCTGGTTTTAAGCCTAAAGTTTTTGGTTTCCTATGACTGTTACACTGACTTGGTGGTATTTAGTCATACTTTTTCATAATTTTTCCTTTTTTACCTTGCTGGTCATGAACTGTACTTGAATACATTTTGAATTTGAAAGCTCTCATTATCTTTGAGATTATTTTATTCCTATTTGTGTGCATATCAGAGAGCAGCAAAAAATTATACTAAATATGAAGGATTTGAGGGAACCAGTTGGTTAGTTTCATACCTCTCCCCCTGTGGTATCATTATGAAAAAAGATTGAATATATTATTGGACTGGATTAGCTTCCAAAATAAGAAATTTTGCAGATAGTTTTAATGCAGCTCATTAAAATTGGAGGAGAATGGGATGAAGGTGAGCAAGAGGCAAAGAGATATCTGTTCAACAATCCCAAAATACGCTTAAGGCTATTGCTATTGTATGCCTGGTAGATAGACAACTAAGATCCCACATACTATTCTAATTGTGACTACTTTTTGATTTTCTTTCAGAATTTGTAAATCTGTCCATATCTATTTCCTCCCTTAGTAGGTAAATTTGTTCATTTCAGAGGGCAAGATTCCCTATCTATGAGTAATACTGGTCCCCACCCTGACTTTCCACTCCTATGCATACCTATTAATTGGATTGAATGAATGTAAGACTAAATTGTAAAAAAAAAAAAAAGTAAATATCCCTGGGGTTATCTGGAAAATATTTACAGACCCCTCACATCCCAGGTATAAACTGTTTCAAATCCTACCTTCAAAATGACGCTATAGAACACTGCATATCAGAACAACTAGGCACAAGGGACAGTTTTTTCCTGAATGCAATCACTCTGCTAAACAAATAATTCCCTCAACACTGTCCAATTATTTACAAAGTCTGCACTACTATTACTATTAATCTTCTCATCACTCCTTATCACCCATCCCCACCCACTTATGACTGTATGACTGTAACTTTGTTGCTTGTATCCTTAGGATTTATATTTACTGTTTCCTAGTATGATTTGATTGGTTATGACTATTATTAAGTGTTGTAACTTATGATTCTTGGCTCATGATGAATGTATCTTTTTTTAATGTACATTGAGAGCATTTGCACCAAGATAAATTTCTTGTGTGTCCAATCACACTTGGCCAATAAAGAATTCTAAAAGACCATTCTTTGAATAGGACCTTCCCAAGTTTGATAAATGATTTTGCATAAGTATAATAAATACAGTTTTCACCATGTAACCAGCTAGAAATTACATAAATACGAATACAGGTTCTCTTCCTCATGTATTACTTTTATCAGTGCAAGGCAATATCTTTTGTATGCAGAGGAGGTGATCTACCTTTTCTTCTCTTATTACTTCCTGATTCCACCCCCACCCCCCCCACCGGCATGCCTATTTATGGTATGTATTTAAAATCTTACTGTAACACCATTTAGTACATGAGTATAGCATGTTACTATATAGTACTGATCAATTAATCAACCAACCAGCCAACCAACCAATAATAGATCCCAAGCATGCTCATAAAAGCAACAGTTGATTCTTCATCAAATGTAGCAATGAAGATTCATTTATTTCTGTATTACAAAGATAAGTCATTCAAACACTGAATTAGTGTGATGTAGTGATTAAGGTGTTGGATTTAGGAGCAGGAATATTCGATTTGCAGCCGAATATTATGGAGTGTCAGACCTTATCTCTACTCTCTACTTTTCAGGGTTGAAAAGAATTTAAAAGTTCTGAGCTCCTGAAGGAAAGATGGGGTGTATCTCTAACAAAGAGGATGTCCAGTTAAAAGATGTGACTTGCCACCCACAAAGTATGAATTAGTGCCAAATTGTGTGTATAGTCAGTGGGAAGTTCCAATGCTGAGCAGCTATTACTGGCAAAGTTCTCTCTTGATGTAATTACAGAAGGCAGCATCCAATTAGTGGTTTTCATCATTGAGAGAGGAAAGAACAGATTTGTAACTCTTTGGGAGCCATCAGAAACTCATAAAGGAAATTGGAGACAACATGGGATTTACAGAAAAAGGAGGAAAAATGTCCTGTTGCTCAAATGAAGCTCATCTGTGGGATGTTGTTTTCTGCTCATTCTTTTAAAGACAACTGTAACACAGAGCATTTTAGAAGAAGCAAAGAAAGCTTTTAAGCAGTTATGTGATATAGTATAGACATTTACAAATCAGCTCTGAGGTCAGCTTAAGAGGCTGAAGACAGAAAAGGAAATTGACAATTGAGGTCCAAAATCATTCCGTAAAATATTGAAAGAGTTGTTTTTCTTCCTGAGGGGTGATTTAGTTTCTAAGAGAACTAAAGTGGGCCTAACAAGAAAAGGATGTTAGAAAGGGCCTACTGAATGCAGGTCATAGGAAGACTATATTATTTGAAGAGAATTTTTTTTTAAAAAATGCAACTCTTCAGAAGCAACAAAAACTTTTCCATGATTTAAAAAAAAAACTTTTAAAAATTATTTACCTGATTGAGACAATAGCTACTATAATACTCGTTCAAGTTGGACTGTCCATATAGTTTTTGTTTTGGAAATAGTATGAAGCTGATTTATGACTGCTTTTTGATTTTTTAAAAAACTTCCAAGTCTAGCTAGTAGCCCCTTGATTTCCTGTTGATCTCTGATGAAACTATTAACTAAGTGCTTCCAAAACAAGACATGTTTGTTTATCTATCTATCTATCTATCTATCTATCTATCTATCTATCTATCTATCTATCTATCTATCATCTATCTATTATCCATCCATCCATCCATCCATCCATCCATCCATCCATCCATCCATCCATCTATCAATCATCATCAATGTCCATATGAAACTCTGGGCAGCTCATAAATAATTAAAAATGGGGTAAAAACATCAAACCAATACAATAAATAAAAATGTTAAAAAATATATTATAAAGCCACATAAAATAAAAGACCAATTTGGCTGATAGAAGGTAATCTTCATACTTAACAATCAACATAGACAGCTCTACCATAAATCTCCATTCTCATAGGCAGAACCATACTTTCAACCTTTGCTTTAAATTTTTTTCCAAGCATGGCAACTTTAAGATCTGTAGAACTCAGCTCACAGAATACATGCTGTCTTGGAAATTTTGGGATTTGAAATCCACACATTTTAATGTTGCCAAGTTTGAAAGATGCTATCTTAAATATTCAACCAAGAATGTATATATTTGTCTAATAATCATATAACTAAGACCAACAGAAGAGAGAAGGGGATTGAGAATGTGTTCAAAGGTTGGGGCAAACCAGCATCCACATTAAGAGTAACTAAAGCTATTAACAATATTAACAACAATAAGAAAAGAATAACTAAAACTATTCACAACTATGAACAACAATAACAAAAACATTTTTTAAATCCTTTATTTCATGAGTTTTGACAGAATGTTGAATAAACTATTAATCTTGATTGTGTCAATAAGAATTAAATATTTTCCTGCAGTAAAACATTGGAAGGGGGAAATAGCTGCTAAATTCCAGAGTAATTGGAAATAGGCTTTTAATATCTCCTGCACAAACAATGGATGGCCATTACAAATCTCTATGTTTGAGATAGATAATCATGTAAATAGTGACTGTAAACTGGATTGAGCACTATGCCAGTGCAGCACTCGTGGGAAGGAAATGGAGTTGCCCTACTGGATAGAAAAACTTGAAGATTTTATATACAATTAAAAAATTCTTTCTTTTTCTATTATGTAAGCATGTCTGTGGATTTAGAATCAAGGAAACTGGATGGAAAATATTTTTTCCCCAGCTTGTTACAAGAGGCAAAATAAGTACAAGTTTTCAACAGAGTTGGGATTCAGCTGACACCCCAAACTCTTGCAAAAGTGGACTTCGGTCTACCCTACATCTTATTATCTCTTTCAACATGCTACGTCGTGACCCCTTAGTGGAGAGAAGTTACATGCTCTCTCTTTAGATTGCGAAGGATATATTTTCCAAATTCCACTTAAATTCTATAGCTGTCTCCTTTCCCAGCCATGAAATTCTTCCACCCAAATCTCATTAGCTATTTGTCAAAGCTCACAAATTATGTGGGAGGGGGTTATATTTTATTATAGTCATGATGCAATACTGTAATTGTTAACTTTTATTTCAATTAGGCAGAAAGCGAGATGAAACTGAGGTTATGACAAAAACATTTTTGCATTAAAGAAAGGAAATTTCAGGCATTTTAATGTTGTCGGGTAGACAATTTTTTTCCATGCACATAATTTTACAGCACAATGGACCACTTTAGCCAGAGGGAATAAGGTTAATTTATATTTCTAAAATGTTCTTTGAGAAATGTTGTGGACACTTATATGATGAGCATTTTTTCTTAAAAAAGTCAACAACAACAACAATAATAATACAACTCTAGATGGTTGAGAATCTGTCAGTTCATGCAGTAATGTATGGGATGCATCAGTTGATGGATTTGGGGTTCGTTTTAGGGTGGCAGGTTTTTTGTTTGCCTGGTTCTATGGCACCCAGGTATGGCTTGCAGCTGTAAAAATAAGGAAGTCCAACAGAGAAGGTAGTATCCTGACAAACTGGTGGAGTGAAAATTGTATACAACCAGTGATTCAAATTGGTGAGGAGCACAACGCATACCTGTGTCAGAACAGAACATTAACAGTTGTAGATTTTTAACTCCTCTATGTTCAAGTCTTCCTTCCTCCCTCCTTCCCTCCCATCCGTCCATCTGTCCATCCATCTGTCTGTCACAATTTTTGTACCCTTATCAGTTTTTTAGACTCTACTTGGTTGGAAGAACTCTACTTGGTTGGAAGAAATGCCAGTTCTGTAGACTATAAAGTCAAAACAAGCTTCATAGAAGAAATCAATAACAAACCCATTCTGTAATTTTCTCAAAAAAACTATATGAGGTATCTATGTGGTTACCATGAATCACATTTGATTTGAGCCAGATTCTGGATGTTTTTGAGGAATGAACATGCTAAAGATTAATGGGAAGTTGAGACATGTTTCTCATTCCAATCCTGGTATAAATTCCAGTGACAACTTTGTAAGAATGTCTATGACAATTCTCATTCATCCAGGTCATAGTTGTCCCAAAGGTACTTTTTTCATGAGGCTCCTGGACATTCTTGTTTTTATCTGAAGACATTTCACTTTTCATCCAAGAAGCTTCTTCAGCTCTGACTGGATGGTGGGGAATGGAAGGATTTATATTCTTTACAGATAGCTGGTTATTTGCATTTTTAAAAAGAATAATTGAGGCCACTTGGAGGTTTGTCTGTGTCCAAGAATGAATACCCTTCAAATGGTGTGGGAATATGAATGGATTTCCAAAAAAATTGCATACTACAGGAACCATTTGTGCTTCAGTTTGAGATGCAGACAACACAGATTCATCCCAAAAAGCCCGCACCTGTATCCATAGTGAAGGAACACAGGGAAGAAAATATCCTGCAGAAAGCACAGATCCATAACACAGTCCTTTCAGTTGCAAGAAGGCTATTTGCATTACTCAGGTGACCCTGAGGACACACACAAACCTCCAAGTGGCCTCAATGACTCTCTAAAAGAATGCAAATGACCAGCTGTCTGCATGGAATATAAATCCTTCCCTTCCCCACCATCTAGTCAGAGCTGAAGAAGCTTCATGGATGACAGGATAAACATCTTCAAAGAAAAACAAGAAAGTCCAGTTGCCTCTTGTAAAAGCACCTTTGGGACAACTTTAAGAACCTGTAATTGCACCTCCAAAGCTCCAGTGTTCTAGATTTCCTTACTTAGTCCCTTTCCTCTGAGAAAATTTCACAACTGTTTCATTCATTATATTTATAAGCAGGATTTTGAATATTTTGAAGTAGACAACTGAGTAAAAAGCCACACCCACTAAAATAAACAAGCCCTTTTAACTGAGAAATGTGAAACATAATAATAGAGACTGAGAAGGAAAGCATTCTGCAGATCAGTGGTGGTATGCTACCAGTTCGGATTGATTCGGCCAAACCGGTACTAAAAAAAAAAGCCTCCAACAATCAGCTGAGAGGAGGGGGAAAAACTTCAGCTGAGAGGAGAAAGAAGAGAAAAGTGCAGGTTTGGCCCTCCCACCTGCCCCTGCGCTTTTCTCTTCTTTATCCTGTCAGCTGATTGGTGCTGCAGGCTCAGCTGGTGTGGAAAAAGCTGCACACATGCATTAGGTGTGCATGCGTTAGGTGCACACGCAGACATAGAATCACAGTCATAGAATAACAGAGTTGGAAGGGATCTTGGAGGTCATCTAGTCCAACCCCCTGCTCAAGCAGGAGAGTCTATTCCAAATATTAGCCTCTGCCTAGGATCGAACTCACAGCCTCCCGATTGTGAGGCGAGAGCTCCACCTCTAGGCCTTCAACCTCTAGGCCTTTTATGCACGATCACTGAACCGGTAGTGGAACAGGTAGGGTTCACTGTTGCTACAGATGCAAAGAACCTTCTAATTTTGATTAAGGTTTTGAAACATACATAAAAGAACAAAGCTCCATTGCCTAATCTGCCTTTCTATCAGCCCTGCTTGCTTCCATTTGCATTGATAAAAAAATTCAGAACATCATACCTCCATCTTGTCTTGTTCTCAAAGAAATCATTTTTCTTGAGCAAAAATCATGAGAAAGAAATCATTTTTCTTGAGCAATAATAGGCAGGGGATGCAATTTCACCTAGAAAGGAACGACCCAAGTCTATAATATGTGCAACTGTTGAGTCTTTGAAAAAATCTGAAGGAATTGTTGAATTAAGGGTAAGGGTTGTAGATTTTTCCCAAAGAAAAATGGGGAAATTGGGATTGTCTAAACACGAAGTCATGTTGTGGTTTGCCTGTTTGTGGCTTTGCATTTTCTTTGAATACAGTCATTGTGGTTTGCAAATTACAGGTAGTATTTTAGCATTATGTATGAAACCATTGTGGTTTGTTCAATAAACAGCAGATAAGCAATTGAAAGCTGAATGAAATGTATGAACCTAATCTTAAGGTTAATAGTCAGACAATTGATATTTCTCCTCTGATAATGTGTAATAGCATTTTGTCAGAGTGATTCCTTCCATTCTTTGACCAGAAACAAGTAGTAGAAGTTTTTAGAGCATGGTGTCAAACTTGTGGCCCAAGGGCCAGATGCATCATGCACTGGCCATGCCCATGCCTGGTTTAACGAAGGGGAAAAAAAACTCATGATATGTCATGGGACACCACCATGACAATGGGAGTTTGACACCCCTGTTTTAGAGGATCTCCTTTGGGAAGTTTAACCTCCCCTCAAAGTTTTTCTTTGCACTGTTTTACTTTTCACTGGATTTAAGAGACTCGGAAAACAAAGTTAATGTAAGATTTGGCAATGTTTTTATATACATTAACTTTGTCACTGACTTGTGGAATTTAAGATAGTCAAGTAATCTCTGGAATGTTGGGAAAGGTTTTATTTTTAGATTGGAGGGTCTTTTTTCCTTTTGATGTTTATATTTTATCTGTCTGAGTGGTAGAACTGTCTTGGTGTTAGTCATTTAATGGATCTTATTCCAATGCTTTTGCTGTATTTCAACAGTTTCAGTGCCAGGAACTAGTCCTAATGCTTTAGCTTAGCTTTTCTCTTTCAAGTAGAATGCAGGAGTTAGTCGAGTGGAAGACAGATTATTTTGTTTGGTTTTTGTTCTGTGCATCAATCCAAATATAGTCCAAAGGGATGCTGAAAAGAGATCAAAATCACCCACTTAACCTTTTGGCTGGCTCCCATCAGTTTTAGCTACTGCATGCTTTTTAATTTGAGCCATTTTTATTTTGCTGTTAATGGCCCATGAAAGGAACCCAGAATGATACAACAAAAAAGGAACAGATTCAGGGACAGAAAAGCTTATAGAGCTTCTTAAAATATTACTTTGGAAGATGAAACAAATGTGCTGCATTTTCATTGCTTGACATAAAGTGCCAGCCTAATCTTTCTCTCCCCTTAATTTCCCCTATCTGGAGCCTCCCATTGGCTGATGGATGAGGCCAGAAGACATTTCTTTCTCAGGACAATTGTGAATTGGAAATGACAAGAAAGGCTGAGATGTTTTTTTCAGCTTTTCCTTCTCTAGCTAAATCATGTTTGTCCGGTCCAAGAGCTTTTACATCAGTTCATGCTGAATGACAACTCTCCTTATTTATATCCATTGAGGTCATAGGTCATGCTCTCTGTGGACAGTAACAGACTGAGAACTGAACAGCAACTCCTTAGGATAAACTAAGAGGAATTACTGGGAAATATTTTTCATTATAGTCAATTTGAGACATCAAAACTGGAGCTCATGGATTGATATTGTTTTCTTTTTTCATTCTATTCTTTCACAGCTGTTTAGGGCACATATTCAGCATGCAGCCAGGCATTTGTAAATTCCCATTAATTCCTTTTCCCCAAGCTTTCTTCTCTGTTTGACTAACAAGGTTCTGCTTTTATAACTCTGATAGATCAGATGGAGGATTTCACTTCTGCAGTGAACCATAACGTTGTGATTTTAAGGTACACCGTTGAAAAGAAGGATTGGAATAGCTTATTTTTTTTAAATTGGCTATCTGTTGATATTTGCTGCCTATAAGCCTCAAGGGCCATGCTTGTACAGACATACCAACATGTTCACACACTACTTTTTATGCATTCCAAATACCCCAGAATAATAAGATTTCCTGATCTCTCCATGATTCAGCTGTTGTTGAATTTGGAGATAATTTATTTGTGGCTAACAAAACACAGATTCACAGAGTCACAGGAGTACGATTTTACTTGAAATAAATCCGTTTATTTATTGATACAAATTTCCCAAAACTTGTGTTTGTGTGTGTGTGTTTGAAAACCAATTAAGCAAACTTTGTATTTAGAAAATGTAGAGAATCAGCAATTTGCATAAACAGAGTCAGAACAACCAACAAAATTATGGAAGTTTAAGAATATGCTTACGATTTTTTAAAATATAAAATTGCTTTAAATGCCTTTGAAATAAAATCAATTTAATTTGAATTTCCAACTTTTACACTTGACCTCCCTTTATTAATATTTCTTTTAAAATATTGATCAAGGCTAGATTTGTAAATAATTCCTTGTGTCTGTTATATATATTATGCAGGTAAAGAAATAGATTGTGAATGTTCATTACATAAATAAAACATTACCGTCTGAAACGTTTTGCACAACTCATTGACATTCTTCAGTACATTTTATTAACCAATTCAATATTTACAATTATGCAGTCCTGTTTTAGCATTTTCCTAGGCATGAGGTTTTCATCTCATTGTTGGCCTTTATCAAAGAAAATGTCCTTATCAAAGAAAATGTCAAGGATTTAGGCTGACACTCACTAAAATCCAGCAGAGTTTAAATGTGAATCAAAACATGGCTGAATTAGTTACATGGATGATGACTTGAGAGCAGGCATTTGCACAGTTGGTAGTTCTTTGTGAGCAACATTCTTTATCTAATCAATATATGAAAGACAAAACTCTTTTTAATTGAATGAGTTGAATACCTGACTAGGATCTGAATATTCCTAGACATAATTTTCATTCCTAGCAGTGATTTACAGAACAAATTGATGAGCCACAACAACCTTAGAAAAATCTCGTAAAAATATCAAAAATAACTTTACTCCAATTGCACAGCAACTTAGAAATTAGATCAATCAATTTTAAAAAAAGAGACAAAATAAAATTATCCCACCTGCATCAGCCAAACTTACTGTATGTTAAAAAGCTGTTTAGAGACTAGAAGATTTTATTTTGGAATTGACAAACCAAGAAATGTGAGAAAGTCATGGAATTATATTTTTGTACATGACAACTGCAGCAAGATTATTGTATACACAAAGATGAAAAGATTCAGCACCACCCTTAATGGAGGACTAGTTGGTGAAGAAAATGGAATTTGCTAAGATGGTAACTACATGGAATTCTTTGAAAAGATAATATATATATTTATTGCTTACTGGAAACACCTTATGGACTTGCATATAACAAAAAAAAATGAACTTATGATTTATGGTTTAGATAATTAGGCAGGATAGTTTATAGAAAAAGAAAATAGTCTTATTTATTTATTTATTTATTTATTTGTTTAAACTTCTATACCGCCCCCTCTCCCAAAAAAGGGACTCGGGGCGGTGTACAGCCTACTAAAACATACGAGATATACAATAAATATAGTTAAAAATAAATTAAATAGTTTAATCCGGCTGTCTAATTCAGATTCAATTTAAAAGTTAAAAACTAAAACCCCAATTAAAATTTAATTAAAAACCTAAAACACAGTTACTGGGCCAGGCCGGCCTGATTAAAAAATAAAGTTTTCACCGCGCGCCGGAAGGTCAGGATATCCGTCATAGACCGTATCTCCGGGGGAAGATCATTCCATAGGGAGGGAGCCCCCACAGAGAAAGCCCGAACTCTCGGGGCCGTCAGCCGACAACGGTCAGGCGGCGGTACCCCAAGCAGGGCAACCCTGTGGGAGCGTACTGGGCGGCGGGAGGTTGACGATGGCAGCAGGCGGTCCCGTAAGTACCCAGGTCCCGAGCCATGGAGCGCTTTAAATACCATCAGTACCACCTTGAATCGAATCCGGTAGGCCACAGGAAGCCAGTGCAGCCTGCGAAGCAGCGGAGTAACGTGGGAGCTCCGAGGGGCACCCACAAGCACTCGCGCGGCTGCATTCTGGACCAGCTGTAACCTCCGGAGACTCTTCAAGGGGAGCCCCATGTAGAGAGCATTGCAATAATCCAGGCGGGAAATGACGAGGGCGGACGTGACTGTGCGAAGTGCGCCCAGATCCAGAAAGGGCCGCAACTGGTAAATCAGACGTATCTGATAAAAAGCCCCCCTGGCGACGGCTGCAATATGCTCTTCTAAAGACAGCCGCACATCCAGGAGGACACCCAGATTGCGCGCCCTTTCCACGGGGGTCAAAACCTCTCCCCCCACGGCCAGCGAAGGAACCAGCTGGCTGTATCTGGGCGCAGGAAACCACAGCCACTCGGTTTTAGTCGGGTTGAGCCGGAGCCTGTTACGACCCATCCAACTCCGCACGGCCTCCAGGCACCGGGACATCACTTCGACAGCTTCGTTGGGGTGGCCCGGGGTGGAGATGTACAGCTGAGTATCATCAGCGTACTGATGGAACTCCACCCCGAAGCCACGGATGATCTCACCCAGCGGCTTCACATAAATGTTGAACAGCAGGGGCGAGAGCACCGACCCCTGAGGAACCCCACATAGTAGGGGCCTCGGGGCCGACCTCTGCCCCCCTGTCAACACACATTGCGAACGGTCGGAGAGGAAGGAGGTGAACCACCGTAACACGGTGCCCCCCACTCCTAACCCCTCCAACCGCCGCAATAGGATACTGTGGTCGACAGTATCAAAAGCCGCTGAGAGATCTAATAGGACCAGGACAGAGGAACAACCCCTGTCCCGAGCCCTCCAGAGATCATCAACCAACGCGACCAAAGCCGTCTCCGTGCTGTGCCCGGGCCTGAAACCCGATTGGAGGGGGTCAAGATAACTCGCTTCATCCAGGCACTGCGGGAGCTGACGTGCCACCACACTCTCAACAACCTTCGCAACAAAACGAAGGTTGGAGACGGGACGATAATTTGATAACAGTGCTGGGTCCAGGGACGGTTTCTTGAGGAGGGGCCGCACCACCGCCTCTTTCAAGGCAGCAGGTAGCAGCCCCTCTCTCAAGGAAGCGTTTATAATACCCTGGAACCAGCCTCGTGTCACCTCCCGAGTGGCCAAAACCAGCCAGGAGGGACACGGGTCCAACAAACAGGTGGTGGCATTAAGCCCCCCCAGTATCCTGTTATAACCATAGAGCACTGAGGGCTAACCTTTTCGTCATTGCATGCCAAAAATGCACCTATAGTGCAATGCATGTGTGACACCCCCCATGACCCTGCGCATGCATGCCTGACCCCCGTCCCCCTGCACAGGTGTGCACATGTCCCACCTATGCCCCGCCCCCATGCATATGTAGCAAATACCTGACAATCAACTAGCTGGCAGGAGGCATGCACACATGCACAGTAGAACTGAGCTGGGGTGATGGCTCATGTGCCGGCGAGATGGCTCTGCATGCCACTTCCGGCATGTGTGCCATAGGTTCACCATCACAGCCATAGAATAATGAGAAAATAATTGTACTTATAACTGTTGTGAGGAAGATTGAAAGCCGCTACTTTATAACTTTTTTCTTTTCTATTTTTCTGTTTTCTGTTTTGTACTTTTAGCTTTCTTTTTATTTTTTTTCTTAATTTATATTAATTTGCATTAGTTTTCATCTTCGTTTTTTAAAAATCTTACACAGAAAGAGAGGGCGGGCGGGGGGAGAGAAGTTACTATCTCCATAATTAACAATCATCAATTTTCCTATGTCTGTAGCCAATCAAGAACTATGAAATAGAAAACCGTATTGCACCAAAACTGATAGGGCAAGTAACTGTATATAAACAGGGAACCCCACATTCATGAGCACTGATGTTGTTACTTAGTCAGATAATGAAATGTCTGCAAGCAAGCATCCAAACTCATAGAGCATCAAGCACACCATAGTTTGACTCTGAGCTGCAAACATTCTCCTTTCCTTTGTTGACAAAATCTCTGAGTTTTGCTAAACATACCCAATTTGTCTTTAGCAATTTTTTAGAATACTTGCATCCTTCAGAATTAATACAAAAGAATACCTAAAACACCATTGCAATCAGATAATACTTTTAAAAGGTTTGATCTTTTTAAAATAATTTCATGGTGCTATACTATTATGTTAACAATAAGAAGAAAATACAAATGCCATGAACAGCATTAATGTATTAATTTTAAAATTAATAATCATAACAATTATGAAAAAAAGGGGGCGGAGAATGGAGTTGTCTAAAAGTTAGGTTATGAATAGAACAATTGTAAATACTTTGACTAGGAAAATTCTTTGAGCACATGAATGAACTTCAGCAGTGTTATCATTTTGGGGGAAAAGATAAATTGGATACATTGAAACTTAAATGACCTGACAGCTCTTAAAACTGCAGACTTTAAAACTGGAAGAAGATGGGTCTCAAGAAATATTGAACATTCAAATACTGTACATTATTCTGAGAATGTAAAAGAGGAAAATGAAAAAGGTGAAGCTTTTCTCAATCAAGTTTTGAAATGAAGATAGAAACATATAGTTCTATATATCCTTGCATCAGGGGTGGGATTCACTTTTTAACAACCGGTTCTGTGGACAAGGCTTAGTTGGTGGATGTGGCTTGATGGTCATGTTATTGGCTGGGCGTGGGCAACTCAACATCACTCACATCGAGGCACATGTCTCCTTGCCTGGCCTCTCATGACTGTGGGGATGCTGCAACAGACGTAAGTGTGAAAAATGGTCATAAGGCATAAAGTGAGGAAGGGAGATAGTATCAATCTGTCATCCATATTTTTGTCTTTGGCTTCATGCACTGACAGCACATATCCTCTGACCACCCCAAAAATGATCAGAATGGAATGTGCTTCAACAAAACAACAAAGCTAGCATGCCCATTTATTTGTTTGTTTACTTATTTATTTATTGCAATATACTTAAAATAGAGAAGAAAAAAAGGGAAATATATAATGATAAGCTTCATACAATGGTAAATGTATATTTTTTATATAATTCAGAACCAAATCTGCATCTTTAAACAACATTACTCCAGCCAAAATATTGACAAGGCTATGAATATTAAATAACAGCAGGTGAAAGGAATCCATTTTATGTGCGCTCCATCATTTTACACTTTCAACCTAATGAAGGTGAGAGCCAGTCTTTTAAAAACATTATCTGAAGTATCCAATTAGCATGAATAATCAGCTGAATTAACGTCAAGGTTAAAAAGCAAAGAACAAACTCTTAAAATTACAATGGACAATGTGGATAGACAAAGCAAAACAGAAAAGCAAAACAAAAAAAACTTTTTAAAATAAGTAAGAACGATTTATACTTCATAGAAAGTACAAAGAACTGTTAATGGAGGTTTAACAAACCCCTATAAGCAGGGATGGGATTCTGTCTGGTTGGACCAGTTCTATAGAACCGGTTGTTACAATTCTGCCCAGTTTAGAGAACCGACAAATTGCGCCATTGGCTGGCCCCTCCCTTCCCTGCCCCTCCCCTCTCCTCCTGCCCAGTCACTCCTTACCTGGCATGCACGCCATCCAACTTGCCTGCAGTATGCCTTTGCTTAATTTCTGATAAGTTACTATTTTTCCTCCCCTCCAATGATCAGCTATTCCAACTATCACCTGTGCCAGGAGATTTAGATTAGCTAGAAAGCAGGAATTTGTTGGACTTCTAGCTTTCTAGCTGATCTAAATATACTCTTTGTCTTCACCCAGAAGGCTTCCCTGAGAGGCCCAGTCAGCGGTGGTATTCAGGGAGTTCGGGGGGGAGAAGTGGCCTGAGAGCAGAGCTGAACTTTCCTTAGGACTGAAGCTTCTATTTTTCAGTGAAGACTCAGGCAGCAGATTGCAGAAAGGTAGATCTCTGATTGAATCTATGATTCTGTGAGCAACTCAATCTGCCTGCCTTCTTTGCCTGATTTTGGGTAAAAGTTGCTCTTCTTATAAAAAATTCAATATTTACATAAATATTTACAATGTTTACATACAAGCCATGCCCAGCAGTCATGTAACCACCAAGTCACGCCCAGTCAACAAGCCACACCTCCCAATCATATGATCACCAAGCCACACCCACAGAACCGGAAGAAATTTGTTAAGAAATTTGAATCACACCCTGCCTATAAGTTACAAAAAGGAACAAGACAGGAATGCCAACCTCACTTGTTTATTTACTTAATTTACTTGGTATTTGATATACCAAACAGAGATATAAGACAAGATGAGACAATTGAGGAAGATTAAAAAAGAAATTGAAAAGAAATGTTGCAGATGACAGTGTTGATGCTGGAAGATCCTTTAAAGAAATTTGAACAAATTTTAAAAAATGGTGTATTAGTAGGTTTTAAGATTAATAAATAAAAAAACAAAGAAGTTAACAAAAACATAAAAATAGAAGGTCAAATTTTATCTATGAATATAATAGGTTTTTAGATTGAGATGGTAAAATACCAGGGTATCACTATGACAAATATGATTGGTATGTTATTTCAAAATAACTATGTTAAGACATGGAATGAAGCTTAACAGACATGCTAAGAAGTGAGAAACTACATTTGTCCTTGCTGAAAAGAATTTACGTGATAAAAATGGATGTCTTGCCTAGAATGGTGCTTTTGTTTGAGACAATACCTGTCTTGACAATTGATGCACAATTTAAACAGTGGCAGTAGGTTATATCTAAATTTGTGTGACAGACAAAAAAATACCTGCAAGTTAAATGTAAGTTGTTCTAAGATGCAAAAGAAAGAGGAGGATTAGGCATACCTAATAAAATATAAAATGATAGGCAAATCTATATAATATTCTGTGTTACATTCCCTACTACTTGTGAGTCAGGAATCCATTCAGCTGTCAACTGTTCTTCAGCTGCAAGAAGGCATTCCCTATGGATGATAGGAATTGATCCTTGCCTTGACTGTAGTTTCTCTCTAAAATATCTCCCTTTTTCCAGTTCTCCCTACCCTAACTTGTAGAACACGGCTAACTAAATGGCATAGGCTTCACATAAGTGAATGATGATAAAGATTTCAATGCAGCTTCTGTAAATGTTTCACTCATATTCCTGTTCAGGATATCATTATAGTTTAGGAAGAGCTGCTAAGGAAAAGAATACAGAAATGCCACCTTTTACCAGCACTCTTCTGCCTGGGCTTTTCCAACACCTTGTCAAAAAAGAACTATGAAAGAAAGCTGCTTTTAAAAGCCAAACTGATTAGATCTGAAGATGTAAGTCACCACATTTCAATTCTTGAATTTCAAAGTAAAATTTAACCATAGATCTTCCACCCAATCAATTTAATCATCCACAAGTCCACAGAAAATGCATATAACTAATTAGAACCTGCTATTGAATAATTTTGATTGAAGAACCCAGGATGAATCAAAATTGCTCTTTGACTTAGCTGGGGTTGAGAGGGGAGAATAGTAATGACTAGAAATATGTTTTTTTAAATCAACTAATTACATATTTGTATGATAAAATAGCACTGAAGTTTTGCCAGCTTTATAGTTCTTTATTGCATATTTTTATTGCATTTTTTTCAAAAACCAAAATCCTAACAGAACACATTTACTCAAAAATTTGAAAAAGCTTCAAAAGATGCTTGCTGATCTCTGGCCAATTTTTTCCACTTTAAACATATCTGCTAAGACAATCAATTTGGAGTTTTAGAGAGCAGGAAAAAAAAACACCAAGAGAGAAGATTGAAAATGACATATCTGCATTTTTTTTTCAAATAAATAATCTTATTCTCCAAATCTGGATGGTTTGAAACATTGTTATCCAGTTTATTATACTGTCTAGTTGTGATTCATATAGTCCTCTTTTAAATGTTTCTCTTTCTGTGTATTAATGGTCCAAAAGCAAAAGAGATATTTTTGATGAATAACCTATATCTATAACCTGATTTTTCATTTTCAATTAATATGAGAAAAATAAATATCTTCTTTAGAACTAATGAAAAATATGGAAATCCCTATGCATTGACTATGCCAATTTTTGGGTGGTTAAAGTATTTTATAATCTTACAATCATAAATAAGAGTTTTGTTCACAAATTTATAATCTCATTTACAAGTTGTATAATAGAACAGATTTCTCTCAGGCTGAATGAAGGACTTCCAAGCGCTAATGTATGAAATAACTTTACTTCTGCCTACTTGCAAACCACTCTAGTCTGAATTAAACTTCATAGAGCTGGGTCAGTTCTCTCAATGGAAGAGTGACTTTAGCTGCATCATCACTGAACTAAGTCTAAAAGGAATTAATCCATAGTTTAAGTGTATTTTTTAAAAAGAGGAAAGAGAAATTGGAAGTTTCATACTAATCTTTGTACTGTAATTCTACTCCCTTAACTCCCTTAATTCTTTCTGGTTTCCTACTCCATTCAAGTATAATAAGTTAAAATGATCTTGCAAGATAATATCTGAAATGATGTTAAATTCCATAAAGTGGTTTTATCTCTGAAACTACTCTGAATGCAGGTGTTTATTACTGCCATATATACTGCTGTTTCAACTCTGAAAATACCTAAGGCAATTGATGAGTTCTCTGAAAGCTAATGATATAAAATGCCTTGCCTATATTTCTTTCATCCCTCCTTTGCATGCAGGTATAACTAAAATTTAATTTCCCTCTCTATTTAATACTTCCAAGAATTCTCAAGTACCAAAAAAGAGCATAATTTCATGTATATTTCATTGGATATGCTAGTTTTACCTAATCCATAAAACAATGAGGGCCCAAGTTAATGTTAATGTTAATATTTATTTATATACCGCTCCTCTCCCGAAGGACTCGGAGCGGTGTACAGCCATACAATTAAAACAATAAATATATAGAAGTTAAAATTAAACTAAAATTAAACTAAAGGCCCTGGATGAAAACAATTAAAACCCCTCCCTGAAACCCTAAAATTTAATATAAAAATTAAAATACCCAAATTTAAAATCAGCCCAAGCCGGCCTGGTCAAAGAGCCAGGTTTTCAAGGCACGCCTGAAGGTCCCCAGGTCCGTCGCTGTATGTAACTCCGAAGGCAACCCATTCCAGAGGGCAGACGCTCCCACAGAGAAGGCCCTATTCCTCGGGGTCACCAGCCGGCACATAGATGTAGACGGGACCGGCAAGAGACCCTCCCCGTGGGAGCGCACCAGACGGTGAGAGGAAAATGGCAGAATGCGGTCTTGTAAATATCCTGAGCAATATCTAGTCATTGACAACTAATCTACTTTGCTTTTCACCTCATGTCCATGTTCATCTTGCAGCAGTGCCAAGGTTTTGCTCAAAACAACACTGTTTTTCTGTTTAGGGGTGGAGTTTCTTCTGTTCAATTATGGGAGGTTCAGATGAGTCAGAATTCTAGTTTGTTTTTTGGCAGTGAACCTCTGGCAAGAACTCTGAAAAAGTTTCTTTGGGAATACATGTAAGCATAAAAAGCACTTTTATTCATGAAGAATGAAACAGTAAATCAATTGCTCAGAAATAATCCAGTTTCTTTGAGGGAAAAAAAGATTACACGAGTGGTAAATCATTCACGGAACTATAGAGAATAAAAAGAAATAATATGTGCTTCTGTTGAAGCTTGATTCAAGTCATGACCCCACATCTTTGTTTGTCAATTAGATTTAAAAACCTCAATCACTGTGTATAACCGAAAACAATGAAATTGTAATAAAATAATCCATTTTGATTAATTACTTTAAAACACGCACTTGAAACTGGCATTTGTTTCTGTAAACAATGATATCATTATCTTTTGAATGACCCCTGCCATTCAAAATTAAAAATCCACAAGGCAGAATTAGGGTACTATTGCGACAGCATGGTGCAGCTAAAAACTGTCAGCCCTTCTGTCACATGTCATCTGTCATGCCTCTTGGAGATGATAAGTCAGTCTGGAATAATAGAGCAAAGCGAATGAACAAATACATACACAGAGGAATTTTCTCATGAGAGGGTCAAGAAAAAAAGCGAAGATGGCCTTTTGACATGGCAGGAAGTAAATTGGAGTTTTGGAGAGGAAGATGTCTAAGCAAGCCAAACTGGATTTAGAGAATGTTGACTATTTCTGATTTTTTTTAATTCTGTGCAAGATCAGGACCATTAAAAAGTTTCATGGTGAATGGAAGATGATTAAAGATGGAAAATGTCAGATTTCAAGGGATCACGCCTATGTGAAGAGAGGTAGGAGAATCAGCTGTCAACAAGCTGTCAACCACAAGAGACAACTGCACAGGTTTAAATTATGCATTGCCTCATTAGTAGAAACATTACATGGTAGGTGGAAAATTAGTTAACCTGGAAATGATAGAACAAGCAATAAATTAATTTACTGCTTTTTATTACAAACCAGACTCTTTTATGACCAAAGCTATTCTGCATTTATCAATTTTATCAAGACTTTTCTATTTGTGCTACTAAGAAAGATAAATTCACAAAAATGTTTTGCATGTTAGTTGATCCTGAGATCCCATTTGCCCCAAAGTCTCATGACAACTAGCATCCTGTAAAATATTTCAGAAAGGAATAATACATCTTATCATAATTTAATGATTTTCTATTGTTGGAAGAACATTCTGATCCATTCCAGGCTGGGTCAATGAGCATAGACACTTGCTTGAAGCAAAGGCAGATTTTATTCAACAACAAAACAGGCAGCTTAGCAATTGAAGATGTTGTGGCCTGCCAGCAGCCAGTGGAGCTGGCAGCAATTTCGGACAGTGAGGAGATTGAGGAGGAACATAGGCCAGTCCTGGAGGCTGGGGAAGGCTCTGATGAGTGCTTTGTGTTGGAGGTAGAGATGGGGCCAGGGCGGTCTGACATTTATCAGCTGTCTTTGGAGTTGGACATCAGTGAGGCAGAAGAACAACTGGAATCTGTTCCCAGTGTGCACATGCACAGAGCTGCCAGAAGAAGGGAACAGCTAAGGAACAAGGGTCGACTTGGGAGTAAAGCCACAGGTGGATGGAGAATGGCCCCTTCCATAGGGAATAAAAGAGGAGCAAAAGAGGAGAGGAGTTTTGCAGGAGACAATTAGATCTGTTCCTGCATTCTTGCCAAGTATTGTCTGCTACAGTGTGGCATCTGAAAGATATCGGCCTAGCAACTCTCCAAGCCTGATAAAGGTCTGTCATTTTAATTCATTTTAAAATTTAAAATTTATATAAATTGTATTTTATTATGGCTGTTCACCGCCCGAGTCCCTATTTGGGAGACGGGGCGGTATAAAAGTTTTAATAATAAATAATAAATAAATTGTGAAATATCTTGAAAGACAGTTGGTCAGGACTTTGCTGGAGAGGAATTCATTGTAAACTAAATAAAATGAATTTATCGGGATGAGGAGTTGTCGTCGTGCTGTTGGGAAAGCTTCGGTCAGAACGGAAGGTAGTCACACATTGAAAGGCAAGACTGGAAATATTTATAGGACGGTTCGGTCTTCCTTTCAAATGTTTATTTCAAGGGGTTGGGATGAGTCTGGTAAGGAGGAAATACAGATACCTCTCCTTGAGATTGTGATAATTTCTACCTCTTTGGGTGCCCAGGTGCTTACCTTGAGTCTTGGGAGTACCTTGGGTCTTTTGAGGGAAACTCCCTTTGAATTTCTGATATTTGCCAATTTCACAGAGGGAGATGCACTTGGTCAGTTTCAGTCCATTGTACCAATATGAGCAGAAAAGTTTAAATGATCTTTTGTCTTATTGCTTGAGGTCCAATTTGGTATGTGGTGTGAGAGACAAGGGTGACATGGGGGTCCTCCCTTCCTATACTATGTTTATTACATATCCTACATATACTTTGCTATATATCAGTAAGCTTATATGGCTGCTTCAGCTATATGGATGCTGTATCCTCAATTCAATTCAATTATTACAGTCATAGACCAGAAACCAGAACAAATAAATGTTCAGTAAATGTACAATTAAAAATTCTAGTATAAAATAATAAATAACAACTAAAATCTATAATAAAATACAGTCTGTCAATTATACATGGACTAACTATACTAAAATTGCAATCCATAAAATGTGTGGCCTGTTGTCAGTTTAATACTAAAAGGGAAAGGAATAAACAGTGCATAGGGTTTGCAACACTTGTTATATAACATAACTATGGTGGATTAGACATGTGTTTCCGATGATTCCCAAGTGCTGGTCAGTTCCTAGGTTTCATCTGATAGCAATACTAATAGAAATGTGGTAAGAGTTTGCAAACGCCATTGGGCTTGCTTCTATATTTTTGATGGCAAAGGTTAATAAATAATATTAATTTCCACCTCAAAATCCTTGGATCAGCAGGAAAAATTGGAAAAGTCAGATAAAAATATCTGAGGGTGGTAGATATGAGCCATTTTGAGTTGGAGAGTTCATTTTTATGTAGGTCTAGCCCAGCAGTTACAAAAAAGGAAAATCTAAAGAACAATTAATAAATAATAACCTGTTCTGTCATGAGCAGCACATCAGAACAAAGCTTCTAACAGAGGAGGCTTGATATTCAAGACATGTCTGGATGATGAATTATTTTTTTGGTTCCGTACTTTCAGAGAAGTGGGATTCAGGGACATGGGGTCCAGCTCTTGTGTGAGTGATGGAGATGAATTGACCATTCAGTGTAAATAAGCTAAACTGATCTCTGCTGAAGGCATATCTTGGACATGTTAAAATTACAATAAGACAGTATCTAAAAGTTTCCAGAGAAAGAAACACAATTTCTCTGGAAGTCCAGTTCTACTGAATGATTAACAGTCATAATAGCCTAGTTCTGCTAAGCTATCATTGAAGTTGATATCTATCTATCTATCTATCTATCTATCTATCTATCTATCTATCTATCTATCTATCTATCTATCTATCTATCTATCTATCTATCTATCTATCCATCTACCCATCTATCTACCCATCTATCATCTCTCTCTTTCTCATTCTCTCTCTTTCTCTCCCTCCCCATCTATCTCCCCATCTATCTACCCGTCTGTCTGTCTGTCTGTCTGTCATCTATCTATCTACTGTATCTATCATCTACCATCTATCATTTATAATAATAATATTGTTGTTGTTGTTGTTGTTATTATTATTATTTATATACCGCTCCTCTCCTGAAGGACTCGGAGCAGTGCACAGCCGTACAATTAAAACATTAAATATATAAAAGTTAAAACTAAATTAAATTAAAGGTCCTGGCTGAAAACAATTAAAACCCCTCCCTTAAACCCTAAAATTTGATATAAAAATTAAAATACCAAAATCTAAAATCAGCCCAAGCCGGCCTGGTCAAAGAGCCAGGTTTTCAAGGCACGCCTGAAGGTCCCCAGGTCCGTGGCTGTACGTAACTGGAGGCAATCCATTCCAGAGGGCAGAAGCCCCTACAGAGAAGGCCCTATTCCTCGGGGTCACCAGCCGGCACATAGATGCCGACGGGACCCACAAGAGACCCTCCCTATGGGAGTGCACCGGACGGTGAGAGAAAAATGGCAGAATGTGGTCTTGTAAATATCCTGGTCCAATGCCATGGAGCGCTTTAAAAGTTAACACTAAAATCTTAAAGCGCACCCGAGAGGCCACTGGCAACCAATGCAGCTCGCGCAGGAGAGGCGTCACATTATCAACTGTCATCCATCATATCTCTCTTTCTCTCTATCATCTCTCTATCTAATGTATTTCACGTATACAGAGATAGCATTACAATGTTTTTGCAAGACTTCATATCCAGCAATTGGCATTTGTAAGCCCCCTACACATTTTGGACAATTTATTTTATTATGGTGTTTGAACTGTTTTGGCCTGCCATCTTATATATAAGGTGGCCAACCAAATCAATTATACCACCCCAGCATACTCTAAGCCATGCTTGCTTGGATTGCCATGAACTATAGTTCAGCAACATACAGAGAGCTGCAAATCTTCTACCTCTATTGGGCAAATGTTCATGAATGTAAGGCCAATAGAGCACAATAGGAGGGGACATAGTTTTTTAGGATTAGTTTATGTAATATAGTCCATTTTTCTATTATTCCCCTCCATCACTTTGAGACAGAGTATCTTTAATATATATATATATATATATATATATATATATATATATATATATATATATATATATATATATATATATATATATATATATATGTGTGTGTGTGTGTGTGTGTGTGTAAGGTTTTTAAGCTGATAATTTTTTTAAATAATAAATAAGGGAGACTAGTATAGATCTATTTCGAGCTAGTTAGCTCTCTTCAGCTAGCCATACCCTTACTGGGATTCGAACCAGGGAAGTATTACATGTGAGGCAGTTGTAATTGCCTCTACACCACTGGCTCTCTCCTTATCAGCTCAGGCAGGGGAATAAGTATATACTTTGTATTACAACACCCTGTTAAGCCCCAATTAAGGGAGAAAGCATACTGCTTTCTTTTCTGTCTTTCGGCTCATCACCAGAGACCATACCGACAGAAAGCTATTTGTTTCGTTGCCTTTTGTTTACATGTGTGTAAGGTTTTTAAGCTGATAATTTTTAAATAATAAATAAGGGAGACTAGTATAGATCTATTTCGAGCTAGTTAGCTCTCTTCAGCTAGCCATACCCTTACTGGGATTCGAACCAGGGAAGTATTACATGTGAGGCAGTTGTAATTGCCTCTACACCACTGGCTCTCTCCTTATCAGCTCAGGCAGGGGAATAAGTATATACTTTGTATTACATTATTATTTATTATTTAAAATTATCAGCTTAAAAACCTTACACACATGTAAACAAAAGGCAACGAAACAAATAGCTTTCTGTCGGTATGGTCTCTGGTGATGAGCCGAAAGACAGAAAAGAAAGCAGTATGCTTTCTCCCTTAATTGGGGCTTAACAGGGTGTTGTAATACAAAGTATATACTTATTCCCCTGCCTGAGCTGATAAGGAGAGAGCCAGTGGTGTAGAGGCAATTACAACTGCCTCACATGTAATACTTCCCTGGTTCGAATCCCAGTAAGGGTATGGCTAGCTGAAGAGAGCTAACTAGCTCGAAATAGATCTATACTAGTCTCCCTTATTTATTATTTAAAAAAATTATCAGCTTAAAAACCTTACACACATGTAAACAAAAGGCAACGAAACAAATAGCTTTCTGTCGGTATGGTCTCTGGTGATGAGCCGAAAGACAGAAAAGAAAGCAGTATGCTTTCTCCCTTAATTGGGGCTTAACAGGGTGTTGTAATACAAAGTATATATATATATATATATATATATATATATATATATATATATATATATATATATGTTTTCGGAGGTTTTCGCGGGTATTTGTATGTGGATCTTTGGTTCTTCGGGTTTTCTCCCGCATAGAATTGGAAATATCTAGGCGACGTTTCGATGAAGTCTCATTTATCATCTTCAGGCTTGTGTCTTCGGCCTTGTGCTTCTCAGAGTAATGTGAGCTTCCTTTTAACTACTAGTGGGGGTGTGACTTGATTGGGTGGGGGCTTGGCTGTGTTCTCATTGGGTGGGGGTGTGTTCTCATTGGTTGGGGGTTTGGCTGTGTTTTTTTTATATATATATATATATATATATATATATATATATATATATATATATATATATATATATCACAGCCAAATATATATGTATGGGTGAGGATTTATGGTATGTAAATTTATCATTTTTAGTTATCTTTTCTCCATTTTTAGGTATGAACTTCATTTTATTTCCATCCCATTCATCCTATTTCAATATCAGTCTGAGATTCTCTTCATAACTTGTACTTTGTTTCTTAAAAGTAAATGTCCCTAATCGTTGTGTACCTTACTGTTTTTTTTATATCTTTTTACAATGTACATTTTCCCTATATGCATATTGGGTTCACTAATTTATGCATTTTTATTTTTTGCCTTAAGTATAAGGCCATCTGGGTGACTTTGGGTCTGTAACTTTCTCTCAGCCCTAGGAAGGAGGCAATGCAAACTACTCCCAAAACACATTGCCAAGAAAACTGCAGGGACCTGCTCAGGCAGTCTCTGAGTTTTAAGTTTGGTGCGCAAGGACTAAGGCAGAGGCTTAGCTAAAAGGTTAACAGACTTTATTGCCACAATGTAACCCAGCCGGGCATGCCACCACTAACTCGGCAGCCGGCTGACAGAGAACAACTGAGCCTGCTTGATAGCTCCCTTTTATAGCGAGCTGTCAAGAGGCTTAGCCAATCAGTGATGGCTCTGGTTCCTACTTTAGCAGTGGACCTGAGTGAAGGCTGTTGCCAGATATAACACTCCTTCCCCCTGGTATTGCGCATGCGTAGCGCTCCAGGAAGGCGGGGCGACGCCTCACTCTCTCAGATCTCCTCAGTCTGGCCAGAGTCACTGATGGAGGAGGATTGGCTGTGGTGCTGGCGTCTTCCACCGGGACTGGAGTCGGCTGTCTCCCCTGGGTGGCCTCTGCGGGTGGCTGGACATTTTCTCTGGATGGCAGGTAAGCCTCAGTCCATGATGGTGCATCTGACTCTGATAAGTCTCTTGCGAGCAACCGCTGTTCAGGTGTCGGCCTGTAGTACTTGCTTGGGTCTTCATTCTCTCTGATCTCTGTGGCCTTGGCATTGTCTTGGAGTGGACCAGCAGAAGTAGTCCAACGGCCCCTTAGTTGGTCCACGTGTCAGCGCCATAGTCTCCCATCGGCCATCTGCACCCTATAGGACTTGGGGCCTGTTATTTTTTCTACCCAGACTGGTAACCATAGGGGATTCCCTGCATAGTTGTGGGCATAGACCGGGTCCCCTACTCTGAATATCCGTATTTTGCTATGGGAATCTAGGGGTGTGCTAGAAGCATAGGCTGGGTGGAGTCTGTCCAGGGTCATTCTCAACTTCCTGCCCATTAATAGTTATTTATTTATTTATTTATTTATTTATTTATTTATTTATTTATTTATGTATTTATTTATTTATTTATTTATTCAAATTTGTATACCACCCCCTCTCCCTAAGGACTCGGGGTGGTTCACAGCGAGATAAAAACAAATAAATACAAATATAATAAATTTTTAAAATAAATTAAAAGAATTAAATAGATAGTCTTTAAGAGATTAAGAGTGGGGAATTAGAAAAGTTAAAAACCATTTAAAAGCTGAATTTATAATCATTTTATATAACTCTAGGCCAGACTGGCTAGATGGAATAGGTGGGTTTTTAGTGCGCGCTGGAACATGTCGGGGATGGTCCTTATCTCCAGGGGCAATTCATTCCAGAGGGAGGGGGCTCTCAGAGAGAAGGCCCGAACCCTCGGGGCTGTCAGCCGTCCAGCCGGTGGTACCCCAAGGAGGCCCGCTCTATGAGAGCGCACTGGTCGGTGAGAGACTGATGGTGGCAGCAGGCGGTCCCATAAGTATCCAGGTCCCAAGCCATGGAGCGCTTTAAAGGTGGTCACTAACACCTTGAATCGCACCCGGAAGGCCACCGGGAGCCAATGCAGCTTGCGCAGAAGTGGTGTAACATGGGAGCTCAGAGGAGCCCCCAAGACTACTCGCGCGGCCGCATTTTGCACCAGCTGGAGCCTCCGGGTGCTCTTCAAGGGGAGCCCCATATAGGGAGCATTGGCATAATCCAGCCGGGAGATGACGAGGGTGGATGTGACCGTGCGAAGTGAGTCCCGATCCAGAAAGGGTCGCAACTGGTAGATCCTACGGACCTGACCAAAAGCCCCCCTGGTGACGGCTGCTATATGATCTTCTAACGACAGCCGTACATCCAGGAGGACACCTAAATTGATGCCCTTTCCGTGGGGGCTAGAATTTCTCCCCCCACGGCCAGCGAAGGAGTGAGCTGGCTGTATCGGGGCACTGGAAAGCACAACCACTCAGTCTTGGCTGGGTTGAGCTGAAGTCTGTTTCACCCCATCCAACCCCGTACAGCCTCCAGGCACCGGGTCATCACTTCCACAGCTTCGTTAGGGTGGCCCGGGGTAGAAAAGTACAACTGAGTATCATCAGCATACTGATGAAATTCTATCCCAAAGCCACGGATGATCTCACCCAGCAGCTTCACATAAATGTTGAACAGGAGGGGCAAGAGCCCCGACCCCTGAGGTACCCCACAAATCAGGGACCTCGAGGTCAATCTCTGCCCCCCTGCCAACACAAATTGCGAGCGGTCGGAGAGGAAGGAGGAGAACCACTGTAACACGGTACCTCCCACTCCCAACCCCCCCAGTCGCCACAATAAGATACTATGGTCGACAGTATCAAAAGCTGCCGAGAGATCTAATAGGACCAGGACAGAGGAAAATCCCCTGTCACGGGCCCTCCAGAGATCATCAACTAATGCGACCAATGCCATTTCTGTGCTGTGTCCGGGCCTGAAGCCTGATTGGCATGGATCCAAATAGGATGATTCCTCCAGGTGCCGGGGGAGCTGTCATGCCACCACACTCTCAACAGCCTTCTCCATAAAGCGAAGGTTGGAGACCTTCAAAAACAGTTATACCAGCATTCCCAGTTCTTATAATACTCTAATGATTCTTTATCCTTAAGTGCTAACGTTAATTTATCCATCTCTGCACAATCTGCTATCTTCTGAATGATCATTTCCTCTGTTGGAATATCAGCTTTTTTCCAATATTGTGCAAAAATTAATCTAGTTGCAGCAAGAATATGTAATATTATATATTTAGCTTTTTTGGAAAACTGTCTATTAAATATTCCTAATAGAAAGAATTCTGGATTTAATTCAATTTGTTCCATTGTTATTTCCTCTAACCATTTTTTAATTCTACGCCAATATCTTTGGGCTTCAGTGGAAAGAATGTTCTATGTTTCTTTTTACACTTCCAACAGTTCGGATTCATGTTAGGAGACATCTTTGCTATTCTCGAAGGTGAGAGATGCCATCTATAAAACATTTACAGACCTGACCAAAAGCCCCCCTGGCAATGGCCGCCACATGGTCTTCCAACGACAGCCGTACATCTAGGAGGACACCCAGATTGCGTGCCCACTCTGTGGGGGCAAGAATTTTCCTCCCCACAGCCAGCGATGGAACCAGCTGGCTGTATCGGGGTGCTGGGAAGCACAGCCACTCAGTCTTAGATGGGTTGAGCCAAAGCCTGTTCCGCCCCATCCAACACCACACGGCCTCCAGGCACTGGGCCATCACTTCAGCTTCATCAGGATGGCCCGGGGTAGAAATGTACAGCTGGATGTCATCAGCTTACTGATGGAATTCTACCCCACAGCCACGGATGATCTCATCCAGCGGCTTCATATAAATGTTGAACAGAAGGGGCGAGAGCACTGACCCCTGAGGAACCCCACAGATCAGGGGTCTCGGGCCCGATCTCTGCCCCTGCCAACACAAATTGCAAATGGCCAGAAAGGAAGCAGGATAACCCTGCAAAACAGTGGCCCTCACCCCCAACCCCCCCAGCCGCTGCAATAGGATACTGTGGTCGACAGTATCGAAAGCCGCCGAGAGATCTAATAGGACCAGGACAGAGGAATAGCCTCTGTCATGGGCCCTCCAGAGGTCAGCCACCAATGCGACCAAAGCCGTCTCCGTGCTGTGCCCGGGCCTGAAGCCCGATTGGCAGTGGATCCAAATAGTTAGCTTCATCCAGGTCCTGGGGGAGCTGTCGTGCCACCACACTCTCAACAGCCTTCGCTACAAAGCGAAGGTTGGAGACTGGACGATAATTAGATAACAAATATGACATATCTAACCATCAATAAATCTATAGATAGTGGCTGTGGTTAATCAAAAACACTGATAGCTCAGTAGCCAGAGTGAGATAGCCATTTCAGAACTTGGTTTCGGAAGTAGTACATTTCACAGTAGAAGTTTTTTTTTTAAAGATAAATATAAATATAATGGCCTAATGTAATATCCTTTATTTTCAACACATTATAGTAGTCTTTTTAAAAATCTATACATAACTATGCTTCAACCCTTGGGCTAATGAAGTGGGTCTAGGACAACTCACCACAGCCAACTCATTGTGGGACAACTCGCCATGACCAACTTGCTGTAGGACAATTCAGTGCTGTATTAATTGTTTCATTCAGTTATTTTCATTATCGATGACCACATTTTTGTCAAAATTATTGTATTGCTAGATTGATTTTCTTTATTTTATTACTATTTGCCATACTTCTGTTGAAATTAATTTAACTTTGAATTTAACGTTGAATTGTCCTGCAATGAGTTGTCCTACAGTGAGTTGGCGATGACACATACCATGGTGAATTTGTCGTGGTGAGCTGGCTGCAATAAGTTGGCTGTGGTGAGTTGGCTGTAGCGAGTTGGTTGTGGTGAGTTGGTGAGTTATTTACCATAACTAGTCCTAATGCTGCATTCATGAAGATTTGAATTAGACCTAATTTAACCTAATTTTGTGACATTGTGATTTCTTTAACTTCCACCTCCATGAGGTCTTTTCAATAATAAACATTGCAGTATATGTTTCTGCAACAGATCCTTGCTTTGGCTTAGCAATTACAATTTTGTATTCCATATCATTTACTTCTTACCAATTAGTTATGTTGTATTAGTTAATTCATTATGGATTTTTTCCACCGAGAAGATATTATTGTAGTAATAGTACTATTACTGCTAATTAACAACAACAATAAATTTGTGAAGTTACCTGACTAGTATTTTTAGGCAAAAAAAAAGGTAAAATCCATGCATTGGGTTTTGCAGATTCTAATTTTTTCTCCAATTGAAGTAAAGGAAAGAATCTTTTTTTGCTCACAATTGCAGCTGGAAGGACAAGGTTTCCCCCGCTCAATGCAGGAGGTGTTTAAGATGTTCATCAAATAAATTCTGTGAACTATTTCCTCCCCCTTTTGTATTGTACCTTTGTAAGCATGGGGGCAAGGACCATCTTGTTTTTATTGATCTGGAAGCAATTCTGCAAGCCTTTCCTGCTGAAGAGCAGAGAACAAGTGCATTACATAAATAGATAAATAATAAAAGATGAAAGGCACACTTTATATTTTTCAGATGATGTACCTCACTTTAAAAAACACAGAGCGACTTCAAAGAAAGCAATAGTAAATTCTCAATGAGTCATGTCTTCTATCCTACAGTGTTACTGGGTTTCACTGTATGTTCTCATTCTCCTTCAAAAACTCCATAGTCTGTAATGCAGAAGGAATTATGAATGGGGAACCTCAGGGCATTATTTTTCTAATAGGGCTTTGAAGACAACTATGTTGCAACTATGCTTATAAGAATAATTTGAATCATCAGAGCAGGAGGTTTTCTCTCAAGAGTATTAAAAGGGTATGAGTTATCATTTTTGCTCAATTACTCTCATAATTATCCTATTTGGGTGGTAAAGCTCAATTATGGGGAAAAGAAAGTGAAATATCTTCCCAGGAGAATTTTATGAGAACTGAAAATATTTGCATAATCTTATATACGATGATGGAAATTTATATATAAAATGCATGGGACCATAATGCTGTAATGTAACCTTTTGATTCCATTACTTGATTATTTTATTGAGTTTTTCTTCAAATAATTATCATTGTTTTGCTTTGCAATTATTATTCTTGACTTAGAGGATTGAACTTGTGCTAGATACTAAATGGAAATGATGTGATAAAAAGCAGACTAGATGGAAATTGCTAAGAATAAAATGTTAACTGCAGAACAAATAAGTGATTGTTGAAATAATAGAAAATACTTATAGCTCAGGTTTTAGATTTTGGCAGTGGTTTGTTTCAATTTAGTTTCTGAATGTTTTATTACCAGTCTAGGTAACATCATCAGATGGATTGTCCTATTCTCCTTAGGTCTTGTGTGACAGTTTGGTCAGTGGCCTTGTGATTGTTTGTTTATTTGGAGATATATTTAAATTCTGAGCAGTTGATTGGTTCTCTTGTTGACTGGTCATTTGAAGGTATGAGTTCTTATGAATTCATTTATTTTATTTATTTTGTCAAACAATTATTAGATAACAGGTATAAGTATAAACATGTTTATAAATGCATGAAATGGATATCAATAAGAAAAAAAAAGAAACAATTGGACAGGGACGGTAGGCACATTTTGGTGTGCTTATGCACACCTACTACAGACCTCTTAGGAAAGGGGTGAGGTCAATAGTAGACAGTCTAATGTTGAAGATTTTGGGGTTTGGGGAAGAAACCACAGAGTCAGGTAGACATTGACTACTCTATTGCTGAAGTTGTATTTCCTGCAATCAAGTTTGGTGCGGTTTATCTTTAGTTTATATTTATTTTGTGCTCTTGTATTGTTTTGGTTAAAGCTGAAGTATTCATTGGTAGGTAGGACATTGCAATATATAATTTTATGTACTATACTTAGATCAAACCGAAGGCAGCATAGTTCTAGGTTGTCTAGGTCTAAAATTTCAAGTCTGGTGGCATAAGGTATTCTACTATGAGTAGAGGAGTGAAGGACTCTTCTCATAAAATATTTCTGGACTTTCTCAATTGTATTAATATCAGATATGTAATGTGGATTCCAGACTGACGAGCTGTATTCAAGTATTGGTCTAGCAAATGTTTTATATGCTCTA
This sequence comes from Bungarus multicinctus, assembly GCA_023653725.1. Classification (NCBI taxonomy): domain Eukaryota; kingdom Metazoa; phylum Chordata; class Lepidosauria; order Squamata; family Elapidae; genus Bungarus; species Bungarus multicinctus. The sequence goes on along the minus strand of CM042836.1, from coordinate 64,344,251 downwards.
GTTAGTAGAGTGATATTACCAGAGAAAAAGCTATGCAGAATTAGGTTAACAACTCTTAATGCCTTTTTGGCTATGTAGTTACAGTTGGCTCTAGCACTTAGCTCATTTGAGATGAGTACTCCAAGGTCCTTGATAAAGTTTGTGTCATCAACAAGGTCTTGACTATTCAGCTTGTATTTTATTTTTTGATTTTTTTGCCAATATGCAAGACAGAGCATTTACTTGTTGAGATCTGAAGTTGCCATTTGTTTGACCATTCTGACACATAGTCGAAGTCTTTTTGAAAGGTAGCAGCATTGTCAGTGGTGTTGAATAGCTTTACGTCATCAGCGAAAAGAACACAGTTGCTTTTAATATAATCACAGAGGTCATTAATATAGAGTATGAAGAGAGTTGGTCCTAGAACACTGCCTTGGGGGACACTATTGTTGACAGGTACAGGATTTGATAGGACACTCCCAATTTTGACCCTTTGTTGCCTGTTTGACAGGAATGCTTCTATCCAGTTATGAAGGTGACCAGAGATACCATAAGACCTTAATTTTAGGAGTAGTTTGTCGTGTACCACTGAATCAAAGGCTTTACAGAAGTCTATGTACATTGTGTCAATTGCTTTGCCCTGATCAAGTTGTGTAGTCCATATGTTTTTACAGTGCAAGAGTTGCAGATTACAGGACAGTTTCTTTCTGAAGCCAAACTATTTGTTAGAGAATAGGTTGTTTGTCTCTAAGTGGAGAATAATGGATTGGTTAATAATTGATTCCATGACTTTACAGGTGATGCAGCATAAAGAGATTGGTCTGTAATTTTCAACTAGGCTGGGATCTCCCTTTTTGAAGATGGAAATGACTGTGGCTAATGACCATAGATTTGGCAAGGAGCTGGTTCTGAAAGATTTTTCAAAGATTATGCTTAGAGGTTCTGCTATGGTAGCAGATAGCTTTTTTAAGAAGTAGGCACAAACTCCATCTGGTCCAATAGATAAAGATGGTTTTAGATTGCGTAGTGCTTTTTCAACATTGTCTTCTGTAAAATCGATATGTATTAAATCATTGTAGTTGTCTGTGGTTCGACTAGGAAATATTGGGCATGATCCATTGCTGTTTACAAATACTGAGCCAAAGAATGTGTTTAAGAGGTTGGCTTTAATGGTGTCATCGTTGCAGTCTTTACCATTTGGTTCTTTTAGGGGTGGGATGGACCTTGAGTCTTTTAGTATGTTGTTTACAAAATTGAAGAAAGTGTGGGTGGAATTGGTGTGTAGAAGGTTTTTCTCTTGTTTAATGTGATAATTGGTGCATTCAGTCTTTATCTGGTGGCATAAATTCATATGCTGAATTGAGATCAATATGTTTGTTAATTGCTCCTTTATAGAATACCAGGCTTCAATAAATTTACATGTGTGGCAGATGTTGAAATGGCCAAAGATTTTTGTTCCTTCCCAATTGTTATTGTGATTTTTATTAGATTATTTAATGATTGTAATGATGATAATGAAACTAAAAAAAATCATGGAATTTGGAATATCTAGATTCTGGATTTAAAGGATAATTAGTTCCTAGAATAATATGTCCTGCAGATTAACACATGATCACCTCATGGATTAAGACAGAAAACCGGTCATGAAGACAGCTGTCAGCTGCATAATTTTTATACTGTGCACATTAGCAGAGACATCAATGCTGAAGCAATGTCTTCTAGAAGGTTAAAAAATGATTAGAAAAAAGATGTATAAAGATTTAATCTGAGAAGCAAATAGTAAATATACTTCCATCATCACAAAACATCATCAGTCTTTTTAATATTCTGTTTTACTCACCCATCAGCCCTGTCACCAACTGGTTAAATTTTCTTTCTTTACTCATCTCCAGGACTGGTCATTCTGTATAGTTAAGCAGTTGTACACAATAGGAATAGATAAGTTAGGAGCAACTGCAATTGCATAATTTGTTTTGCAATAAAAAGTACATGCATATGTTTTAACCTAAATTGGTTCTTCAAGATTGTCATTTTGCATAGCACCCAATAAAGGAACAATTCAGTAGTGGCTCATTTTAATCCTTGTCTCAGATGCTTGTGGCAACGTATCAAGAATCTTATTGTGAGTTGGCAGCCTAAATTTAGGCATTTCTTTTAGATAAGCTTCCCAGTTTTAAGAAGTGATGTACATATATTTATATATACATTTGAATACATGTGTACATCTACATTAATTAGTAAGTCATGTAGATTGTGAAACTTTATGTGTGAGGTGAGTGGATTGTTGGCTATGAAAAAATCCCAATGACAGATTTATTTGACCCAGATGGAAGAGTTTTCCACACCAAATTCTGCAACTACACAATTACTTCTTGGCAGTAAGTTATACAGCAAAGGCGCCAGTTTTTTTTAGCCTTTCTATATTGCCAGCACTTTTTCTTAGCAGATAAATTGGCAAGTTTTGGAAACTACTTCCCACTGGTGTGTTCACTGGTCATCTTTTGGAGAATAAGAAGGATAAGGCAATTTCAAACAACTTCAGAGCTACTTTGAGTTAAAAGTAATTCTCTCCCATTGGGCTCTGGTGTTTAATAATGAGCTCAGTGTGCTATACAAATAGAGCCATACAGTGACACTGAAACTGCCTATATGTTTTTAAAAAGAATGAAAATTAGATTAGATAAAAAATTCTTTTTCTCTTTTTCTTTCATTATTTCTTTATTCTGAATTAGTGTTTGATAGTTTTTATCTTCTTTTTAAAACTTTTTGTAACATCTTTCTCATGTGTTGGCATTCTTCAAGAACCCCTACCTGATAGCCTGCAGTTGGGTTTTGCTGAGAACATGAGATTTTTTCAGTCTACCAGCCTTCATTATGTGATATGTTTTGCTGAAAAACATATTTCTTCAAATGAGTCTTATAGCATCCCTATTGACTGATATTCTTGGAGATTGTAGATTTTCTCTGAATCAAGCTATTGACCTAGAAATCTCATCATAATGTCTTGTCATCTTCTAGTTCCTTTGTCTCTATGGGCTGATTCATTAAGTTGTCAAGAGAGGACAAGTGGTGAGGGATCTACCTGGATGAGGGGATTTATTGACTTATTTCTATTTGTTTATCTATTACACAGGTATCAAGCTGGCCATGTCATGTTGCCATTACGTGATGTATCACATTTTTTCCCTTCATGGAGATGGGGTGGGTGTGGCCTGCATGTGATGCATCTGGCTCACAGGCTGCCAGTTTGACACCCCTGATCTATTACAATTACATTTTCTTCCTTTTCTCTAGCAGCTCAGAACAACATATTTAATATAACCTTTTTTCATTTTTCCCACAGCACCAGTCTTCTGAGATTGGTGAAGGAACCGACCCAAGTCAGCAGCATTAGTGTCAGGCTGTATGTATGTAAAAAAAAAAAATCAAGATGGCAATTGTGGCTCACCCTTTTATATATGAATTGATGTTCACATATGCATTAGATGTAGGACAATCACACAACTATGACTGCCATTTTGACTTTTTAACTCTTCCATAGCTGGCCCTGATCAGCAAGTTAATGTAGTTACTCAAATGACAAATAACTTTAGATTGCATAAATAAAAGTACAATTTTAAAAGATTAGAAAACAATGTTTCTACTGTATTTTGCACTGGATGAACCATATCTTGAATACTGTTATCCCGGTTTTATAGATTATACTTTTGGAAGATTCAGAAACATCAGAACAGATTCAGGGAAAGTCAGTGAATATTAACATGTTCTCCAGATTAAAAAAATAGACTGAGAGAATGAGTATGTTTAGCTCTAAGAAGGGAACCCTGTTCAATGTCACCACTTATTCTTTTTTTATATCATAGAGTATAGGATGCTGAATGATCTCATGAGGATGCAATAAAACATATTCAGAAGCAACATTAGGAATGATTAACAATAAGTTGGCTGCTCTTATTGGAGGTAAGTAAACAGAGAAAACTTCCCATTTATTGGATTTATTGTATAGTTAGAAAGCACTTTAGTGAGGATTTCTTTCATTTTCAGTCTTTTTCCTCTCCCAGTTCTAAGGATCTATTTTACTCTGGAGATTTCTTTTCTAAGTCAACCATTAACTCTTAGTCAAACTGTTTCTATTTTACCTGTGACTCTATTTGATGCAATACATTTTTACACTTTTCCTCCAGGGGGCTGACCACTGCCTCTTTGTTTTCTTTTCCTCTCAACATTCCTCTTCACTATTGTCATGGCCTCCTTTCTTTCTTATTTCAGTGTAAAACTGGAGTTTCTGGACATATGTTCACATAACAACTCTAGCAAAAACTCTGACTATCTCTTATTAGTTTCAGTGGGAGCTCTTTTTAACAGCTGGCTGACAGAGAGATGACGAAAGAACCAAAATTCCTCTTGTTTCCAGAATTATTGTGAATGTACCTGTCAGTATTCATACCTTCCAGTAATTTTGATTTGAATTAAAAAAACCTAGTTTTGCAAAGTTAAAAAAATGACAGTGCTCCTTTTCCTAAACTCCACTTTTTAGGGTTAAGTATTATGGAACAGGGTATCCAACAGGAAAGCTATTCAGTTAACAATTGCTTCCAGTACAAAAGCTTTTGCATGAGGTTTTCATTGGGCTGAACAATATTGATCTCTGATGCATAAGAGAAGAACTTATTTTTACTTCTTAAATGAAATCTTGACAATAAGAATCATGAGCACTTCAAGGAAGTAAAATAATGAAATCTTGTATAGTTAAAGCTATTAGCCAACCTTGATATTTCATTCTTTAACCTAATCCTACGTAGCTTTTTCTCTGGTAATATCACACTACTAACTAGATCATACAAAACATTTGCTAGACCAATATTCGAATACAGCTCATCAAGTCTGGAACCCACATTATGTATCTGATATTAGCACAGTTGAGAAAGTCCAGAAATATTTCACAAGAAGAGTTCTCCACTCCTCCACCCATTGCAGAATATCTTATGCCACCAGACTTGAAATTCTAGACCTAGAAAATCTAGAACTATGCCACCTTAGGTCCGATCTAAGTATAGTATATAAAATCATACATTGCAATGTCCTACCTGTCAATGAATACTTCAGCTTCAACCATTACAATACAAGAGCAAACAATAGATACAAACTAAAGATTAATCGCACCAAACTTAATTGCAGGAAATACGACTTCAGCAACAAAGTGATCAATGTCTGGAATACTCTACCTGACTCTGTGGTTTCTTCCCCAAACCCCAAAAACTTTAACCTTAGACTTTCTACTATTGACCTCACCGCTTTCCTAAGAGGTCTGTAGGGGGCGTGCATAAGTGCACCAACGTGCCTATCGTTCCTGTCCTATTGTTTCTTTTATTTTTCTTATATATATGCATGTATTCATAATTATGTTTTTACTTATACCTATTATCTTGTAAGCAATTGACAAACCAAATAAAATAAAAAAATAAAATAAAAAACAATCTGTGCTTTAAATTATAAGTGAATTCTACAGTATATCAATAAAATAGATTGAATTGAATTGAATTGAATCAAATAGAATAGAATTCTTTATTGGCCAAATGTGATTGGACACACAAGGAATTTGTCTTGGTGCGTATGCTCTCAGTGTACATAAAAGAAAAGATATATAAAAGAAAAGATACAAAAGAATCATAAGGTTCAACATTTAATAATAATCATAGGGTACAATAAGCAATCAAATCATACTAGGAAACAGTCAAAAATCGTAAGGATACAAGCAACAAAGTGACAGTCATACAGTCATAAGAGGGAGGAGATGGGTGAAAGGAAGGATGGGAAGATTAATAGTAATAGTAATGCAGACTTAGTAAATAGTTGACAGCATTGAGGGAATTATTTATTTAGCAGAGTAATGGTGTTCGGGAAAAAGCTGTTCTTGTGTCTAATTGTTCTGATATGCAATGTTCTATAGCGTTGTTTTGAGGGTAGGAGTTTATGAAACAGTTTATGTCCAGGATGTGAGGGGTTTGTAAATATTTTCACAGCCCTCTTTTTGAGTCATGCAGGTCCTTGATGGAAGACAGGTTGGTAGTAATTGTTTTTTCGGCAGTCCTAATTATTCTCTGAAGTCTGTGTCTGTCTTGTTGGGTAGCAGAACCAAACCAGACAGTTATAGAGGTGCAGATGACAGACTCAGTAATTCCTCTGTAGAACTGTATCAGCAGCTCCTTGGGCAGTCTGAGCTTTCTTTCTTTCTTTTTTCAAAAGTTTTTTATTTTTAAGATTTATTTTTATAAACATAAAACAACAAATAAAATCTTCTTTCAATTATCCAGTGTGTCAGTTGGTATATATTTCTCGTGCACAAAATCTATAGTCTTTTCCTCTTAAATTTAAGTTTACATTCATATTACATTAGTCAACTTTCCATATCATATCATATTATTATTACATCATCATTATAATTCCAAATCTGTATTATCCTTTGGAGCAAATCTCAATTCTTACTAATTTTAATACATATTATAATTCATTCGATAATCATCAGTTATAATATCTCATTACTACTATAATATACTTTAATTTCTTACTTTTCTATTTAACCATTGATAGAATAGATCCCATATTTTATAATACTCTTTTTCTTCTTGCTCTCTAACTGCTAATGTTAATCTGCTCATTTCTGCTCATTCCATTATTTTCTTAATTACTCCCTCCTCCATTGGAATTTTCTCATTTTTCCAATTTTAAGCAAATACAATTCTAGCTGTAGTTAATACATTAATAATCAAGTATGTCAATTCTCTATTGTAAGCTTCAGGTAAGATTCCCAATAAAAATATCTCTAGTTTTAAATCTATATGTTGTTTTGTCATTTTTTCCAACCATGTGTGTATTTTAGTCCAATATCTTTTAGCTTCCACACATGTCCACCACATATGGTAATATGATCTAGGTATCTGATGACATTTCCAACACTTTGCTGATTTATCTTTGAACATCCTTGCTATTCTTGCTGGGAGTGGATGCCACCTGTAAAATATCTTATACAAATTCTCTTCATAAGCTGTCAACATTGTTAGTTCATAATTTCTAGTCCATAGTTTCTGTCATTTTTCTAGGTCTATCCCATATCCAAAATTTTTCCCCCAAGCACTAATTGTTTCTTTAACTTGTTCTTCTTCTAGTTTCACTCCCAGTAAATAACCATATAATGTTTTGATCATCCTCTCATCAGTACCTGTTAAGATTTTATCTAATTGCATAAATTCTTTGTAAAACCCTTCGGACTTACTGTCTTTATCATATCTAGAATGTATTTGCACATATGAATACCAATTCATCTTTATCTCTTGTTCATCTAATTCTTGCTTTGTTTTGAGTTCACCCCTATCATTTAAAATTCCACTATATCTAACAATGTGTTCCATTGTAAAAAGAATTGGATACACAATGCCTCCATAGTTGATAACTAAACTAAATATTTCTATTTAATATTTCCAAAGTCAATACAAATAGCAGTAGCAACAGAGGGCATCCTTGTCTAGTTCCTTTTTTAATATTAATATTGTCTGTCAAATCTCCATTTATCATTGCTTTTGCAGATTGTTTATTATATATTGACTCAATTGCCTTAATGAATCTTTCTCCAAAGCCCAGCTCTTTCATTTGCAATAACAGAAATTGCTAATTTACATTGTCGAAGGCTTTTTGTGCATTAAAAATACCAAGGCCATTTGCTTCTCTGGGTGTGTATTCCAATGTATTCAAAATTATTATGTTATCTTTTATTAGCCTCTTAGGTAAAAATCCATTTTGATCAGAATGTATAAAGTGGTTCAAATATCTTTTAAGTCTTTCTGCCATTATTGAGGCAAATATTTTGTAGTCTGCATTCAGCAGGGATATAGGTCTATAGTTTTTTATTTGTTCAGTATCCTCTTTTGGTATAAGAGTAATATAAGCCTATGTCCAGTGGTGGGATTCAAATTTTTTTCCTACCGGTTCTGTGAGCGTGGCTTGATGGGCATGGCAGGGGAAGGATACTGTAAAAACTCCAGTCAGAGGTGGTATTTGCTGGTTCTCAGAACTACTCAAAATTTCTCTACCGGTTCTCCAGAACTGGTCAGAACCTGCCACCTCTGCCTCTGTTCATATATTTGGTATTTTGTTTTTTGATAAAACCTCATTCATTACTTCAAGCATTATAATGTTAAAAGATTCCTGAAAAGTCTTGTAGAATTCTACTGGTAACCTATCTGGGCCCTGAGCCTTTCCAGCCGTTTGTCTATTTATCACCTCTGTCAGTTCCATCATTGTTATTTTCTCTTCCAACATTTTCTTAAGTTTGGAGTAGCTCTGCTTTTGGGGTCCTCAAGTTTGGGGTAGCTCTGCTTTTTGCAAATATTGTTTAACCTTTTTTTCTCTGACATTGTCTTGATCATATAATTTCTCATAATACTTCTGTAATATTTCTTTTTTTTTCTTCATTTCCATTACAAACCATTCCATATTCATCTATTAATTATATTATCTTCTTCGTTTCTCTTTCTTTTTTCAATTTGTATGCCAACCATCTGCCCAGTTTGTTTGCATTTTTGAAGAAGTTCTGTTTAGCTCTCCTAATTTTCTGTGCTAATTTTTCTTTTTCCATCAATCCCATTTTATGTTTCACTATTTCCATTTGACTTTTAATATCCTTATTTTGTGGATATTTTTGTAGTTCTTTCTCAAGTTTCTTGTTGTCTTCCTCTAGTATTTGTTGTGTTTTTCTTTTTTTGATATTCCCTCTTCTTGTATAGTTTATAATCAGACCTCTGGCATAGGCCTTCATGGTATCCCATAAATTTTGTAGTGAAATTTCCTCCGTATTGTTTTCTTTAAAGAAGAAAGCCAGTTTTTTTTCCATATTTTGTATATATGTTTTTCTTTCAATATTGAATTATTCAAAGTCCATCTTGATCTTTTCCTTTGTCCCAGCCACTTGATCCATATTGGATTATGGTCTGGCCAAGTACTTGTTTCTATATTTACTTCTTCTATATTAGAAATTAATTCTGTTGATATCCAAATGATATCTTTTCTTGACCATGATAAATGTCTATTGGAGTAGAATGTATATTGTCTATTCTTAACATTCATTTCTCTCCAAACATCTCGAATGCTTAATTCCTCTACCATCTTGAAGAAGGATTTAGGAAGTATCTTTCTATTTTGTTTATTAACTTTCTGTGTTTTATAGTCCAACTTTGTGTCAACTATTACATTAAATCTCCCAATATGTATATATTGTCATATTCCAATTCTATTATTTTCTTATGCAATTTTTTACAGAATTCTTGCTTTTCATTTGGTGCATAAATTGCTCTAAAAGCATGTTTAAGTTATTGTCAATTATTTCTACCATCAATATTCTTCCTTCTTCATCTGTAAAAATTAATTTAGCTTCTTTTTTGTTTTGTTGTGCCAATGAAGTATATAAATATAAATTCAGAAAAAACATTCTTTGTTGTGTTTTTTTGATGACATTTTTGATGTTAAATGTCCATTTTAGGTCTTGAGATATGATAGAACCTAGAAATTTGAAGGTCTCTACTATTGATACTGTGTTGTCTAGTATTGTAACAGATGATAGTATGGGAAGGATTTTCTTAAAGTCTACTACCATTTCCATGATTTTGAGTCTGTTCAGTTCCAGATTGTTCCAGTCACACCACGAAGCAAGTTTAACCTCCCATCTGTATGTGGATTTGTCATCTCAAATGAAACCAATCACTGTTGTATCATATGCAAATTTCTGTATTTTAACAGATGGATTATTTGAGATTCAGTCATTGGTATATAAGGAGAAGAGAAGTGGAGAAAGCACACAGCCTTGGGTGGGGAGGGGGGGGGGCTGTGCTTATTGTAAATGTATCAGGTGTGATTCTGCCTAGCTTCACCTGCTGCTTCCTGTCTATGATCCACTTACAAGTGTTTTCAGATACTGCTAGCTGGTTTAGTTTAGTTAGAAGAATATCTGGAATGATGTTATTGAATGCTGAATTAAAGTCTACAAAAAGGACCCTTGCGTAGGTCTTTGGAGATTCAAGGTATTGTAGGATGTAGTGCAGAGCCATATTAACAGCATCATCTCTTGACCTATTTGCTCAGTATGCAAATTGCAGGGAGTCTAACAGCAGATCTATGATGGTTTTCAGGTGGGATAGCACTAACCTTTCAAAGGTTTTCATAACTACAGATGTTAAAGCAACTAGTCTGTAGTCATTCAGTTCCTTGATGGAGAGCTTCTTTGGACCAGGATGATGGTACAGCATTTGAAGCAGGAAGCATAGCACATCTCTAGTGATTTATTGAAGATTCGGGTGAAGATGGGGGGCAATTGGTCAGCACATACTTTTAAGCAAGAAGGAGTTATCTTGTCTGGGCCTAATGCTTTTCCTGGCTTTTGTCTGTGAAATAAATCTTGCACTTCTTTTTCTGTGATCATCAGAGGTTGTAAACCCAATGGATTGGGTTCAGTTGATGGAAGTTTGTCTGTTGTTGGTGTGTCTGAGATGGGGTCAGTTGTAGGAGGCTTGGCTGTTGTTGGTGTGTTTGAGATGAGGGTTGTAGAGATAGGTGGCTGTGGTTTCCTTTCAAACCTGCAGTAAAGCTCATTCAGGTCATCTGCTAATTGTTGATTTCCTTCTTCCTGGGAAGGAGGCTTGCCATAGCCAGTTATATTTTAAAGAGTTTTCTACATGTTTGCTGGTTCATTTGTTGAGAACTGATTCCTTAACTTTTCAGAGTAGCTTCTTTTTGCTGCTCTGATCTCTCTTGTTAATATATTTCTGCCCTGATTATACAGTATTCTATCACTTTTTCTGTAGGCTTCCTCTGTGATGATGACCAAGGGGGGATGGATTTGTAGTTTGGGAAATGGTTGAAACCCTGAAAAACTTTAGATTCAGGATTCCACAGATGCTATTCTAATAAAGGTACTTTTGAGATGTGTTTGTCTTGGAGTTACTGATTGGAATGGAGGTTTGCTGGAATGCTGACATTATCCTGAATCTCTAACAAACTCCAGCACCTCAAAAGGGGCTATCAGGGATGCTGAGCCCAAGCACTGATTCCAAACATGGAGCAGTGCAGAGACTCAGTGAAGATGGGAAAAGATAGAGAAGAGGCTATGGGGCTGGACACCAGAAGACTGAATGAAGCCCCCAGCCCCTTCTGAAGAGGTGATGCAGGCATTAGAGACTGCAGAAGAGAGGCAAAGGTTAGGAGGTCAACCCATAGAGACTGACTCACGGAGAAGCTGCTGGATAGAGCTGAATCCGCGGGTGAGACCAGAGGAGATGTTGCCTGAATGCCTCTCTTTCTCCAGCCCCCTGAGAATGGCCAGAGAGACAGAATGGATATGTGGGGAAACATTGGGATCAGACACCTCCCAAGACTGCAACTTGTGGCCTCCACCCTAAAGCCAGTCATTGGTAGGAATCCCAGAACAACTCCAACAACTTAAGCTGGAAATTTATGTCCCACAGCAACAACCACTCCAGACAAGCTGGATCCTAATGCAGCCCACCATTACTTTCTCTAATCAGAGAAGTGGAGGGGAAATCTTTTATAATCCAAGCTGATGGTAGTGATGTGGCTGTCTGGTGATTCTTCTCCAGAAGAACTCTCAAAACCAACTAATGCCTTGTGCTTATGTGTCCAAAAGGTTGTCAGATACAGAGCGTAGGTGGGCGGTTTGGGAAAAAGAAGTGTTTGCAGTGCAATGGGCTTTACTATCTTGGAGGCATTTCCTGGAAGGAGTGAAGGAGCCTTTTGAGGTGTAGATTGATCACAAGAACCTCGAGGCTCTAAAGACACCTTGGAAGCTTTCACCTAAACAAGTCCACTGGGCTCAATACTTCAAGAGGTTCAACTTTAACATGAAATATATCCTGGGGGGAAAACATACTGGTGGATGCCCTGTTGAGAAAACCCCAATTTGACAGTCTCCAAGAAGAAATAGTGCAAACTATGATATCAGAAGCCCAACCTGCAGTCAAGTAACCACCCTAGGTGAAGCCAACTGCAGTATCAGATGCCTAGAAGACAAACTGACAACAGAGTTGAAAGCAGCCCTGTTGACAGATCCCTGGTTTGTTGAACATCAAACCGATTTGACAATGAACGAAGGATTGTCTTGGAAAGGGTCAAAAATTTATGTACCCAATACTCTAAGACTAATGGTACTGAAATGTAGCCATGACTCATGGTTGGGGGGACACTTTGGGTTCTTAAAAACCATGCATTTAGTCAGGAGACAGTTCTATTGGCCAAAAATGAAAGTGGATGTCGAGGACTATGTGAAAAGCTGCTCAATTTGTGCCGCAATGAAACACAGAACTGGAAAAGCCTCTGGCCTCCTTCAACAAGTAACTGAACCAATGAAGCTGTGGGAAGAAATTGCAATGGACTTTATCGTAAAGTTACCTTAGAGTGGAGGAAATATGGTGATTTGGACTGTTATTGGCTTATTCTCTAAGCAAGCCTGTAACAGACTACCTTCGGCTGAAAAACTTCTGAAACTGTTTGTGAAACATATTTATAGGCTCCATGGAGTACCTCATAGAGTAATCTCAGACCGAAGTGAACAGTTTACTACTAAGTTCCAGAGGGAGTTTTTGAAGTCCATTGGGTCATCCTAAGGGCTTTCCTCAGCGTTCCATCCTGCATGCAATGGGGCAGAGGAGAGAATGAACACCATGGTGGAACAATACATTAGATGCTATATAAACTATCAACAAGATAACTAGCCAGAACTGTTGCCATTTTTAGAAATTGCTTACAATAATGCAGTACACAGCAGCACAGGCTTGACTCCGTTCCACGTGAACACCGACATGGAATTTGTCCCCATGCCAGAATTACCTAGGGAACCCCCCAACATCCATATCTTTAACAGAGTGGATGGACTCATTAAAGAAAGGTTGGGAGGATAAAAAAAAGCGTTGACTGAAACTGCTGAGGAATATAAAAAACAAGCAGACAAACATAGATCCCTCCAACCACCATTTAAAGTGGGGGACAAAGTGTTTTTGTCAACTAAATATCCCAAATTGAAACTGCCCAGTAGGAAGTTGGGCCCTAAATTCTTAGGTCCATTCCCTATATATATAAAAAAAAATCAATCCAGTGACAGTCCAATTAAGTCTCTCTTGGCTATTGGGGAAAATACACCCAGTGTTCCATAGTAGTTTATTGAAACCAGCTGTAGGATTAAATCTAAGGCCGATACTAGCAGCTCCCCCAAACCTTCAATCGTACAGGGTGAGAAACATTATGAAATAAAGAAAATCCTCAATACTAGATTACACCAAAGGAGATTACAATATTTATTATTATGGAAAGGTTACCCTTTGTCAGATGCTACTTGGGTAAAAAGTTGGGATATACATGCAGATAGATTGGTTAACCAATTCCATGAAGAATTCCCTGACAAACCGAAGGGTTCCACTGGAAGGTGGAAAGGAAGTTAAGGGCATCACATTAACCCCTGGTTGTGTTTTGTTTATTATCTCTTTTAGGAGGCGAATTTCTCAAGGAAGGGACGCCTGTTAGCTTTGGAAGTCATATTCCATGCTACCACACAGCCTGAGAAAGTGGGAGGGGGTGATTTCAATTAAGTATCTCTAGCAGATAAATAAAATTCTTTTATTAGTTCAAGGTCATTTAGTATGGTGCAGGATGAAATAAGGATTTACTTTTGGATGTATCATGATTGGGTCATGTGATGTAATGATGACCAAGGGGGGATGGATTTATAGTTTGGGAAATTGTGCAAATCCCGAAAAACTTTAGATTCAGGATTCCACAGATGTGCCAGGTGCTATTCTAATAAAGGTACTGTTGAGATATGTTTGTCTCGGATTTACTGATTGGAATAGAGGTTTGTTGGAATGCTGACATCCTCTTTGGAATGACATAGCTGCTTAAGTTTAGCTGTGAACCAAGGTTTATTGTTACTGTATATTCATAGAATAATGATTTTGTCCATGTTGGAGCAAAAATGTCTTAGTGGGTAGGTATCATAGATATTGCATATTCTCCTTATGTCTGTGACTGCTTTTTTCCTCTTATATTAATTTCAAGGTCAGTTCTGCTTTTCCTGCCAAATATGCAAGCAGAGATGATTATAGGAGGCAATTTCAAAAAATTTCCTGGAAGCAGTGACTCCTGGCTTGGCTTTCCTCAAGTCTTCATTCAAGCAACTTCTGTCCAAGTTATCTAAGCGTGGTTGCTGTAAGTCCAAGTCAGTTTTTACACATTTATTAGCAGAGAACTCCATAGCAGTGAGCCTGCTTTTCATGAAATGCAAGTGGTCAACCTAGCTGGTGCTTTAGAAAATGGTTGAGGAGTTGTGTTGTTAGTGAAATATACTAGCAATAGGAGGGGGAAAGGGTGATTTTTTTTTCAACATTGTTTGAAAAATATTTTCTGCACAAATAGTTGGAAAGCAAAAACCCTAAGTGACCTTGGACATCTAGATTCATTAGTTGCCTGTGACAGATCGTCATAACTGGTCCTCTATGGAGGTTACCCTATGGAGGTTATGAGACATATGATCCTCGTTGTCATTGAAACCATGGAATGATTCAATTATGGTGAAAAATAAGTCTAACATTTGCCAATATCAACTAATTGCAGATAAAGACTAGATCTAGCATATGGCCATTTGTGTGAGTTGGACCTGACATTATCCTAGTCAAGCTCATGGCAGCTCCCACCCCTCCAAGTGTCAGTTCTCTTCCTCTAATACACCATTTCTAATCTAATCTCCTCATCTGTCAGACATTCTCAGTTGTTATTCTCCCAAATGGAGTCTAAAAAGAACATAACACTTGTTACATTTTTAAAGAAAAAGACAGAACACACATATAAATGGCACCAGTTTTCATTGCCAAGTTCCAAAATCTCTGTATGTTAACAAGGATTCCAGTAGGGACCCTTCTCTGTTGTGTTCAATTAATACTTACTCCATTGACAATGCCTTGCAGTTTAATGATACAAAGGGTCTCATTAATTTAACTCATTTGTTTTTTTAAAAAAAGTTTTATTGTGTTGTTTTGCAAATAGAGTACAGCATTCCATTCTGTATTTTTCAGAATGAGAAAGAAAACAATTTCTGTGTTTACTGGAGCAGTGATCAAAACAGGAACATTAGATGTCATATCTAGTTTTCAACAAAAGCTCCAGTGCCCAATTTCCTTAAACATCAAATTGCTGATCCTGAAGATATAGTCTCCAGGAGAATACTGATCATGGTTCCTGAGGGAGCACAATCCCCAAGATAATGTGTCAAAATATGAAAGGTTCAAACTGATTCACATTTGAAATGGAAATATGCTATTCTGCATGTAGATGGTGAGCTGATTGTACTTTTAATATATCTTCTTGTGATGGGTTTATTGTCCTCTTTTCAAAAGATAGTTATTGCCTGCCAGTGATAATCAGCCTATCAGAGGGATAGGATAAAACCACTTGTTTGTTTGTTTTTCTATTCACACAATAGGAGAAGCATTTACCATAAAATGCTCTTGCTTCTAGAGGAAATGGTAATGTTGGGATTTCAGAAAGATTGCAGGCCATGAAAATGCAGACAGGATTCAGTTTGATCTTTGATTTATTTCACCTGATTCAGTGTTTTGACTAAATTTTGAAAGCGGAGTTAAATTGAAGCATCAAATCAGGTCAATTCAATTTTCCAAACTGATATTGAAGCAAATGTCTTTTTCCTTTCTAAATTGTTGGATCAATTCAAAGGCATTCAGCTTTCCAATTCAATTCGGAGAGTTGATTCCATTTAGAGATTTGATTGTATTAGCATTGGTTCTCTGAAAAAATAGTGCAGAAAAGCTCTCCAAGGTTTTCCAGATGATCTTCAATGTAAATACATGAGAAAGATGGATGGAGGGGAGAATTACATCATAATGAAGCGTGTATGTTACATGCTGGAGGTTTCAGGTTCAGATTTCTAGAGACCATGGATGATATTGAGAAATATCTGAGTCTGAGTGGGAAATCCAATGAAATCCCAAAGGTGCTTTTTCAGGAGGCAACTAGACTTTCTTGTTTTGTCTTTTGAAGACTTCTTGGATGAGAAGCAAAATGTCTTTAGAAGAAAAAACAAGAAAGTCCAGTTGCCTCCTGAAAAAGTACCTTTGGGACAGCCATGACCTGGATGACTGAGAATCTCTATAGAATCCAATGAAATGCACAAAAATCACTCCGATTAGTTTGGGAAGAGGCAGCAAATAAATACTAGGTCTTTGCATTCACATATGGATTCCCAAGAAACATTGTGCAAACATGAATGCATTAAGCAATTCATGATCAAAGCCTGACTTTTTCCAGATTTCCATACATGCCTAGAAAAAAAAAATCCATTGCTTTAGAGTCTAATTTTTAGGGATTTTAGTGATTCGGGTGATTTTAAGGAATAATTAATGTATTTAAAATATGCATTAAAATATTCCGATATTTGCAGTACCATTAAAATGCAACAACAGACACTCACATTTAGTGAAATGCTAAATAAAGGAACTAGTCAGCAAGGCAGAAGACCTATAAATGCTTCCTACTTTCCAGTCCTAGCCTGCAGCACCACAGAAAACCCCAATGGATAGAGTGGTGACAGATGACCTACTCTGCTCTCTCAACCAGCTGTTGTGATATACACTAGAGCATGTATAGCAGAGCGGTTAGAATGCAGTACTGCAGGTAACTCTGCCCTCTGAGTTCAATTTTGATGGGTTCAGGGTTGATTCAGCTTTCCGTCTTTCCAAGGTTGGTGAAATGAGGACCTAGATTATTGGGGGAAATATGTTGACTCTGTAAACTTGTAAACCACTTAGAGACTGCTGTAAAGCAGCATGAAGTGGTATATAAGTCTAAGTGCTATTGCTAAAACCAGATTTTCATCCAAGATTAAATCATGAATAATAAAAGTGCTTTACCTAGACTGACCTGCCATTATCATATATTGGTTAAAATCTTGGTTTTGGATAGAGGAGCAACATTTTAGTCAGGTTATAACCCATACTCAAGCATAGAAACTTACTGACTAGCCTGTCAATCTCTCTTTCAGGGCAACCAAACTCTCATCACTAATGCTGATTGCTGTTGAGATAAATGAGCTCTGGTAAAAATGATGTCATATAAACCATTTTTAGATTGACAAGATTTTTTTTTTTCTTATTTCTTTATATACCACTCCTCTCCCGAAGGACTCGGAACGGTGCACAGCCATACAATTAAAAACATTAAATATATAAAAGTTAAAACTAAATTAAATTAAAGGCCCTGGCTGAAAACAATTAAAACCCCTCCCTTAAACCCTAAAATTTGATATAAAAATTAAAATACCCAAATCTAAAATCAGCCCAAGCCGGCCTGGTCAAAGAGCCAGGTTTTCAAGGCATGCCTGAAGGTCCCCAGGTCCGTCGCTGTACGTAACTCCGGAGGCAACCCATTCCAGAGGGCAGATGCCCCCACAGAGAAGGCCCTATTCCTCGGGGTCACCAGCCGGCACATAGATGTCGACGGGACCTGCAAGAGACCCTCCCCGTGGGAGCGCACCGGATGGTGAGAGGAAAATGGCAGAATGCGGTCTTGTAAATATCCTGATCTGATGCCATGGAGCACTTTAAAAGTTAACACTAAAATCTTAAAGCGCACCTGAGAGGCCACTGGCAACCAATGCAGCTCGCACAGGAGGGGCATCACATGAGAGAACTTTGACGCCCCCATGACCACCCACGCGGCCGCATTCTGTACCAGTTGAAGCCTCCGGATGCTCCCATTTGGGAGCCCCATGTAGAGGGCGTTACAGTAGTCCAGTCGGGAGGTGACCAGGACATGAGTGACCGTGTATAAGGTATCCCGATCCAGAAAGGGCCGCATCTGGCAGATCAGGCTGACCTGATAAAACACCCCCCAGGAGATGGCCATAATGTGATCTTCCAAGGACAGCAGTACATCCAGGAGGACACCCAGATTGCGAACCCTCTCTGAAGGGGGCAAAATCTCACTTCCAATAGCCAGCGAAGGAACTACCTGGCTATATCGGGATGCTGGAAACCACAGCCACTCAGTCTTGGAAGGGTTGAGTCGGAGCCTGTTCCCACCCATCCAGTTCCACACGGCCTCCAGACAACAGGACATGACCTCCATGGCATCATTGGGGTGGCTTGGGATGGAGATGTACAGCTGAGTATCATCAGCATACAGATGACACTTTACCCCAAAGCCACGGATGATCTTCCCCAGCAGCTTCACATAAATGTTGAACAAGAGAGGAGAGAGGACCGACCCCTGAGGCACCCCACAATTGAGGGGCCTAGAGGTGGACCTCTCCCCTCCCACCAACACAAATTGCAGACGGTCGGAGAGGAAGGAAGCAAACCACCGCAACACGGTGCCCCCAACCCCCAACCCCCCCAACCGTCGCAATAGGATACTATGGTCGATAGTATCAAAAGCCACTGATAGGTCTAATAGGACCAGGACAGAGGAATAACCCCTGTCACGGGCCGTCCAGAGATCATCAACCAACGCGACCAATGCCGTTTCAGTACTATGTCTGGGCCTGAAGCCCGATTGGAAGGGATCCAGGTACGTATCTTCATCCAGGTACTGGGGAAGCTGACCTGCCACACACTCTCAACAACCTTCGCCACAAAGGGAAGGTTGGAGACAGGACGGTAGTTGTTCAAAAGAGTTGGGTCCAGGGAGGGCTTCTTAAGGAGGGGTCGCACCACTGCCGTTTTCAAGGCAGTGGGCAGTGAGCCCTCCATCAAAGAGGCATTAACAATTCCCTGGAGCCAACTCCACGTCAGCTCTCTGGCGGTAGAAACCAGCCAGGAGGGGCAAGGGTCCAATAAATATGTGGTGGCATTCAGCTGCCCCAGCAACCTGTCTATACCCTCAGCGGTCACAGGGTCGAACTCATCCCAGATAACCGTCTCAAGACTCGCCACGGTCACCTCCCCCGGGACCTCCCAACTAGAGTCCAGCCCGGCCCAAATCTGAGCGATTTTATCATGCAGAAATCATGAAAACTCCTCCGCCCTTCCCTGCAAGAGATCCTCCCGTGCTCCCGGCCCAAGCAGGGAGCGGGTTACTCTAAACATGGCGGCGGGTCGATTTTCTGCCAATGCAATAAGGACGGAGAAGTGAGAACGCTTTGCCACCTCTATCGCCACTAGGTAGGTCCTAATATAGGACCTAACCTGTGTTCGGTCGGACTCGGCATGACTGGCCTTCCAGACGCCCTCCAAATGTCTTTTCCGGCATTTCATCTCCCTCAGTAAACCACGGAGCCGAGTGAGATCTCTGCCGGCAAAGGCACAACTCAGTCCAGAGCCTCGGCAGCCAGCCTATCCCAGGCGGCTACCTAGTCTGTGGCCGAGTTATGAGCCAGAGTTTCAGGTAATGGCCCAAGCTCTGTCTGGAATCGTTCAGGATCCATCAGGCGCCTGGGGCAGAACCATCTCCTCGGCTCCGCCTCCCTGCGGTGTGGATTGGCGGTACAGAAGTCTAGTCTAAGGAGAGAATGATCAGACCATGACAAAGTTTTAACAGCTATATCCTCTAACCGATCATTCAACCACTGTCCAGAGACAAAAATCAGGTCCAGCATGTGTCCTCCCATGTGAGTGAGTCTAGAAACTAATTGGGTCAGGTCCAAGGCTGTCATGGAGGCCAAGAACTCTTGGGCCACCCCAGAGGATTCACCCAGTGAAGGCAGGTTGAAGTCACCCATAACTAACAGTCTCGGTGTCTCTACCGCCAGCTCGGCTATTACCCTGAGGAGCCCGAGCAGGGCCAATGATACGTAGCAGGGAGCCAGGAACGTTATCAAAAGACCCATCTGCCCACCCTGACCCCACTTCACAAAGAGGGACTCACAGCCAGCCATCCGAGGTACAGTGGCTTCCCTAGGACAGAGATCTTCCCTAATAATTACCGCTACACCACCACCCCTACCCTGAGCCCTCGGCCGATGAAATGCCTGGAAACCTAGTGGGCACATCGTTACCAGGGGGAGACCCCCCTCTGGGCCCAACCAGGTTTTGGTGACTCCTGCCAGGTCCACGCCCTCATCCTGAATCAGATCAAAAATCAGGGGGGCCTTATTTATAACAGATCACTACTACTGTCCCTTTGACTTCCTTCCTTAGATTGCATCTTGTTAGTAAAAGAAGGTTGCTTTCCTTTCAATTGAATAGGTTGAAGCTGCCTACCATATTTTTATGTCTATCTATATAATTAAGTATTTACTACCATATTTCCCGTAAATGTGAAAACAAGCCCTAGCCCAATTTTCACATCTGTGCCTAAACCCTACCCCCAAATAAGCCCTAGTTAACCTTTGTTCATCATCTGGTTGTATGAGGTGGGGTGAGAAGCAGGCATAAAAATCAAGCTAGGGTGAGGGTGGGGGTATGGAGCTTCCCTCATACAACCCAACACCTATCATGTCACTGCCTTTCTTATTCTGATTCTGTAGCAGCTTGTGGTTGCTTGTGGCCAGACACCATGTGGTGCATTGTGCCATTGCCACCGCTCATGGCAGGATGCTGCATGGCTCATTGCACCTGTGCCACCTCTTGTGCGTGCAATGCACAACAGTCTCCTGCATGGTTGGGCAGTGGCACAACAGGTGTCAGGACATGGGAGGCATGGCTGTGGTAGTCCTAAGGTAAGCGGGTAAGACATCCCCCCAAAATAAGACCTGGTGCTTAGTTTGGGGATGAAAAGAAAATAAGACTGGGTCTTATTTTCAGGGAGACATGGTACTAATTTCCGACTCCTTTCCATTCTTTCTATCTCCCTATTATAACTAATACTCCACTTTCATTATCCATTAAAAATGTAGCAATCTCTTGATACTCATATAGAAAGTAAAAAGTGAAGAAGACACATTCAGGTAGAACTTAACTTCAGCATTACTCAGGTTTTACGTGTTTGAAATGAACTGAGTTTGGTGCCAATAAATCAAAAGGGGAGTCATAGTCCCTTTAGAACTATTTTCCCAGTATGTTCCCTCTAAGCACCAACCTGGTGCTTGTTTTCTGTATCTCAGATGCCAATGGTTGCAATAACCGGAATAACGATTGCAAGGCAAAGATTGAAACTGCCTTCCTTAATCTTTCCTTTGCACTCCCAACCTCAGGTTTTGGGTTGAGAACCATAGTACGGTGACAGTCATGATGCCTTACCTTCTTAGGAATAAAGTACTATCAGTACATGCTTATGGGGAAGCAATCTATTCCATGACATGTTTAGGCAAAAGTTCCCTTCATCCTCCTTTATAAAGGCTTTAAAAGAGTCATTTCACTGGATAAATACATAATTTAGAAGTATATATTCTATAATCATTAATCAATACACATCAAGAATAATGTTTCTTGATATTATACAGGGCTGCCTGGACATTTTTGAATAATCAAGTTATTAGACATATATTTCAAAGAAGGCTTTTGATTTTCCAAAATTGGATGGTTTGATCTAATTTACAATCAGCAAAAGTAATTTTAGTTAAATCTTTCATTCTCTTCCATAACTATACCTTTTAAAATAGAGCTTTTTTTAAGATGTAAGGATCTTATATTCATCCTTAATAATACATGTCTTGTTTAATTTCTGTCCCTTTCTCTTCTCACACATAATTTAATTTAATAAATACACTTGTGCATTTGGGGATTTGATTCTAATAAAATGGAAGCATTATGAAGTTTTTTTTCTTCCTTAAGACTATTTTCCCGTTTAATTTGGAAAATTTTAGTAGCAACCCATGAAGACAAGAAGAGGAAGGAAATATACCCCACTGTCCTTGGATTTCATCTTGGAAGCTTTTTATTCATATACCAAAAAGAGATAGTATGACAGGACTAAAACATATTTGGCTCTTTCAATTAAATGCAAATGAAAGTCTTCAGTTATATCTACTGAATAAGAGTTGATGGGAAAAAAACTTTGACAGCCTAGAAGAAGAGAATTCTTGGATGCAAATGCTTTACATTGTTGAACCAAATTTATAATTCTACTTAATTTGAATGACTCTATAATCCTGTACATTTTTTTTACCATGTTGAAATGCATTTAGGTTTTGATCACTGCAATAGTAACTGCAACAAGAAGGAAGTCCCTTCCCTTAAATATATTCTAGAGCAGGGATGTCCCTGCTGGTTGGGAAATTCTGGGAGTTGAAGTCTACAAATCTCAACTCTGCCAAAGTTGGACAAGCTATTGTAGAGTTTTCCAACTCTGTGAAAGAAGTACAGTTATGAAGCTGGTTATTGATATTTGCTTTTTGAAATTAATTGTAAGTTAAATTTGTTAAAAAAACCCAAAACAACAAAAGACAGTTAAAACAAAGCAATTAAATTGGAGCCTACAAAAAAGGGTATTTTAGCACTGATTGAGTTAAAATATGCATTTTTATTATTATATCCCCTGAATTGATTCCATTCAAAATAATCTGTGTGAGAACTTCACAATTATTTCAACAGGCACCTGAGCTTTTCTCTTGTTTCTCTTTCATCTTATTTCTTTTTCTTTTCTTTTTTCTTTTTCTTATTCTTTCTCTCTCTCTCTCTCTGTCTCTCTCTCTCTCTCTGTGTGTGTGTACAGTGAACACACTGCAACACCAAAGCCCTAAGAGAAGTAGAGAAGAAACACCTTTTCAACATTTTCCTCCACAATGGTTATCCCAGGAACTTTATATAGCACCCAATTGTGAAAAACCACACAGTGAGATGTAACACAGAAATAAGTCCCACCACACATCAAAGGTACATCAAAAGTGGTTTCCAGGCTACTGCAACCCCTAGGAATAATGATAGCACACAAACCCAAATTTATACTCATACAGGAACTTAAAAATATCAAAGGTAGAACACAGAAAAAAAGAGAGCAACAACATAATATACAGAATCAGTTGCAACAATTGAAACCAGTTCTACCTCGGGCAGACAGGACCCTTCAGGGACACAACTTTATTGAAACTTGGCATTCTACCAATGGGTCCATCAACAAATACATTGACATTGAACCAGCATACAAACCAATATGGAGGTGGATCAACCGAATCATCAACCAATGACAGAACCAACCATTCACCAGCTGAATTCTGCCCTTCACAGCAATCAGTCAGAAGTTACAGACCCAAGTCCAGAATCAGTCTTTTTTCAGATTCAACCAGTCTTGTGATTCAGTCAGCCTTGTGACTCAATCAGTCTGATGATTCAACCAGAGGTGGTATTTAGCAGGTTATGACCAGTTCTGGAGAACTGATAATGGAAATTTTGAGTGTTCAGTGAACCGGCAAATATCACCTCTGACTGGAGATTTTATAGTATCCTCTTTCTGCCATGCCCACTAAGCCACGCCCACAGAACCAGTAGTAAAATAATTGGAATCCCACCACTGGATCCCACTGGATTCAACCAGTCACAAGACCCATAAATATATATATATATATATATATATATATATATATATATATATATATGTTTTCGGAGATTTTCGCGGGTATTTGTATGTGGATCTTTGGTTCTTCGGGTTTTCTCCTGCGTAGAATTGGAAATATCTAGGCGACATTTCGATGAAGTCTCATTCATCATCTTCAGGCTTGTGTCTTCGGCCTTGTACTTCTCAGAGTGATGTGAGCTTGCAGCTGCTTCTTCCTTTTAACTACTAGTGGGGGTGTGACTTGATTGGGTGGGGGTGTGTTCTCATTGGTTGGGGGTTTGGCTGATTGGTTGGGGGGTTGGCTGTGTTCTGATTGGCTGGGGGTGTGTTCTGTTCTGGTGGGGGTTTGGTTGTACTCCGGTTAGTCTCAGTTGCTGGGGGATTTGAGCTGGTGAGCTGTGATCCTATTGTTTGGCTTCGCGTTTGTGGTCGCGCCACATCTTCATGGTGAGCATCAGTTCCCTTCATGTATGGGTTGGGGGGGTTTGAAGCAGGTAGTGATGCAGTGGTGGTACGGCTTCTGGTCCATGGTCGTGTTTCATCTTCTGTGTGGGTGTCAGTCTGCTTTCTGCGTGGAAGTGTGGTGGTAGTTTCTTGTGTGGCCCTCGTGGGTGTGGGTCTGGTGTCCTTTATGTTAGGTACTCTTTTGTTAATGAGGGCGGGTTTCCAAATGGCTGATAGGAGGGAGGTGTCATCTCGTTTATTCATGCTGTGTGGGCGTTTTTCTATCTCTATGGCTTCTCTGATTATTCTGTTGTTGAAGTGTTCAGTTTTGGTGATAGTTCTGGTATTTTTAAAGTCAATCTTGTGTCCTGTGGCTTTGAGGTGTTGGACCAGGGAAGAGGTCGGTTCTTCTTTTTTGATTGAGTTCTTGTGTTCTTCAATGCGTGCACTTATCCTTCTGTTAGTTTGTCCAATGTATGTGGTGAGGCAGGAGGTGCACGGGATTTCGTATACTCCTTGGTTTTCTAACTCAATTTTGTCTTTAGGGTTTCTTAGGATGGTGGATATTTTTCCGTTTGTGCAGAATGCTGTTTTAATGTTGTGTTTTTGGAGGATCTTGCTGATTTTGTCTGTAGTGCCTTTTATATATGGGAGGAGGGCTTTGCCATTTTCTTGTTCTCTGTCTTGGATTTTGGTTGGGGTTTCTTTTTACTCACCTAATCCAAAAAGAAACCCCAACCAGACTGGCCTGCTGGAAAAAATGGGACTTCAGTGCGCGCCGGAAGGTTCGCAGGTCAGTGATGGCTCGTATTTCCGTGGGTAGCTCATTCCAGAGGGAGGGTGCTCCCGCAGAGAAGGCCTGCACCCTTGGAGCCGCCAGCCAGCAGTACCCCAAGGAGGCCCACCCTGTGGAAGCACACTGGCCAGCGGGAGGCCGATTGTGGCAGCAGGCGGTCCCGTAAGTACCCGGGTCCCAAGCCATGGAGCACTTTAAAGGTGACCACCAACACCTTGAATCGCACCCGGAAGGCCACCGGAAGCCAATGCAACTCGCGCAGGAGCAGTGTAACATGGGAGCTCCGAGAAGCCCCCAAGATCACCCACGTGGCCGCACTCTGCACCAGCTGAAGCCTCTGGATGCTCTTCAAGGGGAGCCCCATGTAGAGAGCATTGCAGTAGTCTAGGCGGGAGATGATGAGGACAGAAGTTTATTTATTTATTTATTTATAAAATTTTTATACCGCCCTTCTCCCTAGGGACTCAGGGCGGTGTACAGCCAATCCAAAACCCCAACAATAATACAAAAGTTAAAAAAAGATTAAATTGAATATTTGGCCGAATATAAAAGCCCACCCCACCCCCTTAAAACCCCCAGATTAAAATTACTAAAAAGCAAATGGAGACAAATTAAAACCCTCTCTCAGCCCAGGCCGGCCTGCTCGAAAAGCCAGGTCTTCAGCGCGCGCCTGAAGGACCTCAGGTCCATGCCGGTACGCAGTTCCGGTGGCAGAGTATTCCAGAGGGCAGGGGCCGCCACAGAGAAGGCCCTACCCCTCGGGACCGCCAGGCGACACATGGCAGCCGACGGAACCCGGAGAAGGCCCTCCCTGTGTGCACGCACTGGCCTGCTGGAGATCACCGGTAGGATGCGGTCCTGTAGGTAACCTGGTCCAATGCCATGGATCGCCCTAAAGGTCAGAACCAGAACCTTAAAGCGAACCCGGAAAGCCACCTGCAGCCAATGCAGCTCGTGCAGGAGAGGCGTCACGTGGGCGCTACGTGACGCCCCCATGATCACCCGCGCGGCCGCATTCTGCACCAGTTGGAGTCTCCGGGTGCTCCCCTCAGGGAGCCCCATGTAGAGGGCATTACAATAGTCCAGGCGAGAGGTGACAAGGGCCTGAGTGACCGTGCGCAGGGCGTCCCGATCCAGAAAGGGCCGCAACCGGTAGATCCGACGGATCTGATGAAATGCCCCCCTGGAGACGGCCGCGACATGGTGTTCAAGCAACAGCCGCACATCCAGGAGGACTCCCAGACTGCGAGCCCTCTCTGTGGGGGGCAAAATTTCCCCCCCAATAGCCAGCGACGGAGTTAACTGGCTATATCGGGGCGCCGGGAACCACAGCCACTCGGTCTTGGATGGGTTGAGCCGGAGCCTGTTCCTGCCCATCCAATCCCGCACGGCCTCCAGGCACCTGGACATAGCCCCCACAGCATCGTTGGGGTGGTCCGGGGTGGAGATGTATAACTGAGTGTCATCTGCATAGAGATGACACTTCACCCCAAGACCACGGATGATCTCGCCCAGCGGTTTCATATAGATGTTGAACAAGAGAGGGGAGAGAACCGACCCCTGAGGCACCCCACAAACCAGGGGCCTAGAGGTGGACCTCTCCCCTCCCGCCAACACAAATTGCGAACGGTCGGAGAGGAAGGAGGAGAACCATCGAAAGACGGTTCCCCCAATTCCCAACCCCTCTAACCGTCGCAACAGGATACTATGGTCGATAGTATCGAAAGCCGCCGAGAGATCTAATAGGACCAGGACAGAAGTGACCGTGCGCAGTGCACCCCAATGCAGAAAGGGCCACAACTGGTAGATCCGACGGACCTGACAAAAAGCACCCCTGGCGACGGCCGCTATATGGTCTTCTAATGACAGCCATACATCCAGGAGGACACCCAGATTGCACGCCCTCTCCGTGGGGGTCAAAGTTTCTACCCCCACGGCTAGCGATGGAATAAGCTGGCTGTATCTGGATGCAGGAAACCACAGCCACTTGGTTTTGGTCAGGTTGAACCGAAGCCTGTTAAGAACAAGACTTCACCCCAAAACCTCCATTGAAGATGTTACCTAGTTTGGTAATGTACCATCTGGGAGGTAAACAGAAAGAGAGGTAAACAGAGGGAGGTAAACAGGGAACAGACCCTTCCTGAAATATTTGTGTGTGTTTGCACTTTGGATTATAATCTTCTAGGTAGAAATGTTCTTGCAGGTGACTGAATATGCACAAATGATTGCACTTCCCAAATGGGATGAAATTATCTTAAAGAAATTACTTGCACTTTTTTGTTAAGGGAAAACTCTAACAATCTTCCCATGAAAGAAAGATGAAAGATGAAAGTATTTTAATTTGGATGGAATGGGGCAGGAGACGGAAACAGATGATTAAATATCAACATAACAGACAGGAAAGATTCACTCATATACAATTATATTCCATTAATAGACCAGCTGTGACTCACTAAGTCATTGTTTCAGAGATATTTCCTGAAAAACAGAATGACCCTGGGTGAGCAAAAAGACAATGGAAGTGGGAGTGACTTCTAACTTCCTTCCTGCTTCCCCATTGTATTTCCTTGTGGGAAGCTAGCAGTGAGCATCAGAAGCCTCCTTCCTTCCTTCCTTCCTTCCTTCCTTCCTTCCTTCCTTCCTTCCTTCCTTCCTTCCTTCCTTCCTTCCTTCCTTCTTTCCTCTCTCTCTTTCTCTCCCACTATCTTTCTTTCTTTTTTCTTCCTGCTTTCCTCCCTCCCTGGATAGAGAGCAGACCTACATCCAACTGGACCAGTTCTCTTTCAGTGCTGGAGAAACTACTTAGATCATGAGAGAATAATTTTTCTGCTATTTTCTTCTGTGCCTCTTAGCTACTTAGATAAAGAGTGTTGTGGGATTCTCACCAAAGATCTCTAACCTTTACTGCCTGGAAAAGTCTGGGATATTACATTTAGAAGACATTTCTTATGTTATTCTGAGTCTACAAATTGTTTTATAGATGTGGACGTTTCTCTTGAATAATTGATAATTCAAGTCCCAAAAAGGCTTGGAACAGATTATTCAATTCCATAGAGGAGCATTTCAAGCATTAGTAAATAAAACAGAAACAAGTTGCACTGTATATGGCAATCAACCTTGCACTGATTTTGTTTCATATTCTCTTTCATTAATAACGTCTAATTGGTTCGAGGATCATTTCTTATCATAGACAGAATGAAACTTATCAATGTTCTTCCTAACTCTAGCTTTTAATTTTAAATCACAAGCTCCAAAGTGATGACCCAAGCAGGTACTTTCATTAATGAGAATCTTGTATGAGTAAAATTGAAAATGCACTAGTGTTTTCCAGCCAAGAGTGATGAGCTAATTAACTTCCTACATGCTGAACTCTGGTTTCTAGATTATATGAACAGAAATATGAAGTTCTGGAGAAAAAAATGAATTAAATTTAATGTCATTCCACAATTTATTTCCCCCAAACTTGGCTTAAACAATTAAGTCATTAAAGTATTTCTATTTTTTATTAAGATTTGGTCCAAACTTATATGTTCTTAGTGTGGGTGTGTAGAAAGGAATAAAAAAATAGACAGAACATTTAAAACTCATAAAATCTGCAGTTAAAATTATAGCCACCAACTCCTTTCCTGGTGTGGGAGAAACATCAAGAACAATTTCCCAAGACAAGAGTACCAGATATGACTATATAATTTCCACTTTGCACTATGAATAAGGAACATAAACCAAAGTATTTGTTAAGCCATGAAAAAGGTCAACAAAGAAGCAATACTATCAGATGCCTTACCTACACAGCATGATTAAAGAAGCAAGAATCATATGCACTTTCTTTAATGAATTTGAATGCCAAGTATTGGGGTAGAACATAAAATCTTGAGAACTGTAAGGTAGGGTATATTTGAAGTTTTGGAACCTCTTTCTCCTAAAATGTTTGTCTGATGGGCTAATATAAAATCTGTATTTGGGTTTTACCCTCTGCTGGTTATTTGTTTTATCTCAGCCTAAGCAAAATTTATTTTTATTTATTTATTTATTTGTCAATTTGTCAATTGCTTACAAGATAATAGGTATAAGTAAAAACATAATTATGAGTACATGAATACATATAAGAAAAATATAAAAAAAGAAACAATAGGACAGAGATGGTAGGCACATTGGTGCGCTTATGCACGCTCCCTACAGACCTCTTAGGGAAGGGGTGAAGTCAATAGTAGACAGTCTAAGATTAAAGTTTTTGAGGTTTGGGGAAGAAACCACAAAGTCACGTAGAGTATTCCAGACATTGACCACTCTGTTGCTGAAGTCGTATTTCCTGCAATCAAGTTTGGTGCAATTAACCTTGAGTTTGTATCTATTGTGTGCTCTTGTGTTGTTATGGTTGAAGCTGAAGTATTCATTGACAGGTAGGACATTCCAATGTATGATATTATATACTATATTTAGATCAGACTGAAGGCGGCGTAGTTCTAGGTTTTCTGGGTCTAGAATTTTGAGTCTGGCGGCATAAGGTATTCTGCAACGAGTAGAGGAGTGGAGAACTCTTGTTGTGAAATATTTCTGGACTTTCTCAACTGTGTTAATATCAGATATGTTATGTGGGTTCCAGACTGATGAGCTGTATTCAAGTATTGGTCTAGCAAATGTTTTGTATGTTCTCTTTAGTAGTGTGATATTACCAGAGAAAAAGCTACACAGGATTAGATTAACAACTCTTAATGCCTTTTTGGCTATGTAGTTACAATGGGCTCTAGCACTTAGATCATTAGAGATGAGTACTCCAAGATCCTTGACAGAGTTTGGATCATCAACAAGATCTTGACTATTCAGCCTGTATTTTATTTTCTTATTTTTTTTGCCAATATGTAGGACAGAGCATTTATTTGTTGAGATTTGAAGTTGCCATTTGTTTGTCCATTCTGATATATAGTCAGGGTCTTTTTGAAGGGTAACATTATTGTCTTTGGTGTTGAATAGCTTTACATCATCAGCGAAGAGAATGCAGTTGCTCTTCATTACGATCACAGAGGTCATTTATGTAGAGTATGAAAAGAGTTGGTCCTAGAACACTGCCTTAGGGGCACCACTGTTAACAGGTACAGAATTTGATAGGGTGCTCCCAATTTTGACAATTTGTTGTCTGTTTGACAGTGTCATCGGCCCTGCCCGGGCTCCTCGAGGTGATAGCCGGGCTGGCGGTTGAGACCCCTAGGCTTTTAGTCATGGGTGATTTCAACCTGCCTTCGCTCGAGAAAACCTCTGGGGTGGCTCGGGAGTTCCTGGCTTCCATGATGGCCATGGATCTGACCCAATTAGTTTCTGGCCCCACTCACAGGGGGCGGGGGACACACTGGACCTGATTTTTGCCTCTGGTCAGTGGTTGAATGATCGTGCTGGGGATCTAGTTATAAAGCCCTTGTCATGGTCCGATCATTCTCTTCTTAGACTTGACTTCTGTGCCGCCACCCCCCATCGCAGGGAGGCGGAACCGAGGAGATGGTTCCGCCCCAGGCGCCTGATGGATCCTGAATGGTTCCAGATGGAGCTTGGGCCATTCCCTGAAACTCTAGCTCATAACTCGGTCACAGACTTGGTGGCCACCTCGGATAGGTTGGCCGCTGAGGCTCTGGACCGAGTTGTGCCTTTGCGACCTCTGACCCGGCACAGATCCCATTTGGCTCAGTGGTTCACGGAGGAGCTGAGGGGGATGAAGTGCCGGAAAAGACATCTTGAGGACCAGTCGTACCGAGTCTGACTGGACACAGGTGAGGCCCTATATTAGGACCTACCTAGTGGTGATAGAGGCGGCGAAACATTCACATTTCTCCGCCCTTATTGCATCGGCAGAAAATCGGCCTGCCACTCTGTTTAGAGTGACCCGCTCTCTGCTTGAGCCAAGAGTGCGGGAGAACCTCTTGCAGGGTAAGGCAGAAGAGTTTTCCCGATTTCTGCATGATAAACTCGCTCAGATTCAGGATGGGCTGGACTCCAGTTGGGTGGTCCCAGGGGAGGTGTCCGGGCAGGTCTTGAGATGGTTATCTGGGATGAGTTCAACCCTGTGACTGCCAAGGGTGTGGACAGATTACTGGGGAGGCTGAATGCCACCACATGTTTACTGGACCCGTGCCCTTCCTGGTTGGTTTTTACCTCCAGGGAGGTGACACGAGGCTGGCTCCAGGGGATTGTCAACGCTTCGTTGATGGAGGGGGCTCTTCCTACCGCCGTGAAAACAGCGATGGTGCGACCCCTTTTCAAGAAGCCTTCCCTGGATCCGGCTCTTTTAAATAACTATCGTCCTGTCTCCAACCTTCCCTTTCTGGCGAAGGTTGTTGGGAGTGTGGTGGTGCATCAGCTCCCTCAGTACCTGGAGGAAGCATTCTACTTAGATCTGTTCCAATCGGGCTTCAGGCCCGGGTACAGTACCAAAATAGCATTGGTTGCGTTGGTTGATGATCTCTGGAGGGCCCGTGACAGAGGTTATTCCTCTGTTCTGGTCCTATTAGATCTATCAGCGGCTTTTGATACTATCGAGCATAGTATCCTATTGCGGTGGTTGGAGGGGTTGGGAATTGGCGGCACCGTTTTGGGGTGGTTCTCCTCCTTCCTCTCGGACCGCTCGCAATTTGTGTTGATGGGGGGGAGAGGTCCACCCCTAGGCCCCTCATTTGTGGGGTGCCTCAGGGGTCGGTCCTCTCCCCTCTTCTGTTCAACATTTATGTGAAGCCGCTGGGAGAGATCATCCGTGATTTTGGGGTGAAATGTCATCTCTATGCTGACGACACTCAGCTCTACATCTCCACCCCAAATCACCCCAACGATGCTGTGGAGGTCATGGCCCGTTGCCTGGAGGCTGTGGGGAACTGGATGGGCGGGAACAGACTTTGACTCAACCCTTCCAAGACTGAGTGGCGGTGGTTTCTGGCGGCCCGATATAGTCAGCTGACTCCGTCGCTGACTATTGGGGATGAGATCTTGACCCCCACAGAAAGGGCTTGCAATCTTGATGTCCTCCTGGATGTACAGCTGTCTTTGGAAGATCACATCACGGCCGTCTCCAGGGGGGCTTTTTATCAGGTTCTCCTAATACGCCAGATGCGGCCCTTTCTTGATCGGGGTGCCTTACGCACGGTCATCCATGCCCTGGTCACCTCCCGCCTGGACTACTGTAATGCCCTCTACATGGGGCTCCCTGCGGGGAGCACCCGGAGGCTCCAACTGGTACAAAATGCGGCCGTGTGGGTGGTTATGGGGGCGTCGAGATACTCCCATGTGACGCCTCTCCTGTGCGAGCTGCATTGGTTGCCAGTGGCCTTCCGGGTTCACTTTAAAGTATTGGTTTTGGTCTTTAAAGCGCTCCATGGCATTGGACCAGGATACTTACAAGACCACATTCTGCCAGTAGTCTCCACCGACTGTGCGCTCCCACAGAGAGGGTCTCCTTCGGGTCCTGACGGCAGCTATGTGCCGCCTGGTGACCCCAAGGAATAGGGCCTTCTCTGTGGGGGCACTTGCCCTTTGGAATGGGCTGTCCCCGGGGCTACGAACAACCACTGACCTGAGGGCGTTCAGACGTGACCTGAAAACCTGGCTCTTTGAGCAGGCTGGTCTGAGCTGACTTTAAATGGGATTTTAAATAAGGGGTTTTAGATTTGATTGGTTGGGGTATGAAAGTTTTAGCTTATTTTAATCGGGGGTTTTAAATTTTTAATTTGGCAGCCCATAATTTAATTCTTTTTTAATCGTATTTATATCTGTAATTTATATGTATTTTAGTTGGCTGTTCACCGCTCTGAGTCCTTCGGGAGAAGGGCGGTATATAAAATTATTTAATAAACAAATAAATAAAATAAATTGTAGTTGTCTCTGGTTTGACTAGGAAATACTGGGCATGACCCATTGCTGTTTACAAATACTGAGCCAAAGAATGTGTTAAAGAGATTGGCTTTAATAGTGTTGTCGTTGCAGTCTTTACCATTAGGTCCTTTCAGGGATGGGATGGACCTTGAGTTTTTTAGTTTGTTGTTTACAAAATTGTAGAAAGCGCAGGTAGAATTGGTGCGCAGAAGGTTTTCCTCTTGTTTAATGTGATAATTGGTGCATTCAGTCTTTATCTGGTGGCATAAATTTTTGTATCAGCTTTTGAAGTTGGCAACGTGACCAGATTTGTTTTTCCACCAAAGTGATTTCTTTTTGGATTGAAGCTTCCTTATTGTTATGGGTAATCTGTTTTTTCTGGTTTTGGGAGTTGTTATTGGTACATATAGTTTGATGACTCTTTTGACTTCAAGTAAAAATACTGTATATTGTAATGGTGTTCTACAGTATTGCATGCAGTGAATAGTAATTGCCAGTCAAGGGATGAGATCATAGTTGCCTTTTTTGAAGTTATAATTGGGGATTCTGTCATGATGATTTTTGTGTGGACGTATGTTGAGACAAAAGTCAATCATGTTGTGGTCACTGTTGGAAAAGGGTTCTTTAATTCGTATTCCATAAATTGAATTCAAACTATTGCAAAAGATGAGATTGAGGCAGTTGTTAAGCCTAGTATTGTTGGTTCCAGTCCGAGATTTGTTACAGCATTGTAGAAGGTTGCATGTATGGGTTCAGTTGTACATTCGTTTAAGGTCCAGTTAATATGAGGTAGATTGAAGTCACCAAGAAAGATAAAAGTGTGTGGGCAGGATGCTGCCCATGTTAGTAGTGTATTTAGCTTGTTTGCATGTTCAATGTCATAATCAGGGGCTCTGTAATATAGTAAGAATCCTAGGTAACTTGGATGTTTTTTAGATGTAGGGACTTTTTATAGAAGATAGCAACACCACCTCCTCTACGGATTTCACGATGTGATCGGTAAACATGATAGTCTGTTACTGTGGTAATGGAGGCAGGGAGAGATGTGTTGAGCCATGTTTCACAAACAAATATAATGTCAAATTTAGCCATATTTAGTAAGAGGAGAAATTCAGGTATTTTATTTACAAGGCTTCTTGCATTGAGTAGCTTGCATTTAAGGCTAGTTGTGGTTGGAATGGAGGTTGTTAGGGGTGTGTGTGCCTAGTTTTGAGTGATGTTGGATTGGATGGGGTGGGGTTGGATGTGGAGTTGTGAGTTGTGTGACTTTCTTTTGATGCAATCAGCTCAGTAGTCAATCTCTTACCACCAAGTTTAACTTGGTGAGGGTATAAGAAAAGAATGCACATTCATGTTCTCAAAAGTTATTAACTACTGTACTTGAAATGGTTTCAATCTACTGTCCACTGAAGATTCTTAACCAGCCACTCTGTGTCAAGTGCAGCAGGAATCCCTCTGTATCACTTTTTTGTGTGCCACATCAATCTTGACTCCTGGCAAACACCTGGACTAGTTTCTGCAGTTTTCCTGGCAAAATTTCAGATGGTTGTCTTTGCCTTCTTCATAGGGCTGAGAGAGAACAGGTGACCCAGGTTTACCCAGCAGGCTTTGTGTCCCTGCTTTTTATCCTGATGTTTTAACATCAAACTGGTTCTCCTCAGTACCATTACTGCACTTGTAAAGGACTGCCACAAACAATTTATTTTCCGAAAGCAACAGAAGGTAAAACAAAAGGAACTAAGAAGACATTTCCTGACAGTGAGAACAAACAACCAGTGGAGGTATTTGCCTTCAGAAGTTGTGGGTGTGCCTCACTGGTACTTTTAAGAAGAGACTGGACAGCCATTTGTCTGAAATGGTATAGGGTATCTTGCTTGGGCAGGAAGTTGGACTAGATGACCTCCAAGGTCCCTTCCAATTCTAATGATGTCCTGTGTTCATTTGCTCTACATTTCCAAGCTCATCATCATTCTCCCTGCTCTAAAGGATGGGATGTAACTTCGCAATTGCATCTTAAACCCTGGATAATTTAGGAGCTTTACAATACTGTACTTAAAAGTTAGTCTTTCCTTGCATCATCATGAATTCCCCATATGCGAATTTGAAAGTCAGTCAAGGGAATCTTTTTATATCAACTCTAATAAACAGCTAGCTAGAACAACTCTTGTTATTATGGGATTGAGAATATGGAACTGCTTCAAGAGACACATTTTAATGCTTCTTTGTTGGAGTTCGATGGCCAACAGATGTCTCATTTTCTTCTCTGCTTTAATGTAACTGCTGTAGGAATAAGTCTATTTGCATAATTTTATTTATTGAATCTGATTATGTTTAACAGTATTAATGTTACTTTTTAAAATTTAAGGAAGTGATTTCAATATTTTATCCAGTTATACATTTCCAGTCTGGTTGGGCAGGAGATACTATTGCATTGCCTCAGGCTGAACAGAAGAGCAATTTGGAGGTCTTCCTAGAATTATTGCTTTGGATTGAGAAGCAGATAACAGCTATAACCAGGAGAACATTATACAGATTCATCTTGTGCACAAATTACTCCCTTTCCTGGACTGGGAGTGCATTCTCAGAGACACTCATGCCTTGGTCACATCCTGTTTCAGCAGAATTTTCAGCATTTTATTTTGTCAATTGCTTACAAGATAATAGGTATGTGTAAAAACATAGTTATGAATAAATGGATATATATAAGAAAAATAAGAAAAAAATAAAAGAAACAATAGGACAGGGGTGGTAGGCACGTTGGTGCGCTTATGCACACCTCCTACAGACCTCTTAGGAAAGGGGTGAGGTCAATAGTAGACAGTCTAAAGTAAAAGTTTTGGGGTTTGGGGAAGAAACCACAGAGTCAGGTAGAGTATTCCAGACATTGACCACTCTGTTGCTGAAGTCGTATTTCCTGCAATGAAGTTTGGTGCGATTAACCTTGAATTTTTGTTTGCTCTTGTGTTGTTTTGGTTGGACTACTTCAATGCACTTTACATGGGACTATTGTTGAAGACTACCTGCAAGTTACTAGTCCACAGTGTTGGGCACCCATAGGTTTACACATCTCTTGCATGAGTTTCATTGGCTTTAAGTTTCTTTCCAGGTACAATTCAAGATATTGGTTGTCCCATTTACAGGTCTACATGGCATAGTACCAGGTTATTTGAAGAACTATCTCTCCCAGAGAGTAACTGCCCAGCTCACTAGGGTGAATAAGGTAGGCATACACCATATCCTACCCTTTAAATGCTGTCACCTCTGAAACATGTCTTTACCAAGGCTGCTTCTACCTTGTGGAACACCCCACTTCTGGCCATCTGGCAAGCTCCCATCCTTCAGCAGCTTCCCTGAAGGCCATAAAGAGATAACTTTTCACATAGGAGCTTGGGTAGAAGTGATGTGAGTCTATGGACAGTTATTCAGCATCCTATTAAGATGACTGAGGCATTGGGTTTCTAATTTTAATTTAATGGTGCTATGGCTTTGTAGTTTTATTATTCTTGTGAACTGTCCAGAATTGTCCCTTAAGATAGGTGGCTATATAAATAACAACAACAAAAAATCCTTCCCAATGACAGTTCCACACGTTTAGCTATTAGACTCCATTAGCAATGCCTTAATATAAAAACAAAGAGCAATGAAAAGAATGCAATCAGATTAGTTCTATTGTTAATTGCTTGTGAACAACAAGCAAATAATGACATGTGCTTTATTGGAATAGAATAAAAAATTGATTCAAAGTTCTTTTTGTTATGGTTTGTTAGTAAGAAGTTTATGTTCTTACCCAGGTCTTTGTAGTCGTAAACATTCTCAGTGAAAGCCAGATTTTTTTTTTCATGTTTGGCCTCTTTTAGCCAGAGATCACAGGAAAGTGAAGGCAAATATGGTTGTATAGATTAATACCCTCCCAGCCAACCAGCAGGCCACTAAAGAGATGGGCAGAAAGCTTAGTGTAGCTTTCAAGAGTTCCAGTTCAGAAAGCACAAGGAAAAAAGTACAAACCTGATCAGTATTCAATAAGTCAATCTAAAGTTCCAGCCCTAGTTCAAGACATCTAGCAATGGGAGCAATTAATTACAGAAGTTATTTCTAGTACTCTTAATTCCCAGATACAGAGTTGTATACAAAACTCTTTGAGCTTTCATCCCAAAACAATGACCATACATATAGATTAACCTAAAATTCTGGACTAGTGAGCATTTTCCTTTAATTCTCTTTTGCAGTGTTGTTATTCCATAAGAATGGAGATAATTTTCAGTGAAAGTCTGAGGCCACAGACCTTATGTTTGTAGGGGATAATTCTTGTTAGCTTGCTGTTCTGGGCTCTGGAACAATGATTCCATCTGTTTCCAAAGCTGCTCTTGACAGGAATGCCTATGAAACAGTCAACTTTCTCTTTTCACAGCACTGCAGCAAATGGGAACATTACCTTTGGCCTATAATTGCTCTATTTTAAACATCTTTTCCTCATATAATTTCACTCTTCCCAAGAAGGGAAGAGACAGGCAAAAACATGGCATGGAAGAATACTTAAAATATCTCAAGATCCAGTTCTTTATTAGAATCAGAAGGTTTTTCTAGCCACTGTAATAATTACAGCCCTGAACTGGGGCCATGGACAAATACCTTCTGTTAATGACTGAAGGCCAAAGAGGGTCATATAAATAAGTACATGGGAGGATATCTTCTGTATATGTGAGTGTTATAAAATATTAGCTCCATTCTCAACTACTGAAATTAGAAATTTGTAAATCAGTTGGAGGGGAGGATTAAGTTTTTGATAAGTTTTGCTATGAAATGTTGTAAAGTTAATGAATACCCATTAAAAATAAGCAATATCGGAATAATTTCCCTGGTTTAATGTTAAGGAATTAATATGTGGTGTGGGTATGCTTATTAAAATCTTAATTTCTGGAAAATAAATATATAGCAATCTTTTGTAGAGAGCACTGTTGTCTGTTTCATCCATTGCCAATTAGGTGGTATGGAGCCAAGTGATGGGTAAAAATCTGAGATCACTAGATTTGAATCCTAAAATAACCTGACAGGTCATTAGAGGATGGTAGTTATATAATATTAACATGATACATAAAAAAGGAGTATGGTGATATTCATTTTTGAACATAACATAGCATGACAATATATGACATATATTGTACAATACTATCAACTTATTATAAGATTTCTGACCCTTCATAACATGAATTGAAATTTGCCCAAAGTGGGTAATTTAATTCAGAAAAACTGATGAAGCTTTAGTTTTCTGCAGAGGTTATCCCAGTTAGTTTTGGAAAGAAAAGACTGATTCATCTGTCCCCAAGCCCCAACATAAAAGTAGCTGATTATTCCTAGTAGCAACAATAGAAAAGAAGAAGAACAGCCTTAGTGTAATGGGGAGTCTTTAGTGATCCAATCTGGAACATGAGTAACAAACAAATTTTGTATGATATCAGCATAAAGAAAATCGCAGCTTGATAAAAGCCATCACTTCCTGTTTTGGGAAAATGCCATAACTTTAAGGAACCAATTTAGTAAAATTAAAGTGCCTTCTTTGCTTACATGGAACTCTAAAAAAAGTAAAACTGTGTCAATGAAAAACAAAGAGGTCTTTTGCCCCCTGATTGCAGGCATTATTTTCAAATTATTTTGAGACAAATCCATCACATTCATTTCCAAGGGGGAATGAATGCAAGGGTAATCATGGGGTATAGTATAAGAGCATCGAGCAATCAATGACTTTGAGCTCATTTGAACTATGCTTAAACAAAAGTTCTGATTATCCTTTAGAGCAGAGGTCTCTAAATCTGGAGCAGACTGGCTGAGCAGTTCTAGAAGATGAAATCCATAAATCTTAATGGTGCCAAGTTTGGAGATCCCTGTTCTAGAATGAATATCAATTGTCCTTTAGACTCCTAACTTCTTGAATAGATTTGGTATTACAGTTAAATTCAGCATCAGAAAGCCTTCCTTTTGTGAGCAGAAGTTCTCAAAGCAAGAGAGGCTCTATGGTACTCTAGTGTCATGGATTGGTCTCTGTTTTCTAACAAGGTGCTAAATTGACATCTTCATGTTTCTCAGAGGAATGATTTGACAGAGATGGTAGTCTTGATCACAAAGGAAGCTGCATTCATTTTTCAAGATCTACAGAAGAACAACCCCTGTTAGTTTAATTGTAGCAAATAGAGTAGCATATCTTGGAGTTCCAGAGAAGAGCTTTTCTTGAATTTATTTGAGGGACTTTCTCTTCCTAGTTATGCTTACACATCTCATTATAGATATGGCAGGAGAGGCAGGGTCTGGGTGCTATCTATTTGGGTAGTGTGCAGTAGGGTACCCCAAGACTTTGTCTTAGGCCAAGTACTCATCAATACCTTCATCAATGATTTAGAGGAGGGAATAGAAGGGGAACTTATTAAATTTGCACATGACACCAAGCTGGCAAGAATAGCAGAAGGCAGGCTCAAGAAGAAGGATCTTGACGGACTGTAGCACTAGACCCTATACAGTATAAGAAAATGAAACTCAATAGTGAGAAAATTAAGGTTCTACATTTAGACAAGAAAAACCAAATACAGAGGTATAGAATATGTGATATCCAGATCAATAGTAGTAACTGTGGGAAGGATCATGGAATTCTAATGAACTATCACTTAAATATGACCCAGGAGTGTGTGGCAGCTGTCAAAAAAAAAAAGCCAATGCAGTCCTAGACTAGACAATGCAGTTCTAGACTGCATTAACAAAGAATAGAATCAAGATAATACAAAGTATTAATACCTCTTTATGATGACTCGGTAAGACCACACTTGGAATATTAGTAAACACACTTGGAATATTAAGGGCCTTGGTGGTGCAGGCTGTTAATCATCTAGCCCTTAGTGCAAACTGCCTGCAATTAGTGCAGGTTCGAATCCCACCAGCTCAAGGTTGACTCAGCCTTCCATCCTCTCGGGGTAGGTAAGATTGTTGGGGGCAATAAGCTGACTTTGTAAAAATGCTGCTTGAGGGGGCCAAAAGCCCTAGTAATAAACAGGCATATACAATGGAATGAAGGCTATTGCTAAGCACTTAGTATGGTGCTCCATAGACTGTAAGCCGCCCTGAGTCTCCGGAGAAGGGCGGCATATAAATGTAATTAAAATAAATAAATAAATATTGCATCCAATTTTGGTCACCACAATATAAAAAAGAAGTGGAGATTGTAGAAAGAATGCAGAAAAGAGGAACAAAGATAATTAAGGGACCAGAAGCTAAAATATTCTCCAAAGCACCGGAAGGCAGGATAAGCAATGGATAGAAACTAACCAAAGAGAGAATCAATCTCTAATGAAGGAGAAATTTCCTGACAGAACAATCATTGGAATGACTTGCCTCCAGAAGTTATGAATGCTTCAACACTGGAGGTTTTTAAGAAGAGATTGCACAACATTTGTCTGAAATGGTATAGGTTTCCTGCTTGAGCAGAGTGTTACATTAGAAGATCTCTAAGATCCCTATTAACTCTGTTATTTCGTTATTCTATCTATTAAGAAATGTCACCTGGCAGGACTCAGAAAGAGAGTCTTATGTCATGGTACCCAACCTTTGGAAATATCATCTGCAACCTTTAGCTTGGTTGTATGCCCATGTTATATATATCAACTTTACAGTATGACAGGCTTTGTACAGAAATAACCAACACTTGTGAATGATAAGCTGAATGGATTTGAGGGAGACACCCCTTCAGATTGTGAAATGTTAATAACAAGGTGAACTGAGCAAGAATAGGGAAAATTCTTGGATAAAAGGGGGCTAACAAACACTCTGAGAAAGAAGTATGGATAGAAATTTCATAACTTGCATGATGGCATGAATGTAGTAGCATTTTTCTCTTTTTAAGTCTTTACTGAGTATCCATAAGACCCTCCTAGGAGACCATAAGAATACCAATCATGTTCCCACTGAATCATCTGAAATTTTAATCTGGCTTTCCCAAAATGCCTCAGAAAAACTAAGATGTCATGTGAGCATCACAAAAGAGATATTGGATTATTGGTATTGGTATCCAGCTGTTGAGTGATGTGGCTATGGAGTAACAACAGCAATTTGAAAATTCAATTATCTGGATTCCTGCTGTCTCTCTTCTTGCTATGCTTTTCTACAAAAATCACTGGAAATGGATATCTCCATTCTTAAATAGGCCAGCATGTTGCTGAAATTCAAATTTCTCTCTTGTGAGGATCTCAGCAAGGAGCTACATGCATCTCTTTCACATGCATCTCTTTCTCTTTTCTAGTCTACAGAGGGAGAAGTAAAGATTTTGGAGAAAGCATGTCAATATAAGGAAACTATTTCTTGCTAGCTGCATAATTGCCCTTATATTTATATCTTTAGTCTGAGAGATTGGGGGGACCAATAAGAGCAGTTCTCTGTTCTTGTGGCAATCAGATTCCCTTTCTTCTGGTGTCTGCTTTTATTGGTGCTCCTTCTGCAGCTCTCCTTTGTAAATACTATTGAAAATTTTATTTATTTATCTAACTAAAAACATCCAAATTTTGACTGACAGCAATAGATCAAGGACAAAATATGACCAATAAATATAATAGGACAACAAACAATAAAGTACAATAAAGTTATTTATTTAAATTTACAGAGACCCCAAAATTTACAGACAGAATCACATTCTCTCTCTGGGCTAAATGTAATAAAGTTGGGGATCAGCTTAGCCTCGGGCAGGACAATGTCTTTCCATAATAAGAGAAGAAGGCTTTTCTCACTTGTCTGCTCAATGTATTCTTCTTGGTGTATAGCACAAGATTGCATCACTTGTCAGATCTTTATACTCAGAAAGCCCAGGGGTGGGCTGCTGGGGGTTTGCAGGGATTTGGGAGAGCTCCTGGCTAAGATTCTGTGCAGTTCAGAGAACCCCCAAATCCCACTCCTGGCTGGCTTTGCCCACCCTGCCCCTCCCCTCCCAGGAGTTCCCACACAGCCTGTTTTGGATGCAGGTAAGTACAGAGGGCACGTGGAGACTCAGGGAGTTTAAGAAGGTCAGAAATGGGCCTGTTTCTAACTTCCAGAGAGCCTCCAGAGTCCGTGGAAGCCATTTTTGCTCTCCTGAGGCTCGTAGAAAGCTTCCAGAGCCCAGGGAGAGCACAAACGCTCCCCGCTGTGGTGCAGGAGGCCAACTAGGCCATGCCCACCATGGCCATGCCCACCCAGCAACCGGGCAGAGAACCCTTTGCTAAAATTTTTGAAGCCCACCCCTGAGAAAGCCCTATACAAGGAGGTCCCTCCTTGAATTCCAAGATCAAAAACCATCTAAAGGTTGATACATGATAGCAACATGATAACCCATGGAAGTGGAAGAATGATTATTTTACTGAAGAATGATTATTTTACTGATGGAGATATCACTTTTGGCCAGATGTTATTTCTCTTGGTGATCTTGCAGAGCCAAATTTTAGGAAGAACATGACTGTGGGAGGAAGACCTATCATCCCAGCAACATGTCCACAAACAGGACATCTGAACCAAAACAGATTAGATCAAAATGTGAACCATTCTAAAAGCTTTCATAAAAGGTCTGAAGGTTTGTAGGAACAGAGACAGAGATGGGAGAAATGTGTCTGCTGAAACTGAGGCATTTGTAGATAAAGTCTTGATGTTAAACTGTTGTGGGAGGGGAGGGAAAAGAGAGGAAGGTTCTGAATTCTCCTCACAAGAAATAATTTATCAGGGTTTTCAATCACACTATTTCAGGGAGGAAAGTTTAAGCAATGTGTTAGAAGATTGTTGCCAAGCAGTGGCAACATCTGTCTTACTATTTCTCAAAAGTGTTTTTCTCCTATAAGGGAGGCTTCAGTTTTTTTGTGCTGTGTTTTTAGAAAGCTTAAGAATGTCTTTCAAAT
Source organism: Bungarus multicinctus (assembly GCA_023653725.1). NCBI lineage: Eukaryota > Metazoa > Chordata > Lepidosauria > Squamata > Elapidae > Bungarus > Bungarus multicinctus. The sequence continues at coordinate 64,301,798 of CM042836.1, read as the reverse complement.
GTATTTTGACTGGATTTTCAAGTTTAATTTATTGCTGGAGGGCGCTTGTGCTAACACTGAACCTTCTCTGGCTGCCCATGTTTCCCTGTATAAAAAGCCCAAGGGGGAAAATCTCCCTTGTCATATCTTCTACTGGGAAATTAATTGATGTGTGGGATGTGAAAAAGTGCCAGAGATTTTTTTTTTCTACATAGCACTAGTATTTAAGTTCTTTGCCATTAAGAAAATCTCCTTAAAACAGAGCAATTGTATGTATTTTGGTGAGATCTGAAAGAGTACAGTATTGCATATTTGCTTGAAAAATGTTTGATTCAAGGCCTTTGCCATTGCTACCTTATGCTCATCTACTTTTGTCATCCACTCTTTGTCACATTACAGGCGATAGCAACAACAGTACAGAAAGTAGGCATTTAAAACAATTTTTGTTCATAATAATTCTCTGGCTTGGATGCTTATCTTTCAGCTGTTTTTCATTCTTCTTGCTAAGGGCTTTACTGTGATATATAACATATTCGTCATAATGATTTTCCTCTATCCCCAAACAGGCTCATTCAAAAATCTATACCTTTTCATGTAGAACATGAAGGAGAAACCATCCCTGAAATTCTCTTTAGTTCTGCCAAAGAAGAGTAAAAAAAAAAAAAAATCCTGAGCACTTACCTTCCTGGAAACCTATAGATTTCTTGATTTAGGCCAATTGACATCAAACACTAGGCAATGACATCCTTTTGATGCAACCCCTGAAATTAGTGATATACAGCATTCCTGGAACAGAGAATTAGCAACAGTAATGCATTTGTCTGCTGTCTCCCTCCCAACTTCTTCTCGAAATAAATACACTACTGTGTGTTCTCTGAACTATGTTCTCTAACATTCTTCCACATCATCCTTAGGATCTATAGGAAGTTTCATGTTTGAAAAAGACATGCACCACACAGGGGTGGGCTTCAAAAATTTTAGCAACAGGTTCTCTGCTCATTTGTTGGGTGGGCGTGGCCATGGTGGGCATGGCCTAGTCGGCCTTCTACACCACGGTATGGGGCTGTGGGGGTGTTTTTGCCCTCCCCAGGCTCTGGAGGTTTTCCTCAAGCCTCTGGAAGGGCAAAAATGCCCTCCCTGGGTTCCAAAGGCTCTCTGGAGTCTGAAAACAAGCCCATTTCTGGCCTTCCTGAACTTCCTGGAGGCCTGTTTTTCATCCTCTCTGAGCCTCTGTGCACACCCTGCACTTACCTGCATCAAAAATGGGCTGCATGGGGATTCCTGGGAAGGAAGGGGTGGGCAGGGCCAGCCAGGAATGGGATTTGGGGGTTCTCTGGACTGCACAGAATCTTAACTGGGGGCTCTCCTGAAACCCTGTGAACCCCCAGCATCCCAACCCTGGCACTTCATCTTTAAACACAAAAGTGATTCTGCAGTCCTGGTCTGGAAATCAGGAGTCAATGGAGCCACTGGAAGTTTGAATAACTGTGGGTGTTATTTTATGACATTTCTCAGGGTTTTCTATCTGGTTTTGGCAGCATTTGTCTTCAAAGCCAGTGGACACTTTGTAGCACAGGGCTCACCTTAGAACCTAGAGATATTCCAATGGTGTGCAAAATACCTATGTGCACTTTTGCATAAAGAATTCCTCTGGTGATAGCTGTCTGATAGAATTACCTCTTCTCTGTGATATATGCAATCCCATAGGTTTCAGACCTATTCTCAAGTCATATTTTTATGTTGGCTTTCCCAGCCATTGTGGTCTGTCAATATTTTCCCTTGTTGGTTTTCCCACCTTCCTCCCCCAATGGATTGTTCTTGTTCATTTTTACTCTGTTGTTATCCTGCTCTTATCCATTAAATAATTCACTCTAACTAAAACTGTATACTGGATACACAAGCAAAACGCTCTGGGAGGGGCTGGTTGGCAACCCTACTTGTGTCAGTCTTTTTAAGAGTCTCTTTCATCCTGTATACTGATCCATATGGATGGCCTGCTTGTTGTTAAGGAGTAGAAAATTAAGATTCCCTTTTGCCACTCAAATCTAGCCGATCTTTAGGTGGTACTGAAATGGAATCCAAGACAGAAAATCTAAATTTTCTGGCTCTGACAAAAAATAGCTCTGTCATTGTTTACACTCATGAGTTATCCTTGTCTAAATATGGGATTGCTTATTTGAAATAAAAGAAGTGTCTCTTCTGTTTTCTCTTCATCATTTAGCACTCTGAAGGAAAAAAAAAAGTCAAAGCAGTAGCATCTTGTATACCTTGGATCATAGGAATGTATATTACTATAATAATCCAAACTCCTCTTCTATCTGCACTAAACACATTATTCTAAATGAAGTTTCTTACATCTCTAGCAAACACTGAGCAAGCAGATCTATGAGCTCAATGATGATGCAGAACTGATTGCTCACCCAGCTTTAATTCACCTGAGAGAGCCATTCACAGCTTTTGAAGAGGAAAAAAACCAGAGGTTCTTTTATAAACTTCCCTTAGTGACACATAACATGTTTTGGCATATGGATGCCTTTGGATTAATTCTTGTAAAATATTCCATTTTTTTAATTTGTGCTTCCTTGGACATCACTCTGGCAATCCTCTCTGGCTGTGTCAAGAGGCAAAATTTAATAGCTAACAGCTGCAGATCCAAGCTGACTCAGTAGAGAAGAAAGAACAGAGAAGAAAGCAATGAATATGAGAGAAGTTTTTGTTTCCCCATAGCACAATGCCTCAAACAGTAAATAGACTTTTGCCAGAACAATAATTACTTTCCAGCATCGATAGAGCAAAGTGAAATGATCATAAAAAGTACACAAAGAATGCAAAGAAACATTGCAGTTGTTCTCCTCCATGTGGTCATAAGAGATGAGGCTATACCTCTTACCTGGAATGGGACAACTCGCCCCAGTCAACTTGCTATGGCCAACTTGCTGTGGCCAACTTGTCTCGGCCAACTCACCATAGCATACTCACCGTAGGACAACTTGCTGCAGGATGGTTTAACAATACAATTTAATTATTTAAAACAAATAAAAAATATTTTAATTGTTGCCATTCGCATTTCATTCTGTCTTTCCTTTTGCATCCTTTCTTTAATGATTCTATTTCACCATTTCTTTCATATTAGTGTAACACTTCTCGTGCAGTGAGTTATCCCCCCATGAGTTGGCCATGGTGAGTTGGCTGCGATGAATTGTCACCCGTCTCTTACCCTCATTTTTGCTTTCATTTCTGTCCTAACCTTGCATCAGCTTTGTTTTCAAACACTTAAAGAGATTTGAGGAGAGACTGGTATCCCAAAATATTGTCAAAAGAATAATTTGGGGTTCCAACTTGAGCTGGGGCTGCACAAGAATAAATAAAAATGAGATCCAGACAGCTGTGAGAAAGAAGAAATATTTATTCCTAAAAGCAAAACAGTTTGCCTGCAGAGAAATGGGTATAGCAGCAGATTTTTATAGGGGAAGCTTGTCCAGCGTGAAGTGTCTACATGCCAATTCTAGGGTGACACTTAAGGGTTATGTGTGTGTAGCTATGTTTATTCTTATGAACATGCAGTTTCTCTAGGAGACCTAATTTAATTAATTCTGTTTGTGTTTATGACAACATTTGGAGGAAGGGTCTTAATTAGTAATGACAGTAACATTAACAGAATAACAGTGATGGAAGGGATCTTGGAGATCTTCTAATTCAAGTAGGAACCTTATACCATTTCAGGTAAATGATTGTCCAATTTCTTCTTAAAAACCTCCAGTGTTGGAGCAACTTCTGGAGACAAATCGTTCAACCATTTAGCCACTGAGAAGGTATGTGGCAATCAACTCCTGTGCCTTATACATGGATGAAATCTGTCTATATACTGACCTTTGTCTATGATCCTTTCTTAGGCTTATGATTAATTGTTCTAACTGTCAGGAAATTTCTCCCTAGTTCTAGGTTGCTTCTCTCCTTGATTAATTTCTATCCAGTTTTACAGACCCCTCACTTCCTGGACATAAATTGTTTCAACTCCTATCCTCAAAACGACATTATAGAGCACTGCACACCAGAACAACTAGACACAAGGACACTTTTTCCTCAAACGCCATCACTCTGCTAAACAAGTAATTCCCTCAACACTGTCCAACTATTTACATAGTCTGCACTATTATTACTATTAATCTTCTCATCACTCTTTATCACCCATCCCCTGCCTCGTGTGACTGTATGACTGTAACTTTGTCGTTTGTATCCTTACGATTTATATTGACTATTTCCTAGTATGATTTGGTTGCTTATTGTACCCTATGACTATTATTAAGTGTTGCACCTTATGATTCTTGACTCTTGTTGATTGTATCTTTCTTTTTATGGGAGATGGGAGTGGGGATTGGATGGGAAACAATGATGCAGAAATTAAAAGTTAAGGAAAAGAAGAACAAGTTGCTCAGGAAAAAAAAGTGTCTGGTTCAGACCGTATATGATATAATTCATGTTGAAGTTCTTTTTCTTTTTTTTCCTTCATGCCTTATCACTGTGTCAAAAGAAAAGACAGTCTTTTCATTCTTATTTTTTTCAAAGTGACTTGCAGACAACATAATTAAAACATAGCAAGTGTCTGCTACTTATGAACAGCTAGTGACAATGCTTGAAATGGAGAATTTTATCTCCTCTACTCTTAAGGGGTTGTTCTGCTTTCAATCTTCCTCTCTCTGTCTCTGTCTCTGTCTCTCTCTCTCCACACACACACACACAGAGAGAGAGAGAGAGAGAGAGAGGATGGAAGCAAAAGACCTTTTAAAAGTTGCAGAATTCCCCAAAGCCCTTTATGCTTGAAGGTGTGAAGCAGTTTGCTGTCCACACTTTCTTCCTTCCCACATGAGGTGTTACCACCACTAAATTATAGCAAGTTATGCAATCTTTGACATTTCTGCAAAGATGTCTCTCACAAATTCCAGAGTCTTATTTTTCTTTCTTATTTACCTTCATACCAGGAGAGGATGCTAAAAAAACACAAACAAGATCTATAGAGAGACCACAGAGTAAGTAAAAAAATGTTATTCAATTACTTGTTTAAACATAGTCATTTAATTGTCTGTATCACTGAGCATTTTTTCCAAGTTCTTAGCTGAAGCACTTCAACTCCTGACATCCTACAACTGAAGCTAATTTTTATTCATAGCTCCTTAAGCTCTTTTCCTAGTATCTTTTCTTGTTGCAGAAATCTTAAAAGACACTCCTGAAGTGGAAATCATCAAAGGCAATGAACCATCAATTGTTTGCCTTGCAACATGCAGCAATAGCATCATTTCTTCCACAGATCGAAGGTAGAAAGCCAAAGGGAAGTTGATTTTCTCTGCTTAGATTATATGAATTCATCATGGGGGTTTCACAGGGCTGCCTCACCTCATTCCTGAATTTAGAAGGGCACACTTGAATTGTGCTCTCCGACCATATCTCAATGTACATGCTAGTTCTCCTCCCTGCAGTCAGTCAATCAGTTAGTGTCTGTCTGTCCACCCACCCACCCATCCATCCATCCATCCATCCATCCATCCATCCATCCATCTACCTAATTTAATATATCATTTATCTAGCCAATGAGAAAATATATAGCAAATAACATCTGTGCCATATACATGGATGAAATCAATGTCTACATACTGACATTTGTATATGATCCTTTGTTAGGCTTATGGAAAACAAATCCTTTTATCTCAGATGTAGCCAAACTACTATTGCCAAGAATCCTAGTCAGCATGGCCAATGAGGAGGAATGTAGGAGTTGTCATTAAGCACCACCTAGAGGTAACAATTTCTCCTTCCAGGACTACTTTGTGCCTGAAATATATTTATGTTTGAACTCTTTACCTCCTATTTGAACTTTATGCACCATCTTCATTTCTTTTTCTCTACCTGGTACTAAAAAATATTGATTGATAGGGATTAGCCCCGTTAGTAAAATAAAATGGCAACACGTACATTTAAGAATTGTCTTAAAAGTTGCTGCTGTTTTATTTATATTTCTTGGCTACCTTACATTATCTATATATATATATATAGCACAATAGAATGCTGTAACTCTAAGAGCAGAAGAGTAGGCATTGGAGTCTAAAAAGGGTCATTGGGAGCTGATGGGCCTGTGAATTACTTCTCTTTATTACAGGTCACCAAGACAATGCATTAGAATTGAGAATAGCACAGACTTTCACTGGTTTGTGGCTTTGTATTATGAATCAGAAAAAGATGCAGCATAGAATGCTAATCATGGAAGTTCCAAAGTTGGAAGGCTGCCCTGAAGAGCCCAGCCCTAAGGGTAAAGATATTGAGAGATCCAATAACAAAGTTTCAAATGGTAGAAACAGATAGAGTGGAGCCAAATGAGAGCTGAGGAACTAAGAGCCTTCAACAAAGCTGGGATTTTGAGGGAATAAAGACTGATGTTGATGTTAGTTTATTCTCTGAATTTATTGTTTGGCTCCAAACATTTTGTCACCAGGCTGGGTAACATCATCAACAGAACTTCAGTTGAAGTATCTTGTTTCAGTGCTCAGCTTTTATATGGTCTTGTGTGGTTACATGTTGGGTTGGCCATGTGATTGACAGATCATGTGATGCAAAGATCAACAAGGGGGGAGTCATGCTGGTTGGAGGTCATGTTGAGGGCCATGTGATCACCCTGGTTGGGGAGTCACATGAGGCCATATGATCAATTGGTCATGGCATGCAAAAGTTAGAGGTCACCTTGGCTGGAGGTCATATGAGGTGATGAATAAAGACCCTTGTTTTTACCAATTTGGCAGAGACACTTTTCTTTAGGGGGGTCCTAATAAGTACATTGTCTTTACAACTGGACTTAGCTTTATCTTCAGTTTCTAGTTAATACTGAACATAAGATTAATTTCTTCCAGGCAAGATTGTCAAATAATTGAATGCAGTGCAGAGGCAATCCTATTCTAGCATATTTTTATCTTTCTATTGTATTATATTTGTCTTCTGTAATCTTATATAATCACTGCAAGAGGAACCAAAAAAGAGTAAACAACTCCTAGATAAAAGGTCCCCAAATGTGTTCTTTTTTTTTTTTGTACTTTGCCATATTGCTGCACCAAAGTACTTATGAGAAAAATATGTGTGCAGATGTTGGTGAGGGAGAGTCAGTGAGGTTCATGAGTTCTGGATTCTAAGAATCTAAAGGTTTAGGTGCTAATTGAGGCTAATAACTTGGTTTAGACTAAACTGAGGATTTACTCCATTTCTAAGAATTTGCTGCACTTCTGCTTAGATACTAAGCAGGGTTTGAGCAATTTTGGCTCTGCATTGTAATAATCCAGAAGCAAGTCCATTTTAAGGTCAATCTGCCAAGGGCAAATTATATAAATATTGAAGTGGAATAAAGTGTAAAGTAGGATTATTAAGAAAGACTGGCAATAAAGACATCACGCCCTACATGAGAGAGAAATCTTTCGATATTAATAGCATCAGATGTTTAAGAACACTTCTGTTTATACTCAAGTCACCATGAAAACATAATAGTAGCTATGAGAATATAATCCAAAATCCACAGATGCAATAACTTTATCAGGCTAATCATAGATTTACAAGCTTTCATAGGCCAAGAACTCTCCAATAAAGAAAGCTGCTTCAAATCCAGGAGGGGTGAAGATGGGAAAACGACTGTTACTTGATCCAGGCAATTTTCATAGACATCATTCTGAAAAAGAATATTCAGAGATACAAGTGAAGAGATAATTAGATAATTGATACTGGGCTTGTCCACATTTTTTGGGAAGAGGACATTGATAAGTATGAGATCTATAAAGATATTAGATGAGTAGAATAGGATGTCTGTCCATCTTGGTTACAAAAACCCACTTGCTTTACATTGTGCTTATTTGTGTTCATATAACAAAGAAATTAATGCATATAAGAGATTTATTTTTCAGCCAGCTTGTTACAAGGTCTCATACTAATCAGGACTGAGAGTGAGATACTGGCTCAAGCTCACTCACTAGGCTTCTGTGCCAAAAGGACTAAAATCTTGGTCTTCCCACTCCAATTTTATCATATTACCCTTTATACTATACCAGCATTCATGGAAGAATCAGTATTTGTTTGCTGTTGGAATGATATCTTACTTCTCCAAACTCCAAACCCACACTTATATGGGGCTTCCCTTCACTTTATCCGTGATTCTTTAGCCTAGTAACTGGCCCAAAGTCGATAGCAATAGTGTTTAGACTTATATGCAGCTTCACAGTGCTTTACAGCCTTCTCTAAGCAGTTTACAGAGTCAGCATATTGCCCCCAACAATCTGGGTCCTCATTTTACTGACCTTGAAAGGAGGGAAGTCTGAGTCAACCTTGAGCCTAGGGTATTCGAACTGCCAAATTGCATGCAGCTAATAGTCAGCAGAAGTAGCCTGCCATACTACAATCTAACCACTGCACCACCGCAGCTCTTCTGTGATGAGTACACAATGATGTGTACTTAACCTTCACAATGATGTGTACTTGAACTTGACAGCTTAACTACTACATTAGATAGGCCAACCTTAATACAATGGATCCTTCAATAATCCTTTGCATGAAGCTATTTGTCCATCCAGCATTGGAAGTTTTATTTTCCTACAATAACTGAGATTTCCAACTTGTAACTGGGCTTTTGGTATGAAACAGCTTTTCTTCCCTGAACAAGGTATTTTAAATATATGTTGTTATTCTTTCCTGAGGGATATAGTCTTCAGACTCATTTTAGATCCCAATATTGCTGGACCATGGTGGAACCAGAAAAATGGAAAAAATCAAGTCTGAATGAGCCAGTTAAGAAATGCCTATTACAAATTATGCTGAAGGATCTCACCTGTCATTTGTCTAAGTCATAAAAACCACTGGGAGAAGCTGAAACCATGTAAAATTGCATGGATAACTGAATGGATTTGGAAAAGTCATCATTTTTCATATAGTTTTCTGGCCTAATGAAATTTAACTGGCCAGATGATTGTTTTAAAATATGAAAATGAAGGCTATAATTCAACTCTTGGTTATTCATATGTATCTCCCCTCTAACCTTTGCATAAAAACTGTAGAACTGCACTCAAAGAGTGTGAAGCATTTTGCCTATAAATGTCCTTTATAAATGATTAATTGCGGCAGAAACAGAAAGAACCAAGGGTAGAGCTGCTGGGGGAAAGTAGTCTGTTTTCAAAGCTTCTGTTCTTGCTTGGAATGATTATAGCTAATGATTGTGTTTCTTAGAGCAAAGACTTATTTAATGATTGCTGACTCACTATCTATAATTATTATTAATTAAGATACATAATAAAGTATGTGAATAGTTCAATTTCTTTGGTTTGAAGCTGTGTTGTAATAAAAAATGGCAAATTGGTTTGTTGGGGGCAAAGAGTTAATATTGATATAAAAATCTTTTCTGGCTTCTTTTCTACTATTAGTTAATTAGCATAATCCTAATCCATCTAGTAGTTATCCAGCAGCTATAATATTAATATAACAAGAAAAGCAATAAAATGCATTAATAAGCAGCCCAGAGAAAGATGCTATAAAAATATAAGGGCCATAATCAAAGTCTAAATTGTGTATTTGATAAGGGAAAAAAAACCCTATAGAAATGCTAGCATGAAGACTTAAAAAAATCAATGTTAACAATTTTCCACAAGGGCTTTCTGGCTGCATATTTGCTATTTATTTATTCATGTATCAAAATATCCTTCTTTTCCTTTAGGAGATCCTCCTGTTCTTCCTAATTGTACTGTAATAATCCAGTGAGATAGGATGGGTGTCTGGCTTGATATCACTCTATAAGCTTCTAGTGCTAAAAGTAGAGTTGAACCCAGATTCCCCAAGGTACCAATATAAAATGTTAATCACTACCCAAAACTGACTGTTGTGGTTAATGTGTGTGTGTGTGTGTGTGTTTTTCTCTCTGTGTATCTGTGTGTCTTTTATTGAAGAAAATCATTTTATAAAATTAAAAGCTACAAAAAAAAAGAAAGAAAGAAAAAGAAACAGAAAGGGAAACAGAAACAATAGAAAAATAGAAAAAGTTAACAGTAGAGATCAAGAAAGGAGAAAGAAAAAAATCAATATTTAAAGAGACTTCCAATCTTTGTAGCAGTTGCAAATATAATTAATACTGTTTCTGTTCCTGTATATTACACAATGTAATGTCCTTCTTCCAAAATATAGCCCATTATAATCAGCAATCCAGATAGCACCAGTTCATTTTGAACAAAAACTACATAAAGGTTTCCCAGGTTTTTTTTTTTATAAAAGTATGTGTAATGGTAAAGCTAGTTGTGCTGACAACACAACTTTTCGGTTTTGCTCAATCTTAATAGCTGTGTTTTAATTATATTGAATATATGTGAACCTCTGGAATTGACAGAATCAGACACTATATCAACTTTCCTAATAAAGAAAAAATGAGAAGGTTCTCTTCTCCCATATAACAACTCATTTCACTTCATTTGATGAGGATGGCCCTAAAGGAAGACCTCTGAAAATCACCAAAATGGTTCGGCAACCATGCTATTGGATGTTCAGGGCTTTAATGACAAATTTCAACATTCTGAAACAAATTCTAGCCCCTGAGATCTCTTCAGGACATTGGCCAATCCTACTTAGTAGCCTTGCAATTTGTGTTGGCAGGGGGGAGAGATCCACCTCTAGGCCCCTCGATTGTGGGGTGCCTCAGGGGTCGGTCCTCTCTCCTCTCCTGTTCAACATTTATGTGAAGCTGCTGGGGGAGATCATCCGTGGCTTTGGGGTGAGATGTCATCTGTACGCTGATGATACCCAGCTGTACATCTCCACCCCAAGCCACCCCAACGATGCCATGGAGGTCATGTCCCATTGTCTGGAGGCCATGCAGAACTGGATGGGCAGGAACAGGCTCCGACTCGACCCTTCCAAGACTGAGTGGCTGTGGTTTCCGGTGTCCCAATATAGCCAGATAGTTCCATCGCTGGCTATTGGGGGTGAGATTTTGCCCCCTGCAGAGAGGGCTCGCAATCTGGGTGTCCTCCTGGATGTACGGCTGTCTTTGGAAGACTATATTACAGCCGTCTCCAGGGGGGCGTTTCATCAGGTTCGCCTGATTCGCCAGATGCGGCCCTTTCTGGATCAGGATGCCTTACGCACGGTCACTCATGCCCTGGTCACCTCCCGACTGGACTATTGTAACGCCCTCTACATGGGGCTCCCGAGTGGGAGCATCCGGAGGCTTCAACTGGTACAGAATACGGCCGTGCGGGTGGTTATGGGGGTGGCAAGGTTCTCTCAGGTGACGCCCCTCCTGCTCGAGCTGCATTGGTTGCCGGTGGCCTCCCAGGTGCACTTTAAGATTTTAGTGTTAACTTTTAAAGCGCTCCATGGCATCGGACCAGAATATTTACAAGACCGCATTCTGCCATTTTCCTCTCACCGTCCGGTGTGCTCCCACAGGGAGGGTCTCTTGCAGGTCCCGTCGGCATCTATGTGCCGGCTGGTGACCCCGAGGAATAGGGCCTTCTCTGTGGGGGTGTCTGCCCTCTGGAATGGGTTGCCCCCAGAGTTACGTACAGCCACGGACCTGGGGACCTTCAGGCGTGCCTTGAAAACCTGGCTTTTTGACCAGGCCGGCTTGGGATGATTTTAGATTTGGGTGTTTTATTTTTTTATTAAATTTTAGGGTTTAGGGAAGGGTTTTAATTGTTTACAGCCAGGGTTTTAGTTTAATTTAGTTTTAATTTTTCACATATTTATTGTTTTAATTGTATGGCTGTGCACCACTCCGAGTCCTTCGGGAGAGGAGCGGTATATAAATAAATATTTATTATTATTATTATTGCAGTGCTATTGTGAGGTGCAAACAATCAGAATCATTCATAAGATTCATAGGAGATTTATTCAAGCTTATAGAAAGAATCTAGTCAACTACAATTCATCTAAATTGGCACCAGATAAGGATCAATGGAGTTCAGGAAGGGTTGGACTGGAGCATTTCTGGGAATGCAAGGACTCTACACGGATGACACATTAAATTCTGCCTCCTCAGCTCTACCTGTTGTTCTCCTACAATTATTTGAATAATAATTTGCATTGCAGAATGAAATTTCACACATGCAACATGCAGTTTCTGCAAGCTGTTGGACTGCCTTTCTCACAGAATTGTAAGTTTATTTGCTCTGTTGTGTACCCAATCCATTTTGCATGTCATAATAGGATGCCAGCTTACTTTGTAATTTTATTTTATTTTGTGTTTTATTTGTTTGTCAAACATGTACAAGATAACAAGTATAGGTTGTTCTGACCTAGGCTTCCTTAGAAGGCATAGAACACAATCTTAATCCCAGCAAAACCTCTTTTATTTCCACAGCTGTGAATTACGTTCATTCACGCCCATCCAGGTTTCACAAACAGTCTTTCAGGGGAACATTTAAACACCCATCTTATCACACTTGGAATGCAGCCAGAGAACTAATTGCCAGATGCAATGCAAGGCCAAACTTGACACAGAGTCAAACAAGATTTTTCAAAGCTTGAACTGACCAAACGAACTAATTGCTTCCTGCAAAAGCTCATGTCCCGTTTGCTTCTCTTTTATGTCCTATGGGAGGTGCCAATCATCTCTGAGGTGTGGCCTTACTTTTGAGTCAACCCTGCTTACTTCTTATCTTCTGCTAACTCTGTGCATGCATAAGGGTGGGCTGGGAATTCTGTGCATGCATAAGCTCCGCTGCATCACTGTTGACTGGTCTTATCTCTGCCTCTGATGCAGCACCCTCCTCCAGAATTCTGGTATGTAGAAAAATTCACTGGATAGGTTAATTTTAATGAATGTACACTGTGAATTTCATTGACTTTTTTTTTAAAGTGGTCTTAAATATTCATAGAACAGCTTTTTCTTTAATGCTTTCTGAATGATTACCTAACCTAGTGATGTTCAGTAGCTATTAATGGACTAAATTAGCATTCTCATGTTTCTGGGTTGAGGCTTATTCCTAGAGCCCCATATAATAATTTATACAAGTAGCCCTTGACTTACAACCAGAATTGAGCTCAAAATTTCTGTTGTTAAGTGAGACATTTGTTAAGTGAATTTTGCCCCATTTTACAATCTTTCTTGCCACAGTTGTTAAGTGAATAATCCCAGTTGATAAGTAACACGGTTGTTAAGTGAATCTGGCTTCCCCATTGACTTTGCTTGTCAGAAGATCGCAAAAGGAGATCGATCCATGATCCCATGTAGACACTGCAACTGTCATATATACGAGTCAGTTGCCAACTGTCTGAATTTTGATCACACGATCATGGGGATGCTACAAAGGTCACAAGTGTGAAAAATGTTCATAAGTCACTTTTTTTCAGTGCCATTCTAACTTTGAACAGTCACCAAATGAACTGTTGTAAGTCAAGGACTACCTGTATATTGTCTAATCTAGTGAAAAGAAAGACTTGGTGTAATATAATAGCAGTATTCTAATATTTGAAGGGGTGCCACAGAGGAGAGGGAGTCAACATATTTTCCAAAGCACCTGAAGGCCATCCAAAAAACAATGGATGGAAACTAATTAATAAGAGAAGCAAGTTAGAACTAAGGAGAAATTTCCCAATCACGAGAACAATTAGCTTGCCTCCAGAAGTTATGGGTCCTCCATCATTGAAGCTTTTAAGAAAAGCCTGTGGCAGCCACTTGTCTGGAATAGTATAGGGTCTCCTGCTTGAGCAGAGGGTTGGACTAAAAGATCTCCAAGGTCCCTTCTAACTTTGTTAGTCTGACTTCTGATAGATTTCTCCATCTATCCTCTATCCAAGGGTCTTCAAACTTGGCAAGTTTAAGACTTGTGGACTTCAACTCCCAGAATTCCTGAGCTAACATGACTGGACGAGGAGGAGGAGGAATTCTGGGAGTTCAAGTCCACAAGTCTTAAAGCTGTCAAGTTTGAAGACCCCTGCAGTCTATCCCATTCTCAAAGGGAGTAGCTGAGCTTCTTTCTCTAGAGAAATTGGAACAACTCCAGCTTTTTCTTCTGTTTTATTCCAGGTGAAAACTTTATTTTTTAAAATTTTTTAATTTTAATTATGAGAATACAACACAATGCATCCAACTTATCCTTGTTATACATATATACATTTTACTTCATCATTTATAATCTCCTTATTTAAATATTAAATATTAATTACTAATTATTCTAATCCTAACTGCTAATATTTCGACCTTGTCTTCTCCTGTATAACCATTGATAAAATGTATTCCATGTTTTATAATATTTAGACTCTTCCTTTGTCTTTTATTTCTAAAGTTAACCTATCTGATTCTGCATGTCATAATTTGTCTTATTATTTCTTTTTCTGGAGGTATGATTTCATTTTGCCAATATTGTACAACTTTATTTTTTATGTCCCTAGGTTTATCAGAGCAGAGGTTTTAGAACTGCTTCCCAGCTGCACTGTTTATCTGCTCTGCTTTTAACTGGCTTGATGACTTTTTATAGCTTCTATTGATTTTGTTCTAAGCTGCTCCACAAGCTCTTACAAACTGAAGAGCATGGTAATGCAGATCTAAAACAAATAAAAATAAAGATAACTGGTCCACATCATATCCTAACCTGGGAGAAACCATAAAATGCTGGGGTTAGGTGAGCTGTTAACTAAAACAAAACCAGTGAAATGTGAATACCCAGTAGAAGAGCACTGTTTCAAATCCCATTTCCTGAGTCTCAGCTGCAGGTTTTAAAAGAAATCTGTCTCTAGGTTTGAATTTTGTCCAATTGCTGGCTAGGCAATGCCATGCGCCTGCCAAGACATGACCTAGGATGCATATGTATGGTTTGCTCACTGTCTCTTGCCACATTAAAAATGTGCCAGACTTCACACCATGGAGAGCCGTATTTCATTTATAAAAATAAGGATAGTTTGGCTCAAAAAAGGTTAAAGACGCATAGCATTTTCACACCAGAAAGAGCATCCTTTTATTATGATTAATGTTGTTTATTGTTGTAGTGTAAGCATATGTGAGTATAGATTTGTCAATAAATAATTACAACAGTAAATATTTGTTTAAAATGCCAGTAGGGAAGAAAATATGCCACTTGTTCATACACAGGGTTCTTACAACTTAATCTTTACATCTCTGCTTAGCATTGTGTTTCCCAACCTTAGCAAATTTAACATCTGGACTTCAGCACCCAGAATTCCATTGCCAGAAATGCTGAGCTGAAGACCGTGTATCTTCAAGTTGCCAAACACTGGCTTAAAGATAAGGTCTATTGAACATAACTGCACTTATCTTATTTCAAGCATCAATATTATACTGTATATATTTAAATAACAACAACAACAATAATAATAATAAGACTCAATACGGTTTATATCTGAGCCAATGTATAAAAAGTCCCTACAATGAATTCCTGAATGGCCTCTAGAAATCTGAACAAGTATTTGGAAGTATTCTAGTTTAGAATTCTAAGAAAACAATATATTAGCCACAGGATATTTCAGGTATCTCAATCCTGCCTTTTAAAAAAACAATTCCAGTTATATTACATTTTGCAAACTCTGCTCCTGTCATTTCTTCTTACTTTCTACTGCTTAGTATAAGCAACCGCTGTTTATTAAAAGTACTACCAATCTGTTGGCTGCAAAATTTGTTGCTATCCAGCTATATAAGAATATACAATTTTTAAAGGTAATGTCCTGTCTTATGGATTCATTTATCAACATCTAGTTACTACAGTCATCAATGTCTTAGGAATGCATTCATCTGTCATTTTCATTTATCTTCTTCCAAAGTAGCTGGTCGCGTACATTACTCAGGTTGGTACCTTTATTATAGCTTGAATGTAAGATTTCATTTAAATCTTGGTAATTTATGGGGAAAATGGAAACCTGAATCTCTATTAACAAATTTTTGTTTTTAAAATTTCCTAATAGTATATGTGTATTATTAAATTGGGGTGATTCTCTTTCTATCTGAACATTCTGAAAAATACTAAAACCAAGCAGTTTTACAGAACTTTTACTTTGTAATATAGTGATTGGGGGAAGGATGCCAGGTAGTTGTGGTTATTGCTGTATTTTGATGTTGATATTTTACTATATTGCCCTATTGTTAATTGATTTAAAAGAAACATTTTAAACTACTGCAGGAGAGGCACCAGTCTAGAAACCAGGATACAGTGAGCTCGAGTCCTACAAGCCATTCATCAGTTGCTCTCTCTCAGCCCTTGGAAGGAGGCAATGACAAGTGACTTCTGAAAACTTGCCAAGAAAGCTTAGCAAGAAAGAAAGGTAGTTGCCAGAAGTGAACCTTGACTTGAAGGCATATGTATATGACCAAACCATATGTCTTTAGGGTGTGGCTATCTATAAATAGAGAGGACAGAAGACTAACGTCACGTTTAAATTAAATACATCCAATAAATCAGTAAAACATAACAACTATATGACTATATAACAACCACATTTTAATATGATACAAGTCCATTTGGTAATTTGATTTGCCCTTCGATTACTGAACCTCATATTATAGAACATGAAGAAGGTCCTGAGTTCAATTGCCATAATTTACATATCTGGTTGGAAGAAAATCATTTCAACTGCCACCATCAAATACAGATTGCAGATAATCAGAGTTGGAAAGGACCTTGTAGGTCACCTAGTCCAACCCCCTGTTCAAACAGTTGACCCTACACCAGGGGTCCCCAAATTTGGCCACTTTAAGACTTGTGGACTGCAACTCCCAGAATTCTATGTTATGCTGGCTGGAGAATTCTGGAAGTCCACAAGTTTTAAAGTGGTCAAGTTTGGAGACCTCTGCCCTACATCATTTCTGACAAATGGCAGTCCAATCTCTTCTTGAAGGTCTCAAGTGATGAAGCTCCCACAACTTCCAAAGACAAGCTGTTCCATTTGTTGATTATTCTCACTGTCAGAAAATTTCTCCTTATTTCCAGGTTAAATTTATCCTTGTTCAGTTTCCATCCATTATTCCATAATGGGTCTACAGGTGCTTTAGAAAATAACTTGACCCCTTCCTCTCTGTGGCAGCCCCGCATATATTGGAACACTGCTATCATGTCTCCCCTGGTCCTTTTCTTTACTTTTAATTAATAAAGCTATAGAAAGTATAGCTTTTCACTATTCTAAATGATGAATTGCTATGTTCTATTCTCCATACACAGTTTAATAAAGGACTTCAACAAAGAAAGAAACACCAAGAAGAGAGGTCAAAAATTAAATCCCAGGAAAGACCCATCACTAGCGAACAGGATTTGACTACTCGGAACAATCAAAAACCAGAATTACTCCTATTAAGTGTTTTGTTGAGTGTTGTATAACTTCTCTGTAATAAGAAATATTTCAGCAGAGTTCTCCAATGCTTTGTCAGGCCTAGCCCTGAGAAGGGTCCCCAACACATATCCCTCTTAAAGCATGGTAATACTTCAGTGGTGGAATTCAAACATTTTTTACTACTGGTTCTGTGAAGGTGGCTTGATGGGTGTGGTGTGGTTTGGTGGGTGTGGTTTGGTGGGCATGGCAGGGGAAGGATATTGTAAAATTCCCATTCCCTCCCCACTCCAAGGGAAGGATACTGCAAAATCCCATTATTTCCCCACCCCACTAACTTTCTCCTGTGCAGGACAACAAAGGAAGACCCAGCTGATCAGCTGGGACTCGGGAGTAGAGAATAGATGGGGGCAGGGCCAGGTAGAGATGGTAGTTGCTGGTTCTCTGAACTGCTCAAAATTCCCACTACCGATTCTCCCAAACTGGTCAGAACCTGCTGAATGTCACCTTTGGTATATTTGCCTGCATAAAAGAATGATAAGCAGCAGGCAGTGTGCAAGTGGGGAATCCCTTGTGTGAGGGAGCAGGCAGGTAACAGGCAGATGGATGCAACAGCCTTCTTGATTCCAGTGCAGTTCTTCTTAAGTCCAGTTCATCATGCTAGAGAGAAGATTAAATGGTTGGTGGATAGTCATTCAACATCAGAAGGGACTTTATAGAGATGATAAAGCAAATTGTTTTTCAGCTACTTCAAAGATAAGATATATTCAAATAATAGGACAAAGGATCCCAATCACATTAATGCTTAGAAATTTTCCTGCATGATTTCCTAATAGTTCTTATTCAATTGGATGGAAAATAATTCTCTCTAGAAAGTCTTTCTAAAGAAAAGAAGATTTCAGAGGCATTCTCAAGAGTGATATTTGGCAAGCCGCATTTATTTTATGAAAACGTGGCCTTGGGAAGTATCTTTTATAGTACCATCACTTCTTTTCCAATCTTTCTAACATCACATTTTCCCATTAAATCCAAGGAAAGAGCATCTCTCTATAGGTTTATTCAATAGGAGTGCTAGTGTTGTTATTAAGGAGAATTGAACCCTTTAGATGGGTTTATAAATTTTGTCTTATTCTGGAGAAATTAAATGAAACCACCATTCTACCCCTCTCACACAAATGTAGATGTGTTCAGCTCCAGAGTAATTATTTGGAAGAAACTTCCTCATTGTTCAAACTATATGGGAATTTCTGTTTGATTAGTGGTTTTAACTAAAGAGTGTATGTTACTTTCCTGGTATGCTATATTAATGATGAAGGATCTGGAGGTTCATCACATATCTCTGTGTCTGAAGCTACATCAAGTGATGTAAGAAAGCTGAACTGTTTTGAACTAGGTTTATCAATAATTTTACCTGCAAATGAAAAAAAAATAAAGAAAATGTATAAAAGCAGATGACAGGGAGAAATGCTGAAGAGCAAAATGGGAGGGAAACCAAATGGTTAAAGAAGGAGAACATTGGATCACTTTAAAAAAAATCATAGATATCAACACTTTTGTGTCCAAGTACTGACACAGAGTCTGCTCCTGGCTGCTTTATGTTAATGTGAATTCTGTGAAGCAGAGACAATGGCACAATTGAACTGCAAGCACTTAGGAAAAATGATGAGATGATAAGAAAATATGAGAACTGAGTCAATTTGCAAGGTCACAGATAAGGAAGTTAAAGCCATAAGAGAAAGTGGTATAGTTTTAAATTATTATTAGTACTTATTCTGGAGTTGTACAGTCTTGTTAAACAGGAGCTTTTGATCTATGGGCTGGATAATATGTAGGCGCTATTAGGTTTAATGAGTGTTGACAGAGGCCATTACAAACAAAACAAAGAATAGCATATTTGAACCAACCATCTTAATTCTCTGTTCATTTAAACATACCCAGTCACACACATTAAACCATTGGTGAAGCTTTGACACTTTTTAGCATGAAGTGAATTTATTAATGTTCAATGTGAGACAGAAATGAAACACTTAAGAATGGTCTTCTGAGTGTTATAAAAAGAGAAGTCTGAAATAATCAGTTATATTTATTTTATGTTGCAGACTTTTGGCAGTCTTTTTTTGTGTTGGTCAGATATGTTTCCTTTTTGAAAGGAAAAAACTTACAATTGGTATCTATGGGTTTAAATCATCAAGATATACTTCCCATTTTGCTGTTCTTATTTATTTATTTATCTTTAGTTTATTTGTTTTGAATGTTTCAGAGATATATTTTAGTGCTTCCTCTACTGCAGGGGTGTCAAAATTGTGGCCCATGGGCTGGATGCATTATGTGCTGGCCCTGCCCCCGCCCGGTTTAGCAAAGGGGAAAAAAGTCCCGATACATCACATGATGCTGCCATGATATTGCGAGTTTGACACCCCTGATGTACTGGCAGTGGCTGAACTGGGATTAAGTCAATAGGACAAATTTTCTATCTTAAACCTTCTCATTTGGTTAATTGAAGAATGGGTTTGTGCCTTGAATTCTGAAAAGACTGAACTTATGGTGATGTGTTATAATTACCCTCGTATGATCTGAAAGTCAAATCTGTAGGTGCTTGAAAAGATCGATCTCTATACATTTCAGTGTTGACAGACTTAAATCAATTATGCTGGATAAATGTGTGAAGTAGAATTTTAATATCTACCATCTTTCTTGTTCATACACAAAATGTATGCACGCAAACAAACACACATATGTATTTGAGGGGGGAAAGGGTGAAAATCATAGTTAAAATGGAATTTCTATATTGTACAAATCACCATGATATGGCAACAAATAAGAACAATTTGATTTCTGATGGAGTTTAAGTGAAAGTGATAAGAACAAGTCACATATGTAGTTATTTTGTAATGGACATATCTGACTCAATCCAAATAATAATCTCCACAGCTATAACAAGCAGAATAGCAATATTGACAGGAAGTGTGTGAAAAAAAAAGATAAAAGGATACCAAACCACTGAATAGCCAAACTATTCTAGTAGAGCAACAGTGAGCAATCTGTTCTCTATCAAAGATAACATCCTTCCAAGAATTATCTGCTCAGCTCCACACTGCAGGCTAATTATGAATAGGATCATACCAAATGTTGAATCATTCTAGAGCCAAAAACTGATCCACTGAAATTGTCTCTCTTTCTGATATCCTGTTTCCTCTTTTTGTCTTCTTCATCCAATAAACCCCAGGGACAAATCAGACTTAAAATATGATCCAAACAAATGATGCAAATTAACCATATTTACACAAGATTTCAGGAATATTCATTGTTTTCAGAAAACTGATGATAAACAATTGTAAGCCTAAAAACTCTAAATGCCATCACTGGCAATTGGGGAAACTTTCCAACTTTCATATTCTCTCTTTTCCATTGCACTAACATGTACCATCAGTTTTTTTAATTAAAATTTTTAACCACTGAAAGAAGACAACTTGAAAAAACAACTTGAAGAAAGCACCTGTTTTTACAAAACATGCTTGGTCTAACTATGGTTTATGAAATTAAACTATTTTCTACATTTATCTGACACACTGAACTATAAGCTGGCTTCCCACAAAATGTTAGGCTAAAGCATGGTTGGTTACTTTGTCATTCAGTATGTTGAAAACACTAAAATTGGCTTTCCAAGTAGATAAGCTTCTGCACATTGCATCAGACTTTTATCAATAGTGCACATAACTAGTCAGAAATTAAAACACTGCTGAGCAATGAGTGCTTCAGACCCAGTATTATCAACATTTACTGGATATGAGTTTCCAAAGTCAGGATTTTATTCAATTCCAGTTCAAGATACCAGAGTTCAGCCTTGGACTTCCCCCAGAGCAATTATAGCAACAAACAGATACACAAATCACTACTTAGTTCTGCTTAACTGTACTAAATTTGCTTAAGTTATGAAGGAAATTTTTCAATTCAAAACTGTCTTCCCAAATTACTAATCAAGAACATAAGCATATGATGTTATGAAATTAATATTCAGCCTTTAGACAACAAAAGGAAAAGGTCATTTTGTGGCATCATGCTAACAGGAAGTTTCTAAGTTTTCATGAGAATACCTAAAAAGAAAAAGAATGAAATAAGTAGCCTGTATCTTCTCATCTTAAACCATTAGAATAATAAAAAGGGTATTTTTAACAAGAGTACTATATGCCTTTTAAAATACAATTACATTATTCTTGTAATGTAATCAGTTTAACAGTGTTTAGCACAGTGGTCTTCCATGTTTATTTTATTACTAGATTTCCCCCCCCCCTATTTTACTGCAACATGTTCTTACTATGATAAAGAGTATATAAAGGATTGAAGAAAAATTGACCATTTTCAACAGTTCGTCCAATTATAGTTTTAAATTATTTTTTTTTGTATTTCAATAACTTTCAGCATCCAATGACAGCTTTAAATAGCCACATCATTTTTAAGAACAATACAATCTTTCTTTATGAGGACTTTGCTCCTAAAAAGGTGCAAGTTAATGGTACATTCCAAAAATCTCTGTGTGTGAGGACCAGAAAAAGCTATCTGTAACAGAGACCCTTTCCATAAGTATATTCATCCCTACTCCATCTATATCTAACCCTCAAGTTTATCTAGCAGATAAAAACTCCATTTACAATACAACCTCGGTGGCGCAGTAGTTAGAGTGCAGTACTGCAGGCTATTTCTGCTGACTACTGGCTGCCTGCAATTTGGCAGTTCAAATCTCACCAGGCTCAAGGTTGACTCAGCCTTCCATCCTTCTGAAGTTGGTAAAATGAGGACCCAAATTGTTGGGAGCAATATGCTCACTCTGTAATCTGCTTAGAGAGGACTGTAAAGCAGTGTAAAGCAGTATATAAGTCTAAGTGCTATTGTTAAGTGCTATTGCTATCTCCTTTACTGTTTGCATGGTGTACTGCATTGCAATGCGTCGGCACACTCGGCCAAGTAATTGAATGCTACTAATAATGCACTATGACAGAGCACAAGTTGTATTCTTAGGTTTATCCTGTTTTGAAAAATTATTTTTAATCAGCATTAAGCACTCCTGTCAGGGTGAATGCTTTCCAGTGTCCTGGTGAAGCAATTAAGTAAGCATGTAATATCTCCACTGAAAAGGGAGGTCAGGCAGAGCTCTTAATCCAAAGAGAATGGAAGGCTAATGAACAGCAGAGTTAATGAACCACAGGTGGATCTCATGTAAGATAGCATACTTGGCTTGTAGTACAATGCACCAAATATCCACTAACACATTTCAGAGAAGACGTTTGATGTTGTTGCTCCACAGCTGAAATGTTGAAGACCAGGACGAGAATAACAGAATAACAGAGGTTATGTCCATAGCATTCTTCTTCTATCATCCATGATGATTATTCAGTTAGGGTACATTATAAGAGGGTTGAAATGAGGAATCCTTAGTGCTCTCTGACTGTGTCTGATTTCTTGCAGAAGTTTCATCTTCATTTGCAAAAAAAAAAAAAACCCAAGCTCAAAGAGCACAAAGGACCCCTCATTTCAACTCTGAGTTACAAACATTCTCCTTTATAAGTATTGATCTTTTTGTTTATAAACGATGAAGAGCTTGGGACTCAGACTGTAACGGATTGCATTTTTTCTAAACCTTCCTTTCCTTCCAAATTTATGCAAACAAATTCTAATCTGAGTTTCTCCAGCTGGCAAAACTTCAGGAAGTTTTTGCTGGGCAAGAGTGTCTTGCTCCTGAAATTTGAAAGCACTTTCAAAAGAACATTTCTGTTTTCTGCCCCCCCCCCCCCAATGTATTTTATACATGCTGTCTTTTATCTTCTATGTTCAGCTCTTGCAGTTTGTCATGCCCCTGTTGGAGTCTGAATCGAGGAGTCTGAATCTGAATAGCTGACAGAGAGTGGAAGTGTGACTTGTTGGCTGTGGAGGAAATTGGGGAAGAGCAAAGTCTGGCTAGGCAGAGCGGGGAAGAAGTAGAACAAGGGAGAGGGAGTTCAGAGGAAGACCCAGAGAGGAACGGAGAAGAGAGCAACATGGGTTGTGTGGCATACGAGGGAGGAAAGGGCCCTGATTCTCTTCATTAGCCATAGCTGGGAAGAGAGTTTAAAAGAAATGCATGCTGAATGCGGCAACTGCTGGGAGCAACTATGAGTTTATTTTGTGTTGACTTTGGTTATCTGTGTTCCTGGCATCTTCCCAACTGTGTTAAGTTATTGTCATGCCTTCACATCTGGAATTCTTGCTCCTCTCCTGCTGGACTAATTACCTCATCTTGCCTTTATTGGACTTTAGTTATAATTTTTGTTGACCATGTTTTGGACTTGATTCTCTGCAGCTAAAGGCTGTTCCTGGGAGAGTTTTTCTCCAGCCAGAAGGTAACCAGGACATTGGGAGAAAGTTGGAGCTAATAAAAGGACTCTTACTGATTATCTGACTGCCTTACCTTTGTGCCACACCCCGGGTCATTACACAGTTCTAACTTTCTGGACTCCAGACAATGGGTAGCCACAGTTTCTTTCTTTTTAATTGTTAAGTCTTAAATCTAATGATTACAAAGGGGCATTCATTAATTGTGAGTTTATTTCACATATTGCAATTTTTACAGGCAGGATATATCAAGATCTTACCCTCATCATTTATAACTATATGTCATTAGTCTATGAACCTATTTCATGAATCTTTTCATCAGAAAAACTAGTTGCTCTATTGAATTCTTTATTTGGAACTTCTGTGTTGTTAATTTGATATTTTCCACAATGCATCAATACATTATTTCTCCACTCTCCATTATGTGTCTGCCATTCATTAGTTACAATATAGTAATCTAGCTACCAACATGAATAGGAGTACCTATTAACATTTAATTGGGATATTACACTGTAATTGGTTTAAAAGGCTATTGTATCCTACCTTTATGCTTATATCCTCTCTGTTCTAAATCTGAAGTAGGCTCAAGGTACCAATACCCAATAAATAGATAAGTATTATGACACCTCTGTAATATAAATAATCTATTGTATTGGATAAGGAATCCACCAAACATGCAGAAAAGTGCAAGGGAACAGAGCACGCTCAAAAGTCTAAAGAACACATTTTACAGGAACAATCCCATTATTTCCAGGTATTTATTGGGTAATTTTAAAGCCAACTCCCCGCACCAGTAGCATCCAGATGTGGGAATAATAACATGTAGAATTTCTAAAGACAACCTTCAAGGTAGTCATTGCTGGTCACTATTTGTACTCCCAGCATATTAGAGAGTGTCAAGACAGGAGACTATTTCATTTTCTGATTTATATCCTACTCTTTTCCCATAAGCTACCTTGAAGGTTTAGTAAAAATATATTACCTGAGGTCTGAGATATCTGTTGGACATGGAAGTGGGAAAGGGACAAATGCATAATTTGGTATAATACAGCAAACAATGTTTTCTTTTTTCCTTTCTTAGTTTCAGTATTTGGTGTTTATAATGCTGAAATTTCATCAGAAATGAAATTCTGTTTACTTATTATTTATTTATTTTATTTATTTATTTATTTTAAGATTTATATACCGCCCTTCTCCCGAGGGACTTAGGGCGGTGTACAGCCAAATCTACCCCAGTCGATACAAAAGTTAAAATACGATTAAACAATAGGCTGTTAAAATAAAACAACCCTCCCCCCAAGCATATTAAAACCCCAAATTAAGATCCAAATTTAAAAGGAGACAATTATAGCAATAGCACTTACTTAGATATCATTTCACAGTGCTTTATAGACCTCTCTGAGCAGTTTACAGAGTCAACATATTGCCCCCAACAATCTGGGCCCTCATTTTACCAACCTTGGAAGGATGGCAGGCTGATCAATCTTAAGCTGGTGAGAATCGAACTGCCAAACTGCTGAACTGACCACCATGTCTAATATATGTTGGTTAATCTCTTCCTTGAACCCCTTTCCTCTAGAATATGAGAAGCAACATTTAGCCCAGATTGAAATCTATGGACACTAAACATTTAGTGACTGACAATGTTTCAATCAGAGCATCTATGGGAACAATCAACAACATCAAAATAGCATGTGTGACAAGTTCTGCCTCTTTTTATATGTGGGTGAAATGTGTGACATATATGACAGAGGGGCTTTGCTCAACAATTGCAGCCACTATCTTTTTTGACCCCACCCCCAATATAATTTGAAGCACACCTAGAGTGTGTAATACAATCTGTGATTGTAGAATTTAAATGCCAAAAATAAAATCAGTTGCTAATACAGCTTAGCAAATAATACCATATAAAGTAAGAAAATAAATTTCATAGGTAGAATGTAAATTTTAAAAAGTAGTTAGAGTAGGCTACATCCATAAGAGCCCTTGATTAATTAAAAGAGAGTCAAACCAGACTAATGAAAAAAAAAGCCTCAAGGAAATTAATAGCAAGTGTAAATTCTTTTAATGTAATCTATTCATCTGTCCCTACAATAAATCTGACAAAAATTATTACTATGGGAACCCCTATGGAATGGTTGGAAAAGCATAAAAGTTTTCATGCATTGTGGTAGGGATTGAAAAAGAGATAATGAGAAACAAATGCAGGGAATATTTTATGAATGCTTTGTTGAGTAAGGTACATTTTCTGAATTCATTGGAACAGCCGTTTTCAATATTTTCACTGGGTTGAATAAGATTTCCCTTGGTCTTTTCCATTACAGCTCTGTAGGCATTTTATGCTCTTCATTCTATTCTGTCCTCCAGATACATTTATTATTTTCATAAAATGATTTTAGTACAGTATATGCTTAGTATGCTATTTCTCATCCATTTCTTTCTTTCTTTTTTAATAATTTACTGATGCATTTCAGTTCATATATAAACTAATCAGGATGGGATAAGGTATTCTGAATCAAATATACCATACAATCTCATCAGGATTCTTCCTTGCTTATCATAGGCGTTGTTACTAGTCATCACGATGATACCAAAATCATGGTCATAGGTACCGTATTATGAAGTTATGGGCTTGATGATATCACATAAATGCACATAAGGAATGGAGATTGTGTTATGATGCCCCTTTTGCCCCTTGTTCCTCTTCTGTGAACTTCTGTATACTCTGGTACATTCACAATTCTTTTTAAATTGAACCTTAATGAGCTTGCATATATCCTGGTACAGTGGTGGTATTCACCAGATTCTGACCAGTTCTGGAGAACCGGTAGCAGAAATTTTGAGTAGTTCAGAGAACCAGCAAATACCACCTCTGACTGAAGATTTTATAGTATCCTTCCCCTGCCACACCCATCAAGCCACACCCGCAGAACTGGTAAAAAAATTTGAATCCCACCAATGCTGGTGCACCTTAGTAGTATAAACCTGAGAATTATAGCCCAGCAATCTGAATAATATGTGAAAATCATAAATAGAAGATTTGTATACTTTGAATGCATCAATGTGATTTGGGAACAGAAATACAGCTTTCTAAAATATCAGTGTTTATATTGGAGGAGTTTTATAAATTTTATTAGACACAAGTAATAAGCAAAGATAGCCTGAACAAGTTCATTGCTTGGAAATGACCAGGTCAAAGTTGGCCAGGCCTCACATAATTGACAAAACCGTTGTAGCAGGAATCATATACATTTCAGTAAAATATATTTAATGCTAATCTAGGGTAAATATAGTATCTTAAAAATTGCAACAATAGTGGTTGGCTAAGGATTTTGCAAATTCTAGATAGTCAGTAGGCACCTACTTGAAAAAAACCTGTCCTAACATATTGGGAGAAATCTTAGGTTAATAAGTTTGTCTTTGACCTCTCAGGACTTTTCATTCTTTTGCCCTTCTAGCCCAGCTCTGTGATTTAGACATGTTTCCTCTCACTCCCAAGCTCATCCACAAAAACAAAAAGGTTGGAAAATTCTGCTCTTGAGAACCCTAGAGGTGGCCTTGAGGTAAATATTCAGACACAAGAACAAAGAGCAGAAGCATTCCTTGAAGGAGGTAGTATTAAGGAGATTTTTGGCTTGTTGATTATTTCTTTTGAATGAATGAATGAATGAATGAATGAATGAATGAATGAATGAATGAATTTGTAGATATTGTTTACATCTATGTGCTTGTTGTTGGCTAATTTGTCTGAGTGTCAGGTTTCCAGGAATTTTCTAGCCTTTTTGGACTTGGCTTGGTCTAGAATAGGTACTGCTTCCCAGTTGAAAGAATGGTTGAATCTGTCCATGTCTTGTGAAATTAAGTTTTCATAATGTCTTCTGGCTGCTAGTTGTTCATGGTTGTGATATGATAGTCTTTTGCTTGTTTGTCCTACTTAGTGACTATTGCAGTCCTTATGCTGTATGTTGTAGATCAGGGGTCTCCAGCCTAGGTCACTTTAAGACTTGTGGACTTCAACTCCCAGAATTCCTCAGCCAGCAAATTCCTCAGCAAAGCTGGCTGAGGAATTCTGGGAGTTGAAGTCCACAAGTCTTAAAGTGGCCAAGGTTGGAGACCCCTGTTGTAGATGACTCCTGTTTTGTCTTCTGGGGCTAATGCTTTTTTTTTGTTTGTTTGTTTAGGATGTTTAGTTCATTTGTGTGCCACACTGGTGCCTTATGATTATAATAGCCTGTTGATAGTTTCTGATGTTTTTGGTGTATGGCAGTGTTATCCTTGACAGAAAACGAGAACAAACCCCATTCCCTACTAGTGCTGCTGATGTTACCTAGTTTGGATAGTAAAACATCTTCAGGAAAATGACCAATCCCAGGGAGCACCAAGGATTACTCATTTCAACCCTGATCTACAAATATTTTCCTGTCGTACCTCAGTATATGTATATTTGCCTTTAAGGTATGTCACACTTGGTCAGTACAACTACCTTCAATTCATCCTTTCATCAAATTATTTATTTTATATGAGTAACATATGCATTGTATTTTATTTAGTAATTATAGGATATCTTTTAGTATACCTTCAATAATATAAGAAGTGGAATGTTCAATTTTCATTTGTTGCTGTTGTAACTGTTCCAAAAGATTTTTACTTACCAAGTCATTGATTCAGTGACTGTTTGAAGATACAATGGTGCTGAACAATGGGTACTTAGAACCAATCCTCAAAGTTCTAGCCATTGCAGAATCCAAATAGTCAAGTGACTGCAATTCAGATGCCTAGCAACCAGCTCACAATTATGATGGTTGCAGCATTCCATTGATGCCATCATTTGTCACCTTCCTTGCCAGGCTGTCACAAACAAAGCCAATGAGGAAGCCAGCAGGGAAGATTACAACTCTCCCACTCAACTTTTCTGCATGCCATGCCCTCCTTCCATGGGTCACCCTGTGCTCACATGAGTATACCCAAGCCCTCCTTCTCCGGGTCTCACTGCATGTGCAATCCTCATCCTACTCTTCTTCTTCCTATAAAGAGGCCTAAGAGATTAAAATGCAAGTTTATCTGTAGAAACAATTGAAGGAGCATACTTCATGGCTTACATGATCTTAGAAATGTATATATTGGGATCCAAATTGAGTTTCAAGTAAGTTGAGATTTGAGCTGATTCTATATTTGCAAGCATTCAGCCACATTTTGGCAACTGTTAAGTCCCTTCAGGCTCACTGATTTAATGCGAGTGTGAAGCGGCCTAGAATGTGAATATGGATGTCTACTTTTCAATTTTTATTTTAAAGAAGGTAAATACACCAGCTTACATGCTTTTATACCTGATATGGCAATTGTTTTGCTTTCCTCTTAACAACAGCAGATGGCCTGAAACAGGAAAATACTAACTTTTTTTACTTACTTTATTTAAAATGTAAGCCAATAAACCACCTTTATTCAAGCACACTCAATTATAAGAACCAAAGAAAAGTTGTAAAAAGTAAATACATTAGCAGTTATACATGAAATATTTGAAAATGGAATTCCAAATATAAATATTCTGTACTTCCTTCCCCATAACTGTTTACATATACTGAACTCAGTTTCCATATCAGACAAAAATATAAATAAAAGCCAATACAAAGAAACAGATTTATATGAAAATAAGGATATATAAAAACTACAGTTGCTTCCCCTGAAGCAAAAACTGAGTGCAAAACCAAAATCCAAATTTTAAATATTTGCCAAGTAGTGTTCCAAGACCACTAATTATTAGTCTAAAATATGCATGGGAGATTATTCAGCACTGAGTACCATACTCAAAACAGTCATATATGTTATACTGGGAATTATAAATTGTATTGCCAAAAATAATTTTACAAAATGTAAGACTTAAGCAGATTTAAGCAGAAGGAAAAATACAGCACAAGCCTGCTCTTGACATCAGCTAATATTGAGATTTACAAAATGGCACAAAATGTTATAACTTTGGAAACACTAAAGAAGAGCTGAGCCCAAAATTATTAATTACGATATCAACCCTAAATATGTCTGCTTCTATGAATTGACTATGTCCAAAAGATATTAAAGAATGACAGATAGGGAGGAAATTTATCTGACAAAACAGAGAAAATACTGAAAGTGGAACTGCAAATGACAAGCCAAGAGAATGATTTGGAAAAGGATTATTTATAGATATAAAAATGAAACTGCTGGAAGTCTTAAAAATTAAAAGGGAAAGAATGATGATAAACCAAGAGAATGACCTGGAAAATGTTTTCCTACTGGATCTATAAAAGAAACTTGTTAAAACATTGAAAAAAATATTGTGATAGGACAAAGAAAAATACAATCCTAAAATATTTTATTGAATTAAAGTTTAAGACTGTCAGACGTAAATGCAAGCAATAGAAAGTTGGTTTATTAACCAAGGCTAAATTAAGCAATTTTTTTGCAAAGTTCTTGCAACCCTTTATGAACATTGTGCTGACATCAGGATTGAAATATTGATTTTTTTTTTGAATTTGCTAATAGATAAGGGATGGGATAAAGAACATCTATTTGTAACCTTATAGGCAGTGAAGAGTTATTAAATTTGTTGATACTTATTGAGAGAAAGGTTGGAAGTCATTTTATATGTTTTTTTTCTTTTTCTTCTTTTTTCTTTTCCTGTATTTTTAATTCTTTCCATTTTCATTTGCTAAATTTAGCTTGCATTAGTTTTTACTGTTGTAATAAAACTCTTAACAAAATTATTATTTTGAAAAGTGGATAAAAGGGCTCTGAAAAATATCTGGAAATCATCCTGTTCTTCATTCAAGAAACCTGGAAGCAAAAGAAGAAGGAAGATGGGCTCAGGAAAGCAAAAGGTACAAGAAATGGACCTATTTTCCTTGAGGAAAGTAATACAGGCAATATATTTTGCTAGTAGACATCATAACTATAAAGCTCGTGATCCCTGACCTTATAATATAAGGCTAGATAAACAAATAATAAGAAGCAATATGATTAACAATAACGTTTTAAATATATGCTTCCAAATAGAATAAGTCTTAATGAGTCACATCAGGTAGAGGCTGATTTTTGGAAACTGTAAGATACAAATTTCATTTTCCAATAAAATAAAGCACTAAACTAGCCGCTGCACTAATTATCAACGAGGATTTTTTTCCAATGTAAAAATGATTATTGTGATTATAGTGATTATTGACTGAGTTACTTAAGTAGAGAATATGTTTTGTTGCAAGCTTGGAAGAAAACAATCCCACTCAAACTGTTCCCAGATGCTTGTTTGTCAGAATAAAATTCTAAGAATTTCAGTTGTTTCACATGTAGGAAACAAAGGAATTCAAGACCAGCTGAATGCTATCTATCAAATTGCAGCAAAAATAGCCACAAGCATATATTTTACATAGTTTTGAAAATATTAAACTAAATCCCCATAGGAAATGATGGGGACATAGATTTATTCTCACCAACTGAAACATTTATTTAGATTAGTTTCTTTTCATCAAAGGTATCTCTCTACAAATAGAAAGAACAGATTGCAGGCTTTTCATTTTTTTCATTTTTAATTATTTGGATTAATCAACCAATTAATTATAGGACAAAGTACAGGTAAATGCTTTCACATTCCTTTCACTGAATACATTTTCCTAGGAGCTTTTCTTATTATTTCAAAAGTATAATTTTGCCAATTTTCTATAGTGCTTTTTTTTTTTTGCATTTTGGAATCCTTTGTACCATATGCTTCTTCTTCTTTTTACTCTGCTATAGGTAGGGGGAAGGAAAGCCTACCAATGCTTCATAATTACATGAATAAGCCTAATATCACAAGTAAATACAAGAGCAGCATGCACACAAAAGTTCAACAAACTAACCAAACCAAGATTGAATTACTGGGCTTTATATTTACACAACCTCAGCAGTGTTAGCAACACATAATACCCTTGGAACCCATCCATCCACCCACACAAGCTGTAAATAATCTTTTTTAGTCAATCCATGTGTCTTCTTAAGTGCTTAAGGTCCCCAAAACACATTATTTAACCCATCCTACCACCAATTGTCCATCCAGTCTGAACCATGATCGGTCCCTGTTATTTTATTGGCTTGTCTGGAAAAGTCTTGGGGGAAAAGAGCAGCCAATCACAAGTCACAAAAACAAAAACAGCCCAGTTCCAGCATTTAGAACAGAGCTGAGAGTTCATGAAATACAATGTTCTGACTAACAGTGGGAAATCCAGGTGCAAGTTTCCCCTTAGCCATGAAATTCATGGGATCACTCTGGATTGGTTACTTTACCTGAACCCAAAACTGTTTTACAACATATTGTTAAATAGTTAAATAAATTCCTCATATAAGCTGGTGGTACACTTGGAGTAAAAATTGGGTTATAAATCAAAGAAGTAGAAAATGTAGAAAGACACTTCTTGAAGCTTCATTTCATGCTCAAAACAAAACTCTAAAAATCTCTCCAAAATGTTGGAATATTCAAAGTAAAAATACTAAATTTTATTACATTTAATTTTTGTTTCTCACTACTTTTCTTTCTTATTTTTATCCTCCCCATATTACTCTTCTGCGTATTATTCTTTCTTGTGACCAATTCTTTCCGTGAAAATTTTAAAAGTGCCAACCTTTTAAGGTTTTTTTTTTTTTAGTTTCTTAGCTTTGCCATCAAAACTTGTCATCTATCCAGAACTGCTTTCCAGCTCAGTGGGCTCAACAGCTTTAATTTCTTCCAGCAGAAACTTTCCAAACATTCCCACAAAACAAAACAAACAAAAACAGCACCTGGTTATAATTCATGGCCAAAAAGCCAAAACCATTCTATTGACATATTATCACATCTATTGCTTAGAAAACCATGCAACATTAAAAAGGTGCTTACTCTTTAAAGAGGTATCTGTACAGTCTATAGAAGAACCAGTGTTTGCAATGGGTAGGTTGAATATAAAACAATCTTCTGTAGCTCCACTTATTATTATCAGGGGACAAGTTCTTATGAACACCCTTTTTTCCCTTTAAGTAATTACAGGGTTAGATGTTTTCAGAGTAAATCTGCTTATGTGATAAGTTGTTCAACTTCTGTCTTCCCCTTCCTTCTCCTAAAGTCCTATTGAGAAGGGTCTCCCACCCTTCCAGAGCCTCAATTTGCCCACATAATGTCTCTGTTGTGTCAGATCATTGATAGTCACTTAAATTCAAGGCACTGGTTCTCACCCACAACCCTTACATATCCTAAGGCCTGTCTATCTTAGCCTCTCTTATTGTTTCTGTATAATGCTATATCTAACAGAGTGGGGCATACTCTGGTTCGCTTTTATTAAGCAATGCCATGCCTAAAAGACATCTCTCCTCTGTTATAGTACTTGTCCTTTGAAATAGCATCCTCTGGAAATTCAAACATCTCTGAACCTGCTGCCCTTTAATGAATCTTAAAGACCTGATTCCCCCCCCCCTCCCCACAGATTCTATTGTCTGTGGTATTGCAAAGTCCATACTTTTTTGTCTTTCTTATCAACAGATGTTAAGGTGTAGTGTGGCAGATGCTTGATTGTTTGAATTCTAAAGTCCCAGAGCACTTTAGGGTCTCCATCTTATATTATGTTGTCTATTGTCTTGTTATATTAATTTATTAAACTATTAGATATACTTAAGTTTATCCATTCCTCCTGATTATGCAAATAAATAAAGTACTAACCAGAGTGCCCGGATCTTCTGACTCCTGAAACTAATACAGTGAAACCTCAGTTTATCAGACCCTGGTTTAATGGACTTTGGAAGCAAGACACATATTTTTCATTTCAATTTGATTCCTATTTAGCGGATCCTGAGTATTACACTGAGAAGTTGAGGTTTTGTCCATCAAATTGAAATTTTACCAGTTAAAATAATGATAACTCCTGATCCATTCTGATGATTCAAATAGATAAAATTGGATGTCTTTGATTTTGACCTTGATTTCAAACTCTGCCCATTCAGCATATAATAGATGTCTTTTAGCAGAAATGTGACAAATATATAGCTACATCACTCTTCATGTCCAACTACAAATGCCCTACTTTTCAGATTGTCCAATGCAAAACATCCTGATGGGTTTTTTTTCCCTTTCTTTCTTTTCAACAAAAATCTATATTTGTAGTGAACAGTTTTGTAAATTAGCTCAGCAGGTTCTGGAGAAGCAAAAATTGCAATAAGAAGCAATGCTCAATAACTCCAGTAAGGAAATCAACATGGACATTAGCCTTGGAAGATTGAAAAACTACTTTGAACAGAACCTGTTACAATCTCACAGTAGGGTATAAACGTGACATTTTTATTGTCCCTGTTATCTGAGTATTAGAAGGCATTTACTCTTCTGTGTTGTAGCATCCAGGATTGTCTTTGTTTATGTTATAGCCAGTTTTCTAATATAGCTTAACTATTGATGAGGCCTGTGCCTTTCTCCATTTAATCCGAAATGTTTACACATATGTTCATCAGAACTTTCTGTTATTTTCTCTCTCCACCCTATTCTTTTTAAATTCCAGATGTTAGCACCTTGATTTACATCCTTATTTTTTGATGATAGACATTTCCCACTGCATTCTAATAGAAGCCTAAAATATGTCTAAGAAAACTATGCAGTTCTTGAGACTCCGTTGGGAAGAGATGCTTCAGCATGCAAGGAATACAAATGGAACTCTCATCTGATGCATCTGTCTCCACTCTTGAAACCATTTAAAGGCAGGAGATTCTGATTTGGGAAGGACGATATATAAATTGCCTTATGCATTAAGGTGTAGGCTGTGTTCTCGCTAGAGTGAAGTCTCAGTTCAAACCATATCTCAGTTCCTAAGAATGTGCTGTTCTGATTAGATAAAGGAGCTGAACTGCAGAATTCTGGTCACACTAATATTAGGAGCTTTGAAGGCTACAGTTTGCCATAGGGAAATGGTAGCAATTTATTCTCTTTTTATTTTTTATGAGAAGGTGAAAGATGAGGCATTCAGTTCCTGGCCAGTCAATCAGCACTGACTGGCTGAGAATTCTCTGTGCTCAGTAAGTGCTTACAAAGAGCTGATTGGGTGGAGATAATTTGGAGTCCCAGACTTACATGCATATAAACAAATCTGTACTTGTAATATTCTGATCTCCAAATCAATTTGGAAATTTTCAAAACAGCCCCAATCATGTTTAGAAGAAGAAAAGGACTTTTTGGAACAACCCCCAAACTCTCTCCCCCACCATCTAATCCCTCTCAATCCCAATGCAAGGAAAGAGGAGTGGCTTGAAACCACCTACATGTAACATCTTTCCCTTTTTTCCTGAAATCTTATGCCAAGAAAGTTATGTCTGCCTTTGCTGTCTATCTGTCTATCACTGTTGTGATGGGTGAACTTTTCTTTACTTCCTTTGTGAGTTATGTTCCAAAACAATGATTGTGAAGAGCAGAAGTGGCTTCCAGGCAACGCGACTATAAGTACTTTTGAATATATTTAGCAGTGTAGGATAATGTTGGTTCTGCTGTTGATGTTGCTCTGACAAGGACTTGAGTGTGAAATTGTGTTTTGGGAGCTATCATTCACCTGTCATGAATTTATTGGTTATTGCTGAGTGTGGGCATGTATGTACTTTTAAAATGATGGAAATTGGTGAGGATGCCAGAATCTTCAGGCTAGTTTTTTTCTTTTCCAGTTTAGTGTTTTTTTTTCTCATCATTTTGTTGAACTGCCAAAAGATTCATCAACATACAGTATGGGTGTCAAACTTACTGCGTCACATTGCCATCACGTGATGTTTCAAGATGTTTTTCCCTTTCATGGAGTTAGGGTGGGTGTGGCCTACAGGCCTCCAGTTTGACACTCATGAACAGGGAATCTGGGAACGACAGGCTGGAATCCAGTATCCCTCCCAAACCTGGTACATTTCAGTTGTGTTCAATTATGTTTGCATTATTCCCACCCAATGTCCAATGACTAGTAACACTAGCAATTGTGATCCACAAGTCTGGAAATTTGCCTGCTTAAGGAAGGCTGAAACAGAAGACATTCAGCATGCCTATTAACTGCATTTGATCAGTTTGTGGCAGTCATCAATTATTTAAGGCTGTAAAGAATTTGGTATAAATCTTCCCCTTTGTCACTTCATCAATTTTTACTGTAATTTTCATCACTTTTATGATGGCCTGACTTATAAAGCAGCCATTTGATGGGCTCTTTGTTAAACACTCCTATTGACGCTGCAGGGAAAAACCATACATTTCCCCTTAGTTATGCTCTCTTCTCTGGACATATCAGGAATATATTTTAGTTTTAAATACTACTTGGAATTATTCCAAAACTTACCAGAATATGCTTAATTTACTTCTTCTTTTTTTAGATGTATTCTTATTCACTGCATTGTCCTTGAAAACTCTTAACAGCTTTTTCTAAAACATTATTACGCGTATAAATAAAATTTCTCCCCGAGATGAATATGAACACTAAAATTGGGTCATTCTCTTTCTTAGATGATCTCATCTACATTTCCAGCAAGCAACAAAACTTCCACCAGTTTTCTCTGTCTTCCAGTCACTTATAGTCCTTTTTTTGACCATATTAACAAAATTCAGCTTAATAAGTTTGCCATTCTTGGGCTTTATCAGGAACTTTATGTTAAATCTCATTGCTCCTTTGGAATCTTGCTGGAACTGTAAGGGGATAAAAATCAGCTGAAGATCTGAAGCTGTAATATTACTATTTTCTGCATGGAAGATCAAAAATATAAGTGAACTAAATGAACCCAGGGCCCCCTGTCCACTCTTCTTTGCAGTTTTTCCCCATGCAATTCCCATAGCATTGTTTCTACTTCTTATTTAGCAAAATATAATCAACTACCTCCATCTATTGAAATTTTTCAATCATGGTTGCATCAGTTATGGTTCCATGTCCTAGAGGTGCCTTTTTGAGCTGGACATACTTTTTTTTTCTTTGAAAATGTTTCGCTTCCCATCCAAGAAGCTTATTCAGTTCTGTAATCAGTGATCAGTTCTGAAGAAGCTTCTTGGATGAGAAGAGAAATGTTTTCTAAGGAAAAAAACAACAAGAAAGTCCAATTGTGTTTGAAAAAAGTACCTTTGGAATAATTTCTCTCTATCTTTTCTTGCTATCATTAGAAATAACCCGCTGATCCAGCACTAGGAGAATGATATGATAATCAATCACCTTCTTTCTGAAAATATTTATATTATACCCAACTAAGAATTTATGCTTTTATTATCAAACCATGACACAGGATGTACTGTGTCATGGTTTATACCTATGCAGGATATAGGATATACCTATGCAGAAGTGTTTTCTCTCACATCTAGCTGTCTAAATCTTAA
Organism: Bungarus multicinctus; assembly: GCA_023653725.1. NCBI lineage: Eukaryota > Metazoa > Chordata > Lepidosauria > Squamata > Elapidae > Bungarus > Bungarus multicinctus. The sequence continues at coordinate 64,264,843 of CM042836.1, read as the reverse complement.
GATCTTCATCTGGAATCTCACCAAATGGGGCCAGATGAGCAGTTAAAAGAGGAAGGCATCTCTCATGGTGGTGCTCCCTTTGTGGAGTACCTTCTCTAAAGAATACCCATCTCTTCTGATATTATACAAGAACCTTTCCATCCATGCAGACATTTAAACAATGAACTGGTACTTCACTATATTTTGCTGCCAATATTTTCTTTTGCCTCTGCAAACCACATTTCAATTTGCATTTGTTGATGGAGGCCCAAGGGGCTGTGTAGTTCTTTTAATACTTTCTCAAGGAAATCCAGGGGTAACATTGTCAATTTAGCTGATCTGTGTTCCCAGTGAGCTTATATTACTGTTTTGTGTTTGCTCTGCAAATTGGATAATTAGCTTTGAGAAAAAGTATCACTTCTCACACATATGTAATGCAATATAAGCTCTTTTACATTTTTTGTAAATTAAAAACATCAGAAATACTTGAATTTAATTACATACATATAAAAGGAAAATGTTTATGTGTGTGTGTACCCATACAAATACACTCACAGATATAAAAACTGGTGTCTCTAGCACTCAGTGAACGTATATAATAAACTCTTTTCCCTGATTGTTAAAATTCTATTTCAAGAATACCCAGGTCTGTCATATCTGAGTTCAGGGCTGGATAAAGGTCAGCTGATGCCATAAACACAGCCCAACAATGGTGCTACCTTTGTTCTATGAGATGAAAACAAATATGATATCTGACACCTTCAAAGCAAACTTTTAAACTTTAGTCATTCACCACGCCAAAAAAACAATTCAGATTAAAGTCAATCACAGTAGATAGGAACAAAAAAGTTCAAGTAAGTTGAAAAAAAGAACCTCTGATGACTCCCTGGCCTTGGTGCTTTAGACATGTGCTTAGTTGATTTAAAAGATTAATCCAGACCAGAGGTCTCCAAACTTGGCAACTTTAAGACTTGTGGAGTTCAACTCCTAGAATTCTCCAGCCAGTTGAAGTCCACAAGTCTTAAAGTTGCCAAGTTTGGGGACTCCTTGATCCAGACCTTCCTGGATTGCAGAAATAGAGAAAACTGCCAGAAGGCAGCAGAGTTTTATCAGTTTTTAATCTCTGTTCTACCATCTAGTGATCATCCATTTCTTTGCAACCTAGATATCACAGCCCTTAAGTTAAAAACTACCATACAAGTTAAAATGATCATGCAAAGACCTCTGGAAATAACCTTTGCAGAGAAGCCCTTCACATTTTACCCCATCTCATCAAGTCTAGTCCCAACAATCATTCCATTCTGGATAATGCTTATGTCAGCGGAAGACAGCTACTGCTGACACAAAGATTCTTTGCGCCAAGAATGAGGTGATGGTAGACATTACGCCTCATGGTTGAAGTTGGCATCAACATGCAAAAACTATTTGCAGTTGGTTTTGCTGGAGATTCGTAATTCATCCTCCCAGTTGGAGACATACACTAATATGTTAGTCTCCTTTCAGTCTGTAAAGTCATTTTCTCCATGAGAAACAGTTTTTTCTTCTTTGAGTTTGTGGTGTTTGGATTGATGGTTTTTTTCATTCACCAAGATGTGTTCAAAAGGTGAATATACACTTGGAGGGGGTGTGAAAATGCCAAGTTTTTTCCTTATACATTCAGCTGAATATTAATTAGAAATCCTCAAATTAAAACTATCATTGTATCTCCTCTGTCACTAAATTGTGCATCCAAATGTAGTACATCCAAACTTAGTTTATTTAAATCTTTGTTTGCTTAAGAATTCATATTCTTGTTTGTATATAATACTAAGTCACAAACCACAATTTATAAAACAAAAGCCAAACCAACAGCAACATGGAAATCCAGCCATTATATGCTTCGTCTAGCTCTTGATTTGGCTTTTGTCAGAGTCTTGATAATTAAAATCTCAGTTAAATATTGATTATTTAAAAGAAAATTAAGCTAGCATTGATTTTTGTTTGTTTGATTTAATCACAGCTCTAAAAAACATATTCTATCTAAATCTGCAATCAAATTACAATAAACCCTCAATTTAATGGACTATTACTGCCCATTAGACTCTAATATGACAAATGGAATTTTATGCATACATAAAAGGATAAACAAATTTTCCTACTGCATTTGAAGTTCATCAGTAAACGAAGGCAAAAGCATCCATGGGTGGGGGAATAAAAATGGCAGCTTTGATTGCATGATTGAAGTTCTGCCCCTTATTTTCATGGGAACACAAGGAAAAAAGGGAAATGGGTTTTGCTTGCCCTACCACCATGACTTTTTGTTGGTGGAATCTCTGAATTGTGGGTTTAGTCTAGGTGAGATATATTCAGGGTTAGGAAAGCAGCAAAAATCTACAGAGAAATAGATGAGTTTAAATTGATACTAGGTCACTTATATTGCAATTGTTCAGCTTTGTGACGGGATACAAACCTTCAGGTCAAAAGCCAATTGCTAACTGAGCTTTTTAGGGGGAAAATATCTTCCATGTTATTGCATGATGACATTCCAAGACAAAGTTCCAATATTTCTACAATATATTCCAGTTCAACCTTTGCCTTTAGCTGTACAGCCTCTTAAATGAAACTTGTGTCAATGCCAATAAAAAAAATGTTACTTCTTCACTTACACATTGCAACAAATCTATCGCTTTCCCCCCCAAGTGCTATATGCAGTAGAGAATTTCTGGGTAACCATTTATTTAAAAAAAAAAAAGCCCTAAACATTAATGACCATAATGAGGGCCAATTGGGGATAATTAGACCTTAAGGGAACGCCTCTACAAAGTAAAAGTAAATGTCCAATAGATAAAATATAATCTTTATCATTTTTAATTTGCAAATTGCATATGATTCTAGGAAACTGAAAGAAATGGGATTTGGTCAACCCCAAAATTCCTAGAAATCTGACCCTTGAACTGATGATATTAGAAAGATCTAAATACTTTTTAAAAAACCATAATCAAAGAAAGAATCTGAAGACCTTAAGATTTATGTGGACATTCCAAGTTTCTTTATTTCTTTAACACAGAAGTTGTTGAGCCCAAACCCAAGAATGATATGTGGTGATTCTTACAAGATGAGTTCTCATATGAGTTTTCACACCTATAAACAAAACCTTGTCAGACTGAGGACTGTACTGTCTGCATCTACAATATACAATAGAGTCAGTGACTGACATGGGTGACCATAGAAATTGATTGATTGAATGATTGCTCTATAAACTGTTAGGAAAGTGCTGCCTTCACCCTCTTTCTGCCACATGTAACTTTTGGATTGAATTGCCTCTTATTCCCCTGGAATACCTCCTTCCATCACAGAGGTAGATAACATGAAGTTCACAAAACTATATGTGACCTTCAAAACGGTTGCCCATTTTCCCCAGGAGATAAAAGACAAAAACAATGGCCTATGTAGCTCAAAACTGCTTTTTCAAGAGGCAACTGGACTTTCTGTTTTTTCTTTGAAGACATTTTGCTTCTCATCCAAGAGCTGAAGAAAGAACTGAAGAAACTTCATGGATGAGAAGCAAAATGTCTTCAAAGAAAAAATAAAAAGTCCAGTTGCCTCTTGAAAAAGAAGCTTTTCGACAACCATGACCTGGATAACTGAGACTCTCCATAGACAAATATGTGGTAAGCGATCATATTAACTCTCCTTAATTATTTAAATACATTAGAGTTAAACAAAGTTTACTTTTTGTTTTATCTTCATCAGTCTTTCATCTTGATCATGTACCTACTTTATGGCACATGGCTCACCACTCCTAGGAAAAAATGCAATCCAGACTGTGAAAGAAAAGGTGCATTTTGACTTTAAAATAAAAGGGTAGATCTCCCATAAGGTTAGAAACCATATGGGAGCAGGCAGGCAAAAGAGACATGGTTTCTTCATAAAGAAGACTTGAAATGGGGAACATAATGTAGAGTGCAGGACCTCATTCTGTCAAGTGCTTTCTGACTTTTTTATAGAATAGAAACCAGCATTTTCTTCATCCTATATTCCACAGCATTACAATGAAGCACTAGAAAATGCCTGCTACTAAAAGATCTGCCTTTCACTGCTCTTCCCAGACATGGAATTATTAATAAATTCAAGCACCATCAAAAAACACTTTTCATCACTTTTACAAACATCCTTGCATGCAATAAAATTCTAAGAGAGAAATCAATGGATATAAAGCAGATAATGGCAAGCCCACTTCAGCTAAGAGCCTTTACTCATAATGTCATAACTGTGAATCCAATTTAAAAGTTTTGGTTTTTTTGTTAGTTTGTTTTTGGTGTTTATTCAATTATTACCAGCTGCCCAAAGTTATTTTGTACAATGCAGGTTAGCTGTACAAATATTTTATGCACTGCACACCAGAAGAACTAGACACAAGAACAGTTTTTTCCCGAAGGCCATCACTCTGCTAAACAAATAATTCTCTCAACACTGTTCAACTATTACAAAGTCTACACTACTATTACTGTTAATCTTCTCATCACTCCTTATCACCCATCCCCTCCCACTTGTAACTGTACGACTGTAACTTGTTGCTTGTATACTTACGATTTATATTGACTGTTTCCTAGTATGATTTGCTTATTGTACCCTATGACTATCATTAAGTGTTGTACCTTATGATTCTCGACTCTTGACAAATGTATCTATTCTTTTATGTATATTGAGAGTATTTACACCAAGACAAATTCCTTGTGTGTCCAATCACACTTGGCCAATAAAGTATTCTATTCTATTTAAATAAAAAATAAACCAATCAGCCCTTGGTAATTTTGATATTTAGTCTCTCCTTTGTTCTATTCTTTGTCCTGAACTCTGGTGTAAAAGGAGTTTTATATGATAGTCTTTCATATGTTTGCAGTGTAATATCATTTCCTAATTTGACTGTCTAAGATCTATCCTGATGAAGGGCTTCACCTGTGGCCAGCTATCATGCAGAGGTGTGTGACTACAGCTTGATGAATGTTATATACCAGGGCTGATGTCCCCTAGGAAGCCATTTTGCTTTCAAGGCTGTTTTATTCTTTGATAATAAGGGACTCTTATTTTGCTTTGAAATGGAGTTTTGCCATAGCTAAGCATGCACAGCTATGACAGAAACATCCATGTAGATATAAAATATTTGTTTCTTTACTATTCTGATCTTAAATGATCACATTGGCACAGTTGGTTCTGCCTTCATTCTGTGACCCGAAGTATATCAATGGAGTCTGAAAACGTGTTTTATTTTTGTGTGGTTTTACTTTTGCAACTCTTCTGAGATCTGAAGAACTTCGAAAGGATCAAAAGTGTAGTTGACTTCCTCTCTTTAATCCAACAAGCTATCTCTCTTTTTGGTTATTTTTCCTTGACTGAGGCAATATTTTCTTCAAGTTACACTAAATTTACCCTAAGAATTTGAAACAGGCTCTGGTGAACAAAAACAGAGTCGCAAGACTCATACTGCTCATGCAAATATCTATGTAGCCATTCCTAGATTGGTATGTGAAACATGAAATAGGATGTAACCCCTTGCTTCTATAAGTAATAGAAAACTCTGATTAAGACAGACTGATACTGCAAATTGTAAGGATAATTTGCACATATATCCACTAGTGATAAGACTCAGAAGCAGTATTTATAAAAATCATATTCTTCTGAGCAAGGAATTTGTGGCTTGTTTTATACATGCAAAACAAGGAAGAGTTTGTGAACATTTGTCTAAACATTAAAAAAATAAAAATTGGCTGGAGAGATCTAAACTCTCCTTTTTCCTTATCTCATTGTCAACTGACTGTCGTTTTGTTATTTCCTCCCCAAATTTACAAGAAATTCTTCTTTAAATTGATTTAGACATACTGAGATTTTTGCTTCCTTGATTCTTTAACCCATAGAGGCTTGACCCTCTACAATGCTTCGGCATGATTCGCCACGGCCCCTGGCTTGAACTGCACCAAAGGGACCGGCAGAGGGCTGGCTACTCAGGCTGCTTGAACAAAGGTTTCATCCCATCTGGGTGGGACCCTCAGGGTTGGTTGGCTCAGAGTTGACTGACAGGGGCTCTTGAGGTCACATGTGCAACCTTTAAATTCCCAAATTCGCAGCACTGGCATGATGTCTTGGAGTTCTGGAAGGTAGCCCTACTTGTGAAAGTCTTTAGGTGGTAATCATTCCTGTGGATACTTGGGGATTATGGGCTTTTGAGATGGAAAGAGTCTTCCATGGCATTTTAGAATTTAAAATAACAGAATTGGAAGGGACCTTGGAGGTCTTCTAGTCCAGTGGTTGCCAACCAATGGGCTGGGGACCACTGGTGGTCTGTGAAAAAAATTTGGTGGTTCGCAGAGAAATGTCACTCCCAATGCACCTCCCAAGCAATTAATCCAGGCTGTGCAGGAACACAAGGCTGAGCTGCCCACATAGCCCACGGGAACACAAGGCTTGCCTCGCTTGCATTGTGAACAACATGAGGTAGTGAGGGGAGGGGGAAATGGTGGAGGGGGAGAACTTGCCCCACTTGCCCCATGCGCCTCATCTGACCACTGGGCTGCTTCTTTTCGCTTTTTTCTTCTGCTTTTGGCTGCATGCAAGGAAAGCAGTAAAAGTCTTTCTTTCTCTCCCCCAAATTCTGCCAGGAATGTGTCTGTGGGACCCTGCAAGGCATCCTGCTCCAAGAGGCTGTGCCAGCAAAAACTCATTTCTGGCAGAGTTTGGGGGAGAGAAAGAAAGACTTCTGCTGCTTTCCTTGCATGAAGGAAAGACCTGGCTCTTTGAAGACCTGGCTCTTTGAGCAGGCCGGCCTGGGCTGAGATAATGGTTTTAATTTTGGTCTCCATGGTATTTAAATTTTAAATTGGGGTTTTAAGGTGGGGGGGTGGGATCTGTTTAGTTTTATTTATCAGCCAAATTGGTTTAATACTTTTTTAATTTTTGTATATTTGTGGGTTTTTAGATAGGCTGTACACCGCCCTGAGTCCCCTGGGAGAAGGGCGGTATATAAATTTGATTAAATAAATAAATAAATAAATAAATAAATGAAGCCAAAAGTCAGTTTCTCTCTCTCTCTCTCTCTCTCTCTCCCATTTTGGTAGGAAAATGGGGTGGGGAATTTTCCTGCAGACTTTTTTCCTGCAGCCACCATCAGTCAAAATTCACATTAGTGGTTCACGGGTTTTAAAATTATGAGTTGAGTGGTCCCTGAGGTCCAAAGGGTTGGCGACCCCTGTTCTAGTCCAACCTGCTGAAGCAAAAAAACCCTGTACCATTTCAGACAAACGTTTATCCTGTTTTGACCAAGGCTTTCCAAGACTATAATTAAGCATATTCTTAATTAAAACAACTCTTGTTTTATTTCAATGTTGGGAATTATGTTCATTTCCAGCCGGTAATGAGTCCCAAACAGTCCCTTCGAAATAAACACCCACCTTTCTCTCCTTTGAATTGCTACCAACAACTAGAGTGCCAAATGAACTACAAAAAACCAACTGAAGTACAAAGTCCACACAGAACGTCAAGGATTAATCAGAACAGAACGAACGACTTTGCTTCCTACAAAACTTTCATCACCTTTGCCTGTCCTTTATACCTTATGGGAGGGGCAATCACCTCCAAGCCTTATCCTGAGTCACCCTTTTTGTCTCAGCTGCTCTTGCTTTCTAGCAGCTCTGTATACACGCACTGGGAACAGGCTCCCCTTGTTCCAGAGGCTCCGGAGTCAGCACATAACTGCCAGATGGTCTTGGGCCCATCTCTGCATCAGATGCAGGACCCTCATCTGAATATTCTCCAGACTCCTGGAGTGGTCCCCGTTCTTCCCCACTGTCTGATTCCATTGCACAGGCTGCCAGCGAATCAGTTGTTCCACTGATTAATTGTTCTAAATGTCAGGAAATTTCTCTTTAGTTTTAGATAGCTTCCCTCCTTGATTAGTTTCTATCCGTTGCTTCTTGTCCTGCCCTCAGATGCTTTGGAGAATTCCCTCTTCTTTGTGGCAACCCCTGAGATATTGGAACACTGCTATCATGTCACCCCTAGTGCTTCTTTTCATTAAACTAGACATACCAAATTCCAGCAACCGTTCTTATGTTTTAGTGAATCATCACTGAAATAGTACCACTTAAAGACTTATACAATATATCAGAATGGCTTAACCTAATACCCTGGTAACCCTTTCAGCCTCACTTTAGACATCACCTAGTCCAAGGTTCTACATTTCATCTCTCATGCTATGGCTTCCTATGGGGTAATGTAAAGCAAGCTTGATGGATTTTTCAAAGCTGCTGCAAGAATATTTGTCAGGCTTGAAGAAAACCCTATTTATTCTTTCTATCATGAAGCTCTAACTGGGAACAAAAGAGGAACTCAAGAGAAAGGAAACATTCCAGCACTGAATAATGACATAAATCTAAAAGATCTAGAACTGATACATTTGTCCTAAGTTGCTTTTGAGCCATTGCTCTGTTTTGTTTCCTTGGTAGGCCCTTCCATGTGCCTGAAGCCATAGTCCTTCTTCAGATGGACACACACACACACACACACACACACACAAACATCAGGCCACCATCAGGTTGAACTATCTCCCAGACTAATCTGATGATGTCACTTTCAAATATAAAATTGGTTTCTGAACTAGATTATGTGATTCTCTGCCTCCAGTAGTCAATGTATGATAGGCTATATAACTTGTTATTACTGCAGGATAATGGACAGTTAGAGAAGGAAGACAATGAAATAAAGAGGCCATCCCATCACCCCCTGGATAATTATTTGGCCTCTAGGAGTTGATTAAGTACATCAAAAAGAACCAGCCTGGGTCTCTTGGTCTCTTTCCTTTAGTAACAGGTAATGATGAAATTTAATTAGTGAGAGAAGGCAGCTTTCACACTTAAGAAGTGGGCTGGAGGAAAACTGGGACATGCATGTGTAAAGAGAATAATGTAACAGTCGATAATGGTCCTTATTAAAACTAAGTTAATAAGCAGAGAGTTTGGCCTCTGCTCTTTACTGCAGGCTATTAAAGAAGTAAAAAGCAGATTGCACAAATATGATTCCATGTATTAATACTGAGAATCTTAGTTTGCTAGATCTCAAAGCACAAGTATAATTCCCTTATTTTACAATGGGGAAAATCATCAATTTCTTTATCTAAAACATTTTACAATGTTCTTTGAACAAAACTAAATTCATACATAAACAGAAGTCCTAAGTTCCCAGAAGTTTTATACAGGATTTTAACCTAAGATTTGCATTATTAAACTTGCATTATTAAACTTTGATCTGTTTAAGTTCCAGTGTAGAAACTAAAATTAATCTTCAGAGAGTTGAAATAACCAGAATGCTGAGGGCTCCTATTTACAAAAAAACACTGTAAATGAAAATTTGATTCTCCATTTTATTATTAATATGATTATTTTAGATTAAAATAATTAAATTTAGATTAAAATGTGCACAGCTTAAATGATGGGGCTGCCTCAATTTCACACCCCCCCCTTTCTTTTAAAGAAATACAAGTTTCTGTTCCTCTTGTTTGAATATACAAAGAATCAACAGAACAGGAAGTTCTAAATTCTATCATTGTTCATTATACTGGAACATATCTGAAAAAAAAAAAAGCATTGATTGTATCCAACAGTATCATTCGACTACCGGAAAGCTTCTACCACTTAGCAGAAAAATTATTTGTACAAGTATGACATTTGGCTGATTCCATTTGCATAAGTACTTGTTGAAGTGCCTTCCCTATACATTTATCACAGAACCAGTAGTGCAACAATTTCACTGTTTTTATCACTAGCATTACATTGGACACACACACACGCACACACGCACACGCACACACACACAACACACACACAACACACACACACACACACATAGCTTTATTTCTAATCCTCAGTTAGTATACTTGTATTCACCATGTACTCACATCACAATCCTATTTTTTTCCCAAAGAAGACCTAATCACCTTGCTGCTGCTGCTCTCCTCTTCTTCAATCACCACCTCTTTTCTGTCACTGCATAAAATCACTGATATTCATCAGGCACTATAAACCCCACCCCATGTCTCTGTTACCTAGTAATGATTCATTAATTATTCCTATTATTTCTGCTAAAATACAGAATGAGCAAAGAGTGCCGATTGGGCTTTTCCAGTTATGTCTTTCTACTTAGACTTGCTAACCCATGACTCTTGGAGATGTAAGGAGGAGAAAAAGCACCTGAAACTAATTTTTAAGGGGTCTAGAATTCAGTGTAAGATTCTGCATAGGTCAGTACCTGGTCAAGAACAGCATACAGCAAGCAATTTTCTCTTCACAAAATTCAGACCAAATCTGATTTTATATATGCTCGAAGTTCACACTCCAACTGACCTCTGCAGCTGATTGACCCAGAATCCTTATTACCCCTTAGATATGTTCTTTTTCCATTCACTGACTCTCAGTGCTAGAGGAATTGAGTGATTAGGTTTCACCCAGCATGCCACACACTGAAGATTAAGAAAGAGTGAGATTCTTCTCACTTCTAGCCTTGATTTTCTCTCAAGGGAATGCTCCAATCAAACTGTGATTACGTTATGTTCTCTGATGTTTTTTTCTTTTTTTCAACATTGCTCTATCTTGTACAATACATCCTTATATTTATTTTATTCTTTGCATCACTCAGATACTATGATTGGCCATTTGGAAATAAAATGTCTGGGTTCTCCCTGCCCATGCCTCCCTCCCCACAATACTTCTTTACAGTTTTGACTTCCTTCCTTTGTGTTTTCAAATGCTGCTGGATCAGAGAACATCTTAGCCATGTTTGAATATTTTAGTATTTTAGTAGATTAAAAATAACCCTAAATGGCCTTTGGAACATAATTTGGATTTTTTTTCTCAGGGGAAATGAGAGAAAACAGTTTGAATATAATGTCATTCTGTATTGACATCACTTAAGAATGTCAGTGAGTCTCTAGGTGTTTTGGAGATACTCAAAAGCCTGTGGGTTCTTAACTGTGATATTTCTCATCCAGAATGTTAGGACCAGAAATAACTTAAATTATCAGTAGTTTCACATTTCAAAACTGAGCTTCTTAAATTGGAAATAATTATTGAAGGATAGTCATGGCTATCATAGGCTGTGTCTTTTTGGTCCTTCTGCCTTCATACTAATATTGCTAACTGGGAGGAAAAAGCAAGTCATACACAGAATCCTTCCCAAAGTTAATATTGTTAACTCATTAATTTTAAAAGTTTTTTTTTTTAAAGCTTAGTAAAGTTAAAAGATTTTATCTCCATAATGCACGTTGCTATCTCCTGCCCTCACTACTGCTTATTTCATTTTTTCCCCTTTTAGTTTTAAGTCCCTTTTAGTTTTAGTTCTAACTCCAAAAGACTCTGGGAAGTTTACCATATTGAAAATAATATATAATTTACAGAAATACAACTGTCTGAAGAAAACCACATAACTCTCTCCCCCAGCTCAATAAATCATCAGGAGCTCCACAAATACTCCTGTCCAGACCTTAAGAGATTTCTGAAACACTTGGAGAGTAGAAACTGTGCATACCTCCAGGGAAATGGTGTTCCAGAAGGCAGGAGTTGTGTCAAAAAAGGCACTCTTACAAGATGACAACATTTCATTAAGGTGACCTGGAGTGCACCCACTCAGCCTAAATGCACTGAAAGGGCAGAAATAACTGGTGTCTATCTTTCAGATAAACAAATCCTATTCCAAGCAGGGCTTTACAGTTCTTTACAGTTCTCAGGCACCTTGAGAATTGCACCCAGAGGTCAACCGGTGTCAATGCAACTCATGTAATAACGATATTAAGGCTTAGTGAGAAGCATCCAATAATGCTTATGCTGTTGTATTTTAAAGCAGCTGCAGCTTCTGGATGGTCTTTAGGGGCTGCCTTTATGGGGCACATTACAATAATCCAATTATGGGGTCCACTGGGGCAGTAAAAAGAAACCCTGACAGCCTTATCTAAAACTCTGTTTTTTACAAACTCCAAGTCATCTAGCAAGAATTTTTTGCATCCATTTCTAAAAATCCATGTCTCCCAATCTGGGATAGAAATGAAGATCCAGACCATAATTACAGATAGGGAGTTGGAATCAAGAAAATGTAGAGAAGCCGCTGTAAGTGATTCAGAGTAACTTGAACACCATTGGCGTTGACAAATCACCGTCAATCAATTGCAAAAGGCAGCTTTGCTTGGAACAGCTGACATTCTGCGACAATACCTTTAACACCATCAAACATCCACATCTGCCTATCTCAGGCCCTTGGGAATGACTTGATAGGTGGATAAAAATTCCAAAGGCAGACTGAGCATCTGGTTGACTATGTGATGAGCCATAATAATAATTATAAAAAGTTGCATTCATATTTGATCATACAAGAACATTTTAAAGGGTTGAAAGTGGCTTTTGGATCATTTCTGGTATTACTAGGCAGAAACCCCCCCCCCTGAAAAAATAGCTACTTATAAAAAGTTCAATAATTTCACCTAACTATCACTCCTATAATCCATGAATAAAACAGCACACTTGCAGCAATATGTTGGAGTCGATGCTTTCCAATGCATGGTGCTGAGCACAAGTACAGAAATAGTAATTTTGCAATGGGCCCTTTTTTTGGCCAGATCTGAATCCTGCTTATGTGAAAACAGCAGATGCTGATATTTTGGCACTGTCATCTATATTACAGGTAGAGAAATAACATTAAATGAACTAATCCATGTTCAGGTCCTGGGGCTTACAGACTGAGCCATATCTGAGTTTATGATCTTGCAAGGTTTACCATAGATTCAGGGATATTTTTCTATTATATTCAAGGCAGAGAGTGTGATGAATCCCCCAGAGGCTTCCCCAGATGTCAGCTAGGAGGAAGATGAACCAGTTCCAGGCAAGTCTGGAGGGGAGTTGGTTAATGGCTCCAAGCAAGCCGCCTGAGAGGAATTTGGCTCAAGCACAGCTGCAACAGGATAGCTCTGAGGCTTCAGGTGGAGAAAGCATGCAGCTGCAGCCAATCAGTGATGAGGAAGGGGAACTGACTTCTGAACCGATCCAAGAACACACAGGACAGAGAATAGGCAGGAGCAGCTCATGTCAGCCAGACTACTCACGAGGAGGAAGCCTTGCCCTCCTTGAGGGGCTGCATAGAAGCTGGCTATTTAGCACAGCAGACAGATGGAAACGATGCTGGGAACAATGTGTTTGTTTCCTAGATGTGTGTTTTCTGGTCGTCGTGATTCTTGCTTCGCTTTGGGTTGACACTGTGCCTTGACTTGGATTGGACTTTTTTCATCTTGTGAACCCTCTTGTATTGTGGATTTAATTTTGCCTGGTGGCTTATTTTGATTGGAAAACTTTCAAGAGCCTAGTGGGTTCATTGGCCATTGCTCTGTGGACTAACATAGGTCTGCTTGTGGCTGGAGTTAATTGGGACAGTTCTGCATTTATATTAATAAACCCACTAAACCACAGGTGTGTGTGTATGTGTGTGTGTGTGTGTGTGTATGTAAGTGGAACAGCACAGAGGGGCTGTTCTACCATGGCGTTGTTGGAGGAAAATGCTGTGTTCATTTGTTGTGCAATCTAACCTGTATCTACCGCAACTTGCCTACTGTCCTCAGATGCAGTAGTAATTTTTAGGTGCTTTTTTCAAGAGGCAACTGGACCATCTGGTTTTTTCTTTGAAGACATTTTGCTTCTCATTCAAGAAGCTTCTTCAGCTCTGACTGAATGGTGAGGAATGGAAGGATTTATACTCCTTGCTGACAGCTAGTCATTTGCATTCTTTTAGCAGAGTCACCTGGAGGTTTATCTGTGTCATCAGAGTCACCTGAATGATGCAAATGGGTTTGGAGTCTTCTTGGAACTGTTGAAAAGACTGTGTTGTGGATCGAAGATAGATGATATCATATCCCGCCCCCTCTATTGAGAGAGTGCTATTCAATTTTGACATAAATGGCCTATTTAACCTCTCTTTCAAGTCAGCGATCCTCTCTGTCCAAAATATGGACTTTGTTGTCTTCAAAAGAGTGGCCTGTATCTTTCAAATGCAGATGGACTGCTGAATCTAGTCCTGATGTGATTGTTCTCCTATGTTGCGCCATGCATTTGTGAAGTGGTTGTTTCACTTCCCGAATGTACAGATCTATAAAAGGTTGCACAGTTTTACAAATGTCTGTACATTACAGATCTGTACACCGGGGAAATGAAACAACCACTTTTCAAATCCATGGCACAACCAGAGATGGTATTCAGCAAGTTCTGACCAGTTCTGGAGAACCGATAGCAGAAATTTTGAGTAGTTCAGAGAACTGGCAAATACTACATCTGACTGGCCCCACCCCCATCTATTCTTTTTCTCCTGAGTTCCAGATGATCGGCTGGGTCTTCTTTTGTTACCCTGCACAGGTGAACGGAGCTGGAAAGTAGGTTAGTGGGGTGGGGAGGGAATGGGGATTTTGCAGTAACCTTCCCCTGCCACACCCACCAAGCCACGCCCACCAAGCCACACCACACCCACCAAGTCACACCCACAGAACCAGTAGTAAAAATTTTTTGAATTCCACCACTGTCTCACAACATAGGAGAACAAATACATCAGGACTAGATTCAGCAGAGGAGAACAAACAGTCAGAACTGAAGAAGCTTCTTGGATGAGAAGCGAAACAACTTCAAAGGAAAAAAATCAGAAAGTCCAGTTGCATCTTGAAAAAAGCACCTTTGGGATAACTATGACCTGGATGATTGACAATCTCCACAGACATTTTGTTCCTGATGCTGCAATACATTCCAACTACACTTCAATCAATGGAGAAAAGAAATGTTCACTTTGGTCTCAGGAGCCAAACTATATCAAGCCAAGGCTGGTTCCTTTGAATCCAGCATTATGCAGAATCCAACACTACATATCATTAGAATATGGATGCCCATATTAAAAAGATTGAGTACGTGGTTAACAACATAATAACATTTTAGAATAACATTTTACTCACTCCTTAGCAAGCTTCCTTTTGAAGCCTTAGAGCTATGTAACTTAAAAAACAAAGAAACAAGGAAGATGTTTTTTGGAACTATTTGCTAGGCAATATTGGAAAGAGAAAATGGAGAAAAATCATAGCATCATATATTGTTAAATCCCAAATAGGGGAAAATGCATTTTGTTTTTCTTCTTTGGGTGTTAAACTGTTAAAATGTCATGCATGTTGCCTCTCCATAGCAGGCTTTACTTAACATCTTCTCATTTATCTACTAAATGTGTATGGATCCCAGCCCCCTGCATTATCCTGTTATCTTCTCTGCTCATTTTATGGAAATGCATGATTATTTTTTTCTTCCGGAAATGCAGCCATGTGTTATACTTACTTTATATTAAGAAAGGTTCAATCAAAATAGTAAGGCATTTTGTAGTACCATTAATCTCTATTCAAAAGATCTTAAAATAATTATTTTTATTTTTATTTAAAAAAAACCCCTTCCAAATACCTCCTGGGAAAAGTCTCTGGATTGCAAAATCGAAGGGAGTCCTTTTTCCTTTGTCCGTGACAGTTAACAATGGGGAAAAAATATTAACTAGTTGTAGCCTGAAAATGGGATCTGCTTTAAATCTGCAGACTCAGATGTTAGTTCATACAGTCCTTGACATTCAGCATCTGTGAAAGCCTCTGGGGCTCATCTTCAAAGGTGCACTTTGCGTGTTTGCCGGTATGCTGCTGCAGGAGATATCCTTTTAGAACTGCACTGACAGAACATAGATCACAAACAGGACAGGAGATGTGTCGGATCAGAAAAGCCTCACAGGCTTAGAGGAAAGCTTTGAAGACGTGGAAACTAAGATCACATATAGCTAAAGGACTAACAATGGCAATCTCCAAACTACGCCAGCAGCTACAGAAAACTCTTTCTAGAATTATTGTTTGGAACAGGGTGAAGAGGACAAACACATGAAAGTAGCAGGACAACAACAACAACAACAAAAAGCACCAAGGCACATTAAAGGTTGCATGAGTTATGGAGGCTACACCAGGGGTGGGATTCTACCAGTTCGCACCTGTTTGGTTGTTAAAATTCTAAGCAGTTCGCAGAACCAGTTGTTAGAAGAAATTACTGGCCTAATCCTATAAGGAAGGCAGGAAGGAAACATTCTGGTGTTGCTTACAGACACTGCCTCTCCATTAACCCTTATTACATTCTTGGCAGGATTAGACTTCTTGTCTCTGGAACTTCTCTGGAGTTTTTTTCCCCTCCTTTGCTGGTACTTTGCTTGTGTGGAGTGACCATTCAAAGTTATGGCACTGAAGAAAGTGACTTATGACCATTTTTCACACTTATGACTGTTGCAGTATCCCCACAATCATGAAAGGCCAGGCGAGGAGATGCATGCCTTGATGTGAGTGATATTGAGTTGGCCACGCCCAGCCAATAACATGACCAAGCCATGCCCACTACCTAAGCCACGCCCACAGATTCGGTTGTTAAAAAATTTGAATCCCACCCCTGGGCTACACATAATAGCAACAGTACCCAGGATAGAGTTACAGCCTTGCAACTTATAGGCAGAGAAGACACTGAGGTATTGTTAAGAAGCTGACTCAAACAAGGAAACTAGGAGGGCCAAAAAAAAAAAAGAGCCAGTTAAGAGGGAGATCTTTTTTCCTCTCAGCCAAATGGGCATGGAAGAAAAAGATTTCTCAGATATATTTCTTTGAGGTACTGAAAGTTCTAAATCCAAATCAGCTTGCTGCTTTCAAATCAAAAAGCTCCACCACAGGGCAAAGGATGTAAGTGCATGGAATAATGATGAGGCTTTTCAAACTTCTAGATTTTTTTACAACCCAATAAAGAAAGCATAGTTTACTATCTATCTGACTTTTAATCTGCACTCTCCTGCAAGCTACTCCCCCGTGGTGCAGTCCCGAACTTTCCTATTTCCTAACCCAGCAGTACAACAAATATAACTTGATGATCACCTACAAGGCTTTAATGTTGCATTATGGCACTAGCAGAAAATGGACCTTGAGGGAATGAAAACAAACTTAAGACTATTCACCCAATTTAGTCTCACTGACATGGACTTAATGAAGGTATTGCTGGAGGAGATCCCTGTTTCTTTGCAAAGGCAAAATAATTGTTGCTCAGTAAAGTGTTGCTTTTCTAATCTCACACTTAACAGGGGAGGATTAACAGTCCCAGCACAACCCCTGGTGATTTATAAAATGGTAAATGAACTGAGGAGCCAGTGAGTATTTATTCTGGGGATCATGATGATATGATACTATAAAAAGAACTGGATTGGAGAATTTTGCATGAGTTAGAAATCAGAATGATCTAATATGCTCCTACGGGCTAATTGGGTCCATTCCAAAGATAAGTATCAGGAGAGAGAACATATGGTTTGCTCCCTAGCGTAGGATGTAGCTGCCAAAATGAATGTTAATTCCATGAATCCAAAATCAATTTGGATATCCTCCATGATTTGCAGTTAAAATGGTCTTCCAAAACTGATAATGGGACTTCAGTGAGTATTATTACTGGAAAGACAACACCCCCAAACAGTAGAATCTGTTTAGAAATAGGAAGAAAAAATGTACATTGTCCTCTGGTGTCTTGATTAAATTATGCATGGCTGTTCCAAAATAAATCCAGTAAAGCACAGGAATAGGGATGACTGCAGACTTTATTGTTTGGGGGAAAATAAAATTTCAAGTATTTAAAAAGGAGGACAATAAAAGAAATGCAGGCAGATCTTAGGACCAAGCCAAATATCTAATGTTGTATTTCAACTGCAACAAATGATTTTTTTTCATTGTTCTCAAAGATTTGAGATGCCCAGCTAGATACTGACTGTGCTACCTCCTTGAATAACAATATCCCCACACGGTGCTGCAAATGATTTGGAAACTTTCTCAAGTTTCCAATAACGTTATGTAATAAGATGAGATAGGTTTCTGTTAAATATATGCACATAATATTGGCCTTCTTATCCAGCTAGAATAAATTGTAGAGTTCTCTGAATTGCCAAAACAGAAAAAAATGAAGAGGAGGTAAAAAGAAGTGGGATATATCAATCAGACGGTGATCTGAAACATAGTTCCAAATTAACCACGCAGAAAAGTAAATGTTTTTGAATGACCTTCACAGACTCCAGATTTGAATATTACTGTTGAAAATTTGTGGTAAGGTCACAAATCTGCAGTGTATGCAAGGAGACTCACAAATACTCCTGATTCAGACAAGTGGGAAAAATTCCAACAGCAAAGCCTAAAAGTGTCTTATTTGACAAAAGGAAATGTTTGCAAGCTACTATTTCCACCAAGGGAGATATTGCAAATTAAGGACTAAAAGGGATCATCCTCATT
Source organism: Bungarus multicinctus (assembly GCA_023653725.1). Lineage (NCBI taxonomy): Eukaryota > Metazoa > Chordata > Lepidosauria > Squamata > Elapidae > Bungarus > Bungarus multicinctus. Next base: position 64,246,506 of record CM042836.1, on the reverse strand, counting down.
GTTTTGTTCCTTTGAATCTGTAAACAATTGCCCATAAACACTAAATGTTCATTCAAATTTGCAGAAAGATGATGCAGTTAATAGTTCCCCTCTCTTGCTACAGCAGCAAGAATTATGATCTGAACTTTTGTGGAAATTGTTTGCTTGCAAAATGCTGGCATTTTGGGGAAGGGGGAGGGTGGCAACTAGAAATGGTTTTTATACAGAAACACAGAAAGGTGACTTTACATACATACAAGTTAAATTAATCCCCATTATAGCAGTTCATCAGTTTTTTTGTATTTGCAAATGGCCAAACACATACAACAAGCAGGGAACTAAATAGGAATACATGTGAATGTATTGCTTTTCCCTATAAGAAAAGTGAGGGCAGCCCATGGAACAAGCCATGATTGTGTGCCACATTTTGTCCTCTTCTATTCGATTAGGAGGAGGAAATACCCATTGTTCTTTGCCCATTCCCCATATTTTGGAGTTGGCAGAAAGGAGGATTGGAGAGCAAAGTGTTTTCAAGGGACTAGGTAAAAAGGTAAAAGCCAATTTTAAGAGAATTTTTGAATTCATTTAAACATAAGTTGAAGGACAAATTGGCTTATCGATTGGGACTGGAGTGGAAGCCTAAGCCTAGAGAGGGAATAGTTACAGTCTCTCTCTATTGACTTATATAAATTATACTATACATTTCATTTGCTTTAGATGCATTGATTGGATTGCAACATATTGCACGTCAGTGTTTGTAGTAATAAAGTGAGATAAAGTAATGGGCCTAAATAAAATAGCACCCTTGTATTGAAACAAAGAGTTGAAGAAATCATATCTGAGACAATCACATTCTTCTACTCACTATAAAAATGTTGAGTTATTTGTTAATTCCTCACTGCCTTAGTTAGCATTTTTGTGGTTAATACTTTTGCTATCTTGTTTCTACTCACAACATCTTTGAGTGTTTCTAATGTCTAAATGATTCTAATTGATCCTAGACCTTTTGTTTCCGTGAAAGATGTACTTGAATAAGGGGCTTGTGATCTGATCTCCCAAATTCTATTTCACCATGTTTCGGATGAGTAAATACTTGAAGAGCTTTGGTTAAAGAATAAGCCTGGTTAAATATGTTTATTAAGGGAAGAGGTAGAATAAATGCCATTTTAAATGTGCTTGTATTGTTCTTTAAATGCTGAGAACAATAAAGCAGGAAAGTCTTTGCGATGGCAGAGCGAATCTCACAATCTCACAATACGCATAAGAGCTTGAAAGCTTCCCTCCCACAGAGCCAGAATACGGCCTTAATGCTAGTTCCATAATGCTAAGCAGAACAGATGTGCATGTAATTTGGTTCTAAGCATGGATAAGCTGGCACAACAAACCTTGTGATGGTGATATTCATTTTTTGTTTTTATATCTGACATCATGCAAATATCCTGGGAGGATTTTATCATAACTGAAGTATTCCACCTCCATTGATCATGTTCTATCATCAATGGCCTGTTTTCATGAGTCCCTTGTCCATAGTTTGTTTTCCTTAAAGACTCTTAAAATGTGTATATGTGTGTGAGAAAAGAGGAAAGAAAAGTATTTGTGTGTCTGTGTGCACATAGACACACAGTGTCTATATGTTTGCACTGTACATTGTTGGACAAAGAGAAATTACATCTGCAAATCTTGGGCTTCTCGAAGTCTGTTCATATCTGTGTACGTAAGTGTATATGAGTCCATCCATTCAATTATGCAAACTGGATTTCTCTGGTGTTGCCCAAGCTTTCCACGTGTATGATTAGATATAAGATCATTTATCACTTAATTATTGTAAATTATTTGTTGTCCACTGATCAGATTCTATACAGTTTATAATATTAAAACATTAAAGCATTGCATTTCCATAACCAAAATTAAAGTAGATATTAAACCAAAATTAAAGTAGATATTAAACCAAAATTAAAGTAGATATTATTCACTGTTTCCAATTAACAACTGTTATCTTTGATTGCTATAGAGAAGAAATAATTTTCACCAATTTCAAAAAGGATAAAAATGAGGGAGCTAGCCCAATCTCCAGGGGGAAGCTGTGCTAATGTACATTATGGATGCTACCATAGCAAAATTCAGCCTTCTCCTTCAAAGGATGGACGTTTTAAAGATCCTGTGGTGCAAATGCCTGCTTTGCTTTGACAATGAACTTAGGTATGTGTGTGTGCATTATGTTTTGTGGTCGTTTTGCATTCCTCATGGTAATTTTAGCAGAAGCATGTGGGCATTCAGGCTAGGCCAATACCATCTACAACAAACTGTAAAAATGCCAGCGTGCCAACTTATGTGCCAATAACATTATGTTCTGAAGTCTGATGCAATTTTGCAAATCTTCATATTTCTTGTTGATGTTATCATAAGCACATCATCAATGTTCTCCTCTCCTTGTCTTTCCCAGATGCCACTGAGCAGCTAAAATCTTCAGCTTTTGTAGGGAGGTCCGCTAGGACAGGGAAGCTGTTTGGCTTTTGTTCTATTCATGTAGTGCCCTTGAGAACAGTGTCATTGTATATTAAGCCAACTATCTCTACCCTCTCCTGTATTCATTTCCACAAGAAGAAGATGAAGTTTAAGCATGAAGCTCTGCATGTGTGCAAGCAGGTTATCATCAGCATGACTGAGTGCCAAGAGAACAACAAACGGAAAAGGGAAATTCCATCCCTAAAAATCTGAGCATTAGAAATAAGCTGGCAGCTGTGGTTGTAGCAGTAAAATCATCTAGGAAAGCTAATTCTTCACAATATACACTCTGGAGACGTGCAGTCGTATTATTACAGAGAGCTCTTAGGTAAGAAAAGGCATTTTAATGCAAGCTTGCAGGAGCAATAAAAGCAAAACCAAATCCCAACAGCATTGATCAAGGTAAGGGGAGAACTCTGATTCCAGCAAAATGACTTTTGTGGTGTTAACTTGGTGGTGTATTAATTGAACATTTAAATCACTCTGCCTTCCATCCAAAAGAGAAAAAAACCCACACATATCCAAATTTAACAGGTAAATGTGAAGTTGTGTGTGTGTGTGTGTGTGTGTGTAAATGTTGAGTGAAAAGACACAGAAAGTAAGAAGTTTAAAGATTTGATGAATGAGAACTGCATAGTTTGGTTCTGAACATTTCAACCAAATGCTGGATTCAGTTACTCATTCTTTCCTCCAGACTTGCCCTACTTTTGGTCTTGATTCAGCCATGTGCACCCCAAACAAGCACCATGATAAAGGTCAGAAATTAAATGAAGCTACTTAAAATCAATAGAACATGTTCCTTTTTGACTTCTAATACTATCATCAGATTAAAGCTAGGCTGTATCTCAGGCTCAGGTAAGATCATGTCAGCTTAGATTTTGGGCAAAACAAATCATTTGGGGAACCTTGTTATTCAAATATAAAGTCTGAGTCTGTTTCATAGATCTTGCGTCCACTGTATTCCCATTGTGATCAGAGCTAATATACCTGCATCTGATAAACGCCATTCGTAATGAGGAGTTGCAGTATTTTTTATTAAATGATCAACTTAGTATAATACTAAATGATACTTGGGTATAATTATATAGAACGCTTAGGGATACAGAAGTTAAGTTTTCCAAGCTCTTTACCATGTTTAACCATGGAATTTAATCATTTATTTTTAAAAAATCCACCCTCACCAAAACTGGCAGGACAAGCTACAATTGTGTGTGTGTGACCCCTCGCACATACCTGCTGGTTGTTTCCAGCTCTAGGGGGCGGTGCTCATCTCTGTTGCAAAGCTGAAGAGCCAGCATTGTCCAAAGACATCTCCATGGCCATGTGGCTGGCATGACTAAATGCCAAAGGCGCATGGAACGCTGTTACCTTCCCACCGGGAACACTGGGACAAGTAATAGGAGCTCATTCTGTTACACAGTGCTAGGGATTTGAACCACCAAACTGCCAATCTTTCTGATCGACATTCCACTGATCTTAGCCACTGAGTCACCGTGTTCCCCCGTGTTCCCTCCCTCCCTCCCTCCCTCCCCCCCTCTATCTATCTATCTATCTATCTATCTATCTATCTATCTATCTATATATGTTTTCTTATGTTTCCACAGGTATTTATATGTGTGGTATTTAGGTTTCTTCAGGTATTTTCCCACGTAATATTTGTGCTTTTATTATAGCGACGTTTCAGCAGAATCTCATCTGCCATCTTCAGGCTTTTTAATTTTTAATTTTGTGTGCCAGGCTTGGGTTAGATGGCAGATGAGATTCTGCTGAAATGTCACTATAATAAAAGCACAAATATTACATGGTAAATCTTGGCATGTTCGGGTCTTTTCCCGTGTAAGATTGAGAGTATCTTGGCAACATTTCAATGAGGTCCCACTCGCCATCTTCAGGCTGGTGCTTTCGACTTTGTGCTTGTGCGAGCAAAGCGTGATCGGAGCTGCCGTCTCCTTATATATACTGATGGGGAGGTTGGTTGTGTTGTCATTTCATGAATGGTTGATGGCGGGAGGGAAAAAGAGAGGGAGGGAGGGGGAAAGAGAGAGAGAGATAACAACATAGAGTTCCCAATTCACCCCTGAGCTATAGATATTCTTTTCTACTAAAACTAATCATTGCCTGGTAATGTAAAAATATTGCCTTCTCTTGCTCCATGGCACTTCAAAATGCCATACCTCTCTCTCTTCCACCTTCCTAGCCTTCCATCTTCAGTCTCAGTATAGGGGATTAATTGGAGCCCCCCAAAATTAGAGCGTCTCATTGAACCAGAAGTTTGATTCTGTAGGTTTCTCCTCCAAGAGAAAGTAAATGAGTTGGTTACCATGGCAGCCGGACAAATTGGACCCTATTTCCCAAGCAACTGGTCCATTGCTTATGAAAAAGTTTGTTTGTTGAATGATGCAAATCTGTATAGAATTGCCACTTTTCAAAAGAAATCTCTCCTCTCTTTTGTGTTTGGTTTCAATAAAACAAAAAGAAAGAAGAAAATTGCCTATGCAATTAGAAGGGTGGCAGCAGCTGTTTTTCTACCATCACCATGTAATGTTAAGAACATGCAGATATGATAATAGCCCTCCTTTATCAGTTAAAGCCCATCTTTCATTTTGTTTTCAAGGTGGCCAACCAGATGTGTCTGGAATGCTCACATGCAGGAAGTGGAGACATACCTTTATCTTGTTCTTTGGTGTAAAGGGTCAGGGAAATCAGGAAACCCAGGCAGTTCAAGTGGGTATAAAGAGTCATTGCAAGCTGAAACTTTCTACAAGAATCTGAACTAATGGCCAAAGCAATTGGTAGTAGATAAGAGTCAAAGGAATTCAAGGTGGGCTGGGCTTAGGTCTCTTGTGGGCACAAAGTGACTCATGACTGATGGCACATTTGACCCCTCCTTTGGGCTCAGCCTAGTCACCTCCTATACTCGCAACTATTATTTAAAAGAGAACTTCCATAACTTGCAGGAGATATTAAATTTTGAAACCAACAGCTCTTGACAGACTTTATTAATTTATGTAATTCCTTACCATCACCATGGCTTATTGTAAGGGATGTCCCAGGTTTATTTTGTGCTGTATGAAAAAGTGTTTTCTTATTTTTCTAAATCTCATTGGATTGGATGATCCTTGGACCTAGATCTTTCAGAGAGGATGAAATCTTTTCCCTATTCAATATCTCCATGACATGTTCAATGTTATATAGCCTGATCAAGTCTTCTCTCAGTAGTTATTCAAATCTTCTGCCCATTTTGATTACCCTTTTCTGCCCTTCAGCTTCATTCTAATGTAACTACTGGAATGGTATGCTACATTCCACCTTCAGATATAATCCAGATTTATATAAGGATATTAAAATGTTAGCAGCTTTATTTCTAGTCTTTCTTGTAATTATCACTAACATAGAAGTTTCAGTGCTTCTGCTAGCTGAGTTCATGTTATCACTGAGCAACCTATGATAGATATAATTTTTTGTCTAGTAAATTATAAATAGCTGAGACCCCATATACATATACATATATACATATATATGACTTTGGCCCCATTGAATATCACTTTTTGAAACAGAACCACATTTGTCATTTGGTTGACCACTCAGTTTAAGGAAATCCATTTTAAGATTTTCACAATTTTTTGGTTTTTTACTATCGTGGACAGTTTTACCACTCCAGCTTTTGTCAAGGCAAGATAATTTATGAATGTTGAAAAACACTAGTCCTAACCCAAATGTTTGAAGGTCACCACTTCATTCTCATAATTGAAGTGAGGAATGATCATTTATTCCCATTTTTATATTTTCTTAACCAGTTAGAAATCTATAAAAAGATAATTCCTCAATTTATTCAAGAATCATAGATGAAAATGCAATAACTTCAGAATCACTTCTATCCTCATGTATCTTGACAGTTTGGGAAAAAAAAACCTCCAGGTTGATAAGGCAGAATTTATCTTTGCAAAATCTAAACTGATTTTAGTTCAATAGGTTTGTTTCTGCATGTGCTTAGTTATTTTTATCTTTTCTTTTTTATGCCAATGGTTATTAATTCAATCAGACAGTGAGCACCCCAGAATCTAAGTGCTATTTTTTTTTTCAAACAGAAGGAGGGAAAGAATTTTGTGGCACATTTAATGTAACTTGGAGTCAGCCTCATGCATCTGTTTGGTCGGAGATACTATATCAATTTTACCTTCTAAAATCACATGCTTTGCAGTTTCTCAGACTATCTATTTCCAGATCAACTTCAGAGAGTTGAAAATCACTGTGGACTGTCATTTAACACACTATGGTAAGTCTGGACAGAAATAGAATACAGAACATTGATCACTGACTTAACTGTAAACATCTTAAAGGTATTCTTATCCCTAGTAGATGTTTAGGAAGTGAGTAATTATTAATATTAATAAGATAATAAAAGATTGCTACAGTTTTACTCTGACATCATACTCTTATCTACTCCTATAACTATATCTGCCTATATTTTGCATATGCAGAGTTCAAATACTATAAAAGAGGACCTGACCTGGAATGCTCACATTGCAGCACTGGTCAAAAGGGCCCAGCAGAGATTATACTACCTGAGACTTCTCAGAAAACAACAACTGAATGAAAAACTGCTGGTGACCTTCTACCGCTGCACGATAGAGAGTATTTTAATTTACTGCACCTCTGTATAGTTTGCCAGTTGCACAGTGGCAGATAGGGCAGCACTCCAGAGGGTTAACATCATTGCCCAGAAGATTATTGGTTGCCCTCTCCCCTCTTTGAAAGAGCTTTATAGCTCCTGCTGCCTTAAGAAAGTTCAAAACATTCTCAAAGATCCATCTCATCCTGGGAACCCTTTTTTTTTTAACTATTACCATCTGGCAGATGGTACAGAATAATAAAAACAAGGACAAATAGGCTGAAAAACAGCTTCTATCCCAGGGCAGTAGCTCTTTTGAATTCTGCTGTATAGTGCAATACTGGTGCGGTGTCAGGGGTTTTCGGTTCAATGTGTGGAGGGTGAAGGATATGTGTTTGTGTTTAATTCATGATCATGGTCATGATATGCACTGAAGATGGTGTTTGATTTTGTTGTATGAAGTGCAATGACAATAAATTAAACTAAACTAACCTAAATTAAACTATTGGAACTGATCCTGCTAGAAAAGTACAGATGAAAGATAGCATGAAGTAGCAAAGAAGAGAACTGTGCTTTGTACATTTTAAGATAATGATTCTTTTCTACATGTTTAATTATGTTGGTGTTTTTCCTTGTTCTGGCTCAGCACATATCAATTGCTTATATTAAGATTAGATTATAATTTTCCAAAACAGGATCATATAGGCATGGAAGTGTGCATTTAATTTTTATTCTGAACTCCTCTGAAGTAGCCTTCCTTATATTCTATAAAAATTGAGCGTTAAACTATTAAAGGAGGCTGTACCAGATAAATACAAGTGCCTTATATCTTAATATCTTATGAATGAATGAATTCTTTATTGGCCAAGTGTGATTACCATAAGAGGAATTTGTCTTGGTGCACATGTTCTTAATATACATAAAAAGAAAAGATACATTCATCAAGTATCATAAGGTACAACACTTAATAAAATCATAGGGTACAAATAAGCAATCACATCATACTAGGAAACAGTCAATATAATCATAAGAATATAAGCAAAAAAGGAACAGTCACACAGTCACAAGTGGGAGGGGTTGGGTGATAGGAGTGATGAGAAGATTAATAGTAATTGTAATGCAGACTTAGTAAATAGTTGGACAGTGTTGATGGAATTATTTGTTTAGCAGAGTGATGGCCTTCGGGAAAAAAACTGTTCTTGTGTCTAGTTGTTCTGGTGTGCAGTGCTCTATAGTGTCATTTTGAGGGTAGGAGTTGAAACAGTTTATGTCCAGGATGTGAGGGGTTTGTAAATATTTTCACAGTCCTCTTTTCGACTTGTGAAGTATACAGATCCTCAATGGAAGGCAGGTTGCTAGTAATCTTATGGCTTAATGCCATAAGGATCTATATGGAGAATCTGGGATGAGGTTAGTGTACATTACATTGCCTCCTACTCACTTTTAACTCACATATTTTCTACAGAACAACTAAAGAGGATGAATGCCTCCAGGAGAACAAATGAGCATTTAGATATTTATTCTTCAAAGTTCATATCCATAAAGAATTTTGCTTAACAATTTCTTTTCAATCTTGGTTACTTGATTTATAGCTATTAACTTTCCATCTGGAAGTTGTTTCAAGTAAAATATGATTAAGTTTAATTCAGGTGATGCCAGGGTTCCACAGTCAAGAAAACACATGCCCTCATTTATCAATATCTTTGCTTTTAATTATTTAAGAAAAAAATCATTGAGAAGACAGGAAAGTGAAACAATTGAATTATGAAAGTAAGTGGCCTAGGAAATTAACCAAATTGAAAGTGTGCAGGATAGGGAATAAATATGGCACTGTATTTGTTCTTATTGTAGAGAAAATTTGAGAATTTTCTTCCCCCAAAGTATTAAGAATAATTGTGTCAAAAATTTTTTCCTCCTCCCCACAAATAGGAATCCAAACACAATATCCCCTACTTCTATCCTAGATATGTATTCTTGAATCATTTTGTTTCCTGAATAGAATATTCTTATCAGTGGGCAACTAAAAGAGCTAGAAAAAAAAAAGAAAGAACTGGAACAAGTCAGAACTCTCAGCATTATTCATCAAGAAAGACTTTGCAAACCAATAGACATTGAACATCTATATAAGGTTTTCCATTTAACTTTAAAGGGATAAGGACCATATTTTATGTCCACGGTTCATGCACATGTCCTAATTCAAACATGGTCAAGATATTTCCTATTTATTTCAGTTTTAGGAAATGTCTGTGGCAGCTGAGGTTTGCATCAATACTCATAGATTTTTTTGGAAATATTTGTGAGATTTTTGATAATGACATCATTGCAGTGGGCATGAATTTGGGCAGACTCAGGGAGACAGTGGAGCATGGGGGGCTGGTGTACTATGGTCCAAGGGGTCACCAAGAATCGGACATGATTTAGTGAGTGAACAAAAAAAAATTGTAAGATTTGCTAAAGTAGGGTTGCAATTTGTTAATTTCAAAACTTCATATCCAAAAGGTGCTTTTTCAAAAGGTAGCTGGACTTATAACACAGTCCTTTCAGCAATTCCAAGAAGGTTCCATGCCTTTTTGCACTATTCAGGTGACCCTGAGTGCACAGATAAACTTCCAAATGCCTCAATGATTCTCAGAAAGAGTGCTAATGACCAGATGACTGCAAGTTCCATCCTCTATCATTAAGTCTCAGAACCGAAGAAGTTTCTTGGGTGAGAGGCAACATGTCTTCAAGGAAAAACAAAGTCTAGTTGCCTTTTGAAAAAGCACCTTTAGGACAACCATGACCTGGATGAATCTCCATAGACAAAACTCCATATGTTTATTGTAAGACAAAAAGAGTTAAGGATTCCCCCGCACCCACCGCTTTGCTGCTATCTTGCAGTTATCAAGATTTTGTCATCCAAAATGAACTATGAAGTGACATGTGTAACATCATGTAATAACCTTATCTGTCCTTCTAGGGTCAAAAATCTGGAAAAAAAAGTCTTTTAGTTTGTGAAAGATGCATTCAAAAAAATCCTATCTCCCCAGCATACATTTGAAAAAAAAAAACGTAAAATAATGTATTATAGAAGCAATAAAGTTTGAAATATATGAAGGAATTTGTGAATAAAACTCTTAGACAAAGTTGCATACCAAACTGTTTATTAAGGAAAGTTGAAAAAAGACAATGAATGCAGATTTTCCAGCATTCAAAACAGATCATGCAAATTTAGATAGAAAAGAATAATACTTGAACATCTGTGACATTGACATGGACCAGATTTAGACTAATCTGCACATCCCTTGTAATTAATATTGTGACAGTTTTGTTCTGTATTTAATATGAATAATGGTTCATTAACTCTGTCTAAATTTTGCTTCAGAGTATTCATATTGGATTCAATGATGCATTGTGATTTCCAGTATCTAATAGACCCAAACTTTGTATTTTAGTACATATGAATCAACTCTTGAAACAGCTCATAGATAGTAGCAATAGCACTTAGACTTATATACTGCTTTATAGTGCTTTACAGCCCTCTCTAAGCAGTTTACAGAGTCAGCATATTGCCCCCAACAATCTGGGTCGTCATTTTACCCAGCTCGGAAGGATGGAAGGCTGAGTCAACCTTGAGCCTGGTGGGATTTAAACTGTCAAACTCTAGGCAGCTGGCTGCAGAAGTAGCTTGCAGTACTGCACTCTAACCACTGCACCACAGAGGCTCCTAAGTAGCTAATATTATGATCTATATTATGACATTGGCAGATGTGGAATGAAATCTCATGATGTGAGCAGGATGGTGCTAATATGTAGTTACAATTTTCAATTTTGCTTTTTTTCCTGACATGCTTACAAGGTTGGAAAGCGACAACTCCATCACTTTGCCATATTGTTGTGCTTACTGGAGCCTATCCCCTGATAGCCTTTTTTTCTGTTTAGATTGGGACTTGTCTTCCAAAGTAAGATAAACTCAACTGAGAAACAAGGAAAGCAATGCTTCAAGGAAAAAAAGAATTATTATTTTGGAATTTCTCTAAACAATGGGATTCTAGGACCCTATGAGTTAATGTCTTTTTGGCAAACTTGGGTAAACTAACAGATTATGACTTTTTTATGTGAATTTAGTTTTCCATTGTGTTTCTCATTGAAAGAAAGGGGCTGATGCTTTTTAGTAGGTCAAGCAAGATATCCCATCTTCAAACAGGATGTTTGGCATATTGAAAAGTCAAACTAAGGATTTAAGATCAGAGATCTTAACAGTTTGGAAAATAGATTTCTCTGTGCAGAAAGGTTTCAAGATCATGACATTACAAGATAGTGCTCAAACTCACAAGCAATCCTGGGGAAAGATGGCTTTTCCATGATTAATACATTACAGTATTCCGTTTCCCTAATGTCCCTTGAATGATGGTTTTTTTTTTGTACAGCAGCACACTCACTAAAGATGGCAATGGAAGAAAGCTTTTCCTGCCTTTTTTCTCCTCCTGATTGTTATATCTGGTGGTGGTTGGGATGGTTTCGAGAGAGAGTTAAGAAAAGATCTGAGGGCTTCCTGGACCGGAGATTATCAGCTCATAATGTTCACAAACTGACATCACTATTCAGATTTACAGTACCTTTAGTCCCTTACAAACTACTGATTCATTACTGGGTTATTTTTTCCCTATGCAAGCCATTTTTATTATTTTTAAGAATTAGGTCTGATTGTATTTATATAAAAGGAGGTAATTCTGAACTGATTAGTTAGCATTGCACACAGTTGGCAATGAATCATTTTAAAAGTCTAATCATGTTAAGCAGAATACTGCGTATTAGATAAGCCAGGGCATCTTGCCATTATACATATTCTGTTCTATCTGATTGAATTTCTCACTTTCTACCCATGCCTACATCTCTGTCTTTGTTCTGCATATTTAATAGTTATTGAGAGCATCACATACTGTAGTCTTGATAACTTCAAAGAAGAAGAATTTCAGAAATGGGAAAGCTCCCAGCGTTAGAATCTCTGGGTTATAGTCAAATAAATGCATATCCTTTCCAAATGTCGTCATATGCCGCTTTCATGTCATCCTCTTATGTGCCCATTTCTTCCTTTTCCATCATGCTGTTCCCTTTCAAGTAGGCAATATTAGAATGGGGATGAGAGAAAAGGAATTAAGCTAAATAAATTCAAGGCATGACAAAAGAAAAGGAAATACAGCTAAACATAGTTCACAACAACACAATTCATTATCCTTTCCCATCCCTTTCTATTTTTTTAAAAAAAAATCATATTTGGATCTACCATATCTATAAATGGACTTAGATATTGCCTTTTGTTCTTTAAACTTCTCAATTTCTTCAAGTATGCATTCTTGAGTATTCATCAGCTCTGTCAAATCACAACATTTTGGTCTCCTTCTTCTCAAAACATTCACTTTTCCTTTATACTTTTGTTCTGTGACTCAGTCCTAATCTACTATTTTTATAGGCTACATTACTATACTTCTATAGTACTATACTCAGTGGAGAAGTATCATTGTATATTATGCTAGAAGATACCAATAGAGTTTTTATGACAATCCCTATAGTTGTAGGACATATCCATCTAAAAATTAAATCACTTTTCACTCATATTGGTGGCTTCTATCTTCCTCAATCTCAGATCATCTACCAGAGGCCTGGAAATCAGAAGTTTCTGAGTAGGATCTTAGCTGTTCGTAGCATTGAACTCTTCTTTACAGACAACTCTGATGTTGTTCCTGGGTTCTGTTGGACTCATTCTCCCAATTTAGCAGTCACACTCTGAGTGCTGCTACCACCACTGGGAGCACTCAGAAGTATGTTCTCCTCCTACTTACATTTTTTTTTGGATAATGTAGCCTGAATTTTATTATGAGTGTTTGATCTATGAATGTCATATGAAGTTTATGCAAATCAATGTTTTACCACATAATTATAATCAAGAGTAAGTCAGACTTAGAGCTGCCTTAGTGTTAATTGTATTTATTATATCCTTAACTGTGAAGTCAGTTTTAGCATTTTTGGCTATAGAAATTCAAATAGTGCTATTTCTGTTTAAAATCTTCATTTCTCATTTCTGTGTATGTGTATGTAAGCTTCCTACCAAGCATAGTAAAGTTATAGTATACTGAGAAAATATAATGCTGATTCTTGAAGTAATTCTAATACTGGTGAATGGTTGGTCCAGTTTACCAAACTGCAAGACTATAGATTTGTATCTACTGTGTTTACCTGGATTTGTACAAAAATCCAGATAATATTTTTTTAAAAAATCCATCAAAACCATAAACCATCGTCTTTAACTTAAGAATTAGTCTGCAATATTGTTTTTAGCCATAAAAGGTACACTTAATACTTACTTGCTTGAGAAGGTCTATTGGGGATAACAAGAGAATTAAACATCTTTTTTCAATAGTACCAGAGACCATGAAATAGCAGTTGTTTACCCATTACAGTCATGTCTATGGCAGACACCCTACCAGTTTGTCTTGTTTTTCTATTATAGTCAGTTTCTGCTCTTGTGTCAGGCCTCAAGAGCTCCTCTAATGTGTAGAACTGAGTGAGGTATATAAGGTTTCTCTAGCAAATATGATTATTACTACATTGACAACAACTGAGAGAAAATTCACCTGTAAAAGTACTGGCTCACACTTAACTTTTACAGGTCATAAACAGTATATACAAATAGAGACTTACAGGCCATATTTGGTTAGTAAATCAAAAATACTTTTTCTACCATACTTCCTGCCCGCCACCTGGTCAGAACATATCCATAAAAAAATATTTTCTTTCTCCTTTCCAGTCCCTTTCTTTCTACCTTGGTCTCCTTCTTGATCTTTTCATCATTGATCAAAAAGATGTTTAAAATTTTAGAATAGTATGATCAGATACCTATTGCAATATAGCTGCTGGTACTTTTATTATGAACCATTAATGTATTAATAATTCTGAGATTCATGAAAATATAAAGAAGAGATCCTTAATATATTTTATTAAAAGAAATTTAATATCAAATATTGAAGTTTATCTGTATCTTTCAAGGCTCCCTAGTCCAGCTTAGCTTGTATGGAGGGAGAATATGAATCCTAAACATTGTTCCATTGATACTGAATTCTATCCCACCCACCAATTCTATTATTCTTCATATTATTAGTTCATCAATTATTACGAGGGCATTCTTTATTATGATGTTTTTTATCCACACCAGAAATGGACAGCAAGACACAAAATCTCTTAAGCATCCATCTGAATGGATATAAAAGAACAGCATACTGATTTATAGAATTATGAAATATTAAATGCCAGTAGATGGTGCTGTTTCTGTTAAGTACAAGATTTGCCTAAGTACTCTAATCTAAAAGCCATGGGATATAACGCTATCTCTTCACATCCTTTCACCCATCTCTTATATTTTAAAATCACAGAGGCAGGCAATGTTTTAGTGCTTCCAACATGTAGAAGAAAACTACTGTTAAAGAGCTTGTATATGCAGTTCAACCATTTCAACACTTTCATCTTCTGCATAATCTACAGGTGCATTATATATGAGTTCTTTTCTGAGATGGCTCTATAAATTCGATTAATAAATAATCAAAATGGAGAGTTGACAAAAATCACATCACAATGCAAACTGAAGTAGATACCGAGTCCTATCCAGTCCCCATTTCATTAATTTAATGTATCCAAATTTCACAATTACACATTTTATGCCTCTCCAGAAATTTTAGTCAAAGAAGCTCTGCGGTGCACAAAATAGCACAAATTCTGCTTTTTGCCTGCCTCCAAAAGGCGAGAAGACTTCAAGGGAGGCAGGTGTTGACAAAACAAGCAGCATTCATATTTGGATTGCACTGGATAGAGTAGAAAATATGTTTTTAATATCTCTTTGCTGCCAACTCATAGATGTCTGGAGTTTTACAGCCCAAGAATGAAAGATCCACCTATCAATTCCAGGCTTTTCCACCTCATAGCTATCTTAAACAGATGGCAATTTCTATTAAAATTTCTCCACAGGAATTTCCTCTTGTAAATTCTTTTTTTCATCACCAAGGGAAGAGGGCATTCTTTGTTTATTTCAATAGGATGATGATAATGATGAAGATAATTAGTGACATTAATGGTTGTCCTAGGGATTAAAATAGCAGCACTTAAGCCTAGTTCTAGTTAATGTCTTTGACATTTCAAAAGCAACTACTGTAAACAAGGTTCTACAAGAGAAATATAAGCAGTCTTTGATTTACGACTGGTCGCTCAGTGACTGCTTGAAGTTATGACCCCCCTCCCCTCCCCCAAAAAAGAGTTTACAACCCAGACACATACTCCCATAAAACACTTTTGTTCTTAAAGTACCTCCAACATTTGGTCAGATATTGCTTATATATTAAAACAACACAACAGTGGCAAGAATAATATCAAAGAACGAGATGCTGTAGCTAATTTTTACACAGCAAAAGCAAATGCTATTTCCCTGTTAATGATCATCCTCGCTTGCATAGGCTGATGCAGCAGTGACGCTGCATTGCCAATAACTTCTTCCATGCACCCTTACAGATGCTGAAAATGAGTCTGTAGGCATAATCAGCTGCCCCCATAATAAGGTTCGTACTTTGCTTTTCATTCAAAGTAATGAACAATAATAGCAATCTGTACACAACTCAAGATGTAAAACAACCCCAATGCACTTTTTATAACTTTGTAGAAATTGTAGCTATACCATAATTGATATATCAGCAAGAGTTCAGCCCTTAACCTGGACAAACCGGGTACTTTATGGTTGCCACTGAAACCGATTTAGTTTTGGCACTAATTATAAAGGCACTGGGCAGAAAAGGAAGTACCCAGCTGTTCCAGCTTGCAAATGCAGCTCTTTTGTAGAGTCCACTCACACTTTATCGATGGTAAGGAGTGAAGTTAGACTACAGACACAAAACTGGAAGCTTTAAACTTGCTTCTGCTTCAACATGAATGTTGATCATTCTGCTATATCATATGTAAAAGCTAAAAGAGGATTGAGAGAGTTCTTAAGAAATTCTCATCTTATTCTAGCTTGAAAATGACATAAACTCAAGCCCTACCTTATATCCTTCTCTTGCAATTTACTATCAAACCCATTATAAAAAAAAAGTAAGTAAGCTATCGGCAAAAGATACTTGTCCTTCATTACTTTATATTTCAGCTTTCAGATGTGTGCTAGCTTAGAAGCAAATGCCAGCAGTGTGAAGGTTACTTGCATTTTCATTACGGCTGCCACTAATCGGGTATTTAAAAAAAAAAAACCCTTAGCAAACAAAAGAAAAAGAATATCCCATCCTTCAAGAGTCTGCATTGTTACCATCATCAAAGTGGCTGGTGCAAATTACCTTTTTGGAGACTGAACAGCTGTTTTTGCTACTCTTTAACAGAGCTGGAAAAACAACAGTGGCAACAGATATTTGAAAGAGGTGCCATTTCTAAAAATATAATTAGCTATATTGTCTATCTATCTATCTATCTATCTATCTATCTATCTATCTATCTATCTATCTATCTATCTATCTATCTATCTATCTATCCATCTCTATCATCTTGCAAGCTGTCTCAGACCAAAGGTTGATTTAGTCAGCATTATATTCCTGTTGTGTTCAATCAGGTGTCAATGGGATGTCCTCAGCAGGACAGGAGTGCAATAACACTATTCTCCTTGTGTTTCCTAGCAACTGGTATTTAGAAGCCTAATGATACTAGAAGTAATAAATAGCCAGCATCCTTGTGACTAGTAGCCATAGACATCCTTATCAACAATTAACCCAATATCTTATCTGATTCAGGTAATGCTTTGGAAAAGCTGAAGTAGTGTTTAGAATCAGTAATGGACATAATATGGATCAATAGAAAAGGAATTCAGTCCTAACAGGAGAGATACTGTTTGCAACTGGAAATGGTGATAATTTGTAGAGGATTGTATTTCACTGGAAGGGTGGTGCTTCAGGACTGTTATTTAAGTAATTGGGTCCAGTTTTTGCAGATGAGTTGTTTAAAATGTTAGCTGCATAAAATTTAATAACCAGGGCATGGGAAGTGAGTTAGCATAAACAGTAGAATATTCCAGCCAAGCAAGTCTGCTATTTCCAGTTCCTAATCAACCACAACACCCTGCCAAGTAATTGATGCTGGGTCTTATTAGAGATACAGTACAAGAGAGTGGTTTCCATTCCCATTTGGAGATGGGGGTCTGAATGGCATTTCAAGGGCCACTGGGAGAGTTGTCTTGTCCTGTCCATATGCTCTATGGAACAGATTGAAACTGATTTCCCTCTACTTACCTGCCAGAGGTGTGGAAGCAATCAGAACTGCATTGTGGGAGGGCTTATCTGGATCAATTTCACTCTGGTTTCACTCAGTAATAAATACTGATTACAGTATTTGTGAATGAACTTTTTGGTGGAAAAAGAGAGGGGTGTTACAACTATGCTGATTCTTTGATTTCTTAGTGGCTTTTTATACTATTAGTCATGGTATCCTTCTGAACTTACTATGGAACAGAGGAACAGTAGGTTTATTCCCCCATTATATTTACTGTTATATTTATTTTTAAGAATTGTGTCTGCTTTTAATCTGTATGCTGTCCAGCTCCAGTGTTGAATTGGATGGCATTATAAATCTAAATGTAAATAGCAAGGTGAAATATTCAGAAACTAAAATATGAAAACAATTAAAAACCTAATTTGTTTAGAAGCAAAAAAAATGTCAGGAGGATATTTGAATAAGAATAATTTTGGAATTATACCTATTCTTAATATTAATGTTTCAAATCCTTATGTTAAGATGCCTAGAGTACTTTCTCTCAGGAAAGATGGGAGCAAATAATACAAAGAATCCAAAACCTGGTTTATATTTCGAAGCTTATTTTATGCCAAATGAAATGTATGCCCTCCATCTTTATGATAACATAATAACAGAGTAGCTGACAAAACTAGAATCAATAAGCAGACAAGAAACTAAAACTTAGAAACCAGCAAAACTATATTAAATAATATTTTTGAACCTCTGACGTATACAGAATTATTGTGGTTATAATTTATTTTAAATTAATTCACTTGTTCTGTTGTTTTCTGAGTTGAATTGCTTGTTTACTTCCCAGAGTTACAGTCAGGTGATGGATCATCTTATAAATGGTTTAAATGAATCAATCAATCAATCAATCAATCACTCTACAATTAATAGCTTCAGAATCTCATTTCCTATGATGATTATGATGTCATCCATTCAGTCATGTCTGATTCTTGGCAATTCTATGGGCCTGGTGTCTCCGTATTTTCTGATCTTGCACTACTTCTTTGAGTTGTTCTACTAGCTCATGCTAGCTGGTGTCAGCTTTGAAGGTTGCCATTCACCGTGTTCTTTGGCAGCCTGGTTTCCTTTTATGGCTAATTCTTCCAAACATAATTGCCATCTCCAGTGAATTCCCTGCATGATATGGCCAAAATCAGTGAGATGCAGTTTTGTGATTTTGCCTTCTAGTGACATGTCTGGTGTTATGTTCTTCAGTACTTGCTTGGTTTTGCTCTAATGTTTTAACTTTTTGTTTGTCTGCTTCCATTATTAATTTGCATATTGCTTCTTAAAAGTAGAATGTTCTTCTGGCCATTTCTTTCTCAAAGTGATTCATGAATTAAAAGACCAATGTTCCAGCTTTTCTATTATATTATGCCCTCTCTTCCCCCTTTTTATTCCTCACTCTTTTAAGCAAGGCCAACATGTCTTGAGTAGCAGGGAAGTCCAGATCATTCTGTATATTCTCTGTACCCTGTTGTGAAGAATGAAGCATCACTATATTATCTCTTGCAGGGCTCTGCCATTTGCCACCTTACAAGAAAGAAAAATCTATTTGCAGGCTGCTATAATTGCCTTGGCTTGAAAGCTGTAACTCCACAAAAGGAAGAAAGATATTTATACTCTAAGCAAAGTGAAGGATAATGGGACTGAAAGCAATAAGTTATAATAGAATTAAAGAACAGGTGAAGGATGGAGTTTTTCCCACATTTGCTTGGTGCAGTTTATTTAAATGTAACATTTTGCCAATTTTATAATCAGATTTAGAGAACTTTTTTTTTTGCTAAAATGATATCAATTGGACAATTAGGATTTAATCTAAGTCACCTGAACTAGTAAATGTTGATCCTCTGATTCTAGAGATATACATTGGAAGAATGCATGCTGAGTCATTAGATGAGTATGTCATCACTGGAAATAATCCAGTGGTGACAAAGATCAAGAGTGATAGGTTTTGCTTCAACTTCTTTCTCAGAATAATATTTGCCTAGCAATAAAAGCCCATTTTTTAAAAAAACACACACTAATTGCAGTTAATAAGGAGGAAAAATGTGTGTATCAGCACTGCAACGGCTCTTGAATAATTGCAACGCTCATAGTTCTTCACATGACATTTCCATCAGGTAAAATTTCAGTAGCATGGGAAAAAAAGAAGGAATTGTTTCCTGATCTAACCTTGCAATGGCTTCCAAGTTGCAAAACATACAAAAACTGAAGGAAAATTTGTTTGATGGAAGATCATGGAGAAAATGACTTAAGTGTCCTGATTTTCTTATACCTGGAAACAGTTTCTATATTATGGAGTTAACTTCATAGAAGATCATTTCTATTTAATCCATATCTAGCTTTATTACTCATCTTTGAATACCAACCGTTATTCAGATAATTACTGTGTTTTGAATTTCCATAGTTCTCCAATAGGTTTAGCAACAAGGAGAATATCTGCTAAAATACAGGGACTATAAGTAACACTACAAAATGGTCAATGTAGTTGATCATGTGGTTTCAAGTTCAGTGATTTGTCTATTGGATCTCTAGCTTTCCAGTTCTGGAGGGCTCAATAGCATCACAGTCTTCTGGCTAAGCAATATAGGTAGTCCTCACTTAATGATGATAATTGGCTGTGTAGATTCCATTGCCAAGTAATGTGGTCATAAAATGAGATGTCACATGATTACCTAAGCAGCAGTCCCCATTGCCATCATTAAGTGAAGGTCATGGGTCATTAAATGAGAACCTCAGGTGGCTGCAACTTCCTGCCACCTTCCAACAAGCAAAGTTAATTAGGAAGCTGGTAGAAAACTGCAAGTCCTAGTCACAACAAGCCTTTCTTTAGGCAGCTAGTGAACAAAATGGTGCGTGGATGAGTACTATGGAGTGGCAGACCAGGGGTGGATGTTGCAGCCCAGCACAATTGTGGCTCAGCAGGGGTTGGGGTGTATGTACTATGTGTTACAGAGGAAATGCAGATGGACAAGAGGTGGATGCTCTGAAGTATAAGGGTTTCCTTGGAGAAAAAAATGATGGAAGTGATAGCAACTTACAACCTTTCCTGCTGGCTTTCCCACTGATTTTGCCTGGGGTTAGAGTACAACATAAGATTGTTCCTGCAAAGATTCTACTCAGTTGCTATTAGCAGGCACCTACCTATTTTACTGAATGTCTGAGAGAAATGAAGCACTTAAAAGGATAGCTAGAATGATGATGTTCTAAGACCAAATATGAAGGTAACCAAATATTGATATCAGTTAGTTTGAGCATAGTAGCTATAAGAGTGAGGATTTGTTATTTATATTTATTGTGTCTGTAGATTTCCACCCACTGACTCTGTTTAAGGTAATAAAAATCCTTTCAGAGAAGACTATGTGGGACAAAATGCTAGCAGACCATCCAGCTGAGTTTGTGGGTTTTTTTGCAGAAAAGTCACTTTGTCTGAGCACTAGCAGGGCTCTCTGTATTTTGTAGTGTGGTGTCTTTTATTACAGCTTGGCTTTCTTTGGAGTTTCTGAAGAAGTGGACAAGGCTTTATGTAAGTTAGTTCCATGCCTCTCTTAATTCTTTCAAGTAGATGGGATATGTATAATTGGTGGTTATTGCATTTTTAAAGGGAGGTGTTATGTGACTTGCTTTAAAGAAGTAAGGTGTAGTGTGCTTGAAGAAGCCATCCCTTGATATGTTTATTACTTGATACTTTTTTATCCTGTCTCTATCTTCTTTATAATGAAGCTTTTTGACAAAGGTGGAAGCAGCTAAAGATTATTAGAGAAAATTGATTATTTAGATTTTTTTTTTTTCAGATTTGAGGCCCATGAAGTCATGGGATAGAAACAATACTGGTCATTCACATGGATTACTTTTGTCACAGCCTGGAAGTGAGAAGCATATTCCCTTTTAGTTCTGATACACTAGACTGTCTAACTTTGTGGACAGGTTAAATTGTACACCCAAGCAAACAAAATATATATACAAACTTCTATGTCTGTAACTCAGCAGCCTATGCATTTACTCACAAAGCCAAAAATACTATGCTGATAACAGAGGTGCCAGACCCAAGTACCTTTAAAACACCATGGATCACCAAAAAAAAAAAAAAAACCAAAGCCAGGGATAATAGAAAAAAAATCAATTCATGATTCTCAGATGAAGTACAAATAACCAGAATTAAAATGTCATATTTTGGTTATTTCATGAGAAGACTTAACTCTCTTGAGATGTTTTATAATGCCAGAAAAGGTGGAAGAAAAAAGGACAATCAACAGTAATCATAAAGTGGATGAACTCTATTACATTAGTCATGGGTCATATTGAGAAACCCGAAGAAGCAAATTGTGGATAAATAATCCTGGAGAAGATCTTTGTGTTAAGATTAAGGTTAACATTACCTAGTTTCAGAGGTGGAATTCAGCAGGTTCTGACCAATTCTGGAGAACCAGTAGAGGAAATTTTGAATAGTTCAGAGAACCAGAAAATACCATCTCTGACTGTCCCTGCCCCCATCTATTCACTGCCTCCCAAGTCCCAACTAATCAGCTGGATCTTCTTTTGTTGTCCTGCAAAGAGAATGGAGCTGGAAGGCAGTGGGGTAGGGAGGGAATGTGATTTTGCAGTAAGTTTCCCCCAGAGGTGGGCATGGAGATTTTACAGTATCCTTCCCCTGCCACACCCACCAAGCCATGCCCACCAAGCCCACCAAGTCACGGCCACAGAACCAGTAGTAAAAAAAAATTGAATCCCACCACTGCCTAGTTTGGGAAATGAAATGTCTGCAAGAAAGCAGCCTAGCTCAGAGAGCATCAAGGACTCCTTATTTCAACTCTGAGCTAGAAATATTCTTTATTGTTAAAACTAATGTATAAGTCTTTCTAAATTGCAACCTTAAAAAAAAGATTCCTTTAAAGGTCAGAATTCATTACAGGATCCAAGAAACATTCTCTTTCCGAAGAAGATACCTTCATAGAGTTGACGATATATTTTACCATGCACCTTATCAGTAAGAGTAGAGAAGCTTCTGAGTCGAATTCAGGGGTGGGAATCTACAGTTGTTAACATTCTAAGCAATTCGGAGAACCAGTTGTTAAAAGAAATTACTGGCCTAATCCTGTAAGGAAGGCAGGAAGGAAACATTCTGGTGTTGCTTACAGAAACTGCCTCTCCATTAACCCTTATTACATTCTTGGCAGGACTAGACTTCCTGTCTCAGGAACATCTCTGGAGTTTTTTCCCCCTCCTTTGCTGGTACTTCGCTTGTGTGGAGTGACCAAGTTATAGTGGAACTGAAAAAAGTGACTTATGACCATTTTTCACACTTACAACTGTTGCAGCATTCCCACAGTCATGAGAGGCCAGGCGAGGAGATGCATGCCTCGATGTGAGCAATATTGAATTGGCCACGCCCAGCCAATAACATGACCACCAAACCATGCCCACCCAGTCACATGACCACCAAGCCACACACCCCCATCCAAGCCATGCCCACAGAACCGATTGTTAAAAAATTTGAATCCCACCCCTGGTCAAATTCAACCTCTGGTAACTACAACCATGTAGCAATCTTGGCAATGTTATTGAAGAGGTTTGTCACTGCCATTTTCTGGATAATTTCACAGTCTAGCAAATGACCCTGGAATTTCTAGATAATCACTCATTTAAGTACTAACAAGGACTATTCTATAACAGCCTAGGTTGGTTAGGTATTGCCACCTGTTGTAATATCATCCCATGTTCAAAGCTAAAGCAAAACAAAAGTTGGAAAACTTCCTTCTTGATAGATTCATCAAAACATAAGTTAAGTTACTTTCCAGAAGAGCTGTAAGGCACTTTTTCCTAATCAAATAGCATTTCATTCTATTGTTAGGGGAAAAAAAACCTATTATGAAGTTATAATCTTTGCATACAGATTTTTCCCTTAAGGGATATAAATGGGCTATAAAAGAAATCCTTTCAGTTCATCACTATTGAAAGCATCAGTTGAATAACCTGCTAGGTAGCCTATAAATCAAAATTTGCATGAGGTTTGCCAAAGCAGAAGGTCAAAGGTTTCAAAACTTACCATAAAAAATATTTTCATCAGTAGGGTTCTCTGTTCCTTTCCATGAAACATTGTCATATTTTAAACCCTACATTTTATTTTCCTGTTGGCTGAAGTTCGGGGAAGCAGAAAAAGATTTTTTTCTTATCAAGGACTCTGTACTATTTTATAACTCTAGCAAAACAATAGACTTCTGATTCAGAAAGCTACATATACTTCCTTGATATAACAGCCCATTTTCTCTTTTCCATGCTTCTTTACCCACAGAAAAGGTTAAAATTAGTTTCTTAAGGGGCTCAAGTGTTTGTGCTTTGTTTTTTAAAAAAGGAAGCCTTTTCAGAGCATCCTCCTGCAAACACAAAGAGGAAATAAAAGGACAGTAACAATAGCAATGATTAGCTCTTATCTGAAAGCGTGCCAGAGTGTACAGCTCCCAGTTGGACCAGGATAAGAGCTTGTCATTTATCCCGTGTAGTTACTATAAGGGCTACACCAGTGGGACTGCCGGGGATGCTGATGACATAATGAGAAGTCTCGTGAAGACTGGGGCCTGCTCTTTAGTGTTCACAATTCTATCTTCCTTGAATTGCAGTGGTTGTATAGAAATTTTGTTTGTGGCTTTAGATCCATCACTAGGTGACATTGCCCACAAAAGTTAACATCAAAGCGGTTGTCCCTTTGGAAACCACTTTGGAGGATGAGGCAGTGTTCTAGGACCAACTCTTTTCATACTCTACATAAGTGACCTCTGTGATCATATCAAGAGCAACTGCGTTCTCTTCACTGATGATGTAAAGCTATTCAATACCACAAACAATACTGCTACCCTTCACAAAGACCTTGACTATGTATCAGAATGGTCAAACAAATGGCAACTTCAAATCTCAACAAATAAATGCTCTGTCCTACATATTGGCAAAAAAAATAATCAGAAAATAAAATACAGGCTGAATAGTCAAGACCTTGTTGATGATCCAAACTCTGTCAAGGATCTTGGAGTGCTCATCTGTAATGATCTAAGTGCTAGAGCCCACTGTAACTACATAGCCAAAAAGGCGTTAAGAGTTGTTAACTTAATCTTACGTAGCTTTTTCTCTGGTAATATTACACTAATAACTATAGCATACAAAACATTTGCTAGACCAATACTCGAATACAGCTCATCAATCTGGAACCCACATTACGTATCTGATATTAACACAGTTGAGAAAGTCCAAAAATATTTCACAAGAAGAGTTCTCCATTCCTCTACTCTGTAGAATACCTTATATCACCAGACTTGAAATTCTAGACCTAGAAAACCTAGAACTATATATATAATTTTTCTTATATGTATCCATATATTCATAACTATGTTTTTACTTATACCTATTATCTTGTAAGCAATTGACAAAATAAATAAAATAAATAAAAATAAAAATAAATAAAGGCAAAGCCATCTCCCTGACAGAAGATGTGTAGATGTGAGATGTCTTTAAAATATATTAAACTATATCAAGGTAAATAGGGACAGGAGGAAACTTTTGGAAGATGGTACTCTTCCAAAACAGAGAAACTACAACATCCTGAAGACTATTCCAAAGCCAGGATTACTCCATTTTACCAGCAGATATCATACTAGATATCCCAATCCATTCCCTGATGCAGTTAATGAATGTCAGGTTGGTTTCAAATGGAGTTCTTATATCCATGAAAGCATCATTAGTGGGATGATCTGATTTGAATTCCAGGTATTTGGATGGTGCTGCTGGATGGGCCAACTTGAGCTGAACCATGCCCACCTGGATAAATTTCACATAGATAGGTGGGGTGAGGAGAGATAGAGTTGAAGTCATCCATATTTATTTATTTTTCCTCACTAGGAAAACACTTTTTTGGGTGGGGGTGGGACATCTTTGTGGTCCAACTGGGAAGTCCTGTGTTTGATTTGGGAGAAGAAGACAGTTGGTGGGATAATACTGTTGATGTTCTGGTAGTCTACTCTTTTACTTTTTATCCAGACTTGCATTAACTGATGATCAATACTTGAAATTTTTTTTACAATTTTGGGCTTAGGAGACTTCAACATCCAAGCAGGGGATTTTGGAAATGGGCTGGCTTGGTATTTATTTTGCCATGACAGATCTGAGACTGGTTCAGTATACCAAAAGGCTGGCATACTATGCAGATGAGTTGGATAGAATTCATATCACATGAAGTATTAATACTACTTTATGATGCCTTGGTAAGACCACACTTGGAATATTGCATCCAGTTTTGATCATCAATATATAAAAAGACATTAAGCCTCTAGAAAGAGAGCAAAGAAGAGCAATAAAGATGATTAGGAGAGTGGAGGATAAAACATACAAAGAATGCTGCAGGAAATGGGTATGTTTAGTTTAATGAAAAGAAGAACTGGGGGTGACATGATAACAGTGTTCCAATATCTAAGCGGCTGCCACAAAGAAGAGGCGGTCATCTTATTCTCCAAAGCACCTGAGGGCAGGAGAGGAAGCAATGGATGGAAACTAATCAAGGAGAGAAGCAACCTAGAACTAAGGAGAAATTTCCTGACAGTTAAAACAATTAATCAGTGGAAGAGCTTGCCTCCAGAATTTGTGGGTGCTCAAACACTGGAGGTTTTTAAAAAGAAATTGGACAACCATTTACCTGAAATTGTATAGAGTTTTCTGCTGGAGCAGGGGGTTGGACTAGAAGACCTCCAAAAGCCTCTTTCAACTCTGTTATTCTGTTATTGTTCTATTTTATTTCTAAACCTCTGGGTAGATTGTAAAAGTAAGCGTTATCCTGTTATAATAGTTGGATCAGTTCCTGGTATGGTTTGGATTAACTGCTGCCCCCTTCTTATGAGTTAAGGGTCATTTAGGATGGCTTTCCTCTGAAGATTCTCTCTGAAATCTGAATGGTTCTTGAATGCTTTGGGGGAGTTTTCTGATCAATATAATTGATTTTTTTCTACTGACAGTCTAGCCTTTGTTATAAAACAGCAAAATGGCCCTGGGGATAGAGAAGATCATATCAAAGCATTCCCTTCACTCACTTTTTGCCCAGAGAACTCCTTGGTTAACTGAGGAGCAAAGCAGGTTGAAACAAAAAGAGAAAAAGCTAAAGTGTCACTGGTCCAATGTAACTGTTTATGAACAAGTTGAGAGTGCATTATTATCTCTATCATTGGCAATTATATATAAAGGCAAAGAAGTTATTTTTTCTCTCTGTTACTGCATCTACACACTGAATAATACATCAATACCTTTCCAACAGTTAGTGATCTGAAAATATAGAGATGAGTTGACTTCTAGGTTAGGGAAGCAATGAAATGAGCACGTGGTGCATTTTATGGGTGAAATCATTTAAATCCATATCAATTTAGAATGCCGAATTAAAGTTGAATTGTCAGGAATTGTGATTATTCCTCCAAGTTTTGTCCTCTTGATTCTTGTTTTTTGTGGCTCTTAAAGATAGACTGGTCAGGATTGTTGATGTGTCTTGAGAGAGCACAGAATGCCTCATTAAGGGATGATCTGAGACAGAGATGTTGGTTATCTGACCTAACCTGAACCCAGAGATTATATGTCTTCCAGAGGATCTACTTTATCATTGCTGATATCCAGTTTTATTCAGTGATGTATTGACAATTACAGGAGCCATCGGATGCAACTGAGTTTCAGAAACTGTCACAGTCCAGTTTTAGAACTGGTTTCACATAAAAACAAACTTGGTTGCCCTATGGTAATAGATGACCTTTTATTAAAAAGAAACAGATGGATTGTTGCTTTGTTTAACCTTTTCAGTTTCTTATTTGACTTTTAGGTATCATGGATCTGCTTGCACCAACTCTATAGGCTGGGTATTGGAGGTGCTGTGTTGCAGTGATTGCATTTCTGTGTTCAGCTTTGTCCTTAAAAAGTCATGCTGGGTGCTTGCCTTCGGCCCCATGGTTCTGGTGCTGTTGTGTTACACAAAGTTATCAAGCTGTTTAATATACATGTAAAGTTTGAAAAGTTTGAAGTGAGATATTATTAATAGGCAGCTGATCTTCATTTCTGTATCTCCTTTTCATCTGCGCTGGGAGATTCAGTTGATCAACTCAATCAATATCTGCAGGTAACTATAGATTGGATAAGAACCAATAAATTAAATATGAATCCTGGAAACTTCCTTGCATTCAAAAATGGTCTTCTCCATGAAGCTATATTCTGTAGTAGCAGACTTCAGTCCAGACACAATTTGCCCCAGTAAACTAATATATAAATCCAGAAACTCAATCCTTCAATCTGAAAACTAACAGAAAATTGAGGATTATGTTATTGAGATCATACAACAAACTATGCAAGGATATATGTATGTATGTATGTATGTATTTATATATGTATGTACGTATGTATGTATATATGTTATTGCGAGAAATTAAATTTCATTCAAGAGAGGCCTTTGCCTAACATGCATGTCCATGCAGCTACAATAAAAGCAATACAATGCTACAAAAGAAGTTTGCTTCTATGGACCCAAAGTTAACTTGTCACATTTTCCATTTCACTGGAAGCCCAACAGGCACAGGCTATGACATTCCATTTGCCTTAAGCTTCAAGATGAAGTTGATTTAATATTTCATACTTACTGCTTGTGGTTCAATTCCCATTTGCACTGGTTCAGTGACTTCCTTTGAATAGTTAATCCCTTTTCTGAATTCCATGTCATGAAAATGAGATGACAATTTCTCGCAAACTATCTCATCATTTGCAACAGTGGAAGCTATCTTAAACGATAATACTAGACAAACCATGTCCCACTGGATTATCAGTTCAGAGATATTTCCTTATCTAAACAGAGTAATAGAATGACCAAGAGTGGAAAACAACACAATAACAACAACAACAATGGGAGCAGAAGTGACATCTGACTTCCTGCCAGCTTCCTTATTTGAGTATCAGGCAAGAAACATTGGAAACCTTCATCCCTCCCTCCCTCCCTTCCTTTTTCTAGGCAATAAATCAAAGGAATTTCTTTACTCCCTTCTTTCTTTTCTCCACAGCAATAGTGATCTCTATCTATCCATCCATCCATCTATCTACCTACCTACTTACCATTTATCCATCCATCATATTTCTTAACTGCCCATCTCCCTTGGATTCCCACAAGTGAATGGCTTTACTCATTGTTTGTGACAGAAACTGTCCGAGATATTAAACAATTGATTAACTGTTAATAACTATTTTAACTGTCATTAAATAACTGATATTATTTAATCATAAAGGAATATGGTACAGCTTTCAGGTTTATCTTTAAAAATAATAAAAAACCTTAACATCAAGATTCTTGGATCTCATTAATAGGCATCTTATCCATAAGCAATTATCTCAAAGAAATCAGTGTACATTTTTGCAGGAGATTCCAAGAGGTAAGTCATCATATGAGAAATTAATCCCATCTCCATCAAAGAAGTTGCCTTTTGCTTTATCTGTTGGGCTTGCTAGTCAGTTATATTGAGCATGGAACATTCAGCTGCTGGAGTTTCATAGGCCTTTGACCTTCAAGATACATGCCAGACTATTAGCATCAAGATTTGTCTTAGTGTCATGATCTAACTTTGCTCCATTTTGGCACCCTTGTTTGCTGACAGTACAAGTGAGATCAAGTGTCTTTACTCCTTTCTGCAGCATATTTGTTCTGTCAAGATAGCTTGCCCCTCCCCATGAGAAACAGAAATGAGCGTGAAGTTAATCTAAACAGCACATGTTCTTAGCAATTCCCTTCTCCTCATAGACCTGAATGTAAACAGACTAATTCATTCATTTCTGTGAATATTTAAACGTGTATTACAATAGTATTGGCTATTTTAATTTATTGTTTGTTTTTACAAAAGCAAAATGGTATATATGAAGCCTACTTTTTATTATGCTTTTTTATTTTCCTAATTTTAAAAGGGCTTGAAAAATTGTGCTACTAATTAGAGCAGTCAGAAGAAAATTTGTGAGTTGCAAAATATGGTGTGGGGTATGTGTCACATGGACAGTTTTGCAACATAAATGAATACAGCAGATAAATATAAACAAATACAATGGTATTTTCAGAACAGATCACGTAAAGAGAAGGGAATCATCAATGGTCCACATTTGCCACAGGATGTGATGATAACCACTAACCTAAACAGCTTTATAAATCATGTAAGCAAATTATTGCTCTGTATTGCCTCCAGAATTAGAGACAACAGATGTCTGAATACTGGATCTTCTGAAAAGCAAGGAGAATGACAGTTAAGAAATTATTAAATATATGTCTGTTTTGAAAAGCAATGCCAAATATCAGTGAATGGTGACATGGTGAATTGCAAAAGTGTTTTTCCAAAAGGCAGCTGGATTTTTCTTGGACTTTCTAACAAAAAAGATCAAGTTGTTTTTTGGAAAAACACCTTCGGAATACCCATGACCTGGATAATTGAGAGTCTCCATAGACATTGTGGCATGATGACAGTATAATGATATAAATGATATTAGATTTTTATGTCATTAGAATGTGATTTATAATGCTATTACTGTATTGTGTTATGTTGATTATTATTGTTTTGGGAAAGGGTGCTTTGTACCCTGTGAAGTAACATTAAAACTCGTGAAATAATCACCCCTCCCTAGAAACTGTTATATATTTTGCTCATACCTGAATTTTGCTTCCCTTTTTGTGATTTGTGCTGTACTCCTTCATATGAATAAAAGCTCATTTCCCTCTTTCAGATTTTTACCTGCACATAATGTTATCTAGCACAGATGTTCGTTTGTTCCCTGTCTTAACTAGATTACAAACTAATGGGCAGCACGACTGTTGTAATGTCAATTCACATTTTCAGATTAAAAAAAATAAATCATTTGGCTTTATGGAGGAGCGATTGCAACAATTTCCTTTCTGTTTGAAATAGGACTGTTCAATGATTGCCTCACAGCTTGATATAAGGCTGTCTTAAAGCAAAATAGCACCAACATCCCAATTAGTTCTGCTGAAATTGGCTGTATATCAGCAGCATTTAGAAAAGAAGTTGCACATTGGACACATAATTTAAATCAGGGGGTCATATGGGAATCTCAGTTATTTTATTTTCTGATGGGTTTTAACTTGTTATAAGTTGGCCTTATTAAAAGTACCATCTGCTCCAAATTATGGGGCTTTGTCTTCAGCAAGCCATCAACCTCTATTAGGCACCCTTTTTGATTGCTTGCTATCCATTTGTATTGTAACTTGGTTTAGTAAAGGGCAAAACTGAAACACCAGGTGATTCTTCCATACAGATCCTGGTAGTATTAGTTGCAACTTTTAGTACCATTATTGATACAGTATCATAAAAATAGAACATATATATGTACATATGTGTACATTTATTTATTTATTCATATACTTAAATTATGTTACCAGTCTAAGCTTAATTGGCCAAGGAACCAGATTAGATGTATAAAAAGTTTTATCCAACAGCCCTCATCTTGCATTGGTTTTTCTGTTGGTTCCATCTTACATTCACAAAAGAGGAGACTCCTTCTCTAACACTGATCATTAGTAGAGGTGCATTATGTATTTACATAGCAGTGAGAATTTTCTCAACTCTGGAACATTTTCTCAATATTTTCCAGGGCAAAGATTGAGGGCCTTTGACTTGAAGTAGATCAAAAAACACTCTTATTTGCTCATATCTTTTTTAACTATGTGTTTTATGAGGACTATTATTGAGGCTGTGATTTTATCTTCTGAAAAAATTATTAAGGCACAATCAATTGCTCAATCAACTGTATAAATGCTATCTGTTGATGACACTTCAACAACCAGTTCTCCTTTCATAGGAATCTTCATTTAAACTGGATTTGGATTTCATTGAGGATGACACCAGACCCAAGCACCATGGAGTCTGATAGAAACCATATTGTACCCTAAGTATTGAATTATTGCACCAGGCTAGCAGATACACAAATTGCTATATCTGGGGGTTAATGATTATCCATTTTCACGTCTGTCAGAAAGAGAAAGAGATGATGGATACAACTGTTTATGTCTCTATAATAATAAATCACAATGGGAAATATTAGTTCAGAATGATCTGCTGTCAGTTGCATTTTTCCATCATCATATATATTAATATAATGTGGTATTAAATCAGTAGGATCAAAATCAACAAAAAAGCCAATTCATCAAAGGCAAAAAAAAAAAAAATTAAAGCAATGCAAACATTTTATCTCTGACCAAAATTAGGACATTGCAATCTCACTTACCCATTTATGCTTACATCAATAGGATTCAATCCTCACAAACATCGATATGGAGTTTTGATACTTGAAATTAAGACTTCTTCAAGTTGCTGTTTCTTCCTGGTGACTTCATGGACACATCCATATCATTTTCTCAGCAGCAATATGTATGTATGTGGTTTGCCATTGCTTTAATATGAGATGCTTCTGTGTCTAGTCTATAGCCATAGTATATTTAAATTCATGCTGTAGAAAAGCAATAAGTTACAGGTAATGTAAGAGCATGTGAAAGTTTTATTGGCTCTGATACATCTGTGATGGCACATTATCATGTTTCTTCTGGTTAAGATGTTCTGTCTATAAGAAGTGAATATACAATCATGAATCAGGCTTTAGGGACCCTTGACAGGTGTTCTTTGTTAACAATGATAACTTGTGAGATTTAAAAAAAGTAATGAGAATTGCATTTATATGTTATGTCATTTGACTTAGAAGAATGTTATAGCTGCAGAAATTGATAATAGTAAGCTGACACCATCAGCCACATGCTGAAATCAAGAAGGAGCTTTGAAGTGAACTCACCATGAAAGTAAAGAAGACTTTAAAAATCCAAATGCTATGGAGCAAATACAGTCAAGCCAATTAATACCTGGGCAATTCTAGTCATCAGACTGGACTCAAGACTGGACTCAAGCAGAATTAAAGCCCAAGAGAAGAAGATTAGAAAAGTATTGACAATGAACCATGCCCTTCATCTACACAGCAACATTGACAGATTCTATGTACCAAGGAAAATAGGAAAATAGATGGGCATGGAATGTTGCAAGCATATCAGACAGTTGAAGAAGGAAAAATACTGGAAAAATATGGAAGAATACTGAAGAACAATGATGAAGATGCACTGAAGCTAGTATACTATGAAGACTTACTGAATAATGGAGAGACCAAATTGGCCTACAACAAACATCAAATGAAATAAAGAGAATAACAAGGCAAAGTATTACATGGCTAATACATAAAAAATAGTAGGCAAAACAGATAATAAGATATGGCAATGGCTAAGAGAAGGAAAATTGACAAAAGAGACAGAGTGGCTAATACTGGTTGCACAAACCCAAGTCTTAAGAACAAATGCATAGCAATCAGAAGTGAGAAGACAGTAACAGAGAAAAAATGTCACCTGTGGAAAGAAGCTAAAGAAATAATAACCCGCTAATTAGCTGCTTTTAGAATATCATTGCTACAAAGAGTAGCATAACAAAGTAATAACAATTGTGCATTGGAACACCTGCAAGATATCCCATTTGTTTGCAAGCAAAAATGGGTGGGACCACAAAATAAACAAAGCAATAGAAAATGAAGAAGCTACAGTTCTCCGAGACTTTAGAATTCAAACCAACAGTCACCAGCCACATAACATCCCAGACTTAACATTTCTAAATAAGAAAGACAAACAAGTCAATGCAGCACAGGAGACAGCAGAAGAGAAGAGGAAAAACTGGAAAAAAAATTGCAATATACAAAAATCTGCAAATAGAACAACAGTGGCAAAAGAAAGCAAAGCTAGCATCATTAGTAATAGATGCCTTTGGTGCAATCCTAAAATATTAGAGTATTGCAGGATCCAAACTGGGTCAGTCACTGGGACCAGAGGTTTCATCTTCTGAGCTTGGCCTTGAAACCAACCTCAGGGAATGCCTCTTTATCAAAGTGTGCTTTGGGTTATTCTTTGTGTGGTATTTAAACAGTGCCTCTTGTGTGTGACTTTTTAGATATTGATTGGGGTGTTGATGTTTGGTAACTAAGTCATTGGTAATATCATGAAGAGTCAGTCATCAACACCCCAATCAACATCTAAAAAGCCACACACATATAAATACTACACACAGAATAGCCCAAAGCACATACAGTACTAGGGAGAAGTTCCCTGAAGATGGATTCCAGCATGAGTCTAAAAGCTCAGAAAACAAAACCTCTGATCCTGGTGACTGACCAAGATTGTATCCTGCAACATTATCCTGGTACATCTATATTCTCCTTCATTCATCTGGAGGACTACTTGAACTCTGTCAGCACTGGAAAAAAAATCACCATCAATCAACTGTAAAAAGCAATTTTATTTGGAACAGCTTACATCCTGTGACAATATTTTTAACACCACCAAACAATATTTACCTACCCTAGATCCTTGGGAAGCACTTGAAAGGTAGACAAAAATACCACATCCAGTCTAAACATCCGGCTAACTGTGCAATCAAACATAACTTCATGCCTCTCTTATTGCACTAAAAGCAAAACTATATAC
This sequence comes from Bungarus multicinctus, assembly GCA_023653725.1. Taxonomy (NCBI): domain Eukaryota; kingdom Metazoa; phylum Chordata; class Lepidosauria; order Squamata; family Elapidae; genus Bungarus; species Bungarus multicinctus. Next base: position 64,212,556 of record CM042836.1, on the reverse strand, counting down.
CTGATCCACTATCTATTATCAATTGTACAAAAACTGACTTAATAAATTCTGACTCCTGGAAAAAATTAAATTATCATAAATGATAAAAAAGGCTATTCACTTGTAGTTTACTTATCCATATAGCAAAGAGCAAGAAATGGTTTTGATGCAACGTTTGGCTCACAGGCCAAATGTTTATAAAATTCTATTTGCTCAGGATGCCAGGTCTTTTACACAGCTTTATTAATGGCACATCTCAAAAAGTAGGTAAGATCTCAGAAATAAATACATTCCATTTAATATGGAATTAATTAAACTTGGTTAATCATATTACACCCTATGCAGTCTCATTCAAACTTTTCATTTGGCAGCAGTTTTGGAAAGGCTCTGGAAGATAATTCCCTGAGCATGGATTATTATGCAGCCAAAATGATGCCAATCTTATAATATGGGAAATCTTAGCTAGCTTTCGGGACAAGTAAATTCAGAGAAATAATCTCAAGAACCAACAAAGAATTCAGTAGTGTTGACTGCTGATTGGGAATAACTATTTCCTGAATGCAATAGTGCTACCTGGATAAACATACAGTATATAGGATTGCATTTTTGGATATCATTGCAAACCAGGCCTGAGCATATTGAAGAGGCATGGAACACAAGTTGTACTGGATAGAACAGTTGAACGTTTTATTATAGGCCCTATATGGAGAGGAGAGGAGAGGAGAGGAGAGGAGAGGAGAGGAGAGGAGAGGAGAGGAGAGGAGAGGGGAGGGGAGGAGAGGAGAGGAGAGGAGAGGGGAGGGGAGGGGAGAGGAGAGGAGAGGAGAGGGGAGGGGAGGGGAGGGGAGGGGAGGGGAGGGGAGAGGAGAGGAGAGGAGAGGAGAGGAGAGGAGAGGGGAGGGGAGGGGAGGGGAGGGGAGGGGAGGGGAGAGGAGAGGAGAATATGTTTCTGGAGTAAAATAGATAAAACAATCTAAGAGATGTTAAAAAAAAATGGGGGCTCCCTGCATAGGACTACCATATCTGGACTATAGCTCTTTTTTTTTTTTAATTACATTTATATGCCACCCTTCTCCGGAGACTCAGGGCAGCTTACAGTCTATGGAGCACCATGCTAGGTGCTCGGCAATTGCCTTCATTCCATTTGTGTTGTTGTTTCATGACAATCCACATTTCTACAGCTCATTAATGGTAGCCCTAGGCAACCTCTTTCACAGTTTGTAGATACAAACTGGATAAACTGGTTTAAACATGGACCATGGGATTTAACTTTCTTCAGTGTCTTGAGGTGGCAGGCTAATTTGATATGGGAGAGAACTATTCAACTATGGTATACACAGATCTGCTCTCCAATAGAGGAAGCAGTCAATGAATCTACATTCCATGTATGTGTCAGTATGTTGCATAGATCTCTATAGAGCTGCATGTTGTGCAGCAGCAAATAGTCTTAACGGGAGAACCAGTCTATGATAAAATTAGCTGATGTATTCCAGAGGGAAAATACTCTATTAGTTCTCATAAATGACTAAAAACAAGATGAAAAGTATGGGAAAAGGGATTGGCCAATCATAGAACCTAAAATGAATGAGGGTCATGACTATGAAGTATTGACTTTAAAAAGGATCTTTCCTTTTGATCATATTTTATGGAAATAAACCTATTTATATGTACTCTCAGCAAAGAAATAGAGATTTAAAAGCAAGATTGATTTAATCATTTATGATGGAAAGCTGAGAGAAACAGTGAAAAATAAAATAATGACAAGAGGTTCTAAATATAGGGCAGATTATTATTTGATATTGTCAAGAGTAAGGTCTCGGAGGAAAAATGGACCTAGAAGAGTCTATAGTGAAAGCCAAGTAATTATAGGAAGGAAAACTTGAATTGAATTGAATTCTTTATTGTCATTGTATGTGTATACACAGTATACATACAATGAAATTCACATAACACCAAGAGACCAGACCCAACACGCGTGCACACACATGACAATTCCCAAACACTCCCCTACCCTCTTTACCCATCTTGCAGGCCTGGTCGTGCAGAGTCTCAGGCCCTAAGTACCCGGCTGATGCTGTGCAATGCCAGGTCCGCTGTTAACAAGGTCCCCCTGATTTACGACCTTATTCAGGAGGAAGGCATGGACCTGGCAGGTGTCACTGAAACCTGGTTGGGCCCAGAGGGTGGCATTCCTCTGAAGGAGATATGCCCATCAGGTTTTCAAGCATTTCATCAGCCAAGGTCCCAAGAAAGGGGTGGTGGGGTGGCAGCGATTATTAGAGAAGTTCTTTGCCCTAGGGAGGCCACTGTTTCTCAGATGGCTGGTTGTGAGTCTCTCTTTGTGAAGTGGGGTCAGGGAGTTCAGATGGGCCTTTTGATAACGTACCTGGTGGGCACATTTCCTTCAGAGGAATGCCACATATCATCGGCCCTGCCCGGGCTCCTTGAGGTGACAGCCGGGCTGGCGGTTGAGACCCCTAGGCTTTTAATCATAGGAATTTCAACCTGCCTTCACTCGGGGAAACCTCTGGGGTGGCTTGGGAGTTCATGGCTTCCATGATGGCCATGGACCTGACCCAATTAGTTTCTGGCCCCACTCACACGGGGGGACACACGCTGGACCTGATTTTTGCCTCTGGTCATGGTTGAATGATCGTAGTTTTGGGGACTTAGTTATAAAACACTTGTCATAGTCTCATCATTCTCTTCTTAGGCTTGACTTCTGTGCTGCCACCCCCCACCGCAAGGAGGCAGAGCCGTGCAGATGGTTCCGCCCCAGGCGCCTGATGGACCTCGAGCAGTTCCAGATGGAGCTTGGGCCATTTCCTGAGACTCTGGCTCATAACTCGGCTGGAGACTTGGTGGCCACCTGGGACAGGTTGGCCGCCAAGGCTCTGGACCGAGTTGTGCCTTTGCGACCTCTGACCGGCACAGATCCCATCCAGGTCCATGGTTTATGGAGGAGCTGAGGGAGATGAAGTGCCGGAAAAGACGTTTGGAGAGCATTTGGAGGACCAGTTGCGCCAAGATTGACCAGACACAGGTGAAATCCCGTATTAGGACCTACCTTGTGGCGATAGAGGCAGCGAAGCATTTACATTTCTCTGCCCTTATTGCATCGGCAGAAAATCGGCCTGCCACTCTGTTTAGAGTGACCCGCTCCCTGCTTGAGCCAAGAGCGCGGGAGGACCTCTTGCAGGGCAGGGTAGAGGACTTTTCCCGATCTCTGTACAATAAAATCACTCAGATTCGGGGCAGGCTGGACTCCAGTTGGATGGTCCCGGGGGAGATGTCCAGGGCAAGTCTTGAGATGGTTATCTGGGAGGAGTTTGATCCTGTGACCACTGAGGGTGTGGACAGGTTGCTGGGGAGGCTGAATACCACCACAGGTTTGTTGGAGCCGTGCCCCTCCTGGTTGGTTTCTACCTCCAGGGAGGTGACACGAGGCTGGCTCCAGGGGATTGTCAATGCTTCGAGGGATCGCTTCCTACTGCCTTGAAAATGGAAGTGGTATGACCCCTCCTCAAGAAGCCTGCCTTGGACCCAGCTGTTTTAAATAACTATCGTCCAGTCTCCAACCTCCCCTTTGTGGCGAAGGTTGTTGAAAGTGTGGTGGCACGTCAGCTCCCTCAGTACCTGGAGGAAGCAACTTACCTCGATCCTTTCCAATCGGGCTTCAGGCCCAGGCACAGTACCGAAACTGCATTGGTCGTGTTGGTTGATGATCTCTGGAGGGCCCGTGACAGAGGTTATTCCTCTGTCCTGGTCCTATTAGATGTCTTGGCGGTTTTTGATACTATCGACCATAGTATCCTATTGCGGCGGTTGGAGGGGTTAGGAATTGGTGGAACTGTCTTACGGTGGTTCTCCTCCTTCCTCTCTAACCACTCGCAATTTGTGTTGATGGGAGGGAGAGGTCCACCCCTAGGCCCCTCATTTGTGGGGTGCCTCAGGGGTCGGTCCTCTCCCCTCTTTTGTTCAACATTTATGTGAAGCCACTGGGGGAGATCATCCGTGGTTTTGGGGTGCAGTGTCATCTCTATGCTGATGATACTCAGCTTTACATCTCCACCCCAAACCACCCCAACAATGCTGTGGAAGTTATGTCCCATGCCTGGAGGCCATGCAGATTTGGATGGGTGGAAACAGGCTTCAACTGAACCCTTCCAAGACTGAATGGCTGTGGTTTCCAGGGCCCGATATAATCAGCTGACCCCGTCGCTGGCTATTGGGGGAGAGTTCTTAACCCCCACAGAAAGGGCTCACAATCTAGGCATCCTCCTGGATGCACAGAAGATCACATTACAGCCGTCTCCAGGGGTTTTTTTAATCAGGTTCACCTGATTCACCAGTTGCGGCCCTTTCTGGATCGGGACACCTTACACACGGTCACTCATGCCCTCGTCACCTCCCGACTGGACTATTGTAATGTCCTCTACATGGGGCTCCCTGCAGGGAGCACCCGGAGGCTTCAACTGGTACAAAATGCGGCCTCACGGGTGGTTATGGGGGCGTCAAGGAACTCCCATTTGACACCTCTCCTGCGCGAGCTGCATTGGTTGCCGGTGGCCTTCCGGGTTTGCTTTAAGGTTCTGGTTTTGACCTTTAAAGCAATCCATGGCATTGGACCAGGCTATTTGCAAGACCGTGTTCTACTGGTAGTCTCCCACCGACCAGTGCGCTCCCACAGGGAGGGCCTCCTTCGGGCCCCGACGGCATTTATGTGCCACCTGGTGACCCCGAGGAACAGGGCCTTCTCTGTGGGGGCACCCACCCTCTGGAATGGGTTGCCTCCTGAGCTACGGAAGACCGCTGACCTGAGAGCATTTACACGTGCGTTGAAAACTTGGCTCTTTGAGCAGGCCGGCCTGGGCTGATTTTAAATGGGAGTTTTAAAGTGGAACTTTTAGATGAGAGTAGCTTTGAATACTTCTTATTGGGGTTTTATATTGTAATTTATTGGGGTTGGGTATAAATTTTAGTAGCAGCCTGAATATATTTAATTTTCTTTTAACTTTTGTAAAGTGTAGTGTGTTATAGTTGGCTGTACACCGCCCTGAGTCCTTTGGGAGGAGGGTGGTATATAAATGTGATATAAATAAATAAATAAAATAAATACCCACCAAAATTCCCCACCCCTTAAAAATACACAAGCATCGACACAACAGACCAAGTAATACTGTCTAACAGTTCACTGATGGTGGTCCTTAAATTCATTAAGTGCAATTATAGCTCTGGGATAAAAACTGTTCAGAAAATGTGTGATCCGAGTTTTAATTGTTCTGTATCTTCTGCCAGAAGGCAACTGTTCCCAAAAAAAGCAGGATGGGAAGAGTCTCTGAGAATGTTGTGCAACTTCCTCAAACAGTGAGATGCGAAGATGACATCCAGGGCTGGTAGTTGGAGTCCACTGATATTCTGGGCAGTTTTAATGATTCTCTGTAGAGTTTTTTTGTCCACTACAGAGCTGCTTCCATACCATGCAAGAATGCTGTATGTCAGGACACTCTCAATGGTGCTGGCAATAGTAGATGCTGAGATAGATTCATCTTCCTGAGCATTCTCAGGAAGTACAGCCTCCTTTGTGCCTTCTTCATAAGCATGTTAGCATTCATAGTCCATGAAAGGTCCTCCGAGATATAAGTGCCCAGAAATTTAAAACAACCAACCCTCTCCACCGTTTTGCAATTTATGTACAATAGTAAATGTACATCTCTTTTCCTCCTGAATTATAAGTTCTTTAGGTTTTTTTGGTGTTAAGCATAAGATTATTTTCTTTACACCATAGTATCAGCCCTTGTATTTCCTTTCTATAAGCAGACTCATTGTTCTTATTAATGAGCCCTACCACTGTCGTGTCATCCACAAATTTAATAATTGCATTGGTGTTATACAATAGGGTGCAAATATGAGTTGTCTATCAAAATATAATGAAGAATGTGCAATTTAATATGTTTGGAAGATTTTGTATGCTCATATTTGGAAGAATTGGGTTATTGTTCCCCATACAAATGGAAAAATAGCAGAAATAAATGCAACAACAATAGGCAGATTAATTTGTTAAATATTTGACAGAATCTTGATAGAAAGACTATGAGAATTGACAGTGAACAAAATTTGGGAAATGTCCTATGGCTTTATGTCAGGCAGGATGCATGCAGACTCGCTTTTCACAATGAAATCACTATGAAACACATGCTTGTGACAAATAAAGTTTATTATAGATATGTTGATGATTTAGAGAAAGAATAAGATAAAACAAATTGGCATGAGTTTGCATGCATATGGGGTTAAGTGTTGGTTATTCAATGCAACAAGACTGATATGTGATGGAAATATAACATGCAAACATAAATGGAAGGCTTGGTGAAATGGTTTAGCGTTGAGTGCAGAGATGGTATTCAGCAGGTTCTGACCAGTTCTGGAGAACCGGTAGCGGAAATTTTGAGTAGTTCAGAGAACTGGCAAATACTACCTCTGATTGGAGATTTTACACTATCATTCCACTGCCACGCCTACTAAGCCATGCTCACAAAACCGGTAGTAAAAAAATTTGAATCCCACCATTGGTTGAGAGGGAATATAACATGCATGCATCATATTCTCTTTTATATATTTATGCAGAAATGAAAAATGAATATGTGTAGTGTCTTTATAGGCATATTAGTAGGGGACATGAATGTACATACACTGATATCCTGTTCTTGACTGAGAAACTGATTGGTTTTCAGCAGGTGTCAGACAAACTGTATGGTGCAACAAACAACAGAGAGCTGAAAATTAATGTATCAGAGAGAAGTATTATATAGTTGAGAGTGACAGAATAAATGGAATCAATGTGCATGGATGTGCAAATACTGGTAGAATTATAATGAATAGCACATTGCCTATTGTGATGAATTAATGTTTTCAGTAAGAAGCATAAGTGGCTGGATATAACATCATGTTTCTTTTTGAAACAAAACTGAGAGTTGAGTATATTAGTACATTATGTTTGATATTTCTATCCCTCCATCCCCATTTGCTTTCTGAAGAACTCACTTTTTTCAGCATATGTATTAGAGTTTCTAGTGTAGTATGAAGTAGGTAGATATTTTCATTCTAGAGTAAAATATTGAGTAACTCTGGTGGATCTGTCAGCTTCAACTTCCTTCCTCTGAAATCTTTGTTCTTTATTTGATGTTCAGATTTCTGAAGTTAAAAATTGACCCATTGATCCTGAAATTGATCAAAATTGATCAACATTCTGATAACATCCAGCTTTATATTACCATCATGGACTACTTGAATTAAGCTGTTGATGTCTTCTTCTCAGTGTCTGGAGGCTATACATGACTAAATGGGGTGCAGTGGGCTTCAAATCAACTCAAACAAGACATACTGGAATTTGAACCTCCTGGTTACAAGGTTTTTCCACCTCTAGTCCTGGATAGGATTGCACTGTCTGAGACAAACCCAGAGAACAATCTGAGAAATCTCTTGCACTCGCGGTTCTTACTAGCAGAGCAGGGGAACCCATGACCAGTAGACGACTACTCTAAGTAGTACGCCAATTTCTCTCATTCCTGGATTAGGAGGCTTTGCTCAGTCACTCATGTCTTCAGGACCTCTCATCTGGATTTTTGCAAGGTGCTCTACATGGGGCTGCCCTTGAAGAACCTTTGGAAACTTCAACTGGTGCAGAATCTTGCTATCTGAGTAGTAAAGGGAGTGTGGCGTATTCATGAATTTCATTGGTTGTCTGTTTGTTTCCAGGTGCAATTCAAAATGTTTGTTATCACCTTTATAGCCCTGCCCTGAGGTCAGATTACCCAAGGGACCATCTTTTCCATGTTTTCTCTATACATGTAATTTGGTCAGGCAAGTGGATCATGCTATGGGTCCCCTCAATCAACAAATGTTGGCTGGTGGGAACCAGGAGGCATAGCTTCATGTTGTAGCCCCCGTCTTCTGGAATCCTCTCCCTTCAAATATCAGGATGACCCCAACTCTGTTGACCTTTTGCATATATGTGGAGAGTTGGTTGCATGCTCGGGTCTGGGGGAGAGGGTGAGTATGCCAAGGGCACCATGTTCTCTTTGAGTTAACTTTGTGTTAATTGAGAGCAACCAGGATGATTAGGGGACTGGAGATTAAGGCATACGAAGAACGGTTGCAGGAACTGGGCTTGGCTAGTCTAGTAAAGAGAAGGACCAGGGGAGATATGATAGCAGTCTTCCAATATTTGAGGGGCTGCCACAGGGAAGAAGGGGTCAAGCTATTTTCTAAATCTCCTGTAGGCCAGACAAGGAATAATGGATGGAAACTGAACAAAGAGAGATTTAACCTGGAAATATGGAGAAACTTTCTGACAGTGAGAACAATCAACCAATGGAACACCTTGCCCTCGGAAGTTGAGTGCCATCCCTTGAGACTTTCAAAAAGAGATTGGACTCCCATCTGTCAGAAATGGTGTAGGGTCTCTCCTTGGGTGGGGGGGGTTGGACTAGGTGACCTACAAGGTCCCTTCCAACTCTGATTATCTGTTATCTGTTATCCATAATCACAGTTTTCCTGATGTCATATATATTTATTTTGTTTCAATCCTTTTAATAATTTTAATAGTTTATAATCATTTCTATGTTTTATCATGTATACCATCTAGACTCACTTGTTGAGCTATAGAATTAAAATAGATAATAACCATTTTATCTGCATACTGCATAATTATTGTATTTATTAATATCTCCTTTCTGATCCAAACTTCTCTAATGGTTTCCTGTAAATTATTAAAATAATTATTAAAAATGGGAAGAGAGAAGATACAACCTGCCTTCCTTGTTTTTTTTTTTTTCAGAGATAAGCCTGCCTTTCAGCACATAGAGAAATCCATTTGCAGGCCACTGCTGAAAGAGTGGAAGGAGGCCCCTAACAAGGAATCTTAATTTTGCAAATCTCTTGGAATCTTTCAGCATTTAGCTGCCGGCACGTTCATCTTATTTTTTTATAGCTTTCTTCATTGTTGATAATGACAAACTGTATTCTCCTCTTTTTTCATTTTGTTTTATTTTCAAGGCAACTCTCAGTGGCAGATTGTGCCAGCTCATTTGTTGCAATGAATGCCTATTATCTGGCTTCTCCCTTGAAAATAACTTCAAATAACTTCTTGCTCTTGAACAGCATTTTAAAATGTTTTGTATTAAAGTGTCCTCTTCCAGTCGAGCCATACAAATTATTTTAGACATCCAATAATCTGTTTCTGTTAGCAAAGTCTGCTTCTATTTCACCCCTTATATATGAGCTTGATCTAATACTGATGGGAGAAATATTTGTACAAGTCAGAATGTTTGCAAAATTAGACAACGGCTGTTTCTTTCCGTTTCTTAATTTTCACCTTAAGGAATACTTTGGGCTGAATTATTTATTTATTTATTTATTTATTCGTATTTCTATACCGTTCCCTCTCCCAAAAAGGGACTCGGGGCGGTGTACATACTAAACAAATAAGGTAGTACAGATAACAGAATTTAAAATCAAAATTAAATAAATATGTGATTAGGTCTCAATTAGCTAAGAATAAGAACCCTTATTAAAATTTAAAAAACCCCAAAGACTCTTATTTGGCCAGACCGGCTTGTTTGAACAGTAAGATCTTAACTGCGCGCCGGAAGGTTAGGATGTCTGACATGGCTCGTATCTCCGGGGGGAGACAATTCCAAAGGGAGGGGGCTCCCACAGAGAAAGCATGTAATCTCGGGGCTGCCAGCCGCCAGCGATCGAGTGGCGGTACCCCAAGCAGGGCGACCCTGTGGGAGCGTACTGGGAGGCGGGAGGTTGTTGGTGGCAGCAGGCGGTCCCGTAAGTATCCAGGTCCCGAGCCATGGAGCACTTTAAATACTGTTAGTACCACCTTGAATCGAATCCAGAAGGCCACAGGAAGCCAGTGCAGCCTGCGGAGAAGTGGTGTTACGTGGGCGTCCCGAGGGGCGCCCACGATCATCCGTGTGGCTGCATTCTGAACTAACTGTAACCTACGGAGAATCTTCAAGGGGAGCCCCATGTAGAAAGCATTGCAGTAGTCCAATCGGGAGATGACGAGGGCAGAGGTGACTGTGCGAAGTGCGTCCAGATCCAGAAAGGGTCGCAACTGGTAGATCAGACGAATCTGATAAAAAGCTCTCCTGGCGACGGCCGCAATATGTTCTTCCAAAGACAGCCATACGTCCAGGAGGACACCCAAATTGCGCGCCCTTTCCACAGGGGATAATATCTCTCCTCCCACGGTCAGCGAAGGAATAAGCTGACTGAATCTGGGAGCAGGAAACCACAGCCACTCGGTTTTGGTCGGGTTGAGACGAAGCCTGTTATGACCCATTCAACTCCGTATGGCCTCCAGGCACCGGGTCATCACTTCAACGGCTTCGTTGGGGTGGTTTGGGGTGGAGATGTACAGCTGAGTATCATCAGCGTACTGATGGAACTCCACCCCAAAGCCACGGATGATCTCACCCAGCGGCTTCACATAAATGTTGAACAGCAGGGGAGAGAGTACCGACCCCTGAGGCACCCCACAGAGTAGGGGCCTTGGGGTCGATCTCTGTCCCCCTGTCAACACAAATTGCGAACGGTCAGAGAGGAAGGAGGAGAACCATCGCAGCACGGTGCCTCCAACCCCCAGCCCCTCCAACCGATGCAACAAGATACTGTGGTCGACAGTATCAAAAGCCGCTGATAGATCAAGTAGGACCAGAACAGAGGAATAACCTTTGTCCCGTGCCCTCCAGAGATCATCCATCAACGCGACCAACGCTATCTCAGTGCTGTGCCCGGGCCTGAAGCCCGATTGGAGGGGGTCGAGATAATTCATTTCATCCAGGTACTGCGGGAGCTGACGTGCCACCACAGTCTCTACAATCTTCGCTACAAAGCGAAGGTTGGAGACAGGACGATAATTTGATAACAATGCTGGGTCCAAGGATGGTTTCTTGAGGAGAGGTCGTACCACCGCCTCTTTCAAGGTGGCGGGTAAGAGCCCCTCTCTCAAGGAAGCGTTTATAATGCCTTGGAACCAGCCTCGCGTCACCTCCCGAGTGGCTAAGACCAGCCAGGAGGGACACGGGTCTAACAAACAAGTGGTAGCATTCAGTCCCCTCAGTATTCTGTCCACGTCCTCCTTGGTGACAGGATCGAACTCAACCCAGTTGACCTCACCGATATCCACCCTCGCCCCCCCGCCCTAATTAGATACTTAGAGAAGAATATTTTGGGGGGGAAGCATTGGGATGGGGAAATTTAGCCTCCTGAAAATCTGTTCAGCCTCCTCAGCAAGTAGACATAACTTCTTTCAGTTTAGTACCACCAGGAAGTTTTGTCATATACCCTCAAAGACAGGGGTGGGATTCTACTGGTTCTCTCCACTTCTGTAGAATCGATTGCTCTGAAGAGCAGCAAACAGAGAGCATACATAGAACCGGTTATATATTTGCTGCTGTTTTGGCCCACTCGCCCACCTGGACTCTTACTTGACCTTTATTTCCTGCATTTTCAACCATTGCTGCTTTACGCGACATAGCTGTGGTCGAAAAAGCAGGAAAAAAGGGCTTTTCCAACCGCTGCACACTTGCAGACAGCACTGCTCAGCTGTCCGGGCAGCTCAGCAGGTCGTAAATTGCACTTGCGTGACTCGCGCATGCACGCATGACACAGAGCAACAGAACTGGTAGTTATACCGGTCGGATCTCATCCCTGCTCAAAGAGAAGATTGCTTTATTGGCCAAGTGTGATTGGACACACAAGGAAGCAAAACATCTTCTAAGAAAAACAAAGAAAGCTCAGTTGCCTTTTTTAAAAAAAAACACTTTTGGGACAACCATGACCTGGATGATTGAGAATCTCCATAGAAAATGTTATTGAAACCAGTTAGTAGGATGGGGATATAGGGCCACTTCAATTGAATTTCAAACTCTTATTTCCAAGACCTTAAAAGACAGAAAAGCCCTGAGAGCATCTGGTTCTAAACCTTCTCAAATTCTTCTCAAATAAGGTTTTGAATTAGTAACTATTGCTGTTCAGAGAGTTCTTCTATGCCTACAGCATAGGGGATTCCCAAAGATTTTTATTTAGGAACATAAACAGTGCACTTTTGGATCTGAATCTTTCCCATCTAGTCCTATTCCCTATTCCTCTTGGATAGAGATGAGTTTTTCTGAGGTCCTTTACTTTCTTTGGCATTATTTCTTCTAATGTGTTGACTCATCATGGGTATCCTTCTTGAATTGGCTTTTTCAGAAGAGTGGATTATCTGAAAAGCAATATCATGATGTCTGCAAAAAATGACATTTCTTCAGGAAAGCTCTATAGCCATGAGTTCTCCTGTCCAACAAGGCTAAATTTCTCTAATGCTAAGTAGTTATGAAAATAGACAGGGAGAAGCTGGGAAGGCTGTAGAGCTATGATATTGAAGAGCTGCTCTTCAACATGAAACACAGGCTGGCTGGTAGAGTGATAGAACTTGAATCCTTGTCAAGCTTTCCATAAGCAAAGTAGAAAGGTTTAAGAACTGTACAGATTTCAGAAAGGTTTTTTTTTTAATGGTAGTGTGGGATAAAAAATACCTCCTTCAAAACTACAACAGTAAATTGTTATGGATTCTCAGCTATTGTGCTATGATTAATCATAGTGGGTTCTGAATGAGAGAGAGAGGGAGGGAGGGGGAGAGAGAGGGAGGGAGGGAGACATATGTGTGCATATATAATATAATTGTATTGTAATCTCCTGGGTCGTTGACTGTGTTGCAACATCCTGAGGTTTTGTGGTGTAGCCTCCTGAGTTTACATCCTCATTATGACCCAGGAGATTACAGCACAAGAACCAGGATGTCAAAGCAATAAAACTCAGAAGGTCATCACACAGCCCATTACCCAAGTCGTTACAACACAGGAGGCTGATAGACACACAGCCAATACCTCAGCCACACATGTTCTTAAGAAAAAGGCAGCCAATCTGCAAACATCAATCAATCAATCAAGAAATGACAACACAGCCAACCTCCCCACCAGTATATATAGGGAGACAGCAGCTCAGATCACGCTTTGCTCGCACAAGCACAAAGCCGAAAGCACCAGCCTGAAGATGGCAAGTGAGATCTCATCGAAACATTGCCCAGATATTCTCAATCTTACACGGGAAAAGACCCGAACACACCAAGACCTGCATACCTGTACCTGTGAAAATCTACGAAAACACACACACACACACATATATGTATTCTCTGGGGAAAAAGGTTAGTCCCCAGTGCTCCTACTTGGTCTAGCCTTTTGTTACTTTTGTTGGTTTATTGTTCTTGCCATCAACTATTTTATATTTCAGTTCCTGTTTTACTTATTTCCTTGTTTGTTTCATTAGCTTTATAGGTAATCCTCAACTTACAGCCATTGTTAAATGATGATCATTTTTCACACTTATGACCACTGCGGCATCCCCACGGTCACTTAATCAAAATTTGGTCATTGGCAACTGGCATATATTTAATGATGGCTACAGTGTCCCAGGGTCATATAATCGCCTTTTGTGACCTTCTGACAAAGTCAATAGGGAAGCCAGATTGACTAACAACCGTATTACTAACTTAACAACTGCAGTAATTCACTTAACAACTGTGGTAAGAAAGGTTGTAAAATGGGACAAAATTCACTTAACAATGGTCTGATTTAGCAACAGAAAGAACAGAATAACAAAGTTGGAAGGGACATTCTGGTCCAACCCCTGCTTAAGAAGGAGACTGTATACCAGGGTTATCAAACTCATGGTATCACGTTGCCATTTTTTCCCTTCATGGAGCTGGGGTGGGCATGGCCTGCATGTGATGCATTTGGCCCATTGGCTGCCAGTTTGACATCCCTGCTCTATACCATTCCAGACAAGGGACTATCCTGTCTTTCCTATAAAACCTTCAGTGGTGAAACACCCACAACTTCTGAAGGCAAACCGTCCATTGGTTAATTGTTCTCACTATTAGGAAATTTCTCCTTAGTTCTAGGTTGCTTCTCTCTTTGATCAGTTTCCATCTGTTGTTTCTTGGCTTCTGGTGCTCTTCTTTGTGACAGTGCCTGAGATATTGAACACTGCTATCATGCCATCTCTAACCCTTATTTTCACTAGATTAAACAAACCCAATTCCTGCAATTGTTCTTCATATCTTTCAGCCTCCAGCCTCCTAATCATCTTTGTTGCTATTTTCTGCACTCTTTCCAGAGTCTCTACATCTTTTTTTATAGTATGTGATCAAACTGTGGTTGTAAATCAAGAACTACCTGTATTTTTAATATACACACAGTACATTGTTATTTACTGATGATAGGAAAGAAAAAAGAATACAACCGAATAAGCCCAAGCTCTTTGAGTTCTCCAAAGCCAGCAGAACAATAAAAAATATACGTATGTTCTCTTTTAGAGGAAAGCAACTGGTAAAACAGAAAGCAAAGTAGACACATTTTTTTCCATTCTGAACAACTATGCAATGCTGGACCAGACTGGAATTCTAGTTGGAGCTAGAATTAGAGAAGCAAGGTCTGAGAATGCTCTCCTCTTCTCTACTTGAGACAATTAGCACAACTGAATAGATACTTTCTTCTTTTTCATACTGTCAACAACTTTAGCTCAATGTTCCCTCAGAAGGATTTCTTAAAGAGGAGGAGTTGTTACAGGAGGCCTTAGATGTTGATGGATTCAAGCTGTGCTGTTTAATTGTAGAAACAGTAATTGCCTTTTTAAACACATAGCAGCAACAAACCAATTGATTTATTAAAATGGGACTTCATACAAAAACACAAAAGGTGACTGCTTTTATCTTTGAGGTGTTTAGCAAGTCAACACATTGGATAACCAGACACAGGAATGATTAAACCAAACCCCTGCAAAACTTAACTCTTGGCTTCAAATCAATCAGATCTTTATGTAAAGTAATTCCAACAGAGTTAATAGGGGACACTGGTTTTCTAGAAAAATCAGCATTCACTCCTTGTGTCAAGTCTTTTGCTGCCATCATCATTGTACTGATTTGAGTGCAATCAAGTGATAGCTGAGCCTGGTAGGAAAAAAGAAGATTCATTTAATATTTGCTAGATTCATTCATATTTGCTAGATGTACTGCCTGCCTTCTACCTTATATTTTGCTTAAGGCAGCATACATTATGCTGTCTGTTATTCTCCCTCCCCAACAATTATCTTGATGTTGAAAGTCACCCAATAAGATTCCATAGCTAGAACCTGGGTGTCAGCTGATGTTCCATTCAAAATCCAAGAAAAAAATACTTAGACTCCATTTGTTAGAGAAAAGATATCTTTTACTGGAAATCAAGTGGTAGCAACAAAAGAATTTTGAATCTGAGAAAATGAGCGCATAAAACACATATACAAAGTGATGGCAACATTCCCACCCCCAATAGTTCAATTCGCTCCTCCAATTAAAAGTGGTGCATAACATCATGTGGGCATTTTCAGGTGGTGATGAGGCCTCTGTCCATTGACCTTGGCATAATTTGATAAAGAGTTGCAGTTGCGCATAGCATAGAATAGAAACCTAAGCAAGATTTCCACCCCCCCTAACTTATACAGTTTCGTTTCCTAACAACTCCAGCTCGCTTCCCATAATAATCATGGCCCACTCCCTCCCCCCATTACTTATGACAGCCAAAAGATGCAAAGCAAAAGAAGAGAAGCAAAGGAAGAAAATCTTGAAGGCTGACATTCGGCCCTCCTGCAAAAGAGACGTTAGTCCAAAAAAAAATTATAAGAACAAAAGATTATATAATATATACATATAACAGCAGCATTAAGGTTCAGGGTTTACCAGGATACTTAGTGCAAAATGCCTTCACGAGCATGGGAGCTCTAACATCTCTCTCATTTACCCATTCAGACTGGGAAGAAGGAAAATGCTTTCAAGCAACCAAATATTGGATTCGACCTCTCTTTTTCCTAGAATCCAAAATTTCTTTAACTTCAAAATGTTGTTCATCTTCAATAAGTAATGGTACGGGGGGATCTACTTGAGTTGGCCTTAAATCAGAAGTATGTTCAGGTTTTAATAAACTAACATGGAAAACAGGATGGATCCGTCGGAGGGTTTTAGGCAATTTCAATTGGACTGCCACAGGGTTCACAACTCGTTCAATTGGGAAAGGTCCTACATACTTAGGTCCAAGCTTTTTCGATTTTTGTGTGGTCTGCAAATATCTGGTTGGTAAGAAAACCTTGTCACCAACTTGATATGGTTTTTGTGGATTTCTCTTTTTATCTGCAAATTTTTTATGAGCTTGATGAGCATCATCTAATGCTTTGCGGGCAACTGGCCAGGTTAGCTGGAGATGTCTTATCCACTCATCTAATGAGGGAATGTTAGATTTCTCCTTTGGAAGCTCGGATATGGGTACAAAGTCTTGTCAAGCCACTTTAAATGGAGTAAATCCAGTGCTGCTATGTACCGAATTGTTATATGCCACCTCAGCGAATGGCAGTAAGTCAGCCCAATCATCCTGCTGATAATTAATGTAACATCTAAGATACTGTTCCAATACCGAATTAGTTCTCTCACAAGCCCCATTGGTTTGTGGATGATGGGTGGAGCTTAAACCCTGGGCGGAGCCTAATAATTTCAGGAACTCTTTCCAGAAATTTGAGGTGAACTGGACGCCCCTATCTGAGATTATGCGTTCAGGAATTCCATGTAACCTGTAGATATGCAGAATAAACAACTTAGCCAACATTTTTGCTGACAGGATTTTCGCACAGGGAATAAAATGTACTTGTTTGGAAAACAGATCTGTTACTACCCAAATAACTGTATTTCCTCCACTGTCAGGTAATTCCACTATAAAATCCATGGAGATTTCCTTCCATGGAGCAGTTGGTCTAGCCACATTCTGCAATAAGGCTGCTGGTTTACCAGGCGGCCACTTGGCTGAGGCACAGACAGGGCAGCTAGCAACATAAGTCTCAATGTCCTTTTTCAACATGGGCCACCAAAATTGCCTTTTGACCAAGTGTACGGTCTTCACGAACCCAAAATGCCCAGCAGCTTTAGAATCCTGAGCTTGATGTAAAATTTGGTTTCTCAGCTTTGTTGGTACATATAATTTGGCCCCCACCCAGGCGAATCCATCTCTAATTGTACAGTCATTTGAGTGGGTTAGGAACCAATCATCAAGTTTTAGAGCTTCTTTTAATTGTGCAAATAAATTGTTTGACAAATCAATTTCCTTTTTCTTCTGGGTTCTGGTAACCATTGGAACTGCCAATTGTTTGGCTGGGATAATAGGCCGTACCACTTCCTGGCGAGCACTATTATACTGAGGTAATCTAGACAAAGCATCTGCCATGAAGTTCTTTCCCCCAGGAATGTACTTTAATGAAAAATTAAAACATTTATTTTTATTTATTTATTTAATCGTATTTCTATACCGCTCCCTCTCCCGAAAGGGACTCGGGGCGGTGTACAGCCTAATAAATACATAAAAATACAAAGTTAAATAGAATTTAAAACCAGATTAAATACAAATGTGGCTGCATCCCGTCCGACCATAATTCATTTAAAACCGGGATAAATAAAGTTTAAAAATAAGATTAAAATTTAAAACCCCTATTAACTTAAAACCCCATAGACCCTTACTGGGCCAGGCTGGCCTGTTTAAAAAATAGGGTCTTAACTGCGTGCCGGAAGGTCAGGATATCTGTCATGGCTCGTATCTCCGGGGGGAGATCATTCCACAGGGAGGGGGCTCCCACAGAGAAAGCACGCACTCTCGGGGCCGCCAGCCGACAACGATCAGGTGGCGGTACCCCAAGTAGGGCGACCCTGTGGGAGCGTACTGGGCGGCGGGAGGTTGTTGGTGGCAGCAGGCGGTCCCGTAAGTACCCAGGTCCTGAGCCATGGAGCACTTTAAATACCATCAGTACCACCTTGAATCGAATCCGGAAGGCCACAGGAAGCCAGTGCAGCTTGCGGAGAAGTGGTGTTATGTGCGCGCCCCGAGGGGCGCACACAATCACCCGCGCGGCTGCATTCTGAACTAACTGCAACCTGCAATTTAAAGTGCTATGCCCAGCGAACTTGCTTGGGAGACAGTTTCCAAGGCGTTTTCAGAGCTTCCAAATTTTTATGATCTGTCCACACCTCAAAAGGGTGTTTGGCCCCTTCTAGGAAATGCCTCCAGGTTAATAGAGCCCATCGAACTGCAAAAGCTTCTTTTTCCCAGATGGCCCATCTTCTCTTGGTTTCAGTTAGTTTACGGGAGGTATATGCACATGGTTGCAGAGACCCCATCTCGTTTACTTGTAGTAACACCGCTCTGATGGCTACGTCACTTGCATCAGCTTGGATTACAAAAGGAACGTCCATGTCTGGGTGCTTGAGTACTGGTTCGGCAGCAAACAGACGTTTCAGTTTTTCAAAAGCAGCTTGACACTCCATGGACCACTCCAGTGGTTTACTAAGCTTTGGTTTCACCTCCCCTTTGGTTTTAAGGAGATTTGTGATAGGCATTGCGATCTTCGCAAATGCAGGAATAAATTGGCAGTAAAAATTGGCAAACCCCAAGAAACTTTGCAGTTGTTTCCTGGTACGGGGAGGGGCCCATTCCAAGACAGCACGCACCTTTCCCAGATCCATTTCTATGCCATCAGGTGATATGCGATAGCCTAAATAGTCAATTTTTTCCTGGTGAAATTCACATTTGGACAGCTTGGCATACAATTGAGCCGCTCTAAGTTTTTCCAGGACTGACCGCACTAGTTTTACATGCTCATCATGAGTTTCCATGTAGATAAGAATATCATCAAGATAAACTAACACTCCTTTGTATAAATATTCTTGCAATACTTGATTTATCATTTGCATGAATACTGCAGGCGCCCCATGTAGGCCAAATGGTAGGACGTTGAATTGGAAACAACCCATCGGACAGTTAAAAGCAGTCTTCCACTCATCCCTTTCTTTAATTCGGACTTGGTAGTATGCTTCTCTCAGGTCAAGTTTCGAAAAAAATTTTCCTTTAGCCAGGTGGGCCAACATGTCCTTCATCAGGGGAAGGGGGTACATGTTCTCCACCGAAATCGTGTTGAGATTTCGGTAGTCAACTACCAAGTGTAGGAAGACATCTTTCTTCTCCCGGAACAACACTGGAGCTGCCACCCGGGTTCTAGCAGGTTGAATGAAACCACGTTCCAAATTTTTATCAATAAATAATCGCAGCTCTTCTAATTCCTGCGGGGTCATCGAGTACAGTTTCGGTTTTGGGAATTTTACTCCTGGTAAAAGTTCAATACTACAATCTTTTGAGCGATGTGGGGGGGAGTTCATCCGAGGCCTTCTCACTGAACACCTCTTTTAAGTCCCAGTATTCCTCTGGAATTTTCTCCTCCCCTTTCAGAATCTCAGTGCCAGTGGAAGCCAACTCTGTGGGAGTCTTGCTTCTCAATTGGGATTTCCCCTCCCCTTCTGGGGTTTGGTCTGTACGTATGCGTAATGATCCCCTCCTCCAATTAACGTGGGGGTTATTATTATCCCTCCAGCCAGGGGCCCCTAGGCTGCTGCTGCCTGTTGCGCTGGCCCAGGTTGATTTATGGGGGTGGCTGCTCTGGTTCTTCTGCCTGGGGCTACCTCCCCCTCTTCCCCTCGTACCTTTGATCAGCTTGAGCCTTTCCGACAGCTTCATGTAGAAGGTGCATGGCTTGTGTTAGTAAGAAATTTCTTCTTTCCTTCTCCTGCCATGGCTCTTCCTTCCCTCGATGATGAGTCGTGGTCACTCCTGGAGGGGGCCTTTCCTCAGGATCCTTCCAACCGACTCCCATGGACCATTTGGGCTTTACAACTGGGTTTTCGCCAAGACTTAGTTCTGCTAAGAAATATGGCTCTCCTGTTTCCTCCATCAACAGGGATTCTGGTCCTCCAGTCACTCCCAGGTCTTCTTGGTCACTGGCTGGATTAGACATTGTTTTCAAACCCCCTCGGAAGAAAGTTTGTATTTCTCCGGGTGGGCCGGTAAAGTCAGATTCAGAATAATGTCAGCTGATGCTCCATTCAAAATCCAAGAAAGAAATACTTAGACTCCATTTGTTAGAGAAAAGATATCTTTTACTGGAAATCAAATGGTAACAACAAAATAATTCTGAATCTGAGAAAATGAGCGCATAAAACACATATACAAAGTGATGGCAACATTCCACCCCCAATAGTTCAATTCGCTCCTCCAATTAAAAGTGGTGCATAACATCATGTGGGCATCTTCAGGTGGTGATGAGGCCTCTGTCCGTTGACCTTGGCATAGTTTGATAAAGAGTTGCAGTTGTGCATAGCATAGAATAGAAACCTAAGCAAGATTTCCCCCCCTAACTTATACAGTTTCGTTTCCTAACAACTCCAGCTCGCTTCTCATAATAATCATGGCCCACTCCCTCCCCCCGTCACTTATGACAACCAAAAGATGCAAAGCAAAAGAAGAGAAGCAAAGGAAGAAAATCTTGCAGGCTGACACTGGGTCTCTCCAATGCTAGTCCAAAACCTTAACTATTACATTAATTTTTCTCTTCAACCTGTACTTTTCTGTTTAACTATTCTATAACTCCACCTTACGTTGTATAAAATCAAAAGTTTTTAATTGTGCATCAATTTTTTCTGATATGGTGTTTCTTAATTAGAAAACTCTGGTAATTATTTTAAAGGAGACAGCTCAGGACTAACTACTTGGCATTGTGTTGGTAACATATCCAATGGTCTTGTGCTACCTGCAATTTTCATGATCCAAATTTTAAACAATCAATCTGAATCCAGTGAAAAGTTTTTTTTTAAAGCATATCACAAGCCCAACTGAATAACTCTTTCACTGTATTTCCAACCAATTAATAATTAAAAATCTTTCCTATTCTTGAAGGGTGGAGGAGGTTCTTAAGCAAATGGTAATATATTAATATTATTTATGCAGCTGAATTATTCTCTTTTGCAGAAATCATGCCTGCTGCTAACAGTATAAAACAGGAGATAATTGTTCCAGTTAATGTCACTGAAACAGAATTGAATCAGAGAACTAGAGAGTTAAAAAGAGTACCAGAGTAATGGAGTCCAATCTCCTTCCCAGTGCAGCAAATCAAATTAAAAGATCCCACTTATATGGCTGTGTAGCTCCTGTTTCAACCCAAGTGTTGAAGGAAAACCAACCAGCTCTCTGGGTAATTGGCAAGTTGGTTTTATCATTCCACCCCCACCCACCTCCATCTGATATTTATTCAGAAACTGCCATTATTCTGTGTCTGCCTTGCTGTGAAATAAGAAAGAACTGGTGAGAGTTACTATTCAATTAAATATCCCAGCAATGAACAAATGTATTCCTCTAGAACAAATAAGCCAATTTTAGGTTTCCTGCTTTGGGAGAATGTTCTCCATCTTCCTGTTGCAATGCTATCAGTTGAATCAAGTGCTTAAGTTTAGAACACTCTCAAGAGCTGACCCAGTTCTTGCAAAAATCCTTTGGTTATACAAATTCAGATAGACCCTTTGCCTGTGTTTCTATTAGTAAGAGCTTATTTGACAAGTACGTAACAGTTCAAAAATACATTAGTAGCCATTTCTAAACTCTATAGGGTCAATAGTACATTAGTTTCTCCACAGGCTGTATTGATCCAGAACATACAGTATAAAATCTTATTAAGAATGAAAGAAAGAGTTGCATAGAAACCATTTTATTCAGACCTTTGGATCCAAAGACATGTTTGCTTTATGATAAACAGTAGGAGTCTAGTCTGATAAAGATTTGATATTTTGGCTGAAGCACAGAATTGTATTACAATGTCTTGTACTTTGTGGATGTTACCCAGGCACCCCTCTTAATGTTTTCCTCTGACTCATTCTCAGTATGGATCCTTGTAATCCCAAATGAGACATCAACTTAAATCCTGGATATGATCTTATTGATTTATATATCAAATTTATATAGCTGTCAGTTTCACAAAAAGTGACACTGGTTGGTATACAATAATCAATCAAAATACATATATAAAAGCAGGCATTTAAAAATATAAAAATCAATATTACAAATAGAGATTAATTAAAATTTATATCAATCACAAGTAGAGAGAGAAAGAGTTCATCCAACTCAATAGTGGAGTCATCTAAACAAGTCTCTGATTCCCTGGGCTTCTCAGGCCTGGTGGCATAACCTGGTCTTGAGGAGCTTCTGGAACATCAAAAGAGATAGAGTGACCTAAGGTTGTGGGAGAAAGAATGGGCATAAAGTCAGGGATGAGATCTGACAGGGTCAACTACCATGGTCATTTACGAGGTTCGGTGATTTACGATCTGCTTCCCTGCATACTGCTCTATGAACAGTATTGTGATGTTAGGAGGACACCCAGATAGCACTTTGGGTCTGTCTGGGATAGTCCTAGAACTAGTGACCCCCAAACCCAAAGTTATCCAGTCTTGATAGGATTCATCTGAAGCCTGTTCTTCCCCATTCTCATCTTCATAGCCTCCAAACACTGAACTAATACATCACTTTAACTAAGGTATTGATTAATTTGCCAGGGACCCAGATGTATAGTTGGATATCATTAATATGCTCATGGTGATGGATGATCTCAACTAGTGGCCTAATGTGCAATAAATGTTAAAAATAGAGAACCCTGAGACATCCTACATAGAAGGAGCCTAGGACAGGACCTTACCTCCCCAATCACCACTGGCAAGAATCAGTCTTGAATAAAGGCAAACCAGGACATCACAACCCTCCCCCAATCTTCTGAGCAAATCCAAAAGGGTACCATGGTTGATGGTATCAAAAGCCATCAAGAGATCAAATAAGGCACAGGTGGATAAACCACTGCTATCCTGCCCACACCAGGGATCATACAAAAGCACCATCAATGCTGTTTCCATACCATACTCAGTTTTAAGTACTGACTAAAAAGGATATAGATAATACAAGATCCTCTGGAAATTTTCTGCAATCACTTTCTCAAATACCTACCTTTTCACCAAAAGGGAAATTAGATACTGGATGAAATTGGGTATAGCAATGGCTTCTTAAGAAGGCAGTGAATGAAGGCTTTTTAAGTTGTAACAGATCAATCCCTTCAGTGAAAGAATAATTAACCTCTGCTAGTACCCATTCACATGATAACCACCAGGCCACTTTCACAAGCCTGGAGCAGCAGGGCTACGGTCACAGATGTAAGTTCCTTGTCTATTTTCTCAGGTTGAACAAGCTCAAATCATTCCCAGATAACTTCACCCCAAGCATTTCTTCTGAACCTGGAGTACAACTGGCATCCAATTGGGAGCAAATCTAAGTGCTTTTGTCTAACAGAGGAAAGGCCCATGCAAAAGATTTCCCAGCCCCCCGCCTCTTAACCCAAGAGGGCTCATATCACCTGAACCAGGACTGTAGAATGCCAATCTGCCAATGCAATAATGGTGGAGAAGTATTGCCACTTTGCTGCCTTACCATGAGCTAGGCCTTGGTAGTGGTTCTAACATGTATTCAGTCACATTTGTTGCTGGTTATATGCCCACAACACTCTAGATATCTCTTCTTCTGAAATTATACCACTAGAATTAATACAATGCCCACAAGATGAGCAGGCTACCTTCTCTTGCAGATCACAGCAAGCTTCTTGATTTATTGATGAAATCAATAGACATCCAGAACAAAAGATAAGAACAAATTGTGAAAGCAACCCACAGCTCTATGTTGGGGGCCCCCTCCCTCTGGAACGAATTGCCCCTGGAGATGAGGATCGTCCCCGACCTGTTGACCTTCCGGCGCGCACTAAAAACCCACCTATTCCATCTAGCCGGTCTGGCCTAGAGTTATGTGAAATGGTTTTAAATTCGGTTTTTAAATGGTTTTTAACTTTTTTAATTCCCCACTTTTAACTCTTAAAGCCAATCTATTTAATTATTTTAATTTATTTTAAATTATTGTATTTATATTTATATGTTTTTATCTGGCTGTGCACCACCCCGAGTCCTTAGGGAGAGGGGGCGGTATACAAATTTGAATAAATAAAAAATAAATAAATAAATACTATGGTGGTAAGGACAGCAACACGTGATTATGTCCAGAAGCTTTATTCAAAGATACCCACTCCATTTTACAGAAGAATGCAGATGAAGATATTCTGTGCCATATTGTAAACTTTTTCACAGCTGATGTATCTCACATTTATTTCAATCTCGACTCTACTTGGATGGCTCATTTCTCCTCATTGTAAATAAGATATTGAAATTGGGAAGTGACTTTATTCCTGTGAAATGGAGGAAGTCTAAACAATCATATTCTTGTTTTGTGCATCCTAGCATTACATTTACTCTATTCTCATTGCTCTCTTTTCAGCGAATGGGCCAGGCTGAATTTGTATTCTATTCATATTGATTTCAGCTAGGTCTGAAACTGTCAATTATTTTCCATGGGGAAAATGTGTGCTGCCAAATGTTTGGTAAAAGGTAGAACCTACACTCCCTTCCAATCACATCTGCAGTTCCTAGAAATCTATCAAACATGCATGTTTGTGACAGGTATGACAGATGTCTGTAGGTGTGTGTGTGAATCAGGGGAAAGGTGATTTGAATAATTAACCCATCTTTGTGATCTGATTCAGTTCAAATTTCAAATGAAGTTCAGAACATTAATACACGTTGGATTTTCAAATCAAATAATCAATCAAATAAGGGTAATATTTGTAGGTCAGGGTTGACATGAGGGTCCTTCATACTCTCTGCACTTGCTTGTTTTCTTGAAGGTGTTTCATTACCGAAACTAGGTAACATCGCCAATGCTAGTTGTTATGATGTTACCTAGTTTGGATAATGAAATGTCTGCAAGAAAATAAGCAAGTTCAGACAGCACCAAGGACCCTCCACCCAAACTGTCAATCTGAAAGTGATCTGGAAAAAGAAAATTCTGATTATTCATACAAGTTTTCTGAACAGACTGAATCAATTTGGAGGCATCCATTTCTGTTTAATAACTCATGCTGATTTGTCAACTTCTAATTCAGTTTTAAGACTGAATCACCTTCTAACTGAGTCTCCAAATTAAGTTATTTCTACACCCATTATTTGTTCTCTGAAATTGTATACTATTTATCTCTGGCTTAGAGTGGGGAATCAATCTGCATAGTGAGTACTGGGTAGAGTGATATTTGCAAA
Organism: Bungarus multicinctus; assembly: GCA_023653725.1. Classification (NCBI taxonomy): domain Eukaryota; kingdom Metazoa; phylum Chordata; class Lepidosauria; order Squamata; family Elapidae; genus Bungarus; species Bungarus multicinctus. The sequence goes on along the minus strand of CM042836.1, from coordinate 64,187,397 downwards.
GCATCCACTTTGCTAGTAGAAGCACGAAAAGAGAAGATTCACCCTTCCTTCCTTCCATTTTTGGACTAGCAGCTTCTACTGAATCAGCAGGTAGAAATTATGATCTGGGGAGTGTGGTGTGCTTTGTTCAAGCGCAACAAATAAAACAAATATAGCTTTACTTTACAGGAGAACCTAATTTGTGTAGCTCATATACTCATTACAATGTGCACAGACCACTGCAATGCAGTGCACTGGCTAAAATATAGCTAAAATAAAAAGAGTATTTTTAGGACATCTGCCTTAAGACAAGACAGAGACCGGATTCATCTCCCCTCTTTGCATAATCCCATCATACCTAAGGAAATGATTCCCTTCCCAGAACAAACCTTCCCTAATCCTTTCCTTGCCAAAAACAGAGAAGTTTTGCTCACCTTAACAAAGGCAGAATGAAATTGACTAGAGGCAGTAGAGATCCAGCCCTATGCAATTTTCTAAAGCAAATCTAATAAGAAAGAGGTGGCAATATAACTGTGCAAAACTGCAAATGTTTCATTGTCAATTAAGAGCACGTGCCAGGTCCCATCAATGTTCCTCCACTCATTAAGAAGAGATAATGGCTATTTCCAGCCACCTCTAAAAAGCAGAGTTTTCCTTAATAATAAAAGTCTCTCCTTACACAACAAAACTTGCCTCTTTTTTCTTATATAGTTCCAAAATATGATGGCAAATCAGATTCTTATTTCAGCTTTTTTGCTGTTCTCTGTTCCTCTTCATTTGTATGCTGCAACCCAGTGGTCACCATTTCAATAAAATATGAGCCTTCTCCTTAGTGTTGTGCACCATTTTTTTCTTTCAAAATTTTGCACCTGTATCATTTTATCAGAACAACAGTAGCAAGAAGAACAACTGTGGTTGGGATTCTTTAGGAACCAGAAAAGGGTCAGGGGGATTACCTGAGCCATGGATTATCTGTAATCATAAACCTAATAATTTCCTTCTTCCATTTGTGGCTTCAACTATCTGTTGTGATTTGGCAGGTCTCAAAGAATCACGAACACACCCAAAGGCCTATTCCAACATGTTCAATTGGGTCAGGATCATGTAGATATTTAGAAGGGTTTGTAAAACACTAGATGTATTTTGGAAAGCTGGATGGGAGGGATGTGTTTGGATTCCATAAATAGTGTTTGTTTTTTTTAAATTTAGCTTGACTGTGTCCTATCAGAATAATAGATGAACAGAATGACTGGCTTCTTGGCTAATTGGGTGAACCACATGATGAGAATTGGACCTTAGCAAGATATGAGATGGAAGAGCTGAATTTCATAGCTTGTTGAACCAATCAGCAACTTCTTTGAATACTAGTTTCTAGAAAAAGGTTATAGAGTTAGAATGTAGAAATAGTGATATCTTATAGTTTTATTATCATTATCTCAGCCACTAATTTAATATTTTTAATCGATTTTAACTTATATTTACATTTGTAATTATATTTGTAATTGTGTTGTTTTTATTTGGGCTGTATACCCAAGTCTCAATTTGGGAGAGGGGGCGGTATATAAGTTAAATAAATACTAATACTAATACTGTCCTTTTTGTTTTTCTATCAACAATATATTTGTTAGTTTATTTCAAAACCTGTGGATGAGTGTTTGGAACTTACTAATAATATTATTTCATCAAAAACACAGTGTCACAGAGATGACAACTTTAATGAGGCAATTTTTTTTAAAAAATGTTTTTTTTTAAATTGAAGGACATTATTCCTGGGATGGAGTACTAAGTCCTGAGGATAACAGCAGTGACAACAAAGGAACAGAAAATCCATTGGAAGAAAAATAAATAAATCTGTTATTATGCTGAAAAGATTCAAAAGAAAATTTAATGGGTGCCCTTAGATGTTTTAAGCATCAAAGAGTATTATTAATAATCAACAATTAAGCCTGGAAACTAGAAAAAAAAAAGTCTCCTGGTGTGATCAAAACAAATATAATTTTATTGTATCTGTTGATGGACTGTTTTGCTGGTAGTTGACTCTTTGAAATGGGCATAATACTAGTTTTGTTTACATCGTTTTCTCTTTTCGGCTAAAAATGTTACAGAAATCAGACTGCTAACTTCCTCTGTTCACTATATGCTCTATCTGCAATTGTAGCAATCCTATAAATGTTTATTTAGAAAAAAATATTCAGCAAAATATGTGTAAATAGTACTGCATCATTCGTGTCTCTTGTCTTCCCATAAAGACAGAGTAAACGTTAGGTGTTTATGACCAGTCAATGCAAACTTTTACAGATTCCAATATTTTGAAGCAACTTCAGATCTCCAGTTTGGGGAAAGAGTTGTGCACATTAATATTTCACATCCAGGTACAGAGAAACCAAGCAATAGCCTTTGCACCCTTTCTAATAGCAATATTATGAAATAAGCCAGGTGTGTGGAGTTTGCTACAATTTTTCTTTTTTTTTCCTGAAGATGGGCATTATAGTATGGAGAAGTATTTGCTGAAATAATATTTGCAGGATCCAGTCTTCAGGCTCTGGAACAAGTCCAAAAGTTCAGAAGACAAAACCTTTGGTCCTGGTGACTGACCCAGATGAGATCCTGCAACGTTATCCTGGGATACGTATTTTTGCCTTCAGTTGTAAAATAATCTATCTCTATGGTCAAGAATAATATACTATTGTCACCTCATCTGCAACTGGCATTTATTTAGACAGCTTTGCCTTATGTAAGAGAAAGAAAATATTGCTATGTTCATTTGAATTTGTGCATTTTTTTCCCAGTTGAACAATTTTGGGAATGCTTAAATCTAATTAAGGGAAAATACCTGTCTCAGCTTGTCAATTAGTCATCACAGCCACTTACTAGTTAATTCTTCTAAAGCTGTTTTAGTGTGCGGATAATTTGCTACATTGCTGCCAAAGCAGAGAAAGCCTTTATTGATAATTATTTCACTTATAATAAACAAATAGTAGATTACTATCTACTTAGATTACTTAGGTACAGTCATCCCTATCTTCAAAAAAGGTGACCCCAGCCTGGTTGAAAACTACAGACCAATCTCACAGTGTTGTGTCATGTGCAAAGTCATGGAATCAATCATTAACCAATTCATCACCTTCCACTTAGAGTCAAACAACCTACAAACCTACAACCTCCCAAAAACAATTTGGTTTCAGGAAAAATTGTCCTGCAACCTACAGCTCCTACATTGCAAAAACATATGGACTATTCTACTCGACCAGGGTAAAGCAATAAACACAATTTACATAGACTTCTGCAAAACCTTTGATTCAGTGGTACATGACAAACTATTGTTAAAACTAAACTCTTATAGCATTTCCAGATCCCTTCATAAGTGGATTATTGCATTCCTATCAAACAGGCAACAAAGTAAAAATAGTAAAAATAGGGAGTGCTATATCAAACCCTGCTCCAGTTAACAGCAGTGTCCCCCAAGGCAGCGTTCTAGGACCCACACTCTTTATACTCTATATAAATGACCTTTGTGATCACTTTATAAGCAACTGCATTCTCTTTGCAGATGATGTAAAACTATTCAACATCACCGATAATTCTACTGTTATTCAAAGTGATCTTGATTATGTGTCGGAATGGTCAAACAATTGGTAATTCCAAATTTCGACCAACAAATGCTCTGTTCTACACATTAGTAAAAAAAATCAGTACACCAAATACAAACTAGGTGGGGATTTGACCTCATTGATGATCCTCACTCTGTCAAGGACCTAGGAGTACTCATATCTAATGATCTAAGTGCTAGAGCTCACTGTAACAGCATTGCCAAAAAGGCATTAAGAGTTGTAAATCTAATCTTACAAAGCTTCTCCTCTGGAAATATTGAATGTCTAACTAGGGCATACAAAACCTTTGCTAGACCAATACTCAAATACAGCTCATCTGTCTGGAATCTGCATTGTATATCGGATATTAATACAATTGAGCGAGTGCAGAAGTATTTCATGAGAAGAGTACTACACTCCTCTGTTCTTAACAGAATACCCTATATCACCAGGCTTGAAATTTTGGGCTTGGATAACCTTGAACTATGCTGCCTACAGTTGGACTTAAGTGCAGTACACAAAATTATCTGCTACAATGTCCTACCAGTCAATGACTACTTCAGCTTCAACCGCAACAATATAAGAGCACACAACAGATACAAATTCAATGTTAACCACTCCAAACTTGATTTCAGAAAATACGACTTCAGCAACAGAGTGGTCAATGCCTGGAATGCACTACCTGTCTCTGTTGTTACATCCTCAATCCCCCTATTCCTTTAATCTCAAACTAACCACTATTGACTTCACCCCATTCCTAAGAGGTCTATAAGGGGCATACATAAGTGCACCATCATGCCTCCCATCCCTGTCCTATTGTCCCCATTTATTTGTACCTATTTCCTGTATTCTTACTCATGTTTATACTTATACCTATTATCTTGTAAGCGATTGACAAATCAAATAAATCAAATAAATAGATTATCTTGCTATGTTAAGCGATGTGCTTTCTTCCAAAACCAACCTAAACCAAACCAAAGATACTTCCTGAAATTTCTCCTTTACTGCTCTTAAAAATGCAAGATATTGCCCCCCTCATTTTTTAACATAAAAATAACTTTTGGGGGAAATTGGGAGATGATTTAGGTCCAGTGTTGCTCACACATTTCATTGCTTGGGCCAATGTACAGAAATCCTTTTGTACAAGGCTGAACTTGAAACTTCAGTAGAGCTCTGAGAATGACTGAGTACTTTTCTGTAGCACAATGTAGGACTGGACTATATTAACCTGGACTATATTAACCTAAACTTTTGAAAATTCTAATTAAAAGTTTAGTATCGCCATAGAACATGGTTTCATTTAGACATTTAAGCTATAATTTCCAAGTTCAGTAATAAGTCATTTAAAGAAATAAATGAAATATCAATTTATTATGGTTTTATTTATTATGGCCAAGTTTCTTTATTGCTTTTTTTTTTCTCCCTGCAAGGTTAGTCAACATAAAACTGTGCTTTAAACAGTCTGTTGACACTTTGAGAGTAAATCTCACTGAACACTATAGCATCTTACTTTGGCATAAGCATACATAATTATGCCATATGTTTCTATTTTATTAATCAGAAAATATGCTTTTACTTTATAGGACAAGGTTGCAATGTAGTTCTTTTGCTTTTTCTTGCTTGAATCATAAGAAGTCTGGTTGTGTTTCATTAATAAACAGGTCCATTCTACTCACTTCCAAATCAACAGAACTGCATAAAGGAGTTTGCAAACTTCTGCTGTTTGAACTTGGATCTGCCAAGCGAAGATGACAACTAGCCTTTCAATTATTTGTGGTGTACATTAAGATCAGATTTGACTGAATGCACTTCCCTAGGAATGCTGAATGATAACATGATGAACCTGTGACCCTAAAAACATCTCATGCAAATAGCTCCATTGCCAGTCCTCTGGTTTCAGTTCACTACAATTGGCTCATTTACAATCACAATCTAACCTTGCCCTGGATCTGCAAGGTACTAATAAAATGTAAATACTGTTCCCTTAGAGATGACTTGAATATTCAAAAAACAGATGAACTTGCTCTCAGCAAAGTAGTCAACTGCCCTTAATTTTAATGTTTTCTTTTCCTTCCTCACTCCAGTTTTTTGGCAGTCGCATAACAATCACTGTCTCTATATACAAATACTTAAATAACAAATGCAGATAGGTGGAACAGAACTGGAAACTTAGACTGTAGAAATGTGTATTTTAATTTTTTCTTACCAAGGCTGTGATGGTCTGAACTGTAAAAGGAAAGGTAGAAGAAAACCACCTCTTACTGGCTGCTTTCATGGAAACAATCTTTTGTCACTTATTACAATATTGTCATCAAACCAATATTAAACCAACAATAAATTTAGATTTTTGCTACAGTTTTTGAAAAAGCAATTTTATAGTTGTTATAGAGATATTTTGTAGGGAGAAGGTATAAATACAAAATAAAAACTTTTTAATCATAAAATTCTCAGAGAAACACCTCAGTTTAAGCATAATCAGATGAGATTTAGCACTGAAGCAATTTCTTTCAGCTTGTTTTACTTCACTTGTCCTGTAGTTCTGCATTTTATTTTATTTTTTTGCATTCAGATCAGTTTCTTATCTCCCTGCTACCTAAAGTTCCTTTGCAAAACTATCATGTCTCTTCCTTTTCCTCGTCCTTAACATGCCTTTTCTTGCTCGCCTACAGCACTTACATATATGATTCCATTTCTCCCTTACAAGGGTGATAAAGTTTTTATAACTGCCTTTTCCCATAGAAAATATATTTCCTTCCTCCCGAGGCTTGAATTTTCTGAGTTGACCTTTTCAGCCTTGGTAAGGATGGCCTCTAAATAGAAAAGCAAACATTTTTCTAAGAAAAACAAACATAAAGTGGCTGAACAGATTCATTCACCCAGAATGAAGAGTAGATATATTCCTCCCCCCAAAATAGATGATGAGCATCAGTATAGCATTATTTTCACCAAGAGGAACTTCTCTAATAAATTTAAAAGTACCTTTGGGATAAATATTTTTTATGGAGATTACAACAGGGGAAAGAAATATACCATTTTGCTAATCCTGTATGGAAAAGGAACATCCTGTATGGAAAAGGAACATCAGGCATGCCGAATATGAACTACAGTTATCCCTACATCCAGGTGAGGACAGCAGTAGGTAAAAGGTCCTCCTCCCTCAATATTTCTTTTCCACCATCTAGTGGTCATTCATGTTTCAGCCTAAATCTGGGAGCCCTGTATCTGCAGTGCCCATTAATTTTAAAATATGCATGTTAATTGTATCCATGAAACATATTTATTATTTAAGAGGTTTATGTCTTCTTCAAAACAATATCTACCTGGGGGTGAGTGGGCTGGATGATTTTCAAGATAACAAAAAGCATCAAAATGTTTAAAGTAAAAACGCTATAATAAAAGGAATCCTAAAAACCATTGAGTGCATAAACATAAATAAAGCAGTAAGTTAAACGAGCAATTAAAACTGCCTCTGACAGCAGGAACTAAAGTAGCAGAAGACTAATTAAAAAGCTCCATTGCAGCATGAACAGAAAGTTAACATTGAAAGGCCCAGGAGAATAAGAATATCTTTTCCGGGTGCCAATAATGTTATTCTTATCTGTACAGGTTCCAGGTCAAACATTCAGTTTCTGGAAAAGTCATTAAGAAGATAGGGCCTTACACCTTCTATTGGAATCCCTGCATCCAGAAGAGGGCAAATGTTGAAATGCATGGCATTTCAACAAATGCTTGACCTATGAACTTGCACCAGATATCAAAGAGAAAGTGCATAACTGTGATATTTGCATGATGATGTTTTCTTGCATGTGATCATCTTCCGGCCACTGCTGGTTGCGGGAATGCCATTGGATGAATCCTGATTCTCCTATCTTTTGGCTAGAGCCATCCTTTGAACAAAGGACCTATCCAAGAGTACTCAGTCATCACTTGGCCAAACCTATCTGAATCCATCTCTCAGATGGGTTTTTCTGTGGCTCAGTCTTAGGATGAAAAACTGTAAGGCATATGATCAGCTCATTCAAGACATTGATGGGTCAGTTTGAATCTTCCTATTTAGAAGCTTCTTCCATTCTCTAAAAACTCTCTAGTTAAATAAAAACTATTCTGGGTTCTAGAGTTAACAGGGAGTAAAGGTGAAATTCTGCTAAAATGTTGAAGATAATTGCTCTGTAAGTATAATCAAACAATGAGTATCCTAATACTGTCAGCATAACTATATCTGACAAGTTTTAGTTAGCAAAATCTACATTTTATGTAACTTACCACTAAACATTCTTGGCTACTTTTTGCTATATCCTTTAATAAACAAATGCCACCATTACCCATTGTCTTCCAGCACTGATGATGTTACCTAGCTGGCTAATGAAACCTCTGCAAGAAAATAACCAAGCTCAGAGAACAGCAAGGGCTCCACAGTTCAGCCCTGAGCTACAAATACTTTCTTTTTTCCTGTATAAATGCCATTTACCTTTACTTTCTATCAACTGGTAATTGGACTTGATTTTTTCCCTAGGTCAGGGAGCACTCTTACTTAGTATCTGCATGTGTTTATCTGGTTCTTAAAGAGAGGAAAGGGAAAAACATTCTGAATAAGAGTTCACCTTTAAGCCTGATTCCATAAATGTTACATCTTGTCCTGTGTTCTTTAATATCTGCAGTATATGAAACCACTAGAAAGGTCATCTAACAATGTGTAATGGGGTGCTATTTCCAAATTGAAGCAACTCCACTATTGTTGTTTATCATATAAGTTCAGGAAATCAGTTGATATATATGTTTCTTAAATTTGATAATTTGTCTGCATAAAAACAAAATGAAATTAAATTCAGGCCAAATGAAGATACTGTTGATAAATAACCAGGTTGTGGTACAGTTATTTTGGATGGAGAGTCCCTAAACAAGCAACTGTATAACATTAGAGTTCAGATCTGTGATTACTGGATTAAAACTTTTGCAAGTTATGGTTAGTGTATTAGCTGCAATACTTTCCAAACTGCTCAGATTTGGCAAGTTATCCTTGCCCTGATTACACTGTGCCATCACATTGAAATGTCTTGCAATGTGCGCTTCATTAAGTTCTGCAAGTTAGACCTTTGTAAAGATGCCTCCAGCTATCAAAACCTCACCTTTTGGCAGATTGTGGAAGATAACTATCCTGCTTGTGAAGGCTATGGAATATATTCTGCAATTTGCATCTGAACCCTACTGGCTCTTCCTTTAGAAGAACAGCCAGATCTATCTTTTTAATACTTTGTTGTTAATTGATATTTACAATTATTTTAATGGATACCATTGAATTTTGAGACCTCTTGGGGGTTTATCTCTACCCTCACGGTGACCTGAATCAGAGTGCAAATTCAACACAGAAAGGAGGAGATACAACACCATTTTCCCTGTCTACAATGTAGAGTCTTTTCAGCAGTCCCAAGAAGGTTCCACACCTATTTGCACTCTGACTCAGGTGACCTTCATAGTATTAACAACCAGATGACTGCTAAAAAAATATAAAATATTCCATTCCCCATCATTCAGCCAGAATCAAAGAAGCTTCTTGGATGAGAAGTGAAATGTTTTCAAGGGGAAAAAATCATGAAAGTCCAGTTGCCTTTTGAAAAAGCACCTTTTGGTAACAAAGTAGCACATAATAAAATAGGTATGGATATAAGTTCTGGGAAAACTATTTCTAGAGTTCACTGAAAAGTCTTGTTGTTGGAGAGCAGTTGGAGGAAGGATTCTAAAAATGATCTTAGCTCTTGGTAGAAGACAGGTTCTTTCAATTATTGTAGCCCTAAGCCATAGAAGGATTTCAGCAAGGCTGTGTGTGTGTGTGTGTGTGTGTGTGTTGGGCTAAGAATATCAAAGATTAAAAAGAGTGGGTAAATGAAGCTTCACCCCTTTTTAAACATGCATTTTACACATAGACACACAGATACACACATATAGTGAAAAGGTTGATCACCCAGCTGCACTCTCCATTTTGACATCTTTAAAAAATTATGAATGTTCCATCATCTTAAACTAAGTCTGTGGTTTCATTCTAACAGCCAATAATCGGAATACCCCAAGAATATGATACTGCTCATTTTAAGTTACTAAAATATATATTGGAATAATCTTAAGAAATTTCGATATTCCTTGTTGACAGGGCCTTAATGAACCTGAATTTTGTTTGAGGAGTGTATAAAGTGACTGTACTTTGCTTATATCATATGCAACCTCAAAAGGGACATGATTTTCCATGCCAAGATGAGGAGGCAATATGAAATTCCTTGATGAAGTGCAAGTGCTTCATGTTGCTCCAGCCGTCTCATCTTGCATTAACAGCATTTAGTAGAGACTTTTGTTTTCAAACTATGGAAATTCCCTTCTGAGTTTGTAAATCTGTCATGGTTGAGGAAAAACATTGAAGCTTCACAACAAAACTTTCCTGCAGGCGAATAGTCATCAAATTATTTTATACTTTTACTGCTGTCATTTCATATTTTACTACCAATCATCTCTTGGCAAAAATACTGTTTCATGCTAAAGATTTTAGGCAATTATCATTAGAAGGAAAGTAATCTTCCAGGAAGAACCGTTAAGTAAATCATTCATGGGTGTTATATGCCAACAGAAATGATTTTATAGAAATGGAGAACTGAGCAAAAATTGGAATAGAAGGAAATTGAGTGACATAAAAACAAAATGTGTCTAAAGACACTTTTATTTCATTTACTATAGCCTTTTAATCAGCATTTTAGAGTTTATTGTTTTTTGTGTGTATAAAGGAATTCTCAGTCATAATAACTGTAAAAGTTTCATTAAATAATTTTTCTAGTGTGCATTCTCTCATACAAATCATAGGGAACTATTCTTCTGTTTTCAAATTGATTCTACATTGATTATTAATTTGATTGCAGGATAAAACATGTGAAGAATGGTTGCAGGAATTGAGTATGTCTAGTCTATGAAATGAAGAACCAGGGGAAACATTATAGCAGAATTCTAATATTTGAGGGGTTTCTACAAAGATGAGGGGGTCAAACTATTTTTGAAAGCACCAAAAGGCAAGATGAGAAACAATGTATGGAAACTAACCAAGGAGAGCAACAACCTAGAACTAAGAAAAAAATTCCTAACAGTGACAACAAGCAATGGAACAGCTTGCCTTCAGAGGTTGTGGGTGCACTATCACTGGAGGCTTTCAAAAAGGAATGGGACAACCATTCATCTGAAATGGTATAGGGTTTAATATTCAAGCAGGTGGTTGGACTAGAAGATCTCCAAGGTCCCTTCCAACTCTATTATTCAATGTTCTATGATTGTATATTTATTCCATTTACAATCTCATTATTTATCTTTATGTATACTGAGAGTATTTACACCAAGACAAATTCCTTGTGTGCCCAATCACACTTGGCCAATAAAGTATTCTATTCTATTAAAATACAACATAACATACAATTACTATAAACCAATCAATATGAAAATAACAGTGTCCTGAAAATCACTTACAATCTTCCCCTTGGAAATTTAGGATTTTCTTATCTTAATTTTTTTTAATGGAAGTCTCAAATAAGCTTTTAATTTACCTTCTCTACTGCCCCCAGCAGAATGAATGAATGAGTGAAGCAAGTCATTGACTACCAATTTTGTCTATCTGAGAATTTTTGGCAGATGTTGGCAACGGAGGATTTTGGATGACAGCTAAATAATTTCACTTTATTGGAACTGAAATAATTTTGTCTAAGGTTTAGAATTATCTCCAACAATTTTGAAAAAAATATTAGCAATCAATGAATAAAATAAGCTGTAAGATCAGAAAGAAGATAGAATACTTGGGTATTAATATGACAAATATGAATTGTTCATTATTTCAAAATAATTATGTTACAACTTGGAATGAAGATTAAAAAAGATATGTTAAAATGAGAGAGAACACAATTGTCATTATTAATGGGGAGAATTTCTGTGATTAAGATGGATGTTTCACCTAGAATGTTATTTTTATTTCAGACAATATCTGTTTCGACATTTGATGTACCAATTAAACAATGGAGATGATAAGGAGTCTGGAGGCTAAATCATACGATGAATGGCTAAGGGAACTAGGTATATTTAGCCTAATAAAGAGAAGGCTCATGAGAGATATGATAGCAGTCTTCCAATACTTGAAACACTGTCACAGGGAAGAGAGCACTGATTTATTTTGCGTAGCACCTAAGAGCAGGATAAGAAGCAATGGGTAGAATCTCATCAGAGGGAGATGGAGTGGCGGGGGGCAGGGAGGGAATGAGATCAATATAAGGTGTTACAAGATGTAAATGAAGGAGGAGGATCAAGAACATCTGATTTGAATGCTTATTGCTTAGTCTGGATTAAAAAAAATGGATGTTGCTGAGAAACAAAAAGCTTTTGGATCTTAAAGGACATGACTTGAGATTTGGATGGCATGAATATTTATAGTATGGAAAAGCCAAGCTTAACTTAATTTTTTAAAATCATTTTGTTAGACATACCATGTTGAGTATATAGAGCAAATATAGACCAGCTTGTGCCCCCCAAATATCTTTGCAAATCTTAGTACATCTTTCTGTAGGTTTTAAAAATCATTGTTAGACATACCAATCAAGGGTACATGGAACAAATATAAGCCAGCTTGCGCTCCCATAATAACTTTGTGGATCTTGGCATATGAAGTTTTTATAGAAGAGGAATGATAAGTAAACATGAGTTAACCTATTTTGATATACTAACATTTTGTCAAGGAGAATGCAAAATAAAATCAAGAAAATAACTGGCAGCAGGATACTTTTCTCAATTGATTTTTTAAATATACAATAATTACAAAGATTTAAAGTAGTTAAAATAACTTTTGATTTTGATCATTGTAAGACTGAGTTTGAAGTAGAATTGAGTACAAATGATTAATGTTATTATTCAAACACTTTTACAGAAATTTGAAACAAAATAAGTGAAATAATGTATAATAAGTTGGCCTAAAAGCTTTGGCTATAATAAACAAATGGAACAGGAAGAACATGTGGAAATGACTGAAATTTACATTATATTATAATCTAAAAAGACTGTTTATAAAATGAAATATTTTAGTATATTGTTCTGGAAAAATTGTCTATAATGTGTAAAATACTTCAAATTTATGGTGGAAATATAAACAATAAAAGGGGATATTTTATCATGCTTGGTAGTTGTGTAAAAAAGCCAAAAAAAATTGGATTTCATTTCATACATTAATATAGATGATGTTAAAAATTAATATACATTTGAAACCAGAAGCTTTTCTTTTGGAATTGATGGACCTACAGTTTAATTCAAAACTTTGTTTTTACAGTATATATGAAAACTGGACCAAGATTATTATATGCACAAAGGTGAAAAAATTTTTTATATATATGAAATTAGGATATAAAGTTTTGATTATAGAAATAGCTTGTAAAAATGTAAGTCATGCTATAACTATAGAGTAACAGTATTTATATACATTTAAATTGATAACTGTTGTAAAATACAATCAGAAGTTCTTTCTCCTTCCTTCCTTCCTTCCTTCCTTTCTCTCTCTCTCCTTCCCTTCCTTCCTTTTAGCTTTCTCTTTTTTATCTTTCTCTTTATTCTAAATATTACTTCTTTCTTCCTCAAAATAGTAGTAAAATTTTAGATATAGATGATATATGGTAGATACAGATGATATAGATAGTTATATAGACACACCAGGAAATGTTTCAAATGAATTCATGTTTTCATTTTATTTGTACCCAAATCATTTCCTTGATATACCATCAGCTGAGGTGGTGCTCTTTTGTTACAGAGGCACATGGAGGAAAATTGTACTGGAGGACATTCTGAGAGGAATGCCAAGCTTCAAATTACTACTGCAGTATATTACTCATAGTAGGATATTACATACATTACACTACTGCGTCTCTTACTACCCAATTTCACTTATCATTTTGAGGTATAATTTACAGGGAAGCAAACATACTGTCTTTTACCATTTTATGTAGTGGCTGCCACAAAAGAACAGCAGTCATTTAAATTTTGTTTTTGTTGTTTTCCTTTCCTTTCCTTGGCCATTCACTTCAGACCCTACCTGTTCCTCCCCTCCCCCGTAATGTGGTGAGTCAAAACCCTAAGAAATGAATTCTACTCTTATTTAGGTTGGCTTACCTGCTAGCATCAATGTAACAAAACCAGCTAAACAAAGATAGAATTGAAAACTGAAATATGCTTTTCACTCTCTAAATGAGATTGCTTTTCAACAGCTCCCACCTTACCCTCATCATATTTTCAACTGTGACTTGAATGAAACACACTGGAAGTCTAATTACTTGGTTGGTAGGGTGGCAGTGAATGATACAGAAAAAAAAATAATAGGTCCATTTCCCAAAGGCAAAGCCTCAGCAAATGAATGTTACCTCAGGTATGAATCTTATATTTGCTCTGATAGTCTAAATAGGTCAATAAAATTTCAGTTGATGAAATATTCCCAGGATTGTTCATAATTCAAACTCTTTTTTTAACCAGCACAAACTAATCATGTTTGCTGATGACTTTACTGCGTGGCTAAACAACAGTTATTGGGAGAATAGAATAGAATAGAATAGAATAGGAGGTCTTTTAGTCCAACCTCTGCTCAGCCAGAAAACCCTGTACAATTTCAGGCAAATAAATCTCAATCTCTTCTTAAAAACTTCCAATGTTTGAGCATTCACAACTTCTGGAGGCAAGTTGTTCCACTGGTTAATATTTCTAACTGTCAGAAAATTTCTCCTTAGTTCTAGATGTCTATGGAGATTCTCAGTCATCCAGGTCATGATTGTCCCAAACTTGCTTTTTCAAGAAGCAACCAGACTTTCTGGTTTTTCTTTGAAGACATTTCTTCAAAGAAAATGACCAGTTGTTTGCAAGGAGTATAAATCCTTCATTCCCCACTATCCAGTCAGAGCTAAAGAAGTTTCTTGGATGAGAAGTGAAAACATCTTTAAAGAAAAACCAGAAAGTCCAGTTGCCTTTTGAAAAAGCACCTTTGGGACATCCTTAGTTCTAAGTTGCTTCTTTCCTTGAATAATTTCCATCCATTGCTTTTTATCCTGCCCTCAGGAGATTTGGAGAATAGCTTGACTCTCTTTGCTTTGTGGCAACCCTTGAGATATTGGAACACTGCTATCATAATCAGATCTAATCATGTTATTGTTGTCTTTAGGCATTTTAACCTTCTAAAATAAGACAGCCTTTTTACTTTTCGGTCTTTTGTTTTCCTCTGTATGTCCTGAGCATTTTTCCCGGTAATACAAGACACCATATCATGATGCCAAATTGGGAAAAAAAGATGTAGATTTTTTTATTCATTCATAATCCTGTATTACATGCAACTTGTTTCCTCCCCCCTCCCAATCTTCTCTAGATGAGATAGGGTCCCAAAATATCCACAAGAGGATAATTCTTGCCCATTATCATCACCATCTAGATTGTTATAACCGAATTAGCCAATTGTTTACTCGGGTAGTTTATAAATGTAACTTCTCGCTGCTGAGTACCCTAGATAACATTTATGAGATATGCTTTAGAAATACACTGCAATGTATTTCCTACATACTTTTAACTGCTGCAATTCATTTAGTGGAACTGAATCAGGATGAAATGCTAATCTTTTTCCAAGAAAATACAAGGTTTTAAGTGTGTTCCACTTGTCTTCCTATGTATAAAAGGGGCAAGATTGATAGATTTGTATAATCAAGGTGAGAAAGGGGTATCTGTAGGATTTTGATTAGCCAGAAGTACATCTCACATTGGATTTTATTCTCTGCTCAGTCCTGGTGGACCTTCTTGAGCTTTCAGATTATTAGCAACAGTTCAGGGGTGTTGCCCCAAAGGTGAAGCTTCTTCTGCAATGAACTTTATGTATTCAATAAAGTCAATTCAGGAACTGTGGTTAGTGTGTGGCTGACATATTGAGCCACTACTAAGATTTTTTTATTATTAATTCCCACTATACTGTGAGGTCTATAGCTTGATTGTTTTGTAAAGCTCTATAATGGTTTAAGGCTGGGATGTTTTATCTGCCTACTGATTGAGATGGTCACTCTGGTTTGTCACTGTATAATACCTCCATCTAAACTATAATGAATGGTGATTAGGGAACAGGCTTTTAACTAGTAGATAATTGGTCTTGTGAGAACCAGTTTGGTGCAGTGGTTAAGGCACCAGGCAAGAAACTAGGAGAATATGATTTCTACTCCTGGTTTAGACAAAAAGGCAACTGGTTATCTTTGAGCTAGTCTCTCTCTCTCTCTCTCTCTCCCACTCCCTCCCCCTCCCCCTCTCCTTCCCTCCCTCTCTCCCTTTCCCTTTCTTCCTTTCTCCCTCTCTCCCTTTCCCTCTCTCTGCTTAAGAAGAAGGCAAGGGTAAACAACTTCTCAGGAAAACTGCAAGGATTGGTTGAGGCAGTTGCCAGGAGTCCACACTGATTTAAAGGAACAAAAATGAAGAAGTTGGCTCTGCAAAGTCTTTTGCCAACAATGTGCTATACAGAAACACATTTCTCCTTCTGTCTCTTAAAATGGTTAATGCTTTGAGTATTCTTGTACCAATTTTGAAACACATATCTTTATTTCAATGGCCTGGAGATCCTTTAGTAAATATTTTTCTTGCCCTGTAGACAATGCTGCAGTTCCATTTTGCATTTTTTTAAAAATGTAATTAGTTATCAGAAACATTTATGATTCAAAAAATATGATAGTAAGTGATAATTTTATCCTCTTCTACAAACTAAAACTGTTCATTCCAAAAGAAGCAACATTGATACACAAATGTTGCTTTTCTGAAGGTTCAACTCAATTCTAAACAAGACATATTCTGAAGGAACCATGTATAGCATTTCAACTTGGGTGTAATCAATCATTGCAGTAGATCAGTCTGTTGTAATACTATTTATATGTTTATTAGATATCTATTCCATTTCCCCTATAAGAGAAAGAGAGAAAGAGACAGAAGGAGGGAGGGAGGGAGAGAGAATGCCCACAAGAATCCCCACAATCCTGTAGTGTAGATTGGGCTGGAGGAAATGACATGTCCTGATACACATTTAGTTTCCATGTCTGAGAAAGAAGATGAATTTTAAACATTACATTAGTGATTGGTGGGGAGGGGGAAGAGTTCA
The DNA here is from genome assembly GCA_023653725.1 of Bungarus multicinctus. Classification (NCBI taxonomy): domain Eukaryota; kingdom Metazoa; phylum Chordata; class Lepidosauria; order Squamata; family Elapidae; genus Bungarus; species Bungarus multicinctus. The sequence continues at coordinate 64,170,672 of CM042836.1, read as the reverse complement.
TTTATAGAAGTTGTGGGGGACAGTCCACTTATATTCAGAAATGGTGTAGTCCAGTCCCTTGTTTACTATGTTATGTGCTCACTGTGAGACCTATATCAAAATCACAATTAATTTCAGCTGGCCTGAAACCTCTTTCTATCTATTAATACAAGACATATGGAGAAACTCCTAGTTACAGTATACCTTCAATATTAGCAATGCAAAACACATATCCAAATGCATGCAGTAAACAGTACAAGCATACATTGTATATAAATAAAGCTAGATAAATTAATGACCAACCATAGGGAATCTTTGTAGATGTCATTCTGAAAAGATCAGTAAACAGCACTTACAGCATCAGGATTACAAAATATTCTTGCAAATAATTTCACAAGCCACAACACAGCTGTTGCCCTATTAAATCTTGTGCCATCAAAACAACCAACACAGAGAATGCTGCACATCTGTTTGGAGTATTCCCTATGAAAGAGCAAAATACATTTGAACCACCCTTTTAAATATTCTTTGCCCTTCTGGAAAGAGTCAGTTCTGGAGGTTTTTGTATTTTTTTTTTTAAATCAGTGTTAGATGATTTTTTTTTTTTGAGGGGGTGGTTATAACTGCTATAGTGTTTCACTATAAAGTTAATATTTTAATGCAAAGTACTCTGCAATCTTTGAAAGCGTATATCATTGTAATGTATTATACAATTTGTGTGTACTTGCATATTATGTGCACTGCAGTCTAAACACTGGAATGGTCAGTATTCAATTGAAGTAATAAGTATCAAAATGTATAAAAAGGTAAAGATTCATATCTGACTCTAGGCCACTGTGCTCGTTTCTGTGGTCATGTGGCCAGCGTAGTTATATGTTAAAGAACACTGAAACTTTCCCACTGAAGTGGTACCTATTAATCTACTTGCATTTGCATGCTTTCAAATTGCTAGATGGGCAGGAGGTGAAGCAAGTAATGGGTATTCACCCCATTGAATAGAGCTCAGATTGTCCCTGGCTGTCAGCTCTCCAGCTGACAAACTCAGCATGTTTAATCACTGAGCCATCGCACGCCATACAGAAATGTGTATATTAGGGGGAAAATGGATCCAAATGCATATTTCCAGAAAATATATATATTAGATTAATTCCTGCAACAATGTGTATATTTGAAGAAAAAGCTAAACAATATGCATTTAAACTGATTGATTGACTATGTGCTATCAAATTATCATCAGCTCTTTGTAGCCAAATAGATAGATTTTCTTCATGATAATTTACCTCCATGGGTCCTTTTGCTTTTGCAATGGTTCCCTGATCACCAGTGTAATTGAGATATCTTGCTGCTGGTTGTCCTCTTCTTCTCTTTCCTTCCACCTTTCCTACCATTAGAACCTTTTCCAGAGAGTTAGGCCTTCACATAATGTGTCTGAAAAAGAGTAGCATCATCATTTGTGCCTTGAATGAGAACTCTGGGTTGATTTGTTTAATAATCTATTTGTTTGTTCTCATGATTGTTCACAGTATTTAGTATTTTTTTTAGTATTTATTTTATTTGTCAATCACTTACAAGATACAGGTATAAGAATAAATATAGTTTTGAATACATGAGATAGATACTTATAAGAAAAATAAAAAAACCAATAGGTCAGGGATGGTAGGCACAATTGATGCGCTTATGCACGCCCCCTACAGGCTTCTTAGGAAAGGGGTGAGGTCAACAGTAGACAGTCTAAGATTAAAGTTTTTAGGGTTTGGGGAAGAAACCACAGAATCAGGTAGAGTATTCCAGACATTGACTACTCTTTTGCTGAAGTCGTATTTTCTGCAGTCAAGTTTGGTGTGGTTAACCTTGAGTTTGTATCTATTGTGTGCTCTTGTATTGTTATGATTAAAGCTGAAGTATTCATTTGCAGGTAGGACATTGCAATGTATGATTTTATATACTATATTTAGATCGGACCGGAGGCAGCATAGTTCTAGGTTTTCTAGGTCTAGAGTTTCAACTCTGGTGGCATAAGGTATTCTGCAATGAGTAGAGGAGCAGAGAACTCTTCTTGTGAAATATTTCTGGACTTTTTCAGTTGTGTTAATATCAGATACATGATATGGGTTCCAGACTGATGAGCTGTATTCAAGTAAAGGTCTAGCAAATGTTTTGTATGCTCTAGTTAGTAGTGTGATATTACCAGAGAAGAAGCTACGTAGGATTAGATTAACAACTCTTAATGCCTTTTTGGCTATGTAGTTACAGTGGGCTCTAACACTTAGATCATTTGAGATGAGTACTCCAAGATCCTTGACAAAGTTTGGATCCTAAACAAGATCTTGACTATTTAGCTTGTACTTTATTTTCTGATTTTTTTTCTGATTTTCTGAGTATTCTCAGGTGTTTCCTCCAGCATTAAAGTTCAAAAGTGTTAATACTACTCCTATCCTATTCCTTCAAAGTCCAACTTTTGCTTCCATAGAATACCATTGCATAGTTCTAATATTTGTAGGTATAGAAAAATAATGGCATTTGAATATCTTTTCCAAGGTCTTCATGGCTGCTGTAATTAATGCTAGTCTGTAGGGTTATTTCTTGCTCCTTGTTCCTTTACATTAGAAAAAATGCCCAACAATGTGAATATAGTTCTGAAGTACTTAAAAATGAAGATAATGCAGGAAAAAAAATCCCATTCCCATTTGCTCTCCTCAATTTATTGTTTGGTTCTCATTCTCTCTCTCTTGTTCTTGTTCTCTCTCTCATTCTCTCTCCCTCCCTCCCTCCCCTTCTTTCTTTCTTTCTTTCTTTCTTTCTTTCTTTCTTTCTTTCTTTCTTTCTTTCTTTCTTTCTTTCTTTCTTTCTTTCAATTTTGTCAGTCATGGGATATGTGTAATCACATTTCTTGAGGACTATTCAGTTTTCAGTTTTTTCTTCTTAAAATTAATGTCTGCTTATTTGTCTATTTGTTTGCTTGTATAATGAAAAGGACATTTTGTTCCCAACAGCTCTTAAAGTAAATTTAAAAGAAACACAAAAGAGAAAAAAAAACCAAGTACTTAGCAAAACAATATATAACTAAGACAAAAAACAAAAACCCAACTGCAACACCTCACCACTCATTCTTCATTCTGCCCTAGAGCTTAAGAAAATAGCCAAATCATTAATAGCTTCCTGAACATGATCAGGGCAAGAGTCATCCAAATCACTGGGGGATGTTATTATTTTGTGTAGGCTTTTTAGTACTTGTAAAAATATTTAAAGTAAGATTATCGCACTTGGCAATGTTGTGAATTTCTCTGCTCCTTAAGGCTTTTATACTGCAATTTGTATTTTCTTTTATTTTAAACGATATGGTTAAATTTAACTTTGTGGGATTTCTCAACTAAGCAGAGAAGCCTGTGGGATGGGCTGGCTCATAAATGTTGCAAATAATTAAATATTAACCTCTTTAAGGATTAGTCACGAAATACATCTTTGTGGATGCTGCTCACTATTAGGAATTACAAAAGGAATCAAGGTTCATGTACAATTATTTCAACAATAAAGTTATGGCAAAGAAATAGCTGCATTCTGAGTATTTCTCTGCACTGAACTAGAGGGAATTCAACCAGCACTAATGCACTGATGAATATTCATCGAAAGTAACGAGAATTGTGATGCCAGTGGATAGCACACTAAATAAAGGCTTTGGTAACAACTGTGGTATTTGTCAAGCCTAAATTTCTGTTATTATTATTGTTATTCTCTTTTGAGTATTTGCATTTTATCAAAGCAATCTGTGCACCTGTGGGCAAATGGTCAAATGGAGGAGGAGCGAGAAAGACATAGATGAAATGCCTTGGGTGGGGGGAGAAAATGAGTAATAGTGGTTTCATTAAAAAGCTCATATGCTTTTATGATTTATCTGTTACAGCAGCTCCACCTTGCTAAAGAGACTTGACTGATCTGAACAAAATTTAAATGAATTCACAATCAGGAAATGTTAAAATGTGTAGCAGAGCAGCAAGCCAAACTAAGAGTCAACTCAAGGAAGACCAAAGTTTGGAGGAAAACTAAAATGCCATCAACTCATCTCAGAGAAAAGAGAGGGGAGGAAGGTAAATTTGCCATGTAAAATGACTGTAGGCCTCACAATCTTAATTTCCTGAAATTGCAAGGACTCCGAATGGTGCATAGGCATCATGTCACTTAAGCATCATGACAGTCACGGAAACTCTACCCTCCCTTCACTACATATGGATTTCTCTCTCCAATGGAAGACCAACGTACCACATTTCATGCCAATGCAGGGCACAGTTTTATTTATTTATTTATTTAATTTTTATACCGCCCTTCTCCCTGGGGACTCAGGGCGGTGTACAGCCAATCTAAAACCCCAGCAATAATACAAAAGTTAAAAAAGATTAAATTGGATATTTGGCCGAATAAAAAACCCACCCCACCCCCTTAAAACCCCCAAATTAAAATTACTGGAGACACATTAAAACCCTCTCTCAGCCCAGGCCGGCCTGCTCGAAAAGCCAGGTCTTCAACGCGCGCCTGAAGGACCTCAGGTCCATGCCGGTACGCAGTTCCGGTGGCAGAGTATTCCAGAGGGCAGGGGCCGCCACAGAGAAGGCCCTACCCCTTGGGACCGCCAGGCGACACATGGCAGCCGACGGAACCCGGAGAAGGCCCTCCCTGTGTGCACGCACTGGCCTGCTGGAGATCACCGGTAGGATGCGGTCCTGTAGGTAACCTGGTCCAATGCCATGGATCGCCTTAAAGGTCAGAACCAGAACCTTAAAGCGAACCCGGAAAGCCACTGGCAGCCAATGCAGCTCGCGCAGGAGAGGTGTCACGTGGGCGCTACGTGACGCCCCCATAATCACCCGCGCGGCCGCATTCTGTACCAGTTGGAGTCTCCGGGTGCTCCCCGCAGGGAGCCCCATGTAGAGGGCATTACAATAGTCCAGGCGAGAGGTGACAAGGGCCTGAGTGACCGTGCGCAGGGCGTCCCGATCCAGAAAGGGCCGCAACCGGTAGATCCGACGGATCTGATGAAGTTTAGTTCATTTATTACCTTGCTTGTTTGGTTGCTTGCAGAGGTTGAAGGATACTATACTATCCAGCATTAGGCTTCATGTAATTGTCTCTGATCCATGTCCACCACTAATCTTTTTCTTTGGGGAATTTTTTTTTTCATGATTCTCATCAGTTATTCAAATGGAATGATTTTGATTGTGATAACAGCATAGGAATGTGACTTCTAAATAGCCACCCTGTTAAGATGGTACTTTCAATATTGCCTGGTAACAGATTGCTGAAACATTATTCCTTCTTGGTGATGTTATGCTTGAATCTTAAGTGTGACTTTCCAAATGCAAATCATAGCATTTTCCACTAACCCACCACCATGGTCATTTCACTTATTCTTTTCTGTAATTATTACAAGATCTGTGGATAAGAGATTACAAGATCTGTGGATGAAATACTGTCCACACTGGAGCCCATTGATTCCAAGAAGCATTATTAGGATTGGTGATACTTATTGCTTATTTTAAAAAAATGGAATAAGGTACTTTAAAGAGGCAAGTTTTGCTTGAAAATAGCTTTTGGCTGAAAAGTCAGTTCCAGTTGTGGCTGGAGATGAATGGCTGTGAGTCCCTCTTTGTGAAGTGGGGTCAGGGTGGGCAGATGGGTCTCTTGATAACGTACCTGGCTCCCTGCTACGTATCATCGGCCCTGCCCGGGCTCCTCGGGGTAATAGCTGAGCTGGCGGTGGAGACACCCAGACTGCTAGTTATGGGTAACTTCAACCTGCCTTCGCTCGGTGAATCCTCTGGGGTGGCCCGAGAGTTCTTGGCCTCCATGACGGCCTTGGACCTGACCCAATTAGTTTCTGGACCCACTCACATGGGAGGACACATGCTGGATCTGATTTCCGTCTCTGGACAGTAGTTGAATGATCGGTTAGGGGATATAGTCGTCAAACCTTTGTCATGGTCTGATCATTCTCTCCTTAGACTAGACTTCTGTACTGCCAATCCACACTGCAGGGAGGTGGAGCGAAGAAGATGGTTCCGCCCCAGACGCCTGATGGATCCTGAACGGTTCCAGACGGAGCTTGGGCCATTACCTGAAACTCTGGCTCATAACTCGGCCACAGACTTGGTAGCCGCCTGGGATAGGCTGGCTGCCGAGGCTCTGGAACGAATTGTGCCTTTGCGACCTCTGACCCGGCAGAGATCTCGCTCGGCTCCGTGGTTTATGGAGGAACTGAGGGAGATGAAATGCCAGAAAAGACATAAGGAGGGCCAGTCGTGCCGAGTCTGACCGAACACAGGTTAGGTCCTATATTAGGACCTACCTAGTAGCGATAGAGGCGGCGAAGCGTTCTCACTTCTCTGCCCTTATTGCATCGGCAGAAAATCGACCCGCCACCCTGTTTAGAGTGACCCGCTCCCTGGTTGGGCTGGGAACGAGGGAGGACCTCTTGCAGGGTAGGGCGGAGGGGTTTTCACGATTTCTGCACGATAAAATCGTTCAGATTCGGGCCGGGTTGGACTCTAGTTGGGAGGTCCCGGGGAAGGTGACCACGGCGAGTCTTGAAATGGTTATCTGGGATGAGTTCGATCTTGTGACCGCCGAGGGTATAGACAGGTTGCTGGGGCGGCTGAATACCACCACATGTTTATTGGACCCTTGCCCCTCCTGGTTTCATCTCTACCACCAGAGAGGTGACGTGGAGTTGGCTCCAGGGAATTGTTAACGCTTCTTTGATGGAGGGGTCACTGCCCACTGCTTGAAAACGGCGGTGGTGCGACCCCTCCTCAAGAAGCCCTCCCTGGACCCAACTCTTTTGAACAACTATCGTCCTGTCTCCAACCTTCCCTTCATGGCAAAGGTTGTTGAGAGTGTGGTGGCAGGTCAGCTTCCCCAGTACCTGGATGAAGACACGTACCTGGATCCCTTCCAATCGGGCTTCAGGCCTGGACATAGTACCGAAACGGCATTGGTCGCGTTGGTTGATGATCTCTGGAGGGGCCGTGACAGGGGTTATTTCTCTGTCCTGGTCCTATTAGACCTATCAGCGGCTTTTGATACTATCGACCATAGTATCCTATTGCGGCGGTTGGGGGGGTTGGGGGTTGGGGGCACCGTGTTGTGGTGGTTCGCTTCCTTCCTCTCTGACCATCTGCAATTTGTGTTGGTGGGGGGGGAAGATCCACCTCTAGGCCCCTCGATTGCAGGGTGCCTCAGGGGTTGGTCCTCTCTCCTCTCCTGTTCAACATTTATGTGAAGCCGCTGGGGGAGATCATCCGTGGCTTTGGGGTGAGATGTCATCTGTACGCTGATGATACCCAGCTGTACATCTCCACCCCAAGCCACCCCAACGATGCCATGGAGGTTATGTCCCATTGTCTGGAGGCCATGCGGAACTGGATGGGCAGGAACAGGCTCCGACTCAACCCTTCCAAGACTGAGTGGCTGTGGTTTCTGGTGTCCCAATATAGCCAGATAGTTCCATTGCTGGCTATTGGGAGTGAGATTTTGCCCGCTGCAGAGAGGGCTCACAATCTGGGTGTCCTCCTGGATGTACGGCTGACTGTGGAAGACCATATTATGGCCATCTCCAGGGGGGCGTTTCATCAGGTTCACCTGATTCACCAGATGCGGCCCTTTCTGGATCGGGATGTCTTACGCACAGTCACTCATGCCCTGGTCACCTCCTGACTAGACTATTGTAACGCCCTCTACACGGGGCTCCCGAATGGGAGCATCCGGAGGCTTCAACTGGTACAGAATGCAGCCGCGCGGGTGGTTATGGGGGCGTCAAGGTTCTCGCATGTGACGCCCCTCCTGCACGAGCTGCATTGGTTGCCAGTGGCCTCTCGGGTGCGCTTTAAAATTTTGGTGTTAACTTTTAAAGCGCTCCATGGCATCGGATCAGGATATTTACAAGACCGCATTGTGCCATTTTCCTCTCATCGTCCGGTGCGCTCCCATAGGGAGGGTCTCCTGCGGGTCCCGTCGGCATCTGTGTGCCGGCTGGTGACTCCGAGGAATAGGGCCTTCTCTGTGGGGGCGTCTGCCCTCTGGAATGGGTTGCCCCCGGAGTTACGGACAGCCACAGACCTGGGAACCTTCAGGCATGCCTTGAAAACCTGGCTCTTTGACCAGGCCGGCTTGGGCTGATTTTAGTTTTGGGTGTTTTATTTTTTATTAAATTTTAGGGTTTTAGGGGAGGGTTTTAAATTGTTTACAGCCAGGGTTTTGGTTTAATTTAGTTTTATTTTTTCACATATTTATTGTTTTAACTGTACAGCTGTGCACTGCTCTGAGTCCTTCGGGAGAGGAGTGGTATATAAATAAATATTTATTATTATTATTATTATTATTTATTATTAAATAAGAAAGAACAATTTTAGGGAGAAAGTCACACGCAAAGGGCAAATCAACACTGCATGCTATGCTGTTCCAGTCATATTCTCATGGTGATTTGACTCAAGCAAAACAACAACAAAGTTGAATTGTATATGGATAGTCTTATTAAAAGAAAAAAAAAGGGGGAACCCCACCAACAGATAAATAGGAGCTCGGTGGGGGGGAGGAATTTAAAAAAACATGCTGTGTTTCAATCTGGGGATATTCTGTATGGAAGGCAAGTATTATAACCATTATGCTAGTAAAAAAGACTTGCTAGAATAGCATTTGCAGCAAAGGTTACTCAGGAAAATCAGGGAAAATGCCAAATATTCAGTGGTTGCTCTAGAAGAAATCCAGATAATCCAGATAAACTAGACAGCTGCAGTTGAAATGAGAGAAATAGAAAAACATTATTTTGGAAGTAAAGCAGGAAAATGCACATTCACAATGATCAAAGGGTGAATACAGAGTGATGATATCCCTTCCTGCCTTCTGAAAATATTGGCTTCTACTTAACAACATGACAATCTGGTAGTGTGGATTAATTGTAAGCCAAGAGATTCCCCAAGTTCCATCACACCCTTCTCCCCATTGGGTAGTACTCACAATTTTATTTTTGAGAATTTTGCTGCCGTTCCATAGCTGTCCATAAAAGCTCCCAACTAACAATTTTCTAACACTATATATAGTCTCTAATTAGCTTAATACTGGTCTCCAGGAGTTATATGTTCAAACTTCATGCTGTTTTACAAGCCAAATATTGGGCTTAGGATACTACCCACCTAGCAGTAATCAATTCAGGTATCACCTGAATTCTACATTTTTTGGGAAACAGAAATATAAATTTCAGACAATTAGAGCAGGAGGCAGACTTCGAAATTAAAAGCAAACAGCAGAATTGCTACCTCTGTGTAAGATTGATTGTTTATTTTCTTTCTCAATATTTAGTATGAATCTTATCATTGGCAATGAACAGCAAATTACTTTCTAGATTCTTCAATCAAAAATTAGACACTGAAAATGCAAATCCTCTTCGATATCTTCTGGTGGGGGGAGGGCAGGAGGCACAATTCATATCTCAGTGAAAACCCTTTTACCAAAGCTGAAGTGCTGCTTTCACTTTCCTTCTTCTGTTGAAAATTAATAACTTCTCTGACAAGCTACTGGTCTTATAAAGCATTTAGTGGGAGACCCAAAATGCCCCGGGGAGACAATTATTTTCAGAGTTGTGGCTTCTCTTCCAATAGATACAAAATTACTGCTCACATTAACATCGGGATAGCAATACTGTGCGGCCAAGCAAGCAAGCAAGCAAAATACTATGAAAACATTTTCCCATCACCACCATTATAGTGTTGTCAAGTTAAAATATTAGTAGCGACACTTAGACAAGAGGACCTGACTATTTTCCTATCCATGGCCTTCAAGACTTTCGAAGACGTTCCGCTATGAGGGATCCTGGGATCCGGAGCGATGGTGGGGCCGGGGAAGCCGGAGGAATGGGAAGAAGCGCGGGAAAGCCAGGATTAGTAGATTTTTAATGGGGTTTTTTAATGTGTTAAAAGGATCCAGGGTGGGTGGGGGAGACAGCCCACATGGAGTTGGGGGCAGCCGGGCCGGCCCACGCGCCTGGGGGACCTCGGGGGTTTCCGTGTCGGGGTGGCAGACCGGGGGTGGGCTGCCGGGGGCCAATTTTATTAGCACGGTGACTGGGAGAGGTAGATATGCCGGGGGTAGAGGGCCGTATCCGGTAAGGGGATCGCGCTCCTGATGTTTGCAAGCGGTAGCACGCTCCGACCCTCCATACCCATCCTGCAGCGCTGATTGTCTGGATTCTCAGGCCCTGAATACCCGGCTGTTGTTATGCAATGCCAGGTCCGTGGTTAACAAGGCTCCCCTGATCCATGATTTGGTTCAGGAGGAGGCCGCGGACCTGGTAGGTGTTACCGAAACCTGGTTGGGCCCAGAGGGCGGTGTCCCTCTGGTTGAGATGTGCCCACCAGGTTTCCTTGCATTCCACCAGCCTAGGGTTCAGGGAAGGGGTGGAGGGGTGGCGGTGCTTATAAAGGAAGCCCTTCGTCCTAGGGAGGCCACTGTTCCTCAGACGGCTGGCTGTGAATCTCTTTTTGTGAAGTGGGGGCAAGGGGTTCAGATGGGTCTTTTGATGATGTACCTGGCTCCCTGCCACGTCTCATCGGCCCTGCCCGGACTCCTCGAGGTGATAGCCGGGCTGGCGGTTGAGACCCCTAGGCTTTTGGTCATGGGGGATTTCAACCTGCCATCGTCCGGTGAAACCTCGGGGTTGGTTCGGGAGTTCTTGGCTTCCATGATGGCCATGGACCTGACCCAGTTACTTTCCGCTCCCACTCACATTGGAGGACACATGCTGGACCTGATTTTTGTCTCTGGGCAGTGGTTGAATGACTGTAATTTTGGGGAGTTAGTTATTACACCCTTGTCATGGACAGATCATTCCCTCCTTAGGTTGGACTTCTGTTCCGCCACCCCCCACCGCAGGGAGGCGGAACCACTTAGATTGTTCCGCCCCAGGCGCCTGATGGGCCCGGAGCGGTTCCAGAGGGAGCTTGGGCCATTTCCTGAGTCTCTGGCTCACAGCTCGCCTGGAGACCTGGTGGCCACCTGGGATGGGTTGGCTGCCGGGGCTCTAGATCGAGTTGTGCCCCTGCGACCTCTGACCCGGCACAGATCCCATTTGGCTCCGTGGTATATGGAGGAGCTACGGGAGATGAAGTGCCAGAAAAGACGTCTAGAGGGCATTTGGAGGGCGAGCCGTTCTGAGTCTGACCGAACACAGGTGAGATCTATATTAAGACTTACCTTGTGGCGATAGGGGCGGCGAAATCTTCGTATTTCTCCGCCCTTATTGCGTCGGCAGAAAATCGGCCTGCCGCCCTGTTTAGAGTGACCCGCTCTCTACTTGAACCGAGAGCGCGGGATGACCTCTTGCAGGGTAGGGCGGAGGAGTTTCCTCGATTTCTGCATGATAAAATCGCTCAGATTCGGGAGGGGCTCGACTCCAATTGGATGGTCCCGGGGGAGGTGCCCAGGGCAGGTCTTGTGAGTGTTATCTGGGGAGAGTTCGACTCTGTGACCGCCGAGGGTGTGGACAGGTTGTTGGGGGGTCTGAATGCCACCACCTGTTTATTGGACCCGTGTCCTTCCTGGCTGGTTTCGGCCGCCAGGGAGACAACACGAGGCTGGCTCCAGGGGATTATCAACGCTTCTCTGAGAGAGGGGGTGCTCCCTACCACCTTGAAGATGGCGGTGGTGCGGCCCCTCCTCAAGAAGCCTTCCCTGGATCCAGCTATTTTAAATAACTATCGTCCAGTCTCCAACTTTCCCTTTGTGGCGAAGGTTGTTGAGAGTGTGGTGGCACGTCAGCAACCCCGGTACCTGGAGGAAGCTACTTACCTCGATCCGTTCCAATCGGGCTTCAGGCCTGGACATAGCACTGAGACGGCATTGGTCGTGTTGGTCGATGATCTCTGGAGGGCTCGTGACAGAGGGTTCTCCTCTGTCCTAGTCCTATTAGACCTCTCGGCGGCTTTCGATACTATTGACCATAGTATCTTGTTGCGACGGTTGGAGGGGTTGGGGATTGGTGGAACCGTCCTCCGATGGTTCTCCTCCTTCCTCTCTGACCGTTCGCAATTCGTGTTGGCGGGAGGGGAGAGGTCCACCTCTAGGCCCCTGGTTTGTGGGGTGCCTCAGGGGTCGGTCCTCTCTCCCCTCCTGTTCAACATTTATATGAAGCCGCTGGGTGAGATCATCCGTGGTCTTGGAGTGAGGTGTCATCTATATGCAGATGACACCCAGTTGTACATCTCCACTCCGGACCACCCCAACGATGCTGTGGGGGCTATGTCTAGGTGCCTGGAGGCCGTGCAGGATTGGATGGGCGGGAACAGACTTCGGCTCAACCCATCCAAGACCGAGTGGCTGTGGTTTCCGGCGCCCCGATATAGCCAGCTGATACCTTCGCTGGCTATTGGGGGGGAAATTTTGCCCCCCACAGAGAGGGCTCGCAACCTGGGAGTCCTCCTGGATGTACGGCTGTCGCTTGAACATCACATTGCGGCCGTCTCCAGGGGGGCGTTTCATCAGATCCGTCGGATCTACCGGTTGCGGCCCTTCCTGGATCGGGACGCCTTGCGCACGGTCACTCAGGCCCTTGTCACCTCTCGCCTGGACTATTGTAATGCCCTCTACATGGGGCTCCCCACGGGGAACACCCGGAGACTCCAGCTGGTGCAAAATGCAACCGCGCGGGTGATTATGGGGGCGTCGCGTAGCGCCCATGTGACACCTCTCCTGCGCGAGCTGCATTGCCGGTGGCTCTCCGGGTTCGCTTTAAGGTTCTTGTTCTGATCTTTAGGGCGACCCATGGCATGGGACCAGGTTACCTGCAGGACCGCATTCTGCCAGTGATCTCCAACAGGCCAGTGCGTTCCCATAGAGAGGGTCTGCTCCGGGTGCCGTCGGCCTCTATGTGTCGTCTGGCGGCGCCGAGGAGTAGGGCCTTCTCTGTGGGTGCCCCCGCCCTCTGGAACACTCTGCCTCCGGAGCTTTGTACCGGCACGGACCTGAGGGCCTTCAGGCGCGCGTTGAAGACCTGGCTCTTTGAACAGGCCGGCCTGGGCTGAGATGGTTTTAATTGGTCTCCATATCATTTTTAATTTTAATTGGGGTTTTAAGGGGGGGGGTGGAGTTTTCTTATTTTCATTAACCAGCCAACATTAATTTAATACTTTTTTAACTTTTGTATTCTCTGTGGGGTTTTAGATGGGCTGTGCACCACCCTGAGTCCCTTGGGAGAAGGGCGGTATATAAATTGAAAGTAAATAAAAAAAAGTAAATAAAAATGGAATGCCAAGTTTCCTAAGAATTAAGTGAAAATTTGTTTTATCATATGTGGTGGATTGATGATTTTTCCATTTTAAATTTCAGTTAGTTCTTTTTTTCTTATTCAAAGATTTTATTTTTATAGCATGTAAAAATTCCAATTTCAATAGAACAGTGTGTTGTTGGGTACAATATTTTTAGGATATAATAATCAAGATGTTTACAATAATATTCATTACATTGATGTTATTTATAATAGTATCAATAATAATAATAACAATATTATTTACTTAACCAGTTCAACATATCTTTCTTATGTCACTGATCCTATCTATCTATTTTCCTGCATCTAGCTCCTGTTTTTTTCAGCTAGCCATTGATAAAATAAGTCCCAAGTCAAAAAGTATTCAGTTTCCTTCTTTTCCTGGATTATAAGTGTTAGCTTATCCATTTCTGCACATTTGAATATTTTTTAATCAAATTTTATCTGTTGGATTCTCTTCACATTTCCACTGTTGCGCAAATACAATTCTAGCTGCAGTCAGTACATGCAAAATCAAATATGCATTCCCTCTATTATATTGATCTGGCAAAATGCCCAACAAAAATATCTCTGGTTTCAAGTCAATATTCTGTTTTATCATTTTTTCCATTTCAGTTAATTTCTTAAGGAAGGGACTTGGCACAGGCATGCATTAAGGACAGGAAAATAGTAAGAGATCCTCTACGGTTGGGAATCTTATTATTTTTCATTTTTTAAAAAAAGCCTCTCAAGGCTTCGGTTAGATAGCAAAGCAAGTTACATTCTCTAGTGCAGGGATTCTTGATAGGATTCTTGAAAACAGGATTACCTAGCAATGCTATCTCAAAGCCCAGAGATTTTGTGATGGAATCAAAATGGTGGCCACTGGAACCAATCAAACCAATGCATTTGTTTCACCTGAAGAACAAATGAAGGGTTTTTTTTAAAAGTGCTAATAACTTTATTGTTACCTATTACCACCATTTATTGGAAAATCAGTTGGCCCTATGAGTAGCTCATGCTTTCTCAGTCCCTGAGCCATAGCTTGTCTTTAGAGGATAGAGCCATAGTAACACAGAGGTAAGATTCAAATCTCAGACTGATGGATTCTGTGAAGAGAGCACGCACTATTTTGCCCTGTATCTTAGAAATCAACCAACAATTAACCAAGAATGCCTCCCCCTTTCCTACCTGAACCATAACTTGGCACCTGCGTGTATGGAATTTTTTGATGTCACTTCAGTTCTCTAGTTATGATGATGTTTGAACTGGTAGACCTGAAGAGGAATAGCTGGAGACTGCACCATTTTAATTTATTATTTATTTATTTATTAGATTTCTATACCGCCCCCTCTCCCAAAAAAGGGACTCGGGGCAGTGTACAGCCAGATAAAAATAGAAACAAGATATAAAAATTGTACAGTTAAAAACAATTTAAAATGATTAAATTAATGGCCGAATTATATTAATGCTTGAGTAATCATGAAACTGGCAGGTCGTCTGACCTGTGATTACTTGTGATGGAATGAATACGGTCAAAGAAAATTCATCTATTTGTATTCATTTCAATGTGTTCTAAAGATAGGGAAAAGAAAATTGCTATATATACAACACTTCATGCATAGATACTTTAGAGGTGCTGCTCATGCAGAAGCAGATGTCATCTGTGTCTCACCATGGAGAAGACAATGGGTTATTATCTAGGAGACTACATCATTCACTATCTTTATGATAGCATATATATTTGAGAAAAGAAAGAGAGATTAAGTCAGAGATGTCAGATAGCTGCCTAATTTACATTGCTGTTGTAAAGATGTCAAATAAGCCTTTTGAATACTAGAAGCATTAGATGAAATCAAGCCACAATTTTATTACAGGAACACAATATACCATAGGTGGTATTCAGCAGGTTCTGATCAGTTCTGGAGAACTGATAGTGGAAAATTTGAGTAGTTCAGAGAACTGGCTGGCCCTGCCCCCATCTATTCTCTGCCTTCCAAATCTCAGCTGATCGGCTGGGTCTTCTTTTGTTGCCCTGCACAGGAGAACGGAGCTGGAAAGCAGGTTAGTGGGATGGGGAGGGAATGCGATTTTGCAGTAACCTTCCCCTGCCACGCCCACCAAGCCACACCCACCAAGCCACATCCACAGAACCGGTAGTAAAAAAATTTGAATCTCACCACTGCAATATACTGTATATTATTTATTTTAATTTGGTAGAAAGTGGGCAACATTGATTAACAGATTAACTGTCTCAGATATTAAAGAAAGCATTAGAAATCTAACACCAACTGATTGTGTCATCACCAGAACTAGGCAAAGACCTTTCTCTTTCATAAACATGAAGCTAACAAAGGCAAATGAATAGATTCATGAGGAAAAGTGTCTCTAATTTTCTGGATTTTTTTTCTTTTTAAAAAAGGGAGTGAAATATTACTGAAATACCATCACACCACCTTTATGGTCCATAGGTCAGAAGAGAAAGTTTGAGCCTGAGCCAAGTCACAGGCACATTTTTCAGGGGTCAAAATGAGCAGAATGAGCATTTGAGCAAAGAAGCAAATTAAGGATTCTGACTGCCTTGTCAATAAAACATCACAATTAAAACATAAATTGATGTTATTATATAACATGACAGCCCATCAGCTCCTAATCTGTCTTACCTGCTGACATTAATTGATTTCAAAAGTAAATTGCCTCTTTAGTTTCCTCAAAAAATTCATGTAACTTAAAAACTGCATGATGTGCAAACAAATACACTTGTTTAATATATTGTAATAAATAGGAAAAGAATATTGTTTATTTTATAATATTAATTAAATGAACTCATAAGTGTGGTTACAGACCTTGAACCAATGGGCTTACTCAGTGTAAAAAGAGAGAGACGCTGTGCACAAAACTTAGAAAGGAAAGAGGGAAAGGAAAATCTAAAGAGCTGGAGATAATTTTGCCTCTGAGGATTAGATCTATAGAGACTCCAAATTCACAATGCTCTGATAAATTCAGCACTGAGACAAAACAAAAGACTACATCTCATTATCAGGAAAACAGTAAAACTGGAATTGTTTAAAAATTCAGATTTTTAAATGCAGTAAGGATTTCTGCTGGTGTCTGGTTTGCTAGGGGTGCATAGATATTATGGAGGATTCTATATCTCTATGTACTCTATAATCACAGCAGTGGTATAATCTTCAGATTCAGCTTTTATAAACCTTTACACTATATCCATATTTGAAACTTTCTTCATTTTTCCAAAAATTCCAGCAAAATATAATTCAGGTGAGGTTTAAAAATCGTTCATATTTTCTCACCAGTTCATATGTATGCTCTGGAAAACCCCTTTTCAAATAACCTTAAGAGATACCTTCTTTTCTGACCTATGGACCATAAAGTCTATTATTATTATTATTATTGTTGTTGTTGTTGTTATTATACACAAAAATGACAGTATACACAGCAAACGAGATAACCATGCTGGGTTTCGTATCACAAATCACTAGTCGAACACTTCGCAAGTGTTTAGGACTGCATGATGTATTGGTGGATTATGTGAGCAGATCCCAGTAAGGTGGCCTTCTGCAGCTGACCAATGGTGATCCTGTCAGCACCAATTGTTTTTAAGTGCTTGCCTAGGTCTTTAGGCACAGCACCCAGTATGCCGATTACTACTGGAACCACCTGCACTGGTTTATGCCAGAGTCTCTGCAGTTCGATTCTCAAGTCTTGATATCTGGTGACTTTTTCAAGTTGTTTCTCGTCGATTCTGCTGTCATCAGGTATGGCAATGTTGACAATCCACACTTTTTTCTTCTCCACAATCATGATATCCGGGGTATTGTGTTCCAAAACTTTGTCAGTCTGTATTCGGAAGTCCCACAGTTATTATTGTTATTATAATAATAATTATTGTTGTTGTTGTTGTTGTTTTGTTGTTGTTATTATTGTTGTTATTATTATTTCCATTCAATTGCATCCGATTCTCAGAGACTGCCTGTTCCTCTTTTTTAATCTTCGTATTATTTTCATCCTTCTCTTGGTCAAATTCAGGAGGTCAATCACTTCAGATCAGTATTAGTGACAATATATTCACTATTTATACCTTTGGGATATGTTCCTTTCTTACCCCATTCTATCATATTTCTGGTAAACAGGTACTTCACCAAGAAGATGGAACAAAAATTATTTTTTTGTTGGATTGAATACAGTTGGATTGAATTGGCTTTTCTTTTCAGTGTAAGCTTTTAAAATACAGGATAGGATCTCAGTGGTATAATTGCCATACATTTTTGAAGATTGAATTCAACAAGCTCCAGACCCAGGTTTTGATCTCCTGCCCTGACACCCCCATGAATCCAGCAGGAGGTGAACTTAGCACTGGAGTCAAAACTCTGGGGCATAATTGTTTAATGTTTTACCATGTTACACTCAGCATTGTTACAAGATAAAACTACTGTTAATCAGCTGCCTATGAATCCTTCCACACTGTTTAGGGATTGTCTAGATACAGTTGGCAACTAGACCAATTATTCTCTATTTAAATTCAAATTAAGGGAATTAATCATTCTTATACAGTTGTTTCTTCAAGGTAAACCTGAATATAATTTTGATTAATGCCTAGTGGCTCTATTTTTCTTTTCTTTTCTTTGTTTTTTGGGCTTCAGAAAGGTATTTTAGATAATCTTGGACATGGTATTTCATGCAGGAGGAAAATACAAAATAATAAATTATGGATAAAGGCATGCAATCCTTTGTATTGTTTCTGGCTGAAGCTTTATGTGTCTAGTTTTTTTCCCCTACTTTTGTTTCAGAAATTTGAAATGCTCCTTTCTACAACATGTGTATTTTTGTTGGAAAGTTATATAAAACCCTCCTGTTGTGTTTTTTCTCCCCTCATAATAATCTCAAACTTTTCTTGCCATTCATTGTTGTGATTTTACAGAACTTTTCTAAAAAAAAAAACTAATTCCTTGACAAGAACAATGAATGTCAACAAACACAAACAATGTTGCCTTGCCATGATGAAGTCCACTTGGTTTTTCAAGATTAAAAAACCCACAGCATTATGGTTTCCTTTTCATCCCTAGAATAATGACCACTTGGTGTAACAGACGCATAGGATCATTGTACAGTTTCCAATTTAGTTCTGGAAATATAGCATTGTCAGAGATCACCTAGAGAAGTAAGGCAAAATGATTACATATTTGGAGCTAACTGGAAACTGTGTGAGATGTACTGAAGATTAACAATTCCAGAGGATGCCAACCTGGGAAATGCTATTCTAGCACATTCTTTTTTGCTTTGATGACAATGAATGGCAACAAAATGTAGTTATTGAAAACACATTCCATTTCTGCCATAGCATCTCAAGAAACCTCTGTCTAAAACTTTCAGCTATACATCTAGCTCAGTATTGCTAATCAGCCTTTATTCACTTGTTTGTGATTTACAAAGCACCCAATGAAGAAATGAAAGGGGTGGAAATTTATTCAAGATACATTTGTCATAATTATTTAGTGGACAATTGTATTTTTCATTATGGGTATCTAACATTAACAGATGGTACCTTAAACTCTCAAGGAATAGGCCTCTCGAAAGTCTGATAAACTGCAAAATCATAGTGAAATCCACTGGGTGCTTTTTGTGCAAATGCAATCCAATAAAATTGCTGTTGCTAGCATCCATACATCCACAACTACAGTACAGCAGTCAAATTTATGGGATCAAGTGACCTATAAGCAACCATAAGACGGGGTTATTTAGATTATGTACTTCTAGGAAGCATCATAAGAGACAGAATTGTATTTACTTCTATGTGAATGCAATATGACTTAAATAATAGATAATTAAATAACCATAAACAACCATTTTATCTATCTTTTCCATCACATACGTTTACTATTTGACACAAGCTCTGTATTTTTTTTAAAATATATTTTTATTAATTTTCTTTTTTCAACATCGTAAAACATCATGGTATCAACAACGTTCTTAGCATCTATACAGGATTTTGGTTTAAATATCATAATACATTATATTACATTTGTCTACTACTAAATAATATATTTATATTATTTCAGGCCCGGGCACAGCACGGAGACGGCGTTGGTCGCGTTGGTAGATGATCTCTGGAGGGCCCGGGACAGGGGTTGTTCCTCTGTCTTGGTCCTGTTAGATCTCTCAGCGGCTTTTGATACTGTCAACCACAGTATCTTGTTGCGGCGGTTGGAGGGGTTGGGAGTGGGTGGCACCGTTTTAAAGTGGTTCTCCTCCTTCCTCTCTGACCGTTCGCAATTTGTGTTGACAGGGGGGCAGAGGTCGACCCCGAGGCCCCTACTGTGTGGGGTGCCTCAGGGGTCAGGGCTCTCGCCCCTGCTGTTCAACATTTATGTGAAGCCGCTGGGTGAGATCATCCGTGGCTTTGGGGTAGAGTTCCATCAGTACGCTGATGATACTCAGCTGTACATCTCTACCCCGGGCCACCCCAACGAAGCCGTTGAAGTGATGACCCGGTGCCTGGAGGCCGTGCGGAGTTGGATGGGTCTTAACAGGCTTCGTCTCAACCCGACCAAAACCGAGTGGCTGTGGTTTCCTGCGCCCAGATACAGCCAGCTTGTTCCTTCGCTGGCCGTGGGGGGAGAAGTTCTGACCCACGTGGAAAGGGCTCGCAATCTGGGTGTCCTCCTGGATGTACGGCTGTCTTTAGAAGATCATATCACAGCCGTTGCCAGGGGGGCCTTTTGTCAGATTCGTCTGATTTACCAGTTGCGGCCCTTTCTGGATCTGGACGCACTTCACACAGTCACCTCCGCCCTCGTCATCTCCCGCTTGGACTATTGCAACGCTCTCTACATGGGGCTCCCCTTGAAGAATGTCCGGAGGCTGCAGTTGGTTCAGAATGCGGCCACGTGGGTGATCTTAGGAGCCCCTCGGAGCTCCCATGTAACACCACTTCTCCGCAGGCTGCACTGGCTTCCTGTGGCCTTCCGGATCCGATTCAAGGTGGTACTGACTGTATTTAAAGCGCTCCATGGCTTGGGGCCTGGGTACTTACGGGACTGCCTGCTGCCATCAACAGCCTCCCGCCGCCCAGTACGCTCACACAGAGTTGCCCTCCTCAGGGTGCCGCCGCCTGATCGTTGCCGGCTGGTGACCCGAGGGTGCGGGCTTTCTCTGTGGGGGCCCCCTCCCTGTGGAATGATCTGCCCCCGGATATACGGGCCATTACAGACATCCAGACCTTCCGGCGCGCAGTAAAGACCTTGTTTTTCCAACAGGCCGGCCTGGCCCAGTAAACGGTTCATGGGGTTTTTATTTAATTCGGCTTTTAAATTTTTAAATTTTCAAATTTTAACTTTTTAATTCAATCCTGGAATTTTAAACCTTGGGAATTTTATATCTGAAGGGATTCGGCCGGATCTATGTCATTTAATTTGTTTTTAATTGTATATACTGTCCATTTTTAGTAGGCTGTACACCGCCCCGAGTCCCTTTTTGGGAGAGGGGGCGGTATAGAAATTTAAATAAATAAATAAAATAAATAAATAAATATATTAAAAATAATTATAATTATATAATTATTTATAATATATTTATTTATTTATATAATTATAATTATATAATTATAATTATATTTATATAATTACTGTTCTTATATCTTTGTATAATTTACAAAATTTTATTTTACTTTCTTAAGAATTGTTTCAATTAACGTTTTTGTCTCACTTCTTGGTTCTGCTTGTTAGTCATTTATACCAATTGTTCCAAATTGTAAAGAATTCAGAGTCATCTTTTTCTTTCAATTTCATTGTTAGCATATTCATCTCAGCACTTTCTGTTACTTTGTGTATTATTAGTTCTTCATTGGGGGTATTTGGTGTTTTCCATACCTGCACAAAGGCTATTCTGGCGGCTGTTGTAATATGTAACACTAAGTATTTTACTTCTTTCGCTAATCTTTCTTTGATGATTCCTAAAAGGAAGGATTCTGGTCTGAGCTTAGTCTGATAGCCAGTGATCTCTTTTAACCAATTTTTAATTTGAATCCTGTATGTTTGTGTTTTTTTTTAGTTCTGCTTCTCCTCTACTATGACAGAATTATTTTTGAAACTTTCAGGGTAAATCTAGGTTATTCTGAAAATACTAATACTGGCACTACCACTTTCATCTGTAAAATGAAAGCGCGCGGTGAAAACTTTATTTTTTAATCAGGCCGGCCTGGCCCAGTAACTGTGTTTTAGGTTTTTAATTAAATTTTAATTGGGGTTTTTAGTTTTTAACTTTTAAATTGAATCTGAATTAGACAGCCGGATTAAATTATTTAATTTATTTTTAACTGTATTTATTGTATATCTTGTGTGTTTTAGTAGGCTGTACACCGCCCCGAGTCCCTTTTTTGGGAGAGGGGGCGGTATAGAAGTTTAAACAAATAAATAAATAAATAAATAAATAAATAAAATCATTCACTGCTCAGCTACTGTCAGCCTTTCTTAACAGACCAGTTAAGAATCATGACCAGATGAGCTAATTCTACTTTATTGTAAGGCTAGCACCTTAACAGAATCTGGTAAGTCTGAAAGAACTTAGGAGTCTGAGAATTTTGGAAGGAGCCCTTCCCTTTTCTCAACTAATTATGTAGCTGGGGATTATTCCCTCCCTTCTGTGATGCTTCCCTGGACAGTATTTATTTTCCCACCTCCTAAGGTCATTCCCACATACACTGGTATTTTATAATGAAACTAAAATTTCTTGCCAATTTCCTTCCTTCCTTCCTTCCTTCCTTCCTTCCTTCCTTCCTTCCTTCCTTCCTTCCTTCCTTCCTTCCTTCCTCCTATCCCTCCTCCTTCCTTCATCTATTCATCCATCCATCATCATGTAAAGCTTTCACTGTATAGAAGGTTCATTTTAGAAGTTAATGGTTAATACTTTGTCCTAGGATCTACTCTTCTCTACTCTACTCATATTTTTGGAAGCTCAGTGAATAATTTTGGGCCAATAATACTGTCACAGCTCTTAAGAGTTGGGGAAAACTAAGAGCAGCCAGTATCTATGCTCCCTTGAGTCCTGAGAAAAGGATGGGTATAAATGCAATAATATCAGGAACCACTTTCTAAGTGTCTGGTTTTTAATTTCTTGAGATAAGATATATTTTTCTGTCCTTTCCTCTCATTTAACAGGTCCACCATAACATAAGGCATTTTCCTGTAACTTCAATCCATTATTTCATGCCCTGCCATCTGGATCAAGAAAAAGTCCTGAACTTTACTTAAGCCTTTCAAGTATGTTAAGAGTTGTATCATATCCCCCTCCAGGCTTTTCTTCTGAAAGCTAAGAATAACCAGAATAACTTTCAAGCTCTCTGCATAATAGCATTTAATTTCTTAACTCTCCACCCTTCTCTTGCTCTTTTCTGAATCTGTTCCAATTTGTCTGAACTTTTTGCAAAATGTGATGCCCTATATTGTATGCAGTGTTCAAAGTGATTTCTGAACAATGCAGAATGAAATAGAGTGATTACTTGCTATGATTTGCAAAACATATTTTTGGTGTAAATTCATTCAATTGCATATAACCAGTAGTGTCCTTTCTCTTGCTGTGCAATTTATTATTAACAAGCTAAGAACTTTGAGGAAGAGAAGATAGAAAACTCAGTTACCATCAAATTGTATCTAAATCAACTGTTCTTTGCTCAGCAGAAATATTAAAGTAATTTAAAAAAAGAAGTAAAATTTAGGAGAGATCATAGGCTAATTTTTAATTGACTGAATGTTATGCATGATATGTAAACGCATATGTTACTTAAGTGCATGTGTTCCTTAAGTGCACTATGCAGAGAGAGGGAGGGAGGGAGGGAGAGAGAGAGAGAGAGAGAGAGAGAGACAGAGACAGAGACAGAGACAGAGAGATGTAGAATTAGGAGTGGAAGGTCCAGATTTGGCAGGGAAGTGGCTGAGTGACTTTGAATCACGGGAGGGCATATATGAAAATATTTTAATAGATGTAATTTAAGCTATTCTTTCTATTTAACTATTGGGCTATTTTATATTTTCCTTTCTGGATCACTTTTGCAATATTTCTGTTACTCTGACAATCAGCAAGTTTTAGGGTTATTCAAAATTATAATGGAATATGAAGAAAAATTCTACTGAAGGAACACAATTAAAAATATATTCTGAAAATACAACAGTGCAATGGAAATGTTTTTTTTTTTTTTTTGTTGAGAGGTGAAATGTCATATACTAAAATACTGGGGTGTAGGTTTTTTTTGGGTTTTTTTGATAGAAAACTCATTTGTTGTAAATGTCTCTTATTAATCAGACTGTAACATGAAATTGAAAGGTTGGATTTCTCTGTGGAAATTATATGCATACACATTATTCCTAGGAGTTATGATAATGTTTTCATTTGTATCTGCCTTCTAGTATGAATTTGACTGTACAAATAAGTAGATTTTGTAATAAGAAGGCACATTTTCACTTGACCTCTGAAATTGTTGTTGTTTTTTGCCAATGTTATATTCTGATTTCTAAGAATTATGCATATAACCTAATTTCATTTTATTTCAGTCTCCCTGAAACATAAAGCTAAAAATAATAAGTTAATACAGTTGCTATTTCAGAATAATAGGAATAAATGATAGCAGGCCTGCACCCAGGCTTGATTCCTGGTGACTATAGCCATGCACTTTTCTTCATATTGTTTAAGAAGTGTTTGACATTTATTTCCATTTCTATCTTCCAGCATGTTGTTTTAAACTTCCTATTCTAGTGAACAGCATTGCAGTTCCCAGATAGTTCCTGTTCACTACTAACCTAAATCAAGCCTGCTTAGCTTCTAAGCTCAACTAAGACTGGTTTATTTTTTTCATCTTCTGAAGCACTTCAATCAGACACTCTATAACGTTTTTCAAATTTATTAACTTCAAGAATTCTGGGAATTGAAATCTACACAGGTTAAAATTTGTAAAACACTGCTTTATATTAACTAAAATAAATATATTAATATTTGTCAATAGCTGATGTTAAGGACATATATGAAAAATATAGGAAA
This sequence comes from Bungarus multicinctus, assembly GCA_023653725.1. Classification (NCBI taxonomy): domain Eukaryota; kingdom Metazoa; phylum Chordata; class Lepidosauria; order Squamata; family Elapidae; genus Bungarus; species Bungarus multicinctus. The sequence goes on along the minus strand of CM042836.1, from coordinate 64,146,365 downwards.
AAATAGAATAAATGAGCTTTAATTGCTGATTCAAAGATTATACAATGTTTTTGAACGGTTATTTTATTCTAGAGTTATTTTATTGTTCATTTAAGAACCAGGAGTCTGATGAATTTATAAGACCTCTGTATTACCTTTGAAGAAATATAAATTATTTTTGCAATAAAGTTATGCCCCTTTGTCCTAAATCATGTTTTTAATTGTGATGGAAGAGCATTAAATGCTAAAAGCAGAACAACAATTAGCTAAAATGATTCTGTTTGTGTCAGAGGCTTATCTATGAAGATTCATGTTGGGAAGACATTCTACAAAATGGGTTCTTTAATAGAACCTATATAAATTTTATGTTTTTACTGCTATACTTGAGAATGTTAAAAAAGAAACTATCATTTTATTTTACATTTTATCAGCAAATGATAATTTGCCTAATTTTAGGTAAAATATTAATTAGTTTAGTGTTTTATAATTAGTCAGAACAGAATAGTTATGAAAAAAGTAATATAAAAATAAAAACAAAGTCTCAACAGCAGATAATTTGGTGTACATTGGAATGACCCAATCTTTGTTTATTTTTTTAATATTGCCTATTACTTTATAACTAGCTTATAACTACCTTATAACTAGCTTGGAGGTAAACATACATAATGCTCCTTCTTCTCCTATTAATACAATAAATATCTGATTTTCCAAGGAAGAAGCACAGCGAGGCAGCACCTAATCCTGAAAAAGAAGCTTTTACTATAGCTTAAGGTCCACAGCTACATTCTTCCACCCTATTTTTCAGAGTGGGCTGGTTAAGAACATAGTGACAAATTTCAGATTTCCCCACAGTTCAAATAAACTTGTTTTAATTTTTTGCACTATTTCAGGATTAAACAATTTGCCTGATAATTTTGAAGTCAAAGTTTATACCAGCTTGGCAAGAAGAAGAAGAAGAAGAAGAAGAAGAAGAAGAAGAAGAAGAAGAAGAAGAAGAAGAAGAAGAAGAAGAAGAAGAAGAAGAAGAAGAAGAAGAAGAAGAAGAAGAAGAAGAGGAGGAGGAGGAGGAGGAGGAGGAGGAGGAGGAGGAGGAGGAGGAGGAGGAGGAGGAGGAGGAGGAGGAGGAGGAGGAGGAGGAGGAGGAGATGATGATGATGGATCTTTTGGCTATAGAATAGGACAAGGGTCTTCAAACTTGGCAAGTTTAAGATTTGTGGACTTCAACTCCCAGAATTTCTGAGCTAACATGACTGGAGGAGGAATTCTGGGAGTTGAAGTTGACAAATCTTAAAGCTGTCATGTTTGAAGACCCTTGGAATAGGAGATAGGGTTTCTCTATCTCCTTTCATATTATGAACCATGCTCATTGGGCTGAGGTTTAGTAGGTAACTTTATTTCTTATCAAGACTGAGTAGCTGCAAGTATCTCTGCATGATCCTTTGAATGATGTATCGAATCTGTTCTGAAATAGGGAATAAAACTGTGTACCCTTATTTCAAAGCATGCCCTAGAAAATTTTGCAGGCACATACATCTTGTGGATAAATGTTTGTTCTAAAATTCCATCATGTGTCAACCAGCCTTTTATTGTCACCTTTAAGCACATTCCAACTTTCACTGAAGAAACAATATAACAAGCCACCCCAGATTGTCAGTACATTAAAAAATAATATGAATATAGATGTTCATTCTAAGCTATAACTTTACCTTTGTACTTATATACACAACTCTGTCTTCTTGTGTGGTTTCTTTGACTTGGGAATTAATGTTTGTTGCATATTTATTACCTTGGTTTTTCTTGGGCTGATTTCAGTCACTTTCTTCAGCTGATGGATATATAGAGTTTAACCCAAGGGAAGCCATCATCTTTCCTTTTAGAAATTATTACTTTCTTTATTGTCAGTGTCATTTTGAAAATATATTTGTGCCTTACATTTAATCTTTATGCAAGTTTTTAATATTTGAAAGTCTCTTGATCAAGTGGAAACATGCAGCATTTGAGTCAAAGCACATCTGCTGTCAAAGGCAGAATTTGGAGTTGAAAAAAAAGATAAACACTTTTATGACATGTGGCGGGGTAGATTTTTCCCCACCTTACAATTAAAAGGGATTAATAGTAAAGCCATGGCAATTATGAAAATATATTAAAGTAACTGAATATTACCCTTGGAAAAGCATACCAATTTTATGGATAGTCAATGAAATGTGTAATCAGACTCAGAAATCATTGCACAGATATGGTATCCAAAAATGCCACACAGAAGCTTCATTTGATAATATAAACTGTTGAGACAAACAGGTAGGAGTAAAATCATTTATAGCCTATGATACAATATAATATGTATTATAAATGATAAAACAATATATATTATAAAGATGGCGCATCCCTCATAATAAAGTTTGTAAAACTCTATATGCTTCATAAGTATACTGACACATTATATTATCATTAATAAATGTTTTATATCATATGTATTTTAGTTCTTCAACACTCTATAGTATTCATTCTTCCATAGTATGTTAATCCCATTCCGTTTACAAAGCCTTCTTTAGCGTTTATTAATTCAATAGTTTGTTGTTGTTTTACTATCCTTCAATAAAGGGTTTCTGGATACAATAATAAAAACCAATGCTTTGTCTCTGTTTGCAGAAGGCCTGGGGCAACATGCTTCTAAGGAAATACCAACGTAAGTTCTTTCTCACATCTTGTGTGATAATATTGCTATTTCCAATTGCTTCCCTTTATTCTTGTGCTCAGCTGACACAGGTTTCAGAGATAACAATGGCTTCTTCTGCTTTCCATCATTATTTGCTTTCTTGCACAGAGAGCAATTAAATATTATGGAGCAGCAGGAGAGTCGTGAACCTCTAGAGCACAGGTGTCAGACACAAGGTCCACGGGACAGATTTGGCCAGCAGTATGGTTGGATTTGGCCAGCAGGGCTGTCCTGGAAAATGTAAGGGGCTTTGGACCAATCTACCCAATGTAAAGAGGAAACATCAGGCTTTTGTGGCTTCGGTCTGTCTATCCAGTGCGAAGAGGAAAGATGCCATCAGTATGGGGGTGGCATCAAGCTGGCCACACTCAACGTTGGCCATGTTCACCCAGTTGGTGACACCACTAGGCCCCCTGAGGTCAACCACAGCCATGATGTGGTCCTCAATGAAATTGAGTTTAATACCCCTGCTCTAGAGATAGCTAATAGCTACCGAACTAAGATGAGAAAATGGAGTTTCCTCAAAATAGAGGGCCCATTGATTTGGTAAAATTAGGTAGAAGAACTTATATTTTATCAAGATATTGCAAAAAACCCCAAATTTGCTGGTTTCAAATTTGAAACATGAAGGGTTCTTGGTACTCTCTGAGCTTGGTTGTTTTCTTGCAGATGTTTCATTATTCAGACTAAGGAAATATTATCAGTGCAAGAAAACAACCAACCTCAGATAGCACTAAGGACCTCTCATTTTAACCCCGAGTTACAAATATTCTCCTTTATCAGTACTATGCTGTATATTTCATTTAAACAGTGTTTCAATGATACAATTTCAACATGTATGAAATTGATTACTTGATTCAGTAGAGTGGTGACTTAATTATACTTGTTTTCATATGAAGCTTTATTATCTAACTTGTAATTATAATTCTTTATCATTTGAAAAAAGTTCTAAAGGAGGGCTTTTCATATTACATTTTATACAATACAAAACAGCAAGTGAAATGAAAGTGTTACTATAAATAAATATAGGTAAATGCTTTTTTCACAAAGTGCTCAGGTATAACATTCAAATTATACTTTTAAAACATCAAATGTTGCATTACATTTCTTGTTAAAAATTATCAGTCTGATAAGTTTGACACTTACCCTGCAATACTAAATCCTAAGAATCTAACTTCAATAAAATCTCCACTTTTAAAATTTTTAGGCTTTATAGATATTAGAATGGCTTTTGATTCTATTCTACACAGTTGCTTCAGTGAAATAGGTGGAATAGAAGTTTAATAATAAAAATGATTGGAGGAAATTAGCTAATACAATGTAACACCACATCAAATACTGTTACATCAAGGCACGTGATTCAATTCAAGTTAAGGCTAATATTCTTTGGTGATTTAACTTAACCCATCCTCACTAGCAAAGGTTCATGTACACTAGTATTCAATCTTCACATTAACAATATTTTGAGAAGTTCGTTATGCCAGAATTCCATCCTTCCTCCTTTGCCCGCTCCCACCCCTGTCTCTTTTATATTGAAGATGCAACCATATTGCCTTTAACCCAAATAGGCCTTCAAAGATGCCTTAAACTTTACCATTCTGCTTATCTAGAGAATTCTTTGAAATAACCTACTCTGAAACAAAGGTATCAGTATTCAGTAAGAAACACTTTAAGGCCACAATGAAATGAATGTTCAATGGCAAAAAAAAACTTTAAATATCTACAGTAGGTGTCTGTTTTTAAACTTCTACTTGCTGGCCCATTCAAACTTGGGGGCTTTTACTAAAAACCCCAAAGGCATCCCTTCCAAATGCTAAATTTGAAGCCAAGTTGATGATAACTATGTCCTAGCAGCTATTAGGTTATTTAAAGGCAAACTTACAAAATTTACACAGTACTGTACTCATTCTTATATTTAAAAGACTCTCCTAGCTTGGAAGCAATGCAATCAAGCCACTTGAAATATGACTATGAGCTCCTTATTCTAGTATTCTAACATGACCGGAATTAGGCCGTGTTTTTCTTGGGGTTTTAATAAGATGTTGTCATCTTGGATTTTGGTAAGTTTATTGAGGAATTTCTTTAGTCCATCTCACTTTACTAAATAGGTTGTGTTCTACTATAAGAAGACAAATTAATGATGATTTGAGATCTTACTGAGATCTTACCTGATCACAGGGATGTAATTCAACCGGTGTAGCAACTGGTTTGGTGAGCATGCACTTTGCGCGCCTGCAGAAGGTTTGTTACTGACCTTCTCCTGCAATCCTGCAAACTCCTTGTGTGTTAAACAGCTGACATGCAGCAATTTGCTGTGCCGCACAAAGCAGCTGAACTTGAAAACCAGGCAATAAAGGTTAGAATAGAACTGGGGTGGGCGGGCAGGCCCAACAGCTGATCGTTGGAGCGAACCGGTTTGATCACAAAATGATCTTTGGAGCTACTGGTTCACTTGAACCAGCCCAAACCAGTAGAATCCCACTCCTGCCTTATCATCTGCTTTGGTACTTAATGAAATTCTGGCTAAATCACAGCAGGGAGTTTGGAATTTGGATATGCAAAATTGTTCCTGCTTATGCGACCTAATTAGAGCAATGACTCGTAGATATTAATGTTTCCCATATGAAAGCTGAACTCACTTTTGTTCGGATACAGAAGTAGAATCTATCTCACAAGTGGCAATCAAACGCTTCCAATTGTTAACAACTCTAACAATTCTAATTACATTGTGATTTTGATTTCAATCTTCAAAAGGATCTTTCCTATATTCCAGTACTTGAAAATAACAGAAAGAATACTTTTGATGAAGAAATAAGGGATTACGAAAATTGCATTGTCCCATCTAGGTTAAGTGTCAGTATTAGATTTGACATTTTCCTCATTGAAAGCAAAATTAATTTGGATTGCCTCTATATGTATTTAATAATTTGATTACTGAGTAACTAAAATTGTTCTGAATTATCTAGGATAGGTATTTAATCAAACTAATATTGTTTTCATAACTAATGTCAGCTCACTATTTAATCATTCAAAATCAGGAAGAAAAGCATGATATATTACATGGTTCCTTAGATTACTAAATGGTGATAAAGTATGTGAAATAAAGAAATGCCTCTTTATCAAAACAACAAGAATCATTACCCTTTTAAAAGACAGATTGTAAATTTCATCAGATGTGGTCCCAATTGATAGGGAATATTAGTGCCAGATTTCAGACAGGCAGGTTGAGTGAGTTTCATGCCAAAAGTAATAGCATGATGGAATCTTTTCTTGTAAATAATGCAACTGATGCAACTAATGGCTGGAGGTTAATAGGAATGGTTAACTCATTTTTCTTTCCTATGAAATAAATATTAGGCTAGGCTAGCATGTACTTCAGAAGACATGATTGAAGACTGTGAAGTTATACAAAGAGGAACAACTGATGAAATGAATGTTTCTTTTTAACTTGTCCATCAACCAAGAAAAGAGAAAGGCAAGAGCACCTTCTTTATAAACACACCTGTTAATTGCTGAATCCAATGCATCTCCTTGTCTTTTCCACTGATGAAAAGATTATGGCTTACTGCCACCAGCTGCCAGTGGAGTTGATGGCAGACTCAGACAGTGAGGAGGTTGGGGAGGAACTTGGACCAGTCCTCGAGTCTGGGGAGGCTCTGATGGGTATTGTGTTGGAGGCAAAGATAATTGCCAGGGCCATCCAACATTTATCAGATGCCTTCAGAGTTGGAGATAAGTGGGGAAGAAAAACAGTTGGAACCTGTTCCAAATGTGTGTGTGTACAGAGCTGTCAGGAGAAGGGAATAACTAAGGACAGGGGTCGACTCGGAAGAAAAGGCACTAGTCGATGCTGAATGGCCCCTTCCAAAGGGAATAAATAGGAGCAAAAGGGGAGGGGTTTGCAGGAGACAATTAATTTGCTTATTATTGTGAAGATTTGCTTATCTAAGTTCATACCTTATAGAGACTCCTTGCAAAGTATTTCCTTTTACAGCATTACGACTGGAATCTCTTGGCCTGGCAACTATCCAAGGACTGATAAGGTCTGTTCTTGCACTTAAACCAGGGAAGCAGTGGTGGGATTCAAATTTTTTTACTAATGGTTCTGTGGGTGTGGCATGACTTGGTGGGTGTGGCTTGGTGGGCATGGCAGGGGAAGGATACTGTAAAATCTCCATTCCCTCCCTACTCCTGGGGGAAGGTTACCACCGGTTTTCCAAACTACTCAAAATTTCTGCTACCAGTTCTCCAGAACTGGTTAGAACCTGCTGAATACCACCTCTGCTGGGAAGAAAGATTGCTGGGACTTTTCTGGGTGTAAATGCCAGGAATTCACATTAACTAAATAAAAAAAGGGGTTTTCGGGACAAGGAGTCTGTTTCGTGATTCTGTTCAGCCTGGGTCAGAACAGTATCACTCACACAACAACTAAGCTCCAAGAAACATAATAATGGAATTCAATCAGAATAGGGCAAGCTTGGACCTGCCCATTCATTGTAGATAAATGAATTATCTTATATTTTAGATTTAGACTATTTCCAGTGCAGAACCTTAACTAGAATAGAAGCAAGTTACTTAGTTACAAATAGGAGTTCTGTAACTATCTAAAGCTGCTAATCTAAAAACAAACAAACAAACAAACCAAAAAACCATCATAATATACACCATTTATAAGATTAGGGATAAAATTAAAGCAGGCTTTAATGTATGCTATCTTCATCTTTTTAAGAAAAGGTGGAGGATAAATGCAATAAGTTCAGTAAAATATAGTAAATTTTCTTATTTAAATAGTATTTTTTCTTTATAACATCTACCTGCCTCTAAAATCATTATATTCTTGCTCCCCTAAATTCTGTCACATTATTTACCTTTATCTCTCACAAACACTTAACACAAAAGTCTCTTTTCCCAATAAAGTTTCTAACTTCATAACTCAAAACACATACTGAAGCCATTATCTCTCTGAATATGGAATTCAAATAAGTGACAAAATTCTCCTTCCTTGCAGAAACTAATTCCATAATCAGTGCTTTGGTTTGGAAGGGAAGATGCTTCCTCTCAACTAGCACAACACCTTTGAAATCTCTTCTCTCACTTATTAAAAAACACCTCTTGAGGCTTATGATTTCCTGGTGCCCTTCACACAAAAAGCCATTAGCTTTTTCCATCTGAGCCACAAAAGTTAGATTCACAGTCTGTTCCTTGATTCAATTTTTCTTTCTATTCCAACTTGATTCTGTTGGTGCTGTTTCCTCTATGCCTCCCTTGGCAAGTGAAAAGTGCTTCTTTCTGTGCAAGTGATCTCCACATCAAACCATTTGGCTTTAGAATCAGTGTTACTTCCTCCAGTTCCCCTATTATCTTTTTTTCACAACTGAATACTGTTTCATTATTATTGTCATGTTGTACTCTGTCATTGCCTAAAAGTAGATTTGCTAACAGTAGGAACAATCAGTGGTGGGATTCAATTTTTTTTTTTTACTACCAGTTCTGTGGGTGTGGCTTGGTGGGTGTGGCAGGGGAAGGATACTGTAAAATCTCCAATCAGTATTTGCTGATTCTCCAAATTACTCTAAATTTCCACTACTGGTTCTCAAGAACTGGTCAGAAATTGCCAAATACCACCTCTGGAACAAATCCATAAGAGTTTATAGTGTTTTGTAGTATCTGCCTCTATTTACAAGTTTATTATTAGATTTGGGAGATGGGATGATCTTATTCAGTTTTCTGAGATTTGCAGGATCCAAATTTCGTCTTCTAAGCTTTCAGATTCGTGCTGGGGTCCATTCTTAGGAAACATCTCTCTGGCAGAAAGAAGTTCCTTGAAGATGGGCTCCACCAGCACAAGTCCAAAAACTTGGAAGACTAAATCTCTGGTCCTGGTGACCAACCCAGATTGAATCCTGCAACATCATCCCAGGAATACATATTTATATACCTTCATTTCTGAGATTTCATCAGGCTCTTCATGCTAGGTATGCTATCTATGACTCCCATCAGTACCACCCCTTTCCTAGATGCCTTGCATGGCAGTTCCAACCTTGCTACAGCATCTGGACAGTTTTATTCATGTTTACCTGAACACCCACACTTTCCCCTCAGTCATCTTATTAGATGTCAGAATCATGTGGAGAGTTAAAACACAATTCCAATTTGTATTTTGCCTCACAATATAAGGAAGAAACAGGCAGGCATATAAGTGGAAGGGAAGAACCAGAGATGTGGCCATTTCTCTTTACCTACTTGAATCATTATTCTCAGGAACCTGTGGCATATAAAGGATGTGGCAAGCAACAAAATATTTATATTCATCTCCCAGTTGGTGCTTTAAAAAAAAAAAACACATTCTACTCCTATCCATTTAATTCTGGGGGTTTCATTTGTGACCTTCAGCATCCCCAGGGAGTCCAACTGCCTGTTGAAAGGATGCTAGAAGTTTCTTTTTTTGTTGTCAAGCCACTGGGTAAGTATTCATGAATGGCAAAATAAACAAATAAGCAAACAAGAAAGTACTGTGACTATCGAGATTGGGCCCCTTTTTAAAATAGAAAAGGAGATAGGTCTACTTTACTATATAAATATCGATGCATATATAAATAACTGTCTTGACTATATTCATATCCTCACTTGCCTCCAATTATCAATTATCTCATTTGGCCCCAAACAACTGAATACACTAACTAGAATTCATAATGATAAGGTAACAATATTATGTTCCAGTGCAAGGACATTTGCAGGAAGGGGGTCATCAATGATATTAAAATGGAGGTGACATCTAGGGAATTGAAGTCCTGTCCTTTTTAAATGCAGGTATCATGAATTGTATGCATATAATGTCCAGAGTTTTGATCACCCAGTAACTCAACATTTTGATTTTGCCAATGGCTCCTTGAGGATATACGTGCTCCTGCATGCTCTTCATAACATTTCCAAGCAGGTCTTGGAAATGTTTCAACCTTGTCCTTCAAGATGAGTTATGGCTCTTCATTGTCAGTCTTCAAGTGGACCTTAACACTATTTTATTCCACACAGCACTGGTATCAGTTTAGTAAATTAGAATAGATTAACTGTTGGTTATTTTTTAGTGTTATTATAATGCTTACTGCAAACCTACTAAAATCCTTTATGGAAGTGGGCAGTATAAATAATTACACAAATAAACAAATAATTAGATTCTCACAATTCAGTGAGATTTGTTCCCATGTAAGATGGAAGCCATGTATTTACTTTACTCCCAGATATTCAGCATGCTCTCTGGATGGATTACAAAGGAGCAAGAAAGCCATAAAATATAATGCTAGATTGAAGAATCACAGAATAAAATCAGAATGAAACATTATCCATCAGTTAATTCATATTGTCAGTTTTAGAAAAATAAGCAATTTAGGTTTTGAAAAGTAACAAACTTGGATGCAATGGAATGCAAGTAATATCTGGTAACTTAAAAGCATTGATGTACATATTACTTTAGGTGGTTTTCTCCTTCTGGAAATGCATGAAAGTAAAAGTTCCCTTAAAAGTGTATAAACTGAAGAAATTAGAACAATGGAATGGCTTACTTTTTAAGTTATAGTGATCAATGTTGTTAAAAAGCCTTGATATACTCTCACAAGGATTCTAACCCCATTTCTTCTCACAATCAATAAAATTAATGGATGTCTCTCATCTGGGAAATTATAAAAGTCAGACTATTCTTAAAAGGACTCTGCATGCATATCCTTTGTCATGATACAAATCTTGAAGTGGTAGAACAAAGCAATTTCTAAAAAATTGGAGTCCCATTTAAAAAGTTCCTTAGTCCTCTTATCTATTGTTTCTCAAAATGAAATGGGCCAAATCTCTGGTGTTAAATCTCTTCTTTAAAAAATTTAGTCTGAAAATCCTATTTTCATAAACTGCTATTCTCCAGATGTGTTAATATTATGTAGCTCACAGAACTCCTAGTCATGACAGTCATTGTTATGCTGTCTACCAGAGACACTCAAGGTATTTTATTCATAATATATCTGAACGCTGCCATATCCTGGTCTCTGTGCAGCTTATTCCATGTCTTTTCCAATGGGATGGTACTGCCAATTTTATTTGTGAAATAAGGAGGCTTAAGTCTTCAACTCCAAACAAGGTCACTTTGATCGTACATTTATTTAATATCAAAACATGTATGTTTGTCAATGACCAGCATTCCACAGCTAGGTGAGGTTCTGCTGGGTTATCTGGGGCAAAGCTGATGAGAAAGTAAGCCAAACTTAACTTAGCATTTTGAGAGACACATTCTTCATCTGCCAGGGTAAAAAATCTTTCCATTACTTTGGTTTCAAGCCAACATGAATGTTCCTTTCCTTTTACAAATCACTTCTGGAATGCTATTAGTCTCCATTCTATTATCTCCATCTGTGTAGTTTGATTAACTGATTATTGTTTTTAAAGTGGCAGCAAGAAGGAGATAAAGACCCCATTAATCAATAAATGACAAGATCTCAAACAGAGGCATTTATTGATTCTTATCTTCACTTTGCCTGTGCAATAGATTTAATTATATGTACTACAGTCCATTTGCTTGGGGGAGGCATTTGTGTACAAATATAAAAAGAAAAAGTGTACATCAGCTTTGTAGGCCTATTAAACATATTATTTTTAAAACAATTTATTCCTTCCAGCTAGAAAGCATATTTTGGATATTCTTCTGTTTATCATCTTGGCAGTGTTAAATGCCTCACTGCTTTAAAACACCCCCTTAAGAGCTAATTTCCCCTTCCGCGGGTTGTATTAGACCAGACAATAACATCTAGAGAACTATTTAAAAAATTGCTTCTGTGAATGAAATCTACGACAGGAATAACTCCAACACATTCATCAGATTATTGCATTTTTCCTTTTGCTTAGCTAGGATTAAAATGACTTAAACATGAAGAATATATATGTAAATGAAAGCCAAGCACTGAATTTGCTTGAAATAAAAGTCACTGAAGTCAGGCTTCTCTTTCTTTAATATTTTTTTTCCTTCTGGGAAATAACATATAGGGAAATGGTCTATAATACAATTCCAATTTTATCTCTCTCTCTGTCTCTCTCTCTCTCTCCCTCTCTATCTATCTATCTATCTATCTATCTATCTATCTATCTATCTATCTATCTATCCTCTATCTATTTATCTATCATCAATCATGTGCTGCCCACCTTGCCAAAGGCAACTCTAAGGGGCTTACAATCGTATCAGTAGACTTCAAGCAGATAGCTCTATTTATTTTTCACATTTTAGAACCACCCATTTCCCTTAGAGAGGTACTCTCTTTTCCCTTTCTAGTTAGCTGTCTCTATTACTATGTCCTTTCCTACACACACAAAAACACAAAATAAATCTACAGATACTTGTACACACGTGTACAACATCATGCATACATATGATGTATCATCAAATAGGATAAGATAAAAGCTCCTATCAGCAGATGTACCTGATATCAGCCCAAGGTCAAGAAAGGTAAGGAGCCTGGATTTCAGAAATGCCCTTTATTGTGATAATGCAGCATAACAGAATTTTGAAAGCCTATCAGAGTTTCTATTCTGTTTTATACCAAACAATATCAAGGCAGTGTTATAATGAGTTTCTTTCTAACATATTTTTCTTTCTCAATACTGAGTCATTTGTTCTCCTCACTTAATAGTTTGTTGCTCTCAACTTTCTTCCCAAGATCTTCTTCCATACTGGACCATATGAGGAGGAAAAAGAGGAAGAGCTAGGTAGTGGAGGCAGTGGAAAAGAGGCAATATGAAACAGAAGATAACTGGGATTGTGTTTACTGCTCTTAGGACAATCAAATATTCTGGCAATATTGTGATTGTGTATTCATGACCAGATTTACAGACTTTTGTCATAATGCAGAAATGTGTATAAGAAAGTTAATAGAAAATCATGTGTTCTAGTGATATGTTTCTCCCAAATGGAGATGCTTAAATTCCCACCTGAGTCATACTCATATGCAGAAAGTTACATGGACAAACATTACAAGCCAATGGTTAAGGCACTAGGCTACAAACTGGGAGGCTGTGAATTACAGTCCCACTTTAGCCATGAAAACTGGCTAGTGTGACTTTGAGACAGTCACTCTCTCAGCCCAACTCATCTTACAGGATTTTGTTGGAAAAATAAGAGGAAGAAGGAGTATTAGGTATATTCCTTGCCTTGAAGTTACTTATTTATAAAAATTATAACAGTGAGATAAAAAAAACATTTACCCTTCACATTTGTGTTACACAATCATAGAAGTTATTGTGGCATGAAATTACTTACTGTTATGCATTTAACATACAGAGAGAATTACAAATATCTAAACTACTATACCTATAAAACTAATTCATATAATCCTTCCCAGTTTTGAAAGCAAATGCCTATGCATTAACTACATCAGGTTTGATGACAAAATAATTAGCAGTTAGACATAAACATCACTTCACAATACTCTCTGAATGGTTTACAAGATCAGCATATTGTCCCCAACAATCTGGCTCCTCATTTTACTGACCTCAGATGGATGGAAGTTGAGTCAACCTTGAGCTGGTGAGGATTGAACTCCTGGTAGTGGACAGAGTTAGTCTGCAATACTGCATTCTAACCACTGTGCCACCAAGTCCCCATAATAACAGATAGTACAGGTATTTCACTTTTTCCCCACTCTCCAGTGCAACCATCACTTCAACAAGATGGGCTCTGGGGGATGTTTGTTAATTTTCTTTTGCTTTGTTTGTTTGTTTTACATGAAATCTAGGCAGGAAACAGACAGTTTATTACTACATATCTCCTAAAATGTAGGCTGGAAAAAACCTGATAGACAAGACAAGAAGATAGATTCACAGCCTTATCACCACAAATACAAATAAGTGATGTGTGCTTTTCTGAAAGCAATCTTTGAAGTCTTTGTAAACTGAACTTGAAGGAAAATGCAGTAGCATAGACATTAGTGGATGAGAGTCAGTAAAGTCAAAACATCTATGCAAAGTGGTCCACATTGCATTAGCTTTTGGTAGGGCAAAAAATGCTGACATTAATATTTACAGACTTATATGCCTTGGCTCTTGGATATTTTCAGGATCCACTCCTCTTGGAACAGTTCCACTGATGTTTCTCTCAAGTGAGGTTCTTAAGTTCCTACCTGTTGGAGATAAGAAAAATGGAGTCTGAAAGTTATGACTCCCTCTGGGGGCTACATGAGAAGTCTATTCAATACCATCCTTGAAATCTTTTCATGCAGTAGAGAAGACAACTTCTTTCATAGAGTTTCTGATATCCAGATGATGGCTGCTGGGATTGGTGCCAGGACTGTATTTGGATTTGTGTTTAACATTTAAATTGTAGTTTTAATGTAGATCTATTTTTCATTGGATTATAAACTGGCAAGAGTTTATTTGATTATGGTAGCCTATAAAATAAATAAATCAACCTTGCGTTATGAGTCTTAGCCTTAAACTTTTCTCATCTGGTGATTGTGAATCCATAAAGAAATATAGACAAATATCATAAACTACCAACTGAATGAAATATTCTGAAATATAGGCAGGGAAAAGTATATTCTTGCATTATTTCTTCAACTTATAGTGCTGTAGTTTTGGCCTTATAAGCCACATTTTACCCCATGTAGCCTGAATTTCCTGGGAACTTCATTCAAAATCTCAGATTAGCTGACACTTTGCAAGAGCTGAATGACATTCAAGGACTGCAGGAAAAGGATAAAACTATAATTCATAAAACTTTTCTTTAATAAAGAATTGTTCATGACTAACTATGAAATACAAGAACAATCATAATAGAATATTAATTAATACTGATCATTAAATGCTGTTATGAGCTCTACACTGATTATACAAGAACAATCCATCATTGTAACAATGGCCCATTAAAATTACCATTATATTAATTCTAATAATCATCCATTTTAGTCTTCCTTTTGAAAGTATTTATATTTTGTAGAACCATTTTTTGGAAGGTGGCTAGAAACATCTTAATCTAATGCTGTTCTTTGACAATTCTGACAGTTAGGGTTAGGGTTAAAGATGCTTATAGGTCTTTACCACGAGCAGCTGTGGGACACTGACCACTGCATGATTCACCTTGTTCCTGCCTACAGACAAAGACTTAAAACCATTAAACCAACAATTAAATCAGTGAGGACTTGGTCAGATGAAGCAAAGCTGAAACTCCAGGCCTGCCTTGATTGCACTGATTGGAATGTTTTTGAAGATGCCTCTGCAGACCTAGATGAGCTCACAGATACTATAACATCATATGTTAGCTTCTGCGAAGACTTATGTGTACCAACAAGGAACCTGAAAATATATAGCAACAATAAACCTTGGTTCACAGCTAAACTTAAGCAGCTATGTCGTTCCAAAGAGGAAGCTTACAGAAAAGGTGACAGAATGCTAAACAACCAGGCCAGAAACATATTAACAAGAGAGATGAGAACAGCAAAAAGAAGCTACTCTGAAAAGTTAAAGAACCAATTCTCAACAAATGAACCAGCAAACATGTGGAAAACTCTTAAAAGCATCACTGGCTTCAGCAAACTTCCTTCCCAGGCAGAAGGAAATCAACAACTAGCAGATGACCTGAATGTGTTCTACTGCAGGTTTGAAAAGAAACTACAGCCATCTATCTCCACAACACACATCTCAAACACACCAACAATAGACAAGCCTCCTACAACTGGCCCCAATCCATTGGGCTCACAACCTCTGGTGATCACTGAAAAAGAAGTGCAAGATCTATTACACGGACAGAAGCCAAAAAAAGTACCAGGGCCACAGAAGATAACTCCTTCTTGCTTAAAAAGCTGTGCTGACCAACTGGCCTCCATCTTCACCTGAATCTTCAATAGATCACTAGAGATGTGCTATGTTCCTTCCTGCTTCAAACTCTCTACCATCAACCCAGTGCCAAAGAAGCCCTCCATCAAGGAACTGAATGACTACAGACCAGTTGCTCTAACATCTGTAGTTATGAAAATCTTTGAAAGACTTGTGCTGTCCCACCTGAAAACCATCACGGATCCGCTGTTAGATCCCAAGCAAATAAATCGACAGATGATGCTGTTAACATGGCTCTACACTACATCCTACAACACCTCGAATCTCCAAATACCTACGCAAGGGACCTCTTTGTAGACTTCAGTTCAGCATTCAATACCATCATTCCAGACACTCTTCTAAGTAAACTAAACCAACTAGCAGTACCTGAACATACTTGTAAGTGGATCATAAGCTTTCTAACAGACAGGAAGCAGGAGGTGAAGCTAGGCGAAATCACATCCAATATCTGTACAATCAGCGCAGGGGTCCCCCAAGGCTGTGTGCTATCTCCACTTCTCTTCTCCCTATATACCAATGACTGCATCTCAAATGATCCATCTGTTAAAATACTGAAGTTTGCTGATGACACAACAGTGATTGGTCTCATTCGAGACAACGATGAATCTGCATACAGACAGGAGGTTATACAACTTGTCTCGTGGTGTAACCGGAACAATCTGGAACTGAACACACTCAAAACTGTAGAAATGGTGGTAGACTTTAGAAGAAACCCTCCCATACTACCACCTCTTACAATACTAGACAACACAGTATCAACAGTAGAGACCTTCAAATTTCTAGGTTCTACTATATCACATGACCTAAAATGGACACCTAACATCAAAAACGTCATCAGAAAAGCACAACAAAGAATGTTCTTTCTGCGCTAACTCAGAAAGCTCAAAGTGCCCAAGGAGCTGCTGATCCAATTCTACAGAGGAAGTATTGAGTCTATCATCTGCACCTCTATAACTGTCTGGTTTGGTTCTGCAACCCAACAGGACAGACACAGAATTCAGAGGATAATTAGGACTGCAAAAAAAACAATTACCACCCACCTGCCGTCAATCGAGGACCTGTATACTGCACGAGTCAAAAAGAGGGCTGTGAAAATATTTACAGACTCCTCACATCCTGGATATAAACTGTTTCAACTCCTTCCCTCAAAACGACGCTATAGAGCACTGCACACCAGAACAACTAGACACAAGAACAGTTTTTTCCCGAAAGCCATCACTCTGCTAAACAAATAATTCCTCAACACTGTTCATCTATTTACAAAGTGTACACTACTATTACTGCTAATCTTCTCATCACTCCTTATCACCCATGCCCTCCCACTTGTGATTGTAACTTTGTTGCTTGTATCCTCTGTTTCCTAGTATGATTTGATGTTGATTGTACTCTATGACTATCATTAGTGTTGTACATTATGATTCTTGATTCTTAACGAATGTTCCTTCTTTATGTATACTGAGAGTATTTACACCAAGACAAATTCCTTGTGTGTCCAATCACACTTGGCCAATAAAGTATTCTATTCTATTCTATTAAACTGAGTTCAGAGTTGAGAAGATGCCCGCCGCCCAGTACGCTCTCACAGGATTGCCCTGCTTGGGGTGCCGCTGCCTGATCGTTGTCGGCTGGCAGCCCCAAGGGTGCGGGCTTTCTCTGTGGGAGCCCCCTCCCTGTGGAATGATCTCCCCCCGGAGATACGGGCCATGACGGACATCCTGACCTTCCGGCACGCAGTTAAAACCCTATTTTTCAAGCAGGCTGGCCTGGCCCAGTAAACGGTCTATGGGTTTTAAATTTAACTTGGGTTTTAATTGTTAAATTTTATACTTTTTAAATTTTTAATTAATCCCGGATTTTAAATGTCTGAATTTATAGTTGGATGGGATGCAGCCGGATTTGCTTATTTAATCTAGTTTTAAATTGTATTTAAATTTATTTATTCTGTGTGTTTTTAGTAGGCTGTACACCGCCCCGAGTCCCTTTTTGGGAGAGGGAGCGGTATAGAAATCTGATTAATAAATAAATAAATAATTGTTTATTGGTTTTGAATATTATAATGAGGAACTTATGGAATTAATATGTATACGCACACACACAGAGAGACACAGACACACACACACACAGACATACACACAGACACAGACACACACACACACATATAAAAATGCTATAAAACAGACAGAAGACATTAAAAACACCAATCAAGCAGAATACAGCCAATTCCAAGACCAATGAACACAGACCAAGACTCCCAACTAATTAGGATGAAGAAAAAACCATTCAAACAAAGCACGAGGCTAGCACCAAATTTAAAACAGAAATGGCTGTGAAAGCCTGACACACAAGATGAAGACGAACCCAATACACAAGACCGATGATGGCAGATGAGATTCTGCCAAAACGTCAGTACAACTTTAAAAGCACAACTATAAAGACGTGGGAAAATACCCAAACAAAGCTGAATACCATATCTCTCTCTGTGTGTGTTTGTGTTTGTGTGTGTGTGTGTTTTCATAGATTTTCATGGGTACAAGTATGCAGATCTTGGTGTGTTCGGGTCTTTTCCCGTGTAAGATTGAGAGTATCTTGGCAATGTTTCGATGAGATCTCACTTGCCATCTTCAGGCTGGTGCTTTCGGCTTCGTGCTTGTGCTTGTGCTTCTGAGTTCTAATCTTGTGACATCCTGGGTCTTGTATTGTAATCTCCAGGGTCATTAGATGTGTTGCAACATCCTGAGGTTTTGTGGTGTAGCCTCCTGAGTTCTGTGATGTGATATCCTGAGCGGGTGGCTATGATGTGACATTCCGGGTTTTGGTTTGGCTCTGAGTTTGAGGCCTGGCTCTGTGTTCATGGTGTGTGTCAGTTTGCTTGGTTTGGGGGTCGAGGTATGTGGCAGCTGGTGATGCAGACATGGTCTGGTTTCTGGATGGTGGTTTCTGAATGGTGGTTGCCTTTCGTCTATGGGATGGGTTTAGGTTTGAGTCTGGTGGGGGAGATTGGTGGTGGCATCATGTGTTGTTTTGGGTCCAAAGTTGGTTTCCGTTGGGACTCGTTTGTTGATAAGGGCTAGTTTCCAAATGTCTGGTAGGCGGGATTACAGTACAAAACCCAGGATACAAGACCCAGGATGTCACAAGATTAGAACTCAGAAGGTCATCACACAGCCCATTACCCAGGTCATTATGACCCAGGAGATTACAGCACAAGACCCAGGAGATCACAAGATTAGAACTCAGAAGGTCATCACACAGCCCATTACCCAGGTCATTACGACCCAGGAGATTACAGAACAAGATCCAGGATGTCAAAACAATAGAACTCAGAAGGTCATCACATAGCTCATTACCCAAATCAATACAACACAGGAGGCTGATAGACACACAGCCAATACTTCAGCCACACATGTTCTTAAGAAAAAGCCAGCCAATCTGCAAACATCAACTCCATCAACCAATCAAGAAATGACAACACAACCAACCTCCCCACCAGTATATATAGGGAGACAGCAGCTCAGACAGCAGCTCACGCTTTGCTCACACAGGCACAAAGCCGAAAGCACTAGCCTGAAGATGGCGAGTGAGATCTCATCGAAACGTTGCCAAGATAGTCTCAATCTTACACGGGAAAAGACCCGAACATGCCAAGACCTGCGTACCTGTACCCATGAAAATCTACAAAAACTATATATATATAGTTATATATAGAATTTTTTTAAGTGCAGTTTTTTAAAAGGTCAAAAGAAAATGCTACATGTGTCATAGATCAATATTAATAAATTGTTATATTTTATTACCCTTTTTCTATTTTTACTGTGATCTTTGAAATCTCAAATGCGATTGTTCTATGTTAGGTGCTAAATAGGAGATTTCTGAATTCAGGTTTATGAAAATAGCAAAACAAATGACATGAAGGATGTCAGCTGGACAAACTGAATGCCAGTTTTTAAAGTTAGCCAGCAAAGTATTTTTAATAATGGTAGAGTGTCATCAACAGAAAGTTTATGCCTGATTTGGTCATTTGGAAAACAAGTTTGGACCAAATTGGTGGGTTTCATTTTCATTTGGATCCACTTCAAAATTGACAGAGCATCTCAGAATCTTTTCTCACTGGAATTTAACTGTGGTACAACCAACACGTTGTCTACTTTATTTTCATGATGAGTTCTTCATTTGATTCTCACCCCATAGTTGAGGCAGCCTTAAATTGTTCTTGTGTTGCCAGAATTAAAACTCTGCTTTGCTCTTTATCTTAAGCTGGGTTTCACTGTGGATGCTTCATCAACCATTATTTTAGTTACATGGTCAGTTGAGCTTAGATCAGCCTGGTGCCTATTGGTCATTTTAGGCTGGTGAGAACTAGAGAAATTTGGTGGTAGGGGAAGTAATCAAAGTCTGAGGAATCCTTCTGTCTCTGTCCTCTAAAGAACATTATTTGCTAGCATCACCATCAGGGCAGCAAATTTTCTGTGGGACTATTAGACAGGACTTTATTTTAGTTGGGAGGAAGAACCCTGAAAGCTGCTATGTCCCACCAACCAAGTTCCTCAATTTTATTTTTCTCAGATTTGGAGGGAGGATTACTGAAGTCTTTACTTCAGTAATCTTCCATATTATTTAGCAGGTAAATAAAAAATATTCCATGTAGTGATACCTTTAATTACACACTACCTAACACTTACATTTCAGGAGTACAAGTGTAGGCATGTTGAATCTTTTCAGTTCTGATTTCTGGAAGAACTATAACTTTGGGCATAGTTAAATGATATTTAAGACCAAGAATTCACCAAAGTAGTCTAAATGGAAACTCCCAATTAAAAGTCTCAAGTTATTACACTGTAATATGTCAGTGTTTTTATTTTTGTCCCTTCTTTTCCCCCTATCCTAGATAAGCAAGACCGAAAGTAGATTTGTTTTTTGCAAGCACAATACTTTCACTTGCTTCCTCCTCACTACAAGTGTTAAATTTCTTTCAAAATTTAGCAACAATTCAATTTCTGCTCAGGTCAATTTGTACATCTTATTTCATCTTAAAGAAGTCAAAATCAGTTTAGTTTGACTTGTGTCTCCGGACAGAAATCCAAAGGATATCCATATTATTTAGTTCTGGTAACAAGTGCTTATTTGTTAGGAATCTCTGCTGAACAGAGATGGTAAAGTTTGTGTGCTTTACTATCCATGCCTCTACTTACCCTCTTGCCCCATAAAGACTTATGAAGCTGTTACTGTCATCCTGTGTAATTCACACTTCACATCATATGGAATTTAGAAAGCCCACTTCCCTTTTAGGACATAATTTTAATTACTTCACCATCAAGCAGTGACTTTCTTCCTTCTGGTTCTTCTTATATAGAATAGCTTTTTCCTATTGGGCCTACCAAATCTGGGTTGCAACAATTTGGTTGACAATCACATTATAAATTCTAGTAGTTACCTAGATTATACACTGAGACACAGATAGATATACACAAAAATGTATATCTATGTAGATACAGATATACACATATACAGTATAATGCAGCTACAGATTATAAAGATTAAATCCCACGTATGGTAGCCCTAGTTTCCATGCCAATATCAGCCCAAGAATTGAAAGAATTCTAGTCATGGTGGCACTACTTTGATACTTCTTAAAAGACCTAGATTTTATCTATATTTCCAGGTACCTTTCATTAAATGGGCATATTTTAGAGATAATGTGGAACTGTGACACGCATAGCACTCCAGAATATTAGTATTTGCATAGGAGAAAAAATCCTTTGAGAGCTGCTTTGTTGTTTTGCACTGTTCCAGACAAAACCTGATTCTGTTTTGGACTTAAGATGGAGCTCTGCTTCAATTTTCTGAAGTTTATGTCCTCCATTCATCATGGATACACAACCTGCATCTCCTAAAGTTGCCATCCCAAAGCAGTTTCAGTAGAAAAGTTAAAAATTATTATTTTTTCAATCATAGCCTTGGATAAATGGATGGAATGGATGCCAAAGGAATAGAGTCATCTTATAATCCAGGCAGAAGAAAGATGTGTTCCTTTTTACAATTGAACATGCCACTTTTTGATTTGATCATTCATTCTTGTATCCTGCCTAAGTGTGATCCCAAAAACATTTAATAAGAGCCACATGAGATTCTCAATCCTTCTTTCCCAAAGGTTTTACAACCAGCAAATGGGAAAGCAAATACATAGCCATAACTTCTTGTCATATTTGAAGCTAAATGGGCTGACATTTTGAAGCAGGATATATACAAATGTATAGGAATTATGTGTGATCAGTGTACATTAACTATTAATTTATACCTTTTTAAAAGAGGTTCAACATTTTGAGCATCATGATCCTTGGTGTACTACTGCTTTATCCTAAATTGACTTTTAAAAAGTGTCTCCATGCACTGAAGTTTGAAAGCTGAAGGAAACTCATTTGTGGTTTGGAAATCTCAACCATCAGTAAAAATAAAAATAAAACCTATATCTTTTTAAGTCTCTTCCTCTTTTCTTTTTATGGGCAGTTTTAGAGAATTGTTCAGAAACAATGGATTCCCATGGAACACAATTAACCACAATAAAAGAGAATCCAATCATGTCCTACAATTCAATAGATGGTGGTAGCAGATTATTTTGCTGATATTAAGGACAATCTGGATTCAGTGACAGATTAAATTGCTTTCCTGATGGAGCCAGTGATTTTTAAGATACTTGTTTTTTTAAGATTTTTAAATTACTTGCCATGTCCTACTTGCTTTAGAAACAAATAACCATATCGGCATAGTAAGGTCATTTCACACAATGTTTCTCCTTGGAAAGGTAAATTTTACATTGCAGTAGACACACAAAGATGCAAACTTTGGATGATGGCAACAAAGCTAGAGCTTTCTGTATCCTTATGCAAATCACCTAAAATTTGATTTAGATGATTGCATAGGGGCAGAACTTGTGTAGAATTTCACAGCCCAGAACTGATCTCTTTTGAATAGGAGATACTCAATTTTTATGAAGCTAAGAGGTGAACCATTGTTTAGCTCTAGGAATAAATGGAACCCTAACCCTAACCTACACTGAAGGCCCAACAACTCAAGTCTCCAGTTCCAGACTGTTCACTGCTGGAATCATTTTTGTGCATAGGTACTTTCTTTGTGTATGTTGCCTGTTACTCAGCTGGATTTATTTGGCCTGACCCTGATCTTCATTGCAACTTACTTTTTACTGCTCATTCTTGGCTAGATTCACTGTGCTTGATCTAAAATTCTGTCCTGGATTTTACTAGTGACCTTAGTGCAACCATTCCTAGCAAGAAACATCCATTAGCAGTGGGAAAGCAATATTTTTTAAACTATGTCACTATTGTGTCTTTAAGCCTTTTTTTAACTCGGTTTCTACATTTATTTTTCACTATATATTGTCTTTAATTGTGTGAGGATCAGTACTATAGAAACAGCAGGCAAGTCTCTAAATGCTATGTATGAGAATTCAGTACAATGCAGAACAATTGTCTTGAAGAGGTAAAAATGCTATTAACTTTGATAAGTGAGGTATGCATAGTATTTTTAGCACAACAGGAGCTATTGTGAACCTACATTGGTTGGCATTGAACATGCAGTTGGTAGCAACTTTTTAGTCATTAAAACTAAGCTACTGTCATTAAGATACAATGGGCTGCAATCATCTAAAATGTAAATCTTTTGGACCTGGGTAACAGACAAAACAGCAGGCGGGATAGAAAATAATCTGATTTCCAGAACTATTGCAAGATAAACACAATATTCCAAACATCAAAATAAAAAACTCATAAAAATGAATATCAATGATATAAAAGTAAAGGCACAAATACATACAAAAACTTGATAATATTCATCCTGGGAGGTCAGAGTAGTGTTTTAATGCTCTCACAGTATAAAGAAAGGGAATAATTTCCTACTCAGTTTCATAAGCACCCATAAATTCCAGTCTCTAACTGTTCTGTCCTAGTCCAAACAGGCAGAAACACGAGAGATGCGGTTGCAAGTTTTATTGTTGGTCTTTGAAAACAAAAGTTACCATAGATTTACATTCTCACAGTGTTTTATAAATTCTAGTATTACTTATGTCCTTTTTTCAGTATCTGTTTTAGTCATTTATCTTTTTAGATTGTAAACTTAATTGTAATTTTATAGGATTCTCTTGTGTTTTAATTGCTGTTCTCTGGGGAAATTGGCCAATAAAAAAGAATATATATTTATAGTTCAGGGTTGAACTGTCAGAGTCCTTGATGCTCTGTGACCTTAATTGTTTGCTTGCAGATATTTTATATCCTGATTAGGTAAAATCATCAGTGCTTGTGAATGTGGGGTTTGCACCCAGTTTATATGCAGAAGCTTGCCCTATCAGTGTTAATGGGGTTAGGTTTTCTCCTTTGTAATTACTGAATTAGTGTATTGTTTTCTGCTTGATCATCTGCTTTTAATTTGGATGTGTTTTGGTCTTTTTGTCTAGAATGCTCAGCTTCCAAGCTGAAACTATGGTTGAGTCTGTCCATATGTGGTGAGATTAAGGAGGTTCTGTTGTGTTTTCTGACTGGTAGTTAGTGTTCCTGGATGAGCAGAACAGAGTTTCAAAATCTAAAGCAGTAGGAAAGAGAATTATCAGAGTCGTCCATGCTGATTCATGCAAGAAAATAGAAAATTGTCTGCAGGACCTGGAATAACATTCTGCTCCTTCAGTTTGTTTTTTGTTTGTTAGAAAGATCTCACCAGTGGTTTTTTTTTTTTAAAGATATTCTGATAACATACTTTCTGGGGATATTTCATTTCTGAAAGTGAAGTTTAATTTACTTTAACTTGGGTTCTTGAGTTCATCCTCTGAAATCCCACAATTTCTTGTGTCGTTTAAGCAATTTATTTAAACAATAGGAATGCTCAAATCTTGTCAGTGGATAGTACGGCTATATGAATATTCAATTTAGAGATTCAATTCAATCTCTGAAAAGGGCTGACTTTCCAGTTCATATTGAATATCTCTGAAATTTTGGAGGACTTGGCTTCATTTGTACATTTGAGGAGTATCATTTTAGAGCATCTGTACATTTGTGCAAGTGGTCTAAACTGAATTAATTCAATTTCTAATTTCATATCAAAATCTATTGCAGACTTGGTTCACTTGAGTCACATATTTGAACAAATCAATGTTCAATCCAGAATCCATTCAGCAATTTCAACTGGAACCAAACTAATTTCCACATTGTCAGAAAATACGATCAAAGATGAATCAAACCTTTATTTATTTCTACAGTAACTCCTTGAATCTGATAACCTTTGCTTTCATGGGTTTTGACACATAAACTGATTTGACTTGAGAGATCAGTAGAATCACAGTTTCGTGAGATATGACTTGATGTTTTTTCTGGTTCTGAAAACTCACTTGAACCACACATGAAAAGTGCGGCTATGATAACTATGCTCTGATTCTCATATCAGAACAAGCGATGGTAAACAGGTCAGTTTGTATCAGATAAGACTGAAACAAGTACATTGAGCATCTCTATGTCAGTCCTTTTTCTTTGGTTTGAGCAACAAAGAGAGAAGCTGACTACTATAAAGGCTGCCATTCACTGTCACTGATTATCTCATCTCCTTTCTTTGCCTGGCTAAATTATTCCTGTTGACTTAAGCCTGCCATATTTCCCCAGTAAACTTCGCTTTTTTGAAACCCTTTTGATAAGCTCAAACACTTTGCATTCAGCTATGGGATTTACAGAAGGGATGGGCAAAACCTGAATGTAAATGGATTTTTCTTCCTGGATGATTGAACGCATGCAAAGTTGGACAGGGCACCATTATTTTTTTAATAGCTATGTAGAAAGTATTGTGGTCTATGTATATCTTTAAAGGATGTATTAAATGGCCCTTGAGGTTACTTTCTATTCTGATTTCATGCAGGGATAAAAAGAAATAAACTCCCCCCCCCTTTCCTCAATGATTAAAGTTACAAGAGACCTGCTCGCTATTACATCTGGTCACTGCAGCTTTCATTGCCAGTATGCTATTAAGCAGTTTGAATTACAATGTCCAGAAAATATTCATATTAAAATCATTCAAAGGGAGCAGCAGGCCGTTAAAGACATGATTATGAATGTTCCACACAATAAAAAAGGGATGTGCTTGAAGAGGCATACAAGAATGTTTTTACAGGTAGGATATCATCCTAAGTCTGCCAAGATCCTCTAGTGGAACATGTATGGGCCATTATATTTCAAATTAGTTTCTGAGGTCAGTGTTAATATTTGTGCTAGATATACCTCTATCGCCAAGATGTCAGATCAACCCATCTTTGCTTCATTTTGCTAGAAGGATTAGAGATCAACTTACAGTATATAGAGAGTTCAGCTTATATCTATAGATTTCAGTCATGTGTGTGTGTGTGTGTGTGTGTATGTGTATGATTGAAATTGTGTATATATTTGTATGTATATTTATTCATAGTAAACATCATGTTTGGATGAACCTCACATTAAGAGATAAAACTGGATAAATAGAATATATATTTCAAAGCCTTGGCAAATCTAGTTTGATATAGTAGACTTTTGGACTTCCACAATGCTCTGGTCTTAATTTCCATCTCTGGAGCTTTTTTTAAATAGCATTCTTAGAAACTTTATTTTCTCAGACACTTAATGATATAAGAATGAGGAAAGAATGGAGGAGATAAACAGTTTTAGCATTTGTTTTGTTCTGAAAGGTGTCCTTTCAATTCACATTGTCCTTAAGCTTTCCCAGAGTTATTCATTCACATGTAGAACTGCATGTGAAAAGCAATGTGAAGAACTCTATAAAGGCATGCTGTGACTTTAATGATTAGCATGTCATTCATGAGTACAAAATGATTGCCTGAAATTGGGAGCTGGAAGTCAAAATTAACTTTACCAGAGATAATAAAATTAAAAACCTGCTGAAGAAGAGTGTTTAAGGCCTTTTAAAAAGCAAAACATTTGGGACAAAATGGAACTTGAGAGATTGAAATGGAGACATTCCAAACTTCTCAAATCTCTGAAATGGTTAGTGGTGTCAAAAGCCTTCAATATTTGAAAAGGAACAAAAATCTCATATGTTCTGTACTAGTTACCAAAGATCATCCAATGAACTAAACAGAAGAGCCCATTATGAAGCCAGTCACACATTTCCTCCAGAATTGTCTCTAGGTATCTGCCACACCATCTAGATCTCCCAATTCAACCACAGAACATAGACACCTGCCTATTATTGGCCATTTGGCATCTTTTGTTTAATGATGTATGAAATTCTTGCTTAGTGATAGTGGTGGCTTTGTAATTCATTTGAATGTCAGGGTTATCTCCTAAGTAAGCTTTCTTCTTGCTACTCTACTTAATCGATTAAGAATCACAAGTCATAGATTGTTCTGCATTGCTTACTTTAAAAAAACTCTGTTAACATGTTAACTTAAATATTCTTTAAAAAACATCTTTATTAAAACACGGAAGCCCTTAAATTGGGAAATTAATCCATTAAATGGTTAAGGGCAGGAGACTTAATTGACAAAAATTAATCATTTGGAGCTTCAATTATTTACAGTAGGATTATGTAGATGTGTTCAAAATATTCTCTGCAGCTAAATACATGCTGAACAAGGCTAACCTCTTGTTTATAGGAGCTTAAGTTGTAATTAATGAAGATGTTACATACACTTTGGCTTTCTCTCCATTATTCATTGTCAAGTGATTAACACAAGCCTTAATAATCCAAAAAGAACTGTGTTGAATTGGTCCCCTACAGGTTTCTCCAAAGGGCCTTTCTATGTTTGTGTGGAAAGAGTATTATTAGTTTAGAAGTAATGAATATTCTGCTGGAGTTGACTTGACTTTTTACTGGCCTACAATTCTTCGATCCATTTCATTACTGGCTCTTGACTGCCTTTGAAAAAAATGCAGTTGGAGAACTTTGAGCACAGCTTCTATCTTCACTTATCTCACCAAGGAAAGAGCAAATATGAGTGCATAGAAGCAATGGGTTTCAAACAAGTTAAACTTTCACTATGAAAATATAAGTCTAACCATTTGTTTAAATGCAGAGATTAATATTTTGCAGCAACTTTGTGGGAGAAAAAAGGGGGGAAAAACCAAACTAGATAATAAGTGAAATCACTTTGATTAGAATCATTTCTAATGGGATAAAGATTCACTTTGCAGAGCTGGGGAGAAGCAAAAATTCCTATATCAAGATATTATCCTGCTGTTTTAACAACTGGAGATTTTCCTTAAGGTTCTAGACATTAAGTTTTAGTTTGCTTTCTAATAAAATTAAATGTTTCAACAAGATTATTCAGCTATTATCAATCACCAGTATAACTGGCTAATTACCAGATATGAGATCCATAATCAATCAATTTTGTGCAAGCCTACTATAATAAACTAGGTTCATTGCATTTATAGGTCTACACAGAGCAAATGGCCCTATCTTTTAGTTAATCCTATCTTTTGGCTATTGACACTTGTGGCAGAACATCTTTTTTCCCCAAGTCTATGCAATGTCCACAACTCTTCTGAAATCATAGCCCAAATGAATATGCTTACAAAGCTTTTTATGTTTATAAATTTGCATTAACTTTCATTATTATGAACTCATTCAAGTCAACATTGACTATAACGGTTGGCTTTGGGGCTATATGACAGAGATCTTGAGCCTTTAATTTATTTCTGTCTGTGGTCCTCTGTGGCACAGCTACAATGGAACAAAACACACATGTTATAATGCATGATCCTTCCTTCCTTCCTTCCTTCCTTCCTTCCTTCCTTCCTTCCTTCCTTCCTTCCTTCCTTCCTTCCTTCCTTCCTTCCTTCCTTCCTTCCTTCCTTCCTTCCTTCCTCACATAAATAAACAACATGAAGGAACTAGGCATTAAATTTAATAGAGCCAAAAAGAACGGTCTTCTCAATGGTAGTTCCCTGCTTATAGAACAAAGCTCTCAAAATCAAGGAACAGGGGCTGGATCTGTCATGGCCCATGGACTGGCCATGCTCATTCCCAGTTTAGCAAAGGGGGAAAAAGTCCTGATATGTCACTTGATGATGCCATGATGTTGTAAGTATGACATCCCTGCTATATATCATCACTTCTGCAGAAATAAGATTGGCTTCCATTTTAACACTCTTTTGCAAGGCCCTTGAAACCTGATTGTGCAAATAGGTCTGGGGAACCAAGAATGGGATGGAAAGCATCAAGTGGCTTATCAAAAAGATTAAAAAACAAAGCATTTAACTATAATGATCAAGCAGCACTAAAGCATATATACATAAAATATTTGTCTATCTGTCTAGATAGATAACTACATTATTTATTAAAATCTGACATCACATATAAAATCTATGGGCAAATAAAAATGAATAATATGATCCTGAAAAGAGAAGCAAGACAGAGTCACAAATAAAATTTTCAAGAAGGCAATTTTATAACTTACAGTACAAGAACTGGGACTACAGTTATAGCAGCATTGCTTCTTAACACCTTGCAGTTTTTGAAAGTCTTCAGATGAAACATTATGAAGTTTAACTGCAATAGTTTAACAGACAAATATATGAGGACATTCCATTTCTGTTTAGGTGAGTCAAAGGTCCATTGACTAAGGATCTTCTGAAGTTTCATAGCCTTTTTCAAGTTCAAGCTGATATTTCTTGGGAAAGACCCTTCCCATTCAGAACTGGCTAATGATTACCCTCTGAAGCTTTGCATCATGTCTGCAATTTGTCTTTGCAGAACTGACACTGCTGCTCATTTACAGAGCTTTGAAGCAGAGCAGAGGCATCTGTTCCTCTCCACAGTCATGCCAAAATGACAAAACTTTGTGCATTGACTTCACAGTACAAGTTCTGCTCTTTTGAAGTTTTGCTACAATATTGCATGGAAATACGGAAGAGATGAATAGTGCATTTCAGTGTCATGATACCTACTGTAAATGTTTGTGAAGATAATTATTTTACTGTATATGGTATACTAAAGCAGGAGGAAACCTCTATTGTGTATTCATTGTGAACTGTCTAAATTGGGACACTTTCTTTGCAGTTATTATAACTTCTGACATAACTTAAATATGTTGAATAGATTAAAGGAAGTATAAAATCTTAAGATATTATTTTAGGTCAATATTTAGCATAGGTGTCAGCAACTCGCGGCCCCAGAGTTGCATGTGGCTCTTTGACCCCTCTCCTGTGGCTCCCTGCTGACATGGTTGTGCAACATGCTCTCTGCCCCAAGAAGGTGCAAGCTTCTCCGCAGAGCTGAGCAGCTGAAGCACTCCTAGCATTTTCTCTGCATTGTCCTTGTCCAGCTGCTTTTTGTGATTCTGTGTCCTTCACAGGCAGTTCAATGCCAGCTGCGCTCCTCTTCATGTCAGCTCAGGAAGAAGGGGAAGAGCTCGGGCTCCCCGTGAAGCATGGGCAGGCTCCCCTGAACAGCATGGTGGGCTCCCCTGAGCAGTGCAAGCTCTTCTGCACTGCACTGCATGGCCTGCTACTCACCTCACTGTGCAGTGGTTGCAGCAGGAGGAGGAGTTGCCATCCCCACCATGATCCCAGCCCAGGAGAGCATCCCGCTTGGGCATGCATGCCAGTGTGGTATTCTACCGATTCGGCCTGGTTCTGTTGAGCCGGTAGTGATGATGAGCAGTGGAGACTGAACTGGTTCTCTCCACCGCTCTTCTTTTGGGTCCACCCACCTACCTGGGATCCCATACTCACCTTTATCCTCTGCTTTTGAAGTGTAACTGCTTTGTGCAGCACAGCAGAGTGCTGTGCGGAAGATGCTGAAGTGACTGGGAGAGTGCTTGCAGGAGGTGAGTTGGAATGCCTCTGCACCTCCACAAACACCTCTTTGTATGCATAAATGCCTCTGCACCTGCACAAAGTGTGTGTTTGGCATGCACGTGCATGCAAAGTGTGTGCACACACACAAAGCACCCCACCAAGCCACACCCATTGAACCGGTGGTAAAGCTTTTTGAATCCCATCACTGGTGCATGCGTGAGAGAGAGAGAGAGAGATGAGAGAGAGAAAAGGGGAGAAAAAGAGAAGCAGAAATGCAAGCAAAGGTGAGGGGCAAAGAGGATCATCTTTTTCTGTGATTTCTGCCCATCATCTGAGATCTGATAGAGTTGGTATTATCTGCTTCCTGTTGCTTCAGCAACACAACTAGTAGAATTCAGAAAGCAGTATTTATTTATTTATTTATTTATTTAACAAAGGAAGGAAGAATAGAAAGGACGGAAGGGAGAGAAAGGGAGGGAGAGCGGGAAGGAAGGAAAGAAGAGAGAAATGAGAAAATGTTGGAAGGAGAGAATGAGAGAGAGGAAAAAGAGAAACAATTGAGAGAGAGAGAAAGGGGAGAGGGGGGGAGAGAGAAATGAGAGAGCTGGAGGAAAAGAATGAGGGAGAGGAAAAAGAGAGGGAAATAAATGAGAGACAGGGAGAAAGAGAGAGAGATGAGAGGGAGAAAGAAATGAGAGAGAGAGAAAGATGAGAGAGAGATGAGAGAGGGAGATGATCAGAGAGGGAGGGAGAGAGAAAGAGAGAGATGAAAGAGAGAGATAGGGAGAGGGAGATAGAGAGAGAAAGAGATGAGAGAAAGAGAGAGGGAGAAAGACATGAGAGAGGAAGGGAGAGGGAGGGAGAAGAAGAGAGGGAGAAAGAGAAATATGAGAGGGAGAAAGAGAGAGACAGAGAGACATATACATGTTTCCCATTGAAAATAAAACACTGAAAGCCACAAAACCTGGGGAGGGATGTCAGGTGACTGGATGGGAGTGAGTGATGTCAAGTTGGCTATGACCACCCAGATTTTGTGGGTCCCGGTGTTTTGTTTTCTGTGGGAAATGGGTCCAAAAGGCTTTTTGAATGTTTAAGGTTGCAAACCCTCTGATTTAGCATACTAAGCTGATAAGTCAGGGTGGCCAAAACAGAGTTACCTTTCTTTATTTAGACATTGCTAACTGTGTATTCATTGTTCACGAGTTTTAGACTTTAAATTTATGCTATATAGGTTAGGATGAACTTGTTCCTCAAACAATTCTTTTATGACTAAAGCAACAAAACATTATTTGATGTCAGCATTTAACAAAAGCAAATAAAGCAAACATAAACAGGAAGTCTTCTAATGAATACATTTGAAAAATGAAATCCACCATAGAGGACTGAGACAAATAGGTTAATTTCTTCTCTTGAATTTTAAGACTGGCTGTGAAAACCAAAATATGTTATTATATGTTATCCAAAACTTCAAAAATATAGAAATCAAAGTTAGATAAAGGGTTCTTTATTAATAATCAAAAGCAGTTGTGGAGAACAGCATAGGCAACTATTTGTACAATGAAATTCCAAAAGAGACTAATAAGAGCCAGCTACCACATTTAGATGGAAATTGTCTCAGTTTCAATTAATCTTAAAATTAAAAAAGAGTTCTCTTTCCCATTTCCCTGTTGACTTAGAAATAGCCTTTCGACTTAAAAATCATTAGAAAGAATAATCCAGGTCTATTTCTTGTATTAAAAAAAACAACTGGCATGGCTACTGCTCTGACATTCCCACACACATACAAATGATTTTAAATCAAAATCTTCATTTATCTACTCATTATTTATGAAAACTCATCAAAATATTCATTCATTTATCTGTTCACCCATCCATCCATCCACCCTTTCCTTCAAGTCCTGCTGTCTGAAACATTGAAGGAAAACCTACAGTATAGCCTGAAAATTACACGCAGCAAAAGAACTTTTTGTTATAGCCCCTATAATCGTGCTGTTAAATTTCATCATTCTGATTGCTGAAAATTGGTACCATGATTTCTGACTGTTTTGAGACCGGAAACAAAATGGTAATACTGGCATCATAGTTGAGGAGAAGCTGGGAAATTACGGTGGAGGTATTATGTAATTTATATCTTTGGGCTTGGGGTCATAAAATATTGGAATACATTCTACTTACCAACCTATATTTTGGGAAGGTGTTTGATTTGTAATGTGATTCTGGTTCAATATCTGATTTTTTTTTCATTTATGTATTATGTATCACTAATATTTTGCATACCTAAATCAATATATATTTAGGATTACAGTGAAATTTTAGCTTCTTACAATGAAGTTCTAAAGTGGGGGAGATAAATGTAAGTAAAATAAAATATTTGTCTGGGAAACTTGTGTTATATTGAATGAAAAATATCCATCCTGGAATCTGGTGAACAAAATACTGTGATTGAATTCTCAAAAGTAAAATTTAACAAAATGGTCTTCCTTGCTATAGTTGTAGCTACTATACAAAAATATCCACTACCCAAGTATCGGCAATGCATTTTAGGGAAATACATAGTACAGTCCATTTTTGTTAGCAGCTTTGGATGTATTAAAGATAAGACCTCTGCTTCTGGCTACAGAGCACAAACGTATTTTCCCCCCAGAAGAATCAAACATTAAGTATGTGTTCTGGTTTCAGAAGCTACTTCTATGAACTTTGTGTTAGATGTTCCATTGTGAAATAACAGCTACTAAAAATAGATTGCTTGCTTTTTTTTAAAGAACATGAAATAGATTTTAGAAGTACCTGATTCATATCAACAATGAAGAAGACAAACTTTTTATAGGATCTGACAGATTATGTTAGTAACATGAAAGAAGAATAGTGACTATGGTTTTTAGAGGACATCAATGGCCAAAGAGTATTATTTGGCAGGTTCTAAGATTAGACCTGGGATGCTGAGAACAATTGAGGGCAATAGAAGAAGGGGATGACAGAAGATGAGGTGGCTGGATGGAGTCACTGAAGCAGTTGGTGTGAGCTTAAATGGACTCTGGGGGATGGTAGGGGACAGGAAGGCCTGGAGGAAAGTTGTCCATGGGGTCATGATGGTCATGGTCGGACATGACTTCACGACTAACAACAACAAAGATTAGAATTCATCACAACAAGCCCCAGTGTTTCACTGCTATACTCTCTCTTCCTTCTCAAGATACTGCTCCTGCTCTCGGAAAGTATTTTTACCTATGAATGAAGTAGGCTGTGGGGAGTTGCCCCATTTCAGACTTCAATAAGTAGAATATTTCACTAAGCTGACATTTAGTGTCTTATCCTACAGCAGTTACAATGCTAATATCTAACAGATAGGAATCATGAAAACTACCAAAAGTATTAACTGTGCCATTGGCAATGCATATTAAAATACAGTACTACTGAAGCATTGATTAGCTTTCTGGTTGAATGGCCATGGCCTCCTTTTACTTTGTTCTGAATTTTCACCAGCAACTAGGAGTACAATTTTCAGAGGCACAGGAGCTGCTTTCTAGTATGTCATTGATAACTCACATAGAGCTTAAATGATTTGACAGGGCTCTTGTGTTTGAAGTTTGAAAGTTGCTCATTTCCATGTCATGAGAGTCCTAAAAAGCTGGTTCTTGACTGAATCCTCAACTGTTTGATCCACTTGGAAAAAAATTGAAGAGTATTGGTTCCTGAATGGTCTGTCTTTGATCTAAGGCTGCTGATTGGTAGTTTGAATAGGTGGATTTCTGAATGGATTTATTTTGGAAAATTCCAAGAAGATTGATTCCTGATTGGACTGTTTTTGAGCCAGGATACTACTAGGTATTTTTTCTGTGTGTGGCAGCTGCACATTTGATTAGATGAGAACTATTTTTGATACCCAACATACTACATTCTGGAATAGAA
The DNA here is from genome assembly GCA_023653725.1 of Bungarus multicinctus. NCBI lineage: Eukaryota > Metazoa > Chordata > Lepidosauria > Squamata > Elapidae > Bungarus > Bungarus multicinctus. The sequence continues at coordinate 64,112,123 of CM042836.1, read as the reverse complement.
GAAGGCTTGCCTTGTCACTCTGACAAGCAAATTTAGAATCTAGCAAGTGGTGAAAAGAAAGCTACAAATTGTGAATATGTGAACAAGGGATTGCTCCAGTGAAAACAAGAAGTGAATACCATTACTTACCCAAGGTAGAAACCACAAAACAGCTTCTATAGCTGTTTCCCCTTGATAACCATTGCAACTATCTTCACTGATGTTATATTCACACAGCTATCCAAAAACAAAGCACACCAAGCAACCAAAGTAGCCAAGTCCTTGGTTTTTATCATTTTCTGAAGACTATTTTTTCATTTCCATGGATACTGAGCGTAGTTGATGCAAATATATTCATTTAGTACATCAGTACCTTCATCTTTGGCTATATATTGGCTTCAATGAAAAGTATTGTTAATGCTACCAGCATGCTCCAGAAATAGTATGAGATCAGGAAATTTGTCCATATTTACAAACATCAAGTTGGTGTTCAGGAGTGCAAGTCAGAAGCCTCTCTTAACTGTACCAGACAAGGATGTCATTTGAACAAACTTACTCTTTGTGAAAAGAATTGTCTTTGAGACAAAAGAGCCACATGGTGCCTCAAATAATTATTATCGTTATTTTTTTTAATGACAAAAATTCCAAGTAGAACATTCAAAGGCTGGTTTCTGAAAATGGGTCCATTGTTAAATGTCATATTTAAAATGTTAGGCATTTAGATAATGAGTAATCATTCTAATTGCATTTATCCTAAAAATGAAATACCAAGCACTTTGGAACATTAATTATGTGAACTCCACATGCCTCCAATCATCTGTCACATATGAAGTTTTAACATTCAGCATTGGCTAAAGGCTGAAAAAAGCACAGATCCATTGTTTAAGTATTTATTTCTTACTGTTTCTGTGCTGTTCACTTCAACAGACCTCAATGGGATTTATAACAGCATTAAAATAAAAACTACAATAAACAATAACAAAACATTAGTACCCTGAAAAGGAACATCCATGGCCATAGCAACAGAGTCTTCCTGATCACCAATCTATTTTCCAAGCTCTTTGGAAAAGTCAGGATTTAACGGCTTTTCAAAAGAAAACAACAATGAGGCAGGGAACAGTTTTATCTTTGAAGAGATGTACGCCAAAGAGGGAGTGGTGGAGATGGCAAGATTGAACAGCCTCTTGAAAATGACATTCCTTTAGACAGAAGATCTGGATTAGCCTACTTTTCCTGAAGTTATTGGGCAGACAGAAACCATTAGGAGAAGGCAGTCCCATAGATATCAAAATCCTAAACCAGGCAGGTCTTTAAACCTGACAATCAGAATCTTCAAAAGGAAAATTATGACCCATGAAACTCTCATAGTACAAATATTACATGGGAAAATCTAGATGTTCCCATCACTACATAGGCTCTTGTATTTGGAACCACTTAAAGCTTCCAGAGCAGTTCCATGTATAGTACTTTGCAGTAGTCCAAACAGGAAGTTATGAAAGGCATTAGCAACCATGAGTAGGGCCTCTTGATCCAGGAAAGAACAAAACTGAGATGCTACATGAAACTGCACAAAAGTCCCCCTAGCCACAACTGCTATCTGCTTTTCATGCTAGAGCTGCACCACCAAGAGGTCCCCCAAAATACAAATTACTTCCACATCAGGCCTTAAGACATTGTCCTGATCCAAAGATGGAATATCTGATATATGAAAAGGTTTCCAAACCCAGAGATATGGAACTGAGCCTGAACCTGTTGATATCCATCCAGCCTATAAAAGCCTCCAAATTCCAAGATAAGATTTCCACAATATCTCATTTGCAACCCAGGCTGAAGTGGATATCATTCATATACCTGATCTCCTGTTGGTAGATGACCTCACCCATGGAAATGGAATGGAATGGAAACTTGTCCATTCTGTTTTATGTATTTTCTTATTTTATATTTGTTTAAAATTCAGGGGAATATGTGGTGGTTTTTTTTAAAAAAAATCAAATTTCTCTAATGTTTTTATTAGGTTGTTTTGAGCTAGTTCTCTGTCAGTGAACTGTAGTTAACAGACTTTTTGTAGTGAAAAATTGAAGGAGAGAATTCCATGTATACCACCCTCAACTCAAAAAAGAAGGCGGAATATAAACTGAATTAAAAACTGTCCACAACATGGAATTTTTGTACAGATTCTTTCCTAAAATATATTTGCTCATGCAAGTGTGTGTGTGTGTGTGTGTGTGTGTGTGTGTGTGTGTTTAACAAATATTTGCTTCTGCTTTGTACTCACTTTTCCCTTAAATTTTCATGGGTGGCTTCTTCTACACATTATTTTGGGGATTATGTTTCCCGAACATAATTTTTTGTGTTCATTTTAAAACAACAAATGTGAATCAATACCTTTCATTGTCAGAAACAAATCCATTTAGGCTCCAGCAAATCTGTGGTAGGTGTCCTTCACATCTCTACATTGCCCATGTTTTTAATATTTTCTCCTTTTAAAAAGTCCCTGGTCATTGAATGGGGAAGAAAATTATCCAATAATCAATAACAATATTGAGTGAGATATTGTAGCATGCATACAGAAAATTTGATTATTCCTTTGCAACTTCTTTTTAAAGAGTGTCACATTTCAAAATAATTCATGAGATTTTGGGGAGCTGCTGCCATTGAACATTTCTCTATCACTAGGGGGTCATATTTTGGCTCTTTCCAGATGATGCTAAACAGCAACTCCCAGCATCTTTTTTTAGTGGACATATAGTTAGGACTAATAAAAACTGTATTTCAGTAAAATATACTATAGAAGATTATATATTTTCTTTCCCCAGCAACATAAATGAATAGTTTGACCTAGTCTTATTCAACTTGCTGTTCAAGATAGAACTGTAAGCAATAAAAAGTAGGATTTGTGGCTTGCTATTCCCAGTGACTATTGCTTTGAAAGTCTTCAAATATTCTAAACATGATCTAAGTTCTGGTAGAGACCTTTCCTTTTATTCTTAAATGCCTACCCTATCAACTGCATTACATTTCTCAGATTTAAATGAAACCATTGTGAGGTTCAAGATTAATCTAAATGAAGAACAATTTGAGAGCTTTCTGCTTGTACAGCTGACAAAGCCCAATTTAGTTCAGAAATGATAAAGACTAACTCAAATGTAAGAGGGTTAACAAAACAAGCACCACTTTTTTCCTCCTTCAAAACATACCATACTAAAGCTTTCAAAAGAAAGAGCCATCTACTCCATCTGTGAAAATGAGAACAATTATTCTGGAAGTAAGCCTTTAGCTAAAAAGAAAATGCTTTCCTACATCACACTTTTATTTACCGCAGACATTAAAAAAAATCTTTAAGGATAGCTAAAAGAGAAAGAGTAAAGCGTTATTACATGACTGAAAAAAAAAATTAGATAAGAAAGAGAAACCCCTCCAGTTTTTCATAAAAACTCTTCTGAATGACAAATGTTCTTCTGAAATAAAATAACAGAAGAAAGCAGATTTTGAAGAAATGGAAATGATTGTAAAAGATAAAAAGTCTTAAAATGTTAATTATTCATTTGTAGTCACTGTGAACTGCTATTTTTAAAATGGTTTATGTGTGTAATGGGAGTTGTTTACTGTGCTAGAATAAATTGAAAAGTTGAGTCTCTCTCTCTCTGTGTCTCTCTGTCTCTGTCTCTCGCTCTGTTTCTGTCTCTCTCCATTACCAACCCTATGCCCGTCCCACTATCAATGTCCTATTGAGTATCACTCTGAATCTAGGTCCCATGCTTCATGTCTTCATCTGCCTGATCAACAGCTCAACTGTGATTCTCTATTATGTGCATAGAAGATAAGTGTGGGAGAATTGAAATATATTATTCTGCCATTTTCTTATATCAATAGAAAAGAAATGTATACAATAACATATGCCACTGGGACAGATAATTGAAGATAAATACTGGTATATCCTGGTAAGGAAGAAATTATCAATTGAGTACCTATGCTGTATTGCTAATATGCTGCTAAAGTTTGACTTTTTAAAATTGACAAACTACCCTAAGCTTGCCCAAAAGAAAACAAACCTTTCTTCTGCCATTGATTAAGAATACCATAACCTTGTCTTTTTCTGTTGAAATTGGTACTGCAACTTCAATAAATTAAACAAAGAAAGGGCTTTTTCTCTAACTAGAGTTCTAGGAAACAATTCTATGTTGTATCTTTCAGTTTTTTAAACTCTCAAGGAAAGTCAGCAGGACCTGTATGTGCAATGATCCAGTTTATCTTTTGCCTAAAGTATAGCTTTAAAGAATCAGAATTAAACCAGTAACAATATTTTCTTACCCTATTTATAATTGCATTCCACCACCACCTTTTCTCCAAGAAAGCCAGAACAATATTCATAAATTTGTTCTATCACCATAACAAGAGAAGCTGTGCCCCATATAATTGTTTATTCCCACAAACTGATTTATCTGCTACACTTAGCATTTCATGCTTTCATCACAACCATGCTGTTTTTTTGCTGTCCATTCTACTTTGGGAAATTGGCAACAAAAGATCAACAGGATGCAGCTGCAAAATTATTGAGAAGAGTTGTTCATTTGCAGCCTACTGTCACCAGCAAAAGTAGCAGGGTCCCAGCTTGTGTATAGCCTCAATTGCTGCCCCACCTCACACCAATGAAGGCATGCTGAAGACATGGGCCTTGCTGTTTTCTAATAAGGCTGTAAAGCAAAGATGCATAAAAGGCTCTCTATAGGCATTCTACAATGGAGATGCATTGAGAATTCCCTTATCTGTCTTTCCTGTATGGATGACAATATTCTGATACCAAATCAACATAGTTCTTGATCTAGGCTTTCCAATAACTAAATAGAATAGAATAGAATAGAATAGAATAGAATAGAATAGAATAGAATAGAATAGAATAGAATAGAATAGAATAGAATACTTAATTGGCCAAGTGTGATTGGACACACAAGGAATTTGTCTTGTGTAAATACTCTCAGTATACATAAAAGAAAAGATACATTTGTCAAGAGTCAAGAATCATAAGGTATGATACTTAATGATAATCATACAGTACCTAAATAATATCCAATATTTATACAATATGGAATAAGTAAATGAAAGCCCACCACTCATTTGTAAAGCCACCCCAAAAAATCCTACTCAGCTTCCAAAGGATTATTAGCTTATACCATGTTATTACTATGATGGCTAGCTTTCTACACCAGCTCAGAATTAAGCCTTATCCATACTCCTTTAGGTGAATGCAGATGATCAGGAATAGGAGTGAATACCCATGTATCTCTATTCAGTTTAGTCTAGTATGAATTGAAGAATGACCATTAAGTTGTCCTAGTGGAATGGTACATTTTCCACTGGGGTTTTGGCATTTCCAGGAGGGTTAGTTGGCAAGATTGGGGGACACACACCCTCTGTGTGACTCACTCACCACTATAAAGGGTTGATTGTCTCTGGATTTGGCAATGCTATATTGCTAGCGAAATAGATTAATCATGAAAATAGCATTTGTAGGCTTGACACCCCATATTCTTAAAACAATAAATGTTTGTACCAGTGTCTTCAAGTGATAGTCTGGCACTCATTCACACTAAAAATTGCACCAGTTATACAGAATTTAAGATAAGAAAATTAACCCAAGAATATGTATAGGATTGATCAGCCTTGACCTCATATTCAGAGAGTTGAGACCCAGGCTGAATTCTTAAATCTTTGGGCAAAGCCACTTCTAAAATATTACATTCTGGGAGTTCAACAACAAAGAGCAAAATGTCTAGCTATTTTAAAGATGCTAGGAATTGAGAGAATAAGTGAAGCCTAAAATAAAGTATTGCCACCCAAAAAGTGCTCTGATCTGATTATGTCAGTGTCAAGGCATAAGCAGAAAGTGATTTTAAAGTGTTGTTCCTTGACCTAGCAGAAAAACATGTTGGCAGAAAATTCCAGGTTCCTGTTGGACTATTGGTAGATGCTGTGTTCCTGACTTCTTTGATGCAGGAAATAATAAAGTGATTGATGAATTCCCATATATTCATTGCCCTCCCACCAAGTGTAATTTGCCAATGGGAAAACAATCATTAATAATTCTTCCTAAAATAATTGGATGGATTTGGCAACTATGCGCAATACTTAGAATGGCATTTTAGCCACTAGTCAAGTTGTCTGACTTCATATGAAGGGGCTTCATATCTGAGACTTGCCAGCTGAGATGTAGCTGAAGCTAGATATTGAGCTGTTCATAAAGAGTGCTAAATCTGAATCAAAAAATGATATATTGAATACCTTGCAGGAGGGAGTGATTAAAAAGGAGATCCCTTCTTAACTAGCACTGCAAATGAATGGTGATGAGTCCAATTCTATTCTTCTGGCTAGCAAGACAGGGAAGGTGGCCATGCAACTGAAATGCTGTAAGCCAAATGGTGCTCTCTCAATAAATATTTGTCAATAGATTGACAAATAATCAATCTATTGCAGAAGCAGAGGAAAACCAATTTGCATTCAACTGTGACAGAATTAGCAACACACAACTTGCAAGACATGATAGTCTTTTTCAGTTCACTTTGACCTTTAATGTGCTAGTATTATTTTTAAGCATAGGTCTATACTATTTGAAAAGAGGATTCAAGCTAGGTATATAAGACCTGCCAAGGATTTTGGAGTCCTCTTGTCAGATGTTACATAGAGTCAAGTGTCTAGTCTCTGCTGCAGCACAAACCACAAATAATCATGCAAAAACAGTACCTAATAGTCAGAAAAGATATAGTTTGCCCTCAGCAGCAAATGAACTACAGAAGGTGGAATTTATTTATGTCTATTGTAAAAACAGTAAAAGAGATAAAGGAAACAAGCAAAAATTGCAGACATATGCATCTACTATTAGTAATTATGCAGAGAAAGATGCACAGTGATGTCACAATTCAAATGCCACATTTTGTAGATCCCTGCATCAGATGCAAGCATAGGAGACACAGGAGCTGTGTAGTGATATCATGATGACCATGATAGTTGATAAGCATGAGGTTGTGTACAGATAGTACACATACAGATAGTAGACAAGTATAGATAGTATTGAAGTGACCATTGATGTCTGACAGCCATGACAATTGCAATAAGTGTAATGACACCTCTAGAGATGTTGATTGACATCTCAGATAAGAGGAGGAGAATGTATCCTAAAATGGTCTGAAATAGGATAGGAAAGATATTATTAGATCTATTAACGATGTCATAGAAACAAGATAATGCAGAAGCACATGAGAGTCTCTTCCCAATTCCACCAGAGCGAGCACAACCTGTCTTATATAGAGTCATTAACAACAAACATAGCACTATATTATAGATGATAAAGGTATTTATTTTTATTTTGATTTATTTATTTTGATTTGTTAATCACTTACAAGATAATAGGATATACATAATTTATATACATAAAAGATATACATAATTATGAATACATGAAATGGGTACATATAAGAAAAATAAAAGAAACAATAGGACAGGGACAGTAGGCACGTTGGTGCGCTTATGCACGCCCCCTACAGACCTCTTAGGAAAGGGGTGAGGTCTATAGTAGACAGTCTAAGGTTAAAGTTTTTGGGGTTTGGGGAAGAAACCACAGAGTCAGGTAGAATATTCCAGACATTGACCACTCTGTTGCTGAAGTCGTATTTCCTGCAATCAAGTTTGGTGCGGTTAACCTTGAGTTTGTATCGATTGTGTGCTCTTGTGTTGTTATGGTTGAAGCTGAAATATTCATTGACAGGTAAGTCATTGCAATGTATGATTTTATATACCATACTTAGATCAGACCAAAGACGGCATAATTCAAGATATTCTAGGTCTAGAATTTCAAGTCTGGTAGCATAAGGTATTTTACAATGAGTAGAGGAGTGGAGAACTCTTCTTGTGAAAGATTTCTGGACTTTCTCAACTGTACTAATATCAGATACATAATGTGGGTTCCAGACATGAGCTGTATTCGAGTATTGATCTAGAAATGTTTTGTATGCTCTAGTTAGTAGTGCGATATAACCAGAGAAAAAGCTATGTAGGATTAGGTTAACAACTCTTAATGCCTTTTTGGCTATGTAATTACAGTGGGCTCTAGTACTTAGATCATTAGAGATGAGTATTCCAAGAGAGAGCTTGGATCATCAACAAGGTCTTGACTATTCAGCTCGTATTTTATTTTCTGATTTTTTTTTTGCCAATATGTAAGACAGAGCATTTATTTGTTGAGATTTGAAGTTGCCATTTGTTTGAACATTCTGATACATAGTCAAGATCTTTTTGAAGGGTAGCATTATTGTCTGTGTTATTGAACAGCTTCACATCATCAGCAAAGAGAACGCAGTTGTTAATATGATCACAGAGGTCATTTATCTAGAGTATGAAGAGAGTTGGTCCTAGAACACTGCCTTGGGGAACACCACTATTGACAGGTACAGAATTTGATAGGACACTCCCAATTTTAACCATTTGTTTTCTGTTTGACAGGAATGCTTCTATCTAGTTATGCAGTTGTCCAGAGATACCATAAGATTTTAGTTTTAGGAGTAGTTTGTTGTGTACCACTGAATCAAAGGCTTTACAGAAGTCTATGTAGATTGCGTCTATTGTTTTGCCCTGATCGAGTTGTGTAGTCCATATGTTTTTGTAGTGTCAGAGTTGCAGATTACAGGATAGTTTTTTTTCTGAAACCAAATTGTTTATTAGAGAGTAGTCTGTTTGTCTCTAAGTGGAGGATAATGGATTGGTTAATAATTGATTCCATGACTTTACAGGTGACTCAGCATAAGGAGATTGGTCTGTAATTTTCAACTAGGCTGGGGTCTCCCTTTTTGAAGATGGGGATGACCGTGGCTTGTGACCATAGGTTAGGCAAGGAGCTGGTCCTGAAAGATTTTTCAAAGATTATGCTTAGAGGTTCTGCTATGGCAGTGGATAGCTTTTTTAAGAAGTAGGCACATATTTTGTCCGGTCCAATAGATAGCATTGCGTAGTGCTTTTTTAACATTGTCTTCTGTAAAATCATTATGTATTAGATCATTGTAGTTTTCTGTAGAAGTTTTTCTATGGAATGGGCAAGGAATAGCCAATTATAGCCCCTAGTTATTGTCTGCATGGCAAAAATTGAGTCAGGAAAAGTTGGAAAATGCTACTTGAAATCTGGAGCAGCTAAAAATGACTGCCTCCACGTAGATGGGGAATGAAATAGACATATTATATAGAAACAGCTATTGAGCCATATTCATACTGCAATCACGGAAACAAGGGGATTAACCTCAGATGACCTGTCGTACCACTCAACATCTTCACTAAAATTTTCCATAGAGGAAGTGAAGTTGAAACACTGTGGACACCAGAAGCATAGGAAAAGCTAACAGAACTAAGAAATATTTTGACAGGTAGCTATTTGAATCAAAGCAGGTCCCAGTGTTGATTTGCAAATCTGCTTCAGTAGGATGATTCAACTGAAATTTTATTTAACTGAAATTCTCCTTTGAAGCTTTACGTAGCCTTAGTAATTAATGTCCGCACTTGATCAAATTTCTCAAACTGTTCACTAGTGAATTTGGGAAAAAGGCGAGCAGCTTGGAAATTACATTTGGTCAAGAACAAAATAGTTGGAACTGAAACACATAAATTCATGCACACATGCACATACACATTCATGCATACATACATACTTCAAAAGAGGCATCTTGGAAGACCTATCATTTTTCTGTTTCTGAGTTTAGGATTTCAAGACCATTTTTTCAGTTTGGTATTATATTAATAGTCTAATCATCTATCCACTGAAGAGGTCAATTTACTGAAGATGCTTTGACATAATTTCATTTGTTTTATAATATTCATCAGTCTTCTTTCAGGCAAACTTTAAACTTGGCACAGTCAAAAATATTAAAAAGTAAACAAATATAGATCTGCTATTTTCGATCACTGCTCAAGTCATCAATTTAATGGATTTAGACCTTATTTTTGAGCTATGTATGTACTTCTTTATCTATGTTTCAGGCTTAGCTAGTTATTTTTTGCATTTGTCCCAATGTCATACTCCTTCAGTTTTTTGTAAGTAATGTGAGCTTTGTCTGCTTTGTTTCCCAACTTAGAAATATATTCAGAACAAATTTCCAACCACAATTTTTTCTTTGCAATTTTTGTACTAAGTAACCTTATCAAATTGTATGTTTCTAAATATTACCTCATCCCACATAAAGTATGAGGGCAGGATGTTCTACTCTTTATAATATTAAGTGTATAACTTTTTTTTCCTGTGCCATAAAAATGTTTTAACATTTCAAGTTGCTTTCAGTTTCTGAGCATGGACAACATAGCTTTTAATACATTGTATTAAAGCAGCAACAGAAAAAATAATTCTCTGAAGAATTATTATTGTTATTATTGGCCGATTCCAGAGAACCAAACAAGATTGGAGATCAGGATAGAAACAATTAAAAAAATCCCAAGACTCTATATTGGATTGGAAATTAAAAATAAAATGGAAGAAGCAATGGCAAATCACTTTCATATCATTGCTTCAGAATATTTCATGAATCCACAAGGAAATCAGCTCAATTCCAAGGTGTATTTCTACTTTCTACTTATATCTTTCTTCTTAAATATTTCATCTTTGACTTTAAACAGCAAGCAAATTAGACTGAAATATGCTTTATTTTTTAATTATTGGAAGTGACATATTTAGTTGGGCCTTTTTTTAGAGTTGAGTTTACTGAATAGCTAGGCAAATACTCAATAACTAGACTCAGATTCATGCCTGTGTCACCTGAATGGCAGAAAAAGTGCTCACAAAAGGATTCTTTCCTATAGAAAGTAAGTAAACAACTTAGAAAATTGCTTGAACTAGAATTAGTCAATTATAAAGATTTTGTAGGGATCCTAATTTCAACACTCAGGCATAATTCTCCAAGGGAAGGAGGGTAAGAAAGTTTATAGCTACCTGCATTTGATGGCCTCTACTCTCTACTATCTTATAACTAGCATAATGACTATTAAGGAAGTGATCTCTAAAATATTTCAATCCTTCTAAAGTGTTTTATATAATGGACTTTACTAAAGTCACCTGTTACGAAAGAAAATTTAGTGCAAATGGAAGTAAAGAGAAAAGTACATTGACAGTAAAGAGGATTGAATAAGATTAGAGAAAGGCAAAGAAACCAGTTTTAACAACAATCTGTGGAAAGGAATTGTGTGAATGTGTCTGGGGGTGGTGGATAAGTGGGTGTGGGTAGTCTTAGGATAGTTCATAGTCATTATAAATATCCTCATCAAAACACCAAAACCAAAAAGAAGTCCAGAGTTCCAGAAAAAATAAAAGTATCTTCTTCATGGACTTTGACATTTCAATGGCCATACAAACAGCAGGCATATTTATTACAAAAGTTAGAAAGAAATATAATCCTTTCATAAAAGTCCCCCAAGCCAAATCCAGCTCTAATTTTCTGCTCATGTCATGGAGAAAGACAGCAAGACTTTCCTTACAAATGGTTTGTATTATCTCAAAAATTTTAGCAAAGTGGGTATTTTAACTAGCTTCCTGACTAGAAGCTGGCTTCATTTTTGAGATATAATCTCTTTGCTGCTCTGGGGAAGACAGCCTCATGTTAAGAAAGTTCCAAATAAATCCATTATCTCTAGAAGCCCTGTACAGGTAGTACACAACAGCGTTATGCAAAGCACTCAAGCCTGCTTGAGAATAAAGAGTAGGATTGAGTTGAATATAATGCTGTAGATTAGAAAAAGATAGTGGAGTAATATCTGTATAGAAAAATAAATATTGGGAGTAATCCTGAAACTTGAAAATATGTAAATAACAGGAAAATGGATTCTGAGATGCTCTGTATTAGAAATTGTAGAGAATATTCATGGATCGGGTTGTAGCTTAAGGCAGAAGTTTGTCCTAGTTTACTGCTTGGTGACCACCACTTCACCAGTTGAATTTCACACTTCACAGCAATTAGTCAGAAGTCACAAGACCAAAATCAGTCTTATGATTCAACCAGTCTTGTGATTTAATCAGGCTTGTGATTGATTCTACCCAAGACCTATATAAAAGAACAAGATATTTCACCCAAAACCCCACTGAAGATGTTACATAGTTTGGTTAAAAAAAACATCCGGGAGCCAAGCGACATATACATATGAATCAGAGGTGGTATTCAGCAGGTTCTGACCAGTTCTGGAGAACAAGTAGTGGAAATTTTGAGTAATTCGGAAAAATGGCAAATCCAACTTCTGACTGGAGATTTTACAGTATCATTCCCCTGCCACAGCCACCAAGCCACACCCACGGAACCGGTAGTAAAAAAATTTGAATCCCCTACTGATATGAATATATTATCATATTATAGAATTTATGTTGGCATGAAAAGATTGATAATATAAATATAATATCATCCAGTTTAAATTAAATATTGTAAAAACATGTGTGCCCAATATAAGCCCTACCCTCCAAAAAAGCCCTAATTAAGATCCTACCCCACTCCAGGATACATAGGTAAAAATTAAGCTAGGGTAAGGATGGGGGATGGTGGAGCTGCCCTACTATTTACCTTTGGACGGTTGCAGACCAGGTCTTGCACATCTTGACCCATTTCTTTTGCAGCCAGCAAGTCTTTCCTGAAGGCCTCTGCAGACAATAACAGATCTCCATCTTGGAAAACCTTGCTGGCCTTGCCAGATGAAGAAGTTCTTGAAGCCCTCTGATAGTGAAAAAGAGGCAATGCGCGCAAATGAGGTGAGTCAGAGGATGATGACCCCCCAAAATAAGACCTAGTAACTTTTTTGGTAGCAAAATAAATGTAACACAGGGTCTTATTTTTGAGGAAACACATATGTAAATGTATATGTAAACCTACACACACACAAACTATATACACAAAAAGTAATATTAGCCTTATGTGTGTGTGTGTGTGTGTGTATTTTTACTTCTTTAAAGTCTTTTTTAAAGAGTTTTCTAAGACACACAATTTTTCATTGCTGCAGTACATTGACATTTTTATGCAGTACAATAGGCATTTTTAAATTAGTATTTCAGTATTTCTATCAGTGCATTAAAAATCAGTGCTCTGATTTGCTGTAATAAAATCTTAATGAATAGTTGAACCCAAAGATCAAAAGTTCTACTCACTTTTTTAGTTTTCAACTGCAAGTTGGTAGGAAAGAGTTTGGTTTGTAAGTTTATGATATGTGAAATGTCAGCTAAGTTCAAGAAAATGTATTTATTTGTTTATGACAAAAATGTGTCATCTTCCTTCCTTTGGATTTTATTTTATTTCCATTCAACAAATATGTCTCTCTAAACATCTTTTGGTATTATTATTGTACGTTGCTCAGTGCTAGTGAGTTTTATGTCCACTTTGATGAGCACACTAGAAAGGATTTTACTTTTAAAAAAAACATGAATGTAAGATTTAGTAAGATATTGTCTAGAAGGACTTCAGATAGTTCTGCGCTTTATTTTATTTGCTGTGACAAGTCAAATTTCCCTGAAAATCATTCAGATGGCAAGGATTACCTTATTGCATATGACAGGAAAGCATCACTTAGAACATCTTATTTGAAGATCATTTTGCCCTGCTTTGTTGCGTCTCTCTGTTATGGATACTCCTCATTTAGTGACTATTTCAAGTTACAACAGTAATGAAAAAGGAACTTTATGGCCAATCTTCACAGATCTGTAAAGCAAAGGAAAGCTGAAGTAAGATCATAAGCACAGCTGTGTTCTGATTTAGCAACCACTTCACTTAACAACCATTTGTGTGGTCCAATTTTGGTAGCTAAACAAGGATTTCATGTATATTCTTGTGAAGAACATCAAGAGACTGACTGGAAATCAGCTTTTAAATTAGATTTAAAATAGATTCTTCTTCTGAACAATGGCCAAATATGGAGTCTAAAGACCATGCTTCTTATCCCCTCCAAAGTGATGTGAAAGCCCACAATAAGTATCAATTAAGATGAATAAAATACTTGTAAGGAAGATATATTACTCAATTGCAATCTGCTGTTCACCAGTTCCTTTGATCCCAAGACTACATTTGGATTCCAAGCTTTTTCTGCAATTTCCCTGAAGTTGCCTTAGAGCGCACATATTTTCCCACTATTTTGAGGTAGTGATATGTATAATCATAGTGCCAGTGTATACTATGTTTATTAGAGTTTTAAAAAAGAAGAAGACTTCTAAAACCTAGGAAAATTGTACAGAATAACTTTGCATAATTTCCCCACCTTATAACTGTTATTAGATGAACAAATATGTTAAATTTCATCTCCAATTTGGTTCTAGGGCACTGTGGCACAATTCCATTGGATTATTCATTGTGATGCAATGAAGGGCTTCACAAAATGTGTCCAGATAGAAAATATACAATGGAAGGCAAATGTGAGAAAATCCATATTTTTTCTCAGGCAAGCATTAATTTTAGTACATCTGTATAGTTTCTGTATATAGATGTTATATCAAAGGGTCTTTATACACGGCAGCCATTACTATATACTCCAAGTTGTAACCCCCAGTACATACACATATGCTCACATTCATACACGCCAGAAGATCTCCAAGGTCTTTTCCAATGCCGTTATTCTATATTCTGTAGTATGTTTTTATGGACTGGACATTGGCTGCAGTAAAGATACTTGCCTTATCCAAACTCAAGGCCTGGGGGCCAGATCCAGCCCACAAGGTACTTAGATCTGGCCAGTGGGGAAGCCCTGGAAATAGTGAAGGACCAGCCTGCAGTGCCTTTGCCAGTAAAAACAGGGTCCTCCCAAGCTCCATTTTCACTGGCAGAGGGTTGCAGAAGGCCATTCCAGCCAAAAACAGAGCTCAGGGGCCCATTTTCTCTGGCAGCGCGCTTGGGCCACAGGTGCCCCTGACACAAGTAATATCAAGCTGGCCATGTCCAGCCTGGCCATGCCCACTTGGCCCCTGAGGTCAAACAAAACCCTGATGCGGCCCTCAATGAAATTGAATTTGACACTCCTGTCCTAAAGGGTTATACTTTTATGTTCTATTTTTCTTTTTCCCATTTTAAGGAAATAAGGGCAATGGCAGAATGACATGAGTGGACAGAACTGATATTTCAACCCTTTGTTTCTTTTTCAGATGGTAGAAGTATTCAAATGAATTTATGCTTCTCTCTTCTGCATAGATTATTCAACTGGATGATGTTCCTTAATCACCATGTGTTGTGTAAGTAGATGGAACATTTTCATTTTTTTTCTGTCACGTGTGATGCCCTTTTGAAGGCAACATCTGCCAGCATATTTTCCCTGTAATCTTCTTCCTCTGGCAAGATGCAGTTCAAATTATAAATCTTCACTGGGAAAATAAATGTGGTTCCAGGCTCATTTATCAGGATTTCAGCAAGGATTTTCATTGGCTAAATCCTAGTCCATACAACAGGATGCCTCTCCAATGAAGCAGAACAGCATCCATATTTGATTCTATGACATTTACATATACATTTATTCCAAAGTCAAAGAATCAAATATTACTATTATCCATTTAGATAAAAAGGGAAACCTTTATTGTTGTTATAAGCACACTGGTCCACATTAAAAAAGAAATTCTATTGCCTGCTCTCAAAATAAAGTATATATCTACCCATATACACAGATAATGCATACATGCATGCATGCATACATACATATGTATTTATGTATGTATATAAAATCACTGTCCATTTTGAATACATAGTAAAAAGAAGAAACTTGAGAGTTCAGAAAGTTGATGCTACATGGAACAAAACTGTGAGTGAATCTGGATGTTATTATAGATTTTAATTCAAATGCAATGTTTGGAGATCTTAGGCTTTCAAAGGCCCTTTCCACCCTTGAGGGATTTGGCTATTCATATTTCATCATAAGCAGCTATAGCATACAAGCTAAGAAAACTTTCTTAGCACAGAGAACTATATTTCCTCATGATGCACTTCTGGACTGCCAGACGCCAGCAGTCAGGTTGTCAAGCCATAGAAAAGTATGCCTATTTTATGTACACACACATACAATTTATTGTGTATGTATTCATCTTACACATTTTTTAAAATTTGCTAATAAAGAGAAGTGGAGTGCGACTCAGTATATTTGAGTTGAAGGATTTCAGCATTTTGGACTGCCCAGGAACATTGCTTCTAGTATACATCTCAGCTATTATTAGACTGCAAACTTAAGAGTTACGTCCAGACTGACCATCAGAGTAAGAAAGCCAACAGTCAGTTAATCACAATCTTAACTTTAAATAATGGATGTGATTTGTTACAATGGCCATAAACCCTGAGATTTTCCCAATGATATTTATTTATTTGATTTATTTATTTGATTTGTCAATTGCTTACAAGATAATAGGTATAAGTATATACATAGTTATGAATACATGAATACATACAAGAAAAATAAAAGAAACAATAGGACAGGGACGGCAGGCATGTTTTGGTGTGCTTATGCACGCCCCCTACAGTCCTCTTAGGAAAGGGGTGAGGTCAATAGTAGACAGTCTACTGCATTGTTTTATAGAATTCTTCCCTTCATCTTATTTCACTTTACCTGACTACATAATGTCTTACAAAGATCTTCTCTGCTGCATTTTTTCTTGCAGCATGCAATCTGTAGAATGCTTATTTGGGTTCTGTAAGATGTACTGAAGGGGATTCATGAATTCAGAATCCTGTATTTTGATCAAAAGCATTTGATAGCTATGAGGATGTTCTGCAAGAGCTTATTGTGATGATGCCTGCAGAAAATGACAGTTCTGCCAAAATTACTGATTTATGCTAGAACCTCTTCTTCAGCCTGATCAGGTATACTGTCAATTATGCTCTTTACCAGAGTTCATTTGTCATTCTCTATCATCTTGACCTTTATGTCCCCTCTGTCTGTCAAGCAATCAGTAATTCCTGGCTGTTAGTCTACCTGATTCGAAGGAAATTTTTCGTTTTATAATTTTAATACACATCATACAATATAGTTCCAATGAGAGCTGTTCCCCAATTCATGTGCAATTATGTGCAGGGATTCAGATAATTTTAGGCTTTTGAAATCAATGATCTGAGGAGGTCAGAGCATAATGTATATACCCTTTACTTTGAAATGTGGGACTCTTAATTTTTTCTAATATCCTGAAAACACCAAGTGTAACCCTAGTTAGAGATGCACCAAAAACTCAAAAACATCCTTGCAAAAATGTGATGTGGCTGCAGTTCCTTATGAAGGTTCCCCAGGTATATCATCCAAGTGACTTTGGCTTCCTATTGTTATGCATGTGTTTGTTGTATCTACAGAATAGAAATGTTCACATGTACAAGTGTACATGAAAGCCAGAATCCTGGCTTGTTATGCTCTTATTTACGTATTTATTTATTTATTTATTTTGTCAAACAATTATTAGATAATAGGTATATATATAAGCACAAAATGGATACGAATACGAAAAAAAGAAACAATAGGACAGGGACGGTAGGCACGTTTTGGTGCGCTTATGCACGGCCTTTACAGATCTCTTAGGAAGGGGGTGAGGTCAATAGTAGACTGTCTAATGTTGAAGATTTTGGGGTTTGGGGAAGAAACCACAGAGTCAGGTAGAGTATTCCAGACATTGACTACTCTGTTGCTGAAGTCGTATTTCCTGCAATCAAGTTTGGTGTGGTTTAACTTTAGTTTGTATCTATTTTGTGCTCTTGTATTGTTTTGGTTGAAGCTGAAGTATTCATTGATAGGTAGGGCATTGCAATATATAATTTTATGTACTATACTTAGATCAAACCAAAGGCGGCGTAGTTCTGGGTTGTCTAGGTCTAAAATTTCAAGTCTGGTGGCATAAGGTATTCTGCTACGAATAGAGGAGTGGAGGATAAATATTTCTGGACTTTCTCAATTGTATTAATATCAGATATGTAATGTGGGTTCCAAACTGATGAGCTGTATTCAAGTACAGGTCTAGCAAATGTTTTATATGCTCTAGTTAGTAGAGTGATATTACCGGAGAAAAAGCTATGCAGGATTAGGTTAACAACTCTTAATGCCTTTTTGGCTATGTAGTTACAGTGAGCTCTAGCACTTAAAACATTTGAGATGAGTACTCCAAGGTCCTTGACAAAGTTTTTGTCATCAACAAGGTCTTGACTATTCAGCTTGTATTTTATTTTTTGATTTTTTTTGCCAATATGTAAGGCAGAGCATTTATTTGTTTAGATTTGAAGTTGCCATTTGTTTGACCATTCTGACACATAGTTGAGGTCTTTTTGAAGGGTAGCAGCATTGTCAATGGTGTTGAATAGCTTTACATCACCAGTGAAAAGAACACAGATGCTCTTAATATAATCACAGAGGTCATTAATATACAGTATGAAGAGAGTTGGTCCTAGAACACTACCTCAGGGGACTGATGTGGAAATCAGTGTGTATACAACTGTGGGTATATAGGTTTTCTTCTGACACTCAAAAGTAATACATCCTTTATGAAATATTGATAGGTGGATTTCTACAGTTTCTGAAAAAAAAAAATCTGTAACAGGCACAAAGGTGTTTTGGTATGTAAAGTACATGAACTATCTACTAAGTAAGGGATACTACCATAAAGCCAGAAGAAAGCCAAAGGAAATGTGGCAAATGCAATTATCATGTAAAACCTGGAGATATTGCAATCAGAGTAGAGCTGGAAGGTACCTTGAAGTCTTCAAGTCCAACCCCCTGCTCAAGCAGGAGACCCTATTCAATTCAGATAGGTGGCTCCATTGATGAAACACCCACAATTTCTGAAGGCAAGCTGTTCCATTGGTTAATTGTCCTCACTGTTAGAAAGTTTCTCCTTAATTCCAGGTTGTTTCTCTCCTTAATTAGTTTCCATCTATTGTTTCTTATCTTGCCTTCTGCTGCTTTGGAAAATAAGTTGACCTTTTCTTCTTTGTGGCAGCTCTTCAAATATTGGCACATTGCTATCATATCATCCCTAGTTCTTCTTTTCTCTAGACTGGCCATACCCAATTCCTGCAACCATTCTTCATATATTTTTGTCTCCAGGCCTTTAACTATCTTATTTGCTCTTCTCTGCACTTTTTCCAAAGTCTCAACGTTCTTTTTTGATAATGGTGGTTGCCCTTCTGTGCTTCAGGCAAGAATCTTTTTCAGTTCAATTAGAGATGCCAGGATTCAACTTTGGACCTCTGTAAATGCAGTGCTTGTACTCTAACCTTGTAAATAATAGTGGCCTAGATCTCAGATCACTTTTTCTAATTAAGTCCATTAGAGCTGCATCAGAAACAATCACCTGGAAAATTTATGATAGCAATTTGAGGACTTCTGAACATTGTTCATGAATGAGATTCATGAAGATACCTCAAGTTTCCAGTCCTTTCTTAGTTATCAGTTTAGAGCTTTCTTCAATAATCTGTCCTCTCCAAATAGATGTTTCTAAAAAAAAAACACTGAAAAAAATGGTTTCTTTTTCTACTCTTTCCCCTAAACTAATTTCTTTCCAGATGTCTGCTGACATAACATAAGCCTCTTTTGATGACTTTTTTGGACTGTCAATAAGAACAATTATTATCTTATTGAATACTCTATTTTTGCCTTCTAAATATCTCCACTGCGGTCCAAATCAAACTAATATTTCTGAAGATAAGTGTATTAGAGAGGACAGTAAAATATTTCTGAAGATGAGTGTATTAGAGAGGACAGCAAACTGAGGTTCTGAGAGTTATATGGGTTCCAGCAATAGTTCTAATGAGGCAATATTATGCACATTGTTATGATATGTACAGAATAACCCTTGAGTAACAAGGATATGCACATGGAAACATTTATGAGAGCAATTATGAATAATTATTCAGCCACACACAGATACACTAAATTGAGTTAAAGTTTACTTTAAGAAATAGCACAGTCCAATAAATGGTCCAGGTCATATACATTTAACAGTCCAATAATATCCAATTACAAAGTCTTCTTACCCGTTGCCTTTGTCATTTTCAGTAAACAAAGATATCAAAGTATGAGCACAACATAGAACCTTATATAGCAACAGAATGTCAGAAAGAGAAAATGTCAGAGAGAGCAAAGCTATGATCTCTAGCTCCCTCTTATGGCAATTTACAACACAACCAACCAATCGGAATATAGTACAAATCAATACAGTGACTTTGTTTTAAAACTATAAACATACATTGTTGGTTTATATATTTCCAACCCAACTAATTGGCAGACAGATTCCTAACACACATGCATGCCACCTTTCATAAAGATGAAAAGAAGCTTTTATGCTGCAAGGACTGAGACTCTGAGAAACTTTATCTTTCTAATAAAGCTAGGATCTAAGGAAACATGGAAATGTTTCTGTCCTCTCTATACAGAACAGGTTCTCTGCCTGAACTATTGCACCTCTGGAATTAACTATGGAGTTTCTGAAGCTAATTGTTCTTGGGAATTCCAATCTGCTTTCTCTGGAAGAAGAGTTGGAGACAGCTTAGAAGTTCATGGTTCATACAACATTTAACATATTCTAGAGGCCAAACATTTTTGGCTTAGACATATGTAATGAGAGGTAAGCCTTGGGAACATTAACATCTGCCTCTTATCATGGTTAGAACAATCCTGTTTGCTATGGCATTATCTGACATCACCAAACGCAATGGGAAGATGACTTTATCTGCCCCATCTGCTCCAGGCTTCTAATAATACTATGACTTCCAGCGGACTCTGTAAGAGTTTCTTAAGCTGAAGGTGATACTCACCTCCTCAGATACTTTGACAGATGTGGCCAGTTTGACTGGAAATTGGAGAGGGAAAGAAAAGAAGAAAAGGGGAAAAGTTTGTGCACAGAGTGAACAGAATAGCTAGAGAAGTGTGTGCGGTTGTTGTCAGTTCCAGTTGTCAGTTCCTGGTTGCAAAGGGAGAAGATCCAGGGGTGGTTTCCTTGGAGAAGCAGACCTGCACCAAATGCAATTCATACAGCAGAGGTGCTACATGTTCCATTCTTTGGGCACCCAGGATTGCCTGCATATTTTGTATCAACTGAAGTTTTCAGATACACTAAGGGGATAACTGGGATAATATATTGATATTCATTTTTATTACTTCCATAGATTGTCATTCAGTGGCCCTTTTAAAAGTGACCCATATCCATACTATGAGCCATGGTGGTGCAATGGTTAGAATACAGTACTGCAGGCTACTTCTGCTGCCTGCTGCCTGCCTGCAATTTGGCAGCTCGAGTCTCACTGGCTCAAGGTTGACTCAGACTTCCATCCTTCTGAGATCAGTAAAATGAGAACCCAGGTTGTTGGGGGCAACATGCTGACTCTGTAAACCACTTAGAGAGGGATGTAAAGCACTGTGCAGCGCTATATAAGTCTAAGTGCTGTTGCTACTAAAGTGAGTAAACATGGTCAGAAATACTGTGTCAACTAAATGGCTGTTAAAATGATTTTTTTAGGCATCTGGAAAACAAAGCTGCTCAGATTGCTCAGAGGTTGATGGTAGTTGGGCAGTCCAAAGAAGAGCATTGATGACATTACCCAATTTGATAGTGCAACATCTTCAAGAAAACAACCAAGTTCAGAGAGCACTAAGGAGCCCACAGTTCAACTCTGAGCTACAAATATTCTCTTTTTTTCAACAGAAGATGATTGATAACTTGTGAAGTTATCTGGTATAAATTTGGCCCAGTCAGATCTGAAGAAGTGGAAAAGGATCTCTGCAATATCAGGTAAGGCATTTATAGCCTTGACCCTCCTGGTTGATGAGATGGTCTAGAAGTTTCACCACTGGATAAGAGTGGTGCTGAGTTGAGGAAAGTGTTACCACATTCTTCTCATAACTCAGTCCAGATATACTAACGATTGTTGAACTTTTGAGAGAAAGTTGTGGAAAAAATGATTGTGCTGAAATGCTGGAGGTCCTAGAGGAATTGGATCATGCAATATGAATTGAAGTCCAGGTTCAGTTACCTCCTTAGACTTCTCCCAGCTCAGTCACTTCAGTCACACATTCATTGTTCATATTGTAATACCTGCAGTGAGATTATTACAATCTATACATTTAAAATCTCATCATAGAATAATCACATGTACAATTCAGGAATGAAATTTGCCTTTGATCCTAAGGACACTGAGATAACTGGAAAACATATTATAATCTTATCTCATCTTACCAATCTTATCGATTTATTATTTTAAAAAAATGAAGTATTAATCCATTGCACATTTCCTGATTTGAATTTACGCTCTTCCCCATGATGCTCTAAGATCCGCTGTTCTCAACAGATTCTGAAAAATGTGAGTTGATGTTTAAAAGTATATGCACCAGAGCATTGAATATTTATGATGAAAAGTTCCTGCAGCTGTCACAAATTATGAATTTGAAGGGCAGTCATAATACAAAATGGAAGAGTGAAAGGGAAAACAACAAACAAAAGGTGCTTATAAAAATATGCATTACACAATTTTTACTGAACTATAGAATGTCATTAGTGAAAAGAATCTGTTATGAGGCGCAAGTGCTTGGCAGAAACCCAGCATGGGAGAATGCAACCTACTAGACAATAGGTTGCATTTTGGTCTCCTATTTGTTAAATCAGGACTTCTCTCTCATTCTCTCTCTCTCTCCCGCTCTCTTTCTCCCTCCCTCTCTCTCCCCCCTCTCATCTATTTATACATACATACATCATCTCATTTATATCCTTTGTATCCTTCTGTTGATTAAATATAGTACTTGATAGAATGATTTCATTTCACTTACCGATTAAGTGAAACTGATCTATCAATTATGTGACATGCTGACTCCTAATGATTACCTAGATCAGGAGGCCCCAATCCCCACCCTGTGGATTGGACCACAGCATGCCAGAAACTGGGCTGTGCAAACAAGTGAAGCCCCATCTATGGGATGTAGGCAGCATGAGGAACCATGTTCCCTCTGATACATGGAAAAACCTCTCTGCATGGAACTGGTCCCTAGTGCCCAAAAAGTTGGGGGCCATTGATAAACTTATTCCAAATAATCTATTCCCACCTGGCCTTTCAGCTCTCACAATCAATCCATTTGCTAATCAAGACCATTCAGCTTGCTGCTGGTCATTCTTCTTCTTTTTACTTCCATCTTTCCTAGAATTATAGAGTTTTTAAGAGAGCTGGATCCTCTCGTAATATTTCCAAAATACAACATTTTGAACTGAATCTGGCAATTTATGCTTGGAATGAAAACTGTGGATTAATTTATTGTACAATCCATTTGTTGGCTTCTAGTTCCAGCACTGAATTTTTAAAAAATCAATATTCTTTCTATTCTGTTTCTTCAAAATTCAACTTTCACTTCCATAGAGGATCACAGGTCACTGCATGGTTCAGATCTCTGCAAGTGTAGATACATCATACATCTGAATAGCCTTTTTAAGGACTTCATTGCTACATTACCCAATGCTTCCCTGTGATTTATTTATTGACTGCTGTTTCCTTTACTCTTGATAGTTGATCCTAAATGGCAACATCTATCCACCACTTTAATATCTCCCTGTTAATTCAAAAGCTAGTTGATAGACTTGGCATTAGTTTGGTCTTTATATTTAATTACAGACATATCATTTTTACTGCATTCCTTGACTTTCATTATTTGAGTTTGCAGATCATTTACATTTTCAGCTCTAAGTAGTGTCATTGGCATAGTGCAACTTACTGATATTTCTTCCTCTAATTTTGAAGCCAAAATCAATTTATGTTGTTGGTTTGAGTCCTGAGCTTGGTGATTTGGTTGAAGATGGTGGCCAGAGGTTGTCGGGCTGAAGAGCTCCGCCGCGACGGCCGAAATTCGGGGTAAGCCCCCCTCCCCCCGGGTTCTCACCTGTGACAGGGGTGGCGAAAGGACCTGGGGGGGGGTGGGCGGCTCCGAGGAGGTCGTGGAGGCGTGGAGGAGGCTGTAAGGCCGTTGGACTGCGGTGAGGCCGTTGCCGGCTCCGGAGCCGCCGCCACCGCTGCTGGGGCCGCTGGGGCTGCCACCGCCGCCGTTGGGGCTGCCCCGAGGAGGTCGTGGAGGCGCGGAGGAGCCCGTAAGGCTGTTGGGGTGAGGCCGTTGCCGGCGCTGGAGCCACCGCCGCCGCTGCTGGGGCCGCTGGGGCTGCTGCTGCTGCCGCTGGAGCCGCTAAGGCCGTTGCCGCCACTGGGGCCGCTGAGGCCGCCGCTGCTGGGGCCGCTGGGGTCGCTGAGGCCGTTGCCGGCGCCGGAGCCACCGTCGCTGCCATTGGGGCCGTTGGGGCCGTTGAGGCCGTCACCGCCGCCACTGGGGCCGCTGCCGGGGCCGCTGAGGCCGTTGCAGCTGGCGGCGCCGCCGTCGAGGCCGGAGCCGCCACCATTGCCGTTGAGGCCGTTTCCAGCATGGAGGAGGCCGTGGGGAGGCTGGAGGACTGTTGCTGAGGCCGGTGCCGTTGCCGGCGCCGCCGTTGAGGCTGTTGCCGGCGCTGGAGCAGCCGCTGCCGCCGTAGATGGTTCTCGGGCGGCGGTGGTGGCTGGGGGCGAGGCCGGAGCCGCTGATGTTCCTCGGTTCCTCAGATCTGTTTCCTCCAGCCATGCCATGCAGCCGCTAATGTGGAGGCCGGGGCCAGGACTGGACTCAGGGCCGGAGCCGCTGCCGCCGAGGGCTTTTTGGGCCTCTCGGGCGACGGGGGCGCTGTGGGGCCAGGCATCGGATGCAGTGCCTGGCAATTTCCATCAGGCCCGGAGCTGGAGGAATGCTGCTGGGGCCTGGGCGGCCGCAGGGGCCGGAGCTGGAGCCGCCGCTGGGGGTTTTTGAGTGGCGGCGGCCTTGTCCGGCCAGGCCTTGGCGTTTTTATCTACCCGGGGACGACGTGGGTTTGGCGAGGTGCCCGGCATTTTCCACCAGAACTGGAGGCGGAGGAGTGTTGCCGGGGCCGGGGCCATTGCCATGGGCAGTGAGAGGGCCTGCGGCGAGGCCAGAAAACATGACCTATGTCCCCGAGTGATGGGTCCCCCGCGAGGCCGGATGCCAGGGAAGCGACTGCTCCAGCCTGAACTTGGGTCCCGCTTGGTTTGGCCTTTGCCTGGTCGATGGCAGTCAGGGAAGATCCAGCCAAAGACACAGAGATTGATATATTCCTCAAAAGATCTGTGGGCCCTGAGATATGTCCCCCTGTCTCAGAGTTGGCCCTCTTACCTCTCCAAGACTTATCTCAAGGACGGATCTTGGGATCCAGAGAGATGGTGGGGTCGCCGGAAGCGTAGGAGGGAGGGTTGTTTAAAATTTTTAATTAGATTTTTAAAGGGGTTAGGGTTGGCCAGGCGGGGGCTGGGGGACAACCCACCTGGGGCTGGGACCGGGTCGCGGGCTGAGCGTTGCCGGGAGGGTTTGGGTTCGGATGGGGCTGTATTGAGGATGGAGGTTGTCCCAGGGAGGGTGATCTTAAAGCTATTAGTACGGTGAGCGGGAGAGGCAGATTTGGCGGCTATAGGGGACCACATTCTTTTTCAGGAGCGCGCCCCCGCTATTTGTCTGCGGTAGCACGCTCCGACCCCCTTGTTATGTCCCGTTCCCCGGGGGGTCTGAGCGATCGGGCCCTGGGCCTTCGGCTGATGTTGTGTAACGCCAGGTCCGTTATTAATAAGGCCCCCCTCATTCATGATTTGATCTGTGAGGGGGGAGCGGACCTGGTGGGCATCACCGAAACTTGGCTGGGCCTAGAGGGGGGAGTCCCTCTTGTGGAGATGTGCCCAGCCGGGTTTCGGGTTTTTCATCGGCCGAGGGCCCAGGGGAGGGGCGGGGGTGTTGCGGTGGTTATTAAGGAGGATCTGTGTCCGAGGGAATCCACTGTTTCTCAGACGACCGGATGTGAGTCTCTTTTCGTGAAGTTCGGTCCCAGGGTGCAGGTGGGCTTGTTGGTCGCATACCTGGCTCCCTGCTATGCGGCATCGGCCCTGCTTGAGCTCCTTGAGGTTATAGCTGGCATGGTGGTTGAGACCCCCAGGCTTATGGTCATGGGGGATTTCAACCTCCCCTCTGCCGGCGGTGCCTCGGGGATTGCTCAGGAGTTCATGGCTTCCATGACAGCCATGGGCCTGACCCAGTTAATTAGGGACCCTACTCACGTGGGAGGTCACACCCTGGATCTAGTTTTTGTCTCTGATCAGTGGCAGAGTGGTCTGGGTGTAGGGGATATAGTTATAGAACCCCTGTCATGGACGGATCACTCGCTTCTGAAGCTCGACTTCCGTTCCGCACCCCCCGACCGCAGGGAGGCGGGGCCGCTTAAATGGTACTGCCCCAGGCGCCTGATGGACCCGGATAGGTTCCTGATGGAGCTTGGGCCATTTCCCGAAGCTCACACACACGACTCGGTTGAGGGCTTGGTCGCCACCTGCCCTTGACCTGGTCATGCCCTTGCGGCCTCTGACCCGGTGCCGATCCCAAGTGGCTCCTTGGTTTTCTGAGGAGCTAAGGGAGATGAAGCGCTGGAAAAGACGCCTAGAGAGTAGTTGGAGGGCTAGCCGTTCTGAGTCTGACCGAACACTTCTACGATCTTATATTAAGAAGTATTTAGTGGCGATAAGGATGGCGAGGAGGACCTACCTCTCCACCCTTATTGCGTCCGTGGAAAACCGCCCAGCCGCCCTGTTTAGGGTGACCCGCTCCCTTCTAGAGGTGGAAGCGCGGGAGGATCCCTTACAGGGATGGGCTGAGGAGTTTTCTAGGTTTCTGCAGGACAAAATCGCTCAGATTCGGGACGAGCTGGACTCCGACTGGGCATCTCCGGGCGGGGGGGCGGGGGTGGATATCGGTGAGGTCAATTGGGTTGAGTTCGACCCTGTTACCGTGGAAGACATGGACAGGGTGCTGGGGGGGCTGAATGCCACCACCTGTTTGTTGGACCCGTGCCCCTCCTGGCTGGTCTTGGCCACTCGGGAGGTGACACGAGGCTGGTTCCAGGGTATTATAAATGCTTCCTTGAAAGAGGGGCTTTTACCCGCTGCCTTGAAGGAGGCGGTGGTGCGGCCCCTCCTCAAGAAACCATCCCTGGACCCAGCATTATTATCAAATTATCGTCCTGTCTCCAACCTTCGCTTTGTTGCGAAGGTTGTAGAGAGCATGGTGGCCCGTCAGCTCCCGCAGTTCCTGGATGAAGCGAGTTATCTTGACCCCCTTCAATCGGGCTTCAGGCCCGGGCACAGCACGGAGACGGCGTTGGTCGCGTTGGTGGATGATCTCTGGAGGGCTTGGGACAGAGGTTGTTCCTCTGTCCTGGTCCTGTTAGATCTCTCGGCAGCTTTTGATACTGTTGACCACAGTATCTTATTGTGGCGGTTGGGGGGGTTGGGGGTTGGAGGCACCGTGTTGCGGTGGTTCTCCTCCTTCCTCTCCGACCGTTCGCAATTTGTGTTGACGGGGGGGCAGAGATCGTCCCCAAGGCCCCTGCTCTGTGGGGTGCCTCAGAGGTCGGTGCTCTCGCCCCTGCTGTTCAACATTTATGTAAAGCCGCTGGGTGAGGTCATCCGTGGCTTTGGGGTGGAGTTCCATCAGTACGCTGATGATACTCAGCTGTACATCTCCACCCCGGGCCACCCCAACGAAGCCGTCGAAGTGATGACCCAGTGCCTGGAGGCCGTGCGGGGTTGGATGGGTCGTAACAGGCTTCATCTCAACCCGGCCAAAACCGAGTGGCTGTGGTTTCCTGCGCCCAGATACAGCCAGCTTAATCCTTCGCTGGCCGTGGGGGGAGAGGTATTGACCCCCGTGGAAAGGGCGCGCAACTTGGGTGTCCTCCTGGATGTGCGGCTGTCTTTGGAAGAACATATTGCAGCTGTCGCCAGGGGGGCTTTTTATCAGATTCGTCTGATCTACCAGTTGCGGCCCTTTCTGGATCTGGGCGCACTTCGCACAGTCACTTCCGCCCTCGTTATCTCCCGCTTGGATTATTGCAATGCTCTCTACATGGGGCTCCCCTTGAAGAGTCTCCGGAGGTTGCAGTTAGTTCAGAATGCAGCCGCGCGGGTGATCGTGGGCGCCCCTCGGGGCGCACACGTAACACCACTTCTCCGCAGGCTGCACTGGCTTCCTGTGGCCTTCTGGATTCGATTCAAGGTGGTACTGATGGTATTTAAAGTGCTCCATGGCTCAGGATCTGGGTACTTACGGGACCGCCTGCTGCCACCAACAACCTCCCGCCGCCCAGTACGCTCCCACAGGGTCGCCCTACTTGGGGTACCGCCACCTGATCGCTGGTGGCTGGCGGCCCCGAGGGTGCGTGCTTTCTCTGTGGGAGCCCCCTCCCTGTGGAATGATCTCCCCCCGGAGATACGAGCCATGACAGATATCCTGACCTCCCGGCGCGCAGTTAAGACCCTATTTTTTAAACAGGCCAGCCTGGCCCAGTAAGGGTCTATGGGGTTTTAAGTTAATAGGGGTTTTAAATTTTAATCTTATTTTTAAACTTTATTTATCCCGGTTTTAAATGAATTATAGTCGGACAGGATGCAGCCACATTTGTATTTAATCTGGTTTTAAATTCTATTTAACTTTGTATTTTTATGTATTTATTAGGCTGTACACCGCCCCGAGTCCCTTTTGGGAGAGGGAGCGATATAGAAATACAATTAAAAAAAATAAAAAAAATGTTTTGTCTCCATTTGAGGAAACATCTTTAATGAACTTTGGATTGTGCTTATCTTGGGGAGCACTGGCCTTTAAATATTTTTCTGAGTCCTGGTCTGATTTCGGGTTGTGTGATTGGCTGGCTGTAGTTGCTGAGTCATAGTCCTTGGTTTTAAGTATCATCTGTGTGATGTAAATTAATGCTGGTGTTGTTGTTGAATGGTCATGGTCTGGTTTTGTAGCTGATTTAATCAGCTACATATGATGTGATCCGATTTCTTGTGATTTGTTGAGTTATAACTTTGTTTGCAGCATCGTGATTGATGTTGTTCCTTCAAATGGCAACTTCAAATCTCAACAAATAAATTCTCTGTCCTACATATTGAAAAAAAAAAATCAGAAAATAAAATACAGGCTGAAAAGTCAAGACCTTGTTGATGATCCAAACTCTGTAAAGGATCTTGGAGTACTCATCTCTAATCATCTAAGTGCTAGAGCCCACTGTAACTATATAGCCAAAAAGGCCTTAAGAGTTGTTAACCTAATCTTATGTAGTTTTTTCTCTGGTAATATCACACTACTAACTAAAGCATACAAAACATTTGCTAGACCAATACTTGAATACAGCTCATCAGTCTGGAACTCACATTATGTATCTGATATTAGCACAGTTGAGAAAGTCCAGAAATATTTCACAAGAAGAGTTCTCCACTCCTCTACTCATTGCAAAATATCTTATGCCACCAGACTTGAAATTCTAGACCTAGAAAACCTAGAACTACGCCGCCTGCAGTCCGATCTAAGTATAGTATATAAAATCATACATTGAAATGTCTTACCTGTCAATGAATATTTCAGCTTCAACCATAACAACACAAGAGCAAACAATAGATACAAACTCAAAGTTAATCGCACCAAACTTGATTGCAGGATGTCAAAGTGAACTCATTCAGCTTTATAAATGAGAGGAAATGAATCGTGTTTTTCTGTTGCCAGCATACTTTATTTACACAATAACTAAGAAACAAAAGAGACAGCAGTACCATTCTAATAAGCAAGTGAAAAAAAAGCTATAATGAAAGATAAAGTAGAAGTAAAACTCCTCCCCTGCACACATGTGCAGTAAAACAGAACATCACAAGGCACTCATATCTTGTTACTATGGAAACTTGATAACCAGTCCAGCTCATTCTGTAAACTTCTTTGGAAGCTCCTCAGACAAACCAAAACAAACTCAGTGACACCTCCTTCTTTGTCTGATGAGCGGACATCAGGTAAGGCACATCTTCTCACTCAGATATTCATGCTGAACAGCTGCAAGTGGTCTGTTGATGTAACCTAAAAATTTCAGTATAAAATATTTCTGCAAAGCGTTAGCAAAACTCTCATTCATTTGCTTATTTGGACTAATATAAATAATACCATCAACATAAAAAAATTATCTCATATGCATTCCTAGATCTTTTTGTGAACACGCATTCATCAGTTTCGGAATTAATAAAATCCATTAAATTTAGTTTGTCAGTAAGACATTAAACCAAACTGTTTCAGACCATAAAGACTTTTGTTTAAGAGCCAGGTATCTCCTTCTTGCTTCTGGAAACCTGGAAAACCTTTTCTTCATCCAGTAGGAATTGTGGGCATACACACTTTGAGTTGCTTTAGATTGTTCATTTCAGCCTGCATTTCCTTATGCCAAGGTAAGATTGCTTTTATCAATTGCCATGAATATCACTTCAGTGGGATCCCCTTGTTGACCCTCTCGGAACATCTCGGAACAACAGTCCATTCTTCTTCTATTTCGTCCTCATCTTCTTCCTCATCACTAGCCTCGGCATTGACAGCATGTGAAGATGGAACCTCTGGTTGAGAAGAACTAGTTGATAGAACATCCACCTGATAATCTCGATCATCAGACTGCGTAACATCATCTCTAGGAAAATAAACTCTGGGATCATTTGAGTGAATCCTGGACCAGTCACATCTTCTTCAAAATTAAATGATTGAGAAACCACAATTACATTTCTGGAATCAACAAACATGCTCCTTCTGGAATTGTCATCAATACCCATGAATCTCAGTTTTTTTGCTGCTGGACCTCCTTTCTTTCTTTGAGCTAATGGAATATTCACCATAGCATAGGAACCAAAAATATGGATATTTCTCAAATCGGGTTTATATCCATATAACATGAAGAAAGGTGTCTGGTTAATTACACTGCTCCAGATATGGTTAATGATATAGTTTGCATATTTAACTGCTTCACCCCAGTATGGGAAACTCAGATTAGTGTCTTCTAGGAGACAACGCATCATGGTTTGCAGGACTCCATTTCTGCATTCCGCCACTCCATTTTCCGCAGGAATGTAAGGAGCTGAGGTCTGGTGCAGAATTCCATTCTTACGCATCCAGTCCTGAAAACGCTGGGACATGAATTCAGCACCGCGATCACTTTGAATTCCAGCGATGCGAACACCATGTTGAATGTTGACATAAGTTGCAAAGTCTTTAAAAATCTGAAAGGTCTCAGATTTTTCCTTCATAAGAAACACAAATCCATATCTAGAATAATTGTCAACAATTGTTAAGAAATATTTTCTACCACCAAGTGTTGGTGCAAATGGACCTACTATGTCAGTATGTACCAAATCAAAAATGCGTGTTGACAGG
This sequence comes from Bungarus multicinctus, assembly GCA_023653725.1. NCBI lineage: Eukaryota > Metazoa > Chordata > Lepidosauria > Squamata > Elapidae > Bungarus > Bungarus multicinctus. The sequence continues at coordinate 64,080,869 of CM042836.1, read as the reverse complement.
CGTGTAGCGTATTTTGGAATGGCTGCTGCCTTGGATTTGGCTTTCTTGCAGACAGCACAATCCAAGAACACCTTACACCCCTTCAGATCCAAATCTTTTACGAATTCTGGCATCTTGCTAAGAACACGAAAACTGGCGTGCCCCAATCTTCTATGCCACTTATGGATACACCAGTAATGCAAAAGTTTACCTGTTAGTGAATTTTCAACATTCTTATTTGGAACCTTATGCTTGCTTTGAGCAACCTGTTTCTGACTTCTGTTGGTTTTAGGAACCTTTGGGATAGCAACAGGATCTCTTTCTGGAACATCTCTCTCTGGGCCTGTGCTCCCTCTTATTGGAACAGGTATACTTGCCCGTGCTTGCGAATTAGACTTTGGTAATAAACACCACCAATTACTATGGTTTCAGCAACAATATTACCTTCTTTCATCACATAACTCGCTTTTTCAAAATGGTGAACCTGGTACTTGGAAACTCTCGACAAATGACTCTGACTAAGCAAACTGCTGGTTGCTGTTGGAATATAATAAACATCAGGAATTAATGCATCTAGCTCTTCAATATAAACAGTTCCTTTTCCTTTGACCTGAACAGTATTATTTGAAAAAGTGTACACTTCACACGTCAGGTTCAGGCTTGTGCATCTCTGTGAAAAGATCTCTTCTGTAGGTAACATGCACTGCTGCTCCACTGTCCAAAGTCCAGAGATGTCTTCTGTCATAATCCGGACTTCCTTCGTTGGTTAACGCCAATGTGATGTGTGAAGTTTGTAGATCACACCTGGAACCACGATGACCTTGTCTTTCACCTCTGTCCTTGTTTCTAGAATCTGTTCCTCTGGGCTGCTATGTGACAGGTGCTGGAGATCATTGGGAACAATCATGGACGATATGTCCCAAATGACCACAGATGTAGCATCTTGGCATCCTTGGAACAAAGGCTTTTCCTCGGAAATTACGCCTTGTATCTGGAACTAGCAATGCAGGTGGTCCTCTCAAATGTGGCGTGGTGTGCACGAATGCTGGCACTGGCTGGTTTGCTGAAGAACATCTGTACAACAGACTGACTCCTTGACAACTTTGTAAAAGCTTTTTGCAAATTTTGTAATTGTTCCTGTATTTCACACAAATCACCAGCAGATGGTGCTGCAACATTAGAAATGGCAGAAGCTCTTTTTGTTTTAACTGAATCAGCATCACAAGACATATCATGAGGTATCTGTGATGTAGGCATAGCTCTCTGCTCTGATTGGTCTGACACTACTCCCATGTGACCAATTTGTGGGTGGATCCTTGGCTTCAATGAAGAAGGCAAGATGGAGGACTCAGGAACTCTAATCACACCCTTATCTCACTGAAAAGACAGTGCACATGCCTTAGCTTGCTGTAAGCTGTGTTCAAAAACTGCAATCTGTTGCATATAATCCTGCATAGCTTTCTGATTCATCGTTGGCTCAGGACTTAATGGAGAATAATACATTTCACCGTTCTCTTTTGGTGAAAAACTATCAGCTGCCTGTATTACTTTAGGTTTAGCTCCAAACTTTTCATATTCTCGAGCCTCTGGCTTCTCAGGCTGAGTTTGATAACATGCATCATAAATAAAACTTGGTACAGACCTGCTATCTTGTCCTCCCATGGCAGCTTCATCCTACAGATGAGTAGCGGTACCCAGCAGACTTCTTATCTCCTCAAGTATTTCCAAAAATGACAATAAATCCTCCGACTGAGCTCTCCGCTTTCTTTTTCCTTTCTTGGCATTTTAGAGTTTATCAAAGTTAATCACAAATTCCTCAGAATGTTGTGATCTAACTAATCAAAACAAAACCATCCTCTGCTACCATTTGTCAAAGCAAACTCATTCAGCTTTATAAATGAGAGGAAATGAATCATGTTTTTCTGTTGCCAGCATACTTTATTTACAAAATAACTAAGAAACAAAAGAGACAGCAGTACCATTCTAATAAGCAAGTGAAAGAAAAGCTATAATGAAAGATGAAGTAGAAGTAAAACTCCTCCCCTGCACACATGTGCAGTAAAACAGAACATTACAAGGCACTCATATCTTGTTACTATGGAAACTTGATAATCAGTCCAGCTCATTCTGTAAACTTCTTTGGAAGCTCCTCAGACAAACCAAAACAAATGCAGTGACACAGGAAATACGACTTCAGCAATAGAGTGGTCAATGTCTGGAATATTCTACCTGACTCTGTGGTTTCTTCCCCAAAAACTTTAACCTTAGACTGTGTCTACTATTGACCTCACCCCTTTCCTAAGAGGTCTGTAGGGTCGTGCATAAGTGCACCAAAGTGCCTACCGTCCCTGTTCTATTGTTTCTTTTATTTTTCTTATATGTATCCATGTATTCATAACTATGTTTTTAATTATACCTATTATCTTGTAAGCAATTGACAAAAATAAATGAATAAAATAAATAAATAAATTCTGAGTGGCTGGTAGATTGGGTCAATGTCAAAATGTCTATTTATTGATTTCTTTCTGGAAAAACAGGTTTCTAGGACTTCCCTTTCTCTGCTTGACTTTGCGTAGTTTACAACTGTGGTTCCGGTTAGATCGAATTTGTGTCCTTTTGAGCCTTTGTGGACAGACGTGAGAGATAGAGGATACTGTCTCTTGATGGCTTGGAAATGTTCATGTAGTCTGGTTCTTCCTGTTTGCCCGAAATAGTTCTTCTCACAGTTGCTGTATTGGATCCAATATTTGATGTTTGATCTGTGGTTTCTTTCTGTCTGCCCTGTCAGTTTTGACAGGGTCCATCTGAGGTCTGAGGTTGGTTTGTGGGCTAATGTGAGGTCAGGTTGATGCAGAAATTGTGCTGTCATTTCTGAAACATTTTGCATGTAGGGGATAGTGATACGTCTAATTGTAGTTGTTTTTGTGGTAGTTGTTGAGTTGCTTTGTGTGTTTGTGTTGTTTGTATGTAGGCATTTCTGGATGAAGTTTCATGGGTACCCACAATCATCTTCTTCCAGTCCAGTTTCCTTTCATTCTTTTGTTGATCTAGAATCAGGGGTGGGATTCAAATTTTTTAACAACAGGTTCTGTGGGCATGGCTTAATTGGTGGGTGTGGCTTTGTGGTCATGTGATTGGGTGGACGTGGCTTAGGTGGTCATGTTATTGTCTGGGCATGGCCAACTCAATATCATCGAGGCACGCATCTGATCGCCTGACCTCTCATAACTGTGGGGATACTGCAACAGTCATAAGTGTGAAAAATGGTCATAAGTCACTTTTTTCAGTGACATTGTAACTTTGAATGGTCACTCTATACAAGCAAAGTACCAGCGAAGGAGGGGAAAAAACTCTAGAGATGTTCCTGAGATAGGAAGTCTAGTCCTGCCAAGAATGTAATAAGGGTTAATGGAGAGGCAGTTTCTGTAAGCAATACTAGAATGTTTCCTTCCTGCCTTCCTTACAAGATTAGGCCTGTAATTTCTTCTAACAACCGGTTCTCCAAACTGCTTAGAATGTTAACAACCGGTTCTAGCAAATAGGTGAGAACTAGTAGAATCCCACCCCTGTCTGGAACCATTTTGTTTCATGAGGTTTAATCCAGACTGGGGCTTCCTGTAGCATGGATAGGTTTTACCTCTCATGTTGTGGGACTGTCATTTTCTCAGCTTTTCCACCTATCTCTTGAAGACTGCAGCAAAAGTCTCTGCTGTATCACTCAACCATGCTTAGCAGGCAGTGTGTCTTGGCCAAAGGGAAATGTTTCTGGCTGCTGCATGTCCCTTTTGTCTTTCTTTGGCACTTGATGCAAGACCATCCCAGATGTTGGTAGGGTAGAAAGTGAGTATCAAAACACCTCCATCCTTCTCTTGTTGCTTCTGAAGGGAAAAAAAATCCAAGCCCTTTATCCTTTAAGGGGTGGAATCTACATTTTCTATTTTGAAATAAGTTATTGCAGCTATGCAAGGGGGGAATATAAGTTTCTTTTCACTATCTGGAGCAAAGCAAAAGCTTATATAGTGGTCATGTTTACATGAGCAAGAGTCGTACTCCATAGCAACTAAATACCTTCCTCCTAGTTTCCTTTTTTATATGATTAGCCTTAATTCCATTTAGTCAGCAAGCTTTTGGTCTATTTATTTACCCTAGCAATTGTTTTGCTTCTTTTTTTCAACAATCTGTATAAGCATGTTTTTGCAAATTGTGCAAATTATAGCATCAGGCTACAATTTTTACATCAGCTGAATCCATTTTATTAGACCAAACTATTTCTTTTGTTGGTTTTCTCCTTCACTTCCCTTGTTGTTGCTGCTCACACTGTGCAATGGAGGAGATAGTGGTCTGCAGGCTAGAGCCTTCAAAAGCATAAAACAGGAATAGCAAGCAGCCAGCTGGGCTCTGCAAAAGGATCAATATCCACCAGTCAAGGGACTGCAAAGGGATCTTCACAGCCACAACACTAACTCTCCTACCATAGTTTGCCAAGCACATTCCACCTAATCCAAAGCTGCTTTGGTGCCTTGGTGATTCAAAACATGTCTTTGGGTCAACAAAGTTGAAAGAGGCACAGTCCTATAATTGAAGCTGCTTGGAGCTCAAATTCTAACAGAGTAGTTTGTCTGGCATCTGTTCTTCTCCATGGTCGTCCATTGCTGCCTTGTCTCTTTCCTCATCGACTCATCCACTTCCACTATTGTGTTTATAGTTTTTCTGGGTTATCCTTATCAAAAGACAGAGTTTTATTCATGGGTATGTGATGGTCACTGAGAGGGAATTGGCGGCTGTTTGTGTCCATTCATGGAGCTTATATGGAGCATTGCCTTGTAGCATACCAGTTCAAAGTTGGAACTGACTTCTAAGTTCAGAGATGTTTTGGAAAACTCTCTTTGTTTTTCCATGCCTTGTTCTATCTTTATTGCTTTAAATATGTGTCACTGTAATACTGTTTCTTGTCTCTTTTAACAGGTCTAAAAATTCTTTGTTACATTTCTTCCTGAAGTCTTCATTTTTCTTTGTTTTGGCTTTTGTTCTCCTCTGTTTGTTCTGACATCCAGTTTGCTTTCTTCTATTTCTTGGTATTTGGCAGTCACTTTTCATAGTTGTCCTTAACAATTTGTTTGTTTCATTCCACAGTTGTTCAGGTTCTCTGAGAATAACTTACAGGACTTCAAAGAACTTGAAGGGTATGCTAAATATTATATTGTAGAAACTGGATGGCTTTGTTCTTCTGCATTAGTTTGACTTGGAATTTGCACATCAGCTGTTAATCTGTTCCACGTTTAGCACCTGCCCACATCATTACTTATACAGCTGAGCTTTTCTACTTCCTTATATCAATAAGACAGTAAATTTTATTTCTGAATGTTTTGATGATATCCGTGTAGGTAGATGTTATTTTGGTTGTCTGAAGAATGTGTGAGCAATAAACAAGTCACTAGTAGACACTGTTATGACAAGGGACATGGTGGCTCAGTGGCTAGGATGCTGAGCTTGTCAATCAAAAAGGTTGGAAGTTTGGCAGTTCAAATCCCTAGCACTGCAAAATGGAGTGAGCTCCCATTACTTGTCCCAGCTTCTGCCAATCTAGCAGTTCGAAAGTATATAAAAATGCAAGTAGAAAAATAGAGACCACTTTGGTGGGAAGGTAACAGCATTCCGTGCGCCTTCAGCATTTAGTCATGCTGGCCACATGACCACGGAAATGTCTTCAGACAGCGCTAGCTCTTTGGCTTTGTAACAGAGATGGGCACCACTCCCTAGAGCTGGAAATGAATAGTAGGTATGTGTGAGGGGGAACCTTTACATTTACCTTTACCTTAGACACTGGTATGACACATCATTCTTATGTTCTGTGTTCCCAGTATATAAGTCTTTGCAGATTTGGATTTTCATTTCTTGCACAGCAGCATCAGCAACTAGACATCCTGTAGCGTTAATCTAGCCATTTCATGAACACCATTAGTACTGCAAAATATTCTCCACTTTCCCTCAGTATCATGTTCATTGCCTTCTTTTTTCTTTGTTGAGTCATAAAGCATAGGTCTCAGCTGCCTCTGAATTCCTGAGCAGTTATTCACAAAGCAGACAGTACTCACTCTTTGATGTAGTCACATTTCAGCTTTAATTTGAGCAGTCAGGATTAACTGCAGCAAGAATGGGAAATCCATAAATACTTCTTTCATAAACAACCCCGGGTTAACCAACATCCGCCCCATGCCCTCCTAATATCTACTTTCCATCCAAATTCTGCTTATCCTACCCCTTAATCATCCACCCCTGTGCTTTTATGCTATCCAACTTCCCCTAACCTATTCTGCAGTATATCCCACCCCTGTGCTCCCTGCACTCTTCCCAAACAATGCAAACAGCCACAGTCACACAAATGCAGCCCCATGTAGTACAGGTTATCACAGTCTCCCAGCCACCCCACAGCAGCTCTGTCACAGAGAAAAGTCAGGATCATCAGGACTGCCAGGTCTTCCCTCTTCCCGCGCTCCTGGGCACCTGTAGCTTTCTGATGCCTCCGGAACAAAATGGAAGGCATCCGGGCCATAGCATGCTGTGGCTGCTGATGTCACACCCTCACATGCCCTGCTGATGTGTCAGGCTCCAGAGCAGCTGGAACACCCTCCAGAACAGAGCCCAACATAGGAATAATTTAATATTGCCTTCTCTCTGCATTATGAATTGATACTTCTGCCATTGTCATGAAAGTGATTTCTGCCTGCAGCATCTTCCTATATTGCTCTGCTTTAACTGGGCACATGAGATACTTACACCTTGACTCACGTATTCACAATATACCTTTTCGGTTTTCTTTGTTCATTACTTGCAGGAATGCAGCTGAGATGTTTGAAAACAACTTAACAGATTCCATCTCACCAGCATTCATCCTTTTTCAAAACTCAGTACTGTATTATAGGAATTATTAAGGAAATAACATTCAATTAGCTCTGAAGTATTTACATAGCATCAATTTCTTCTGTCTGATGATATTACCAGATTATTGCAAACATTTAATGGAAGGACATAGATGAAGTATATTAATAATACACTAATTAATTATGTTAATAAAATGTAATTTAAATTTATTAACATTGCTCAGATTGTCAAATTCAGTATAGTTTGGTTCTCTGCTCTGTGCAGGGTAGAGTAGGTTGTATTTAATTGTATAGAGAAAAAGAGGAAGAGGAGAAGGAAGAGGAAGGAAACAAGAATGGTGTGACATTCCTAGTCAAAAATAATGAATTCATATCATTATGATATGAATTCAAAGAGAGGCTTCCATCTAGTCTAGGGCTGTGCTGTCAAATTCAAGGCCCACATGCCAGATGCTGGCCATGCCTATACCTGGTTTAGTGAATGCGGGGGAAAGGTTGCAATATGTCACATGACTGCTGTGACAATGTGAGTTTGACACCCCTGATCTAGTCCAAAATAATCAACATTTGAGGTCCATGAACATATTTAGAATTTTGAAAGCATGATGTGGGTGCCACCAAAACCTGGTTGCCAATGTGGACAAGGCCAGCCACTAAATATTTAACCTGGTGAAGTTGCCCCCCACCCTATATCCTTAGTGTGGTACTTACCATCTTTGTCTGATGATATTACTTACCCTATGTCTGATTTTTTGGCTGAATAGAGCTGGGCACACTCCCAAACAAATTCTTGGGAACCAGCCATTGACTGTATGTACTATCCAAAATAGGAAGGCCCAAGGGCCTTCTTCTAAATAAAGAAAATGCCAGAGGGTTATGCCTTGCAATTTCCTTTAAAAAGTAAAACTACTGTGGGAAAAAATTACAAGTGTAACAGGGAGGTTTCAAGAAAGATATGTGCAAGATGCTTAAACTGAAACTAGATGCCACTGTTTAGTCAAGCTAAATTGCTCACTTCCAAATGTGATGTTTTAGAAAAGGCATTTTGGGAAGGAGCCATTTGCTTTGGGCTTTCCATTGTAAAGACATTTTTTAAAATAAATGTTAAAAACATCTTGAGCCATTGTGTTGCCTCCCTGTAGATTGAATCCCTTCCCTCTATTTTTATCGTTTCCTCAGCTAGAATTATCTAGTTAATCTAAACACAATGATTCTTTTTTTTTCTCCATAGTTAACTGAGTAGTTCACTTATGTTACTATATGTGGTTTTATGTAAACTGATGATAAAAAGAAACATAAAAAATAAGATATTTTTTTTAGAAATCAAAAACAAAATGATCTAGGAAAAATATTCAGCCTCATCAAATTTTAGCCTTTTCCATTAACCTCTTCCTGAAATTCCTATTAGTGTGTGATTCTTCTCTATGATCTGGTTGTGTTCTGTCCTCTTTTATCCTTGGAGCATTCTCAGCTGTGAAACCAACCTGTTACAAGCAAAACAATTTTTCTCTCCCTTTAAGTTTTGTTAGCCATGGCCTTTCTAAAGCGGCTAATCACATTATACACGACAATGAAGACATATCAAGGAATACACATCCTACGAACTTGTGTTTGCCCTCACTGCAGATATAATTCCTTGAAGAAAATGTTACAGATTTTTTCTAGAAGAAGTCCTAGGCTCTTGAACCAAAAGCTTGTGCTGTTTCCTCGAGCAGCATTAACATTTGATCAAAAGGCACTTTGATTGGATGACTCATGGCAGGATTCAAATTGTGCTGAAGCAGCTTTTTTATTTTATTCTTGCAACCAACTAGGTTCGTAGTTCTGTGATGTTTGTTTGTGAGACATCTTCATTCATTCATTCTGTTTAATAAGATCATGAGATCTAGCACCAAGAATGTATGTACGCTAACATACCTTCTCTTAGGTAGGATTTGTGGCATTCTCTGTCTCTCTCTCAATTTTTAAAATGTAGCAATACACAACTATTGTACTTTCACAGATAACTTCCTACATGCATGTTGTTGTTGTTTTTGTGTGTGTGTATGTGTGTGTATCAGTATGCTTTAGAGTTATGTATATATTTCACATTATTTTGCTCTATCTGCTAAGTCATTTTATTCAAGGTAGTTTCTTCATTCCTTTTTTTTGCTGTCAATGTTTATCACAATACTATTACAGAGACTAACATAACAACTCTCTGGAGATTTTCAGTCATCTTTGTCACCTTTGGAACAATTCTATCAAAGTTTATTTAGAAGTAAATCCCACTGATTTCAGTGAGACCCATTCAGCTAGTATAAATATTCTTTGAACATAGTGGAATTTGCTTTCAAATAAGCTTGCATATGATGGGCATTATTTGGTATTTGTGCATTAGCAGAAAAGCAGCCATGTCATTTTAAAGCATACACATCAAAGCCTTATTTTATATCTGTTTCTGAGAAGTTGAATTCTTTAGCTAATATGACCAGAACTATCTAAATCCCATTATTTTCAATTTGTTCACATATTTTTTTCTGCAAATGGCTCCGTTCCAAAGAATCCCAATCAGATAGTGGTGATATTGTAGAGAGAATGAATGAAGAAACACAAAATCAGGTTTGTTTGTTTGTTTGTTTTCACTATGGGAGCAATGCCATCTTCATCACCATCATCATCTCATATCAGGTTACATTATAAAATTTGTTTCTTCTACAAGTGAGAAACATAATAAAGAGCCTTTTATATTTTACTATTCTTTAATAGAGAACATTTAATTCCCTGTAAGAAAGAAATTGGCTGGAGAAATACAAGGAGAGTACATCCAATAAAATGGCTTTATGGTACATAAGATGTTGAAAGTACTTTCCAATAGTTTTAGTTATGTTGTTGGTTTGAGCTCTGAGCTTAGCCAAGCTTGGAGCTCAAATCAATAACATAACTACCAACCTGAGCTACTAATATTCAAGATATTTCAGTTTTAGTTATGTTTATGTTTGCTTAATGACTTTTTAAAAAATTTTATTGTATCTCCGGCGGTGATGCCTTGGTGAAAGAGTGAAGGGAGAGCGGTCTCCATCTCTGGATCCCATTTTTTCACATTTGGGGACCTTTCGGGGCATGAGGAGCCTGGAGAGCCAAGCGGAGAAGAGGGGAAGCCCAGAAGATGGCGAGGCAAAACATGGTCACCAGCCGACAAGAAGGGAAACCCCTGAAAACCTGGAGTGAAAGTGTCTGTCATTTTATTATGGCAGACCCAAGCCATGGCTGAACCATGAATGAGGATGAAGTGAGAAGATTATCAACAGAGAGTGTCTTTGAAGTTAAAATCCCAAAGTTGCAACTGTGATGATTTGCCAAAAGTAAGTTTAAATTTGTTTCTGAAGAAAAAAGAGATCCAGTGAGGGGGGATAACCCCATAGTACAGCTGGCGAGACGGTAAGAAAGAGCTGTGATTCAGCACTTTTTACAAACGGAAAGAGACTGAAGGAGAGGGGGTATAAGTTGGAAGTGAATAGTTCTAGGAAGCTGAAAGGTGGAGATTGAAATAAGATGAGAACTGGTGGGAGAAAAAGAAAATCCAGGGAAGCCAGAGGAGGAGAGGGCGAAAAAAAGGTGATAATTTTATCTATTATAGATAAAAGGGGGGAAAAGAATAAATTTAATACTTTGTGCATAAGGAAAGCCAGGAGGGCTTTGTCTGAGTAGGATATTGTTAGATATATAGTGATATTGACTTTGAGATAGAGAAAAGGATAACAAGTGGTGCTAATTCTATATAATGATAATAAAGAGATTTGAAAAGAAGGAATAAATTGAAAGTAACAGATTAGATTTAAAATATATTGTAAAGGAGATAATAAAATAGGTAGAAATAAATAGAGCTTGAAAATAAGACAAGTGCCATGACATCAGCCTAGAGAACGGCAAAGAAGACAATATCTAGTCCAACATTAACAAGTACATCACAAGGCAATTGAGGGAATGTCAGGGGCAGAAAAACAGACTGTAGCCAATATGCAAACAATACAGGCTTCGTTAATGACCATTCAAGAACTCATGCTTAAAATGCAAGAACAATAGATAAAAACGCAAGAGAATATTTCACCAAATCATATGGAATTGAAAGGCAATATTAATAAGTTAGAAGACCAAGTTGATACTATACAGCAAACAATGCTAAAGAATAAGCAGAAACTAGGAGAAGTGGAACTTAGAACAGTACAAAATGAAAAGAAACTGGAATTAATGGACAACAGAATGATGACAATAAATAAAAGATTAGAAGAACAGATTATCCACCTAGAGATGGACTGTGCTGCCTATTACTTAAAGTTTCAAAATATCATTTGAAAGTAGAGATGAAGATCTGAATGTGTTTATGGCAGAATAACTTGCGCCAGCTTTACAAAGGGGGAACCCGAGAGATCCTGCTAGAAATCAATGAGTCCTATAGAGTTCAAATGAGTTATGCTCGACGTAACAGGTTACCCAGGGAAATCCACATGTGATTTGCCAGGAAACAAGTACATGACATAATATACAAGATAATATGAGACGAACCATTGGTTTATAAAGATAAAGAAGTGCAAACCCTGAAGCAGGTTCCCAAGAAGGTGCGCGAACAGAGAAAAGACTATAGGTTTTTGGCAAAACATCTTATCCAGAAGAACATAATGTTCCAATGGTTAATTCCAGAAGGCTTGTTGGCAGGAAAAGAGGATCAGGATAGATAACTTAGACAAGATTTCTATGAGCACATTGGAGGAACAGAAGAAGAAAGCAGCGATAGAGTGGAGCTAGAGGCAGAAAGCCAAGAAGAACAACAACAGCAAGATGTAGGAGGCCTTGAACAAGAAGGAGAGAACAAGGAGACAGAAGGAAGAAGATTAAGAACACGCCCGCAAAGAGAGACTAGAATTAACAGAAGACAGATAATATCCCACAAGTAGAAAGATGGAAACAGAAATGAAGCTATTATCATTAAACATAAATGTTCTAAACTCACCCATTAAAAGGAAACAGATACTATCTAGATTAGCCAAACAGAAATTAGAAATAGTATGCCTGTGATACAGCAAAGGCAGTCTTGAGGGGGCTGGTAATAGCATATACAGCAAAAAGGAATAAGGAAAGATGGAAAAATCAGAATAAATTACAGGAGGAGATTAAATACAAAAAAACCCACAAGATAAAAAAATTGAGGAGAGAGATGATTCTTATTAGGCATAAATTGAACATTATAAAACAGGAAGAGAAAGTTAAAGAGGTGAAAAGGGCAAAACAGAATTTTTTTGAACATGCAAATAAACCAGGGAGGTGGTTAGCCCATAAATTAAGGTTAGAAAGAGAAAAAAGGTTGATACAAGAATTGGAGGATGATGATGGAAAATTAGAATATTGAATGACTGAGAAAAAGAAAATAATACAAAAATATTTTGAACAACTATATAGGGAGGATGGAATAAACCCTGAGAATATAGAACAATATTTGAAAAGGAAAGGTCTCCCAGAAATTAGAGAGGAACAGAAAGAGATATTAAATAAAGAAATAACAGTGATGGAATTGAAAAGGGTGGTTGAAAGGCAGAAAAATAATAAGACACCAGGCCAGTTGGTCTTCCAGAAGAACTGTATAAATGTATTTATGAATGTCTTGAATCAGCGATGTTAGATGTGTACAATGAGATATTAGATTTTGCCAAATTACCCGATTCATGGAGAGAAGCGAATATCTCACTAATTCCTAAAGAAGATTTAGATCACAAACAGATTAAAAATTATAGGCCAATCTCACTCCTGAACATAGACTATAAAATATTTGCAACAATAATGTCAGAAAGAATAAAAATTATATTAAATGAACTTATTCATATTGACAGAATGGTTTTTTACCTTCTAGACAGATAAGGAACAATATAAGGATAGTATTAAATGTATTAGAATACTATGAGGCCCACCCGGGAAAGCAGGCAGCGTTGATTTTCTTGGATGCTCAGAAGGCCTTCGATAATCTCAGCTGGCAGTTCTTGATCCAACAGGTTGAAAATATGGGATTTGGATCTAAATTCAAGAAAATAATTAGCACAATTTATTTGAACCAAAAAGCTAGGGTAATTATAAATGGGGAGATTACTGAAAACTTTAAGATTATGAAAGGTGTTAGGCAGGGATTCCAATGTCGCCTCTGCTTTTTATCTTGACCATCAAAGTGCTTTTAAATCAGATTAGACAAAGAAAGGAGATAATTGGACTGAAGAGCAAAAAAGAAGAATATAAAGTACAGGCGTTTATGGCCGATTTAGTGTTTTTTGTGAAAGATCCAATGGAGTCAGGGACCTATCTAATTCAAGAATTAGAAGAATATGGGGCGGTAGCAGGACTAAAAATTAATAAAGATAAAACAAAAGTAATAACCAAAAACTTGATAGAAAGTAAAAAAAAAAAACTGGAAAGGAAATTGGGATTACAAAGTGTCAAAAAACTTAAATATCTAGGAATTTGGTTAACAGGAAAATGCTCCTCCATAAAAGAGGATAATTATATGAAATTACTTTCACAGAAGAAGGAAGATTGGCCAATTGGGGAAAATTACAACTATCACTATTAGGCCGAATTTTCAGGAATTAGATAGGATGGTAATGAAATTTATATGGTTGGAGAAAAAAGCATGAATAAAATTGAAAACATTACAAGATAGTAGAACCAGAGGCGGTCTTGGACTCCCAAAATGGGAAACATTATCAAGCAGCAATTTTTCTATGGGTTAAGGAATGGATAAACTTAAAAAATAAAAGAATTTTGGCGATAGAAGGTCATGATCTCCAAATTGGGTGGCATGCCTTTCTATGGGATAAAAAGAATAAGATTCACTCCTATTTCCATAGACATTTGATAAGGGACTCACTTTTACAAATATGGAAGGGGGAAAAAAGCATTATTTGAAAAGACCAAACTGGATCTCACCTATGGAAGCTATATTATATCCAAATATAAGGAACATTAAATAAATGATTAGATATAAAGAATTGGTAGATGAACAGGGGGAATTAAAAACACTGGATAAACTAAAGGAACAAGGGATAATATTAGACTGGTGGGTATATTTGCAAATTCAAACTAAATTTAAGAAGGATGTAAAGGAGCTAGGGATAGATAAAGCTTTACAAAAATTGGACCAAATCTTGAGGATATAAAATTTATAACACGAACATATAATTATTTACTGGAGGTAGAACTAGAGGAGGAAATTGTTAAGGGACCAATGATTGCCTGGGCAAGAAATGTGGGTCATAATATAAATTTGGATGAGTGGGAAAATACTTGGACCGAGAACTGGAAGCTGACTTTGTCAACGGCATTCAAAGAAAATCAATATAAAATGTTTTTGTAGATGGCACTTAGTGCCGGCATGACTGGCGAAAATGTATCCAACTTTGAAACCAGAATGCTGGAAATGCAAACAAACGAAAGGAATGTTTTTCCATATGTGGTGGCAATGTATAGAGGTCAAAAAATACTGGAAGAAAATATAATGGCTTTTTGAGATTACAAAATATAAATTGAATTTGGAACCGGAAACATTTTTATTAGGTATGATCAAAGGGCATTTGGGTAAAGATAAAAGGTACCTTATTGTACACATCTTAACTGCAGCAAGAATCAAGTTAGCACAAAATTGGAAGAGTGATAAAATACCACCAGATGAAGTTTTGATTCAAAAAATAATGGACTAGATAAATTCACTATGGAACTGAAAGGCAAAGAGGATCGAGAATACTATGCGACATGGGAGTGATATGTGGAAACAGAAAGGCATCTATGCAGGAACTCTCCATTTGTGAATAATTCTCTCACTAAATATAACAACCACACTCTCATTCCTAGTATCTCTATGTATCTGAGGCTCATGAAAGCTTGTATTTTTTTTCACAAAATGTCATAGAAAAGATGCTATCATATTCTTGATGTTTGGCTCCTTTAGATTTGAGTTGAGGGTGAAAGAATTGCCTGAACTGTTATGAATCTGGCTACTTGGGAATCAGGAACACACTGGGCTTAGGTTTATGTTGACTTTAGGTGGTATTACTATCATTATTAAGATATAACGTTGAAATATGTTAATTAATCATAATTTTTATTTACAACAACAAAACAAATATTTTATAATCATTTATTGCAGATATTCCTAAACTGGGCTGTAAATCATTTAGCGTTCTCATGATTAAACTGGTAGAGAAGAATTTGTATAATGAATAATTAAGTAAATACAAATTGTAATACATCAGAAATAGGAAAATAATGAGTCCATGAAGAGCAATCATTAATTGATTTAGAATACTTAAATTTAATTTAATGGAAATTAAACTTCTGTTTTTATCCCATTCATTTCTGAAAGGTTTCTTACTGTTCGAAGACAGAAGATAGCCCTCAGTCCCCAAATGTTGAATATTCTTATCTTATTTATTTTTATTTATTTTATTATAACCAGAAAGGGAAGATTTTCAGCACTGCAGCAGATTGGAGACTATAGATAGGCCTCCTCCTCTAACCCTGAAAATGGAAGTTCACAATATCTTGTCACCTCTAAGAGTATAATTTCTGGAGATCAGAGTTATGTCTAACAGATCAATTCAAACTTGCTGACTTTAACCAGCATGCTGGCTGAAGAAGGCTTGGAGTTGAAGTCCACAGTCTTAAAGATTTGAAAAACTCTGATGAACTGAGAAGCACATTTACTCTAATATAACATTTCTTCCTCCTTGCAAACAATTAGAAATACATACAGTGCAGAATAGTTTAGCAATTAAACTCCCCCACCATGTAGCACAAAACCATAATTACAACCTCAAAAATTATATCACACAGAGCCATTGTGTAGATTAGCTATGTGATATTGGGCAATAATTAGAATGCTATGTTATATTCTGAGGAAGATCGTAATGCAATTGATTTCTCTTGTGACAGAAGTGGGAAAACAGCTTTATTTATCTTAATTTAGTTTCTCTTTTCCTGTCATGGTTTGAGCTCGAGTGCTTAGAGCTTGTGGTCACTAACATAATAAGATAACTGTCAATACATTTCAACAATGCTTTTAATGTTTATTCTTAAAGGCTCAATTCAAGAACAACCTTAGGATCTATAATGTAGGAAAACCATTTCTATACTAGTAAAATTATGTCTTCTCCATATTTTATGCTGTGATATAACCAATGTACTATTTCTGGAATGTACAAAACCAACCTATTTGAAGGACACAGGACTGTGGAAAGCAACTTCTAATTAGCTCCATATCTGATCATAATCAAGGTCATGGATTATATCCCTGAAGGTCTTAACTATCAAGCAATTATGGCTTATGGGAAATGCTGATCTCTAGGTCCAGTCTGCTGCAGCATGGAATTATTTAAATAATAATTTAAATTAATTTTAAAACTGATTTAATAATAATTTTAATAATTTTATAAAATATTACTACCAGAGTTAAAAACTAATACAAACTATAAAAGATAGAAAAATAAAAGAGGAAAAAGTGCAGAAAAAGAAAAAAAACAGGAAAAAATAAGAAAAATAATACAGTAAAGAAAAAGAAATATTTATATATAAAGAAGTGACTTCCTACCTTCATCGCAGGTATGAACAATTTTAGTAACACTTTTTCTTAAAATGCAACAAATTGTTTCTTCTTCCCATATTCCAACTCTTACCTATAAACAAACCATAAAGCATAATCAGTTTAGTCATAGTATAAGTAAAAATCCTTCAAGAGTTACCAGAGATAGCAATATAACTTTTTAACCTTGATCATATAAACCAACTTTATATTTCTTTTTTTGATTTCTAATAATCATAATCTTTAGTTCATTCAAGTAGTATCATAGAATTTGATTTCTTTTTATTTTTCATTTGCTCCTTCTCCCAAGATTCTTCAAAATTTAACAAGCCTTTTTTCTAAATCCATTCAAAATCCAATCAAAATCATTCTCTTTATTTCTTATGTGTATATCTTTTTAATTATTAAAGCATCAGCTGAATTATTTTTATGTCCAGTGTAACATTTCTGCTATGTCATTGTTGTAGAATGTTATTTGGAAATCCACTTTCAACTTAGTCTCAATTTTGTCAGGTAAAACATGATCCTCTTTTGCAACATCTTTTAACCGTATAGAGGTAGATAGCACTATTAAAATTAATTTCTGAGTCCTCTGTTCAAAAATATCTTCAATATGTCTAGTGGTAGCGCTTCATTTTGTTGGTCAATTTATATATATTTTTTCTCTTTTAATTGTAATTCTTTGGTTTCTTCTAGTATTTGTAATTTTTAAAATCTTATCTGTCTCTTTCCTAGAACTCGAGAGAATGACGTGCCCAAAGTTATCCAGCTGGCTTTGTATCAAAGACAGGACTAGAACTTACAGTCCCTAGGTTTCATATCTTACCCATTATATCAAGTTGCAATATAGTCTTGTGTCTTACCCACTATACCAAATCACGTGCAGGTGCATATGTCTGTGTGTGTGTACATGTGTGTTATAGATACACACACACAAATTTAAATGGAAAAATAAAAAATCAATGTACTATTAATATAACACTAACTTAACATTTTCATATATTACTAAATCTAGATCATGCACATTCAATAGTATAGAGATATTTAGAGATATTAATAGTATACAGAAAAATTGTGAAATAACATACCTCCAAGACTTGAGTCACTTATTGTTTCAATAAGAACTGTAGTATGGGTGTTCATTGTAACATGTTCCATGCCAGGAAAGCTCTGGAGGGTTATGGGACAGCAAAACAGATAATCTGGATTCTAAGAAACTCATAACTCTTGAATTTGACTACCAATTCAGTTTTATACATCGTGTTTTAAAAACCATTGTTTAGAAAAATGGTGGAATGATGTAGAAACTGATTTTTTTAAAGCTCTTTTTCTTACATACACAGGGAAAGATGGAAAGTTCAGGAAAAGAAAAAAAATCATTTTGTTTTAGTTTTAAATGTGGCTGCTGGGTTTCCAACCAGCAACCTTCCATCTGCAAGGCAAAAATGACAGCCATTATGCTATAATAGCACTTATGAAAAGATAGCCTTTAAAGTATTACAGTCAATAATAAGCATTGACTGAATTGAGATTCCAGCCTCTGCGAAACAGTCAGTGAATTGAGCCTGCGACTAACTGAAGCATGTACCTGAAACAGACAGGAGCACTTGAGGTAACAACATTGAAAAGTGTACTTTGGAAGTGGAGCAAAAAAATACACCCTGAAGTCCCTTTGCTAATATGTGGTGGGACTGATAGAAAGTAATGTCTGTTTCTGCCCTCCAGAAATGGCTGCCTGCACATTCTAGCAATCCAGCAAGTGGGCAATCTAGATAAGCATGAAAAGAATTAAGTTAATTCTAGACGCATTTGGGTTTTATGTTACTCAGGGAATCCTGAAGGCTGATTATAAACTGACAACATCAAAGATGCCTAAAATCAATTTTCTAAATCCCTATCGTTTATCAAAAGTACAGAATAATCTGAATCCATGTTATGAATTGTATATTCATATAAGAGTATATAAATAAATATACCCTTTCTTTCCCAATAGAGTCCAAGGAAAACATAGTGTATGAACTACATAAAAATATTCAGAGTAAAAAAGGACTTGAAAATATCATTGGCATCTATGTACGGCAAGAATATATACACAATGCATTTTATGCTCAGATGTTTTTTTTTTTTTTAAATGTACAGATTCAATCAGATTTTCAGTTTTCCCCTCCACACAATAGCAGGTTAGAGTTTTTCTGAGGATCGTCAAAAATAATGTCCCATTCAGATGTATGGAACCTATGATTTTGGTGTGTGCAATTGGTTTGTTTCTATGGAACCAGTATAGAATGAATAATGCCCAAAGTGGTAATGTTCTTTCTCCCTTTTTCCTTTTAATACTTCACAACTCGTATTGACCTGAAGAAAATATAAATGCCTCTTTGCCCTTATATATGGCTCAACCTAAATAATTCCAGTGATTTGTTGTTTGGGGATCACTATGAAGTGCAACCATTTGCCAAACTCTGTGATCTCGTTGCAGTTAAATGTAACCTCATTAATTTACATGCATTAATAGCTTCTGGGAGCATCATGCCTTTAAGCTCCACTTGTCATATTTTTTTAGTATACAGATTTCTCAGCCAACCATTATTCAAAATATATGAGGTTTTTTTTTATTTACAGGTAATTAATTTTCAATAACAGTCTATGCCTAGCTTGCATAATCAAAATGTAGCTGGGGATCAGCTTCCCAGAAACTAGAAAGGCATTAAACAAAGGTCGCTCAGAAAATCTTGAATGTCCTTCCCACCTAGTTTTATGTTTGATATAAAATATCACCTACGCCAGCAGTTCTTATATATACAAACTACCTTGTTCATTTTACTGGAGCTACAGATCTATGCCTGCAACAGAATGGTGATATGGTTATGTTGCCCGCACTGAAATCACTGGGATGATGCATATGGTTAATGTAAAAAAAAGAGAGGTTAATCTAAATTCTGAAAGTGCATCAGAATTCCCAGGCCTCCTACGCTATAAAATAAAGCATATTTAAATAGCAATTGGATGATTTATTCTTCATAAATCTGTCTAAGCATTTAAAAATATAATTCCTATGTCAATTTAATCACATGTGGTTGAAGAAAATAATCTGTAGGCCAGACAAGGAATAATGGATGGAAACTGAACAAGGAGAGATTTAACCTGGAAATAAGGAGAAACTTTCTGACAGTGAGAACAATCAACCAATGGAACAGCTTGCCCTTGGAAGTTGTGGGAGTGCCATCACTTGAGACTTTCAAGAAGAGATTGGAGTGCCATTTGTCAGAAATGGTGTAGGGTCTCCTGCTTGGGTGGGGGGTTGGACTAGATGACCTACAAGGTCCCTTCCAACTCTGATTATCTGTTATTATCTGTTATTATTATCTCTTATAGATATTTCCCTCATATAGATAATAGGATGGAATGCAGTTCCCCAAAGCTGATTAGATAGACCTTCACAGTTCTCCTCAACAGTAGCTACGATCTATGAAAATTGGATATACTGCAGCCTCTTCCTGTTATGAACTTAAATTATCTTTTTCTATTTTTAACGCACCATGTAATATCATGAAACCAGTCCTGTAAAAACTAGTCAAAAATTTATATTGTCATTTGTTTTAAATGTAGGATTACACCAGTGGTGGGACTAAATTTTTTTTACTACCAGTTCTGTTGGCGTGGCTTGGTGGATGTGGCAAGGGGAAGGTTACTGTAAAATCTCCAGTCAGAGGTGGTATTTGCCAGTTCTCCAAACTACTCAAAATTTCCACTACCGGTTCTCCAGAACTGGTCAGAACCTGCTGAATACTGGATTAAACATTAATTAATCTTCATATATTTCAGATGCAATGAGGATAATCCATAAAGTCTCCCTAATCATGCAACTAAGATAAAGACTGAATATACAAAAATACCTGAAGAGCTAAGAATTGCAAGCCCCTCTCTGCATTCAAAAAAGTGAGTTGCAGCTCATGAAACATGTTTTTTAATAAAATCTATAAAATTAAAAACGTGCTACATGACTTCCCATTTTTCTCCCACCATACTACGATATGGCTTTCTTCCTATAATTTTTCCCAAATAGCTAAAAACACAACATCAAATGGATTCAGGGATACGTTAAGGATTATCCTGGTTCAGTGAGCATGTTGAGACAAGATTACAGCCAGACAAAGAGCAAATCTTGTGAGTCCAATAACCAGAGGTGAGCTGCTGGAGGTTTGGAGAGGTTCGGGAGATCCTCTAGCTAAGATTCTGCACAGTTTGGAGAACCCGCAAATCCCACTCCTGGCTGCCCTACCCCACACCCCTCTATCCCCCTCCCCCTCCCAGGAGTCCCCACATGGCCTATTTTGGTTGCAGGGTGCATGCAGAGGCTCAGGGAGGGCAAAAAACAGCCTCCCGGAAGTTCAGGAAGGACGGAAATGGCCCTTTTTGTGCTTCCAGAGAGCCTCCAGTGTCTGGGGAAGCTGTTTTCGCCCTCGCTGAGGCTCAAGGAAAGCCTCCAGAGCCAGGGGAGGACAAAAATGCCATGGTGCAGAAGGCTGACTAGGGTGCATCCACCATGGCAATGCTCACCCAGCAACCAGGCAGAGAACCTGTTGCTAAAATTTTTGAGGCCCACCCCTGCCAATAACCTTGTTTGAGGGAACTGATTAATCTCTTGAGTAAATTACTTGCCAGTATTGACTCCACCACATTCTGTTCCGTGGTGGAACATTCCAATAATAAGAGAAAATGTCTATCATGAATGTCACCTTGGACCCTTCACAGCAACAGCAACATTAACATAATAGTTAATGTAGATCAGAATAGTTCATAAAAAGATTTTTCAAAAAAAAACCCAGGATAATAAATTGCATTTTAAGCATCAGAGAAGATACTATAACAACAATGAAGCACTTAGTGAACCAATACAGTATTTTATTCCAAGACCTCAAGGAGTATGAATGTTTTGAACCTGATAGCTGGAAAATTAGTTCCCATTGTTCTGGGTCTTTAGATAACTTAAGTTTCCTCTCAACATAGAATTATTCTAATCAAGTTGCGAAATATAAAACTTCTTTAAGGCGATATGCATGTAACAGCATATATATTTAGGCTTATTAGAATTTTTGTTGCCTTCTTGTGAATAGTCAGTCATATGATTACCAAAGTCTGAAATTTACCATCAGCATGGTTTTAACATTATAAATAATAAGTAAGTAATAAATTATATGCCTGATTATTCTCTCAAAATCTTTCTATATCTCTTTCACAGAGTTTCTTTATATCTCTCTATGCAGATATATAACTGCACCATGGGGGGCGGTACTCATGCATGGACTTCCATTGATTATGTTACAGTATTTGCAAAAAGGGTGAGTGGGGCAAACATTCCTACAAATATCAATAAGACTAATCAAACCAAAGTCTATAGGACAAAACAAGCAGTCTGAAAAAGAGGATTGGAAAGAATTTGATGTGACAGTTGGAGGGAATGCATGTTTGAATCTTTTAAAAAACTATCTGGGCACGTGTACAAATTCAGAAAGCAGCGCAGATTTGTTTCAGAATGGAAGGATAAGAAGCAGCTCTATTTGGCAGACAGAAAATGACCAGACTGGTAGCTAAATCAAATGAAAGATTCCATCCTGTTACAATAGTATTGGTAACAAGATAGACTGTTTCACCTTACTTGGAAAAAAACTTTGGGGATGCAGGGCAAATTATATGAAGTAAAAACTTTCCTCTGGCTTTTTGACCACGGTGTCTCCTTCCCTGGACGAGTCTCTAATTCTAAATGATGGTAGGTAAACTCTATCTGAAGAACATTCTGAACTCTGTTATGTTATAGGCTATTTTGTTCTATGGATATCAATAGGTGATCAATTGAAAAGAATATTGGCCATGGGAAATGTGACTCCTCCTCTCTCACCAAACCACAATTTCAGGGGCAAATCCATCCACATTCGTCTTCAAAGAACAGAACAGTGTTGGTTCTTGATTTTGCTGAAGGTATGAATGAGTGGGGCCTGCATCTAAGATGTGTCAACAGAGGCTTCTGCCAAAGTTCCTATTCTAGTTGATGCTGGAGGGAAAAGGCAAGAAAAGCTGTGATTGTATTTCAGGTAACATCTGTCAATGAGTCAATGGATAGTGTTACTGGCAATTCAATTCTTGTCCAATACAAAATATAATCCCTGTTAAATATAAGCTCCAGGTCAGTACATGAACACTGAAGAATTTAAAGTCATGAGAATACTGACCTCTTTTCAGAAGTCTTCTGCCATCACTAAAGAGCTGGCTTAGTTTGGAACTACTAAGACCCTCTGAAACCAAATTATATGACTAGGCAATGCTTCGCTCTATTTTTCTGACACATACAAACACGTGTGATTTAAAACGTAGGTCAACTGTGTCTTATATGGAAACCTTCCTCTGAATAAAAGAAAGAAAAGGTAATCTCCAGCAGGCCTAGAGACTGAAAGCTGCTCTTTTATTTACAGGATTTATTAGTCTTGACGTCCCCTCCTCCCTTTTCACCACTTAGACCATAAAGTGATGACAGCTCTGTGACAGCAGTGCCTCCCCATTGGTGACCTTAAAAACCAGCTACAAATAATGAAGCAGCCAGTACCAGATAATGCCACACAAATCTCTGCAGGAAGGCCTTTATGGACATAGGTATTAGTGCATCAAGATCAATTGCCAATCCTGTGAAAGTCCAGGTCATATTAATATATTTATTCCTCCCAGGTCCTTTCTTAAGGTGTGTGTCCACAGACTCTACTGTAATAAAGTACATTAAATCTTTATTTCTTTTTTAAAAAAATATTTATGAGTTTATTTATTTTGAAAATAAAGAATTTCTGTCTGTTAGAAAATCAAAAGTCCTTATCAAAACACTTGGCCTTAATGATCTGAGTTGTGATATACCTTCTGATTATGTTTTTCACTTGTCTCAACTTTGATCTCTCTTCAGGGGACAACATATAATCTCCAGGTGACTTTGCACAGTGGTTGTTTGATAAAGCTTTGCTTTGCGTTTGGCTTCTTAGCTTTGGTTCCATCTTTCCTAGCTGCATTGCACAGGTGGTATTCAGCAGGTTCTGACAGTTCTGGAAAACCAGTAGTGGAAATTTTGAGTAGTTTGGAGAACCGGCAAATATGACCTCTGACTGGAGATTTTACAGTATCCTTCCCCTGCCATGCCCACCAAGCCACATCAACAGAACCGGTAGTAAAAAAATTTGAATCCCACCACTGCTGCATTGAGTCCTCATTAATTCAATGAACACTGAACATATTACTCATATGAAAGTTTGATAGTCATTTGTTCCTTGTGGTTTTGGGACACACACATATTCTGAATTAAATTTAGAGATCTATAAAAGTCTTGTTTTCTTTTATCCCACTAATGTAATGATTAAGATAAACTGTGATCAATGGCTACATGTTGATGACGAAAACTCTTATCTGGAGCAGATCCAGATAAGTGCATCTGGAAATCATGCTATTTTTTTTTTCGATACCTACTTTTCTGCTGAACTTAGGCCCCTAGTTAATCAAATACGTAATCTAGACTATATTTTATCTATTTAAAGGTAATGTTTATACTCTGTTCCATATCTCCTTTCATTCTTTATGTATCTTTTCTATAACTTGCATCTTTATAATATCCTTGGGCTTTTATATTTTCTTTTTCTTCTTATGTACTGGCAGTTGACCATGCTGGAAGTGAAACCTTCTGGTATGTTCTCTAGTTTAACATTTTCTATTCATTAGAAGAGGGTCCCTTTTTCTGTGTTAATCATATACAAAATTGTTATTATTAATTCAAAATGTAATATTTGAACATCTTCATAAACATTACCACAACATGGTCATGCATAACAAAAAAATGGGGTTAAGGTTGTAACTCAGATACTTCCTTATTCATATTCTATTGACATGAGTGGCTGGGAGGGACTAATTTGAGCATATTACTGGAAGTAATTGTTGAGTATGTAAACTCCTTTGAAACTCAGTTGGCGTTCTCCACTGATCTGGGAGCCCTGGCAGCATACGTTAATCACTGTGCACTGTCTATATTCTTTGTCCATAGCTATTGTTTTTAACAAGTAAATATGTGTATCCTCCATAGCACATAAGAGCATAAGTTTTTCTATTATTTAATTTTTATATTATTCATCAGTAATATGATAAATAAAATAATTAATAAAATGACCAGCCCTATTAATTTGTTTTTATATTTGTCAAGATTACCAGAATACAACAAAAGTAAATATGTTTTTATATTATTAACCAGTAACAATTTTAATAAAAATCACCTGTGCTATTTATTTGTATTTATGTGCATTGTTAAGACTATCAGCATTCAGCAAAAACAACCTGGATTTTTTGAGCAAGACCACAGCTGATGGGGAATTAATAACTAAGATAAATGCTTAAATTAATTAATATTAATTTGTAGGAGACAAGCAAGAAATTGGAACAATCATTTGTCACAATGGGTTATGTGAAACCCCAACACTGAAAATAGCAATAGCATTTAGATTTATATATTGCTTTACAGTGCTTTACAGCCCTCTCTAAGAGTTTTACAGGGTCAGCATATTGCTCCCAACAATTTGGGTGCTCATTTTACCCACCTCAGAAGGATGGAAGGCTGAGTCAACCTTGAGCCTGGTGAGATTTGAGCTGCCAAATTGCAGGCAGCCAGCAATCAGTAGAAATAGCCTGCAGTACTGCACTCTAACCACTGCACCACCATGGCTCTATGCAGGACTAAGTAAGTATAAATGTGCTGGATGACATTATACTTCTGAAGACTTATATGAATAGACTTGAACTTCCTTCTACATGCGAAGACTATGCCAATCTAAAATTAGTATCATATTGTTTTGTTATTACATCTTGCTTAGAACCTTAAAAGTAGCCAATTAATGTTTGGCTCAACAGTTAATACAGAAGAAACCCTACAAAGGCAGTTTTGTAAGGTTTTTTCTAGAGTTGTAGCTTTTCACTGGTGGGAACTCTATTTACTGATGGTGCCAGGCTGCCTTTCCCCATCCAGCACAGTCTTATATTTGAACTGAACATACATATCCCATCATTTTATTACCTTTATTACTATAATTCTAGATTACTTGGGATTTTAACTCAAAATTATCACATAGGTAGGAATAGTCTTTTTAAATAATAATTTTAGTAAAATTATGATTGCAATGATGAAAACTAATATAAACTAAAAAAAAACAGCAAGAATTAGAAGGTGCTAAGAAAAATAGGAAAGAAAAAAAAAGAATATAGTAGAGAAAAAGAAAAGAAATATATACATAAATGACTTCATCACATCAAGTGTAAACAATTTTAATGATCTATTGCCTCTTAAAATATAACAAATCATTTTCTTCTTCTCATATCCCATTCCTTATCTATTTAAAAAAAATCCTAAAATCCCCATGGTTTTAACTCTGATTTTTTAAAAAAGCCAATGGGATTATCAGAGGTAACAATATATCTATTTTAACCCTAATCAAATAAATCTATTTTATATTTCGTCTTTCTAATTTTAAGAAGCTTAATCTTTAGAGCCTTCAAATCATGTCTTAGAACTTGATTTATTTTTATTTTTCCCTTTGTTCCTTTTCATAAAATTCTTCAAAGATTTAAGTGGTCTCTTTTGTAAATCCAATATAGGACGACTATCCAAATTATTCTCTTGATTTGTTGTTTGTATATCCATTTAATTAATAAAACATCAGTCAGTTTCTTTTTCAGTTCAGTTTTTTCCATTCGTGTAACTTGTCCTTTTTAAATCTGCTTTCAAATCAGTCTCAATCTTGTTAGGTAAAACTTGTTTATCTTCTATAACATATTATAAGCACAGTGTATAATGGCAGATGTTCTTAAAATTAATTCCTGGGTCATTGTTCAAAAATATATTTTAATATGTTCATTGTTAAAATACTTTGTTTCACTCTGTATTTGTAAGTCAAATTTAGTGCTCCTCTCCCTTAATTGTAAGCTTTAGTTCTTTCTAGTTCCCTCTAGTGTCCAACTTACAAAGTCCCACTCTATTATGATTTTAAAAAAAAAACATTGAAAACAAAAGCATTTTCCCATGAGATGATTTCTAGCAAATTAATTCCAAAATCTTTTTTTCAAAATCCACCTGGAACCTTAATCAATTATAACGTTCCAAAATCAAAGTTCTTTTATAACCATTTTATGTTTATTCTCCACCTCAATTGTTTTTAATTTCTTAAACTTGTATTTAAAACTTCTTTTGCTAAAGATTGAAAGAAACTCACTTGGTGCTATAAAACTTTTCAATCCAAAAGTTCCTAATAGCTGAAAAGTAGTTCACAAGTAGTTTTGGAAAGTGATTAGAAAGAACTGTAAGCAAATCCAATGTCTCTTTGAAGGTACTGGCCATAGTTTGAACAAGATGGCTATTCATCCTGTCCAGAGCTCTAAATCCCCCAGACACTATTGTTGTCTAGTTTCCTCATGAGGAACAACTGTCTGGGGCACGTGTGGACAATCTTAAGTTTTTTCCTTGTCTGGAGAGAAATTCCAAAGAGGCAGTCTACTTGCTGGCATTTCATTTCATCACAGACATCGGTTCCAACTTTTCACAGAGCTGTCCTTGGATTTGCTATTTCTTACCCAGAAATAGTCTTAATGATCAGTACTGAAAGAAGCAAAGCAGATATGAAAAGTGGAATTGCTAAAATATTTCCTTTACTTGGCTCTTTGTCAGACATAGTTAGCAAAAAAGGGGATTTTATTTTCTGCAAGCAAGATTTTTTTCCCTTGGCCATGCATGACCTTGTAACTTTCACAGAAAACAGAAGGAATAATATGGAACTGAAGCTCCCAATCCTAGCTTAAAGATCAAAGCTAAATTTAATCCTCAACATCTTTGGTCTAAAAAGATGATTTGTCATTTAAATAAAGCTGTTTCTTTTATTATACAAATGAACTTCACAATAAATCTGTCAGTGCAGCCAATGCTATTCTTCTCTTGTACAGACATAAGACTTAAAACTATAATCCAAAATACACTGGAGTAAGTCTATAGAATACAGTGGAAGTTATTTCTGAGGGAACATCAATGAGATAAGAGAGGGTATAAAGCTAGCCAGTCTGAATTAGGAGTTTCCCAGATGACAACTCCTCATTCCTTTGATGATGCAAAGCAGATCCATACATGCAGGTAACAAATGAATTTAAACTTCTTTGTAAAGTGAGTGGTGCAAAATGCTGGTAAAACTCAGACAAAGCAGCAAACAGTTCCAAAACCAAACTACATTTGATTTAATTTTGTTTCAATTGAATTATAATTAATTTAATGAAACATAATTGTTAGCATTGCTCTGAATGTATTTAATTCCTTCCCTCCACTATTATATTAAAATAACATGATGACAATTCTTGATAGGACTTGGGGGTTGCATGTGGTTTTAAGGCCTCAGGCTGTGCATGTTTGATCTAACACTTACTGGATCAGCCATTCCATATATTAAAATAAGCCCTCTCCAAATGGTATTTTTAACAGGCTGGAGCTTCAAATGTGAATGAACATTTCCACCCAAAATCTAGCATACATAAACATTTTTTTCACAGTTGAGCCCCAATTCAACTGAAGCATTGAATGCTATTTGAATTTGGATAAATTAAATAAAGATTGGTCCCTTTCTGCTAGGGCTAATCCTTGTGCCTGACCCTGGTAAATAAGTGCCAGATATTCTAGTGCTAGCTTTTGCCCTGGGAGTATGATGCACCATTTCGATGTTTCCCATAGTGCCTCAAAGCACAATTTTATATTTTACTGTATATTGGTGGGCTTGTGCACTTCACTGCAAAGAAATGGCTGAAAGCCCAATACTAAGTGACAGGATGAGCTCCTGTTCAATCAATTCTCTCTTTCAATAAAGTGTTCCTTAAAATCTGTTATAATAGAATGTGCTGGAAAAAAAATAAAGTTAATACTCCAAATTATTTTGCACAACCATCAGCTTTTATAATTGTAGCATCACATTAACCTAAGAAAGCTTGAAGTTAGAATGTATCCTCAAGGCAAAGGGCTCATACAATTATCCCTTCATAGTAGAGACAAAGGAACACACAATGGTGTTTTAGCGGCGGCAATAACGGGGCACGTACACTTAGTTTCAGCTCTCTCTTGTTTATTTCAGAACGGACACAATCGGCGAGCGCAGGCAGCCTCTCTTTTAAAGGCTCCCTGCGCTTCACCCAGCCAATGACAGGGCAAGGCTTTCCCGCCCGAATCACGGCCAATGAAGGGTAGTATTTTAAATACAAATGAACCAATCCAGAACACCCCTCCCCTCTTGGTCCAGTCCGACCAATCAGGAGCTCCGCCTATGTTACGTAATCACGTAGATAGGCGGGGCCCCTGCGGGTCCGACTGGACCTGCGCGGCTCAGTCATTTCGTTGCTGACTGTCGGAGCGGGTGGACCTGTTGGTCCTCCTGCCTCTGACCTGGGAAACTTCTGGAAGGTTGAGCCGGCCGAGTCACTCCTAGCGGGCCTAGCTCGACTGGTTGAGATGGCTAGGCCGCTCCCTCTCTGGCTTGGATTATCATCGGCCGTGTCTGCTGTTTCGTCTGGAAGTTCCCCTGGCTCAGGTACGTAGCTGCGAAAATCGACCGGAGCTAGTGTTGAGGGTGTGTGTGTGGAAGTTAGGTTGTCATTGTTTGTTTGTGGGTCTGCTGCTTGTTGATTGTTGGTTGGGTGTGGGTCTGTTGTTTCTTGATTGTGTGGTGGTTGATCCCCTTCCCCCCCAGGGGGGTCGCAAGGTCTTGTAAGAGTGCGGGATCTAAGTTGATCGATATGCCGCTTCCAGCTTTTATTATCAGAAGTGGTAAGTCGGTATGATCGTGGGCCGGTGATTTGTGTGATGGTAGCTGGTACCCATAATGGATGTCCAACCAAATTTTTTGCATAGACCTAAGTCTCCGATTTGAAATGTTCGGAGCTTGCTGGAAGAATCTAGTGGTTTGTCTGTGGAGTATGTAGGGTGTAACCTATCCAAAGGGGAGCGTAATTTCCTCCCCATAAGTAGTTCAGCTGGGGTTTTGTTTGTAGTGCTGCTAGGTGTGGTATGCTGTATAAATAGTAGTTTGTCGATGCGTGCTTGTATGGGGCCGTGGCCTAACTTATGGAGTGTTTCTTTGATGAACCGAACCATGCGTTCGGCTCATCCATTCGCTGCCGGGTGTGCCAGCGCGGTTAGGGCATGGCGTATGCCCGAGCTGGCTAAATAGCCCTCAAATTCTGTAGCAGTGAATTGAGGGCCGTTGTCTGAGACTAGGACGTCTGGCAATCCGTGTGTGGCAAACCATTTTCTGAGTTGTCGAATGACAGCTTCCGAAGAAGTTGATTGCATTAGGCTTACTTCTAGCCAGTTTGAGTAAGCATCTACCAGGATTAAAAATGTATAACCTTTTGTCGGACCCGCGAAATCTATATGGACTCTAGACCATGGGCCCCTGGGTAGCTCCCACTCAGTGACCGGTGCTTTCGGGGATGAGGGTCGGGATGTCTGGCATGGCTGGCAACCCGCAACCCACTCAACAACGTCCTTGTCCAACCCCGGCCACCAAACGTAGCTTCTAGCCAAACTTTTCATTTTAACAACCCCAGGGTGTCCCTCATGCAATAATTGCAGAATCGGATCCCTCAGTCTTAGTGGAATAACCACCCGGTCTCCCCAAAGTACACAACCTTTTAGTACAGAAAGTTCTGTTTGTCTCTGTTTAAAGGGTCTATACGAGTCTTGTAGTTCAGTTTCTGGCCATCCCTTTGTAATCCACCCACTCACTTTGTGTAGCAGATGATCGTTGGTGGTTTCGTGAGCGATGTCTGCTGCTGTCATCGGGAGGTCGGTCAGGGTTTCAATTAGTAGTGTGGATGTGCTGGGGTTCGGGTCAGGGTCACTGTCCGGCAATGGGCAACGACTCAGAGCATCGGCATGCATGATGGATGGACCGGGGCGGTAGGCTAATGTATAGTTGTATGCAGCGAGGAATTCTGACCATCTCGTCATTCTGGGTGATAAAATGTTAGGCGTCGCTTTGTTTCCAGCCAGAATTCCTAGTAAAGGTTTATGGTCGGTAATTACAGAAAACAGTCGGCCATAGAGGTACTCATGGAACCTTTTAATACCTGATACAATGGCTAGTGCTTCCTTGTCTATTTGACTGTAATTTCGTTGGGTTTTAGACAATGTCTTTGAATAAAACGCAATCGGGGCTTCTCTGCAGATCGCATCGATGAAACGACACTCAGATCTGGGGTGATTTCCCCCGCAGCGGTTGCATTCAAAGTCAAATTTTCTGTTTGCCCGCTCTTTTCTCCCTCTACCTGTCTTCAGGTGGCATACATCGTCTTCTTCACTACTGGTCTCAGTCTCCAGGTCCTCATGGTGTGTCGTGGTCTTCTCTCGTTCCCCCTCTGGTTTTGGTGGTTCTCTGGTGTTGTGGTTTGCAGCTTGGTTAATTTTTTTCATTCTCGCTGCTGATTTCTGGGTGGCTTCGGCTGCGGTGGCTTCTTCTATAGCCTCCTTGACTGTTATTTTTGGGAGATTTAACAGTCTGCTCTGTAGTATTGGATCTCTCAGCCCTAGTACGATCCGGTCTCTTAGGGCTTCGTTGAAATCTGAGAATTCGCACTCACCCCCGATGTCTCTTAAGATTGCCACGAAGTCGGCTATGGATTCACCTTCCTTCTGATTCCGGAGGTAAAACTCATGGCGCTTAATTAGGCAGGAGACTGTAGGAGCGTAGTGGTCTCGTAGGATCTTTTCCAGTTCGGGCCAGGTTAAGGTCTTAACGTCAATCGGAGATGCAAGCGCTTTCGCCATTCGGAATACAGCTTGGCCGCAATGGGTCAGGAAAACCGCTCTCTTCCGATGATCGGAGACGCCGTTCAGGTCGCTGCTCTCCAGGAACATGAGGAATCGGTCCACATAGGTCTGCCATTCCTCTTTTGCCGGGTTGAATTTCTCTGGCGGTGTGTTGTTTCCAGACATGGTGCCGTTCGATCTTCGCCGCTATCGTACTCGCTAAAAGTGCTGTCTCGATCCCACCTTCGTCGCCAGTGTTTTAGCGGTGGCAATAACGAGGCACGTACACTTAGTGATTTCAGCTCTCTCTTGTTTATTTCAGAACGGACACAATCGGCGAGCGCAGGCAGCCTCTCTTTTAAAGGCTCCCTGCGCTTCACCCAGCCAATGACAGGGCAAGGCTTTCCCGCCTGAATCACGGCCAATGAAGGGTAAGTATTTTAAATACAAATGAACCAATCCAGAACAATGGAGGTACAAAAAGGCTACCAAGTCCTTTAGAGAAGTCCGAACAAGGTCATTTAAAACACACTGAGTCCAGGAATTACACAGCAGAGCACAAACTGAAAAATCAAGCAAATATCAGAATCTGGCCAGAATATTACAAATAAATACACCATCAGTTTAGATGATGTTTACCAGTAGATATAGCAATGTGCAGCAAGTTGTTGTATGACATGAATGGTTCAAAATGAAAATCTGGCATAACATTCAGTTATTATGGCTTAGAATGGATAACATGAAAAATATGTTGTTCTGAGCTGCAGAAATGGGCTTAATAGAAAGCATTTGTGTTCGTTGTGTTCTGCATAAAATAAAACCTGAATCATTCTGAGACTTCTACTATTGCAATAATAGAAATTAAAACTAGCCCATTACTCCTTCAAGCAATGCAATCCCAACCTCCTTGAATATTGGCTTGAGAAATCTCTATCTTCCTAATGCATAATAAGTCCAGTATACCCTCCAGCATCTGGCAACCTGCCAAACATGTTGAACAAGCCTACTTTGCACTGGGAAATCTAACTGAAAGCTACATTTCAGCAAGAGCATACACAGAGTATACAGCACTCTGAACAATAAAAAGCAACACGGTATTTGTACTTAACAACTGGAAATGTTATTAGGAGTTCACCTTGTATAAATTCATCTTCTACATGGTAAACATCCACACATTTGCCAGGTAAACTCTTTGCCTGCTATAGATAACAGAACTCTGAATAAAACACCCGCAACATTGTTTAGGATTCTAATTTCTCTACTGCAAATTGTTTTTTTTTTTTTAAGTAAACTTGGGTATGTACCTAGCTGGCAGGAAAGTGACTGCTGTTTTCATCAATTTTCCTGCCTGCCTGCCTGCCTGCCTGCCTTCCATAGCCATCCATTTCACACAAGTGATTCTTGGAGGTTTATAAAATTAAAACAGGCAAATCCACCAAACATAAGTCATCAGCACCCAAGAATGAACTATTTACCCAGTTCACCACCAATAGTTATTCAAGTTATCTCCCCTGATCCAAATGCTGAGGAAATAGCCATGATGTTTCAATGCCTTGAAATAGACTAAGAATGTTCAGGCCATCCAAATCAATGGGGCTATGCTGTTCCACAAGGTAGGTGCTATCCTGAGAAGGCCTGAGCCCAGGGTTCAACAAAATGACTGTTTAATAGAAAGGATTCAGTGCATGTCCTACTGTGTACATGCTCAGTTATATCAACCTTTCCTGATAGGTCACCCTTTATATCATGCTTTAGTGGCTATGGAATTCTGGGAGTAGAAGTCCAGAAAACTTAAAACTGCTGAGGGAAAACATTGCTTTAGATGCAATGTTGGAATAGCCATTTCAATATTTTCAGTCAGATGTATTAGCTGGGTTGGTTGTACTAGCTGAGAATTTTGGAATTGCAGTCTTGACATAACCAGAAGGCACCAGATTTGGGAAAAATTAAATCACATTTTTTCATATGAATCCTGCACCAAATATGAACTTTCATATGCTGTTTATATCCCTAAAGCAAAAGATGGAGTATTGGACTGTTGAGTTTTAATTTGGCTTGACATATCTGTTTTGTTTGTTTATTTAATAAGGATTAAATTGTCTTTTAGAAGGAATTCACCCAGTCTCAGTCCCCTTGATTTTTCAAGATCAAACAAACAAGCAAAGTTATAAGTAATAAAATGTCAACTGTATTTAGCTCCAAATAGATCAGAGATCTGCCAAACCTGTTTACACCTGCATTTTTATGTTAATGGCAGTAAAAAGCTTTCTGATGAGGCCCTCCTTCAATATTTCATTTACATTTCAAAGTGTGCTTAAAAGCCACAAAATGTAATGTTATGCAAAATATAAATGTTAAATCAGCACTGAGAATAGCTAAAATGCATTTGAACACTGGTAGTTTGCTTTAATTTCCAATGTTATACATTCCACATAATTTTTCTAAACCAGACATGTCAAAAGTAAGGAAGAAATACCAAATGTCATTGAAAAAAATCCATAAAAATCAATTCCATAAGTTAATTTGTGGCTAACATTTAAGCTGCTGTGTAGCTTTTCTCTTGAGGCCATTTATAAAATATAGTGAGATTTACTTCAGAGTAGACATACTGGAGTTTACAACTGATTTTTATGCATTTGGATTGATTAAGCTTCATTCAACATATAATTTTCTTCAGTTACTGCAGTTTGTTTTTGTTTGTTGTTTGGTTTCCTCTATTCTTTTCATACACACTCTCCTCATTTCTTGAATATTCCTTGGTGTTTAGCAGTTAAGTTCCCTGGAAGCAAAACCAATTATTTATGACACATTTCTCTGTGTAAGATTTTGCCTGAAAAATTGTTCCTATGGAAACGGATGTTTTCAAACAGGCTTGTACCGAGTTCAAAACAAT
This sequence comes from Bungarus multicinctus, assembly GCA_023653725.1. Lineage (NCBI taxonomy): Eukaryota > Metazoa > Chordata > Lepidosauria > Squamata > Elapidae > Bungarus > Bungarus multicinctus. Next base: position 64,046,679 of record CM042836.1, on the reverse strand, counting down.
AATACTACATATACAATAGAGAATACAACTTTTAAGAGCAAGCATTTTCTAATGGTTTTTCTAACAAACCTATTTTTAAAAACTTGAAATGAACAAAATGAGATCTCTCCCTCTCTCCTCCTCCTCCTCTTCCTCCTCCTCCCTCTCTCCTTCTTTCTCTGTATAATAAAATGGGTTGTTCAGTTGTCACTTAATAAATACAGCTGCTTTTAAATCCTAGTTATTAGGAAAAATGCAGCCAAACACATCAGTGAAACTCCTGTGAAAAGCCAGCAGTAAAAATATGCACATTCAAATTCAAGGTGGTATGTTGTTTTTAAAGAAAAAGGTCAGCAAGTACATTATCAGCCATTATAGACTGCTGAACATTCTACCGATGAAGCACTAAAATTAGTAGATATAGAAGCAAACTCTGAACATTTTTCATTTGTAAAATAAACAGAGAAGACTTGCTTCCAGTTTCAAGTGTGAGCATGCTACATTTTGCAAAGAGAAGGTTGCATTTAAGACCATGAGATACATGCTGAAACAAGTTAGATGACCATTATATAGCAGCAAAAAGAAACCAAAAAAGGCCCCGCCAATGTTTTTTTTTTTTTCCCCATCTAGGGGGTATCCAGATTTTTGGCCCAAAGCTGATATCTCTAAGGGTAGGTAGCCACATACTGTATATTGCTCATCACTTCCATACAGCTGCATTCTGGATCAGATGATGATAAATATTACCCAGTGACTTGCACAGCTTTTAAAAAAGTCTTTTGGAATAGAGTGGTTCTTCATAAATGGGATAGAATATTCTATTTCTTTAATAAAATAATAATTTATAATGTTGTTTTTGATGACCATAATGAAGAATGCTTTTAGGTGCTAACTTAGGCAAAATCATCTATATTGCCTCACTTTAAATGCAGTTAATAAATATAATGACAATCAATGTGCACTCTTTCATAGTTTGATGTTTATAAATTACATTATAGATAAAAAGAAAATGTGGCAGCACCATAAATCCATTAATGCAAACATTAATTCATAACATTCAATTTACAAAAGCATGAAGGGTGAATAGAGGAAATATCTTCTAAAACTTGCTATGAATAATGCAGCTTGTACGATTTAGGAGACTGACAATTGTTTTTGGATTCAATTGACACAAACCCCCACAATACCTGAGAGGCTTTTATAGGGTTATGGAAAGTTAGGGACAAGAGGCTAGGCTCCATTGGATCATATCCAGGCTGAAAGTATACATTATTTGAATGAGTTTCCTAGCGCTCTGATAAATTTTAGAACAGGATTACAAAAAAGGCTCTGTCTAACTTCTAGGACTAAAAAAAAGATGCATGCCATTATTACTAATAGTCAAGTTTCCTAATACTCATAAATTCAGATATTATTGTCATTCCTGTGGGTCCTTTCTTAAGACCAAAGACTGAATCTTTGCAGTTTTGGCCTTTCCTCCTTGCTTGTAAGGACTGCTTTGTTGATCATAAAAAGTGGCCATTTCTGAAGCAGATGTTATAGAGCAGAACTCACAGCTATTCCTCTTGAACTCCTCTTGAATTCCTCATCCTAATATTTGAGAGAGTGCCATGTATAGCAGAAAAAAAGTGGCATTGGTTAAAAGGCAATATAGCAGTATTGAGTTCAAAAGCCCAAGGTTGACTCAGCTTTCCATCCTTCCAAGTTTGGTAAAATGAGGACAGGCTGTTGGGGTCAGTATGTTGACATTGCGAACTGCTCAGAGGGTGCTTTAAAGTTTAAGTGCTACTGCTATTAATAACATAAGAATTCTAGCAATCTCTGTGCTTTCAAATGAGATGCATCTCTGAGTCAGGAAGGTTCTGGTTGCATTCTTTTCATCTAAAAGCTCTCTTTTTCTTCAGGAGGGGCAGATTTCACTAACTGATTGTTTTGGAAATAGTTACTAGATTGCTTATCAATTTGAAAAACAGATTCCATTACTAGCCCTTCTACTCCTTAAATCAAGAGAACGTAACAATGTAAGCAGTGCCCTGCTGGATCAAACTTCTGACCCATTTAGTCCAGCAATCTATTTCACATTGACTATTCAACTGCATATAAGGAAGCCCACTAGTCCTCTTTAGAGGCAATTGCAATATACAAAGACTGATACTGATGTCCATGAACTGGTCTCATTATTTTCCACTGATTTCTATGAACTGGCCTCATTATTTTCCAGTCTGAGTTGAAACCATCTTGCCTTTTCCCTCTTATAGCAACGTTATCTTGGGCCTCTAAAATTATTAAAACTAGTAATCTGCTTAGCTTGACTTTTGCCTTTTCCTCATTTCTTCCCATGTAACATTAAATTATTCCTTGGTAAAGATTGAAAGATAGAAATAGTGAATGCAATCCCCAAAACCTTCTTGTCCTGCCCCCAGGCCATTGCCAACTAAATATTATTTATCATAATTATTTGTATCCACAGAACAATGTAAAAGTAATATAATCAACACAAGAAACATTGTTTAAAAATTAACTTTTAAGATCCTGCCCATAAAGGAAGATTGAAAAAGATGATCACATGACCTTGGAACATAACAACGGTCATAAATATGAACCAATTGCGAAACATCTGAAATTTGCTCACATGATCATGGGGATGATGCAAACTGTGAAAAACAATCATAAGTCACGTTTTTCAGTGCTGTTGAAACTGTCATTAAACAAACTGTTTTAAGTCAAGAACTACCTGTATATCTACCCTCATGACTGCATTTTCAGTGGTTATCTTTACAATCTCGTAAGTAGAAAAATTAGAGAAATGGAAGAAAAACTCTCCTAGTCTCAACTAAGATAAACTCAAATTACTTTTGAAGGGATAAATAACAATTCCATTAAGTTATGAAGACAGACCTTCTTGATTTTCATCATCATCAACATCATCATCAGCATTCTAATAACCAGTCCCAGCTCCAATAGTGGATATAAAACATCCAATATTTCACTCCAAAATTGCCACTATGTGGTTTTCCTGATTTGTTGTAGTCATGATAGAATAATAAATAGTAATATAGCAAATTCAGGCATATGGAAGCAATGATGAATATAACTAAAATACTTTTTCACATGAATGTAACTGCCATCTTTAGACATGAATACAATCATTTTCAGTTGTTGAACTAATAAGCTACAATAGATTTCCATCCTGACTGCAGTGTCATATGCATGTATCTGGGTTTCCTGTCACAAACTATCACAGTTATAACCTTCTGGTAACAAAGAAAACACAGAACAGCAACTGCACAGATCTTTTTTCCCAGCTCACATTTTCCTTGTTGTTTTTTAAAAAAGTGATAAAAAACACAATTATATGCAAACAAGTGAAATCAATGGAACACCTGCCTTCACACTGATCTGTCTCAGTTGTGGTAGAAGTAATCTTTAAGGATATAAGCAATATATTTTTAAACTGCATAAAAGAAATGATGTGAGATTATTAAAAGAAAAGACATACTATTTTATTTGCCAAGAAATATTTCAGTTTAAAACCATTCAGGTTTTATTTTCAATTTTAAACAACATTTAAGCTAGTTTAGGAATGATACATTTTATAATTTACTTGTATGAAAAAAAATTCTAGAAGTTAATTATTCTGTCACAAGTTCTCTTGTTATTTTTAATTCCCACTGGGACTCTGAATGCTGAAGGAGGAAATTTGGCATTACAATGAAGAACATTTGCCTTCATAGGGAGCAACTGAAAAGAAAAGAACACATTTCTTTATTTTTTTTTTGTCAGTGCTAGTTTTCTTCAGGTAAAAAGTAGGTAGTTGATGAGTAAATGATGGCATAGTAAATGTCAATTGAAATTTTGTGTCTTTAATCACCAGAAATTGCTGGATTCCGAACTTGCAATCATTGTAGTAAATGCCATTTCATGTCTTTTTTTTTTGTCTTTACAGAATAAATCAGTGCAGTTTTCTTCAAAATTATGGTAATTTCCTTTTTTTCAACTTCTGCCAAGTTCTTGCACTGCATTCTTTCCTTCCAGTGTTCTATGATAATGTACTCTTCCATAATTTACTTTCATTATAAAGTTTCTTTTTTAAGGAAAATCAACATCCTTGACAAGAAGTTATGTACAAATTTACTTTTTCTGGAAATTCCTTCAGGTAAAGTATAGACAGGAACCAGAGAGTTGGTTCCTTTGAGTTTTGTAGAAAAAAACCCATAAAATACAGTTCTGTGAACATGTTTTTCACCTTTTTATTATTGTCCCTGATATTAGCTTGCTTGATAATCTGTGGTTATATTCAATGGTTTGTACACCAATAGAACTAAACCCATCATTTAAAAAGATGTTTCTACTTAATTTTAATTTAATTTTTACCTTTCTTCCAAGACCCTCAGGCTTCCCATATCAATCCATGATGCTTTGGAGGGCTTACTGAAAAACTCTGCAGATTTCATCTTTCAACAATTCACTTCTACAACCTGATATATGCCTCTTAAAGTTGACCATGCCTCAACTGAAATGCTTAAGAGCTGTGGTGGTACAGTGTTTAAAATGCAGTACTGCAGGTTACTTCTGCTGACTGGTGGCAATTTGGCAGTTCAAATCTCACCAGGCTCAAAGTTGACTCAGTCTTCCATTCTTCCGAGGTCGGTAAAATGAGGAACCAGATTGTTGGGGACAATACCCAGATTGTCAGGGGCAACTTTGTAAATTGCTTAGAGAGAGCTATAAAGCACTGTGAAGTGATATATAAGTCTAAGTGCTATTGCTATTAATGTTTTAGGTGGCAAGAAAGATTATTAAAATTATGTTTCTAGAATTGGATCTCTGAGCATTCATCCACATCATTATTGGAATATATACATCATTTTTAATTTATAGGTTGGTCGAGACTACACAATTCACTCTGAAGGCCCAGAGTAGAGCTTCATTTACTTTGTAAATGCCAATTGTTTGCTAGGTTTCTTAAATGTAGAGTTAAGACTCTTCCATTTTCATATGATTAACGTGAGAAAAACTCAGATGGAAGTATGTTTTCAACAAAGTGGGATAAAACATGAATAAAAAAAATTACCAAGAGATTAGAATATTTAAATTATGATATTAAGGTATTTGGCCCAGGGGTGGGATTCTACCACTTTGGACAGGTTCTATAGATTATGATTATCACTGATTATGATTCTGCGCAGTTCAGAGTACCAGCAAATTGTGCCCCTGGTTGACCCCTCCCCTCCCCACCCAGTCAGTCCTTATCACACATGTGCAATATTGTGCACATGCCCAAGCTGACTGTGTTGTTCCCCACCCAATTACTCTTTAAGATATTTCTTTTTTTTCCCCTCCTGACAATCAGCTGTTCTTATGATCACCTGTGCTGGGATTCCCTTTGCTTACTTACTGCTTTGCCCAGGAGGCTTCCCTGAGGCCCAGGAAAAGGCTTCCCTGAGGCCCAGGAAGACAAAAACTGGAGGGGGGCACAGCTCCCCCCACCCCCTCCATTTTTTACCTTCCTGGGCCCCAGGGAAGCTTTCTGGGAGCAAAAATACCCCCCAGGAGGCTCTCCTGAGGCACAGGAGGCCCCAAAACAGAGCACAGGGGGTTGCTGCGTGCCCCCCCATGCTCAGGTTTTTTTTCCTTCCTGAACCCAGAGAAGCCTTCTGGGAGCAAAAACACCCCCCCCCCAGGAGGCTTCCTTGAAGCCCAGAAGGCCTAAAAGATGGAGGGGTGCTGCAAAAAAAAAAAAAGCACACCCACCCAGTCACATGGCCATGCCTATCTAATCACACCCAAAGAACCGGTTGTTACAAAATTTGAATCCAACCCTGATTTGGTCATTGAGGAAGTCTGGGCAAGTGAGCGGGAAGAACAAATCAAATTGGAAGTGGAGATCAGATGATATGAAAGGCACATAATTTACTTTGCTATATTTGCTGAGTCTAGATTAGGACATTTATAACTCCATCAGCTACTTCATTTTCCACCTCAAGGCAGAAATGGGAAATACACACAAATATTAAGAGCTATTAACAGTTCAAAAGTCTTTTCTTGGGATTTATTTATTTATTTATTTATTTATTTATTTATTTATTTATTATTTCGATTTGTATACCACCCCCTCTCCCAAAAAGGGACTCGGGGTGGTGAACAGCCACAATAAAAACATACAATTAGAAAAGCTAAAAAGAGTTTAAAAATTAATTAAATAGATGGCTAAGACCATAAAACCCGTAAAAGATTAAAATCAAATTAAAAACCCTACTAATAACGTTACACCAGACCGGCCTGTTGAAAAAGGTGGGTCTTAAGTGCTCGTCGGAAGGCCCATAGGTCAGTAATGGCTCGCATCTCCATCGGTAGCTCATTCCAAAAGGAGGGTGCTCTCACAGAGAAGGCCCGCAATCTCGGGGCCACCAACTGACATCGGCCAGCCTGTGGCACCCTGAGGAGGCCAACCTTGTGGATGCGCACCGGCCGGTGGGACGCCGAAGGTGGCAGCAGGCGGTCCCTCAAGTACCCGGGTCCCAAGCTATGGAGCACTTTAAAGATAGTCACTAGCACCTTGAATCACACCCGGAAGGCCACTGGAAGCCAGTGCAGCTCGCACAGGAGCGGTGTAATATGAGAGCTCTGAGAAGCCCCCAAGATCATATGCGCGGCCGCACTCTGCACCAGTTGAAGCCTCCGGATGCTCTTCAAGGGGAGCCCCATGTAGAGAGCATTGCAATAATCTAGGAGGGAGGTAACGACAGCAGAGGTGACTGTGCGCAACGCACCCTGATCCAGAAAGGGCCGCGACTGGTAGATCCTACAGATCTAATAAAAAGTCCCCCTGGTGATGGCTGATATATGATCGTCCAATGACAGCCACCCATCCAGGTGGACTCCCAGATTGTGCGCCCTCTCCGTGGGAGCCAAGATTTCACCTCCCATGGTCAGCGATGGAATGAGCTGACTGTATCTGGGTGCAGGGAACCACAGCCACTCGGTTTTGGTCGGGTTGAGCCAAAGCCTGTTGACCCCCATCCAACTCCACACGGCTTCCAGGCACCGGGTCATCACTTCAACAGCTTCGTCGGGGTGGCCCGGGGTGGAAATGTATAGCTGAGTGTCGTCAGCATACTGATGGAACTCCATCCTGAAGCCATGGATGATCTCCCCCAACGGCTTTACATAAATGTTGAACAGCAGGGGCAAGAGCACAGACCCCTGAGGAACCCCACAACACAAGGGCCTCGAGGTTGATCTCTGCCCCACTGCCAACACAAATTGCGAGCGGTTGGAGAGGAAGGAGGTGAACCACCGTAACACGGTGCCTCCCACTCCCAACCCCCCCCCCAACTGCTGCAATAAGATACTGTGGTTGACAGTATCAAAAGACTTCCCTTCACTTCAGGTATTTGAGCACAAGCTGGATGTCAAGGGATGGTGCAATATTGTGCTGGAGATTGCGGGCCTTCTCTGTGGGAGCACCCTCCCTTTGGAATGAACTACCCCCAGAGATGAGGACCATCCCTGACTTCCAGACCTTCCGGCGTGCGCTAAAGACCTATCTGTTTCATCAAGCGGGTCTGGCCTAGGTTTTTACTGGTGGAGTATTAATTGGCTTTTAATTGGGTTTTATTTTTTAATATGTATCTTTTAGTTTTATTAGCATTTCAGCCATTAATTTAATTCATTTTAATTCCTTTTTAATATTGTGTATCTGTGTATGTGGTTTTTATCTGGCTGTACACCACCCCGAGTCCCAATTGGGAGAGGGGGGCGGTATATAAATTGAATAAATAAATAGTAGATGATTTGTAAAATCACTTACAATCCCTACAATCTATGAAGGCAAAAGGAGTCTTACATAAGGTTGAATTTTATCTTCACCCATTTTAAGTTTGCCCTACAAACGATTTTGCAGATCCAAAGTGTGAAAGAGATTTTTCCCCTTACTTTGTTGTTTAAAAATTTTAACTGCCCATAGTAACATTAACTTTTGAAATTGTTTTCTTGCAAATGTAATGGTGAGCAGTTTTTCATTTAGTTCCAAACAATGAATGGATTCCTCTCAACTTTGTTTCTTCCCTTCTTTCTCAGCATTATAACATCTACAAAGGGATATCTCCATCTCAGGTCTATTCATTTTTAATTATTTGTATAGTTAATTTTATTAAACAGCATAGTTAAAAAAAACCTAACATAAACTAGAATAGAAAAACAAAATAAAAATAAGAATGTAGTAATATCTATATAGTTTCTGCTGAAACGTCACTACAACTTTAAAAACAAAACTATTATGACTTGGGTGACTCACAGATGAACACAATACACAAGCCTGATGATGGCAGATGAGATTCTGCCGAAACGTCGCTACAATTTTAAAAGCACAACTATAATGACATGGGAAAATACCCGAACAAAGCTGAATACCATATATATATATAATATATATACACATATATAAAACACAATGATTTCACCCTTCAAACTAACAAGTATAAACAATTTTAGTAACTTATCAAAATACAACAAAAAATCTCTTCTTTGCATATCTCATCTCTTACCTATAAAAAAAACCCTTAAAGCCTCCTCATTCACTCCTAGTCAATAAAAGTCCACTAAGGGTTGCCTGAGATAACAAAATACTCATCTGAAACTTAATCAAATAAAATCAATTTCCTTTCACTTTTAAAATTCTTGATCTATAATCCCTTCAAATAATGGGATTTCTTTTCATCTTTTCTTTGTCCTTACTCATAAAATCATTTGAATATTTTTGTAAAATATTTGTAAATTCAATATAGGAAAGTTATGTATGTCACGCTATATTTTTATTTGTATATCTCTTTAATTATAAGGACATCGGCTGGTTTCATTTGTATATCCAGCGCAGCATCTTTTTCCACATCATACTTTCACCTTGTCATTTTTAAATCCATTTTCAAATCAGTCTCAATCTTGCCCAGTAAAAATTTTGTCTCTTCCATAATATGTTTTAAATGCGGACTATCTATTATGACAGACATTTTTAAAATTAACTTCTGGATCCATTGTTCACAAATGTCCTTTCATATATTCAGTGTTGAAGTATGTTGTTCAATTTTATATTAGTAAGTCAAATTTAAATATTATTCTCAGTTTAATCATTTCATTCTGGTTCCTTTTAGTCTCCAACTTTCAAGGTCCTATCTTTTTTTTAAAAAAAATCAAAACAATTTCATATTCCTACTGGAAAGAGTCTTACAATTAATTTCAAACTCTTATTTCAAATCTATCTGGACCATTAATTTATTGGTAATTTTCCAAAATCAACTTTCCAATAATCCTTCGGCTGTTTATTTTTTTAATTAAACTTTATGTCCATTTACGCTGCGAGCTTGTCTGAGCTTGATTGAAGTCCCTTGACATCCAATCATTGAAATCAGAATTTGACCCAAAATACTCAGTTTCTGCAGCTTAATTCATGAGGACAGCTTTCTGGAGTGTAAGGGGTTATCTCACAATATCTCATTATCGCAAAGAAACTTTGCTAGCCAGAATTTTCCATTTGGCTGCTGATCTCAGTTGCAAAGCTATCCCTACTCCTTAAAGAATATCTAGTTCATCATTAAAGAATATCTAGTTCATCATACAGCCTCAACAGAAATCACATTTTTCATTTTAATTATTAATTAATGTAATTTGTTTTACAGTTATAGTGATATATTTATTAACTGTTTTTGCTACATTGATGCTTATGAAGTCTAATATACATTAAATACTAAGTAATAATAGTCTTTCCTTTATGTTGGGCACAGTTGTCACAAAATAATAAAACTAAATTTCTTATCTATACATGTTTTGAAATTATTTTAATAATTTTAACATAATGGTACCAGTGATGGGATTCCAATTTTTATACTACCAGTTCTATGGGTGTGGCTTGGTGGGTGTGGCAGGGGAAGGATACTGTAAAATCTCCAGTCGGAGGTGGTATTTGCCGGTTTTCCGAACTACTCAAAATTTCCGCTACCGGTTCTCCAAAACTGGTCAGAATCTGCTGAATACCATCTCTGAATGGTACATGTAAAAGTTAATTCAATCTGTCCAAGCTGAAAACTGATTAGAAGAGTAATTTCTATATGAGAAAAATTTGCTTGGTATTTCTTGAACTGGATAAAAAGTGATTTCTTTCCCCAAATCAATTGTTCTACTTTTGGCAGTTTAGTAGCTAAGGTAGAAAAATCACAATAAGCTTATGGTTGTTCAACTGTATTATGAGCCATGTTTCTGAATTTAACTCTGACCTTGAATCTGATGATGTTGATCTAGTTGAGGCTGTGCTTCAGAATTGTCAACCTCAGGAATCAGTAAGCCAAGATTCATTTGAGGCTGATCAGTCACAGGAACAGTTCAGCTGGAACAGTTAGATGATGAGGCATAACATCCAACATAACACGTCTAGGTGCATACGTAAGTGAGCAAAGCAATTTCCTCAATGAAGCTTCTCATGAAACAAAATGCAAAGCATGAGTAATTGCAGCCAGATGGCTGCAGACAGATTATAGTAAACTCCTGTGCATGAGGTCTTTGTAGGAAACAACTGTTGAGCTATCCAGCTTTTGAATCATGTTCCTGTTTCTTGTTGCTGAATTTTGACCCTTGAACCAAGTGAGTCCCTGATTTGGCCTCCTGTGACTCTTAGAAATTTTGAACTGTGCTTTTGTTCCTTGGAGTGTGCTTGGCTCTCTTCAGGCAAAAATCATTCACTAGGCAGTTGAATCACATTTCTCTTTGCTGACAACTGTCTAAACTACAGCAAATATTCCTGCTTCTTAAGTATTGTGTTTGTATGTGCATGTCAGCAACCCTGAAACAGAACACTTTGTGGACATTCTGATAGTTTCCATGAGGAGGTTTTTTTTCTTCTTCTGTAGCATACAATAGTGGTTATGTATATTAACTACTTCCGGATGGCTGAAAGAGCAGGATACTGGAGTGCTGGATTCTGTTAAGCCATTAATAAACTTAAGTCCTGTTAAGTTATTCTCTTAATAAGTCAACTTCTGCTGTGATATTAACTCCCTGATTGCCATGGAGGATTTCCACATTAAGGGCTCATTGAAAGTTGTCCACCTTGGGTGCAATGTCATTTAGTCACTGCAATATAAACATCAACATTTCTATAGACAGAACGCAGATCTGATGAAAAGATTGAGTGGTGTATTTACAAGATGGGAGGGATGCAGGAGTCTTGTTTCAGAAGGTTATCTCCCTGGGAGTGAGGTAATTTGTGTTGAGTATTAAAGATTGTGGAGGTATCCTATCTTGATTCTATGTTGTCATAATCTTTGAAGGTGAAAGTGATTGTGAAGAGGTGGATCTGTTACTCACATTTTTTGTTGTCTCTCTAATGGGGAGATAGGAGTCAATCCTTATTTGTTTCCTCTGGTTTGTTAAATTTATGGATGCTTGTATCATTACTGGGGCCTGTATAGCTTCTTTTCTTACTTCTGACAGGCATTTTTAGGGCATAGGGTTAGGTCAGAAGGGATAAGACCTGTCACAAGCTGGGAGTTTATTTCTGAAACTGCTAGTGTGTTGCCATCTTATCTCCTCCAATTTCTATGTGAGAAATGTGAAATTTGCAATCAATGTTTTTCTAACAAAATCTCCAACTGATGTCGTTTCTTTTTTCAGTATCACTGCTGAGATAGAGCAAAAAAAAAAAGATGATTAAAAGTGGGGGGAAATTAAGTTTTTTTTTACTATTAACTTGTAGACATCTCATTTCATTTGATAGGAAGTGAGATTCACTTGCTGAGTTGCCCACTAAGTTCAGAGTTTTGGGCATGGAAATCAATCAGGGAGATCCACAATAATTGTTTTCCCTTCTTCAGGAAAAGTGCAGATGACATAGCAAAAGAAGGGTAAGAGCCACAAAAGGCTATTCTTAAGGATCCAAAGCAGAAAAATCCATGCTTCGCTAACACTACCCCAAATCACAAAAAGCAAGCAAGATTTGGAATTCTCCCAGAATTCTTCATTGGACTGGATGAAAAATAAAGGACACTTTGGGAGAAGTGTGTGAGAGAGGTGAGCAGAAAGAGGGATACGAAATCTGCTGTATTGCTATCTAAGAATGGTAGAATGGAGTCTCAGAGAAAGAAATCAAATAATGACTATTTTTCAGGGTGTTCGGTTTCATTTATGATTACTAGACCAAAAAAAAAACAACACACAGTCCTAGATTACTCTTGTGAAAATAGAAACCAGCACTTATCTAGAGGTGACACGGAGTCCCACCCATGAAGTATCTGGGGAGATATATCACTGAAACAGAACTGCTATCTGCAAACAGCAGTAGTTCTGTCTTTCAAAAGAGTTGAATCAGAGGAATTCGTATTTTAAAAGCAAGCATGATGCATACTTGCATGTCAAAATATGAAACCAATGTGATTTGCAATTTAAAAATGTTTTGAATAATTTATGTTAACTGTTACATAAATTAGGGGAACATGTACACAAACCTTCTGAATGTTAATGTTATCAGATTTGTTTTTTTTAAAGCTTATCAGGATTGGAATGGTGGTCTGAAATGCTGGTAAAGCAATTTTTTAAAACAAATTCACACCTTCATATACCTAGCTGGATCTGTCTGCAATCTTAAAGCAAAGCTCATGGGCTTCTTGCTAGGCAGACAAAATATATGAAAAGTCAAAGCACTTAAGCAGGAAATCCAAAAGTTTATTTTATTATTAAAAGAAGAATTAGAGGACAAATTGTCCTGCAAAAGAAAAAAAAATCTTCAGATTTTTTTTTTAAATTTACTTTTATATGCCACCCTTCTCCGGAGACTCAGGGTGGCTTACAGTCTATGGAGCACTATGCTAAGTGCTCGGCAATAGCCTTCATTCCATTGTATATGCCTGCTTATTACTAGGGCTTCCTCCCCCCCAAGAGGCATTTTTACAAAGTCAGCTTATTGCCCCCAACAATCTTGGGTCCTCAATTTACCTATCCCGAGAGGATGGAAGACTGAGTCAACCTTGAGCCTGATGGGATTCGAACCTGCACTAATTGCAGGCAGCTTGCACTAAATGCTAGATGATTAACAGCCTGCACTACCAAGGCCCTTCTTATTCATTTTGTTATAGAGTAATATTTGCTCATCTTTATAGAACACTTCACTCTCTCTACATGGGGCTTCCCTTGAAGTGCACCCGGAGGCTCCAGCTGGTGCAGAATGTGACCGCACGGGTGGTGTTGGGGGCTCCTCGGGGCTCCCATGTTACACCGCTCTTGCGTGAGCTGCATTGGCTCCCGGTGGTCCACCGGGTGCACTTCAAGGTCTTGGTTACCATCTTTAAAGCGCTCCATGGCTAGGGACCAGGATATTTGCGGGACCGCCTCCTGCCATTATCAGCCTCCCATCGGCCAGTACGCTCCCATAGAGTCGGCCTCCTTGGGGTGCCGCCGGCTGGATGGATGGCGACCCCAAAGGTGCGGGCCTTCTCGTTGGGGGCACCCTCCCTCTGGAACGAATTACCCCCAGAGATGAGGATCATCCCTGATCTCCTGACCTTCCGGCCCGCATTGAAAACTTACTTATTTCATCAAGCTGGTCTGGCCTAGGGGTTTTTAGGGGTTTTTAGGATTTTAATCTGGTTTTTATCTAGTTTGGCTTTTAAACTTCTTATAAATTTCAGCCTTTTATGTTTAGTTTTTTAACTGTTCTTAATTTTGTATTATCCTCTGTATTTTAATTTGGCTGCGCACCGCCCTGTCAGGGAAATAGGGTGGTATATAAGTACAATGAATAAATAAATAAATAAACACTTTCAGAACATATTTTTTTTCTGAAAAGGGAATTAATAAAGGAGAATATATGTAGCTTGGGGTTGAAATGAGCTTTTCTGAGCTTGTTTGTTTTCTTGCAGAAGTTTCATTAACCAAACTAGGTAACATCATCAGTGCTAGTCACAATGATAATGATATCTAGTTTGGATAATGAAATGTCTGCAAGAAAACAAGCAAAATCAGAGCGCACCAATTCTCAAGAAGGGAATTGATTTTCAGAACAAATTTGGCCCAAAGATCATATTGATAGTATCCCTTATTCCAAATTATCCTCATTTTAGACACCTTCTCTTACACACTTTTAAACAAATATGAGCAAATTAGTCTGGAGAATAAATCATGGTAACTTGCAGCCAACTTGAATGGCATGACATAAAATTCTAAAGCTCTGGTCCTGTAATGAGAATAACAACTAAATATATCTGGTTGGAATAGAGATTAAAAAATGGACAATTTGGTTAACAAAATAATGGATTAATAACAATCCAGAAAATAGGAGGTCCCACATAATTCAATGGCTCTGATTGGGATAAAGTAGTAAATGTCAAATTTGACTAAAAAACAGCTAATCGTTGATTGCACTTACTTTGATGGCAAACAAGCTGAGACCATGCCAAGCATTATCTTTTTTCTAAAACATTTGGAATTCGCTTATTTTTGTTCATGAGTATTGAATAATCATTTTTTAGTTAGTGTATAAATAGGCTTCATAAATATATGGACATCTTTTTCATATAAATCTTTTGGACAACTGTCTATTGTTTTATCACTATGACCTCTATGGCACTTCAATCTATCTGACTGTAAGCAGCTTACAAAAGTCACCCAGTACAATTAGCACATCAAAACATAGCAACTACAGCATAACAATAGTTATGACTTCATTGTATTCATATCATCATTTATAACCCATAGGATGAGCATTCTAGCAACTCATACAGTACTAATTGTCTTTAAAGTGTCTCTAAAAACAGCTTTCTGAATACCTTCAAGGAAAGGGCAAAATTTACATGCATAGATAAATTGTTGCAGAAGACAGGGGTCTTTAAAAAATGTTCTAGGATTCATCTATCACATTTCCTGTATGCAGGACCTTTCAATGTGCACTCTCTGATTCCACATATTGATTAAGGAAATTGTTCCTGGAGCAGACACTCTTGAACCTAATTAGTCTCAGTCATTTAATGATTTATAGGGATAACCTTGAATTGTACCCTGGAACAAACTGGTAGCTAATTCAGCTCCTGTAATAACAGCATAATATGAACAAGTTGACTCATTAACAAACAGGCAACCATGTTCTGCATTAATTGACCTTTCCAGATGGTCTTCAAGGGCAATCCCAAGAAGAGCAATTGCAATCCTCCAGTTAAGAGGTAGCATGGGAATGAGTGATCATTTTCAACTGTTTCTGTTCCAAAAAAGTTTGCAACTGACTCATCAGCCAAGGCCAGGGAAAGAACCTGCCCACTGGTTTCACCTGCTGTTCAAGCAGAAGCTATGAGTGATATCTTTGGATTGCAAGCCTGTTCTTCAAGAGGGACTATCTACAAACAAAGTTGAAGCCATCCTAAAACCAGCCAGCCTCTAAATCAAATCCATATTACCTGAACTGACCCTGTCTATATTTTTCCCCTAAGACCCCAACACCTTCAGATACTACATTAAGACTTCTACTACATACCCCATCCACTCCAGGTGGAGACATCATGTGCATTTATGATATACCCTATGCAAGAAATTCCAATCCTCAATGAAGGTAGCAACTATTTAAGGCAGGAGAAATTATAGATTATAATATATATTCTTGGTCCTCCGGTCATCTGGAGCCCAGAGAGAAAGCTGAACCTAAAAAAACTGCCAGCTATGTACTAATGAAGAATACCTGAAGAAAAACTGTGTTGATAAAATACGTACATTTAGGGAGAAAGTGCATGGATATAGTAATATGCATCTTTCAAATAATTTCTATTTTGTTGAATCTTATTATGTCTTTGGAAATCTCAGAAGGGATGCCTTCCTTTCATCAATGGTTTGCTGAAATGCTCTTCTGAAGTAACTCTTTGAAGCACAGTGTCCCATTTTTAAAGTTAGGGGAGAAACATTGTCAGAAGAGTGATAAAATGTCTTACAATCATTCACAAAGGTTTCTGCAGATCTTCTGATACTACTGGTATCAAATTCAGGATGCTGATCAAGACAGGTCATTCACGTTCTGCCTCACCGCTTTGCTGAAATGTTGTTTCTTGTTGTCAGGCTGAATCAGGTGCAGTTGGCATAGACTTATAACTTAGGTTTTAATACTTAAGTCTTCAGAATTCTGTAATGAATGACAGATTTGTCATGTGGTCTAGTCATGTTGACACTGGGATTTTTTCATACATTACAGAGAGTTATGCAGGTTCCCATGAAGGAAGCCCATACATTTCAGTATGCAATATTGCTGCTTTTTTGCTTCATACACAGTATATAACCAGAACTAGAATTCCTTATATATATTTTTTTCTTTCCCTCATGGTTAGTGGTTGGCTGAAGCCATTTATTATCAGTCAACTGTGTTTACTCTTTTTAAATCATAGTGACAACAGAAACTACCCAAATGACCCTGATCAAAAATACCCTGGTGATTTTGGCCTGATAACATGCACACAGGTTGGCAAAAGGGGTTTGAATGGCTCTTAAAGGTAACCATCCTTACGTGTGATTTGTTTACTTGTAATTAGTGTGTGTATATAAAAGGTCAATGAATTCTTGGGCTACTGACAGACTCTTGCACCTTTCATCCAGTGCTATACTGATGTTTCTGGCTTCTGAGTCATGGGGAAAGCAAAAGAATTGTCAAAGGATCTCAGGGAAAAGTTAGTTAAACTGTATAAAACAGGAAAGGGATATAAAAAGATATCCAAGGAATTGAGAATGCCAATCAGCAGTGTTCAAACACTAATCAAGAAGTGCAAAATGAGGGGTTCTGTTGAAACCAAATCACAGTCAGGTAGACCAACTAAAATTTCAGCCACAATAGCCAGGAAAATTGTTCGAGATGCAAAGAAAAACCCACAAATAACTTCAGGTGAAATACAGGACTCTCTGAAAACATGTGATGTGGCTGCTTCAAGATGCACAATAAGGAGGCACTGGAAAAAAGATGGGCTGCATGGTCGAGTTGCCAGAAGAAAGCTATTACTATGCAAATGCCACAAAGTATCCCACTTACAATACACCAAACAGTACAGACACAAGCCTCAAACCTTCTGGCACAAAGTCATTTGGAGGGATGAGACCAAAATTGAGCTTTCTGGTCACAATCATAAGCGCTACATTTGGAGAGGAGTGAACAAGGCCTGTGATGAAAAGTACACCATTCCTACTATGAAACACGGAGGTGGATTGCTGATGTTTTGGGGATGTGTGAGTTACAAAGGCACAGGAAATTTGGTCAGAATTGATGGCAAGATGAATGCAGTATATTATCAACAGATACTGGAAGAAAATTTATATTTATCAGTCTGGAAGCTGTGCATAGGACATACTTGGATATTCCAACAGGACAATGATCCTAAACACAAGGCCAAGTCGTCCTGTCATTGGCTACAGCAGACTAAAGTGAAGGTTCTGGAATGGCCATCTCAGTCTCCTGACCTCAATATCATTGAGCCACTCTGGGGAGATCTCAAACATGCAGTTCATGCAAGACAGCCCAAGAATTTACAGGAACTGGAGGCTTTTTGTCAGGAAGAATGGCTAGCTTTACCATCTGAGAAGATAAAGAGACACATCCACACATACCACAAAAGACTTCAAGCTGTCATTAATGTTAAAGGGGGCAATACACTGTATTAACAACTGGGTTATGTAACATTTGATCAGGGTCATTTGGGTAGTATATGTTGTCATTATGATTTAAAAAGAGTAAACACAGTTGATTGATAATAAATGGCTTCAGCCAACCACTAACCATGAGTGAAAGAAAAGTTTTTGTGTTATCATTCATATTCTCTCTCTCTCTTTCTCTCTCTCTCTCTCTGTGTGTGTGTGTGTGTGTGTGTGTGTGTATTACATATATTACATTCAGTGAGAAAAAGACAGGTGCATTCAGTATACATAATTTCATAAGTAGAAGCATTGCATAGAGTAATTTTGAAACTATTATAAATGTTAGAATTGAAGATTATGTTGTGACAAGTTTGAGTATTGGAATTCAGGATTTAGAGATATAACCACAGCTTTTACATCCATTTGCAATAAGAACATAAAAACCAACATTCTGTTTTTATCCATAGAGACCCTGGAGAAGGGAATTAAGTTAACATGCCTCCTCTATTTTCTGCTCCATAGTAACTAGCATTATTCAGAGTTAAATAGTCTCAATAGAAATCCTTCGGGGCATCTGTTTATTTCTCCCATTATGAATGCTGTTGGTTTATTCTTTTCCTACCCTCTGTTTCTTGTCTTCCTGAGACAGCTTTCATTTATTCGATCAGTCCAGCTTACTGAACCCTGAATGAACTGTGCAGAAGCTGCCCGGAAATCATTCTCAAAGAAAGGGATTTTGTAGCAGGAATGATCTTTCCAAGAAAATAAAGTTAGGCCCTACAGTCTGACCAATTTCTCTTCAAGCGGTTTGAAAACATTTCTTTTTCTTCTTCATGGATTTCTTATTGAATGGGATTGAAAGTTCCAGGGCTGCTGACCTTCATCTAACATTACTGAATTTGCAGAATATTAACTTATTTCAAATTTGGGAAATGATGAATTTGTGTCTTTTATTATTAAATAGCGTAAGGAAGTTTTTTATTTAGACATTATACAAGGAAAAATACCATTTTGTTTGTTTGTTGTTTTGTTGTTTACAACTGGATATTTAAGATGAATCCCCAGAAAAGCCGACTGTAAGCCTCATTTGGATCTAAACTGAACGTTCATTTTATAGAGTTTGGTGATTTTGTGCAATGATTTTGCCCATT
The DNA here is from genome assembly GCA_023653725.1 of Bungarus multicinctus. Taxonomy (NCBI): domain Eukaryota; kingdom Metazoa; phylum Chordata; class Lepidosauria; order Squamata; family Elapidae; genus Bungarus; species Bungarus multicinctus. Next base: position 64,027,912 of record CM042836.1, on the reverse strand, counting down.
TGCGATATCCATGAATCATGTGTTAAGTCTCCTGTTTTCCATCTTCAGGGATTTTATGATTGGTTGCTTATCCTTCTTAGAAACTGTCACATTTTTACTGGGAGGAACAAACTTCTAAACCTCTGTGGTAAATTGTCCTATGTGTTGTTGAATAAGGACCATTTTCAATTGCAAATAACAAAACTGCTACTGATATTAACGCAGCAGCAAACAAACAACAGCAGCCTGTTTACCGCAGGCCTTAAGTCGCAAAGGCGACTGTAACCATATCTTAAAGATGCAGTAGCATTCTTCTCAAGGATAACATTTACGTTCTGTTCTCAGGAGATAAAAATGGGCAGGATGTGGCAGTTAAAACTGCAGAGACAGTCAATGGCTACTTTCTAATAATATTTTTATCCTGCTTCCCCCCCCCCCCCCAAGGTGATGAACATACCAATACCCCTTCCTCTTCCTGTTTTTCACAGGACAACAACCCTATGAGGATGGTTAGGCTGAGAGAGTAATTACTCAAAATTACCTAGCCTGTTTTTCATGCCTAAAGGACTAGAATTCACATTCTCCTAGGCCAACACTTTAACATCAAACTGACTATTTGTGTCTTTGTCAAAAGTACAAAGATAGATGAAGATCCATTGCTTTTCCCAGCAAGTGACTACTAATTAAGAGATGCACAAAGTAAAACTGTATTACTTAATCTGATGGGATACTATCAACTACAAACTACACAAGTCTGATGGGAGCTACAAACTACACAAGAAGGAAGGAAGGAAGGAAGGAAGGAAGGAAGGAAGGAAGGAAGGAAGGAAGGAAGGAAGGAAGGAAGGAAGGAAGGAAGGAAGGAAGGAAGGAACTACAAAATACACAAGAATCATTTGGAAGATGAAAATTATGTTTCTCTTTCCACAAAGGGAAAGGGCAGGGATGGAGGGAGGAAGGAAGAAAGGAAGGATTACAATCTACATAGGAATCACTTGGACTCTATGGTGTATAGATGAAAATTATGTTTTTCTTTCAACATCAGTAACTAATGTGTTCAACTTGTTTCTGTAACAATGCATGGTAGAAAAGATAGACGCAGATGAGTTAAACAGAAATGCAAAGAGAAATTGAATGGTCATTATGCAATGCAGCAAAGTGACCTCATATGTTTAGAATTGATAGCTGAATATATAATTGCATAGCAACTTTAACATTCCTGTTTTGCTGCAACAGCTAAGGCTGATTAACTTCAATTGAACCTAGACCAAAGTAAAGTTTCAAAAGGGTAGTTTTAAAGTGCAAAGGGCTAAAAATGCTAGAGAACACATTTCAGCTGTAGATCCCAGGAACCAGAGGATAGTGAATGCCTAAAACTAAAATCTGACCCATAAAGTGGGTCAGCTTTCTGAATGCTTGGAAGAACTTTTTTTAAAAAATAATCTATGGCTTCAGTCTTATGTACCATATAGTTGCTGACTTATTTGGATGGGGTGAAATTTTGAAATTGGCTGTTATTCATTGCAGGAAGTATATTTTTAGAGGTAGCTTATAGATACCAAGAAAAAGGTAAGGATCCAGGTAAATTTTTTTTTTTAAAGTATATATTTGGTGGGATTATGAAAAATTCAGAAAAAAATCCTAACTTTCTATCCATTCCTATAATTGTTTTTAAAAATAATGCAAAATTATCTTAAAAACAACAAAACACAAACTGTTATAAAGCTTGAAAATTAGCTGGATGTGAAGACTAACTTATCTTTTTCATAACATGTCATACATTTGAATAACTGGGTCCATGGCAACAGTTTCTTCTAAGTTTCTTCTGCACAGTCACCCTGACATTATAGCTTATTATTAGCTATACAGTATGCCCCAGAGGCTAAACAAAAAGCATAATTGACTAGCTCCTTTGTGTTAATTATTGTTATAAAAGAAGAACCAAGTAAATGCCAAATCATCCCTCAGAAGGAGAGATAGCAAAATGGCACATATTTATTTCACATTAGAGTCCAGAAGTGATTCAGATAGGTTCATTTTGAAATGCTGACTAATTAGTCTGCTATATTTGTATCTGGCTTTTCTATTAGTTCCCTAGGAAGGGTCCCATCATATTACCTGTCCTATGGAAGACTATTTCTCCCAGGATCTGCATGGGCCTGACCATGCTGGATTTCCATAAAACCTTAAAAATCTGACTCTTTCCCCTAATACTTAATCTAGGATGTTAAGTGAATGTGATTCACATGATTTATATGCTGGAAGTTTTTTAAAAAAATTTATACTTCACTGCCTTTGTACTGCATTGATGGCTGTTCTAGTTACTTTATTTATGTTTGTTGGTACTTTAAATTGTTCTTCTGTCTAGTTATATAGTAACTCCAGATAGGTGCAGAAGAGGTATTCAGCAGGTTCTGACCAGTTCTGGAGAACCGGTAGCGGAAATTTTGAATAGTTCAGAGAACTGGTAAATACAACCTCTGGCTGCCCCTGCCCCCATCTATTCTCTGCTTCCCGAGTTTCAGCTGATCAGCTGGGTCTTCTTTTGTTGCCCTGCACAGGAGAACGGAGCTGGAAAGCAGGTTAGTGAGATGGGGAGGGAATGAGATTTTGCATTAACTTTCCCCCAGGAGTGGAGAGGAAATAGAGATTTTACAGTATCCTTCCTCTGCCACACCCACCAAGCCATGCCCACGAAGCCACACCACACCCACAGAACCAGTAGTAAAAAAAAATTGAATCCCACCACTGGATAGGTGGCCATGTAAGTCTTTTTAAAAAAACACAAAAAAATTCCTTCAGATTACTGATTCCACACTGGAATGCAGAACTATGGAATGGCTTGTTCAACTTTCTGTCTGAAGCAAGGCAAAGGGTGTCCTCTCATCTCCTGTAATGAAGTCTGGTTGCTTTTTATTTATGGAACACAGGTAAGGTGTTCATCCTAGGGAACAAAACATTCGGGGTTGCCCATCTGTATTTTATCATTCAGATATGGAGTTTCCAGCTATAGTTTAAATTTCTGCTTGTGCAGGAAAAAAAAACCTGTAAAAACAAAGGCACAATGCAACATCTAAAATAAACCATTGTTTTTCAGGAGATGCCTTGCAGCTCAATCGCCCAAAAGACCATCCAATATAAATTCATTGATTAAAGTTACACGATAAAATATATTGTGTCTGCCAATTGCTCCTCTGATTACCACTCATTCTACCCCTTATTTTTAAGCTTCATAAATTAGAGTAATAATAACAATGGCAAATTACTTTGCACTTATTTGTGCCAGGGATATTTTCATGTTTGAACTAATTGCTGTCTAATTTAGGGATGCTAATGAGTACAAATTATTAATAACTTAATTTAATGTCTTGTTACAGATGTTGATGTCAGAGAGGAAGGACTTAGAAAACACTAAAGTAAGGGTGCAACCTATTAAGGAAACTCCAAATTCTATTCTTCAGTGGGTTTCATTTGTGTTCAAGCTCTTGATGGATTGCACTAAATTATTTCATAACATAAATACAGAGCTCACATTCAGATAGTGCTTTTAAGGCAAATCAGAATTGAGGATTTCCTATAAGTTATTCTTATTGCAAGAAGAAAAATAACACAAGGAGATAAGAAATGCTACCTGTCTCACACACCGGATTTCCCATGTCTTTTCTCACCAGGCTCCTCAGATGTGCAAGGACAATTTCAACTGAATAAATGTAGTGCAGATGCAAATGTTTTCCTAATGCCAGGCGTTTTGCCAAGCGCAGTATGATCCCATATTATTAGAACTGCAGAGAAGGAATGAATACCTTTGTGTTACAGGGATGTTTAGAAACACTGACTGTGTCCTAGCCAAGCAGAAAAATGTTGAGGGTAACAACATTGGAAGACAAAGTTCAAATAAATGGATTGAGACTTCCAAGTAGAAACAATCTAAAGTGGAAACCATTTAAAGTAGAAAGCATCAATGTGTATTTTTTGTTGACTGATACAATAGTAGCTATTAGATTATAATATAATTTGATAAAGTAAGGCAATATGCACAGGAAACATTTCACATGTTATGGTTATGATTATGATTACTTGTGCTGGCCTCAATGGCCTGCTTCCACATATCAGTTATATATAATAACAATAAGAATAACAATAACAGGAAATTATTACTCCAACTTTCGATTGTAAGCTCCATAGAGATATTTTATTTATTTATGTATGATATTTAAGAACTGCTCATCTCCCTCACAGAGGGACTTGGGTGGTGTACAATAAAATATTACAAGCACAAAAAACAGTCTGTAAAATTTAAAAGAGGCAAGGAATGATAGAAATTGATTAAGGATGAGAAGGGAGGCTTTCAGGATATAACCGGTGATGGCTGTGTGCTCATGTGTGTCTCAAGCAAAGAGACAGAGCCATGTTTTTATGCCTTTATGGAAGGACAAGAGAATGGGATCACCTTGGTGCTTTCGGCTTTGTACTTGTGCGAGCAAAGCGTGATCTGAGCTGCTATCTCCCTATATATACTGGTGGGGGGGTTGGCTGTGTTGTCATTTCTTGATTGGTTGATGGAATTGATGTTTGTAGATTGGCTGGCTTTTTCTTAAGAACATGTGTGGCTGAGGTATTGGCTGTGTGTCTATCAGCCTCCTATATTGTAACGACTTGGGTAATGGGCTGTGTGATGACCATCTGAGTTCTATTGTTTTGACATTCTGGGTCTTGTGCTGTAATCTTCTGGGTCGTAACAAACTGGGTAATGGACTGTGTGATGACCTTCTGAGTTCTAATGTTGTGGCATCCTGGGTCTTGTGCTGTAATATCCTGGGTCGTAATGACCTGGGTAATGGGCTGTGTGATGATCTTTTGAGTTCTAATGTTGTGACATCCTGGGTCTTGTATTGTAATCTCCTGGGTTGTTGGCTGTGTTGCAACATCATGAGGATTTTTGGTGTAGCCTCCTGAGTTCTGTGATGTGATATCCTGAGTGGCTGGCTGTGATGTGATGTTCCAGGTTTTGTTTTGGCTCCGAGTTTGAGGCCTGGCTCTGTGTTCATGGCATGTGTCAGTTTGCTTGGTTTGGGGGTCGGGGTGTGTGGTAGCTGGTGATGCAGCTGTGGTCTGTTTCTGGACGGTGGTTGCCTTTTATCTATGGGGTGGATTTGGGTTTGAGTCTGGTGAGGGACATTGGTGGTGGTGTCATGTGTTGTTTTGGGTCCGGGATTGGTTTTCGTGGCTGGGACTCGTTTGTTGATAAGGGCTAGTTTCCAAATGTCTGGTAGGTGAGAGGCATTGTCTTGTTATGGGGGTGTTTCTCTATTTCAATGGCTTCTCTGATTATTCTCTTGTTGAAGTGTTCAGTATTGGAGATTAATTTGGTTCCCCCAAAATTAATTTCATGTCCTGTGGCATTAAGGTGCTGGAAAAGGGAGGAAGAATTTTCTTCTTTTCTGACTGCGTTCTTGTGTTCTGCGATGTGTGAATTTATTCTCCTGTTGGTTTGTCCAATGTATGTGGCTGGGCAATTGTTGCAAGGTATTTCATAAACTCCTTGGTTTTCTAGCTGGATCTTGTCTTCGGGGTTTGTTAGGATGTTGGCTATTTTTTGGTCAGTACCGAAGGCTGTCCTGATATGGTGTTTGTGGAAAATTTTGCTGATTTTACCTGTGGTACCTTTGATGTAGGGGAGGAGGACGATACCATTGTCCTGTTCTGTGTCTGTTTCTAGGGCGTGTCTCCTTAAGGATTAGGTCGGTAATTGTGTCTCTTTGGAATCCATTGGAAATGAATATGTTAGTGAGGGTGTGCAATTCTGTTCTTAGGTGGTCTTTGTCAGCTACGCGTTTGGTTCTGGAGATGAGGGTCTTGGCTATGGAGTTGATCTGTGCAGGGTGGTGATGGGATTGTGCGTTTAAGTAGCAGTTGGTATGTGTTTTCTTCCGGTGGATGGTATGTCCTAGGGAGCCATTGGGTTTTTTGTAAATAAGGACGTCCAGAAAGGGAAGTTTGTTGTTGGCTTTTGTTTCCATGGTGAATTGTATTTTGGGGTGTGAGGATGTGTGAGGAAATTGTCCAGTTTTTCTTTCCCATGTGGCCAAATTATGAAAGTGTCATCTATATATCTAAGCCAGAGTTTGGGTTTGTGTTCAGATTTGTCTAGAACATTGGTTTCAAAGTGTTCCATGTATAGGTTAGTGATGACAGGTGAGAAGGGTGATCCCACAGGTGCTCCTTCTATCTGTTTGTATCTTTGTACATTGTGGATGAAGTATGTGTTGGTTAGGCAGTGATTAGTCAGATCTAGGATGTGCTTAGGGGGGCTGTATTTGTTATACTTGTGAGCTTCAATGTCATATCGCTCTTCACCTATTAAAGAAGCCTTGACAGCCATCCAAAACAAATACAACAAATATGGAGACAGTTCCATAGATAAGATGGTCCCATGCCGTGTAGCACTTAAATGTCATAACCATCACCTTGAATTGGAGCCAGAAGTGGACTGGCACTCAATGCAGCTTGTGCATCAGAAGTGTTAAATGTGATATTCTTGGATGGCCAAGATTGCCCATGTGACCACCTTTATTGCCAGCTGAAGCTACCTTACTTTTCCAGGGAAAATAATAACTTTTAATTTTAATTTAATTTAATTTCACAGAAAATTAGTCCTATTCACCAGGAAGGAAACAGAATGAGGCCATTGGGTAGCCAAAAACAACCCGAGTTAGTCCATGAGGTACATAATTTCAGCAACTAGTGGCTAAGAAGCTTGAAGTTAAAGTTGGAGTGCTTTTGAGTGTTGTGCACTTTTGCACAATTAAAAATTGAAAATGAACTGCTATCTCAAGACCAGGAAAATAAACTGAATCATTTCAAGGGTTTGGAATAAAGGATTTTTTTTAATGACAATGAATATAGTCATATATGCCTGGAAAATAAATGTTTGGTGGTATTTTAATCATGTTGCTTTTTAAAATTCCTTGGAAGCTTCACATGCTCAATAGCTAAATAAGTGAAGGGCATAAATTATGCGCCATGTTTAGTTATTGTTGACATTGGCTTTCCATACATATGTAAGTAAAATTCTAAATTGCGAGCCTTGCAGAACTTTTAAAATTAATATCAAGAGCTGACCATGCTTCACATTAATCTAGAGAGTTTTTCAGGGCCACCAAGTACTGGTGTTCATCCTTCCAATCTTATAGACTCATCATCTAGGTTTCAGGCATCAATGTCCCTGGTTTTTGTAAATCAGTTAGTTAATGCTGGTATATTGTGTTTCTGTGCAGATGCTTAGTATCATTATCATATTCTTGTTTGAATTATGTTTTATATTTTATTAATATGCACTTTTTCATTACTGTACATAGATATATGCTGATAGAGCTTTTAATTTTCAATTTTGAAAATTGTTAGGTATTTGAGATTTTCTTTAGGAACCAGGATGATTAGGGGACTGGAAACTAAAACATATGAAGAACAGTTATGGGAACTGGACATGGCCAGTCTAGTGAAGAGAAGGGCCAGGGGAGACATGATAGCAGTTTTCCAATATTTGAGGGGCTGCCACAGGGGTCAAGCTATTTTCTAAAGCGCCTGAAGGTCAGACAAGGAATAATGGATAGAAACTGAACAAGGAGAGATTTAACCTGGAAATAAGGAGAAACTTTCTGACAGTGAGAACAATCAACCAATGGAATAGCTTGCCCTTGGAAGTTGTGGGAGCATCATCATTTGAGATTTTTAAAAAGAGATTGGACTCCCATCTGTCAGGAATGGTGTAGGGTCTCCTGCTTGGGGATTGGACTAGATGACCTACAAGGTCCCTTCCAACTCTGATTATCTTTTATCTGTCATCAAATGAGCTTGAACATCTGAAATATACTCCAGATTTTTGCATCTAATCATTTACAATATATTATAGTAGCAGTAACAACATAATTAGTCTTTGAGCCGATGAATCTCACAATTTGATGGTTTTAGATGGAAAAATCTTTGAGGTGACTTGGGAAGAGCTTCATGTGTCTCTGAAGTCCCTGAAGTCCAGAGATACGTATACGAACATATTAAATTATTCAATGTCATGTGTACTTGTTTTCCAGACCCCCATCATGGTTTATTCTTAGAGTAAGATTTACTACTGAGAAACTTCATCTCTTCCCATAGGACCATTGAAAATGTTTGACTTCCAAATAGTTAATTTAAGATATCTTTTGAAGAAGTACAATTATCCATTATAGTGGCTAGATAAAAATTGATTTAGCTCCAGAGATTTGCCCTTAACCAAAGAAGGCATTTTCTGGAGGAGATGCAGAGATGTTCCATCTTATTACAGAAATAAGTGGTCCTCATTTGCTGAGGAGATTCTTAATCTGAGCATTGTTTATAGCTGTCAGGGAGGAATATGTAGCAGTGCAAAGATGTTTAATGACTGTCTTAATTTTTGTTTGTCAGTTTTCCCGAGGGCTCACTTTCTAAGCTGACGAGGATAATATTCAGGCACATTTATTGCTCTTCTCTCCCAAAAATCTCCATCACACTGTTTTAATTATGAACATTGGTCATTCAGAGGTGACATGTTCAGTTATCCTTTAAAGGTATCAGCATTTGTAACTCTGTTCTGTGCTTTATAAAGAATTTTAAATTTCTTAATATATTTTTAAATGGTCTCCCCCATCACCTCCTACTCATTTCTAATTGTTTTTTTTTAATCCAATCTGATTTCCTTCACCTCTCATCAGCATTTTTGCACCATTCCTCTGTATATTCAGTTTTATTTCTTCATTATTCCTTAAAATGAGATGTTCAACTGATTTGCCTGTGGGAAGGTTGCTACTGTTTTTGTTTTTAAAATAATAGCACTGATGGTGTTTGAGTTTGATCAGATATTAAATTGGTTAAGTTGGTCTGTTCAGCAATAATTAAGCAACAATGGGTGGTACTTTACTGTTAATTCCTGCTCCTTAGATTAAGAGTGGCCAAGGTGGTTTTTTTTGGGGGGGGTTGAGATATGGAAAAATTGTGGCTGAAGAATATTATTTGCTTAGCCTCTAAGGCCACAGTGGCTATGATGAGCAGAGCTAGAATTTTCAAGTTCCTTTTTTGCCAGATGGATCTTGTTAAAATAAAGGCATTAACCCTATTGTTGGCATAACACATCTATTGTATTCCATTTTCCCATGTAAAACAACTACAGATCTGTTATTCTATGACCCTTTAATCACTTTTTATAGGGGTGGAGTCATGGTGACTTAATAGAGCTGAGTGTTTACTGGCTGGATGCCCTTCCTAATGCCTACACAGAGTTTGCAGTACATATTTTCTCTTTTGTGCCCTGGTAAAGATTTGTTGCTGCCTTTGATTGAACTCTCAACCTTCTGACTTCTAGACCACTACACTGCACATTTGTTATTCTGCAATATCAGATAGAAAAGAGAGAGAGGGGAAAGAGAAAGAAAGAGATCATTGGCTGGTTACAATCCCAATTGTGGATCTCTCCACTGACTTCGAGCTGCAAATTCATTCCCAACTGAATATCTTTCTATATTTTCCTTCAGATCTGGACTTATGATTGGCACAGAAATTGGGAATAACTGCATATATTTGGCTATATGTTTAGTATTCATTGTATGGGAAGACAGGAGACAGATCATAAATGTTGAAATGTGATGATGTGAAAGGACAACTTCACTTGTCTCGACAGGGTTATTTTCATTTTTGTTACAATTCAACCAATGTTTCACTGAAACATTCAACATACTGAAATTCTGATAAAACCAGTATTAATCTATACTATTCAGAAAGTTTTCTGAATTGAATACAATAGTAGAAGCGATTAGTCAGGCAAATTTATTTGTTTGTTTATATCCCACCTTTATTATTTTTACAAATAACTCAAGCTGGCACCTTCCTCCTCCTGTTTTTCCCACAACAATCCAAACACCTGTTTCTTTACTGTTTTTCATTATTTCCATATTTGGCATGGGTGGCTACTGGTATAAAAATGAATGGAGTTTTGATTAAGATGAAGCACAAGTAGGAGTTAATATTCAGACAGAGGTCAATCGTAGTGGACCTGGAGAACTAAGGCAATCTGCTTTAGAGAATTGTAGGTGAGATAGTAAACTACTAAGACATTTCAGTAGTTAGCAGTCTACAAACAGCAAATAAATAATGTAAATAAATAAAGTCATGTGAGATATGTTTTTGAAAAATTAAGATTGTGTAAATCCACCATCCGAACAGCCCTGAGATGTTATCTCGATTGGATAACATCACCTCATCAAATTATTTTGTTTTAGTAAGTATCTCTAACAAAAGGCTCAACCAGACAGCAGCACTTAACATACAGTGTGAGGTCCCTTTCAGGGAGTCATCAAAGTCAAATAAATATTTTTAAATTTCTCAGTTTTAATTTCTAATACAATAAATATTGATAGATATAGCCCACATAAACTAAAACTCTTGGCAGTCCTGACTCATTTTCAGTAATGTACATTAAAATAGGGGTAATGCAAACCAAATGTTTGAGAATCAGTGAATTAGACCATTTTGATTTCACTGCACTATTCAATCCAATGGCAAGGGGCCATGTACACACAGTGGATAAAGCCCAGAATGAAATGAAGTGGACAACCCTAATTCAATTCTACAATTTGCTTTTGTGGGATGTATTGATCAAAGCTTCAATTTGAAGTGTGCCTTCAAAACCTTCGTTACCCATAATAGAAAGGCTGTTTCAAAGTCCTAGAACAGCATTAAAATAAATCAGCTAAGGACTTCATTCCAAGCCTCCACAGAAATGACTCACTCCATATGCCTGCCCATTTTTGGTGGCAGGAATTTCCAGAATTTAGGGAGATGGAATAAATTGATATGCAAATACAATAAAATATTCTTTTCTGAATGATAAGCTGCTTTTTCACCAAGTTCTTCCTCCTAATACAATTGGTAATGCAGTCAATGCATGGAGCAGAACACCAAAATTGGAATGTTCTCAAAATGGATGGCATTGTTAAATTGCTAGAAAGCCACACATTCTAGTCATTGGTATGTAAGTTTATGTATTAGTTATAAAGTTCATTGGAAACCTTTAAACTAGTATCTCTCTCACATACATACACATATACATATATTTTCACATATACACAATTTATTTATTTATTTATTTATTTATTTATTTATTTATTTATTTATTTATTTATTTATTTATTTTTAGGTTTTATATACCGCCCTTCTCCCGAAGGACTCAGGGCGGTGAACAGCCAACTAAAATACATATAGACAAATATAAATTATTAAAAAAGAATTAAATCCTAGGCTGTCCCTATAAAAATCTAAAAACCCCCAATTAAAATAAATTAAAACTTTGTACCCCATCCCAACTAATCTAAAAACCCCATTTAAAAATCCCATTTGAGTCAACTCAGGCCGGCCTGCTCGAAGAGCCAGGTCTTCAGGTCACGTCTGAAGGCCCTCAGGTCACTGGTCATTCGTAGTCCAGGGGGCATCCCGTTCCAAAGGGTGGGTGCCCCCACAGAGAAGGCCCTGTTCCTCGGGGTCACCAGGCGGCACATAGAAGGCGTCGGGACCCGGAGGAGACCCTCTCTGTGGGAACGCACTGGTCGGTGGGAGACTACTGGCAGAATGCGGTCTTGTAAGTATACTGGTCTGATGCCATGGAGCGCTTTAAAGACCAAAACCAGTACTTTAAAGCGAACCCGGAAGGCCACCGGCAACCAATGCAGCTCGCGCAGGAGGGGCGTCACGTGGAAGTATCTCGACGCCCCCATAACTACCCGCGCGGCTGCATTTTGTACCAGTTGAAGCCTCCGGGTGCTCCCCGCAGGGAGCCCCATGTAGAGGGCATTACAGTAGTCCAGACGGGAGGAGACCAGGGCATGAGTGACTGTGCGTAAGGCGTCCCGATCAAGAAAGGGCCGCATCTGGCGTATCAGGCGAATCTGATAAAAAGCCCCCCTGGAGACAGCCGTAATATTATCTTCCAAAGACAGCCGTACATCCAGGAGGACACCAAGATTGCGGGCCCCTTCTGTGGGGGTCAAGATCTCATCCCCAATAGCCAGCGATGGAGTCAGCTGACTATATCGGGCCGCCGGAAACCAAAGCCACTCGGTCTTGGAAGGGTTGAGTCGAAGGCTGTTCTCGCCCATCCAGTTCCGCACAGCCTCCAGGCAACGGGCCATAACCTCCACAGCATCATTGGGATGGCTTGGGGTGGAGATGTAAAGCTGAGTATCATCAGCATAAAGTTGGCATTTCACCCCAAAACCACGGATGATTTCTCCCAGCGGCTTCACATAGATGTTGAACAGAAGAGGGGAGAGGACCGACCCCTGAGGCACCCCACACATGAGGGGCCTAGGGGTGGACCTCTCCCCCCCCCGTCAACACAAATTGCGAGCGGTCCGAGAGGAAGGACGAGAACCACCGCAAAACAGTGCCCCCAATTCCCAACCCCTCCAACCGCCGCAATAGGATACTATGGTCGATAGTATCAAAAGCCGCTGACAGATCTAAGAGGACCAGGACAGAGGAATAACCTCTGTCATGGGCCCTCCAGAGATCATCTACCAACGCGACCAATGCTGTTTCGGTACTGTGCCTGGGCCTGAAGCCCGATTGGAACGGATCTAAATAGAATGCTTCCTCCAGATACCGAGGGAGCTGACGCGCCACCACACTCTCAACAACCTTCGCCACAAAGGGAAGGTTGGAGACAGGATGATAGTTATTCAAAAGAGCCGGGTCCAGGGAAGGCTTCTTGAGGAGGGGCCGCACCACCGCCGTTTTCAGGGTGGTCGGAAGCGCCCCCTCCGTCAACGAAGCGTTGACAATCCCCTGGAGCCAGCCTCGTGTCACCTCTGTGGAGGTAGAAACCAACCAGGAAGGGCACGGGTCCAATAAACATGTGGTGGCATTCAGCCTCCCCAGTAATCTGTCCACACCCTCGGCGGTCACAGGATCGAACTCCTCCCAGATAACCGTCTCGAGAGCTGCTCCGGACACCTCCCCCGGGACCACCCAACTGGAGTCCAGCCCATCCTGAATCTGAGAGATTTTATCATGCAGAAATCGGGAAAACTCTTCTGCCCTACCCTGCAAGAGGTCCTCCCGCGCTCTCGGCTCAAGCAGGGAGCGGGTCACTCTAAACAGGGCAGCAGGCCTATTTTCTGCCGACGCAATAAGGGCGGAGAGGTGTGAACGCTTCGCCGCCTCTATCGCCACTAGGTAGGTCCTAATATAGGACCTCACCTGTGTCCGGTCAGACTCAGCACGACTGGCCCTCCAGATGCCCTCCAGACATCTTTTCCGGCATTTCATCCCCCTCAGCTCCCCCTTAAACCACGGAGCCAGGTGGGATCTATGCCGAGTCAGAGGTTGCAAAGGCACAACTCGGTCCAGAGCCTCAGCGGCCAACCTATCCCAAGTGGCCACCAAGTCTGTGGCCGAGTTATGAGCCAGAGTTTCAGGAAATGGCCCAAGCTCCATCTGAAACCGTTCAGGATCCATCAGGCGCCTGGGGCGGAACCATCTCCTCGGCTCCGCCTCCCTGCGATGGGGGGTGGCGGCACTGAAGTCCAGTCTAAGAAGAGAATGATCGGACCATGACAAGGGTTTTATAACTAAGTCCCTAGCACGATCATTCAACCACTGACCAGAGGCGAAAATCAGGTCCAGTGTGTGTCCCCCCGTGTGAGTGGGGGGACACACTCAAACATACAAACACAGTACCTTACCCACTGCTGGTAAAAGCAAACTAAAAAAACACTGCACCCACCCCGAGTGATGGCACAAGAAAAACCTCCAAGCAACAGTTATTATTTACTAATGTAAGATCTACAGGGCAAAGTAATGGCATTTTGAAATACATGCAAGACTAACCCTAGCCGTCAGACTAGCTCTTCAAGTTATAACAGTAGTTTTGCAAGCATTTTTGGTACTTAGAACATTTATTTGAAAAGTATAGCGATACACATAAACACAAAATATTGATGAGAGATTAAAAAGACGAAGTCAGGAAAGCAAAGGCTCAGAACGAACAAAGAGTTGCAACAAAAGTCAAAGATAATAGGAAAAAAGTTTCTTCCAATATATAAATTACAAGAAAAAAAATCAAGGAAACAGTTAGTCCACTAAAGAGAAAAGACGGGAAGGAAGTAACAGGCAACAGAGAGAAAGCAGAACTGCTTAACTCATTCTTTGCATCGGTCTTCATGCAAAAAGAAACTATAGCTCAACCCATCAAAGACATAACTATAAAAGACAGACCAGAAGTAAAAGTTAAAATAAGCAAAAAAAAAAAAATAGTAAGAGAACACCTATCTGATCTTGATGAACACAAATCACCAGGGCCTGATGGATTGCATCCCAGAATTTTAAAGAAGCTGGCAGAGATCATCTTAGAACCACTGCACCATATCTTTCAAAGGTCCTGGAGCACCGGGGAACTACCAGAGGACTGGAAAAGAGCTTCAAAAATCTTTTAAAAAGGGGAAAAAAAACAGACCCAGGAAACTATAGACCAATCAGCCTAACATCAATACCTGGGAAGATACTGGAAAAAATAATAAAAAAACAGATCTGCCAACATCTAAAAACAAGTAAAGTAATAACTAGCAGTCAGCATGGGATTGTTAAAAACAGATCATGCCAAACCAATCTTATTTCATTCTTCAACATAGTGACTAAATTAGTAGACCAGCAAAATACTGTGGACATAATATATTTAGATTTCAGCAGGGCATTCGACAAAGTAGACCACAACCTATTTCTTGGTAAGCTAGAAAAAAGTGGAATAGATAGCACCACCATTAGATGGACTCGCAACTGGCTGACAAACCATACTCAATGAGTAGTCCTTAATGGATCTAAATCTACATGGAGGGAAGTAAACAGTGGGGTGCCACAAGGTTCCGTCTTAGGCCCAGTACTCTTCAATATCTTCATTAATGATTTAGATGAGGGAATAAAAGAGAACTTACCAAATTTGCAGATGATACTAAGCTGGCAGGAATAGCTAACACCCAAGAAGATAGGCTCAAGATCCAGATGGATCTTGACAGACTAGAATACTGGGCTGTATCTAACAAAATGAAATTCAATGTAGAGAAAAGTAAAGTCCTACGCTTAGGCAAGAAAAACCAAAAGTACACGTATAGACTGGGTGAAACCAGGCTCAATAGCAGTAACTGTGAGAGGGATCTTGGAGTCTTAGTGGACAACCAGCTAAATATGAGCCAGCAGTGTTCAGCAGCAGCCAAAAAAGCTAATGCAATCCTAAGTTGCATTAACAGGGATGCAATCAAGACCAAGTTAAGTATTAATACCACTCTATAAAGCCTTAGTAAGACCACACCTAACTACTGCATCCAGTTTTGGTCACCACATTATAAAAAAGATGTTGAGACTCTAGAAAAAGTACAGAGAAGAGCAACCATGATTAAGGGACTGAAGACTAAAACACAAATGCACATGTGTGTGCCCCAATCCCCAAAATGCAATGCAAGCTCCACCTGTGCATGCGCCCCACACATTCCCAGCACATGTGCTCCCCACATATGTGCCCCAGCTCCCGTTTTGGCTTCCAGTTTGGTTCAGGTAGCTTTTCAGGCCCCAAAAGGGGCGTGGGGGGCTCCCAATCTCTGCAGTTTCTCTCTGCATGCCCAGGCTTTCTCCTCTGTTCCTGCCATGGAGAGGCACCTGCGGAGGGTGAAACTTGAGGAGATCAGAGAAGGCACGGGTGGCAGGAATGTAGGAGAAATGTAGGGCGCGCTGGTGGGGAAACTGTGGAGGTAGGTGAAA
The DNA here is from genome assembly GCA_023653725.1 of Bungarus multicinctus. Classification (NCBI taxonomy): domain Eukaryota; kingdom Metazoa; phylum Chordata; class Lepidosauria; order Squamata; family Elapidae; genus Bungarus; species Bungarus multicinctus. The sequence continues at coordinate 64,012,120 of CM042836.1, read as the reverse complement.
GCCCCACCCCCACACATGCCTGGCAGAAACCCAAAAGCAGCTGGCTAGCAGGAAGTGCACTCATGGGCAGTGAAGCTGGGCTGGGGCGATGGCTGGCATGCCCACAGAGAAGGCTCTGCATGCCACCTGTGGCACATGTGCCATAGGTTCACCATCACTGATTTAGGAAATGACATTATGACATTTATCTGTGTTATTTAAATGTGAAAAATGAGAGAATATGAGCACAAATCACTTTAAGGAACTGCATTGCACAGATAGGAAATAGGAACTGATGTCAAGAAATAAACGATGAAAATCTTTAGAATATCAGTATAATTAAGAAGAAGCATAGATACATTCAACACTTGTCTTTTGGACAAGGAATAGAGATAAAATTGCAAAGTGTCTTTGCTAATTACATGGCCTTATCTTGTTTCATTCTCAAAAGAATGAGGAAGATTCCCCCAAAAGATACTTGCATCATAAAAGAGTGGAAAGCCATAACCCCATCCTACATTTAGCCTTCTGATGTTGCTTTGAAGAGAAAAAGATTCAACTATGGATCTCTGCCAGTGGTATTCATCTACTAGACAGGGATGTCAAACTCACGGCAGCATCACGTGACATATTGTGACTTTTTCCACCTTCACTAAACTTGAACAGGGGGTTGGTCTAGAAGATCTCCAAAGTTCCTATTATTCTGTTATTTTATTTGGCATAAGGGAGAGGAAGTTAAAATGCTGTCTTGCTTTCAAGATGCTGTTACAATAGCCCTTTATCAAGAAAGTAGAGTTCAGTATTTCTTGTGAAGTCTGTTTCCTATAGGTCTTACTTCAAAGGGATGATATAAGAAGTGACACAATTGTAGCAGAACTTCTAAAAGCAAATCCAGAACAGTGTTCTTCTGTATTAGCTTTTTATATTCATGTATATAGATGAATCAATCCAGATGCCCAGTGAGGATAAATACTGAATAACCATCCCAATATTTTAAAAAGGAGACAAGTTCAATACAGCAAATTGCTGCCAACTGTATTAAGTATAATAAGCAAATTATATGCCAGATGTCTCTATATACGATGGATGGACTGAATAATCTAATAAAAAATTTAAGTATTGAACATGCTGGCTTTAGACCAGTTTTTCAGTGTATCAAAGTATCAAAATTTGGCTGGAAAATTTTCATCTCTCATCCAATTTTTACATTGCCTTCTTTGACCTGGAGAGGGCTCTTGATCAATCTGTTGTAAGCAATTGTAATCACAACTGCCTCCTCTTGAGTGTAGACATTTGCAACTAATTGTAATGCTTGATGAACATACCTTAATGCAATGCAAGTTAAATGGGATGCTAGTAGCACTCTCACACCCTCATTTTTCACAAAAAATATTAAACATGGATGTATCCTCATTCCTCTTTTAGTTAGCCTTTATATTTAATTTATTTTGCAAACTCTACATATATGTGAATTCCACCTTCTCTTGCAAAATCAGTCTAATCTTCATATTTCTCTAGTCTGATGAGACCACCATTCTTTCTTTAACCTAAGTTGGCCTTTGTTGCAGGCGGTTGCAGGAATTGGTGAAATCTGCCACACTGAGAGGCTAGAAATCAATTATTCTAAAATAAAGGTACTATTGTTCATGAAGAAATTGCCAATATAACTGGAAAATTAGTTGAAGAGGTGTTTAAATAGTTAGACATTTATATTCAATCCTCTACTGCCTGGCTGTATGAAAACTTATATTGTACACTACTGCTTCCCTTTATTTTGCTTGACTTTTTTAACATATATCCCTGCTTCTTACCTGCTGCATGGGTTGATCAGAAATAGAAATTGTTTGCTTTCTACTCACAGACTTTTCAGTGGAGAGTTCTAAGATCACAGAAAAATGTTGCTCCTTTTGTAATGCTCCTTTGGCCTCAGATCTGATTTTGTTACAGGACCCAATCTGGGTCAGCCATTGGGACTAGAGGTTTCGTCTTCTGAACTTTCAGACTCATGCTGGAGCCCATCTTCAGGGAATTTCTCTCTAGCAGCTATTAAAATTGTTGGATGAGCAGGCACAAAACAGCTAGGGAATTGATTGAAACCTGGGAAACCTTGTTAGTCAACACTGAGTGCTGATTTATCACCAGCCTATCAAGTACCTAGAAGCCAACAACTTAATAGTCAGTCATCAAAACCCCAATCAACATCTAAAAAGCCACATACAACAGGCACCATATAAATACCACACACAAAACAGCACACCCACTCAAAGAGCAGTTCCCTGAAGATGAGCTGCAGCATGAATCCAAAAGTTCAGAAGACAAAACCTCTGGTCCAGGTGATTGGCCCAGATTGGATCCTGCAACTTCATCATGGGGCACATATATTCACCTTCATTCCTGATTTTGTTACTCCCTACTAAACAAAATGGGTTTTTCTTATTTTTGGAAGTGAATGTTCAAGTCCCATGAAAAGAATTAGGGATAGTGAAAATCCTCTTTCCTCTTACCTTGTCAGTGACCAAGGATCTTTTTTCCCTTTGCTTTTCATACCACAATACATGCATTTTTGCATATTCAGTTGACCATTGGGTGGTCAGGAAATAATTTTAAGAAGAATTATACACTGCATGTGTTTATAACATGGGGACAGGAAGGGAAGAACATTTTTAAAGTGTATAGAAAGAAGAAAGAGGAACATCACCAACAAAAATAGTTATCTTGGTTATTCCCTACTTTCTTTTAAAGACAAGACAAATTTAAAGCACCCAGCATTGGGGCTGAATATGGAGACAGATAAGTTTTATGTCCCTGGTCTGCATTACTTACAAATGTAGAACTGTATTTCTTTTCTAAAGATCATAATTCAAATCAAGTAAATTTCAATATGTACCATTTCCTGCAATCTAATGGACAAAGTGAATAGATGACATGTGATTAAATAAATATCCAGAGTAATAAACAGCAAATATCTAGAATCAACTGTTTCTTCATTTCCCCTTTCATAATGTATACTGCATAATGTATGCCTATGAAATGTGACTTCATTCGGTTAAAAATGCTTAGTGATTTTCCCATTGCAGCACAACTCTACCAAGTTAGAAAGAATTGCCTTTAAAAGAGGCAATATGGAAAAATGAGAAACAAAATAAAACAGAAAGAGGTTTCATAAAAAAAAAGGTGGGTTATGAAAGAAATGGGAAGTTTCCATTCAGAATTGGCAACTGATATCTTTCTGTATTTGTTGCTACTTGGAGGTACGTAACAGAATAACAGAACAGAATAACAGAGTTGGAAAGGACCTTGGAGGTCTTCTCGTCCAACCCACTGCTCAAGCAAGAAACCCTATAATATTTCAGACCAATGGTTGTCCAATCTCTTCTTAAAAATCTCCAGTGTTGGAGCACCACAACTTCTGGAGGCAAATTGTTCCACTGATTAATTGTTCTGTCAGCATTTTTCTCCTTAGTTCTAGATTGTTTCCCTCCTCTTTTTGATTAGTTTCCATCCATTGCTTCTTGTCCTGCCTTCAGGGGCTTGAAGAATAGGTTGATCCCCTCTTCTCTGTGGCAGCCCTTTAGATATTGAAGTTCTGCTATCATATCACCCCTAGTCCTTCTTTTCATTAAAATAAACATACCCAATTCCTGCAACCATTCTTTGTATGTTCTTAGATATTCATATCATTTAAGGTCTGTAATGTTGCTATTATTTGTGGTGTAATTCTTAATATGATTGAAGGGGAAATTTAGGAGTAATGTTGCATTAAATCCACTGACTTTTAATTAAACTTCCATTTAAATGTGAATTAAATTTCCACAGAGAATGAATTCTATTAAGCTATATTTTTGTTTTGACTTTATCCACTTGGTCACAGGCTTATCTACTTTTGAAATGCAGTTCTCAGCAATCTATCCATGGGATAAGTGAAACAAAAGATTGAATGGTCATGCTATAAATGAAATAATGGAAAGAAAAAAGAAGACTGGGGGGTGGGGGGACAGATATTCTGAATATTCTGTGTTCTGGAAATTCCTGATGAATTCGCAGGTCACAGAACATAGCAGTGAAATGTAGCTTCTAATTCTGGAGGCTTACTTTATATAAAACCAGACTGAAAACCAAATACAATAAAGTTACAATATAACTTATATGTAAATATAACTAAACTTAATCTTGTCTTGACAGGGATATTAAAAAGAAGGGGATATGTCTCATCCTGTTTGGAATTCTATAAAATTAAAGATATATGAAGGTGATGACCTGTGTGTATAAAAATAAATTTTCCAAGAATGTTTGCCCAGGATTCTTGGGATATTTGTACTGAACATTGAACTGATTCTGTGTTGGTCTTGATGACGATAATAAAACAGGGTAAGGTATTTTTATTCTTTCATGCTTTGAGTATTTTGTTATTTTACTAAAAATAAATATTCCTTCCTTCCTTCCTTCCTTCCTTCCTTCCTTCCTTCCTTCCTTCCTTCCTTCCTTCCTTCCTTCCTTCCTTCCTTCCTCCCTCCCTCCCTCCCTTCCTTCCTTCCTTCCTTCCTTCCTTCCTTCTTCCCTTTTCTTATTTTCAATGCTAAATATGATTGACTTCAGCGTTATTTTGTATAATCTTTTCCATAGGCAGCATAGAGATGGATTAAATGTACTGTTGCTTGCAGTTTATGATGCTGAACAAAATATTTTAGTAACACTTAAGCCACTTACTGAACTATTCACAAACCCATATCATAAGTTTTCCTAAAGGTTCTTTCTTTGAAAATAACATTTGTATTGAAAATTGAACTGATATGAAAGATGCTGATAATGACATTTTAAAACATCCAGCCTCTAAGGCAGACATAGGATGTTTAGAAGGGATTACCTATACAAAATTTCAAAAATGCTTACTGGTGTATTTGAAATGCACTAAAGTAAGTACTGCCTTAGGAAAGGATGGACATAAAGAAAGAGACAGGCATTTTTTGGAAACACTGATATTGAACTTCAGCAAAAAAGGATAAAATTAATAAATAGGCAGAACTCTTAATGTTTCAATTGTACAGTTTACATTTTATGATGTTTATATAGCAGATGTTCCTTTAGTTTGATCCATGATTTGAGGCTTATTATTCTATGACCTCTTGGACTGATATGCAGAACAGAATATGAGACTGAATTGCTGAATTATGTAGTTTTCCAAATGTTAGGATGCAGTTTTTAACTTAAAAATAAAAGGACCAACATTTTTATACAGGTATACATTTAGATACCAAAAAACATATTTGTAGCTCAGGGTTGAAATGAGGGGTCCTTGATGTTCTCTGAGTTTAGCTGTGTTCTTAGTTGTGTTCTTGCAGACATTTCATTACCCAAACTAGGTAACATCATCAGTGCTAGCAATGATGCTACCTAGTTTGGGTAATGAAACATGTGCATGAAAACAACTAGAAACAGAGAGTATTAAGGAATCTGCACATTTTAGGACTAAATGTACAAGAGTTTCTGTGGGGGTGGGATTAGGTTGCAATTGTATAACTAAAAGAAAGTTCCTCAAGGATAATAGTTTTTTTTTTACTTCTAGCCTTCATGGGTGGAGAACAGTGGAGAGAATAAGAGAGAGAAAGGAAGGGTTTCAGAAAAGGAGATCCTAGTTGGCTCATCCTTTCTTGATGCTTTGGTAGTAGGCAGAGAGAATGGTCTTGAGGGATAGGAAGAAAAGCCACTACCAAGAACATGGTCACATAAAGGAAACCTGAGTCTGGGGAATAAGTATAACCTGAGAAAATGTCTCAGACAAGACCCCCTAGTTCCCAGGAAGATAGAGGGAGGGAGAAGGTATCTATACTAAGGCCTGCAAGATTGATTCTTCAAGGTAGATCAGAATAGGAAACCAAAGTCATGCACACCAATTTTATGTGTATTATAAAGATAAAATAGCAGAATCTTGCAAGTCTGAAGGTTTCTTTGATATGACTGGTATCTTGGTAGTGACTCTTTCTCCTTCCCTGCAAGGCTAATGAAGGCTCACTGTAACTTCAGAGATATGTTTAACCTCTTCCTGTTTCTCCTCTTCTCTCAGGCTGAAATTCTCATCTAGAAAGAAACAAAGGAAGAGAGGTTCAGGTTCATAATGGGAGGCTCCACTGCATCCCATAGTCAATAGTTTCAAGAAAACAAAAATGGGGCAACAACTCCCCCATCTCTCTTCTATCTTGAATAATCTGAGTCTTGTATTAAAGAGTGACCCATCTAAGATAATGATTTCACTTAACCAGAAAATAGCTGCTCAGAGCTGTTTAATGAAGTGACGTGGTTCTTTTCCTTCCCTTCCTTTTCCTTCCCTTCCTAGAATTTAGTTGAAAAATATTTTTAAAAAGCTTTATATCCCTACGTCAAACATGAAAAGAATGAACTGGCATCTGCTAGTAACTGTGGTACTACTTAAACAATAGACATCCCAAAGACAGATCAAGGCCTGCGGCAGAGATCATGCTGGGTAAACTGGGAAACATTTTGCCCTCGTTTTTTGGTTAATATTTTAGGTATATTTTTGCAACAGACTTACTTATTTTGTTTGTTTGACTCTTTAACCAATAATTTAGAGGTTAGCTAAGAGAGCCATGAAAGCTTCAGAATAAATTTGTACATAAAGCCAGAGAGAAATTCAATATGCTTTTTGTATAAAATGCATTAAAATGATCATTTTAAATGTTATTATTAGAGTCTACAGTTATTCATTAGTCTATCCAATCTCAATTGCTATTACCAATGCATCCAGCGTAAGCCAGTTCTCACATAAGCTTTAGCCTGTAATTACAAAATACTGTATTCAAATAACAAGTTCTGTACTCTTAACATACAGATTTTCTTGCTTTAACTTTGAAAATTCAATCACTATTTCTTTTAGATCCAATTTTTCAACTACTTCATGCTCGACTGATACTGTGACAAATCCAACAGGACTCTCCCTGCACCATTGTTGAACTGAGATAAATTTTATCACTTTAACTTTTAGAAGCTATGTCCCCTACTACCCTATTAGATACTTGCAAACTTTAAAAAAAGATTAGGGTTATACTGCATGATTTATGGTGTTTATTTTTCAGTAAGTAAAGCATTTTAAGTTAATAATTCCTCAGACAAGTTTTTTTCAAGCTTTTCTTTTTTATTTATTAATTATTTAAATAAAAGAACAAGCAAATGAAATGAAATTGGAGGGAAGAAAGAAAAAAATGAATGCAGAAATATCACATCAGTAAGTGGACAAGGAATTACCTACATAGTACAGCTAATACTTAGTATCACTGAGGAGAAAGTAATCAGAAATGTTGAGAAATAAAATTCATATCACCCCTATATATGCAATAGGGAAAAAAATGAAGACATCACTATTTTTCTTTACATTTATATGTCGTTTTGATTTCTTTACCATTGTTTTTCTCAAAACTTGGCCACCAACTTAACTTGTTTCCTAAGCTACTGGAAATATTGGAAAAGACTTCCAGCTAATGTCTATGGAAATTCACAGTCATCCAGATCATGGTTGACCTGAAGGTGCTTTTTTAAGAGGCAACTGGACTTTCTTGTTTTTCTTTGAAGATGTTTCATTTCTCATCCAAGAAGCTTCTTCAGCTCTGACTGGATGGTGAGGATGGAAGGATTTATATTCCTTGCAGATAACTGATCACTAGCAACATGGTATATGCAGTACAATACTGTGAGACATGTGCAGATCTGTATATTGGAGAAATAAACAACCACTTCATAAATGCATGCAAAACATAGGAGAACAAACCCATCAGGACAAGATTCAGAAGTCCATCTGCATTTAAAAGACAAAGGTCACTTTTGAAAACAGCAAAGGCCACATTTTGGACTGAGAGGATAGGCCATCTATGTCAAAATTGAGCAACCCTCTCTCAACAGAGAGGGGGGATACGACATCACCTATCTCCACTACACAGTCTTTTCAGCAGTTCCAAAAAGGTTCCACACTCATTTACACGATTCAGGTGATCCTGATGGCACAGATAAATCTCCAAGTGGCCTCAATAACGCTCTACAATAATGCAAATGACCAGCTGTCTGCGAGAAATATAAATCCTTCCATTCCCCAGCATCCAGTCAGAACTGAAGAAGCTTCTTGGAGTAAGATAAGTGAAATGTCTTTTTTTTAAAAAAACCAAGAAAGTCCAGTTGTCTCTTGACAAAACCACCTTTGGGACTTGGAGCTAATGGAGCTAACAGCACTCAGCAATAGTATTTAGGATTATATACTGCTCCATAGTGCTTTACAGCACTATCTGGGCAGTTTACAATATGGAAGCATTATTTGCACATTACTCCCAACAATCTGGGTAATCATTTTACCAACCTCGGAAGGATGGAAGACTAAGTCAATTTTGAGCCCTATCAGAATCGAATTCCAGACTGTGGACAGAGTTAGCCTTTAATACTGCACTTTAATCATTGAGCCACCAGGGGTCTATTTGGGCTAATGATTGAGGCTTCAAGACAACACAGAAAGCCTAATCAAAAAGAACACGAATCTCCCTTTCTTGTTACAATGAGGAGAATCAATTAGCATCAACACATTACAATGCATCACACAAGCCTTCTATGTAGATGTGTGCATTTGCATGTGCATATATGCATGTGCATTGTGCATGTCTGTCTGGAGGATATAAAAAATACAATCTCAAAAGTGGGACAATATTTTTATGAACATGTTGCCCCCACTGTGCTGAACTACATGACATTTCAGTGAACCATTAAATGAATACACACATACACACACACTAAGAAAAAAAGAAGAAACCAAAACAATGGTGAACAATTACACAGGCTGTGATAGTAATTCAGTTATTTATTTAAGGTTGGATTCCTTTCAGCTAGTAGTGATATCTATTGGGACCTCCAAAACATGTATCCCCTGTTGTGATGCCTACCCTCTGGAATGAGATGCTCCCTGAAATGCCACCATGATGGTATTCTGGAGTGCCTTGAAGATCTAGGCTAGGATGGTATTCTTATTGGGCCTTATTGTTGTGATGTGGATTTGCTATGATTTTTCATGTTGTTCTGATTTTATATTTTGTTTTTATATTGTGAGCCACCCAGAGTTGATTTGGAGTCAGGTGATGCCTAAGTTGAATAAATAAAAAATAAAATTAAAAAAGTATTTCTCTTCAAAAACAAAAACAAAAAAGGAAGGTTACAATTGTAATATATGCATTTGAAATAACTGAAGATAAATGTGAATCAGAACCCAGCATATTGCTGTGTGAAGTAATAAGATGAGAGGGGGGGAAAAACTAGTCATTTCAGGTCTTCCACACTTTTGTTTGTCCATTTTTATCCAGCTTTCTCTCTAATATGCATCCTAACATCTTCCCATCACCTTTCATTTTATCAGGAAGAAGGCATGACTAATCTATTCTTCCTATCCTATAAGATTTGCACCAAGGCAATTTTTTCTGATCTTTTTTATCATTTTAAAATGATAAAAAATGTGTTAACAAGCATTTAAAAACTTTTAGAATTTGTACATTCTGGATATGAGGATGGGGTGAGAGTTGGAAAAGGCCATAGAGATCACAGACTTTGTGCAGTTCTAGCAGAGATTGAACATATAAAATGAGTAAAGGAGAGAAAGAAGATAACTACAGGGTTTTTGTCAGAAAATTCTGTTACTCGGATGTTGCTGATGGTTCATAAGCCTGACTCTGCTGTGTAATGTTTCCAAGGGAAAGATGTGTCTTGGGGCCCACTGCATTCTGAGCCGTGATGATGCAGTGGTTAGAATGCAGTATTGCAGGCTAACTCTGCTCATACTGCCAGGAGTTTAATTTCTTTGATCCTGACCTCAGCCTTCCATCCTTCTGAGATCAGTAAAATGAGGACCCAGATTGATGGGGGCAATATTCTGAGAGTGCTGTAAAGCACTGTGAAACAGTATATAAATCTAAGTGCTATTGCTATTGCTATTAATTCAAGCACTGTGAGAATATTAATGCTATATGCTGGGAAAATACCAATGGGTGAATACTAGGGAGAGCAAAATTAAACAGTTCTACCCCATTTAATATTCTGAGTTGCTTTTGTGATTTACTTTCTCCTAACTTATGAGCACACAGCTTCCTAGGAATGGAAGGAGAGTAGAACATATTTCTGGTAGCTCCAGTTAAGACAGAGATACCTCCTGGTTTAACTATTGAGAAGACAGAGTTGAACACTTGTGACTACTTCTAAATAGTGTGAGTTAGAACTGAAAAATGTATTGAAGAGGCAATTGAACTTTGAGTCAATAAACCTGTGCAATTGCTGTTGAAATGCACTCTGTTGCCTTCTTGGTTAGTGTGCCCACTGGGGACACAGCTCATAAATTGGTTAAAGACTAGTCAGTCCAAGACTCTGCAGCAAAGCAGAATGGAGGAAAACAATGTAAATCTCAGAGAGTAAAGTGTTTTAGTATTCAGCTTGGTGTCACTTTAAAAGCCAAGTAAAACAATACATACTATTTGTAGAATCGAGGCATTAAATTATGGATGCTGTTTAGCCACCTGCCTTCCAGTAATATGCAATAAGGTATTATCTTTATTGGTTCACTTTTCTGCCAGCATAGGAACTTCCCGCTTTTAAGGGTATCATGGCTATTTTAAATCAAAATAAATCTAATTAATAATAGAGTGCATTTCAGGCTGCTGTAAGCACTGTATTAATACAGAAGTACCGGGGAACATAATTATTTTTCTTGACAGTAAAAATGAACAAAGATTATTTTGAAACATTACTAGTCCATTTGTTTGTTAACTATGAAGAATATCATTCTAGAAAATGAGCCAAATAATTGTGATAAAGCTGTTAATAACATGAAAATGGGGTGGGGGAGGAGAGAACCAAGAGTATTGGAATATAAATCCTACTAAGACATCACCCTCTTTAAGTTCATGATGCTTCCTCCCAGGTGACTCCTCTCAGAAGTGCAATTGGTTCTGGAATCTTCTTGGAACTGCTGCAAGGGCTGTGTTGTAGACTGGAGATAGAGAGTGTCTTATCCCTCCCTCTCTGTTGAGAGAGGGCTTCTCAGTGATAACATAAATAGCCTCTTTTACCAATTCCACTCTGATTCAAGTGCAATTTGGCAAGCTTAAATCCTTAAGTGACCTTAAGAGCTCCTAGAGTGCAAACAACCAGGTGACTGCAAATAAATACAATTGTTCCTCCTGCCCACCCCCCACCTGACTATCAGGTCAAAACCTATCCTTTTGTCCAGAGGTGATATTCAGCAGGTTCTGACCATTTCTGGAGAACGGGTAGCGGAAATTTTGAGTAGTTCGGAGAACCGGCAAATACCACCCCTGACTGGCCCCGCCCCATCTATTCTCTGCCTCCTGAGTCCCAGCTGGGTCTTCTTTTGTTGCCCTGCACAGGAGAATGGAGCTGGAAAGCAGGTTAGTGGGGTAGGGAGGGAATGTGGATTTTGCAGTAACCTTCCCCCAAGAGTAGGGAGGGAATGGAGATTTTACAGTAATCTTCCCCTGCCATGTCCACCAAGCCACACCCACCAAGCCACACCCACCAAACCACACCCACAGCACTGGTAGTAAAAAAATTTAATCTATCACACCCACAGCACTGGTAGTAAAAAATTTAATCACTAGATAGATAAAATTTATCTATCTAGTGGTGGGATTCAACCAGTGTTACTACCGCTTTGGTGACTACGTTTTGTGCACGCAAAAGCAGGAAATAAAGGACAGGTAAGAGCCCAGGCGGGTGGGTGGGTTAAACAGCAGCAAACACAGAACTGGTTCGGTGTCTGCTGCTCTTCAGAGTACTGGTTCTATAGAGCCAGGCAGAACTGACAGCATCCTGCCCCTGTATATATCCTTCCATTTCCTACCACCACCACACCACCATCACAACAGATGAAGTTTCTTGGATGAGAAATGAAATGCTCTTTGTTCTTCTTCCTCCAGGGAAAAAAAAACAATCCAGTTGCCCTTTGAAAAAAGCACCTTTGAGACCACTATGACCTGGATGATCTGGAGAATCTCCACAGGCATTCTGTCCTAGGACATTTGTTCAGAACATCTCACTTGTCATTGCTGCCTTGAAGGTGATGCGACAAGGGAGATCAACTATGCAAAAGGGATAAAAATACTGCCTGAGTATTTATGCTCATAAAGAGGCTCATTATCTGCTGAAGTCTGACCTCTACTTTTTTGAAATCTGTCTTGCCTTTGAAAGAAGGCATCTACTTTTCTATCCCATTCTCACCATGATATTGATTTTATTTTTATTTTTCTTTCAGCTGTGCTTTTCAAAGTAAGGCATAGTTGTGAGGTAGTCAAAGTGCTATATTTCTTGCTTTCTTTTTCTATCACTTAGCAGACCTCTTGTTGCCCCTGACTTTCTGATTTGAAAAAGTCCCAGAAGAATTTCCTCATGCTGTCTTCTATGATATTCTGTGAAAGGTGGGGAGTCAAGAGGGCTGTAAGACAATAGAGAAATAGGAAAGGTAGGGTTTGATGAATTCAATAGAATTTAAATGTGGGAATATTGGAAGAGGTTTTTGAGGATTTGAATGGGAATAAAAGCATGAAGGGGCAAAATATTCTAGAGACAATTCTGTCTTTTGACAGTACTTCATTTAATGACTGTTGCTGAAATAAGTCTGGTCCTCATACTTACTATTGTTCCTCACGTTTACAATTGTCATAGTATCCCCATAGTCTTAAAAATTTGAGCACTTGGCAACCAGAATGTATTTATAATGATTGCAACATCCCAGAGTCACAAGATCACTATTTGCCATTTCCCAGTTGGCTTCCCATAAGTCATATAAGTATATTATTTCTAATGACTATCATATTTTTTAACCTATTGTTTTTGTTGTTCAGTCCTTAAGTTGTGTCCAACTCTTTACAACCCTTCCCTGTCTCCAAGAATTTGCCCAAATTCATGTTCATTGTGTCAATGTTATCCAACCATCTCATCCCCTGTCACAGTGGTGGGATTCAAAATTTTTACTACCAGTTCTGTGGGCATGGTTTGTTTAGTGGGTGTGGCTTGGTGGTCATGTGATTGGATGGGTGTGGCCAGCTCGGCAAGCTGGTGCGAGTGATGTTGAGTTGGCCATGCCCACTCAGTCACATGACGATGCTGCAGAGACAGGGCATTTTCCTACCTACCTTCCCCCCCCTCCTCCGGCCTTGAGCTAACAAAAAAAAAAAAGCCCAACTAAAGATCGCAACTGCCTGCCAATTCTGCCTGCTGAATGGGTTTTGTTTTGGGGTGGTTTTTGTTTTATTTTTTACCAGACGCCTCTCGGAGATAAATTTGCACTGCCAAATCTTACTATACCTCATTGTTGCGGTGCTGCCTGTTGCTGCTGAGGGTGCTGCTGTGGGCACCTGGCTGCCCAAGTAAAGAACTGCGCCAGCTCAGGGTGACTGCAAAGAGCAAGAGGGGAAGCCAAGGCACCCATAGCAGCCAACTTCGTTCTCTCTCTCTCCAGTTAGGCGTTCCCTGTGATGACCCGGGGCATGGCACAAAGGCAACACAGTCACATAAGTAAGAAAAGTCCCTTTAATACCTCCAACATTGCCCCCAATGTCCAGTTAGCTTTGGCTGGAGAAAAAACTCTCCCAAGAACAGTCTTTAAGTGGAGGAAATTCAGTCCGAAAACAAAGTACATATACACTGTAAATAAAAATCCACACAACCATGCTGCAGCAATTAACTGAACAGGGCAGGATAAGGAATTGCAGACTTCATAGGCCAACAAAACATACACAGTTGGGAAGGTGCCAGGAACCCAGATAAGCCTCAACAAGATAATACATGATTTATTTCCAACAAGTTGCTGTACACAAACCCCCTTTTTAAACACTGTGTTCCCAGCTGCAGCTAATGAAGGGAATCAGACCCCTTTCCTTCCCATAAACCATGCAACTCACAATTCTTCCTTCTCCGTTCCTTCCTGTGTGCCCTAGGATGAAGAGGAAGTGGGCCTGGATCTCCCTCTGAATTCCCTCTGCCTTGCTCTCCCTCTTCCCTGCTCGCCCAGCCAGATTGTGCCCTTCCTCAGTTTCTTCCACATCCAACAGAGCCACACTCCCACTCCTTGTCAGCTGCTCGGCCTCCCCCTTGGAATCAGATTCCAACAGGGGCATGACACTCCCGGTGTGCATGAGGAAGGTGAAGGGAGGGCACCTGCCCTCCTAGAGTATGCTTTCTTCCTTCTCCCAGCAGACAAGCCTCTTCCAGCCGAGCCCAACTCGGCCAGCCAGCAGGTGGCCACATGTCCTGGGGCTTCTCGCCCCACTTGTCACAAGATGCCTGCAGCTGCTGAACGGGTTTTTTTGTGCAGCTGGACTCCAGCAGCTGCACTGAAAAAAGCATGCCCTATTCTATGTGCTGGGCTTGGCAAGTCCAAGCAGCCGGCACATAGAACAGGGCAGTGCCGGACGGTTGGAGAAGTAGAGCAGAGCCGGAGATCAGTAATTTTTGCAGCAAGGAGCCTGCAACTGACATGTGTTCTCCAGCCCCACCTACAAAAGCACAACATGCACCAGCCCATTGGAGAAGCAGAGTGGCAGCTACAGGGTTCTTGCACTGAAAAAGGGGCAGCTGGAGCTGACTCTTTTTATTTATTTATTTATTTATTTATTTATTAATCAAATTTATATACCGCCCTTCTCCCAGGGGACTCAGGGCGGTGTACAGCCTATGTAAAAACCCACAAATATACAAAAATTAAAAAAGTATTAAACCAATTTGGCTGATAAATAAAACTAAACAGGTCCCACCCCCCCACCTTAAAACCCCAATTTAAAATTTAAATACCATGGAGACCAAAATTAAAACCATTATCTCAGCCCAGGCCGGCCAGCTCAAAGAGCCAGGTCTTCAACGCGCGCCTGAAGGCCCTCAGGTCCGTGTCAGTACGAAGCTCCGGTGGCAGAGCATTCCAGAGGGCGGGGGCACCCACAGAGAAGGCCCTACCCCTCGGCGCCGCCAGACGACACATAGCTGGCCGACGGCACCCGGAGCAGACCCTCTCTGTGGGAACGCACTGGCCTGTTGGAGATCACCGGCAGAATGCGGTCCTGAAGATAACCTGGTCCTATGCCATGGGTCGCCCTAAAGGTCAAAACTAGAACCTTAAAGCGAACCCGGAGAGCCACTGGCAACCAATGCAGCTCGCGCAGAAGTGGCGTCACATGGGCGCTACGCGACGCCCCCATAATCATCCGCGCGGCTGCATTTTGCACCAGCTGGAGTCTCCGGATGCTCCCCGCGGGGAGCCCCATGTAGAGGGCATTACAATAGTCCAGGCGAGAGGTGACAAGGGCCTGAGTGACCGTGCGCAAGGCGTCCCGATCCAGGAAGGGCCGCAACCGGTAGATCCGACGGATCTGATGAAACGCCCCCCTGGAGACGGCCGCGATGTGATGTTCAAGCGACAGCTGTACATCTAGGAGGACACCCAGGTTGCGAGCCCTCTCTGCGGGGGGCAAAACTTCCCCCCCGATAGCCAGCAAAGGTGTCAGCTGGCTATATCGGGGCGCCGGAAACCACAGCCACTCGGTCTTGGATGGGTTGAGCCGAAGCCTGTTCCCGCCCATCCAATCCCGCACGGCCTCCAAGCACCTGGACATAGCCCCCACAGCATCGTTGGGGTGGTCTGGAGTAGAGATGTATAACTGGGTGTCATCCGCATATAGATGACACCTTACTCCAAGACTACGGATGATCTCGCCCAGCGGCTTCATATAAATGTTGAACAAGAGGGGAGAGAGGACCGACCCCTGAGGCACCCCACAAAGCAGGGGCCTAGAGGTGGATCTCTCCCCCCCCGCCAACACAAATTGCGAACGGTCGGAGAGGAAGGAGGAGAACCATCGAAGGACGGTTCCACCCATCCCCAACCCCTCCAACCGTCGCAACAAGATACTATGGTCGATAGTATCGAAAGCCGCCGAGAGGTCTAATAGGACCAGGACAGAGGAGAACCCTCTGTCACGAGCCCTCCAGAGATCATCGACCAACGCGACCAATGCCGTCTCAGTGCTATGTCCCGGCCTGAAGCCCGATTGGGACGGATCGAGGTAAGTAGCTTCCTCCAGGTACCGGGGGAGCTGACGTGCCACCACACTCTCAACAACCTTCGCCACAAAGGGAAGGTTGGAGACCGGACGATAGTTGTTTAAAATAGCGGGTCCAGGGAATGCTTCTTGAGGAGGGGGCGCACCACTTTCAGTCTCTAGCAACTTTTTTTGCAGCACAAGGAGCCTTCCCCAGCCAGGCAGCTGCTCTCTTCTTCCTCCTTGGCCATACAGAACAAACAGGCAGAAAAAGAGGAGTTGGAGTTGGAGGCTACTTGTGCTGCAAAAGAGGTGGCTGGAGACCAAAAGAGAGTCAGCTCCAGCTGCCCTTTTTTTAGCACAAGAAGCCTCCCCCAACCAGCTGGCTGATCTCCTCCTTCTCTACCTATTTGTTCTGTATGGCTGAGGAGGAGGAGGAGGAGAGCAGCCGCCCAGAGAACATGCAGCAGTTGCAGGCTTCTTACAGTGAAAATTACTGATCTCTGGTTTTGCTCCGCTTCTCCAACTGTCCAACACTTCCTGTTCTATGAGCCGGCTGCTCAGATTTGCTGGGCCCAGCACATAGAACAGGGAGTGCTTTTTTTGGTGTGGCTGCTAGACTCCAGCCACACTGAAAAAAGCAAATGGCAGCTGAAGGCATCTCGAACAAGGGGGGCCAAGAAGCCCCAGGACATCCGGCCACCCACCTGTTGGCTGTCCAGGCCAGGCTGGGATGGAAAAGGCGTGTCCACCAGGAGAAGGAAGAAAGCATGCTCCGGGAGGGCAGGCAGATGGGCGAATGTCCCTGGGCTGCTGCACATGAACACTGCATATGTAGCAGCTGCACACACAGTGTATATGTGCAGCAGCTGCAGGACATCCACTCAAGCTGCACCGGGGCTGCCACATGGTAGGGAAATCTAGGAGAGCAATCAGGGCAAGTGAGCAACCGGGCCAGAGGCATGGCCAGCCAGGGGTCGTTCAGTGACCCATGCCAAATCACTGTAACCGTAACATGAACCAGTGCAAACCAGTTGAATACCACCTCTGCTCTGCCATCCTCTTCTTTTTGTCTTCAATCTTTCCCAACATCAGGGTTGTTTTCAATATTCTCTCTTCTCCTTTGGTGACTAAAATATTTAAATTTCAGCTTCATTATCTGTCCTTTCAGAGAATATTCAGGGTTGATTTCCTTTTGGAATGGCTAACTTGATTTCCTTGCATTCTGAGGGATTCTCAAAAGACTTCTCCAATAGCATAATTCCAAAGTATCAATTCTTCCATGCTCAGTCTTCTTTATAATCCAACTCTCACAGCTATATATAACTACTGAAAACCAGGTGATGTCTCTGCTTTTTAATAGGCTTTGTAGATATTCAATAGCTTTAATTTCATGGCTGCAAGTTGACATCTGCAGTAATCTTGGAGCCCAAGGAAATAAAATCTGTCACTGCTTCCATTTCTTCCCCTTCTATTTGGCAAGAAATGATGGGATTCAGATACCATCTTAGTTTTTTAATGTGGAATTTCAAGCCAACTTTTGCATTCTGCTCTTTCATCATCATCAAGAGGCCCTTTAGTTTCTCTTCACTTTCTGCTACTAGAGTGATATTGTCTGAATATCTGAGGTTGTTGGTATTTTTCCTGGCTATCTTAATTTTGGCTTGTGATTCATCCAGTCTGGCATTACTTATCTGGCATAAATTAAATAAACAGTGTGATATACAGCCTTGTCGTATTCCTTTCCTTATTTTAAGTCAATCAATATCTGGTTCTAACTGTTGCTTCTAGACCCACATACAGGTTTCTCAGGAGACAAGTAAGGTGCCTGGTACTCCCATCTCTTTTTAAGAACTTGCCACAGTTTGTTGTGACCTAAACAATCAAAGACTTTAGTACAATTAATGAAGCAAAAGTAGACGAAGCAGAAAGCAAGGAATACATTGTTTTCTCCATAATCCAGTGAATGCTGGCAATTTGATCTCTACTTCCTCTGCCTCTTTAAAATCCACATTGTAACTTCTGGTAGTTCTCAGTTCACATATTCCTGAAGCCTAGCTTAACCTGTTGTATGAATAACATTATTTGTCCTGTACAGAAAGAGAAGATAACAAGAGTAAAAGGAAATATGTAGGGGGATCTGATTGTTAAGCCTCCCTGGGAAAGCATTTGGCAGAATTTTGATAGAAAGGACACAAGAGGCAACAATGAGCAAATTTTCTGAAGTGCAATGAAACTTTGTGCTAGAAGTGGATGTGTAGAGAAGTGTTTTCCTCTCTTTCAGTTCACTGAGAAATGTATGAATGTTAGAAATATGAGACTAGTTGGGAATATAGTGAGTACACAAACTGGATAAAATTAAAAGCCAGGTAAAATTGATCTACCAAAGAATTGTCTATTCTGTGAAAGAAAGCAGCATTAAAGGATGAAGGAAAATGGGAGATTCACTGACCAGAAGATGAATAATTCCTTACATGGAATGCAGTGGTGGGATTTAAATGTTTTTACTACCAGTTCTGTGGGCATGGCAGGGAAAGGATACTGTAAAATATCCAGTCAGAGGTAGTATTTGCTGGTTCTCCGAACTACTCAAAATTTCTGCTACGAGTTCTCCAGAACTAATCAGAACCTGCTGAATACTACCTCTGATGGAAAATGTTTGGAAAGTTTCCTTACTATTCTATTCACATAAAAGGAAGATAATCCTGAATTTATGATAAAACACATGTACCAATGAAGATTAGACCTAAAAATTGATCTGTTCCAGGTCTACATTATTGTGAATCTTGATTGACCTTCCAATTTTAAATCAAAATTTTTGAAGAAAAAAAAATCCTACGATGACTTTCAAATAAATATAGTGGTTGGTAGATTTGGTGTGTGTGTGTGTGTGTGTGTGTGTGAACTGAAGAATTGTGACTTGTCCATAGCATGGCAAAGTATTTTCTTTAGTAGAGTACTTTAGTCTTCTATAATGCTATGAACAAGTAAATAAAAGCTGAATTAATTTAATATGAATGTCAGGGAACATTGCCTAAGGCCAAACCTTTTATCCTGGACTGAAAAATGGGAGCACTTTGTAAATATCTTTTTATGGATTTGTCATGTGTCTCTCAAGAAAGTTATCCTATTTTTGGACTCTTCAACTCCCTGGCCAGTACCTTCATGAACATGCATTACACTTGCATTGATATACTTCACTTTATTTTATAACATTGTACTTTTGATATCATTCCATTTTGTGTAGTACATACATATTAGCCTATACAATAAAGAGCATACAGTTCCTTCAGTGTATGAATTATTTGAAGTTATTATTTGACTAATAAAACAAAAAGCAAACGTTTTTCTTCCTCATCCAAACTTTATACTTTATTTTAGAAGCTTTCGAAATCTAAACAACATATTAGGATGTACAACAACAAAATGAAACTAAACAATCCAAGATAATAAAAAATAAGAAAAGAATAAGAAAATAAAAAAGATTTGCCCCAAACTTATAAAGATCCTTAAAAAAAGCGAAAACTTCTTTTAAGGCTCTAATAAGAAGGAGCTAGGCACATTAAGGCACATTAAGAAATCCACTATATGAAGAATTAGTAAAATCATACAGAGGCATTAAATATTGGGGGAAATAGTTTTCTTTTCATCAATATTCTCCTAAACATAATAGAAGAGATTTTGGTGTATGTATATTTAGAGAGTATGGTATATTACAGGAATTTCTCAAGAAGGGATAACACATTTTTGGGATGTATTTAATTGCCTCCCAAATATAGTTGTGGGGATTTATTGGATCTACCTGTGACACTTCAAGTTATTGAACAAAACTATTGATGTAACTGTTTATTAATGCTACTCTTTGTTCAGGTATAGGTAATGTATGTGTGATTTATGAAGTAGGTTGGTCCTGTATTGTGCATGTATCTATTGAATTCTCCAAATATCTGGATGTCAGAAGCATGAGGATAAGAAGATAGGGAGAAAATCTAAATTAGGAATACATGAAATTGTTTATCTGCTATAACTGATAAAATACTGTTTTGGATGCTACCAAAGCCAGCAGCTGATTTACCCTGCTCTTATTCTTTATTCCACAACCAGCCCTCATCTCCCAAATTAGCTGCTGAAGAAACCAACTCTTAATTCGTCACTTGATTTTGAAATTATAGCAATGATAATTAATTTGGAAAGAAATTTACAAAATGCTATGCATCCTTAATTCCAACAGTACCATTAATTTCAGTCCCCAGTGCAACTTTAGTTATACTACCAGGAGATTTTTTTTTTTTGCAAAATTTCAAATTGTTGTAATGGAACTGAAGAAATTTTTATTGCATTAGGTTCCCTATCCTTCACTGGAATTTTATGATTACTTCTAAAAAGGGAATATATAATTGGATTGAGGTAGAGAATTTTGGAGTTGGAAGATAACTAATGGATTCCTTTCCAAAGCATTGATGTTCAGGTTTTAATTATCATCACTGTTCCTCCTTTGTGGAGAGAACTGTTTAGCTTATAATCATCAGCAGATAGATAGGAAATTTCCAAGAAAAACAGAGTGCTTCCTATTTTTCCATATTTCAGGAATCATTCAACCATCCCAACCTTTCATAGCTTGAATAAGGAAAAATACGCTAGGAGAACAAATTGAGGAAACATTTATGGAAAGCAGATGGAATATCCACAGAGAAAGGAAGAGGAGGAGGAGGAGGACAGCTAATTGAGAATTAATAATGACTTCAATTCTGTGTTGAAATGCTATTTTTCTACTCAGATATCGCATGGATATTATTGTTAATTATATCTGAAAAAATATTTATTTAAAACATTTTATTTCCACCCCTCCAAAAAAGTCTTGATAATTCTTGCCCCACTCCCCACTTTGCAATGTAAATGTAAGTTTTCACATATAATTTCACTCATATATTCTCTACAATTTGCTCCTCCCATAATTTCTCACTGCCATGTATCCCTTTATTATTGATGGTGAGTGAGATGTTGGGGCTGGGATTGGTGCAACTGGAACAAGCAAAGAAATTTCATTGTGCAATTTCACCATCTGTTCCAAACTTGCTGAAAATGATGGAAGGGACACGTCTGGAACTGAAAATATTAAGTAGAACATAAACTTTAGCATTATCCCAAATATAACCAAATATTCAAGCTTTGCTAGCAGAAATCTGACACCAATAAATTTCACACTAAAATTAATATTTTGCTATAGTCACAACTGGGCCATGCTTTTTTTAACTAATGTTTCTTTCATTCTTTTCTTTTTTTGTGAAAAGATAATAACCTAGAAGCCAGAGAGTTACTATAAATCTCTTCCAATAGCCCTGCAAGAGAAACTTTGCTAACTTAGTATCATAAATAAATGTTGTACAATATTATGTCAAGTTAGAACAGGCACCTTTTAAGAAAAGAAAATGCAAAAACAGATAGAAAAGCATTTTGTGTTATAAATTGCTTGCATTCAGTAGTTCCATATCAACCATAAATTCAATTTGAACGTTCTGTCTCTGTGATTTGTAAAAGAAAACCAATTAGAATAGGTAAGCATCTATAATCTCATCCAAGTTTTTACAATAGTGAGATGATCTGGGCTTAAAAAATATTTTTAAAGACTTCGTTTGGAAGAGAATCCTTACCGTTACAGAGCAAACCTGTATCAAAAGTGTCCTTCTATTTATGTCCTTCTGTATTCAGAGAATGGAAGGTTATTTGATATAATAAGTCTCTGACTATCAGAGGTAGATATTCTTTTCATCACTCTACCAATGATATCTCCTGCAACTCTTGTATTCTATACATTAAGTATATTCTCTGAGTGCCACAGGAGTAACAAGAAATTGAGGAAAAATTGCCTCACTTTTCTGTTGCAGATTTTTGAGGAAATCTTGTTTGCAGAACTCCCCTTAGGAAATCTTAGCATTTAATCAATTATGTCATTAGAAAGTAATGGTTAAGCACAGGAAATCAGGAGTCCAGGTAGTTCACTTGAATATATAAGTTTATTATATATTAAAGCTCCCTCCAAGAATCTGAACTACTAACAGTCAAAGCAAATTGGACGTAGATAAGTGTCAGTGGAATTCAAGGTGGGCTGAACTTGGATCTCTTATGGATGTGAAGAAATGCAAGACTGATGATGCATTTGACCCCTTCCTCAGACTTAACCTGGCCATCTACTAATATTTCTTAAGCTTCCCTTCCTTCCCCCCTTCCTTCCTTCCTTCCTTCCTTCCTTCCTTCCTTCCTTCCTTCCTTCCTTCCTTCCTTCCTAAAGTGGAAGATGATAATTATTTCCTCTGATGCAAGGAAAGAGAGAGATCATTCATTCTAGATCCTTATATATTAATGTGATCAGGCCAGTAGGAAAAATGTGTAAAGCACAGAAACCAAAATCCAGGGTCCACTATAGGATTTCAGTGGAGCAGAAAGAAGATCCACTATTTATTGAAAATGAGTTTATTATAAGCGGAATCTTCTCGCCTTTACCAATTGGAAAGAAGGAGTTAAACTGAAGTGCCCTGAATAATTTACTTCACAATGAACACTCACTGAGGTGTAAACAAGAGGTTTGTGTGTGTAAGCCTGGCTGTGAAATTCATGATTTGACCTTTTTCCAAATCTCTAAATGAGTTCTTTCATCCAATTTGTGAACTACAAGGGCTACTCCTATTGCATTCGGCCTTAGTTCTCCCTCTGGTCTGCATTTCAAGCAGGAGCGCGAATCACTCCTATTGGCTGAGCCACTTGACAGTTGACTATAAAAGGGAGCTATCAAGCAGCATCAGCTGTTGCCTATCAGCCAGCTGCCCCATTAGCGGGCGGCAGCCGTGGGTAACCATCTGTTTGGTTAAAATAAATGTTAGCTGAAGTTTCATTTGTGTTGCCTCCATTTATTCCTGCCACCTATTTAATAGTGGTAAAGAAGGTGGGATAAGCAAATTGAGATGACTGAGGTGCAAATCATTTGAGCTGATTGTCACTATACAAAGAGCTGATTGCCACTACTAAATACAGAGCTGAGGTCACTAATAAGTTCTGGCACACAGAAATAAGAAAAGAAGATGGCTACGACCTCATCCTTTCCCTCCTTCCAATTGACATCTGAAACATGGGACTCCTACATAAACCATTTTGACTGTTTCCTCAAGGCTGCCAATCTATCAGAGATCTCAAGTCATAGGAAGAAAGCATACTTCCTAGGCTTTTGCGGGGCTGCTGTCTTTGACACTGCCATTGCATTGCTAGCTCCACAGATAGTCAATAGTCAAGTCTGTGACATGGGACGACCTTCAAGAAATCCTAGGCAACCACTTCGCACCAAAACCTTCCCAAATAGTGTGATGGTATGCCTTCTGTAGATGGAACCAAGCTGAGAGAGAAACAACCAGCATGTATATAGCTGTGCTTAGAAGAGCCACACTTCATTGCAATTTTAGAGACTTGGATGACGTGCTGTTAGACCAGCTGGTTTGTGGTGTTAGAGACCTCTGTTTACAAAGGCACCTCCTAGCCAAAGCCAATCTCATGTTCAAAATGGCAATTGAAGAAGCTCAAGCTGTTGATCTGTCAACACTCTCAGCAGCAGAAATTCAAAGAAACCCTGCTAGCAAAGACAATACAGCCGTTCATTATGACAATGTCTTCCCAGAAGAATTACTAAATGAGGAGGGTGACGTAAATCACCTCAGACAACCAAGAGCCCCACAGAAAAAAATCTGATCTAGTGAAAACAAAATTCCACAGCCTCAGAAAATGCGTGTGAGTTGTGGTGGGAATCACCTCAGGGCAACCTACAGATTCCAAAATGCCATTTGTCTGAAATGCCAGAGAAAGGGTCATTTTAGCTAGAGTTTGCCGTTCAGGAAGAAATCTCAACCAGCCTTCCTCTTTCCAGCTTTCACATCTATTCCAAAAACAAATAGAAAACTGCTTTACCCTAACTAAAGCCTGTTACCTATCACCTAAAAAACATTCTAACCATACTAACATACTAACAAAATCAATGTTATTGTTTTCATAGAAGGCCAGCCATGTCGAATGGAAATAGACACAGGATCTTCACTATCCATTGTGTCTTGGAGCACTCTGAAGCACATCCTGCCAAAAATAGCCAAGAAAAGGCTTCAGGACTGCCAGCTATCCCTTCGAGACTATCAGAGACATTCCACTCCAGTCATCAGGAAAGTCAAGTTTACAATTCAATTTTAAAATTTCAAGGGTTGTCTACCACTAGTAATAGTTGATGGTTCCCTGCCTAGCTTGCTAGGATTAGATTGATTTGCCTCCCTTGAGTTACATGTGGGAGGCATTAACTCCATTAGTGACCAGGCGGTAGATACCCCACTTAATGATTTTGCTGATGTTTTCAATGATGACCTGGACTGTTATGTGGGAACCCCTATTTCTTTTAATTTGGATCCCCAAGTCACACCCATCCGCCTTAAACCACATAGGGTGCCTTTTGAACTATGCCCCAAAGTTGGATGAACAACTTGATAAACTGATAGCCAGGGAGTCTTAGAACCTGTGGATTTTGCCAAATGGGAAACCCCAATTGTTACCCCACTTAAAAAGGATGGCTCCATAAGGATATGTGCTGACTATAAATGCATGATGAATAAATCTTTACATATTAGTGCCTACCCTGTTCCTGTCATTCAGCACTTGCTCCATTCCTTGGGAACAGGCTTCTTTTTTGCAAAGCTGGACATGGCTCAAGCCTATCAACAGCTTCCTGTTGATGACCTCACTGCTGAGGCTCAGATTATAGTCACACACAGGGATGCCTTTAAATGCAAGTGCCTGCAGTTTAGAGTTAGCGTCAGACCCCAGGGATTTTTCTATGCCTTATGGAACATTTGCTGCAAGGCATCCCAAGAGTCCTCTGCTATTTTGATGACATACTCATCTCAGCCACTGACAAAGCATAACTCATACAACATTTACACAGAGTACTAACGTGTTTTCAAAAAGCAGGACTTAAACTCAAAAGGGACAAGTGCACCATTACTGCCACCTAAATGAACTTCCTTGGTTATTGCATAGACACTGCTGGCATTCATCCCATCAAACCCAAGGTACATGCTATTCATGATGGTCTAACACCTACCAACAAAACTGACCAACAATCCTTTTTTGATCTACTAAATTTCTATAGTTCCTTTTTACCACATAAAGCTTCAATAGCATAGACTTTTAGACAAGCAGGCTCCATGGACATGGGGCCTAAAAGAAGCCTCTGCATTTAAAGCTGTCAAATTCCTATTGACATCAGACAGTGTTCTTATCCAATTTAACAAAGACCTCCCATTAGTATTAGTCTGTGATGATCCCGCTTTTGGCATTGGTGCTGTCCTAAACCACAGACTGCCTAATGGCCAGGAAACACCCATTGCCTTTTTCTCAAGGACCTTATCACAGACTGAGTGAAACTACAGTCAGATTGACAAAGGGGCTTTAGCAGCAGTGGCATCAGTTAAAGAATTCCACTAATTTCTTCATGGTCATCATTTTGATTTAGTTACTGATCATAAACCTCTATTAGGAATTCTTTCTGGAAACCGTCAAACCCCTCAGGTTTTGTCTCCCCACATGACCAGATGGACTTTATTTCTAGCAACTTATTGTTACACTTTATCATACTGAGTTGGAAAGCACCTAAGCCATGCCAATGCTCTCAGTCACTGCCCATTGCCAACCCAAGTGGAAGATCCAGCCCCAACAACTTCAGTCCTCTTGATAGATGAACTCCACCTGCCTCTTACAGCTGCTGATATTGCATGCCACTCTGCCAGGAATAAGGTAATTACGTGAGGGACATCCCAGAATAGTTAAAATGAAGGCATTGGCATGAAGCTATGTATGGTGGCCTGGCCATTTGAAGCTGGGTGAAAAGGGGCTGTCAAGGCATGCCTAATTCCTTGATTAGCAAGGAACATCTCAAATGTGGTAGATGTGCTCAAATCCCCAAATGGGTTGGCACCTGTCATCCCTGCCAGGCAAGCAGGCCAGCCCCTCCTACTGCCATCTCAGGGGAATGGGAAAACTCTAGGACACCTTGCTCCATGATCCTTTCAGGGGCAGACTCTCCTAGTTGTCATAGATTATTATCAACCATTACCTCTGAAGTAGTGATCAGAGCCTTGCAATATATGCTTGCAACCATAGGCTACCCAACCTGTTAGTTTCAGACAATGGCCCCCAATTTACTTCTACCACATTTGAGATGTTCCTTGCTAATCAAGGAATTAGGCATGCCTTGACAGCCCCTTTCACCCAGCTTCAAATGGCCAGGCAGACAAATTGTTAGATTGGCAAAGGAAACACTAGGAAAAATGGGGCCCACTAATTGACAAGTCAGGCTGGCCAAGTACCTAATAATACAACATATTACCCCCAGTGCTGCCACTACATATTATCCCCAGTGCTGCCATTCCCAGCAGAACTTTTAATGGGCCACCATTTGTGACCAATCTTGACAGGCTGCATCCCAATTATTCACCAGCCATGCCCTTAGACTGTTCTAGCCAAGTCAGGTCCTTCATTTTAAATGACCCAGCGTACGCTAGAAACTTTGCTGGCAACCCCTTGTGGTTGCCAGGCCTGATAGTAGCAGTGACAGACTCAAAATCCTATAGAATCCAGATACAAGAAGGCCGAACATGGTGTCACCATATTGACCAGCTAAGGGGGCATTGGAGAACCTCTACAGGTTGCCAGCCAGATGAGATCCAACCAGAGATTTTCCAACTTGTCACACGAGACCCAGTGAACTTGACCACTAGGCAGAGCTACCTTTGAAGACATTCCCACCCTGTCCCAAGTTGCCTGAGGCTAAGGTTCATTCATTGCCTTTACCGGAGAAGAGTAGTCCTGCAAGAGATCTTCCTTCGACAATTCAGACTGAACTGTATAGGTCAGGGCATTTGAGACAGCGCCCAGCCTACATGAAGGACTACGCATTCTCCGTTCTGGGAGAAAGGAGTGTTGCATTTGGCTGTGCTTCTCCCTCTGGTTTGTGTTTCAAGAGGGAGTGCGAACTACTTCTATTGGCTGAGCCGCTTGACAGCTGAGTATAAAAGGGAGCTGTCAAGCGGCATCAGCTGTTGCCTGTCAGCCAGCCGCCCTCTTAGCTGGCAGCAGCCATGAGTAACCATTTGTTTGTTTAAAATAAATGTTAGCTAAAGTTTCACTCATATCACCTCCGTTTATTCCCGCCGCTTATTTAATAACTCCGAGCAATGCTTTTTATTTCTGAAATGAGTGATTTTCTAATTTTTAAGTTTGTTTATATGCATGTACCTGAGTTGTTATTTATTTATCATTGGATTTATCTAGCTATACTGTTTCTCTTTTTCTATTTTATTGTACTGTACTTTGTATAATGAAAACATTTATTGTACTGTTTGGACATTTTCTCAATATGTGTATTTGTGTAGTGTTTATTGTGAGCTATTAGGCAACACAGAGCAGCATTTTAAAATCAGCTTGCAAATGTTGTTAAAATCAACCAAAAATAGATATATTTTCTAGTTAGACACTGAACAGAGAAGTGTATTGTATTTCTAATAAAAATATCTCTTCACCAAGAAATGACAAAGATGTATTCTTTATGCATATTGAAGCATGTTTTATATAAAAGATGTAGCATACCAGATGAGACTCATTATGGCCTACTACATAAAGGCACATGTACATATATGCACACTTGGAAACTCATTTGCAAAAAGATCTTCTGACAGAGTACACATTGATTGAATACTTTCTGCCAATTTATCTAATTAAATATTGGGTGGAGATAAATATTTCTTTTCTTTTCTTTTTTCTTTTCTTTTCCTTTCCTTTTTTTCCAGTCATTTGGCCACACCCTGAAATTTTGCCACGGCCTGCAAAAGGGAGGGAGGGGAGGGGAGGAGACATTGTGGTGGTTGCCTAGCAACTTCATTACTTTCATTGCCTGCCACAGGTAAACTGCAGAATAGTAAATAAAGAGGGAGATTGGCTCCTAGCTGGAGATGAGAAGTAACCTTGGCTTAGCTAGGTGAAGAGCGAAGTGCTTGAAGAAGAGAACAAAAACCCCTCATCTTTTGTGCATTGCTTAATGCCTAGAAAGATATATGACCATGTGATCTTTCCTTAAACTAGTATGGAGTTTGATGACAGTGTCGTGTATTTTCTAAAAAACATATACATAATGATTATATGAAAAAACCCATTCTGCACTGTACATGTTTACAAACCTGTGAATGGATAGACCTACTATGTGCTGGGGAAAAATATTATGAAGTACTCTCCTTTAAAATGCAGGAATAGCTTCCTTTACAACAAATCAATATTGTAAGCAGATCTCTGGCTAAGGCTAAGAATGTGGCCTTCTGTAAATTTTATGCACAGTGCCTGATTATAAAGAAAATCTATAACCAAGTGCTATGCCTTAGAGTGTATAAGCCAAACTTAGACTAAATCCATTTGAAAAATAGTCCGCAAATCATCTTGTTGTTGCTGAACTTTATAATGTAGTGTTTTCTCCCTTGTCTTGTTTATATTTAAGCACTGTCTTCTCAATTAGATTTCTAAAAGTCCAATGTTGATTAGATTCATAATTTAGTGTACCCCATTTGTATTCTTCCCTATCTATCAGGTTTCCTATTCAACATTACTGTCAGATGGACCTCCTTTTTAAAAAAAAAAAAGTTTCAGCTTAGTATCTTTGAGACATCTGTTTTCTTGGTATGGAGGTTTAAAACTGGCATGCAACCCTGGGATGGCTTGTGGCTTGAAAGCACATCTTCTGCCTTTTTTTAACTTTGGGGATTTTTTTTTTAACCTTCTAACTTTTAACTCTGTTTTTAATACTGTTTTTAACTGTGTTTCTTTTTATGGTTTTAAGAGTCACTTAGGTGAGATGAATGGTGTAGAAATGTAATTGATAAAATAAAAAGTAAATAAAATAAATTACAGAGGACCAAGAAATGGTAAGTCAGAGAAATTAAAAAGGGAAAAGAATGCATAACGTTACTATACATTTATAGCAACACCATTCATTAATTTTCTCCGTATCTTTATATTTCTGCAAATCATCTACTTCCCTCATGCCCATGCATTAATATATGCACTGCTTTTTATTCTTTAAATTTCTTACATTTTTCTTTTCTAAGATCTCTCTATTATTACATTCAGGCATAATTTTCTCAATCTTCTGCTTTTCTTGATCCACTCATTTCTCCTTTCATATATTCATTTTGCAATTCAAGTCTGCATTCATTTTCTCCTATAACCAAACCATCTCTATGTAGTTGTTTCAAATTGGTTACTTATTTTTGTATTCTGTCCACATTCATTCAACCCACATACATTCTTGACCCTATCTGTTCTGGTCTCAGCACATATAGACTACCTACATAACACCTTCCATTTGCATTCAATGTCCTTTTATGTTATCCCTAAACATACTTCTTACTTCTTTGTGGCTAGAAGCTTGATGTTATATTAGCCTTTTTTGCTTTGTTAAACTAGCACCCATTCTTTACAACAAACTACATAGTATCCACTACCTTTCTACCACTATTTGTATATATTAAATTTTCTCCATTCATTTTAGCATTTTTATTAAGCATTATATAAATATACACAAATGCAACTCCTTGTTCTAGTTTTTCACTCTTTATGTATAATTTGCAATTAATTACTCTCAGTCAAACACAACTATGTTTGCCTTTGGTACACCCATTTACAAATGCACATTCCTTATTGTGTCATACAGTCTGTTTAATGTGCATTGCAAGTCCAAGTTCTAGGTCAACCATATGGATCACCTGCTTATAAATATGCAAGTATATTAACATTCCCAATATCAGAGGTTTTCCTTATCCATTTTTCCAAGATACATAATACTTTTTGAGTATCCAGCATACCACATTCCTATACAGATTTCTAGAGTATTCATTCCAGCATTATCTCATTGTAGATGCATCTCTAATTATTTTATCATGTTTATTTTTAATTATATTCAATTCTGCTGGAGACTTTGTGCTTCTTGAAAAACAATGTTTTATCACAATTGCTCTGCAGTTTCTTAGTTTTTTTTAATCTTAACCATTCATATTCTCTTTAATTACCTTTATTGTAACTATCTTTATCTCTGTGTTCACATATCTTTCTTTCATAATTTATTGCAGCAATCATTTATTAAATTATTTTTCCCTTTTGTGCAGTTCTTTTACTTCATCATTTTCAAAACATTCTTTTTTCATACTTCCCATTGTAGTAATGACACATATTTCTGTGATGCTCTGTGCATAATTATTTTCACCCGGTTCCGTGTGATTTCCATATTCTCTTTCCTTACAACTGCTTTCCATTCCTTCTACTGAAAGATTAATCTATCTTCAAATATTTTTTATGTACAGGACTTTCTTTGCTTGCAAAAGTTCGGCTTTCAGTGCAATCTTTCCTTTTTTATGTTCATTTTCCCAAGGTCCACTCTTGATATTCTCAAAAGGTAATCTGTTCCAGAACTTCCTAGTTCTTCACAGTTGCTTCAGTCTTTAATCAGAAACAATTTAATCAACAACACTTGAAAATGTTATTCAATCCTTTACTTGTGAATAGGCTTATACATATACCACATATTTGAAACAGATTTTATTTTAAAGTAGATCCTCACCAAAGAATCATCATTGTTATTCATTGTTGAGCTGCAATGGCTCAATAACAGTTTTCTCTTTTCATTCCAATCCATCCACTTGTGTCACCGAGTGGAACTTTTTTTCCTGGATTGCATACATTCAGGAACTTGTACAATGTTCCCCAAAATTTGTATTAAAGTTTTCCATTACCAACATCCACTAAAGGCTAGCAGGTGACCTACATATTCTTGTTTTTATGTGCACCCATGACACTTAATTAAGACTAAGTTAATATGTTCTGACATTCATTTTAACCTTGTTTATGAGTGGACCATTTTTTTTCAGCTCTATTAAATCTTTCTCCTGGTTTCAGATAATACATCGATTTTTCTTCCTTCATGTTATTTGCTATTGCTTATTTTATATTCTAAGCTACAATATTCTATATGTCATAGTCATCACCAGATGCTCACATAATGCTTTTGAGTAATATTGAGAAGCTGCAGATTAGAATACCAGCTTTAGCCATACCAACACTGGATGCAATGTTCCCTGCTGATAGCAAGGACAATACTGGTTATTTTGGCAGTGTGCCACAGCTGGAATCAAAACTCCAGTTTTCCCCAAGTACCAGTATAGAAGGAGAGATGGGTCAGTGTATGATAGGAAAAAAATCAGAAGGATTCTTCATAGCATATCTTCTGACTAATATGTTCAAAGGCATAACCTTTGTTGTAACTCATGAAAGTTTACTGTATGTGTTTTGCTAGTCAAATTCTTCCTAATTACAGGTAAATTAGGCTCTCAAGTTCAAAGATTTCTTGGCAGACTAAAATACTGTTGACTGCATCATTAAAATGGATGAATGGGTAAATGATAGGTAAATAGTGTAGGTAGATAGGTAGGTACTGTAGATAGGTAGATGATAGATATGAATATTCTTCCAGTTAAACAATCGCTCAGAAAAAGTGCCTACAGAGTACTAGCTTTTTGTGTGGCACATTTAGGACATTAACTTGGATTTTTATTTAGATGTTACTTTTGTTTATCTTGTTAGGATATTTGCAAATCTGGCACTCATTGAGGAAGATCACTATGGGTTTTATTCTGCTACTTGTTCCTGACTAAAAAGAGGCACTCATCTCCATTTGTTATCAAGGAGACTCTCTATATCTGAGAGTAGAAATGCATGAATATTCGCAGTATCACTTATCTTTATATTAGCACCATGATTTTCAATAAATCATCCCCATTTACCTACCTATTTTTTTTTCTTACAAGGTGTTCACTAAAATTTAAGTTTGCCTGGGATGTAATACAACATCTTGGGCTGACCCCATTTTGTTCCTTGATAACATATATACTTCAAAGGAACTAGAATAAATGGATCAAAAGTATTCTTCCACAATTTTTGAATAGCAGAAATCCCTAGTGGTGACAATAACATCATTATTTTAAAAATCCTATAGCAATGTATTCTCTTGGATTTAATTAAAGCATGGCCTCCAGGGAAGCTTCAGCTCACTAGAAAGGTGATTGTATAAATCCTTGGCCACAATGTAACTAATAAATGTACAAGCAACACATGCCATCCATGTGAATGTCACTGAAATTCTTGAAAATCACCTGAAACAATTTCTAAACCAATTGTCTTTCCTCAAATAGAATGAATCTAGTAAGATTCAATCCAAAAAGAAATCATTTTAGAGAAAAAACAAATCTAGTCACGTTGCCAACTTCAAAAGCCGATACAAAAATTTATGCCATGAGATAAAGACTGAATGCACCAATTATCATATTAAACAAGAAGAAAACCTTCTATGCACAAATTCCACCCATGCTTTCTACAATTTTGTAAACAACAAACTAAAAGACAACCGGTTCTCTGCCTGGTTGCTTGGGTGGGCATGGCCATGGTGGGCATGGCCTAGTTGGCCTCCTGCACCATCCTGGGAGTGAAAATGGGATGCAGGGGGCCCGTTTTCACTCTCCCCAGTCTCTGGAGGCCAGAAACAGACCATTTCTGGACTTCTGGGGCCTCTGGGAGGCCTGTTTTTTACCCTCCTTGGGCTTTGGAGGCTTTCCTTGAGCCTCTGGGAGGCCCATTTTTCATCATCCTGCACTTACCTGTGATCCAAAATGGGCCATTTGGGGACTCCTGGGGAGGGTGGGATGGATGGGGCCAGCCAGTCATTGTATCTACCAGTTTGCCGAACCAGATGTACAATTAACATCCAGTTTGGCCAAACCTGACTGAACCGGCTGAAGCCCATCCCTGATTATAGACACAATTGCATTGATTTTTTAACACTAATACAAAATCTTTGGCTTCCAACTTTTTATTTCTTTACACAGCAGTCACTTAGGGAGATGAGTCACTTAATACTGATGTCTCCTTCATGTCTTACTGTTGTTGATTGGTTTTTAAGGATTCTATTACTGTCTTAAGATTCTAGTGCAGATTCTTTGATCTACTCTTGGCTGATTTTATTTCCTTTAAGTTTAAGAAATATAAAGCAGTGGCCACCATCTAGTCACTTCTAAGATAGAAGAAAACACTCTAAGCAAGGCAAGGAATCAAACTTTTTTAGAAATGACTGGGATTTCTACTTTTGCTAATCTCTCCTTGTCTAACAATATTAGAAAAGTCATAGTGGATCAGCCCAAAGGAACCTCAGCCATCCTTGTTCAGCAATCTATTTCCTACAGTAAAAGGAGTCATGAGGATTTTACTCTGCTAGTCATTGCCAAATATAAGGGGTGGTACTCATCTCCATTTCAAGGCCATTGAAATTTATGTGGCCATGTGGTCAGCATGATGTCATGGAGCACTCTTACCTTCTCACTGAAGTGGTATCTATTTATCTACTGGTATTTGTAGGGTTTCGAACTGCTAGGTTCGCAGGAGCTGGGGGGAGAAGGTTCACTCTGTTACGTGGAGCTCAAGTCTCAAATCAGGTCTGCCAGCTTTCCAACCAACAAGCCCACATCTTAACCACTGAGCCACCATACCTTCCCATGTCTGATGGTACCCAGTAAGATGTTTCCCAAGGGGAGTCCAAGCAGAACATGAGGGCAGTAAATATGATGACTAGGAATTATTCATAACTTTGTATTTTGAATCAGGAGAGATGATACACTTCTTTGATTTTTACCTAAGGTATGCAAGACAGGCCTCAGGCTTAGAAAGGCAAATGTAATCCAAAACACTCTTTGTGAAAGATTCAGAAAAAAATGGTGGCTATTCAGTGGCATAATTTTTTCATACAATTTATTCTCCCATAGACATTCTATGTCATGAACGAGAATATTGCCATTGAAATTCCTCATAGTGACACCGAATATTGTCTCAGTAATTGATTCAATAACTTAACTGGAAGAATGGTCTTTAGGTGAATTTAGACTCTTACATAATATTAGTAAAATCATTAAAGTCAATTATTATCTCACCGGGACAGTGAAGTGGCAAAAGACAGAGTTAATCTTTAACATTCTTCCCAGCAGCATTCTGATAATTACATTAATAATTCAGAACATCATCATATACATTGTCCTAGGAAACCTTGGATTTCAATATGGATTTCAGTCTAGCTCATACTAATTACATTGGTGGGGGTGAGAGAGGGAAGAACAGAAATCCAAATTTATATGTATTCCTTGCAAGAAAAAGAGAAAATCCGTATAAGATTTTGTGTATCTTTTTTAGAGATATGCACTTGTTTCTCAATAGTAAAACCAAATGTTTGAATATCTGAATTATGAGTTGGAAAAGCAGGATGGGATCAAAATTGTTAGCCTTTCTTTTTATTTGGGTGGAGGAGTTTCAAATGAAATATGTGGTAATATCTAAGTGTGTAAATGCTGTAGATTCAGTCTGTAGCAGAGGTGGTATTCAGCAGGTTCTCGCCAGTTCTGGAGAACCGGTAGCGGAAATTTTGAGTAGTTCAGAGAACCAGCAAATACCACCTCTGACTGGAGATTTTATAATATCCTTCCCCTACCATGCCCACCAAGCCACACCCACAAAACCGGTAGTAAAAAAAAAATGAATCCCACCACTAGTGTGTAGGTAGATCAAGAGATTCTGGCTAGCTGTAAATAGATCTGGGTCAAATATAAAGACATTTGCATTCAGCAGAGCTTCATGTTTGACTAGGACACGTGCTTTTCATGCATTTACAGAAAAGACTCACCCAGCTGTTTTGTCTCTCATGCTTTCTGAGAGAGATGTTCATATATCATTGGAGATCTCATTTTTTTTTCAGTAGCAGAAGCCAATGTGTTGCTTGTTGAGTTCCAGGCAAACAACATTGTTAGTGACTCACTCATTAACACTGTCTGGTACTGAGGTACTATTTAGAAAGATGTCCCTCCCATGCAGGAACTAAGAAGAGTGACTTTGCCAGTGCTCTGTAAAGGCACCACTTACCATATGGAAGATACTAATAATAAAATGCTTGGAAAATTTTGAAGATACTGTCTGTTCCCTCACAGAGACTTTACAACAAGGGTCTTCAAACTTGGCCAGTTTAAGATTTGTGGACTTCAACTCCCAGAATTCCTCAGCTAACATGACTGGAGGAAGAATTCTGGGAGTTGAAGTCCACAAGTCTTAAAACTGTCATGTTTGAAGACCTTTGCTTTACAAGATCCAGATTCATCTGACTTGGAATCAACACTAGGAAAATGTTGGTAATATTGTGTAATATCAGTATTCAAATTAATAGATGCTTAACTGTATACTTGTCATGTATTTGGAGATGGATTGGTGGGAGGGGGCTTTAAAATATTAAGTATGAATTAAACAACCTGTGTTTGCATTAATTATGTATTGCCTTTGTCACAAGTTAATGTGGAGGAATGACAGTGGCATCTCCAATGTAGACAATAAATGGGGTAAACATTAGTGACAGCCAATATAACACTTCCACGTTGTCTTTTTGTCTTTTTAGTGCAGCTGATCTATATATTTTGGGATTAAACTTCTTAAGTCAAACATGTAGGTTATACGTGGAATGAGAATTTCCCTACTGAGAAGTTCAGCTAGAACATTCCAAGAATTCTCTGATTCAGAACTGCAGAGGAAGAAGTGTGGCTAACAAATGAGGTTTCAGTTCAGCAGAATTTTGCATCATTTCTTGATGCATTTTATTGCATAATAATATCCTCCTCAAAGCTTCTGTAGTAATATGAAATTTCTCATTGAAAAACTTCCATTAAGGAGAGCAACATTTGTTTATGAGTTTTTGCTCTTCTCTTACCCAGGTCTCTCTCTGTCTTGTGTTTCAAACTACCTCCTACGCAACATATGACTTTTTATCTGTTCTCTTCCTCTCATATTTCTGTTTTTGAAAGAATTTCAGTTCAATTAGCAGCCAATGATTTCATTATCTTTCCTTGTAAGGTTTTAATCCATAAACAATTTTGGGAGTGATTTCTTGACAGACTTGCATTATGTAAAATATGTCAAGAATAATTTTACATGCCCTTTGTTTCCAATATATCAAACACAATGGACATGTAATATCCCTAGGCAAAAACCAACATATATATATAGGCATCCTTTGTAATAGTGTATGATACTTACCGTGTTTCTCCAACAATACGCCCCCCCCCAATAGGAAGACCTAGCATGTTTTCTATACATGAAATGAAATGAAATGAAATTAAGCCCCTCCTCCCAAATTTAGGCCTAGTTTAAAACATGCACAATTGGGGGGAGGGCAGGGGGGGAACTCACCTTTAACAGTGCCCCACGGGCAGCCATGCCTCATCACCAGCCACTCCTAATGGCCGATCATGGCCGAGCGCGGAGTGCTTCCTATCTCTGCCAAGTGCCTTTGCTGCAGACCCGGGTATGGTGCTAGTTGCAGGCCAGGTCAGCAGGTGGGTGATGATGCATGGATGTTGGCCTTGGCAGGGCACTTTAAATCGTGAGACCTTCAGCACCAGCTGCTGCTACTTCCTCCACTGCTCTTGCTTTTCCTTCGCATTCCTCCACCAGCAGCATTTCAACTGCTTCTCGGGTGGGGGAGCTGCCTCCATAGCTCCCACAGTTCCTGTTGGCGCTGGTGAGAGAACAGCGGCAGCACCGGCAGGAACCGTGGAAGTGTTTCAGCTGCTTCTCAGGCGGGGGAGCCGCCTCTGTGGCTTCCACAATTCCCGCCGGTGTGAGAACAGCAGCAATGCCGGCAGAACCGTGGAAGCATTTCTACTGCTTCTCAGGCAGGGGAGCCACCTCTGTGACTTCCACAGTTCCTGCTGGCATAAAAACAGCGGCAGCACTGGTGGAAACGTGGAAGCATTTCTGCTGCTTCTCGGGTGGGGGAGCCACCTCTGGGGCTTCCACAGTTCCTGCCAGCGCAAGAATAGCGGCAATGCCAGCGGGAACTGTGGAAGCCCCAGAGGCGGCTCCCCCACCCGAGAAGCATCTGAAACGCTTCCATGGTTCCTGCCGGTACTGCTGCTGTTCTCTCGCCAGCACCGGTGGGAACTGTGGAAGCTATGGAGGCAACTCCCCCACCCGAGAAGTGGTGGAAACACTGCTGGTGGAAGAATGCAAAGGAAAAGCAAGAGCAGTGGAGGAAGCAGCAGCAGCGGATGTCGAAAGTCTTGCAATTTAAAGTGCCCTGCCAAGGCCGACATCCACACCGCTGTCGCCCATCTGCTGACCTGGCAGTGGGGGAAGAAATTAATTCACCCCCGAAAAGATGTCCTAATTGTTTTTTTCGGGGCTCAAAAAAAAAAAAAAAAGACCCGGCCTTATTTTATGAGAAACTCATTTAAATAAATAAATTCATTTAAATTTATACTTCCCATAAATTAATTTAAATTTATATTTTCTGAATATATACTTCAATCAGAATATATTCACTTCTGTCATTTTCTGGATATTGTGATGTAGTTTGCAACTGAAAAAGATATGCCTCAGAATCATTTATAGGGAAAATATTTGCACAGAAACAAAATTAAGTGCATGGAAAGTATTTACATATTAAGAGAACATGCTTTGAAATAGATGTTTCAAATATAACAGAAATGTTATGTAACACAAACACATATATTTTTCATATATGTTTTACTAAGTATACATATTTGTATATGGTCTTTTACTAATATAATGTAAGATAATATGGTAGAGTAGGGTAGGATGAAATGAGATGAGATGATAAGATAAAATGATAAGGTAAGATAATAAGATAAGACAAGACAAGACAAGATAAGATATATGTATGTGGATGTGTATATGTGTGTGTGTTTGTGTGTGTGTGTGTGTGTGCATGTGCATGTGCACATACACATACACACACTCACACACACACACCATGGACAAATGTGTAAGTGAAACTTATTTGAAACATTTATTTTATCATTTAGATGGTCCTCAGCCAGCACCCTTTTGCTCCCTAGGCTTCAGAAAGTTATTTCAACTTTCCACTTTAAAATCATGGGCTCATAGTCCAAATATCCAAAATGACAATTTCATAATGAATAAATATAATAATAAATATTAATTTGGTAGTTTTGCTTTGGGGTTCATAAGGTTGCATCCTCTCCCCCCCAAAAAAATAATCCCTCCTGGAAAATACCATTTTCAAGAACAGAAGAGCCTTTTAAGGGAAGCAAAATAGCAGAAGCAAGATAGCTGTCTTCTTTGTATGTGGGTGAACACTGCACACATACAAAGGGACAAAGCTTGAATCCTGATGCTGCTTCCATTATCTTGTATTTCTGAACCACCCTGTGTCTCCTGCTAGGAGACATATTATGCAACAATGTATTATGCCTATGTTAATACATCCTATTATTCTCTTTCTCTACCCCCATCAGATAATGCTTCAACTGTCCTGATGTTCTGCTTCTATGTGCTTAAGATTTAGGTGATGAATAAGTGAAATTCAACCAGTTAATATAGCCTGAATAGTATCCAATCTGTTCTAGGTGGATTCATGGATTCATGCTGTCCAAAAGGCTGGTGTTCTCAGTCTGATATTACTTATTGTTCCAGCAAATTTCATAGCTCCTCTATCAAGTGTCTTTATCAAGTTTGACTGATATACCAAGTGTGTCAGGCTTCTAGTAGCAACTCCAGCTGAGTTCAAGAACAAGTCTCTCAGAGTTCTTATTAGCAATATTTACTTTGATTAGATTAGTAGTTGTAGTAATATCCCTGTTCTCAGTTTTTTTTTCCAGGGAAGAGAAAGCTATATTACTGTAGGTGTTCAGAAATATTACTGTTGCCCACTTTATCTTCTCTTTGCATATTTTAAAATTCTCTTATTCATCAAAGGCTTTTAAACTTTTGCTATATAGCATTAAATTTGTGTCTTAAGTGTGCTTTACTTTAAATACTTTTCCATGGTGGCCATTGTTATTGTTCGTACAGCCTATATAAATTTAATCATTGAATAGATAAGTCAGGGTTGTTTTTTTAAATAAAATAACTGAGTTACCTGAATAATAGACTGTTGACACAGGTTGGAGCCTATCTTAATAGTTTTGGCCAAGGCATAATGACTTCAAATGGAACCCGGATTTGACATCTGTAACTCAGATAAGGTACAGTATGCTATAAAAGGAGATGGAAATATTGTAATGAGATTGATTAAACCCCTCAATGAAAAGTCAGAAATAATACTGGCTCTTAACATTAATTTATATATTTCTGTCTACCCTTTAATGCTCAGGTTATTCAAAATTAACATGCTGAGTTTTGGATAATTTTATTTCACCTATTCTCAAACTATTGAAAGATTCTGCAACCTGTCTACTGAGTACATGAATCTCAGCATTTAACTCTCCACCCCCCATGTGTCTGGCAAACTTCTTTGCCATCTTGTCACCTTGATTTTATCTGTAAATGTTTTTTATTTGCTGCGTTTCTCTGTTTTAATGGTTTTCAATGTTTTTTTTTAAATGTTGTAGGCTACCCAGAGTCATTGGATATAAGATGGATGGTAAATAAACTTTATAAATTAATAAATAAATAATAAATTTTGTCACTTAGAAATAGCATTATCATATCTAAATTGCAAAAATCAGGATAACCATTAGATGACAACAACAGGTAGAGTTTTCTGTATCTCCCTACTACTCTTTAATGGCCATTCAAATTTTTGTAACCTTGCACTTAAAAGTAGATTGAAGAAACATTGGGGAGTTGTATTCAAGGGCACTTTATTTTGTTTTCTTAAAAGCTTAGATCTCTCCACAGTGATAATATGAAAAGAAAATCATTGTTGTGTTTTCCTTTTTCCACTTTTTCACATACAGAAAAGTGTTCTTCTTTGACAGCATCTTTAATTGAAATCCAGACTGTTTTTTTTACTTTATATTAAAATGAATAACTGATGTTAATGCTGAAATGTGTAAGGCACGTATAATATATGATTTTGTTTTATAGCCTCTACAAATTCCCTTAATTGTCTTCCCCTTGTGATTAGTGTTATATAGCTGGAATCTGATTTTGTTCAGTATATTTTTATACTTATGGTTTTCACATAGCCTTAGGTAGTATGCTAATACCTTTTTGCTCACTCAAATATCTTTTTCCTCATTGTTGCATTTTTACAAACAACTTCTGAGGATTTAGGTCATCATTAAAAACATTAGATGTAGTTTAGAAACTGCAGGTACAAATAGAGGCTGGTAAAAATTAGGGAAGGAGAAATATTGTATTTTCTCATTCTCAACTTTTAGAATTGTCTTCACTCTCATCTAAGTCCTTTCTTTGTGTATTTCACAACCTTTAATATTTCTTAGTAGTGCATAAAAGTGGTTCTCCCCTTGGCTCTGTTCAACTTCCTTGCTGATTCCCAGGGCTGTCAAATTACTTCTGACATTCACATTTGAATTAATATTTTAAAGGTTGATCCCTATGTATCTTTACACAGAATTAAATTTGGGCTTTACATTATTGCACAAGAGTTGCAACCTAAAACATCTTTTAAGATTCTGTAAATAACATAATTAACAGTTATCAGAATAAGAGTTGGAAGGAACCTTGAGCAGGGGACCCTACACCATTCCAGTCTATGTATCTGTCCAGTCTCTTCTTAAAAGATTTCAGTGATAGAGCAAACACAACTTCTTATGACAAGCTGCTCAACTGGTTAATCAACCTCACTGTTAGGAAATTTTTCCTTAGTTCTAGTTTGTTTCTTGTCTTGCCTTCTGCTGCTTTGGAAAATAGGATGACCCCTCTTCTTTGTGGTATCCCCTCAAATATAGCAATCCTGCTATCATGTTACTATCAATTACATTCATTAACATGATAAGCTACTTGATTTCCTACACTTTAGGTTTTCATATTGGGCTAACCAAATCAAGGTAGGGGCAGAATCCATGTTCTTATATCTTCATTGCTTATTGATGTAAACATCAGAAGGATATATCCATGCAACTTGATGAAATGTGCTAGTATTTATTCTATTGCAAATGCCTAGCAAATAGTATGGCTTTGTGGATAAGACGAATTCAGGGAAATAAAACCAGTCATAGCATGGTAAATCATGGCTATTATTTCCAGTATCTTAGTGCCACTTGCTGACAAATTCAAGCAGAAGTTACAACTATATTCATGACCTGTTAATGGACTGCTTAGTTGTTCAAGAGGAGCCATATTGCACTAGAAAAGTACTTATTTTCTTACATTTCTTTATGATCTAGTACTATCTTTTCTGTCCTTATTAGTTGTGCCTAATACATGGAATAATAAAATATACATGTCATCTATTGGAACGGAATTGCATGCAAAGGTGCCATTCTGATGCTTTCTTTTGACTTTGTTAATAGGAGTCTAATAGAGCCAATATCAATTTCAGAGCCCCTATCTTCATATATTTCCTTGTCATGCTGTAACATGACAGAACAGTGAAGAGTAGCTTTTATATACCTATAGTGTAGGCTAAGGTTTGACATATTTATTGAATAATGAAAGAGGCACTTCAAATAGCTGAAGTTTCAACAAAGGAGAATGAGAATTATCCTAAACCAACAAGTCACCAGTCCTCCAATGACCTCCACTAAATCAACCAACAAGCAATTGATCCTGTCAGCAAAGTTGATAGAGAATATATTTATGTGAAGGAATAATTTTCTACAGTGGGAGTAATGTTACCAATTGTTATCTGACAATGAAACTTGGTTGCATTTTACAAATGTCTTTTTCGTTAGCAGGGATGTCAATAAATACCTTGACATTACAGTGTTTTGATTCTTTGCTGGGGGGAGTCTTAGGTAATTGAATTAAATGTTGTATAAAATAAATAGCATGCCATAAGACATTATTCCTATATGGAGAGCCCCAACCATATATTATGAAGGTTAGGAATAAGTCTTAAATTCACTGAAGCAGCTGGATGAAAACATAGCTATGCTTTTCCAAAATATAGTGCTATAGCCTTCTTCTAAATAAATAAATAGCAATAGCACTTAGACTTATATACCAATTCACAGTGCTTTACAGCTCTCTGTAAGCTCTTTACAGAGTCAGCATATTGCCCCCAACAAACTGGGTCTTCATTTTACTGACCTTGGAAGGACAGAAGGCTGAGTCAATCTTGAGCTGGTCAGGACTGAAGGAATCAAACTCCTGGCAATGTGAGTAGAATTAGCCTGCAATACTTGTATTCTAACAACTGTGCCACTATGGCTCATATGGTTCATAACCGCTTATGGATCTGCTGGAGTTTTAATTTTTCTACTCTCATGTTACTTTGTATTTTTAGTTATAGTTGAAGAAGGCTGCTTATGCTAGTCTTATTAGTTAGCCTTAATTTGACTATTTAGAAAAGATATGTTATATATATATGTTACTCTGAATTCATTTGTCTCTCCCACATGCACATACAGAGTTGTTAAGCTTACAGGGTACAGTGATATTATTCTTAGAATTCTGAATAATATGATTAAGCTTTGTTACTAAAAATTGTTCTCCTTAGGTTTTTCATGTTGTGTTTTAATTAAATATTAAATATTGATGTCAGGATCCCGGTAGTTAACTCCAATTAAATCATGAGCCTCGGGCCACACTCTCAAAACCTGAAAGGATTTATTACAAGTTAATATGCTGGCATTAGCCTGGGCATAGTCAACTCTGAGATATATAATTCACTGTCACCCTTGATCCTGCTTTCCCCCCCACCCCTCTGGGTGTATCATCCAACAAAGCACATCCATAGCCAAGAGTCATCAATCATGCTCTCCAATTAGATTTTTGCATGGCAGAAGCTTCAGTCATCTAATGATTCTAATCAGTCTCTGAAGAAAATATGAATGGAATATACTTTTGATTCCACACTGCTGCCTGCTCTTTGAAACCCCCCCTCCTTCTTTCTGTTGACAACTATAAAACTTGTTTACAAAATGTTTTATGAGTTGACATTCAGCTCCCTTCACTTCTTGAAGGTGACCTGTACAACACACACAAAATCAATTTGATTGCAGATATGCTCACGAACCCCCCACCATCCCCAGGCTTGGTTGGATTTTCTGCATGGAAACTTGCTACAAGGCGATCGGCTTGGAGGTTCCTACTCTTTACCCTTGATGCTTCTGATAAGGGTAGCTCTTCCACTTGATTAAATATTGAAGTTGTCTCTTGTGCCATCTCGAATCGATGATTCGCTGCACCTCATAATGGCTTTGGCCTCCTATGACCATGGGATCTGGGGACTCATGAGGTAGGGGCCTCAGTGTTGATCCAACACATGGGTTTTAATAGGCTGCTATGGAATACCGGGTGCATTTTCCCTAACAGTCGGGGCAACTTCAATTGCACTGTGACTGGGTTGATGATCTTTACTATGGGGAATGATCCCATGAACTTTGCCCCCAATTTCTTGCTAGGGAGTCCTAACCTCAAATATTTTGTGGAGAGATGGACCTTCTCCCCCAATTGGAATGGTGGTTGTAGGGCTTGGTGTTTGCCTGCCTGTCTCTTATATGTCTGTGCCGCTTTTGCCAGTGCTTTTTTGACATTCTCCTAAGTTGCTTTCAGTGTTGACATCCAATCGGTCAGGCTGACTGAGGAGGAGGTGGGTCCCTTGGATACTCAGGCATTGGGATGAAGTCCATGCCGCTCACTACTTTGAAAGGAGTTAGTCCTGTGCTGCTGTGAACAGCATTATTGTACGCAACCTCCGCAAAAGGCAGGAGGTCCACC
The DNA here is from genome assembly GCA_023653725.1 of Bungarus multicinctus. Taxonomy (NCBI): domain Eukaryota; kingdom Metazoa; phylum Chordata; class Lepidosauria; order Squamata; family Elapidae; genus Bungarus; species Bungarus multicinctus. Next base: position 63,968,258 of record CM042836.1, on the reverse strand, counting down.
CAATTGGACTGCTGATAATTCACGTGGCACCTCAAATACTGCTCTACCATGGTGTGCAATCTCTCTGCCCCCCCCCCCCCATTGGTGCTTGGATGAAAGGCCAAGCTAAGACTCTGGGATGACTCAATGGACTGCAGGAACTCCTTCCAAAATTTGGCCATGAATTGGACCCCTCTGTCTGAGATAATTCTTCATGGTACTCCATGCACACAGTAGATGTGCTTCAGGAACAGCTTGGCTAACTGGCAGGCTGAGGGTAGTCCGCTGCAAGATAGGAAATGCGCCTGTTTGGAAAATAAGTCTATTATAGTCCAGATCATCATGTTACCCCCACTTTTCGGCAACTCCACTATGAAGTCCATTGCAATCTCCCCCCATGGCGTCATTGGCTGCTACCATTTGTAGCAGTCTTGGGAGTTTTCCTGGTTGTTTTTTTCATTGTGGCGCATATGGTGCAACTTTTCACATAACTGTCCATGTCCTTCTTTATGCCCAGCCATCAGGACTTTCTCCAAGCCAAGTGTAAAGTCTTTAAGAACCCGAAGTGGCCTGCTGGTTTGGCATCATGACTCCTCTGAAGAACTAGGGTATGTAGGGATTCTGGGACATAGAATTTTGTCCCCTTCCATGCCAGGTTATCTCTTTTTTGTCAAGATGTGTTGATTGTCCCAGAACCAGGGGTCTGCTAGCAGTTTGGTTTTGAGTTTCATAATTAGGTTGTCTGAGGGTTGGCTTGCCAATCACAGCGTTGTCATCTGGTGGTTACTTTGGCAGCTATTTGGGTAGGGGGAATGATGGCATTTACGACCTCCTTCCTTTCACATTTGTACTGGGGCATGCAGGAGAGGGCATCAGCCAGAAAGTTCCTCCCTCCAGGATGTGTTTTAGCATGAAGTTGAATTGGTTGAAATATTGAGCCCATCGGACTTGTTTGGGTGATCTTTTTCATTGGATCCTAAGGACTTCCAGGTTTTTATGGTAGGTCCAGACTTTGAATGGTCTCTGCCCCTCTTCCAGCAGGTGGTGCCAGGTTTGCAGTGCCTATCTCACTGCGAAAGTCTCTTTTTTCCATGCAGCCCATCATCTCTCTGTGTCCATGAGCTTGCGGGAGGTGTAGGCGCAGGGCTGTAGGCTTCCTTGGTTGTTTCTTTGGAGTAACACTGCTCCAGCTGCCACGTCATTGGCATCTGCTTGAATGATGAAGGGTCAGGATGCTTCAGTACCGGTTCTTTTGCAAACAGTTCTTTCAGTGTTTTAAATGCTTTTTGGCAGGTTAGGTCCCACTGTAGAGGTTGTCCCTACAGTTTCATTCCTGGACTCCGTGTTTTTAGGAGGTCCACCATAGGTTTGGCAATCTTTACGAAGGAGGGGATGAATTGTTGGTAGAAGTTTGCGAACCCCAAGAAACTTTGTAGCTGTCTGCGGGTATGAGGGGGCTGCCAGCCCAGAATGGCTTGTACTTTGGCTGGGTCCATCTCTATGCCCTTACTGGAGACTCAGTAGCCCAGATAGTCCAACTATGCATGGTGAAATTTGCATTTCAATAGCTTGAAATACAAGTTTGCTGTTAGAAGTTTTTCCAGTACCAAGCGGACTATTATTTATTTATTTATTTATAAAAACACTTATATACCACCCTTCTCCCAAAGGACTCAGGGCGGTGCACAGCCAATTCTATCCTGATACATAATACAAAAATTAAAATGAATTAAATAATTTTGGGCTGTTATAATTAAAAGTCCACCCTCCCCCATAAATAATTAAAAACCCCAAATTAGAATCCAATTTAAAACGGGAGACGGTTAAAATCTTGTATCAGCCCAGGCCAGCCTGCTCGAAGAGCCAGGTTTTTAACACACGTCTGAACGCTCTCAGGTCCGTGCTGGTACGTATCTCTGGGTGCAGACTATTCCAGAGGGCAGGGGCCCCCACAGAGAAGGCCCTATTCCTGGGGGCTGCCAGACAACACATAGAGGCCGACGGCACCCGGAGAAGGCCCTCCCTGTGGGAACACACAGGTCCGGCAGAATGCGGTCCTGCAGATATCCTGGCCCAATGCCATGGATCGCTTTAAAAGTCAAAACTAGAACCTTAAAGCAAACCCGGAAAGCCACCGGCAACCAATGGAGCTCGCGCAGGAGAGGCATCACATGGGAGCTTCGCGACGCCCCCATAATCACCCGCGTGGCCGCATTTTGCACCAGTTGGAGTCTCCGGGTGCTCCCCACAGGGAGCCCCATGTAGAGAGCGTTACAGTAATCCAGGCGAGAGGTGACAAGGGCGTGAATGACCGTGCGTAAGGCGTCCCGATCCAGGAAGGGCCGCAACTGGTAGATCAGGCGAACCTGATAAAAAGCCCCCCTGGAGATGGCCACAATATGGTCTTCTAGAGACAGCCGTGCATCCAGGAGGACACCCAAATTGCGAGCCCTCCCTGTAGGGGGCAGAATCTCTCCCCCAATAGCCAGCGAAGGTGTCAGCTGGCTATATCGGGGCGCTGGAAACCACAGCCACTCAGTCTTGGATGGGTTGAGTCGGAGCCTGTTCCCGCCCATCCAATTACGCACATCCTCCAGGCACCGGGACATAGCCTCCACAGCATCGTTGGGGTGGTCTGGGGTGGAGATGTAAAGCTGAGTGTCATCTGCATACAGATGACCACGGATGATCTCGCCCAGCGGCTTCACATAAATGTTGAACAAGAGAGGGGAGAGGACCGATCCCTGAGGCACCCCACAAATAAGGGGCCTAGAGGTGGACCTCTCCCCCCCACCAACACAAATTGCGAGCGGTTGGAGAGGAAGGAGGAGAACCATCGCAAGACAGTTCCCCCAATCCCCAACCCCTCCAACCGCCGCAATAAGATACTATGGTCGATGGTATCAAAAGCCGCCGAGAGGTCTAATAGGACCAGGACAGAGGAAAACCCCCTGTCACGGGCCCTCCAGAGATCATCAACCAACGCGACCAATGCTGTTTCGGTACTATGCCCGGGCCTGAAGCCCGATTGAAACGGATCGAGGTAAGTCGCTTCCTCCAGGTACTGAGGGAGCTGACGTGCCACCATGCTCTCAACAACCTTCGCTAAGAAAGGAAGGTTGGAGATTGGACGATAATTATTTAAAACAGCCGGGTCCAGGGTAGGCTTTTTGAGGAGGGGCTGCACCACCGTCATTTTCAGGGCAGTAGGAGCGACCCCTCTTTCAACAAAGCATTGATAATCCCCTGGAGCCAGCCTTGTGTCATCTCCCTGGCGGTTGAAACCAACCAGGAGGGACACGGGTCCAACAAACATGTGGTGGCATTCAGCCCCCCAGCAACCTGTCCACACCCTCGGCGGTCACAGGGTCAAACTCTTCCCAGATAATATTCTCAAGACCTGCCCCGGACACCTCCCCTGGGACCACCCAATTGGAGTCCAGCCCATCCCGAATCTGAGCGATTTTGTCGTGCAGAAATCGGGAAAACTCCTCCACCCTACCCTGCAAGAGGTCATCCCGCGCTCTCGGCTCAAGCAGAGAGCGGGTCACTCTAAACAGGGTGGCAGGCCGATTTCCTGCCGACGCAATAAGGGCGAGAAATGCGAACGCTTCACCGCCTCTATCGCCACAAGGTAGATCTTAATGTGAGACCTCACCTGTGTTCGGTCGGACTCAGTGCAGCTAGCCCTCCAAACACTCTCTAGACGTCTTTTCTGGCACTTCATCTCCTGTAGCTCCTCTGTAAACCACGGAGCCAAGTGGGATCTGTGCCGAGTCAGAGGTCGCAGAGGCGCAATTCAGTCCAGAGCCCTGGCAGCCAACCTATCCCAGGTGGCTACCAGGTCTCCAGGCGAGTTGTGAGCCAGAGTCTCGGGAAATGGCCCAAGCTCCCTCTAGAACCGCTCAGGGTCCATCAGGTGCCTGGGGCGGAACCATCTACATGGCTCCGCCTCCCTGCGGTGGAGGGTGGCGGTACAGAAGTCCAGTCTAAGAAGAGAATGACAAGAGTTTGATTACTAAATCCCCAAAATTACAGTCATTCAACCACTGACAGGAGACAAAATTAAGGTCCAGCGTGTGTCCTCCTATATGAGTAGGGGCAGAAACTAATTGGGTCAGGTCCATGGAAGCCATGAACTCCCGGGCTACCCCAGAGGTTTCACCGAGCGATGGCAGGTTGAAATCCCCCATGACTAAAAGCCTAGGGGTCTCAACCGCCAGCCCAGCTATCACCTCGAGGAATGTGGGCAGGGCCAATGACACATGGCAGGGAGCCAGGTACGCCATCAAAAGGCCCCTTGTCCCCACTTCACAAAGAGAGACTCACAACCAGCCGTCTGAGGGACAGTGGCCTCCCTAGGACAAAGGACCTCTTTAATAAGCACCGCCACCCCTCCACCCCTTCCCTGAGACCTAGGCTGATGAAATACTAAGAAACCTGGTGGGCACATCTCTTTCAGAGGGACACCACCCTCTGGGCCCAACCAGGTTTCAGTAACACCTACCAGGTCCGCGCTCTCCTCCTGAACCAAATCACAGATCAGGGGGGCCTTGTTGACAACAGACCTGGCATTGCATAACATCAGCTGGGTACTCAGGGCCCGAGGCTCTGGACAACCAGGTCTGCAGGATGGGTAAAGAGGGTCGGAGCGCGCTACCGCTTGAAGATATCGACAGCGCGATCTCCTAACCTGATATGGCCCTCTACCCCCACCATATCTGCCCCTCCCACTAACCATGCCGATAAAATTGGCCCCCGGCATCCCACCCTCTGTCCGCCCCCCCAACACACATCCCCCCGAGCCCCCCCAGACGTGCGTGCTGGCCTGGCTGCCCCCAGATCCTTGCGGGTTTTCCCCCAAACCCGACTTGGATTTCCCCAGTCCCTTTAAAAAACCCACTAAAAAATTAAAAACCCCGGGCTTCCCGCGCTTCCTCCGGCCACACCATCTCTCGGGATCCCAGGATCCATCATTGAGATATGTCCTGGAGAGCCTTGAAAGCCACTTAAGGGAGAGGGGGACATCCCTTAAGGCCCAAAGCCCAAAGACTAGGGGTATGTGGTCGTCCATTGTCTCAGTGTAGATGAGAATGTCGAACAAGTAGACCTTATAAAGATGTTCATGTAGCACCTCATTTATTAACTGCATGAACACTGCTGGGGAGCCCTGTAGTCTGAAAGGCATGACCTTGAATTGGAAGCTCCCTAGGGGGCAGTTGAACACTGTTTTCCATTCATCTCCTGCCCTGATGTGGACTCAATAATATTGCCCCCCCCCCCTTTGACTGGGTGGAGAGGGACATCTGCCACTGAAGGGCCATTTGGGATGCCTTGGTAGCACATCTGGGGCCTTGTTCTGGTAGTGTTCTGAAGGTTGGTTCCAGATTTGATTTCAGGTCTGGGGTTGTGCATGCCCTTGCCATATGCCCTACTCCCCCACATTGGTAACACTTAAATGGAGAGTTGTAGGAAGTCATCTACATCATTTAGTTGGGGGGCCTTCTCTTGTAGGTTGCTAGCCATCGTCTTGCTTCTCCATCTATCCCCTCAGAAAGGGCATTCACCATGACTCTAGGGGAGGGGTAGAGGTGTCCATAGTGTTCTAGGTAGATCTCGGCTGAGTCAAGGAATAAAGCTAGCTTGTCTGGGTCTCCATCAAATTTCCCCCTGAACCGGGGTGGTTCATTGGGCTCTGATCCTTCTTCTCAGTGTAGCCCTCTGTAAGCATGCATTTATGGTGGCTGATCTTTCTCTCCAGCTCTCGTTCACACAGGAGGAAGGGACTGCCTGCTACACGGGGGAGGCACTGGCTGCCGCTATGGGCTCTTTTTTCTTCTGGTGTGTAGAGACGGAATGCTGTGGTCTCGCCTGCTTCTCCCCACTTCAAAAGGCCCTGTAAAAGTTCCCCTCTGTAGACTTCAACATTGCAGGAAATGGATGGAACATTTTGAAAGCCAATATGTTTACTTTGATTGTCAAAACTATGAAGGACATAATGCAGGGTGCCTCCAAAGAAATACTAGTCAATTTTATAAGTATACATTTTATACTCCAGGATGTTTAATAACAGTGGGTCAAGTTAACTTGCACTACTGAATAGAAAAAACAGAATAACAAAGTCATTTTAACAAATTTTACCCTTCCTACGTGACACCAAATAAAATGTAAAAGGGTACACTGTTAATTCATAAACTGAACTCCAGCAATAGGCATCTTGTCTTGTAGTCTCATTTCTTAGATTTGACTGCTGTATTGGTTGACTTTTCAAACCACTCTACCCCTTAACTATCCCTTGGAGTGCTGTAGAAATATATTGATGCACTTGAAGCCTGGGATTCCATGTTAAATGAGGGAAAAGAACAAAAAGTGGTTGTACAAGCACAACTGGAACAATTTGCACAATCAACACTAATGTAAAGAGCTATGAAATAACTAGTGTAATCATTTACACAAAGAACTAAGAAAAGTGGATTTCATTCTTACATAGGGTACAAATCAGTTTTCTCTGAGTGGGAGAAACTTTGTGTGGTAGAAATTGGATACAATTTCAGATATTACAATTTTAGTTTCATAAAGCCAGTATTAATTATGATGATTCTACATAATGGTTGTGATTTTTAAAATTAACTTACCATGGCAGTATCTGAAACCTATATTCATTTAATTCATTATTTCTTATCAAGTATCCCAGGTTGATTCTGTCTTGGGGGACAAGGCCATAGAGCAATCTAAGTGTTTACAAGGCAAGGCCAAGATCAGAAAGGAAACCCACAATGCAAAGCTATAAGCAGAACTTGAAGTATGGCTAGAATTAATTCCTGAAGTTCAGGCAAGGTGAGAGTATCGATGGCAAATCAATCCAAAAACTGAAAAGAATAATTTCAAGGGAAATTCAGTTCATAAGTCAGGAGGTGGCAGATAGATATTCCCGTGATAACTGCTAGGAATAGAAAGGATTCTAAAGCCCAAATATCTGCCCTTTAGTTGCATCTCCTATAAGAAAATAAGAGTAACTTTGCTAGATTAGATCAAAGACGATTCTAATCAACACCTTGATTCTCACAATGACTGACCAGGAATCTCTGGGATGCTCACAAGAAACCAGTGGTGGGATTCAAATTCTTTTACCGGTTCTGTGGGCGTGGCTTGGTGGGGTGTGACAGGGGAAGGATATTGTAAAATCTCCAGTTAGAGGTGGTATTTGCCAGTTCTTCAAACTACTCAAAATTTCTGCTACCAGTTCTCCAGAACTGATCAGAACCTGCTGAATACCACTACTGCAAGAAACAGATGGGACATGCTCCTTTTCTCCATTGTTCTCCTACAACTGCTATTTGGAAGCATGCATCTGCCAAAATGTTGGTGACACTGACTCTTAAAGTATAATATCTTTTGATCAACCTTTTCTTCATTATTTTACATAGTACCAATTTAAAGCTAACCATGTCAGTTGCTATTGTGTGTGAAAAGGAGCATCACCTGTCTGTTCTAAATCTCATTTACTTTATTGGATTTCCCAATGAGAAATGCCCATTGGAAGATTTCCCCAATGTCCCTTTTTTTCCCATGGCATGCATGATTTTATACAGCTGGGTGATCCCTCAATTATTCTGTGGCTTGATGGTGCTTAGCTCTTTCCCCCAAATGAAGTGAAAAACCATCATCTTCATAATAGTTTGAATCTGGACTTTTGTGTTTATGACCAGGTAGAGTCAGCTGCACTTCAGATAATTCAAATGAGGGCCATGTTCCCATGAACAACATGAGGCAGAATAATTGCATGTGTTACCCAAAGTTGCCAGGAACCTTTTTAATCACTGAATATGTGCAGCTTCTTTTTACAAAGCAATTAAAACTGAGTAATAAACACAGCATAGTTATGTTCAAATCTGCAAGTTTAATTTGTACTTATGAAAAGAAGGAATGAATCCATGATAACATGGATGACAGAGGGAATTAAGAGATGTTTAACAGAGTCAAGGCAACTGGAGTTTTAGCTATTTGTCATATATTCTGCACAGGTGTAGAAGGTACTTGGCTCAACAATAATACTGTGAGAGGAATCTAGGTGTCCTAGTGGACTACCACTTAAATATGAGTCAGTAGCATGCTGCAGCTGTTAAAAAAGCCAATGTAATCCTAACTTGCATCACTGGAGGGATAGTGTCTGAATCAGAGAAGTGATAATACTGCTTTATACCACACTAGTGAAGCCATAGGTGGAATATTGCATTCAGATAGTTATGGTTGCCACAATACAAAAAAGATGCTGAGACCTCAGAAAGAATGCAGAGAAGAGCAACAAAGGCGATAAGAGTTCCAGAGGTTAAAACATACAGTGAACAGTTAAGGGAATTATGTATGTCTAGCCAATGAAGAGAAGGTTCAGGGGTGACATGATACTGTCTTTCAGTACTTGAGGGACTGTCATAGAGAAGCGGGGATCCAAAGCACTTGAGTGCAGGACAAGAAGCAATAGATGGAAGCTTATTAAAGAGAGATCCAACCTGGAACTAAGGAGAAATTATAGAATGGAGAACCCACAATTTCCTCCTCTCCATTGCTGGATATTTTCAAGAAAAGATTGGATAGCCTTTTGTCCAGGATAGTATAAGGTGTCTTGCCTTGGGCAGGGGTTGGATAAGAAGACCAAAGTCCTTTTCAGCTCTATGATTCTATGTTCTGTTATTACATTCTGGTGTAAACATCTCTTCACCTGAAAGAAGAGAAATCACATGAAAGGAATATTGTTATTATATCATGATCATCATCATCATGAAAATGATCATCATCATGATCATCATCAATCATCTCCTTTCTAAGCTTTGTGTTTATGATGTGATGCCTCAGAAAATTATGAACATTTACACAATTACTAAAACAAGTTTATATGTGATCAAAGGAGTTGCTCTGATTGGAGAAATAGAGATAGTCTCACACACACAACTTCCATTTAGAAGAATCATTTCTCACAAATAGCAGTTCTGTGTAAAGGCATTCTGTGGATCCCCAAAAACCAGCAACAGGCCTCATACCTATTAAAGATTTGTTGCACCTACATTACAGAGGGACAAGGCAGCTTGAAAGAGTTATACTTGAACAATTATTCTAAAATGAAAAATGGCACCTTTTTCTGGATTGAAGATCACAACTTTAGTCAAATTGTTAATGAATGTGAAAGGCTTTACAATGACAAGATGATGCTTGTGGAGGTGTGAATGAGAAAGCTTGGGGTTTAACCTTTTCCCTCTTGATTTTGCAAGGCTTTTAGGAATGGGAGTGGGAATGGGAGCATTTTATTTCTACCAACCTGTTCCAATACTTTTTCTGCTGACATCTGGTAGCCCAATCTCAGGGCCCTTCAGAGTCTATAAATGGGAAGTTGAAGCTCCAAGGTCATAAAAATCTAAAATACAAAACACATACTAATAGTACAAATGAATACAATATACATATAATACAATATACAAAAGCAATTAAAAATATTTATATTACAAAAATAGTGTCTATAAAACTCCACAAAACAAAAGCAGAAAACCTCAGCAAAGTAACATTATAAAGACTATCCAAGAAAGTCTTCCCATTATTTCAAAGCTTCCCTGGCTGCTCCCAATTCCAAGCTGGATCTGGGCCTCTGAAACCTCCCCTTAGAATTCATTTAAAATAAGGGAAGCCAGGGAGACTACAGATAACAGATGACATTCTACCCATCATCAATTGCATTGAATTCTTTTCTCTGAAAGAAATTTGGAAAATGAATTTCTCTTTTATTGAACACAGCAAGCATTGTAGGGCCAAAAAGGGAGGAAATAATTTTAAGGCAATTCTATCTAAAATCATTCAGGAAAGTACCAAATCTTTAACTTTAATCAGAAACAAAGCAGAATCTAGTTGAACAACTATTAGAAATCATTTATCTCTCATGCTATATTTTTTTCATGGTAAAACATGTTAAGAATAATGCAAAAAAGAAGTAATAAATAGTAAACAAAGGAAATGCATGAGATAAAAAACTTTCTTAGATATTTCCATTGTTAAGAGGGCCATTTATATCATCCCTTCCAACCTTATAGTGTATATTATATCAGTAGTTTTTGTGCTATATATTAATATTTTTGTGTATTTTTAATAATTGTATTTGCATTTGTCCAATTGTTGTATGCCATTCAGATTTGCTTCTGGTGAGATGGGTATCTATAGAGATGGCTATATAAATCCCTTATGACTTGAAAGAAATGTTCCTGAAAAAATTATGCCTGGTCCATCCAAATAATTGTGCAAAGAGAAATTGAACATATTGTTATTTCTATTATCATTATTATTATATTATACATTTTCCTTTATTATACATCACATTTCCATTTCTGCAACAACAGTGTTCTGTATGTATCAAGTCTCTTTTAAGTACACATAATATTATACACCCTGATTATGACCATTGTTCTCGTAATTATACAATGTTTGTTATTTCATCACTAGCATCTTTTTTAAACAATAATGAAAACATCATGTCTTGAATATCTGCTTCCTTAGCTCATAGTTAACTTCAATAACCAATGGAAAGCTGATGAATTTCTATCAGATAAACATTGATGTAATTACTCAACATATCACACAATTAGCTTTGTTCTTATACTTAAGAATGCTCCCTACTTACCTTCCCTCTTTCTATAAATTTAATCACTGTGATAAAAAAAAAGTGCAAGTTATATAAAGAAAAGCCAAGGTGTTTTCATTGGCACATTATATCCGTCGTGGCAGTTAACATTGGCCTCTGCTGAGTGGGGGCAATGATTTTAACCCCACAAAATTAAACACTCTACTTTCTCTCCTCCGCTTATTGTGATTCTAATAAAGATATTGTTTCTCATATTTCCTACTGTTATCCTTATTTTAGTCCAGATGATAGGTAAATAAAAGGATCAAGTTGCTGGAAAGTGTGTTACATTTGCATGCCAAGGTCAAATTGTATGTTTCAATGAATCCATAAATGAGCAGAGGCTGGCACTGTTTCTTTCTGTGTGGTGTAGAGTTAAACATGGCTTCTTTCTGCAAATGTGAGTGTAAAAATACTCTTTATGTGGAGATTACAGATTCAACAAACACTGAATAAGTACATAAGATCAAGCATATAACCTATATGAAAGTCTACTTTTTATCATATTGTGTTTTCTTTTCCCCTTGACACTGTAACTGCTTTATTTTATATACTGTAGATTATAAAAGAAGAAATATTCAAAACAAGCTATAGCCTTCCTTGTAAAAAGAATTTTTCAATGGATTAGTAGCATTTTGGAAGCAGATAGATAAATAAGTAGGTAGATAGATAGATAGATAGATAGATAGATAGATAGATAGATAGATAGATAGATAGATAGATAGATAGATAGATAGATAGGTAGGTAGGTAGGTAGGTAGGTAGGTAGGTAGGTAGATAGATAGATAGATAGATAGATAGATAGATAGATAGATAGATAGATAGATAGATAGATAGATAGATAGATAGATAGATAGATAGATAGATAGATAGATAGATAGACAGACAGATAGATAAATGATAAAAGGTTCTATTTATCCCTAATGATACAACCATACACCAACCCCCTCTGTTGATCTCTGCTGAAGGTGACCACTGCTTTAACAATGCTAAATATTAACACAATGTGTTACTGATTTCCAGTTACAAAGTTATTTACAAATAATAATATACTAGCTATACTTGCTGGGTACATTATTCAATAGACAGAAAAACAGAAGGGTAGAAAAACAGAATTATGTTTTTAGGAGATCTGAACTTCATACTACATATCACATAAAATCTTCGGGCAGTAAAATGGGTGGCCTATAAAGTAAATAAATTAATAAATAAAATATTGAGAATATAAGAATATCAAAGTTACAAGAACATATAATTGTCAGGCACTGCCATTGATTTAACTGGAGAGTATGGTCCACAGAACTTATACAATGTTTGCAGTTGGAGAACTCATAATGACTAGAAGTTTTTCATCACCTAAGTTACATTATGCTATCTAAAATATACATTTTGTTGTACACCTGAATGTTAACAATGGGGGTTTCCTCTGGGGAGGGGGATGAAAGGGTTATCCCTACGATCGGTGGGAGAGGCAGGTATGGTGTTGACAGGGGGTCTTATCAAGTGATGGGAGCTCGCCCCCGCTGTTTACAAGCGGTGGTACGCTCCGGCCCCCAGGTCATGTCTCGCTCCCTGAGTTGTTTGAATGATCGGGCCCCGGGCCTCCGGCTGATGCTTTGCAATGCCAGGTCCATAGTGAATAAAGCCCCCCTTGTTCACGATCTCATTATGGAGGGGGGTGCGGACCTGGCGGGCATTACCGAGACCTGGCTGGGACAGGAGGGGGGTGTCCCTCTAGTGGAGATGTGCCCAGCCGGGTTTCGGGTCTTTCATCGGCCGAGGGCCGAGGGGAGGGGTGGGGGGTTGCGGTAATTATTTGGGAGGATCTAGATCCTAGGGAATCCACTGTTCCTCAGACGACCGGATGTGAGTCCCTGTTTGTTAAGTGTGGTTCCGGGGTTCAGATGGGCCTATTGATCACATACCTGGCTCCCTGCTATGTGACATCGGCCCTGCCTGAGCTCCTCGAGGTCATAGCCGGTCTGGCGGTTGACACCCCCAGGCTGATGGTCATGGGGGATCTCAACCTGCCTTCGGCCGGTGGGGCCTCGGGGACTGCTCAGGAGTTCTTGGCTTCCATGACAGCCTTGGGCCTGACCCAATTAATTAAGGAACCCACGCATACTGGGGGTCACATTCTGGATCTGGTTTTTGTCTCTGGACAGTGGCAGGATGATCTAGGTGTTGGGGATATTTCTGTTGAACCCTTGTCATGGTCAGATCATTCGCTCCTTAGGCTAGACTTCCAGGCCGCTCCTCCCCATCGCAGGGAGGCGGACCAAATACGTTGGTACCGCCCCAGGCGCCTGATGGATCCAGATAGGTTCCTGATGGAGCTTGGGCCATATCCCGACATTCGGACTCACGACTCGGTGGGGGACCTAGTCGCCACCTGGGAAAGGGTGGCGGCTGGGGCCCTGGACCAGGTTGTGCCCTTGCGGCCTCTGACCCGGTGCCGCTCTCACTCAGCCCCCTGGTTTTCCGGGGAGCTGAGGGAGATGAAGCACCGGAAAAGACGCCTGGAGAGTATTTGGAGGACTACTCGCTCTGGACCTGACCGAACACTTTTACGGTCTTTTATTAAGACCTATTTAGTGGCGATAAAGGTGGCAAGGCGTCTTTACTTTTCCACCCTTATTGCGTCCGCAGGAAACCGCCCGGCTGCCCTGTTTAGAGTGACCCGCTCCCACTTAGAAGGGGAGCGCGGGAGGACCCCTTGCAGGGACAGGCTGAGGATTTTTCACAGTTCCTGGTGGATAAAATCACTCAGATCCGGGATGGCTTGGACTCCGAATGGGCAGCTCTGGGTGGGGAATCGGGGGCGGAATTTGGAACAGTCATTTGGGACGAGTTTGATCCTGTAACCCCCGAGGACGTGGACAGGTTACTGCGGGGACTGAATGCGACCACATGTTTATTGGACCCGTGTCCCTCCTGGCTGGTGTTGGCCACCCAGGAGGTGACACGAGGTTGGTTCCAGGGCATTATTAATGCTTCCTTGAGTGAGGGATATCTACCCGCCGCCTTGAAAGAGGCGGTGGTGAGACCCCTCCTCAAGAAACCGTCCCTGGACCCAACTTTGTTATCTAATTATCGTCCTGTCTCCAACCTTCGTTTTATGGCACAACAGTTTCCCCAGCACCTGGATGAAGCTGTCTATTTGGATCCACGCCAATCGGGCTTCAGGCCCGGGCACAGCACAGAGACGGCGCTGGTCGCATTGGTGGATGATCTCTGGAGGGCCCGTGACAGGGGTTATTCCTCTGTCCTGGTCCTCCTAGATCTTTCGGCGGCTTTTGATACTGTCGACCACAGTATCCTATTGCAGCGGCTGGGGGGGTTGGGGGTGGGAGGCACCGTTATGCGGTGGTTCTCCTCCTTCCTCTCTGACCGCTCGCAATTTGTGTTGGCAGGGGGGCAGAGGTCGGCCCCGAGGCCCCTGGTTTGCGGGGTGCCTCAGGGGTCGGAGCTCTCGCCCCTCCTGTTCAACATATATATGAAGCCACTAGGTGAGATCATCCGTGGCTTTGGGGTAGAGTTCCATCAGTACGCTGATGACACCCAGCTGTACATCTCTACCCCGGGCCACCCCGATGAAGCCGTCGAAGTGATGACCCGGTGCCTGGAGGCCGTGTGGTGTTGGATGGGGCGGAACAGGCTTCAGCTCAACCCATCTAAGACTGAGTGGCTGTGCTTCCCGGCACCCCGATACAGCCGGCTGGTTCCATCGCTGGCTGTGGGGGGGGAAATTCTTGCCCCCACAGAGAGGCCCGCAATCTGGGTGTCCTCCTGGATGTACGGCTGTCATTGGAAGATCATGTGGCGGCCGTCACCAGGGGGGCTTTTGGACAGGTCCGTAGGATCTACCAGTTGCGACCCTTTCTGGATCGGGATGCGCTTCGCACGGTCACTTCCGCCCTGGTGATCTCCCGCCTAGACTATGCCAATGCTCTCTACATGGGGCTGCCTTTGAAGAGCATCCGGAGGCTCCAGTTGGTGCAGAATGCAGCCGCGAGGGTGGTAAAGGGGGCACCTAGGGGCTCCCATGTTATGCCACTTCTACGCGCGCTGCATTGGCTCCTGGTGGCCCTCCGGGTGCGCTTCAAGGTCTTGGTCACTATCTTTAAAGCGCTCCATGGCTCGGGACCAGGTTACTTGCGAGACCGCCTCCTGCCACCATCGGCTTCCCACCGACCGGTACGCTCCCATAGAGTGGGCCTCCTCGGGGTGCCACCGGCTCGACGGCTGGCGACCCCAAGGGCGCGGGCCTTCTCATTGGGAGCACCCCCTCTCTGGAATGAATTACCCCCGGAGGTAAGGGCCGCCCCCGATCTCATGGCCTTCCGTCGGTTGCTCAAAACGCATTTATTTCGGCAGGCCGGACTGGCCTAGGGGTTTTTAAATTTTAATCGGGTTTTAATCTTTTTAATACTTGCTTATATTTTATTAGAGCCATATTGTATTTTAGTTTTTAAATTTTAATATTTTATGTTGTCTCATATTTTGTACCTTGTATATGTGTTTTTATTGGCTGTTCACCGCCCCGAGTTCGGGGAGAGGGGGCGGTATATAAATCAAATAAATAAATAAATAAATAAATAAATAAACAATGATAGTCATAAGAATGATGATACTGAAGGACTTAGATTCTTTTTGGCTAAAATAAAGACATTCCAAAATGTAAATCCTGTTTCAAATAAGAGTGACTTTTCCATGAAAGAGCCAGCTATACAGATTAAGATACTTTTTGAAATATCAGCTAGCTGTGGTGACCAGACCCACATCACCAACAGAGCATTTAAACATGGATCTAGTAATCATCCCAACATTTACACCCTGAGTCTTTCTCTAAACTAAGTTTCATTTTTGTTTATTATTTGTTAATTATTCTTGTGATTCTGACATAATGGTTACATCAGAACCATCTTCTTTGGGATAGAGGAGAATCTTATATTCCATATATCCCTTCCTGGCCTTCCATAAATCAACTTTGATGAAATTTATAAATCTATGAGTTGCATCTCCTCTTTAGTTTTGTATGTTTTATATCTATGATTGAGCTCCAAAATTAGATAGAGGGAGTATGTTTTAACCACCTAAAATATATTACAGAGTTATTTGTACAACTTCTGTGCATTGATCACTTTGTAATTTTCATAGTTTCTGAGTAAAGATTCCTTTAACAATTCACACATTTTCTTCTCTTGGTTAGATTTCCAATAAGGTCCATCTAATTATCGGGAAAAGCACAACTGTTATGACCTGATTTTGGTAAATCACAAAAAAATCCTTAAATTCATTTCTCTAAGTTTAATATGCTTAATTCATTCATAAGATTTTCTTGTGCTTTTCAACTTATTCTGATCAAACATTTAGAACACTTAGAAAATACTAGATGCTATTTTATGTCTTTTGTTCCCACTAAATAAATGCCAAACAGAACTTTGTTCCTCATGATTCCAGAACAGACAAACACTAACACATGGGGAGAAGGGGAGGAACATGACTAGAATACTTATCTAAATCTTTATGAAAAATAATTTTCATTCTCCTAGATTTTCTCAAATTAAAACTAATTATAGAAATCCATTATCTGTGGTAAAGGTCTTGAAATGTAAATACCTATTAACAAACAGTTTCTTCTGTTTGGTACATCTGTTTAAAAACTGTTTAAAAACTACCTTTGAATTTTTCTCTATCTCTAGCTATTTCCTGTTTGAATTTGACTCAATATCATCAAAGATATTGGTGATTCTACTTTCCTACAATTATTTTTGTCAATTTTGGAAGTCATTTCTGGTTTTAGATTGGCCCTTTAGATTGATACTCTGTGCTCTGAATAATTCTCCTCCCCACATTTTTCCAGGTTTCTTGTTATTTGCAGCTTCTTATGCTTTAATGTTCACATTTCTGAGGGAATGGTAGGGTTGTTGGGTTTTTTTTTTAGTAATCTCCCAATTCAGTCTACATGGGCTAATTATGAGTAGAAATATGGGATGTGGATAAGGCTAAAGCTTTTTAAAATTTGATATTGGTAATATTCAGCTTAAAGCCATATTAGCAAAACTGATGCAGCAAATCACTGGAGATGCTCTAAGATGCTGAAATCTATCTTTCTGGAAATCATTCCCATGATAAACCACTTCAAAATTTGCAATGTTCATTTAATTTTATGCCTACATTACTACAGTGAAAACCTTTTCATTAGTAATGGTGCTAAGCCAAAATGGAAGGAGTAAATAAGAGGAGAAACAAACATAGGTTTTCAGTTTTTATTTATAATATATTGGAAATATTTAGCTGACCAGAAACTAATGCCACAAGAGCAGGGTGTTGTCTCTACTTTTTAGTATGCTGTCTAGATTTGCCATAGATTTCCTCCCCAGGAGCAAGCATCTTTTAATTTCTTGGCTGCAGTCCCCATCTGCAGTGATCTTGGAGCTCAGGAAAATAAAATCTGCCACTACCTCAATTTCTTCCCCATCTATTTGCCAGGAATTGAGAGGGCCGGATGCCATGATCTTAGTTTTCTTAATGTTGAGTGTCAAGCCAACTTTTGCACTCTCCTTCTTCACCTGCATCAAGAGGCTCTTTAGTTCCTCTTCACTTTCTGCCATGGTATCATCTGCATATCTGAGATTGTTGATATTTTTCCTGGCAATCTTAATTCCAACTTTGATTCATTTAGCCTTGCCTTTCTCATGATGTGCTCTGCATATATGTTAAATAGGCAGGCGACAAGATACAGCTTTGCCAAACTCCTTTCTCAATTTTGAACCAATTCTCACTGTTGCTTCTTGACCCACATATAGGTTTCTCAAAGAGACAAATAAGATAGTCTGGTATTCCCATCTCTTTAAGAACTTGCCACAATTTGTTGTGATCCACACAATCAAAGGCTTTAGCATAGCTGATGAAGCAGAAGTAAATGTTTTTCGGGAACTCCCTAGCTTTCTCCATAATCCAGTGTATGTTGGCAATTTGATCTCTAGTTCCTATGCCTCTTTGAAATTCTGCTTGTACATCCGGTAGTTCTCGGTCCACATACTCCTGGAGCCTAGCTTGTAGGATTTTGAGCATAACTTTGCTAGCATGTGAAATAAGTGCAATGGTGCAGTAGTTTGAACATTCTTTGGCATTGACTTTCTTTGGAACTGGAATGTAAACTCACCTTTTTCAATTCTATGGCCACTGTTGAGTTTTCCAAATTTGCTGGCATATTGAGTGTAGCACTTTTACTGCATTGTCTTTTAAGAATTTAAATAGGACAGCTGGAATACTGTCATTAGGGAATTAATCTTTTTCACTATTATTCGGGGTACCTGTTATTGTTTTCTGGTGCTCAATGATCTCTGTTTTCAAGTATTCTGTCACATTATTAATGTACTCAATTCCCTTTTTTGAACATTGAATATGAAGTATTCTTCCAAACTTATTACTGACTCTTGCAATGTATGCTTTAAAATTATTCACCATAAAAGCATTAAGTTAACCTAATCCTGCAAAGCTTTTTCTCCAGTAATACTGTACTACTAACTAGAGCATACAAAACATTTGCTAGACCAATTCTTGAATACAGCTCATCTGTCTAGAATCTGCACTGCATATCGGACATTAATACAATCAAGAGAGTCCAGCAATATTTCACAAGAAGAGTCCTCCACTCCTTTACTCGCAACAGAATATCCTATGCCTCCAGACTTGAAATTTTAGGGTTATATAACTTAGAACTATGCCGCCTTTGGTCTGACCTAAGCGTAGTACATAAAATTATCCATTATAATGTCCTACCCATCAATGACTACTTCAGCTTCAACCTCAACAATACATGAGCACACAATATATACAAACTCAGGGTAAACCGCACAAAACTTGATTGCGGGAAATATGACTTCAGCAACAGAGTCAATGCCTGGAATACTCTACCTATGGTTTCTTCCACTAATCCCAAACACTTTAACCTCAGACTGTCCACTATTGACCTCACCCCTTTCCTAAGAGGTCTGTAAGGGACATGCATAAGCACACCAATGTCCCTACCATCCCTGTCTTAATGTTCCCTTTTATTCGTATCTATTTCATGTACTAATAATCATGTTTATATTTATATATATTATCAACTGCATACTTGACTAAATAAAATAAAATAAGTAAATTTGACCCTTTTCCCTGATCACTGAACACATGATTGGAGATCTCATAAATATATGTCCAAATATTTCTTTTTAGAGTTTTAGTCTTTATGGATTCACCAATACCATTGTGAAGCTTCTCTGTATCATACTAAATCTCTCTTTTCTTAAGTTAAAGTAATGTAGATTTGGCTCTCATTTGCAATATAAATTTCATATTGCAGGGATTATCTTCATGACTCTGCAAATCTCCCTTTTTAAGTTGCGGCATAACTTTTAAGTTAATCTAGTCACAAAATCCAGTACTTCATATGTGGGTATTTTTTCATAACTTAAGCTTTTGCATTCACACCGCCTTTTCCAAATACACCTCTCTCCTTAAGATTATCTTTTATAAGCAACTTGTTTCCATCTCTGACAAAATAAATTTGTAATTTGAAACCTAGACTTGCCATTCATTTGCTTTCAGCAAAGTTTTGTCTTCCATCTGCAAAATAAATGGAAGTATTGCAAACTCCATCCACTTCAGTAAAATATATATTTCTTTAATCACGTGCCTGCATGTGTATTCCTTTTATAGGAAGGAGGTTAACTTTTAAAAGTTACCTCAAAAACCTTTCCTGTTTTATTATGATAAAGTTGCTTCCTGCTTGCCTGTGTATATTGCTTCTATGATTCATCCTCTCTAGAATATAGTTTAACTTGATTGTCAACAATTGTTTCTTTTCTCTCAAGATACTTAATTTGCATATGTTTATTGCTGCCACACTTGTAACATCTTCTATGTTTTTGTCTAGTTTTCAAAACAACTTCTAAACTCCCTGCTGAATTTTTGTCAGTATTTTTCTATAATGCTACAATCTTCTAAAAAGTGTATTATAAATTGCAAGGTTGTATCCTACCTGATTCTTAGAGAATTGGCATCAGTTTTAAAACATTTTGGCAGGCTGTTTAACATTAACCCAATTAAGATTGCCTCAAGCAGATCACTCACCGAACTTCTAGCTAGTAGAACAAATAAAGATACTATTGATATATATGGACACATATTAAGGAAAATCCAAACTCCAATAGAAAGTCTTTCTGTCCTCATGGTGGGGGAAAGGAGAAGAAGAGAAGGAAAGATAGGAGAAACAAGCTGACAAAGAGATCTTAAGAGTCTTTCAACTGAGGGAAAGCAGAGCACAAGTAAAACCGGGAGGATAGACAAGTAATATCAGACATGTCCACGACATCATTGTATAAATGACATTGATACTAATACCTGTTCCTAATACTCAAGACAAACGGTACTAAAGTGCTTCTGAAGCTACGTCATTTATCTTCAGCAGTTTCTGAACATTTTCATGCAAAGGGTCTAGAAGAAGAAGTAGTATTATGAGACAATTTATCCCAGTAGTTAAGGAGTAGGTAAGGACAGCACCCCTCAGCCTAGTTACTGAAGCAAAATTGGAGGCTGCAGATTTATTTGTTTATTTATTTAATTATTATTTGATTTGTTAATCGCTTACAAGATAATAGGTATAACTATAAACATAGTTATGAATATATGAAATGGATACATATAAGAAAAATAAAGAAACAATAGGACAGGGACTGTAGGCACGTTGGTGCGCTTATGCACGCCCCCTACAGACCTCTTAGGAAAGGGGTGAGGTCAATAGTAGACAGTTTAAGGTTAAAGTTTTTGGGGTTTGGGGAAGAAACCACAGTCAGGTAGAATATTCCAGACATTAACCACTCTGTTGCTAAAATCTTATTTCCTGCAATCATGTTTGGTGCAGTTAACCTTGAGTTTGTATCTATTGTTTGCTCTTATGTTGTTATGGTTGAAGCTTAAGTATTCATTGACAGGTAAGTCATTGCAATGTATGATTTTATATACTATACTTAGATCAGATCAAAGATGGCATAATTCAAGGTTTTCTAGGTCTAGAATTTCAAGTCTGTGGCATAAGGTATTCTACAACGAGTAGAGGAGTGGAGAACTCTTCTTGTGAAATATTTCTGGACTTTCTCAACTGTGTTAATATCAGGTACGTAATGTGGGTTCCAGACTCATGAGCTGTATTTGAGTATAGATGAGGCAGGATAATCACTGCTGGCATAATATTTAGTTGGCTCAAGGACTGGTGCATGTATTGTAATCAAACTACTGGACAGGTGTTCTTCCTTTATTTGCTCTTTCTTCTAATACTGTGTGGTTTTAATATATTGGAGGCAACATTTTATGTAATCAATTTATGTAATACAACTTATCTCTATTGTAAAGTTTTCAAATTACTTCACATAAAACACTTGGAAATACTGGTTAGGTGGGCAACCAAAAACCTCAGTATAGAGATTGGCACATTAATGTTATGATTATGTTTGATATACACACGTTTGCAGAAAGCAACACTAATTTTTGCTATTATTATTTTTATAAAGTTAGAAAAATTATTTACTTTTATGTTGCTATATTTGCATTATATGATTCATTCTAGATTACTTGAGCAATCTAAAATGTCTGAGTTTATTTATTTTAAAATGGATAAGAGCTTGATAAAATGAGAAAAAGAGGGAGAGATAGGTGAGCAAGTGTGGCTTAACATAATAGCTACTTTTGTATTGTTTTTACTGGGCCTTATGATGAGCTTATGTTCATACATATCTGCAGTGAGGCCAAGGGGCAAGTGATATTAGAATGCTCATGATGGTGTTGTACAAATGACATAAACTACATTGTATATCATTCATGCAATTATACAATTGATGCAAATTATATAACTTATGTCGGCTGCATATCTTTGTGGCTTCTACTGGATATTGATGACCCCAGCAAGAAGAATTCTGGATAAGGTACTTATTCAAAGAGTTTTGTTTTTATGGACCTTCAAGTCAATCTTAATTCCAGGTAACTTCCCTGGACAGCTACTTACAGTTTTCATGGTAACATTTTTGGAAATAATTTGCCTGTACTTTCTTCTAGAATGTGAGAGTGACTGGCCCCAAATCACCCAACTGTATGCCTTCCTGGACTCTCTATTCCCAGTTAAACTAGTTTGCATGCTTCATTCACTGAATTAGATCACATAACCCTAGAAAGGGGGATCAAATAGAATAACCCAAGTATGAATATCATTAGTTGTACTAAAAGAAGAAGAAAGCTTTCTGTTATATGAGCTAACATTTAATTTGAAGATTTGGGTAATTGTGAGAATATTCTACAAATTTAAGACTTTAGAGACCATTTTCTTAAATTAAGAATGGTAAAGTCCCAGAGTAGCATAAAATGAAGCTTAATGAGAATAAATCTACTTACTTACTACTTACTTAATACTCATTAGAAGATACCTAAAAGCACTAATGTTACTAGGTAGGTTAAACAAAATATGAGCAAACAGAGAGCTCATTGCTCCTGAACTTGTGATTAATGTGCAATAAAAGAAAATCAGTCATTCCTATTCTTAAATGTTAAATTGTATCTGTCAAATCTATTGACTATATAATCGCTGCTATCTCTTTGGCATCTTAATACCTTTTGTACTGATGGCTACCAGGAATGCTGACTCCTTGTGTGAAATATGGACTTAGCATCTGTTTCACCCTATTCCACTCTATAGAAACCCATATGTTGTTATGTAAACATTAAACAATTTTTTTAAAGGATTCAGTGTCTTTAAACCCAGCTTAATGATAAGTAGGAATCCATGGCAGAGGAAACAAATGGAAGAAGGAGCTCATGGTGGATGTGAAAAAAAAAACCAAAAGATTTTAAGAGTACAACTTGGGAGAAAAATCCAATATGAAGAAAAATACAGGTCAACAAAGTAGCCAATATGGTCTTACACACACAAACAAAATGTAATGACAATCTGAAAACAAGAAAAGACATGTATAGGAAATGAATACTGGAAACCATTCCATGTCACAAAAGAATAATTTAAGCCTCCCAGAACAGCAGAGCTGCTGTCAAAAAAGAAAAAGTTTATAACACTTAAATTGAAGAAAGATATCAAACATGCTGCCATATATTAAAGGCCAGTCTTGGGTTCTCTATGCATTCTTTCATTATTTGGATAGAGGATTGCTTATCATATCTGAAACTCATCCAAAATTAGGTAGAATAGCTCAAGCAGACACAAAATTGTTAAGAGCTTTGATTTGGAAAATGGGTTGAAAGTGACAGACTGAACTCTAACAGTAAGTGAAAATTTACAACAAAATTCACATGCAGAAGTATAGGATTAAGAATACATGCTTTGGAATATTAATACCTTAGAATGGTAGATACTTGAAAATTGAATATGAGCTGTAAGTGGGATGTGGCTGTAAAGAAATAGATGCAATTTTAGTCTGCTTGAATGGAAGTATAACTGGCCAGATCTTGTTTCAAATACTGTTTCTAGTTTCTGGGTACCATTGTTAAAAATGATTAGGAATTGATTCCTATAATTCTGTGAAGAGAGATGATGAAATAGAGCATATTTACTCTTGAAAAAAGATAACTAAGGAGTAATAAGTTAATATTCTTTTAAGTGACATCTGAAAGTATGTTTTGACCTCCTTCTAAACAAGTTCTCTCTCACTTCGGAGTGCATGACACAGAACAATAGATTTAATGATGTGAAGGCAATTATAATTGAATGTTAGAAAAGCTGTTCTAGGCAAAAAAAAAAGCCATTTAATGGAATAGTTAATAATTAATAGTTCAATGGAACTATTTACACAGACAGGTGGTGAACCTTTCTCTCCAGATGTGTTCTAGGGTATGTTAGACAATCATCAGATTGTTTTATTTTGAGCTAGGAGTTGGATTCAATTGGATGACCAAATGGCTTCTTCCCACACAACCATACCATGATTCTCAAATACATATTCAATCTTCATCCCATAGAACTAACAGAATTCTAAGTGTAAGTTTGAAGAAAAGCAAAATACTGACTGGAACAAATCTTTTATTTGAGAATTAACAGAAATGAGAAATGAAGCACTATGTAAACAATCCTAAACTTCTCTAGATTGGATATTTAGCTGTGTTGTTGTCAAAGCAAAACTAGAAAAAAAAAGTTAAGGTTTACCTTAATATATGATTTTTAAAGCAAGGACAATCCAACCACAGTTTTGTTTATCACTCTGATATGCTAATTTGCTGGAAAATCTTGACTGCAATTTGAGTGCTGCTATGCTGCATTTGGATCCAAAGTTTTGAATGTGGATTAAAAAAAAAAAGCTCCATGAGATCTCTTACCTTTGCAAACACAATTTTCAACCAACTGGTCCCATTTATTGATATCATTTGATGCATATCTTCAGCATGATCACAAGAATATGGTAATGTTGAAACTGGAGTGCAAGAAGGAGGCTAAATTAAAAACATAACTCTCCATTTTATTGAGGCAGTGGGGGCTGTAGGGGGAGTTGCCAGCTGTTTAAAAGACAAATACTGTCGGCATTCCCTTGTGCCAAATCAACAAAACACATCACTGTGATAATGTAATGGTTTCTTATAACTCATTTCTCAAATGCTATTATTTCTTCAGATTTTTATTGTTTTCCTTAGTTCAAAGTCTCTGACTTGAAGATAAATATTTGAGATAAAATAAGCTTATCAGGGGATATATGGCAGCCATTGTGAGAACTTTAACACCCTATAAGTCTATTTAAAAATAGTGCAGATGAATTTGTTTTGTTTCATAGAATAAAAGGAGCTTTATTTGGCTAACACTAATAATAAACTTGCTTTGTAAATCTGCAGTTAGCAAGCTTTGCAGCTCTCTACTCAAATATTTTATCTTGAAAAAGAACCATAATTATTATGCCACCATTATTTTCAGAAACGTCAATTTGGCAGCCTAATCCAGAAAGCTACATTCAGATAATGTTGATTTTAAAGGGCAGTTTTTAAAGAAAAGCAATGTAGTCATCACAACTAACTTGTTATTGATGTCCTTTCCTTTAATCTTTCATTACATTTCAATTGGGTAAGGACATTTTTTACACCATCTCCATAGGATATCAGATGAATTACATTTGAACTACAGCTAGTGTTCTATGCATATAGAGTCATTTATTTATTTATTTAAAAGACTTAAATATTGCCATTCATCTTGTAAAACAAACTCTGGGCATCTCATAATTGCTCTTGCTTAAGACTTTCCAATTATGTCAACTGAATGATCAAGTAGCAAGTATTCTTCTTTTACTGTGTTATATTTATCAGAAGGACCAGGAGAGACATGATAGCAATGTTCCAATATCTGAGGGGCTGCCACAGAGAGGAAGGGATCAAACTATTTTCTAAAGCATCTGCAGGCCAGATAAAGAATGAACGAGAGATTTAACCTGGAAATAAGGAGAAATTTTCTGTCAGTGAGAGCAATTGACTAATGAAACAGCTTGCCTTTGGAAGTTGTGGGAGCTTCATTACTTGATACTTTAAAGAAAAGATTGGACCGCCATTTGTCAGAAATGGTGTAGGGTCTCCTGCTTGGGCAGGGGAGTTGGACTAAATGACCCATAAGGTCCCTTTCAACTCTGTTAATCTGTAAATCATTTAATGGACAATGTGTTGGTTTAATAGTGGGAATAAGTTAAGAACCACAAAGAGCCATATCACAAAGAAAGGTGAAGCAGTGATTTTTACAGAGTTCTGGGATATTTCTCCTTCTCCCTTCTTCTCTTTCTTGGCTTACAAAAGAATTTTCCTGTATTTTTTCAAGGCTTAAATGGCACTCCTTATTTTGATGCTGTTAACACACATTTACCTCCTCCATTTTTAACCTAGATGTTTTCTTTGACATCTTTTGCTTTAAACTTTTTCTGCAATGTAACCAATGTTTTAATAAACTAAAATTAAATCAGACGGTTAAGGTACAGAATGGAATGAATATTGTAAGATGCACATTATAAAGCTATATAATATATGTGCTGCTAAATCTATAACAGTTCCATGCCATTCAAATTAAATACCCCCCCCCCCCAGTCTGAGCTTTCTCCAGTTTTATAAATTAAATTGTCTCTATGATTTCTTGTAATGTCAACAGTTGTTCCATTTTCTTTTGTAACTTCTTGACGGATCTCTTCTATTTCAGTATTTCCCAGATAATTAATACTTTGAAGTTCTGTAGCAAATATCTTCAGTTTGCATAAATATGTGTAGATTTTAAAAAAACTTTATTAGTTGCAGCTAGACAAACCCTAGTATGTCATAAACTTATGTTCCAGAAATATAATTTCTTTGTTTCTGTTCTTTCAACCAGAGAGACAATAAATGTACAGCTTTCTTTCCTAATTCTCAAATAATTCTGACTGAAAATTAAAATGTTCCAAATACTATATCCAATTAAAAAGACAAATGGTATGAATGAATGCAAGTCATATTGTGGTTTGGTTATTCAGCAAGAAAAAATGAGAACTGAATCACACATACACACACCCAAAATATTTTTTATGATTTGCATAATTTTACTTACAACAAAAGAGAAGAATGTAATGGGTATGTGTGTGTATGTATAAAATGTATTGGTCACCCACCTTATCACAGGCTAATTCTGGGCAGCTTACAGTCATAAAAAACTATTTATATAAATTAAAACATAAATAAATTATAACCAAAGATTAAAATATAAGGACATGTGGGAAGGAGAAGGGCAGAATGAGGAAAGGTGGGATCTCTTGTTACTCCATCAACCACCTCCACTGTGCTGTTCCCCCACTGGGGCCCCAAGCCAAATGGAGGAACCAGATTTTTAGGCCCTGACGAAAGGGTAGGAGGGTTCGTACCACATTTTGTACATCAGAAATAAAAACTAATTATATTTAAGATATTATTATTATTTAATCCACAATCACAAGTACAAAACTGAAAACAAATATTTATAAAAAAAATTCCTGAAAATCTACATATATGATTCCCCTTCTTTTCTTCAAATAAATGGAGCTGAATTGTGCCCTGAATAAACAACGTATTTTTATTTTCAAAATTATAATAACTTAAGAATTTTTCAGTTGAACACACATAGGTCCACATCCTTTCTGCATTGTATAATCTGTAATAAACATGTGAATTCCTTTGCGAGCAAGAGAATACTGTTTGTAGGCATTGCTTGGACGTTCTGTTTATTATTCAGTTGTTCCGTTGCTTCCAACTCTGTGTCAGGGTTGTCTCTCAGGAACTGTTTCTTTGCATTCTTACACACTCATGTTCATGTATCTAACTATCTGTCTTTTTGCAGCCTCTTTTCTGATTGTCTTAAATTTATTTCCAAGCAAGATGTTTCTTGCTTTCCCACTATATTTTCAAAATGTTTCAACTTTCACTTTCATTGTGACTGCTTCTGGTAAGTTGTTTGATTTTATTTTATCTAGTACTTCATGATCTGTTCTTCTTGCTTTTCAAGGTATTTGCAATCATTTTTTCCAATGTTCAAAAGCATCCTCCATTTTTCTTCTGTCATACTTTGTGATGGTCCAGCTTTCAGAGTCACATATTGGCACAGGAAAGACCATGCACCTGACCATTTGTTTTTTCTTCCCAACAACTATTAGTTCTTGCTCAACTTCCTCAAAAGTCCTAATAATTTTGATTCCCAATTTGAAAGAAACTTGCCCTCCACTACCCCTTTTACATCTATCAAGTCAGTGACAATGTCTACTTCAATGATCTCTTCACTGATCCAAAACACTATGTCTAGGACAACTGCTGAGGATTCAATCACTAAGATCATTTTTAAACTGATTCTGCATCTATGATTCACATCCCACATTACATTGTTTTAGATAAATAAGCTCTAAAAACTTTAAACCCCCTTTTTGGACGTGACTGCTAAGAGATGATGTGAAATTATTTTACCAAATTCAAAGTAGGCTTCATGGAGATTTGGGGAATAAAATTTGGGGATCAGGATGAGCAAAGTTAGACTCATCTGCTGTACCTAAAGTGAAAAAAAAAATAGTTCCAAATAGTTACTTACCCTAGTTCAGCCTTCATCCTGACTGAGAATGCATTCTCAGTGAATAACCCAATCTGATACCTTTAAAACTATAACCCATAGTGGTATTGTGGCTTATTTACATTCTCTGAAATTTAATGCACCATTTTTCTTCTTGAATCATGGAGTGTTCAAAGGCATCTAAGACAAAGTATATTTCTCTCTGGTTTCCACGACTGCCCTTGAAAAGCTGAATGGTTTTTAAGGTTGGCTCTAAATCTGCTTACATCCAGTAATGCGGCTGCCTTTAGTTGCTAAAACAGCAAACAGAAATAAGGATACACACATTTTCAAATGTTATACTTTGTCTCCTAGGACTGGCTGCCTTTTCTAGAAGCAAAGAAAATGGCATAACATCTGGGGGGGATGGGAAAGGAAGGAGAATTAAAAGAAATGCTCCTTTCTGTGCAGAGTGGGAATTGTAAGATCAATAGGGCCCTTAGAAAACTGATTAAAAGTGTAAATCCAGCAGAAAGGCTCTTTAGCAATGAATGGATCCCTCTAAAAATAGATTCTACTCTAAAATTCATGTCTGTAGATTGGGTTGGGAAGATTTTAAAAGTAAAAGAGAGAAAGAGTGAGAATGGATAGATGGCACGATAAGAAAATCTAGGTATACTTTGATGTCAAAGTAGTTAATCATCTTTCAACAAAGATTGGTGGGATTTCATTGTTTGCATAAGAAGTAAGCATCCTGGCAACAGCTTGTGTAAAAAGTTATAGCAATTTAAAAGCACGTTGCTGGCCCTCTCACAAAATGAATGTCATGGAGAGATCATCTATTTAAAGCAAATAAACACAGAGATGCCAGCGTCCAGTTGCCAAAAAGCAAAATATAGAGTCCCAGTACTATTTTCTTTTCTGGTCCTCCATGAGACACCTTATTAAATGATAGCAGAATTCTCCAAACTCTAGGAATAGCAATAGCCCACAAACCCATAGCCACACGTCACCAGGAATTATCCAGAACCAAAGATAAGATACAGAAGGATGAAAGAAACAATGTAATTTATAAAATCAGCTGTAACAATTGCAACCAATTTTATGTGGGACAAACATCACTTCAATTAAAAACTAGGATCCACAAACATTGACTGGTAATCAAATGCCACAATCCCAAATCCTTCTTCTCTACCCACACCAGCACCAAACAGTACCAGTTCAAATGGAGCAACACAAATATCATTGGCCACGCTACTACCTGCCAGGCTCGTGAGTTCATTGAAGCTTGACACTCCACAACAGATGAACAGATCTGTCCATCAACAGATCTATTGACCTACAACTAGCCTATGAATCACTCAGAATCCAAAACAACCACACAGCCAACCAGAGACGGCACCAATCCATGCAAGCCCATCAGCATTCACCTCCCAATGACCCTCACCTGAGGTAACCTCCCCAACACAAGAGCCATCACAAGACTCCACTGGTGATTCACTCCTGACCCATCACAAGACCCTCACTTGATACACCCACACTTGATTTCTCACAAGACCCTGACCTGATGTGACATCACCATCACAAGACCTACTGGCCACACAAAGCCTTATAAACAGAAGAACACCGACACCCCCTAAATTCTACTGAAGATATTACCTAGTCTGGTAACAAAATGTTTGGAAACCAATCCACAAGCTCAGAGAATGAACCTTCACCCCCATACCTTATTAACTGTGTTTCCCTTTGCCTTATTTTTCTGGCCAGGTGGAAGGATACTGGACGTAAAGCTTTATCTAGCAAGACCTATTAAGGACCAGTTTGCAGTTTGATAAACACAGATATACTAAAAATTTGTTGGTTTGTTTGGTAACATTCAAGCTGCTGCTGGTGATAGCGGTGATTAAACAAGACTGGGGACCTGAAAGGCAAACAAAGGACATGTCAGTGAATGCATAGGTGCCTAAGAACAATGGACAATATTATCTTTGCAATCATGATATTTCCAAACTGAGCTAATTAAAGTTCCTTTTATGGATTGACTGATTTGAACTCTGTAACCTGTGACCTTCCAGGTGGTGCTAGGAATTGCAATTTATTGAATTGCACTGCCGTATGATTTACAGTATTTGAGTTAAATTTTAGGGCCCTTAAAATGATTGGGAAGAAGTGCTGGGAATACATTTTTTTTTCCAGCTAGCGTGAAAGCCAGAAAAAACAAGACTGCTTTAAGGAACAAATGTTTAGGTAAGAGTTGAAATGATTCTTCTCCAATATTTTCAAAGAACTTTAATAAACCACCCTATTTGTTCCTTGACAGAGGGAATTGTAGCTCATCAGTATCTGGTGGGCAAACAATACCCCACTTTCTTTATAGGATTTCTAATTTCTATTCCACTGCATGTTATGATTGAGATGTCTCTTTTTGCAGGCAAGATTGGTACCAATCCTATTTTTGTCTCCTGCTCTTTATAGTTTAGAACAGGGCTGTCAAACTCACAGCCCACGGGCCAGATGCATCACTTGCTGGCCATGCCCATACCCGGTTTAGCAAAGGGGAAAAAGTCACAATATATTATGTGATGAGCTATGACAATGTGAGTCTGATACCCCTTGCTTATAATGTTACTACTGTAGCAAAAGCCTGTTTCAAAATATCAATAGAAAAGCCATCTATACAAGAAATCCTTGAAGTATGTTCTATTTAGAATTTTAATTCAGTTTTAATTCTGTAGAGAAATGAACCCATAACTATTCCGTTCTGCAAACTGGCTTCGTTTATGTGGGCACTCACCTAGGGAGTGAGTTTAAAGTATTAAATTTTGAAGTTTTACAGAACTATCCACACCACCAAGCATCAACTTTTGCTGGTAAAAGCCAGCAGAACTTCAGACATAATGGTAGATTCATCACAAGATTTGTATTCCCTGGCTAGATTATTTGATATAGTTCAAGTTCATACTCATAGTTTTTAGTTCCTCACAAGGAACTAAGAAAAAAAGAAGTGGAAATAAAAGAAGCAAAGTCCACAGGTTTGAAATTATTGGCCTATTTTTTTATAGACGACAACATAGGAAAGGGTCTTTGTTGATTGTTCTCAGGGATAAAGTAGCAATTTGTTCAATAAAATCCTTTATTAAAAACTAAATAGAAAAGGCCTACACTTCTGGCTTTGAGTAAGAGATGGCATGGTATTCAAACTTCCTTTCCAGAAACAACAAGGAGGATCCAGGCAATAAAAAATTAGCCAACAGTTGTGCAGGCATTGAATCATCCCTTACTTCTGAAACAGTTTTCAGTGCCATTTTTCTTTCACCTTTTCTAAAATTTGCAACAAGATATTCTGATCCAGATATAACACGTTCAGTTTTCAAAGTTGCTTCATCATGCCAAAAGATACTTTTTTAAAAAAATTTCCCCTCCAAGTATTGACACAGCTGTAGTAACACAGCTACTGGAAACATTGCAATTTAACACTAGATACACAGTACTTTTCTCAGGTAGATTGGCCTCAGTCCTTAAACCTTATTTTTGATCTTTCTGTAAATGGCTAACTTGGACAATTCCCTAGAAAATTCAGGAATAGCTAATAAAAATAGGGAGTTCCAGTACATTTTGGCTCCAAGGACTACTGTTTCTCTGGTTTGAGGTGTCAGAGTCATCTCTAAACATAACTTAAAGAAACTTTGTTAATGTTATTACTATAGCATTAAATGTAGAGGGAAGATTTGTAAGACTTGTAGAAGAGTAGTTAATAAAAGCCTTAGCCTGGATCAAGATACTGTACAGCATTTTGGATTTGATTCCAAAGAGGACCTTTGGAGAATACAGGGGTGTGAATGCAATGCCTGTCTACAACTATTTAAAACAGCCATGTCTTTTCACTTTTAAACCTGTGGTTTAGTTTAGTTTAGTTTAGTTTATTGTCATTGCACCTCATACAACGAAATCGAACACCATCTTCAGTGCACATCATGACCATGACCATGAAAATAAACACAAACACACATCCTTCACCCTTCACACATTGAACCGGAAACCCCCGACACCACACCAACACTGCAGTATACAGCAGAATTCAAAAGAGCTACTGCCCTGGGATAGAAGCTGTTTTTCAGCCTATTTGTCCTTGTTTTTATTATTCTGTACTGTCTGCCAGATGATAATAGTTCAAAAAAAGGGTTCCCAGGATGAGATGGACCTTTGAGAATGTTTTGATCTTTCTTAAGGCAGCAGGAGCTATAAAGCTCTTCCAAAGAGGGGAGAGGGCAATCAATGATCTTCTGAGCAATGACATTAACCCTCTGGAATGCTTTCCTATCTGCCACTGTGCAATTGGCAAATCATACACAGGTGCAGTATGTTAAAATGCTCTCTATGATGCAGTGGTAGAAGGTCACCAGCAATTTCTCATTCAGTTGTTGTTTTCTGAGAAGCCTCAGGTAGTATAATCTTTGCTGGGCCCTTTTGACCAGGGCTGCAATGTGGGCACCCCAGGTCAGGTCCTCTTTTAGGATAACACCCAGAAACTTAAAACTGGCCACTTGCTCCACTCGGTCTCCATTGATAAGCAAGGTTTGTTCCTTCTATAATCCACTATAAGCTCCTTGGTTTTATTGGTGTTGAGGACCAAATTATTGTCTCCACACCACAAAAGCAACCGGTCCCCTTCATCTCGGCAGGCAGACTCATCCCCCCCAGAGATAAGTCCCACCACTGTTGTATCATCTGCAAATTTAGCAATAGTATTACTAGGGTGAGTGGGAATGCAGTCATGAACATAAAGAGTATAGAGTAAGGGATTCAACACGCAACCCTATGGTGTACCAGTGTTAAGAATAAGGGCTGAAGAGGTATGATTTGCTAATCTGACTCTCTGTGAGCAGCCAGACAGGAAATCCATAACCCAAAGAATTAGAAAGACCAAAGTCCAGAAGTTTAGACACTAGTCTATATGGAAGAATTGTGTTAAACGCAGAACTAAAATCCACAAAAAACATCCTCACATAGCCCTCCCGCTGTTCTAGATGAGTCAGAGCAGTGAGAAGAGTGATGGCTATAGTGTCCTCTGTAGATCTATTTTTTCTGTATGCAAACTGGTGTTTATCAAATGTATGTGGAAGACCAGAAATCATGTGCCAGCAGACCAATTTTCTCAAAGGACTTCATGATGATAGGAGTGAGTGCCACTGATCTGTAATCATTGAGGTTATTGATAGGGAAGTTCTTTGGCAGCAGAACAATGGTGGAAGCCTTAAACAAGATGGAATAGTGGACTGGGATAAAGACCGATTGAACTAAAGTCAATTGCAGTGGCATTTGCCAAGTAATCCCCCCCCCCCAAAATCAAATCGACAACCATAAAGTTATAATCAAACCACCCCATTTTTAATTCATATTACATAAAAAATGCAAAGCTTCAATTTTACTTTCATGGGTGCTATCTTGACTCTTTTGAGCAAATCCCAAAAATCCCCTTCACTTATCATTACTGGATAGACCACTCTACTAACCATTGATATTTTTTTTTACCTGGGTACAGTCTCCCAGGCAAACTTCCTCATTAAAACTTTCTAACTTTAATGAGAAATTTTAGAAACTCGGTTTGAAACAAATCACATCAAAGCAACTTTCTGCAACTCAAATGTTTCAGTTATTCATAAATATGGTGCAGTTCATTAATTGACTTCTTCTGAAAATATGAAAGAAAGTGAGCATTTATTTCTAGGAAAGGGAGGGCAAGGTGGAATAATTTTCTCAACATCTGCCACCCTGATCCAAATAAAGATAGATCCATGAACACCAAGCTTAGTGATTTTGATAGCATTAGAGCATCATACAGTTCATCCACTTAACTTTCCAGACAGAAAATGTATTTTGGTGCAAGATTAAATGAGGGTAAAGCTAGAGAATAGTTATGTTCTTTTATATTTGTTTGAGCTTTTGTATTTATTTGGACTTTGATATTTGTTTGTTTGTATCCCACCTTTATTATTTTTACAAATAACTCAAGGCAGCTAACATATGACTATAAGATGAGTTGAGAAAGAGTGGCTGGCCCAAAATCACCCTGCCAGTTTTCATGGCTAAAGTGGGACTAGAACTCACAGTCTTCCACTTTCTAACCTAGTGCCTTACCCACTAGACAAAACTGGCTCTAGTTACTTTATAAAAAGGATTGGAATGTTAGAAATGATAAAAATCAGAGGTGGTATTCAGCAGGTTCTAACCAGTTCTGGAGAACCGGTAGCAGAAATTTTGAGTAGTTCAGAGAACCAGCAAACACCACCTTTGACTGGCCCAGCCCCCATTTATTATCTGCCTCCCAAGTCCCAGCTGATTGGCTGGGTCTTCTTTTGTTACCCTGCACAGGAGAACAGAGCTGGAAAGCAGGTTAGTGGGGTGGGGAGCAAATGGGGATTTTGTAGTAACCTTCCCTGTCACGCCCACCAAGCCATGCCAAGCTAGCCAAGCCACAACCATAGAACTGGCAGTAAAAAAAATTTGAATCCCATCACTGATAGAAATAAAATGCTTTTTATTCCCAGAGCTAAATCAGTTCAAAATGTGTGCTTGCACACACATATACATATTTCATAGCTTTGTGTAATCCGATGAAAAAGAAACAAGCTATAAGAAAAACACTGAATGGCTAGGAAAAAGCAAAGAATATTTTAATATAGTTCAGAGTAATTCCTGCTAGAGTTGTAACTCCTGGCTTCTGGGTTTTTCCCACAAACTTTTTTCAAATTAAGTGTTTGGACCACTTCGCATTCTTCAAGAAAAGTGGTACAAAAAGTATAACTCCTCACTTCTCTTCCTTTTGTTCAACACAAGCACATTTATTCTAAGTGAGCAAGAGGGATTCCTTCATGGAATACAGTAGTTGGCTACCACATGAAGAAAGACACTATAGAGAGAAATGGTGGCTCTAATGCTTAGAAAGCCTTTGGACCTGGCCAACTCTTTCTTGTCTAAGTTGGTTTCTTCAGTTCTGCCCCAGGTGGTCTTCATGAGTGGATTCTATCTGTAAGCAAGGGCAGAGAGAGTGAGAGAAAACAGAAACTACATGCTCTCACCTAGTCTGATTTATGTTCTCTAGAACTGGGCATTATTCAGTTGATAGTGGATTATTTTCCTTTTACCAGATCTTTGAATCTTCCTGATGCTGTGATTGACTAAAAGAATGGTATTTCAGAAAACCTTTGATTTCTTTATCAAGAACCTTGCTGGTGCAGTGGTTAGAGTGCTCTACTGCAGGCCACTTCTGCTGACTATTGGCTGCCTACAATTTGGCAGTTCAAATCCCACCAGGCTTAAGGTTGACTCAGCCTTCCATCCTTCCAAGATGGGTAAAATGAGGACCCAGATTGTTGGGGGTAATATGCTGACTCTGTAAAACTGCTTAGAGAGGGCTGTAAAGCACTATAAAGTGGTAAGTTTAAGTGCTATTGCTATCATATGGGAAATGGCTTAGCCTGCAATAAAATGTGATTCTATGATGCATATAACAATTTCATATATGCATCTTGCCTAAACTGAATGGAATAGTAGGATTCGTAGGTATCAAGTGACAGATCTTTTATTTTAAACTTTGCATTTCAAACCCACTAAAAATCCACAAATCCATCTTTAAATCCTTTTACTTCTATGCACACGTGTCTCTTCTAGATTTATGCAACTTCATACATAGTTTTCATTATGGAATATGAGCTATCCTACTAAATCCTAAACAAAATGCCATCTTAATGCTAAGTGACACAACTTCTCTTTCCATTCTTCTTCTCCTTCTCCTCCTTCTCCTTCTCCTTCTCTTTTGTCTCCTCCTCCTCCTCCTCTCTTCAGTTTCCTTGGTGGGCCGCATAGTGTATGGCTTTGAAAATCTAGACTCTTCAGTGTTTTATAATGATGCAGAAACTATAGTTTTAGAGGTAACTAGAATTTCCAATATTGTCAACTACAACCAATTGTTGAGCAAGGACAATATTCCAAGTGTGTCCAATTTGTGCGGGCTACTTATTGCATGCCATGGAAATGTCTATCTTTATATCATGCAACTATGTGAAATAAGAACCCACCTTTCCTTGAAAGATGTGGTACTTAGTTGAACCAAAGGAATTACATTTACATAGTGATCTATGCTCCAAATGACTGAGGAAAATGAAGGCTTATATAGATTTATTACTTTGATTTATGTTACCCACCTGGATACTGCTCCTCTCTCCAAAGTGGAAGGTGGCACCATAGTCTCTCAGGATGACATTTACAGTGCTAAGTTAGACCGTGATGACTCACAGTGTTTCTAATATAAATAACAGTATAACCATATACTCAGAAATGAATTGGAGCCTTATTAGTTCCCTACTAAGAATTCTATCTGATATAAATTAATCATCATAACATGTCATCAGGGGGAAAAGTTACCATCATCCAAATGAGGAGGAGGAGAAATACTTTGGAAATTGGTTTCTAAATTTGCTTTCATGAAGCACTTTCCTGTTTCATTTTAGTTTGACTCCTCACATAAACCAGCATTGTTTATATCAAGTTTTTTCTTGAGGCTAGAACAATCTGTCTGAAATTAGCTTGAGTGAATGCAAGGTGTCAAGCAGAAATAAATGGGTGATATTTGGAAAGCTGTATTCTTCAGATGGTTACATTTATTTATAGGAAGCCAATTTTAATTTGGAAGGAAAATTGAGTTCAATGAAATTAATCACTATCACCACCCTCCAACTTTCCCTAAGTAAGTGTACATAATTACAAACTTTACTTAGATTATAAAATACATTAATTTTGACTTTTGAGTAGATAGAAACCAAAAGATCTAATCTGCTTCATACATTATGTTAATGTTTCTATCAAGCCTTTCCAATACAATTCCAGTGTGAATCTGTAGTTAAGGCTAACATAGAACAAGACTCAGGAAAATACCTTGGGAATTTTAATGATTACTCTAGCATAGGCTAGTTTGATAGTTATATTTTAAAAGTGAATTAAATGTATTCAGAACTAGAAAAAGGAATCAGGGACTTCAACACTTTTATTGTCAAACAAAACATATTTGTATACAGCCTTCCCTAGCAACTAAATTGTAATTTGTTTATATATCCACATACCTTAAAATTGCCAAGTTTGAAAAATACTCATCTACTCTAAGCCAGAGAGTTGCTCTGATGATCAGAGTGGATAAAAGACACCATGGCTTATTTAAGTTTGTGTTTGTTTAAGAGGAAAGGATAGATAGGAACAAAATGAAATAAATCAAGAATTCACATCTGATATGGCAGTCTTAAAGTTTAAAAATATTAATAAAACTGTTGCCTTAAGAGAAGAAAAAGAGCTGATTTAATGACGGTGTCATGAGTAAAAGCCTGGCTTCAGGCAGGATGTTCAAGTGCACCTGGTTTTGCAATTATGGTTGCTAATGGAATTTACAAAAGATGAATTGTTATTGCAGAGAGGCTAACATGGTCTTTGCCACCATCTCAGAAAGAGTAAAAAAACACCTAGCATGATATTCCATTTACAATGAAATTACTATGTGGTTTTCTTTTTGCAAAGGAAAAAAAATACCTCAACTTCATAGCATAAGAAGTAATTAGGTTTATTACATTTCATAACAAATTAACATACTTGGGGTTGAATCCAGAGATTTGTGAGTAACGTCCATGTATAGAGCAATCCCATGGACTATATTTTAATTTGTTCATTAAAATGGCTATTTTACTGACAATGTCCTGCATGTAAAAGTCCAGGGTGGGATTATACCAGTTCGCACCGATTCGCTAGAACTGGTTGTTAACATTCTAAGCAGTTCGGAGAACCGGTTGTTAGAAGAAATTACTGGCTTAATCCTGTAAGAAAGGCAGGAAGGAAAAATTCTGATGTTGCTTACAGAAACTGCCTCTCCGTTAACCCTTATTACATTCTTGGCAGGACTAGACTTCCTGTCTCTGGAACTTCTCTGGAGTTTTTTCCCCCCTCCTTTGCTGGTACTTTGCTTATGTGGAGTGACCATTCAAAGTTACAATGGCACTAAAAAAAGTGACTTATGACCATTTTTCATACTTACGACTGTTGCAGCATCCCCCACAGTCATGAGAGGCCAGGCAAGGAGATGCGTACCTCAATGTTGATATTGAGTTGGCCATGACCAGCCAATAACATGACCATCAAGCCATGTCCACCAGTCACATGACCACCAAGCCATGCCCACCAACTAAGTCACACCCACAGAACCGGTTGTTAAAAAGTTTGAATCCCACCCCTGTAAAAGTCTATTCTGGATTTCCACAGTTTAGCTTCATAAAAGTTGTAAGCTTCATAAAAGTCACCTTATGGCAAAATGGGCAGCAAACAAATTTAATAAACAAAGAAGGTATGCCAGATATAAAAGATTTGAGAATGGGAAGAAATTCCATATTTACTTTCTCTACACTACACCATACATTATTTTATATATCTCTGTCATATCCTCTTTACTGACTGTAGGTTTTTTGTTTCCTAGCCCAAAAGTCCTAAATCATCTTTCCATACCAAAGAACTACTTTGATCATTCTAATTCCCATTTTCTGATTTCTTTGCTTTCCTTTACTTCCTGTACAGATTCATATCATATTTCTTTCTTTGCTTTCCTGAGGATATCATATGTGATGCTTCTGTGGAAATAAAGAATAGTCTCATCACAGATCAGCCTGTCATGGTACACAATTAATATCCTTAGATTGTACCCAATATGCACCTACTATTTCTGGTACTAAAAGAGTCCCTGTGGATTTTACTCTGCTAGCCATTGCCAAATATAACAGATAACAGATAATTAGAGTTGGAAGGGACCTTGTAGCTCATCTAGTCCAATCCCTCCACCCAATCGGGAGACCCTACACCATTTCTGACAAATGACAGTCCAATCTCTTCTTGAAAGTCTCAAGGGATGGTGCTCCCACAACTTCTGAGGACAAGGTGTTCCATTGGTTGATGGTTCTCAATGTCAGAAAGTTTCTCCTTATTTCCAGGTTAAATCACTCCTTGTTCAGTTTCCAACCATTATTCCTTGTCTGGCTCTTTAGAAAATAGATTGACCTTTTCCTCTCTGTGACAACCCCTCAAATATTGGAAGACTGCTAGCATGTCTCCCCTGGTCCTTCTCTTTACTAGACTAGCCAAGCCCAATTCTTGTAACCATTTTTCGTATGCCTTAGTCTCCAGTCCCCTAATCATCCTGGTAGCTCTTCTCTGTATTTTTTCTAGAATCTCAACATCTTTTTTATAATGTGGTATGGGGGCAGTGCTGATTTCTATTTCAAGGCCATTGAGACAACACTGTCTGGAGACATTTCCACAATCATGTGTCAGCATGATCTCATGGACCACTGTTACCTTCTCACTAAAGTGATACCTATTTATCTACTCACATTTGTAGGCTTTTGAACTGCTAGGTTGGCATGACCTGGGGTGAGGATAGGAGCTCACCCTGTTGCATGGCACTCAGGTCTTGAACCTGGGCTGCTGGCTTTCCAGCCGATAAGCCCAGCATCTTAGCTGCTGAGCCACAGCACCATTCCAGGTAATAATGGTACACAGTATTCAGATCTAGCCATTATCAACAGGTGCCTCTTTGGGAATCCTAAGAAGTGTGCCATCTTTTTCACACCAGCTGCCAATACTACAAGCTAATAAACATTCTGCAACTTTTGGAAGTATTTCCTCAATACTAAGACCTTCAAGTACTTTCAATAATGTAGCATTGCTTCTTTCAAAGACTCAAGAATCCTTCCAGTTCTTTCAATGCTGAGAGTCAAGAGATTATGAGGTTCTTGTTTCCATGTATTTGTGTAATGTAGGGAATAAGATAGGGGTTCTGAATACCTTGGTACTCAACTGCTTTTAAATTCATCTAATATGTTACTCAACCATTTTGATGTGAAAATTTTGTTCCGGTATTCATCATTTGTTTGGTGCTCAACACACAAGCTAAAACTTGTTGGTATTGACACCCTATGACTCATTACATTATTCTTTATGGCAAAAATGTGTTTGGTATTCATCATTTTTTGTACTCATCATTTTTTTATTCATAATTTTTGGTATTCATCACACCTTCTGGAACCAATTAATGATGAGTACCAATGTATTTTTATCATATCAACTTTGAAAGAGAAGGAAATACATTTGAAATCATTTTGGGATAGGACATAGATCATAACAGATAATCATTATCTCTGCATTCCCCAGACACACATAGCTAAGTTACATCCAACAATAATACAGGCAATGCTGATAGTAATTCTGCCAAAGAGTTTGCAACCTGCTGGTTTCTGAAAGGTTTCTTTGACAGTTTTGTAGGGATGGAGGTGGAAAAAAGGCCACTGCATGTCTATATTAATGAGGAAAGAATTACATTTTTTAACCTTTTCCTTATTGATGTTTGGAAATGGGCAATCCTGCAGAGAGCTATCCTAATTATGTCCCATTCAGTACAGTGGGGTTTCCTTCTAGATAAGAAGATCTAGGCCTGCAATTTTATTTCAAGACTGCTAACCCAAGTAGTAAGATGAAAGAGAATGGATGAATAGCAATTTGTATATCTCATTACTGCCAAAATGTTTCCTGAATACTAATGAGAACTGATTTTTAACTGAATAAATGAGTAAGTAGAAATAGAGAACATTTCTAATGCTCACCGCTTGCCTGTACAGCGCGCATGCACACACACACACACACACCAGATCTAGGAAATTTGTCTGCCTACAATTTTTCTTTCTGAAATTGAATTGTTTGCTTTGTGCTTTGCCTGTTTTAACCAATATAATTTTATCCCCTGCAGAGCATAGAAAGATAAGGTCAATTGTAGAATGCCTTATCTAGATTGACAAGGGTTTTTCACTGTTTTCAGCATCTGTATGAGATTATGAATGATTCATGATCAAATAGATCCACTATATTAAATGAAAATAGTGTAGACCGTCAGCCTGTTAGTGATAACTTGATATTACTGCAGCATTAGTTTTATGAATTGGTGGCAGGGCTGACAATTCAATTTGAAAATAACATCTACAAAATTCATTTACCAAAGCAGCTGTTTGCAAACTCAGGGCATAATATTTGGAAAGTCCAACTCCAGAGAATAAGCCATCATTCATACTTTATTTCTCCATTGAAAAAGATAATTTGTGAAAATGATGGTTGCTTTATCTTTAAACAATATATATATGGACATTCCATTGCATCATGTTATAAATGTAGAATTCAAGAATTTTAATTAATGACTTCTAACTGATGTCGCCGTAAGGTTGGACATGAGGAGTGGATCTCCATGCTCCTGCCCTAGGTTCTCCCTATTGGAGGGCTCTGAAAAGAGCTAAAGCCACCCTCTCTGTAGGTTGTTGAGAACAGCAACTCTCCTGCTTGACCCAGAACTCCTTCCCATTCATCCATGATAAGGAAAAGAGGCAGCCATCATGGCTGCCATGAAGCTGGGACAGCCAAAGCAACAAAGTAATGTGCAGGAGCAGTGTAGATGAACAGTGACTAGAGTTGAGTAAGAAGAATCCTTTTTTATTTAGACCACAAACTTAAAAGAAAAAAGGAAAAGGAAAATCCAGGAAAACAGACTCTTCGAACTATTTCTTAAAGCAGTGAACAATCATACAGAGAAAAAACCTAGACCCAAAAGAAAGAAAAAGCTTTTAAAACAAAGAAAATTGAATTTTTAAACTGGGTAAGCACTGCTTTGGAAAGGCATTATAAAATGCTGAAATTATCTACTTGAATAGCCATCTTTGCTCCCATAAATTGAACTAAAATTGTTTTAACCAATTTATCAGACTGAAACCTAAGCTGAGGGCACCATCTACTGGTGAATGGAAAATATACCATACCCCTACAAGCCTATTGCAAGGCATAAATGGAAAATAGAAAATATCCTACAACTGATAATGAATGAAGATCAAAGAGTCCAGGAAAAAGAGCTGCAGAAAGAATGGAGGAAAAGATAGAACAGACAAACCAGCAAATAAAGCAAGAAGATGAAAAAGAGAAGACGATAAAGATAATGATGACTGATGAAATCAACCAAGGGAAAAGTACTTTTAAGAGATTTAAAAATGGAAGCAAATAACCTGGAAGATACTTTTCAAAGGGAGATAGGGGTTTGGGTGGACACTCTGGAGACCTGGCAGCTTAGGAGGATAGAGATGGGAGGAATATTCAGACTGAATGGTGAAGACACAAATGCTGATAGAGACAAAAATCCGAGAGGAGTATGGGAGTCAAGCTAAAAAACGAATAAGAATTGAAAACTAAAACGAACAAGAGATGATGGA
This sequence comes from Bungarus multicinctus, assembly GCA_023653725.1. Lineage (NCBI taxonomy): Eukaryota > Metazoa > Chordata > Lepidosauria > Squamata > Elapidae > Bungarus > Bungarus multicinctus. Next base: position 63,926,245 of record CM042836.1, on the reverse strand, counting down.
TAGAAAAAAATATTTCTTTTTTTTTAATATAATAATGGCCTGATAAAAAACTAGAATAGAGGTAGAAATAAGAATACACACCTTTATATAAAGCAATAGTTAGATGGAAAGATTGGAAGTTGAAAGATGGTGTTATTAGGTATGTTTAAATAATAGGAAGATTGGTACTAGAATGGCTATGTTTTAATATAAACATATGTATTAACACTAGGATTAGTAATGGTGGCCTGACTAGCAGCTAGAATAGAGGTAGAAATGAGAAATAGGGGGAGTATTACCAGACATAATTTTTATATAATAGAATATAAGTAATAATTAGATGGAAAGATTAGAGGTTGAAAGAAAGTATTACTATATATTTAATAATATCATTGACATTAAAATGGAATATTGAAATATTGAAAACCTACTCTAATACTAACATATATGTCACTATGATTATATAAGTTTGATTAAGGTAATAACTATTATAATTGTTGTTGTTATTGCTGTTTGTATCAAAATGAATTATACCCAGAGGCAACATTGTTCATGTATTGATATGGATGAATATCTAAAAAAATAAAAATTCAATAAAACTTTTTAAAAAAGAATTTAAATTAACAATATTAATTTCTTTCTCTGTTCTTCTTTTCTTGAGCTTTATGTTTACTTTAACTTTATTAAGGGGCTGTCCTACCACCAATTACAACGTGTGCACATTTTATAAAAGTAGCAAGATAAAAGTATGAACTGCATAGAAAGTTATGCCTACCTGAGGAAAATCAACATTCAGCAAAGAACTATCTCACTGACCCTTTAACATTTCTTTGAAAACATCAGTACGAATGTGGCAAAGGGTGATCAGGGACAGTATTGCTTTAGAATTGACAATGTCTGTTACCTCAGACTGCCAATTATGTTTCTTATATCTTTTTTTTTTACATCAAATTCTCAAGGAATAAAATGCATAACATGTAGTTTGAAAAAAAAGGGAAGAAAAAAATACACCAGAAAAAGAAGGAAAGGTAGATATTGGTTTATCAGATCACAATTGCAATTCTAAATATAGTTATCTAATGTAAATATTATTCAATACTTACAGTACAATATATACATATTCAAAAGTCAATATATTTATTTATGATGCCATAAATAAGCAAATGTCCATAAAAAGCATGTTCTAAGCCCTGTGTTTTATGCTTATATTCCATTTCTATTTGTATATGTTATTTGCATATGGTTTCCTTTGGAGAGGGCATTATTGTTTATAATAGCACCATGGATATTTAAATTTTATTTATACTATGTAAGCTGTCAAGAATAATTCAATTGCACTAGGAAACAAGTTTAATGAACAGACAAACAACATGGAATTTGCGGAATTTGTTAGCATTCTCTTCAAAGTGAATTAAAGGATTACAAAACTGTAAATGTGGTCCCATATACTTAGGTACAAAAGAAGCATCTCATTGGAAAAAGCCATTTTTATTTCATATGGATCTGAATTTATGACAAATTTAGAAGGATTCTTGGGACTGCAATGAGTGACTCATGGAAACCACTAACTCTGTGGCAGCTTTGAGATTCTTTGAGAAACAACAGCAGATGTGAAAGAAGAAACTGGTAAAAAAAAGTAATAAAACTATGAACAAAGGATTCCTCCCCCCCAACCCCCCCCCCCCCCCATATCTACCTATTATATCCATTTATGTCATAATGGATCTTGTCAAACCTGTAGTAAAAAAAAAAAAAACTTGGAATGCTATCTGCAATTTTGGTCTCCAAACCTCAAAAAAGATTTTATGAAGTTATAAAAAATAATGAAAAGAACAACCAAACAGCAGTTGGGGAAACTCTCCTAAGAGGAAAGTTTACTGCAGTGGATTTCAATTAAACAAAAATAGGACCCAGAGTGGGCATGATATCAAATTGAATTAAAACATGCTGAATATAGAGGTACTTGATAAAAAGAAACTGTTTTCTCCTGCCATTGTAGCCTTTAACTTGTGTGAAGCTTGATAAGGAAAGATTTTTTAAAAATGAAAGACAATAGCAGAAGCCCCCAAACTTATGGGCACCAAGGACCGGTTCTGTGGAGAGATGTTTTTCCACAGACCAGAGTGTGTTGCCTGCATCCTATGGATGGGGTTGTGCTTGTTTTTGTGGCCCATTTTCTGACATACTGCAGACCGGTGCCAGTCCATGGACTGGAGGTTGGGGGGCCCTGGCATAAGACAAATAGAAGAGCAAGGATTTTAGAATCAAAAAAGAAGATCTTTATCTTCTTGGCAATGAGCATGGTGTTACAAAGTGATAGAGTTTTTGAAGGGGGAGGATTTGGAATATTTCCAACCTATAATAATTTTAAAACAGTTGGATATAGCTATAGATGACAGACATAGATAGTATAGAAACTCTCCTTGTTTTTAACCTATAAGGGTTAAATTTTAGTGACATTTTCACAGGAAACTCTAATTCCTGGAACAAGTAACCATCTCGCTCCCTCTATCCTCTTATAAAAGTAGTTGTTTTACTTCATGGTAGGAGCAGTTCTACTAATTGGAAGCTTCTGCATCAAAGTGACCAAAAAAAATCACATTTTTGAAAATAGTATGGTTTTCATGATGCCCTCTGAGACTAACCACAGTCACCTTGCATCTCACCATTGATTCTTTACTTAGAGTTTGTGCAATTTCGAATCATGTGGAGTTTTTTTTTCATTCTTTTATTCATGCTTGCAAATTCAGTTTCCATCAGTGTATGATCTGCTTCTAATTACAGTCTTGTAATTCAAATATGTGTTAATTTGTTTGTTAATGTGAATGTTACTCTTTACATTAAGTGGTATATAAAACAACTATAGTATCCAAATCCTTGTTGTGAGAGGAAACTCATAATTAATTTCTAATCTCTGTACAAGAATATACAATGTACAAGAATTAAAACATTAGAAGGAAAGGGACATTTTAGATATGACTGGTTTTACTCTGATTGTGATAAACCTGTTGCAGTATCATACACTCAACCTGGAGTCTTTCTGGTTTAAAAATAGGGGTTAATATACTGAAGCAAATAGATATGTAGGCTATTTTCTTTCTAGCTTATTATTCTAATGCAGTAATGAAATCATAAAATGCTGTAGTTGTGATTGGTACCCATTTTACAACTTCAGTTTATTTTAGGAAGCATAAAATGGCAATTATATGAAAATATTCAAAATGACTTAAATCATCTTGGTTCTTCAAGTCTTGTTAGGTAGGGATTCATTTTTTTAATTTGTTAATTTATTTCCTAAAATATACCTCAATTCCTCAGTAGAGTTTAAAATAAATTATACAATCCCCTTTCCTATTTTAGCTTCATGATAATCCTAAAAGAAAGTTTAGGCCAGGGGTGTCAAACTCAAAGCCTGGGAGCCCGATACAGCCTGCAGGGTACTTAGATCTGGCCCACAGGGCTGCCCTAGAAACAATGAAGGACTGGCCCACAGTGCCTCTGCCAACGAAAATGGAATTCAGGAGAGTCACAGGTAAGAGCTCTGTTTTTGCTGGCAGTGAGTTGCAGGAGGCTGTCACAGCCAAAAATGGAGCTTGGGAGCCCGTTTTCACTGTCAGAGCTCTTAGGCCACCACAGATGCCTGAACAGGGGTGACATCGAGCCGGCTACCCCCATCTTGGCCATGCCCACCCCAGTCCCCGAAGTTAAACACAATCCTGATGTGGTCCTCAATGAAATTGAGTTTGACAACCCTGGTTTACGCTGAAGATCTATTGCTGCCCTATAATGTTGGCTTGAATATTAGAACTTGAATCTTCCTAATATTAGCCTGATACTTTAATCACTTCTCCATAATGTCTTGTGTCCTTTCTATGTGAAAATTAGAATAGGGCAACAAATCTTTTGATTCTGCACTTTGAGGTGAATTTTCATGAACTCCATGTGTTGAAATTAAAGTATTTGGCTTGCATCAGAGAGATGCAGATTCAAGTCCCACTTAAAAATTACCTAGGTTTCTGAGAATCAGTTAACTCTCAGCCCAATTTGGGGGGAAAATAGGTTTGGTACTGAACTTAGGTACAGTGCATACCAATAAATACTAATGCTCTTAAATATGTGAAGCAAAGAATAATCATACTTTATACTTTGGCTGGGTTCTAAACGTTATAGGTTAAACTTTGTGATAATGGCATGCAGTATTTACTGGAAAAGGTATTAGAACTACTGGCAGCAGTTATTGGCCCTGTAGAAAGCAGCTCTGTTCTGCTTCAAGCTGGTATATGGATCCTACCGTACATCCTATAGTAATTTGATTCTGAATCACAAGATCAGTTCGGTGCATCCAATCAAGGTGGGCCAGAGACCCCAAAGCAGGACAGCTACTATAATCCACAATGTTATTTTGGCTTGGCACTTGGCTTGAAGGAGTCTTCCATTTGATTCGGTTTAATCAAAACATCTCTTCAAGGATCCCTACAGCCCTAGCAGACATGATCCCATTATCACATTCTGTTAAGCAGATGATCATTCAGAAAAGGTGAAAGAATCAATACTCCCTAGGAGATTTCACCGTTTCTGGTAAAACACAGAAGTGATCTGCTATGTGATTCACTGCTACTAGCATCTTCCAACTTCACTGCTCCTCAGTTTAGAAGCCTGTTAGCAGGATAGCTGAACTTCATGTCTTGTATACGTACACTTATGTGTTCTAAATGTACATTCACAACATTCACTGCTTATTCTCCTAGGACTACCCCTTGTCATCATGAGGCAGAATAAGATTGCAGGAAATATGATTTCAGCAACAGAGTGGTCAATGTCTGGAATATTCTACCTGACTCTGTGGTTTCTTCCCAAAACTCCCAAAACTTTAACCTTAGACTTTCTACTATTGACCTCACCCCTTTCCTAAGTGGTCTGTAGGGGGCGGACATAAACGCACCGACATGCCTACTGTCCCTGTCCTATTGTTTCTTTTATTTTTTAATTTTTCTTATATGTATCCATGTATTCATAACTATGTTTTTACTTATATCTATTATCTTGTAAGCAATTGACAAAAATAAATAAATAAAATGAATAAAAATAAAGAGCAGCTGATGGAGAAACTCACCTTCTCTTTTTCCAAAGATAGCTAACTTTGGGCACTTCCTGGGGATGTCAGCTGGGTCCTATTACTCAGCCTACATAGCTGATCTAGCCAGCCTCTTCTACTTTTTTGCAGGAAGATAGGAAGTCTCAGGAACAGGTTAGGTTTTGCAGGAGTCACTGCTTCTGTATTAACACTGTCAAAAAAATCCAGGACCTAAATCAGAGCCAATTTGAATTGGTGCCAGTACCTCTACAAAGACTGCCTGCAACAGGCAGAATGGGGATGAATATGGTTATCTTCAAGTTGCTTGTAACCCTTTACTGTAGGTGAACATGATCATTTGTGAACCACTACTTTAACCAAATGCCTATTATTTGGTTTGCTTTAGAAATATTTCATAGCATGTAGGAATATTGTTTCTAACAATATAGATTTGTTCGCCCTGATTCAATTTTCCAAGCTTGTATAATTGATTTCCTTTATGTAATTCATTAACTCTGTTTAATTCATCTTTGTGAAACTGAAGTAAAAACTGATGCAATGGAGCTCAGGACACAAGTTCATTAATTTTAGATGTAGCATTTATCTTAATAAGTTATGGAACCGTGTGATTTTGTAATATTGTATTATCAAACCATGGACATATTCCTACATAATAATAAGATTTAGAATTGCAAAGCATGATTTCAAAGGGTTATGCAAATTTCTAATGCAGTTTGGATATGATATAACCAAATTGGACAACCATGATTTGTCTGAAATTGAATAGGTTTTCTTGCTTGTGCAGGGGGTTGGACTAGAAGACTTCCAATATCCCTTCCAGTTCTGTTATTCTGTTAAATCTTTGTCCAGAGGTTGGTAAACTTTAGTGATCAGACAACTATAGTTGTCTACTAATTACGTTTTACAAGATCAACTCAAAGGAAAGATGTTTTTCTTTAAGTTGAAAGAATTTTTTTAAAGCAAAATTAAATTGGGTTTTTTTATTCTTGTTGATTTGATTTGTGAAACATAGAAAGGTTGGTCCTTACAAGCTTTCCCAATAACTCATATTTAGCATTGGATGTATTCAAAGAAAACAAAAATTTTAATCCCTAAATATGATACTCAATTAATATTTCAACAGATAAATTGCAGGGTTCTTGCTTAAAAATTCATGGTGGAATGTACAAAGGGATTGAAAAAATGTGCAATTGTATCTAGGTTTATGAAGATTCATTATGGTTATCCTAAAGGTGCTTTTTCAGGAAGAAGCTGGACTTCCTTGTTTTTTCTTTGAAGATGTTTCGCTTCTCATCCAAGAAGCTTCTTTAGCTCTGACTGGATGGTGGGGAATAGAAGGATTTTTATTCCTTGCAGATAGCTGGTCATTTGCATCCTTTTAGAGAGTTGTTGAGGCACTTGGAGGTTTATTTGTATCCTCAAGGTCACCTGAGTAATGCAAATGGTTCCTGAGGCCTGCATATTTTAGGAAGTCTGTTCATAGTCCCACACTATTTGAAGAGTTTCATCCTTCCATTCTCCACTGTCCAGTCAGAGCTAAAGAAGCTTCTTGGATGAAAAGTGAAACATCTTCCAAGAAAAAAATAAGAAAGTCTAGCTGCCTCCTGAAAAAGCACCTTTGGGAGGACCATGACCTAGGTGACTAAAAATCTACATAGACCTTTAGCCATGCACTATGGGATGAACACTCTTTGAATGGTGTGGGAGTATGAACGGATTTCTAAAAAAAGTTCAGACTACAGGAACCATTTGCATTACTCAAGTGACCCTGAGAACACAGATAAATCTCCAAGTGCTTCAACAATTCTCAAAAAGGATGCAAATTGTTACTTTAAGAAATAGCACAGGAATCTGTTAGGAATCTGTCCAACAATTAGTTGGGCTGGCAATATATAAACCAGCAATGTATGTTTGTAGCTTTAAGACAAAATCACTGTAATATTCTGATTGCTTGATTGTATTGTGAATTGCCATAAGAGGGAGCTAGAGATCATGGCTTGCTCTCTCTGATATTCTGTTTCTCTGACATTCTATTTCTCTGACATTCTGTATCTCTGACATTCTGTATCTCTGACATTCTGTTGCTATCTAAGGTTCTCTGCTGTGTTTATACTTTGATATCTTTATTTACTGTAAATAATAAAGGCAACCGGTAAGAAAATTTTATAATTGGATATTCTTTGGACTGTAAAATGTATATGACCTGAACTGTTTATTGGACTGTGCTATTTCTTAAAGTAAACTATAACTCAATTTAGTGTATCTGAGTGTGACTGAATAATTATTCATAACTACTCTCATAAATGTTTCCATGTGCATATCCTTGTTACTCAAGGGTTATTCTGTACATATCATAACATTGGTTATGGGCCCAGAGAGATATTGAGAATCAGTGTGAATATACAGTTTCATATTCAGCCAGCTGGTTGCAGTTTATTGCTAAACTACAAATGGCACAAGAACAGTCAACCAGTATATCCCAGATAAACTGGATGGATGGAACAAATTATGTTTCCTGGTCTACGAAGTGCAGCCTACTTCTGCGTAAAGACGGATTATGGACTGTACTTAATAGTCCACCAGATGTAACAGCTTGGGATCCATTGAATGATGAAGATAAAAAGAAAATAGCTGACTTTAACTGGGATAATGAAAAGGCTCTGTATAATTGGACTGACACTGAGTGATCAGCAGTTAGTCCATATTCGTGGCGAAGAATCTGCTGCTAGATGTTGGGACATTTTGAAGAGGATGTATGTTCAAGATAGTGTGGGTGCACACATGAATCTTACACATAAACTGTTTAGAGCCCATCTTATAAAAGATGGCTACATGTTAGCTCATTTGGAGTTTATGAAAAGGACTTTACAAGAGCTACATGAAATGGAGCTGATTTTCTCAGAGTTGCATCAAGTTTACATCATTCTTTCTTCTTTGGATGAAACTTATGATGATGATGAGTCTTCACTGGAAGTTTTAAACAGAGATGAACTTACATTGACTGGCATAACTGGAAGACTGTTAGAAGAGTCAAGAAGAGGGCAAGATAGAAATCAACTGAAAGAAAGACAACCAGAGGAAGAAAAACTGTCGTCAACTGCCTATATTGTTAGGAAATGTTTTTCTTGTGGGGCTAAAGGTCACATAGCCAGATAGTGTAAAAAGGGTAAGAAACAGAATGCTATTAATATAAAGAGAGCTTATAAAGATGTTAGTTTAACCATATCAAGTACAACTACAACTGTAAACCATTATATATGGGTAGTTGACAGTGGAGCATCGCAGTGCTTAACTAAAAGTAAAGAGAGGTTTGTAAACATGACAAAGAGTAAACAGCATGTATCATTAGCTAATGGATGGAAATTGAAAGCATCTGGAGAAGGTATTGCATATTGTTCATGTATTAATGAATATTGACCGATGTTATATGTACCTAGAATGATATTTAATTTGCTATCTGTAAGAGCAATGGTAAAAGCAGGATTTGTTGTAACCTTTCAGGGAGATAAATATTTAATTGAAAAACAGGGTAAAAGCTTTACTGCAAGATTGGATAATGGTTTATTATACATGATAATCCATTAATTAATGCTAACTCAGTCTATGAGAATAAAAAGCCTCATGATGAATGTTTTCATCTGCTCCATAGATGTATGGGACATATAAATTTAAAAATGCTAAAGAAAACTGTTGAGTTATCTAATGGTATAAAATTAAAATCTTGTACAAAGTATTTAAATTGCAATGCTTATAATCAAGAAAAAAGCAAGGTAACTCCTGCAAATAGGGTCAATGAATACAAAACCAGTGAACCATTAGAGATTGTTTTTGCTGATATTATTGGACCTAATAAACCTAGTTTAGGTGGAGTCTGTTACATATTAAGAATAATTGATCATTTTTCCAGATATGGTTTCCGTTATTTAATGAAAATGAAGGTTGAAACAAACCAGCATTTTGTAAACTGGCTAAAATTTTCTGAAAGGAAAAAGAAAGTTATTAGCTTAGTAACAGATAATGGTACTGAATTTATTAATAGAAAATTTGAAGCCATGTTACAGAAAGCTGGCATTGAACATAAGCGTTCTGCTCCTTATAGCCCACAACATATATATAACATATATAAATTGAAATAATAAATAAACATAACTCATATATTGAACGTAGAGGACAAACATTACAGGCTATGGCTAGGACTATAATTTTGGATTCTGGTTTATCAGAGAAACTTTGGGGTAAAGCAATAATGTGTGTTAACCACGTTTTGAATAATGTAGTGAATTCAGTGACTGGTGAATTATCATTTATTCGTTGGAATGGAAAAAAGCCAGATCTCAGTTATTTACATACATTTGGAACCCCAGCATGGGTTCATATTCCCAAGCAAGTAAGGTGAAAGGGACAACATAGAGCAAGACAATTATATTTTGTAGGTTATGAAGCTAATCATAGATCATTTAGATTTTTGGAGCCAGGTACTACTAATGTATATTGCAGTGCAAGTGCTAAGTTTCTGGAGCATGTTGGCTGGAGAAAGCTTGAACAGGAATATGATAAAGTACAGGATAGTGTTGTTGTTGAGACTCCATTGTTTACTGATAATCCTAATGATAATAATATTGATGATAAGATAGTGGAGGAATCCTCAATGGAGGAATCCTCAATAGAAGAACACTCTATGACTGTAGAAGATGAGGATTTGATAGGAGAGGCAAAGGAAGAGAACATGCCAACAACATGTACTGAGTTGCCTAGGAGGTCAACTAGGGAGAGACGTCCACCTGACAGTTTCAAGCAAGCATTGTATGTCAGGTTAATACAGAACCTTCTAACTTCAATGAAATAAAACTGTATCCTACAAAGGTTCAGGTAGCTTGGCAGGAAGCTATGAATAGGGAGTTAAAATTGTTAAAGGATTTAGAGGTGTATGAGGATGTAAAGTTACCACCAGGTGAGTGTGCAATAGTTGCAAATGGATGTATAAGATAAAGACTGGTGTGGATGGGACTATTATCCATAAAGCAAGATTAGTTGCTCAAGGATATGCTCAGTCAGATAGGGACTATGATGAAGTGTTTGCACCTAGTCTGAGAGCAAATACATTGAGAGAAGCATTAGTTTGGTCAGCTAAGAATAAATGTAAAATAAACCATGTAGATGTTGAAACTGCATATCTACATGCACCTTTACAACATACCATTTATATGAAAAAGCCATTAGGTTTAAAGGATGATGGAAAACTGATTATTGGAAATTAAAGAAAAGTCTTTATGGTCTAAAGCAATCTGGTTATGAGTGGAATAAATGTATTGTAAAGGAATTAATTTCAAAAGATTTTAAAGCTGGTATAGCTGATCCTTGTTTGTTCTGAAGAGAAAAAGATGGTTTAATTTCTCTATTACTGTTATTTATGGATGACATAGCAATTATAACTAAAACTGAACAAGAAGCAAATGATATTGTTTACAGATTACAGAAAAAGTTCAGGATTAGAAATTTAGGGGAGATTATGCGTTATTTGGGGCTTGATATAGTGAAAATGAATAAAGGTTTTAAAATTTTTCAAGCCAAGAAGATTAGCCAATTTTTAAAACACTATAACATGGAGCATTGTAAATATGCTAAGACACCAATGAGTAAGGAATTTACACATAGTGATATCAAAAGTCCTATGTTTGATAAGGAAATATATCAATCCTTAATCGGTAGTCTATCATATCTGAGTAATTGGTCTAGACCAGATATATCTTACAGTGTAAACCAATTGGCTAGGTATAATGCTGAACCAAATGAAAGACATTGGCAAGCAGCTAAGCGAATAATTAGGTTTTTAAAACACACAATCCATTATTCATTATATTTAGAATCAAGTAATTAATTAGTGTTAACTGCATATGCTGATGCAAGTTTTGCTACTGATATAATGACTTGCAAGTCAACATCAGGTATAGTGGTAATGTTGGGTAATGCTTTAATAGGATGGAAGTCTATTAGGCAACAACATATTAGTTTATCCACTATGGAAGCGGAATTCTCATGTTTATCTTTAATGTGTACAGAATTTATATATTATAAACAATTGTTGAAGGATATTGGAATTACTGTATGTGATCCGTTTATTGTTTATGAAGACAATATGGCTACTAATTTAGCTGTTAAAACAAGGTCTAAACATACTGATTTGAGATATTTGAACGTTAGACAATGTGTTCAAAATAAATTAATTCAGTTAGAATACTGCATGGCTGAACATAATATTGCAGATCATTTCACGAAAGCTCAAGGTGCAATTAAGCATAAAGAGTGTTGTGAGAATTATGGTTTAAAGATGTAATGTATTATATATTGACCAACCCAAGGGGAGAATGTTACAAATCTGTCCAACAATTAGTTGGTTTGGCAATATATAAACCAACAATGTATGTTTGTAGCTTTAAGACAAAATGAGTGTAACATTCCGATTGGTTGACTGTATTGTGAATTGCCATAAGAGGGAGCTAGAGATCATGGCTTGCTCTCTCTGACATTCTGTTGCTATCTAAGGTTCTCTGCTGTGCTTATACTTTGATATCTTTGTTTACTGTAAATAACAAAGGCAACTGGTAAGATTTTGTAACTGGATATTCTTTGGACTGTAAAACGTATATGACCTGGACTGTTTATTGGACTGTGCTATTTCTTAAAGTAAACTTTAACTCAATTTAGTGTATCTGAGTGTGACTGAATAATTATTCATAACTACTCTCATAAACGTTTCCATGTGCATATCCTTGTTACTCAAGGGTTATTCTGTACATATTATAACACAAATGACCAGCTGACTGCAAGGATTATAAATCCTTCCATTCCCCACCATCCAGTCAAAGTTGAAGAAGCTTCTTGAATGAGAAATGAAACATCTTCAAAGAAAAAACAAGAAAGTCCAGTTGCCTCTTGAAAAATTGTACCTAGGTCATTATCATAATGATTTTGGGGAAGGGGTTTTTTTAGAAGAAGCTAAACTCCCTCTTGATATTGTCACCATTTTGAATAAATTGTATATTTAAAAAAATATGAAAAGCTTGCAAGGTTTATTAAGCTGATCTGCATTCAGAACAGCTAGAAAGGTGAATCAATCTTTTTGATAAATGAATCCCAAATTTTTGTAGATAGTGCTGTGCATGTTGAAGAGATTTCAGAATGAATGTAAAGACGTAGTAAGGTTTCCTTCTGAAAGAATCTCAAGGATAAATATTTAATTGCACATTTCACCTTGGTACCTCATCAGGCTGGCTCTATTATATCATAGAGGGAGTGAGGGAGAAAAGAAACTCAAGGGCTAGGAGAGAAAAGGAAAAGGTAAACTCTGTGTGGAAAGGACTATTGATCTTATCCATTTACGCTTGCTAATTTAGAGCAACCTTGTTCTGAAATAAAACAACAGTGTTGAATGTTCCATTGCAACAATGGCAATGGGCACGAGGAGATTGTGCTCTAATTCCCTTTCCCCATTGCGATGGATTGTATCATGAGAGAGACCCTTATCCATACTGCCTCCCTCCCATGAAAACCATAGCATTGCATCTGTACAGTCACAAAAAGTCAAGCTTGACTCAGACAAGAGGTTATCTTTTTAGAACATCCAGATAATTTCTGGACTGCTTCCTTCATTTAATTTTGGCCCCACTGATTAGATACTGCAAAGCCACAATTTTGTGAGGTTGGGGATGGGAGGGTGGGGGGGGGTGAGATGAGGCAAGGAGATGCTGCTTTTCTGTTGTAGTACTTATTCTGTGAAACAGCTTTCCTGTGGAGATCAGGTTTTAAAGCCCAGTATGTTTTGCATAGATTTAATTAATATGATTGAAGTAAAATTGATTTGATGTTGCTACTTTCTAAGTCTCTTTGTATTGTTTTAGTGCTATTGTATTGCGATTTTTGTATTTTTATATTTTTTTAGTAGGTGAACTACTGAGAGTCATTGGATTGTAATGGAGATAAAGATAGATAAGAATCAGGGGTTGAGGAATTAAGGGCTGCTGACATACACAGAAAAGCTATTAGTCCAAAGAAATCAGTGGCTCCCTGAATTTTCCAGAGACAGACAGTAGGCAGTCTCTTAAAAAAGAAGAATAAGTAGTTTCACTATTTTTAGGTACAGAAATCTCATTCATGAGCTGCTGAGACAGAATGAGGCTCTAAAGACAAGAGAATAACTTATCTTTAAGGGTGCATCTTCAAGCACAGCATCATTCAACATAGCCCAGTTTTTGCCCTATACCTAAACCTTTGGACTACACCATTCTTTGCCATATTTCTGCTCTCCTTTGCAGGCTAGCCTTTGGACTTCTTTCTATGTGCCCAAAAGTCATCTGGATTGACTGACTATTGCTCTTATGAGACACTATTCAGATATATATTCCATTGTTAACATTCCTCATTCTGGATTATGCACTATTTGATGCCCCAGATGATTCTTCTCTCATCATCCTTGAAATGAAATTAGGTTTTCAGGAACATCTGAATTAAAAATAATCATTTGTAGGAGAGAAGCCTTTGCACAGAGGTATATGAAGGTATTCAAATCTGAAGCAGAAAGGTGTTTTATCTTCAGCAAGTGTGGATGCACTTGTTTTATCTTTCAGCAGCACCTTAAAATGTGTATTTTTCCTATTAAATATATGCAGTGATTTCTATATAAGGCATGATCTTTCATTATGAGTTTCCAGATATATATGGAAGCTAATACGCTTCATTCCCAGATATCTGCATTCATAGAAAAATACATTCAAAGCAGTCAATGTCAAGAGAGGAAGTTGGCTGCATGGAGTTTTTTTAATCTTGAAATGACCTGGTGCATCAATGTGGAGGGCTCCATGCTGGCACAGCTCCATCATTCTTTTAATTGGTTGATTGATTTTTTGCCATCAAGTCATTTTCATCTCATCAAACCCTTGCGTATATTTATAAGAACAGATCAAGTTAAAGTTCTTACTATAGAGACCCACTTAACTTCAAATTATCCTACTTTGGACCCAATGTGCAAAGACCTAGCTGAGCAGGGGTCTCCAACCTTGGTCACTTTAAGACTTGTGGACTTCAACTCCCAGAATTCCTCAGCCAGCAAATTCTGGGAGTTGAAGTCCACAAGTCTTAAAGTAGCCAAGGTTGGAAACCCTGCTCTAGAGAAGGCCCTAATGATGGGAAAGGAGAAAGAAAAACAAAAAGACAGCCAGTGGACAGTGGAGATTAGTGCACTGACAACCTGAAAGACCAGGTTAGGGACAGATCATTATGGAGAATATCTATCTATGTAGTTGATGAAACTCAACAACAGCTTGATGCCACATAATAAATCAGTCAATAACTGTGATAATGTGGAAAAAAGAAATCACTATATATATATTACTGGTATTTTACACTTACATTAGGATTATATCAATTTCAAATCAAAACCACAAGAGGAATAATACAGAGAATAGAAATGTGTGATCTTTTTATTTACTTTCTCTTTTACCACTTCAAGTGTCAAGGGAGATACAAAGTTCTGGCTCTTTCTCTTCTGGTGGCCTCAATCATTGTTAATTGATGTTGTTGTAGTGGGTCTTTGATATTGTCTCTCCATCTTTTTCTGAGCCTGCTTTGTCTTCTTTGACCTTTCCCTCTTTTGTATATGCCTTGTACTGTATAGAAATGTGTAATGTAGAAAGAAAAAAGCAAACTTGTACAGTACAAAATCAACTGAAGATGTGGGAGGGACTTTGAGAAGGGACTAGTTTTTTTAAAAAAATGCTGAAAAATTAAACATAACAGAATATGGACATATCATGCACTGCTGTGGACTGAATTGTCAATGGTCTTTACATTAATAGCAGTTACAGGCACATTTCTGGACTGGAGCAAATATACAGCACTAGAAGTCCCTCAATATTACATGTCACCCTTGATGGGAACCCATTTTTAATATTATCCTAAGTATTATATGAAGGTCATTTAAAATTATCTTTGAACTTATTTACAGCTCTGCTTCTACTAGGGCATTTTCTTCATTAATTTAAACTTTACCTATAATATGTATTATAAACAATTCAACCTCAGAAACTTCCAGGGCACAGCACTTTTAGCACTATCTTTGAAATGTTATCACCCAAGCCAATTATTCTCAAAGGATGTGTGTCCTCAGTTTGGTGACAATGCAATAAGTCCAAGACCCCACTGCCTTGTCACATACTTTAAAAAGAAGGAAATAATTTATGTAGAGCTACAGGGATAGCTATTTTGCAAAAAGTTAAATGACTTTCAAATCAATAGAAGAGAATATTTGTAGCTCAGAGTTGAATTGTGGGATCCTTGATGCTTTCTGAGCTTGGTTGCTTTCTTGCAGATGTTTCATTACCAAAGTAGGTAACTTTGAGTAGGTAACTTTGGTAATGACATGGCTGCAAGAAAACAACCAAGCTCAGAGAGCAGAAAGCAACACACAGTTTAAAAATATGGCAGCTATATTAAAGGAATTCAGTTTGATTCTGTCTTTAGTACAAACACATTTGAAAAATACAAATGAGGATTTTCAATTTTTTACATCATTCTGTTGCTTTGCAAGTACACTGAGATCTTCTGTACCAGAGACAAATACCTTATGTGTCTAATCACACTTGGAGAAATAAAGTAGTAAATAAGTAAATATAGTTAAAGCAATTGAATTCTAAGCAGATTTAATTCCTTTTAACATTTGTCAATGTTTAATCTTCTGGAAATGAAAAATTCAGATCTGTTCCCAACCAACTGAAATTATTTTGCATTCTTATTGTTAGATCCCCTAGGCCAGGACTGTAAACTTCTGACCCACAGGTCAGATGCGTCACATGCTGGCCATGCCCATGCCCAGTTTAGTGAAGGGGAAAAAATTCCAATATGTTACATGAAGCTGCCGTGACAATGGGAGTTTGAACTGCTGCCCTAGGAGAAAAACACCACTGAATTACATCCCAGGGATTTTTTTAATTTTGGTCATACTCACTGGGCTTTGTAACATCCGGCCATGTTTTGTATAAAGAGATTCAGTTTAAATCCTTGCCATCTCCGCCATGGAAGATTATTTCACTACATGATTACTGCAGTGAGATTACTATATGCCCAGGGATGGAAAGATTCAATATAGACTCTATGGAGGATTGGTTGATAGAGTTAACAGATTTTGATGAAATGGGTAAATTGACTTTTTCGATAAGAGAAAAGACATTATCTACATTTTTTGAATGACTGGAAGCCTCTTGTGGACATTTTGTGTAAAAATGAAAAAAAAATAACTTGTGATTTAAGGTTTTGATGAATAGACAGAATAGATTATGAATAGAAGAGCAATGTGACATAACTTTACAAAGAGAGGTTAAATATATGTTTGTACTTTTAACTGCTGTGAAGCCACTTCTTTACATCTTTTTTCTTTCTTTTCTATTTTCCCAACTTTGTATTCTTTTCTTGTACTTTTTGCTTTTTACTTTATTGCTTTCTTTTCCTTCCTTCCTTCCTTCCTTCCTTCCTTCCTTCCTTCCTTCCTTCCTTCCTTCCTTCCTTCCTTCCTTCCTTCCTTCCTTACTTTATGTTAATTGGTGTTAGTTTTTAATCTTCTTGTTAAAAAATAATAAAATAAAAATAAAATTATTTTAATAAAATTATTTATTTTATTTATTTTATTTTGACAAGCGATTATAAGATAACAGGTATAATATAAGTATAAACATAGTTATGAATACATGAAATTGATACACATAAGAAAAATAAAAAGAAACAATAGGTCAGGGATGGTAGGCACGTTGGTGCACTTATGCATGCCCCCTACAGACCTCTTAGGAAAAGGATGAGGTCTATAATAGACAGTCTAAGGTTAAAGTTTTTGGGGTTTGGGGAAGAATCCACAGAGTCAGGTAGAGTATTCCAGACATTGACTACTCTGTTGCTGAAGTTGTATTTCCTGCAATCAGGTTTGGTGTGGTTTACCTTGAGTTTGTATCTATTGTGTGCTCTTGTATTGTTATGGTTGAAGCTGAAGTATTTATTGACAGGTAGGGCATTGCAATGTATGATTTTATATACTATACTTAGATCAGACTGAAGGCGGCGTAGGTTTTCTAGGTCTAAAATTTCAAGTCTGGTGGCATAAGGTATTCTGCAACAAATAGAGGAGTGAAGAACTCTTCTTGTGAAATATTTTTGGACTTTCTCAACTGTATTAATATCAGATATATAATGTGGGTTCCAGATTGATGAGCTATATTCAAGTATTGGTCTAGCAAATGTTTTGTATGGTCTAGTTAGTAGTGTAATATTACCAGAGAAAAAGCTACGCAGGATTAGGTTAACAAATCTTAATGCCTTTTTGGCTATGTAGTTACAGTGGGCTCTAGCACTTAGATCATTAGAGATGAGTACTCCAAGGTCCTTGACAGAGTTTGGATCATCAACAAGGTCTTGACTATTCAGCTTGTATTTTATTTTAAGATTTTTTTGCCAATATGTAAGACAGAGCATTTATTTGTTGAGATTTGAAGTTACCATTTGTTTGACCATTCTCATACATAGTCAAGGTCTTCTTGAAGGGTAGCAGTATTGTTGGTGGTGTTGAATAGCTTTACAGCATCAGTGAAGAGAAGGCAGTTGTTCTTAATAGGATCACAGAGGTCATTTATGTAGAGTATGAAGAGAGTTGATCCTAGAGCACTGCCTTGGGGGACACCACTGTTGACAGGTACAGAATTTGATAGGACGCTCCCAATTTTGACCATTTGTTGCCTGTTTGACAGGAATGCCTCTATCCAGTTATGCAGGTGTCCAGAGATACCATAAGATTTTAGTTTTAGCAGTAGTTTGTCATATGCCACTAAATCAAAGGCTTTACAGAAGTCTATGTAAATTGAGTCTATTGCTTTGCCCTGATCGAGTTTTGTAGTCCATATGTTTTTGCAGTGTAAGAGTTGCAGATTACAGGATAATTTTTTTCTGAAACCAAATTGTTTGTTAGAGAGTAGGTTGTTTGTCTCTAAGTGAAGGATAATGGATTGGTTAATAATTGATTTCATGACTTTACAGGTGACGCAGCATAAAGAGATTGGTCTGTAATTTTCAACTAGGCTGAGGTTTCCCTTTTTAAAGATGGGTATGTCTGTGGCCAGTGACCATAGGTTTGGCAAGGAGCTGGTCCTGAAGGATTTTTCAAAGATTATGTTTAGAGGTTTTAGATTGCATAGTGCTTTTTCAACATTGTCTTCTGTAAAAATCGATATGTATATAATTAGATCATTGTAGTTGTCAGGGGTTCGACTAGGAAATACTGGGCATGATCCATTGCTATTTACAAATACTGAGCCAAAGGATTTGTTAAAGAGGTTGGCTTTAATGGTGTCTTCATTGTAGTCTTTACCATTAGGTCTTTTCAGGGGTGGGATGGACCTTGAGTCTTTTAGTTTGTTGTTTACAAAATTGTAGAAAGTGTGGGTGGACTTGGTTCATAGAAGGTTTTCCTCTTGTTTAATGTGATAATTGGTGCATCCAGTCTTTATCTGGTGGCATAAATTTTTGTATTTGCTTTTGAAATTGGCAATGTGACCAGATTCGTTTTTCTGCCAAAGTGATTTCTTTTTGGATTGAAGCTCCCTTATTGTTATGGGTAATTTGTTTTTTCTGGTTTTGGGAGTTGTTATTGGTATATGTAGTGTGATAACTCTTTTGACTTCAAGTAAAAATATGTTGTAATGGTCTTCAACAGTATTGCATCCAGTGAATAGAAGTTGCCAATCAAGAGATGAGAGATCATTGTCTATAAGATCATAGTTGCCTTTTTTGAAGTTATAATTGGGGATCCCATCATTATGAAGAAGGGCCTTGGTGGTGCAGGCTGTTAATCATCTAGCACTTAGCTCAATTGCCTGCAATTAGTGCAGGTTCGAATCCCACCAGGCTCAAGGTTGACTCAGCCTTCCATCCTCTCGGGGTAGGTAAATTGAGGACCCAAGATTGTTGGGGGCAATAAGCTGACTTTGTAAAAATGCCGCTTGGGGGGGCAAAAAAAAAAGCCCTAGTAATAAGCAGGCATATACAATGGAATGAAGGCTATTGCTGAGCACTTAGCATGGTGCTCTAAAGACTGTAAGCCGCCCTGAGTCTCCGGAGAAGGGCGGCATATAAATTCAAATAAAATAAAATAAAAAAATGATGATTTTTGTGTGGATGTATGTTGAGATAAAAGTCAACCATGTTGTGGTCACTGTTTGAAAAAGGTTTTTTAATTTGTAATCTGTAAATTGAATTCAAACTATTGCAGAAGATGAGATCGAGGCAGTTGTTAAGTCTAGTGTTGTTGGTTACTTGTTGTTCCAGTCCTAGATTTGTTACAGCATTGTAGAAGGTTGCATGTATAGGTTCATATTTACACTCGTAAACGGTCTAGTTAATATGAGGTAGGTTGAAGTCACCAAGAAAGATAAAAGCATGTAGGCAGGATATTGCCCATGTTAGTAGTGAATTTAATTTGTTTACATGTTCGATGTCATAATCAGGGGCCCTGTAACATAGTAAGAATTGAAATGTGATATTTAAGGACAGTTCACAGATGATGGTCTCAGGAAGAGCAAATTCCTGGGTAACTTGGATATTTTTTAGATGTAGGGACTTTTTATAGATGATAGCAACACCATTATGTAAATTATTATGTAAATAAATCTTATCATCTCTCGTTAAACAATGAGGGAATAGGGAAATACATTTCTCTGATATCTTGTTGAGTTATTTAAACTGACTTGGTAAAAGATAGGGACCTCTGTACCTCCTGTTTTGTATAAAAATTAATCATATTGACCTATCATTTTTAGCAATGTCTCTTTTACTAAACGATATAGTTGGTTCCAGTTCTGATTGTGTCTCATTCCTTGACTATTTGATTTTGTTTGAAATATATTTTGGAAATCAATACTGAAAAAGCACAAATACATGTAGATGAGCTAGAAATGTGACCCCAAAATCTTTTTTGTAAAAAGAAAAAAATATACAGCAAAAGGAAGGCCATATTTCGTAATTGTCAGTTGGATTTGGTGGAAGAGTTATTATCCAGATATCCATTCAAGTATTAGAAACTGAGAACTTTTCAAATGATTCTGAATAACATTGCACTTGAGGAAAAGTTTAAAAGGGAATAGCTTGAAGCTTCAAAAAGACAAAGGAGAAAGCTATTGGAAAGAGACAGCTATGCTTTTGGTTAAAAGGAATCAAGAAATATAAATAGCCTCAAGATAACTGAATGACTGAATGAGGTTAAAAAGCAACAGCAGTAGACTGAAGATACATATATCATGGAATATTTAAAGTTCCTGAAACTCTATCACTTCAAATATGGCAGTATTTTGTGGCAGGACAGAAATGCCTCACAGTTAATATGGGAATTATCTCTGTACCAAAAGAGATGATGTAAAGATAGAGAACAATTATCTTATATTGTAAAAATATTTACAGATCCCTCACATCCCAGACATAAACTGTTTCAACACCTTCCCTCAGAACAACACTATAGAGCGCTGCACACCAGAAAAACTAGACACAGGAACAGTTTTTTCCCAAAAGCAATTACTCTGCTAAACAAGTAATTCCCTCAACACTGTTCAACTATTACAAAGTCTGCACTACTATTATTATTAATCTTCTCATCACTCCTTATCACCCATCCCCTCCCATTTGTGACTGTATGACGGTAACTTTGTCGCTTGTATACTTATGATTTTTATTGACTGTTTCCTAGTATGATTTGATTGCTTATTGTACCCTATGACTATCATTAAGTGTTGTACCTTATAATTCTTGACTCTTGATAAATGTATCCTTTCTTTTATGTATACTGAGAATATTTGCACCAAGACAAATTCCTTGTGTGTCCAATCACACTTGGTCAATAAAGAATTCTATTCTATTCTATTCTATTCTATTCTATTCTATTCTATTCTATTCTATTCTATTCTAGCAGAGGTATCAAAATCAATGAGACTGATGTTAACTTTAGTGTAATTTCATTTCAAATTTCAAGGTGCTCTTTTGATTACACTTCATTTCCCCATTTTTCAATGTCAGGCTTGTTTTATCTAAATTTGAAAAAGTCAACACTAAATGGGCACGTATATTATTTTATATTGTTTCTAATACATGCATTTTATTCTCTAAAAGATCAGATAAACAAAGAGAACCAACCCCTCAAATCAAGAAATCAAATAAAGGTTGATGATTTTGTTGACTGCTCTCAAACATCAGCTAGTGATGTGAAAAGATAATAAATTTGGAAAAATGTCTATGCTTGGCAAGGTTAAATGATGGAAAAGAACATAATAGTTGTAAAATAGATCATGAGACTTTGTTCATGCATTTTCCGATGAATGTATGTTTTTAGCTATTTTTGCTTCAAAAATACATACGTCAATAGTCCCAACTGCAATTAACAAATGATAATGGCATTTTTCAGGAAATGCAAAGTTGGAAATGCAAACAAAAATGGCTTGCTCCCATGTCTTTATTGCATGCATTTTCTCAAAAATAGATAAATTTTGAAAGCTCTCTTAATATCAAGCATATATTTATATTAATCATATTTAGGAAAACGCATAACATAAAACACCATCTTTACAAAGAACAAGAAGTAACACAAGGCTGTATTAATACAATACAATATATGTGTCCCAGATTTGATTCTGCTATGTTAATAACCATGAATTCATATTACTAAAAGAACAGACATCCTTTTAACATTTCTGTCTAAAAAATTGTGAAAGTGTACTATTCTGTTTCAAAAGACTTACCCTTCAAAATAAAATTATTTATTTATGAAGGGTGCATTTGTTGTTCTTGAACATGATCCTAGAATCATAAAATTGCTTGGTTTTCTCCCTCTGAGATTGAAGCTTTTTCGTTGACTTCAGAGGATAGGGGAACTAATGTCAAATCAACCCCTCACTTCCTACTGGCTACTTGGATTTTCCCCAATATTGGAATTTTAGAGGATCTAGAAATGGGGGAAAACATTACAAATAGGGAGGTATCTCCATAGGACTGGGGAAGTCAAACAAAATCAGTGAATGTAAAAATG
Source organism: Bungarus multicinctus (assembly GCA_023653725.1). Classification (NCBI taxonomy): domain Eukaryota; kingdom Metazoa; phylum Chordata; class Lepidosauria; order Squamata; family Elapidae; genus Bungarus; species Bungarus multicinctus. Next base: position 63,904,073 of record CM042836.1, on the reverse strand, counting down.
GGGGTGGGGGTTGATCACACAATTGATATAACTTCTTGATTTCCCTTCTCCCTCCTTCTCCCCTCATCAAGAGTTCGGTTTGTTTATCCCCTTTTTTCTTTCCTTCTCATCACTTTTCATCAATTTCCAGCAGGGCTTAAACAAGCAACAGAATATTAAAATGCACAACGTTACTCTATATGTAGTGGCATTTACATGAAACCCATGACTGGAACATACTGATAGAAGGATACAAACTGCTCAAAAAAACCAAACCCCATAAAAGAGGAGGTGGAGTTGCACTGTATGTAAAGGACCGCTATATTACTACAGAAATGCATGAAACTAAAGACAAAAATCTCCTAGAATGTATATCGGTCAATATGAAAGAAAAAAAGTAATGACATGGCCATAGGTGTACACTATAGGCCAGCCAATCAAACAGAAAAAATAGATGTCCTTTTTGTTAACCAACTAACAAATATGTGATGACCTGGGGTGTGGAACAAAGGCAATGCAGTCAGATAATCAGTAGGAGTCCTTTTATTAGCTCCAACTTTGCCTCCAATGTCCTGGTTACTTTCTGGCTGGAGAAAAACTCTCCCATGAACAATCATTGGCTGCAGAGAATCAAGTCCAAAATGTGGTCAACAAAATCTGTAACTATAAGTCCAATCAAGGCAAAATGAGGTAATTAGTATGGCAGAGCAGGAGCAAGAATTCCAGATGTGAAGGCACAGCAATAACTCAACACATTGAGAAGATGCCAGAAACACAGATAAGCAAAGTCAACACAAGATAAACTCACATTTTCTCCCAGCAGCTGCCGCATTCAGCATGCATTTCTTTTAAACTCTCTTCCCAGCTGTGGCTAATGAAGGGAATCAGGGCCCTTTCCTCCCCCATAAGCCACATAACCCACACTGCTCTCTTCTCTGTTCCTCCCTGCATGCCCTAAGATGAAGGGGGGCCTGGGTCTTCCTCTGAACTCCCTCTCTCTTGTTCTACTTCTTCCCTGCTCTGCCCAGCCAGACTTTGCCCTCCCCCAGTTTCCTCCACAGCCAATGGAACCATACTCCCACTCCCTGTCAACTGTTCATCTTCCTCCTCAGATTCAGACTCTGACAGGGGCATGACACAGATATATGTAGGAAACACACTACAATAGTAATGAGGGACTTCAATTACCCTGACATCAATTGGAAGACTAATTCTGCACCAAATGAGAAATCAAATAGTTTCCTAACCAGCCTAGCTGACAACTCTGTTGTCCAAAAGGTAGAGGAGGGAACTAGAGGGACAGCCACATTGGATTAAATTCTTACAAACAGAAAAGAAGTGATAGAGGGAGTTGAAACTGCATGAACCTTTGATGAGAGTGATCATGTCATATTAGAATTCAACATAACGCAAACACAAGTAATAGAACATAATGACACTAGAGTCTTATTTTATTTATTTATTTATTTATTTAATTTTTATACCGCCCCCTCTCCCAAGAAGGGACTCGGGGCAGTGTACAGCCTACTAAAAACGAGCAATATATACAATTAAAAACAAATTAAACAAATTAATCCGGCTGAAATCCCATGAAATACAAAATATTACTAATAAATTTAAAATTTAAGGATTATATTAAAATTTAAAACCTAGTTAATTTAAAATCCCCAAAAACCGTTTACTGGGCCAGGCCAGCCTGTTGGAAGAACAGGGTCTTTACTGCGCGCCGGAAGGTCTGGATGTCGGTAATGGCCTGTATCTCCAGGGGCAGATCATTTCACAGGGCGGGGGCCCCCACAGAGAAGGCCCGCACCCTCGGGGTTGCCAACCGGCAATGATCAGGCGGCGGAACCCCGAGGAGGGCAACCCTGTGGGAGAGCACTGGGTGGCGGGAGGCTGTTGATGGCAGCAGGCGGTCCCATAAGTACCTAGGTCCCAAGCCATGGAGCGCTTTGAAAACAATCAATACCACCTTGAATCGGATCCGGAAGGCCACAGGAAGCCAATGCAGCCTATGGAGAAGTGGTGTTACATGGGAGCTCTGAGAGGCTCTCAAGATCACCCGCGCGGCCGCATTCTGGACCAACTGCAGCCTCCGGACACTCTTCAAGGGGAGCCCCATGTAGAGAGCGTTGCAATAGTCCAAGCGGGAGATGACGAGGGCGGAGGTGACTGTGCGAAGTGCATCCAGATCCAGAAAGGGCTGCAACTGGTAAATCAGACGAATCTGACAAAAGGCCCCACTGGCGACGGCCGTGATGTGATCTTCTAAAGAAAGCCGTACGTCCAGGAGGACACCCAGATTGCGAGCCCTTTCCATGGGGGTCAAAATTTCTCCCCCCATGGCCAGCGACGGAACAAGCTGGCTGTATCTGGGCGCAGGAAACCACAACCATTCGGTTTTGGTCGGATTGAGCCAAAGCCTGTTAAGACCCATCCAACTCCGCACGGCCTCCAGGCACCGGATCATCACTTCAACAGCTTCGTTGGGGTGGCCTGGGGTAGAGATGTACAGCTGAGTGTCATCAGCGTACTGATGGAACTCTACCCCAAAACCACAGATGATCTCACCCAGTGGCTGCACATAAATGTTGAACAGCAGGGGCGAGAGCACCGACCCCTGAGGCACCCCACATAATAGGGGCCTTGGGGTCGACCTCTGCCCCCCCGTCAACACAAATTGCGAGAGGTCAGAGAGGAAGGAGGAGAACCACCGTAAAACAGTGCCTCCCACTCCCAACCCCCCCAACCATCGCAATAAGATACTGTGGTCGACAGTATCAAAAGCCGCTGAGAGGTCTAACAGGACCAGGACAGAGGAACAACCCCTGTCCCGGGCCCTCCAGAGATCATCCACCAACGCGACCAACGCTGTCTCCGTGCTGTGCCCAGGCCTGAAACCCGATTGGAGGGGGTCTAAGTATACCGCTTCATCCAGGTACTGAGGGAGCTGACGTGCCACCACACTCTCAACAACCTTCACAACAAAGCGGAGGTTGGAGACCGGACGATAATTCGACAATAATGCTGGATCCAGGGACGGTTTCTTGAGGAGGGGCCGTACCACCGCCTCTTTCAAGGCGGCGGGTAAAAGCCCCTCTCTCAAGGAAGCGTTGATAATCCCTTGGAACCAGCCTCGGTCACCTCCAGAGTGGCCAAGACCAGCCAGGAGGGGCACGGATCCAATAAACAAGTGGTGGCATTAAGCCCCCCCAGTATCCTGTCCACGTCCTCCAGAATAACATGATCGAACTCATTCCAAATGACCTCCCCGAAATCCACCTCCGTCCCCCCGCCCGAAGATGCCCAGTCAGAGTCCAACTCATCCCGGATCTGAGTGATTTTGTCCTGCAGAAACCTAGAAAAATCCTCAGCCCGTCCCTGTAAGGGATCCTCCCGCGCCCCCATCTCCAAAAGGGAGTGGGTCACCCTAAACAGGGCGGCTGGGCAGTTTTCCACGGACGCAATAAGGGTGGAGAGGTAAGACCGCCTCGCCGTTCTTATCGCCACTAAATACGCCTTAATATAGGATCGTAAGAGTGTTCGGTCAGATCCGGAGCGGCTGGCCCTCCAACTACTCTCTAGGCGTCTTTTCCGGTGCTTCATCTCCCTTAGCTCCTCGGAAAACCAAGGAGCCACTTGGGATCAGCACCGGATCAGAGGCCGCAAGGGCACGACCCGGTCAAGGGCCCCAGCAGCCACTCTATCCGAGGTGGCTACCAAGCCCTCGACCGAGTCGTGTGTGTGAGCATCAGGAAATGGCCCAAGCTCCATCAGGAACCTATCTGGGTCCATCAGGTGCCTGGGGCGGTACCATTTTATCAGCCCCGCCTCCCTGCGGCAAGGGGGTGCGGAATGGAAGTCGAGTCTAAGGAGCGAATGATCAGTCCATGACAGGGGTTCCACAACTACATCCCCTATACCAAGATCATTCTGCCACTGATCAGAGACAAAAACCAAATCCAGGGTGTGACCCCCCAAGTAAGTAGGATCCCGAATTAGTTGGGTCAGGCCCATGGCTGTCATGGAAGCCATGAACTCCTGAGCAATCCCCGAGGCCTCACCGGCAGATGGCAGGTTGAAATCCTCCATGACCATAAGCCTGGGGGTCTCAACCGCCAAGCCGGCTATGACCTCAAGGAGCTCAGGCAGGGCCGATGTCACATAGCAGGGAGCCAGGTATGTGACCAACAAGCCCACCTAAACCCTGGGACCAAACTTCACAAAAAGGGACTCACATCCAGTCTTCTGAGAAACAGTGGATTCCCTAGGACACAGATCCTCCTTAATAACCAACGCAACCCCCCCACCCCTCCCCTGGGCCTTCGGCCGATGAAAGACCCAAAACCCGGTTGGGCACATCTCCACCAGAGGAACTTCTCCCTCTTGGCCCAACCAGGTTTTGGTAATACCCACCAGGTCTGCTCCCCCCTCACAGATCAAATCATAAATGAGAGGGGTCTTGTTAGTGACGGACCTGGCGTTACACAACATCAGTCGAAGGCCCAGAGCCCGATCACTCAGACCACCCGGGGAACGGGACATGACAAGGGGGTTGGAGCACGCCACCACACACAAACAGCGGGGGGGCGCTCCCAATACAGGATATGACCCCCTGTAACCGCCAAATCTGCCTCTCCCGCTCACCGTGCTAATAGATTGTATTTCACCCTCCCCGGAACAGCCCCCCATCCTCAATACGGCCCCACCCGACCCCAGCACCTCCTGGCAGCGCTCGACCCACGGCCTGGCCCCAGCCCCAGGCGGGTTGTCCCCCAACCCCCGCCCGGCCATCCCTAACCCCAATAAAAATCTAGATAAAAATTTACAACAAAACCCCTCCCTCAACCGCTTCTTACGGCCACACCATCTCTCCGGATCCCAGGATCCGTCCTTGAGGAATGTCTTAGAAAGTTTGGAGGGCCACTTCCGAGAAACGGGGACATTTCTCAAGGCCCACAAGTCTTCCGAAGAATATCTTAGTGGCGTCTTTAACTGGGCCTCCCCTGACCGATGCCAGCAACGCAGGGGGCCCACTGGTCGGGACCGAGGTCTAATCCAAAAATGTTCAGGTAGTGTCCATGTCCCCCCCGGCCTCCATCCTCGCCTCTGCTGTTGACACCGAGGGACAGCGAACATCGACCCCGTACCCAGCTGATCCCCGTCGTCGCCGGAGCCACCGAAGCCTCAGCCGCTACCGCTGGAACCACCGCCACCGCCATCAAGTCAGAAGAACCCAACAATCAAGGCCAGATGTCATCCAAGGCCGCTGTAGCGCCACCCACGGCTGCCTCGGCCACCAGGGGCAGGCTCCTCCCCGTGCGACTGCCGCAGTGCCACCCACGGTAGTCACGATGGAAAAGGCCTGTCCCATGGCCAGAACCCAGTCGGGGGAAGACCTCAGTCGTGGCTGCCCAGACCTCTCCTCCGCAGCCTCCGTGGCCTGCAGTCTCATTTGGGCCCAGCCGCGGCAAGATCACCATCACCCAACTCCCACCGCGGCAGTCAGAAAGCGGCCCCAGCAGGGCCTCCGACGCCCGAGGCCCGCCCCAGCAACAGTCAGGGCAGCCCGGGCGGCCGCGAACAACGGCTCCACTGACGGCCCCACCGCAGGCTCCCTCGCCGCCTCCGACATCCCTGCCAGGTCCATGCTGCCTCACAACAGTCGCGGCAACTGAAACTCAGCCGCGCAGGGCCCCCGCCGCTCGAAAATCATCCGGGCGGCTCTGGATTTGGCCTCAGCTTCGGCTACAGTCTCCAGCCTCCAGCGTTCGGCACCAGGCTCGACGTCCTCATGCAGCCCCTCCGGGATCGCCAACCCCCCCCCGGTCCTTTAGCCACCCCTGCCACTGGTGAGAACCTGGGGGGGAAGGAAACCTACCCCGAAATTCGGCCGCCGTGACAGAGCTCCTCCGGGACACGTCTTCCGGCCGCCATTTGTTCTGACTGACAAATTGCCTTTCGGGGTCTGGATTGATCACCTCAGAGAGGCAGAAACTCAGCCCCTCAACCTTTACTAATGGGCCATTAGATTTTAAAAGAGCTGATTTTAAGTTCTGGGTGGAGGAGCTGTAATCACCCAGGCAGTTTATTAGTAGTAGTAGTAGTAGTAGTAACATCATCATTATTATTATAAGAATAATATCATAACAAAAATACTAAGGCAATATTAAAACATTCAAAATTCAAAAAACTATAATATAGAAATGTGAAAAGCCAGGTTGAAGACACATGTCTGAACTCTTTTCATAAACCAATCTTAATTACACTGAGAACTATGCAGGAACATGCTTTTTCTTATGGGATAACATTCCTTGAGTGTCAGGATACAGAAGCAGTTGTCCATGTAAGTATGCATGATGCTGATGGGATGTATGGTTTGACAGGGAAAATGTCTTTTTTAGTTTATAGGGTGCATAATTGGAAAGACTGCTAAATAAATTAGACATGCATTTAACAAGGATCAGGAATTCAGTTTGGGTGTTTTAAAGCCAATTTGTTTGAAGCTATAAGATGGAATTTTGTCAAAAAAAAAAAAGGTTAAAAAAAACCCCTCTTATACAAACACAGCTGTCCAGCAATAAAATAATGCTATGCTATATATTATCTGTGCCATGACTTTTTTCAAGACTGGAAGTAGTGCAGAAATAAATATTCATGGCGAATATCAGATTTAATGAATTTCACAGATTTGCTGGGTGTAAACTCAGCTGTAGCATTCATCAAAAACAGTATAGTCTGAATAGCATTTGAAAGTTTAGTGAACATATTTATTATGTCATTTCAAAAAGGCCGAGGCAAGGAAAATATTGCAGCTGCTGATCATTATCCATGTTATCAAAGTCACTAGTATTGTCTGTGCATATAAACAAACTACATAGAAAAGATGCCAGTGGGCCAGTCACTCATTCGCATGGAGGAAACAAAAACAATTTTCTTATTAAGCATGACCATGGACTGTGTAATGATTCATGATTGTGAATGCATAGCAGTCTGAAGGAACCATTTTTTTTTCTGAACTGTATTTTTTTATTTGCTGTTAAAATCAAGTTACATTACATTGACACCTTTCTAGGGTAACCATAAACAGAAAGCAGTGAATTTTTTTTCATCCATTTGGACCACTTCTGAAGCTTGACAAACCACTTTGCAGGCTGTTCCTTGATCCTCTGAAGATTTGGAAGAGGTGCTGCACAAGAGACTGAAAATTGGAATCAGAAAAAAAATTATTTTCTCTGATATGAATCAAGAAGAGATGTTTCTGCTGGAGTAAAACTTTTATTTTATTTATTTGTTTATTTTATCTAATTTATATACTGCCCCCCTCTCCCAAAAAGGGACTCAGGGCGGTGAACAGCCATAATAAAACATACAATTAGAAAAGTTAAAATAAATTTAAAAGTTATTAAATAAATGGCTGAAACCAATAAAACCCCATAAAAATTTTAAAATTGAATTAAAAATTTAAGACCCTTCTCATAGCGTTAGGCCAGACTGGCCTGTTGGAAAAGGTGAGTCTTTAGTGTGAGTCAGAAGGCTCGCAGGTCAGCAATGGCTCGCATCTCCATAGGTAGTTCATTCCAAAGGGAGGGTGCTCTCACAGAGAAGGCCCGCACCCTCGGGGCCGCCAGCTGGCATCATCCAGCCAGCGGCACCCCGAGCAGGCCCACCCTGTGGGAGCGCACTGGCCAGCGGGAGGCCGATGGTGGCAGTAGGTGGTCCCGCAAGTACCCGGGTCCCAAGCTTGTCAGCACAAGCAACACAGACAAGAAACAATCCTTCTATATCTATTAGAAAATGTCAAGGGCTATGCTCTTCCTTAAAATTAATTGCTACACTATAAAATGATGATTACCCAATAGAAAATACTGATGTAGATATAAAGGATTTATTTATGCATGTATGTATTTGCTTATTCTGCTGTCATACTTCCTCAGCACCTGTTTGATATAAAATTAAAATCAACTGTGGAAAGAAATTAAAGTTGTTAAGGAGGAATATGAAAAGACTAAGAACAGATAAGGATATCAGAACAAATAGTAGAAATTGCCAAGTAGAGAAAAAAGCAAAGTCAAGAGAGACAAAGATCTCAGGATCTCAGACCTTGAAGATGGAAATATTCACATACACATGCAGAGAGAGAGAAAGTTAAAAAAAAAAAGACCAAGAAAAGATTTCCAAAAGTGTCTCCAGTTCCGAGGCAGATTCTTCAAGTTGGTTTTCTAAAAGTCATCAAAGGACATATGGTGACTAATTCAAAGAAGATCAAAGATATTGTATATTGAAATTCTGTACAGTAAAAATATTAACATCCAAGATATGTTATGAGATATTCTGTATTTACAACAATCTGTAGTACTAGATGATATTAGATCAGTAGTCTGGTAATTAGCAAGTCAAAAAAGCTACAGGTATTGATGGAATATCTTCAAAAATATGGCAAGGGATAGAAGAACTTGGAGAAGACTCTTGGAGAAGACTTTGACTTTTGGAGTTTGGAGAAAACTTATATATTGGACAGATTGTGGAAAAATCCAGCTCTATTGAGAAGTCCATATTTCTGGGCAAAACAGTAAAAAAGAAGACAAGGGTGTTCAGCAGCAAAGTGGATGGACTTAATTGTTATAAGATATTTTGGAAATAGGTTGGAAATGGATCATTCTATGTAGGTATTAAAGTTGGCACTTTTTTAATGGCATACAATCAGTCGATCTTAAATGTATTCCATGTGTTAAAAACTCTTCAGATTGTCAGAAGATTTTTCTTAATCTTGCCTATATAGATACAGGATTGAATCTGGGAACTGGGGCTCTATTTGAAAACAGTATGCTTTTTTCCTTGAGAACAGCTGGGTGTACGAGTCTCTTTACTCTTCCTCTTCCTACCATATTCCCACAGATGCAGGGTCCGCTGTTCAGATCATTGAACACCACTTTGCATGAGCAGTTGCATCTCCAGGATGCAAGCGCACAGCTTGCATGTCTTTGTTGATGGTGTCTCACCATCTCTGTTTTGGACGTCCACAAGGTTGCTGGCCATTGACTTCTAGTTGTTAGGCTGTCTTGACAAGGGTGGAAGGTACTGCTCTCTGGACATGCCTTCTCTAATCTTCTTTGTAATTGGTACCACACCAAAATGGTGTCAAATGGTGTCATTAGTGATATGGTCAACAAGGGAAATGTCCAATATCCAATGGAGCATTTGCATTTCCATGGCATGGAGATAGCTTTTGATCCCTATTGTTGCTGCCCAACATTCAGTGCCATACAGCACAATAGAGTGGATGGTTGTCTTGTAAATCTTAGATTTAAGATGGATTGACATTTGTCTGTCACATAACACACCAGTCAGTTCTCGCCAATGCATCCAAACTGCATTCACCCTTGCTTGCACCTCATCATTGAAAGTCTCCTTATTAAAAGGTAAAAAATAACAGTAACTGTAATACACCTACACAGAGGCACATATATAAAGATCATCTTCCAAAATTGTTAAATGACTTTTACAAGCCTTATAATTCACACTTGTATTTTACCTAGTCTTCCTATTAAGCATGTTTTTGAGATCAAGAATGTCATTATTTTAAAATTCATCTGGAGTACTGTACTGATTCATATACATCATGCTTAAACTTGGCTGTATTTGCAGAAATGCAAAGCATGATTATTTCTATTCTTGTTAAGGTTTTGTGGCTTAAAATACAGTGCAAATTCAGCCATTTTGGTTAGTTTACAGCTTCTGGTATTATGCAAATCCACATAGTGAGCTAATTCTGTAATCAGACTGAAAATATTACATAACAGAATCATTGTATAATCATAATGTTCTTTTAATATTGATCTTCATTCTTTTTCTTGTTTCCCTTGATTGTTTCATTTATTAAATGTTCAAAAATTATATATGATATGAAAGACCCCAATGGAAATTAATCAAAATGTCGAATGATGCACATTAATTGACAAAAAATATATCTCACAAGGTGATAGTAAGAAATGAAAAAAAATGCATTGGTTTAAAAAAAGATTGAAACTAGTTTCAGTATAACTCTAAATTTGTAATAGCTTAGTTGCTTCCTTAATTACATCAATGAAATCTCTAAAGAGAAGTAGAAACTCTTCCAATCTTTAAGTTGCATGCTGCTTTCTAAAATGATGTATAAGATAAACCTGACGTATGAAGTTTATAGGTCCAAATGGCATTTCTATATGCATAACTGAGTATCGTGCCAAAAAGCCAAAGAGATGGATACTAAGCACTGTAAGTATGCATGCATCTTAAGTTCCAAAGTCATCCATAATTTAAATTTGCTTTTAGTTTCCTTGTTATACTTTCTCCTTAAAACATTCAAGAATATTAAAACTTTTATAAATGTTCTCTCATACATTATTAAAGACAACATCCTGTCAGTTCAAAATGATAATTTTAGAATAACCTTAACTGACCACTCTGGAATACCTGTGACAGTTTCTGTTCTGTGAAATTCCTTGACATGAAACTTTTTACGTAGGTTTGTGTGTTTTCAAATATATTATTAAAGATAGGATATGCATCTCTGATGAATAATTAACATTTTAAGAAGTTTTATATTTTTAGCAAATCTTGGAATACTTATGCTCAAACCTTAATGGTTTAAATGTCTGGGGCTTGATTAGAAACTGTTGATGTCAAACTTCATAACATCTGGTGCCTCCTTTTTTATAAGTTCATATGGATACAAGAATAACAATTTATCTGAACACAAATCATCAAATAAGCATTGAAGCTTCTTGTCAGGAGTTCTATATGTTTAAAATTATGTAAGTAAAGCCTTTTCATGAAGACTTTGAAAATAATTATCATCTTCTGCTCATTTAGACAACCACTCCCTGGAAGAGAGGGAAAATATATATCATTCTCTCTCTTTTTTAGCAGGAACATTTAAAAATACAGAATGTGATGGATTTTCTGACAAATAGTCAAAACAACACAGGTAGAATTTCTTTCCACTTGTTAATTCACTTTAATTCTTATTCAAAATCCATTGTGAAATAATTATCTGGGGAACAATTGATTTGGAAGCAAAACCTCCAAAATGAAGAATGATGTCCTGAATCTTCTCCTCAGCTATTTATTGCTACCAAATCCAACATTCTAAAATATAATATAATATAATAAATAGAATAGAATAGAATAGAATAGAATACTTTATTGGCCAAGTGTTATTGTTATTTTAATCCAGAGAAGTAGTAATTCTAACAAAGATCCATATATTAGTTTACGTGCTAATATATTGTTGAGTGGAAAAAATGGTTGTTTTACATCATTGCACAAAAACCAATTGCTATCCAAAAACCCATAAATGCATGAATCTATAATCAACACCATGGTGGTCACTTTCTTCCTAAAAATCCTCCATAGCATCTCTGTCTTTATAGTTTCAAGACAACCAGTACCCCAGTGTTACAGTAAATGCTATGGACCAGAACTAGAACCAGAACTTTGAATTGTGCCCTGAAACTTGGTAACCAATACAATGATTATAAAATGTATTTTATTTGATTTCAGAAAAGAATAGAATAGAATAGAATAGAATAGAATAGAATAGAATAGAATAGAATTCTTTATTGGCCAAGTGTGATTGGACACACAAGGAATTTGTCTTGGTGCAAATGCTCTCAGTGTACATAAAAGAAAAGATACATTCAAGAATCAAGAATCATTAGTTACAACACTTAATGATAGTCATACAATAAGCAATCAAATCATAGTAGGAAACAGTCAATATAAATCGTAAGGATTCAAGCAACAAAGTTACAGACATAGAGTCACAAGTGGGAGGGGATGGACGATAAGGAGTGATGAGAAGGTTAATAGTAATAATAGTGCAGACTTTGTGAATAGTTGGACAGTGTTGAGGGAATTATTTGTTTAGCAGAGTGATGGCATTCAGGAAAAAACTGTCCTTGTGTCTAGTTGTTCTGTTGTGCTCTATACCGTCGTTTTGTTCTCTATACCGTCGTTTTGTTCTCTATACCGTCGTTTTGAGGGAAGGAGTTGAAACAGTTTTTGTCCGGGACGTGAGGGGTCTGTAAATATTTTCACAGGCCTCTTTATGACTTATTCAGTATACAGGTCCTTGATTGAAGGCAGGTTGGTAGTAATAATATATGTGTTTCCCCATTTTGTATCTGTTACAGTTTTTGGGTGATTTTCAAAAGCAGCCCCATGAATTGTGCATTGCATAAACCAAACAAGTGATGATCAGATTATGGTGACAAGAACCTCCAGCTACAGAGAGCATACAAAACAGCGTAATATTCATAATATTCATTGATAAATACAGGTCTCAGTAAGCAAGCATTTTTAAAACCTATTTTATTGAGGAACAAATGATATTATTGATTTCATGCTTAAGCAGCAGGTGTGGTTGCTAATTAACTGAGACTTTAAGTAAACATGGCATGTCTTTTTTGTATCACAATTTTAATCTGCGTCTAAATTTCAAAACTAATTGGTACTTAGTGGAGGCAAAAACACTTTAAGGAGACAATACACTATATGTTAATATATTTTTTCCAGGAAAGTTTCCTACTCTTCTTATTCCTAGGGGGAAAAACTCATCGTTTATTCAAAGGCGTGGTTGCAGAAACGGCACAGAGAACAATCTTATATTTTCTTTCTTGCCTTTCAAATGATTTCTAAAAATTTCCCTCACTGAAAATAGGGGATGCAGCAATAAAGATGTTCATGCCAAAGGAGAGAATTGTTTATTATTTGTGCAAAATGCCTGCGGTCATTTTAATATGACTTTCAACTGGAAACTGCCTTTAAATGATTCCTTTCAAAGTTCCTTTGGCTTCATTCACAGCAGACTTCCACCCTTTTCTTGGCATAATAGTTTGCCTGTGCTTAAGTTAGCAGACGTGATAAACATGTATTTATGTATTTATTTATTTCTCAGATGGGCACACCACTTCAAACCTGAGTGGGTTTACAAGGAAAAAAACAAGATATTTAAAAAAAAACAAAGCAACTACAATTCTATAATGAGAGTGAGATGGATCGTATCTAAATTAAATGAATAAATGAACTTGAAATATATTATTGAAAGTTAAGGACTTAAAAGTTAAGGATAATAGAATAAGTGACAAATGTGATATAAAACATTGATAAGAATAATTATAAATATATACTAGTTAAATATGTATGATATTATTTTGTGCACAAAGAAATATGTACTCAACTGACACACCGTGGAACATAAAGAAGGTTTTATGTTTGTTTTTGTGATAAAAATAAAAAACTTATATATATATAATGAAAATGAAAATGCCATCTATCAGAGTAGGACCAAACTAACATCTCCTTGTTATATCCCCATATTTTTACAACTATGCTGAAACTAATCAGGGAGGAAAGCATGCTCACAAGGTGTGTCATAAAAGGGGTACCCTCCCTATGGATGCCTGAAACTCTCTCAGTATCCCTTTGCTTTCCCTAATTTTACTGGTAAAAAATACACCAAAGGACCAGAGATTGCCTTTTAGGTTAAACGTTTATTCAGTTGAACAAATATGGGCTCCTCTAACAGAGAGGAAGCTCTGACCACACAGAGATTCTTATATTTATACTTGTCTTATACTTCACCCAGCTCAGCTGGCACACAAGAGATACAGGAATCACCCAGAAAGTTTGGCACATAATAGATAAGATATCAAGATGTTCCTGGCACACAGGGAGGTTCTTTAGGGACATTGGGTGGACCCTGATGTTCCAGGATATTAGGTGTTCTCCTGGGGACTTTCCACAGCCTTGCAGATGCCTAGAGATATTTATTTATTTTATTTATTTATTGGAATTTGTCAAACACAAACAAGAACAAGAATAAGAGAATAAAAATACAATGACAGGGATGATAGGCACATTAGTGCATTTATGAACGCTCCCTCTACTGACCACTTAAACATGAAGTAAGGCCAATGGAAGTCAATTTGTGAGAGGGGTACCATCTGTACATATCCATTATCCAGGTTCTCCCCAGAATCAGGGTCAACATAATCAAATTCATTTTGGAGCAGGCAGACTTGAAGATACCCAGGTCACAAGCTATATAAAGCTTTAACAATAATGTCCAGCATTTTGAAATTATCTCCAGAAACTGGTAGTCAATGCAGCTTCTAAAAGAGAGGTATTATATGGTAAATACACTGATAGATCCAAACTGCACCAGTTTTAGCTACTGGACAGTCTTCAAGACCAACTCTAAAGAAGTGAATTGCAATAGTCCATTTTGAGTGGATGTGGGCATAAGTGACTTATAACATACATCTTGACTCTAGAAAGGACAAAACTGGATTATTGAGTGCAATTGTATGAAGGATCTTCTGGCCAGAACTTTCATCTACAGGATCACAAATCCTTAGGGAACTGTGGATTGCAGCTGATGATATTTCTCAGGTCCTTAAAAACCTGGTCACTCTCACAGGCCTTGAAGTAAAGTGTTTGTAGAGTTCTGGATGTTTGGTTGTTGTGCAGATTGGAGGTAAAGTAAAGGAATTCCTGAAGATTTTACTCTGCTAGTTGTTGCTGCCAATAACTCATCTCCTTTTCAAGGTCATTGAGCCAGTGCTATCTGAAGACATTTCCATGGTCATGTGGTCAGCACAACATTATGGAGAACTGTTACCTTCCCATCAAAGTGGTACCTATTTATCTACTCACAGTTGCATGCTTTTGAACTGCTAAATTGGCTTGAGCTGGGATGAGGACTGGAGCTCACCCCATCACGTGGAGTTCAGGTCTTGAACCTGGGATGCTGGCTTTCCAACTGACAAGCCCAGCATCTTGACCACTCAGCCACTGTGCCACCTAGCAGACTGGAGGGAGGACAAAGAAATGAGGTCTCTCCAGGCGTGGGTTTCAAAATTTTTTAGCAAAGAGTTGTCTGCCCAGTTGCTGGGTGGGCATGGCCATGGTGGGTGTGGCCTAATCAATCTCCTACATCTTGGGGGGGGGGGTTTGCCCTCCCCAGCTCCAGAGGCTTTCCTTGAGCCTCCGGGAGGGTAAAAACAGCCTTCCCAGGCTCCGCAGGCTCTCAGGAAGCCAGAAACAGGCCCATTTCCGGCCTCCTTGAACTTCTGGGAGGCCCGTTTTTCACCATCCCCAAGCCTCCATGCACATCCTACACTTACCTGCATCCAAAATGGACATGTGGGGACTCCTGGGAGGGATGGGGCACATGTGAAGGGCGGAGTGGGATTTGGGGGTTCTCTGAACTGCACAGAATCATAGTTAGGGGCTTTCCTGAACTCCTATGAACCCCCAGCAGCTCACCCCTGGGTCTCTCCAGATGAGGGGAGAAATCTGGATTGCTTTTAAGAAACAAGTGTAGCTTTACAGTAGCTTTAGAAATAAAATATAGAGTTGTTTGACATTCACACTCCTGCTGGGGAAAATTTAAAAAAAATCAAAATATTAGTTAAATTGAATTAAAAAATTAGAAAATTGGAAAGGAAGTTCAATGTGTAATTTTCTGACCCTGGCTATTGTAAGTCTCAAAGGATTTGTTATTTTTTCATGCAGTTTTGGAGTACATGAACTAAGCTCTTTTGAAAGACCTCCCTGCTTAAGCAGAAAAATGAAAGTGTGTGGTCATTTCCCATGATTTACTCAAAGGAGTGTTTTTCTTTGCTCTTCTACATTATGCACTTTTATTTACTCTTTTCCCATCCAGTAAACAGCCTGATTAAAATGAATGTGATTGTGAATCTATACAAAATGTTTTATTTGATATTTGTTCTGTTTTCTTTTATAACTGAGTTTCATCATACAGTTGAAAATTGGGTTAAAGTCATGATGGAAATTGTGGTGAAGCAGGACTTTCTTCTCCATCATCACTCCAAACCCTTTTGGCAAGTGAACAGCAGCTTTATAAAAGGGTTTCCAAAAAAACAAGCTGTATTTTGCTGAATCAATTGTTTTTGAATGTATGGTAAAACTATCAGCAAAGTCCCAAGGAGTAAAAAATATTTCTGGTTGGTGAAAAAATATTTTCAATAATCTTAATTACCACTCTTTTTAATACTGCTGAAATATCATAAAACATGATAATATTATTCTCCTAACACATGCACACACACACACATACACAGAGAGAGAGAGAGAGACAGAGAGAGAGAGAGGACACACACACACACACACACACACACACACTCCAATAATTGCTCTACTGTCATTTACAGTTCTCTGAAAATAACTATGGCAAAATTTTGAATATGTAACCAGGATCTTTAAAAGCTAGCATATTGTTCTTCTTTAGTTACCTAGTATAGGAAACAATTACTGTATATATAGTAGTAGACAACCTACAGTTATGGCCCATGGTTCCCTATATCCTCAAGTAGAAATTGGCCAGTTTATCACTGGTGCCCTATCCCAAAGCATTTCCAAATGACAATGTTTGGTTTTTTGTTCCTCTCAAGGATGGAGAACAATACACCTGATTTTCTGGAAGAGTTAAATATTTGTGAAGTAAGATGCATCTATTAACAGCTTCCTCAGAACCGCCCAAATTAAATCCAAAATATTCACCTCTGCCAGTCTATTCTAATTCCCAAGCCACCAGATCTGATCCTGGTGAAGCAAATCACAGCAAGTACAACTTGTAGGCCAGAAATGATACCGTGCTTCGCTATATAGCATAATTTGAAACTGCAAATAAGCATATATTAATATATTTTGCAAAGGAAAGGAGTTACTGTATATTAAAAATGGGCCAGGTAAACAAAGGAGGAAGCAAATCAAATAAGGAGATGAGAATTTTAATTGAAATTCAAGAAAAAGTATGTAGGAAAAAATGAATTAAAATATATTCAAATTGTAACAGTCCTTATTACGGACTGAAACATGATTTCATAATAAATTGGATTTTGAGGTATAGGAGTTCTCTATAGTATGTAGTACTTACACTGTAGAATTTTTGAGACTCTGAAACAACTTGCCCAGAGGTGGTATTCAGCAGGTTCTAACCAGTTCTGGAGAATCTGTAGTGGAAATTTTTAGTAGTTCGGAGAACCGGCAAATACCACCTCTGTCTGGTGATTTTACAGTATCCTTCCCCCGCCACGCCATGCCCACAGAATCTGTAGTAAAACAATTTGAATACCACAACTGAACCTGCCCTATATTGCCACAAATGTAAGGTTGTAGTATCACTTAAACACTTAGAGACAAAGCAACAGGTAAACAGAATTATTCCTTAGGATGAATTTTTATCAGGTCAAAGAATGAAGTTGTTACCAGTGGGCCACAATAATACTCCAAATCAAGAGATATGGAAGTTGTTCTGCATCAGTAGATCTCAGAAATGGTTTTCAGGTTGTTATAGAAGAAACAGAGGCTAGGGTAAAGAAAAAGAGGTAATGTAAAATAGGGGTCAAAACAGTGAAATCCTGAAGGACAGAGGGGATGCAAGGTGCCCTTCAAATGAAGAGAGCTGCTGGCTGGTGATTTATTCTTTTCAGTAATGAAAATCGATACATGTTGATAGGATCCAACAGCTTCTGCAATGTGCTTGTCGGAAACAAGGATTAGGGATGTGATAGAACAACTTCAAAAATGTATTAGTCCATTGACAATTGTCCTTTCTTGCTACATGTGGGAATAAACATTACTGTTACAATCATATTATTTGATTTGACATTTGGGACTGTGAGGATACAATCTCACAGGATAGTGGTTCTCTGTGGGTTTGGGTGCTGGGAGTTTGAAAGTTACTTCTTTAAATATTTCTTTTTCCTTTCGCTTATTTTCTTTTCCTGTCTTTTTCTTTCTGTACACCTTTTATTTTTTCTTTCTAGGTTTAGTTCATTCTAAAATCTTCAATAAAAGTTATTTACAAATAAATAGTGATGATTTAGCTATACATATGTCTATGATTCATCCCTATCCCAAACTTACCTCTGGGTCTTTGCTGAATTATAATTCCCATCAGTCTTTAGTCAGACAAAACGAAGAGTGGAAATGGGTGTCAGCCAATAAGAGATGTGGCATTTTTAGGGAAGTGAACCTGCCTAGAGAGGAAAGATTGAAGAGAGCATGAAGAGATAGATAGGAAGAGAAATATAGGTTCCTTACTGAATGGGAAAAGCTTGTGTTGCTGGTAAGGAACAAGCTACAGTTTTTACCTTCAAGTAGAAAATAAAAGTATGAGACAATTCTGACAGCCATCTTGACTTCTTGAGAGGATAACAAGAATAGTCACCTCTAAAATTCTTAGTTTCCAACAGGGGTTGGAAATGCTGTCTATAGGAAGATCATCATTTCATTCTGTAGTCTTGTCTATTTTAGACTTTTTCCTGAAACTGGGTAAGATTCTTGACTTATCTCAGGTTTTCCTCAACTTCTAATTTTCTTAGTATGCTTTCTCTAGTATTTGCACATTTGATCCTGAATAGTAGATCCTGAGTCTCTGGACTTATGGACAAAAAGATTATACATTTTCTGCTTTGCAGTAAGATAGATAGCCCCAAACTCCACTCTCATCCTGACTTCATCAAAATGATCTAGATTCTAGAAGAATTATCTAGATTATGAACCACATTAGAGAGCCCTGTACATTCTGAATCTAACCAAACTTTTGAGAGTGTTGTACACACAAAATGGCAAGTGGGCAGGGCATCTTGTATGGTGCAGTCCTTAGAAGAAATGTAGGCTAAAATATTTATTATGTAACTATTAATAATAATGTATTACACAGAAAAAAGAACATTCCAGTTGGCATTTTCTTGTATTATTCAGCATGTTTCCTTTGAACTTTATCCTTTTGTTTTCAGCCTCTAGTAATTTCCTGGGACAAAGCTTTACTTTGTTCAAATATCCCCTTGATTACTTTTGTCTAGTTGACTGTTTCCCCCATTCCCCCCCCAAATCTAAAGTTTCCCTTTGGCTGATCTTGATTGATGCACTAACGTTTTCCAGTGTTGAAAAATAACTCCTTTCTTCAAATTTGAGAAACATGTTTTATAAGGAGACTCCTTTTAATGTCCCTATGTGTCAACCAAGAACGGAGTTTTCCTTTCCTTGAAATAAATGTCAGGCTGCAGCAGTGCTTCATTTGATTTTTACTATTAATATAATCCATCAGTCATCCCCTCATGCTCAAGAGTTGGGGCAAACTGTTAACTGCATGTATGGGTAGAATAATTAAAAGCTGCTGTGTGAGTAATATTCTGTATGATTTCCCTTTTAAGGAAAATATATGACACTCTACAAGAAACAAAACTAAATTAACATTAAAGCTCTGAATGCTTATGAGCGAGTTTCCTGAAGTCATACCCATATAAAATGCATAATTAGAGGTTAATGGTGGATTGAAGATTACAAAGATTGTATACAAACATATAATGGCAGATAAACTAACCCTTTTTCATTCAGTACTTCCAATGCAATATATGACCAATGTCTTGTTTTAGATCAGTAGCACTGTGGCCTCAGGAAACTTGGCAGTAGATCAATGATGTTCATTAGTAATGGTGGACAAATTTCTTGAAGTAATATTCTGCTAGCTAGATGACCAATCTACAGCTTTAATGTGGAGCCTCAGTGAAGAGCATCTGAATATAGCATCTTAAATCCTGTATCTTCAGAACAGGTAGCGCTCAACTTACAACAATCCATTTTGTGATTGTTCAAAGTTACAACGGCACTGAAAAAAATGTTACCTATAACCATTTTTCACACCTATGACCTGTGTAGCATCCCCATGATCATGTGATCAAAATTCAAATGTTTGGCAACTGGTTCATACTTATGATCATTGCTGTATCCCAGGGTCATGTGTTCCCCCTTTTGCAACCTTTTGACAAAGCAAAATCCATGAGGAAGCCTAATTTACTTAACAACCATGTTGATAACTGATCAACTGCAGTGATTTAGTTAACAACTGTGGCAAGAAAGGTTGTAAAATGGGGCAAAGATCATTTAACAAATGTCTCACTTAACAACATCAAGTTTGGACTCAATTGTAGTTGTAAATCCAGGATTATCTGTAATTTAGGCTCGTGTCTCAGAATGCCAGACTCTAGTTTTATTGCCAGAAGTCAATCATTTGTGCAGTTTGAATAATGCTATACACTTTTCCTTCACATAAACATTCAAGATATCCTTTCATAGCTTCTTCCCAGGAAGATATATAAGAAAATAAATATAAATTGGACCATGGTATGTGTGGTTGTTTTTGTCATTTTCTGAAATCCAATCCATTCAGCAAGGAATCTGTTCCCTTGCACATCTCAACTGCAACTATTTTCAGTGATGTTGATCCCTCTCTTAGCCAATTAATGATCTTGGAGACATTTTCTTATAGCTCATATTTGAGCATTTGCTATTATTGCCATGTTCTCTCCTCCCCAACCGACCTTCAGTGATACTATCCTGTCTCTCCTCCTTCTAGGTTGTCTCTAATACTTCATACTTTTTCTTTCTGCTTTCTACTTGTTATTCAGGGACAAAAGCTTAGGAAATCGAGACCTTGGAAAGTCATTGTTGGTTAAAGTAGATAGTAAAGGAACCAAAGGCCTAACTCAGTGGCTTGCTACTTTATAACTTTACTTTAGAGAGAAAGACAGCTAGCATTAACAGCTAGCTTCAAAGCTTTTTCTTACCTCTCTAGCAACATCACTATTGTCTACAACTTAATTCTCTCTATTTCCTAATTTGCAAAGACAGCTGCTGAGTACTATGAAACTGATAGAAAAAAAAAACAGCTTAAAGTTCGGGTTCTTCATTACTTTGGTTATGAAATAACTTAAGAATCTCTGATATACAATTATCTGTGTTATGAAATACATTCCGAACCATGGAATTTAGCAGATTTATTCTTCCTTCCTCTCATTTTATGCTCTTAAATCCATTTTCTTCCATGGTCCAATCAAGGGATTGAAAGTATTTATCTGTTAGAAATTGGAATGTAGCTGTTATGTGCTTGATAATGGAAATTGCTTCTGTTTTCTTCATTGGGAAAAAGGCTATTTTATTACCAAGACACCTATTTTTAAATGACGAGCTTCCAATTTGTCACTGAAAGAACTCCAAAGGGGATATTTTTCTCCTACTAAGTGAAAAATTTAACCTTATGCAACACCTAAGAAAGTCAATCACAGTATTTCCTGGGAGCAATAAAAATCTAACCATTAGAAACTAATTCTACGTGAAAAAGTTTCTGTCATTTCATTCACACCTCTGCTCCCTTTGTGTGAAAAAAGTGGTTTCAAATATTGCTTATGTGCCAATTGAAAGAAATCTGAGACTCATAAAAACATCCTGGCAGGAATGCCACAAATATTTCAGAAGGCAAGCGATATCCACATGGTTTAGTACAGGGATGTCAAACTCACGTTGTCATGGCAGTGTCATGTGACATATCAGGACTTTTTTCTCTTTTGATAAACCGGGCATGGGCGTGGCCAGCATGTGACACAACTGGCCCCTGGGCTGGGAGTTTGACAGCCCTGGTTTAGTAGAAAAAATAAAGATGGCAGCCATGATGGCCACTGAAGTCTTCTTATTTTACATGCATTGTGATACATACATACAAAGCAGACATCACTTTGTTCACAATTTCACACAGCAACATTGCCTTTTTTTCTATATAACTGTAGAGACACTTGTAGAAAATTCAAAATAAAGAACAAGTTCTTGGAAGATTTCTAGAGTGCCTTTTGTTCTTGCCAGCTAAATCACAGTATTATCACATTCATGGGGAAATATACTTTCCTTATGTCAGTCTTTTACCTAGCTTATTGTTAGTTTGCCTGTTATTATTGTTAGTTAAATGAGTCTCTACATTTAAGAGACACATTCAGGTTCTTATCTCTACTCAAGATGTAAGTTGAAACTGAAGGTTTTCTAGCCAATGTATTCATTAGCATTCATTGATACCCTAATGAGGGATAAACTCTATATCTAAGACAATTATGTTATGAGCTTAATTTTGTTTTTTGTTCATAAGATCTATTTAATTATCTGGAATTCTTACAGCATGTAAGATCACATTTCCTTGTATGGGTGTTTACTGAATTCAAATTTCAAGAGGATGAAGCTCTTTTTTGTGTCATGTACCTCTGCAATGTGGGGACACTGTTTGCCTCTATCATTTGTTTTGAAGCTGAATTGGTTTCCAGAAAGAGTAGAACCATGATGCAGGTTCCAATGGCTCTCCACTGAGGGCAGCTGCTTTTCCAAAGAGTTGCAGTGATGATGTAGCCATGATGCCTGAATTCCTGCATTCTCTTCTGCATTTCTTTTGAAAAATCAACCCATCAAACAATCCTGAATGCAACAACTGAAGCAAATTGAAGCTCATTTCTCTGGAAATATAGCAAGCAGGTCTAATATTTTTTTCTCAGTTATTAATCAATCCACTGAAATGGTAGAAACTGGGTAGTTATTCTTATAGGATAAAGTGCATGGAATTTAATTTGCATTTTACATATTATACATGCTCTTCCAATAAAAGCAACATTTTCTTTTTAGCATTTTCTCTGAGCTGGTAACAGGGATGCTATGAAGTCAAAGCAGGAAGCTTTGTTGTTCCAGGTCAGACTGTCTTTCTGACGGGTTACAGTTCTCTTAGGTTTCACACAGAAGCATTTTTAAATCACATTTATTCAACCCTTTTAAGTAAAGAGGCCAGTGATTGAGTCCCCAAACTCCTGCATATAAACAATTTGTTCTATCACTGCATAATTTCTTTTGACTAGTTTCTAATAGGGTTTTTTAAAAAAAGAAGTCTAATTTTATTCCCAAACCAAAAGACTGATTTCCGCTGAGTGTCTGAGAAGTTACATTTTATGATACTAATCTTAAAACAAGTATGGGTTAATTGCAAGGTTTCGTTTTGGTAATTTATTATTCCCGTGCTCCCCAATGTTAGATTGCCGCCCACTTTTGCTATAAAAATGTTTTATAGGAAGCGAGCATTTCAACAACTACTGAAAATGAATTATTGAAAATATTTCTTAAGCCCAATCCTCCACAGGAAATTAAAGAAGCTAGTAAGACTCCTGTGAGGGAAGATATCTCCCTCATTTAAAAAAAATAGATTCATGTTTTGAAGTCATACCCTGTTGAAGTTTTTTTTTTAGGTTTATGTGGCCTGGAGAAGAAAATGTTGGTTGGAAATTTGTATTTTATCAATCATCTTGCAAAAAATCTTGGATTTTGTTTGTTTGTTCCATGAAAATTTATATTTATTCATTTTCTTTGAGTTATAGTCAACTTTATCTCATGGGTAATATCTAATCTCATTTATATCTGAAGATTTTTCTTGTTCTGTTATATAAATGGAGAACTGAAGCTGATAATAATTCAATTCATTAATATATCCACTATTATCTAGATGGGAATTAATAGTAGATGGATCCATCTATTTTTCAGCTACATGGTCTGCTTTTTAAAATTTATTTATAGACCAAGATCAAGTCACAAAATTTAAAATGAATATTTATTATATATTGTTAATACTTGCATATGGATAATACATTCATAAATAATAAGAATCTCTATAAAATTAGCAATTAATTGGAGATAACAAATGGTGCCTATGAGCTAAGGCTATAAATTAAAAAAATTCCTATTGCCTTCAAAACACCCAGGTATTGGTCACTTAATAAAAACTCAGTATCTCCTTCTTGAGATGAATCTACCTGGCTCAAGAGGTGATTAGTGTTGATCATCAATGAGAGTAGAGTGGGCACTTTAAAAAGTTGTGAAATAGATTCAACCTCTGTATTTGAGCAAATATTTAATTTTCATATCATATTAACCAGCTGCTACTTTAGTAGGAAGAGAATTTATAAGGGCTAGGGGAAGACCTTTCTATATGAGCCATATAGAATTTTATAGAAGTAATTGAGGAGTGACCAAAGGGAGAGAGAACTATTCACCTCTAAAGGGAGATGGGAAAATTTGGCTCTGACTGCCTGAATATCTAAGTCCCATACCTTCTGCTTAACTTCTACCATGTTTTGTTCTAGATCTCAAGCAGTAAGCCTGGAATTGAAAATACATACTGTCTCAGATCTTGGTCTATTTGTTTGTTCAGAATAGCTTTATGTATATCACATTAACAGAATAATTTAATTGGAAGGGACTTTGGTATTCTAGTCCAAATCCCAGTGATGGAGCCCCCACAACTTCTGAAGGAAAACCATTCATTGGTTAATTGTTCTCACAGTTAGGAAATTTCTCTTTAGTTCTTAAGTTGCTTCTCTCCTTGATTAGTCTCCCTCCATTGTTGTTGTTTTTTTTCTTGGTCTTACCTTCTGATGCTTTGGAAAATAGATTGACCTTCTCTTCTTTGTGATAGCCCTCAAATATTGGAACACTGCTATCATGTCACCACTAGTCTTTCTTCAAATAATGAATGAATTGTACCAATAAAGTTCTCCAAATGATTTGTTTTGCCCAGAATTTTAGCTGACATAATAATGCCTGAACCTCAAATGAGATGCAGTCTAACTGTAATCTGGTAAATGGCATTAGAAGTTGAGTAAGAAATATGTATTATTGATTTCCAGAATTTTGTTTCCATTTGTTCAAGGACTGAAAATTGTTTGAAAATACACATCAGAGATCATGACAAGGGCTTTTACCTTGAATAATTTAATTGCTATAGGGACAATGTTCTTCCCGTACCCAACTAATTTGTTGATCTCTAGAAATATTTTTTGAGTTTTTGTAGCTAAGACTCTTCTTATTCCCTCCAGCGCTGGCGAGAGAACAGTGGCAGCACTGGCGGGAACTATGGCAGCTACAGAGGCGGCTCCCCCACCTGAGAAGTGGCTGAAACACTTCTACAGTTCCCGCCAGCACTGCCGCTGTTCTCTCACCAGTGCCGGCGGGAAATGTGGAAGTGTTTCAGCTGCTTCTTGGGTGGGAGAACCAACTCTACGGTTTCTACTGTTCCCGCCGGCACTGGCGAGAGAACAGCAGCAGCGCCGGCGGGAAACGTGAAAGCTACAGAGGTGGCTCCCCTGCCCAAGAAGCAGCTGAAACGCTTCCACGGTTCCCACCAGTGCTGCCGCTGTTCTCTCGCCAATACCGGCAGGAACTGTGGAAGCTATGGAGGTGGCTCCCCCGCCCGAGAAGCAGCTGAAATGCTGCTGGTGGAGGAATGCAAAGGGAAAGCAAGAGCAGTGGAGGAAGCAGCAGGGGCGGACACCGAAGGTCTTGTATTTAAAGTGCCCTGCCAAGGCCAACATCCACATCGCCACCACCCACCCGCTGACCTGGCCTGCAACCAACACCATACCCAGGTCTGCAGCAAAGGCGCTTGGTGGGGTAGGGAGCTCTCCACCATGATCAGTCGTTAGGAGTGGCTGGTGGCAAGGCATGGATGCCTGCAGGGTGCTCTAGGCGAGGGTGCGGGATGGAAAATAATTCACCCCTGAAAAGACAGCCTAGCCGTCTTTTTGGGGCTCAAAAAAAATAAGACCCGGCCTTATTATATGAGAAACATGGTATATATACATACATACATACATACATACATACATACATACATACATACATACATTTGTTTTTGTAGATTTTCACAGGTACAGGTATGCAGGTCTTGGTGTGTTTGGGTCTTTTCCCATGTAAGATTGAGACTATCTGGGCAATGTTTCAACGAGACCTTCAGGCTGGTGCTTTCGGCTTTATGCTTGTGCAAACAAAAAAAGAAATCTCACACAGGAAAAGACCCAAACACACCAAGACCTGCATAGATAGATAGATAGATAGATAGATAGATAGATAGATAGATAGATAGATAGATAGATAGATAGATAGATAGATAGATAGATAGATAGATAGATAGATAGATAGACAGAGACAGATATATAGATATACATACATACATACATACATACATACATATATACATATACATGCATATATATATATATATATATATATACACACATTTACATACACACACACACACACATATATAGTTTTAATTTTTTACAACAAATATACAAACAAAACATAAAAACATAAAACCATCTTTCAATTATATACAGTGTGTCAGTTGGTTACAATCTTTTGTGTTATCCTTTTTTTTGTCATTACTCACAAGTTGTATAAATTCTCATCTTATCAATCTAACGTGCTTATGTAATATCAATCATTAATCATTCATTTGACTAAACTATTTTTCCATCATTCTATGCAAGATATTCTAAATTTCATTATAATTTAATCTTATACATTCATCCAACGGTTATATATTTTATATTGTATTCTATATCAATCTATTAACTTTTTTTTGTAAAGCTTCCTAATCTATTTCTTTACCATGTCTTTATCTATCATTGATAAAATAAATCCTATATCATATAAAATTGATTGTCTTCTTGTTCTCTGATTTCAAATCTCAATTTACATATTTCAGCAAAGTCCATGATTTTCTTAATAATTTCCTCCTGCATAGGTATTTTTTCATTTTTCAATTCTTAGCATACACAGTTCTAGCTGCTGTTAAAACATTTACAATCAAATATTTCAATTATTTGCTGCATATTTCTGGTATAATTCCCAATAACAATATCTCAGGTTTAAAGCCTATATGTTGTATTATCATTTTTTCCAACCATGTGTGGAGGATTCTAGTCCTGTATCTTTTTGCATCCGAGCATGTCCACCACATAGGGTAATATGAACCAGGTATCTGATACATTTCCAACATTTATCCGATTTATTCTTGAACATTCTCGCAATTCTCATCAGGGGTAAGTGCCACCTGTAAAATATCTTATACAAATTTTCTTTATATGCAGTTGACATTGTCATTTTACAATTCTGAGACCACTATTTTTGCCATTTATCTAGGTCACTCCCATATCCAAAATTTCCCCCCCAAGCAATCATTGTTTCGAGTAACCTTGCAATTTCTTATTGATTCATGTATAAGTTTGTTTTTCAGTTTGTGATTTCTTTCCAAAGGAATATGAGTGTTCACATCTAATTAGTTAATTCTGCCTTTCAATTTTCTATGATTTATTTATGTTGGGTCAGCTTTCACAGATTTGCAGAACATTATGGAAACTGACATCCAAGATATTTGGAGGACATTTCCTTGAAGAAGACTAACAAGAGTGGGAAAAGATAGAAAAGAGATCACATTTTACTATAAAACTTTGCACAACATTCTCTGTGTATAGTTTTTTTAAAAAATACACCTTTTTATAGATTTTTCATTTTAAAACTACATTGCATGCATCAGAAAATGTGAATAATTGTATTTTGATCAAAATAGTAATCCATTAATCAAAATCAAGTAAGTTTGTTTAAAATTTTGTAGGTCAAATAAAAATTTCAAGCATCCTTAAGTAACTGTATTATGTGAAGTGTCTACTTTTCTTTAGAAGAAACATAAACATCAGAAAATTCTAGGAAATAGCCATAGTCTATTTATATAATCAAAAGGTTAATATAGATCAATTTATTATGATACATACTTGAAATCAAAATCTTGAAACAAAAGCTCAATTTAATGGATCTATATAATAACTAGTTAAGCAAAAATTTGTCTGAAACAATGGACTAGTCCACTGCATCTGAGGTAGTCTGCCTAAGGCTAATATACTTACATTAATTTTATTTTAATTTTATACCAACCACAGTAATTTATATCACTTGTGTAATGATATATTTAAATAAACCCTAAATCGGTGCAAAACCATTTATCTCATGACACTATTACACAAAAGAAGTAAATTGCCATCATTGTGCATTTTTCCATTTTACAGATTTCAGGCCTAATGGATGTCCCCCCCTGTAACTGTTACTTGACAATAAGGTTTCACTTTATGTAAAGTTATAGATCTTTGGAAACTCAGTTTCAATATTTATATGTCCATTTATATGTATATAAATATTTATATGTTAAAAGGTCATCCAAAATGGCCTATGGAAAAAGTTATAAACTATTCATCTTACTTGTGTAATACTATCATCATGATTACAGTTGTGTATTCATAATAGTATAGAAACTGCATCTTATTTATGTTAATCTGAAATGTAATTTTACAATCCATTGATTTCAGATAAGGATTCAAAATATCTACCCAAGTCTCCCAGCTTTGAGCCCCACACCATTAACTATGTTTGGATTTTTTTACAAATATTATTTTATTCTATTTTATTTTATTTTATTATATCTGTTCTTAATTATATCCTATTATACATATTGCTTTTCTATTTACTAGATGTCATATGTTTATATGTATATAAGTAACAATTATACTATTAGACATTCGACTGTGTCTGGCCCTTAAGGCTGTAATAATATGACTGACTGACTGTTTTGTTAATCTATCATAAGGAAATAACTGAATAAATAATACAGAAGTTCCCAGAAAATTATATAAGCAGCATCCACCATTCAAAATAATTCAGCCCACTTTAAATTCTATTTCTTACTTCAAAGATTATTTTTTTCCAATTTGGACATTGGGTAAGGTAGTTTGATATCTACATGCAAATAAGAAATCTAGTGACTGAATTCTCCATCATGGCTGTGCAACATTTTGAAGGGGGTTTCCCTTTAGTGAAAGTTGGTGTAATGCATCTACTTGAGATTCTTCATGAAACATGGGTCAGTGTCCCATTGTTTCCGTTTCTATATATTTCACTAAATGTACTTAAAAGTAAGATAAAAACTAATAAAAGCTAATATAAAATAGGAAAAAGAAAAGGAAAGAAATGTAAGAGAAAATTAAAAGTACAAGAAAGGAAGAAAAGATAAAAGTGAAAGAAAAAGATATATACAAAGAAATAGTTCCTGATTTCGTTCATAGCAATTATAACTATAATTATAATTTTAATCTCTTTTACTATGAGAATTATGATTGCAACACAATTCTCTTCTCTTCTTTCTATAATCTATTCCTGTATATTCATCAAAACCATAAATCATAAGTCCATTTTTTTCTGTTTTTTCTCAAAAAGTCCATGAAGGTTTCCAATCAACTATAAATATATTGTCTCTTCTCAAGGAGGTTAATTAAACAACCTCAAGCATTCCATCATCTTCACCAACCATTCCTCCATTGTGGGTATTGTCAAATCTTTCCATCTTTGTGCATACAATAATTTAAGTGCAATTATCACATAGAAAAATTATGTTCCACAGCTTTTTTCCAACTGTTTGTTCATCAATCCCAAATTATTAAAAGATTATACATTAATGATACATATACTTTTCAATCAGTGTACTGGTAGTCCTCAACTTACAACCATTACTGAGTCCAGAATTTAGATTGCTAATTTGTTAAGTGGGTTTTATTCCATTTTTATGACTCTCCTTACCCCATTGATTAAGTGACTCACTACAGTTATTAAGTAAATAATATAGTTGTTAGGTAAATCTGGATTCCCCATTGATTTTGCTTGTCAGAGGGTTGCAAAAGGTGATCACATGACCATGGGACAAAACCATCATAAATATGAACCAGTTGTCAAGCAATTGAACTAATTGACATTTCCAGATTAATGTGCAGATTGGAATGAGGATATTCTTGCACTTTTTTGCAAATGATCTGATCTAAGCTATAGTTACACCCAAAATCTGGGAAAAGATTAATACAAAATGTATATGTTGGGAGAAATGTAGCAGCAAAACACTGCTGTAAATAGAATACATTTATGACTAAAAGCATGCAAAATTGATATGGATCTGATAGAAATAATTGTAAATTCCATTCTGGATTGTTAGCCTTAATTGTAAAAACCTGAATTCAAAATTGCTATTTGGCCAAAAGCTGTATATATGTTCTCTTTATACAGCTGAAGGAAATGTTACAAATCTCAATTACATAGAGAGAGGGAGAGAGATAGACATCCAGAGAAAGTGAGCGAAAGAGAGAGAGAGAGAGAGAGAGAAGTTTAGAAAGTTAATTTAACTTATTTGCATTTGAAAATGCAGCTTTTATGTATTTTTATTGTGCATTTTGTATATTCCACAAAATGGACATCAGATGTAAGGAATACTTTCCTGTGTTCACTCTCCTATCCATCTTTGCTCAATCAAAAAGGGAAAAATCTGACAATCCACAAGTTTCCAATTGCATTTTAAAATATGGTATCTTAGTTCCATGTAAAAGGAGGAGGCAATAAGGTATTAGACTTTTTAAATATCTTGCCATCTCTATTGATACAGTGCTTAGGAATCTTTAAAAAAAAAAAAAAAGGAGCTCAGCACTGAACAAAATCTGCTGGGAAGACTACATTTCTTGGAAGCAAATGAGTGATTCAAACAAA
The DNA here is from genome assembly GCA_023653725.1 of Bungarus multicinctus. NCBI lineage: Eukaryota > Metazoa > Chordata > Lepidosauria > Squamata > Elapidae > Bungarus > Bungarus multicinctus. The sequence continues at coordinate 63,873,809 of CM042836.1, read as the reverse complement.
AAGGGACAAGATCGCTTTTTAATGTTAATTAAGCATGAGGTAGGGGAAGGGAAGCAAAGCCAGAGATGCTTAATAGCATAGAGAAAAGGTCAGGCCCACAGCCTGTTCTTCCCTGGAGGGAAAAGCTACTTGGTCTCCATCCGAGACCTCTAGCAGAGGCAGAGGCTGGTGAACTTGGTCAGCAAATCAGGACACAGGAATGTCAGATCATCCTTAGTTTAGCTCCAACTTTTGTAGATGACAAATTTGTGTTTAGGTCAATGAGGATTCTCACAGTGAATCACCAGTTGGAAGAGCTTTGCATGCATGGTTTTTACTAGCCATTGTAGGGCAGAAAAATAAAGTCCATTGTTTGGCTTCAGTGTTCTGAAATGTCCTATTTTTCTGATAAAAAGCAGAGTTTCCAGAGTAGTTGGTTCATATTAGATCATGTTCCTGTCTGGTTGTAATGTTTGCTTTTGAGATAAAGGGAAACATAGCAAAACAAAATTGAAAGTTAGTAGGTTTTAATGCTACTCTCTCTTTACTTGAGTTAATGCATTGTTCAATGTGTTTAATTATTTATTTTGTTTGTTAAAGCATTTATACCCGGTTTGTTAGTTCATGAAAAGGAAAAGGGTTTCTCAATATTATTTAAAACTATCAATTTATCAAAATATAATCAGAATGACAACTAAAACTAACGAACGGTGAAAGGCAAAAGCTGTGAAACTGTGGCTTTCCCCCCAAGGACAAGATTAGTAAAATCCTAGATTGAGATTGTAAAGATGAATAAGTGTCATTAATAGGTTATGCTCTTGGAGGTTTTTTTATGTTGCTGTAGTATTGTTTTTATTGCTTGTGTTTTTATTATTAGCCATCCAGAATAGTGTACCAGAAGACAGATAGTTACATAACTTTTTCAAATAAATAAAAAGTCAAAGCAACACAAGACAAGATAGCGGGTGGATACAACTGAATGATCAAAGCTTCTCCTTTAAATGTGTATTGCAATTCTATTTGACTTTATAACTCCGTCCCTCTGGACATCATTACTAACAAAACAGAAGTATTAGAAATGAAAATAAATAGCGCACTGGAAGTAAACTTGCAGTTGTAACTGGACAGAATTAAAAATCAACCCTTCCCAATTTGATGCTGTACTTGGAATTATATGTATTTAATCCAGAGGTGGTATTCAGCAGGTTCTGACCAGTTCTGGAGAACCGGTAGCGGAAATTTTGAGTAGTTTGGAGAAATGGCAAATACCACTTCTGACTGGAGATTTTACAGTATCCTTCCACTGCCATGCCCACCAAGGCACGCCCACATAACCGGTAGTAAAAAAAATTTACTAGTTAATCCTACATCCCACCACTAGTTAATCCTACATACCTGAAGACCCTATCTTAAACTTATCCTATTTCTTTGCAATAGGAGTAGCTGGGGCAGGTAGCAGATGGAGAAAATCGTGTATGGGATTAAATATCCCACTAGTTATAGAATAAATAAATAAATAAATAAATGATCAGAATTTCCACTAACATAGGACAAACCCTATGTTCATTAGCTATATACTTAGGTAATATTAATTGGGTTAAACAACATGACAGCAGAACCCTATCTATGTTGTGTGCATAAAAATATTTGCAGCAGGCATCTGTCTGGTAGTATAATAAGGAAGAATCTACACATATTATCATATTTACAGTCTAAACCAGAATCCTGTGAAAGTAGTCTTTTATCTTGAAGAATTAGATGGGGGAAGCAGGTGGTATTACCTATTCACTTTTATGGCTTTTTTTTCAATGATGAACAAAATCTTATTACACTCAATAATTACCCTCATCATTCTTATTTATCATACTATTTATTCTACCAGTAAACCTTTAATATCTTCATTTTGGTTTGGGAATGGGGCTGTTTTCAACACCATTTACTGTTATCAGCAAAATATATCAGTAAAATATCTAGACTTCATTCATTATTATCTTTGGGTATAGCTTAGCTTTTCTGTAAAAGATTTTTCTTTCAAAATTGTCATATTGTGTGTGAATGCATATTCACACAAATGGGTGTTTTGTGTATATATGTGTGTGTGTGTGTTTTCTTATGTTTTCATAGGTATTTATATGTATGGTATTTAGGTTTCTTCGGGTATTTTCCCACATAATATTTGTGCTTTTATTATAGCGACGTTTCGGCAGAATCTCATCTGCCATCCTCAGGCTTGTGTATTGGGTTCTTTTTAATTTTGTGTGCCAGGCTTGGCAGTCATTTTTTGTTTGAATTTGGTGCTGGCTTTCTGTTATATTTGAATGGTTTTTTCCATCTTGATTGGCTGGGAGTCTAGGTCTGTTTTTATTGGTCTTCGAGTTGCTGTGTTTTTGATTGATTAGCAACATTGTGTTTTGTGCATTGGGGTTTCTTAGTGCAGCTTGGTTTCTTGTAAATGGCCGATAATTATTTATTAGGAAGCTAGGTTTTATTTGGGTAGATGGCTGGGGCATGATTGGGCTGGAGGTATTGGGGAGGTCTGTTTGTGTCCAGGTGTTTGCCTGGATTGTGGTATAGAGATTTTTTTGTTGGTGAGTGCAGTCTTCCAGATGATTGATATCATCTCTTGGAGTCATCTCTTTTATTCATACTATTAGGTCTTTTATCAATTTCTATGGCTTCTCTGATAATTCTGTAGCCGGGGTTTTCTATAGCAGCTAGGGTTTTGGTGCCATTGATGTCGATGCTATGACCTGTTGGACAAAAAAGCTGGAACACACTTCCTCACTAGTCCAACATATGAAGGCCACAGGATGGATCCTAAGACAACAATTTTTGAACCAAAGTTTCTCAAATGGGCTATCTTACAGAATGCATCCAAAACCCGGACTCCTGTGGAATTTAAATTTGGCAAATTTTATAAAACATTTATAACAAAAATAATTAAAAAATCACATAAAACATTTCCTCTGGCTAACTTGGTCAAACCTTGATGTTTGGCTGTGCTATATAATTCAACTTTCAGAGCAGATGCTTCTCTGAATATCTCCCTAAATTTGAAGCTCTGCCATTAATGAAGCAGTGGAGGAATCTGTTATGAAAATATTTCTAAAACAATGAACCAAGGGGTTACAGGCTGTCTAATATCATCATATTTCATTTCACTCCTTATCAGGCATATTGTAAATTCAGAACAGTTGCAATACTAAAATAGCACTAAGGATTATTAATCCATATCAGGCAGATCATGCTAAGGAAAATCATTTTACCTACTTGGGTTCCAGCTGTCCAGCTGATGATGGCACTTGCTTTCCAACAGGAGCAAATTTATTCAGTTGAAAATTTGAAACATCCAAATGCCTCAAGCAAATCAGACATTCAAAAAGTTTCAAACTATTTATCACTTTCACTACAAATGAAATTTGTTGCTTTCAGACTTTCTCTGACTGAGCTGTGAACAAAAAGAGAGAAATTGCTGAAGCTCCTGAACTTACTACAGCACCTTAATTCAGGAGTCAATCATGTTGCCATAGTTGATCTTGACCAGATAAACTGCCCCTAACTATTTCTTCCCTTTCTCCCCTTCAATCTTAATTAGCTCACATTCTGTTCATCTTCATCATGAAAGATACTACTAGCAAATTAATTTAAATATGTCAGACATCTGAGACGGGTCTGTTTCCACCTATTTTTTTGTGTTCTTATTTTCCTGAGTGTAAACAAGGGAAGTATGAAAGCAAAAATATTCTCATATGAGAAACCATAGAGCGGTGTAGCAGTGTTGCTGTTAGTGACCTGAGAGCAGCCATTCTCTCTTAACCTAACTAATACAAAAGATTACATGATTCTATTTCTGGTACTTCCATCTAAAAGAAGCTCCTGAGTTTTGATTAATTCTGCCAGTATAGACAATAATTAACTAGATGGATCTTTCCTTATATTTTATCCACTTGTGAGGAGGGGCTACGTGGAACCTTTTAGTACTGTCATGAAGAACAGGATGAAAATAAATAAACAAAATAGCACCATCTTTCAAGAAGATCAGACATGGCCTGAAGCTTATGTTGCCTACTCTACGGTCCTAATATTGTTAATTAACAACCAAGAAATGTTCCTGAAATTTAACAATTCATCAATGTTTTTATCCCCCTTCCCAGACTAATTTCTTTGAGGTTTGGATACAGAAATCGTTAAATAATTTCCAATATTTAAGAAAGATTCTTAGATAAATGAAGGCAAATAGAAATACCACATAAACACAACTCACAGAACAGCCCAAAGCATGTATTTCAGTAGAGAGAAGTTCCCTGAAGAGGGGCTCCAGCTCAGAAGACCTTTCTGATCCCATGACCAACCCAGATTCAACCTTGCAGGATTCTTGGAGTTCAGAATTAAACTGGTATTCTCATATCAAAACAAGAGCTGAGAACTGTGTATGTATGGTGCATGGGGGGGGGGGGTGAATTCTGAGGTATCTTCTTCTGAGAAATATAAGAGTAAGCAATAGAATATTCCATGAATAATACATAATCACTCATAGGTGTATATTGTCATGACTGTTGTTGAATATTCATTTGCACATTCTGTCCTCTGTGGCTATTCATAAAGACGATATTCAGAGGTCAAAACTCCAGTTGGCTCAGGGAAGGAAAACAACTTTCTGTATGAGAAAGAATATTATTATGTAGAATTGTGCGGTATAAGGATGGGGTAATGACTCTTGGGCAGCACTTGGGAGTGGGCTAGTCAACTTAAATCAAGGAGAGTTCTCTTCTAGAGCAATATTGAAGGATGTGTCAAACAGCTCTGACAAAAATGTTTCCTAGAGCTGGTTTACTGGTTGGCATGAAACAAGAACTCCTGTTCTGAGGGGTCCTTGGTGCTCTCTGAGCTTGGTTGTTTTCTTCATTAATGGTTAATGTTTCATTAACCAAACTAGGTAACATCAGCAGTGCCAGTGATTATAGGCTTGCAATGATTATGTTAGCCAGTTTGCAAGAAAACAACTTGTAAGAAAACAGTCAAGTTCAAAGAGTACCAACGATCCCTCATTTCAACCCTGAGCTACAATAAATCTCCTTTATGGGTATTTCTTCTTCTGTATGAACTGCACTTTGACTGACAATGAAAAACAACTTAGGAATACATGGAACCACATTAAAAATGTCCCAGTCCTAGTTTGGGGCATTCCTTATCATATGGCATTCTCTCTTCTTTCCATTCCAATAATGCCATTCCAGAAGTGATTAAACCATTTCCCATAAGCAACATTTTTAGAAGTAGAAGTATAGTATGATATGGATCATGGACCAGAATGTTTTGTTGATAACTCCTATAAGAAAGATTGATATTTCTATGTTATTTTTTATGAATACACACTGCCTTTTGGACAAATTTTACAGTGTATCTTTTGATATAAATGTTTAGTCACAACAGACTTTGATTTAATGAAATTCACAAATCCAGTTCATTTTTATTTATTTATTTTGCCTAACCAAGATGCACATTATGTGCCTACATGCTCTATAGGCACTTACTGGCCTTGCAATAAACTATTTATGAACAGGCCTTAGAATTTGCTCTCTCTGAATTACTGCTACAATATCAGGCGCTGTGAGATGTTTTCAAGGATATCATGGGTGGTGACTTCATCAAAATCCATTCTACAATGTGCCAAAGGGAAATGTGACATCCAGTAAGTGACTCTTCTGTGTAATGAATAATCAAGGCCTAAAGACATGAGCTATGAAAATGCAGAGACAACTCATCCATTAGAGACATTAGATTAACACTAACTACCCACCAGCAAGAACTGTAGAGAAAAGTGCTTACCCATTGTGAAATATTTAGATTGCTTTCATTAATATCTTTACCAAAGATATCTACTTCCCACTTAAGAAGTGGGAAATACCAGAATGATACATATATTTGTGGCCAGACACAGCCATTTAATGTCTCATTACCATAGGAATTCTGTGGAAAAATCTGGTCTTCCAATATTTTCTAAATTTCTTCTATAATTTAATGTAAACTTCCCTAGCTTTTCCGTAGGGTTTGCATCCAGGAGAAATCATATTATCTCTATTATACCAGGCTTCCCTTACATGCAGTATATCAATGTCTTAGTTTGCTAGTAAGTATTTTCATTCTCCTTTCTCATCTCAGACACTTCTAGTACCAGCATGAAATAAATTATATCTACAAACAATGCCTTTTTTCACCTATTGAGTTATGAACTTTTACACAGCCTTGTTTAGCTTTCAGTGAATTAACTGTCCCATCCACTCATTTAGTCACTTCCAATTCTATAGTACTTTGTGAAATACACTTTTCTGAACTAATGCTACATCTACTGTTTTCTCCCATGTATCAGTTTTGGATGCTATGCATCAGAAATAGCAATAGCACTTAGACTTATATACTGTTGTATGGTGCTTTACAGCCCTCTTTAAGCAGTTGTCAGAATCAGCATATTGGCCACAACAATCTGGGTCCTCATTTTACCCACCTCAGAAGGCTGGAAGGCTGAATCAAGCTTGCTTGAGCCAATGAGAATTGAAGAGCTGGCAATCAGCAGAATTAGTATGCAATACTGCATTCTAACCACCCTGCCACCAGGGGTCTATCTTCATGCTACTTAGGAAGGAGGGAAATCTATCTTTATGTGTACGCTAAGATAGGAATCCGTAGAGAATTTGCAGGGCATGTCATGCATCCAAATGTGTACACATATTTGAAATATTGCTTGCTATATATTTTCTCATATGGTCACATAGTTACATATTTTGTTGCCAGCACTGTACTATGTACTGTATGAATGAATTATATATGGCTTCTAAATAGGTTACAAAAATCCAGACATATATGAGCAAATCCAATATTCTCTGTACTAGAACAAATCTGGATACTCACTAGATGGCAGCTTGCTACAAAAAATATAAAATCATAATATAAATATAAAATTCCCTTAGGAGTTGATCATACAGCCTTAACCTGAAGATCTCTGATGAAGAAAACCGCAGTCACTTCTTTGAATGGTAAGTTCTACTAGTGAACAACTTTTAATATCCATGGAGATTCTCAGTCATCCAAATCATGGTTTCTTGGATGAGAAGCGAACTTCTTCAAAGAAGAACAAGAAAGTCCAGTTGCCTCTTGAACCTCACCTTTGGGACAACAGCTCTTAATTTCTAGAGTGTTTCTTCCAATGTTCAACAGAAATCTAGCAATTTAAGCCTATTAAGGTCTGAATAGCTTCCTCAGATATCGCACTAGAATCTCTGACAGTTTCTAAGATAACATTGCTGCTACAATTCTGATATTTTTGGATGAAATATTTCTCAACAATATCTGGTCTGTTCTACAAGTGGAATAATAAGAATCCTACCACATTTTAATTCACTAACATATGATATAACTTATTAAGAACTAAGAATTACAAAGTTGGTGATTTGTTTACTACTGAACATTTCATATTAGACATACTAAGCAAGACCATGCAAATTATTCAGATACTTCAGTTCATTAAAGTCCTATAAATCTGGGCAGCAAATATCCATATAGCCACTAGATATAAACAAAAAGATACAGAAAACTGTTCATTAGTTTATTCAGTTATTTCATACTCTTTTGACCCAACAGATTTAATTTTACCTAGATTATTGGTCGGCAACTGCTTCTGTGAGATTTTTGCAATCTCATGCCTATTTCATAATAACTAGTAATTTGGACTTCTGTTGAAATCTTTTTTTAAGTGCATTTGGGTTTTCCAAGCAAAGAATCTTATCCATTTACTGTTACTGTAATATTATGTATTAAATTATTAAGCTTTCGTTTCATAATGGACACTTCTAGTGAGTATTCTGGTTTTACTTTACTGAGTGATTTGTTCTTCTTTCAGTAATGTATGCAGTATAGGATTAAAAAAAGAGAGAAGGAAAAATTTTTGGAAGCCTCATACCTTTTGTACACATATCCATGTTACATGCATGTAAAATTGAGCAGGGTTTCATTTGTGCCATCTTGGTTTTTTTCTGACAGCCCTTGTTCTTGATCTTGGTTATTTTTGACAGGTTTTTTTAATCATTCAAAGAGATCACTTTTCTTTGTTCAGATTTTCTACTTTCACACAAGTGCACTACAGCTGGGAAAACCATGGCCTTGAGACTACATACTTTTGCTGTCAGTGTAATATTGTGGTACTTTATTGCGTTTTATTTCAGTTTATTTTGGATTTGACATAGCCTTTCTCCCAAATAACAGAGATATATTTATTTCATGGATACAGTTACCATCCCTGTCAACTTTTGAGCCTCAGAAGGTATAATCCATTACCATTTGACAGAATTCTATTAGTATATTTCCTGTTTCATTTCTTACACTAAAGGTAAATTTTCCCATTATTCAAAATGTTACTATATTTTCAATTTTACCATTCCAATTTCCTGTAAATAGTCTACCTTTTCTTGATGTTGTATCGATAAGTCATTTGCAGTTCAACCTCTGTTTACTGTGCACCTAAGTTTTGAGCATAAATATGAATCACTATAAAAGTTATTGGCTTGGCTTGGACTCAAATTGAGATTATTCTGCAGGTTGTATCTGAACATTGAATTTGAGTACAACTGCTCATTGTATATGCCATTTCTTGTGTGATTTCTAGTTCACAATAGAATGTCTGCCACTCCTCTAACATGGAGTATGCTCCATTCCAATTCATTTCAGAATTACTGATTCCAAGAATGTTAATGTTCAGACTTGACATTTTCACTCAGAGGACATCTGATTTGCCTTGGTTCAACATTCCTAAATCACTTTTCAATGGTTTACATATTTTTGTAGCATCAGACTTTATTTTGCCCTTAGCCACATCAGCAGCTGGATGTTCTTTTGGCTTCAATCCAGGCATATCATCAGCATTAGTGTTACTTATACTTGCCCTCTGGTCTTTTCCAGTAGCCTTTTGGATTCCTTCTAATCTAGGTAACTCATCTTACAGTATTATATTTATTTGTCCTGGTTTTGAATGTCCATCTTTTTGACAGAATAATGAAGTGTGTTGATCCAGCAAAAGTTCACCTCACTGAAGCAAATTTATGCATTGAAACCAAGATCTGCTTCAGAGCAATACGTTGAATCAGCTTTAATAGCATATATGGAGTTGTTCAGTTCATTTCTATAGAGAGAATACTCAGCCTTGAGTGGTGTGATTCTGGCATTGCCGAAGGAGTGTTATGATTACATTAAATATTAAATTGCCACTTTATCAAAGCTATTTTGGATGATAAGACTAATACTGCTTTGGCTTTAATTAACTCTCACAGTTCTCAGTCTTTTTAATGTGACCCATGACAAGTTTTAACTTTGCTCTGTTGTGTTAATAGAAAGTTAACATAACATAACTAGCACAACATAATTTCCAGGATTCTGCTCACACACTGTATACCCTTAAATCAATCTCCACTTTTAAATTAATGCATAATTTGGGTAGGTCTAAGTCTGTTAATAATGACAGAAATCACCTCAGATACTGTTTCCCATGAAATAGGACACCAGTGCCACAGATATCATTTCTTTTGGGCCATCCGCTTTCTCTATGGAATGAAAGTCAGATTCTTCTGCCTCTGCTAGTTAATTAGCATAGAGTATTGCTAGCAATACATCCCTGACCAACCAAAATCTTGTTAGTAAGAAGTTATCCATTCCAAAGGGCCTTAACATCCCAACAAAGCCAGTGCTGAATTGGTCTTTCCAGGTTTGACCAAGCTGAAGCCCATCTTTACTAACTATCAGTCCTACTAGGTAGACCAAGAAATCAATTACAAAGGTGGAATAAAATTGCTTTAATTGAGATTGGCTATAGTGACAGAATCTTGACAGAGTTATGTTGTACTTTCCCTGCTACTCATTGTTCAGTGAATTAGGAAAGAGTCTGTCTTTCTGATTCCCTTCCAAATATTATCTGTCTATTGTAGACGTAATATATGTTTCATTCCTCATCATCTTAGCAATGGATTTTGCATATTTCTGTCAAGGCCATTTTCTTAGTCTCTACAGCATCCTGCAGAACACACAGCCTGAGAAATAAAGGCAGCACAGCCAACCAATCATACATGAGAATCTCAATGGTCATTCTTCTCATTCCTGCCTAGAAGACACCAGCCATGGTTAGTATGGGCTGCCCAACATATACCCCACAGAAACCAGTGATGACAGATCCTTTTCAAGAGGCAATGCATATGCCAGCTAGCTATGCGAACCCCAAAAATATCTGATAATCAGAATCAGCAAAGCCCCTTTATAGCAAATTAACAATCTTTTTGAATGCAAGGCCAAGTCTGACACACCGGAAAAGCGAGAAAGTAAGTACGAGAAAGTAAGTACTTATACTATTTTTAGGTTTGAATATTTTCATTTTTTATGTTGGAGCAGAACATGATTCTATAACATTTCAATTAGCACAATGTTTCTGAATAAAAGCAGGCTGTTGTGCTGTCTTTTTTTCATCCATTATATTTCTGCTAGAGAGAAAGGGGGGGGGGACTCAAAAATGTCTTCTAGCAGAATGCTGAAAGTATATAGCTGAAACTCCATCATCAATTCAAGCATGTAGCTCTGCTATTTTTCAACCTATTCTGTCCAAAATAAAGTAGCTACATTGCTATTTTTCCCTATTACAGATGATAGATTTTTAAATAAACCCCAAAGCAGCTCAAATCAAATTGATTTTCTATTGCAGCTCAAAGTGCAAATGCTAATCAAATCATGTCCTTCTCAAATCTAAAACCTCCAATTCATGGCTGATCCATATAGGCCTAATAACCAGTTCTAATTGTGTGTGCTTTAATATTTTATCTGTCATTTTAAGGTAAAGTAAAAACACAATCAGCAGAAACCAGTTTTTCTGCTTACCATCTGCTCACTAAAGTTTTTGCACTATTAGGCAAATAAATGGCTTATTTTGCATAGGTGTATTTATGGTATGTGCAAGGAAGTAAAGAGCTTATTTATTATAGTTTTCATGAGTTATATGACATGAACTACAGGCTTATTTAAAAGCATTGAGTATTTGAGTAAGATTTTTTTTTTTAAAAAAAGAGCTAGATGATTGTAAAAAGGCGAGAAAGAGAAATACTACGGGTAAGAGGATTAAGATACAACATGAATAAATGCCAATTTCCTAAAGTTATACAAGTATCAAAATGTTAAGCCTTTCTACTGAGTCAAAGACCTTCTGATGACAGAGACTAAAATGCAATCAGAGCCACTGTTGTTTTTCCAGCTTTAAAGTAATGGCTTGGAGAGCCAATTATGTGAGCAGAAAGTAAATCAGCTCTCCAAAAATTGATTTCAACCCAACTCAGTCATTGAAGTGAATCCCTGTGATATATGTGAAAAGAAGACAGTTTTGATACAAGAAGATGCAGGAATCACTTGCTGATTACAGACTTTTATATAGCCATTTTCTGCAGCTTTATAAACATATAATCTAAATGATGACTTTTTAAAAAGATAACTAGATGTGTTAAAATAATATGGTCATTATCTATCTATCTAACTTCTACCTACCTATCTACCTATCTCTCTATCTCTATATCTCTCTATATCATCTATTATCTATCATTTATTAAGAGCTGTGATGGCACAGTGGTTAGAATACCATATAGCAGGCTAATTATGTTGCCTGCCAGCAGTTCAATTCTCAATGACTCAAGGTTGACTCAGCCTTCCATCCTTCCAAGGTTGGTAAAATGAGGACCCAGATTGTTGGAGATAATATGCTAACTCTGTAAACTGCTTAGAGAGGGCTGTAAAGCACTATGAAATGGTATATAATTCATTGCAATTTCTATTGTCTATCATATATTATCTATCAGATTCTAATAATCCTTGAAACCTTATGCAAGCATAAATAGGTAACCTTTGAATTACGTACCATGGGATCCTTTCTTTGCTAGGCTTGAATGAAAATGGTCTCCACAAATTATTCATCCTATTGCAGGTAGAAAAAGAAATGTGAACATAAATCCAATCCATGTCAGTCTTTCATTTATTATACTCCCATCAAAAATGGAAAATAGTCATTTTTTGATTATAGCCCCCCCAGTAACTGATATAAATATATATTAATTATTATAGCAGTTAAATGCCAGTGATATAAGTAGGGATGGGATTCTACCAGTTCTATCCAGTTCTATAGAACCCCTTGTTAACTTTCTAAGCAGTTCAGAGAACCGGTAGAAGCAATCTCCTTTTGTTTTTGTTTTTCCAATATTACAGTCTTGGCAGACAGCCTAGACTTACTGTCTCTGGAGCTTTGGGGCTTGGCTTTCTTAAAAGGGAAGGGTTGTTTTAAAATTTTTACACTGCTGTTGGGAGGAAATACTTCCCTGGACAATCAGCACTTTGAAGAAATAATTGAATAATGAAGCAAAGCTTTTAGTGACAGGGAACCAAGATGAGTGACATTCAACAAGGCTTCTTGGCTAGCTAGAAACATGAGTTTACATACCCTTTCTGAGTTTTGGTCTAAAATTGGTTTTTGGTGAAAGTTAATTCTATGCTTGGTGAAGTTTAATTCTGTGTTTATTGATGGGATAATTTTCCCCATTCAGCTTCAATAAGCAACAGCTACTATTGTGATTTAATTATTTGTATTGTGTTTGAATTTTTCCTGCCTCATGGTTTCTTTTTCTATCTAGGGAGGGGGTCTTCCTCACTGCTTTAGTACTATCTGGCACTGTCCTTTTGGGGTATACTTCCAAGAGGCAGGATGCAAGCTTGGCACTGATTTTTTTTATTGCCTTTCTGGAGGTCATTTTTTAAATCTGGGGGGCATTCCTTAGGATATCTTGTGAGGTGAGTGAGACTAGCTTTAAGTGGTGCAAATGGATCTAAGGATTGCTTTTCCTGAGTGTGCTTTTTCTGGAAAGCTTAAATAACCTCTCTACTAAAAGGGTTTCACTTTATGAGCAAGAGTTGGCTGCTTAATAGTTATCACTGCATTTTAACTATTTTAATTCCTCAAGGTGCTCTGGCATCCTGCCTGATTTGTAACTCTGGCTTGCAGGTATTTTTAATCTAATGATTGGTATTTAGGGCAGCTTTTTGCAAGCAAAGAAGCTTTTTATATTTTTGTACAGGTAATCCTTGACTTATAACAGTTCATTTAGTGACCATTCAAAGTTACAATGGCACTGAAAAAAGTTACTTATGACCATTTTTCACACTTATGACTGTTGCAGCATTCCCACTGTCATGAGAGGCCAGGCAAGGAGAAGCGCCCCTTGACATGAGTGATGTCGAGTTGGCCATGCCCACCCAGTCACATGACCACCAAGCCACATCCACCAACTAAGCCACACCAACAGAGTCAGTTGTTAAAAAAACCGAATCCCACCCCTGGATATAAGATATCAGATGTGATTTCTATATGGAAGTACAAAGCAATTTCTCAGACTTTTGTAAAGATTTCCATTTGCATTATCCAATTGTCTAAATTTTATTTTAAAAAAGTTTCAAGCTTGCTTTCAAAACTATTTCCAAAAATATGGGAATTAGACACTTTTTGTTACCCGGAATAATTAATACTTAATTTCTCATGGTTAAATTGTGGGTTGTTGGCAAATTCCATCATTCTCCTAATTCAAAAAAATGTATTTACCTGCAACCAAAATAGTCATGGCAGTTTAAAGATTAATTACTGTTCTTCTACCTCCTCACTCTACGTTCTGAATGTAAGAATAAAAGCATTATTCTATACAGAGCCTTCTTATTTGTCCCTTCAGGTGTCTTAGTCAATCTTGATTATTAAAATCCTGAGTATATCTTCAGAGAATTCAGAAAAAAAAGTCATATTGGTGTTTCATGTCTAGATTTATCAAACTCTCTAAGAATAGCTTAAAAGGGATGGGATAATTGCAGGTTATATTTTATTTTCAGAATAAATTAATGTACTTCAGTACAAAAAAGAGCACACTTGAAACCATATCATTCAGAAAGTTCCTATATTACATTTCTAAAAAAAAAAAAAAATCCAGAAAAGCACTTTTGCCCCTTTTAATTTTATCATATATTTCTAGATACACATATGTAATACTTTTTTTCATAGAATGTTTGGAAATATATTTGGATAAAAGTAAGTATTCTATTCATAATTAGTTTTTCTAGGTACCCCCTCCCCTTTTTTTGGGTGACCAAAGATCTTTGTCATGAATTTTTAAACAATAAAGCAAACAAAAAAACCTCCAGAGTGCTTGCAAATTGTTCTTCGGGTTTTTTTTAATAGTTTTGCCACATTCATTTTCTCTTTCTTCTTATGAACTAGTTTTATATCCCTATGGTGGTAAAACTAAAAGTTTCCTTTGATTTTTTTTAATGATATTTGATTCAAGTCACAATTCCTCTACCAACCCACCCACACTTCAATTTACTTTAATCTCAGTTCCAATTTTATTTTTCCTTTTCCTCTCTTTTTCTTCCTTTCTTTTGCATCCACTTCCAAATAGTTCTACAAACAGTAGACTGTATACCTAATGTATGGAATACTGCTGGCTGAAATACTCCACTGCCCAGCGATCTTAGTGACACAATCTATTTCCTTGCAATTTTATTAACTGATGTCAAATTTCAGACATTATTTAGTGGTATAGTAATTATATATTCTTTTTTCATCCTTCTACAAACATGTTTTAAAGCAGAGGTAGGGAATTATGGCCCCTTTATGACATGTGGACTTCAACTCCCAGAATTCATGAGCCAGCTTGAATTCCATGGCTGGATAAGGAATTCTGGGAGTTGACATCCACAAGTTGCAAAAGAACCATAGCTCCCTACCTCTGCTTTATAGGAAAGAAATATTTCCCTATATGATTACAAACACACCATTCTCTTATTTTATTTTATTTTTGTCCTTTACATGTGACCATGAAAAAGTTTTGCTCCTTTGGAAGTGGCAATTTTAAGGATATTTAAGCCTTCCAAAGATAAACTTGAAGATGGATCCTGCTGAACATACAAGTGCCAGCAGAAATCTCTGTAAACAAAGCAAACACTAGGCCAAATATTTCATTTTATAGCAGTATAATGTAGTCATTTGTGGATGTTTTGCAGTCCTGGGCCTAGAATCTTTGTTAGGAATAGATGAGAATATGAGATTGTTTTACATTTTAATGCAAACATGACTCACATGTAATTCTTGGGCTAAATATACAAAAGTGCACTCTACTGAATTTTGTAAGTAGCAAGCTACCTAAGCTTATGAATAATCTATTATTTCAAGATATGCATAGAAATGCAATATTTCAACAAAATGGCTGCAAAATTGCAGAAGTTTCTCTTCCTGTAAAGGGGCATATGGGGTCATAATAAAAAAAAAACATACACATGAAAATATATGCACTGTTGGTTGATTTTAAGAAAAATAATATAGAACAGCATCTACAACATTGCTGGGAACTCACCCACCTTCAGAAGGTGGCACCCTGCTAGGGTTGCAAACTTGGACCTTCTCTCAGACCTTCCTAGAGGCAGGACAAAGGGTGATGGACACCCAGAACGTGGCATCTATGGATAGCTTCCCCCCAGCAACACATGAGAAATTGAGCAAAACTATAGTCTAGACTATTATTTCTGACCTTTCTGTTCACATTGGCACATTTATAAGAAAAAGTAGCTTATTAAATTCTTTTTACTTGATTGTCCAGCTCATTTATTCTAGTCCAGCTCATTCATTTAGACATAAATCCATATTTCATAGTTTTGAATAACTTTTCTAAATTCCATGGGAAATAAGGTGATCAGTTTATCAAATTTAACAATAAGAGATGAACTGAAAAAACAAATCCATATTACCCATTGGGTCAGGAAAAGTTTAATTTGATTTATTTGTTCCAGTTTCATGAAACACCAGTTGTGACAACATTGAGCAGCTAACAGCAAATTCATAGTTTCTCTTCATGATATATTTGGAATCATTTTTCTTTTTAACGAACACCCGTGTGTTTCTGAGACAGATAAAGCTCTTAAAACCAGATAACTGCATGTCAAATCTATTCTTTAGAATTCTAAATGTAATATAAAGTTCCCATCCAAAAGGCCATGTTGGTCTTTGACAAAAGCTTGAACTTCAATTAAGGTATGAAATTTCTTTGGAGTGTTAAATTCATTGATCCTTTCATTTAATATATGCAAGTTGTTACATACACAGAGTGATAGATAAATATGTCCCTGCAATATAAACACAAATGTTTTGTGTCAGTAAGATGTAAATCAAGAAAAGAAGGACTTTTATCAATCTTGTAACAACTGATGAAGCTTGTTGGATGAGAAGCAAAATATCCTCCTCTTCTTCCTCAAAAAAACAGTCCAATAGCCTTTTGAGGGGGAGAATCACTTTTAAGACAGCTATGATATATATATATGTAGTTCTGCACAGAATAGTTTTCCTTTCTTCTTCCTATCAGAAGCCACTTAGTTTGATGAGAAATTATTTCCAAGACAAAGAGCCTGTTGAAGAAGATTTTGCCATTAAATTCCCAGAGAAGATGTAGGGAAGTCATTCTTCCATGGAGCGTTTACGGCCTACTGTTATCACAGAGAAGAGCTGTCTTTGGGAATTGGGAAGAATTTTTCTTTCCCCTGGAGAAATGTAAAGAAATCATCCACTCAATTGTTTCTATAAATTTTTGGTAGCCTTTCTATAAAATTTGCCTGACCTACAGAATGAGAAAATGGCCCAGACTGTTGGCAGGATTGATCTTAAGTACTTTCATAGAACAAGCATCTTCATTTTTGAAGGACCTAGGGAAAATGAAAGAATCAAGAGAATGATAAGAATTACATTTGTGGAAACCTGAGCAAGATTTCAACCAAACACAAAATACTATACCCTAAAGGGCCTAAACCTATAGAAAAAGTTATATTATATATGGCTGCTTTTAGGCTGGATATAGGCATCTATGAAAAGACTGATGTAAAATAAACAGTATTGATTCCATTTGCTTGCTATTGAATATGTTGTATGTTTTTCTCAGTTTTCACAGTTACAAGATGCTTCATTCTGTAATCAGACAATTTCACTTCTTTTTCATAGCAGACTTAATCTGTTGGTCTCCTATGTTATTATAAGCTGGAAATAAAATCTTCTTAAGAAATTTCACTCTGAATTTCAGTTACTTTTTAATTATTTTTCACAATAAACCAGAACATCATTTTTTTTCCAAATGACTGTTATTGTGGCCCTTGATTGTTTTATATCCTGGTTTTTTATCCCTCCCACCTGAACCAGGAAAGCAAGTGCCAATCATTTTCCATTAAGTGGGTCAGTACTTGAAAACGTGTGATTTCCATTGATAGATCATTTGTATGTGACAAAAAAACCCCACACCTTTGACTCTTCTATGTGCTTAATGTTTTCCCATATGGTGTGTCCATTGTACAATAAAAAAGAAGGAAGGAAGGTAGATCACCCTTTTAGCTTTCTTCCTATCACTTGCAAGGGGAAACTGCTAGAACTCTTGTCAATTTCAGGCACTTTAAAAGAAGAAGAAGCTCCACCATGATTTTATTATATTTGTGAACTTGAGGAAAAAACAGTGAGCTTTCCTTGCACCCATTGAAGTGTCAGCCTTTTAGGAATAAATCAAGAGCATAAATATTAATATAACCTCTATTGTACAGGTCAGTAACAAAATCTTGCAAGTCTTAAATCACTTCCCCCACTCCCCTGCCTTTATTTTCCAGGGATCGGTGGACAGTGTCTTCTGAGATGCTTTTCATTCTACTGTTTCTTCTGTGAGCTGAGATGTCCATTATCACTCATGGTGGATACCATGGTTGAAGATAATGTCATGCATTCCTATTGTTGAACATGATTTGCAGTCTGTCCTCCCTCAGGGGCAAACAGGACATAAATAAAACTCCACTGATGATGGTCGGATTTCCTCACTTTTATTGTTGCTGTTTAATAAAGGGTTTTTTTAAAGGTACATACTGTACATTTTTAATAGTTTGGGTATATTTTTTAGCTTACATTGCAATACACATGAAAATCAGCTGGGTGACTTTGGCCTAGTCACTTTCTCTCAGCCCAACTCAACTCCAGAATTTTTGTTGTGGGGAAAATAGAAGAAGGTATGTTGGATATGTTTACCAAGTTGAGTTAGTTAAAAATAATAAAGGAGAATACAAACAAACAAACAAATCTGTTAGCAAGCTACTCGGAAGAATTTTGCATGTCTTTAACTAGACATTTCACAGTCTTTTGCCTAAAACCCATTGTATAACTAAACCTTCAATTTTGTCTCAAGCGGAGCTTATGTTATGTCTGATGTCAACTTTATAACTTTACAAAAGGAAAAAGAGGACAATTTTAATAGATTCTGATAGTATTAAATGAAATAGAGAAACTATAGAACTTTCATGAGCTTTTACCAATAGCTTATCTGCTGATTAGTTTAGGAAATTAATAAAATTATGTTATGAAAACATGAGTTGTTGGAAAATAAGTATAGGAATGATAATTTAGTTCATTCAACCAGCAATCATGGTAGTATTTTTCTTGCTTTATCCTGGAAACTAAGGTACATAATATTTTCTGTCGTCTCAAACTCTTTTCTCATCATTTTAGCATCTTTTAACTCTGCTAGGGCAGAGATGGCACAGCCTATCATTATAATGATAACCAGTTCCCTTGCAAGATCACTACTGTCTATAAAACTGGCTTTAAATGTGAAAGCTGGCAGATGGCAAATGACAGCAGATATAAAGGACATGGGAAGAAATTTCAGAAAACCCAATGGTTTCATAGGGTTGTCCTACAGAGGAAGAAAAGATTGTTTTATGGCTACTGGCATTCATTAGATTCTGAATTCACCAAACATAGGCTTAATGTAGTAGATAAAAGGTGGTTGCATGCTTTACTAAACTCTTATTTAAGTAATAAGAGGATTAATCTAGGGCACATTTACAAATATTTAAACCTTAAAACCAACAAATTCAGTGGTACACGACAAACTACTCCTAAAATTAAGGTCATATGGTATCTCTGGATACCTGCATAACTGGATAGAAGCATTCCTGTCAAACAGGCAACAAATGGTCAAAATTGGGAGTGTCTTATCAAATCCTGTACCTGTCAAAAGTGGTGTCCCCCAAGGCAGTGTTCTAGGACCAACTCTCTTCATACTTTATATTAATGACCTCTGTGATTATATTAAGAGCAACTGCATTCTTTTTGCTGATGATGTAAAGCTATTCAACACCACTGACAATGCTGCTACTCTTCAAAAAGATCTCGACTATGTATCCTAATGGTCAAACAAATGGCAACTTCAGATCTCAACGAGTAAATGCTCTGTCTTGCATATTGGCAAAAAAAATAAAAAAATAAAATACAAGCTGAATAGTCAAGTCCTTGTTGATGACACAAACTTTATCAAGGACCTTGGAGTACTCATCTCAAATACAACTACATAGCCAAAAAGGCATTAAGAATTGTTAACCTAATTCTGCGTAGCTTTTTCTCCGGTAATATCACTCTAATAACTAGAGCATATAAAACATTTGCTAGACCAATACTTGAATACACCTCATCAAACTGGAATCCACATCACATAATATCAGAAATCCATACAGGAAGGAAAATAAACGTCTCAAGGTAATGAGCAAATGAGACTTTATTCGCCCACACAATGCTCCAGATTCAGGCAATACCGAGTAACCATGAGGAAATTAAAATCAGCTCTGGCACGCCTCGCTGCCAGAGCTGTATTTATACATTAGTTAACAACTTAATGAGTTTATCCATCATCCAGTGAGCGCTACTGCATCACATCCGATCACCATGTAATACCCTATATACCGTGCTTTTATCCATCAATAACCCACCCCTATTTACCACATGTGTACACATCTCATATTCTCTCATTGGATTTACAGATATTTAGTGACTCATCACCCCTCTTGAGATCGTTAGTTCAACAGGCAGTATCTAAATCTCTTTGTCTACAACCCCCTGCAGGCTGTAACAGCTCAGCATGTGATGTCAGCATGGTTTGTTATCTCCGTTGAAACAGTCGACTCCCCCGGTCGGGTGATTAATAGCACTTCCCCCCTTGATAGCACAATGCGTGGTGTCATGGCTCCAGCACGTCCTGGAGACATGACAGGTGGCCCTTCTTACCAGGACTCCGCCTGCAACACAGTAAAAATATTATTATTAATTACAGTTATGTCAGTTACTTTAATTGCAACGTGGGTCCAGGTTTGTCGGGGTATGTACTATGGAAACGACGCACTAAACGATGTGCACATACATCTGATGCCTTCACCCAGGATGCTTCTGATAAAGGGTAGCCCTTCCAACGTACTAAATATTGGATACTATTCCTTCTTTTTCGTGAGTCGAAGATCCCAGTTATCTCAATGTAATCCGTATTGTGTTGGTAACCCTTTTTTATTTCAGGTACTTCAACTTGGGAGTCAATGGGTTTTAATAAACTGACATGAAACACTGGGTGTATATGGCCCAACAATGATGGTAATTTCAATTCTACTGTGACAGGATTGATTATTTTTGTTATCGGGAATGGACCCAGATATTTGGGCCCTAATTTCTTACTGTTCAATTTCAACTTGATATATTTTGTTGACAGGTATACTCTATCTCCAACCTGGAAAGGTTTATGATCTTGCCGCTTCCTGTCTGCATATACTTTATAGTCCATTGCTGTTTTATCCAGAGCTTTTCTCACATGTATCCAACTAGCTTGTACTCATTGTGCCCACTGTTGAACACTGATTGGGTCATTGGGGTAGTTATTCAAATCTGGTAATGGACTAAACTCCATGCCATTAGCTACGTAGAATGGACTATATCCCGTACTACTGTGTACGCAACTTCTGCAAACGGTAACAACTCCACCCATTCTTGTTGTTGATAAGATATGTAAGATCTTAAATATCTCTCCACCATGGCATTTTCTTTTTCTGTGGCACCATTTGTGCTTGGATGATAGGCTGAACTTAATCCCTGGGATGATCCCAACAAGCGGAGGAATGCTTTCCAGAAGTGAGCAGTAAACTGTACTCCTCTATCAGAGATCACTCATTGAGGGATTCCATGTAATCTATAGACATGTTGTATGAACATATTAGCTAGCGATTTAGCCGATGGTAGCCCTTTACACGGTACAAAATGTGCCTGTTTCGAGAATAAGTCGATGATCGTCCATATATACACCGTGTATATATCCACATATGTACACCGCCCCGACTTCGCAAAACCAAGGAAACTGCAATTGTTTATGGGTTTGTGGGGTTTCCCAATCCAAGACAGTGGTGACTTTGTTTGGATCCATTTCCACACCATTATGGGAAATTCTATATCCAAGATAGTCCAATTTACTGCAATGAAAATCACATTTTGACAATTTCACATACAATTTAGCATCTAGCAACTTTCTCAAGACACTTTGTACTAATTGTACATGTTCATCCAAAGTCTATGTGTAAATTAGGAAGTCATCTAAATATACTAGTACTCCACGATATAAATGTTCATGCAGCACCTAATTAATCAACTGCATGAATACTGCGGGAGCACCTTGGATTTACAGATATACAGATTTACAGACCCATCACCCCTCTTGAGATCGTTAGTTCAACAGGCAGTATCTAAATCTCTTTGTCTGCAACCCCCTACAGGCTGTAATAGCTCAGCGTGTGATGTCAGCATGGTTTGTTATCTCCGTTGAAACAGCTGACTCCCCCGGTCGGGTGATTAACAGTACTTCCCCCCTCGATAGCACAATGCATGGTGTCACGGCTCCAGCACATCCTGGAAACATGACAGTCCAGAAATATTTTACGAGAAGAGTCCTCCACTCCTCTACTCATACCTTATGCCACCAGACTTGAAATTTTAGACCTAGACAACCTAGAACTATGCCGCCTTCGGTTTGATCTAAGTATAGTACATAAAATTATATATTGCAATGTCCTACCTATCAATGAATACTTCAGTTTTAACCAAAACAATACAAGAGCACAAAATAGATATAAACTAAAGATAAACCACACCAAACTTGATTGCAGGAAATACGACTTCAGCAACAGAGTAGTCAATGTCTGGAATACTCTACCTGACTCTGTGGTTTCTTCCCCAAACCCCAAAATCTTCAACATTAGATTGTGTACTATTGACCTCATCCCTTTCCTAAGAGGTCTGTAGGGGGCATGCATAAGCGGACCAAAACGTGCCTACCGTCCCTGTCCTATTGTTTCTTTTTTTCCTTAGTCGTATCCATTTCATGTATTTATAACCATGTTTATACTTATACCTGTTATCTAATAATTGTTTGACAAAATAAATAAAATAAAAATAAATAAATTCAAACATAGGAAACTATAACTAAATGCACAAAGAGGTCATTTTTTCAGGTGGGAAAGACTTATTCTTGCTGCAATATATACCTACAAATGTTATTTATTCTACATAGTTATGTGTGTGTTTTTCAAAAAAAAGTTATGAATTTGACTTATGTTGATTACATGATCACAAGTAATTTAAATCTACTTTAAGATATAATTCTCCTGTTTCACTTAAATGCATCAAAGATTGTTCTTAAAGCCATTGTCAAAGCATCCAAATGCTTTTTTGTATGACACATCTCCAAATATTTGTTCTTTTTTCTTTTTGGGAAAAAAATCTGAAATATATAGTGGTGTGCAGTTTTTTTAATTTGGATGCTAGTAAGCTCCATATCTGCGGATCATGTTGATGCTGCTTTGCTTCCATAGAACTGCAGAGATTTATTTAATATCCCTACCTGATACTGAGAGCGTATGCACCAAGACAAATTTCTTGTGTGTCCAACCATACTTGGCCAATAAAGAATTCTATTCTATTCTGATACCTCCCTATTTTATCTCTAGATCAAGTGGGTCTAGAGCAGTGGTGTCAAACTCAGTTACATTGAGGGATGTATCAGGGTTGTGTTTCACCTCGGGATGTGTGTGTATGTAGCTGGGGGGGGCATAGCCAGCTCAACGTCACTCATGTCAGGGGATGACTGTGGTGGCCCAAGTGCTCTGCTAGCAAAAATGGAGCTTGGGGGTGGCATGTGGAACACTCCCAAGCTCCATTATTGCTGGCAGAGACTGGGGGTCAGTCCTTCGTTGTTTCTGGAGTGGCTTCACAGGCCAGATTTAAGCACCCTGCAGGCCGGATTTGGCCTGTGGGCCTTGAGTTAGACACCCTTGGTCTAGAGCTATATTTAATCATGGTGCTTTCATAACACACACACACGCACGCACGCATGCATGCATGCATGCATACATACTGTACTTTCTTTTGGCAAACATAAACATCAGATATAAAAACATCAGGGTAGATGAACAGCAGATGTCACATACTTATGTGTATTTAATAAACATACACATGCACACCAGAATATGTACACACAAATATTCCTGTATCAATTCTTCATCTTGACCTTTGGTGCTGTTGTTTTAATGTAATTCTCCCATTTGATTCAAATATCCTTTTGACAAATATTAGAAAAGAAAAACTACTATTTTATTTTACTTTGTTAAATAAAATGATTTCTACAGCAGGGCTATTCATAAAGAGTAGGCAAAAAAAGTCAAGTTGAAATATGTTATCAAAGAAAAGCTACTGTTTTATTTTACATGGTTAAATAATTTAATTTCTATAGTAGTATTTTCCTAATAGCTAACTTAAACTTTCACTACTTTTTAAACCCATCTCTTTTATTTTTTTGTTGATATTACTTTACATATAAACTATTTCTCAGCCTTCTCTTTTTAATTTTCTTTGATTTCACAACACTTTTAAAAAGTTTAAGGATTAGACTCTATTTTATTCTTTCAAAAACTGATAATTTTCTTATGTTTTATGTAATGTGTAAATATAATTCATATTCTGTGCCCTTTTCACAGATCAGTAAATGCCCAAAATGCTTAAGGATATACTAGAAATATTGAAAATAAATAAGCAAATAAGTAAAAAAGTAAATAATATTGAATATATTGATTACACCATAACAGTTCGTTAATACATTATAACTAAAATTATTTATTCATTAGAAGAGGGCATAGAAACTTATCCTAATGTTATGGGGTCAGATTGTCTGTCTTCCAAATGCCTACATATTGAACTCATATGTCAGGTAAGAAGCTTACAGCTGCTCCAATGTAGTTTTTCTGGTTCAATCATTGATAGTCAATAGGGACATACTGTGATCGCTCTCCTTGTCATATTTATGAAAGCCTTTCATATAAGTACTGACAGCTAAAGCCAGCAAGAATCTAAGACCAGATAAAACTATTATCAATACATATGGCAGATGTATCCAAAGCTGAGAAACAGGCAGCAAATAAGCAGGGAGAGAAACAGATGCAAGACTCTTGGCTAGATCGCTTGGTTTCACAGTAACTAATCTTTGTTGTCATTTTTTATTCAAGGGATTGAAAAAGTAGAAAGCAAGATTCTATTTTTGTGAAGGGTGTTTTTTTTTTAACCAAGGAAAGGAAAATAGTAGAAGCATATTATCAGCTCTGCCCTCTACATATATAAGTAATTCATCTTCCATTTTGTTTCTCTTCCCTACCTTCCAGTCATGCCCCACCCATTGGATGATCTACTAGAGTACTACTTTCTATGGGAAGGTTTAAGGGGATCACAGTTTATGTAGCTCCATTGGCCTCAGAAAATGGATTACCCCATTCCTTACATGTCCCTCCTTCCATGTGTTTCACCCACAGGACCTTACCTGCTGCCATTGTCAGTCTCCTGCATCTGCTCTGTTCAATCCGTATGCAGGCTGTATAGCTGTATAGTCCTGCTTCCTGCTCTAGAGCCATGAGATTAAGTAGATACCAGAAGAGATCCAACTAAGATAAATAAGTGTTGATGACAATAGTTGCTTCTGAGATTCAAAAGAGGAAGGGCTTTTTGTTTTGCCAGGCAGCTGTCACCAAAGGGTACAAAAAAGAAATGTGTGCCAGACCGTATCTCCATGATCCATGTGCCTGCCCAGCAAACAAGATCCTGTCCGATAGCTCATTTGGAATTATGCTGGATGATCCAGGTTTTTTTTTTTTAGTCCACCCCCCAATCCTCTTTGACCCTTCTGTCGGGCTAATAGTTTATCTATCTTTCATCAGCTATGGTTCTGGGATGTGCATTGAAGACTATGACAATGAGATATGGACTACAAAGAGATATAGAAAATTACCTTCATTTACCTACCTAATAGCAAGCCAGTTTGATATAATGGTTAAGGCACCAGGCTAGAAATTGGGAGAGCATAAATCCTGACTCAGGCAAAAGACAGCTGAGTGACTTTGGTTTGGACCAGTCACTCTCTCTCAACCCTCCTGAAACACATCTGAACAATCTTACCAAGAAAACTTCAGAAACTTATGCAAGTAGTCACCAGAAGTGAACACTGACTTGGAGGCAAAAAACAAAATTAATTAATTAATTAATTAATTAATTAATTAATTAATTAATTAATTAATTAATTATTATTTATTTATTTATTTATTTAATAAAATAATAAATAAAAAACAAAAACAAATCCAGCCCAACCCAACTAAACATAACCACACATATCCCTCCAAAAATCTAATGGGATGTTTGCAATTCAGATCCAGTAACCCTAATATTTAAAAAGTGTCCTAAATCTGGTGTGTGTATAAATTGGAGGAAAGAGAGTGGATAAGGCAGTTGTAATATCAGAGAAAAGCGTTTAAATGAAATGTAAACAAAAATGGCCTAAGATATCTTGTTGATTGCCCAGCTGATCCAAGACCCAAGACAGAACACTTAATTTAAATGAGAAAGGTCAAAAGAACATGTTTATAACAAAAGAGAGAAAGGATAGCCATTGTGCATTCTGCTCCAATGTTACCACAATGTGCAGATAAGCATCAAGAAAAGGATGCCAGACAAAAGGAGACTGCTTGACAGTGCCAGAAAAGGGCACAAAACACACACATCTAACATTGTTTTCCACTGTTGTTGCTGTTTCTAGATGGAAATAGATTTAATTGCAATAAATAAATGCATATTCAAATAAACAAATTTCTTATTGCTGTGTTTCCTTTCTTTATGTCATATTGGTCATTCTGCTCCTTTCTTAGGATATGTTAACACCTGAAGCAGGAGAGATAGATGGGGGAAGTGGATATTATTTAAGGGGGCAAAGAGAGGGATCAATCGAAAATGTACATTTGGATTTTAAAAACAAGTTTTCGAGGAAGTTCCTCACCAAAAACTCTTGAGTAAGTTTAGAAGTCAGAGATTAAGAAGGCAGGTCCCCCCATGATAGTTATCTGGATAAGAGACAGGAAAATGGATATTGAGATATTACTTCCAGATCTAAGAAAGATCTTGTGGTGATGGA
The DNA here is from genome assembly GCA_023653725.1 of Bungarus multicinctus. NCBI lineage: Eukaryota > Metazoa > Chordata > Lepidosauria > Squamata > Elapidae > Bungarus > Bungarus multicinctus. The sequence goes on along the minus strand of CM042836.1, from coordinate 63,847,401 downwards.
TTTTTGTTCTGTTTTCTTTGTGCAGCTGAAACAGGCAATTGCTACCATAATTTTGTAGAGGGGTAGAAGACAGAAGGCAAAGAAAATAGCATTCCAGAAATAAAAGTAGTTTTTCTCTGCTTAGGGAAGTGTGTCTCTTTTTGAAGCAAAAATTGATACACACACACACACACAAAAAAAAAACCCTATTATTTTGTATCCAATAGGTTTCTTCTACAAACAACTTTAAATTGTTGCTCTGGTTCTTTGTAATATCTCATTTTACAGGAATCATGTGCTGTGGCAATATGAAGGGTTCCAAACTTGGCATTTCACTGGGTTCCCAAATTCCTTGAAACTGAATTATCTTCATTCAAGTATCTTCATTCTACACTTTGATTTTGGATACAGCATTGCATTAAGTCTGGTAACTTTGACTATAACATTTCCTTTGCAATGTAGAAACTGAATTTCATGTCTTTCTGTCACTTTTTGGCAGGTACTTGGTGCAGAACAATGAATAGAACAAAATTACTCTGACAGATAAAAATAAATAAAGTGAAAAAGATAGACTGGTGTGCTTCTGTTATTTCCAAGATTTGTCAGAGACCAATCCCTTTCCTCTCCCCACTCTGTCTCCCTCCCTCCCCTCTCTCTCATTTGGATTACAGCTCCCATCATCATTCTCAGGATCCCAGTTAAATGTGTTCCTCTACAACAATTAACAACCACAATCACTTTCTTAGTGCTATCTTCAATGAATGGTCATTACGTAAGGACTACCTGCAGAGAAACATTTCCCACAAAGTTCAGCAAGCTCAACTTCAAAGTGTTCCAATCCAGAACAGGGGGCACAAGAGTGGTCAAGCCAAGTCCAAGGGTCCAAACATTGTAGAAGGTTTGTCAGCCAATCCAGAGGCTAAGTCACAAGATTTCAAATTGGGAGTCAAGGCATATGGAGAATGGGTATTGAAGCGTTGTTGCCCATGGAGGGGCTTGAGTTCACTGATCTTCTTAAACAGAAGCAGTCCCAGTCTTGTTCATTTGGAAAGGCAAAGGGGTATTTTTTGTTTTGGTATGGTTTTGGTTTTTGGTCTGCTCTGCTGTCTTTGCCACACAATGAGCTCTTGCACTGGGAAGGGATGGCCACTAGACTTGCCATCTACAGGGACAGCCTTATTTTCTAGGCTTGAAGCTCCTCAGGCAGCATGTCCCAAAGGTGCATTTTCAGGAGGCAACTGGTTTTTCTTGTTTTTTCTTTTGAAGACATTTCATTTCTCATCCAAGAAGCTTCTTCAGCTCTGACAGGACAGTGGGGAATGGAAAGATTTATATTCCTTGTAGACAGTTGGTAATCTTCTTTTAGTGAGTCATTGAAGTATTTGGAAAAGAAAAATGAAAAAAAACAACAAGAAAGTCCAGTTGTCTCCTGAAAAAGTACTTTTGGGACAACCATGACCTGGATGACTGAGAGTCTCTACTGATCCTCAGGCAACAGTTTATCCAACAACTGGATGTTCCTTGTTGGTCCCTTATCTGAGTCTAGGCTGCCCTAACTGAGGACTTTTGAGTAGCCTAGGATGTGGGGTCTAGTTCCTAGGTTTCAAGTCTCTCTCATACTTTTCATACTTTTTCCTTCGGACAATTCTCTTTTGTTGAAGCTTCCAAGTTCACAAATAAGAAGCAACTCAAATCCTAGAATTAAGAGCTTATATTGAAGTAGAGATGTTATTGATGTTGAGATGCTATTAAGTCAATTCCTCTCTACAAGTGTCTATGGGTATCTCTCACAGGAGAACCAGAAAAGGAGATGATGAATGCTGAATCTCAAAATTAAGCATTTATTTTCTTACATACTGTATAAAATAGACACATCTTTAATCCCAAACAGCCAAAACCTAAGATGCAGAAAGCAGCATAGCATGGAGGCATATGAATCTGCTAGATGCAAATGGGAGAAAAACAAAACACTTAGAAGTACTTTTCCAGGTTATATTTGAGCACAAATTGATTCTGTATAAGCAGTAAGCTGAAGTACATATTTACTTAATTTTGTCTTCTTTCAGAAGATTGGGCATTTCCAAAGTTGTTGCTGTAATTATTATTATTACTAGTTTGTTTGTATGCTTTTACTTGGTACACATTAAGCAATGGGACAGAAAGGAAGGGTATATTGTTCATTTGTTTACAAATGATGTAACAAAACTCAGAACTATTTGCTAATATAAAATAAGGGAGAAAAAGCATGCAGAAAATGGTTTCTTGATTTTTCCTTTATTAGCAGTGGCCCCCAAAAGCCACTATTTATTTATCTGTTTCTGTGTGTATCTATGTGTTTCTGATCCCCTTGTATTTTGTTTGCATGCCCTTGGGATATGGGCAAATTGTATGTGCCCCTATCTGGGTCACATGACCAGGAGGGAAGGGCTTAGAACAGAGAAATGCCCAGCATTCTGAATTGCTGTTCAATGGCTTTTTCATAGGTTGTATTAGATAATATCCTTTTATAATCTTTCTCAACCCAGATCTGATCTAGTTTCAAATGCAATCCTTCTTTTGCTAGCTACTGGTCCCATTCTGTTCAGTGCTGAGAGAGTTATCATGCTGACAGTATCCTGAGTTCCCTTACATAATTTCTTTCTAGATTTCTTTTGGATTGGATAGGATTAACATAGGATTCATATTAATAAGCACTAGGCTTAACCAAGTCAAGCAGAACTGGAAACAATAATTGAAGCTCACAAGAAATTCGAGAATTTAGAGTAAGTAATATTTATTGAAAAAAACTAGGAAAAAAGCTAAAATCCATATGATTTAAGCAAAAGCTGGAATTCATTCCTACCCTATGTAATAGAATATTGGACCTCTTCTTTTCAGCAGGTTGGGCCATTTCTATATGTCCTTTGCTTTTGCAATGAATAGATTTGTTTTTATTTTCTTTGTTTCTTTACTGTCTGAGAATTCAACCTAACTAAGATAAAGAAAAAGGTTTCCCCTGTCCAGTCGTGGCCAGCATAGCAATATGCCAAGGTGCAGACAACTCTGTTCCCTCCAAAGTGGTACCTATTTATCTACTTGTATTTGCATAGTTTCAAACTGCTAGGTGGGCAGGAGCTAACTGCTAACTCATAATAAGCAGAAATCCCCCCAAGTAACATTTGAAAATGGTGAACTGATTTTGTCTCCATAGGAATAGTCTTGTTAAATCAGAAAAAGGGAACCTCTAACTAGTGTGCCTAATTCAATAAGGTCCTGCATATAGATCCTTCCTCTTGCCTAACACTTTTCCTCCTATCTTTCACCTCCATTCATCGTCACTGAGCATCTATATCTATATCTTTATTAGTATTTTAGCTGGAAAGCTTGGATTCGCATCTCTGACTGAAGGGCCAATAAGTACAGTACACTTCCTTAAAAGGGGAAACTGTGGGATAGAAAATATCACTAGGAGAAGCTCCTTCAAATGTTGCTATTTTGTCTGCCTAATGTATCATCCAGTTAGAAAAACAAGGGGCAATCAGATGGATAGGGTGATGCTTAAAGGAATTGTAAGTGCACTGCTTGAAAGTATAACTCTGTCTTGATGTGTTTGCCCTTTTTTCACAAGGTAAAGATATTTCAGTTGATATTTAAAAACAGCAGGGCTGATTGCTGTTTCAGAGTCACTCTAATTCCAAATATGCTATAATATATAACACACATATACATATACATAAAGCCCAGACTTCACAGTGCTTTACAGCCCTCTCTAAGTGGTTTACAGAGCCAGCCTATTGCCCACAACAATCTGGGTCCTCATTTTACTGACCTCAGAAGGATGGAAGGCTGAGTCAATTTTGTGCTGCTCAGAATTGAAGTCTTGGAGTAAACCCTGCAGTACTGCATTCTAACCACTGTGCCTCTCTCTTTAATGTATTTTAATTAATGGTTTTATTTACCTAAATGAAGGGAGGCAATGTTTGAAACCAATATACTTAGGTCTGGGGTGTTTTCAGTTTTTAAATAGCACGCCTATGTTTTCTTTCTTTTTTTAATGTTCTTTGCAAGGTTTTATTAAACTTCAGTTTCGGCAGCTATGGTACAAAAATGCCCTATCCTATTAAGTTGATTTGTGCCATTTTTTTTTTAATTTTATGGATGGGGGAAAGTCCTGTGTTATCAGTCTGATACTTCTTTTTTACTTTCCCTCTATTTTCTTTGGACACATCAAGGGGAAAAGGTATGTTTCTATGAACAAGGATTTTGTTAAGGATAATTCATGTATTTTGGGGATCATGTTGCTTTTTCCATCTTTTTTTCCAAGGAGGTATGATTGATATTTTGGGATATGTAATAAAAAATAAAATAATGGATGAAAGGATTGATGATGATATAATAACATCTTGTTAATTTCCAATGTAAAAATGGAAGGAACCTTCCATTGTTGGGAAGGAACCTTCACAACACTGAAAACAGTGTGGCTTCTTCTTTTGTTTTATAGTTTGTTTGTTTTTTTTAAAAAAAAGACAAATATTAATAAACACAAACGTAAAACATCAACATAAAACCATTTTCCAAAATACAGTGTGTCGGTTGGTACATTTCTTTCGTGCAATGTCACAATATCAACGGTCTTCCCTTCCAAACGTACATTCATATTACATAGGTCAACTATACATATTATATTATGCTATATTGTGTTGTTATTGTATCGTTGTTAGACCCAACTAAAAATGTATATATTTCTTATTGAGCAAATCTCTATTTTAACAAACCTGGGATCATACAATTCATTTCCTTATATTCAATTATGTAACATAATTATATCATATTATCTTACATATTATACTATTCCTTTCCATAACATAGCTTACTTTTCTATTTTATTATCTAGCCATTGATAAAATAAATCCCAAATTTTATAATATTCTTTATCTTCTTGCTTTCTGATTGCTAATGTCAATTTACTCACTTCTGCACATTTCATCATTTTCTTAATCACCTCTTCCTCTATTGGAATTTTTTCACTCTTCCAATTTCTAGCAAATTACAATTCTAGCTGCCATTAACACATTTATAATCAAATACATCAATTCTCTACTGTATCCTTCAGGCAAGATACCCAATAAAAATATCTCTGGTTTCAAGTCTATATGCTGTTTTATCATTTTTTCAAGCCATGTATGAATCTTAGTCCAATATCTCTTAGCTTCCACATATGTCCACCACATATGATAATATGATCCAAGTATCTGATGACACTTCCAACATCTCTCCAATTTGTTCTTGAATATCCCGCAAATCCCTGATGTTACAATGGAGCTAGCGGACTGGATCTTGCACTGTCAAGATCGCAATATAGCCTCCGGTAAGAGAAGGGGAGGGGGCTTAATTATTTATGTATGTAAAGACTGGTGCACAAACAGCAAAATAACAAACAGCCATTGCTCACCAGATTTAGAGGCCATGACTGTTCAGTGTAGACCGTTTTATCTGCCACGGGAACTAACAGTAGTTACCATCACTGCTGTATATTTACCTCTGGATGCTAATGTTAGCATGGCACTCAGTCACCTTCAAGACATAATTACCATGCAACAGAGAGTTCATCCAAAGGCATTCACATCATTGCTGGAGATTTCAACAGAGCAAGCCTAAAAACTGTGCTCCCCAAACTTTACCAACATGTTAAGTGCCCAACCCAGGGAAAAAACACACTTGATCATGTGTACTCAAATATCAAGCATGCTTATAGAGCAAAACCTCTTCCCACTTAGGACAATCAGACCATTTCACCCTGCTTTTACTACTAGCCTACACTTCCCTTAGGAAGAGAACAAAACCTAGCAGTCAAACTATTAGTTGCTTGCCTGAAAATGCCCTCTCCCAGCTTCAGGACTGTTTTGCCCGCACAGATTGGAGCATCTTTAAACAACAGGACTTTGAGACTGTGCTTTTCTACATGAAGACCTGTGTAGAAAATGTCACTGTAGACAAACGCATACAGACCTTCCCAAACAGGAAACCCTGGATGACCAACGAAGTCCAGGTTCTGATCAGGGCCCATGACCTGGCTTTTAGAGCAGGTGACATCTTACAGTACAGCACTGCCAGAGCTGAGTTGAGAAGGGGCATCAAACATGCTAATGAGATGTACAGGAGGAAGGTCGAGGGCCACTTTACTGACAGTAACCCACGGAAGATGTGGAGTGGGATACAGGCCCTGACCAACTATAAAGGCCAGGGCCCAACAAACAGCGAGAGCAGCAGCACTCTGGCAGAGGAACTAAACAGCTTTTTAGCATGCTTTGAGACCATCAAGAACCTGGACATACTGCCCCATGAGGACCATGACTCTGCACCTCTCTCTCTTCAGGTGCATGAGGTGAGAAAAACACTGAGAGTAGTAAATTCCAGGAAAGCTGCAAGGCCTGATGGCATTCCTAGTGCAGTAGTTAAAGCATGTGCTGACCAATTGGCAGAAATACTTACAGAGCTGTTCAATCTATCTTTAACACATGCCATCATCCCACAATGCCTGAAGGCTGCAACCATCATCCCCATTCCCAAAAAAACAAATATAAACACTCTCAATGACTATAGGCCCATAGCATTAACAAGTTCCATCATGAAGGTTTTTGAGTAACTAGTCTCACAGCACATCAGAGACTGCCTCCCACCCTCCTTTGATCTACATCAGTTTGCTTATAGAGAAAACCGATCTACAGAGGATGCTGTGGCCATCACACTTCATAGAGCGCTGAGTCATTTGGAGAACAAACAAAGCTATGTGAGGATGCTCTTTGTGGACTATAGCTCTGCATTTAACACTATCATCCTAGATATACTAGTAATCAAACTGTATAATCTGCAGGTCCCCACCCCTATGTGCTTCTGGATTAAGAACTTTTTGACAAACAGATCACAGTCTGTTAGACTTGGCCCCCACCTTTCTTCCACAATTACACTCAGTACTGGTTCCCCCCAGGGTTGTGTCTTGAGCCCCCTGTTATATGTCTTGTACACCTTTGACTGCTCACCAAGCCATGCAATAAACACCATCATAAAGTTTGTGGATGATATGACCGTGATTGGTCTCATCTCCAGAGAGGATGAGATGGCATATAGGGCAGAAGTAGAGAACCTGTCTGTCTGGTGTTCACAGAACAATTTGTCTTTGAATGTCCATAAAACCAATGAACTGATTATGGACTTCAGGAAACATGGATAGGACCATGCCCCACTCATAATCAATGGAGAATAAGTGGAAACTGTCTCTATGATCAGATTCCTTGGCATTCATATCTCAGCTGATATCTCCTGGTTTCCTAACACCAAGGCCATAGTGAAGAAGGCTCAGCAGCAGCTGCACTTCCTGTGGGTCCTCAGGAAAAACTATCTGAAAAAGAAGCTGTTTCTGGCTTTTTATAAAGCCTCTGTGGAGAGCATTCTGACATACTGTCTGGGTGTGTGGTATGCAGGTTCCTCAGCTAAGGACAGAAAAACTGTATACAGAGGGTGATAAACATAGCTCAAAAGATCATTGGTTGCCCTCTGCCCTCCCTGGAAGACTTAGCCAGGTCCCGCTGCTAAAGCAGAATCAAGGCCATCATAGGAGATTCCTCACACCCTGGCAATTATCTTTTTGACCTGCTGCTGTCTGGATGGCGCTTTAGGTCAATAAAATCCCACATCACTAGACTAACAAATAGTTTCTTTCCCTGGGCCATCTGTACTGCAAATAAATATAAGTTACTACCTTATTAAGATGTATAAAGATGTGAAACCGCAATACCTCATTCAGATGTATAATAACATATTACAGTACAATCCATCTCTTGTGTATTACACTTGACAAGCATCACAGTCAGTGTTGGATGTATATTTTGTGTATATTCATAGATATTGTACCCTCAAATTGCAAATGGAGACGTGGGTACTCTATTTTTCTTATTTTTATCTTTAAGGTTTCATTGTATTGCAAACAGTTGCTTGGGTGCATCCACAGTTTCATTGTACTTGTACAATGACAGTAAAGTTCTTCTATTCTATTCATGCTGGAGGTAAATGCCACCTGTAAAACATCTTATACAAATTATCTTTATATGCTACCGACATTGTCAGTTTATAATTTCGAGACCATAGTTTTTGCCATTTATCTAAATCTATCCCATGTCCAATATTCCTCCCCCAAGCAATCATTGTTTCTTTAACTTCTTCTTCCTCCAATTTAATTCCAAGTAAGTAACCATAAAATTTTTTAATCACTTTCTCATCAGTACCTGTTAAAATTTCATCCAGTTCTGTAAGTTATATTATAAAATCCCTCTGCTTTATAATCTTTGTCATACCTAGAATGTATTTGCATATATGTATACCAATTCATCTTAATTTCTTGCTCCTCTAGTTCTTGTTTAGATTTGAGTTCACCCTTTTCATTTAAAATTTCACCATATCTAACCGTATGTTCCATTCTATAAACAACTGGGTATGCAAATGCTTCTGTAGTTGACAACCAGACTGGAATTTTCATATAACGTTGTTTTCTTATTTTTTCCCCATATCAACAATAAAGAATCTCGTATATAATGTCTCTTGAAATAGCCATAAGTTTTACTTTCTTTATACTATAAAAAAGCATGCCATCCCAGTAATAGATAATGACCTTCTAATGTTAATAATCTAACATTCCTTAACAAAACCCATTCTTTGACCCATATCAATGCCGCCACCTGATAATATAATTCCCAATTAGGTAAACCAAATCATGCTCTTATTCTAGCATCTTGTAACAACCTAAGTTTAATTGTTGCCTTTTTCCCCTGCCATATGTATTTCAATATTATTTTATTTAAATCCATAAAAAAATATTTCCCTGATTTAATTGGAATAGGCTGGAACAGATATAGTATCCTTGGTAATATATCCATCTTAATTGTAGATATTCTGCCTGTCAAAGATAATTGTAGATTCTGCCAATTTTTTAGATCTATTGCAATCTGTTTTTTAAGTTTAACATAATTGTCTTCTTTCAAAGTTCCACATCTTGCAATTAAATATATTCCTAGGTTTTTTACTTTGTTTATAATCTGAATGTTCAGTCCTTCTACCAAAACAGCATTTTGTTTTCCTGTCATATTCTTAATTAATATCTTGGTTTTATCCTTATTTATTTTCAATCCTGCCACCTGTCCATATTATTCAATTTTTTCGAACAATTTAGGCGTTGATTTCAATGGTTCCTCCAATATAAAAACCAAGTCATCCGCAAAGGCTTGTAGCTTGTATTCCTCCTTTTTTATTTTCATTCCCTTTATTTCCCGATTGTCTCTAATATTTCTATTTTTAATACCTCCAAAGTCAATTCAAACAATAATGGCAATAAAGGACATCCTTGTCTAGTTCTTTTTTCAATATTAATATTTTTCATCAAATCTCCACTAATCATCACTTTAGCAGATTGTTTTTGATATATTGCCTCAACTATTTTTATAAATCGTTCTCCAAAGCCCATCTGACTCATTTGTAATATCATAAACTTCCAGTTTACATTATCAAAAGCTTTTTGTGCATCTAAGGCCATTTGCTTCTCTGAGTGAGTTTCATAACATTGCAGAGTGTCCAAAATTATTCTTATGTTGTCTTTAATCTGTCTCTTAGGCAGAAATCCATTTTGATCAACATGTATAAAGTTATTCAGGTATCATTTAAGTCTTTCTGCTATTACTGAAGCAAAATTTTTTTAATCTGCATTTAACAGAGAAATAGGTCTATAATTTTTAATCTGTTGTAAATCAGTGTTCTCTTTTGGTATCAAAGTAATACATGCTTCTGTCCATGAGTCAGGTATTTTAGCCTTCAATAAAACTTCATTCATCACTTCAAGCATTATATTACTCAATGGTTTCTTATAAAATTCAGCTGGGAGACCATCCAGGCCCGGAGCCTTTACAATATTTTGTCTATTTAAAGCTTCTGTCAGTTCCATCTTTGTTATTTTCCCTTCTAGCATTATCTTAATATCTTCAGCTATTTGAGGTAACTCTGCTTCTTGTAAATATTATTTAACTTTTTCTTCTTCAATATTCTCTTGCTTCTACAATGTCTCATAATACTTCTGTATTATCTCTTTCTTTCCCTCATTTCCATTGTGACTCACACCTTGATCATCAATCAGCTGTATTATCTTTTTTGCTTCTCTCTCTTTGTATGCCTATCATCTACCAGTTTTCAAAGAAATTTTGTTTGGCACTTCTAATTTTTTGAGCTAATTCTTCTTAAAATAGCGTGGCTTCTTAAGGAATAGATTTATTGAACTTAATGTAATTCTTAAAACAACCTGGTAGGAGGATGAAAAAATGTTTATTGTATTTATTTAAAAGATTTATGTGGCTGACCTTTTTATACAATGTATTCCTGGATGGCTAACAACAATCATTTAATATAAATCTACTAAAAGCTTCAAACAAACTCCCTACAAAATTAAAAACCATCACATTTTAACTAATGTAGCATAATAATCTTATGCCAGCTGCACATGAATTGGTTAAACTCACATCTTACATAGCTGCAAGGGTTGAGGGAGAGACACGTATCTTCATGGAATTCTGGAAGGCCATCGGGGTTGTTATGACAGGAAGAGCAGAGTGAGGAACCAGAATGCATTATCATTGACTAAGACGCATGCGTCAGCAGTTACTAGGAGCCAGAATGCATTATCATTGGCTGAGAAGGCTGACAGCGACCAATATAAAAGGAGCTGTCCGCGCGCATCAGCCATTGCTAGCTAATTCCCTCTCTTGCTGTCAGTTGTAAAAAAACATTCCGCTGTTTAGCAGCAAACCGTTTACTTAAAAGCTATTTCAAGTTAATAAAAATAAATTACCAAGATTGTTAACGTCGTCTTTTATCTACAAAACTGGTGACGAGGACGGGATCGTCCAGTGAAGGCATACAAGACCACAGAGGGAGGAAACAGAACAGAAGTTAAATTAAGCAAGCTGACCAGATGTCTTCTGCTCCATCGTTCCCGTGTTTCCATCCAACAACAGAGACATGGTATTCTTATATTAATAGATTTGAGTGTTTTTTAGATGCTGCTGACTTGGCAGACATTTCAAATCACAGAAAAAAAGCTTACTTCCTAAGTTTCTGTGGAGCAGCTGTATTCGATACTGCCACTGCTTTATTGGCACCACAATCTGTGAGAGAAGTTTCCTGGGTAGCCCTCCAGGAAATCCTTAGTAATCATTATGCCCCAAAGCCGTCCCGTATAGCGAGGCGACACGTTTTTAGGTGGTGAGCACAAGCAGAAGGAGAGAGCATTAGCATGTTATGGCTGCACTAAGAACTGCAGCATTACAATGGGGTTTCAAGGAGCTTGATGACATGCTACTTGATCAGTTAGTTTGTGGAGTGAGAGACCTCAGACTCCAAAGACATCTATTGGCAAAGAGTGATCTCACATTAAAAATGCCCGTAGAAGAGGCTCAAGCTGCAGAGATGTCCAACCTCTCTGTGGCTGAAATCCAAGGCACGACTATCAACCCAATAACCAAGCCAAGTGCCACTGTACATTTTGAAGAATTTACCCCTAATGAGTTATTAGATTATGGGGAAGATGTTAATCGCGTCACTAATCGTCCAATATTACAACAACAAAAAAGCTGGAATCCCGGAAACAAACTTCAACAGTTTCCTACAGCACAAGTAATTTGTTTAAATTGCGGGGGTAATCATTTAAGACATACCTGTCATTTTAGAAAAGCTATTTGTTTAAACTGCCAACATAAGGGCCATATAGCTAGAGTTCGCAAAGCTGGAAAAAAACCATCACCATTGCAACAACCAAATAGATACCAAAAACAAAGGGATGAATGTTTTACTGTTACTAGAGCATCTCCCACTGAATCTTTAAATAATTTATCACAACATATGCACATTAATAAGATTCATGTTATCATCTCATTAGAAGGTAAAGAGTGTCCAATGGAGATTGATACCGGCTCATCTCTGTTCATACTCTCCTGGAGTACTCTCAAGAAACTGATTCCAACCATCTCCAAGAAACAACTTCAACCTTGCAACGTGTCTCTAAAGGACTATCAAGGACGAAACATACCAGTCATAGGAACAGACAAGTTTGAAATTAATTTCCAAGAATTCAAAGGTCGTCTACCCTTACTATTGTAGAAGGCACATTGCCTAGTTTGATGGGATTAGACTGGTTTGACGCTTTAGGTCTTAAAGTGACAGGCATACATTGCATTAACAACCAAGACTTTAACTCTTTACTAGCTGAATTTGAAGATGTTTTCAATGAGAAATTGGGCCATTACGTAGACTCCCCAATTTCTTTTGCTTTAGACCCAGCCATAAAACATATCAGGTTAAAGCCCGGACGGGTCCCATTTGCATTAAAAATAAAAGTTGATAAAGAAATTGATAAGTTAATAGCCCAAGGAGTCCTGGAACCAGTAGATTATGCACTATGGAAAACTCTTATAGTGACTCCAATTAAACATGACAGCTCAATTAGAGTACGTGCGGACTATAAGAGCACATTAAATAAAGCATTGCACACCAGCGCATACCCTGTGCCCTTTATTCAACACCTACTTCACTCCATAGAAAAGGGCAACATATTTGCTAAACTTGACATGGCCCAAGTGTACCAACAACTACCGGTAGATGAAACAACTGCCATGGCCCAAACTATTGTGACACACAGAGGAGCATTCAAGTGTAAAAGATTGCAATTTGGGGTATCTGTAGCTCCTGGTATCTTCCAATCCCTGATGGAAAGACTACTGCAAGGTATTCCTGGTGTTATACCATATTTTGACGACGTCATCATAGCAGCAGGAAACAAACAAGATCTTCTGACATGAGTTAGACAAGTCCTAACTTGTTTCCAAACAGCTGGACTCAGATTAAAAAGAAACAATTGCAGATTTGGAGTCTCACAAGTAGAATTCCTAGGTTACAGGATTGATGCTGAAGGAATTCACCCTGCAGACTCTAAAGTTAAAGCTATTAAAGATGCACCAGTTCCGAAAAACAAAAAAGAACTACAGGCCTTTTTAGGTCTTCTAAACTTCTATGCATCATTCCTTCCTCACAAACCATCTATAGCAGAACCTTTACACAGATTATTAGATGCTCAAGCTAAATGTACATGGGAACAACCACAACAGAACTCTTTTGACACTGTCAAATCATTACTCTCATCCGACAGCGTATTGATGCAATTCGACAGCCAACTACCCTTAATTCTATGTTGTGATGCATCCCCTTTTGATATAGGATCTATTCTAGCTCATATATTGCCAAGTGGGATAGAAGCCCCGATAGTATACTTTTCAAAAACTATGTCACAAACAGAAATAAATTATTCAAAAATTGATAAAGAGGCTTTGGCAGCCGTCGCCTCAGTTAAACGATTTCACGAATTCCTCTACGGACACCATTTCCAGTTAGTGATGGATCACAAACCTCTCCTTGGTATCCTGTCAGGTGATCATCAAAGCCCATCTGCGTTATCCCCTCGGATGACCCGCTGGACAATATTCCTGGCAGCCTATTCATATACTTTGTCATACAGAGTGGGCAAACACCTTGGACATGCAGACACTTTGAGCCATTGCCCCTTACCAGAAAAAATTGAAGACCCCGCCCCAGCCTCTATACTATTGATTGACGATCATCAATTACAGTCACAGCTGCAGATATTGCTAAAACATCATCTAACGACCCGATTCTCTTACAGGTATCGGACTGGGTAAGAAGAGAGTGGTTGGAAGGTCCTTTAGATACTCAATTTAAACATTACAAAAACAAACAGCATGAGTTATCCACCCTGAAAGGCTGCCTTCTATGGGGATCCAGGATAGTAGTTCCCAGTCAACTAAGACCTAAAATACTAGATAGCTTGCATGAGGGCCATCCAGGAATGGCCCGTATGAAAGTTCTAGCCAGGAGTTATGTGTGGTGGCCTGGCATAGACAATGACATTACAACAAAGGTTAGAATTTGTCAAACATGCCAAACCACTAGAGCGGCCCCTCCAGCTACAAACTCCAGAGAATGGGAGTCGGCTAAGGTACCATGGGTTAGAGTCCATATCGATTTGGCAGGGCCATTCCAAGGACGCACATTCTTTGTGATAGTGGACTCCTATTCTAAATGGGTAGAATTGACCCTTATGCATTCCACCACATCAGGTACAGTTGTTAAAGCATTATATCGCCTTTTCGCAACCCATGGATTCCCTGACATCCTAGTGTCGGACAATGGCCCACAATTTACCGCAACAAATTTTGAGTTGTTCTTAGCCCAACAAGGTATTAGACACGCACTAATTGCATCATACCACCCAGCTTCAAATGGACAGGTAGAAAGGGCAATTAGAGCAGCCAAGGAAGTGCTGGGGCGGTTAGAAGGTGAAGATTGGCATGCTAAATTAGCAAAGTACCTACTAATACAACATATTACCCCTAGCACTGTCATAAACCATTCCCCAGCAGAATTATTAATGGGGTGAAGGTTGAGGAATTATATAGACCAGCTTCACCCCAGTTATGCTCCGACTGTCCCGCTAAATTCCTGCAGTGGAATTAGAGTTTTCCAAGTTGGAGATTTACTTTATGCCCGGAATTTTTTGGGAAGTCCATTGCGGCTGCCTGGGAAAATAATAGAGGTTACCGGTCCTAAATCATACAAAATAGAATTGTCGGATGGCCGACTATGACACCGACATATAGACCAGATAAGAGGGTGTTGGGTAGAAAATCCATCAGATAATGGATTAACAGGTGTGAGTCAAGAGCTTGTCGGAGAGGCAAGCACACCGAGGCTCGGAATACCTTCCGAAGTTCCTACACCTGAGTGCGAATCAGATCCAGAGAGAGATTCCACAGTTTTTCCAGCGAGGACTACAGATCCAGAAGGCGACCATCATTTTCCAGCTGATCCAGCCATTTTGCAAAGGTCCAGCTGGACAAGACAATGCCCTGCATATCTAGAGGACTATACATGTGCCTAACTAGTGGGGAGAGTGTTATGACAGGCAGAGCAGAGCGAGGAACTAGAATGCATTATCATTGGCTGAGATGCGCGCATCAGCAGTTACTAGGAGCCAGAATGCATTATCATTGGCTGAGAAGGCTGTCAGCAACCAATATAAAAGGAGCTGTCCGCGCGCATCAGCCATTGCTATCTAACTCCCTCTTTTGCTGTCAGCTGTAAAAAAACGTTCCGCTGTTTAGCAGCAAATCGTTTACTTAAAAGCTATTTCAAGATAATAAAAGTAAATTACCAAGATCGTTAACATCGTCTTTTATCTACAAAAGGGGTAGTATCTCTGGGTACCAGGAGGAAGCCTGTTTCATAGGGCAGGTATTGCTACAGAGAAGGCAATGTTTGATAGAAGGAATCTGCCCCTGTGCTATTCATTAACTGAACAGGAGAGAGATACTTGTTTGCATGTTACCTGAAGCCAAGCCTGAGGAGAGGGAGGTTCAGCCAGTACATTGTTCTGGGGCCCATGTAGCTCAAACAGGGCCCACAAAGGAGAATTAAAAAAAAAATCTTTACAAAACCAAATGTTTTAAAAGAAAAACAATGGGATAGTGTGTCAACCTGGATGCATCCCACTGTGGGGGTGGGGATGGTGGATGGTGGGGGTGGCTCACAGCAAAACACTCCAAAGCTGGATCAAATCAATTAATCGGCAGATAGGAAGGAAGGAAGCAGTGGCAGCAATGATCACCCCACCCTCCACCTCCTCCTCTGTCTTTCTCCCCTTCTCCCAAGTTCTTGAAGAATGAACTTCCACTTCTCAACCTGTCGAAATCCTTCACTCCAAAAGGAAGGAGGTGCCAGTGTTAGCTTAGCTGGAGGATCTGTGTGCACCAGCCATGCCAAAGGATAACTGGCAAGAGGTGGCTTTAAAATGCAGGAGGATAAACCCGAGGAAGAGAGGAAGGTGGGTGAGGGAAGCATCACTTTTCTTTCATTCATATAGACTAGAGTGAATCATTCTTCTCCCAATCGGAAAAAAAAACCATCTACTTGTGAGCTGCATGGACTCCAACACTGTTTCTCTATACTTCATTCTCATCCTCTGCTTTCTGATCTGCTTTGCTGCCCTGACAGCCTCCCCCATTTTTAACGAGCCTCTTGGTTGGTTAGGAGTTACATGACATCGGTGCAGGAGTCCAAAATCCACAGTGTGGTGGAGAGGGGGAGGGGAGATGTTAAATTAATGTGTAGGTGAGGGGGGCTATATTAGTCTTATTTCAGAACTTAATAATCCTCCTGGCAGCCCTGTCTGAAGCACAACCCTGGTCACTGACAGCCATTTTCTTGGTTCAATGCATTTTGTTTTTATGACTTTTGTGAACTGAACGTGTTTAATATTAGGAATATAAGAAATCCATCTATAAAAGTGGATACAAACATACCCATTAGGCTATTCCCTTTGGAGGTAAGCAACATTGTACAAAGTACAGAAAAGGATCAGTGTATATGTAAAAGGAATTGAAAACATGAGATATGAAAAGAGAAATGAAATATATCTAACTGTGGTTCACACCAATACCATTTATTGTATTTTGTCATTCCTTCCAATCTTTGGCAAACAAACCTGCTTCTATTATATCCAGTATCTTCCTTCATTGTCTTTGGTTCTTTACATTTCCTGTTCCCCCTGCTTGAGAATCAACTCCATCCATCCATGACTTGCATTGTTTTTCCTTCCCCTTCCTCTCAGTCTTTTCAGTCTTTTTTCATATGTTTTGCAGTTCAGTCTTCATTCCTTCTTGTCATATGATCAAACCATATCAACATTCTTCTTTCAAACTGATTGCTCATTCTTATATTCAACTAATATTTATTCAGAACCAGAGGTGGTATTCAGCCAGTTCTTACAGGTTCCGGAGAACTGGAAGCGGGAGTTTTGAGTAGTTCGGAGAACCAGTAAATACCACTTCTGGTTGGCCCCACCCCCATCTATTTGTTGCCTCCCGAGTCCCAGCTAATTGGAATTCCAGCTGATCAGCTGGATCTTCTTTTATTGCCCTGCACAGGAGAATGGAGCTGAAAAGCTGGTTAGTGGGGTGGGGAGGGATTGGGGATTTTGCAGTATATCCTTCCCCTGAAGTGGAGTGGAAATGGGGATTTTACAATATTCTTCCCTGCCATACCCACCAAGCTACGCCCACCAAGCCACACCAAGCCCACCAAGCCACACCCACAGAACCAGTAGTAAAAAAAATGTGAATACCACCTTTGTTCAGAACCCATTCATTCCTGAACTCTTTCTTTTACCCATCATGCTTCTTGAAGTCTCTATTCCCAACTTATTTTTCTGCCTCTTCAACATGATTCTTACCTCCATGTAACAAAAGGAGCAGGCTCTAGCTTTTAACACATAGCCATTTTAACTTATTTCAACATGGATTAATTCCTCATACCAGATTATATATTATTTGCTATCTTTCAATCAATATTTGCACATCTTAAAATGTCTCCATTCATTTTCCCATTTTTAATAAATATTTTATTAAAGTGCACAAATTCATCTCTTTGCTTTAGGTTTTCATCATTTATATGTAACCTGCAATTGTTCACTCAATTGTTTTTCTGTCAAACACAACTCCTTGGTCTTCCACATATCAATTTTCAGACATGTACCCTTTGTATAATGCAATGTAACATTTGAAGTAAATCTGTAAATCTCTGTAACATTAGGCACCTAGCCAACAACATGGCATTATCTCTGTGAAAATACTTAATGTACATTTCCCCAACCAACATACTTCTAACATCTCTACAGGTATACATTATACATTTATCCCTAAATATACTAAACAATCAAGAAAATATTAAACATCCCTGTCCAACTGCTTGCTCTGTACTGAATGATTTGCTAAATGTTTCATTTATTCTCATGCATTCTTTATTTTCATCATAAATCATTATTTGGGCCAAAATTTCTGTAACCATATCTATTCAGTTTATCATACTTTTCCTCTAAATTAAGAAACATGAAGCAAATGTTCTGATATTCATAGATATTTTGATTATCTCCTTAAGAGCAAAAATCTGCTCTGCATAATTCCTGCCAGAAATAAAGCCACAGTGCAGTTCCAAAATGTTGCTGATAGTCATGTCTCATATACTTTCTATCAGAATTCTTCCAAACAACTATCTAGGCTTGCTTGCTTGTTTATGTATGTATGTATGTACGTATTTATTTATTGTTTTATTTAGGAGCACCCAATTCTTCAGCAAACCTAGGTATCTTACAATTATTTTCCAGATTTATCCTTTTATAATTTTTGCATTCACTTTTCCTACTTTCCCCTCCATATATGGAAATAACATTAGCATTATCAAGCATAGATTCAGTCTTTATGCAAATGATAAACAAGTTATACAAACACTTCATAAGCAAACTTCAACCATATTTTAAATTTCTCATAACTTTATGTCTGCAGCTTTACCATCTACAAACAATTCCACAATATTTATATTTTCTATAGATACCAGTTCTATAGAATTATTATCAATCCCACAATAATTCTTTTATCATTGATTTTGACTTCATCCCAAATTATTAAATCAATTTTATTTTTTTATTCCATTCACTTTGATAAACTCCTGGTTTAATTCTTTTCACTGATTTCCAAAATTATTTTCAATTGCCATCTGACACTGACATCTTGCTTTCTCTGATTATTCCTTGCAATTATATTTTTCTTCATATATATATTCATTCTTTACATTAAACATCCTTTGTTTTCATTATCCAGTGTCTTTCATTTCATTATTCCAGCAGACATTTCTTTTCATACTTTTCTAGTACTTTGTAACATAATTCTGTCTTCTAAAGTACTTCCATATCCTCTTATTTTGTGTTCATTTTCTACTTAATCCTTTGGAACAAGGGTGTCAAACTCAAGACCCATGGGCTGGATTCTGGAAATATCAAGGGACCGGCCCACAGTGCCTATGGCAGCTAAAATGGGTTCATTTTCACCCTCCATGGCCTCTTGCAACACTCTGCTGGCCAAAAATGAGCCAAAAAACAGGCCAAAAATGAGCTGAAAACCAGCTCAAAATTGCCCCCCCAAAAGGGCTGAAAAATGAGCCAAAAATGGACCCCAAAAAGGCCAAATAATGGGCCAAAAATAGGCCCAAAACAGGCCATGCAGCCTGTTTTCTGCTGGCAGAGTGCTGCAGAAGGCCATGGAGGGTGGAAACGAGGTGCGGGGGGGGGGGGGGGGGCATGCATGGAAACTCCATGCCCCATTTTGGCTGGTAGGGTGCTTCAGGAGGCATCCATGCTGCCCCTGCCCTCCCTACCACCAGCCTGCAGAGGAGAACTATAATCCAGCCCTTGAAGAAATCCAGTTTGACACACCTGCTTTGGAAAAATAATCTTTAATCTGTATTTATTATATTTTGTATGTTTTAGTCTATTATTACACACTCAGAAACCATTGGGAATAAAGCAGGAGATATATAGATTTGTTGGTTTGATTATTTATTTATTTAGAAAATTTATATAGCCATCTACTCTCTCACAGTAGCTCTAGGCAGTTTACAAACAATAAAAACACAATATAGGGAAATAAAACAATAACCCTCACCGCATCCCCTGGTGACAGCACACAGTTAATGAATTATGATAAAAAGATGGATGAGTGGATAATAGATAGATAGTCAGACAGATGATATATATAGAGAGATAGTGTTATACTTTTTCACCTGCACTAATTCTACTTTCATTATTCTTTTACATTTTTAATTGTTTCCTTTTTCACCCAAATTTCATTTTTATTGCAAAATTCATTTTTCTCACAATGAAATAATGATTATTCCATATTCAAAATTTCTCATCATTCTTGTGTTCTTCTGGAACAGGCCATCTTGATTTATATCTATTACATCCACCCCCTTTCTCTCAGTTTCATAAATTCCCAACATACACACTTTTGTTTCTCTCATTTCATGGGTTAATTCATGTTCTTTACTATTTACATTACTACCTCTCTTGTTGTACATTCCTAGATGAAATCTTTCATATATTAATGTTATTACTAAATGGATGCCTAGATATAGACCCATGCCCCCCTACTCCACATCATGTCTTTGGCCAATCAAGCTTTCAACTGATTATTTTTGGTAAGATACAGACATGATCAACTAGCCTTAGTTGTACCAGTGCCATGCATGCAGCATTTCTTCTAACAATAAGGATAATATTCTATGGAGATTCTCAGTCATCTAGGTCATGGTTGTCCCAAAGATGCTTTTTTCAAGAGGCAACTGGACTTTCTGGTTTTTCTTTGAAGACATTTCACTTCTCATCCAAGAAGAGCTGAAGAACCTTCTTGTGATAATAAGGATAACAGTCAGTTTTGACATGATTGGCCTAGTATGCTGCCAAAAACGTTCCCATTATTCTATTTCACTCCATTCCATTCTATTCTAAACTCTCATCTAGAGATCACCTTGCAAGGCAGCATATTGTTGCCTATACAACACCAACGTGCAGGCACATTTAGGAACCTCTATAAAGATGGATAGCTGTTTATAGTTATCTCAAGGAACTTAAACTTATAAGAGGTGAAATTCTATATCACAAAGGAGTTTAACTCAGTTTCAAGGCAAATGTTTTGCGTGCAGATGGCCACAGAGTAAAGTTATGACATTTTCTCATTGTTTAAATCAAAAATCATAACATGAGCAATTATCAAGTAATGTGAGAATTTGGGAAATCATTGTCAGTCCCAGATAGACTGACAGATAATCCAATCTGAAATATTGCAGACAAATATTCCAATAGGATAAAAAACAGTTTCATTCCTACTTTCCTTCACCCTTCATTTCATTTTAGCAAGTTGTTTTCAGGGGAAACATTTTGACCTGGTTTTAAATACATTTACATACATACATAATATAAGAGAAAAATGGACAATGAAATCAAAGAAGTTTAGTTGTAACTGATACAAACAGGGGAAAATGTATACATTTTTAAGCTTTATGAAAAGTAAGTGTCTTTTGAAGCAGGAAAATGTCCTACTGCTGCTCAACTATTAATGGCCATTGTTCCTCCTCCATCACATTCTGTGCAAATCACATGCCATCACTTAACAGCCCAAAAAACAAAATATTACAGGCCTGGTGATTGCAGCAAAACAAAAACTTTTTTTAAAAAATAGCAAAGAGACATTTATGGCTGATTTACAGTCTGAATGTTGTGTTGTATTCAAATAACACAGATGGTTGTAGCTCTTAATTATCTGTTTCACTGAATCCCATTCACGATCCTTTCCAAACCTATTAAGCTAATGCAAAATGTAATTACTGTTCTTATTGAGATCACAAGTCACCCCAGAAATCAAACTGACTATGATGTATAGAATTCGCTGAAAAGGTACATGAAAGAATAGTGCACTTTTTAAGAATGTATTAATATATTAATAATAATATAAAGAAATCGCAGAATCACACTCCTGTAAAAATCAGTCTCCTCACTCTGCAAACACAAATGCATGCAGTTTCATGTGGCTGCTTAATAGCTTATTAAATATTATGTGAATGTCTGCACTGGTTGGAAGCTTTAATATTGCATGTGTTATCAACATAAAGTGGCTTTCTTTTGCTTGTTGAAAAGGATGGAGCAATTAAAGGGATGCATTTGGATTAAAAAATATCATTTTATAATTTTGTCCATAAATTGTGACATGGGAGAGGACAAAAGTCCTGCAATGGCAAAAGGAAAATCCGAGTGAAAGTCCTGTGGTGCCCTCAAGCTTTTATAAGAATGACAAAACCGGTGTTGCAGTGTCACACTGCAAACTCCTCCTTTTAAGGGCTTAAATGTGTTATTGTGGGAACAAAATTGCACTGTGATTCAGGAACACAATCCACCATCCAGGATGCAACTGATTAAGTGCCTGCTCAAACATGAAGCTGATGTTGGGACAACTATTATCTCTCAGCCCAAGGATCAGAAAGAAATGAGATATAAGTGTCTTGAGCTAATGAAGGGGAAAATGTATGTTGATGATGAAAATGATGAGGATGATAGTGGAAGAAGAAACAGATTTCAGAGAGATTGGGTAAAGCAAGACTTCTACTGAATGAGCAAGATGCATGCAAAACAATGGAAATGATAGGGCAACAACATTCCCCATCGTTAAGTACCTTTAAATAAAGAGGGGTGTGTTCCTAAATCATTGATCCCCTTTGTTGCTCCTAACTGCCTACAGTGAGTGGTCCATTTTTTAAAGCCTACTTAAAAAATTGGCCTTTTAAAAACACACCCTGTACATGCAATGAGAAGTCTTCAAGAATCTCAGAACAAGGGATGTGATGACTTCCAGTTGCTGATGCCTGGCTCCCCTTTCACCTTCTTTTTAAAGTTAAGAATATTGATGACTCAGCATCACAAAGACGTTGATGGCCAGTGACCAGTGCCAACATATGTATAAGAGCACCATTGTTGCCTAGTTGCCAATTGCTTTTGGTAGATTGATGTATGAAAAAAAAAAAAGAGAACAGGGAGAGAAGGGTGGTTCCTCTTCACATAACAAATTAATCAGAAGAGAAACAGGACCAGCTTAAAAAACCCATATCAGACTGAAAATCTACATCAAGATGCAGTGTATGTTTGCACACTAGCCTTCTATATGGATCACTTTTGCTATGCTCCATGCCAAGACTGGAACAGAATCAGACTTCTTTCCAAACATTCTGACACCAAAACAGGGACCTGCAATAATACGGAATTTTATTGGTTCTCTTTAGTTTTATCTTGAACACAATACTTACTAATTAACACACTTTTGAGAGACATTTGGATCTTCATTGGTCATAAGATTCCTCTCCCATAGTGCAACTAAGATGACAATATGTTATTCAGAATACAGTTAACCTAGCCGTAGGAAACTTGCAGGTCTCCACATGCTCTAAACGTCTGGCATCCCAAACCTTTCCTCATTAAGGCTTCTGGGTAATGTAATTCAGCATATATGAAGAAGGGTCACTTCATCCCTGCATTAAATCATGAAGTTTCCCTTCTTTCTTACTTTACATCCGAAAAATATCAATTCCCACATTGCTATGCAGTATTTTTGACAAAATCATTTCTGAATGTAGAGCTATTCAGATATATATCTGTACCACTGTAATCAAATTTCAATCACTGTTTCTTTCAGCCTTTGGAATAAAAACCAAAAAGGGCATGCCAGATGTGTTCAAAAAGGTAAGTGAAACAAGGAAGGTATAACTTCCTTCTTAATATACAGTATCACTAGAATAAAATGTTTTATGAAATGGAAAGGCAACATACTGTAATCCTGATAAAGGGAAATGCTTTATTTTTATGGAGTACATACTTAGCCTAAGACCCCTGGATTGTTATTGAGGCCATGATTTTGTAGAATTTAAATGGGCTTTGACAATTCTACAACAGACACCTCAGTGTTACATTAAATATCGAGGAAGAAAGAATATGAATCTTTTGTTCTTATTGCAGGGCATTTAGAGGTTATAAAGCACATTTCCATGGCCAAATTGCTTCTCAATTGTTGAAAATATGGTTTCTTCAATTGTGCTTGAGACACAGATGGATGAGGCTTGAAATTCTATAGATAAATTCACATAAGCAACATTTCAAAGTCATATCATATATTTCTACAAATTGTGACCTTAGAGGATCATCCACAAATGTTATAATGCAGTTAACTGTATTATAACAAAATAAACAGTATAAAAACAAAAAAAGTGGACTTATCATTCTGGAGAATGCATAACGAACACAGTGAAGTAAACATATTCATATGTACATCTTCTATGGCAGAGGTGGTATTCAGCAGGTTCTGACCAGTTCTGGAGAACCAGTAGTGGAAATTTTGAGTAGGTCAGAGAACCGGCAAATACCGCCTCTGACTGAAGATTTTATAGTATTCTTCCCCTGCCATACCCACCAAGCCACGCACACAGAACCGGTAGTAAAAAAATTTGAATCCCACCACTGTCTATGGTTGAAAGTCTTAGAACAGGTCCTCTCATTCCATATTCAACTCCAACTCCTATCTCATTGCATGATTATCAATATCTACTGTTACAATACCTTTGCAATATTTCAATTCCATTTTTATTCTTTACTTTCTTTAAAAGCTGAGAGAAGGAAAAACTGCATTCTTGATGAGAAAAAATAACTTTAGAGCAAGGATTGAGTGATTGATTGATTGAGTGATTATATTAAATTTGGATACTGCCAGATTGCAATCGACTCTGGGAGCAAAGCAGAAAGAATCCACTCAGCATCCTTCTGAATAGAGGTGCACATGGTCTGAGTAGATGTCAACAATGATACGAGAATTCACAGCCTTTGAAATAAATATCTCTATGAAAATAAATAAAATAAAGAGCAATAGCAAGAGCTTAAATTTATGTATCTCTTTCTAAGTGATTTATGGAGTCAGCATATTGCTCCCAATAATTTGGGTCCTCATTTTACTGACCTCAGAAGCATGGAAGACTGAGTCAACACTGAGCCAGTGAGAATCGAACTGCCAAACTCCAGTAGCCAGCAGTACTGCATTCTAACCACTGCATCACCATGGATCACATCTTATACACTTAAGCTTGAAAGCCAACTTGGTGGTTTTGGAACAGGTACAGTCTTCTCTGTCAACCTACCTCACAGGACTGGTTGTGGGGAAAATAAAGGGAAGAAGTATTAGGTATGTTTGCCATTTGGAATTATTTATAAAAATAATAAAGGAAAGATATAAATCAATAAGTAAACAAACAAATAAATAAATGTGTAATTGTAAATTTCTGCCTGGGCTTTTACTTTGTATTATAAATAAGATCTCTTAGGTTTTGATTAGCTCTTTTCTAGCCCTTGCTTGATTGGGACTCAATCTGATCGACTCTTGAATTGTTGAAAAACCTGATTTTTGCTCAGTTCCAATACCTGATGATTTGAGGAAAGGAAGGCATCGCCTAATCAACTTTGTTGACTGACCTTACTTAGGCCTGGTAAACATTGTTGACTGACCTTATCCTGGTTCAATGGAGTTAGTTCAGCTCGTTGTATGATTTTTTTTCCCCCTTAACCTCTGAAAAAAATTAAATTCTTCATTAAACAAAAATCACATATATCCTTACACAACTTCCCCTTCCTAGTTTCTCAAAAAGCATTGAACATGATACATTGTGAGTTTCTTACTAGTTAAACTATAGAATATAGAATAACAGAGTTGGAAGGTACCTTAGAGATCTAGTTCAGGAGTCTTCAAACTTGACAGCTTTAAGACTTGTGGACTTCAACTCCCAGAATTCCTCCTCCAGTCATGTTAGCTCAGGAATTCTGGGAATTGAAATCCACAAGTCTTAAACTTGCCAAGTTTGAAGACTAGGGGTGGGATTCTACCAGTTCGCACCTATTCGCTAGAACCGGCTGTAAACATTCTAAGAAGTTCGGAGAACTGGTTGTTAGAAGAAATTACTGGCCTAATCCTGTAAGGAAGGCAGGAAGGAAATATTCCGGTGTTGCTTACAGAAATTGCTTTTCCGTTAACCCTTATTACATTCTTGGCAGGACGAGACTTCCTGTCTTAGGAACGTCTCTGAAGTTTTTTTCTCCTCCTTTGCTGGTACTTTCCTGCTTGTGTGGAGTGACTATTTAAAATTACAATGGCACTGAAAAAAGTGACTTATGACCATTTTTCATACTTATGACTGTTGCAGCATCCCCATAGTCATGAGAGGCCAGGCGAGGAGATGTGTGCCTTGATGTGAATGATATTGAGTTGGCCACACCCAGCCAATAACATGACTACCAAGCCATGTCCACCAGTCACATGACCACCAAGCCATGTCCACCACCTAAGCCATGTCCATAGAACCGGTTGTTAAAATTTTTGAATCCCACCCCTGTTGAAGACCCTTGTTCTAGTCCAACTCCTTGTTCAGGTAGGAAACCCTATACCATTTCAGACAAACGGTTATCCAATCTCTTCTTAAAAATTTTCAGTGTTCGAGCATTCACAATTTCTGGAGGCAACTTGTTTCACTGATTATTTGTTCTGTCAGGAAATTTCTTCTTAGTTCCACGTTGCTTCTCTCCTTGATTAGTTTCCATCCATTGCTTCTCAAGTGCTTTGGAAAATAGCTTGACTCCTTTCTTCTTTGTGGCAGCCCCCTGAGGCTGCTATCGTGTCATCCCCAGTCCTTCTTTTCATTAAACTAAACATTCCAGCAACCATTCTTTATATGTTTTAGCAACTAGTGACCAAAACTGGATGCAGTATTCCAAGTGTAGTCTTACCAAGGCATTATAAAGTGGTATTAACACTTCGTGTGATCTTGATTTTATCCCTCTGTTTATGCAGCCTAAAACTGTGCTTTTTTGGCAGCTGCAGCACACTGCTGGCTCATATTTAAGTGATTTTCTACTAGGATTCCAATATCCTTCTCACAGTTAGTATTATTGAGTCAGGTAACCACCTATACTATACCTGTACATTTTGTTTTTCTTGCTTAAATGTAGGTTTTTCTTGCCTAAATATAGTTGAACTTGAAACTTTCAAAGTAAGAATAAAAAAAATAGGAACTGTCCTCTGAGCTGTGAACATCGTCCAATATCAAAATTATTCTCAAAAGAAGCAAATTGAGATTTCATCAAAAGGAATAAACATATGTCATAACATCACATTACAAGTTCCATCCCTCATATATTCGTGTGTGATGTTGTGAACCAAATACAAAAGAGGTCAAGTTTGAACCCATCCCTTTATTCCCCTAGAAGTGTCTATGTGATCAGCGCATTCCATACAAAAGGAAAATAAAAGTAAATTATTGCACACATTAACTTCATCCTTGGTTCATGCTGTGTGCATTTGCCTGACCAGGTGCAAAAGGAGTGGCTTTTGTGATGAAGAATCAGGGGTACCCTTGGATGATGCAGGATCCAGAAAGTCAATACTGGGCACAACCAGGAGTGGGATCCGACCAGTGTAACTACCGGTTTGATGATTTATGTTTTGCGTGTGCGTGTGAAACGTTGTCAGCTTGCTGCCTGGACAACTGGCCAGCACTGTGCACGGGTGCGCAGCATTTGAAAAAGCACAGCATTTGAAAAAGCACTTTTTTCTGCTTTTTCAACCGCAGTTGTGCTACGCAAAGCAGCTAAGGTTGAAAAAGCAGGAAATAAAGGTCAGGTAAGAGCCCAGGCAGGCCAGTGGGCCAAAACAGCAGCAGACACAGAACCGGTTCTGTGTCTGCTGCTCTTCAGAACTACCGGTTCTACAGAACTGGGCAAAACCAGTAGCATCCCACCCCTGGGCACAACCCCATGATCAAAGTCCAGTTCTCCTATTTCCTCCATGCAATGTGTCACAACATAAGTATGTACTGTATGTTCAGCAGTGTCCTGCTGGATTGGACCCATTTAATCAAGCAGTCTGTTCTCACAGTGACAAACCAACTGCATAGCAGATGGCCTTCATACTGCCATCAAGGTAATTGATATTTATCTCCATGTCACATGCACTTTTAAAGGGTTAGGATTGGGCTCTGATTGTGTGGGTGTATTTGCCATCTTAACTTTTTGAATCCCTACACTTACTCCTACATATGTCCCTGGATATAGTTGAAAAGCGTCAAATTAGTTTGTCTGGGAATGCTTTGTAGCCAAGGGACTGGGAGACTGGCTGAAGCAGGAGCTGCAGCAAATCTCAAATGAGAAAACACTACTGCTCTGTAGTTTTTTCTTTGTTCTAAAATGCCTCCTTTTTGAACTTCAGATGGTACAATGTAGCGATCATCCCAGTGCCATATTCAAACCTATTTGCTCTAGCATTTAAAAGCATTATACTATTTTAATTAGTTCTGCTGCTCTATACTTTCGATATTTCTTAGTTTTATTGTACTAAAACTGTGGTTTATTATCATTCTTGTGGACCTAGATATGCTAGGATGGAAACTACATCGAAAATATTTTTATAAGTACAGTAAGTAAATCAAATAAAAAGTTATGAATATGCATTGAATTGTGTGCAGCACTTACTTGTCTACTGCTGTTGTATTCTAATGGGATTTGTACTCTTTTTCTGTTCAGCCAAAAAATTCTACACCCTATATCTAAGGAATAATACCAACAAAATGTAATAAGAAGCTAATAAATATTTCAAAGACCTTAAGTTGTTTTGTCTATTCCTTTCTCATCTTGATGGTATCAAGGGGCTTTTTCTATAACATAACATTCATTTGCTTTATTCACTATACTGTTAACTTTCTTCAAGAAATGCATCATCTTGGTGCTTAGGTCTTATTACTCTTAAAGATTAATAAATCGTCTGATTATTCAGTGAATTACTGCATTACTCTTAATTAAAGCATTTAATGAAACCAGAGGTAGGCAACTATTTTCTATTTGTGATGGTCTTCTCTTTCTTCTTGTCATTCTCCTTCTCCTTTTCCCTGTCCTTCTTCTCCTCCTCCTCCCAGATTTGTCTCTAGATTTCCATAGTTTAAACTAGATATCTTAAGCAGCAACATGCCTATTTTGAATTTAAAGTGCAAAAAAATAGCAAAGAAAATTACACCATCAAAACCTGAAGCTGATTTTTTACCATATCTTTGGGAGTAGTTATCAAATCATGTGGAAGAAGTACTGGAGGGACATGACCTATGGGTTCCCCAGGTCAACCCAAATGTAAACATGTACAACAAGGAGCACTATTGCTTAATTTTATCATTTCAAGACTTTATATGGATTTGATATACTGCAGATATGTGGCAGGCTGGTAGTTTGACTTTAGATCTTTGGATATTTGTGAAGAAGAATACAGAACAGAATTCTTTGCACAATTCTTTGGGCAAATAGTTTTTGATATTCTCAAAAATTTCAGAATGGAATTTGATATTTCCCCTTCTCTGAGGAGGAAAGAGATTGTCCACTTGGAAGAAGAATATTCTGTTCCATTGTGGCCATGTCTCCTATTGCTGGAATTTAAATGCAAAGTTCATTGGTAGAAGACTCACTTTTCATGCATTATTTTGCAAACAGCCATGCACTTTACTAGTATAATAACAGAGAAAGAATTATATCTTATACAAAAGCAGATGTGTATGTGTTGGTACTATTTGCAGAATGTTCCTACATTCTGCCTCTGTAGAATTCCTTATGATTTGAAGAAGTAGAAAAGAAAATTGGTTGTTTTGAGGGGAAGGTACAGAAAGCTACCCAAATATGTGTGATTGTAACACAATCTAAATTTGAAAAACAATGCACAATGGAGATGCCAATAAATTGACATGGAGACAGGGATGTTTTCTCATATGTATTAGGATCAAACTGGATAACAGCAAAGCTTTGTGAGGATACCATTAGATCAACATGCAGTGGAAAATATATAAAACTTGGATGAGTTTGGTTTATTTTGTTCAAAACATGAACAAAATGTTTCACTACTTTGCTCCTTCCTTATCTACCACCAAGATCAACAGCATCAAAGATCCCTCAAGCTTTATTTATTGACATCATGATTGGCCATCTCCAAGAATTCTGGAATGGTAATACATAGCTGAAAAAAAAGGGGAATTTGTGGAATTCAAAAGGTTGTTTATGGAGAAAATATTTAAAATGTATCTTAAAAGAATACACTGTCTTAATAATTTAAATAATAACATAATATCTGAACATGCTGTTCACATATTTGGCATAATGCATTGATACTAGATTCATCATTCACATACATTTCTCAGTCCCTGGGCAGAGTCCACTGAACAGGACTCATTTGACAGAGTCATTTGGAGGTTGAGCAATGGTCTCCCAGTTCTAACAATTCAGAGAACTTGCAATACTTGGGTTTTTTTTTCCAGAAGCATGATACCATTCCTTCAAATCATGGAGCTCTCCTTCTCCATGCTATATACTGAGCCACAGTGGTGCAGTGGTTAGAATGCAATATTGCAGGCTACTTCTGCTGACTGCTGGCTGACTGCAATTTGGTAGTTTGAATCTCACCAGGCTCAAGGTTGACTCAGCCTTTCCTCCTTCTGAGGTCGGTAAAATGAGGACCCAGATTGTTGGGGGCAATATGCTGACTTTGTAAATCGCTTAGAGAGGGCTGTAAAGTACTGTGCAGCTGTATAAAGGTCTAACTGCTATTGCTATAAGAATGGCATATTTTGTAGAGCAAGACTTCAATACTGAGCACTTCCCAAGTTCAAACTCTTTGGCTTTAGAAAAGAATTTCATTTGGGAATAAGCCAAGACCTCAGATACTCCTTACGTTGCTGCCATTTATATTTGATAGACTGGGAGACATGTGCATGGAGGAGACTGCAATTGGAAAACCATAGTTAGGAGACGCTATGCAAATCTTTGTACCAAACCAAAAAGATGGTTCCATTATGTGTTGAGTTGCCTTTTTCTTGAAAGAATTGTACAGAAGAATGTTGCAATTTATTGACTTCTCCAGTAATATGCTGTAAACTTCATTATCACAAGTTACAGTTTGTATGCTTCCTCCAAATGGTGCCAGTGCAGCATGAAAAAGGTCTAAAAACAGGGGGAATGGAGAAAAATGGGATTTTTGTTATTGTTGTTATTGGTTCAACTGGTATTTTGAAAGCAGAATATAAATCTACTTGACAAGAAAGAAATAAAAGTGACTCCTTGCTTGGATTATTAGGGCTTAGTTAACTTCTCACTTTGGAAGAGTCACCTCCCTCTGGGTTGTAGGTGGAACTTTAAATATCTGTTTCTTTGTATGAAATATCACTAACTAAAACTTGTATTTTAAAAAGTATGTGCAATTTTGATACATGGAAGAAAATTAGCTGGTTCTGGGTGACTTACCCCAAATATCAATGTTTGTGATGACAGTGTTAGCATCCTTAAGCCCATTTAAAGCAGTTACAAATGGAGGAAGAATGCAAAACTGAAAGATGAATTCTGTAAGGATATGCCACTGCTCTAAATAATTAAAAAGCAAAAAAAGAATAAATACATGCAACTTTTCCCAGCCCAGGTTCTGCTTGAAAGGTCCCACAGATGTCAGGGAGCCTAAATATGATGAAATCAAAGTGCAATCCTTCTAAAACTTATTTATAAGTTTATCATGTTAATTATGATGGGTCTGACTTCCAAATAAATATGGAAAGGAAAGATAACTTGCTTGAGGCTGACAGAATTGAGCTTAAACAGAAGCCTCCAAGCTTTAGGGGCCAGTTGGAAATTTTATTAATGTAATTATTATTGTAATAATATTATTATTATTGAGGCTCTTTGGCTCTTAGAATTTGAGATCATGTTTATGCAGTCTCCCAAAATGGATGTTATACTAACTAATCACAAGCCATCTTTTTTCCAAAAAGCAACATTTTTAGTTGTAGCCACCCATCATGTCTATAAGGTCTATTTGGAGCCAAAAGGTATTTTTGGAACTATTGCTTTCTATTAGATTTTGCTAGCCTCTTTTTCATTTGTTTTAATGAAAAATAATGTAAAGGGTCATATTGGGAACTGAGATCCAATGTATCTGAAGTAGGTAGAAATGGAGTTTCTATCTGGGACATAGCATTTCAATGTCAATAATTTCTGAAAGCTATAGTTAACTTCTTTAAATGGTTGTAATGAGAAGTTTAAGAAAAAATAACAACACAAGGAAACTATAATATGGAGCTAATTGTTGTTTAATCACTGTCACATTATTGTTAAATCTGCAAATAAAGCACATTATTTTCTGAAAATTATTTACTCCCTTGACAATAGTGGTAATGACGCCAACATTATTCACCATGCTAAATTAATCTTTCCTGTAGTGGAGAAAGGGAGGGAGAAAAGACTAACAAAAGCATGTGTGAAAGTAAAAGATGGAGCATTGTGAATGTTTAGTTCTATCGAAATAAAAAATCTAATTGTGGTGACTGAGGCCAAGTTGCTAATTCAGTAGTGATAAAATTATTTGAAAACAATGTCTAACCTTGAGGATGATTCTGATTTCTTCCCAATTTTAACAATTTATTGTGTGCCATTTATTATGTTGTTTCTTAGCAACTATTCAAGTCTTCTAATGCAGGTGTTTTCAATCTTGGCAACTTTAAGACCTGTGGACTTCAACTCACAGAATTCTGGAAATTGAAGTCCACAAGTCTTAAAATCGCTGAGGTTGGAGATCCTGTTCTAATGAAAACTTCCATTGTCATTGTAGCTGAGATCGTCCATCTTGCTGCTTGTTATCCTCTTCTCTCCCCCCACCTTTCTCAGCATGGTAGACTTCTCCAGGAAGCCATATCTTTGCATAATGTGCCTACAGTCAGATCATTTGAGCATGACCATCTGTGTGAATGAAAACTCTGGGTTGAATCATTTGTTGTCTATCCGTAATATACTCCAGGGTCACCTCTAAAACTAAAGTTCAGTAAGGTCAATACTCTTCCTATCCTTCTTCTTGAAGTTTAAATTTTCACAATGGATATGATGACAATTTTTTTTTTAAGTAAAAGGACAGAGTAACCTGAGATGATAACATTGATGGATAGAGAATGCTTTTAAGCTTTTCTCCATAATGTAATTCCAATCCAGATAGTACCATCTCCCTTCCAATGCTGGTACTATAAGGTTTATTTCTGGTATACATAGCAAGGGTGGTGTTAATCTGGATTAGACTTCTGCAGGGGCAGAAAAACTAAAGCCCTTTTCTCAAAAGGTAGAACTGGGTTAGGGGACAAACATCCTCTACATACAATTTAAGACAGTCCATGATAAAAGCACACCAGTAATCTGGAATCACTTCTGCACTATTAGGCCACAAAAAAATCTGCTCATAGATCCTATTCACAGTACAAAGATGGAATGACTTTCAGACTGGCTTTGAACTGTTAGCAAAAAATTACAATATGCAAAATTAAATTTATAAAACAGCATTCCAAGCCAAAAAAGAAAAAAAGAAAAGAGTGCCGATGTGCCTGGTATGATTTGCTATAATGATGTAGTAAAAAAATTTTATCCACTGTGCAAGTGCTCTTTAATGCAATTAATCTGCAGCAAAATCTGCAATTAATCTGTAGGAAAATAATTCAAAACTGTTCAAATATTAGAAAGCTGGACACTTACTTTCTATTTTCTGAAAGCTACGACTGATCTCATAATAAAATAATTATTAAAGGGGAAAGATGGAATATAAACTAGTACAAGCTGGAAACTTAAAGTAATGGGAAGAGTATTCAGATTACATAAGAAAAAACATGATCCATTTTACTACCCATCATAGAATAGATTCCAGGAAGGAAAAATTTTAGTGGATGGTTTTATGGGTCAGATATCTCTGGAAATTGAGATATTTTTAAACAAATCATATAAAACATGTTTTTCATTAAGTAGTCATAAAGAAAAGCCACATATTATTAGCCAGCTAGTGATTTAGAGTAGTTTGGGTGAACTGGATTAATATCTTTCTCCAAATCCTGGTTTTTAAAAAGTGTTCTAAAATTATTGATAAAATTAGGATCTCTATCCTTTTACAATAGAATATAGACCTCTCAAATTTTACACATTCTATTACAATATTTGGGTTCTGTTTCATTCCATTTCTTTATGGATTAAAATGGTAAACAGGTTTAGTGATTCTGGGGTATTAATACCAATGTAAACAATAAGAGACTATAAAAACTAATGGGCTTATTTGTTAATGGATACTTTCACATGTTTAAGAAATGTTTATCTACACAACTGTTATAGACTGCTGAAGGATGCAGGGCACTCATAGATCAGATTTCTGAATAAATGGGCAGAGTATGGTCACTGAAAAGCTTTAGGTGTATATAGAAATATATATGTACATATATAATAGCTTTGTTATCCTCAAAGATGCTTTCTTATTCTTGAAGAACAAAAAAAATGCTCATAATAGTAAGGATGGGTGAAAACAGTGAAATCCCAAGAAAATATATTATGAAAACAGCTACTGGATAATTTCAAGTTAATGTTCAAAAGATCCTTGCTTCGCAGCAGGAATGTCTACAACCATTTGTATCTTTTTCTATGAATTTGGTTTCAACAATATATGATTCTTATCAGTAAACCTAGGGGGATCAAGTCCCAACACAGGTTTAGGAGAAAATATTTTATCTTCCAACTGCATAAATATAATACTGGTGCCTAAGAATAAACATTATGTTCTCATTTCAATAATGCTGATTAAAAAATAATTCTAAGAATACAAATGTCTTATGCTGAATTATGCACATCTAACAGTATAATGACTATAAATATGAACTAAATAATTATATTTGCCTGATCTCCCTATTTTTCATTGTTTTCCCTATGAAGGTCAAGGAATTCTTCTGAAATATTGGTCCAAATATTTGAATTCATTATCTCAGTTTCTTGACCTCTTTCCTTAAGACCAGGGTTCAGCCACCAGAAGCAAGAGAATGAAAAACACATTTTGATAGAAACCAGAAATCAGAAAGAATAAAGTTGGGCCAAGATTAAATTTCATTACTATTTAAAATAAAAATGAGAACAAAACTATTATGAATCATGACTAAAATATCTTCCATCAACATGTTTTCCCTGCAGATTGGCTTGATCACACCAGAAACAGAGCTAGAACAAAGCTGATAACCTCTTAAACAATGAGTTCCAGCCAGGGACATCTGAAAATTGTTGCTTCTTTAGGTCATGCAAGCCATAACATGACACATAAAGAAAAAGGGTCAGGAGTTGTGTTGCAATGCTACTTTTTTCAGTCGAATTCCTTTTGTCTAATTGAAGTCTTTTGTACAGCTAAGTCTGAAACTCGGAGAGCCTTTGTCTTTTGGTTTGTAACATGGTCTCATGGAAATGATTAAATCCAATGTGCTTTGCAAGTAGGTGGTGGTGGGAGAGAAGCTAGCTGGTAAGGAAATAATCCCATGGATTTGGAATATTGGTGAAGATCAAATTATTTAGGACTGTTGATGGCAGACTGATGTTTGGGAGCATGTTGGGATAGCAGCATTGTTACTTATCTGCAACTCTTTAAGGAATTTGTATATTTCCCTGGAATTAAAGTGCTTTCTTGGACGTCAATCCAAAGCACTCCACAGCTCTAATATATAGTTCCATATATAAATGAAAGGATATGAAGGGAACTAGAAATAATCTAAATATGCTGGTCAATTTTTCAGATTTTGAAAACAAAAATAAGCATTTCTGCTAACTGACTCAGGAACAAGCAAACTGGAAAATACAAACGGTATTAAAATAACACTGTAAAAAATTGTCCATGTCAACTGATAAAAACTGCATTATGAAGATCCAATGTAGTTTTTAAAATTAACACCATAATATCATTGTTAACACATCATAACAAATTGACAAAAGCAGGAGTCATGGTCTACTACCTGTTCCTTGTTTTTCTCAAAGTTACAACTTTCTAGTCAAAGGACATAACAAATAATCATAATCATGCAGTGATAAATGTCAGAAAAATAACTGTGCTATTTATAAATGTTTACAGTCTCCAGGGTCCATAAAAATAGCAAACATGGAAACATCAACAGGAGGAAACTTCATTAGGATCTTTAAAAAAACCTAGCAAATAGAAATAGTAATCTTTATGTGCTTCTTTTTCAGGCAGGAAGTTATGTTAAATAAAAATAGCAAAAAATATAAAAAATATACAATAATTGGATTTTAGAATTAAAATAGAAGCATTAATGGTTCAGGAGAATGCAAGCATGATATAGATTGCTTGTGCTGTGTACAGGGGTTTGAGAAAAAAATGCTTCTATTTGCCTACGTTTCATATCTTGCATGTCATTCTACAGGTCACCTTCTATGTTTTATTAATTTCCTGCCCTCCTGACATATATGGGAAAATTCATGTGTAGAATAAGCATATCAATACTGAAAAACTATTCCAAGCCAAACATCTGTTTTAGAGGCTCCTGGGTGAGAGGAGAATTCAGGTAAAACTGGACCAGACCTAAGCTTTCTTTGGATAGGGCAGTTTTGGAGGACAGTCCTGAGCGTTGAAATAGGTGGGATATTCAGGAACAGCAGATCCCTCTGGCTCTGGAAAAAGATGTAGCATAACTGAGAAGTTAAAAGCTACATAATGTCTAGAGGGCTGGTATATTTATTTATTTATTTATTTAATTTAATTTTTATACCGCCCTTCTCCCTAGGGACTCAGGGCGGTGTACAGCCAATTTAAAACCCCAACAATAATACAAAAATTAAAAAAGATTAAATTAGATATTTGGCCGGATAAAAAGCCCACCCCACCCCCTTAAAACCCCCAAATTAAAATTACTGGAGACACATTAAAACCCTCTCTCAGCCCAGGCCGGCCTGCTCGAAAAGCCAGGTCTTCAACGCGCGCCTGAAGGACCTCAGGTCCATGCCGGTACGCAGTTCTAGTGGCAGAGTATTCCAGAGGGCAGGGGCCGCCACAGAGAAGGCCCTACCCCTTGGGACCGCCAGGCGACACATGGCAGCCGACGGAACCCGGAGAAGGCCCTCCCTGTGTGCTCGCACTGGCCTGCTGGAGATTACCGGTGGGATGCGGTCCTGTAGATAACCTGGTCCAATGCCATGGATCGCCTTAAAGGTCAGAACCAGAACCTTAAAGCGAACCCGGAAAGCCACTGGCAGCCAATGCAGCTCGCGCAGGAGAGGCGTCACGTGGGCGCTACGTGACGCCCCCATAATCACCCGCGCGGCCGCATTCTGTACCAGTTGAAGTCTCCGGGTGCTCCCCGCAGGGAGCCCCATGTAGAGGGCATTACAATAGTCCAGGCGAGAGGTGACAAGGGCCTGAGTGACCGTGCGCAGGGCGTCCCGATCCAGAAAGGGCCGCAACCGGTAGATCCGACGGATCTGGTGAAATGCCCCCCTGGAAACGGCCGCGAGATGGTGTTCAAGCGACAGCCGCACATCCAGGAGGACTCCCAGATTGCGAGCCCTCTCTGTGGGGGGCAAAATTTCCCCCCCAATAGCCAGCGACGGAGTCAACTGGCTATATCGGGGCGCCGGGAACCACAGCCACTCGGTCTTGGATGGGTTGAGCCGGAGCCTGTTCCCGCCCATCCAATCCCGCACGGCCTCCAGGCACCTGGACATAGCCCCCACAGCATCGTTGGGGTGGTCCGGGGTGGAGATGTATAACTGAGTGTCATCTGCATAGAGATGACACTTCACCCCAAGACCACGGATGATCTCGCCCAGCGGTTTCATATAGATGTTGAACAAAAGAGGGGAGAGAACCGACCCCTGAGGCACCCCACAAACCAGGGGCCTAGAGGTGGACCTCTCCCCTCCCGCCAACACGAATTGCGAACGGTCGGAGAGGAAGGAGGAGAACCATCGAAAGACGGTTCCCCCAATTCCCATATCACATTCCTCTTGTTTTTGGAGCATCCGCATGCAGACCCATAGCCAATGTGGGTTTGTTAAGTTTTAACTTCAGCTGGCTCATGAGCTTTTTGTTTGAAAGAACTTCAGTCTCTTTATTAATAAGTTCCTCTGTTGTCCCAGTTTGCTTCTGGACTGTTCTGTTGAAAGGCTGGTATCTCCACTGTTATCTGTTCCAATCTGACAAATCTGTCTTGAATCTTGATTTGATTTAATTTTCTTTGGTCCTCTCATTCCATATTACCAACAATTGCTTAGATATTAGACTGGCTTCTCAGCTAACTTGATCCCAGCCAAACTAATTCATTCCTTTGTCTGACAATGTGCATGGATCTTCTTGATTTCATCCATTGGCCAAATTGGGGCCAATATCAAGTGGGCTGAGGCCTCTTGTCCAAGTAGATAAATCTGTAAAAGGTAGGTCTCCAAGTTTGCACTCTCCCAGGTAGAATATCTGGCAGGTTTTTTCCCAACAGTTTTTTCTATAATTATTGAGAGTCCCAAAATCCATATTCAATTAATGAAGCTAAACAGAAAACCATAAGATGCATTCACAATTACTGTATTTTCTTTTTTTTCCCATGCATGTGATTTTCTTTTGCAAATTCTAATCCAAATTCTATGATTCATCTTCCTGGTGGATGATCTAACCACAAGTATTTACACAGAGCTTTCTTCCCATAAATAGTTTGGCATCTAGAATTTCTGCTATTTGTTGTTAGTCAATGTCTTCATACTGACTCAACTTTTCCTAAACTTCATTCATAAAACTGATACCAAACTAAATATTCAATAACCTTCTTAAATTAACAATGTGCTTCCTTGTCCTAACTAAGAAATACCAAAGAAATATGTTTTATTTGAATAGTTCCCAGGTTTTTGTAGTTAGAAAAGAACAGGACTAGTTTGTTTTATTATTTTAAGTTCAGAGAAAGAATTTAATGGGTAAAATAGCTCTTTCAGATACTTTATTGATGAGTAATATATAGCATTCTTTGAGAAAGGAAGGAAATTGCAGACTATTAAGCTATTCTGTGTGGTCTGCTACCCTTTGGACTAGAGCCCATGATAAGCCACTGCAGTTTCTTTTCTTCTTTCATGTGACCTGTGTTATCTGTCCATCACCCTCATATGCTGAGAAAATGGGAAGATTTAGCCCCCATCTGGACGATAACTTCTTGTTAGGTCAACTGATTTACAAGCAATTGGTGTACTAATCAGTTGAAGGCACACCACCCAAATCTAAAGGTCACAGTATAATAATAGAAATCAAGCTCTAGCAGTCAAAAGAAGCACAGGAAGACTCAAGACCTCCAAAGTAAAGGCCCAGAGGTAGTCCTGTTTATTTCCCCTGAGTTGATAGGTTTTCTTGTCCAATTCTTCTTATTTTCGTTTTCAATTCTGTCTTGTTGCCTGAATCAACCTTTTTGTAAAAGTTAGGAGTGGTTAATTTGAAACAAGCAAATTTCAAATTCCTCAACATTTGTATTGATTGTTTGTAAAGGCCCTGAAGCATTTTAAGGGTTCATTAAAGCTGAATTACTTAATGCACTCAAGAAGACCTTTATGGAACTTATGTCCTTCCTTGTCCTCTTTAATTTTTGCTTCCTGAAACTTTGCCTCTTTTGTTTGCCCACAGCAAGCCATACTTATAACCAGATTTCACGTTCAGATGTGATGCTAACCTATGATCACTTCCAAATAGGAAAAAGCTACTAAGTTTAACCCATGTCCATGCTGGTGGAAAGGAAGCAAGACAAAAAGCTAGAGGGCAGCTCTAAACCTGAACAAATTAGGAAAAAAGCATGGGAAAACTCAATAGTCTTTCTCTTTTCTTTTTTTTTCTTAGCTGCTCCCAAGAAGTTCTGCATTTTTCATCTCTAGTTTTGGTCAGTCTAAGACAATTTGATTAGAAATTTCCAAAGAGGGAAATAATCTAAATACATTATTGTGTAGTATTCCTGATATACAATGATGAAGGGATTTGTAGGCTGTCTTCTCTTGTGTCTTCAGAATAGTCTACAACCTTTCTAT
Source organism: Bungarus multicinctus (assembly GCA_023653725.1). NCBI lineage: Eukaryota > Metazoa > Chordata > Lepidosauria > Squamata > Elapidae > Bungarus > Bungarus multicinctus. Next base: position 63,807,968 of record CM042836.1, on the reverse strand, counting down.
CTTCCCATATTTCATTTGAAATTTGCAGGAAGGCTTCAAGAAAGCTTTATTTTAGCAATAATGGCATTATGAGCATTAAGGTGAATCCTACCTCTCAGAAATTGACAGAACATTTATCCTTTCCCTGGAGGAATCATTTCATAATTCTGCCCACCTATTTGATAAGGAATTTTGAGATGTCATTTTCACCAACTGTGGTTGGGTCTTTTTTTCTCTGTCCCACTGATCAAGAGTTTACAGATAGGCCTGCAAATTATTTATGACCCTGATATGTAGCAAAGCACTTGTCTACTATTGCATTCTAAACAGACTGAGCTGAAGTTCTCACTCTAGTCTGTGCATCCAGCGGGAACGCAGACCACTCCCATTGGCTGATGTCGTTTGACAGTTGACTATAAAAGGGAGCTGTCAAACGGCATCAGCTGTTGCCCGCCAGCTGGCTGTCTTGTTAGCTCAGGGCAGCCGCGGCAACCCTTTATTTTTAAAATAAAGTTACAGCTGAAAGTTGCTCCATGTTGCCTCTGTCATTCCGCTGCCAATATAGCACTGGCAACGAAGATGGAATGCGCCTAAGAGGCAACCGATTACTGAGCTGAAAGTCACATTAAGAGCTGAAGCCACTACTGAGCTAAATGTCACTTTAAGAGTGACAGTTACTATTCGTAAGCGCGAATTTCAATTTCTCTCAGAAAAACCCGGCACCGCCTGAAGTCGAGATGATTTCAACCCCAGCGTCCCCACTTTTCAGACCAACAGCAGAGACATGGGAGTCTTACATAAATCATTTTGACTGTTTCCTAGATCCCATCAACCTCGCTGTAATTTCTACCCATAGGAAAAAAATGTACTTTTTAATTTTTTTCAGAGCCACGCTGTTTGACACTGCTGCCGCATTGCTGGTACCACGATCAGTAAAAACTGTACCATGGGAGGAATTGCAGGAAATCCTATGTAACCATTATTCCCCTAAGCCCTCTTGTATTGCCAGGTGTCATGCTTTTAGAAGAAGAACCCAGGCTCAAGGAGAGACTATTAGTGGGTATATGGCAGCCTTATGGATGGCTGCCTTACACTGTAGGTTTAGGGATTACCTTGAGGACATATTATTGGATCAACTAGTCTATGGAGTCAGGGACCTTAGGTTACAGAGGTGCCTTCTGGCTAAAGGGGATTTGACCCTTAAGATACCTATAGAGGAATCTCAAGCCACTGAGCTGTCAGTGCTCTCAGCAGCAGAGATTCAAGGAAACTCTGTCAGCCGGAATAGCTCAGCTGTTCATTACGATGAAGCCTCTCCAGAGGAAAGCTCTGATGAAACCAGTGACATAAATTGCCTCAGGCAGCCCAAAGCCATTCAAAGGGGAAACAGGTCTGCTCCCAATCACCTTCCACGATCTCAGCCCATCTGCTGTGGAGGGAGTCACCTCAGGGCATCCTGCAAGTTCAGGAATGCCATTTGTCTAAAATGCCAAAGGAGGGGTCATTTAGCTAGGATCTGTCAGGCAGGAAAGATTTTTACCCAGCCACAACAACCTCAGACAACTCAGCATTTTCAAAAACAAGTCGAAGACTGTTTCACTGACTACCAAGCTAAACCAATAGACAAAGGCTCTAACAAAATAAGTGTTATTGTCTCTTTAGAAGGAAAGCCTTGTAAAATGGAGGTAGACACTGGCTCAGCACTCTCCATTATCTTGTGGAGCACCTTGAAGTGAATCCTACCTCGGATGGCAAAGAAGAGGCTTCAAGACTGCAATCTAACTCTACGTGACTACCAAGGCAGAACCAGTCATCAGAAAAAGCAAGTTTTTTATTCATTTTCAAAATTTTAAGGGTCACTTGCCTTTAGTTGTTGTGGATGGTGCCCTCCCAAGCCTGCTAGGGTTAGACTGGTTTCCTTCATGTAGGAGGAATTCACGCTATTGAATTGGCCTTCATGTAGGAGGAATTCACGCCATTGCCAACGTGGAGGTTTATGTTTAATGACTATGTTGATATATTCAACGAGGACCTGGGGTGTTATGTGGGAACACCAATATCTTTTAATTTGGACCTTTTAGCAGTTCCAATCCATCTAAAGCCTCAAAGAATGCCTTTTGCAATCCGCCCTAAGCTGGACAAGGAAGTGGATAAGCTAATTAACCAGGGAATATTAGAGCCTGTGGACTTTGCAAAATGAGAAACACCTATAGTTACACCCCTTAAAAAAGATGGCAGCTTACGGATTTGAGCAGACTATAAATGTTCAATAAACAAATATTTGCATATCAGCGTATTTCCAGTCCCAGTCATCCAGCACCTGCTGCATTCTTTCAAGCCAGGGACCATTTTTGCAAAACTAGATATATCCCAAGCTTATCAACAGCTCCCTGTTGATGACATAGCCACTGAGCTACAAACTATTGTAACTCACAGGGGCACTTTCAGATGTAAGCGTCTCCATTTTGGGGTCAGTGTGGCCCCAGGAGTTTTTCAGTCATTAATGGAGAGGTTGCTACAAGGGTTACGTGGTGTAATATCTTATTTCAATGACATATTAATTTCTGCCTCTGACAAACCTCAACTAATACAAAGAGTTCAAGGTGTTCTCGAATGTTTCAGAAGAGTAGGCCTCAAATTGAAGAATGAGAAGTGCACTATTGCCACACCACAAGTAGAATTTCTGGGCTACAAAGTTGATGCCTCTGGCATACACCCAATAGAATCCAAAGTATGCGCAATCCATGATGCACCCACACCATCTAATAAGACTGAACTTCTGTCTTTCTTAGGACTACTTAATTTTTATGCCTCATTTTTGCCCCATAAGGCTTCCATTGCAGAGCTACTGTGTAGACTTTTGGACAAACACTCCTCTTGGCATTGGGGACCTAAGGAAGCCTATGCTTTCAAGACAGTCAAATCATTGCTAACATCTGTTTCTGTCCTAATTCAATTCAACAAAAATTTGCCTTTAGTTTTAGTTGCAGACGCTTCACCTTTTGGCATAGGAGCCGTATTAAGTCACAGACTGCCCAATGGTTCTGAGGCACCTACTGACTTTTTCTCCAGAACGTTATCTCCAGCAGAATGCAACTATAGTCAAATTGACAAGGAGGCTTTAGCTGCAGTAGCTTTAGTCAAAATGTTTCATGAGTTTCTCTATGGTCACCACTTCAAGCTAATTACAGACCACAAGCCCCTCTTGGGTCTTCTATCCGGCAACCAACAAACACCTTAGATTTTGTCTTCAAGAATGACCAGGTGGACATTAATTCTGGCTGCATATTCTTATATGCTGACACATCGAGCTGGCAAATACGTCAGCCATGCAGAAGCTCTCAGTCATTGCCCCCTGCCTACTCCAGTGGAGGATCCTGCACCAACCAATGCTGTGTTCCTGATTGAAGACCTCAAACTTCCCATCACTGCTTCTGATATCGCTGCCACTCTGCCAAGCACAAGGCAATATCCAAGTCCTTGACTGGGTGGGAAGGGAGTGGCCTAAAGCCCCTTTGTCATCTGAATTCTTGCCTTTTAAAATCTGTCCGGAAGAATTGACTTCCTTGTAAGGCTGCCTGCTATGGGGAACCAGGGTGGTTATTCCTCCCCAGTTACAGAGCCCAGTCCTAGAAGTACTTCATGAGGGTCATCCTGGCATTTCAGGACAAAAGCTTTAGCTCGCAGTTATGTGTGGTGGCCTGGCATGGATGCCCAGATCACCAGCTTGCTAGCCATGCCAGGTCACCAGATGATCTCCACCTGCAGCCACTCCAGGAAGATGAGAAGATTCAGGGTCCCTATGGTCCAGATTACATATTGATTTGGCTGGGCCCTTTCATGGGTGAACATTTTTAGTAGTAGTTGACTCCTTTTCAAAATGGGTAGACCTAGCCTTAATGCTCACTACAACTTCTGAAGCTGTAGCTAAGGCCCTGCTGTGAATCTTTGCTACCCATGGTCTTCCTGACACCATTGTGTCAGACAATGGCCCACAATTCACATCCTATGAATTTGGGGGTTTTCTGGCTAATCAAGGAATTAGACATGCCTTAACAGCTAGCAATGGCCTGGCTGAGAGAGCTGTCAGATCTACCAAGGAGACTCTGAAAAGGCTTGGGCCTGCTGATTGGCACTCCAGACTTGCTAAGTACCTACTAATCCAGCACATGACCCCCTGTACTTCTACAAATAGATCCCCAGCTGAACTCCTAATGAGTCACCATTTGAGAACCACCTTGGACAGACTCCATCCAAATTATGCCCAGTCACGCCTTTGGGTTCCAATAGCCAGGCTAGGAGTTTTGCTGAAAATGATCAGGTCTATGCTAGGAACTATGTGGGTCACCCCTTATGGCTACCAGGTCAAATTGTGGCAGTAACTGGCCCTAACTCATATAGGGTCCAGTTGCAAGACGGTTGCATTTGGCTCCACCATGTTGATCAATTAAGGGGACATTGGATTACTTCTACAGGTGGCCCTCCGGACAACTTCCCCACAACCAGACCACCCATGCCTGAAGCAAGCCACCACAGACCCGACAACAACACAAGCCTACCTGGACAGTCGACAATTCCGCATCTTGAGCCATCAGAAGCCGAGAGGCCTGCTCCATCGGCGCCAAAGACTCTTCGCCAAGCATAGGATTCCCACTCTGCGGCAGCACCAACAGAGCCAAGAAAATCTGGCCGACTGCGCAAGCACCCAAGTTACTTAAAGGACTATGCATGCTCCGTTCAGGGAAAGGAGTATTGCATTCTAAACAGATTGAGCTGAAGTTCTCACTCTGGTCCGTGCAACCAGCGGGAACATGGACCGCTCCCATTGGCTGATGTTGTTTGACAGCTGACTATAAAAGGCAGCTGTCAAATGGCATCAGCTGTTGCCTGCCAGCTGGCTGCCCTGTTAGCTCGCGGCAGCCACAGCAACCCTTTATTTTTAAAATAAAGTTACAGCTGAAGGTTGCTCCGTGTTGCTTCTGTCATCCCACCACCAACATAGCACCTACTGACAGAGATAAATGAAAGCAGTACAAAAATGCAAGGGGCTCTTTAAAATGCATTTCTTATTAAAGCTATATTTGGGTTTAAAGTGTGTGACTAAGTAGATGTTAAATAAATGCATATTTACCCGTTCTCTGAATATTTCCAAATCCAGAACATATTTTTAAAACATGTTAATGATAGGAATCAGATGTAAAGGCATTTGTGACTGGATGGAAGGAATATACTGTACATATACCCTCTGTGTGTGTGTTGTGCATGCGCGCACACGCGCGCATGTACGCACACACAATACCATTCACAAGCTCTGATGGAAACTTGCTTTAACCAAATTAAGCAGAATTATAGGCATTCACATGAAAGAAGAAAATGAAAAAGAGAGACTTCCACTCAGAAATGCTTGTCTGTTTGAAAGGGGAGCAAAGAGTAAATGATTGTGATTCTTCCCACTGAAGGGGAAGGAAAAGAATCTACAAAGAATCCACTACTTTGCTAGAGAATTTGGCTGGGGCCACAGCCTTTAACTGAAGAGAAACAGCTATGTCAATTTCCCATTTATAATTTATTTTGGCTTCTTAATTTTTCCCCATTTTAACTTGAGTCTGTCCTGTTTCTGAATCAGTTGAAGGATTTTTTTTAATAGTTTGCATGAAAAATCAAATCTTGTGCAGATGTTTAGACTGATTTTGGCATTTTTATCCACCCATCTAGGTCTTCCCAAAGACCTGGCATAGGGAGATGTTATTGCTTAATGGCATTGATGATATTATCCCAGGATGTAAGCTGTTCCAAGTAAAGCTGCCTTTTGCAATTAACTGATGATGATTTTGTCAATAACTATGGTGTTCAAGTGATGCTCCAGATGTTTGGATTGCATCCAAGGCACCTATTACTATTGCTACTATCTTTGCTTTCTTTTTCCATAATCCACCTAATTCTATTTTCAGGTCTTTATGTTTTGTCATTTTATCCAATTCTTTTTCTTGTATTCTGCTGTCTCCACGTACTGCAACATCCACTCTCCAGACATTTTTATCTTTCTTATTGACAATTGTTAAGTCTGAGGTGTTATGTGGCAAGTTCTTGTCTATTTGAATTCTAAAGTCCCAGATCACTTTAGCTTCTTCAATTTTTATTACTTTGCCTATTTTATGGTCCCACTAGTTCTTGCTTCAGACAAATGGTATTTCTTGCAGATCTTCCAGTGCCCCATTATTGCTATTTTGTCATGTCCCTGCTTGTACTTAGTCTGTATTATCATCTTTTAGCAGCTTACTAGGTGGTTCAATGTTTATTCAGTTATCTTTGTAAGGCTGCTCAAATTAGAATATGTGATTAACATATTAAAAACAATAAACAAAAACATAAAAATAAAGGCTAAAAATACATTATAAACAAGGTCAACCACATATCCCTCTAATTCCACCTCTTAAAGCTTGATCACCAAAAACCTTGGCCCCAGTGCCCAAAGGAAGATCATGTACTTAATGTCTTGTGAAAGACTGGCAGAATTGGTACCATCAGAATCTCAGTGAATATAATGTTCCTCAGAGAAGACATACTTTCCTGAGCTTCATCGGGTTATCTTTTTTTTAATAGAGCATGTATGTCAGATATTGTGAATGGACAGTGGTAACTAGAGATAAGGCTCTCACAGCTACTCAAGAATATTGATTACATCACTTGGTTGATAAGGACTGGGTACACTGGATATAATGCCATAAAAATGACATAGTAACAATTAATAAATTAACTTGCATAAAGAAGCTTACTGAGAGCCAGTGTAAGTTGCAAAATTGTAGCATTACATAGGTCTACAAAAGTGCGTCCATAGCCATCTCCCACTTCATTCTCAAACTCCTTGAAGCTTTTAAGTGCTCTTCAAAGAGTAGTGTAATCTATGGCAGTACATTACAGTAATTCGGGCAACAGGTGACCAAGTTATGAGTGACAATGAACAAAGCCTCCCAATCCATGAATGGGCACAATCTGAACACACATTGGAGTTGTACAAGGGCCCTTCTAATCATAACTGTCACTTGCTGTTTATGCAAGAGTTGAGAGTATAATAAGATCCTCAAATTGAACACCAGTTCTATCTGGAAAAGTGGTATCCAACATCCACTAAGACACTATGTTATCTAGGCTTGTTATCCCTCACTCCCACCCCATTTACCACTACTCCACAGGCTCCATATATTGAGAAAGAATATTGATTACATCACTTGGTTGATAAGGTCTGGGTACACTGGATATAATCATCAAACCTGACTCCATGCCAATGGAAGACCTTACCCAACAGTTCATGAAACTCAAAAAGAATAGAGTCCTGATGAAGTCTACAGAGAAGCAACTTAGAATTAAAACTCCCCCTCCCCAAAAACATTGATGTGGGCTAACCCCAGAAGAAGGAGGACCATAATGCAGTACCTTTCACTCCCAACCAGTCCAGAAGGATTCCATGATTTATGATATTGAAATCTACTGAGAATTAAGAAAGATGTCCCACCAAAAATAAGTTCCTGACGGAGCTTGGGCCATTTCCCAAAGCTCACACACGCGACTCGGTTGAGGGCTTGGTCGCCACCTGGGATAGGGTGGCTGCTGGGGCCCTTGACCGGGTCGTGCCCTTGCGGCCTCTGACCCGGTGCCGATCCCAGGTGGCTCCTTGGTTTTCTGAGGAGCTAAGGGAGATGAAGCACCGGAAAAGATGCCTAGAGAGTAGTTGGAGGGCTAGCTGCTCTGGGTCTGACCAAACACTTCTACGATCTTATATTAAGATGTATTTAGTGGCAATAAGGATGGCGAGGAGGTCTTACCTCTCCACCCTTATTGCATCTGCGGAAAACCGCCCAGCCGCCCTGTTTAGGGTGACCCACTCCCTTTTGGAGGTGGGAGCGCAGGAGGATCCCTTGCAGGGACGGGCTGAGGAGTTTTCTAGGTTACTGCAGGACAAAATCGCTCAGATCCGGAATGAGCTGGACTACAACTGGGCATCTCCGGGCGGGGGGGCGGGGGTGGATATCGGTGAGGTCAATTGGGTTGAGTTCGACCCTGTTACCTTGGAGGACGTGGACAGGATACTGGGGGGCTTAATGCCACCACTTGTTTGCTGGACCCGTGCCCCTCCTGGCTGGTCTTGGCCACTTGGGAGGTGACACGAGGCTGGTTCCAGGGTATTATAAATGCTTCCTTGAGAGAGGGGCTGTTACCCGCTGCCTTGAAAGAGACGGTGGTTCGGCCCCTCCTCAAGAAACCGTCCCTGGACCCAGCATTATTATCAAATTATCGTCCGGTCTCCAACCTTCGCTTTGTTGCGAAGGTTGTTGAGAGTGTTGTGGCATGTCAGCTCCTGCAGTACCTGGATGAAGCGAGTTATCTTGACCCCCTCCAATCGGGTTTCAGGCCCGGGCACAGCATGGAGATGGCGTTGGTCGCGTTGGTGGATGATCTCTGGAGGGCTCGGGACAGGGGTTGTTCCTCTGTCCTGGTCCTGTTAGATCTCTCAGCAGCTTTTGATACTGTCGTCCACAGTATCTTATTGCGGTGGTTGGAGGGGTTGGGGGTGGGAGGCACCGTGTTACGGTGGTTCGCCTCCTTCCTCTCCGACCATTCGCAATTTGTGTTGACAGGGGGGCAGAGATCGGCCCCGAGGCCCCTACTGTGTGGGGTGCCCCAGGGGTCGGTGCTCTCGCCCCTGCTGTTCAACATTTATGTGAAGCCGCTGGGTGAGATCATCCGTTGCTTCGGGGTGGAGTTCCATCAGTACGCTGATGATATTCAGCTGTACATCTCCACCCCGGGCCACTCCAACGAAGCCGTCGAAGTGATGACCCGGTGCCTTGAGGCCATGAGGAGTTGGATGGGTTTTAACAGGCTTCATCTCAACCCGACCAAAACCGAGTGGCTGTGGTTTCCTGCACCCAGATACAGCCGGCTTGTTCCTTCGCTGGCCGTGGGGGGAGAGGTTTTGAGCCCCTTGGAAAGGGCGCGCAATCTGGGTGTCCTCCTGGATGTACGGCTGTCTTTGGAAGAACATATTGCAGCCGTCGCCAGGGGGGCTTTTTGTCAGATTCATCTGATTCACCAGTTGCGGCCCTTTCTGGATCTGGGCACACTTCGCACAGTCACTTCCACCCTCGTTATCTCCCGCTTGGACTATTGCAATGCTCTCTACATGGGGCTCCCCTTGAAGAGTCTCCGGAGGTTGCAGCTGGTTCAGAATGCAGCCGCGCGGGTGATCGTGGGTACCCCTCGGGGCTCCCACGTAACACCGCTTCTCTGCAGGCTGCACTGGCTTCCTGTGGCCTTCCGGATTCGATTCAAGGTGGTACTGATGGTATTTAAAGTGCTCCATGGCTCGGGACCTGGGTACTTATGGGACCGCCTGCTGCCATCAACAACCTCCTGCCGCCCAGTACGCTCTCACAGGGTTGCCCTGCTTGGGGTGCCGCCGCCTGATCGTTGTCGGCTGGCGACCCCAAGGGTGCGGGCTTTCTCTGTGGGAGCCCCCTCCCTGTGGAATGATCTCCCCCCGGAGATACGGGCCATGACGGACATCCTGACCTTCCGGCGCGCAGTTAAGACCCTATTTTTCAAGCAGGCCGGCCTGGCCCAGTAAATGGTTTTTGGGTTTTAAACTTAATTTGGGTTTTAATTGTTAAATTTTATACTTTTAAATTTTTAGTCAATCCCGGATTTTAATGTCTGAATTGTAGTTGGATGGGATACAGCCGGATTTGTTTATTTAATCTAGTTTTAAATTGTATTTAAATCGTATTTATTCTGTGTGTTTTTAGTAGGCTGTACACCGTCCCGAGTCCCTTTTTGGGAGAGGGAGCGGTAAAGAAATTTGAATAATAAATAAATAAATAAATAAATAAAAATCACCCACAAGTATGAACAATGCAATCTTGGATTTGAAACTCAGTTTAAAATATTCCAGACAATCTGTTTCTTTTAGGGACCTCTGAAACTGAAGCCTGACCATCTTTTCTAAAAATGGTAGATCAGAAAGAGGACTCAAGTTGTTCAGTACTGTTGAGAGGCTGTTAGGATTGATGTCAACCCTTCAAGATAAGTAAGATCAAAGAGAAGAATTGCAAAAGTCTTTATGAGGGTATCAGAATCTTGAAAGTTAAACTCTCTCTCTATTTTCTCTAATACAATCAGGACAGAATTGTTTTGAATTTATTTCTCAAATGTCTACTTTCCTAGGACTCAGATATCTGTAATGGTATTTTCCTGATATTGCAGCACATAAAGCTGGATTCAGAGCAGATCCAAGCAACTCTATCCATTAGATGCCTTAGAATCTTCACAGCAGCCCCCCAGATGTTCTTCTGACTTCAGTCTCCCCAGAAGGGACATGTCACCTGAACAGTGCTGTTAGCCAGCTATTTTTTAGATAAGTTACATTCTGTCACTCTTACTGTCATAATTCTTAATAAATATTATTAATTGTGTTCAATTGGATTCATTTGTCATCTTATACTAGCAGAGCAACAGGAAACTCTTCTGTCATTTAATCTTTCAAAGCTTCTTTTTTAAAAATGGGGGAACCTTTGGGATCCACATGGGAGAGATCACACAAATGCCATCTGAACCAAGGCAGACATCACTCTCTTATTTCAAGTGATGACGAAGACCAGAGTTGAACTGTGCATCACAGCATTAGGAATAATCCCACATTTCTTCTGAAACCCAGCATGGTCGTGGGTTGGGGTTGTTCAACTGGATAGGACCTATATCCCATGGCAGGGGACATCTGCAGAGAACTCCAAGGTAGTGGTTTGATAGTGGTTTGACTATGATAAGGATTACCACTACTCCTACACACACACACACACACACACACACACACACACACCGAGAGAGAGAGAGAGAGAGAGAGGGTTCATATCACTTTTACCCCAAGACAAAAACAAAATCAGATGTAACATTGTGATCTCCATTATTTTTGTGATCTAGATCAAGGCAATGCCTAATGTCTGATTGCCATAAACACAATGAACTTTTGAGCTACTTCAGACTCTACACTCGTAGAGAGGCAGATTCTGCAGCAACAATTTCCTCTGACCTCTGGAACCCAACTTCACAAGCAGGTTCTCACATTTTCCCTACTTTGGAGTCAAAGATCATGCCACACTTGAAACACAACAGGCCATATTTCCAAAAAAAATAAACCCTCCATGTCATCTAGGTGATTTTTTCCTCTTTTTTAAAAAAATAAAAAAGTGTAGATTGCTACAAAGAGAAGACTGATTATAGAATAGAATACTTTATTGGCCAAGTGTGATTGGACACACAAGGAACTTGTCTTGGTGTAAATACTCTCAGTATACATAAAGAAGGGTGATGGTTATGGAGAAAATTGAGTAATGTAAAATTAATATGGGCTTCAGAGTAGCAGATGTATCTATCCAGCTAGCAGATAATTGTGAATAATAGGAGTGGAGCAGGGGGAGAATAGAGAGGCATTATCTCTCTACAGTGAAAGTCAGAGAAAAGATATAGATTCAGTAGAATATAATCAAGTTATTCTGTTTCATTTTCCCCTTCTTCTCTTGTAGGAATCATTCCTATTGGATTGTGCTTAGGCAAATTCATTAATCAGCAAGGCAAGTTATATTAAATTGCAGTGTTATCTAACTGTAGATATACCACGAGCATAACTGAATGAGTTGAATGAACAAAAGGACTTATCTGTTACGTAAGAAATGAACAAAGTGCACAAGAACAGAAATAATAAAGCAATTTTTGAATTAATCACAACAATAAGAAAGAGATGGGTAGCGTATCACTCAATGAGCCAGTAATGCTATTTAATTCATTAGTTGTGGATTGAGAGAGGCAAATGATTGGATTAATTAATCAAGCAGTCAATCAGCAACAAGGTAATCAATCATACCTGTAAATGAGAGAAAGCACACTGAGAATCCAGGTGTAGTCCCTGCGGCATTTTCCAAATGAAGCTTGAGAAGAAACAAAACACATATAGAATTGTAGATCCTTCTGTGCAATTGTAGGTGTATTTTTTAACCTACTTCATTTTGAAGCTTCACTAAGTAAATGGCTTCTGCTTTAAATGCCTTCTGCTTTTTACGTCTTTCATTCATGTTTCCATTCATACTAGCCTAATCCACTGTGCTTTTCACTCATATTATTGAAGAGGCTACTGGCGTGATAAACCTCTTTATCGATTGCTATCTAGTTGAATCATAATCTGCTAATGCAGCTTTTATATCACACTTCTCTTTTTTCGTATCCAGGTTTTTCCTACAGCTACCAGATTCTGAGCATCCCTTGCCTTCCTTCCAGGCCAGCCATCTGTAGAAAAAGGCATCTGTTTCTTCATCTGATCCAGAAGGGTGACTAGAACTCAGATCACATTCAGATGCATACATATTCAGGAATTTCTGGACAATAATATATCTTAATAAATTTATCCAGGGATTACACATCCATCCATCATTTTGAAAACAAACAATTTATGTAAACCCATGCATACATAACAGTTCATGAAAAACAGAATTGAAATAATTGTTTTTGGACTGAAAACTCAGCAAGCAAAATAAATTCCTTTTATTTCTTTTGGAGAAATTAAAAATACAGTTCTGCTATACATGGCAGCTAATAAAAAGAAAGCAAATTGTGGATCTGTGAATTAAGCAAGGACTTAATAAGAATTTGAAGAAAGCAAGGCAAACAAAAGGATCATTTGGGAAGAAAATTATGTGATGCCCCACAGAAGCTTCTCTTCAGCTGCTGGGTTGGAAAATGAGGCTGTAACTGTAAAAAGAAGGAAAGAAAAAGAAAAATTGAGAGATTTGAACATGATTTCATATGCCTTTAGAGAAAAGCAATTACCTGCACAAACTTTTTGGTGAAATTTAAAACCTGTGAAAGAAATATCTATATCTTCTGAGTCTGATCTTTGAGCAATCTATTCAAGCATTTGTTTAATGTTCAGAATGATGTTTAATCTAAAGGATAACAGAGACAATAATAGAAATAATAAGAATAAGAGGGTTATCCATGATCTTGCACTAAACCATTAAGGAAGATTATATTAACAGTTAAGCTTCATGGTTGAAGACAAGGAACATCAACATGATTTAGGAACAGTTGGAGAACAAAATCTACCTCCATGAGTAGATAGTTCAATTCTATAATTGCTGACTTTCCAGGATACTTATTCAAGGGTGCCCCATATAAAGCAATGCTATGGTCTTCTGTCCATAATTAGGAATACTCTGCTCCGAGAATTCTTGCTCTGCAGCAAGGAATGCTAGGAGTCTGATTTCTGAATTCCTCCATATTATAATCTATGCAACAATCTTGTTTACTTATGTGCTCCTGAAATTAGAGCCAGACCGTTTACCTCTGTGCATGCCAGAAAGCAGACTTGGATGGATACATGCAAACACATTTATTAGACAGATTTATAGCATCTGTATCAGCAGGCCTATTGTTCAATGCTTTGCTTCCCAGTTTAAAATGCTGCTATAAATTCAAAGCTCACTCTCTGATTGAGACACAGGGGATCTAAAATATTGCCAATATTGATGCATTATTCATGTGGTTTTCTGCCCATTTCCATCTCTTCTTATGACAATACATTTCCATTGTTTCTGAATTGTTTTATCAGTAAGTAGTCAAAAATTTCAGACGCATAGAACTGTAAAGCTGGAAGATTCATCACCCTACATTTAGCCAGGAATCTATGACCCATAGAAGTTCTTACTGCACAAGCATTTCCATTAGCTTTCCTGGGAATATTTCTTTTTAAGTATGGTTCACATTAGTGTAGGCCATTGTGTCACCATCTACAACAATGTAAGCAGCATGTCAAGTAAGTGTTGTCAGGCCTGTGATAAGTTTTCCTGGGCACCAAATCAGTTGTTCATGTGAAACAAAATTGAGCCCATTATCTCAAAATGGAAGCTATTTAAATAAAGGCGGACAATTTATGAACCTTTGATTGCTGTACTAAATTCAGTTTAGTTGTACAAAGATCCAGGAAAAGTTCACAAAATAATTATATTATAGCAATATTATATTGAGTCTTACCAAGTGTCTGCATCATAAATTTCAGAAACTGGATTACTGTATATAAGGTGAATGCTTGAATGTGAGTTTTTTATATATCCGCATGGTATTTACCTAATAAAATATACCAGGATCTAACATCAAATAACGGTTAAGCAAATATGACAATAAAACTGTTACATTTAAGTTTGTATCTATAAAATATGATTACTGTAAGACAGAATGCAGAATAGGATACTAAGAATTGTAATGGACTATAGGAAAATAGCAAGATAGTTTAGAACTACCTTGGCATTTTCTGTTTCATAAATTAACAAGAACATTTAGTAATAGCATTTAGGGTTATATACCACCCAATAGCACTTTACTCTCTGGGTAGTTTACTATGTAAGCATTGTTTGCATATTGCCACCAACAATCAGGGTCCTCAGATGACCAACTTTGAAAAAATGGAAGGCTGAGTCAATCTTGAACCCTGTTAGGGTTAAACTCCAGACTGTGGGCAGAGTTTGCCTGCAATACTGCGCTTTAACCACCAGAAATGCACTACCAGAAATTTCAACTCTTTTGTTTTCTATTACTAGTGTTAAATTGAGGAATAACAATCCAATAAGTATAAAAATCTGACCAGGCAATATTACATTTGTACACTGACCAAGCAATATTAGGTTGTGTACTGTACCTTACATGGACTCACAGAGTTGTTAGACAGCCAGTTTGATCTAGGATTAGAGCTAGGTTGGTTGAAAATAGGAGGAGGAGAGAATTAGGTATGGTCGCAACCTCTAGTTATTTACAAAAAATAAAGGTGGGGTAGAAATTCACAATATTTAATCAAACCAATCATTTCTGCTACAGTGAAAAAAAACTTCTGGGTGTTTTCAATTGGTTTTCAACTACTTGAAATTTCATCAGGTTTTCATCCCAGTCTCACATATCCAATTGCAGCTTAAAACTGTGCAACACAAGCAAATCCCACCATCATGAAAAAAGCACAGTCCTAGCTGAAGTGCCTCTGCAGATTGTACACCTCTGTTTTTTTCAGTGTGAGGAAACACAGGTGCAGGGAACCCCACCATCACAACTACCACCACAGACACAAAAATAGCCTTGTACATCTTCCCAAAATTTAGAAACAGAATGTCCTTTTTAATGCTGTAAATGGATTACAGCATTAAAGTTGGATGCATATCTGTAAAGAAACCCTATTTCTGCAGTTCAATGAAATTGAAGTGACATTTTGTCCTATCTACTAATTTCAATAGGGTGGATCCTGGCCCACCATTGAAAGGCTAGGGCAATCAAGGAAAAATTGGGCATACCATCATAGTACATCGAGTGGGAAGCTTATGGGCCTTCTGGGCATTGGTATGTGTATAGCAATGGGTCAAGTTCCAGGTCTGGAATATGCTCTTTTTTTCTATGGCTTTTCTATTCAAGATTCCCTTGAATTATTCTTCAGGCTGTTTATGGAAGGTGAGAGAAAGTTGGACTTAGAGGTAGTTCTTGATGGTCAACTGTCTCACTTAACAGCTGTTCAAAGTTCCAAAGATGTAAAAAAAGCTTACATTTACAACCATAGCAGCAACCTGTGGTTACATGCTTCCCAACTAGCTTGAGACAAGTAATTTGAGAAAACAGAAGTAAATAGAGAATGAAAAACTTTGGGCGTTTCCGTCGATGACAGACCAGAGACCACGATCGTGCATGGCTTTGATCCGTGTTTCCCTTGTTGGAAGGGTCCCCACGGGACCAGAGTCATCCGACCCAGCTGCCCTGAGGACGGAAAGCTGCCGGGACCCTAAGTTTTGTGCTGGATCGATGAAGTGGTGAGCAGATAAAAGAACTGAATTTTTTCTTAATAACCTCAAGAAGTAGAAAGAAAGTTCCCTCATGCAAAAGTATCATAGCGGTGAATAGAATATAAGAGGAAAACACAAGGTAAACAAAATTGCAGTATAAAAAGTTATAATGAAATTAGAGATTAAATTTTGAATAATATAAATTGGCATTAATTAGGCATTGGATAAAATGCTGGACTTGCCTGGAATTGTTTATTATTAAGAAAATTAATCATGGAAATGGTTGGAAATTAATGTTTAACATAATTAAAAGAAGTTTGAAAAGTGGAAAGTGATACAGAGAGCCATCTAATGGTCAAAGACTTCTTTTTTCCTACAAAATCTTATGGAAGTTTACTGGACTCATAACTGTTATGAAATAAAAGATAAATAAAATAATAAGAACCTCGGAAATTTTTTTTTAAAAAAAGAGGGAGAAACTCTACTAAGAGAATATACAAATGCAATTTCCTGGAACTGTTGGGTGTTGATTGTGAAAGAGACAGAAGGATTAATAAGAGAAACAAAGATAAAAGGAGACTTTTGGCAAGGATTGCAATAAAAGACTTTGAATATTAATAACTTGAATATTAATAACTTAACTGATTATAAAAAAATGGAAGAAATAAGCAAAGACTTTAAGTTGGAATTGCAAACTGTAAGAGAAATGCTGAAAGAAAGAAGGGAATTATTGGAAATATTGGAAAAGAAAATAATAGTGATGGCAGAAGAACAAAGAAATTACAGTGAGGCGGAGTTAAAGGAAGAAGAAAGAGGCTCAGATAGACATGGAGAACAAGAATCATTGCCAAAAAATGACACTAAAGGAATTAAAACTATGACATTGATGACAGTCAATAAATAAAAGAGAAAACACTCCCAGGATTAAACAAAAGAAGAAAAAGTTATACAAGAAGAAACTTCAAAAAAGAGAACAGGAAAGGGGGGGAGAAGATGGGTGAAATGTTAGAAGGAAAGAAGGAAGATCAGGGAAATTTAGAAAAGGGAAAGTTGGCTAAAATTAAAAGAAATAACAAAGCCGAAAAATTCAGAGATAAGAGTTAGGGATTCTATAAGGGGGATACCACATGGAATATATATTGGTATTTAGTTTAAAACTTGTTGGGAAATACCTTAGGAATGTATAATTACATATATATATATATATATATATATATATGAATATGAACTTTATATAAAATATATTGTTATGAGCCCTTTTTTCTTTGAGGATTAAAATAAGGGAATGGAAATGAATTAAAATATGATTATTAATGATCATAAGTAAAGTGAAGATAAAGTGAGAGATATTAAGAAATTATTTTAGTGATTTACTGGAGGGGATATATATAGTTGACTATATATACAGTTGATTATTTAATGGATATTAGAATTGTATAATGAGAATATTTTATTATGATTAAAGTAGGGACATGGAAAATATCATGTGGATCCTGAATATATTGGTTTTATTATATTTTTACTCTTTTTAGATTGTTTATTATATATCGGCTTAGAGAAAATTAAGAACAATAATGATGTGTAATGTAAAATAAAATAGGTGGTAAGCTGAATATGGAAACAATAGGGGATAAAGAATTGAAAACTTATATATGGGTGATATTGATATTGAATTAATAAACTGAAACATGAATTGCAAATTTATTTAAAGATGAGTGAAATGGATAATAATATGAGTTAATACCATGTTTCTCCAACAATATGCACCCCCCAATAGGAAAACCCAGCATGTTTTCTAGGCATGAAATTAAATGAAATGAAATTAAGCCCCTCCCCCCCAAATTTAGGCCTAGTTTAAAACATGCAAAATGGGGGGAAGGCGGGGGGAACTTGCCATTAGGAGCGTCCCGCGGGCAGCTACACCTCGCCATCAGCTGCTCCTAATGGCCGATCATGCTGGAGCGGGGAGGGCTCCCTACCCCCGCCAAGTGCCTTTGCTGCAGGCCCAGGTCAGCAGGTGGACAACGTGGGCATGGATGTCTGCTGGCAGCATTTCAGCCACTTCTCAGGCCTCCATAGCTTCCACAATTCGCACCAGTGCTGGCACCTCTCTCACCAGCGCCGTCTCCAAAAATAGCATCTGAGTCACTCCCGCTTTTCCCCCGTCCTCTTCCCCACAACAACAGGGGAAAAAAAACATTTTGAGGAACCTGGGAGCACTGCACGCTGTGTTTTGGTTTAATCCTGAGCAGCTGATTGGGCGTGAGAAGAGCCGAGCAAGCGTCTCTGCTGCTGCTACCCTTGGTGCTCCAGCCTCGGGCTCTGCAAGTTTCCAAAAGTCCCGGTGCGCAGCTCGTTCCTGCATTCCAAGCACGCCCAGGCCGAGCTGCAGCTGTCCCTCTCTTGCCAGGGCCATCTCCAAAAACAGTGGCAGCAGCAGCAGGAACTGTGGAATCGTTTCAGCCACTTCTTGGGTGGGGGAGCCACCTCCATAACTTCCATGGGTCCTGCCGCTGCTGCCGCTGTTTTTGGAGATGGTGCTGGCGAGAGAGGGACAATTGCAGCTTGGCCTGGGCGCACTTGGAATGCAGGAACAAGCTGCGCACCGGGACTTTTGAAAACTTACAGAGCCCGAGGCTAGAGCACCAAGGGTAGCAGCAGGAGAGACGCTTGCTCGGCTCTTCTCATGCCCATCCAGCCGCTCGGGATTAAATCAAAATGCAGTGTGCGGCAGTCCCAGGTACTTCAAAATGTTTTTTTTCTCCTGTTGTTGCAGGGAAGGGGACAGGGGAAAAGCGGGAGTGACTCAGATGCTGTTTTTGGAGACTGCGCTGGTGAGAGAGGCACCAGCACTGGCGGGAACCTTGGAAACTACAGAGGCCTGAGAAGCAGCTGAAACACTGCCGGTGGACATCCACGCCGCCACCACCACCCACCCGCTGACCCAGGTCTGCAGAAAAGGCACTTGGCAGGGGTAGGGAGCCCTCCGCGCTACGCCATGATCGGCCATTAGCAGCGGCTGGTGACAAGTCGTGGCTGCCCGCGGGGCACCCTAGGCGAGGATATGCGGGGGAGAGAAGAAATTAATTCACTCCTGAAAAGACGTCCTAGCCGGTTTTTTGGGGCTCAAAAAAAAAATAAAAAATAAGAACCAGCCTTATTTTATGAGAAACACGGTATTATATAAGATTAATGGAAATGAAAATTTGACTATGTACAAGTGTTATAATCTGGAAACATGTTGCTCATGTGAAAAGATGTATAAAATTTAAAAAATAAAAAACTTTTTACAAAAAAAAGAGAATGAAAAACTTCCTGTCACATGATGTGTTACTTAACAGCTGCAGTGATTCACTTAATGACCAAATGGGAAGCAATGCTATAAGCCTATAAGTGATTTTCCACTTAGCGATCATGGCACTGAGCAACAGAGTTGCCAGTCCTGGTTGTGGTTCCTAAGTGAGGACTTTACATGCATGAGGTAACTGATAATCGTATCCTCTTCTTTCAGCAATGGGGACCTGTTTCAGGAGAGATGACTCCTTCTCTGATGCTTCTGTAAAGGGTAGGCCATCTGTGGAAACATATGATAACATTAGGAGAAATTAAATAAGGGCAGCATTAAAAGAGTGTGAAGCTAGACATTCTTTCTCTTTCTGACAGCAGCGATTTCGCAAGCTATAATTAAATTACTGACATCCTGATTTCACATTTAAATTCTGTCAGTTATTTTCCCTCCTTAAATAATGAACAAAAAATATTTTTACATTCTGTTGGAATATTAAAAGCTAATACATGTACTACAAAAACAACCTAAATATTACTATTGGTACTGCTTATTGGGCAATGAGAGTATTGACTACCAGAAGGACAAGATAAAGTTAAAAGACAAGTTAAAGTACCAGGCCAGGATATTGTCTGAAACCAAAATTGAGGTTATTTTGTCTATTCTGTTGTCATGGGCTTTCTTCCTGGCAAGGATGTTCCTATTGCTGTCATTTAATTAATTTAAAGCTTCCCCTAAATTTGTTCCATTCACAAAAACAATTTAACTGGTCTACATGCCTCAAATAGATCTTGAAAATCTACTGCTATGTGAGCTTTGGAGTGCAGAAGCCAATTTTTTATTAGTCCTCTAATCCTTTGGAAAAGCTTCCCAACCCCAGCTATCCTTTCTCATGGTGTTCAGAAAAGCAGATAAGAAAATTCACATTGATGCCAAAGGAGAGTCATCAAGAAATAATGTGTTTGTGGGTTTTAATCATAATTATTTGCTTTTTGATATTTTAATTGCATTTGTTCAGTGAATTGTTCTTTAAATAGACAATTGTAACTGATATTTGTAGCTCAGGGTTGAACTTTATAATTGTTCTGTAGGGTTCTTGATGGTCTCTAAGTTTGGTTATTTTCTTGCAGATATTTCATTATCAAACTAAATAGTGTTAGCACTGATGATATTGCCTAGTTTGGTAATGAAATGTCTGCAAGAAAACAACCAAGCTCAGAGAGCACCAAGGACCCCATAGGACAATTGTAAACTACAGAGAATCTTGTTGGAGTACAACAGCCTACCAATAGCATAAATAAATATTGTTTTGTTAGCAATTTCTTTTACTGGATGCATTGAAAGTTTTTGTGAGTAGTATATGTACCTATGTACTGTATGTGGTTCTTCTTCCCATCCTTCATTGCTGTATACAAGGGAAAGAGAAAGAGTGCAATATAAGGGAAATCAAATGCAGGAGATTAAGAAAGTAATTGTTACTTTTTAATAGTCTCCATTCACAAAAAGCTGTAAAGTGTGCAACACACACATTTTTTGCATTGACAAACTAATCATCATATATATCTTGTTGTTTCATTTTGGATAATAGAGTCCATAATATCTGGTATATTAATATATATGTTTATCTTTCAGGTACCACAAAATAGTTTTGCTGAAACAGGTTAACGTGACTCTGAAAATATTTTGCAACAATATTATAGTTTTCTTTATTAAGTTCTAAAAATGTAACATCTGGTTGCAAATATTTCATGCATGAGTTCTCAAAATGCATCTCCACTTTCATATTCTCAATTAGCTTCTATAACAACTGACACTGTAGCCTTCTACAAAAGAAAATTGTATATAGAGTATATTTGATTGCATTGCAGTTGAAAAAGATTGTGTAAATAATAAGTATCTATCTCTTTTTTCCTTCATGGGCTTCTTTCTCCAACTATATTGTTCATACTGTGTAAGAAAATTTAGACCATTCCTTGCAAACAAGAAGAATATTTACATCATTACAATTAAAAGGAGAAGAAAGAAAATATTGTTTCGAAAGAACATTTGGCTGCTTTGATTATCTGGAAGCTAGAATTTTAGGCAGCACTGAAACAATATTTTTAGCCCAGAACAGAAATTATATTTCTCCAATAATTTTGGTTCTGCTGTGCCAGATGTTGTTTCCTTGATTTTATTCATTTTGGCTCTTTCACCCTACATGAATACACTTGTTCCCACATCTTTTCTTTAACAATCTTCTATTTTCACAATTGGTTGGCTTATGCCAGAACTGTTTTAAGATACACTTAGGTGACAACTTGTTATGCAAGCAACAGGGTGAGTTTATTCCAGAGTCATTATACAACACCTTCCCATGCCATATCAAAGAAGTCTTAAAATTAGCTTGACATTTTTCTGGATATTTAGATACAAGGCAAGTGAAAACCAACAGGATTTCAGAATATGCTATTACCATTCACTTGTTTAACTCCCTAGTTATTTAACTCATGTACAAATTGCCCTTCTTCCATCAAATAAGGCAATGGACAGAACGTTTCCTACATTATCTCCAGCTAGACAGTAACCAGACTCATAATTGCTTAGCTTGAAAAAAAACTCTGAGTCCCATGTTCTTAAACTCACTCTTGCAGACGAGCAAAACTGTCTTTCTATTTTGATATGTGTATAATTCAGATTCTTCCTCTACTGCAATTTTCAGAAAGGATAATAAAGCAGTCAATCTAAATATCACTGCAAAGTTATCCCCAACAGGAAGCAATAATATGATTCTTGAATTCCTGATTTAGACCAATTATTTAAACATGGATTAAAAATAATAATAAAATGGAAATGGATTATAGTCAAATTGAAGTTGATTACAAACAGGCTAAGAATGGATTTAGAAGACCTCTATAATGTGGGTTAAAATGTGTTTTTAAAAGGCAACACTGCTGTTAAAAATAAGCAAGCTATATTGATTAAACATACAGACTAAATAAATAAATTAATCTAGATTAAAATGAATTGAATTAAAACATAAACATAACTATTTACTGGGTGTCATTTTACTCTCCTTCAGTATTTGGATACTAATTCAATACTGGTTGAGCCCTGTCTTTTTACCTATAATTAATATTGCGATCTCTACTGATTTAATACCCACAATTAACTGTAATTAAGCACATCTGATTCCTCTGAAAAAATATAGGTAAAGTTAAGGAATGAAGTTTTCCAGAATTCCATTACTTCTTAACTTCAAATACCTATATATTTTTAAATACCCCAAAAACAATCTGTTTCTGGTCATTGAACTCATAGACTCCTGTTGGGGATCTATAGGATTTTGAAATGAAATAATAGACAAAGATGGGCTGACTGGTCTCAAACGCAAAATCAAGCCACAACCCTTACTAATATTTGTGTTTCTGGGAGACTGATGAAACTAGATAGAAACTTTGTCTGTGCAGGATCAGGCAGGCACAGCAATCTGCCTGCTTTTTTAATGGTTGCTATCAGTAGTCTTCTGATTAAAGCTTGACAACAAACTCCACCATATTTTGAATTTAATGCTTGAACATTGTCCAAACAAAAGGCATTCAGATGAGTAGGCGTGTTTGTACATGGAAAATAATTTGGAACCAAGTGACTTATTAATTTTTGAATATATAAATAGCTACTTTATGTTATAGTTGAAATGGTGGGTGAGTTAAATGGATCCATCTGAGGGGATTATCTTCAAAAAAACTTCCAAATCCATTTTTAAATGTTGTTCATAACCATTTAGTTAATGACTATGTCAATATTGAGGGTAAACACAGTGAGACGTAAGAATTGAACCTAGACCATGCCAGATATTTGCTATGGGCTGTTTCAAGGATCAAAGGTTTAAAAACAATTATTAAATTGGAAGACAGTGTTTAGAACAGACGTTGGAATGATTAAGAAAGTGGAAATCTAATATGCAAATATGCTTACTCCAGAGTAATAGTACTAAAATCCTATTAGAAATCTGAGCAGTTACACTAATAACAACTAAAACATCTCCTCCTTTGCTTAAAATCAAGATTGATTGATTGATTTTGGCTCTCAAGTGACAGAATACATTTCCATACCTGTTTTAAACTATTTCTTGTGGATAATTATTTTCTCTGTAATTGAGTTCACATAATAAACTCTTGAGGGCTGAAGATAATTTTATGCTGTGTATTCTAGGGAGTCTCAGAATTATTAAAAAGCTGATATTCTATTTCAATTTTTTAAAAAACCACTAACATTAACTCACATTTGTTCTTGAAATGATCAGAAGAGAGAGAATCAGAAATAATCCCTCATAGAAAATGATTAATACTAAGAATTGATTGATACATGTTCAAAAGATAAAATGATGTTTAAGCTTCTTACATAAAAGATGATAAAAAGAGATAAAAGTGTTAAAATAAAAACGACATAGCTTCTGATCAATGTGTTCAATGCAATTGCCTAATTCTAAAGACTATACAAGGTGAAAGTGATACCTCAGAAATAGAAGTGAAGAAAGTCATTGTAAATATTATGTCTTATATGTATAATATAACATGAAGTGTGGACTTACTTTTCAGAAAAAAAATAATTGTATCTGAATATTTATGGCTTTTTTCATTTTGTCTTTCCCTGTACATCCTGCTATAATTAAGTCAGTCTTCCATCTCTATTTCCTAATGGGAATATTTTAAAGCTCTTTCAGGGAATCCAATATTTTAATTGTCTATGCTTCCTATAGTGCTAATATTCCAAGATTTTTTTCCCTTCTGCCCGAGTATTAAAGATTATCCTTCTCTCTTTGCCTGAAGAACATTTTTAATTTGCATAAGATTGAAACTAAAAAAAAAAAACACCAAATATTTTAAGACACGTTGAAGAAAATGATTTCTCAGTAGTCTCATAAATTCCATTTAAAGCAGAACATAGATACTTTATGCAATGTATATTTACAATGTTAATGAATGCAATGTCAAGATAGAAAATCTATAGCTTCCTTATGTTACTATCTCTATTGTAGTGTTCTGTAATCAAAGGGTTTAATTTAGACTATTTTCTTTGGGATGGTCAATGCTAATTATTCCCAATATTGATCTCACTGGCTCTAGAAAATTCTGTGCCTTGTAATATATGGCTTTGGAGTTAATCTGTCTAATAGTCTGTTGTTCCTCTCTCTCTCTCTCTCTCTCTCTCTGTCTCCATATGCCTGCATTTTATTTCAGTTTTGCTAGTTAATCGTTTTTGTTTGTTTGTTGATGTTTAATAAACATACCATATTTTTCACTAGCTGAACTGAGTGAAGTGTGTGTTCTTATTCTCATATAGATTCAGGGGTGGATTGGGAATGTGCTGGGTGCAAACTAAAGTGGAAATTACCCATGGTAATTTTCCAATATTTTGAACATGTAAATAATGTGTAATAGATGTCATGGCTTGCTCTCCTTTGTTCTCATGCCAGGAGTTCTTGTCCCCATACTTCCCATACTGTGCCAACAAAGTCTCTGTATAGATGCCAATAAAACAGTAGAGAACTTTGCCATGCTGGGAGGAAATGTAGCCCAGTGTATGTCTCCCTGCCTGTATAGCGTTTGCTTATACATGCCACAACCTTTTCCAAAGAGTCTTCAAATAGTACTATGTTCATTTTTCTTTCTCACCTCCCAGTGGAAGAAAGGAAAAACCATGCTGTTTATTTTTAACAATGGTGAACAAGTGGAGCTCCAGAGTGTATTAAAAAAAAGTTTGAATACATAGTCTGAGTTATGTAATCTCTTACTTTTGCTCTCTGGCCCCTTCTTTGTTCTCATGAGTCTTCAGCTCCCTTCCCTTACAAAATGGCACATCTTTCACTTCTTATCAATTAAGCCTGACAACAAATTTGTACTCTGTTCTTTCCTGCACCATCTTCAGTGACATACTATCTGTTTTCTGGTAAGACATAACTGGTCATCTTATAGATAAAGCTTAACTATGTTACAAACCATTATTATCTCTAATTAATTTTTCAACAAACAATTAAAGAGAGGCAGAAATAGCTCAGAACCACAGGAACGATATTTTAGGAGGTCATCTATGAGACAATCTTGTTCTTGTTGAGGATCATGGCACCAAATATGTGCTGAAAAGCAGCAGATGTGGAAAGAGCTAATATGGTGTTATGCTAATCTATCATCTCCATGTCATCCAAGCTATTAGCCTGATCAAACACAACAGATTTTGTAAGGACTCATTAAATTGTTTTCAGTCTTTCCTGCACTGGAAATGTAACCGCTATTATTAGTTTTCCCATGCTAGTTGATGGAGTTAAAATGACTTCTTCAACTTTGTTAGAGTGAGAAACTTGGCCACTTCAAAGCTTAGAATGTAAAGTGTTGTCTTTGATCTTGCTATTCCATTTGAACTTGTGAATTAGATCTGGAAAAAGATATTAACTCATTCTCTTTCATAACTCCAACATTTGCTGATGCTATTATCTAGACGGATACTTTACTTTCCAAAGAATTGTATTCTTTTTACATAATAAGCCTAATTTAAGATTAAACTAAAAGCTTTTATGTTCTACTTGCACTACATGTACACAAAATTTCCAGTGAAGGAATCATGGTTTCCCATAATGAGCTATTAACATCAAAGAAATCAATAAAAGGAAAACATGGAAAGTGCATGTTATTTTTTCCCCAGTGCATTATTCCTTCTTAACATGTATTCCAGCAGGGAATACCAACTTATGTAGCCAAAATTCAGCAGCTAAGAAAACAAGAGAAATTTACCCCAAGATCTTAAAGAATGGAGGAAGGATGGGGGAAGGAGTCCAGTAGTTTGATCAATAAGATTATGCTCTGTTAAAAAACCTCATTGGAAATTTTAAAAAAGACTGGACAGCCATTTGTCTGAAATGGTATTGGGTTTCCTGCTTGAGCAGGGGATCGGACTAGAAGATCTCCAGGGTACCTTCCAAGTCTATTATTCTATGTTCTATGTTCTTTCAGACACTGATTCATAGGTGATGGGTACAGTTGCTGCTCACAGAAAAATCTCTAGCAAAATTACTGTCCAGTCTCTTCTTAAAAACCTCCAGTGATGGAGTACCCACAATGACTGAAGGCAAGCTGTTCCTCTGGTTAATTGTCCTTACTGTTGGGTTGTTTCTCCTTTAATTCCAGGTTGCTTCTCTCCTTGATTAGTTTCCATCTATTTACTTACGGGACCGCCTGCTGCCATCATCAACCTCCCGCCGCCCAGTACGCTCCCACAGGGTTGCCCTCCTCGGGGTACCGCCGCCCGGCCGTTGTCGGTTGACGGCCCCGAGGGTTCGGGCTTTCTCTGTGGGAGCCCCCTCCCTTTGGAATGATCTCCCCCCGGAGATACGGGCTATGACGGATATTCTGACCTTCCGGCGCGCAGTGAAAACCCTATTTTTTCAACAGGCTGGCCTGGCCCAGTAACTGTATTTTTAGTTTTTTAACTTAATTTTAATCGGGGTTTTATTAGTTTTTAATTTTTAACTCTATTTTTGGGTTAGACAGCCGGATCAATTTGGTTTAATTTATTTTAATTGTATTTATTGAGTATTTATTATGTGTTTTTAGTAGGCTGTACACCGCCCCGAGTCCCTTTTTGGGAGAGGGAGCGGTATAAAAGTTTAATTAAATAAATAAATAAATAAATATTGTTTCTTGTCCTTCTCTCTGATACTTTGGAAAATATATTCACCCCCTTTTCTTTGTGGCAGTCCCTCAAATACTGGAGTACTGCTATTATGTCCCACTAGTCCTTCTTTTCTCTAGACTAGCCAACCTAAATCCTGCAACTGCTCTTCATATGTTTTAGTCTCCAGGCCTTTAATCATCTTAGTTGCTCTTCTTTGCACTTTTTTCCAAAGTCTCAACATCTTTCCTGTTCCCTAATGCTGCGGTTTAGTTGTTCTCCCATTTCCTTTTCTTTTTCTTCTCTTAATCACTCAGCATTTTAGTTGTTTGAAACAAATAAGAGTTCTGTTGTAAGATCCTCCCATATCCCCCCACCTAAAAAAAGGGGGGGGTTTCCTGTGTTTTAGCAAATTATAAGACTTAGATTCCTCCATTTTCTATTGGATGTTGCCATTTGGACACAAAATCAATAGGAATCAAGGCTGAACTTTGAAATAAGGTGAAATTTACCACTTTAGAGACTCCAAAGCTCTGTCTATTATCTCAAGAATCACTGGAACAATAGTATATAGTAGCCTCATGTAGTTATCAATTGGGCCCAATGGAAGAGAAGAAAAACAATCTGACTTGCTAATAGCAAGTGCTTGGAAAAGCCAGCAGATAAAGTTTATTCCTGCCTCCAGTTATAAATTTTCTCTGCTAACATCCCCATATCAAGCTGCAATCATTAAAAGAAATTGGAAACACATCTCCATTTGTGGGAGGAGAGGAAATCTTCAGGACCATCTCATAAGTTTATGGTTGTAGTGAGATCTGGAACATTGATTCCCTCCCTGTATAATTCTCAGTCTTAGTCAATCAATATTTTATAATTCAAAGGTGTTGCTTTCTCTTTGTTCATTAGAAAGATGCACAGAATGGGAAGCTTATGGCCCTCAAAATGTCCTTCGACTCCACCATTCCTAACCATTGGTCCAGTTAAAACCACATGTCAGCAGCCACTCCATAAGTTCCACCCCTGAGGAAGGGACAGCATGATCATATGAATAAAGGGGTAGGGTTCATACTCTACTAGGGAACAACAGCAGAGCTTAATGTTCACTGGAGAGGCTGTCCTTGGATGATGGACCTGTTGAAACAATTGCTTGATAGAACTTTCTATAGACTATGTTTACTTCCACTAGTGAAAAGCTGTGGAGTATTTTGGAAATAGAAAATTAAATTAATTTACAGCAGAATTATTTTGTCTTAAGACTTATCTACACAGCTCTGAGATATGTTGCCTGCCATTTGCTGATGACATATTCTTGAGACATCCTGTTAAGAACACGTCTTGAGTCTCCCTCTTAAAGTCAGCATAAGCTGGATCAAGGCAAGCCAGGTGGAGTAAGTGTTTGAAAACCATCTTATGCAAACATTCAAACTTGAATGGAGGAGGAAAAGAAGCCCTGAAATCTGCAGGGTCAAAACCTTCACTCCTATCTGGCCATAGAGTTCAATGTCTTCACAGCCATTTCTGCTTCTCCTGTTAGAAAAACAGAACCTCACCAGCAGCAAAAAAAAAATATTTGTCAACTTCATGGAACATCTTCCATAAGATTGCTCTTTCTGCAAGTAACCTATCTGCTGCCCTTCTGCCTCTTGTATTCTGGATAATGAGGAGTAGTCAGGAGATTCTTATGCTACTTTGTTGCCTGCCTAGTTTCCCCTAACAAAGTAGGGATTCTTTACTCATTGCATGGAATTACCAGACCATATAGTAAATGGAGGACCCATTCTTATTGTCCCCATGTCCTCTTTCTGGCAGGCATAATCTTAAAGTTAAATATTGCCTAAATATTTCTGAGTATTTCTTTCTGAGCTTTTCTTTAAGAAAACACTTCCTTAAAAAGTGTTAACTTCAAGTTAGCAAGGTTTGCTCTGTTACCTTGATTAGTTGATTAGTGCCCTTCTTCAGACTCGAGCTGCTAAGTGAAATTGACAGAACCTTAATCAGCTACACTCTGAAAACCTTTGTCAGAGAACTGACTCTAGCACATTCCTATGATTGAAAAACTAGTCTTTCTAATGCTGGAAAAAGTAATTTTATATATATGTAAGCCTAAATACTTTTTTTTTTGCAAATTTTCGTTGTAATTTTTGCTGCAGATGCCGGGAAAGTTAAGCAGTTAGCATGTCCTCCTTTTCTCCTCCTTTCCTGAGTCCTCCTTTGCCTGTTTAGTTTTCTGGTAATCCTAGTGCTGGAAAACGTTACCACTGATCTTCCCAGCAGAACAGCAGAGGTGAGCTCAACCTTGTATAAGGGTAGCAACTCTATTGGGTTCCTTCCAGAGGCTTAGTAAGAGGATCTTTATAAGGGTAGTATTGTGATATTGGAAGGCATTCATCAGAGGTTTGGGCAGGCTTACAGTTACATATAAATTGGAATAGGTCAATATCCCATGCCACCTTCATTAAAATTGCCAATAAAGCCATATGGTGAATCTCTGTCTGTACTGGCATTAGCAATGATAAAAATGCTTCCATGTTTCTCCATTTTGAGATGACCCCAAATCATGTTCTCTTGCTGTATCATCATAAGTACATCAATTTCTTTGGAGCAAGGACACACACACACACACACACACACATTCTTTCCTTGCAAATTCTTTGCATTCATGGGAAGACTGTAGGAACAGTGTTTGTATGATAGTGATAGAAGGTGACAAGTTGCATCCAGTTACAAACTTCCAGTGAACGGAATCTGCCAATGGAACACGTTTTTTTCTTTTCTTTTCTCCTTTCTAAGCTCTGTCTAGTGCACATAAAAATGTTTTGGAGATCTGATGGATCTTCTGATGTAGGCTTGCCAAATGAGAGGGCAAATGAGGCAATCAATGGGAAATTCCATTGTGGAAGTGGTAGTCAGTTTGTATAACATTGGATATGACCCAGAAGATGAGCAATGTTTTCACTTCAAAGAAAGAATTTATTGATTGACAAGAAGTTAATGAAGACTGAAATTTAGGTTGCCAGATGATTGGTTCCTTTCTTGATTATAAATCTTACAAAGAACAATGACTTTTCATCATTTTTCCCCCTTGTTCATCAGAGAGACCTGCAGATTTTTAAGGAATCAGGGGAATAATTATGTCAGGAAAGCATTTATGCAATATTATCACCCAGTTTCTTCTAATATTTTACTGGAAATTATTATGGGTAATATAGAAATAGGTAACAGAATTTGGTTGCTATTAGGACTTTGACAGCTTCTGAACCCTTCCTGCTTAGTGACAAATGCTCTAATTTCACTCACTACTATATTTCTTGAAAATGAGTAATAATTAACATAATAGATTCCCTATCCATGGAAATCCAAACGCTAAGGACTCAGGAGAGAAAAGCAAATATTAAACCACAATACAAGGGGAAAATACAAGAAAGTTGGAATCATAGTTTGCATTTCTACTGTCTTCCCTGCTCTTAGCTTGAAGAGGCTCAACAGAGACCCCATTTCCTTAGGGTCTTGTGGAAATATCAGGTGGAACAATGACTGATGACTTCCTTTTACCGGTCTGCAATAGAAAGTGTCCTTATATTGTATTACGGTATGGTATGCTAGCTTGACAGCTGCAGACAAAATGGCATTACAGAGGGTAATGAGCACAGCACAAAAAATTATGAGCTGTCCTTTGACACCATTGGACGAAATAGCTAGGACCCACTGTCTCAGCAGAAAATTCTCAGGGATGATTCACACCCTGGTCAGCACCACTTTACTCTCCTGCCATCGGGCTGGAGATATAGAAGTATAGCCAGCCAAACGAATAGGCTGAAAAATAGCTTTTATCCGTGGGCTGTCAGACTTCTGAATGCAACATAAAAACCACAATTAGGTTTAATATGATAGACTTGCAGGGCCAGCACCAAGGAGGCTCATTTCAATTTTATTGTACACATGTTGTGCATTGACAATAAACATTTGATTTGATTTGATTTGATTTGATTTGACTTGATTTGATTTGAGGTAGCCAAGCTTCTATTCTTACTGTATTCTGCTTTCCTTTTGTGTTATGCTTTAAATCACAAACTGCTGTGGCTATTCTGAGATCAGTTACCTGGCTGGCACCTGTTTGAATAATTTCAGCTACTTGATTAACATTTTCCTCCAGCACATCACAGTTGGATGGGTTCTCAAACTTTTGGCTCATCATCATCTCTACGATATGTTCCACCACAAAGAAAGGAACCCCATTAGGGCTTAGTGCAACATTTAAACCTAGTTTCAAATAAGAGAAAAAGAATTTGCCTCAATCTTACCAAGAAACAGAAGGTTAAAAAAAATAAGTTTGCAAAAATAGGGTGGATTTAAAAAAAAAATCAAAGAATTTGTTATCAATGAATGTTCAAAACACATTTTTCTTTTGATGATGGCTTCTAGAATTTCTAAAATTGGTGGGTACATTTACATCTAATTTCAGAGGGCAAGGTTGCTTCTGATGAATGGGTCTTTTCTACAGTCCGAAATGCACCAGGTTCCAAGTTCTACAGGATTCTCTTTCTGTTCAGCTCATTAAAAGCTCTCTAATAACCAAAAGACTCTGGAGTAAAAAAAAAGTAGGGAAAGGCCATAACCGGGTCAGCAAACCTACTCTAAGGAAGGGTGTGTTGAATCTTACATTAAAAATGTGTTCGGAATTTCAAAACATTTTATTTTACTTTGATGAAATGTTTGAAACCCGAGGAAACTTGTTTACCGGTTTTTGTTTATCGGTACTTTATTATTAGGAATAAAAATCACTGTTGTACAAGCAAATTTCTGATTCTACCAAGAATGGACTGTTGTTCTTCTCCTATTTCCAGTGGAAATGGCTTCTTTAATGAAGGCTTCTTTAATGAAATACTCCGTCTCTCTTGCTCTCTGCCTTTATATCCTGATCCCTTCCCTTCAACATCTTTCTCTCTCTCTCTCTCTCTCACACACACACACACACACACACACATCGGGGTGAAATTAAAAATTTTTCCCTACCGGCTCTGTGGGCATGGCTGTGGGCATGGCGTGGTATGCTTGGTATAATAGTAACAGCAACCAGGGCCGATTTTTTACCGATTCAAATCATGCCTACCACCTCTCCCAAGGTGGGCCGAGGTGGTGGAATTTCACCCGACACATATACATACAAACACATGGATTGGCACACATGAACTGTTTCCTGGGATTCCTTTGGATTCAGAATCAAAACAAATCAGATGAAGCAGGATCCCTGTGATTGGGGGCATCATGACATCTTGTGAGTGATTTGGTGATTTGAACGCTGCTGAAAGTTAGATACCCTGATTTCATAAATCAATCTTTTCGGCTTCATTTCTCAAAGATGGGGAGGACAGGAAGGAAAAGAACAGAATTGAAAGATTGAGAGGTCAGCCTTCTAATCACAGGATATGATTCTTTAAAAGCTCTGCAAAGATGGAACTCTATATGTATGTGTGTGTGTGTGTGTGTGTGTGTGTGTGTGTGTGTGTGTGTGTATGTGTATGTGTATGTGTATGTGTATGTGTATGTGTATGTATATGTATATGTATATGTATATGTATATGTATATGTATATGTATATGTATAGGTAGGTAGGTGGATAGAGAGAGAGAGAGAGATACACACACACACTTTTTGTGTTTTTTAAACTTTGTGTCTGACTCAGAACTGATGCAGGCTATTTTCTGAAGTACCAGCTCTGGTCGAAAGTAAATCATATATGTATATTATGTGTAGTTTTGTTCATTTGTTTGTTTGTTTATTTGTCAAGCATGTACAAGATAACAAGTATAAGGATGAACATAAACAAGAACAAAGGGAGAAAATACAGATAAATGGGGATAGCAAGACAGGGATGGTAGGCACGCTGGTGTGCCTTATGCATGCCCTCTTTAAGGACTTCTTAGGAATGGATGAGGTCCACAGTAGACAATTTGAGGTTGAAGCTGTGAGGGCTTGAGTCAGGGCTGTAACAATGGAGTCAGGTAGGGCATTTCAGGCATTGACTATTCTGTTGCTGAAGTCGCATTTTCTGTAATCGAGTTTGGGGCAGTTTACCTTGAGTTTGTTTTGATCGTTTGCCCTTGATTGAGGTTGAAGAAGTCATTGACAGGTAAGACGTAACAGACAATTTTGTGTACTATGCATAGATCAGACCGCAGGTGGCGCAGTTCTAGATTGTCCAGGCCCATGGACAGGTTAACTGTTTAGCTCCCAGTATTGTTTGGTGGGAGTTATAGGTAGTCCTTGACTTACAATTAGAATTGAGACTAGAATTTCCATTGCTAAGCAAGGTGGTTATTAAGTGAATCTTGCCTGATTTTACCATAGTCGTTAAGTGAATCATTAAGACACTCCAGCATCCCTCATTGACTTGGCTTGTCAAAAGTCAGCAGGCAAGATCACTAATTACAATCACATGACCCCAGGGCACTGCAATGGTCGTAAGTGCATGCTAGTTGCCAAGTGCCCAAATTTTGATCATGTGACTATGGGAATACCCCAGTGGTTGTAAATGCAAGGATGAGTCACAAATCACATTTTTGAACTGCCATTGCAACTTTGAATAGTCACTAAACAAATGATTTTTAGTCAAGGACCCCTTATATCCAGATTACTCTAGCCCACTTTTGCTGTATTCAATAACAAGATAAAATTCAATGGTGAAAAAAGTAAGACATTTAGGCAGACATGCACAAAGAAAACCAAATGCACAAGAAAAACCAAATACTCAGGTACAGTATAGGTGATACCTGGCTCAATAGTAGTAACTGTGAGAAAGATCTTGGAGATCTTGGAGTCCTCATGGATAGTCACTTAAATATGAGCCAGCAGTGTGCTACAGCTGCCAAAAAAAGCAAACACAGTTCTAGGCTGCATTAACAGAGGGATAGAATCAAGATCACATGAAATGTTAATACCACTTTATAATGCCATGGTAAGGCTACACTTGGAATACTGCATCCAGTTTTGGTCACCACTGTGTAAAAAAGATGTTGAGACTGTAGAAAGAGTGCAGAGAAGAGCAACAAAAATGTTTAGGGGCCTGAAGGCTAAAACATAAAAATATAATGAATGGTTGCTGGAATTGGATATGTCTAGTTTAATGAAAAGAAGGACTAGGGGAGACATGATAGCAGTGTTCCAATATCTCAGAGATTGCCACAAGAAGAGGGAGTAAACTATTCTCCAAAGTACTGAGGACAGAACAAGAAGCAATGTATGGAAACTAATCAAGAGAGAAGCAACCTAGAACTAAAAGAAATTTCCTGATGGTTAGAACAAATAATCATAGTGGATCAATTTGCCTCCAGAAGTTGTGAATGCTACAACACTGGACATTTTTAAGAAGAGATTGGACAACCATATGTCTGAAATGTATAGGGTTTCCTGAGCAGGGGGTTGGAGTAGAAGGCACCCAAGGTGATTTGTGACATAACATTGGGTTAGGGAAAAAAGGATAAGGAAACCATGCAAAACATGGCATCTGAAATTCTTTCCAATTCCTTTATTAGCAATGGGACAGTTGGATTTTTTTCTGTGTAACAAAATAACACAAACTAAGGCCCTAACTGCCTATGTCACTAAATATTGCCCACAATTTGAGCCTTATGTTGGTTTTATTAACAAATAATTTTGTATAAAATCAGTAGTGCCTGTACAGGGAAGATTTAATCCTGATAAATATCCAACCTGAGTTAACATTACATTTTGAAGAACATTTTTCCAAAACTATCCAGGAAAGAAGAGTTAAATGCTTCCCCTATCCTACATATCCAAGAACTACAATTCAAAGTCATGCTAAGCTTTTGAAGTTACAAATTCTAATTTTTAAATTCATTGGAGAAGGCAATGTGGTAGGAATGGTTAGTGGAACAAGAAGAAGGAGCAAGCAAAGAGCATGCTGACCTGATAATATCAAATTTGATACAAAACTGAACATACAACAATTGAAAGATGCTGTGCTTGACATGGTAGTATGGAGAACACTTGCCTATAAATTCACCAAGAGTCGGACACAAGTAAATAGTTAAAACAACAACATCGTTTTCATTTTTACTAGACTTTTTAAAGAATAGAGCAGTGGTGGCTAACCTTTTTGGGTTCCCGTGCTGAAAATTGTGTGTGTGCGTATGTGCTCGCGCATGCGCTTGCATGCCAGCACCCAGAAGGCAATGTGCATGCACCATGCCCCTGTGCATGCGCACGTGATCCCCCTGTGCACCATGAGTCTCTGTGCATGCGCGTGCGACCCTCCCACTTCCGGCATGCATGCCATAGGTTTGCCATCATGGGAATAGAGATTGATGATTGATAGATAGATAAATAGACAGACAAACAGACCGCAATAAAAGAAGATATTTGTTGCTTGGAATTGGTGCAGGTCTTTCTGGTAGACATTTTAATACCTAAACTAACTAACATCATCAGTGCTAGATGGATAGATGATAGATAGATAGATAGATAGATAGATAGATAGATAGATAGATAGATAGATAGATAGATAGATAGATAGATAGATAGATAGATAGATATAGATAGATGATAAAGCAACATTTCCTAACTCTTCCATAGATGTTACCGGGTGATAAAAAATACACTCTGAAATCCATATTAGGCAAGCAGTATTTTAATAAAGTTTATTAAAGTTTGGAGGCCCTAATGTACCTTGTTGATTAGGATCCTGTAAAATGTTGAGTTAAATCTTTGGCTTTTTATAGGAGATGTGTAACTTATTGCTTGTTTATACTAGTTATTTAATATGTTATTTCCAATACAGACATTTTAAAGAGAAAATGTGAAATAGTTGCATTGTTGGGGGGCTGGGAGAGGGTGAAGGGCCATGCCTCCTTATGTATGTGATCTGTCTTATTTTCAAAGTGAGTGAAAAAGCAAGAGAAAAAAGAAAGGCCCAGTCCTAAGCTCTACATTAGAAAATCTGTTGCCGTGTGTTCTCGGCAACCAAACAAAAATCATCTGAACAATAATATTAGCAAAGATGTGATGAATTAGCACCTGGAGGTAGGGGACACTTCAGCTATTGAAAATATTTTACCCAGGATTGCTGCTTGTGGTGGAACATTTCAAAAGTCAGCCAGATTCCTGTTGTAAATCCCCCTGTGTGACAGGAAATAAAACATGGTTTATGGAGCTGTAAACGAAATAGTGAAAGGGTCTTGAGTTACAAAACTCTATATGCATTGTCATACCCTAGTGCCTGCATCTGGAGGTTAGCATGGACCTTATAATGCATTATATTTTTATGTGACTCGCCATATGCATGCTATTGCTACTCTTTTTATACTCTCCCCTTTCTCATAGTTATAATAAGCAGTTGCTTGGAATAAAACAGACACTTACAAGCACAATCAGGGGAAAGCAAAAACTCCTTTTAAAAACTATTGGCGATCTTCAAATTGGATTAATAGAACTCACCGATATTAGCAGGCCTCATTTGTAGTGTATCAACTGTATTTAGTGTATTTATTT
Source organism: Bungarus multicinctus (assembly GCA_023653725.1). NCBI lineage: Eukaryota > Metazoa > Chordata > Lepidosauria > Squamata > Elapidae > Bungarus > Bungarus multicinctus. The sequence continues at coordinate 63,771,692 of CM042836.1, read as the reverse complement.
TGGAAACTGAAGAAGGAGAGATTTAACCTGGAAATAAGGAGAAACTTTCTGACAGTGAGAACAATCAACCAATGGAACAGTTTGCACTCAGAAGTTGTGGGAGTGCCATCACTTCAGACTTTCAAGAAAAGATTGGACTGCCATTTATCAGAAATGGTGTAGGGTCTCCCGCTTGGGCAGGGGGTTGGACTAGATGACCTATAAGGTCCCTTCCAACTCTGATTATCTGTTATTATCTTATACCTGTTATCTTATAATTGCTTGACAAAATAAAATAAATAAAAATAAAATAAATAAAATAAAATGTGTACCAGATGAAGTTGTAAATTGAGGTAGGTTTCACAACAGGCCTGTTGAAGAATTTGGACTGTTACAATGGAAAGCAAATAGTTCTCCTTCACAGGCTGCTAGTTCTTACATCACTTGATCATTTTATTTTTATTTGATAGTCAAGTATAAAGGGTTTCTTCTCCTGGGACAAAGATCGATAATCCAAATTCTTCAACAGGCCTGTTGTGAAACCTACCTCAATTTACAATTTCATCTGGTATACATTTTATTTTATTTTATTTATTTTATTTTTATTTATTTTATTTTGTCAAGCAATTATAAGATAACAGGTATAAGTATAAACATAGTTATGAATACATGAAATGGATACATATAAGAAAAATAAAAGGAAACAATAGGACAGGGACAGTAGGCACATTAGTAGGCTTATGCATGCTCCCATATTTTGCTATGAACTGGTATGTAGCAAGGGGATAGAGATCCTTTTAAATCCATTGTTATATATTGGTAGCAATTACCAATTACCCCCCCTACAGTTAGGGGGGAAAGACCGGTGGTATCCTATGACCCAAAGTGTCTTGTTTAGGGCTCCCTTAATTCTTGGTAGCATGACTGTCAATACAAATTCTAACTGAATTTAAAGCAATTTCCTTCTCTGTGTTTGACAGGTTGTGTTATGTTAATTGATTATCTGCTGAAGAAAAAAACATGATGTGGACTCTATCTACCACCTTGCCAGCAAAACTTATCCCATTAGAACATCATTCCTGGTATGGGAGATTTATTTTGCCATGCCTTGCATCTTTGAATTCCCTGGTACATTACTGACAAGGCAACTGGCGATCCCTGCATTCATTTCTCTTCAGCCTTGTCATTCACCATGTCCTCTGTGTTCTCTAATAAGCAGAACTCTGATGCTGCCATATGGAAGGAGAAGAACTAATAGGAAATTAAAGCAGCTGGGAAGAGTGCAGGTGGATGGACATGAGAAGGTCTTCTCATTAAACAACCTGGGCAGATTCTCATAGGATACCCTGGACACTATATTTTACACCCAATCTATCTTGGAAGACTTCATACAATTGTCTAACACAGCAATGTCTGGAAAAATATAATTGGACAGGTAATCCTTAGCAGATCTTTACTAAAAGGAATACACTTGGGGGGAAGTAGCAGCTTAACCATTTGGGCCCCCTAAGCAATGGAAAACTTCTGTATTTTCAGAAAATGAAAAAGGGACTGTTCACAGCACCTCTAAATCTCCTTTGAAGAAAAAGAATTGGAATCAATTGAGCTTGAAAGAATTTTAAAGTTCAGTGGGGAAACTATCTTCACCTGGAGCTTTATTGGAATTTAAACACTTTTATTGCCTTTGATAGTTCAGGTTCTTCGATAGGCATTTAGCATTCTGGAAGAGAAGAGGCTTTCAGATTTACTTTACAAATATCGCTTTACTCTATCATATCAACAAGGTCAGATTAGTAGAAAGGCTGGCTGGGTTATATACATCATACCCTTTTACATTGGTTTGGGCAGAGACTGCTCTCTAAGTCTAATCCTCTTCTTTGTTATGCTACAGACATGACAGTCAATGTCCTGTTTACAACTTTCAACATGGGGAACCAAGGCCAAAAGGGTAACTTGACCATCCAGATATCTTGCATTGAGCAATTGCTTGAACTTGGCCTCCCCAGTTTCAGTCCAACCAGCAATCTCTGAAACTCCGCCAGTTGCTGTGCTTGGCTGATTACTGCTAGGGACTGCTGGCTTTATCACACTGTTTTCAAAGATGGACTAGGAAGATTGGAAAATTAACTAGGTATGAAGCTGCCCTGATGGAAGAATACTTAGCTGAGATGCAAGAAAGAAGATATAAACTTCCAATTGGGAAATAGGTTGGCCCCTGCTTACTGGAGAATCTGCAGCATATTAGGACCAAGAACAAATTAGCAAAGCAAGGCAAAAATAAGGCAAAGAACTTTTTGTTATCCTGCTGAGTATGTAATCCAAGCATCTGGCAATAGTTGCACCTTCGGTTTTATCACCAAACATACACTGATCTGCTGTTGTACTATCGTCTGATCTACAAGGGGTTGGTAGGTTGCAAAATAAGAATGCTAATTCCCAACAACTCCACATTTGTATAACTGCATGCAGTGGTCCAATTTTGTAGTGTTCAGTTATGACAAACTTAAACAAACTCACCTCAGCAATCTCAGACTTTTGTCACAATCATAATTTTCCTACAGGCATGGAGTTCTGCAGTGTTTCTCACAGTGATCTGACCCTCCTGCAATTCTGCAGCATGTTTTAGGATGCTGTTTTTCCCCCCCAATAGTCAATGTGCACTATCGTGATGATCTGCAGGAAGGGCTGACCTGATGACCATAGCTAGCATTTCTCTTGCATTTCAGATTGTACTGCTTAATTTTATAATTCAAGCTGTTTATTTTCCTGTGGGTGGTACCAATGACAAAATGGCTGGGCTCCTTAAGTGTGAGTCTTTATCTATTTTAAGTACAGAATATAATGTTTGTTTTTGATAAACCCATTCACTGTTTGGATCCAGATTTTTCTGAAGAGGCTGTGGAGATGCTACTTCAACTCTTTAGTCTTACTGATCATTAATGGTAGATAAGATTCAAGCAATCAAGAAGCTTTATCCTATCATTGCCTCTGCTTTGTTTCCCTTAATTGAAAGACTGACATTCTAGGCTGTCTCCTTCAACCAGCTTCCTATAGGAAAAATATCTGACTTCTTTCTTTTATCCCATTATGAGAACAAAAACCTGAGAGATTCAGAATTGTTATTACTTGTTTACTTACAGATACTTCTGTATATCCAGTTCAGATAAAGCCTTTAAATTTACAAAGGAAATAACCATTACCATCATACACCAGAACAGAGCAGAACAGAATTCTTTATTGGCCAAGTGTGATTGGACACACAAGGAATTTGTCTTGGTGCATAGGCTGTCAGTGTACATAAAGGAAAAATAAAATGCATTCATCAAGAATCATAAGATACAACACTTAGTGATTATCATAGGATACTAATAAGCAATCAAATCATACTAGGAAACAATCAAAACAATATAAGTTATAAAGATACAGGCATCATGGATATATCCATAAGTGGGAAGAGATAGGTACTAGTAGTAATAGAATAGAATAGAATAGAATAGAATAGAATAGAATAGAATAGAATAGAATAGAATACTTTATTGGCCAAGTGTGATTGGACACACAAGGAATTTGTCTTGGTGTAAATACTCTCAGTATACATAAGGAAAAGATACATTCATTAAGAATCAAGAAACATAAGGTACAACACTTAATGATAGTCATAGGGTACAGTCAACAATCAAATCATACTAGGAAACAGTCAGTATAAATCATAAGGATACAAGGGACAAAGTTACAGTCCTATAATCACAAGTGGGAGGGGATGGGTGATAAGGAGTGATGAGAAGATTAGCAGGAAATAGTTGAACAATGTTGAGGGAATTATTTGTTTAGCAGTAGAAATAAATATGGCTGTCCAATCCAAACCACACGCAGGAACCAAGGCACTGTATTATGTAATACCAGTCATTATCTCCACAGGCAATGTCTTCCAAAGCCTGGGGCACATTACAGAGAAGGATTCCCTGCAGGCCCACATTCCCTTTCCAAAGATCAAGGGTGGGTTTCTATTGGTTCTGTCCATCTCTGTAGAACCGGTAGCTCTGAAGAGCAGCAGACATAGAACCGGTTCTATGTCTGCTCATGTTTTTGCCCATCTGCCCGCCCGGGCTCTTACCTGACCTTTAATTCTTGTTTTTTCAACTTCAGCTGCCCTGCGAGGCACAGCAGCAGTTAAAAAAGAAGGAAAAAAGTGTTGTTTCAAAGGCTGCTTCTCTGCACGCAGCATGCTGATGACTATTTACAGGCGTGCGTGCGCAGCGTGCAGGAAAGCACATCGTAAATCACCGAACCTCGTAAATCATCGAACCGGTAGTTAACCCTGTCAGATCCCACCCCTGCCAAAGATCCAATATAGATGACCACTAGATGGTAGTAAAGAATTTAATTTTTTAAGTCTCTTTGTTGCCCCCTAATGTTTCCATGGATGTTGACTCTACCGCTTCTTTTCATTTAATTGTTTCCCATTCTCAGTGATTGCCTGAACATGTCCTTGCAGTTGTCTTGGCAAGATTTTTCAAAGGTGATTTGCCATTGCCTCCTTCCTAGGGATGAAAGAGAGAGTGATGTCCCTAGGACACCCAGCTGGTTTTGTCTCTAAGGTGAGACTAGAACTCACAGTCTCTCAGTTTCTTTCCTAATGCCTTCACCACTATACCAACCTGCCTGTCAACCCTACCGCTACTTATAGTTTTATTATCAAAGCTTTGTCTAATCAGTTGTGTTATCGCATCTCAAGGACACTTTTCAAACAGGCAGCACCAATATGTTTCCATCACATATACCCATGTCAAGGACACTTGCCACTCAAGAATGCATGGCTAAGTATAGTTGCACAGAATAGCTTATCTAAATTCAAGAGTAAGTCATATACAACAAATATAACTCAAAGTTGTGCTCCGAAATAGCATCAAATAATATCCCAACATCAAACTAAATAAATCAGACTCTAACTTGCATTTTCAAATAAGTTCCCAACCAAAAAAAAAGCTGTATTCTAGATTTATGCACCCTATACATACTAATGTACCCACGATGAAAGACAAAATGTAACAGCAGTTTTATTGCAGAATTTTCCACCCCCTGTAATTATTTGATCAAAGATTCATAAAAATCACTAAGCTTTCCCATGTTTTAGTAATGTAGTGGCTTTAGCTGAGAGTAAAGTAAAAGTGGTGCAGCCATAGCAGCTCTGGAGAATAATAAATAACTCTAGGACAAGGCTGTAGGGTAATGACAATTCCCAGTAGGACCAAAGCATTCCAAACATCCATGGTAAGTAATGAAAGAATCAGGAAAAACAAATAGAATGGAGAGAAAGAAATTGAGATTTGAACCAGTAATAAAAAGGGGATCATTTAGGTAGAGAAAGCAAAGGGGAACTTAAATTATGTGGCATCAGAAAAGAAATTTGTTTTCTATGAAAGTATGTTTTCTATGAAAGTATGGCTACCAGGATGTATGGAGGTTGGAAGCCAAGTTAAATCTATGATTTGAACATTTCTTATGCCTCTTCATACCATTCCCAAGATTTATGATGTGAGATCTGTTGGAAGCTAGAAAAATGTTAGCAACTGTTATTTCTGAATTGTTGCAAACTGAATTGAACTCCTGGGAAAGAAGGAGATAAAGATGTTTGATAATAAATAAGCAAGCTGATTAAGAAAATGGCATGATCATTCTAACACTTCACATTTTTCTTGATTTACTGGAAGCTGTCCTTTATATAGGAAAGGAATTTGAAAGCAAATTGTTTAGCATGAATTGCATTAGAAAATGAACTTTGAGAATCAGTTATTAGATTGGGGGACAGACAACATCTGCAAAGTTACGGTATATTAGTCCCAAAATAAAGCCTGTGCCTTGGCAAAATATCAGGCATTCTTAGTTCCTATTTTCCAGAAGGTTTGGGTTCTTCTGTATCAGATTATTATTGTACCACCAGTATTCCATCTTGTATTTATATCATATTTCAGTACAAAGGTCTCTAGTTGCGTAGCTCTAAAGAAACTTTGCTTATTTATGGCCCAAATGAGCTGAAACAGAGTTCTGTTGTTGCAAACAATGTGCTATGCTGAAACTATTTTCTACATTTTTAAAGCCATCCTCTTATATAATCTGATAGACAAGAAAATGCTTTCTAATATGTCATTTTTCAGTGGAAAAGAAAATGTTGATGGTATTCTCAGAGATGTGGCATAGAGTTCTTTTTATCTTAATTCAATGGTGGTAGAATGCTATCTGAATTCTTGCACTACTGCATCTGTTACAAGGCCATGCCCTTTTTTTTACATCGAACAGGGATGTCAAACTCAAGGCCCAGGGGCCAGATCTGGCCTATGGAGTGCTTAGATCTGGGCCCGGAAAAACAAAGGACTGGCCCATAGTACCTCTGCCAGCAAAAATGGGGCTTGGGAGGGACAGGCAGCCCTTTGAAGCTCTGTTTTTGCTGGCAGAAGATTGAAGGAGGCTGTCGCAGCTGAAAATGGAGCTCAGGCGCTCATTTTTGTTGGCAGAGGATTGAAAGAGACCATCACAGCCAAAAATGAAGCTCGGAAGCTCATTTTCACTGGCCGAATACTCAGGCCACCACAGGCACCCTGGCATGAATGATATCTGGTTGGACACATCCACCCCAGCCATGCCCCTCCCTCCAGGTCAAACACAACCCTGATGGGGTCCTCAATGAAATTGAGTTTGGCACCCCTGACATAGATAATCATTTGAATTATAATAGATGTGATCCTATCATTATTGGGTTATAGCAATGCATATGTTTAGTAATGCCTACTTTTGAAGATGAATGTTAATCCATTTGTGTGGCCTAACTGTTCTACACACTATTTTAGTTTTATTGTCCTTCGAAACCAAAACAGTAAAGAAATTTAAGACTAACAAGTCCATGAGAACTTAATGTTGTGATGAACGTATTTATTTTCAAGATGCCGCAAGACTTTAGAAATACTTTTAGATAGTACCAAAATAATTTTCAGATTTTCAGATAGCCAGTATATATTATGACATCTGCTGAAAAAGATTTGCAAGTTATTTTTTAAAGCATTTTATATTTGGATATGTTTACATAAAATGAAAATAGATAAGTTTTGGGCGGTTTAAATCTTCAGCAAAAATCTGAGTTCTAGTAGTAAAATTGCCTTAGTTTATATATTGTGAAACATTAGGAACTCTAGTGGCTCAAAAGGTGCAGTATTGCAGGCAAACTCTGCCCACAGCCTGGAGTTGACTCAGCCTTCCTTCCATCCTTCTGAGGTTGGTAAAATGAGGGCCCAGATTATTGGGGGCAATGTACATATAATGATTACATTGTAAACCACCCAGAGAGTGCTGCAAAGTGTTAAAGGGCAATATATAAGTCTAACTGCTATTGCTACTACTATTACCAAAATTATTATTTTTTAAATGTGAAATCAATATGTTAGATGGTATGCAGTTCAGTTTTCAATATAATTTTTGTTCATGCATTTGTGCATATTTAGGTTCACTTATTCTACTTTTCTTCGATAAATGTGCTTATTGCATCAGTTTCTAGCCATCAATAAAGTATATCTTTTTGTTGTTGTTGTTCCAATTCCAAGTTGTTTCAGATTTGGACTTATCTCACAATTGCAGCCAGCCGTTGGCTTAGAATATGGTATGCCTGAAAATATGGGGGGTGGGGGGTGGAAAATGATTTCCTTTGATGTATATTGATGTATACAAAAATCTATGTTGATATTGCTAATCAAAGCTGCACTGTTAATCTTTTTATTTCCTGTCAGCATGAAAAATGTCTTAATAATTGAAGTGGTTAGTTAAGCCATTAAATAACTTTTCAGAATGTTTTGTAAAAGAAACTGCAATTGGAAGTACAAAAAAAAATGATACTTTTTTCCAATAAGCTTTTGTTCTATTGATTTACCCAGAACCACCCCATTTGTTTGAGGAAACCACTGAATAGTGTAATAATATTGTAAAATATCTAGACTGACTCATCTGCTATCACTTTGCTGGGCTACCACTTTATATGCAATGTGATTCCTGAGCCAAGTGCTCTGTTTGGTTTAGTTTGTTTTCTGGCAGCCTTATAATATAGATTAAGGCTCAATTCAGCAAAATCATTACTGAACCAAACTTAATTATTTATTGGCCAAGTGTGATTGGATACACAAGGAATTTATCTTAGTGCAAATGCTCCCAGTGTACATAAAAGAAAAGATACATTCATCAAGAGTCAATAATTATAAAGTACCACACTTAATAATAGTCATAGGGTACAATAAGCAATCAAATCATACCAGGAAACAGTCAATATAAAGTGACAAAGTTACAGTCATACAATCACAAGTGGGAGGGGAGGGGTGATAAGGAGTGATGAGAAGATTAATAGTAATAGTAGTGCAGACTTTGTAAATAGTTGGACAGTGTTGAGGGAATTATTTGTTTAGCAGAGTGATGGTTTTCAGTAAAAAACTGTTCTTGTGTCTAGTTGTTCTGATTTGCAGTGCTCTATAGCGTCATTTTGAGTGTAGAAGCTGAAACAGTTTGTCTGGAATGTGAGGGGTCTGTAAATATTTTCACAGCCCTCTTTTTGACTCGTGCAGTATACAGGTACTCAATGGATGGCAGCTTGGTAGTAATTGTTTAATTATAATAGCACAAATGAGCGTTGAATTTTTTCTCTTCATCATGCCTGAGGGCACAAAAATGTGGGATAGGAAAGAGGCAGAAAGGTTCCAAAACTGAGCCTGAATTTACAGCCAGTGATCTGTTACTTAGCATTAAGATGATTTTTGCTGGTTGAATAAATTAAAAGCTCTTGCTGTTATATTTCAGTTAACATTGTGGGACAAAAGCTCTGCATAAACAAAAGACATTCTCTCCCAGCTCCTTACTCAGCCTCAAAACCTCTTGATGGACAAAAATCTTACAGCTTTTATATCTATATTTATCTATATCATTATATCTACCTACATCTACAACTATATCATCTATATCTATCATGTGGATGCTCCAAAGATGCATAATCATTTGGGTCAAATTATGGAGTCGTAATGAGTGGTTGGAGAAAAATAAGTTCTCTGTACATATAATCCAACTTCATGCTGTTAAAAATTCTCTTTTGTAGGCATTCTTCCCTCTTTGTGGCTAATTGAAATTGTTTTTGGATTCACATATGGTCATATGATCTATTAGATAAAACATTAGTCTCTCATAGTTGGATAATATCTTTATTACACTCAACTAAAACATCACAAACTTCAAACTTCCTAATTCTCCTGGTCCTCTTACTAGTCATGAGTCCCACCAGCCTTTTTGTAGAATTTTGCTGTACTGATACTTCCTCTTTAGCTGCATATTTTAAAATATATTGAATGTAAAAATAGAAAATAAGATATATATCTTATATCTATATATCTACACACATACACACACACACACCCCTAATCATTAGGACACACCTTATCTTTTTTTGTTGGAATTCAGGCATAGGTATCTACAGCACTTCTAGTGATCAGTAGTAGTAAACTAGTTGTATAGAACCGATAGATGAGAATATTTGTAGTTCAGGGTTGAACTGTCGGGTCCTTGGTGCTCTCTGAGCTTAGTTGTTTTGTTGCAGATATTTCATTACCACACTAGGTAAAATCATCAGTGCTAGAAGGGAGTGGGGTGTGCTCTCCTTTTTATAGTTGTATTGTGGTCCTCATTTTAATGATCAGTACTGAAGAGAGGCATAGTAACACATTGACTTAAGCCTCCTTTAGGAGGCTTCTAATATGATGTCTAAACAAATTAACATCGATAGGTCTCTATTCTGGCAGTGCAAATGAATAAGAATGGCAGGTATACCATTCAAAGCATCTATAGTTAATTTAGTAGTTGTAGTTATTTTTTATAAATTTTATACCATCAGTACATGTTGATAACATTAAATTTCTTTTGTTGTATTCTGTCTCTGTTTTTATTTTATACTTGTACTGTCCAGAGATATCCTTCTTGTATCCCCATTTTGCTCAGAATTTGATAGGAACATGGTAATTGAAATTGTGGGTTTCATCTGCTGAGAAGTGGCATGTTTTCTTCAAATTTTATTTTGGGGATGAACAAATATAGATTAAAATCTTGCTGTCATCACTCTAAAAATATAAATATAAAATACTTAAAATGAAGTTATATCCTCTTTTTTTAATTCTTTGCCCATAGTATAATTTCTTAGGTGTGTGTATGGAAGGTATTTTGTTTCTCTTATAATCAATTAAATATTTATTTAATAATATCACATTAGGAACAGATAATATGAGGCCAGAGATAGAGTTCCATGATTATTTACTGAAGAATGACTACTTTGTCATAAGGGTTATCAATATTGATAAAGCTATGTAATGTAGACAATATAAATATAGATAATATAGATATAAATACAGATATAGGTAGTGCTTGATCAATCCTTTGTGGCAGGCTGGGAAGCACTGACAAGGATTTCTGGAACTCCACTTTATGGAAGTAGGTTATAACAACAGCATCTTGAAAGCATGACAGCATTTCCACATCCTTCCTCTTATATCAAAGACACTCAAGGTGGGACAGTCTTGAGTTTCTTTCTCACAGCTTGTTTTCCCAAAGGAAGTTCATGTTTAACCAATCTATATTTTCTCCAAGATCATGATTGGCATCCTCTATGCTCTCTTAGTTTTCTGTTTTCCTTTTCTTATTAGGTAATATTCAGTTTAGTTTACCTTGTGATCTGTTAATCCTTACACTCTATACTTTCTTCATAGGGCTTAAATAAAACAAGAGATGAACCCTTAAAGTTATCATTTCAGAAGATAACTAGTCAAAAGCTTTAGTCATGAATTAGAGTTTTGACTATTTATTAAAATATGAAAATAATCCTTTGGCTTGCCAAAGATGAGGTATGTTTAAATTGGAGATATATTTTCCTAAAGGTATGTTTGACATAGAAATATGACCAAGCTTATTATATTGCAGAAAACTAGAAGTCCTCATCCTGAGAAGTGCATTAGGCCTTTCAAATCATGCCAAAGGAGTAATTTCATCAAGTGCATCAAAGTCTTTTCCCTTTTTGAATAGAATAAGATAGGATAGGATAGGATAGGATAGGATAGGATAGGATAGGATGGAATTCTTTATTGACCAAGTGTAATTGAACACACAAGGAATTTATCTTGGTGGATGTGCTCTCAGTATACATAAAAGAAAAGATACATATCATACATTCATCAAGAGTCAAGAATCATAAGGTACAACACTTAATGATAGTCATAGGGTAGGTTTAAAGAGGTCACGTTGAAAAGTCTCAGTAGAGCAGTTTCAAAGGCCTTCTCTTTTGCCACCATCTTATACGAAAGCATATAGAACTGTGCACAAATATTTGCAGGAAGACAATTTAAAATCCTTCCCAACAGCTTACTTTAAGCATTGAGGAAGTACCAGTAAAGCCGTCCTTCAAAAGCTTTGCCCAGTACTCTTGTTTAAAGACATATAAGCATATTTTTGCCTTTCAGCAATGAGAAAATGTGCAATGTTTCTTTTTTAAAAAAAACATGAATCATGAGAGCCGATACCCTAACCCTTGAAAATGTCAGGAGGAGGGAAACATCCTCTTAACTCAGGGGCTATTAGATGGATAAGCTGTTCTCATCCCTACATTGTTGAGTACAGCCTCTGGACAATAATCATTTAAAGACAGTAGGACAAAAAGGCAGCTTTATTAAAGATGTGGGAGTAATCATATGAATGGTATTTAATGACTGTAATTTAATTTTAATTAAATTTAAATTACATTAAATCACATTTGATTTTTGTCCTAGACCCAGATACTGAGTTAAATGTGACCTCAACATCCCCAAGGTAAGCGTCCCTGTTTTGACTCATTGCGGTAGATGCACACAAGAAAGAAGTCATTTTGATCAGGTTGACCTTGCAGGAAGCCACACAGTCTGCCTTGCTGTTAATAAAACTTGAGCTGTGTAGTGCCAGTACCACAAGCACCAGGTCTCTGATCTCCAGCTGAATTAGAAGTGGGTGTTTCTTTTTTCTTTTAAAACATGATTCAGACTGTGGCTCACTACAATAATTGAAAATATCTCTTTTGTTTCCCTGAGATACTTCTATCCAACTATCTGGAATTTCAGTCACGTACACATTATACTGCATTTTGCTGTTAGGAGGAAAATGATTGTGTGTAGCCTAATGAATTTTGTCTGGGGTTATCTGGGATAATGACCTTGATCACATGACTTGCCTTTTAAGTTAAGTACTGGCAGTTATTATAATTTTCGTAGAATAGGGGAAGGAAGGAAGGACCTCCAGAATATATTCTGCAATGTTCTCCTTCAACTACAGTTAAACAAAATCAACAGATACTTATATGATATCTGTCTATTAATATCTATGTTCTTGGCAGACATGAAAGTGCAGAATAAATAAGACAGATCCAACTATTAAACAAAACAAGTGCTGTTTCTCAGGCTGGGCATCCTAAAGGAGATTGACCTTATCTTGGGGTTAAGCCACTTGCTGAATATGATCCATGTCTTAATGGACTATAAATGTTAAAGCTCCAGTAATTTAATGTTGCCTCTCTGTGGAATCTACTGCAATAAAAAAAAGTTTGCCATTTTGAAGAGGGAAATTTATTATAATTGTTAAATTCAGTGGGTATTGCTTGAAGACTGGATCATTTAAAGCCATGGGGCACAGTGGTTAGAATACAATATTACAGATTATTTATTTATTTATTTATTTATTTATTTATTTATTTAATTAGTTTTCTATACCACCCCTCTCTCTTCCGGGACTCAGGGCGGTGTACAGCCAAAGTTAAAAAATGATATAAATACAATATTTAAAAACAATTAAAAAGATTAAATATAATGGCTCAAAATAAAATTCAATCAAGAATATAAAAGATTAAAACCCATTAAAACCAAATTAACCCTATAAAACCATAGGCCAGACCGACTTGATGAAATAAGTATGTGTTCAACGCACGCCGGAAGGCCAAAAGGTCAGGGATGGTCCTCATCTCGCAATTTGTTCCAGAGGGAGGATGTCCCCAAGGAGAAGGCCCATACCCTCGGAGTCACCAGCCGTCCAGCCGGCGGCACCCCAAGGAGGCCCACCCTATGGGAGCGTACTGGGCGATGGGAGATCGATGATGGCAGTAGGCAGTCCCGTAAGTACCCAGGTCCCAAGCCATGGAGCACTTTAAAGGTAGTCACCAATACCTTGAATCGCACCCGGAAGGCTACCGGGAGCCAATGCAGCTCACGCAAGAGTAGTGTAACATGGGAGCTCCGAGGAGCCCCCAAAACTACCCGCGCAGCTGCATTTTGCACCAACTGGAGCTCCGGGTGCTCTTCAAGGGGAGCCCCATGTAGAGAGCATTGGCATAGTCCAGACGGGACATAACGAGGGTGGATGCGACCGTGCTGATTGCTAGTTTGATTCTCATTGGCTCAAGGTTGATTCAGCCTTCCATCCTTCCGAGGTCGGTAAAATTTATTGGAGGCAATAGGCTGATTCTGTAAACTACTTAGCTAGTCATGTAAACCACTGTGAAGTGGTATATAAGTCTAAGTGCTATTGCTATTCCTTCCTCATGCATCTATCCCACCTGATCTGGAAGTTTGGAGAACTTCCAAGATATATGGTTAATTTATTGATTTATCAAACTGCCCATCTCCCTCACAGAGGAATTCTGGGTGGAATACAGCTCCAGTAAAATTATATTGTTGCAAAAAGGTTGAAGGAGAGGAAAGCAGAAGAAATTTCCATTACATGAATCAAAATCACATAATTTTAATGTAGCCCCCAATATTTAAATATGTGATTAGTACTGCATAAGAGGTCAACTTTTGTATTTAGAACACTCCCCCCCCCCAAAAAAAAAAAAACAACCACCAAGATGTTTCACAGATTATATTTCACCCACAGAATATTCATTCCCCATAAGTCCCCTAAGGGAAACTTTCACACTGTATTGTAACCCACACAGATTTTCTATTGCCTTTGGAGTTGATAGGCAAAGCAGGGATGGAAGCATTTGGTATGAGAATGGCAGAGAGGGAATCAGTTCTGTTCTCATCACTTTTCCTCTATACCATTTTTTTCTGATGCTGTTTGTCCCTTGTCTATAAACCAGGAGCCTAAAACTGAAATGAAACAAAAATAGATATAGCAATAGCACTTAGACTTATATACCACTTCACAGTGCTTTACAGCCCTCTCTAAGCTGTTTACAGTTCAGCATATTGCCCCCAAAAATCTGGGACCTCATTTTACTCCAAAAAGATGGAAAGCTGACTCCTTGGTCAGGAGTCCAATCCTGAGCTGGATTGGACTCCTGATAGTCAGCAGAATTAGCCTGCAATATTTCATTGTAACCACTGCATCACTGGGATTCCTAGGAGAAGCTGCAATTATGTTGTAGGCACCATCTCAAGTATCATGGCATCGTTTGCACAAGAAATGCAGGCAGAGACAGAAGATTTTTTTTTTAAAAAAATATTTCATTCAATCAATTTCTGATTCTTGGATGATGCCTGGACAGTTTTCCTGGCAAGGTTTTCCAGAAATGGTTTGCCATTGCCTCCTTCTCAGGGCTGAGAGATGGTGACTGGCCCAAAGTCACCCAGATGCTTTAATACTTAAAGCAGGACTAAAACTCACATTTTCCTGGTTTCTTGACTGATTAAATATTAAATCTTGACTGAATAAACATTAAATCAAACTGGATCTTTAGAAGAAGAACAATGGAGAGGAAAAGGTTCATTAGTCATTGCCTCTTTAGATTGTCCTGAAAAGGCCTCTGCTGTGCTAATGGCAAATACAAGGTTATAAAGTGATGCTTAGACTGGATATCCTGTTTTGAACACCACTTAGACTGCAGAGGAGGGGAATCCGTACCCACTGTTTTTTGCCAGCTTTTGATGTTGCACCTGGTTCCATGAAAATTAAATCCATCATGAATGGAGACCAAAAGTTACAAAGTGTTACACTTGAATTTCTATGCTAGAATTTTACAACTTTAAGATATATAGATTTACCAGCATAACTGGCTAGAAAATTCTGAGAATTGAAATCTACACATCTTAAAGTTGCTAAGGTTGGGGGAGGGGGAAACCTTTTCTACTCTGATAGTCCTGTAGATTGCTGAGTTGCAAGAAACAAAGCTGCAACATGCATACATGAAGAAAGCCAGAGAAGAGAAGAGCAGGCAAAAACATAAAAATTTAATTTGTGCAACAGTCTCATCTGCTTTGAATTATTGGAATAGGGGGAGTATACTTTGCCTGGAGCCATCTAAATGTCTGTCTGTGCCTACAATTCATTCTGTGTACATCTGTGTGTATTCATTTGGGCATGCACACAGGTCGCCCTGAATCACAACCACCTGCAGGTCTTGTGGTCAAAGCAAATTGTCCAACTGTAGAGTAAGGAAATATTTGTAGCAAGGTTGAAAAGTCTAAAAGGGAAATCCATTTCCCTTTCCTTATGCAGCAAAATATTAGGCCATCATACCCTAAGAGACTTTGTACCATGATATACAGAGATGCAGCAAGATGAAACAAGCTTGAAACAGAGTGTTGATCAAGATCCAGATTATTCTCTGTCATTCTAAAGGCATAGAATTTTTCTCATGTACCTCATCAGGGTTTTATGTTTAAGTTGCTCAGTGCAGTATATAATACATTTAACAGGAAACTGCCAAAGAATGAAAGATAGAGAGATGAATTCTGAGTAAGAATTTTAGTTTATATATACAGACACCTGCATGTATTAAGAAACAGCTGTCTTGCAATATTCAGTGGGGTCTGTGCCCTGTATAGGAGTTCATGACCTTTTGTGAATTTCACCAAGGGCTGCCATGAAACTGGATGCAAAATTGTAATGAAGTAGCAGTTCTAGAGCAGTTGCTGAAACTGTCATCAAAGGACTGCTCAAATGCTGCTTGCATACTGAATTTTTAACCTGGGAAGTGTAAACTGTGTGGCCATGTGGGTCACTCCCTGCATTGTAACCTAGGACTGTCCTTGCCTTTCTGAGGAAAATTTGTCTTTTAGATTCAAAATGCAACATAAGCTCTGAAACATCAACAAGCTGTCAACTCTCTCTCCTGGTCATACATTTCAAACTGTGGAATGCATTCATTTCCCCAGCCAAGTATGAGATCAAAGCCTAGATTTCTGCTACTTTGCAATCCACGTAATGTCTTCATGGTTTCTGCTTTTTTAGCTTCACCATCTCTTCTACCTACTTCTTCATTAGGAAAAAGGTTCAGAGCTTATGAGATTTAGCCCAACCATTACATAGAGTGGAGTTCCTTCTCAGGTAAAATAGTCAGGTCAGACATCCTTCAGATCCAAAGAACCTCATATCCTACCCCGATCTCTCTTTTAGAGACCTTCTTATTTTTCAGAAGTTTGATGGAAAAGGGAGATTAGCCCTATATTTTCTCTCCAGGGTTGGAATTCTGTCTCTGATTTCAAAGCAAGAAATCTGAGGATACATTTAACATGTTTAGACTCCAGGAGGAGATGCTTCTTAAATTTTCTATCCCAATACCAAAATGATTTGACCAACTAGGATAATCTGCAATGAGAGTTGAATATTAATCAATTATTTAATTAATCAGATATATAAACAGCTAGAAAGGGATAGGGATAGAGATATGGGAGAGAGAGAGAGAGAGAGAATAGATATAGGATAGAGAGAAAGATCCTGGTTTCCCCTCCTCATATTCAAAAAGCTCTGGATGATTATATTTAATGATTTATAAAACTTATATGTATGCCTGCATTATACACAATAATCTCAGGCAACTCATAACCATAGGCAGTAAAAAGGGAAAAGAAAAACATTAGCAAAGCACTTACAGGAAAATCTTCATAATTCCTCAATTCTATCATCCACATTTCTAAGCTCACTTCCATCCTAGCCTGGTGCTTAGATGTTTGGGCTCTGTGGAACTCAGAAGAAACTCTTCCATAAGACATGGCAGCTACAAAGAGAGATGCATCTCCAAAAACCTACTATATGACTACTTATCTTAAAAGGGACCAAGATCACATCCACCTTATTCAACCTAGTTGGATAGGCAGATACCCTCAGGAAGTGGTGGTCCCACTAACAACTGGCCCTGTAATAGCTGCATTAGGAAAACAGGACCAAGAAATCAGCTTTCAGGAAAGCTAAAACTACTCTTATTGAGATTGGCTATATAAATATAATTTGCAAATTGGATGGTGTTGAACCTGCCCCTTCTTATACTTCAGTGAATCATAGAGGTATTTATTTGTCTGTTGTGGATTTAAAACATGTTTCATGCTCAGTTGCCCTGGCAACACATCTTGCATGTCTCCATCAAGGTTATCTGTATAGCCAATAGCTTGAATTATTCCCAGAAAGAAAATGGGAAGCAGTGCAATCCATAAGACTGGTAAAAATATAGAGTATCAAGACTACATGCACGACTGAACTTTGACCATCTGTAACTTCCAACTGGAACAAGGACAATCCTATGTAGTGAGCATCAGGAAGTGATTAGGGAATGATTGCAGTTATATGCATTGTTGCCAATCTGTTTCCAGGTAGAATTGAACAGAATAACAGAGTTGGAAGGGACCTTGGATGTCTTCTAGTCCAACACCCTGTTTAGACAGGAAACCCTATACCATTTCAGACAAATGGTTGTCCAATCTCTCATTTAAAACTTCCAGTGTTGGAGCATTCACAACTTTGGGAAGCAAGTTGTTCCAATGATGATTTGTTCTAACTGTCAGGAAATTTCTCCTTAGTTCTAAGTTGCTTCTCTCCCTTGATTAGTTTCCATCTGTTGCTTCTTGTCCTGCCCTCAGGTGATCTTGAGAATAGCTTCACTCCCTCTTCTTTGTGGCAACCCCTGAAATCTCAGAACACTGCTATCCTATAGTTCTTCTTTTCATTAAACTAGACATACCCAATTCCAGCAACTGTTCTTTATATGTTTAACCTCCAGTCCCCAATCATCTTTGTTGCTCTTCTCTGCACTCTTTCTATTCAAAATGCTTTTTATGACCTATAAAGCCCTATATTTTCCTTCCTTCCTCATCCCTCCCTTCCTGTCATTGTTGACTCCTGGTGACTACCTGGACAATCTTCTTCAGATTTTAGAAATGGTTTGCCATTGCATCCTTCCTAAGGCTGAGAGAAAGTGGTGGCCCAAGGTCACCTAGTTGTCTTTATGCCTAAGGCTAGACTAGAACTCACAGCCCCAGTTTCGAGACTGATGCTTTAATCACTGTAGCAAACTAGCTCCCTGCATGGTACAAAGCCAAATTATTAACCATTTATTTCCTATGATTTCTGCCCACCTGGTACATACTGGTAGAATTGATAGACTTCAGGTCCCTTCAATCTACCAATGTCATCTATGAAGACCCAGGATGTATGCATTCTCTGTCATGATGTCTATGGAGATTCTTAATTGTTCAGGTCATGGTTATCCCAAAGGTGCTTTTCAAAAGGCAACTGGACTTTCTTAGTTTTTCCCTTGAAAATGTCTTGGATGTGAAATGAAACATTTTCAAGAAAAAAGGCAGAAAATCCAGTTGCTTTTTGAAACACACATTTGGTATTCTCTGTCACAGTGCCCACACTTTTAAATGAGGTCCTGTCCTGAAATCCACATCATTTCTATTTTTTTTTTTTTTTTGGCATTTTGTAAAGCTTGAAGAACTTGATTGCTCTTCCAGGTCTTGATGTGAAATGGATGGGACCTCTTGGCCATGTTTCTTATTTCTGTTTTCTGCTTACCTGCCACTCCTGGATCTCATCCTGGTTTTGGTTGACATTGGTTTTTGTCTTACTCTTTGTGAACTGCCAAGAGTCAGTAGGAATTGGTCAGTGTCCAAATTAAACTTAATGAATAAAAGTAAGATAAATTCACATTTTAAATTGGTTGTTTCACCTGGAAAACAAATATATTTTGGGTTGGTCCTGCGGAATCTCCAGATTAAATTAACTTTAGATTCCAGGCAAGTTACACTGATGGTGCTACTTAAAAGATATCCTTCTCTCTTTTTTCTACTGTAATGAATTAGCTCATCTATTGTATTTCATGCAACCTATTACTTTTCCTCAGATGCCCAGTAGGAAAATGGGTCTCTGCTAAAGGCCCATGGAGGAATTTGGCTGTTGGTCTCTTCTTTTTTCTTCAAATAAACTTCGAATTTTCTTGGAACTCCATAGCTTAGGCTTGCCTCCCATTTTACCAAAGAGTTAGACCAGCTCTTTCTGGTAGAACAGTGGTGGCAGCCCACAGGCTGGATGAGTCATGCACAGGCCATGCCCACCCCAGTTCCATGAAGAGGAAAAACGCTGTGAAACATGATGGCAATGTGACGTGGCAAGCTTGACATCCATGTGATAGGAGAAGGTCCCTAGCAAGGGTTTTGCCTTAATATGTGAATTCTCCATTCCATATATCCATGAGAGCAGTGATAGCATTGCAGTCCACATCAGCTAAAAATTGTATTCATGGATCCAGCTGCTTCCAAGATTGAAATAGGTCAGCAGCCTTTGCAGAACCCACATTAGTAGGTCAGTAGCAAGACTGTTATTACAGGGCCAAAGCAATTCATTCTCTTCTGACCCTGCTGTTAGCACGTACACAAATAATTGTGCCCTTTGTGTTTCAAATTTTATAAAAGTAGCCAAATGTTACTTTTGGTATTTTTTAAAAGATATCTGCCTGGGTTGAACTATGTTGTTATAGTTTACTAGTTTACTAGTGTTTACTAGTGTTTATTTTTAAGGCTTCGGAAGAGAAGCAACGGCAGGAATGGGTAAAAGAGTACCAGGTCATTTTGCTGCAAGCTCCAATCCTCACATAATTTTACTCAATTTCAGAATAAGCATACAAAGGGGTGGAGCTTGCCATATGACAGCATGACATAACTTTCATCATTTCCTGCCTCTACGTACCCCTCCACTTTAGAATATCTTCAGTTATTAATAAAATATTAATACTGCTAGTATTGTTCTATTTTGCTTTTTCTCTTTCTTACCCAGTGTAGTGAGTTTTCCCTACCACTATTTTGCAAAGATATTTTCATAACAATTCTGTGAGGTAGATTTAAGCTGACTGGCCCAAGTTAACCTATTCAATTGCTCATGGCATAATGGGAACTTGACTAGTTCTCTCTATTCCCAGTATAGACCTCAAAAGAATATGTTGTGCTGATCTTACTGCACATTTTATTCCCCTATAAAGAAATAAATGAATGGGGTTTTTAACATATTGAGAATCCTGAAGCAGCGAGATATAAAAACACATATTTGTACTTTGAAGTAAAAATTATCATAAACTAGATCAAGAAGTCTTTTAAAACTTTACTTGGTTGGTAGAAATTCAACCATCTGAAATCCATCAGGTTTGATGGACAATTTTATTTAATTTGCATTTAAATGTGAACTTAACCAAATTTGTTCTTCCCAAGCCAATATGCTAACTGAAATACAATTATTTTTCTCATCTTCACACTTTTTGGGATTTTGTTCTGCAGTCTCATGTAAATGTGTAGATGAGAAGACATGCATGTGTGAACTTTAAAAACAAACAAAGAAATTAATGATGGAAAGAAGACAAAGTAAATGAAGCCAGAAAACAAACTGAGCAAAATTTAACATCTCTATGCATATAAGTACAATTTGAATGTGTTGTTTTTACATTTTTTTTTCCGAGCAAGAATGTTATGGGATTGGAGTCTTTCTTGCTATGCTTTTGCCTTTCAATGAGAAGTTGATATAGGGGGGGAACCACATCTCAACCTGCTCCAAAGTTCTCATGTTGCAAGATACCCACAACAATTTCTTCAGCTTATATTCCACACACGTTTGACACTCATACTTAATGTTCAACAAATATGACCTTTTGGTGTATATTTATGCAGCTCTTAAGCAGTAAATACTGCCATTTGGAAAGCTTAATATAGATTGTTGCTACTTGACATTCCAGTTAAATAACATGTGTTTAGGCTATAGATCATTCTCAGGGTATGTGAAAAATATGCCATCCCAAATGTTTAGAAAAGTTACATCCCCTGAGACTATGTCCCGAGACTCCCTTTAAGCAAAGTGCTTGATATAAATCCCATTTCCACACCTACTATTTGCATAAGATTCTTTTCATTTGCATAATTCTCATGATAAAGAAGTGTATGCAGTGTGTAAATACTTAGAAAATGAAGTGCTTTCTGTTCTTTTTATTGCCACTAGCTTCTGTTACTAGGTTTTTTTTAAAAAAATACATAGATGATAAGTTATCCTCATCATAATTCATTTCATGAATTTCATGCAGTGGAGGAGAAGAGCAGCAGGAACAACAGTGTTATCATATAGGATAATCACATCCTACTTTATATTGAAATAGGCACTGAACTATACATGCAATTCAGCCCATAATTTATTGGACCTATGGTGTCCCATGTGGCTCTATCTTGTCCCATTTGCTATTTATGAAATCTTTGGAAGAGGTCATTCAGACATTTAGAGTAGTGTGCCATCAATACATGACACATCTATATACTGATGACACAATATATTAATGAGACCTAGATTTGCTTTTCTCTACCACCCAACTCCAGGAAAGCAATCATCAGCCCTGATCTTTGTTTTGCCTTGATAATGGGCTGGATGAAGGAGAATAGGCTGAATTTATATCAGAGAAGGTCAATGTAAAGAGAAAACTAGATTTGAGCACTGAAGTGAAGTGTGTTTAGGATGAAGGTTGCATGAGAAAGAACAGTCTGGGAATTTATTCATTTTATTTGGTTTGTCAATTACGTACAAGATAATAGGTATAAGTAAAAACATAGTTATGAATACATGGATACATATAAGAAAAATAAAAGAAACAATAGGACAGGGACGGTAGGCACGTTGGTGTGCTGTGTTCTCAGATAGTGACTATGGCAAGGAGCATACTGGCACAATTTTTCAGCAATGCAAATTTAGTCATCGTTACCCATGCTTTGGTTCCAGTGCCTAGCAATGTCTTTGCTTGGAAACAGCTCAGGAATTTCAGTTGGTTAAAAATGTAGCAATCCGATTGTTGACTGGTACACGTTGCAGGGATCTCGTGATACCTAGATTCAGCACTAGTGGAGAATTGTGTATCAGGTTCAATTTAAAGTGCCAGTGATGATCTTTAAAGTCAGCACTTAATCTGGAAGATGAGCTTTCCCAGTTACTTGGATCAACATTTTGAAGATATTCACATGTCCAGAAATCTGGCTATCCAGTAGATAAGGGTGACCAAAAGTTTTTCTAATGAACTGTATTTTATTGTATATTTGACCCTCACCTTTAGGAAAACCACATAATTTCATCTTTATCACAATTTTTTTTTACTGTTCATTGAATTGTAAGGCCTTCAGACTGTATGTGTGTGTTTATATAACATTTATGTCCATAGGGATATAATTTATGTTGTGGGGTGCCTGCCCAAGTTTTATTTCCACCTCAACAACAGAAATTATTTGAATAGAAATGTTTGAGGCTAGGTTCAGACAGCATATTTTATCTAAATCAGTTACATATCTACTGACTGTATTCATACGTACAGTTGTGAGCATGGAGGTTTGCAAGGAGACAAGGGTCTATAATGATATTACATCCTGATGTTGTCATGGAAATGATACATTTTACACATACATGTGTCATGTTCCTATTAGATACTGCATGGTCATGGAATGGGACAACTTGCCATAGCTAACTCATTGCGACCAACTCACCATGGCCAACTCACCATGGCCAACTCATTGTGGGATAGTTCACCACAGGACAATTTAAAAATGCAATTTAATTAGTCAAAATAAATAAAAATATTTTAATTGTGGTCATTTTACATTTCATTCTGTTCTTTCTTTTGCAACCTTTCTTTAATGATTCTATTCCACCATTTCTTTCATGTTAGTGTAACTCTTGTTCTATAGTGAATTGTCCTGCAATTGGCCATAGCAAGTGGGCTGTGGCAGGTTGGTTGTGGTAACATGGCCATAGCTAATTGTCATAGACTTGCATGTTCATGCCATTTGAACAAAGATACCATGACACAGGTTATCATTGGCTTGTAATGAAGGACATCTGTTCTTGGTGATTTCAACTTATTTTTGTGAGTATATTTGTGACCTAGCATGTTATATGAAATGTAATTAAAATTAAAATGCAAATCAAATTAAAGGTTAAAATTTTGTAGGAAAAATTATTAATTGGGTAAACAGCCTAAGCACATTGTGTGAATAAAGCATAGTTTGCTATTGCAAATGAGTCCTGCTGAGATTAAATGTGAAAGCTACTCATTCTCTGGGTCATGGCAATTGCACAGGGATCTTGGATGCTAATGTTAGCCACCAAAGAATATATGCTGGAGCCACATTCATATGCTCCATGGTTCTGGAATGAATGCAGATGCTGCCCGGTGCCATAAGTGTTTAGCATAATTTTCTATGGAAAACTTCAACACTACTGGCCTATTACAAGAAATGCTGATCCTTCTTTGATTCAAGGTGTCAGTGGATACAGCAAAAAACTAATGTGCTCAGTCAAATTTAAAGGTAGAAAGGCATCTGAGTTTGTGCATTAGCAGTCTGCTTGTTTAATGAAAACTGGGCCGAAATGTGTGTGAGTGTTGTGTGTTTGCATGTGTGTGTGTATATATATATGTATGTGTACATGTATACGTATATGTGTACATACTCTGTGTGTGTGTGTGAGGGAGGGAGGGAGGGAGGAAGGGAGGGAGGGAGAGAGAGAGAGAGAGAGAGATTATTGCTTTAGGTATCTTGCAACATGAGAAGTTTGGTCCAGGTTAAGATGTGATTTTTTTTTTGTTCCTGGATCAACTTCTCACTGAAAGGCAAAAGCATAGCAAGAAATGGTTCCAGTTCCATAACACTCTTGCTCACAAAAAGAAATGTGAAAACAACACATTCAAATTGTACTTACAGTTTATGTACAGAAATGTCAAATCTTGCTCAATTCGTTTTCTGGCTTCATTTGTTTTCTTTCCATCATTAGTTTCTTCGTTTGTTTTTAAAGTGTGAAAGTATGTGTGTGTGTATTTTAAAGGAAAATTTATAGAAATTTTATAGGAAAAATTATAGAAATTGTATAGTAAAAATTATAGAAATTTTATAGTAAAAATTATAGAAATTTTACAGGAAAAATTATAGAAATTTTAGAGGAAAATTTCTGCCGTTATGGGGAGGAAAACATTGCCAACATTCTCAAGAGGGAAACTGTGAACTGTTTTTTTTTTTTTTTTACTTTATTAGAGCTTATTTCAGCAACAAAGACTACTCCAGGCCCTTCCTTCTCTATGCATTCCTGGGTGAGAATTCTCTGTATTATTTGAATCCCTTCTAAAAGGCTGAGGTAGGAAAGCTTTAAGATGAGAAGAGTTGGAAATAAACTACCCAGTGGGGTGAAAGTAAATGTGTGTATTTTGGGACCAATCTCTGAATCAACTGATGATAACTTCAGCTGGAAAGATGCTCCAGTGTATTTCCCAGACTGGGAAATGAGATATTTAACAAGATTGGCTGCCAGTCTGCTTCCAGGTTCCAAGATTGGCTGCCAGTCTGCTTCCAGGTTCCAAGATTGGCTGCCAGTCTGCTTCCACCTATTCAGGGTGTTGGTTATTACTTTTCAAGCCTTCTATGGGATAGGTTCAGGATAACTGAAGAACTGTCTTTCCCTAATGGCAGTGGCCCTCCCTATTCATGATGGAAGAAGGGACTTACCAAGGACCCCATCAGCCAAGGAATTTAGCTGGTGGGATCAAGCCTTTTTTGCCTCAGCCACTACCCTTTGGGAAATTTTGCCCCAGGAGGTGAGATATAGTCTCTGGCCTTCAGAAAATGCCTTAACAGAATTGGGGCCCTGAAAAAGAAGCTGCTGACTGGAGGTGGGGTGGCTGGTGCAGTAACAGAGAAGGCACCATCGCTTCTCCATTCTAAACTCATGATTCTTTTTGGTTTCTTTTCTTTCTTTTTTCTTTTTTGCAGTTTTATTCTGTCTTTGCATCCATAATTGCTTTGCTATCTGCACTGCAAGTTGCTCACTTGCCTTAAATTCTGAGGTAGATGGCAAATTAATTAAATAAATAAGTAACTGGCAAATTGCTTTATGTCAAAAAAATAATATGGTCATATTCACGTAGTCACCTGGAATCCGGCTTAATTTGAAAGCAAGGATAAGGGTACAAAAGGAAAGGAAGTACAAGACAATTTATTCTTTCCCACGCCTGCAAGGACTGACTTCTCAGACCTTGAATGTCCCAAAAACTCCAAGCAAAATTCCTTCGCTTTTCCGAATATTTTTTTATTGTTGTCATACTGACAATGTATAATAAATGAAATATTTCTGATGCCCTTAGCAAGAAAAATAACTAATATGAGGCAGAGAAATCCCTTCCATTTTAGGTCAAAAATGTATTCCCTCCACACCCATGCCCCCGCTTTTTTCAGACAGAAATATTTGACCTTTGGACCTTTGCTAACAATTCACCAAGGATTCTTCTGC
Source organism: Bungarus multicinctus (assembly GCA_023653725.1). Classification (NCBI taxonomy): domain Eukaryota; kingdom Metazoa; phylum Chordata; class Lepidosauria; order Squamata; family Elapidae; genus Bungarus; species Bungarus multicinctus. The sequence continues at coordinate 63,746,126 of CM042836.1, read as the reverse complement.
CTTTCTTCACAATTCAACATCTCTTGTACAGCTCACTCTGCCAATGGCGCTTACAACATTTCAGTGGATGTTGGATGGCAACTGGATAAATATTTGGTGCCTGAATGAGAAGGATGAAGATCTTTGACATCATGAGGATGGCATTTTAATGGGTTGTCAAGGTAGGAATGTGCAACAAAAGCCTGTCAGAGGAAATAAAGGGATGGCAGCTTCGGAGAAAGATTTTTGTTCAAAGTTCAGTGCTTTTTTTTAACATTGTTTTTATTTTTTTCCCAAAGACTCCTTGACATTACCATCCTATGGCACAATGTGCTAAAAACAAGACTTTTAGAAGGAAAACCTGGAAATTAAGCAAGAGAAAGATGATTCAGTCTTTTAAAATTATTCTTAAAGGAAACTCCATCTCTTATTTAATTTTCTTTTTAGCAATGGAAACAACCTAAAACATTTGTAGAGTCGAGTTGGAGTAGTCCAAAGGCTTCTTTAATATAACCTTGTGTTCTGAGGGTGCTCAATCCAATATTTTGGGATACATACACTAAAGGATAATAGCATCTTGCCAATTCATAATCCTTGTCATATTCCTTCTAATGCTGCATGGATCTATCATAAAATCATGGATTTGCCCACTCTTTTGGGGAGCTTAGGGGAAGCCACTCTTTATATTTCCTTAAGGCTAAATCCATATATTTTTATTAATACTTTATAATATATAAGTAGATACCAATTCATAAGAGTACTTTACCTTGTATTCTAAGACAGTCAAATATACTACCTTTGTTAAGCATCATTGTAACTTACTTTGTCAGAGGCTTTTTGAATATCCAGGACAACAACATGGCAGTTTTCAACTCTGCATATGCCTGCTGATAATTTCACAGAATGCAGATAGGTTAATAGGTTTTACCTTTGCAAAAGACAGAGAAAGAAGTATTGCAGAGAAAGGCTATAAACTAATGAAGGAACAGGAGGACTGAAAAAGCAAGGAACAATAGAGCAGGAAGGATGAGACCAGGGAGAATCTGTATTCTGAACAAATTTCATCAGACTACCACTGGCCATGGGTATATGTGCATGAGGGGGTGTTCTTATTTTCCAGGATTGAATGGCTAAGAGAGAAAGTGATCCTAAGAGATAGGAAAATCAGATTAAGTGCTGAAGATAGAAAACTTAAAAACTCAGTCTGAAAAAAAGTAGACCTTATAGAGACAATGTCAGTAATTTTTTCTGGCAGGAAAGAAAAGCAAAGACAAAGATGGTTTGAAGGGTGTGTGGCCAGCTCTGAGGGAGCTAGTCAGTTAGGAATGTGAGACCCAAAGACGAAAACCTTCAGATAGGCAGCTGAAGAGTTGCATGAAAGGAACATGTTTCTCCTGGTGTCATCCCTGTCCTTACAGCATTGTAGGCAAGCAACCTAAAGGGGGCAATCTTGGCCAAGGGCTGGAAGCCATTTTCCCATACATTTGAACTGATCAACCAGTTCACTTTAGGCCTCTGCTCTATTCCAGACAGTGCACTTCAGAAACAGGTCTTTCCATTTTCTTCTGAGTTCTATATAAATGATAGTTGTAATAGACTCCCAGATTAAATAGTACTTTAAAGGGAAATCTTTCTTCACTCTGTTGAAATTTGTTAATTTGGGGTACATTTTCAGAGTGGTTTAATGTCATTGTTTATACCACATTTCCTCTGTTTAATATTTCAGCTTCCCCTTTTTCAATTGCCTCATCACAATTTCAATTAACTTTTATGCTTTTTGCCCTGTGCCACCAAATCAGCTTGCAGATTTTCTTTTTTCTTTTTTTCCCTTTTTTGCTAAGGGATTTTGAATTTTGATTCTCTCTCAGTTTTTCCAGTTTTAAAGCTCGGTGAAAAGCCAGCTATCTCAGCTTTCCTTATGCTTTCTAAATTCCTTTTGCTTATTATTTGCCTGTTGCATTTGTCTGTGCTAATATCTCATAGTGTACTTTTTAACCATATCTAATCAGCAGAATTGAAGGAGATCCATTACCAGAAGTGAAAGATGTTCTCCCCTTTCCCTTGCAGCTACAATCCACCAGTCCCCTATTCCTTCTCATGTTCTCTTTTTCAAGTAGCAGCACTCAATCTGCACCAGAATGCAGTTGGCTGTCCTACAGACATCATTCTCATTTGACTCATCCCTTGACAGATTGTCAAGTGGACATAGCAACAGTGCAACATTCTGTAGAGCCCTTAGGCATAAGAATATTAGATTGGCCGGCAGGGTGGCAAACTGTTCCAGAGAGTTTAATTCCTTCAGCACATTGTAGTGTAAATGCTGCAAGTGATGGGTCAGGAAAGTGATGGATGAATATTTAGGTTCAATGTTCCACCTATCCTAACCTCCTGATGAAAGTAGCTACTTCATCTTCACCAATTATAGAGGTTTTAAGAAAAGAGCCTGTCATTCTCCTCTTTCATTACAGATGAACATGTATGCACTGTTAAAATACACATGGAGAGAAAGCAATCTTGATTACAGATGTCATACATATTCAATAGGATGAACTAGTATTCTTATTCATTTTACATGCACTACGTTGCTTTAGATAAGATACAAAGATTCTGCTTGTAATGCACAATAAGACTACATATATCTGATTCTGAGATGAGAAGCACAATACGGTACTCATGGCAGAAATGGTTCTGAACTGCTTCTGAATAAGAAATTTGCACAAAGACTGAGACTTTCCATATTTTAGGAGCCAGAGTTCCTATTCAGATTTTATCCCTTCCTTACAAACTAGCTGTGTGGTCTGGAGCCCCACAGCATTTCATCTCTTTAAAAACTAATGTCTACATTGGTGTCCCAGCTCTACAGAAAGAGTTCTTGGAGAGAGATGTTATTATTCATAGGTATAGCTAAATTTAGAGAGTGGCACTGAAAAGTCAGGTGCTAGGATTTCAAGTGTGAAGATGTATGAAATCCCAAACTGAAAGGTCCTCAATCTCTCCTTCAGAAACACTGGATCCTCAGCTGTTGTGTGTCTCTGTCCTCTACTGTCCACCACTCAGAACACTACTGGGTTTTGAAGTCATGATAACATGGCTGTAGATAGAACATGTGAGATATGTAATCATCCAGGGGTGGGATTCTATCAGTTCGCACCTATTGGCTAGAATCAGTTGTTAATATTCTAAGCAGTTCGGAGAACCGGTTGTTAGAAGAAATTACTGGCCTAATCCTGTAAGGAAGGCAGGAAAGAAACGTTCTTGTGTTGCTTGCAGAAACTGCCTTTCCGTTAACCCTTATTACATTCTTGGCAGGACTAGACTTCCTGTCTCAGGAACTTCTCTGGAGTTTTTTTCCCTCCTTTGCTGGTACTTTGCTTGTGTGGAGTGACCATTCAAAGTTACAATGGCATTGAAAAAAGTGACATGACCATTTTTCACACTTACGACTGTTGCAGCATCCCCACAGTCATGAGAGGCCAGACGAGGAGATGCGTGCCTCGATGTGAATGATATTGAGTTGGCCACATCCAGCCAATAACATGACCACCAAACCATGACAACCCAGTCACATGACCACCAAGCCACACCCACCACCTAAGCCACACCCACAGAACTGGTTGTTAAAAGAATTTGAATCCCACCCCTGTAATCATCCATTGCATCGACAAAATTGTTTACAACATCCTCCACATATCACAAAGAGATACTCAGTGTAAGGGGAAATAAATGAAACTCAAACAATTGTTAGATATTAAGTACCACTTAAGTAGGAAAATTTCAAACTGTTAGGTCAGCGAAGTATGACAATTCCAGGCAGCAGGGGAAAACTAAGGCAATTAAAGCAAAGGAGAAGTAAGAATACTATGATTTCAAAAACAGAGTACATGTATTCATTATATAATTTAAAGGAAAAACTAAACTCTGTCATGCACATCTCTATAGAAAACAGCTAAAACACTCACCTAGAAGGTTTAGAACTGGCCTGTTCTATTCGCCTGTCAACTCTTCTGGTTTAGAAATGGTTGCACTAGTAATTTCAGTACTGGAAAGACATTTTGCTTACATAATTGAATGTAAAACATGACTGCCCTTTAAAAGATCAATTTCTATACTGAGAAAGCCATTCTAAAATAATTGTCCCTCTCTGCTTCTCTTACTTTTAAACATTATTCACAAAAGACAAATTCTAATTAGGAATAGCTCACTTCACTGAAACTAAAAGGCAAAGGTCAATGATGAAAATGACATGTTGGATCACATAGTTGATTCACCCTTATCTTTAAAATAGAAATGAATTAAAATGGTCCACATTGTTACATTGTACAACTTGAAGACTTAAAACATTATTTAACATATCTCTTTTAAATTTCCTTAAAAATTTCCTTTAAATGAACCTAAATAAGTCTGCCCACCTTTTTATGTGTGCATGTGTTTGAATAACACTGCAAATAACACTGCCAAAATAAATAAATAAACAAATCCAACCTTATGCTTCCAGGTAAGGAATGACAAACTGACATCACACGGATACTGGGAGACATGACAGCTGAAAGGCATGCTGGATCTGGACTGCAGAAAATTCACTCTAGACTATATTCATTTCTGAAATCAATAATAGTGGACATTTTAAAATGGGAGGAAAAGCCCTTTATTTAAGAGTATTTCCTTCAAATCATATTAATTTCTATATACTTGTGTCCCAGAGCTTAAAGGCCTGTGAGGTAGTCAAGTTGTGCCTAGGGATGTCTAGCTTTCAGATTAAGTTCACGTGATCTTTCAAAAATCTATTCAACCATCTTCAAGAGTAACTTTTTCTTTCTGTGGTGGCTCATCAGGCAGAAGGAGAGGGCAGAAAGACAACAAGGAAAGGAAGTAGCAGGAAAGGAGTAATTATAGCTACATTGGACTCTGACCTCACTGACTTTTGATCATGGACCATCTAGTGATAACATGAGTCACTCAAGAGTTCAGAATGAGCAAATGGGTTACTCTGAATTCAACAGGTTTCTTTCTCTGTGCTAAAGATAGTTAAGACAATTGATGTTCTGTCTGTCAAATATCTGTTATGAAGATTGGATTAAAAAGGAAGTCATACTTCATTGCTCCTGATATGAAAACTGATTTCAAAAATCAGTATATGATCCAGAAAGTCTAGATGTTTAGATAAGTTTTGAAACACAATACTTTATATTAAAGGCTACTTTTGTTGAGGAAAAAAAATAAAATATTCCTAAACGTCACTCACTTGTGAGTACATTCTGCTAAGAGACTTAAGAAATTGGAGAAATACAGTTAATATTGCACTTTTGCCTTTTGAAAGAGAAACTTATTTACAATCAATGAAAAGGAAATTTATTTACAGTTTTTTGAGACAAACACAATCACTGGGTCTTTTTACCCCAAGTTCAACAAATTGACTTCTCAACTCTTATTCTATTTTTCTAGATAATCCAGAAATTCAGAGATTGACATGGAAGACACCCAGTGATTGTAACTCCCTACAATAAATATAGATTTTGAATCTTTTAATCCTAATGTTTTATTAAATAGGTCCATTATTTTTTCAAATTGATTTTTTTCTAACATGTAACAATATCTGTGGCTGGTATTTATGAATATAAAAGTATGTATCCCAAACCTGCTTTTTTCAAGAGACAACTGGATTTCTTGTTTTCCTTTAAAGACATTTTACTTCTCATCCAAGAAGCTTCTTCAGTTCTGACTAGATAGTGGAGAATGGAAGGATTTATATTCCTTGCAGACAGCTGGTCATTCTTTTAGAGTAGTATTTTATAGGTCTTTACCACAAGCAGCTGTGGGACACTCTGACCACTGCATGACTCACCTTGTACCTACCTACAGACAAAGACTTAAAACCATGAAACCAACAATTAAATCAATGAAGACTTAGTCAGATGAGGCAAAGCTGAAACTCCAGGCCTGCCTTGAATGCACTGATTGGAATGTTTTTGAAGATGCCTCTGCAGACCTAGATGAGCTCACAGATACTGTAACATCATATGTCAGCTTCTGCGAAGACTTATGTGTACCAACAAGAAACCTGCAAATATATAGTAACAATAAACCTTGGTTCACAGCTAAAATTAAACAGCTACATTATTTCAAAGAGGAACCCTAGAGAAAAGGTGACAGAATGCTATACAACCAGGCCAGAAACATATTAACAAGAGAGATCAGAGCAGCAAAAAGAAGCTACTCTGAAAAGTTAAGGAATCAGTTCTCAACAAATGAACCAGCAAACATGTGAAAAATTCTTAAAAACATCACTGGCTTCAGCAAACCTCCTTTCCAGGCAGAAGGAAATCAACAACTAGTAGATGACCTGAATGTGTTTTACTGCAGGTTTGAAAAGAAACTACAGCCACCTATCTCCACAATCCACATCTCAAACACACCAACAACAGCCAAGCCTCTTACAACTGGCCCCAATCCATTGGGAACACAACCTCTGGTGATCACAGAAAAAGAAGTGCAAGATTTATTACACAGACAAAAGCCAGGAAAAGCGCCAGGGCCAGACAAGATAACTCCTTCTTGCTTAAAAGTCTGTGTTGACCAATTGTCCCTCATCTTCACCCAAATCTTCAATAGATCCCTAGAGATGTGCTATGTTCCTTCCTGCTTCAAACTCTCTACCATCATCCCAGTGCCAAAGAAGCCCTCCATCAAGGAACTGAATGACTACAGACCAGTTGCTCTAACATCTGTGCTTATGAAAATCTTTGAAAGGCTTGTGCTGTCCCACCTGAAAACCATCACAGATCCGCTGTTAGATCCCATACAATCTGCATACCGAGCAAATAGATCGACAGATGATGCTGTTAACATGGCTCTGCATTACATCCTACAACACCTTGAATCTCCAAATACCTACGCAAGGGTCCTCTTTGTAGACTTCAGTTCAGCATTCAATACCATCATTCCAGACACTCTTCTAAGTAAATTAAACCAACTAGCGGTACTTGAACACACTTGTAAGTGGATCATAAGCTTCCTAACAGACAGGAAGCAGCAGGGGAAGCTAGGCAGAATCACATCCAATACCTCTACAATCAGCACAAGGCCCCCCCAAGGCTGTGTGCTTTTTCCACTTCTCTTCTCCCTATATACCAATGATTGCATCTTAAACGGTCTGTTAAAATACTGAAGTTTGCTGATAACACAACAGTGATTGGTCTCATTCGAGACAACGATGAATCTGCATACAGACAGGAGGTTATACAACTTGCCTCGAGGTATAACCACAACAATCTGGAACTGAACACACTCAAAACCGTAGAAATGGTGGTAGACTTTAGAAGAAACCCTCCCATACTACCATCTCTTACAATACTAGACAACACAGTATCAACAATAGAGACCTTCAAATTTCTAGGTTCTACTATATCACATGACTTAAAATGGACACCTGACATCAAAAATGTCATCAAAAAAGCACAACAAAGAATGTTCTTTCTGCGCCAACTCAGAAAGCTCAAACTGCCCAAGGAGCTGCTGATCCAGTTCCACAGAGGAGTCTATCATCTGCACCTCTATAACTGTCTGGTTTGCTTTTGCAACCCAACAGGACAGACACAGACTTCAGAGGATAATTAGGATTGCAGAAAAAACAATTACTACCCACCTGCCTTCAATCGAGGAATAGTGCCCAACATAGCTTAAACAAAAGAGAACCTGAAAATGACAAACATAACAGTGGTTGAAATTTTGGAAATGCAGTTCTGATTATTATGGTTTTCCACTGAAAAAATTGTCACATTTTCCACTGAATCTCTTTCAGGTGTATGTCTTGCAGTCTGTATACACATTTTTATTTTGGATTGGCATTCTTCAGAGTTTTCTAAGAACACTTACTAATTTCAGCCCAGTTCTTTGGATTTTTTTTAAACAAAAGGCTGAGGTGATTATTTAATTTTACGGTTTATTGACTAAGTGGGATGAATATTTTCATGCATATAACAGTATTCAGCAACTTATAGTTTTGACCTGTTCATAATGATTTGCTGTGTACCTGATTAACATCTGTTTAATCCAAATGTTTTAAATAAGATTTAGCCTTGGCTTAGTTTGGGTGCAAATCACTAAAAATCTTAAAAAAAAAAAAAACCACAGCTCTTCCTGCATTGCTAGCAGTAATGTTTTAAAATAGCAGTGATTGTAATTGTGATTAATATCTACCATTGTAAAGTATTTACCCCACTTTTGTGAAACTAGCATCTGTTTCCACGGAAACAGCAGCTAGTGAGGAAAAAAAGACTTCTCACTCTGGGGTGGATGGGGGGTATTGTATATTTTAACTATTACATTCTTTCTGCAAATGTTTCAGAAATCTACTGAGGGAACGAATGCAAGGGTTTGATTGTGTATTAAACTTATAGTGCTATATTCCAGGATAAATATTCTATATAATGAGAGCAAAGTGGTCTTTGTATGTGAAGTATATTGCTAAACTACAATTCCTGGCAGTCCCATTCTGTGTGGCAGAGTAAGACTGCTAGTCAGTATAGTGATCAGCGCGGAGCATTGTAATTCAATAAATCTAGAGAGCTATAATTTTCTTCCTGCTATAAATGAAATGCTTGTATTATCTCAGCCTAAACAACCATTGCTCAACTTTAGGTAAGCCAAAGTGTTGGATGACAAAAACATTTGTCAGAAATGGCAAAACTCCAGCAAGCTTGATTTATAAGAATATTTCACCATTCCAAAACCCTGGGAAATAGTTCCATGGAATCTCCTAAACCTATTTTAATTCCTGATATTTTGAAGGCAGAGGAGTCTGAACACTTCTCAACATACCCTCTATTAGCTCCTCAGGTACAATCTACAGTCTAAGTAATCTGATCTACCAACCCATTCCCACTGCTCTGATAATGGAAATAATATTGGAAACAACCTTACATATCTGTCTTTTTTTCCCCTCTCATGTCTGCCACAAAGTTTTGAAGTGGTAATATAGGTAATCTTGTGGGCAGAAAAAAACCAAGATGCCAACAATCTTGACACAGATGACAAGCCTGAGGAAAACTACACATCCTAGAAACCTTAGCAACATAAACTTACAGGTGTTTGGGGAATTTGGGGGAAATTGTTTTTCCCAAGATCTCAGGGACCTGATATACTATTGTAACAGGATCCCAGTATCAATCCAATCCAATACTCATTAGAAATAAAGTCATTAGAAATAAATAAATAAATAAAAAGGAAAACATTACCAAAAATATTCTATCAAATGACAAATGAATTAGGATTAAAAGATATATGGAGAGAAAGAAATCCAGAAAAAAAACAATATACTTATTATTTGTTACCACATAAATCGTGGTCAAGACTGGATATGTTATGGACAAATTTGGAAATTGAACATAAATAAAAGAAATAGAAATTGAAATGAATATATGGCAGATCATAACCCTATTAAAATAATTTGGAAAGGATTGAAAGAAAAACAGAAGATGGATGTCCAATAAGGAGATTTTAAAAGAAAAAGATTGTGTTAAGATGATGAAAAAAGAGTTGGAGTACGTCTTGAAAGAAAATAAAAAACAACAAACATCAACCCAAAACTTATGGGACACGACCAAAGCATAAATTAGGGGTTTAGCAATTTCATATAATACATGTAGACACAAAGAAAAGAAAGAAAAGCAAAATAAATTACAAGATCCTCTTAAGGAATTAGAAAGAACGTTACAAAAAATACCACACAACCAGACAGCAAATACAGAAAGGATAATGATTAGGCATAAATTGAATATGTTGATACAAGATGAATGGGCACAGGACATGAAGAACATAAAACAGAATTATTCTGAACACGTGAACAAGCTGGGAAGATGGCTAGCCTAAAGACTTAAGAAAGAAAAGGAAAAAAGATCAATTCAACAATTGAAGGATGTTGATGGTACTCTACAACATCAAATTGAACAGAAGAAACATATTGCTAAAAGTTGTTGTTGTTTTTTTTTGAAGAACTATACAATAGGAAGGACATACCAGAGGAAAATATCCAAAAATATTTAAGGAGAAAAGGGCTAGTCACAATTTCAGAAGAGAATAAAGAAGAGATGAATAGAGAAATAACACAAAAAGAGCTGCAAGAAGCAATCCATAAACAGAAAAACAATAAGATACCGGGACCGAATGGTCTTCCAGGGAATTGTACAAAACACTACAAGAAAAACTAGAAACTCAATTATTAGAACCTTACAACAAGGTACTGATGACAGCGAAGTTACCCAAGTCGTGGGGACAGACATATATAACATTGATCCCAAAAGAAGATTCGGACCATCAACTAATTCAAAACTATAGACCCTAACTCTTTTAAATGTTGATTATAAAATATGTTTGTCCATAATGACAAAAAGACTGAAAACAATACTAAATCAGATTAAACATAGTGACCAAAATGAATTTTTACTGAATAGACAAATCAAAAACAATACTAGAATGATAATGAATATAATAGAATACTATGAAGCAAATCCTGGAAAACAAATGGCAATGGTCTTTCTTGATGTGCAAAAAGCATTTGACAATGTTAATTGACAGTTCATCATACAGCAATTAAAAAGTATGCAATTTGGTGACAAATTTATCAACATAATCTTAACAATTTATTCGACACAGATGGCCAGTGTAATACTAAATGGTGATAGAATGGAAACATTTAAGATTAACAAGGGAGTAAGGCAGGGATGCCCAATACTCTTTATCCTTACTTTAGAAAATCTTTTGGAAAACATTAGGAAAAATGAAGAAATTAAAGGGGCTTTAATTAAAAAGGAATACTATAAGATATAGGCCTTTGCTCACAATATAGTATTTTTCCTGGAACATCCAGAGAATACTGCAGTAAAATTAATAAATGAGATAGAGGAATTCTGCAGTGTTGCAGGACTTAAGATAAATAAAAACAAAACAAAGATAGTGACCAAAAATTTATAATAACAAGCTCTATTAATTATACAACTAAAACAACAAACAAACACATACACAACACACACAAAAAGGGAATATATATATAGTAACCAAAAATTTAAAGGACAAGAAAAAAAAAGAATTAGAAGGAAAATTGGAAATGCAAAGTGTGAAAAAAGTAAAATATTTAGGCATCTGGCTAACATCAAGATGCTCTTCAATTAAAAAAAGATCATTATGATAAATTAATAATACAAAAAAAGAATTGGAAATGTGGGGGAAATTACAATTATCACTATTGGGGAAAATTGCAGTAGTCAAAATGTCAGCGTTACCAAAAATACTATATCTTTTCCAAACTGTACCAATAAAATTATATAAAAAGTTTTTCAGAGAATTAGATAAAATAATAACTAAATTTGTCTGGACGGGGAAAAACACTAGGATAAAAATGAAAGTATTACAGGACAAAAGAGAAAGGGGTAGTTTTGGCCTTCCTGACTGGGAAATGTATTACCAGGCAGCAGCTATGGTATGGATTAAAGACTGGATCAATTTGGAAAATAAAAGAACACTGTTGATAGAAGGTCACGATTTGCAGAAAGGGTGGCATAGCTTTTTATGAGATGGGAAAAATAAACATCATGTATATTTTTAGAGACATATGATCAGAGACTCACTAATTCAGATATGGAACAAAATTAAAAAGGATCATTATACCAAAATACCATACTGGTTATCAACTATGGAAGCACAAATATACCCAAATGCAATAGATCTAGAAAAAAAAGGAGCTATAGAGACTTATTAGATGCTCAAGGAAGGTTGAAAATGATACAAGAATTACAGCAACAAAACATAAACATAGACTGGTGGCCATACATACAAGTTGAGGAGAAATATAAAAAAGACAAAGAACAATACGAATTTCATATGGAAAAAACACCAATTAGACGGGATTTTACAAGGAATGGGGAAAAAATGATTTCAAGAATATACAAATTTTTACTAGATTTTAAAATGGAAGAGGAGGTGGTCAAAGAAACAATGATGGTATGGGCGAAAAATGTTGGCCACAATACAGATTTGGAAAAATGGGAAAAAATATGGGGACTAAATACAAATTAATCATATTCACAGCATACAGGGAAAACCTGTATAAAATGTTCTACAGGTGACACCTACCCCCCCCCCCCTGCACTAGATTGGCAAAAATGTTTAATTTAAGCCCCATTTGTTGGAAATGCAGGAAAGAAAAAGGCACTTATTTTCATATCTGTGGACATGTCCAGAAGTGAAGAAATATTGGAATACAATCAGACAATGGCTAGAGGAAATTGTAAATCAGAAAACTGAATTTAATCCAGAATTTTTTATTAGATATAATAACACAAAAATTTAGTAAAAAAGATAGGTACATTATATTACATATACTAACAGTTGCAAGGATTTTGTATGTGCAACTTTGGAAGGAGAAAAGGATACCATCAGAGGGCATGATTATAAAAAAAATAATAGATTATATAGAAATGGACAGGCTAACATTGAAATTAAAAGACAAAGAAGATTCAATATATTATTGAGCCTAGATGCCTGGTATGAGTGGTTTAGAAATAAAAAGAAAATAAGATGGCAATTAGCAAAAGAATGAGGAAGTATGTAAATATATATAGATGTTATAGAAAAGGTTGAAGTGTAAGATGAAATATATTGATTTGTAACAAGAGTAAGATGTAATGGTAATGGAATAAGTACTCATATATTGAAAAATGTAAGGAAATGTAAAAGATGTCTTGATGTTGATAACAATGCATATAGTTTTATTTTATGTTTTTAAACTTTGGAATATAAATAAAATATTTTTTTAAAAAAGAAATAAAGCAATAAAATCTTCCAGCTTCTGCTCCTGACATGATTGCCACTGCTATGGAATGACAATGGAAAATGAGAGTTTTTCCCCAATAGTCTAACAGACACTTTTAGAATTCTCATTCAATCAGAATGCACACACACAATTGTCTATAGCCTGCTCTATTTATTTTTGGTAAGGAAACCCATAGGAAAATATGTCACTAAATTCCATTGAAACCACAACTTTGCTCCTCCCAGGAAGTTAACTAGCTGAGAAAGAGGAGCATGCTAGAGGCACTTATCTTGGAATCTTCCTGGAGAAAGAACAATGTGGCTCTGGAGAAGAGAAGGCACCCACTCCAGGAATGTTTTTGAGATTTAGGAAAAGAAGAATCAATACCAGAAAGATGTCTAGATGCAAAACTAAGTGATGCAGAATGTGCTAGTATATTTTCTTTTATTTAGATGTGCTCAAAGCCTTGCCTAGACTGCCTTTCACAGTTCTCCCCTTCAAGTTCCATCTTCATTTTTTAAAATGAGCCTTGCCTTTATTTAACTATTTTTTTAAATCCAATTCTTGGTCTGGCATCCCACATTCATTCGTATTTCTCTTGGCTGTTATGTGTTTTCTAGCCAAGTACATTTTTTTAAAAAATACGCATTTTTTATGCTTGATTTTGTCTCAAGGGATGTAACCTGATAAAAGTATCAGGGAGCAGGACAGAGTATCAAAGCAGGCAAGATGGAGACTGTAGCATCAGAACTGAATCCTGATCCTTTCCCTGTGTGTGTTTGACATAGACATATGTTCCAAAGGGGCAGGATTTTAAATGAGATTCTGTAGCCACCATCTTTCTGTCTATTTTGTCACTCCCTTCCCTCTCTCCCATCCTGGTGTGGATGCTATTAACTTGCCATTGCTGAATGACTACTTCACTGATTATGTGCCATCAAGTCAATGTTGACTAGTAACCCCATAGACAGATTTTCTCCAGCCTGGTATTTCAGATCTTCCAATGGTGCATCCATTGCCACTTAACTGAGTCTATCCACATTGTTGCTGATCACCCTCTTCTGCTTTTTCCTTTCACCTTTCCCAGAACTAGAGACCTTCTCTAGGGAATCAGTTCTTTGCATCATTTATCCAAAATTGGATTATTTTCACCTCAAATGGTTTTTTTTATGATCTGTTTGTTTGTTTACTGTCTGTGGTATTCTCTAACATCAAAGTTCAAAACCATCAATACTCCTATTCCGCTACGTCTTCAAAGTCCAACTTTTGCTTCCACAGAGTGTTCTGGGGAATATAATGGCTTGCACCATTCTGATCACGCATGACAGCAACTGAATGTCTTTTTGAAGGCCTTCATGGATGCTGTTCCAAATGCTAATCTGGGTTTAAGTTGCCCTTGGGCACTTCCTCTTGCTCTATTATCCATGATTGGTGGGTGGGGAGAGATAGTGTAGGCAATACCAGTGAAAGTAGCCACTCTAGGCTATCTTGGGTGGTGGATAGGCCTCATTGCCCCTAGATTGGGATTATAGCTGAAGGAAAGCCTGTGGAACTGTTTGATAATTTAGCAAATATTAGCGCTAAAACTTCTAGTCTGAGTCAAGCAATAACAAATATTAACCATATTAAAGAAACAAACAAACATAAAATATGGCCCATCTTCTGTCATACTACTTTTTTGCCCACTGTACATTGACTACTATCATGTGCAACTAGATGATTGGAAAAACCAAACTTAATTAATAAAATTTCTAATGCAAACCTTTTTGCACAGCATCATTGTTCCTATTTTGTTTGATCAGTTAGAGTGATGATATGGAGAATTCATGAGCATTCTGTGTAAGTAAACATGACACAGAATTCAGGTAAATTATTGTACATATCATAGTGGTGTGGACTTTGCTTCTGGTGAAGTAGTATGCAATTTCAGGCTTGGATCACATGTCTTCAGCATCAAGGGTAATTTGTCCTTCCTTACATCATATTATAATAGTTCACTTGCAGATTTTCCTGCCTTTAAACAAAGTTACAGTTTTCTTTATAACTTCAAATGCTATATGTATTTGCATTCTCTGTTCAGTGAGTTCAATGTCATTCCCATAGCAGAGGAATTGCTGAACATGTTCTCTTGTAATTTCAAAGCATGAAAGTTCTCATTTGAGTGCACATTATTTTTAATAATGCCACCAATGTTGTCCTCATTACTGTAAGAGAGACCCAAGACAGACATAAATCATCAAGACTGGACTCACGTTGACATGACAAATGAATATCATCAAGAGGACTATGATTCAGCTGTTAAGTAGTGCCAGGACAGTTCTGTAGGTTCAGAAAGACATTTTAGTGTCCTTCTTTGGCTTTATCTAAAGTTATTTAAAGTGATAGATTTAAATTCACAAATTTAGCTTATCCAAAAATCTCTGTATTCTGATACACAGCACCCAAACCACAACACAACACACAGCCAACTACTATGCAAAAATCCTACCATGCATAAAAGGGGTGTTGGAAATGACAGCCAGAATTCTGCAATCTCTAGGAATAACAGCCCATAAACCCACAGCCACACTCCACCAAGAATTATCCGGAACTAAAGACAAGATACAGAATGATGAAAGAAACAATCTACAAAGTCAACTATAAGAACTGAAACCAATTCTACGTGAGACAAACAACATGTCAATTAAAAAACAGGATCCACGAACACCGGCTGGCTTCAAATGTCATGATCCCAAATCTTTAATCTTTACTCACACCAACACCAAACACTACCAGTTCAATTGGAGCAACACAAAAATCATCGGCCATGCTACCACCCACCCTGCTCATGAGTTTATCAAAGCCTGGCACTCCACAAGAAATTCCATCAATAGACACATTGACCTACAACCAGCCTACTAACCCCTCATAATCCAAATCAACCACACAACTAACCAGAGACAATACCAATCCTCAACCAACCCACACAATCCCCCTGAACCAGCATTTCATATGCCAATGACCTTTACCCCATCACAAGACCCATCACAAAACTCCCACTAAAGACTCACCCCTGACCCATCACAAGACCCATCACAAGACCCTCACTTGACATACCCACACTTGACTCATCACAAGACTTACTTATAAACAGAAAAGCACTGACACTGACATCCCCTGAACTCTACTGAAGATCTAGCCTGGTAATGAAACATTTGGAAACCAACCCACGTTCAGATAATGAATCTTCATTCTCAAATTCAGTCTATTTTACTACTTGAAAGAATCTCTGACAACTAGAGAAAAGGCTAGCTTTGTTTTAATGCTTTGAAGTGTTCCATCAGGACTTTTAGAGAACTAGACCAAGTTTCAAATCTTCTGACCCTTAATATGAAGGAGACCTGAGAATGTTTTTTTTTTTAATTCTGCATTTTTCAGAATTTTGACTCCTGCTTTGCAGCTTAGAAAATATACACAAGAGATCCACATGTTTAAGGAAAACTTCTATTAAAAATGCTGGTAAATTCTGGATATAATATGTAATGTCATGCTGCATAGCATTCAGAAACAGCACCATAGGACATAAACATAGTTCTACCTCCAACTCCTTAAAACAAACACATCTGAAAAGAACTGAATATTTTTTAAAATCAAATCCAAAGTATTGCACAGTTCCAAAATGTCCATTTATAGTATTCATGAAAACAAATACAATACTACTGCACACTGTTTTAGCCAAATATGCAAGTCAGTTTTGAAATGGAGCCAACCAGAACACATGACTATGAAAATGAGAAATCTAACAAGAAGAGAGAAAAATCAGCCTTCCCATAATTGCTATCAATCAGCAATTCTATCTATTATTGCTTGCATAGATCG
The DNA here is from genome assembly GCA_023653725.1 of Bungarus multicinctus. Lineage (NCBI taxonomy): Eukaryota > Metazoa > Chordata > Lepidosauria > Squamata > Elapidae > Bungarus > Bungarus multicinctus. The sequence goes on along the minus strand of CM042836.1, from coordinate 63,729,484 downwards.
AATCCCATGATCATATGCTTTCTTAATCAATGTGATTGTATATTTTCTTCTAGATAGGAAAATAATTCCTGAACATGGAATTAATTCAGGTGAAGTTTAGACATTTAATTTGCAGGATGTCTATTTAGGATTAATTTTCAAAAAGGTAAAGAAAGAATTGAGGACAGTTTGGTCTAGTGGTTAAAGTGCTGGATGAGGAGTGGGGAACCTGGAATTTTAATCTTACTTTTAGGCATGAAAACAAACTGGGTAGATTGGGTAGTCACTCCCTTTCAGCCCTAAGAAGAATGCAATGGGAAAACACTTCTGAAAATGCTGTCTAGAAAATTGCATTAACTTATCAAACTAGTTGCCAGGAGTCAAAACTGTCTTAAAGAAAAAAAGAAAAAGAAACAATGATAGATTAGCTAGCTAATCATCAGGAATCTGATTACTTGGATTGGATTAACCAGCCAGTAAGACAGGAACTGTCAGGCCCAAGCCCAAAGTTGACACAGTGAAATATAATCAAGTCCAATTCTTTATTTGCTCACACCTAATAGACAGAATCTTGACAGACTAAAGCTATATCCCTCTACTCTGGGGTAATTCTACTCTAAACCTCTTCCTCCTGTCCCACCTAGTTCAGTATTTTGCAATGTCTTAATTCAAGTTTCTCTGTTTCCTCCTTGGTGAGCCTGCTGGGATTCATCCCACTTCTTCTCTGGCATATTCCATCACAGGAGGTATCATGATGCTGAAGCATTAAAGACAAATGCTAACAGTTTCTACCATTCTAGAAATGAATAATATTATAGTCTAATAATAGACTACAGTGCTAGAGCTGAAAGAAATACTTGCTGAACCTTTCAGTGATTCAGTACTTTTTAGCCTAATGATAGTTAAACATATGAATTTGCTTGAAATTAAGGTAGGTGTTTGGTCCATCTGGTCCAGAACTGTTGATTAAAACTGGCCATGGATTTCAAAGGTTTCAGGGATAGGTCTTTCCCAATTCTACAAACTGAAATCCTTTGTAACAACAACTGAATCCATTATTCATAACTGAACCCAGCCCAGTGGTGGTATTCAAAATTTTTTACTGCTGGTTCTGTAGATGTGGCTTGGTGGGCATGGCTTGACATGGCTTGGTGGGCATGACAAGGGAAGGATACTGCAAAATCTCCATTCCCACCCTACTCCTGGGGGAAGGTTACTGCAAAATCCCATTCCCGCCCCACTCCACTAACCTACTTTCCAACTCCATTCTCCTGTGTAAGGCAATAAAAGAAGACCCAGCCAATCAGTTGGGACTCGAGAGGCAGAGAATAGATGAGGGTGGGGACAGTCAGAGGTGGTATTGGCCAGTTCTCCAAACTACTCAAAATTTCCACTACCGGTTCTCCAGAACTGGTCAAAACCTGCTGAATACCATCTCTGGATTGGGAGGAAATAGTTGAACAATGGGAAAATGTAGAAATTGGACAAGGAAATCCCCATTATTTATAACTGAGCTCATTATTTTCAATATGTATCTATACATATGTATGCTTTAGATTTGAATTATATGGATTGGAATTATATTGCTGCACTGCAATAGAAATTCTGAAACTCCCATCTGTGTCACCAGTAAAGCTCTAAAAAGTGAGAACATTGCTGGTGACAGATGGGAATTTCAGAATTTCCATAGCAGTGCAGTTAGGTCATCTTGCTGTGGAGACGAGAATCAAGGAGCTAAATCAGATTGAGGATGGAATTGAAGATGTTCCATGAAAAAAAAATCTGTGATGGAAGTTATTAAGTGTCCTCATGACTTCTCATGGGAATCTGTCACTCTTTTCTCAGAAGAAATGTTTCTGAAGAATAGGAAAATATGAATCCTGATGGATTTCTAAAAATTGAACTCTTTGCTCATACAGAAAACAAATGATAGTTCTGATCTTCCTTTGGACTGTTACAAATCAATGTGAAAACAGGTGGTAGTATGAAAAATCTATGATTATGTATATGTTACAATAAGTACAAATTCTAAGTCGATTGTAACAAGCCAGAAAGTCATGAATTCTATCAGTAATTTCCAAAAACTAACACACTCTACTAATTGCTAAATGTTTAGATAATTATTTTAATTTACTGTTGAAACTTGACTTTATTTGCTGGTATGAATTATTAAGTGTCATTTACAATTTTTTAATGATGTTTATAATCTGTAACCTCCCATCAACAACAAATTAAGAGCTGTGATAGTGATTTGCTTCATAGGAAATCAGATCAATAACATTCTAGCCAAGTCATATTCACATTAACCAGTGGCTTTTCCAATGACTTAAAGTTTTCTCTTTTTTTCACAACACAAATCTGTCTACAACATCTGTTATTTTATAGATTTCTATGATTAAATTTTCTGACCAAGCTAACTAAGCCCTTTTCTTTATTCCTTGATCTTTTGCATCCTTCCCAAAGTTGGATGCATAATTGCACAGGATGGTCTCAGATAAGAATATAACATTCTTTGCTCAGGAAAATAAGATAGTTGCACTTCATTATTAGAATCTTCAAATAAGCTACTACATGAAAATCCCTTTAACTAGAAATGTAAAGAAGAAAATGAGGCCTTTACCTCCATTTATTCATTCTGAATAGTTCCCCATCACATATTTGTGACTCTGAGCAGCTCACATAATTAAACAATCAACACAACCAATAGAGAAAATATAAAGGACAAAAACTCAGTTAAAACCAGAATTTAAAATCAGAATCTGAAATCAGGAAACATAATAGGCACACAAGTTCAACTTATGTGTCAATCAATATAGCCATTTAGCAGGCTCCAAAAAATAGCTGGATTGATAGAAGATAATTGTAACTTAGGGTTGAAATGTGGGAACCTTGGTGCTCTTTTAACTCAGCTATTATTTTTTTTTTTTGCAGATGTTTCATTGCTCAACTTAGGTAGTGTGATCAGTTGCAAGATCCAATCTGGATCAGTCACTGGGACCAGAGCCGGGGTGGGATTCAAAAATTTTAACAACCGGTTCTGTGGGTATGGCTTAGGTGATGGGCGTGGCTTGGTGGTCATGTGACTGGATGGACATGGCTTGGTAGTCATGTTATTGGCTGGGCGAGGCCAACTCAATATCACTCACATCAAGGCACGCATCTCCTCACCTGGCCTCTCATGACTATGGGGATGCTGCAACAGTTGTAAGTGTGAAAAATAGTCATAAGTCACTTTTTTCAATGCCATTGTAACTTTAAATGGTCATTCCACACAAGCAAAGTACCAGCAAAGGAGGGTGAAAAAACTCCAGAGATGTTCCTGAGACAGGAAGTCCAGTCCTGCCAAGAATGTAATTGTCACTGCGTTTATTTTGGAATTTGACAGTAATAAGGGTTAACGAAGAGGCAGTTTCTGTAAGCAACACCAGAATGTTTCCTTCCTGCCTTCCTTACAAGATTAGGCCAGTCATTTCTTCTAACAACCGGTTCTCCGAACTGCTTACAATATTAATAACCGGTTCTAGCGAATAGATGCGAACTGATAGAATCCCACCCCTGGACCAGAGGTTTTGTCTTCCGAGCTTTCAGACTCATGCTGGAACCAACTTCAGGGATTCTCTGAAGATGGGCTCCAGCACGAGTCTGAAAACTCAGAAGACAAAATCTCTGGTTCTGGTAACCAATCCAGATTGGATCCTGCAACATTATCCTGGGATGTGTATATTCACCTTCCTCATGAACATCATCACTGATCCAAGTGTACCAGCTCCAAGGATGTTAACTTCCTGGAACTGAAGGCCACAAAATCCCTTCTAGTCTTGAGAGAGGTCAAGAACAAAGATGGGCACATTACCCATTCCCAGAACTGAAATCTGACTGGAAGGATAATTCCTCTAGGATCTTCCTCATCCACTTCATTCAGGTTGAATTAGTTCCAGGATTAAAAACTCATACAAAGTGTTAATTGTTACAATCCTTTGACCACTGAAGGGTCCTGATAGACTCAAGCAGCTGTTGTAAGAAACAGTGTTCAAAACAATATTCATCTAGATATTGTTTCTTGCAATGTTTCTCATTTAGTCTTGATCTGAAGTAGCAGAACCGAGTCTGATTTCATTAGAGACTGCCCCCTTTGTCAGATTCAAGGTACTTAAATTCCACCACAGCCCCTTTTCCAAGATTGTCAAATGGAAGTATCTTGTTAGGACATGAAGTATGTGAGATTGCATCCAGAGGGATGTTATGTATACAGCTTCTCACAATCTATTTTGGCTACAAGCCTATTTGCATTTTTTGGTAAGTTCTTTCCTCTTTTGGTAATGGAAAAAGAATTAAGGCAATGAATGGAACAGACAAGCAAACCTCAAAAAGCAACAAATGCACAAATAAATAGGATTCCTGACATTTCTTAATGGTCTTAATTACTGGTAATCATCAACATTTGTATTTTTCCTGACATTTACCAAATCATGCTTATGTAGAGATATAACAAGTCATGAACTAGTTCTTAGTTAGTTTGCACAGGCAGAGCATTACACAAAAATGGAATGCATGCCAGCCTAATTTCCAGTGTATCAAAAGTTATTTTATGACAATCATATTAAAATGTTATATGGATTCTTCTAAAAATATTCTGAAGATATAAACTGTAGCTAGGATAGACTCTTACAGGATAAAAATTTAATGCAATCTAAGTTCATATTGAAAAAACAATGTGACATTATTTAAATGAGGCAAAGAACTGTTGTTATTTCTCTCTCTCTAATCACTGGCACAGGATGTGTGAAATTATTCACTTTAAATCCTTACACTCGAGGTGATACAATGAGACACTGGATGCTGCAGTTGTCAAATAATGAATATTTACATAGAACCCTCCTCCTGTAGGGGAGTAAATTTTGTTGTGTGGTGATGAGAATAAATTTTCTACAAAAAGTCCCTTTCTACATAGTCCTTATGATACCAGACCTTAATATGGTCATTTCCACCCTTGTCATCTCCCGCCTGGATTACTGCAATGCTGTCTACATGGGGCTCCCCTTGAAGAGCATATGGAGGCTGCAGTTGGTCCAGAATGCGGCCGCACGGGTGATCTTGGGAGCTTCTCAGAGCTCCCATGTTACACCGCTCCTGCGTGAGCTACATTGGCTTCCTGTGGCTTTCCAGGTGCAGTTCAAGGTGGTAGTGATCATCTTCAAAGCACTCCATGGCTTGGGACCTGGGTACTTATGGAACCGCCTGTTGCCACCAACGGCCTCCTGCCGCCCAGTGCACTCTCACAGGATCGGCCTCCTCGGGGTTCCGTCAGCTGGACGATGCCTGCTGGTGACCCCGAGGGTGCACACCTTCTCTGCGGGGGCTCCCTCCCTTTGGAATGACTTACCCACGGAGATACGGACCATCACCGACATTCAGACCTTCCGGCACACAGTAAAGGCCCACTTTTTCCAACAGGCTGGCCTGGCCAGTAACAATTGTGGGGGTTTTAAATTGGTATTTTAATTTTTATATGTTTTTGATACAATTTTTATCTTTCGGCCACAAATTTAATTATTTTAAATTGTTTTTAACTCTATAATTCCTATAGCTTGTTCTGTTTTATCTGGCTGTACACCACCCCGAGTTCTGCTTTTGGGAGAGGGGTGGTATAAAAATCGAAAAAATAAATAAATAAATATGCTCTTCTGCTTTTATTAATACCAATCACAATCTAAAAATCAAACTTAGGTGACTGGGAAGAATATATAGTGCTGCTAAAAGGATCCATTTTCATGCTAATATGTTAAACACTATAGACCAAGGGCCACTCCTGTTTTCTTCTGGTGGATCATACATTAATGGGAACACAACCATATCCAGGGGTGGGCTACTGGGGGCTCGCAGGGGCTTGGGAGAGCCCCTAGCTAAGACTCTGTGAGGCTCAGAGAGCCCCCAATAACCTCAGAAAGACAAGCAGCAAGGGAAAGTTCTTAATAAGCTTAATTGAACTTCTGGGCTTTCAGCCAAGAGTATTTGACACCTCATAAAAGTGTTGCAAACTAGATAAACAATCCATTCAGTGCTTGCAAGGGAGACCCATTGAGAAAATCAGATAATATAGCCACTAGCCTCCGAGTGGGTTAATTCCCAAATAATAAGAATCATATAACTCACCGGAAACTCCACTAAGACTCCAAGATCCCTCTCACAGTCATTGCTATTAAGCCTGATTTCATCCAGCACAAAATAATAAACAACTTTTTGGTATATATCTTTTTTAAAGTAATAAGAGCAAAGAAGTGATGTTGAGTTGGCCACACCCACCCAGTTACATGACCACCCAGCCATGACCACCCAGCCAGTCATTAGGACAAAGAGCCCCTTGCTAAAAATTGGGAGCCTATCCCTGACCATATCTCAACAAACACACATCGTATCCCTTGCTTCTATTTATGTTTGAACAGGCATCTATCAGAAACTAGAAAGCCACTACTACATTAATTGCTCAATTGTTACAATAATGCACTCTTGGGTGTTGTAAAATATTTTCCTGTTATATGTGTAAGACTGTTGCGTGTATAAAAAGATCAATGTGAAATGAGAATTGGGTCCATCATCTGAAGATGATGCTGCTTGAATACTTTTTCAGCTATACCTTTACAGATAAATGACTTCCCTATTTGTAGTCCTTTGAGATTTCGCAAATGGCACCATGCTGCTGTCTTCATATAGGTGTCAAAGGCACAAATCCCTCTCCCCCAAAATATAGAGAATGAGGAAAAGTTGCCTTCAGTTTTATGAGTGATAACAAATATAGTAATCACAGCAAATGGTGTTAAATGACCCATCTTTTTTGTATTGATTTGTTCACAGAATGCCATTTTGTCCAACATCCACTGCTGAGTGAAATCAGCGGGCATATTGGACACTGTATCAACAATGTGCAAATGGCATTTCTCTCTGTTACTCTAATTTCAAAAAGATTTGGCAGTGAATTCTTTACTGGGAAATGGGCCCAGTACATGCCTAAGAGTTTTGATCTTCAGGGCATTATAGGTGTGCCTGTTCTAAACTTTGCTTAGTCAATTAATTGCCTAAGTTGTTGCTGTTTTTAATGAATATATATTTTGTAAGTAAACAAGTGAGACTTGTGAATTGGTGGTAACTGGATCATACACAGGGAATTAATTTCATTATTCTTGAAGCTGTGCAACTGCCAACTCTGTCTGAGGACATAAAATGAGCCAGTATATTGTAGCAATAAAGGTGATGGACTGGCAGAGGATGAATTCTAGCCCACCCTTGATCATGAAATTTCATTCAGAACCTTTAGATCAATTTCTCTCTCTTAAGTCCAACCTATCCCAGGGGGCCATTGTTGGGTGGGGACAGGAATTAAGAGGCAGGAACAACATATAAAGTATGTTCCTCAATGAAAGGTTGAATCTAATTTAATATATAAATCCCCTCAAATGGTAGTTTTTAACCTTGATAGCCTTCAATCATTTCAGAGTTCTTAAAAATCTGCTTCCTCTCTACTTACTTTCCTAAAACTGTGAAGTTAGTGTTCTCTGACTTTGGTTGTTTGCTTGTAGACATTTCATTGTCCAACTAGGTAACATCATCAGTGCTAGTGAGTATGGGGTTTTCTCCTGTTTATATATAGTGGCTTCCTCTGGCAGTGTTGATGAGGGTATGTTTTTCTTCTTGGATAATTCCTTGCTAGTTCCTTGATTTCTTGTTAATTCCTTGATTTCTTGCTAGTTCCTTAAATGTTGTAAAACTGTTCTAAGACTCTTCCTGTCTTCAGAAATGAAACAGTAAATGATTTATTAGCAATGAAACTTCAAAATGTTCTCTCTGAGATGCAAGTCTAATCAGTGATGGGATTCAAATTTTTTTTACTACCAGTTCTGTGGGTGTAGCTTGGTGGGCATGGAAGGATAATGTAAAATCTCCAGTCAGAAGTGGTATTTGCCGGTTCTCCAAACTACTCAAAATTTCCAAAATTTTCAAAATTTTCTCCAGAACTGGTCAGAACCTACTGAATACCATCTCTGAATCTAATGTTAGGGAAGAAACTATTCAGCCCAATGAAAAAGTCTTTCCTCTTCTGTTAACTTAGTTCTTTTAAACACCAAATATTTGTATGATTCAGTCTGATCAGCTTGTTTCTCTTCTAACATTTTTAAAATATATTGTTTTTTCCCCTTTATTATTATACTACATTAATTATTTTGAAAAAATAATGGGAAATGAAGCAGAAATTTCTTAAATCTAAATACCATGAAATTATGATTAAACATAACAAATACTTTGAATAAAAACAATATTTTCTTAAAAAAGAGATAGATTGTTATTCCTTCATTTCATTGACCTACCTAAGTTTAAAAATTATGGTATTCCAATTCTATCTTTTAAAAAAGTCAATGTATATTTCTAATGAAATTTCAACAGTGAGATACAATTTGTTTTAATGTATTATTAATATACATTAATATACAATTGTAATAGTGATGAGATTAAAAAAAAATTCCAATTGGTTATCTAGGTGTGTCTTGGTGGGCGTGGCAGGGGAAAGATACTGTAAAATCTCCAGTCAGAGGTGGTATTTGCCAGATCTCTCAACTACTCAAAATTTCCGCTACTGGTTCTCCAGAACTGGTCAGCACCTGCTGAATACCATCTCTAAATTGTAATATATCAAAATGTTTACTATATAGAGACATCATAACCATAACTTTTAGAAGCTATGCTAGTTCATCAAATTTAAAAAGAGAAAAAATAAAGATCTAGCTATGAAAATCTGGCTAATTTTAACTCTAATATTAAATGCTATCAAAACAATAATTTACTGTATGGAATACGTATGATCTGTTAATTACCAGGTCCTTGTATTGTTGAGAGTGAAGAATGAGTAAAAGATCATTCTAGTATAGGAAAGTTGCTATCTTTTCAAAGAAAGTCCCATTATCTCTTTATACCACTATTTCTCAAATTTGAAAAATTTAAGAATTATGGACTTTGATGCCCAGAATTATCTAGCCATTTTGGAAGCAGAAGTCTACACGCCTTAAAATTGCCAAGTTTGAAAAAAACATTGGTTTAAACTTTACTAATTTGGCTTAAACATTGTAATTGTCCAGTTTCAGCTCAAGTTCACAACTTGCTACCTCACAAATTGTTTGGATCATCACTCCCTCAAATCTCTATCCTAATAGAAATTCTGGAAGTTATGATGCCAAGATATTAGGAGGGAACCAAACTGGGGAAAACTAAATTATTGCATATATTCACCACCTTACAACTATATATTTAAAAGCAGATGATAAATTCCAAAAACACAAAACACTGGGAAACAAGAACGAGTTCTCAGAAAGTAATTGTTATCCTTGGAAGGCAGGCTTAAAGCAATTCTCTTTTGCTTTGTGTGGCAAGGTTCCCAGGGACAGCCACATATTCTCCTAGAGCACATTAAAAAGACATTTATTATCCTTGTCTTATGAAGAGCTTTAAGCTTATAATAAGAGTTAATTGCATAAAATAGGGACAAGTCAATACAATGCGAGTGAATTTCAAAACAAGTCTTTCTCTCCCATATTTCATACTCCACTTTGTGGATCAATGTCTTAACAGAGACTGCTCATGATCTGACCCAAGATGTTTAACTTAATTTTTCTTCTTAGACTGCCTTGGCAAACCTCTAATGATTTTTTTTTTTTTTGCATTTAAATGAAGAAAAAAAAATCAAAGCAATAGACAAAGCTTCTCCCTAGAGATGTATGGTTCTTCTACTCCTAATATACAGATAAGAATGCTTTTTCCTTTAATACTCAGAACAGTTCTGAGACCTAAAAAAAATATCTTTAGCAGGACTTATACTATGGTATTTTTTTAATGACACTTGTACTGTGAAAATGTCTCATTTCATCAATGGAATTGTAACATCTCTTATCCCCACGTCCACTAAAAAAAAAAAAAGACTTATTAATGACAAAAGACAAAATGAGTTTTAACTTCTATCACTCCCAGTTCAAGTGTGACTATATGTGTTTCATGCAGTAAATTATTATTTTAATAGCATTTAATATTAGAGTTAGAGCTAAAGTTTTCATAGCCAGATTTTTCTTCCTTCACTATATAGTGAAAGGGTCTTTCTCATCCACTCATTCAAAATAATGATGTTCATTCATCGTGTTCAAAGAGGACTTTGACATCTAACGGGTTGTGGGCTGTCCACGATGTATTTGCAGGTGGCTGGTAAGGCCTATACGGGCATGGAATGTTCTGCTACATGTTGGGCAGACATGTGTGTGCATCATTGTTGCATCGTTTGCAGCTCTGGCTTTGCAGAGTGCTCGTTTCTTTTGTGGTGTGGTTGTTCTTCTGTCCTCAAATGTCTGGTAGCCTTGGTGGATCAACATGCACTATGTCGATCTATCTTTTACCAGGGTTTCCCAGGAGGTGGTGTCGATGTCCAGAGAGGCCCTGAAGGAGGCTTCAATGTGTCTTTGTATTGCTTCCTTTGTCCCCCGTGTGATCGCTTTCCTTGAGACAGCTCACCGTAAAGGAGCTGTTTAGGGATGCGATGGTCTGGCATCCTTGCAACATGGCCTGCCCAGCATATCGGGCTTTCATCAGCAGGGTGTGAACTGATGGCAAGCCTGCTCTGGAGAGGACTTCCATGTCTGGCACCTTGTCCTGCCACTGGATCCTCAGAAGTCTATGGAGGCAGGGCATATGGAACTGGTTTAATTGCCTAATGTGCCTCCTGTATACAGTCCAAGTCTCACTGGCATACATCAGGTTCGTTAGCACTACTGCTCAGTAGACTTTGAGCTTTGTAGCAAGGTTTATTCCACAGCATTCCCACACTGTCACTTAGAAAGCATTTTGTAGTGAATTCTCCAAAATCACCTCCATGGTACTAAACTGGCAATTTGGAAAATGAAGATTCAAGTATATATGAAGAGTGTGGCAATAGGATTCAACTACCCCCAAATCATACTCTGAACACTAGGTCTTAGGTACTTCAAAACTACTGAAAAATAAATCTAAAGGCATGTAATTTGCAGGTTTGTTAATATGAAATGATAATAATTTTAAATGTTTTGCACTCAAAAAGTGACATTTGCCTACAAGCTGAAGAGGGTAGAGAACCCTTATAGGTGAAACAAACTGAGGAGGAAGAAAAATATGGTTTGTATGACTACGTTAAGAAAAGTCAAGAACTCTGGCTAAAGGAAGTCAGTGAAGGAAAGCTCTTGAAAAACAACAAAAGTAACTAAGGTTGAATGCAGAAAAGAAATAATTGAAAATCGATTTGTTAATTGGAAGAATAAGCCAATGCATAGTTAATATTTGAAGAATATAGAAGGAAAAACCGACAAAAACCTACCTGGAATTGGTTAAGATCAACAGTATTAAAAAAAGAAGCTAAAGGTTTTATTTTAGCAACTCAGGAACAAGCTTTGCCAATTAATTGCATAAAGGTGAAAATTCAACATGTAGCAAACATCAACAAATGTCCCTTTTGTAGTAAAAAAAAAGGTAAACAATTGACTATTTGATCAATGCAGAAAAAAAATTCATAAACTGAGTACAAGCAATGTCATGACTGAGTTGCCAAATTTTGCCAGAGGTTTTGGATTTGAATGAGGTAAAAAAAGCATTCACAAAAATCACTATTAATCAATTACAAAAGATAACTTTATTTAAAACAGCTTAAGTCCTGTGATGATACCCTTAACATCTTTAATTAAGAACCAAATAATTATAATCCAAATAATGAATAACTTCTTAGCTAGATTAATTTATTACCTAAAAAGCTCTTTCTCCTTTCTCCCTTTTCTAGTTTTTTTTTTCTCTTTTCTCATCATTATTACTGATGGTAAAAGTAAGATGAAAGTTTTGGGTGAATTTTCCCACATTCTCTAGAAAATAATAAAAAGACATTATTGTGTCAGAATAATAAGTTTAATATTATAATAATGTTGCAGTGAACAATTATTATCATCATCCAGGAAAATGGGAAGTTGAAGGAGAAAATGTTATTGAAAAAGAAAAAAATGAAGCAAATTGAATTTATAGATTACAAATGACATTTCTGACAAACAATTCATCAGTCATTGCCATTCTAATCATTAGTTGCTCTGTCTCTTGAAATTGGCACTGCCATCTAGGATAAGCTTTTGAAGAGAGCTTTTCTTGATCTACTTAGAGCTAAATCAAATACAATGATTTAGGCTACAATGTAATTTTAATTTAATCCATTCAATTTAAGTGTCACCCAGTTCCAGACAACTCTGAATGGCTCACAACATAATAACAATAAAATATAGTGTAAGCAATCAAAGTAGAAACAAAAACAATAGTAAAATTAAAAAAGAATAAGAACAAGATGGTGGTCAATAGTTCCCAGAAAGACATTCCAGAGAAAGGGGATATAAAACTGTGAATTTCTTCTCCTACCAATCTTCACAACGCAATGATAAAATAGTATTTGTGAGAGTTCTATCAGTAAAGACAGTAAAGTGGTATTAGGCCTCCCAGATAGATAACACAACCAAATGAACTAATTCAACTTTATTAACAGACTGTTGCATGTCTCAAAGTACAAATCTGCTGCCCTCGCTTTTTAAAAACCTGCTCGATTAGGGCAGGTCCAGGAGTGGAATTTTATTGATTCGGACAGGTCCTGGGTGAACCGAATGTTAAATTTACATCTGGCTCACCAAATTTGTAGTTGAACCAACAGCTTGCTCCACCCACCCCTTCCCATCCCTCCCAGGAGTCTCCACGTGGCCTGTTTTGGATGCAGGTAAGTGCAGGGTCTGCGTGGAGGCTGTGGGAGAGCAAAAAATGGGCCTTCCGGAAATCCCCAGGCTTTTTTTCATCCTCCCAGAGGCCCGAGGAAAGCCTCCGCACCCTGGGGAAGGCAAAAAAAAATATGGTCCTATTGGAAGTTCTGATAGGCCATGCCCACCATGGCCATGCCCACCCAGCAACTGGGCAGCGAACTGGTTGCTGGAATTTTTGAATCCCACTCCTGGGTAGGTCCCTTCTAAATTTCTTTATTTGACCGTTAAGCCAGTGGGGGCCTCTTCCTCTCTTGACTGATCACTCCTAGGCAGCATCTTTTTTCGTCATTCTTCAAGGTCATTTGCACATACCATTAAAGCTGGCAGAAGTTGTATTCATTTGCATAGCCTTAGCCTAGGAAAAGGTATCTTGAGGTCATCAATGAAGGTCACATTGACGTTGTAGGATATTCCATTATGAACCTGTGAATTCCCCATAATACCCATTTATTTGATGTTAAAGCTTTGAGAGCCCAGAAAGGAGATGCATCAGGTCCATGTAAGGCCGACTGAAGAAAATCTTGGATTATTAAAAGGCCTTTCTGTTCGCTCAGGGAACGTCTTTACTCTATCTTCAGAACTGAGGTCCCATCAACAACAATGAGAATGATGGTGAGAGAAAGCAGATAAGGGAACAAAAAAGAGGAAAAGGATTAAAAACTGCTTGGCTCTCACTTTTAGCAGGCCCTAGGGGAGAAATATTTCTCTTACCTTACATTTTTATCCATAGATTTGTGAAATAGCCCTGTTATTTTTCTATTGCAAGCCATTGTGGAACTATTTCTAACTGCTGGAGAGAAATATCTGTAAATAGGCTTTTTTAGTGGCTCTTGATTTTTTTCAATAACTCAATTAGCTCTTTTAATACAATCTTGCTGTAAAGAACAGTATGTTATACTGCCCCCCAAAAAAGTACATACCGCAATAAGCAATAAAAAAATGGTACATACTGCAATAACAATAAATCAAAAAATTAAAAATAGTTCTGAATTAGCCAGATTCAGAAACACTGCAGAAGTCAAGAGATGAAAAACTTAAAAGGCAAAATGTGTTCATTTAATATATTTCTAATGCTGTCACCTACTCCAGTGACTAACAAGGTGTTAGTCACGCACCACTAAAAAAAAATCACCCTACAAGTATAGTGCTGACAACAACAGCATCTCCAAAGAGCAGGTCAAAAGTGTAAAGACGGAGGTCACAACAGTGTAACTGAAGCCCCATCTATTGTAATATATGTATTGATGTCACATATTGCCAGGCTCCAAAACCCAAGAAAGACACATTGAGATTTTTTTAAGTAAAAGTAGTCCTTCACTTATGACCCACAACTGAGCTCAAAATTTATGTTGCTAGGCAACACATTTGTTAAGTGAATTTTGCCCCATTTTACGACCTTTCTTGCCACACTTGTTAAGTGAATCACTGCAGTTGTTAAGTTAGTAACACAATCATTAAGTGAATCTGGCTTCCCTATTGACTTTGCTTGACAGAACATTGCAAAAGATGATCACATGATTTGGTGTCCCTGCAACTGTCATAAATATGTCAGTAGCCAAGCATCTGAATTTTGATCACATGACCATGGGGATGCTGCAATGGTTGTAAGTGTGAAAAACAGTCATGAATCCCTTTTTTCTGCACCCTTGTAACTTCTAATGGTCACTAAACAAACGAAGACTACCTTAGTTTATTTTATTATTCTTCACCTGTAGACAGAAATCTTGCTGTACTACAGCAGATTATCTAAACTGGTCTATCCTTTTCTCCACTGGAAAGCACTCCCTCCATCCTGGGAATTCGGGCAACATTTAATCACATGCACATACACACACAAAAAGGGTGGAGCTTCCAATGGACTGCTCTGACTGTGATCTTTTTACTTCCTTTCATGGGCCCCATGGCTCTAAAAAGACCCCCACATTCATTAAACCTCATTTTGAAGGGCATTATCCAAAAAAAGATTTCAGATTATGATATTACAATTCAGTAAGCCTCTGGGGAGAAAGCAAACTACATACAGGTTTTTAATTCTCGTGAAAAGGTTTAGTTAGTTCTAGAAACTGATTAGTAAACAGCATCAATGGAAAATCAGAGGCAAAATATGAATTATTAGAAAGTTCCGTTGAATAATATTGTGCCAGATCTTGAAACTACTGAAGTTTTCCAGGATATTTTTAATAGAAGTTTAATATATAAGAAAGTTATCCTAGATGGGAAGTTACCAGAAATGTAATCTTGGACTAGCCAAAGTATCTTGGTTTAGTTGTTGTTTCGTAAATTTGGTGTTTCCAGATGACAGAGTTCTTTCAACAGATATAAAAGACGTGACAGACATTCCATTAGATATCTAGGTTTTTTGTCACCTTCATTCTGACTCATGTTACTTCAGATGTAGACTCAGAGTTTCTCTGCAGCAGACATTACACAGGGATTGATCTAAGATTTGTTAATGTCTGAAATAAAAAAGCAAATGATACTTTCTCTTTGCTAAGTCATTGTTACAGTATCTAGAATTGCCCCAGGTTATTAAGGCATTTTGAACAGGAAATTTAACAAACACCTCTTTCTGACAGTAAATAGGCAACATGAACAGCAATAGTCATAATAATTTCACTTCATTATATTTTATTATGTTTTCATGATATCTATACCCCTTGGTCTGCCTAAACACAGAACTGGCCCTCCAACTGAGGACTGTGATGATATTTGCTGCATATTTACCACCAATATTTTAAGGAGCATATTTGGAAGTGTTCAAATCCATGCATCCACAGTGCCATGACCATCTGTTGAATAATATCAGGTTTTAGAATTGCTGCAAATCTCTCTCTGCTGCACTTACTGTATGGATTAATCCTAAATTGTTTTTCATAATCTGTAAAAGAAGGATAAGCAATCTGGTCAAAAACTGTCACATTAACTCATGTTATTTCAAGCGCTTTGTGATTAGACTTCTCTGTGTGCAATTGCCAAAACAGGGAGAACAAAAGTAGGTACTGAGTTTAGATGGACAAGGGTTCCCTCATTATTCATTACTCCTGATGAGATTTTATGCTTTACCAATGTTGTTGCAATAATCTTGTAGTGTCTAGTGTGCAGAGATAGACTGTCATTCACACTAACTGTCACAGCCATAACTCAAACAGATGTCGTCCATGAGAGGCTGTTTCAAGACTGAAATTACCACATGTAGGACAAGGGGATGGCAGAGAATGAGATGGCTGGATGGAGTCATAGAAGCAGTCGCATGAGCTTAAATGGACTCCGGGGGATGGTAGAGGACAAGAAAGCCTGGAGGAACGCGATGGGTCAGACATGACTTCGCAACTAACAACAACAAAGGACAACAGAATCTAATTGGCAAATCTAGCTGCAGATATATAAGTCATACAGTGACAACATGCTGACTCTAATAAAAACATCTTCATCAACCCAAAAGTGACCTAGAGATACATCAGACATTAACTGTGTTATGAAGAAACTGCTGAAACCTCAGTTCCAAAGTTTGGGTTTTTCTCCTCCCTTGGAGGCATAAACAAAGCACAGTTATGAAGGCAGACAGAAAAGCAATGGTACTTGTTAACAGCCATTTCTAAAAACTAAATATTTCAAGACAGGAAAATGTATTCCAGTGGACTTAGCTTATACAGCAAATTTTAAAAATGGTTCATAATATCCCCAGGAAATGATTTCAACAGATTTCTTCTACTAAAACAAAGTGTATCAGTCTGGTAAATTTGATAAGTTTTCATTAAAATTTGTATTAATGTTGACACACACATAACACACACACAAAGATCAAAAAGATGAATGGTGGTTTCTGAGTTGACTAGAATTTTTTAAATCTAAAATCTTAGACACGTTTGTGCAACTGTAGCACTCTGTTGATAGCACATTTTAGATCCTAATGGCAAATAACTGCTCCCAGAAATTATCTGGACTATATGGTGATTTTTTTTTTAATAGAGTGGCATGTCTGAAATAAATTTTCAGTTAATGGTACCCTTAGTTGGAATTCCATTTATTTCAGAAGCCCTACTAGAAGTTATCTAAACTAGACTCCAGTTAAGGCTGCCCACTCCTCTAACATCACTTTAAGTATATATTATATGTTTCTACAGTATATCCACTTTGCTATTGGGGTCCTATAGACCAGTGGCCCCCAACCTTTTGGGCACCAAGGACCAGTTCCATGGAGATAGATTTTTCCATGGACTGGAGGGGACATGTTTTTGTGTGCTGCTTGCATCCTGAATATGGGGGTTCACTTGTTTGTGAGGGCTAGTTGTTGGCAGGCGACAGATCAGTGCCGATCCATGAACCCGGGATTGGGGAACTTGGCTACAGACCATCTTGGGAGTTCCTGGAAAATTTTGGAAGTTCCATGAACTTGAATGGGAAAAAAAATTACACAAAAAGATTAAGAATGCCTGAATTGTAATGATGTTGGAAAGGGGAATTGGATTATCCAGAAAAATTTTCATGAAGAACATTCCACATTCACCACATCAAATGCAATTGGGATTTCCAAATATGGGACCAAGAAGGAATGTTACTAGCAGTTTGGCCGAATGTTACTAGCGAACTGATGGTTACATTCTTCTTTTTACTCTGAGGAAGGAACATAGGCCAAGCAGTCTTGTTTTGATAATACACAATTTTCAGTGACTATCATGGGCTGCTTGCTTACGGTACAGGTAGTCCTATAACTTTCTTCTAGATGTTAAGAGCCCCATTTCTTGGCTTTATTGTTAACTAGTGAACTATCTTAGCTGCTGTGTATATTTGTTTTAGATGTTTTTATTGTTTTAAATATTTATTGTTTTAAGCTGATTAGAGTCATTGATTAAGATGGCCAGCTATAGAAATAGAATGAATGAATGAATGAATGAATGAATGAATGAATGAATGAATGAATGAATGAATGAATTTAAATGTACAGCAGCATAACATGGTTACATGGTAATTCCAAGAAACTCAAAATGAAAAAATGATTTTATTATTTTATTAGAACTGGACTAATATACAACTGGACCAAGACACAACTGGAGCACTTTTTAAACTTCTAAGATAAAACCTTTGTCTATCCTCATCACAATTTATTTGAAGATTAAAGAGGCTAGCCAGAATTCATCCTGCCTAGTTTCCATTTCTTAAGTTCTAAGCAAACTTCTTTTTCTATCTCTAGCCAGTAGTTTCCTGAATTTAGTAATTAGCATCAGTTCAATAAGCAAACTAGTTTATATATATTCAATTTATAATGGCTTTTCAAACTAGTTATTCTATCACTTTTACAATTTTTGCCTTATTTTTCTTCTAGGGGGAGGATAATACTATAGTGTTTTTGTCATAATGTTTGTGGTTGTGTGTTTTATAAGAAATTCAATTTTTTGTTAAACCAAAATCTATGTATATATGTAACTTTAAAAATTATATACCCAGCGCTTTCATTATTTAATTAGGGCTACCAGTTATAATGGTTAGAGCATCAGACTAGAAACTAGGGAATTATGGATTCTAATCCATAATTTTTTTTTTTTTTCACTTCCAACATGGCGACCGGAGGCTGTTCGGTTGATGTCCTCCCCCGAGATGATCCGATGTTGTGACGAACCCCCCTCTCCCGGATCCTCACCCATGGCAAGGGTGTCGAAGGGACCCTGGGGGAGGGTGGGCAAACTCAGGGAGAACACCGGGACCTTGGAGGGCCTCGGGGCGGCGTTGGATCCTTTTGGCCCCCCCGGCTGGCCGACCGTTACCATGCCTGGAGCTGTCCTCGCGACCAACGCCAACCCGCCACAGCAGCTGATCTCTCTGGGACGATGATTAGTCCCAGAGACAAGGCCGGGATCCCCGCCTTCTATCCCACCTATTCGTGGTTTAAACCCAGGCTATTAACACCCTCAGGAACTCTACCAGCCCCAGAGCAACCACCGGGGCCTCGGAAGGGCCTTCAAACGGCACCAGATCCGGTTGCCCCAGTATCTATACGACCGTTGCCGAGGCCTTACCCGTGGCTATCCTCGTGGCCTCCGCCGCCGCCGCCACCGCAGCGAGCGTTTTTCGCTCGGCGACGAGGCCCGGAGACGAAGCCAAGACTCCCGATCAACCATCGACTGTCCTCATGGCCACCGCCACCACCGCTGTCGCAGCGGACGTCTTGCAGACGGCGGCGAGGCCTGGGGAAGGAGCCGGGACCGCCGTACGGCCATATTCTTTCCTCATGGCCGCTGCCGCCGCCACCGCACCAAGTGTTTTTCGATTGGCGACGAGGCCCGGAAACGAAGCCGAGTCTCCCGATCAGCCATCGACTGTCCTCATGGGCACCGCTACCACCGCCGTCGCAGCAGACGTCTTGCAGACGGTGGCGAGACCTGGGGACTGAGCCGGGACCACCGTACGGCCATATTCTGCCCTCTTGGCCGCCGCCGCCACTGCCATCACATCGGATGTCCTTCGGATGGTGGCGAGGCCCGGAGACAGAGCCGACTCCACCGACCAACCATCGACCATCTCCCCTGCCACAGCGGAGGTCTTTGGGATGGCTAAGGAGCCCGGGGGCGGGGCCGAGATTATCCCCCTGCTTACCTACTTTCTGGAGGCCACTCCCGGAGGCGGGGCCGAGATCACCGCCCTGCTTGTCAACTATCTGGATGCCAAACCATGAACTGTGGCCATTGTCTGATCATCCTCCAATCCTTCCTGTAGACCTCGGAACTAAATCAGATTTAACTATCCAAATGTCTGGTAGACCACTGCCGAGGCCATACCTGGGACTGCCCTCACGTCCACCGCCACCACAGCCGCAACAGATGTTTATCGAGCGGCGGCAGGACTCGAGGTCTGGGGCTAAATCGCCACCTTGCTTACAACCTTTCTGGAGGCCGAGTCCTAGACCGTGGCCATCGTCCGGTCCTCCTCCAGCCCCTTGTAGGGTCCCAGGACCAGCATTGGATCCACCTGCCCCAATGGCTGAAGGACCATTACCAGGGCCACACCTAGGTCTATCCTCCAGACCGCAACCACCACCGCCTCAGCTAACATCTCTCAGACGGCAGCGGAGCCCATGGGCAAAGCTGAGTTCATCCCGTCCTATTCCTTCTATTTGGAGGCCTACATCGGAACTTCCGCATCCTCCACCAGAACTTCAGTCAGCACCCGGACGACGTCGAATGCCTGGGGCGGAGCTGGGATGGAACCCAGAGACGAAGCCGTGGTTCTTAACCTGGAGTCCGCCTGTGCCAAAGTCTTGGCTATCATCAAGACCACCACCACCTTCACCCTCGTTGCGGATAATCTCCAGACCGTGGCCATCTAGACCACCTCCTCCTTTACCACCAACACAAACGGTCCCCGGGCGACATTATTTGGACTATATAGATCCACTAACTCTGACACTAAGTCCGTTACCATACATCCCAACATCATCACCGGACTCCCCACCTAAATTACCACTGCCACCACCACCATCACAACTTCCTTTCTCTCGCCCAGTCCATTCTATACCTGACTATTGGCAACATGGGAGGTCACAACCTAAAATGCTGACATATTCCTCAACAGAATTACGGGCCCTGAGATATGTCCCCCTATCTCAAAATTGGCCCCCTTATCTCTCCAAATCCCATCTCAAGGACGGATCTTGGGATCCAGAGAGATGGTGGGGTCATCGGAAGCGTGGGAGGGAGGGTTACTTAAAATTTTTAATCAAATCTTTAAACAAATTAGGATTAACCATGTGGGAACTAGGGGACAACCCACCTGGGGCTCCGACCTGGTCACAGTTGGAGCGCAGCCGGAGTGGATGGGATTCTGACATGGCTCGATTGAAGATGGGGGGTTGTCCAGAAGAGGGTGTCATTAAATCTATTAAAACGGTGAGCGGGAGAGGCAGATTTAGCGTTTATAAGGGGCCACATTCTGTTTCGGGAGCGCGCCTTCGCTATCTATCTGCTGTGGCGCGCTCCGATCCCATTATCACTTCCCATTCTCCAGGTGGTCTGAGTGATCGGGCCCTGGGCCTTCGGCTGATGTTATGTAACGCCAGGTCCGTCATGAACAAGGCCCCTCTCATTCACGATTTGATCTTTGAGGGAGGGGCGGACCTGGTGGGTGTTGCCGAAACTTGGCTGGGCCCAGAGGGGGGTGTCCCTCTGGTTGATATGTGCCCGGCTGGGTTTCGGGTTTTTCATCAGCCGAGGACCCAGGGAAGGGGTGGAGGTGTTGCGTTAGTTATCAAGGAAGAACTATGTCCGAGGGAGTCCACTGTTTCTCAGACGTCCGGATGTGAATCTCTTTTCGTGAAGTTTGGTTCCAAGGTTCAGAAGGGCTTATTGATCGCTTACCTGGCTCCCTGCTATGCATCATCTGCCCTGCTTGAGCTTCTTGAGGTTATTGCCGGCATGACGGTTGAGACCCCTAGGCTTATGGTCATGGGGGATTTCAACCTTCCCTCCGCCGGCGGTGCCTCGGGAGTTGCTCAGGAGTTCATGGCTTCCATGACAGCCATGGGCCTGACCCAGTTAATTCAGGACCCTACTCACATTGGAGGTCATACCCTGGATTTAGTTTTTGCCTCTGATCAGTGGCAGAGTGATCTGGGTATAGGGAATATAGTTATAGAACCCCTGTCATGGTCAGATCACTCACTCCTAAAGCTTGACTTCATTCAACACCTCTTGACCGCAGGGAGGTGGGGCCACTAAAATGGTACTGCCCCAGGCGCCTGATGGACCCAGACAGGTTCCTGATGGAGCCTGGGCCATTTCCCGAAACTCACACACACGACTCGGTTGAGGACTTGGTTGCCGCCTGGAATACGGCGGCTGCTGGAGCACTTGACCGGGTTGTGCCCTTGCGGCCTCTGACCCGGCGCCGCTCCCAAGTAGCTCCTTGGTTCTCCGAGGAGCTGAGGGAGATGAAACACCGGAAAAGACGCCTAGAGAGTAGTTGGAGGGCCAGCCACTCTGAGTCTGACCGAACACTACTACATTCTTATATTAAGACGTATTTAGTGGCGATAAGGATGGCGAGGAGAATTTACCTCTCCACCCTTATTGCGTCCGCAGAAAACCGCCCAGCCACCCTGTTTAAGGTGACTCGCTCCCTCTTGGAAGTGGAGTCGCGGGAAGACCCTTTACAGGGTCGAGCTGAGGATTTTCTATATTTCTCCAGGACAAAATCGCTCAGATTCGGAATGAACTGGACTCCAACTGGTCATCTCCGGGTGGGAGGGCGAGGTCAGATATCGGTGAGGTCAACTGGGTTGAGTTCGACTCTGTTACCAAAGAACACGTTGACAGAATACTGGGGGGACTGAACGCTACCACTTGTTTATTAGACCCGTGTCCCTCCTGGCTGGTCTTAGCCACTCGGGAAGTGACACGAGGCTGGTTCCAAGGCATTATAAACGCTTCCTTGAGAGAGGCGTTCCTACCCGCCGCTTTGAAAGAAGCGGTGGTTCGACCTCTCCTCAAGAAACCGTCCTTGGACCCAACATTATTATCAAATTATCGCCCTGTCTCCAACCTTCGCTTTGTAGCGAAGGTTGTAGAGACTGTGGTGGCACATCAGTTCCCGCAGTACCTGGATGAAACGGATTATCTCGACCCCCTCCAATCGGGCTTCAGGCCCGGGCACAGCACTGAGACGGCGTTGGTCGCGTTGATGGATGATCTCTGGAGGGCACGGGACAGAGGCTATTCCTCTGTTCTGGTCCTACTTGATCTATCAGTGGCTTTTGATACTGTCAACCACAGTATCCTATTGCATCGGTTAGAGGGGCTGGGGATTGGAGGCACCATGCTTCGATGATTCTCCTCCTTCCTCTCTGACCGTTTGCAATTTGTGTTGACGGGGGGATAGAGATCGACCCCAAGGCCCCTACTTTGTGGGGTACCTCAGGGGTCGGTACTCTCTCCCCTGCTGTTCAACATTTATATGAAGCCGCTAGGTGAGATCATCCATGGCTTTGGGGTGGAATTCCACCAGTACGCTGATGACACTCAGCTGTATATCTCCACCCCAGACCACCCCAACGAAGCCGTCGAAGTGATGGCCCGATTCCTGGAGGCCGGGTGGAGTTGGATGGGTCATAACAGACTTCGTCTCAACCCGACCAAAACCGAGTGGCTGTGGTTTCCTGCTCCCAGATTCAGTCAACTTATTCCATCACTGACCATAGGAGGAGAGACATTATCCCCTGTGGAAAGAGCTCGCAACTTAGGTGTCCTCCTGGACGTGCGGCTGTCTTTGGAAAATCATATTGCGGCCATCACCAGGAGTGCTTTTTATCAGATTCGTCTGATCTACCAATTGCGACCCTTTCTGGATCTGGACGCACTTCGCACAGTCACTTCTGCCCTCGTCATCTCCCGCTTGGACTACTGTAATGCTCTCTACATGGGGCTCCCCTTGAAGACTCTCCGAAGGTTACAGTTAGTTCAGAATGCAGCCGCGCGGATGATCATGGGCGCCCCTCGGGACGCCCACATAACACCACTTCTCTGCTGGCTGCACTGGCTTCCTGTGGCCTTCCGGATTCGATTCAAGGTGGTACTAACAGTTTTCAAAGTGCTCCATGGCTCGGGACCTCCATGACCTCGGGACCTCCATGGCTCGGGACCTTACGGGATCACCTACTGCCACTAACAACCTCCCGCCGCCCAGTACGCTCCCACAGAGTCGCCATGCTCGGGGTACCACCACTGGATCGGTGTCGACTAGCGGCCCTGAGATTACGTGCTTTCTCTGTGGGAGCCCCATCCCTCTGGAATTGTCTCCCCCTGGAGATACGAGCCATGTCAGACATCCTAACCTTCCGGTGCGCAGTCAAGACCTTACTGTTCAAACAAGCCGGTCTAGCCAAATAAAATCATTGGGGTTTAAATTTTAAATTTTTAATAAGGATTATTCTTAGTTATCTGAGATTATCTATTTGATTTTCACTTCTGTTATCTGCATTATCTTGTTTGTTGGATGTACACCGCCTCGAGTCCCTTTTTGGGAGAGGGAGCGGTATAGAAGTACGAATAAATAAATAAATAAATAAATAAATAAATAAATAAATAAATAAATAAATAAATAATCCTGCCTTGGACATGAAGCAAGCAGGTGAAATTGGGTCTGTCAGTCTTTCTCAGCCCTTGGAAAAAGGCAACAGCAAACCATTTCCAAAATCTTCTCCTGCAAAAGCTGCAGGGACCAAGTCAGACAAGCACCAGCAATCAAAACTGATTCACACTGCCCTGCCCCCACCCCCCCCAAAAAGAAGTTTCAGGGAACATAAATTTGGATGTCCATGAAACGGCAGCAAAGAGAAAACTCAACCAGAAAGGCATCTGGTGGTTGTTTGGATTTTTGCAATCCAGATTTCTTTGCCATAATTTAACACATAATCAGATCTGTTTTTAACACCTTACTATATGCTTATTTAAATAAAGATACCATTTCCTTAGGCAAAAGATATTAGAGGCAGCAGGGCTACAATTTCTTCTGAATCCTTAGCAATTCTCTCCCGATAAAGATATGTATCAGTTTCCTTAAATATTCTGCTTCAGATATAGCAGAAACTATTATTATATTTTCCAGTGCTAAAATAAGCCTAACTGATTTTTGTAGATGATATGTGGATGAGCTACCATCTCTTTTGCTTCAGGCAATACATTTCTTGAGACAGTTTAGGCTTCTAGCTAGTCTTAAAAATATATTATTGAAAAGGTTCTCATAAGAATATAAATATGTTCCTTACTGTAATACTAGTACTTTTCTTTACTCTGTTACCATTATTAATTCATTTTCACTTTTGTAACAGGGGCTATGGCTTTGCAGTTTTGATTGATCACACTAAAATATTACTGGCTATTAATTCAACTTTCAGCTCCACAACTGGTGCTCATTTCCTTATCAAAACCCAATGTGAGGTGGTCACTGAAAAATGGAATGAAAAAGAAGAAGCCTGATTTCCTTCAAGGTCAGTGTTTAAATGACTCATCCCTACGAAATCCTTTGCTCATCCTGTTTAGATACACAATCACAGAAGCAGTTGGAAAAGATATCTTCAAGCTACCCATTTCACAGCCAGTCCAGAAACATATCATAATAAGGTACCTGACATCCAGCATAAATAATACTAGCCACATTTTGCAATATGAATATCAATAGCAAAGCCCTGAATCTTGAGTTTTTTTGGAATCCACATATTGGAGCTCTAGAGGAACATAGATATAACCCTGAACTACATGTCTATCAGATAGCTTTTGATTATCTACATCAGGCAATGATACACATCAGTAGTGTATCAGTAGTGAATCAGAAACCATGTGACTCCTCAGGGGCTAGGATACTTGCATGAGGGGAGGGGGGGCAGAGTGAATATATTGGGGGGGGGGAGTTACTGTCCTATGTCTGGGGAGGAACAGGAGAAAAACAAGGTTGGAAGTAGACCATGGTGAAAACGGATTGAGAAACATTGATTTATATTATGACTACCTTATCTGTTGTGGAAGCCTTTAGACTTAAATTTGAGGAATATCATCTTCTGTGATAAAATACAAGTCTAATGTTTTCTTTCTTATTTTAAAGAAAAATATTATTTACAATCATTCCATAGTTTAAAAGACACAGGTTCGCTGTTTTGCTTTGGTACCTACTTTTGTTACAGCGTACAAAGCTCTTTTCAAACATTTGGTCTTTAAAAGTACCCACAATTTAACCATTCATCATGGAAATCTTAAAGTGGAAAGTACAGTGAGCCATGGTTGATGAGCTACACACAGGCTCCTTCCCATTTTGCACTGCCAATACAGTTCTCCACAATTAGACAGATGATGTACAGTGGCAAAGCACTGATTTTCCAGTATACTTCTCTTTTCTTTTTCTGTAAAATGAAGGCTAAAAGTTTAAATTAAACCTTCAGCAAATTGTGATGAATGACCTATAAGAGGTTAGGATAGTCCCTGGCAATAATGAGTAATTACTAGAAAAAAATATCAGAAACGTTCTAGAATATTGCAAAGAATTAATAAGCTTATCTGTTTTTAATTAATAGTAACCTAATTAATCAACAGCTTTAATCAATTGTCAGTCCTTACTGGCTTTGTGTAGAAATTTCACACTGAGCTACTATTGTATGGTTTTGAAGTTGCCTCATGAATTATTTTTTTTACTCTGAAGGAAAGCCCTTTCTTCCCTCAATAAGGAAATGCCAAGTGAGCATGGATTGGTTTTCAGCACTTCTGCTTCCAGTTTTAATTCATTTTGTGACTCTTCACATGCAACTGTTATTGCTTGTTTGATAAGAAATACAAAGATAATCCCACTGGGTTTAATTTTTCCTTCTCCCATCATAATGCTGACAGAAAACTGTTCTCTAAATTGCAAATTCTGCTAGAGAAATATGCTTCCATTTTGGTCCTATGTGTTGCATTTTTAATGTAAAATAAAGCATATCAGCAGATACAAAACCCTTTTAATAAATAAAGTGAAACTGCCTGATTCTTAGGCAACATTTAGGATAATATGTTAGATCTCCAAACTTCCAAGCCTGTTTTGGAGACTATTGTTTCTTCTCAAAAATTTAAAACGCTCAAAGGGAAATGATATATGAAACTCAAGTATTTTTTTTAATAGAGACAGACATAAATCTGACACAAAGCATGTGAACATCTGATTAAAAATATTTGAACAGCTCTGAGATAGCCTTATGGAGTCACCTGGATGTCTTGAGAAGAACAATCAACTCAAACTGTCTAAATATGAGGCCAATTACTGTCATCACTGATAATTTATTTGGGCCCTTTATAGTTCCTTTTTAATTGCTGCTTTTATTTCCAGTTACTTGTATAATAATTACAATAGATATGCAATTGTTATGACCTGCAATTCACTGCAGTAGATTTGAACTGGGGGAAAATTATTTTTTTATGCCTCTCCTCTGGCTATTTTTCATTTCCTCACTTTCCATTATTCTCACTTACTCACAATAATACCATAGAGTCAAAGCTATTGGAGTACATAGCTTTGCAGTACTATCCTATTCACTATTAATCACCAAGTGGAACAATACTGGAAGCAGCAGCTAAAAGAGAAAACACAAGTAGTAATCTGAAAGTTTGGAAGCAAACTTAAACAGAGAAAAGTGAAGACTGATGTAAATTAAGAGTCCTCTGGCTGGGAGAAAAAGTGCCATGCTGCTCTACACTCCTGAAAAAAATCATGTTTTGTGAATGTTCAATGCCCTTCTTAACAATTGCAATTTAAGTGATACCTCTTTCATATTTTAATTTTTGACACACTTTATACAACCTTTATGAACCTTCCTTCTCTATTTATAAGCGCTCCCCAATCAAAGTCATTCTATATTTTGTACCTTATTTGGGGTTTTAGAATCAGAGCTCTGAAACTATTCCTTTTACGGGGAGCAGGAAGTACATGTTATAGCATGTTTACAAAGTTGCAGACATTCTGATGTGAAAAGTTTGCAGTCAAATTATGCCATAATTTGACCTCAATAACTTAACTCTCCTGAGTTCCTCTCCCAACACAGTACATATATTTAAGTCTCTCCTAATCAGTCTGTTTAATCAGACTGTTTATCGGTGAACTCTGTTCATACAGAAATCAAGACAAACATGCCATTACTACAGTGAACATTTGTTAAGCTAAATTGCAATTAATTAAAAGATGGAGTTTCAGATATCTTTAAAGTCACTAGTAATCATTTTCCCCCCTGTAGCCAAAGCAACCCATATATATGATTTAAAATGCAGCAAGGATGCTAATTCCAAAGTGATTCCCAATGATTTCTGTTTTTCTTCAGCATAGCTGAATTTCAGCGTATCAGTGGTAAAGATGCCATCTGATTAGCCTCAAGTCAGCAATGGCCATGTTCACAACATGTAATCTTATTTTACAGTGGAAGAATGGCAACATCATCCAGAAATAAATACCCAAATGAGAATCTGCAACAAAATTGCATCTGGGTGCCTGGCCTATTTAGGCCAGCTGTCAAGGGCAATCACTCACTAGTTACATACTTAGCATTTTAGATGGAGCCTGCACGTTTATTTCTTTACTGTATTTAAAATTATTCAAAAGACTGGCTTTCATCACCACAAGCCATTTCTAACAAATCATCACACTTCTTACATAAACATTTATTATTAACCCCCCTGGAGCCTCAAGGGGAAATTAGGTTCTGGCATGATGGGAAGAGGGAAACTCCAAAGAAAAGATTGCAATCAGTGGTTTCTATAATTCATAAAGCATGCTAAGTTTGAAGGAAAGGATCCCTTCTTTTGTGGTCTACGGTTCAGAGGCTCATCTCTTGATTGAAGCAGGCCGCTAAAGATTCATAATGATCCCCTTTGCATATATATTAGGCTGTGCAAGCTGATTGGATTTCTCTCAACAAGACACTTCACTTCACAAAGGCAATGCCAGGCCTTCTCACAAAGGAAAAGAGGATGGGCACTTCACTTTTCCAGTTCTAAATGCAATTCTAAAGACCAAAGGGCATAGCTGGAGCAGCAGCTTTGGGAACAAGGGGCTATGTTGCTTTGTAAAGCAGCTTTAAGAGAACTCAAATTAATGTTAAATGAGAGAGACCCTCAAAGATACACTATCAATCCGAATAGAGTTGGAAGGGACCTTGGAGGTCTTCTAGTCCAACCCGCTGCTCAAGAGATCCTATATCATTTAAGACAAATGGCTGTCCAGTCTCTTCTTAAAAACCTCCAGTGATAAAATACCACAACTTCTGAAGGCAAGCTGGTTAATTTTCTACTGTTGGGATGTTTGTCCTCAATTCCAGGTTGCTTCTCTCCTTGATTAGATCCATCCATTATTTCTTGTCTTGCCTTCTATGTTTTGGGAAATAAGTTGACTCCCTCTTTTTTGTGGCAGCCCCTCATATACTGGAACACTGCTAGCATGTCAGCCCTAGTCTTTCTTTTCTCTAGACCGGCCATAGCCAGTTCTTGCAACCATTCTTCATATGGCCCTTAATCATCTTAATTGCTCTTCTCTGCACTCTTGCCAAAGCCTCAACATCTTTTTTGTAATGTGGTGACATTGCCCTACTATTCACGCAATAGACCACGTTGATTCTTGAGTTGTTATTTGTTGCCAATAAGGCCCTAAAAAGCATAGAAACTTCAAGCACATCATATAACAGAGCAGAGACAGATAATTTGAGACCCAGGATTTTATGTACCTACCAAAACGTTTCCAAAACGTGTTACTAAATATTAAATCTGAGAGCTTCTGTGGAATCATGGTTATATTAATGGTATGGGAATGACAAGTCCTCCTTTCACCAAGGAAGCTTACTGAGGAACAGTTCTTTTTTCTTCACTTCATTGGATTATTATGCAATTTATCTGTGAGGATAAAAATGGGGACAAACCTAACAAAAAATTATAACAAAGTATATCCAGAAGTTGTAAATGTTTCAACACTGGAAGTTTTAAAGAAGAGATTGGATAACCCTTTGTCTGAAATGGTATAGAGTTTCCTGCCTAAGCAGGGGGTTGGACTAGTAGACCTCCAAGGTCCCTTCCAACTCTGCTATTCTATTCTATTCTAAATAAATTTAAGTGATAAGGAAAGGGAGAGTTATTAAATACATGATGGGAGAATAATCATATAAATTAATTAAATTTAATTAAATGTAAATGAAAACAAAGCAAATGTAGATTTTTTTTACCTGTTCCGCCATTATATTTTAATATGTAATTAGGGTGCACCAATCAACTCTGAAGGGAGTTGCACCTATAAGCACAAATAATAAAGTAAGAAGAGAAAGAAATAGGTTTCTCTCAAATTCTAACATAAAATATCTGGCCTGATTTGCCCTTTCAAACTAAAGCTCAGCTGAATAGATTTTCAGTGCAGTTCAAATTTGGGGATGCAGCACTCCAGCACAAATAATCCTACAAAACTATGAGCCTTACTAAAGGGGGATGCAAAACTATATATTAAATAACCAGAAAAATGAATTATAATAAAACTGGCTTGCAAAAATGTGTGTGTCAGGCAAAATTGTGTTTAACATTGTGTAAGTCATAAGATAGATGTACACAAACCTCCCACATACATATTTTTCGTTATAAAGCATTTTTCAAATAAATATTGAAACAAGACTAACTATATTTAATACTCAAAGGGGGAAATAACCCTGAAGAGACCAAAGTGCAGTTTTTTTCCACCTAGAAAAAGTCTTGTAATGTATTTAACTGCCAAGTTTAATTATAGAAGTGCTGTTTCAGATATTGTATACCTTGAGGCTGTCCTTGGATGGCATTGGAAGAATAAAGAAAGTATTACTTGAATACTGGGACAAATAAGGCTATCTTGCTCACAGGGTGAGAATTAGGAGATAATTAGGAGATACAACCTCATCAGGACTCAGCAGAAAAAGGATGTTGCCCTTTTGCACAAAGAAAAGACCCAACCATATTCAACTGTATTGTACTCCTTTTTCATACTTCTCAATACAAACCAACTTTTATTTATTTATTTATATTTATATTTCTATACCGCTCCCTCTCCCAAAAAGGGACTCGGGGCGGTGTACAGCCTAATAAAAGTACATAGAGTAAATATAATTTAAATAAATTTAAAACTGAATTAAATAAATAAACCGGCTGCATCCCGTCTAACTACAATTACACATTTAAAAATCCGGGATTAATAAAAATTTAAAATGGAAGATTAAAAACTAAAACCCAAGATTAGGTATAAAACCCCCAAAAACCCTTACTGGGCCAGGCCAGCCTGTTTAAAAAATAGGGTCTTAACCGCACGCCGGAAGGTCAGGATGTCCGTCATGGCTCGTATCTCCGGGGGGAGATCATTCCACAGGGAGGGGGCTCCCACAGAGAAGGCCCGCACCCTCGGGGCCGCCAGCCGACAACGATCAGGCGGCGGTACCCCAAGTAGGGCAACCCTGTGGGAGCGTACTGGGCGGCGGGAGGTAGACGATGGCAGTAGGCGGTCCCGTAGATACCCAGGTCCCGAGCCATGGAGCACTTTAAATACCATCAGTACCACCTTGAATCGAATCCGGAAGGCCACAGGAAGCCAGTGCAGCCTGCGGAGAAGCAGTGTAACGTGGGAGCTCCGAGGGGCACCCACGATCACCCGCGCGGCTGCATTCTGGACTAACTGTAGCCTCCGGAGACTCTTCAAGGGGAGCCCCATGTAGAGAGCATTGCAATAATCCAGGCGGGAGATAACGAGGGCGGAAGTGACTGTGCGAAGTGCGCCCAGATCCAGAAAGGGCCGCAACTGGTGAATCAGACGAATCTGATAAAAAGCCCCCCTGGCGACGGCTGCAATGTGTTCTTCTAAAGACAGCCGTACGTCCAGGAGGACACCCAAGTTGCGCGCCCTTTCCACAGGGGTCAGAACCTCTCCCCCCACGGCCAGCGAAGGAACCAGCTGGCTGTATCTGGGCGCAGGAAACCACAGCCACTCGGTTTTGGTCGGGTTGAGACGAAGCCTGTTACGACCCATCCAATTCCGCACGGCCTCCAGGCACCGGGACATCACTTCGACGGCTTCGCTGGGGTGGCCCGGGATGGAGATGTACAGCTGAGTATCATCAGCGTACTGATGGAACTCCACCCCGAAGCCACGGATGACCTCGCCCAGCGGCTTTACATAAATGTTGAACAGCAGGGGCGAGAGCACCGACCCCTGAGGGACCCCACATAGTAGGGGCCTCGGGGCCGATCTCTGCCCCCCCTGTCAACACAAATTGCGAACGGTGGGAGAGGAAGGAGGCGAACCACCGCAGCACGGTGCCTCCCACCCCCAACCCCTCCAACCGTCGCAATAGGATACTGTGGTCGACAGTATCAAAAGCCGCTGAGAGATCTAACAGGACCAGGACAGAGGAACAACCCCTGTCCCGGGCCCTCCAGAGGTCATCCACCAACGCGACCAACGCCGTCTCCGTGCTGTGCCCGGGCCTGAAGCCCGATTGGAGGGGGTCAAGATAACTCGTTTCCTCCAGGTACTGCGGGAGCTGACGTGCCACCACACTCTCAACAACCTTCGCAACGAAACGAAGGTTGGAGACAGGACGATAGTTAGATAACAATGCTGGGTCCAGGGACGGTTTCTTGAGGATTAAACTTGTAGTGATTAAAGCACAAATTAGAAACCAGGATAGTGTGAGTTCTAGTCCTTGCCTTAGGCATGAAAATCAGCTGCATGATTTTGGCCCAGTCACTCTCCCTCAGCCCAATCCACCTCACAAGACAGTTGTGAGGAAAATAGCAGGAGGAAGGAGCAATAATATGATGGTCACTTTATTTATAGAAATCAATAAATACAATTCAAACAAAAATAATCATGGCTCTCTTTTTAACTAATATTTCTGAGCTAGTCCCTTGCTGTAAAGAGTTCCCAGGTTTTGCTAAAACGAAGTGACAGATCTCAACTTAATATAAAAAGAGTGAATATAGTATTCACTAATTAATATAGTATTAGAGAGCCAATTTGGTGTTGTGGTTAAGGCATCAAGCCTGAAAGTGGGGAATTATGTGTTCTAACCCTATTTTAGACACAACTTGTGACTTCTTTTCAGCTTTAGGAAGAAGGCAAGGGCAAACCACAGAAATTTTGCCAAGAAAATTCAAGGACCAGTCCAGGCAATTGCCAAGATTCAACGGCACATTATAAAAAAGAAAAAGTAGCATGAGCAACTTTTTCAGAATCTGTTTTTTCCTCACTAGTCCTCATTTCCTTGACTTCCAATTTTTTCATCAAACTCCTCCTATTGCTGCTTGGTTCACTTTCCAGCTTCAGAGCTTGTTATGGACAATAATAAAGAGATGTGGGTCACCCTGAAGTTGTCTTTAGCCCATGAATACAGATTGTATACAGATTAAGCTACCTGCATTCATTTTCAGCACTGTTCAATGTGAAAAGTGCATTCAGTTTCCATGTCTACTTCAAGGGTTTTGGAACCTGGAGGATGGGAACTGTAATTCTACATTTTACAAGCATCTTGTGGCATATTATGGCTGAGTGTTGTTTATAAAGGCTTTTCTCTTTGCAATAACCCCTGAAAGTCAGATAGAATGAAAGAACCCCCAATGATCCTGACTGTGGATATGAATTCAGGCTTGTCTTTTTCTGTTTCCCACATACTAATAGTTCTTCATTGGAATATAAAAGAGTTGGGGAAGAATGGGAGACAAGTTAACAAATATTGTGCAAATTTATATGACTCTGCCAATTCAGGCAGGATTCGTTTTAGCAAACACATTAAAACATTTTGCAAATGCCAAGCTAGGTAAAATAGCTGCACAAATGTGTTAGTGGCAATCTGCACAGACAGAAACTGCAGCCAAAGAATTCTGCAACAATAGAAGTTCCCTTTAAAGTTATTTTATTAGAATAAAATTGGTTTACCATTTGCCAGTTTTGTAATCTAGATCAGATAAAATCGCAATTGCCTACTTCATTTCAAGCTGCTGTTCACTTAGAGCAGTCAAATCATCTTTAACGTCTTTGCAGCTTTAAAGTTAGTATTTCAAGGTACTGCTCTCCATTTTTTTTGCAGCACAGCTGTCTAATATATGCTTTAAATGGAATCTCACTATGGAATCCAATTTTCATACAACAATTCTGATTCTGAACTAGTAAATAACAACTAATCAACAGTTTGGGGAAAGGTGATATTTTAACAAGCTCAGCATCTTAACAGCTGCCTGTGACCTTGGGAATTCCAGCAGCCTGTAAATGTGTTTTAGAATTCAGTATAAAATCACACATGGAGCTTGTTTTAGAACAGAGACCATGCTTGCGCTGAAACCTCATAAAACCTTCTTTCATAAAATGCATCACATCCAGACAAATGTATGATGATAAAACCTCTTCGGTGTTAATTTTTAACCAATGTTAAAACTCTTGATCTTTAACCAAGTACACTTGTTGCCACTATAGCTAGTCCATAGATAACAATTGCCCTGTTTAGCAACTATTCAAAGTTACAAAGGTGCTGAAAAAGTGACTCTACAACTGATCCTCAAATAGTCTTCCCACAGTCATGTGATTGTCATTTGTGAGTTTCCTTCAGCTTCTGACAAGTAAAGTCAATGGAGATGACAGCAGTAAAATAACAAGTCATGTTGTCTATAAAGATTCTCAATCATCTAGGTCAGGGGTGTCAAACTCACATCATCATGACAGCCTCATGTGATGTATCAGGACTTTTTTCCCTTCGCTAAATTGGGCATGGGTGTGGGCAGCCTGCACCCGGGCCGGGAGTTTGACAGCCCTGATCTAGGTCATGGTTGCACCAAGGGAGTTTTTTCCAAAAGTCAACTAGAGTTTTTTGGCTCTTTGAAAATGTTTCATTTCTCATCCGAGAAGCTTCTTCAATTCTGAAGCTTTTTGAATGGGAAGAAAAACATTTTAAAAGAAAAAAAACCAACAAAATCCAGTTGCCTTTTGAAAAAAAAACCACCTTTGGGATGAATCATGTGATATGACAACTTGCTTAATGACTGGGTGGTTTGCTTTACATCTGCAGCAGAATTGATGTCATAAGTCAGGTGTGGTTATATGATCTTTTGCTGTTTTGTTTACCATCAGCATCACTTAGTGATGGAGTTTCCAGTCCCAGCTGCAATTGTTAAGTGATGATTATCTATGTGGCATAACTGTGATGAAGTGAAAATTTTCCTAGTCAAATTGATTGCATACACTTTGTGGGTATGATCTGTATGGGGGGCATTATCTAAAGGATAGAGGAAACTTTGTCACATCGTAATTATGTCCCACATTCATAAATGTTCATCCAAAGACAAGTAGAAAGCAGGATTCCATATATGAAATGCTTGCCTACTGATTCTATCGCACAGAAAACCAAGCCCATTGTTGTGAAAAGAAGCACAAAGAGTTTTCCCTAGGTGAACACCCACAAAAGAAGTATGCTATGCACAAGGAATATTTCAATTAAGACAAATGCAAAATTAGACATGGGCTTGGGTAGCTGAGTGCTGGGGATGATGTGGAGGATTGAAAGATGCAATAAATACATTTCCTTTCCTGTTAACCTTCTCAGCAAGAGGTATTTGTAGGGTAGTTTAATGTTATAAATGGGAATCAGATGCTTAGAATCTTGTTACTTCAGGAAAACAGGTCTCTTAGCCCCAAGGCCATTGTTTTCTTTCCTCACAATAAAATTAATGAAGGCCTCACTTGGAAAATTAAAATTAGAGATGCTGTTTATTTCAGCAAACTAGAGATTTCACATTAAAATTATGGAAGCTGATCAGATGGATTTGCTTGAATTACTTTAAAATAAGGCTCCATTCCAACTTAAAATTATTATAACTATTTAACAGCAGGGATGCATCATTAAGATGCTTTACATTTGGTTTTATCTTCCACCATAGCTCCTTCATCTATACACTCTGCAATGCGTGTCCATTGCTTTCATCCTCACCATCATGGAAACTGGCAGAATGGGTTAAATCCAGACCACTTGCAAGCAGAAGCATTTACTAAATCAATCAAGATCTCTCTATTTACCATTACCTGATAGAAAGTATTTAGCGTAACCACTGAACCCATCCCATTTGAAAATGCATTAATATAAATTATTAATGAAACACAGATCAAGGTTAAATGTTGTGACCACTTGGCATTTGAGGCAACATGAATTTGCAAGTGAAATATTTTTCTCCCTAGTATTTTCAAGGTTTCTTTTATGCAACCATGATGTTATGTTTATTATTATTTTTTAAATTGATTCTCAAATGGAGTTCAGGCATTTTCTCCAGTTGCATAGAATCTACATTATTTATTATTTATCTCTATATGGCTCTTCCCACGTAGGAATTCAGAATAGGCCCAATGCTCAATCTGCCTAGATTTTTTTATTTGCAAATCTGAAGGCTGAGGTCAGGAAGGTCTTCATGTAGTGATTGTTTGCATTTAGAGATAATTATCTTTCTTTCTCAAGTTGTAAAGTTTTCTATTGAGTTGTAATGTTGAAAATTCCTATCGTTTGTAAATTGTTTTGATCCTTCAGTGCTGGGTTGTTGTTTTTTAATAAGCCAGAGTCATTTCCTAGAAATTTTTAACACTCTGGATAGTAGCATCAAGATATTCTAGATATTACTCTTCCTTCCTTATCTAATGGCTGAGTGTTGCTTTTGCTGCTTCTACTTCTACTATCATAGCTCTCAAGAGATGTCCTATAATGATAAGAATGCAGACAGACAATGCAATCTTTTCAAAAGCTGTGGTATATGATAATGGTGAAATCTTTATCAGTTTTGGCTTTAAGTGGCCAAGTTAATAGTCACAAAATATAAATAAAAACTCACAGTTGTGCTTGAACATGGTATGACAGAGTCTTCATATTTACTGGAGGAGCAAGAGGAAACTGCCAAGGAAACATGGAGTGTCTATCTTGCAGTGACAATAACGTGTTTTGGCTTCTTGCCAACAGCTGGATCACATGGAGAAAGTTGGGGCGCTTGTAGTGCCTCTGTATGGGTAATCATGGCAAAGAAACTTGTTATCCAGATATATTCAATGCTTCCAAATACGTCCAGCTACTCAGATGCTAACAATTGTGCTTCTTTTGTACACATTCATGTGCATTTCATTGATATAGAACATGCATATAAAGGTAGGTTAGTTAGTTTGTTAGTTAGTTAGTTAGTCAGTTTACTTTATTGTCATTGCACCTTGTACAACAAAAGCAAACACCATCTTCAGTGCACATCATGACCATGAAAATAAACACAAACACACATCCTTCACACTCCACACATTGAACAGAAAACCCCCAACACTGCACTATACAGTAGAATTCAAAAGAGTTACTGCCCTGGGATAAAAGCTGTTTTTCATCCTATTTGTGCTTGTTTTTAATTATTCTGTACTGTCTGCCAGATAGTAATAGTTCAAAAAAAAAGGGTGCCCAGGATGAGATGAATCTTTGAGAATGTTTTGAACTTTCTTAAGGCAGTGGGAGCTATAGAACTCTTCCAAAGAGGTGAGAGGGCAACCAATGATTTTCTGGACAATGACATTAACCCTCTGGAGTGCTTTCTTATCTGCCACTGTGCAATTGGCAAACCGTACAGAGGTGCAATAAGATAGTCATCAGTTTATGACTACAATGAGCCCACAATTTCCATTACTAAGGAAGACAGTTGTTAAGTGAGTTTTGCTCCATTTTATGACTTTTCTTGCCACAGTTGTTAAGTGAATCACTGCAGTTGTTAAATTAGCAACACAATTGTTAAGTGAATCTGGCTTCCCCAGATTGATCTTGCTTGTCAGAAAGTCACAAAAGGTAATCAAATGACTCTGGGACTCTGCAAGTGTCATAAATACATGCCAGCTGCCAAGCATCCAAATTTTGATCACATGACTATGGAGATACTACAACAGTCATAAATGTGAAAAACAGTCATAAGTCACTTTTTGGGTGTTGTCACTTTGAATTGTCATTAAACAAATGGTTGTAAGTATCTGTAGAGGATTTTGTGACCTAGAACTACAGGCACTTAAGGAACACCTAATATCCTGAAAGAACAAATCAGATTCTAGAGAACAATAGCTTGTTTATTATAGAAAAACTGAAATACTTTCAGAGAACCATGTTTCAACTGAGAATGGTACTAAATCAGAAGAATTAGAATCATGCTTGTATTTATAACAATTTGACTAGATAGGATGAAAAAAAAGATTAGAAGAAACTAAAGAAAACAGTAGATGCAATGTTCAGAAGGATGCAGAGGATGGGTTTGCTTATGTAGGCTTAAGAAAAAGTCAGAGAGAAGTTAATTAGTTCATGGGCCATTTAGAATAAATATGAATTCTAGCAGCTAATGTGAGTAAAGGGGAAGCTTGCCTTAACCTCTTTTGCAGAAAGGATTCAAGAGAAAGAATGGAAGTAGGGATTGCTTATGTGAGCATCAAGCAAGAGGATCCTACCTGAATGTTAGGAATCCTTCCTCTACTCCAAAACCTGAATGTAGATGGTCTTTTTATCTCTTCTTTGGGAAATCTAGCAAATTGGAAAACACAGAACTATGTTCTCACTTCAGGATGATACAACTACATTTGGGAAATCATCTGTAAGATGCCAGGCATACAGAAGAAAAGAAAAATCTGCTCTTCTTTCTTTCTTTCTTTCTTTCTTTCTTTCTTTCTTTCTTTCTTTCTTTCTTTCTTTCTTTCTTTCTCTTTCTTTCTTTCTTTCTTTCTCTTTCTTTCTTTCTCTCTTTTTCTTTCTTTCTTTCTTTTGAAGGAATACAAAGATGCTTAACATCTTTGGGCAAGAGATGGCAGGTGAGATTCTGCTGAAACGTCGCTACAACTTTAAAAGCACAACTATAATGACGTGGGAAAATACCCGAACAAAGCTGAATACCATACATACATACATACATACATACATACATGCATACATACATACATACATACATGTTCGGGTATTTTCCCATGTCATTATAGTTGTGCTTTTAAAGTTGTAGTGACGTTTCGGCAGAATCTTATCTGCCATCATCAGGCTTGTGTATTGTGTTCGTCTGTGAGTCAGGCTTTCATAGCTGTTTCTGTTTTAAATTTGGTGCTAGCTTACTGCTGTGTTAGAATGGTATTTTCTTCATCCTGATTGGTTGGGAGTCTTGGTCTGTGTTTATTGGTCTTGGAGTTTGCTGTGTTCTGCTTGATTGGTGTTTCTAATATCTTCTGTCTGTTTTGTAATGTTTTTTTTTTTATCTTGATTGGCTGGCAACATTGTGTTTCCTGTATTGGAGATTTTTAGTGTGGCTTGGCTTCAGGTAAATGGACGGCTATAATTTATTAGGAAGCTAGGTTTCATCTAGTGCCTGTTGGGGTGTGTTTGAGCTGGAAGTATCAAGGGTGGAGGGTGTTTGCTTGGCTTTTGGTGAGGAGATTTTTTTGTTTGTGAGTGCAGGCTTCCAGATGATTGATAGTCTGGTGGAGTCATCTCTTCTATTCATGCTTTCAGGTCTTTTTTCAATCTCTAAGGCTTCTCTGATAATTCTGTAGCTGGGGTTTTCTATAGTGGGTAGGGTTTTGGTGCCATTGAAGTTGATGCTATGACCTGTGGCTTTCATGTGTTGGACTAGTGAGGAAGTGTGTTCCAGCTTTTTTACTGCATTTTTGCATTCATCCAGGTGGGTACTTATTCTTCTATTGATCTGTCCGATGTATGTGGCAGGGCCACACACACACACACACACACACACATATATACAGGTCTTGGCGTGTTCAGGTCTTTTCCCGTGTAAGATTGAGAGTATCTTGGCGATGTTTCGATGAGGTCCCACTCATCAACTTCAGGCTGGTGCTTTCGGCTTCATGTTTGTGTGAGCAAAGCCTTCAGCAAAGCCTTTGGCGAAAGCACCAGCCTGAAGATGGCGAGTGGGACCTTGTCGAAACGTCACCAAGATACTCTCAATCTTACATGGGAAAAGACCCGAACACACCAAGACCTGCATATACACACATACACATACACACACCCAACACACACACATATATATATATATACACATACATACACATACATACACATACATACATACATACATACATACACATACATACATACATACATACATAATATATAAAACAATTTTATTAATTTATGATATAACATACAAAAAATACAAACACAAAAAGAAGAAAAATAGGGATGTTGTGGGAGAGAAGGGGAAAAAGAAAAAAAGGCATTGATTTCAAATTCCCTTTGGTGCAGTAGACTAGGGTAATAACATCAAACTACAACTTTTTAGTTTTGTATAGTAGTTTAAATTAGCCATTTTCATAACACCATATCTAACTAATCAGTACCGTAAAGCCCAAAATCAAAGTTGCATTTTTTCTACCTCAAGCACAAAGTCCAGAAGTGATTTCTAAATAGAAACAAAGGTATTTGTATTTTTTCTTTGATCAAAGCAGTCAATTTAGCCATTTCTTCTAACTCCATTAACTTTTGCAGCCATTCGTCCATTGTTAGGGTCAAAGTGTCCTTCTGATCTTACTTGGGGATCATTTCAATGGCTCTTAGTCATGTCTGAAATTTTATAAGTGTTAAAAGGCAGGGGGGAGCATATTAAAAAGAAGAAAAGAGGCTTTCAAACCTACTTGAAGAAACATATTAATATTTCTTGAGACACATCTCAGCTGAATTTTGAGAATGAAAAAAAATTGCCATTGCCAAATTGGAATAAGCCTGCAGGGATCTTTTTTTAAACCAATTTTGTGCCAGAATATCATTAATACTGATAAATACAACCACAATATTGTAAGATAAATATCCTGTTGTGCAGTTCTGGAGACAAATTCTGCCAAGACAAAAGGTGGGAATAGAATAGTGCTTTGTCAGATTTATTCAGTCA
Organism: Bungarus multicinctus; assembly: GCA_023653725.1. Classification (NCBI taxonomy): domain Eukaryota; kingdom Metazoa; phylum Chordata; class Lepidosauria; order Squamata; family Elapidae; genus Bungarus; species Bungarus multicinctus. The sequence goes on along the minus strand of CM042836.1, from coordinate 63,689,250 downwards.
AACCCTGTTCAGATATGATGGGATTGCAGTGCCCACAATCCTGATCTAACGTGTAGCTGAGATGTCAATGGGGAAATATAGTTTTAAGTGACATCTGACAGACACTCAACTTGATCCATCTTGGCATTCATGTTATTCTTTAGGCAGGCATAACCCTTTCATAAATGGTTAACTGCTTGACTTATGAGCTATCACTTTGCTATGTATTACCTACTGTTAGGTTGTGCATAAAAGGAAGGAAACTGTTTTACTGTATGAAGTATGTTTATCATCTGAAATGATGAATTGCTTCTTTGGGCCTAAAAGGAGACTTTTCTTCTTTAGATGTTTGACCTCTTGGCTGTCTTTCTACCTGCCTTCATTTGTCTGGAAAAATAGGAAGGAAGGAAGGAAGGAAGGAAGGAAGGAAGGAAGGAAGGAAGGAAGGAAGGAAGGAACACACTAAAAAAAAAAAGATTGATTCCCTTAAGATTAAAAGGAATCTATGGGAGTTTGTTTTCCAGTGCTAAAATCCGTGTACAAATTACTTTCAGCAAAAAAGTTTTATTTTGTCTATCTGGGCCACTATTAAAGAATCTTTAATCCAGAGAGGTGAAGGGGGTTTAGAAATTCCAGCAATTACCCTTGCATAGACCTTTGTCCAGTCATTCTTAATTCCAAACAGATACTGTTGACAGAACATCAAGATTTCCATCACAGCTTTGAGGACCATAATTCTGACCTTTAAAATGTTAATCTGAAATATGTATATGCAAGTAAACAAGAACATCTCAGGCTCTCAAACGCAATGACAGCTGCACAAAATCAATACAGCATGCAACTCCATAAAACAGCAGGATTCTTTTAACAATAAGGATGGAAAGTGATGTCTCTTCAAATAATTTGAGGTAGGTGAAGGCAAGGTCTCACATAAGATGGTCAGATACACAGTAGATTCAATTCCCAGCTTCATCATTATTGCATATTGAATTAAATTTCACTTGTAGACATTACTGATGCAAAATGTGTGTTGGGGGTAAATTTTAAATGTCCCCAAACAAAATCTGTTTCTATTTTGGAAAGTAGTGGATTGTTTATTTCTTTAAGAATGGCTTATTTTTTTCTTAGGAATGATTCCAGATTGCCATTCATCTTGTAGATATGTCATATAGGCATTTTCAATTTATCTATCTGGTATCACCAAAATATTTCAGACCATAAGAGTGTTTCTGATTTTTCTGATTCTAAACATTTCATCCCTATTTTCAACATCCTCCTTCAAAGGAATTTATCTTTTTTTAAAAAAATCAGCTGATATAAAGTATTGCAAGCTATCCATCCCTGTCTCGTATTTTGAAAACTTATTAATTGGTGAACAGAAGAAAAACCACAAATTTACAATAGGAAAGACACTAAGTTGCCTTCATATTTGGAACATAGTAATAAAATTAGGTTGATTTGCCCTTCACAGATTTCTCAAAGAAACTCTAATTTTTCAACTGGATGATTAATTTGGTTTTATAACTGTCTTGCATCATCCAAATAGGAGAAAGAAACCACATGCTCATGTGTCTCAGGCTCTAAGCATGCACTAATGATCTATAAAGGGTAAGAGGAATATTTAAATAGAGTGAATAACCACATTTATTCTAGCAATTCCTAAGAGAAAAATATCATATCTCATACTTACAATTAAAAAAAGTCTTGAGCAAATTATTCCAAACTTGAAATCTGAAGTGAACAAAGAAAGGGGGGGGGAGACTGCATACCAGCCTCTAATATAATTCATATTAATGCTCAGTCATACTAGATTCATAATAATTGGAGCTCATGGTTTAATTATACAATAACACTCCCCCAAATCTGCTTATGTATGCTTCTGTCTCCATTAGGGAAGTTAAATCATTACCAAAAACAAGATAAAAAGTTAATGTTGCAAATCCCATTGTCTCGATGAAACAGCATTAAAGTCAAGCTTGCATTTGATGACTATTCCCCACTTAGCAAGGTGTTCATTAAAAGTAGTCTTGTACATATGATAAGTTTATTGCTTTCTTTCTTGGGGAAAAGCATAAAACTTTGCTTGGCTTAATTTCTTTTTCTAGTAAATAATGTTCAAGGAGGGGAACTCACATCAATAAAATTATGACAGAGATATGATGGGTACAGCTCTTGCATCTAGTGAGAGCAACCAAATGTTTCCTCTCTTAGGTATTGTAGCTTGCACTACAATCTCCTAGAGTTTTATGTTTGTTTGCTAGTGATTGGCTTATCTAACCTGAATATTTCAATTAAATTAGAGCATAGCTCCCCTAATTTCCAAGTAGGCTCAACATGTGGGATGGTGAGACTGGATTTTTTTTTAGAACTGGGGGTATATTTAGGTTTATGGGGAGGGCAAATTGAGAAATCAAGATAGTGGAGGCTTTTGTGGTTGATCTTTACTACAAACAGCAAAAGCTATTTTCAACGGAAATTATGAAGCCCAGGTCCTTCCCAAGGTTAGGTTTCTTTTTGCGACTTCTTACCATAGACTATTCCTCTCTAACTCTTCTCCTGAATGCTTAACTTCCTACCCCTTCACTCAATGCTTAATTTCCTGTCTCCTTTCCCTGTTTCTAGCATTATCAAAAGAGAGGAAGGAAGGAGTGTGCTGTATTTATTAATGCATATGCTCAAACTACTGCCTTCTTTCATTGAAGTAACTCAGCCAGTCATCCTCTGTGTCTTCTCAGTTGCGGGAAGAACATACCTTGGAAGACTTCTATCCAGTCTTTCCCCAGAGTCTAAGACTTAGACAAAGATTCCCATCCTCTGTCTGTAGCCAGCTGATTGCCTCTTTCTAGTCTTAGGCTTGGGTGAAGACATCATATTTTGGGGCCTTCACTTCTTTTCCTCTAGGGAAGCTACTCAACCAAGAGCTAACTACTGCTTCCTACATTCACATCAACTTTCCTCTCCATCTTTTCTTTTCAGCCACTCTTTCTACGACAAACATTGTAGTTTATGTTCTCTCTCTCCTCTTTTCTCCACTCATTTTTCTCCTTGTCTTCTCCCCCTCCCCAATTTTGGGTTAAACCACAGCATGTCCCTCAGCGATTGAGGAAGTGGGTATATCCTGAGGGCTGTAATTCCCAACATCAATATATAAGGCTAAATCTCATTTGTTCATGGAGACGTGAAGAAACTGGAGGAGTAGAAATAATAATGGCAACCATACACCATCATCAACTAGCCCCACTATTCTATTCACATAATTTCCATTTGAAATATAAATACATACACAGGGCACAAGTCATTTTGGCATTAAAGAGGATGCGAGCAATGGAGCTAATTGTTCCTCTCCTGTGCCACAGGTAACATGACTGCAAACAGCTAATAAGATTGTAGAAATTTCAAAAGTGTTTTAGAGATTTTGATAAGTGCAGCATTTCACTGGTACTATTATTATTATACTTGGTTTTAAGGTGCTTCTGGACATTTGTAAAAATGAGTATTGCTTACAAGGTTAACTTCAAACAAACAATCAAGAATGCAATACTCCAATCAAGAAACTGCCAAAGAGCCATCAGTAGTCAGCCCAACCAAAAATCTCTAAGACTGCCCCCATCCAAACAGACAGGCAAGATACCAGAATATATACTGACAGCAAACAGCGCTCTCTTCTAGCACTGATGATGTTACCTAGTTAGGGTCATGAAACATTTGCAGGAAAACAAGCAAGTTCAGAGAGAACATTAAACAATTTAGAATAATTATACTTGGAAATATCTTGTCCTCTGCACCTCACCTTGTGCTTTGATACCATGCAGTGACAGTCTGCCATTAACTATGGGAGTGTGGATGGGAGGGGGGATATTTGGAGCAAAGGTCTGGCATCACTCTTTGCTGGTAAGGTTTAACAATTTTAACTATTATGTTGAACTAATATTGATTAAAATATTTGATTAAAAATCCTCAAATCTGGGGGAAGAATAAGTGTTAAAATGAAGGTTTCTTCAGTGTTAATATATACTCTTAGAAGACTTCCTATGTTAATCCCTGTAAGTAATTAAAACAGCCTGGGTATGGGATGGTCAAAACCATGAGATGAAGAAATAGCCAAGAAGACATTAGAGTGCGCAGAAATGGATAGATTCAGGGGTGGGATTCTACCGGTTCTGTCTGGCTGTATAGAACTGGTAGCTCTGAAGAGCAGCAGACACAGAACCGGTTCTGTGTCTGCTGCTGTTCTGGCCCACCCACATGCCTGCCTGGGCTCTTACCTGTCCTTTATTTCCTGCTTTTTCACCCTCAACTTTGCGCGGCACAGCTGCAGTTGAAAAAGCAGGAAAAAAGTGCTTTTTTAAATGCTGCGCACCTGCACGTAGTACTGCTCAGCTGTCTGGGTAACTCAGCAGTTTGTTAATTGCACATGCGCACAGCACACGTGACACATAGCCACTGAACCGGTAGTTACATCGGTCGGATCCCACCCCTGGATAGATTGACAATGAAAATTAAACAGAAAGAGGATATAGAATATTATCAAACATGGAATTTATTTTACCAATAGTTGGAAAAAAGGGGTGGAGATTAAGAATGTTAATTTGAATTGTTAAGCAAATGAAATACCCAGACAACATGATGTTTATTAAGCACAAAAAATGTATTTAATAGAAAATCAATAAAATAAAATTTTAAAAAACCCACTAGATTTACCAATATTACTACTTTCATGTGAAAAAGTAAGAGTTAATGTTCCCAATTTTCAATTATATCATTCCCTTTATATTTTGACTGCTATTCATTTCTTCCTGGAACTCAAGTGATTTCTCTCAAAAACAGTTATGGGCAGAATTAGGATGCTATTACCTTGTGCCTTTAATATCTTGGCCGAGTCTTGGTTCCTCTTTTAGTTACAGCTCAGTTATTTTTTCCCACATTAAAAACTGCAAGACCCATTTTGCAGGAGACTCTAATCTGATCTGAACTCTGATAAGAAGTTGGCATGATAGGAAATACAACATGAACACTGCTGGTAAATCATTTTTCTGCAAGTCATGATGACAAAAAGCGTCAGACTAGCTTTCAGATTGGCTTATTGCTAACCAGTTTATTTAAAAAAAAACACACAAAAACGATTTGGTCCATCCAAAAATATGTCATAAAGGTTGCATTTCAACTTCTGTATATCAGAAGTGCAATTATGTCAAAAATGACTGTGACTCATGTGTTTTGTACTTGTTCTGTGGCGACACTGTTTTGTTTTAGCATGCACACATTTATAGAATAGAGTGCTGGGAGAAGAACTGAAGGCAACACTTTGGATGCAGTTAAACTATATCCTGAAATATTTGAAAGCATGAAGAATGGAGGATTTATCTGCAAAAGATTTATCTGTTTTAAAGAAAAAACTTTAGTAGGCTTAAGTTGACACTCTGGATGGAAAACAAAGCACATGTGAATTAATTTTCTACTAATGTCATAGGAAGTCTGATCAATATGATTGTGTGATCGGAGTTTAATTTATTGTTTAAAATTCCATTGTGTATAAAAACACACAAAAACAATTTGGTCCATCCAAAAGTATATCATAAAGGTTGCATTTCAACTTCTGTATATCAGAAGTGCAATTATGTCAAAAATGACTGTGACTCATGTGTTTTGCACTTGTTCTGTGGCGACACTGTTTTGTTTTAGCATGCACACATTCTAAGAAATTTTAATGCAGCTTAATTTGATTTTTTATTTCATGTATTAGTAAATGCAAACACTATGTTTTCATTTTCTTTTGCTACCAATTAAAAAGCTATTCTTTAAAAATTAAAAATCAAAGGAAAACATGGTGAGGTCACTTCAATCCCTTTGCTAGGCCTTCTCCCTCATGAATGAAGGTGACTACATGACCCAGGGTAATAATAGCAATAGCACTTAGACTTATATACTGCTTTACAGTGCTTTTCTAAGCAGTTTACAGTCAGCACATTGCCTCCAACAATTTGTGTCCTCGTTTTACTGACCTTGGATGGATGAAAGGCTGAGACAACCTTGAGCCTGGTGAAATTCGAACTGCCAAATTGCAGTCAGCAGAAGTAGCCTGCAGTACTGCTCTCTAACCACTGTGCCACCGTGTTGCAGAATCCAATCTGGGTCGGTCATCAGGACCAGAGTTTTAATCTTCCAAGCTTTCAGATTCATGCAGGATGAACTGAGATTTGATTGCAAATTGGATCCTGTAAGCCTTCACTATACATAGCAAGCAGCCAACTTAAAAGCTGATTTACTTTTGACAAGGAAGTCCATAGTAGGTGAGCAATGTGCCAGAAAAAACTGTTCCCTTACCTTCCTAAAATTTGCTTACCAACATATGGGTCTCTCAGAGATTAGTACTACACATCTAATGCAGGACTTCCCTTTAGAGCTTCTCTCAGCCTTTTCACAAAGATTGAGTTCTGTAGGCAGGAGAAGACTAAGAGGACCTCTGAAATAGAGTAAGGTCAAGCAGCACGGCTGTCTAATGCTGCTCTTGGAAATGAAAGGGTCATGTAGCTTTATGAGGCAGCCTGGAGGGAGAGTATGGGTCAAAGCTTCATCAAAGCCAAATGCTTCTTCTATAGTTTGGATATTTCTAGCAGATTTTGCATTTGCAAAGACTTACTTTCAATTTCTCCATAAAAATAAAGTCCACGTATTTCATCCAACAAGAATCAAAAAAGGGAGAAAAAAGTCAACCATTGATATTGAAATCTAGTTTGAATCAATGGGAAGTATGGGATATACATGTGTGGACAGAGGAAATATTCAGCAGGTTCTAACCAGCTCTGGAAAACCGGTAGCAGAAATTTTGAGTAGTTCGGAGAAGCGGCGGTAACCTTCTCCCATCAGTGGGGAGGGAATGGATATTTTACAGTATCCTTCCCCTGCCACACCCACTAAGCCACACCATGCCCACCAAGCCATGCCACGCCCACCAAGAACTGGTAATAAAAAAAAATTGAATCCCACCACTGACACACATACATTTGATCTGATTTTTTATTTTAATTTCCTTAATTTTTAAACCATAAGTTTAATTAATAAGATGGTATTTTTGTTATCATATGGTCATGTACATATTCACTAGACACTCACCAGTGCTGTGAAGTAGTCTCAAGGCTGAAACTCCAATGCTGTCATATATGTTAAAATGTAAAAATTATACATTGCAGAGAGTCCTTGATTTACAATACAGATAGTCCTGAACTTACGACCACACTTGAGCCCCAAATTTCTGTTGTTAAGTGAGACATTTGTTAAGTGAGTTCTACCCCCATTTTATGCCCTTTTTTGGCCACAGTTGTCAAGTGAATCACTGCAGATGTTAAATTAATAATACAGTCGTTAAATGAATCTGGGATTCCCCATTGACTTTGCTTGTCAGAAGGTCACCAAAGAGGATCACATGGCCCCATGTGAGTCAGTTGTCCAGCATCTAAATATAAAACATGGGACCATGGGGGTGCTACAATGGTTATAAGGGTGAAAAACGGTCATAAGTCATTTTTTTCAGTGCCGTTGTAACTTTAAATGATCACTCAATGAATTGTTGTAAATCGAGGACTACCTGTAGTTCTTTTAGTGACCATTCAGAGTTACAATAGCATTAAAGGTAAAGCTAGTCATTTCTGGCTCTAGGGGGCAGTGCAGAGGTGATATTCAGCAGGTTCTGACCAGTTCTGGAGAACCAGCGGACATTTTGAGTAGTTCGGAAAACCAGCAAATACTACCTCTGACTGGAGATTTTACAGTATCCTTCCTCTGCCATGCGTACCAAGCCACGCCCACAGAACCAGTAGTAAAAAAATTTGAATCCCACCACTGTGTGTGTGTGTGCGTATGTGTGTGGATTTTAAATCAAGATTTAGATTCATCATCTAGATCTGTATCTGAATTAATGCAAAGTGAATTTAGAGATTTTCCACATCAGTGAATCGGAGTCCATACTGATACCCAGCTGGCTTCTTGCCCCAAGGAGGGATAAGAATCCACAGTTTCCTGTTTTCTAGTGACTTAAACTATTATACCAAATTGTCTGTCATTCGTGTATATGTGGCCTACACTTCCTTTAGTTGAGTTATCTTCCTTTAGATGAAATAGGGTAAAAGTGGAAAGGTTATCATTATTTGGGAAAAGATGTCTTTCTGTTATTCAGAAAGAAATTCTCACTAGATGCTATTGATTTCCACATCTGAATACACGCAGGCTCTTTAGAGCAGAAGGCATTCACATTATCCCACAGATGTTTGAAAAATGGAAATAATTTGTAGAATGTTATTGCTAATAATTTAGCTTTAGTGCCTTTTGGTTGTGATCATGTCAACTGCTTTTGTATCTTAGATTTAGAACTTCCTGAATAGAATGCTGTCATATTTAGGAAGGATAAGGAATTAAATTAAGAAAATATCATTTTGAGAGCAAAAAATCTAATACAAATTTTCTCGTGGGAAAAGCTACCCTGTTAATCCACACAAGAAGATTAGAAAAAGGCATGTGGTTTACTCCCTTTCTATGTGGGATGGGGAATATGGAGATGTGTTGTGGGGAGAGGTTCCTCTGACAGTCCTCATTTTGCACTCTGAATTGTATGCTAGGCTGCTCAACAACAAACATAAGAGCTGCAATAGCTAGCCTGAGTGAAGCCCATATTTGCAGATGCTGAAAGTATTACATTTTTCAGATGCTGCTGGAAATAGGCTACAAAAGGAAGCTGGACTAAAAAAGAGGTAATGAAAACAAACATACTTTTTACCAGCTCTCAAGCCAAGGGATCAAATCAGGTTTTTTTCCTCAGGAAAATATATTGTTATTGTTTTGGAGCGGCAATGAAGAGGCACACACGTATAGTGATTCAGTCTTTTTGTTTATTCTCAGGACACCGACTGGCTCGGCGGCGCGGCAGCCCTTCTTTTAAAGGGTTCCCGCGCCTAAGCCAACCAATGACGGCGCGAGGATCTCCCGCCGGAATGTAGACCAATGAACGGTAAGTATTTCAAATATTAACCAATCCAGAACACCCCTCCCTCCTTGGTCCAGTCTGACCAATCAGGAGCCGCGCCTATGTTACGTAATCACGTAGATAGGCGGGGCTCCTGTGGGTCCGACTGGACCTGCGCGGCTCAGTTGCGTCGTTACCATCGGCTGGTGCGGAAGGACCTGTTGCTCCTCTCGCCTCCGGCCCTGGAAACTTCGAGCAGGTCGAGCCGGCTGCGTCACTACCAACGGGCCTAACTGGGCTAGTTGACGTGGCCATGCCGCTCCCTGCTCGGCCTGGATTATCGACGACCCTGTCAGATGTTTCAGCGGGACGTTCTTCAGGATCAGGTGCGTAGCAGCGCGACCCGACCGGAGCTAGAATTGAGGGTGTGTGTGTGTGAGTTAGGGCGTCATTGTTTGTTAGTGGGCTTCCCTTATCCAGACTGCTTGGTGGTTGTTCCCCTTCCCCCCCAGGAAAATCCCCAGGTCTGGGATGGGTGCGAGTTCGAAGTTGGTCGATGTGTCGCTTCCAGCTTTTGCCATCAGCGGTGGTAAGCCGGTAAGAACGGGGTCCGGTTAGGTGTGTGATGGTGGCTGGTACCCATAAGGGGTGCCCTACCAGGTTTTTAGCGTAAACTAAATCCCCAATTCGGAATGTTCGGACTTTGGTTGAAGAATCTAGGGGTTTCTCTGTAGAGTAGGTGGGGTGTAGTCTATCGAGAGGGGAACGTAGTTTTCTCCCCATAAGTAATTCAGCAGGAGTTTTGTTAGTAGTGCTACTAGGTGTAGTGTGTTGGAGGAACAATAATTTGTCGATGCGTGTTTGTATAGGGCCCTGGTCTAACTTACGAAGGGACTCCTTGGTAAACCGGACCATGCGCTCGGCCCGGCCATTCGCTGCCGGATGTGCCGGCGCGGTTAAGGCATGGCGTATGCCCAAACTTGCTAGGTAGCCCTCAAATTCTGTAGCCGTGAATTGAGGGCCGTTGTCAGATACCAGGACGTCTGGTAAGCAGTGGGTGGCAAACCAGTGACTGAGCTGTCGGATGACAGCTTCAGAAGAGGTTGATTTCATGAGGCTCACTTCCAACCAGTTGGAATAAGCGTCTACCAGAATCAAGAAGGTATGTCCCTTAGTCGGACCTGCAAAATCTACGTGGACTCTAGACCAAGGGCCCCTAGGTAGATCCCACTCCGTGGCTGGTGCCTTTGGGGGTGAGGGCCGGGAAATCTGGCAGGGCTGGCAACCCGCGACCCAGTCGGTAACATCCTTGTCTAACCCAGGCCACCATACATAACTTCTAGCTAGACTTTTCATCTTTACCACCCCGGGGTGTCCCTCATGCAATAGTTTCAATATGGAATTTCGCAGTTTTAGTGGAATGACCACTCGATCCCCCCATAGTACACAGCCTTTTAGTACTGACAGTTCCATTTGTCTCTGTTTAAACGGTCTGTGCTGTTCTTGTAACTCAGCGTCAGGCCAACCCTTTATGATCCACCTACTCACGGTATGCAGTAGGTGGTCGTTAGAGGTTTCGTGCGCGATGTCTGCTGCTGTCATCGGCAGGTCGGGCAGGGTCTCGATCAAAAAGGTTGAAGTGCTGGGGTTTGGTTCAGGATCAGAGTCTGGTAACGGGCAACGACTTAAAGCATCGGCGTGCGTGATGGTCGGACCCGGGCGGTAAGACAGGGTGTAATTGTAAGCGGCCAGGAATTCTGACCATCTTGTCATTCTGGGTGATAGAATATGGGGAGTGGGTTTGTCACCCGCCAGGATACCTAGTAGGGGTTTGTGATCGGTGATGATAGAAAATGATCGGCCATACAGGTATTCATGGAAACGTTTAATACCCGAAATTATGGCTAGTGCCTCCTTGTCCAGTTGACTGTAATTCCTTTGGCTTTGGGACAAAGTTTTTGAATAGAAGGCAATCGGGGCCTCTCTGCCGTTAGGTAGAAGGTGGCTCAGGACAGCTCCGATTCCAAAGGGGGAGGCATCACAAGTTAGTAACAATGGCAAAGTCTCGTTATATTGAATTAACACTTGTGCTGAAGTGATCATGTCTTTAATTTTGTTAAATGCTGTTTCTTCCCGATGTCCCCACTTCCACGACGTGTCTTTGTCCAAAAGTCTATGCAAGGGTTCCGCCACCGTGGCTTTCTGGGGCAAAAAGACATGGTAAAAATTTATCAACCCTAGGAAAGCTTGTAGGTCAGCCTTGTTAGTTGGTGTGGGGGCATTTTTGATAGCACGGGTTTTTCCTGCTGTTGGGTGGATGCCATTGCCATCGATTAGGTATCCCAAAAACTCTATTTTGTCTGTGATAAGGGTGCATTTGTCTTTTTTGACTTTAAACCCAGCCTCAGTAAATTTGGTCAGCACTTGTCTTAGGCGGTCTCGCAGTTGCAATTTGTGTTTAGCTGCAATTAGGACGTCATCGAAATACGGAATGACTCCTGGAATTCCTTGAAGGAGGCGTTCCATAAGAGATTGAAAAATGCCTGGTGCCACGCTAACGCCAAATTGGAGGCGATTACACTTAAATGCACCCCGGTGTGTTACAATCGTTTGGGCTTCAGCTGTTTTTTTGTCAACGGGCAGTTGCTGGTAAGCCTGAGCCAAATCGAGTTTAGCGAAAATCTTTCCGCCTTTGATAGAATGTAGCAAGTGTTGTACGACAGGCACGGGGTATGCGCTCTGTTGTAGTGCATGGTTGAGGGTCGCCTTATAGTCCCCACAAATACGAACCGACCCGTCTGCTTTTATGGGGGTCACTATAGGGGTCTCCCATTTAGCGTGGTCAACTGGCTCGAGGACCCCTTGCTTGACTAGTTTATCCAGTTGTTCTTCTATTTTTGGCTTTAAGGCAAAAGGTACCCGTCTAGCCTTTAGTCTAATTGGGGCTACCTTGGGGTCAATGTTAAAAGAAATCGGGTTACCCCGGTACTTGCCTAATTCTTCGCTGAACAGGTCCTGGAATTCTTGAATGAGGTCTGCCTCCCAGTCAGCGTCTGTGATATGGTTGATACCGGTCATCCCTATTCCCAGCGGTTCGAACCATTCCAGTCCTAAAAGGCTGGGTCTGTTCCGGTCCACGATTGTTAGGGGAAGAATCTCAGTATGGTTGTTGAAGGTTACCTGGAAATGTCCAATCCCTACTACCGGAATTTTGTTTCCCTGGTAGTCTTTGAGCGTTAATTTCTGTTTGTCTAGTTCGCTTCGCCGTATGTCTGGGATCAATTTCTTAATAGTGTCCCAGGAAACCATGGAAAGGAATGATCCTGAATCCACTTCCATTTCACAATTTTTTTCTTCAATTCTTACTTGCACGTGGACTTTTTTAACGTTTTTTGTATTAGAGTGACCAATTATTATTGTTTGGTGTGTTTCTTCCTTCTTGTAAGATGACTCTTTAAATTTTCTATTCCTTCCTTCCTGGCTCCAACGGTTGTTTGTTTTCTTTTCTCTTTCTCTTGGGGGAGGGCTTTCTCTTCGCCTGGGGCTGTAGCTTGATCGGGCTCTGCATACCCTTGCGATGTGCCCTTTCTTTTCACACTTTCGGCATATTGCGTCTATGAAACGGCACTCTGATCTGGGGTGGTTTCCACCACAACGGTTGCATTCAAAATCAAAACGCCTGGTTGCCCGCTCTTTTTTCCCTCTCGCGGCTTTTAGGTGGCAAACCTCGTCTTCTTCACTACTGGTCTCAGTTTCAAGATCCTCGTAGTGTGTTGAGGTTTTTCCTTGTTCATCATCAGCTTTGGTGGCTTCTTTGGATTTGTGGTGTGCAGCTTGATTAATCTGTTTCATTCTTGCCGCCGATTTGTGAGCAGCTTCGGCTGCGGTGGCTTCTTCGATGGCCTCTGTGGCTGTTATCTTGGGTCGGTTTAGTAACTTACTCTGCAATATTGGATCTTTTAAGCCTAAAACGATCCGGTCTCTCAGCGCCTCATTGAAATCCGAGAATTCGCACTCTCCACCAATTTCTCTTAAATCTGCCACGAAATCGGCGATAGGTTCACCTTCTTTTTGGTTCCGGAGGTAAAACTCATGGCGCTTTATCAGGCAGGAAACGTAGTTTCCTGCCTGATAAAGCGCGTAGTGTTTCCTCAGGATCTTCTCTAGCTCGGGCCAAGTTAGCGTTTTGACATCGATTGGAGACGCTAGCGCCTTTGCCATCCGAAAAACGGCTTGGCCGCAGTGGGTCAAAAACACCGCTCTCTTTCGGTGATCCGACACTCCGCTCAGATCGCTACTCTCCAAAAACATGAGGAATCGGTCCACATACGTCTGCCATTCCTCCTTGGCCGGGTTGAATTTTTCAGGCGGTGCGTTGCTTCCGGACATGATGCCGCTCGCTCTCCGCCGCTATGCACTCTCTAAACGTGTTGCCTCGATCCCACCCTCGTTGCCAGTGTTTTGGAGCGGCAATGAAGAGGCACACACGTATAGTGATTCAGTCTTTTTGTTTATTCTCAGGACACCGACTGGCTCGGCGGCGCGGCAGCCCTTCTTTTAAAGGGTTCCCGCGCCTAAGCCAACCAATGACAGCGCGAGGATCTCCCGCCGGAATGTAGACCAATGAACGGTAAGTATTTCAAATATTAACCAATCCAGAACAGTTATGTATTAATATTCAAGCTACTTTCAATTCCCTACTGTCTGTAAAATCCCTCCACTTTAATTTGAAAAAAGGCTAAATAAAATTTTAAAGCTACTAAGCACATTAACGATTGCCGTTGAACAGGCTTCTGTAACATTGAAAATGAACTAACTCATTCTTTTAAGACTAAGAGCAAAACAACCTAAAGATATTTATCATCCTTAGGGATTCTTTCTTGCAGAGAACAGTCTAATCATGTGTGGGATTAAAAGTTCCTTTAATTTGTTTTCAAGAAGAATTTTTTCCAGCATGCAAATATTTGTATATGATAGATGGTGTGTGTGTGTGTGTTTGTTTATGTATTAAAATATGTCACTAGTAAGAATCCCATGGCTGTCAGTCTATGTTACTCAGGAGTTGGTTCCTTGGAAAATTATCTCAGGAGGTTTATGCATTCTTGAAACTAATGGTATGTCCTTTTGTATGTACATGAATCCAAATATAGCTAGATACGCACTCATACTACTTCCAGCATTAATCTTCAACAGATTTGTTTTTCAATTCAGTTTCTGGGACAACTCTAGAATATTTGTGACTAATAGCCAGTTGATGTTGCTTTGTTGCTGCACAAGAAGCTGCTGATACAGTTCTACAGAGGAATTATTGAGTCTATCATCTGCACCTCTATAACTGTCTGGTTTGGTTCTGCAACCCAACAGGACAGGCACAGACGTCAGAGGATGATTAGGACTGCAGAAAAAACAATTACTACCCACCTGCCTTCAATCGAGGACTTGTATACTGCACAAATCAAAAAGAGGGCTGTGAAAATATTTGCAGACTCCTCACATCCCGACATAAACTGTTTCAACTCCTTCCCTCAAAACGACGCTATAGAGCACTGCACACCAGAACTAGACACAAGGACAGTTTTTTCCCCCAAAAGCCATCACTCCGCTAAACAAATAATTCCCTCAACACTGTTCAACTATTACAAAGTCTGCACTACTATTACCGTTAATCTTCTCATCACTCCTTTTCACCCATCCCCTCCCACTTGTGTCTGTATGTCTGTAACTTTGTTGCTTGTATCCTTATGATTTATATTGACTATTTCCTAGTATGATTTGATTGTTGATTGTACCCTATGACTATCATTATGATTCTTGATCCTTAACGAATGTACTTTTTCTTTATGTATACTGAGAGTATTTACACCAAGACAAATTCCTATGTGTTCAATCACACTTGGCCAATAAAGTATTCTATTCTATTGCATATTTAAAATTTTAAAAGACTGCCTGCAAGCTTGCCTTTTATTTTCTTGCTCATCTACAAGCTTACCTTACTTCCTCTGTCTGGTCTAATGGAAAGAATAAGGACAGGTTATTTCAATCCATCTCTCTGATTTTCTCAAAACATATTTGTTCCCATTGAGACATACCTTTCAGTCAGTGGTGGGATTCAAATTTTTTACTACTGGTTCTGTGGGCATGGCTTGGTGGGCATGGCAGGGGAAGGATACTGTAAAATCTCTAGTCAGAGGTGGTATTTACCAGTTCTCCAAACTACTCAAAACTTCCGCTACCGGTTCTCCAGAACTGGTCAGAACCTGCTGAAAACCACCTCTGCTTTCAGTGTGTAAAACAATCTTTATCAGGTTCAGAGATAGTGTCTCATAGCAAACCACATTGAAATCTTTCCTCACCAAAAAAATGGGATTAAGATTCCTGAAGGACAATCCAGGCAAAACTTAAATCTTGTTAATTATATAGATGTGTTCTTTTGAAATAAACACTGAAGTAATCAATAGGTATCTTCTATCATTAAGCTAATACCATTGATGCTATAGTAATTCCAGATAACAGAAAGTATAGCTAGCTAGTTCATGTATTATAGATTATAGGGCTTAACTTCATGTGTCATTTATTAACACAAGGAATTAGATATTATGAAAAATAGTGTGCACTTTGTTTCACATATTCCCTATTGTGTTTAGCTATTGCTGTAATCAAATTGAAACCATTTGATTGAATGTCATGTTGATAAATTATATTGGCCTTAGAAGTCTGGGATTTTCTTAATTTTCTTTTATATGTTTTAATGAGAGAAGCAGAATCTATACGTATTGTAGTAGAATAGCTTTTATTTACATGAATAATTATCTGCTTATAATTGTATTCGTATCATCTTCCAACTTCATGGAATTTTTATTTGAGTGTACAGTATGTGACATGCAGATCATACCAAACACTAAGCTTAGTATATATGTAAATCAGGGAGATTAAAAACATAAAGTGTAAGAGAAAAGAATGCTTAATAGTAGATTTTCATTATATATACTTGCTATCAGTTTTTATAGAAAATAAAATATAAAGAGGAAGCTTTGGACCATATAAAAATCAATGTAAAATGTCTTTAGATTTTCATTAGCTTTTTAATTAGGTAGAAAGCACAGTCAGTAATGTATGCAATGGACCACGGAAAGGTTAAAACAGTCATATCAAGGCTGTTGAGAGCAGCATATGATGCATGGAACTGAAAGCAGGAAGCAGTATCAAGTTGTTGCACAAGGCAAAGTCAGAGTTAATTACAAAGGGTCAGAAACCAATAAGGTAATCTATAATGCAAAGCCCAATGAGTTTGCCAAATTGAAGAACAAGAGCTTAGAAACAAGAAATTCCTCCACTATCGTTGCTGCACATTGATCTATTGCAAACAGAGGTCTAAAACAGCAGCCAAAAATACACTCTTTGAAAAACTCTTGGGTGTTTTAAGGGTCTGCCCTTTCTACTTCAAGGATCAGCTACAGCAAAGGCTGCGGGTCAAATGTGACATGTCTCCCCCTCTGCTTCCAAATCTGAGCATTGTTCAGGGGATTTAATGGCATACAAGTCTCTAAATCCCTAGATCATCATTGCCGGCAGTCTTAAATTTTATGAGTTGTACTAGGCAAAGAAAGTCTGTTGCATTTTAGCTATATATTGTACAATGAATGAAAATTTTCTTTACAAATGTGTTTCCAAGATGAAGAGAGTCTTAGATAAGCTTGCTTCCCACCCCCACCCCTATCATAATGGTAACAATGGATTTCTCCGCTTCCATTGATGCAATAATTTTTTTAAAAGGAAGTTATCAGAAAAATGCCTAGTTTGGAAGATCTAAATAAAAAATATGAGAAATACCTGCCATTGCTTTGCAGTCCAAAATGAGTCTAGGACAACTTGCTATGGCCAACTCACTGCAGCCAACTTGCCATGACCAACTCACCACAGGACAACTCACCAAAGCCAACTTGCTCCAGGACAACAGTTACATTAAAGGATGCAGGATAACAGTTACATTAAAATTGAAGAAACGGTGGAATAAAATCATTAAAGAAAGAATGCCAAAGGAGTGACAAAATGAAAGGCGAATGACAAAAATTAAAATATTTTTTAAATTATTATAAATAATTAAATTGAATTGTTGAATTATCCTGTGGTGAGTTGGCTGTGACTAGTTGACTGAGGCAAGTTGGCTGTGGCAAGTTGTGAGTTGTCCATGGTAAGCTCCCATTCCAGCCCAAAACATCCCAAAGTGTTTTGAGTGTTGAAGAGTGTCATCTTAGGGGATCAACCATAGATACTACATAATGCTCACTGTTCTGTTTTCCATTGGATAATGGATCATGCACATATCTTTATGAGTATAGTTTATTGCACATGTGAGGCAACCACAGAGTGTAGTTATTTTGAAAAACTGCTTGGTTTTCATGGTGACATACATGTATTCAGGGGCGGGGTTCAATTTTTTTAACAACCGGTTGGTTCTGTGGGTGTGGCTTAGATGGTGGGTGTGGCTTGATGGTCATGTGACTGGGCAACTTGACATCACTCATATCAAGGGGCACTTCTCCTCACCTTGCCTCTCATGACAGTGGGGATGCTGCAACGGTAATAAGTGTGAAAAATGGTCATAAGTCACTTTTTTCAGTGCCATTGTAACTTTGAATGGTCACTAAATGAACTGTTGTAAGTCAAGATTATCTGTACAAAAGTACAAAAAGCTTCTTTGCTTGCAAAAAGCTGCCCTAAATACCAATTATTAGATTAAAAATACCTGCAAGCCATAGTTACATATCAGATAAGGTGCCAGAGCACCTTGAGGAATGAAAATAGTTAAATGCAATGATAACTATCAAGCAGCCAACTCTTGTTCATAAAGTGAAACTCTTTAGAAGAAAAGCCATTTAAGCTCTCCAGAAAAAGCAAACCCAGGAAAAGCAATCCGTAGATCCATTTGCACCATTTAAAGATACCAGCTGGTCTCACTCACCTCACAAGATATCCCAAGGAAATCATCCAGATTTAAGGAAAGGTCACATGCCCCCAGAAAGGCAGTAAAAAAAATCAGTACCAAGCTTGCATCCTGCCTCTTGGAATTATACCCCAAAAGGCCAGTGCCAAATAGTACTAAAAAGCAGTGAAGGAAGACCCCCTCCCCAGATAGAAAAAGAAACCATGAGGCAGGAAAAAATTCAAACACAATACAAATAATTAAATCACAACAGTAGCTGCTGCTTATTGAAGCTGAATAGGGAAAATTATCCCATCAATAAACACAGGATTAAACATCATCAGCCACAGAATTAACCTTCACCAAAAACCAGTTTTAGACCAAAACTCAGAAAGGGTATATAAACTCCCATTTGAATGTCAATCTTTCTAGCTAGCCAAGAAGCCTTGCTGAATATCACACTTCTTGGTTCCCTGTCACTAAAAGCTTTGCTTCATTATTCAATTATTTCTTCAAAGTGCTGATTGTGCAGGGAAGTATTTCCTTCCAACAGCAGTGTAAAAAACTTAAAACAACCCTTCCCCTTTAAGACAGCCAAGCTTCAAAAGCTCCAGAGACAGCAAGTCTAGGCGTACTGGCAAGAATGTAATAAGGGTGGGAAAAAAACAAAAGGAGATTGCTTCTAACTATTGGAACTGCTTAGAAAGTTAACAAGGGGTTCTATAGAACCGGATAGAACTGGTAGAATCCCACCCCTGTATGGATGTGTATAATCAAGAGCTAAGTCAAGAACTGATTGAATAGTCCAAGTACTTTTACTCCAGGCAAAATAGTTACGTCTTTAAGGGATATGGGTGCAGATTTGAAAGCTAAATGTTCTTTGGTTAAACAAGAAATTGGTACATCCAAATTTTTAGTAATCCAGTCATGATCAGATACCAATACATAAGAGTCCCATTGGGAGAGGGGGGTGGTATATAAATGTAATAAATAAATAAATAAATAAAATAAATAAATAATAAAGAACTATGGCCTTGCACAACCTATACAAGCACTTTTAGGAGAACAGAGTCATCCACATTTCCCTTAATGATGTAATAACAACGAAATGGCTTTGATGATGACAAATCAGCAAGCAACATGAGCACTCCTTGGAGGTTAGATATTGTATATGAAATGGCTACATGTTACCCCAAATGTACATACTTTTAGAATGTAGATTTAGATTTTTTATTTATTCATTTGTCAGATTTCTATCTCACCTTTCCTTGAGGAGCTAAAGATGGCTTTCTCCTTTCATTTTATAACCATCACAGTCACCATGTGAGGTAGAATTAAATTGAGAAATGGAGAGTATGGCCCCAAATTAGTGAAGTTCCATGACTTAGGGTGAATTTGAACTGGGTGTTTAGTGCAACACAGAGAGGATCTGAATAGTTAGTTTGGTAACTGGTGAAAGCTTAGAAGTTTTCTTGCTTATATTAGAAGAAACCCAATTTTGATATGATGTCATATAATATATAAAATATTACTTATTAATAAAACATACAATAAATAAAAAGAATGTATTGCAGACATTGTTGTGAAATACTGAGTACAAAATTTGAGACATTGCTTCTCCTTTTAAATGAATTTAAATATAGGGTTAAGAGTGTATACTTTTGACAAGAATAAAACACTAAAACAGAAGTTTACATATGGCACAAATTCTTCTTTACACTTATATATAGCTAACAACACAGCACTTATACAAGGAAAGCATTTTGGATATATGGTTATAAATCTTTACTGCTTCCTGCAATGTAATAAAAGCAAAGTTTTAATCTTGAAGGTTATGAAACTGCTTTCTCTGACCCTGCAGAATAAGACAAATCCACTGGGCATTTTAGCCTCCTTTCTTGCCACTTCTATCCTTGTAAAGGTCATTTTTTTCTAAGAATGAACTTTTGAGCAGCTATTGATTCTTTTCAGATGTGAAAAAAGGATGTGCTTTTACAGTTTTCCCCACTAATTTGCTCTATAAAGAAAGATGAAAGTTAAAATCTCAACTGAACTGTTTCCAGACAAGGAAAAGCATTACAAGTCATTGTATTAATTAATTAACATAATTTTCAGGGCAAAGTAGGTTTTAAAAAAATACTAGTAAATACAAGGATTTTTTTAAAAGACTATGATCTATTTGAGCTGTTAATTTGGTAATAACCGTTCAGTTGAGGCCACAGAATCTGGCTGTATTTGCTATTCCAAGGTAAGCCTATCCAAAATACTGTTGTGTACCTCCCTACACAATTTCCAATACTCATCACACACGTGTGTGTGTGATTGGAAAAAACATGAAATTTTTTTATCCCAATGCAATATTGCCAAGAAGCAGAAAGTACAGTGAGGTCCTGCAACCAACTCAAGCACAAAAAGATGAAATCCAAAGCTATTTTTTCCTCTTCTTTTTTTTTTTTTTAAAAGGGTCTGGAATAAATTATTGATAAATTATTTTCCTTAAGAAAAGGTTGGCAAAAGTCACAGGTGCTACATTTATTCAGAGCTAACTAGAATACCTGCCTGTTCCTTTGACCCGGTTCTAGGATTTGATGATTCAGCAGAATAATAATTATAAAATTATTTCAGAAAATGATGGCCACTGAGCTCTGAAATGGTATGCTAAATAATAGGCTAGACCCTAAATATTCACATTTCTGCAACTTAAAATGGAGATGAAAAAAGGATCCTCTCTAATCCCTGCTTCAGATCCTGGCTATATATTTAATAAAATTCACTCACTCAGACATTGTATATAATTCCTTTATACTGTTATCTGTGTGGAAAGAAGTTAATGATTCTTCTCCCCTTGCACTCTTAAATTTAATGAGATTCCTTGAGGTATTTTGTGCTAAAAATTACTTATATGCTAATATGTAACCTAAACAATTTCTTTAATGTATAGTTTAACTATCATATTTTCCTTTGAGCAGGTCATGTTTAGCCTCCATTTATCTCTAATCTTATGTACATCATCTAAGCATCAGGATTGTGTTTTACCTCAGGGGGCAAGGGTGGCTGTGGCCAAGGTGAGCATGGCCAGCTTGGGGGCGCCTGTGGTCACTCATGACTCATGTTGGGGGTGCCTGTGGTCACTCATGCTGGGGCCCCTCCTGAGCTCCATTTTCACTAGTAGAGGGTTGCAGCAGGCCATCCCAACCAAAAACAGGGTTGCAGCAGGCCATCCCAACCAAAAACAGAGATTGGGAGCCTGTTTTCAGTGCAGAGGCACCATGGGCAGTCCTTCACTGTTTCCAGAGCAGTACCATGGGCCAGATCTAAGCATCCTGTGGGCCGAATTCAGCCTGTGGGGCTTGAAATTGACACTCCTAGCCCTGACCTAAGGTAACAATTAATAAAATGTAGATAGCAGAAAATTGATATATCATGTCAAACGGTAGCATGTAAATAACACAAAATTGATATTTCACATCAAACGCAGCCCATGATTTTATTGGATTAGTACATGACATTAAGCTATGGCAACTTGATAATAACTTAATAACTGGACAAAAGTGTGATTGTGATTCAAAAGGACCTCAATATTCTTAAGTATTCTAGTAGAGAAAAATCAAATAAATAAAGGGTTAGGAAGATTTGGCTTAACAGCAATGTGTGTGAAAAGAATCTAGTTCTAGCTGACCACAACTGTACATGAGCAATCAGTATGATGCAACATTTAAAAAGATGAATGTAATTTTTGAATTTGTTAACAGCTGCATTGCATCTAGATTATCAGAAGTAACAATTCCATTGAATAAGATTCATATTATAATACAGAAAATTCTTAAAACAAAAATAAAAATGAAACCAGACATTTTTTTGGGGGGGGGGGGGGTTTAATGGAAAAAGATTTGGAGAACAATTTTGCAACGTTGTTCTTATATACATTGACAGCAGCAAGACTATTATACGCACAAAAATGGAAGGATTCCCACCATGGACAAATGGCTACAGAAGCTGATAGAGTTGGCAGAAATGGCTAAATTGACTGTTTTGGTTAAAGGAAAGAATATAAGTATCTTTGTTTCCACATGGACACCATTTCTGAACTTTGTGATTGAAGTGGGGAAAAAACAAAACTTTGGTTTGGGTTTGACTAATTAAATTGATATATTTTTATAGAAATGGCTAGTTTATATGATTATGGAAAAACAAAAAGTGGTTTGATGTTACTCAGGGGTGGGATTCAAATTTTGAACAACCGGTTCTGTGGGTGTAGCTTAGGTGGTGGGCATGGCTTGGTGGTCATGTGACTGGGTGGACATGGCTTGGTGGTCATGTTATTGGCTGGGTGTGGCCAACTCAATATCACTCACATCGAGGCACGCATCTCCTCGCCTGGCCTCTCATGACTGTGGGGATGCTGCAACAGTTATAAGTGTGAAAAATGGTCATAAGTCACTTTTTTCAGTGCCACTGTACCTTTGAATGGTCACTCCATACAAGCAAAGTACCAGCAAAGGGGGGGGGGAAATTCCAGAGATGTTCCTGAGACAGGAAGTCTAGTCCTGCCAAGAATGTAATAAGGGTGAATGGAGAGGCAGATTCTGTAAGCAACACCAGAATGTTTCCTTTCTGCCTTCCTTACAGGATTAGGCCAGTAATTTATTCTAACAACCAGTTGTCTGAACTGCTTGGAATATTAACAACTGGTTCTAGCAAATAGGTGCGAACTTGTAGTATCCCACCCCTGATGTTAATGTTTTCTTTACTGTAACAGAAGGAATTGGAAATCAATGTTTCTTCTTTTCTTTTCCCCAGTTTCTCTTCATTTTTCTCTCCTCTTCCCCCCTCCCCCCCCGTCTTCCTATTTACTTTTGTATTTTATCTTTTAACACAATAAAAATGTTAAATTGCTAAGAAATAATGATTTCACTGTACTCCATGCTGATTAGAGGACATTTGACATACTCTGTCCACTTCCGGGCACCACATTTTAAAGGGGATATGGAAAACCTCGAGCAGAATTATTGAGATATCAAGATGATAAAGATTCTAGAAGACAAATCTATTTAAAGGATCCAGTGTGATAAACTTGCAAAAATTGAGTTTAAATTATTGAGATTTATAAACAGCTAAAAATCAGTCAAGTGGAGGAAATGCAGATCTTTTCTTTATTGAAATGAAGGGCAGGAAAACAGCTAGTAGTATGATATTTAATAAAGGAAATTCAAGATGAATCTTAAAGGAATTTCCTGATAATAAAATTTGTTAAGAAGTGGAATCATTTTCCCAGAATAAAGGTGGATTTCCAAGCTGAAAATATCCAAATGGGAGCTAGATGACCACTTAAGATAACTAACTAGATTCCTGTACCGAACAGAAAATTAGACCAAATGGCCTATGAAATCTTTGCCAGTTATGTTTTTATGACCATGACCTTCAATAGGGGATTCTCAAATAATGAATTGGGTGCTATCAAACAGGATTCTTACTGTGTATGGACAGTAGGCTGTCAACTTGTCCAGCCAAAAAGGGAGCACAGTCTGATATAGAGTCAGTGATCTAATTGCAAATCAGACATGCACCCAAAGCTTGCGAGTTCATTGTCAGGACATGTTCCCAAGGCCAGGAGTATCATTCAGTAGTCTGTTCATTTACAAGAAGCATTCATGAAAGACCTTCAATCTACTCTTGAGCACTATCCACAATGACGCATTTGGAATTGAGGTGCTCTTACCTAGTTTCATTTTTTCTTCTCTTTCAAGAGTGGATTCTCCTGATCTTTACTGTATTCCTATGGGAGGTGGATGTCATGCGGGATCTAGTGCTAATCCTGTGAATCTGCTCCAGGAAGAGTAAATGGCAAGTCTCTTCTCACCACTTTTTGAAGGAAGACACAAAAGGAAATCAGCATACTTGGGCTGCAGGAGCAGTCACACAGGTTCAACCTGCTGCATGTTGCCATCAAGAAGAACTCCAGGAAGAGCAGAAGTAAAATGAGAGAAGGCAAGAATTCTGGTTGGGTTACCATGGCTGGACATCAGTTCACACTGCTGCAGGAACTGTTTCTGCAAGTACAAAGGAAATCCCACTGCCCTAGATCATAAACATGGCCCAATCTACCATGAGCAGCTTGACATCCAAATCATGAATGAGTGCAACCATTCTCAAATTTGCTTACAGTCTATAGGCTGAGAAACATGTAGACATTTTTGTCTATGCTTCAAGGTGAGGAGTGGTATTGTTAAATTCCAAGGTGAAGACATGTTTTTATCTGTATATTGAAAATTCATGAGATTAAAAATAGAAATCCAGTACCTTTGAAGTGTGTATTCATTTGTGCTTTTTGTTCATTTCATTGTCTCATACATTTCAAATTGCTTTTCATTTATTTGATAAAACAGGTTGTAGGCCAATCTCGTGTGCACCAAACATTCTAGAAGAAAACAGGAGACCTGCTTCTTACTAGAGAAGAGGGTCCTTCACAACTAGTCATCCACTATATTCCCCTTTCTTTCTTTGTTAGCTTACAAATGAGCTCTTTGAATAGGTTTAGACAAAAATCAACATTCCACATGATAATAATTCTTCCGATACTAAATTCATGGCCATTTACCTTTGATTTATGGACCACTAGCAATTCACATAGCCCAAGACTGAAAATGTTGCAGACAGTGAAATATACCCTGAAGGAGATTTATTGTAGTTCATATACTGTAGTTAAGAAAACCTGTATTGTAACATGCTTAAGCAAATAAAGAATGCTGGGGTATTAGTAATGGAAGATAACTATTGCAAACCAGGAAACATAGCTTCACAAAGTTAGATCTTCCCATTCCCTTAAATTGACAGGTCTATTTTTTACTAAAATACCAGGCAATTGTTATTCTTAAAGCTAAAGGAAGGAAACCAGATACCAAATGATATCATATTTGTCATTACAATATCATGCAAATGATGAGAAATATCACATCATTTAGACAATGATGCCATGAAATATATAATGACTTTTTACATGTTATTAACATTTATATTATGATGTAGCTGGCCTCATGAATATTAAATTATAATGCAATTTCTAAAACCACTCTTTCAAATATAGTTTTTATTTTATTTTTTTTACAGTTAGGCCTAGATACATTCATCCCACATGTCAAGAAAAGTATCTTCATAAGCAAATACATGCACACAAGGAAGGTGACAGGAAGGTGACAGGCGGGTAGACTCTGGTGGTGATTAATGCTTCCCTACAAGAGGGGACAGTGCCTCAGCACTTTAAGGAGGCTGTGGTCCACCCTCTTTTTAAGAAGCCATCACTGGACTCCACCCAGTTGGATAATTTCTGACATGTCCCCAATCTTCCCTTTTTGGAGAAGGTTGTTAACAAGGTGGTTGCACAGCAGCTCCAGAGATTTCTGAATGAAATGGATTATCTTGACCCCTACCAGTCAGGATTCAGGCCTGAATTTGGGACAGAAATGACATTGGCTGCACTTTTGGATGATCTCTTGTGGGAGTAGGATGGGGAGAGTGCATCCATCCTTTCTCTACTTGACCTCTCAGCGGTTTTTGATACCATTGACCATGGGATTTTTCTGGGATGGCTTTGGGGGATGGGAGTGGGAGACCTTGTGCTGTCCTGTTGACTTCCTTCCTCTGTGGCCGCTCTCAGTCAGTGTTGATAGGAGGCCACTGCTTTAGAGGGTTCTGCAGGGCTCAGTACTCTCTCCACTCCTGTTCAATATTTATATGAAGCCACTGGGTGAGATCATCCGTCACTATGGACAGAGGTATCACAAATATGCTGATGATACTTAGCTGTATATATCAGCCCCTGGTGAGTTAAGTGTTGCTATGTCCTTCCTCTCACAGTGCCTGGAAGCTGTGTTAAGGGCTGGATGGGGGAGCAACAGGTTGAAACTAAACCCTTGAAAGACCGAGTGGCTCTGGGTTGGCGTTCGTTGGCTCAAGGAGAATTGTCACCTTTGGTCTTGGATGGGGTGGCATTACCCCAAACAGACCCTGTGCATAATCTAGGGGTTTTCCTGGACTCATGACTCCTGCTTGAAGAGCAGGTAGCAGTCGTGGCCAGGAGGGCCTTTGCACAACTATGGGTTGTGCACCAGTTATGCCCTTTCCTGGACCAATGGTCCCTACTCACAGTCACTCATGCCCTAGTCACTTCCCATCTTGATTATTGTAATGCATTTTACATGGGGCTGCCCTTTAAGAAAGCTCCAGTTGGTACAAAATGCAGTGGCCCACATGGTTTTGTGCAGACCCCAGTGTGCACATGTTTCACCTCTCCTGTAGGAGCTGCATTGATTGCCAATTTGCTTCCAGGTGCAATTCAAGATGTTGGTTGTCACCTTTAATGCCCTTCATGGCTTGGGACCAGGTTATCTGAGGGAACGTCTCTTGCCAATCACATCTATCCGACCCATTAGAGCAGGAATGCTGTGGGACTTATCCCTGAGGGAGATACACCTGGTGGGACCCAGAAGAAGGGCTTTCTCCATGGTGGCTCCCTCTCTCTGGACCATCATTCCCCCATTATGGACCCTCTCTAATACTCTTCTGGAAGGCACTGAAGACCCGGTTCTGCCAGCTGGGGAACCCAAAGTGGGATGAAGCCCATCAAAGGGCTTGTGTGATCTGCTGTCATCGGGGCGGGGGGTGGGAGTTGGGGGGTTGATTTTTTATTTGTTTTTTCCAGATTTTGTTCTATTGTACTTTATTAATTTATTTGATTCTTTTTGTTAGTTTTTATTGTTTTTTATTTTAAATATGGTTTGACATTCTGTAAGCCATCTTGAGTTGCCATGGGTGAATAGGCAGCAATATAAATTCAATCAATCAATAAATGGCAACATGAAACTGTCTCTTCCTGGTTATACCCACTAGAATTGGGAGGCAAAGAATGTTGTGGGTGCAGTCTCCTAAGGAGGTACATCTGGTATGACCCAGAAGAATGGCCTTCTCTGTATTAGCCCCCTCCCTTTAGAACATCATGTCCACAGAGATTAGATTGGCATCCCACTTCGACACTTTTGCAAAGCCCTAAAGATCTGGTTCTGCCAACTGGCCTAGGAAACCCAGAGTGGGATGGAGCCCATCAAGAGGCCTGTTTGATTGCTTGTTTAACCAGAGGGGGTGGGTTGTATATTGGGTTTTTTATTGTTTGTAAGCCTCTGAGAGAGAGTGGGCAGATGATAGATAGATAGATAGATAGATAGATAGATAGATAGATAGATAGATAGATAGATAGATAGATAGATAGATAGATAGATAGATAGATAGATAGATAGATAGATAGATAGATAGATAGGCAGGCAGGCAGGCAGGCAGGCAGGCAGGCAAGCAGACAGTCAGACGGACAATATTTTAAACATCATCTTGTCTAGCCTTCTCCAATCCAAACTCCAATTCTAAAAATTCCTGATAGCAGCAGGGATACAGCATAAATGTTATTGAAGTTCTCTAGAGGCTGAATAAAGTCTTTTTTAAAAAGTGCAGAGAAAGAGAAATACGAGCTAGTTGCTTTTTTCAATTTAATCTATATTCTTCTTAAACTCTCGTGGCTTCTCTTTTCTCTGTACAGAAGCTTCCTTCCTGCATTGTTTGACTAAGAACTTATACATAGACTGGACATAATACAGATTTAATTGCAGGAGCACACATCCACACAGCTGTAGCTGGATCAAGTCCAACATTGTTCGCTTTTTCAGACTTTCATCTGAACATATTAGAGCAATGGCTGATCACCGTACCTGTTCCACTTATTAATTCTAGTCCACAATATCACTCTATGTCTACTTCCCATCCATATGCAGATCAACCCTTCTGCCATATGCAATGATATATATATAAATCAATAAGCCAGAAAGGAGGTGAAACAGGAAGGTCAAAAGGAAACAAAATGAACTTCAAGTGCATCAATCAGTACTGCAGTTTCTCAAAACAAAAAGGCCTTTCAGCAATTTGGCCCAGGGAAACCCAACTAGGGAAGTAGCTGAACAAAAACAAGATTATCGTGATCTTAAAGAAGGAACAATATCTGTTTATCACATACTTCCAGCCACATTGTCCATTACAGTAATAAACAAAGAACATTAATAGATAATATCATTTATTAAGCTCAACCACAACATTAAAAATAGTCAAGCAGGATTGTAGCTTGCCTTTTTGTTTATTTGAAACATTTTTATCCTGCTCCTCAGCCAAAAAGACAATTCCTGCCCACAGACTTCAAATTTAGAAGACGGGATTCATAAGAAAGTTCTTTAAAGTTACAGGGCAATTGCATGAATTCAAAACAATTCCCATAATTCAGTTTCATAGCTCACATTTGTCTAAGGGTGTACAGCAGCTGATCTCTTAGAAAAAGGTTGAAAAACCAGTTAAAACAAAAGCCACAAAAAGGGGAGGAGCAGGGGGACATAGGCTTTTTTTAAAGTTAAAAGTCATGCAATCAAACCCTGTTCCCCTTTAATTGCATATCACACTGTACACACATCGAAACAGGTAGAGTTTCAATGATAGATATTGTAACCTCCCTAGTGATACTTCGGGGAGGAGGTTGACAAGGGTTTCTCTGGTACCCTTTCAGAAATGTAGAAAACATAATTTTGTAATGATGGTTGATAGGATTATAGGCATGAGACCCATATCTGAGGG
The DNA here is from genome assembly GCA_023653725.1 of Bungarus multicinctus. Classification (NCBI taxonomy): domain Eukaryota; kingdom Metazoa; phylum Chordata; class Lepidosauria; order Squamata; family Elapidae; genus Bungarus; species Bungarus multicinctus. The sequence goes on along the minus strand of CM042836.1, from coordinate 63,660,733 downwards.
AACCTGTCCTATAAGTTTCTGCCAAAAAAGCCAGTTTGGTATAGTGGTTAAAGTGCTGGCCTAGAAACTGAGAGACTATGAGTTCTAGTTCCACCATGGATATGAAAAATGAACTGGGTGATTTTGGAACAGTCACTCTCTTTCTCTCAGCCCAACTCACCTCACAGGTATGTTGTAGTGAAAATAGGAGTTGATTTGTACGTTTACCACCTTGACTTGCATATAAAAGAAAAGATGGGGGGAAATCTAAAAATAGAAGGTTAAGACTAAGGTAACTCAGGTTCATAAAGAGAAAAATAAAATTTTTTTAAAAGATAGACTGGAGCTAAAGAAATTAAAAAGTAAAAATGTGTATTAAATGTCTCAGTCATCTAGATCATGGTTGTCCCAAAGGTGCTTTTTCAAGAGGCAACTGGACTTTCTGTTTTTTCTTTGAAGATGTCTTGCTTCAAACAATGGAAGGATCATCTATAGCAGGGCTGTCAAACATTGGCCCATGGGCTGGCTACATCTGGTTTAATGAAGGAGAAAAAAATGCAGTTACATCATGTGATGCCATCGTGACGACGTGAGTTTGATACCCCTGATTTATAGACATCATCTATCTCCAGTCTACAACACAAGCCTTTCAACAGTTCCTAGAAGGCTCCATACCCATTTGCACTACTCAGGTGATCCTGATGACACAGATAAACGTTCAGGTGGCCTCAATGACTCTCTAAAAGAATGAAAATGACCAACTGCCTGCAAGGAATATAAACCCTTCCATCTCCCGCCCATCCAGTCAGAGCTGAAGAAGCTTCTTGGATGAGAAGCAAAATGTCTTCAAAGAAAAACCAGAAAGTCCAGTTGCCTCCTGAACCTTTGGAACAGGAGAGATTTAAATCTAAAAAGGTATTTTTGCTGCATTACCATGGATAATTAGGCAATTAACAAGCATAGTGTATCGTAGAATGATGAGCAATATTTTTTAAAAAAGGAAAAAAATGTAAAAAGGAAAACTTAATTTGTACTAATCGAACAGGCCCCAGAACTGCTGATTTACAGGGTAACAGGAATAGCCTATTAGTAATGAACAATTGGCACATATACATTACTGGGTGGCTGCAAAATAATGTGTATTAATCCCCTTTATTGATGTTATTAAATATTAAGCACAAATCCATTTCAACTGCTACCTAAAATAGTTCTTTTATTTTACTATAAAGCTATATGTAGCCAGGAGAAATGATTGCAACTCTCTAAATTTCTTAATAAGCAAGTTTCCAATATGCCATAGTACTACAGCAGCCTTCCCCAAACTTTTGCCTTCCAGACGTGTTGGATTTCAACTTTCTTCATTCAATATGGTAATTATCCCTACACACAAAATATAGAATCCCCAACATACAAGATATGAAAGATAGAATTGTTGTCCCCGTGGGAGATTAACTGGGGGCATGAAGTAAGGAAGAGACTTTGTGACTTCAACCATGGTGTTCCCTTATTTTATTATTTTATTTTATTATCTCCTGGCGAAAGTCAGGTAGACCAGCATTTTTCAACCTCAGCAACTTTAAGTTGTGAGAATTCAGAATTCTCCTGCCAGATATTTTTTCTACCAAACTCTGAATGGTTCTTAGCCATTAGGATTCACAGGTGGAAGGAAGAAATGCAAAACTGTGAGCCTATTGTTTGCAAGGAGCCAGTTTTGCCTAGTGGTTAAGACACCAAGCTAAAAAAATGAGAGACTATGAGCCACAGCCATGAAAAGCTGGCTGGGTAGTCACTATGGTCAGTGGTGGGATTCAACCAGTGTAACAAACGGATCAGTGAGTGCGCGCTTCACGGGAACTGATCCGAACCAGCAAAATCCCACCCTTGACTATGGCTCATGGTCTCCCATTAGGCTAGTCAGTCTCTTTCACCCCAACTCACTTCACAGTGTTACTGTTGAGATAAAAATAGAGAAGGAAGAAATATTAGGTATATTCACTGCCTTGAGTTATTTACAAAAAATAATAAAGAAGATATAATAATAGGTAAATAAAATGGGTTTCTTCATAGTAACAACTTTTCTAGTTTCTATAACAAAAGCTATATTATCAGGAATTGTGACCTTAAATTCAGGTACCTGTTTGGAAAAAACCTGCATAATATTACCTGATTTCATTACAAATGCTTACACAGGGCTTCTTGGGAAAATACTGTAATGTAAGCAAAATGACCACCTCAGTGGATAGCACACATGCTGGCATATTTTAAATTCCCAATGGACTGCTTTTATAGCTTCATCTGGAGAACACATCTCAAAAAAGATTCACTAACCACATAATGCAACCTTACATTTTGTTTTCCTTTAACATGTCATTTTAATGGCAATCACTCAAGCAACAGCATGGATGGCTGCTTTGTAAAGCAGAACTGCATTTGATGGTGGCTATAATGCTGAAAGGGTTTTATTTAAAAAAAAAAAGGTGGAGAGAAGAAAAATATGTATGCTGAAGTTTGTCTCATAAGATATTTTGTTTCGTAGCATGTAAAATCAGTAACGATAAAAAGGGATGGGCACTTAACCTCAAGTAGTACTCTTTGCACTTCAAACAGATTGCTTCTTTAAAATGTGGTTGTATAATCTCTGTATTTAATTTTCCCACCCCCTTCTGAACATCTCTGCTGGCACAATATTTATTTTAGAAGAAACTGTCCATTAACTTTCAGAACATCTCTAGGAAGCTAATCCCTAAAAGAAGATGAATTTATGGATATATAACAAATCTACCCCTTTGATCTACTATTCAACATAGAAATATGTCATAGCCTTTCAGAATATTTCTAAGAATGTAGCCTTGCAAATATTTACAAAGTATTTACAACTTAGGAGATGTAATTCATGTATGTTTGAACAAATCTGGCTCTATATGCATGTGTATTAGTTTGAGCAACTACTAATACAAAAATCCAAAGCTAAAAAAGAAACATCTTTTGGCTGCTGCTGCTGCTGCTGATGCTTCAACATAGCACGCAACTGGATCCAACAAAATTAAAAATAAGGCTTTTGGATGCATAGACTAGACATTAAGTTCATTGAAATTTTAAAAAATGAAATAAAATTAATACGTTGAAACTTAATTCTATAAAATAAGATCATTTGAAAATTTGCTACACACATTCAGAATTAATCTACTGCTTTCCCACACAGTTGTATGTGTTCAATAACACAATAATTTTTGGAGCTGAAGGCTACCAACCATATATGAAATACCCATTCTCTTTACCATGTACAAGAAAGTCGGCTACCTCAGCCACTTCCAGAAAAGTGTTATCATTTTAAACAAAAAGGACCAAAATCTGAACATGATTGATACCATGTTTTCAGCAGCCTCTGATTAAAATAGAATTTCCTCTCAAAGCTAGAGGAAGTCCTGGAAAATGAAACAATTACAATTTTTCTTCAGAATATTGTACATTTGAGTAGAAATGGGTGACCACTCAGCTTTTTTAATTCACATCTCAGACTGTGTAAGACAAAACAGCATTGTAGTAAGCAATTCTTGCTATCTTAATAGAATTTGGAACCTTTTTCTTTTACAACATTTATTTCAAGTTGCTTTAATGGTAGATAAGAAAGAGCTTGGGAAACAGGGACAAGAGAAGCTGCCTAGGCCAGGGGTCTCCAACCTTGGCAACTTTAAGACTTGTGGACTTCAACTCCCGGAATTCTGGGAATTGCAGTCCACAAAACTTAAAGTTGCCAAGGTTGGAGACCCCTGGCCTAGGTAAGAGACAGCACTCACTTCAGCTGCATAGCGGGAGGAGCAAAAGGCTCAGAAAGGACTTCCCTAAACTCTCGGGCGGTAAAGATAACAACAGGAGAATTGTACTTTCAGACTTGCAAGATTCTGTTAATGTAGCCTTATGATAAAGTAGAATTAGTTTACCTGGTCGTGTTTCTTGTTTGGTCTACCTGGTAAGGTTGACAGATACTGGCTGGAATTGCTTTAATTGTAGGACTGCCATCTTGTGGCTTGCGTGAGAAATGAAAGTTATAATAACACAAACGTTATTATAAGGTAAACTTTTGTGTACATCTCTCTCTTGTGGTCTGTAGTCCATAAAAGGTTCAGCAAATTAGGCTGTTTGTGGAATTACACTACTAAAAAAATCCACATTTCTTAGCATTTATTTTCTGTTTGGGAAAATCAGAATTTCCCTGTAACTCTGCACAGAGTTTCTTTTAAACGGATGTTTTAATCTAACCTAGATAGTTCTAGAAATTTCAAACCCCACATGGCTGGATGAGATCAAGAAGCGTAAAGTGTATAGACTTTAATAAGACATCTTAAATGTTACTCTAGGGTAAACACAGAATCTTGAAAACTGTTACAATAATTTCCAAATCTGGTTTATAAATAGTTCATTAAAACAAATCCATTATAACAATACTGGATTTAATTTTATTTTTAAACTACTCAGTCTCCAGAAAGTGGCATATAAATAATAAATCAGAAAATACCATGTGAACATGGAACATGGAGAATCCTCCATTTAGTTCTTGTGCATATTCTGCTTCAAGAAACAGGACTGAAAATATTACTTACTATTTAACGCACTGTAGTAATCATATCCTATCCATTGGTGCCCTGAAATATACAAATCTGTCAGTTCTTTCAAAAAAATGAATGAGGAGGCTCTTGTTAGCAAATGAGGAACATCTTATGCATATCAAGTACCCCAGGAGGCATATGAGGGAACGCAAAAGGACTGGGATTTGGAAGCTATAAAATTGGGAGAGATAGACAATGAGATATGAGACAATGAGACCTTATCTGTCAGTGGGCGAAAAACTCTGAAAAGAAGAACCTTGCTATTTAATTAGCATGTTCTGACATCTGAGCCCTACCAAGTGAGAGCTTGGTACGGCAGAACTGAGGAACTATATTCACTGCCTAATTAAGACTGGGTCATTAGAGATTTACCAGATTTTCTGAAATTGTGATATTATTTAAAGAGTAATTTTAAGCTAGTAGAACTTATTTCACTCCCCTTTTGTGCTGTCCCAATAATGGAAGTTCAACCTTCAAAAGAAAAGCAGCTTATCCCATCTTTCTTATGATCATGGGTGCTGTCATTTTTAAAATGCCTGCTTATACATGTGGGAAAAATTCAACTATTAAGTATCACAGCTTTCACATAAACTGTTATGTAAAAACATATGGATTTCACTTGCTGTTTTCTCCCATTTCTTGAGGGTTGGAATGTAGTTTTTGTAACCTAACTAAGCACTGACTTTAATGTCACTGCTAATAGACTAGTGAGTTATGTAGCATTCCCTAATGATGCCTTTGACTATGAAGCATATTTACAGGAATCAGAGTTGAAGAAGGAACAAAAATCTTTATCAAACAGATACTGCCACAGACATTTTAACTGTACAATTTGAGCAGAAGTAGCTTTCTGATGACCATATCACAGATCTGAGCCATTACTAGGAGAAATTTAAGTGATTCATAATGTTCTAGCAAATAATTAGTTGTTTTTTATCTAAAATCTCTAAGTGCTGATATACTACCATTCCTTTTAATTTTGGCAAAAGCTTCAAAAGAGTTGGGGAAAATGCTACAAATATTTGAAGTGAAAGAACAAACACTGAAATATCAAAACAAGCTGGTTAAATACAAGTACGTTTGACTTCTGAGCTTGGAACATCATTTTATAATACATGTTGATATAAAACAGTGTGTGTGTATGTCTATGTGTGTATGTGTATTTGAGAGGAAAGGCATTTAATATGCTAACATATTATCTCTACTATATTGTGGTCACTATATCATCAGAGCCTTTGAATTAGGTGCTTTATAAATAAATATATAAATAAAAGTATGTTCCTCAAATGGAAGCCAGTAAATAAATAATTTAAAAGTTAATTTTGTCAGAAACTAAAATCATGTTTAGTTTATTGAAGGTTTCTAATTTCTGATGGGGTAGTTCTGTTAGCCCATTGAAAATTCCAAACTGAAAATTTTGAAATTGCTTAAAGAAATTTATTAAAGTTTAACAAAGTTATTATAATGTAAGCTTGTATGTACAGCTCACAAAGTGGTCTCCAGGCCACAAAAGGTTCAGCAGATTAAAGACACCACAAGGTTGTTTGTGGATCTTCAGTACTAAAAATCCACATTTCCCTAGCATTTACTCTCTGTTTGTGAAAATCAGAAGTTTCCTATAGCTCTGCACAGTTTCACCATTTTTTTGAAATTTGGGCATTAGAAATATATACAGCTTATACCCCTCTGGATTGAAGGACTGCTGTCATATTCTAAGCACTTAAAAAAAAACACAAATCCATCAGTAGCCAAAATTTTTATAGCATCAGGCAAATATTGGCAATAGCAGCAGTCAATGGTTTGGAAGCATAGAAGGAACAAACACATGAATTTAATACCTACCTCACTTCCTCCTTTTCTCAACAGATGCCAGTTCTTTGACCAATATCTGATCGGGGTCAACTAAATGTAATTCCAGGATGCTGGATGTGATTTTTTTTTTCCCACAGCAGTGACCATAAGTCATACATTCTTAGCTGGATGGCAGAAAAGATATATACAATACAGTAACAGCCTACTATGTGATCTACTCTGGAAAGTGAGTCCACAGAGATAAATTTAAGCATAATAGCTTTTTGTGGGGAGAAAGGATTTCATTCAACTATACATGCTGGCATAAACTTTATGCATCTGCACGTATGTGCTTTCCAGTATTATCTTTGAATATTGCTGCTCTTGTGAATTTGGTAATACATTTTTCATCACATGTGAATATATTGCCAAGTAGCAAACTTGTCATGCAGTTGTATTTAAATAGGACAGTTCTGCAAGCATCAGTACCCAAGGAATGACTAATGAGTTCCATCTAAATATTTTGCGTACTACAGAACAAAACTGCCCATTGTTCTTACTGACATGAGAATAAACCAGATTTTTCTCCAGCATTCCAAAACATTTGCATTCATTGTGAAAAGCCACAGAACAACAAATTGGGCAACGCAGAAAGTGGGACCCCATGAAAAATCCATGTGAGAGCAGAGACCACTGTTCTCCTCTAACACAGCTATCCGGACACAGTGAGCCAACAAATGTTAGACATAGATGAAAAAAAAAAAAAGTTGAATATTTGGCAAAATGTGCAATAAAAGGCTGACTTTTTAAACTTATTTATTTAATTAAGACCATTTCTTTATCAACTGCAATCTCACATTTGGGTGGTTTGCAATGAATGAAACCTTACAACATAAAGTGGTCATAATAAACAACAGTTAACAAATGATGACTGCACTTCTCTCTCTTATTAAGCCTGTAAATTCATCAAATTACTTACTTAGAAAGTAAAGTTTTTGGAAGCTTCTTGAAGACCAAGAAAAAAGAGGTCTGACCTATGTCAGGGATAATAAGGGTTTCTGAAGTAGATATCTGCTCTCGTGCCTATGCCCCCTCTAAGCAGAACCCCATTAATAACCTTACAGGTTGACAGACTCATTGAGGTTAAGAGGAGCAAACTTTAAAAACAAAATTAACTTTATCAGGCTGAACAGTTTGGACATACTTACCCACTTGGGCAAGCAGAATAACAGAGAAGTTGTGAGAAGTTGTGACAATCATGCAGGTTAAGAGATGAAACCCCTTGCCTTCTGGCATTCTGCCCACTGTCCAGGGCCTCTGGAATGTAAGGAGGATTATGAGCAGGAAACTACACAAACTACTTCCTTGTCTTCTTACCGCTTGCAATGCCAAAAATGTATATCGGTTGCAGACAACATTTGGGAGGGAACTCATTCTATTCCTGATCATCCCTTTGGGCCATCCAGCCCAGATGCCTTTTAGAAGCTAATGTAATGGCACTAGAGATGCCGGTGAAGTACATTCAGATTTGCGGTATTCTTTTGAACATGTGGACTTTCTTTAAACCCATGGAAGAACCAGGCTGAAACCAAACTTACCTAACAATAGTGTATAGACGGGAAATTGAAGAAGGAAATACTACATTTATAGCTTTAAATTCCTGGAGGGGCAAAATAAAAACAAAATATTCCATTCAATCTTCATTATTGATGATTCCTTGAGGATGTTCATACAGCTTTCAACTTACCAGTCTTACCCTCCAGCCTTATGCTCACCTGGTAGTCTCCATTCATGTTTAACAGATTTTCCCTGCCTGCTAGGTGGTTGCAGATACTTCAGTATATAAACCTTGAAGGGAAATGAAAGTAAGTAAACCAAATTGAAAGCTCTATAGTAGAGAAATAGTAGTAACCTTATAGACAAGGCCAAATGACAGAAAGAGGGAAAAGAAGGAGTAGAGGGATTGAATAGATAAGAACAAAACCTTGCTGCATGTGGTTGTGTGGGGAAATTCATATGTACCTTTGAGTCATTGTTGTCTCCTGCTGACCACCTGGACAAGTCTCTAAAGTTTTCCTGACAAGATTTCAGAAGTAGTTTGCCCTTGCCTTATTCCAGTGAATGAGAAAGCGTGAGTGGCCCAAGATCACCCAATTAGCTTTGTATCTAAGGTGAAACTAGAATTCATAATCTCCTAGTTTCTAGCTTGGTGCTTTAACCACTCCACCAAACTTCTCTTTTATATTAGGAACTTCTCTCCATTTTGCTATGACTGGGAACCCCATTTCTGCTTAGCCATTTTTTTTTCTTTTAAATAATGGTACACAAGCATGTCTTGAAAGGATAAAAAATGTTCCTCAAACATAGCTCACTTTTCATGCTTGAACTCTGCTAATATAAATAATCACATTCTCACAGGAAATCATAGTATGCATCCAGCACATTGCCTCATATTGCCAGCAATGTGAGTATAAAAAACAACTCATGTTTTTTTTTTTAAAAAAAGATTTATTTTAGCAATATTAAGAAGAAAATATAGGATTTCGCTTTGTTATTGATCTGTTATGTCACTCCACAGGTATCTGGAGGTATATTATGACAGGAAGAATAGTTGTGACATTTAAGTATCAAGCTCTTCTAGGAATTCACACTGCTTCTTCTCCCAAGCCAGTAATCAAGCAAGAAAATGAACCAAATGCTGCTTCACTGAGTAAATCAAAACTCCCTGGTGTTTGTAGGATGCCAATACACCAGAAGCTTTAAGCAAAATTGAATTGTACATTTTTCTTATGCCAAATCTTTATAATGGAGGGGGGAAAGGGGCAAATTTTGGGATAGTTGACTCCATTGCATTTCATTTTTTAAAACTTTAATAGTAAAACATATATTATTAAATATTTAAAGTATTTAAAACTCTAATATAAAAATATTCAAATTCACATTTTCCCATCTTGGCATAGCTAGGAATATAGTTAGTTTGGTATAATCTTTTTAATGAATCAGTTTAGTTAGCAATTTTGGGACTAATATATGGATAAGAACACAATTATGCTTGGGATTATACAGTATTAAGAAAATCAATAGCTACAATATTGTACATTTTAAAAACTGCATAGGAAATTAATACAAATGTTCATGCATTTTTGTTCTTAAATGGTAACAAGGTGAAGAAATTAAATGCAGTGCACACACAATGATTTTGATCATCCCATTACTCGGATAAAATAACTGTGGCTCCTGGCATGGAGCTTATCAGTCAAAGCCAGTGTTGGCCCTTTGAAAAATACATTTAAAGCAAATGAGGAAAACAAGGAAAGTGTGTATTTCTTCTTCATGATTTCAGACCGTTCCTAATAAAATAGAACATCCATTCATCTCTTTATATCTTGGCCTGGATTCTTTTATTGTTATATTATAATAATATCTAAAACTCAATTCCAGCAAAATAATTTAGAACTTGCTTATGTTTAGCTTTTTTAGTAAGTCACTTGAATACACAAGTATGCCACATGGGTGAGGGGACTTCACAGCATTTGCTTCTTTGAATTAAAATGGTTCCTGCTTGTGAAATGTCTTGAGTTTGAATAGCCCAAGAGCCGTAATCCCACAATGTTCATGGGCAAGTAGTGTCCATCCACTAGTACAATACAACATACAAATACAATACAATAAATAAGGCAAAAATCAGCACCTGAACGTTTCATGGATCTTTGCAGCTCTAGAGAAATAGCTTGCCACAACCATTTTCTGAGATTTCTTATATTTTTAGCTCTGGTTGTACAGTTCTGAACTTTCCTAGGGATCTCCCATCCAAGCACCATTCAGGTTTGAACATTTCTTTTTTTTTCCTTTTGGCTTGGGCACCAGCATTTGCTTTCTATGAAATGGATTCTCTGGTATGAACTATGAGAACAAATAAGCGCCTTGCACTGTGCTTATCTCTTGGCCAAGAGATTATCTAATTTGCTTCCCTTGCCTTTTGTGATACAAATGAGAAAGCAGAAAAAGGAAGGTTGAACCGAGTGATACTTCAAAGGTGTTTCTGTAGGTGCTTTCTCTCCTCCTGCCCTCACATTTGGAGAAAATAGTCTTTTGTAACTACAAATAGACTTCCCTTCGCAGCTATTCAAATTTACAATGGCTGCAAAACAGATGGTTTACAATCTGTAATGCACTCCCTGCCATGTAAATGGTTGCAGCAATATCCCCACACACATAGAGAGTCACATGGCAAGTCAGATAGGTTAACTTTACATCTCTTTGCGATGTTCTGTGGTCACATAATTTACAATGTTTTTTGCTGATTTCCTTAACAAGGCATATGCTCATGTGACAGGAATGAGACCATTTACCAGTTTCTGGCAAAAAAAAAAAAAAGCCCAAATGACTGGATTCACTTAATGACTGTGGTATTTGCGATCACATATCACGATCTGCAATGTTGTTTGCCTGTTTCTAGCAAAAATACCTGTGTTCATTGAATGACTATAGAGTTCACTTAACAACTGCCCTGAAAATGGTCAGAAAATTATTCTGGTTCACATGGGTGCCTCAATTTACAACCACAATGCCTTACAACTGTAATTCCAGACTCAATTAAGGTTATAGGTTGAAGAGTATCTGTAACTGCAAAACCGCAGGACCTATTTTGTGACCTATTTTATTTTCTACTTGCAGCATTCTTAAAACTTCAAATGTGTTTGCTAGTCAAAAAAAAAAAAAGGAGGGGGGTTATTTGGATAGTATGAAAACCATGATTGGTAGGAAACATTTTTAAACACGTGTAGTTCTGTACACTTTATTTCATTCACTTTATTTTGTTTGTTTATTAAATTAATATTCCACCATTCCTGCAGTTTAGGGAATTACACAGTGTTTCCTTCTCTGTTTTTTCATGGCCACAGAACTGAGGTTATTTAAAACAAACATCTCTGACCCAGTTGATCCAGTGAGCTTCCATTGCTGTGTGTGGGCTTGAACCTGATTCTCTCCCATTCTAATCCTACAGTAGGCTGGTTCTTTAGAAAGGTAAAAGTAAAAGTTCCCTTTCAGTCATGTCTGACTCCAAGACATGGTGCTCATCTCCATTTCTTGGCCAAGGGAGCCAGCATTGTCCAAAGACAATTTAGATTGATTTTATTCACCTTTAAAACGACACTATAGAGCATTGCACACCAGAACAAGTAGACACAAGGAAAGTTTTTTTTCCCAAATGCCATCACTCTGCTAAACAAATAATTCCCTCAATACTGTCCAACTATTTACAAAGTCTGCACTACTATTACTATTAACCTCATCACTCCTTTTCACCCATCCCCTCCCATTTGTGATTGTATGACTATAACCTTGTTGCTTGTATCCTAACTATTTTTATTGACTGTTTCCTGGTATGATTTGATTGCTTATTGTACCCTATGACTATCATTAAGTGTTGTACCTTATGATTCTTGACTCTTGATGAATGTATCTTTTCTTTTATATACACTGAGAGCATTTGCACCAAGACAAATTCCTTGTGTGTCCAATCACACTTGGCCAACAAAGAATTCTATTCTATTCTATTCATATTTTACTCCCATTAAACTCTGCTGAAGGCTGTTGCCACTGAGTTTTGGCACTTGGTGTGGCTGATCTTCACTCAGAAATCCTTTTTTAAAAAACAACAACTTTTGAATAGCAATAGTCTACTAATGACTAAATGGTGCTGCTGAACCCATAATAGCATGAAATATCCATTAGAAGGAAAGACTGTCCTTATGTTTAAGGAAAGACTGTCATTAAAGTGTCCTATCGCTCTTTAAGCTGAGGAAAATCCAAATACAGGTATCTCTTGAATTACGACCATAATTGAGCGCAATATTTCTGTTGCTATGTGAGACATTTGTTAAGTGAGTTTTGCCTGATTTCACAATATTTCTTGCCACATTTATTAATTGAATCATTGCGTTTGTTAAGTTAGTAACCTGATTATTAAGTGTATCTGGCTTCCCCATTGATTTTGCTTGTCACAAAAGGGGATACGACTGCAGCAGTCGTAAGTATGAGTTAATGGCCAAACATCTGAATTTTGATGACATGACCATGGGGAAGTCATAAGTGTAAAAAATGATCATAAGTCACTTTTTTCAATACCGTTGTAACTTTGAGCGGTCACTAAATGAACTGTTGTAAGTCAAGGATTACCTGTAGGAAAAAATGATTTAAATATTTATATATGTATTTGATTTTATATGGAGACCCATCTCACTGTGTCAACATTGGGGAACTAACCACTTTTAAAATTGTAGTACAAATAACATACGGCAAAACATAATACGTATTACAACAATCTTATGAAAGATAAATTAGATTTTTTTTCCGCCTGAATATTATTGCCAAAAATCCCAGAGTTTCAAAGCATGTGTTACATCTGGTCTGGTGGGAAATAGGGGATTGGGATGGGTTGAGGAGAAGCATGATGGCTATCATTGGTTTCCAGCAAGACAAAAGAGAAATAGAGTTGAGCAAAATGGCTGCGGCTTCTCAGAAGTGGCTTCAGATTATTTGAAATCAATAAGTACAGTAATCCGGGACATTTTAGCAATTTTTAGATTCCTAGCTCAATGAGGTGTTTTGAATAAAAAAACAAACCAAACTAAATAAATATGTCTCAGAAATATTTGACATATGCTAACCCTAGCTTTTAGAAACAGTGTTAAATAATTTGTATTTCCGGGTGGAAGCTGCCTTTTGTTAACTGACTGAAAACCCTGCCATTGTTTGGGTTAGGGGCATTTATAAAGAAGTCAAAAAAAGTCAATGGTGGCAATGGGCCTTGGTGGTGCAGGCTGTTAATCATCTAGTACTTAGTGCAAGCTGCCTGCAATAAGTGCAGGCTCGAATCCCACCAGGCTCAGTGATAGGTAAATTAAGGACCCAAGATTGTTGGGGGCAATAAGCTGACTTTGTAAAAATGCCACTTGGAGGGCCCAAAAGCCCTAGTAATAATAAGCAGGCATATACAATGGAATGAAGGCTATTGCTGAGCACTTAGCATGGTGCTCCATAGACTGTAAACCGCCCTGAGTCTCCAGAGAAGGGCGGCGTATAAATGCAAATAAAATAAAATAAAAAAAATAAAAATGGTGACATTTAGCCACACTTTTTTTTAAGAGGTAGGGCTTGGACACGGCAGCCAACTTGACTTTTTTGTCTCTCTGGGCACTACTGTACCTGCCTTTGTCCTTGAAAAAGAAGGAAACAGCTGCTGCTCTGGGTAACTAGCACTTTAGCTGCTTCTTGTCAGGTCACCAACCAGTTTAAATGTATAGCAGCCCTACAGGGTTTTTTTCTTGGGCTCCTGGTCCCTGGAGTTGACTCCACCAAGTTTAATATTATTGCTTGGCCTGATCATTAAAACCCATTAATCTCAACATTCAGCCAAGCAAGTTTTTCAGCTTGATTAATAAGGAAGAGGTGATTAGAGAGTACTGTTAGCATTCATTAAAAGATCAACTTATCATTTGGAATCATGTACACCCAATGGTCTATTCAATCCCTACTCCCCCACCCTGTCCACTCTGGTTGATATTTTTTTCCCATGCTTTTGATCTTGTTCTTGGGGAAATTCCTTTTAGTGTTGTTTATCAGTCCTTTGTGCCTCTTGAAGTCCAACTCCCCTGTGTGCTGGCTGGGAAAGAAATCTTATTTGATTCAGTGGAACTGATTATGTAGACCTGTAGTGCAGAAGTTAATTTGATTAATTTAGGTGGGGTGTCCCCTACCATACATGTATAGGATATATAAGATGCTAGTGAGCTCTTTCGTAAGCTTTCACTGGATTAAAGCCCCCATGATATGAAGCCAACATTGTTCTAAAACAAAACAGAAAGCTGTGCTGGGTGTGCAGAGCTGCTTTAAATTTTAGTCTTTAGTTCCACAATGTGTGCTGTTTGGATGCAACAGAGCTTTCCACCAAATAATTGGGGCTTTTACACTTTAATCAAAACCATTCAACTAGAAGGTTTTCCAATCAATGCATTGTATTTTCTATAATTGGCAAAACAATCCCACATTCCACAATGGAAATGGTGGTTAGTTTAGAATAGGTCCAGGGCTATTCTTGTTGAACTGAACTGAAATTTATAGAGATTTGGGTTTAGTAATCCACAAGACTGTATTTTCAAAATAACAAGATTAATTGGCACCACTAACTTTCCCAGTTCTAAGATTCTTAAATTTTTCTACACTTTAAGGAAGCTCTTTGTGTTTTTAGCACAGAACTGTCAGGAAAGTAAGTGATGATTTGGAAAAAGCAACAAATACGGGCCACATGCAGTGGTGGTATTCAAATAATTTAACAACCAGTTCTCTGCCTTAAGGAGTTCTTCCAAAAACCAGTTTGCCAAACTGCTCAGAAAGTTAACAACCAATTCTCCCAAAGTGGTGCAAACTGGCTGAATCTCACCACTGGCCACATGGCATAACAAAGCATCTATTTGGGACAGTTAAGTAAGATGGAAAGACTAGGAAACACCTGCTTCTCTAGACGCACTATCCAGAACAGCTGTTTCATTTTGGGTACAGTATGTAATTTTTCAGAGTGGCTTGATTGTAAAAATTACCTGAGTCTTCAGAAAGACTCATGATGAAGTGACTGTGGGATTTCCTTGCACTGAAACTCTGAAAACTTCTGAATCTGCTATTTCGTGAACCAAAGTCTTCTGCTGAAAGCAGAGATGCAGATATTTTTTTGTATCTTTAGCAGACAGTCCTTCTCCTGATCATCAAGGACCATTCTTGAATACGATTTAGAGAATGCCCTAAACTAAGTAGTTTCTGAATATATAAACAAATAGTTATGCAAAAGGCCTGGGGACGTGGTGAATTAATGAGGTACCTTTATTATTACCACTATTCTTTCATCTATTATTCTTGTGTTATCTATTTTTATGGCTTTAATGTTTTTAATAATAGTTTTAGGTATTTTAGATAATGGTTTTAGATATTTTTAGTTTTGTTGTACATGGTCCAGAGTTACTTGGCTGTGAAATGAGTGGCTATATAAATTAGTTAAATAAACACACACACATATTGTAACTATTTCCTGACTAGTGGTTATACCTCTTCATAGCATCACTGTGCCACCATTAAATTGATTAAAACCCTGTCCTTATTACTAGTCCTTTGGCCCAGCAATGGTTGGATAACTCACAGGAGGTTTTAAGTTGGTTGACCCAATTACCCCTTTTCCCAGTCTCAAAATCATTATCCCCCACAAAACAAAGAAACTCTTGTTTTACACAAGGGTTTTAGCAGTGGTAGCTCCCAATTGAATCCTCAACTCACAAACAAGCAAGTACAAATTGTTCTATTATCCCCTGGATAGTCCCAAAGACATTTTTCTAAAAGACACTGGATTTTCTTGGATTTTTTTTTTAAATATTTCACTTCTCATCCAAGAAGCTTCTTTAGTTAGAACTTGTTGGATGAGAAACAAAATGTTTTTTCAAATAAAGAAAACAGGAAAAAAAACTAGTTGTCTTTTGGAAAAACACTTTTGGGACAACCATCACCTGGATGATTGAGAATCTCTGCAGACATTTACCCCCCAGGATATGTCCAAATTGCTCTTTTGGAGTAATTACTCCTAGGAGATGCTATAAATTACTACTGGGAAATCACCTTTAATCAGACCCCTTCCAAAAGTGAAAGAGTGAAGGATACACCAGTTATTGTTGGTTTAACCAACATTATCATAGAAAGTGGTGCCTGGATTTCTTGACATGGCTAACAAGAGCTCATTCAGTCATTGCCTAAACATTTTTCTATAATACTGGCTGGTGCAAATGTTGGCTGTAAATCATGAATAAACCAGCTCTTTCAGTGGAAAGTGTTTATTGATCCTGCTTTAAGAAAAGGCACCTTGTCAGCACAACATCTTATATCTCAAAGTATAGCCAGGCATTTGGCATTTTTGACAATGGAAAGTCTTGTGCCCATTAATCTTTGCCTTCTAGGGTTGACATTGTGCTTTTTTATTAATATACCCACAAATTCCAATTTATTATAACTCAATAGCCAATTAATTTAGTAAACAATGAAATACTATATTTGTTTATTCAATAGACCTTTATTTAAATTAAAGTTGGCTCGAAATCATTGTTAAAACTACTGTCTCAAATCCAGGGTAATTATAATCTTATTAAAAAGTCTAGGCAATAGTCCAGCTAAGATTTTCACATTTAAGCTCCAGCTTTTTTTTCAAGATCTAGCATTATATTTTCAGGTGACAGTTGGCCATAAATCCAAATTACTTCTGCGATTTATTTTTCTCACTTCTAATCTGTCTGTGAAACGATAAAATAAAATAAATGCCATTTCCCAGGAAAATAAATATGAGATAATGTGTAACCAAAGCATTAAATTGTAAGTGTGGAGAAAAGAAAATGTTAGTTTGAATAGTATGAAAATGAAAAACAGATTATGCATACATAGATTCTAATATTTTGAAAACATAAAAATATAAGAACTTGGATGACAAAACACTATTAGAAAGGAGGAGTCATTTAGACGTTCAATTGTTTTTCTGTTTTTAGAAGACTGGAATGAAATAACATTGAGTGAATAACCTTGACCTAAGACAGCAAGTTTTTTATTCTCTCACTTTCTCTGTGGAAAAGCGTGATAACTTTATGAACTATTCATAACCAGCAATATTTGAAATACTTTGAGAGACTCAGTGGAAATAGAAAGGTAACTAGTAAAAATGCCTAAACTATTTTAGCATTCATTGTCTCAATCAACCTTTTTCTCATTTGACACCCTTCAGATAGTCATCTGTTTCTTTGTTTATTTAATTTGTATTCTACATCTCAATCCATACAACAATCCAATGGCCTTGCAACAATTAAAAATTCAAAGAATGTAAAAATAATAAAAGCAATGCTATTCAAAGCAGAGATAAAATTAAAAGCACATAATGCAGACATTCATTATGTTATCCCTTTCCAGGGTAAACAACATATTACAGAAAGGGAATATGAATTAGTAAAGCCAAAAAAATTAAAGGTAGGAAATAACAAATGGGAACTTACCTAAATCTAGTTCATTCTAATGTATCTATTCACATTTTTTATTTATGCAATATGTCCTTCATTGTATTATAGCCATATATCATTTCATGTATTGTTGTTTCTTCTTTAAATGTTTTATCTTCTTTTTTTGCTAAGATTCACTCCTGACACAATCAAAAAGTGATCTGTCCTACATTCAAAACTTTTTATCATTCTTCTATCCTTCATTAATTTTCTCAAACTTTCATCATAAAACAAGTCATGCTTTAGTTATTCCTTGCCCATACTTACATCTGAATAAATTTATGCTTAAACTACATATTGAAAGCAAGATTTTTTTTCTAAATGGTTACAGTACTCTCTATACCAGAGGTGTCAACTCATGTCATCATGTTGTTTTCCCTTTGCTAAACCGGGTGTGGGCATGGTCAGCACGTGACACATCTGGCCTGCGGGCCAGGAGTTTGACAGCCCTGTTCTAGACTTTGGATCTATGAATAGTACTCTTTTCCTCTCATCTGTTTACATCACCTAACAGAAATATGTGTCCCTGTACATCTGTTTAGAATCTCAAAATGCATACCTGGTTTTCCCAGTGGAGGATAACATGCAGCAATTCCCAATCTGTGTTTTGTTTTGATATTCATGTAAAACAATTTAGAAGCACCATTTCTGTTTCTCTAACAGATTTTAGCTCTTTCACTGTTAAATCTCCAGTTTTGCTTTCCTGCATGTTCTTATCAATTTGACTCCATCAGATCAAATCATTTTCATTTAGTTTATTATATCAGTTTTCTCTTAATTTCACAAGCATCTATTTTTCTTTTATTTCATTTGCTAATTCTTTCATTTCTTTACCATTTGTTTTTCTTATATTTCAAAACACAATTTTATTTGTGCTCTGGTTGGCTCTCTTTGGCTCATAATTATTGGCCTTCAGTATCTGTCATGGCTTTTGTCAAACAAGGCTTTCACTGAATGCTTTTCAGATTTGTCTTTCTGTCTATCTACTTATTGAACTTATACTTTGCTTCTATCAACAATCTCTGAGCATCATATAACTTCCACAATCTGTAATTTCATTTTAAAAGCAAATTAGCAAACTTTAAAACTAAAACCATGCATTATAAACAAACAATTAAAAAAAAGAAATCAACATTCAAAAAAATAATTTAACATCTAGAGGGATAGTCAAAGCAATACTGCTTCCAAGGCTTGAAGAAATTACCAAATCTTCACTGATACTTTGAAAACAAGGAAGGAGGCAAATATCATTCCAAAGAACAGAAGGAATATGGCTGCAGTTAGTGGCCCCTGTAAGTGAATTTTTAATTAAAGGAATAAATAGAATGAAAATACAGATACCAGCTGTGGCGATGTAATGGTTAGAATGTAGTGTTGCAGGCTATTTCTGCTGGCTGACGACTGCCAGAAGTTTGGCAGTTCAATTATCACCTGCTCAAAGTTGACTCAGCCTCCCATCCCTCTAAGGTCAGTTAAATGAGGACCCAGATTGTTGGGGGCAATATGCTGACTCTGTAAACTGCTCAGAGAAGGCTGTAAAGCACTGTGAAACAGTATATAAGTCTAGTGCTATTGCTATTAGGCATATTTGTGTCATATGCAGCCTTCTCTGCTAATAACAAGGAATTAGCCATATGTTTTGGTCACCAATTATAAAAAAGATGTTGAGACTCCAGAAAAAGTACAGAGAAGAGCAACCAGGATGATTAGGGAACTGGAGACTAAGCCATATGAAGAACGGTTACAGGAACTGGGCTTGGCTAGTCTAGTGAAGAGAAAGACCGGGGAGACATGATAGCAGTCTTCCAATATTTGAGGGGCTACCACAGAGAGGAAGGGCTCAAGCTATTTTCTAAAGCACCTGTAGGCCAGACAAGGAATAATGGATGGAAACTGAACAAGGAGAGATTTAACCTGGAAATAAGGAGAAACTTTCTGACAGTGAGAACAATCAACCAATGAAACACCTTGCCCTCAGAAGTTGTGGGAGCACCATCACTTGAGACTTTCAAGAAGAGATTGGACTGCCATTTGTCAGAAATGGTGTAGAGTCTCCCGCTTGGGTGGGGGGTTGGACTTAATGACCTATAAGGTCCCTTCTAACTCTGATTATCTATTATCTGTTTTGGAACATATTTACAGCATGTCATCAGCACAACCAAAGCCTACTTTTATTCCAAAGCTGTTCACACTAGCCTAAGCAAACTGGGATCCTTACAAGACAATATATTGTTGTCTATGTCCCACCAAATAACAACAGCGCATGTATATGCTACCCAACTCCCAGGGCCTCTGGGAAGTACGTGCAGTGTACTAACATATGTAGGGTATACAAAATCAATTCATTGAACATAGAACATAGAAAATTGTTATTTTTGAGATCTTCTAGTCTTAGTCCATGCTCAAGCAAGAGACCCTACACCATTTCAGACAAGTGGCTATCTAGTCTCTTTTTGAAAGCCTTCAGTGATGGAGCATTCACAATTTCTGAAGGCAAACTGTTCCATTGGTTGATTGCTCACACCATTAGAAAATTTCTTGTTAGTTCTAGGTTGCTTCTCTCCTTGGTTAGTTTCCATCCATTGTTTCTCATCTTGCCTTTTGAAAAATAGTTTGATCCCCTTGCCTTTGTAGTAATCCCTCAAATATTGGAACACCACTATCATGTCTCCCCTAGTTCTTTTTTTCATTACATTAGAGATACCCAATTCCTGTAATCATTCTTTTTATGGTTAGCCTCCAGACCTCTAATCGTTCTTGTTATTCTTCTCTGCATTCTTTTCATCTTTTTCCATTAATTCCATTAATAGTTCCAAATTAGTTCCCAGTTCCATTATTAGATACATGCTGGTAGAAGAGAATGACCTGAAAACTTGAAGAGTAGAAGCCAAATATCCAACAGTGTTCATCATTGTTGGCTAGGGGCCAGGGGTGGGACTCTACCTGTTCTGTCCAGCTGTGTAGAACCGGTAGCTCTGAAGAGCAATGGACACTGAACTGGTTCTGTCTGTTGCTGTTTTGGTCCACCCGCCTGCCCAGGCTCTTACCTGTCCTTTATTTCCTGTTTTTTCAACCTCATCTGCTTTGCGCAGCACAGCTATGGTTGAAAAAGCAGGAAAAAAATGCTTTTTCAAATGCTGTGCACCCGCGCACAGCACTGCTCAGCTGTCCAGGCAGCTCAGCAGTTTGTTAATTGCATGTGCGCACAGCTGCGTCAGGTGCACTTGTGCACAAAGCACATATGCGTGCACGACACATAGCCACCAAACCAGTAGTTACACTGGTTGGATCCCATCCCTGCTAGGGGCAAGGCATGCATCAGCTAGTTTATCAATAGTTGTTTGATGCATTTAGCAAGATTCTGGTGGAACACCATAAAACACTTCAGTAACAATAACCAATCAGATTATTCCAAAAACTACTTTCATTCTGGTAGTGAGTAGCAGAGAGATCACCTTTTGCCACTCAATCATCTAGGGAAAACCGAACTTTTGGTTTCATTCAATGGCTGTTTAGTAGAGGTTCATTAAAAGAACCAACTACTCCCTCTTCTCAGAGTGCCTGTAATTCAGTTAGTGCTTTTTGATGAGAAGTAACACTATATTTCCTCATTACATGTCTCCTAGAGATTTTGAGTGCCAGAAAAGAATAGAGGTCTAGTCCTGAGAGAATTTTCTTTGTGTATTTCAGTAAGCCAGAGTGACTGCACTTTTGTCTGTTCTGGGGCAGCAAAAAAAAAGGAGAGACAGTTTGTATGAAAGAAACAGTCTGGCAGCTTTATCATCCAATTAGAAAAACAAAAAAAACCACCTCAAACTCACTCTGCTACACCTAGTTAAAATTTATATAGTGATATCTATAATTCTGATTGACGATAAGATCCCACCAATGCCAGTGCCAAACCCAAATTGGAATAATATAGGAAAGTATGAGTAAGAAATTACAACCGGCAATCTTGTATTGTCCTGCTAACTGAAACCTTTATTAGCAATTTCTCTTGCTCACATTCTTTTTTTAATAACTGTAAGAGTTTAAACTAGAAAGATAAAAGCTAATAAAAACTAATAATTAAGCTAGAAAAGAGAATAAGGTAAAAAATAAAAAAGAAATCAAAGTGAGACGAAGAGAAAGAGAGAGAAATATAAAGAAGTGACTTTCTATTTTCTTTTACAACAGAAACTCTTACTCTAAGTTTATAACATAAGTTTTATTTTTTCTACTATCTAGCATTTTTTTAAAAATCATAAAATCCATATTCCATTAAAAAAATTCAGCTTCATGAAAATAGTTCAGAAGGGGCTTCCAATAAGCATTAAAATCAATCAATGTCTTTTCTCTAATCAAAGCCACCAATTTCACCATCTCAGCCAGCTCCAACAACTTCACCATTTATGCTTTTGTTGTAGTTAACATTAAATCCTTCCTCAATTGTGAATATAAAAGTTTTGCTGCTATTATCATATATAGAAACAATTCATAGAGATTTTTTTCCAGCTGTTTGTTCCTCAGTCGCAAAAGGAATGTTTCTATTTCAATTGTAGATTAGACTTTAAAATTAGACTTTAAGATCTTCTGAATTAATATGAATCCAAAATATATAGTTTTTGTTTACATGTCTCCCAAGCATGATAAACAGTCTCTTCTTGATGTTCGTATTTCCAACATACATTTAACATTTTATACAATTTTTCTGATCACAAATACCAGTGGAACATTACTTTATAAAAATTTTCTTTAAGATTACAATACAATGTGAATGTCAGTCCTTTCATCCGCATATTCTCCAACTGTTCCATTTGTATATTTTACCCAAAGTTTTTGGCTGATTTTATCATACATTCTTTCACCTGTTTATCTTCTGTTTCAAATTTCAATAAACATTTATGCATTTTAGGAATAACATGTTCACATTTGTACATAATTCTATTTCAAATTCAGTGTTACTACATTCAAAACCAAAAGTCCATTTGTCTACTTTAAATCTTTCTAGCTAGCAATTGTACATAGAAAACTATTGTCATAGATATCCTTCTGGTGTCAAATCCTCTATTGATTTTATTTTGAAATCCCCTTGGAAGAACCAGTATATCATTATAAGTTAACCATTTATGTTTAGTAATAATTTATCTTCTATAATATGCTTCTTGTGATGACAGCCATAAAGGTATTTTCAGACACAATCTAGATTTATATCTATTTCATATTCTCTGTATGGCATATCTAATAAAATGATATTTTTAAATCTTGTTCCTATCCCACTCTCATTGCCACAGCTTTATAGCAACAAAACTTTTTTTTCAAATGTATTTATTACATTCATATAGCCACCCATCTAATGCTTGTAACTTTAGGTGGTGTACATAATTTTAAAAAACCAAAATTATTTAAAACAAAAGCATGACCTACAGTTAAAAATAATTAAAATAATGTAATAAATAACATGAATAACTAACCCACATTTGTTGAAAACACTCACCAGAATTTAAACTCAACTTAACAAAAAGTCTTTACTTGTCATAGACAAACAACTTATAGAGCCTTGGGTTATTTGAGAAATCACAAGTGTTAGGTTTCTCATATTTTGTGTACCCAATAGTTTAATAACCTTGCTGCCCACTGAAAAACAAAAAAATGAATGTACTTCCATAACAATTTTGCTTTGATTGATTATACAATTATTTGATTGCTTTGATTTTTTTAGACTTTGAGAAAGAGTAAGATTTTGATTTGTACTATATAGGGGAAAAAAAGTTCCTTAGAATTATTTTATGTAGAACCAGGTATGATGCAAACATTAGACTGTATTCCATATTGGTTGGATTTTTTTTTTTTTTTGATGCAGCACTATAATCAGGTTATGCAAAGATTTCAAAGAATGCTTCACAAAGAATCTCCTGGAAGCACTGTGGTCCCTGTGCACACTGTATGGTGGCTTCAGAAACTTTCCTAAGTAAATGATTGTGTGCACACAATTCTTTTATTTCATTGGCAGTTCCAAAGATGAGAGATTCAGGACAGAACTAAGTTCATCTTTACCTAGCATATAATCAAATGGAAATGCATAACATACTTTTCACTACTAATCTGTATGGTATTTAATATTTTAATGTGAATTGTGGCGATAGAGAATAGAGAACTATTTACAAATACCAGAAAGGAGTAGGAAATTGGATTCATTCATTCACCCATGCCTCTTTAAGGCATGGACTATCTTTTATGGACAAGGCTATACAAAATCCAGCTTCTTTTGAAGCTTCAATCTGTCACATTATTAAATCAAATGAAAATACTTAACTAAAAAGACAAGCCATTTGGGCAGTAAAGAAATTTGGAAAACTACCATCAGCTGAAGAGGTTTTGGCAGTGATTTTCCCTTATAGTATCTAGCTCTTTTGCTTCCCAGCTGGCATTCCTGACTGAGGCAATGGATCATCTCCCTCTCAAGGAAGCAAGGCTTCCCTGATGAGTTAAGGAAGTATACTTACTATCTTTGCCTTTTTGCTTGCTTTAGTCATCAGCTTGTGTGCCTTCCTGCCTTTTTTCCTCCTTCCTTCCCTCCCTCCCCCTTTTCTCCCTCCTTCCCTTTCCTCCCTTCTCCCTTCCTTCCTTCCTTTCTCCCTCCCTCCCTTTCCGCCCTTCTCCCTTCCTTCCTTCCTTCCTTCCTTCCTTCCTTCCTTCCTTCCTTCCTTCCTTCCTTCCTTCCTTCCTTCCTTCCTTTCCTTCCTTCCTCATAGCTTTTCAGGACATGGAGTATGAAAATACACCCAAAACTCATTCCCAAGAAAGCTGGTGATATCTATGGATCCTAGTCCCAGTATTATTCTGGCAGTAGAATAAAATTGTCTCTCAGCAGTGCCTCTCATCTGAGCACTGGGAGAACTGAAAGCTGCTCCCATGCCATGCTTGTGGTCTTCCACAGTGTCCAGTCAACCACTTCAATGCTTCCCACTTAGCTCACACTTTGGTCTGACCCATTTGATATCATCATATCTTTATCCGATTGTTTCTGCCCACCTAGTATGTTCCAGCAAAGTGGATCCATTCCAGATCCCTTCCATTGACTACTGTCATCTTTCAGGACTGAGAAAGCATTTTTCTGTTGTGGCCCCCACCCTCTGGAACAGCACCCCCCCCCCCAGAAATAAGGATAGTGTCCTCTTTCCTTGGGTTTCAGTAAGTTTTGAAAACCTGGCTTTGGTCCCAGGCCTGGGGTGGGTGTTTATTTTGCTGGATCATTTGGTTTGTTTTTTTGCTGGATCATTTTAGTCTAGTCTGTGCCTAATTTACTTTTTTCCTCCTTCCTTCCCTGTCTCCAAGTTCCTTGGAGTTGGGTGGCCAATAAATTTATGAAACTATATAAATAAATAAAATATGTTGTGAAGTATAGCAGACGATAAAAGGAATACGCTTGTACTTTTCCGCACTTTTTGCGTCCGCAGGAAATCGCCCAGCCGCCCTGTTTAGAGTGACCCGCTCCCTCCTGGAAGGGGGAGCGCGGGAGGACCCCTTGCAGGGACGGGCTGAGGACTTTTCAAATTTCCTGTTGGATAAAATCGCTCAGATCCGGGATGGGCTAGACTCTGAATGGCAACTCTGGGCAGGGGGTTGGAGGCGGAATTTGGGGAAGTCATTTGGGAAGAGTTTGATCCTGTGATCCCCAAGGACGTGGACAGGATGTTGTGGGGGCTGAATGCTACCACATGTTTATTGGACTCGTGCCCCTCCTGGCTGGTGTTGGCCACTCGGAAGGTGACACGAGGTTTTTTCCAGGGTATTATTAATGCTTCCTTGAGTGAGGGATATCTGCCTGCCGTCTTGAAAGAGGCGGTGGTGAGATCCCTCCTCAAGAAACCGTCCCTGGACCCAACTCTGTTACCTAATTATTATCCGGTCTCTAACCTTTGCTTTGTGGCGAAGGTTGTTGAGAGTGTGGTGGCACGACAGCTCCCCCAGCACCTGGATGAAGCTGTCTATTTATATCCACGCCAATCGGGCTTCAGGCCCGGACACAGCACGAAGACAGCTTTGGTTGCATTGGTGGATGATCTCTGGAGGGCCTGTGACAGAGGTCATTCCTCTGTCCTAGTCCTATTAGATCTCTTGGCGGCTTTTGATACTGTCGACCACAGTATCCTATTACGACGGCTGGAGGGGTTGGGGGCACTGTTTTGCAGTGGTTCTCCTCCTTCCTCTCCGACCATTTGCAATTTGTGTTGGCAGGGGGGCAGAAATCAGCCCCAAGGCCCTTGATTTGCGGGGTTCCTCAGGGGTTGGTACTCTCGCCCCTTCTGTTCAACATTTATATGAAGCCGCTGGGTGAGATCATCCGTGGCTTCGGGATAGAATTCCATCAGTACGCTGATGATATTCAGCTGTACATTTCTACCCCGGGCCACCCCGATGAAGCCGTCAAGGTGATGGCCCGGTGCCTGGAGGCCATGCGGTGTTGGATGGGGTGGAACAGGCTTCAACTCAACCCATCTAAGACTGAGTGGCTGTGCTTCCCGGTGCCCTGATTCAGCCAGCTAGTTGCATCACTGGCTGTGGGGGGGGGAATTCTTGCCCCCATCGAGAGGGCTCGCAATCTGGGTGTCCACCTGGACGTACAGCTGTCATTGGAGAACCATGTGGCGGCCATCGCCAGGGGGGCTTTTGGTCAGGTCCATAGGATCTACCAGTTGCGACCCTTTCTGGATCGGGGTGTGCTTCGCACGGTCACCTCCGCCCTCGTAATCTCCTGCCTAGACTATGCCAACGCTCTCTACATGAGATTTCCCTTGAAGAGCACCTGGAGGCTCCAGCTGGTGCAGAATGCGGCTGTGCAGGTGGTGTTGGGAACTCCATGGGGCTCCCATGTTACACCACTCCTGCATGAGCTGCATTGGCTCCCGGTGGCCCTCCGGGTGCGCTTCAAGGTTTTAGTTACCATCTTTAAAGCACTCCATGGCTTGGGACCAGGATATTTGTGGGACCGCCTCCTGCCATTATCAGCCTCCCGTCGATCAATACGCTCTCATAGAGTCGGCCTCCTCGGGGGGCCACCAGCTGGATGGCTGGCGACCCTGAGGGTGCGGGCCTTCTCGTTGGGGGCACCCTCCCTCTGGAACAAATTACCCCTGGAGATGAGGACCATCCCTGATCTCTTGACCTTCCAGTGCGCATTGAAAACTTATTTATTTCACCAAGCCGGTCTGGCCTAAGGTTTTTAGGGGAGTTTTAATTAGGGTTCGTCTGCTTTTTAGTTTTTAGCCCTCTTTTTTAGCTCTCAGCCTTTTATATTTGGTCTTTTAGTAGCTTTTAATTTTGTACTATTTTTCGTATTTTAATGTGGCTGTATACCGCTCTGAGTCCTGTTAGGGAAATAGGGCGGTATATAAGTTTAATACATGATAATTATAATACCTGATTCTACTTGCACAACAAGCATTGTACATTCAGTTTATTTTGTTTTTGGTTTGTGTGTGTGTATTATCTATTACATTATTTTGAAACCAGAAATTAAATGTGATGAGGGGAAGATGTACATAAATTAAAATGAAATTTTAGGTAGATTCTTCTCACCATTCCTTAGAATCAAACCACCATTGGAGAAATTCCCATCTAGATGCAACCTTATAATGTTTTAAGGGCTTTTTCCACTTTCTATACATGCAATTTCGAATTAAATCAGTTTTTATATAAAAACTAATAAAGCTGGTCTCTCTCATCAAAATGTTACCCAAAACTAAGCCTCTAAGGCAGTCATAAACATCCACACATTGACAAATAATATCTGTGATAAACTTGTACACTCTGAATCTTTCTTTTAAAAAAATAACTGAAATCTCTCAGGTGTCCAGTATTTTTCTGTCATCCAAAGTAATAACTGGAATATGCCATATGTTTCCCTTGGCAGTTTATTGATAAATGGACCCCAATTATTTATCATGCAAGTACAAGCCGCAATAGCATTTTTGAGAGTAGAATTAGGTGGTTTTAGCATCATTGCTTTCTCCTGTTCTCCAGATTAATTGCACTGAATGTCATCACATCTCTTGAGGGGAACAATGTCTGCTCCTTGAGCCAATCTTCTTGTATAGATCCAACCCTCAAACAAACAATTTTGAAATAACACTTCTTTTTCAGTCAATTTCAAATGTCTGCTTCAACCCTTTGCTCACATCTTCACTAATAACAGAGTGCAAAACTGGTAATAAGGTTGATGGCCTTCAAGTTTTTGAATCGGTTTCATCTGATGTGTGTTGGTGATGAGAGACTATAAATAAAGTATGGCCCCAAAAAAGGAGACTCTCTTTGAACTCATGAGTAAATCTGTTTTCAAGAGATATTAAAGCTAGATAATTCCTAAGGTGACTTCTTTCTTGAATGTTTGTGAAATATGTGTGCAATATATAAGTTGTAATTCCTTTAGATCTATCTTCCAATACAGAGAATGCTGTTAACCTTAATACAGCCAAGCAAAATGTCTTCTGAATGTTGAGTCCTATTTGCAAACCACAGTATAGTACTCTACCAGAATTGGATAAGGATGTTGTCCTAGTTTAAGATCTGTTTTACTCATGAATTTTCTTTTCCTAAAACTATAAAATAAAGCTTAGTTTATCCTTAACAAAAATCTAATTGGTGCCCATAATCTGTGTCTATTGCATAGACACAGTGGGAAGTTCCAGTTACTAGCTCAATGTATTGAAAATCAAAAATATCTTAACAGCACAGCACAGCCTTGAGGAACTGTAAAAAAAAAAAAAAGGCAGGATTTAGAACTACTGAATGTCTCTTTGTAATGTGTTGAACAATTTGTCAGAACTGAAGGAGCTTCTTGGATGAAAAGAGAAACGTCTTCAAGAAAGTCCAGTTGCCTTTTGAAAAAGCACTTTTGGGACAACCATGACTTAGATGACTGAGAATATACATAGACAATCTGTCCCAGAATAAATCCTAAAATTTATTAATACATCTCTTTAATAATTATCATGTAATTCATTAAAAGGATTCTTGTTCTTAATAGATCATTTTCCATTTTACCCATCTTTCAGTTGCACTTCTAACTACCCTTATAATTTAGAATTTTCAATTATTGCTACTGACAAATTGTCCAGTGCTGGCTATCTTAATCAGCAGTAGTGCCTAAGTTCTTAGAGATAGAGCTATTTCCCATGATCTGCTACCTGGTTCTTTTGAATCAGAGATATATGACATTTTTACTAGGTTCCTCTTCCTCTCCTCCTCCCCCTCCTCCTCCTCAGAGGGCTTTCAGTGATAACAAAATAAGAAGTGGGGCACATTTGTTTATTACCTTGCCTCCCCCCTTCCAGCCCAAAGTTTGAGGAGGTAGAATTCCTGGCCTTGTTATTCTCCAGTACAAAGTGAGCTTACAAGCACAATTTGCTTCCCATAGTCCAATCTTCATTGGAACCATCTTTCAACCACTATGACTTAACCCATACTCAAAAATGCAAGGGAGTTTTGTCATTGAGAAATGGAGGTTGGATAGTAGACAGTGAAGACTGGCTTTTGAATACTTCAGATGTTAATTAAAGAATCCATCTCTTTTGGTATTTCAAAGCTCCTGATTAATGAAATAAAAATAAATTTGACTTATAAATTAACCGTTTTTTCGGTTAAGGAGAATATGATATGGGCTAAAAATTGTGGTCATAACATCCACTTAGAACAATGGGAACAATATGGCAAACCAATTATAAATTAATGTTATCAGTATCATAAAAAGAGAATATCTATAAAATGTTCTACCACTGGCACCTTCCACCGGCAAAATTGGCAAAAATGTTTCCCAATATGTCACCCAAATGCTGGAAGTGCAATCATAGCCAGGGAATGTATTTTCACGTGTGGTGGACATGCCCCAAAGCTTGAAAATACTGGTCTAAGATACAGGGATGGCTGGAAGAGATGACAAAATTAAAGATTAAACTCAATCCAGAAACCTTCTTATTGGGAATATCAGAACTGTCATGGAGTAAAAAACAACAACATCTAATACTACATATCATCACAGCAGCAAGAATAGCCTTTGCCCAAAATTGGAAATTAACAATGGTACCCACAGATTTAGCAATAATCAACAAAATTTACCAATGCATAGAAATGATTAGATTAACTATGATATTAAAAAACAAGGAAGAGGAAGAATTTTTTACAATATGGAATACATGGTACAAATGGTTAAATGAAAAGGAAATAAAGATGTATAGTGAAAATGATTAAAGAAATATTATGGAACTACAGAAATAAGGATAAGGGTATAGCTATGTACATATGTATAGTATAGCTATGTATATAGGTGTAGTAGTGTAGTAACATATAAAAACAAACAATGTATCACAATGTATTAATAACATAGATAAGTAAGAAATTATAAATTAGATTTAAGATATATTTGTAGTAAATGATTTCAATTAACATTAATAGAGATGTACACAGGGGTGGGATTCAAATTTTTTAATAACAGATTCTGTGGGCGTGGCTTAGTTGGTGGTCATGGCTTGGTCATATGACTAGGTGAACATGGCTTGGTGGTCATGTTACTGGCTGGGAGTGGCCAACTCAACATCACTCACATTGAGGCATGCATTTCCTCATCTGGCCTCTCGTGACTGTGGGGATGCTGCAACAGTCGTAAGTGTGAAAAATGGTCATAAGTCACTTTTTTCAATGGTCACTCCACACAAGCAAAGTACCAGCAAAAGAAGGGGGGGGGACTCCAGAGAAGTTCCAGAGACAGGAAGTCTAGTTCTGCCAAGAATGTAATAAGGGTTAATGAAGAGGCAGTTTCTATAAGCAATAGCAGAATGTTTCCTTCCTGCTTTCCTTACAAGATTAGGCCAGTAATTTCTTCTAACAACCGGTTCTCCAAACTGCTTAGAATGTTAACAACCGGTTCTAGTGAATAGGTGTGAACTGGTAGAATCCCACCCCTGGATGTACACTTTTATGAAAACACTATAAAATGTGAGAATGTTATTCTCTTTTTAAAATATTTTTTTCTTGAATAAAAACTTTTAAAAAAATTTACTGTTTTTTGATATAATACCAGATTGCTCACATATCTCTATTGTAGACTATTCCTTTGTAGATTCCACAAGTATTCTTAGTAGGGTAAAAGTAAATAAAAACTTATGATGGACATAACTTATTACATCTCTATGGGAAGCTCACTACAAACTTTTTATATTAGGCAAATAAAGCATATAGGTAATTTCATCATTGTACACATTTTCCATCTCTAAATTTTTCTTTTAAAATTTTGCATTGTGACACATCATAATGTTGATTGATAAGGGTGAGTTATCTATCATCTTTAGATTAATTTCATTTGGCCTGCAGTCTAATTTCAGAATCCCTCCATAAATATTCAGCTGAATGTCTGCTCAGACTTCTTTGTTTCTTTTCTGAAATCTGATGTTTCTGGGAGTGAGAGAAGGAAGAAAGAAAGAAGAAAATGAATCAGAAAGAGAGAGAGAGAGAGAACGCATAGCCCTACCACTATGTGTTATAGCCTAACTACTGTTTGTTTTAGAATTAACGAAGTCATAGAGTAGAAGTCTTTGGGGCCTGAATGGAGATGATGACCATATGTTGTTCCTGGATCAGCAATATGATGCAGCCTCTGCTTTAAAATACATGTTTATCAGTATAGATGCCACATTCTGATGTTAAATTGGTTACACCTTGTTAAATCAAATAGGCAAGAACACTAAAGTGAATAAGCAGAGGAAGAGCACAACTTTGGTGAGTGATGGGTAGAATCTCACTCTCTTGGCCATACATTTCAGCCCCACCCCTATCCCTCTTAGATGCATCTGATTATGGGTTAGCTCATGAACATAGGTTAAGTAATACTTCTGCTGTGTCCACCCAACAGATTAAACTGGATTGCTTTTGATAAAGTTGGTATAGGTGGTTATCTATAGAAATAATTCTTAACCTTATCAACTCTAAGATATGTGGATTTTAACTCCCAGAGTTCTCCAGCTGGTATGAAGTCCAAATATCTTAAAGTTTCCATGGCTGGGAAATACTGATCTAGAAAAACAAGATTTCATGCCACATACTGCTCTGGGACCTGCAATTTTTATTCTTAGCTTGATGGCTTCTCTAATATTTCCAAACTTTTTCAAGAGGTTGCATGCCTCAGAACATAACAGAATAACAAGAGTTGGGAGGAACTTTGGAGATCTTCTAGCCCAATCCCCTGCTCAAGCAAACATACAAAATTATGCTTACTCTAATTTTAAGAAGGAAATTTTGTATTTTCAAGTGCCTCCACTTGAAACAATTCTTTTCTTTCACCCTCTCCCTCTGGATTCATTTAACATTCACAGAACGGATTCAAAGGAACAACACTCACCAGGGTAGCAAATTCTCTTTCTCATTATTCAGTCAACATTTTTCTGATCATTTGTTTTAATTTCAGTTTGTGTCCCTGACAGTATTCATCTGGATACTTTAATAATTCTTCATTCAAGAATCTTTAGGTATGATGTGCAGAGGGAGCACTTGGGCCCACTGGTTTTAGGTACCTGTTCACAAGTGGATAATTAAAGGTTCTTGCTGCTAGACTATAATAGCTATCCAATCAAAAGGCTGCAGTGAACATTTTTGAAGAAGTTCTTCAGACCAGCTGCATTGTGCATCCCACTTTGGTTCAAACCAACTTTGAAACAATGGTCATTGGGCCTAGTCTTCAAAGTCAAAGCATACACTAAATGAGCCTGGTCATTAAAGCAAAGAGAACCCGAACACAGAAAATGAGAACAGCTACTGCTGTTTATTTGACTTTACATATTTGACACAACCATTCATCAGCCCAAATTATTTACAAGTTTCAAACAACCTTTGTCAAGGGCATGGAGAACAGAATCAAAGGCCCACTCCAGCCCACGAAAGCCTGGCTGCGAGCCTACCTCATTATTTTATCAAAGCTCTGGCAGTCAATCAATAGGATATTATCTGTGCTGTATTGACATAAATCATAATTGGTTTCTTTTGAATGCCATGCCAAATCCCTGACAGAATGAATTACTATATTCTATATGCTACTTTCCTTTCTTTATAGTTCACATGAAATCTTCTTCTGAATGCAATCAAATGACAAAAGAATCACAAAGATGATCTCAAGAGAATTCAGGAATGGCTACCTATATCTTCAATCTAGCCGGGCTCCCTCTAGCAATGACTGATACCTCAGTGCATCAAAACAAACAGAAAGCTGACACATGAGATAGGAAAATAATAGCATCACTTATTTGTACTTCAGCAATTTATTTGGAAGATGGACTTAATCTCTCATCCACGACCTGTACAAATTGAATGCACCTTGGAATATAAAGAGTCAGTAGCAACTCAATACTGGGTTTTGAAACAATATATATATATATATATATATATATATATATATATATATATATATATATATTTGTTTTCGGAGATTTTCGCGGGTATTTGTATGTGGATCTTTGGTTCTTCGGGTTTTCTCCCGCGTAGAGTGAAGCACAAAGCACTCTGAGAAGCACAAGGCCGAAGACAGAAGCCTGAAGATGATGAAATATTTCCAACTCTACGCGGGAGAAAACCCGAAGAACCAAAGATCCATATATATATATATATAGTTTCAAAACCCAGTATATATGCAGGTCTTGGTGTGTTCAGGTCTTTTACCGTGTAAGATTGAGAGTGTCTTAGCAATCTTACATGGGAAAAGACCCAAATATGCCAAGATCTGCATACCTGTACCTGTGAAAATCTATAAAAACTTATATATGTATGTATGTATGTATGGTATTTAGGTTTCTTTGGGTATTTTCCTATGTGTTAATATTTGTGCTTTTATTATAGTGAGGTTTTGACAGAATTTCATCTGCCATCCTCAGGCTTGCGTATTGGGTTCTTTTTAATCATGTGTGTCAGGCTTGGCAGCCATTTTTTGTTTGAATTTGGTACTGGCTTTCTGCTTTATTTGAATGGTTTTTTCCTCATCCTGATTGGCTGGGAGTCTAGGTCTGTTTTTATTGGTCTTCGAGGTGCTGTGTTTTTGATTGGTTGGCAACACTGTGTTTTGTGCATTGGGGTTTCTTAGTGCAGCTTGGCTTCTTGTAAATGGCCGATATTTATTTATTAGGAAGCTAGGTTTTATTTGGGTAGCTGGCTGGGGCATGTTTGGGCTGGAGGTATTGGGGGTGGGGTCTGTTTGTGTCCAGGTGTTTGCCTGGATTGTGGTATAGAGATTGTTTTGTTGGTGAGTACAAGCTTCCACATGATTGATAGTCTGGTGGAGTCATCTCTTTTGTTCATACTATTAGGTCTTTTATCAATTTCTATGGCTTCTCTGATGATTCTGTAGCCGGGGTTTTCTATAGCAGCTAGGGTTTTGGTGCCATTGATGTCGATGCTATGACCTGTGATCTTCATATGTTGGACTAGTGAGGAAGTGTGTTCCAGCTTTTTTGTCCAACATATGAAGGCCACAGGTCATAGCAACATAGCAACTCCATCATCCAATCAAGAAATGACAACACAGCCAACCTCCCCACCAGTATGTATAGGGAGACAGCAGCTCAGATCACGCTTTGCTCACACAAGCACGAAGCCGAAAGCACCAGCCTGAAGATGGCGAGTGAGATCTCATCGAAACGTTGCCAAGATACTCTCAATCTTACACGGGAAAAGACCCGAATGTGCCAAGACCTGCATGTATGTATGTATGTGTGTATATATATATGTATGTATGTATTATTTTCAAAATATGCTGTTATTCTGGTTAAAAGAATGAAAAGGTAAAAAAAAAAGATGGTGCATTAATATGCTGTATGTGTACATCTTGCACCAATAAAGGTAACGTAAGTAGAAATAATAGATGCAAAAATATAGTTTGATATTGCTTGTTTTCGAGATCAATTTATAATGTTCTGGAGATTAAAAATTACTACTGTATAATTTTTCCAATCAACTTTATAGTAACGAGTCTAATCATTTATCTTCTACAGTAGTTTGTACAATTATTAGACATTAAACATGTGCATAGAATTCTTAGACACTGAAATCAGCATGTCCCATCTCCAGACCAGTAGACCATCTGATTTAGCTGTAAAAATAATCAATTGCTAATCATGTTGTACTTATAGTTGCTCATCCAGGGGATTATCTACAATTGATAATGGTATCTAGCAACAATTCAGAATGGTATTAGGGTATCAAATTAACACGAATAAGATATAGATGATTACATGGAATTCATTTGAAAAGGAACAAAATTTTGTGTTAAACCAATTAAATACTTAGGGATGTACTTAACTAAAATGAAAGAGGATTTATATAAAAGTAATTAACTCCACATTTGGAGGAGGATAATGATTGAGATTAAATGGAAAACATAATTTGGTTGGGAAGAATATTGACAGTAAAAATGAACATAACTTCCTAATGATAGCAATTCATCATTGGGAAAAATATGGATGGACCGAGGATTAATTTTAACATGTCAAAGAAAGAAAGGTTTTAAACTATCTAAGACAAATGTGGCAAAATCAAGTTAAATGTTATAATATCAGGCTAATTGTTTAACTTGGATCATTGCTGGTTTATTGGAAGTTTTTAAGAAGAGATTGGACAATCATTTACCTGAAGTGGTGTAGGGTTTACTGCCTAAGCAGGGAGTTGGACTAGAAGACCTCCAAGGTCCCTTCCAATTCTATTATTCTTTTCTATTCTATTACATCAATGGACACATTTCATTTATAAAAAGACCAGAACATATAGTTCTACATAAATATATTTGGACTGATATGAAAATAAGAGTTACAAGTATTAGGAGTACACTGTCATAAATAGCTTATTAAAAATATGGGTGGGAGAGAATTACTCAATATATATTATATATGGGGGGAGATATATATATATATATATATATATATATATATATATATATATATATATATATACATACTTGTTTTCCCCCACCAGAACAGAACACACCCCCAGCCAATCAGAACACAGCCAAACCCCCAACCAATGAGAACACACCCCCACCCAATCAGAACACAGCCAAGCCCCTACCCAATCAAGTCACACACCCACTAGTAGTTAAAAGGAAGAAGCAGCTGCAAGCTCACATTACTCTGAGAAGCACAAGGCCGAAGACACAAGCCTGAAGATGATGAATGAGACTTCATCGAAACATTGCCTAGATATTTCCAATTCTACGCAGGAGAAAACCCGAAGAACCAAAGATCCACATACATACATACATACATACATACATACATATATATGTTTTCTGAGGTTTTCGCGGGTATTTGTATGTGGATATTTGGTTCTTTGTGCACGAGGCCGAAGACACAAGCCTGAAGATGATGAATGAGACTTCATCGAAACATCGCCTAGATACTTCCAATCCGAAGAACCAAATATATATATATATATATATATATGGAATATTTTTTTAATTTATTTATTTGATTTGTCAATCGCTTACAAGATAATAGGTATAAGTATAAACATAGTTATGAATACATGAAATGGATATATATAAGAAAAATAAAAAGAAACAATAGGACAGGGACGGTAGGCACATTGGTGCGCTTATACATGCCCCCTTACTTATATAATACATCATGAAGAAAGATAAGCCAAAAACTGATCCATGGGGAGAAAACTGCTATAAACCTACAAGACTTAATTCTTATGAAGACAAAAATGAAATCATTCAGAACTCTATAATTATCCAAAAGCACTTGAATCTGAATTTTCATTTCTGAGTAAAAAACCTGAGTGTGTCAAAGGTATTCAATTCCATTCATTTTGTTGCAAGTAAAAGGTATAGAACTGTGATGGTGAACCTATGGCAACCTCTCTGTGGGCATGCACGCTGGCCAGCTGGTCTTTGCAGGCACTGGAACACTGGAAAATGGCCCAAAAAATGGCCTGAAAACAGCCTTAAAAATGGCCCCAAAACCAGCCCAAAAACAGGCATGCTTGCGCTGGCCAGCTGGCCTTTGGGTTTCCAGCGCTCCAGCACACGCACATGTGCGTTCCTGCATGCGCATTCCAGTTTGGGCACTCGGTACCAAAAAGGTTCGCCATCACTGGTACAGAATCTGACCTGGATTTTTTTCAACTGACAGCAAATCTTGAAAGTATAGTTGTTCCTATATTTTCAAGATTTATGATAACATACAGTCTTGGATTTTGACAGGCTGATAATAAGAGTAAACTTGTCTTCAAACTCAACATTTGGTGACCACATGAATATTGTTTTGTTAACAACAGTACAGACAATGTTAACCTTTGTCAAAGATGCTGAATATAGCTGACTATTATTATTATTATTATTATTATTATTATTATTATTATTATATTGAAGCTCTAGAAGTTGCAAGTTGATGCCTGGAATCAGTTTGGGGTGAATCAGGATAAATTACTGGAATTAAATCTAAGCAAAATATATATGTTATTGGTCAGGAATTTATTGTTCAGGGATATAATAGAAGTCCTTTAAATTCGGTAGACTTGGTGCCACAACTGCTCCATTCCCCATTCATTCTTTTGTCAAATACAGCAATGTATACAATGTGGCTCAGCCACTCACTATCTGAGCACATTTGCTTATGTAACAATTGCAGGGAGGCTGTGTTGTAATGATGGAGTAGAGTTAGTTATACCCATTTTTATATTTTGAAAGCTCTCGTGAACAACTGCTTTTGGAAGGAAGAAACTGAGCAAGTCGAGTAAATAAATGAAATCATAATACAGTGGTAGAGAACCAGGAGAGAAGAAATAGAACAGATGTACAATCAGTGGTACTTATTTGCTTTAAAGGCTAGGGCAAGTGCAGTGAAGTGCAGTGATGTGTGGTGTAGTCTGGCAGAGCCCTGGTTAATAAGATTGCAATTGGCACCAATGACACTCACAATGCATTGATCAAAAAGGCACTAATTGGTACAACAGTTTGAGGAATCCTATTATTGTTTTGTATTGTTCGGATATTAACTGTGCCAACACACTGCACCTTTGCAAATGTTAACAATATTATCATATTGTTTACATACATAAATATTAGAAATGTTTTCAAAGCTTAAAATACCTTAACAGCCTTCTATGCTGGACAGGGAGGGTGATACACAAGTCTGGCAGTTCTAATACCCCCAAAGCTCACCAATTTAGAAATTCAATTCACAATAAATACTTGGCTTAAAACTGTCACCCACTCCCCCCCCCACATCTCAAAAAAATATGTAAAGTGAAATTACAAGTCTTTGCGGAGGTCCCTAGGCAAAATGCAAGAGGAATTTTGAGGAATGATAAGCATTAAAAAAAATGAAATTCCTCAGACAGATTTCACATATCTCCAAGGGAGTCTGTATTTGTTATTACGTTGCCACCAAAATCCTCCTAAAGCAAAATTTAAAGCAGATTTGCAGGCTTCTGTTCTAGCAAAACATCTAAGGAATTTCAAGGGGAGTTTAAAATGTTATCTTAAGACTAGCAATATTTCTTTGGTGATAGTTATTAAGATTTCACATTTTCTTGACAGAAACTAAACTGGCTGTAGCTTTTTTTTTTTTTTTTTGCTTACATGTTATGTCCTAATCAAAAGCACACTGAAAGTTCATTCACACCTGTCTATTTTTATGTTTGCTTGTTTTGTGTACTTATATTTTGCCTGAGTGGCAAAAACCATAGAGCCATTCACAAACATAAACTAGAAAAAACTGTAATAACCATAAAACTAGACAGTAATATAGCCAATATATTTTTAAAAGAAGAAAGAAAAGAAAACCAGCAGTGAAAACAGAAAGAGCTCTTAAACAATGAATACTTCCAGCAAGAGAAAAATTTCAGAGTCCAAGTATCAAACCATCTGCAGATAGGAAGCCATTACAGAAAAGGCTTTTTTTCGTTCTAGATTTTTTTTTATGCCATGTGGATGTTGTTATCTACAAAAGAACCTCTGTAGATTAATGGAATGGGTGCCTCTTCAGTTGATGTACTGATTCTAAGTCTTTAAGGGCTTTCAAGAACAACTCAACTAAATATTGCTTTGGATACTGACACCAACTTTATCCCTGGAGTTGAAGGACTCAAAATGACTTACTAAGTCATGCAGAGTCTTACTGAACAGTCTTGCTGTTCTATGATGTCCTAACTGGAGTTTTCAGCTATCTTTATACATAGCCTTTTCAAACATTTTTAAATAGCTGGATCTTACTAATGCATAGATCTTTGTCTAAACAGAAGCCACAACTGACAGCTTTATGTTCTATTTTAAAAGTTCAGCCTGCACTGGAACAATGGAAGTTATGTTTCCCATGTCAATTATTAATGGTATCTTAAAATATGTTATAAAGTTTAATCCCTTAAGTACACTGTGATACTCCCAGAACAGTACAATTCAGCCATTCAAATAATAATACTAATAGTAAATATCTGGGTGATTATGTGATGAATAATCATAACTGACATCATCGGCATTGACAAAATCACTATCAATCAATGCAAAAATCAGATTTACTTGGAACAGCTTACATCCTGCAATGATACTACCAATACCATGAAGCAACAACATCTGCCTATCAAGATGCTTGGGAAGGACTTGATAGGTGGACAAAAGTGTCAAATCCAGGCTAAATTTCTGGCTGATTATGCAACAAACCACAACAATAATGGTAGGCACCAATGCCACTTGGACATCAAGCTGTATCAAAAAGCACTCTCAAAGGACAAAGTTAGTTTTTCTTGGTGAGAGGTAATCCTACTTAAAGCAGAGACATAAATCTATTAATCAAGCAAAAGAACCACAGAATAATCTGAGTCTGTTTATTGCTTTCCATCCAGACTAATTTCAAAGGTGGGGGTTTTTTTCCTTCAAAAGGTAACTGGCCTGTTTTTTTGTTTGGTCCTTGAGGAAGAAGAATAAACTGTTTTGCTCCTCATCCAAAAAGCTTCATCAGTTCTGATGGTGGGGAGATGGAAGAATGGGTACTGGAGTTGAGGCAGAGGGTGGTGGTGGGGATGGAATGATTGTATTTCTTTACAGTCATCTGGTCGTTAGCACTGAGAGCTGTTGAGGCTACTTGGGGTTTATCTGTGCACTCAACAACCCTCAACAGTTTTGAGATGACTGCAGAGAAATACAATCCTTCCATTCCTACCCCTCACTATCATCAGGACCTATTCTTCCATCGCCCACCATCCAATCTCAACTATCAGTACCTATCTTTCCAAACCTCCACCAACAGAACTGATGAAGCTTTTTGGATGAGGAGCAAAACAGTTTATTCTTCTTCCTCAAAGAGAAAAAAATCCAGTTGCATTTTGAAGAAAAAAAGCATCTTTGAGACAACTGTGACCTGTATGACTGATAATCTCCACAGGCATCCAGGCTAATGTTGAATCTATACAATAGTTCAGGACAGCCACAGTTTCACCAGGATTTGATGAAAAAGAGAGATTTGCCTATCCCCTGTATAGAG
Source organism: Bungarus multicinctus (assembly GCA_023653725.1). Classification (NCBI taxonomy): domain Eukaryota; kingdom Metazoa; phylum Chordata; class Lepidosauria; order Squamata; family Elapidae; genus Bungarus; species Bungarus multicinctus. The sequence goes on along the minus strand of CM042836.1, from coordinate 63,620,788 downwards.
AGAATGCTCACTTCCCTCTTCTACAGACCTTCAGAAAATGCAACACAGCATTCCTCAGCATCCAAAAATAGACCCGCCAACTTCTTATTGTAAGTTACAAAACTTTGTCCCTAATTTTGGCATAATGGGATACTTCAGGAGATACACTATAATACAATGGTTTTGCATATGATGTCAAGAAACTGGAAAATATGTATGAACAGGTCCCCATCTTAAGTTGCACTCAGCTGAAATATGGGTCGTCCAAGTTTACACTAAGAAGGAAAGTGACATCTGTGAAAATATTTCTAATAATATATCGGATTTGTACATTTGCTTACATAATAACAGTTATGCATTTCTCTTCTACATTGCAGAAAGAGAATCAAACTGAGAGAAAGTCACTTAGGTAACATTAGCTTGACTGAAAAATAGAAGTGTATACACACCATAATGTCTGTGATAATCTTGTTGTAAAAGCCAACTAACCTCTATGTTATTTAAAAATGGCTAGTGTCCTTTTGCTACTATTAACTAGAAAGAACCTGTTTTTCTAGTTTTAAAGAATACTAAAGACACAATCCTGGTGATTGTCTGAATCAATAAATTACATGGCCAAACCCAACTTCTTCCTTGATCCAATATGAACTCATTAAAGAGCTGTGTGTAGTTCTTCCCCTCCCCCCTTTTTGTATCAATTATGCCCAAGATGACAGAGGAAGGAGAAAGGAAAAACAGATGTGTAAATAGAGTTAAAAATCATCCTCAAACTATACATTTGTCTTAATGCTGTTGCTTATTTCTAAAGTTCTATAGTTTGGGAACTAAATAGTTGAAGGAATGTTTCCATTACTACACGAACAGAGTTATATTCTCATAAAAGAGGATTTTTCCAGTGAGTTTGTGCCAGTTATGGAATGACATTTTAAACATACAGGTTTTTTTTTTAAAAAAATCCCTTGAGTATCTATATAAACCTGGGAACCTTGGCTTATTTAGAAGCTACTGTAAGTACAGATAGCCCTGATTAGTACTTGGGCTGCTAGCTAGATAAGGGAATTAAAAAAAAAAAAATCCTAGAGGACACTGCTGTAATATTGCCAACAAAGTGCATGGGCACAGTAACTGGGAATCAAGTTTAACAGGGAGGTTGTTCCTTTTTATAAAGGACTGATACTGTTGTTTAGCTATAATTACACCAATGATTAGTTGCTACCTATAGGTTTGCTAACTATATGTTTGCTGGTGATAGAGCAATGGTAGCACAGGGGGAAAAAACATATGAAGAGATAGAACACCATCTAATTGAAGCTCTGGTAGAGCTAGATTGATATTATTGTGATAACCAGTTAAGGCCAAATCCAGCAAAAACTCAGATACGTGTGTTCCATCTTTGTAATAAGCAGGAAGCTGCATATTATTTGGGAAGAGACATTATTGGAGCATTGCTACAACCAAGGGTGGGCTGCTACCAGTTCTCCCCAGTTCAGGCGAAACTGTAGCTAATTTTATGGCCAGTTCAGTGAACCGGCAAATCTCACCCCTGGGCGGCCCCACCCACACAGCGTCTCCCCTCCGAGGAGTCTCCACACAGCCCGTTTTGGGTGTCAGGTAAATGCAGGGCCCATGCAGAGGCATGGGGAAGGTGAAAAATGGGCCTCCCAAAAGTTCCAGAAGGGTGGAAACTGGCCTATTTCCAGCTTCTGGAAACCCTCCGGAGGCCAGAAGAGGTCGTTTTTGCCTTCCTGGAGGCTCAAAAAAAAAACCCCAGAGCCCAGGGAGGGTGAAAATGACCATCCCACTCACCGTGGTGCAGGAGGTTGACTAGGCCACGCCCACCATGGCCACACCCAACCAGCAAGTGGTTGCTAAAATTTTTGAAGCCCATCCCTGGCTACAACCCTAAATATTTAGGGGGAGTCACTCTAGATAGGGCAATAACATGTAAGTAACACTGTACTAACACTAAACTGAAGGTCAGTGGAAGAAATAACATCCTCAGGAAATTAAGGAACCCTTTCTGGGATGCCAAACCAAAGGTCGTTAAAGCAACAACTTTAGTTCTTTGCTACTCAGTAGGTGATGCCTACAGATCAGATGTGGTATTCAGCAGGTTCCGACCAGTTCTGGAGAACTGGTAGTGGAAATTTTGAGTAGTTCAGAGAACCAGTAGCAGAAATTTTAAATAGTTCAGAATACCACTTCTGGCTGGCCCCGCCCCCATCTATTCTCTGCCTCCCGAGTCCCAGCTGATCGGCTGAGTCTTCTTTTGTTGCCCTGCACAGGAGAATGGAGCTGGAAAGCAGATTAGTGGGGTGGGGAGGGAATGAGGATTTTGCAGTAATCTTCCCCTGTCATGCCCACCAAGCCATGCCCACCAACCCTTCTAAGCTAAGTCCACAGAACCGGTAGTAAAAAATTTTGAATCCTACCACTGATGCAGATGCTGGGAAAGTAGATGTTGCTCTGAATGAAGCTAGCAGAATTATTACTAGTTGCCTAAATCATACCCCACTACATAAGAATTACCATCTAGCTAACATTGCCAATCTGTTGTTAAAAGAGAACCAGCAGCATATAGAGAGAGGCTCAAATCATCAGTATAACCCCTTCTCTATGGTTTACAACCAATCCATCAGAGACTAAAATCCAGGAAAAGCTTCATTAGGCCAATGGAAGGCTTCAAAGAATTTGAAAGTAAAGTAAACCTATGGAAAATACTAAGAACCAACAAGGGATGGCACCAACGAAGGAGCTGGCACCTGGGTTGGTGGCAAAAGGTGGGAAATACGGAAATCGTTGCGCAGATTGTGCACAGGTCAAACAAGATCCAGAGACACTCTAAACAAATGGGACTATCCAGTGGCTTCTGCCCTTTGTGACTGTGGTGACATCTGTATATCTATTTTTTCTGCTCTGATCAGTATATACTTGAGTATTTCGTGGCAGCGTGACAGAACACAATGTTGCTAGTTTCTGGATAAGTTCCTGTTTAACTTGTACATATTTTAATTTTGCATTTTATATTTTAAATATTTTACTGTATAGTATGCCCTATTTTAATTGTGATGCTTCTGTCATGAATAAACCAAGAAAAACAGGGATGGGATCCAACCAGTATAGCTACCGGTTATGTTGCTCTGCATCGCGCGCATGCAATTTACAACTTGCCGAGCTAACCGGACAGCCGAGCAGTGCTGCGGGCAAGTGCTCCGTGGTTGGAAAAACCCTTTTTTTCCTGCTTTTTCAACTGCAGTTGTGTCGCGCAAAGCAGCTGGGGTTGAAAAAGTAGGAAATAAAGATCAGGTAAGAACCCGGGCAGGCGGGTGGGCCAAAACAGCAGCAGACATAGAACTGGTTCTATGTATGCTCTCTGTTTGCTGCTTTTCAGAGCAACCAATTCTACAGAAGTGGAGAGAACCGGTAGGATCCCACCCCTGAAGAAAAATCATCATAATCACCACCACCATGAAATTCTGTAATTCCAAATTCATCCAGGTGAGTTTTGAATCAAGGACTGGAAGATCATACATTTGATATTAGTTTTCAAACCCTGGATCTGGATCTTCAACTTTTGCTGGGATATACTTCCCATCATTTCCTGCCATTAGCTATGGATTGTGGGATTGTCCGTGTAACCGTATTCAAAATGTCAAACCTTCTAGAGTCTTACTGTCAAAGAAATGCACTCTACTTACAGAAAAGTTTTAGCTAAGCATGCTGAAAGGTCAGGTTAGTATAAAAACTCAACATAATCCCTTAACTCTCGAATTCTTAGTTGGGAAAAGAAGCAGCTGTAATTATAAGTACGCATAAAGAATTAATTTTGATTCTAACATTATGATTAGCAAGTACATACCAAAATAGTAATCTGTCTTAATGAAATCATTTGCATGTTAAAAGATTTCAGTCCATTTGCACCTCAGTTTCTACAGATATTAGAAGAATATTTTATTACTTTCCTGACTTTGAAAAATGGTCTTTTATTAAAATTTAAAGAAAAGGCAATTAATATTAATATATTACATTTTAGATTTATAAAAAAAACATTAATTGGTTATACTTGAACTAAGGATTCTGCAGTCTATTAAATCAAGAGAACAAGCTTTTATTGGTTTGTGAAAATAAAGTCCTCCAGCATTGTTCTCATCCTTCAATCATTCACCTTATTTTTCCCAATTTCTTACTTTGAGCAATTTTTCCCAATTTCTTACTTTGAGCAGCATCTAAGACCATGGAGAAGTTTGCCGGAAGACAACTCAGAAAATATATGAGCTGCATGAATAGTATAATTCCCATTATTTCTATATTCTGCTGTAACATGTAGAGCAACTTCCAATACTTAGGCCCTACTGTAGAGTTACTTTGATATCCGTTTTCCCAAATCAGGTCCTTTTGGAGAAATGTTGGGACTGCAACTGCCAAAACTCCTAATTGGCCTGGCTTTTTAAGTAGGACATCTAGGAATTGTACTCTCAATAAATATAGAGTATACCGGATTGGAGAAGTCTGCAAGTTTATTTGGTTTTTAGATACAGTGTGTTTGAAAAAAGTGAAAACAAGGAAGTGGCTCAAAATTGCACACCTATACCCCCTTGTTTTGTTAGGCTGACAAAGTTGTAATTCTTTTCCTAAGCAATATTCTAAAAGGTGAGAAGAAGAAGACAGGAGAGGTGTTCAGCCGCACAATGAGAAATCTTTATGTGTAATCATGTTTGTGATGAAGCTTATTCTGCTTTCAAATGTGTTTTGGCGCTTATTCCTAAATTGAACTTGACATTTGAATACATAGCAGCACTTGAACTTTGCAAGGTTTAATGTATCAGTTGCAAAGGACTGATGATCATCATTCCTGCTCCAGAGCCGGACAGCTATGAAACCTTCTTTTAAGTCTCCCTTTTCCCCTGTTGAAGTATTGTAACATCAGGACCACATTAGGCAAGGCAGGGTAAGGCCTTCAAACTGCAATGGGCTTTCCAGTACTGCTCAGACCTTAGCTCACTGCTAAGCCTGCTCTCCTTTGAAGTTTAATGCCACCCTTGTAATTCTTGAAGGCCAGGAATTCAGAGCCAAGCACTGATGAGAATGCCAAGCAATTCTGGAAGCTTTTTTTAACAGTCTCCTATCACTGGCCGATTAATGCAAAGGAGAACCCTATCCATCAGCATCCTGGGAATGTTCTCTTCCTCCCTTTCATTTCTTAACCCTTCTAAGCAGTAGTAACTACTTCTAAAGTCCTGTTCAAGTTGCTGTAGGAAGAAAAAAGTAAAAAGGCTTTTACTTTTGAGTTAGATAAAATTCAAACAGAGTTCTTGTAAATGTTTTTCCCCCTAAATTAAAGGTTAAGGTTCCCCTCACACATACGTGCTAGTCGTTTCTGGCTCTAGGGGGTGGTGCTCATCTCCATTACAAAGCCAAAGCGCTGTCTGAAGACATCTCCATGGTCATGTGGCTGGCATGACTAAACGCCAAAGGTGCATGGAACGCTATTACTTTCCCATCAAAGTGGTCCCTATTTTTCTACTTGCATTTTTACATGCTTTCGAACTGCTAGGTTGGCAGAAGCTGGGACAAGTAACGGGAGCTCATTCCGTTATGTGGTGCTAGGGATTCGAACTGCCACACTGCCAACCTTTTTGGTCGACCAGCTCAGTGTCTTATCTACTGAGCCACTACGTCCCTCCATTGAGCCATTGCTTCCTAAATTACTGCTTCAATTACTGCCCTCCAAATGTGCTGAACTACAATTTCCATCATCACTTTCCATTATGGCCTTTAATGGAAATTCAAGCAAAGGAAAGGAAGATCATTCAAATGAAGGAAAAATGGTTCATGGTTCTGCTAATTAGACATCTCCCTAATTGAAGAAAGCATGGAACAAAATGCAAAATGTCTTCAAACAAAAAACAAGAAAGTCCAGTTGCCTCTTGAAAAAGCACCTTTGGGTTAAACATACTTTGTCCTCACTGTTATTAATATGAAATATGTTGACGTGTTTTGTCCACATTGATATTAATATGAGTTGTTGAGCCAAGAAATATGATATCCTATAAAGTATATTAAAAGAAAAGAAAAGTATATTATACTTTATAAAGTATAATATACTTTATAAAGTATATTAAAAGAACAGGGATTAGAAAGATCAGAATGAGTAATTGACCTCTATTGCATCAGAAAGATATATGTGGTTTCTAAGTCAGGAGAGTATATTTTATAAGCTTGCAGTTCTATTACATTTACTAAGAAATAAAATCTGTTCAGGTTTCTACTGTACCAATTATAAACTGATTCCATCCATTTATGCTATTTCTGTTATGAGCCACAGTGGCGCAGTGGTTAGAGTGCAGTACTGCAGGCTACTTCTGCTGACTGCCAGCTCCCTGCAAATTGGCAATTCAAATCAAACCAGGTTCAACGTTGACTCAGCCTTCCATCCTTCCGAGGTGGATAAAATGAGGACCCAGATTGTTGGGGGCAATATGCTGACTCTGCAAAACCGCTGTAAAGCACTATAAAGAGGTATATAAGTCTAAGTGCTATTGTTATTGCTATTTCACATTTTAAAACATACAAAAATAAATATTGCATTTATTTTCTGGTGAAGTCTCTGTAATTTGGATCTGCTATTAATATTGTATAAATATTGTAGGTCCAATGTTTTTATATTGAATTTGTAAAATATACAATTGCATACATGTTTTGGAATTAAGAACTGTACTTTAAATTTGCATAAGAATACTTGCATTTCAATTCAAGATTAGTCCCAAACTTGCAAATGTGACAAGGCAAAATCTACATATGAGCTCATTTTATATTCTAGGACTTGGGGGGGGGGGGTCTAGTTTGAAATAAAATATATGTACACCTTGTTTCTTCCTTTTCCATATGCTCAGCACAGTACATATGCTCTTTAAAAAATTCCAGAAACATTAATATGTACAACTATGACAGCGCTACCTTATTTGCCAAAACCTCACTGCAGCTAACTAAGCAAAAGACCAACAGGATAGCAAGATATACAATATGACCGTGAAATATTCATCTTGTAATAGTGGAAGAGTTCAGACATATTAGAAAAGCCACATCTGTGATGATCAGTAGCAAAGCAAGTAGAGATTCTGATCTAAACAGTTACTGAAATCAGACTCAGTTCACTTTAAAGCACAAAGCAATCACAATTCCTTAACATCTCACCTATATTTGCATCCACCCCTCTGTAAAACCTTATCTCCACCTTAATGTTTCCCTGGTTTCTCATTAATTACCACATGTTCTTTGTGGCCTGATCACTAAAATGTCTTGCTTAGAGCAAAACCCCACTTTGTACAAGTGATTTTATTTTTGCATAGGGATGCAATCTTCAAATCAAAGCCAGCTTATTTTAATAAAAATGTCATTTGCCATTGCTAAGTCATTTAGATAAATCAAGATAAAATGAATTGATTTAAATTATATACCGTATTTATATTACATTTTTATTCATGACTACTATATTTTGGAATTAGTAGCAAATGAATTTCAGGTCTTGCGGTTTATCTTCCCATACCCAAGTCCCAAAGCACATTCCAAGATGGCTTTTTTTTTAATCAGCCAAAGTAAACATACATTTTGCCTGTTATAACAGGAGGCACACACCTAAAATGTTCACATATTCAGTCGAACACTATCCCACACCCAGACCTTAAAATCCTGTAATTTCCTGCCACTGAAGGAGTACATATGTTGAAATATTATAGTTGACAGTCTGATGATTAAAACCACTCTGCTGAAAACACATGTAGATTCCTGCTTTACAAACAAATATTCTGGTAATCCCCTTCATTCCTGCAAAATATTAGGTGGGAAAAGGCGGTGCTTACATAAAATATTTTTTTAGCTGCAAGGCTGATGTTACTCTAAAGAGCGGTCTTCTTTGCATGTGAAAAATAATTCTTGCTTCTTTTCCACACTGAGTGTGTCTCATGTAAAGTTCGGGTGGGTGGGTGCCAATTGAGTGTGGTTTTTAAGTTACAGAAAGAGGTACTTAACAATCATTTTTAATTTTCTGAAGAGAGAGTGTAACATGTTTTCCTATCAGAAGTAATAAACAATAAAACAAGAAAGAAATATTATATTATCCCATTTTTAAATAACTTCCGCTAGAAAGCAAAGAATAAAGGAAAAAACAAAGATAAAACAAAAATAAAATACTGTAGACTATAGAAATAGGGGTCAATTCAGGGGTGAGCTGCTGGAGTTCACAGCGGTTTGGGAGAGCCCCTAGCTAAGATTCTGTGCAGTTCGGAGAACCCCCAAATCCCACTCCTGGCTGGCCCCACCCCTCCCAGGAGTTCCCAAGTGGCCCATTTTGGATGCAAGTAAGTGCAGGGCCCGCACAGAGGCTTGGGGAAGGCAAAAAAAAACAGGCCTTCCAGACGTTTGGGCCCGTTTTCAGCTTCCAGAGACCCTCCGGAGCCCGGTGAGGCAGTTTTTGGCCTCCCCGAGTGTCAAGGAAAGCCTCCAGAGCCCAGGGAGGCCATTTCTTCCCCAAACCCCAAAAACTTTAACCTTAGACTGTCTACTATTGACCTCACCCCTTTCCTAAGAGGTCTGTAGGGACATGCATAAGCGCACCAAAGTGCCTACTGTCTCTGTCCTATTGTTTCGTTTTATTTTTCTTATATGTACCCATTTCATGTATTCATAACCATGTTTATACTTATTCTGCTACACTGTACCTAGCCTTGATGAATCATCATGTCAAATACAAATACATCACACACAACGGACTGGCTCGGCATTGATCAGATATTGAGATTTACAATTAGTCTTCAAATATCAAAAAGGAGGTAGGTATGTATCCATTTTATGTATTCATAACTATGTATATACTTATACCTATTATCTTGTAAACAATTGACAAATATAAATAAATAAATAAATAAATAAATAAATAAATAAATAAATAAATAAATAAATAAATAAATAAATAAATAAATAAATAAATAAATAAAAATCGCACTTACCCACCCCTGCTCTGGTGCAGGAGGCCGTCCATCCAGCACCCATCCAGCAACTGGGCAGAGAATTTTTGAAGCCCACCCCTGGGTCAATTGTTCCATAATTCTACATTAAAAGGTTTATAATAAAAGAAAGCAAATTAAAAGTAAGTGGCTTTTGAGAGGCCTTCCTTCCTTCTTTCTTTCCTTCCTTCTTTCTTTCCTTCCTTCCTTCTTCCTTCTTTCCTTCCTTCCTTCCTTCCACAAAGACTTAGAATTTACCCAGTTAAAAAAAGCAATTTGAGGTAAAGCCCCTGACAATATTACAATTAATTATCTGATGGGATGAAAATGAGCTGTATTGATACAAACAGGCCTCCATGAGAAAGACAAGGAGTCAAATGAGGACATATGAATGATGATGTAACCAGCAAATGACACGACCTACATACAATACTTCCATCAAGTATTTTTTTTACAGTGAAAAACAGCTCCATGTTTACTCCAGAGGAAAAAATAATAATGACAGCTTCCTAACTTGGAGCAAATCAAATGGTTTAACCTCCCAATCTTTCCTCTAAATGAGGAATAGTCCAAAGGGCAGTTGATGCTTCGATCCCCAACCTTCCACCCACCTTTCTATTGGTGCTTTCACGTCAATTTTGACTTCTGGCAGCTTCCTGCAGGTATTAACACCGTAGTTCTCTTGGCAAGATTTTCAGAAGTGTTTTGCCTTTGCTTTCTTCTTAAGACTGAAAAGGACTGGCTTGTCCAAGGTGACTGAGATGGCTTCATGCCTAAGGTGGGACTAGAACTCACATTCTTCCAGTTTCTAGCCTGATGCCTTAACCACCATGCCAAGCTGGCTCTCTTGACCCCACATTAGTTCTATAAAATTTTATTCAAACTATGTTAAGGTCTGCCTAAAGTTCTATTGCTAACAACAAAAGCATGCTCAATTTTAAGAAATAATGACATTCCATGGAGCAGGTAGATCATCTGAAAATATACGTGTTTGCATGTAATGTCAAGCCTCTCATCAGCTCTTGCAAATTAGATAGCAGTTGTTTTCATAAAAAATTATGTGATTCCCTTTTCATTAGTTTTAGTACTGAACAAATACAATTAATATTTACCAGATATGTTATGGGATTATTTCTTTTATAGTCAGAGGGAAAAAATTCCTATTGTTTCGGGAATGAAAAAATAAACAGAAAAACAATGGCTTTTTTCTTCCCCAAACCCCAAAAACTTTAACCTTAGACTGTCTACTATTGACCTCACCCCTTTCCTAAGAGGTCTGTAGGGACATGCATAAGCGCACCAAAGTGCCTACTGTCTCTGTCCTATTGTTTCGTTTTATTTTTCTTATATGTACCCATTTCATGTATTCATAACCATGTTTATACTTATTCTGCTACACTGTACCGAGCCTTGATGAATCATCATGTCAAATACAAATACATCACACACAACGGATTGGCTCGGCATTGATCAGATATTGAGATTTACAATTAGTCTTCAAATATCAAAAAGGAGGACATGTAGGAGGACACTTTTTGAGAGAGGACAGAACTTACAAAAGGAGGACTGTCCTCCCTAAAGAAGGACAGCTGGTCACCTTAAGAGTACATAAAAATGCTGACAACTTCCATCAAGACTATACACGTAAGACAAGCTGGAAAAAGACAAACAAAACTCCAAACTGAAATGTTTATGCTAAATCCCAGAATCAAAGAAGTACTTGAAACTCATTGGGTTATCAATATGTACAAGTCATCCATTATCCACTACAGAATACAATTTATTTATAAATTTATTTAAAACATTTATATAGCCACCCATCTTATAACAAACTCTAGGCAGCTCCTATCCTACAGAAAGGCCTCTTCTATAACATAGATAATACTAAAACAGTTAAAATCTTTGTAGCTTTACAAGCAGGACTTAAAAACACAGGACTTGCCACAGAGGTCCCAGAAAACACAAGGCATATCACAGAGCAGAAGAACATAGAAGCAAAACTAATTCAAAGCAGAAGACAGAACAACATTCAAAAACAAAGACCAAGCCATCATCATCCTCCCAGTAGACAAAGGCCAAACCACAGTTATAATGGACAGATCACAATTGATATAAAAAGCCAAATATTACAGGAAGATAAAGAAACCTATATCCCAAATAAACCCCAACCAAATACAGCAACTAGAAATAGATGATCTGATCAGGAGAACCTTTAATGACCAAACTAAGAAAGGTAAAATCACAAATGAACAGTATCAAAAGCAGCGTACTCATCTTCTCATGCTTCAATGGATGCTCCAAAATACACAAGCCCAACATAAGTCTTTGTCCAATTGTATCATTTCTAGGGACTTATAGCTGAAGAACTTACAAAAAAACTTGGACATCTCACAGAAGGGAACAAATATATCATCAACTCTCCACAGTGCCTTCAAAAAAAAATCAAAGATCTAATAATGAAGATGAGTATAATTTAACTTGATATCACATCACTATTTTCCTCCATAGACACAGAACTCGTGAAAGTCAGTCAACATCCAGATATCCAGGGATTAACACCAGACAATCAATTCTAGTTTTTTAATTGATTGTAACCTACCCTCCTTATGACCACAATAAAAAATGGATACTCTAATCAAGAAACTGCAGCTCAGACAAACAATCAAGCAATAAACAACAGCTTAATCAAGAGACTACCAAACAGAAAGCAAATACACTAGCAGGACAAACTACTGTATATAAGCCCTTCAATTACTGAAGATATTACCTAGTCTGGTAACAAAACATCTGTAAGCAAACAACCAAACTCAGATACCACCAAGGACTCTACAGTTCAAGCCTGAACTACATATATTCTGTTCTATTAGAAAATGCTTTATTCCCAGTTAGTGCTCAGCTAGTTTTTTGAAGGTCAGTTTGCTAGATTTAATAAGGATCAGTTTTCAATGACATGTCTTACAAAATTCAATATGGAAAAGGCTTCTTTTAAAAATCAGCCACAGTTCTCATCCTATTTCTTAAGCAAGATCTCTTCAAATGTTAAAACATTTAAGAACAGAAGCAGTTGGCAAGAAATCTGTTTCAGGCAGTATCTTCCCTGAGTTTTCCATGAATAATTCACAGCAAACTATGTTCTGGAAAATCTCTGTGTGTGTTCATGCATGTCTTTGAAGGCACATTTGAACTTCTAAGGTTTTCTGACATGGACAATGAATTATTTTGTTTGCATTCCTTTTAATACTATAATATTTGGTAACTGATCGGGCAATTTCAAATCTATTATTTAAAAATTAGCTTCCTTCATATTCATTTGTATGCTGAATCACCAAGTCATGTCATTCCATCTCATAACTGGTTTTTAAAAAATCTGACCAGGATTTTTCCTCATTTGAAGGACATATGTACATCTCATCAATTTATTATTTTAATATTTTCCTTGCCTGGTATAAACATTATATCTTATACATCTCAGCAATTGGGATAAATCAGATCATACCTTAAAACCCTTATGAGCTAATTAGATGTTAATACAATAGATATCAAAATACAATAGATGAACTTTGGTAGCTTATACACATCTCTTCCTGTTTTAATTTAAATGACACATAAAATATCTGCCTCGACTTCCAATCCATTAAAAACCTGCTAAAATAACACAAAGAGAAGTTCATACTTCCATTGCATGGAAGAAAAAGAATTGTTTTCTTCTTTTCAGCTGTGTGATATTTTTTTTTAAAGTTCTGGTTTTGGTTTCAAGGATGAGAATCCTGCTCTAATCTTGTATTCCTTTATAAAAATTCAGCTATAGGCCTGAAGGCCCAGAGACAGGAGATGGTATCCATATCAGGATTACCTTGAAAAGGAAGAATCCTTCTGAAGCCTTTCTGAAAGGAAACAATGGAACACTTTCTCATGGCCACATTTACAAATGAAAGGGTCAAAATAATACAGTATTTCAGTAATTAAAACAATCACATAGATAAAGCTTTTTCATTCAAGTCAATATCACAAATCAATTGAAATGCAGTTTTTCAAAATAGATCAAAAGCAACAAGGGTGGTAGAGCAGGAGGAAGAGGAAGAAAAGGAATCAGAAAAGGAATAGGAGTTTGCTTGTTTATGAAATTTATATGGCCACCCAACTCACACATGATTTTTTTTCTACTATTGACCTCACCCCTTTCCTAAGAGGTCTGTAGGGGGCATGCATAAGTGCACCAATGTGCCTACCGTCCCTGTCCTATTGTTTTTTTTATTTTTCTTATATGTATTCATAACTATGTTTTTACTTATACCTGTTATCTTGCAAGCAATTGACAAACCAAATAAAATAATAAATAAATAAACAAAATAAATAAATGATGACTCAGTGGTGGGATTCAAATTTTTTTACTATCAGTTCTGTGGGCGTGGCTTGGTGGACATGCAGAGGAAGGACACTGTAAAATCTCCAGTCAGAGGTGGTATTCGATGGTTCTCTGAACTACACAAAATTTCCGCTACCAGTTCTCCAAAATTGGTCAGAACTTGCTGAATACCACCTCTGGTCTAGGTGGTTTACAAAATTAAAAATTCACAATACAGAAACACATAAACCCCATACTCATGCAGTGGCAACAAACACAATCAAACCAGCCACTTGATTAGCTCCATGTCAATGTGGCTTCCCCAGATCTACTGACAGAACCACATCTTCAGGGCCTTCCAGAAAAGTATAAAGATGGGAGCTAATCTTATCTTCAGGTGATATTCCATAGAGAGACAAAGCCACCACATAGAAATTGTACTTTTTAATTTTTGGTCCCACTAGATGTATTTGTCTGAAAATGGGACCTGCAACACACCCTACCTTCCTGCTGTGGGCCAGGTAACTGAGGATACATTAGAATTTAGAATTTATTTGATTTGTCAATCGCTTATAAGATAATAGGTATAAGTATTATACATAGTTATGAATACATGAAATGGGTACATATCAGAAGAATAAAAGAAACAATAGGAAAGGGATGGTAGGCACTTTGGTGCACTTATGCATGCCCCCTACAGACCTCTTAGGAATGGGGTAAGGTCAATAGTTGGGGTTTGGGAAAGAAACCACAGAGTCAGGTAGAGTATTCCAGACATTGACCATTCTGTTGCTGAAGTTGTATTTCCTGCAATCAAGTTTGGTGCGGTTAACCTTGAGTTTGTATCTATTGTGTGCTCTTGAATTGTTATGGTTGAAGCTGAAGTATTCATTGACAGGTAAGTCATTGAAAGGTATGATTTTATATACCATACTTAGATCAGACCAAAGACGGTATAATTCAAGGTTTTCTAGGTCTAGAATTTCAAGTCTGGTGGCATAAGGTATTCTACAACGAGTAGAGGAGTGGAGAACTCTTCTTGTGAAATATTTCTGGACTTTCTCAACTGTGCTAATATCAGATATGTAACGTGTGTCGTCATTGCAGTCTTTACCATTAGGTCCTATCAGGAGTGGGATGGATCTGGAGTCTTTTAATTAATAATTAATTAATAAGATACATTAAGAAGATGAGGTATCAAATGAACATTCTGGCTTGGACATGTCAGACAGCCCACCTCCACATTCTGCTAACCACAGCTAGTTAGCTTCACTAACTATTTTAGAGGACATATCTTCATAATGTCACCTTCATCTCCTCTGCGGTGTGCTATAGAAACAGACTGAAGTCAAAGAAAAATATACAACTCTACCTTTCATCTTTTTTTATCAAATAATTACCATTTTAAACTTATCTCCAACCTCTTTGCCTTGTTTTTAATCCCCAAATCATCCATTTGTTTTTCTCTTTTTTCACAAAAAGTCCATATAAGGTTTCTAGTAGTTGCTTGAGCCTTGAAGTAATGTTTTCCATCTTCTTCCAACACTAGTCCTTCCTTGTGATTGATCAACATTTCCCTAATCATGTTGCCGATTAATTGGGAATGGGGCTAGGATCTGTTGAGCTTTTGCTGATTGCTTTAAGATGCTGCCGCTGCAGAAGTATTTCCAGTCACTGTGTACTATCCTCCCTGGTCATATTGGTTTGGGTTAGTGAAGAGATGATTTCTGCAATACATCACTTTTCTTGCTATCAATTTATTAGCCAGAAAATTCTACTAGTTGCCCAAGTGTCCCACATTCAAACTGCAGAGTCTGCTCTTCAAACTGCACTAGTCACCAACCTCATTCCTAAGGCAAACGAGTTCTATTGTATTGAACTGGTTTACTGAAGAATCAGAGACTACAAGCATACTCATTAATGTGGTCATGATGAAGACTTTAGACCGGTGTTTCTCAATCTTGGCATGGATTCTGGGAATTGAAGTCCCTGCAACAAATTTGCCAACTTTGAGAAATTCTGCCTTAGATCCTTAAAAATTCTCTGGTCTTATTTTGTCCGTTTTTTAATACCAACTAGGAGATGCGTATGTATCATCTTTCTCATACAGGATAGAACTACTGAAATTCCAAGGTTTAGATAGAAAGGTTTAACTGATGACATTACTAGGAATTAAACTCAAGTTACTTAAGCTAATGAGCCAGTTACGTATGCTACTTCTTCTCTTTTGTTAGGTAAGTTACTTGTGTTCATCACTAAAGTGCCTTAAAAGTGAAGTATTTTGAAGGGCTTCCTTTAGTGGAACTTTCAAAAGGTTGAATTTGTTCCTTCAGCATGATCTTTTGTTGAATGGCACTGTTGCTTGAAATGAGTGTAAACATCCTGCATATTTATGACTATATTTGAAGGATGTTTCAGCCATTTTAGAGCAACAGCTATCTATAGACAAATGAGCTCTTTGGCTATCCAAAAAGCATTCCATATAATGACAAAAGAAAAGGGAGATGGCAAAATTAACTAATCAATTTATATAAATGCAACTTAAACAAAAATAAGTAAAGAACACAATGAATATAATACACACATTTTCTTGCATCATTGTTTCTCTAATACTGTTTAATAAATGAACACATAATGATATGTTTATTATAAATTATAATATTTATTATAAATATTATAAAAGATAATTACTGAAATTGTTTCTAAACCTTAGTGAAATGATAAAGGTTTCCACTTGGGGGCAGATATTGCTTTAAAAAAAACCTATAGCATATCAATGGAATATAAAATATATAACTGAAGTTTTTATTAATAAAAGTGTTGCTGTTATCTGAGAGTCAAGAAAGAACCTGATAGTCCCCCAAAGGAATGATTGGATATCTCCATAATGAATGGAAGATTATGCATTAAGTACAGATTATCTTAATATTGAAAAGCCAGTTTGATATAGGAATGAAGACATTAGACTAGAAACTGGGAGAGTGAGTTCTAGTCCTGACTTAGGCCCAAAACCAACTGGGTGACTTTAGGTCGGTCACTCTTTCTCAATTCTAAGAAACAATTAATGGCAAACTACTTTTGAATCTCACCTAGAAAATTGCAGAAACCTGTCCAGGCAGTCACCAGCAGCCGACACTGACCAGAAGGCATCAAAGCAACAAATAATTTAATTTTTTTCGGCTAGCACTTTAATCTTTTTTCAAGAAACTCCTCATGAACTGGAAAATTTTCAGCAATAAGACACTTGTTCTGTGCCTCCTCCAATTCAAATATTAGAATGGACTCTGAACTTAAGGAAAGAGCAGTACAGAACCCTTTTTTTATTTTTATATGTTCACTGACGTTGGCATTTAATTTCATTGTACAAGGTGCAATGACAATAAAGTAAAGTTAGATAATTCTGGTTATCATCAACTGGTATAACTGTAGACCTATGCATCCTGAAGTTTTGTTAAAAAAACAACAATAGTTCCTTCCTTTTTCTTTATTGTTATGCTGGCACACATTTATAGTCACCTTCCAGAAGCTGTTGTACTCCAATTTCCAGCAGGCCCACAAGGAGATAAATTGTAATCCCATAACATCTGGAGTGATATCAGTTTGTTATCCCTGCTCTGAATATTATGATTAGCAAATATTCTTTCCTCAGCCTTAGATTCCTCCTTAATCTGTGTACCTGAATGTGTTCTGACCCTACACAATATATAATTAAGAATGGAGAGGAAAATCAGAGGGGAGAAATCCCATTGACATACTGCTAAGATTCTGCCCTGTTTTTCTTTATTTTATTTATTTATTTGATTTGTCAATCGCTTCCAAGATTTAATAGCTATAAGGATAAACATAATGATGAATACAAGAAATGAGTACATATAAGAAAAATAAAAGAAACAATAGGACAGAGACAGTAGGCACTTTGGTGCGCTTATGCACGTCCCCACAGATCTCTTAGGAAAAGGGTGAGGTCAATAGTAGAAAGTCTAAGGTTAAAGTTTTTGCAGTTTGGGAAAGAAACCACAGAGTCAGATAGAGTATTCCAGACATTGACCACTAATGTTGCTGAAGTCAAGTTTGGTGCGGTTAACCTTGAGTTTGTATCTATTGTTTGCTCTTGTATTGTTATGGTTGAAGCTGAAGTATTCGTTGACCGGTTGGACATTGCAATGTATGATTTTATATACTATACTTAGATCGGACCAAAGAGGGCATAGTTCTAGGTTTTCTAGGTCTAGAATTTCAAGTCTGGTGGCATAAGTTATTCTGCAACGAGTAGAGGAGTGGAGAACTCTTCTTGTGAAATATTTCTGGACTTTCTCAACTGTGTTAATATCAGATAGGTAATGAGGGTTCCAGACTGATGAGCTGTATTTGATTTTGGTCTAGCAAATATTTTGTATTCTCTAGTTAGTAGTGTGATATTACCAGAGAAAAGGCTACGTAGGATTAGGTTAACAACTCTTAATGCCTTTTTGGCTATGTAGTTACAGTGGACTCTAGCACTTAGATCATTAGAGATGTGTATTCCAAGGTCCTTTACAGAGCTTGGATCATCAACAAGGTCTTGACTATTCAGCTTGTATTTTATTTTCTGATTTTTTTTGCCAATATGTAAGACAGAGCATTTATTTGTTGAGATTTGAAGTTGCCATTTGTTTGACCATTCTGATACATAGTCTAGATCTTTTTGAAGGTTCTGTGGTATTAAACCGCTTTACATCATCAGTGAAGAGAGTGCAGTTGCTCTTAATATGATCGCAGAGGTCATTTATGTAGAGTATGAAGAGAGTTGGTCCTAGAACACTGCCTTGGGGGACTCCACTGTTGACAGGTACAGAATTTGATAAGACGCTCCCAATTTTGACCATTTGTTGTCTGTTTGACAGGAATGCTTCTATCCAGTTATGCGGGTGTCCAGAGATACCATAAGATTTTAGTTTTAGGAGTAGTTTATTGTGTACCACTGAATCAAAGGCTTTACAGAAGCCTATGTAGATTGCGTCTGTTGTTTTGCCCTGATCGAGTTGTGTAGTCCATATGTTTTTGCAATGTAAGAGTTGCAGATTACATGATAGTTTTTTTCTGAAACCAAATTGTTTATTAGAGAGTAGGTTGTTTGTCTCTAAGTGGAGGATAATGAATTGGTTAGTAATTAATTCCATGACTTTACAGGTAACACAGCATAAAGAAATTGGTCTGTAATTTTCAACTAGGCTGGGGTCTCCCATTTTGAAGATGTGGATGACCGTGGCTTGTGATCATAGGTTAGACAAGGAGAAGATTTTTCAAAGATTATGCTTAGAGGTTCTGCTATGGCAGTGGATAGCTTTTTTAAGAAGTAGGCACATATTCTGTCCGGTCCAATAGATAGAGATGGTTTTAGATTGCGTAGTGCTTTTTCAACATTGTCTTCTGTAACATCGATATGTATTAGATCATTGTAGTTTTCTGTGGTTCGGCTAGGAAATACTGGGCATACTATTGCTGTTTACAAATACTGAGCCAAAGAATGTGTTAAAGAAGTTGGCTTTAATGGTGTCATCGTTGCAGTCTTTACCATTAGGTTGTTTCAGGGGTGGGAGGGATCTTGAGTCTTTTAGTTTGTTGTTTACAAAGTTGTAGAAAATGTGGGTGGAATTGGTGCATAGAAGGTTTTCCTCTTGTTTAATGTGATAATTGGTGCATTCAGTCTTTATCTGGTGGCATAAATTTTTGTATCGGCTTTTGAAGTTGGCAACATGACCAGAGTTGTTATTGGTACATACAACTTGATGACTCTTTTGACTTCAAGTAAAAATACGTTGTAATGGTCTTTAACAGTATTGCATCCAGTGAATAGAGATTGCCAATCATGGGATAAGAGATCGTTGTCTATAAGATCATAGTTGCCTTTTTTGAAGTTATAATTGAGTATCATGTTGTTGTGATGATTTTTGTGCGGACGTATGTTGAGACAAAAGTCAATCATGTGGTCGCTGTTGGAAAATGATTCTTTAATTTGTATTCCATAAATTGAGTTCAAACTATTGCAGAAGATTATTGGCTATTGGGGGGGAAATTTTGCCCCCCACAGAGACGGCTCGCAATCTTGGTGTCCTCCTGGATGTACAGCTGTCACTTGAACATCATATTGCGGCCGTCTCCAGAGGGGCGTTTCATCAGATCCGTCGGATCTACCGGTTGTGGCCCTTTCTGGATTGGGACGCCCTGCGCACGGTCACTCAGGCCCTTGTCACCTCTCGCCTGGACTATTGTAATGCCCTCTACATGGGGCTCCCTGTGGGGAGCACTCGGAGACTCCAACTGGTACAGAATGCAGCCGCGCGGGTGATCATGGGGGCGTCGCGTAGCGCCCATGTGATGCCTCTCCTGCGCGAGCTGCATTGGTTGCCGGTGGCTCTCCAGGTTCGCTTTAAGGTTCTAATTTTGACCTTTAGGGCGATCCATGGCATTGGGCCAGGTTACCTGCAGGACCGCATTCTACCGGTGATCTCCAGTAGGCCGGTGCGTTCACACAGGGAGGGCCTTCTCCGGGTGCCGTCGGCCGCTATGTGTCGTCTGGCAGCCCCGAGGAGTAGGGCCTTCTCTGTGTGGGCCCCTGCCCTCTGGAATACTCTGCCACCGGAACTTTGTACCAGCACGGACCTGAGGGCCTTCAGGCGCGCGTTGAAGACCTGGCTCTTTGAGCAGGCCGGCCTGGGCTGAGATAGTTTTTTAACTTGTCTCTGAATTTTTTCGATTTTAATCGGGGTTTTAAAGTTGGGGGGTGGGTTTTCTTATTAATTATAACCAGCCAGTATTTAATTCTTTTTTAACTTTTTTTAACAACCTTTAAAAAAAGGTTGTTGAGAGTGTGGTGGCACGTCAGCTCCCTCAGTATCTGGAGGAAGCATCCTATTTAGATCCGTTCCAATCGGGCTTCAGGCCCGGGCACAGTACTGAAACAGCATTGGTCGCGTTGGTAGATGATCTCTGGAGGGCCCGTGACAGAGGTTATTCCTCTGTCCTGGTCCTCTTAGATCTGTCGGCGGCTTTTGATACTATCGACCATAGTATCCTATTGAGGCGGTTGGAGGGGTTGGGAATTGGGGGCACCGTCTTGCGGTGGTTCTCGTCCTTCCTCTCGGACCACTCGCAATTGGTGTTGACGGGGGGGGAGAGGTCCACCCCTAGGCCCCTCATGTGTGGGGTGCCTCAGGGGTCGGTCCTCTCCCCTCTTCTGTTCAACATCTATGTGAAGCCGCTGGGAGAGATCATCCGTGGTTTTGGGGTGAAATGCCATCTGTATGCTGATGACACTCAGCTTTACATCTCCACCCCAAGCCACCCCAACGATGCTGTGGAGGTTATGGCCCGTTGCCTGGAGGCTGTGCGGAACTGGATGGGCGAGAACAGGCTTCGACTCAACCCTTCCAAGACCGAGTGGCTGTGGTTTCCGGCGGCCCGATATAGTCAGCTGACTCCATCGCTGGCTATTGGGGATGAGATCTTGACCCCCACAGAAGGGGCACGCAATCTTGGTGTCCTCCTGGATGTACGGCTGTCTTTGGAAGAGCATATTACGGCCGTCTCCAGGGGGGCTTTTTATCAGGTTCGCCTGATACGCCAGATGCAGCCCTTTCTTGATCGGGACGCCTTACGCACAGTCACTCATGCCCTGGTCACCTCCCGTCTGGACTACTGTAATGCCCTCTACATGGGGCTCCCTGCAGGGAGCACTCGGAGGCTTCAACTGGTACAGAATGCGGCCGCGCGGGTGGTTATGGGGGCGTCGAGATACTCCCACGTGACGCCCCTCCTGCGCGAGCTGCATTGGTTGCCAGTGGCCTTCCGGGTTCGCTTTAAAGTACTGGTTTTGGTCTTTAAAGCGCTCCATGGCATCGGACCAGGATACTTACAAGACCGCATTCTGCCAGTAGTCTCCCACCGACCGGTGCGCTCCCACAGAGAGGGTCTCCTCCGGGTCCCGACGCCTTCTATGTGTCGTCTGGTGACCCCGAGGAATAGGGCCTTCTCTGTGGGGGCACCCGCCCTTTGGAATGGGATGCCCCCTGGATTACGAACGACCAGTGACCTGAGGGCCTTCAGACGTGACCTGAAGACCTGGCTCTTCGAGCAGGCCGGCCTGAGCTGACTCAAATAGGATTTTAAATGGGGTTTTTAGATTAGTTGGGATGGGTGTACAAAGTTTTAATTTATTTTAATTGGGGTTTTTAGATTTTTATAGGGACAGCCTAGGGTTTAATTCTTTTTTAACTATTTATATTTGTCTACATGTATTTTAGTTGGCTGTTCACCGCCCTGAGTCCTTTGGGAGAAGGGCGGTATATAAAACCTAAATAAATAAATAAATAAATAAACTTTTGTACTGTTTTCTTGGGGTTCGGATTTGGCTGTACACTGCCCTGAGTCCCTAGGGAGAAGGGCGGTATAGAAATTCTAATATAAAGTAAAGTATAAAGAAGATGATATAAGGCAGTTGTTAAGTCTAGTTGGCTACTAGTTGTTCCAATACTAAATCTGTTTCTGTGGTATCAGAGATATCATAAATAAATTTAGAAACAACTGAACACAGCTCTGTTGACTTTCTAGGAGGATGCACTGAAGATCTTTACAAGTTCATCCAATGAAATACCTAGAAGAGATTCAAGTATAGAACTGCTATAGATAAGGAAAAATGTAACATCTACAATATTGCTCTCTTTACACAAAAGCCTGCCTGAAGGCTTGATTCTATAAATGAAAAAGCTAAATTAAGCCCCTTCTCCAAAGAAATCTGAAAAATAGTACTGCCATATTGTCATATAAATATATATGGGAAGAAATAATCTAGAGCTTTCAGAAAGTTCAGCTCTCTGGGGAAAAAAAAAATTGAAAAAGAAACACAAACTTACTTGGGAGTTATAATCATGTTAGGAAAATACTTTTTACTTATAGAAGTAAACCAATGTCCTATCTTCCTAATCCAACCAGGAAAGATTTCAATTTCAACAGGTCACTTATCAATAATTGGTCTTATTTTTTTCTTGCACCATTCTTATTTGTCCTTCTATATTAGTGGAGATCTCTAACAAAGATTAACTGAAATATGAAAAACCACTGGAGCCCTAAGACTGCGTTGTGTTATACCATTGGTTCAAAATTAAGTGTACACACATACACAAAAGCATCTGCAAAGTAAGTAGCAAATTCATCACAGCAAGCAGAACATGATTCATTTAAGGCAAGACAGCTTAGATTAATTAGGATACTCACCATCCTGAAGAGCTCCTCTGGGATAGACTGTGCAGATGTTATGACAGAAGATAAAAGAGATTGATATCTCAGCTGCCAGAGCCTCTATAATTAGTCTACTTTGGCACTACTCATATACCACTAGCCCTCAAATTGCCTGACTCCATGGCTGTCCATCTCAGTTTGTAGGTGAAAGGAGACTGGTAAATGGAAAGCTGTAAAAGATGAGCCCGAGCCCCAACTCTTACCATCATAATCTTTCCCTTTATTTATTTGTTTATAAACTTATATAGTCATGCAATTCACATAAATACAATTCTGGGTGGCATACATCAATATAAGACACAAATCAAGTGCAATTAAACTATAGCAGGACCAATTAATAGAACAGGAAACTTCAATATCCACTATACCTCACATCTTTTATCATCCTGGCCCATTCTTCTCCCATCTGGAAGAAAAATCTAACTTTTTGATGTCTTGGTAAAAGCTGTGAGAATCTGGGCCAGCTGTATGCTGGAAAAGGTGGGGGTTTATTCCAAAAGGGCATGTGTTACATCAGAAATGGCAAAGGTTTTAGTTCCTATCAGATGACACGGATTCTAAGAACGAACCTGAAGTGTGCCTACATTATTATAGTATATGGCCAAGCTTATTCTTTTTCTAAATGTAAAAATGATATCCTACTTCATAACTCTGTGAAGCGGTAAACACACTGAAATGGAAGGCACTCTGCAACTATGTAAATGGTAAAAATGTAGGTCACATCATTCTAAAAATAGCATGAGCTCTTCCACTTCTACTATTGTAACTCTACAACAGCACCCCCAACCTGGTACCTTCCAGACTTGTTGAAGTAAAACTTCCATAATTCTGGGTATCACTGGTTATACTGGTGAAGCAGTGGTGGGATTCAATTTTTTTTACTACTGGTTTTGTGGGTGTGGCTTGGTGGGCATGGCAGGGAAAGGATACTGTAAAATCTCCAGTCAGAGGTGGCCTTGGCCGTTTTTGCAAACTACTCAAAATTTCCACTACCGGTTCTCCAGAACTGATCAGAACCTGCTGAATACCACCTCTGTGGTGGAGATTAAAGGAACTCAATGCAAAGTAGTTCAAGGACACCAGAATGGAAAACTAGTAGTACTACTAAGTTAGCAATAGTAGTAATACGCCCTGGCTGAATGGCAAATGTCCACTGCCTCAGCCTATCTCCTGTGACTATCTACACTTTTTATTTATCCATTTTAATAATTATGTTCCCCTTCTTCTATTTTTCTTATATTTGCCAGATATAAGTATTCTTTTCTTTCCAATATGCTTACATCACATTCTCAAAGCTGCTTGTTGAACCTAAAGACTGCAGTTATCTAAACTGGGTCCAGAATCAATTGATAGTTCTTGCAATCCATGGTGCTATTAGTAAATATCTCCAAATTCATGATTCAGTGCATTGTTTCTCCCCTTCTCAATGTCCAGTTTTCAAAGCTGCATATTACTGCTGAAAAATAGTTGTTTTAACTATTCTACATTGCACTGAAATGCTCTCTTCTTCTCTATAGATTTAGTCATAGTCTTCTACCCTAGAATTAATTTACCTTTATTTCTTGAATGCAGTGTCCATCTTTATCTATTCTTGAACTGAAGAAAAAAAGTTATCAACCACCTTCAATTTTTCTCCATCCACTATCTCTTGTCAAGATTAAACATTGACCTTGATTTTTTTTTCACTTTCTATGTTTACATCTGTAATTAACTGTTCTAAATTGTCTTTACTTTCAGCTAGGAAACTTTTCTTAACTATATATCTCAAGTTTTTAATATTTTATCTTTCAATATTGATTCAAATTATCATCCCTTCCTGTTCTGTCATTCAGATAATTCCCTCCCCTATGCTGAGCTGCTCTGTTTCACCAAACTCAATACTTACAGTAGCTTCTTGTTCATTATAAAGGTTGCTCAGAAGAATACTCAAGCGTTCATTAAACTTAATATAGTCCACATTTTGGCATGATACACACAAAGGACTTGCTGAAATTAGTAAGTTTTAAGTTCTCTTGCTCACTCTCTATTATTATCTGTACTTTTATTCATCTTATATTAGCTA
Source organism: Bungarus multicinctus (assembly GCA_023653725.1). Taxonomy (NCBI): domain Eukaryota; kingdom Metazoa; phylum Chordata; class Lepidosauria; order Squamata; family Elapidae; genus Bungarus; species Bungarus multicinctus. Next base: position 63,596,124 of record CM042836.1, on the reverse strand, counting down.
TTTGATCTCGTACACCTCTGTCTGTTCTGGGGGTATTTCTTGCTATATGTGCAGTTGCATTCTTCTTTATGAGATGCTAAGCAAAATTGGCATGAATCAATTCAATAATTTAGTAATTTGCACACAACCTTGCATGTTTCTTCTGCTAACTGCCACTCTCAAAGTCACATACACTTGTTCCAATATGTTGATACAGAACTGTTAGCAGTTTTAAAGAGTTCTCTATGCATATTGCTTTCCCATTTGATACTTGGTAACTTTCTATTGTAATCAGTTCCTGAAAATATACTTTCTATACAAATATTTATAATATTCTATAATCTCATTTATGTTTCAGTATAGACTTTCATATTTCCTTTGCCTTTATGAATATTCTTCCATAATTATCATTGAGCAGTGCTACCTTAGCTATAAATTTTAATTTGCCTTATCTTTAAAAAAAAAAATATCATTTTCTTATATTTATTATTCAGATAGTAAATAATAATTCTTTTATCTAATTATTATTATTTAATTGATATACATTTTGTATCCTTGTTGCTGGAGGCCAAGAGTCTGCATTCAATCATTAGATATTTATCTACTTGCCCAGGCTTTCATCCTCTGTCTTTCCCTGAATACTACTTGAGCTTTTTTTTCTCTGAAATTTTGGGGATGCTTGGCTGAATTATGTATTTCAATCTTCTGTTTCCTATTTTATTCTGATGTTATATGTCAGATGGTGCACAAATGTACAGTCTGTCCTTCTTTAGTTTGAAGCACATGTTAGCAGTAACAAAATGTCTTCACAAAATTGAATTAATTTGTATCATGCATCATTTTATTTACTCAATCAATACAAGTTATGAGATAACATAATATAACATAACCTTTATTGTCACTTTTTTCTGTGAACACTGGCACACATTAAAAAATGAAATTCTGATGTCTGCTCTCAAATAATACACACACACACACACACACACACACATTAATCATACACCATTTAGAATACATAGCAGAAAAAAGAGACTTGAGAGATAACAAGTTTGATACTATATGATATAAAGCTATTACAGAATCTAATTGTTCTGCTTCAGATAGTGCGAAACCTCTTCCCAGAAGGTAACAAAGAAAACTGGTCATGGAGAGGATGTGTAACGTGCCAGACAATACTATGGTCCCTGGTCAGGCATCGCTTATAAATTTCCAATAATCTTTTCTACTGTCCTTACCACTCTCTGCACAGCTTTCCTTTCTGAAACAATAATTCCTCCAAATCACACAGTGATACAATAACCATACAATAAATATAATACAATATTCCTATGATTCTAGATTCTTTTATTTATCCAACTTATGTGTCCCAAATTGTACTATTTTTTTTCTAAATATAGCATTAAGTTCATCCTGAAATTTCCCTAGTTTAGAACTTTCCACCAATATGGCTTTAGGAAGGGCATGCTAGGTATCGACTTAGTTTACTTACTGGATATTAACTTATTCTGATAGAAATAACTCCACAATTTGCTGGAATGTAACTGATCTTAAGTAAAATCTGACTCTCGTCTATCATTTTATCCTTTCATATGATCTCATGCCCTGGTTAAAGTAACCCATTCAATCCACCATCACCTATTCAAGTATTCAAGGAGAGAACCAATCTAGAACTAAGGAAAAATTTCCTGACGGTTAAAAGAGGTAACCAGGGGAACAGCTTGCCTTCCGAAGTTGTGAGTGATCCATCACTGAAAGTTTTTAAGAAGAGATTGGACAACCATTTGTCTGAAATTTATTTATGCTTATTTAATTGTTTGTTTGTCAAGCATGTATGAATATAGGGTCTCCTGCATGAGCATGGGTCTGGACTAACAGACTTCCAAGATCCTTTCCCAATCTGTTATTCTTGGGAAACCTCATCATTCTTGCTTTCCATTCCATTCTCGCTTAAATATTTCAGATACTTCTGTACAGCTTTGTCAACAATCAAGATAAGATTACTTTGTTCCAGTTTGATTTTAAGTTCTTTCTCCTAGATAGTTTGGCTTCTTGCACACCTGCAAAATTCTATCTGGCCTGACTGCTGTTACTGTAGAGCAGGGGTGTCAAACTCATGTTCTCACATCATCGTCACATGACGTATCACAACTTTTTCCCCTTTACTAAACCAGGAGTGAACGTGGCCAGTGCATGATGCATCCGGGCCGTGGGCCACAAGTTTAACATCCCTGCTATAGAGAGTAAGAAAATTATATTTTATGTCTACTAGTAAATATGCAGGAAAGGCTTGGGTAGACATTTCCCTAATTCACATGAGTATAAGAAAGGAAGGAAGTATAGGACAAACTTGCAAGGTTCTGCTACTATAGCTACACTCAGTAAAGCTAGTTTTCCCCTTCCTGTGGTATTGATATTCTGGTCTGGTCTATCTAGTGGCATTGATAGTTACTGTTAACTTCACTCCTACCAGTGGTGGGATTCAAAAATTTTTACTACCCATTCTGTGGGCATGGCTTGGTGGGAATGAGATGGCTTGGCTTGGTGGGCGTGGCAAGGGAAGATATTTACTGTAAAATCCCATTCCCTCCCCATCCCACTAACCTGCTTTCCAGCTCTGTTCTCCTGAACAGGGCAACAAAAGAAGACCCAGCCAATCAGCTGTGATTTGGGAGGCAGAGAATAGATGGGGTTGGGGCCAGTCAGAGGTGGTATTTGCCGGTTCTCCGAACTACTCAAAATTTCTGCTACTGGTTCTCCAGAACTGGTCAGAACCTGCTGAATACCATCTCTGTCTCCTACCCTTTTGATCTAACCAGCATCATTCTCAGAGTCATTAAAGCTACTTAATTCTCCCATCATACCAAGCAGATCATTCTCTGAAAAGGTCAAATTGAGAAAAACTGTTCTAAATGAATATTAGGGCATGACCTGCTCCCCTGTGTACCCTGTTCCTTCCCTGGTCATTTTTTAACTCATATTACTGTTCTGTATTTTCATTATTTATTTTTATTATTTCATTGTTTTACTACTGCTATTTTTACATTTTTATAATTGTATGTTCTAGTATTATAAGCTACTCAGAGTAGCCCCATGGCAAGATGGGTGGCAAATAAATTTAATAATAAATAAAAATAAAAAACAGATGCTCCATTTTCATGCTTTCTATGTCAGCTCTGAAACAAGACACTGGCATATCCCAAAATGAATAATTGTATGGTGTGTACTTTCAATCCAGTTGAAAAATTAATAAAACTCTTTGGAACACTGTTTACTGCATTAAATGAATATTTCTAATAAAAACATGTGACACATTTTGTTGTCCTTCTCTCACACTCTTGCCAAGTGAACATTTCCTTTACAATGACTTTTGGAATCCACCACCAAGTTTTTAAACACATATAAAGCTTTTTGGCAGTTACTCCACATAATTAAAAATAAAGCCAACCACTGCCCGAAAATTGGCAATATTTCAGAACATTCATATTGTTTTTGCACATTTTCTACATTCCGGAAAAAAATATTTATAATGAGATTTCCTTTCATGTAAGAAAGGTATGCGAGTATCAGAGGGAACATTCCTATTTTATATTTATGTAATAGATTAATATTTGTAAGCCTTCAAGTTATAACAAACAAAGCCCTAGCATTTAAACTGGCAAAGATTTGATCTGGCTTTCAAAGATTCCAGTTTTAGCTATAAATTTAGAATAGAAGCAGGATCTTTACCAAATAAGCTCAACTACTGCTGGGATAAAAAAATCTTGAAAAATCCGACATTTTTCCCACTAGTTGTCATTCAAGTTGATGACCAAAGTTTTATTTAAAGTTTGGTCTCCCCTAAAATTTAACTTTTGAGCAAAATTGTCAAGTGTGGAGTATGATGGTCACCCATTTACTTCAGAGGCCAGGAGAAAGGTGTGAATACAATTTGTCTTTCATTGTACAAACTTTCTAGTGAGAGGTCTTCAGCCTTCCTACCTTCCCACAGATCTCCCTGGCCTTTGATAGTAATGGTACTACTATCCCATTTAAGGGAGAACCTATCCTTGAGAAATGATTAGAGAATGGTTAGCTGTCTGGAGAAATTCAGAGAAATCAACCACCCAGTTTTACCGGATCTTGGGTGGAAATGTGTTTAGACCTAAACCCCTGACAGCGTTAGAAGAGGGTTCAGGTTTGCTACAGATTCCTCATCACCACCATCAAGCCCATGTGATAACTCTTATTTGTGATCATATAATCACAAAGCAGATTTAATCCACTCAATTGAAAATATATCATGCAGTGAATCAATGATCAAATATTGATCGTTTGTATGGACTTATGATTTCCCATACTAACAGATAGAAGATACGCCTTTTCACTGTTCTTTGTGATGAGAGAGCTTCTTTTTCTCTTTGTCATCAGCCATTTGTGTCTCTCCTTAATGACATGGAAAAGTGGAGGCATTAGTAGCTGACTGATCCCATGCAGTCTGAAAAGTTCCCTTTCCATTTGGCAAATTGCTCTGGCATCAGCAAAAGGAAAGATCTGAGGTTTTGCAACTGTTGGTGGTCATTGCACCTCCTTGTGCAACGAGATCAAACACTATCTAAAAAACACACACAAAAAAACCTCTCTATTCCCCAAAGTGTTTCATAAAGTATGCACGTTCCCCTTTAAAAAACAAGAGCTCTCTCTTTTTGCCATGGTTTTCAGACTGGGGGTATGCTGCCTGTGCAGACTTCTTTCCTCTCCCCCCGAAAAACAGTCCATGAGACTCTCTACCCCCCGCAGATAAGTACTGGTACTCCACCTCTTTCCTTCAGGCCCACGTTTAGCGGATTTGGAAGAGCTCAAATCCAGGAAAACTTGTTTCTCTTCTGTAAGCAAGTACTTTAGTATCCAAATTACACAATTAATTTAGTAATTTAGTATCCAAATTACACAATTACCTAAAATCCTGGGGTTTGCTTTTGGGATACACTGGACAAAAAAAAACAACAACAACAAAATGCTTCCCTCCCTTCAATCATAACCCGCTCAGCTTTTCCTCTTATATACAGAAGGTCCCACACTCTGATGACGCCCCCTTGCTTTTCTTGTCCTGATGATCATGGCTCAGTAGAGCTCGTAACAGAGGCCAAACAAAGAAATTAGATCCAGCTGCTGTCCAAGGGTGAAGCCATTCACACATACTTCCTCCTTCCCTAACAAAAGGTCCTGTGCTCTGGCAAAACCCCCATGCTCTCCAGACTTTTGGTCTTTCTGAGATTAGGAAATGCACAGAGGAAGCAAGATCCAATTGTGTTTGGGAGAAGGGCCCTCTCATACACATGCAAGCATACACATATTTCCCATGCTTTAAATTTAGAATTTAGAGGTACTCACCTTCCTTCCAAGCAGCCTTTGAGCTCAACACTCAAAACCCCTTTAAAACCTTTGTTCCAAATGGCCAAGGTCCAGGAAAACTCACCCACAGACTCAATGGGTCTGTTTGCTGGCAAGGGAATCTTACCTGGGCCTGGTCCATTGGTTAAATTAGCTTGGAGTCCCATCTGCTTGGGTGCCAATTGTTGGAAGAAATATCCTTCTGGGTTCAGTTCCAAGTGGGGAAAAAGATACTGGAAACATGGAGGCTGTTTGGAAGGTTTAATATCAGGACACATGGCCTGGAGCTCCAGAGTGAAAAAGAAGAGATTAAGAAAAAAGAGCTGAGGTGCTGAGAGTGCCTGGGTTTTATACCCTCTGGTGGGATTTGAATTGGAGCTTGTATTCTAATTGGTTGTCAGACCCCCATGGAGCCATGCAGGGGCAACTCTGTAGGCTGTCCTGAGTTCCAGGCTTGGTCTAGCCTTGCTGGGTGATTATGCCCTTAAAAGGGCTTTTGGTAATTGCTATAGCTTTACCTGGAGTTCCTTGTTATATAACGTATTCTGTCCCAGGCCTTAATGGCCCACCCATTAACAAAGGTGGGGGTGAGTTTCTGCTTCTGAGGTGAGCTTCTGCTTCTGAGTTTCTATTTTTTTTAGAGGAAATATTCTGCCTTTTTAATATTTCCTAGACTATTTCAATTTTCTAGGAGAGGGGTGGGTGCTAACTTCCTACACTACCTTGTGAGATTTTTAACCATAAGCTCCTGATATCAGGGGGGATGCCAAAAATGTATGTGCCCTTTTTGTCACACATTCCCCAAAAGGAAGCATGTACTTTGTTAGAAACAAGCATCACTAAGCTGCAAACCATCAACACAAACATTACTGCATGTATAAATATTTCATTTGAAGCCAAAAGTTAGATGTCTTTTAATTGAAGGGATAATAATAATAATAATAATAATAATAATAATAATAATAATAATAATAATAATAATAATAATAATAATAATAATAATAGCTCCAAGAAGCAGACGGGAGGAGAGATCCTAAATATAAGTCTTGTAATAAATGAAGAATCATAATAACTTTTTTTTTTAGTTTATTAATATCATGGCATAAATATCAGGTGGCAGTAGCCATAGAATTTGTCAATTATTGAATGTCAGAATCATCACAGCAGTGTTACACAAAAATACATGTTAAAAGTTATTCCAAATCTGGTCAAGTCTTGGGGTGTCCCCTTTCTCCATTGAAATTTGCTACTGTGATGTACAGGGTTTTCTGCAAGACAGTTTTTCTTTGTGTCATCCAGCCTCATTTTCTTCAATTAAATTTGTGGAAACAAAACACACATTCTTGATGCCCAGAGAAATATAATTCTTCTCAGTGAGGTGTTTTGTATCACCCCAGTTCCAGCAATTCTAGTTATGACAAAACATTTTTGTGTCTGCATTCATGTTTAGAAAAGCCTTTTCCCACCACTGGAAAGGCCTCAAAGCAAAGAAACATAGAACTTTGTTTTGCTTTTATTATTTACTAGCTCGGTACCATGCTTTGCTATGAAACTATGTGATCAGGCTTAGTTTGGGGAGGAAAAGAAGGGGAAAAAATTCTGCCCCTGCCTACCAGCCTATTGGTATTCATCTGGTTAGCGTCCTGTTAGTGTGTGAGAAAGTTGAGGGCTGTCTAGAAACTGAAACAGTATTTGCTGTGTGAGCAAGGAGCCTGGGCGTGGCTTAGTACAACTGTTCTGTACTAAAGCTGCTTGGTGCTGTGAAAGTAAAACTGAAACAAACTCTTCTCCTCTGCGTTTTGCATTTGGAACAGATTTCTTTTCAGGTGGAGAGAGGGTGTAGAACTCCTTAGCATCAGAGCATGTTAATAATAAAATATGAAATACTAATGCTCTGACAGTCATTTTAAAAAATCCTTTCTTAGTGAACACCTAGAAACCAAGAGGAACATACATGGCTAATTCCAAGTTTGTAGGCTTTACGGTTCTGGAGATTTTGTGATGATGCATGAGTGCTATTTTGCTTTATATATATAGACTTATTAATAAAGTTATATTCCATCTCTATTTGTTCCAGTCAAGGTAGTATATGTAAAAATCATGTATTTTATTTCCCCATAACAGCTCTGTGATGTAAGATGAAGTGGGTTAAGAGAGAATAACTGGCCAGATTACCCAGTTGGTTCCTGGATTAAATTTACAATCTGCAAGTTTCCAGTCCAGTACTCTAATCTCTTATACCATGCTAACAATACTTTTAATAATACAGGACATTCTTGCAAAACCAAATTGAAGGTGCATTGGCAGAATAATGATTCTGAGCCCAAAGAATAGTGGCTAGCCAATAAAGAGAAAAATCTATTCACTAGGATATTATAAAACCTGCCTGCAAAACAGATTATATGTTTTAAAAGAATGGTTTACAGTATTCATAGGTTCAAAGACAAGCATAACACAATGCATCTTTCATTGATTAAGTATATGTTATCTCTTTACCTGATCATATGTTCTCTGATGTGATGTGATGTGAAATATAACATGAGACACAAGAGGATACCATTTATTCTGTGAAACCTGAGGTGAGAAAGGGCATGTTTGCAGACATGTTTCCTTTCAAAGGAAAGAACTTTATTCTGATCCTGAATTGCTAGCTGAATCAAGCCTGAGGAAGCATAAACAGCAAAGGATACAAGTGAAGTCAATGAACAGGGCTGTTGATGAAGTCATCCTTGTGAGAAGGAAGATTTGCAAAGCCCTTGGGTTCAGTTCTTGGCTGGAACACTGATGTTTTTGTCAGTTTTCAAAATCTATGCCTGACTTTTAGGCTTTTTTTTTCACTTATGATTGGGTGCAACTTTATCTTCAGCAGAGCCAACAAGCTTATGATTGGCCCTAAGATTCTTTGGGATGAAAGAGTATATATAGATTTGGACTCTAAAATAGCTCAGGGTTTTTTGCCTTTTGAAAGAACAAAAAAAAAGTCATGTCCAGATGTATTATTAGAGAAGAACTTTCTTGTTTTTAAACTCTGGTTGCTCAAGAAATTAACGTGAAAGAAACTATTGAAAAAGGAATGCACAAAATAAAAAAGCTGGATCCATTTTATCAATAATTCAATTGCAACAGGAGTCTTAAAAATGCTATAACTTTCTGATGCCTATAAGGGTTTTGGAGCAAGTATGAAATGTCTGGGGTCTTCCCATTAAATTTCCTTCAGTCCTCTTCCTCTCACAATGGTATTGTTTCATTTCAGGCAATGCTCATTCCAAATAATTTGTAAAATAGTAGGAACTCTTTTTCATGTTATTGCCAGTACCCACCAGAAGATCCTATCATTTAATGGTTGGGGTTTTTTTATAATTCAGATATTTTGACATGATTTTAATATTTTATAATACTTTGTAGCATAACCATTTTTGTTGTTTTTTTTTTTAAAGGATGTTCTTTGTGGATGCTACACCATTGCTACAGTGATTAGAATGCTGCCTCTCTCTTAGTGATAGATACTAAGGACAGCTGGTATCTGATATAATTTCTGAAATATTTATATTCAGCAGAGGTATAAGTAGAAGAACTGGGCAGATAAATCAACCTGAAGGTATCCTAGAACTCCTGTTTCTTTTGTCCTATCTTGCTGTTTCTAAAAATAGGGGCAAATCCAATCATTGCATAAACTGAAACTCAGTTATCCTTTAAATTTTACAGAACTGGACTGATCGGGAAAAAATTACACATAGAAATATGTATAATGATTAAAAGCACAACTCTGGGGAAGTTTATATAATTTTCAAATGGACTTCAAAATGTAGAAGTGGGAGAGAATGCATCTAGAACTGGAATCATGAGAAACCATTACTGATAAATGCATATATTGTTATTTTTCTCATTTGCTCATGTAGAGTGTCACTTTCATAGGCTTACATATGCACGGAGAATGAAGTTTCAGTTCTTTTTTCTCATGTGTGCTCAGATTGTTTTGCGGCGGGAATTAACGAGACAACGCACCTTTAGTGACAGCTCTTTTCTCTTTATTTGTAGGAATCGACTCGGACTGGCGGCGCGGCAGCCTCTCCTTTTAAAGGCTGGCCGCGCCTGGTACCAGCCACTGGCGAGGGCGCAAACTCCCGCCAGAAAGTGACCCAATGGGTGGTAAGTATTTTAAATATGAATTGACCAACCAGAACACCCCTCCCCTCTTGGTCCAGTCCGACCAATCAGGAGCCGCGCCTACGTGACGTAGTCACGTAAGTAGGCGGGGCTCCTGTGGACCCGACTGGACCTGCGCAGCTCAGTCGTGTCGTCGCTGTTGGCCGATGCGGAAGGACCTGTTGATCCTCCTGCTCCCGGTCCTGGAAACTTCGGGAAGGTCGAGCTGGCCAAGTCACTCCTGGCGGGCCTCGCTCGGCTGGTAGATGTGGCTGTGCCGCTCCCTCCCGGACTCGGATTATCGTCGGTCTCGCCAAGGTCTCTATCTGGATGTTCACCAGGCCCAGGTGCGTAGTTGCGAAACTCGACCGGGGCTAGTGTTGAGGGTGTATATGTGTGAGTTAGGTCGTCGTTGTTTATTTGTGGGTTCGTTGTCTTGTTGTTGCTTAGTGGTAATTCCCCTTCCCCCCCAGGGTGATCGTGAGATCTGGGTAGGGTGCGGGATCTAATTTGATCGATATGCCGCTTCCAAGTCCTGTTATCAGAAGTGGTTAGGCGGTATGATCGTGGGCCTGTGATTTGTGTTATGGTGGCTGGCACCCATAAGGGATGTCCGACCAAGTTTTTTGCGTAGACCAGGTCTCCGATTTGGAATGTCCTTATTTTACTGGAAGAATCAACCGGCTTGTCTGTGGCGTATGTGGGGTGTAACCTGTCTAAAGGTGAGCGTAGTTTCCTCCCCATTAGTAATTCTGCTGGGGTCTTGTTAGTGATAGTGCTCGGTGTGGTATGTTGTAAGAATAGTAATTTGTCAATTCGAGCCTGTATGGGGCCCTGGCCTAGTTTGTGTAGTGTCTCTTTGGTGAAACGAACCATGCGTTCGGCTCGTCCATTCGCCGCCGGGTGTGCCGGCGCGGTTAGGGCATGCCTTATGCCCAAGCTGGCGAGGTAACTCTCAAACTCTATTGCTGTGAATTGTGGCCCATTGTCCGATACTAAGGTGTCTGGCAACCCGTGTGTTGAGAACCATTTCCTGAGCTGTCGGATGACAGCTTCGGTAGAGGTTGACTGCATTAGGCTTACTTCTAGCCAATTTGAATAAGCATCTACCAGAATTAAAAATGTGTGACCATTTGTCGGACCCGCGAAATCTATATGCAGTCTAGACCATGGCCCTCTGGGAACATCCCACTCTGTGGCCGGTGCTTTCGGGGGTGAGGGTCGGGATGTTTGGCATGGCTGGCAACCCCCAACCCAGTCCGTGACGTCCTTGTCTAAACCCGGCCACCAAACATAACTTCTTGCTAAGCTTTTCATTTTGACTACCCCTGGATGACCTTCATGCAATAGTCTTAAAATTTTAGTCCGTAGTCTTTTTGGAATAACCACTCGATCACCCCAAAGTACGCACCCCTTCATTACTGAAAGTTCCATTTGTCTCTGTTTAAACTGTGTATACTCGTTCTGTAGCTGAATGTCCGGCCATCCCTTTATAATCCAACCCCTTACTTTCTGCAGTAAGTTGTCGTTGGCGGTTTCCTGAGCGATATCTGCTGCTGTAATCGGGAAATCGGTTAAAGTCTCAATTAAGAATGTTGTGGTACAAGGATTCGGGTCAGGGTCACTGTCCGGTAATGGGCAGCGGCTTAATGCATCAGCGTGCAAAATTGATGGGCCGGGGCGGTAAAACAGAGTGTAGTTATATGCTGCAAGGAATTCTGTCCATCTTGTCATTCTGGGGGATAAAATATTAGGAGTTGCTTTGTTTCCAGCCAGAAGTCCTAACAGCGGTTTGTGATCAGTTATTATAGAAAATTGACGGCCATACAGGTATTCATGGAAACGTTTAATACCCGCTATTATGGCTAGAGCTTCTTTGTCTAATTGGCTATAATTCCTCTGGCTTTTCGATAGTGTTTTTGAATAGAAAGCGATTGGGGCTTCTCTGTTATCCGGTAGACCGTGGCTCAGAACGGCTCCGACCCCAAAAGGCGACGCATCGCAAGTTAGTATCAACGGTAATGTTTCATTATACTGTATAATCACCTTAGTTGAAGTAAGAAGCTCTTTTATTCGGTTAAATGCTGTTTCTTCCCGACTGCCCCACTTCCAAACTGCCTTTTTGTCCAAAAGCCTATGCAAGGGTTCCGCCACTGTCGCTTTCTGTGGCAGAAAAACATGATAAAAATTTATTAGTCCCAGGAAAGCTTGCAGTTCAGTCTTGTTGTTTGGTGTGGGGGCGTCATTTATGGCACGGACCTTTCCTTCGGTTGGGTGGATACCGTCGCCATCAATAAGATATCCCAAAAATTCTATTTTCTCTGTCATCAATGTGCATTTTTCTTTTTTAACCTTGAGCCCCGCTTCCGTGAATCTGGTAAGGACTTCTCTTAGACGATCTCGCAATTGCTCTTTGTTACTAGCTGCGATTAGTACATCGTCAAAGTATGGTATAACCCCCGGTATTCCCTGTAGGAGGCGTTCCATTAACCCTTGGAAAATGCCTGGAGCCACGCTGACGCCAAATTGGAGGCGGTTGCATTTAAATGCGCCCCGGTGTGTAACAATGGTTTGGGCTTCAGCCGTTTTTTTGTCTACGGGTAGTTGCTGATAAGCCTGAGCCAAATCGAGTTTTGCAAAAATTTTTCCGCCTTTGATAGAGTGTAGCAAATGTTGTACCACCGGAACGGGGTATGCGCTTTGTTGCAGCGCATGGTTAAGGGTGGCCTTAAAATCCCCACAGATCCGAATCGACCCATCCGCCTTGATAGGGGTTACTATAGGGGTCTCCCACGTAGCGTGATCGACAGGCTCGAGGACCCCTTGTTTAACTAATTTCTCTAGCTGCTCTTCTATTTTTGGTTTTAAGGCGAAGGGTACTCTTCTAGCTTTTAATCTAATAGGTGTCACCTTAGTGTCTAGGTTAAATGATATTGGGTTTCCCCGGTACTTGCCTAGTTCTCCGTTGAATAACTCCTGGAATTCTTGCACGATGTCTGCTTCCCAATCTGTATCTGAGACATGGTTGATGCCGGTCATCCCGATTCCTAACGGCTCGAACCATTCTAGACCCAAAAGACTTGGTCTGTTCCGGTCCACTATTGTTAAAGGCAGAATTTCCGTGTGATTTTTGAAAGTTACTTGGAAATGTCCAACTCCCACAACCGGAATTCGATTTCCTTGGTAGTCTTTCAGTATAAGTTTCTGTCTCGAGAGTTGGCTCCGCTGTAAGCTTGGGATTAAATCTTTGATGTTGTTCCACGAAACCATGGAGAGGAACGAACCCGAATCTACTTCCATCTCGCACTCTCGCCCCTCAATGCTAACTGTAATGTGTACTTTTCTAATGTTTGTCGTATTTGCATGACCAATTATTACTGTTTGGTGTGTCTCTTGTCTTCTGTTAGATGATTCTTTGTATTTTCTATTCCTCCCGTCTTGGTTCCAACGGCTACTGGTCATCTGTTCTCCCTCTCTCCCTCTTGGGGGTGGGCTTCTTCTTTGTCTTGGGCTGTAACTGGACCTGGCTCTACATACTCTGGCAATGTGACCCCTTTTTTCACACTTCCTACAGATGGCATCTATAAAACGGCACTCTGATCTGGGGTGATTCCCTCCACATCGATTACATTCGAAATCAACCCTTCTGTTTGGCCGTTCTTTTCCCCCTTTCGTAGTCTTTAGATGGTATACCTCATCTTCCTCATTACTATCTTCGGATTCTAGGTCCTCATGGTGTGTCGTGGTTTTTTCTCCCTCGCTTTGAGGTCTGATCGTCTCTTTGCTATTGCAGAGTGCGGCGTGATTGATTTTTTTCATTTTTGCCACCGACTTTTGAGCGGTTTCGGCTGCGGTAGCTTCCTCTATCGCCTCATTAGCTGTTATCTTAGGTCGGTTAAGTAATTTGCTCTGCAATATTGGGTCTTTTAGCCCCAGTACGATCCGATCCCTCAAAGCCTCATTGAAGTCTGAAAATTCACAATCCCCCCCAATGTCTCTTAAATCTGCTACGAAATCCGCGATGGACTCACCCTCTCTTTGGTTTCGGAGGTAAAATTCGTGGCGCTTGATAAGGCAGGAGACTCTAGGAGCATAATGTGCTCGCAGGATTTTTTCTAACTCTGGCCAGGATAATGTCTTCACATCCGTTGGTGATGCCAGAGTTTTTGCCATTTTGAAAACTGCTGGACCGCAATGAGTTAGGAATACCGCTCTCTTTCTGTGTTCCGACACGCTGCTCAGCTCGCTGCTCTCTAAAAACATGAGGAAACGATCGATGTACGTCTGCCATTCTTCCTTCGCCGGGTTGAAACGTTCTGGTGGGGGATTGTTTCCGGCCATGTTGCCGCTCGAGTTTCGCCGCTATCCACTCACTGCTGGTGCTGTCTCGATCCCATCCTCGTCGCCAGTGTTTTGCGGCGGGAATTAACGAGACAACGCACCTTTAGTGACAGCTCTTTTCTCTTTATTTGTAGGAATCGACTCGGACTGGCGGCGCGGCAGCCTCTCCTTTTAAAGGCTGGCCGCGCCTGGTACCAGCCACTGGCGAGGGCGCAAACTCCCGCCAGAAAGTGACCCAATGGGTGGTAAGTATTTTAAATATGAATTGACCAACCAGAACACAGATATTCCCTGCTGTGTCTGAAATCCTATTACAGTAAAAGTAGGATTAGCAATCCTTTTAGTTTGCTTCAAAAAATTTTACAAGGGAATTCATTTTAATATAGATATCGATCAGGGGTGGGATTCAAATTTCATAACAACTGATTCTGTGAGTGTAGCTAGGTGGGTGTGGTCATGTGACTGGGTGGGCATGGCTTTTTTGGCAGCACACACACACACACACACACACATACACGTTTTTTGGGCCTTCTGGGTCTCAGGGAAGCCTCTTGGGGGGGCATTTTTGGTCCCAGAAGGCTTCCCTTGGGCTCAGGAAGGAAAAAAATGGAGGAGGGGTGGGAGGAGGGGCGCTGCCCCTTCCATTTTTGCCTTCCTGGGCCTCAGGGAAGCCTCTTGGGTGAAACAGTAAGTAAGTGAGGAGAAACCTGACACAGCTGATCATAGGAACAGCTGATCATCAGGAGTGGAAAAACAAGAAATACCTTAAGGAGTGACCAGGCAGGGAAGAATGAAGTCAGCAATGTTGGGCATGTGCGCAATGTTGCTGGGCGGGAAGGGGAGGGATCAGCCAAGGGTACAATTTGCCAGTTCTCTGAACTGCACAGAATCATAACAACCGGTTCTATAGAACCAAACCGAACTAGTAGAATTTCACCTCTGATACTGATATACAAAATAAGTTTGAATTTTGTTCATTACTCCATTGTGGTTTGGTCCAATTTCAAAATTTAATTCTAGAGAAATTATTAATTGAAGGGGAAAGTCTATTGCCCAAACACTAGAGCCATGATTAATTTAAAAATGCATGGCAGGAATTATGAAAATTTGTTAAGTTAGAAACAAATAGCATTTAAGCCATGTAATTTGTAAAAAAATGCCCGTTGATTCTGTTTTTAAGGAAGAAGAGGCTGCTATATTAAAAAAAGGAAAAAAGGAAACTTGTCTACAATATTGGTGATGACAACAGGTATTGTAGAAGGAATGATAAAACCTGGGAGTGGGGTAAAAAAGGGAATCAGCCTAGAATTCCTACGTAACCACAAGCGAACTAAGTTCAACCCCCTTGAATTTCATTGACACTTATCTAACTATAACCATGTGCTAAATGTTGGTTGGGAAGGCTTCTGTGCATAGGCTTTTAATAAATCAGCTTAATAGAACCTTCACATGTGGACCTGGTCTTTTATGTTTGGTATAGACCAGGGGTGTGAAAATCACATCATCACATCTGCATCACATGACATAACATGAACTTTTTTCCCTTCGCTAAACCAGGCGTGGGCATGGCCAGCACCAGTGGTGGTATGCTGCCGGTTCAGACCAGTTCGGCCGAACCAGTAGTAAAAAAAAATGCCTCCAAACACCTGAGAGGAGGAAAACAAGCCTCCATCAGCTGAGAGGACAAAAGACCGAAAAGCACACGGAAGGGTGGGTGGGTTGCTCCTAGCTTTTTGTTTCTTCATCCTCTCAGCTGATTGGCTCAATAGGATCCCACTACTGGCCAGCACATGATGCAATCGGCCCACAGGCTGGATGTTTGACAGCCCTGGTATAAACCAAATCTTTAACAAAATTATTGGTTACCTTTTACATATTTCTAGAGGTTCTGAACTCAAAACCTATTTTCCATTTGTTTAGAGAGTACAAAGCCAGTTTGGTGTGGTGGTTAAAGTGCTGGCCTAGAAACTGGGAGATCGTGAGTTCTAGTCCTAATTTAGGCAAGAAATTAGGCTGGCTTTGATCCAGTTAGTCTCTCAATCCCATTCACGGTAGGTATGTACGCTGCCTTAAGTTACTGATGAACACAAGTAAGGAGACCCTTTTCAAAGTAGATAAGTAGCGGCAACAACCAAATAAATTGGTAATTTTTCATTTAAGGTAATAAAACATGTAGCTAAAATATAATTTAGAAAATCCTATTTAAGTATTTTGTATCCACACTCAAATTTTCAGGAACTGGGCCCCCAAATTCAATAGACAAAAATTAAAAGAGAAAGGGGAGTCATATCAATATGCAATAGGAAAAAAATGGGGGCTGGAGGTCTAATGAACATCCTGGTTCCTAACCAACATTTTTGAAAAGGCCTAAAAGGCAGATTTCTGAACAATTGGGTGGTATTCTACACAGCTATTTATCATATTATGGCACTTCAGATTGTGTTCATCACTTCCTAGGCTCCAGAGTCACAGCAGGAATTGTTTTGAATTAGACAGTTTTAGATTTTGTTTTTTTAATGATGCTATATGCATCAATATTGTTAAAGGGAATGTGATGCAAATCATCTAAAACACCAAACATTGCAGAACTGCAAAACAGAATATTTACACATCCCAGTGTATTTTTTAAAAACAAGATCAGGTAATTCAAACATTTAGACGAAGAAACATTTGGAAGCATCTCCAAAAATAAATATTTATGAGAGTATTAGATTGATTCATAATAACTTGCCATGGAGCAGTATCACAACTTAAACCGAGCAGTTTTATGCTTTTGTATAGTCCCACTGAAGATATCATCAAAGTAATAAAGCTAGATTGCAGTTTTAATTTTAACCTAAACATTTGTATTGCTTATTAAACAATTGCTTTAGACTGTTGCTGATAGCAGACTATACTTAAATAACAATAAAACATTTTGTAATGCATTCGGGTTTTTATTTTAAGGATTGTACAATAAAGGTTCTATTTTAAAAGGAGCATAAAATATATAATTATAAAAAATAAAGTAGATATTCCTTTGAATCACAGAACAAAAAAAAGAAAAACAAATTCTGGATGTACTTTTTTGTCACTTTATCAAGGAAATGATCTTTCACCCACAATCTTTAAAAAATAAATGTGCACACAAATAATAATTATTATTATTCCCTTATTTTTTTATCTGTAAAAATGAGTTAGGAAATTAACATTTTTCATTGGTAAAAATGAGTTAGGAAATTATTATTTTTCATTGGTAAAAATGAGTTAGGAAATTATCTACATACATTCTTGAAAAAAATCAATCTAACAGCATATCATAAATTGTCAGGTCTAATGCCTATAGACCTAATTCAAATCAAGAGAGGTTATAAAAAAGGACTGTATGCCTATCAATAAAATTCCACAAGGTTTAAGAGGATGAAGACATAATGGCACCCTTTTTGTTCTTTACTGCTTTAGAATCTGTTTTGTTCCCTCCCCACCACAAAAAACACTCCTTCCTCATTACCTTATCTTACCCACATTCCACAGTTACTTAGCCACAATGAGATGCTAGTTCAGTCAATTCAAATAACAACTGAAATCTTCAAAGCAAACTTGAAGAGATCTATGAAGTACATTTCATATCTATAGCCCAGCAGATACAAAAGCATGAAAACAGCAATCTGGTTCCAAATCTGTCCCTTAATGGATTGCCAACTCTATCACTTTTAGATCTTCAATGCACTCTTTATGAGTCCTGCTACAATGGCATTTAACATAGTCAGTTAATTCTAATTTTTTTATGGTAGGATCAATACTATGAAATTACTTGCTTTGAGTCTGGTCTCCTTCCTTTTTCATTTAAGAATTTTTAGTGATTTTCATTGTTGGATGGAATTTTATTGTGGTGCCTACAGCCAGAAAATGGAACTAGAAACAAAATCAGAAAAAATCTTATAACACTTCTGCAAAACAATACATTTTATTAAAAGCATAACATAGATCACTTTTTATAACATAGATCACTTCATTGGATGCATAAAATGGTTAAAGCTGTTATGGAGAAATAGAATACAGGAGTATATATATCTGGAGAAAAGGAGGACTGGGGGGATATTATAGCATATTCTGGAGAAAAGAAGGACTTGGGGGGGACATTATAGTAATATTCCAATATTTGAGAGGCTGCCACAAACAGGAGGGAGGCAACTTATTTTCCTAAGCACCAGAGGTCAAGATAACAAACAATGGATGGAAACTAATAAAGCTACAACTACACAGCTACTCATAAGGATTCACACAACTATTTGGTGGATCTTCTCCTCCTGTTATTAGAAAGCAGATATCACTTTTCACTTTTACCTTAATTTAACTTCAGCCAACACTGTAGAAAAACCAAATTTATAAAAGGCAGCTTTCTAACCAAGCTGAAAACAAATTTAACAGCTTAATCAATTCCATATAGAATGAGATTAGAGCATGTGTGCAGGGGGCTTTCATAAAGATGAGGCAGAAAATCTAAAGATGTTTCCCAGACCATAACCCATATTTCTGCTCAAAATGTTGAAAGTGTTTTTCAAAATTTTCTGTCATTTTTCATTGCTAATTATAGTTTCCTAATTCTTACTGGCACTCAGATGTTTTTCATTTCCTGGTTAATAGCCTACGTGATGAAATACCACCTGTATTCTTAGTAAATAGAGTAAAATTTAGTTTTAGACAATTAGTTTCTGAAGTGGGTGTGGGAGATCATTATCCTTCAAAAGAACAAAAAACAAAATAAAAACAAAGTTCATAGTCTGCTCTGTTGCATTCATTCCTTTATCCCCTCAATCTATTCAGTTTAGCCCATTCCCGTGCATTTGCACCATGCTATTTTTAATTAGAGAGGGAAAAGACAAGGAGATCACAACTCTTTAAAAAACGTTGAAACCCACTTTGAATAATTAATTTTTTGAAATTACTTAAAATATATGAAACCCATAAGAAGATTAAAGCTTCATGTGAGATAGATGAACTCATACCTTCACTGTTGTACTTGCCGTTGCAGAGGCTTAAAAGCTTGTTATCGGATTATAAAATTATCAGTGCCACATAGCCGAGTTTGTCAATGTGGCAGCTTACAAATTTATCATGTCTAGGTAAAGAGGTATAACTAATTTCACTGGGAAGAACCAGCATTTATTATGGCTATGACAGGTCCACCTGTTTCAAGTTACCATCAAGCTGTCCTCTGATCAAATGAATGGGGAATTTCTGCTAGGTAAAGGGACCAAAGTGATGCATGATAGTTTAATCTCCTCTCAGGTAAAACATTCAATTTGATTAGAGCAAGTTGTGGAAACAACGACAACATAAACAAACTCACATTGGTAGAATTTCCTTTTCTGTCAGGTGGCAAGCTCTTTAAATGTCAGAAATGCATGCATGGAAGAATGTGGAATTGTTAAGATAAAACAACACGCAATGTGGGACATTACTTTCTCTTACTATGGAAGAAGAGAAGGGGGGTTGAATGTGCTTTCCCATCGTTGTGTGGCATTTGTACTGAGATGATAAAATAAATTTCATCTCCAGATTATGGCCTAGATCTATAAATAAAGAGGTCCTTCTGGTTCAGCAGAGGCTCTTGTTAGCAGATAGAATATTTTTGTAACTTTGCAAGTCTCTGTACCCATGGGTATAAACATTTATTTATTTAACACATGTCTAGGCCAAATAACTCCAAAACAATTCTGAGTGGCTTCCTAGGTTAAAAGAAACAACATTATATAAAAGCAATTGAGGGAACAGATGATGCTTCTAACCACTACCCAAAATGTATGGGCACATATTGCCCCGAGAAAAGCCCCAATCATGGATTGAGCTAAATAAAATCAAGTATGATTTCAACAAATGAAAACATTTTCTGACATTCAAATCCTAAGCCTGTGGCAATAACTGATTCTTGTATTCTCTCAACCCTCCCCAAAAAGCTGTAGTAAGAACCAGCAAAATCACCAAGGGACAGCAGAGAGAAGGAAGAGAAGGGGATATTTCAGTGTCTCTATCTTGTGCCTCTGCCCTTTCCATTTGCCCCTCTTCATTGAAGTAGTGAACTAGCCAGGGGTGTGTGTTTTTTTAGTTAGTTCTGAAACTAAGTCAGCTTCATGGGCTGTAGCCTGTAGTGTTACTGAAGATTAAAAACTGGTGGCATATGTGGTATGGGCCATGCCATGAATCGCTCAGCTGAATTATGAGTAACAAAAGAAGGTCTGTATGGTATGTAGGAATGACTTTGGGAGACAGGGGAAGAGCCACAGCCAGGGCAAGGTCAAATAAGAGGCAGCTTAGCCCCTAAACTAAGAAGGGAGCTTCCCTAATTTCTTGGGCTGTCAAGGTGAAGGACGAGAAATGTACTTGGAGACTTGCAAGATTCTGTTAATGGAACCTTACAATAAAGTGAAATTAGTTCATTGTGCTGGACTACCTTGCAAGGCTGCCATCAATCTTTAAAATCTAAAAGTGCATAGCAATAGCACTTAGGCTTGTACAGCATTTCACAGTGCTTTACAGTCCTCTCTAAGCAGTTTATAGAGTCAGCATATTGTCCTCAATAGTCTGGTTCCTCATTTTACCTACCTCAGAAGGATGTAAGGCTGAGTCAACCTCGAGCCACTCAGGATTGAACTCCTGGAGTGAACAGTCTGTCAGCCCTGCAGTACTGTATTCTAACTATTGCACCACCACAGTTCTTGCCTTTACAATCCATAAAAAACCTGGGAGATTCCCTTCTGAGATATTCGCCATGTCCAAATTCCTTATGGCGTTAAGCTGCCTCTTATTTGACCATTCCCCTGGTCTTGCTTCTTTCCCCTGTCTCCCAAAGTCATTCTCACCTACATTGTTTATTTATTTATTTGTCAAGCAAGTATTAGATAACAGGTATAAGTATAAGCATGGTTATGAATACATGAAATGGATACGAATAAAAAAGAAACAATAGCACAGGGACTGTAGGCACATTGGTGCACTTATGCACGCCCCCTACAGATCTCTTAGGAAAGGAGTGAGGTCAATAGCAGACAGTCTAAGGTTAAAGTTTTTGGGGTTTGGGGAAGAAACCACAGAGTCAGGTAGAGTATTCCAGACATTGACCACTCTGTTGCTAAAGTTGTATTTCCTGCAATCAAGATTGGTGCGGTTTACCTTGAGTTTGTATCTATTGTGTGCTCTTGTACTATTGTGGTTGAAGCTGAAGAATTCATTGACAGGTAGGACATTGCAGTAGATACTTTTATGTATTATACTTAGATCGGACTGAAGGCGGTATAGTTCTAGGTTGTCTCGGCCCAAAATTTGAAGTCTGGTAGCATAAGGTATTCTGCTACGAGTAGAGGAGTAGAGAACTCTTCTCATGAAATATTTCTGGACTTTCTCGACTGTATTAATATCTGTTATGTAATGTGGATTCCAGACTGATGAGCTGTATTCAAGTATTAGTCTAGCAATTGTTTTGTATGCTTTAGTTAATAGTGTGATATTACCGGAGAAAAAGCTACGCAGGATTAGGTTAACAACTCTTAATGCCTTTTTGGCTATGTAGTTACAGTGGGCACTTAGATCATTAGAGAGGAGTACTCCAAGGTCCTTGGAGTTATCAACAAGGTCTTGATTATTCAGCTTGTATTTTATTTTCTGATTTCTTTTTTTGCCGATATGTGAGACAGAGCATTTGTTTGTTGAGATTTGAAGTTGCCATTTGTTTGACCATTCTGACACATAGTTGAGGTCATTTTGAAGGGTAGCAGTATTGTCAGTGGTATTGAATAGTTTTACATCATCAGCAAACAGAATGCAGTTGCTCTTAATATGATCACAGAGGTCATTTATGTAAAGTATAAAGAGAGTTGGTCCTAGAACGCTGCCTTCGGAGACACCACTGTTGACAAGTATAAGATTTGATAGCGTGTTCCCAATTTTGATCATTTGTTGTCTGTTTGACAGGAATGCTTCTATCCAGTTATGCAGCTGTCCAGAGATACCATAAGATTTTAGTTTTAGGAGTAGTTTGTCATGTACCACTGAATCAAAGGCTTTACAGAAGTCTATGTAAATAGCGTCAATTGCTTTGCCCTGGTCAAGTTGTGTAGTCCATATGTTTTTGTAGTGTAGGAGTTGCAGATTATAGGATAATTTTTTTCTGAAATCAAATTGTTTGTTAGAGAGTAGGTTGTTTGTCTCTAAGTGGAAGATAGTGGGTTGGTTAATAATTGATTTCATGACTTTACAGGTGACGCAACATAAAGATGTTGGGCTGTAATTTTCAACTAGGCTGGAGTCTCCCTTTTTGAAGATGGGGATGATTGTGGCTAGTGACCATAGGTTTGGCAAGGAGCTGGTCCTGAAAGATTTTTCAAAGATTATGCTTAGAGGTTTGGATATGGCAGTGGATAGTTTTTTTAAGAAGTAGGCACATATTCCGTCCGGTCCAATAGATAGAGATGGTTTTAGATTGTGTAGTGCTTTTTCAACATTATATTCTGTAAAATCAATATGTATTAGATCATTGTAGTTGTCTTTGGTTCAACTAGAAAATATTGGGCATGATTCATTGCTGTTTACAAAGACTGAGCCAAAGAATGTGTTAAAGAAGTTGGCTTTAATGGTGTCATTGTTACAGTCTTTACCATTAAGTTCTTTCAGGGGTGGGATGGACCTCGAGTCTTTAAGTTTGTTGTTTACAAAATTGTAGAAAGCGCAGGTGGAATTGGTGCGTAGAAAGTTTTTTTCTTGCTTAATGTGATAATTGGTGCATTCAGTCTTTATCTGGTGGCATAAATTTTTGTATCGGCTTTTAATGTTGGCAACGTGACCAGATTTGTTTTTCTGCCAAAGGGATTTGTTTTTGGATTGGAGCTTCCTTATTGTTATGGGTAATTTGTGTTTTTTGGCTTTGGGAATTGTTATTGGTACATACAGATTGATGACTCTTTTGACTTCAAGTAAAAATATGTTGTAATGGTCTTCAACAGTATTGCATCCAGTGAATAGAATTTGTCAATTAAGAGATGAGAGATCGTTGTTTATAAAATCATAGTTGCCTTTTTTGAAGTTATAATTGGGTATCCCATCATTATGATGATTTTTGTGAGGACGTATGTTGAAACAAAAGTCATTCATGCTGTGGTCACTGTTGGAAAAGGGTTCTTTTATTTGTATTCCATAAATTGAATTCAAACTGTTGCAAAAGATGAGATCAAGGCAGTTGTTAAGTCTAGTGTTGTTGGTTACTAGTTGTTCCAGTCCCAGATTTATTACAGCATTGTAGAAGGTTGCATATATGGGTTCAGTTGTATATTCATTTAGGGTCCAATTAATATGAAGTAGATTGAAGTCACCAAGAAAGATAAAAGTGTATGGGCAGGTGGTTGCCCATGTTAGTAGTGAATTTAATTTGTTTACATGTTCGATGTCATAATCAGTGGCACTGTAACATAGTAAGAATCAAAATGTGATATTTAAGGACAGTTCACAGATGATGGTCTCAGGAAGAGCAAGCTCCTGGGTAACTTGGATGTTTTTTAGATGTAGGGACTTTTTATAGAAGATAGCAACACCATCTCCTCTACGGATTTCACAATTTGATCGGTAAACATGATAGTATCTTACTGAAGAATCTTTACAATTAAAACTTTGGATAAGACTGCAAAGTAGAAACCAGGAATGTGGAGACCACCTTCCTACTTGATAGCAAACCTACGTATACATGTATTCATGTAACTTACATGCAAAAATGGACAATGTTTACTGCAGCTTTTACTGCTCAGCCAATGCGATGAATACTCTTCTTCCAAACACTTCAAGACAGAAGGATGCCAATGAAGCAAATGGGAAAAAATTCTAGAAAATTTTAATAGGTGCCAGCATTCCAGTTTGTACTATGACAGCTTACTCTTCCACTGTAGCTAGTTAAAATGAGGGAACGTTATTCCAGTTTTTCAGAAGGCAAAGAGAAACATTTTTTTTAAAAAGGCTAGAATAGTACTTCTGTCCATCTTATCTTTCATTCAATATCTACCCTATTAGTTTGTTGTTTCCTATGGCTATCTTGAATACATTAACAGATTAACAGAGTTGGAAGGGACCTTGTAGGTCATCTAGTCCAACTCCCCACCCAAACAGGAGACCCTACACCATTTCTGACAATGGCAATCCAATCTCTTCTTGAAAGTTTAAACTGATAAAGCTCTCACAACTTCCGAAGGCAATCTGTTCCATTGGTTGATTGTTCTCACTGTCAGAAAATTTCACCTTATTTCCAGGTTGGAAACTTGTTCAGTTTCCATCCATTATTCCTTGTCTGGTCTACAGGTGCTTTAGAAAATAGTTAAATCCCTTCCACTCTGTTGTAGCCCCTCAGATATTGGAACACTGCTATCATGTCTCCCCTGGTTCTTCTTTTCACTTAGACTAGCCAAGCCCAGTTCCTGTAACCATTCTTCATATGTTTTAGTCTCCAGTTCCCTAATCATCCTGCTTGCTCTTCTCTGCACTTTTTCTAGAGTCCCAACATCTTTTCATAGTGTGTTGATCAAAACTGGATGCAGTACTCTAGGTGTGGTCTTACTAATGCTTTATAGAGTGGTATTAGTATCTCATTCATCCAGAGAACGTCAATTCAACAAAGCACATGTGGGGTAGTAGATGTATCTAGATTTCATTCAGAAGTTATATCTCTCATTTCTTCCTCAATGATAAAATAACTAAAACTCAATTTCTATGGTTTCATTTTCACCTTCAAAATGAAGAGATTTGGGACATCTATTATTGTGACTGCATTCTGATCTCTCCCCATATTTAAGTAATAAGTTTAGACCGATATTTGACAGTTCCCCTCCGAGGGAAAGAACAAATCATTAGGAGTTTCTTCCCTTTACTAGTAGCCGTAGCCTGGGGTAGAATTCCATTCATAAGATCTCAACATACATACTATAAATTTTAAAGTGTGCACCTGAGATGATTTTTGCCCTTATAGCTCAGTCTAGGCACTGTCCATATGAACATTAAATATTCTGGGAACTGAATTATTAGATACACTATTGTACAGTATATATGCTAATTACATTGTTTGAACCCTACAAACACTCCTCCCTGGAGAAACTCAATTGTTAGTCCAAGAAAGTGTAACCCTAAATAACCTTGTCCCTGTCTAAAAAGGTCTGTTTTTATAAGTCACTGCCTACATTGGATTATGGGGAATTTTTTCAGTAGATGTTTCCAAAAATAAGCATCGGAATCATGAAAATATTTCAACTTGCTACTTAGTATCCCATAACATTCCTCAGCAGCTTTCTACATAACTCAGGCATTTCCTCATAGTTTTACAATTGCCATACTTCCTGTAAATTTTGAAGTTCCAGAAATAAACAGGAAGGGTGACAGGATTCTGAGGAAAGAATTTCCCTGGTACTTAAACACTTCCCCCCCTTCTTCTGACAAGATGCTTGGTTTATTACCAAAGCCACAAGATTGGGGATATGGAGAAAAACAGTGGAAAATACAGTCTTCCTCTGTTCACTAAATAAACTGAGGGTAAAGAATAACAAATAAAAGATCTCCGTTCAAAAATGGAATACTGAGGTGCACTTACCCAACTGAATTACATGTTCTTTTCAAACAGACAATGAAAAATCCAGTTTATTCCAAAGTTTATCTGTTAAAAGTACATAATTTATTTACTTAGAAATTTTATATGGCTGCCCACTCACTCTCAATGATTCTGGAGAACTTAAAAAAAAATAGAATGGCTTATTCATCAGTAGCTGAGACTGTTTGGAATATATGATTATTTCTCTTTTTGCTATGATTATATCAAGTTTTGTGTGCGGGTTTTCAATCTCAATATTTTCAAATGGGCTTGCTTTTTCAAGCACAACACTTTAGGTATCTAATTGCACTGGACTGAATTGCTTGTAAATATTGCAGCATGAAGAACCAAACTCAACCCAAGAATTTAAATATTTGGATTATATTCTGTGGAATCACAGTATCTTTCTGGTACCTAAAAGTGGCTATTCTTTCAACGTATAGGGCAGATGATGATCTCCTGGAAATTCTAGAATGCAACATATGTCACAAACAGTTAGTCTGTTCCTCCTCTAGTAGAGAAGAGAAGAGAAGAGAAGAGAAGAGAAGAGAAGAGAAGAGAAGAGAAGAGAAGAGAAGAGAAGAGAAGAGAAGAGAAGAGAAGAGAAGAGAAGAGAATAAGTTTATTGTCATTGTACAAGTACAATGAAACTGTGGATGCACCCCAGCACTGGCATCACTAGATTTCTTGGGGGAGAGGGGAAATGCCTTTAGTAGATTTCTCTTTGAATAGATTCATCTACTATGCTGTGAGATGGTATAATTTCTGCCCAAGGTCAAATTATATACAGCCACCATGCATATAAAAGATAAATAAAATAAAGTCCTCTTTCTTTAGGAACAGTCATGACAGAGGTCTTAATGTCAATTTCTGATGACAGAACATTTCTGAGTAATATTAGGATGCTTCCCCTTGTTCACAAAATTGCCACTCCTGAAATCTCTTCTCATTAGTCTTCCTGTTAGGAGTTTGAAGTCCAATATTTCTAGATCAATGACTTGGGAATGGAAGAAGGAGAGAATATTATATTCACGATAGCCTGACTTACACAGTTGTAAACTCATGAAGCCTCCAATTCAGAGAGTTTTATATAGAGTTCAAATGAATGTGGATAGAACAGGCCTTGACTTTTTATACTGGAATATCTGAATCCTGAGATTCCAGGCCTGTCATGAAGTTTTTGCAGTTTTAATCCTCACCTATTGAGGCAGATGAATTATAGAAGGTATATTCTAGAGTAAAGGTGCTAAGGATTGAGCCCTATGAAAACAACTTCCACAACTTACTTTTCAGTAGACTCTGAATCTCCTTATGTCTACCTAAAACCTTTTGTCAGGAAAACATTGGGAATTGCTGAAAGAGATATATATATTGAATTTGGCAAATTGTTTTGATAGATGAACTGAGACTAAAAAACAATGACTCCTTCCTTCTCTCTCCATCTTCAATGCACTTCACTTTCTCAGTGTGCATCTCCCTTGCCACACCATACGTAACATCCAAATTGCAATCAAAATCACAAGGCAAGAATCATCTTGAGCTTATGAGATGTGATTGATTCCAAAGCCATTCTGAACCCAGGAATTGGCTAATACCTACATAACAGTACACATGAATAATGACTTGCAAGTCTCTCTGAAATAATTGTGCTTGGAAAAAAAGGAAATATTCTTAGAAAAAATGGAGAAATACTTGATAGAAAAGCATCTGAAGATAACTTGCACTGGGGATCAAGTATAAACTTCTCAGTTGCAGTTTATGGATAAAATTCCACACATACCCAAATGCAGATGGTGGTCTATCTACTGAAAGCAAATCTATATTTGCTATTTTTTGTGGCTTGTATTTTTATTCTTATCTATTGCAATGGTAAATTAACTGTACAGGGGCTGAATGAACACACTCTGAAGCATAATTTAATAAAAGGGCTAAATAAATCTGAAGAGATTAGCCTTTTTATTTGCCTATGGGAAAATGACAACATTAATAGTGTGTTTTCCAGACCAATAGTCTTTCTGTGTTTACTTTTATTCAGTTGTGAGAGACATTTTGTTATCCTGTTGAACTTTCCCACTTCCCTATGGATTGCCTCTCTTCCACTCCACTCACCACATCACAAGTAATTATCAACTGCCGCTATAACTCAGAATTTTTAAAAACACAGAAACATTTAGCTTGTTGATCATCTACTGCCTTGACATATCTTATTCACATAGATAAATTTACCTCTGAGAACTGATGTAATCTTAATTAAATGAAATAAATCTATTCCAAAGCTCCACTGTTCTCTTAATCTGTACACAAACATACTGTACATAAGAAAACTTTTGCTTGTCAGGTCCCTACTTATTTTTATTAAATGGTCTAAAATGGAAAACATTACACAGAACCATAGAAGCCTTGCCAGATTTTGGCCAATAATTTCATTGCCCTTAGCTTTTCTCAAAAAATAAAGTATATTAGATGTCCTCTCAAAGAGAAATTGAGTTTAAACTTAAAATAGAAAATGCATATTATTATTAAAACTGTGTAACTCTTAAATCAAAAAATGTTTACCAGATAAAACAATGGTAAAGACAGGTGTTAGCCAAGGCATTGCATCAGTTTTCTCACCAAACTCGCATATACTCTGAAAAAGAACTGGTAACAAATTGTCTTCTTCAGGCTATCAGTGGAGTTATATTAGAGCAGGCTTTACAATTCTAAAATGTTTTCTAGAACCATTTCTAGAACTGTTGAGACATTGATCAAATTTTCCAGAATGTTATTTTTAGACCATAACAAATGAGGACACAGGGCCAGATAGGTAAACAGTTCAGGCATGAGCATGATTTATTATCTGAAAATAATCATAAAATCACCCAGAATTGCTGGTGGGCATGAGGTGATATGTGAAAAGTCATCAGTACACCCAAGCTTCAGGGAACAAAATCTAAATGACATGTGAAATGGGATGGGAAAATGAGGAATATCCCAGAAGTGAAAAACAAGAAGGATTGAGGTAAGGCAACAAAGCTTAAAGACAAAGATAAAAGGCAAGGCAAAAAAGACCAGCAGGTCATTTCTTAGGCTGGGAAACCAGAACTGTGAAACTCTCACCCCAGTGATAAATTAGCCCTTCCAAGGCCAAAGCTGAAAGTGAGATATATTAAGCTCTTTCAGCATTGCAGAAAGACATTAAATTGATGCTAAGATGTCTTATCAGCCACAGAGCTTATCACAAATATCTCCACAATCGATCTGCTGCCAAAAAAAGACAACCAGGGGGTGGAACTGTCAAGAAATCATGTAAAAAGCCATTGATATGTATAGAACAGTGTGCCATTGAAAAAGACTGTTCTCAGTCATCACATTCTACGGCCTTTCATCAAACTTACTTTGAATGAGGATGATAAGGCACCAGGACTCTGTCTCACATTCACACACAAATCTATAATTGTTGATGATGTGGGAACTTCCATTCCAAAACCTATTTTACCAGATTTCTCCCAAACTTCATCTCCCCAGCATTTAGGTGGATGTTTCTCTGAATTATTGTACATTTTGTGTACAGTATCTACTTTCAGTAAAATTAAGTCCAAAAGGTGAAATATTTTTTCCCTTAGGAGTTTCATTCTACATTCCTGGTTTTGAAAAAGAGCAAAAAAAAAAAAATCTTGAAAATAATTCTGTTATTTCCGTTTAAAATTGAGCCATGACTCCCTGTACATGTTGCATCAGCACTGATTTCATGGAATGCTATCTATTGAGAAATATCCCTTTTAAAAAGTTAATTCTTTCTTGTTTCAGCAGGTCTAATAAATTTGTCTATTTCCATTTTATGATATGGTTTAACTAGAAGAACATTTACATGTATATTTATGTTCCAAGTATGGCTGTCACTGATCTGGCTGGGAACACATTAATCTTGATTTTAATTATCAAAGTCAAACAAAGAAACCTTTCTTTCAGTTGTAACTATGTGCGGCTGAAATCTGCAGCTGCCTGATATTTACAGGACTGCCCTATCGGAAGCTGTTCAGCTTCCCCAAAAACATACAATGGAGTTTACTTTATTTTTTCCTGGAAATCCCAACCATTCAAGAAACTAATACATATCTCAACCATAATAAGCAGTCTGTTTATGCAACCCCTAGAGATGCCTCAACTGCCATTTTCAGATTCTGTTTCTTGGATCCATATGAATGGTAAAGAAAGCAAATGTAGGTTTTCACGTCTCAAAAATCTCTTATCCTCTTCTCTTCTCTTATGCCACCCCTTATTTTAAACAAATATAGTAAATCTTGATGGTCACAGTAAAAATGATAAATGCAAAATAAATACAAAGAAATGTAAAAAATATTTAAAAAACAAAATGAAAACATTGAGGCACCTTCACACATTATCCTCAATCACAAATTTACCTATAACATCTCAAATATTTTCAGAGATTGCACTCATCTGTGGAATATACATCATATACAAGTCTTAGAAGAACAATAAATAGGATAGTGAATTTGATATTTTCTTCTCTTATTTGACCTTCTGTGCCTGGGTAGAAATGAAATGAGCTACTTTTGATTTAGGCAGAAGAAATTAAAAAATGTTTTGTTAATATAAGGAATTATTATCTCCAGGGCTAGATAGTATTCTTATAAGATGCTATAAAGAACACACAGATGTTTTGGCTCCTAAACATTTTTTCAGAACATGTTTAAATCTGCTCATCATGAAGTTTATAGTACTGACATTCCTGAAGCAAATAGAGGCCTTTTTGTAATTAAAGGTAGATATTAAACTATGATTGGAGCATCTAGAAGGTATTAGCAAGGGTGGTACGCCTTGCTCAAGTGGGATTTCTTCATTATAGACAAGGTCTGACAAATTGAGACTACTAATAATTCCCAAACTTCTCACAGAACTAAGTGGATCCAGCTGTAATGATTTAATTGAATTCAGATAAAGCCTTTGATAAAATCTATTGCCACAGACTGTGTTTTATATTCTCACAATATTCTTTTCCTCAGGAATGTTTAAATAGCTACATAATTTATTATATTTTCAAAAACATAAATTGGACTATATCTGAACTTTTTTTATCAGAAAGTGGGAATACAGTTGAGTTGTCTTCTACTATTTTTTGTTTGTGTAACTGATTTGAGTTTGGAATTTAATGTATATTTGATTAGGCAGAATAAAATGATTCATAACCTAGTGAATCATATAGATGAGATATAAGGCCACTCATATAGATGAGAAATACACAAAAGTCTTCTCTACTGATGATATGTTGATGTTTATTGATAAAATTGAGTCTCACGTATTGCTATTTCTAGATTTGAGTCTTTTCTAAACATGATTAATTAACCTGAATCTAAGCTGAAGCCACATTACAAAAATTATTTTTTCTGAATAGCTTATACTCCTAGGAAATAATTTATCTTGAAATGAAAATATTTTGAGAGGTATCTAAGAATGTTGAGAAAACCCATGAAATATGTTGATTAAATCTGGATTGACACTGAGAAGATAGCAATAGACTTAGACTTATATACCACTTCACAATACTTCTCAGCCCTTTATAAGCGTTTTACAGAGTCAGCATATTGGCAATGTGGGTCCTCATTTCACTGACCTCGGAAGGATGGAAGTCTGACTCAACTTTGAGATGGTGAGACCCGAACTGCCAAACTGCTGACAGCCAGTAATCAGCAAAAGTAGCCTACAGTACTGCATTCTAATCACTGCAGCACCACGGCTAAAGATCCTAGTTTTAATTCATTCCTAGCCATGAAATCTTTCTGGATGACTTATTATTTGGGCCAGTTATTCTCTCTCAGTTCAGTTCAGTTCTGTTCAGTCCTACTGATCTGAAAGTTCAAGGGTTGTTGTTATGACGGAAATGGGAAAAAGAATTGCTATGTAGGTCACCTTGAATTCCTATACAAAAATCTAACAACCAAACGTATACAGTATGTCAGATGATTAAACTGGATTTTAAACAATTTAGAAAAAATTATCTACAATATTAGCAACAAGGTTATACAATATTATTAGCTAGACCCCCTTATAGCACTGGTATTTACATTTACGCTAACTTTATCTATAATGGAACTCAACTTTTGGGGAAAATGGAAATTGAGTTTGAGAACCTGGAAGGCATGCATCTTCGGCAATTAGGTCATGACGGATCCTGGGATCCTGAGAGGTTGCACAGCCAAGGAAAGTGTACCCAGTTGTATTCATTTATTTTCAAATTTTTAGCAGGGTTAGGGAGGGTGACCAGACTGGGTTTGGGGGACAACCCGTCTGAGACAAGGGCTAGACCGGGGGTCACGTACGACCAGGAGGTTTTGGGGGTGGGGTGGTTAGATCGAGGATGGGGGTTTCTCTCTGGAGGGAGGAGGGGATGGTTATTCGCATGATCAATGGGAGAGGCAGGTATGGTGTTGACACGGGGCCTTATCATGTTTCAGGAGCTCGCCCCCGCTGTTTACGTGCGGAGGCATGCTCCGACCCCCAGCTCACTTCCCGTTTCCTGGGCTGTCCAAATGATCCAGCCCCAGGCCCTACGGTTGATGCTGTGCAATGTCAGGTCCATAGTTAATAAAGCCCCCCTCATTTATGATTTGAATGTAGAGGGGGGAGCGGACCTGGCAGGCGTTACTGAGACCTGGTTGGGCCAGAAAGGGGGTGTTCCCCTGGTGGAGATGTGCCCAGCCGGGTTTTGGCTTTTTCATCAAATGACCGAGGGCCCAGGGGAGGGGTGGAGGGGTTGGAGTGATTATTCAGGAAGATCTAGGTCCTAGGGAGTCCATTGTTCCTCAGATGACCAGATGTGAATCCTCTTTGTTAAGTGTGGTTCCGGGGTTCAAATGGGCCTATTGATCACATACCTGGCTCCCTGCTATGTGACATCGGCCCTGCCTGAGCTCCTCAAGGTCATAGCCGGCTGGGTGGTTGAGACCCCCAGACTTATGGTCATGGGGGATTTCAACCTGCCTTCGGCTGGCGGGACCTTGGGGATTGCCCAGGAGTTCCTGGCTTCCATGACAGCCTTGGGCCTGACCCAATTAGTTAGGGATCCCACTCACACTGGGGGTCACATCTTGGATTTGGTTTTTGTCTCTGGACAGTGGCAGGATGATCTAGGTATAGGGGACGTTATTGTTGAGTCCCTGTCATGGTCTGATCATTCGCTCCTTAGGCTGGACTTCCATGCTGCACCCCCTCATCGCAGGGAGGTGGAGCCGACATGATAGTTCCGCCCCAGGCACCTGATGAACCCGGATAGGTTCCTGATGGAGCTTGGGCCATTTCCCGGTGTTCGCACACATGACTCGGTTGAGGACCTGGTGGCCACCTGGGATAGGATGGCGGCTGGGGCCCTTGACCGGGTCGTGCCCTTGAAGCCTCTGACCCGATGCCGATCCCAATCAGCTCCATGGTTCTCTGAGGAGTTGGGGGAGATGAACCACCTAGAGAGTGGTTGGAGGACCACCCGCTCAGATCTGACCAAACACTATTGCGGTCCTATATTAGGACCTATTTAGTGGCAATAAAGACGGCAAAGCATTCTCACTTTTCCGCCCTTATTGTGTCCACAGGAAATCGCCCAGCCGCCCTTTTCAGGGTGACCCGCTCCCTTCTAGAAGTGGGAGTGTGGGAGGATCCTTTGCAGGGGCGGGCTGAGGATTTTTTGAATTTTCTGCAGGACAAAATCACTCAGATCCAGGACTCTGACTGGGCAACTCTGGGCAGGGGAGTGGGGGCGGAGTTCAGGGAGGTCATTTGGGGAGAGTTTGATCCTGTGATCCTCGAGGATGTGGACAGGATGCTGGGTGGGCTTAATGCCACCACATGTTTACTGGATCTGTGTCCCTCCTGGCTGGTATTGGCCACTCAGGAGGTGACACGAGGTTGGTTCCAGGGTATTATTAATGCTTCCTTGAGTGAGGGGTTTCTGCCTGCTACCTTGAAAGAGGCAGTAGTGAGACCCCTACTCAAGAAACCGTCCCTGGACCCAACTTTATTATCTAATTATCGTCCGGTCTCCAACCTTCGCTTTATGGCAAAGGCTGTTGAGAGTGTGGTGGCACGACAGGTCCCCCAGCACCTGGATGAAGCTGTCTATTTAGATCCACACCAATCAGGCTGGAGGCTGTGCGGGGTTGGATGGGGCGAAACAGGCTTCAGCTCAACCCGGCCAAGACCGAGTGGCTGTGCTTTCTGGCACTCCGATACAGCCAGCTAACTCCATCGCTGGCGCACAATCTGGGTGTCCTCCTGGACGTAAGGCTGTCATTAGAAGACCATATAGCGGCCGTTGCCAGGGGGGCTTTTTGTCAGGTCCGTAGGATCTACCAGTTGCAGCCCTTTCTGGACCGGGATGCACTTCGCACGGTCACATCCACCCTCGTTATCTCCCGCCTAGACTATGCCAATGCTCTCTACATGGGGCTCCCCTTGAAGAGCACCCGGAGGCTCCAGTTGGTGCAGAATGCAGCCGCACGGGTGATTTTGGGGGCTTCTCAGAGCTCCCATGCTACACCATTTTTGCGCGAGCTGCACTGGCTCCCGGTGGCCCCTCGGGTGCGATTCAAGGTGTTAGTTACCATCTTTAAAGCGCTCCATGGCTTGGGACCTGGGTACTTACGGGACCGCCTACTGCCACCATCAATCTCCCGTTGGCCAGTGCGCTCCCATAGGGCAGGCCTCCTTGGGGTGCCGCCGGCTGGACGGCTGGCGACCCCGAGGGTGCGGGCCTTCTCTTTGGGAGCACCCTCCCTCTGGAATGAATTACTCCCGGAGATGAGGACCATCCCTGACCTTTTGACCTTCCGGCACGCGCTGAAGACCCACCTATTCCATCAAGCCAGTCTGGCCTAGAGTTTCTTGCAGGGTTTTTAATTGGTTTTAAATGGTCTTAATTTTTAAATCCTTGTTTGTTTTTATTTCTGAGCCATACTATTTAATCTTTTTAACTGTTTTTAAATATTGTATTTTTGACTGCATTTTTACTTGGCTATACATTGCCCCGAGTCCCTCCGGGAGAGGGGGCGGTATAAAAGACTAATAAATAAATAAATAAATAAATAAATAAATGTTGTAGCATTAATGCTCTTCACCAAAGGGTGAAATTTATTTGATAATCCTTCAGCGTCTCACAAACTTCTATAGCATTACAAAAGAATAAGCCAGTAATAGCTATTTATGAATGATAGTTAGAACACACTACAAATATATGTTCAAGAGAAATGAAAGCATGGAATATGGAACCAGCATGTCTTCTATACAAATATCAGTGGAAATCCATTTTGGCATCTATTTCGTGGTTGGGTAACCTACAGTTAAATAAACTGACTTAAGTGATAATAATGTGATGGAGTAACAAAAATATATATGTATGACTACTTTGATTAGCATTTGAGATAGCTATGCTGTTTCAAAAATCTCCTTTTCCTTTTCTCTGTCTCCTTCTCTTCTCCTTTCTTTTCCTTTCCTTTCCTTTGTGTAGGACTTTTTGTATATATATTTTTAAAAAGAGAGATAAATGTATTAACAAAGAGTATACTGTTCGCTAAGTAGCAATTGCAATAAATTATTTTTTGGCTGTAAACTCCAGGTCAGCTTAATAGATGACACATGAAGCTCATATCTTTCATCTTGCAATATCGTCACTTTATCCAGCTTGAAATGTTAAGCCATATTATTAACTGACTAGTATTTGCCCAGTAACTTTTCCAAATCCTGTCAGAATATAGCCTTGGAACACATGGAGTAATACCACACAGATGAGCTAACATCTTTTAGCACATGCAGAGGTCTTCCACTCCATAGACTGGCCAGCTGCAAATCATTCTGCCAGAGGAATTTGGGGCATAACTTCAGGGGCATTGGAGCCTCATTTAAGTAATGAAAGATTTAAATGCAACTGTCTTAAGTCATGGATGTACTCTCACCTTTATATCTTTGAACTTTTCCTCCTTTCCAAATAAACCCTTTGGGAATTTGGAATGAGGTGAGAAGCATTCTCTCTCTCTCTCTCTCTGTTCATGCCAACCAAAACTAATTGCATGATAAGAACTGTTAGTTGCATTGAAACTCAACCGTTGGGATTGAATTATACTCTTGAGGAAACAGTTTCTTTCTAGATACCAGCACGCACACCCATGTACACCGTGCTTATTTTCTGAAAGTGAGGCTGCAAGCTCAGGAATATCTGCTTCTATCCTAAACAGTAAGGTCTAATCTGGATTTCTCCAGGCAAGTAATCTGATGCCTAAAAGGGGCATTGTTGCCTAGTTTTCTGGAGAAATAGGGAAGGCACACCTTTCTTTAGATTCCTCTAGCCTTTGAGGACTTTGAGCATAAGAGAATGAGTGCATTGGCAAGAATAGAAGTTTCATTCTTGGGAAAAGAAGTATTTTCTTGTTAAAAGGAAAGATTTAATTATCACTGATTAATTAGATTTTATATGTGCTGAAGTCTATTAAGGAAGAAAAAGATGTCCTTTAAACTTCATTCATTTAATATGCTCCTACCAGTACTTCTTGTGCTAGAAAATGTTCTGACTTATTAATTCACTTTTTTTTTTAAAGTATATACAGGAGCGGTTCTTTTTTTCAATTTGGTCTAAAAAATTTCAGATCGTTTAAGAACTGTAGCTCTTCGTTCAATCCTGCTAACAGATTCATCTTTTTTTTATTATTACTAACTGTTGTTTTCCAGTAAATCTTAGGACATTCTCTGGTGCAACATTAGCAGCACTTACAGGAGGAAACTGGTTAAGAAGTGCACTTCTAGTAATAAATTAGAGTGTTACATTGCTTTGTATTCGATTAAGGTACTCTTCTGATATCTTAATTGTAAGTGACTTTGACAGTTTTATTTGCCCAGTTCAGCACTGTTAGCAGCAAGACAAATTTTGCATATCCCCGTGGCACCTAGTCGTCAGGTTGAATGCTTTATAAATTGTTTTATAAAAGAAGTTTTATAACCGATTCTCTAAGAAAATGCCATCCAGATCACAATTATTCCTTCCACATTTTTTTTTAAAAAACTCTGTTTTCAATATTTCCTTTGATTTTTATTAAAGCACGCTCGACTTTGATCAAATGCACACCCTGATCCCTGTGGGCCCATCACTTGTGGAACACCTTGTAATCATCAATTTTATCCTTTTCGGATGAGACACCTGGACAGTTTATCATAATCAGCCTGATCACATATATCCAGCTATTTTAAAACTTGATGGTTTAGAAGCATTTTAAGAATAACTCACATTGATTCATAGATCCAGGAAATTGGAAATCAAATTACAAGTAATCCTTGACTTACAACAATTGTATCCAAAATTTCTGTTGTTAAGTGAATTTTGCTCCATTTTAAAACTTTTCTTGCCACAGTCATTAAGTGAATCACTTTGGTTGTTAAGTTAGTGACACAGTTGTAAAGTGAATCTGGATTTCCTATTGACTTTGCCTGTCAGAATGTTGCAAAAGACAATCACATGATACTGAGAAACTACAACTGTCATAAATAAGAGCCAGTTATCAAGCATCCAAATTTTGACAGGTGGCATGGCAATGCTTCAACAATTGTCAATGTAAAAAAAGGTCATAAATCACTTTTTCCAGTGACACTGTAACTTCAATCACTCGCTAAATCAGAGCTGTCAAACTCCCAGCCCACAGGCCAGATGTGTCATGTGCTGTCCACGCTCATACTCAGTTTAGCGAAGGGGAAAAATGTTCGAATACATCATGTGACGCCACCGCGACGACATGAGATTGACACCCCTACACTAAATGAATTGTTGTAGGTTTAGAACTAGCTGTATTTCATTGGTTGGTTGGTTGATTTGAGAGAGAGGGAGGGAGGAAGGAAAAACTTCCAAATGTTGGCTATATTTTAAAAACATATTTGCATCTTTAAACAATTATGATTGTTTCTCAAAACATCTTAAAATACTGTATTAAAACAAATACTCATAATAGTGGGACAATATTCAACTTAATAATGCTCTTTAATTGTCTTTTTTAAAATCCTGCATATTTGGAATCAATCAAAACACATTTCAGAGCCGACAGAAATTCAAGATGCTTCTAATAACATATGGAACAAATTGTGAAATTAAAATATACTGTAATTTAATAAATGGTCATTCTGAGTTTTAGACAATCTACATCCCTGTTGTAATTACTCAAATGGCTCAAAAATAAGACTGTCAATTAGGTTTTTCAGAAACATTAATATTTCTATTAGCATATGATTTTTAAAAGGGGGGAAATATCCCTTAATAAAGGGGGAAAATATCATTTTGACCCTACATTTTCCTAGTAGTAGTCTGATTTAGAAAAAAAAACTATTGCCATCTTATCAAAGGATATACACAATTTTACAATTCACTTGCATCCCATAAACAAAATGATAAAAAAAATGTCCTGTGTTAAATCTTAATGTTAGCAAAGTTAAAATCATCAACACTGTATGAAAACTGTAATTTAAGTAAAGATGTTGGGTTTATTCTTGCCATTAAACAAACATCTAAATACCTTTCTGCTTAAACTAACCAAAAGGAATTAATGTGCATCTGTTCAGATCTGAATAAGGAATGGTATTTAGGATTTGATGTGAGTGTGCTAGCTATATGATTCAATGAAAATACACATTTGGGTTCCTCTGCACTATATCAAAGGCCTTTTCCATGGGTCTGAAACTGCTAATTTCTGTTCTTTGAATTGATACCAAAAATGTTGATAAATAACCTAATGTTACCTGAGATGGCTCATCTGCATATGAAACAAAACTGCACATGTGAAGTTGCTATTGATATGGTCTATATGGTAGAATTGCTTTTAAACTATTAATATTTACATTTAACAGGAAAATTAGGCAATATCTTCTCCAACAGCAGAATGTTTACCAGCCTTCAAAATCAATTATATAACCCTCATTAAAAGAACCTGGAAAAATTTTATTCCAAAGAAGCATCCCCATATTCTGTCAAAAACAATTAATTGTACAGCTGAAAATGATAGGCCCCAGAAATAGGAGCCTTCTCTGCTTTCCTATATAATTTTTAGAAGAACTCTGTTAGTAAAGGTAAATCAAGGAAAGTGCCATTGAACAAATTTCTGAGTAAAAAAAATCTCCTCCTTTAACATTGAATAGTTTCATAATTCTCTTGAGAGCAATATTTGGCTTTGAGGAAGGAAAGAAGGAATCTAAACTCTCCTTTTCCCCTCCCCACAACCCAAATAGTTATCAAATCTTCCAAGATGCTGGAAGGATTGCTAGACACAATGAAGAATTAGATAGATTGACATTAACCTCATTTTCTTTCAAAACTAGTCTTTTTCTAAAGCCCTGTTGACATTGTTCTTTGAAAGGCATTTTTGCTTTTGAAAGCTATTTTTTTTTAAGCCCAACACCCTATTTATGATTTCTTTGCTGTTGTGGTTTCTTAATAAACTTCCTGTGACACCTAAAGCGCATATTGTGTGCCAATTTGTAGTTGTGAGGTTTATTACCTGTTAATATGCCTCAGACAACCTAGTGTTCTCAAGATGGGGTACAAGACAGGGATGGGATTCAAATTTTTTAACAACCGGTTCTGTGGGTATGGCTTAGGTGGTAGGCGTGACTTGGTGGTTATGTGACTGGGTGGTCATGTTATTGGCTGGGTGTGGTCAACTCAATATCACTCACATTGAGGCACGCATCTCCTCACCTGGCCTATCGTGACTGTGGGGATGCTGCAACAGTCATAAGTCTGAAAAATGGTCATAAGTCACTTTTTTCAGTGCCATTGTAACTTTGAATGGTCACTCCACACAAGCAAAGTACCAGCAAAGGAAACCTCCAGAGACATTCCTGAGACAGGAAGTCCAGTCCTGCCAAGAATGTAATAAGGGTTAACGAAGAGGCAGTTTCTGTAAGCAACACCAGAATGTTTCCTTCTTGCCTTCCTTACAGTATTAGGCCAGTAATTTCTTCTAACAACCGGTTCTCCAAACTAGCTATATGATTCAATGAAAACCGGTTCTCCAAACTAGCTTAGAATGTTATCAACCGGTTCTAGCAAATAGGTGCGAACTGGTAGAATCCCACCCCTGGTACAAGATACTGGATTTAAGATATGCTTGTGTTCTTCTGTTGGCAAAAAAAAGGAAACAATCTCCTTCTTTTGGCCTTACACCTACAATCCTGGTTAGGAGAAGAAAATGCAGATGCAAAAAATGCTGAATCAAGCTATCCAGACTGAGTGGGTCGGACAAGGTAGTAGAAGATTATGTTGCATGTTTCTTAAAATTGTACATAACAAGAAGCAAGTAAATTTTTAAAAGAACTTACATCTGGAAATTACATGTAAAAGCTTTCGCTGGGGAACTGTATGTAATAACGAATGACATTAGGAAAGGTTTGAAGGGAATTTGCATGAGCATTATTTACATTAGGGGAAGCTGCACCCAGAACTTTCATCCATTAAGGATAAATGTGAAAACAGATGGATAGAGATCTTTATAGATTGGAACAAAAAGTCTCTAACATTGTGATAGAGTCTAATATCATCTTACTGATACAGTAACAAAAGAAATTAGATTTATACTGATCCTCAAATCCCTAAATTAGATTTGGGCTTCAAGGTTTTAATAAATACAAAAGATGTTGTTGTTCTTGTGGGAATTATAATGCTCAGTGTGAGTCACAGAACACATTAAACAACCCATATGAATAGATACAGCAGTGTTCCAAGCAGACAAGTGTTCTTGATAATGTGAATCACAACTTTACCACAACTAGCCCTGCCTATTTGTTTGCTTGTCAGCATCTCAACTGAGAAGTTGGACAGATTTCAGCTGCTGCAAATATCTTATTTGTAATCTGGAGCCTGTGCCTATGTAATTCAATTCTTTTATAAAGAATTGCAGTGGTATCAGGACAGTGTTATATACCATACATGGGCAGAAATACAATTTTCTCCTACCCACCTGCCCCCCCAAGAGGTATTAGATTTTTTAACTGTTTGTATAAAACTGTCCTAAACCAGCTTCTGCTGCAATTTTATGGATTTCCTGCATCAGAATAAAAGGAAATAGCAACATTGATTTTTTTCCACAATTGTATCTGAGAACTACCATAATGATATTGTGTGGTTAGGGTGAACAAATCATTTTTAAAACCCGCACAGAGTACTTCTAGTTACAACTTCCCTATCCTTTGCATACTTGTTCAAAAAGTTGTAGGCCTCGCCCAGAAAGTTATAGGCCTCACCCAGTATGTTTCATTATGGCAGTATATTTCTGATTCCGAACAAGAAAGAACATTTTAGATATTGAGGCATATATTTGTAGGAAATGAGATGAGGTAGCAATAGCAATAGCACTGTGCTACCATGGCTCAAGATAAGATGATTCTTTACCTGAAGTACATTTTTTAAAAAATAGTGCTTTAAGGTGAATATTCTTTCTATACCTAAATTCTATATCTGTTCATAGAAAAAGCTATAAATAGTAATAACATTTCAAAGTTCAATGGTCTTAGAATGTACTAGTTTCCCATTGAACTAAGTATTTCTTTTAATGGTTATCATTCATGGTTACATTTATTAAATTTCATTATACATTTCATTATTCATTTTCTTGTTTCCATCCCCAGATACAAAGTTTAGATAGCAGAAGTTATAATTCTCACAACTTTATTAATATTTGCCAAATTCAGATGAAAAATTGCTGTACGCACTAAGATACTATGCAGTAATTCCACAAAGTTATCCTTGTTACGATTCATTCTAGTTCTGGAGAGTGTTCTAAACAAATGACTTTAATTAAAAAGATAATGGAGATAATTGTGATTCCAACCAAATTGATTTGATCTTAAATATATTTGTTATGTTATAAAGAGACCACTGTTTTGAACCTACAGCCTTACAATGGTCATGTAAGGCCATTTCAAATAGCCTCTAGGATGATAAAGAATTACAGTATCTTTTCAATTCTTAATCTCTAAAAAGATTAGGCTGCAACCAAGACAGTGATAGTGTCATGATACCTCTTTTCTACATATCCTCCCATCAGTTCTCTG
Source organism: Bungarus multicinctus (assembly GCA_023653725.1). Taxonomy (NCBI): domain Eukaryota; kingdom Metazoa; phylum Chordata; class Lepidosauria; order Squamata; family Elapidae; genus Bungarus; species Bungarus multicinctus. The sequence continues at coordinate 63,554,627 of CM042836.1, read as the reverse complement.
AAATATATTCACTTTTGCCAATGCCACACCTCTGAAATGTATAGACTACCTTCCCCAGCAATAAAATACAAATTAGTTTCCTTTTATTCAGATAAATGTATTGCCAACACTGCATCGTACACAGCTTCCTTCAAAATGTAATCAATCATCCCTTTCTTTCAATTCATGCTTTGACAGAAAAAATGCTGTTAAAAATTTCTACCAACTATCTAAACCGCAAAATCTAGAGTAGCAAAACAAGACTTTCTTAAATGGAATTCATTACTGTTCGTCTCTCTTTTCAGTAAAGCACTCATACAGTTTAATACCGAGTACATGGCTAATCTAACATTTATAATAAAATATATTCTCTGAGGTATCTTTTAAGGGGAAAAAAGTACATTACTCAATGATAATTCTAAACTACTGAAATAGTTTCCTTGTTTCCCTCTATGTTCTTATGTAGATTTCACTGTGATTGTATTCTGGAGAGCTTTGAAAAATAAGCAAGGCTGGCAGAAAGAGTCTAGTCTAATATGATGAATCCCTTCTTATATTAAAGGCTTAGATTTGGCTATTGGGAATGAGGTCAAAGAATCAAAGATAAGGTCATTGTCTTGTTTTATTCCTTACTTCTCACAGAAGATAGAATGTGTTTTAATTTGTGGGGAAGACCTTGGGAGATGAAGCAAAGGGATGCTGCCTAGGAATGGTTAAATAAGAGAAGGCAGAGCTTGCAGCTGGATAGTGGGCAAAGCAAGAGACTCAGAAGGAAATCTCCTTAACTCCTCAGGCTATAAAGGAGACAGCAGCGGCCCTGTACTTTCAGAAATGCAAGATTCTGCTAATGTAGCCTTACAATAGAGTAGAATTGGGTTGTTGTTTTTTTAACATAATCATACTACATTTGTCATGCTTTGACCATAGCTAATGACCCCAGTCAACTTTTGGTTTAATAACATTATGTGATACTGCAATTCACGTCCATGTTAATTTACAGTACTGTCAGCAGCTATCTTGGCCAGCTGGCTGCTGGAGCCCATTTTTTCCCTGATCTCTTTTAGCTAAGGGCTTCAGGGAGCAATCCATCACACAAAAGCATTTCTAAAGATACTTCTTTTAGAGGTAAAATGAGCAGTTTTGTTTTACTGTTCATTTTAGGGAACAGAGGGTTGTTGCTTTACATAGTCATCCAGGTCAATGCCAAGATTATGTGTGAAGAAAACAACAGCACTAAATAGCAAACTAATCAGAAAAAGGGCAGAGGAATCTCAAAAGGCCAGTTCAGTCAATGTGGAAAGTTCCAGTTTGATTGTTTTTCCTATGCCCATTAGCCACTCATGTTATAGCTTAGGCACAGAGCATCTTCTGTCTAAATATAACACTGAATCAGCTTGCCAATTTTTTTTCTGGAGCCATTGAACGTCTTTCTGTCTATTCATATTACGAAGCCAATCTGCTCATATACTGCCCAAACATAAAAGAATGCATCTATGCCAAGGTTCTGTCCTTATCTCTCAGTCAAGTACAAGCTGATAAAGGAGATGACAAGATTTATTAAAACTTCCTAATAATGTGCTGTCTTTTAATTGCATGATTTTGACTCTTGAATACTTTCTTTAAAGTTTTATTAGACCTGTTTTGCCTTGTTTTCCAAAGATATACAGTTATGGCTATGTATTTATTGTGTGTGTGTGTGTATTGTGTGTGTGTATATATATATGTATACATACACACACACACATACACCACCTGAATAAGCCATAGGACTCAGATTTCTGGTTTTAATTTAGCCATCATGTCATAATTCTCATGAAGTCCTTCATCATTCCCAGCCAATAGGCAAACCAACATTGTGCTTAAATTTTCCAGTTTTAAAATTGTGTTTTCCTCTGCTCACAACTGTCTTGGTTATGAAGATGATATGAAGCTTCCTCAAAAGTGTGTTTGATGATATCATCAGGATCTAGGTCCCCAGTTCCTATTGGTCACTTTTGTCTTCAGGAGAGCATTTCCTCTATGGTCATTTCAATTTGAGTTATAGAAGAGGCCTGACATCTGGCTTCTCCAAAATTTGCCTGCATAATACTTACCCAGCTATTGCCAAAATACTTGTTAGATCTTTTATTTTTATGTATTAAACTGTTATGCCATTTCCTCTTCCCTATAAGGTGACTCTAAAGTGACTTAGGGCTAAATCTTATCCAGATTCTTTATATAAACTAGTTAAATGAGACTAGTTTTGAATGAGAGATAGACCTATGTTCATAAACAGAATTATTGTTTTTTTTAACTGGTTTAAATGAAAGAAAGTTGGATTCCTGTTTTAATTGGATGCAGTACCGGTTTTATGCTGTTTCTCCTGATTATTGTACTTGTTGCTTTACTATCTTATGGGATGCCATTTTTCCAATCTCTGCACCATTTTGAATATTCAGTGGGATACGTCTTGGTGCTGCCAGTCACAAGCTTGACCTTCATCACTTGCTCCCATTGCTGCCATTCACTTGCATCAAACCACAGAATCATTTGAGAAATTCAATAATACGTACAACATTGGGTACATGTTGCTATTAATGAAAATGTTACCAAATAGCATAGCCAGAAATAGCACAGAAGACGGAAGTGCAAAGGAATGCTCCTGATATTCCTGGCCAGCCCTTCTCTGTGTTTGCCCTCTATTGCTTGTGGTGTTACTAAATATGGATAGAGTACTTTTTTTGAAAGCGGGTTAATATCCTGTCCTGCTTAGGGTGGAGTGGCATGAGATGAGATTGGAGAGTTGTCCATGCTTGTGATCCGTTAGTCAGGCTATTTGAAAAGGGAATCAGAGTTCAAAACAACTGGAGCACAACTGGTTGGGAAACTCTTCCAACCAGTTGTGCAAAGTGGTGTTTCAGTAGCTATGTTTAATCGACACATTAATTCAGATTTATTGCAATAATTTGTATCTGTGTATTTGCTCTGTGTATTTTCTGCACAATGATTAAAAATGAAAATCATAAAAGACAGCCTTCCATTTTGCTTTCAAGGTCATACATAAATGCCTAATCATTTTTTGCTTTCTGTATTCAAGAATACATAAACAAAGTAACTGTTTCCCTTATAAAATAATGTTGTTTCTTAAAGGCCATAAAACAAAAACAAAGAACTTGCTGCTTCCATTGGAAAAAAGGCACAGATTTAAATGAATCAATTGGCATCCATTGGCAAAATTACCCTTAAAAAGGTGGAGAATGAATTTTAAAACAATGCTAATCTAATTCCATGATATACCTGAATTTCAAACAGAAATTAGAGCAAGTTATTGTTTACATGGTTATTGTTTATCTTTACAACTATAAATGAGAAGGAATGCAGTTGATACATGAATCAATTAACTGGAATCAAGCAATAATAATTAGATTAGCATCCATATTCTATTTCCTGAAATCCAACAGTTGTTTAAAAGGGGGCTGTTACACATTTTATATCCATTAAATTAATAAAGGTAAGATTCTCATTTATATACGCATGCATCAAAAGAGAGTTTGAATAATGAAGTAAAACATTTAATTCCTTTTCACAAAGCAGAGATTCACAGAGAAGCCACAACCGCAGAGGAAAAGGTTATTAAGAAAGTAGAAGAAAACAAGGGAAGTTACTGTTCCATTCAATTCATTATTTAAAAAACTAAATTCTTTTTTTATGATGACTAGATAAAATAGAAGCAGTTTAGAAACAGAAGCATCTCAAGCAGCTGGTCCATCAGCCCTCATGACTCTGTTTCACACTTATTAATTTGCAATATTATTAGTGGCCATCTGAGGGTAGGACAAGAAGCAATGGGTGGAAACTAATCAAGGAGAGAAGCAATCTAGAACTAAGGAGAAAATTCCTGACGGTTAGAATAATTAATCAGTGGAACCACTTCCTCCAGAAGTTGTGAATGCTCCAACACTGGAAGTTTTTAAGAAGAGATTGGATAACCATTTTGTCTGAAATAATATAGGGCTTCCTGAGCAGAATTGCATGTCAGCAAAGGTCACATTGACTATGAATTCTGAGAATTCCACTCTGCACATTTGACTGACATGAGGTAAGGAACCACCATAACAATTCTGTGTTACCATCAATAATTCAGTAGCCTTTTATTAATAGGAAGGGAAGAGACTAGGCAGGTTAACTGCACACACATGGGATACTACCCTACAATTTTGATTTTAGCAATGAGGTTGTCTATAGCAATGGAGTTGACTTGGCTTGACCTTCTCTTCATTCTGCTTTTATGATACTGTGAACTGGAACAAGATAAACTGTGTTGTAACCACCCACAGTGAAATTGAATATTAATATGAATAACAATTGATGCTATATTGATTGTGTTAATTATCTAATTAAACCCAAAGCTCTCTGTTTGAATGCTTTTCCATTAAGCTGACATTGCTGTGCAATTTTCAATTAGCCAGAAAATTAAATGTTGATGACCCATCAAATGCACTGTAACAGTTATCAGAGAAGTAAAAGAAAATACAACATTGATTATGCAGAATTTGGAATTTTATCTGTAAATATTGTGAAGGTCTGTAAAAGAATAGAGGAGTTGATATTACGGGATGCAGGAAGAACAATTGACAATTTGGTAGAAGAATCTGCGGTACTAGAAACTTCAATAGAATTTAGGCAGGAATATAATCTTAGAGAAGTCCTATAACACATGCTTTTCTAACTTTAAATAGAAATGTTCCACTGAATTCTATGGGGAATAAGAGAATGACAGAAAATAAGTGAGAACAACATGAGAAATGAGGTCAAAAGAAAAGAAAACTTGATAACATTACACAATGCCCAAAATGGTGATGGCCATCTGTTTTAACCATTTTTTTAAAAAACCCTTACATTGTACTGTACAGCTTTTCCAACTGTTCACATTTTCAAGGCTGTCCAAGATAGTAAGTTGCACAATGCCTGAGAAGGGCATTAGTACCAAGTTCTTAACTTAAAAGAAAACTGGATATATTTTCATAAGACTTTACTTCAACTACATAGATAGATAGATAGATAGATAGATAGATAGATAGATAGATAGATAGATAGATAGATAGATAGATAGATAGATAGATAGATAGATAGATAGATAGATAACTACCTATAAAATATAATAATTTTGAGAGCATGATGGCCTCTGCAATGTCCAGAGGAGGCTCTGGCAAGATGGTAGCTGCAACTATGCATTTTGACTTTTTTGGCTTCCCAACTACAAGGTATTATTGCTACCCAAAATGTCAATGCAAAGACAATAAAGTATGGATCCAAACTGACTAGAGGAATATTCCTTTTTTCCTGTTAAAATAATCTTTATCAATGTATGTTTAGAAATACTTTTAAACTGATTAAAAACACACAGTTCAGTCATTACATAATTATTAAAGATTAAGTGTTACAAGTGGGAAAATGCAGTTATCTGAAGCCCTTCCCATATCTCACAATCATGTCTATTTGTATTTATCTTGATGGATTCCCATACCTCACAATCATGTTCATTTGTATTTATCTTGATGGATTCAGCATGTTGGTGATCTATTATTGTTGTTGTTGTTGTTGTTGTTGTTGTTGTTATTGATTCACTAGAATTAGTTCTTCTTAAAAAAATTGTAAAGAAAACCTATCATTGAATCTAATGGTTTTTGTTGGTGAGATGAAATTCTCAAGGAGAGAAGCAACTTAGAACTAAGGAAAAAATTCCTGACAGTTAAAACAATTAATCAGTGGAACAACTTGCCTCCAGAAACTGCTCCAACACTGGAAGTTTTTAAAAAGATGTTGGATAACCTGAAGTAGTCTGAAATGGTGTAGGGTTTCCTGCCTAGGCAAGGGGTTGGACTAGAAGACCTCCAAGGTCCTTCCAACTCTATTATTCTGTTCTGTACTCAAAAATTGAATGTGTGGATGACCTTGGGAGACAAGGGAAAGAGCCACTGCTTAAGGAATGGTCAAGAGAGAGGAACCCACAGTTGTGTAACAGTCAGAGAAAGAAACTTAGGAAGCACCCACCCTAATTAAACAGACAGTTAAAAATGATGGCAGGAAGTTTGTACCTTCAGAATTGCAAGATTCTGTTGATGTACCCTTGCAATTAGCTCATCTGTTTCCTGTCTGGTTTATCAGCTTAGGCTTACATCAGCAGAAAAGATACGAGACAAAAAATGGATAGAGTTAGAATAAAAAACAGATTTAAATACAATTTAAAACCATCAAATTCATCTGAAATAATTAGTCTTCCATATAACTAACAATTTTCTCCTTCCGTTAACTTAAAAATTACAATTTCCAGACAACTTTTTAAAAGGGGTCCAGGAGATATATCCAAGTCACTTTTAGGAGGAATTGGACTTTGATCTATGGGATAATGTGATGTGTTTAAGTTAGCCGAGACTGACAGCTAATGGCAGAAGATAGGTCTAGAATTTCTGATTGAGAAAATGACTTCTCTGAATGCCAAATAGTGCAGAAGACTTGAATGACCCTGCCAGGTGAAGACCCATTACTTGCCAAGACCCAGGATTCACCTTGCCCTCCATCAAGTACGGAATATGCAGCCTGCAGGTTGTGATTGCCTAGGGTGAGGAATTAGATTACATGGAAACTGCAAGATAATTACCATCAGGGACAAGTTCACCAAGAGCATTACCTTTGCTGATAGTTTCAGAATCAGAACTGCCTTCCACAAAGATATATACCATTATTTTATGTAGCACAACATAAATCCAGGAGAACCACTTTGACTCCATTGGTATATTAGGCTAATTCCCTGCACAAGATTGTATGCTTTTCAAATACTGGTTGCATTTGCAGCTGAAAGTGGGGGACAGATTGCTGTTTGCAAGATGTAATGGTGGATACTAATCACCAACTTAGCATTAAACAAGGTAGACAATGTGTAATAAATATGAAGACAAATTAAACAAACTTTTACAAATCTCAAATTAATTTGTATTTGAGATTAAAAGACAGTCGGTGATTTGAGGCAAGCTGTTTTAGTGTGCTAAAATTTAGGATGTAATTGGGAAAGGTGTTTGGTCCATAAGCTATAATAAAAAGCATCAAAAGGAAAACAATTTCTTAATCTGAGGGGAAGAACAGGTTGAAAATAACAGCAGTTGAGGACTGTTAGAGAACATTAAGTTTGCCACTTTTTCAGCCATATACCTCCAAGGCTTCCCCACAATAAATTTTAAATACCTGTTTTTTTTTAAGAGATAGAAGAAATGGAGAAAAGACCACACAGTCATTTCAAATTGTTCTGTTATCGAGAATTGTGCTGAACCAATTTGGATCATATTCTAATTTATTGGAAAATAAAAACTCCCAAAAATAGTTTAAAAATAACCTGATACCTTTCCACTGACTTTTCTGAAATTGACCAATGGGATGCATTTAAGAAGAAGATCTATGCCAGTTTGAGCAGTCTGTGGGAATTTCTGGGAATCTGATATCATGTTGCAGATGTTTTCATAAAAGCCTACCATGGTGACAACATGGCAAATACCAAAAGTAAAATCTGTGAAGTTTCTCCCGAATGTTCCCTTTAGATGCTCAGTAATAACCACCAATTTTACTATGTCCTGATCTTCCTAGTATGTAGCACTTAGCAATTGCACTTAGCTTCATAGGGCTTTATAGCCCTCTCTAAGCAGTTTACAGAGTCAACATATTGCCCCCAACAATCTGCATCCTCATTTAATCAACACATTTCGGACAGAGAGTACCGCTGGTTTAAAAAAGGCCATCTAGGTTAAAATTGAACAGCCCTCCCTCAACAGAGGGAGAGAGATACAACATCATCTATCTCCAATCTACAACACAGTCCTTTCAACAGTTCCAAGAAGGCTCCACACCCATTTGCACCACTCAAGTGACTCTGAAGACAAAGACAAACCTCCAGGTAACTCTGCTAAAAGAATGCAAATGACCAGCTGTCCACAAGGAGTATAAATCCTTCCATTCTTCTCATCCAGTCAGAGCTGAAGAAGCTTCTTAGATGAGAAGTGAAACATCTTCAAAGAAAAATCAGAAAGTCCAGTTGCCACTTGAAAAAATCACTTTTGGGTTAAACAAAGGGTTCACAAGCATGAAATAATCTACAATACTATAAATATGTTCTCATAACATCCTGATATGCAGAGATGAAGAAGGCAGATATTCTTCAGAGCTTTGATTACCTTTCCAAGAAAGGTTTATCTGTAGGTTTCTCTTAAAACCACAAGGTCAAATCAAATAAAAAAGACCATGTTCAGTAGGGACATGTGCCATTGTTCTAAATACGATGTTAAGCTATTTTAGATATTTTCCTACTGCAATTTCTATGAAATGCATTGAATACACCTATACAAGGATGTGTACCAGGAAAGTTTCATGAACATCCTTCTAGCGTCCTTCAAATCACTGAATACCTATATGGATATGGATTGGATGACAGTCAACTATTTATAGTGATGTTCATGTAGCAGATTTATTTCGCATATAGACCTTGTACTAATCAGGCATAAACTGCATCATTTCTGATATATATATATATATATTCTCAATGAGGTATTTAATTACTTTGAAAATGAGCACACATTTATTATGAGTAGCATTTTCTTTGTTCAAATTGTGGGACTAAAGACTCGGGCAAAATGAAGATGGAAGTGTTAATGCCTTCTATACACTCAGTCATTTTTCAAAGTGTAACAGCACTTGACTCACAAAAATGCTTAATGCTATTTATTCACTGCAAGCATTTGTTTGGCAGTGAGGGATTTAGTTCTCACTATTTCACTAATCCAGGGGGATTATCGTAAATGTGTTTTAATTTCTGCCTTGTAAGAACTGATGATCACATATAAATGATTACTGTTTCTTAAGGAAAGAGGAGAAAATATGGTTAAATAAATCCTGCTGGAACTGGTCCTGACTGAGATATTTTCCCAGGGACCTTGAACTTGTTCAGATTTGGTGACAGTCATTCACAGTGGAATGTGAGGAATTTCTCCCACATTGCTTCTAAATACAAGGGAACCAGAATGCAGATGGTATACAAGGAATCAATAAAGTGGCTGAAACAAATACTCTGTTGCATTGTGGGGGGTTTTTTTTCTTTACCATTTTTAATATATTTAGCAGAAAATAAACTGTTCTACTGTTTCTATTTCTGAAAGGAGATTTAATTTTGTAATAAATAACTCAATAATTCCCAGGTAATTTCCCCTCTCCCCCTACTAACTAGAAGTAACTGCACAGCTTCTCAAATCAGCTAGGTACTACTATCTGTTTTTAAAACAAATGCTAATTTTTTTTAACAAAAGGATCATTCAAAGAATTTGACTAGACGGTTGTGCACCTTCTCCCATTAGCAGAGCAAGGTCATACAAAATGCTCAGAATTTCTGACCAGACAGCTACAAAGAGCATAGGAATGTCTTCCTAACTGAGATGGCACCCTGAGGAATATCTAAGCCATTCAGCATTCTTTTTTGTTGTTGAGAATTAGGGCTCTGCAGCCCTTCAGACCTTTTTGGGAAAAAAGGGAGAGCTATGCTCTAGCACATTTCTACACGTCCAGGCATTTTTTTTTAACTTCAAATCCAAAATACTGCACATCTATATAAGCAATGGTTTATGCACATGAAAAATCTTGGTTGCTAATCATTCAAAATAAAACTCTCTTTTATCCCCAAACCACTTCTTACAATACTAGACAACACCATATCAACAGTAGAGACCTTCAAATGTCTAGGTTCTACTATATCATATGACCTAAAATGGACACCTAACATCAAAAACATCATCAAAAAAGCACAAAAAAGAATGTTCTTTCTGCGCCAACTTAGAAAGCTCAAACTGCCCAAGGAGCTGCTGATAGAGTTCTACAGAGGAATTATTGAGTCTATCATCTGCACCTCTATAACTGTCTGGTTTGGTTCTGCAACCCAACAGGACAGACACAGACTTCAGAGAGTAATTAGGACTGCAGAAAAAGCAATTACTACCCACCTGCCTTCAATTGAGGACCTGTATACTGCACGAGTCAAAAAGAAGGCTGTGAAAATATTCACAGACCCCTCACATCCTGGACATAAACTGTTTCAACTCCTTCCCTCAAAATGACGCTATAGAGCACTGCACACCAGAACAACTAGACACAAGAACAGTTTTTTCCCAAAAGCCATCACTTTGCTAAACAAATAATTCCCTCAACACTGTTCAACTATTACAAAGTCTGCACTACTATTACTGCTAATCTTCTCATCACTCCTTATCACCCATTCCCTTCCCACTTGTGATTGTAGGACTGTAACTTTGTCCCTTGTATCCTTACGATTTATATTGACTGTTTCCTAGTATGATTTGATTGTTGATTGTACCTTATGACTATCATTAAGTGTTGTACGTTATGATTCTTGATTCTCAATGAACGTATCTTTTCCTTATATATACTGAGAGTATTTACACCAAGACAAATTCCTTGTGTGTCCAATCACACTTGGCCAATAAAGTATTCTATTCTGAGCCAATGTAATAAGTAATCAATTGTCAAACCAATCTGGATGTCTCCTTCTTTTTGCCCCATCAATGGATATGAATGTTCCTGAACTGCAAGGAATTTTGACATTGTTTTGCCATAGATCAAAGGACCCGTGTACATCACAGAAAATGATATATGTAATATGAAGACCTAGTCGGCAATGCTTTACTTTCAGCTACTTAACTAAGGTTGTTGCTAGGTTCTAGAGAAGTTCCTAATTGTTGGGATAAATTTCTTATTGCTAACAACCAGGTTTTAACCGATAATTCTCAGGTTGGAAGTATAACCATATACATCTCAATCTTGCTGAAAATAATTAACAACTTTCTTGATCTAATTATTTTCAAATGTGTTTTTCCTCAATTTGCACATTACAAGGACTATAATAATTAAATTGCCCAGATCTGTGCCATATGTATCCTGTAACAATATTGTTGCTGCTGTTCAACACCATGCGTTAGTTAAACAGGAGGGCTTGAACTCAGATCTCCATCTTAAACAGAAGGAGAATTGTTTCTTTTGTTTCAGGCGTGGAATTTTTCTTTGAAAGAACATTTAAAAACCAGCTAACAATAAGAAAGGAAATGTAAATGTGATTCATGAACATAAATTTTGGAAAAAGGAAATCATGAAGTGTTCTCTGGTCACATATGGAATTCGCCCAAGATATGCATGTATTTCCAAGTGTAGATAATTGGTAGATCATTCTGGGTACATTTATAAAATGCAAAGCTCTTAAGGCCTAAAATACACTTTGCTTATCCAGTTCCAGATATATGGCTAGTGATTAATACATTCAATTTGCTATTATTTAAAAAAAAACATTTTGGGAGGGCCTAAATGTGTTTTGATATATAATGTATATTTAAGCGTATGTGCTTCTCTGCTAGGCATTTATTAGTTGCATGCTCGATTGGTTTTCATCACATTAAGGAAACTCACCATCTGGGTTTGGGTGTGTTTCTCTTGTTTTAACAGTTACCACCCTTCCAGTCTAATTCTTTCCTGTTTTGGCTAGGCAATTCTTTCATGCCTCACTATAAGAAGTACTTGTTTATTCCACCTTGCCTTGCTAAATTCCTCTGAACAAGCCAAAGATCTGATCAGTGTTCTGTGTCTCGCCTTCCTTTTGGTCAGTAGCCAGTCCTACTAGGCATGACATGTTCCCGTCTCTTCTTATTTCTCCAGGCTTTTGGAACCAATCACGCATGCACACACAGACACACAGACACAGACACACACACACACACACACTTAAATAAATTTCTGGTTTCAGTGGACTTGAATGCTGTAGCTGAGCAGAATTCCAAACTTCCTTAAAGAAATGCAGCTTTCTAATCTAGTATCCTCTAAATGTGTTAATGTTAGGAGTCCAATACTAATCTCTCTGAGAGAGGGAGAGAGGCAGAAAGGGGCAGAGGGGGAGAGGCAGAGGGAGGGAAAGAGAGAGAGGAGCCTGGATATCAGCTGTATTGATTGGAATTGTAATCTTAACACTAAATTGGGGAAGACTGATCTGATATAGCTAGCAGCTCCTTGCTTGTTGCAGACACCATGTTCCTATTTTCTAAACCATGCAAGGATGGACAATCCATTTCCTAGAGCCACAGGTAGATTGAGCCTATGTTCACACAACACTTAGCCTCTTTTACAAATGATTGATTTGACCTCTGTTAACCCTAACCCTAATCCTTCCATGCTCAGGAGAGAAACAAGGATGGGAGAGAAAGAGAAAGGGAGAGAGAGGGACAGAGAGACAAAACTCTGATGTATTGGAAAATTAAAGATAATTGGTGGTTCTATACATATGCTTCCTCCTTTAGCCATATGAATCATTCACCAATTATTCTGGAGGTAATATGGCCCCATCTGAGAAAGAAAATCTCACCTCTACCATGTAGTTCAGTCCCAATAAGTGAGCTTTCAGGTTGTACATAATTCTCACATTGTTGGTATTAGGTTATATATCTTACCAACAGATCAGCTGTAATAGCTGTCTTCTTACTTTGATTATTTTATTTTATTCTAACTTAGGCATCACGTTGCGTACAAAACAACTCTGGACATCTTTCTTGGCTGAGAACAATGGGCAGCTCAAAAAGATTATTTTGAATTGGTGAAGTTGTGTTTGTGAAGATTCATTTGGATTCCCTCATTTGTGAAAGGGAGTCAGGGTGAAGAACTACAAAATCCATATCGCATATAAGAAGCTCTACATGCAGACTGATATGCAAATGCAGTATTCCTCCTTTTGCAGCATGGAAGAGGAACACTAAGCACCATAGTCAACAACAATCAGAGCATCCAGCTTTCCCCCTTGAATATATGGGTAGGTGGGGTTAATCATTGTTTCATGCTTTTACAAGAGGTTTGAAACCCATTAACTGAGCAGAGTATCCTCTCAAAGATGCCTAACTTCTCATTATAACTCAGTTATTTCAAGACAGAAATATAGCCAGTTGTGTACAATTGTACCATACTTGACATCCTATTTACTGGGGTTGTGTAGAGCTTCAATTTAGCCATTGGTTTCAAAGTGGATTTGACTGACTATCCAAATCAGTTTGACTTTCTGAGTGGAATTGGAAAGCCAAATCAACCATTGATACAATTCATCTTCTGGACTGATCTTCTCTCAATAGTTCCTTTGTGTACCTTTGGAATCAGTCCAATCAACCCAATTCCACCAGAGGTATCGGAAAGATGGTGTGTTATGATTGACCCTGTGTTCTTTGGGAGGGGGGTACAGGATTCAGGACTTCATTTCAAGACTGTGCCTGCCATCTGGCAGATTTTGACCCCTCTACAAGTACCACTGGATCCCGCACTTCTATGCTCACACCCTGATTTAAATATCTGTTTGCATTGCCACTCTTGAAGAGCTCTTTTAGAATTGTCAAGATGCAAAATGTTACAGAAGTAATCACAGGCAAGAGGACTCCAGAAGGGTTATTGGAAGCACATTAATAAATTCAGCCTAGTAAATAAGAACATGCTGTGCTTTTATATGGCATTGCATCCTTACAAAGTGGAACAGCATGACTTCCCATACACAAAGAGAGAAGAAAAGAGTCATGTATTTAAACACTATATCCATCTTAGTATATTATATTGTCACCTGTAACTAGCATTTAAATAATATCATGTAATACTCTAATAAATACTGTGATACATTATTAATGCTACATGCTGTCACTATAATGTCAAACTATTTTTTTTTCAGCGTTCCAATGAGTGCTGAATTATTCTAAATCTAATGTTTTAATGTATTCATATCCCTCTGCTGATTAGCTGAACAGATTTAGAAAATCTTTTCCTCTCTGTAATTTTCACTTTAAAAGCTGCAATGTCCAATGAATTATCATTCCATTGAGATGAGATCTAATATCTGCAGGAAAAACCACCATTTCCGTCTATAGCCAAATACAAACAGTCTTTCATTATTTGTACATGGCTATCCTGGGGACTAATGTAATACACTATTAACATAATATGCCATGAATAGGAACAAATTGTTTTATATACATAAAAAGCACTATTTGAAAACACAGCCACTTTATCAAGAAACCACAGCTAGTTTATGGCTCTAAATAGATTTTTGTCAATTATTGTCCTGAATGTACTATAAGAATTTGTGTAAGTTACTCTATTAGTGCAATTTATGGAAATTGTACCATGCAAATTGATTGTAAATCGAGCCCTTTATTTTTCATTCTCCTGTGTTTCAGTTCGGATTAGTTAAGTGCCCATATTCTACACTTAGCAACGCTTTATGAATTTTTAAAGCGACACTCATTTTAGTTGGTGAACTTCTGACTTACATCACTAACTGGAGAATCTTGCTCCTAGCCATTGATACTTATTAATTATTCTTAAGGAAACAAATTTCAAGGCTAGACTGATAGAATGATTGAGATACCATATATTTCTATATCTCATTCAGCCCTCAGATATTAACATTAAATGTACAGCACTTGACTTTGGCAGCTAAGACCTATAACAAAATATTGCATTATTGATGGATTTTCTTTAATATTCCAGCTATCCATGATTTCTTCCATTTCATTTCCTCAAGTTTTATATGCACATATGTACACGCAGCCTATACTATTAATGTTCTGAGGCTATGAACAAACTTATTTTTCATTGGGCGAAGGAATGAAGGTTTTCAGGAAATTTCCCTTAAGGTTTTTCATTTAAAAGCATTCAGATATGCTTCTGAAAATTTCTGGGTCATCCAAAGCCTGTTGACATTTCCTTCTTATGTATAGATGTTGCTAGCATGGCTACCCAAGTATCAGAACTATCCATGGATGGTAAACAATATTAAAATGGCAGGCACAACTGGGAAATCAAATCCTCAGTGCTTTGTAATATGTATTCCATGTATTCCATGTGTATATAAAAGAGCAGAGTTTTGATCATCTGGCCACAGGCAACCATTTTGATGTCATTAACACACACACCTCCACAAATGCCCAGGCTAAATAAAACAGAAGCTTGAGTATTATTATACTGTTGGTAACCTGGGGTTATATGTGGTCCCCTCAATATCTTTCTATGGCTTATAGACCTGAATGATCTTTATTACTGAAAACTAACAGCACTATTTATCACCATTTTGAAGTGAGAGGAAAAAATGAAAACTGTAGGGCATGTTCTAAAGAAACCGCACCAAATTCTGCCTTAAAATCTTGCCCCACCCATTTATGTGATGTGACCCCAACCCACTTTATGGCTCTCAGACCCCTATGTCATACAGCAGCCAAACATTTATAAATGTAGATGTAGGAGATGACCAGGCTGATCCCGGAGGGAGAAGTCAAGTACATCTTCAATTTGGAGTCCTTTCTTGCCCACAAGAGATATAAATTATCCTTGAATTCCATTAGCTTTTATCTATCACTCATCTGTTAGGAGTTCAGATTCTTGTTTAGAGGTAGCATGGAATAAATTTGTACTCAGTTGAATAATTCCTAATTCCTTATTTCTTGTGCTTGGCAATATAATCAATATTGAGATATCATAATATGACACCATAACACTTTGCATTTCTCCACTTTAGTTTCATAAGGTTTTCCATCCCAAAGAAAAGGGAGGCAAGGAAATATTGCAATCTCAAGACTGATTCATCGACATAATTAAAAACAGTGCATTTCAAAAAAAATACTTGAATGAAAAAAATGTTTTCACACATATGCAAAATACATATTTTTCACAGCTTTTGGTTATTGCTCTCTCTTTTGCTCCCACTGCTAAATGGCTTTCCAAATTGAATACCATCTGTGGAATCTTGCCCTCAGCCATCATCTTTTGCTTCTCCAAAATTAAACCCTTTTTCGCATACACAAGAGATAAAAAAGAACCACTTGTTAGTTAAGGTTTATTACAGTCAGAAATGACCAACATAAAATTAATAAACATGCCCCAAAATGAGAAAATGCATATTCAACAGAAAACACAACATCAATAAAAGAAGTTTTTAAAAATCCACAAATAAATGCTAAGCAGATGAAGCTTTTCCACCCTTGCCAGAAAGGATAACCTGGATTGAGAAGGATAACATGAATTTAGGGAGCCAGAAATGTTAAATTCTGTACAGCAAGAACAATAAAGCCAAAATTAGTTATTTTTCAAGAAATTTCTACACATCTGTCCATCAAACCAAGTATAATCCTTGTTTATCATCTGACCAACCAGACTATTAGAATTGAGTGTCATCCATCTCCCCTTCATATGACCTTAATTGTATGAAGAAAGATTGTTGGTTGTACTAGGCAATACCTCCAGATTATCCCTGAGACTGAAAGGCATTGATTTTCTTGGCAATCTTTTGAGATGGAGAAAGGATTTTTGGATTCCAGCAGGGCTAGTAAAGCCTCCATGCCTTTTCTATTGGCCCTTCAGCCACTTTTTCTCAAAAGTCTATAGTGGGTAGTAGAGGATCATTATTTGGATAAAACCAAAGGAAAGCAGGAAGTACACTTGTCTTAACCAATGCAATTTATGGAAAAGCAATAGATGAAAAATCAGATACAAGGCTGCCTGCATAAATCCAAGAGGCAGAATAAGCAGAGATTCTCTGATGCTGAACATAAAAATTCCAATTTTCATGTACTATCCATGTATAAGGATTATTTATTCTTCCTCAGTTAAAGTAAGAAAGCTTTAAAAATCAGGCATTAACAGGCTGAAGTAAGTTTCTTACAGATATTATCCAATAAAGGATAATATATGTAGCTTGTTCAAATGAGGAGTCCTTGATGCTCTCTAAGCTTGGTTATTTTCTTGTAGGTGCTTCATTATCCAAACAAGGGAACATCATCAGCGCTGAAAATTCAAACCCATTTGGAATTGTTGGGTTTAATCATGGCCAGTAAGGGTTTATTTTGGCTCAAAAATTATCTGTGGAATTTATTTTGGAGTTTACTTTCTATTCCCCGAGAAGAACAGAAGAGTTGTTGGGATGAAGTTGCAAAGGGATGCAGAAATTGCAGCAGAAAACCATAAGTGCTTTTGAAGAGTAACCTGAACTTTCATTGTTGGGCAAAACAACTTGCCTGCTGAAGTTAACCTTTTTTCAAAAGTCTAACCATTGCTGCTCCCATTTTTTTTATTCTCTGTCTAGTTATGTCTTCTCCTTGCCTCGATCCTTTGTTTGTTTTCTAGCCCTCCCCATGTACTATCAATTACTTTTTAATCTGCTTTTCATCTGTTTTCACTACTTCCGCTAAAATTTAGTGAGAGAGGTGTGTAGGTGTATACACTGTTATTTTGTATGACAGAGTGATTTTCCTATGAAAGAGAGAAACCTATATTTTTATGCTTTGTTCTAACTACTCTTCCTTTAGTAGAGGGGTGATGAGATGGTTAAGCTCATCTTAAATTAAGGAATATACATCTGGTAATTTGTACTTCAGTATTTTTTTAGTATTTATTTGATTTGTCAATCGCTTACAAGATACAGGTATAAGAATAAAGTTTTGAATACATGGGATAGATACTTATAAGAAAAAGAAAAAATAGGACAGGGACGGTAGGCACGATTGGTGTGCTTATGCACACTCCCTACAGGCTTCTTAGGAAGTGGGTGAGGTCAATAGTAAACAGTCTAAGGTTAAAGTTTTTGGGGTTTGGGGAAGAAACCACAGAGTCAGATAGAGTATTCCAAACACTGACCACTCTGTTGCTGAAGTCGTATTTTCTGCAGTCAAGTTTGGTGCGGTTAACCTTGAGTTTATATCTATTGTGTGCTCTTGTATTGTTACAATTGAAGCTGAAGTATTCATTTGCAGGTAGGACATTGCAATGTATGATTTTATATACTATATTTAGATCGGACCAGAGGCAGCATAGTTCTAGGTTTTCTAGGTCTAGAGTTTCAAGTCCGGTGGCATAAGGTATTCTGCAATGTGTAGAGGAGTGGAGAACTCTTCTTGTGAAATATTTCTGGATTTTTTCAATTGTGTTAATATCAGATACATGATATGAGTCTGAGACTGATGAGATGTATTCAAGTATATGTCTAGCAAATGTATTGTGTGCTCTAGTTAGTAGTGTGATATTACCAAAGAAACTACATAGGATTAGATTAACAACTCTTAATGCCTTTTGGGCTATATAGTTACAGTGGGCTCTAGCACTTAGATTATTTGAGATGAGTACTCCAAGGTTCTTGACAAAGTTTGGATCCTCAACAAGGTCTTGACTATTTAGCTTGTATTTTATTTTCTGATATATATATATATTTTGCCAATATGTAAGACAGAGAATTTATTTGTTGAGATTTGAAGTTGCCATTTGTTTGACCATTCTGATACTTAGTTAAGGTCTTTTTGAAGGGTAGCAGTATTGTCTGTGGTATTGAATAGCTTTACATCATCAGCAAAGAGAACACAGTTGCTCTTAATATGATCACAGAGGTCATTTATGTAGAGTATGAAGAGAGTTGGTCCTAAAACACTGCCTTGGGGGACACCACTGTAGACAGGTACAGAATTTGATAGGATGCTCCCAATTTTGACCATTTGTTGTCTGTTTGACAGGAATGCTTCTACCCAGTTATGAAGGTGACCAGAGATACCGTAAGATTTTAATCTTAGGAGTAGTTTGTTGTGTACCACTGAATCAAAGGCTTTACAGAAGTCTATGTAGATTGCATCTATTGCTTTGCCCTGATCGAGTTGTGTAGTCCATATGTTTTTGCAGTGTAAGAGTTGCAGATTACAGGATAGTTTTTTTCTGAAAGCAAATTGTTTATTAGAGAGTAGGTTGTTTGTCTCTAAGTGGAGGATAATGAATTGGTTAGTAATTAATTCCATGACTTTACAGGTGACGCAGCATAAGGAGATTGGTCTGTAATTTTCAACTAGGCTGGGGTCTCCCTTTTTGAAGATGGGGATGACCGTGGCTTGTGACCATAGTTTTGGCAAGGAGCTGGTCCTGAAAGATTTTTCAAAGATTATACTTAGAGGTTCGGCTATGGCAGTGGATAGCTTTTTTAAGAAGTAGGCATATATTCTATCCGGTCCAATAGATAGGGATGGTTTTAGATTGCGCAGTGCTTTTTCAACAATGTCTTCTGTAAAATCTATATGTATTAGATCATTGTAGTTGCCTGTAGTTCGACTAGAAGTACTGGGCTTGGTCCATTGCTGTTTACAAATACTGAGCCAAAGAATGTGTTAAAGAGGTTTGCTTTGATGGTGTCATTGTTGCAGTCTTTGTCATTAGGTCCTTTGAGGAGTGGGATGGACCTTGAGTCTTTTAGTCAGGGATGGGTTTCTACCAATTCTGTCCACCTCTGTAGAAGCGGTAACTCTGAAGAGCATCAGACATAGAACCGGTTTTATGTCTGCTGATGTTTTTGCCCACCCACCCACCCGGGCTCTTACCTGATCTTTATTTCCTGATTTTTCAACTTCAGCTGCCGAACGAGACACAGCTGCAGTTTAAAAAGCAGGAAAAGAGGGCTGTTTCAGAGGCTGCTTCTCTGCACGCAGCGTGCTAATGACGATTTACAGGCAACGATTTACAGGTGCCACTCGTAGCCTGCAGGAAACCACATCATAAATCACCAAACCTCGTAAATCCCAAATCGGTAGTTAACTCTGTCGTATTCCACCCCTGCTTTTAGTTTGCTGTTTACAAAATTGTAGAAAGCACGGGTGGAATTTGTGCGTTAGAAGGTTTTGCTCTTGTTTAATGTGATAATTAGTGCATTCAGTTTTTATCTGGTGGCATAGATTTTTGTATCGGCTTTTGAAGTTGGTAATGGGACCAGATTTGTTTTTCTGCCAAAGTGATCTCTTTTTGGATTGAAACTTCCTTATTGTTATGAGTAATCTGTTTTTCCTGGTTTTGGGAGTTGTTATTGGTACATATAGTTTGATGGCTCTTTTGATTTCTAGTAAGAATATGTTGTAATGGTCTTCAACAGTATTGCATCCAGTGAATAGAAATTGCCAATCAAGAGAAGAGAGATCGTTGATTATAAGATCATAGTTGCCTTTTTTGAAGTTATAATTGGGGATTTTGTCATTGTGATGATTTTTGTGTGGGCGTATGTTGAAACAAAAGTCAGTCATGTTGTGGTCACTGTTGGAAAAGGGTTCTTTAGTTTGCATTCCGTAAATTGAATTCAAACTATTGCAGAAGATGAGATCGAGGCAGTTGTTAAGCCTAGTATTGTTGGTTACTAGTTGTTCCAGTTCCAGATTTGTTACAGCATTGTAGAAAGTTTATTTATTTATTTATTTATCAAACTTTTATACCACTCCCTCTCCCAAAAAGGGACTCGGGGCGGTGTACAGCCTACTAAAAAACACATAATAAATATACTATAAATACAATTTAAAAATATATTAAATACATTGGTCCGGCTGTATCCCATCTAATTGAAAATTTAGAAGTATAAAATCAGGGATTTAATTAAAAATTAGAAATATAAAATTGACCATTAAAACCCAATTAAATTTAAAACCGGAACCCAATTACTGGGCCAGACCAGCCTGTCTAAAAAATAGGGTTTTCACTGCGCGCCGGAAGCTCAGGATATCCGTCATGGCCTGTATCTCCGGGGGGAGATCATTCCATAGGGAGGGAGCTCCCACAGAGTTGCATGTATGGGTTCAGTTGTACATTCATTTAGGGTCCAGTTAATATGAGGTAGATTGAAGTCACCAAGAAATATAAAAGCATGTGGGCAGGATGTTGCCCATGTTAGTAGTGTATTTAGCTTTTTTACATGTTCGATGTCATAATCAGGGACTCTGTAACTTAAGGTCAGTTCACAGATAATGGTCTCAGGAAGAGCAAACTCTTGGGTAACTTGGATGTTTTTTAGATGTAAGGACTTTTTATAGAAGATAGCAACACCACCTCCTCTACGGATTTCACAATCGGATTGGTAAAGTCTCTTACTGAGGTAATGGAGTCAGGGAGAGATGCATTGAGCCATGTTTCACAGACAAATATGATGTCGAATTTAGTTGTATTTAGTAAGAGGAGAAATTCAGGTGTTTTATTTACAAGGCTTCTTGCATTGAGTAGCTTGCATTTAAGGCCAGTTGTAGTTTGAATTGAGGTATTTGGGGGCATGCGTGCCTAGTCTTGGGTGATGGTAGATTGCTTGAAGTAGGGTTGGATGCTGAGTTGTGGGTTGTGTGACTTTCTTTTGATACAGTCTGCACTTTAATCAATGTACAGGTCCTTCTCTCCATTGTCTTGATGGTTTTTGAGTTCTGTGCATAGTACACTGGAGCAGGCACGTTGCTGTAAGGTTAGGTCAGGATGAGATTGGAGGTTTTTATGGTTGGTATTGTTTTTGGCGAGTGAATTAATAGTATAAATGAACTTTAATGCAGATATTACAAATTAGACATTCTGGATAACATGAACAATTCTGAAAATAAATTATTTTGATTCTTATTTTAAATTGTTCAGTACTTATAAAGATGGGGATAAGAAGGGAAACAGAATATATATGAGATAGGACAATGAAGTTAAATTTATCCAAAGTTAATCTGACTTTGATTATTCATTGATTTGTATAAAATAGGCATATGACCCAGATTTTAAGAGAGAGGGGAGGAAACATGTTGAAGAATATCAATATATCCACCTTGAAGAACATTTTTATTGATCATAGCACACTTTCCCTCCACACTGCAATCTTACCTTTTCTTGGCTTATTAGCTAAGAAAAAAACACTGTTGTTAGAACAATGCATATGATATCAATATAAATTTCAATATTTATATAACATTATAACAACAAATAAAATATATGGAAAAATTGATAAAGTGAAAAATTATGAATCAGACTTAATAAGACTACACATAATGACTTGTTGAAGGATAAAAAATGCATTCCCAGATCTTGTGGTAATTAAATAGTTTTACCAAATTTTCCACTGAAAAAAGATTAAGTATTGCCAAACACATTTCAGGTTTCCTGTCATTTTAATAGCATAGCTATAAATTTGAATTGACCATTTCAGTATTCCCCCCGCCTTCTTATGCTTTGACATGTTTATTTGTTTAGCAAAAATTTTGAAAAATCAGATTAGATAAGCATGATTGGATCCATGTTTAAGAGGCTTCAAAAAGTCATTTTTTCATGATCAAGAAATATAGTCCCACGTTTAAAATTATGCTGATGAAAAATGAGGCATGATGAATAGATGCTCCTGAGATTAGTAAAAGGGTTACTTTCCTTTCAAAGGGTTACTTTCCTTCTGTTGTGTAGCACTAGATTTTTCCAAATTTTGGTATAGTACAGAAACTTGGGGAAATTAGGTTGGAAAATGCTTATTTTCAATTTTTCAGAATGATCTTCCGTAGAATTAGCATGGATGAATTTAGCATGGAATCAAGTGATGTCCTGCCCTCTGCTTGAAATGAC
Organism: Bungarus multicinctus; assembly: GCA_023653725.1. Lineage (NCBI taxonomy): Eukaryota > Metazoa > Chordata > Lepidosauria > Squamata > Elapidae > Bungarus > Bungarus multicinctus. The sequence goes on along the minus strand of CM042836.1, from coordinate 63,532,199 downwards.
AGAGTTAAATAGAAGTATATTTATTAATTAGAAACAACTACTATTTCTAAAATCTATGAAATTATATCTTATCAAGAATGTGAAACACACTGAAAGTTAATATAAAAATTTTCTTTATATTAAGCCTGTTGATAATCAATATGTCATAGATCTTCAGGAACACTGAAGGATCTCCTTTTTGACCAATACAGTATTTTGGATTTGAATTCCAAAAGTTTTTTGACAGCACATGGTAGCAAGAATACAGTCCTGTTTGCAACACTTCAAGTGCATCCTTTCCTAGAATGACATGATGATGACTCCAGAAATATACACAACTAATTTTGGACCATACAATATTTCAGATTTGATCTCCAGAAGGTGTTTCAGTATTTTTGCAACAGCTGGGGTCAAAACTGAAGTGCACACATCGCTATCACCTAGCAAAACCCAAAGAAATCTCCATTAAACCTTCCCAAATCCAAAGAGCATTGCTTTATTACCAGGATATATTTCAGATTTTCTATCACATGAGATGCACTCCACAAATGAGTTGGAACGGATCCTTCCACTTTGTTTTTGCATTTCACTGACTGAGTCTAAACTGGTATCAATGTCACCCAGGTTTTGGTAAAATTCTGAGATTTGCATTTATTATTTATTTGTTTGTTTGTTTGTCAATCACTTACAAGATAATAGGTATAAGTATAAACATGAGTAAGTATACAGGAAATAGATAAGAGTAAGTATACAGGAAATAGGTAAGAAATAAATGGGAACAATAGGACAAGGACGGTAGGCACGATTGTGCACTTATGCATGCCACTTATAGACCTCTTAGGAATGGGGTGAGGTCAATAGTGGATAGTTTAAGGTTAAAGGAGTGGGGGTTAGAGGATGTAACAACAGAGTCAGGTAATGCATTCCAGGCATTAACCACTCTATTGCTGAAGTCGTACTTTCTACAATCAAGTTAGCGGTTTACATTGAGTTTGTATCTGTTGTGTGCTCTTGTATTGTTGCAGTTGAAGCTGAAGTAATCATTGACTGGTAGGACATTGCAGCAGATAATTTTGTGTACTACTCTTAAGTCTAACTGTAGGCAGAATAGTTCAAGGTTATCCAAGCTCAAAATTTCAAGCCTGGTGATATAGGGTATTCTGTTGAGAGCAGAGGAGTGTAGTGCTCTTCTCATGAAATACTTCTGGACTCGCTCAATTGTATTAATGTCCAATATACAGTGCAGATTCCAGACAGATGAGTTGTATTTGAGTATTGGTCTAGCAAAGGTTTTGTATGCCCTAGTTAGCAATTCAATATTTCCGGAAGAGAAGCTTCATAAGATTAGATTTACAACTCTTAATGCCTTTTTTAGCAATGCTGTTGCAGTGAGCTCTGGTGCTTAGGTCATTTGATATGTCAAAGATCCTTAACAGAGTGAGGGTCATCAATGAGGTCATATCTGCCTAGCTTGTATTTGGTGTACTGATTTTTTTTACCAATGTGTAGGACTATCACTTCCTGATAGGAAGAGACTTTCAGCAGATATTTACTAGTCACGTGAACCAAATACCTGTCCTTAAAGTATTGTCTAGTTTAATTAATTGGCCTTGTTGCCAACATGACCTTTTCCCCATAAAACTTCATCTTAATGATCTCAGCAACTGTATGGAGTAAGGTAGAAAGAGAAATAATTTTGAACTCTCATTTTTAACAAGTATATTTTGTACTTGTTTGTTCTTTGCACCTAATGCAAACAGAAAACCTGACTTTATATATAAGGTTTCATTATAACAATTTAATATCAAATCAAATCTCTATAGTTGTCTTCATATCTATTATATTAAATAAAATTAATTATGACTCTCCAGCACCTAGCTGACCTGGTTTTTGAAAAAGCTTAAGCAGAGTCAGATCTAGTTAGTACTTAGTACAGTACTTGGATAGAGAGTAATAAGGAAATCCTATTGGTGTAGACTAGACTGTGATTATATCATTAAAAAAGTCCAGAAAAAAGGAATGACAAACACCATACAGTTTTTCCAAGAAAACAACGTCATGGGCACACCCAAGGAATCATCAAGAATCAAGCACAATTCAAGGGAATCATTCATTCATTCATTCATTCATTCATTCATTCATTCATTCATTCTATAAACAAACTGTCCCAGTAATCCTAGGCAGTGTATAGAATCAAAATGTAATAAAAGGAACAATAAAAACAAACAAGTAGTAAATAATAACAAACAATAATGGTGCTAATTTTCCACCAGCTGCTTAATTACTGAAATCCTCCTGGAAAAAACAGATTTCTACTACACAAAAGGCTATAATAGTAGAGCCTGTTTTTGTTCTTTCAAAGAATAACTACCAAAAATGTGCCTCCTCCTATTATACTTCTGATAGGAGGAGAGTTTCAACAGACACTCACTCTTTATTTGAATAAGATGGGCAAAATTTACTTGGAATAGGTGGTTTCTAAGACTTTCATACTCAAAAATATATTGGCAATCAATCAATAGCTAAACCAGATTGTGTAATAGCCACACTATGTGACAATATCATGGTTGTATTGCAATGGTCTTCAAACATATTCATTTCTTATATACTGTATGCTTTGTTACTAATGCATACTTCTCCATATGTTCTGAGCATATTGTGAATTTAAGAATGCTGGAAAGAGGATGAAAAAGAGGATGAGCAGCAGTGAGGTGGGTGGATTCAATTATAGTGGCAACGGATGTACCATTGGAAGATCTAAACAATAGCTTGAAGAGAGATCATTCTGGAGAATATATATATATATATCACACAAACAAAAAATTCTCCACACCACAAGCCAATGGCACCAAAACCCTAGCCACTATAGAAAACCCCAGCTACAGAATTATCAGAGAAGCCATAGAGATTGAAAAAAGACCTGAAAGCATGAATAGAAGAGATGACTCCACCAGACTATCAATCATCTGGAAGCCTGCACTCACAAACAGAAAAATCTCCTCACCACAAGTCAAGCAAACACCTGGGCACAAACAGATCCCCCCAATACCTCCAGTCCAAACACACCCCAGCCAGCCACCCAGATGAAACCTAGCTTCCTAATAAACGATAGTCAGCCATTCACCCGAAGCCAAGCTGCGCTAAAAGGCGCCAATACACGAAACACAATGTTGCCAGCTAATCAAGACAAAAAAATGCTACAAAACAGACAGAAGTTATTAGAAACACCAATCAAGCAGAACACAGCAAACTCCAAGACCAATAAACACAGACCAAGACTCCCAACCAATCAGGATGAAGAAAAAAACATTCTAACAAAGCACGAGGCTAGCACCAAATTTACAACAGAAACGGCTGTGAAAGCCTGACACACACATGAACCCAATACACAAGCCTGATGATGGCAGATGAGATTCTGCCAAAATGTCACTACAACTTTAAAAGCACAACTATAATGAAGTGGGAAAATACCCTAACAAATCTAAACACTACCAACTTGATGATAGATGATGATCATCAGTCAATATATTAGGCCACCTACAGAGATAGATAACCGGGTTTGCTAGAAATGCTTTTGAAAAGTTTAGGAGATTTGGCAGCTATCCTCTTTTTGAACAAGTTGAACCTTACCAGACTACATTCTGTTTGTATCTGAGACTACCTTTCTGAAGTTTGTAGTGGAGCCAGGCAACTGAAGCATATAACATCACCTATGATCCACTGGTTGCCAACTCATACTTGGGCACCATTTGAAGGCATATTCATTACCACATAGTACAAAGTGGCTTGAGATCAGTTTCATTGCTTGCAGCTGTACAAAGTGATTCAGTTATTGAACTGAACTCTGGAGGTCATTAGCAAAATCTCTCTGGCAAAAAATTCCATCTGAATAAGACTAGTTGATAAGTAAATAAAGAAGCAGTATCTTCTCCTTGCTGTTTATCAAATCCCATTTTGAGTCATTGATTTCAAAACTCCTCCGTGAGAGAACAGGCTGTCCATTGTCCCATCTTGTCCCTGGCAAGATTTGGCTTCACTTATTTTGGCTTCACTCAAAATAACTACTCCAACCTTCCGGAAGAAGCAACCTTCAGGAGCCAGGATGTTCCTTAAAGGAAACCATTGAATGCTGATAACCCATACAAACTGTGAAACAATCTACAGCTTGGCAGGGAGGAGAGATTACAAGGAAACAATTAAAAATATGACCAGACATGTTGAACTGTGAAAATGGGGCTGGAACCCTGGCCTTGGTCAGCATCCAAAGAGCTGTTTTGGCAAACTCAGAGATTTACATTTGCCCAACCCAATACAAATTTGGGGGAATTTATTTTTCTTTGACAGCTCACTAGCCTGGCATAAAATCTGTTGTTTTGAAATCCCCTTTGGTTTCAAAAATGCTTCCAAGTTGAGAAATATAAGGAAAGATTCCTAAGCTAGCAGGGGGAAAAATGCCAGGATTCTTTGGATCTTGGTCCATAGTGAGACATGGAATAATTATTTGGGCTGGGCTAACACACACCAGCAATTTCATTGTCTGGTTTGAAGGCTATGAAATTGAGAATGTCATTGATTTCTAGAAAGTTCGGTCCAACTGCTGCTGGTCGTAGTAATGGCATCATGCTCTGATTGTTTGGGACATTTTCTTCTTACCATAAATTGCCAATATAATTCCTGCTACCACTTGTATTGGGCTCCAAAAATTATCCTATTTTTATGTTTTAGTAGCTGTGAAGTATGTGTCACCAGTAAGGTAGATAAGGAACATGGTGAACCATCCATGTCTATATATATATATGAAACTTTTCATATATTAAACAAAGAACTTGAAAAGCTTCAAAATTACCTCCACTTTCTGGCTGTGCAGAAAAAACACAGATAAAGTACTGGATTGCCATTGGATCCAACTCAGGAGCTCCAATTTTGAAAAATTGAACTATTTTCTTGCAAATGTATTTCCAACTGTCAGCAATCATTGCTCTTATTTATTTATTTATTTATTTATTTATTTATAGGTTTTATATACCGCCCTTCTCCCAAAGGACTCAGGGCGGTGAACAGCCAACTAAAATACATATAGACAAATATAAATATTGTTAAAAAAGAATTAAATCCTAGGCTGCCCCAATAAAAATCTAAAACCCCCAATTAAAATAAATTAAAACTTTGTACCCCATCCCAACTAATCTAAAACCCCATTTAAAATCCCATTTGAGTCAGCTCAGGCCGGCCTGCTCGAAGAGCCAGGTCTTCAGGTCACGTCTGAACGCCCTCAGGTCATTGGTCGTTCGTAGTCCCGGGGGCATCCCGTTCCAAAGGGCGGGTGCCCCCACAGAGAAGGCCCTATTCCTCGGGGTCACCAGGCGACACATAGAAGGCATCGGGACCCGGAGGAGACCCTCTCTGTGGGAGCGCACCGGTCGGTGGGAGACTACTGGCAGAATGCGGTCTTGTAAGTATCCTGGTCCGATGCCATGGAGCGCTTTAAAGACCAAAACCAATACTTTAAAGCGAACCCGGAAGGCCACCGGCAACCAATGCAGCTCGCGCAGGAGGGGCGTTACGTGGGAGTATCTCGACGCCCCCATAACTACCCGCGCGGCCGCATTTTGTACCAGTTGAAGCCTCCGGGTGCTCCCCGCAGGGAGCCCCATGTAGAGGGAATTACAGTAGTCCAGACGGGAGGTGACCAGGGCATGAGTGACTGTGCGTAAGGCGTCCTGATTGAGAAAGGGCCGCATCTGGTGTATCAGGTGAACCTGATAAAAAGCCCCCCTGGAGACGGCCGTAATATGATCTTCCAAAGACAGCCGTACATCCAGGAGGACACCAAGATTGCGGGCCCCTTCTGTGGGGGTCAAGATCTCATCCCCAATAGCCAGCGACGGAGTCAGCTGAATATATCGGGCCGCTGGAAACCACAGCCACTCGGTCTTGGAAGGGTTGAGTCGAAGCCTGTTCTCGCCCATCCAGTTCCGCACAGCCTCCAGGCAACGGGCCATAACCTCCACAGCATCGTTGGGGTGGTTTGGGGTGGAGATGTAAAGCTGAGTATCGTCAGCATAAAGATGGCATTTCACCCCAAAACCACGGATGATCTCTCCCAGCGGCTTCACATAAATGTTGAACAGAAGAGGGGAGAGGACCGACCCCTGAGGCACCCCATACATGAGGGGCCTAGGGGTGGACCTCTCCCCCCCCCGTCAACACAAATTGCGAGTGGTCCGAGAGGAAGGACGAGAACCACCGCAAAACGGTGCCCCCAATTCCCAACCCCTCCAACCGCCGCAATAGGATACTATGGTCGATAGTATCAAAAGCCGCTGACAGATCTAACAGGACCAGGACAGAGGAATAACCTCTGTCACGGGCCCTCCAGAGATCATCTACCAACGCGACCAATGCTGTTTCGGTACTGTGCCCGGGCCTGAAGCCCGATTGGAACGGATCTAAATAGAATGCTTCCTCCAGATACTGAGGGAGCTGACGCGCCACCACACTCTCAACAACCTTCGCCACGATAGTTATTCAAAAGAGCCGGGTCCAGGGAAGGCTTCTTGAGGAGGGGCCGCACCACCGCCGTTTTCAGGGCGGTCGGAAGCGCCCCCTCCATCAACGAAGCGTTGACAATCCCCTGGAGCCAGCCTCGTGTCACCTCTCTGGAGGTAGAAACCAACCAAGAAGGGCACGGGTCCAGTAAACATGTGGTGGCATTCAGCCTCCCCAGTAATCTGTCCACACCCTCGGCGGTCACAGGATCGAACTCCTCCCAGATAACCGTCTCAAGACCTGCCCCGGACACCTCCCCCGGGACCACCCAACTGGAGTCCAGCCCATCCCGAATCTGAGCGATTTTATCATGCAGAAATCGGGAAAACTCTTCTGCCCTACCCTGCAAGAGGTCCTCCCGCGCTCTCGGCTCAAGCAGGGAGCGGGTCACTCTAAACAGGGCAGCAGGCCGATTTTCTGCCGACGCAATAAGGGCGGAGAAGTGTGAACGCCTCGCCGCCTCTATCGCCACTAGGTAGGTCCTAATATAGGACCTCACCTGTGTCCGGTCAGACTCAGCACGACTGGCCCTCCAGATGCCCTCCAGACATCTTTTCCGGCATTTCATCCCCCTCAGCTCCCCCGTAAACCACGGAGCCAAGTGGGATCTGTGCCAAGTCAGAGGTCGCAAAGGCACAACTCGATCCAGAGCCTCAGCGGCCAACCTATCCCAGGTGGCCACCAAGTCTGTGGCCGAGTTATGAGCCAGAGTTTCAGGAAATGGCCCAAGCTCCATCTGAAACCGTTCAGGATCCATCAGGCGCCTGGGGCGGAACCATCTCTTCGGCTCCGCCTCCCTGCGATGGGGGGTGGCGGCACCGAAGTCTCTGTTGTCATTTAAACCCAGAAAGAAATACTTAAGTTCTTAGCTGTAGTATTGGCTTTGTTTTGCTTTATTTTGCTGTAATCTTTTTTATATCTAATACTCCTTTTATTACTTTGTTTTGCAATATTTACTGTTATTTTACTATATTTTATGGTACATGATATGTATTGACCTGTAATTACAACAGTACATTTACTTGCTTACTTGCTTACTTACTTATTAATATTCCCTCACTCTGTCCTTATGGTATTTATGTGGGAGTATATTTAACCCTGAACAATAAATCCAAAGCGTTAAAAGAATTTAAACTTGCATACCAAATAATCACTTGTTAAACTCTTCTTTGGAGGAAGTCTTTCAACAGTTGCCCTTTCATCTTGCAAGTACATGAGATTAAAGGGAGAGATAGAGAAAAATATTAATCAATGATGAAATTAAAATGAAGAATTTACTTGCTCTGAGTGTGCATGTGAAAATTTTACTTGGCCAGGGGGCGGGGGGATATTGCCACCATTAAATTTATTTCCTGATACAAGACAATGCGTTGAAATGAATTCAGAGGTCAGCAAATTGAATTCAAAGCTCTGAAGCTTGATGTTGTAAGAATGAAACTGTGGTAAGAAAATAAAGCCAAAAAGTCAGATTTCTGTAATTTTAGGACCTCTTCTTCTCTAAAGTTATTTCTTCAGAATCACCATAGTATTTTGTAACAAATGAGTCCCTTATACCTTTTTCATAAATTTGGCATTACCTGGCAACATTTTCTAGAGCCCATAAATTCAAAAATAGACATGTGCCAGAAAATCCCTTTGATTACTCTCATACACACATTTACCGAGAAGTGCCACTGTATCATTTCTAAGGTAATCTCCAGCCCAAGTATAAATAGTATGCTACAGATGCACCATACATCACATACAGGGAGGGAGGGAAAAGATGTAAGGAATATCTATTACTTACAACTTGAACGTTTTACAGTGGTTCTCCTCCTTCCTCTCCGCCCGCTCACAATTTGTGTTGACAGGGGGGCAGAGGTCGACCCCAAGGCCCCTATTATGTGGGGTGCCTCAGGGGTCTGTGCTCTTGCCCCTGCTGTTCAACATTTATGTGAAGCCGCTGGGTGAGATCATCCATGGTTTCGGGGTGGAGTTCCATCAGAACGCTGGTGACACTCAGCTGTACATCTCTACCCCGGGCCACCCCAACGAAGCCATCGAAGTGATGACCCGGTGCCTGGAGGCCGTGCGGAGTTGGATGGGTCTTAACAGGCTTCGTCTCAACCCAACCAAAACCGAGTGGCTGTGGTTTTCTGCGCCCAGATACAGCCAGCATATTCCGTCGCTGGCCGTGGGGAGAGAAATTTTGCCCCCCATGGAAAGGGCTCACAATCTGGGTGTCCTTCTGGACGTATGGCTGTCTTTAGAAGATCACATTATGGCCGTCGCCAGGGGGGCCTTTTGTCAGATTCATCTGATTTACCAGTTGCAGCCCTTTCTGGATCTGGACGCACTTCGCACAGTTACTTCTGCCCTCGTCATCACCCGCTTGGACTATTGCAATGCTCTTTACATGGGGCTCCCCTTGAAGAGTGTCCGGAGGCTGCAGTTGGTCCAGAATGCGGCCGCGCAGGTGATCTTGGGAGTTCCTCGGAGCGCCCATGTTACACCGCTCCTGCGCATGCTGCATTGGCTTCCTGTGGCCTTCCGGATCTGATTCAAGGTGGTATTGATCGTTTTTAAAGTGCTCCATGGCTCGGGACCTGGGTACTTACAGGACCGCCTGCTGCCACCAACAGCCTCCCGCCGCCCAGTGCGCTCCCACAGGGTTGGCCTCCTCGGGGTTCCGCCGCCTGGTTGTTGCTGGTTGGCGGCCCCGAGGGTGCGGGCCTTCTCTGCGGGGGCTCCCTCCCTTTGGAACAATTTGCCCCCGGAGATACGGGCCATTATCGACATTCAGACTTTCCGATATTTTTTCAACAGGCCGGCCTGGCCCAGTAACGATTTTTGGGGTTTTAAATTTGGTATTTTAAATTTTTTATCAGTTTTATATTTGTTAATTGTATATTCGGCCTCCAATTTAATCGTTTTAATTTGCTTTTAATTTTATATACTGTTTCTGTTTTAGTTGGCTGTACACTGCCCCAAGTCCCTTTTTTGGGAGAGGGGGCGATATAGAAATTTAAGAAATAAATGAATAAATAAATAAATCTCCCTTCCTGACAAATTGAACAAGTGCACCACATAAAGAGTTTTGTAGTGCCCTCTGAAAAATTATCTCAGAAGTAGACTCCTGAAAGAAATCTGAATGAAAAGCTCCATAGGCCAGATCTGTCAATGATGAGGGTTTTGAGTTAATTTCCTCACCATGTGTTCATTTTTAACTGCGATTTTCAAAATTGAGGAAAACTAAACAAAACCTAACTAATAGGGTAATGTTTTTCAATTCCAGTGATGGCTGCTTTTAAAAAAAAACCTCTATGGTACTTCTAGCAGCTATTTAAGAGGACTTCTGGATGGGTATTTTTTTCCCAAGAGGCTGAACTATATATTTTTGGGAGAAATGAGGACTGAGTGGGATTTAAGAAAACTTTTCCTTTGTTCCATTTTAAGCTGAAAGTTGGACATTAAGATTTGGTTTAACTCTAATAGCTAAACCTCCTTTCCATTTAATTGACCCAAATCTTCCAAAAAACAACTTAAAATAGTAGTCATCGCTAAATTTTTCTGGAAGGAATTTCATGTATACTAGTATTTGTCCTACCAATAAATTTTACCTGATGTCTTCTCTGGATGAATTGCTTTGGCTGATAGCCCCATTGAATATTAGTTGTCCAGAGAATCTTGTTTCTCTCCTGAATTTCCATGTAGAATTAAGTCAGATGAACTTAAGATCTTTGAATTGCTGTCATGCCGCAGCCAATAAAAAGGATTTCAAAATATGACTTGAAGGCTGAATTGCATGACAGAAAAGTGAAGCAATGCAGAGGGATTTGAAAGAATGCAAAGAATAAGGCTAGGATCTCATGAAAAAGCAGTTGTTAAATTGCTAAAGTCACTAAACAAATGGTGTAAGTCGAGGACTACCTGTATCTCATAAATAAAAGCATGCCTCAACTTTTTAAATATTGTGCTGCTGTTATTCTGACCCTGACTCTGAATCGTGTTAAATCCTTGCAACAGAAAATGATTTGGTTTCTATAATGATGTCATTATCAACAACAAAAAGGAAAAGTCTGAGAGGTATATCTGAAAAGATAAAGTGTTTTTTTACTCAATTGAAAACACTGAACCTGAAGTAGTATTTTAGCTAAAAACTCATATTGGCCTGACAAAAACATTGACTTACAAGGGATGAGCTAATCAGATAACACAAAGTGGTTATTCTGAAATAGCCAGAGGACTACCTATAATAATTAAGAATTCTTCAAATGTTATAGTTGAATAAGAACTTCTGGATGGTTATTATTTAATTTTGGCTGTAAGCAAAGTGATAATTGGATGGCTCTAAAACATTTTATGGCCCAATCATAGAAATACAGGATACTTCACATAATTCACACTGCTCTGACTCATCTAGAACAGTGGGGGGCTATGTGAGGATGCTTTTTGTGGATTTTAGTTCTGCGTTTAACACAATTCTTCCACATAGACTAGTGTCTAAAATACTGGACCTTGGGCTTTCTAATTCAATCTGCCTTTGGATTATGGATTTCCTGTCTGGCCACTCACAGAGAGTCAGATTAGTTAATCATACCTCTTCAGCCCTTATTCTTAACACTGGTATACCACAGGGTAGTGTGTTGAGTTTCTTACTCTATATTCTTTATGTGCATGACTGCATTCCCACTCACGCTAGTAATACTATTGCTAAATTTGCAGATGATACAACAGTGTTGGGATTTATCTCTGGGGTTTGCCTACCAAGATGAGGTGGACCGGTTGCTTTCGTGGTGTGGAGACAATAACTTGGTCCTCAACACCAATAAGACCAAGGAGCTTATAGTGGATTATAGAAGGAACAGATCAGACATCCAGCCCTTGCTTATCCATGGAGACCGAGTGGAGCAAGTGGCCAGTTTTAAGTTTCTGGGTGTTACCCTAAAAGAGGACCTGACCTGGGGTGCCCACATTGCAGCCCTGGTCAAAAGGGCTCAGCAGAGATTATACTACCTGAAACTTCTCAGAAAACAACAACTAAATGAAAAACTGCTGGTGACCTTCTACCACTGCACCATAAAAAGCATTTTAACATACTGCACCTCTGTATGGTTTGCCAATTGCACAGTGGCAGATAACCTAGAGGGTTAATCTCATTGCCCAGAAGATCATTAGTTGCCCTCTCCCCTCTTTGGAAGAGCTTTATAGCTCCCGCTGCCTTAAGAAAGTTCAAAACATTCTCAAAGATCCATTTCATCCTGGAAATTCTTTTTTTTTTAACTATTACCATCTGGCAGATGGTACAGCATAATAAAAACAAGGACAAATAGGCTGAAAAACAACTTCTATCCCAGGGCAGTAGCTCTTTTGAATTCTGCTGTATAGTACAGTGTTGGTGTGGTGTCAGGAGTTTCTGGTTCAATGTGTAAAGGCTGAAGGATGTGTGTTTGTGTTTATTTTCATGGTCATGGTCATGCTGTGCACTGAAGATGGTGTTTGATTTCATTGTACGAGGTGCAATGACAATAAAGTAAAGTAATTAAGTAATTGTTCTGCAACTACAAATGTGAGAATTTTCATTTATAATTGTGGCTTGGGACAAAGTTTGCAAGAATCATTTACAGGACTGGAGTGCAGTCTGCTCATATATTCAAGCATAAATTTGTTTGTTACATGGAGATAACTTAACTAAATAAAAATGTTTGATTTTTGACTCCTCAGGGCACATGTTCTTTCTTGGCATTATTTTTTTAATGTTTCACTGTATAAAATTTGGTAGATTCTGACACTTATGGACAACCAGAAGTGTCAGAGAAATCTTGGAGAAGGCTGATGAAGCAGAGTAGGGGAAAGCAAGAAGTCCCTTCCAATTTCTGCAAGGGTCAAAGGATGCTGCCTGAAGGTAAGAAGAAGCAGGCATACTGCAAGACAACACAAGGTGCTTCAACAGCATTGATTGCTCTGCTTCTTTGCCTCAACCAAGAGAATTATCCATGCAACTCCAAACTTCATCAGGCAATTTAAAATAATTCCTCACTGGCCTATTAGGGCACGTAACATTCAGTTAAAATAGAACTTTTTAAACATCTTTATCTGCAGAATATAAATCATTATACTTTCTATGCTCTAATCAAAATTAAAGCATCTCAAAAGAGACCAAGGATTATGTTCTTGACATTTTTAAAAAAAACTGTTCTATAGATTCTGTTAAAACAATTGTTCATGCTCCAGAATTAATGGTACTAGTCAGTGATGGTATTCTACCGGTTTGGCCTGGTTTGGCCCGGTTTGGCCGAACCAGTAGTAAAAAATGCTACCCTCAGCTGGGCGATGAAAAGCTGTGCCGCACGATTTAGATTAGCTAGAAAGCAGGAAACCATCAGATTTCTTGCTTTCTAGCTAATCTAAATCACGCAGCACAGCTGATCCTCCCCTCACTGTTGTACTACCTTCAAAATGCTTCTTTTTTTGGTGCCCAGGAGGCTTCCCTGAGGCCCACTAGGCCAAAAATGGGGTGTGGGGGTGCTGCAAAAGAAAAAGAAAGAAAGAAAGAAAGAAAGAAAGAAAGAAAGAAAGAAAGAAAGAAAGAAAGAAAGAAAGAAAGAAAGAAGGAAGGAGGCAGGAGGGAGAGAGGGAGGGAGGGACGGAAAAAGGAGATAAAGGAAGGACCACAAACCTTGGCACTAGATGCAGCTTCAGAGCACAGCAATCCAGGGCTAGAATGTACCTGGAGGTCATCTAATCCAAGCCCCTGCTCCAAAAAATGAGTTTCTGTCTTTTGACCCCCCATCACATGACCACATAGCCATGTCCACCAGTCACATGACCATATAGCCACACTCACCAAGACATGACCACCAAGCCATGCCCACAGAACCAGTAGTAAAAGTTTTTAAATCTCACCACTGGTACTAGTATTTTGTATGAAATATCTAAGTGGTACGAGGTGACTATCATTTCTGAAATAGATCAGGTCTGCCACAGCTATCTTTCTGTTTCTCAGTTTGCCACATAATATGGAAAGGGGGAGAGGCTGCAATGTCAGACCAGATAAGAAGAACAGATCATCCTGTGGGAACTAAGATCATCTCAACAGATGCTGGCCAGAGACTGGGACAAGTTGCCAGGGCGATGCCAGAACACTAATTGGACAATATGACCTGTCATAATGAGGGAGGGAGTTATCTATTCTTTAATTATTCTAAAATTGTGGGAAATAGTTAAAGTTGCTTTTGCTTTCATGGGTGGCGAAATGATGTACTCAATAAAACAGTTCTTTGAGAAAGCTATTTGTCTCTGAGAGCTGAATTGGTTGAGTATAATCTAGGGAGTTGGGTATAATCTAGCAAGGCCCCTGGATCAGTAGGTTTGAATGGAAACACAATTCTTATCTTAAAACAAAGTTAGTTCATAGAAAAATATTTAGGGACTCTACTAGGCTTTTCAACAGATATTTAAAAGGTCTGGTATTGATCTTCTTATGTTGTAGGTACAATTAAATTGAAGCTACATTTATTCTCATGCTTTAATCATGTCTCCTGGCTGAATTTTATGGCTGAATTTTCTTACTAGGGTGACGAAAGGAAATATTGAACAATATGATTCTGGGCATTCATTTTTTAAAAATTGGGTTGGAACGTCTTTTATATAGACATAATTATTACATGTTTATATTGTATTTTTCTTAGATGTTTTTGATTTTTTAAAATGTTGCTTTATGGTATTTGACTTATTGTACCTTGTTTTGTTTTATTAGCATTCATGTGTTTTGCTTTTCTGTCATTCTGTTAAAGCAATTAAGAAACAGAGCTGGCTTCAAATGCAACCTCAACTAAAGAGATTTTTGTCCCAGAAAGATACAATTTAAAGGAGAACATTGTGGCCATGTCCTGTGGCAGAAAGTTTTGTTTATGAGACTATTATACTTTTAAAATGTTGAAGTGGCAAAATAAAAAGTACTGCAATTCTCTATACAGTAAGCATTTTTCACCCAATTGAATATTACATACCTCTCAAACATTTGGCTTTTTCTATTAGACATAGATAAGAAAAATAATTCAGAAGCATACAGCAGAATTTCAGCAAAATACTTAGAGCACAACTACCATGCATTCCTTAGAGAGGTAATAATGCCTCTTTTATAACATTTTTACTCATTTTTCTAGCATTTAGACATAATATATATCTTGTTGTGTTGTGTTGTTTTATGATGTTATGGTATGATACATTTTTTAACTTCACATTATATTATATTACTTTACAATATAATTTAGGTTTGTTTAGACCAGCATATGTGAACCTAGACCATGTCAAACCATCTTATGGTAGTAGATGTCAGCAGGTATATATGGCATATCCTAGGTACGTTGCTGTGGAAATTTTCACTTTGACACCAATATTTATCATAAAAGTCATAACAATCAGATTCATCCTGGATTCTAATTAAATTCATTTCCATTCCTGCCAACAAGGCTTTGGCAAGAAGAAGAGGCTCTGATTATTATAATTCATTAATCCATCTGAACAATTTAGCTACACTTTGATGCCATACAATTTGACAGCATTGATATTTTGCTTACAATATGCATTGATTTCTAGATTTTTCAGCATTATATCATATATATTCCCCTAATATGTGCCTTTTTAAAAATTAACAACTTTTTGTTTGCATTTCTGTCTCTTTATCCGAAATCAACTTGATATTGGAGAGATTCTTGCCAGTGGCTTTCAAAAATTCTTTTCCATCATGAATGTTTTCTGGATCATAAAAACTGAAGTAAGATAATATGTGGTATAGTAATATTGATGTTCACAGGGGAAAAGTGTTTCATCTGCATATAAAAGAACAAAGAATTATCCTTCTGCATAGCAGCAGATCAAACAGTTCTTATCTTAAATACAGACAATCTCATTTAAAGAGATGTTCAAAAGGGTATGGTGCTTGTAAACCTTGACCACCTCTCTATCTTGTAAAGATATGGGTGTCTCCCAACACCATTTTATTTTACATGGGAAATCATGTAAATTTTAAAAAAATTAAAATATTTTGTCCTAATGAACAGATATTAGATTAAAAACACATACAAACCAGCATGTCCTATCATTAGAAAGGCATATTTATAAATTAGGGGAAATATAAAAAGCAGCTTTTCCTCTCTTAAATCTACTTTGTATATTTTACTCTTCTTTGACCTTCAACAATTCCAAATATCTGAGATACAAATAATAATAAAGATAAAAGTCTTATGAGATTATCATGAAAGCTGTTATGGGTTCAACTCTGAGAACTACCATCTGTTTTGCTGTTCGCTATGAGTCAACACATTTCAGAATTTTAGACAACTCTGAGAAGATGTTTTTAAAAAAACCCTTTAAATGTCATCTACATTAAAACTCAATCACTTTGTTGGTTCTCCATGGCAATAGACCAGCAGAATTATGCTGAAGAACAGAGCAATGTGTATTCCTATGCATTATTTTGGAATGTTTATTTTTCTGTTTTTGTTTTTTAATGTAGAAACATCAGCTATATAGCGCACTGTGAATCTATCTGTTCAGAGAGATGAATGAATCTGACAAGTTCAATGCCATTCAATTTCTCATTTCCCAGTATTAGCTTTGTTCTATTAAATAGCTATTTGAGTCCTTCTGTTTAACAAATTATAAACCTGACCACAATGTCAGGAAACTGTATTTGATAACTTACCCTTTCTACAATCCCTTTCTCCAATTCTATCCTTGGCATTATGGTACCACACAAAACGGATAATAGTCAATGCAAACTTAATGTCAAAATAGCAAA
The DNA here is from genome assembly GCA_023653725.1 of Bungarus multicinctus. Taxonomy (NCBI): domain Eukaryota; kingdom Metazoa; phylum Chordata; class Lepidosauria; order Squamata; family Elapidae; genus Bungarus; species Bungarus multicinctus. The sequence continues at coordinate 63,515,887 of CM042836.1, read as the reverse complement.
CAATAGCAAACAATAGTTCAGCAGAATTTAAGAGGGTTAATTTTTTTCTCTAAGTCTGCAATGCATAGTTGTATAACATGAGAGTTTTAGGAGAGAACAAAAAACACATAAAAATTTTCTACTGGTGGCATCAGAATTCAGGTCCAAGCAATTTCTCCTTTTCCAGAAATCTAACCCCATGGTCTAGAAATAGATTACATCAGAAATTTCATAGGCTTGACATTGCTAGATTTTTGGCTTTGTGTAGCACAAGGAAAAAGTCACATATATGCAGAAGATTCTTCTACCATAGAAATCATGTGTGTGTGTGTGTGTGTGTTAGCCCCAGCATTTAAATTATAAGCCATTGCCTTGTGTTCCTTGTGCTCTTTCAAGTCCAAAATCTTTTGACTGTTATTTTTCAGCCATAAGGTACCTATTGAATGTTTATAGAATCATATTAGACATGATTGTAGACAAAAAATGAAGCCATACATTGATTGTCCACTACTAGTGCCAAGATATAAAAGATTTTTATAGTCTCAAAGTTTAAACTCTAGCCTTCTTTTTCCCAACTTCTTCATTAACAGATACCTAGGTCATCTATGATAGCCTTGAATGGGAGTAGTTATTGCATGTTTTCATTAACAATCATCTCGAGACTGGAATTCTTGCCTTACCTGTTAGTTACTTTTATAGTTACACATCAATCAATGCAAGATTTTATTAAATCAAAGAAAGGTTACCATAGGGGTGGGCTTCAAAAATTTTAGCAAAGGGTTCTCTGCCCAGTTGCTGGGTGGGCATGGCCATGGTGGGCGTGGCCTAGTCAGCCTCCTGCACCACCACAGGGGGGGCATTTTTACCATCACCGGACTCTGGAGGCTTTCCTTAGGCTTCCAAAAGGGTAAAAATGACCTCACTGGCCTCTGGAGTCTCTCTGGAAGCCACAAATGGGCCCACTTCTGGCCTTCACAAACTTCTGGGAGGCCCGTTTTTTGGCCTCCCCACGACTCTGCATGCACCCTACACTTATCCAAAGCATGGGGGCTCCTGGGAGGGGAGGGGAGGGATGGGGGGCCAGCCAGGAGAGGGATTTGGGGGTTCTCCAAACTGCACAGAATCTTAGTTAGGGGCTCTCCTGAACCTCTGCGAACCCCCAGCAGCCCACCCCTGAGTAGTTCTCAACCTTTTCTTCACCATGGACGTCTTTTAAATATCTTTTATGGCCACCGAGAATGGCCAGGACCTCCAAGATTTAGATATCTCTTCAAGCTTTCGTGGACCCCCTGTGATGACATTATGATGGCCTTAGTAGTCTACAGATCACAGTTGAGAACCACTGCTATACTACATTGAATGTCAACAGAGGAAGGAATTCTCTGTAAAGAAGGGAATCAAATAATATGAAAAAGCACAATGAACAAGAATGGTAAAGAACAGTTATTGATGACATTTAGCCCTTTTAAAATTCAGAATCAGATTTCAGGTGCTTGGTAAAGAAATAGGCTCTGAAGCCTGAAGGAGAATGAAAGGGAGCATTGGCAGATAGGAGATCAGACAGAAGGTTCCTCAAAGGCAGAGAGAAAAGTTGTAGTAGTTGGTGGTGATCCACAATGAGAACTGAAACAAATGTGTTGCAATTAAACCCATCAGCTTGTAAAGTATGCTGTGTGGCTGCCTGCTAGGAGCACGGAGCAAGGATGTAATATAGTTTATAAGGTTTCATAAACTGACTGTTAACCCTTTCTGTTAAAGCATGCAGGGGAAACCATACTGCAGAAATAGCTGCAACTGAATCACTATGTACTCTGAAGATCTATGAAAAAAGTTAATGATCCTTAAGAATACACGTTATGCTCTTATAAATTAACTATATCCTCAGCATACAAAGAAAAAATATATAAAATGTTTTACAGATGATATTTAGCAATGAGATTAGCAAGAATCTATCCAATACAAGCTGGAATGTAAGAATGGTACATTTTATCATATGTGGTGGCTATACCCCGAGATTAGGACATTCTGGATTCAAATTAAAAACTGGATACAAGAGATTACTGGTTATCAGATTGAGCTCAGACCGGAAACCTTCCTTTTAGGAATTATTAAAGATAGAATATCAAAAGAAATAAAATATTTATTGTTACATAATACAACAGCCACCAGAATAGCCTCTGCACAGGTATGGAAAACTCCCAATATTCCTAAAGAAGAACTGATATTATAAAAAGTGACAGAAAGTGCTGAAATGAATATGTTAACATTGAAACTGAAAGAAAGAGATGACTCTGAATACTTCCTAATTTGGAATAAATGGTATGATTGGCTAGCAAACAGAACTAAAAAATAAGACAAGAAATTTAACTGTAAGAAGCCTTAAGAACGTAAAATGTAAATTTGTAAATTATATACAAATATAGGAATAACTATTATAGTTCAGGTTATTAGTTAATATTGGATAAATATAAATACAATGTGTTAAGATATTTAAGACAAGAACTTGTATAGATATCAAGAACGTTGTTGAAACTATGATGTTTTATGCTGAAACAATAGAAACTTAATAAAAAGGTATTTTTAAAAAAAGAATACATGGTATGCTCTCAGCCACCTTTAGAATCCATGAAATTGGATCAGAACATCCTGAAAATAAATGACTGGTTTCACAAATGATAAGAGAGAGAGATTTGGTTTCCTAGATCATGCTTGAGTGCTAAGGGTTTAAACTGAATCAACAGGGATGAGAGGGAGAGAGAGAGAGAGAGGGAGGGAGGGAGGGAGAGAGAGAGAGAGAATCAAAGCTGAAGTATCTACATAGGGTTAAATCTATATATGGAATTGGAAATGGTAATGGGGACTCTTAAATCAGTCAATGAAAAATCACAAAGAATGTTGCTTCATAAAGTTCATCTTCTTCGAGGTCTATACATTAATGGCCAGGGTATGGGAAATGAACAAGATTATGTACAGAGAGAAAGTATGATTTAGTTGGCATACTAGAGACTCAGTGGCATGACTTCCATAATAAGAGAATAACAGAGTTGGAAAGGACCTTGGAGGTCATCTAGTCCAACCCCCTGCTCGAACAGGAGACCTTGTACCATTTCAGACAAATGGCTGTCCAGTCTCTTCTTAAAACCTCCAGTGATGGGGTATCTCCACAACTTCTGAAGGCAAGCCATCCCACTGGTTGATTAGGAAATTTTTCCTTAGTTCTAAGTGCTTCTCTCATTGATTAATTTCCATCCATTGTTTCTTATCTTGCCTTCAGGTGCTTTGGAAAAATTACTTGACCCCCTTTCTTCTTTGAGACAGCCCCTCAAATATTGGAATGCTGCTATCCCTTAGGCCTTCTTTTCACTAGATGAGACAAACCCAATTCCTGAATTGTTCTTCATATGTTTTAGTTTCCAGTCCCTTAATCATCTTTGTTGCTCTTCTCTATACTTTTTCCAGAGCTTGAATGTCTTCATTCAAGGATAAAGTTTCTCCAAAAAAGAGCAAAAGCAATAGAACGGAAGGAGGAATTGCGTTTTTTTGATAAAAGTGTTTACATTTGTTTAGAAATCCAAGTGAATGAATTTGGCAATAATACATGAAGCTTCAGGCTCTAAAATCTGTGGAGAAACAAATAAAAGCAATACTGTGATTGCTGTGTGTTAGCCCCACCCCTTCAAATTAAGGAAAAGATGTAGAAGATGCTTTCTAAAGCAAATTGCAGATCCTTCACAGAGGCATGAATAAGTGATGAAGACTTTAATTACCTCAGCATCTGCTGGGAAGCAAATTCTGCCAAACATGATCCCTTCAGGAAATTTCTGGCTTGCCTTGCTGAAAACTTTCTCTTTCAAAGGGGTGGAGGGAGGAAGAGAAGGACACGATGACTTGTCTTTAACCAATAGGTTAACAGGAAAAACTTAATTGGCAAAGTGCAAGGAGCTGGAATGTTGGGAAAGTGAAGTTCAGTATAGCTGAACATTATTTTGGACTTTCAAAATGTACAATTTTAATAAACTCAGGGCAATGATAAGGAGTATTCCATAACAAAAGAAATTGCTAAAAAAAGCTACTCAGTGCGGGTGGGAATTTCCAGGAAAGATATTAAAGCTAGAGTCTCAAGGAGGAAGTAACATACATTGAGACTTGATGTCAGCCTAACAAGGTAGTCCAAATGGGAAGCCTGACCAAATGAACTAACTGTACTTCATTACTGTAACTTTACAATGCAAGCTTAGTAACAGAATCTTGCCAGACTCGAAGTACCTTCCTCCCTTGCCACCTTTGCAGTCCAATAAACTAGGGAGGGTCCCTTTTGAGATGTTTGCCCTGTCCATATTCCTTTTACAGGCTGAGCTGCTGTTCCCCTGGCTGTAGCTCTCTCCCTTGTCTCCTTCGATCATTCATTCCCACACAAGAGCTTCTTTTCACTGGAGATGTTAATCTGGAAGTTAACCAGTTATTTTGAATGGGCCCTAATATGGATTCCTGCAATGAATAGGGGGTTGGCCCTAAGCAGCCATTTCTATCATCCTATATCTTTTTCCTGTCCTCAGCATCAATTTTCAAAGAAACATAATTTCTGAAAAACCTGCACTAATTTCTATGAAATTTTGTCTACCTTCCTTAGAAACGTGTTGCTTTCATTCAATTTTGCTGAAAATTAAAACACTTGTTTGTCTCTTATATATATGTCAGACAATGAGACCAAAGAAGTTTATTTTATTTTAATTAATATATTTTGATTTTCATGTTGGTTTGAGATCCAGACTAAACAGGAAAGTGTGTGTCTCAGTTCAGGCAATTTTTGACACGCCAGACTTGGTCCCCAAATAAAATCTTATAATCAGTTTACCCACACACCTATTATATACAAATTTCATATCCAGAGGCAAGAAAATAGAAAAATTAAGAAGATAATTGTATTCTGGTTAAGACATAGGTTTGGGAAATGCAAATTGGATACATTAACGTTAAAGTCTGAATTGCATTATTCTCAATCTGGCACAATAATCAGAGCCTACACTCCACTTGATGGCATCTGTTCTTCCTCTCTCCTTCCTGGTTTTAAAAATCTCTTAGGTTATTCCTATTCTCTCTTTTTCTTCCCTCTCCCACATTTTAAAGGCCTTTCTCGTTCACTTTTTCCATCTTTCTCTCAATATAATGCTACCAACCCAATAAGAGGCACTGTGGGACTGGTTTCATCTTTGATGGAAGTCCCCACAAACTAGGACCCCTTACTGGGATGTTTCCTGTGCTTAACAAATTTCAATAAGAATTAAACCAGAAACTTGAGCCAGTATTGGTCAGTAATAATTATAGTATCTGTGAAACCATAAAATGGAGTAGATCTTAAGATTTTTACTGTAAGAAGGTCCTGTAGTTCTCTAGTGCAGGGTTTCTCAACTGTGGCTACTATAAGATATACCACTTATAAACTATAACCTCATGTCCCAGAATCCTCCAGCCATCATGCTGTAGTCCAGAGTTCCCCAATTTTTCTGGTTTTGAGTCCGGGCAAGGTAGGAAAGAGGGATAGTTCCATGTGAACAGTGGACTCATGCATGCACACATGCGCAACATGATTTGTATGAGTAGCAGGCATGTGCACTCACTGGTCATGCAAATTGAGTGCATGCACACACCCTTGCCTGTCACTTCTATAGCCTGGTTCTGAAAGGCCCGGTAGTGGGCTGAAGCTCAGGAGTTGAGGACCCCTGCTCTACTCTGTGAGATTCCCCTGTCAGGATGCTCCAGTGCATAAAGAAGGAGAACTATGTATATCCATATATTCCATCTCTCTTTCAAAATCCAAGACTTTCTGACAGCCTAAATAAAGGATTCTATGGGGCCAATCATTAAAAGCTTGATATACCAGCTCAGTCTCCACTCCACTCATGACTTTTCCTTCTCTGTCATTGCTAACTGACCTACCACCACTTGAATATAAGTGATATGAAAGCAATATATTCTCCCAAATTGTGACCCTTGACCTCATTGGCATGTTGGTGTGCTGCTAATTTCAAAAATATAGAGCTATTACTAGATAACAGAATTGTCATAACATGATTACCTTGGCTATTAATTCAGTACATTTTTCTGGAATTGTGCAATACATTGGATCATAAGAAGTCCATTAGGTTTGCATGATGTGTAAACCACAAGGAAATAATAACAATAGCATCCCCTAGATTTGGAATTAGCCTAATTAAGCATGCTGTGTGAGTGCTAGCTATGTTCCTTGAATACTATTTTCAGGCTGGGAGTTTGTGAGTTTTGTCCATGATGAAGAAGTAGAAAAGGAGATTTTGGTTTTAGAACCTAAAGGAAGTATTGCTTTCATTCTCCAAAAGTAATCTGAAACTCCACCATCGATGAAAGCATTCAATACATAATCTTCCATTTTAGACAGCTCTTCGCCTACAGACCTTATGGTGGAATTAGCTGCTTATTTTGGAGATACTATATAGTTGCATGTTCATATTTTTATTTTTTCTTCCTGGTGTTTTCTAGAAGTGGGAGATCTGTTTTTCTGTGAGAAGAGGAAACCCCCTGATTGTTGATCAGTTGTGACAGGAATTGATCAGTTGGGTTGGCACCAGAGCTTGACATAGTAGACTAGAGAGAGTGATTGGCCCAAAGTCACCCAGCCAGCTTTAATGACTAAGGCAGAATTAGAACTAGTTTCTAGCTTGGTGCCTTAACCAATAAACCAAACTATTTCAAATGATATTATCCAATATTACATAAATAAATATAGTTTCATGATATAATCAGTTGCATTTTTTCAGTAAACTAACAAAACTGTGGCTGCTCTTTATCTGTTCGTAGAGACTTTTGGAAGAAAAGAACAGTCATGTGCACAAAGCACACTGTAAAATAAAAAGGTTACAGAAATAAGGACCTGATTGCCTAACTCTTAAATTATGCATATTTTGAAACATTCCACTTAACAATCCAAGCAGTAACCCTTACGATTTTTTTTTTTTGCTTGTTTGTTTATTAAGTTGGAACAAAATGTGCTGTAATCCTGTTTGTCTCCTTCGGCGAGTATCATTTCTTGCTATTGGCTGGCTGATCACTTTTTCAGCATGGTGTACTTTGCTTCAAGCCCAGTTGCCTTTGTAAACAACTGGTATTGTGTGGAACAATTTCAGGAAATGTAAGTGGAAACAAGAAGTCTTTTCAAGGACTGTTGTGGCATTTCAAAGGGCACCACGATATGAATAACATTTAGGGAACATTTCTATTCATTTGCTGAGGATGTTAGGTTTGTTCAAGGTAAATACAAGGACTGCTTTACCAGTATGTTCGTAGTTTATCAAAAAAAAATCTTCTTATTTGGTTTTTTTCCCTTCACCCCCATCAATAAGATCTCTGTTACTCTCATGATAGAAATAAAACAGAAAAAAAATTATCAGTAGCTTCCTGGTATACGTTCTTGAACAGTACGTGGACATGAAAGAGCCAATGAAAATGTTCCATTGGGAACAAACAGCACCTCCACTGTTTATTTTTATTTATTTAATTTGATTTGTCAATCGTTTACAAGATAATAAGTATAAGTATATACATAGTTATGAATACATGAAATGGGTACATATAAAAAAAATAAAAGAAACAATAGGACAGGGATGGTAGGCACGTTGGTGCGCTTATGCACGCCCCCTACAGATCTCTTAGGAAAGAGGTGAGGTCAATAGTAGACAGTCTAAGGTTAAAGTTTTTGGGGTTTGGAGAAGAAACCACAGAGTCAGGTAGAGTATTCCACACATTGACCACTCTGTTGCTGAAGTTGTATTTCCTGCAATCAGGTTTGGTGCGGTTAACCTTGAGTTTATATCTATTGTTTGCTCTTGTGTTGTTATGGTTGAAGCTGAAGTATTCATTGACAGGTAGGACATTGCAATGTATGATTTTATATACCATACTTAGATTGGACCGAAAGCAGAGTAGTTCTAAGTTTTCTAGGTCTAGAATTTCAAGTCTGGTGGCATAAGGTATTCTATAACGAGTAGAGGAGTGGAGAACTCTTGTGAAATATTTCTGGACTTTCTCAACTGTGCTAATATCAGATATGTAATGTGGGTACCAGACTGATGAGCTGTATTCAAGTATTGGTCTAGCAAATGTTTTGTATGCTCTAGTTAGTAATGTGATATTACCAGAGAAAAATCTATGTAGGATTAGGTTAACAACTCTTAATGCCTTTTGGGCTATGTAGTTACAGTGAGCTCTAGCACTTAGATCATTAGAGATGAGTATTCCAAGGTCCTTTACAGAGCTTGTATCATCAACAAGGTCTTGACTATTTAGCTTGTATTTTATTTTCTGATATATATATATATATATATTGCCAATATGTAAGACAGAGAATTTATTTGTTGAGATTTGAAGTTGCCATTTGTTTGACCATTCTGATACATAGTTAAGGTCTTTTTGAAGGGTAGCAGTATTGTCTGTGGTATTGAATAGCTTTACATCATCAGCAAAGAGAACACAGTTGCTCTTAATATGATCACAGAGGTCATTTATGTAGAGGATGAAGAGAGTTGGTCCTAGAACTCTGCCTTGGGGGACATCACTATTGACAGGTACAAAATTTGATAGGACATTCCCAATTTTGACCATTTGTTTTCTGTTTGACAGGAATGCTTCTATCCAGTTATGCAGTTGTCCAGAGATATCATAAGATTTTAGTTTTAGGAGTAGTGTGTCGTGTACCACTGAATCAAAGGCTTTACAGAAGTCTATGTAGATTGTGTCTATTGTTTTGCCCTGATCGACTTGTGTAATCCATATGTTTTTGCAGTGTAAGAGTTGCAGATTACAGAATAGTTTTTTTCTGAAACCAAACTGTATCACCTCCAAATCAAATATAATAATACGTTTAAAATTGCTACCTTTTCATGGCAGCCCAAATGTTTCACATTGCTTAATACGTTGGGAGAAGAAATTTGGCGGGGGAAATTTTCCCAGCACTGCAGTGAATTGTACTTGATGACTTTTTTGTTGGGTCAGTTTTAATAGGTAACATAATTCCAGCCTTTAGAATTTTACTTTCTGTATGGATTTTATCACAATGTTACCTGATTGCATTCTGGAGATAGGGCAGCATGTACATTTACTAAAGAAATCCATTTGAGGGGTATCCCTCTGCTTCGTTTTGTTTTGTTTTAATTCTACTAGGATTTTGTTACTTTACCAGCCATGTTCTGTTACATTGTGGCATGTTCAGTTCTGAGGTGGTATTCAGCAGGTTCTGACCAGGTCTGGAGAACCAGTAGCAGAAATTTTGAGTAGTTCAGAGAACTGGCAAATACTACCTCTGACTGGCCCTGTCTCCATCTATTCTCTGCCTCCCGAGTCCCAGCTGATCGGCTGGGTCTTCTTTTGTTGCCCTGCACAGGAGAACAGAGCTGGAAAGCAAGTTAGTGGGGTGGGGAGGGAATGGAGTTTTTGCAGTAACCTTCGCCTGGAGTGGGGTGGGAATGAAGATTGTATAATATCCTTCTACTCCACACCCACCAAGTCACGCCATGCCCATAAGCCATGCCTACAGAACTGGTAGTAAAAAAATTTGAATCCCACCACTGGTTCAGCTTAACTTTGCTGTTCAAAATAGTAGGCCAAGGCAAGATCATTTTATTATGCAAAGTCATTTTGTGCCACAGAGAGCATACAGTTCTCCCTAGTGAAAATTTGAGGCAACGAATTCCCTTCCTCAAGACATTCTACGGTTCTCAAAGATAACCTTGCAGAGAAAGTTCTTCTGGTGCTTCAAGTAGGATATCCAGGATTTCCTGAGGTCTATTCGAACACAGCTGCTCGAAGCAGAGAAGTAAAATTTCCCTTCAATGCCTTGCATAGACTTACCAAATCAACACAGCCATTTGGTTTCAGACTCACTAAGCCAAAACCAAGCAATCTTCATTATACCTAACTAGCGATGCTTCTGCAGCTTGAGGGCAGCAGCAGGCTTTATGTGGCATGTCAAGACCTACCTTCCTTGGTAGTGTTATAAAAGTGGATTTAAGGCTTAATGTGCCCTTTTTGCTTCTTAAGTGCTCTCCCAACAGAATTTTCATTCCCCTTCAATCTGAGGATCTTATAGACTGTACAAGGGATGATGCCAACTCATGGGCTGCACTCAGGGGTGGGATTCTACCAGTTCGCACCTATTTGCTAGAACCGATTGTTAACATTCTAAGCAGTTCGGAGAACCGGTTGTTAGAAGAAATTACTAGCCTAATCCTGTAAGGAAGGAAGGAAGGAAGGAAGGAAGGAAGGAAGGAAGGAAGGAAGGAAGGAAGGAAGGAAGGAAGGAAGGAAGGAAGGAAGGAAGGAAGGAAACATTCTGGTGTTTCTTACAGAAACTGCCTCTCCATTAACTTTTATTACATTCTTGGCAGGACTAGACTTCCTGTCTCTAGAGTTTTTTTTTCCTCCTTTGTTGGTACTTTGCTTGTGTGGAGTGACCATTCAAAGCTACAATGGCATTGAAAAAAGTGACTTATGACCATTTTTCACACTTATGACTGTTGCAGCATCCCCACAGTCATGAGAGGCCAGGCGAGGAGATGCATGCCTCAATGTGAGTGATATTGAGTTGGCCACACCCAGCCAATAACATGACCACCAAGCCATGTCCACCCAGTCACATGACCAAGCCACACCCACCACTTAAGCCACACCCACAGAACCGATTGTTTAAAAATTTGAATCCCACCCCTGCTGCACTTGTACTCCAGCTTTAGTGCATTCTGTGAATCTACTCAAAAAGATTCTCCAGTTGGCCACATGGATGATGACTTGTCTCCAGAACCCTCTAGCAATTTGCTAATTTTTGAGCACTGGCTAATATGGGCCATGGGTCTTGTTAATGTCAATATGTTGTTGATAGTTAGTGGAACTTGTAAGACACAAAGAGTCTTCAGAGCTTGGGCTCTGAGTTCATCCAGCAGTTCTAGTGACTGCTGGATAATTGGTAAATAGAGTTCAGGACAACTTTTTAAGTAGTGGATAAGAATACAGCTGATGTAGACATCACTGCTCACCTGCTGAAAATTTAGCAATGCTGCAGTGGCAATAAAGTTGGCAACAAATTGCACCTAGGTTCCCATCAAACTTTTTGGACAACTGTCTAATAGAAGGAACCAGAGTGGTAAACTTTATTAAGAGAGGTACCCAATCCTTCCTGTACAGGGAGGCGCCAGTGAAATATCTGTGTGTGTGTGTGGGGGGGGGGGCTCTGCAAGGTATTTGTCAGATGCAATCACTTGGACCCATTCTGAGTTGGACTTTGTGGCTGAATAGGTCCTTTGCAACTGATTGATGTTCAGACTGGCATACTCATCTGAGAAGAGTTTGTGTCTCTTGGTAGGAAGTAGACAGGAACCTTAGAACTATAAATGAGACCATTTGTCTATTAAATTCATGTCCTTCCTGGTTGGTTAAAGCCTCTGGGGAGAGGATGTATAGCTGTATCCAAGTGATGCATCCTTGAAGGAGAAATGATTGGTTCTGCTAGCTCCTAAATAGGCAATGGTCCATCTCTTTCTAAATAAACCATGCCTGTATCCAGCATGGCTGGATAATTTTTGTCAGGTTTCCAACCTTTCCTTCCTAGGGAAAGTTATTAGAAGGGTGATCAGTTTACAACTTCAGAGACCCCTAGAGGAAATTTATTATTTGGGCTCTTTTCATTTCAGTTTCAGCGTGAATATAGAGATAGCATTGATTACATGTGTTGATGTCCTCTGGCAGGACTAAGATGAGATTGGTGCAACCATTCCAGATCCTTTTTTATTTATCTGCAGCTTCAATCTTAAATGGATTGGGAGCAAAAGACATGGTATTATGGTCATTTTCTCTCTTCTGAGGTTGGTTCCATTAAGTGTTAGTAGATTTTCTGAGATCTCCCTACTCTCTCCACTCCTATTCAACATATATGTCAAGCTGATAGGTAAGATCATCCATCAACATGTGATTAGTATCAGTATGCTTCAAACATTGACTCAAGCATTGGCCATATCACATGTGGACTATTGCAATGTGATCTATATTGTTCTGTCTTGAAAAATCTCAGTGGCACGGGCCATTGAGCCATGATGGCACAGTGGTTAGAATGGAGAACTACACGCTAATTCATTGCTCACTCCAGGAATTTGATTCTGAATGGATCAAGGTATACTCAGCCTTCCATCCTTCCAAAGTCAGTAAAATGGGGACCCAGATTGTTGGGGGCAATATGCTGATTCTGTAAACTGCTTAGAGAGGGCTGTAAAGCACTGTGAAATGGTATATAAATCTAAGTTCTATTGCTATTATGAGCCTGCCATGTCATGCCCACTTAACATACACTTCATTGGTTACCAGCAGGTTTTCAGGCAAAATATCCAAACTACTGATTATTGCCATAAAATCCTTCATGGCTTATGTGAAGGACTGCCTGTCTTCTGTAGTTTGTATCCAGCATGCACTTTCATCAGAGTTGCCATAAAAGTTTATAAAGGTCTGATTTTATAACAGATTAGCATTGGTTGTATTATGGCTTTTGTTGCCTTCCTTATTTGTTATGTTATGACTTAAATCCTGCCCAGTGCCCAGAGTCAGAACGGGTGATGTTAAATGGCCATGTGCCTTGATAAAATGTAGAAATAAATGGCATTGGTTGAACTGTGCTTTGTGTTTTCTATGTCACTCCGGGATAAGAAACCAGATCAAGTAACTCACTATTAAATAAATGAATGGAGTATCAGTAAGTTGCAGTTGAAGCTTCGGAGGCTACCACAGTTGTCTGCTCAGAGTTTAGTCTCTTCAAACTGAAACACCAAAAACTTTTCATCTTCACCCCACATAACTATTCTCCTGCTGCCAGAGAGCACAAGAGGCATGATTCAAAGTGGATGAATAACTAAGTGTTCGATACCAAACAGCCTTCATAAAAAGCCAGGTTCTAAAGGAAGGCTGGCCCAGCAAACGCATGCATGCAAAGTTCACTGCCCCAGAAGAGTTGCAGTGGCAATCAGCAGGAAAGCAGTTTTAAAAATTCATCAAATTATGATCTCTCCAAGTGAACTTCCTGGGGAAGAGAGACGTGTTGTTCTGTAACAAGGAGCAGAGACCAGCGGCTTTCTTTACAAATGTCTGCAAATCCCAGCCCTTGCTAGGAAACAAGCTGTGCACTTTAGAGCAAACATTGTAGATTAGACCAATAGTGAGAAAATATGTGCTCTGGATATAATTTATTCCATTATTAAAAACACTCTTTGTCAGAGAAAATAAAGAGTATAAAAGAGATTCAGGATTAATATTAATGAAACAGCATCCTGGTGAGTCTAGCAACATGCTTGAATGCATAGCTACAATAATAGTAACAGCACTAATGCACACTTCCAAACACCAGGTGATAGATAAGACATAGTTTAGTACTCTTTTGTTTAGAGGATTCTTCCCATTATACTGAGATTAATTTTAGTTCTTTCTTTCTACCCGGAAATATTCTTTTAGCAACAAGCAACATGTTCAGCTTTTGGAAAGGGATCGGGAATAATGGCCGAGCAAATAAGAATGGAATGGGCACAAGTGGACACAGACTACTGGGCCAAGACTGACCAACTGGAACTTAAGTGCTGTATCTGACCACCTTCCTGATCTTTTTCAGGATCTCAAGGTCTATAACAGGGCTGTCAAACTCATGGTCCACAGACCAGATGTGTCGCACACTGACCTCACCCACACCCAGTTTAGCAAGGGGGGAGAAAAATCATCATCCATCAAGTGACGATGTAATGACATGAGTTTGATACCCCTGCTCTATATAGTTTGGCTATGGGATAATGCTAACCTACACCCTTCTATAGCACAACTATAAATGTAAAATGCACTCTAGAGAACAATTTTCTTATTTCTTTCTCAAGGGTAAACCTAGCAAGTTATTCAACCTGAGGAATCTGGAAGCTACTTAGGAACACAACTATTCCAGTTCTGGAAAAAAGGAAAGAATAATTGCACCTGGGGAAAAATAGTTTTCTGGAGAAATACGTAATACGGTGAATCCTATTTCAGTACCCAAAGCAAAAAATTAGTGGATCTGTTAGCTACCGATTCATATGTATGAATAACAGAAAGTATTTTGGCACCTTAAAGGCTAACTTACTCTCCCACAAGGCTTAGCTTCTGCACATAAAATTTTTCGGATTCCATTCCATCCTTACAGTATCTAGAGACTGATGTTTTTGCTCCAAAAGGCTAACAGATCATTCACACATTTTGAGGAAAATTCAGGAACAAATCAACAACCAGAAATCAAATGTCACTAAAACATGTTTCAAAGCCCTCTCTTTTTGTCATTTTAGATCCTGTGATTTCTACCAAAGTCCAATTATGTGTTTGCTGCTAAATATTTTTAAGCAATCAAAAGAGGAAAGGCTGAGTGAACCAGTTGTAAGCATTAGATTTCATGATCTTTCACAGCCTGCAGCACTGACTGTATTTTAGTTGCTTCACATAATATTAAAGATGACAGTAAGCCAGTGTGATATCAATCAATAAACCTGGTGCTTCTAATAAACTCATTGTCAGGGGAAAGTCAAAAAACCAACTCCAGTTTCTTTTGTCCAGCAAAAATATCACAGTTTCACATTTTCATTACAGACTCCCTATGGCTTCTCATTATATGTTTTTAGATACATCCCATGCCTGACTAGTGAGACAGAATGAACTTCTTTGGATTTTACATTTTAGAGAGCACTGCATGTCACATTTACATACTTACTCTGTTGCTTTGGGAAAGACCTGTCCCAGCCCAACAAAGCTTTTAAATGTTCTTTATTTTATTTTTTTACTTGCTTTAAAAATTCATAACTCATTGCTTTCACCTTACATGAGACACAAGTGGTTAGCCATCACAGTGCTAACTTTTCAAGAAACTAAAACTTAATGGTTATTTTCTGTTCTAGTCAAAACCAAGTGCCAGCCTAACCTGATTAGAAGGTGTAGCAAGGAGAAAATATTTTATGCCCTAAGCAAAGTTGCATGATTTCATCTGCATGATGCAAACCTAATTAGACTTATGCATGAAGATCCAGTTGCTCAGAAGAAGAAAATTCCTCAGAGATAAATGTTTGAACGAATTAGCAATAGCAACAACACTTAGATTTATATACTGCTTCAAAGTGCTTTATAGCCCTCTCTAAGTAGTTTACAAAGTTAGCATATTGCCCCCAACAATCTGGATCCTCATTTTACCGACCTTGGAAGGATAGAAGGCTGAGTCATCTTTGAGCTGGTGAGAATCAAACTGCTGGCAGTCATCAGAAATAGCCTGCAATACTGCATTTTAACCACTGTGCTACCATGGCTCTATTAATAAGAATTTTCTTTCAATTAATTCTGGATCTTCTGTATTTCAACAATCAACAAAATTAGCTCATTTCTTAGCTTATTTAAGTGACAAAAATCAAAATACAAAAACTATGTAGAATGTTAACATGCTACAGTCAAATACTTTTCCTATAGAGTAGTATAGAGTATATGCACATATCTTAGTTCTTAAATTTTAGCATTTTGATAAGGATTGTGTTTGAATCTGGTTAAAATATTATTTGGAATATTTGTTAATGAACTCCAGAAATAGCAGCAAGTGAGATATATCATGATCAAGTATATATGTTCAAACTATTTCATTGAAAGCAGAGGTGACCCTCCATAAATATTGTTTATCAACACTTTCTTTTCCTTAGAAATTCATGCCATTTGATAATTCCTCTCCAAAAACACAAATTACTACTAATGATATTTTAGATCTCCTCTTTTCTAAGAAAAAAAGCCTACAGCAAAATGATATATTTTATAGCTGGATTATTATCTTGAATCCTTAATATCTGTCCTTAGACACAGTTAGATTCATGGTTTGATACAAGTTGCTAAGGAATATAAACTGGTCTTGTTTTCAAGTTACATGTCCAGTATATCTTGAATTTTCATTTTAACATCAGGTTGAACATGAAGATTTTTTGTACATTTGGTAACTGGAGCCAACAGATTTCAGATAAGACCAGATGTTTCTTTTTACTATCCATTCATTCCTTCTTCTTTGTTATTTTCAACAGTTGTCCATTCATATGTGCTTCCACTGCTAAGATATTTACCCTAGCATGTTCTATTTTCTTCCCTAATGGCAATCACCTCTTTCCATTTGTAACCTCTTCTAGCTTACTATAAAACCCAGAGTTCCTTTTATTCTGACATTTCAGTCTATTCAAGAATGCTTCTTTAAAATAAAACTTTGTTTATAACTTCCAACCCTAAAATAACATGCCCCCTATTTTTAAAAGCATAGAATATCTAAGGGCTGGAAGCAAAAAATGAGCATTCCAAAAAAAATCTTGCCAGTGTATAGCCCAGGGGTGGGATTCAAATTTTTAGCAACCAGTCCCGGGGGGAAGGCTTAGTTGGTGGGCATGGCTTGGTGGTCATGTGACTGGGTGGACATGGCTTGGTGGTCATGTTATTGGTTGGGTATGGCCAACTCAATATCACTCACAATGAGGCACGCATCTCCTCGCCTGGCCTCTCATGACTGTGGGGATGCTGCAACAGTCGTAAGTGTAAAAAATGGTCATAAGTCACTTTTTTCAGTGCCATTGTAACTTTGGTCACTCCACACAAGCAAAGTACCAACAAAGGAGGAAAAAAAACTCTAGAGAAGTTTCTGAGACAGGAAGTCTAGTCCTGCCAAAAAATGTAATAAGGTTTAATGGAGAGGCAGTTTCTGTAAGAAACACCAGAATGTTTCCTTCCTGCTCTCCTTACAGGATTAGGCCAGTAATTTCTTCTAACAACTGGTTCTCCGAACTGCTTAGAATGTTAACAACCGGTTCTAGAGAATAGGTGCGAACTGATAGAGTCCCACCCCTGGTATAGCCCAAAGTGACTGATGATATTCACATGTAAATTGACAAATCAAATTAAATAAAATAAATAAATAAATATGAATACTACATACAGCATGCATGTCCAGATAGCAGTTTAAACAATGCCTAATCCAGACTAATTGGTGAGCAAATACCCTGCTCACTTCCCCAGGCATGGATCCTGTGGTTGTATATAGCTCTTTTCACTGTTTTCTTGCTTCCTTTCCACATGCAGCTAAGCCAATTGTGCCACCGGGAATTCTAAACCTGTTCAACCAAATATGCCAACATTCCCTTTTATATTTTGTGCTCACTATCTGAAGATCTGGGATGCAGTCAGCAGGAGTGCTGGGGCTTCAATTGTTATTCAAAGCTCCATTCCTCCCTCTCTGCATTCTTAAAATGTGGGCAGCAAATCCATTCTAGCTCTAGTTCGTATTGGAAACTTGAATTGGCCTTAGTATTCTGCTCTCTGGGGGATCATTTGGATCAGATTTCTCAACCTGGTAGATATGCTGATTTGAATCCCCTTCCACATCCCCTTGTGGGATGGGCAAGCCATGGTGGCGAGGGATGGCAAGAGTTAAACCCAAGACACTGAAGAGCATCATGATCTGGAAGGGTGATTATGATATAAGTGCATACCACATGGTGTTTTCCCTCTCTGCCTTCTCTCTTAGCTCATTCAGCATTCAGTATGATTTTCAATAGTGAAATGGAAAAAAGAAACCTTTGCTTTTATGATGTGGTGGCTTTATTAAGAAATCGTTGTGGAGATGCACATTAGTTTGAAGTGCAGCGAAAAAGAGCAGTTCCTCTGAAATATTCACAGCCAATTTATGAAAGAAGAGGCTAGAATTGCTGCATGATTGCCAATGGCTCTGATTAGGAACAAAGCCAAACTCTCGGCCCCTTTCTCAAAGCAGATTAACACCTGTTCATCACCACACAAAAGATATGACAGGGCTTAATAGTAAATATCAGGACATCTCTGTTGTAAAACTCCATTTCCTAATGGAGTGATGCTTTCTTTCTAAGCAGGCCAAAACGTCCATTGGGATTATTTAAAAAATAGAAAAGAGCATTAACATGCACACGTTTCTAAAGGAACCCTTTGTGGGTTTTTAATAAGGCTGCTTTCTTGGTGACTGAGCCAAATGAATGACTTTTGCTATATATTTGCAGTAGTTTCGCTCCTGGGTGGTAAGAATATTCGCTTTTTGTTCAGATTATATGCGGGTGGAGAGGATAAAAATAAGATAAAACTATTCAGAACAAGATGCCACAATCTTGTCCCAGGTCCAACTCATGCCCATCTTATCGCCATCCATTCCCAATGTACACACAACAGGGAGATGTCAAAAAAAAAAAAAACCCACCAAGATTGCAAATGCAACCAGCTCCTTTTTATATAGGATGAACAAAACAAGGATCGTAGCTTGTTTTCTGCATCATATATTATGCATCCATGGCCAATTTCTTGACTTTTTGGACCGCTCACCATGGACATCCTGTTCAGGCAGTAGCTGCTCCACAGAGGGAGAATCCTGATACTGCATTATTTCAAAGGGGTTTGTTGACAGAACCAGACAAAGTTCCAAGGACAAGTCCCATGAGTCTCATTGCAGAGAAACCAAAAATAACATGCATTTCTCCCTCTTAACTTTGACATTTAGCATTGATAAATGCAACCAATTACTGATGTATCTTGCGGGAGTTGCATTGCAAAGAACCATGGTTTCCATATGGACATTGTGCTAAGACAGCCTCCCTTGTCCATTCCTTTCACAGATGTGTTCGGATTACAATTTCCAAATGAGGAAGACTGTGCTACATTAAGATTTATTGTTAACTTAATGAAGTTCGGTGAGCCTCTCTTTTCCAAGTCCATCATAGCTGAGAGCACACCAAAGCTTCCACTTGTGGTTTCAGTTCAAAGTATTTTAGCTTAAACTACCAAAACTACTGTTAGCACTGTGAACTGCATATACATTTATCTGTGCTTCATAGAAACAAGCCAATTAAAGAAACTATAGTTTCTTGGTTTACTAAATCCTAAACAAGAGAACCAATCACAGTTTCTCCAAGTTCAGACATACCCGTAAATTACTGCAATGAATTAATTAAACACAAAAATAAAAGTTTCCACTATGTTAAGTATTTTCGCAGAGTATCCTTGGTATCAAGGATTAATACAGCAGACGGAAGTAGTGTTCAGATTGTAGCAGTGAGTATAGAACCACACAAGCACAGCAGTTGAAGTGCAAAGTCTTTATATACAATGGTATAAGCACAGTCCAAGTTTCAGTCCAATATCATACACAGTTCATCCATAAATAGATTAGCTTACTAACCATTCTTGTTCAGTAGATATAACAGCAATACATCATCTTCAATACATCCATGCATCAATGGATAAATATAGTTACAGTGTTGAAGATACTTGCCGAGAAGCAAAGTAACATAGTAGAAGCCTAGCAAACCAGTAGCAGCATTCCTGTAGCACACACAGAGACATTAACAGACACTAGCCATGTGCTCTCTGGCTTCTTACTATATAGCACTCCTGCTTCCTGTAGCCAATCAGCATCTTGGCTACAAGATAGTGCTGAGTCATTCTGACTTGCAGCCATATATGGTAAACCAATATAGTGAAGTTTCTTAAAAAAACCTAATACACTACAGTACCACCACAGTGCTACAGCTAGATTGGGATCAAATAGGGGTGCATAGAAATCTCTCCTAAACTGAGAATAATTATATTAAAATACATCAGGGTTTAAGTACATAATCTGAGGCCCAAGGCTCCATTTTAATGATATGTAAAGTAAAAAAGAATATCTTTTGTGTGAATCTTGCCCATATTTATTGAAGAACTTATGGATCTCTCCTTTAGGGTTATGTTCAAATAAAGCCGTTGTTTAAAAGTCCACAGTTTTTCTGCTAATGAAATATATCAAATTATTTCCTTAGCATTTGGTGGGACGGTGTAAAGCATTTGGTGGGAGAGTGTAAATATATATTAAGAGTGAGCTTCTTATTTTTGAAGACATTTGTGTTGTTCTTTTCCAAGTAATTAGTGCATAACTTCCCTCCCTTCCTTCCTCTTTCTCCTTGATTACCATCCAAAATTAATTGAAGCCAATAGAGAATTTTTTGATTTCAGAAATGTTATGATAGTCGTTAAGTTTTGAGTGTATGTTTGTGTGCACACACAATCACGCATGCGTGTGTGTTTTAATTTCTAGACCCATCTGTACAATGCTGTACTTTAACAGTAAATTAACAGTAATCACTCATGGGATAAGACTGACAACATTATAGCTTATTATATTAATCATTGTTATACATGGAAAGCTGAACTTAATTATGAATACACTATCATGGAAATAGAAGGGGCCCAAAGATACACCAGGGGATGAGTTATTGATAACACAAAATGTGCCCATATAAAGAAAGGTTTTGAAGGCAGGAGCTTTTCAATTTGGGGGAGAAATGAATAAATGAAGCCTTGCTAGAAAAGCAACTGAAAGGAAATGATTGGCATACAGAAGAGAGAGCTTGCAAACCGGCATAGAAAGGAATGCACTTGGGACAGCACAAACAAGGGCATTTCAATTCTGCATAATTGTTGCTCCTCATCACTGCTGAGTTGAAATTGGCACAATGATCAGCTGTTGCTTTCCTTGGCTCAGCAGGGAAGCCCACCCAAGTTGACTCCAGGTCATCACTTGCAGAGTTGTTAAGAAAATCACAGTACGATGGAGCTGGTAAACTGAAGAACGTTTAATGGGAAAGTTCTCACTTCTTATATTAAGAGGTTACTGCATTTTCAGTCTTTTTGGTCCCTCTCTGCACAAAATCTCTAGTTTTAAATACTACATATAATCGAAGAAAAAACACAGTGCAAACTATAACACAACAGTGCTCAGGTCTAGTCCTTAGAGAACCACAGGAAGAACAACCAAGCCTGTGTCACAACAGCAATGTCCTATTGCAACAGTCTGAAAAGGCCAGTCCTTTGGAGGCATTAGGACATCTTTTTCTGAAGGAAAAGAGCAAGATCATTTTCTCTCCCAAATCTTTCTGGGGTGAGTGGGTGGAGGATGACTTAAAGGTGACTTCAGAGGAGATGAAAAGTGATGACTGTGTCTTCTCTAGGTAGTTATTAACTTGGGTCTTGAGGCTTTGGGGACTTATCAAGAGCTCCCATGACATTGGCTACTCTCTGTTCATAAATGCTGGGCAGCGCTTTGAAGCTTTTCAAACAGAGCCTTCCATGTAAGGTGTCTCAAATCAAAACAGAAACTTCATGCTTTTAAATCAGAGGGTGTGGAAGTGCTCTGTAGTCTTTTAAAGCACTTTGTAGATGTGATGACCTTCCTGTTTCTTGAATTGTGGCCAATGCTAAATCAAGCCACATTATTAAGCTTGTACTAAAGTTATTAGAATTGTTAATAATAATGGAGTATATAATGGTTGAACTTCAATATCAGACATGGAGTATATTTGGATATTGAAAAATATGCTATATGCATATGTTACTAGTCAATATTTAAGAATCTGATTAAATTCTCTACCTAACAGAGTTCTTTTGGGATAACAAAGCTAATAGGGTTCTGATCTTCATTTCCTTTCTCAGCTTTCAACAGCTTTAATGGCCACAAGCTCTGATCTTGCTCTCTCTTATGCTAATTTGGGGCTGGTAGGTTCAACATGTATAAGAGTTCAAATTCAGCTCTCAGGACTTGGATCAAGCCTTGTCTTTAAATTCCATGTGATTGAAGCATTATATCTTGAAATGAGTTGGATCAAATTGGTTTGCTCTTGAAATTGAATCATGGCCTCTTTGAATCTCAGATTTTCATTTTAAATCAGATTAGAGTTGATTCTCACAAGTTTTCTCAAAGCTATTTTGAAAAATACAGACAGTTAATCAAAATCAGATTTTTGCACCTAGTATAAACTGATCACATTAAAAATAAATGGTCTGATGCTTTTGATTGGTTTGGAACAATTGTATTGCTTGTTCTTATTACCTCTATTTTACACCTGTAGAGTTTTTAAATCAGGCAAATTCTTTTGTTTAAATATAACATTCAAAACATCCTGGTTTTCATAAGCCGAATATTGCCATCTGGTAGTATTAAACCATTTGGAAAAAAAGAAAGCATACTACCACTACACCCTGTGGCAACCAGCTGAAATCCCTACAATTCAAAACAAGAATTTACTTGATTATGGTGCTCCTGTAATCTCTCGCACGTTCTCTCTCCCTCCCTCCCTCCCTCCCTCCCTCCCTCCCTCCCTCCCTCTCTCTCACACACAGACACACAGACACACACACACACACACACACAATCATAAGCAGCGGGTATAAGAGGAAGACTATTATTCTAAGGAAGTGGCTGTTCATAAAGACAAGAAAAAGCAGGACATTGACATAATTTGCAACATCTGGCAGTATTGTCTGATGTACTAAAATATCACCTTGAAAAAATGCCATATGCCTCATATTCCAGCATTGGCACTTAGCACCTTGGAGAATCAGGATGAGGACATTCATTATAAGATCATAAAAATCTACTTACATGAACCGATTGTCTCCTTGAGAAACCTCAGTATGAAGATCAATAGAATAAAGGGCAAGTTCAGAGTGATTAGATTAATCAGGATGAATGAGGTTGTCTAAATAAGACATCTGACAAACAAGTATTCACTGTCACTTGATTTTCATCCAAAAATGTTAGAATCCTTGGCAGAGATTGGATTGCACTGTGCTGCCCAGACATTTTGTGTCACTTACCCTCATATGGAAGTCAAGCAACTTTCCCAGGTAAACTTATACCTGTCCAACTTATACCTGTCATTGAGTTACCTCAAGTTTGAACTTTTTGACAAGCCTATATCCATTGACACCTTTGAACAAGCTATTAATGGAAGTTGGTGCTGGTAAATTTTGTCAATTAGGAAGTGAAGTCATTTGTTTTATTCATTTTTTAAGCTTCAGATAAATTACAGTGAGGTGAAACGGTATTTTGAGTCATTACATTGTTATCTTTTTATTTCTTTTAAGTAAACGGCAAACATAAGCCATCCAGTTCAGTTCAATACCTTAGCTTTAAGGAGCCCTTAATATTATATGATTTGGAGATGTAGGGAGAAGACAGCAATAACAAATTCTTGCAGCTGCAAATATGAAATAGATAATTGTTTTTACTGGAGAAAATGTCTTTTGTTGTAGTTCATTTACTTTAGTTGTTCAATAAGTGTATGCTGCCTCTGCTTTAATCAAATTGACTCCAGGTAGGTTACACAATAAGATTAAAATTTAAGTAAATCAAATCCCTATTAGTAACTTAAAGTAATAGAGATTTGATTTAAATTTAAAAATTCAAATGGTCAATATTACCTCATAAAAAGATCATGTTTATAAACAAAAGAAAACTCCAAGGAAACCAGTTCCAATGGCAACACTGCTTAAATCTGAATGGCAACATGAAGATTCTCTTGAGCATCGTATTAACGTCATACATGGTATGCTGAGAAACTAATTTAAAAATACAGGATCAAGAATATACAGGTGCAATTTTGGTATTCCCAAAACTGTTCTGGTATCTGCTATCATTAATTTCCACACAGCTGTGCAACTTGGATAAACTAGCTGCCTCCAGGTAGATTACTTATAAGATTTCAAGGAAATCTATCTGAAAGATCTGATCCCAGGAACATCTCGTTTCAAAATCTATTACATTACTAACTGCAAAGTTCAAATCCATGGGTCCTTTTGTTGGTATGTTGGGCCACCTAAATAATGATACCACCATCAGCAGGGCTCCACTATTTCCTGTTTTTCTTTCTAAGAGTATTACAACAGCTCTATCAAAATCATTGTTTGATTTCTCCCTAATTGCCTGAAACTAAAGTTACACTTTTAAGTGATTCTATCAGGGTATATTGTACTTCCACTGATGTGAAAACATGATACGATTTGCTGTTTAATAAATTTCACCTGTGTGTCTGTAGTATGTGTGTTTGTACATTTGCATGTGTGTGTGTATGTGTTTGGATTTTCTGTTTCCCTTCGCTGCCATCTATTTGGCATTTGGATTCTTGCAACCAGCTTCTTGAAACTAGCCCTATTGTTGTTAAATCTGCTTAATTAAAAATACATACTCTGAACTCAGAAGAACTTTTTCTGAGTAAACATGTTTATGATCATATGGCACAACGAATTCAATGAGACACTTCCCAGAAAACATGATACAGATCAGGCTGTAAATAAATTAGACAGCAACTTGCAAACAGGAAACTAAACTTTAAGGTCTGTAAAGATAAGAGGACAAAATCTCTATTATTACCAAAGATAATAATATGATTCATAGAAAATTATTGTAAATAGACATTGTCGAAAGGGCACATATTTTTTTAACAGAATGTAAAAGTATTGCTGTAATAACCAAAGTTTTGGATAAGATATTTGTAAACTATTGTTTCTTTTATTTCTGAGGCTAACAGCCTCAATAAATGTATAGCTTCTGGTCATTTTTAAAATAATTGGAATTCAACCATTATAGTGGAGCTTATTATCACAGGCTTTAACTCAAAAGCAAGCAACTTTTTGAGGCTACGAAGTCCCTGAAGGACCTCTGCAGTGCAGTGGCATCACCTGAGGCAGTAGACTGATAATTTCAGAGGCTGGTTTTCATGTTTTTAAATGGGCAAAGCTGACTGGAGATTTAGCACATTTTTGCATTTGATTTCCCACCCCAAAACATTTCAGCAACAGAAACTTGGATGTTTATAAAGAAAGAAGAAGGAATAGTATGAATCTGGATTTTCCAGCCTGCTCTAAATCCTGCATTGTTGTAAAATATTTTGAACTTAATTTGGGAGACAGGGGAAAAGGCCCTAAAAAAGAAAATATTTATAATATAGAAGACATAGGTAGAACCAAAATGAGGCCAATTTCTATTGCTTAACTGACAAGACATTAAAACTCCAAACTTAGTCACTCACCATGCCAAAGAAAATAATGCTTTAACAATGCAAATTAAAGTTGTACATGGCAGATAAGGATCATTACAAAAGTTTTGGCTAAGGTCAAGTGTGGCAGCGAAGTGTTTAGGCACAATTGCTAGGGGGAAAACTCTGTGTGTCCCGTTAGCCTTGATGATGTAACCACTAAGCAGATGCTTATTTAGCTTATGGTTAATCCAAGGTTTTGAAGGATAAGAGAAGAGCCACAATCAAACAAGTCCATTACAAAAAACTTATTTGAGAAAAAAGCCTCAGACAAGCCTTTTCCTAATTCACAAGAACATAGAGTGACAGAGGAAGGAAGCACATTCAGACATGCACGTTTCAGTTACTATATCTTGTGTTTTCTTGGTCTGACAAATAATTGTCAATAGATATAATAACTAAAATATACTGTTGATCATTAACATAACAGGAGAGGTAAGATTCCATACATTATCAATAATATGACAATCATGGATTCGCCAATTATGGACGATCATGTCGCCATTGCCACATCAAAGTGTTTTGAATATTGAAAAGTGCTGCATGAAATATTTCCACATTCATGCATTGATCCCTAGGTATTTTTGAATAAAATACGACATGAATGCAGATAGTTTTTATATACTTTTTAAGAAGCAGAACTTGGGTACCCTTTTCCAATGGTACTTTTCCAATACTACTTCTAGTACTATTTTTCCATAGATGATATGGACTGAAACCTATGGCAGTTAATTGTTAAAAGATTAATATGATCTAATATCTTTCCAAGCAATGTTAAAAATATATCTTGAAATGACAACTTCAGCAAACAGGCTTTCCAGCATAGCAGTTTGGGCAGTGGGAGGAGAGGGTGAGATGACTTCATAGCAGAATGAACGTTCCATTCTGCATGCAATGTCAACAAATGTGCCAAAGGAATTGGGCTTCAATCATACTTCCATAACTTCCATCTTGACTTTTTCCCCCTTCTCCCCCCTCCCACCTTCAAATAATGCTGAACATGATATGACTTTGAAGATCAAATGTTTCCTGTGAGATGTTCTAGGATAAAAATAAATCCAAGGAAGTTCCTTTTGAAAATAAGTAGCTTTTTTTCTGTTGGGATAATTTCCCTTGCAAGGGTATTAAAAACTGAATGATAAACAATCTGAAATATTGATAGAGGATAATATATTTAGCTCAGGGTTGAAATGAGAGGCCCCTTGGTGCCCTCTGAGCCGGCTCGTTTCTTTGCAGATGTTTAATTACCAAACTAGGTAACATCATCAGAGGACCAAAGGTCTTTCATTCTGAACTATGCCAAATAAAAGAGGGCAAAAATATTTCTTCATCCTTGCTGTTGTACTTTTTCTGAGAGTAGCTTTCCCACTATTTGTTTATTTACACTTCTAGAGGAACTAACTTCAGTGAGTTTTCAAGAACTGCAACATATACAGGCAGTCCAAGGTTAACTGAGCAACAGTACTGGATCATAGGCATGCTTAAACAATGACAACACCCTTGTCTTACCCCTGCTGGTCTCAGAGAAAAGACCCTTGAAACAGAGGAAAGAATCTGCAAGGTTTTCTGTATAATTGCCTCGGTGTGAAAGCCTTGACTTGTTTGTTTTGCAAAGGAAGCAAATAAAAGATTCATGGCAAATGCATTCTGCTTTAAAGACATGAAAGGCTTCAGGGCACTACCTGAAGTCAAAGGATGTCATGAATGAAATAAAAAATTGCAACAATTCTCTGGCTCCCCAATTTTCCTATGTCTTGTCATCATCATAGCTACTTGTTCTTCTAGTTTTTTTTTTAAATCAAATCAAAGTGTTCCTTGACAATTTTCTTTATTGAGGTGAAATGTTTGCTTCTTAATGTCAAGTTCCATAAAAGTAGACCTGCTCTCAAAAGTGGAAAACACCCACCCGCCTCCACTGGTAACAATTGGATATTTCTAGATCAGGAATTCTGGGAGTTGAAGTCCACAAGTCATAACGTTGCCAAGTTTGGAGACCTCTGATCTAGATGGACACTTTTAAGAGGCTGTCATCACCCATCTCCTTTCATTGCAGAATCAGATAACCACCATAATGCTTTGGAATAGAATTATTTGTTTTCAAATCTATAATGCTTTTAGAAAAATGGCAGATGATCAGAACTTGCTGTTCCTAACCAATAAATTAACCCAGAACATTCTTCACTGGTCAGGATTCATCTGCTGGCCAATAAGAAATGCTTTGTTCCACTTCCCCGTTTCACATCAAAACAGTGATTTGACATACTCAAGATGATAACAATGTGCCATGCTTTGTAAGCTGCTGTGTTTGATTTCTTCTATCTGTTCAGCTACAGGTGGCAAGAATAAGAGTTAGGAGGCAAGGCAAGTTGGGCATCCCATTCCATTTTTACTGAGACTTTTCTGTGCAGCATAAAGTACTGTAACATTGCTACTCCTGGCATCATGATAATAATTGCAAAAAGATCACACAGACTGGTTACAAATAATGGCATGACAAAATAGCAAAAATGATGCATTGGAATATCCACAAGAAATACTTGCCTACAAGCTGATGGGACCACAAAGCAAAATAACAAAAAAATAAGGATGCGGAAGTGCTCTGGGACTTTAGAATTCAAATAGACAAGTATACCCCAGACTTAACAATCATTGATAAGAAAGACAACAAATGGATAGTGGACACTGCAATACCTGGTGGTCGCAGAATAAAAGAGAAAGAACTGGAGGAAATCACAGAATAAGAAGACCTGCAAATAGAGGTAGAATGACTATGGTAAAAGGAAGCAAAAATAGTAGTAATAAGCAATTTTGCTCCCATTCCAAAATATCTGAAATACCACTTGAACTCCACGGAAGTACCTTGTTGCTTCCAACATGGAAGCAGCAGTAATGGCATTGACAAAATCACCATCAGCCAATTGCAAAAGGCAGCTGTACTTGAAATAGCTTATATCCTGTGACAATACTTTTAACACCATGAAACAGCAACATCTATCTATCTCAGGTCTTCAGAAGGACTTGATGTGTGACAAAAATGCCAAATCCAATCTAAATATCTGGCTGACCGTGCAATCAGCACCACTAACAACAGCAACAATACTCACCAAAATTATTGGCCCAGGCAAAGTCCCATTAAGGATTGAGCAATCACATTATTGTCATAAATTCTTAGTAGATAAGTGCTTCGTAATGGGGGACCCCTTTCATTCAATAATTCCACAGAAATCTCTTTCCAATACCTGCTGCGATGTTAATAAGGAAGTTCATTCACTCAATATTAAAGTTCAGAAGTCTTGTCAGCTGGCTCTGATCTTGCTGCTGAGCAGAATGATGGGGACCGATGAATGTGTATCTTCATACGTAATAAATCAACCGGCAGTTTGGCTAATGATGCATAAATTGCTGCTAGCAATCACATTAAAAAGACTAAACAGTATGCAGTTTTAATAGCATGGATCAGTGCGATGAAGACTGATCTCTACAAGATGTTACAAAGTTCTCAGGATTTTAGCTCTTTATTAAGCAGTTTCTTATGCTTCTTTGCACTTTCTCTTCCAAGGTACTTAGCCAAACAAGTTTTTATGAACAATGAAAACTTATTATTCAACTGAGGTTTTTGCAGAGAATGAATCATTACTACTAAAGAAAAAAATGCATTGGTTTTTGTTATTGTTGGTATATTAAATAAGAAGCAAAATTATTTCTAATAGCAGATAATATTTGAATTAAGGAAGTAAATCTGTAAAAGGAAAAAATTGCTACTGGGTACTGCACATTTTGTTACTAGCTAAATTGCTGAGTTGTTTTCAAGCCTACATCCATTATTTTTGCAATGGAACAGCAGGTTCCATTACAGAAGAGGACTATTTTCCTGTTAATGCTGGTAGTTCTATATAAAGAGTTTACTTTGATGGAGGATATCAACTGTAAATTATGGAAATGTTATCTAATTCAGTGCTTCAACTCTTTCCCCCATCCATTTGGTGCACTATAGGATGCAATAGCTGCTTTACTTATCAATAGGCAGCTCTGCCTATATTATGCAGGAGAATAAAAACACAAAGGATCATCTCCAAATAAGCATCTGCTATGGCAGTAATCTCAACCAGCAACTATATGCAGAAAACACCTTAAGATCAAAACTTAGCTGTCTAAGTTCCTGACCTGTTCTGAAGGCTATAGAAGCCCTGGGTAGTAGAACACCATCCAAATATCTGGGGAGCTACTGTTTCAGCCATGTCAATAGATTAGAATTTCAGGGGAAAAAGAAAGGAAACTGTGTGTTTTTATTAGGCAAGATTATCTGCTGGCATCCATTGTGAAAAAAGATTATTGATTTCAGGGGTGAATAGTGTAGAAATTGTAAGGAAGCAAATTTTACCTAAAAGCATTAGAAGAAATGAGTATATGGCTTTTTTATATTGGCACTTATGCATTTGACAGTAGCACATCTCACACTGAAGCATATAAGTACTGTAGAAGCTGAATAGCTAACTGGCAAATTGAGAAAGATTTCATCCTACTGCTAGGAGCTATAACAGGGCTGTTGCATCAATAGTGATTCAACTAAATCTGAGGGTTGATATAAGAGCTGGAAGCTCCATCCCTTTAGGACTGCCAACCAGACTCTGATGTTGGCAGATGTTTTCATGTGTTTCCTTTTTTTTCCCCTGACTCAATTGCTTTTCACTGATGTTTTTGTCAACTTGTAGAATGCTGGGAGATGATAGCCCAAAAGTATGTCAACAATCCAGACAACTAAAGGGAAGTGTGTTAATCGTTGGGTGTGTTATTGCTGATATCTAGCAGCTTCTTGGGATCACCATTAATGCAGTGGCTGAGTTAGAAGTGCCCTTTCTTCAGTGGTGGGATTCAATTTTTTTTACTATCGGTACTGTGAGCATGGCTTGGTAGGCATGGCAGGGGAGAATATTGTAAAATCTCCAGTCAGAGGTGGTATTTGGCGGTTCTCTGAACTACTCAAAATTTCCACTACTGGTTCTCCAGAACTGGTCAGAACCTGATGAATACCACCTCTGCCTTTCTTCCTTCAATCCCCATCCCCAAGTTTACAGATATAGGAAGCAACAAAATGACAAACAGCTGTAGTTGCATCCTGCACTGCAGTGTTTGCGCTGAAATATCTGAAGACTGATAACATCACCCCTAATTTTTCTCCCACCCTAAACATAACCATCCTTTTCCTTATAATTTTGTTTTAAGCCTTTGTATTTCTGGCTCCCTTACTCTGGATATGCTATAGGTTGTCAACCTCCTTCATAAAATGTTGCATTCCAAATAGGTTTATGTACATCCAATGCAACTTATTTATCTTCTAGTTCTAGGACCCTCAAGGGTTTTAAAAATAATTTTCTCAACCTTATCAAAGTATAAAACGAAAATGAAAATATTGAGAAAATGGAGGAAATGGGGAGAGAAAGATATGTAGGAGAAAAGGGGGGAAAGAAAGAAAAGCATTGACTTCCAACTCTTTTTTAGTACAGTAGAATAAAATAACAATACAGTTTTTTACTTTTACATACTTAACATATACTAATTATTTCTATAATAACAAACTTATCTAATCAGCGAAACCCAAAGTCACAGTTTCATTTTTCTCCACGTCAGACACAAAATCCAGAAGAGGTTTCCAAGTAGAAACAAAGTTGGAAACAAAGCTTATATTTTCTTTGATTAGAGCAGTTAATTTAACCATTTCTGCTAGTTCCATCAGTTTTTCCAGCACTCATCAATTGTGGGAATTAAAGTACCTTTCCACTTTTGTCATAAAGCATTATTGCTGCTGTCAACATGTAAAACAGCAAAGTTCCAGGCTTTTTTCAAGTTTTTTGTCTATCCAGCCTAAAAGAAAAGTCTCTGGCTTAATTTTTATATTCACTTTAAGAATCTTCTGTATTGAAATGTGAATCTTACCCCAATATTTCTTTGCTTTGTCGCAAGCCCATCAAAAGGGAACCTCACAGTTGAAAAGGTAATAATATCATATTGGTAACAAGGAAAAACAGGAGGGTTTTAACAGAATAACAGAGTTGGAAGGGATCTTTGAGGATTTCTAGTGCAACTTCCCACTCAAGCAAGAGACCCTATATCATTCCAGACAAGTGGCTGTCCAGTGTCTTCTTAAAAACCTCCAGTTTCCACAATTTTTGAAGGCAAACCATCTCATTTGTTGATTGTTCACACTGTTAGGAAATTTCTCTCTAGTTCTAGGTTGTTTCTCTCCTTGATTGTTTCTTGTCTTGCCTTCTGATACTTGGAAAATAGGTTGAACCCCTCTTCTTTGTGGCAGCTCCTCAAATATTGGAACACTGCTATCATGTCACCTTAGTCTTTCTCAAGATTAGACAAACCCAAATTCCTGCAACATTCTTTATCTATATGTTTAACCTTCAGACCAGTAATCATCTTTGTTGTTCTCTTCTATACTCTTTCCAGGAACTCTACATCTTTTTTATAACATGGTGGCCAAAACTGGATGTAATATACCAAGTGCTGTCTTACTAAGGCCTTATAAAGCACTTATAAAGAATCAATATGATATTGATTCTATCCTTCTATTAATGCAACCTTTATTGCATTGGCTTTTTTGGCTGCTACCACATACTGCTGGTTCATATTTAAGTGACTGTGCACTAGGACTCCAAATTCCCTCTCACAGTTACTGCTTTTGAGCCAGGTTTCTCCTAACCTGTATCTGTACGTTTGATTTTTCCAGCATGAGTGTAAAATCTTAGTTTTCTCTCCATTGAATTTCATTTTGCTAGATACTGTAGGGCCCAATGTTCAAGTCTGTTGGATCTGTCTGGATCTTGAGCCTGTCTTCTGGAGTGTTGGCTATTCCTGACAGTTTAGTGTTGTCTGCAAATCTGATGAGTTTTCTTTCTATTCCCTCATCTAATTGTTTATGAAGATGTTGAAGAGTACTGGGCCTAAAATGGAAACTTTGGGTACCCCACTGCTACCTTCCATATAGAGGTGGTATTCAGCAGGTTCTGACCAGTTCTGGAGATCACTACCAATTCTGGTAGTGGAAATTTTGACTAGTTTGGAGAACCGGCAAAAACCACCTCTGACTGGCCCTGACTCCATCTATTCTCTGCCTCCCGAGTCCCAGTTGATCGGCTGGGTCTTCTTTTGCTCCCTGCAGAGGAGAACAGAGCTGGAAAGCAGGTTAGTGGGAATGGGATTTTGCAGTAATCTTCCCCCAGGAGTGGGGAGGGATTGGGATTTAGCAGTATCCTTCCCCTGCCATGCCCACCAAGTCACACCCACCAAGCCACACCTACAGAACCAGCAGTAAAAAAAATGAATTCCACCACTGCATATATGTATAGTTCCATTGAGGACTACACCTTGAGTGTGATTTGTCAGCCAGTTAGAAGTCCATCTGATGGTGATGCTGTTTATCTCACTTTTTTTTTTAGCTTATCAAGAAGTAGGTTATGGTCTGCTTTGTCAAATGTCTTGCTGAAATCCAAGTATATTATGAAATCCAAGTATATTATACATTTTGCTGGCCCACTAATTTAGTCAGTTTGTCAAATAATGAAATCAGTTTTGTTTGGCATGATCTGTTTTTGAGAAACCCATGTTTGCTTGTGGCTATAACTTTGCTTGCTTCTAGTTATTTGCAGATCTGCTGCTTGATTAACTTTTCCAGGTATTGTTGTCATGTTGATTGGTCTGTAGTTTCCTGGATAGTTTTTTCCCCCTGTTTTGAAGAGCAGAACCACATCAGCTCTTCAGTCCTGTAGTAGTTCCCTGGTGCTCCAAGATCTTTGAAAGATATGGTTTGATAGTTCCAAGATCACATTTACCAGTTCCTTCACATCTCTGGGATGTAATCCATCAGGTTCTGAAGATGAAAACAAGTGTTTTCATAGTGGTATTTTCATCTTCTCATTCTACCTAGTAATTATTACAAACATCATACTTTCTCCAATTTAACTCTCCATCTGCACATTGTGTCTATCTCACAAAGCTGTTATAATGATGAAGATTATGAAATGATTTGAATGTTTTATTCACTATAATAACACACAATAATAATGTTCCCAGGCAAGATGGCTAATCAAAAGATTGAAGTGCAAAGCAAATAAAGAGAATGTTTACAACCTACAAATATGAATGGCTAAAAGGAATTAATATTTATTCCTTTAATTAATATTATTCTATCAGAAGAAAGAACAAGAACAAAATGTTAACAAATTAAGCTTTCAAGTATTCATCTTCATCACAGAAAAATGGTAGATAAATATTCTGACTACATTCTTTCAGGTAGTTAAACTAACAAAATAATCAGAAAGTAAAATATTAAAAGAGGATGCATTAATATGTAAATCCATTAGTAAATTAAATAGTTCTTGGGCTATTCGTTGAAGTAATGCACATCATAGAACGTTCAAAATGTCTGTGAAAAAGAAGCTTCAGACCTACATTAAAGAACAAAAAATAATAAATTCACTTTTTTTTTCTTTCTTAAATGTCAACATGGGTCATCCAAGGAATTACAGATCTGTATTTATTACCTCAGTGCTGAGACAAAACTTAATTAGATGTATAAAATACCTTGACATTTATTATATGTTATGAGCAAATCAGTAAAGAAAATGTATGTGATATAGAGAAAAAAGTACCACAAGGCTTCACTACTGTGTTCAAAGTGATTGAGATGAGGCAATAATATAATTTAATACCTTTAAATAATAACAATAAAAATATTTATAAAACTTTGCCCAATCTAGAGAAGTTAAGATATGTCAGAAAACTTCAATTTTATGGTGCTAGGAATGGCCGGGAAAATTTTATTTTTCAGAAAATAATGCGCACTTTCCACATAAATAGTGCAGAAATTCTTTGTTTGAAATCCATATGTTAGAGAATGAAATTGGAAGATCTGACTCCTAGCTGTTGTAGTCTATATTATACAGTAAGTTTGGAATCTTTTACATCCTATTTTGAAGAGAAAAAACTTTTGAGAAAAGCTGAGCTTTACTACTGAACCACCAGCAACTTTAGGTGAAATGTGAATAAATCTACAAAACTTTCCACTGGATCCACTTCCTTTGTTAAAATCATTTCTATTAGAGAGAGTGCAATGTCCCTCTACATTTTTTTTATTTATTGTGCACTTAGAGTGCTAGCCAGCTCCCTGGTTCCATATGCAATAACTCTATCAGAATAAACAATGAAACAGCATATGCCCTGTGAGTACGTAACAAGGAGAAATCATTTTGATTAAGCAAAGTTTATCCCAAGTAAACATATGAATGAGATTCAAAGAACGTTTGGGATTCTCCTTTTGGCTAGTTTTGAAGGCATTTATTGTGCTTATCTTGACATTCTTCCCAAACTGACATCTAATAGAAGCTAAGTTATAGTAAAATATAGCACTTGTAGGCCCTTTTAAGGCATGCTTACATAGCGGTTATTTTCTAGTGATTGAACTTCTTCCTGAATTGCTGACTTCCATCCCAAATTTTGGCAGTCTCTGGAGTTTATAGTTCGTGGGACTATAATCAACTTGCCCCAAACCAACAACTATGGCATTGTCATGTTCCAAAGATGCTTTTTCAAAAGGTAGGGATTGGAAGATTGTTTTTAGTGAAGTCCACATTTTGAGCAGAGAGAACTGCTTGTTTGAAAGAGGGATCAAAGAGGCCATCTATGTTTGAATTAAACAGCCCTCTGTCAACAGAGGGGGAGAGATAAGACATCATCTATCTCCAGTCTACAGCACAGTCTTCTAACAGCTCCAAGAAGGCTCAGTACCTATCTGCATTACTCAGGTGACCCTGAGAACACAAATAAGCCTCCAAGTGGTCTCAGCAACTGTCTAAAAGAATGCAAATGACCAGCTGTCTGCAAGGAGTATAAATCCTTCCATTCCCCACCATCCAGTCAGAGCTAAAGAAGCTTCTTGAATGAGAAGTGAAACATTTTTAAAGGAACACTAGGAAAACCAGAGAGTCCAGTTGCCTTTTGAAAAAGCACCTTTGGGAAACCATGACCTGAATGAATGAGAATCTCCATAAACATATGGCATTACCAGTTATCAAGAGCAGAACACTACCAGAAATCACACATTGGGGCTGTTTTATTGTTTGGGGTTTGGGTTTGGCTTTTTGTTTTTGTTTTTTGCTTTCAGACTGTTATGATATGAAATGAAGTATATCACCATCAGTCTTTTTCTGTGATCAAATCATTATTATGACCAGCAACTATAATAAAGATAATCCCTGATCACCTTTCAGCTCATTAGTGCTACCCTCCCTGCCATATGAAGACAAACTAGTTAAATTAATCTGCTTCAGGTGACTAAGGGACTCTATAAGAGTTTCAGAGAAAGCTTGAGATTTTTCCTCCAGATCTGAAGGTGGTTCAACTGAGCATTGGTTGTTGCCTAGAACAGGCATCTGTTAAGGACCTAGATCAGACTCTTCCTAAGTAGCCTCTCCCTGTATGTCAATCATGAGGTATATACTGGTTCGCTGAGAAATGTTGGGAGATGAAACAAGAGAACACAATTGGAGGTAGACAAAGGGTAAATCTGGCTCAGTGGCTCAGTGACTAAGACGCTGAGCTTGTCGATCAAAAAGGTTGACAATTCAATGGTTCAAATCCCTAGCACCATGTAATGGATTGAGCTCCTATTACTTGCCCCAGATTCTGCCAACCTAGCGGTTCGAAAGCATGTAAAAATGCAAGTAGAAAAATAGGGACCACCTTTGGTGGGAAGGTAACAGCATTCCGTGTGCCTTTGGCATTAAGTCATGGCCACATGACCATGGAATCGTCATCAGACAGCACTGGCTCTTCGGCTTAGAAACGGACATGAGCACCACCCCCTGGTGTCGGGAACAACTAGTACGCATGTGCAAGGGGAACCTTTACCTTTACCTTTTTAAAGGGTAAATCTGACCAAGCATAAGTAAGAACTCATGTCAGGGTTATATCATAGCTATAGGGTAGCAAAACTTAAATATTTTCCACTTTTAACGCATTTGCAGATGGCCATCCAGTAATCCTCTTTAAAGTGATTCCTTCTTTCCTGATGAAAAATATTCTAGGCATCTGGAAGATAAAGATGCTTGGTTTCATTTGGAGTTGAACTTAAACTGGGCTGATATTTTCCAAATGACAAAAGCAAGCTGATGAAGGATAATGTTTATGCAGTAGTATCTGTTTTGTTGAGAGAAGAAATGGTATGACATGTCATGAAGAAGGCAGTGGTGCACCCCATCCTCAATAAGCCTTCATTGGATACAATCATTTTGTATAAGGGCTTCTGCCCTGAGTATTAATGCTGCAGTTTCAGCCTAGGCTAGGATCAGAAACTTTTGCTCTTCCAATCCACTAACATTCATGACTCCTCTTGTACCTGGAGAATGTAGCTGACTCTTATTTTGCCCTGTCAAAATAATGTAAGTAAATATTTAATCAATAATATAAAGAGAAGGCAGACATATGCTGTGCAACTAACTAGAGCTGTAGAATAGAATACAACCACTTAACAAAATTCCACTATTTCCAACCATAGGAAAAATCAAAGAGCGAAATTCCACCACACAGTTTAGAATCAGTGTCCTTTAACCTCCATAAAAGTAACTCTTGTTTTGTATATGCTTTGAGTAGGATTTAGACCTTTGATTAGATCAGGATCTAGTGGCTAATCTAAAAGTCATTGATGACTTGAAGATTTATTTCAGTTCCAGAAATATTGGATGAAGTGGACAATTTGTCTGATCTCAACTGCCTGCTCTTTTGCATCAACGAGTGCAGCTCATGGCAAGCAATCTATTTTTATATGCAACCTACACAAATGTGTCATATAAGTCACATGTTCCCTGCAAAAATATATTACAAATATATACCACGATGTTTTCCAGATTCATTTAGTCTGTCATTTGATTTAAATGAAAAACTGACATTCCTATTCATTATGTTATCTATTTTTGAACTTTAATAAAAGGTTTTGGTATCATATACTGAATTCCCATAGCTTCTCAGAAAGAGGAGTAAGCAATTGCATTTCCCTGGAGAGTACCTTGATCTCAAATAATTTCCCAGTGTGAGATTGCTGCTGTCTTTAAGAATCAGGAGATGCAAACAAACTTTTGTGTCAGTATTAAATTGGGTCCCACTGAAAAAAATAACAAGTGAGTTTATGGATTAAGCAGACTTCATCAGATTACAGGAGGTGCCTCTGTGCTTTTTGCTTCTTCAGAATTAAATATGGCAATAGAGTGCAGAGATAAAGTTCCAAAATTGGCAGGATACTGGAGGTGTATAAATGCATATCTGTCATAGATATCCATGAGGATGGAAAGGAAGTATGGCAAATGACAACAAAATGACATTGGGTTTTATTATGGATTCCATTAGTCCTGATATAGATGTGATGAACAAAATGTGGAAAAATAGCCCTAAATTTTGCACAGTTTATTTTGCATCCAAAGTCATATTGTCCTTTCTCTATGATGTTTTAGCTGGCAAGAGTGCAGCAAGGAAGTGGACCCATTATGATACTATGATATTCCAAGAAGAACGAAAGAATTGTTTTAAAAGAATTGTTTATTTTCCTGCTCTTAATAAATCATACCCTGGAAGTTTAGATGTGAATTACTAAACAAAACAGATGTTCTTGGGAAGAAGAAAGGCTTCTAAGTCTGATGGGAGACATAATGGACTCTTTAGAAGGAGCCACACAATTTGCTGATACCAACGAAAAGGATAGTCACTAAATTAAAAAAGATTGGCAGGTTTTATCCTCTCGACTTGATACCATCAGAAATGCAAACAAGAGGATATTTTTGTATATTCACTTCCATGTGGTAGCCGTTAATACCTTTCCTAAACTGTCTTTGGAGAAGCCTTTGGAATAGTGCTGAACTCTGCTTGGGGAACGGGAAATTGAATGTTTTAGACTATTTGATTTACTGTTAAAAGACTTCTGTGCTTTGCATCTAGAAAACAGGAAGCTGTTCATGGAATTTCATGATGCACCAAAGCTCCTCCTGAATGAACAGGCTGCTGAATGCCAATTTCCAAAGCTAGAGAATAATTCCTCTCCTTTACAAATACAGCCAGGCATTGTGAGCTAGAGAAAAACCTTCTAGTAGATAAAAGCCATGGTGGCACAGTAGTTAGACTCAGTAGTGGGTTTCAAAAAAATGTCCTACCGGTTTGGAGAGCTCACTTCTCATACGCATGCACAGGGCTCAAACCCTCTGTATCAACACTGGTAAACTGTGCAGGCACGCCTAACATGCACACGCACCAAACACACATTTCATGCACGAGCAAAAGGGGCTCAGAAACTGCCCTCTTTATCAATGATTGTAAACTGTGCTGTTTTTTAGCTCAGCTGAAGTGCGGTGATCTACACTGCTGTGCAAATCAGCTGAGCTAATAAACAACAGAATATAGGAGAGGTGTGAGGTAAGAGTAGGGATTGGTGGGTGGGGCCAGCCAGATGTGGTATTTGCCAATTCTCTGAACCAGTCAAAATTTTCAATATCGGTATGCCAGAACCTGTCAGAATTCTGCCCACAGCCAGGAGTTTGATCCTGACCAGCTCAATGTTGACTCAGCCTTCTATCCTTCTGAGGTCAATAAAATAAAGATCTAGATTGTTGGGGTCAATATGCTGACATTGTAAACTGCTTAGAGAGGGCTGTAAGTACTATGGAGTGGTGTATAAAAGTCAAAATGCTAATGCTATTGCTATTCTCCAGCC
Source organism: Bungarus multicinctus (assembly GCA_023653725.1). Classification (NCBI taxonomy): domain Eukaryota; kingdom Metazoa; phylum Chordata; class Lepidosauria; order Squamata; family Elapidae; genus Bungarus; species Bungarus multicinctus. The sequence goes on along the minus strand of CM042836.1, from coordinate 63,477,202 downwards.
TGGCACCCTGCAGGGATATTGGGCTATGGTGACCAGAGTTCTTGGATCTGGAGAATGCCCATTTGGGATAAACTAACATTGACATTATATTTTTAGAAACTTCGATAATTTTGTAAATGACAGAGATGATGCTCTGATTGTTTACAGTTCCAAAAAAACCCACATAGCACAGTATCAAACCATCAGTTAAATGCAAGGAAAAACAAGATAAAGTTCCCTTAACTCTAGTGTAACTTTTAATAATGGAACATTTCCGTGTTATTTTCTTGGCAAAAAATATGGAAATGCTCTTTGATGCAATGCCTGCCCTTTGGAATGGAATAGCATTCATTCCCCTGGAGGTTTGGATTGCTTTGACTTCTGTAGGCTTTGAAAGAAACTTTTAAATTGGGGGAGGGGGTTCCCCCTAAGCTCAGGGACTTCAATAGTATTCCTATTTAATATGCATTGTTGATTTTAGTTGTGATTTGTCTTTCTCATGTTATGAGAGTTATCTTTGTCTTGCTCATTTTGTCTATTTTAGATTTCATATTGGATTTAGTTGTATGCCATCCAAGATCAGTTTGGAGTCAAGGTGGCTTCATACCTCAAACCAATCAAATCAAATCAATAATCAAGCACTATCAGCCACCATTACCTAAGTCTTGCTACTTGTTAAGTACATCTAAAATGCAACCTCCTTAAGGAGAGTTGTTACAGGTAATCCTCACATACTGACCCCAGTTGGAACCAGCAACTCCATTGCTAAGCAACATGGTCATAAAGTAAAAAGTCTCATCACCAACTCTACTTATAATATTAGGTCATCAGTTCTGTCTATGGTTGTTAAGCAAATCAGCACAGGTCATTAAAACACAACATCATGTGGCCATCTTGTGACTACCTACCAACCTCTCCACTGACTTTGCGTGTGGGAAGCCCCGCAAAGAATATCAGAAATTGTGCACACATCATGGTCATGGGACACTGTAACCATTGTAAATGAATAGAATAGAACAGAATAGAAACTTTATTGTCACTTTAAATGTACACTAATCAACATACATTAAAATGAAATTTTGTTGCATTCAGCTCTTAAAAGATAATCATTATGCATATACATCTATACATATATGACACAAAGAAATATCACACTCAAAATTTGAATGTATACATGGCAAAAAAAAAGTCCAATGAGTTTACAAGACAGATGGCATAAGGAACAAATCAGTTATAGAATCTAATAGGCCTCCTATAGATACTTCAAAACCTCTTCCTAGAAGGGCACAACAAAAACAGACCGTGAAGTCAGTAAGCAAGAAGTACCTATACTAGGATGGTGTGGCTGGCTTCAGATCACAGCTAGTCTGTGTAACCAAGAAGGCTGAATTTTATTGAATGATACAAAAAGGATTGTCTAATGAAATACAGGAAAAGGGACTGCAAGAATGATATTCAATGGTGATTGGCAATTTGGCAATAGAGGGTACAATAGGTTTTGGCTGCTCTTCAGACAATATCTTTCATCGCTCATGTTAATTAAAGTATTACAGAAAATACTCTTCCTAGGTGTCCTTCCAATGAAACTTTGTTTTCATGGGACAACATAATCAGATAGCAGCATAAACACAATTTTAAGACAGTCCACATAAAAATATCCATCTGTCAAGTTTCCCTAGTCCAGAAAAAAAGTTAATTGTATGTAAGTTCTTCTAAAATTAAATTAAATATGGTCAACATTCCTTTGCATTCAATGAAATGCAGCTTTACTTAGCCTTGATTTTCTCAACATTATGTCTTGTTGCAAGGAAAGGCACTTTGGTGCTCTGAGACATTTTGATTCCTGTCAGCAATAGTCAGCACTGTTTGATGAACATATAATACAAAATCAATAGATGGCATTATTTGTCTACTCCATACCGTTATGGTTACAATTGCTCAAAGAATCTCTTTTTATTATCCAAACTTTAGAGCAGCTCATTATAGCTCTAATGCAAGCTATAATGAAACAAAATGCTTTCCTTCCAAGATTGGAAAATTTATTTGCCCACAAATAGCCACTTTCAGCTGAGCAGCCCATCCAGCCCAAAACCATATGGAATGTCTGACATATTAAAAATGAAAAAAGTCATCATATCCGTATGAAGTAAATCAAGGCTGCAAACCTGGCCTTAATATACAAAGGAATAAAAATGTGCAAACAAACAAGCATAGTCCAAATCTACAGCAGAGAATAAAAGTTCTAAACTTTTTGCCCAGGGATCACTAGAGTAGAACTGGTGCCAACTTTAAAATAAACTAAAAAGTAAATTAATTTATTGCCTAAACAAAGATGTGGCCATGTTTGGGCCATTTTACATTTTAATTTTTTTTTTTTCATTGAATGTTGGTGTCCTAAGGAACGCCATAAACATAAAGTGTTGGAAACTTGAAACACTTCTTTACTTGGCTGTTGCACTTTCCAATTTTGAATAAAATGAAATTTGACCTTTTTTAAACGTAATTATAAATTAAATAAAAAATAAAATAAGCACTCACTACAAGTTAAGTTGAAGCTCTAGGTTTTTTTCCCCACTATCTTTGGGGGTTGGGAGAGATTTAGAAATCAACTGTATACTCCGTACAGGGTATCAATCATTAACAATAATGAATGATGTGAGCAAGCCCGCATCCCATTTCTCAATTTAATTCTAATGATCTAAGTGCTAGAGCCCACTGTAACTACATAGCCAAAAAGGCATGAAGAGTTGTTAACCTAATCTTACGTAGCTTTTTCTCTGGTAATATTACACTACTAACTAGAGCATACAAAACATTTGCTAGACCAATACTCAAATACAGCTCATCAGTCTGGAACGCACATTACGTATCTGATATTAACACAGTTGAGAAAGTCCAGAAATATTTCACAAGAAGAGTTCTCCACTCCTCTACTCGTTGCAGAATACCTTATGCCACCAGACTTGAAATTCTAGACCTAGAAAACCTAGAACTACGCCATCTTCGGTCCAATCTAAGTATAGTATATAAAATCATACATTGTAATGTCCTACCTGTCAATGAATACTTCAGCTTCAACCATAACAACACAAGAGCAAACAATAGATACAAACTCAAGGTTAACCACATCAAACTTGACTTCAGCAACAGAGTGGTCAATGTCTGGAATACTCTACCTGACCCTGTGGTTTCTTCCCCAAACCCCAAACACCCTAAACTTAGACTGTCTACTATTGACCTCACCCCTTTCCTAAGAGGTCTGTAGGGGGTGTGCATAAGCGCACCAACATGCCTACCGACCCTGTCCTATTGTTTCTTTTATTTTTCTTATCTGTATCCATGTATTCATCACTGTGTTTTTACATATACCTATTATCTTGTAAGCAATTGACAAAAATAAATAAATAAATAAATAAATAAATAAATAAATAAATAAATAAAAAATAAAAATTTCAGCTCATTTTACATTCAAGAAGCAGCCATGTTGTGTTATTGTCAATTATTGTCATCTTCAACTACCATAACATTGTCATCACTAGAGGGCTCTCTTATACTAACATTTTGGAGCAATATTGTATGAGGGTGTAATAATTATAGCAAAACATCATCTATATAAAAGTTGCTCTTTGTGAAAATCATTAACAAAGAGCAAATTAGAACAGGGAAAGAGCATTCTATAAATGTATAAGGAAATTACCTAGAGAATATTCATGATATTCAGACAAACTCTTCCATTTTCCACAGTACAGATGAAGGCAATCATGATAGTGGAAAATAATAGGAGTTTTCATCCAACTTGCTTGGAGAGTGACAGATTATGCCATTTAGGCAAATGCCAAACTTGGCAAAACAATCAAATCTGGGCTGGAACCTCTAGTCAACAATTAGAATACACAAAGCCCTTAATTCTTTATTTCTTTTTAGTAAAAGTTTGGATGTCTGCAACTTATGTCTGTCAACTCTGCCGTTTGCCTAAATACCATAATATAATCCGATCTCCTTTAGGGATGTGAAGAGTGGTGTTAACAGACACAGTCATATTAATATCTCCCATCCATACAATCATTTACACCACTGTTTCCCAACCTTGGCAATTTAAAGACTTGTGAACTTCAACTTCCAGAAATCTCCAGCTAGCATGCCTTCTGGGAGCTTATTTTATTTATTTATTTTAACAAATTTATATTGGCATCTATCTCACAAGAAATAACTCTGGGTGAAATACAACAATCAAATAAAAGAATGTATATGAAAACAACAATTATTTAAAAATATAAAACAGCCATTATTAAATACAAGCCTCCAGGTACAAGCGAGAATAAATTGAAATCTACAATTTATAAGGTTGCTAAGGCTGATAAACTCTGATTTTTATCACCCTTAATGAAGGTGCCTTTTGTTACCCAGATGGTATCAACACCAACTAACCAACAACAGTTTTCCCCAGTAATGTCCTCCAGATGCATTGGATGACAATTCTTCAGATTCTATTTAACATACTATTTGGGAATATTGTTAGTTGTAATCTCAAAACATTTGGACTGGGGATCAGCAAGATAAGGCACCTTTCACCATGTCAGAAACAATAAACACTGGCACTACAAAAAGTTCTGCAAAATCACAACTGAATATTGAAAGAGGCATTCTCAGCAGACCAATGTTGCTAAATAAACAATAATCCACAGCCCCTGGCCTGTTTTACCTAGAGAATACAAATTCCTAGCATCCAATTGCCAGATACTAGTGCACAAATAGGATCAAGCCTTAATCCTAAAACATGCAGCCACAATCAAAATTGAGATTCTTCTCCACCAAACTTTCCAATGTCTCAACTTTAAAAAGTTTAGGATAAGCCCTTCTTGATCCTGGAGAATAGGGGAATACAGATGTGCAATCAATAAGTGGTTTGATCTAGACTAGATTAGCCATGTTTTAAATCTTTCTGTGCAACGGGTCAAATTAATTGTGATTTAAAGATTCTATGCCTTTAAATGTCACTGTGGCTATAACTAAGTTAGGCCTGATTCATATAAATCATCATGTAGTCTTCGTTTTAGTCTAGATCATGATTTGGATACAATTATTGGAATCATGTATCCAGCACATAACTTCTTTGTAGAAAAAAGTGTATATTTCTATATTTCTGTACTTCTTCACAGCCTACAGAAATTATTCAGACTTTTTAATTCAAAATCTTGTAAAGTTTCGCTATATATGTTTCTACATTTTAAACTGGCGCATAGTATTCAGGCTGTTCTATGCTCCAAGGAGGAAGATGAACAGCTGGCAGGCAGTGGGAGTGTGGCTCTGTTGGCTGTGGAGGAAACGGGGGAAGGGCAAAGTTCGGCTGGGCAGAGCAGGAAAGATGTAGAACAAGGTTGGGGGAGTTCAGAGGAAGACCCAGGCCCAGCCCTCTCTTCATCCTAGGGCACGCAGGGAGGAATGGAGAAGAGAGTAACATGGGTTGCATGGCTTACAGGGGAGGAAAGGGCCCTGATTCCCTTTATTAGCCACAGGAAGAGAAATTGAAAAGCTGTATGCTGAGTATAGCAGCTGCTGGGAGCAAACGTGAGTTTATCTTGTGTTGACTTTAGTTATCTGTGTTCCTGATGTCTTCCCGTGTTGAGTTATTGCTATGCCTTCAAGTCTGGAATTCTTGCTCCTGCCCTGCCAGACTAATTGCCTCATTTTGCCTTGATTGGACTTATAGTTACAGTTTTTGTTGACCACGTTTTGGACTTAATTCTCTGCAGCCAAAGGCTGTTCCTGGGAGAGTTTTTCTCTAGCAGGAAGGTAACCAGGACATTGGGGGCAAAGTTGGAGCTAATAAAAGGACTCCTGCTGATTATCTGACTGTGTTGCCTTTGTGCCATGTCCCGGGTCATCACAAGTGACGCAAATCAAATCAGATATCACAAGCTTTTCTTGTGGCAGTGCTCTCAAGCACTTCCAACTACATTATCTTCAATGAAGTGATACTTTGCTGCATAGTACCTTCAGATCTCAAAGTGGGAATTAAAGCTGCCCTATTGTATGTATGTCTCCTTTTCTCCGTGCCGCACATGCTGGATGCATCACGCACTGGCCATGCCCATGTCCAGTTTAACAAAGGGAAAACAATTCATAATATATCACTGTCCGTGATGCCACAAGTTTGACATCCTGTTTTAGAGAAGTTCCTTACTTCTCTGTGTGGTAGCTCAGACTGAGAAAGAAAAGCTGATTTAAATATGGCTGGTAAACTTCATGATTTAGTAAGAGGATTGAATCTTTGATCTCCATAGTCTCAGTCTGACATCTTGATCAATACATCATTCTATCTCTGTTCTTGCTTCTGGACACAATGCCAAACATTGATAGTTCTATTTAAGACCTAAGTGAACTTCAAGAGAACACTTCTTCCCATTCCATCTTGCCTGTTCCCTACAATGCAGAGATTGTAAAGTAGTTGGAAACTACAAGAAATAAGGTCCTCTTGGTGATTGCATCAGTATTCTAGAAACATTACTCTGATGAATCAGAGATATCTGACTCCTTTTCTATGTCTTCACTTTTGTCTACTCAATATCTACTTTACTTATATCAACATAGCCATTCTATTGGCAGTCTCCACTTTTGTTATAATTTTAAAGCATTTTTATTTTATTTGTGATTTCAAAGTATTGCAACTGTAACTCGAAAAGCATGACAAGGAGGGTTCTGTATAAATAAATCATTTTTAAATCTCTTGACTGTTCAGCTAGCAAGAATAAAGAGGAAGTCAAATCTTTACCAAATGAATATTGTTTTGATCTTTCTGAAAAGGTACAAAAAAAAGACACTTTTGTCTGACTTATTGGAAGTCAACCAATTTCTAAATAACACTGCTAGAAATAAGCTCTTTTTGGGTAGTAATGATCACTTGTGTTGAAGGAAACCACAAAAGATCTTCACATCACTAAGTTTAACACTTCAGCACAATATCCATCCAAAAATGTTTTGGCATAGTTCCCAAAGTAACAGGTGCTTGTCTTTGCTGCAACCTGCACATATAATCTCAAGTCTGTCTCACCTCTACTCTGGCACATCAACATTCAATATATTCTATCTCATGTTCAACATTAAACAATTTGCTTTGCTATAGAAAGCAACATCTAAAATTGTACAGCACACAAAAGTATGCATATCTTTTCCTTCAAGACTTTTATTTAGAGCAAGACAGCTTGGCAAAACACTGTTTCATGGTTACTTTTTATTATATTTTGTTCTCTTCTAAACTCTCCAGCACATTATGGATGACAATGAGCATACCAATACAGAGAAATAGGTGTAATCATAGATTATTTTTGGCAGCCCAGCAATGTGGTCTCCTGGGCAAGAGGATGATAATCATAATCCATTGTCAAAGTGCTGTATTTTTTCTCTAAATGTGTGAGACCATATTTTAAAAGAGATGCTTAGTTAATCGGAACTATTTGTAACCTCTTTCACTTTTCGTGACTTTGGTTGTTCTGTTCAAATAAAAGAGTTGACAAACTCTGAATATGAATTTTACTGTTCTATTAACAGTTGCTTCTATGTAAAAGTGAATTCACTGTTTTAGGAAAGCTCCTGATTGTAGTGAAACTGGGATTCTCCTTAGTAATGTGTCTTCCAAATGGATCATGGTACATGGATGTCTACTTTGAGAAAAGGATTTATTTGTGGACAAGCTATGTGTTGCTGGTATCATTAATGTTTTCATCTAGAATTATGCACTTGCATATTATTATATTATATATATTATATTATGCATGTACTTGCATGTTCCTGTTTTCCAATTGCCAAACCAGAAACTAAAATAAGTAATTAGAGCATTAATTCCTTGGTTTCTGAAGATTGCTTTGTTAAAGTAGTCATACTACAGTATATTTCCCCACTAAGTCCCAACAAATCCATGGGCTTCATACATGGAGAATCATAACTTTCCCCTTATTGCTTATGGTCAAGTATACTCCCTTGAAAAAATTAGTCATTCTATTGATCTAATTGTTCAATAGAAAATGTTAAGATGTTAATCCAATTCTTATCTTTCATACCGAAGTTACTAAGAACATAAAAATCCTTGACAAATTCTTGGTTCTATTCTTCCACCCAAATAATTATTAATAAATTATTTGTCTTTACTGTATTGGTCTGGTTGACAAACCTCTCCAAGATTCTCAAGAGTGGTCAAGCCAACCCACACAGGAACAAGATTTGATGAGGCCACTTCTACCAAATTCACCATATGTTTTCAAGCAGATGAAGCATAAGGAATTTGTTCCTTGATGAATTAACAACTTCTGAAAAACAGGCAACAGATGGTAAGGACAAAACACAAATCATTTTCTTGCTGAAGTAAGTTGTAAAGGAAAGGGGGAAAAAGGAAGAAAAACAGATAAGTAAATTATGTTTAAATGATGAGAGATCTCTGAAATTTCAAGCAATATTTTCCATGACTCACCAGCAAAATATACTGTAGTTTTAAGCATATGATTTCATAGATTTCCTCAGGTTTCTTGGGTATTTTATATTGAAGAAGTCGTTTCCTCCCATTTTTAAAAAATTAATCTGATACTTCTGTATCTTTTGCCATGCCAATGGACCTTACATAGATTTAAAGGTTTAAGGCCTGTGTGACAAGAAAACAGACATGGCACTCACATAATGGGAAGTGGTTATGATAGTCAAAATGGTTTGCAGGCTCTCTGAAAGAAAAAAAATGTACTTTCTTGGAAAAATTAGCTTACAAAGAAAAAAAAAAGCTCTCTGAAATTTTATTCCATTATTCCCCAAATCCAATCACTGTAATCATTTTAAAAAGATTACTCTGAAGTGAAATAAAAATTTAGAAATGTCATCAATTGTATTGCTAATAAATCTAGACAAAAATCAAATGGGTTTCAATAGAATAAAGTTCTAAATTAATGTCCCCCGGTATTTCAGAAATAACCTCTTTGGGGAAAGTTTCATGATCATTTTTAACTAGACTACTCATGATCTGTTGGGTCATCCTTTCATCCTTTCTTTATCTAAACATAGATATTCTACCATTCTGCTTGATATGAGCCAACAGTGTGTGGCGGCAGTCAAAAAAGCCAATGAAATCCAAAGTTGCATTAACAGAGGGATACAGTCAAGATCAAGGGAGGTACTAATACCACTCTATAAAGCCTTAATAAGACCACACCTAGAATACTGAATCCAGTTTTGGTCACCACACTATACAAAGATGTTGAGACTCTAGAAAGAGTACAGAGAAGAGCAACCAGGATGATTGGAAACTAAAACATATGAAGAATGGTTGCAGGAACTGGGCATGGCTAGTCTAGTGAAGAGAAGGACCAGGGGAGACATGATAGCAATGTTCCAATCTTTGAGGGGGTCAAGCTATTTTCCAAAGCACCTGAAGGCCAGACAAGGAATAATAGATGGAAGCTGAACAAGGAGAGATTCAACCTGGAAATGGGAAATTTCTGAAAGTGAGAGCAATCAACCAATGGAACAGCTTGCCTTCAGAAGTTGTGGGAGCTCCATCACTGGAAGCTTTTGAGAAGAGACTGGACTGTCATCTGTCAGACATGGTGTAAGATCTCCTGCTTGAGCAGGGGTGGTGGACTAGATGATTTACAAAGTAACTTCCAACTTTGTTAATCTGAAATATATTTGATGTCAAATCCTCACATTTCTGAAGAACATCTATTGAAGAGATATGAATTATCACCACACCATGTCCTTTGAAATAGGAATTCACAACTGTAAGAACAGACTTTGGCCATCACTCCAACATCAGCATAAATATTACATTGTGCAAATGATGCATTTCTTTCTCTGTTGAGGTCTTGCTTTTGAAGGCAGGCACTGAAGTATTAAGGAATTCTCATAATAGTTAGTGTTTGCCACATATTCTCTGGTTGGTTTCTCTTTTCTTCCTCCATCTCTTCTTGTCTCCTTTCTTTTGTATCTTTCCTTTTGATTTTGGAGATGTGCATCCTTCATTTTCTTCATCTGTCCTCTTTCTGTTTAAAAATAGAATCATATGAACTCCTGAGGGCTGGAGTAGGACTGTTCAACCTGATACCTGGTGGCCAAAGGAAACAGCATGAGCAAAGACTAAGGTAAATTGACTAATATAATTGACTGACACCGATTTGTATTCCATCTGCAGTTACAACAGCTTACTTGATGACTTTCAGTCCAGCCTTCCTCACAGGGTTGAAGTGAAGAAATATAAGAGGATAAAACACTAAGCATGTGCCTTGAGTTCCTGAATAAAGGTGAGATGTAGACAATTGAGCATGTTTGTGTGTGAGAAAAGGAGCACATAAAGCAATAAAAATATTCAGGCCTTTTTTCACACACCTTAAAGTTGTCGCTTTTTAAAGAGTCATATGAGGAGTCATTTCTTTGCTACTGGGTGTGGGATGAATGAAGGATTGTGACACTGGCCAGGTGTCAGCCTTCAAGATTTCTTCCTTTGCTTCTCTTCTTTTGCTTTGCATCTTTCGGCTGCCATAAGTAATGGGGGGGGGGGGAGGAAATTGACACCAGGAAATTGTCACAAAACATTGAATATGAAGATATACATGACCATCGAAGCAGCACAGCAGCACTGAAGCAGCAACAACTTCCTCAAATTTCATTCCCTCAGGAGTTATGGGGCCCGGATTTGGGCACATTCTGTAAGTTAGCCTATTTGAAGTACCCTGGTTCAAACGTTGTTGCCCTATGATGCACCCTTTTGCCCAGTAAAGGTCATAACATGAGGGTTTTACATATAAAACAGCACATACAGTACTGGGATTCAAAAAAATTTACTACTGGTTCTGTGGGCGTGGCTTGGTGGCATGGCAGGGGAAGGATAAGATCTCCAGTCAGAAATGATATTTGCAGGTTCTCTGAACAACTCAAAATTTCCACTATCGGTTCTCCAGAACTGGTCAGAACCTGCTGAATACCACCTCTGCACATAACAATGTTGAATATAACTATATGTAACTCTTTGTTTTAATATAACAGTGATGCCTATGTGTTCAGTGATTAAGACACTGCACTAGGACTAGGAAAACCAAGGTCCTAGTTCATATTCATGGATATTTACTAGGTGACTTTCATTGTCCCTCAGCACCATTTACCTCATATCTGAGTTGCCTTGAACTCCTGTAGAAAATATAAATCTAAAATACCAACAACAGCAAATATCTTAAAAGTAGTAAACTGTTTTAATATAATATGAGCTCAGGAAACATTTTTCCTGCTTTTCAGGATTTTCTGACTAATATAGCAATAAATCATACTCACCCTTGAGAATATTAATAGTCAATTTGCTTTCTCAGAACCGTTAAAGGCTAAACAGTATGCACTTCTGATAAATTCTGAAATTTATCCAAAGGGACATCTTTCCAATTGCACTTACAATTAAGGAGCTCCATATCTAACCTGAGGTTATACTATGCAGGCCTGACAGTAATTTCTGCATCATTGCACTAAAATTAAGATTTACAAGAAATATACATCAATAGTTGAGAGTGAATTTGTGAAGTGTCTGTTATCCTATTTATTTCAGAAATTGCAGCAGAAAACATGGAAAGTTGGGAAAGCTGGAAAAGAGCCATATAGAAACTAAGGAAATAGGTTACTTGCAGCAGGATGCAATTTTAAAATAATTGCTGCAGACTTTTAGGAAAGAAGGAAATTAAATTTAAGTGAGCTCTGTTCATGCTGAAGGATTGAAAAACCTTCTAGAGAGTTGAAAAATCTAATTTGTTCAACTAGTTGATTGTCTGGTAAGCAACAATAAAGTGTTGTTAAAGAAAATCATAATTATTGTTTTTGATCATTAATAATCACTTTTATCAGTCCAACTTGAGTCTATGACATTATATCAGCCACATCTTCATAAATCAAGATTCACAAGTACTTTTTCATTAGATACTGTAATCACAGCATTGAAGTGATAGCATCATTGTTTGTGCCTTGCCATTTTGACATTCTCACGGTTTGCTAAGGATGCTATTGAAGCTCTTCTTGGCCTGAACTTGAACTCTGCTTTTGAGGCATGACTTTGCCTAGGATTATTCACTTCTACTTGTAATTGAGTATGAACTTTGGATCATCTGCTGATTATTGAACTTCCTGAATTCTTAATTCTGGGTAAGGAGATGAGTGGGTATCACTTTTGAACTTGACTATACTCATTTAATCATTGCATCTCATATTAATACACAAACACTTGCCTAAAGATGCTAAGCAGAACAACTCAATATTCCCTGGAAAACCTAAATGTATTGTGTTCCAGATGTGTGCTGTAACTTCCAAAAAGCCCATAAAACTATTCATTTACACAAGGAACCATCTGCAATCACAGCACTCTTGTACCTCTGAAACTTTTTATTTTTAAATTATAATAAAAATCTAATGAGGGCCTGTAACAAAGAAATGTTTGCACATGATAGAGTTGAACATGTATCCAATTCTATATTTTTGAATGGGGTGGATTAATGCCATTATAAATTAATTCAGAGAATATGAGGGGGAGAAAGAGCACCAATTACCTACAGTTCTTTGTATCTCATCCATCTTTGTTAGTTTTGAAAATTCTGCTCTATTGCAGAAATTTGCCAAATGCTACTTTTCTCAGGTAAATAGGTAAGCTGTTCTTGCTTAGTAACAAGACTTCTTTAATTATTAAGAGGCCAAACAATGTCATAAATTCCAAAAGAAATATTTTATTCCAAAATACCTTCTGTCTTAGTTGTGATTGATGCCTACTGATGTTAAAAAATTAGTTTCTCCTTGGTTGCAGAAAAGAAGTGAAATTCCACAAATTGAGAATTGGGATGGATGGATCGGCAAAGAATAGCAAATAAAATTCAGTAACTCTGTAATAGCAAAATCTTAATGGAAGTCAATATTTCAGTTGTCTTATGCTAATTTGTGAAATGTATTATATCCTATTGTAATACAAATCAAAGTTCTACCAATATGCAAACATTTGGAAACACTTTTCTAATGACAATCAGTTTGGTGCAAGGGTTAAAGTGCTGGAATAGAAACCCAAAGACTGAGTCTGGTCTTCTCTTAGGGACAGAAACTGGCTAGCACTTAGTCTCAATCAAGTCAACCCATTTCACAGGATTATTGAAGGGAAAATAGAAGAAGGGAGCACTTTGAGTTTGCATGAAATAAAGGCAGGATATCAATCTAATCAATATTTATCTTAGCGAGGGCTGATTTTAGGAATTGCTATCCTTATGCCAAAAGCCATGTCACTAGGATCCTAATCCAACCCAGTTCCAGATCTGAAACCTTTTCCTTGACTTTCCATCTTGCTTTCTCTCCCTGTTCTCTCTGAGTAAAGACATAACAAAATAACAAAATAAGGAAGAATAATTTTCATTACATTTTTTTAAAATTGCACATTGAATTGTAGATAGAGAAAAACAATAGATGCAGAAGCAGTGGTGGTAGTAGTAATGATAGTAGCACAAAAATGTGGGAATATTTGGAAAAGGAGAATTATCTCAAAATAACTTTCTAAGAATTCTTTCCCTAATTCAGGGTCAACACTCATCTTGATATACTGTATATAGATGTGTCTAAATTTCAGAAGTTTAATTACCTGAAGACATATCTAAACTTCAGCCACTTCTGGTGGCTTCACTGGCCCCTTTACTGTTTGTGGTGAAAATGAGCATATGAGCAAATGTAGTAACTTGAATAAAGCTGGGATTTCTCCACCCCACACACTCAAAATTGTCGTCCTGACATAGTCCAGTCTTCAGTCCAGCATAGCAGAATATTTTTGTCAGTACCTTATAAATAGGGCTAGCACAAGGGTCTTTAAACTTGGCAAGTTTAAGACTTGTGGACTTCAACTCCCAGAATTCCTGAGCTAACATGACTGGAGGAGGAATTCTGGGAGTTGAAGTCCACAAGTCTTAAAGCTGTCAACTTTGAAGACCCCTGGGCTAGCACAATCCAACTGCAAAAAAAATCAATGATGGAAGCAAAAGTATGAAAACTCTCTGCTTCCATCTATCAGGCAACTGAATTTTTGCAGCCATTTTTGGTAACTCTAGAACATAGCACATAGAATAATAGGGTTGGAATTAATCTTGGGGTCTTCAGCCCACTGCTCAAGCAGCAGACACTATACCATTCTGCACAAATAGTTGTCCTGTCTGGCAGTTAGCCATTCTACTGATTAATTGTTCTCACTGTCAGGAAGTTTCTCCTTAGTTCTAGGTTGGGTCTCTGCTTTAATGATCTACTCTACTTACTTGTCTGTTATTACTTATTTCTTGTTTGTTATTCTTATCTATGTACTTACTCATCTCCAATAAAAAGCAGCAGTGAATTTTATAAATCCAATTATAAGAGTTTGGAAAGTTTACTCTATTTTCACTGAAGCAAAAGCTATTGGTTCAAAGAAGAAATGATTGAAAGTTTTGGATCATACCTCAGGCCTTGAATAAGAAGCATTTAAGAAACACTGCATGGTTAATTTTCTTTGGATATATCTAGCTTTGTTCAAGAAAGCTTAGAAAGCACTCATAAATTACAGATAACTTAATGTGGCTCGGATGATTTAAACACACTGATGTTGAGACCAGGTTTCAGAAAACATACTTCCTTAATCTTGGCTTGTTTCCACTGGCTTGCAGTTTGCTTCCAGGTCCAGTTCTAGGATGGTTGCTATTAACTTAATACTGCTAAGTTAGTAGATGTGACTTTATTCTGTTTGAAACATTTTGCCAAGAGCAATCCTCAGGCTTAAACTTCCACTAAAGGAGTCGTTATTTTTATATCATAAATCTTTGCTAGTGAATGAAAAGAAACAGATTTACTATTCAACTCTTGGTGCTGCCACTTGATGTCTATTATGTCAGAACTACATAGTGCTTTTATGAAGACAGTACTATGTATGTTTACACAGAACCAATCCTGTTAATTTCAATAAGATTTTTTTCTGTCAGTGAATTTGGAATTATACTTTCAATGTACTTAAGGACTTTTTAAAATAATTTCATCTACTCCAAAATATACACTCTTATTAGATTCACAGGGTTACTTTTCTTTATAAGATGCTTTATAAAAAGGCATTAATTTAACATCTATAAATAACCCATGACATTTGTTTCTTTCTGTGCTGTTACAGTGATGAGCTAAATCCCTTGTCCATTAGAGCATTTACCAAAATACCTTCCTATCTTTCAAATGAGTCTTTCCATCACAAGTTTCCACCTCTTAAAAGGCTCTGTTCCTGGTAGTTACCCCTGCCTTTCTCTATCAGGGGCATTCAGGGAAGGATTCCTAATAAAAAATTAAGGCCTGGATTTGTATGTATGCATGTCACACATCTTTCAAGCCAAGCTGGTGTCTAGGCAGAAGGGCAGCCTGATGCCTTCCAGATATTTGAAAGTTCATTTCTCAAGGGTCAAAATCCATGGGAATGGAATTCAATTCAAATGAAACTAGTGGAGGTGAAAAAGTATAGCATAATGTGCCAGTCTTAAAAAATATTCCATTATTCTGAAGTAACCTTTATTCCAGTTTAGATATTGCTCTACAGCTGGTGAAATTATTCTGAGTTATTGCTTGTAATGGAATTGTATGTGAGCCCAGCTACGTAAAAATGGGTTGAAACACCACCTGCCCTTCAGCAACAGGCAACCTTGCATGCCATGACATTTTGTGACTTCGGTGTAAAGTTAGCAAGTAATCCTGAGTGAATAAACCTCATCTAAAGTTTAAAAGTTTGGGGGAGGGAATGAAATGGGCTTGAAGAAAACCTCTCTTTCCTTCTGTTCATCACTCTCTCTTTCTCTCTCTCCTATACTTTATGCATTGTTTAACTATAAGACTTCTTTAAAATATTTGGATCTTCTTTTAGATAAAAGGGACAATCTATTAGGATAGAATAATAAATCTGAAATTCAAGTCATTTGAGATAGCATCAATTAACAGAATGAGTTGGTGAGAGAATGTGTTCTGACCAAGACTTCCGAAATTGTAATTAAACACATGCTTAGTTAAAACAACTCTTGTTTTATTTCAATGCTGAGAATTATGTTCATTCCCAGCCTGTAATGAGTCCCATACAGTCGAGATAAGCACCCATCTTTCTCTCCTTTGAATTGCTGCCAACAACAAAAGTGCCAAATGAACTAGAAAAAACTAACCAAAGTACAAAGTCCACACAGAGCTTCTGTGAAAACTTCCAAATGTTGGAAACCATAGAAAACTGTTCTGACCAAGGCTTTCGAGGCTGTAATTACACACATGCTTCTTTTTAAAACAAGTCTTGTTTTATTGCAATGCTGGGAATTATTTTGATTCCCAGCCGGTAATGAATTCTCAAGCAGTCCCTCAAGATAAGCACCCACCTTTCTTTTCTGTGAATTGCTGCCAATAACAGAAGTGTCCAATGAACTAGAAAAAAAAAACCAACCAAAGTACAAAGAGCTTCAAGAATTAATCTGAACCGAATGAATGACTTTGCTTCCTGCAAAGGTTTCTTCACCTTTGTCTGTCCTTTATACCTTATGGGAGGGGCAATCACCTCCACGCCTTACTCCCGAGTCGCCCCTTTTGTCTCAGTTGCTCTTGCTGTCTAACAGCTCTGTGCACGTGCGCCCTGGGAACAGGCTCCCCTGGTTCCTCTGCCTCATTGCTGCCAGACTCTGGAGGCTCTGGAGTCAGCACACCACTCCCAGGTGGTTCTGGCCCCATCTCTGCATTGGACATAGGACCCTCATCCAAGTCTTCTCCAGACTCCCCGACTGGTCCCCATTCTTCCCCATTGTCCAATTCTGCTGCTATCTGCACAGGCTGCCGGCAAACCAAAACAGAATAATCATATTTAATTCCATAGAAACTTCAGTATTTACTTGTTGTTTAGGTGTATAATAGCCCATTTGCACCAAATGGGAAAGGAAGCAGCTATTAAGTAAAGATAAATCATTGGGAGGGGACTGCTATCTTTTCGGAAGCAGGGAACGGGCGCAAATACACTGAGGGCTATTTAATCACTATCACAGTTACTGATACTCTCTCAAATTAAAGTCAACTCTTTCAACCTCTTGTTGCTTGTTTCTTTTTTATAAACCAAACAGATCTTACTGATCTTATGAAATTGTTTTTCTTTAATTTGATTGGGTAGTTATTGGTTTATAGTTTTTATTAACATATTAATATTTTATTAGGCCCCTAGTTTAGTATTGTCACGTAGATAAATTTATATACCTGTGTTTCCCCAAAAATATGGCCTACTCCAAAAGTAAGTCTAAGCTTGATTTTTACACGTGCACCCAATATAAGTCCTGCCCCAAAATAAGCCCTAACTAAGTCTACTCCAGGGTACACAGGTAAAAATTAAGCTAGGGTGGGGATAAGGGAGGGTGGAGCTGCCCTACTACTTACCTTTAGATAGTTGCAACCAAACCTCGTACATCTTAGTCCATTTCTTCTGCAGCCAGCCTCTCCTTTATATATATAAATTAGTTTAGTTTTGAATATTTACGTATTTTAATTTTATATTACTTAAGTTTAAAGTTAAATATAACTGACTGATCACTAATCAGTGGTCATAATAAGATTGATTGATTGATTGAAAGTGTTGCCCAAATTTTCTCCCTGTTGAAATAAAATACAAGGAAAGAAAATTGAGTATTTTAAAGTAAAAGTACACAGTTGTGACATGGCCCTTGCTAATACATGTGGCCTTGTTACTCCTAATAATCTATTTTAATCACATAACTCTGGTGCAGATTGTTTGGCATGATGTGTCATAGTTTCATAATATTATTTTCTAATTATCTTGTCTCTTATTTCTTTCATACTCTGAAACATGCTCAAAATAAATCCACTACTTCCTTTGGGTCAATAGATTAACCACCCACTTGTTTCAGAAGTGCTCCTTCCACTGGAAACTCTAAACCAAAGTTTTATGCATCCACAGTAAATAATTTTCTGGGGTTTATTTGCTTTTCTTCCAATAAATACCTTATCATCCCATTTGCAGGGTTATGATTTTAATTTAAAAGAAAAGCCTCATTATTCCATTTAATAGGTACATACTACCTGTTAGAAGGTGAATAGCAGACTAACCCGTGTGACAGCGAATTATTAGAGCTATGTCAGTTTTTGCTTCTATTTCTATACCTTTGAATTTATATATTAGGAATATGGAGGACACCTGGCAATGTACAGATAGTCTTCAACTTACAACCACAACTGAGCCTAATTTTTGTGTTGCTAAGTGAGATATTTGTTAAGTGACTTTTGCTCCATTTTATGACCTTTCTTGCCACAGTTGTTAAGAGAATCACTGCAGTTGTTAAGTTAGTAATACGGTTGTTAAGTGAATTAGGTTTCCCCATTGACTTTGCTTGTCAGAAGATCACAAAAGGTGATCACATTGCAACCGTTATAAATATGAACCAGTTACCATACAGCCAAATTTTGATCATGTGACCATGGGAATGCTGCAGTGGTCATAAATGTGAAAAACTATCATAAGTCACACCTTGGTCACTAAATGAATTGTCGTAAGTTGAGGACCACCTGTACCACCTTAGAAGAAAACATCATTTACTTTCAGGGCATTAATGTAGAAATTCAGAGCTTGAATTGTTATTCTGCATCTAAATGTAGAAAAGGCATACATCCATGCTATATCTGCAGAGCCAGTTTGCTTTGTGGTTAAGGCACCATGCCAGAAAGCAGGAGATCATGAGTTCAAGTCCTACCTTAGCCATGAAAGCCAACTGGGTAGCCTTGGGCCAGGCATTCTCTCTCAGTCCAACCTACTTCACAGGTTATTGTTGTGGGGGAAATAAGAAGAAGAAAATGTGTTGGATATGTTCACTGCCTTGAATTATTTGCAAAAATAATACAGGTAGGATACAAATTAAACAATATATTTTTTAAAAAATTAAAATGTCCCTGAAGCTTTAAGAAATAATTGCTGTGTAAGAGGGTACAAGTCACAGTTAGAAAGACTGTCCTGTTAGTAATCATAATGTTTTTCTCAGAGTTCAGTGTTAATTATCTGCACGGGCTAAGAATTGCTAAGTTACTCATACTGTTACAGTTAAGCTATAACATCTTAAACCACAGTGGAATCTAGGTTTCCAGAAAGATCATGGCAGCCATTAAAGCCAAACAAATTTAGTTATGCTATCACAATACTCTCTTTCAAAATCTACTTAGAATTTTCCATACTCATGTCTCCAGTTACCCATCAGTGTTGCTTGTATGTTATGGCACCATATTTAAATGACATAAATAAATAATTTCCCCCTAAATTCTAGGAATTGTATTATTATATCTAGAGAGTAACTCTGCATGCTTTTTAAAAAATGATGAGACTATGATGTGAAAACAGAACATCTCTGTTATTGATTGAAGGAGTGAGATTTTACAGTCCTTTTTCTACATCATTTTCAAGGTATATAAAATCTTACCAGAAAACATCAGTCTGCATTAAACTCTTAACTCAGCACACATGCTGCCAAAATGGAAAAGGAACAATTTCAGTGAAGATTCTTATCTCTGTTAAGGTTAAGACTCCTGGGCATTGCTTATGTATGTCTTTGCAGAGAAGAGATTAAAATGATTAAAGGCCTGGAGACTAAAACATATCAAGAATGGTTACAGGATTTGGCTATGATAGTCTAGAGAAAAGAAGGACTGGGGATGATTTGATAGCAGTATTCCAGTATTTGAAGGGCTGCCACAAAGAGGGGAGTCAACTTATTTTCCAAAGCACCAGAAGGCAGGACAAGAAACAACGGATAGAAACTAATCAAAAAGAGAAGCAGGGGTGGGCTGCTACTGGTTCACCTCAGTTTGGGAGAACTGGTAGTTAATTTTATGGCCGGTTCAGCAAACTGGCAACTCCCACCCCTGGTTGACCCCACACCCTTCCCAGGAATCCCCACGCAGCCCGTTTTGGATCCCAGGTAAGTAGAGGCTTGGGGAGGGCAAAAAACAAGCCTTCTGGAAATTCCGGAAGGTCAGAAATGGGCCTGCTTCCGGCCTCCAGAGGGCCTCTGGAACCCGGGGAGGCCGTTTTTGGCCTCCCAGAGGCTTGAGAAAAACTTCCGGAACCCGGGAAGGATGAAAATGGGCACCTCGCTATAGTGCAGAAGGCCAATTAGGCCACACCCACTATGACCACACCCACCCAGCAACCGAGCAGAGAACCCCTGGGAGAGAAGCAACCTGGAATTAAGGAGAAATTTCCTAACTATGAGAACAATTAACCCGTTGGACAGTTGATTTCAGAAGTTGTAGGTGCTTCATCAGTGATGGTTTTAAGAAGAGACAGGACAGCTACTTGTCTGAAAAGTATAGGGTCTCCTGCTTGATCAAGAGACTCCAAGGTCCCTTCTAACTCTGTTATTCTGTTAAACCCCTCCTGTTTTTCCTTGTTAGCAATGTGATATTACCTCTTCAATTGTAAGTTACCCTTTGCTGGACTTGTGACAAAGCAAAGAAATACTGCAGTGAAATTCATATTTTAATACAGAAGTAATGGTGGTATGTACTATTATGCAGGTTTTGTATCCTTTAATTTATTAATGTACACCTTGGATGCTTTGACTTTATGTGTGTTTTAAGTTTATTTTCACGTATAAGTTGCATATAATGGTTGTCTTTGGTAGTTTCTTCCCATGCCTTTGCCATGATCCAGCATTTCCTACAGATAAAAGCCACACTACTACAACATACCACATTTATTTATTTACTTTATTTTATTTGGTTTGTCAGTTGCTTACAAGATAATAGATATAAGTAAAACATAGTAATGAATACATGGATACGTATAAGAAAAATAAAAGAAACAATAGGATAGGGACAGTAGGCACATTGGTGCACTTATGCACGCCCCCTACAGACCTCTTAGGAAAGGGGTGAGGTCAGTAGTAGAAAGTCTTAAGATTAAAGTTTTTGGGGTTTGGGGAAGAAGCCACAGAGTCAGGTAGAGTATTCCAGACATTGATCATTTTGTTGCTGAAGTCGTATTTCCTGCAATCAAGTTTGGTGCGATTAACCTTGAGTGTGTATCTATTATGTGCTCTTGTGTTGTTATGGTTGAAGCTGAAGTATTCATTGACAGGTAGGACATTGCAATGTATGATTTTATATACTATACTTAGATCGGACCGAAGGCGGCGTAGTTCTAGGTTTTCTAGGTCTAGAATTTCAATTTTGGTGGCATAAGGTATTCTGCAACGAGTAGAGAAGTGGAGAACTCTTCTTGTGAAATATTTCTGGACTTTCTCAACTGTGCTAATATCAGATACGTAATGTGGGTTCCAGACTGATGAGCTGTATACGAGTATTGGTCTAGCAAATGTTTTGTATGCTCTAGTTAGTAGTGTAATATTACCAGAGAAAAAGCTATGTAAGATTAGGTTAACAACTCTTAATGCCTTTTTGGCTACCTAGTTACAGTGAGCTCTAGCACTTAGATGAGTATTCCAAGATCCTTGACAGAGTTTGGGTCATCAACAAGGTCTTGACTATTCAGCCTACTTCACATTGATAAAATGGTTTTTGAATCAAATATTAAAGTCTGCATTGCAACCTTTTTTCATTTAAAAATATTATAAACTTCAATACAAAATAGAGTACATACTACAAAAAAGATGTTTTATGCAGATTCTAAGTTGGCATCACATGGAAAGTTTATTGTAACTTTTTTCGTCTTCAAAATTTTGGACTCTTATCTAGAAGTGACCTAGTCATTGATCACATAAGACTTATCCCAATGAATTGCTTGTGTGTAGGTGTGCATGTTTCAAAATTATAAAAGTTTTACTAGAAATTTATTAGCTTGTATAATATTAATTTTTCTGAATTTTTGGAACAACAAATGCAAAACTTGAAATCTACTTCCAAGCTTCTACAGATTAGGTAGAAAAAATCCTGACTGAAATCCTAAATAGTTTCAACTACTCAAAATTAACAGACATGAGTCAAATATAATTTAGCATGTTAGCTAGCCATGTTCCCAGTATTATCCTTGAAGAAGTTATTGAAGTTCTTCAAAAATTTGTTTTCTAACAACAGCTTTTCTTGAAACTCCTAAAAGGAGTTTCTATAACTACCATTTAAGTTGCAGAGATGGATATTTTCTGAAAAATTTGTTTTAGATTCTTTGATAAAAAGTCAGGCAATGTTTTTGTCAGTTTTTATATGGAATAAGAAAAATATTTATTTATGATATACCTCCTTAAGCGGATGGACAAATTTCAGAGATATTGATTGTCATTATTCTTATTCTTAATGCTGGTGTTCAATAAACTAACAACAAAGTAACAGAAGCCAACCTGTATTTTTTAAAATCAAATTGTCTAGCATTTTTATCCAAAGCAAAATTTAAAATTGTTCTCATTTTCCAAGGGAGTGAAATAAACAGAATGGTGAATTTCGAGCCTATGTATCTTTTAAAATCCTAGTAATATTCAATGCAGTTTTAACTCTGCTTAAAAAGACTGTTTGAATGCTATAGTAAAGAGATGTCATTGTAGTGTAAATAAAAATATGTCATAAACAGATTGAAAACAAAGTAAATTCTCTGGTTCTCTATTCTCTATATCGTGGCTATACCCCTTGATGTAAGACCTATTGTAAGCCTCAAATTATGGCCAAAGGGTAAATAACACAGCTTATGACATGCAGTTGCTTATCATCATATTATTGGAGGAATGTTCATTATTGTGTCCTACTTTGTTGTTTTCTACAGCTTTCTCAATGGAGACAGAATGCAAGGAAACAAGGCCCTTTAGTTTAATTCAACAAGATCTGTGGACTTACACAAGTGCCAAGAAGTACTCAAGGTTGATCTTAGAGAATGTGATGGAACATAGATAAAAAAGCAGTTTCCTTGGTAACCCTCATATAATCAGAGATTTATGTGCATAATTTCAGAGGGGATGATAATCCTCTGGAGATTGCCATTATTTGAGTGCGCTGACATTCAATTAGTAGTTTAAAAGGACATCATGTCAACTGGGTATATGTTTATATCTTCACCATAAGCTGCTACTTTTCCTCTAGATTGCGGTAGCCAAACTTTATTTCCCATTGGTCACTATATAAATACCTGGGTATGAAAACTGAAGAGCTTTTGGGAACTGGATGTGAAGGGACATTGGATATTAATTGAATCAGACATAACTATTACAGGTAAATATCCCCAAGCTACATAATGGACAACCCATTGCTTTTAGTGTACATAGTGTACAAGGAAATCCCTTTCCATACTAACAATTCCCAATGCAATAGATCTTTAGTCAATTCTGGCCATTATTTATCCGTTTTGCTAATAATAGCAATTGGAACTAAATGCTGATGGTTCTATAATGAAAAGTTATGATATTAATTCCCCATTTTTCTATCTGCACTAAAGAACAGAATCTAAAACATCTTGACTCATGAAGCAGCTATTATAGCTTTTTCTTTAAAAAGTAGTGTAGGAATGTATTCTATTTACCATTCATCACATCTGAAAATGCATTATGCAATATTCCCCATATCTCTCTCTACCCCATCTCATTATGTTTATTTGTTTAATTAATTCATACAGCTGTCTACCTCAACAAGTGACTCTAGTCAGCAAATGATGTTAAAAATAAAACTATAAATTGGAAATCCTTGGTTTTGGCTGCAAAATATGCTAAAATAAATATGAATGTAAGAGAAAGCAGAACAAATGAAATCTAAGACATACAATATGCCAAATATCATAGCAATAGCACTTGTGTAATCTCCACAGTGCTTTACGGCATTTCTGAGCAGTTTACAATGTCAGCACATTGTCCCCAACAATCTAGGTCCTCATTTTAGTGACCTCGGAAGGATGGAAGGATGAGTCAATCTTGAGCCGCATCAGAATCAATCTCCAGACTTTGGGCAGAGTTAGCCTGCAATACTGCATTCTAATTCTTACACCACTAGATTAATCTTTTTTGCAGGATCCAATCTGGGTTGATCACCAGGACCAGAAATTTAGTCAAGCTTTTGGATTAATGTTGGAGCCCATCCTCAGAAAACTCAAAATCTAACACATTCCACTAGTCCCAAATTGGATCCTGCAACATTATATTAATCTGTACTGCATATAAAACATTACTTTTTTCCATTCTTATTGTTTCTTTCAGAATTACTATGATATTGCCCTTTTCCAAAATAAGATATTTTATTAGGATGTCTGTCTTCTCAAATGCCAGCTGATTAAAATTTTCAATTATGTAATGAGTCAACTTTCAACTAATTAGCTAATTAATGATATTCATGAATAAAACACAGTGAAACCTCAAACATAAGCGCATATATATATGTTTTCTGAGGTTTTCGCGGGTATTTGTATGTGGATCTTTGGTTCTTTGGGTTTTCTCCCGCGTACAATTGGAAGTTTCTAGGCGACGTTTCGATGAAGTCTCATTCATCATCTTCAGGCTTGTGTCTTCGGCCTTGTGCTTCTCGGAGTAATGTGAGCTTGAAGCTGCTTCTTCCTTTTAACTGCTAGTGGGGGTGTGACTTGATTGGGTGGGGGCTTGGCTGTGTTCTGATTGGGTGGGGGTGTGTTCTCATTGGTTGGGGGTTTGGCTGTGTTCTGATTGGTTAGGGGGTTGGCTGTGTTCTGATTGGGTGGGGGTGTGTTCTGTTCCAGTGGGGGTTTGGTTGTACTCAGGTTAGTCTTATATATATAGACTAACTCAGGTTAGTCATATATATATATATATATATATATATATATATATATATATATATATATATATATATATATATATATTCTTATATATATATATTCTTATATATATATATTCTTATATATATATATTCTTATATATATATATTCTTAGCTTCTTGCTCATTTAAATGTGTTATTTAGGCATTCAATATCACTCCATTTTGAATTCTGATCAATGTACACATGAACATGTTAATTAAGTCAGTTCATTAATGCATCTAAACTTCCTATATGCTAATCAGGTTGTTTCCACATTTGCATTTCTTTCATACATCATTATGTGCCACTTCGAAAAAAAGAAAAAAGGACATTCATTGGCTATTTCATATAATTACTAGATTTGATCACTGTATTTGATCACTGGTCCAGATGTATGTCTTTAATCATTTGTAGCATTTTATACTCTTATTTCTTCTGCCAGAATGTGTACAGCATATGAGAACACCAATAAAAATCACAATAAAGCAACTACTAACTGCTATTGTGCTTAAAACTCAACATAAAAGCATATGTAAACAATAGTAAAGGCAGTTTTAGAAATTAGGAACATATGTGGGTAAGTCCCACCTTTTGGCATTGCTCTGAAGGGAACGCTCATATGAAGATATGTATACCATGTCATATATTACCTCAAATTACATCCAAATATCATCCCATTGATTCCTGTCCGATGCAGAGCTCAGTCTGATTTCAACCCATTGGAATGAGAACATCCACATTCCTTCCTGATATATACAGGCTGCATTTTTTCTGTTAAGTCTAAGAATTGGCTGCAACAGTGCTTGTGTATATAGACTAACCAATTGGCTTAACTACCCCTCAATTCCAGAACCTTACTGCAAGTTTCCAATGTCACATGGATTCAGTCACTATTATCTGAGATTGACCGTTGTTGGAAATGACATAATGGAATTCACTACAAGCAGAATCACCATCAGAAAGAGATGGGATTGATTAGCTTAATCTTTCTTTTCCAAACACTATTGTTTGATTGAGCAATATCCTTTTGAGAATTAGTTGATATATTCTTTCACACTTGGCCACTTGGTCTAACTCCTCATGACATCCCTACCAATTAAAGTTTCACATTGTTGGGGTTTTTTCCTGTTTTCAAATAAAGCACTGGATTGCTGATATTCACCATGAGGCCCAGGTGTGATAAAAAGAAATAAAGATGATTCTTGAGAATGATATCCTACTGAAGTTTCACTTCATTTTAAAATTTCTTTAAACTAAACAATAACAAAATCCTACTAGCAAATGGGAACAATTGCCTTTGAAATTGTTTTTGCATAAAACAAGATGTGAACAAGTACCTCAGTACTTATTGTTAATTGGTTCCAGGAGATGTGATGAGTACCAAAAAAACCCCAGTATCAAACAAATTTTTGGTACTGCACAATGAAAACCATAAACCAAACAAAATGAGAATGGATGCTTTTGACACAATTTAAGTTACCACATCTTAAGCAAGAAGAGGACAAAATGGATAACTTCTTGGGGGACTAACAAAAGCATTATGGGTCAAAATAAAATATTATTTTCCTACAAACGCAGGCTATATAGCAACTTATAATTCTTTTCTGTGTTTATGAAGTATTTGATCGCACAGATTTACAGATGGATGCAAATAGCATTTCCAGGAGGAGAAGGATAAAATCTGTGGGCGTTTTTTTTTTTTTTTTTGCTCCTGTATTGTTTAGATCCATATGTGAGTTCTATTCATGGGCCTTGGAGAGAAGAAGAATGCATGAACAGCTGTACAGAGTTAGAATGACAATGCATCTATCTAGACCAGTTTTTATTATTAGTTCCAGCCACTCTGACATTAAGACATCCCTCTCAATGCAAACATGTAACCAAGCCCTTGTTGTTTTTAAATGGATATTCCACAACAACATGCATTTCCTTCTCATATTCTTTCGATCCCCGTGTCTTGAGTGCAATTTTTTTGTCTCAAGCTAGCACTTTCACTTTCTACTTATTGCAGTGAGCTCCTCCTTCCCATTAAACATAGGGACAACTGCAGAACAGCTTTTTTTCCCCCTCTAGTTGTTAATGGTTGCACAAATTGTGGATAACAATCCTGAAAAAACCATTCCCAAGGAGAGGCAATAACAAACTCATTGGAGCAATTCAGTCTTATGTATGAGTTTAGAAACAATTATTCCTCCTCTCCTATCTGCCCATCTCCTCTTTCAATTCCTATTTTTATAATTCCCAATAGTTCAGATTCAGAAGGACAGAATTAGTGCATTCCTCCATGACGCAAGAGGCCCATCATGTGGAAATTTTATGAACCCAGAAACATGTTCTTCTCAGTAAACAAAAACAAATGTGGGTGGGGGAGAACCTCTTCCTCTGAAGAGGACTCTGGAATACATATGGCTTTTACCATCTGGCCCACATCCTTAAACATAATAGACATGATAAATCTTCCCAAGTGGAATCTCTTTTATGAATGCTAATACATAAAAACACACATGCGAGAGGTTCCAAGAGGCAGCCCTTAAGCCGTAGAAAATGCTTTGCATCATTTTTTTACTGGCACCCAGAATTGGATTGTATTATTGGATGAAATGATAAAAATTGCTTTCAAGTGCACAAATTTAGATCTCTGTCACTTTGGAATCAATGAAAAGAAAAAGGAATAGATGAAGGTTGAATAGGTAACATATTGAAGCTAAGGAAACTGAAGGAAAGAGGAAGCGAAAGAGAAATGGATATAACAATGTAGTAAAGATGAACTTCCATCATAGGTAATAATGAGGAAAGCGTGCATACTCAATGTGAATGATGAAAAACCAAGGTCTTTTTGTGAAATTAATAATTTTTCAATCTTGATTAATAAAAAATTGAAAGAGGTTAGATATCCAATTCATAATTCCCAAACAATCAAAATTCTCTGAATTAAATTTACCTGCCCTCAAGGAACAGTAAAGAATTTCTAGTTAAAATAATTAATCTGGTTTCAGGGTTATTCCATTTACTGTCTATACCCAAAATTTGTATATAACATTGTGTTACATATACACAAATGTGTATATAACATTGACTGAATTATTCCTCCTTTTTCTATTATATATCTAATTACTTCCCATTCACTCTATTAATTTGCATGAATGCATCCTAATTCAGATGCTTGATGAATCTGCTCCACAAAGAAATTTGGCAATATTTTATGACATTTATATTAGCCCTGAATTTAGAAAAAAAAGAAATTATCAGTATCTATAAATTTCATATGTTAATGCAGGACCATACTTTCTCAATTAGGATGAATGAAGTTATAACTGAGAATGTTTGCAAGGCAAACAATCTTTCACTTTTACCTGTGACAATACCATAAAACTATCTGATTCAATTGGTACAGACTCCAGGATATTAAGAAGGTTACATGAGATGAATACCAAGTCTAATGACAGATGCATCGAAGTGCAAATCTGAGCTCAGTGACTTTTGGCAAGCAGGCTGAAGAATTCTGGCACCGATCAACATGTCTATAACATTTTGCAAGCATAAATATATCTCTTAAATTGTTTTTCCATGCTTCTTGCCTGGATGCACTCACACAAAAACATGTCTGTGTATGGAATAGAATGTGTACTTGTGTGCATATGTTATGCATGTTCATGTGTGTATGTGTACTATAAGGGTGTATAATTAAAATTGCATGTGTCAATGCTTTGGGATCTTTCTGTCTATTCAAAAGTGAGTCAAGATAAATGGTACCCTGCCATAAGGAAAATGAACAACTTAGAAATTTAAATAATAGATGATTGTTTTCAAAGTTCTATGCTGGCTTATTTTTATTCATTTTCACTACAGCCCTATGTGAAAAAATCACTGTCTGATGATTCCATTGAAGAAAAACTGAAGATGTGCACTTTTATAAATTAAGAGGCACAGAACTTTATGGCATAGGATAAACTTGGAACAATAACTCATGTCCTGATCAACATGCAGATAGAGTACAGCAATGCTCTTTACATGGGACTACTTTTTAATCCTTCCCGGAGTTTGCAAATGTTTCAGAATGGGGCAGCTTGTGCTTCACTAACATTGAGAATAGACATTGGGAATATACATCCATATACATCTGTACATCCATAGATTGTGCCCCCCGCACTGCTTACTGGGTCATTTCCAAACACAATTTAAAGTGCTAGTGTTAACATAAAAAATGTCTTAATGGCTTGGTACTTGGAGCTATCTTTTCCAACCAGATTTGGCCAAGTGTGGGCTGCTGAGGGTTTGTAGGGGTTCGGGAGAGCCCCTAGCTAAGATTCTGTGAAGTTCAGAGAACCTCCAAATCCCACTCCTGGTTGGCCTCTCCCTGCTCACCCCACCCCTCCCAGGAGTCCCCATGCGGTCCATTCTGGATGCAGGTAAGCGCAGGGAGGGCAAAAACACAGGCCTCCCAGAAGTTCCAGAAGCCGTTTCCGGCCTCCACAGAGTCTCTGGAGCCTGTGGAGGCTGTTTTCACCCTCCCAGAGGCTCGAGGAAAGCCTCCGGAGCCCAGGGAAGGCAAAATCACCCCTCCCCCCACACCATGGTGCCCACCCAGCAACTGGGCAGAGAACCCTTTGCTAAAAAATTTTGAAGCCCACCCCTGGATTTGGCCTATCCTGTTAAAACCATGTCAGGCAGGTCTCCTTGCACCTATTTCCCGAGTGTCAAAGGAGACAAAGCTAGAAGGCATGACTTTTCCATAGCAGAGCCAACATCGTGGAATGATCTTCTCACAGAAATCAGACTGCTCCCCTCCCTGATAGCTTTTAGTACATGCTCAAAAATGGAGCTTTCTCCAAGGCTTTTCAGCGACCTCACTTGCGCCTCCTGTTATTCATTTTTCCCTCCTGCTTCTTGTTTTGCATTGCGATGCAGACTGTACAGTTTTAATTGCATTGCTATTCTTTTTATTGTGCTATTGTAACTGCAAGTGTCACAAGACTGCAGTCAGAAAACAATCCAATAAATAAATAAGTAAAACTGTCAGAAACACTCCACTATTCTACTATAATCTGATTATTATGGAAAAGCCCTAACTGCCTTTTGTTGTTGCTGTTCCAGGCAACCAAATTAGAACTAAAGGATGGAAATTGCAAGGAGGCAATTTTTAGCTAAAGTTCAAGTGAACCTTGTTAAGGCAGGCTTTTCAATTTGGAAGAAACTGTCCTTAGAGACATTAGCTCTCCTTTGGTGGATATATATTAATTAGAAGTTCTTAAGAATGCTGCCACTACATTCAGTACGATACAATTCTGGGATTGAAAAAGAATATAACTATATATTTTCAAGTTCATTTCTAATTCTATAATCCCATTGTTCCAAGCTAGTCTATGCCAGTGGTGGGATTCAAATTTTTTTACTACTGGTTCTGTAAGTGTGGCTTGATGGGCGTGGCAGGGGAAGGATACTGTAAAATCTCCAATCAGAGGTGGTGTTTGCTGGTTTTCCAAACTACTCAAAAATTCCGCTACTGGTTCTCTTCAGAACCAGCTGAATACCACCTCGGGTCTATGCCTGCAATCCTATGTGCATCTACTTGGCAAATTAGAACTAGTAAACTGAGTAAAGCATCTCCGAACTTCATCTGATACTCTCCTACTGTTAACCTTAAAAAAAGTCTTAATGGCTTGACACCTGGAGCCATCTTTTCCAACCAGATTTGGCATGTCCTGTTAAACCATGTCAGGCAAGTCTCCTCGCACATATTTCCCAACACAAATATGCCACTTGCTTGTACTCCTGTGGAGTTAACTGAGTTGGATGGATGATTTCCTTCTGAAATATCAATCTAGTAACAAATTAAGAACACAAATGAATATTTCAAAACAATTTACCCCATTTCTAAAATACAATTTTGGCAGCTTTTTCAACTTTAAATAAGGAGAGAAAGAGCCATGTGCGTTATTATTGTGGGTCATTGCACAGTCAGTCAGATGTTTAGACTGTATTGAACATGTTTATCCATCTATCAAGGATCTGGGATAGGCAGGTGCCTTATTAGATTTTTATTCTATCTATTTATCTATCTATCTATCTATCTATCTATCTATCTATCTATCTATCTATCTATCTATCCATCCATCCACCCACCTGTCTATCTGACTGTCATCTATCTATCTATGCATCCATCCACCTATCTATCTATCCATCTATCTATCCATCCATCCATCCATCCATCCACCCAGGGATGGGTTTCTACTGGTTCTGTCCACCTCTGTAGAACCGGTAGCTCTGAAGAGCAGCAGAGATAGAACCGGTTCTATGTCTGCTGATGTTTTTGCTCACCCACCCACCTGGGCTCTTACCTGACCTTTATTTCCTGATTTTTCAACTTCAGCTGCTGAACGAGGCACAGCTGAAGTTTAAAAAAGCAGGAAAAGGCTGCTTCTCTGCACGCAGAGCTGTTACAAAGGCTGCTTCTCTGCACGCAGCGTGCTGATGACGATTTACAGGCGCGCATGTTCCCAGCATGCAGGGAAGCAAATCATCAATCACCGACCCTCATAAATCCCGAACCGGTAATTAACCCTGTCGTATCCCACCCCTGCACCTGCCTATCTATCTGTCTGTCTATCATATATCATATCTATCTATCTATCATCTAACTACATCTATCTATCCACCTGTATTTGTGTTTTCAACTCAGGATGACAAATATACTTAATACTCCTGCCTTATATTTTTCCTATAATAACTTCCTAAAGTGAGTTAGGCCAAAACAGAATGATTCCATCTGCTTTCAGACCTAAAGGACATCTAAAGGTATCTGCTGCTTTCTGGGCCAGCACTTTAATCACTGCAGCAAACTGTATGTATGTTAATATGTATTTCTTTCATTTCTTTCTTTTTATTTACTTTTAGAAATGAAATATTTTCTAACAATTAGAAAATGTATTTAACCACCTATGAAGAAAAAAGAGCCATGTCTTCAATTAAGAATCTAATGTTCCTTGCACATAGATAAAATGTCTGGCAGTATTTTGGATACAATTGATGAGATTCAATTTAGGATTGTGGTCTCCTCTTCTCCAGCAAATTAGGATTGTGACATTAACATTGCCTACAATGTCTTACAGCAGCCCCAGAAGAAATTTTATCACAGTAAATCCTTACTGCCGAAGATGGTACACTTGAAGCCAATCCACAGGTAACACTATCACAACTGTCCTATTTTGCTGACATTGTGGATAAGTGACCATCTCACCCACTTCTGCAGCATCTTTGTGGGGGATGCTGCACAATTTATCCTTATTTAATCAGTGCAAAATGAACAGGATTTTGCAGGATGTTGGATCTTGTTTCAGGTACCCTCTGTGTAGAAGGCGAGTAGAATTGGCTGGCCAGAAGAGCTCACCATCTATTTTATATGATGCTAATTAACTTGAACTTAAAGGTGGCAAAGAAGCCTGGCTAAGAAAGAAGATTGATTATAAGGAAATCGGTTTTGCAGCTTAGCACTTTGTTTGTGTCACTGCTTTCTATTCTTTGCTTGATAGCAAGGCATTGATTTAAGAGCCAGAGAGCAGCTCTGCCTCTGACCAATTGCTCTTCTCCAGTGCTCCCTTGAAAAGTATTCCCCAGCTGGGTCTGCAAGGGGTCATTCATTCTAAGAATGGTACAAATTTTTAAGTGTAACTCTTGTGGCTCAGATGAGAATAAATGGGCTTGCTGTTTAGATTTCTTGCTAGTATTAGTCCATAAATGTTGACTCTTTAGCTCCAAGATTGCCCTAGTGATCCTAGAACAGCCCCCTCTTTGTTAGCGCTAACCTGAATCAATTAGCCCCAGTTATCCCGTGGGAAACAGAAAGACAATAAAGAGAAAGAGACAATAGAGAGAAGCTTTCAGCCAGTCCAAATTACACTTAGCACCATCTTGTGGCTGCAATAAATAAATGTCTCCACAGCATTATTTTATACACTGGAACACCGCAGTCTTTCAAAGAATTACTATTGTTGCTGCTGCTGCTAATGTTCCTGCTGCTGCTACTACTACTACTACAACTTCTTACATTTTTATTGTTGTTGCTGTAATTTTCTACCTAGCCTTGAGAAACTGAATAATTTATATAAAGAAGTTTTTGTTAGACAGTGATGTAGTGACAAGGTTATGTACTCACTAGTGAGTTCTACCATCTTCTAGCATTATCTAAATATTGTTATGTTGCCTCAGTGATAGATGAATGAAGCTATTAAAATATATCCCTAGCACATAAGAAATATCCAGACATGGCTACATTGCTCTGGAGATCCTTTTTCTGATGCATAATGTCCAGAGACTTGGTGTGCTAAGCAACAAAATTTTAAAAACAACCAACTGTTCCATAACAACTGAAAGATTAGGGTTGTGTTTTCACAGTATCCATAAAAAGATAATCTCCTTTTGCTGGTCAAATTACCTCATCCATCCAGCCCTCCATCCATACATCCCAATCTGATGTGGAATACTGATAGTTCCTCAAGATCAAGTGACAGTGTATTGTTTCCTTCTGATTCTTCTTTCTGTAATATATTTCCCGAAGATTAGATAGCAATGAATACCCCAATAGATTAACCATCATAAATATGTGTCTCAAAAATAGACTGGACAGACATTTGACCAGGATAATATAAGGTATACTGCCTTAAGCAGGGGGTAGGACCAGAAGGCCTCCAGGGTTTCTTCCAATCCTATGATTCTACATTCTATGTTCTATTTTATTTGAATAGAGAGAAGGTATGTGAATGAAATAAATCAATGTGGGATACTCACTATAGCTGCATTTAATTATATTCATTTTATTTTTATCTTTACTTTGCTGTTTCTGAGAGGGGCACTTTGAGATCACTACTCAGTGAAAACTTCCAAAAGTTAGAAAACATAGAAACTTGATACTCCTGCCCTGGATAATCTTGAGAAGTTGAAGAAAAGGAAGATTTAATACTTGGGAAGAGTTTGATACTATGTGCATAATGGAGAAAATACCAGGCTTCTCCATGAGCTTCATTGGTCGGACCTCTCCTTAGAGGTGGGGTAAAGGAGTCCCTGCAAATTTTACTCCACTAGTTGCTGCAAACTCTAAAGGGTGTTTCAAATCTCTGTTTCAAGGCCATTGAACCAGCATTGCCTGAACACATTTCCATCCACATGACATCATGGAACGCTGTTACTTTCCCATCAAACTGGTACCTAATTATCTATCACATTTGCATGCTTTCAAGTTGCTAGGTTGGTAGGAGCTGGGGCAAGGAAGGGAGGTTATCCCATTGCATGGAGCTTGGGTCTCAAACCTTGGTTGCTGGCTTTCGAGCCAACAAGTCCAGTATCTTAATGACTGAGTCACCACCTTTTAGAGGTGGGGAGAAGAGCTATATTCTCAGACCCAAGTTAAACAATTATAGTGGAGCTTATAAAGAGTTATCTAAATGCCTAGCCATTCTTAAAATATATCCCTTTCCTCAGTTCTTAAATCTAAGGTATGATATGAGCTTATTAGAAGGTAATGTTGAACACATGGTCACTCTGAACAGGCAACGGCAGACATTTTGACTTATCTTGAACACAAGTTATACAAGATGATACTATGTTCCTATTACCAATGATCTCACATAGAGAGTTACGGAAATGGATGCAGATATAGACATGGACATGCTCCAATATAATTTAATTGCCTTGGGTACTTCTGATGTCTACATACAATTTGTGTTTCCTGAGAAAGAAAGACCTTAACCAACCCCACTTTTCAGCAAGAAAGAGCAAAAGAGCAAAGATTAACAAGATGCCTTTCTCCTACCAGAGAGAGTTCCATCCTCCTGCTAATCCTTTGCCATTTGCCTAACAATAGATGGTCAGTCATATAACCACTTATTGCCAATTGATCCTTTACTGTTACAACCCAGTTATCATAATCCTATACATGAATAATCAATATAGAAGAAAGGATTTGTCATAATATCCTTGATAGCCATGGTGCTGAAAGATCCAGGTCTGCAACTGGAGGCTAAATTACCTTCCCTTTATTTGGCCCCTACTGACTCATACTTTAGATTTTTAATCATTCAGTTTGTGTAACCACCATAACTTTATGGTGAGAAACTAGAAAACAGGGGTGAACGTAAGTGCTTTGGGGGATACAGGAAGGATGCTCCTGAGTGGCTTCATGAAATCAAAGGTGGTTAACCATATGTGCTCAGATGGAGATTTGAAACTTCTGACTAAGAGCTCTCAAACGTTGAAACAAGTTTCTACAACAGCTTGGTTTTGATTCTTCTGTCTAGACATGGCCAATGCTTTCACCTCATTCTCTGAACTGTGGCTACTGGCAAGAAACATTGGTTTAGCTTGAATTGGATAGGACTGGAACTATTCAAACCTTTATTGTCAGTGTACAACATGTGTACAATGAGATTGGCTGAGCCTCCCTTAGTGCACACCCCCAATCCAATGCACCGAAAGCTCTGCTGACTGATTTCATTGGGGGGCCCTCCATCAATTTTTATAGCCAGGACATTATAAGAGTTTTGGGGGCAAGACAAGCAGTTCGTTCAGCAATCAAATGCTTGGATTTACAATTACAAGTCACCCAAAAGCTTCTGGGTCTGCCAACTTTGTCTTTTCTGAGAATATGACAACTGTAAGATTTGCTGGGGGGATGTTGCTTTGGAAAAGTCAAAGCTACAAGGAAACTTGTTCAGCCTTAAAATCTGGAACGCATTGAACTTCTTCCTGTAACATGCACATTTGGGATAGGGGAACTATTTGCTTGTGTATACTTCTCAAGCAAGACACTAAATTTGTCAGATAAATTATGTCTCACTTACCAGCTCTCCAAAAATTCCTGTTGAATTGTCTACAGCATAGGTTACACCCATAACTCTATGCAGGAAAAGACCTCTGAGACCTATTGTACTATCCTAGATAGATTTTTTTTTTAATCCCACAAGGTTTGCTCACATTTCTTTATGTTTCAGTTTATTCTAATGCTCTTTTTCCTAGATTTCACACTTGTTATGTAGAGTTGGCATTTTCCATTTCATATGAACAAATTACATTCCTTCCTACACATACTGTACAGTATGAAAGTTCATTGAAAGATAGATAGGGGAAAACAACAACTCTCAAAACCATAAAAATGAATAGAAACAGATAAAAGCAGGCAAACATTGTTGGTTTATTATTTTGGCTAAAACAAAATACAGAGCAAAATTGGCATATAGGTTGTCTTGACAATAGAGTGTTTCTTATTTTTGATGAATAAATGGTCACAACATGCAAGAGGCTGTCCTTCTCTGATACACTGTTCAAAGTAGCAAATGCCATACTATAATTTAAAATTTTAGATTTCAGCCTATCTACTCAAGGTTTCATTTTGGGTATGGGAGGGCAGGTGTCAAAGCTTTAAAAGAGATGGGCATTTGTTCAGCCACAAAAAAATTAAATGCAAAATATTGAGAAGAAATATTTTAGCTCTATATCAGACTAAAAGATTAGATATAAAAGGCTCAAGTGTGGATAATAAATATAGAGACGAAGAAATGTCAAGCTATAAAGGCTGCACTTATTCAACAATGGAGATTTAAAAGAGAAAATTGAAAGTTTAACTCTACATCAAGCTGAAAGAGTATTTTTTAAAAAATGGATGGAATAGTAATAAATGTATTTAAGTGGGAAGATATATGGAGAGTGTACTCAGGCCTGTCTTACTTATAAATGGGATGGGGAAGTCGTGGCTCTCCATGTGTTAAACTACTGCCCCCAGCAGTACTTCTCCTCCTTCACTGCTTTGCAGTTGTACTTCAGTAATATCTGGAGAGCTACAGTTGCCATTTCTGATTTAAATATCTTCTAGTTCTTGTTAAAGAATGAAAGACAAAAGGAATCTTGGAAAAATCTTGTGCAATACTTTTGCACTTAACTGAGCCAAAATAAAAGTTAATATGCTTTGTGAGTGCCATAATTCAGTTAATTATCCCAAGCAGCTAAATCAGATGGAGTAATTTTTTACTCCTAAACAACTCCAGGTTGTCAGAGACTAAATTTTCCACAACCATCCATGTTGTTTAATATCATAACCCAGAATTGGCCTATTTTTTTTTCTACCTAGTCTGCCAAAGGAAGAGGAGACCCTAAATTTATGAAGCAGTTTAAACAAAAACTATTTTGAAAAAGAATGATGAGCAAATGCTGTCTGCAGACACCAAGCAAGCTACCAGGCTGCTTGCAGACGTATATCCCACAGACAATAGCAATGAGGGGAAAAAAACACATAAGTCTCACATACTTGAAAACAGTCATTCACAATTCTACAGGCTGCCTATGTAAACAAAGAAACCCTGGCACCAGGTTCATCTAGAAAAGATCATCCATCAGATGTCAGTCATAGCCACCCTTTATTGTAAGGCACATACCAGCTGCATATAGACAAAACAGCCTGCCTATCATAAATTTCCACCGAGTTAAATTGAAATCTGTATTATTCTTAACTAAGCTGGACTGGTATCAGTCTCATTTCATTGTTCAGGCAGGCACAATTCTTCAGCTCGTGGCTACAACCCTGGGACTATAGATAGGATGCAAATGACTTCCCGGATCCCCCAAAACACCTGACCTTGGTCCCTTCACTATTCTAGACAGCAACTAGGAAAGGTGGCAAGTTATTCATTCTATGGACGTCTCCTTGGTTGTTACTTTTCTCCCTCATTAAAAAAAGGTGTGTGTTCTCTTGGATCATTTGCAGGTTGGAGGGGACTGATTTGTTGCTTGTTGTTGGAGGACAACAGCAAGGGTGGGAACCTTCTCAGATGATCTTCTGCCCTTTGTGACCATTTTAGGAAAGAGATGAGGGTACAGAGGAGAGGGGTGAAACTGACAGGAATAGAACAGGGATAGGTGCTGGAAAGGTATGTAGTCTTCCTGAATGGAAGTCATAATCTTGTGGATTGTTAGCACAGAGCACAGTGCAGCACAACAGTATGCTACGGTTAACAAGCACCTGCATCTAGAGATATCTGACAGTTAGAAAATAAAATACCTGCAAATTCAGCATCCTTCCAGGAGTTACACAGAGGTCCTTTAACTTTCATCCTGGACAGAGCAGGAGCAGAGAGAGATTCCAGAGGCATGAGAATGTGAAGTTACTAGTAAGAGTTTCCTCTCTGCTTCTCCCTTTTCTGAATTATACCTAGACTAAAAATTAGGCTTCTAAGTCTCAATCTAATCTCAATGCCTTTGCTGTCAGTATTACAAGAGATTGCTTGTTCAAGCGCCACCAGCTCCATGCATTTTCTCTTCATTTTTCTCTTTTCCCTTCCATGTCTATTATTGTCTGCTTGACCACTGATGAAGGGCTTGTGATATCACATAGCACTAATACTATTCTGATGCAGGGTAATAGATTCAGGAAGTGGATAAGAATAGTAACCTCTGAAATGAAGATTTTATGGGGTGCCAAAACTACCAATAAGTAAAGCTGAGTGAGTTTGCCCACTCACCTGCAGAGTGTCTATACAATCTTTGTGTCTCAATCCTGGAAAAAGCCTGTCCCCTTGAATTATACTCCAAACTGCTGATGAAAAAAAAATGTTTATCACATAGTCAGCCAGATGCTTAGACTAGATATGGCATTTTATCTGCCCATCAAGTCCTTTCCAAGGACCTGGGATTGGGAGACGTGGATATCTGATGGTGTTAAAGGTATCATATCAGGATATAAGATGTTCCAAGTTGCCTTTTGCAATTGACTGGTGGTGATTTCTCGAAGCCAATGGTGTTCAACTAGTCCTCCTGTTGTTTTGGGATTGCACCAAGGCACCTATTACTATTGGTATTTCTTTGGATTTCTTTTGCCATAGTCATTCAATTTCTATTTGCATATCTTTACGTTTTGTCTTCTCTAGTTCTTTCTCTTCTATTCTGCTTTCTCCAGGTATTGCCATATGCCAGATTTTTTTGGTCTTTCTTATTGACAACTGTTGAGTCTGGGGCATTATTTGGCAGGAGCCTGTCTGTTTGAGTTTTAAAACCCCAGAGCACTTACCAGGCCTTGTTTGCAGACAAAATATATATTTTACAGATCTTCCCATCACAATTGTTACTACTTTGTCATGTGTGGTTATAGTCTGTCTGTATGGTCTTCTTGCACAGCTAACCACTGTTTTGTCATTTTCTTTACAGAGGCAGCACTTGCTGTCTTCTCATTTATCATTACTATTATGACATAACAATATCATTATTATTATAAAAATTTCCCTTCCCATACACACAATAATGGGAAATCACTGCTACTTCGGTTAACTTCTGTTGGCCTTCATATACATTAAAAAGGCAAGGATGTCATAATGTATCATAATGTACCTTGTGCCAAGGATGTCATAATGTGTCAGCGTAGTATATGTGCAGATCAAAGCAGTGTGTCCTTTTTTAATTGATAGATGAACATTTCATCAATGTATTTATTTTCGAATTGCCATTCAATATTTTTTGGTATGGAATCCAGTATGCCACTTACCACTGACCACCACGACTGGTTTATGCCATTATCTTTTAACTTTGATTTTCAGATCTTGATAATTTGTGATCTTTTCCAATTCTTTGCCTTCTATTCAACTGTCCCATAGTATTGCCAGATCAATTATCCATACTGTCTTTCTTTCAATCACAGTTAAATCTGGTGAGTTGTGTAAAGACTTTATCAACATGTTAGAAATGTGATTTTTTTCCTAGTCATTTTCAACTATTTTTTTCATATCTGTTCCCATCAATTTTTCATTAGTAGTACATAATAATTTTTACAGATTTTCCAATGAAATTGTTGTTGTTATAGTAATATATTACTATTATTTATCAAATCTGAACTCTGGGCAGCTTACCTAATGATTATAACAATTATAAGACACAACAAAATTAAGCCATAAAGCCCAGATTAAAAAATAACCATTAAAACCAGTCATGAGAGCCTTCTCTCCCAACACATGGTAATTAGTTTTTACCTTTTTATATAATGTACTGTCTTTTGTTACAGTCATAGTTTTCATACGAATTGGGCTGAATGAATATACCAATAATTTTCCAAAGTTTGGAGATTTCATTTTTTTTTCAATGAAGGGGAGTGACTTAAAATTATGGACTGACTGTAAAGAATTTAGCTCCAATGTACTGCAGTAGACAGGAAATATTTCCTTAAGCTTCAACTTCTCTTATATTTTTCTTCAGCTCTTCTGCTTCCAAGACCATATACTGCAGTTCTCAGAAATCTTGGAATAGGTTTGCATTGAAATTCAGGCAAGAGAGAGATTCTTATTTTCAGAAGAAACCTTTCTAGTCTGTTGTGGGGAAAGAATAATCTGGGATCATTTGAAAGTGTAGTGTAGGTTTTTCTGGACTTCAGTTCACTAGATGCATGAAGTGTTAGTTGAGTTACAACTATGAATACACATAGAAGCAGGAGGGTGGGAAAGTGTAAATAATGAGGTCAGAGGGAAATCAAAAGCATAAAGCACAAATACTTATTAAAATTAGTCATTTACAAAACAACTATTGGATGATAACATATACAATCATTCTTGGATGTTGGTGGTAGTTAAAGAAAGACAGCATCTGTTTGGGGTTTTTTCTAAAGTCCTTTTTCAGCTAGGTGAGTTAAAATTGGATGACATGAGCAACATAATTCAACTATTCTGCATTATAACTGGCCACTGAAAAGTTTTTGCTTCAGAAATACTGCAAACTTCTTAAAGACATGGTAGGCATCAGAGGTGGTATTCAGCAGGTTCTGTCCAGTTCTGGAGAACCTGTAGCGGAAATTTTGAGTAGTTCAGAGAACCGGCAAATACCACCTCTGACTGGAGATTTTACAATATCCTTCCCCTGCCACACCCACCAAGCAATGCCCACAGAACTGGTAGTAAAAAAAATTGAATTCCATCACTGGTAGGCATTATCTCTAAGAGTTATCTTTATCCCAAATAACTGAAAATACCCCAACTGTAGTTTCAAAAGAATTGCTTCTTTAAATGTCAACATCAACTTTTTGGAAACTATTTTGTGTATACCAATTTAGCTTTTCTCAGACAAATATGCTCCAGATGTATTGAGTTATAACTTCTACCATCTTAATCCAAGAATAGATTTGGAGCAACCTGCTATTAGATACAATCAATTTTTTTTCACATTTATCTCAAAGAACTTCAGACATAATGCTTGTTTCTAATAACTGCTATTTCCGTTTTTGCTTTCCTATGATCATCACTATTCTAGTGAACATTTGCTGTTTCTACAACTCACCACGTTTTTAAACTGGTTTTTTCCTTTTTCTAAACAAATGTAAACTTGATTTCTGGAAAGAATAGTTTTCTTTTCTTTCTCTTTTAAATATAAACATGGATTCTAATACTTGAACATTTTCACAAATATGTGCAGAATTTGCCCTTTTCATAGGTTTAGAATTAAAGACATTGATTTGCTCCTTCTAGTTAACTAATTAGGAGTGTTTCAATTGATTTTCATGAAAGTAGTAATTGGACTCTAATCCAAATACATTGCAATTGCAGGTAGCAAAGAAGGGAGGATTTTCAAGGATTTAAAAGTATCTGGATTTGTGTGTGTGTGTGTGTGTGTGTGTGTGTGTGTGTGTGCGTGCGTGTGTGTGCGCGCGCGTGATATTATGTACTTCTCAGGGTAAAATCTAGTCAGGTATTAAACATTTCCAGTGTGAATCCAACACCTCCACTTATGAACATAGCCTGCTTAAAAGGCTACCATCCCTGTCTTGAGATATAAGCTACATGTTTTATGATGATTGTTATTTTAAGATGTATATATGGACCATTTTGCAGGAAAAGTAACAAAGCTATTCACAACGCATTGCAATTACAATGAAAAAGAAATGACCTTGGCTCATTTTTAAATTCTATTGTTGTTGTTATTGTTATAATGTTGGAAAACAAGGCTCTCTTGTTTTCTTTCCTTAGCAAATCAAAAAGGAAAAAAAGTCAGGCTTGATATCCAGGAAGCTGAATATACAGTATGGAAGCTTCGACTCAACCCTTCCAAGACTGAGTGGCTGTGGTTTCCGGCGGCCCGATATAGTCAGCTGACTCCATCACTGGCTATTGGGGATGAGATCCTGACCCCCACAGAAAGGGCTCGCAATCTTGGTGTCTTCCTGGATGTACGGCTGTCTTTGGAAGATCATATCACAGCCGTCTCCAGGGAGGCCTTTTATCAGGCTCGCCTGATACGCCAGATGCAGCCCTTTCTTGATTGGGACACCCTGGTCACCTCCCGCCTGGACTACTGTAACGCCCTCTACATGGGGCTTCTGCGGGGAGTACCCGGAGGCTCCAACTGGTGCAAAATGTGGCCGCATGGGTGGTTATGGGGGCGTTGAGATACTCCCATGTGACGTCTCTCCTGCGTGAGCTGCATTGGTTGCCGGTAGCCTTCTGGGTTCGCTTTAAAGTATTGGTTTTGGCCTTTAAAGCGCTCCATGGCATCGGACCAGGATATTTACAAAACCACATTCTGCCAGTAATCTCCCACCGACCGGTGCGCTCCCACAGAGAGGGTCTCCTTCGGGTCCCGACGGCATCTATGTGCCGCCTGGTGACCCCAAGGAATAGGGCCTTCTCTGTGGGGGCTCCCACCCTTTGGAATGGGCTCCCCCCGGGGCTACGGATAACCACTGTCCTGAGGGAGTTCAGACGTGATCTGAAAACCTGGCTCTTTGAGCAGGCCGGCCTGGGCTGACTTCACATGGGATTTTAAATGAGGGGTTTTAGAACTGATTTTGGATGGAGTATGGTAATTTTAGCTCATTCTTAATCGGGGGTTTTAACTTTTTTAATGGCAGCCTCATAATTTAATCTCTTTTAATCTTGTAATCTGTAATTTATAATATATTTTAGTTGGCTGTTCACCGCTCTGAGTCCTTCGGGAGAAGGGCGGTATACAAAACTATTTAATAAATAAATAAATAATAAATAAGCCTTCAAAAACCCATCTACACAAAACTGAGGTATAGAGGTGGTGCAAAATATTTATTTATTTAG
Source organism: Bungarus multicinctus (assembly GCA_023653725.1). NCBI lineage: Eukaryota > Metazoa > Chordata > Lepidosauria > Squamata > Elapidae > Bungarus > Bungarus multicinctus. The sequence continues at coordinate 63,434,416 of CM042836.1, read as the reverse complement.
GAGATTTATATTGCCACCTATTCGCACATGGTGACTCAAGGCAACTTACAAAAATATAAAAACATCATATAAAAACCAATAAAACTAATAAAAGAATCCTATAATAAAATAATGTAATAATATAATAAAATAACCCCCCACCTCGGCAACAACACATCATATGAGTCATTTAATGGGCACTGATATTAATCATAAAGAAAATAGAGATTTGAGCTCCAGAACACTTTCTTCTGGGAGAGTGAAAATACTAACGCCATTATATTTTCAGATCTAAAATATACCGAACAATTTCTAAGGAAATAACATAAAAAGTTATATTCTTCTTTACAGGCTTCCTCCATGATATAAATCATTTTGGTTGCAATCCTTGCCTGAGATTAATATCAGAAGATCTTATTTCTGAACAATTATGTATAGGTTTGAACGTTCCAGCACAATCAGAAGCAAATCTCCCTGAATTTAATGGAGTTCACTCAGAGAGTCAAATGGATATCAGATTGCAGGCTGAATATTATTCCTGGGAAACAGAGAAACTGTCTCAAACTTATTTATATATTAATTTAGTATCTTTCTAAACCAACATATTTCTCAACTACTCATGGCAGCATAGAGTTACCTAATACTCCAGATATCTCATTCAGTGCCTGGTGTTCCCTATTAGCACGGCTGAAGATATATGCTGGAAACTGGACCACTGGAAAGTGTGTACAACAGACAAATCCATATTTCAGCTATGTCTCCCACAGAGCAAAATTAATTTTACATAAACCTTTTGAGTCTAAGGAAAAGTAGAACCGCATCTCAACGATCATAGCAGAGGAATCCATAGGATCCCATGCTTGTCAAAATGATTAAAGCATATTATATGCTTGCAAATTCTGTTCTTTCCATACATTGCAACACATGGGCGAAAGAGGCAGATCTTGAACTATGTTGGCACATAGTTCTGGTCGTTTTCCCCTATGCCCACACACCTCTGTATCACAGATTTCCCATTCTAATGTAGAATCTAAGGCCCATGCCATGATGCTCCACATCACTCTGCTCCTTTTACCAGGGAATAATGCAAGACCACACTGGGAAATTTAGGACATTACAATGACCCATAAAAGATAAGTTAAACTAGAAATTATGAAAAAGGTAGCAAAACCTTGTTGCTATTTTGACATATATCTTTGTGTTTACAGGAGCTATAGCACTTAGCATTTAGACTTATATACCACTTCATAGTGCTTTAAGCCCTCTCTAAGCAATTTACAGAGTCAGCATATTGGCCCCAGCAATCTGAGTCCTCATTTTACTGAACTTTGAAGGATGGAAGGCTGAGTCAATCTTGTGCTGGTCAGGATCGAACTCCAGACTGTGGGCAGAATTAGCCTGCAATACTGCATTCTAACCACTGCACCAACAAGGCTCCTAAATAATGTCAGTAATATCTACTTTGGCCCTGAGCTTTTCTTACAATTCTTCCAAATAGGAAACATTAACACATCTTTTGAGTTTGGTATTATCATAGATTAATGACACTTGGATTTGTATCTATCTTCCTGCTTCTCAAACATGACCTTAGAGGCTTTTCTTATATTCTTATTCCTAAATTTTTATTGCTAAATATCAACAAACATCCAGGATCTTTTCTTCCTTTTTCCTGCTTATAACCCTCAATTTACCAAAGCATCTTTTTACTGTCCAGCTACTATTTATTTTATCACAGGAGACCAAATACCTGTGGCTATCCATTTTTCATTCCTATACATCCATCAACATATATGAGGCCATGTGTGCAGCATACATCACAAGAAAAAGAAATCTGTCCTGACCAGCACAGAAGAGACTGGGAGCCTTTTCAATTATAGAGTAAGCAAGAGACAGTATTGGGTTTTGGTACCTCATTGCCTAGGACTATGGTGATTTCAGACCCTTAGCAAAAGAAAATGAAGTCTGAAAACAAGACTAGAACCAATGGCTGAAAATGGTAGAAAAAATACTTTGAACTAAAACTTAAGGAAACAGAAATAAAACAAAAGTCTTATCTTTTATAGAAGCAAGCATATTACAGGTCTCTTTTTGGGATGCTAGAACTATTTTTTGCCTTTCTTGTTCTTTACTGAGCTGATAGTTTGACCAGGATCCAATTTATATCTTCTTGTTTGCCCATCCCCAAAGAAAAGCTATGAATAAGCCATAATACTAACCCATAGATATGTTTCCAATGGGCAGAAATATTTTCATTTCAGAAAACCCCCCAAAGTTTTTCATCTAATAAATAAGAGTTCTAATTTCTTCTGTAAAAGGCTGTAGCCAAGCAATGGACAATAAGAGTAGCTGATAATGATACGTTGCTTCTTCTGTCCCTCCTCCTCCATCAACAATCTGACAAACGTTTTATCATGATTTCATTGAGATTGGAAGAACAAAATGTTATTGCCAACAAATAGAGTGATTCTTGGAAAGATGAGAGAAAGGGATTTCACATTGGGTTTATTATTAACTTGGGGAGTAACTGGTCCCCAAGATTATACTTTTTTTCTAAAAGTAAAATAGACATACTAGGCAACCTGAATCAAACCTCAAATATGATTTATTCTTGGTGCTGAAATTTTCTCACACTATTTTTTTCTCTTAGAGAGCTTATTCAAACAGAAGGAAAAGTGCTGTTGGAAGCAAAAAAAATTGGAAGAGATCATTTAGATGTAGACGACACTGATGAGCTAAGTTGGAAATGGAATTATACATAATCTGAATAAATATACTCATATTTAAAATGAGATTGCAATCAAAGTGTGAGACTTATAAGAACTACTAATAAATGCTTTACATAAGAAAGAAGAGAAATATATACATAGTCATTATTTCAGTCACATTCTAATCCTCTTTCAAACCTAATTATACAAACCGTATTCTTTAGGTTACAAATACAAATTATTCCCTCCCCAGTGAGCAAACTAAATTTATAGGCTTTTTAAAAGAATGCATTATATACCCAAGCACTTTCTGAACGCCATATGCATTTGTACTTAGTAAGCATATGGTGGAGAAGATAAGATGAGCTAAAAGGTATTCTTTTTTCAAAATCCAGTATTGACTAGATTGCAACAAGAAAAAAAAAACATTATGGAACCAAAGCAAATTTAGCATCCAGATCATGAACCAGAGAGTAAACTAAGAAAGATTCATGGTATGAAATGGGTGGGAGAACCAAACACTTTTGCAATAGGGAAAGAAGAAAACAATGTCCCCCAAAAGAGATACTTACATCATTCATTGGATCTTTTTTGACCAGGAACCACCAGCCTGCAAGGTCAGCTCTGTATTATGGGAACAGTAGGCGTGCACACACCTGGTGGAGTTCATCTCAGAAAATGTTTCACACATGCTTTCTACATTCCTTATGCTATTCCTACTTGAATGCATTCCGTAATCTGCTAGAATTTCACCCCCAAGAGAAAATGTTTTGAAAGGTCTTAGTTGATTAACATAGTACTCATTTAAGGCATTGTTTGCCTTGTCTTTATTAGCTGTTTGTGAAGGTCAAAGAATGGATCAAAGGGAACTGAAAGGGAAGGCTGTAGATTCCTTACAGAATTGTCAGAGATGGGAAGTGAAGATGTCTTATCTGTTCAAAGCATATCTTCTGTTTTCCCCTTCTATTTTAACTTGCTGCAATACCAATGAGAGGGTGATCGGTGATCATGCAAGGAAAAAGTAACAATTCCAAATTAGACAATAATCCACCCCACAGACAAAGCTTTGGCCCCTAGAGCTTTTTCTGCTCTAGAGATTCTTTCACTCCCTATGACAGAGGAAGGGGGGGGGGGAACCTTGTAAGGGCAGGATTTGTTCAATGCCACAATATCCATGGGGACAAGGTGTCAAAACAGGCAAGACAGCAGATGCTACATTATGTCCAGGTTGAACCTTTCCTCCAAGGCATGGGTCTTGGATTATGATGCTATATCTGCCAACTTGCCTGTTTTGACCCTTCCCCATTGCTGATCCAGTGTTATTCCACTATTACTCCCAGAAGCTATGTTAAAATGTAATACATCAGCATACAAATATTGCAAGCACTGCAAAAGCATATTTAAAGATATATTTATTTATATAGATTGATAGATGATGATGATGATGATCAAGATAAACAGACAGACAGAGATGATAGCATAAGTCTATATTATATGTGGAAAAAAGAATGACCCAATGGATTGTGGATTGTCTAATAATTTTTAAAAGTGGGAAGGGGATCAGATAACAGATTGCTGAAAAGCCTGCCAGAACTTCCCTCTTCTCTCACTTCTACCAAACAAAACCAAGGTGGGCATCTCTTGAATTTTTCACCCCTCTCCTTTTCTAGGGTTAAGCTGATGTTTACTTAACAGTTTCTGCATTTCTTCTTCAACATTACCTCCATACTCTGCCATTATATTATACAGTAAATATTTTAAACAGGTTACTTAGCAATGAGGGAAAAAATGTGAATCTACACTGAAGTATATAAGCTGGCATCTACAGTTCAGATTTTTAAGCGATCTCCTAATATAGAATTCCAGTGATAAAAAGATTTTTCAAAAATGAAGAGAGGCAGGTTCTACAGACTATTTTATGATTGACAAGAATGAGTATCCTTCCAAGGTTGTAATAACTTTCTTTTTCTGTCAGTCATAAAACAATACAGCATTATTTTAGAGCAAAATAATTTTTGTCCCCCAGGGAGACACTGTACTGTAGCTCAAACCCGGAGCATATAAAGCCATGTTGCATTTTGAGCACATGTCCCAAAAATTCTGCATCTGATCATCACTTCAAAAAAAGACACATAAGCACCCAGAGATACAACACATTATTTGTTGGATTAAATACATTTTCAATCTGCAGAAATATTGCTAGAGTAGCCAATTGCGTCTGTGCATTTCAGTTCCTTGTTTCATGTTTTCTGATGCCCTTGAACATCTCATTTAATATATTCTAACATTTTATGAATAATTGTTAGGACTATTGTATGAATTATTATTATTATAAGACCATTTTATTAAATTCTATAGTATGAAGGGAATTTCCAACATGTAAAGCTGCTGTCCTATGTCAAAAGGGTGTGAAGAAGGCTCTTTTCAAATAATAGTAATAGTAATAATAATAACAACAATAATAATAATAATAATAATAAAGATCCCTTACTGGGATGTGCTTGCATAATCCGCCGATACATCACGCAGCCCTAAACACTTGGGAAGTGTTTGACTAGTGATTTGTGATACAAAACCCAGCATAGTTATCTCATTTGCTGTGTATACTGTCATTTTTGTGTATAATATAATAATAATACAAAGACCTAGGCAAGCACTTGAAAACAATTGGCACTGACAAAATCACCATTGGTCAGCTGCAGAAGGCCATCTTACTGGGATCTGCTCGCATAATCCTCCGATACGAGTCCTAAATGCTAGGGAAGTGTGTGATTTGTGATACGAAACCCAGCATATTCATCTCGTTTGCTGTGTACACTGTTGGTTTTTGTGTATAATAATATAAAAATAATAAAAAAATCAAAGTCTACATTCTGACCAGGCTTTCCAGAAACTGAATTATCTACTATTTTTCAAGTTTGGGATCTCACAATATATCAATTAAGCAAGGACCAAGGAATCAATACAGGAGAAGAAAGAATTCAATTCATTGTAACATAGTTGGACTCTTAGCAACTTCTAACTTGTAATGGCTATCAGAAACACTAATTTTGAAATGGCCATGAGGTTAAGTCTCTGGTAGGCAAAATTTGACATTCTTTAGCTAAGAAAAAAAAAGATATGCATCATATTAGAAACTTAAATTTAAGCAAGAACATTTTATCCTAGTTTAAATGTCTATTCTATTCTAAATGTCTAGTCCAAATGAAAAAATGGGAGGGGAAGAAAATAGCTCACTAAAACAATGCATAACATTTCTGAAAATCTAAGAATAGATAGAAGAATATCATGGCAGAATATTCATATTTTAAATATGAACTTTAATACTTACTATAAGAGTAATGCATTGATTAGGGCAGTGCAAAACTTTTTTGCTCTATTGGCAATCCTAGAAATGTTTTCATGCTTGACCACAAGCTCAAACAAAGTAGGAAAATTCTCAGAAGACACTCATAGCCTTTGAGAGACAGAATGCTTTAATATTTGGAGCAGCAGGTTCAGAGGAGCCCTTTACAAAGAACCCTTTTGACATACTATCAATCAAGGCCCTTTGCTATTTCTAATGACATATTGGAATTTGAGATAATCATCTGAAATGTATTTCTAGGTATTTCTAACCAGTGGTGGGATTCAAAAAAAATTTACTACTGGTTGGATTAAAAAAAAATTACTACTGGTTCTGTGCGTGTGGCTTGGTGGGTGTGGCAAGGGAAGGTTACTGCAAATCCCATTCCCTCCCCACCCCACTAACCTGCTTTCCAGCTCCTTTCCCTTGTGTAGGGCAACCAAAGAAGACTCAGCTGATCAGCTGGGACTCGGGAGGCAGCAGTTGGGGTTGGGGCCAGTCAGAGATGATATTTGCTGGTTCTCCGAACTACTCAAAATTTCCGCCACCGATTCTCCAGAACTGGTCAGAACCTGCTGAATACCACCTCTGTTTCTAACTCAGGTTAAAGGGCTGTCTCTGAACACAACAGAAATGCTACTCAAAGGCATCAATGTATATTTAGATCAATTAAATGCCTATAAAACTCATCTTATGAAACAAAATACATATACAGACACCTATACACAGCCTTTTTATTTAGAAAACAACGGTTGTAATAATCAGGCCTGACAAACCCAGATTGCCAGGACATTCACCAGCAGGTCCCTAGTTAGAAAGGGATCATTCCTTTCAACCTTTTTCATTAATAAACCAGTGAGAATGTCCATACTAGCTTTATAGTATATGACCAGGCTGATAATTTATGGAGAAAAACACAGTCCTTGTGACTATACTTTAGATGTTTAAGTGTCTCATCTAGTTTTTCACTTGGAATACAATCCTATTTCCCTCCCCCTCCGTATTGCTGTTGTTATTAATCATTTAAATTATATTCCTTTCACAATACCTCTATTTTATCTGGACTAACCCCCAGTTGTTCAGCCTATCCATCCCAGAATTACTTTCAAGTACTCCAATGTTTCTATTACCTGCCTGGAAACAATAGAGTAGGAAGAGCTGAATATTATCCATGTAAATAATGACACTTCATGCCCCATTTCCTGATAATTTCCTGCAGAGATTTCTATTGTATACAGAAGATATTAAAGAGCATGTAGGCCAGCCTAGAATCATCTGGCACACCCAGAGATCTTGCCAGACACCTGCAATTACTTTTTCAATGCCAGGCAAAGATCTGTTTCTACAGCTAAGCCTTTTAACATCTTGAAGCTTTTTAACCCTGGGCCTCTAATTTTTTACTGTATGTTAAACTGAAGCCTGTTCTCATTTTACTGTCTGACAGTCTTTGGTTCTTTTATTTTTCTCAAGGATAAAGGAATTTGCCTTGCCTTAGATTCTTCCCTGCCTTTTGCTGATGTTTGTTGCTGCTGTGGTTGTGGTTGTTACTTATATTATGTTGCATACACGGTGCATTCCTTTAGGTATGGAAAGGACATAGTGAGTTTTCATTCTGGTAAACTGACAATCAAAACTAGATGAGAATGTCAATAGCATAGGGGCCAGACCTTGGTGTCATTAATTTTATTATTAGTGTTCTCTATTGCTGTAGTTGAAGAGGTGTTATGAAGGTTAAAAAAAATCCAAGAGAAGCTAAATCAGGAGGGAATGTCTGGAAACCACCTACACATGGAACATAGTTCCTGCCAGATTGATTCCGGACTGTTGAGATGCTTAGAGAAACAGCATACCAAAAGTGAATACGACAGAATTATTATGGCCAATCAGATTCCAAATTCCTCTGTTGGACATTAGAAATTGTTAATGTTAAATGAACAGTACAAAGTATCTTTGCTCCAGACTACCACAATATATACTTAGGATGTGTTCCGATAACATTTATTGCTATACTGTACCCAGGGATTATTATGCTGACCCAACACTATAAATAATAATTGAGAATTTCACTTAGTAAATAACAATACTATGGATATAAAATTAGAATCCTCATGTCTGCAATTATCTTTAAAGGCAGTGACATTTCTATTCAATCCAGAGAAAGTCTTCACAAAAATGAGTGTTAGCCTGCTGTCCTTTCAGAGCTGTTAGTGGAAATTCTTTGTACTTGCCTAGGTAGTGGGTTGAACCAACCTCCTTACTCTAGAACCATCTAAATATTAACTTTTTTACAAGGAATCATGATTTTCCTGAGCTCATTTCTTCCACAGATACTGTTAGAATAATAAATAAATAAATTATTCAATGTATCTGCAAAATATTTTGAATTTAGACTGTTTCATTGTCCTGGCACTGTTCTCATTATACAAAAGTGAGACTTCTGGAAAGTTGGAACAGCATAGAATAATTTTGGTTAGACTAATATTTCCTAATCTGTGTTCTGGAATCTAACTACAGCAGCTGACACAGATGCCAGAATTAAAATATTCTTTTAAAAAATAAAGTAACCAAAATATTGGGATATTGCCGAATCTCTTAAGTTTTGGAATTCTTGTCTAGAATTTCACAAATTTCAGGTGGGAACATCAATTCTACATGCATTTAAATATTTCATTTTTAAATGAATTTATATTTGTCCTGCAAATGTCATTTTAGAGGTTCACTTATGTTATGGTATCTACAGGATTGCTAATTCCTTATTTTGTGGTGGTTTTCCAAAGTTTTATGAAAGTGAGGACTGCATAAAAAAGAATGGGATGTGCTGGCATATATTCTAGTTGCATGATTGTAGCACTATCACTGCATGATCAGATAATAAGCTTTTCATGTTTTCCTCATGTAAAGGGTGGGGGATGGGGGGAGGGAGGGGGGAGGCAGGAAGATGCATTTACTGCATTAAGAGAAATATTAAATTCTTCCCTCCTGCACAACAGTCCTTCTGAAGCTGAAATCTATATTGAAAAGCAGTAAGAATTATTCCCTCATTTCAGAAGAGAAGAAATATCTGCCACATTCAATTCCACTGGCAATTGTTAAACCCCCAATTCAATAAGCCTTATAATTTCTACTGTAGATATCCTTTGCCTTCCAAACGTCATAGAACTTCAAACTCCAGATTTCTCACCTATAATGTTAACATATCTGGAAGACAAGTTATAGAAATCTCCTCTATTTTCTATAACAACCTATTTTAAAATCATTTGACTGCAAAACTGCAAATAAAATTAGAAGGCTCTAGTTAATTTGTTTTTAACTTTTGTATAGTGTACTGGGGTTTGTGATTGGCTGTGCACCGCCCTGAGTCCTTCGGGAGAAGGGCGGTATATAAATATTACAAATAAATAAAATAACTGATGGACTTCACCAAAATGTGTAATAGATGGATATTAAAGAGGACAAATTTATAAAAAGATGTATTACAAGACAAAGCTTAATAAAAGTATGGGAACTTAGTAGAAAAACGATAAGTCCAGAAATATAACTACCATATGAAATGGGCATGTTTAAAAAAAATCCTCAAAAATACTGGAAAGAAATACACAATTCAGAAAAAATTGAAACCAATTTTGAATTAAAAGCACTTTTCTAATTAGAAAAAATTCCAAGACATATCCACAAAATTGATCACTAGATATACTGTATGTTCAGTATAACAAGCTCAACTTTTGAAAAGCAATTGTTATTAATATTGTATCAGACCCAGAACTTAAATTTGAAGAATATGCAGCATTGGAAAAATTGCAGCATGTATTGATAAGACCAAATTCAAGCAAGAACGACTTCCATATATAACTGGAATATTATATTTATTTTATTGTATTGTGTTGCGTTGCGTTGCATTTCATTGCATTACCTTATGTTACATGATGTTATGTTATTATAATTATAATATATGAAAACATTTAATAATCATAAATTTTATATATCAGTTGAATAATGATGATAAAGTTAGAAACTAAATATTTACCAATAAAGTTTTAATAGTTTTTTGTCTTTCTATATCTTTGTCTCTCCTTATAGGTGATCTATCTTTAAATTATAAAATGGAATTCTACTGGAAAAATACTGGAATTTAGCCCAAGATTCAAAATAATTTTAAAATCTCATTATGTATTTTGTTTTTTATCTGCACGTTTGCAACTTCCTTGTCCACTTACTGATATTTTACCTTTCTATCAGTTTTTTCTGTCTTCCTTTTTTCACTTATTTTTTCTATTTTTTTCAAGTGATTAATTCAAAACATGAAATTGGAATGGGGCTTAACATATTTTCAGTTTATGTTTATCATTTGTCAGCATAGTGTTCAAGCAGGGCATGTGGCTCTCTGAGTTAGCTCTCCTGAGGATTCTTGGGATGTATTTCTGGACAGGTAAGATCACGGGTTCTCCTCCAAGTTAGACTATCTACTTTTAATACAAAAACTAAACATGAAATGAATACCATCTAACCAGGACACTACCAATACCATTAACAAATTCCATCTTGAATCCAACAGTAGCTTTCTTGGTTAAGATAATAATTGTTAACTAGGTTGTGCAAATTGTCCCTTCCATCATTATTTATTCCAAGGCCAATGGGATGAAAGATCAGTTACCATCAGTTTTAAAGTATGAACCTATTACAAATGAAAATCACATTGGGTTCTGGGTTAACAGGGTAAATGATTCCCCCACCCCCAGCACAGAAATTAGCTTTGTGTCATAAAATAAAAACTTGATGTTAAATCTTTCAAAACCAGTGCTTTGTTTAAAGTAACAGAAATGAAATCAGAACATTCCCCAAAATTGCACTTTCATCATCAACAAATTAAAATGTGGCAATATTTATTTTTCTGTAAACCGTCAGCATATATATAAAAATCTTCATCTTGGCTCTTAGAACTACGGGCAATTTAATTTGTTCAAATAGAAATATAATGGAGAAATGTAGATAAGTGTACCATAAGTTCAAGGAACATTCACTTCCTTTAGTACTCCAAAAAATTTTATTACATTTTTGGAAATAAAATTTTCCATTTTGCCAGCCTTTGCTCAGACATATTCTACTTACAGAGGTGGTTCTCAGTGAAATACACGATAGCCAAAATAATTCCATGGGATGGGAAGGAAATGTATATGAGGTATGGATTTCCATGACTTCTTATTTAAAAATCTATATAAATTAGCACAAAAATATTCAGTATATTTGACTCCCAGAAATTTAAGAGAATTAAAGAGAGGTTTGACATGAAATAAATAATGTTTTTCTGTTTCTGGAAGTTAAGTTTTCATTGGAATTGTTTCATATTCACTTAGAGCAGCTATCATCAGCAATACACACACGTTTTTCACATTTTCAAATGCCCATTAAAACAAATGGTGTGCATTTTAGATCATAATATTATGACCAATACTTCTGGAACAAACAAACAAAATCCTGTTCAGTGAAATAAAAATTTAATACATGGAAACATCATCATCATCATCATTGCAAAACACAACTTTTTATAAAGAAATGAGATATATTTTCATAGGTAGGAAATGATTTCTTTGAATTTTTTCAAGTGCTAATGTACTATAATTCTTATCATCTTAATTTTAACCATAGTGGCTGTGATCCATAGGATTTAAAGTCCAACAGCATTTAAAGGATCATAGATCGCCAATCCAGATCAGGGTTAAAGCACAATTTACATTGGGAAAACAAATCTACATATAGTCTCCCTAACACGAAGTCTATTGTCTGCCATTCCTCAGCATTGATGATAAGGAAAGATCTTCCAATTTCTTCTAAGATAATGAATTATGCATAAGACATTCTGAATATGGCTCTGTCTTCAAAGGAAGGGAAACTGAAAAGGAAACTCTGCTGGTTTTCCATTGGAGAGCTGCTTGCTACCTTACAAGGTAGTGAACATACCTCCTCCTATTTTCTCCACCACAACAACCTTGTGAAATGAGTTGGGCTGAGAGGGAAGAACTGGCCCAAAATCACCCAGCTGGTTTTCAGGCCTAAGGCAGGACTAAACTCACAAACTCCTGTTTTCTAGCCTAGTGTCTTCACCTGTTCTAGATAGTAAAGGAAATACATTGAGATTAGTTAGTTGAGAAATTTGCTATCACTTTTACTATTTGAATTAGGGGGGCGTGCATAAGCGCATCAATGTGCCTACCATCCTGTCATATTGTTTTTTTTTTCTTTTATGTATCCATTTCATGTATCCATAACTATGTTTATACACCTGTTATTTTATAATTGCTTGACTAAATACATACATACATACATACATACATACATACATACATACATACATACATAAAATGAATTGCAAGTTTACAAACAGTGCGCAATTGGGGAGTAGATCAGAATGTAGTTGCCGCTTCCAAGCAAGGGAGGACAGTTTTGACAGATGAAAGATCCCGAGGCAAACCAAATATGAGTATTGAACTCTTCTTCTTTTTAGCCTTCCAATGCTATGTCTTCTCTCTGGGCCCGTGAAATGGACTGGGAGGTTCATTTTGGCAACTGAAAATATTGTATAAAAACATCTGGTGCTGAACAAAGAAAGCAATGCAATCACTTGACATTTATTCTAGTCAATTGCATGCCTAAAGTCGATTTTGCCTTAAATCAGTGGCAGGGTATATGAATATTCTAGAGGGCATCTAAAGAGAGGTTTACTCTTCTTGGTGATGCCATTGCTAAAGAATTCCCACTTGCAGTGGATCAGAAGTATCACTGTCTCATTGACTTTCATCTAAAATGGCACTGAATAATTCATTGTGTGTTCCCTGTCGTAAAATTGTAAGAGTTGCCATAATGTTACATTTTTAATTGCCATTAATATATCTGTCAATCTAATTGGCATTTGGCAAAATGTAAAGTGGTTCAAACATTGCATTTATGTGTCTCTTGTTATGAAACTGATTTCCTGCGGTTCAGGCACTGGTGTTTCTACATGCAATAGGAAAGGTCCTGTGAAATTGCAAGAGTTCCCTTTAGAGCCAAATATTATCCAATCCAGCACTTTACTTGTGTTAAAATCCATATTATCATGCTGTACATTAAATCTTTTCTGATGCAAATAGGATGATCAAAAATATAAATATAATAGTAAATGCTACTGTATTTTTTTTCAAATATTTTGAACAAATATACTGGCTGGTTTTACATGTAGAGAAACCCAATTTTCAGATCTGTAGAAAGGAAATCAATGTACAGGGGAGTTCCCCCACCCCGCCCCCCACATTTATATCATCCATAGTTGTTTCAAGGAAAAACTGTCTTTCTAAGAGGAGATGGATGCTTACTAAATTGACAATTAAAAATCTGAAAGGAGATTTTTCTGGGGGGTGTGGAAGATGTGGGGGGGGGGGGGGAGAAATTCATATCTTTCTGCAGGAGAAATAATTTTTATCTTGAAACCAAGATATACTAGTGGAAATTCAAGTTTTGAAAAGGTAATAACTTTGATGAACAAGTCTTCAAAATCTGTAATGGAACAAAATCTAAGTCACTCAGAAGGACACTTTAATACTAGCATGTAAGTATTTTAATAAGTATCTTGCAAGTATTAATTATAGCCCCACTAAGATGTTTTACATGGATGTTTTGCATATCTTTTCAGTTTAGCTATGGACCAGATAATTATGGCTGGAATTTTTAATCAAATTTTAGATGCTTTGTTAGATTGTAATACTGTTTCAGCTAAATTTAATTTCTATATATAGAAAGTGTCACAAGTTTATATGCCTGAGTTTAATTTGTTGGATCTGAGAATGAGAACGTTTAACATCTTTAACATAATGACAATATACTTTTTTTTCCAGTTTTCAGCTGATGCCCGCTAGATTATTCTGCATCAAATAAATGCAATATAGATCCTACTGGGCTATCCTGTTATATTCTATAATACATCAATTATTTAACATAATACAAAGTTATTATCATTACAAGATAGTATTTAAATACATCATTATTCAAAGATTCATTTTTTATAAACAGACAAAACAAGATTTTGAAGGATTTTTTAAAAATATTCTAGTGAGATGATGATTTGCTCTTCAGTTTTGTCCTCAGTTGCCATTATATGTTTTAATATTGTTTACATTATTTAGTCTGCACTTAATTTTTTAGACACTGTAGCTACCCAAAATCACCATCAAAAAGTGGGTAGTTATATACATCAAATAAATGCAATAGAGAGATCGAAATACATTGCTACATAATGTAGATTCAATAAGCCTGATGATTAAGTCCACTTTACATAATTATTATCTTGACCTTTTTCCGCTAAATAATTTTTTCTTGTAATATTTAGCTTATTTTAATCACTATAACACGTGTGTGTGTGTGTGAGTGAGTGAGATAGATAATTTTCATTTTATAATTACTATTTATCTTTTTTTCCTTGTTGGTGATGTACATTTTTTAAATTTCACCATTAGAAAAAAATAAAAATAGTAAACTCCATCTGGATTCTTTCTGAAGACATATGGTGACTCAAGTAATTGAGAAAGGCACATGAAAGGCACACTTTTCAGCAGCATGCAGGTCATGTTGGCAAAGTCCTTTTGCAAACCATCAATAAATTCCTTCAGGCAGACCAATTTTGCCGTAAACATGGGATACAGACATTTTGTTGGAAATTCAACTTTAGAAACTCTGATATATGACACCCATTATAGATTTGGGTAGAACCTCTGTGTCCTGCTTTCCAAATTATTCACATAATCAGCATACTTAGGAGGTAAAATGTGGGACACTGTTATCATGTTATAAATAGCAGGAAAGCTTCCAGCCCTGCAGACAATACATTTTGTAAGTTTGAAAGTCAAACCCAATTTATTTACTCAGTTTCTGTGGCTCCACTCAACATGCAAATCTGAGAAGCTAAAATCCAGAAATAGCAGTAATTCCCCAAACAAAAACAAAATTATATCATGATGGTCCACGTATCTATACAAATAAAGATCCTGAATTCAGGGTCAAATAGTCTTCTGGTTCTAGGGTCTAAAGGAAAAAACAGATCTTCAGCATCTTTCAGCTGGCTCTATTGAATATGTGGACTGTGAATTGATGCTAGTTTATTCACATAATGGGAAAATCCAAATGATAAATCAAATAAAATTGAAGTACTCTTGATAGCAAGAGGAAAGGATCCACATGGTTAGAATTGGCCAGAGTATGGTTTCTAACCATACCAAATGAATCTAGAGCAGTGATCACCAACCAATGGGCCGTGGCCCACGAGAAAATGTTGGTGGTCCACAGAGAAATGTCACCCCCAAAAGCAATTAATGCAGGCTGCATGGGAACATAAGGCTGCACTGCCCACATGGCCCATGGGAACACAAGGCTTGCGTCGCTTGCATTGCGAACACAAGGGGGGAAGGGGGGAGGGGGGAAACTTGCCCCAATCACCATGCGTGCCTGTTCTGGCCATTGGGCTGCTTCTTTCTTCTGCTGCTTTTGGCTGCATGCAAGGAAAGCAGCAAGTCTTTCTTTCTCTCCCCCAAACTCCGCCAAAAATGAGTCTTTGGAACCCTGCAATGCATTCTGCTCCAAGAGGCTGTGCTGGTGCAACAAGTCTCACAAAGACTCATTTCTGGCGGAGTTAGGGGGAGAGAAAGAAAGACTTGCTGCTTCTGCTGCTTTCCTTGCATGAAGCCAAAAGCCCCCCAACCCCCCTCTCCCTGAGAACGGAGCTGGAGAAGGTATCCTGAAATTCCAAATAAAGAATGATTGATCGGTAGGAAAACGGGGTGGGGAATTTTCCTGCAGACTTTTTTTGGGATTTTCCCTGGGGCCCCGGGCTGCAGGATTTGAAATTATGAGTTTGGTAGTCCCTGATGTCCAAAAGATTGGCGACCCTGATCTAGAGAACAAGTGGCTAAGTTACGACTGAACAGTTTATGGAGTGGCCCATGATGATATAATGTATTAAGGCCTGCAGTTTTATTAGAGTCAACCTGTGACTGAAGAATAACATGAAAGACAAAATGTCAATGTTTACTGTTGTACATCTAGAACTGGCTCACTTTGACAATAAAGTTCTGTAACTTTTAGAGCATTCACATCTCTCCTTTCCACAAATATAGCATTTAGCCACTTCCTTTAATTGGTATATATTCATGCGGAGAA
Source organism: Bungarus multicinctus (assembly GCA_023653725.1). Taxonomy (NCBI): domain Eukaryota; kingdom Metazoa; phylum Chordata; class Lepidosauria; order Squamata; family Elapidae; genus Bungarus; species Bungarus multicinctus. The sequence goes on along the minus strand of CM042836.1, from coordinate 63,418,207 downwards.
TTTTAAAAGGGATTCCTGTGCAATACAGCCAGCCACATGACATAAGCAGAGTTTTTGTGTGCATTAGTGCTGCTTTTCTTTTGCATAAATTATCATCTTTCCAGCTCCCAGGTGCATGGACACAACATCCAAAACTTTTGAAAATGGATGGAAAGTGGGAAGAGAGAATGAAAGAGATTAGTGGTGCCCTTTCCTCCCGCACCATGCAGCAGTTCCTCAAGTTTCCCATCTATATTCACACCAAGTTGTATTAACAGATCCTAATTCTCTGGGGTGCCTGTTAAATATGCATGACGCTGCATTTACATGTGTTACGTGATATGCAAAGTGGAGTCTGATGTCAGACTCCACTCAGTGGTTCAGCCACCGGCAGGAAGATTTGAATCCTGTCAGTGGCTGAAGTACTGAACAGCACCAGCTATAAAAAGCTGGCGCCTACCACACTTGTTTGCTTTTTGATTCCAGCTTTAAAATTTCAAAATTTAAAAGAGTTTCTTCGCATTCCTGAGTTCTGCTCCTTCCTCATCTGCGCCCATTTAACAGTGCACTATGAAAATAATAGATGCAATAATTCTTCAAATGGATTCTGCTTAAACTGGTGAAGATTTGATCATTCTACCCCCACATCCTAAACTAACCACTGTAAATCTTCCTTATCCACCCACTCATCCAAAACTCACGGGACATTTACCTTGTTATAATTTGCTAGATTCCACAATGAGTTGTCACCTATTTGATGGATCATCAAAATAGCTCTAATTTTCTGAGTCCAGGCTGTCCTGTAGCAAAAGAAGAGTTATCCATTCAGGCAATTATAAATTCTGCCAAGATCAGTGTATGGGAAATTCTTTAGGTTTGACTGGGAAAGATAATTCCCATTGAGGGAGGAAGATTTCAGTTGTCCACATTCAGGACTCCCATTATATTTGACTTGCAAAGAGGTAGAAAACTACTTGGGAGAGTTGTCACTGCTGTTGTAATGGCAATTGCTAAAACTACTATATCCTGGGCTGAAGAGGCTCAGGAGTCTTTTTAATCCACAAAATAGTGAGGCTTAGGGTCTTTGCATAAAGCTGGTTATTTCACAGGGTTAACTTATCTGAGTTACCCACTACCTGATTTTGACACTGCATAACGGCAAAGCAATGCAGGAGCAATCTGATCAACAGGCAGATCAATGGATTTTCAGGGAAGTTACAAGTCACAGTCTCTATCTAAGAAAGTTGCTTCTCCTTCTGTAAACAGGGAATAAGAAAAAAACTGTTCTTGCTGTTTAATAATTGTGCCCAGGCAATTGTTCTCTGGAACTTGCCACTCAGACAGGAAATTAAGGACCAGCTTGAATAGATACTTTATTGCAAATACAAATAACCTTAGGGGGGAAAAAAGCAGCTTCTACAAAATGTAAGTGTAAGATAAAAGTAATTTTTAGCAAATATAGATGTTTATAATTGAGTTTATTTTGCCAAAAATGGTGCTTAGAATTCAGCTGCGCTTTTGTGCTAGATGTGATCATTTATCTAAAGTAGTGAGGGCATGGATAAAATGCAATGGAAAATTTAACATGGAAAAATTAAATTCAAATTGAACTTGTATTATTATAACTCTGCACAAATGTAAATACTATAATTACATTATCAGAAGAAAAACAATTTACTACCATTGACAATTCTCTCATGTGATTAAATGCCAAACCCAGAATTAAGCTAATACTTTTGCAGAAAGGTCAAAGTTACAACACCAGGAAATCTGGAAATAAATAAAGATGAAATAAACCAATCAGAAGAAATATAACTATTACTATATTCAATACCAACTTTGATATTTCAGTATTCATCAAATATTGAAATTTTCTATTGAAATTTGTTGCTAAAATACTTGCCATACTTATGCAAAATATGCCTTACCAATTTTTCCTTGGAAAATGAGTGTATACAATCTGCCTCACTCAGAAACATTTGGAAACTGGAATGCAAACATAACATGCTTTTGAGTGTACAGATATATTGCACGAATCAGTATAAACATAGACCTGAAATTTCAACACAACATAAACCTTTCTAAATGCAGCATTATATATTTTAGACATGTATAGGACCAATATGTTCTGATTTTTAAACCTTGTATATACTAAAATATGTTAGCAAATTGTTGACATTTTGAGTACACTGAACTATTAGAAGCTTTGTTTTCTGGGATATTCTTACTTCTAAACATGCCTGTCTGTTAAAAAAAAGCAGGCTTTATATGTTCAGTGTACACAGCTTTCCTTATTGCACCACTAAAAGTTTTCTACTGAATCCTCTGAAAATGTTTTATTGGTAATCATACATAAATAATTTAAGGTTGCTGCCATATAATAACAATATAATTTTAAAAAGTGTTCATCCAATACCTTTTTCTGGATTCTGCGTATGCTAGTTACAATGTGATGGTTTTCAATCCTTCAAGACTTTCTTCAAATGTTTACAAAAACTATAACTTGCACTATCCCCAAATCTGAAAATGGCAGAAAAAAATATATATTTAGGCTTATGATTTGTTTCTATATTTTTAATATGGAAACTACTGAAACGGCTGTAGTATAGCTTCAAGCAAAACTCTGAAAACGTATCAGAGAGGCATTGGGAGAGAATGGCTGAAAAAGGAGAATATAGCAAGAGATTCCCTAGGTGAATGTGCAAAGAAATCTCTTATCAACTGGTGATACATTTCCTATTGTATACTGAGAATTATTCTTAAATATTTCTAAGGAGCAAGATGAAGCCTATTCATAAAATAAATAAAACCAAAATGTGAAAAAACCAAAATATATACAATAGAGAAAAAATGACAGCAAGACCAATCCTATAAAATTTGAAAATGCTATTACATCCTAGGCAGCCTGTAGAGATTCTCAGTCATCCAAGTCATGGTTCTCCCAAAGGTGCTTTTTCAGGAGGCGACTGGACTTTGTTTTTTCTTTTCAAGATGTTTCGCTTCTCATCCAAGAAGCTTCTTCAGCTCTGACAAGATGGTGTCCTTCCTTCCATTCCCCACTATCCTGCTCTTGGACAAGAAGTGAAATGTCTTCAAAAGAAAAAAACAAAGTCAAGTTGCCTCCTGGAAAACACCTTTGGAACATCCTAGGCAGTGAGCTCCATCAGATGAAATTCTAAAGCGAAATGGAATGGTGGCAGATCCTAGAGATGTCCATGTCCCCTTGAGGCTGAAGATTTGACAGGATTCAAAGAAGGTTGGTTCAACAAATAAATTCAGCCCAATCCTTCAGTTAAACTACAGTTATACCTGGCTGACTATGTTTACTTTAGTTAAGAGAAAATTCTTCATCTAAAAGGATTTTGCCTGCTTCACCAGCTTCAGTACAGGTGACATTATGGTTCTACTGAGGCTTCTGGGTCAAATTCTTCAGACCTTAAGAACAATATTCTTATATAAGAAAAGACTTAAAGAGATGTTGGTGAAGAAGAATCCTCTCTTGAGCTAGGGTCCACACTTGTGTGTCAATGCATTATATGTGTGGGTGGGTGGGAAAGGGAGAGGGAGGGAGGAAGGGAGGAAGAGAGAGAGGTGGATTAAGACCAATTCTGAGAACAATTCCTTCACCAACTTTAATACTACAGATTTCTCCAAATCTACATCTTTATTACCAATGATGGGTGGCTGGATTTTGGGGACAAAGTCTTGGGTTTTAAAAATACATTTTGGCTTGAAATTGACTGTTTACTGGAAAAAGAAGACATGAAAACTTGAGTCGTTGTGGTTGAAAGGGACGGTAGAAATCAGCATATAAGTGCTGCTATACTTTTTCTCTCCAAAGTAGAGTATTTTTTTGTGAAAAGCCCAAAGACAAGAGTCTTTTTATCTTACTGACAAGGGATCTAATACACTCCATCAGTGACTGGTGGAGTAAGTTATTCTTCTACTTGTTCAAAGAGTTCATTTATGCAAATGAGTTTGAATATCTGTTGCAGGAACAATGACTCAGTGTAAATGCTAGTCTCTTTCAGTGTTCTTTTCACCAGTGTCACAGCAAGGAAGCTTCTGTTCTCTGCTTTAATCTTGACATTTTCTTCTCTTTTAAAAAAAATCCACAAGCCTCACAAGCAACCTTTGTAGGTAATCTTAATGTTCAAGAGTGATCTGTTAAGAACTTAACGATGCTTCTAGATTCACTTCATTCTAAAGAGATAAGATCAACTTTATATGTCATGTAAAGTAGAATACCACACTTTCCATAGGAGAGGGAATTCACTATGCCAAAGTCAAGTTTTTATAATCATGAGGATAAACTAACAAGATAAACTACTAATACTGTGAAAGGTTAACAGGGAAGATTCTAACTTATATAGAATGTAACTGCATACATCCAAGTATAGATAGGAGAATACAATGTTAATTTTGTACAAAAATATATGGAATATCCTCTGAGCCAATTTCATGGTCTTTTCATGGTCAGAAATCCATTTCTATTCAAGAGTCTATATTCCTGTAGAACTTCAGCCATTACATTTTGCAGATCAAATCTGCCCAAAATGAGGACATCTGTGGCAGAGACCATGGATTTGACTTTAGCTGTTCCTCAATTATGTTATGAATATGATCTGAATGGTAATTCTGGAATTCTGACCTAAGAGCTTTTTGGAGAGAATTTAAAAATGTCTTCTTCTAGAGCCATTGTAACTTCTAAGTATACATGTGGCCTTTATTTGCTTCTTTATAACAGCTATACACAGCCCTATAAAACCGGTATGTATTAATATTAATGCATTCTATAATGTTTTACTTTGTTAAAAACTACCCCGAGCTTTGATGAATGAGAGATTAATGATTAAACTAAACATTCTGTTATTATTTACACAGATTAAACATGATTAATTTGAGATTATTTTATTAAATAGTATGTAGGAATAAATTTGCCTCTTTTTTGGCAGACATGTGACTAGAGAAATTTTTTCTAGGTAGATTTTTCCTTCTTGGGAACATTACATTTTACGATTTTTCTAGATAAGGGATTCTATCAGGGGAAAAACACCTATATAACAATAAGTGAAACACATGTATTTTCTTTATATTTTGTTCTATTAGTTCAAGTAGGGTTATATTCAAAACAAAATCTGACATTAGTATTAGGTATGAAATGGTTAGATATTTGCATTAAATAATATAAGCATGCTCTTCAATGAAAATGCAGTTGAAATAATTGGTATAAACATACACTGCATATTAAATTCAATTGTCACTCTTTTGTCCAAAGCTTATTAAATTATAGGAAGAAATAATTAATTTAAAATGTCAAAGTTAAGATACTTCATACCTGTATAATGTTGGTAAAATGGACTAATGTATCACCTAAGCAGCCTTTCTTGCTATTATGGAATTTTTCCATAAAAAAGAGATTAACTTATTGTATTCCTTAAATTGATTTACCAAATAAAAGTACCCATTAGTCTCGGAAGTCTGCTCTGGTAAATGTAAACTTGTTTCATAGACTAGAGCTGATATCAAGCATTGACATTTTATTATTACTGTAAAGACAAAGCAATTAAGTAATAATGAAGTTAAAATATTTGAATTGTTAGCAGCGATCTCTTAATTTCTGTCCTATTGCTAACCCAGTTAAACAGCTTTTTAAATATAACAGCTAACCAATTGTACCCTATGACTATCATTAAGTGTTGTACGTTATGATTTTTAATTCTTAACGAATGTATCTTTTCTTTATGTATACTGAGAGTATTTACACCAAGACAAATTCCTTGTGTGTCCAATCACACTTGGCCAATAAAAGTATTCTATTCTATTCTATTCTAAACTATGGAATGACGTAATAGGTACTTAATAGATTTTTTTCCATTTAGGTACAGGTACCTAAACTTTACACCCTTCATACACTAATTTATCAGAGATTGTCTAGTAACCTCACTCTGGAACAGAATCACTTTCTGTGGTGAAGTGTCAGGAAACAGTTAAGATTAATCAGTCTCCTGATTTAGCTATCTTACTAGCAAGGACTTCAAGTTCTGGAAAATTTAAGTCTATTGATTGAGCTGAGTCTACTGAAACAGACTCATGGTTACCAATAAGCCCAGAAGTCTTGAACCATTTCTGATCAGCAACCTTAGAATGTACCTAAATTTCCACATCAGGAAATGGGGGTGGAAGCTATCAAATATTTAAATACCACAAAGATTAACCCAGCTGGCTAAGTAAGGCAGACTACAAAATTGCAGTTCAGATCATGCACCAACTCTATTCTCCTATTTTATTTTCAGACACAAAATAGAAACTTGCAAAAAGATTACGAGATATGGCATTTGTTAGAAGATTAACTGAATTATAATAAAATCCTAGAAGTCTAACTCATCATCTACCATCTCCAATTTCCAAACTTGCCTACTGCTGCATAATTGTGATGATTAAATTAGACCATTAGAAAACTAAGCAGCCTTTTTGAGATGGTCTATATTTCAAGTTTTAGAAGGATTCATTAAAAAGTTATAATCTCAAGTAGGCTCATACAGAGTTGCTGAGATGTGCTGTCCATTTAGAGAAGCAATACTAAGTTTCATTTTCCCCCAGAACTTACAAAAATAAAACAAAGCTCAAAAGAAAACTATTATTTATTTAGCAACAATTCCATCCTATATTTTTATTATTAAAAACAATTCCAAAGCAATATTCTTTAAAAATTTTATTGATTAGGTTATACTTACAAAGTGGCTCTTTTCCCTTCTTTATGTTTCCATGAAGAGTTTCCTTGTTTTTTGAAGCTTTTTGAAAACTTAGGCAAATATGCAAATTTGCCAATCATAGAAACCATTCCAAGATGAAACATTCCGGAAAAAAAGCATCAGGGCTGGGCTATAAGTATTGCCAATAAGGAAAAGGTAAAGGTTCCCCTCACATATACGTGCTAGAAATTTCCATCTCTAGGGGGAAGTGCTCATCTCTGTTACAAAGCCAAAGAGCCAGCACGTCAAGAGCCAGACATCTCTGTGGTCATGTGGCGGCATGACTAAATGCCAAAGGCGCATGGAACGCTGTTACCTTCAAAGTGGTTCCCATTTTTCTACTTGCATTTTTACATGCTTTCAAACTACTAGGTTGGCAGAAGATGGGACAAGTAACAGGAGCTCACTCCGTTATGCGGTGCTAGGGATTCTAACCACCAAACTGCCAACATTTCTGATCGACAAGCTTAGCGTCTTAGCCACTGAGCCCCCACGTCCCTTTTTATTGTCAGTACAAACCTCCTATTCAGAAATGTTGCTTGTGATGTGGAGAGTTTAGTGTTCTTTAAACTTCTTTAATAATATATGAAAGATTTAAAAAAAACAATTGGACCATGAAAAACTAGTCAGGAGGAAAATCAACTCGTTTGATCTGTGGCATTGGGGAAGGCTCCTGCGTATTCTTCAGACAGCAAAGTTAACAAAGAAGCAACTACTGGAGCATACAAAACCAGATACAATTCTGGGAGGCAGAATCAGAAAATTCCACGTTACTTATTTCAGCCATGTAATGCAATCAAACTCAGTGGAAAAGGCAATTATGCTTGGAATGGTCAGCAGTAAAAGGAACAAGGCCACCCAAGAACACAAGGGCTAAATATCATCAAAGCTGATATCAGCCAGGGCATAAAACAACTAAGTGAAGTCACACAATATTGGGAAATATATAAAGAGCTGGTTCATAGAATCAATATGAGTTGACTATGATTCAATGAATAGTACCAGCATCATTAATATATATGAACATATAGAGTTAAGGCGATCCACGAGTGAACAAACCTGGTTCAAATTTATTTTTTCTTTTAAAATGATATTTAGCATAGGATTTTGTTCTTTTATTAGAGATTTTGTGCATTTCCACCTCTAAAATATGGAAAAATGTAACTTTTGGTTATTTATTTGAACCAGAAAGCATTTCCTGATAATTATCTCATCCTGTCCTTGTTCTGAAACATTTCAAAACATTTTTATGGATGTATACATGCATGATGATACAATTACAACCAATATCATTTAGTATAACTCTTATAAATATCATTATTATTCTGATGTATCTACTGCTAGTGTATCTACAGCAAAGGAAATAAAACACCAAAAGTTGAGGAATAGAAAAAGACATCAATGAACACCCCAAAAAGGCAATTGGGTGATCTGTGATACTCCAGATGTTACTGGACTTCAATTCTTATTAATGCCTGTCAGCTTGATCCAAGGAATTGGAATGATAGAATTTGTAATTCAATAATATTGGGAAGTCCCCAACCCTGTTCTAAGGCCAATGCTCTTTCCTCAAGTGATTTATGTAAATTGATAGATTAACAGCAGAAATTCACTTCCCAACAAGATTGCTAAAATACTACTGCTACAGAAGCAGCCCCCAACCTTTTGAGTGCCAGGACCGGTTCCACAGAGATTTTTCCACAGACCTGAGGGGGCATGGTATCACATGCTGCCTGAGTCATGCAGATGGGCCTTCGCTTGTTTGCATGGCCCAGTTACTGGCATGCTGTGGACTTGTACAGGTCCATGGACCGGGGATTGGAGATTCCTGTGCTATAGAACACTGATTCCAATGGACTAAATACGGTCATGTATCTTTACAAGGCACAATGTCTCTGTTTTGTCTATAACTTGTAAACCATAATGGTATATACTGGCGAATGTTGCAAACAAGGCATAGAGAGAACAATTCTTCCCTTTCTATCTTGCTCTCTTCGGAACTTGCTACTTTGCTGAAAGCTACTACCAAGGCACTGTTTGGAAATGTTTTTTCTTTTATTAGACACTATTCATTGAATGGTTCATACATATAATTGAATTGGGGCTTTATTGCTCTACAGATATATGTATGCCCATTCTTTCTCACTTAATTATTTCATATGCTTTTGTTCCTTTGGAGGAATGTTCTGTTTTCAATCAAACAAGAACAGTAGCAATTTGACAGATTTACTTATAATTGAGAGAGATTCATATTTTTGCTCTAGTAGAGACTGATAATATGTTTGGGGACTACAATTGTTAAGATAAAAGGTTTCCACACAGTATTTCATGTACTGTTTTTAAAGGGTAGGTTGATATGAATAGAAAGGTAGAAGTGTGATTTTTTGTTTAAATGTTGGCATGTACTTGTGGGCATGCTAATAATGTAAGAAATACCTTGCTATCCATGTAGTAAAACATGTTAGAAGACGTCTGGCATTCAATCTAGAGAACCATACAAGCAGGAAAATTCCCCCACTCTCTCTTGATGGTGTAACACATACTTGGAGGAGAATAATCCCATTCTCGTGTCAAACAGTAGTAACAATCAGTTAAGTATATAATGGCTACTTCTTACTGGAATGTATTATCAAAATTAATATTTGCTATTTTGGAGGATTGTGGTGTGGGCTTTTCATAAGACTACTCACATACTGAATTACTCTATCAGAAATTGTTTATGGACAGCATCACTTGTTTTCTTAGAATCTTCAACATTATTGGTAATGGTATGTTTCTGGATCATTGAGAAGAGCTGAGCATTTAAAGACACAGTGATTCCATTCCTTCAATCATGTTCTGTGCAGAAGTTGATCTTAGCAATACACCTATGATGTTGCCCCAGATTTTATCTAGACCTTCATATGCAATAAATAATAAATAGGGAGTTCACCCAGAACTCTTGAGATGTTTTATCCAAATGTAATTTCAGCCTAGTTTATCAAACTTAGGAAAATATGAAAGATTCGACTGCTATACATTCAATTTCAAATCTACAGCCACATATTTTTCATCTTTTCCTAGAGAAATGAATAAAATAATCAAGATTTCCACATTACCCTTTTGAATTAGTTAGAGGTGCAGTTAAATTACCAGTCTTAATCATACCTGTGCCACATACTTATTGCTTTCAGTAGGACAGTAAAAGCATGCATGTTCCCCCAATTCTACTAAAACTATTAAAACTGGGATCGCCAATCTAGAGACCTTACAAGTCAACATACTATTGTCTGCATCCTACAGGAAGTATCTACAGTGTATGTATTGCCAATATATGAAAAGGAAAATATATGTAGCCAAGTAGAGATATGCTGGAAATGACTTACTTTCAAGGTTTAAAAAGTATGGAGAGGTATATTGAACAATTTGGGTGTACATTTGTTTTAATTGCTTTCCCTACCTTCTCATACTTTTAGTATCTTTGGCATATTATTTCTTTTTGCAAGTCATCAAAGAAGTTTCAATGGTTGCCAACTGCTTTATGGACATAACCAGGTTTTTAATTTAATTAGTGCTAGTGGAGGGGGAAAAGCTCTACTCCATTCTTTTATTTCCCATTTTCATTACATTTGTTAAAGAAGAATTTGCTTTAGAAAATCTTTCAAGGAGAAGAGTGTTTCAGATATTTGCAAATGGAATGAGATGTTCTTGCACTTATTTACTTGATGGCCAGAGATATATGTCCTGTCTTTTCCTCTACACTCTTCCAAAGGTTTGCTACATCTTTGATTTCTTACAGTTCAATTATTTCCCCCACCAGTCTCTACTATTGAGAAAACATTTAAGCATTTCTTCTTTCCCTGAAAAAACTGATCACCCATTCTCTGACCACAAATTGGTAATAAAATTCAAAAGACTGTTTATGATCCAACCTGGTTCTGAGGCTTGAAACTCTGGGACACCTTTTCTTCCAGAGTTGTGCGATTGGTTAAGATTTCAAGCTATTCATCGAACACACAGAAAGTGCATCCTGTTGTACAGCCTATTAAGCATGGAACTCAAAACGTTTCAGAGTTGAATTTGACCTGTTCTCTTTCTATTCATGGGTGGTTTTTTTTCTTCCACCCACCTTTTTAACCAGACCTTGGCACACTTTTATGAAGTTTTGAATTTACTTATGCATTTTAATTATATTTTAATTGCATATCTTACTTCTTTTAATTGCCTGGGGCAATCTGTCAGACAAAAAGGCAGGATATAAACGCATACATAAATAATAATGACATGAAAACCATGTCCCTGTCTTGGTGGAGATGGGGGAAAAGCACATTATCTGTATTTAATCAAAGCCCTCTCACTTTTTAGTTTTATCTCTTGGTTTGCATATTTTTCAAACTTGTTTTAAGGGCAAGGGGAACAAGGTTTTCCCATGAATGAGTTCAATTTTCCAGCCTACCTGCAACTCTCAAAGAATCTAAAGGATCACTCTGTGGAATGCAGTGATTCTGAAACATCAGGTGCCTCCCAGAGTGGATATAGAAGAGGTATTCCTTGTCAGATGATTACTTGGGCCCAGAGTGAATCCAATGCAGCATGTAATTTGCATACAGTTAGAAAAAGTTCAGCTGATACTGAGGAGACAAAACCTTTCAATTAGTGACTCCATTTCAATTTGCCTTTCAATTAGTGACTCCATCTACTCTCTAAGTGGACTAAGAATTGAGAAAGTATAGGAAACTCTCCTGAAATCTTCTACATGTGCAAGGCCAATCCTACTAGCAGGGACAACCCTTATTAGCAGGGAGAACCCTATACAAAAGCTGCTAATAGGACAGGAATGGATGCCAGTCTCAATCATGCTGTACTCACTGCAACTTATATAAGAGTGCTTGGCTTCACAGCTGATATGAAGGCCAAAACTAGCCTATTCCTTCTAATACGATGGTCCAGTAAGATTTGGCTATTAATCCAAATGGTTACTGCGCATGAGCTGGGATGAGAGACCATCCTGTACTTTGTCTTAGGTGGAAAAATACCTTTGGCCCATTCTAGGTCCCATCCATACGATATTACAACATACTAATCAGCCTCTGAAGCTACACAATACCTTGTACATAATTAACCAAGAGGCTGGTTTCATATAATGTGTTGAGCCCTCAAAATAAAACTGAAGTTGAACAGTACTCAAGGTTAATATGAGTCACCACTGTTAGCATGCTGTGCTGCTCTAGCCCCAATGGCTCTTGTGTGTTAAAAACGGATGACAAACAGCAGCAAACAGCAGCTACATCTACAGTTGGATAGCAACATCTATTCATCAATGTGAACTGACTGCAAAAAGTTAAATATGGTTGGATTGTGTTAGAAGTCAAGATGGGAGGAAGCCACGAAATGCTAAGGCTGAGAGGTTGAAAACTAGTCTCCTGGAAGAAGGCAGTCGTAAACCACTTTGGCATTCTTGTTAAAACCAAACACCCTGCAGGAAAGAATTAACTTAAGCAGCTGCAGTGAGGATTTAGCTGCCAACACATGCCTCAGGTTGTTGTATCACCAGTTCATCCATAATTACAAGATGCACAGCTTTTGGCTTTACCTAACATAACCAGTGGCAAAGGGTTCGTAGCTGTCCTCAGTCACAACCGTCTACCTTTGCTATTCAGTCTCACTTCTGTGTTCAAGGAATGGGCCCCCCACAACACTGGCCGGAGTTTGCTGCAACCTAACCCCATCCATCGACCTGGCACCAAGGGACCACCTGCTCTGGCAACCGCCCACCTGTTTCCCGCCCCCACCTCTCCCTCCAAACGGCGACTTAAATTGGTAGTGGCCTGCCTGTGCACCGTTGGGGGTGGGCTGCGCTGACTGAGGCCAGCCCTCTGCGACACCCAGACGCCGTCGCCAGCAAGCCAGCACACGCGGTTAAGCAAGCGAGGACCACCACCACCGGCCCGTCGGGTTCTCCCTTTCTGGCGGGCGCAGCAGGTTAACGGCAGCATCCCCAGAAGAAGCGCTCGCCAATCGGGCCCGAGTGCCCAGCGCGCCGAGGCTGCCTTTGTAATAATACAAAGGCCGGTCACTGTCTAGGAACTTTCACATGCGGGCGTATCCTTGGCGCGCGAGCCGGGGTGAGGACCACCTCATCCCTGGCCCGGTGGTGCCCGACCCTGGATGCCTCCCACCTGCTCTCAGGATAACATTCGCTTCGGCCACACCCGCACCCCACCCCCACCCCCCATTTCTGCTGCTTCTCTCCCACACCAGAGCTGCCCTTGGTTTCAATAGCGCCCCTCCCACCCCGGCTTGCCTTTCCCGGACTGGCTGGGCATCCCGCTTGACCTCCGCGGGGCCGCTCTCCGGGTCTCCCTGCCCGTCTCGCAAACCTCAAAGCCACGGGCAGGGGAGGGGCAGAGCGAGAGGTGAGAGGAAAGCCAGCGCCGTAGGGCCCGAACTGCGGCGCCTCTCGGAGAAAGTAAAGGGTGGGCGAAGGGGCGGGCCGAGGCGGTGGACAGCACCCAATGAACGCCCGGGAAAGCGGTCGGGGGCCGAGCCGGGCGAGTCGCTAACCAATGACCACGGAGCAGCCGAGGGCGGGAGTAAAACGTTGGGAGCTGGGAGAAGTCGGAGAAGGCGAAGAGTCGGGCGGCGAGTTGTCGGCGGAGGTGCTGGTGTTCGCTTTCCTCTAGCTCCGACGCCCGTTATACTAGCTGCGTAGTCGCTGCGCAGGAACGCCCGGAGGTTTCCAGGAGTCCGGAGGGAGAGGACCGATCGGAGGAGCGAGTTTCTTTGCCCGCCTGTCTGGAGGAGAACTTCAGCTGGACCGCGGAGCTGCTAGTCGCCAACAGGAAACTTTTCTGGATCAGCCGGAGGAGGCAGAGCTCCGTCGCCGCCGTCGCCGCCGCGCGGCTGGGTTGCTTCCACGCCGGGCTCGGGGAGTGCGAGTGGACTTGCGAGGGCTGCCTCGGCCCTGGCCGCGATGTCCCTGGCCACGGACGCCGCGGGGCGGAGGCGTCGGGGTGTCGGCGGCGACTGGCCCTTGGCCGAGGGGTGGCTGCTGCTCCTGGCGCTGCTGGTGCTCTCGGGGACGCCCGGGACGCGGGCTTTCGTCTGCCTGCCTTGCGACGAGTCCAGGTGCGAGGAGCCCAAAAACTGCCCCGGCGGCGTCGTTCTGGACATCTGCGGCTGCTGCTTCATCTGTGCCCGGCAGCGCAACGAGACCTGCGGCGGCTTCTTCGGGCTGCACGGCGCCTGTGACCGCGGACTTCGCTGTGTGATCCGCCCGCCGCTCAACGGCGATTCTCTCACCGAGTACGAAGCGGGCGTCTGCGAAGGTAAAACGCGGAAGATCGTGGTCTTAGAGCTCCCGTCCGCGGGGCAGAGAGCCGCTCCGCCCCCGCGCGGAGCCGGGAGCCCGAAGCAGCGCGTGGCTTGGTAGGGTTGCGGGGCTCTACCCCGAGAGAGGAAAAGGGACTCTGTGAGCCCCCCGGCTTTATGCTTATATCAGCCTCCCTGGTCCTCACACACACACACCCCAATAGTGGCGCTTCGCGGTTTCTTTTCCAGCCTTTACATTTTTCCGACGCACAATCGGGGTGTAATGCAGCTATAACTACCTTGAAAACCGCTCGCGAAATTCAAGGAAAGGTGGTAGCTTTTTCGAATTTGGCGTGTCTGTAGGTTCCATCTCTTCTCTCCCTCCCAAGAAATATTTTCCATTTGTCTATGTCATTCTCATGCTCGTGTGTGTGTGTGTGTATTGCCTGCACTATTAAAAAAAAGAAAGAATAAAGGGGAGAGGGGAAAGACGCTGATAGTGGTGCGCGCATGTTTCCAAGCACTGGAGGGTGTTTGGTTCTCCTGTTTCCTCTTTTACGCCGCCACCCCCCTTCTCTCCCCCCCCCCCCCCGCGCCTTTTTCTTGCTGTTTTCATCCGTGTTAGGTTTCAAGATGGATTTTAATTGGACCGCAAAAATAAAGCTGGTTTTTGTGGTATTTGTACAAAAATGTTAATTTGAACATCATTTCGCTCTTCTGACTTCGCTATTTTCCTGCTGCCTTTTACAGCCCAAATCACGAATACGCTTACCTGAATGTAGATGACTTTTCAATCCATATATATATGAAGCAGTTGGTTATTGATAGTGTGTCATGTGGAATTCAACTTTTACCTAGGTATAGTGCTAAAGGATGTCCTATCATTTTAATCTTTCTTAATAAATGTATTTTCAAAACATTACTAAATACAAATAAGCTCTCTTTATTCAAATTATTTTGGAGTTCTGCTCCCAAGAAGGTTGAAAAGAGCAATTGCATACTTGTTTGCTGGGATGGGAAAAAGAACCAACTGTCTTGTTTTCATTTCTGAAAAAAAAAAGATGTTGTATGATAGATAGATAGATAGATAGATAGATAGATAGATAGATTATATAGCTATAACATATTTTTCATAACTATTCTTTATAATTAATATAATTGGAAACATTTAAATATTTTGTCTGCTAGCTTCTGCCCAAATTGTGTGTGAGTATTCAGTCTCTCCATTACAACTTTTCATTCGGAAGTCTAAGGGCATATGACAATCAGAATTTTTTTTTTATGGAAAATTCCTTTTCACTTCCCTCTCATAAGAATGATCCACAAGAGGGCTGCAGAGAGCTCAAAAATTCCTTTGAAAAAAATGGCAGGAAAGTCATCTAAAACACTCCCAGCCATGCATAATTTAAAGAATTCTTAATTCCCTTTTATCCCTAAAAATTTACAGATTTATCCTTTGGGGCAGCCACTACATCTTATTTTAACCTGTAGTTTTATAGCTAAGAGGCCTTTTTTCCTAGTACAGGTGTTTAGTTTAGTTGGCAAGATGAGAACTTGATAGTCCTATCAGACTTTTAATAACTTGCTTGGGGTTGTGATTCCTTTGCATGAATGTTTTAAAGTAAAGGAGTTATAAGTATGTTGAGCTGAATGTTATAGAAAGTAATCTTTATGTGTAACTATAGTGAATGTTTATGCTAGAGCAAATTTTGCCACCTCAACACTCTACTTCATTTTAGTTCAGAGTTTTTTGACAGTTTTAAGAATTGTTTAGAAGTAATGTATTTGATTGCTGGACTTCAGCTGTTTCTTTGTAGCTGGCATTCCCCTGCAGCAAATAGCACAGGTAATCTCTAGAGATGAGACTTCAGGCAGTGACAGAAATGTAATATTTATCCCAGCTTTTCCTGCCCCAACTTCTCCAAGAATATAACCTGCAGAAATTAGCCAAACTATTTCCAGATAAATAGCTTACCTACAGAACTATAGTTTCATCTTCAAAGCTTTAAATGATGACTTCGGCTAAGCTCTTGGTAATTATAGCTAACTTTGGATTTTGCAACATGTCTATATGATTGAGCTTGTAGATAAGAATGTTAGTTCTGAAGTCTGTTGATAGTTCCAACAATTACATTAAAGTTGTTGGATGAGTTACTTGTTTTTCATCTATTAATTAAACATCTTTCAAAATTGGGAATACTCTTGTTATGAATATTGTGTGTGGATAAAAAACCTGTTTACCTCAAAAGAATATGTCTTGTGTTTCCACAGAGCTTTCTCTTTGAGTCATCTTATTCTGTTATAATTTTTGTGCTGAAATGACCCCTACTGGTCAGTATGTAGAACTTTTTAAAAAACCTTTGAAAGATTTCGTGACAATCTGACATTAAACTAAGTTTCTTTATTCAGCCAATAAGTTACTGTTTAAGACAAATATGTATACTTGCCTCAGATCTAGTGAAAACAGGATTTTTGAGACAGGAATGCTGAACATAATTGAAAGTATTTAGTATATTCGTAGTTTAATTAGAGGGTGATGATTTATGCTACATTTGCTTTGCATATTTTATATAAATATGAAATGGCATCCTTCTGCCAATAGTTGGATGAGCACAGATGGCAGTTGGGTCAGATTCTGGGAGCTATTAATGTTATTGTTTTTTTGTATGTGTGATCAAATACCAAAGGAAAAGTATTCCATATTGGCATCTATAATTTAATTTGCTAAATTTTTGAACAAATATACTTTATGTGGAAACAGCTTCATATTACTAGTGATAAAAGAATAACTTTAAAATAATACAGACGAGATGATATTCCCTTAGAAGAAGGATGTTGAGTGCTCTCACCTCACAATCAGGAGGCGGCGAGTTCGATCCTAGCTAGAGGCTAACATTTGGAATAGACTCTCTTGCTACAGAAGGGGGTTGGACTAGATGACCTCCAAGGTCCCTTCCAAGTCTGTTATTCTATAATATTTGGAGGAAAAAACCTCTCAAAGAATAAAAGCTGTTTAATTGATTTTAAAACCCCAAAGATATATAAAAACCAAATAATGTTTCTCAGTGAATCATGTATCAAGAGAACAGGGAAAGTATTTGCCCTGACTTCCATAAAAATACTCAGAATTTGGCCCAAACATCCTCTGAATAAGATTCTGTTTAGATTTTCCTCCCAATCATTGAAATCATAGGATCCTTGTTCTAAAACCAACCCTTTTTTGTACAACTTGTACGTTCCCATAATTCAAAAATGAAGGTTAGAAAAACAGATATACACCGTATCTTCTGGAAACTTGTAGAAAGCCTTCATTGCATTAAAGATGCAATTTTTTAAATACCATATATAAAGTATCCATTATTATTATCCATTATTATTATCAGTTGGTTTCAAGGATGAATCATCACATTCACATTTTCCTACCTAGGAAAACTTAAGTTCCAGTCTTTAATCTGGAAATTAGCTGTTGTCAAAGAGACAGTCCACATATTCAGAACTTGTTTGCTTCACTTTTAATTGGGTATATCTAGAATTCAGTTGTAATTTTGTCGTAAATTGATTCCTGTTCCTTTTGCTAAAAGTAGTGATATATATTGCACCATTCCTAAGGCTGAGGAATAAGGCATAATCTTAATAATATAAAGTACTCAAATTTAGATAATCTCCTAAAACTAAACATGCAGTTATTTACATTGTTACATTGATATGATAACTGTTGGAGATCATTGCACTGAATTAACATTGTGCCTGTTTTTTGCAGTCTCCAATTAATTTCCTTTTAAAGGCAATGTAACTATGGATGATGCAGTTTTTTTTCTCATACTTATCCTTTAATGAATGGGTCACTGTTATGTTCAGATGTCTAAAGAGCTATAATTTTCTTTTGTTGGTGAAATTATAATTTATATGTTTGATCTGTTTGATTTTCTTCTTTTTTCTTTGAGAGGCAAACAGATGTCATTTCAGATGGCTTTTCCAAGGAAAAGCCAAAACCTTGGAATCTTAAATGGTGAAAACCATAGTGATTCCTAAACCGCTATTATAATTAACATTTCTAGGAAAAATGGAGATCTTTAAAGTTGATGAAAGTCTTGTTTGTATCTTTATCCTTATAATAGAATTAGATTTGTTTTCTATTGAATTCCAAAAAATTTGTTTGCGTTGCCATAGTTATTTCTAAAGATATACATAAAATGTAAGTTATCAAAATTCTCTGGATTTAAAATTTTGCTAAAGTCATTAAACATACTGCCATTACAAATGACTGCTGATATGGCTCTCCTTAAGCAAAACTGTAGATAAAGCAACATTTATTTTTTAAAAAAACTGGCAGGATCATGAGGCAGCCTGTTCAGGCAAATCTGTTTGCTATGAAATCGTTCTGGCTTAAGCTCTTTGCATCTTTTGTGTGAATACTGCTTGCAATATTCTATTCAGAACACTTTCAGGCTCTGTATTGAATGTTTAGGCTTAGTTTTTTCCATTCTCTTTGCTTGCATTTGCTTGTAGCTGCTTTTTATATTTAATTATAAACATGATTATGTGGGGTTTAATGAAATCCCCATATTCTCATTTCTTCCATATTGCAATAGAATCATTTTAAAAATAGGATACAAATAAGGCTCTCAAAAGTGTGTATTCATATTTTGTACCATGAAACTCTACACATTTTATTTTAGATTATCATATGTAGAAAGCAAATTATTGTACTTAAAACTTCATTTTTCAAATTAAATTTGAAAGGTTTTCTTCTTGAACAATAAACTTTATCATCTGTGCCAAAACATCTGCACTTTTTTTTTAATTGTGACACATCCACTGTATATCATGTTCCATGAAGGGTGCTAGATAGCAGAGATTGTTTAAAACAAGAGATAGTCCTGGGAATACAATATTAGTTTATATTATAACAGCCATGTATGATTATGCCCCCCTTTTGGACATTTTGTTCTAGCAGACTAATTTTTTTAGCTCCTTATGTTTGCGTTCTATCATAAAGTTGTGGAAACTTAAAAATAAGGGATGATGGACATGGATATTCTGTACTTCTATGATTTTAAAGAAAGTTATGTTAGAAGACTGCTCCAACAATGATACAGTGGTCTGAAGAATATAATACCTCTTTCTAGAATCATTGATATAGCACAGGTATAATCTAAAGGGCTGGTTAGACTTCATGTACTAGTTTGTATGTTTAAGTCACTCTTTTCCTATTCTTGATCAATTAAACTGAATATTAATAGTATAATACTGCATGACTAGGTCAGTAAAACTTTTTTTTGGCCTCATGTAGGAGGGTTGTATGCTTTTATAGAGTGAGTTTAGGATTAGGGTTGGCAGGGATTGATTATCTGATCTGCAGTGATAGCAGTATTAAAGATTTGAAGAGTGCAGTAAAGTAGAAAATTGGAATACCTAGACAAATTATCCTTAGTTTTATGTATAACTGCTGTTATTTAGAATGCTTTTTATTTTAAAAAAATGAAGTTTTAATATAATAAAAGTTTGATCAGAGAAGCCAAAGATATGCAAATCAAAGGGGAAAAAACACAAAATAGAACAATAAGAACATTTTTAAATATAAATTGTTGAGACATGATAACAAAAGAGTGAATAGGATGCTCAAAGAAAACAGTGGATTGTAGAGAAAATTAGAATTCTTTGCTTCTGTCCCTACTATGGAAGATATGGGAGAAGTACTTGAGCTTATATTAACTTTCTCATGAGAGATATTGCAACTAAAACAAAATTAACCCAGTTAACACAGAAACATGTTTTAGGGCATCTTGAACACAGTAACATTGCAGAATTTCCAATAATTTAAATGTGAAATTGATTATCGCTTGGTAAAATATATATAATTTTTCAGTCAAATCAAGACAGAAAAGTAGCCAATATGGCCAGTCAGCTTAATAAATTCACAGCATTGGTAACTCATGTACTGTAGGTAACATGTGGCCAAAGTGGGACAAAGGAATGACACTTTCTTGGGCCTGTTATCTTTTTAGTTGTTTTCAGTTCCATTGATCATGGTATCCTTCTGGACTTGGCTGAAAGGATTAGGAATAGATGACACTTCTGCAGTGGTTCTGCTTTTTGAATATTGATTCTACTCAAAATAGAAAGGTTTTGCCCTTTCCTAGGACCATTCCCTATAAAACTGTTGGGAGTGAAGTGTCACCTAAGTTTGACCATATGATATATGTATTGTAGAAGATGTATTTTCTGATGAATATCTTCTAGGTTGAATTCAAAGTGCTAGTTGTTACATTAAAAACCTACATGGTTTCTCCAAGACCACCTGCTCTGAGGGGAATTTAGCCATCCACTGAAATTGGGAACAGATGATATAATAAAAACACTGCTGTTGAAGAAATATCAGCTTCAGGGGACCCTGGTGTCAAGTTTCTCCAAGATGGTGATCCTTTGGAATAGCCTCCTGGATATAAGGACTACCCTACTACATTTCCAAGGAGCCCTGAAATCCTGGCTATTTTAGAGGTTAAATTATTCCCAGATATGATGGAGTAGGAACAATTAATATTGATTTTCATTTTAGGCTTTTTGGTTTTGTATATTTGACAATAAAATACTCAGAGACCTTTTCACTGGAGTGGTATAAAAACATCAGTAAAATGAATATCTTGTTCACTCATGACTTAGTCATCTTCCAATGAAAATTGGAAGCAGTGCTTTATATAGAGTTATACTTGAAATGTATCCAGAAGCAGCTGCCTAAGAAATTAAGAGTGCCTCGAGGATGCCACATGCAATACCTACAGGACCTATATTGGGCCTAATTTGTTTCTGGGTCCAGTTCACAGTCATTAGTTATTACCTTTAAAGTTCTATAAGGCATGGAGCCAGATTACCATCTCAGCTTATCACATCAGCCCATGGATGGTCAAGTGTGGAAGACATATTATAGACTCTATCAGTTAAAGAATTTCAATTGGTTAGGGTCCAGGAAGAAAGCTTTCTCTGCCACTGTCCCCACCTTCTAGAATCCCTTCCCTCCAGATATAAGGCAGGGCCTCACTCTCCTGGGCCTTTTGAAGGAGTTTGAAGATATGGCTCTGCCAACTCACAGGTCTTACTGAGGAGCATGCAACCCTGGGATAGTTGGCTTATTGATGGCTTTACCCTCACCTTATTTTTGTTTTTGTCTAACTCTTTTATTGTTTTTCATATTTTTATATGGTTTTAGGGATTTATGCTGCTATTTGTACATTACCCAGTGTCACTCTGCAATTGAGATGAATGGTATCTAAATCTGACAAATAAAGAACATAAAATAGTAAACCAAAAGGAGACGAAATAACGTAGCACATAAAGGAACACACCTTGCTGCAGGACAATCTGCATGGACTCTGCAAAGAGAAACCTTACCTTGCCAAACTCTTTCATAGTTTTTTAGGGTTGCCCACATTGCATAGTTGGATTTTCAAAAAGGCCTTGGTAAAATTCCTCACTGCAGGCTCTTCAATATATTTAGTAATGATGAAATAAGAAAACTTGTTATGGGTGATGATGATCAGTTTTCTTAATGTGGGAGTCAGTCCCACAAAGATTTGTATTGCATCCAGTGCTTTTTAATTGCTAGAAAATTATCTAGATTTGGATGCAAGCAGTGAAATAGCCAAGTTTATGGATAACTTTATTTGTATGTATGTATGTATGTATGTATGTATGTATGTATGTATGTATGTATGTATGTATGTATTATTGAAGTCTGAACTGTTCGAAACTAATCTTTTTAGGGTTGAAGTGGCTAGTTTACTGAAGACATCAATTCAGTGTGTGGCAGCTGTGAAAAAAAGCAAATTGCATGCAGGGATCATTAGGAAAAGAGCTGAAAATAAAATTGCCAACATTGTAATGTTCTCATGCAAAGTTATAATACGTCTGCATCTGGAATATTATATATAGTTTTGATTGCTACCTTGGCAAAGATTGTAATGGAGCTGGAAAAAGTAAAAAAGAGAAATATTCAAAGGTTTAGACACCTTCCTTATAAGGCATACTCTGATTCCCAAAGTATATTCTGTGACAGCCCAGGGTGAAATTTTTATGATGTCCTTTTGCACTATCATAACTTTATAATACTAAGGATGCTGTGAACTAAGACAATTTGGTTGCTCTGATTAGAACAGAAAATGATTGGGGGGGTGTTACAGAACTCATGCATAGCATAAATAAAAATAAGCAAGAAGTTTCTTTGCCTTTTCAAAACTGAAAGTTATTGCTTAGTTGGGAGCCAGCTACCTACAAATACTATAAGAAACAATAGTGAAGAAGTGTGACTTTATTTCCTGTCTGCAACCACTCCAAAGACATCTGGTTAGTCATTGTTAGAAGTGAAATTTTGGATGAGCTGTGACCTAATCCAGCAGGGCTGTTCTCATTCTCTGCAGGTATGCAGCTTTATTCTTTCAGCCTGTTAAGTTCAGGATGTTATTCTGGGTGGGAAGAATCCACCCAGTTGATGCCTATTTCTTTTATGATGGGTGTTTCCTAGTCAATCTGTTGCCTTTCTTATATGGCAAAATGAATCAACGTTTACTTGATTTACAGACATACTATACATAGCTATGCAGAGATGATTCATACTTTACACAGGTGAAGAGGCAAATGGCTATTTACAAATCTTGGTTAATGATATATATGTAGTTGGGAAGAAAGCTGCTAACATTACAAACAAGCTTCTTCCTGCCAGTTACCAGGATTCCTAAGAGTAGGTGCTAGTAATTTCCAGTGGGTGCATGTCCAAGATCTGGCAACATCCGGCAATTTACAGTTTTGAAGACCCAAGAACAATCTCTCAGCATGCTTTTTAACTGTTTACAAAATCCAATAATGTTGTTTCAATATTATTTTACATGTTTCTATTACACAATTGATTGTATTAACTGAATTCAGCATACCTTTTAGTGCCATGGAACCTTTTGACATTTAAAATCTTTGGATTGGAAGGATGATTTCCAAAACTGTTTATATGTCTCTCTCAAGTGAATGAATATTCCATATAGATTTATTCTATTTTCCGATAGCCAGTGAGATGCTTCAGTTGCAGTCATAATTGTATTCTCTCTTTATTACTTTGAAACTTTTCTGTGATTCCATTTCAATCCATATTATAAAAATGTTTGAAAAACTTCTGTTCCTTTTCTGATTCCAATTGCAAGCATGTAAATACAATCTGGATTCAATATTGCTCTTCAGTGCCCTTAATTTCCGTCAGGGAATTGCGCAGCAGGTGTCCAAATGAAGTCAGAAACTCTGGCATGAACTTGTAGTTTATACAAATAAATACATTTTACATCTATATTTACAGCAAATGAGACGGTCAGGCAAACAGGAGTATCATAAGGTAAATCACAGAGCATACAGGGCACATAGAAGAAAAAGGCGGGGGAAAAGGGAAATTCCCCCCTCCATATCTACAGCAACCAATTGCCTAATGGAGATTGCCTAAAGGAGGAGCCAATCAACTATAACTGTGTATTCTAGCTCACTGCACAACCCCACTGCTCCAGCTATTAATTTAAATATCTGAACAGTTTCCAACTGATAAAAGTCCTATTAATTTCACTGGGAATTAAGCACAACCAGTTTATCTTTCCCATTTTTTGGACACAAAAAATGCTTTAAAGAGAATATTTGACTGAAACTCTGACAACCAATAAAGATTCTTGAATGTTGGTACTAAAGCACCAATAATTTCTTTTCAATTTTGGATAAGTTTAATCAATTGATGCTGATTCTCCCAAACTTTATTTTGGGTACAAAAGACATATGTCTGAGCCCACATACCATAACTTTTTTTAATGACTGATTCTCATACTAATATAGTCATTGTTATCAGAATTAACTGGTGATTTACCTTTAGTGATTTTATATAATTTGTATGTGTAGTTCTTGCTTTAATGTTCTGAACATTTATAATAAGTTTCACTCATATATCTATTATTTCTATAATTGATGAGACAGTGTTAAGGCATGTTCCATGTATATAATTACCCAGCTAAGTGTACCTTCTGTAAATGGCAATCTTAATGGGAACACGATATTGTGACTGATTCGTAGTTGCATGGGCTTCAAAAAGATATTTAGGTATTGACAAGATTCTGTCTGAATGAATTTGTATTTTACTTGATTTTTAAAAATGTCTGTAATTGAATTTGTTTATTGATGTTAATCTAATACTATTCATATTGAATAATATTACAGAGTATTATAGCCATTATTTTATTGTAAGACCCTTCAGCGCTCCAAGAGTCATTATTAGATCGCTGACCATATTTCATCTTTTCATATTAAGATACAGAACCAGTGAGATAAGCTTAACTGATCTTTTCTATTTAGCCTACCTCTCTTGCTATTATCAGATAAAAGAGCAGTATCATTTTTCTGCCTTGAAAAACATCTACCTAATGAAAGCTAAAACTACTATGTAATTTAATAATTTTTAAATATAGCTAGTAATATGGATTTTCTGAAAAAAAAAATCATTAACCCAAATGGCTTGAAATTTGATTTGCACTTAGTATTTAAAGTATTATTTTATCTACTTACCTGTGGATGCCAATAGAAAAAATGCAGCAGACGGAAATAGTTGAAGTGAAATAAATTTTCAAAGTGGCTCAGAGTACAGTCAGTCCTATGAATTTGTGATAGCACTAAAAAAGTACTTACAATAGGTCCTCAAAGTTCCAACTGCTTTGTATTGCCACATGTGATTTCAAATCGTTATGTTCTCTGCCAATTTCCCACAAGCAAAGTCAATGAGGAGGCTAGTAGGAAGTCAGAAGTCACAATTACATGAAGTTTTTCACTTAATGACCCCCAGTGATTTGCATAACACTGACAACCTAGAATTGCCACAATTGCTGTTGCTAAGCAGCCTACTCACATTATGTTGCCAAGACCTACTGACCACAGGAAGCCCTTATAAACAGAAGAACATTGACACTGACATCCCTAAGTTCCGCTGGAGATGTTATCTAGCCGGGTAACATTTGGAAACCAACCCACAAGGTCAGAGAACGAATCTTCATTCTCACCCTTTGTCGCTGAATCACTTAGCAGTAGAAATTCTCATTATCAGGCTTCCAAAATAAAAATTTGAGAAAGCTTTGTCAGGAATAATGACATTGTGGCATACAGTATAAATCAACATATTCTCAAATCCTAAATTAAAAAAAAAAAAACGACTAAGTTCCTTATTTTTCATAAGCAGTAGAGTTATTGGAGTTTCTACCTGTTTATAATATATTTATAATATGGAATTCTTTCAAATCAAACTCCTCGGAACTATTTTAGGTATACCTAATGGTATTCATATCCCCTTTCTCTATGTTGAAATTGGTAGAGGCATAATTAAAGCTAGAACAATCGTAAGGACATTTAATTATTGGGCTAGACGTCTCTTACGATCTGATGCCTCCTGGAGCAAATGAATTTTTCACTCCTTTCTGTACTAGTTGATTTGCATTTTTATCCACTCATTTGTATTCTTTCAGTTTTTATCCATAATTCTTTTTAAATCCAAATAATGCTAATAATAATTTATTATTTTAAAAAGGGTGCTGGATGCCTTTGCCCCTACCTTCCCAAATTGTTTAAATTATCACACAAAATTAAGTGTTTATTGATATGCACTTAATAAAACCAAAATCAAATGCAATCATTATCTCAAATTTGTTACAGTGCCATCCTTTTGAGAGACACTTACAAGACTATGTTCCAATAAATTATATCAGCAAATAGAGAGGGCCAGTTTCTCAATATCCTGTATGAGCTTCCAATGGATATTCCACTTTTACAGAAAATTTTACACATTATTTATTGTACTGCCCTATTTCCACTTCAGAACATAGAAAATTCTGGAGCTTCTCTGATACAAAAATCATTTCGACATGATTCATATTAAACTGAATATCTAATGAATTTAGATAAGGAAGCAATACTATGAAAATTAGCAAGTTTTAAATGGGCTGCTGCTAAACAGAGAGAATATTTTATCAAATGTTCCTAATTCTTCTATAATACCATTTTAATATTTTTACATATTTTTGAACATTTTAGTGCAGAGTTCCCCAACCTTTCTGGCAGAGGGGATGGAGAGAGGAGATGGTTTGGCATGAGTGGCAGGCAAGCATGCACAGCTCCATTTGTGTGAGCGGTGAGCATATACATCAACCATTCACGAAAATGGGGTGTGCATTAATACACTTGTTTGCTACTCGTGCAAGTGGGATGCATGTGCGCTCACCATTTATGTGGCCTGGTTGCAAACACCTCATAACCCTTTAGTGGGCCACCATCCAGAACTTGGGGACTCCTGTTTTACTGTATATATTAACATTGGGTCACTTCTATGCAGGTTCTATCTTATTTGCTAAGAGAAAACAATAAATAAATCTATTGATTAATTGATTGACTTAGCAAGTGCTAAAGAAACAGATTGTTCATAAACACTCTGAATATCCCAATTCAGATCTAATCCCTTTTGATAAAATCCTGCTTAAAAAGAGCCATGACCAGATGAATGCGGATGAAAGACCAACGCAAACTGTTCATGCACTGAACAGTAGGTTTGGGTTACTTTGTGCCTGAATCAAAAGCCTACATGTTTTGCAGTTAGTTAGATCTTGTCCAAAGTGATTCAGAGAGGACCAGCGAAGTGGCCAAGAATATTGGCAGCTGTTGGACATCTAGGAGAGAAGGTATGAGATTCAGGGACAAGATTCAGGGTTGATATAGCAGGGGTATCAAACTCAAGGCCCGCGGGCCGGATTGGGCACACAGGTCACTTAGATCGGGCCTGTGGGGCTGCCCTGGAAACAGCAAAGGATTGGCCTGCAGTGCCTCTGCCATGCAAGTTCTGTTTTTTCAGGCAGAGCACACAGGTGCCCTCAACACAAGTGACGTCGAGCTGGCCACATCCATCCTGGCCATGACCCCCTCCCAAGGTCAAACACAACCATGATACGGCCCTCAATGAAATCGAGTTTGAAACACCTGATTTAAATGATTTTAAAACTTCAACCTGGGTTCATCACTGAGAAACATGTTTGCAATAACTATTAAGTAATGCAAAGTTATATAAAATAAAGTATATTCCACCTTGGTGAATTGAGAAAGGAGAAGGAAAATGAGTTAAAAGGGATTGTGGGATATACTGTGCTAAGAACTGCTTATGGGAAGATGGGAGAAAGTGGATGATGTAGTGATACGCACAAGCACTAACTGACTCAGAATTAATATTGCTGAATCATAATATGTCTACACTACTGGTTTCTTTTTTCTAAACTGTTGCTAGCCCAAAATGTTTTGGTGTTGTTTGGATTGAGGATTTCACAATTCGGGACGTAAACTGAATTAGGCGAATATTCCTAATTAAAGATTTTTAATAACTTATATTTTCACACTTCATTTAAAATGAAGCTTTGTGTCTGTAATAAAGTAATAAATGTGATGAAAATTAAATTGAATTGAATATATACAGTATTAATGAAAACTAGATTTAGATTCTAATTTGTTTTTCCAAATAGCTATCACTAGGAAAAATAGACATTGATATATCTTCTTCTCAGTGAATTATAAATATATAACAATAATTTTTAAGCAAAGCTTCAGTTTTGTGAAACTATATTTTCCGGTGTAATACTTTGCAGTGAACTCTATTAAATAGAATGGAACTGTAGTCATCACTTAACAGTACTTAGGACCAGAATGTCAATGACTTGAAGCATTGAAAATGATACCCAAGTATTTATAAGATACTATCTTTCTTGAAGTGCAGTTGCAGAACTGGCGAAAGTCTTATAACTTGGAATTTAGTGAATGTAGAATAGTGTCTATTCATTGTTCCTTTAGCACTTGTTCAAACAATGATTTTGATTCTTAAATCTGTCCTGTTTATTTAAAGAATGTTACAATATAAGCTGTCCTTGAACCTTGAGCAGTTGTAGCACTCCTTTGGTCATATGATTATGATTTGGGTGCTTGGCAACCAGCTCATACTTTACAATGATTGCAGTGCCCTGCAATCACATGATCACCATTTGCGCCCTTCCCTGCTAGCTTCCAGTTAGGTTTGATTGTGGGCACATAGATCTGGACACCCAAGGTCCTTAAGAGGACAGTATCTCATCTTCCATCTTCTTCTGTACTTAAAAGGCAACATCAATTCTCCTCGAAGATGGAAAATCAGGCAAACTAGAATACACGTTATTCTTTTAATCTCTGGCTTCCCAAAACCAAAGGCAAGATCCAAAGAAAGACAAAGCAAATTTGAGTTCATAGAATGGCTCTATCGAATTCCTTTATATATCACTTATTATCAGGGGTGGGATTCAAAATTTTTAACAAAATTTTAAAATTTTTAACAACTGGTTCTGTGGGCATGGCTTAGTTGTGGGCGTGGCTTGGTGGTCATGTGACTGGGTGGACATGGCTTGGTGGTCATGTGACTGGCTGGGCATGGCCAACTCAATATCACTCACATCGAGGCACGCACTCCTCGCATGGCTTCTCATGACTGTGGGGATGCTGCAACAGTTGTAAGTGGGAAAAAGGGTCATAAGTCACTTTTCTCAGTGCCATTGTAACTTTGAATGGTCACTCCGCACAAGCAAAGTACCAGCAAAGGAGGAAAAAAAAACTCCAGAGAAGTTCCAGAGACAAGAAGTCTAGTCCTGCCAAGAAGGTAATAAGGGTTAACGGAGAGGCAGTTTCTGTAAGCAACACCGGAATGTTTTCTTCCTGCCTTCCTTATAGGATTAGACCAGTAATTTCTTCTAACAATTGGTTCTGCGAACTGCTTAGAATGTTAACAACAGCGAATAGGTGCGAACTGGTAGAATCCCACCCCTGCTTATTATATTGGTAAGAAGCTGCTGCTAGATTATCAGCTGTTTAGACTTATGGAATCACTCAGTTCAGATATATACAGGTAGTCCTCAATTTATGACCACAATTGAGCCCCAAATTTCTGTTATTAAGTGAGGCATTGGTTAAGTGAATTTTGCCTCATAGCTTAAAAAGGTAATGAAAAAGTGACTTTGCAATCAGTCCTCGCATTTAAGACCTTTGCAAGTCTGTAAAGCAAATTAACATTAAAGTAAGACCCCTTTACTTAATGACCAAGTTGCCAGTCCCAATCGTGATAGTTAAACAAGGATCAGATCTACAGATTATAAACTACTTAGGGCTGCTTTTCTATATCACATTCTTGTATGTGTAGAGTTGAGATAGTGTAACTAGTTTTAATGAGTGTTATGATGGCTTCTAATCCTGATAGAGATGCCTTTTGTAATAGTAACTCCATATTGCATGTAAGATTTCTTTTCAACTCTGATTTGAGGGATCACTGAAAAAAATTATATCAGCACTAGATGAGGAATTCAAGTGAATGAACAATTAATATTGCTTCAGGATCCGTAACTGAGGTGGCAGATTCAAATTTATTATCTATCTTAATTTACCTGGAGGGCAGAATGTCAGAGAATGACTGCTGGTTTATTACATCATAGGTTGATTGAAATTATAGCATTGTCTTGAAAACAGCTCTGTTAAAACCATCTAGACCTGTTTCATAGGGATTATTTATCAGATGGGATTATCAAACATCTGGAATGATAGCAACTTCTTATTCAGTTGAGATGACTTGATTGCTATACTTTACAAAACAGTAGTCCCCAGAATGTTTTGGATTTTTGTGTTTTCTATTCTGTAACAAGTGCTAGGAATGCATTCTTTAAACAAGACACCCAGGGTTCTCAAATTTCAATATTAATTGGAAAAGTCCAAGTTCACATTTCTTTTTAAATGTGGTGTAATGATAATAATGTGAACTGGGGATATGCTGCAGTTATAGAATCTTGTAACAGGAGCTTTAAAAATGAGTTTAATATTTGTATTGAGATGCTTCGTACAGTATTTGGCAAAAAAAGAATTAAATAAAACAAATCAATAAGTTACCAGTATTATAGTTGTTTCATTTTGGTTTTTAGATGAAAACTGGGATGATCAGCTACTTGGATTTGAGCCTTGCAATGAAAACCTCATAACAGGCTGCAATATAATCAATGGAAAATGCGAATGTGATACTATTAGGACCTGTAGTAATCCCTTTGAGTTTCCAAGCCGGGATACTTGCCTGTCAGCTTTAAAAAAGATTGAAGGTAAGTCAGTATTCACTAGTAAATGACTTCTGTATTATTTATAGCATATTACCTTAAATATCTAATATATAATTGGCTATAAATCACACATGCTTGTTGGCAACAATGTCAGCAATGTTATCATATGCTTGTTGACAACAGTTCTAGCAAATGAAGTACTGGTGATTTACTAATGGCTTTCAAATGTTTAGGATAATAATAAACTAAAATATATGCAGGCATGTTTCATACAATGTATGATACACATCCAGAATGGAAATAATTGTTTGGCAATTTTCATCATCTGAGTAGTATATTGCTTAGTAAGCACTGTAATATATAAATGCAGATACGTTTCAGCCCCCATTGGAGTACTTTATTTTCTGTCATAGAACAATAATTATCATAGTTGTCATAGTTGTCAACAATAATTATCAATAATTGTCATAGAACGTTCAAAGACAAATTGACTCAAAATCTGTCTGAGCTTAGCTTAGTATATTTTCTGCTGGAATGCATGCTGAAATTTCAAATAGATTATTATGTGACTATTTGAAGAAGATACTTATATTTTTGTCTGTGGGTAGAATGTCATTTTCATAGATATGTAAATGACTATTAATTAATTATTAAATTTATATACCAATCCACTGGCATATACCCTTGAAGCACCTTCATGACCCTGTAATCCATACTACAGAATTATGTATGCTGTTTGGGAAATGTATGCATTCATTCATGTGCATGCATAAATACATAGCCTTGTCCTGCATCTTATCATGAAAGATATAAACCACATTACAAATGATATAACATTTAGAAATAATATGCTAACATACAAATATTTTATAATGTGCAGGCTGGATCTTGAAGATGTAATTTTATTGGTTGGATAATTTTAAATGCTTTGAGCAATACTTTTAAATAGAAATTATTTATCTATAAAATTGATATCCTACTCCAATCAGAACAAGTTCTTAGCAGCGTATATAATAGAAAACAGAAAAATAGAAAAAATATCTATGATACCAATTAAAAGCAATTAAATGAAATCATATGATTAAAAAGATTGCCTCTAATGAATGCAAGATAGAATGTTGTAGGAAACTACTTGGATTTTCATCATCTTCCTGAATGCAATCGAAGAGATCAATTTAATTTCTTGTGGTTATTTCAAAGGACAGCGGCTGCTATTGAGAAGATTGCTTTAAATCATAGTTGCCTTTACTTCCCCAAAATGGCTTTAAGAAAAATTTCCCAAAATGACCACTAGGCCAGTTCTACCTTGAGTAGTTGGTCCCAGTTGCTAAGCCACAACAACTTTATGGCTCGAAATCAGCATTTTAAATTGTATCTAGAAGGCAAGTGGGAGCTAGTGCAGAGCTTGAAGCACAGTTGTAATATGACTCCACACTGGATATCGGCACAAAAACCAGTGCATCCTGGATGAACTGTAACTTTTAAGGGCAGAAATCTATAAAGAGCTTTATAGAGCCCTTTGGAGAAGTCTAACCAAATGGCAATGAGGGCTACAGTTTCACCATATAAGGCTGCAATCAGGATACCATCCCTCCAGCAGAACCTAAGAATTCAGAAGAATTCCAAGTCATAGACTTATTCCTTCAGAGTAGTGCCTCTTTGTTAAAAAATAACTCTTTTGTATGTTTAATCGCCATTTATATACATCACTCTCCCCCAAGTCTCTTATAAAAGTTATTTTTCTTTAGAGAAAATATGGGTCTCATGGAAAACATCTCAAATTCATTTCTCATCTTTTAAAATTTGAATGATACAGATTGTCCTCAACTTGCAATCACAGTTAAGCCCAAAGTTTGCATTGACAAGCAAGGCAGTTGTTAAATGAATTGTGCCTCATTTAATGACATTTTTGCCACAGTTGTTAAGCAGATCACTGGAGCTGTTAAATGAATCTGGTTTCCCCTATTAACTTTGCTTGTCAGAAGCTGTCTAGGAAGGTTAAAAATACATAACCCAGCACAATGCAACTGCCATAAATACATACCAGTTGCCAAGCTCCTGAATTTTGATCACATGACAATGATTACAATTGTTATAAATGTGAAAACGTGTCATGTGACTTTTTTCAATGCTGTTGTAACTTGAATGGTCACCAGACAAATGGTTGTAAGTCAAGGACTAGCTTTACTTAATATTCCATATTACTAAAGAGGCTATATTAGATATAATATATGCTTTTTAAATACATATTATATAAATGAACTATATAGCCCAAAATACTTTTCCCAAAATGATAAAAATAAAATTTTAAACATT
Organism: Bungarus multicinctus; assembly: GCA_023653725.1. Classification (NCBI taxonomy): domain Eukaryota; kingdom Metazoa; phylum Chordata; class Lepidosauria; order Squamata; family Elapidae; genus Bungarus; species Bungarus multicinctus. Next base: position 63,385,719 of record CM042836.1, on the reverse strand, counting down.
TAGTGCTAAAATTAAAAATAAAAGCTTTTAATCACACCTTGTGGTAGTTAAGCATTGTGCAACATGAGTTGCTATTTTCTACAGAAATTAATAATTTAATCATTGATTGATAATATTAATACAGTTTTACATGATCTAATGGGGACAGAAAATTCTACAGTGGCGCTTAAAAGTTTGCAAACCCTTTTGAATGTTTTGAATGCATAAAAATGACCTAAAATAAAAAGAACACAGTTAAGTAAATGAATCAAAAACATTGAGGAAAATGATCTAAATCTATACATTTGTGTGTGGCAAAATTTGTTTTCAGTTGCTGGTGTCCCCTCCCCTTTAGCAATAAGCACAACTACATGTTTCCAATGATGGTTGATCAGCCCTGCACAAAATCTTGGAGGAATTTTAGCTCTTTCCTCCTTACATAACAATTGCAACTCAAGGATGTTGGTGGGTTTCCTTGTATTAACTACTTATTTGGGACTCTCCCACAACATTTCTCTAGGATTAAAATCAGGACTTCCCCCAAAATTAATTTCTGATGGACCATTCTTAGATCATTCATGTTTATTTTGAGTTGTATCTTCTTGTATGATCTACTTTCTCAAGCTGTAGTTCATGGACAGATCACCTGACAATGATGGCAAGCCATCCTGGTCCAGAGGCAATAAAATAGACTAACAAATTGAATAAGGTTCTTATGCTGGAATGCACTTTTGCTTTTCAACAAATAGGACACTTTTCATTAAGCCAAAAGGTGGTTTCATCTACCCACAGAACATTATTTTAGTAGTCTTCTTGCTTATCTATGCGGTCTTTGGCACACGGTCTGTAGATTGGCAGCAATGTTCTTTTTGGAGAGTATAGCTTTCCTCTTACATCTCGTGAACAATGTCATTCACCAACACAATTTAGTTCTTTAGTTCCTTAGATATTATCCTGGGGTTCTTTGAGATCTCTTGAAATATTACACATCTTACTGTTGGTGTGACCTTGTTTGATTGACGACTCCTGAAGAGGACAACAATGGTGTTCAATTGTCTCCATTTGTTACTCAATCTGCCTGACAAAGGACTGGTAAAGACTAAACTCATTGGAAATAGTTTCATAACCTTTTCCAGCATGGTGAGCATCAATAACTCTTTCGGAGTTCCTCAGAAATTTTCTTTGTTCAATCCATAACATCCTTTCACAAACATGTTTGGTAAAGATCAAGTTTGACAGTAAAGTTTTAGAATTCTGTTCCTGAAATAAGGCAGAATATCTCACACTCACTCCTGATTACCATTCTGTTGATTGAACTATCTGACTCTAATTGACATACTTTTGCTACATACCAATTTGTAGCTTTGGATCATTTTCATTTTTCAGTGTATAAGATGCACTCCCCCACCCCCCCAAAAAAAGTGGATGGAAATGTCTGCATATTATACAGCAAATGTTGCCAAAGTCCCACCCACTCACTGGCTCTCACCTTTCGGCCTCTGCCTCCCAGCAATTTGTCTCCTTGAAGCAAGCAGCCTGGTCAGCTTCAGCACAGTCTGATTAGCACAAGCAGCTGATTATCAGTTGGATCGTCCTCCCGATGATCAGCTATTTCAGGCTGCAGAGATCGCCATCGCCTATTGCTGCCTCCATGAGCCCCATTTCAGCCTCCACATTCCATTTTCAGCTTCCACACACTTTTTTGGCCTGTTCCAATCTTTGCCATCTGGAATGGGTACACAGAGGCTAAAAACGGGGCACACGGAGGCCGAAAATGGGATGCAGAGGCTGAAATGAGGCGCATGGATGTGGCAATAAGCGATGGCGGTCCCTGCAATCTGAAACAGCTGTTTGCTACAAGGAGGCAAATTGCTAGGAGGCTGAGGCAGATTTGTTTTCTTGTTTTCCTCCCCAAAAGCTAGGTACATCTTATACTTTGGAACATCTTATAGTCCGGAAAATATGGTAATTAAATGAACAAAAAATTTTTCACTCATTTGTTTAATTGCATTCTCTATCTAGTTTTTGGACTTGTGTGGAGAACAGGTCATATTTAGGCAGAAATATTCAAAAGTGTTCACAAATACTTTAAGTATCACTGTATTTTCATGAAAAAATATAGGTATCATTAATAAGGAAAGATTTAGAAAAGGAGAAAAATGAAGGAAAAAGCAAAGAATTTTAAAAGAAGCTGCAATGATTACTCTTTCCCTGTAGCCAAGGACATAGAGATGGAGATAGAGATAGAGATAACAAAAGTTTAATTAAGAACAAGAACAAGAGATAAAGAAGTTTAATATCCTGGATACATGAAACATACTAGAAGCTTGCATTTTAAATGGTTCTCCTTCAACAGGAGCATCAAGAGGTAAGACATTTTTCAACTTCATGATTATGAAATGATTTATCAGGACCATTTGCAAATATCAAAATAAAGGTGACTAGAAACCTGATGAAATTATTGAAGCGTCTTCTCTCGGACAATACTTGTTGCTGTATTGAACATCTTACTTGTTATTGAACGCTTTTTGACATAATTAGCAAAATATTATGAGGTTGTTTTTATCCTATTCTTGAAGTTTGGAGTTTCTGTAAAATTTCATTCTTCCCAGCAAATACAATTAATTTGACAAGAAATGGCTGAGGCTTATCAGTTATATGAAAAGAAGTTGGAATGCAGAAAATCTTCTCATTATTTACCTGACAGTCTTCAGGCAAAGCCAATAATTTCCAATTTCATAAAGACAACTTTGTGCAAGTTTCATCTGGAATTCCAATCACATATAAACCCATCAAGAGTGAGATTTTATAAATTCTGTTTTATCCTGAAGAAGCTTAACAAGTTTTAGTTAATTGATTGTAGATTTCAATGAATTTCCAAATGAGTTTTCTGCTCTTAGTTGCATCCACTTTGGTACTTACACTGTTAATGGTGTCTTTAATAGCCCTGATAATCTCTCACCTCTAGGAAATAGAAAAAAAACATTATTTTTTTCAGTAGCTATCAAAACTATTGCCCTAGTTAGGAAAGATGCTAACAGAACTTTCTTGGTGCCATTAAATTGATAACTCTCAAATTATGGGAAAAAAACCAAAGTAAACACTGGTTCCAGTAGTAGTAATTAGAGTAACAAATAAATCACAATGCAATTATTATAGGGGACACCGGGAAATACTGATATTTGTTTGTCTGCAGCAACAGAAGAAGATATTTTAGTCCTATCATAGTTGTTTAGTGAACATACGGTACATATATCTATTAATGGAGGGAAATCCTTTTTGGAGCATGAATGGCTGGGAGAATTTACTTTTGGAGAATTTTATTGAGGAAATGTAAAAACATGGCAGTTGAAGAGTATTGGAGAGATTGGAGAGGAGGTGAGAAATGTTGCTGCCAAGAAAATTATTCTATGACAACATTCCGGAAGAGAAATGTGTGCATGAAACAACCCTGAACTATATATGTCCTGTGTTCTTTTACTAAAACACTCTGTTATCATGATAATTCTGAAAAGAAGGGTAAAAAAGGCTTCCTTATTGTTGTAAAGCTTTGTCAGATAGAAGCTCTTGGAAGTGGGAACAAAACAAGTGCTAGAATTCATGCTTTCCGGAATTGTGTGGAATTCACAATTAGAGATTAAAGAATAGAAGCACTGCCAGGAATGCATATTGTCTGCCAATTAAACTTGCATGGGGAAACTGAGGAATTATGAAAACTCAGAGAAAGCTTATTGGACTAATTCTAAGGCTGCAGTCTCATCAGTTTACTTGAGAGTAAACCTGATTAAACTCAGAAAGGCTTTTGAGTAATTATATATTCTGGAATTCTATACGGATTAATGCATGCTTTTAAAATACTGTTCTAACCTTCTGCATTTCTGTGGCTAAATTACTCTAAAAACTGGTTGAACAAGTGTTGTAGCATTGTCTGTTCAAAGAACATAAGATTATATTTTTAAAAAATTCATTTCAAATCAAGTTGCTTGGAGCTGTGAGTTTTCATTTGTGCTAAAGAAATATTTTTTCTGGAAGGGTTGTTGAATGTTTGTGAACTAAGGATTAATATATAATTTAAAAAGAGAAAGCTATTTTATATCTTATAAATCACATTATTCTGAAACAGTCCAGCTACATTCAAACACATTTTTAGTCAGAAAGTTATCCTTGATAAGGACCTTTCTTTCTTTCCTGCTAGACCCATGTTGAAGCTACAGTATATTTTAATAAATCTAGTTCAAATTTGAAGAGTAAAAATCACTGTATGTTAATGATATGCACTTTTCACTTTAAAAAATGTTTGAGCCATGTGTTTGCCTGGATAGATCTCCTAGATAGACCAGATAAGGAAATCAACTCCATAGGAAAGCTAAAACTATTTTTATTTTGAGGTTGAGTATAATAACAGAATCTTGTAAATCTGTGCTGTATCGCCTCCCTTTTCTTATACTCCAGTGAATTAGGGAGCTATCTGTTTCTGAGTATTATGTCATTTCTCAGGACTTAAAAATGTTTCAGCCCCTTTTGTCTAGATAACGGTTTTTGCATATTTTCATCAAAATCATCTTTCATCATCAGTTTTTTTTATAAAATTTGCATCATTTCACTTGGTGACAAACATAATTAACATTTTAAGTGTATTATAGTCAGCTAAAAGAAAAACTGTATCTTGAGTTCCACAATAAATGCCTGTAGTAGTTGGTCTTAAGCTTAAAGGAATAACTGATATTTTATTAGCTAATTTGGTAATCAATCAAGTGGTTCAGATGTGATAAGTGTGTTTTCATACAAATACTTGTAGCAATGAAAAAAATGGCTGGTCAAATTAAAAACTTCCTACAACGCTGAAGGTTGCAAAATTCACCAATGAGTTTTGATGAACAGTTTTTAAAAAAATAAAGACAAATTTGAACCTCACATAGACAAAACTTATGCTTAATAAATAAATTGGAATCCTTTAACAAATTCTTAAACTTATATACATCTATATATTCTTTTAATGCCTGAAACTGTAACAGCACTGTATATCAAGCTTTTCAGTTAATGTTCCTTCTAGAAAGGGAAGAGGAACGAAACCTCAATTTCAGAAGGGATGTTTAGAACAACATTGTGTAATAATTAAGGATGAACCGGAAGGAAGACAGTGATCCTAGTTTTGTGGCAGAATATATACACGCATAAGATCTTGAGTTAGGTATCTAGTAACTCCATAGTGGAAACTAGGCAAGTTCTGAAAGTCAATACAGACAAGGTATGAAAAAGCTGTGCCACATTAGATGTTGATATGTAAATTATTGCATTCTTCATTATGGGCTCTAATGCTTGCAGCAGCTCGAGACTGAAACTCAGCCGTAAATGAAGAGTTAGAAGATCCCCATATCCTGTGTAAACAACAATAAATAAAATGGATTCAAGATTTAATTTGGCATATTTTAATGAAAAATAAGCATTATTTTAAATTGATTATTTATGATATTTATATTTTTTATATGAACCAAATTATGTGACATTAAAAACTTGAAATCCTGACACCTAGTCTGCATTCTTGTTACTACAGAATATAAGAAGAATTTTATTCCATATTAGACGTTTACAAGGATGTCAGGTTTGCTCCAAAATGTACAAACAGAAATGGGAAGTGGGAATGCTACTATGATTCAAGATTAAGAGAAATAGCTTCATTTATCTGAAAAGAGAGGAGAATACTTCAGGGCAGTTCCTTTGCATTTTCAGTTATTGTAAGGTATATTTAATGCCATAGACTTGATGTCATCATTACAGATGGAAGTTGCTAGTTACCATTAATACAATGTCACTTTAAGTCATAAGTTAAACCAAGATACTCTTGCTGCTAGTTTTCACTAATCATATAACATACAATGGCCTTTTGAACACTTACATAGTTAAATGCTAATATTAATAATTAATATGATTGTTTTAATAATGACTTTAAGATGGAAGGATTGATATTATAATTGTGATAAAATAAAGCATTGAATTTAGACAAAACAGCTTGGGCTAAATAAAAGTTTGAATTTCCCAGAACTCTAAATGCATGTAGGTAGGTTGATAGTTAGGTACATGGGTAATGGACGAGGAATGATGTGATAAGCTCCTAGAATTCCAATGTATATCCATTGTGAGCAATGGCATTTTATTTTCCCTTCATTCTACAGGGATCTTGGATTCATTTTCATGACTCAATGCAACTGTATATAAGTCTTGATGTGAATGGCTGAAAGAGAAATCTGAAATCTTTGTGTTTTCCATCCAATGCTACAGTCTTAGTAATTGAAGCATAACTGCTCAGATTGAGTAGGGGGAGGTGACTGTTTAACTCTTGATGAGGTATCCCATCAGAATTCAAGCCAGTGCACGGTCTATTTGCCATAGGAGAAGATCCCCATCTTTACTTCCTTCAGAACCACTTCACTGATAAATGCCTAAGGCCCTTCCCCTGTGCCCATTACTCCCTGCGTCTTCTGTTGATTAAAGGGGGGAGGGGAAATGCAAGGCTAAACAATACAAATTTAACTTGGTACTGTAATATGGCACTTTTTAAAATTCAACGGTACATAAAAAATAAATATAAAAATATGCTATTGTTTTTGTCTCACAAACAACATAGAACAAGTTTACAGCGTGTTAAATTTGATTTATTCTTTGTAATCAACTTACAGTATATGAAAGAGATGCCCAATTCACTTCCCTATTAAATGTTACTAATAACAGTTTATTCATGAAAAAGTCAAGTTCTCATATTGCATAAGTACTGCAGCCTGAGAATTATAGTAATGCATCTGTTAAAGTTAATTTATAGGTTTTTTTTTTAAAATGCATTAATAGAAAAAGAAAGGAGTCATGAGAGAGGATGAAAATACCTTGGTCAATCAGTCTGATTTTAATATTGCTGTGTATATAATAGAAAAATTAAAATATACTGAAAAATGCAGATGAATGATATTGGATGTTTTAATATATTATGATTATGAATGTCAAATAAAAGACCTGGAAAGAATATCTTCTTATTGGCTGTATTGTAAATATATGAGGAAATTTATCGCTATAATATCATTATTCAGAAATGAAGTGAAATATTATAATTAACTTTCCAGAGTTGTAACATGTATAATTCTTGTCATGTTGATACTTTCTGTATCATCTGGTGGAAGGTAAGTATGTTAAATAATTCTGTATTTATTGAATTGTATACAGTTCATTATTTTATAGTACTGCACATCATCACGAATGATGTTTAGCATAATTAGTTTTAAGATTTCTAATTTTATCATCAGCAAAACTGGAAGCAGCGGTCACCAACCAGTGGACCGTGGGAAAATTTTGGTGGGCTGCAGCATGCTGAGGTGGGGAGGTGAGGCAATCCTGCAGTCTCTCTAGCAAACCCGTGTCATGGCTCCTGCCTCCTGCCTCAGCATATTGAGAAGGCCGAGCAGCAGTGGGAAGAGCGTGGACCACCTGAGCTGTAGGAAGCAGCTGCCCTCAGGTGAAGATATTGTGAGGGGGAGGCTTGACCTCCTCTTCCTCCTCACCAGAAGTGCTCACACGCTCAGCAAGAAGGAGGAGGCTTGTCAGGGGCGAGAGAGGCAGTGAGCGCTTTGCATGTGAGTGCTTCTGGTGAGGAGGAAGAGAAGTCCTGGGGGGGCGAGCCTCCCCCTTGCAAACATTTTCGCCTGAGGGCATCACTGGCAGCCACTCAACCTCCTTGATGCGTGGAGGCAAGAGGCAGGAGGTAACACCAGTTCAGAGGTTCCTTTCCCCACCCCCACCCCTCGCAGGCCAGGCCTATGCCATGATCTCCTGCACGTATGAGTCCATCCGCTGCCAGTATCACCCCTGTTGCCCCACCTTCCCAACGGCCATCTAGTCTTCAGCACATGGCTCGTCAGCCTAGAGTGGAGGTTGCCCGCTATACTGAACTGTGCGCACCTGTGTTTGCCACTCTTCCCGGCAGGGAGAAGCGACCCCTCTCGGCTTGGGCTCTGGGTCTGTGACTGGGACCGGGATGACTTCGCCTCACCTGCGGGACCGCCAAGTAGCAACTGCCAGCTCCTTTCTCCAAACGCCAAGTCTTACCATGGGAAAGAGAGTAGCTGGGATATCAGTGTAGCCTCTTGGTTAGTTCATAATCGCTCTACCCAGAGAAGGAGGTGCTGGAGGAGGAGGAGGAGGCAGTAGTGGAGAAGCAAGCCAGGACCCGGGGTGGGGGGGAGGCTTCCAGCCCAGCTCTCCTCTCCCCCAACTCCAGGCAGCCACACCTGGCAAAGGAGGGAGAGCTTTCCTCTGACTTGGGGGAGATATGAAATGACAGGAGACTAGATTGTGTGGGGAGGTTCTGCTTTTCTTGTTATGTTTTTTTTTGTTAAGTAAGCATTTTTATATTTAAATATATATGTTTATATATGTGTTTATATATATTTATATATTTAAAATTATTTTTTAAATAGTACATTTATATTTAATATAAAAAAATAAAAATTTTATATTAAATATATTATCTTTTTTAAAAAAATTATATCAGTAGTCCTCAGGATTTAAAAGTATGAGTTTGGTGGTCCCTAAGGTCCAAAAAATTGGCGACTCCTGTATTAGAGCATTTAACAGTTCTTTCCATCTACGACTACTGGAGAGATTCAATTTGGTGCAATACAAGTAGTCCTCGACTTACGACCACGATTGAGCTCAAAAATTATGTTGCTAAGTGAGAAATGTGTTAAGTAAGTTTTGCCCCATTTTATGACTTTTCTAGCCACATTTGTTAAGTGAATCACTGCAGTTGTTAAATTAGTAACAGAGTTAAGTTAATCTGACTTCCCCATTGATTTTGCTCATCAGAAGATCTCAAAATATGATCTCATGATCCCGCGACTCTACCACCATAATAAATATGAACCATTTGTCAAGCAGCTGAATGTAAATCATGGATGCTGCAACAATCATAAGTGAGAAAAATAGTGATAAATCACTTTTTTCAGTGCTGTTGTAACTTTGAAAGGTCGCTAAATGAACTGTTGTAAGTAAAGAATTACCTGTAATTAAGGTGCTGTTCAGTATTGGAAAACTAGGAGACCCAATCCTCATTTAGGCACAGAAACCAACTGGATTACTTTAGGTTGGTCATTTAGCCTAACCCATCTCATATAATTATCGTGAGGAAAATGGAAAACAGGAAACTTACATACTCCTCTTTGAATTGCACTAGATAAAGGTGAAATATAGATTAAATAAATGAATGAATATTGCTGAGACCCTTGGGAATTAGATCTGAGAGTTTACAAATTTTATAGTAGTTGTATAAGCACTAACATTGCTGTGAAATAGAACTCTCATAGGAAGTAAAAACAGAACTTCACAATATTTAGAAAACAAAAAAATAGTGTTCTGTAATTCTTCTTTCTTTTTTAAAGGAGAAGACTTGACTCTGACATTTTCCAAATTCTAGTTTTGTAAATTCTTTTGCCACCATAAAAAAACCTGAAAATTTGAATATTTTATATATAAAACAACAATGCAAAATATGTGTGCTGACACTGAGCCTTTCCTTTCCTGCATTTAGTCCATTGTTCTGCTTTTATTTCCTATCCTTGTTTGCTGTTCTGATATGTGCATGAATCCAAGTATGTGTGATCAGGTTTCTCAGTTAGTCATAACAGAGCAAATTTGATGAACCTGGAATAACTGAACTTTGCTCATTTTAGTGGTAGCTGACCCTTTCCTGCTCTGCAGTATGTTAGATTGGTTGAAATAATTGGAGATAATCAGCTTCCTGCCAAAGAATATAGCACCCTTTTTATGTAATAATAGGATGAAACTAAAGCAATCTGAATATGGTGGGAATAGATGTCTAACATATTTGGAAGCCTTCATAATGGAGAAGGATTGCTTAATGAAATGATTCCAGTAGGGTTGCATATATTGGATAGTGACAATGAAAACAGTGACAATATCTAGTCTTAAAGCTGTACTTGTATAACAATACAATTTTTTAAAAAAACCTCTTTAGTAGGGATGCATGCTTGGAAAATAGGATATATGTAACTATAGGCTTAATAGGCTATGTTATTAAAATCATAAAATTATGGTGCAATCCTCAAATTGACTGTTGTGTAGTATAGTGGTGCTAATTTCTGAGCAGTTGACTTGTTCGTACAGTTGTTGATTGGCAATGCATATGTATAAGGGGGAACATGTAATTTTTTAAACTTTGACTTTTTTAACTATGTCACAAATGTTGTGGATGAAGGTGGTGCTATAGATATATCCTATCTGGATTTTAGTAAAGAATTTGATACCGTACCATTCCACATACAGTTTCACATAAGATCCCAATGTGTGATTGTTAATGTCTGGACAGAGATCAGTTACAAGTGGTGTACCATAAGTTTTAGATCTTGTTCTGTTCAGTGTGTTTGTAAGTGGCATAATGGAAAAATTGCTAGATAAGGGGCATTGGTCTTACCTGGGACGCTCCTTCTCAGAGGGTGGATATAGGATCCAGCCCCACCCTAAAGACCTCTTGGTCCAAGGTGCGGATGTGTGTGGTCATTTGCCATCATCAGCCATGTGCTTCGCTTCGACCTCATAGAAAACTGGGGACCATTAGGGAGGGAGAGGCATGTCCTCAGTTTAAACAACTCAGTCTAAAGAGCATGCAGACCAGAGTCATCCCACGCTGTCTGGATCCTATCGACACTACTCTGGAGAAAGATTGTGTTTTTGCTGATGATACAAAAGTATGTAATAGAGGTGACTTTCCTGGAGGCATTCATAACATGGAAAGCGATTTGGCATTGCTGGAAAATTGGTCAAAAATGTGAAAATTGTAATTCAATGTAAGATTAGGGAAAAATAATCCTCTGGCAGGATTCAATAATGGAAGTACAGTGTTAAAAAGAACAACAGAAGAAAATGATTTAGGTGTGCTCATAGCAGATGACTGCAAAATAAGTAAATAGTGTGGCCAGGCAGCTGTGAAGGCAAACAAAATTCTGGGATATTTTTATTTATTTATTTTATTTATTTATTTATTTATTTTTGTCAATTGCTTACAAAATAATAGGTATAAGTAAAAACATAGTTATGAATACATGGATACATATAAGAAAAAAATAAAATAAAAGAAACAATAGGACAGGGATGGTAGGCATGTTGGTGCGCTTATGCACGCCCCCTACAGACCTCTTAGGAAAGGGGTGAGGTCAATAGTAGACAGTCTAAGGTTAAACCCTAAGGTTTTAGGGTTTGGGGAAGAAACCACAGAGTCAGGTAGATATATAACTAGAGAGATTACAGCAGAAAAAGGAGATCCTTATTCCATTATATAGGGCTTTAGTCAAACCCCATTTGAAGTACAGGCTCCAGTTCTAGACCTCACTTAAAAAAAATACTGATAAGATTGAGTTGAGTCCAGAGACTGACAACAAAATTGGTGCAAGATTTAAGATAAAATATAAGAGGAAAGATTGCAGGAACTGAATATGTACAATCTGGAGGACAGTTGAGGAATCGGTGAAATGATTGAAACCTTTAAATATATTAAAGAGTATGAATAAGGTTTTAGAAGGCAGTATTTTCATTATTAAGCAAAAATAAAAAAACCACTGGGACCTAATCTCAAATTGACAGGAGGAAAGTTCAAAAGTAGTGTCAGAAAGTATTACTTCACAGAAAGAGTCATGGAAACTTGGAACCAACTTTCAGCAGAGGTAGTGGGTCACTCATCAATAACTGAATTTAAATATGCTTGGGATAAACACATGTCCATCGTCTGAAAAAATACAAAAATAAATAATAATTTAAAACCTCAAAGGGCAGACTCGATGGACTACTAGGTCCTTTTCTGCTGTCAGTTTTACACATACACACACACACATACACACACACACATGTAATTTCTATTTTTATATTTGTCTGAAGGTAAATCCTATCTGAACTATCATATTTTTTACTTCCCTATCTCCAACATTAATAAAACAGTTGTCCAGCATGTACAAATTAACCAATTAGCTTTCATTTATTGTTTTCTTAATATGTTCAGAGCTGTCAAAGTTTATGGAGTGGAATCTGATTATCATACTTAGAATTTATACTTGTAATAAAAAGAAATTAAGTTAATCATGTTGTTTAAAGTCCTTTCAATTTTAAGCAGTATTTTTCAACTTGGCAATTTTAAGAATCTCAGAATTCCCTAGCCAGCATGTTTTTTACTGTAAATAAAACTGGCCATTACGTCCAGAATGGATTTTGGATTCTCATTCTGTCATATATGCTAGTAGCTAGACTATCTATACAACTTTACATTTCTCTTTCAGAAGTAAGCATTGTTCAATTCAGTGGGACTTATTACATGGTTAATGCATAGGATTATAGGCAAAGATTACTTAAAGGCTACATAGATAGTTTTCTGTACTCTAGAAAGAAAAGAATTAGTAGGATAGCATCTTATTAATTGGACATTAGGAGAAGGGGATATTGTTTTCACAGTTTAAAGAGCATGAAGAGTTTTAGAGAGGGGGAAATTGAAATTTTATATAAAGTTTATTTATCAAGCATAATCCTGCTTTATTATTATGGCATTGAATTAAGAGTACAAAGCTTTCAAATTTTTAATAATTATAAAGGTCATTTACAGTTTGGGAAAGGGATTGTTGAAGTTTATACTCATTGACATAGCAAGAAAAATAAATAATGGGTTTACTTTATGGACTTAAAAACATAATTTTCAATTTTTTTATTATTCTGAGAAAGAAAAAATGAAAACCTCTTTGGGTGAGTAGTAAATATATCAATTTTATTTGTGTTTTTTTTAAGTTTGATTTATATGACCTAATATGAGTATCAGTTGCCGTTAGCGTTTCTGGGAAATATTTCTGGGTCCTTCATTTGTGTATTAAGCTGTTTCCTTTACATCAACTTACCAAAGAATTAAATTCTCATAAGTTGCCTGTTGTAGTGTCTACTTTTAAAATGTTAGCAAGAATCCAGTTTTTGGTATCTTTAATTATGTAGAATGGCTATACAATTGGTGTTTTATCTGTGTGCAGATAATACTTTTTTTAATTAAAGTTTTTCTTAAATTAGGGTTGCTCTTCAACCTAAAGCAGGAATTGTGCATGGTTACTTCATTCACAGGATTCAGCTTCGAATACTCATGACTTAAAATTGTATGCATTAGTAAGGTATCATCAAATCAAGTTATAAAAAGCCTGTTTGAATCCTCATAAACCAAATAATTGAGATGTGTCTGAACTTTATATAGATACAGAATTTAATAGAAGAAATTTTCATGTTCATGTTTTGAAACTGGACCGAAAACATCTGGAGCATTAAGTTTCTTCAAAGTGCAGTCACTGCTTGATTCTGCTGTTTTAATTGATTCTATTACTAAAATGCTTCTTTCTTTCCCCCCATACATTAGTGTAATACACTAAAACTAAACATATGTCATCTGTAAGTTTTCTCACTGTCCATTTATATACTTGAAAGGACCATAGATTTCTACTTCAGAAACTTTCAGCCTTTGAAAAATTGCTTAATACTGTATTTACCTTAAAAGAAACATTCCCCTAAATTTATAATAACTGTAATACTGCCCATTCAGAATGGAGGCTATACAGAAATAATTTATCGTTAATGATGTCATTGACTTTGCATAATGACTTGAAATCCATCAGGAATGTTTATTTTCATTCATGGTTAGTAAAAAAAGTTTTCTAGTTTAATTTCAGGGTCAGTTTGAAACTACTCTTCTTTCAAGATAGTTTATTTTATTTTCCCAATAGGAATAGGTAGAAGCAAAATTTAAAGCCTGAACAGAAATTTTGGAGTTCATTGGCAAATTTCCATCCTTTTGTGTCACTGCTATTCTGTTACACTATACTCCCGTTCCAGTGCAACCGAAGAAAATGTACTCTTCATACTTTCATAACTTGCAACATCAGCATAACTATCTTATATAAATGTAAAACAACCTGAAAATTTCAAGTGATTTATTGGGGGAATGTCCCTCAGTTTTCTTTTAAGTAGAGTGTCTAAATTTAATAGCAAATATCCCATTGTTAATGTAAGAATATAATGTATCATAAATGTAAAACTTGTTAACTATTCTTCAAATTGTTAAATATAGATCTTTGGTAGTATTGCAGTTAAAATAGTTATTTTCAGTAATTATATGTCTTCCAAAATATTTTTTTAAAGTAGCTTTCAATGCCTTGTTTTAATCAAAATATATGCTCTCCTAGAATTGAATAATCTTTTATTTAGCTTCTCTTCAAGGTTTTTGTAGTGGTGACAAAGCTTTTTCCTTCATTTTGCCTTTTTTTTTCATGAAATATTTAAAGTTAAAATGAAATTATTCAAAATTGTTTCTGTCACTGATTAACTTCCTCAATTTTTTTTCTGTGAAATATTTTGAACAAAAAATGTTGGAAAGAATATTTTAAAATACATCCAATTTTTTTATATAAAGTAAATTTGAAGCAGATTGCTTAACTGAACAGTGGTTCAAATGCGTTTGCTACTTAGAGATTATATGGCTGGTCTGTTCCATTTTCCACAAGAATAGAAATATTCCTAATGGGTTAAGATAATTACTTTGAGTAGTGCCTAGTTTTTATATAAAGATGGGGTCTAGAGTCTTTGAAATTTAAATCTGATGAATTCAATGCACATTCTAGATGACTTGAGAAGGACTCATCTCTATAAATCTTGTATTTTGATTATCTTTTTTATTGGGAAATGTTTCAGAGTTTGCCTTTGAACAGAAGCATTTTTGCTTCACAGCTGTCAGAATCAACTCTCAGTCCTAGGTTGAAGCAAATATATTGCAGTTGATCTTCACAGACTGGGTATGAGATGTTCTTCTCTAGATTATGCTACTAAGATTTTTGCAACTGAAAAAAATAGGTAGGTAGAAACGACGTAATCTGATTTTTTTCAATTAAATGAGTTTCTTGGAGTGGTTGTATACATAGTTTACTGTGACTTATGCTAGTTATTATTTAAAAAGAAAACTTGTAGAGAAAATGTATCTTAGCACAGATATATAAATGAATAGGTATATCTATGATGTATAATCTCAGTGTTGTAGTTGGAATGTTATTACTGTATGTTCACATAGGGATGTTACGGCTCTTCTTCCTTCTGATGATACTTAACTATTATGTGTGGTCCTTGGGCAACAATTGTGCACTTTGGGAGAAGTCCTTTTCTATTGTAAAATTCTAATTTCAATTATGGTATGAAATTGATAAATAGGTGAAATTGTTACATAAACAATTTTACCTCTTCTCTAAGCACCTACAACATTTCTTTAATAAGCTTATTTAATAGACTGAGGTGAATTTTAGTGAGATTTTTGTATCATACTTGTTTCCAAAGAAATCTTTAAACTGATATGGAAGAGGGCAAGGTGATACCCTGTGTTGTTCTTGATTGACAATTCTTTTGCTTCCTGGTAGGTGGAGCCATTACGCTTAGTATAAGGACTCAGTTGTAGGCTGAAGGAAGAGGAAGACTACTGTTAAAAGAACTGCTGGTAAGTTTACCTTTCTTTGGTACAGATCTTACAAAAGATGGTGCAGAGGACTTATCTCATGTCAGAACTGAAGACTCCTTACTAAGACCTTTCAGGATTCATGCAATAGAAGCAATACAATGACTTGTATCAACATACTAAATATTCCATAGATTCCTTGATACACTTCTTAGAGAGTCTATGGGGAGACTTTACTAGTCACTTTATTTTACATGAAGGTGCAGGTTGAAGTTCTTGCCTGCTTCATCTTTTGATTAAACTATTATGTAGTTAAAGACAGATCTTGAGAGAGAGAGACCAAATGTGTTTCTGTCCATATTGTTTGGTGTGAACATCGTGTACAATAAAATAATTTTGTATTTAAATTACCAATAATATCTCTTGCATTTCTGCATGTAGAGTGATATGATTGTTTCAGCACTAAATATTGGTTCTATTTCCAAAGTGATTTGAATCTAGTCTGTCCACCTTCCCTTTAATATGGGCTCCTACTGGGCAACCTGTGATTTGCCCTGTAATATGATTCAAGTCCTTGATAGACTGGTTGACTTAGGTTGACTTCTAACAACCACATAGATTTTCTCCTTTCTTCATTTTCTCTATTCAACTCCTTACTTGCACTGAATTTATCACCATAGTGTGGCATTATAGGCCTGTTAGTGGCAGAAACTGAATCTCTTCCTTCTCCTAATATCTGTCCTTTCTGTATTGCATTTAGTTGACAGCATGGCATAATAATATCAATTGTGTTTGCAAGAAATACTCTTTAATACACTAAAAGAAGTGAAATCTGTGTTCATTTAATTTTTTTTTCTTGAATTCAAATTGGTTGAACTGTATCTAAAAACAACCTAATGTGAATAGTGTGTCCTGATAAGATTGAACTGGTATGCAGTAACCTAAGAATTGTAAAAATAAATAGAAGTTGTCTATATTCAGTTTGGAAAAAACATAGCTGGCTCTGTCAGTTATAATGTACCTTGGTATGAAAGAGAAGGAAGAATTGGAAAGTTTTAGCAGATGTTTTAGCCATGATGTAACTTTCATTCCATTTTTAAAAGATAGTAATCTAGTATTAGTATTGTGGAATACAGTGTAATCAGTAATATTGGTTCAAAATGTATAAAAAACATATTGTGATAGAGCAGATTCTAGATAATGTTGAATCTATCTTGAAGAAAAACTTTCAAAAAGTTCTGTGGAAATGGCTTAGAAATATTCAGAATTCTTAGTACTAATGTCATATTTAAAATGAAAAATCTATGCTTTCCTAAAGATTTACTAGTTTTTTCAACTGTGATTCTGGACTCATTTGAAGCCATGTCTGCTGACAAAAAAAATGGTTATATCTCTAATATCTATCCTTAATTCAGCTAATAAACTTTTCAGAAAAACTCAGTACAAATATGTAAATGATTAGATTGTTTGATATTGCTCCATCAGTATGTCATCAGATTTTTAACAATGATTTGTTGTAGCTTTGTTGTTTATTAAATACAACTTTAAAATCTCTCATATCAGATACTGTAGCTGTCCATGTCTAGATTGTAGACAAATATATTTGAGAACCATGACTTTTATACAGGTACCAAAATCCTGTGTAATATTCCAGAGGGTAGACTTTATTGCCTTTGCTGCTTTAGAAATGTAGTAGAGACAATCAGATAGCATTTGGAAGATGGAATATAGTGATAGATTGAAAATGCTGACCTTGGTACATATATAGGAATTTAATCTGCCAGCCCTGCAGCAGGATATGGGTCCTGGAGTCATTGTGGTTGGTTCTGTGGGATTGTCAGCATATTATGCAGCTGTTGTAAAAAAAAAACCCCACAAACTCAGTCCTTGGGGGTGGGATTGTTGATGTAGCAAGCCTTTATATACCTGGAGTACCATACATAGTTCAGTGGGTTTATAATGAAAATTTGATAAAGTTCAGAAATGGCAATCAGAATATCTACTGGGTAAAAACATTTTTTAAAGGAAGAAAGACTCCCTCTTTCTGTCTTATGATGTTGATGCATTTTCAGTGGCATCTCTGCAGCCTCTCATAGCTGTTCTTCATAGATGTCTGGGGATTAGGTTGTCCCTGCAATGTTCCTTTAGTAAAGGCATATGTGATGTTAGGGCTGTTTTGGTGCCTATCACTCTATTTTCTTTTAATGCATTTTTGAATGCCTTAAGAGTTTATACAGATAAAAATAACGGAGATTTTTTTAAAAAAATCTTTGCACTGTAACAAACGGTAGAACAAATAGAATGACTATGAGCAGTAAAAATAGAAGCAGATAAGTATTAGATATGCATAGAAACAATGTGATTTTATTATTTTTAGAAAATCTTCAAAAACAGATGGAATAATAGAAAGTAAATTGATATAAATAAAGAATTAAGAATCAATTTCCATAATAAATGAATTCACATCTTCAGGCTCAGATTAATTTTATTCTAAAGTCCTGAAGAATTCTGGTATATAATTTTTCAGAGTTAGTGGCAATAGAGGAAAGATTGCAAATGTGCAGTTCAGTAATGTGGACAAATATTTTTCCCTTCAAAACAGGTAAAACAGAGGATGCACCAACTATCAACAAATGAATAGTTTTCTGTGCTTAAAATGGAGCTGGTCCAATTAGCTTCCTAACTAAACTGTTAACTGCAGGTAGTCCTTGACTTACAACAGTTCATTTAGTGACCATTCGCAGTTACAATGGCACTGAAAGAAGTGATTTATGACTACTTTTCACACTTATGACCATTGCATCATGCATACTCATGGTCTCCTGATTTACATTTGGATGCTTGACAGCTGGTTCATATTTATGACAGTTGTAGTGTCCTGGAATCATGTGGTCTTTTTTGCAACCTTCTTACAAGCAAAGTCAATGGGGAAGCAAGTTTCACTTAACAACCGGGTTACTAATTTAACAACTGCAATGATTCACTTAACAAATGTGGCAAGAAAAATTGTACAATAGGGCAAAACTCATTTAACAAATTTCTCACTTAGCAACATAAATTTTGGGCTGTGGTTGTAAGTAGAGGACTACCTGTAACAGTATTGTTATATTAATACAATTAAGAAACAATAAATTGCAGCGATGAGTTGGCTAAAAGAAAACAAATCCAAGATAAGTGACGTATATAAGGGCTGGAAAAAGTGTAACTATCCTGATATATATCCTTATACTCTTCAAAAATGGAAAAATAAAGATCAAAAGTATCCAGTTTTATTGTATATCAATTATCTGTACTTGACTGATTCTGGTTAATATGCTCCTTGTTACTGATGTGGGGTGCTTTATAGTTCATTAGGGCAGCAGAGTAAAACTTTCAGATTTAGCTGAAACGTTGAAAACTTTGTATATCACTATATAGTCTTTAAAAAGACTAAGTATTAGAGTTCTTTGATAATTTGCCTTCTGTTTTCCTTCAGTTTGCATAGTTACAGAGAGGAAGAAATTGTTTGTTTTCAAGTAAGATGATTTGAGGGAATTTAAACTAAATACATACAGATTTTTCAGTTGTTAAATATATGGAAAAACAAAGTGAAATGTATTCTGGGATGAACATGAATTGATCAAATTCTCAGATTTGAAATGCTGTGTGCGGTTTTATATTTTATTTTATTTTCATTCAGTGGTATCCAATTCTCAGACTGTCTGGACAAGTTCCTGCAATTTTCTTGGCAAAGATTTTCAGAAATGATTTGCCATTGCCTCTTTCTTAGGGCTGAGACAAAACGACCGGCTTAAAATCACCAAGCTGGCTTTGTGTCTAAGGCAGCACTAAAATTCATGGTCTCTGTTTTTAGCCAGGTGCCTTCACCACTAGTCTGTTTATTATAACGTTGTGGGATTTTTTTGTGCTACTTTTCAGATATACTTATTTTCCTATATAACTATGTTAGTACTATGTTCTCTAATTTATTCAAGATTATTAGAAGTGGGTGTACTGAATGATCATAACCAGTAACAAAATATATGCAAACTAATAACAAGGAAAACATATACAAACAAATTAAATGAAAAATATGAAAGTATAAAATTAACATGATGGCAAAGTTATGTTGTGCAAAAGATACTGGTACAATTCTGATTTTGTATTTTAAATGCTTTGAAAACATCAACTCAAAATACTGTTAATATGTTGTTTATGTCAGGTTTAACTTAATTTACATTCAGCTTGCAATGTATATTCAGCATCATTTTGCTACCTATTAAGTAATTTATTTCCTTACTTTAAGGGATGCTTTAATGCCACTCCTGGGAACCATTTCTAATTTCACCCTTTTGGTAACTATTACAGATATGTAATTTCATATGTGTGTTGTTATATGCTTGTGAGCAGGGGTGGGATTCAACCAGTGTTACTACCAGTTCGGTATTTATATTTTGCACACGCATTTAATACAACAAAAGCTGTGCCTCCCGGATAGCTGATAAACGCTGTGCGCGGGTGCGCAGTGTTTGAAAAATACCTTTTTCCCTGTTTTTTCAACTGAAGATGTGATGCGCAAAGCAGCTGAGGTTGAAAAAAAAGGAAATAAAGCTCAGGTAAGCGCCCAGGCAGGTGGGTGGACCAAACAGCAGCAGACACAGAACTGGTTCTGTGTCTGATGCTCTTCAGAGCTACAGGTTCTACAGAGCCGGGCAGAACTGGTAGCATCCCACCTCTGCTTGAGAGAGAGGAAGTTCTCTCCATGCTTGGAATTTAGCTCCCTAATCTTTCACAAAAGTTTGTTTCGTTTATACTTTAATAAAAATACTTACATAAAAAGTTTTCCCAGTTAGAGAATTTAATATATACCTTACTAGAAATACCCTTTAGGAGGACATGAAATATTGCAGTGTGAATTATTCCTGTTCAGCATTCTGGTTAACCAGCTATACCTTCATTCAGAATATTCATTCCATCTTTTACCTCCTACCATTTTTAGTTCCTTTGATAAGTTCCACACACACACCCAAATTCTGGCTTCTGTGACTATCCTTACTGCTCATTCATTATTACATTTTTTGTTGCTGTTTTGGTGAGATACCCTCTCAATTTTTCCCCCTAGAAGCTTGTTATATTTCTAACCTCTTCAATTTCAATAGCCTACGTTATCAATGGAGATTGCCAGTGTTCTGGAAAAAAAAAGAATGCAGTTTTATGAGGCCAGGAATGTTATTTTCTAGACATGAATCAGAAGTATCTATTTCAGTAGACAGTAACTGTGAGGAAGGCAACACTACCAAAAAGTCATGAAAAATAGTAGATCCAGGAATGCTATATGGATGAATGCCAAAATCCTAAAAAAAATAAAAACAGAAACCAAGTCTTCAGATCAGGATTGCTTACTCTTAAAACTCCTAATGTGGATCAGGATTGCTTACTCTTAAAACTCCTAATGTGAAATCAATCCTTAATCATAATAAGGAACTGGAAGGTTGATTTGGCAACCTTCAGCTGGTGAGTCTTTTCTTGTAGTTTTAATTTAGAACAAACTAAGAAAGCCAACTGATGGATTTCCTGGCTTCATTTTATCCCACCACCACCACACATACACTTTTACCAAAAAGCTACTGGTGGGCTACTGGTGGTGGAACAGTCCTTCTAGATGGGAATTTTAAATAGTTGGAGCCAAGGGTCCAGTCTGTCTTAAAGCCAAAACCAAAATGGCATGAAGAGCAGTGCCAAGGACATGGGAAGGAAAAGGAGGTAACATGCTTGCAGCAGCCTAAAATAGCCAACAGGTGTGGACAGCTCATAATCTCTGTAGGCATCATCAACATCCATCAATGAGAGAGATTTTTAACTTATGCTCAGTTGTGTCTGATTCTCAGACACTGCCTGGACTAATTAATCCCTGCAGTTTTCTTGGCAAGGTTTTTTGGAAGTTATTTGCTATTGCCTCCTTCTTAGGGCTGAGAGAGGGAATGATTGGTCCAAGGCAGGATCTTATCATATAATCGTATTATACAGTATTACCTTACTGATCACCTATGTCTTCTTAAATATGTGAACCTTTTCTGTCTTTAAACTTAGTTCTCTTTTGTGTTGTATGTTTGTATTTTTTCAGCAAGAAAAAATATATTAGAATCTTTGTCACAAGTGTAAATGTCTGAAATGATTTCATGCCTGTTTATGAACTAGATGAGTTTATTATAGTTTATATTTAATTTTAGTCCATTGTTGTGACTTATAAGAAAACTTTTGCAATTCATAAGTGTGAAATAAATTGAATATAGTGCCTTATGGACAGTAATGAAGATTATAACTTTATTACCAATACAAACAGATTTAATATAAAATAATACACTAGTTGAGCATTTTTATAAGTAAAATACAGATAGTCCTCAATTTATAACAGTTCATTTAGTGACTGTTCAGAGTTGCAACAGAACTGAAAAAGTTATGACCATTTTTCACACTTACAATCATTGAGGCATCCCCTATGATCATGTGATCAAAATTTAAAATGCTTGGCAATTGATTTATATCTATGACAGTTGTAGTGTCTCAGGGTCATGTGGTCCTCTTCTGCAACCTTCTTTGACAAGCAAAGTCAATGGGGAAGCCAGACACACTTAACAATATTACTAACTTAACAACTGCTGTGATTCACTTAACAACTCTAGGTCATAAAATGGGGCAAAATCCAGTTAATAAATGTCTCACCAACACAAAAGTTGGGCTCAGTTGTGGTTGTAAGTCAAGGATTACCTGTAATAATCAACCAAGAGTGACACAATAAATCCAATAAAAAGTTATGGAGATCTCACATTCCTTTTTAGCCAATGATTATATATTTTTAACTGGGAAAGGTAAGGCATTTTTGTTATTCTTTCAGAACATTTTAGAAGGATTCATTTAAAATAGGTATTTGACTATAAGATGAATAGAAATTCTCAAGCTTAATAAAGAATTGTTAAGCTAAATTCCATTTCACTTTGGAAATCCTTTTGAATCTTCTGTCTCATATAAAAACAGAATACCTTAACTATTGAATACCTTACCTATTCAGCAACATTTATATTGCATACATTCTATATAAATATGTCTTTTAGGAATTCTGTAATTGTAAGTAGTCCTGTTTCTGTGTTAGTAACATGCTTGGTAATATTGATTTGCTTAGAATATCTACACTGTCACATGCTTCCTAAGCATATCTTTGTGAACCATGTATGTAGATACAACTGGTGAAATATATTCAGTAGCTTTACATATATGCTTACAGTAATCCAAACATCTATGTAGTGAGGAAGCTTTCTACATACTGCTGTCCTTCAACCATATTAGATTACAGCTCAAGTTGTGGATCATTATGGCCAATGGCCATTCTTGAATGTAATTCAGGAAATTGTAATCCAACACATTTGGAGAACATCAATTAGTAAAAGGTTGCCAGATCTTTTTATGCATCACATTAAATGAGAAAGACCCCTTCAAACTATTGATATTTTACATTTGTGGCATTGTCTAATTTAAATTCCCATTGAGACAGCCCTCTTACTCTATTACAGCAAGAAAAGCAGAATTTTGTAGGGCCTTAAAATTGCCAAAGATAATTGTATAGCCATAAAATGAGGTAGAAATTTATTATTACTTTAAAGTGTTTTCTTTAACATTGGATACCTTTTGGTAAATAATTAATTTTCAGTCTTATTTTGGAGCAAGTAGCACATTTTAAGTATTGTGTGATTTTTTTTCCAAAGTGACCACTTGCATAGGGTAGGAGACATAACCAGTTACAAAGTAAACTTCCTCATTTTAGCCATCCTTTTGTTTGTCCTTTTTCTGGATAGATGGCAAACAAGGTTCTAGGTTGTTGACCCCTAGTATTTTTATTTCTAAGATACTGTACATTTGGAATCTATGGGGGCTATCTTACAGTTTTCCAGCTTCAAACTTTTTAAATGTAAGAAATGAAAAAGGGTGGGCAGCCTGGTGGATACCAAAGAAAGCAGCTACAGTTTCAATGGTAACTGCTGACATGCAGTGTTAATGCCTTTGTACAACTTTGAGGTGCACTGAGCATAATGTAGAAAACATATTATTCAAAGAAGAAAAGTATTAATGCGCACATTGATAAAATGGCTTAAATGTGGGTGCTTTCAAACTGTATTCAATTATATCCCATAATCATATCCCATTTTCAGGCATGCATTATAAAATTCAATGTCATAGATATGTATATAGATGTTACACAGATTTTAAATTAAAGCCTTTAACATCATTTTGCTATTTTTGGAAGAACTAAATATTGGCCAATATTTAGCCTATCCTCCAAATTAAGAGAGATAAAAAAAAGAATGCTAGAATAAAGGGCCAAATCAGTGTTTAAGTCAGAAGAAAAAAAACTACTTGTCAGCTATCATGTCTAGAAAGACTACAAAGCCACAAGTATATAAGGTTGAATGCTTTAGCCTGTAGCACTGCATTTTTTAAAGTTCTTGCTGGAAGAATACTTAGTATTCATTGCATTTTTAGTAGGCATTTATATTTGTTAGTAAGATAGATAATTCTGGATTTTTTAAAGAATAAAAAACACTACTAATTTTGCCTTCCAAACTACTTTGATTATTTATGAGAAATTCTTATTAATGATTTACTAAAATAATCATGGAGTAGATGTTTTAGACTTAGAAACTTGCTGTTTCTTCTCTGATACTAAGAATTCTATCTAAACTCTTTTGAGATCAACTCTTTATTGAATTGATCTCATTCTGATCAATTCTATTTCTGTGTGCAGTTCACTTTTTTATTACATGGGAGACTATTTTGATTGATAACTTAGGTTGGTAGAATTAGGAAGTACATGTATTATAGCAATTTCTGACGGGCATAGAAACAATAACATTTGCAAAAAGGAATAAACATTAAAAATATTCTTGGTTTGATTAACATATAGCATAGATTCATTAAAGAAAAAACTAGAAATCAAGTTTGTGGTAAACAAAATGTTATTTGACTGATATTTTTACTGTAGCCTTTTCTACCTAGGGCAGATTATGTTAAATTCATCATTTGTGTGTGGGAGTTTACAATATTTTCTGGAAATTGTATCTACAATTACCAGCATCCTAATATTTTAAGAAACATAGTCAATATAATTGCTAAAATAATTTTTTAACTCTTGCTTTTATGTGTGTATCAAATTCTGCAGTTACATGTTCTAATCTAGTCATTCCTTGTGGTTGAGGGAATTAGGTTGTGTGATATACTTGATTAACTCATGCACAATCTCATCACATTTGTGGATCAGCTTTATTAAGTGAAATAGTGAACACCTTCCATATATACTTTTCAAGGCTCCAATTCCTGGAGGTAAAAATCCTTAAGGGCAATGAAATAAAACTAAAACAATGTTTTAGATTGTGTCATTGCTATTATGTATAGACTGTGTTTTTAGATGTGTGGGAGCAGATACTATCAGTAAAGCAAATGTATTGCTGAAGGCATATATTTTCCAAAGCATTATTTCATTCTTCTTAATATGTAGGATTTTTAAAAAAAAAATGTTTAAAATTCATAAATGTTAATAATTTGCCACTTTTAAAAATGAGATGAAACTTTTTTAGTCTGAATACACGTTCTCTTTATTAATTGATAACGCTACTTGCAATCAGAGTTTTAATGGAAGACCATTGAAAAAGAAAGCTACAATATAAGTATATAGGAGTAGTTTAATATATAAATTTAGTTTAGTTAGCATAAGATAGAGAATTTGGCATATGCCATTCTTAGTTATCCAATGTTCAGATTGACGAGTGATCAGCTCTTTAAGCTTTCATTCTGTCTCTTTCTCTCTTTCTTTCGTTCAGGTTTTCGCCCCTCCCCAACAACGTGCCTGAGAGTGGGGCTTCTCCCACTTGGCTGAGGACGTCTTAGCTGGATCGATTGTGGGGAGGAGCAACAGCAGCAGTTCTGAGGGTGAGTAGAGGCTGCCAGGGTTCAGGCCTGGATTCATGCCTCTCTTCCCCTGGTCTCTTCCTTAATTTAAGTGGGAAAAAAGTTGGTATTTTAAAAACACTTTAACATCCTAAAAAGATGTTGCTTTGTATGGGAAAAATATAGACCGCAGTTCACGTTTGCTATCATAGAACCTAAGAATTTTCTTAATGAATTATTCTTATACAGTAGGTGGTTTACAATCAATCTTTTAAATTTAAAATTGGAAAAACCCTCAAAATCAATATAATAGCAGCCAACAACAGGTCCACAACAGTCTGGCTGGAGCTAGTTCTTTTTGTTTAGATTTTGGAAGCACTTGAGAAGTTGAAAGTAACTACAAACATTTTAAACGTTAATTAGATTTTTTTTAAAAAAGGTGTAAGGTTGGATCAGCCCACTTCAATATAATATCAACATAACTATGATATGAATAAGTAATTAATAATTGCATAGCCATATGTTAGATCTTTATTTTTGTTCAAGAAGTAATGTTTACATACATCTTTCAGTTTTAGCACTTTTTCATTGACCCAGCATCCTAAAAAAATTAAAAGGCTTGATTTTCCCTTTTTGAGAAATTTGAGAAAATATTAAAAGACGTGACTAAATTTAGAATGGATTGAAGTGCTTTTCTTTGAAAATGACACAGAAAAGAAGTATGAAAATATATTATCATACCTACTTGATTAGAGACTCAAGTAGTTTCATTGAGATGTTGCGCGATAATAAGGATCAAACAGGTTGTTTAAATATTTGGGAATCAGTGGCTTTATTCTCCACTTCTTAAAGATGTTTGATCACCTGTTCAAATGTTACTTGAGAGTATGAATGTGGCCTATATTTGATTTTGAATTCAAAGTAACCATTGGGTAGAAAGAATGTGGAATTATGTTAGGTTTATAATTATGATTACATTTGTTCCTTTTTCTTGGTTGCAACAATGTTTAAGTTATAGGCTCAAAGTTCATATTACAGTTGGGGTAGAATAACCTCTAGTTTTATGGGAGAAAATAATTAACATTTTTAATATTACTTCTTTTTATAATTTTAAGGCTGAGTAAGAGCATCTTACTAAGATCATTTGTACACTAGGCCTATGCAATGAACAGAAAAATATTTTGATGAGTCCTCCTAAACTGGCAGGGGAATACTGTTTACCTGTGACTTTCAATTCCGTAATCAGGAAAACTTTATAAAAATTCCGTTTAAGGGACAAGTAGAAAGATTCAGGCAGAACTGAGGTGGTTTAGATAATTTTGAGCATAAAGCACTCTAACCTGGTGGTGATTGTCAGTGATATGAAAAGTCCACATTATAATGCATGCAATATATATTTTATGGTTATTAGTTTTTTAAAGTCTTTCATTAGTGGGAAGTTGTATTATGTGAAAGAAATTCTAGACACTGACATGATTTAATTTCATTTAAAGTTTTTGATTACTTTTACTTGATTTATTGAAGTTATAAATACAGTAATTCTCAAGTGGTAATAATGAATGACTTTCTTCTAAAACTGGGGATAGAGCAGATTTCAACTTGAATAAATATCTTTAATAATGCATCATGGTTTATTAAAAACACTTTCTTTGGGAACTGTGGATTACTTATAGATATATTCTATGTGGTATTTTTACTTTTATGTACTTAAGAGCAGGAATGGTTTCTGATAGTAATAATAATGCAAAATTTAACAGAATGAAATAAATATGCTATTGTTATATTTCAAATTCATGCATCACGTACACTACTTTGGCCCCAGAGCTTTTATGGAAGCCCTTCATATTTTTCAACCTCGTATTAATTATGTTACTCTCTGAGGATTTTTTTTCCCAGAGAGTTGCATGCAATACTTTGCAGCATTTATTTTGGCAAACCTTAATTTAGAATTTAAACATGTTATGTGATTATTTAGTTGTTAGCAGAAATGGTTGGTTCAAATTGGCTGAAGAGTCACATTTTCCACTCAGAGAATGTTTGAGGGATACTCTTGATTTCTTAGTTCAAGCACTGTTTGAAGCAAAATGCAGTATAAGTCTATGCTGTTCAACTGTTGGGGGAAAATACTACCATCATTTATGAAAAGCTATTTCACTGTTGGTTCTCATTGTTTTGTCAAAATACCAGAGGTCCACTGATAAACAGTCACTTAAATCTAATTAAGAATTATTCTTAATAGGATTGTAAGCATACAAACTGACTGTTATGACTAATCTGGTTTCCTAATTAGAATTCTTTAAAACAAGTTCCCTAAGGGCTGAGATAAGTAGTTTAACAAACTGTTAGCTGTTATTAATATTGAATATTTTTCCTGGCTAAATGACATCAGCTTATATATTTAATCAGAAGTAATATAAGTCGGAATGAAATTGTGCAAACAGTAATATTTCAGCTATGATGTCATTTTAAGGCCTTTGAAGATTAATTAAGATATGGATTCTGCTTAATCTAAGAAGTAGTAACTGATTATATTCATTTGGCAAAGAATTTTCTTTTAGAGCAAATAGATCCTCTTTGAGGTGGTGGGGATATGTGACTTACCATTGTGGTTTACAGACAATTTCCTGTAGGTCAGTTGCTTTCTGTTTTTATGCATGAAGTGTAGTTATATATGTGTGTGTTTGGGTCTGGTTTATAATAAAGGCTTCTTTTATAGCATTTAGTCTGGGTTCATCTGCAAAGCGACCCAGTGCTGGCTTTTTGCTGCTAATTGTGTCCCAGTTCATTGTTATATTTTCATCCTTAAGTGCTATGATAAGAATCAGAAGCAGGGGAAGTGAAAGTGAGCCCCAACCAAAGATGCAATCTGGATTAGAGCCAGCATGTTTTTCCCCCCAACCTCATAGTGGGATGGTCATTATCATGCACAGCTTTGCCTTAATTTATTCTTTCCATTTTCAATTTTAGATTCAGAATTTAACATTGGGCTCATAATACCTCTACGAGATGAATTACCTTTCATTTAGCACCAATATTACCGGTTTTATTTTGCTACACATGCTTTCAGTTAGCTTACTTGTATTAATTTGTGACTGTGTGTAGTATTGACTATTTTCTTTTATTTGTCCATTGCCCTGGTGCCACAGTGGTTAGAATACAATATTTCAGGCAAACTGCCCATAGTCTGGAGTTCGATCCTGATGGGGCTCAAGAATTGAGCCTCAGCCTTCCATCCTTCCAAGGTTAGTAAAATGAGGGCCCAGGTTGTTGGGGGCAATATGGTGATATTGTGAACCGCCCAGAGTGCTGTAAAGTTCTATGGTGTAGTATAGAAGTCTAAGTGTTATTGTTTCTTACTATGTTTGTCTCTGCTTCACACTCTTAAGCATTTGTATATACCTCTCCATAAATTATAGAGTATGCAAGAATACTATATATACACTTTATTTTTAAAATGTTATTCCTTTTGTTCTACAAACAATATTGAACAGAACAATTTGGTTCTGGAGTGATTAGTAAATAATTACCTACTTGAAATTTTCTTTGGGTTTCAAATTTTAGTACATTATTTCTGAAAATACATGAAGCTTCCTTCTTTCACAGTCATAGTTGTTTAATGATATCTAGGAAGTCTGTAACCTATAGAATTTGGAGGAAATATATGACAAGTTCGGTTCAACAAGTTCGGTTTGCTTCTGGAATGTAAAAACCCATGTAATAGCTTCAGAACTATTTTCTAACATTGTCCAAAGAACCACAAAATGTTGCTATTTAAATTCTGAATTATCAATAAATATTGCAATGTTTGAGCAACATATTTATGAAAAGGAAATTTTGATATCATTGTTATTATGACACCTTCAGGTGTAGGCCACTCTGTTTGACCATGGATACATTTAGGATTATAAGAGAATGTGTGATAGATTCTCAAAATGGCTGCCACTATGGGTATGGTCAGACACCTAATTACCAGAAAGTGAAGTAGGGGACCAGAATGGTCTCTGTGATTCCAGTAGAAGTTTTGTGGTGTCTAAAAGCATAGGGATAAATATGTTTACCACATCGTTTGTTTTAATGTCTTTTAAATTGTTTAAATTGTTTTGTAATTTTAGAATTTTAAGCCACCTAAAGTTACTTAGCTGAGTTAGGCGGCTACAGAAGTTGAATAAAGAAATAAATAATGCTCGAGGATGATATTTTGCTTTGTTGTGAGTCATTCTCTCTCATATATATGTGTGTAGTATTTTTTTTAAACATCAAATGGGGCAGAAGGGTTGATAGGCACTAAGGTATACTGTCCAGAATACCTTATCTGTGAGATAAGCAGTTATATAAATATGACAAAATACATAAAAATAAGAGATTGTCTAAATCCATTAGCATCTATGAGGAACACATTGCTTCCTCTGACACAATAGTCGCATTATATATATGCATTAAGGCAATACTGCAATTCAAGACTCAAAGGGGAAAAATATGTAGTACTTATATTGAACTTCTTTAAATTAAACATTGCACATTGAATTTTCAAGAGATTGCCAGCAATAAATAGAAATAAAAATGCTTTTAAAATGTAGGCCATTTAAAAAAATTAAGTCAGAGTTGAAAAACAAGAAAAAACATCCATTGAAAATAAAACATTGTGTGGCTTTCTCTGCACACATGCAATTAAAACAACAAGAAACTTGCCTGAGCAAAAATATTTTGTATTGCATCTGAATCTTGGTTTATTAATCTAGTAACAAGCTTATATTCAGAAATGAATGCCCACTGTTTTATTAGACAAAAGATGCTGAGTTTTCTACTATTTAATTTAACCATCCTTTTTACATGAACAATTATATAACAATGATTGTAAACAAGCTACTTGTTTCGGTAAAAAAGTACATTCATTTTTTGCATATTGAGTTCTTTACAGGAAAAAATAATGGCTGCGCTTTTAACAAGGCTAGGCAAATAGCATGTGAAGTAGACAAAAATAAATGTGTGAGGTAAATTCTCTTAAGTAAGGCTTTCCATTGTGTCATCACTGGTGAGAGGTAATCTAGCTGCCAGTAAATGATGTTATGAGTAATGTAGAGATTCAGATATTGAGCTGGAGAGACTTTGAACTAAATTCTAAAAGCTTGCCAATGGCATTAAAGTGATTGTTTTTTCTGCCCAAATGATTTAGTTGATAGTTATGACAATAAAATGAAGTGTGAAGAGCCATGAATTCCTCGAATGTGATGCAAACATAATAAAAAACCCAGTCATTTTGAGTGTGTGTTTGAATTAATAAGGTATTTTAGGTCTTTAATGGTTGATGTGCATAAAGCAGATTTTAGGACTAGGAATAAATTGGGTCTAGTTTTCACTTCGCCAACTTTCCTGGACAATCTACTGAAGCTAGTTCATCAAA
This sequence comes from Bungarus multicinctus, assembly GCA_023653725.1. Taxonomy (NCBI): domain Eukaryota; kingdom Metazoa; phylum Chordata; class Lepidosauria; order Squamata; family Elapidae; genus Bungarus; species Bungarus multicinctus. The sequence continues at coordinate 63,354,916 of CM042836.1, read as the reverse complement.
TATAGTGGACATCATAAATAATAGAATAAAATACAATCAGACAGTTACAGATCTAGCTAGTTTCCTATAAATAATATTAATCATTTGACATTTGACACATTCATTAAAACCAATTAGTTAAAAGAGGCATAGAACCTTTAGGAATGCCTGCTGTGATGAAGTGAGCTGTGAATCATAAAGACTTAAGCAAGAATAAATTTATAAAGTCTTTACAATACCAACACTGGAGGTTAATGCTTTAATGCTGTATAAGTGCAGCACAAGGTATAGTGAGTCAACATTAATAGTATATTTATTTTCTAGTGAAAACACTAGGGAATCCTATGGGTTGAAATCAAATAAGTGGCTATATAATTATAAACTTGTAATAAAATGCATAAATATGTAGCTGTTCGATGGTTATATTGATTTTAAAGTAAATGCCCCCCCCCCTCACCGGTTCTTCTTCTGACTACTAGCCATTTGGTTTTTCTTTTATTTATCAAGGTTCCCAACAGGAAGCTGTGGCACAACACAATATATTTAAACTAAAGTATGGGTTCTTGGCTGCAGGCAGAATAATAATATTAATAATAAGAATAATAATATTAGGGTATTGGTTCCTGCTGAAAGTCAAAATTCATTAAGTTGTCCTTTTTTGTTTCATACTAAGAGATATTTGTATAGATGTTTAAATTGGATTGGACAGTTTAAGAAGTAAAATTGTCAATGAAAATAGCAGATTCCTTTCTCCACTTCATTTTTGTAACTTACAAGACAAGTAAAGTACAGAATAGCACATTTATGAATTGATGGTTTATACCATAGTAATAGTTTTAGACAATATTTTCAATGACAAGAACACTTCAACTTTCTCTCTCATTCCCTTTAAGAGTTTGTGAATTTATTGTTCCTTTTATTTGAAGACCAGAGATAAAAAATCATAAAATTCTTAAAGTTGTCCCGGGTAACAGCTAATTCTATAGGATTAGTTATAGACATTTCCCTTTCCTTTTTTAATGGTAACCTATTAAATCGTAACCTAAAAATTAAAATCAGTTAACCTAAAACTTATACTTTGATAGCAACATGTAGTCCTTGACTTATAACAGTTCATTTAGTAGCTGTTTGAAGTTACAACAGCATTAAAAAAGTGACATAACAATTTTTCAGACTTACGACTATTTCAGCAACCCATGGACACGTGATCAGAATTCAGATACTTGGCAACAGAGTCAACTATGACGATTACAATGTCCTGGGGTTGTGAGTTCACTTTTGCAACTTTCTAATAAGCAAAGTCAATGGGATTTACTTAATAACCGTATTACTAACTTAACAACTGCAATGATTCACTTAGCAACTATGGTGAGAAAGGTCATAAAATGGGGCAAAATTCACTTAACTGTTTTACTTAGTAACATAAATTTTGGGCTCAGTTGGAGTCATAAGTTGAGGGCTACCTATATTCTGAATATTTTTATTATCTTTATAGATGTCCATGTAGTTATTAGCCAATTAGCTTATGTAAGGCTTTATAAACTGTCAAATGATAAGTGGTTGCAGCAGTCCTTTATTTAAAAAATGACCTGACCAGAAAAAAATGATAGTTTCAGATGTACAATCTGGGATAGTAACTGATATAAAGAAAAAACAATCTCATATATTAATTTCTGAAACATGGCTGTATTTTATGACCTTTCTTGTACTATACTGACTGTGATTCCCTTGTTATTTTCTGACAACCTACCTAAAAAGTATAATCCAACACTCTGAATTAATGTATCTGAGCAATATATTGGTCATGTTGGAGCATTGCTCTTTTGCATTCCTCAATATAGTAGCTAAATTAATTGTGGCAATTACAGTATTTCCATCATCTTCTGTTAGGTATGAGCTATATTTATATCTTCCAGCTAAATTAAAATAAAAACATAGTTTGATTTGGATTTTAGATTACTGATTTATGTTGGAAAATAATACAAACAAGATGTTAGAAACAAAATAAACATCAATTCAACTTCTTTCTCCAACACAGTTTCTCTAAGCATCCAGTCTATCCATTCACAGTTCTCTTGAAGTGCAACATTCGGAAATGGTCACATTGCAAGTAAAGTGTCCTCTCCAGTATCATCCTAATTTCTAAGAACATCTCTTATAAACCACAAGCTTTCTTAGAACCACAAACTTTCTTAGAAAATAAAAATAATGGCTAATTCTGGCTCAATGCTTTAGATATAAATATGACTTATATAAAAAAGGGGGAAAGAGAGTAGAGGAAATAGGAACTACCTTGCAGTAGGAAGGGATAGCATTCTGAAAAATTGTTGTTTGTCACCCATGGTAGCCATTTTATGAATCAAGAGGCAGAAGCTGTTTTATGAGAGTATCTACAAGTTCTGAAAATACCAGCTACGCATGCCAACAGAAAGGGTACTTACTTTAGCTGCTTCTTATTAAATAACTTTTTAATTAGGCTTTATTGTATTACCGCTTTATATAATACAGATCATACTCTGTCGATATTACTTTCTCATGTAGTTTAACCAATTCTGGGGTAAGGCAGTGAAAACATTAACCTTTATTTGCAGAGTCAGGTTTTTTTTTTAAATTGGAAATTTGCTGTCTTATGTATCTTGAGTTTAATTGCTGCTTAGTTTCATTATATAAAAAACATTTAAGTCAGCTGCCAAGAAAACAAAACATGCAAAATGGACTTAATAGATGAAGCTTAATGAACTTTAGCATGCCTGACTTAAATGTTGCAAACTGATGGACGAGACATTTGCACATACCATATAAATAACTTACATAGGCATCTAAGTTTGAGTTTCTGCCAAATAACCTGGGAGACTTGCCATTTTTGCTTAGCTTCCATTAAATTAGTGCTGGTTGGTAGTTAGCACAGATGGGTGTGTACATGTAAAAGAATGTAACCTACTATGTCAGTATTGGTATGTGAGAACATGCCTTATACTTGACCTGTGTAAGCAAGACCTATAATTTTTCAGGCTTGTCTCAACAGGAAAGCTTTTATTAAGGGGGCTAAACTAACTCAACAAAATGGGTATCAGGAGCTTTCTCCTTTAAAATCTATACTTTCTGTGGTTAAAAATAGCTTTAAAATGTTTTATGGCCAATCATATACAAACAACACATTAATGTAAATGCAGAATAAGCAACAGCTATTGAACATAATCTGATAATTTATGATTCTTTGTCAGTAGAAGTAGAATTCATTCTTTTGGCTGGAAATAAGTATAAAATCCTTTCATATCAGCATCTTTCCATTAAGTGTGATGCATCTATTAAAAATTCCTATAGAGGATATAGTCTGTTTATTTAAAAATCGTATTCCTCTTTAAAGCTCCATCATGATTTTTTCTCAAATTCCTTAATACTCAGCTTAATTTTATTCTATAAAAAATTCATATCTATACTATCTTTTTTTCAATTTTTTCAATTTTTCATAAATTTTGAGCTACAGTACTTTGTTATTGGATTTTGCCACATATACAAGAGAGTTATGACTCAATAAAACAGTTTTCACAACAAAAGTTCCTGACTACTATAAATAGGATCTTCTTAATGGCTCAAATAACTGTACGGTAACTACTGAATTTAAATTTGCTTTAACTACCATAATTTGTTACAGTTCCTGAAGATCTGTGGGATATTTGATTTGATTTTTTAAAAATAATCTTCTACCTTAATTTCTGCTTCAGATTTTCAGTGTAATATTTAAGAAAAATGATTATGGTGGATGGATTGATGGATGGATGGATATAAATCTTAGATACTAAACTTGCAACTACTAAAATATTTTCTGTGTATTTTTTATATATAATGAATGAGTTAAATTATATATTAATGGGTTAAACTGTGTATGTCACATTTGAAGACTGAACTATATATCAATTTGCAATTATGTCTTAACTATAATAGGAAGCTACTGATATGTGTGAAGTATTCCTGCCTGTAATGGAGAGCAGTGAGATACCCCTGTTGTTTCAGCAATCTGATTTACTTTCTTTATTTTTTTTAGTGAACAGTGATGAGGGCATTGTGTGTGTTGTTAGACATCTCCTCAGTCAGCCCAGTTTCTTGGAATAAAATAAAATATCTCAAAATAAAATTAAAATAGCATACTTGCTATGTTGATTTAACTTCAGTTTTAAAAGTTAAATGTATGTTTTACCAACAAAGAAATAAAGTTCTTTGTCGGTAAAACATAAATTTAACATAACAATAGTTTGTCATGAAAATGACTGCCTATGAAGGCCCCTGGATTGGGGCTGAAAGGCAAAAACAGAAACAGTATGCTATGTCCCATAATTGGGTAGACCAGGTTGCCCTGATAGATTGGTCCCACTTGACAAAAAAGATTTCAGTTTTAAAAGATAATGTCTGAATAAAAAGTGCCAGATAGTAGTGGCTATTCTATTGTTAGTTTTTTCATTCTCTTTTCCCAGACATCTTGAATAGTGCAATAGTGCAATGATATTTATTTTGTTAATGTCTTATTTTATATCAGTGTCCTTGGTATTATTATGATCATTTACTTTTTCACAATGATCCAGGGCTTCCCAAAGAAGAATGAAGTTGCCTGTTGATCTAAAATATGTATCCTTCTAAAGATCCAATGATATACAAAAGTTTATCAATCTTTTCAGAAGTATCTGTAAATTATTTGAAACAACTACAAAACTTTGTATATTTATAGAATCAAATAAAATTGTGTTTTCATTTTGTAGTTTTCATGTATTAAAAGTTATTGTAGAAATTAATATTAACAGATGTACATTTCAGGTGACCAAATTAAGCACACTATGTAAAAGTTATCAGATCATTGCCCTGCAACTTGTTTTTTAAACCATTCTAGATTTTAAATGAACAAAGAGAGAAGTAGTTTTTGAAAATATAGACCTTCTAGTCAAATAGAATTAGGAGCCATAGACTGCATTATGTTGCTTGCATATTTCTCTTAAGGATTCCTTTATTTCCACAACAAATTACTATCTTAAATGGAGTCATTATCTTGTATACCTGTCCTTTGAAATTGGTTAGGAAAAAAAGTAGTTTCCTTTAATTTGAGGTTGATTATGACTGAATACATCCCTATAGATTTCTTGGCAAGAGTGTGGTAATGGATCCTTATTGCCATACTCTGCTTTTTGTGTGGTGGTTGTTTTTGTTGCCCAGCTTAGCCTGCAGATCTGGGAGTTCCTGATGATTTTCTTTCTGAGTACTAATCTGGTCCTGTCTTGTTCAACTTCTTTTAAAATTGGCCCTGATTCATCAGTTTTTAATTATTTGAGATGTTTTGAATAATTGTGAAAGAAATGATTATTTATTTATTGGCATACCTGGCATTTACATAGTGTATGAGAAAACATATTCTTTCATTATGGAATTTGCAATTTGTTAAAAATTCATTATACAGGAAACAGAAAGGGGAAGGAAAGATAGGTACAAATAGGGAAATTTAGTTTTGTATAGAAGAAATTCTATGAGAGATTGTGAGTCTTATTATTCAGTGAGTGTTAATACATTCAAATAAGCATTAAATCATAAGAGGAAAGAATACACATCAGTAAGAAATTACGTTTTTAAATTGTTGGAAGAGCAAAGGTAATTAGCAAGAAAAGCAGTATCACCAGAAAAGCAGTGTGAGGTAATATAACTCAACACATGACACAGTACTATACTTTTGCCAATAGTAGTATGAAGTACAACCTTTTGGTCCTTTTTCTTTGCACCTAGTACTGAGTAGAACACTAAGCAGCTTATAATAATAAATTCTGGATGTATTGTGGGGAAAGCTACCATGTCAGCTTACTCCAGCTGCTTAGTGCTTCTACAAATGTAGTGCTTCCTTTTCTTGTCCTACCAGAAGGGGGGGGCTCCATCAAACTTAGTTTCAAAGCTCAAAGATAAATCTGTTTAGAAACTTAATAGATTGACATGCAGTTTAGTCTCCCAGGTTTAGCATTAAAACCTAGGTTGCTCTTTGGGGTTAGTGTGGAATCAGCTTAAAAAACTAAATAATTTGTCATTTATTTAATCAGTCATATCTTGCTGTAATGTCCAAATCAAATCATTAATTTTGAGATAGCTATGCAGAAAGTTCAGTATTATCTTTATTTAAATGTAAAACACAATGTTTTAGTTGAGAAATTATAGTGGAATGGTGTTGAGGCTTTACAAGCTAGGGTTTATGTAGCTAGAGAAAATTCAAGATCAGAAATCCACAAAGTAGTAATACAAGGGAGTACCCCCTGTCAAGAGAAATATAGAAATTGATTATGCATACAGCTGAGGGTAATTGGTGACAAGAAAAAAAATAAAGGCTTAAAAAAAGCAAATTTAGTAATTCATTGCTAGGCAGAAACAACTGATGTATAGTGTCAAGATCAAATGTCATTTTTCATCTCTGTTCTGCAGTAATATTGTATTTAGTTCTGGGCATTGCATTTTAGAAAATATTTTGACCAGTTGGAGTGTTTTGACCAGTTGGAGGCAGCAACCTGGAAAGAAAAACATAGAAAGACAGAGAGACAGACAGACAGACATGCCAAATCCAGTCTAAATATCTGGCAGAAATATGTAACCAACCATAATAATGACAAAGAGAAATTGTGGTTGAAATTACAAGAAGAGAGAAGAAACAATGGGTTTAAATTCAAAGAAGTAATTTAGAGCAGGGATTGCCAACCTTTTGGACCTCAGGGTCCAAACTCATAATTTTAAATCCCGCGGACCAGAGACCCTGGGAAAATCCCAAAAAAGTCTGTAGGAAAATTCCCCACCCCATTTTCCTACCAATCAATCATTTATTTGGGATCATAGGATACCGTTTCCAGCTCTGTTCTTGGGGGGGGGGCGACGGCGACTTTTGGCTTCATGCAAGGGAAACAGCAGAAGCAGCAGAAGTCTTTCTTTCTCTCCCCCAAACTCCACCAGAAATGAGTCTTTGCCGGTGCAGTGTCTTGGACCAGGATGCCTTGCAGGGTCCCAAAGATTCATTGCTGGTGGAGTTTGAGGGGGAGAAAAAAGACTTTTTCTGCTTTCCTTGCGTGCAGCCAAAGGCGGAAGAAGAAAGAAGCTGAAAGGAGCAGCCGATGGCCAGGTGAGGCACATGGGGCGATTGGAGCAAGTTCCCCCCCTCCGCCCTTTCCTCCCTCCCTCACTACCTTGTGTTATTCGCAATGCAAGTGTCACAAGCCTTATGTTCCCGCAGGCCATGTGGGTGGCGCAGCCTTGTGTTCCCATGCAGCCTCAATTAATTGCTTTGAGGGGGTGCTTTGGGGATTACATTTCTCTGCAGACCATCAAAATTTTCACATGGACCACCAGTGGTCCTCAGCCCACTGATTGGCAACCACTGGTTTAGAGGAGTTCTAATGCATCCTGAGGGGCAGAGTCAGCTGGGTGACCTTGGTCTGGTCACACCCTCAACCTAGAGAGGAGGCAATTGAAAACCATTTTTGAAAACTTCAGGGATTAGTTCAGGTACTTACTAGCAGTTAGCAATGATGAAAAGGCATACACAGACACAAGGTTTTTTAAAAAAAAAAACCTTAAAAATAAAATAAGTTTTGGCTGGTAGGCAGAATATAATCTTAAAAATAAAGCTTTTCCATAGACATTTCAGTAGACTGCTTCAAGAAATGGTGGATCCGTTCATTGGGGATGTTTAAAGAGAGGCTGCATAGACATCTGTTGGAGATGAGTGGATCCTGTACTGGCCAGGATTAGACTTGATTATCTGCAAAGTCCTTTAAATATGATAATTTTATGAAAAGTAAAGGACCATGGCTATGTTTAATCAGACCAGTGTTCTCATGTACATTACAGTGTTTCTCACACAAGTAGTATTGCTGAGGGGAAAATACAAGATAGATAGTAGACCTTTAGTTTATTTGATTTCTTAAATATCTGCATGCGTGTGTCCGCTGTGCATGATTTTTGTACTTTAACAATGAGATTCAGGATACATTTAAAAATATAAAGAATGTCTATTTGTTTGGGCTATTTGATATGCTTTTTCATTTAATAGTATCAACATTCTTTCATTCGTCTCATTTTGATTTTGTTGAAACTAGAGTATTAACGTTATAGCTTGTATAACAAGTGACTCATGTTAATATTGTTTAACCTTAAACCTCTATGAAATATTATTTCAGTTCTTATTCTTTGCCAATGTTTTGCATAATAAAGTTCTGTAAAAACGTATTTGCCCCTTTTAGGATGTTTGCATATATGCCAGTGAATATCACCAGAAATACAGTATCTGTGGAACCTACTTATTAGAAAAGTGGAGCTTGAGTGAACAAATAACAATGAAGATTATTCTATCTATTTTCACGAACAAAGCCATCATACATGTAGTATGTGGGTGCCCAGAGTAATTATTTGAATATTTTTAGCTTCCGTAACTGGTTACAATATCTTTAGTTAAAATTCATTTTGTACAGTAATTGTTGATCAGTGTCCTACATTACTATGTAAGAATTTTGCCCCATCATTCTGTTTGCTCTTTCAATCTTTTCATAAATTGTTATAATATATATATATATATCATCCAAGAATGACAATGAGAAATAAATGTCTGTGTGTGCGCCCGCATGTCTTCAAGTCAATGCTACTGGTGATTGTCTGAACTAATCCCTGTAGTTTACTTGGCAAGGCTTTTTGGAAGTGGTTTGCCATTACTTCATTCATAGAGTTAAATGGTTTTATGCCTAAAATATAAATGAAACATTGGAAAGTTGTACCTGCCTCAGTGCTACTGGCTGCTGGTGTGTGCTGCTGGTATGATATTCATTTTTAGTATCCTGTGACAGTTTCCTAGCCAGGCTCCCAATGTCTCACTTCTTCATCCCACCCAACAGCAGGTTTTAACTCATCATGTGGCTCTTAAAAAAAACAACAACTTTAAGGTGCATGAGGAAAGACCTGGATATTTTTATTGCTTTTTATGACCCTTTTCTCACACATAAACGTGCACAAGTGTCTATATCACATCTTTGTTTAGGAACTGAAGGCACATACTAGTGTTCTATCCTGCTTTATTTCTTCCCAACAATTCTGTAAATTGGGAAAGTTACCAAGTGAGCTGCTGTAATTACAGATGGAGTAAAAACTGGATCTCCCTAGTGTCAATCAAATATATTAGCATTATATCTTATTTTCATAAAACTGACATGGTTTCTTCCCTTAAAATAAATTAATTTCTCTTCTTTTTCCCTTTGAGTTTCATACTGTTTAATTTTCAACTGTTTTCTACTCTGAAACAGTGTAAACCAATCCTTACTTTGGCTGTCAGAGATCAAGTATATTGCTCCTGTCTTAGCCCTCAGGAGGGCATGTGGTCATATCTCTGACAATTTGCTACAACTCAATGGAGAAGCCAGCAGGAATTCTAAAATGTTCTGAGGTGAGAAAGGCAACATGCAACATTGTGGTAAAAATAAATAAATTACATTAAAATATTGTCAGCATAATTATGCCATGGAGAAAGAAAGGGTAGATGCCATAGTTAAGAGATGACACTAAATGTCATTGGCATGTGACCTGTCTTCAAAATTGCACAAAAGCAATAGAATGAAAGGTAAAATCTTGGGAACATGTGGTAAAGTTCCTCTAACATTCCTATACCCAACTTCAACAGCAAGACCTCAATAGTGAAAGAATAAGGCAAAATGCACAATTTGTGCAATGTAATATTTTTGCTGAGTATGCCTCACTGTCATATGTGCTCAGCCCTGGAGAAATTACCAATTTCTGCTGAATGAAGGGATCAACCTATTGCAAATGAATTCAGGAAGAACATACGACAATATAATTGCATCTTCCAAGCAATATCCTTTGATGCTGAAGAAATAGTTCCAAAAAGGAATGGATAGAATCCTGTGATTATAGAAGGACAAATAGATCATTACATCGGACATTGATGTATCAACAGTACATTATGTTGAAAGAATAAGGAGGTATTTCCTCTTGGAGATGATGATCAGCATCATCAACTCCAAATGATCAAGAACAAGAAATTAATGGCAGCATGTTACTATGCATATTGAATAATGAACCATGAGAATAAGTATAATAAGTCTTTAAAAGGAGGGTATCTATTCCAACAATATATGGCTGCTAAGACTGAAGACAGGAGACTGAGTTATATCCAAATGGATCAAGCAGCCTGAAGATTAACAACATGCAGAAGCCTGACCCACTGAAAGATGATTTTTGAAACACTGGAAGATGCATAATCCTTTCTTCAACATTTGTTGGTAGAACTATGGAAGAATGTATAATTTCACCCACCTAGCATTTGTCGGTGCTACTGTTCTCAAAAAACTTTATCTTGGTTTCCCTCTGAATGAATGAAATGATGAGAAAAATCAATTCCACATGCAATAGGCACTTCTCTGCAATGATGAAAAAATATTGTTCCTTCAGTGAAGGAGCTAATACTATTCATTTTGCAACAGCCACTGCATAAACTGGAATTTGAAGATAGTATCTCCCATCATTTTAATGAAGAACTTTGTAATGGAACAAATATGATTATGAAAGAACTCCACAACAATCTCAAGATACATTAGCAAAGATATATATTGGTGCATTTAAAACGGCAGTCAGAATTCCAAAAATTATGCTCAATTTATCAGAAGGCGAAGATGTCCCTTTTCAGTAGACATAGCTTCCAAAACAATAATGCTTTGCTTTTCCAATACATAAAGCCCAAGGACAACCATGGAAAAAGTGCTGGTTTATCTGCCAGCATAGTCTGTTGTACATATGTCACTTTAAGTTAAGGAAAAAGAAGTAAAAACATTAGAATATTTTTATGGAATGGCAGATCAACCACCAATCTTGTCATCAAAAGTGTCCTTTGTTAAACAAAAGCATCTATATTTGTTTTTCTTATTTAATACAATGTTGTTCTTATATTTTAAAACCAAAACTATAGGAATCCACCCATGGTCATTCTGTTTCTCTGTTTATGTAAGGTAGTATCTTTGAAAGGATGACCTGATGGGATATGGATTGCCTAGTTTCTGTTCAATTCAACTGCTAAATAAAATTATCTAAATAAATAGCACCTATGTCATTTTTCTGAAAGTATAAAAAACATTGCTTTTCTAGGGGATGAGGGCTGTATAATTAAATATTGGTTTTAACAAAATGTTGCATTGTTTCACAGTGTTCTCAGAAAAGTCAACATTTTAATAAAAGGGGGAGACAGAGAAAAAAAATCCTTAATTAAAGCAAACAGCATATTCAGAATAAACTTTAAAAAAAACAATATTTCAGAATATTACACATCTTTATAATGTGTTAAATAAAACATATTTCAAACCTGGAAAATATTTCTAGGTTGCTCAAATCACATCCTAGAAATATTTCCTTATTGTTGTTATTTGAAATATGGATCCTTCCTATTCTAGTTTGTGCATTATTTATTTGGAGGAGCAGGTAAACCTATCAACTATCAGACCATTATATAAGTCAAGATTATGTTTCAATTTCGAGCAATGATGCTTAGAAAAGATCAATTACAGTACTGTATTAATTAGCAACTGGAAACCTTTATGGCCTTTTTATTGGGAAAAAAATGAATTGATTATTAGAAAGTACAGATTAGGGAAAGAAGAAAACTTTGACTCTATAGAACGGGTAAAACATAAAAGTACTTTTAAGTGCTGTTAGGATAACCAGAAGCAACTTCTTTATTATTCTTTTGTTCTTTTTTCTTCTTTTCTACTTCTTTTCTTTTTTCATTTTTCTACTACTTTTCTCCATTTCTCTTACCTTTTATTTTTAAATCTCTCTCTCTCTCTCACACACACACACACACAGACACACACACACAGACACTACAATTTTGGGAAGTTTAAAAACTGATGTATACCGGTAACTGTCCATTCATCCACATATGATGTATGGTTAAATCTGGATGTAGTTAAGTCATATTGCATGGTTAAATATGGATGACTGTAGTCATATTGGAATTCATAACTGCAATGTTCAAACATTTCTACACTTTAAAACCTCAGTTTAATGGACAGTTGTGGAAAATTCTGTTTATCTACTGAATGTATGTCATTTGCCTCCATTGAACGTTGTCCTACTGTTTTAGATTGAGCACAGGTAAAACAGAGGTGGTTGTCTTACTGTCAAATAAATTCATTCATCGGGTCTCGTCATTTAAGTGGAACCTAGGAGCAGGGATGGGATCCAACCAGTATAACTACCGGATCTGCCACTGTGTATCGTTCGTGCATGCACGTGAGTCACGCACATGCTATTTACGACTTGCTGAGCTGCCTGGACAGCTGAGCAGTGCTGCGTGCAAATGCGCAGCAGTTAGAAAAGCCCTTTTTTCCTGCTTTTCAACTGCAGCTGTGTCACGCAAAGCAGCTGCACTTGAAAACGCAGGAAATAAAGATCAGGTAAGAGCCCAGGTGGGAGGGTGGCCCAAAACAGCAGCAAACATAGAACCAGTTCTATTTATGTTCTCTGTTTGCTGCTCTTTAGAGCAACTGGTTTTACAGAAGTGGACAGAACCAGTAGAATCTCACCTCTGCCTAGGAGGCTAAACCAACAAAAGGCTGTCGTGGACATTTTTCATTTATTAAAAAATGGTTTGGATTCTATTTAAGGAAAGAATCTGTCAGTTGCTGACTATTCTAGCATAGTGGCTGTATCCTGCCTAGAAAAGGGGTTAATATTGTGATATGTTCTGAGCCTCTTAATATAAAGGGTCCTTATTTTATATTATGTTAAAATTAATAACATATATGTTAGTGTAACAATTGGTGCTATATATTTATATTAAGATCTAATATTAATATTAAATAAATTAGATTACTATTATTGCTATGTATATTATATATTAACTTATATCATTCACACAAATAATGTAAAATTGACACAAATGACTTCAAATTTCAATTTTGTTGAGTTAGAAATCAAACAGAATAGAGCTGGAAGGGACTTTGAAGGTCTTCTAGTCGACCCTAGTCTACTCAAGCATTTCAGACAAGTGGCTGTCCAGTCTCTTAACTAAGAATTCTTAAATAACATAGTGTATGTTGTTTGTAAAGTCCAAGTGGAAATTTGATTTATTGCATGCAAAGTACATTTTTAAATGGCAATCCAACGCTATTATGTTTTCCAAATGGATGAGTTTCCTTAATTAGACATGGCTGAGTTTTTAGCTCTTTGGAAGAGTAAACATTTAGTGATATATATGTAAGAAAATCTGTTTTAATCATGGCACATGATTAGATACCTAATCATCTTTGTTCAGCATAACTAAAACAATGATTCCCTAGAAATGAATTCAGCCTCTGAAATATGATAGTATAGTTTGTTCTGTAAACTATAAAGTTTCCATTATGGTGATTATTAATTTGCAGTCCATTTTGAAATTGATTTTGAAATGATCTCTCTGTGTATTGAAAAATACGATTATGGTGTTCCTTATAATTATGGTACTTTTTAGCCAATGATACAAAATCAACTTAGAAACAATTCTGAAATAAAGAGTTGTAATGCATAGTTTCTTTTCAGAATACAAGCAATAGTATGCTTTCGGACTTGTTTTGTTTTTTTCCTCATCCATATTTTCCCAGACGGATAGTTTATTTTGTTTTGTTTTTTGTTTGTTTGTTTTTCCTTTACAGCTATACCACCTGTCTTCTATGGCTTGAGCTTTACCTTATTAGCTTGTGTCTAATCTATAATTATTTTCAGGGACAGAACTAACTATCATATATGCATTGCATTCTAAATCTTTGGAATCTTTGTGAACAGTTTAAGGTAAATTAACCTGGCAAAATGAGATGAACTCTAAAAAGCAGTAGATCATAGCTCAGGGTTTCCTATGCTACTTTATGGAAATTGTCTGAAGACATTAATGTATGTTTGCTAATCTGAATTTAGATCGCACTGAAATATTTCTGTATTTGAATTTAATGAAATAGATGTGCATACAGACAAGTATAAAATGTGCTAAAATGTAATGGAATATATTTAAGTAGTGGATAGTTAAAACAAAAAGAAAATTATGATAACACAGATAAGGACACAAATCTAGAAGATCAAAATCTGGAAATGTAGCACAGCAGCCTGGTTAAAGTATTCTATTTCAAATTTAGAAAAGTTTTGTTTGTTTTTAACTTGCAAGTATTACTGAAATATATTTAACAGTTGCAAGTTGATTTGTTCCTTTTTCAGATCTGCTTTTTGTTAAGTTAAATCTCTGCATCCATTCAGCTCAAATTCAGGAATCCATTTTTAATTACCATTTGGTGTCTTCAGCAAATATATCAGCATGTATAGGAGTTAGCTGCTGTACAAGCAGTAATTATTCTTCCTCTATAAATTTAACTTTGGATTCTTTGTTGCTGCTTTTATTGAATGTAATGAAATATTATTCTTAATACTGCCATTTGTCAGCATATTTTGAGCCATTCTTTTTGTGGATGGATCAAATGCAAGATTTAAATAGGAAATATTTCAAGTCCTCTGTAATTACTACCTTGTAGCACAATTTTTTTTTGTAAAATCGTTACCTAAGTGGATTCTGGTAAAATTACTCTTTCTCAAAGGCTAATATTCTGTCTTCCTAAAACTGAAGGAATTTCGTGTTAAATAATTCATTAAGGAAAAGGCTAGTGGAGCTTTCAGACTCTCTTTTTTGTAAGCTTTGTCATATGTGAAATATAAAATATAATCATTTGTTTCCAGGCTTGGATGAAAGAAAAGGAGCCATTGGAAGGATCATATAAGTGCACACTTTGAAGAAATTGTTATTTTGTAATTACTTTTCAAATAGAATGTTTAAATAGCCATCTGTTTATCAAGGACAGATAAGGAAGTGAACTATTTTAGATGATTGAAAATGAGACTAGATAAATTTCCAAAGACAGACCTATCCAGTGTTCCTCTGTTTGATGGCTGCCTCTATATCCTAGGAGCACTGTCTTGACCTCCTGTATATGTGCTTCTTAGATGCAACTGATAGGCTATCATGCTATATGAAATGCTGACTAGATAGATGTAGACCTGATCCAGCTCATAGACTCATATTCTCCTGCTCTCAAGTCTAAATTAGCCCTGACTTCAAAGTTATATTAAACCAAAATATTGACAAATTTCTAGAAGAGTAAAGAGTTAAAACTTAACTGATACCCCAAGTGAGAGATCCATTTAAACATATATGTTGCCTGCATCTCTTCTGCCTTATTTCATCTGTAGAATCAAATTGATTACAGTACAATAAATGTTTCCCAAACAAATTATATATTGAATTTCCATTTAAATTTAACCTTTAGGCCATTAATGGAATGTTAAAAATGTTAAAGCTAAATAAGTGGACTATTAAATTTTAACCCAAGTACCTTTGATTATTATAGTTCCATTTTAACCTAAACTGTTTTGAATTATTGCTGTTACCTAGGTATCAAATCATGAAGACCTTTCGTGAGAATTTTTAACTTCCATTCTGCTAGTTCATGTAATATAAGCCATTAGGATTTATATATGACCTTCAACAATAACAGTTTAACAAGGGTTTAAAAGTAAAAATACTAAAATATAAATGATATCGTCACAATATACTGTGTAATAAAGAAATAAGAATCTTGCCTTGTGTTTTCAGGATTGCCATAATTTATTAAAATCTGTGTTTTATTAGATTCTAAGCAAATAATTATATGCTTATTTACACCATTGGCAGGTCTTGATAACCAACTTTTCTTTATTAAAAAGCAAATCTCTGATTGTGTCAGAAATATTAAGACAAAAGATAATAGTAAATAGTCTTTTATGTTCTGTCTTGAAAAACAATTGTGCTACAACTTCATAGTAAGTTTAGCCAAAGACTGAAGTCATAGCCTTTATTGATGATAGGAACAAAATATTGTATAATGTCTGGAAGATAAATTTCCTGTTTCATTATCTGCAAGTTGGTTTTCCCTGTAGATAAATTATTGCTAACCATAAAATACTTTTTTTTAAATGTTACAAAGTACCAGTTCTTGCAGAACAAAAGGAATCAAAAACAAGAGCTACTATACCTTTTTACTCAGAATTTATTTTATTGAACTTTGGTTTTCTATCTGAATTGGATAACAATTTTGAAAATTAAGCAACAAAACTAAAACAGCTACATTCATTGTATGTATGGTAGTGTTAAACTGAGAGAACGCTTGGAGTAAAAGTTTCATTCATGTAATATAGTATTGTTTTCCACATAGTTGAATTTTTAGAAAAAATCTTGCTTGGGGCTATGAATTTATTTATAGGAATATTGGTAATGAGTGAATAAATTAATGATTGTTTTATCATCCATGTGGAAAAATATGGGGGCTCTTAGAGGATGATCTAAATTAAGGAAATAACCTGGAAGTAAAAAATGGTAATCATCTCTTCCCTACAGCTATTTCTACCAACAGATTTTCAGCCTTTTTCTAGATATATTGAGCCTTCTTTCTGTTTATGTCTTCCTTCCAAATAAAATGTATTCATATCTGGATTCAGTATTAAAGTAGAAGTTACACCACTGCCATTGCATCCCATTTAGTCACTTTTTGTCAATGGCTGTTTTCTTTCTCACTATCAACCAAATTCTCAGCACAGTCTTCCAGCCCAAAGCCAACTCATACCTGAATGTAAAAGCCTTCATTTCTTTGGCGGTATGCAGTCATATACATATTACACTTTTGACCTAGCGGATTGTAATCTGATGCTAATAAATCAGTTGTCTACAGGAGAGGAACAATTTTATTTTACCTTTGCTTGGACTCTTATTTGAGAATGCTTTGCCTTCCAAAGTAAGGGAACCTTATTCAACTTGGCTTTAATTATTATATAATGTAACAGTTTTAGTTATTTCATTTTTATTAATACAACAGCCATCTGCAAGCCAGGAAATCTTTTGTATTTGACAAAGGATGGAAATACTTTTGTTCTTGATAGCTGGAGTTTATTTACATTTGCAAAAATTAGAGATTTGTAAACATAAACTCAATAACTTTTAAGCAAATCTTGTATGCAGTTTCTACCACCCTGCACCTAACAATATTTTTCAGTCCGTCTAACAGTGAAAACTAATACAGGCATGGTTTGAGTTTGAGTCACTTTCCCTATCAATCTTCTTCCCTTTTGCCTGATTTCTCACCATGTCTGTCTGAACTATTTTGGGGGGACTCAGAGGTGGGCCACAATTTTTAAAAACTTCAATTTCCTTTGGGAAAATTTGGGGGTTTTTTTGTTGTTGTTGCTGTTGTTTAGAATTAATGATAAATTGAAAGTTGATCAAGCAAATAGCTTAGATTTATTAATAAACATTCTAATTTTCTGATAAAGGTTTTATGTAAACTTTTTAAAAATCTTAAATTTCCATAGAGTATATTCCCTGCAAAAAGTATACAAATTCATTTTAAGAATGTCTGTATCAGCCAACTTTTGAGGTGGGGTAGATGTATTTGTCAAATTTACACTTATGATTTCATCCTGAATCAATCCTGTTACCCCTCATTACATGATTCTAGTCCTCATTTGTTTTTGTTTTTTCTGGGTTTTCTTACTCTATTTTCCAACTGTTCATTTCATGTTAGAAGATCCTTTGAAAATATCAAAGCTAGCTTTGGTTTACATATTTGTCAGTAATTACTAACATTGATAAATTATATAGTAATAAATGATGGAAATAACAGATAACAGATAATCACAGTTGGAAGGGACCTTGTAGGTCATCTAGTCCAACCCCCACCCAAGCGGGAGACCCTACACCATTTCTGACAAATGGCAGTCCAATCTCTTCTTGAAAGTCTCAAATGATGGCGCTCCCACAACTTCCGAGGGCAAGCTGTTCCATTGGTTGATTGTTCTCATTGTCAGAAAGTTTCTCCTTATTTCCAGGTTAAATCTCTCTTTGTTCAGTTTCCATCCATTATTCCTTGTCCGGCCTACAGGCGCTTTAGAAAATAGCTTGACCCCTTCCTCCCTGTGGCAGCCCCTCAAATATTGGAAAACCGTTATCATGTCTCCCCTGGTCCTTCTCTTTACTAGACTAGCCAAGCCCAGTTCCTGCAACCATTCATTGCATGTTTTAGCCTCCAGTCCCCTAATCATCCTGGTTGCTCTTCTCTGTACTTTTTCTAGAGTCTCAACATCTTTTTTATAATGTGGTGACACAAGATAGAAGAAATATTCTATCAGATGTGATAAGCATGCAAAAAAAAACCCCCTTCAAAATCATTCTTTTTACTAAGCATGATTTCAGAATATATTGATAAAAACACCAGAAATTAAGATAATGCTCTTGGCTGTTGACTGCACAACTTTAGAAAAAAGAAACAGTACCAATAATAACTGATCATGAAGTTAAATTTTCAATATCTGATTGGAAATATGTGCAGCAAAAGTGAACTTAACAGTATATACAGTTTTTGTTGTTGAGCGTAAACTCTCAGAGTTTGGTTTTAACAAGGGCAGCTATTCAAACACTTAAAATAAATATATACATAATAGAAGTTTAATTTTTAAGTAAAAATGGCTTCTATATATACTATGTATAAATACAGATATAAGGTTCCTAAAGTTTCTTTTGTAAAAAAAAGGCTATAAATCAGTTGGAAATCAGACATTAAATATTTATATTATTTTCAGCAGGTTCCCCCACCCCCACTTTTTTTAGGATTTATAAATAATATAGTGGAGCTGTTGGCACTAAGCTCAAAGATTTATACTTTTTTCATATCACAAGAACAGCTGAATGAGCTTTGTCTAGTCCGTCTTATCTTTTATTAGTGTTATTTAGAGCATTGTATAACTGTCCATTTATTGATATTATCTGTTTTAAAACTATATCTGTTTTAAATAAGCAATTTACTTTGAACTTGAGATCTAATTTTTATAAATTAAATTACAATATTGCATAAATCCCATTCTGAATAGGAAGTTATTATTTTTGTAAATTGTGCAACATATGTAGAGCATGATCAGAGATGGGAAAGGGGGCAAAATTCCAAAGATGGAACTTTATCCAATTTGTTCAAACAAACTTATGTAAAAGAGTGAACTATGAAAAGAAAGACTGTTATATTAATACATATCCAGTATATACCATAAAGGAAATTTGCGTCATTCACAAGTATCTCTGTTCGCTTGAAAACTTAATATTTTTCCCTAGATAATTCTTTGATGTTGAAGTCCAAATTATGTATCCAAATCAGATACAATTTGGTTCTCTTTCTTTAATGACAATTGCCTTGTGTTTTTGGGAATAATCATGGATCATTTCATTCTGTAGCAACGGAGCCAGTACATGATGGCTTCATTCTAGTTGGAGTATAGTCATCCAAAGTGTGGTAATCCTATTGAGTTCACTATTAGATAGTTGGAACCCCATAGAAAAAGAGGTTTCTATATTTAAATTCCAAGTAGAACAAAATTGGTCACGTTCTTTCTCTGTTGGTCACGCTTAGGAAAATCCTACAAAGGCTACATCCTGTGCAAAAATATAGAAGCATTCTCCTGCTGGATGTGTGTTTGCTGTGTGAGAGATGAAAGTCATGTAAAAATAAAATGAAGGCATGACATAATATCTGTACCTCTGAGATCTTAAGAAAAAGGTGGGCTGTGTATATTATTAAACATTATACTAATTGTTTATTTTACTTGTTGAATTATATGATTGGTAAAATAAAAGTTATTTTGGTGTTTGAATAGTAGCTTACTATTTGAAGCTGATAAAAAATATAAATAATATATATTGTACAATCACAGTGAATTTTAAAGTATTGGAAGTGGCTTTTAAGGGCTCTGTACTCCAGCCCTTTGCTCCTTAACTGTCTTGGGTTTTTGTTTTTGTTTTTTTGGACTTTCTGTAGCAAATGGAAAAGGGAAAGGAAAGTTACATTGTGAGAACTCAGGTTCATTTTCATGATGTTGAATCTCACTTGTAGTCATTGCATCTTCTTGACTTTTACCCTCTATTTCCTTTGCAAATTTGGGGCTATATTAAAACTTAATTGAGAGATATGATATATTTTCTTATATTTTATTTTTTTAAAAATTGTAGAGATAGGGTATCTTTGATCTGTGGGCTAAATAGTGTTGGGACACTCCAGTATTAGGTTCTCTGCAATGGTTACTATCCAAGACTCTGCTTCTGTTCCCCTCCCCGTTTTTAGATTGCCAGGTAGTTAGCATCTAATCCTATCCCCCTGTGTATCAGGCACCTTTGGTCTTCATTTGTAAAGTCCTTTAGAGCATTGGTCCCTAGCCTTTCTGATTTTGAGGCCCGGCCTGGGGGGATTGGATAATTCTATGTGAGTAGTAGGTGCACACGCAAGCGTGTAAAGCTCCATTTGTACAAGTGGCACACACACTCGCCCACCACTTACGTGGCCTGGTTTCGAACAGGCTGCAGCCTGCTAGTGAGGGGTCGCAAATATTTTGGACCTCAGAGACTACCAAACTCATAATTTTAAATCCCACTGACCACTAATATGAATTTTGACTGACGGTGGCTTGCTGACATTTGTGGGAAAGTCAATCCCATATTCCAGAGCTGCAGTAGTCACAGGACCGGCCCTTTGGTCATCCCAGAACAGCTGTGCACCGACCTGCCATGGACTGGAGGAGCTTCTCTGGGATGACCAAAGGGCCAGTCTTGTGACTACTGCAGCTCTGGAATATGGGACCAACTTTCCCACCAACATCAGCAAGCCACCCTGAAGCGGATTTCCCTCCCTGCCATTGGTCTTACCTTCCAGTTCCAGTTTGCGTGGCTCTAGTCAAAGTAAGGTTTGCGCTTGGCTGAAAGGTGGGGGCCATTGGGTGGGTAGACAGCCTTGTGTTCCTGTGCAGCCTGGATTAATTGCTTTGGGGGGAGTGCTTGGGGGGAACATTTCTCTGAGGACCACCAACATTTTCTCATGGACCACCAGTCCCTGGCCCACTGGTTGACAACCATTGTACTAGAGGGCCATGCTTTGGAACACAGAGTGCCTTCCAGAGAGTTGGTGATATCTGGAGTGTGCAACATGCATTTGGATGTTGCATAATTTAAAAGGCTCTCTTGCTTAGCATGACATTAAAGGTGATTGAGGGAGATAGTAGTTTCTCCTCCCATGACAGTTCTTTCTCTTTGTAGACAGAGGTGGTACTCAGCAGGTTCTGACCTGTTCTGGAGAACCGGTACTGGAAATTTTGAGCAGTTCAGAGAACCAGCCAATACCACCTCTGAATGGAGATTTTATTCAGAGAGATGTTGGAAGTGTCATCAGATATCTGGATTATATTATCATATGTGGTGGGCATGTGTGGAAGCTAAGAAATACTGGACTAAAATTCATACATGGCTTGAAAAAATGACAAAACAGCATATAGACTTGAAACCAGAGATATTTTTATTGGGTATCTAGCCTGAAGGATACAGTAGAGAATTGACGTATTTGATTATAAATGTGTTAACAGCGGCTAGAATTGCATTTGCTAGAAATTGGAAGAGTGAAAAAAAATCCAATAGAGGAAAAGGTGATTAAGAAAATGATGGAATGTGCAGAAATGAATAAATTGACGTTAGCAATCAGAGAGCAAGTAGATAAAGAATATTATAAAATTTGGGATTTATTTTATCAATTGCTAGATAAGAAAATAGAAAAGTAAACTATGTTATGGAAAGGAACAGTATAATATGTAACATAATATGATGCAATGATGTTATATAATTGAATATAAGGAAATGAATTGTATGATCGCAGGTTTTTTAAAATAGAGATTTGCTCGATAAGAAATATATAAATGTATAGTTGGGTCTAATAACGATACAATAACACAATATAACATAATATAATATGTATAGTTGACCTATGTAATATGAATGAATGTTTGGAAGGGGAGACCATTGATATTATGACATTGCTCAAAAGAAATGTACCAACCGACACACTGTATTTTGGAACGTAGTTTTATGTTGATGTTTTATGTTTGTGTTTGTTAGTGTTTGTCTTTTAAAAAATTAAAAAAAAATGAATAGAGATTTTACAGTATTCTTTCCCTGCCCACAGAACGGGTAGTAAAAAAAATTGAATCCCACCACTGTTTGTAGACAGTAAGAAAGGAACATTTGACAAGCCCATTAGAACTAGTTTGTGTAGTGGTTAAAGCACCAGGCTACTATTTGAAGACTGTCAGTTCTCATTCTTGGGTGTGAAATCCAGCTGGATATCTTTGAAATCTCTCTCTCTCCCTCCCTCCCTCCCTCTCCCTCTCCCTCCTCCCCTCCCCCCGCCAGGAAGACAGTTTTCCCTAGCTTGCCTCCCTCTCCCTTCACAACAAAAGTTATTTCTTTGTAATCGAATAATAAATAATAAACGGGGAATGGAACACTAGACTTCCTTGTGTGGAATGGTGAAGAGTCTTGTATAGATGTATATTTGGCCTGTCCCCAGTATTCTGACATCTTCATTTTCTTTCTGCTTCCTCACCCGTTATATAATATTATCTCAGCTTAATATAACATTATTTTTAATTCATTTAAAACTTAGGTTAATCCATGTAATTGGCCAGATTAAACCTCAGTACTGCCCTAACTGGGTAGAAGCATTTCAGTGGAACAATCACCAGACATTTGAATACATAGAACAGGAGTGTCAAACTCGTGTCGTCATGATGGTGTCACATGATGTATCGGATTTTTTTTCCCCTTTGCTAAACTGGGTGGAGCAGGGCCAGCATGTGATGCATAAGGCCTATGGGCCGCAAATTTTGCACCCCTGACATAGAGGATCTATTATTAGTAGTAGTATTATTATTATTAGTATGAGGCTATGAAAGGGCATTTTTGCTTTCATAGATAAAACGGAATGAGTAACCTGTGTATTGTTGTCCCCAGCACCAGTTTTTCAGCTTCCCAACTGGTTATGATGCTAACTGGTGAAGCAAACTAGGACTTGATGCTTTAGCTTGTACTATACTTACTTTTCTTGCAAAGAGAATATTTATAGATAATCAAGTTGGCTGATAAGCAAAACCCCTTGTTGCAGTGATAGTTTTACCATTTCATTCACTTCCTTTGATTATTACGGTATAATATTTCCATTATGGAAAATAAAGTTTAGCACAGCATATTTTATGACTAGGGAATAAAATTCCAAAAACTTCGCCATTAAAAACTAAGCAATTATAATGTAAGAACAAGCAGATCCTGTAATAATCTTAAGGAAATTGCTAAGAATGACAACAATATTGTGAAGGAAGTATTGATAAAATGTCTTTAAGTGCAACATATATCATTATAATGATCTTAATCCAGGATATCAGTCACTGTGTAGTTAACATGGACTAAAATTCTTATACCTTGGCAAGATCTATTGAAGTGTAATAAATCCGTGATCCATGGTGATTAGCAGCTTTTCAGAAATAATGAGGCAGGTATTATGAATCAGAAAACAGAGATGTTACCTTGACATTTGTGGTTCCTTATTTGTGATCCATTTACGTGAAACCAAGTTCTTGCTGTGTTGACATGTTCTTTCATTAGAGCAAAAGTGTTTTCATCTTCATTGCTATCCCATTAGACTAACCTATTGGTGCACATTATGTAAAATTCACAGCCTTGGTGGATGGATATGTTTTAGATGTTTTGACTGTTAATAGCTAATAATGTATATTTCCTACCTAGCCCCAAAGATATAAGCCCCTTCTCCCTCTCAATATCAAGATTTACTAACCGTGATCAGTACTGAAAAGTGTAAGCACTGTTAACTTGGTGCTGTAGCAGTGTCAGAAGAAAAACTCAGATGGGATAAAACAAAATAGGCTGGGCATAAGGTAACATCAATATTATGAAAACAGGTAATTGTTAGATCATTCAAATCAATTAGAAATTGTAAGTGAAGGTAAATCTCTCTGCGGTGTCCCCTTCTTTCAGATTTTAGAGCATTCTTTTAATAAGAGCAACAGATTTTTAGCTACAGTATTTGATTTATATTGCTGCCTATTCGCCCATGTATGCTCTGAAGTATATGTAATTTGAGAGTGATATCTGCTCACTTCTCCAAATATTGGTTGACATGGTAAATAGTGCAACATAGTTCAACATTCTGCCTACTCCAGTTGCTGTTGTTGTTTTGTTATTGTTATCTTTAAAGGAAAAATAATTTTGTATTTTTTGTTCTCATGTTTATATGACAGATTGAATATAAGTGATCAATTATATTTATTGTCAGTGTTAAATGTCTGTGGAGATTCTCACTCATCCAGGTTTCAAAGGTGCTTTTCCCCCAAAAAAGTTAACTGGACAGTTTTTTCTTGATGAAGAAGAACAAAACATTTTACTCTTATCCAATAATCTTCATCAGTTGTGATTGGGAGGGGGGTGGGAATGGAAGAACAGTATTGGGACTGGATGGTGGGACCTGGAAAAATAGGGTTCCCCTTCCCCCCTCCCCCCACCATCACAACTGATGAACTTCTTGGATGAGAAGCAAAATGTTTTATTCTTCTTCCTGAAGGGAAAAAAATCAGTCCAGTTCCCTTTTGGGGGGAAAAATAAGGTGCACCTTTGTGTCAGTGTTAAAGTACCACTTTCCTTTGATATTGTCTTTTTGCTGTCATGTCTTTCTGATATGCTCTCATTTCATCTTCCATCTCTGTCCTGCTAGATTTATTCTTTTCATCCCAACTGAATGATGGAAAGACTTTCTGCAAAGAGCTCAGGATTCTGTCTGTTTGATCATTATTTATTTATTTGTTCATGCTTCTATACCGCTCCCTCTCCCAAAAAGGGACTCGGGGCGGTGCACATTCAACAACGAAAACAGTACAGGTAACGGAGATGAAATAAATAAAAATCTAAAATGGTTAAGAACAACACCCAACAAAAAGATTATCTAAAATTTAATTTAACCCGAATGATTCAATTGGCTAGACTGGCCTGCTTGAACAACAACGTCTTAACTGCGCGCCGGAAGGTGAGGATATCCGACATGGCTCGTGTCTCCGAGGGGAGACAATTCCAGAGGGATGGGGCTCCCACAGAGAAAGCACGTAGTCTCGGGGCTGCCAGTCGGCAGTGATTTACTGGTGGGACCCCGAGCATGGCGACTCTGTGGAAGCGTACTGGGCGGCGGGAGGTTGTTGGTGGCAGAAGGCGGTCCCGTAAGTATCCATTAGCAGAACAAATAAAACAGTACCAAATTTGGAATGGCTGAAGATGCCAGCAAAAATAAAGTCATGTTTGAAAAGGATTGGATTGGGTTGGGAAGGAAAAAAAATCTGCAAATTTATAAATATTCCTATGGGAAAGGCAGTTCAGCAGTGGTTAGACATTGTCAATTGCTCCATGTTACGCTGCTTTTTCAGAGTCATGGGACAAAGAACATAATGCAACTCAATTTTTATTTTCATTGTATTTTCATTACAAACTCAAATGCAATATGAAAAGAGAGCAGAAACCACATGCACAAGCATGCAGAAGCAATACATTTACAGTTAATCCTTGATTTACAATGATGATTCAAAGTTATGACAGCCATGGTACAATTTACAACCCCCTCCTCAAGTTTATAATCATCATACCACCCATGTAATCATGTGATTGCAATTCAGACTTTAAGCAAATAGCTTACATTTACAACAGTTGCAGTACCCTGCAGTCACATAATCCCAATTTGCAACCTTCCCAGTTAGCGTCTAACAAACAGAATCAATTGGGGAAGCCAGATTCACTTAATAATTGTGTGATTTGCTTAATAGCCAAAGTAAAAATGATCATAAAACGAGGCTTAGTCACATAATAACTCATTTAATGACATTATCATTTAGTGACTGTGGTCATAAATCAAGGACTACTTGTACACCATTCTAATTTGACCCTCATATATACTTCAATTAGAGACAACGCATATGCCTCACCCAGATTATCTCTCACATATATACACTGAAGCAGCATGTATAAATCTACCTATTCCAACCATCACAGATCCACACAGATGCAACATGCTACTTTATGAATAGAATAGAATACTTCATTGGCCAAGTGTGATTGGACACACAAGGAATTTAATTTATGCAGACAAAGCAAGCATGTCCTCAAATAATATTGAAGAAGCCACTGAATGGACTTTATGCACGTTTCTAAAACATCCAGATAATGATGAACTCTAAACATTAAATGTGAGCACGCAATCTCTGAAAATCTAGAACACTGTGGAGTTGTCTAATTTGTATCTGGGCTAAAGGTGAATAAAATTAGCAGGCCAGGGTCACATGGCATCATGCTTAAATCACAGTAATTTACTTAACAACCACAGATACAACTGACAAACTGATGTCATAAGTCAGGTGCAATCACATGACATTTCTCTTTACAAATGTATCACTTGGCAATGGAATTGCTGATCCCAATTATGGTTAGTGAGGACTACCTGTATAGTGTTGTAAGGAAAAATAATTCATTTTTAATAGGATCTGCAAAAATTACTAGAATAATTATGGTACTTCTGGGAAGGAAGATTATGGATATTCTCTGAAGAAAGGAAACTATCTGAAATAAAGAGTAAGGAATCCTCATTCTTGATGAAATTAGATTCTTTGGTACAGTTGAGAATTCATCATCTATATCAGTGGTCACCAACTGGTGGGCCACGGCCCACTGGAGGGCCGTGAGAAAATTTTGGTGGGCCGCAGAGAAATCTAACCCCCAGTGCACATCCCCCAAAGCAATTAATCCAGGCTGCACAGAAACACAAGGCTGCTCAGCCCACATGGCCTGCGGGAACCCTCCTCGCCCACTCAGTCGTTACCTGGCAAACATGTCTGCTAAGTTGCTATTTTTCCTTTTTCCGACCATCATCTGTTCTGCTGTACCAGGAGATTTAGGTTAGCTAGGAAGCAGGAAATGGTTGGATTTCTTGCTGTCTAGCTAAGCATAGCCAAACCTCCCTTAGGATTAAAGGTTTGTTTGCAAGCAAATTCAGTGCAGACTCACGGCAAGCAAATTTGAGAGACTGAGCTAGCCGATGGTAAATAGATAGATCACTGAATGATTCTGTAAGCAACTCAATCTGCCTGCTTTGCCTGATTTTGGATAAAAGTTGCTTTTAAAAAATAAAAAATTCAATATTTATATACATGGTGTGTTGTGAGTTAATTTTGTGAGTTTGCTTGCAAGGAAATTTTATATGACAGATTGAGCTAGCCAATGGCAGATAGATGGATTTCTGAATGAATCTGTGATTCTGTGAGCAACTCAATCTGCCTGCCTGCTTTGCCTAATTTTGGGAAAAAGTTGCTGTTTTTTTATTAAAAAAATCAATATTTATGTAAATATTTATAATATTTACATACAAGCCATGCCCAGCCAGTCACATGACTACCAAGCCACACCCACAAATTTGGCCACGCCCACAGAACCAGTTAGTGGTCCCTGGGATCTACAATTATGAGTTTGGTGGTCTCTGAGGTCCAAAAGTTGGCATAATCTTTGTAAATTAAGCATTTTTTTTCAAGAAGTTCAAATCATCAGCTGATTTTCTCCATGAATTTTAATTTTATCTTCAACAATTCATAGATAGGTATCAGAACATTTTAGGTATTGTTGCATACATATAAATAGTAAATTTATAGTAAAAAGATATAAATAGTAAATTTCCCCATATAAATAGTAAATTTATAGTAAAAAGATATAAATAGTAAATTTCCCCTGCTACCAGAACTTAATCTAGAATGGAATTAAATGGAAACCAGAGACTGGAGAATGGAAAGCGGTCAGGACAGTACAAACTTCAGGAGTCATGTAGGAAAGGACTCATTTTTTTCTCTATTCAGATAGGTAAATTAGCAACACTTTACAGTTCAAACAGAAGAGAAACCAAGGAAGAAAAGTACTGGGTTGGATAGGGGCTCTTGACTTGCCTCCAGTCAACTTGAGTTCCTGATATGTTTGTTGCTGGTCTTGAGACACTTGAAATTTTTCAGAAAACAATATCAGAAAAGGCAAACCTATCAATTGAAGTCCTGTGAATTAAATAAGGACTCTTTCAATACCTCATTGTAAAAGAAAGGCTTGCATCTCTAAAGCTTGTGCCTCTGTATAGCGAATACAATGAAGGCTCAAGTCAGGAGGGTGTTAGTTACCTTTGACGTTGTACACCAAATGGGAGCTGAAAAAAATTATACTAGGCTAAGATTAATTTGCAAGTAGGAAAAATTTATTTTATTTTATTTATTTATTTATTTTGTCAAGCATGCATTTGATAATATATATAAGTATAAACATGATTATTAATACATAAAATAGATATAAATAAAAGGGAACATTAAGACAGGGATGGTAGGCATGTTGGTGTGCTTATGCACACCCCTTACAGAACTCTTAGGCATGGGGTAAGGTCAATAGTAGACAATCTGAGTTTAAAGTGTTTGGGGTTAGTGGAAGAAACCACAAAGTCAGGTAGAGTATTCCATCTATATTGTATTGATCAATTGATTCTCATAGTTGAGCAGGAACTTAAATTTGCCTTTTTATCACATTGACAAAATTGGCTAGAAAATTTTAGAAATTTTCAAATCTTACTTATAATGAGTTTTTTTTTAAGATGGAGTCTTTTGAAAAACTTGAAATATTTTCAACAGGTTTCTCACTGCCTGGGCTGAATTGCCATTTGTAAAATAAATCTCCTATGAACCTGTCTTCTATGTCTGGTCTTGTTATGTCTGTTCTCTCTTCCTTTACTTTCCCAGCCTCTCCAACAATCTTTTTAACCCTCTTTGTCTTGTCAATAGCAGCAAAGGTTTCCAGGGGCTTAAATTAGAATGCTAATTTAATGCTTAGATCAACCTATGGTTAATTTTGGGACTACCGGTAGCTCTAGGAAGGTTTAAAATTCAAGTTCAGCCATTCAGTTTGTTGCGTGGTCAGTTGGGCTTACTCCACCCTTGTAAGACATTATTTGGGGGGGGGGGGGGGGGGAAACAAGGCAAAATATAAATTTAAGCATTGTCTTTTCGAGTATGGAAAGGCTGAAGCCAAATGAGCTGGAGTAATTGGCCCTGAATTAATAGAATCTGTAAATATAGCTCCATATTGGCTACCTAATATTGCTTTCAAAAAGAAAAGTCCTGAGCAGTACAAAACAGTTGGAGCCAAGTTTTCAGGAAATCTGAAAAATTTGCAAATTAAGAAGTCTGGAATTCTTGCAAATCCCTGTGTAGTGTTCTCCATATATTACCAAATATGGAGGTTCATGTTACTTTTTTCAGATTTATGGTCCAGTTTTACAAATCTATTGTTGTCTAAAATCTTTTAATCCTCTTTCTAAAAATCTAAAACAAATCTCTTTTGAACACAAGAGTCCAGATATGATTTGACAATTACATAAAAGCTTGGTGTAGTTTTTGCTTCTATCAGTTCATTTGTGAGGGATGATATACAATGTGTATCTAATATAATCTCTCTTTAAAATCGAATTAACTATCCTTTTGATATCCTAAAAATCCTTTTGAGTATTTTGCATTCCTGTAGGGTTGCCTGTCTGCCTGCCTGCTTCAGCTGGATAATCATTTTTCTTGTTTATCTCTAATCCTTTTAATATTTCCTTCCTGCCCTTGTGTTATTGTACAGTACTTCTATTGTTTGGCATCAATTTCAATGACAGCTGTAGTTGACCTCCAAGTGGAAGAAAGGTGTTTTGTATTAGATTTTAACAATATAAAAGGATGTAAGATTTTAGAAAACATGAAACCATGTTTTCACTACAATATGATACACAATTTAGAAACTATTAGAGCTGTGGAAATTCTTCAAAAGAGGTGCTTCAGAACAAAGGAGTGTAGAGGAAGCTCCCTTTTTGATTATTAAAGCAGCTATACCTTTTTGTCCCAGGCTGGTACAGTTTTGAAAATTGCTCCCAGCCATTACAGTATATGCACAGCCTCTTTGCTTTTAAGAAATGCATTCCATTCCAAAGCACTTTTTCCAAAGGATTTAGTTTAGTTTACTTGTTTTTTATTGTCATTGCACCTCGTACAACGAAATCAAACACCATCTTCATTGCACATCATGACCATGACCATGAAAATAAACACAAACACACATCCTTCACCCTTCACACATTGAACCGAAAATCCCCGACACTACACCAACACTGCACTATACAGCAGAATTCAAAAGAGCTACTGCCCTGG
Organism: Bungarus multicinctus; assembly: GCA_023653725.1. Lineage (NCBI taxonomy): Eukaryota > Metazoa > Chordata > Lepidosauria > Squamata > Elapidae > Bungarus > Bungarus multicinctus. The sequence continues at coordinate 63,324,721 of CM042836.1, read as the reverse complement.
GATAGAAGCTGTTTTTCAGCCTATTTGTTTTTATTATCCTGTACTATCTACCAAATGGTAATAGTTCAAAAAAAGGGTTCCTGGGATGAGATGGATCTTTGAGAATGTTTTGAACTTTAAGGCAGCAGGAGTTATAAAGCTCTTCCAAAGAGGGGAGAGGCAACCAATGATCTTCTGGGCAATGACATTAACCTTCTGGAGTGCTTTCCTATCTGCCACTGTGCAATTGGCAAACTATACAGAGGTGCAGTATGTTAAAATGCTCTTTATGGTGCAGCGGTAGAAGGTCACCAGTTTTTCATTCAGTTGTTGTTTTCTGAGAATTCTCAGGTAGTATAATCTCTGCTGGGCCCTTTTGACCAGGGCTGCAATGTGGACACCCCAGGTCAGATCCTCTTTTAAGGTGACACCCAGAAACTTAAAACTGGCCACTTGTTCCACTCAGTCTCCACTGATAAGCAAGGGCTGAATGTCTGATCTGTTCCTTCTATAATCCACTATAAGCTCCTTGGTCTTATTGGTGTTGAGGACCAAGTTATTGTCTCCACACCACAAAAGCAACTGGTCCACTCATCTCGGTAGGCAGACTCATCCCTCCCGGAGATAAGTCCCACCACTGTTGTATCATCTGCAAATTTAGCAATAGTATTACTAGGGTGAGTGGGAATGCAGTCATGCATATAAAGAGTATAGAGTAAGGGACTCAACACGCAACCCTGTGGTGTACCAGTGTTAAGAATAAGGGCTGAAGAGGTATGATTACCTAATCTGACCCTCTGTGAGCGGCAGACGGGAAATCCATTATCAAAGGCAGATTGAATTAGAAAGCCCAAGGTCCAGAAGTTTACACACTAGTCTGTGTGGAAGAATTGTGTTAAACGCAGAACTAAAATCCACAAAAAGCATCCTCACATAGCACTGCTGTTCTAGATGAGTAAGCATCTAGCATTTAGCACAGCCCTGATAAATATTTCCTGTTATTATAGGTAATCCTTGATACATGACCATTCATTTAAATTCAAAATCACAATGGCCCGGAAAAAAAGTACTTTATAACCTGTACTCACATGTAAGGCCCTTGCCCCATCCACTACCATACAGTTCTGTGATCACAATTCAGGCACTTGTCAACCAACTCATATTTCTGACCATTTGCAGTGTTCTGCACTCACATGATTACAATTTGTGACATTTTTTGCTTGTTTCTGGCAAAAATAAAGTCTGGCAAAAAAAAGTGCTTTAATAAACATTTTATTTTATAAACACTATGATAAAACGAAAGTGTTCCCAGGTAAGAAAATGTAATATGAACTCGTTGAACATCTATCATATTGGCAATTTTACCGTGTTATACATGTCAAGTTTGGTCAAAGATTTATATTTTAGAGCTAGAATAAGAAAATTATATTTTATTGTAAATATAATTTGAACTAGTAAATGTTCAGTACTTATAATGCCTTTTCTAAAATATTTGATATATTTGCATATAACCAATCATTTTGTTGGACATACATGCATTGTTTATTAAGATTATTTCCCAATAATCTTCATTGGTGGAAATTGTCAATTGTGATAAGTTGTTTGAATTTGTAATTTTCATTTTTCATTGCTCATTTCAGACCAATTGGATAAGCAATTCTTTGCACATAAACTAGTTATTAAATTAGATATGCTCCAGATATGAATAAACATTTATTGTTGTTTTTCTTTTCTGTACTGTGCAATAAGAACATCTAAAAGTTAGGGGAGAAGAAAAATATGAAAAATGGTAATCCAGATAGAGCAGCCCTATGGGCTATGAATTGTTCTCAGGCTGAGAAGAAGAAAAAATTAACCATGTTTTCCTCCCTTCTTTTTTCTGTCCGTGGGTATTTTAGAGCTTAATTTTCCTGTGGATGATGTCCCATTTTCATTTCAATTGTATTATATCTGCATCTTTTCTTGTTCCTTCATACTTTTTCTGAAAGTCTAGCACTGGATAAAGTGTAGCTTATCATTATTTCAGATCTTTTTTGTCCTGTTTGTTGTTTGGCTGATTTTTACTTTCACGGTGATACACGGTTTTTCTTTATTTTTACTATTTTATTCTTTCGGTGAAGGCAGTCATACTATATAAAAAAGAGGTCAGCAAATCATCAACTATTTTTTGCTCCTTAAGGAATACCTTAGAACCTGCATATCATTAACAGTAAAAATCACTGGCAATGCAGTAAAGATTGTTTAAAGAAAACTAGACTTATGATGGAGAAGGAGATGATGGTTTCTTTCTGCAAGATTAGAAACAATTTATAAGAGCTATAATAATCTCCAAATTGCAGACAGGAGAGTAGCATATGTGAGAGACAGGTGGAAAGAGAAAGATTCTCAAGGCAACTGTTAACATGTCTTCAACACTATGAGGGGCAATGCAAAGAGACCTTTGAAACATGAGACAGGTAGAACAAAGATAGAGTGGTTGCCTGCAATGCATAGGACTAACCAGTTCAGTAGTTTGCAGTAAAGACTTTATCTAGCCACACTGTGTAAAGTATCTTGAGAGATTTATGCAAAGTACAAAAATAGTTAAAGCCTTGTAAAGTAGGAGGTTGCAGATTTACAGCCAAGTCCTCGTTCAGGTGGCCTGATGACATGGAAGCCTCTAAAATGCAGTGAGACTTGAACACTTTTGACAAATGAAAAATAATAATTAGCTAAATCAATTGGGGGGGGGGGGAATCAGAACAATATGTAATCAGCTGGGGTTTTTTTCAGTCTTTATATTTTACTCTAGTCCATTCCCTTCCTAAGGTAGAACTTAATATTAATGGAGGGGGAAAATAGGGAACAAAATCATAATCAGACTACCGAAAAAGATAAATAAGCTCCCAGAATGAATTTTTCACTATAATCTTCCTTTCATAAGATATTGAGATGCTATCATTTAGTCATTATAACATTTCCAATTATGCATTCCTAAAGAATTCAATTGTGAAATTGTTGCTGTATTAAATATTTTAAGGTTATCATGCAAAATTAATGGGAAATAATTACCCTCAGAATGCATGAACACTTCACTAAAATCCTAAGCATTGTGCCCCATTAAAATATTGCAGGATTTTTCCAGACCATGCAGGATTTTTTACAGACTAATGTTTACTGAATGTTTGCTCAGATAGCCATGAGCTGCTGATGGTGGCAGTCAAAGGAAGGGTAGGACAGAAAGTTATTTTGACTTATGTTTAGGTCTTTGCTTCTCCGTTTGTCTTGACTGTATCTGCAATAATTTTAATGGTTCAGCAACTGCACAACTGAAATAAGCAAGGATAGACTGCCCTATTAATTACTCCTAACTATTCTACTAGGAGGCATTGATATATTTTAATATTGTTTATAGAGTAATGGGTTTATTAATGCATTTAGTTATTTAAAAAGATTAAATATTGTAATAATTATGCTCCTTTGAAAAACTAAATATTGTAATAATTACACTTTTACCTCCTCCTCAGTTCCAAAGAAGATCCAGCCCTTCTCTAGTAGATTTTTTTCAAGCAAGGATGATAGTTGTAGACATTGCATGAGTGGGGTTAAGCTAGTAAAAAGTTGATTATGTGGATGGGGAGAGTAGGTTTTTAAAAAAGAGAATAGCTGCATCTAAATGTGAATTGACAAAAGTGAAAACAGAAAACCAAGATAATGCAAGATAAGAAACTTATTTGAAGTTTCTGAGAGTTATGAAGGAGTGTGCTACAAGCTGTGTGATAACATCCAGTGCTGCTAAGTATATGAGCATTATTTGCATATCCTTTGTACAAAATATGTTTTATTAACAACAATTACTATGCAAAAGAAAAGCTTTTGTTTTCAAGTAGATTTTAAAACACTGCATACTTTGTATGGAAAAGGAAAAAATGCAATTATTAACAACTCCTAATAACATATGTGGCTTATATTAGATGGCAGCAGATTGGTCCTCTGGATTCTTGTAGCCAGTTGTAATAAGCTGTTCTCTATCGATTATATTTGGTCACAGAATGCTTGGAGAGGTCGATAGATAGATAATAAGACAGACAGATAATGTAAGTCATTTTGTATCAATGGGAGAAATGTTAGAACAAGATCTGAATCAAACTAGACAAACTATTCAACTATTTATAGTATACTGCACTGGCTTATCTCACTAGCTATTTGTCCTCGCTATGAAGCTTTGATTTCTCAAATCCTGTGAATGTAGAAACGGTAATAGGGAAATTTCTCATGACTGAATCTGTGGATGCTGCTTTATGTTAATCCAAGACTACTGTAACAAAAAATGGTTATTTACTCCTAATCAGCTTTAAGTATTTTGTTTTAAGATGGAGAGTGCAATGTGAAACAAAGGAAAATTAATAACTTCCCAAAAACAGGGAAATAAAATTTTAAGAACTTTTATGCTCAAATAAGCAGCATGATTCCTTTCATTCTGCTGCCATTGCTCAAACCCATTTAACCCATTAACCTAAAATGATTTTATGATCTTGTGGAATGTGCCAAAATTATTGTATCTGTTTGCATATTGCATTATCTACTTGATATTAACAGGTTATTTAGCCTGCCTCAGTTTGTATTGCTGGTTCTGTTAATATTAATTTTATTGCTGGTTTTGTTAGTATTTTTGAGACAGTTTGGTCTCAAGGCACCCAGCATGAAAGCCAGCTGGGTGACTTTAGGCCAGTCACTCATTCTCAACCCAATACACCTCACAGTATGTTGTGAGGAAAATAGGAGGATGAACTTGTATTGGATAAGTTTGTTACTTTGAATTATTTCTAAAAATAAAGGCCAAATACAAATAAATAAAAAATAAATATTTTTTATTATTGTTTGAAATAGTAGCTGTTTTATGAACTTCTGCTAAAATGAAAAGTAGTCTTCCTTAAAATAATAACTAAAGAACTAATTTAAACTCTTCCATTGGCTGAGACCAACATTGCTGAGAAACCTGACTCAATTCACAATAAGCTTTGTGCCAACAGCCTTTGCAAGGAGCCCCACATGTAGTAAATGGTTGCAGTTCAAATAGCTGTCACCTATAATCCACCTGGGAAATTATTTTTTTCTTCATCAAAAAGAAATTAAGGAATAATGTAGTCTTCACTAAGAAATAGACAAAAAGTCTGAATATGTGCAGACTTGACTAGGCTTGTGTCCCTAAGGCAACCAAACATTTTTAGTGTTCTGTGTGATCACTGTCTTCATCTCTGTAAGGACTATAAGTGATTATATTAGGACCTACCTAGTGGCGATAGAGGCGGCGAAGCGTTCTCACTTCTCCGCCCTTATTGCATTGGCAGAAAATCGACCCGCCACCCTGTTTAGAGTGTCCCGCTCCTTGATTGGGCCGGGAGCGAGGGATGATCTCCTGCAGGGAAGAGCGGAAGAGTTTTCACGATTTCTGCACAATAAAATCGCTCAGATTCGGGCCGGATTGGACTCTAATTGGGAGATCCCGGGGGAGGTGACCGCGGCGAGTCTTGAGACGGTTATCTGGGATGAGTTCGACCCTGTGACCGCCGAGGGTATGGACAGGTTGCTGGGGCGGCTGAATGACACCACATGTTTGTTGGACCCTTGCCCCTCCTGGTTGGTCTCTACCTCCAGAGAGGTGACACGGAGTTGGCTCCAGGGAATTGTTAACGCTTCTTTGATGGAGGGCTCGCTGCCTACCGCCTTGAAAACGGCGGTGGTGCGACCCCTCCTCAAGAAGCCCTCCCTGGACCCAATTCTTTTGAACAACTATCGTCCTGTCTCCAACCTTCCCTTCATGGCGAAGGTTGTAGAGAGTGTGATGGCAGGTCAGATTCCCCAGTACCTGGATGAAGATACATACCTGGATACCTTCCAATCGGGCTTCAGGCCTGGACATAGTACCGAAACGGCATTGGTCGCGTTGGTTGATGATCTCTGGAGGGCCCGTGACAGGGGTTATTCCTCTGTCCTGGTCCTATTAGACCTATCAGCGGCTTTTGATACTTTCGACCATAGTATCCTATTGGGGGGGTTGGGGGTTGGGGGCACCGTGTTGCGGTGGTTCGCCTCCTTCCTCTCCGACCATCTGCAATTTATGTTGGCGGGGGGCAGAGATCCACCTCTAGGCCCCTCGATTGTGGGGTGCCTGGGGGTCGGTCCTCTCTCCTCTCCTGTTCAACATTTATGTGAAGCCGCTGGGGGAGATCATCCGTGGCTTTGGGGTGAGATGTCATCTGTACGCTGATGATACCCAGCTGTACATCTCCACCCCAAGCCACCCCAACGATGCCGTGGAGGTCATGTCCCGGTGCCTGGAGGCCGTGCAGAACTGGATGGGCGGGAACAGGCTCCAACTCAACCCCTCCAAGACTGAGTGGCTGTGGTTTCCGACGTCCCGATATAGCCAGATAGTTCCATCGCTGGCTATTGGGGGTGAGATTCTGCCCCCTGCAGAGAGGGCTCGCAATCTGGGTGTCCTCCTGGATGTACAGCTGTCCTTGGAAGACCATATTACGGCCGTCTCCAGGGGGGCATTTCATCAGGTTCGCCTGATTCGACAGATGCGGCCTTTTCTGGATCGGGATGCTTTACGCACAGTCACTCATGCCCTGGTCATCTCCCGACTGGACTATTGTAACGCTCTCTACATGGGGCTCCCGAATGGGAGCATCCGGAGGCTTCAACTGGTACAGAATGCGGCCGCGCACGTGGTTATGGGGGCATCAAGATTCGCACATGTGACGCCCCTCCTGCGCGAGCTGCATTGGTTGCCAGTGGCCTCTCGGGTGCGCTTTAAAATTTTGGTGTTAACTTTTAAAGCGCTCCATGGCATCGGACCAGGATATTTACAAGACCGCATTCTGCCATTTTCCTCCCACCGGTGCGCTCCCACAGGGAGAGTCTCCTGTGGGTCCCGTCGGCATCTATGTGCCGGCTGGTGACCCCGAGGAATAGGGCCTTCTCTGTGGAGGCATCTGCCCTCTGGAATGGGTTGCCCCCGGAGTTACGGACAGCCACGGACCTGGGGACCTTTAGGCGTGCTTTGAAAACCTGGCTTTTTGACCAGGTCGGCTTGGGCTGATTTTTAGTTTTGGGGTGTTTTGTTTTTATTAAATTTTAGGGTTTTAGAGTATGGTTTTAAATTTGTTTACAGCCAGGGCTGGGTTTAACTTAGTTTTATTGTTCCACATATTTATTATTTTAATCTGTATGGCTGTGCACCGCTCCAAATTCTTCGGGAGAGGAGCAGTATATAAATAAATATTTATTATTATTATTATTATCTCGTCTCATGGAATTTTGGATCAGGATATTTATTTTAAGAAAAAGATCAAGCAAGCAAACATGCATCTTTAAGGAAAATGTGCACACCTCATTTTCATGGGAATTATATTTATTAGAAATATCCCTTGTAAATCCATTTTCTTTATGCATTTTCCTGTTCTTCAAGAACCACTACTGCAATGTAACTGGCTGGGTAGGTAGCATTGTTAAAAAAACATTTTATAATATGTGTGTATGGCTTTTCATCACTACGAAGCTTCAGCTATCAGGTAATGTCTTCCTGACGTATGTTTACTGTCTTGCTTTCAGAAGAAAAACCGGACTGCTCCAAAGCCCGTTGTGAAGTGCAGTTTTCTCCACGCTGTCCAGAGGACTCTATTCTGATTGAAGGCTATGCTCCCCCTGGAGAATGTTGCCCTCTTCCAAGCCGTTGTGTCTGCAATCCTGCAGGATGTTTGAGGAAGGTCTGCCAACCCGGCTATTTGAATATACTGGTTTCCAAAGCATCAGGAAAGCCAGGGGAATGCTGTGATTTCTATGAATGTAAACCAGGTAATAAATTATTAATTAATTAAATAATTATTAATATTAATTATTAAATTATATATATTTTAATATGGGCCTGTTCTAACTACTAAAACAAAAAACTCCTACGTCAACATTTTCATATAACGTTGTTTAAAACACAACCCTAATAATAAAGTTCCTATCAATAAAATGAGGCAAATACTTGAAATATGGCTGATCTGAACTTTTGACTATGTCAGAATAGTTCAGACTTTGAGAGGATCCACAAAAAGGTGGGAAAAGAACATATTGGAAGATCAGATGAGGTAGTAGGTTATTAACCTGTGTGGGTGGCGTATAAATGTATGAGGTAGTCAGATGACCTTTTATCTTTTGTTGGTTCAAAAAAAAGACAATCTGCAGTGAGTAGTGATCGTAATTGGCTTTGAAATCATCTTTAAAGCAATCTACAACCATGAGTTAGTCAAACAGAAAAAAGAATCCAGCCATCTATTCTAGTTTTGTGCTAAGGTTACAGAGGGATTCCCAATGCTCCTGTTGAATGATGAAGGCCCAGAAAAACTGATAAAAGGACTTTGTTCCAAACACAGCCATGCGTGTTAAAAATTTATTAAAATAATAAATTTTATTATTTTATCACCCTTATCTGTATAATAGAAAATACAGTCTGAAAATACTACCATGATTATGGTAGTATTTGTAGTCTGAGAAGTATTCTCAACTGTTTGAAAATATATCATACGCATAACCACAGTTGCTTACATTCTGGCCCTTTAAGTAAATAAAATATAATCATTGGAATTAAATATTTTGGAAATTCAAAAGAACTGAGAAAAAAAAGTGAGTCACTGTGACAAAGTAGTTGTGGCTAACACTACAAGTTGCCAACAAATCAAGTCCACTTCAGCCACAGGGGCTCATTAGGTGACTTCATTTCTTTATGTGGCTCATTGACTCAATCATTGTGATGGAATGTAGTGAAGAGGTGGATTCCAAGGAAGGAAGATTCTTAGAGAAGCAAAAGGCAACTCAGTCTGGATGTTAGATGTGAGAGAAGGAAGGTAAAGACAGCCCCTCCCTAATAGTTATGGAATATTTGGTAGACTCAGTTTTGCAAGATTTTGTCTGTAGACATGAAACAATTAAAGAATTCAATTTGGAAGAATCCCCATATGTCAGTTTTTGTTTGGGGTCTGACAATCACTCTCTTTTGGTTCCACTATTCCAGAGTTTTTGTTGTGGGAACAATAGGAACAATAGGAAGCAGGAGTGCAATCTTGACCCTCTATACGTAAGACAGGATATAAATCTAACAAATTAAAATCAGTGGAAGTATGATCTCAAGGAGATAATGTTCTAGAGGGTAAGCACCAGTGGTGGGATTTAATTCTTTTTTGCTACCGGTTCTATGGGTATGGCTTGGTGGGCATGGCAGGGGAAGGATACTATAAAATCTCCAGTCAGGGTTAGGGTATATATATGTTTTCATAGATTTTCATGGGTACATATATGCAGGTCTTGGCGTGTTCGGGTCTTTTCCCATGTAAGATTGAGAGTATCTTGGCAATGTTTCGACAAGGTCCCACTCACCATCTTCAGGCTGGTGCTTTCGGGTTCGTGCTTGTGCAAGCAAAGTGTGATCAGAGCTGCCATCTCTCTATAAATACTGGTGGGGAGGTTGGCTGTATTGTCATTTCTTGATTGGTTGATGGAGTTGATGTTTGCAAATTGGCTGGCTTTTTCGTAAGAACATGTGTGGCTGAGATATTGGCTGTGTGTCTATCAGCCTCCTGTGTTGTAATGACCTGGTTAAGGGGCTGTGTGATGACCTTCTGAGTTCTATTGTTTTGACATCCTGGGTCTTGTGCTGTAATCTCCTGAGTTGTAATGACCTGGGTAATGGGCTGTGTGATGACCTTCTGAGTTCTATTGTTGTGACATCCTGGGTCTTGTGCTGTAATCTCCTGGGTTGTTGGCTGTGTTGTAATATCCTGAGGTTTTGTAGTGTAAACTCCTGAGTTACGTGATGTGATATCCTGAGCAGGTGGCTGTGATGTGATGTTCCGGGTTTTGGTTTGGCTCCAGGTTTGAGGCCTGTTCATGATGTGTGTCAGTTTGCTTGGTTTGGGGATCGGCTTGGTTGGTTATGCAAGCCAAGACCCTCATCTCCAGAACCAAACACCTAGCTGACAAAGACCACCTGAGAACAGAATTACACACTCTCACTAACATATTAATTTCCAACGGATTTCAAAGAAACACAATTACCAACCTAATCCTAAAGGAGACACCCCCCAGAAACCGAGACACAGAACAGGAGAATGGTATCGCCCTCCTCCCCTACATCAAAGGCACCACAGATAAAATCAGCAAAATTCTCCACAAACACAATATCAGGACAGCCTTCGGCACTGACCAAAAAGTAGCCAACATCCTAAGAAACCCCAAAGACAAGATCCAGCTAGAAAACCAAGGAGTTTATGAAATACCATGCAACAATTGCCCAGATACATACATTGGACAGACCAACAGAAGAATAAATGCACCCATCGCAGAACAGAAGAGTGCAGTCAGAAAAGAAGAAAATACTTCCTCCCTCTTCCAGGGAGGAAAAGCCACAGGACATGAAATTAATTTTGAGGGAACCAAATTAATCTCCAATACTGAACACTTCAACAAGAGAATAATCAGGGAAGCCATCGAAATAGAGAAATACCCCCATAACATGAATAAACGGGATGATACCTCCCGCCTACCAGACATCTGGAAACTAGCCCTTATCAACAAACGAGTCCCAGCCATGAAAACCAACCCCGGACCCAAAACAACACATGACGCCACCACCAATCTCCCTCACCAGACTCAAACCCAAAACCATCCCATAGACGAAAGGCAGCCACCATCCAGACCATGGCTGCATCACCAGTTGCCACAGACCCCGACTTCCAACCAAGCAAACTGACACACGCCATGAACACATAGCCAGGCCTCAAACTCAGAGCCAAACCAAAACCCAGAATGTCACATCACAGCCACCTGCTCAGGATATCACATCAGAGAACTCAGGAGATTACACCACAAAACCTCAGGATGTTACAATACAGCCAATGACCCAGGAGATTACAGCACAAGACCCAGGACGTCAAAACAATAGAACTTCAAAGGTCATCACACAGCCCATTACCCAGGTCATTACAACACAGGAGGCTAATAGACACACAGCCAATATCTCAGCCACACATGTTCTTATGAAAAAGCCAGCCAATTTGCAAACATCAACTCCATCAACCAATCAAGAAATGACAACACAGCCAACCTCCCCACCAGTATTTATAGAGAAGATGGCAGCTCCGATCACACTTTGCTTGCACAAGCACGAAGCCGAAAGCACCAGCCTGAAGATGGGACCTCATCGATACGTCACCAAGATACTCTCAATCTTACATGGGAAAAGACCAGAACACACCTAGACCTGCATATATATTCTTTTTCCTTGTTTGTTTTATTCTATTATTTTACTGTTGTTTTGTTTAAACTTGCTTTTTATTTTTATTTTATTTTATTTATTTTATTGGTTGTGAGCACTCTAAAGTAGCCCCATAGCAAGATACGCGAGAAATAAAAGTGGCGGTGATGAAGGTGATGAAAGTGATGATGATGACGACAAATCCAATCTGAACATCTGGCTGACTATATGACGAATCATAATCATAACAAATGCCAAATGACCAACGCCCATTACTGTCTGTGCTACTGCCTTTGGTAACTAAGATACAATAGACACCTCTAGCCTAGGAACCATTTATTATCCACTCACCAGTTTGACCAATACATATATAATTCCAGGATTTTGCTAGGTATATATTTTGTTACTTGGAATTCAGAATCATAATATTAGCACTTGTGCTGATAGTGGGCACAATCATATTCCATCTCATGACAAAAATGTATTTATGAAAATCTACATGTGAATAGATCCAAAAAATATTGAGTATGCTGGCATAAATCTAGACACCTATACACCAGGGGTGGGATTCAAATTTCTTAACAACCAGTTATATGGGCGTGGCTTAATTTGTGGGTGTGACTTGGTAGTCATGTGACTGGGTGAGTGTGGCTTGCTAACTGCATGTGTCTAGGTGGGCATTTGACTGACAAACCAAATATAAGTGGTCCTCGCTTAATGGCCAGTTGGTTAGCAAGTGTTCTAATTTACGACTGACTTCCCCAGAGCTACTTGACCTGTTTTTGGTGTTTTGACAGTGACACACATACTTATGACCAGTTACAACATCCCACACAGTCTTGTGACTGAGATTTTCTATGTTTTTTGCCAGTTTCCAACAGTTCCTTTTGGTTTCCAGTTAAAAATGCCCATTGGGGAAAATGGACTTGTTTAACCAGTGTTTGCTTAATGACCACAAGGTTCACTTAATGACCATGGTGTTTGCCTAATCCAGGGATCGGCAACCTTAAACACTCAAAGAGCCATTTTTCTAATTTCTTTTAAACAGGTATCTCTCTGTCTTTCTGCTCTCTCTCTCATCTCTTTCTTCCTCATCTCTCTTTCTCTTTCTCCTTCTCTCTGTTTCTCATTTCTCTTTCTCTCATCTACAACTGCTAAGATTGGAAGCTGTTTTTTTATAATCCTATTTCTTTGCAGTTTTTTTCATACATTTGTATATATGTATCCAATATTCTTTCTTCTTTTCCACTATGTATTCAAAATGGGAAATGATTTTATGTGTATGTGTGTCTAGCATATGTATATGTCTGTTATGTATGTGTATTGATATGTATATATATTTCACTTTTAATGTGTGCCAGTGTACTTACAGTAAAAAAAAAGACAATAAAAGTTATCTTATCCTATCTTCCTTCTTTCCTTCTCAACCCCATTCCTCCCCACACCCTATTTTGTGTTGGCTTCCCAGCCAAGTACTTACCAGCTCTGATCCTGTTTAGCTTTCTAAAATCAGCCTACTGAAATAAATACCAAACTAAACTGCCCAATAATTTACCTATCTTGCACCTGATTTCAATGTAAACAGGCAATCTGCTGTATTACTAAATTTTGCTAGGCATCTGTTTCATGTTACTCTCTTCTTTGATAATCTAGTCCAAAGGTCCCCAAACTTGGCAACTTTAAGACTTGTGGACTTCAACTCCTGGCTGAGGAATTCTGAGAATTGAAGTCCACAAGTCTTAAAGTTTGGGGACCCCTGATCTAGTCTTAGCTGGGCAAAACAGTCTGGAGTCACTAGTAAGAGCAGCTCAGCGCAGAGAAAAGTTGTGCATCTCCCCATATTTCTCGTCCCCTCCTCATTTGTGAAGCACGCTAAGTTTAAAGGTGCTGCTCGTGGTAAGAGGAATATGGGGAGATATGTGACTTTTCTCTATACCAAGAGAGCTGCTCTCTTTCTCGCCTCCACTCTTGGCACCGAAAACAGTCAGTGGGAGCAGCAGTTGAGGCAGTCGGTCACCCGTTCTGTCCCGGGGCTCATGCTCACCATACCTGCAGGGGTGGGGGATGCAGCAGCAGCGAGAAGGCAATGGCAATTCCGGAGGCATCGGGGCTTCCAGGACCAGCCCTCCCCCCATCCATACATGGTGCATCGGGGCTTCCAGGCTCTGCTCCCCACAGCTGCTGTCAGCTGTCCTGACTTGATCCTCTCCACATGTTCTTTCCTGCTGCTGTTTTTGGGAGAGCAAGAGTTTCCAAAAACAGTAGAAAGCTTCCGAATCCACACACCCCCATCGGAAATGGTTCCTGGGCAAGCAGAGAGAAGCAGGATTCAACCTGGCTTGCTTCCCTGCTTGCTTGGGAGCTGTTTCTAATGGTAGGGGGGACTTGGAAGCTTTCCATTGTGCAGCAGCAGGTAAGAGAAGCAGCCACTGACCTGGCTGGATCCTATATGAGTCTCTCCACGTGTTCCTCGGCGGAAAGCAACGGGGGGAAGTGACCAGTGGCAACAGCAAAAGGCAAGTGGGGGGGGGGTAGGTGACCGGCTTGCAGAGCCTCACTCACCCATTCAGCAATGGCAGGGCCATAGCGGAAGGCAGGCAGCAATGGCAAGCCTGGTGGGTGCACAAGAGCAGACTGCAGGCAGCAGTGTTGCGCATGCGTGCAATGTCCTGCATGCATGACAAGGACTGATGGGCAGGCAGTGGGGAAGTGGGCAGAGAGGGGCGGGGCCAGCCCGAGGCCCGATTTAACAGTCCTCCGGACTACCGGGAACGGTAACAACTGGTTCTGCCGAATTGGTAGAATTCCACCCCTGCTACACACCCATCACTTAATTGTCTTATGCCCACCTACATATCCATCATTCTATTCTATTTGAGATAAGGGAAGCAAAACATAGGAAAAAACCGGTAACTAAATGAAATTAAGCATATGTGATAAAAAGAAAACAGATTAATTCAGTTTATCTGCATCATTCAGTGTAACTCTTATCTTTCCATCCTTGTTCATCATATTTGCTTATATCAAGTTCATACACTATTCCATGCATTGCTTTTTCTTCTAAACTTCCTTACTGTTTTTGAAGAATTCAGCTTTATCTCAGTATAAATTTTTCTGTTTTCCAATTACTCTTGATGTATTCACTCTTGTTTCATATATTTGATGTGCAGTTGAATCATCATTATTTCTCTCTGTAATATTTTATACTGTAATATTTTTATACTATAAATATCTGTAATATTTTATTTTATACTGTTCACTTTGCTTTGTATCCTGTCCACTATCAGTCATCATGCATGTTCTTGACCCCTATCTTCCATTGTTTTACCATACATTTCTTTCCATTTCTATACAATTTACTTTTAGGTTTTTTCCCAGTACCCAGCTCTTGTTTTCATATAACAAGAAAGAAGCATGTTCCCATTTTTAGCAGTACTCATTTCTTGCAGCAGACCCCTTAACACCCAATGCAGTATTGCTCCACCAGCATTTGTACATCTTAAAATGTCTCTATCTCTATTGCTATCAAGTTGCACAAATTCATCTACTTGCTCTGATTTTCCCCCATTTATATAATATTTCCAGTTGTTAACTTTGTTTTCCTTTTCAAAGATCTTTTATTCATTAATTTTCATATTCATTCAACCTTTCTAATGCTTTCTGTAAAGTGTTAAGCTTGTCAGCCAACAACACAGTATCATCTGCATTCAAAAGTATAGCCACATTGGTGGTTCCAACTAACACTTCTCTAGAGTCATCCTCAGTTTTCCCTTTACCCATAAATGTATTTAACAGTGAAGGGAAATATCTCAGATCCTTAATCTTTTCCCTGTTCACCAAACTATTTCATTTATTCTCACCACATTCTTTGTTTCCATTATATAATGCTTTTAACATTCAGCAACAAGGCATATTTGTGCAAAACATCCCATTATTCTAGTCTTATTAACTTCCTCATATTAACTTTCCAAAAATGTACAGTAAGTTTTTTTTCCCACATTTATACATTTTTCAGTGTCCATTAAATCTAGCCTGCACATCCCTTGCCTGGTATAAAGCTTTACTGCACTTCCCAAATTTTGCTTGACATGTTTCCAAGCAAGCTTAGCAAACTTGTGTAGATCTTCCAGCATGGATAATAGGATCCCAAAATCACACATCATTTAGCACCTGCATTACAACAAATATGGTTGACATAAATGACTGATTTTTAGGGATGTATGGGTTGGCTCTAATCTGATACAAATCATCAGTCCAATTCAGATTATTGACCTGACATAATTCAACTATGCAGATCTATTCAAAGGCAGTTAATTTGAAAATAATTGAGTTTGACAATTCAGTTGTATTGGTAACTGAATCAAAAGACTAAATGTCTCACAGCCCTACTCTTTACATATTATAATAATTCAACAACTAATTTTAAAATATGTATATCACTTAATATTTATACCGTGATGTGATTGATTAAAATCTCATCAGGTTAGTGTCAATCTTTAGCAACTATATGAATAGATTTTCTGCAGAATGGCCTGATTCAACTTGGATTTTTAGGTCTCTTAATGATGCAGTCATTGGTTTCCTAATAGAATTTATCCAACATACTGCTTGCTATCTTTTCCTTCTTTTTCCTTTAACTGTTCCAGGTATTATGGACATCAAGGGAATGATGTCTCCACACAGTGTGTCCAGAATAATAGAGATGAAGCTATATAATATTTAAATATCTTGAGTGATTTGTTCAACAATTTATTTGTTTATTTTCCTGGTTATGTGTGATATTACTAAAAGTCTTCTTCAGCAGCAGAGTTCAAATGACATATAGCTGATGAAGTTTATCACTATGCTTTCTAAAAAGAGATTATTTCATTCTTTTCTTTACCTTAATTGTTTCCTACCAGTGTTCAGCGTGGACTGTAGTACAGTGGAATGCCCTCCTGTCCAACAAGTTGCCTGTCCTTTGGATAGCTATGAAACTCAAGTCAGGCTGACAGCTGATGGATGCTGCACTCTTCCCACAAGGTTTGTTATATCTGATGTCATAGTATCACAGTCAGTATATACCGACACTAAACTTGTGATAGAAAAAAGTCAAGTATATTATTATACTGATTATTAAGTTACTATGTTAACTAATGTTATTTAATAAAGAATGTTGGGTTTCAAATGGAAGATTTCCTAGACTGAATAATCGTTCTATGAAAAGTGTTAATGACTGTCTGGAATAGCTTTCTTTCAGTCCTGTGTTTTGAGGAACATCTATTTTGAAAAAACAAAAAAACAGCTTTACTATGAAACATTTGTAGCATGTATAAATAGGCTTTATAGCTATCAAATTTGATACTTCGGGTTACCCTAAAATCTTTAAAGTATTATGTTGGGTTATCTTAGTACCAAGATGGATTTTCAACATATCCTGTATGTCAAGGAGCTGTATATGTTTTTTTCAGATTAACAGCTGTAAGATATAACATGTGATACATTATATCACTCAAATATAGCATTTTACTTTAAATTTCTAAAATTTCACTTTAGAAATAGTGTGCTCTCTGTGTGACAGATTATTCAGGCACCACTTCAACCATTTGTGGTAAAAAGAATCAAGAATCTTGAAACTCTCCAGTAACTGATTCTGAAATGTATGGTTGTCCCAGTATTTTTCCTGCCTTTAGCCCTGTTATAGATTCGTAGAGTATTCTTAAGTAGAGTTTTGCTAGTACATTTTCTATAGGGAAAAAATGTAAGTCTGGCTTCTACAATACAATAATCCTCTACTCTTGTCTCTGTAGTCAAGATGAAGACTTTATCAGCATGTACCCGTGCATACTTAAAGAAAAAAGTATTAACAGAGCTCTGAGTTCATCACAATCTATTGGCAGCCTTGTTTCATTCATCTAAATTAGGGGTGTCAAGTGCTTAATCTGGTCCGTGGGGCTGCCCTGGAAATAGCAAAGGACTGTGCCTCTGCCAGCCAACTCGTTGGCAGAGCTCTCGGTCCACCACAGGTGCCCCCAACATGAGTGATGTTGAGCTGGGCCATGCCCACCCTGGCCATGCCCACCCACCCTCCGAGGTCAAACAACCCTCATGGAGCCCTCAGTGATATCAAATTTGACACGCCTGATCTAAATGATTTTAAAACTTCAACCTGGGTTCATCACTGAAAAACATGTTTGCAAAAACTATTAAGTAATGCAGTCATATAAAATAAAGTATATTCCACTTTGGTGAATTTCTTTCAGAAAAATCTGATGTGCCTTTATTTTAGAATCCAGTAATTTATACAATTGCTTCTATTTAGCAATAGCAGTCAGACTTATATATCACTTCAGAAGGCTTTATAGCGCTCTCTAAGCGATTTACAGAATCAGCCTATTACTACCAACAAGCTGGGACCTCATTTTACAGACCTAGGAAGAATAGAAGGCTGAGTCAACCTTGAGCCAGTGTAAATTGAACTGCTAGCAGTTGGCAGAATTAGCCTGCAATACTGCATTCTAACCACTGCAACACAATAGCTCCTTAAGATTTGTAATATCTTAAGTTGTTTTCATTATATAATATATATTAATAGCAGTTATTATCATACAGTTTGATGTTATTTTCAGGGAGCTTCTAATTCAGTACCCTCTCTATTAATATTTTTATTTTATCCAGTGTTGTCTATATGTGTGAGGTAATGGTAATATTCTAAAGATTAGAATTAGTTATCTGCTTGAAATATTAAATTAATTAATCATTCCATGAATTTCATACATCTAGTTATGTTCTTCTACTGTAAACTTTTAAATAACATGGAAAGATCATTAAGTATCTGATATGAAATGCGAATAGAAATTGAACTGCAAGATCATTTATCATACTTTTTAAATTAATGTATTTTATTAGATCAGTATAATGTCTAGTAAATTATACTTTAGGATAAGCTTTAGCTTGAATAATTTTCATTTCAGTTGCTGTCTTTTCTTTCCAAAACACAGATTCCAGAAATGTCTGGAGATAGAACAATTAATTATTAATATTAAATATTAATTTATTTCATTACTATTAATAAAAGGTTCAATTTTACAAAAGAAATTCTGAATTCACTATTATTGAAGAAATAGCTCAGTAAATAGCTTCAAAGAATTAGTATATAATAGCCTATAATATATAATATTATAATAAACTATAATAGCCAAAAATCATAATGAATAATACTGAAAAATATAGAGGCTGATCCGCCATCCTTCTCCGTTTTTCTTAACTCATCTCTTCAGAAGGAATATATATATGTATGTATATATATATATACATACATACATACATACATACATACATACAAAATTTTCTTGTGTATAGCAAGAATTCTTGGAGAAAGGTTTCCAGAAGTTTAATATCACTGTTTCAAAAATACATTTGTTTAATCTCAGCTGATAATGTTGGTAGGACTTTCATATAATACATGTTGAACAAGAATGCCTAGAAAATATGTTTTGATGGTGTAGAACTGTATAAGATAACTTTAACATATTCTGCACAATATTATTGTGGATATTAAGATAACTTGAACATATTCTGCACAATATTATTGTGGATATTTTTAACACTGATGACCATTTTTTGGCAAATAATGAAGTTAGATCTTTCTTTTGCTCACAAAGGGAGCAAGCAGGAATAAATTGCAAGGAGGGGACCAGGCTACCCCACCAGCCTGATATATGCCATTTAGCTCCTGAAATAGAGATTGGATTTTGTATCTGTACATAAGAAAATAATAATTCTTTACCTTCTTGGCAGAAAACAAAAAGAAAATCCTCCATACCATTATAATAGAATACTGTGGGGCACAGTGATAAGGGGTAGTTAGGTTGATAGCAACAGTATCTCAACACTAATCCTATCCCTTTTCTATGTATTTCACAATGTCACATGCTCGAAAGACGCAGAGTTTAATTCTCAAAGCCATTTCAGTCATTCTAATGAAATTGCTAAGTTGCTGTAGATGTGCTAGCTGGACTTCAGGTATAAACATACTTTGTGCTGACAGAGCTCTAAATAGTATTATATTTGTGACTAAATGTTGCTATAAAATGCTGATTGATGAGGTTCAAGGCTCAGCAGGCAGGATAGCGCATATTTAGCCATAATTGTGACCATTATTGCATTGGATTAGGTTTATCTTCAGAACAATTATTTTCACCCCCTTTTCTTAATAATTGTGGCCATTTAGAAGTCTTTTTGACCAGAAATATTTCAAGAATTTAAATTAATCTTGAGTAAAAAGTGCCCAGTCATCAAGGTTTAATAATTACAAATCATTAGAATGGCAAATATGAATTTTCTTATTAAATATAGAAGGAAAAAGAGGTTAATCCACTTCCATGAATAAATGGCCTCCCCCTGTATTTTTTTAAAAATGGTCACTTTAATCCTCACCTTTAGTTTTAGACAATACAAGTTTGTCTCTTCTATATTTGTTTACAGGATTTTTCATTCTGCTAAATTAAAGAACCACTGATATATGCTTTCTTTCTAATGATACCTTAGCTACCTGTAATCAGAACTCTAATTCTAAATATTTCTTATTAGTAGATTAAATCTTGACAGTTTAAAGTTAGTTATACAAATACGTTATGTTGAAACAAGAAATTGTTCAGAAAATGTCTGGGAGTATAGAAGCTTTCAAATCTATGCAATTTCCCATGCTAAATAATCTTAAGCAATTTAAAGTATAAATGACAAGGAAATTTGATAGATATGTTGATGATGTAATTGGAAATAGTTGTAAGCTTAGATAACTAGATTACCTCTCCTACCTTATCATGCATTCATGACATTTAAATCAAGAACCAGCTGGTGGGACTAAACTAACTGATTTAGAGAACAGTCCTTTTTTAGTTTTTTATTATAGTGATTCTCCCAACAACTATAGATACTAATTAATATATAATTGAAAACATTAGTGACTTTTTAACACATTTAGATCTCCCCCAGCTACAATGGGATTTGGAACACCAGTCTTCAGATAAAAATTGAACATTGTCCTTTGAACATTCTTTTTTTTTAAATTATGTTGTGTTGATAACAGTCATGTTGTCCTTTTATTATGTAACAGGAAAACCATTTGGCTTTCACAATTTGCTTTTTTTCTGTTTGTTTTTTCCATCCCATGTGTTGCTTCACTTATTTATGGAGCTTTCAATGCTTCGGTTTCAGGTGCGAATGTCTCTCAGGTTTATGTGGTGTTCCAAAATGCGAGCCAGGCTTCATCCCCCAAATAGTGTCACGTGGAGACGGAACACCTGGCAAGTGCTGTGATGTCTTTGAATGTGTCAATGGTATGTTATGTTGACAGTGTATTTGGACTAACCATTTTGAGATACTAGTATATGAATAACATATGCAGAAAACAAGTAAAAAATTACATTTAAAAATGTAATAAGTCCATTTTCCTCTCATAAAATTTATGTTGCAAATCTTTTGTACATAGGTTTAAAACCAACATTTGCATTACTGTTGTTTATTTCTTTACTTCATATGAACTCATGGACTATAAGTTTGCTTATAAACTCAAATAGTATATTCTGAGGAGCATGCTGACACATATGGTTGGAGGTTTGAAAAAATATGCTGCCCATAGTTTCAGCTAAAAAAATAAGCTATAGGGAAGGGTGTGGGGAACAAAAAGTTTTAACTAAAAGACTTGTGTTTTTGTGTTGTGACATGAGTCGGATCTTGCAACTACTGATACAGATCTTTCTATGGAATTGTTTCCTGTACACTCTGGTTAAAGCTTCTGGAATGCTTCCTGAGGCAGGAGACTTCACCTCTGTCTCTTTCTTAGGAAAAGATCATTTTAAAATATTAAACAGACCAGTTTTGCCTTAGCAGATGTCAGTAATCACTTAATATGTATTTATCAAAATGGCTAAAAAATATAAACCTTCAAAACCACAAAGCATCAACTTGAAGAATTAATTGACAATTTACAGCTTTAGCTAAAGAATTCCAAGTAGTGCATTCTACTCCAGAGTAGCTGAAGAAAGCAGAAATCAGAATTTGTTCACTATTATTGAAGAAACAGTTCAGTCAATACCTTTAAAGAGTTAGTGAAACACTATAATAGCCAAAAATAATAATAAGACTGAAAAATGTAGAGGCTGGTCCTCCATTCTCTGTTTTTCTTAACTCACAAATCAGAAATTGTTTTGTTTTTGTTTTTATACCTGTGTTTCTGTTTGTACATACATACTTATGCGCACATATATGCAAATGTATTCAGGTGTACATGCCCACATATTTTAGGATTTGCAAGCAGTCCCATCTGAATGTACAGGTAGTCCTTGCTTATTGATCACATTAGAGAGCAACAATTCTGTTGCTAATTGCCAAGTTGCTAAGTGGAAAAATCACATAATCATAACAGGCTTAAAGCCTCACTTTGTATTCAGACATTAAGTGAAACATCACATGGCTGCAACTTGTGATTTTATTCCCTTCTTCTCCATTTAACTGTTTGTATCATCCAGTTGCAAAGCAAACATAGCTATCACATGACCAAGGGACATCGTAGTGGTCATGAATACAAAGATTAGTCGCAACTCTTTTTTTTTTTTACACCAGTGTAACTTTGAATGGTTGCTGAATGAGGCAGTCAGTAAACAAAGACTATCTGGATAACCATTCTAAAATGGGCTTATCAGAAATGGAAAAGTATGCTTATGAAGGCATCGCAACATTCCCACTTAGTGTCTCTTGCTGTAGGGGAAGTAATTTATTGTGAAATTAATTAAAATGATAATGTGAATAAGTAGAAATAGTAACATCACATTCTAATAGAATTTATTATCAGCAAAATGGAGTAACTATGCAAAATTTCTATTCAGACTGAGAATGTTTTTATAAATGCTCATCCTTTATGTCAGTATAATATGGTGTAACCAAGTAAAATTGGATTTATGGTAATTTATTGGTAATCCTGGGCAAAGAAAATTATTCCAATATTAATGAAATTATAGAGTCAGTTTGAAAAGGCACCTTAGTAGTTAAGGCACCTGGCTAGAAACCACAAAACTATGACTTGAAGGCACATTATCATTGTCATCATCAATGAAATTATAAACTGTACAAATATTAATACTGAATATCTTTAAATCCATAAAAGGAATTTAAATTTTAAAAGTAATTTAAAATCACTTAATTAGTCATAAATAACATTCATTAGATGCAAATAAAATTTATGACAGTAATTAGTATGCAAATATAAATTTGATATGAAAGTTCTAGATTATAAATTGAAAAATCTTACATTTTCAAAAGCATTATGGTACTAACCACCTCAAGGCTGTCTTTTTTATCTGTATCAGTTTGTTGGAATATGAAATACAAAGAAAAATGAAAATAGTATGAAATTAGGGGAGGGGGGAAAGGGAAAAAGAGAAACTGTGAATTATACAATATTTAAAATATTATTCAAAATGCTTCATAATTTTTTCAAAGCACATAAGTATTAATATAACCTATACAAAGAAGTAGATAGCTATAAATGAACTGATATAGTGTCTTTTGTCTGATTCTTTTAAAGTTGCCCCAGAGGTATTTCTGTCATTTCTTGGTGCAATAATGATAGTAAAAACAGCAGTTATAGCCCAGGATTTTTTTTATTAATTAGTAGTAATTTCATTTAAGTAGTTATGGTATGATGTTTGACTTAGAACAGATGTAATACCTATATATGGCAAGTTCATTTAACTTTATTTTCCTATTTTTTGCTGTCACTAATACTAATAGGAATATTTTTTTAAAAAAAAAATGTAGTTCTAATCTAAGATTTTCGTGATGTGCATTTTCCATTGTCTTCTGATATTACTAAACACTTTATTCTTTTTTAATCATTCATTTATTTTTAAAGTTTGTATACTATTGTCAAACAGAACCTCTATTTGGATTACAACCAGTATGTATTCAAGAAATGATTTTTAAAAATGGGTGTTGTAATACTGGGAGCATACACAACTCTATTGTATGTATTCTTAGCTTTCTATCTTTGAATTGTGGGAAATAATAGCTAGTATGCTACCATATTTTGACACTTTTCCTGCAACTATATTTGTATGTCTTGTCCTTATAAACCTTCAAGAAAAAATAATAATTACATAATTAAGTATTTCATGGCCGCATTTGATATGAAGGCAAGGTTTGTGCAAACTTGGCTGATCATGTTTACCTAGAAATTTTGAGTAATGTTACAAGTTCCCAGTCTCATTGTGTAAAAATAGTAGTCACCATCCAAAGTGGACCTTGTTTTGCACCTGAGGCAAAGAAATCCTAAGAGCAAAAACAGAATAAAAATAAATAAGTTATATTTAGCTGACCTTTCTTGAGATCCTCAAACCTGCTCAAGTTTAACAGCTGAACATTTCTTGTGTATTCGCCCTTCCTCAAATTTAAAATCTGTCAGCAAACTAAATTTGGGGAAATATTTCCATTACCCTCACTTTTCACTTTAGAAAATAGAAGTAGAGAAGGTTAGTCAATTACACTAAATATCTACTTCCAACTATTAATTATTAATGAAGAAGGCAAGGAATGTGGTACCTGTTGCATTTCTGTTTCCTGGCCAGTTGAAAATATATTTGTGGTAATAGATGTTTGATTTAGATTTGATAGGCTGTTGTAATACGCATACTGTACTTTATGGCATACTCTGATGTGTAAATACAGCCAGTGTTTGATTTTTCAATAAACTCTGTAGTTTTTCCCTTCCTAAAAAAAGCATATCAAAATTCATAGATTTATTAATTACTATTGATTATCCATTCTTTTACAAGTACTACAGATGCCATAAAAATCTTTTTCTATAAGATGAAGCATGCTCTGAGAAAGAATTGGATATATCACTGTTAGATGTTATTATATATTTAAATGGAAAATAGCACAGAATCTCTGAAACCAGAAATCCAGTTTAACAGAAGTATTGATTCTTGTCTGAATTAAGGCCAGTTAATTGCACAAAACTCAATTTCAGGAATGAAGCCTTCTAGTGTTTAATGTTGTGCAACATCTCCATGAAAAATATCTTTTTCTTCTTTGCTATTTTTAGAAGTAAAGCCAGCATGTATATTTAATAACGTGGAATATAATGATGGAGACACGTTCCGAATGGACACTTGCCGGTTTTGTCAATGTCAAGGTGGCGTATCTATTTGTTTCTCCGCACAGTGTGGCGAGCTACACTGTGATAGATACTATGTACCAGAAGGAGAGTGCTGTCCAGTATGCGAAGGTAATTTTTTTTGTCGCTTGGATTCAGGAATTGATGAGCCATAAAGGCTAAATACAATATTTTATAGCAATAGTTAGAAGTTGATATGGAAGAAACTTGATATTGGTTCAACTGAAATGAGTTTGGTTTTTTAATATATTTAATACATTTATATACAAATGTATATGCACCATTGTCATTATGCACAATTCTGATTAATAATGCAAGGCTAATTGTAATTCGATATAATCGCCATTGCTCAGAAATATTTCAGAAATATTCAGAAATATTTCCTATAAAAGCACAGTCCTGTTTTTTTCCCTATGAAAATAGACTATATCACATTAGGTACTACTAATAATTAATTGTCATAACATTCAGAAGAGGATTTTTTTTATAGCTTTAAAGTACAAGTAGTCATCAACTTATGACACAATTGAGCCCAATTGAGACATTTGTTAAGTGAATTTTGTCTCATTTTACAATCTTTCTTGCCCCAGTTGTTAAGTGAATCACTGCAGTTGTTAAATTAGTTGATATAGTTTTTAAGTGAATTTGGCTTCCCCATTGACTTTGCTTGTCAGAAGTCGCAAAAGATTATCACATGATCCCAGGGCACTGTAACCATCATAAATATCAGTCAATTCTAAGCATCTGAATTTTAACGTTGGGACCATGGGGATGCTGCAAAAGTTGTAAGTGTGAACAATGGTCGTAAGTCACTTTTTTCAGTGCCATTCTAACTTTTAACTGTTCCTAAACAAACTGTTGTAAGTTGACAACTATCTGTATAGTCTTGCAGTTGTACCAATAACAATGTGGCCTTGCAGTATATAAATTCTGATCTTGACTTGATGAATTCTGAGAACTTCAACCCATTGTTACCAACATGGAATATTCATTAATCATTGTAGGTGAATTAAATTATTTAAGCTTTATTTAACTGAATAATTTTTGTTGTTGTTGTTCTTTTGCTTTTAGATTCCATTTCTCCAATTAGCAACCCTGCAGGATGTTATGCTAATGGTCAGATTCAAGCACATGGTGACCGCTGGAGGGAAGACGATTGTACTTTCTGCCAGTGCATCAATGGAGAGTCCCATTGTGTGGCCACAGCCTGTGGACAAAGTTGTTTGAATCCTGTAAAGGTTCCAGGAGAATGTTGCCCAATGTGTGAAGGTCAGAAATGGAAAAAATTAATTACCTGTCTTTTTTTGTGGGAAAGAATGGATAGCTTTGATTATAGTGTTCCTATTTTTGAAAACATAACAAAAGCTCTTCCCTTATCTAATAACATAAAAACGTGTGCCATCAGCTTTAACTGCAATGAATAGAATTCGTTTTGGAGCAGAGTAAGGTTTTGTATGACTGCATTAGATATTAGATAATATAGGTTGCTGCCGTATTATCTGCAAAACAAAGGGAGAGGCATGACATTCTTTGAAAAATCTCTACATCTGTAATTAATTTGAACATTTGTTTGTGCCAGTTTTCACTATATAGTCTTTTTTTTTCCTCGCTTGGTAGAGTTTCAGATCCACTTTAATTTTATTATTCAAACTTTTTTCACTTTGATCTACAGCTTTCATGGAATGGGTAATGATAATACATTGTCATGTGGCAGTCAGATATGATCAGATAATTAGTCTTACTGAAGGCAGCCTTCCTTCTGCCTCACTTGTAGTTCTCAAGCTATGACTGTATCTTCAGAAATAATTCAAACTTACAATGCCCTGATTGATTATGTCTGGAACTCAGAATTTCAGCCATCTTAGTACCCTCTGCAATCATGTGATCACAATCTCGGTGCTTTGCATAATCATCATTTACAATTTTTCCTGACTTGTATACCTTCTGCCAGGCACATCTCCACACCCTCCCCAATCTGCACAGCGCCAAACACATCCCCCTGCACACTGTCCGACTACCTTCACACACCATCCCCAACCCTCCCCTGCATACCTCCCCAATTACTCATACATCTTTCATACACTCCCTTAAGTCCTTTTCCGTCTAGCAGCAGTCACTTACCTGGGATTTTCAATTTCCTGCTGGCTTCCCCACAGATTTGGTTGTGGGAAGTCAGCAGGAAATTGTCCCACCTAACCAAGCTCCATGGGATTCTGTGTGTGTGTGTGTGTGTGTGTGTAATTTATATGTTGCCCATTCTCATTATCAAGCAGCTCTGGACAATAGCAACCAAGCTTGCAGGGATTGTCATTATTAAGTGATGTGCTTGTGTTTTATCTAATAAGGCTAAATTGGCTTGTTTACAAAAAAAAAAAAACCTCTTAGAAAGTGTTCACCAATCCTGAAAGTGAACATAAGACTTTTTCTAACTTATCCCCCACATTTTCCTTTTCTTCAGGCTTCAGAAAATACATATTTCAGTTTTTGATACCATGCTTGAATCTTACAGACAGAAATGCTGTACTGCAGCTATTCAGTGACCCTGTACAGATCATGAGCATTTTACATTTTTTTAACCTTAGAACTCTGTCCCTGACTAATCTTTCTCATTGCTCATAACTTGTTACTTTGATTTCTTGCCTGAATGCTTATGGGAAATTCATAGCAAATTGCAACTTGAGATGTAGCTCATTCATATGGTCTTACAGCCTTACAGGCAATCAAATGTAGAGACTGGAATTCAGCAGTGTAGTTTTAAGATACATATCCCTTTTGAAAATGGAAGTCCTGCTTTGTCCATCATATTAAAAGCTGATATTCTGAATGGGCTCTTTCTCTTTAATAAAGAACAGGGTTCAACTAATCTCTCCTCAGAGATTTACTATATTCAGATTTTTTTTCTAAGAAAGGTTTCCAGAACCCTTAATGATTTTGTAAACTCTGTACTTCTATTTATTCTATAAAGGTTTAATTAAAAGATAAAGCTAAGCAATGAAGTTCTAAAATATTTTGTTGCTGTATTAGGAATTTGGACACCAGGAAGGAAATTCTCTACATCTGAACTTGGAACTGGTATTTTTCATGTAATGAACTCAGGGAAAAGAAAAGCTGTCTGGAATGCTAACTATGAAGTTGGAAAACATTTAGTCACCCTTGGAATGATATGAATGTTTTTCTAGGAAGCTTAAGTAAACGCATATTCTATAGCGCAGAAGGCAGTATTTAACTTTTTTTGGAAGATTGACAATGTTCCACAAAGAGCACGGAAGTTTAAAAAGATCATTAAAAATAGTTCTGTCAGAAGCAAACAAACTATTGAGTTAGCTAAATATTTCTGCTTATTTTGAGGCATTTGACTTCATTTTTAAATAATGCAAAAATGTTTTAGAAATGTTAAAAGAAACATTTACAGCTATAGCTTACATTTAATGTTACCCTCTATAAAAAATGTCTTGTACAAGGATATATTCCACCTTTTGACTTTGTTGTATATCCTGCTGCACTACCAAGAATTGCTTTTCATGACTTTGGAAGAATGAACAGACACTAGGATTTGGCCTATTTACTATTTTAAACCACAAAACCAGAGTAAGGGTTGCTCTTACAATATATTATTAATTTTAAGCACCCTTTAATAATTATATTTTACTTCATAAACATAAATTATATAAATTACTTTTGACTTCCCCTGCCAAAAACTTTCTGTTCTTTTCCTCCTCATGAACAGACATAATTGTTAGGGAATGCAAAATGTTGTGGGAGTCACTTAATAACTTTCCAGATGCCTGAAAAATGAATACATGTCTGTTTATGTATGAAGTTTTTGCTTGTCTGAATAGGAGAAATACCCTTAAAGCTTATACTTATAGTGGAAACACATTACTGTAGTTTTCATACTTAAAGTAACACCAGAAAGCCTACAATAGAGTAAAAACAGAGAAAATTGATGAGATTTCCAGGAAAATTCATACTTCGGAATTTTGATGACATTTGTACTGCAAACTTGCAAAAGTTGTGATCAGTGAAGCCAAATGGAAATATAATGGCCTTTCAGGGTTTTGCTTCGGGTTGCAGATAGATGGGGGCGGGGGGGGCGGCGATGGAGCCAAAAGAAGAAGAAGCTTGATGAATGCTTTGAACTGTAGGCTGCATTTGACTTGAGTTTCAAATTGTACAGCTTTCAAATAATAATTCTGGTCACAGTACATTTATTATGCAAAACAGATTACCCAAATGCTTCTCCTATGCGGTATTAGTTAAGAATCAGGTTCTGGAACAAGGTTGCCAAAGATAGAAGAGGCCAATGAAAAAATCAGCTGATGAAGTAGAACAGAGGGAAGCAGGAATGTCAGAAAAAAGAACTAGAAAAAACATAAACCAGAAGAAAACCAATGTCAAAGAATCTTGAAAAAAGAGATGAAGTTTCTGCCTGCCCGTTCGTTCTACAATATATTTTTGGTGCTATGCTCATAAAGGCACATTGAGAGGAAACATAGATAAGTTTTGTACGAAGCTTTTTGAACAAACAGTAGTTTCTGCCTGCTTCACTATTTAGTGTGAAATGACAATCTTCAGCACATTTAAAATCCTTTGTTCATAGAAGATTAGTTTAAGGAATAAAGGAGGGCTTAATATTTTAGATTGGGTTTAAAATGAAGTGAAAAATATGCCTGTGAAGCCTGGATTAGACTTCTCCATCACTGCTTGTCAGGGAATGTACATGTCTCTCATTTGGACAGTTGCATAGCTGTTGCATTTATACATCTGTTCATGTTAATGTTCTGGCTTGTGCGGCGCTCAAACAGCAGAGCACAGAACAGGATGTCAGGTCAACCAATCAGCCTGTAGGATGCACACCTCCACACATCATGCAATTGGAATTTAGGTGTGCGTATCTGCCCGTCTGTAACCATCTGCAACCTATGCTTACCCATCAACCCCTTCACAGCATAGGTATGTGGCGACACTTATATTTAGTTGCAGCAATTCTAAATCGAGTTTCAGAAGGAACCCATGGTGTGTTGAGCACTACAGGGTGTACATTTCACTCTGCACGTCTTGTAATCACCTACCAACTCTGGATTTCTGAACAACTGTAGAAATCCAATTCTGCCTATTCTATTAATGAATAAGAATATAAAGTTAAATTATGCTGTCTTTCTATTTAGTTGATAAAATTGAGCAGACCAACATATATGATGATCAGGAGTACATATTGTTTGGAAGCATGAAGCCATTGTTTAAGTATTCCCCAATAAATTACATTGAAAATTCAATATGATATCTCTGTTCCTATCCATAACAGCTTCTTCCATCATAATGCTTTGCACTCTTAAGTCTTCTTGTTAGGTGCTAGATTTTTTTCTGGTTATTCTTGAAACAGAATTTAAACTGTCTAGTTTACTAATTCAGAGGACAAGTTCAGCTAACTATTTAATACCTCCTTTATTCAAAACTGAAGAAACATTGCAGAACTGAAGAAATTCTTTACCTTGGTCTTTTTTTTCCTGAAATTTGTTTTGCGAGACATCGATACAAAGTTCTGCTTGTGCTAATGGGCTTTTTGTATTCCAGGGAAAAGAGAATTTTCTCTTTCTTGGCAAAAACCATGAGTGAACAAAACTTTTCCTTCACACATATTCTGCTTTCACATTGAACATTCGGTGTGAGAGAAAAAGATTTTTTTGTATTTTTATAATATTAAAAGTATGTACATGGTTGCTTGGCAATGACAAAAGACAACCAAAACCTAATTCATAATAAATATCAAATATGCTGGCAGGTTTAAACAGATAGAGTATATAGTTGTTAGATAGTTTTAACTGAAATCCATTCAGTGAAAAGCAATAAAAATGGATGCGGTTTGAAAAGCCTAAATGAACGCCAAGATTAATTAGAGGTAGTTACTGATTAATGCTTGTTTTTGACACAGCATGATCTGGATGATTGGACAAATTATTTGAAGGGTTTTGGACTAAGAATCTTGTATATACAAAGAAACGATATTGTTCCAAGGCAATGTATTTAGCCGACCTGAGTTGCATGAAAAGCAATCCTGGTTTACCAAAAATCCTAGGAAAACATAAAGAATTTGAATCTCTTTTTGTGAATGCCTTTAGATCTCTTAGAACTCTATAGTCTGACCTTCTAATAGAACTTTTTTCACCATTCAGGCAAATAGATGCAGGTTCTAAAATGTTCAAGATTTTCTGTAAAAAAAATATAGTGTGTGCAGTGTGTCATGAGGCAAGAAAGTTTGTCAATTTCAATTTTAGATTGAAAATGGATTAGTTATCAAAAAAATAAATAAGGAGAGAAAAATGGAAAACCAGCATTATGAGTTTTCATGGATAAGGCTATAAACACTTTGCCTCTATTAATATTAAATGTTTGATGACCTACTCAGACAGAATTGTTCAACAAATCATATTTAAAGAAGGAAAGGGTTGAAATAAAAATTAAAGTTTACTTTTGGCACACTTAAAATACTTTTCTAACTCAAAAATCAAATTGCTGAATATTTACAGAAGCAGATATGAGTCACTGGATTAAAGTATTCACTAACTGTATTAAGTGAAACCTGAACCTAGAAAAATAGCGAGTGGTTATTTGAAGTGTTATGTTAATCATCTTAAAATAGCTATAACTTTAAATAAAATAAAATGGTAACATTAACTTACATTATTAAATACTGCAGTGTGAGTGATTTTTTTCCATTTAGACTCTTTTTCCATAATGTTTTAAGCTTAGCAAATCACTTTAATGGTGTCTCATAATTACATTACAGTAACACATTAATATATTTGTGTGTATGTCTGTGTGCATGTAATGCTTATTACCTAAATCTAATATTAATATTAAATGATAAATTTTTTCTTACATTCTGCTATTTCTAAAATGTACATTAGTGAAAAGCAATTTTCTGTTTATTGTCTCATCATCTGTTCACTCGGGCTTTCTCCTGCAGTTTGTCAAGGACAACTCTGAAAGACTAACCTAGATCACATGGCCATATGGACTTTTTCAAACTTAACTGTTTGCCTAGTCAAATAGCTAGAAGCCTGACTGTAGCTGGCCTTATTTGTTGAGTCTTGTTCAGTGAAGTGAGAAGAGCTGCGGGGGTGTTTGTTTTGTTTTGTTTTAAAAGCTACATTTTTGTGGGGGGTGGGAAATGAAATTATTTCTTTTGTTCTCTTTCTCAGCTTATTAGGACTCAGGCATGCGTATAAAATTGTTGTATCTCAAGAGGTATCTCTGTGAATAGAAGAAGATAGTGATAAACTTGTTTTTAAAAAGCATAAAAGGAAAATGAATATAATGGAAATAGTTATAGAATATTTCAAATATTGTAAAGAAAATGTTTACAATAATTTACCTTGTAGTATAGATATTCTGACATTATTCAGGGAAAAATGTAATGATTATCTTACCAAATCTTAGAAAAATAGTTTTACTGGAAAACAGGAGATATTTGTGAATAAAAACAGCACTGTCAGTGGATGAGGGACAGTTTCAAAGAGCTAAATATATATGGTTCATTTATTGATGATTTATAGATATTAGATTAGTATGAGTATTGTTTTTCAGATAAAAATATATGTTTTGAACACCATATTTTAACCCAAAATTATATGTATATAATTTTATATAATATATTGTATAATGTTATATAAAATAGAATAAGCATAGCATCTGAAAAACAAACTTTCAGCACTTCTCATGGGGTATATTTACATTTGGAAAAGTATATATAAGGACATTTCTAGATTCATAATCTTTTCTCTCCTTGGAACACTGTGCAAGAAAGATACTAGAATAAAAATGTAACAAAAATTCACTATGAGTGTTAAAAACTGATGTGTGGGGCTACCCAGTGTTTGGATAAAGATGACATCTAGCTCTATGTGTTCATTCCAAAGTGATATAGTTAATATGGCATTAATAAAAATAAGAATACCAAGAAACAAAACACTAATATTTATAAATGATTTTTGCATCAGAATGGTGCAGAGCCAGGGATTTGGGGGCTACAGTGGCTGGGAATGTCTCAGCTCAGAATGGAATGGAATGGAATAGAAAATAGAATAGAATAGAATTCTTTATTGGCCAAGTGTGATTGGATACACAAGGAATTTGTCTGGGTGCAGATGCTCTCAATTTACATAAAAGAAAAGATACATTCAGGATGGTTTACCAGTTACAACCTTTCATGGACAACAATATGTTTTAATAGCATCATGTTATATACGTGCTTTAATAGACTCATGTTAGATTGTTATAATATTGTTTAATGTTGTTCACAATTCAAAGGTTCTACCAAAGTTGTTTACTGAGCACTGTGATATGATTAGGGTTTACACATTATCTACCATATATATTGAGAATAGACACCATTGTTGGTTTTAGATACTTTTCCATTATATAATACAAGCCCTCCCACAATATTTGATGCATGTTTATACCTCTATAATATTTCTTGAGTTTTCTCTTCATTTTTCAATCTGATCAGTAATATTAAGAATTGTCATCATAGAAATATGTGATATTATTTCCATTTATGTACACCTGCCACATTAACAACTGATACAATTCATTTATTTCTAAATTTAAATTTTGTCTTATGTATTTTATATACACTGCATTTTTTTCAGAATTTAGCTACTAGATATTAGCATACTTGCTCATTTACTCTCACATTTTGATTTAAAATTTACTCTTACAGAAACAGTCCATTTTTTTATGCAGAAGTTTCTGCAGTATAAGTTAGTGTATGGTTGGTTCATAAAATATGAGTAATTTATAATATGTTTATTAAGTTAGTTCAGTAAGAATGCAGTATTAAAAATAATCCTAAATTACCAGTTGAATCTAGAAAACATTTTTTATACTACCACTACTTTTCAGCATAAACACTCATATTTTAAAATCAAAACAATTGTATCTCGTAGCAAAATAAAATATTTTATGTATTTTTGCATATGGTAAATGTGTGTTATAAGGGATAGGTTTGTTTTGCTTAGAAGCACTTGCAGCAGATAGAGGTTTAATTTCTTATATGAAACAGTTTGAAAGATCAGAATTATTTGCTACCTAAAAACTTAATTTGACCTAAAGGTTTTGTAAATATTTGATTAGTTTACCAACCTATGACACCATTTGAAGAAAAGATTAACTTTAAAGAAACAGAACAGAGTATTGAAGCTTTTGAACTGTGGTATTGGACAAGATTCCTGATAATATAATGGATAGCTAAGAAAACAAACAAATGGATTATAGAACAAATCAATCAGAATTCTTACTTGGGACATAAATGACCATGCACATACTATGGGCACATTGTGTAAAGGTGCAGCTCTGTTGAAGAGTCCATAATTCTAGAAAGAATAAGAGAAAAAGATGATTGGCAGCACGGTGGAGAGACTTAATTACACTGGTTAATGGGTGCATGGTCAGAAGATCTGAAGGGCCAGGATAGGAACAAATTATTCTAGTGAAGGCCTTCCTGTGCTTATGGGAAACAACACTGACTTAATGGCAGATAATCACATATCAGGGTGGGGGCTATTTATATGACTGCAAAATTGTTTCATTTCTGAGATCAATAAAACATCAATGCTAAGCAATTGGGGGGAAATGGGTAAAATAAAATTTTGTCTTCAATTAAATTCTATCCTAATTGCTAAAATATATACTATTAAATTGTTCCTATAATTTATTGTAATAATTAGAAGAATACTGAAGCAAAATTGAAGAGTTTGTCTGATTGATATTTCATTAATACACTTCCTTTTCTAACTTCAGTTTGAAAAAATTTCTTGTTAGATCTAATTTAATTCAAAAGCTTTAATTTTCAGCATTGATCTGGTCAGTCAGATTTTATTCCTGAATAACTTGCACTGCTCCTTCCTTTAAGAAACTCTTAAGGATTTTAATTACCTCTAGGTTATAATTAGCACATAAAGCATTCTCTTTTTTTCATAAATCTGTTACTTGAATACTGGCATGCAATTTATAACATGATTTGTTTGTTTAAAAATATTACTTATTAAAAATAATTCTAATGCAAGGGCAAAGGTAACTCAAGTTTTAAAAAGTACAGCTTTATATAGCTACCAATAGTAACAGCTTAAAAGTTTACACAAATTTTAAAAATGGATAAACAAGTTAGTCTTTAGTATGTTCACACTAATCCTTATGTAAAAGGCATTTCTTAGTTATCTCAATCCTAAACTATGTTGGGCTTTTATTAATGAACATGAACATGTAAATTGATTTGGAAGTAGGCTGGCCACTAGGCCAGTTCTACAGGTGTAGCATGTTCCTAGCATTTTAACCTTATTAGCAACCTTGCCAATGCTTTAGTTGCAACTTCCGAGCCAATTTCCAAGGCAACTTCTCTTACAAGCTATTGCACTAGTCCAATTTTGACAGGAACGGTCATAAATGGTTAACCCAGCCATTGTTGGCAAAGAGCTCTAGTCATAAAACTTGTGTCTCCATTATTAGCAATGGTTTTAAAGAACTCCTATGATAATTACATCTGAGATTGAATTATGGTTTCAGGCCTTTAAAGGCCTTTATATATCAAAGCCTTATTTGTTTGTTTTTTGCTTGTTTATATTTCACATTTCTTAACCTTCCTTCCACATTTCCTCTAATGACTTTTAGAATTTAATATGATACACTATATCAAAGATTTATAATTTACAACCATATGTTCCCTTTTTCACTAGAGCCAACCTACATCACAATAGGTCCACCTACATGTCCTCCTCTGGTGAACTGTACACTAAAAGTAACAGACTGTATTTATGACTTCAAAGTAGATCAAAATGGTTGTCGCATTTGTCAGTGTAAAACTAGTAAGTACAAATACTATGTTCAGTTACCTTGTTTGAAAAAAATATTCTTAAATTTCATATTGGTGTTTTTCCTCAAAATTCAGTTGGCTCATGCACAATATTGCTTTTTTAATGGAAAATCCTGCTTTTCATTTTGTAAAATAGAACATTTCCAAATATCCATTTTGCCATGTTTCGATAGGGCAACAATCAGATCAGAACATCTTTCTTATCATCAATAGATGGAGTGCTTCTTTGTTAAATTGTATATTAAAATACAGATTGTTTTTTAAAATGTTGATGTGTTAATGCAAAACAGTTCAGCTATTGCACCAATGGCATGTTGATAAAAACTATTATTACTACCTATTAAGTAACTGCTATTAATAAATTTGGAAACTCAAATTGTCTTAGGATTATATAACACTATTATTTAAGTATTTTTAAAAATCCTGTTTTTCATTTTGCATCAATAGCAGCATGATGATGTCTACTATCCAAAACATTTTCTCATCCCTGTTACATAGACTAATCAAGCTGTTTATAGCATAGATTCTTCTTGTTAAATACCTGAAGAAATTAACAATAATTATAGATGATTTGTCATAGTACTTTTTACATATTGGAACAAAAGCTATAAAACACATTGGATCATTTGAAGAAAAAAACCCAAAAAGCAATACTATCATAATAGCTAACATTATTGTGGAAGACTTTAACATGTAATTATAGCTGACACTTTTCAAACCCAAGAGAGCTTTTGAAAGATTGTCACTTTCAGGCCTCAGGCTTGAAGGAATACTTATTACTATTAATGCAATTCTACTGCATTTTACTATCAGTTAGTCCATTTTGAGTTTTGCAGGGAAGAAAAAGTTCTATACTGCGTATCTAATGCCCCATATATGAGCTTCCAGTCGGTTTCAAAATTCTTTTCTTTGGGTTCTCAACTTCCAGCCCCTTTTTGCCTGTCCTCAATGCAGGCCATTATTCTTGTAATTTAAGGTTATTGTTTATCTTTTTATAACATTGAGGAATATGGCTACTTTGCTCTTTTGTTTTGCATAAACATTAAATTTCTTTAACCATGCTGTCACAAGGAAAATTTAAACTATAATAAAAACGTTATTGTTTATATTATTGACATTTCAGTTTTTTAAAATAACTTTGCATATACAAAGGTTATAACTTGCAGTTTTCAGCTCCTTAAAGATGAGACACTGAAAATCTTTGACTTCTTAGACAGTATCAGGTAAAGCATAGAGCTATCTTAAAATATTATAGTGGTTATCTTTCCAATTAGCAAGTTAATTTCCAGTCATTAGTATCAAAATACTAACAATTTTCTTTCCTTTTATTGCTTAGCTGTCCTAATGGAAAGAAGAATGATCAAGAAAAAGCAGGGCAATATGAAAATAAAACCCATTAATGTATTTTATTAGCATAAGTGGCTTGTCCATAAATTTATTTAAAATGGATATATCATTTCATGAAAATGTTACGTTGATACTGTATAGTATATTTTAATATTATAAGCTTTGAGAATATTTAAAATCTGGAAATTAGATAATCAGACAATATGGTAAAAATCATACCATTGTAGGTGGTGACTGGGGAAAATGAGAATTCTGTATCCATATGCTTTTAATTGTTGAGACAAATAATCATTGTCTCTTTTTACTAAACTCTCTGTGTTCTTTCACAGGGGAGGAACGGTGTACCGATCTCATGTCAGATTGTTCCTTGGACTGTGACTTTGGTTTCCAAACTGATGTCCATAACTGTATGATCTGTCAGTGCCACCCACGGCCTAAGAAATGCAAACCCATA
Organism: Bungarus multicinctus; assembly: GCA_023653725.1. NCBI lineage: Eukaryota > Metazoa > Chordata > Lepidosauria > Squamata > Elapidae > Bungarus > Bungarus multicinctus. The sequence goes on along the minus strand of CM042836.1, from coordinate 63,287,631 downwards.
GTATGTGACAAGTACTGTCCCTTTGGATATTTGTACGTATTCTTATTTTAAAAGCATATTTACCACAGTTTTGTAAGCCTTTAATATTGTGTAAAGCAAAGTCTAGTAAAAATGTATGTTACGTGTTGAAGAAAGGAAGTACATAAAGACATAAAAATACTATTAGGTAAAAATATTGTACCTTTATTAAGGTAAACCTTAAATAGTTTTGAATGAATAGAATTTCAATGAAATTTATTTTGCTTCATTTATTTAATAAAGCAGAATAAAGAGGGAAAAATGAAACATTAAAAAATAGTCCAAAAAAGGAAAAGAGGAAATAAGATGCATTTACAACATAAAATTTATATAGAAGAGCTTATTATGAATATATACATGTATATACATGAAGTTTTTATAGAATAACTTCAGAGAAAATAAATATATTTTAATGTAATTATCCATGCATAATGTACATCTATTGGCATTTTGTTCATAAGTTGCAAATAATATCAGCTCTTCCATCCACTGTGTAAATTTTTCCATTGTTGACGAACTAATATTCAGGGTTTAGAGGAGGGTACAAAAAATCCATTTTCATTGCCAGTTGTCGATTTCTATGCAGTATGTAGCTCCAAAGAATGTATGCATCAAAAATATTTGTTTCAAATCAAATTCATAAATATAACAACTTCACAGAACATAGCAAATTTAGGACATTGCAACAGCATGTTTAAATGAAACATTGTTATGGTTTCATCCTCACTAATCCAGTAACTAACTTACTTTACTCTGTATAAATGCAATGGTATCCAACAAGTCCAAACTCTTGTTTTAGTTGTATAAGCAGTAATCTAAGATCCAATTATGTTTTGATATTAAGGTTAAAACATTTTTTCATTGTTTAGGCAAAATGGAGGTCTCTGGTTCCCTATTTCAGTCAGTCTTTACAGTTTATATATTACATTGATAATATTATAAGGATTGATTGTGGGCTTTTTTGTCTTATAGGGTTTAAAGATCACTTCTAATAACATAAGTATTTTATCAATTTTGTGACCTAGTTTTACCTATAGCTTCAATTTAGTGTGAGAAAAAAATAAACATATCAGAAATAATACACCACAGTTTTTGGATCAATATGATTGCAACAGGAAATATATAAAAACCGTTATATTTGTAATTCCACACAGTTCAGTTAACTAAAAATGTCATATACAAATACTCCAAATGAAGATTTATCTTTACTGTAATTATTATTCTAAAATTGATAAGTGTGGCTTTGGGGGCAGCGGGATCCACAAGTCTCCAGATAGTCCACCAATAGTTATTTTTAGATTAGATGTATTTGCAAATTAGATGCATTATGAAACTCACAAGCCTGGACTGGGGGGTATTATTAGCCTCTTTCCCAGCAGCCAGTATTTAAGGCATGCTGTGATTCAGAAGGCAGGTCTCAACCATTAATATTAGTTATGATATTTCATGAGTTTGTTGAGACCCTGTCTAAAGCCATCCAAGTTCGCTGCCACTATCACAGCTGCTGGCACAGTTTCTATAGGTTTAAGTAAGTAATTATTTAATTTCAATTGATTAAACTCATCTAGTTCTAACTTTATTTTCTCACCACGTTATCTGTGCCATTCATGATACCTCTATCGTGTCTCACCTTTGCCTCGTTAATTCTAAGCTAACCAGCCATAATTACAAAATGGTTATCATTTTTTGTGGGTTTTTTTTTTCATTTGGTACAATTCCATCCTAAAGTGCAGTTGCCAGTACTCTATATAATATTCCAAATGTGTGGAGGGAGAATGTTATTCCCCCATTGCTATGCGATTCAAAGAAGACAGGCTGTATTAACATTCCCTCTCTATTAAATTCAGTGCAGTTGATAAATGCAGTAATGCTGTTTCTTCTACTGCAGTTGAAGGTGTTTTGTTTTCTGTTTTCTACTCTTGGAAATATGTGAACATTTAAAGTGTTCCAGCAATACATCCACCTATTTTACATGAAACTCTTGATATTAAATATTCTTCACCATGACTCTTTTCAAAAGAAATTTCTCTCCTTTTCTTTAGCTATAATGAACACTTTTTAATAACAGCTCAGAATTGGTTTTTAATTATTAAATCCAGATCATACAAAATGATTTATCTGAAGCAGCTAAATTTAAAAACTTCTTCCCATAATCTTTAACAAAGCATAACTGATACCCTTTTTAGAATAAAATAGAATATTTTATAGACCAACTGTGATTGGACACAAGAAATTTGTCTCCAGTGCATAAGCTCTCAGTGGACATACAAACAACAAGGTAATATAACCAGGTGTTCAGCCGAGTGATGATACAAGATTAAAAAAACTGTGTCTAGTTGTTTTGGCCTGCAATGCTTTGTAGCTGTTTTACTGTTAGTTTTTCTTCCCTGGGAATATTAATAGTCCGAATAAAGGCTGGAAAATCAAAATCAAAATTTAATCCAGATAAGTTAGGGATTCTTCTCCAGTAGCATTGCTGACCTAGAAATAAGAATTCAGCTTCTCTTCAGTGTTATAGCATCAACTATGATTCTGGGTGCTAAGTTAGCCAGGTTTATGTTTGCTCAGCTGTCTAATGCCTCTGTTCTTGGAAACATAAGATCTTGCCATGGTAACGTATGCATTCGTTATAATAGGTTTGATTATTTAATTATGTAAGGTTTTCTGTGTAGGGCTGGTTTTGAAGAGTAGCCTTGCATACCGTGTATGCTGAGGCTAGCATATATGATAATCCTATTAAAACATTGATTTCTAGTCTTTTCTTAGGAGGAATTAATTTAAGATCAGGACATTTAAGAATCTTAATTAAGTTCTATAAGAAGCAGTAGAAAGAAATACATTTTTCAGAAAAATTACATGTATTTTTCTGGGGATATCAGTTTCCATTCTGCTAACTTTCTGCTTCTTCCTAAAGGCCTTGTCTTTTATGTTGTTATCCTGATTTCTTTTTGAGTGAACTGTTGTTGATCTCTGTAGTATTTTAATTTAATTTTGTTTTTTAACTTGTATTAGAAACTGCCTTTAAAATATGTACAACTAAAAAGAAATTTGAAATATGACAATAAGTCATCTTGATTCCTGCTGAAGTATCAGAACACTCCAGTAGATATTTCTAAAATGTTATCCTCCATTAATATTCCATGTATTAAATTTCAACATTTAAAGAAAAATAGCTAGTATTTCAATAACTGAATTGATATATTCAATGCATTATTAAATTGGTACAGTTTTAACAGCATTTTAAAAAACATACATAGCAATCTTATGTGTACATGTAGTCCTCGAGCTATGAGCATGGCCATTATGGTCAGAAATCAGGAGGATCATTAATGAATTGCCTCAGAGAGCGCCTTGAGGGGACTAGTGCAGGCACAAATCCACCTGCAACAGCCTTCTAAGGCATCCTCCCATCCCCTGAGGTATCCATGCTCCACTTCCTGTCCCTTGGGGTCCACACAGTCCTATGATCTCTTCCACCCCATCACATCACAATCGCACATTTAGCTTTTGAAGAACTTCAAGGCTCAGGAGATCAAGGGAAGGAAGATAAGCCAGTCCATTGCTGGAACACGTGGTACAATTGAGGAGAAGAAATCCTGCCAGTTTTCTTTCATCCTAGGCAGTTTTAGCTCCCCTCTCCCCCCCCCCCCCCCCCCCCCCCCCCCGGTTAACTGTGCTAGAATAAAGCTAACATAGCTAATGCTAAGATCAGCAGGCTTTCTTCTCATTGCTAGCACTAGCATTAGCTGCCCCAGCATTAGCTGTGGTAGTGCTAGTGAAAAGAAATTGTATTGGTTTTTCTTTCCACACTAGACAGTCACAACTTCCCCAGCATTAAGCTGCACTAGCATAAAGCCAAGACTCTAGTGAGAAAAGGAAAACAGACAGGATTTTGTCTCCTCAATTATGCAACATGGCCCAATAATGAAGCAGCCTGTCCTCCTTCCCTACCCCAACTTCCTGAGCTCTGGATCTCTTTGAAAGGTAAGTGTGTAAATGATGACTGGGGGTGGGGGGAATGTGTGTATGGAAACTGGTGGTGTGGCAAAGCTATCTCAGTTCCTGTGGGGACCTGGTGTGGCAGGATGGGAAGGGAGAAATAGCTAGGGCAGCGCACTGCAGCATCTCTGCGGTTGGTCATAAGAATGAATGACCATGTGTGCTGCAACAAACATAAGTTTGGGTCCTGGTTGTAAACTACTGGTTGTAGTCTCTGTCATAATTTCAAATGTAAGAGAATGACTAGCTATATGGTATTCCATGAATTACTGATCCAGGGGTGTGACAGAATATCAGTTTCCTCACTTTTTTCATCCAAATATATGACCTTGATTTTTGATGGTTTAAACTTCCCTGCTTAAGTATTTTTAGAGTAACATGCCAATTTTGCCACTCCCCAATGCCTTAGAAGCTATTAAAATATTCCTTAGTACTAGCTGTGTATTCACTGTTGTATTTCTATTTATTTCATCACTGAACTTTTATGCCCCTTTTCTAAAAGCGCAAAACTCTGAATCAGTTGAAGCTGGACCTCATCTTTTTTAGGAGTTGGTCAGATTTTTTTTTTCAGAGAAACATACATACTTGGAATTTTAGCAATCACAATGCCTGACCTCACAAAATGTTTCCTAGTGAGATTAAAAGAAGAATTAGAGCCTGAAAGTTTCTCTTTCTGTTTCACGAATATGCACACATGTGAAATAGATACCTAATATCTAGACCAGTTCTCACTTTTGCTGTCCATAGTTCATGTCTCACTTGTTTGATTTCTCTGTGTTGGGTCACACTGAGCTTCAGGCTCTTTGTTTACTCTTCTTGTTATTGCAGGTCACCTCCAACCACTTTTTCCTCCAAATCAGACGTCCACAACTATACTGCTTTTATTGTTCTCACACATTTTAATCCAGTTACTCTTAACAGTGGTACCAAGTTCATTTCTTTGAATTTCTGAGTAGCTATAAATATTTTATCACAGAGGTTATCTCTCTTTTTCTATTGCTCCTGTTAGCATGGAACAAGTCAGTCGTGAGATTCAATCCACCAAATCTTTGTTATATCTGCCTTCCTGTATTAAGTCTTTAACTTCATCTAGTTTGCTTCCTGTGGTCTGCATATTAGTATGTAAATAGCACATTTATGAGCCAATGTCCCTCCTCATATTAATAAAACAGATCCCATTATAGTATTTTCCTCTCTTGATGCTTAAAGTTGTTAAGATCTTACATCTGGATTTTCTTTTGTCAGTCCCCACAATATTTGGATTTAAAGTTAAATGAAGCTTACCATTTTTGGAATATATTTTTCTGCCCTATTTATCCAAATTTAGACAATAAAAGGGATGATTCCTCCAAAAATGAAAAATATAAGCAATGTTAAGAGTGACATCAGACTTGTAAAACTAGTAGTTCCATGTAAAAGTAAAGGCTCATTCCTTACTCTGTTCCATTAATTATAGGGGCTAACTACTTATTATTCTTAAGAAAATGTTCACTCCAAGGCAAGATTGAACATGAGCGTTGTTTTCTTAGAGTTAGATATTATACTGGTACCCCATCTAGTGGATAAAGCAACAGTTGCAGCTGAAAGTTTAAATAAAAGCTGAAGGAAATTACTAATGAAGGAAAATAAAATATAGAGAACTGTAGCCTGACAAGATTGTAGGAGGCTACTAGTAATAACAGTAATGGCTACTATTGCATATAGGATATATATTACTTAAATTGCTTATAGTTTGTATTTGTTGCCATGTTTACCAAACTCTTTTGAATTCTGGAAATCCAAATAAGGAATTTATTTATTCAGAAGGCTTATAAGCTTTCCAAATAACAGACTCTGAGCAGCCTATAGCTCCCTAAATAGTCAGTTAAAACAAATATAACAATTAAACCATGCATTGTAATGCAGATAAAAGCAGAGGGTTTCTTTCATTACACTTGGTTCTCAGATATGCCCAGCTCACAGCGACACTGTAAGCTATGGTCATTTGATTACAATTTCCAATATTCCCTAACATCTTCTCACAAACATGGAGATGTCTTCAATAGGAAGTCAGCAGTCATGGTCACACAAGGTCCTCACTTAACAACACATGATTCTCACTTAACTGTGGTAACAATGGTACCTTAACAATGGTAAAATGCTGTTGCTAAGCAACCTGATCACATGACATTGTGCTTTATGACCGTATTGCTTAGCAATTGCAGTTCCAGTCCCAATTACCATTATAACCCAAAAACTATCTATATAATAAAACCAATTCCTTATTGAAGAGATTTGTACTTGGATCTGATCTAAGTTCAAAGGACAAATATATAAATCACATGTGAAATATTACTTTTGGTGTAGCATTAGTGCTTTTTTTCACATCTAGTTTAAAATAGTAGTGGAGTTAGTGAAAATTATGCAGAAAATTACAGAAATTTACAGTCAAGCCCTTACAGTCAGAAAAAGAAATCCATGTCTAGCGAGGTTTGCTTATTTAGGAACATACAAGTTTAGCGAGGTTTGCATGTTTAGGAACATACAAGTAGGTAAAACAAGAAATACGTGATTTCATTTCTTTTGACTTAAATTTCAAAAATAAAGTATCTGATGTGGAGAGGCAACATTGAACTTTATCCCTTTTTAAGTTACTACTTCCCAGTAAAAATCTATAAAAAAACTAACCCCTTCCAAACAAATAGTTCAAATGATTTGAAGAATGAGACCACTTTGCATTGTGATTATTGCCTAGCCCTGAAGAGGAAAAATTGTAGCTGTTTCAGTGTAAAAATTGAAAGTATGCAGTAGCAACAATTACAATCTATTGGCAAGTAAAACAAGATAAGTTATCACTTATTGTGGAAAATCACTTAACTGACTTATCTGTAACTTATGGACATTGTATTTATTGTTTAAAAAAAATAACTATCCGTTCAAACTATTAAACATTAATAATTCTTTAACCATGGTGTTTTTAATGTAAACATGCCATCAAGGAAGAGTTAGGAGAGCATTCAAGGACCTTCAGATTGCTCTTTTCACTTAATAAAGTTGGTTTGAAACTTGACTCTTACTTTGAGAGCTGTCCCTTTCCCTGAAGACACTGGTAAGGATAGGAAGTTTCTCCCCAAAATAATACAGTCTAATACAGTACACCAATAATACAGTACACCAATAGAATAGAATAGAATACTTTATTGGCCAAGTGTGATTGGACACACAAGGAATTTGTCTTGGTGTAAATACTCTCAGTATACATAAAGAAGGAACATTCGTTAAGAATCAAGAATCATAATGTACAACACTTAACAATAGTCATAGGGTACAATCAACATCCAATCATACTAGGAAACAGAGGATACAAGCAACAAAGTTATAGTCACAAGTGGAAGGGGATGGGTGATAAGGAGTGATGAGAAGATTAACAGTAATAGTAGTGTACACTTTGTAAATAGTTGAACAGTGTTGAGGGAATTATTTGTTTAGAAGAGTGATGGCTTTTGGGAAAAAACTGTTCTTGTGTCTGGTGTGCAGTGCGCTATAGTGTCGTTTTGAGGGAAGGAGTTTATGTCCAGGATGTGAGGGGTCTGTAAATATTTTCACAGCCCTCTTTTTGACTCATGCAGTATACAGGTCCTCGATTGAAGGCAGGTGGGTGGTAATTGTTTTTTCTGCAGTCCTAATTATCCTCTGAAGTCTGTGTCTGTCCTGTTGGGTTGCAGAACCAAACCAGACAGTTATAGAGGTGCAGATGATAGACTCAATAATTCCTCTGTAGAATACAGCTAAACCATCAGTCAGCCAACAAATATACATGTGAATGGGATATCTTAGGACTTTCTAAATCTTTCTCATTTGAGGTCTCTCAACTGTTAGTCTATTATTTACTCAGAAGAATAGGTAAATTACTAGAGAATAAAAATAGTAATAAATATAGGTGGTCCTTGAGTTACAACTGTAATTAACCCCACAGTTTTTATTGTAAATTATCACAGTTGTAAAGCAGGTCATCATATGACCAAAACCAGTTTTATGATCTTTTTCCGACAGTTGTTAATAAGCCACAATTGTTAAAAGTGGGGTGCAGAAGTTTAATCTAGAACTTTTTGTTTCTTATGATTTTCTGCTACCTTTAATATATAGTGAGAACTCTCTAGTGTGATTATACCCAAAGTCTAATCATTAATTTCTTTATACGGTTTCTTCATTGTTGTTTAGCCTGGTAGAAAAGCTATAGAGAAGTTTAGGTTGGCAGTTGAGCTCAAAACGTTCAAAGTATCACCTGACCCAGGAGAGAAGAAACCTGGAGGGAGAGAGATTTATTTTGTTTGAACCTCTAATAGTCTATAATTATAGGCCTTTTTTTTTGTCTCAGCGTCTTAATTTAAAGTCTGCATTTTAATTGGGATGTTGTGTATTATTGCATTTTAATGTTATACTTGATTATTAAGTAGCTATAATTCATATTAGAAGGGCAGTGTAAAGATATATGTAATTTGAACATAAAGAATAGGTATAGGGGAATTTGCAGGCTTTTTTTAAAAAAAAGCTCTTCATTAGACTTTAATTGAAAACAGGAATATTCATTACTTGTAGTGAAGAGCTACATATCAGGTTTTCTGCAATAAATGCTTTCCTTCTGTTCATCACTTGCTCACTACTACGTTAATTAATTATAATTAAAATTAAGCATTCAAACATATTAAGGTTGCTTCTGATTAAATTGAATAAGTTCAAGTTTATAATAGAGCAATTGTACGTTCCTCCTTCTTTTAGATTTCTATTTGTGTTGCAGCATTCTGTCCAAAGAACTGTTATTTAATTTGATGATAAATATACATTAGGTAGATATTGGCAGCCAGGTGTATGAACTGAAAATAAGGCCTAGGTTTTTGTTGTAATTGGATTATTCAACTTAAATCAATTTATTTTCAAATAATTCCAGAAAAAAATATGATTATTTATGAAAAAATAATATAAATAATCTTCATTATCTAGCAAGAACAAACATGGATGTGAAATCTGTCGTTGTAAGAAATGCCCAGAGCTTTCATGTGGGAAGATCTGTCCAATGGGCTTCCAGAAAAATAATCAAGGATGTAATATCTGCAAATGTGCTGGTATGTGCAACTATTTCAGATGTATTTTTTATATTGTTTGACATCAAATACAATTAAAATAGTGTGATTTATAACCAGTTCCAATCTGTGTTAAACAATCCATTCATTTAGTTGGAATATTAGTGAAAATCTTGAAGTTTTGAATATTGGAGATTGGTGGATGCATTTACAATATTTAATATCTCATAGGCATTCTCCCAATAGCTTACATGGAGGAATGTGGTTAATTACAAAGCAATTTATTTAAAAAGCCTTTACTCTATGGCTTCAACTTCCTTTGACCAGGATAGCTGGCATACTTTCAAACAAGCACTAAAATAAAACTACCAAGTATTGTTAGTTTTTAATAATGCTTATAATGCCATTGGGTCTAAGAGGATTCTTGTAAATAAAGACTAGTTCTTTGTTTTACAGTGCATTTCCTTATTTATTTATATGTTGTGAATTAAATAATTAAAAAAAAAAATTATTTTACTACAATAGAATACCGCTTCCTTTTAACAGGGTTTATAAATTTTAGAATGTGATTCATATATTCATATAATTATGAATTCTACAATATAATCAGTCCTGAACGGTAAATTGTATTTTAGTGCTGCTTACTTTCCTATTAGCTTGTATAAGTCTACATTCTCAAAAATATAAATGCCTTAGTTTTCTGCATGAAAGATTATAAGTCTTCCCCATAATAAGAGAAAGAAACAATTCTACATTCTACTACTTAAAGTTTTGATATTTGAGAAATAGATATTAAGTTAAAAGTAGAAAGGTGGTGGCACTTTCTTTCTGCAGAAATTCATAACTGTTTTAATATATCTGTAATATGCAAGTTAATTCCTCAGTACTGTAGACAGTCTTTTACAAAAGAATTCACATTATATATTTTGAGTTTATTTTCAAAACTTATTTTCAAGTATTTCATCACTGGAAAGATTATTTCATTGTTATTGTTGTTAGTTTGCTTCCCAAATTTTTCAGTTTTTCTTCCTATGAATTGTGGAGAAAAGCACTTTCTGCCTTCTGTCTCAGGTGTTTGTTAAATTTTCATGGTTGCATGTCTGTCTAGGTTTCATTTAATTTGATTTTACACATTTGTATGTTGTCCTCACTAAAAATCTGTGCTCTCCATGATAGTGTTCAAAGTTTGACTATGGTGTTAATATAAAGAATTGTCATTTTTAAAAATAATTATTTTAAAACATTGTGTTTTTATCATGTACAGAGATACCAGCTTCCATAATACCACCTGCTAAAATAGGGACTTGCTTATCAGTAGATGGGCACCGTCATGAGAATGAAGAAAGTTGGCATGATGGCTGCCGTGATTGTTATTGTCATAATGGACGGGAGATGTGTGCGTTGATTACTTGTTCTGTACCCAACTGTGGCAATCCGACAATACACCCAGGACAATGTTGTCCATCATGCCCAGGTACCATTTTTTATTTATTTTTAAACCTGCTTCTTAACTGTATTGCCCTTTCTTGTCTTACCAGGGAAGATCTTATAAATAAAAAAGACTGAGATACTTACTAGATAAACCAGTTGAAACCTGCATTGCTTCCATCTAATTGCATAGACTTTATAAATTAACACTTGGCACTAATCTTATGCATCCTAAACATAATAATTTTAGCTTTCAAAGGCAGAAATATTTTAGTTTTCATACACTTCGTTAGTAATTTAATTGAATGAAAAGAATGCAATCTTGAAAGTCCAAGAAGAGCTAAATATTCTTAAATATTTAGGCTGTTTTGATTGCCAAAAAACAGAGAGAAAGGTAACGTACAGTTATTCCTGTAGCCATTCCATCTAGTTATGCAAACTGGAAAAAAGGGCAAAGATCGTACTTTTTTTATCAGTTTTGAACTGCAGGTCAGAATTAGTTTGAAATCAGTGAATCGGGAATAAAACTGGACCTTGTGGCTAATCCATATCATACATACATACATACATACATACATACATACATACATACATACATACATATAATTTATATTTAACACTGTGTAACTTCCATTATCTTCCTAAAGCCACATATTAAACCAAGGTCCCCAATCACAGCCTACTAGTACTTGCATACAACCATCCCCTCTTCTCCCCACCCCTGGATTGCCAAGCCCAAAAAGTTGGGGTCCACTATATTAGACAAGTGAGAAAGATTCCACAAAGTATGTGGAAATTGTATGATATGTCTAGTTTTAATTGCCCTCTTTGGAGTTATAAGCAGGCAAGAATCCAGTTTTGGTTTGCTAGGTGTCTTTTTGTTTGTTGGATTTATATCTCAAATACATGAACAGGAATAACATACCTTCCGTGGGTCACAGAGAGATCACAATATACTTACAAGTAATCAGTTTATGAAATTATATCTATTTGAAATTTCTGAACCGATCTTTACTCTATCCCCATATACCTTGCTGTAACTTACAACATTCAGTGGGCAATCCTGAAAATAAAGTCTGCCTTTATTCTCATAGCACTTGTATTAAATTTACTACTTGTTTATTATAGTGGTATGAACCAAGATGTTTTAAAATTGATTTGTTTATAAATATAGCCATTTACAGTAGATTTAGAAACCATTACAATGATTTGAATCTATATTTTAATGGAAAGTCAATTTTCTTCTTCTTGGTGGAATTCTATTTTTTCACAGATGAATCCATTGCACAGAAGCCAGAAATCAGTGGTCCAACCATCTGTTATGTTCCAGGAGGAGAGTATTTTATGGAAGGAGACACATGGAATATTGATTCTTGTACCCAGTGTACATGTCATAATGCAAGAGTCTTGTGTGAAACCGAAGTCTGTCCCCCTCTACTTTGTCGAAATCCTACACGTACTCAGGACTCATGTTGTCCCCAGTGTCCAGGTTAGCTTCATGTAATATATTTTAGCATATTTGTTAAAACAGCTTAATTTGCCCTCTGTCATTACATCTCAAAAATAAGTATAATCAATAGTATTTGAAAAGTCTTTAAAAACATCCATAGTCCAGCAACGACATGATGAAATCCTTCATTATTCTGTGTAAATTCTTTTTGAAAATATAATCATCAATTATATTTCTCCAGAATGCGGTTCTTGGGTATTAGTGTATCTAACATGAAGACAGAATTGAGCCTCCAAATATAAGCCCACTCTTCTGATCTTAGAAATGTCTGTTATATAAGATCATCCACTCAAACTTTCTAGCTCTTATCCTATGTTTCATTACACAAGCACTATTAATCCTAATTATGCATTTTTCACTTTTGGGATTAATACACAAACATTCCATCTGCCTCTTTCATACACATTCCATGGAAAGACTTCACCATTTCTCTTTTCTGTCAGATCAGTTTTCAATTAAGAGGCAGTTTAATGTGGTTAAGATGCTGGCCTAGAACTAGGAAGTTGCGAGTTTTAGTCCTCTATTAAGCCTAAGAGCTGGCTGTGTGATTTGGAGCCACTCACTCTCTCTCTCAGCTAAACCACCTCACATGGTTGTGAGGAATGTAAGAGGCAGAGCATTAAGTATGTTCGCTGCCTTGAGTTGGCCAAATCATATAAAAGGCAGGATAAAAATCTAAGACTAATAATAAATTGTGCATTTCCAGCAGTTCTTAAGAGCATTAGCTGTCTTTTCTTACATATATATGACTATGAAGAATTAGTTTTTAAATTGAAGTTAATAAAATATTTAATGTATCAAATATGGATCAGAAATATGGTCCATGGACTGATATGTGGACTGAATGTTTTTCCTTGCGCATTTAAACAAGGTAGGATTATTATTATATAAAATATACATTCCTAATATGTTAAGTCTAATATATACAACTTCTTTACTCCCCTTTGCTTAAGGATTTATTTATAAGTGACAGGTGACAGGTACTTACCAAGGTGGTAAGTTTCCCTTTCTTCTTCAACTGTTCACTTTTCCTTGTCATAAATGCAATAGTAACACAGTTTTTAGTTTATACCAGCCTTCTACTTCAGTAGGTTCTGCTGTAAACTGAAACAGCATTTCCTCTCCTTTCTCTTTCCACCACCACCACCACCCACACCTGTGTAGCAGCGGTTCTCTTTTATCTCAGTACAAGTGTGGTCTTTTACTCTTAAAGTCTTAGGGAACACAAAACCATTAGGAAGGAAAACTCCCATCAATAGCCTTGAGACTTTCCTTCTACAGACAGACTTTAAACAAATACAAAAGCAGCTCATCAGCCTCTATGCATCACATTGGTTTCTTGTTAAATTCATTATTCAGCAAAGAAGCTGTCATTATCCAGTGTTACAGGCTGTTCTTATGAAACATAGGAGTCTGCCCACCATTTTTTAAAACAGTGCTGTTACAAAGTAGGGGTGTATATGTTCATAAAAGTGAACTGGGAGTTGTTTAAGCAGATGTGGCTGCTTGTTATCTCCTGCCCAGGGGGTGTCGGAGCCTACAGGAAAATGAGACAAAAATTGTAGGGAGGGCCAAAAACATAGGAAAGAGAGGAAAATAGCTCACAGCTATTGTTAAAACAAATCAAAAGTATAGTTTGGTCCTTTCCTGCTCCTTTTGCATTCAAGGAAAAATATCTGAAGCATCATTTGCTGACAGGCAGGCATAAATAAATAGAGACATTTAGAATATTTCTACATAAATAGAATATTTTTCCTTCATATATAAGTTCTCTTGGTGCTAGACTGCGTTTTCCAAATATGATTTGTCAATATCCAGAAGTGACTTGATCTACGCTTGCTCTGGAGAAAGGACCATTCAGCAGAAGCCTTTAATGAAAAATTATATTCTGAAGGATATTGCTAGCTGCCAAGTTACATTGCTCAAAGTGCTTCGGTGCTTTCATGAAGAATAGGCCAATTCAGGAATTACAGAATCATAAGCACTGCAGGGAATTGAAAATAGAGCTCCACTTCTGATCTCTTAACAGCATTCCATGTATTCAAAAACCTTGCACAACCAAGCATTCTAATACTATTTCCAATTCTTCTTCAGAACATCTACATATGTATTTAAATATGCATACGTAAAATAAAAAGTATGTCCGTGCCGGTTCCTATCACTCCTATGCTCTATTTTTTTTTAGATGAGCTTGTTCAGCCGTCCTTGTCAACCAATAAGAGCATGCCCAGTTACTGCAAAAATGATGATGGTGATATCTTCTTAACCGCTGAGTCGTGGAAACCAAATGTTTGTACCAGTTGTATTTGCCTGGATGGTGGAATCAGCTGTTACTCTGAATCTTGCCCACCAGTATCCTGTGAAAAACCTGTTTTGAGGAAAGGGCAATGTTGTCCTTACTGTATAGGTAAGCACTGGAAAAGAGAGAGAAGGATATATCAGAGAGCTTTTTCCCCAATCTTATTTAATGTTAAGATGCTCTGTCAATTTAGGCCTTAATTGTATTTTTTATCTGTGATACATTTAATGCATATATTGAAAACTATAGTATAATTATTAGTTATACCCTAGTGCTGTTCTTTGTAACTAAGTATCACCACAGGCAAACATCATAGGTAATGTTAGGGTATTGTTAAATAATGAATAAATCTTAGCAGAAATAGATTTATCATACATTTGGGCTTGATCTACCCATAAAGGAAGGAAGGAAGTCTTACTACCCATCTTCTCCTTGTGTCATATAATATCTTGACTGCAAAACCATTATCTGATACTCTATTTTGCTTGTTTTTCAATTATGCCTTTCAGGTTTTTTGGAAGCAGAGTGATTGTATGTTTTGTTTCATTAGATAATGTTAACAAAAAGGAGAGGAAAGGATAATACTACTGTTGTTTTCTACAGTCTACAGCTAAAATCATGGTTAATTTCAGTTAGAGTCATATTGGTTCAGGCCATATCCAGTGTTTTGCATTTATTGCTTTATATGTGAAATCATTCCTTGAATATCCTTATTTCTGCTTTCTGCAAATATTGTATCCATAAGAACTACGAATATCTGGGAAAGCAAGAGACAGGACGTGTGCTTTGATGACATAATACAAACATTGTTACTTACACACATTTGTATGTAAATTTAATAAATAAATAAATTTGTCAGGATAAAAATATAAAATCACAGCAGTTCTATGAAATATTAGCATATTTTGTAGCAAGTGGTACTGGCAATTTTTTAATTTCTTATTTTAATTATTAGCTATCACATAAATTCTTCAGTGGTTGCATATTTTTCCATACTTAAGTGGGTTTTCCTGTGGCTATATGTTGTGTATGTGAACTGTATGTACTTGCATATATATGTATGTATGTATGTGTGTGTGTGTATACACACATACACATACTTAACTAGGTTCATCCTTTCTGACTTTATGCCTATACCTTTTTGGCTTTCTCCTAGCAAAACTGAAATAACAAAAAGTATTTAGAGTTCAGGCAATTGAAAATGAAAAACAGCTCATATTTCCCTCAGTTGCTATGAAATAGGGAATTTTGTTCCCATTTATTGTGACAGAATACAGCATTCATATCTTGCAGCTCCTTGTCAGTTCAAGCATGATCTAGGTGTCCCAAATGACTTCTTAAAGTAGAAAACTAATGATAAAATTTAGATTCAAAATAAGTTTGCTTATAATATAGTTAACATTCTACTTGTACATGGTTAATTTTAATTGAATGAGCTCTTTCCAATCCATCTCAACCCCCACCTCTATTGCAATACCTCCATATTGCCACTGTGTTTTCCTTCTTAATGTATTCATGTGAATTCCCAAGGGAATCCATTCTGAATTTTATTTCCAAGGCAATTCTCAAAGCCTTTCAGCTAGGAATTCATTTTATCAAGAGTTGCAAAGATTCTGCTTAGATATAACCCAGAAATGTGTGAACTATAAGTGGAGATGATCTATTAATGGAAGAAGAAGAATTGAATATAAAGTTTCAGAAATTCTAAAAATTGAGCATAATAGAAGATTATTCTTCTATTCTTGATCTGTGATGGCACTGTGGTTAGAATGCAATATTTCAGGCTAATTCTGCCAACTGCCAGCAGTTCAATTCTCACCAGTTCAAGGTTGACTCAGCCTTCCAGCCTTCTGAGATCAGTAAAAGGCAGACCCAGATTGTTGTGAGCAATATGCTGACTCTGTAAACTGCTTTGAGATGACTGTGAAGCACTGTGAAGCAGTCTAAGTGCTATTGTTATTGCTATTCTTAATGCTTGATCCTTTTTTTCTTTTGCAAATATACTACTACTGCCTATTTCATTTTGATTAAGCAGATATTTTCAGGAAAGGACAACTGGACAAGTTAAAAACAAATGAAAATGAAAGGTTTTAAGACCTGATACACAATGCCAGGCTTTCCCTCTTCCAATTATTGCATTTTTATGGCATGTTCTTTCAACAGAAGACACAGCAGCAAAGAAGGCAGTATGTCATTTTAATGGAAAAACCTACGCAGATGAAGAACGTTGGGACATCGATAGCTGCACTCATTGTTACTGCTTGCAGGGTCAGACCCTTTGTTCCACAGTTAGTTGCCCTTCTCTTCCTTGCGTGGAACCAATTAATGTGGAGGGAAGTTGCTGTCCCATGTGCCCAGGTAAGTTAGATTCTGGCTGTTTATTTAGCCAGAATTGTTGTTGTTTTACATAGAGACATTAAATAATCTTTTTCCAAGATAAGAGGAATGTTTGGAAAGGTAAAAGAATATATTTTCATTAAGTGAAGAAATAAATAAAAGGCTCTGGTTTGATTTTTGGGTATCCAGTATTGAAGTCAAGAGTTCATTCAGAAACTTTTTTTTTGTATCTCAAAAAAATATTTCTACAGATAGTCTTTGGCTTATGACTAGTTACTTAATAATTGCTCAAAGTTACAATGGACTCAAAGAAAAGCTACTTATGACCCCTCCTCAAGGTTTCACTGCCATACCATCTCCGCAGTCACGTAATCACATTTTCAGCACTTGGCAACCGGCTTGCATTTAAGATCAGTTGCAGCATCCTATGGTCACATGATCACAAGTTGCAACCTTTTTGCCTCTTTATGTATTTTGGCAGTTACATGGGAAACAGTAAAATATCTTTATAAACAGTATTCCAAGGCTTTATAGTTTTCAAATATTTTTGTTCTGTTTATAGAGGCAAAAAAAGAATGTTTTTTTTTTAACACAGTAATTCAAAAACCCATCTGTTCTTAATTATCAGTGTTAAGAACTGAGTGTTCATAATGCGGACACATTTACTGCCTTTTACTTTATAATTTTATGCAGCCTATTTACACTTAGACCTCTGGAGAGCTAAAAAATACCTCATTAATGTATTGCAGGTTTTTAATATTAAATGTACAGTCCATTTTAAATAGCTTTTATTCGTTAACACCTTGTTAACGGTGTTGGTATCTAGATTAGCTAGCTTTCCTATAAATTCCTTATTGTTTTGCAGAAATGTATGTACCCGAACCTACCAACATTCCAATTGAGAAGACAAATCATAGAGGTGATAAAGAACTAGAAGCACCAGTCTGGCCTACATTCAGTGAAAATGATGTTGTTCATATCCATAAAGGTAAACACCATTTAAATCAATTATCTCTGCATAGACAACTTAGGTAAGCTTCAAACTGTCTTTTTCTTAGAACCAAGAACAGCCGACACTCTAATACTCTTCCGGAAAGCACTGAAAACCTGGTTATGCCAGTGGACCTAGGGAGCCCATTAAATGGCACATTTAATGTCACCGGGGTGGGAAGTGTGGGGTGATTTTATTATATTAATTTATTTGATTCTTTTTATTAGTGTTATTGTTTTAAATGAGATTTTGTATTCTGTAAGCCACCTTGAGTCGCCATGGGATAGGCGGCAATATAAATTCAATAAATAAATGTTGGCAATTTTAGTATTTTGAAAGGTTCTTAGGAACATCAAATTTCACTATAAGAACTTAGTTTTGTCTAAATGAGTTGTAGTTCTCTGCTGGCTGGAGATGAGAGGCTGTAACACATTCTCAGCATTAGATTGAAGAAGGCTCACGTGATCAGAACTTATCTTTGCCAATAGAATAGCTTATCTGAAGCAGAAGAATAGGATACCTGTTCACAACAATTGTTTATATTTCAACCTAGTATAGAACTGAGAATCATTTCTGTAGCCAGGAATTTCACATTATTTAAACTTCCTTTTTGCAGCCTCCAGGAGCAATAGAGACACAATCTTGATGTGGTAATTGCAGAGGGAGAGGGAAGTAGAGGCAGGAATTCTTCATTAAATGTTGATGGGCTATTTTGGTTTGGTTTTCCAGATATCCAAACCTCTCTTTAATAGATTTTTTTTCTTATTTTTAAAAAGTGAAGAATTACATTGGCCCTAAGTCAGTTTTTTGATGCTAAGTTTTAGCAATGCAATTTGAGGGGCTCCAGAGCTTGCAAAAATTGCCTGAAGAACTGCATTTGGACTAAATGAATTGGCTACTTTTCTGCTGAATACATTTGTGTAGAGCAGAAATGTATTTATTGTACGAGTCAATTAATTGTGGCTATTGTAGAAACTGTTAAAAGATATGAGAGTCCAATATGTAGATAGCAAGAAAGAGGAGGGAAAAGAGTTGTCTCTGATTATGTAATTTTTTTCAGGAAAAATGTTTATTAGAAACCAGATTCAAAAATGCCCACAAGTAAGCAGAACATAAATCATGGCAACTCCTCTGTTACTTTCTTAGAATTTCCTGAGCTGGAGCCAAATTTAGAAATATTTGCTTAATGCAGTTAATTTGCCCAGGTGATTTTGGTAGGTCTCTGCTAAGAATAATTAAATCTGTATGATTAAGCCCCGCAAGTGTTATATTTAACTCATTTTTTAACGAATCCATTATTTCATTACCACCTATTGATATCTTCAAATAGCAACTTTCCGGATTGTTTACAAGAGAAAACAAAAATTATAAAATAAAAGATCAACAAGGGCAAAAACAGAACATTCAAAACAATAAATTGTCTACAACAAATCTACAGAACTACAACCTGCATGCAATTTATATAAATCTTACATTCATAACTAATGAACTTTCTCCAAAGCACAGTTCAATGCCCTTCCCTCTTGAGTTATGCATGGCAGATATAATGAAATTCCATAGGCTTAGGCAAAGTCCTTGTGCCTCTGTGGAATCTGAAACCCTAGATCATGTTTTTCTAAGGTGTAAATTCTACATGGAGCTATATTTTCAATTAATTTTGCCCCCAATTGAACAACTGCTTGTCTACTTAAACACAAAGGTCCTGAACCCCATTTTATTGATAAATTTTGAGTCTTAAATTTTGAGTCATGTCGTTTCCACTAACAGAAACACACCCTGTACTAAACTGTTATAATACTATTATATTTTAGTTTATTGATTGTTTTATTCTATTTTTGTACTGGACTTCAACCATAATAAAGATAATGCATATAAAACAATATCAATATTAAATAACAAGCTAACAGCACAACAGTAATATAATTTTCCAGTGGATTGACTGAAAAATCTGTAACAGGCAGGGTACTCAAGAATAAATTAGCATCAGTTTCCAATTCCTACTTGTTTAACCAAAATAATAATAAAACCACTGTGAGATGGGCAGTATATAAATTTAATAAATATAATAAAATTACATTTTCCACTTACATTATACTGCAAAAATGAAGATGTCCTTTTGATAAAGACTGAATTAATGTCAGTTTAGTTCTAATACTGAAAACAAATTCAGTAGTACAACAAATGTGATGTGTTAAATGCTTGTGTGCACACAATAGATTTGACAAACCTGAAATTGTATTTGCCCTAAGTAAAACTAACTTGAATCTAAATATTTCTTATAGTATTACTTTTAGTTATGAACACATCATTTGGGAAATTTTTCAAGTTATTACGTATCATATCTCACAATGAGCTAGTCCGTTGTTTTTTATTGGTAATTTGCTTATTTTTACATTTTACAGATATGGGTCACCTTCAGAGTGAATATAGAGAAACTAGAGGATCACAGCCAACTGCAGAAGCATCTCTTGATTCTCTTGCCTGGGTAACTGTACCCCTCTTAACAGCTCTAGTTCTTATAATTGCACTTTTGTTTATCAATCAGAAAAAGCAATGGATACCAGTATCCTGCTACAGAACTCCAACAAAGGTAATGGACTAAATAGCATTTGCATTATTGGGTGGTTTTAAAGGAGACAGAAAGATTAATAGATAGTTGTTTATTACCCACCCACCCCCAAAACAGAAGAAGTGTTCAATACTGGTTACTGGAAAGCAGTGTTGGAAGAGACTGTCACTTCAATCTGGGCTTGCAAAATGTATCATGTTGGCCACTATGACTGAACACACAGGAATAGGTAGCTTATGGATCTGAGAGAACTCTTATGTTTTTAACACTTGGCAATGCCCAGGAGGGTACAGTAGCCATTTGCCCAAGAATGTTCTTTATGGTAGGGATCATTCTAATAACTGGAGGTTAATTATGATGATTATAACTATCCATTATTTTATTTGCATAATTTTATCACAAATGGAGCCCTGAGCAGTACAAAGACATAGTATATGTTTGTGTTCCTGGTTTTGAGTCTAAATGATATTGTGGGACTGAGTGGCTGGACTTTCTCTCACTTTTGCAATTAAGAACACACTCTTTAGCAGGGAATAAAAACATAACTGTACCCAAAATGCTCATTTTATGTATTGTGTTTTCATCCAAACAGCCTTCCTGCTTAAATAATCAATTAGTGTATGTGGACTGCAAGAAAGGCACCATGGTTCAGGTGGACAGTTCTCAGAGAATGCTTAGAATTGCTGATCCAGATTCAAGATACAGCGGATTCTACAGCATGCAAAAACAGAGTAACTTACAAGCAGATAATTTTTATCAGACAGTGTGAGAAACTGCACCTCTTACCAAGAAGTTAAGAAGAAACAAAGGCTGAGTCTGCTATTCAAATAAAACTAGAATCATGCACTTGCTTAGTGGATTGTATTGGATTTGTGACTTCATGTACAGCTCTAAGACCTTGTTGGGATTGACTCTGATACCTGCAGTGGGCCAGAACAAGCATTCCCACTTCTGACCAAGTGTTTTCCTGGAACCAAAGTTTTAAAATTTGTTGATGTTTTGCTTGCAACATAGTAATCATGATTGTTTGGGAAGAGAAAACTGGGGTGAGCTTGTGTGATTAGAACAAGAAGCTTCAAAGAATAGCTGGTCAGCTTAGCTTGGAGTCAAAGAATATCGCTTTTTACTGACACTCCGAATTGCATTTATTGCAGTGAAGTATAAGCAGAACCCTAACAATTCAAATCAGAACATTTGGGGTGCTTATGCTGCAAAAAGTAAATCTGTAGGATAAACTATTGCATGACAGGTGCAGGATAGCTGCAGCTGTATTTTTCTATCTGATCAGAAGCTGCAATAGTAAATGAATGATACAGTAAGGAAAATATTAAAACAAAAAGGGCAAATTTGTGGAAAATAAGTACAATTATACATTGTGCTGCTTTTTGTTTTTGATGCTAATTGACCAGACTGGCAGTTAGCAAATGTATAATTCCTGAGAAGAGCACTGGATCTTTTGGCAACAGTATTGAAGGGGGAGAGGAAAAGTTAAACACCGTTTGATTCCAGAAGTCTGTTTGGGTGTGTGCGCGCGCATGTATGTGTTTCTTTTACTGTCTATCAGTTTCAGGAGGTTCACGCACCAAATTACCTTTGAAGAAAATGATCTTGTTGGATGAAGATCTAGCTCAGATTCATTTTTGTATCATGTTAAAAGGGGGGGGGGGGGGTTCTGTTACTGATTATGCAGACTAGAAGCAACTTTCATGCTAGGAAGCTGCTTAATTTTAATGTATATTACTCAAGCACCTTTTTTGGAAGCTCAGAAAGAAAGATCATGCTTCTTTAAAACTTTAGCTTTATAGAAATATCCATGTAAATATCGTTATGCTTAAAAAAAGCATTTGTGTGTCTCTGCGTGTTTAAGTGTTTATGTGTATAGTATTTTATATATACATACACATATGTATATGTGTATGAATATATACATATAAAATACACATATACTCCTACTATATATGTATATATGTATATATACAGTATATATATGCTATTTATATATACAGTATATATCAGTATAATTTTGTATTTTCCCTGTTGAATGTATTTTTAACTGAGATTTTACCCAGAACAAAAACACAGGCATTCCATATTATTACTTAACTTTGCGTGTTTAGAAAGACAAGATGAGATTATCTCATTTTATCTAGTTTTATTTGATTTGGAAGTGTTAGGATGCAAATGAGTGTGGGTGTGTGCGCGTGCCCTTGTGTTTGCATACATATCCAGTGTGTGCACAATTTTAGCAGTAAGCATTAGTATCGCTACTTGCTACATTTCAGGGTGTGTGTGTGCGTTTGTTTTTTTATCCTGCATGGCCTTAAAAAGGCTTAAAATTCAATGCATTGGCTAGAGACACTGATAATGTATAGGCAGCACTCCTCAAATCCACAGAATAGCAGTATCTGCATTTGGACTTATTTCATAATAGTTGTTTGAAGCAGCTATTAAAATAAAGTCCACAACTCACTGAAGGTTTGTTGCAGCTTGACTTGTAACTTTAACTGTACACACAACTTTAACTTTTCCAAACAGGTCTTGGCACTTTTATACTAACTGCCCAGTTGTGTGTTGCCTCTTATTTTCACAATTGCTTGTCCTGAGACACAGATACCCAATATGTTTAATGTGAAAAGAAAATGTATTTTTTGTAAAGGAACTCTCAAGTATTGTTGTAAATACTTGGTCAGAGATTACTGAACTTTAAAACTGAAAAACCTAATTTATTATATGACCTAATTTATTAATCTGAAGATTATCAAATATCTTGTTTTAGAATATCACAAAGTGTTCTAGCTGTTTGTGTCAAAGAGAAAAGGTAATAGGTGTATCATAAAGGCTCAGTGTTTTTTTTTTCTGTTATGAATTCAGTTTCCAAAAGAATAAAAAAAAATGTAGCCCCTCTGCCCCCACCACAGCATTTTATCCTTAGTATAAAGACACTGAAACAAACATTACTCTCCCATTATTCAGATTCTGTCACAGTCATTCATTCATTCCTTTCATAGAGAGTAAACAGTCCTTATCGAAAAATTGTAAATGCTTGCTTTGTTTTACAATCAAGGCCATATTCTGAATGATACTTGCAGGATATAGGACATGGTGTAAAATGTTTTTTTTTGTTATTATTTTATTATTATTTTAAAGATATTATTTATCCTATGTGCTGTATTCATTACACTCTTTTACTTTGGTTCCTGATGTGCTCTTGTAAGAGAAATGCAGATACAATTTTCTGAAAAATAGATGCATATTATGGCACTTAGAGTGCGCTGCAATTTGGCAGGTTGCTTGTTTACTTTTTAAAATGTAAGATGGTTTCTTGTAATTTGGCTCTTGGCAGCACAATAAAAATTAACTTGATGAACTTTTCATTGCTGTGAAATGAGTTTTTCTGTATAATATTGTTTTATTTTATTTTTAACATTTCCCAGATATATATCTTGACAAAGATCTTTCTTGCAGTACACAGGACACTTAAGGAACTAGCCACTTTGAGGCCTGCTTCATAATGCTCCACTATCCCTACCCTTTCTCATCTCCTAAGATTTGAATTCTCCACCTCTGTATTCAGTGTTACAGGGTATCAGTATTAAATCCTTGTGGAGTAATTCCTCGACTTGTTTTTTAAAATGATTGTTCTGTTCTCCCTAATTTTTTCCCCCAACCTTGCTGATAATCCTTGTTCAAGCGTGGAAATGTTGTTTTGCTTGAAAAATGAACTGATAATTCTCTGCATGCAGCCTTAGAGCCAGGGTGCCCATAGAGTACAATAGTCTTCAACTTACAGCCACAATTGAGCCCAAAATTTATGTTGCTAAGTGAAACATTTGTTAAGTGAGTTTTACCCCATTTTACAACTTTTCTTGCCACTGTTGTTAAGTGAATCATTACAATTGTTAATTTAGTAACACAGTTGTGAAGTGAGTTTGGTTTTCCAATTTACTTTTGCTTCATAAAAGGTGATCACAGAACCCCAGGACACGGCAACTGTCATAAATATGAGTCAGTTACCAATCATCTGAATTTTCATCACATGATCATGGGGATGCTGCAATGGTTATGTGAAAAATGGTGATAAGTCACTTTTTCTAGTGCCATTGTAACTTTGAATGGTCACTAAATGAACTTATAAGTCGAGGTCTACCTCTGTGTGTGTGTATGTGTGTAAAATACATTAGTGTGTGTATATATATACACACACACAAACACACACACACCTTAATGCTTGTCATCCTCATTTTGCACCTATATTTAAACTTTAATATTATATCATAGAGGTGGAAAGGGCCATCATCCTTAATTCTGGATCCAAATTAAAGCACCCCTGAAAGTTAACTTTCCATCTTTCTATTGAACATATCCAGTGAATGAAATTGTTATTGCCTCTCTGGTTATACAGCTCCACTGCTAAAGTACTCTTATTGTTAAGGAATATTTTTATGACAATCAGTTGGAATCACCTTGTGTCCTATATTCTGAAACTACAGGAAGCAAATATTGATCTCTTCCTGTGCAATATCATTTGAAGAGTGCTCTTGGTCCCTTTTCAAGGTTAAACCAATCCAGCTCCTTCAAAATGTCTTCATACAACTTGGTTTCTAAATCCTCTGATCATCCTTGTCGCCCTTCTGTGAATCTGTTCCAATTTCTCTGCCCAGTGCTATACTTAAGATGTAATTTGAATAATCAAGTGGAAGAATTCTGTTGAAAAAAAATAATATTTGCCTTTCTTATAGCTGAATCATCTTATTGACTCAGATTCAATTATTCCAAATACTATTATCAATTTTTCCTTGGGGAGTTTGTATCAATAGATGTGTATGCTCCACTCATTCTTTTCAACATTCCATTATTATGATGTCCTGTATTCTTCTTTAAAGTTAAGGATGCCAACTCTTATCTTCACTTGTAGGCACCTGATGCCTTGGATGGACAAGCCTTTGTTCTACAAGAGTTGCGTAAGATACCAGTATTATATTCATTATCCCCATTAGTGCTTCCTTAAAGGAACATCTGTTCTAGTACTCACATGTGCAGAATTGTGTTAACATGTCTTTGATGAAGGAGGTCATCTGTTGCTGCCTCTTTTAACATCACAATTCAAATTCATATTTTCTGGGACCCTGCAAATACCATCAGAGCCCAGGAAATGGCACACCTACTTTAAAAAGGTGTAGACGGATGCAGTAAGCACACTTATGCTCTGTGTGAGCCCAATGCACATCCTCACTATTGTATCCTTAACACAAGAGAAACAAATCATTAACTACTCCAGAGATATTATCTAGCTGATTTGGTCATGTTTCTGAAATTTAGTTGTCAAATTGTCACATGCATTGCAGGTATGCCAAAAGCTCACACTTTTCCTGCTTCGCCTGCATAGAGGAAGAAAATCTTGAAGCATCCCTGACAGAGATTGGGTGCTGCATCTACAAGCAAAACCAAAGACTTGAAAGGACTTTGCTCCAGATGAGCTCCAGATTATTTGATATTATACTGCTTTAACCCAGTTCAAAACAAGTATGGCCTGTTCATTCAGCATTTCATCTGACAACTCTTAACTAATTAGTAACACCTGTAAAATATTTAAGCTACCTCTGTGTTGTATCCACAATATTAAATAAGGAGTGCATAAATAAGGGGGAAACAAGTAAAATGTATATTAATTAAATCTACTGTGAGTAAAACTTTGATTCCTGATTGCAGAAGGTAGACAAACCTCACGGCCAACTTTTCTTTTTTAAGAATCACCAGGCAGGATGAAAAGTACACATGCATTATTACAGAGAGGTCTACATGAACACCAAGGGAAAAAAGCATCCAAGGAAAAATTTGCCCATATGCATAAGAAGCAGAAGGATACCAGATATGACGAATATACCACAATAGAAGTAGTATTTGGAAATATATGTCAAGCAAGAGTACACAGCTAGTAAGCAGTCCTGTAACAGGAACTGGAGCTGTTATCAGAGGTAACCAAATTGAAGTTCTGAACATAGAAGGCAAATTTCAACCATCCAAGAAAAATAAAATGTAATTCAGTCTAAATATTTTGTGTGAGAGAAAGAGGATGAAGACAGTTTCACCCTAATAGTTCTTGTAGTATTTGCTTGATGTACATAATAGTATGCTTTGGTTTGGCAAGACTCTATCAATAGGTGTAGAACAGGGCTGTCAAACTCAAGGCCCAGGAACCAGATCCAGCCTATGGGGCTGCCCTGGAAACAGTGAAGGGCCAGCCAGCAGGCTTCCAAGCTCCATTTTCACTGGCAGAGAGTTGCAGGAGGTTGTAGCAGCCAAAAACGGAGCTCAGGAGCCTGTTTTCGCTACTGGCGCGCTCAGGCCACCAAACACGGACAGGAGTGACATTGAGCTGGCCACGCCCACCCTGGTCATGACTCCAGAGATCAAATATAACCCTGATGTGGCCCTCAATGAAATCAAGTTTGACACCCTTGGTGAAAAACAATAAAGAACCCAGCTTGAAAGAATTACCATGTCCTTGATTTTTAAGCCTGTCACAATCTTTAATATCCAACTCCTATTGAAAGGATATGGACAAGATTTAAAATGACAACAACAGCAAAGTGATACAGGTAACTTTTTCAGTCCAAGGATATGGATGGTGCTTTTTTAAAAATGTACTCACTATGAGTTTATCATCTGCACCTCTATAACTGTCTGGTTTGATTCTGCAACCCAACAGGACAGACAGAGACTTCAGAGAATAATTAGGACTGCAGAAAAAACAATTACTACCAACCTGCCTTCCATTGGGGACCTGTACACTGCAAATGAGTCAAAAAGAGGGCTGTGAAAATATTTACAGACCCCTCACATACCAGACATAAAATGTTTCAACTCCTTCCCTCAAAACAATGCTATAGAGCACTGCGCACCAGAACAACTAGATACAACAGCCGAAAGCCATCACTCTGCTAAACAAATAATTCACTCAACACTGTTAACTATTTACAAAGTCTGCACTATTACTATTAATCTTCTCATCACTCCTTATCCGACATACAGTCATACAGTCATCCCCTCCGACTTGACTGTATGACTGTAATTTTGTCGCTTGTAACCTTACAATTTATATTGACTGTTTCCTAGTATGATTTGATTGCTTATTGTACCCTATGACTATCATTAAGTGTTGTACCTTATGATTCTTGACTCTTGACAAATGTATCTTTTCTTTTATGTATACTGATGGTATGGCAAATTCACACTTGGCCAATAAAGAATTCTATTCTATTCTCAAGTAACCTATAATGGCTATGGAAAACCTCAACTCAGCCAGTAATGTCATGTTGAACTAGAGCTCAAGCGACAAAGAGATTAATTTCATATTTATCAAATTAAAATAGCCCTGTATTTAAGGAAATACTTCATGGCTGAGTGGAATAGCTGTCATTGGATGAGGAATTCCAAGGATTTCTCAGCAAAGTGAACAAGAATAACCCATTTTTCTTATCTATTTACTTTATTTTTATTAGATTTGGTGTGCCACCCATCTCATCTTCTCCTGTTTTGGTGAAATGGCTTCACAACTGGTTGTTGTTCTCATGATATAAGGAGAGCAGAAGTAATGTGGTATCTTTATATGATACCAATGTAAACATGGGAGCCAGTTCGGTGTCATGATTAAAGCTCCAGGGTAGAAATTTGGAGACTGTAACTTCTAGTTCCACCTTAGGCACAAAGCCAGCTGCCGTGACCTTGGCCAGTCCCTCTCTCCTAGCCCTAGGAAACAGATAACAGCAAACCACTTCCAAAATCCTGCCAACAAAACTGCAAAGACTAGTCCAGACTGTTGCCAGGAATCAACTCTGACTCAAAGGCACACACACATAAAAGTAAAACATAATTATTTTTTAAAAAATGGTTTTCCACCCAAAAGGAAAGGCATGAACCATATGTTTAGGTGGTAAGCCTCTTAAAGGTTTCCAAACTAGAATGCAAAACTTCCAGATAATATTTTACTTTAGAAAGCGACCAGGGTTAAGGAAATGACATTAATCAAGAGAGACTACCATGGTATTAGACAACCATTTTGCCCTGGTGGTTAAAGCACTGGGCTAGACACCAAGAGATGAGTTCTAATCCCTGACTGGGTGACTTCGAGCCAGTCCCTCTCTCTCAGCCCATGGAGTCAAGCAACAAGCTGCTTTGTCAATTCCTGCTGCAATCGAACAGATCAACATTTTGTTGATCCCCCAAAAAGTGGAGCCTGTATAGGCAGGCATAGACATCATATTCAGACACCCAAAGTTCATTATATTTCTTCTGCCTATCTATATCTCTTCTGCAGAAAGTTGCATGATAGAATATCCAGCAGTATGTCTGATGATGTCACATTCTAAAGCATTTCCTGTACAGAAATAAACAGCTAAATTTGGAGTGTCCAATTTCATCAGGAACAACGCAGCACCGCTTTCCACTGCTATGGTAGAAATCAACAAATGTAAATCAGCAACCTTGTAACTATTTAATGAGAAAGATTTCACTGATTTCTGTGGGATATACCCCCTATGGATAAATACAGACTTGCAGTTTCAAAATGTTCTAATCAGAGAGACAGATTGGATGCAAACTTCACCCTCCTCCCCATACTGCAGTTATGAACTTTTCTCTTCCATCTGCTCTTACCTAGCATTTAAGTTCCAAACAAACCAATCATTTTTTTTCCTTAATGGTTTTTTTTGTTGTCCACTGAACATGTTCACTGCATGTGGGCTTATTAAAATTAATTCTGATGGGTTAAAAAGGGAGTGTACAGGATGTATATATGTTTTAAATGCTGTTTCCAGTCGGCCAACTGGAATGTACTATTTGTGCCCTTTTGTCCTCAAATGGGCACTAATCCATTCTGATTTCAGATATTTCTTTTGGGGGGGGCGGGCGGGGGAGACCTTTCTAATAACACTTGTGTCCACGTGGAAGCGATCCAAGAGAAAACCTAAGAATGACATCTTATACCGAATCCCTGGTGTGCCAATTGAGAGCTCGAACGAGAAGTGGCTGTTTCAGGTTACCGTGCACAATGTCATATCCCAATCTGCCTGCCAGCAGGCGCATTAAGACTTTAGACTTATTAATTAATAAGTATTAATTCATCAAGATATGACCCCCATCACAATGGCCCTTCTCTTTCAAACAAACAAGCAACGGAATGATAGGTAGTGTGAGGCTTTCACATTAACAGACTAAAACCTCCAGATCCAGCGTCAAAGGGCTATTCAGGCCGAGCTCCAAAGGGAGAGGCGGCGACGTGAGTCACACTGCCGCCCCACCCTTCGCTTTTCCGCCTCGGCGATCGGGAGCGCGCACCGGCCGCTCAGGGAAGGAGCGAGCGAACGAGGGGGCGGGCGCGCGGGGGCGCGCGTTGGCCGGGCCCCCGCGGCCTCTCAGCTTCTTTCGGCGATGGCGACGGCGACTGCGCCCTCGCCGCGGGACCCGGCCGGGGACTGGCAGGACTTCTCGGGCTTCCAGCCTTCGTCGGAACCGAGTGGTTGCCTGGAGCCCTCGGAGACGGCGACGGGGGCGGCTGCCGTGGAAGGAGGCCCGTGGGATGGTGGGGGCGATCTGGGGACCGAGCTCCCGCTCTGCTTCCAACCTGCTCGGCTGCTGGCTGAGCATTGCGTAGACCCGGAAGCCCTTCTCCCGCCGCAGCCCCTCAGCGAGCGGAGCGCCTTGCACGAAGATGAGTGAGTGAAGCGGCGGGTCGGATTCCTTGCTTGGAGGAAGAGGAGGGAGCCTCCCCCTCCTCCTCTTCGCCTTCCCGTCGCTTGGCGAGAGGTCCCTTTGCAAAGAGTGAGCTTCTCCCTTCGGTCGTGGAAAACTTCGCCAGGGATTGGGGCGTTCTCAGGGCTCGGGCGTTTTCCTTGAGAAAAAGTATGGAGCGCGGGGTGGGGGGAGTAGTAAGGAAAAGAGATATTTCAGCTTCGGTACATGGTTCATTACTAATGGAGAGCAATTCCCAACAGAATAATAGGGTGTTCCACAGCCCTCTGTGGTTACGAGGACTTAATGCCCGGTAAACCCCAAAGGAGGAAAGCTTCAAGATAGTTTCACCTTCACTCCGATTGGACTTTAAACTTTCCAGCACAACCAGACTGAACTCTATACGTTAGCAGCATTCCACCGACTAAGCACTGGAATTTGGTGGAAGGCAACCTATCCTAACATGGAATCCTTTTGTATCTTATACTTGAGGGTAGGCCCTTTCTCAGAGTCCCCAAAGGCCCGTTTTCTGTGCAGTTCCTCATGTTTTATTTTAAAAACTTGAACTGTTTTGCAGTGCAAAAAATGCAAAAGAAACTTTGCAGAGACATAATTGGAAGGGCACATCCAAAGTGCACATTTAATAAATTGTCTCAAATATTTGTTTTTCACTAGGTTTTTTATTTTATTTTAAACAGACACACCTGCTGACTCTGTAACTTTTTATTGATGTTTAGGAATTGGAAACATTTTAGACTACAACCTCTGCTCCAATATAATCATTGGCATGGGTGTATTTTGTAGTTTACATCAAAAACACTTGCATACCCAAGATGGTGGAAACAATTTATTATCCATTGAATGAATGAATGAATGAATTCTTTATTGGCCAAGTGTGATTAGACACACAAGGAATTTGTCTTTGGTGCATGTGCTCTCAGTGTACATAAAAAGAAAAGATACTAAATTGTGAAAAGTGAATACTATCCATATTATCCAAAGGATATGTTTATCTTTGCACATCAGAGCATAAAGTAATGAATGTGTAAACATTCAAGTCAATTTTGTATTACTCCCCATGCTAGGTGGACCAGCTAAAAAACTGCAAAAGCTCCTTCCAAGTTTCACCTGATCTCAGAATTTAGGCTGACTATGGTTTCTTTGTCCCATATCAGGAATTGAAAGACAAGAACAAGACATGGCTTGATAATGGAAATATTTGAAACCTCTTGTTTAATACAGCAAGCCAAAATAAGGGCAAACTATACTGTTTTTTCTTCATGCAACCCTGAAATAATTACAATAAATGGGAAGAATGTGAATGCAGATGAAGATCAACAGTAGCTAAAGTACTGGCAGCTATGATTTCTTGTGTATTATAAACTATTCTGCTTTTATAAGCACTTAAGAGAGAAAATGTTTTTCTATTACATTTATTGCTGAACAGATACTTATATAATGTAACAATTTTATTCTTTGGCAAGTTGATATAAGACATGGGTGTCAAACTCGCCATGTCATGTTGCCATCACGTGATGTCATGGAGCTGGGGTGGGCATGGCCTGCACATCCGACCCGAGGGCTGCTAGTTTGACACCCCTGATAAGGCAATCCATAAGGGTCTTTAGCCAAAGAATAGCATTGCAGGTTTTTTCTACTTCTTAATGCAACATTGTCTGATTCAAATCTAAGCAGAGAACTCTAAAAGCAAAGGCCAGATCCAATGACAGATATTTTTGTGGTGGGTGATTCCCCATTCATGGCTGAGACTATGAATATTGACATATTTTACTTTGGAATTAATATGGTACAGACACTTTTAAAAGCAGAAGCTTTACTCACTTTAGAATCTTAGTTTCTGCATATTGTAAGGACTGGATTTTTTTTTCTTCCAGGATTTGGAATGCTTTGACAGATAATTATGGTAATGTAATGCCAGTCGATTGGAAATCATCCCACACCAGAACACTGCACTTGCCAACACTGAATCTTTCTGAAAAGGCAGTAAGTAGTGCCAGAACTATTTAAAAATGTTCCTTTTGTCCATTTAAATTTGTGTCCTAGACATCAAATATTACATAAGCCATCAATTAATAACCATTATTAGCTTTCTGTTTCTGTTGGCATCATGTGTTTTTTTCTTCAAAATGTATCTAACATGTGCCCCAATGTCCAATAAGATATGTTAATTTTAAAAAATGCAAGAATTATCATTTTAATGCTAATTCCTACATTTGCATTCCTGCAAATTTCATTGATAAGTTATCAATTCTAATAATGTATAATACTTTTGTTTAAGCCAGAAATCAAGTAACCAGTAATAGTAACTGATATAAGAATAAGAGCAGCCCTCCTTCATTAAAATATATGCAATATTTTATATATATGAAAATTAGCTAGTATAAGGCAAAAGATAGAAGCATTTAAACTTTTTCAGATTGCCCTGCAAAGCTCTTAATGCAAAAACTCCCTTGAGTAAAAATCAAAAGCTTGGGACTAAACTGATAAGCCCATGCCATTTTCTCAGCAAAGGAGCAGAAGTGGTTCTCCATTATTTCCTGGGATAGTTTTTATATTATTATTTGTTGCTGCAGTTTACAATCCTGAGATTTCCTCGTGACTTCCAACCAAGGCGATCTATGCTTAAGCATTTTGGAATCAATTAAGTCCAGATAGGTTCTATCACTTACTTGGATTGATCTATGTGCCGAACCCTAGAACTGAATCAGGAAATCCATGGAAGAGTTGTAAGGTTTCTAAAAGAGCAAAACTGTTAAAAAATAATAGACATTTCCTTTACTGAAGATCTACCCCTACAACCTATCAATGCATAATGTGTTTATTGGCTGGCCTGTCACGGAGCCTGAAATTAATTAGGGGCACCCAGCTGGCTTCCATGCCTAAGGGAAAGATTCAAGCCTCAATTGCTTGGCTTCTAATCTAGCACTTTATTATGCCACACTGTTTGTCTTTAACAGTTTTGATTATGTATCTTATTTATTTTGAAGAATAAATTTGATGGTGGTTTGGGACCTCACTATATTTTTAAATATAGGTTATGGTTTGTTTGTTTTCTTACCTCTCCTCTGAAGCCAAAATAGAGTCCAAGGCCAATGGTTTGTTTTAGGATATCAAGTCATAGAATGGATTGTATTAAATTGATCCTTTCAGGAATAAATGTGATCTGTAAACTGGCAAGACAGTATCTATTTATTCAGTTCATTTGAATTAATCAACCTGAATTGCAGAATATTGTTTGTATGTTTGAACTGGATTTTGATATGTAGGTTGAGCACCACATAGATAGGGAAGATAATAATAGTTTTGGAATGTTAATATTTTGAATCCTTAAGCATTTTTAAAGATACCATACACTATTATATAATATGATATTTGGTTGTTTTCTCTCTCTTTTTAATAACCTGTTTTATTTTGTATTTTCTTAAAGGTTAATGATAATTTGAACCTTGACTTATCAGATGATGAAGAGTTGAGAGACCAGCTAGACATGCATTCTATCATTGTCTCCTGCATCAGTGAAGAACCTCTCTTCACAGCTGAACAGGTAAAGTTCAAAAATAAATTTGTGCGATTCAGCCTCAAATATTTCATCCTTCAGATATGTTTGAAATGCTTAGAAACAGCCTAGTAAAGTTATGGTCTAATACAGAATAACCCATGTTTTAAATTTAGAAGAGAGGTACTATTTCATTGTTAAATTAGAACCTATATGGGAGAACTGCAAATTGTCTTTGCCTTCTGCTAGTCTTCCCTATGGCCCATCAGTGTCCCTCCACCTACTTTTTCTTATAACTCAGTGGGATGAGCAAGAAAAAAACACCATTGTTTTCATTTTACTAGAGAAACAACTATTTTGATTTAAAAAAAAAAAGAGGCTGAGCGAGGGGAGGAGGAGTTTAAACCCTTTCGTCTTTCCTGTTACTCTTAGCTATGTATGCGTACAATAGAGGAAAATGGATGAAGTGTGTACATATATGTATGTTGCAGGCTTCCCCGCTCATATTATCCATGAAAAGCACTTCAAAAGCAAGTGCTAGCCCTCCTCAGCTGTGGAAAATATTCCCACATTTGATAAAAAGTTACAATATTCAAAGTAGTTTTCCAATGTTTTATGAATGGCAGTAGGAAAATAAAGATAGTCTACAAAAAAAACCCAGCATGGCAAAACATGATTGAATAATCAGATAGAATGACTAGTAAGGTAATTTAAGTCTAAAATCATTTTTACTTGTGTGACTTTAGTCAGGTCTATAGATGATGAACCATGTGTAGTCAACTTCAGATGTAAAAGAGATTTTTGTATGGATGTATCATCCATTCAGTGGATTTGTTCATTAAACAGAGATTTTACTTGCAAACAATGCCGTTTACCTCAATTATGTAATTCTACAAGTGATGAACAAAATTATACAAATGGTGCAAATTTAGATTTAATGAACATTCAAATTAAGCAGATGTCTTCTCCACCTCCCCAAATGTCTATTAAATAAATATTGTATTGTTTTTGCCAGAGTTCAAATGTTTACATAGCTATGAATTTTTAAATTTTAACACACATTAAGAGAAGGGAACCTGATTTTTTTGAAATGCCATTTAACTCGCAAAATGTCAACTACTCTATGCCAAGCTATGTGCATATTATAGAGGACTTCTTGTATAAACGTTTTATTTTGTTTTTATTTATGGGATTTATCTACACCTCAGTCTTATCAGATTCTAAGTAGCATACAGATACATGAAAATCATAATACTAACAACAACAATAACAACACTACACTGGCACCGTTGATTCCAGACTCAATCCCCCAAGACTTTCTAAAAGAGGTTGTAGAAAGCTATGAGAGTAGGAATCATCTTTTTCTCAGAGGTCCAGTTGTTCCATAGAAAGGAGAGTCCTGCCCAGAAAACAATGGGGGCTCATTATTTTTTATGGTGGGTGAGAACCTTTCCTAAGCCCTTAACCCTCCAACTCAGTTGATAGCAATAGCATTTAGACTTATATACCACCCCATAGTGCTTTACAGCATTCTCTGGGTGGTTTACAATGTAAAAGTATTATTTGCATATTGCCCCCAACAATCTGGGTCCTCATGTTACTGACCTCAGAAGGATGGAAGATTGAGTCAACCTTGAGCCCATTAGGATCAAACTCCAGGCTGTGGGCAGAGTTTTGCCTGCAATATTGCAATTTAACCTCTGTGCCACCAGATCTATTTGGAAAACGATCTACTTACGAGAACCACTCTCTTAAATACTTCTGGCTTGAAGCTATATAGGATTTGAAAGATAGCAAGCAGTATATTGAATTTCATGCAAAAACATACTGATAGATGATGAAGCTCCTACAAAATATATGTGTGTATGTATATATCTCTTCATTATACAGACGACTTCTACAATGCTATTGTTTTGTTTTTCTTTTTTCTTGAAGCAATCATTGAAAAGGAATATCAGAATGGTAGGGAAATATAACAATTCTGTTCACCAGCTATCCATTCACTGTTGCACTGGTGGAAGATATTTGTATTGTAGCTCATAAATGCACATCTGCGTTTTAGCAACAGTTTCAGTTTCCTTTCATGTTGTCTGTGCGGTATTATTTAACTTCTCTGATTAGACTACTTTATTAGTCATTCCTTCCATATCAGTTTTCCAGCCATTGAACATCCCTTGAAAAATATTTTATCCAAGAATCCAGCAACTCAGATCAGACCCTAAAATGATAGCCATGTTAGGGAATGCGAAGCTGTAATACTGTTACTGCAAGTGAACTACTGCATCCTGTACTGGTATTACAGACTCCGGAAAGTCTGCCAGATAAATTTAGAAACATGCTTCCTATCCAAATCCACGTACAATTGCTGGATTAAAATGCTATTCACTTTGCTTCTCAACATTATGCTCGTTTTTCATAATCCAACTAGTCCCTGCTTTGTTAATTTTTCAGACAATAATTAAAACATGGCTTTTCTGACAGGCCTTTGTTTTGCTTCCTTTCAGAGTAGCAGTGGATTGTTTTAGTTTTTACTGATGTTTTCTGAGACTTATTATAGTAGGTATTTGTGGATTTTATCATTTTTCTGACTTGATTTGTAAATCACTTAGAAATGTATAATTGTGTCTATATAAGTGGAAGGTTTGACTAACTGAATAATATGCTATAAATGTATGACTATATTATTCCAAAGGCAGGAGTAGGTTTTCCATAGTTAATAATTTATAAGCAATTATTTATATATAAATCATAATTAACTTGGAGTGGCACAGTGGTCTAGAGGTGGAGCTCTAACCTCACAAAAAAAACGAAGTTTGATCCTAGGTCACAGCAAATATTTCTCTCTCTATACGCAATGAGTAATTGTCTGCTGCGAACTTTATGTAGGCATTAGGAAGGGCATCTGACTAGTAAATGCTCAACTCCATTCAATCCCACCTGATACAAGGGATTAAAAGAAAAAAAAACATAATTAAATTACAGGTCTTTCTCTATTTTTTAAAATCATCCCTTGATACTGTTGTATTTATTATGAGACCTTTTATACTTATACCTGTAAAGTTCTTTAGTGAATAAAAGTGATTATTAAACTGTCTTTACAAAAATAAATAATCATTATAATTTTGTCTTTCGCCCTCTCTAACTTTCTCTGTGTGTGGAAGGTAATTGAAGAAATAGAGGAAATGATGCAGGAATCTCCCGATCCAGATGATGATGAAACACCAAGCCAGACAGACCGTCTGTCCATGTTGTCCCAAGAAGTTCAAACACTTAAAAGGTCTAGTACAAACCACAATTATGAAGAAAGTAAGTGATGTTTACTTGTATCTTCTGTTTGATGTTTGTCTTAAAAACTATCCTGTATTTAAAGAATATACTACTATTATACACATCTTTTATAGTATGCCAAAGCTTTTATTATGCAATAATTACTTGCACATAAAGTATATTTGGAAGAATCAAAACTGAGTCACATATTTGAAACTTCAGAAAAGAGGCCAATATACAGCATTCTTGAAAAGCTTTCTCAAAATTAGTTGTGACTTATCCTATCCTTCTATTTTCTAAATACTGTTGTACTAAGAACATTTTTATCTTTCCCTCAAATTTTTATTTTCTTTTGCTGAAAAAAAGTAAAGATGTACTATTTTCCTTTCTTTCTTAAAGAAGGCAAGGCAAGAAAGTATGCAGTTGCATTAGATTGTGTAAATGGATGTTGTCTTCCAAAGAAACAGCCCATAATCTGGAGGAATTGTACACTTTTTGTAGGGCTGAAAAGTTAATGGAGTCTCCCAGTATGTGGCTTTCTGTTCTTACACACAAATATGAGAAGAGAACTGTTCTTTAAAACTGATAGCACTTCTAGAAAATACAATTTCAATCTTCTCTTCTAGAATACTTTTGGATATTCTCCAAGATAAACTACCAGATCCACATTCCTTTTTTGATATTAGTCATGTTATTAAAAAAATGATTTGATATATTTATATTGACTAGGTACTGTAATCTTAAACTATTTGGAAGTGGGTATGGGTTTATGTATAGCTTTCAGCTGATAAATACAATAGTACTAGTTTTCAGTTGTATATGTCTATGGGATCCAATCTGGGTTGGTCATTAGAACCAGAGGTTTAGTCTTCCAAGCTTTCAGACTCGTGCTGGACCCCATCTTCAGGGAACTTCTCCCTCTACATCAGGGCTGTCAAACTCCCAGCCCACGGGCCGGATGCATCACGTGCTGGCCATGCCCACATCCAGTTTAGCAAAGGGGGGGCAAGTTCCAATGACAACATGAGTTTAACACCCCTGCTCTAGACTATGCTAGAGAAACGTTCCCTGAAGATGGGCTCCAGCATAAGTATGAAAGCTCGGAAGACTATACCTCTGGTCCTGGTGATTGATCCAGATTGGCTCCTGCAGCATTATCCTGGGACACATAAATTGGCCTTCATTTGTGCATATATGTCTATAATAAAGAAAAAGTTTGCAGTTGTGAATACGAATGATTTATATCAGTGTTACTCAAAGCTGGCAATTTTAAGACATGGATTTCAACTCTCAGAATTCTTGGCTGGCTGGAGAATTTTGGGAGATGAACTCCACACATGTTAAAAATGAGAAACATTTAATTTAAACCGTTGAGAAAAACCATCTAAACTAATCTGCCTTGAGCTTTAAAAAACCTGGAAGCTATGAGCTGCAACTTTGTACATGCTAAACTGGATTAAAAACAATTAGGGTGGAGGGAGAGAAAAATAATTGCACTGTTAAATAGTTTTAAATTGTTTAAATTGTTAAATTGTTTTAAGTGATTTTTCTTAGAGATGATACTTACATGGACTGGATGGGGATTTTTATATATATAAATAGAATAATGGTACAATTTTTAACCTAAGTACATATTGAACAGTTAGAATATGTTTATTAGGGAAAATATTGTTGGAATTAGAATTTCATGACAGTCAGCTGTTTTAGAGATCATAATGTTTTCTGCTATTTGAAAACAGGGGTGCAAAAACTGTCTGTGTCTGAGTTAAATGATCTCTTAGAAGAGATTGAAGCAGCCATCAAGGACTACTCTGAGGAATTAGTGCAACAATTAGCCCTAAGGGATGAATTGGAGTTTGAGAAGGAAGTAAAGAACAGCTTCATATCTGTCCTGATCGAAGTACAAAACAAGCAACGAGAACAAAAAGAAATGGCGAAGAAGAAGAAAAAGTTAAAAAGCGGCACTCCTCAGAACGGAAAGCAAGAAAAAAGCCACCTGCCTGGAACAGTAAGAGCTCTTGAAACATGGTTTACATTTTAAATGTATATAATATGATCTCTAATTTTGTCCAGTTATTCTTACTAATAGTTAAAATGAATAATAATAAGCAGCATTAATAACATCGCCTCTTTTGGTAAATGATAGTTAGATTCCACATACTTCGAAAGGCATAGAAATATTCATGATCTTCTATTTTTCTTACCATCACTAGTACTGGTCAAGCTTTACAAGGCTCTGAAGAATAACTACTACTTTCTCAGATGATCAGCGTTATATTTCTTACTCTGTCCAACCAAATTTGTACAAGTAGTCTTTTTACCTCTTTAGGTAATTGTTAGGGAATGAGGGAGAAATTTGGGAAGTGTTCGAAATGTTAACACCTACTTTAAGTTTGGTTAACATCTGCTATTGAAATTAGCATTTTTCAGCAGGGCTGTCACAGAAGTAGAATTTGTTCAATATATTTAAGTGATTGCTGATGCACAAGCGTACAATTTTTTCTATCTGCAGACTATTTGAAGTTTCCACATTATTCCTTCTCTCATTAACTTCATTTCATCATATATGTATGTAATCTCCCTGTTTTGTCTTCTTCATCCACCTTAGACAATAAAATCTGCTAATGGTATTATGCATATGCTAGAGTGCCTAGAGAGTTCTTCCTAGTCTCATTGACATTAGAGTACTTCCCAGAATCCACAATAACTTTTTCATCAACACTAGGCTTTCTTGATTTTAAGATATTTTGCAAACCAGAAAAAAAAAACTAGCTATTGATTTCATTAAAATCTGTGTTTATCATGTGAGTAAAGGCATTATCACTAGAGCAGCAGTCACCACCAGTGGGCCGCGGCCCTAGAGGGATGGTTCTGAAGGACTTCAAGCTACGTCAGCAAGCAACTGTCAGTTAAAATTCATTTTAGTGGTCTTTGGGATTTAAAATTATGAGTTTGGTGGTCCCTGAAGTCCAAAAGGTTGGCGACCCCTGCAGTAGAGCATCAGGAACTGTGTGGAAATTGTGGCAACCCAACTCTCTTAGCAAATTCCCTCTGAAAAGACAATCGCTACAAAGCAGAATTAGATAAAATATTAAATATAAATCATACTTCTTGTAAATAAGGAAGAGGAAAAATAACATC
Source organism: Bungarus multicinctus (assembly GCA_023653725.1). NCBI lineage: Eukaryota > Metazoa > Chordata > Lepidosauria > Squamata > Elapidae > Bungarus > Bungarus multicinctus. The sequence continues at coordinate 63,247,766 of CM042836.1, read as the reverse complement.
GGTATATTGTAAAAAGTATGTAATTTGAGAGACAACTAAGCCAGGCATGTATGTTGCAAACACTTTTGTTAAAGTGTTTTTCTGCTGTAATTTATGTTACATAGAAATAATGTGATGTGACCTATAATTTAACCTTTTATTTGCCAAAGTAATTAGGAGGTCCAATGATTATCAACTGAACCTAGATAATAAATGGATTAATTATCTTCTACTACACTAAGGTCAATTGAAAATACACTATTTATTCGTAGAGCTTTAAAGCTTTTGTACAATTTCATTTCTACATTGTCTTTTATGAATATCCTCTAGTAGAGTAGAAATGAAAATAATCAATAAAGCACAGTTTTAAACATACATAAAGACTATAAATCGACAGGCTAAGCCACATAGTAAAACAACTAGAGAATGTAAATGTAATTTAAAAATCAAATGTAAGAATAACTTAAAAATCAAGGAAAATACAAAAATGCTTTGCCTGGTGCCTACAAGGTAAATGATTGGATGCCAGGCATTGTTTTTTTCAAAGGAGAATGAATGCATCGTAATGGGGGGGACACCCTCTTACTCTAGGGGAATGTATCAACTGAATACCTTAACATTCAGGCACTATCTCTACAGAAGTATAAGAGTAATCTGTATAATAGTCTCCCCTATAAAAATTGCTCCAGAACCGAGATGTATATCTTTTTCAACATAGATTTTCCTTGACACCTTTGATATCCTTATCTTAGAGAGCTGTAAGCAGTTTCTTCAATATCTTTTGAAGGATTTGACACAATAATGCTATTATAAAAGGAACATAGTGCTAAATTCATAAATTATAACTTCAAAATTCTCGCATCGAATAAGAGTTTATTTTGACAAAGGCTTGGTTGTTTAATATCTATATAGGAAGAATATGAACATATAAAGTGAATGTACCTTTACAGATCAGTGAGATGTTTGCAGATAGTCAAAGAGGAACATTTCCCCATAATATGCAACTTCTGTATGGATGAAAATGAGCATAATCTTTTCCCTGTCATTGTCACATAGTTTGTTACACAATGTCTGTTTGTTGTAATCTGTCATTGATGTCTTTCACTTTAGGATCAGCAGGTAGCAAATGAATGCTGTAATAGTAGTTTGCAGTACTGATTACAATTTGCCTTTAATGATTCCACAGTTCATTACAAAAATAAGGCTATTGGCAGCAAATGATTTGTTCTCTGCTGTTCTTCTGTGGGCATCATATAACATACCTCTAATTTGTATGTAGATTAACTTGTGTACAGTAGATTATATTTCTCACATTTCTGCCATTAAAACCTGAGGTCCCCATGTTGAAGATAATTGCAAAGAATGAAAGGATTAACTGATTTGTTTTGTGCATAGAAACTGAATGTACCTCACAACATAAACATCCATTTGTTGTATCAGATATTTATTCATTTCAGTACTGCAGTGGGATTTCCAATTTCAGTTAGAATTTTCTTGTTTGTATAAGAGAAACTTGAGAAAGCAAATTCAGTCAGTTGCTTTCAGTTTTTCTGTCAAGACTTCTAGGTATAGAAGAAATGGGGGTTGGGATTGTTAGTTTTTCTAAACAAGCTAGCATGGAAAGATCTTACAGGCCACCTCAGATAGGAATATTGTCTAGTTGAAGAATGAAATTTTGACAGATTCTACAATCTACAGATCTAGATTTATTTCAAAAAAGAATATCAACTGAAAATTGAACTCTCTGCCCAGAAAATGTTGTGTAATTTGTTGGTATTGTTTTATATTTTCCACTTTCAGCCATGAGGAGCAAGGAAATGCAGTTTTGAAACCAGTAGGACACTGGATTATTTGATCTGTGATTGTAATGTATAATGGGATTGGGCAAGGAGCAAAAAGCTTACAAGGCAATGTGCTTTTAGCATGTTCTATGATTGAGATTTTATATATATTTAAATATATTATTTTAGATAATAAGCATCAGCCAAAGATCGTTAATGCTAAAACAACCTTATCTTAGTTCTTTATATATGATATTTGGCTGGCTCCATTCCTAAATCTCTAAGGAGCAAAATATTTAAAAGTCAGTGCTTTTCTCATTAAGCTACCGCTATATTTCATTTCTAACATTTACCTTGCTGGCATCCCCCCAAAAAACCTAACTAATACCTTTACATTTTTCTTTTTTCCCCCTTTTCTATCACGTTCTCACTCCTTATAGCGCTTCAGTATGGAAGGAATCTCAAATGTCATTCAGAATGGCTTTCGACAAACGTTTGGAAACGCGGGTGGAGAAAAACAGGTGCTGGGCTACCCTCTGACTTTGTTTTCCTTGTGCTGTCTTTTCTGTCTCTATACATTCCTGCCTTAAAAGTTGGCAATTTCAGACTTCAGGTGTTCTCAGAAAGGGAGGAAATACATTTCTATGCTTTTTCGCATCTTCCCTGCCTTAAAGCTAGGAGCTGTTTACAAAGGTTTTCTTTCCTTAGTAGTTAAAGAAGACAAGCCTTGATATGCACGGGAGAAAAAATAGAGTAGATGAAAAAATTCCCCCTAGGGTTTATTTTAAATTTTTCAAAATCAAATGCAGGCAACAGCATAATACATACTTGGAGTTAAATACCTGTCTAAGGAAGCAGTAATGAAAGATTATGTTAGTTTTAAAGTTTCAGTCTAGGAAGACAAAAATGAACAGTAAATAGCATGCCTCAAATCTTCCAAAATGGTAAAATCTATTTTGCTATTTTTAAGTTACAAGAAGTAAAAGTCCTCAAAATTTTGTATATTTTTTATACAGGACGCAAATCTCTGAAAAAAAGGTGTGTTCCAGAAGCTTACAGACTATATGTATCCAAGTAGTATGTTGCAGGATCCAAACTGAGTTGATTACTGGGACCAGATCCAGATCCTAGTGACCAACCTAAATTGGATCCAGCAACATTGTCCTAGGACACATATATTGGCCTTCATTCATGAAAGTAATATGTGCAATAAAGGGCAGAAAACTTTATTTTATGCCTCAACTCAACACAAAGCCAAAAAAAAAGCCATGTCTACAATTCCTTCAATGTATTTTTTTATGATCAGGACAGAACACAAATTTTATAATACATATTACTTTTTCCTGATTCTTCCCATCCCTATCTGTTTGTTTACTGTTTTATTTAATGAAGAATGTTGAAGAACCCAGTAAAATAAAAGTATTGCTCATATGTGGAACATGGATGTTGATACAAAATATGAAAAACATTAAGGCTTACTCCAGTACACTGATAGTCTCAATAGAAAACTGTCTGTTTTCAAAACTGGAACTTAAGTGTAGCACAAGGGAAGCCACTGGGTTTTTTGTTTTTTACTTCCCAGTAGCATTTTTTCCCCAAAATGAAATCTTTAGTATTATTGGTTTTCATAGCAAATCTCTTGTTTTTTTGTCTCCAGTGTAGAAAAGTGACATATTAGAGAGGTTTGTGGAAGAGACTGGAGGAACTAAAACAAAAAGAAAAATAAGATGGCACAAAACAACTGGAGACCTAAAACATAATTTTTTTAAAAAAATTGGCCAGCTATCGTTCAAAGTATAAACCAAAGTATCTTGTTTTTCTTTCTAAAAATGAGAATGAAGTGAATGAGAATGAAGCCATGAGAATGAAGTGGCTTGGGCATGGAAACTTAGAGGTTGAAAGAAAGGGAACATAACATTGCACCAAGTATAATTGAAAATGCTGCTATCTTTCACTCGTGCCAGTGAATTACCTATGTTGTAAGAGAGATTGAAGGGGGAAAAAATACTTGCCTGTGTTATTTAGAACTAGAGAATAGATTATCTGCCCCTAGCCTAGTCTGTCTGTCTTGCGGCTGCGTGCTTGTACTAAACCCTAGTCTCTTAGCATAAAAGCCTGCTCTTATTACAGAAGCCTGTGCTTGTTACTATTTTAATCTTGGGCTATTGGTGAAATACATAGGATCTCAATAAAGGAAAATATTTGTAGCTCAGGGTTGAAATGAGGGGTCCTTAGTGCTCTCTGAACTTGGTTGTTTCCTTGCAGAGGTTACATTATCCAAACTAGGTAACATCATCAGTGCAAGTCTCTGATAGTTTAAGATCAGATCCGGACTTATCAGTGCTTAGATTAGCACTGGGTAATGAAACTAGCAAGAAATAGCTTGGGTAATGAAACTAGCAAGAAATCAAGTTTAGAAAACACCAAATCTCATACATAGGATCTATCTTGTCTTCCTTCTAGATCAGAGGTCTCCAAACTTGGCAACTTTAAGACTTGTAGACTTCAACTTCCAGAATTCTGGGAATTGAAGTCCACAAGTCTTAAAGTTGCCAAGTTTGAGGAGCCCTGTTCTAGATAGTAATGTGATGGGCAACTTTGAATCTCTGTTAAAAATCTTAAGACTTAGAAAGCATGTGATATACTAAATCCAGATGGTTCCTATGGAACTTGAAGGATAAGTCTGAAGATTCATGTTCTGCCTTGTATGTTACCAGCCTGTCCACTATAGCCTATTATAAATGGTACTGTGACACCTCATTTAAGTAGACCATTGAGAAATTATTCCTCACTTCAGGTTAAGCCTTATGCATGTATCTATGTCTGAATTGGAGAATATTTGTGCCCAATTTGAAAGTGGTGCATAAATGAGATCTTTTTAAGCCTTCAACAGTACATAAAGTATGTGATCTGAAGATATATGTATTATACCAATTACAGTCTTGAATCTATTACTGGTGCTAGCTTAATAGTTTCCTATCTATTAAAGAGGTGTTTCCTGCTTCAGGAAGGGGCTTCAAATACAAATGGGTCTGATAAACATGCATAACAGTGTGTTATTAGTTTGATTTGTTTGTATTTCTGTGGGATGAATTAACTTTTATCTGTATAGTCATTTCATGTTAGTATAAAATTGCTTTTCCTGATACTGTTTTTGGATTATGCTATGAGTCTAATACAGTAGTGTGAGATATCATTACTACATTCATAAGAAATAAACCACACACAAGAAACCCAGACCCTGGAAATACCCTTTATTTTGAAATAAAAAATACTACCCTATTTTTTTGAATTGGTATTATTCAAGTATGGAATATGTAAGGTCTGTGTTTTTCCTATAAATAATTTAAGAAATAGTAAACTCTATACAGTATTGTCCTTCAATCTTAGAACAAAAATATCTTCTTTGTATTGAAATCTGTTGCTGAATCAAGGCTATAGAATGGCTTTAAGATTTTATCAAAAGGAGCAAATGCAAAATTTTAATTATAAATGTTGAAGAATTAAGCTTTGGAAAGATCACATTACTTGAGGTTTTTAAATATGAATGTTCATTTAAAGTTGGCAATATAATTTGCTCTAAATTGAGTTTATATCCATAATACTGTAGACATGTAAGAAAAAAATCAAAAGAACTGGGGAAAAATATTGCTCAAAATAAAAATTTAAAACTAAATGGCACTTATTTCTATACCAGCAAAAGCAGATACAGTATAATTTCAAGGAATCACATACATGTGTATAAATCAGTGCAAGAAATAACAGCTAAACTCAGCTATATGAGATTCCACTGTTGCTCCTAAGTGCACCCACTTCTGAGCATAAATTGACTATATTGCATGGTGCACTGTCTGGGTTCATTATGAGGGAATTGTGAAGTTGGAATATAAAGCTTCCTATCACTGCCAGGGTGTGAGCAAAATGGTCTGGTTCTGGCCTCAAAACTTTAAGACCTGAATTAACAGACATGATTTCACTGTCCTAGTAGGTATATTGTTTATTCTTTGCTAATAATTATAGTGCATTGGTCTTGTCTAGAGTTCATTAAACATTTTATGTTGTACATAAAAGAAGTTTTCAATTATATTATGGCTGTACAAAATATCTAATGTAAAAATTTACTTCTGTATGGAATCACAAAAGTGCTCTCTACAGTGCAGCAAAATTCTGAAAAGAATGTGTAATTTAGAAGCTCAGAAAAATGTATGTAATATATAAGAACATTTTAAAAATTATCAGTTTTGTCATGGGGACACCTATTTTGTTGTTACTTGCTGGGACATCTTTTTGTTGATTTCACTGTGTTTCATTTTTTCTTAGATGACATACAAAAAGTTGAATTACACATAATTATGTATTGCAAGGCAACATCAGATGTTTAGCAATTAAAGTTAATTAGGAAAATATTTTATAGTAATCATAACTTTTGTTTGACAGTATCTGACAACTGTTATTCCTTATGAAAAGAAAAATGGACCTCCATCAGTTGAAGACCTTCAAACATTGACAAAAAGTAAGCACATAAATATGATTTGTTAGAGAAATAAATTTCCATGGGTGTTTTGATGCTGGGAAAAAACAGCTGATTTTCCAGAGTTTCTTCAGTTGAAGATTACTCTTGAGGGTCATCTCAGTGGTTCTGTTCTAAATTAGCCAGGGAAATCCACTTTGCTTTGAAATGTTGTGAATTGGTCAGTAGTCTATGTTTGCTTACTCTTCTCAGATATCCTACAATTACCCATCATTCCTATGTCTTGATTTTTTTTGGAAGACTATATTCATTTATCTTTTCCAGTAAAATCAGCATTGTTTGCTTTGCACAATTAACTGCTTAACAAGAGGGCTGAGACACTAACTAGAAGAGAGTAAGCTTGAAAATGCCTCTTTGTTATGAATTAAGTTTTTAAAATGATACGCTCGAGGAACTAACACCATTGTTATCCATTGACTAGCTGAAATTTGATCTGTTGGTTGCCCAGGGACAGACTACCTGACTCTTTTTCTATTAATACTGTTGGAGGATAGTGCTCAAACCATTTATTTTAGAGCACCAGAACTGTTCAAACCTGGATATTATTTCAATTCCAAAGAGTTAAATAGATTTTGTATGACATTTATGCATGCTCATAATTACAGATTTGGAATGCGCTCTATTCAGAAAGATTATACATTATTTTAGTCTCTTATGTAGTAAGCTTTTAGATACAAAGTTATTTCTCCATTCTTCCTCCATAAGACAGAAGCTGTCGCTGTTGGTTTTTCCCTGTCAATAGCTCATCTTTCTTTTGGGTAAATGCATAGGTACTTCTTGACTTACAACTATAATTGAGCCCAAAATTTATATTGTTAAGTGAGTTTTGTTCCATTTTATGATTTTCTTTGCCACATTTGTTAAGTGAATCACTGCAGTTGTTAAATTAGTAACACCATTGTTGAGTGAATTTGGCTTTCCCATTGACTTTGCTTGACAGAAGGTCACAAAAAATGATCACCTAACTCCGGGACATTGCAACCGTCATAAATATGAACCAGTTGCCAAGCATCTGAATTTTGACCATGGGGATGCTGCAATGGTCATAATTGTGAAAAATGGTCTTAAGTCACTTTTTTCAGGATTGTCGTAACTTTGAACAGCCATTGAATGTACTGTTGTAAGTCAAGGACTATCTGTAGCAATGATCTAAAAATAAACATTTAAGACAAGTTCCCTAAATTTTCCAGGTTCCCCTTACTGCAAGGTGGGGAGAAATGACAAAATGAGAGATTAGAAAAGCCAGGAGAAAATTGCTGTGCTGCCAGATATTTCCATATCGCTTCAGCAAGAGGAATGGAAAAAGGAAAATAAAACAAAAAGCAATAGGATCTTCTAAATTTTCATACTGTCTTCCTTCACAATTTGTGTAGTTGTTCAGCACTCTGGAACATTGACACTTACTCCAGTTCTAGACAAGTGAGGAAAAAATAACTTTTTTTTCCACTTTTTCCAGAAGGATTTGTCGGGGAAAAGATTGATACATTGTTTTAATTCCCAGATCGTCACATCCTACCAAAAATGGAAAGTTCTTGGTACTATAGGAATAGTCTGAGTTCATGGGACTCATAGGAATAGGGTTCATAGGAATAATCCATCTTTTAAACAAATCTGAATACATTACAGAGCTATCGAAGTCTACTCCGTATTTTTATATCTTTCTCCCTTTAACAGACGATGAGAAAAGGATCTACAGAATAACTTCCATTTTAGTTTTTTTTTTTCCAGGATCCAGTCTGGGTCTTTCACCAGAGGTTTTGTCTTCCGACCTTTCTAGATAGAGAGGAGTTTCCTGAAGATGGGTTCCAGCATGACTCCAAAAGCTCGGAAGACAAAACCTCTGATTTCAGACTCAGATTGGATCCTGTAACAATGCAGCATTAATATCCTGGGACATGTACATTCACCTTCATTTGTTAGTTTTTTCTACTTGCATATTTTATTGAAAGGCACTGAATTCTACTTCTTCCATTGACTGCACCCTCATATTTTATAGTTCTTCGTGCCATGAAAGAAGACAGTGAGAAAGTGCCAAGCTTATTAACAGACTACATTTTGAAAGGTGAGTTTACTGATGTTGCATGACAGTGGCTTTCTCTAAATATAACTTCTGTGATGTTGTAGTCACGAACAAAATCAATGGTGTTATTTTGGAAGCTACTTTAGAATGAATCGGTTTCTTCAGAATGGTTACGCTGGTCTTTCTGATATTAAGGAGATCTTCTATGATCTCTAGAATGTCTCTCTCTTTTCGGGCCAATTTCCATGTTCTGAAGTTCTCTTTGGAAGTGTAGATGGTAGGAAAGATAGATTATAAAAAATCAGCCCCTCTCCTCTTTAATTAAATAGTAATAGCACTTAGACTTATATGCTTCACAGTGCTTTACAGCCCTCTCTTAGCAGTTTACAGAGTCAGCATATTGCTCTCAACAATCTGGGTTCCCATTTTACCAACCTCAAAAGAATGGAAGGCTGAGTCAACCTTGAGCTGGTGAGAATTGAACTGCTGACACTTGGCAGAATAATCCTGAAATATTGCATTCTAACTACTGCACCATCATGAAAATGTTTGACATACAAATGATTGTGTCACATGTTGTAATGTGTAACATTGGTCACTAATTAAATGTGAGTAGCAAACTTTCAGGATTACAGCAAACCTTGGTAGCCAATTTCTAGATGGACAAACTCTTGAGAGTATGTGTTATTAGAGAAAATGTAAATGCTTTCTGCTTATATTTTTGTTTTTAGATACTTAAACTGTACTATTACAAATCATCATAATTATTATCAACTATGAAGGTTTATTTAAAGTTTAAATTAATGATGAAATATTGTTCCCCATAACAGGGACACCTTTGTAATTTTGGGTTATGATATTTTAGACTTGATTTCTTCATTTGTTTTATATTGTGCTAGCATTGGTTTGAAAGCTGCATTGCTCTGAGGTTTGTGCCTTATAGATGTGATAAAGGAGTATATACAGGACTTGTCTTGATCCTCTCTATATTTTAAGTTGAGAGCTTCAATATTTTGGGCAAAAGAATACAGTTGTCCCTAAATCTTTTGAGATGTTCTATCTCAAAGATCTTGCCACAGATTCTGAAAATTGAGAACTAATGCTGGTCAGCTTTTCTTAAATTTAAAATTTTTAACCCAGTGACCAAGACATTGACCTATATAGCTCATTTCTGTAAAAAAATTAATTGGCAGTAGTGTATGTATACATATTATGTATATATCTTTATGACTATCAGTTTTGTTTATGTGGTAAGGGTTGGGAATCATATTTAGAACAGATAATGATTGCAACTTTGATTCTGGAAGGTTTCCTGTAATATTCTACAAAACATGTCAATTTAATGACACTCATATGCAACTTTATTTTGTAGTTCTGTGTCCTACGTGAAGAGACCTATGAAAAACAGCCTGGCGAGTTCCTGTGAAAAATGTTTTTCCATGGATTCTTTCAGACTTGACAGTTTGTTTGCACTGTGTTGAATTCTAATGTATTTGTTACTTTCATTGCCTGCTTCAGTTTTTGAATTCTGGAATAAGTCATCCAGATCATGTAAAATTCATCCTTTCCCCCAACCACGTATAAATTGTTTGAACAAATGATGAATTCTGTACAGTTTTGCCTACATGCATTGCTTTGGCTTTTTAAAGACTATTTTTACATTATATGGCATGTAATTATTTTACCCAGCACCAATTTGTGGTTGTGGAGGAAAAATAACATCAGTATAAATAAAAGATGCCTATTAAACAAAATGCACCTCTAATAAAAGCTGCAGCAGGTCCAAGTATTAAATATATAAAATGGATCAAAAGCTGAGCCTGCATTGCAAAATTCCATTGAAATTCTTCCTTGAAGGCTCTGGGATGAAAATGTTGATAGAAACAGGAACTGGTTTTAAAGTAAGAATAAAGACAGTATTGTAGTATTGTTTACCGATTCATATGACTTTCATTAACCCTCTTTGAAGTAAAAAGTGGTAGATTATCATTTTCCATCATTGGATGGCCTTTTTTTTCCTTTCAAAGCCTATAATGTTGGCAAAGAGGGAAAGGATTCCAATAAAGAACACCCTCAATTTGTGTAGGATGAATTGTGCCCCAAATCATTGTCTCATTATTTTCATTTTCTATAGTTTAATTTAAAACTAATGTAGTTTAATAATAGTATTGCTGCTATTGTACTTTTAACCCATATTAAATGTTTGGTCATCGTAACTTTTGTATGCTTCGATATGTTAATGAACAATTTTAAAACATTTCTATTCAGCTGTCTTTTATTTATTGTCAAGTAGTGGTAGCACAGACAAGAAACACAACCAAGAGTAATAGCTCTGTCTTTATGGTAAGGTTATTATAATAGAATCCTGCAAGACTAAAAGTATTTATGTCCTACTTTCCTTTTACTCTCATGGAAAAATGTTCTCATGAAACATTTCCTTTCTGTGGGCTAAGATATGTGTCAGTTGTGTATTCAGTGGCTCTCTCGTAGTTATCATAATTTGCTTACCCAAACATAACAGTAAAATGTGTACAACTGCAGAACCAGCTATCAATGAGGTTTGTGGATTAAAGGATTTTATCAATCCTCAATCAGATATTAAAATGATGTAGAACTTAATCTCTTCTTGACAAAATGTACAAGGGCATTCCTTGGAACATTCCTTAATTTTCAAAATGTGTCTAGATTCTTGAGATTGTATCAATAAGCATCTTTCTCCTCCATAAATCCCACCAGAGACTTAATTATTTTTTTCTATAGTATCCTCTGAATGTTCTGGTAGAATTGGTCTAAGTCTTAAACAAAATTATTTTTTGTTTCTCATTATTACCTTAATTGTCAGAGTACAATATGTGTACAGTGAGGTTGGCTGAGCCTCCCTTTGTGCACACACACCCCAACACAACTCACAGTGAGGACAGAAGTCCCTAACCCAATCCCAATCTTATTACACTATGTGACTTTGTTGCACAACACGCCGGCCTTGCAAGTCTGTCATACTATGGTGACATGAAGTTATTTTCTGTTCAGAAGTCTGATAGCTCACGGGTAGAAACTGTTTTTCAGCCTATTGGTGCGGCTGGCTATACTTCTGTATCTCCTACCCGATGGTAGGAGAGTGAAGAAGTGTTAACCGGGATGTGAGTTGTCCCTGAGAATTTTCCTCACTCTTCTAAGGCAGTGAGCCCTAGCGATGTCATCTAGTGGTATCAGGGAACAGCCCACGATGTTTTGTGCTGTGCTCACCATCCTTTGTAATGTCTTTCCATCCACGGCTGTCAAGGTAGCATACCACACCATAATGCAACATGTGAGAACGCTTTCTATTGTGGACCGGTAAAAGGTCATCAGTCATTGTTCCACTTTATTCTTTTGCAAGATCCTAAGGAAATGGAGTCTGTCTTGGACCTTTCTGGCCACCTGGGTTGTGTTGATTTTCCAGGTGAGATCTTCACTGAGTGTAGACTCCCAGGAATTTAAAGGAGGAAACTATCCACACAGCCCCCCTCAATGTAAAGTGGGGCAGATTCCTCTCTCTTCTTCTGGAAGTCTAACACCATCTCCTTTTGTCTTGCTGATGTTTAGGTGCAGGTTGTTTTCTAGGCACCATGAGGATAATTTTCAGACCTCCCTGCTGTACATTGTTTTGTCTCCATCTGTAATGAGACCCAATGCAGTAGTATCATCTGCAAACTTAATGATCACAGTGGATGGGTCAGATGATACACAGTCATGTGTGTACAGTGAGGACAGATAGGGACTAAGCACACAGCCCTGTGGGGAGCCAGTGCTAAGCTTCAGGGAGGTGGATGTGACAAACCCAGCCCCCACTGTTGGTGGTCGGTCAGAAAGTCTTTGATCCAGTCGCAGATGGAAGAGGGAAAATCCAAGTCAATCCGCTTTTTTATAAGGATGCTCAGCAGATAGTATTGAAGGACGACCTGTAGTCAATGAAAAGCATCCTGACATAGTTTCTGGATTTCTCCAGATGGCTCACTACAGAATGTAAGGCAGTAGCTGTGGTGTCATCTGTCGACCTGTTCCCCCTGTAGGCAAACTGATGGTTGTCAAAGTCTGGTGGGAGGCATGTCCTAAAATGTTGGAGAACCGGTCTTTTGAAGCATTTCATCACTACTGACGTTAACGTTAACACGATAGGTCTGTAGTCATTTAGACAGTTAATTGCTGTTTTCTTGGGGACTGGGGCAATAGTGCCTGTTTTCAAGCATGATGGAACACAGGTCGTTTGCAGGGAGATGTTAAAGATCTTTGTCAGGACCCCTGCTAATTGATCGGCACAAGTCTTCACCACTATCCCCAACACTAAATCTTAAAATTCTTTTTTCTTTCTAAATTCCAATAATGCCAAATAGTTCAAGTCGTTCTCCCATCTCTTTATATCTAATTTCTGTCTTACATTCAAAAACTTACATTTTATCACTAGTTTGCTTTAATTTGCAGCCAGATTCTCTTAACTTCTAAAAATTTTTCAATTCTCTTCTTTCAGATCATTTTCCTGCAGATCCTTCTTCCATTTCCTTTTTAACTGTTGCAAATAACCTGTTATGTATATAAATGTTCTGCCTTTCTTATAAGGTCTGGTCTGTTAGTGTAATTAAGCTTACTGTTTTTCAAAGATACCTTTATCCGCCCCCCAAAAAAAATTCTTTTATTTTTTTTAAATCACTATCTTTTTGCCATTTGAAACTTTCTAGTATGATAAACATGTCAACATTCTAAATTAAAGTCCTTTAAAATAGTTTATGTTCCCCTCTTCTTAATTTCAAAAAGAAGATATCATAATTTTTTAATCTTCCCTGCTGTTCAGAATATATCTCTTGGGTTGCAGGCAATTAGATCAGGGGTCTCCAACCTTGGCTACTTTAAGACTTGTGGACTTCAACTCCCAGAATTTGCTGGCTGAGGAATTCTGGGAGTTGAAGTCCACGAGTCTTAAAATAGCCAAGATTGGAGACTCCTGAATTAGATCATTCAATGATTAAGAAAAATGAAACTTTTGCCAATAAACTTCCTTTTAAAAAAAGATCCCTCCACTTTTCTTGCTTTCCAGAACTGTCTGAAGACCTGATTCTGCCATCTCGGAGGAACACACAGCCATGGGGCTGATTAGCAACCTGAAGCCCCTCCTCACCTTTTTAATTATTTTATTCTCATTTTAGCTGCTTTCTATTATAATAGTTATATATAGATTTTATATTTTATATTTTTATATCACCCAGAGATCACAGCACTCACAAAAAAAATAAATTTCTCCCTTTTTAAAAAAAATTGAGGAAAAAGCTCTTCCAGAGCACAACTGGATAACCCCCTGATTTCTCCTTCCTCCAGATAAATTTTCTGTAAACCAGAAATGAGTCCTAGCTGGCAATTCCATCGCTGTGTGTGTCTGCAGACACATCTAACTGGCCAAAACACCTCACTTAGAAGCCCCAGTTTTGAAGGATTTTCAGAAGACACTGAACAGCCACTTCTTATTTAATTAGTCTTTATGAGCTTAATAAAAAATTGGACTGGGTAAGCCTTGTGGTCCCTTCCAACTCCACAATTCCATGATGAGTTTCTGATGGAAAACCCTGTATAAGTTACCTCAAAGTACCATTCAACTGTATTCAGTACCATTCAACTGTATTCAGTTCTAATTCCATTTTGTGTCTGTTCTATTTTCATTGTAACCACTGTGTTCAGGAATACCTAGGGTTAGCTGCCTAATGTGGAAGAATTTTCTGTCCCACCAGACACTACTAAAAGAGTTGGCAAAATCTCAAAAGATAGATCTGATTGATTTTGTACATAGGCACTGGAATTGTTACTTACTTCATGCCAAAGTGAAAACAAAGCAGAAATCGCTACTAAAGGACTTGCGACAAAACAGCAGTAGCTAAGATTCATTTGAATGAAGTTGTCTTGAGACACATTCTAAGATCTATGGCTATCTGTAAATCTTTCAGTAATCAACTGTAAAAGAAGGAAATTGCAAGGCCTTTTCAAAGACAATAAAAATGATGAAAACTCAAAGTAAGCAATTCTGGAATTAATAGTGTCATTCAATATCTATTCTAGATGGAGGCTTTATGTACAAAAGGTTAGAAGATGATTGTGCAGGATATTGATGAAGGAGGTAATGTAAAGAAAAAATTGAATTTTAATTCACCTTATAAAAAAGATGTGAAGTAGCAGAAATAAACCAATATGTTTCTCATCAAGGAATGGGACATAAAGTAACTATTTTTAAGAATTGGATATCTTTAGTAGCCAGTGAAAACACTGAAGGAAAACAAGGAAAATGCCAATAATGGGCGAAACCTTGATCAAAAATTGTGAAGATTTGCAACTGTCCTCAGTAATTGATCCAAAAACTTCATGTTTCATAAATGACCTCTGCACTTAATAAGAAAATCCTGTAATATAGTATAATGTACTATATATACTGGAAATACTTTAATAAATTCTTAATTGTGGTGTTCCTGTGAAAACAATTTTGCTCCAGTTTGAAAATTCCCTTAGGCATGTAGACCGAAAGTAAAATAAGAACAGAATGGGCCGGATGCATGTGCAAAACGAAAAAGAAATTTTCCTCTCTAATTTCTTCCTTTGATTTCAAAATAGCCTTGAGGATATGCAATATTCTCTGGATGCATTTCAGTCCGGTACTATTATCTTATATGCTTTTTCTTACAAATAAGATTCTGATTGCAAAGTGACATTTTTTAGGAAGGGCAATTATATGGTAATAAACAACAATGCTCGCTTCACACAAAATGAAGTTGCATCCGAAATTGTTTTCTTTCTTAGTGTAGTCCCAGATGAATTCCAAGGATATTAAAGATAACTATTAATTTCAGACAACAAAAAATAAATAGATCTATTGTAACCTCAATATTAGTAACAAAATAATCTTCCTATTAAGCATTACTATTATTATTGTCCATAAACTGTTCAGAAAAGTTCTACTATCTTAATTTGAAAAGCATAGGTAAAACAGAAATAAGGTAGTAAGTGCAGGCTAAACATTCCCTTAAGAATATAACAGTAAGCCATGTTCTGAGCTGCTCTGCCCAGCTGTTTTTCCCATAGGATGCATTGTAAATTTACTACCTAGCCAAATCCAGTCTTTTCCTCTAAATGCTTCTCTCTCAGCCCCAAATTGAGTCCAGTTCTGCTGTTGATACATAACAATCCCAAGCTGGGAGGGGGGAAATAAAATCTATTCCATCAGCTGTTTTATAAGAACAATTGCTGTAGCATATGAACAAATTACATCCTTTGTCAACAAAGCTGTTATGGCCATTTAATTTTCCTTCTCCGTATTGTTGGAATTGTTTCTTTGCTTCTGTAACTGTTTTTTCACAAAATATAACAATTTCCCCAGTGACTTAAGAAAGAAAATCTACTACTTGCTTCAATTGCTTTCAGAAATCTAGAAAACAAATTACCCTTGAATTTGTCCAACTTTTGAAAAAATGAAATGTTTACTCAGGCATACCCTAAAGATAACCCCTTTGAGCTTTTATCACTCAGCTTTGGCTGATTGTTCTGGGTTATGGATTCGTGAGTCATGATGCGTTAGAGAATTTTTTTATGCTATTAAACTTCTGTCTTTGACTCTGCTTCTTTAGAAGCAGCACAGCTGTGGTAACATGGCTTCCTGAAAAAGGAAATATATTGAAGAGTGGATAATAGCATTGGGCTATATAAGAGTGCCTTCAGTCCACTGACAATAATTTTCTTAGCAATACCAATTTTTTTATCTACTGTAGTCCATTTCAGAAAATGCAAAAGCTAGATTTTCAATCACAAATAATACCTAAAATGCATAGTTTGGGCTAACCAACACAATCTTTCTAGTCAACCATGACACAGGAAACTTTTCTAGCTCTTTGATTTTCCAAACAAAATTCTGAAACTGTACATGTGTATTTATGATAAACCACAAAGCCATAGCTTTCTTTATGTTCTTCTGGAGGCCATTTTTGACAAGTTTCCAAACATTACAATATTATAGATAACTATGCATCCCCACCCAAGCAAAACAAAACTCAGGCACCAAGTACTTTTAACAAAACTGAAGTGTTGAGTAACATAACTGAAACAAAAACAGCCCCATGATGCTTTTGGAAAATACATGAACCAAGCTGAACTGAGTTGATGGTAGACTGTGGTGAGTCCCATTCACAAGATTTGAAGTGGCTGAAAAACCTTCATGTTATTTGCAGTAGGGAGGTATGTACGTTCATGCTTTGGGATGCTACAAAAAGCACTTCCAGACCGAGTTACCTATTACACATCAGGCAGAGATAGCACCTCTTGTCTGCTCAATAACAATTTTTGACATGTTTGCCCACCTGTGCTTCATCAGATATACTTTATGATGTAGCCAAAATGAACCCCCACACACCCCATGCCCCAACTTCCATTGTCATTTAAGGAAACCAAATTCTTGTTTTTAAATCACTCTCATTTGCTTAATACTACTTTGACCTATTTAGGGACCTCTATGTCAAATATATAATTTTTTCCATAATATGTTCACACACTTCCTAGACCAGTGATGGCTAACCTTTTAGTTGTCGTGTGCCGAAAGTGCATGTATGCGCCCATAATGCAATGTGTGTGCGATCCCCGTGCCCCTGTGAATGCGCGCATAACTCCTCCATGCTCCCCCATCCCTGTGCATGGTTGTTAAGTGAGTCATCAGTCATTAAGGAATCACATGGTTTAAATCTGAATCCAGCTTATCCAATGGGTTTGGGGATTTTTTTAACTGTAAAATGGCAAAAAAAGTCACAAAAAATGATCATGTGCCTGTGAGACATTGCAACCAGCCATAAATGCCATTAGCGTTTTTTATTTATTACAACTGGAATTTTTACTTTCCAGATGACAAGCAAAGGTATTCCCTGTGACACACTATTGAAGTGAAGCTGAAGAAGCAGGCTAGGAAAAACACTGGTGATTTTGAAGCTTGACATTGGAGATGAATCTTGAGAATGCTGCGAACAGCCAAAATAACAAATGGATCTTCCAACAAATGAACCCAGAGTTCTAATTTAAGGCTCAAATGATCCTTCTTCGGACACATTGCACAAGATTCTGATGCTAGAAATATGGGGGGAAAGGGAAGAGGACAGCCGCAACAAGGTGGATAGACTTATTTACAGTGGCAATGGTCCCACTATTGAAAGACCAGGTTAGGAGGACAAAGTTAGGGAGAGAGTCATGGAGAAAAATCTATTGGTTCAGGGATGCTACCGGTTCTGCCCGGTTCTAAAGAACCGGTAGCTCTAAAGAGCAGCAGACACAGAACCGGTTCTGTGTTTGCTGCTGTTTGACCTGCCCGTCTGCCCGGGCTCTTACCTGTCCTTTATTTTCTGCCTTTTCAATCTCAGATGCTTTGCGCGGCACAGCTGTGGTTGAAAAAGCAGGAAAAAAGAGGCTTTTCAAACGCTGTGCACCCGCACACAGCACTTTTCAGCTGACTTGGTGGCACAGCTGATTTTTTTTACACATGCATGCAGCACATGTCTGGCGTGCGTGCGCGCAAAGCGTGCACAAAACGTAGTCACTGAACCAGTAGTAACACTGATTGAATCCCACTCCTGTATTGGTTACTAAGAACTAACACCAACTTGAAGGTATATAATCAATCTTTCATCCCCAAATAGTGATAGCAGAAAACTGTCCCATCTACTGTTGCTTACCAGAGTCATTAATTTCTAATGGAGTAATTCCTTCACAGTTTTGGTTTTCAATTTTTTATTTATTTTTATTTTTTGGCATTTTGATTTTATCAGTAAATTCACCCATATTCATTTTAGCCCTTTGCTAACAGCTGGCAAGTTTGCATCAATTGACTGCTATTTATATACGAGTCAAAGCATTTGTATAATGCATAGAGTCAGACCTAAACCTTTTTCTTTTGTGGTCTTAAACATATTTTGCTTTGCTCATCCATTTTTGAGGCAAAATGTCTGTGGAACAAACATCTATTAATAGCAGCAACCTGTTAGTACTTTCCTTTTTTAAAATCCCTCTGTTCAACTTACTGAATATTTGTCTTGGCATATTGATTCGTTTAAATGGAAATTTTCAAATATTAATTTCATCTTTATGGTGTACATTTATTCTCCAGAGGAAAACCAGTGGTATTCAGTGCGATACAATGTGGAAAAGAAGTGGTTCTGCACTTGTGTATGTGTGTGTGTGTGTACATGCAATAAACTCCCACAACAGCCACCAGAGACATAAACATGAACAAGCAATAAAACTGATCTTTCATGAATCCTCTGAGGTAATTCAGTGAGAAAATTAGATAGTTGTCTAGTATTCACTTCCATGGAAATAGGTAGTATCAAAGAAAGGCAAAAGGCAATTAAGAAAAAAAAAAGAGTAAAATTGACAATTATTAGGAAGATACTCCCTTGGAGAACTTACTGAAGATAGAATTCAAGGAATACCAAGAGTGGGAATCTTGTATAGGCATTGTGAAACTCAATTGACCACTATATCTAATTATTATTGTCCAGGGGTATTGGGAATTAATATGATTAGGAACAGAAAGTGAAAACAGAAAACATAGAACAAGGCTCATTATTTTAAACCACTGAGTTCTGTTCAGCAAAAGAAACCAAAAGATGCATCTTCAGCAGATTGTTGTCCACCAGCCTCTGAACACTGCTAGAAAAGCAACCAACACAAACCATTTATTTCCATGGTAAACTGCTCTTATGACTAAGATATTTTCCCAGATTCAATTGGAAAATATATATTTTAAGCCAGTCATTTCATTTTCTGCAATTGCAGATCATAGGAACAGACCTTGGTCATCTTCTGTATGATAACCCTTCAGGTTTCCAGAATAGAATAGAACAGAACAGAATAGATTTATTGCCCAAGTGTGATTGGACACACAAGGAATTTGTCTTGGGTGCAAATGCTCTCAGTGTACATAAAAGAAAAGATACATTTGTCAAGAGTCAAGAATCATAAGGTATAATTCTTAATAATAATCACAGCAGCCATGACTATAATAGCAGCCATGTTTTCTCAAGACTAAATATACTGTGTTCCTCAGTGTCTCACAGGACTTCATTTCTAGTTCCTAAGTCATCCTTCTTTGGATCCATTCAGTTTAGCTGAATTTTTCTTAAAATTGGTGCTTGAAATAGGGTTGTTAAGATGGTTAGTGTGATCATTACAACCCTGGATATGAAAACTGCTCATTCATAATTAACTTTTTATAATCAGATTTCCAAGATTCTGATCAATTGCATTTCCTTTTGTACTAGTCCCTTTAAGTGTTTCTGACAATTGCCTTGATGAATCCCTAAAATTTTCTTGGCAACATTTTCAATTGCTTTCTTCAATTGACCAATCCAAAATCTCACAGGCTAAGGCAGGACTACAATGCTTGGTCTCACAGTTGCAACTCCTATATATATACATTTGATTTTACTCTTCTTAGCAAAAACTTTGCATTTTTACTGTTA
Source organism: Bungarus multicinctus (assembly GCA_023653725.1). Taxonomy (NCBI): domain Eukaryota; kingdom Metazoa; phylum Chordata; class Lepidosauria; order Squamata; family Elapidae; genus Bungarus; species Bungarus multicinctus. The sequence goes on along the minus strand of CM042836.1, from coordinate 63,227,948 downwards.
AAACGCTATCGCCTATTCTCTAATTACCAAGATCTTGTTTAATTTTGCTTGTGTCTCTCAGGATATTAGCTGTCATACACAGATTTGGTTGTCTGCAGTTTTAGTAAGCATTTCCTCCACTTCCTCATCCAAGTCATTAATAAAAATGTTAGAAAATACCAAGCATGTGGCACCCCATACCATACTATCGTACATATAAAGAAAGAATTATATCCTAAAACATTTTCTTTCTCTGTAAAAAAAAGCCTTTATTTTTTCATCTCATTCTCACAGTTCTTCCAAAATTCTTTTGAGATTTTTGCTTAAAAAATGGTCAAGACTGCTGTTCATAACTTTCAAAGCAGCTGCCCAAGAGTTGCAAAAGCCATAATCATTTGAACAAAATGAAGCATGGATATTCAGTGAAATGCTTCACACAAGTTTCTTTAATTGGGAGGGGTGATATCTAGTAATAAACTCTATTCAAAGTTCATGTTTTTGAAAACAGCTCAATATATTTTTTTCAGATAAGGAGGAAAGCTGACGAATAATTTTCAGTTATGAGGTGACAAACCAACATGCTTAATTATAATTAACTATGGCTTTCTTAAACCAATAAATTGTTTGCATAACACTTTGAACCATAATTTACATCATGAACTAAATTTACACAAAATATTATAGTTGTAGTTTAGGGACATTCAAAGTGTAATTAAAACAATAAAAGTAATAAACACGAAAAACAAAACATTTAAATATAACCACATGATGGCAGTATTTACAAGCAGAACAGTTTGTGGCACATGAATGAATCAAAAAAAATATTTAGGAAATTATGATTAAAATCAGAGATGATGTTCAATGAGTCCACATCTGGATGATTGATAACTAAACAATGAAATCAGTTCATCATCACAGTTATTTTGCTTTAACAAGTTGAGTCTCCAAGAACAAATACCAGAATGCAAATAAAGCAGGCAATGAAGTGATGAAACAAAAGGACATGTTCATCAGACAAAATACAACAATATATTTTAGAATATTTTGAAATCCTTCATATATGTTAATTCTTTGATTTAAAATCCTTCAGCAAGGATCTTATGTCTGTACAAAAAGAGTACCCTGCATTGTACCATTATAATAAAAAATAGTACTATGTTCATATGGAATATAATTTATATTACTATTTGTATTTGACCTATTACTATTTGATAATCTATCGAACCTTTCCCAATCATTCCCAAATAAACATACTAATATGACTGCTCATAATCCAACTTTTCCATTTACAATCTCAGAATTAATTTCTTCCAACAATTTCTTTTATGTGGTGTGATATTTTATTGTGTACCACAGACATTTTATAAAATTTAAATGTACTTTTTTTTTTTGGTGCATAAGCGCATCAATGTGCCTGCTGTCCCTGTCCTATTGTTTCTTTTATATTTTATTTTTCTTATATGTATCCATGTATTCATAACTATGTTTTTCTTATGCCTATTATCTTGTAAGCAATTGACAAATAAATAAATAAATAAATAAATAAATAAATAATAAAATCCTCTACTTCAATTTTATGGTGCAATATTTTTCATAAAGTATGTTATTTCTCATAAAATAATAAATGCTTTTATTAAAATGTATTTTGCAAACATGTCTCATTTAGACCTTTTCACTGAAATATTTCCAGTTACAAAGCATTTCCCAAAGTCAAATCTACCATATCCTACTTTAAAATGTTCCATTTGGGCACAGTGTAATTGAAAATTATCCCCCAAAACATTTGAAATTATCTTTTATGATTTACAAGGAAGCTCTGGATATGAATTCCTAAAGACCCAAAAGCAAGTTACAACATAATCTAAATTTGGCACTGGATAAAACAGTTTAACAAGTTAAAATATTTAATAAATATTACATAATATTTATTTAAAAACCCAGCTCATAAAAGCCTTATTTTTATAGCCATAGTTAAACATTTGGCTGTTGCTACTGTAACCTTAGGATTTTCAACTGCAAGTGAAATATTTACATTCTCAGTATTTATTTATTTTATTTATTTATTTATTTTAGGTTTTATATACCGCCCTTCTCCCGAAGGACTCAGGGCGGTGAACAGCCAACTAAAATACATGTAGACAAATATAAATAGTTAAAAAAGAATTAAACCCTAGGCTGTCCCTATAAAAATCTAAAAACCCCAATTAAAATAAATTAAAACTTTGTACACCCATCCCAACTAATCTAAAAACCCCATTTAAAATCCCATTTGAGTCAGCTCAGGCCGGCCTGCTCGAAGAGCCAGGTCTTCAGGTCACGTCTGAAGGCCCTCAGGTCACTGGTCGTTCGTAATCCAGGGGGCATCCCATTCCAAAGGGCGGGTGCCCCCACAGAGAAGGCCCTATTCCTCGGGGTCACCAGACGACACATAGAAGGCGTCGGGACCCGGAGGAGACCCTCTCTGTGGGAGCGCACCGGTCGGTGGGAGACTACTGGCAGAATGCGGTCTTGTAAGTATCCTGGTCCGATGCCATGGAGCGCTTTAAAGACCAAAACCAGTACTTTAAAGCGAACCCGGAAGGCCACTGGCAACCAATGCAGCTCGCGCAGGAGGGGCGTCACGTGGGAGTATCTCGACGCCCCCATAACCACCCGCGCGGCTGCATTCTGTACCAGTTGGAGCCTCCAAGTGCTCCCCGCAGGGAGCCCCATGTAGAGGGCATTACAGTAGTCCAGACGGGAGGTGACCAGGGCATGAGTGACTGTGCGTAAGGCGTCCCGATCAAGAAAGGGCCGCATCTGGCGTATCAGGCGAACCTGATAAAAAGCCCCCCTGGAGACGGCCGTAATATGCTCTTCCAAAGACAGCCGTACATCCAGGAGGACACCAAGATTGCGTGCCCCTTCTGTGGGGGTCAAGATCTCATCCCCAATAGCCAGCGATGGAGTCAGCTGACTATATCGGGCCGCCGGAAACCACAGCCACTCGGTCTTGGAAGGGTTGAGTCGAAGCCTGTTCTCGCCCATCCAGTTCCGCACAGCCTCCAGGCAACGGGCCATAACCTCCACAGCATCGTTGGGGTGGCTTGGGGTGGAGATGTAAAGCTGAGTGTCATCAGCATACAGATGGCATTTCACCCCAAAACCACGGATGATCTCTCCCAGCGGCTTCACATAGATGTTGAACAGAAGAGGGGAGAGGACCGACCCCTGAGGCACCCCACACATGAGGGGCCTAGGGGTGGACCTCTCCCCCCCCATCAACACCAATTGCGAGCGGTCCGAGAGGAAGGACGAGAACCACCGCAAGACGGTGCCCCCAATTCCCAACCCCTCCAACCGCCGCAATAGGATACTATGGTCGATAGTATCAAAAGCCGCCGACAGATCTAAGAGGACCAGGACAGAGGAATAACCTCTGTCACGGGCCCTCCAGAGATCATCTACCAACACGACCAATGCTGTTTCAGTACTGTGCCCGGGCCTGAAGCCCGATTGGAACGGATCTAAATAGGATGCTTCCTCCAGATACTGAGGGAGCTGACGCGCCACCACACTCTCAACAACCTTCGCCACAAAGGGAAGGTTGGAGACAGGACGATAGTTATTCAAAAGAGCCGGGTCCAGGGAAGGCTTCTTGAGGAGGGGCCGCACCACCGCCATTTTCAGGGCGGTCGGAAGCGCCCCCTCCGTCAACGAAGCGTTGACAATCTCCTGGAGCCAGCCTCGTGTCACCTCTCTGGAGGTAGAAACCAACCAGGAAGGGCACGGGTCCAATAAACATGTGGTGGCATTCAGCCTCCCCAGAAGTCTGTCCACACCCTCGGCGGTCACAGGATCGAACTCTTCCCAGATAACCATCTCAAGACCTGCCCCGGACACCTCCCCCGGAACCACCCAACTGGAGTCCAGCCCATCCCAAATCTGGGCGATTTTATCATGCAGAAATCGGGAAAACTCTTCTGCTTTACCCTGCAAGAGGTCCTCCCGCGCTCTCGGCTCAAGCAGGGAGCGGGTCACTCTAAACAGGGCAGCAGGCCGATTTTCTGCAGACGCAATAAGGGCGGAGAAGTGTGAACGCCTCGCCGCCCTCATCGCCACTAGGTAGGTCCTAATATAGGACCTCACCTGTGTCCGATCAGACTCAGCACGACTGGCCCTCCAGATACCCTCCAGACGTCTTTTCCGGCATTTCATCCCCCTCAGCTCCCCCGTAAACCACGGAGCCAGGTGGGATCTATGCCGAGTCAGAGGTCGCAAAGGCACAACTCGGTCCAGAGCCTCCGCGGCCAACCTATCCCAGGTGGCCACCAAGTCTGTGGCCGAGTTATGAGCCAGAGTTTCAGGAAATGGCCCAAGCTCCATCTGGAACCGTTCCGGATCCATCAGGCGCCTGGGGCGGAACCATCTCCTCGGCTCCGCCTCCCTGCGATGGGGGGTGGCGGCACCGAAGTCCAGTCTAAGAAGAGAATGATCGGACCATGACAAGGGTTTTATAACTAGATCTCCAACGCGATCATTCAACCACTGACCAGAGGCGAAAATCAGGTCCAGTGTGTGTCCCCCCGTGTGAGTGGGGTCAGAAACTAATTGGGTCAGATCCATGGCCGTCATGGAAGCCAGGAACTCCCGGGCCACCCCAGAGGTTTCCCCGAGCGAAGGCAGGTTGAAATCACCCATGACTAAAAGCCTGGGGGTTTCAACCGCCAGCCCGGCTATCACCTCGAGGAGCCCGGGCAGGGCCGATGACACGTGGCAGGGAGCCAGGTACGTTATCAACAGGCCCATCTGAACCCCCCGACCCCACTTCACAAAGAGAGACTCACAACCAGCCGTCTGAGGAACAGTGGCCTCCCTAGGACAAAGGACTTCTCTAATAATCGCCGCCACCCCACCACCCCTTCCCTGAGATCTCGGTCGATGGAATGCTTGGAAACCTGGTGGGCAAATCTCTACCAGAGGGACACCGCCCTCTGGGCCCAACCAGGTTTCGGTGACCCCTGCCAGGTCCGCACCCTCCTCCTGAATGAGATCGCAAATCAGGGGGGCCTTGTTAACGACGGACCTGGCATTACATAACATCAGCCGGATACTCAGGGCCTGAGACTCTGCACAACCAGGCCTGCCAGACGGGTCGGGAGGGTCGGAGCGCGCCACCGCTTGGAGACAGCGGGCACGCGATCCCCTAACTTGATATGGCCCTCTACCCCCATCATATCTGCCCCTCCCACTTATGGTGCCAATGAAACCCACCCCCTGTGTTTGCCCCCACGACTCATGACCCTCTGGGTTCCCCCAGACGTGCACTCCAGCCTGGCTGACTCCAAATCCCCCCGGGCTATCCCCCAAACCCGGACCGGGTACCCTCCCTAACCCCAATAAATTTCCATCCCCCAACCCTCTCTTCGTCGCCCTCCCTAACCTCGATAAAACCCCGAATAAAAATCTAAAAAGTTTAAAACCCCCTCTAAAAATCCTTTTTTGATGGCCATGCCACCTCTCCGGATCCCAGGAACCGTCCTTGAGGTAGGCCATCGATAGACCGGAGGGCCACTCCAGGGAGTGGGGGACCCTTCAGGGTGTGATTTGCTAATTCCAAATTTTGGTTTGGTCAAGGAAATATATTACCAAGAAGAGCGTGAAAGGATAATTGTGTAGATCAAACAAATGATCAACCCTATCACTTGCCCTGTGGTTGCTGAAAAAGCACTAGAAAGCATTAATCCAACAGAAAAAAGAAAGATGTCCTAGGAAGTAGATGATTTCAGGTTGTGGGGAGGGAGCTATTTTCCTGCAGATAATTAGAGGCCTATTATATAATTGCATCTTTGACTATCATATCCAGCATGCAAAAAACTGAGCAATCACTTGAATGCAGGAAAGAACTGATCCTGATTTACAAACTCAGCTTCTCAGTTTTGTTGTAGACAGCATAATTTGGACTGCCTTATAATTTATTATGTAGAACAAATACTTGGGCTTTATCTTTCTCTTTGTTTGCTAATGAATTTAAATTTTTAAAAAGTATTTATATGTGACTTTATAACCCAGATTAAAAATCTTGGATGAAATAATTAAGGTTTATTTGGATAAAGTAAATATTCTGAAAATTAACACCTGACTAAGCTTTCTATTTAGTTGAGTATCACTACTTCAAGAATTAATTTATGCCATTACAGCAATGAAATGTAGTACATCTCCTGGTTCAGACTGTTTTGTTTTGGTTATGCTTTTTGCTGAAGCTTTATAATGATACCTTGTTGAATAAATTGGTTTCTTCTTAATTTCATGATGCTGTCAGTAATTCAGCTACCACAATCTGGTAGTTATACAAGGCTATCAAGCATCAATTGATGTTAGTGTTTTAACTGATATATTAGATCTTAAGTCAAATAAATTGGATTTGGCAGTTAATGTGGAAAAAGTCTGTAATGTGGTACAAGTTAAATTTCTAAAACACTCCTTGCCTAAATATGGTTTTAGCTGTATTTTTACTATTTGGGTAAAATTTAGCATTCTAATCCATTAATCCATAAACTGAATTATTTGTTTATCCATCATGATGTCATAAAATTTATCAAAGATGTTCATTATTTCATATTCATTTGAGATTAGAAATAGTGACCTGTTTAATTCCAAATTTTAAGAGGTAGACATTTCTAAATTGTCTGTTGATTATTATTGATATCAGTAGATTAAAATGTTTATGTGACTTCGGTGAAGAATTAATGTCACTGAGTATCACTCCAAATGACATGATCTATGTTAATGTTAGTTCAGTTGTATATAGATCCTATCCTGCTTCTTTAAATATTTCATTCACTTAGAGTGTCAAAGGGAATACCATGGCTTGCACAATTCTTATCTTGCTAGATATAGGACATTTTAATACATTTTCAAGGTTTTCATGGATACATTACCCAATATTAGTTTGCAACTTGTTTCTTGACTGCTTGTTAATTTACTGTTTATTTATTTAATGTATGGCGTCTACAGAGGTCATGCAATTACTGATATACAAATTTAGTTTAAATAAAGCATCAGCAAATAGACACACACACACACACACGGCCAATATATTCATTTACTGTTGATGGTTGATCACGAAAACTATCCACAATTTCAATAACTTCACTTTCAATTCTAAGATTGGTTTATTCTTTATATTTAATTTTAATCTCATTTTTTTCATTGTGCTATTTGACTTTTAGTATTTGGTTTGTAGATCCTTAGCATTTTTGGCTTTAATAAAAATGCATTATTTATGTATAATTATATTCAACTTTTTTTTATTAATTGATTATGTATGTTTCATTTTCATTCTTTGCTTTACTGTATTGTAAGCACTAACAATCATAAAACAAAAACAAACATTCTAGTTTATTGTTGCCATCTGGTGGACATATAGTTTTCAGTCTTGATAATTGCAGGCTGGAGACCAAAACATGTGCATGTCTGGATTGAGGGAGACAATGTTTACTTCATTTTTGATATGATATGAATTTGATACAGAACAGGGGTCGCCAACCTTTGGGACCACCAAACTCATAATTGTAGATCCCAGGGACCACTAACTGGTTCTGTGGGTGTGGTCTAATTTGTGGGTGTGGCTTGGTGGTCATGTGACTGGCTGGGCATGGCTTGTATGTAAATATTACAAATATTTATATAAATATTGAATTTTTTATAAAAAAAAGAACAACTTTTACTCAAAATCAGGCAAAGCAGGCAGGCAGATTGGGTTGCTCACAGAATCACAGATTCATTCAGAAATCCATCTATCTGTCATTGGCTAGCTCAGTCTGTCACATAAAATTTGCTTGCAAGCAAACTCATAAAATTTGGTAGCTAGCAAACTCACAAAATTAACTCACAACACATAATGTATGTAAATATTGATTTTTTTATTTTAAAAAAGCAACTTTTATCCAAAATCAGGCAAAGCAGGCAGATTGAGTTGCTCACAGAATAATTCAGTGATTGATCTATCTACCATTGGCTAGCTCAGTCTCTCAAATTTGCTTGCCGTGAGTCTGCACTGAATTTGCTTGCAAACAAACCTTCAATCCTAAGGGAGGTTTGGCTATGCTTAGCTAGAAAGCAAGAAATCCAACCATTTCCTGCTTCCTAGCTAATCTAAATCTCCTGGTGCAGCAGAACAGATGATGGTTGGAAAAAGGAAAAATAGCAACTTAGCAGACAAGTTTGCCGGGTAAGGAGTGAGTGGGCGGCAAGGGTTCCTGCAGGCCATGTGGGTGGCGCAGACTTGTGTTTCTGTGCAGCCTGGATTAATTGCTTTGGGGGGTGCTCTGGGGGTGAGATTACTCTGCGGCACACCAAAATTTTCTCACGGCCCTCCAGTGGGCCGCGGCCCACCGGTTGGTGACCGGTGATATAGAACATCCTAAACCCACATAGGTATCTTCTAGAGTACAGTCCACACCATTAAGGGCATCTGAAATATCAAATTGCAAAAATAAAAAAGCCAGTTGGTGGATCCAGAATCTTGTAACTCTGTTTATTCAAAAAGACAAGAGATCTCAAAAGTGTATTCATTATTCCATCCTATTAAAAAAGGAATAATATGAACTGGGTCAGTGGTGGGATTCATTTTTTTTTACTACCGGTTCTGTGGGTGTGGCTTGGTGGGTGTGGCAGGTGAAGGATACTGTAAAATCTCTAGTCAGAGGTGGTATTTGCCAGTTTTCTGAACTACTCAAAATTTCCGCAACTGGTTCTCCAGAACTGGCCAGAACCTGTTGAATACCATCTCTGAACTAGGTCAATTACAGACTGAGCAGCCTGCTTAATCTAATTTGTCAACAGAAGACCAGCTGAAAAATGGAAATATTCTGGTAGAGAAGCAAATTGATTCCAGACTAGAGCTCATTTTCCTTGGCTGGGAAATGTATCTTCTGACAAGGATATCTTTGGATTTTAAATCTGTTCTGTGTTACCTATCATCTCATTCATTTATTCTGGTGGCCCTTTCAGAGCTGCCTTATGTAAGTGACACAAGCATCTTGAGTTGTCAATCAATAAACTGTTCTCTCTCTCTCGCTCTCTCTCTATCTCTCTCTCTCTCACACACACACACCCCTTTATGGGGAAAAAATAAAAACAAAAATGGCCATGAAGGCATTTAATCACACAGGTGCCTTGATTTTTCAAGGCATAGTAATCCAAATAGAAAAAGCCTACATAAAAACATCAGTAGAATGTGTCCAAATAAATGAGGCCACAAATTATAATATTTTTTTTTACAAATTATGCCCATTATTTTACAAGCACTATAAAATCTAGTAATGTAATGATTTACAGAACACATATCTGCTCCAGTTGTAAGTCTGGTTCCCTAAAACGTATCCCTAAAGATAGTTTCTAAGATCTGCTTTGCCATTTGCAAATTTTTCTTCAATAGTTTTTAATTAGAATCCAGGTTGGTTATGGTAGAGGCCAATTTTTCATTCTATCTTGTTAACACCTCTTTAAAATTTATCTAATCTACATACTAGCAAGCCTACAGGAAAGCATGGATTATCAAGCTCCATTTTATGGAAACACATACTTCATTTTTCTAGAGACAAATGATTTTCAGGGATCAGCTAGGCTGGAAATTTACATGTTTTGTACCTTTCCTTTTGCCAAAACAACTATTGAACATTTCCTACCAGTATAATGTTGTTAAAATTTTGTGATATTGTTTATTGCATGCATAATATGTATATGTAAGTTAATGGTTAAAAATGAGTGAGGCACTAGCAAAGTTTTAAACAAACATATTTATATAATACTATAAGTGATTTTTTAAAAAACAATTATTCACTTGTTACTGACCTTTTGGCTGTCATAACATTACAGCTACTATAAAAACATAAATTGTATTAAAAATACTGGTCCCAGCATTGATTTCTGGGAATTCCATTGGAACCTCCCCAATTTGAAAACTATTCATTCTTAACCTTTCTTTTCTGTTCTTAGATTCATACCCTATGGGACCACTTGCCCTCTTATTCCATGGTTGCTCAATTTATTCAAGAATCTGTGGTAAGGGATTTTTTTTCAGTGGCTTTTTTTTCTTTTGTGAGAGAAGGCAACTATCCTACATCTTGCTGACAGCCACAAAAATGTCTACAATTCAGTACCTGGCAGAGATGCAAGCTGGAATGCTCCTGCTCAGGTTCCATCCACATTTTCTTCCAACCTCTGGAAAGTTGCTAATCTGATTGGCCACAGCACAAGGGAAAAGGGTCAAGGCCAGGATGCCTGATACTGGATGAGATCAATTAAAGAGCAAAAAGCAGTTTGAAGATACTTGCTAAGATGGGCAGCTATAGAAATCTAATCAACAAGTTGCATGTTATCCCCGAGCATTCCTTTTTTGATTCCCAGGGCTTATCCAGACCAGCATTTGGAACCAATATTGGGATCAGCAGTATCTGTTGCCTGCCTCCACCCATTTTTAGGAACATGTCCTTCACATACCTTGAAAAACTCAGGTTAACATTCAATTGGTGGAAGTTATACACTTGTGCCATGTTGTCTTGACTTGACCCAGCTCCACAGAAGATAAAAGTGCAGTTATCACCATAGCTTTTTAAGATTCTTGAGGGCAAGATCACCTCAAAAGAGAGACCAAAGGACCACCAATGGAACTAACTATAAAATGCATGCAACACCTGCAAGAGATTTGGGGTCAGGGTTGACTGAAGTGGGATAGAGGAATTGCAGAAATGTTGTTCACCTTAGGGAATAATAATTAAAATGGGGTTAAAATAGAGCCAAGTTAGAGTTAAGATAGTGCCAAGACCAAAAAAATGTAGGACAATGTCAAAGGCAGAAAATAAGATCTATGAGAAAATTTGATAGGCTTTATAGTACTGAGGATTATATGCTATTATAAATTTATTATAAATAAATCATAAATTATAAAGAATATATAAGTTTTGTAAAGACTAAAGATCTTGAAAAAGCGGAGTAAAATTTTCAAAAGGAGAATTTTACAATCTATAGTAGGTCTGTCAAGCTGGTGGCCCACAGGCCGGATGCATCACATGCAGGCCATACCCCCCCAGCTTCGCAAAGGCCAAAAAAGTCACATTACATCACGTGACGTGATCAAGTTTTGACACCTGTAATCTATAGCATACTACATGCTTAAGAGATAAGCAAACTAGTTTGTTGAGATCAGAACCTCTGTGTGGGTGTGAGCCCTTTATTTGTAACTGTTGAGTACAGGATGTTTAGATTCCATCATCCCTACCACAGCCTGTCACCATCCCTAAAACGAACATGCAGGTACTTATTGTCAGAGTAGATTAATAAAAATCCTTCTTGAATCATTTCTTTAGATGTTTGTTGCTAATAAGTAATGTGGTAAATAAACATATATACCCCTGGTTCAAGTACAGAATCCATCTAAACTATGTTCAAAAGAAGGGGAGGCAATCTATTTCCCCCACTTTCCTGTATTTTTAAAATGAGTTTCCCTTTTTGTATGAAATACAGCACAAGTTCATTCCTGACCTTAATAGCACTTCTGGAAAATAACATGGATTGGACTGGAAGTCACATCATTTTTTTCACATTTTTGAACATCCCATCTCCCTCACGTGATCCAGCTTAGTAGTATTCATTTCCTTTGATTTGTGTTTCTTCTGCATATTTGCCAAATGGACTCTGCTGCAACATGTACTTCTAATATATAATTTATGGTTATTTATTTTATAGACCATTGCTTACTTACCCATGATTAACTACTTAACTACTCCAAATTTCTGGTATATACATTATACAGAACCACAGATAACCACATTTGTGGTTTGTATTCCACTTAGCAAGATAACTTAGTTGACTCAGGGTATTGGATGGATACAGTTTAAATAATCTGTGATGTTATGGGTTTGGGAGCTGTCATGATTACCAGAATCTTTCTGCTATGACTAAAGCTGATTCTTGTGGTCTTTGTCATTTCTTGTTAGTGTGATTCTTTGCCCTCTTTCTTTTCAAGTTCAAGGTATGTTTTTGATTATGATATGGGTCAGAGACAGACACTTACCTCCACCCCTTGGAATAACATCCATGTGAAATACTTGTCTTCCTTTAAAAAAAATAAGAGAAAAGGGAACAACCAATAAATCTAGCCTTATTTCTGCAGACTCCTCTACAACCACACAAGAATTGAAAGCTAATCTCCCATTTCAGAGCTTGATTTTTCATGTTTGTCTTTTCTGACAGGAAAAGAGTTAAACTGGCATCTTAACTCTCTGCAAATTTTAATACACATATTTTATCCTCCCAATTGTTACTTCCCCAGCACTTCCAGCAAGAACAGGGTGAACATTACAACTGTACATCTTTGCAAAAATATTGTTGCTTTGTTGCCAGCTATTTTTTAAGAAGTGCATGTATGAACATGTAAATAAGACCAAGAAGCTGTTTTTTCAGCAATGCCCAATGTTGAGCTTTCAACCTACATGCATGTCTTTAGAAATTTAAAATCTTGAGAGAAGAAAGTAAAAAGAAGAGTGAATCTCAACTCATGACTCTGCCTTAGGCAAGCTTGGTTACCTCACCACAGGCGCCAGTGGGCAGCTGTTTCTATTATTTATTATAGTGCAAGTCATACACTTTTAAACATTAAAGGATGGAGGGCTTACAACATCCAGCATACCATTAAAACATAACTACAAAGCATAACAGCCCAGCCAAAACAGCCATAATAATCAAAAAGATGACGCAGGGTCCACTAACACATTAGCCTTACACTTAGGAGCACAGCCAGGTCATAAAAGCCTTGTGGAAATCTAAATAAGGGGGTGTTCTGCTTATCATTGGGGGGATGCTACTCCTAAGGGCAGGAGATGCAACAGATACTTTAAAAAGTAAGTTACAGAACTTTAAGGGTTCTGTTTAGGGTTTTCAGTGATAACGTAACTATTTAACCTTGATCAAATAAACCAACTTTATACTCTTGACATTTAAATAATGTCCAAAAACTTCAATTACATTCATTTTGTCTTTTCTTCTCACAAAATTCCTCAGAGGTTTAACAAAAACCTCTTTTGTAAATTCATTATAGAAACACTATCCAGGTCACTCTCTTGATTTGTGATTTGTATATCCCTTTTAATTATTAAGACATCAGCCATGTATACTCATCACAAAGTTCTGTTTCAGGGTAAACAATATGGCTAAAACTTCAGAAAAGGAGTAAGAAATAGTAACCAAGTTAAAACAAGAGATAAGTATTTTTTTTTCTTAACAAGTCATTATACCATTCCAAACTTTTTGTCTTTACAAACCATTCTTATTTCTATGATATCCATTCACTCATGTATCATTTTGTTCCTTTAATTTTTCCTTTATGATGATCTCATTACCACCACTCTTTCCTCCATTCAACATCCTAAAGCAAGCAAATTATATGATGGCTTAGTCTGCTATAGTTAACCAACCCTTTGATTATACTATGTGATTGCAAAAACTAATCAGGTATACAAAAATCAGCACCTTGAATGTTTTTCTTTAAATAAAAAAGCAAAGTTTCTAATCATTCAGGGGATAGTGTTAGCATTGGATTTGGAAGGAGCCATTAATAAAAATTTGAAACCTTTATAAAAATGCAAGGTAGAATGGTATGTATAATGGTTAGAAAATAAGACCCCATTCTTTGCTCCTTCCCATGAACAGCAGAAATAAAATAAAATATGAAACACAAGTAGTTATTGACTTAAAACCAATCATTTAGTGACGGTTCAAAGTTACAATGGACTGAAAAAGTGACTTATGATTGCTTTTCACATTTATGACCATTACAGCATCTCTATGATATGATCAAAGTTTGGCCATTTGTCAACTGGCATGTATTTATGATGGTTACAGTATCCTGGAGTCATGTGATCATCTTTTGTGACCTTCTGACAAGCAAAGTCAATGGGAAAGCCAGAGTCACTTAACAACCTTGTTCTTAACTTAGCAACTGCAATTATTCACTGAACAACTATGGCAAGAAATGTTGTAAAATGGAGCAACATCCACTTAATAACTGTCTTGTTTAATAATGGAAACATTTCCAATTGTGGTATTAGTTGAGGATTACTTGTATAAACAAATTTGCTTAGCTCGTGTAAGTTCACAGGTTGCAGAATTTAGCTTTTGTTGACATGAAATTGTTTATTTAATACACACAGGCCTATTCTCTTGTCTTCTTGTGGAGAAACATTTTAAAAAGGCTTGTTGAATGCTGTCTGCTCCTTCCTTGTATGAAATTTCCAAGGGGGTGAGAATTCAAAGAGGGCCCATTTCATGACACTTAGCCAGATACTTTAATAGGATCTGTTATTTCATTTAGACTGTTGGAAGAGAAAATCAATCAGGCAATACACATAATGTATTAAAACCATCAATCACAGGTGGTAGCTAATAATCAGTCTGGATTCCAAGAACTTTAAACGTATCTACACTAGATATTAGGCACAATTCAAAAGCAAAGCTACCTAACTAAAACCATTTCAATGGGAAGAATGTATATGATTAATCTGACTACCAGAAGTCTTTAACAGCAAAAATAAAAACATATTCACGTGGAAGAATACAGAACTGTGTTCTACCAAACACTTCCTATTTTGCTTTTGTTCAAAATAGATTTAACCTTGTCTCCTGATAGCTGCTGATCAATAAGACAGGAGAAAAAATAGCATCATCCATGGATGTACCTTTCAAATCTGTGGAACTTTTGTATTGACTATATACATCAGCCTTTTATTTGTTGACTTCCAAATATTTTGAATTTCAGTACAAGACTGTGTTGATTGGGAATTACAGAAATTAAAACACACTCCTGGACATCACCAGGTAAGAGTACGTAACTGCATTTTCTCGGACACCGCTTTAAAAGACAGTAATTTTAGGTTATTTAAAAAGAAACTGTTTAAATACAGAAAAAAACTTAACAAGGCATAAAGCTGTCTTTACAAAATAGCTTCTATCTATCAAATCCCCATCCCATCCCACTTGATCACATGGTTCATTTTCTTTCACATCTGGACTTCACTATAATGTGTGGGCTCCCAATGAGTACAACCGTATCACTGAGAATACAGTACTTGGCAGGGATACCAACATGTCATGACACAAGGCAAGTGTTACCAGAAAACCTGTATTTTCTTAAAATATTTATTTATGACCTAAGATGTTGTACAGATATGGGCCTGCTTCTTTGTCCTCTGCACAACGGTGTTGCTGGATAGTAATTCCATTGAAAACCAGTCTCTGGGTTACCACAAATGGCAGAATGTTAAGAGATGCTCGTCTTTACAAATGTCTGTGCATTGAAAAAAGGTAAATGCAGTAATAAGTGGTAGATCAGTGAAGTCAAAAAAATATGCACAGGTCACTTTGACCTAGCAATGTAAAGAGGAAAAAAGCATTAAGCATAAATAAGAAATCAATCCACTGAGCTAAGCAGTACATATTATATGAACGCCTTTTCTCTGTTGTTACGATTATAAAAATGCTTGCATTCATTTTTTTAATATCAAATAGTGGACCTGTGAAACCTATAAAAGGTATTTTGGAAGTACCTGTTGCCATAGTTATATATCTTCAAATAAAATAAACCACAAAAGGTATCATTTCTATATGTGTATGCCTACAAATAAGCATGTCTAATTTCAGCATCAATAGTAGTATTAATTTTGTGTCATCTAAATACAGACTAGTAATACTTCCTATTCCAACACATGCACCTATAAACACATGATCATGCATACAGTATGTCTTCCTGCTGTTTGTGGATAAAGTTAGAATGTACAGAATTATACAGTATTTAATGTTTAAAAATGTATGGAGGTGAGGAACCTTAGCATGTCATTTAAAGGAAAATTTACCATGCATGAGCTATAAATATCTATATATATGCGTGATGGGAGGGGTATCCTTCTCTCATTGATAAAAACACTGAAGACTGGAGGGGTGATCTAAGAATCAACATTATTTCTCCAGCATGTCAAAAAGTGAGGTTATTGACCAGTGAGCACTTGCAAAGAAGTGATTGTGGTCATGGAAAATAAACTTAGCTTCACTGAAATCTCTCAGCCAAAGTTCAAGGGAGTTCCTTCAGAGTTATTCTTGTCATAGCCAGTAGTGCTGATAGCAGACCAGAAGTCCATATAGATCTGTTGGTCAAGCTGGTCAAATTGCACCATTCCCGTTTAGCCACTTTAGGAAACTTCAATGCAAATGTGGTCACCTGAGTGAAAAGGATAAAATAAAACCCTTTCAGAAACACTAGAACAGTTATCAGCACTGCTGATCAACTTTATAGCAAATAAATATTTTGCTTTTATCAAATAAATTATACATTTATATTAAGATAAAAATAGATACAATGCAAAAAATCTATACAGTATATGCTAAGGATGGTACACACTATCCCAAAAGCCTTCTCGTAGTTTTAAATGACCTTGTTTATATATACAGCCTATACGCATTAAGGAATGTTTTTCTAAGCAGGTTACGGGGTGAATTTAATTTATGGAATACAAACTAAAGAACCCTTTTTCAACAGTGACCACAATATGATTGACTTTTGTCTCAACATACGTCCACACAAAAATCATCACAATGACTTAATCCCCAATTATAACTTCAAAAAAGGCAACTATGATCTTATAGACAACGATTTCTCATCCCTTGATTGGCAATCTCTATTCACTGGATGCAATACTGTTGAAGACCATTACAACATATTTTTACTTGAAGTCAAAAGAGTCATCAAGCTATATGTACCAATAACAACTCCAAAAACAAAACAAAAAACAGATTACCCAAAACAATAAGGAAACTTCAATCCAAAAAGAGATCTCTCTGGCGGAAAAACAAATCTGGTCACATTGCCAACTTCAAAAGCCGATACAAAAATTTATGCCACCAGATAAAGACTGAATGCACCAATTATCACATTAAACAAGAGGAAAACCTTCTACACACCAATTCCACCCACGCTTTTTACAATTTTGTAAACAACAAACTAAAAGACTCAAGGTCCATCCCACCCCTGAAAGGACCTAATGGTAAAGACTGCAACGACAACACCATTAAAGCCAACATCTTTAACACATTCTTTGGCTCAGTATTTGTAAACAGCAATGGATCATGCCCAATATTTCCTAGCCGAACCACAGAAAACTACAGTGATCTAATACATATCGATTTTACAGAAGACAATGTTGAAAAAGCACTACAATCTAAAACCATCTCTATCTATTGGACCGGATGGAATATGTGCCTATTTCTTAAAAAACCTATCCACTGCCATAGCAGAACCTCTAAGCATAATCTTTGAAAAATCTTTCAGGACCAGCTCCTTGCCTAACCTATGATCACAAGCCACAGTCATCCCCATCTTCAAAAAGGAAGACCCCAGCCTAGTTGAAAATTACAGACCAATCTCCTTATGCTGCGTCACCTGCAAAGTCATGGAATCCATTATTAACCATTATCCTCCACTTAGAGACATATAACCTACTCTCTAATAAACAATTTGGTTTCAGGAAAAAACTATCCTGTAATCTGCAACTCTTACACTGCAAAAACATATGGACTACACAACTCGATCAGGGCAAAATAGACGCAATCTACATAGACTTCTGTAAAGCCTTTGATTCAGTGGTACACGACAAACTATTCCTAAAACTAAAATCTTATGGTATCTCTGGACACCTGCATAACTGGATAGAAGCATTCCTGTCAAACAGACAACAAATGGTCAAAATTGGGAATGTCCTATCAAATTCTGTACCTGTCAATAGTGATGTCCCCCAAGGCAGTGTTCTAGGACCAACTCTCTTCATCCTCTACATAAATGACCTCTGTGATCATATTAAGAGCAACTGCGTTCTCTTTGCTGATGATGTAAAGCTGTTCAATACCACAGGCAATACTGCTACCCTTCAAAAAGATCTTGACTATGTATCAGAATGGTCAAACAAATGGCAACTTCAAATCTCAACAAATAAATGCTCTGCCTTACATATTGGCAAAAGAAATCAGAAAATAAAATACAAGCTGAATAGTCAAGACCTTGTTGATGATCCAAGCTCTGTAAAGGACCTTGGAATACTCATCTTTAATGATCTACGTGCTAGAGCCCACTGTAACTACATAGCCAAAAAGGCATTAAGAGTTGTTAACCTAATCCTACGTAGCTTTTTCTCTGGTATTATCACACTACTAACTAGAGCATACAAAACATTTGCTAGACCAATACTCGAATACTGTACAGCTCATCAGTCTGGAACCCACATTACGTATCTGATATTAGCACAGTTGAGAAAATCCAGAAATATTTCACAAGAAGAGTTCTCCACTCCTCTACTCGTTGCAGAATACCTTATGCCACCAGACCTGAAATTCTAGACCTAGAAAACCTTGAATTATGCCGTCTTCAGTCTGATCTAAGTATGGTATATAAAATCATACATTGCAATGTCCTACCTGTCAATGAATACTTCAGCTTCAACCATAACAACACAAGAGCAAACAACAGATACAAACTCAAGGTTAATCGCACCAAACCTGATTGCAGGAAATTAGACTTCAGCAACAGAGTGGTCAATGTCTGGAATACTCTACCTGACTCTGTGGTTTCTTCCCCAAACCCCAAAAACTTTAACCTTAGACTGTCTACTATTGACCTCACCCCTTTCCTAAGAGGTCTGTAAGGGGCATGCATAAGCGCACCAACGTGCCTACCGTCTCTGTCCTATTGTTTCCTTTATTTTTCTTATATGTACCCATGTTATATATTTATACCTATTATCTTGTAAGCGACTGACAAATCAAATAAATAAATAAATTGTTTAATGATTTTATTATTGCTCTGGTCTTTTAGCATGAAGTTGTAAACAAGAGAATGTAATAGGATATATCTTAACACTAGCAATTAATCTTCAACAGAAAGACCTTTTCTGATGCAGACTAATGTGAAAAGTTCTAGATTCCTGTAATATGGCCCAAATGGAACTGCCAGCTGCTCTGAAGATAAAAGAGAACTAACATCTGATCCTACCCTATCCATATTTGGACAGAGTAGCACAATCCTCCATCCAGAAGCTGTAGAGAGCTTACAGTGTACCTTCTTTTCAACAATAAAAATAAATTAATTAATCTTAGGATTAATCTTAGGATTAATTTATTGATTGATTGTACCTTATGACTATCATTAAATGTTGTACGTTATGATTCTTGATTCTTAATGAATGTATCTTTTCTTTATGTATACTGAGAGTATTTACACCAAGACAAATCCTTTGTGTGTCCAATCACACTTGGCCAAGTATTCTATTCTATTCTAAAGTGTGCACATAAGTGTAAGCTTGCTCTACATGGTTCTGAACTGAAAGTGCTTTGAATACTGGTGGTCTTTGAGTCATGGCATTTGTTCAGTGAGCATGAGAAGTTATGGCAGTGGTGAATGGATGGTACTTATGCCAGTTCTCCAAGTTGTGGCAGTGCTCCTGTGCCCAATTCCGACACTGGGCAGCCTGCCCACATTTATAACCACAGAGCCCCCCCCCCCAACTTATCTTTAAAAAAAGCTGAAAAAAGGTACCTATGGGCATTGGTGTATTATGTTAGCACATTGAATCGGATGTATGCTTGGTATCTAAGTCTTCTATCTTTTTGAGTATGTGGTACAGTGTGTTACATTAAGATCCAAAAAACTGAAAGTTATTCTATGTAGCTACTAAAAAGGCAATCCTGCCTGAAGTGCACTAAGAATCCAGATCATGAGAAATCATAGTTCCACTCTACTGTGCTTCAGTCAGACTCTATTTGGAATATTATGCCCCATTCTGGCACAGTTTTGGAACAAGGCCATGGCAAATTGGAGCAAGATAGTGAGGGGCCTGGAAACCAAGACCTATGTGGAATTGCTATGGTATAATGGTATGTTTAGCTTAATGAAAAGATGACTGAGGGGAGATATGACAGTAGTCTTCACACATCTGAAAGGCTGTTATATAGAAAATGGCAGGCCAAAACTAGTGAGTTAAATGTTTGAGAAATCAATCACTGGCTGAAGACATAATTCTATAAGCTGTCAACCAACAGAACTGGCTGTTACATGAAATATTGTATTCTCCTTTGCAAGAAGTCTTCAAACAGAGGCTGGATGGTAATCCCCTAAGAGATTATATACCAAACCAGAGACTGGACTAGATGACTTCTGGGGTACCTTTCAATTCTATATTTCTAAGAAATCTGCATTTGGTGATGAGTTTTCACAGCCGGGTATCTTTAAACCTCTTTCAATTTCTTCAAAAGGAAAAGTGCAATAAAATGTATTCTTATTTGTGCTGTATTTTTATTCAAAATGAAACTAATAATATTTTCATATTTGTGTATGTCTCTCTTATTGCATATGGGAAATAAATGCACAACACACACACACACACACACACACACACACCCATAATAGGTTACAACTTGACACTTGGATTACCATCAGTGAAATATCCTGTTTACTCACACTATTCTCACTTCTGAGAACTTCTGGACATTTTGCAACTCTCAAAGGATGAGCTTTCCTTCACATGGATTTCTTTCAATTTGTATCCTTGCTTTTCTTTTCTTCTCTTGGTAAAAACTTCATATTTCTGGTGAGCAGTGATTCTGGCATGGCAAGTCACATCACACTGAAGCTGAGATATGCAGTGTTGTTGTACCGTGCTATATAAACAGCCTTGTTTTCAAAAGATATTCATCAATTACTCTCCTTTGCCTTCTGGTTACACTGGAAAGAAGAAATATTTAAAAAAGTAAAAAAAATTACAAGTCCAAAAAAATCCAGGAAAGTTAGATTAAAAAGTTTGAATTCACTGATATACTAAAAAATTTGTGACACATCTTCTGTAAATGCTATAAAGCCAAATATTTCTGGCATTATTTTCATAGAATAAGCAATGTAATTCTGGACCTAAAATATCAGTGCTGTAATAAAGCATGCAAATATATTAATACTTATTAAGCTTGCAAAATATATTAATACTTATGTTAGTAAGTTCTATTTATTGTTAGAATAGAGGGTACTCCATTTCATTATCATTTGCAAGTGGAGCTCTCGCCTTACAATCAGGAGGCTATGAGTTCAAATCCAGGTAGAGGCAGATATTTCTCTCTCTGGGCACACTGAGAATACATCTGCTGGGAAAAAAACCCTGCATTGGTGACAGGAAGGGCATCTGGCCAATAAACACTCAGCTCCGTTCAGTTGCCCAGACTCCATCCCGCAAAGGATTATTAAAAGAGGATGATGATATAAGCTTTAGAACTGGCTTCTGATGTACTTTGTCAACACAGAAAGTTTCCCTAATATACCCTTTAGTTTCATTATTTGTATTTATTAATAAAATGTTCTGTTGCTTACTGTTCATTCAATTTTAAATTAAGTAGAAAAGCTTTGTCAGGTCTTTGATACTAGAACTCAGAGGAACCCTCTATCTTCATCAAGTCTCACATCTGAACTATTCCATGCCAGCAATAGAAGGCAAGCAATTTAAATAATATTTTAGGATGACTTTAGACCAGGGGTGGGATTCTACCGGTTCTGTCCATCTCTGTAGAACCAGTTGCTCTGAAGAGCAGCAGACATAGAATCGCTTCTATGTCTGCTGCTGTTTTGAGCCAGCCGCCCACCCGGGCTCTTACCTGTCCTTTATTTCCTGCTTTTTCAACCTCAACTGCTTTGCATGCCACAGCTGCGGATGAAAAAGCAGGAAAAAAGGGTTTTTCCAACCACTGCGCACCCGCACGCAGTGCTGCTCAGCTGTCTGGGCAGCTCAGCAGGTCATAAATTGCACTTGCGCGACTAGTGCATGCGCGCATGACGCAGAGCAACAGAACCAGTAGTTATACCGGTCGGAGGCCTTCCCTGCTTTAGACCTGAAATGGCTGCTTGAGTCAGAGCAAGCCACTAGAATATAAGTTCCTTACTAGCACTGATGATGTTAGTACTAGTTTGGGTAATAAAACGTTTGCAAGAAAACAGCCAAGTTCAAGGATTCCTCATTTCAACCCTCAGCTACAAATATACCCCTTTATGGGAGTATTTCTACTTAAGAATTGATTTTCAATTCTGTAAAAAAAACTTAAGAATCGATTTTCAGTTCTGTAAAAAAAGTAAGATTTTTCAACGCATTTTATCTAAACATTACTTAAAAGAAAAATTATTATAATGTCCATATTCCTACCTTTTCTGATAAGTAGAAGGCATATTCAGTGATGGGAATATTTGTTTTTGGTTTTTTTACTTCTTTTATGATCCACATTTTGGAAGATAAGGGTTGTTCCCATGGTTTTCAAACAAATAGTCTTCAGTGTTTTTACAGCAGCGATTGCTACAGAAACTACAACTCCTGCACTTTTTATCTTGGGAGGATGGACAAAATAAAATAAACTGATAATGCTACAATGAATGATAAAATGATGAAAAGATCTACAGCACAAAAAACAGTGTGAAAAGAAAGACAAGTTTAAATATTGTTGCATAAGAAAGGGATGAAAATAAGACAAGGATGAGAATAAGTAAAATGATAGGCTGGAACATCTGGGAAAGTAAATACAGAAACAAGATAATAACATGTTAATCTCACCCCAAAAAAAATCAACATTTCAAGAGAAAAAATATGTTCTAGATTATATAATTTAATAATATATATAATATATAGAGTTCCAGATTTCACTAATAGCACTGGAGGATATGCATGTGAAAAAATCAAAATGGCTATCACAGCAGTGCAATCAAACCTTTATCGCTTTTGTACAATTATTTATATCACACCATATACAAAGGGGAGGACTTTGACCATTGCCAATATCATCTTTATATTTTTGACCTTCCCCCTGTGGAAGTTGCTAGATCCCATACTGTTCATGAGAGAGAAAGGTTGTCAGAATGGGACACTTGTTTCTTCCCATACCACAATTACACTTAGGTCTGTTCTTCCATTATACACAAAAGCTTTTATATATAAATAATGGTTAGTGATTATTAAAATAATAAAATAAAGACTAACAGTTTTATCATGCTAGGCGACAGGAGAGGGAAACCTGGAAGATAGCATCTGATACTATCACACAATCTCATAATATGGTCTGAATCCTAGTCTCCTTTTCCATTCCCTTTGCCGACCCAATATATTATGTCTAAACATGGTGCTCATTGATAAGCCTTTCTTCCATTAAATTGCCTAGAATTTATTTTAAAAACATCTAGGCTGTCATTATATCTTCTGGCAAAAAAGTCATGAATAAATGAATGTATGTTTGCGATTACTTTAGGTTAAAAAATACAAACAAATCCTAAAAATAGTTCTCATGAGAGCACCAAATTTCTCCACACTGGATAATACTATATTCAGGCAATATTTTGAAGTTTTTAAAAAAATCAATTTAGCAGTTTTAATAATTTTCAATTTAGCAAATCTTTTTTGATACATTATGCAAATCCTTCAATTTGTGTCTAAAAAAATCTGTTGATCTCTGCTGTAACATTTATTATTTCCTATTTTAAAAGTTTCAAAGCAGTGGTTATCTTTAAGATTTACAGCCATCTTGCATTCCTACAGGAAAAGGTAGAAAATGCATAATTTTAAACAAGTACAAATATGAGGTTCTTCCTTGATGCTCATTGGCATATAATCACTTCTGCTATGTTACTTCCTTGATTTTATTGTGCAATGGTTCTCTCAACCTCTGACAATTTTTGTACTAAAAGAGGTTATATTGAATTGAACAAGACCTGAAGAAGCAGCTGTACCCAAAGATACACTCTCTCAGCATATTTTAGCTGAGGCCTCTTATCAAATACATCAGCAGTTTACCATTATTATTCCCATGAAAAATGTATGTAAGAGGTCCCTTCCTCTCAATGGCTTTCAGTGCTTATTTTCCTTTTACTATATTTTGTTTCTGCAAGCTCAGCCTAGCTACGCATTTTGGAAGGCCCAAAGGCAAGGCTATTTAAATCCTGTCCACTTCCCCGAGCAACATTTTAGGGTTCCATCTCTATAACTGTTCCTCCCCCTTCTGTTCCCTCCTCCCCCTCCTCCCATTACATGTTTTTTATGAGAGAGACTGCTGGAAAGCAGCTGTTCCTCTTCTTATAACCATCATTTGCCCACCCTAAATAAGAGATGAAAAACAAGTGAACTGAGGCAAGAGCAAAAAGACTCAACAGTAAAAGCAGAGAGCTTTAGTTACTGGATCCATAATGACACCATGGGTCTTGACAAGCCAATATGCCAAGCCATGATACCAACTTGATACAGCTCTTAGTAACAAATTAGAATTAAGCTATAAGCTGCTACTTAGCCTTTCGTATTAAGCCACAGAAACATCTGTTAAGCTGCTCCTTCTGCCATTCTTAATATCCAAGGGTGAAACGAAAATGATTATCATATGCTCCTGCAAAATCTCAGACAGAGTATGTTTATCCTAGATGGCTTACAAAGTAAAAATCTACCTGACTCACTGACAAAGGTTCGTCTGCACTTCGTTCATCCGAAGATTTTGGAACTTCAAGTCTGTCGATGAAAGCTTGGAGCTCTTTCCTAAATGCCTTCATCTGGGCATTGATCCGATAAAGAAGTTCGTGTTCCCGTATCCTACTGCCATCATCCTCATCATCCATAAGTCCAAACAGATCTCCATTGGCCACATAAATTCTTGCTTCAGTTATGATAGTGCTTGTGTCCGAAATCAGGCGGTCTATTGTCTTGCCCAAGCGTTCTGCCTCACAGCGAATATCCTTCATTTGCTGACGGTCCGTGAAGCTTTTTTGCCACCCTGTTGGAGTTGGATAGAAGGTCCTTGTAGGGGTCAAGCAGCGGATGTTACGAACCTCCTCCGAGTCACTTTCCCCACCAATAGGCCCTTCTCTTTTGCGATGGGGGGGACGTGAATCATCATCGCTTTCTTTTTTCCCTGCATCACTTTCAGCATCGCTGTCCCTGGGGCTGCCTCGGATCCCCAGATGTGAGGCCAGATCATAGCGCTGCATGTTGGACATCAGGACTCTGTTCTCATACTGGAGTTGCATAACTTTACCACTGAGTTCATTGATCTGCAGGCGGGCAGCTTTGAGCTCTTCTTGCAAAGCCTCTGTCTTGGCACTGTCATGATGCCTTGAAGTATCGTGCACCCCAGTCTTGTATTTGTATTTGTTCAACTCTGTTGTGATGCGCTTATTTTGCTCTTCTACGTCAGCCAGGTTTCTTCTCAATAGTTCTGTTTCATCCTCAACTAACTGCAGATGCTGTCGTAACTCTGAGAGAGATTCATTCTGTTCCCCCATTAGGGGATTGGCTGCCCCTGAGAAATCATCTCCTCTTAAGTCGTCAAGTTCTGCCTTCAGCCCTCTGTTTTCTACTTCCAGTTCCACTATTTTCCTTCCCAGGATATTGGCTTCTTCCTCAACCAACCTCAGACGAAGTTTCAGTTCAGCTTCTCTTGTGGTAGGTGGGCCTCCAGCTTCCCCCTTTGGTAAGGGACTATCTAAGTCACCATATAATGACCTATACTTTTGCAGGTCATGTTCAAATCTATCCTTTTCCTTGTCTATTTTGGCCAATTTTTTCCTCATTAGAGCTGCTTCTTCTTTGACAAACTGCAACTGGCATTTCAGATCTTCATTATCCTCCTTATAAAAGGGGAGAAAATAAGCAGTTACTTAATATATAAATAAGAACCTTAGTTGGCAATTAAAAAAGAAAACACTGATATTTACAATAACAAATGTTCCCAAAACCCTGAGTTTTTTCATGGATTTAGCAGAGGCAAAATTTATCTGACTCATATTTTCAATACTCAGCATTTTACAAAAGCAAGATAATCCAACAAATCTGCTTCAAGATTAGGCATTCAGGAATATATTCTCAGTTAAAATCCCAAAGCCAATTCAACACCATTTAATAAAGCTAAATAAACAATACTGAATAAATAAATAAACAATACTGAAAACATATAATAGATTTTACATTTCAACACACACACCCACACACACACTTTTTTGATATAAAAATCATGTTTGTTAGTTATATATTATGATTTATATGTTATAATTTTCCTAATATATAGAATCAAGGAAGCAGTCATTGAAATAACTGAGATTTTGACATCTTAATTAAGATTCTTGAGAGAAAGGCACTATTATCAAATAATATCAAATAAACAAATAGGATATTTTTTCAAAAGGATAAAAGCATGCCATTTTTCTGCTTACTATGGTATCTATTTCAGAGAGACTCAAATTATTCATTTTAAATTCAAGAAGTTCCAAAGTCTGTAATTTAAATAGCAAATTCAGATTGGTATCTACAGAGAATGAAATAAATGTAGGTATGATAAACAGAATTAATGAAATCAATTTAGACTACAAATATCACAAAGATAACAACAATTTCTGCCTATTGAAAACCTGAATCTTTCCCTAGTTGTCAGTTAGGAACACATAGTTTACTGCAATGTAGAAAATTAAGTATTTCAAGTCACCTCAGTGGGGGTCTGCTGCTTTTTTTCTGATTTCTGCAAGTCTTTGCTTCCTCTTCTTTTCATGGACTGCTGTAAAAGAAAAAGAAGTTGAAATTAACATCGCACCAGATCTGATGCAATGAGCACATTTTTTTGCAGCTGATTCACAAGCAAAAAAAAACACCTTTATCCTACATAATTTACATTGAATACATAATGAGAAATAAAAATCACATTATTGCTTGTCTAGAACAATGGTTCTTAAACCTTTTCTTCAGCACAGATCCCCTTTAAATACCTTTTGTGACCATGACCCCAGGCACTCAAAATTTAATTTTATGTCATAACATTTCTTCAAGCCTTTGCAGATTCCCTGTGACGACATTGCAGCCCTCCAGAGGTCTGCAGGCCACAGATTGAGGGCCACTGGTCTTCACACATTTGAATAATCAAAATATCTGCAAATAGTCCAATAAAAATAGTGTAAAAAGACTGAATGAGCAATGGATTAAGGAAACTTTTCCAAAATGATAGGTTCAAGTTCCAGCAAAACCATGTAAAAAGGGATATCAGTTAAATTCAAATGTCTTTTAAACTTGAAAGTTCACTCCTTCCTTCCTTTCCCTTTCAATAGATTATAGGCCTTGAAGTCATATCATTCTTGGGTCAATCTTTGTTGAAGGGCCTTTTTTTCTCTAATTCCATTGTCAACAAGTCAATGAGCAAATCTTTGGTTGAGGCTAAATTCAGAGGGCATTAAAGGAATAGCTACCACTCCCCATCATATATCTACTGGTGAACCTGAACTTTGGCTAGAACTCCCCAGCGCCTTCCTTCCCACCTCTTTCACTGCTGCTTCAGTTATGTGTCCAATCTTCCCTGCGTTACTCCCAGCATTTTGAATTGTGTTTGAAAATCTACTGATAATCAATGCAGGGACTTCAAGATTTATTTTTCTCTACAATTTTAACTAAAGTTCCTTTGATTCACAGCCTTTCAGCATTGGAGCCCATTTATTATTTAAACAACTGGAAACTAAAAAGCATACTGTCCTGTCCTGACTGACAAGATTAGCACCAAGAACTGAAAAGGGAAATTTCCAGTCCCATGGTCACAACCATTTTCTGATAAATAAAGAACTAAGTATGGCCTTCAGATTGTCAGTCAGTCCAATTAAGCATTATATGTTTATCTCAAATACCATGATGCAATTTTTTTCCTCACATATAAAACAGTTATAAACTGGCTAACAAAAGTCAATGTATTCAAGTGTAGCCTAATAAAATCAGTGACACAGTGATTTTCATGAACCACAATTTCTACATGCATTCAGCAATGAGCATTGCTGGACAGTGCTACAGTTCTCTGCACCGAAAACTGGGACAGTAAAAACAATGGTCGCAAAGTGAATGATAAAACTGTATTTATTTATTTACTGGACTTACTGTATATGGTCACCAATCTCATATACATAACTCTGGGTGACTAACAATATTAAACATGATTTTTTAAAAATACAAAAAATATAAAACCCCTAGCAGCCGGGGGGGGGGGGAAGCAAAGCCACAATAGAACACTGAACATAACCAAGAAACATCACTTGGGACAAGCACAGACCCAATCCTTCAAGGCTTACAGAAGGTCTTTATGGACAGGGCCCACCTGATCTCCAGAGGAAAAATATTCCAAAAGGTGGAATGTCATGGCTTAAAAGGTTCTCTTCCACGGCCCCACCATCTGACACTCCTTAGCTGATGGCCCCTGACCTCTTGTTTATTTCAGAACTATTCTGAAGAATGAATTTCAAATGCAAGGTAATACAGCTCAGTGATTATGTTATTTCAAAAGATGCCCAAAACAAAAGCAGAACCTAAACTTAATATCCAGATAGTTTGAAACAAGAACTTCAAATAAAGACCATTGAATCTGAAATAGATTACCGACAGTAATTGTTTAGACCAGGCAAGTTGTATTGGTTACAGGAAGCCAGATTCCAAATGAATATAAGGAAAGATTTCCTAAGAATCCTAACAATAAAAACAATTCCACAGTGGAATCAATTACATAGACAAGTGATAAGCTCTCCTTGTCTGAATGTGTTCAAACTAGGTAAATATTCAACAGGGCTGTTTTGAATCGAATCCCTATACTGCATTAGATGGATTAAATGTTCGTTTCCAACTTACACACACACACACACACACACATACGAGAGGGGGGAATTCAGTGTTTTTAACCTTTTGAAAGTAATATTATGCTATTATTCTATCTTTTGTATATATGCAGCATGATGCACACATTGAAGAAGTTAAATATACAACATAACACTGCTTTTATTATTTCCTCTTGTCCCTCCTTGTGGATATCTCTGCATATAAAATTCTCCCTCCCTGAAATACTATTCAGAATAAACACATTTTTGAACCCATTATCAAAGTAAAAGCAATCAAGGTACTTTGCTTTTATTTTTTCTTTCGCTTCAATAATAACCCTAATATTATTTCAAGTTGTGAAAACAATGATTAAAAATCTTCATTAAGTACCACTGAAATCTCTTCCTATCAATCCCTGTAAAACCCCTTAAAAGATATTAGATACAACTGTTCCCACAATTTCCCAAAGGAGTAAATATCCCAATATAGTTCTGCTGTAATATTTTCAGGGTAGAATAAGACACTGATATAGAATCATAATTACAATTATTCTAAATCAAGTTAACATAAATCCAAACTGTTAATATCTTTTCAAATTAAAGGACTCACTATCAATCATATTTTAAATTAATATTAAATTTGCCTTCATATGTTTGGGAGAGAGGAAACAAATAATATATGCATCCTTCAAAATAGTGGTGGAAGCAATTATCCAAAAAGTGAAACTGGGTCTTAGGTTCAATTAAAATTGTTTTTTAAGATTCTCAATTGGATAAATGTGGGAAATTAGTATCGCTAATCGCTATTATTCAAGATGCTGAAAAGTCAGTCTGCTATAAAAGGTTTGGTACAGAACTGGTACCAGGGACAGCCAACTCAACTCTGCCATTCACTAGGTGATTTAGGACCAATCTATACTTTTCAGCCCAGCCTATGTTCTTGTAGAGAAAGAACAATCTTGTAGAGAATGAGCAACATTTTAGGGCTGTCCACCCTAAAAACAGAAGAGTTCAGTATCAGCATATTCTAATACCTTAACTGAAGAGTTACATAGCTAGCCTCATACTTCCAAAGAATGCAAAATACTACTAAGTTGTCCATTAAGCTACTTGTGCCCATTGAGGCATACAGAATCTTTTTGTAGATCAATACTTTGCCATCAATTGTTTCATGGAAATGATAAAAAATTCAACTACTCTTCTAATAATTTTATTAACTATACTAGAAGCAATTATAGAGAGTCATGAAATATTCATTTTTCAGTACTAAAACTTTAATCCTGAATATATTTCACCCACATTTTCCCTCTAAGAACAGAGTTCTGCACTCTGCTTGAATAATGAAAATTTTAATTATTAGAGTGTGACTTTCTGTTGTACTTATTCTATTGTGATCACAAAACACATCAGGAACAAATATAAAGGCACTAGTGGTTCAGTGGTTAGAATGCAGTACCGCAGGCTACTTCTGCTGATTGCCAGCTGCTAACAGTTTGACCTTCAGTTTGAGCTCAAATTTGACTCAGCTTTCCATCCTTCCGAGGTCGGTAAAATGAGGACCCAGATTGTGGGGGCAATATGCTGACTCTATAAACCGCTTAGAAAAGCACTCTGAAGTGGTATATACGTCTAAGTGCTACTGCTATTGCTAATGTCCCATATCCTCAAGATGTGGTACAGGTTCTTTTATGTACCGCTGATATTATGACAGCTGATATTGAAGGTAAGGTATTCCTCAATTTATGACTGTAATTGAGCCTGCAACATCATAAGTTGTTGCAGTCAGATTCAAAGTTATAATTGTTTTTAGAATTATCATTAAGCAAACACAGTGTTTATTAAGTGAGTTCATTTTCCCCAATGGGTACTTTTTGCCGGAAATTGGCAAAAAACACTGCAAATCACAATCACACAATCACAGGAGGCTGCAAACAGCTGTTAAGATGAGCTGGTTGCTAAGAGCCCAAAACACAACCACATAGCCACAGGGTGAGTGATGCCATTCTAACTGAAAATAGGTTGTAAGTAGCTCTGGGGATATTGATTGTAACTTTAAACCATTGTTAAGTAACCAGCCATAAGTTGAGGACTACCTATAACTGTAATCTTACCAAACAATTGGGGAAAATCTATACCAAGATATTAAGACACCTAGATATTCCATCAAACATCCCCAACTCTTATGAAATTCCTGCTTTTGCTCATGAGAAATATATTGGGGATTAAGATAGAAAATGCTTTCAACTACTTATTTTTTACCAAGCTTTGTTAGATCTGTATTATTAGTGGCATCCATTTTTATTCTGTCTCTATATTTCACTTTAAGAAACTAAATGGCATAATTTCTACAAATGAAATCTTGGGCCATTCTCTAAATGTCACATAGAAGAAAGGTTTTATAAATTTATCTTGCAGAATTTGTATGGACTTATCATAATATAGCTAATAAACCATGTCAATCAAAATAAAATTAGATATTTAATTAGCAATTATTATCTTGCTCACCCTTCTACCAAGAATCACAAATCAGAAAGGACAGAAGAAATGAAGGCTGACAAAATGAAATTCCAAACACTGATATTTAATTAGTTGTACTAGCTAATCCAATAGTCATATATTAAAAAAGAGGTTGATATTTAATTTTCCCAAGCAAATAAGATCAAGGCAAACAGAAGTTAGCACACACTATGAAATTCTGAATGCTAAAATATAGTGTGATATGATGTCATGATCCTGGAATCAGCACATGAGCTTGAATATCTTTTAATTAGTTTGTTTTTCAAATGCTGTCCTGTCAATAGCCAGTACATTGAATGCTGGCAATAAATAGAAAATGCCTTCAGGGAGTAGGCAGAATAGATCTATCATTCAATTATTAAAAGGGGGCTGTAGGCAGACAAGATAAAGTAGAAAACCACTTGTGCTTTTCGATGCAGATGCAAAACAAATTTGGCTTTGCACAATTTCAATAAACAGATATAACAATTAACAAGTGCTGTATGTTAACCTTCCCAGTATCATCCTATTTGTCAATGATTTCTGAATTATATTACAAACTTCTATTGAAATTCAGTAAGTCTGTGAAACAACTAAGTATAAAATATGACTAAAGAAGAAAAAAAATCTGAATCCTTCATCATTTCATTGGTGTTCTCAAAATCCAATACCTGTGTTTTAAGAATTTGATGGATCAAAATTCTGATCACGATACATGGTTGTACAGATTGATGGGTGCAACATAAACCCATTTGTATAATAAGGTTAGTAACATGTTTTCTTATTCAAATTGTGCGTACTGTCTACACAATTTGAATAATCCAAGGAACTGGCCTGTCATACATCACCACGTGTAGATGATTCTCAAAGAACATGATAGCAGAAGAAATAAAAGAGCTTGAAGAATATAAATCTTCTGTAGAGGTATCAGAAATGAGGAAGGAAAATATATGCAATGTAGCTAGAGATAGATCATTTTTACAGCTGTTTCTGTTTCTTTTTCTTTTTTATTATCCATAAGAATTGAAATAAAATATTTAGTTTTTGTCATATTTGTTGTCATATTAACAACAAATAATGGAAGCCAACAAACCATCATTGGCTTATGATTCATAGCTGGAGGCAAACCGCGTTTTAAAGGCTGGATTTCATGAACATAAAGAATGAGACAATGTCAATCTCTGACAGCCACTTCAAGTTCTATTCAGTAAGCTAATGCCTACATTACAAAATCAGATACTTCATGTTGCAAATCTCACAGACATTTCAGCTCTGATCTAATGAATTCAATAAATCAACAATCAGAACAATTGGCAGAACTCACATGCAATACAGGGATAGTACCTTAAAACAAAATAAAAATAAAATACTATGCTAGCACAACTATTCCCAAAATGTAGAATATTGGTTGTTGTTTCTCAGCACTTGATAGTAGGTTCCTTCATCTCATCAAGACATCAACTAATACAGACTCATGGGACTGAAAATAATTTTCCTTCCTCTTCTGCTTCTTTTGTGCCTTATTTACATTCAAAGCAAATGTTCATTAGAACATGGAAGATTACATATCATTTTTATGATGTTGAACTGGCTTAAAAGGGATAATGTTCTACTATTGAGTTTAAAACAAACAACTATTCTAAAGAAAAGTAAAATTAAACTACCCCCATTCTTCCAATTACATATGCAAAAGCTTCCTGATCCAGGAATGGATACAACTTGAACCTGTACAAAAGACCTCTTGGCTATGACTGCCACCTGTTCTTTAAGCAGGAGTCACAACTCCAAAAGGATGCCCAAAATGGACACCAGATTTGTCTGGGGAAATGCAACCCCATCCGGAATCAATAATGGTAAATTCCTCCATCCAGGTGGCTACAAAATCCAAAGCCATTCAGTCTGGACAGGATTGAGCTAAACTCTGTCACTCCAAATCCCTACAGTCTATAGACATCAAGACAGGTTTGGTGGTGGCATCACTTACTTCATCAGGGATGGAGATATATAGCTAGATATCATGGCTATAGATGACATCATCCAGTGACTTCATGCTAACATTAAATTGGAGCGGAGAGAATATCCACTCTCCAATACCCCACAATTTAGGGGCCAAGGGCTCCCTAAATATCTAAGTATCTAATCAACTGAAATTGGCCACTGAAGAAGGAAGAGAACTAGCTTAATACAGTGATGCCTAATCCAGCTTAATACAGTACTGCCTAACCTCCCATAGCTGATCCAGAAGGAAACCATGGTCAATGGTATTGAAGGCTGCTGAGAGATCAAAAAAGAGCAAGGGTGGATGAGTTATTGTATCCTGCTCTCATCAGAGGTTATCAAAAAGTACTATCAGAGTTGTCTCAGTCCCCTATTCAAAACAGAAACCTGACTGGGGTTGCACAACCATCTTGTCAACAATCTTCCCTGAAAAAAGAAGATTGAATACTGGATAAAAATTGTCCAGAATCGTTCATTTCAGGATTGGCTTCTTGAAAAAAGGGCAGGCCAATGCTTTCTTAAGGGGCACTGGCTTCGTCCCCTCTTTTAAAGAAGAACTTGTCATTACTGAAACCCAAACCCAATATCTTCCTGGAAGTTTTTACCAACCAAGAAGAACATGGATGTAATA
Organism: Bungarus multicinctus; assembly: GCA_023653725.1. Taxonomy (NCBI): domain Eukaryota; kingdom Metazoa; phylum Chordata; class Lepidosauria; order Squamata; family Elapidae; genus Bungarus; species Bungarus multicinctus. The sequence continues at coordinate 63,194,157 of CM042836.1, read as the reverse complement.
AGGAGGTGGCTATGTTCACAATCATAAGGACTCTGCCTGCTTCCTTGGCCAAATAAGTTTGAACTCCATCCAGATAACATGGCAAGATTGTCCCAGGCAATTCCATAGGACCTGTACCAAGATGGGCATGCAGCTAGGAATGAATCTCAGCAGTTTTGTCTGTTCTCCTCTGGATGGCCCTGAAAGTGTATCTCAGAGTTCCTTCCATGGGCTGGGCATCCTAAACAGGGCTATGTGTGATCAGCCATCTGTGGATGCAATAATGCGGAGAAGTATGATGCTTTGCCATCCTTACTGATACAAGATATGCCTTAATAGAAGTTCTCAGCCCTGTTCACACAAGTTCATTCTCTTTTCTCCACCAATGGTATTCTTGGAATCTCTTAATCCACTTCTCTTTCTCAACTCTTTCATAAATCTACAGAGTGAACTACAAATGAAGAGAGGCCAGAGGCACAATCTAATATAAGGCTTCTTGCACTTTCCTTTTCTAGTTGACAATCAAGAGCCTCAAGAGGACCGTGCCAATAAGGCTTCTTGCACTTTCCTTTTCTAGTTGACAATCAAGAGCCTCAAGAGGACCGTGCAGTAGGCCTTCAGGAGTAACTCCCAGCTCTTTTTGTAACCCCTCCAAGGTCCATCACCCCATCCTCCTGGGGTGAACCATTGGATTCAGTGCCACCCCTCTGGAATGATTATCAGGGCATGATCTAATCAGGATAGGGGAGCTATATTGAAGTTTCCCAAATTTCCAGAGAATATTGCCACTACTTGAAGAAGAAAACCAGATGAGGTGTATAACTACTGTCTCATGTTGAGCCCTAGATGACCTGGGATAGGTCCATAGCTGTCACAATAGCCATGAACTGAGTTCTGAGTAGAACTCAGATTCTACTCTCAACATATGCAGATTGAAATTCCTATGGAAAATGGAATCAAGGACATCAGGTAGGTAGACTACTATGGAGCAGGGAAGTTTTTACAATAGCAATAGTCCCAATAAATTGTTCACTCTCATTAATCCTATGAATTCATGCAATTCTTTAGTTGTACTTAAAAGACCATCCTGGGTCAAAGACCACAATTTTATATTTTTTGAGCAGTATTATTTTTTTTTGCCTTTAATTTTTCTGGAAACCAAAAGCCATTTCTCACATCAAGACTTGGTGATTCTCATTTCAAAAACAGATATAATGCATTTTTAACAAATAAATATACAAAGGCTGAAATGGCTCATCCTTGTTGTTTAGGAAAATATCTACTTTTTCAAATTTCATCCATTTCTATACAGTTTTGGTTAGTCTTGTTATGAACCTTGTCCATGCATTTCATTAATCATTAAAAGAGTGCTCATGAAATTCAGAGAATGCAAATTGATAATAGAGGGAACCAACCTCTTTCATTTTGTCAAGTTCATTTTGCAGCGCTTGCTTTGTAATTTCTACTTCTATTAATTGCTGTCGTAACTTTTCGTTTTCATCTTCTGTGGTGGTACGTTTTTCTTCCACATTTTCCAGCTCATGATGAAGTCTCACAGAAACATCTTTTGCAACCTAAGTGGAACATGATTAGAAACTTACAACAAAGCTAATTATAGTTATACAATTATAGACACATATTTAGCAAAAAAATTAAATAGAAATAAGTATTATATTTCAGTTGTATGTCAATTCAATTCTGCTATAATATCAATATATTATTTTCCCAGTGAATAAAAAAATGGATATATGACAGAGGTTCAGTTTGAACATGCAGGAATTTTTTAAATAATTTCTACAAAATTAGAATCTAAATAATGATTATACAACTGAGATGGCACTGCATTTGGAATTCCCAAATCAAGGACCAACCCTCTGTTCATTATCAATATAATCTAACCAAAATTTAAATTTGAAATTCTTATCAGTAAAATATTCTCATTAACAAATTGACCAGGCACCTGGATAAGTACTACCCTTAATAGATGAGAATCATTTTATTAAGCTTAAATTTAAGCTCTCATATGTATTTATTTTTTTAAATACTTTGTTTCTGGTATGCCACTGTAAGATGGAATACTTATAAAGTATATGAAAATGAGTTGTCAATTTGTTTACTAAATTAGAATATATTGTTAAAAAATTCAATGTATATTTCTCAGATTTAGTGCTTTTGCCACCATATGCATTGATCTATACCTTAAACAATTTAATTAAAAGATAATTAGAGCCATGGTATCACAGTGGTTAAAATGCAGTACTGCAGGTTACTTCTCCTAACTGCTGCCTGCCTGCAATTTGTTAGTTCGAATCTTACTAGGCTCAAGGTTGACTCAGCCTTCCATCCTTCCAAGGTCAGTAAAATGAGGACCCAGTTTGTTGGGGACAATATGCTGACTCTGTAAACCACTTAGACAAGGCTGTAAAGCACTGTGAAGCAGTAAATAAGTCTAAGTGCTATTGTTATTTGTAACTGTAAAACCTGACACTCTCTTCAAAATTTAACAGGCTGTATCCTGATTTAGGTCTATACCAATTACAATTCATTTTTTTAAAAATATATACAACCCTAATTTTATTCTAATATCATTTTTTTCAAAATAATACAACATAACTTAGATTCAACTATATTCAAGTATAAACAACGAAATATGCCATTTTGTAAAGTGAAAGTATCTAGGTAAGTAAAAGTGAAAGGTAAATTATTTTATTTATTTAGGCTTTCTCTCTCTACCACAAAGATCAATGTTATATTCTGTACAACTGATTTATGCCATGCATTGATGTTACCTAGTTAGGTAATACAACTTCTTCAAGAAAACAACCAAGCTCAAAGAGAACCAGGAATACCACATTTCAACCCTGAACTATATAGATGATTCTCTTCTATTGGAATCCAATTATCATCACATTTCTGTACGCTATTTGTCAATTTTATTTGTCAAATTTAGATACTGCCCATCTTACTCTCAGAGTGACTGTATTAGTGACTCTGTATTACTTATTTATCTATTAGTATCCAGACAACAAAATTAAGCTTTAAAAAGTATGAGGCTTAAAATCTGGTCAAATGCCCATCTTGTCAGACATCACTTGCAAGAGCACTGATTTCTACATAGGTATGCATAAGAATGCTTTTTTGATCTAGTTCTTCTACATCAAATGCAAAAAAAGGAAGTGTTGGAAGCAATCATTAAGCTTTTATTTGCCAGAAAAATGCAACTGTGATTTATTTGCTTTTCAAAGAGCTATCAATAAAATGCTAGCAATAAAAAAATAATTTAATTGTCTGAGAGCCTTACTACAAAAAGATTGTAAAATTATAACCATATAACTCATTTTTACAAATATCCTAAAGATACTAAGTTTGGATGCAAATCTGGCTTAAGAAAACAGAGAAAAAATCACTTTGTATCAAGTAAAAGACAGATCTATGTCCTTGACATTTTGATCAATTAACCACATTAATATTTTTCTATTGTGTTAAAACATTTGTGGTATATTAACTATCTTTTTATATATTTAGATTAGAAGGAATATATGTTCAAAAACGTTTGATTTTTACATAAAGTCAATCCTTTAAATAAGGATCATGGGTCGAATCAAAGGATCTTGAGAACAACTGTAAAAGCAATGGAGCTCAGAATACTTGAGGACTCACTCTCCAATTACTGGAAATGGATAAATATACAAACAAGAATAATCTAAAAACAGACATTTTGCATTTAGTTTTTTTTATGAAAGATCTTATGAATGTTCTATAACTTTGCCAACTTTGAACCCAGAAGTACCTTCAAGTCCTGCTCCAAACTACGAAGAAGTTCTCCATCAATCTCTCCAGTTTGTGCATAACGAAGCCTTTTGCGCTCTGCCTTCCGAAGACGATACTGTAGAATCCTACAATTTTTGTTAGCCCTCTCCAATTCATGACGCATTTCCTGTAGCTGGCATGCATCCTCTTCAAAAAAGCTGTCCCTCATCTCATCCATCTCAGTTCTTAGCTCATCTATCTCATTCTGGCATCCAACAAGAAGAGGTAGAAACATATTATACAATAGTACTTCATATAGGTTTTTTTAATGAGATTTAAAATAATTTATATGCATTATATGCATTTTTTCAAGGAAATTTGAGTTTTAAGATCACACAGATAAATCAGTTAATCCCTTATGCATACTGAATGAGTATTACCATGCTTTGACACCCATATTGTTAATCTACGATAAAATAATAGTAGGTATTAATTATCCATTCTTGGGATCAGAAGTCCAAAGTACGTGCCACAGTTTATCAAATCTATATGAGGATACTATAGATATTTCAAATCCACAATATTAAAAATATTAAAATATATATTAAATATTAAAAATGAATGATGGTAAGCAATGTAATCAATAATTGTACAGTATAGTTTGATTTTTAAACGATCTTTTAAACCTACTCCTTTTCTCTGCGGTAGAAATAAATTGTGGTGTAAAAAACTATTATGTTCTGAAAAATAAAATAAAATTATATTTTATTCAGTATTCTGCTTAACACGCTGGAACAAGATTGGTTCTCAACATATCAATCATTAATCATTTAAAAACATGTACGCAGTAATTGAGAAGCATGGACCAGAGAAGTTCAGCTGCACAAACCATATGTGCCTTTTTCTATCATAAAAATCACAAACTGGGCTCACACACCTAGTAAATCCTAAAATGCTTTGTTTAAGTTGGTCTGGAATGCCATCTGGGCCTAGCCATTGTGGCTTGTCATATACTGTAAAGGACCACAATGGTTTGGTGCAAATGGATAAGGCCCAAGGAAAAAACCATAGCTTAATAAAAACATCTATCTATCATATCTGAAATGGTCCAGGCTGCACTTCAACATCTGTTACCAAGTTGGGGAAAGGAGAAGGGCAGAAGCTTTGTCTCTAGAATTTGATCGATCGATCCTGGGGAATACGTGATGAGGAGCAGGGGAAACAACATTAATACTCGCCCCCTCCACGCAGGTAGAAAAATAGATGGAGGAAGGGCCCTATTTGCTCAATTGCTCGCCTGTAATGCAATGCGGGTTCTTGTTTGGAGAATAAAAGATCCCCCACCCTCAATTACGACTGGGCCACACCTTTCTTCCCCCCCCCCCACCTGCCACCCCCGCTCACCTTGAGGGTGTCGTTCTCCTCCTGCAGTTTCTCCACCTCCTCCAGCAGTTCCTGGGGCCGCCGTGGGTTCATGCTGGAGACGCCATCCGGGGCCCGGCCACGGCCATTGCCCTCTCCGACTCCTCCCGGCGCCATTGGCGAGAGGGTGGAAGAGGAAGAGGAGGAGGCGGCCGCGGTGGGGGCACCGCCGTCCAGGTCGCCGCCTGACCTTTGCATCTGGGTCGCCGCGCCACCCTTTTCTCGAACGGGAGATGCTCACTTTGCAAGCATCCTCTTGCTTTGCTGCCGCCGCCGCCGCCCACTCCCCAACCCGCCGGGGCCCAACCCAGCCCAGCCCTGCCCTGCCCAGCGAGAAGATGGAGAAGCCGGGCCACCTCCCGCGCCCGTTGTAGAAGCCGCTTCCAGTTGCTGAGCGACACAGCAGAAAGACAGCGCCCCCCCCCCCCCCCCTCTCTGACTTTGCCCCGGTCCGCCGGTCCCAGGTGGCGGCTGCGGGCGCTGCGAGCTCGACGTCTCTGGGAGGTCTCTGTCGCTTGGCGGCGGTCTGTCCCCTCCCACTCCTCCTCCCCCACCCTCAGCCCAGCCGGGATGCGGCCGTAGCTGCTGCTGTGCCGGTAGTGGGTGCCGGGCAATGGGGTTATGGAAGCAGCCGGCACCGCCACAACAACAACACAGCTGCTGAGGCGTCTGTGCCCGGGGGGCGGGGTGGGGGGAGAAGATTACCAGTTGGGGAGAGGAAAGCTTCGCGTGGTGGAAAGGACTTCTACTTTCGGCGGCTGGAAGGATCCAGCGGGTCCAGCCAAAGCTCCGTCTCTTCCCTCCGAGATGCTAGCTGTCGCCGTTTCTCTCTTAGGAAAGGCCCGGCTGTTTTCCAAGTCCTGAGCATCGTCTGAGGGCTTACGTGGAAATCACTGCAGTGCCGGGCCAAAACCGTTTTAGGGAGAAACTGTTGAAACTAAGGCGAAGTTTGAAGCCCTCATATTTGATCCTTGTTAACACAACCTGATTTGAACAAATAGCTGATTTTAGGAACCAATCTTTTTTGTTGCTGGATTTCTTTCTTTCTTTCTTTCTTTCTTTCTTTCTTTCTTTCTTTCTTTCTTTCTTTCTTTTCTTTTCTTTTCTTTTCTTTTCTTTTCTTTTTCTTTTGAAGGAAGGCCTATGTTGCCTAAGGAACCGGTAAAACCGTTCTTTTTATCTCTAAATTCTTTCAATGAAAAAAGAGTGAAGCTAGTGTGCTGTAGTAGAGCACCTGCCTCAAGCATCAACTGTCTTTCTAGAAAAATACTTCCAGGCCCCACATGCATGCTGGAGGCAATCTAGGTAAATAAAAACGAAAGGGAACTGCATTCCATTGTTTTGTTTTGGAATCCATCTATTTAATAAAAAGGAGAAAGCAAGACTGATACAGTACTTTTGCAATTCTAGTGTGGAAATGTTGCTTAGCTTTGTCCATCAAGGCAACAGTTCTTTGAAGATGGCCAATGTGTTGAGAACAACAAATGTGTTCTCATAACCAAATGATTGGCACCATTCTATTTACACAGAAGATGCTAAAATAATATTACTCTAATATTAAATATTAAGATTATATTAATCTAATATGAAACTTGATTAGTTCTAGAAGTGAGTTACCTGCAAACCAACTTTGCAATTAATTTTCAGGAAGACCGAGCTTTAATGATTAGAATGCTTTGAAGTTACTGTACACCTTTGAGTTGGTGAAAATATCTCAGCTTGATTTAATGTAAATCAATGCAGGTAAAATAAACGAGAGAACAATATACTATTTCAAGTTCTTGAAAAAAAAACAAGTAAGTATAATTAAGTGTAAATAAGCAGGTAAAATAAATGAGAGAACAATATACTAAAGTTATGAATGTTCCAACACTGGAAGCTTTTAAAAAAATATTGGATAACCATTTGTCTGAAGTGGTGTAGGGTTTCCTGCCTAGGCAGGGGGTTGGACTAGAAGACCTCCAAGGTCCCTTCCAACTCTGTTATTCTATTCCATTCCATTCTATTCTAAAATGTGCATATTGCAGAATGTATGGAGGTAGGATAATACCAAATTCACTTGCAAAATATATATACAGCTCATGAAACCACAGCAAGGACAGAACATGGAAGTAATACATTGGCTCCAGATTGGCTAAGGAGTAAAAAAAAGCTGTTTACTCTCCTCTTATTTATTTATTCCATATATTGAATATATATTAAAAGGAATTGGGTTGGAAGAAGATGAGCATCCTTTTAAAACTGGGCTTCTGCTGTTGTTGATAACTTCTCTGATGACCCTACACTGATAGCTAAAAATCAAAATATCTACAAGTTCTAATAATAAAAGAACTTGCATTCTGACTGGGGATTCTGGAAGTGGAACTCCACACATCTTAAAATCAACAAAGTTCAGAAACTTTGATCTAGACAGGAGAGCTGAGTTCAGATAACATCTTCAACAGACAAGTAGAAGGTAAGTGAAAAAAGGAAGCCTAAGGTAGAAGAACTGAAATGAAAATAAGTATAGCCTATATATCGTCTCACACTCAAGCTTTTTGATATGGCTAAGTACAATAATTCTTATCAATACCCTTTATTTCTGGGGGGAGCTTGACACCTGTCATGTCTCTAGACATATGGGCAGATTCACAAAGTACTGGGATTCATACAGATGATTAATAATGGCGTAAGTTGTTCGCCAACTCCAAAGCCATTCTGGAAAATTGCAAATAATGCTTGGCTTACGATGGCAATTGGGACCAGAACTGCCATCACTAAGTGACACAATTGTAAAACATGACATCAAATCTGCACATATAAAACCAAAGCCATCTACAATGTCTTATTTTGTGTTATGTTTTGGATACCAGATACAATATATGCCTATGGCATGTGCTGAGAAGGAGATATCTCAAACTTTAGTTGATTCACGATGACCAGATGTATGCCCACTTGACCACAAATTATTTTCAGCCATTCATAATTGAAATTATAGAAATGGAGCTCAGATACAAGGACATCTATGGGAAGTATATTTAATATTTAACTTGGAAAATTATACACATTTGGAGCTAATATCCAAAATAAAAACCATTTGATTGTTATTTTGCCATTTTCAAGTATAAGCTTTTACAAAAAAAAATTAAATAAAATTTAGAAATTTAGAAATAATATTTTTTTAAATATAAGAATGAAAATATCTCCTGAAAATAAATTAGGGATCTCATAACTTGAAATCCCCCTACACACAGAGAAAGAACTTTCTAAAAGCAAACCATGTTTGAGATAAAACAAAAATCCAGAAAATGGGAGGATGGGAAAGGTCAAAAATGTCACAAAGAGATAGTCACAACTGTTCACTCAAAACCATGCACTTTTTACATGCATAACATGGAATTGGGGGCAGCCGGGCCGGCACGCGCGCCTGGGGGACCTCGGGGGTTCCCGTGTCGGGGTGGCAGACGGGGTGGGCAGCTGGGGGCCAATTTTATTAGCACGGTGACTGGGAGAGGTAGATATGCTGGGGGTAGAGGGCCGTATCCGGTAAGGGGATCGCGCTCCCGATGTTTGCAAGCGGTAGCGCGCTCCGAACCTCCTTACCCATCCTGCAGCCCTGGTTGTCCGGAATCTCAGGCCCTGAATACCCGGCTGTTGTTGTGCAATGCCAGGTCCGTGGTTAATAAGGCTCCCCTGATCTATGATCTGGTTCAGGAGGAGGCCGCGGACCTGGTAGGTGTCACCGAAACCTGGTTGGGCCCAGACGGCGGTGTCCTGGTTGAGATGTGCCCACCAGGTTTCCTTGCATTTCACCAGCCTAGGGCTCAGGGAAGGGGTGGTGGGGTGGCGGTGCTTATAAAGGAAGTCCTTTGTCCTAGGGAGGCCACTGTCCCTCAGACGGCTGGCTGTGAATCTCTATTTGTGAAGTGGGGGCAAGGGGTTCAGATGGGTCTTTTGATGGTGTACCTGGCTCCCTGCCACGTCTCATCGGCCCTGCCCGGACTCCTAGAGGTAATAGCCGGGCTGGCGATTGAGACCCCCAGGCTTTTGGTCATGGGGGATTTCAACCTGCCATCGCTCGGTGAAACCTCGGGGTTGGTCCGGGAGTTCTTGGCTTCCATGACGGCCATGGACCTGACCCAGTTAGTTTCTGCTCCCACTCACATAGGAGGACACATGCTGGACCTGATTTTTGTCTCTGGGCAGTGGTTGAATGACTGTAATTGTGGGGATTTAGTCATTACACCCTTGTCATGGACAGATCATTCCCTCCTTAGGCTGGATTTCTGTTCCGCCACCCCCCACCGCAGGGAGGCGGAGCCACTTAGATGGTTCCGCCCCAGGCGCCTAATGGACCCGGAGCGGTTCCAGAGGGAGCTTGGGCCATTTCCTGAGTCTCTGGCTCTCAGCTGGAGACCTGGTGGCCACCTGGGATGGGTTGGCCGCCGGGGCTCTAGAGCGAGTTGTGCCTCTGCGACCTCTGACCCGGCACAGATCCCATTTGGCTCCGTGGTATACGGAGGAGCTACGGGAGATGAAGTGCCGGAAAAGACGTCTAGAGGGCATTTGGAGGGCGAGCCGTTCTGAGTCTGATCGAACACAGGTGAGATCTCATATTAAGACTTACCTTGTGGCGATAGGGGCGGCGAAATCTTCGTATTTCTCCGCCCTTATTGCATCGGCAGGAAATCGGCCTGCCACCCTGTTTAGAGTGACCCGCTCTCTACTTGAACCGAGAGCGCGGGATGACCTCTTGCAGGGTAGAGCGGAGGAGTTTTCTCGATTCCTGCATGACAAAATCGCTCAGATTCGGGAGGGGCTTGACTCCAATTGGATGGTCCCGAGGGAGGTGTCCGGGGCAGGTCTTGTGGATGTTGTTTGGGGGGAGTTCGACCCTGTGACCGCCGAGGGTGTGGACAGGTTGCTGGGGGGTCTGAATGCCACCACCTGTTTATTGGACCCGTGCCCTTCCTGGCTGGTTTCGGCCGCCAGGGAGACGACACAAGGCTGGCTCCAGGGGATTATCAACGCTTCTTTGAGAGAGGGGTCGCTTCCTACCGCCCTGAAGACGGCGGTGGTGCGGCCCCTCCTCAAGAAGCCTTCCCTGGATCCAGCTGTTTTAAACAACTACCGTCCAGTCTCCAACCTTCCCTTTGTGGCGAAGGTTGTCGAGAGTGTGGTGGCACGTCAGCTCCCTCAGTACCTGGAGGAAACAACTTACCTCGATCCGTTCCAATCGGGCTTCAGGCCTGGGCATAGCACTGAGACAGCATTGGTCGCGTTGGTTGATGATCTCTGGAGGGCTCGTGACAGAGGGTTCTCCTCTGTCCTGGTCCTATTAGATCTCTCGGCGGCTTTTGATACTATCGACCATAGTATCTTGTTGCGACGGTTGGGGGGGTTGGGAATTGGGGGAACCGTCTTTCGATGGTTCTCCTCCTTCCTCTCCGACCGTTCGCAATTTGTGTTGGCGGGAGGGGAGAGGTCCACCTCTAGGCCCCTGGTTTGTGGGGTGCCTCAGGGGTCGGTCCTCTCCCCTCTCTTGTTCAACATTTATATGAAGCCGCTGGGCGAGATCATCCGTGGTCTTGGGGTGAAGTGTCATCTGTATGCAGATGACACTCAGTTGTACATCTCCACCCCGGACCACCCCAACGATGCTGTGGGGGCTATGTCTAGGTGCCTGGAGGCCGTGCGGGACTGGATGGGCGGGAACAGGCTTCGGCTCAACCCATCCAAGACCGAGTGGCTGTGGTTCCCGGCGCCCCGATATAGCCAGCTGATTCCTTCGCTGGCTATTGGGGGGGAAATTTTGCCCCCCACAGAGAGGGCTCGCAATCTGGGAGTCCTCCTGGATGTACGACTGTCGCTTGAACATCATGTCGCGGCCGTCTCCAGGGGGTCATTTCATCAGATCCGTCGGATCTACCGGTTGCGGCCCTTTCTGGATCGGGACGCCCTGCGCACGGTCACTCAGGCCCTTGTCACCTCTCGCCTGGACTATTGTAATGCCCTCTACATGGGGCTCCCTGCGGGGAGCACCCGGAGACTCCAACTGGTGCAAAATGCGGCCGCGCGGGTGATCATGGGGGCGTCGCGTAGCGCCCACGTGACGCCTCTCCTGCGCGAGCTGCATTGGTTGCCGGTGGCTCTCCGGGTTCGCTTCAAGGTTCTAGTTTTGACCTTTAGGGCGATCCATGGCATTGGGCCAGGTTACCTGCAGGACCGCATCCTACCAGTGATCTCCAGCAGGCCGGTGCGCTCACACAGGGAGGGCCTTCTCCGGATCCCGTCGGCCACCATGTGTCGCCTGGTGGCCCCGAGGGGTAGGGCCTTCTCTGTGGCGGCCCCTGCCCTCTGGAACACTCTGCCGCCGGAACTACGTACCAGCACGGACCTGAGGGCCTTCAGGCGCGCGCTGAAGACCTGGCTTTTTGAGCAGGCTGGCCTGGGCTGAGGTGGTTTTAACTTGTCTCCATTTGCTCTGTAATTTTAAATTGGGGTTTTAAGGGTGTGGGGTGGGTTTTTTCTTATTCGGCCAATATTTAATTTAATCTTCTTTTAACTTTTGTATTATTGTTGGGGTTTGGATTGGCTGTACACCGCCCTGAGTCCCTAGGGAGAAGGGCGGTATAGAAATTTTATAAATAAATAAATAAATAGGATGCATGTAAAAAGGGGTGGGACTTTAATCATGTGTTTGTGGCTGCTGTCTTATCTTTTTTGTCCCTGACCTAGCTACTTGCGTTTCTATTTATGAATGTTTATCTACAAAGAGGCAAATGCATATTTTATATTTATACCAGCAAGTGACAGAAATATATACAAATAGCGAGCTCATAGAATTCTGAAATACAACATTTCCATAATCTCTTTTTACCACACATAAACTTGTCAGCAGTGTTTCTTCCTACAGACATGTGGAAATCTGTTCATATATATTGCCTTCAACCTTCAATAACCTACTAAAGTCAGAGAGGAGAGCTATTTTCATCAGAGGCCTGCATGACTGCCAGCGATATATATCCAAATCTGAAGGTACACTTTTATTTAAAGTAACTGTGAGAGGGTTCTTGGAGTTTTAGTGGACAACCAGCTAAATATGTGTGCAGCAGCAGCCAAAAAAGCTAATGCAATCCTAAGTTGTATTAACAGAGGGATACAATCAAGATCAAGGCAAGTACTAATACCATATATAAATAAGCCTTACTAATACCATATATAAATAAGCCTATAAAGCCTTAGTAAGGCCACATCTAGAGTACTGCATCCAGTTTTGGTCACCACATTATAAAAAAGATGTTAAGACTCTAGAAAAAGTACAGAGAAGAACAACCAGGATCATTAGGGGACTGGAGGCTAAAATATACAATGAATGGTTGCAGGAACTAGGCTTGGCTAGTCTAGCAAAGAAAAAGGACCAGGGGAGATATGATAATGGTCTTCCAATATTTGAGGGGCTGCCACAGGAAGGAAGGGGTCAAGCTATTTTCTAAACTGCCTATAGGCCAGACAAGGAATAATGGATGGAAACTGAACAAGGAGAGATTTAACCTGGAAAAAAGGAGAAACTTTCTGACAATGAGAACAAACAAACCAATGGAACAGCTTGCCCTCGGAAATTGTGGGAGTGCCATCACTTGAGACTTTCAAGAAGAGATTGGACTGCCATTTGTCAGAAATGGTGTAGGGTCTCCCACTTGGACTAGATGACCTACAAGGTCCCTTCCAATTCTGATTATCTGTTATCTGTTATATAGATTTAACTTCTTAAAGGAATCATTAGCATCCATTAATTACTGCCTGCTTCTATGTTTCTATGCTGTTTCTATGCCATAAGCAGAAGTATTTGCTTTCTCATACAAAGGACATATTATTAATTTGATTACAAAAAGTTATCCTATATTGGCAGAAAAGCAGTTGCTATAAAAGTATGAGTTGGAGTAATATGTCAGAAGTCAGGTACTGCACAAAATATTTATTTTTTATATTTCTTTGGAATTGTTCATGGGATGAGATTACATACCAGGGGTATCAAACTCACATCATTATGGCAGCATCACCCGATGTGTAGGGACTTTTTCCCCCTTCATTAAACCAGGCGTGGGCGTGGCCAATGCATAATGCATCTGGCCCATGGGCTGGGAGTTTGGCAACCCTGTTATATGCAATGCAGTTCATATTTTTTTGCCTTATGGTCCAAATGCCTACTTTTTATCAGCCATTCCTTTAATGGTGTCATAAAAAATCCAAGATCACCATCAATTCACTTTCTCAGAAATTGCCATCTGATATCTATTCTATTAACCTGAAGAGAAAATGGATGTCATGAACATCAATCCTCCCTAGGTCTCAGAATTGTAAATATTAAGATTTCCCAAACATGGTGTACCCTAGGTATATGTATTTCAGTTCCCATTACTTTAGCCACCTAGTCCACTGTTCCATTAGATAAGCATGGGGAGTTTTAAAGGGTTATTTCCATGTCTTATTTTCTGAACTTGCATTCTGATATGTAATCGACTTCTGAATGATATAGAATGGTGCAACATTTTTTAAACCACTCTTTTGGGTATGGTTTACAATGTTGCAAAGTTAATATTGAAATCATGACAGGTATTTTAAGTCAACATTATTTCTAAAAGTTCCAGCTCATAAATGTAGATATAACATGGCAATGACTGATATCAGGTGTCTCACCAAATGAACAAATGTCATATATTACAGGTAAAAAAAACTGGTGTAAATTTTCTATGAATAACCAAGTAAAGGTCATTTTTATTCTACATCTTGAGCAGTTATTTAATGCAAATACTGTCTATGAATATCAAGGACCTGTTCTTAAACTAACCAACTATATCTCCCTCATTTTTCTTTTCAGTGACAGCAATTGTGTTAAATGAAGGATAAAATGTAAAGAGAAGCAATTATTGCTTGTAGGAGGTATAAAATGCTGGTATTTAGGTCTGAGTTTCCCCCCTCATATGTTAAGGTTCAATTGAAGGGAATCCCTTTCTGGTTGTTTTGTTACAATGCTTGGTCACCATTTTATATTTTGTATCTTATACACTGTATATGTTTTAATGTTACATGGTTTGCTTTTTATTTTTCTGTGTTTCTTTCATGTGTGAACATTTTGGAGAAACGGAGATTTCTCCTCCTTTATTACAAACATCTATTAGGTGGATACACAGTAGGCCCAAAATCTTCATTCAACTATGCTGACTATCAGTTCATATCAACTAGTAACTCCAGTGCCACAGGGTTCTGGACTTTTTACTTTCAACATTTTTATTTAGGATATGAATAAAGAGGTGGGAGAAAGTGCTTATCTAAGTCACAGAAGTTGCAACAGATGAGATAGCTAATTATGAATGTATGAAAGATTCTAGAATTCGAGTTACATGATTTCTAAAAGGACAAATATAATTTTAGACTGAATAAAAACAGTTCCAAATCACTAGAAGCAATAGTGCCAGTGATTTGATCCCATTTTGAGTATTGTGTTCTGTTGTGTTTTGGGTGCTATATTATCCAAAAAATTCAAATAAACTTTTATAAGTTCAGAGAAAGAAAGAAAAATGACTTGAATCTAAGTCTTCCAAAGAAAGAGTAAAGGAGATCTCAATTTTTACCCTTGAGAAAAATGACTGAGATGGTACCCTTCAAGTACCTTCAAGGTTATTACACAGAATGCCAACAGCAATTTTCTATTGCCCCAGGATGTAGGATATAAATTAATAGTCTAATGTTATAGGAATTAAGTTTCAGATAGAACATTGATCAAAAACTCCCAATAATATGAGTAATGAATATTTATCAAGGGATATGATTATATTCAAATAATCTGAGGAATGCTTTAGTTATTCACTGAATAAGTAGCTAGAGTGGCAGCATCTCTGTATTGCAGTTGCTTATCTATGGTGCATAATCTGGCTGGAGACAAGGCTACTTTAAGACATCTCTTTCCAGATTTCAACCCGTTCCTTTGCTTTCTTTCTTTCTTTCTTTCTTTCTTTCTTTCTTTCTTTATTTATTTATTTATTTATTTATGTATTTATTAACATATTTATATACCGCCCTTCTCCCGAAGGACTCAGGGCAGTGTACAGCCAACTATAAAACATTCCACAATTATAAAAGTTAAAAAAAGATTAAACATCCTAAAGCTGCCTTTAAAATTATACCCAATAAATTAATAAAAACCCCAATATTAAAATCCCGAAATTTAAAACCCAAAATTCTAAAATTGCTCTAAAACTCCCACTTCAGTCCAGGCTGGCCTGCTCGAAGAGCCAAGTTTTCAGTGCATGTCTGAATGCTCTCAGGTAGGTGTTATGTAGCTCCGGAGGCAGACCATTCCAGAGGGTGGGAGCCCCCACAGAGAAGGCCCTATTCCTTGGGGTCACCAGACGGCACATAGATGCCATTGGTACCCAAAGGAGGCCCTCCCTGTGGGAGCGCACAGGTCGGTGGGAGACTACCAGCAGAACGCGGTCCTGCAGATATCCTGGTCCAATGCCATGGATCACTTTAAAGGTCAAAACCAGAACCTTAAAGCGAACCCGGAAGGCCACCGGCAACCAATGCAGCTCGCGCAAGAGAGGCGTCACATGGGAGTTTCTTGACGCCCCCATAACCACCCGCGCGGCCACTTTAGCTGCTGGGATGGCTGGATTTCTATCCTGACCGTTTTTGTCATGCTAATTGGTAGATGCTCCACTTCTTTCTCTTTCCTGGATCAATATAAAAAGAAAGAAATCTACACAAATTTTACCCTTTTTCCTGAACCAAAAGGGAAAGTGACAAAGTTCTAGAGTCTAGACAAAGAGGATATTCCTACCAGATATTCCTCTGGTAGAAATTCCTGGTATAGTACAAGATGGTAACCAGCCAGCATGGCTTGTAGGTGGCACAAAATGGAAAAATCTACTTTCGATCTGCAGCCCAAAAAACAAGTCAGAGACTGTTTTAGCTGCTTGCTGAGGGTAGGTTAGGAAATGTCATAAATTCCTACCTTTCAGAAATGGTGGGTGGATTGTGCTTCTGCCAGGATAAAATGGAAAAATGGATTTGCTTCCAGTAGCCTAAGACTAAATACTCTCTTCCAACTATAATATTATTGAAAGAAACAAAATAATGTGAATTCTTAACAATATTCAATTCATAGAATTATCATTAATAGTATGCTACATGTGAAGAAATGGATATTCAGGTTTATTGGCCCGAATCCAAGTCAAACTATTTTGTGGCATATTATAAATGTTTATATTTCATGCTCAATATTATTATCCCTTCATATTTTAATCACAGTATCAATCAAGAATCTTCAACAAAATCAGTATACCCTCATCACAAAGAGTAGAAGTACTGAAATAGAAGGCACAGAGTAGTATCTTTTTGCAGATGTTTCTTATTTTAAATAACTTATTTAAAATAATTTCATGATTAAGAGGAATTCTGTATCTGAACTGTTACAATTATTAAAAGGCTTGTGCTTCTATGGAAACTTTAGGCATAGTTTTGTTCCCTTTTTATGACTTCTGTAAAATAAAATACTGGAAGCCCCTTCGTTTATTGATAGTGAATGACATATACAGTATATCCTGCTTGATTATATCTGCACGACGTGGAATCTATAAAAACAACAACTGTGGATGTTTCGCACACAAGTGCTAGCCAAGAGAATCACCATACAACATTAGAGGGAGAAATCTTTAGTGACTGGCAGCAATGGATTCCTGATACATGCAGGACTACCACAGCTTGTCTTCAAACATCTAGATGAACACCTGATGGCAGCAGAAGTTAAGAATTTTCTGTACTTCTCTGATGAAATCTGGTGATTGACTGGAGGTTTGTAGCCTAAATAACCTTGCATATATATGATTTGTTAGCCATCAAATTAAAGTTTTCAGCAAAAGAAGAATGTCATGCTATCTGGCCATATTTGGGGATATTGATTTGTTCATGAGATAAACATTGAGGTTTTTTTCTTATGTGGTCATTTTGAAAAGTATAGGAACACTTTTGCACACAAAAAGGATGTTGACATGTAATAGCCTCAGGTAATAAATAAAAACTCTTATGTCTTTGTCTAGCACAGCTTGGCGATTGCTGGGTATTAATAGACAGGATTAGCAAATGCAGCAGACAGCAAAGCTCCTATTCTTTGCCTTAGCTTCCCCTTTGCTACCAGTCTCCAGTCTTGGGCTCTGAAGAATATAGGGCAGAGGTTTGAAATAGATAAAGCTCAGCTTCTTCTGTGTGGCCTATCCTGGAGTGCGGGGAAAGCAGCAAATTCTGGGTTCTGGGAAATCTGAAGATGTCTTTTCAGATTTCCGGTCAGGCACCCTGGAGAAACAACAATCTTACTTTTTTAAATAAAGACCATCCAGTCTCTGAGCAAGGAGAAACTATTATTGGCTTTTATCTGCTTGCTTTGGGTATGTATGTTTATGGTGTCTCTTCACTTTATGAAATGAAAGATATGGGAAAAGTTTAAAATAGGCCATTATATTAAAGAATATTAAAGAATAAGAGACCATTCTCTTTTCTTATGCAGTTGTTAGGAGAGCAGAACAACAATATATTAAGTAAACAAGAATTTGGAAAGGTGCGTTAGGAAGACAAGATTATCAATCCAGTATATTATTCAGGTAAATTGGACTAGAAATGGATGAAGTTTGAGTTGCAAATAGTTTTCTTTCCAAAACTAAGCTGCTTGATGAAATCTTTTCTCAAGCTCTTTGCATGAGTGCTAGTCCTAGTCTATTGTTTCTCAATAATTCTTGTTTTTAACCCTCTTAAGTTTATCTGAGGATGATATCAAAAAACTCAAATTGACCATGTATTCAAAACCCCAGGTGTTTTTGCTATGTTTGCAGAGACAGAAGTAGGTGGTAAATTTCCTAAAGGAATTAATTGTGCCTGGCTTCAACTGGCAGACAGAACTGGAACCAATCAGGCAAGTTCCTTTAAGGAAGTATCCATTGAAGAAAGTCTAGGCAATTATTACCAAAAAGCTCTAATGACTGCTATGTTTTAAGAGCATGTGGAGTGGCAGGGGAGGAGTGGTGGAGGAGGGATGGCCACAGTGGGTCAGCTGGGGTGGGGGTGGTGGTCAAATGAAGCAGCCAAGCTCAGGTGGCTGAGGGCAATTGTCCCAATCTGGATATTTACAGAATCAGTCATTACATTATTTTGATCCTCTTCCTCACCCACTTTCTGTCTGTTCCTTGGTTTTTCTTGGTTTTCATTGATTCCACATCTGCCATTGTGGTGTTTCTCTCTGATTTTGTGAAAATTATAAAGTAGTACTACAAAGAAGAGAAGGCCTATCAGAAAAAACAGTAAAGGATATTCTAAGGATAGCTATTATAACATTTGAGAATTTATATATTCAAATAGGGCTCTGCTAGATGTGACTACTTCAATGAGTTGAACACAGATGCTATATTTCTGTACACTCCAAATTACTTTTGAAATACAATCTGAAGTGCTGCCTTACATTTTTGTATCTAGTAGAATAACTTTGCATTTCAATACTTGAGTATTTCAGCATTTTAATCATTTAGAGTTTTAATATGTCTATAATTTTCTATTTCAGCCATTTATATTTATAAAATATATAAAGCATATATTTTATAAATAAAATATATTTCATATATTTTACAATTATTTTTTATTGTTTTGGTATATATGTTTGTCTTGTATTTTGGTCATTTTATTCAAATTGTTGCATAAGTTGTGTATTTATTTCTTTTATTCTTTTCTTGGATTATGTAGCTTTTGCTATTCAGCAGTTTGAAATTCTAGTTAGTATTTCAATAAAGAAAATCATAATAGTACAAAATGCTATGCCTCAGTTAACTCTGGTGAGCCCACTATTTCTGAAATGTCTTCTGCTCCCAAATGTGAGAAGGCCTAATAATCTAAAAGAGGTATCATGATTAATATTCCTTTTAAAGTATTATTAAGCGAAGTTTATGTGAATGCAGTTTCAAATATTTTATTTAATTTTATATTCCAGGTTGGATGTCTTGGATTGGGAATAGTATTGTAATTTTTGTATTATATAAACAACGAGCTGTTCTTCAACCTACGGATTATTTGACATTTAATCTAGCTGTTTCTGATGGCAGCATTGCTATCTTTGGTTATTCCCGTGGAATCATTGACATTTTCAATGTGTTCCGAGATGATGGCTTCCTTGTTACATCAATATGGACTTGTCAGGTAAGCAGTCCATTTGATCTAATGTGCAACTGTGGAAGATAAACATCACACAATATAAAGCCTACTGTCAAGAGCATCCACCAGGGATTGTCAGAATTTAAAATGGTGGCAGAACCTATCAAATCAAATCTCTGCCTCTTTTTTATAGTCTCTTGTCCCATTTTTGCAACTCAAGTGTTTAGGCACAAGTTAGACAAGTCACAGAGCCATTGCCTAAGCAACTATAACTTTATTTTGATATTTCTCCAGTTATATTGTCTATATATCTACCATCCACTTTTAAAATACAGGTAGTTCCTTATTTAATGATGCTAATTGGGACCAGAAACTGTTGTTGAGTGACATGGCCATAGGACAAAACCACAGGAGTGCTACTTAGCAACAGCAGTTCCAGCAGTATCATTAGCCATTATTAAATGAGGATTGTGCAGGTCATTCAGCAAAGGTTGTAACTTTAAACTTGCTTTATGTGAAGTTTTCAAGAAATATAACTAGAAGAAAGCAAGGGAAGCCCACATCCACACACAAACATACACATAGACTTGTATATAATGTACATTATTAATAAATATCATTCTTACATCCTGTTTATCTTCAGATACCAAAACAAATATTTCATTTTTAAAAAATCCATACAAAACTATTACTCAGATTACACAAATATTGCATTAAAATGGACTCAATTATATTACAGAGTCTTAAGTAGAATATATGGAGACATCTTCCCATTTTTAGTTGGAAAAACAATTTTGCTGACATTTCTTAATGCAGAAGGGTATGTTGCCTGCCACTTAATCTGGGGCATGGAATTGTCAAATCCTTCTTCTGTCAATGTTTCCTTTGTTATTATTTTGTCTGGAACATTTGACTTTATAAATCAAACCTTTGCTAGCACACAACATTGTATTTTTAAATGTTTTAAACCTCCAGCAAGGTAATTGAAAGCATGAGTTAGCACCTTTTATAAACCATAGTTATAGTATGCTATTGATTTTCTTGAGAGGTCCAATATAAAAAACAAGGAAAATATATTGCAGAAAAACATACATATGAGCACATTTATAGCATAGCATAGCATGCACAGGATGAACTTAAATATGTAAAACATATTTTGCCTGTGGTCAATGTTGAATATTGTGGGAGGGGAGCCATGTTAATCTAAAGTAACAAAAAAATCTGGAATCTTGTTGCACTTTATAACCAGTTTTACTAAAAGGCATAAATTTTCATGAGATACAATTCATCAGATGCATAGAATGGCTAAACTGATATAGGATTTAAATTGAGGTGAGATGGAAGGGAGAGTAATACAAGTTAGTTATGCAGTTGCAGGTTACATGGGAGATTGATCACATACCATTTCAATTAATAAGTGTCTTAAAAACCTATTGTGCTTGTGAATTGTCTCACTGAAAGTGCTTGATGAAAAAAGAAACATATATAGGGAAAGAGAGAGAGAGGGAGAGAGATTATGTAACATCATCAGTGCTATTGAGAGCTGGGTTTGTTCCCTAATTATATACAGTAGTATGCCTTTCTAATTTTAGTGGATATGAGGTTTTCTCCTTGGTAGTTGATTAGGATAGCCTTTTCTGCTTGATTGTTTTTGTGGTGTTTAACTCCTGGTAATTTGGATATAGGTTGATGGAGAGGATTTGTTCTTTTGTTTCCTTCTTAAACTTTGTGTTGTCTCTTTTGAATGGGAGAGGGGTATGTATAGATTGATGGCAGATTTGTCTGAAAAACAAGGAATTCTGTAGCTGTTTGGGTTTAGCTTGGTTTAGTTTGCTCATGGTTTCTCAGTTGAAACTATGGTTAAATCTATCCATCTGTTTAAAACATTAAGAAGTTTTTTTTAACCACATCTTCTGACTGCTAGTGGTCAGTCATGGATGTGCTCTGCTAGTCTTCTGGGAGTGTACCTGCAGAATGGTTACTACAGTCCTTCTACTGTATATTGCAGATGGCACCATTTTTTTATCTTGGGCTACTGGATCATTTGGTTTACTTAAGATGTTTTGGAGGGCTTTAGTTGGTTTTTCTGCTATAGTGGTGGTATGTGGTTATAATGGTCTATTGCCGGGGTGGGATCCGACCAGTGTAACTATCAGTTCAGTGATTTACAATTTGCGCACACAAATTATAATATCATTATAATAATCCACATCTAATCTACATTAAATAATCCATTAATATGGCCATATGCTAATAACATCAAATCTGTAGACCATCAAGTAATTGAGACTATAGGTTTGTCCTTCCTATGCTAAAGAATAATTATTTTAGCTATTACATGGCAAATGTACTTTCTTTATTCCATGATACAGTTTGAAAGATTAAAATCTTGTCTCAGAATAAAGTTAATACCTGTAATGTCTTTCTCTCAAAAGGAACAATTATAAACAGATATCTAAATGAAGTAATAACATTTATCAAATTGACAGGGAAAATGTCAGAGACCTAAAGGAAACTCAGGGTAACTTCTGCAGCTGAATTACTAGAAATATGTGACCTGGTGGTTCGTGATCTCCTAAAAAGACAAATTGGGAAGGCTGGATTGTTTATTGCTGCCTGAGGGCTACACATTATCATATTATCTATTTCCTTGAATTTGATCATAATGTTCCTTCCTACCAAAAATTTCAAATCTTTTTTCATGGCTGTCCAAATCCAGGACTAGCTCTAAGATACTGTTGCCAATGCAGCAAAACTGTTTTTGATCAACTCAAACAATACTTCATATATTTATTGGCTAGGTGTGATATTTTGCTCAGCAGCAAAACACAGTTTGCTATATCAATATGGAATATAAAATCAAATGCAAAGGAACAGGCTGAAACTCATTCTGACCTTATCAGAGAAACAAATATTTTGCAAACCATCAAACTTCAGTTTAAAGCATATTTTCTGAAAAGTATCCCTGTTAACTAGCAATTCAATACAGAAAGGCTTACCCTCAAAAGTGATGTTTTATTTGACGGATATTTTATTTGTGTTCATTGAAACAGTAAGATGCAGATGCTAGTGAAGATAATACAGGCAATAACGCTAGAAACTCTGAACATATAGGAATTTGACAATTTCTAAAGGGAGCTATTGTAGAAATTAATTATTCATTTAGTGACCAAAACTGCAAACTTATATGTTTAACAGTAAATCACCTCCTAAGCTCCATGAGCTTACATTTGAGTAGATGTAGATCAGTCATGCCATCATTCCATATTTCTTTTATATCAGTCAGTCATATTTTATTCTTTGGACGAGTCCCTGCATTTTTTTTGTCAAAGTTTTTTCAGAAGTGGTTTGCCATTGCTTGCTTCCTAAGGCTAAGAAGAAGAGACTGTTCATTCAGCAGTCTTTGCACCTAAGGAAATTTCTGTCTTCACCCACCACACCAAACTGTCTCTCAGGATCCATATGCCAACATTTAAGTCAGGTGGGAGTTCAGGTTAAACCCAGGAGTTTAAAGGCCCAGTTTATATAACATTATTATCTTTTTTTATCTGAAACAGATTAGATTGCATCCTGCAAAAGTACACACAAGTACATTCTTGTGTTTTAGGGTACTGTTAAAAGCACCAGTGCAGAACTATAATGGAGAGACAGAATAAAAGTTTAACTTTCATAAAGAATCCTTATGAACTTTTCTTGTTAATCATTTGACAGTCTTAAACTCATTAATGTTTACTTAGAAATAATTGCTGTGGAGCGCAATGGAAATTACTTCCACAAAAAAACACAATTGTGACTTAGAGTGTAATTTGTTCACTTTATCCTGAGAGAAAACATATTGGACTTGAGTTCTGAGTATATAGAATTTTGGTACCAATGCATAAAGCACAAGAAGAAAATTGCATAAATACAGTATGATGATGGTGTGAGTTGTTTTGCTTAACACGCAGGCAATACATACCGGTAGGTAAAAATTAATGAATCCTTAAATTATAGAAAGAGCAGTCTTAGTGTAAAACTAGCAATATCTTAATATTTTCTAATCACAAAAATGAAACAAAACATAGCTAAACATTCTTGATGTACATTATTGTACAAAATGGTCAATCATTACTTTCATCCTTTCTTCATTGAATAGAAAACATCATTAAATAGAAAAACTATTCCAACCACAAATTTGGAATTGTAACAATGCTGCTTGATGTTTGAAAACTAAGATTTGTTCTTGGAACAAATTCAAGAACATTGAATTCCTTCTGCCCACTGACTGCATTCTTTCATCCCAGTCAGTAATTGTATTAGCTAACCTATGTTTGTTTGGATTATTTGGTTTTGAGTCTACATGTTGTGTGATCTCAAGCACTGGACAAACCCTGTGGTTTGTAAGGCTCAGTGTATGCAGTATAATCTCAGTAAACATTGATTAAACCAACCATGTTGCCAGGTGACAATAACCATGCAAAAAGGTAGAAGTTGGCTCAAAGTCAACATCTTGTGTTTTTTTTACCTGAAGTTAATTCAATTCAGTGTATTCTAAGGTAGAAACATGAATTGAAATCTTGAATCAGATGACATAAGTTCTGAAAGGGAAATATTTATGCATTGCCCGAAAAATGTGAACTATGGGGAAAATAAATATAAAAATGACAATAATTTCAATAGAAATCTGCATTTCTTAATATTTATTTATGTAATAAGAATTTTAAATTAATTTCTGGAATGAACATTTCCAGGAAGGCAAGACAAACATTCATAATGAAGTTGGACACTACTCTGGATCATTTAGATCAGGGGCCCACAACCTCTGGGCTATTTGAAATTGACCCGCAACTTGCATAAGTAAAACTGTGCACATGCATGCCAGCCCACCATTCATGCAAGGGCTCACCACTCACATGGCCCAAATCCTCTCTTCCCCCCAACCAGGCCACCAAACCACAAAGGTTGGGGACCGCTGACTTAGACAAGTTCTTATTCAATTAATTTGTTTTCAGCCACCCAATTTGTTAGTACACTACCTCATAATTAATTATACCTCACTGAATCAATAATCTCATTAATACCTCCTCTCTATATAATTCCATATTGCAGTTCAAATTAACTATAGTGCATACCCCACTTTCCTTCAAGTTCAAGAAGCTCTGCCCATTTTAAAGCAGTGGTTGCCAACCAGTGGGCCGGAACCACTGGTGGTCCGCAAGAAAATTTTGGTGATCCACAGAGAAATGTCACCCCCAAAAGCAATTAATCCAGGTTGCGCGGGGACACAAGGCTGCGCTGCCCACATGGCCCAAGGGAATTCAAGGCTTGCATCGCCTGCATTGCAAACAACATGAGGTAGTGAGGGGAGGGGAGAAAGGGCGGAGGAGGGGAACTTGCCCCACTCTTCCCATGCACGTCGCCTGGCCACTGGACTGTTTTTTTCTACTTCATTCTTCTGCTTTTGGCTGCACACAAAGAAAGCAGCAAAAATCTTTCTTTCTCTCCCCCAAACTCCACCAGAAATGAATCTTTGGGACCCTGCAAGGCATCCTGCTCTAAGAGGCTGCGCCAGCGCAACAAGTCCTGTGATCCCAAATAAAGAATGATCAATCGGTAGGAAAACGGGACGGAAGATTTTCCTGCAGACTTTTTGGGGGATTTTCCCAGGGTCTCTGGTCCTCAGAATTTAAAATTATGAGTTTGGTGGTCCCTGAGGTCCAAAAGGTTGGCAACCCCTGTTTTAAAGAATTCTCTTTAAAGAACACTCTAAGAACATTTTATAGAAAAATAAGTAGCTGCTTCTTTCTCCAACATATTTTGGAGAATGGTTATATTTTGCACTCTGCCCTTCTGGGTTGACAGTGTCCAGTGGCATCTATGAGAGATGTCAAAGAAGACAAGATGGTGGACACAACCATGAAATCAAAGCTTTTCTTAACTTGTTTTTACATCCTCACCTCTCTAATTGCCAATGCCAGGCATATCATATATATTTGTCATAGCATGTGATTTTTTTTTTTGCCATGAAAATATGCAGTGTGACTTTTTTTCTCTCAGTTTCTAATTCTTTTGACTGTGCTTCCTCCAGAATTTGCATTTCAAAGTTCCTGTAAGTAACTCTTGTCTATCACAAGGAACATGTGTCAAGCCCGAAACTGATATATGTGTAGCCATTTTATTTAACCCTATTGTATATTCCTTTTCTTTCTTTTTCTTTACTGATTATGGCGGGGGGTTCAGGCTTGCCACATTTCTAAGGTGGGAGGAGTGGAGATAGTGAGAGTTGTTTAGGCTAGGTGATTTTCCTTCCCATGGGAACAGAAACTGACCATGCTGAGACCTGGAGGTGGAGATTGATGACACCAGGCAACATTGATTTATTTCTGTTGGGGAATGTGACTTTTGGGGGATGTTTCTGATTTCCAATATTAAATTTTGGTTGTGTCAGATACAGAATTACAACATACTTTGCCAATTTGATGCTTTCCTAAATAAAAGAAATTGTTTTGGAAGACGGACTTTGTTCTTTTCTTTTTAAATGGATTTCATCACTTGGAAACCTGACACATGTCAGGAGCAAAGAATCAGGACCATATGTTAAATTGCAGGCAAGAAGATTTATTGTTCAAGCATATAGAAAAGAATCTAGTAAACTAACAGTTCAATGTTAATTGGCGCTAGATAAGGGGCGATGGTATTTAAGAGCAGTTGGACTTAGACAGTTTGTGGGAATGTAACAACTCTAGTTGATGACTCACTTATCTCCGCCCCCTGGCTCTGGTTGTTGTTCTCCTACATAATAACAAGTGTTTAACTTTGGCTGTTTCATGGTCTTTTTACATATCAGTCTTAAAAAAACCTGCTTTCCCCTTTTCTATAACTCAGAGAGTGAGTTTGCTTGCTTATTTAACATATACTTCATCCACATTGTATGCCTGATTTTATTATTGTTGCTTAGAATATCTGCATGTTCACTGATTTAAACATGAAGACTTTCCTTGATGGTATCATTACATTGATATATCCTGGAATATTTGCTATTGCCCTTGGTATTTTAAAACCAAGAGGGGCCACTTCTCTCTAACCCAGCATTTCTCAGACTCATCAACTTTAAGACATACAGTACATACTTCAACTCCCAGAATTTCCTGGCTAGAGAATTTTGGGAGTTCAAATCCATACGTCTTAAAGTTGTTGAAGTAGAAAGCATTGCTCTAATCTGTACATTTATGCATTTATTTAGATTGATGGATTTCTGACATTGCTGTTTGGCCTTGCCAGTATTAATACACTCACAGTGATTAGTGTAACTCGCTATATAAAAGGGTGCCATCCCAACAGAGGTAAGAGATTTAGGAAATATAAAGTCAACTTGCATTATTAAAAAAGTTTTTAAGAGATTAGAATATATTCGATTATAGACTGTTGTTCAATTACTTTGTTTAGTGACCGTTCAAAGTTACAATGGCACGGAAAAAAGTGAGTTGTGGCCATTCTTCACACCTACAACTGTTGCAGTTTCCCCATGGTCATGTGATCGAAATTCAGATGCTCAGCAACTGGCTCATCTTTATGATGGTTGCGGTATCCTGGGGTCATGTGATCACCTTTTGCAACCTTCAAGCCCAATAGTGAAGCCAGATTCACTTAATAACTAATTTAATAACTGGAGAGATTCACTTAACAACTGTGGCAAAAAAGGTCATAAAATGGGGCAAAACTCACTTAACAAATGTTTTTTTTAGCAACAGAAAATTGGGGCAAAATTATGGTCATAAGTCAAGGACTATCTGTTCTGGCATCCAGCATACCTGAGCTATCAGGTTGGAGAAGGCTTCTTTCAATGAATTTACATTACATTTACTAATGAATATGCTCAATGTTTTTACCAATTCAGGACAAAACCACTGATTTTTTTATTACATGTCTTTGTTTATATATATAGTACATGCATACAATTTAGAGGCTTCCCACTCCAAATTATTCTAGGTGTCTTATACTTTCAAGCAAGAAGCAATAAAAGAAAGAAATCATATGCATCCAGAAAAACAAAGCAAAATCCCTGCAGAGTCCTGATACTCACAGGCCTCAAGGCCTAAAAGAATAGGCAGGCTTTCAAGACTTTCTGACTACCAAAATGGGAACCATTCAGATCTCAAGGGGGATTCTCTTCCAAAGAGCAAACATTGAAACAGAGAATGCAGGTCCTAATAGATAATATTATCAAGAGGACCCAGAAAGCATCCATTCTGCTTAAACTTACTTGGCAGGTAGGATTATTAGATATAAGCTGTCCCTCAAATAATGCCCTATGCCATCAAGGCTTTATAAGTGGCAACCAGCCTCTTGAATTGCACCAGGAAGCAATGTAGCTTACCAATGGTGTTCCTTTCTACCAACCAAGAAATGGTGTTACGTGGGCATTCTATGGCATGCCCAATTGCTGCCCGTGTCACTGTCTTCTAGATGAGTTATATCTTCCAAATAGTTTTGCACGGCAGTTTGCAAACTCAGCACTAATCTATCTATGAATTGACTAGGGCATGAGTGACTGTCCTGGACTGATCTAAGAACAGACACTACAAGGTCATATAGGTAAAATGACCACACCTGTCACCTGCTCTTCAATCATATATTTATCAGTGCACAATAATAATTGTCGACATTGCTTATGTGGATAGACTTATTATAAAAATCAGTGGGGGTTACTCTCAGGAAAGTGTGTGTAAGGATTCAGTAGTTCTAATGCACAACTTGTTCATTCCAATGATATTAGGTGTACTCAAATCTGTGGGGTCCTTGATGCTCTCTGAGTTTAGTGGTTTTCTAGTAGATGTTTCATTACCAAACTAGGTAACATCATGATGACATATGCAAGAAAACTACCAAGCTCAGCGAGCACTAAGGACCTCACAATTCAGCCCTGTGCTACAAATATTCTCTTCCATCAGTACCCAAATATCTTTGTTTTATAGCTGGCCATAGTTGTCATTTTAATTGTATTTATTACATTATGATTCTTTGTGGATGTTGAACCTAGAGAACATAAAAGGCATAAAAAGAATACCCTGTGTCCTGTCCACTCACATTGCTTTTATTGCTGGATGAGTGGATATTCTATCTAAGTCATATTCATAGTTCAATAGAAGTTTTGGTGAATTTTTTTTTCTTCAAAGTTAAATTGGAAGATATGAATGGAAAAATAAGCAGAGTTATAATTCAAATATTTTTGTACCAACATTATTTAGTACACAAATGAGAAGTGAAATTGTCTTGAAATTCTAAATGCAGTATGAGATTTTGCATTTCTTAATTTATTTTTTTTAAATCCTGCATTTATTACTTTATAGGTAGCTCAAGGCAGCAAACATACATAATATCCCTTTCTCCTTCTATTTTCCCCACAACCATAACCCTATGAGATGGGAATAGGAAAGTAATGGGCCCAAAGTTTCCCAGCCAGCTTTCATGCCTAAAATGGTACTAGAACTCACACAGTCTTGTGGTTTCTAGGCCAGCGCCCTTAACCATTATATTAAACTGGCTCTCCTAATTTCTTTATGGAACATTCTTTATTATTAT
Organism: Bungarus multicinctus; assembly: GCA_023653725.1. Taxonomy (NCBI): domain Eukaryota; kingdom Metazoa; phylum Chordata; class Lepidosauria; order Squamata; family Elapidae; genus Bungarus; species Bungarus multicinctus. The sequence goes on along the minus strand of CM042836.1, from coordinate 63,165,273 downwards.
ATTACTTTGAAAGTGTTAAAAACCCATTTTTATTTCAGTATCTTGTATCAGCCTGAGCAGTGTCTCCTTTGCTATTTTTCTTATCTGGACAACAGCTTTCTTCTGGTCACTGGCTCCACTCTTGGGATGGGGGAGCTATACAGGTAATTCATTTTTTTTTTTCAAATTATTCTGCATGTCCACCAAATCAGCTATCACTTTTGTATTGAAGGAAGTCACTATGGTAATAATATTATAGTCTTCCCAATAGAAAGTTCTTTGACTTCCCAACACACATCTCACTGTACTCTTTGATATACCTTAAGACATTCTAACCTTTCCCTCTAGTAAAAATAAATCCAGCAGAATAGTTCTTTAAAATGCAAAAATTAAAAATGACCTGGTTTAAAAACTGTACAATGAACCAAGTTCTCCTACTTCCTAGACCGGATGTATGGAACATGTGAAATCGACTGGACAAAGGCCAATTTCTCAACCACATATAAGTCCTACATTGTATCAGTGTTCATCTGCTGTTTCTTTGTGCCTGTGATAGTCATGGTTTTCTCATACACATCCATCATCAACACAGTTAAGTCAAGTCATGCACTAACTGGAATGGGTGACCCAACGGATAGGCAGCGGAGGATGGAACAAAGCGTTACCAGGGTAAGGTGTGGCCATTTTTCTCTTGCTGAAACAAAATGGCTAAAACTCCATTGTGATAGCTATCATATCTGGTCAGCATAGATATGATGGACAAATCTCTGCTGCCATTCAATGGTTAGTCGGGATCTTTGCAGCCCAGATATGGTACTTTTTCCATGTATTATTTTCTTTCTCTTTTGGTAACCCATAGCAACGCAGCATAAGGCAATAGGACAGATATAAATAGAGAATCATGACATTGGTTTATTAATTGAGTTACAGTATATTTAAACTGACACTTAGGATAAGACACCACGCTGAAGAGCCTTTTAGGATAAATGCATGGAACCATTACAAAAAGATCTCTTTCTCTTATCTCAACCAATTTGAAAGTCAAATCCTCCAAAATAAAATTCATATTATGCTTAAATGCAGCTCAAGAGTAGGTCATAAAAGACTTTCTAAATTATATGTTCTGCTATTTATTGTGAATAATCGATCATGTGGGTCAAGAAAGTCAAGGTAACAGCTACAACTGCATGAATCAAGCCTTGTTCCTTTTTTAACGTGTGGTGTGCAATGCTTGTGAAAAAGGACCAGGGCTTCTATCAGGGGGCTGCAGCAACCAACTTGACTTTTCTTTGATCCCACTGGTGTGCAAGTGCACAAACAAAATGATAAGGCAAACTACGAAGAGCCTGGCTTTTGGGGGAGAGCCAGCTTTACGCTAAAGTGAAGTCTGGCTTAGGACCCCAAAGCTTAGCAGGCAGCAACGCTGCCCCTTCTTCCAAATTGTTGATTTCTAACATAAAGTTCAGTAAATCTAAATTGACTAAGCTGTTGGGCATGGAAACCAACAAGTCTCATTTCTCGGTTTTCTCTCATCTAGATCTCCCTTGTGATCTGTACATGTTTTATTGCTGCCTGGTCCCCATATGCTGTCATTTCCATGTGGTCTGCTTGTGGTTACACTGTCCTCAACTTGACCAGCATCTTTGCCAGCCTTTTTGCAAAATCTGCCAGCTTTTATAACCCTATCATCTACTTTGGGATGAGCTCCAAATTCCGAAAAGATATCTCCATCTTCTTCCACTTTGCCAAAGAAATCAAGGACCCTGTAAAGCTCAAACAGTTCAAGATCCTCAAGCAGAAAATGGACAACTCCCCATCTCGTGGAGAAGAGAAGAAGGCAATAAATGCACAGCCTGCCCTGCATTCTGGTTCGGAAAAGGGGAGTCATTCTAATACACCTCCCCCAGTAAATGGAGCAGAGGGTTTGTTTGCTTTTGATAGTTTGCCCTCAAATCCTGACATTGAATGTGATCGATTGTGAACATAAGCAATGATGGACATCTAATTAATGCAACAACAGAATATGGATTTCTTTGAGTGTACTTTCTCTGACTCCACTATGTCATATGAAAGCCCATTTGATTTTAAACAAAGTTAAGAGAGATATGAAAGTAAGAACAAAATCATACGACTGATAACATCTATGCAGATTCTCAACCAGGTCATTGTTGTCCCAAAGGTGCTTTCTCAAATGGCAACTTGACTTTCTGGTTTTTCTTTGAATACATTTTGCTTCTCGTCCAAGAAGTCCAGTTGCCTCTTGACAAGCACCCTTAGGACAAGACTGACAACATTTCTTGGTAAGTGACTACATATGAAGTAAAACAGCACAGATGAATGATATTTATTTCCCTTATAGTGCTCAAAGATTGCAGGCGAAAGATATTCTTGCACAATTCTTATTCTCTGGCAGGTTTAACAAAAATGACAAATTTCCCCTCCCCAGTCTTAGAAATTAGAAGTTACATTTTTCTGCCTTTTTATTCCTTGCTTGGAATCCTGTGTTGTTTTGTTTGCTCCCCCAAAGCGCAACATTGCTTTGATAATTAGGGAAACCTTTGCCAACAACAATGTGACTTCACATTCAACCACCAGAGGGTGACAATAATTAATGTTCTTATTAAATATACTAACTGCTGCAGAGACTTTTATGAAAATCAAGCCATTATTTGCCAGCCCTGGGGATAGCAGTCTTGATTCCTTAATCATAGCTGAATATAGGTTACAAGCAAAAGCTAGTTTATATATTTTAGGTGATGCTTAAGAAACAGCTAAATTAGCCAATTTAAGGAAAGAGATTTTTCCCCCTAAATATTCTAGAAATACAACTATTATTCCATGTTATTGTTATTATTATTACATGGCCTTTTTAATATATATCTAATATTATTAAATTTTTCATTGTGTTTGTCTGTCTGTACCATGTTAGCCAAATGCTGCAACAATTTTTGAATCAAGGCATCTAAAATCCACTAACTTAAAGAACGCATACAAATGTAGGACACATTACTCCAGTGGAACTGAAGTTTTTAAAGATGTTCAGACCAGTTTTATTTGAAAAACAATGTTGTTGCCACAGTCCCATTTCTGTTACTCCCTGCCAGCTTCCCACAAGCAAGTCAATGGGAAAGCTGGCAGGAAATTGGAAGTCACTTCTGCTCCAACTGCTTTTTTGCTCATGGTTATTCTGTTCATTTGGTCATACCAGACTACCTTTCTCTCAAAGGATGATCTAATTAACAAATAATAGATAATCAGAGTTGGAAGGGACCTAAGGTCATCTAGTCCAACACCCCCCCACCCAAGCGGGAGACCCTACCCCCATTTCGGACAAATGGCAGTCCAATCTCTTCTTGAAAGTCTCAAGTGATGATGCTCCCACAACTTCCGAGGGCAAGCTGTTCCATTGGTTGATTGTTCTCATTGTCAGAAAGTTTCTCCTTATTTCCAAGTTAAATCTCTCCTTGTTCAGTTTCCATCCATTATTCCTTGTCTGGCCTTGTTATAGAAAATAGCTTGATCCAGGGCTTTGTGAGGTGGGTTTGAAAGAGAGGGAGAGAGTGACTAGTCCAAAAGCAGAGATCATATTCAGGAATATTTTGTAATAAAAAACAGTATGTTCCAAGATCTTTAAGGGACCTGGGTATATACCCCTGCCTTTAATAGGACCGCTCAAAATGCCAACAAGGTAGGGATGAAAACTCTTCCAAAATTTTTCATTATGCAGTAATTGAAAATATCCCAAAAAAGGGGGGAGGAAGGAGAGAAGGAAATAAAAAGAGTGAAAAATTCTAGCTAGGTAGCTTTAATAATGACATGTATCTTGAACTATTGATGCTGACACTATTTTAGAACATCAATGGAGATTCTCAGTCATCCAGATCATGGTGGTTCCAAAGGTGCTTTTTTCATGTTTGGCTTCTCATTCTTGGAAGAGAAGCAAAATGTCTTCAAAGAAAAAACAAAAAGTCCAATTGCCTCTTGAAAAAAGCACCTTTGGGACTATTTTGGAACCTGAACTGAGAAGCAAAGATGATGGATGATACAATGTATTTTGTCTTATTTTTTGCTAACACAGCAGTTCAGAACAATGTGAGAATCCCATCTTACATAAAATCCTGACTAACAGTTTTAAATATTTTATTTAAACTTCCTCCAATAAACAGTCCAAGAACATGATACTTCTATATAATGAAATGTTTGGATTCATTTAATTCAAGGACCCATCCCCATAGATGGTGATGTTGTTTATGCTACAAAAAGAAAAAAACAATCGCAAGAAAACCTTAACTTGAATGCAGCATGTTATAATATGAATGATATTAAAGCAGAATTGTACATGTGTCACTTTTTGGTGGAAGAACTGAAATTTGGGATATTGCATTTTTAGCATGGATGCAAAATTAACTTCAGTTAGTAGGAATTTCATACAAAATGTTGTGACTGACATATATCATTAATTATTGGCCTAATGCACAGGTGTCAAACTTTCCATGTCACGTTGCTGTCATGTGATGTTTCACGATGTTTTTCCCATTCGTGGAGCTGGGGTAAACGTGACCTGTACACGATGCATCTGGCCCGCAGGCCGCCAGTTTGACACTTCTGGGCTAATGGATCTCTGTCAACCATTATAATGCTTTAAAAAATCCACAGCTAGATTCACGTAAAATAAAAATGGTATGTAAATCTAGTCAATCAGCAAATAGAAAACATCTGACATTGGTCTATATTCTTAACTCTTTTTTCTTTTTATGCATTTGTATATGTCCAAGACATAATATCATTCCTTTGACTATTAAATGAGTGGGCAGGGGAGAGAAACTACTAGCAGTTTGCAAGCCGGTGGAACTGTACACCGTTCAGTAGGGAGAAGATAGGTGCCTCATGTGTTTTTACAAAGACTACATTTTTCTACTTGTGATCTTTGGGATGATTACAAAAAAGTCCCACCTTCCTTTCCTTCCTTAGTATATTTGTTTTAAGATTGTCATCTGTAATTTCTATTTTAGAACAAATAAACAGAATAAGCAATAAGAAAGAACCACAGACAAACTGAAGCTATATTCATTTTTAGAAGAAAATGGGATAGTTCTTTCCTTTTTTCTGCATTTAATTACCATCACTCTTAGTTAATAATATGTTTCTTCTTATGTGGAGCTTCATATGAGTCAAGGGCACTAACACTATAGCTTTTCCTTGGCTTGGAAACCAAAGCAGGAAGGACTAGTTAGTACTATACATTTGCTGGGGGTTTCTTTTATCAACTATAGCTGTATGGATCTATAACTATATGGATCAATACAACTCCTACTTGTGAGAAACAATCTTCTGCTTAATACTGTATTATAGTTATTCTAGTTTCAAGACTAAGTTGATAATTTTATTCTTTTTACTGATGAAAGAGAAGAGTGACAGTGGTTTTTCTCAGATCCACAGAACTAATGTGGTTGATTCTGGAAAGCCTGGAAGACATTTGACTGAATACACTCATTCTTTCAAAGTGGAATCAATATTCACCATAGACAATCTTTGAACCATTGGATTATTGGACTAGATATCTTAGGATCTGGGAAGATGCCAGGTGACTTCAGGATGAATAGATTTCTAGACTCATGCTTTCTTCTATCGTCAAAATCACCTTGAACCAATCACAATTACATTAGGCTTTTAACTAAGTGTGGGATAGTTTGGCTTTCCCAGAAAAATAATGAAAAACAACCAATTAATAAAACAAACAGAGTGTAAAAATATTTGGGAATGAAGTAGAGAAGTAGTCAGCATCAATTTCCTGGTGGAAATAATCTTTGGAACAATTACTTCTTGAAAAGGTCTTCTTGAACTTAACAGCATGGCTGCTGTTTGACCTCTGCATATTAAGTCATGGCATTTCACAGTAGTCAACAAACAAGGAAGACAAACACAGAGAGTAAACGTGTGGGGTGTTAATTAAACTAAATCCTATGGTGACATTCCTTCAACTTCAACAATGTAATCACAGAAATTGGTTGAATAAAATTCTCCTAGCAGTGTCAGAATTCTGGCAGTTACTCCAATTAAATAAATAAAGTTCAAGCCAACTGCTATTAGAAAATAATTAAGAAAGGTCAGGTTTTTAAAAATGTAACTTTTGTTTGAAGTAGAAAATAAGAAAAAGGAATACTGACTCGAGCTTTAGAGGAGTTATGGTTTTGGTTTTTGATTGCTTATTTAGAACTGTTCAATTGGACCAAGGTATACCTTTGGCACATATTAACCAGGAAAATGTCTAAGTGTGCATCAACTTCCTTTAAAATGTTTTCTAACAGTCTGAGTATTAGTTCATCGCTTATTTTGATTAATATTTCTGCAATTCTTTCTATTATCTTTCCTGACAGATTCAAGGGTGTTTTCTGCTCACAGAGAGTTGCAAACTTTGTGGATATTTCTACATACAGTATGTATCCTTTCCACCCCCCCAACTTTCCCATTTAATCAATAGCCCTAATACTTTCTGGAGGTTTCTCCGGAGTTCTTTCTGAAACCCTGCTTAGTTTCCAGGCTTAGACAAAGGTGGCCAGGTTATCAACTACTAATGTTCTGGAAAAAAACAATTGCAAACCATTTTCATATTGCTGTCCAAAACAGACATGCATCCTTGAAGTAATCAAGTATCAAGCATAAATAGAAGAAGATTTTATCTGTTTCATTCAAGTATTTTTACAATTCCATTTTTTCACCATATTGCTTTATAGTCAATAATAAAATAATAAAATGGCAATTTGTGGTATCTTCTTTTAAAGACACAAAATAGTGTGTAATTTTTTTCAGCATTCCATAATTCATTATCAGAAAAGCTAGTACAAAAAGGAACAGCTTATTATTATGTACAAACTATTAAGATATAAGCAATATTATACAGAGTGATTGCATAGTGGATTCTTAAATCAAGGTACAGAATTCCTATAACCCAAATTTCTTTGGTATCTGAGAATAAGATAAAAGTGTTCTTTTATCTACTAGTGTTCTTCCACCTCATAGAAGTAAAAGTATAAGAAGAAATAACTAAAATTTGTAGATATTGATAACCCAAATCTCTTTCCTGAAGCACCACTTCACTTTTCTTAATGATAGGACTGGCCCTGCTCTGTTCCAAGGCTTTCCTCATACTTAAATTGTGTGACCTATCAGAGAATTTGGTGAAGCACTGCCCAGAGACTGGTGCCAAAACAGCATAAATAGGACACATTAAAGAAGGCTTTGTGTCTTAACATCACAGCAAACTGAACTTCTGAACTTGAATAAGTAGAACAGGGTCAGACCTCGTTAATCTCTTGATGGCAGATAATCAGGAAACATCAGGATTGTAGACCAGACAGGGATATAAAAGATCAGGAAAAGATAATGGAAATTATTCCCATAATGTTACCAAGAAAACAGCAGGACTATATCAACATAATTACCAATACGCAAGCTTTGCTTGAAGGACATTTTACTTTATCTGCTTAACAAGATTTGGAGAGCTATATTCAGCTTGGTAGATTTAAAACAACATACATATTTTTAAACTAAGCTTTCAAAGAAGACTTTCACTCATTACAATTTCTTTAAGTATCTTAATGTGAATTTGGACCTGGGGAATATTTTATGTACGTGGGTATATAACATCCTCAACCCTGAGCTACAAATACTTTCTTCTATTGATATATATTTTCCATATCATTAGTTTGTTCATTTTTTATTGCAGACCTTGGACAGCATTTATGGAACTACTGCAAATATTTTAAACTACTAAACCATGTCAACATTTTTTGAGTTAGATTTGCAAATGGATAACCTGTTAAAACATGTCTAGTATTTCTGGATTATTTTTGAATGCATACTTTTACAGTTATTTATAGACTGGATTTTTAGTGCATAATATTCCCTAAACGATTTATCAAAATAAAAATACAAAATGCAGTTTAAAACAGCACCATTACACCAACATCTAGGAAATCCAGTGAAACTTTTGCCAAAAACAATGTGAAGACTAGACTTTTGCTCTGTAGCAAATCCTTGGGAAATGTGTGAGAATGAGAAAGAAAATTACATTTATTAATTTTGAGCAGGAGTTCCCAAAACTCTCTTCTTTCCCTCCCTTCAGCCCAATCTTTCAAGACCTTCCAAGTGTTTCACTTTTCACTGGAAAAGTATTGCACTCTTGTACTGTTGACAATTTATCTAAAATGACATACCCTTGTGCCCCGTCAGGATTTGATAGAAGTAAAGCATGCATGTGAATATGTATAATGCTTAGTGAATGGTTCGACATGGAAGAGGTAAGAATTGTGCAATGCCCCTTATTCATTTAGTGTATTTATAGATGACATGTGGTGTTATTAGAGATACATTTGGTGAAGTCATACGTATGCATATAATTTTCTATACAGAAATTATTTGCAGGGAATGTTAGATATTCAGTATTTACTTACAAGTAAGTCACGAGGGTTTTTCTATTAATAAAGTTTTTTTTTTAAGACAAACTTATATAAACAATACATAAAAACATAAAACCATCTTCCATTTTATATACATGCAGTGTCAGTTGGTTGCAAATCTTTTGTGCAATCCTTTCATAGTCATTGCTCACAGTTTATATCAACTTCACATTGTCAAACTAACATATGCTTATATATTTATCAATTGTTAATCATCCATAACTAAACTATTTATTCCACCATTTTATATGAGATATCCCAAATTTTATTTTAAAATTTATATTGTTCTTTCATCCAATGGTTATATATGTCAACATTATATTTTATATCAATCTATTAAACTTCTATAACAAAATCATCTATTCTATTACATTACCATGTCTTTTTATCCAACCATTGATAAAACAAATCCCATATCATATAAAATTGTTTATCTTCTCATTCTCTGATTTCAAATGTCAATTTACTTATTTCAGCACAATCCATAATTTTCTTAATAATTTCCTCCTGCATAGGTATTTTATCATTTTTCCAATTCTTTGCAAATACAATTCTAGCCGCTGTTAAAACATTTTCAATCAAATATTTCAGCTCTTTGTTGTATGTTTCCGGTGTGATTCCCAATAAAAAGATCTCTGGTTTAAAGTCTATACGTTGTTTTATCATTTTTTCCAACCACGTGTGGATTTTAGTCCAATATTTTTTTGCATCCAAGCATGTCCACCACATGTGGTAGTATGAAACAGGTATCTGATGACATTTTCAACGTTTATCTGATTTATTCTTAAACATTTTCACAAGTCTCGTCGGGGGTAGATGTCACCTGTAAAACATCTTATACAAGTTTTCTTTACATGCAGTTGTCATTTTATAGTTTTGAGACCACAATTTTTGCCATTTTTCTAAGTCAATCCCATATCCAAAATTTTCCCTCCAAGCAATCATCGTTTCTTTAACTTGTTCCTTCTCCAGTTTAAATTCTAATACATGTCCATAAAGTTTTTTTAATTACCTTTTCATCAGTACCCATCAAAATTTTGTCTAAATCAGTCAACTTATCATAAATACCTTCTGTTTTAGAATCTTTATCAAATCTAGATTGTATTTGCAAATATGAAAACCAATTCATTTTTACACCTTGTTCTTCCAATGCTTGCATAGATCATAGTTCATAGTTCACCCTTTTCATTCAATATCTCACCATATCTAACTTTTAGTTCCTTTTTATATATTATTGGATAAGAAAAAGCTTGTAAGCCATGAGTTTTAAATGCCAAAATAGATCCCCAAGCTTGGATCTGGGTTATTCATAGACTGTTCAGTTCCCAAATATTGAAGCTTTCCAAAACTCATTAAGATCTCCTAAATTCAAGGTAATTGTCTGCTTGCCTGAAATTGGATAAGGAATCACTCATCAAGTTTTGCTTACAATTATTCTGAACATTAAGATATTCTCAACCAGCCCATATTAATATACTGTAAACAGCATCAAACTTGATTGCAGGAAATACGACTTCAGCAACAGAGTGGTCAATGTCTGGAATACTCTACCTGACTCTGTGGTTTCTTCCCCAAACCCCAAAAACTTTAACCTTAGACTGTCTACTATTGACCTCACCCCTTTCCTAAGAGGTCTGTAAGGGGGGTGCATAAGCGCACCAACATGCCTACCGTCCCTGTCCTATTATTTCTTTTTATTTTTCTCATATGTACCCATTTCATGTATTCATAACTATGTTATACTTATACCTGTTTTCTTATAATCGCTTGACAAAATAAATAAATAAAAATAAAAATTTGTAGCACTTGTATATGATTGACTTAGGCAATATTTTCCCTAGGAGAGCCAAATTATAGAACTGTATTCATAAAACTATAGTAAATACCTTCATTATTTATAATGTTTTTAGAAAAACCAAACCTTTTTTCCATCTTGGTCAGAAAAAAAGTCAGATAGGTGTGCCAGCTCTTGGGAAGTATAAGGAAGTATAAGGGGCCTCTTATGAGCTGTTGTAGCTATCTTGAAATCTGGAGGAAGCAGCTATACTAATCTCCTAATAGATCACACTAGAGATTCTGGCTGCACAGATTATTTGGAAGGGTATTTGTGCCAACACTCTGCTACAGTTCCAGCAGGTTCCATCCAGAAAAATCTGAATTTGTTCAGTTTCCAAAGTGTGTGCTACAGAGACGATTTGTTCAGCTTCATGGAAGCAAATACTACAGAGCTGTTGCTGGCGTTGCCTATGCATTTTGACCGCCCACTGCCATGCAGCATCTCGGCAGAAGCCCCATAGGAAAAGTTTGAAGGTCCAACATAAAGAGGCTATTATTGGAATCTGTTTGTAGGCCTGACTTACGGCAGTGGATAAAACTACCGGGAAGTCATTCAGATTCAACTGTAAACCAATAAACTCTCGCTTTATTGTATATTCAAATTCAGTTTAATCCTATGGAAGAGTCATCCTTTCATTAATTGCCAAGGCAAACAAGTCTGGTATTTTTTATGATCTCTTTGCACTACAATTGGATTGGCAAAATTTATCTAACCATTGGCCAGCTGTATTTAGATGCCAAATATGTCCACAAACACATGGGTTGTGTTCTTACAGCGCACTTAATCCAATCCATCATTCACCAACCAAATCTCCTTACTATTGATTCTGGCAATGCATAACTACACTGAGTGAAAAACTCACTTCATGGCATACAGAGCTACCTCCCACATTCTCCATCAAACAGCCTGGTATTCCATTAGCCCATCTCAGCAGTGAGTTTTGTGATGGAAAGGCTTGCTTTTTCAGCTCTTCAGTCCTTCTACCACCTTTTAATAGAGCACTAAGTATGCAAAACAATTCAGTTTTAGGTATGACAATGACAGAATTGACCAAATGGAGTTAGTTTAACCTTGTATATGGCTAGGCCTACAGACCCTTAACCTAAGTGATCCCTGGGGAAATAATTTATTATCCCCTCACTGATCAATTTTAACATGTAGTGGGACCAAGGCCACAAGACCATAAATGGGAGCTCTCAAAACCTAAAAGAATCTGAAAGTACAGGGTGACATAAATTATGTTACAAGACTCCTTGTAACACCAAGCACCCAATGGGAAATTATAGGCAATAGTATGAAATCTTTCTAAATTTCAACTTGAGTATCCATGTCTCTAATAGATCTGCTCCCTCTGCTGGTCAGAAAAAGACTTGCTTCTTATAACCTGTCTGTCTGAAGTCTGCAGCCCTTGGATTTGTTTCCAAGGGCTGCACTTTTGAAAATCAGTGTTCAGAAGGCCTGGGTTTGAAGATTACTGTTTCCTACACCAATCCCAAATTACTCTTTCCTACACAAATCCCAAATTGCTCAGGTCCCACAGCATTATATATTAATTTCTTGGATGGAATTAAAGTATTTCAGCCTGGATTCAGTTTGTATTGCCTCCTGCCTCTTGTTGTTGCCCTTTTAGAATAATAAGCTGAATTGCATTTGATTTGAACAGTTGGAAAGAATGTTAGTGTCCATTCAAGGCTATTTTACATGGTCTCAGATTAGCCTAAAAATTTACCACAGAGACTTTTACCGGTTCCCAGTAAGCTACATTGGAAATGGATCTTCCAGATCATTATCTAGCATCCCACCTCTCCTGATAGATTCAGTGGCTATTTATTGGAATCAAATCCAATCTGGCAGCATTTTGCAGCAGTGAAGAATCAAAACAACAATTTGCAAAGTTTTGGTCAAGTAGGAAACTTAATGTCAATATAGCAAATTAGCAATGCTTTAAGTAAAGCTTGTAGAAGATAACAGATAACAGATAATCAGAGTTGGAAGGGACCTTGTAGGTCATCTAGTCCAACCCCCTGCCCAAGCAGGAGACCCTACACCATTTCTGACAGATGGGAGTCCAATCTCTGCTTGAAAGTCTCAAGTAATGGCGCTCCCACAACTTCCAAGAGCAAGCTGTTCCATTGGTTGATTGTTCTCATTGTCAGAAAGTTTCTCCTTATTTCCAGATTAAATCTCTCCTTGTTCAGTTTCCATCCATTATTCCTTATCTGGCCTTTGGGTGCTTTAGAAAATAGCTTGACCCCTTCCTCCCTGTGGCAGCCCCTCAAATATTGGAAGACTGCTATCATGTCTCCCCTAGTCCTTCTCTTAACTAGACTAGCCAAGCCCAGTTCCTGTAACTGTTCTTTGTATGTTTTAGTCTCCAGTCCCCTAATCATCCTTTATTATTAGACTGTCTACTATTGACCTCACCCCCTTCCTAAGAGTCCTGTAGGGGACATGCATAAGCACACTAATTGTGCCTACCGTCCCTGTCCTATTGTTTCTTTTTATTTTTCTTATAAGTATCTATCTCATGTATTCAAAACTATATTTATTCTTATATCTGTATCTTGTAAGCGATTGACAAATAAAATAAATACTAAGTACTATAAAAAAAAATCATCCTAGTTGCTCTTCTCTGTACTTTTTCTAGAGTTTCAACATCTTTTTTATAGTGTGGTGACCAAAACTGGATGCAGTACTATAAGTGAGGTCTTACTAAGGTTTTATAGGGTGGTATTAGTACCTCACTTGATCTTGATTGTATCCCTCTGTTAATGCAATTTAGGATTGCATTTGCTTTTTTAGCTGCTGCTGCATACTACTGGCTCATATTTAGCTGTTGTCCACTAAAACTCCAAGAACCCTCTCACAGTTACTGCTATTGAGCCTGGTTTCACCCAATCTATATGTATACTTTTGGTTTTTCTTGCCTAAGTGTAGGACTTACTTTTCTCTACATTGAATTTCTTTTTATTAAATATGGCCCAGTGTTCTAGTCTGTCAAGATCCATCTGGATCTTGAGCCTATCTTCTTGGGTGTTAGCTATTCCTGCCAGCTTAGTATCATCTGCAAATTTGGTAAGTTCCCTTCTATTCCCTCATCTAAGTCGTTAATGAAGATATTGAAGAGTACTGGGCCTAAGACAGAACTTTGTGGCACCCCACTGCTTACTTCCCTCCATGTAGACTTAGACTCATTAAGGACTACTCGCTGAGTACGGTTTGTCACCCAATTGTGAATCCATCTGGTGGTGATGCTATTTATCTCACTTTTTTCTAGCTTATCATAAAGTAGGTTGTGGTCTATTTTGTCAAATACCTTGCTGAAATCTAAGTATATTATGTCCACAGTACTTCGCTGGTCTACTAATTTAGTCACTATGTTGAAGAATGAAATAAGATTGGTTTGGCATGATCTGTTTTTAACAATCCCGTGCTGACTGCTAGTTATTACTTTACTTGTTTCTAGATGTTGGCAGATCTGTTTTTTTATTATCTTTTCCAGTACCTTCCCGGGTATTGATGTTAGGCTGATTGGTCTGTAGTTTCCTGGGTCTGTTTCCCCCACATACACACACACTTTTTTATTTTTTATTTTTATTTTTTTTAATTTTAAAAACTTTATTGAATACAAAAAATTAAAATATATAAATATACAAAGTCAAAAGACAAAGATTCATACAAACAAACATCACAATAATCTCTGTACTAAAACTAGTTAAACTTTTTTACATTTGACAGTGAGTTAAATATTTCCTAAATTATATTATGTGGCAATTATTTCTTGTTACTTATAGGTTAGGGTTAGGGTTATCCCCCCTTTTTTAAAGATGTAGCCAACGCCCAGTCAGATTGCCCACCCCCATGGTCTCTGAAGTTGGCACCCTCAATTTAAACTCCAAAGTCTTTTAATAAAATGTTTGTGGTATATAATGAACATAAGCCTCCTTAAATGAAAGCACCAGCTCCCATACCTAACCCAGTGGCATTTCCTGATTCCAAATTTAATGGGTACCATTCAAATTTGGGTTTTGGCTATTCATGGTAGTTAAGCTGTAACCTGGAATTTTGTGGGTATTTTATGTTCTAAATAGAGTACACAGCAGAGGCAAAATCTTTCCCAGAACACTGCAAAATGCATTCATGTCTTCTTCAACATTTACAAGGTTCCAGTGCCCTGCTCAGGATATTTGCCATACAGCTTTCAGCATTTCCAGTGAAATAAACCAAAACATGCAAATTTCACTTCTTCTTGTTGTTTTAAAATAAAAATAATAAAATCTAAAGGAAATAGCTTCTATGTACAATTTTATCCAAAAAAAAAAGCACTCCAAAAAACAAAACCAATAATTGGTGGAAAGAACCAGCTGCTGAAGAGGTGGCCACTTTTTTGATATTGAAAATACTCTGATTGGACAGGTAGGCCAGAAAAACTTTGAAGTGCCTGGTTTACAGAAAATGATCCATAGTATTAGTCATGACTGACAACTCATAAAATACATGTGAGGCATATAAGCTTCTATTTCTAATCCCTCTAAAGTTGCAAGATGGGAGGATCTGGAATAAGAACACGTGACCAAGGCTACATGGTAGTGACTAATTGGTTATAAAGATCATGCCTCAGAAACATAAGCCTCGATGAAAATTTATGTTAGGGATTCTTTTTCTCTCTGTTAGTGCAATTAAGTACAGTACAGCTTGTTAGAAAAAATTTGATTACAACTTGTGTATCAAAGCAATTAAGGAATGTGCATGCTCCTACTCTATGAAGGATATTTGTGTAACCTTTAATTACCATGTCTACTTATCATCTGTACAGGTAGTTCTTGCTTAATTATGTTAATCAGGATTTGCAACTCCATCATAAAGTATAAAAGTAATAAAACACGATGTATATGATTGTGCCATATTATAGCAGTCCCGATTCTAGTTGCTGTTCTGACTCTAGAATGGTCACTTAAGCACAATGGCATGTGGCCAACATTTGTTACTGAACAATTGTATTGTATCAATGTATTGTAACTGAGTACCCTTGGTTCTATCTATATAAGATAATGCAGCTTTTCTTCATGGATCTTGAACAAGAGATCAGTGACTTGGTATAATGCCTAGCTTTGGACTAATAAAAATGATTGTTTGGATAATTTGGCATTCAGACTAAAACATTTGGCATTTCTTGGTGTGCCAGAAAGATTTTCCTCTAGAAAGGAAACAGCAATATTCCCTAGAGAAGGGAGAAGGGGAGGAAGGGAATCACAAAACATACATCATGCAGTCACGATGCAAATTCCATGACAAACTTGTATCCCAATGTCTGATGCAAATATCTAAGCATGTTTTTTGTACGATGCTATCAATGCACATGTATCATTGCAATATAATCTTGGTTTATGCTGCTAAACCCAGACTGCTGTTAATGGTAAAACTGGGAAAGTTTAAATTGTGGTATCCCAACAGTCTGCTCTAAGGCAGAATGTATACTCACATTCATTTACAAATGCCATATATATCAAGTTGGGGAAAGAAAGGGATGGAAATATTATGAGAAATCCTGTTCCCACACTGAAATTCCCCTTCATTCTCAAAAGCTGAAATGACCGCACTAATTTAATATTAAAGATTAAATTTTAAAGGCATATGGTTACAATTTATAAACCAGAGTAACAAAACTCTTAAAAGAGAGAGCAAAGAAATGCCCCCTGCCTTCCTTAATTACCCCATAACAATATAATAAAGAGCATCAAGTTAACCCATTTTGATTGATGGCATAACTCTCCGTGACTCAAAGACCATATTTGATATGCAGTCAGTATTTACACACAACAAAAACCATACAAATCACATGAATATTCCCTTATAGAAACTTGCCCTGGTTTATATTCATTTCAACATATTTTGTCTCCTTCCTTGTGCACGGTAATATCTGAAATGGATATTATTTGGCTTCAGATAGTAGCTCTAGGCTGTTCTTATTTTGTTTCCTAGCTCAGACAAAAGCAATTGCTCTTCCCTCCCCACACCCTGAATGGGATTCATTGCCATTTCCTTAGATACAGATAACTTGAAAGGAACATGATATAAGGATACCGGAAAACTTGTTAATAATTGCTCCAAGGTAACAATGAATCCATGATCTGTTTTGGTACAGGTGCTTGCATAAATAATGATCATAATTAACTTGATTCTCTCTGGGGGATTTTTTGGGGGAGGAAACGTGATCTTCTAACAAATAAAAACTTGACAATAATGAAGATATTTTGTGCTTCTTCCTCACTATGGATTTCCAAAGATATGAGACTTTATACAGCCCTCTAGATGTTATTGAATATAGCTTTAAGCAATACTGCCAGTAGTCAAGAGATGCTGAAAGCTGAAGTTGAGAAACGTCTGGAAATCCATAGATTTAATATACCTGCTGCTCTATTTTTATATATTGGTTTGATTGGTTTGGACTGTTATTAAAAGAAGGCCCAGTAAAGCATCAAGTATATGACAGAGACTATTAAAAAGTTATAAATATAATTCTAATAATCTTTCTAACTTCAGAATATTTAATCATTAGTTGGCTGATTCTTGTATATTCCAATAACTTTTAAAAAGCCAGTTTATGATCTTGCTGTGGTGGCTCATGTCTTGATCACCACACACCTGGATTACTGCAATGTGTTCTGTGTGACTACCTTTGAAGACTGATCAGAAACCTGATTGTCAGTAAATTTCTGGAGGAGGACCAAAGTGCTGGATTGATTTATAAAGCCCTATATGCAGGGGTGGGCTGCTGGGGGTTCGCAGGGGTTCGGGAGAGCCCCTAGCTAAGATTCTGTGCAGTTCGGAGAACCCCCAAATTTCACTCCTGGCTGGCTGGCCCTGCCCATCCCTCCCCTCCCAGGAGTCCCACATGACCCGTTTTGAATGCAGGTAAGTGCAGAGCATGCGTGGAGGCTCAGGGAGGGTGAAAAATGGGCCTCCCGGAAGTTTGGCGTGGTTGGAAATGGGCCTGTTTCTGGCTTCCAGACAGCTTCTGGAGCCCACGGAGACCATTTTTGCCCTCCTATAAGCTCAAGGAAAGCCTCCGGAGCCCAGGGAGGGAAAAACCACCATCCCTGCTGTGGTGCAGGAGGCCAACTAGGCCACATTCACCATGACCATGCCCACCCAGCAACCACCCAGAGAACCCTTTGCTAAAATTTTTGAAGCCCACCCCTGCCTATGTGGCTTGGCACCCAGGTTCTCCATAGGACTACCTTCTCTCCTGGGGAGAACTTTTAGTAATGTCTCACTTCTTGGAAATAAGAGGTGGAGGCAAGGCTTGAAGGCAACGTTTCTCATGACAGCCCTTGTCCTCTGGAAACATCTTCACTCAGAGGCTATATTGACTTCATCTTTAACAACCTTCAATATGGACATACCAGGTTACTCCAGAAAGTGTTGGAATACATTATTATCTCAATAGGATTCTGTTACATGATTTAAAATTAACTTAATTTAACTTTATTTTACAGTGAACATTGTATTGTTTTGTAATGTGAAATAAAATATACAATATTTTAACCTCTGAGTCATAAGGTACCAATATACATACATATATACACATACATACATACATACATATATACATACATTTGAGAAGTCTTTTCTTTTGAGAAACTAATGTTCTTTTCATCTTCTCTCTTTGCTTTGTCTTTTATTTTATAATTATTAAATTCCAAGCAATACACAGGTCTATCAACTCAGTTTCTTTTGATTGAAGGTCAGAAACAGTTAAACAGTTCCTCCCAATAAAATGATTTGACCATGCAACTTTGTTGATTTTTATTTTAGAGTTTGGAGGCGTTGTTTTTATTATTTTGTGTGTTGCCCAGTATACAATATAAGCAGCTACACACTTTGTGTTTTAAAATAAGTGCATAAAAATAAATAAATGTATATACCAAAAAAATAATAGTTGTCTAAAGAGGCTCTTTTGAGCATTTCAGTCAATATAAGTACATTTTAAAAAATAACTAAGGACAGTTATTTCCAGTTGTTGATCACTGCTGTGCAACACTTTACAATAATGTGAACAACAAAAGTTTTCTCATCCAATAGAATTAAATTAATGTAAAAGCCTTCAGACCAATTTGGCACATTGAATAACAAAGAAATATAAAATTCCTGTAGCTTCTCAGAGTAAAAACACCAAAGTAGCAGTCTGTGAAGGATGAAAGCACAAGTGTCAGAGGCAATTTAGTTCATTTCTCTCAATGACATTCCTAAATGAAAGTTTTGGTAGTATTAAAATAAATGTCCTTTTCCTTTTTTAAAAAAAATAAAAATCCACTCCCCAAAACTCTATCAGTTACTCACAATGCAATCCCCCTGACAAAATAGTACGATCTCACAATATATATAATTTTTTAAAAAAGAAAGAAATTCCCACTAGGGGGAAGAAAAGTGGGAGGGATGAGAAACTCAAAAGAGCAGTGCCGAAGTCAGCAACAACATCACACTGTAAGGAGTCTGTGCTAGTCATCAGAGAGGGAATATAATATGGCTTTCTTGCTGCTGGCACTTTGCTGGGAACATCTGATGTAAAAGAGAAAAGGAGCAAAACTGGACTTCATCTCTTGCTTGTACCTGACTCTTTAGACTAAGTCTGCCTAAAGACTGGGGTGCAGAAAAACTCAAGAAAAGTAACCAGTCATTCTGGCTGAAGAAAAAAGAATTTAAACAATTCTACATCAAGGTACTGCTGGTTGTTTCTCTCTAATGCCCTTTGGGATCAGTTTGGGGAAAGGATAGTGGGAGGGGGAGGGAGGGAAAGAGAAATTTATATTTTGGATAAATTGGTGGTGGAGGTTATGCCAATGGGGAGATGCTTAAAGGGAAGAAAATGTTCCACCGATTCTTTGCCTAATTGATGTATTCAGAGTTTGCAAACACAGATCAATGGTGCCTCCCCAAGTTTTGATAAATATTACCTGATGGCCTCAAGAGTAGTTCTATAAGGATTTGTGTATTTTTTTTAGATATGGATTTTTCAGCCCTACTTGCATTTTCTCCAATAACTAGATGTGTTAACTCAAAATTGCACAACTATTGTGACAGCTAATGCGCTATCCTTGTTTGGGAGTCCAGAAAGAATTTTATGTAGGAAAATCCTCCTAAGAAACCAGTATGTGTATATGAACTGCTACCATCCCTCCCTTTCTCCCTTCCCCCCCTCCCCAAAAGTTTTTGTGCTGAAGACTTCAGGGTCTTTAACACTTTGAAGAGCACTAGCATTATACAGCCTGTCACAGCAGCTCACCTTCTCCCTGAGAGATTAGATTCCTAATAAATTTCTAAAATGTGGTTTGTGTCAGGCTAGTAGAAACATGTACAGATTGCTCCAAGCAAAATCTGCCTGAAGATGGTTAGCTGCTATTAGTTGCATCCCTGGAACTGCAATAAGCCATTTCAAATTTGGAGAAGACATTGGGAAAATACCTTTAGAATCTTCCTTCCTTCCTTCCTTCCTTCCTTCCCTCCCTCCTTCCTTCCTTCCTTCCTTCCTTCCTTCCTTCCTTCCTTCCTTCCTTCCTTCCTTCCTTCCTTCCTTCTTTCCTTCCATCCATCCATCCATCCATCCATCCACCCACAAATGCTAGATCAGAAAGTGATTAAAATGTCATCATTTATCAACATGGCAGACTGAAGCTAAATCACAAAATTTTCCCTTGAAGATTTAGCAAAAATAATTAGTGTGTATGATACATGTGTTTGTTAAGGCAATCCAGAGGGTAGCTCAGTATTTACAATTATATCCCAATCAGATAAAACAAAAGATAGTGAAGCCTGATTACTTAAGTTGCAAAGAATGACTCCATCTCTTTTCCTTTTATCGTTTTTCTGAGTCTAACTAAACTTTGAACAGACTTGTTTCTCATTTTAATTTGACAAATTGTTTGGAAAACCCAAGAACACAGGAATAAAAGGAACTGCATTTTCTCTTACTGTAATCAAAATGACAATATTAGGAGAGATTTTACAGTCGTGGTAACACTAAAAACTAGTCTTCACTGAATAATCAGGATTTTGATTGACCTGCAGTAGAGAACCATGTCACCTGGACTTAAATTCAGCCCATAGTCTCAGTAAACATTTAGCCAATATTTATCTTGATATTGTGTTAACATTCTTCAGTTGTTTTCACCCTCTCTGTTTTCCTAATTTATGTTTGCAGTTTATTTTTATCATGCTGTGAGTTAAAAGTTTGTTACTATTATATGATGAAAAGGAATCTATTTCCTTTGTAGAAAGTTCAAAGCAATCTTAGTAGGGTTAAGTAACTTTCTGAAAGAGGGCCAGTTTGTTGCACTGTGAAAGCATCAGGCTAGAAACCAGGAGACTCTGAGGTCTATTCCTACCTTAGGTAAAAGTCAGCTGGGTAACCTTGGGCCAGTTCCTCTCTCTCAGCCCTAGGAAGGAGGCAATGGCAAATCACTTCTGAACAATCTTTTTATTTTATTTATTTTTATTTATTTGTTTGTCAAACATGTACAAGATAACAAGTATAAGTATGAACATAAACAAGAACAAGGGAGTAAATACAGATAAATGGGGACAGTAAGACAGGGACAGTAGGCACACTGATGCGCTTATGCACGCCCCTTTAAGGACCTCTTAGGAATGGGGTGAGGTCCACGGTAGACAGTTTGAGGTTGAAGCTGTGAGTGGTTGAGGCTGTAACAATGGAGTCGGATAAGGTGTTCCAGGCATTGACCATTCTGTTGCTGAAGTCATATTTTCTGCAATTGAGTTTGAAGAGGTTTACCTTGAGTTTGTGTCAATTGTTTGCCCATGTATTATTGTGATTGAGGCTAAAGAAGTCGTTGACAAGCAAGATGTTATAGCAGACAATTTTATGAACTATGCTTATATTGGACCGCAGGTGGTGCAGTTCTAAATTGTCTAGGACCAAAATTTCGAGCTGGAGGCATAGGGAATTCTATTGTGAGTGGAGGAGTGGAGAACTTTTCTCGAGAAATACCTCTGAACCCACTCAATTGTGTTAATGTCCGATATACAGTGTGGGTTCCAGGCGGACGACCTGTATTCGAGGATTGGTCTGGCAAAGGTTTTGTATGTCCTAATTAATAATTCAATGTTGCCAGAGAAGAAGCTTTGCAAAATAATGTTAACTTAAAGCCTTTTTGGAAATGTTATTACAGTGAGCTCTGGCACTTGATCGTTTGAGATACTCCTAGGTCTCTGACAGAGTGAAGGTTGTCTACAAGATCATTTCTGCCTAACTTGTATTTGGTGTTCTGATTTTTTTTTTTTTTTTGGCCAATGTGTAGGACAGAGCATTTGTTAATTGAAATTTGGAGTTGCCAATTGTATGACCATTCTGACACATAGTCAAGATCACTTTGTAGGGCAGCAGCATTGTCGGTGGTGAAGAGGATGCAGCTGCTTTTAATGTTGTCACATAGGTCATTGATGTAAAGCAGAAAGAGTGTGTGGGTCCTAAGACACTGCCTTGGGGGACACTGCTATTAACTGGTGCTGGATTTGATAGGACCTTCCCTATTTTGACCATTTGTTGCCTGTTTGACAGGAACATGGCTATCCACGTGCAGGGGTCTGGAGATGCCATAAGGACTAAGTTTCAGCAGCAGTTTGTTGTGCACCACTGAATCAAAGGTTTTGCAGAAGTCTATGTAAATTGTGTCTATTCCTTTACCGTGGTCTAGATGTGTGGTCCAAATGTTTCTGCAGTGTAGGAGTTGCAGATTACGAGACAATTTTTTCCTGAAACCAAACTGCTTGTTAGAAAGCAGGTTGTTTGTCTCTAAATGTAGGGTGATGGATTTATAGTCAATTTATAATTGATTCCATGACTTTACAGGTGACACAACACAGTGAGATTGGTCTGTAATTTTCTACTAGACTAGGGTCTCCCTTTTTAAAAACAGGCATGACCGTGGCTAATGATCATAAGTCGGGCAGGGAGCTGGCTCAGAAAGATACCTCGTAGATTGTGCTTAGAGATACCTCATAGATTGTGCTAGGGCAGTGGCAAGCTTTCAATAGATCAATAGATCCAGGCAGTTCAAATGAGTATAATTTTTTTGCAAGTGTAAGCTTTCTACAAGAATCTGAACTACTAACAATCAAAGCAATTTGGTAGCAGATAAGGAATTCAAGGTGGACTATAGTTAGATCTCTTGTGGGTGTGAAGGGACTCAAGACTGAAGACGTGTTTGAACCCTACCTCAAGCTCATCTTCTATACTGCTAAGAAAACTGCAGGGACTAATTCAGGAAGTTTCAAAGTCTGACCTAAAGGCAACCTCACCCCCAAAGAAAAATACAGAGCTTTCTGAATGCTATTTCAAACAGCTCAGATTACAATATACACCAAAGATGACCTCACATCAATTAAATTCCTATTTGGCACTAATTGTGTATGAATTGTTACTTGTTATTCAGAAGCATATTTTATACATGTTCAGAACTCACTTCTGTTTGTTTATTAAAGCATCACATAAAATCAATTTATTAGAATAAATTATTTTATTAAATTAATGCCATATTAAAATCAACTGTTAAGCTTCGCCTTTGAGGATGAAATATATTCCATAATAAAATGCTTTTTTCACTTTCTCTATTTCACATTCTCTATGCAAAAATTCTAATAGAAATATGATGCCTGAGGTATCATAATTACAAATGCTTTCCCTTGTATCTTATCTGTAACTGGCAAATCTTCATTTAATTAAACTAATGCCCAGGTAGTGGGAAAGATTTAAAGCTGAAATATTTGTCACTGGTTCCCTACCACTGATTGGCTTTGCTGCATCCGGCAGCCTTAGGAAATAAAGGTAATGGGAGTATGATAATTAGCATAGTACTCAGTGGACCTTCAGGTTTCTGAGAAAGAAGGGAGGAAGCCCATGTTTGGACTCAGCAAAAGAGACCTTAGGAAGAAGCAGGAGTATTGACTAATGGAGATCCAGGTAAATAAGAGTAGGAAGTACGCTGCTTTGGGAATGATCAGGGAAGCTGAGCACATGAGAAAGGCAATGGGAAGAGAAAGACCAGAAGACTAAATGGACTTCGGGATGTCTATTTTGTATGTGAGAAGGGGAAAGAAAAAACATGTATAAAATAAACATGAAGAAATAAATGATTAACCCTAATGTGGGTAGAAATTGTAAACACAAATGAGCTTAAAATATAGAGTGAGTGTTTCAAATAGTAATATTGAACAAGGCACAGGTTATCCTCATTTAGTGACCACAATTGGGACCAGCAACTTGGTTGTTAAGCAAAGTAGCCTCTAAGTGAAACCATGAATGTGCTTATGATCTTACTTCAGCTTTTCTTTGCTTTACATCTCTGCAAAGGTTGTGAATGCAAGAATTGGTTGTAAAGTTACTTTTTCATCTATGTCATTAACTGTAAACTGTAACAGAAGGCTATCTAAATGGAATCTAGGGTTCAAAGAAGTGGATTTGTGCTTCAGAACATAGCACTGAAAACCTGTTTTCTGTGAAATGGATTTCTGTTTCAATAAAAAAAAGTCATCAGACACATCTGGAACGTGCCAGATGACAATATGTTGCTAAGATATTAGTGCCAAGCCATGAAAGATTTTATAGTTCTGGAATCAGGCCTGGTAGATACTAATATAAGGACACACACAAATCCCTGTTCATAATTTTATGCCATGCCAAAACTGAGAAATGCAATATAGAATATTACAAGAATATCAATCATATATGGTAGCATTAGCGTGCCTAAAAAACTGCCATTAAGAATTGCTAGAGTTGCCTGTGGATTTAGCCTTGCTTGTCTGGCATCAAAAGAAGCTTGGGGCATTCAGCATTGGCTAGGTCCCCTACAATCCTCCACTTAATCCTTAAAACCTGTCTTAGTCCTGTCTATTCATTGCCTGATTCAATAGTCCTGCCTATTCATTGCTTGATCATTTTTAAAGCTCTTCCAGAGGTTTGAGGCAAGTAACTACAAGCTGAATTATTATAAAACAAAAAAAGAAAAAGGTACTAATATATAGAAATGCTAAAACTTTAAATTTCTGTATAAGAAAGCACCTTCTGTCTGCTACCTTTGCAAAAACATTCCCACTGTTACTAAAACAGCCTAAAATTTGAGTTCCCAATATCATTAATTCCATAGCCATAATATGGCAACCAGAGAAAAATCCTTTTTATGTATCTTAAATGTAACTAATAAAAACCAAAGGGGATTTTTAAAAATCGATTACGCACCATCAAGTCAGTGTAGACTGTTATCAACCACATAGATGGGTAATATTTCTTCCACTTGGCTCTTCTAGCCTTTCAACTCTTATAACCATCATCTCATCCATCTTGCTGGTAGTCTTCTTCTTTCCTTTCCTTCCATATTTCCCAGCATCACTAGACTTCCCAGGGGAACTGGGTATTTGTATAATGCGCCCTAAGTATAAACTTTTCAGCCTGCTCAAGTGCTGAAATGCCTCAAGTGAGAACCCTGGATTGATTTGTTCTATGATTTGTTTGTTTTCTTGGCTTTCCATGATATTCCTAGGAATCTCCTTCATCACTAAACTTTAAAAGCATCAATATTTTTTCTGTATTGTTTCTTCAAAGTCCAACTTTTGTTTCCATAGGGAAAGTCATTGCCTACAAGATTCTGATCTTTGAAAGTAGAGACACATCATGGCATCTGAATGATTTTTTCTTCTGAAGGTTTCATAGCTCCTTTACTATGTTCTAGTTTGGCATATTTATTGAAAGCCATAAGTACTATACATAAAAATAAGATACTGGCGGTTAACTATAGGTCTTTTGTTCACTTGCAATTTTAATCAGTACCATAATCCTGATGTCTTGCTAAGTAACACAATGCTAGCTTCATCCAATCCCCCACCCAGAATTTAACCAGCCTTCTGTCAACTCCATATTCCAGATAAAAAGTTTTTGTTTCTTATTTTAATAAATAGGGTTTCATCACAGCAATAAGTTGGCTAAAACCTATACAGCTTTGTAACCTTGTTCATAGACAGCTAAGTGAGATCTTCCTTTACATATCATCTTAGGTAGGAGTATCTCCAGAGATATATATGTTGTGCTTTCACTTCTAGCTCACCTTTTTTTACTTCTTACCAACTGCACACCAGCAAAGCACTTCACAGCAACACATCCCAGAAATTGGGTAAAAAGGAAAGGAGATAAATATTTCCCAATGCTCTAAAAGTTCTTGTTTATGGAGATTCACAATCATACAGGTCATAGTTGTCCCAAAGATCTTTTCAAAAGGCAACTGGTCTTTCTTCATTTTTTTTCCTTGAAAACATTTCACTTCTTATCCAAGAATCTTCTTCAGCTCTAATTGAATTATGAGAAATAGAAGGTTGTTCCAAGGTTCCACACCCATTTGCACTTGGGTTCAGGTGACCCTGAGAGTACAGATAAATCATCAAGTGGCCTCAATGACCAATCTTCAGAGTGCTAATGACCAGATGATTGCAAAGAATATAAATGCTTCTATTCCCCATCCCTATTCCTTCCTTCCTTCTCAGAAATTTGCAACTCCAGAGTTCTGTGCTAGCTATCTCCATTTCATTACCTTTATTTCCTAAGACTGTCCCTATGTGACAAAACCAGTCAGTGGCAGGAAACATTTCAACGCTAAACGTCTTCAGCTACCCAGCATTATCTCAGTTAAATGAAGATTTGTGAATCACAGATATTGACAAGATATAAAATGTTCATAAATATGATTCTGAAGAAGTGATGGTATTAACTGAAGAAGTTTCTTTGATGAGGAACAAAAAAATTTCAAGTAACAAACCAAGAAAAATTTCAAGTAACAAACCAAGAAAGTTGAAAAGCACTTTTGAACAGACTTGTTTCTCAGACCAATTGACTTTATATTCCAGGAGAAAGTTTAGCTCTCACTAGGGTTAGTACCACTAATCCTAAAAAAAATAGAATGAGGAGAAGAATAGAAGAGGATGAGATGTTGGGTTTTATTTAAAATCTTTAAAGTGTATTAAACTGTGTTTTCAGGCTGTTTTCACATCTTTATTACATTGCATTACTTTCACTGGCTGTTCTGGCTCTCCTCTTTGGTAAGACATCAAATGCATAACATGTTTACAAGGTGTTGTGTATATTGGATACAACCCACAATGTGGCTTGTATCCCACACAGATTCCATTGGAAAAGAATGCAGGATTTGTGGGAACTGTTGTTGGAGCATTGTGCTTGTTTTTTTGTTCACATATTGGCAAAAGCAAGCTCATGCATTCCACGGCTCTGGCTGATTTGCATCTAAGCATCAGTTAATTTAATGAGTTACTATAGTTATGTATATATACAAACAATATTTTTGACAGTATCTCAACAGGGTCTGCAATCCTTCTAACTGTAGTATGTCCTCTTATCTGCTGGGACTATGGTTTCCATTTGAAAAGAGCCAAGGCAGTGAACTTTTGTGGAAGCTGCTGAGCTGGGTTTTTTTAACTTGGCTAGCTGGCAAGTGATATTTCAGCCAATATGCCACAAACATCTGCACGAGTGTCACTCAGCAAATGGTGTCTTTAAAGTGAAGAGATGCTGTCAACAAACAAAGGTTAAATCCAACAGCTTTGTCTTGGTACATTCCCTAACTTTGATTCCTCCCAGTTCCTAAAGGATCCTTTTTCAAACTTGAAGGCTATCAAAGATGAATTGATTGTCCCTTTTGCAGATTAGATTGTTGTCTTGTAAACTAGAAATGTGTAAGTGCTATATTGAATGAAGTGTTTGATTCAATTAGTTCACTCATCATCCATGTTGTATGTATTATGTTTGTATTGTGCTATGATTCAGTCCCTTGTGCTCAGCCTGAGGCCTGGTCTTCAGAGTTTAGGTGGCCCTGATCTCCATCTTTTCATATTAATGCAAGGTCAGCTTGTCCATGATTTAATCTTGGATGAGAGGACTAACCTGGTATGTATTACCAAATTGGCTGGACATGAATAAAGTGGTTCCTCTTTCAGAAATGTGCCCTCTAGGTTTTAGATGTGGAACCAGCCATGATTGTAGGGTGAGGGTGGAGGTATAGCTGTTGTCAGCCAGGAATCTCCAATGGTTTTTTTTTTTTTTGAAGTACTATTATACACATTGCTAGAAGTGAGACCATTTTGTTCCCTGCTGTATAGGGGTTTCCTCGCCCAAGTTCCAATGGTTGGGTTATGAAGTTCCCTAGAGCCGGGGTTGCCAACCTTTTGGACCTCAGGGACCACCAAACTCATAATTTTAAATCCCGTGGACCAGAGACCCTGAGAAATTGCCCAAAAAGTCTGCAGGAAAATTCCCCACCTGGTTTTCCTACCAATTAACCATTCTTTATTTGGGTACCGTCTCCAGCTCTGTTCTCACGTGGAGAGAGAAAGAGAGAGACTTTTGGCTTCATGCAAGGAAAGCAGCAGAAGCAGCAGAAGTCTTTCTCTCCCCCAAACTCTGCCAGAAATGAGTCTTTGTAAGACTTGTCTCACTGGCACAGCCTCTCGGAGCAGGAGGCCTTGCGGGGTCCCAAAGATTCATTTGGGTTGGAGTTTTGGGGAGAGAAAGAAAGACTTTTGTTGCTTTCCTTGCATGCAGCCAAAGCAGAAGAAGAAAGAAGTGGAAATAAGCAGCCTGGTGGCCAGGCCAGGCACATGGGGCGAGTGGGGCGAGTGGGGCAAGTTCTCCCCTCTGCCCTTTACCCTCCCTCACTACCTTGTGTTGTTTGCAATGCAAGCGACGCAAGCCTTCTGTTTCTGTGGGCCATGTGGGAGGCGCAGCCTTGTGTTCCCACGCAGCTTAGTTTAATTGCTTTGGGGGTGACATTTCTCTGCGGACCACCAGAATTTTCTCATGGACCACCAGTGGTCCCCGGTCCACTGGTTGGTGAGCACTGCCCTAGAGGGATGGTTCTGAAGGACTTCAAGCTGCTTTCTCTGGTCCCAAAATCAAATGGCTTGAGATATCATGGTTACAGAATAAGTTGGAAGGGAACTTGGAAGTCTTCTAATTCAACTCCCTGCTCAAGCAGGAAAGCCTACACTTTTTCAGACAAAAGATTGTCCATGGCAAATGGTCTACCATGGCAACTGTGGATAATATCCAGATTATTGAGCTCCAGAGGAGGCACATTCCCTGAACTTGGTTTTTGCCTCAGAGCATGGCAACATGAGCTGGTGTTAGGTGATCCTGTTATCAGTCCTGGGGTGGGATTCAACCGGTATAATAATTGGTTTTTACACTTTGTGCAGCATTTGAAAATCATCTTCTCAATCAGCTGTGCCACGCAAAGCAGCTGAGGTTGAAAAAACAGGAAATAAAGGACAGCCTAGAGCCCAGGCAGGTGGGTGAACCAAACAGAAGAACAGAAGATTGTCGGAGCGAACTGGTTCCCTCTCAGCTGAACTTCGGAGCTACTGGTTCAGCAGAACTGGGCTGAACTGGTAGAATTCCACCTCTGCATCAGTCCCTTGTCAAGGATACATTACTCCCTTCTAGCTCTGTGGCTGACCACAGACCAAAATGCTGAATAACTTCCGATATACTGGTTAGCCAGAGATATTTGACATATCAGTTAGGGCCCATTAAATTATAGTTCATACCTTGGAAGATGGGAAACGTTCTGATGGTAGGTCCCATGACAATTCCATCACTAGGCCACTTAGAATTTTAAAGAGCCTTGCAACCTTTCAGGGGCTGTCTTATGTCCCTTCACCTTCACCTTCAGCCTTTCTTTGCAGGTCATGCTTTGGTCAGAAAAGAGAAACAAAAGCAAATATAAGTAAAGAAATAAAAAACCAAATAAATAAACAAACATGATTAAATATATAAACTCTCAGAAAAATGGTGCTGGAGATTTCTTTATTTTTTTCTATTTTGTCTGAAAGCATGCAAACTGGTGCTACCCAAACCCTTTCTCATTTGGAAATGGCAGAACCCTTCCTGCCAAGCAAGATGTTTTTCTGACCATTGGTGTAACCTGTTGATTATCCATTTGCAGTTCTGGGAAATCATAAAGCCCAAGGCAGGTCCTGAATGTGAGTTACTGTAGAACTGGACTCTTATGTAACTCTCATGTAAAACAAGACTCGGTAATGCCCACATTGTCCTTGTTCATTAATCATCAAGGAAAGTAATATACAATCCGTTTGAATTTAGCACCAAATATTTGAACAGATAATCTTTCATTTACGTTTGAAGATAAACAGAATGTCAGTTTGTGATACTGAGGAAAGTTCTTCTATCAAAAAAAGAAAGAAAGTTAAACTTTGTGTGGACATGTAAGAACAATTCATGAAATCAGCCTCAGGAGATTTTTTTAAGAAACCAGAAATTTTCACATGCATTCCTTGCTCCCAGACTAAATATACACCTCCAGGGGAAAGTTGACAAGCTGCAATAGTCTCTGGATTGTGAAACTCTCCTTATATTGTGACCAGGGAAATATATAATACATACATATTTTTAAGAATTAAATTTTAGTTTGTGGCCTCTTGGAAGTATTTGCCCTTAGACTTGAGAAATTTAGTTTGGTCTCATCCATGTGAAGAAATTACAAGGAATATGTTTAAATAATATATGCTGTACTTCTGAATAAATAGCTCACAATATTATCCAGGACTTACTGACACAAGGCAAAATTCAATCACACTTACTTTGATATATTTATGCTTATTAAGCATATTAAGGCAGTTAAAATACGTTACTTCGTTTTATTAATTATAGTTGTATAAGCCTCAACTAATTGCCGGTAGCCTTCCGGGTTCGCTTTAAAGTATTGGTTTTGGTCTTTAAAGCGCTCCATGGCATCGGACCAGGATATTTACAAGATCGCATTCTACCAGTAGTCTCCCACCGACTGGTGCGCTCCCACAGAGAGGGTCTCCTTCGGGTCCCAACGGCATCTATGTGCCGCCTGGTTACCCCAGGGAATAGGGCCTTCTCTGTGGGGGCACCCACCCTTTGGAATGGACTCCCCCCGAGGCTACAGACAACCACTGACCTGAGGGCATTCAGACGTGATCTGAAAACCTGGCTCTTTGAGCAGGCCTGACTTCAAATGGGATTTTAAATGAGGGGTTTTAGAACTGATTTTGGTTGGGGTATGGTAATTTTAGCTCATTCTTAATTGGGGGTTTTAACTTTTTTAACGGCAGCCTCATAATTTAATCTCTTTTAATCTTGTAATCTGTAATTTATAATATATTTTAGTTGGCTGTTCACCGCTCTGAGTCCCTCGGGAGAAGGGCGGTATACAAAACTATTTAATAAATAAATAAATAAATAAATAATTGTTGGCAGCCCTTAAGAACATTGTGTGTCAGGCCATCTCACCTGCCTATTAAAGAATTTCTGAAATGACCAGAAATCATTTGTTGCTTTCTGAAATATGAATAACTAGATGGTTCACAAGTGGGGGGAAATTGAATATTTTCACCTTATTTACTTTTATGTAAAATATATGAAGAGAAATTCTAGACTAGAAGAAATAAGTATTGGAATTAAAATTGTTGAAATATCACAAATTTCAGATAAGCTAGTAACACCTTGGATAGATGACAGGAGAAGATTTAAGGAATCCTGTTGTAGGAGAAAAAAGAAATATCTATTGCCTGACATCTTTTATAAACAAAGCATTTAAGGTATGTCAACAGGCAATGCCAACCTTACTGAAACAATAACAGACTTTATCCTCCTTGGCTCAAAATTTCACAGAGATGGCTATGTAATTAAGAAACTTTGGCTACTTAGGAGAAAGACTATGACAACTTTTATCAAAATAATAAAAAGCAGAAACTTTGCATAGAGAACAATTGTATATATTGCCGTGGCTTCATTTTCCCAATTGGAATCTATTGTTTTGAAAGGTGGACTATCAATAAAGTTGAACAACAACAACAAAATGATGCCTCTGAATTATGAAGCTGGATAAAATCACTGAGCATAACTTAGGCTTCAGATCAAATCATTCAACAGTTGATGAAGCAAAATCAGAAAGCGTATTAGAAGAATTAATAATGGTGTTAAAGTTTAAATATTAAAGAGTAATTAAAGAACAACTGATGTATAGAAAATTGAAGAAAATCAAACAGACCCTGACAGAAACAATTGACTAGATAGTACAAAATATTTTTATGGCTGTCAAGATGCAGATATTACTGTGTTACCCTCATTGCAATGATCATGCAACATGGAGGTTTGCTGATCCAAAAATGATCAAGTTCACAAACCAGTAAAAGCCCTTGTTATCCATCAACCAATCTATGAGTATCTTCTGCTACGTACAGGTCACTATTGGCATTACGAGACCAATTTTAGTTTTAGAAATTGGATTGAATGCTCTAAGTGGGAATATATTTATAGCATGACAATTATCTTGTAAAGCACATAATAAATTCTGCTCTTCTCTCTTCCTCTATAATTCTATTCTACATTCACTATAATTTAAACACAACAGCAAAAGCTTCCCAAGCATTAATTTTAATGCAAAAAACATCCACTCTGAATATGTGCATTTTCTCACTGTAACCTCACTTAAAGTCTTAAAAATAGCAAGCAGAGTTTTTAAATGTAAAAAATTACAAATGAGGCTTTTTAATCAAGCCCTTATCTGGATAGCTGCTGGCCCCTTAACTTTTAAATGTTTTTTTAAAAATAAGAAAGTATGCTAGAAGAAGCAGCTCTAAGTAATCTTGGGAGGCCCATTCTGGTTCACAGGCACATCGTCACCTACTTAAATGGATGTTTCTGGGACTTGATTCCAAAAATCCAATCCTAGATGCTTCGGTGAGATAGGAAAGTAGGATAGAATTTGCTATCCATGCATTCTTTTGTAAAAGATTTGATGAGACAAAAGTAACAAAAGCCTTCAAAGTATCAATGAAGAGCTCTATAAAATGCATCATTAATTTTTTAAATTATAAAGTTTGGGGATACTTGCTATCCTATGTGAGAGTGTTTGAATTTTATATTTAATTCCACCAAGTGTGGTGCTTGCATCATATTACATTTTACTACTTACCCTTATGTGAAATGATGGGAGCAAGATACTAAACTGCACATTGCTAGAATACATTTTGCGTAGGAAATTTAGTAGACTTTGAAAAGCTGAGCAGGAGCTGCAGGATCATTTCTACTATAATTGTAAAAACAGAGCAGTATATTTGGGTCCTTAACTAAGCTCTCAAACAAAACGGTAATGCAAATTTTCCATAGGTCACAGCTTCATGAGGACAATCTCTAGTATAATCTAGGAACTGATCAGCATCTCTATAAAAGCTCCTCAAGGAACGCATAATAATTTTTCCTCCACTGCTGTTATGCTGTGGCAGGAACTATAAGCGGTATTTAAAGGAAATTCACCAAAAGAGAGTCCGGAAAGGTCAGGTGGGGAAATATTGCTTTAACAATGATCTCTTAACAAGAGCTTTTCTTTATGCTTATTTATCTACGCCAAAGATCTCCAAACTTGGCAATTTTAAGACTTGTGGACTTCAACTCCCAGAATTCTCCAGCCAGCTTTGCCAGAGTCTTAAAGTTGCCAAGTTTGGAGACCCCTGATCTACACAGACAATTAAAAAACCACTAAAATAAGTGAAATTTACTTTTTAGTAAACAGATTTATAAAATAAAGTATGAAGTAAATGTAAGTGATTGGCCCAGAAGAAGGAGCTGACTTAATTTGCTAGTGATGAAATGGAGGCAGTTTTAGCTTAATAATTAAGTTTATCATTGTGGCCAATCTACGGCTTGGTTTTTAAAGCCACTCATGCTGCTCATTCATTGTGTATTCTACATTCATCCTTCATTTCATGGTTCCATGATAAATATAGCTTGCCACTCAATCTGAATCACAAAGAGCAATTTCTATGAGGTATTGTTTGCTATGCATCCAGAACTGGAAACCACAGGTTAAAATAGATGTCCAACTGTGGCTCAGAAAAAAAAAACTGATGACTTACGTAACCATAGCTTACCTAAGTTGG
The DNA here is from genome assembly GCA_023653725.1 of Bungarus multicinctus. Classification (NCBI taxonomy): domain Eukaryota; kingdom Metazoa; phylum Chordata; class Lepidosauria; order Squamata; family Elapidae; genus Bungarus; species Bungarus multicinctus. The sequence goes on along the minus strand of CM042836.1, from coordinate 63,131,994 downwards.
ACATAATGATGGGCTATATTTATCATGATCTAGGAAATGGAGGAGTGAATCAGGTCATGCAAAGGATAACAAGATGTCTCTATAAATAAACAATTTTTCAATTTGGTATATGAACTATAAAATGGATTCAAAAAAATAGGGAACTTAAGCTACTAGCCAGTACAAAGTACAAGAATAATATATTACTGATATTATTATGCATTGGTATTTAGGCCTAACATTCTTAAGGCCTAACAATCACATGGATCACCTTTTTTTTTAATTACAAGACCATCTGGCTGGCTAAATGCAGAGAAGTCCTTTTGATTATGACCCTTCAATTAGGGGTCTGTTTTCTGGCTTATGGGAAATAAGTTTCTGCTACATTGCTCCAAGCTGTGGAACAGACTAGACTGCCTGAGAATTTATTCATTCTGTTTTTATACTGCTTTCTCAAAAGATTCAGGGTGGTATGCAATACATCAACAATAGATCATCAATCCCACAACTTAAAACTCAATGGCATGCATAACTCATGGACTATTGCTGGAAGACATCCAATGAGAAATAATTGGAAATAAATGCCTTTTGAAAAGTATGCTTTTTACTGTCTTCAGAAATATAAGAAATGTAGGACTGTGTGTATCACTGGGACAAGGTCTTCAATAGAGTTGGGGCCACCACCAGGGAAAAGGGCTATGTTTAGGTCCCAATCTAATTTCCATGGGGGGGAGGGAGAGAACCAATAGTGGGATTCAAATTTTTTTACTACTAGTTCTGTGGGTGTGGCTTGGTGGGCTTGGCAGGGATAGGATACTGTAAAATCTCCATTCCCTCCCCACCCCGCTAACCTGTTTTCCAGCTCCGTTCTCCTGTGCAGGGCAACAAAAGAAGACCCAGCCAATCAGCTGGGACTCGGGAGGCAGAAAATACATGGGGGTGGGGCCAGTCAGAGGTTGTATTTGCCAGTTCTCTGAACTACTCAACATTTCCGCTACCGGTTCTCCAGAATTGGTCAGAACCTGCTGAATACTACCTCTGTTGAGGACCCTTCCTAGAAGTCACATAGGATGGAGAGAAAAGAATCTTTCTGAATAAGGTAGTTCCTGAAGCTTGGTGGTATTGAATTGCCCTCTTATCCTTTCAGTGTTAAATAATCTTTATAAACACACATCTCTTTGCCCATCATTTGCTTCCTGTTTTATTGTTTTAGTCTGCATTGTTTCTGAACTTCGTTAAACATGCTTGAGGTCTTGCCAAAGTAAAATGGCAAAGTGTAGGGTAAATCACAGCAATGCATTTCTTTGTTCTGTTTAAGACAGACAGAGAAAAAGAGAGAGGGAGAGAGACAGAAAAAAAATCTTCACTCAATCTTTATTGCCTGGAGAAAAATGCTTTCATAGAGAGGCCTCTAACAACAATATACATATTGAAATTAAGATTGAATTAACTGGGAGCGGAGGAGAGAGTAATGATCTTTCAAATAGCAGACACTCCTAGCATATACATTTCAGTGGAACAGTAGGGATAAAGTGGAACAATTAAAATGCTATATTCTCCACATAGTGTTGTCTGCACTGTTGCGACCTTGCTGAATGCAAAATAGAAGTGAAGGTCCATGAGAATTTGAGGAAACTCCTCCTTTATTTTATGTATATAAAGTGGATTTAACAGGATTTAAGACAGGCCTGACACCTTGGAATGATCAGGATCATTTCTGTATCATCTATGTATGTTGCACAACTTTAAAAAGTATTTTCAAGCCCTGGCAGGCATGATATATGGGTGGGTTGCCTTTGTTTCTTGGGCAGATCACTGGGTCAAAAGGTAGGCTATCTCTAGTTCCTCAGTGAAATGCTGTGTATAATAATGTTTGCTATAACAACTCCTCAATTTATTTTTAAAACATCATAAATCAATGTTTGCTATGCTCTTACTGCAATAAATATGCCAACAACCTGTTGAGAGGTAAAAAGAAACTGTGTGGGAGTTGATTTCTACAGAAGATTAGTGGTAAGAAACCACTTAGATTGGCCAGGTTAATCCCATAATGGCACATGAAGAATTTCTATTTGCCCTTGTAATCCACAAGCAGAATCAAGCACTGAAAACCCTCTCTTCTAAAATGTCCATGAGGACTATGATTAAGCAATGTATTGATAGAAGCTCTTTAATTCTGCAGCTTTATCAAAGAGAATAACAAAGGTCAGTCTGCAAATAATACTATGCTTTAAATGGATGGTTATTTGGTGTGGCTTGACAGAGTTATTTTCTTCAAATGTTCTTCAAAAGACATTTCCCTATCTTACTTTAGGAAAGGAAAAAAAATGAGTCTGTATATGTGTGCCACGATGGAAGATAAATAGCTTCTATTTAAAATGACAACCATTCTAGGTTCTAAGGGGATTTTACATGAGAGGATTTATGGGTCACCCATTGAATCTCTGTGGTCTCACATAATCTGCCTTCATTTATGCCCTCCAGTTATTTTTAGGACTAGAACTACAACTCCCAGTATCTCACTAGTCAAGCTGCTTGGTAAGTTGAGGGTTTAAGTCCATTTTAAGGTTACTTGTTTGGAGAAGGTCATTCTAAAGTTTAGGGATTGCTGAAATAATTAAAGTAATCTGCACAGAAGTGCTATGATCTTTGAAAGTCTAGAAGTGCCTATTTTACTTGGAATGTGAGACATGAATAGCAAGTATGAACATAACATTTATTGGATTCCAATAGTTATTGCATAAGAGAAAAGAAAATAGAGTCATAGCTGGCATTCTTTCTTCTGCAGATGTTTAATTCCCACCACCCTCTTTCGAAAAAGCATTCATGAACGGCTCCAAACATATATTATAGTTACAATATATTGATATCTCAAAGAACTTGCAGACATAATGTCATACTCCTGTCAGAGTCTGAATCCGAGGAGGAAGACAAACAGCTGACAGGGAATGGGAGTGTAGCTCTATTGGCTGTGGAGGAGGCTGGGGAAAGGCAAAGTCCAGCTGGGCAGAGCAGAGAAGAGATAGAACAAGGGAAAGGGAGTTCAGGGGAAGACCTAGGCCAACCCCCTCTTCATCCTAGGGCATGCAGGGAGGAACGGAGAAGAGAGCAACATGGGTTGTGTGACTTATGGGGAAGGAAAGGGCCCTGATTCCCTTCATTAGCTACACCTGAGATGAAAATTTATACGAATTGAATGCTGACTGTGGCAACTGCTAGGACCAAATGTTACTTTATCTTCTGTTGTCATTGCTTATCTGTGTTTCTGGCATCTTCCCAACTGTGTGAGTTTTGCCGTGCCTTCACGTCTGGAATTCTTGTTTCTGCCCTGCCAGGTAACTAATTACCTCAGTTTGGCTTGATTGGACTTAAAGTTACAGTTTATGTTGACCATATTTTGGACTTAATGCTCTGCAGTCAAAGGCTATTCCTGGGAGAGTTGTTCTCCAGCCAGAAGGTAACCTGGACATTGGAGACAAAGTTGGAGCAAATAAAGGCACTCTTATTGATTATCTGATTGTGTTGCCTTTGTGCCACGTCCCAGGTCATTACACATAATCATGCATAAAGCAGAAAGATGAATGCTAATTAACATTATTTATATCTTTATAACTTTTAAAATTACAGTGAAACCTTGGGTCGCTAATGTTCCAGTTTGTGACCAAATCGAGTGTCAAACAAAAAAATCCACCAGATTTTTTAATCAGGTCACGGTTCAAAATTGGGTATTGATTTCCCCTTCGGCACCATTTTTTTTTTATTAGTGCATATGCAGTCGGTCATGCTGCTGGACACAACCAAATCACAACCAAGGCTCCACTGTATTTAGACACAATATTAATGAATAAAATGCATTTAGTTATTCTTTGAAAATAAAATCTAGACCACCATATGTAAGGTAGAATTGAAATCAATCTGTTTGTTTATTTACTTATTTCTTAAACAAATTTCATTGCTGCCCATCTATCAGAAAATTCTTGGTGGCAAACAAAATAAAAACACAATACAATAAATAGGCTATTTAAAATAATAAACAATAAGCAATATTGAGGCCCCAATAAAACTTACATTCATCCACCAATGAAATGAATCCACCAGAATCTAGATCAATATATGCAAATTTATAGAATCACGGGGCTGGAAGGAACTGTGGAGGTCTTCTAGTCCAATACTTCTTAACCTGGGCAATATTGCCCCCCAGGGGGCGATTTTGTTTTTCAGGAGGTGATGGAACGAAAAGGGGCGGCTCGGGGGTGAAGGAATGGAAGGGGGCGATATGAGGGCGATGAAGTGAGAAGTTTTGGGGGCACTTTTGAGACTTTTTTCATACAGTGAACCGCTGTATATGTCATACAAAAACATCAGATTGCTCGCTATTAGTGGATTGAACAGTGTTTTAAAATTTTCCTCCAGCTAGCTTCAGCACAGAACACCGTACGTATATAAATACGCATTGCTCATCTTCATGCGCGTTGCACAGCAGCCTCTATCACTCTACCCATTAAATTTGTCGCTCTGGTTTTTGTTGCTTTACTTCTGTAAACATTTTCTTTGTGTCCTTTTAACCCTTTTTACAGTGTGCATGAATATATATTTTCCTCAAATCTTAATTTAGTTTTAGAGTTTTCGTCTTGAAATTCTTAGTTCCTGCATTGCGGTTTGTTCTTATGCCCTTTTTGTATTTCTTTTTGCGTCTTAAAATTCACTTGTAATTAAATCATTCAATGTTACTGTGTTTTCTGGGCATTTCATTTTCTTGCAATTGAATTTTGTTTTCAGTGGTCATTGCATTTAAGTGTCTTGAATAAATAAGATAATAATGAAATACATGTATCATGAAGTTTGGGCGTAAAGTGATGTGTGGCATCAGAATTTTTCACACAGTATAGATATGGGAAAAAGACTGGAAATAAAGTATTTGCAACGATATGTCCTGATGACAATTTTAAAGAAAACAAAAAATGTGTTTGCATAAATTGAAGAATTATTTCCCTGTGTTGTGATTGAGAGGTTATGTTGGGGGAGGGGGGTGATGATAACTTCCTCAATGGCTCAAGGGGGCAATTCTTTCAAAAAGGTTAAGAATCACTGTTCTAGTCCACCCCCTGCCCAAGGCAGGAGTCTGCTATCAAGTCTGCACCAAGCCTTCTCTTCATTAGGCTAAGTGTAACTACTTCTCTTAGTTGTTCATTGTATAATTTAGCCTCAAGTTATTCAAGCAGACTTAATTAATAAAGCACCAACACTGTGAAAATATCAGTATCTCTCTTCATCCCATCATGGCATACCTACTGGCTATGACTGCATGTCACACAGTCATAATCTAGACTGGAAAAGTCAGACCAACCACTAGATGGCAAAAGTCAGACCAACCACTAGTTGCTGAAAGCACTCTTGGCTACCATCTTGTGATACCCAGATTTCACTGGGTCATATACGGTAGCCTTAATATAATCAGATTTGTTTGACTTTGGCTTAGTGTTTCTACACATCCCATCAGTTGTAACTTGCTCTGCTAATCCAGATGTTGCCTTTTCCAAATCCCACCATCTGGCATGCTTATCTGGTCCCTGATATCTTAAAGGAATGTCATGTTTTCAAAAACAAAGTGAAGGAAAAAGCAAAGCCAAAGAGTCAGAGATAAATTCTGTTCAAAGCAGGCATGGGATAGAAAGGTAGAAACCAGTCAGCTGATTAACATTCCAGGAGTTTTTTCCCAGCCTATAAGATATTCGGCTGACTTTATTCTACATTTGTATCTGTTTCTTCTTCCTTGCCTCTGTTTTTAATAAATTTCCCTCCCCCCGCTTGCTTGTCTACTTCTATTTTTTCTCCTGCCTCTCTTTTTATTAGCTTTCCCCCAGTTGTCTTCTTGTTCTTACTTTATTTTTTGGTCTCCTTTTTGGAAAATGTAAACTTCAGAAAAAAGTTTCCACATCTTTGTCTGGCTTTGGCCATTAAATATATGCTTTTTCCCTGTTTTTCTCTCGCTTCTTACTTCTGTATCCTGCAGAGCACTGGGTAAGTACAGTCAGTTCCATTGAAAAGTATTCTGATCCAAAGGCTTGCTTGTCAATATATAGACTAGCAAACAGGAAATTTAAATACTTGCTTGAAACTTGTCTATTTCATTAAATTCTTGGGGCCAGTGTGTGACATTGTGTTTCCAAAATCTCACTACATTGTGATAAACAAGTACATATGAACAAGCCTGGCTGAAAATGATGTGGAAATGAGGTCCAATTTATTTAAATGACATTAGTTGGGTTAGGAAATTATAGCAATTAAGAGGCAAACTGCTTTTTTTTTTAAAGTATAATTATGAAGGTAGTGAATGAGGACCTGAAAGAGCCCATTCTTAGCCCTGAAAACCACTGAGTAACTCCTCACATCAATCAGTTGCTGGGGGGAATTGAAGGACAGAACATTGTATACACTGGCTTGAGAAAATAATATACATTGGCTTTGGCTGTATAAGAAAGGTGGGATAAAACATGGCCAAAACTCCTGAGGCCCCCCCGCCAGAAGCAGATTATCTAGATGTGTTTCAGTCAAGGTTTAGACTGGGATTCAGTATGGGATAGCATTCATGGTTTTGGGTGCCATCCATTAAGCAGTGTCATCTTACAGGACTTAGGAAGTATGCCTTCTTGGTGATGGTTCCTGTCTGTAGAATGATTTGAAGTGTTTCTTTCCACTCTTTTAACTTTTTGCAAATTGCTTAAGATCTCTTTGTTCCTATAGGTTCCGAACTAGGATGGGCATTCGCTGCTTGACTTTAGGGATTTGTTTTCTAATCAGCTGTCTTCTTTTTCTCCTCAATTTTTTTAAATCTGTAAACCCTTCTGATTTGCTATGCAATTGGGTAACCTCAAAATTGAAGCAAACAAACCAATAAATAAAATTATAAAAATAGTGTATTTCTGTTTTACAGTGAGCTGTTAGAATTCCAAGGCCCAGTTTCTCTCAGCATGAAGAGAATAACAGATGTTGCAGTGGCCTTTGGTAAGTGTCCAAATGCATCCTATTTTCTAATCTCTGCTTTATTTGTTACCTCATAACTTTATATAAGATTAGTTCAATGTCCTCAATACAGGCAGATAGAGTCTCTGAAAATGTGTAATTAAAGCAGTAACACCAGAAAATGTGAAAATCAAACATTAAAAAAATGGAGACAGCGACATTAATAGAAAATCTTATTACTTCACTTAGAAAATTGAAAGAAAGCTATAAATAATCCCAGAAAACCATTCATCCCAAGAATTTTTAATTTCATGGGAGACAGTATTGTTGCACATTGTCTTTACATCTCTATTTTGTCTTAGTTTTGTTGCTGACTTGTATATATGCTACTAAAGAAACTACAAAGAGGAACAGGAAGTCCAAACAATGTAAGTAAACAAAATATTGTAAATGTATATTCTCAATTTTGACTCTCCTTCATGTCTTTTGAGAAAGATATTGGAATACACATTCTGTAACAAATAATGTAGTTTCCAATATCTTCCATTAACAGTAATCATAATTCTCAGCTAAAAAATGGTTTTCCACCCCGTCTAGACTGCATGCATGCTGCTTTTGTTTCTAACGCATCATTTACTCTGAAACTCTTTTTGAGTGCCAAATGCTTCTTGTTCCCTTCAAAGTAAATAATATTTCAGGTTCAGGAAAGATGTAATAATTGTGAGCAAAATAAAGACACACAACAAGATGAGGTTGGGAAAGGGATGGTGGAAGAAATCTAATCCAATTTAATTTGCAACAGCACCATTCCCTACAGGTAATGCTTAACCTATGATGACAATTGGGACCAGAATCTTGGTCACTAAGCAATTCATTTGTTAAGTTAGTCATCATGTGACTGAACCCAATTTTATAAACACTTTTATTGCAGTTGTTAAGCAAATGATGTGGTCATTAAGTAAATCACATGGTTTTTAAACATATCCAACTTCCCCATTGAGTTTGCTTGTTGGAAAATTTATTAGGACCACAAAGGCTTTACTTATCCTTGATAGAATAAAGCCATTATTGATGCAGTAAATTTTCAAGATCTCATCTACTAATAATTATGGCATAAAGAACATTTCAATTTGTATGTGAAAGTTGTACATGGCAAAGAACATGAATTAATAAATAAAATGAAAGAAGAAAGAATAATGGCTGCTAATAGAAGGAAGAAGGATGTAATACATCTGAAGGAAAGTGGCTTGATCTTGTGCAGTGGAGTTGATAAATATATGCATGGAATTGATGGTTTGATTATGAAGCAATGCTAGGCTGGAAGCAATGCCAAATGTAGGAAATGGAATGTTATTTCTGGCAACTCTAAACTGTCAACACATCTGAAAGAGGAAAGGGTAAAAATCACCTAAACATTTCTTATCTATATAAATATCAACAGTAGATTATAAATCACATAAACCCTAATCTATATGTGAAATGTGTCTAACTAGTCTACAAGCAACATTAATCAACATTATATTTGGAAAGATAAATATAGAATTTACCATCTTCTGCATGTAGTGATGCAGTCATAATGCAATGGCAGAACACATGATTTTCATTAAAAGATTTTATGTTCAGTCTCAGAATCCCTAGCTAGATTGGAAAGACCATGGCCAGAAATCATGGAAAGCCAGCAATCTGAATTAACAAGGGCTTCAGGTGCTGCACTATGCAGTGGTATAGGCTTAAAATCACCATCATTCCTGAACTCTCGCAAGTTTGTTAACTCCTTCAAAATTTCATCAATAGTATCTTGAGTATCTTTGCTAGAGAGAAGTTAGAGACATTACAGAGAACTGCTAGGGAGAAGTTCCCTGCAGATGGGCTCCAACACGAATCTAAATACTTGGAAAACTAAACCTCTGGACCCAGTGACTGATCCAGATTGGATCCTGAATATGTCTGAATAATACCTTTTGTCAAAGATGTTGTTTTCACTTGAAAACTTGACATTCTCTTTCTCAAATGACAGTGAAATATTTTTCAGGGGATTAAAACAAAAAAACCATCCCAACATTTTCATTTTGTGGGAAATCAGAGTCAGGAGGATTAAGAGGACTATGTGCATTCCACAAGAGAGGGAGTTAATAATCTGATAGATTGGATCTGATAGATCCAACCCAAGTTCTTCTTAGACTAACTGAATAGCCAAGACGATGCTTAACTAAACTAATATGCTTATAAAATATTGTTTTTCTTAGAAGCTAATAATTATAGTGTTGCTTTTATTTCCACTGTTCAACATAACAACTGCAGAATAAGAAACTGTATAGTGATCTCTAATGCAAATTCAAATCAGATTATGTCTCTCTTTATGAAACCGTTTATATGAAGACTTTGCTCATATTTCTGTAATAATCTAGATCCTAGAATCCTCCAGATATGCTTGAATGACTAAGCTTTGAATTCCTAAGTTAATGGCATGAAGTTTTGTGAGTTGAAATCTGAAAAGCTAAAAGAACAGATCTGAAGAATTTATACCGAATTGCTAGATTATAGCAATGATATATGGAATTAAATGCATAATTCAAATGCATTTAATTATTGTTTTGATGTGAAATCAATAATATGGATGTGATTATTACTTTATTCCACTGAATATTAGGCAATTTGGAACTGGGGTGTGAAAGAGTAAGCTTCTTGGAGATACCTTGCACTTGGGAGTTTTATTATTTTTTCATTTTTAAGGATTAAGAGTTCAGTGTTGAATATCTGAGTATTTTAAACTGGCATAAAAGCCCATGAATAATAGAGCCAATTCCTAGCATTTCTTTGTTTGCTGCAAAGCTTTTGTGTGAGCTTTTGTTTAAAGCATAACATTCAACTTTTATATTCACAGCTGTTCCACAGATTGAGTGTGCCATCAAAGCTGCAAAGATCATCAACCCAGAATTTATTGCTAAGTGTCCCTTGGGATGTCAGGATGTTAAATATCGGGTTTATGGCACTGATATCTATGCCTCTTTTTCCAGTGTTTGTGCTGCTGCTATTCACAGGTCAGCAGAACTGATCTTTAATTCAAAATAGTATCCAAATTTTAAAAAAATATCAGCATGCTCAATACTAGCAATAAATGTAAGAGTCAGAAGAGGTTGTGTTTCTTTTTTCCTCACCAAAAATTTTGTATAACTCTCAAAAGATAGGAAAAACAAGATTAGGGGAAAAATTTGCCTATAGTCAAATCTGTAAAAAAACAATGATTGTGAATCTCAACAAATAAATGCTCTGTCTTACATATTGGCAAAAAAAATCAGAAAATAAAATACAAGCTGAATAATCAAGACCTTGTTGATGAACCAAGCTCTGTAAAGGACCTTGGAATACTCATCTCTAATGATCTAAGTACTAGAGCCCACTGTAACTACATAGCCAAAAAGGCATTACGAGTTGTTAACCTAATCCTACGTAGCTTTTTCTCTGGTAATATCACACTACTAACAGGAGCATACAAAACATTTGCTAGACCAATACTCGAATACAGCTCATCAGTCTGGAACCCACATTACGTATCTGATATTAGCACAGTTGAGAAAGTCCAGAAATATTTCACAAGAAGAGTTCTCTACTCCTTTACTCATTATAGGATACCTTATGCCACCAGACTTGAAATTCTAGACCTAGAAAACCTTGAATTATGCCGTCTTCGGTCTGATCTAAGTATGGTATATAAAATCATACATTGCAATGTCCTACCTGCCAATGAATACTTCAGCTTCAACCATGACAACACAGGAGCACACAATAGATACAAACTCAAGGTTAACCGCACCAAACTTGATTGCAAGAAATATGACTTCAGCAACAGAGTGGTCAATGTCTGGAATATTCTATCTGACTCTGTGATTTCTTCCCCAAACCCCAAAAGCTTTAACCTTAGACTGTCTACTACTGACCTCACCCATTTCCTAAGAGATCTGTAGGGGGCGTGCATAAGCGCACCAACGTGCCTACCGTCCCTGTCCTATTGTTTCTTTTATTTTTCTTATATGTACCCATTTCATGTATTCATAACTATGTATATACTTATACCTATTATCTTGTAAGCGATTGACAAATCAAATAAATACAATAAAAAATAAATAAATGAGTAGAGTTCAGGTCAGTGTATATTAGTGTATATTTAAAGAATGGAAAATAGGTCTTCTTTAGTTCCACTTAATGAACAAAAGGGCAACTTTTGCAAAACATTTTAAAGGGTATGGATTTATGAGAGAAATAACTGTAGATTTGAGAAAATTGCACAGATAAAAATTGCAATGATATTTCCACAAATTTATACTGGAAAATGGTAATAGGCCCTTCCCTCTGGGTTATGATCAACCATAACGTTTTGGAAATGCCAGGGTAGAAGATACCTTTTAAGGAGCCATTTTCTTATACATTAGGCTTAACTTATCTAAATGTATACTAATACTTAGAACAGAGAGTTTCATTTTGATATATTCTGACAATAGAATTATTCTTAGGTTTAGAATTATCAAGTACTTTGTCAGATGGATTCAGGATTGCACAGAGGAATTAATATACAATTCAGTGCATTTGACAGAAGGACAAACCCAGTTCAAAAAACAAATAATATTAGAATCATGTGGAGGTTGTCTGAAAAATCATATACACCATGGCATCTAGAACACCATGATGTCACTCCCTGACTTCAATGAAGACCTACAGAAGCTTTTGAAGATGATGTAATAATATTCCACATAAAGAAAAGGGCTGGAAACAGCTCTTCCGAGTGGACTGAATGTATATGTATTGAGCTTGTAATTCAGTGACCGCTTAGAGCTCTGGTAAGTTAACAATGTGCTTATGACATTAATATGTTACTTTTACAGTGGAATTATTGACAACTCTGGAGGAAAAATCTTAGTTCAAAAAGTTGCTGGTCAGTCTGGGTACAAGGGCAGTATTTCCAATGGAATCCGCTCACTTTCATTACCACGATGGAGGGAATCCTTTATACTTTCAGGTAAAATTCTTCCTTCCTTTCTCCTTCCCCCTTCTATATGTCATTTCTCATTATTTAAAAAACTAAGAAACTTTGAGAAACTCTGATTTGAAAGGTAGCAATTAAATGTTATACAGTAAACACACAAGAATGAATATAATTGTTTTTAGCTGGAAAACTGAAAGAGGTTTGCTATTGTTGAAATTATAAAATTATTCAAAGCCAGAAGTTGATACAAGGCATAAAGCACGTTAACTCATATATGGAATATTAGGATATTATTTTGACAACTACCAATATTTTCTTTTAGGGTTGTTTTCAAATTTAGAGATCTATTTTTACGGCTCATCAAAGCAATAAGAAATGTGATGATATTTATATTCACTATTAGCCTTTTTTCATATAAATAGCAAAAGTTCAGCATTTTTCAAGCAAAACTTCACAATGAATAAATTGCATATATGGTTTATGTGGCATTAGCAGCTCTTTTCACTACATAACATTTATTTTAAGTGAATTTAGCAAAGAATGATGATACTTAAGGGCTAAAGAAAAAAATATCTCCAGTTTTAATACACAACTGTAAAATTTCCACTGCAAAATTACATCACTGCATTTCCAAATAAATTCTTTCAATTTCCTGCTCTTACCCATTGCCAGGTCTTATTATTATCTGCTTTCTCTGCTGTGTTTTTAATGTACTGGCCATGTAGTGCTTTGTCTTCCCATACCTCCATTTTGTTCTTCATTTGGTCTTTCTTGTAGGCCAGTTTGGTCTCTCTTGTAGTCAGCAAGCCTTCCTGGCATATTATTATTATTATTATTATTATTATTATTATTATTATTATTATTATTATTATTATTATTATTATTTTAAGACTATGCCCATTCAACCTTACATTAGCTCCTGGATTTGGGTTTGAATTTTATGTCAGATCACAGTGAAGGTAAGATAGCTTACAATAAGCTATGATGAGAAATTAAGACTGTATGAGCTCAGTATTCAAGACAAAACGTTTCCAAATATTAATTCTAACTTTGGGGATGATGAGTGTTTTCTAGATGAGTTTATAAAATTGAAACAAGCATGTGACTATTTTTAGTTTCCATATTTTTTATAAAAAAAACTAGTGCAGTAGGCACATTTACTTTTCTTAGCAGCCTCTTCAGTAAACTATCTCCAGTAAATTGACTTTTATTTTTGGCTCTCTCGTGATAATAACAGATGGCTAAAAGAATATAAAAACATTACATAACCACCACTTTGTAAAATAAGGGGATCAATAAATCAGCTTCCATTCAAATGTACAGATAGGGTCTGGTCAAGAGCTAGGGAGCAGCAAATCAACGTGGCTGATGAATATTTAGTAGTTCTATAAATCTATATTATATATGATGATGATGTTATCTAATCTGTCATAACTGACTCTTGGTATTCTATGGGTCAGGTCCAGTGGTGGGTTTCAAAAAATTTTCCTACCGGTTCGGTCTGAGCGCATGCTTTGCGTGTGCACAGCGTTTGCAATTCACCTTCTACTGCAAGCCCTGTGTATAAAACAGCTGATGCACGGCAATCCACTGTGCAGCACAAAGTGGCTGAGCTTGTAAACCAGGAAATAAAGGTCAGAATAAAGCCGGGGAGAAGGGCGGGCCGGCCCAGCAGCTGATCATTGGAGCGAATCGATTCACTCACAGATGATCCTAAGAGCTACCGGTTCAGCTGAACCGTGCCGAACTGGTAGAATATCACCATTGGTTAGGTCTCTCCATGTCTTCTAATCCTGCAATTAAATGTGTTTATACATACACATATGTATATCTGTGTGTGTGTGTATGTGTACATATGTGTGTGTGTGTATATTACCCATTACCCAGGTCATTATGACCCAGGAGATTACAGCACAAGACCCAGGATGTCAAAACAATAGAACTCAGAAGGTCATCACACAGCTCATTACCCAAGTTGTTACAACACAGGAGGCTGATAGACACACAGCCAATACCTCAGCCACACATGTTCTTAAGAAAAAGCCAGCCAATCTGCAAACATCAACTCCATCAACCAATCAAGAAATGACAACACAGCCAACCTCCCCACCAGTATATATAGAGAGACAGCAGCTCAGATCATGCTTTGCTCGCACAAGCACAAAGCTAAAAGCACCAGCCTGAAGATGGCGAGTGAGATCTCATCGAAACGTTGCCCAGATAGTCTCAATCTTACATGGGAAAAGACCCGAACACACCAAGACCTACATATATGCATATATACAGTAAATGCAGACCACATTTAATTAATAGCTATTAAGATCTATAGCTATACATAATGAAGAACAGTTACAGGAACTGGGCATAGCTAATCTAGTGAAGAGAAGGACCAGGGGAGACATGATAGCAGTCTTCCAATATTTGAGAGGCTGCCACAGGGAGGAAAGGTCAAGCTATTTTCTAAAGCGCCTGTAGGCCAGACAAGGAATAATGGATGGAAAGTGAACAAGGAGAGATTTAACCTGGAAATAAGGAGAAACTTTCTGACAGTGAGAACAATTAACCAATGGAACAGCTTGCTCTTGGAAGTTGTGGGAGCGTCATCACTTGAGACTTTCAAGAAGAGATTGGACTCCCATCTGTCAGAAATGGTGGAAGGTCTCCTGCTTGGGCAGGGGGTTGCACTAGATGACCTACAAGGTCCCTTCCAACTTTGATTATCTGTTATCTATTATAATGTATTGTATATGATCAAAACAAAATCTCTCTGGTTCCAGATATAGAGAGAATTAAAGAACATAATGCAAAGAAACCAATTAAAACAGCTGAAAAAGTAGGATGTTAAGTCTTTGCTTTTAGTCATTAAACTCCATAAAGCTACAGTTGTTATGGGATAACCAGAAAACTAAGTAAAAATGCACAAGAAAAGTCACATTAACATTCCTAAAATTGTTTCCCCCTTGTTATTTAAGTTGTTAATATAAGGTTAATAATTTGTGGAAATATGGGAGAGTATTGCCAAAGGGGACCATGTGTTTTTATAGAGTTTTTATTCTGATTGGTGGAGGGGTTAATGTTTTGTGTGAATCCCAGGTTTGTGTTACAATATGGACTGCTTTTAAAATAAATAAATAAAAATATATAGTTCAATAGCAAATATCACAATATGGGACCAACTGAAAGTTTTCATTTTGTGATTAAAAAAAAGACACTGGACAACAAATTCAGCACCATTCTTAACTACAAATACAGCACCATTTTTCTGTAGTTAGAGATGCCTTGGGTGGATTCAGATATCACACAGTTCTAGAATGTAGTTTATAAGTTTTTTGTCTAGGATAGTAGGTGAACCCAACCATGCAAAGGTTGCTAAATTTATTTATTTATTTATTTGTTAAAATGTTCTGCTGCCCATTTCCCCTTCAAGGTGACTCTGGGCAGCTTAGAGGTTATAAAACAAACAAATAATAGTTAAAATATTAAAAGAACACAGAGTTAAAATATTATTAAGATTTATATTAAAACTGAACTAAGAGAGCTAAGAGTTGGATGGAAGGGGGATAAAGTCTTCTTTATTGCATCAGCCACCTCCAGTCGTGAGCACCCCTCTTGAGGTCCTAGACCAGCTGACAAAGCCAGATTTTGACACCCTTCTGGAAGGCCAAATGAGAGGGGGAAGTTCTCACCGCCAATGATAGAATGTTCCACAGGGATGGGGCTACAGCAGAAAAGGGTCTTCTCCTAGACCTTGCTTCCTTCAACTCCTTAGGGTTATGATCACGTGAATCATGGTGTCCATGAGGACACCAAGGTGGAATGACTTCCCCCTTGTGTAAATGGGGTCAGTGGTGTAATTTGTGTTAACCAGACTAAATTCATAATTGATATCATTTGTGTATGATATAATCATATGTGACATCATTGAATATGACTGCAAAGTTCTTAATATACCATACACAGCTGATGCAGTCCTCAACTCCTTACCTGCTGGCTTAAAATTGTAGGTGCTTTTATGATCGTAAGATCATATATTCACTGACTAGAGCTTTCGGTTTTGTTTTCTTTAGAAGGCAAGCCCAAAAGAGGTGTGCAGTACCCATCAACTCTGACCTATTCGTCTTCTGAAAGCACAGTCACTAAAGGCAAGTGATGGATTTTCTGCTAGAGGGTGCATTATTGTTTCTCATGTATGTATCCATGTTGTAGTTACTTGGGTTAAGAACTTGAGCAAGATCAGTTTGTAACCATATTTATGCTAATTTATGCAAGTATATTATTATACATGTTTCTTTAATGCCCCTTTATGTATTCATCATTTAACATGGTTTAGAAAGGTGTTTTTTAAAAAATTTAAATTATTGTGCAAATCTGTGCCTGGTAATGATTAACTGACCAAAGTTTATGGCCTGAAAAATAAAATTCAAGGATTTATGTTACTCTATCTCTCCTCATACCTTACAGTTGTATGGTCAGCCTCTTACTCTCATCATTAAGGCCTTGACCCAACTCATGTAGCAAAGATACAAGATCTCATTTCTAGGAATGTGCCTTTACTAATTTTGTGGCTTCAAGGACATCCTATGTCAGGGGTGTCAAACTTGCGGCCCATGGGCTGGATGCATCATGCACTGGCCATGCCCACCACCATCCCCCATTTTAGTGATGGGGAAAAATCGTGATATATCACATGATGACAATATGACGCCACAAATTTGACACCCCTTCCCTATCTTAACCTTTTTGGTTTATTTTTTCCTTCTCAAATATAAAGCAATCCATTTTGTATTTGGAATCTTCTGCTAGCATATCTGTATGTTCCAACTGTTTGTGATCAACATTTTATACATATCATTTTGTAATTCTTGGTCTTTGCTCATTGGAATGCTAGAGACCAGGGATTTGTTATATCTTTCTGGCTTTGGAACTAATACTGTAAAATTATTGTCTGGATCCTTTCCAATGCTTCCTGCTTTTGGGGTAAGTTTTGAAATAAAATTTAATGCATGATCTTCAGGCACTAGCAATCTTCATCATGATTATACTGTTCTCATTTATATCTGCAACGCAAGTGTTTGAGCTATTTTTGACACTGTTGAACAATTTTTCTGGGCTCCCTTTTTTCATGCAACAGCTGACTCATCGCAAGACCTGTCACAAGACCCTCAATTGACACACCCACACCTAAGCCTTATAAACAGAACACTGACATCCCCTAAACTTTGCTGATAGCTTGTTAATGAAATGTTTGGAAACCATACATAAGCTCAGAGAATGAATCTTTACCCTCAAAATTACCCATCATTACATTAATTTTTTTTCTAAATTATTTTACATTTTACTTATTTATATTCAGGCCCCAGTTTGACTACATCTATACACACCTATACACACATACACACACATTGTTTTTACTAAGAAGAGCGATCTTGATACAAAATACTTTGAAAGCACAAACATTGGAAACGAAAGTGCTGGTTCACTGCTGGACTGCTGAGCACAACATCTTTCTCATGAGTTTGTGCTTATGAGGGACTGCTGACCTTCTCTTAGTTCTAGCTGTTTTTATGTAGATCACATTGTACCTTCATCTACCGCCATCCCCAACCTATAGCCGAAATCCAACCTAAATGTATTAGCTGGCACACATGGAGGGCAAAGCTATTAAAGAAAGTGCTTTTTTCTAAAGTGGGATGCTATATTTCAACCACAATATAGGAAATTCATTACGGAAAGGATCTCAGACATCTGCTGCTCCATTAACAGCTACACATGGTGCCACTCGTACATTCAAACCCTTTACGACCACAACTGAATTTGTCAGCACAACTCCAAAGACAACCACCACTTCGACCGCCATTGCACCGATGACCTTCACCAAAGTGACAACGGTTACAGTGGCAAAGCCTCTCATTGCAGTGCACAAGGTCAGGGATCTGGGTGAGTGGAATGAGAAGAGCTTCACAATCTAACTGTTTAATAAGCCAATTCAATAGGGCAATGGAACATATTTGCTAGATCTGCCTCCTCACCACCATTCTCTTCTCATCTCATCTCATCTCATCTCATCTCATTTCCACAAAAGATCGTTCAGAATCATGCAAGTCTGATGGTGCTCTATCTCCTCCTACCTCTTATACTTCAATGAAGTAGAGAAATGTCTGAGTCTCTTCTAAATGTTACCTCACTGTGGATTTAAAAAAATGTTTCAATCTTACACAATTCTTTTCATTCAGAAATACCTATAGCTCTCCATGCACGCACTGCATGTTTCAGACCTCCAAACAGAGGCCGTTCCAAAACTTTTATCCTTTTATACTTCATGGTTGATATAACCACTTCTTTTTAGCCTCATCATTTACTCATTTTCTAAACTTTGGGACACTCTGAAATATGTTATTTGATCAGAAGGCTTAAACTTTTTAGATACAACTGTATTTCCAGTTCTTGATTAGGATGGCTAATAATCTTTGTCTTCTTTAGGTTCAATCTCAGTTCCTTCATTCATATCCAGTGCTTTTCTGCACTCTGCCCAAAAATCTTTTCATAATCTAGGCTCTGCATGGTCTATCTGAAAAAGCTCTGCCAGGGATGTGATTAGCTTGGTATCTAGTCCTGGTTTATTACATGTAGTCATAAGGCAAGTTTATACAAAACAAGGTATAAAGCAATAAAGTTAATTTTCATAGAATTGATAACACTTTTTTCTTTTTAAATTCTGTTTTAATTTATTTTTTATTCCTTTTATTCTAGTGAAATGATATTAATGAGAAGTACAGTGTGGCCTTTCTTCTGGCACAACTACAGTAGTCCTCAGCTTACAAAAGTTCATTTAGTGACCACTGAAATTACAACAGCACCAGTGATGTGTTTCAAAAAAATTTACCACTGGTTCGGTGGGCATGGCTTGGTGGGTGCACTTTGTGTGCGCGCACACACTTTGCACATGTGTACGCGTCAAATGAGCACTTTGCGCATGCGCAGAGGCTTTCCAACTCACCTCCTGCAATCCTGCATTGTCCCTGTCACTTCAGCAGCTGCCACGCAGCAATCTGCTTGCTGCGCAAAGCAGCTGCACTTCAAAAGCAGGACATAAAGGTTAGTATGGAAACCTGGGTGGGCAGGTAGGCCCAATAGCAGAGCATCAGAGAGAACCGGTCTCCGCTGCTCATCGCCACTACCGGCTCGGCAGAATCAGGCTGAACCGATAGAATACCACCACTGAACAGCACTGAAAAAGTAACTTATGACTATTTTTCACACTTCCAGTATTGCAATATCCCCATAGTTACATCATAGTAACATCATAGTTACTTGGTAACTGACTCTTATTTATGATGGTTGCAGTGTCCCAGAGTCATGTGATCACCTTTTGTGACCTTCTGATAAGCAAAGACAATGGAGAAGCCAGATTCACTTAGCAACTTAACAATTGTGATTAGAATGGTCGTAAAGTTCACTTTACAACTGTCTTGCTTAGCAACCTAAATGTTGGGCTCAATTGTGATTGTATGTTGAGGACTACCTATACAGCAATGGAGACTTTCATGAATGTGGTGTTTGGTCTTCCAGAGGCAATCTTTTAAACTTTTTCACAAATCTTTCTCCACTAGCAAAGCAATGCTTTCCATGGCCTTTTTTCCACTTTAGAACATCAGACTCATAAAATAGTCTTTTTAATTTTTCATAAACACAAATTAACAATTTTTCCTAAGAATTGGCAATGTGTGGCCTTTCAGATGTTACTAAGATTTTAATCATCCTGACCGCAATCCTCTAACAGCCTTATGGCTATGTAGATTCTCAGTCATCCAGGACATGGTTGTCCCAAAAGTGCTTTTTTCAAGAGGCAATTGGACTTTCAGGAGAGGGGAGGAAGGTAAGATGTTTCGCTTTTCATCCAAGAACCTTATTCAAGAGCTGAAGAAACTTCTTGGATGAGAAGCGAAATGTCTTCAAAGAAAAAACAGAAAGTCCAGTTGTCTCTTGAAAAAAGCACCTTTTATATACTTCAGCTTCAACCATAACAACACAAGAGCACACAATAGATACAAACTCAAGGTTAATCGCACCAAACTTGATTGCAGGAAATACGACTTCAGCAACAGAGTGGTCAATGTCTGAATACTCTAGCTGACTCTGTGGTTTCTTCCCCAAACCCCAAAAACTTTAACCTTAGACTGTCTACTATTGACCTCACCCCTTTCCTAAGAGGTCTGTAGGGGGCATGCATATTTATTCATTATTTATTTATTTATTATTTAAATTTGTATACCGCCCCCTGTCCCAAGGGATTCGGGGCGGTGCACAGCCAGATAAAAAACATATAAATACATATACAATAATTTAAAATGCATTAAAAGAATTAAATAAATTGGCCATTAAAAATTAAGAAGTAGGGAATTAAGAAAATTAAAACCATTTAAAACCGAATTTAAAACCATTACACATAACTCTAGGCCAGACTGGCTAGATGGAATAGGTGGGTTTTTAGTGCGTGCCGGAAGGTCAATAGGTCGGGGACGGTCCTCATCTCTGGGGGCAATTCGTTCCAGAGGGAGGGTGCTCCCAAAGAGAAGGCCTGAATCCTCGGGGTTGCCAGCCTTCCAACCGGCGGCACCCCGAGGAGGCCCACCCTATGGGAGCACACTGGTCGATGAGAGACCGATTATGGCAGCAGGTGGTCCCGTAAATACCCAGGTCCCGAGCCATGGAGCACTTTAAAGATGATCACCAACACTTTGAATCACACCCGGAAGGTTACCGGAAGCCAATGCAGCTTGCGCAAAAGTGGTGTAACATGGGAGCTCCGAGAAGCCCCCAAAATCACTTGCGCAGCCGCATTTTGCACCAGTTGGAGCCTCCGAGTGCTCTTCAAGGGGAGCCCCATATAGAGAGCATTGGCATAATCCAGGCGGGAGATGACGAGGGCGGAAATGCATAAGTGCACCAATGTGCCTACCGTCCCTGTCCTATTGTTTTTTATATTTTATTTTTCTTATATGTATCCATGTATTCCTAACTATGTTTTACTTATACCTATTACCTTGTAAGCAATTGACAAATCAAATAAATAAATAAAATAAAATAAAATAAAAAAGCACCTTTGGGATAGACCGTTACGTATTTTCCATCTATTTTAAAACTTTTTGAAAGAGAGGCTAACATTCCTAATTATTTGTTTATATGCATTCAACATAGAGAGAGTTGGTTTCAGAAAATAAAATGCAGCACGTACTTTCGCTCTCAATTTTTTACCTGATGAATATTTGGAAAAAAAATTTTTTTTTCCAAAGTGGAGCTAGAACATTTTGAGGTAAAACATCTCCCTCTTCCTCCCTCTGAAAACAGGGATGAAAAATGTTCTGGCACAGCTTCCTCTGAGAGTAGCTCACTCTTTTCCCAGCTGTGACTTTGCCCTGTGCTAGAACATGCAGGCTCTATTAACCACCTGCAACCAGGACTTCTTCTGCCTCAACCTTCAAGTTCATCTTTCCAGATTATTTTCCTTCTTTTTTCCAACTCTCTTACTTGGTTTTTGTTTGGATTTCACATGGATGCCACTGGCATCAAGCTCACTCCCAAACAAGATGCTATCCATGGATTCATCAGAAGGCTACTCAAAGACCAAGAGTTGAATGGGGACCTCCCTTAGCAAAACAATGTTTTATTTTACTTCACCATTTATTTCCCATTTATTTAGGGATCAAATATCCCTTCAGTATTGTTACTAAGAAAATTGCATGATTGTGTTCATGAAGTCACCAAGAAGTGAAAAATATATCCAAAATTAAAACATCTAGGCTGATATTTATGCTTTAACTCTTTTTCCCTGCTGCTCCCATCAGCTTGTTTCACACACTACCATTCTTGTGCTTTTGTTCTCAATAGTAAGATATTTTCTTGATCGTTCTTAGGCTCTAGCAATGTCCATCCAGTTTATTCAGCAGTGGCAGCAGCAGCATTGTCAAGTAAGTACCAGGACAGGGTGTGGCTTTACTAAAACCTATTTTAAATTGATTTCATTCAGTAGAGAAGAAAGTACTGAAATTTCAATTATATCTATAATATAGCAATAGCAGTTAGATTTATATACTGCTTTATAGTGCTTTACAGCCCTCTCTAAGTGGCTTACAGAGTAAACTTAATGCCCCAAACAATCTAGATCTTCAGTTTACCGAGGATGGAAAGCTGAGTCAATCTTGAATGGGTCAGGATCAACCTCCTGGCAGTTGGCAGAATAAGTCTGCAATACTGCATTCTAATCACTGCACCATCACAGCTTTAGTTTAAAGAATTAACACAAGCATTCAACTTTCAAAGTGGCAAAATCATTTTTTTTAAAAAAAAAAAAAACTTTTTACAAAGTTTGTAAAACTTCAAATAAAATATTCTATCTCAATTCCTATTTTAGGGCAAGTTCAAGCTGCACAAGGAAGAACTCAAAATCAAGGTATGTCCTAATTAAATGGATTTTCTAATTAAGAGAATATTACAGGTTATTAATTAACTGATCAGTAAAATACTTTAAGGCTTATGGCTACACAAATAACAGAACTATTCTTCATCCTAAAATAGATAAAGCTTTTATTATTTTATTTTATTTTCTTAGAAAGAACTCATATTCCTAAAAGTAAAACTATCTTAATATACTTGCTTTTGAATAATTCCTTGTTATTACTTCCTAGTAAATTTTCTAAATTTTCTAAATTCTAAAAATTCCAAGAATTTTTGTGACAGCCAGAAATGCCTCTCAAAATAAACTTAAGGCAGAGTTTATTTTACTGGTACATTCTACTATTTTCATTATTTCAACAAAATTATGTATTTCTTAAGATGTAATATTCTTTCCATTAGTTTAAGATTAAATTGTGAGTTTGAATAATAGTTATGTTTGTCTTCTGTCCATAATAGCTACCGAAACAGATACATGGAAGTCTGGATCAAGCCGTTTGGACCCAGGTAAAAATCTTTCCACGAAGTCTATTAAGCAGTAACAACGTACAACAAGTGTGCATATATCATGTGTGCAGGAAATACAAGCATTTATTTTTTGTTATGGTGAAGTTCCTTTCATAGGATGATGAGATAAGATTCTTTTGAGTCTTGTGATCCACTTCATAAAAATATATGCAAATTAAGGCATATAAGCAAATATCTCAGATAGTGTGAAATAGTAAATTGAAGTGCTTTGAATTAGATTAGATTACACACTCTTGATCAGCTGACCAATTTTCATTTATGGATCCCCACTGAAAAAGTACTTTCAGGGTTCATTTGGCACACAGGCTGAATTCACCCAGTGCATAAGGTAAAATGAGATGATTCTGGGTTTTCTTCTTTCAGATAGTTGCATGTTACAAATTAATGCCTGGTGTTAGAAATACACAAAGAGTGTGTTGCAAGCACACAAAAGTCCTGAATTTGTGTTAGTGTTTCTTTGTTTTGGCCAAAGCATCCATTGATGTTCAAATCATTTTAGAAGAGTGTCAGTATTAGGAAATAAACTGTACAAGTCGACAGATACTTCATGAGGGATAGAAACTGATTCATTGCAAAAATATTTCCATGTTAGATAGACGATGGAGCTACCACGTCGGAGGATTTCCAAGAGACCAGAATGAAAATACAAAGTTGACCCAGTGATTGTTTGATGTGCGCCAATTATCATTTCAAAGAGAATTATTTTTAGTTGGTATGAGACAACTGTTGCCTGAATAGAGATTTAATGAGTCCGGACAGCTGTGACAATCTGGTGGTGAAAAGCTTAATTAGCTTGTTGCAAAGTCCCACGTCAATGAGCTGAGATTCTCAGGACTTGACAATGCCATTTTATAGCAAGCCTGGGAACTTGGAGGCCTCCCTGGAAACAGCAACCTTTTCAATCAGCTCTGAGAAATGCACATTGGGTGGCCTTCCTGTTCAGAGGTTGCTGGCACTTAGGTGACATAGCCGGCTTTCAAGACAACATTGGAAGCCTTGTCTGTGATTTGGTGAAGAGGATAGAAGTTGCTGAGGTGACCAGATTGACCTTTGGATTAGAGAAAAGGCAATATCTGTGTTTAGCGCTGACTTGTGACTTTAAAAAAAAATAAAAATGAACTAATGGTTTTGACAATCAGACAGGATAGAAAGAAGTAGACCTGTAATTTTAGTCATAACTTCTATAAAAATAGATAAGAAGTCAATTCTCTATATGTTTTTTCTTTCTTTTCTATTTTTCTTCTACCTTTTTTTTTTCCTTTTTGGCATTTTAGCTTTCTCTTTTATTTTCTCCTTGACCCTCCTTCTCACTCTATTTTACTTTGAATGGATTTTTGCTCTTGCTTTTAAAACTTTCCATAAATTTACATTTTTAAAACGAGAGTCGTGTCTATGATAATGCAAGCAGAGTTGGTGAAAATATTTTTTTAAAAGCCTCAACTCTCCATAAGAACTTCATAATTAACCTGCGAACCCAAGATGCTCTGTGTTGTCTGGGATTCAAAAAAGAATTGTATTTCCCAACTTCTAGTAGCAAAGTGTGACTCTCCCCGCCCCCTTCTCCCATGATAGTCTTTTAAGCTCTGGAGATCTTCAGGCTTTTAGGGGCAGGGATGGGATCTGACTGGTATAGCTACCGGTTCTGTTGCTGTGCGTCGCGCACACATGCGCGAGTTGCGTGAGTGCAATTTATGACATGCTGAGCTAACCGGACAGCTCAGCAGGGTGCGCAGCGGTTGAAAAAGCCCTTTTCTCCTGATTTTTCAACCGCAGCTGTGCCACACAAAGCAGCTGAGGTTGAAAAAGCAGGAAATAAAGGTCAGGTTAGAGCCCAGGCAGGCATGTGAGCCAAAACAGCAGCAGACATAGAACCGGTTCTATGTCTGCTGCTCTTCAGAGCAACCAGTTCTACAGAGGTGAACAGAACTGGTAGAATCCCACCACTGTTTAGGGGTAAAGTCAGCACTTTAAAGGGGACCCAAGAGGTTGCAAACAGGCACACAAACGGTGCAGCATTTAAAGATTTATTTATTTATTTATTTGGTTTGTCAATCACTTATAACATAATAGGTATAAGTATATACATAGTTATGAATACATGAAATGGGTACATATAAGAAAAATAAAAGAAACAATAGGACAGGGACGGTAGGCACGTTGGTGCGCTTATGCACGCCCCCTACCGACCTCTTAGGAAAGGGGTGAGGTCAGTAGTAGATAGTCTAAGAGTAAAGTTTTTGGGGTTTTGGGAAGAAACCACAGAGTCAGGTAGTGTATTCCAGACATTGACCACTCTTGCTGAAGTCGTATTTCCTGCAATCAAGTTTGGTGCAATTAACCTTGAGTTTGTATCTATTGTTTGCCCTTGTATTATTATGGTTGAAGCTAAAGTATTCATTGACAGGATTGGTATTGTGAGATACCATAAGGCTGACTCACTTAATTGGTACTATGGGGGGTTCTGTGTCCACTTGTGTTGCCAGTGCGTCTCCAGGGATAGCCTCATTCAGTAGGTGAAGAATGCAGAATTCCTTATTTGGCCTGCACATCCAGCAATGTGCTACATAGTATATGTACTATAGGGCTGTTTCTCAGCTAGGTGGTAAACATGCCATAGGTGCATTCAGAAACAGTGTAGTTAGGACACATCTGATGTCGCTGAAATTTTAGCTTATGTTTCTAACATTTCACTTGTATGGAAAAATGTAATGCAGCTAGCCCTGACTTGTGATTTATTTGTGTAACAACAATTCGAAGTAACAACACCCTCAGAAAAAGTGACTTACAACCTGTCCTCAAAATTACATTACAACCATCGCATCATCTCCATGGTCATGTGATTGCATTTTACGATGGTTGGGGTGTCTTATGGTCATGGGATCCTGATTTGCAACCTGCCCTGCTGGCTTCCAACAAGTAAAGTCAATGTGGGAAGCTGGATTCCTTTAAGAACCACATGATTCACTTAAGAACTGCAGGTACTCCCTTAATAAATGTGGTAAAATAATTGTAAAATTGAGTCCAATCATGTGATTAACAAATGCATTGCTTAGCAACTGAAAATCTGATCCCAATTGTGATTGTAAAGGAAGGATTACCTGCACCAATAACTTTTTTGCCTCTATCTTGTTGAGACCCAGTTTCTTTGAAAGTGAGTGGTGGGACTGAGTATAAAATAGGTTGAAAACACTGGACTGTAAAGCTTTCTGAGTTCTCCAAGGAAGTTGTACCAGGGCATAACTGGACCTATGCTTTACAAGCGAATTCTTCCATCTTATCTGGACACTGACAGGAGTTCACTCTTGTCTAAAACATTTTCCCTTTCTGTGCTGAATCAAGCATCTGAAGGCATCTCCACCATTTCTTTGTTCATCATTCAATTAGCAGACTGATGTTTGATGTGAATGTCTTCTCTTTCCTGACCTTCAAATTTAATAATAATATATAACATTGATCATTCTAGGTTTCAATTCCAAGGAAGACATAGTCCCAAAGACTTTGAAGCCAGTTTCCTGGGGAAATCCAAGTATGTGAATCAGAAATGTATTTAGATCCTTTCATAATCATTTGTTTTTAGTGGACAAAGAGAAGAACATATTATTGGCTTGGCATTTCATGAATGAAATCTGCTTCTTGGGGGCGGGGGTGATGGTGTCAAAGAGAAATCTAGCAGAACTACTGGTGAAGACAAATTAATTTCCATTCAGGTTTATTCAAATATTGATATTTTATTTTATTAATAAATGCAGATTTTTTTCACTAGTTTGCAGCAATAACAATAAATGATGAAGGTACTATCTGATAATAATTAGTTTGGTTACTGTATAGAGAGAGAGAGAGAGAGAAGGAATGACTTTTTTATCCAAAATTATATTACCCATATAATAGGATTAGTGGAAATACATGTATTTAAGATATTTATTTGTTTGTTGTTCAGTCACTGAGTTGCGACCCCATGGACCATAGCACACCAGTCTACCCTGTCCTCCACTATCTCCCAGACTTTGCCCAATTCATGTTCCTTGCATCAATGACACTATTTAACCATCTCATCCTCTCTTATCCCCTTTTGCTTTTGCCTTCAATCTTTTCCAACATCAGGGTCTTTTCCAATAAGTCCTCTCCTTCCATATTTCATACTTCTTAACTGTGTACACCAACCAGAGAAGGGCTTTGGGTGATGTACACCACAATAAAACTGTTTTACATAGCTAAACTGTTCTTGGATTAAACTTCATTCTATTCGTGGGTGAACTGAATAGCATGAACAAGTAAACTTCATCTTTAGAAAATCAGAAGAAAGTAAAAAAAAACCATAACATTCTTCCTATTAGTAGGTGTAAAGCATATATAGTTTAAAAGCTCACACCCATAGCTCTAAAGGGCTGGATGCAGATTAATTGTTCAATGAGTAGGAAAATCCAACAGAAGCAATATTGGTTTCTCCTTTCCCTGCAGTCTTTGTTTTACTTCCCATGTTGTGTGAAAATTCAGAAGAACCTTCAGGGTACAACAGGGATGAAGAAACCATTTTCTGCTTTTTTTTTTCCTCTGAAAAAAAATGAAACCAATATTGCTTCTAAGTGACTCTGGATCCAACTCTCATTTGTTTCTGAATAAGCATTAATTACTTCTATGTCTGTGACTACTCCTAATATGCTCAAAAGATCTAGAACTCACTTGAAGTTTTTGTATGGACCTGCAATTTCGCTGTTGGTCACAAAAAAGACACCAGGATAATCCTGATTAGAAGAGAGGCCATGAAAAAGTTATTTGGATGGCTGTTTATTGCTCTAACATGTCCTGTGAAATTAGGGATTATAAGTGCTACTTAAGGCAATCTTGGTTGCCCTGCACCTTCTGTCTTCTGTGAACACTTGCAAACATGACTATAACCACAAATAATGATTGGCAGAGCATTTGAGAGATAAATGAAGTGTTATAATCTTTTTAACATAGAACATATAATACAAACGGTCCCAAACTCTTCTAATATATCTAATGTATCTAATTTAATATATCTTAATGTATCTAATTTATTGTCCTAGACTGCAAAGTTGACTTAGCCTTCTTGATAGATGGGAGCTGGAGCATCGGCAGGCGCCGTTTTCAGATCCAGAAACAGTTCCTCAAGGATGTTTCTCAAGCCTTGGATGTTGGCCCAATAGGGCCTTTCATGGGCATTGTTCAGTATGGGTAATAGTGCATTGTTTTTATAAAAACTATATATTTAAGAAGATAATATAGATTTTAGAATGTGTATCATATACACACACACAAACATATACACATACATACACACACATACACACAATCATACACATACACACATATATACACAAGCACCTACAAAAATAAATACCAATAAAATATTAAGTCCTTTTCTAAATCCTATTTCATGATTTTTTATGGATTCAGGAGATTATCTGACTTTAGGTTTGCTAATAGATCATAAGACAGCATTGGTTAATAATGGGTTGAGGTGGGCATTCATTTCTTCTATTGTGTATTAAATATAAAATATAAATATAAAAGTAGATGCAACCCTTCAGAAAAAAAGTGTCATAAATTAATGTTCTGCCTTTGGCAGTAACCAAATATATCCAAGAGTTCCAGCAGAATGGCATAAAAGATATAGCAGAATGGGCAACACGTAGATACTCAGTATTTTTTTTTCTTTGAATATTCTGATTTGGTATAGATTATTTTCAATTTATTCATTTTATTTATATTTCATTTTATTTATATTATGAGTGTATTGGAATAATAAATATGCATAGGGGAGTGGATATATATATAAAATTAAACAGATTAGTCCCCAATTCTAGCTATCCAAAATTTAATTTAAATTTGATCTTTATATGTTAGATTTTCCTGGATACGTTTCAGAGATATAAGGGTTCTAACTAATGGGAAGAGAAGGAAAGCTAGTCCATGCAATCAGAATTCATGGGGAGTTATGTGCCACATGACACACTAATCTCTTAGAGACAAAATATGGGTCATGCTATGTTTTTGACTCAATGATGATGCATTCAGAAAGTTTAATTAGATGCCTTGAGGAAGAGCCATCTCAAGTTCCAACATGAAAACAACAACAATAGACTACTGATAAACTTATGTAAAATTAAGTAGGTATGCCTTTATTAAACCAAAGAGCCAATTTCCAGTTATTTGAAAGGCTGAACAAGATGGAATTAGCAGATGGAAGCAAATAGTAAATTAATAATTCAATATGCTTATTAAACAATTTGAACAATTTATTATTAATGATTTCCTATTACTATTATTACTATTAATAATTCATATCAAATTATTAGTAATGATTAATAGTAAATTGTATTTTAATTGTTTATTATACAGCAAGTTTTATTTTCTGCTTTAAAAAATGATCTCTACAAATTACCCATGAAAATCTAATTGTTTAACTCTGAAAAGTAAAAGCATAAACTTCAGCATTCAGGAACTATTTGTGCATATAATCCTTTGTTTGGAAAAAAAATTACCTGAAAATTGACTTTATTTACTTTCATTAATGAACTGCCATTAATACTGGCTTTTACCTGTTTTTTTCCTCTTTGTTTTACAAACAGCGATGATACTTCTACTGAATTTAACTTGAAGGCCTATGCAAATACCAAGGACTTAAAAAATGCCATTGAGAAAATATCCCAAAAAGGAGGCTTATCTAATGTTGGTAGGTAGCTGATGTGTCATACCAAATTTGCTTAAGAATCAGATGCCAAGATTTGAGGTTATTGATTCGTCTTCTGGATAGATTCGGTTCAAGATCATCACCTGCTTCATTTATTCTAGACTGTCTTTTCCGATTTCGGGGGAGGAAAGATGTTCCCCCAATCAACGGTGTTTAATTCTGAAAGATGGAGTCAATGTAAAGATACACTGTAGATACTCTATTCCATTGTACTGTATTAGGAAACTCATCATTATTCGGCATCACCATTTATTGGCCTAGGATTTCAAACAATAAGATGCTAAAACTGTATTATTTTCCAGTTTCTAAAGTTTATCATGCAGATATTGTAGAGTCATTCATCTTGCCACAAATCCAAGTAATTTCTGTAAAACCAGAATGGATTAAGATTATTAGATATATATGGAGATTCTCAGTCATCCAGGTAATGGATGTCCCAAAGGTGCTTTTTCAAGAGGCAACTGGATTAGATATATAAGTGAAGTTGATATACCTCTGCAGTATCAGATACATTTGGTCGAGAAAATTATTTGCATCATGTATTTTTAATGGATATGAATATTTCCTTCATAGTGTAGGCAGATTTGTTTCATGATGAATGTTATTTCTATTTACATTTCAACTAGAGCATGTATTCCTATCAAAATTACAGTGCAGATTTTGATTCCTATCAAAATCACAGTGCAGATAATTGCTTTACATCTAATTGATCCTGACAATAAGAAGCTTCCTACTGATCTTCTGTATCTTGACATTGGCTTTGGGGTTTTTTTGGTTGGGGTTTGCTTCTGTCCTCCATTTTATCATTTTTAGTCTTAATAATGTGCAATACAATGCCAAATGAATGAATAAATAAATAGAAGCTTTTTCAAGATTTATTAAACAAAGGAACAACTCTTTTCCCTCTGCCATCCTCTCACGTAGGAAAAGCTTTGTCGTTCGTTAACAAAAACTACTTTGAAGATGCCAACGGCAACCGAGGAAGTGCCCCCAATGTGGCTGTAGTGTTGGTGGATGGATGGCCCACCGATAAGGTAGAAGAAGCCTCCAGGCTGGCACGGGAGTCTGGCATTAACATTTTCTTTGTCACCATTGAAGGACCCGATGAAAATGAAAAGAAAAACATCATTGAGACAAACTTTGTGGACAAGGTAAGATGAAAGTGGCAGATTTTGGAGTGTGCAGGTATTATTGTGGGAAAATACAAGATCTGATTACTTTGCCACATATGGCATAATCAGACAAAAACAGTCTATAGTTGGTTTGCCAAAGTAATTACTTCACGGTCCTGGGACTCAGTTCTGCCAAACTTTGTGAAAATGTAATATACATTAAAGATACCATACTTTTTTAAATTTAAAAACAAAGCCAATGAAAACTGTTTTTGAATAGTGGATACAGATAGTCTTCGACGTACAACTGCAACTCAGCTTAAAATTTCCATTGCTAAGCAAGACAGTTGTTAAGTGAATCACTGCAGTTGTTTGTTAGTAACCTGGTTGTTAAGTGAATCTGGCTTCCCCATTGACTTTGCCTGTCAGAAGGTTGCAAAAAGTGATCACATGACACCAGGACACTGCAACCACTATAAATACATGCCAGCTGCCAAGCAAGCATCCACATTTTAATCATGTGACCAGGGAATGCTGCAAGTTATAATTGTGACAAATGGTCATAAGTCACTTTTTCCAGTGCCGTTGTAACGGTCACTAATGAATGTTTGTAAGTCAAGGACTATCTACATTTAAACCTGCTGAATACCACCTCTGCTCCAGGTGGATTTATTTATGAATTTATTGCTATACACATGAAAGCTCTGGATGTACCTTGGTTAGAACTTTGCCTTCATAAGCTCTAGAGTTTAGACTGGATGCATTTACAGAATGCCTTTTCAATTAAGTAGCAATTTTATGAGCTGGGATTCCTCCTGAAGGCTTGGCAAAGGAAGTCTCCTTCAAAAAGCAAAGCTGTCTTTGGGAATTGCAAAAATAACTTTTTCTTTCCTGGACACATCTTCTGATCATTTTGGGCACTTCCCTTCATAGGTTTGCCATGAAATACATTTCTTCTGAACTCTGAAGTGTTTCAGATTTTTAAGCTGGACAGGCTGCAGCCTAATGACTAATTTTGATTTTATTTATGTTTGCTAGGGTAGAGCTACAATGAGCCCTTCTGAGAAATTTGTATGCACTAATTTATGGTAGCTACATTTTACAAAGTAAAGAATTGCATGACTATGCAATCTATTCACAGAATAGAACAAAGTTATTTATCTAATATATTTAATCAATTTATAATTACTCAATGAGTGACAAAATCCTGATTTTGCAGCACTAAAACTGATCTCGTATAAAAAAAAATCCAAGGACCTTCAGATGTATTGGATTTCAATCCTCATTATTTTGCACCCAATGTGTACATTGGTGATGCCGGCTGGAAATTGTGTGAAAGAATTCCTATAAAGTTCAAGATAGTAGCAAGAGCAAGAGCACTTAGACTTATATACCACTCCAAAGTACTTTACAGGGGTGATATTACTACCAGTTCTGTGGGCATGGCATGGTGGGCATGGTGTGGCTTGGTAGGCATGGTAGGGGAAGGATACTGTAAAATCTCCATTCTCTCTCCAACCCACTAACCTGTTTTCCAGCTCCTTTTTCCTGTGTAGGGCAACAAAAGTAGACTCAGCTGATCAGCTGGGACTCGGGAGGCAGCGAATAGATGGGAGCAGGGCCAACCAGAGGTGGTATTTGTTGGTTCTCCAAACTACTTAAAATTTCTGCTACCAGTTCTCCAGAATCTGTCAGAACTGGCTGAATACCACCTCTGACTTTACAGCACTCTCTGAAAGGTTTACAAATGTAGCATATTGCCCCATCAATCTGGGTCCTCTTGCTTGCAGAAAGCTATTTTAAAACTATAATGCTAAGTTTTCAGATCTTAGAACACTGATGGAGACCAGCTGAAAATTGGAATAATTCCAGATCAGTGACATTATAAGATTAAACTTAGAAATATATATATATAATTTCTTATTCATATCCATTTCATGTATTCATAACCATGTTTATACTTATACTTGTTATCTAACAATTGCTTGACAAATTAAATAAATAAATAAAATAAAATTATTTTCTGGAAATTATACTCTTGAGCAAAATCATGTATATAGAGGGAAATCAGGGTGTCTACTACAGTAATTTTTGAAGATTCCATGTGATCCAATTATGGTATAAAGCTTTTTTTAAATTTTTTTAAAAAATTCTATCATTTAGGCTGTATGCAGGACCAATGGATACTATTCTATTCATGTCACCAGTTGGTTTACCTTGTACAAAGTAGTGCAGCCTTTAGTGAAACGAGTCTGTGATGTTGACCGTCTGGCTTGCAGCAAAACTTGCCTAAATTCAGCCGACATCGGGTTTGTCATTGATGGATCTAGCAGCGTTGGCACAGGTAACTTCCGCACCATTCTGCAATTTGTAGCCAATATTAGCAAAGAGTTTGAGATTTCTGATACAGATACCCGGATCGGAGCTGTGCAATACACTTATGAACAAAGGCTGGAATTTGACTTTAACAAGCACAGCACTAAGCAGGAGGTGCTAAATGCTATTAAAAGAATCAACTATTGGAGTGGAGGAACCAGCACTGGAGCGGCCATCAACTTTGCCTTTGAGCAGCTCTTCAGCAAATCCAAACCCAACAAGCGGAAAATCATGATTTTGATTACAGATGGCAGATCGTACGATGATGTCAGGGGACCAGCTTTAGCAGCACATCAAAATGGTAACCGCCTGTTGTTATATTTTCATTTCAGAAAGGTTTAGTCAGGTCTAGGGCTTTTGATCTGAAGAGGGCATTTAAATTAAGCCACCCAGAAGTCCAAGTTAAGATTTTTAGTATTCCCAATTCCCCACAGCTATAATTGACAGCCCATTCTTGGATTGTATGAGGACCAATTTTAATTGAGTTAGGTGGAATTGTTGAAGATTTAGTACCTTTAGGCATGGCTGGCCTGGAATATCTTATGCTGTGTATAGTATTTGTATTGTCAACTCCTTAAACAAACTGCTGACATAGTAACTGGGCAATTGCAGGGGAAAAAAACATTTAAATAGAGGAGATGTCCAAAAGACACCACTTCTTTTGGAAAATGCTGAACTGGGAGCAGATCAATTTTGGATTGAAAGCATAGCACAATTTTACTTAGTATAAGTTACAGTGGGTGGGAAATTGTTCTTCGGTTACACCAAATTCAAGTTTCTTTCTTTTATCCTTTCACTGTTTTCTCAATTGATGGGAAATTCAGCATGGGGTTCTGTGTACTTGAAAACCATTGAAAAAATAAATAAAAACATCACAATTGTGAAGTAATGGGGACTTGCATTTTTGAACAGGCACAGGTCTTTTCTTTTTTTATATCCTATCTGGATTATTATTAAGATGTATATGAATGAAGCATCAATTTTTTAAAAAAAGGCATTGATCCATTATGGTCTATTTTCTCTCCTGCAGGAGTAATAGCTTACTCAATAGGAATCGCATGGGCTGCCCAAGATGAACTGGAAGCTGTGGCAACTGACCCTGATAAGGAACATTCATTTTTTGTGGATGAATTTGACAGACTCTATAGATTTGTTCCTAAGATCGTTCAGAATATTTGTACAGAGTTTAATTCACAGCCACGGAACTGATTGCATCCAGCTCCAAGGGTTGCATCGCTGAAATTGCATCCGATAAATCAGGCAATGCCAGATGAGAAATTTTACCTAAAGGATAATTTCAGATCTGCTCTCCAAGCATAACCATAATGGAAGCTGGATAATTTCAGATCTGCTCTCCAAGCATAACCATAATGGAAGCTGTAAAGTGATGCTTCCCCTCACCCTCACCCCACACCCTCTAAAACTGATCTGATAACAAACTGGCCAATAGTCATTGATTTATTTAAAATTATCAGGCCAAGTCAATGAATTTAACTTCTCAGTATAACAGCCATGGAATATTTCTGAGGACTCCAAAGCTACCTTTATGTTAATGATGATAGCATGACTTTCCCAAGGTGGTGGTGAAGTCAAGAAACAGGCTGACTTATCACTTTTGAATATTATAAAATAGTTTGGATCCTAATTACAGGTGTTGGCAGTCATGTAAATGATAAGAAGCAAACAAGACACTGATTAAATATAGACAGTACGATGAAAAAAATATGTATCTGTGGCCTGCTAACCACATACTGAAGGAATGGTTTTCAGCACATTGTATTTTTCCTTTACTTACATTTCATGTGCTTCAATTGTATATCAGTCTGTAACAAGAGCCCAAATTGTGAGGCAGATACTGTAGATATAGATATGTTCACCATCATCGTTTTCCTTATTACATTCATGAAGACAGCAAAATCAGAATTTTCCATTCATTGTCATATAAGTAAGAAGAGCAGCCGGCTAACTAATCTTGACAACTGTTACAAACATGGTACATCCAATCAATCATAAGTCTCATTGGGAACAATGTTTTCCTTTAAAAAATAAAAACTCCAGCAAATGACTATTAGCGTTTGAATTCTAACACACAATATTTATAATAGATTTTTTTCATCCTTAGTGGACTAAATAGAGGTTGAGCCCTAATAGCTGTTTCCATACAGAGAAAAAAATCTACATATATAGAGTATACATATATAGAGTATTTCGGCTGAACCATTCTAATCCATGTTTCTTGACATTGCAAATAGTGAGACATATTAAACTAGACTGATTCTATTTCAGGAAAGACTATATACTTACATTCATATTTATTTTTTCCTATTTACAAAAAGAGACATTAATTGTAATTTTATAAGTATTTACTAAGGGTTTTTTTTAAAGATAACTGGCTCTTTCTAGAACCCCATACGAAGATGAATTACTGTGCTATGTTAGATAGTTTTGGTGGGGAAACCAACAATTTCACAAGTAGACAGTGAAGGGTCACTTGAGTACTTCTTAATGTTTAATGGTCAGTAATTGTTATCAGCTTTCTATACTTCATTTCTTTGTCTTCTCAAATGTTGTTTTAGCCCATTATCTTTGCTTCCCTTAGTGAAGGCAGGTGCAAAGAATATATTCAGCTGAGAACTAAAGAAACTTTGTACTTTTTGTGAAAGAATCATGAATTTGTGAATCTCAATTCCATGCCTTCCCCCCATGAACTTGTATATCCAAAAGGGAGCAAATCTCCATCGTCTATCTTATAATAGCTTTTTGTAAGCTGCGGTACTTTTTCCAATAAAAGTTACAAAAATAGTGTTAACATTTTTTTTAATGAAAAAGCAAAATGTTTTGTGTTTAATATTCAAGAGGCTGTCATGTGCACACTCTGCCTTGTTCACATTTTCTTCCCGAGACAATAAAAAAAATCATGTTTCCTTGCATGCTTGAACAGATCCTCAGGCTTCTTATGAAATACTCTTATATTGCATGAGATTATTGATCCATGAAGTTTTCAGCATGGAAACCATATGAATTATGCATGCTCTACCAATGAACATTTTAGTGGCTAATTCTTAAATGGGTATCACTATTGTTCTGATGAATTCTGATAATCAGAATTCTGTTTCAGGTTAATAATCCAAATGTGGGATGAGATTAGTACTAAAACAAATTAATACTGCACTGTATGACAACTACATATTCTCAAGAATGCTACAATTCAATTGCAGCCTATTTCTAAAATTATCCTTTTAAGTATAACAGGTGAATATTAGAATATCTCAAAGATATCTGAAGTGGCTCTAACCAGTCATTATCAAATTGTATCATTTATAGGCCTGCCACACAACAGATCAGAAGAAATGTTTCTACATGGAAGGGTTTTGTTTTAAAAAGCTTCGCCAATCAGAAGTTAGGATACCTGGCTATAAAATAGGTGCCGAATTGAACCTTGCTCAGTTGCCTATGTCCTGTATAGCAGTCCAAAATGTATTTTAGAATGCCAGCCATAGTTTTGGTGATAGTCCTGTTGTTGTCACTAAATCCTGAAACACAACACTGTCCAACACATATCAGCCATGAAAATCTGTATTGGTACATTATTGAATTGAATTGAGTCGAGCTGAGCAAAACTTTTTTGGCCAAGTTTGATTTGATACACACAGAATTTGTTTCCAGTACAGAAGCACTCAGTGTACATGTGCATTGATCATCATATTGCTTGTCCTAGACATCATGTACTATGTATTCTTGACATTATAGACTCCAGCTAACTTGGATGTATATAATTGATAAATTAGCATTTCTGTATAGGAATTCAAGAATTTTTATTAGTGCGGGTCATCAGCTACATCTTATACATAGCCATACTATGCAGGAGCTCTCTGACAGACTTATAGGTTAGGCATTCTCAGTCCATGATTAGAAAACTCAAACATATCTATATAATAAGCTACACTGTGGCAGCGTGGTACCATTTTTCAACCTCAGCAAGATTAAGATATGTGGACTTCAACTCCCAGAATTGGCTAGACTTAAAACATATAATCTAACTCCCCAATCCCTTGTTTTGCTTAATAAATAATCTAAAATAATACATTTGGGAAAATTCAACAGCATAATTCTAAGACTGACTCCTACTGAGGTTTGATTTTTATTCAGTGGCAGCAATCAAAGATCATTATAAGCAAAACACACTGTATTTCTATGGAGCAAAAACCAGTTTATAAAGGAACTTTTGTATCTTTCTATTCTAAGCCTTATATTTTCAGTGGTTTCTCCAACCTGTCACATCCATACATTCGTGTGCCTGTATCAAATGCAAAGATACAAAGGTGTTGAAAAATAGTATTTATTAGCACCCAATTTACATAAATATATATTACAAAGGACATTTATTTGTTGCTGCAATGTTTAGTAAAGCTGCTCTGTATAGTGTTACTACAGAAAGGTCCATTAGATTTTATTCAACAGAGAATGCAAGTACTGTACAAAACATTCACACTTTATTAGCAACTACCCAGAGTTACTACCTTCATTACCACACCACTTTTACCTCATATTTAATTGCAATAACAGAAGATTACAAGAAAATTTTCTTGGTAGACAGATTTACTCAAGATGCTTCACAAAGTTTGTGCCATTTGCTTTTTAAAAGTTTATTTTTTTTAAATTGCTATACTAATTCTCAATTGGCATATTCCATTTTTTGCATCTTTATCTGATGTTAACCAAATGACAAACTATATTGAAAACTTTAAAGTGCATACTTATAACAATTATGAATAACTCCTGGACTAAAACTAACAGATATTGAGTAATATTCAGTGAAGAATTCTTTGTTATAAATATCCCTAAAATCTAGCATCATCACCATTTTCTTTGTTGATGCAAAATCTCCTAATATGATGAAACTGAAACCTAAATAATTTTAATCAAAATTTAGGCAAACTGGTATTACAAAGCATTATTAAAACTATTTCTAGTATAATAAAAATATTGCAAATTCTATGCATGTTTCCCTGGGAGTAAGTCCTGTTGATCATACTTCTAAATAAGCATATATAGGAAAATAGAGGGAATTATGAAAGCCATTTTTATAAAGAAAAAAAAACTCTCACAACATGTCAAATCAAAGAGTAGCTTGAGAAGTTCATGATCTGTATCACCCATACTTCATTACTTCTTTCTGTTGGTCCAAGCCAAAATTAAGGTTTGTATCCATGATAAATACAGTGATCACATGAACTATGTAAATCCTTGTACATATTTGTTGAAGCAGTCTATGACGGTTACTCTTACCATGCTAAATGCAGAAAGATTTTTACTTTTTTTCAAGAATTTATAGTTTTTGGGAGGGATTTCATTTCAGTTTAGCTGTAGTATAAAACACAAGAAACAAACCACCGTTTCCAATGAAGAATGAAAATAACTTCTAGTACTACCAAGACTACTACCAGTTATCTCGAAGTAAGAGACTTAAATCCAAATACTCAAAGAATTCAAATTAATCATAACATTAAAATATTTCTTTAGATTCTCTGAAATAAAATATGGCAAAAAGAACATAAGCTATTGCCATTCTGTTAATGCTTAACAAAAAGTCATGTACTAAAATATAACTTTATGTATGCACAAAAATTGCTCTGCACATGCAAAATCCAAATCTGTCTATTGTCCAGGAGGGCAGTTAGTAAAATGCCAAGTAATATACTAGAAGAAATAAAATATATCCATCCAACTACAACCAAGCTGCACTTTTGTACTTTTCAAGGACTTTAAACAATTGGTTTAATAAGAATACCAACAAGATAAATATATACGGGTACCTGTAAATCACATATATTACTATGAAACATGGTTACCATTGTGTGTTTTCAGTTTGTTGATTTACAGTACAGGGTTTTGGTTAGCATGCAGTTAAGGGTTTTTTGTTTGGCTTCAAACAACAAATGGAGGTTTAAATTTTCTCCGTCTGGTTTGAAAAAGAAGGATAACAAGGGGAAAAGAGAAATTTTGAAATAAATTATGGAGGGTCTAAGGGCAGCACTAGTTCACACATTTCTTCCTGTTCTTCACGAATCAATAGCTACAGTATCAGATGACAAGCATATGCTCAGCATTTTCTCCCTGATTAGCTGCATGGGCAAAACATTTAAATAATTAGACATGATTTCAATTACAGTATGTTAAGGGAAGGCAGTTGATGTGATGAACTTAACTTGAATAGCATAAAGAAAAGATACACGTTGATCAAACTGTATACTAAAAATGAGTATGAGTGCATGACAGGAGTGCAATCCAAGATTGCAAGATATATGAAACAGCTTATCAATTAAAAAGGGTATTTTCAACTACAACAGAATATATCTGTATTTAGTACAATCCAGACTGTAATATGCAATCTGAAAGACAAACAAAGAATCTGCAACAGAGCCTGCAACCTTATAAGGCTACATTTTGTTTGCTCAATGGCACCTCAAAACTCTGGCTATTTGCTTGTTTTAAAAGTCACTTCTCTTGGATCAAAAATTCACTGAGCAGGATGTCATATCCTTCTGTCAATGAACAGGAACATTTGTTACATTCATAATTTAATCAAACATGCTGATCTATTAGTGATATGTACAGCAATTTAAACATCAGCAACTTTGAATTATGTTGCTTTAAGCAAAAAGCACAATACTATTTATGTTTTATCCTTTGTATTAAGTCTCAAGAACTTTCATACTAAAACATCAAAATTATCCATAGAATCTTCCGTTACTTATAATATATACTGCTTACAATCTCTGTCATATATTTATACATATATATAAATATATATATATATACACACATACAGAAAATATACATAGTTTAACATCTGTAATATCCTTTTTAAAAATAAGGATATCAAGCTAGTAAAAGGAAATACACAATAGTCACACATAGATTAATGTGTTTTGTGCAGTTGGATTTTCTGCTTTGACACAAAATCACAAAAATAATGAATGTGTAACGGTTACTCCTATTTAATCAGTTTTTGTAGGAGAGGAAACAACTATAACAGGTTTGGGTTTTTTGTAACAAACCTACAAAAAATATCGGTTAACGGTACCACAACATAATAGCCAAACATGGCCAATCTTTTTAAGTTTCAAGTACTTTCAAAAATCAAATCTAGTCCCATATTCTCAACACTTCAAGGCCTGCTATATAAAGCCATGACAATTGTGGGCAGCAGGCAAGGGGAGAGAATAATGCATATAGAAGAACACCATCTACCTTTGGACACTTGCAGCTTGAACTGGCATAAACTCTCCCAGTTTTGGCAAACATTATGGAATCACTGATAGGGGGCAGGAAAGCATTATTATTTCATATAGGTTTTCTCCATGGTAACTAGAAATCAATCACCTCACATATCCCAAACAGTACTGCTCTTGTGTGGTTTATTAGGTTCTGATGCAGTACAGTTTAGAAAGCAGGAGAACAGCATACACATGTTTTCCAAACCAATAAGCATCCCAGTGAGAAAATTTAGAAATTGCTTTTGTTGAGTAGTTGGAAAGATATGTAATATTCTTTAGCTCTACAATGAATAGTCATTAGCATCCAAATGAACCAGATCCTTATTGTAAACATATGCCCCATCATCTTAGAAGAAGTTACATTAAAGGCTATACTGTGGTTCCAGCCACCTGTTAACATTCATTTCTAACAGTTTCAATAGAATTTACATTTATAAGCCTTTTACATATCTACTTTTAACATAATTTTAGAAAATGTATCACATTCATATTTTTAAATAGTCAATACTTTAAATCCAACCTGTCTATTATAAGACTCTACAGGCTGAGATTCTGTGACTCATTTAACCATTCAGTGTTAGAAAAAGACACAATGAATTAACTGTCTCAAGGATCTGAATTGCATGAATTTCCAATAGAGGGAACATTCTAACTTAAGATCTGTTTGCTACCCCCTCCAACTTGTTGTCCTGTAGAAGTGTTGGCTGGAGGTTCTTAAGTGTTGCAAGCCTCAAGACCTTTGCAGTATACCAGGTTGGGATACTGGTTGGTATCCCAGGTTGGGAGAATCTTATCCACTAATACCCAAGCAAGCTTGTGCTGCATAAATTGAGACAGCACCTCATTTTGCCCAAGGCCAGCCTAGACAAAAAAGGACACTTTCAAAATTAAAATGGTTCTTCCACAGATCGCTTGAAATAGGGAGTTTCCAAGCTGTCATATTAATCAGAAGCAATTGCTAACATTCACGAATTAAAGGTTACAAGCTCTTATCTTTTGTACAGCTTATGTTATAGATATAGACGTATATATTTATAGATATGTACAAGGCAACTAGAAGGATAGGGAAGTGTTGCATCATACAAAGACTTTGGCAAGTGCGTCTGCTCCTGCACTGGCAATGTAACATTTGGTGGGATGGAATGCCACATCGTGAATGGATTCATCGTGCTTTTTGCGATGAGCCGTAAATTCCTGAATGCAGGTTTTGCTTTCAAGGTTCCATAAGCGTATAGAACAATCGTGGCCTAAAGGAGAAAAACATTTACTTATTTTTGTGACCAATCCTGTTGTTAGCAAGACACTTTCAAAAACACAAAATGTACTTACTTCCGGACATCAAATATAAGCCATTTGGATCGACAGCTAAACTTGTGACTGCATCCAAGTGGGCTACCATAGAGTGGATCAGTTTCCCTTTGCAGTTGAACATACAAAATATATTAGTACTTGCAATACGTTTAAGATATTAAAGAAAGTTAGAAATGTAAAATGACATGTACTCACACTAAACATCTATACTGTACCATGTATTAGCCCAAAGTAGAATATCTTATTCTTAACGTACTCTCTTTGCTGAATAATCACCTAATTATGCACTGTTCTTGTCAGTGCCACCTTTACTGCATGTTTCTCAAAACTGATACTTGAGTCACAGTACACCACATCTGTATTAGTTCCCAAAGGAATAGATAAGCATCATCTTTACAGTTCTCCCCTGCACTTCCCAAAGGTATGAAATGTAACTTTACAAAGCCTGAACTTTTACATAGCTTTGAAGGAAGAATCTGTAAACACATTGGCAATATGTTACTGTCTTGCTTACACAAACTTTTAATCAGCTTCTTTACCAAGCTAAACAGTTAATTCTTGAACGGAAATGTATTCAGTAAAACTGAGTCCTGATTGCACTACGGTTTTCTTCCTTTGGGCAGAATTATAAACAACTACAAGCATTTTAAGGGATATGATTTACAAATTTACTTTTATTTCGTTCTGAGCAAAAACAGCCTAAAAATCTTCTCTGGAAATTTTCACAAGATTATACAAAAAAACAAAAACCACCATAGATTTTAACAGCAATCTCATTTTGCCCTATGTAGAAAACACATTAATATAAATTGTTTCTTCAAGTCTTTTTAAAAAATGTGAACCAACAACAAGTATCAGGGATTTCTTCCAGAAATACAATGTATTACCCACTTAATTCTATAGGCTGTACTGCTCAGCCAACAAGCCTTTATTCTTACAATCGTTTTTCTCTGTCAATGGTTAAATTGGATACTGATCTTGAAATATTCACCACTTAATAAAGTTATTTTCAAATTGTAGGTGATCCCATAGTATTTTGGGTTTTATGATATGTTATACAGAGAAACAGGCTACATACCTGTGTTATTGTCATAGAATTTAATGTGCCTGTCCTCATGGGCTGTGATGCTTATTGGAAGAGTTGGATGGCTGATCACTTTGTTTATTTGGCAAAAAGTGTTAACTGCTGTTGACAGAAAGCACACATGAAAATAAAATCAACTCCAAAAAATGTTCAAGTCACATAAAATTCTGAAACACTAATGGCCTCATCTAGTAGACCATTCTGATGAAAAAACATTTTCAGGACCCAATCAATTATATTTACATTATTTAAATGGTTTATGTTTGCTTTGTGTTATTAGGCTCTCTAAAAACATAGTGGATTCCTATATAAAGCACACAAAAGAAGAACAAATGAAATACCATATGATTAAATGGACAAAGAATTTTGGGCACAATATAATGCTAGAACAATACGAACATATATGGTTAAAAGATTCAAATTTATATTATGTTGTAACCTAAAAGACAAAATTTGATAAAATTTTGTAGCATTGATATAGAAAAATTTTCAAGAATATACAAAGATACTTCAAATTTATTATGAAAATGTGCACAACATGATTTTATCATTCCTGGTGGACTTATAGAAAAAGCCAGAAATTTCTGGATTCAAAAACATATAATAATACAAACAATTTTAAAGATCAACATTAATCTGAAATCAGAAATTTTCTTGCTGGTATTAATGGGCAGTCAAGTAACAAAGAGCTATGGAGAAATATATATATATATTAGTCTGCTACGAGACTATTATTTGCACAAAAATGAAAAGTTTCTAAAATATCCACAACAGAGGAATGGTTAGTTCCATGACAGAACTAGCAGAGATAGCAAAATTAGATTATTTGATTAGAGAAAGATCAACAAATACATTTGTCAATAATTGGAAATCCTTTATGGAATTTTTGCTTAAAAATTAGAAAAATAAACTGTGATTTATGGATTTGAAGATTAGAAAGGGTAATTTGTAGAAAGAAGGAATTTAGGGTGCAATCTTAGCCAGAAAGGATAAAATATAAATGCATTTGTAAGTGCTGTCAAAAAAATATCAGAAGCTGCTTCTTTACTAATTTTCTTTCTATTTTTTTCTATTTCTTGGTGGCAATATTTGTGAAGGATTCTTCAAGAAGTTCCCTAAATGGTTTTGGGGGGGCTTAATCAATTCCATAGCCCTTCCTTCTGTGATTCCAAATCAAAACAAATTCTCTTCTTCATTCATTCCATTTGCTTTTTAACACTTCATTACAATTTTCTCCATTATGCTTAGATAATTTGACAGACATATAGACACTCTGCATCAACTTTTTTTTGAAGATTTTCAACAAATTAAAGTATCCTAAAAATAATGATAATGACCCTACAAATATCCTTTCCCCACAACCCTTGTTGCAGTATTTAATACATACTAGTATCTATATTGGACTCCAAGGTAAGAATGTGTTGTTTTGTTTCCATGTTAAAAATGCTTGTATATCCAGTGTTAAATGATGCTACCATAAGGCTTGGGTCACTGCTCACTAGAT
The DNA here is from genome assembly GCA_023653725.1 of Bungarus multicinctus. Classification (NCBI taxonomy): domain Eukaryota; kingdom Metazoa; phylum Chordata; class Lepidosauria; order Squamata; family Elapidae; genus Bungarus; species Bungarus multicinctus. Next base: position 63,087,709 of record CM042836.1, on the reverse strand, counting down.
CCACAGATGATGGAATTCCCATTTCTACAAAAAGAATGCCCAGAGTACAAAATAAGTTAAACAGTTACTGGGAAGTTATAACCTAATAGCTATATTTATTTTAGCATGAGTATTCAAATAATAATAATGTAAACATTACTTGAGAAGATGACATACACAAGAAATATGATTTTTAACGGCATAATAAACAATTATTGAGGTGTTGGAACAAGAGAAATCCTTCTCAACAGTGAAACCACCAAAATCTTAAATAAATGTGTGTGTGTGTGTGTGTGTGTGTGTGTATCTTTAATTCAAGATTTACCCAACCAGAGTAACATCAGAACAAAAAAGCATATAAAATACTCAGTGAAAAATTAGGTGGAATCAACATAAAAATGAATCTAGCTATGCCATTCTTTCTATAAGAAGAATTTCATCAACAGCTAAAATGATAACATAGTTATAGGAAGAGAACACATGTTGCACAAAATTGGATAAAAATATATTACTGGAAAATTTGGAATAACCAGAGTAATATTTCTTTAAAATGAATAATTAATATGTTGTTTTCATTACTATTTGATATGAATCAGTGGTGGGATTCAAATTTTTTTACTACCGGTTCTGTGGGTGTGGTTTGGTGGGCGTGGCAGGGGAAGGATACTGTAAAATTCCAGTCAGAGGTGGGATTTGCCGGTTCTCCGAATTATTCAAAATTTCCGCTACCGGTTCTCCAGAACTGGTCAGAACCTGCTGAATTCCACCACTGATATGAATATTCCAATGATGAAGCCATCCACGAGAGTCTCAAATTATAATACTTATTCCACAGAATGACAGAATTATCTTAAAGCAAGTATCTGAATACTGCTCATTTAGAAAATATCAATAATTTCTTTCTCCAGGAATGACTACATTACTCTGCCATACAATACAAGAGCACACACTTTCTCCAGTTTGGAGTCTTATACCATATTTGATAGTAATATATTATCTTATTATCAAATACAAAACTTCCTCTTGATTTCCTGTGAGCAGACCTGTTTCTTTTTCTTTCTTCACAATGTCCATCCACCTTAAACCATGCATCCAAATCCTATAGCAGAGACATGGAGTGATGATGGAGTGAATGGCAGAGGGAGAATTCTATCCACTGGTGGTACTCATTCCTATGACTGGCAGAATATATAATTGAATATAATCTATGAATTACTATTGCATTTCAATTTCCAGTTGTATGTAGAAAATTAAAAATGTTTTCTAAGATGTATGTTTTTTTAAAATGAGTGAATGTTCTTTAATAGTAATTTTTTAAAAATAACCAATCTTATACAACCGTGATGGCAAACCTATGGCACGCATGCCACAAGTGGCATGCAGAGCCATTGGTGCTGGCATGCAAACCACAGGCAAACTTACTTCATTATGCATGTGCACGTCTCACAGCTGATTTTTTTTTTTTGTTGGTTTTTTTGGCCTCCCAGAGGCTTGGAAAAGACCTCTGCAAGGCTTTTCAGGCTGAATTATAGGCCCGTTTCGTTCCTTCCTGTAATACCGGAAGTGACAAAACAGGCCTATAATTTGTCCTGAAAGGCCTTGCAGAGGCTTCTTCCAAGCCTCTGGGAGGCCAAAAAAGGCCTCAAATCAACCGAAAAATCAGCTGTGAGGCGGAGTGCAGGTAAGGGGGTGGGGTTGGGGGAGGAATTGCGCGCGCATGTGCAGGGGGCATGGGGGCACACATTGTGCATCTGCAGGGGGCATGGGGGCACATATTGTGCATGCGCAGGAGGTGCTGGCACACGAGTGTGAGCGCGCTGGCGCACTCGCAATTTTTGGCACAGGAGCCCAAAAAGGTAAGCCACCACTGTTATATAACACACATTGAAAACAAGCCAATAGTTTTTATTCTGATCATTAACAAGTATAAACAAATAATGAAATATAAAACTATACTATAATACTATATAAATATGTATATATGTATCGTACATACATACGTGTGTGTGTGTGTGTGTGTGTGTGTGTATTAGAAGCAAATACAATGCATTCTAAGAAACAGAAGATTGTACAGTACCTTGATTATCATTAAATATATTTAAAGCAGGAGAGATTTCCAAAGCCTTCCATAAACGTATAGTGCCATCTGCTGAACAAGAGAGCAAGCGCTGGTGTGTTCCACTATAAACCAAACCCCAGACTGCATCTGAGTGGCCTACAAGTGCACCTCTTAAAATGGAAGGATCTAAGAACAAAACCATATATTTCAAGTTCTTAAAAATATTTTCATACAGTTTAGAGATTTGATTAAACTAAAGTATCACTATCTATTTAAAAGAACTACCTTATTTTTTTATAAAACCAATTAGTTCTTCTAAACAAGAGATTATAAGTTCTAAATCACGCGTGTTAAACTCACGCTGTCATGTTGCTGTCACATGATGTATCACAACGCTTTCCCCCATCACGGAGCTGGGATGGGCATGGATTTATATATATATAAAATGTAACACTATATATAGAGTATTTTTTCTGCAATGGAATATGTTTGCAAAACATGCAGAAAACATGTAAAAATAAAAGGAAACAAAAGAAGAATCACTAACCATATGAATCATAAGGATCAATATTTGGATTTGTAGTATTCCAACTCTGGATGAGGCCATCAGTGCCTCCACTGTAACACTGCTCACCATTGTTACTCATCACTACACAAAGCACTGGACTGCTGTAAGAGAAAGTATGTTATGACAGCACTGATTAGAGATTTTTCCCCCTAATGAAAGATAGTAATCTGACACTAATAACTCTAATTTACAGTAGAAATCAAAGATGACCAGATATTTTTTGTCTTGGAAATGAAGAGCAGCACACCACATTAAACACAAATAAGTCTCCTAAGTATGCTCCCCAAATCTATTCCTCTATCACTTGTGGGAGAAAGCTTAAGACCTCCTAAGAATTACCTCTGTATTCTGCATAATCCACAGAGATAACAGCAATATCAGCAAGAGAAACCAATGCAATCATTCAGCCAACTGTACCACCAGTACACTGTATGAGTTTCTTAGTTACCACAAGCATACAAGATATGTTTAGAAACATTCAGTGTGTGGTGAGTTCAGCTTCAACCACAAAATGAAGCAAATGCTCACCACTATTTCATGGTTTACATAATCCCTCAGTTCTTTTTTAAGTGAAGCTGGAGTGTTACATTTGCACCAACAAAATTACATTCTATCTTTTTGTCCACATTTACTTACTTATGTGCCCTGAAAGTATAGATAGGTTCAACATCAAGTGAGGTGCTCCTAAACAAAAATAAAAATTAAGTTATTATTTAAATTATTGCAAGAACAATCTTGCAGAAACAGGTCAATAACTGTCTTAGCCTGGCATTTTGTTTCTCACAATAACCAACCTGATGCAACTGGAGTGTTTGCAAGCATGAGACAGAGAGCTGCTCCTCCCCCCACAATTGTTTTTGTGCTATTGGCATTCAAAGATATAATGAGTTTTCAAGAACAGTAACCCTTAAGATACTGTTCTCCATGAGTTCATCCAATTCTTTTTTAAAGCCACTCAAGTTAATAGCTATCATCATTTTATAAAGTAAGAATTCCTCAAGTTAAAAATGTGCTGCCTGGAATGTTGGATGGCCCTTATTTTGACAAAGGGACAAAACTATATGTGCCCACTTTTTCATGTCATGCATGATTTTATACATCTTGATCATGTCCAATTGGTTGCCCTTTCTCCAGACTATAGTCCCAAATATTTGAGCCTTTTCTCATAAAGAAGACATTTGAGCCTCTTGATCGTTTTAGTTTTCCTCTTCTGAATTTTTTTTCAGTTGTATTATATCCTTTTATAAATGCAAGAACCAGAAGTGTGTACAATATTTCAGATGCAGACATACCACAAAGTTATGATATAGGCATTATTCAGTTCTTTTCCTAGTGATCTGCATAGCATGGAATCTGCATTCTTCACTTTTGCTGCAATATCAAATTTTTGCTACAATGCCAACTCTTCACTAGGACCAGATTTTTTTTTTTCTGGTTAGTCATGCTCAGACCCCATCAGTATATAAATAAACTTAGGGTTTTTTGCACAAAGGAGCTTGACTGTACGCTTTATGTATATATAAATTAAATTAATAAATAAATAAATATGATACAACCACTGCCAAAATGGCTGCAAGAGAAACTATAAAATAGTATTATTCCATCCTCTTTCTCCAATAATAAACTTTCTCTATTTCCCAGTTCTCCTTGTAAATGTAAGGAGCTTCTATCTGCACACAAACAACATTGCAAATTTCTATGAAGATTCTCAGTCATCCGGGTCATGGTTGTCACAAAGATGCTTTTTCAAGAGGCAACTGGACTTTCTGGATTTTCTTTGAAGACGGTTCACTTCTCATCCAAGAAGCTTCTTCAGCTCTGGATAAGAACTTCTTGGATAAGAAGCAAAACGTCTTCAAAGAAAAACAAGGAAGTCCAGTCGTCTCTTGAAAAAGCACCTTTGGAATAAACAATATTGCATCTAACATTGTCTAAATTACTCTCATGGAAGATAACTCAGATGTAAAACATCATTTTTGCTATTATATTCCTTCAACATACACCCTTCACGAATGTATCTATTTCAGCCATCAACTTACTTTTTTGCTGGAGAAGTTTTTTGCAAATTCCACATTTTTAAAGTATGATCTTCTGAAGCAGTAATTAACACTGGTTCAATTGGATGGAAAGCCAGGCTCCTTATTCCATCAAAATGGCTCCTTAAAGTAAACTTAGGATTCCATGTCTTCCTCAGAGCATCTTTATTGTTTGCTATCTATTGTAACAAGGACAAAAATTAGAAAAGTCAATGGGAATATACTAATACAAATTTTATTAATCACTTGATAGAAAATGTACTTCATTGTAATGTTATCAAATGCTCAGTAAAGACTAGCAAAATGTTAGAAGTTACAATGCTACTGTTTTTTTCAAATCAGGTATGAATCTCTGTATTAAAGTAATACATTAAACACATTTCAATAGCCAATCAGAAATGTATACTGTAATCTACAAAACAGCTCTGGATATAATCTGCAAAGAAATGTTTCCCCTCTTTCTCTCTAATTCTCATCTTAGCTCTTCCTTCACAGCCATTTCTTGGTTTTAAATTCATGTACTGAATTCTCACTCTTTGGCAGACCTTAAAATAAATGTTTTGGAAAATCAGAATTTATTACCACCATTGAGCACTACCTCAAATGTTTGCAGGCGATTTCAGCAAGTCTCAAACACAAATACAATGGATTTTTAACATCTGACTACTGTTAAACATTTGAAATCTGTCCCACACGCAACCTATATCTGCATAAACAATCTATTTTTCCCTTTTCTGTCTCAATTTAAAATCTATGTTGGTCTATTCATTTATTCATCTCATAAACTGAGTTGCAGTTCAAGAAATATATCTTTTAACAACGTTTAGAAAGAATGCAACCATACTTCTTTTCTAATTAAAAGCTTCTTGGTGTCATTAAAGAATTTTATCACTGTTCAAAACCAAAATAACTGCAACATTAAGCGATTAGCACTTACATCATATGTCAGTGAATCTGCTTCATTGGCTACTGTAAGGCCTGCCAATTCCCCAAGGCCAAGCTCACTCTCAAGGGCCTCATCTGCTCCCATAATAAAAGATTTCCCAGAAGAAGGAGGGAATGTTAAAGCTTCTACTGAAAGATAGAACACACATGAATCCAAAACATGGTAACGCAACTTCAATTACTAGTACCATTCCAAAAACAAAAAAACCTGGGAAAGAAATGGCAAACTGAAGACGGCTCTGCAAAAAAGCCACAGTGAAATAAAGAGCAGGTGAGCAGGCCATCTTTTTTGTAATTCCTCTCCACACAAGAAAAGAACTTGAGATCACCCACAAGTGTTCCCTACAGTTGTTCCTCCTGAAGAGACTGCAAACCAATGATCTCTCATCAGGTTTAGAACTCTGGAAGACAAGGGAATAACCATCTTGCTCAAACTACAGTCACCAGCACTTTGAACTACACCTTTATGCCTTTTCTTTTATTTGATTCTTTCAAATACATTACCACAAGATGAACTTGCAAGATATAATCTTAGATCAGTTCATTTCATAATTTTCTTAATTTCTCATTTGCTTAATTTTATCAAGTAATATTGTCCCAGAAAGATTTTAATGATATCATGATGTTTAATAAATCTAGTATTGGACATGTTTTAATAATTCTTATCAAGCTATTTATGTTCAGTACTTTTCTAATGCCTCAGAATATCTTTCATAAATTATAAGTAGCTCTCATTAGCAAAAACATTTCAAGAATCCTATATAAGTGTATACAAATCTTCCTATTCAAATTATGCAATTGCTCAACTTTCCCTAATTCATTATTTTAGTCTAGTAACCAGATATTTTTAAATTAATAGAGGACACCAAAATGATCAAGGTTCACTAGCTTGCATTATTTTTACACTACCTTTTTAATTCTTAGTTTGATGAGTTTTGGCATAATATTATCAATATGTTTCTACTGCTACTTCAAAATATTTACAAAATTCCTGCTTGTTTCTTTTGTTTGTAGGTTTCCATTTGTTTGTAGGTTTCCATTTCATCTATCCAGTTTAAATTTAAAAGCCATTTTGGTAATATCTGTTAAATTGAAAAATGGTATATAAAGTGCTACCAATTCAATGACTTGTTTTTAAAATCTAGCTTTATTTGATTTATTTAAAATAGTTATATAGCCGCTCATCTTATTTTAAACACTGGATAGCCCTCAATCAATAATTAATATATATCTTATAAAACCATAAACGTTAAAAAACCTACCACCAATTCTAGTTTCACTGAACTCAGGACTAATTTAACAACTAATAATTACCAAGAACTGCTAGAAAAATATTTTTTTAAAGGATGGAATAGGTGTCTGTATCTGATACAGAGCTGTCATAGGAACATTTTACTATGGAACAATTATGTGGAGAGTTCCCCCCTCAAAATTAGTCATATAAGGCAGACAGAAAATAGTTAATAGATTAACAGAGTTGGAAGGGATCTTTTACTGTAGGTCATCTAGTCCAACCCCCCGCCCAAGCAGGAGACCCTATACCATTTCTGACCAATGGCAGTCCACTTTTAAAAGTACTATCAATTGTATTAAAGTTTTTATAAACCTAGGTTATAACTTTTGATCAATTACTTGGTTAGATTTTAAAATTTTGATCTACTTAACTAAAATTAATCTTTTGAATATTGAGTAATACTGGGATACATTAAAATAGAGGGGGAACCCTCAAGCATATATTTATTTATTTATCCTATTTGCAGTTTTTAGTAAATAAAAATTGCAGGCTTATACTAAGACTATTTAAAACAATTTGAATTACCTAATACAACATTAATTTTTAAAACAATAGTTTTATTAAGATAAAATGTTAGTACTTACAAGTATTAAGGTTGTCTTAGAAGTTAAACCTAAGCTAAGCCTACACCTATATTTTATGTATACTGTATCCCCATACTTCTTACCTTCATCTGTTCGATTGATCTCTTGCTCGAAAAGCCGCGAAGTACTGGGTCGCGTGGGTGGCACAACAGAAGGCTGTAATGCAGGGAGATCATCAACATCTCTCAAATTAGCAAGCATATCTTGCAGTTTTGACCTGTTGGGTCCTGGCCAAAAAAAGTGCAAAGGCTGGATTAGCATTAACACTGTCAAAGTCGTTCCGGCACTAATGGCAATGGGTGCTACCTTGAGCAAAGAAAAACATGAATGTGATTCAAGTAGAGAGGACTAGCTTCAGCAACAACTAAGTTAAAAGCTTGAAATGAGGTGCTGAGAAGAGATAATAATGGAAACAAAGGTGTGCATACATACATTCACACTTTTATTCACTTTATGAACTTGCAAAATGTAAAATAAAACCAAGTGAAAGCAAATGATAAAACACAAAGTTTTTCTGAATATTAAAATACTTGTGAATTGTATTTTTGCACAAGTTTTGAAAATTTGCCCAAATGGGTAGGGCTGCAGCTTTATCAGTTGTGCAACAATCTTTAAAAAAGTGATTTACTTAAAAAAAAAAGAGGGGGAAAAATAAACAAAACCAAGCAAGGATAACTGTTTTTGCTCTTCCTCAAACTACATGTGGTGAAGACCCCATGCCTTTCTCAACACTTACCTGTGTTTTGCTCCATCATTTTCCCACATCCCTGTTTTGACTGTTTTATAAAGGACTGAGGCTGAAACATATCTTCGGTAGTTTTTCCTGTTGTAAGTTTAATTAAGAATGGGAAAATATCTTACCCACAGTCCATAACTGTTTTTCCTATTCTAGTAAATACAGCTATTGTTAGTAGCTAAAAGCATTCCAACACAAATCTGAATGTAATGTTGCTCACAAGGTATTGCTACAATAGCCTTGCCAATCTTAGAAATATTCTCATATCAGTTATTTGACCCATTATTATTGATGAAACTCTTAAATGGTAATAGGGCTATGGATATTTGCTTTGATTGTACATAAAATTTAATTCAAGTTTAAAAACTGCAAATATATAATACATAAAATTTGACAATTATCATTGACCAGAGCAAAATTAGATCTAGTTTTATACTTGAACACTCAGGTCCCTTCAACTCAGATTACTACATTTAAATTTTTGTTGATCTGATAAAAGAACTTCATTAGTTTTAAGTTAATGTAACTTATAAAAATTAATTTCCTTTTCAGTAGCCTTTTGTCCCGAACAGATGCTGTACTACAATTTCTGTAATGGCAAAATGCTACTTGACCATTTTTATCAGCCAAATTTTGTTTGGAGATGGAAGGAGGCAGGTTACCTCTAAGCCTTCAAAAGAGAGATGCTGAGAGTTTCATAAATGATTGGGTTCCACATAGTTTACCAAAGAATTTCTATTCAAATCCCCCCAAGTCTTTACCTCACACATGGACTACACATTATTAATTTGCATATTAATTTACATGCCCAATCTTTTTGTCAAGTGTGGCAAACAATAAATCTTGCAAAATAGCTTCTCATTTATCAAGCTTAATATGATTCATCTGCTAGGTGACAGAGGCTGCAATACTGGTGAGGTGACAGAGCATAAATCTAGATATCTGTATCTATGACTGAAGAGCAGAAGCCAGCACAAAGACCATGTTTATGTATTTGGGAAGTCATTTTGTCAACTGCCTATCCCACATTTCTAAGGGATATAACTCACACTGCTCAAGAAGTGTTCTCTAAAACTCTGATGAGAATATTTTCACAAAAATAAGGATGGGAAAAGAAATATAATTTACAAGTGCTAACTTCCACTTGTGAAATCACTATTGGCAATTAATCTTGAAAAGTAAACTTTTAGGAAGCTACAATATATCTTAACAATCAGCAAGATGAATTAACTAAGACATGTTATATTTGAAAATTCCGGCAGTCTATGCTACTTGAAATATGGTATTTAAAAGCCTGATATTTGCATTGTGTATATTTTCAATTCACATTACTTATTCATCTTATTCCGATTCCCAAATTATGGAATACTGTACAAGAATAGATAGACTCAAAGAAAATTCCAAAATCTAATATGAAAGGAGCTAGCAAATAATTTTCACTGTGAAATCCATTAACTTAGCTAATAATAGAATAAGAATTGACTACACATTTTAAAGTAGGTACTGCTTAGTTTTTAAGCTGATTGGCTCAGACCAGCTCAGTTGGTTTAAGCCTCCATATTTAAAACAAAAAGTTTGAGAAGTTGGGCAAACTTCCAATTTCTGCTAATAATGTTGTGTAATGTTTTGACAGAATGACATGGTAGGGGATAGGACTGCTATAGATGCTACAAGTTATGTGCAATCTCAAATTAGTGAACAGGCCTTGTTTATCTTTCCTGTTAAATTCAAGTGGAGGAATACAAGGAATTTACTAGGTGATAAGCATGTTCTCTCAAAAGGCTCCATGAGATAAATGTTTCTCCTCTTAACAAATGTCTCCCAATGACTTCTGAGGCAAATATACACAACTTGCTATTCTTCATATCTGAGAGACTTCATTCATTCTTCATAAGTCACCTTATCCATTGGTTTGTAGATATGAACAAGTTATGCACAGCATACTACAAGTATTTTTCATCAAATTCCAGTGTTCAATGTGCCTTTTGCCATTATATTTATGTTATGTTTAATATCAAATGTTTTTGCACTGCCTCATATTAACAGTAATCCAATTAAAATATGAGCTATTCTTTTTAATTCCATGATAGTAAGAGAGCTAATACTACAAACCACTTTAGAAAAAATGCTAAAAATTAGCAATTAGTACAAAATAATGTACCTAACAATTGGCAACAAGCTAATTCATTAAATCAGTGTTGCAAACATCTCAATAATTTAAATTAACCACCTTGTAAATGTCAACCTCAATGGTACCCTTCAATTATTATGTAAACTTTTGTATTATTCTATATGCATTTACAAATACAATTTCTGTAAATGAAATTTAAATCTATGACTTGCATATTTAGAAAATGTCTGCATGATTATTTATATTTTGAAAAATGGAAAACATAATGATATACAGGTCTGGAAATTAAATTTTGAAAAGTGATCCAATTGTTTGTCTGTTTATATATATCATTTAACTTAATTCAGTTATTATATCAACACTAATTTTAATAAATAATATATTTTTCCATTTCGAGCCCTGCATTCAAGTTATGAGAACAGCATGACCTACATGAAGCAAACATTAAAATGTAAACAAAGGTAGAAATTAATTTATTAACATCACTCTTGTTAAGGATATGTCCAGACCAAAATTTTCTACTCTCAGTTTTTATATATTGATTTCATTAGATACTAAGTTCATTATCTGAGTTGTTCCTTTTTTTACTGCAATATTCCCAGCCCTAGTTTCTGTTTGAAACATGCCATTAAATTCAGACAGTCCACACCCAACTATGTATACATACTTAAAATACTAGTATGCACAAAAAGCAAGAAAAACAGGGAAAGCAAGAAATGTCTTTTTATAACATCTATTAAACTTACTGACTTTAGATAATGAGAACTTCCCCTAGGCTGTCATAAAGACAATAAATCTGTGAAAAAAATCTGCACTGAAAGTCAAAAGGCTGCCTTCAGGTTAATCAACAACCTGTGTTATTAAAAACTGCTCTACAGAAAAATGGGAAGTCCAAGTCATCTGTAACATACAGAAATATGGAATGGCTCTTTGGGACTTGGTCATAATATATTTTTATACAAATATAAAATTAGATAATATACAGAGAGAAAATATTAATTCCCACTTATTGCAGTATTATCTTTGACATCAAAATCCCAGAAATGCAGATAACAAGAGATGACACAATGCTATTTATACTACAAAAATTCTCTCACATAAATAATGCCTGGTTTGGACAAAACTTAGCAAGATGTGTTTTAGAGTTGTTAAAAATCCTCTTCCATGTATTTTGTACATTGTTTTGTCAATGTACATAATATTAGTATTACCAACACATTTAGATTTCAAGCATTAATTTCCACCCCTGAAAACTGTAAACTGGAAAGCAGTCAGGAGCAGCAAAGAAAAAGAGTAAGTAGTTTGAGGAAAACATTGAAATAAAGATAGCACTGGTGAAGTGAGAGAGGCAGGATTTGTGAATCTATGGTGCAATGTTTTCCACTTACTCTTCACCCCCTTTTTCCCCTTGCGCTCCTTTTTGTATTGTTCCTTCAGTTTGGTTATTACTCCCTGGTCCACATTCCAAGCTTCAGGCATGAGACACTGGTCTTCCTTTTCTAGACAAATTAAAACAAATGAAACATCCTTTTTGTGTTATTTAGTTTCTTAAAAATGCTTTATTTTTGGAGTATTGGCAGCAGCTGGTGATGAGTGAAATTTTGGCACCAGTGATGTTGCATTTATCCACTCAATTTATATGGCTGCTCATCTCAAATACATGACTCTGGGTGGCTAATGGGTACTTAAATCAATATTCTAAAAGTGTATAATAACTTTACAAACAATATGAATAGTAGCTGAGAAAAACAATAAAATAATTAACATAATTGTGATTCAGGCTCAGCTACACATCCAGAGCCCTAGGCTCAATGAAAAAACCAAGTTTTAAGGTTTTATGAAAGGTCAGCAGAGAGGATGAACCTGAGCTTGAGGGGAATGATGTTCCAGAGGGTAGACACCACAACACAAAGACTCTCTTCTTGGATCCCCTCAGATGACATTCCATTACAGACAGAACCTGGAGCATGCTTCTTCAGCCAGTTCTTACTGAGTGGGAAGAAATGGCCTCGCAAGTGACCACTGGCCACAAGCCATGAAGGACTTTAATGGTATCTACCAGTACCTTCAATTTAAATCTGGAAACATAGTGGCAACCAATGCAACTCACGGACTAGAGGCTTCACATATTTTGAACATCAAGCATCCATAACTGCCCACATCACTACATTTTGCATCAGCAGAAGTTTCCAAATTCTTCTAAAGTATAGCCACATGTAGAGCACATTCTAGCAGTTCAATCAGGAAGTGACCAAGGCATGAGTGACCATGAGCAGGGTCTCCCAATCCAGGAACAGGGCAACTGGCACATAATGTATTGCCACTAAAGATTAAATTAAATTTGATGGTCTTGTATTTCTTCTCATATTCAATCTTGTTCATCAAGAAAGTGTTCTAAGTCAAGCTTACTCTCTAACCATCTCTTCTGTTTCCTAGAATCATAGCTATAATATCATATTTGATTTAATCCAGATTATTCTACTTGTTAAGACATTTTTAGAACAACAAATCTGTAACTGGTGCTAATTTTTATTCTGGTCAGAATAGAAAATATTTCAATTGTAATAATTTCAAGCACATTGTATTTTAGGTTCTGCTTGTGTATCTGAACATCTTGTCAAACTTTTCTTCAGTCTTCAGAAAAGACAGCTAACATTTAAAGTGAAAAAAAGGTGCATGGTTCATCAATAATATTAACATAACAGCAAATCTAAGCATTTTTTCCTTGTATGCAATTAAAAATATATTTCATATTTAGTTTACATATTGTAAGATACAACACAAGAAACATGCCACACAACTGCTTTCTGAAATTGCTCTGAATTATACATTGATGAGTCCTGGAGAGGAATTTTTTTTCTTCCAATTTTTCTATTTACTTATTTATAGTCCAAGATGAAATTATTGCATTACATCTTTCCATGGTATACCTAAGCTTCAAGTTGTATATAATAGTAATTAGTTTGAACAGTTACATTTCTAAAACAAATTGCCCGAAAGAATTTTAACTAAGAACTGTATTACATAGTAGTTTAAGAAATACATTTGAATACTTGAACTAAAGGCACAAGATCTGGAGATTTGCTAAAACTATTTCAAATATTGGACAAATATCTACACAGTTTGCAGTTTCTGAAAATATATTTAATAATCTCAAATGATATAGGCAATTCTCACTTAGTGACCAGAATAGGTCTAACAATTTGGTTGTTAAGCGAAGTCATCACTACATGGGAAATGTGACCATAATTGTGCTTGTGATCTTACTTCAGCTTTCCTGTGTTTTACAGACTTGTGAGTTTGTCGATGTAGGTATTGGTCACAATGTTAATTTTTAACATTGTAGCAATGTTACTTTTTAATCAGTGTCATAACTGTGAACAGTTGCTATCTGAGGCAGGCACTTGTGAAGGCTACCTGTAAAGCAAGTTTCTTGAAACTGTTTTTCAACTTCAGTAGGGATTTTCGGCTATTTCATGACATATGACCTGCTTATACAACCTTGACTTAGTAAGAAGGAAACCAGATGGAGGCGAATTACAGCAATCTTTATTCTTAGGGTGAAGGACCTAGTAAGAAAAAGATACAGATTTAAGGAGTTCTATATTCCTAAAACCAACAAGCTGATTAGGTGACATTGGCCAGATACTATGTATGGTTTACTTCCCAATGCCACTTTTTTTGGAGAACCTGAGTAAGAAAGAAATTGCCAAACCTCCAAACAAATTGGGGAAGGTTAGGAGGTGAGGGACGTGGTACTCTTGATTTGTGTTCTCATTTTCATCTTTGTACATCTCAGAGATATGAACTTAAACAACCTCTTGAAAAATAAACTCGTTCTAATGTTTTAAAAGGAAATCGATGTATGAAAACAGGTGCTCATTAACGCATGCATGTAAGAACTCTTTAATTGGATAGTTATATATTTCTCTCTAATTTCAGTCCTTTGCAATCTTACCTAATAGTCAGTCGAAGCAGATTCGGTAAGATTTACCTTATAGAAAATATGTGCGTGATGGTTCTGTTAGCCACACCTTTAAACCATATTACTTAAATGGCAGGGGAATAAATACCATAGATGGCATATGGGAAATTTACCAAAGTGATAGTAACAAATCCAAATGCAAAACAATAGTAAAAGGTGAGAATCAGGAAGGGACAAGGTAGATAAACATAAGTAGCTTTCTATATAACAGCGTAAGAGAAAGTACAAGAATTAAACAAGCATGATTATATAGAACTTCAAGGGAATGGTCAATTCCTATTATATGTATGAAGGATACAATGGAGAACAATGCCAAAGAAAAGGCCGGTACTTGAAAGGCTATAAAAACTGCAACAAATGGGTTAGTAATGATGAATAGGGTAGATTCATACTAGATATTAATAGGATAGCCACATTTTTAAAAAAATCCATTTCAAATTTTCTCCCCTGAAAGAGCAAAAAGAAAAGCACAAAATATTGTAGACGAGATCTTATAGCCAGATAATGTACATTAAAGATTGGTTTCACATAACACACTTAAACCTGAATCTGGGTTCCCATAATTGCTATATTTTTATTATCACCCCAATCAGGGGTGGGATTCAAAATTCCCAACAACTGGTTCGCTGCCCAGTTGCTGGGTGGACATGGCCATGGTGGGCCATGGTGGGCATGGCCTTCCGGAACTTCCGCAAGGGCTGTTTTTCGCCTTCCCAAGAATCCAGAGGCTTCCCTTGGGAAGGGCTGTTTTTCGCCTCTGGGAAGGCGAAAATGGCCTCCCCCGGGCTCTGGAGGCCATCTGGAAGCCAAAAACAGGCCTGTTTCTGGACTTCTGGAAGGCCCATATTCCCCCCTCCCAGATCGTCCACGTGAACCCTGCACTTACATGCATCAAAAATGGACCATGTGGAGACTCCTGGGAGGGGCGGGAGGGACAAGCCAGTCAGTTCAAATACCATTCGGCAAACCGTATGCAAATTTAACATCAAATTCACCCAAACTGGTCCAAACCAGTGGAATCCCATCCCTGACTCCCATGCAAGTAGTATTAGTTAGATCAAGGGTGGTGATATATTGGACCTTGTAAGATTTTTCAGTTGCCAACAAATCTCAGTTTGGAGAAGTAAATAGGCAACAAATTCCACAACAAGGAGAAGCAGATGTCTATGAGCAAGAAGGAGATTGGCCAATCAAAAGTCTCAATTATACTTTCCTGGAACATGCATTGGATTTCCTTTTCTGCCTATTGGTTGATATTGTTGGGATCTGAAATTATGGTATAGATTTTTAACTTATGATCCACTGGGGAACCAAATTGGAACAATTCATCACGCCAAAAATGTTCTAAGCTCAAATCAGCACTGAAAATTGCAACCTCCCAACTACCAAAAACAGAATTAAGAACCAATTCTAGGGAATTATATAGTTTAATACAACCTAGTGCAGTTGTAATATAGATCTGTTTAAAGTACTATTAAGCAAAACACAGAATAATTCAGAGCTTTCAATCAACAAGAGAAAGAAAAATAAACAGGAAGACCTCACAAAACTGGCTTTAGGCAGGGTATCTGACATGTTCAGTTTTAAAGTCATAATTTCATGTGATTACTTCGCTGTTACACAGGTTAATCTTCAAAATTAATGTTCTCGATTTCTTCACTCAAAACCATGGTATGTATAACTGTACATTAAATTAATTAAGAAATGGATTCTTTAAACCTGAGAAAAACCAGGATTTGCCAATATACTTTGCCTAATGAGATGAATAGATTTAGAGCTATTCTAGGGATCTAAAATTATGGGTTTGGATCCCCTCTCCTGGAAATGATCAACTTAAAGGGGAAGTTTAAACTTGAAAAGGCAAAGTGGAAGGACTGTTAAAACTTGACTGGACTGTTTTCTTGTTTTGTTTACAAAAGTCCCATTGGCAATTGCCATACAGTCTGCAATAAATTCAACTATAAAAAATAGGTAACAATAACTTCAATATTTTAGATATTCTGTAAAATTAAGAAACAGCTCAAAAGTTGAATCTCCAGAATTAAAATAACATTTCCCCTATGATACTTTTCCAGTTCCAGGTAAATGACTGCATTTAGGCTATTTTTTTTCTTTTCTTACCCCAGTCTGTACCGTCTCCTGAACTTCTGGATTCCCCATCCCCTTCATCAGATGTGGCTAGGAAATCAAACTCCTTCAGGGCCTCTTCAGTATCTCTGTCTTCATTACTGTCAGGCAGGACTCTTTTTCTCACAATCTATGGGAGACATTTTTCCATCTCGTTATGTGCTGTTTTTCTTATGTTTGTACCTTTTAGACACATAATCTTGCATATAAGCAGAAAGATAAAGTATTTTGGTACCAGCTAGTAAAATATAAATTAATTAGTCAATACTTGATCTAACCACGCTTTGAACAGGTTCTTATATATTATAATCCGTATTTGTCTCATATAAATCTATGGACATTTATTTATTTATTTATCAAATTTGAAGACCGGTCATCTCATTCAGATTTGGGGAACAGTTAAGCCTCTCATTACAACTATTTTGTGTGAGTACAAAAAACAGACTCTTAAAAATATTTTTTTGTTGGAATCCCTGGTATAAATGTAAAATATAAAGCCAGTTAAATATAAAGCCAGTTAGGCTTTTAACTCTCATATAAAATTCAATATAACTGCATAGCTTTTTTTTTTTTCATCTTGGGATGTTTCTCTACATGCCGAACATTCATTAAACAACCTATTTAGACTAAAAAGCTCATTATTGAAAGAATATTCGGGCTGCTATATTGCAGCATTTTCACTGATCTGTTTCCAAGTGTTTTACAATTAAAACTTTTAATATGTATGTTTTGAATAATCAAGTGCCCTTTTGGTACAATCTTCATTATACTAATTTATTTTCAGCTCACCGTTGATGTATCCATGATTGTTCTCTCTCTTCCATCAATATCATCATCTTCCTCTTCATCGCTAAATTCTACAGCAGCATTTTCAAGGAATTTAAATGTTTCTAGCAGAGAGGCAGAATCTGTCAAATCTGGTTTTCTAGATAAAAATTAAAACAGCAACACAAATCAATCTACCTGAATGCTTCTTTTCATTAAACTTTATAAAGTCCAACAACATACTGTACATCACAAGTTTCATTTTTATTAGATCTACATATTTGAAAGTAGAAAAAATAGCGCAAGACATAGTAATAATGTTATACAAGTTTAGAACTTACTTTTGATAGCATCAAAATATTTTTGATTTTAAGGTTTCATTACCAAACTGAAACCAAGGAAGGGAAGACTATTTTTGCTCTTTTTCTCCTTTGCCTTAAAATCCAGTACAAGCAGCCAGGAGGACTAGGGATAACCATTATTATTTTCTCCCCAACTCTAGATCCCGCTATTTATATTTAGATCCTTTTTTAAAAAATGAGTATTTATTTATTTTATAAATTTTATATATTGCCATTTTGCCAAGAGGCAATTCTATGTAGCTAATAATCAAATAAACGCAATAATCTGATAACTATTGTGAAACTGAAGATAGCATAAAAGAGAAAACACACACTCATGGTTGCTAATGACAGCAGTTTTGAAATATGAAATTGTAACAGTGCTTCTATCACTAAACAGGAATCTCAAAATGTTCATTTTTGTAATTTACATCTTTTTATCTTAAGATTAATCAAGAAAATAATTGCTGTTTAAAGCTATAGATATTTCTAGATTGTTTAAGATTGTTTAAAGATAGAAATAACTGCAACTTCTTCTGTTGATACAATGAAGAGCAATTGGGGGCAAGAAGAAAATAACTGAAGATACAACAATTGTCCCAATACTTAAATTTACTGAAAAAAATAAATTTCAATTTTTGTCACTATTTAAAAAATAAGACAATAAATTTAAAACAATTATCTCTCCCACCATGCTTTATTTTCACACCTAAGTCCTATAACCTGCATGTTGTAATTAGTTCTTTTTTTAAAAAAAGCACATAATACACAATTAATTGAAATGAGAGTTTTTAAAGAAGAAATTGGACAGCCACTTGTCTGAAATGGTATAGCGTCTCCTGCTTGAGCAGGAAGCTGGAATAAAAGACCCTTCCAATTCTGTTATTCTGTTACATCAAAGAAAAGTTATTTTGGAATACTTCTTCAAAACATAAGCAAAATTACCAGTTCTAAAAATTTTACATATGTTAATGACACTATCAAGATAAGAACAAGACTTAAATACAGTACATGTTTACTCATTAGTAGGCCTCAGCAAATTCAGGATAACTTATTCCTAAGTAAATACTACATATTACAAAATATGTAATGGTTTATGTTAACACAGTTTCATAACAGTGTTATGAAAATTGATTAAATGGTACCATGTTGTACAAATATCAGGAAATGTAGGCCAATCCCACTTTTCCCAACCTGATTCCTTCTCCATACCTTGAGCCTACAGTTCCAAAAATACACAGCCATGATGAACAGATTCCAAATTATTTTATACAGTACAAGTAGCCCATGGAAATATTGAAAATATTTGCATAATTATTTTTAAATGCAGTTGCCAGTCAAAATAATCATATGTATCACAACATATACTGAATGAAGCAATAAAAAAATTTCCAACTCTCTTAATTGATGGCACTCATAACATTTCTGTAATTTTTTTATGGCAACCTCTAGTTGGGATCTACCTTGAGATAGTACTTTCCACAGTGTCTGAGACATCAGAAACTGCTGTATTTCCCTCAAAAATTTAAAATATCCTTGTCACCCCTGGAAATTCACTTGGCACCCCAAGGTGCTATGGCACCAAGTTTAGGAACCACAGCAGTAAAATCAAAGAAAATATTATCAAATTTAAAATAAGCAACCATATAATACACAAACTTATACTTACTCTGTGAAGAATAACTACTTATATCTTTCATAGAATTAAGATTTATTGCCTATTTTCAGTAAAGCTTTTGTGAACTAATTTCAGGTAAAAGTTAAATTTCAGTTCTATGATATATATTCTCTATGAATCATTGGTTGTATGAAGTTTTGAAAATGGAAGATCAGAAGCAAAAAAACCTAATCCTAAATTAACCTTTTTCAACCAAAGCTTTCCAGATGTGTTAAAATGATGATTCTCATTGTTGAACCAACCTTGATTTTATGACAGCTCTAAACCTTTAGGAAATGCAAAAGGGGGATTAAATATTTTTGTTTACCATGAGAATCAGCTTAAATTGTTACAACTAGTACTTCTGTTCCTGAGCATGAAGAGATCTTTTATAACATTTGATGCAATGGAAGAGGTTGAAGATGTAGGAAGATGATCAGTGAAAATCCAAGTCTCTTCTTTGGCTTAGTGCAAGTTTATTCTGTTCAGGCAAGCCACAGGCTGCGAACAGTAAGAAGTAACAAGAAAGAAGACAAGTTGGGATGAACTGGCCTGTTATTCAGAAGCAAAGTTCCATCTAGCATACCAAATGCAAGTTTTTTAAAAATATAGTTCTTCCCAAGTCTTTATATCAATTCATCTGTACATGAAAACTTTTGTAGGGATGATATTTCAAACTGAAGTTAAGTCAATGAATTATGAACCTATGAATATTTTACAGTCTATCAATATAAGACATATTTTTATTTTTTGAATTTTAACAAAATAAAAAGATATTAAATGAAAGTAAATTTTAGGTCAATATTGCCTAACAAAAAACAGCTTGTAAGTACCCCTCTTAAAAATCAGAATGTTTGACAAGTTTTGGATTTTATTATATATTATATATCCAGTATTAAAATAATGCATATCTAAAATTGGTTACTTGATTTGCAAAAAACCCCAATAACATTAAAATAAAGAAGCAGTGATTAAATGAAAAGTATTTGGTATACCATGCAAGGCTATACCAAAAAATATGGCATTTTGTTGATTTGTTCTTCTTTTATCAAAAAATGTTAATGGCAAGATGCACCCTTCATTTTCACAGCAAACACTGGAAATGCTAGATATTAATATCAGTTAATTGTTTAGTATCCCTGTGGGCTTCATGCTGACGTATGGTACTTATCTTTCATAAAAGAAGTCTGCTGATCTGAAGAAGTGCAACATTTCTTTCATTAAACATTATGAAACATGTGTCAGTAGTATTATATCTGTCAAACTATCAAAATAATGTTTCCATGGATAGGCTTGAAATCTTCCAGGTTGCATTCGAACTCATACGATGTTCTTGAGTATATAAGTTTCACTGGGATCTGTACATTAGCAAATATATTGGCTTGCATAAAAATACCACAGAATAATTAATTTTTCCTTAAGGAAGCATTAGGTCAACTTTAAATTACTTTGAGGAATAGTAAATACAAAATTTGCTCTTAAAAGAGGTTTCCTTGTCCTGAGTCTGCTTTGTTTATTGATACATAACTATTCTGGTAACAATAAATAAAAACACATTCCCACCAATTACTTTTCCTGGAGGAGTAAAGACCTCTAAAAATACAGAGTCCACAAATTAAGTCTTCCTACAAACAATTTGTATTTCATTTTCTTCCAATTTCCATCCATGATAAGTTCTAATTATTCAACAGAAGCTAATTACTACCTTACACTATAAATTACTGGAATGCCATTGGGAAAGTAAACAGTGATCATCACTGGGTCTTTTGATTTTTCTCTCACATAGACTATGCTAGTGTTGAGAACATGACATACCATGGTATGTCTTTCAAGACTAGCACAGTATTGATTAGAGAAAGATACAATAAAATCACGCAGTGAACTTTTTCTTTCATTTAATAACTGCATAGCTTACAAAAACAGAAAAGAGGAGAGACTGCTCCTCCCTTTAAAGAAAGCATCTATATTTTATCACGTAGGTGTAACATATAATACTTAACACATAAATTTTTAAAGTACAATTTCTACGATTTCTCATTATTAAGAACACTTACCCAATCATCACTTTTTGCTTAATCTCAACATCAGTGCCGTTCACCATTGATTCTTGGTTTTTTTCAGTTTCTCTCTCTGGACCATCACCTGAGAGACCCAGCAATGTTCGTACTCGTTTTGATTTCACATCCAGGATTGTGTCAGTATATCCCACCTCTTGCAGGTATCTATATGAACAATTATTCAGGAGCTATCAAATGTGTTGATCATTTGATACACTCTACCCAGAACTGATCAACAATTTAAATAGTAAGAGGAATAATGTGGCTTTGCCTGACACAACAGGCTTACAAATCAACTTGTACCAGCTGCAGAGGGGATGTCTCCTGCAGTACCAGCCTCTACAACTCCCATGAAAAGTAGAGAGCTTTTCTATCCATGCATACACAATTATTCATTATGTTAGTCAAGAAGAAAATTCCTCACACATCTTCAACTATATTCTTTTATAAAGGGGAAACCAAGGGAACCAGCAATAATTGGCTCCTCTTTTCATCTTTCCCTCAGTAAAAACCTGGGAGGAGGTACTGAATCTAGGGCAGTGAGCTTAATAAGCTAAACATTACAAGAAATAAAATCAAAATAAAGTTATAAAAACTGTCAATTTTACTACAGTGAAATTTGTAAGTTAAGGAAAAGTGGTGGAAAAAATAAATACTAATATTTTGCTTATTCCCACCATAATATGAAGTCATTATTGTGTTTATTATTCTTAGACAACTTACTGTCTGAGTAACTGTCGCCCTTGTTTCCATATTAATTGACTATTAGGTTGTGACTGAACTTCAGTTTCATTTCCTTCATCTGAAAAACAGAGACAAGACTAATATTAGTATAATAATGTTAGAAGAAGTCACTTTAATGCAAATTTATCTTCTACCACTGATTAAATATTCCCAGCCTATTTAAATAACAGTGAAACAAAATAAAAAGATGTATGAAATTTTAAATAAATATAAATTGGACATTATTCTATGGTTACTCCCAAAAATATATTTCTGTAGAAAATTTAATACACTTTATAGCATGCTTAAAGGCATGTTTAATGGCAATGAAAAAAATTACACCAATCTAACTATATACATAGAATATACATTGAATTCCTACAACTTCAAACAGAAAATAAGAAGACTTTAGGTTGTCAGCATTGAAAGAATAATATGATCATTACCTACAGTGGTTTTCTATTCTAAAACAAGTTGATAAGAAGTGAAATCAGTGTCAATTTGAGTTTGAAGCCAAGAAATCCATCCACTTCAATTATCCAGTCACCTCCAATGCAATTAACCTGAGTCCCATATTGTTTATATTGCTTTTAACATCTGCTTTTCTAGTTATTAAATGTTAAGTAGCCAATATTTATTTTACTAATTCTATGTAAAAGGTTTATGCATAGATTTTTGTCAAGTTGTTAATTGTAACTAAGTTATTTTTCTGACTAACGACAACAAAAAGTGAACAGAATGCCGATCAAGTAATTTAACAATATAATCACTCATTATTGTAATGCTGTAAAATACAGGCACAATTGAGACAAAATTAGTATCAAAATTACTTAAATTATAGGATTGCACTGTCTGTGTGGCAGATTAAGTTTCACAACCCGTGTTCTCTTATGACCTCTAAACATTGTTTCATGCTAAACTATTCCAGACTCTCATTCTTTACAAAATGACAGCTTTGCCTTCCTCTGTAAAATTAATTCTTACCAGAATCATAATTTGGTGGTTTCATATCTCCCTGGTTCAGCTCTGTACCGTATTTTAATTTGTGATATTTAGCTCTATAAAGGAAAGAGGAATCAATTAGGGTAGAAAAGTGTGACTATCCTCTTTCTCTTTCATATCTACATATTCCCACAAGCATAAATATTCTCTGCTTTTAAAAAATATCAATGCTTTATACGTACTTAAAGTATATAAATTATACATGTGGGTAAATTAATTTCATGCAGTTTTTATTAAAACGGTTTGACACGTTACAATCACAAATCCAATTCAGCTATGCTTAACAAGTCTGCAAATAATCTTATGTACAGAAAAACTAAAAATTGCTGCTAAACTGAGAGACGTAAACATAAAGCTGCTAAGAAAATATCACAACACAATCTATCACATTAGAATCTCTTTGAGGTTTGGGTTTAACTTTTGCTGATGGTTAATAAAACAGATTATAATTCAAAAGAATTTCATATAAATAAAAACAATGGAATCTTGAGGTATCTTAAACATTAGAAATTTATTATCATGTACTGTTTGTGAAAATCAAGGGTTTAATAAAAAAAAATCCTTAAGAGATAAAAGAATATCAATTAAGTTTATTAGGATACTTTTATTTATTAGGGAAAAAACTCTTTGATATAAGCATAAAAACAACACAGATGCAGTTTGATGGATTTTAAAATAAATGTAGAACCAACTACTTTACTCAAACATTCTTGTCCATGGCTTTTTTCTATATGGGATCAGATTAATTTATAACACTAACTTAGAACTAAAAAAAAATATTTTAAAAATATTTTTGGCTTTTATTTTGCATTATTAACAAACAATTAACAAAGCAATCTTTGAATAATGGCAAACAAACCAAGAATGCAACTAAGGAAAATAAAAATAAAAAATCTATTGTATATTTTATACTTATCAATAGTCACTGGTTATTAGAGTTATAAATATATAATTGTAATATAATCAGTACAAAATATTAGTGTAAAGATCTTTGCCATAGTATCAGATATTGCTGCATCCCTTGATTGATGGAAAATATTGTCTTTTCTAAAACAGATAGATCAAACAAATCCAAAACCTTTCTTTAGTATAGCTGGAATAATATCACATTTCCAATTTCTCAGTAATGTCAATTCTATGAATAGTATTTGGATAGAAAATGAGGTCTTTGCAAAGTTCCTACTGAAGAAAAGATGGAAACCATTTATGTCATCTCCAATTCAAGATATTTAGCAAAAGCTTTACATCAAGGGTCTTCAAACTTAACAGCTTTAAGACTTGTGGACTTCAACTCCCAGAATTCCTCCTCCAGTCATGTTAGTTCAGGAATTCTGGGAGTTGAAGTCCACAAGTCTTAAACATGCCAAGTTTGAAGACCCTTGCTTTACATGAACTGAAATGAATAAAAAAATAAACAAAAACATTTTAAATACTGATGCATATATACAGTGTGTATAAAACCAAAATTACACTAAATAATCTTGAGTATTTAAAATATGTGTAGGCAATATGATGTCTTTAGGATATTTTCGACTCACATGGGCATGTTGATTTTGATTGGTTGAAATCTAAAAATTCAGAGTATATAGTTTAAGAATACACATTCAGTCCAATTGATCGGCAGAAATTAAAATTAGAATGGTGCTTTATTTTCATTTGCACTCTGTATTTACAAATTGATTTCTCATCTCTCTTATCTCATCATCTCTTATCTCACTTGATCAGAATTTTCAAAATGCAATAAATCACTACAAGCTTATTTCAAATTAAGAAAACTAGTAAATCAAATTTCAGTGATAGAAAATTTTATGAGCTACTTATGTTTCTAATCTTATATATTAAGGTCCTGCCTAGAATGATGTTTTTGTTTCAGACAATACCTGTTTGTCTGAAATGATTCTGTTTTGACAACTGATGCACCATTTAAACGGTAGCAAAAGGATATATCTTTTGTGTGGCAAGTTAAATACAAGATGTCACAGGATGCAAAGGAAAGAGGAGGATTGAGTTTACTTAATTGCTGCTTACTGTTTGGTTTGAATGAAAGAATGGGTATTGCTAAGTGAAAGCTTTTAGGACATGACTTAAGATTTGGGTGGCATGAATATCCGTGGCATTATTTAAAAAATCATTATGTTAGGCATACTATACTGAGAGTATAGAATAGATACAAACTCAAATTGTGCCCCAAAACACCTTTGTGGCTCTCAGCACAAGTAGACAATAAATAATCGGCAAACACAAATATTTATGACAAGTGCTCTTGGAACTTATCATGAGATATTAGAATTATGTCAAGGAAAATACAAAATAAAATCAAGAAAAAAACTTAAAGGTACAGTTGCCAAAGTTTTCTTATTTACAATTATTTTTCTAATAATTGTAATAAAATACACAAGTGTTTATAGTTTTGAACACTCTAAGGGTTAGTTTGAAATGCAATTCTATACAAATGATGAACATGTAATTGCTAAAACATAAATCAGTTGAAATTTGAAACAGAAAAAAAAAGAACATATGATAAAGTGGGCTAAAATTTTTGATTATAATATACAGAAGGAACAGTAGGAAAATATATGCCTTAAATGATTGAAATATATACGTTATAATCTTAAAGAGAATTTTATAAAATGATGTAGCACTGGTATATGATATCAAAGAAATTATCTAGAATACATAAAGGCACTTCGAATTCGTATTGGAAATGTGAATATCAAGAAGGAACATTTTATCATGCTTGGGGGAAATGTGTATTTCTTACATCTTCCCCTTTTAGCTCTCTCTTTTCTTTTTCTTTATATTAGTTTTTATTAGTTTTAAACCTTACTTTTTAAACTTTTAATAAAATTATAAAAATCATGAATTAAGAGTGGCTAAGATTTTTTTTACAAATAGTTTCTATTAGATGACTTGCACCTAGTTATAAATTATTTCATAACATTTTATTTTACACTGGAGAGAAGAATAGGGAAAAGACAGTCAATATTGACTTTGATATAAAATAGTAAATAGTTCATAAGGTATCTACAACTTAAGCACCATACCGTTCTTGTTTAAGAGCATATTCTAACATTTTTATTCTTCGCACTAAATCCTTCTTCAAATTCTCTTGACCTTTTCTTTCTCCTTGAAGGAAGGCAATTTGCGCCTAAAATAAATAATTTCAAAAAGAAAGATTAATAGAAAATCAAACTGTTTTCTTACATCAGTTCCATGACAAAGTATTTGAAAAGAATTATTCTTAATAAAGAACTAAATTCCCAGGCAAAAATTTTTGAGGCAAAGTATTGCTGAAATATACAGTATATGATTATTCAACATCCTGGTTTGTTCATTTGTAACCCATCAAGTAACAGTACTCTGAGAAAAACCACAATAATTGATTTGTCCATCTGATTGTAGCATACACCTAGTCATGCTAATTTGACATTCTCTAAACACATCATTATATCATGGTATGTTAGGGACTTATCATTACATCAAGGTATACTAGGGAAGGGAAATATTTGGGCCACCAGAAATTATTAACTTGCAATTTTAAACATCCTATGGTATGTCAGCTTATTTATTTATTTATTTTATTTATTTTTATTTTATTTATTAAACTTATATACCGCCCTATTTCCCTAACAGGACTCAGGGTGGTACACAGCCGTATTAAAATACAAAAAACAGTGCAAAATTAAAAACAATTAAAAAAACCAAATATAAAAGGCTGAAAGTTAAAAATAAAGGGCTAAAAGCTAAAACCAGACAAAACCGAATTAAAAATCCCCTAAAAACCCTAGGCCAGACCTGACATTGAATGTCAGCAATAAATGTGAAAGAAGCAGTAGGAAGGGCACTTATTATCCACCTGTGGGAATCAGAAAATATTGTAAAGAGAAGTTTAATACCTTTAGCATAGTAGGATGAATTATTTTAATAAAGAAGAAATGAACTGCTATTCAATGAGGCAATAAGAATAATTAATATTAATATTACCTGAGTGCATCATACTCAGTGTGTTTTCTAAATTATTCAATACAATTAAGAGCAACAAATCTAAGTGTATACTGTAGATTTATTTATCACAAAGACAACAGTGTAATACTCAGCAATAGAACATAAGTAATTTAATAAAAAAGTATAGTTTAGCTAAAAAACAATGAATGCAACTGTGATAATTTCAATGCTTCAAATAATTTCAAAAGGAAAAAGATTACAGTTAGAGGAATTGTAGAGAATATGCTTTTGTGCTTGAGAAAAGCACATTCTCTACAGTTCTTCTAGCCCAATTGAATTCAACAGGGCCAAAAAATGAAATCCACCTCACCAATAGTTCTTGAACATCTAGTGTGCTGTCCAAGCAAAGCCATAATCACCACTTGGAATGACAGGGCAATTGGGGCTCAGGATTGGATCATACCTATGCAACTTCTTTTCTCATATGAATCCCAGTACTTTCTCTGATTTACAGAGCAATTTAGTGAGAGAAAGCATGAGAAGAGATGTCTCTAGCACCACTGAAGTGGAACAGGGAATAAACTCAATTGAGCATTGATCTACAGATATTATTAGTCTATCTCATAGTGGTAAGGATGACAAAACATCAACATTTCTCTGTCCTTATTGTACCTGCATATAGCTACCCAGTGGGCCTGTTTACAGTGAACCTGTCTCTCCTGGGAAAGGTAGAGCTGGATATTCGCTTAGAGAACTATTGAGGGGAATATATTGAGCATCAATCAAATAAAGTTGCTTAGATTCACTTCAGGTTGGACCCTGGCCCTGAAGCAGGTCTTATGGAGTTGACTAAGCTAAATAAATAATAGCAATAGCACTTAGACTTATATACCGCTTTATCGTGCTTTCCAACCCTCTCAAAATGGTTTACAGAGTTAGCATATTGCCCCCAACAATCTGGGTTCTCATTTTACCCACCTCAGAAGGATGGAAGGCTGAGTCAACCTTGAGCCTGTTGGGATTTGATCTGTCAAACTGCAGTAGGAGTAGCTTGCAGTACTGCACTCTAACCACTGCTCATAAGGTGGACTTCATTTGGGAAGACTTAGATCCCATTGTGTCCACAAAAGTAGGCAAGTATTCTTGGAACTGTGAATACAGTCACCCAGGCATTAGTTGCATTCTTGTTATTCTTGCACTTATCTAGGGTTTCAACATCTTTTGTGGCTTTTTTGAGTGAGCCCTCAAAAGACTGAGGGGATTCTCTAGGATAGTAAAGGGGATATAACTGGAAGAAATTGGTGACTTCGGAATATTTGCTGAACCTCATTTTGTTCCACATCCAAAATAAAAGTCTGACATCTGTAGAACAGCAAGCCAGTACCTGCCTTACTGCAAAGTTTATTTATATCATGCCATAATAAACAGACTCTCAGGATCTTACAGTAAGCACAACAAAAAGATGATTAAAAAAACTTACGTTGAATCTAGTAACATAAATAACAATAAATTTAACAGAATAAAATAAAAAATAGTGCAATAAATTAATAAAATTACAACAATGATCTACAGAATAATATATCCTAATAGCTTCTTAAAGGCTGGTAGGGGAGGAGACTGGTCTTCAATTGGAACCGTGGATCCCCTCACATTCTGAAAATGTGGAATCACTAGCAATTGTTCCTTACAAATTCTATTAGGTTGAGCTAAGTAATTGGGAGAAAGTGATCCTGTAAATGATTGCGAGAATGGAGCCAGTTCTTGTGGTGTTCAGAAATTTCATTCTCCAAATCATGCAATTGTGAGAATGGTGCCCACTTGGAGAACGGTGACAGGCAGATTTAGTAAGCTGAGTATGCCTGTC
The DNA here is from genome assembly GCA_023653725.1 of Bungarus multicinctus. Classification (NCBI taxonomy): domain Eukaryota; kingdom Metazoa; phylum Chordata; class Lepidosauria; order Squamata; family Elapidae; genus Bungarus; species Bungarus multicinctus. Next base: position 63,058,911 of record CM042836.1, on the reverse strand, counting down.
AGTAGCTGGAGAAAAACCCTAAAGATAAGTCCTATGCACATTTTGGTAGGCTTCGTAATCAGACGAGGCTTCTCGGGCCTTATGGGATGGGTGGTAAGCTGATGCCTCCCAAGCTTAGTTTGGCAGTGAATAGGCTGAAGTGTCCTGGGCCACAGCAACTTTGAGCCTGCGGGTGGGCTGGATGGGCAGCTGAGGTGGGAGGAGAGATAGGCAGGTGGGGATAGTTGCAATACCCCTGCAGTCATAAGTGTGAGCAGACTGCCAAACACTTGAATTTTCATTATGCGATCACAGGGATGCTGGAGCAACCATAACTTCAGGCACAGATTGCAAGCCGCTTTGTTCAGCACTGTCATAATTTCAAATGATCACTGAAAACATGGTTAGTGAGGAGTCTCTGTACACACACTTTGTTTGTTACTAAAACCTCCCACCCCCCCAGGCCAAATTGCAAAGCTATGTTCTCATGATCTTCCAAAAGGTGACCAAAATCAGGGCCAATTTGACCTCGGGGGGGATGATGTTCTAAAAGGTAGATGCCAGTAAATAAAAAGATCTCCTCCTAAGTCCCATCTGATGCAATATGCTCTCTATTGCTCCATCTCACTGTACATAGAGCAATTAGGGAGAAGTGGCCCCTGAAATACCCACATCAAGCATGTGAGGCTTTACAGGTCATTACCATCACTTTGAATTGAACTTGGAAACAAACTTGATCTTAGCAGTGTGGAACAGAAATCTAGGTCCACTATAGCTATTATTCCAATATCTTTTTTCACAAGTACTGTTACCATAGAAGTTAATCTCCCATTTTACATGTATTTTTTATTTTTGTTTCCAAAGAACAATTTTGTACTTGTCTCTTTAAAATTTCACTCTGTTATTTTCAGACTATTTTTCTAAAACAGAAGACAGCAAAATAATGTAAAACTAAGACATTAGCTATCCCACCAAGATTTCTAGTATTTGGAAATCTGATAAACATTTGCATTACTACATCCAATACATTCATGAAAATAATGAAAAACTGATGTTTAATTTGTGGCATCTCACTTGAAACATGTAACTTATGAAGAACTACTTCCAATAACACTTCTGAGTATAGTGCAGACCAACTATGCATCTACGGTATTGTCATGTCATCCAGCCCATACTCGGTGTGCTTGATAATATTTATAAAGGTAAGGCATGTTGCCAAATACTTTGCTGAAACCTGATATCAATTAAATAAGTTTATAATCAAAAAGTGAGATAAGAGGAAGGATTTGATAAATTATCCTAGCAATTACATTGTTTTCAAAATGCCTACAAATCAATTGTCTGCTGTAGAATCTTTCCAGGTATTAATGTCAGAATGACTGGTTTGTAATTCGTAAAAACAAGATTCTTTCCCTTTTTGAAGATAGAGACATTTGTTCTCCTCTAGTCATCTGATAGTTCATTTTCTTACATGCCTCAAATACAAAGCATAGATATGGTAAGATTCTTATGTCTTTTACCATCCGTAGATACAATTCATCTCCTCCTAGAGATATAGAATTCAAAGTAATGAAGCACTTACTGACTATAATCTTATCAAACTCAAACTTCAATCCTACCTTTTCACATAGCCTTTCACAATTTCCTAGTACAACACACAAAGGTTGTTTTTAAGACAGCTGCCCAAAGCCATTAGTTGAGAGATCTGCTTTTCTGTACATGTTACCATTTGGCCTCCTTCTTTGAGCAGCTGTATGCTGCTATTTTCTTTATACTATGAGCCTAATTACTGAAACCATTTTTGTTCTCAGCCTAATGCTCTGTGCTTTTATTTTCCTCATAGCAGTTCTACATTTCAAAGTTATATGCCTGTACTCTTCCTTTGTTACCTGGGCCTCTTTCCATTCCTTTATGTGTCCTATATTTTCAAATATTCACTAGGTTTTTTTATATAGACATACTCATTTATTTTGTTGTTTTCCTCACTACAATCATACTTTTAGTTTTGCCTTCTGTTTATTTTGTTGTTTTCCTCACTGCAACTATACTTTTAGTTTTGCCTTCTATAGGGAATCTTGTCCATCTTAAGTTCCTTCTCCAATTAGCTTCTCCTGACTTGAAAAAGTAATTTATCATTACTTAAATAATTTTTGAGTTACAATTATTTTTTTAGACTTACTTTAAGCCACACCTTAACAATATTTAAAGCATTATTTAGTATTCTGTTTATTATTCATAGCTTATCCGTGAAATGTTTATTTGAAGAGTGGTGTATAATTCCTTACAGAAGTTAGTCTCTGCTCTCTTGAATAAATAATGATTGTTTGATTCAACATAGGAATACCCTAAAGAGGAATATGTTTGCTTTGCAAATGAGCTTCTGTAGCACAAATTGGGCTAACATTCATTCTCTGAACTTAAAAAGATCACTTATTAAAAATCTGGAGAAGTAGAGTTAGACAAAAATTGCTATTTATTTGTGGCCAGACTGTTAAACCTGTTAGCATTTTCAGAAGTACTTTTATCACATTTCCCACTCCTGCAGACAATGGGACAAGCGGTTTTTTGCATTAGTACACCATCTGCCTACTTGCACAGTTTGCCTAACTCCTAAGAAATATAACCCACAGCATGCAATCAGCATTGAAGAACTCTTTCTTTTGTATGCTGGACAGAACATATAGTCCTTAGAAACTGAAAATAACAGGGGCCTTTCTGCTGATCTTTGAGTATGGAGAAGTTTATATTAAGAAAAATCCTGGATCTCTAGAGAAATGCCTAAGGCCCTTTAATGAAATACCTCCCATTCTTCTGGATAAAAAATGAAATATTAAAAATGATAGTGTGACAGAATCAAACAAATAAAGATAACCAGCTGTTAAAAAAGTGAAGAGTATCCAAACCTGCAGTCAGAATTTCAGAATGTGTACATCAATAGGTTAATAAAATACACATTCTAATGAATAATACTACTTGAATATCGCCTAAGAAGAGTTATTGTTTCATGCTCAAGCATTCTTTAAAATATTTGTGCATTAGCAAAGAAAAAAAAATCTTAACTGCTATTGGATATATACATGCAAAGGTAAGTGATGTGTGAGTGATCTATTAAACCAAACTTTGTGTACCTGGCATGTTAGCAGCTAGTCTACTGCATGTTCATTTAATTGTTCTTCACATCTAAAAGGCCTAAACTTTTTCAAAATTCCTGATCCTACAACAATTAATATTTCTAGTTTTCTGCTTGTACGGAAAATTATCTGCTTGTTCGGAAAATTATAGAATGGTAACTTTAAAATATGGAATACTAGACATTTCAGCAATTTTAATTTCAATACAATTATTAATAGTATTTTTGTAAGTTGCAATTTATGAAAATTGAATAAAATGCCAAAGAATATATTTTCTACCATTACTACTTGTCTATACTATCTTAGCAAAGTCTGAGAAGATCTGGCTTACTCCAAAGTAAATATACAGCAATGCTCAAATTTATATTCAAAAATCAAATGGCACAGCCAATAGATAACAAATCATTACAATAGGTAATATTCAATTATTTAACATTATTTAATCTTCCTCAATCCATATAATTCCAGGCAGCATATAAACCACGACAATGACAATCTTCAGCCATAAAATAATCAACAATACAAAGGGAGAATAACAACAACAAAACCAGAAAAAAATTATGTTTACACCAGTAAAATACCCTTGACTTAGAAGCCTACTGAAATAAAATTGTTTGACAATTTTGTTTTGAAATGTCAGCAGATGGGAACTATTTGGGAGTAGCACGTTCCATATGGCAGGAGCCACCACCAAATAGGCCTGTCTCCTAGTCTAAACTCCCTTGTCTTCTAATTAGGGAGAAATATGGAACAGGCTCTCTTCTGATGTTATAATTGGGAAGGCATACATACTAGGGAAAACATACAGGGCTTTACATTTTTTAAAAAAACCTGTAATCAGCACTGGGACATTGATTTTTAAATATATTTCACTATTAATGGGCATCTCTGAGTTCCTGCTAGACAAAGTTAACTAAGAAATAAGCAATTTATCTATTAATGGGCATTTCAGAGTTCCTATTAGACAAAGTTAATGGAGAAATGACCATTCTTTCATGGATTCTCTTATGGAAGAAAAAAAGAGGCCATCCCACAAGATCCCTTTATTTCTATCCTGCTTTTATTATTTTGACAACTAACTCATGGCAGCAAATACATTGAACACCCTTTCCTCCTCCTATTTTCCCCACAACATCAACCCTGTGAGGTGGGTCGTACTGAGAGCAAGTGATTGGCCCAAGGTCAGCCAATCAGCTTTCATGGCTAAGGCGCGGAGGGGGGGGGGAGGAGAAATAGAATTCCACAGTCCCAAAGCTTTCCAGTCTGGTATCTTGACCACCAGACCAAATTGCAGGGATTCCCTTAAAAACAAACGGTGTCAAGAAAGGAAAAGCCGTAAAATGGGACCGAAGCTCACTAAAACAATTTGTTCACTTAAGCAATGAGTTGCCATGGGCGACTAGGTGGCAATATTAATTAAATAAATAAATAAATAAACAAATATCAACAATCATCGATCAATCAATCCTGGGTTCCGTTGTAGTCGTAAATCGAGAACTACCTGTACGGCTATCTTATCCCAGGGGCTCATTTATTCCGCAGCCAGAAACGGTAGCAATCTTTGCCATTTAACCTCCAGCCACCGAAATGATTTAACCACATGTTTTTAAAGAAAGGAGGGCAAACACGGCACACGCTGGATTTAAGGCGAACTAGACCTCGGAGGCAACATCTGGGTGCCCAAACTCAACTTTTCACAGCTAAGGTTCAATCCACCGCAGGACCGGGCGGGTAGCCGGGGGAAGGGGGAGGAGAGGAGAGGGAACGAATCCCATTGCAAAGTAGAGGCGTCCAACAACCATCCTCCCAAGTTCCGAGAGCGAGGAAAGGTTGGCGAGGGGAAGGGAAGGGTCCCAACAAGCACCCAGGGTTCCCTCAACCCCCCTCCCCAAAAAAAACCCTCCGAAATGCCACCGAGTTCATCGCCGCCTTCCCCGACGCCTCGCGTCCAGCAGTTGGGAAGGCACGGCGGAGAACGAAGCCTTCTTGACAGGTGCGGGTGGGGGGGAGGAAGGAGGAGAAGAGCACGGCAGGTTGGGAGGACGAGCAAACCTGCCGGGAACAGAAAAAAAAAAAAAGAAGGCAAAGGGAAGGTTGGGGGGGGGAGGAAGGCTACCTGCAGTTCCGCTCGCTCCGCCTCCCACTCGGCTCTCTCGGCCTCGAAGCGGCCCCACTCGTGCTGCAGGAAATGCAGGATGCCGGGGACGCTGTATTGAGCCCGCGCTGCAGAGGCCGGAGCCGGCCCTGCCGAAGCGCTGCCCGCGGCTGCCGCCGCTGCAGCCGCCGCAGCCGCCGCTTCTCCCGACTCCAACCCCGGCCCGGCCCCGCCCGGAGGTGGCGGCAAGAGCAGCGCGTTGTTGTTGTTGTTGTTGAAGAAGACGCCGGGGCCAGCCTGCTCGTCCATGGCTGGAGCCGTCGTCGCGGGCGGGAAGGACCTTCCGCTCTTCCTCCGCACTTGGCCCGAGCGGTCGTTACAGTCGCTGCCGACGACCGCGGTCCGCCAGCGCCGCTCCCCCGTCCGACTCGCTCACTGGAAGCAGTAACAAACTGGGCGCGTCCCCTCCGCCGTCAGCGCTTGACAGCCACCCCCGCCAGCGGCTACCGGGCCTCGCTGGAGTCAATTCCAAAAGCGCGTTCAGTGCTTTGAGGACCCGAGGCATCTTGGGAAATGTAGTTCCCTATCGGAAAGAATGGAGTAGCTGCGAATTTCTAACAAAATAATAATAATTTGTTGCTCTCGAAAATCTGGAGTTATTTATTTATTTGTCAATTGCTTACAAGATAATAGGTATAAGTAAAAACGTAGTTATGAATACATGAATACATATAAGAAAAAGAAAAAAGAAAAGAAACAATAGGACAGGGACGGTGGGCACGTTGGTGCGCTTATGCATGCCCCCTACAGACTACTTAGGAAAGGGGTGAGGTCAATAGTAGACAGTCTAAGGTTAAAGTTTTTGGGGTTTGGGGAAGAAACCACAGAGTCAAGTAGAGTATTCAGACATTGACCACTCTGTTGCTGAAGTCGTATTTCCTGCTATCAAGTTTGGTGCAATTAACCTTGAGTTTGTATCTATTGTTTGCTCTTGTGTTGTTATGGTTGAAGCTGAAGTATTCATTGACAGGTAGGACATTGCAATGTATGATTTTATATACTATTCTTAGATCGGACTGAAGGTGGTGTAGTTCTAAGTTTTCTAGGTCTAGAATTTTGAGTCTGGGGGCATAAGGTATTATTCAACGAGTAGAGGAGTGGAGAACTCTTCTTGTGAAATATTTCTGGACTTTCTCAACTGTATTAATATCAGATACGTAAGTGGGTTCCAGACTGATGAACTGTATTCGAGTATTGGTCTAGCAAATGTTTTGCAGTTTGATTTGCAGACTTTTTAAAAGTTAGGTGAAGAAACTATGCTGTGAAAGCGAATAGAATTTAGGACCTTTGAATGAATTTATAGCTGAGTCGATTGGTTAAAGTGATGTACATTGGTGTCAAGGATCCCAACAAATTAATGGGATCACAGATGGCAGTAACCAATGAGGGGAAAAAATCTTGGAATAATGGTAAACAGTTCAATGTGCCTCCAATATTTTTAAAAGGCCAAAACTATATTAGAATGAATAAGAAATGGACTTGACAACAAAGAAACCAATATTATAATCCCTTTGTAGGAAGTTAGAATCTACCCCTTTCCTAGAAAATTGAAATATCCTAGGAAATATTAAAAAGGCAGAATATTTCCCCTAAAAAGAATACAAACTCAGAAATAGAAACTCACCTCAGAAACCGAAACTCACCCCCACCTTTGTTAATGGGTGGGCCATTAAGGCCTGGGCCAGAATATTTTACATAACAAAGATCTCCAGGTAAAGCTATAGCAATTACCCAAGCCCTTTTCATTACATCATCATCCAGCAAGGCTCAACCAAGCCTAGAATTGTTTCCTAGTATGATTTGATTGTTGATTGTACCCTATGACTATCATTAAGTGTTGTACGTTATGATTCTTGATTCTTAACGAATGTATGTTTTCTTTATGTATACTGAGAGTATTTACACCAAGACAAATTCCTTGTATGTCCAGTCACACTTGGCCAATAAAGTATTCTATTCTATTCTTTTCCAAGCCTGGAACTCAGGACAGCCTACAGAGTTGCCCCTGCATGGCCCCATGGGAGTCTGACAACCAATCAGAATACAAGCTCAAATTCAAATCTCAACAGAGGGTATAAAACTAGGCACTCTCACAGCATCACAGCCCTTCCTTCTCTTTTCCTTCACCTTGAAGCATGTGGTCATCCTCCTTTGGAGCTCCAAGACATGAGGTCCTGTCCACCATCAAACCATCTTTCCAAACAGCCTCCATGTTTCCAGTGTCTTTTTCCCCACTTGGAACTGAACCCAGAAGGATATTTATTTCAACACCTTTATATAAATCAAGAATATCATGCCTCTCCGAAAGGTATGAAACTAGAGAAAGGATCAGAGAAGGGAAATTAAGATGATCAAAGAGCTGGAGTAATGTTGCCAAAACACACTTCAGGCAACAGAAACAGAAATCATGAGACAAACATTGGACTTAATGGCTGGCTATACAGCTATTTCTAGATTGCTTTTTCTGGTGATCAGTTAATCATTGATCTCAGATTATGGCTCTCAATTTAAATCTGGGTTATAGAAAGCCTTGTAATTATTGAACATTTATACTTATCTTTCATTGGCAGATTGCCCAGAATTGAAGGGGCAGAAAGGAAAGAGGGAAAAAAAAGGAGTAACAGAACAGTATTTGCATTACTATTGATTGGCCTGACCTGTTGCTATCTGAAGAATTTGAATACAATTTATGTTTTTATTGGCTTGCCTCTCTCCAAGCAAATTAAGATATCAACTAGGGATATTTGCACCATACAATTCCAGCCTCTATGGTTTCTCAAGCCTCTCATTTGCTGCAAGGCAAACAAGTGGCACAATTGATCCTAGTCGGATTTGCCTAATGGGTAATTGATGCTCAAAGGCAGAACAGTGCCGGAATTGTGGTGGGGCATTTAGTGTAGCATTGTCTTTTCTATCTTCTTTCTAAGAAACTGGTCTCAATATTTACTAGCTCTTTCCCTGGGACAATTTAAATCAGCCCTGTAATCTTGTTTGCAATTGCCCACTGCTGTGAAAGTACACCCAATGTTTTACAACAATATGAGGGAGGGGCCTCACTGTCTTTTGTTTTCTGCAGCTTCTGCCATCTGAAATTTCCACATGAGCCATATCCTCCTGAACTACTTAAAGTGTCCCACTAGACTCTGATCATCAAAGTGGGCTCTGTGTTCTCTTTCATACCTGCCTTGTAAGCAGTGGTGGGATTCAAATAATTTAACAACCGGTTCTCTGCCCTAAGGATTTCTTCCAACAACCAAACTGCTTAGAAAGTTCACAACCGGTTCTCCCGAACTGGCTGAATCTCACCACTGCTTGTAAGCTGCTATTTTAGACTTGCTTTGAATAGAGAAAGTGGAATACATTCCAGCCTTTTGGGGTTCTTCCAGGTTTCAAGATTAGGAATTCAACGCCAGATAGAGCAACACTGTACTACTTTTATTGTAAAGCTATAAAGAACTTTGCAAGTCTGAATGCTCTTCCTCTCTCCATCCTTTACCTTTGTGAAAACTAGAAAGGAGCTTGTCTGGGATGTTTAATAGGGTAACTTGCTAAAGCCTCTTTTATTTCACAATTGACTTGGTAGTAGCTTTTCTTCGTCCCTCAAGGCCTTTCTCTCTTCACCCTGTAATTTCATACTTGTCAGATGACTCTGAGAATAGGCCTAGTCCATCTTCGGCAGTGTTGTCATTGCTGCCAGGCCATTCCTTGACAATGAGAAGAGTGAGTCTAAAGGGGTGTTGAAAGAAATATCCTTCTGGGTTCAGTTCCAAGTGGAGAAAAAGACACTGGAAACATGGAGGCCGCTTGGAAGGTTTAATGGTGGACAGGACCACCTGGAGCTCCAGAGAAAGATGATCACATGCTTTAAGGTGAGAAGAGATCAAGAAAAAAAAGGCTGAGGTACTGAGAGTGCCTGGGTTTTATACCCTCTGTTGGGATTTGAATTGGAGCTTGTATTCTAATTGGTTGTCAGACTCCCAGGGGCAACTCTGTAGGCTGTCCTGAGTTCCAAGCTTGGTCTAGCTTTGCTAGATGATTATGCCCTTAAAAGGGCTTTTGGTAATTGCTATAGCTTTACCTGGAGTTCCTTGTTATGTAAAATATTCTGGCCCAGGCCTTAACGGCCCACCCATTAACAAAGGTGGGGGTGAGATTCTGCTTCTGAGGTGAGTTTCTGCTTTTTGAGTTTCTACTCTTTTTAGGGGAAATATTCTGCCTTTTTAATATTTCCTAGGCTATTTCAATTTTCTAGGAGAGGGGTGGGTGCTAACTTCCTACAGGGGGATAGTGTGATAAGACCTACCAGACTTCAAGAATATAGAGAGGCAACAAGACAATTAAGGAAGAAAGCAGGGCCGGTACAGAAGAGATTCCCGAGTCCTGGTGATGGGGAGAGTGCCAAAAAGTAACTTAAAGAATTCCATCTAATTACACCAAATGTAAGTTGTGCATGAGTGTTACTTTGATAGGCTTCAAAACTCGTTTACATTTCCCTACTAACCATAAAGATCTTGCCATAAGTCCAAGTGATCCTTGTTTCCTAATTTTGCCCTCACAGGGCTTGACATAAAATTATTTTTAAAAAATCATGCAATTATGGGCATAGCTAGTTAGAAGCTACTCCCTGTCCTGCCCTCTAACAGGTGGGCATATTTGTTGGGCTATGTATACCCAGTTTTCTAAAAATGATTTATGTGGCCTCACTGCATTCTTGAAAATAATGTCATAGCATCCATAAAGGCTTTGCAGCATAAAAATTCTATTTATTCTAGTTAGAAGAATCTAAAAAAAAACAAATTAGACATAGAGGTTGGTAGACAGCAAAGAAGCTAATCACAACAATTAGTTTTCTTATCTTTAGCAAATATTGCAATTCTGATTAGTGAGGAAAGGTAAATGAATATGTCTCCAATTTAAAAAGGAGTCCTGGTTTTAACCATTTTTGCTTTACATTACATTTGAAAAATGATACACCTATACAATATTTTGTGTTGCCTACTATGCATTTTTTCTATAATGCTTCCCCCAGTTAATTCCCTTCAGGGATTTTGACTCCCAAATTCAGCAAAAATATGAAAATAAAATTGATCATATTTATTACAAAATGTTATAGGTTTACGGCTTATAAAGAACTGAAGTATTTATGAGTTCTTCTCATTGTTCTCCATGCCTTAGCCTCTTTTTCTGGGTTTTTTCTTCTTCCAGGGACGCTTCATATTATAGTTCGGTAAAGAAAAGAAGGCAAAATAAATAAAACCCTGCACATTCATCTCTTTTGTTTTACAATTGGGTCATTCCAGCTTCATATACTGTTGCAACAAACTTGCCACTGTCGTTAATTTGGATTCTAAAACTAATGGAAGAGTATTGCTGATACATATTTTGCATACTGAAGCTCAATCAGGGTAACCTCAGCTAACTTTTTGTATCAATAAAGACATACCTTAAGGCTCTACAATTGCAGGAATTAACTATGCAATGCTTGCAGGAAAGGAAAATAAGGGTTTTGGAATGGCTTTCACAACCTTTAGATTTTGAATATAATAGTAAATCTGGGGACATCTCAAATGTGTAGGGCCTAAGAAAGAAGGAAAGTAAGGAAAAAATAGCAACACAAGACTAGAAAGACATGGTTGACTACACATACACAAAATGGTAACTATTATTTCTCCCAAAGGAGACATTACAAAATTAGTGACAGAAAGGATAGTCAACCTTTTGTACCTACTATATTCATTGTCTTATTTTGAAAATATAAACAGCAGCACTTGAATGTTAAGCACGCATTCAAATTTACAGAAATATTGTTTCAGCTTCTTCTGAAACTTATAGTTCGATCAAGAGCGTCTAAATTTTGCATACAGTTGCATTAGTTTATTGTAATAAATAAAACTTGAATAATTAGTGTTTAATTTATTACAACTTCTTTAAAATGTAATAAGTAATCAATATTAATTTCTAGCAGTTGAAAAAAATCATAGTGACCATAAATATATACCTATTCCACTGCTCGCTTTTAGAGCAAGCAGTCATATGAGCACCAAACAATTAAGAAATATTAAATAAAAAATGCAAAGTATAACAGGAAAAATGACAATTGTTTTCATTAAGCAGCCACTGTTTTCTTACAGAAAAAAACAATTTTGTTGTTTTGTAATATCTATGTTTTCTGTTGCAATTTGAATCTTACAACAGGTGGAATTGGAGTGGAATTTTCATATGTGTCATGAAAATGGCATTAAGGAGCTTAATGATAATAAAAGAATATGATCAAAAAGTATTAGATCAGGAGACATAGATCTACTCCAATCTCTATTATGAATTACTCTCCTATTCTAGGAGTAGACGTGTGATATATTCATTTGCTGGTGCTTTTATGCCATTCCAATTTAGCAACCTGTGAACTGTACTGTACCTATATTTTAGGGGGAGAAAGGCTGTTAAATATAATTTTAGACCTATGGCCTTCCCCTCTTCTGTGATCTTTAGATATGTTGGTCTAGATTTCATATACATTCTAGCAAGTCTAACCAATGTCCTGTTGTACTTCACCTTGTTAGTCTTTCCATTGTAAGTCACAAAACGTTTTTAGGGAGTTCAGCTTTAATTTGACTTTTGCCATAACAATAAAATAAAATCCTGGTCAGCCAGGTTTCCTCATAAAAGTCATTCTGAGAATACAGACATCATTTTTGCAAACAGATAGCAATCTGTGAGAAGAGAACAATCCTGCCCTTCAGAAAAACTTGTAATTTAGAGGCCTGACCTCACATAGCAGAGTCTCACAAACCAGACTGTTCTTAACCCCTGCATGAAAAGTCTTTTAAGGAGAAAATTAAATTGAAGAATGCTCAGACTATGAACATTGTATTGATAAAGACTGAATATGTACAGTCTTTAACTTAAAGACCATGCTCCAGTATCAGAGTAAAATGAAGCATCAGATCATGCTCCCCATGAAGGCATTTCTATTTGCTGAATTGTTTTTAGATATAGAAATATGCTTCACAGTTCAAGGGCATCTACAAAATAAGTAGAGTAGATATCTTCTTTATCATTCAATGCAGACTATTTTGTTTATGCCCATACATGGCAAAAACCCATTTAAAAGTATCTGTTGGTTTATTACAAAATAGTACTCATTCCATACTTTATGAAGAAGATACAATTCAAAGAGAAGTTGAATGATATTCTGTTATAATAGAAATTTTAACCGAAGGGGGTGGGAGTGGGGCAAATGAGAAGGATTTAGCCATAATTTAATGGTGCTGCTCTACAAATTATTTCTAACTTTGAGAGAAAACGTTTGTACACTAGAAGAACTGGATTGTCGTCTCTTCTCCAAATGTAAGCAGTATTTTAGTAAATGATCCTGTACTTTGGAGATCTTTATCTTTAATAACTAGATGCACAAAGGGAATACATTTAGGTGCTTCATTTATAGCTGGATAAGAGGTAGTAGAAGCTACTGGAGAACCATATGCAAGACTGTATGTTTTACTATTTTTAAATTCCACCTCAAATTGCTTTCACTGAGACAACCGATATACTGCTATTGCTCCTTTTAAAAATGTTGTATAGGGAAGCAGTGTAGTTCCCAAGATTCCACAGATAGTACCTATGGAAAATATATACCCAACTTTCAGAATTAACGAGAACTCAACATTCTAAAAAGAAAGACAAAGACTACATAAAATACATTGTTAAAGGAGATAGTTTAACACAACCTCAGATGGTCAGCTTACTCCATTTCATAAAAATCTATATACATCCAGATATCACATCTTTTTGCAATGCGCAGATTTCAAACCGTAATGCAACAATCCCCTAGAAACATACATTGCTAATGCAGGGCCTGTTGACAAACAATGAGAAATAGAGAATGAGATATACAGCAGCACAGAAGGAATGATGTATTTCTTGATGAGTGTTTTATGATTGTTCCAACAAGAATCAGAAAAAGCTAGTTTTAAGTTTAATTGTTGGCGTGGAATGTACTGTGGGTGGTGGTTGCCTGGCAGCTGCCTTTGCTTTGCTTGCCTGACTTGCTCGTACTGCAGTTTCCAGTCGTGCTTTCAGTTCAGGAGCTGCTCCCATTACTGTCTTAAATGCAAGAGGATAAAGAGGTCCAATGCGGGTGAGATCCTGGAGAGCAAATTCATGAAGTTCTTTTGATACCAGGGACGCAGAAGAGAAGGCATTTTCATTCAGTAAATAAGATATGAGTGTAGGGACAAGAAGAGCAAGCAATTGAACTCCTGAGGGGGGGTGGGGGGGGAAGAAATCAGTTAAACTAATTAAAATTCAGTGACAATGTAGGATATCTTCAGCATGTTGATATATTACTGTTAGAAAATAAACATTCCCAAAATAATGACAATAGATTTCTTCTTGATAATATTTAAAAATGCCCAGTGGTAGAGAACAGAACAACTATTTTTAGGGCCTTCACATCATTCAGTAATGTGCTCAGTTCTAGTCTAGAAAATATTTCTCTAAAATGCTTGGTTACCATGGAGATAGTTATAGAATAAAACTACATTTAGCAATATACTGAAGAGGAGGTGACTTTTATAGATATGCTATTTGAATCTGTCACATGGATAAGAGAATTAGAATATCATAACCTCATATCTCAGATTGGTTGCCACAGATAGATATTTTCTCAAGAATGTGGAGAGGCTGTCTATGCCTGTTGCCTTATTCCTTTATATATATATATATATATATATATATATATATATATATATATATATATATATATATATATATATATATATATGCCTAGTTGTCTCATGCATTTGAAGACAAATACACCTATTTAAATGAAAAGGGTATATCCACCCATCTAATTACATTTCAATAGCAGGATGATAATTTGTAAACATGATAACTTTTACATAGAAATTGTTTATTAGAAATTCTAGGTTTTAGGGCAATATACTGCAAACTAGAATCTTTTTTGGGGGGGGGGTTGCTAATTAGACTAATAAGCATCCTTAAAATCCAAAGGACATTGTTTTTCCTCAAATAGCTCACAGAGCAGATGCTAAGCATTAGAATGATCTAGCTCCAGTTAACTTTGTTTCCCAGAATTTTAATTGCTCTAGATGGCTCCAGTCTGAATATTGCACAATATCCTTCGAATATTACTGCCTTGAATTTAGGAAAGAGAGGTTAAGTGCTGTACTTAACCAAAATGTGTGATGCAATGTGAAATATATTTAATCCATTGTTTCCAACAATGCTTCAAGCTTTTACTGCATGCTAATGTGCTCAACAAGACAAGTATGGTAATTCACAATCAAGGTACTTACTATTTTGCTCTTCACCGAGAGCAACCAGTGTTTCAAGAACTTTAATTCCCTCCTGGATTGCTAAGAGTTCTGTTTTGTTGTTTGGACGGTTTTTCTCCACACCTTTCAATTTCTCAACCATTATTGGTGCCAGGGAATGTATATATGGCGTAGAGAGAGCACGGTTTGTATGTTGAAATATAGAAAGTAGAAGATGGTAACATTTGGCTTGAACCTAACCACAATATATAAATATAGAAGTGTTAGTAAGAATTTGCCATAAAATATCACACACAAGTAATGTTAAAAGAAAAAAAGGCAAATAAAATTGTAACAATGGACCCACATTTATTATTAACTTGCAAACCTTTCCATTATGAAAGCTTTTCTTTAGCTTATTTTTCCGTGGGTCAAAAATTGCATACTTCATTCATAACACATATAAGACTAATCTCATTGGATTCAAACAAATACTTCTTTTAAAAGCCTAACTAGTCATAGTAAAAAGGATTTTTGAGAGGTCTTATAGTATTCAGCCTATAAATAATATAAATACACATTTTCATCTAAAGCATTCTATCCAATATGATCCTTTTTCAACAATGTGAACATTAATGTTTCAATGGAGACAGAAGTGTTTCTCAGATAAACTGGGTTGTCATTTTAAAAAAAAATTCTAATCCTCTAATCTAATTTTAGTAAATTATAAAAAATAAAATTCAGTTTTAATTTTCAATCTCAAGTTAATGAAGCATACACCAGAAATATTTATTTTTTTTAGTTTGCTTTTCTTTTATTGTTTTATTTTATTCTAAAATTCTAAAATAAAATTAGGCAGCAGCTAAGGTCTCAGTCAAACCATGCAACAGAACTTCAAAAAGAAATACGAGTTCCTTCTGGAACTAAAAGGGTCCAGTATTAGCATCTATTACAACCTGTTAGTTCCAGAAGGAACCTGTATTTGTTTTTGAAGACTGATCAAATCCTGTAGGGTCCTTTGGGAAGCAGCTGCAAAGAACTCAAGGCCAACAGAGAACAATCTGATCATGATATGGTACTGACAATAATAATATGTAAAATAATATGTAAATGGATAAAAGCTAAATGACTTACTCACCCAAGGATCAGATGAATTCAATGCTGTTTTAAATCTGTTAATGCAGCCATTTTGCAATGCTTGAACTCCAATTATTTCAGTGCTTGCAGACCAAAGGAAGAGTGTAATCGCAGTAAGCATACTTACTTCATCTAAAGTAGGCTTGGAGGCTTCTGGAGGGGAAAAAAACCAAAAAGATGCTGAAAACTTATAGCAAATAGAGTTTGGAACCAGGGGAATATAACTGCTATTTTCAAAAATGAAGATACTGATAAATATGTAATGTTCTTAATTTCAAAACTAACAATCTTTTAAGGATTCTATCCTTAAAATCTATCCAAATATATATTTTTATGATTAAATAATAACAGTATAATGAAAATGAAAGTGATCCTAAGACAGTAAGAACATATTTTGTTAACTTTGTGAAAAAATAGCTTTGAGCGAATTGAACAATATGAATTTTTAAAAGTGACGTTCTACAATAATTGGTGAATTTGAATTATCACTCTCGCCTAATATCATATACATGTGAATTCCTTCAGCATATATGGAAAAATTAAATACTATAGGCATTAAGGAAGATTCTGAACTCTGTTCCATCAAAAACTGTGAATACAATACTATTTGCCTTGATTTCCATACTTTTTTTCTATAAATCTAAAACATGCGGTATAGTGACATAATTGTACCAGATTCCTTTCCTAATGCAAACCACTAGCTTTGCTTCATTTTACAAAAGAGCTCCACTTGGCTGATTACCTGGCTGAGAGTATTCCAAGATTGAGGCTAGAGTGCTGCGGATAAGATTTGTCCACTGTTTATGAATATTCTCATTCATGGTCATTGGAAGGGTTACTATGTTTTTCAGTCCCTGAAGTGCTGCACTGACAGGCGGTAGAGCCTGATTTCCCACAGTTTTTACAGCAGTATCTTTCAACACTTGTATTATTAGAAAGAGGATAGTGGGCAATATAGTCATAGATCCTAAAACATAAACATAAACCAGATACTTTCAGAATGCATAAGAGTTATGATCAGTGCCAGAAGCAAAGTATTCATGAGCAACTACTGTACTGGGCTCTTTTGGTGAACATTTTCATTCATTCATTCATTTATTCATTCATTCGATTTGTCTGATTACCCATCTCATCTAAGTGACTGGGCAGATCACAACAGGTAAACAACAATCGAACAATTCAGTAAAACAACTTAACAAAACCAATATACAAACATATAAAAACCATAACCAATCAAAATCATGATCAGGGCAAAATTCATAGTCATCAACTCAATACAGCCATTGCAAACACTTACCAATATTGCCATGTTCCCAGACATGGCAATAGAGTCATGTCTTCAAGATATTCCTAAAGGTGGGGGGTTGGGGGGCAGGAAGAGGGAATTAGGGCCTATTGTGTGAGGGCAATGATGGTCCACAGATCCTTTTTATCATGGCATAAAAAGCTTTCTTCCTGGATTCTGTCAAATTAAACTTTTTTTTGTGAAGGGGACCTGTAACATGTCTCTCCTGATAGCTGGTAGATGTTACTGAGGAGAGGCAGCCTCTCAAATTACTTGGTTCAAAGCCACATAGCCGAGGTCCTCAACCCCTGGACCATGGCCTGTTCAAATATGTGCATGCAACTCCATTTGTGCACACAGCAAGCAAGTGTATGAGCATGTGCGTGCAGCTCCATTTGATGTATGACGGGCGCACATACCCGCCACTTGCACAAATGGAGCTGTGAGTGCTTGCCCGCCACTCGCATGGAACTATCCTCTCTCCCCTCTCAGTCCGCAAAGCCAGAAAAGTTGGACACCGCTGCCATACAGGGCTTTACAGGTCACAACTATCATCTTGAACTGAACTGTAGCTGGAGAGCAGAGGTATAACATGCACTGATTGAGAAACACATATAACTTCATGTTAATGCATTCTGTACCAGCTACAGCTTCCAAATGCTCTTCAAGGGCAGCCCCATGTAAAGTGCATTGCAGTAATCCATTCAATCCTTTCAAGTGACCAGGGCATGAGTGACTATAAAGGTCCAGAAATAGGCGCAACTGGCATACAATATGAAATTGTATAAAGGCTCTGGCAAAGCTGCCATCTGCTCTTTTCAAGCAGGAGATGTGGTTCCAGGAGAACCTCCATACTGTACAACGAGTCTGTTTGAGGCAGTGCCATCCTATCCAGCATGATTTCCAAGATGCATTGATACACTTGTCAGCAACTCCTTAAAGAAATTACATCTTTTGTCTGAGATTATGCAAGAATGCTGGAAAGATGTATTTGATTTAGGGAGGTGCTAACTAAATGATTATGCACGCATTTACACAGACCAATTCAGATAATTGATTAGTCCTATTAAATATTAACCAATGAAGAAATACAGGAAAGTGGACACATGGCAAAAAATGTACATAAAAGATATGTCATGGAGAAGTAGGAGGAGGAAGTGAATGTGGTTAATGCCCCCTTTTCAAGGTATAACAAATATTGTCCTAAAGAAAAGGAAATGCCAGAACTGAAATGAAGGAATTTAGGGACTCTTAAAAAGAAAAGACAAACTTAAGCCTACTTAAATGTCTCAAAGGCCCACAGAATAAGAATAAATATCAGGGGTTTTCAATTCAATGTATAGAATATGAAGGATGTGTATTTGTGTTTATTTTCATAGTTATAATGTACACTGAAGATGGTATTTAATTTTGTTGTACAAGGTGCAATGATAATAAAGTAAACTAAACTAAAACACATCTAAACTAAAACACACAAAAATCGGTTTTAGATTTTTATGCTTGTTTTTGTCCACTCTATCACCATTCAAGCAACGTTCTGTCCATTATTGTCATACGCAGCACCATTTCCTGAACTCCCGCTGCCTCCTAAAATACTTTCCATGCACTTCGTTTTGTTTAAATGTGTTTTTTTTTTAATTAACATTTTGTGGAACCCACTGATTAAATTTTAAGAAAGATCTATTATATTACCAGCTGGGGAACAAAGAGTGGGTAGATCAGACAGGATGGCAACGGTGGCAGCCACGAGACGAGCACTTTCTTCTGGGAGCTGGATTTTGCTGAAAGAATGACTTGGAGAATCTGACATTTTTGTGCTCAGATGTGGCATGTGTCGCACAAGGATAAACATTAGCAGTTCCATAGCAGCAAATACAAGAGATTTTCCTGGCACAAGACCACCACTGTCTCCTCCTTCACCCAGCCCACAGCTACTGTCTTTTTCTTTCGCGTCTTCTTCATCTAAGAAAGACAAAAATAATATAATAATATGAAATTCATGGCAGACATTTTAGAAAATGCTATCAAATGTACATGTTAAAACCTTAAGTTTAAATGAAGTAATCAACTGAAACTCATTAGTAGTCAAAAGCTTACAGATTGCATTTGTTTTCTATTTTTTTTTTATAAAAACTAGTAAAAACAAGATGAGATATCACAGAAGTTTATGCTACTATGGAAATTAAAAAATGAGATGATATGAATACATTTCCTTTTAAATCAGTAAGAGATAAACACTGCACGACCCCACCGTTTTTTTACTTTGCTTCTATCATAAATTGCATCAATGCATATCACATTATTCCATTAAGAAAAGCTTTTTATTCTTATTTCCCCTACAAATTAAAAAAACAAGCAAATAAAGAAAAAAATATACACAAACCTGCACATACAAAGTTAAATGTGACAGATTTATTTTCTGACAAAAAGGACAATAAAAATGTTTTCAACATTTTCAACTGTTTTTCTTATATTTTGCATAGTAATTCACCTCATACCGATGAAGTTAAACTCATATAGAGTACAAAAATCATGAGAAGACATCAAATCTTCTCATAAACAACTTCCCTTAAAATTCCAAATAAACAGTCAGGCTTATATCTTGGTACTGGTCTGGGTTTGTTTTTCAACTTTCTTACTTTCTACTCTTTTCTCTTAATTTATTTAAAATTTGAAGTTATATATAGATGCTATTAAATCTATATTTTAATTAGCTGACATACACAAGTCCAAATAAATTTAAAATGTCATACATAAAAGCATATTGCAGCTTTTCAGAGCAAAAAGTATTTTATTAAAGATATTTCTTTTTAATCCTGCAAATGTACCTGGACATATTTTAAATATTTTGTAAATTCAAAAGTGAACATCTGGTGAACATGGAGACATTGGTCAGTTAAGCCAATACAGGAGTCAAGAAGACAGTTTTACATAGCCTGTCTCATTATTTCTCTAATCTGGACATCTGTAACATGAAAAACAATGGGTATTTCTTACTCAATGTATTTCTTTTTTCTTGTAAATGATCTTGAGCAGCTCTTATAATCTGTTGCACAACTTCTGTAACTAAGAGTTGAACTGAAGGAGGATTGCAGGTCAACAAGAGTCGATGGAGCACACTCAGAAGTTCGACACCAAGTAGCTTAAAAAAATTAATTGTAAGCAAAGTTTCAAAAAATGATATTTTTTCTCATTTTCTAAAATACATTTCTCATTTTCTAAAATACATTTTTATTCGTTGATCAAAGTATAAAATACAAAGAGAAATTTTAAAAAGTAATAAAAAACTGGGGGGGAGAAAAAAGAAAATATCGAATAAAGAGGGAAAAAGAAATAAAAAGGCATTGACTTCCAACTCTCTTTAGCACAGTAGAAGATAACAATATTACAACCTCAACATTTTACTTTTATACAACAATATATACTAGCCATTTCGGTAGCAACAAGCCTATCTAATCAGCAAAACAAAATTAACATTCCAATTTTTTTTTCCATTGCAAGCACAAATCTGGATGCAATTTCCAAATAGCAACAAAATTAAATATATTCTTTGCTTTGGATAAAAGAATCAAGGGAACCACCTCTGTTTCTTCTTGCTGTGGGGAATAGTATATGCTTTGATTTACTCATTTATCTTTAACCATTACTTTTCATTGGGTTTTTTTTTAATGTCTTGGTTAGTATTTAATTGTTGGAGGTCCAAAATAATGACTTATTTGATTACATTTTTTTCTTAATAGCTATTAATAAGAACAATAAGGGAAGACATCCACTAAGCATTTCCAGCCCATGAAAATTACATTTTCCTTTAATTTCATTTTCAAATGATCTGTTCAATTTTCTGCATGCTTAATGGACTACAATCATTTGTCTGCCACATACCTGATCTTCTGCAATATGGGTTCTAGCACAAGAGGAATCAAGTAAAGTGTGCACTGCTTGCAAGCAGGACATGACATGTTCGACAGGCTCTTCTGGTCGAGGAGAACATAGAAACTGTATGCTAACACCTGGGGAGCAAATTACTTTTATAAGTTTATAAGGAGTGAAATAGTATTTTTGCAGATTTTAAGGCATAGATGAAGTACGGGTCCTAATAGGTTTTACATGCAGAAGCTGTATATTAAATTTTGAGTTTTTAGTTTCAGCAAGACAGTGTTTTCACACACTACAAAGAAAGCTCTGGGTATTCTTGAAGGTAGAATGGTTCTGTTCTAGTACTGCCATAAACCTAAAAATAACAATTCTGTTATTTGGTAATGTGTGATAAAACAACGGATACACTACAGGTAGTCCTCAACTCACAACAGTTCACTTAGTGACTGTTTGAAGTTGCAACGACGCTCAAAAAAGCAATTTAGGATCATTGTTCACATTTATAACTGTTGCAGCATCCCCATGGTCACGTGATTTACATTTGGATGCTTGACAACTGACTCACATGTATAACAGTTTGCAGCATCCCGGAGTCATGAGATTAGTAAAGTCAATGGGGAAACCAGCTTCACTTCACAACTGAGTTACTAATTCAACAACTGCAGTAATTCACTTAACAACTGTGGCAAGTTAAGTCATAAAATGGGGTAAAACTCACTCAACACATTTCTCACCTAGCAACATAAATTTTGGGCTCAATTGTGATCGTAAGACTTGTGTGATAGACTGAAAAGCATTACCTAAAATCAAATGCATTCTATCTTTATTTATTTCTTGCAAAGTTTTGGTGGAAGGTGGCGTTTCTGACGCTGGGTTTAACATAATGGGCGTGGCATGCTTTTGTGGAGGTGTTGCTGCTGAGGCATCTTCTGTTGTTTCACAGGCGTTAAACCCTGTACTGTTTAGCCATAGGGCAACTGCATGTAAAATTGGGGTCCATGAATTCCGATAATGCAGTCTAGCTGTATCAATAGTCTCAGGAGTGTAAAATGCTCCCCCTGTAAAAAGAATCATAACGCACTTTAATAAGGGATAGAGACAATTACAATTGTATAATTTTAATACATGTTTATAATATATCGCTCAAGACACAGAGATATCTGATCCCTCTTGTCTGGATTTAGAAGACAAACAGAGCTGGACCGCCTTGGTTCTAGGATGGGAGATAGTTTATATATGTAGGCTTATAAGCTAACATGAGCTATCAAAAAAATACCTTGGAAGGCAGCAGTGGAAAATCACTACAGTATCACGCTGTTCTCAAAAAATCTACATAGTTCTGTTGACTCATACCAAAGTCAAGGGGATCTTTACAATACAGGTGGGTTTCCCCTCCTGCATGGTTCACACAGCCACTTTAGATAATTAGGGATTTCAGCATATGTGTAAATATTTTCACTGAGTCAGTCCAGATACAAGGTTCCAAATAGCTTTTGTGTGGCAGCTTTCTCCTCAAAAGAATCTTGCTTGGTTTGTAATGGAGTGTCTCGCCTTTTCACACCATGTGGCTCATGCTGGCTTGTGTAGCTCTGTCACAATCTCAATCCATTATTAGAAGCTGGCTCTCCAGTTGACCCTGGACAGCACCAGGGTCAAAGAGTGTTAACTGCGAGCCATCTACAAACGGTACTACTAGCATTCAGTGGAGCCTGGATTGTGCCAATGGCTGCAACTATTGCCTGCAGGCTGATGGTGCCAAATTCTCAATTGCAACAGTGGATGATTGTTCACAGACCTCTCAAGCTTGCTCTGACTGCTAAGTAGTTTGCAAGCAACCAGCAGAAAAAATCAAGCAGTCCCTTTACTGAGATTGTGAAAGACCAATTTGGAATAAAGAAACTGGGATGAGCCATGAGGCACAAATAAGGGTCAATGAGCAATCCCAAAGTAAAAGGCTAACCACCATAAAAAAGCCAGATGAAGCCCCACAACCTAGCAAGTTCCACTGTGACTAAGCAAGGCAAAAAAAGAAGCAA
This sequence comes from Bungarus multicinctus, assembly GCA_023653725.1. NCBI lineage: Eukaryota > Metazoa > Chordata > Lepidosauria > Squamata > Elapidae > Bungarus > Bungarus multicinctus. Next base: position 63,036,037 of record CM042836.1, on the reverse strand, counting down.
ATACAAGTACATTACAAAAACAAGTGCTGTGAGAAGAAGTCTTGTGGCAAGAAGTGTCTCATTGCGGGAGAGGGGGCGGTATAAAATAAGTGGATGATCAAAGGCTCTAATTAAGCAATGGCTTGATATCCAGATATCCATCCTTTACATTGGAACAGAACCTTTACAAATGTAAGCATTTTTGGATGGCTACTAATACATTGGGCACATTAGTGATATAACACAAATAGCTGTAGCTTATATAAAGACAGGATTTGTGACATGGTTGCTTAATATGATTCCAGTATATCATAATGATTGTCAAATTATCAGAAACATTGAACTATTGGTATCACTTAAGTTTACCAAACTGCTTCATGCACGAGGACTTGAAGATTAAGACATGATTAAAATGAATTTCAAAGCACTGTTTTTAAAAGAGTGATGATATAAACATACTGCTGATACATGCAAGTGCTAAGTAACTAACTTATAAATGGCAGTTTATAAGGAATTAGGAACGATATTTTTGCTGCACCTTCCTTCTCTGCCCAAATCCTTTCGTTCAATTTTTTGCAATGTTCTATTATGTCAAAAAGGACAGCAGAGCAAATGAATTGACAATGTTGAGTTTTCTGCTTTTTACCTTTGCAACTGGATTCTGAATAAAATTTATGTCTTACCGTCTGGAGGAAGCTGACTTGCAAATTCAGCTGGTAATGTCAAAAGGGCATAGTCTTTGAGGGCAGCTAACCAGAGACGGCTAAGAGTAGGCAGCTCTGGTTGAACAAGTGTTATCAGACTATCTGGTGGCAGCTCATCTACTGCACCATAATCATCATCGTCATCATCTCCTCCATTTTTTGCTGCTTTCTTTGGTTTGGTCTCTGCTTCTTTTTTAATCTTCATAGCTACAACATATACCTTTAGGTAAAGCGCATGCAACGTATTACTAAGTGTGTAGAGAAGATAAAATATGTCTTACATATCATTAAATAGAGTACATGCTGGACTCTGATAAGATTAAAAAAACTTTAAGAAGAGAATTTAAGTGATCTGAATTAGTTTTACTAGTACCATTATATTATATACTGTAAAGAAAGTGTATAAACAATTGACTAACACAAAAAAATTAGTAATTACATTTTTCATCAGACAAATTACAAGTCCTCTGATATTCTGTCTCATCATAATCCAGGAAAATAGCTCATTATTTTCTTGACTGTTTTGCATTTAGAGAAGAGACGCTCAGATAAGAATGTTATCTAAGATCAGCAGCAAGTCTGTACCTGCAATGTAATCATGCTAACTCCCAATTGTTGTGCTTTATGTGTGCATTAAATTCTGTGCAAGAAATGAAAAACTCTAACATTTTTTAGGAAATTTACATGAGCTTAAAGCATCATGGCAGTATTTTTCAATTTAATTTAAAGGCTCCGCAACCATGAAATAAAAAAAATAACTTTCAAAATAGCTGTATTAGAAATTTTAAATGAAAATGTATAAGAGAAAATCCTAAAGGAGCTTAGGATTTTGGTAGGATCTCTACAATATACCATAACGCACTTTATTGAAAAGCAGGACTCTCCCCTGCCACCACTGTCTTTATTCTTAATTCTCAAGAACTCCAGTGGGGGGTCAAATTTTTAAAAGATCAGCATGAAGATAAACTAAATTCAAACCTAAGTATAGAGGACAGCAGACTGGAAATTTACAGAACCTGAGTTAATTGAAAAAATCAGTAACCAATTCTTCATTGCAATCTGTATAACACCAGTACACCTCATTAACATGTTAATATAATCTGAGGAAGTGAAGTGTGCAATACAGGACATAGGCTAGCTTTCAGAAGCTGTGTATCCAATGGACAATGCTGATAAACATGGGGGATTTCAATCAGGAGGAGGAAGGCAGATTTCAGGCAACATTAGACTTCTCCAAAATGGTTTAAGATTTACTATCGTCATCAAACAACTCTGAACAGCAGAATATGGATATTAGTTAGATCCTAATGAAATCTGGCAATGACTGAGTCAGTTAGCAAAACGTTAGAAATAAAATGAAGCGCTTTTCCTATGACTAAATTATGAAAGCGACCATCTTATAGAAGCTATAAGTTCTAAGAAACACAAGATGCCATATAGTCCATTCAGGATCGAGAATCTGGGAAGGACATTTCAATAGGGCACAAATTCAGACTTGTCTTTGGGTCAAAAAAAATTTCTCTATATAAACAACAACGTTGTCCTTAAGAAAAAAAATCAAATAAGGCCCATCTGAATGAAGGACATAGACAAAATGATGTGCCAAACTCTGCTATGCCATGTCGAAAAATGAAAAAGGCATATGGAGACTAACAAGCAATACCAACATGGATTATACTGGACAGAATTGCTACGCAGGGGAGATACACTATGGAGAAACAAATTTGATAAAATCTTTTCAAAATTGTATTATAATTGGATGAAGAAAAGACAGTAAAGCATCCATTAGGGCTATTGAAATTGCCACAGAACTGATCTTTAGCTGAAAGACCATAACTTCATTCATACAATTGAAAGTAATCCCATCTAAATGATTAGTCAAATTGTAGTATTCAGATCTGGTCTAGATGGGTGACAAATATTTTCCTGGGGAGTAATTTATTTATTTATTTGTATCCAACCTTTATTATTTGTACAAATAACTCAAGGAGGTGAACATATGCACACCTTCCTCCTCCCTTTTTTCCCCCAACAACAACCCTGTGAGTTGAGTTGGGCTGAGACAGAGAATGACTGACCCAAGGTCTCTTGACTGGCTTTCATGGTTAAGATGGACTAGAATTCATGGTGCCCATTTTCTAGTCTGGTGCCTTAACCACTAGATCAAACTAGCAATGGGAAAAGTTGATGGTCTCCTGATTAAGATGACCTTGCAGCATCTACAGAATAGCGTGAGATCTGTCCTGAATGATTCTGGTGACATCCACAGAATCCATAAAAACAAGAGGAAATAAATACAAGAAACTTTGGAGACACTGGAACTAGAACTTATTTTTTAAAGATTAATAATCAAAGCCACTTCTGCTGAAACAGGGAAGAATAATTGTTGATATAGATGGTGCAGAGCTTATTATTGGTTATGTACTATTATGTGTCCTATTATTAGGGTACCCCAGTAAGAGAAGCAGATGGCTAGGACTAAAGCATGACGTTTCCATTTGTGCATTGTCACTGCCAGTGCCTCAAGAAGCCAGCCAATACATTGCCTTATTCTACCATAAAAGTGTGCATAGCTGCTACAAAAGAAGGCACAAAATGACATATAGTCATTAGGTTCTATGGAACTGCACCAACATGCAACTTATCAATTAGAGTGATCTTACTGTTCTCTGGATGAGACCTATCTGTAGTGCCTATCATAATTCCAGTAATGGGAGCAAACTTTGCATGAATGATGGTATCTTGAGAAAAGACTGAGCTATTTCAAAATATCTGCTGTTTAGAAGTACATGCCAGATAGCTAGAAGGCTCAAACCTACTCTGGTTGAGATAGTCAAGCTGGAAACTAGGAGCCATATCAATTCTAACAATGTGAAACATGTCGTTATAGTAGCTTGTTTCGCTCTGTCAACATGACAGTTTATGCAGTTTAAATCTGAAAGTTATTTTCATCACATTTCCTACGTTTTAATGGTGTTTTGGCCTTGCAGTTTTCAGCTGTGCAGCTAGGTTGATTGTTGACATAACTGACATTTCTGCCTTGAGAAATATTGACTCCTAATGTAATGTCACATTGGAGACTAATCATTGACCAGCTGGACATCTGGAGAAATAAAAGATGAAGCTGGTACCTCTCGTTGAAGCAAATTAGAAGAGAAGCAGAAGCTTTTAAATTGAGGGAGCTAACATAGAACCTATGTGTGAATCACAATGGCCACAACTTTAAGTAATAATTATTCTTTCTCTGCCACCTCAAATACCACTGTCACTATTTCAGAGTGTTATCCAACCCTATGAAACAGACTCAGACTCAAAATTGGAATTGAGTACTGCTAGCAAGAAGAGAACTAATGGTGATTTCTTCCTCCCCCATTCTGCCAGTGGAAATACTCAGCTAGGCTGAATATCTTCCAAGTATCACTCAAGTAATTGTTTTATGCTTAAAACCTAAAAAAAAATGTTGCTTGTAATAGGAGCAAGCAAGTGTGAATTTGTTAATTAGCTAATTTTGGCTGCATTTCTAGAAATCAAGAGAGTTAAAGCAGGGAACTACAGAGTATTTGCACTGAATGCCACAGGAAAGCTAGAATAATTAATTGCTAGATGATAATTGCTAAACGTTTACCTCTGCCCAGGCTTTGAGTACTGCCAGTTTTTCCATCGTAGTGGCACTCTCCCTATACAGCTGGCTGGAAGACCCTTTTCCTGTTTGTACTTTGTCCAAAGAAGAGACAAGAAGGTTGTGAACACGACGGAGGTCATTAAGGTCACTTACTACGCCACTTCCAATCCAAGCGCTGCATACCTAAAAATCAATGAAAGCATGGATCTAATAACATTTCAATTCAATTCAAATCTCATCTCATCTCAGCGAAAGACAGAAAGGCTGAAACAAAAGAAACAAGAATACATTTTCTAGGAGAGATTAATACAAATAATTATCCCCTGCCTTTTGAAAAAGCAGAAAGAATATCCTTCACACCAAAATGGGAAAATCTCTATACACATATTTTAAAAACCTCCAAAGACAGTTAAATAGCATGATAATACAGATGATCAGAAAATTTAAAGAGACAAGTTGCTTTCTCAGTGTAATGTTTTAAGAAAAATACTGAAGCAACATTTACACTGTATATTTTTAAGAGTTACATGTCAAAATTGCTGTTCATTTCTCTCTCATTTCCACATATTGCATTTCGAATTTTTGAAATTGCATTAATGCTTTTCTTTGTACCTGGCAAGCTTTTGCTGTTATATCTGAAGGGGTATCCTGGGAGAAAGCCGGTCTTAAAGCCGCCCCAACCTAAAGAAGAAAGCAAGCAAAATATCTTGTATCTCAGGAACCGAAATTGGAATTCCTATGTCTAGGTTAATTGTTTCATCTATCAGTGTCATTTTCATGGAGGAACAACATCAAATTTTAGAAGCACACAGATCCATAAAAGTACTGTTATTTTTTAAGTATGCTTTATGCCAACATTTCTGTAATAAGCAATGTGATAATGGTGTCAGTCAAAAAGGAAGTGAGCGCTTCATGTGATTTGAATGGATTCTAGTCAGGTTTATTAACTTCTTAGGTATTAAAGAAAGAGCTAATGTTAGGACAGGATGGAAAACGCAAGATCACTATTTTATACAGCTCTAGAATAACAGATATTCTTCTATAAGTTCTTTTAAGTTCAAAAAAGTATTCACAGGAAACAAAAAATATGAAAGAATAATCCACACTATATATTTTAAAATGTAATTATCTTAAATTTGTAGGAATCTAGAGCATCAGCTTGCAACCTTCATATGAAGTTCTACTTTATAACTGAAAACTTCTGTGTACAATGGGAAGCAGAAACCACTCTATGCCCCCAAAGGTATTACTAGACCCTCGCAATTGTAATATAATGAATTACATTAGTTTTGAATATGTGTCATATTATAATGCAATATAACAACTCTTAACAAGATCAAAATCTCATAAAATTGCCAAATCTCATAGAATTTTTCAGTTCTAACAAAACATCATGAAATTTTTATATATCTTTTTAAATGAATGAATTAATGGTGTTTTTCTGAGACACACAATATAGTCTGCGTGCAATACCCACCCAGAGCAAAACAAAACAAGCAAAATCACATTCATTTTAATTTATTTAAGAGAAATTGTGGAACATTTTCTTGGAATAAACCAAACTTTTATGAAGAAACACCTAATCTATCAATCCTCACAAAATGAGATCAAGAATAAAGCTCTGACTGAACTCCATGTACATATATAGAGACTATTGACTATTTTCAAAAAGCATCAGTGTATGCAGTTCAAAACCCCAATATAAACAATACTGGGATGAGATACAAAGCTTTCCCCATGATTTTAAACTGGCATAAAACCCAAAGATTATCTTACATTAGCTTGATACTGTTCTAGAATTACATGGCCTGGAAACTCTGGTTCAGGAACTGCTGCAAATTTCTTGATAATGTCTTCAAGTGTTTGGAGACCAGCCATTCGCAGCTGATTGCTGTGGTCAGTTGCTGCCATAAATGCCATGCGAATAAGATCCGAGAGATGAAGCACTAGAAGGTCATCTGAGAATAAAAACAAGAAAATTATTTATCTCAAAAGCCACTCACAATTGGCCAGCTTGGATTCAGAAAAATACAAGTTGTGCGTTTACTCCAGTGTCAGCAAAGCAAAACCTCCCCTAAAACCTGAGCAAAAATATTGTTTCAAATGCCAGGACCTTACTTGTATGCACTGTTCTTCTCAGGACAAGAATTTTTTAAAAATTTTTGATGAACAGAGTTCATCTCATGTTCTGCAAAAATCTAAATCATAGTTAGCGAGCTCATTGTACCTATTATTCACAGAAGAGCATGTGATCACTTCTAAGATTCAAGCCATTGGTTAATTTGGTTAAGGGAACAATACACAGTATTTCTGAAACAAAAGCTTAATTCAGACTATAAAACAGAACTATTCAAAGAGTACAAAAATAAGGAACAGCCTACAATCGTGGCTTTCATTGCATTTAGCATCTTTTAACATTTTATCTTATTTCAATATTAACTTGTAATCACTATTAGAGATTAAATTTATTTTTATTGAGTTTAGAAAGATGAAATTCATATACAGATTTTGTGCATTATAATGATGATGGTTTATTTTATTGGAAATTGTTTCTCTGGGGCAGTTTTTTGATGAGATACAGATCTCTATATTTTTATAGGGAACATCAGAAAAAACTATATGAGCTATGAAAACATAAGATGTCTTCTGTTAAGGAAAAATCACTACTGGATATAAATAACTCGCCCCATTTAACACTCAGTCTGTAAAATTAACAAAAATGACATTCAGTATCTTGTTTTATAAGATATGTAAATCAACAGAAATATCTGCAAATTTTAAGTATGGTGTCCCAACTTTTAAGCACATTGGTCATTCAGATGATTTTGAAAAGCTCACGATAGCCTACAGGAAATGACTTTTTCCATCTTTGTATCACTACCTTCATCTTCCTTACATTGAAGATTTCCCAGTTGAATTAACTATATTTTGCATTATACCCGACTGAGGAAACTATGATGAACAGCTTTACAAGAAACCATGATCTGAGATATATTTAAAATGTGAACGAAAGCAGGAAGGAATGACATAAGAACAGTATTCAAAAGTGTAGAAGAGACTATTAAGGAGCAAAACATAATTTAAAGTATCTTGTTTTATCCAAATTTCAGTTGTAGAAAAACAAATCTAAATAGGCAGCACATAAAGGTAATCCTCAACTTATGGCCACAATGGAGCTCAAAATGTATGTTTTTAAGTGAGAAATTTGTTAGGTGAGCTTTGCCCCATTTTATGAATTTTCTTACCACAGTTATTAAGTGAATCATTGCAGTTGTTAAATTAGTAATACAGTTGTTAAGGGAATCTGATTTACCCATTGACTTTGCTTGTCAGAAGATCACAAAATATGAACCAGTTGCCAAGTGCCTGAATTTTATTCACGTGACAATGGGGATGCCGCAAGCGTCACAAGTCGCTTTTTTTCAGTGCTATTGCAACTTCAAATGGTAACTGTTATAAGTCAGGGACTACCTGTGCTGCAATGAGCAATTTAAAATGTAGAATAGACCAAAAAAACTGCAAGCAAACACGCTTGTAACCTATTTCTGATGCATTTTACTATATTATGATAAACTATTTAAGACATTTTGAAGCATAATATGGCTACAGCAATCTATCTTTCATCAAGGCAAAAATAATACCTTAATATTCATTCAAGTTACTAGTGGCTAAGAAACAAATTCAAGGAAAAAGAAGAGGAAAAAATGAACAATTCCGTACTTTTAGGGTCTCTAAGTTTGGCAGAGCGGGCCAGAGCTAGATCAAAGTGGGCTTTATTTGCATGTTCACAGAGCATGATAATCCGACACAGACAATCTGCGGCAAATACTCGAGTAGCCCAGCGAGGAGCCACAGAGGGCTTTGATTTGTCTTCTTCACCCAGTGTAGTAAACATTGTATCATCATCCATTTCATCCTTCTTCTCCAAATCTTCATCTTTTTCACCTCCTAACGGAGCTGTAGTTGTCATATCTGTATGTAATAAGAGATTTATTATTTATACAAGGCTTGAATAAAACTTCCAAGATTAGTTATTAAAATCATATCCTATAAATGGTTGGAAGAAGGATGAAAAGACAAGAGAAGACAGCATTTGCAGTCTAAAGCACCTGTAGGCCAGACAAGGAATAATGGATGGAAACTGAACAAGGAGAGATTTAACCTGGAAATAAGGAGAAACTTTCTGACAGTGAGAACAATCAACCAATGGAACAGGTGGTCCTAGAAGTTGTGAGAGCGCCATCACTTGAGACCTTCAAGAAGAGATTGGACTGCTATTTGTCAGAAATAGGGTAAGGTCTCCCACTTGGGCGAAGGGTTGGACTAGATGTCCTATAAGGTCCCCTCCAACTCTGATTATCTGTTATCTGTTATTAGAATGACATCATAAAGGCAGCTTTATTTCCAATCATTACCACCTATTGGTTCCAAATGAAACTAATAGCTCATGGGAACATTCATGTAAAATGCAAGTAATTTCAGGTATTGCAATTTCACAATTGCAGTTTTGCCTTTAAATAGCCTGGTTTCTCTGAAAACCATGATAAAGTTGTCAAGAATGTAGGCAACATATTAACATTTCTACCAAGAAAACAATGACACATAAAGGAGAAAAAAAAGATCTGCAGTGCTGTACACAGTGTATAAAAAGAAAATTTGTGCAACTATATCTCAGTTACAAATCAAACCAATTCAGAACAAAATAACATTTTAAAAATCAAGAAATTAGTCTTTAAGGGTAAAAAATTAAAGTAAAGAAAGTATATGGCCAATTAGTTAAACTATCACCTTTTTAATTCAACAAAGATAATGAAGCATGTTAATGCTTTACAAATCTTAGCTTCTTGTATTATATTGCAATGAAATATTTTAAAATATGTCTAAATTACTGACATTATGAGGTTAGTTATCTATTTATGGAAAACACAATTAACATTTAAATACATTTCACAGATGTACCATTAAAAGTTAGAAAAATATATGAATGAAAGAGTTGAGCTCACTTGCTTACAACCTAATTTTACAGATAAATTTCAAATAACATGATTTTTAACATTTAAAAATGTTAAAAATGTTAATGTAGCACAAAACTTAAGAATCACAGGACTTTTAGAGGGCCATCTCTCCAACTACTCTTCTCCTTCATCTCATTTAAAACATTATTTTTAAAGATTCTTTAAAAAGCCACATTTATGAAGGTATTTATTAAGTCCCACTGCAGAAGCCAAAGAATAAAAATCATTAAAAGTTTTTTTCCACTGTTGTCTGAAGTAATCAGGAAGTATTTATCAGCTGTCCAGAGTTCATTGGAATTAGGTGGCTCATAAATTCAAATAAATAAATAAAATAAGTTGATTTATCATAGATGACCTTTTCATAATTTTTTCATAAAAAAGATTTTCAGGAAGACACAACAGATTGCAAACTGAATAGTTCTTTTATAGTAAGCAAAGAAATCTCTATAGAAAGAGGAGACAATAAATAATATTTTCTTCACTCATTTACCAAATCATTTTCAGATTCTTACCGCTAGATGCTGCGAGGACATCCTTACATAACATTAACCAGTGAGAGAGTTTTTCCACTGCCAGAGATGAAAGCATATGGCCCAAAGTATCATGAATATCAGAACACAATTTCCGATCAGTCTCACGATCTAACATTCCAAAAAGAACTCCTTCCAGTCCTGTCTCTGTTATATTAATTCCTTGATGTCTGCCATGACTATCTCTTCGAGAGCAAAGTCCTAGGGCAAAAGGATTAATATCTGCAAAACATATATTAGGTAGTACAACATCTGAGATTTTTCTAATGAATTATTTAACTAATTAATACAATGACTACAATCCATTAAAGAAACCAGAATAATTGTTACATTATAGTATCATAGATTTTCAATGTGAACAAAAACCTGCTAAACTACAGTAAGATTCCATCTAGATTTGCACAGTCAGATTGAATTAATAAGATCTCTTCGATTCATCTTTCCATATCTTAGGAAGCACCCTTCTATGTTACACAAAACAATTAATTAAAAATGCAGTGGATAAAATTGCTATTTATCTCTGTAGGCCTAGCCTCAGCAAATGCCTTTCCCCAGCCAGTCAAAAGAAAACTAACAATCTATCAATCTGTGAAAGGAGAGAATATTCGTATAATTTGCAAAATTTTGAAAGAAAAATGTAGCTGGATAACAAAAACAGGAAATAAGTTTAAGAAGCTCCACTGTTTGGTCCAATACTTACTTGTCCCATTATTCTCTTTATCTCCAGTATTTTTTGCTAAGCTCATGGCATATTCACATACTTCTGCTGCTTCTCTTTGGGCAAGCTGCCTCAAACATGCTACTGCAGCCCTACGTAGAAGCAAGTGAGAGCTGCATAGGTGAACCTATAACCATAAAAAAGCAGCCAAAAGGGGCTTGGTTACTTCAAAATGTTTGTAGCTTCTACAGATGAATGGCAATCACTTGCTGCCTACATATTATGTAAGACCATTTCAATCTGTGTTTCTCAACCTTGGCAATTTTAAGATGCATGGACTTCAACTCAGTTTATGATAAAGCCGAATACAATTTTTAAACAGAGATGTTAAATATTTTTCTTCCAGTAAAATACATTTAAGTCGTCTACTTTTACATAACATAGCAACGTCCTGATCTTTATTCACAGAAAGAAACAATATGCAGAGTGTCTAATTATTCTGCAAGGAACACTTTTTTGAACCATTTATTAATTTAACAATTATACTGAAAATCTTCGTGTTTTTGCATTTCAGCAATGTGTAACAAAAGAATTAGTTTCATGAAAGGTTCATAAGTATACAACACTGTGTCTCATCTTCATTCAGAGGATAAAAGCATTTTAAGAATTTGAAAAATCTAAATGCCAACCTCAGACTTTAATGCACTCCAACTTATAGATTATACTTATTAAACTTACAGATTAACAGAAAGATCTGTATACAATACAATTTATTACAAAGACAGAAAGTACATTTTATACATGCTTGCAACAAGCAGCGATCTGACAATGTTGGTGTCATCATGAGCATTTGTGGGACACTATTTTGGGATATAAGAGCCGTGGTGGCACAGTGGTTAGAATGCAGTTTTGCTGACTAATTCTGCTGTCTACCAGTTTCCAGCAGTTCAGCACTTCGATTCTCACCAACTCAAGGTTGACTCAGCCATCCCTCCTTTTGAGGTGGGTAAAATGAGGACCCAGATTGTTGGGGGCAATATGCTTACTCTATAAACCGCTTAGAGGGGGTTGGAAAGCACTGTGAAGCAGTATATAAGTCTAAGTGCAACTGCTATTTGCTGTTGCTACATATAGGAAGGACAAAATATACTTACACAAAGACTGGGAACAAGACTGGAAAGGTTAACATGTCGTGGTGCAAACATGTGAAGTTGCTGGAGACAGGAAATGGCAGCTGCTTGAACAAGAGAGTCAGAATGATCTTGTGTAATTGCACATCCCACCAGACATGAGGAACGGATGGTAGAAATAGTAGCTCCATTACCTATCAAAATTAAAAATTTTAATTCAACTTTCATAAATTGTGAAATGAAAGACAGCCAAATGAGTATCTTGCTACTTAATACCCCAGAAAAGTACAATCCTCTAAGGAAATATAAAGACTCAGTTTGAGATATTCACCACATACTAAATAATAAATTTCTGAATATTTTCTCCCACCATCAGATGTCTATTATTATATGTGTTGAAGTTCTATCTATTCTGTTGGGTTTTCTCTGTGTATTATGGATAGATTTTATTTTGTTCCTTTTCCTGCCAATCTCTCCACTTTTTTAATGAATACTAGAGAACTTGTGATCTTTTGGATTATTACTTAAGAGATATTTGCTGACCTAAAGAGAAATAGAATGACCACAGGAAGGGAGGGAAAGCAGTGAGAGTGGGAGCAAATTCTGACTTTTTGCCAGGTTCCCTGTTGACTTTCCTTGTAGGAAGCTGGCAGGGAGCATTAGAAATCACAATCAAGTGACTTGGCTGACCACGGCAATAAAGCACTATAGCAGCTTTTAATGAAGCAGCCTCAAATTTGTCAAATTTCAATGTCATGGGAGTCATGGTCCTGGATTTTGGATACATTCTGTCACTTAGGCCAGCTCATGTAAGTTAATTAAAAAATTAGTGCCTATGAGGCACCATTTCACCCAACTGAAGGCTACAAACAATCAAACTACAAGAGTTTTAGATTGTATCAATATGTTTACATAGTTTTACTTCCAATGTAATGTTTTAATATTTCATTGTACACCATATTAAGATGCAGCTTACGCAACAGTATAAAACTATCTTAAATAATAAATATTGAGCTGTGAAAGAAAGGAACTGAACTCAATAGTATAATTTCTGAGGGGTATTCTCCTCAAGACACATTTCAGATGGTAGCAAACCTTCAAGAAAAATCTCTGATAAGAATTATTAAAAGATCAAGATGAATTCTCAAAATTTTGCTCAGAAAATGATCTGGACCCCAGACAGTATGGTATGTCATAAAATCAGCCTAGAAACAATTGGACCTACATACAGTTACAGTTGAATTGAAGAGCCAGTTTAGTGTAGTGGTTAATCAGGAGACAGTGTGTTATAGTCCCACCATAGGCACAAAGCAGCTGGGTGATCTTGGGCTAAGCACTTTCCCCAGCTCTAGGAAAAAAGCAGTATCAAACCACTTCTGAAAAATCTGGCCAAGAAAACTGCAAGGACTTGTCCAGGCAGTCTCTGAGAATCAGACACAATTGAATGGAAGAAAAAAATCATCTTAACTGAACTTTGGTGGTTATAATTCAGTTTATTACAACATGGTTATAACCCATAAATTTTACCAGTCAGGCATATGTGCCCAAGAACTACCAGTTTTCTCTAGTCAATAAAATCTTGACAATGTGAGTTACACAATTATAAGAAAGTGTTCTTAGATATAATGTATGTAGTACACATAACACAGAATAAGACTAGAGTTGCACCTGGAAAGTAAAAAGAATAAAAATAGTAAACTTGCCTCTCACTAAAACCTAGGGATGTGGAGCACTTTGGATTTAAAGCCCAAAAGTGTCTTAGAACAAATATTTGTTGGCACCTCCTTAATGAAAACAATGTCATTCCTGGAATCACAATAACCACCTGGGGTCAAAAAAAGTACAAGTTAGGAGTTTAAGAAGGTACCAACAGTGTGAAAACATATGTTTAGGAATGGTTGTAGGTGCACTGTCAGTACCTTTTCAATTTAAAACACCTATTTTTATAGGGATCGTGCTTCTACTTTGCAATCTCAGGAAAAGTAGTTTTGTTAAGGATGTGCATATGCTCACATCTGCTCTGAAGAACCTTTGGGTCCAAAGCACTGAACATTTGTATTAAATTGCAAACAATGTAATATGCATAAAACTGTAAGGAAGGTCCCAACGCTTTCATTGTTGTCATGCTAACCTTGTAGCTCAGGACCAACAGTAGTTATTATAGCTCCCAGACATCGACCCAAACATTGGTGAACTTCTGTATGAGATGGAGGCACTGTCAAAAGTAAAGTAAGGACCAAAGATAGTGTAGGCTCCACATATCCACGATACATTGGTCCACTGGAATCCACTATTAGAGCAAGTGAATGGAGAGACCATGTCTAGAAGAAGAATGAATAATTTAATCATATGCTTTCATCTTAATTAGGATCCTTAAAAGGCTACAACTACTTCTCTACTTACAATTTCTCCATTGAGTGACCATTCAAAGTTACAACAGCATTGATAAAAATGACTTATGATCTTTTTTCTTACTCATGACCATTGCAGCTTCCCCATAGTCACGTGATCAAAATTCAGGCAGTTGGCAACTGGCATTTATTTATGACAGTTGCACTTCCTGGGGTCATGTGATCACCATTTGTAATCTTCCCATTTGGCTCCTGACAAGCAAAGTCAATGGGGGAAGCCAGATTTGCTTAACTGTGGCAAAAAGATTGTAAAATGAGGCCCAACTCATTTAACAACTGTCTCGCTTAGCAACATAAATTTTGGGCTCAACTGTGATCCTAAGTCAAGGATATCTGAATAACAAATATATTCTCATCCATATATACTAACATTATTAATATGTCTCTCTAGATTGGGAACTGTACAGGAATTACCTACTATAATAATAATTAAAGAAACGTAAATATTCCCGTGCCTCACAAAAGAAGAGGTAGCAAAGCCACCTAGACTAACAAATACAATTTATGATTTCTAGCCAACAGTTCCCTAAAATACACATAATTTTTTTTTAATTCAGTTGTTTATAAAAAGGATAATGCATAAAATGTTTAAAGCAAGAAGTTTGCCTTATTATGGTAAAAATATTTTATCACAATAAGAGTCACACTAACCTTAATAACTGGATTTCTTAAAGTAAATTTGCAGGATACCAAAAAGTCATGCTTCTTAACTAAATAACAGCAAGATTATACATTGTGTAAAGTCCAAAGCATATCTGAATATTTTTCAAAGCACGAATATTATATTCCTATAATGTATGTTCATATAATGTGTATGAATATATATTAATTTTACCTGGACTTCAGGAGAGGTCCCATCTTGTGCTAGCGCTAATAGAATGCTGACACTGGTTTTCAAATGCTGCCCAGAGCCTATTCCACCAACATAGCGATGCAGACACCCAAGGGCCAAAGAGTGGCCCGTTCTTGATACAACATCTCTAGCAGATTTCAACCTGCCAATATTTGTTTAAAAAGTCATTAAATCTACAGTCAAGATAGCAAAACTCTAAGCACAAAACTTTTTTTTTAAATGACAAAAAGCAATGATATGCAACTCCATAAGCTCATAGACATTTTGGAATTATCCAAAGTATCATTGTGGATATTCATAAAATGAACAGAGCTACCTAGATGTCATTTCAATTTTATTTTAAACAAAATTTTATAATTACATTGTTAAAACCAGCCTATACTTCAAAATAACTCAATTTCCCCATTAAAAACATACTTTTTAATTCCAATGATAATAGAAAATTAATGTAAGATAGTAGCAATTGGGTCTCAGTTTTTGTCTTTAGGAGACAGGATTATCTTCATGATATGTGTAATAAAAAGCATTTATCAATAATTCACTAAGTAAATGAACCTGAGAGTAAAACTGAATTAGAAAGTTCTGAATTTTTCCCTCCCTTCTTGCTCTCATTTCTTCCCTCAGTTTCTTCACGTATAGAAAAATATTCCACATTGCAGTATTAAATCTAACAAATGTAATCATTTAAAACATTTGTAATAAACAAATCTTTTATTTTTCTACAACCATAAACGGATATAAAATAAATACATGCAATTAAAAGAATTGTAACTCTGGAACTACAAACCCTCTCTTTAAAACAAATTGATTTTCTTCTTTTGATTTCACACTATTCCAACCCTTTATAAAACTTAAAACCCAAAGTCAATCAAACTATCTTGACACCAAAATAAGCCATGTATTTGCATTCACTTCAAAAACATTCATTTTTGTATTATTTTTCAAAGTGTGATCCACTTAATTCAAAGTATTTACACCTTCTGAATTTGCTTTGAGTTATGTGGTGATAATCTTAGGGAGGAAAAGCAGCAGCAGAGTTTACAACAGAATCTCTTTGTCTAAGGTATTCAAGCTGTGTTAAAATCTCTCTTGAACCAAGGCACCTGTCCTGCCTACTACCAAAGAGGCTGTAATCACCTCATCAGAAGTTTCATTGAATAATGTTTGTTTTCAACCACGCATCACCACTTGACATGCCACATCTGCATCTGAGACCACAATTCAAGCAACAAGGGCTTTTAGCCAAGTAGTTAGTAGGGGCTGTAATGGGTGGAGGTTTGGATCTCATCTACTATTATCTCCTAATCCACTTCCAAGCAGTCACTCGGCCTCTACTACCTCAGTATCCAAAACCACAGCCTTGCCACATATCACTCATCCTCTGGAATTCTATCCCTAATGGTAGTAGTGGGTGAGAGAAGGGGGACAAATACTGCATAGCATCATAGCAAGCTTCCAAAGATACAAAGGGCATACTTCTTTTTAATCAACAAACTAAGGAAAACTGATCAGTTTCATTTATGTGCATTCTTACAGCTGAATTTCTTCAGTTATAATTCATTCTGCCAAAATTATTGGGATATTATTGTTACACCCAGTTTGTGTATTGGCAGTTTTGAATTTTCACAACTGTTACATGTAGACAACATTTGGGTACACAAATAAAAAAGCTTCACATATTCACATTTTGGCTTCCATTTCATTTCGTTATGTTTGTACAAAATGCAGATGGGCTTTTACACATCTGTAAATAGAATAATGTCACAATAGAGTTAGATTAGAACTAAAGAGAAATTTCCTGACAGTTAGAACAATTAATCAGTGGAACAACTTGCCTCCAGAAGTTGTAAATGTTCCAATACTGGAAGTTTTTAAGAAGAGATTGGATAACCAATTGTCTGAAATCATTTAGGGTTTCCTGCCTAAGCAGGGGGTTGGACTAGAAGACCTCCAAGGTCCCTTCCAACTCTGTTACTCTATTTTATTCTAGTATATTTGTTACTTCTTCTCACTTGATTATAACAGATCTTGTTGGATCGGCCTGGCTGCAAGTGGCTATCCTGTGGTATCTGGTTGCTTTCTTTTCTGGAGCAATTAGCTAGCTGATGATGAAGGGTGCTACCTTCTTCATGCCAAATGTCTCATGCTAATTTCTTCAGTCGACATGACTTTCACAGTGAAAAGAACCTCTTAATTGGGCTTAATATGGCAGCTGGAGAATGCCCATGGCTCGGGCCAGTGGGGTTGGGCTGAGGTAGTCCTCTTTTCTTTGAAGACTTAGAATAAGGTACTAATGACAGAGACTGGTACTGCTCTTGCAAGCTGGAAAAAAACAGCCTCTCTTGGCTGAAGAAAATGAGCACAGGCTCCAGAATCTAACCACTGATTATTCATGATTTCACTATTGATGGTTTTATGTTGGAATAGAATCACTACAAATACCAAAAGCTAATTATATAATTTATATATTTTTCATATGTTGTACAAAAGAAAACAATTTAAACAATAAACAAACAAGCCCAAACAGAAATAGCATTTAGCACAGCTCTTGTTTTACTTAAAGTAAAATTACAACATACTTATCAAAACTGTATTGAGCCATCCTGGCAATGAAAGTTGCTTCCCCAACCACCTGGGCCATTCTGCCCAGAGCTTCTCCTGCAGCGCATCTCAAAATAGGATTAGGATTGTCAAGTGCTCCCATTACAAGAGTCAAAGCAGACTTGCGGACTTCTTCTGGTCCTAAGGTACTTTTGTTCTCAGCCAGGCCCTTTTACGAAAGATAATACTTTAAAATATGATTTACAACGTCTTTAAAGCAGTCACAGATTGGTTTAAGGAAATAATATATTATGAATGTGCCCTTATACACCTGCTTTTCAGCATCTTACAAATCATTACATTTTAATTATAAAATTATCATTATGTGTTCACTTTACAATCCACCTTTCTACCCAAAGGGCACTCAAGGCAAGTAACGATAAAAATAAAATCACTGTTTAAAGTGTGATAAAAAAATATCAAAAATCATTATTTGCTAATTAAACTAAAAACGCCTAGCTAAAGCAACGTCTCTTACTAAAAACCAAGAGAGCACGCAAAGCTTCTAAGAGTTCATTCCATTGCTTGAGGGCAACACTATAGTTTCATCTTTTGAAACAGATTTACCTTTAGTGCACTGAGAACGGCAGTAAAAATATTAAGCTGCACTGCTTGTTGACGAACACCTTTTGCCTGCTTGATGCATTCTGCAAAATGATCCAACATTTGTAGCCTGAAAATATAAATATAATGAGGAAAGTAGCATTAAATTAGCAAACATTCACAGTCCAATAATAATGGCTGCTAGATATCTTGACCCAGTAAAGCAGCATTTATCAGATTTGAATTAATTTAATTAGAATTAACTCTGAAGTCTATTTTTACTTGTAAAAAACTAGCCTTGTGCTGCCCAGATTCACTGCAACTATGATGAAACTTGTCTTATTTAATCCAAAATGGCATAATCACTTTTAAGTTTCTTGGAAATAAATGAATACATTTAAACTTATTCTTGAACAACTTAAAAGTAGTTCTTGCACTGAAATTATCATTTAATTAATTATTTTCCCTGTAGCGTGATATCTTAAGCGTGTGGGTGGTGTTGGGAATATTTCGTCTTTCATTTATTCACAGCAACCTTATGAGTCACTAAGAGAGTATCCATTGTACAAGGATGGGGAAAAAGTTGTTTTTCCTTAGTTTTATCAGTAAATATCTGCTGAGTGCTTCATTATACAATTATCCTCATAAAGGATACCTGTGTTTCTCTTGTCTTTTAACTGTACTGGTAATCTCTTTTTCTTCTAACTTTAGCTATCTTTCTCCTCACCCACCTCCATTACCATCCCCTACAGTTCCCCAAATTCTCTTAGATTTCTAGTTGCCTCCCATATTTAGAAGCATCCAAATAATTCTTTAACTTCATCAGTATGATCTTTAAGTCATGCTGGCTAGCAGTTCTGGATATTGCAGTCCTACTACATCTGGAGGGCATCAGGTTGGGAAGAAGTGCTTTAGTCCCTTTTGAGGAAATAGGCACACTGATAACAGGTGGAAACCAACAGCTGCATTAGAAGGTAACATCGGAGAACTTCTAGATAAAAATTACCTTTGAAAGTCAAGTAAGATCCTATTCCTGCTAATTATAGCCATTTTATCACATTTAAATAGTTAATTAGTATGCTAATCGAAGTATTGAAAATAATGTAAACGGAACTTCCACTAGCTTTTTCCAAAAGATAAGTTGTAACGTTTGAAAAAATATAAAAAAGGAAAAAGGATAACATATTTTTATTACTGTTCCCATTTTGATATTGCTGAATGAAACAACTTCTTAATGAGGTATAGAGGTGTTATGAAGTATAACAAACTTCTGTTTGTAGAACACATGAGGGAAAACAACTCAAGTGTAAGTGTTAGAAGTGTAACAAACCTGTGTTTGTAGGACACATGAGGGAAAACAACTCCAAAGAGAGCCACTGAGGCATCAATGACTGATACCCCCAAAGGAAGGGGACCTGGCACTGCTTCTCCAGCTGGGATGCGTAAGTAAATAGAGGAGGGATCGTGTTCTAGGGCACCACTTCCTGAGGCACTGTTGGGCTGGAGCTGTAAAGCATCAGAACATTTGAAATCAGAGACATGTATCTTTTATCCCATAACATTTCATATCAGTTAAAAAATGTTGTCCTGGTTAAAATAGTACTCTACGGGGCCTATATAATGTATCTTCAGTTTTTATAGAACAATTATATCCCCAAATAAGTCTATCTGCTATTTGTTATCCTTTTTCATTATCAAAGAATCAAGGTGTTGGTAGGGGCCTTGGAATTCTTTTAGTCCAATCCCCTACCCAATACAAGAATCTTGATACCAATTCTGGACAAATAGATGTCTAGTCTTTTCTTGAAAACCTGCACCCACAACTTCAGGAGTCAGGCTGTCCCACTGTTTAATATTCTCAAGTCAGGGAATTCCTTCTTAGTTCAAGTTGAGATCTCATTGTAAAGCTTCTACCCACCAGTTCTTATCTTATGCTTAGGTAATGGGAAGAATACATCTACTGTCTCTTCTCTGTGACATCCCTTCATGTATTGGAAGACTGCTATCCTGTCCCACATTATCCTTCTCTTCTTTAAGGTAAACAGACCAAGTTCCTTCATAGGATTTAGCCTACGAGATCCTTACCATCTTTGTTGTTCTTCTCTGCACTCTTTCCAATTCCTCAGCATCCTTTTTGTACTGTGGTGACCAGAACAGGGCAGAGAATGTCAGAGGTTGTCTGATCAGTGCACCATAGAGCAGTACTATAAATTCCCATGACAACACTATGCCTCTGTTGATACAGCCGTAAGCTGCATTGTCTATTTTGGCAGCTGTAGCACATTCCTGTCTCACCCTTAATCTATGGCCTACCAAGACTCCACCTCTCTCTTGCAAGTGCTATTGCTCAGCCCCGTATCATTTATCATGCACATGAGCATATGGGTTTTCCTTCCATGTAATAGGGAAAGTCTATGTTATTAGTAGGCTCCTCAGCTCAAGCAAAGTGAAGACCTTCTCATAAGCTGCATTATTCAGTGAAATGGATTCAAATCACATAATTATTAGTATTGCATGAAATTCCTAAGTTACTATGAAATAGGTAACTACATAACATACATTTTAATCTAAAGTTTCTATCTGGAACATTTACTGATTGATTGATTTGTATTCTGCCTTGATTATTTTTACAAATAACTCAAGGTAGTGAACATATCCAACCCACTTCCTCCACCTATTTTCCCCTCAACAACCTGCGAGGTGGGTTGGGCTGAGAGAGTGACTGGCCCAAGGTCACTGAGCTGGCTTTCATGTCTAAAATGAGATTAGAACTCATGGTCTCCCATTTTCTAGCCCGGTATCTTAACCACTAGACCAAACTGGCTTTCAAGTATATGAAAAGGAAGTATACATCACAATAGAATATGTAAAAACTAGAGACACAGCATCTAATAACTACAGAAGGTACAGCTTTATATTCTTACTAGAGTCTTCTCCACTTCTGTCCAATATACAATATGCACTAGGGTCAGACAAATATTCATACACATTCAAAGACAACTTTCTAGAAATTATTTCCAATTTCTTATACATTGCATTAATAGATTGCAAACCAAGTGTTGCACTGTATTTCAGCTCCTACTAAAAGTTACTGAGGTAGGGAACATGAAGCAGGAGCCTTTAGTGATATTGAGAATTATATTGTTTACACTATGTCTAATTGCTGTCTCGCTCTCAATGGCAACCTCTACACTTTATAAGAAGGTATTTTTGCAGGCAGCATCAAAAGAATGAGGAGGAAAAACTGGCATCACTTCAAAAGTATGGGTTTTTCTCAAACATTAATAACAATATAATTTTCCCTAAGACATCCTCTATATACTAGTCCTTATTCCCCAAAGCAGAAGTGAAAGCTGCATGGTGAAATAAATGGGGAAACCCAAGATTTAGGGAAGTTGTATATCTGCTATGAAACCATTAATTACATTAATTGGGGTAAATATGTCTATATCAGCCATGGGGGATTATGGCTCTCCAAATATTGCTTTATTGCATATTCTTATATTAGCCAGACCTATGGAGAACTGTACTCAGTAGCATCAGGGGTATCAAAGATCTTTCCATTTGTTTCATATTCTTAGCTATACTGTTCTGGAAACTGATGGGACAACTCGGGAAAGATCAAATGCAGAACCCATTTTATTTTGGGGTAGGTCCATTTCAGTGTCAAATAGTCATCCAGCCACTCGAGTTCATCTTTAGCAAATAAACAGTTTCCCTAATGAATTTTTGCCTTAACAATCTGACTCAGATTTAATATGCTAATATTTTTTTAAAAAAAGAAAATGTGTAATTTATTTTTTACACACATAACAAGCGTGTAATTAAAAAACAACTGACACTTGGGAAGGATTGGAAAACAAGACTGGATACCTGATCTTCAATTGATTTATGGTCTGTTTCTTGCAGCCAAGAGCCAAGAAGGACGCTGTCATCATAGTGGCAAAGTGATCTAAGCAGGGAGGTAGTTGTATTAGCAGAATTGTCTGTCAGAGTAAATTCTGCCACCAGCTCCCGAAGAAGTGGATTAAAAGAACCTAAAGCAAAACAATAAAATTCCATTTTTTACATGGGCCATTAAACAACAAGCATCACAATTCAGCCTCGTTTTAAAACAGGAAAACCAGAACTAATAATATTCTGATCATGTTCAATCCTATGGCAAAATTGTTTTATTACAGAAGCTTCTGTAGCTTTGTATGATGAGCAATTCTCCCATAACATTTGTATGATAACAAGATCATTATTTGAACACAACTCCTGGATAGTTGCAGGAAATGTTATTTGACGGTATCGCTATTATGTCTGAAAGTGAGTATATGGGAGCACAGAGTTCTCCTGCTGAACATTATTTCTTTATTTCTCTATTTAAAAAAAAAAACAGAGAAATAAAATGTTTACAAAGCTTCTACCTCATGTTAAAGTGGTATTTTTAAGAATAGGAAAAATAGTGAAAAGAAGTGAATTTTACCTTCATATGTTTTCGGTGGTAACAAAGCCAAAATGTCATAAAGCCTTAATCGAACCATTGCTGCGCTTGCCTTCAGATGTGCTCCATGGGTTTTAATTACCGAAGGAATGCTATCGTGTTAAAAAAAACAATCATGAAAGTTACTATAACATTAAAAAGCTATTTAATTTATACTGTAGATACAGAATACTGGGAATAAAACCACCTTTTCCCCTATAAATTTTGGAAGATGTGTGCCAAAAGGGGAACATGTTGTTTTGTTCTTTGAAATTACAGAGGGAGGGAAAGTTGGTGCAATTACGAGGTAGAGAGAAAATGCAGGGTATTAATGAACTTACTCCAAGTTCATCACCCATACACATCTGAACTCTCTTTCACACAAATTTATTACAATTTACCCATCCACCACAGCCATCCACATACACATGTTCATCTGGGGAGGGAAAATATAAAAAAGATTAAGAGGAGAGACAGGTTGATTAGCAGTTGCAAAAAGAACACAGATCACAGATTGTGTTCCATTAATGATTAGGCAGACAAACCTATTTTTAAAGAAAGCTAATTTCAATTTCTAAGAAACATACTTACTGAGACATCATTGTCATAGCACATTCAATAGGTGTCATCAATTTTCGAATAACATCTTCTGTTAGAAGTTCAGGACAGTGAGCAACAAAACTCCTCATAGCTAGCAACAACAAAAAAAATGTAGAAATGCTAGCTTTAAAAAGAATCAGTGTCATTTAAGTATCTATCAACTATATAACGCAATTAACAGTTGACTTGATATAAGTTCAAAATAAAATTACTGAGGAGAAGAAAAGATGTATGGAGCCATGGTAGCACAGTGGTTAGAATGCAGTGTTGTAGGCTAATTCTGCATTCCACTGCCAGTTCGATTCTGACTGGCTCAAGTTTAACTCAGCATTCCATCCTTCTGAGGTTGATAAAATGAAGACCTAGATTATTGGGGGCAAAGGATTGTAAAGCACTGTGAAGCGATTGCTGATTTGCTTCTGGGTGCAATTCAAGGTGCTGGTTGTCACCTTTAAAGCCCTTCATGGCTTGGGACCAGGTTATCTGAGGGACCGTCTCTTGCTAGTCACATCTACCTGACCCATCAGAGCGGGGAGGCAGGCAATGTTGTGGGTTCCGTCTCCGAGGTAGATACACCTGGTGAGACTCAGAAGGGCCTTCTCCGTGGTGGCTCCCTCTCTCTGGAACATTATTTCCCCAGCAATTAGAATAGCCCAACTCTAATACTCTTCCAGAAGGCCTAGTTCTGCCAGCAAACTTAGGGAACACAGAGCGGGATGGAACCCATTAAATGGCTTGTGTGATTTGCTGTCATCAGAGTGGGGTGGGAGGGAGTTGGGGGTGATTTTGTTATATTGTACTTTATTAATTTATTTAATTATTTTGTTAGTTTTTATTGTTTTAAATGTGGTTTTATATTCTGTAAGCTGCCTTGAATCATTGTGGGCAAATAGGTGGCAATATAAATTCAATAAATAAATAAATAAGTGCTATTGTTATGCCATTCGCTCTTTTTCTCTCTCTCTGAAACAGGCCTCTGTGCTCAAACTACAGTTTCCACTAAAAAAGAAAATATAAATTGGCTATCCACAAACACACATACATAATATAGTGACCTAACAAATATAGTGTTCAATTCAACTATATTTGCATCCTGTTAAAAAAATTAAGAACATCCTATTCTATTCTCATATACTAGCATATTCTAAATATGGATATGATAAAATACAATCTGGCTGCATGTTTTCCAAATATATTCTTAGAATTTTTCATTTCAATGCTCATAGCATATGTACCAGTTTTTCCTCTACTTTGTCACAAGCAATCATCTAAAGATTACTCAAATAGATGTTTTAGTCCTTTTGATTCTAGCTGATTACTTTATTCCTAAAATATGGAATTAGGTTGGTTGAAATAGTATTGGACAAGGTTACTGTATGTTTGAGATTCATACCACAGAGAGCTCCTGCACGTCCTTCCAGTGTTACTTGCCATGTAAAGGAATCTCCACGAGCTTTTTCAGCTTCTAATTCCTTTAGCGAACGGGGAAACACATTTCGCCACAGTAATAACATTTTAGGAAGATGGTAACGGACAACTGAAGGACCTACCAGAAACACAAATCATACTGGAGCTTAATAAGTCTTCATGAAAGATAAAACCAAAGAATTCTGAACAGGCGTCAATGCTATCTCTAAATGACATTTTCAAAAACTAACTTTGTATTTTATATGCCACTTTGACAAATTTTTAATTAAAATACAATTATCCATTAAAATAAGAGTAAGGTTAGGAATCTTACTACCATTATAATTGATTTTAAGGTTAAGAAATATTTGTACTTTTATAAATATACTTACATATTAATAACATTAAAAGATTCAAATCAACTAAAGCTAACTTTAATATTCTGTTACCGTTCAATGTGCTAATTACAATTTAATATTCCTAACTACTGATCAGAGTACATTTCTATGTAGACTTTTACTTCGTAACAAAAGTATTCTGGCAAGGCAATTGCACTTTCAAAATAATCTGGATTTTGGTAGAAAAAGCAGAACATGATAAGGTCTAGTATTAGGGAGATAGCCACAATCTTGCTGCTAAATGCAAGTCAGACTGCTAAAATAAAAGAATGTGTGTATACACACCTAAAGTCATTAGAGCACCCAGCAGAAGCCATCCAGCCTGGGTTCGCTGTAAGGACAGTCTGCTATTTTGTGCAGCAGTCCGCAAGAGATCCTCAGCAATGCTAACAACCATCTAAAATAAAGGGAAAATTAACTTAGAAGTGAATTAGAAACCATCTTAATAAAACTCATAGCTTAACATTAACACAGGATAGAAAATAAAAACTTTACTTAACATTATGTTCATTGCAGTTCAAGTTTTTTCCTTTAAACAGTAAAATGAACAAGTCAAACAAAAGAAGGGGTTGAAAAACTCAGTAGGGGTTGGTTGAGACTGGGGTAAGCAAACAAAAAGATTACTAAAGAAAACAAACCAAGATATGGAATGTGCCGATAAGAGATAACGCCTTGAAAAGAAGAGCAAAAAGGAAGAAGTGCTCCAACATAAAATGAAATTTGCTTCCATTGTTGTGACGATAAACATATTTATCCAGGAATAAACACTATTATGTTAATAAAAATGAGCATGAGAGAATAAAATACCTATAGCAATTTAAGAGGTTAGATTAAAAACAAGCATTTTAGTATCTTATAAATAGGAAGGAGCAATGATAACTTCAAAGCTGATGCTTCCTAGTTTTGGAGCGTAACAGTGTTTACAAAAAGGTATTTCCTTTTTGGCATGGCTAATGTATCTCAGGTTCACAGAGAGGTACATGTTCGTTGATAGCTATAGCTTGAGCTTTTCGGACATTAAACCTTGAATATAACTGGGAAACTAACATTCAGCAATGCAAATATTTGAATGCAGCTTCTTTGGAATATACCCATGATGGTGAACCTATGGCACACGTGCTGGAAGTGGCACACAGAACCATCTCTGCCGGCACGCAAGCCGTTGCCCCACAGCAGGTTTATTGCGCAGGTGCGCCTGCCACCTGCCTGCCAGTTGGTTGTTGGGTAGCTGCTGTGCATGTACAGGGAATGGGGCATGCGCAGATGCGCATGCATGCACAAAAAAGTGTGGCGCATATGGGGGTCGTGGACGCATGCGCAGGAGGCATGGGCCCCCCC
The DNA here is from genome assembly GCA_023653725.1 of Bungarus multicinctus. Taxonomy (NCBI): domain Eukaryota; kingdom Metazoa; phylum Chordata; class Lepidosauria; order Squamata; family Elapidae; genus Bungarus; species Bungarus multicinctus. Next base: position 63,009,780 of record CM042836.1, on the reverse strand, counting down.
GCATGCATTGCCTTATGGTTGATGGCACATGTGCACTTTTGGCACACGAGGATGAAAAAGTTCGCCATCCCTGGAATATACCATTAAACCAATTCATGCTATTTTGTGACAGCCTCCTTCTCTATCCCAGCATAAAGAAAACAATGCCAGAAATGCAAGTAATTAATAATCTCACCTTTCCTTTGGCATGAGGGATACCTAGAGAACATTGATGAACTCCACCTAACAAAGCAGCCATTGCAAAACTGTACCCACTAACAGCTTCTGGGGAAGTCTTCAGATTGTTAAGCCTTTCTGCACACCGGTCCAATAACGGAGTCAACTGGAAAGGCAAAGCGACAGCCACACAACGCAAACACCATGCAGCAGCAAGTCGAGCAGCCATACTAGGATGGAGAAGAACCGAAGTAACAGTCTCAAGCAATCCTGAAAACAAACCAGAAAAGGAAATATTTTGAGGAAACTACCAAAACATTTATTTGTAATAGATTTGGTCAAAGAAAGAATTGAAATGATGTAAATCTTTCAAACTGAGTAGCAAAAGATATAAAGCTATCTATTTTTGATGTTTAAGTCTTAAAAATATCAAGAAGCATTTCTAACACAAAGTATCCTTTCGATGCCAAGTTCAGATTCAATGGCTATAGTCTATTCTAGAAAATAGGCTTTATCAGCCTTGCAGTTCACTAGCATCTTAATTTTTCTTTTTCTGTAGGAAACAATTTTAAGAAATCACACAGATTTCTGATCAATATATGCACTATACATTATCTAGATTTTTATGGCCACCATTCCCACCATAGCAACTCTGGACATTGAACAAAGCTGAAAATAGAAAATATAATACTTTTTTAAAAACCCAATTAAATAACTGAAGGTAAAAAAAACTCAAAATCACACAAAATCCCAAGTCTCTATTATGCTTTATATTTTTTTATCTCTGTGCTTTATTTTTTTATGCTTCATCTTTTTGATTATGCTGAAAAATAAAACAAATAGCATCAATAAAATCAACATTTTAGTATTTTTTATTTTGATTGCATATTACATTCTTAAATCTGGATCTATTACACCACTTTCACATTATTAACTGCCCTGATGTCTTAGAAAGGTAGGAAACTGAACGTTAAGTAAACAAAACAAACAAAAGTATATTGGTGCATACCTATTCACTGGGATGAAAACTAGAGAAGCCATCTGAAGAGAAAACATCTCATTTTCACTGGTACTTTGGGTTTATATTTTATATCAGTATTGCATTACATACATAATTAAATGGTAGAAATAAATAAATAACTTCACAATTATTCTTATTGTGCCTAGCATGGCAGTCTAAACGATTTACCTATAGAAGGTTCCTGTATAAGGGGTGATGCAGTGGCATTCAGGCTTTGAACTAAACTTCCTAGCTCCTGAAGAGCACAAACCATTACATGTTGACTTGCGGCAACTTCTGCTGCTCCTGATTTGTTTTCAATATTAGCATCATTCACAACTGTTTCTGTCAAAGTAAATTGAAAAATGGTAAGTAACCCAGCATTCTATTACATTTAAAACATACTGCTTCGGACCAGGTTCTAAAAAAGTATTTCAGAGTGCATGAGGAAGAAGCCCAGTAATAGTGAGGCCTACCCTCCTTCCCTAACCCAGGTTCCAGAGATCTTCAAAACGTAAGTATGAGATGGATGATGCAGGGGGAGGAGCAGGATGTGGAGCACGGTGGTGTGGAATGGGGAAGACATAGACAGTGGGGCGCTACAACGTCCTTGCACTCATTTGTAAGGGTGAACAATCACGGGGATGCTGTAATGGCCTGAACTTTGGGACTGAATCATAAGTAGCTTTTGGAAGATTCCCCATAACTGGTCATAAATCGAGGACTACCTGCACTGTATTATATTTTCATACTCTTTATTCGTCAGGCACACAATTGCTGCAAAAGATCTCATTTATATCATAACCACATAAGCCAGTGTCATACAGACGTACATCAATAATAAATGTGAAAACCACCTTATCCTAGACTTAAAAAGATTGGATAGCAATAATAAAAACAATACATGCATGTACTAATTTTTTTTTCTCTTACCGACTGCCTTCATCTGTTTTTCAATAGCCTGACAAATATCTTTAGCAGCAGCAATCTGTGCTTTCTCTCCCAATAAACTTCCTACTGTCGCTCTGAGGATAAAAGAGACACATCTCCGAGAGTAGACAGCTTCTACGTGAGTTTGAGTTGCACGAGGATGAGAAACCAAATCCAGCACGTGTGACAGGAAAGTTGCAAAATTGCGTTCTAGCCACTGACCTCCTAGGGTTGTGACAAAGACAACATAGGCCTGAAAAATTCAAAATTATTAAGTTACTCGAGGTATAGGGGATTTGTACTCTGAATTTAAAATTCTATTTGTACCTTTTATCTTCAATTCTCCAATATCCCCTATCCCATCCCTTAAAACTATATAATGTTTTGTTTCTGAAGTGAAAATACCAGATCAGGCCCTCTAATATTACAATCACATAGGTTTATCAAGCTCAGTAACACCCCATCTATAATGAAAACTAGTTACAATCTCTATAACTAGTTCTCATCATACTTATAACTTTTTAATAACATAATAATGATAATATTGTGAGGCTAAATGACAATCTCAAAATATATGGCCTCAAGGTTGTTCGAAGCCCCCAAAAGTGCTACAAGTTTCTTGAAGAGGACTGTCAAGAGTTTGAGCAAAGGCTTTTCTCTTAGGAATTTAACAAGCATTTTCACTTATCTACCGAATTTAATCTACTCCATTGTAGAGCATGTTATAATTAGGACCTGAAGGATGAGGCTATTCTTGCCTATGCCTGCAGCAGTCAATGTAGGATTTTTATTCTTTAGCATAAACAAGTAAGTAAATAAGTTTTATTCACTGCCACTTGTTATTGCTGTTAAAAAAGCTCTGCATTTCAAAAGAATTCTATTCCTTTGACTTTTCAAAAAACAGCGAAATGGCCACTGGGCCTACCTGCACACTTCTTCGAATCTCATTATATACTTATTTGGCTGGAACTGTAAGTATATCATTGAAAAATAATGAGAAGCAATCATTATATGCTCATTAGTATGTACAGAACTACTTCTAACTAGTTCTATGAAACTGCAGGGATTTTTTGTTTCCCTGATTGTAAAAATACTTTATAGCATTTTAAAATAAACCTACCTGAGTAACCCCAACTCGCACTTCTCGATTAACAGATCCTCCTCCTTTTAACATCTCTCCACCACTTTTTAAGAACCCAGATCCTCCTCGCAAAAAACCAGTGGCCATGAGTTCTAAAACCTCTTCTAACGTTGCTTTTTTCACATTCTGGCGCATCACTTAAACAAATAAAGAGAAAATGTTATTCAATGGAATATTTTCAATCAGTTCTCATTGTACTTTTGAGATTTTGGTAAGTACTATGTCATGTTAAAGATACCAATGTCTTTAAAGACAATTAATACAAAATTTTCACAAAATTAAAAACTGTAAAAAAATAAATGGTTTTTATCATTGTTGACAGTTAATAGTAAACACATTAATCTTATCCATGTGTCTATTGCTGAAAAACAAAATAATAAGGATACGAATAACTCAATGGCTTATACCTGCTGCCTGCTTTGGTATCAGTGCTGTAGCCATAACTGTGCCCAGAAGTTTGGATACTGCAACTCGTACACCATAATTTGAGTTCTCCAGTGCCTTAAAACATAGAGTTGCTACATTTTCTAATTCTGTTGTCCACATAAACACAGCTTCATTTTGCAGTTCTAGTAGACACTGCCAGGAAAAAAAAATCCCAAAACTGTTAATACTTTTTGACATTTTGTCCATTTCTTTTTTTGTGGACAGGATACTGGGTGGGCTTAATGCCACCACTTGTTTATTGGACCCGTGTCCCTCCTGGCTGGTCTTGGCCACTTGGGAGGTGACACGAGGCTGGTTCCAAGGGATTATTAACGCTTCCTTGAGAGAGGGGCTTTTACCTGCCGCCTTGAAAGAGGCGGTGGTGCGGCCCCTCCTCAAGAAACCGTCCCTGGATCCAGCATTATTGTCGAACTATTCTCCGGTCTCCAACCTTCGCTTTGTGGCGAAGGTTGTTGAGAGTGTGGTGGCATGACAGCTCCCTCAGTACCTGGATGAAGCGGTATATATAGATCCCCTCCAATCAGGTTTCAGGTCCGGGCACAGCACGGAGATGGCGTTGGTCGCGTTGGTGGATGATCTCTGGAAGGCCCGAGACAGAGGTTGCTCCTCTGTCTTGGTCCTGTTAGATCTCTCAGCGGCTTTTGATACTGTCGACCACAGTATCTTATTGCAGCGGTTGGGGGGGTTGGGGGTGGGAGGCACCGTATTGCGGTGGTTCTCCTCCTTCCTCTCCGACCGCTCACAATTTGTGTTGACAGGGGGGCAGAGGTCAACCCCGAGGCCCTTATTTTGTGGGGTGCCTCAGGGGTCTGTGCTCTCGCCCCTGCTGTTCAACATTTATGTGAAGCTGCTGGGTGAGATCATCCGTGGTTTGGGGTAGAGTTCCATCAGTACGCTGATGATACTCAGCTGTACATCTCTACCCTGGGCCACCCCAACGAAGCCGTCGAAATGGTGACCCGGTGCCTGGAGGCTATGCGGAGTTGGATGGATCTTAACAGGCTTCATCTCAACCCGACCAAAACCGAGTGGCTGTGGTTTCCTGCGCCAGCTTACTCCGTCGCTGGCCGTGGAGGGAGAAATTTTGCCCCCCATGGAAAGGGCTCTCAATCTGGGTGTCCTCCTGGATGTACAGCTGTTATTATAAGATCACATTACAGCCATCGCCAAGGGGGCTTTTTGTCAGATCCGTTGGATCTACCAGTTGCAGCCCTTTCTGGATCTGGGCGCACTTCGCATGGTCACTTCCACCCTCGTCATCTCCCGCCTGGATTACTGCAATGCTCTCTACATGGGGCTCCCCTTGAAGAGCATCCGGAGGCTGCAGTTGGTCCAGAATGCGGCCGCGCGGGTGATCTTGGGAGCTTCTCGGAGCTCTCATGTTACACCGCTCCTGCGCGAGCTGCATTGGCTTCCTGTGGCCTTCTGGGTGCGATTCAAAGTGGTAGTGATCATCTTCAAAGTGCTCCATGGCTTGGGACCTGGGTACTTACGGGACCGCCTGCTGCCACCAACGGCCTCCCGCCACCCAGTGTGCTCCCACAGGGTCGGCCTCCTCGGGGTTCCGTTGGCTGGACAATGCCAGCTGGTGGCCCCGAGGGTGCGGGCCTTCTCTGCGGGGGCTCCCTCCCTTTGGAACAACTTACCCCTGGAGATACGGGCCATCACCAACATTCAGACCTTCCGGCGCGCAGTAAAGACCCACTTTTTCCAACAGGCCGGCCTGGCCCAGTAACAATTGTGGGGGTTTTAAATTGGTATTTTAATTTTTATCTGTTTTATATGTTTTTGATACAATTTTTATCTTTCGGCCACAAATTTAATTATTTTAAATTGTTTTTAACTCTATAATTCCTATAGCTTGTTCTGTTTTATCTGGCTATACACCGCCCCAAGTCCCGCTTTGGAGAGGGATGGTATAAAAATCCAAAAATAAATAAATAAATTCATTCTTTGAATTCAGCCATCACAATTATTATCCTTTTTCCTTTTAAAAACAAATTATAACTGCTGAAGAAGCTTCTTGAATGAGAAGCGAAATGTCTTCAAAGGAAAACAAGAAAATCCAGTTGCCTTTTGAAAAAAGCACCTTTGGGATATTTGATTTGCACCTCAACTTTAACACCTAATGTCAGAAATAAGACTGTGAATGTGAATATTGCACTGCAGCAAGCTACACACCTTCATAAAGTGATAAAAAACTAAACTGCAAGCATATCACTGTATTTTTCCAGAAGAATCTATAACAATGGTTGTAGGAGAAAAAAAGCTGTATGATTATTAGGGCAGTGCCTATTTCTACAACAAGCTGTACAACACAGAAAGCATACTTAGAATCCTAGATAACCTAGAAAATGCTATGAATGATGCAGTAATGTTTCTACCATTTAAACATTTAAGCAAGCTTACCTTTGCTACTGCACAGCGCACAGCCATACCTCTGTCTGTCAGGAGAGACCGGGCATTCTTATAAATATCTCGGTGGCAAGAAGCTGCTGCACCACCCAAGCCACTTAAGACTTTTTGTAAACTCATTAATATTTCACTCCGTCCCTGTGACTGCAAATCACCAGAAGACATAAATATATTGTATTTTTACCAAAACCATGCTTCTCATTTATTTAAAAACAGTATATGTTGTAATGAAAAAAATATTCTTGTATCTCTATGTAAAAATGGAACTTATAATAATATTACCTTTTAATATAGTATAAAGATCATAATCCTTATTCCTAAATATGATGCTGGAAAATTCTGTTCCAAGATCACAATTTATGGAACTCATATAAATCAACATTCATTCTTTTTTAAACATATATTGTAGTATTTTATTTCACAAATACTTGACACATTTTACGCTTATTGAAAAAGATTATCATTCCCTTCAGCCATTTCTTAAAAAAAGAAAAAGAAATTGCTTCTAATTTTCTTTTCAAAATTAAACTAGGAAATCATAAGAGGTGATTGATAGAGGCAATCTCTATTCACCTCAAAAGTTTAAGATCTGATGGAAACACGACTTCTCCAACATTTATGAGAACCACTCCTCTCCTGTAGTACAGTATAAATTATTTGGTATAGTACATTGTATGGATCTATATGGATGAATCTAGCCAAACAGTGCTTCAGCTCATCGTAGGCTTAGTTGGTTGCCTTTTAATAATATGAATTAGCTTTACATGAAAATGTATTAGTTGTATATGGAAATATAAAAAAAGCACTAAGATTCACTGCAACATTTATTTCAAGCAGTAACTATGTTAATTACAAGTCACATCTCTATTTTTAGCTCACTACAACCTTGATAAGTACAAAGATTTTGGTGACATCTTAAGATCAGGTAAATGTATTATGCCACAAGCTTTCATGAACCTAACCCACTGAAGTCCACAAAAAACTATGACATAAGAATTTTGTTTCTATCTAGATCCGTAATGGTGAACCTATGGCACATGTGCTGGAAGTGGCATACAGAGCCATCTCTCTGGGCACGCCAGCTGTTGCCCATTGCTCTTCTGGGTTCCAGTACACACATGCCGCCAGCCAGCTGGACTTCACGCATACGGGAGCGCCGGAAACCGAAGAACAGCTCCCAGCTGTCTTTGCATGCATGGGAGCACCAGAAACCAGACAGCAGCTCCCCACCATGCATGCGCGCTGGCCAGCTGGTCTTTGTGCACACATGCACATTAGAAACTGGAAGGCCAGGTGGCCGGCATCCATGCCCGTGCCAGGGAGCTGCTCTTCTGGTTTCTGGTGTGCATGCACATTTCAGCACTCAGTGCTGAAAAGGTTAACCACCACTGATCTAGATGGTACAAAATTATTTTTGTTGTACAATAGAATTATCAGACTCTTAATTAATTAAATGAATACAGTGCAAAAATGCAAATATTCTGTGAACAATTCTTTTACTTACTTCAGCACTTTTCAAAGATTTTAAGAGATTGTTAACAGTTTCAGGAAAAGAACTGCCCAGCATTCTTCCCATTTTCTCATAAAATGCTCCAACACATGCCACTGCAGTACTACAAAAATCAAGATAATTTTGATCAGATAATTTCTAATTATTTTATACTAATAGATTCTGACAAAAAAAAGGACTAAGGTGAAACCATGGAAGAGAGGCCAACTGAAACTCCCAAGTTTTCAGAATAAACTTTGAAAGAATAAAAAAATAATTTGGAAGAAGATGATAGCAAACCATTTCTCCACTGTTGTTTAAAGTGTCCATTTAATCACTAGGAGTCAAACTCAGTTCAAAAGTTTCTGTCTTTTAAATGGGAGCATCAAGCCAATATGTTTTCAAGCAACGATGCACAAACTTTAAAATTCAAATAATCCAAATGTATAATCTGGATACTGCAATGATTTTATAGATGAATAGATTAGTAGTGAGGTAACAAAGAAACGGATGTAAAGCTTCCTAACTTTGACCTTGTGGTTTCAAACAATTTTTTCTTCAAATAAAATGCATCTACCAACGATTTGGCATATTTCAAGATTTTATATATAAAATAATCAAATGAAATAGTCTCATATGACTTTACATATTGGATATATTCCCTAATATATTTCTGAGATTGTGGAATTTTTCTGGTAGGTGACATTTACTTACAGTTTGGTTGATAAATAGGCAGAAGTATCATCTTTACTCTTGATGATATCATTACATTTGTCAAGTGTTTGGAAGACAGTAAAAGTATCTCCAATGCTGTATAGAGCAGCAAGATTTTTAGCAAGTAATTTCCTTGTTGGTGGTCCAGGAGAACTGCTGATAAGACCTGTTAGCTGTTCAACAAGCTTTTTTTGTTTTTCTTTTACATCTGTCTGTTAATGAAACAAATGCAAAACTTGTTCAGTATTTATATGAAATTAATGAAGTTCATTATAACTTTGTTATGTCATAGCAACATTTAGTTCAGATGTTTTCTGGAAGTTTATTTTTTATGTCTGAATATGAACATAAAATCAATGCCCATGTATTTAGACTAGAGGTTTCTTTAAATAAAGCTAAAAATACTTGCTTCATTCTCAAGTTTATTTTCATAAATGCCTTTGGCATTTTTCAAAACACTGATCCCATTCAGTTGGAAAGGAAATTATAATGCATAATTTAACAAGCCTTTCATTGCAAAGTAATGGTTTAATTTAAACTAAAAACTTGAATTATCAAGTTAAGAACTTTGTATCAATCACAGCTTTTTTTTTAAAAAAAGATCATAGACCAATAATAGCAACAGCAAAGTACTTAGATTTAATAAGACTTAATAGACTTAAAGTTTTACAGAGTCAGCATATTGCCCCAACAATCTGGGTCATTTTACTAATTTTAGAAGAATGGAAGGCTGAGTCAACCTTGCCTATACTATACGTACGTACATAGGTACATACATACATACGATATAATAATCCCATAATATAATCTCAGAACAGAAAATGGAATTTCTGTGTAAATATGCATTATTAAAATCATAAACAACAAAACAGCCCAATAATTTTATAGGATAGAATCAAATATTTAGGCAGTTCAAAATATTTCAGGCATGTCACTTTAGCCATATTACAGAAGAGTCATTAATACAAAAATAAGGGCTGAAAGAAATATATTATCAAAGATCAAGTCAAACCATGAGATGCATAGCAAATAAATTTAATAATAAAAAAAAAATTATACCTTGTTAGCAGCTACAAGCACCTTCTCAAGAAACCGTAGCCACTCAAAGATAAAAACTGGCCGCTTTGCTTCAGTGATCTGAGCCAAAGCCTCTTCATTTAATAACAAACTATGAGCAAGTTCCATAGCTGGTAAAATTCTTTTTGTACAGTAACCACCCTTGTTTCCTGTTATACAAATAAATAGTAAAACGATAGATTTAAAATATCCCACCAAAACAGTCTTAACATGCATTTAAACTGGTTAATCTATTATTTTTATAGAACGTCTTTTATTAATTCAGCCACCTACATATCTGCTACAAGGAACAGATTTTTTAAAATCTCCATCAAAGAGAGTGTATGAACAACCATAACAATGTGACTGATATATGGTAACTGAATTATTGTGTTCAATCAATACATCTCATTAAGTCAGTTAAAACCCAGGTTTGATGTTGCATGTGTAAAATAGTTCCATACTGGAGTCCTTTTACCCCACACAGTAGCTGGGCTGATATGATATACTGAAACATCAAGCAGCCAAATACAATTCCACATAATAATTTATGGTTCAGTGCATCACCAGAAAAAATGTGGATTGAGTAAATTGATTATGAATAGTTTTTATACATTTGTATATCTGTTTTTACCTTATTTTTATTGGCTTGTTTACCGAGTATGAACAACCCAGAATCACTTACATGAAATGGAAGGGCAATCAAAGCAAATCAATAATAATAAAGCAGCTATAATGTATAGACAGGTAAGCATCTTATGCAAACATTTATAACGGGGTCCCACCCTGGACACAACTATGTAATACAGGTACTGCTTGATTTATGACCACAATTGAGCCCAAAATTTATGTTGCTAAGTGAGAAATTTGTTGAGTTTTGTTCCATTTTCCAACTTTTCTCGCCTCATATGTTAAATGAGTTACTTGCAGTTGTTAATTACGGTAATAACGCCATTGTTAAGTCAATTTGGATTCCCCATTGACTTTGCCAGAAGGTCACAATCTTCTGTTTGTCAGAAGATCACGGGACCCCAGGACACTGCAATTTGTCATCAGTACGAACCAACTGTCAAGCACCCGAAAGTAAATCACGTGACCAGGGGGATGCTGCAATGGTCGTAAGTGTGAAAAGTGATCATAAGTCACTTTTTTTTTCAGTGCTATTGTAACTTCGAATGGTCACTAAACCAACTGTTGTAAGTCGAGATCTACCTGTATATCCTGTGCATCCGAGGATCACCAGCTCTGTACTACCAAAACCTGAAGGGCAGGTTAAGGAGACACACAAAGAAACTGCGCCTCTTTCCTGCCATCCAGCGGTTTCCGGAGCTTTGCAACCCAGATCGAGGACCATCCCGTGAAAAGGGACCTTTAAGAGGCCGCTGTCAGTTGGACAGTGCAGGTCCGAGCTTCCCGGGCCATTGTTACACCTGCCTGCCATCCATCCATCCATCCATCCACCCAGGGAAAAACCAGCCACAAGGACGACAGATGCCACCACGGCGGGCGGTGCCTCAATGGGGAGCCCGAGGTGGAGCGGCTCCCACCCGGAGAGACTACCATCGTCCTGCGCTCCTTTTTGCGGTCTTTACAGCCCTCCCACCCCTTTCTCCACCGAGCTCTTCCCCACCGAGTGCAAGCCCCGCGTCTCCCTGCCCAGCCTTTTTCGACTGATCGTCCCACCTCAGGCAGCGGCGGCCACCGCATCGACACAGCAGAGCCCCGAAGGTCGTCGCGGCTTACGCCTCCGGTCCGGCCCTTCCCCACGACCAGCTGAAGCAGCGCCGGCTCCTGCGCATGCGCTCTCGAGACCCAGGAAGTGAGGCCACCACCGAAGCGCAGGCGCAACGGTTCAGGAATTGGGGAATGAAGGATTTCGGCGCGTTGCGTTTCTGTTATCGGTAAGGAATAACACTAAATGTTGAGTATTGCTGCCGGGGGTTGCGTGATGGTTAGATCAGTCCTACATCACATCTGTCATACAATAGCAATCTAGATAAGTTGAATTAAGTAAAACAACCTCACCCAGTGAGTTTCCACGAATGAGAATGACCTGAATTTGGAGTTTACATAGCAAAAGACAAACATCCTACCATTGCCCTGCTTTGGCTTTCTTCTGTGCTGATGCTGATACTCTGGCTAGCTAAGAAATCAGGGTGTTGGGGAGCAATCATACACAAAGATCAAATTCAGGGTTTGTTTACGTTGCGTCTAATAAGCATGGAATTTTCCTCTCGAAAAAAACTGTTTTGGATGCATTTTAAAATAATCATGAACTGTATTTATAGGTAGCAAGGTTGGAGGTGGAAGATTGATATGAATCATGGATGACGCAGAAGAGGATTATATGTCTGATTCTTTTATTAATATTAAGTAAGTGGGTGTTTTTCAAGTATATGCTGCTTGCCTTTGCCTAGTAAGGATGCTGAAGCTTAAATGGCTTTATGATATCCAATACCCAATTAAAAATTTGGGTACAATTTTACAAATACACATTTTGCTTTAAAATTCTGCCTACATAGAACAGCTTTGAGGAATGTAATTTACTGAGTTAAATTAGCACTAAAATACAGGTGAACAAGTAATTTTCTATGGCATATTTATATTTTATTTTCCGAAAGAAAATGGAAGGAAAAATCAGTAAGACTTTAATCACTATTAATATGATTCATTATTCATCATGCATATATACTAAATAATCCTTAAAGTATGTTAATGTATTATACAGTATATTTTTACACTGAGGCAAAAACAAATACAAGTGAAACTCGAAAAATTAGAATATCGTGCAAAAGTTCATTTATTTCAGTAATGCAACTTAAAAGGTGGAACTAATATATGAGATAGACTCATTACATGCAAAGCGAGATAGTTCAAGCCGTGATTTGTCATAATTGAGATGATTATGGCTTACAGATCATGAAAACCCCAAATCCACAATCTCAGAAAATTAGAATATTACATGCAATCAATAAAACAAGGATTGTGCATAGAACAATATTGGACCTCTGAAAAGTATAAGTATGCATATGTACTCAGTACTTGGTTTGGGCCCCTTTTGCAGCAATTACTGCCTCATTGCAGCGTGACATGGAAGCTATCAGCCTGTGGCACTGCTGAGGTGTTATGGAAGACCAGGATGCTTCAATCCTTCAGCTCTTCTGCATTGTTCGGTCTCATGTCTGTTATCTTTCTCTTGGCAATGCCCCATAGATTCTCTATGGGGTTCAGGTCAGGCGACTTTGCTGGCCAATCTAGCACAGTAATCCCACAGTCAGTGAACCAAGTTTTGGTGCTTTTGGCAGTGTGGGCAGGTGCCAAGTCCTGCTGGAAAATGAAGTCAACATCCCCATAAAGCTCATCTGCAGAAGGAAGCATGAAGTGCTCCAAAATCTCCTGGTAGACGGCTGCGTTGACCCTGACTTAATGAAGCACAGTGGACCAACACCAGCAGATGACATGGCTCCCCAAATCAACACAGACTGTGAAAACTTCACACTGGATTTCAAGCATCTTGCAGTGTGTGCCTCTCCATTCTTCCTCCAGACTTTGGGTCCTTGGTTGCCAAATGAGATGCAAAAGTTGCTCTCATCAGAATAGAATAGAATAGAATAGAATAGAATAGAATAGAATACTTTATTGGCCAAATGTGATTGGACACACAAGGAATTTGTCTTGGTGTAAATACTGTCAGTATACATAAAGAAAGAACATTCGTTAAGAATCAAGAATCATAATGTACAACACTAATGATAGTCATAGGGTACAATCAACATCAAATCATATTAGGAAACAGGATACAAGCAACAAAGTTACAGTCACAAGTGGGAGGGGATGGGTGATAAGGAGTGATGAGAAAATTAACAGTAATAGTAGTATACACTTTGTAAATAGTTGAACAGTGTTGAGGGAATTATTTGTTTAGCAGAGTGATGGCTTTCGGGAAAAAACTGTTCTTGTGTCTAGTTGTTCTGGTGTGCAGTGCTCTATAGCGTCGTTTTGAGGGAAGGAGTTGAAACAGTTTATGTCTAGGATGTGAGGAGTCTGTAAATATTTTCACAGCCCTCTTTTTGACTCGTGCAGTATACAGGTCCTCGATTGAAGGCAGGTGGGTGGTAATCGTTTTTTCTGCAGTCCTAATTATCCTCTGAAGTCTGTATCTGTCCTGTTGGGTTGCAGAACAAACCAGACAGTTATAGAGGTGCAGATGATAGACTCAATAATTCTTTTGTAGAACTGGATCAGCAGCTCCTTGAGCACTTTGAGCTTTCTGAGTTGGCGCAGAAAGAACATTCTTTGTTATGTTTTTTTGATGACGTTTTTGATGTTAGGTGTCCATTTTAGGTCATGTGATATAGTAGAACCTAGAAATTTGAAGGTCTCTACTGTTGATACTGTGTTGTTTAGTATTGTAAGAGGTGGTAGTATGGGAGGGTTTCTTCTAAAGTCTACCACCATTTCTACGGTTTTGAGTGTGTTCAGTTCCAGATTGTTCCGGTTACACCACGAGGCAAGTTGTATAACCTCCTCTCTGTATGCAGATTCATCGTTGTCTCGAATGAGACCAATGACTGTTGTGTCATCAGCAAACTTCAATATTTTAACAGATGGATCATTTGAGATGCAGTCACTGGTATATAGGGAGAAGAGAAGTAGAGATAGCACACAGCCTTGGGGAGCCCCTGGGCTGATTGTACAGATATCGGATGTGATTTCGCCTAGCTTCACCTGCTGCTTCCTGTCTGTTAGGAAGCTTATGATCACTTACAAGTGTGTTCAGGTACTGCTAGTTGGTTTAGTTTACTTAGAAGAGTGTCTGGAATGATGGTACTGAATGCTGAACTGAAGTCTACAAAAAGGACCCTTGCATAGGTATTTGGAGATTCAAGGTGTTGTAGGATGTAGTGCAGAGCCATGTTAACAGCATCATCTGTCGATCGATTTGCTCGGTATGCAAACTGCATGGGATCTAACAGCGGATCCGTGATGGTTTTCAGGTGGGACAGCACAAGCCTTTCAAAGATTTTCATAACTACAGATGTTAGAGCAACTGGTCTGTAGTCATTCAGTTCCTTGATGGAGGGCTTCTTTGGCACTGGGATGGTAGAACGTTTGAAGCAGGAAGGAACATAGCACATCTCTAGTGATCTATTGAAGATTCAGGTGAAGATGGGGGCCAATTGCTCAGCACAGACTTTTAAGCAAGAAGGAGTTATCTTGTCTGGCCCTGGTGCTTTTCCTGGCTTTTGTCTGTTTAATAGATTTTGCACTTCTTTTTCTGTGATCACCAGAGGTTGTGAGCCCAATGGATTGGGGCCAGTTGTAGGAGGCTTGTCTATTGTTGGTGTGTTTGAGATATGTGTTGTGGAGATAGATGGCTGTAGTTTCTTTTCAAACCTGCAGTAGAACACATTCAAGTCATCTGCTAGTTGTTGATTTCCTTCTACCTGGGAAGGAGGTTTGCTGAAGCCAGTGATGTTTTTAAGAGTTTTCCACATGTTTGCTGGTTCATTTGTTGTTCCATAACTTTTCAGAGTAGCTTCTTTTTGCTGCTCTGATCTCTCTTGTCAATATGTTTCTTGCCTGGTTGTATAGCATTCTGTCATCTTTTCTGTAGGCTTCCTCTTTGGAATGGTGTTTGGAATGCTTACGTTTAGCTGTGAACCAAGGTTTATTGTTGCTATATATTTTCAGGTTCCTTGTTGGTACACATAAGTCTTCGCAGAAGCTAACATATGATGTTATAGTATCTGTGAGCTCATCTAGGTCTGCAGAGGCATCTTCAAAAACATTCCAATCAGTGCAATCAAGGCAGGCCTGGAGTTTCAGCTTTGCCTCATCCGACCAAGTCCTCACTGATTTAATTGTTGGTTTAATGGTTTTAAGTCTTTGTCTGTAGGCAGGAACAAGGTGAATGATGCAGTGGTCAGTGTCCCACAGCTGCTCGTGGTAAAGACCTATAAGCATCTTTTACTGTTGTGTAGCCGTGGTCTAAAGTATTTTTGCCTCTGGTGGGACAATTTACATGCTGGAAATATTTTGGGAGTTTCCTTAAAATTTGCTTGATTGAAATCTCCTAAAATGATGAGAAAGGAACCTGGCTTCAGCCTCCATAATTTGATCAGCAAGAGTTCGTAATGCCTTGTTTATACAGGCTTGTGGAGGAACATACACAGCTATTAGGAGAAATGAGGAGAACTCACGTGGAGAGTAAAATGGCTTGCAGTTGATATGTAAAGACTCTAAGTTTTCATCACAAAACTTATATATTATAGTTATATCCTGAGACCAACTGTTGATATATAAACATAATCCTCCACCCTTTGTTTTACCCGATGTCTCTTCAATTCTGTCTGATCTAAATGTCTGAAATCCTGGGATGTATATGATGTTGTCCACATGAATTTGTGGATTAAGCCAGGTTTCAGTAAAACAAAGAACAGCTGAATTATAAAAATCATAATTACATCTATTTAAGAGATGAATTTCATCCATCTTGTTAGCCAGTGAGCGTAAATTAGTCAGAAAGATTGAAGGGAGAGGAGTTTTTTTCCCCCTCTTCCTTAGTCTGTTTAAAATTCCGGTTCGTTTACCTCATCTCCTCTTCCGGTGTGATGGCTTCTTTGCTTTCTTTGCTGTAATCCATAGCATGGGGGAATTGGTTAGAATCTCCTCCGCGTTTACAAAGACAGGTGGGGGTGGGGAATCAGAAAGCTGCTCCTTAAGGAAACATTGCCTAATTCTTAGCAGATGGTCTCGTGAATATGAAATCAGTAGTGAATTGCAGATAGTAATAAGGAATAAAAAAACCATTAGAGAGCATTTCACTAAGGCAGCTGTCCTCGGCGCCATCTTGGTTGAAAAAGGAGTTTGGACCACTGAGCAACAGACCAGTTCTGTTTTTCTTTAGCCCAGGTAAGACGCTTCTGACGTTGTTTGTTGTTCAGGAGTGGATTGACAAGAGGAATACGACATTTGACACCCATGTCCAGGATCCGTCTGTGTGTGGTGGCTCTTGATGTACTGACTCCAGCCTCAGTCCACTCCTTGTGAAAATCCCCAACACTTTTGAATGGCCTTCTCCTGACAATCCTCTCCAGGCTGCAGTCATCCCTGCTACTTGTGCACCTTTTTCTTCCACACTTTTCCCTTCCACATAACTTTCTATTAATGTGCTTTGATATAGGACTTTGGGAACATCCAACTTCTTTTGCCTTTTGAGGCTTTCCCTCCTTATGGAGGGTATCAATGATGGTTTTCTGCACAACTGTCAGGTCAGCAGTCTTTCCCTTGATTGTGATGCCTACTGAACCAGACTGAGAGACCATTTAAAGGCTCAGGAACCCTTTGCAAGTGTTATGGCTTAATTAGCTGATTAGAGTGGGACACTTTGAGCCTAGAATATTGAATCTTTTCACAATATTCTAATTTTTCTGAGATTGTGGATTTGGGGTTTTCATGAGCTGTAAGCCATAATCATCTCAATTATGACAAATCAAGGCTTGAATTATCTTGCTTTGCATGTAATGAGTCTACCTCATATATTAGTTTCACCTTTTAAGTTGCCTTACTGAAATAAATGAACTTTTGCACGATATTCTAATTTTTCAAGTTTCACTTGTAACTTGGCAAGTTTAAGACTTGTGGACTTCAACTCCCAGAATTCCTGAGCTAACATGACTGAGAAGGAAATCTGGGAGTTGAAGTCTCCAAGTCTTAAAAGCTGTCAAGTTTGAAAACCCCTGTTCTAAATCATTGATATGCAGTTCTAAAGAACGTGAATATCTACAAAAATTAGAGATTTCCCAAAACAAAATAGGCTACATAATTTGTAAATCCAGGGAAGCTGCTAATATCACTGTATGAACTCATTTGAAGTCTCCAACCATTAGCTGAATACTTCAGCTTTTTTTTCTCTTGAAATGGGATATAGATGTCCAATGAGGAATGGCTAAGGGTACTAAGTAAGGATACTCTTCATTAATAGCCTAATGAAGAGAAGGCTTAGGGGTGACATGATAGCTGTTTTCTAATATTTGAAGAGCTGTCATCAGGAAGAAGGGATTGATTTATCAGTGGATGGAAGCTTATCAGAGGGAGACCTAATCTGGAAATAAGGACAGATTTCTTAACAGTGAGAACAATTAGTCAATGGAACAGCTTGCATCCTGGAATTGTGTGGTTTGTTGCTGGAAGTTTTTAAGAAAAGACTGGACAACCATTTGTCCAGAATGGAATAAGGATTCTTTCCTTGGGCAGGGGATTGAACTTAGTCTTCTTCTAAGGCCTCCTCCAGCCCTACTGTATGTAATCCTAATCCTAACCTCCAAAAAGTATTAAAGAACTATAAACATACTTAAAGCAGGATAATTATTTTTGACAGTATCTTGTATT
This sequence comes from Bungarus multicinctus, assembly GCA_023653725.1. Classification (NCBI taxonomy): domain Eukaryota; kingdom Metazoa; phylum Chordata; class Lepidosauria; order Squamata; family Elapidae; genus Bungarus; species Bungarus multicinctus. The sequence continues at coordinate 62,992,038 of CM042836.1, read as the reverse complement.
TAGATAACTTTTAAAATTTTTGTTTTATTCAGTCAGGACATCAGGCCAGGAATGCCGATGTTGAGACGTGTGAAGGAAACTTTTAAAAAAGAGGAAAAAGTAAAAGAAGCTAACCAGAAAAGTAGGCAAAAGAGCATCAAAGAACAAGAAAAAGAGCAACGTGAAATGGTTTTAAATGTTGCTTTGGGGAATGAAAATAAAGGTTTTGCTATGCTTCAGAAGATGGGGTACAAAAGTGGCCAGCCTCTTGGCAAAAGTGGTGAGTTTTTCCACATCCAGTTTTTGAACTGTGACTATGCTAAGCAATCAGGTTTTAATGCCCCATAAATAGTTGTGCTGGTACAAAATCTGCAGCTGACACAATAATGGAAAAGGGAGCCAGAGACATCTAGCAATTTACTTGTTACATTTATATTCTCAACATTTCACATTTGTTCACTTTCTTTGCTCCTAATTTTACTTTCTCAACAACTCAATGAAATAAATTAAGACTACTCCAGAAGTTGCTTGATTAACTTTTTGTCTGGGATTTGAACCTTGAATTCTTGCCAATTCTAAGCCAACCTTCTAATCTCTGCCATTGTCTTTTGATACATTGAAGAAAAAAGATAGAATTCATGAAGTGACTGACTTGGGAAGATTACAAAAGAGTGGAAATGTCTTTCTGAGTTCCTTGAGACCAGAGAAACAGTATGGTCTTGCAGGCTAACCTGCTTCAATTGAACAGATTGTTAATCTCATAGAAGACAAAACGGTATAAATCTAAAAAGGTATAGATAGATAGATAGATAGATAGATAGATAGATAGATAGATAGATAGATAGATAGATAGATAGATAGATAGATAGATAGATAGATAGATATAGATAGATATAGATATATCTTTTTAGATGTATACCCTGTTTTATCTTATTTATATATTATAATATATATATACTTGTGTTACAACACCCTGGTAAGCCCCAATTAAGGGAGGAAGCATACTGCTATCCTTTTCTGTCTTTCAGCTCATCACCAGAGACCATGCAGACAGAAAGCTATTTGTTTCGTTGTCTTGTTTACATGTGTGTTAGGTTTTGAGATGATAAATAATTAATCCCTTCTTTAATTATTTATCAGCTCAAAATCTAACACATACACACACACACACACACACACACACATGAGGGAACATAGTAAATATTGTTATTAATATTTTAAACTTGTATACCACCCAGTTCTCAATGACTATGCAGCTTACAGCAATCAAAGAAAGATATTACAATAAAATAAAAAAGATAAAAGGTAAAGATAAAAGATAGCAAGCACAACGATGCTATTTTGTTATTTTACTGTTATTTTGTTATTTTACTAATAGCAAATACATTTTTTTCCTTCTGCAGGAAAGGGGATAGTTGAGCCCATTCCTCTGAATATTACCACAGGTTTGTGAAATATCTGACCTTTTTTCTTTCATTTAAACATGGCTTTGCTCAATCCATCAAACAATTGCTTGTATTTGGGACAGGAAGAAGTGGGCTTGGCCATGAAGAATTACAAAAACGAAAAGCTGAGGAAAAGCTGGAAAACTACAGAAAAAAAATGCATGTGAAAAAACAAGTGGAAAAGCAGACAACTGATCTCTTCAAGTAATGTTCTCCATTTATGTTATTCCTCTCACAGTTTCTCTTAACTGCTGATGCCATAATTAGACAAGAGCTGTATTTAACCTGGACAGCATGTATTTTGTGTGTTGAAGGTCCTTGGTGTAAATCCTGGCACTATGAGATAAAGCTAGATAAAATCCAGAATTTTACAGAATTAATGCTGATTGCTGTATACCTAATTCAGCACTCAGCAGCTCCGCCCAACATGATCATTGTGGAAAGATGCTGGGACTTCCAGCAATTCTTGGAGGATCTGATTCTTTCCTGTCTTAAAACACAATATTAGGGATGGAGCTACTCTGTTTTAGTTCATACATTGAGTTTATTAATATCCAGAACAGGAAAAATGTTCTTATGAAAATACTTTACTGATTGTGGTTTTGTCATTGTTTTATTAAGAATGAGATTGAAAACCAAGCAGGAGCAACTGCAAGTAAAACGGGACCTCGAGAAAAGTCAGAAAGCCTGCCAACAGTTAGATACACAGAAAGTAAGTTTAAATAAAACCTTGATTTATGATTTTGGCCTATAGAGGCTTAGGAAATCAGAGTTTATGCCCTGCCTTGATCTACCTACTTTAGTCTTCCAAATAGGTAGAGTTCAACAAACTAAGGAAACATTTTACAAGAACCTTGTTGTAAATATATATCAGTGTAGATACATTTGGCACATCCATGAGTTGATTTTTTTTTTATTTTAAAAAGTCTTTTAGATTTATACGAATGATTGGCCTGGAATCATCGGTCAGCAAGCAGGAGATTGTTCACAAGACTGCTACCAACAAGAGCAACTTTTTGAAAGATTTCTTTTTTAGTACTGCAGTGTAATATGCTTAAAATATCAAAACTATGATCCATGCTGTAGTGCCTTGGGCTGCATTTTTATTTCTATTATTACTATTAACTGAGCGTATATACAACCCTTTCTATAAAAGTAATGAAGCAATAGAGAATCCAATGCAGAGTATTAGAAACAATACTGTACAACAGTATGCCATTCCAACTTCTAGATGAAAAGCAAACATTAGGGAGTTCCGTAGGAAAAACATCATAACCCAAATACTCAAGCTGAAATTAACTACCATGCTGGAGGTATCAGTGGCTCTGCAAGCAAGGTTTATAGTCCTGGCTACTGCATACATGAAATAATTTTCCAGCAAATATTTGGATGTCAAGTAATCTCTTTGAAGTATAAGTAGTAACTGGCAGCTAGCATAGATTGTAGAGACTGAATGTAACATACTCTATCCTTGCATATTATTTATGGAGAAGTGACAACTTGCAGCAACGGAAACTTGTAGAACAGCCTTCATTGGAATTACAGGTAGTCCTCAACTTGCAATCTTAATTGGGATTGGAAATTTTGTAGCTAAGTAAAGTGGTCATTAAATGAGATACACATGATTTTATGACTTTTTTTTGCCATGGCCATTAAGTGAATCACAATCATTAAGCAAATCCAATTCCCCCCCATTGACTTGGCTTGTCAGAAGCCAGCTGAAAAGGTTGGAAATGGCAATTCAATGACCTGAGGACACTGCAACCATTGTAAATACCTGCAGATTTCCCAGCAATTGAATTCTGATCACATGACTGTGGAGATGCTGCAACAGTTGTAGTGTGAGGACTGATCATAAGTCATTTTCTTCAGTACCAAACTTTGAATAATTACTAAATGAATGGCTGTAAGCCTGCATAGTAGTCTAAAATTGAAATTGAGAAATGAAGATGTAAGGTGGCCTCACACAGTTAAATTTGCCCTAGATCTCTGAATTACTTTACCCAGCAGTTTCATAATATATATGTGAAAAAGCATTGTGGATGGAATTCTACACCCCCTGCAGTTTAAACACTGCAGATCTAACCAGACCTGGCACAGTGATATTATGAAAGTTGAACTCACCTCATCACCAAAAAATCAATTTTAAAAGGATAATCTGATTGATAATATGAAATAGGCCAAGAGGTCTAAGAAATCAAGAGCTTATTAATATGCAGTGTTTCCTAAAATTTCTCTTTATTTAATATATTTTTTTTGTCACTTGGGCAAAGGTTACAGCAGCCAAAAAAATCTAATAGTGTAGAGTATGAGTTATTGGCCATGTTTTTATTTAAGGGCCTTGAAGTCCCCAAGGAGGTTTGGTATTGGTTAAAGCCAAAGACTGAAGAAGACAAAGATGAAGAAGAGGAGGAGGAGGAGGAGGAGGAAGATGAACTCAGTGTAAGTACATGTTCAGATATTGTTTTACCAATTGTCTTTGGTGGACTGGCTGGTAATTCTTTATATTATGATGCTCCACGGTGATCACCAAACTAGGTGAGACATAAATATATTTACTGCCAGTAAATATAAATATTGAACAAAATGCATGCATTCTCATCACTCTTGATTGAGTTTGGTTTAGCCTGAGTGCATCCATGTATGTGTGCATCAGCACAATATATATTGATTGCTCTATGATGTGCCATGAAGGCAGTTTCTGCTCTTAGAGACTACATAGATTTTTTTCATAATGGTCTGTCCCTAACCTGATCCTTCAGATTCTCCAACAGTGTAACCTTTGCCACTATAACTGTCCCATTTTGCTGCTGGTAGCCCTGTTTCCTGAGTCACAATAGTATAAGCTCTGGTATTTCAGAAACAGTATAGGGCAGGGGTCGCCAATCTTTTGGACCTCAGGAACCACCAAACTCATAATTTTAAATCTCTCAGAGCAGAGTCCCTGGGAAAATCACCCAAAAAGTCTTCCCTACCAATCGATCATTCTTTATTTGGGATTGTGGGATACTGACTCCAGTTCCGTTCTCCAGGGGCGAGGAGAGACTTTTGGCTTCATGCAAGGAAAGCAGCAGAAGTCTTTCTTTCTCTCCCCCAAATTCCACCAGAAGTGAGTCTTTGTGAGACTTGTCGCGCTGGCTTGGAGCAGGATGCTTTGCAGGATCCCAAAGACTCATTTCTGGCAGAGTTTGCTGGAGAGAAAGAAAGACTTTTGCTGCTTTCCTTGCATGAAGCCAAAAACAGAAGCGGAAAGAAGCAGTTGGATGGCCAGGCCCGGTGCATGAGGTAAGTGGGGCAAGTTTCCCCCCTCTACCCTTTCCCCCCTCCCCTCACTACCTCATGTTGTTTACAATGCAAGCGATGCAACCCTTGTGTTCCTGCAGGCCATGTGGGCAGCACAGCCTTGAATTCCCGCACCGCCTGGATTAATTGCTTTGGGGAGGTGCTTTGGGAGTGACATTTCTCTGTGAACTACCAAAATGGTTGGTGACCACTGGTATAGGGTATTTACACTTTTGAACTTTGGTGTTGGAGCAGACTCCATAGAACACTATGAACAATCAAGAAAAGAAACAAATCGATCATGGAACAAATCAGCCTGGAGTTCTCACTCAAGGCATAAAGAACCAAGCTCAAATGATTCTTTTTCAAAGATATTATATGAAGGCCTAGTTATCTGGAAAAAGCTCTAATGATGGAAAAGGTGGAAGGAAAGAGGAGGAAGGCCAATAGCAAGGTGGATGGATTTAGTTACAGTGGCAATGAGGGCACGTTCAGAGATCTGAAAGACCATGTTTAGGTTAGATCATCATGGGGAAAAATCTATGTGGTCACTAGGAGTCAAAAAATGACTTGTTAGCATATAATAAATTATATATGATGTATGTTTTGATGAAGTGCCATCAAATCTATTGACTTTTAGTGACATCATTGATCCTTTTCATACATGGTTTTACAGTATGTGCTCATAAATAAGATGCACCTCAGTTTTTCTTCTAGTAGTAAGAAATAATAAGAATAAGAGACATTAAGAGTCCTAAAACAATCATTTAATAGGAGCAGCAAAAGTGGAAGCTAAACATTCTAATTTATTTAATGTAACCTTTCATTGCCAAATCAGTGATTACACATCTTTCTTAGATTGTTTGATCTATTCAATGGCATTTAAAGGTCTATTTATTGGTGCTTTTTCAGGAATCAGAAAAGTTAATCAGTTTAACAACTTATTTAAGAGAGGAGTATCTCTATTGCATCTGGTGCGGAACAGCCTACCAAGGTAAACCTAAACTGTTTTTTTTTTAAATATCGAACAATTCAATCAGAAATAACTGTGGAATTTGCTTCTTTGTTCATCATCTATTTGGATTGCATTGCTTTTTTATTACTTATTTTCTAGGATTTTCCTTGAAAATTTTGATGTTTCAGAATGTTTTACTATAGTCATGGATTTTTTATGTAAAAAAAAATATTTTAATGGCCTAGCAGAGCTGTGTTTGCGATGGTGAGTCAGCAAAAGGAGAAGAAAATGGAGAGGAAATCCAATGTACCCTGGAAGTACAGATGTATTGATGCAAGGGCTGATGAGCTGATTTTGCTGCTAGCAAAGAGCATTGTGGGGTTACATGTAGACAGCATTCCCATTAGCCAAGACTTGTATATAGGCATTGTTATTGGGGCATACTAAAATTGGAGTGAGAAAGAGAAAAGAAACAAGAGGAGAAATAAGGAGAGGCAACTACAAGGATTTTTGTAGAAGGAAGTGGCTTGAAAGAAAAATTGGAGAGTAAAGCTGCAATCACTGTGCAGAGCGGTAGTTTATTCCCAGGTGAGGGCGAAGAAAAGTCAACTATTAGTTTCCCTGGAGGAAGAAAAGTAAAGTCCCAGAGAAGATGATATGTTCACCAAAGTACAAATCAAGAAAGAGAGAGATTGGATAAAAGTTGGGATCTTACTTTAAATAAATTTGCTGTAAATTGTAAAGAAGGATAAAAGCTTTCACTCACCATCTCAGTTTCCCTATGTTGATTGCCTATCTTGAAAACCTAAATATTCCAGTTTTAAAAGAGCCCAGTTGCACTGTGACAATCTCCTAAGAGTATTGTTCTGAGGTCAGAATAAACCTAGGTGTCCTGTGGAATAAACCTTGGAATAAAACTTGACAACTTAAAGAAGAAATAAGCTTGGAACTGCCCATTTAGAGTATTCAGTGCTTGAAATAAAATTCAGAATACAATCAACCCAGAACATTTCAGATGCACTATTTGCTTTGAGCTTGAAACAAAATACATTTTCCATTTCAAACTTCTAATCTAGTACTGGATGCATGTTTGCTTGTAAATTCTGCTAATTTCTATTTTTTTTTATTTTGCAGATCAAGAAGATCTATCTTCAAATTGCCCTGGGACCACATATACAGATCACGAATAAATGTATAAAAATTCAAAACAATAGCAAAATTTTGTAATTTCAATGAAGAGCAGAGCTGTGAGCTATGATGTTCTATATTTTTCATTGAGCAAATTGGTCATTTCTCAATGCTCTATGTTTGGGTATAAAATGGGTTTCTGCTCTATTTAAAAATTATTTGGAATAGGAACTAATTTATTATTTTTCCATGTTATTGTTTTTTTTAATGCTATGTTTACTTCTGAAAAACAAAATTAAAATTAACATAATCAAAACTATTAGGCAACATTGAGTTGTTTTTTTTTATTTGCATTTATATGCCGCCCTTCTCCAGAGACTCAGGGTGGCTTACAATCTATGGAGCACCATGCTAAGTGCTCGGCAATAGCCTTCATTCCATTGTATATGCCTGCTTATTACTAGGGCTTTTGACCTCCCCAAGCGGCATTTTTACAAAGTCAGCTTATTGCCCCCAACAATCTTGGGTCCTCAATTTACCTACCCCAAGAGGATGGAGCTGTGATTTGGTTTATGCACCACCATTGCTGGGTTAATCATTGATCTGAGTTTATTTTAAGCTTCTTGCAATTTGTGAATAACTTTTCTACAAAACGTTGACCAAAAGTAGGAATAACCTGGCTGACAGCATGATGCTATCTTCAGTTTTAGTCCTGGGGGGTTCCTCTGTACCAGTCAACATGTCACATATAATGGTTTAGCCATTTATCTTATTTTTTCGGTGGTCTTTTCCAGAGATCCTTCAAGGGTCTTATCCCATGTTGTCCAGAACAGTGGTTGCCCACCGGTGGGCTGCGGCCCACCGGTGGGCCATGAGAAAATTTTGGTGGGCTGCAGAGAAATCTCACCCCTAGAGCACCTCCACAAAGCAATCCAGAAACACAAGGCTGCACCGCCAACACGGCCTGCGGCAACCCTCCCCACCCACTCCTTACCCAGTAAACTTGCCTGCTAAATTGCTATTTTTCCTTTTTCCGACCATCATCTGTTCTGCTGTGCCAGGAGATTTAGATTAGCTAGGAAGCAGGAAATGGTTGGATTTCTTGCTTTCTAGCTAGTCTTTAGATTTTCGGCTCAGCACAGCCGAACCTCCTTAGGTCTGAAGGTTTGCTTGCAAGCAAATTCAGTGCAGACTCAGGCAAGCAAATTTGAGAGACTGAGCTAGCCGATGGCAGATAGATCACTGAATGATTCTGTGAGCAACTCAATCTGCCTGCTTTGCCTGATTTTGAGAAAAGTTGCTCTTTTTTATAAAAAATTCAATATTTACATGCATGGTGTGTTGTGAGTTAATTTTGCTTGCTAGCATGTTTTGTAAGTTTTCTTGCAAGCAAATTTTATGTGACAGACTGAGCTAGCCAATGGCAGATAAATAGATCTCTGAATGATTCAATCTGTGATTCTGTGAGCAACTCAATCTGTCTGCTTTGCCTGATTTTGGGTAAAAGTTGCTCTTTTTTTATAAAAAATTCAATATTTAAGTAAATATTTATATACAAGCCTTGCCCAGCCAGTCACATGACCAAGCCACACCTACAAATTAGGCCATGCCCACAGAACCAGTTAGTGGTTCCTGGGATCTACAATTATGACCTTGGTGGTCCCTGAGGTCCAAAAGATTGACGACCCCTGTGCTAGATGACACATGAAAGGACTGAGATAGTTGTATATCTGGATTCCATTAATGTTTGTCTCCCTTTTTTAAAGTTTTACTTCATTTTATCATTATTACAGATATTTTTTCAATCTTTGACTGTATTCTCGTGTTTTACATTGTTTGTTTAATTGATTAATACATGAAATGATTTGGAACATGGATAGCAATCTTTTGGCTTGCCTGGGACTATACTGAGTGCAGAATTGTCTTAGGCTGCATATAAAAATATAATTAATGTATATAAATGGCAAATATCCTTTGTTTTTTATATGTTTTATTATTTATCGTGTGGAGCTACAGTACTAACTACCCAGGTTTACATGCGCCTGCAGATTGGATATACCTGGTTTAATACAGTACTGCAAGCTACTCCTACTGCAATTTGGCAGATCGAATCCCACCAGGCTCAAGGTTGACTCAGCCTTCCATCCTTCCGAGGTGGGTAAAATGAGGACCCAAATTGTTGGGGGCAAAATGCTGATTCTGTAAACCTCTTTGAGAGGGCTGTAAAGCACTATAAAGCAGTATATAAGTCTGAGTGCTATTGCTATTAATATAATATCTCAAACTGCAGGCAGCTGACAGTCAACAGAAATAGCCTGCAGTATTGCATTCTAACCACTGCGCCACCACGGTTCTTAAACTATCAAAACACAAATGCAAGATAGCATATTAGAATGTATTCTATAAATCTGTTTTAGAAACAACTTAATTATAAGCACTGTTAGATGCATTACTCTTGATTTTAAGATAAATGAAAGCTAAGTGTAATTAAATGCATTGTCTTGTATTTTCAAAATAATTGCCCATGTATGCATTGCAAATTAAAAGGTTGATTTATGGATTTACATCTACAGTTCTGCAAAAGAAACCAGCCCATATCATCTATAAAATTTTCATAAATCAATACTGTAGTATCTATATGAAGCTCCAATAGCATTCATTTGCAAAGATTCAAAAAATCTGAAAGGAAGTGAATACTCTCATCATAAAACTATAGATTAATCACATAGTACTATTTTTCACAAAGCAAAAGATAGCAAGTAACACTTGATTACGAGTAGTTCCATGAGTTAGAAGAACAGTATTAACTTCCCTAGACAATATTAAAGTTAACTGTATAGCAACAGTATTGGAATGGCACATTAAAACTCTTTGTAAAAAAAAAAAAATCCAAATACTTCAGATTGCCATTATGTATTTGCACACAGGATGAGATTAAAAGATCTTGCAAAGTTCACAAAATGCATTCTTTCTATTTTCATTCGATCTTCCCATTCTACTGAAGTTCTTTGCATTTGACTTCTCAGGAAATCCCAAATATAGTAATGTATAACCCAATCCTTCACATTTCAATCTGTGTATTCAGGCATCAGGAAAAGAAAAAGAAAAATCTGCGCTTTGACAAATTCACTAATAAGTGTGTAGTGTATGAGGTTGGTCTTTTAGGATTTTCAAAATATCAGCTGCTGATGGTCTTTGAGTTGGCTCTTTGGAAAGCAGTTGCATAATTAGAGAAGTCTGTAAATGAAGAGGAGGATATTAATATAAAAATTAAGAAATGAACATGGATTAAGAAAAAGAGATTAAAAATTTTAAAAAGATGTTTTACAACAGTATACCTCTTTTATAAACTTTTTGGTGAATGTTTTTGGAAGTTTTCCTTCTTTAATGTTGGGCCATTCCTGAAAAATCAGAGTATATTTAAAGTACACAACTCTAAAGGATTTGTGCTAAGTTTCATAAATCTAGCCAGCTCCCCCAAAAAGTAGCTTACCAATCTAGCAACAGAAAAATCCCACATTAAAACAACTAAGAGTATTTGCTTTTGTAAGATGCTTTCTAGAACAAGTCCTCAGCCACTGGTCTGTGGACCAGCACCAGTCTATGGCATGCCAGAAACCAGATGCACAAACAACCAAAGCCTCATCTGCGCGATGCAATCAGCAAACAAAACCTCACCCCACCCCCTCTGGATCACGGAAAAAAGCTCCACAGAACCAGTGAAAATAAAACTACAAATGTGTGCATGTAGGAAAACTATTTGGTGTCGTAGCATAGGGATGCACACTTATGCTTGAATTCATAAGCTTATAAAACAGTAATATGTATATTACAAATAACATAAATATATATGAAATAGGCCTAGTTCCAATCCACAGACCTATAGACACTTTCTAGGCCTGTAAAAAGTTACAAAGTCTTCACTGATATGTAAATTAACAGTCACCCATGGAACTTCCCAACTCAAATATGTGATGCCAGATATGTACAATTTTGCCTAGTTTTGTAACAAAGTGTTTATAACCCAAAAGCCTACTTCAGAACTCCATACCTACAATATGTACATAGTAGCCAATAATAGTAGTAGCCAACACCTATGGCCTTTAATCAGCAGATGAAAGAAAATTTGAGAATTTTATTACTTTTCTTTCAACAATAATCTTTCTCCCCATATACAGTATCTGCTGTGAGTCTTACACCAAGGATTGGTGAATATGATGATTGGATAGCTTTTCTCCTTTTGCTCAGCTTGTTAATGTATACCTTTTTGGAATTATCTAATTTATGTTTCTAACATTACATTAAATAAGTCAGTCTGAAAAGCAGCTTGAACACATTTTCCCTATCTTTATTGAGAAATACATGCAAGGCAGATGTAAGGAAAAAAGTAGATTATTTACCTGAGATTTCTCAGTGATAGTGTAAAATGGGGAAATCATTTCATACAAAATTAATCCTAATGGAAAGATATCTACTTTCTCGTCATAATTGTTTCCTCCCTAATGGACAACATAACACAAGGAGATTAGATACATCAAATGTAAAAACAAAGAACAGGGTGAATCAGTGAATTTTGTTTCAAAGATGTACGCAACCTTCAATCAGCTTTTTAGAGTCTCTAGAAGCAAAAGAATTGTATACAATCTTATGCTGTTGAGGAAAAAATGCATGAGAATAAATAATAACAAATAAAAGTTAATTTTCAGCATAAGGTTATTTGGAAAAATTCTAGACAATTTTTTCTTAGATGAAATGGAACAACTTAATGCTTTTTTGGGGGGGAGGGTAGATGCTTTGTTTATTGACTTGTAAGAGTCTGACTTTAAATTATAGCACAGTAGAGAGAACTTACAAATGGAAAACTATATAAATAGTCATCAACATACAACCATTCAAAGTTACCATGGCACTAAAAATTATTTGTGACCATTTTTCACACTTAACCACCATTGTAGCATCCTTATGGTCAAAATTCAGGGACTTGGATTAAAATAGATCAAAGATTTGAAGAATCTGCAATTGGGTTAAACCAACGGAAAAATGTCATGGGTATGCATACAAGAGAGAAGTTAAATATGTGGATGAGATTAATACCTAACTTATTATTAATGGATTTGATGGAGAAAAATTTTTACCTAAGAAATGGAGGCATATCAGAAAATGTGCAAAAACCTATGAATATGAAAGTGAGGATGCGCATCCACATGCATGCTCACTGGCTGTTTCTGCAGCCCAGTTGCAAACCGCTCACAGCCCATTAGTGGGCCATACCACACAGTTGGGGACTCCTGGTTTACAGACAATATTTTGGACTTTATAAGAGCATGGAAGCAGCCCATGGAGTTTCTGCAAGTTTAATACAATAACAGTCTGTTAATGAAGACTTTAAGATCAATTCATTTTGGGGGGCTATTATTAGGGTTTTTTTTTTCCAGCTAACAGATACTGGGTCTATTTGATATCAACTTTCTACATTTGAGATATCTTTCAAAGAATTGTGATGTCAAATATAATAAATACTGCAGTTATAGATGTGAAATTTTACAATTATTTGTAGGGTAGGGGATCCATTAGCTTTAATTATAAATATCTGTCAACTTTCAACCGGGGTGGACGAAGTATGTTTAATGTTGGATTTAGATATGTTATGTACATTTTTTATTGTTATTATTTTATTGTGTCTGTAATTTTGGTCTTTTGTTGTTGTTCTTGTCATTTTTTAAATATTTTATCTTTGGAAAAAATAAAAAAAATTAAGGCAATTAGAAACTGGCATGTATTTATGAGAGTTACGCTATCCTGGGTCATGTGATCACCATTAGTAACCTTCCTAATCAGCCACTGACAAGCAAAGTCAACCGGAGAAGCCAGATTCGTTTAATGACTGCATGATTCACTTAACTGCAGTGATTTGCTTAACAACTGTGGCAAAAAGGTCATAAAATGGGGCAAAACTTACTTAACTACCTTGTTAGCAACATAAATTTTGGGCTCAGTTGTGGTCGTAAATTAAGGACTACTTGTATATCCAACAGAAATAAGCAAATGCATCGCAAAAAAGGTTTTCGGTGCGTACACCAAAATAATTAACAATAATTACCTGTTCAGGTGCCATATAATTCCTTGTTCCCTTATTCACTGTCCGTTGTCCGTCAGTGACACCTAATGTTACCAACCCAAAATCACCTATTTTTATGTGAGTTTCATCATGAAAAAATACATTTAAAGGCTGTAAAAGAAAAAAAGTAGAGTGAGAAAACATGTTATATTTAGGCATACAAAGAACAAATACTTTTTCCTAGGATAGCAGAGGTCAATTTGGTCACAGATTCTGGGATTACAAATACATTTTTTGCAAATAAATGAATCTGCAAATACTGAACCTGCAAATAATCAGGACTGCCTGTACCAGATAGGAAAAGTAAAAGCTGACCAAGTCAGAAGCAAAGGTTGTGTGATCAGATTTATTTTGTTAAGAAAATACATGTAAAAACCTATTTTGAGAAATGGAAGTTTTTACTCCCTAAAATAGAAGAGTGAGAGATAGAGGCATAAAATTTGAGCCTTGGGAGTGTTTATATACAATGCTTAAATTTTAGAGGAGGGGTGTCCAACCTTAGGAACTTTAAGAACTATGGACTTCAACTCCCAGAATTCCAGTTGAAATCCACAAGTATTAAAAGTTACCAGGATTAGTCACTCCTACTCTACAGCTTTGTTTGGTTGTTTAAGTTCTATGCTACCCATCTAGCCGACATGACTCTAGAGGACTTATTCACCAAATGAAAATACCATTCAATAAAAATACCATATAAAAATTAAAACAATAAATAAAACAATAAATTTAGCTGATTGCCTTCTTCATTAAGGGTTCTTCTAATATCTGTTCAAAATTGCTTATAGGAACTCTGAATCTCTGGCTCTGACCTTTGTAGTTCAAGTAACAATCTGAGTAAAGCTTGATATAATGCAGAAACTAAATAGAATGGTCATTTTTTTTTCTACATGTTCATTTGTAAAACTAAAATACATATAATTAGATATAAACCCTAAGCTGACAGATATCCCCGTCTTTCATTCAGAAGCTCAAGACAGCATTTAGCACTTTTCCTATTTTGTCCCCTCAACTACCCATGAAGTAGATTGGGCTGAGAAAGAGTACCTGACCCAAGGCAGTTTTCCGTAATTGTGGGATAGACCCTCCCTAGATCACACTCTAATAATATAGTAGTTACATTGTACCAGCTGTCACCAAAATCTAAACTTAAATCTAGGGCTTAATTTCTAAATTTTGCATCATTGAGATCTTCTACATACTGTATGCATGGCTTCTTTCCTCTGCAATAAAGCAAATGATAAGTCCTGAGACTTGTGATATTATCCAGGCCTGAATGCAAGGCTAAATTTCAAAAAATACTATAAAGTTTTAGGGCCAGGTCTGATATTTTACACAAAAGAAGAAAATCACATTTCTTTCTGGGTAATGAGTGTTTAACAGAAAACAAGGAGCCTATATAATTCAGTCAAAATTCTTAATATTTTATACCAGTGGTAGGATTCAACCACTTCGCAACAGTTCAGGAGAGTTAACTTTCTGAGCAGTTCAGCGAACCGGCTGTTGGAAGAAATCTCCTTCCAACAATCTTTTCTTTTTCCCACCTTAAGGGGTTAATCCTGTCAGGAAGACAGGAAGGAGACGTTCTAGTGTGCCTCTGTGTGTTGTTTCTAGCCTAATCCTGCTTATTGCCCTGCTTAAGTGTTTTCAGAAACTGCCTCTTCAGCTAAGCCTCCTTACATTGTAACAGCTGTTAATGGTTCTTGGCAGTACACTCACACTTTCTGAGCAGCTTCTCTGGAGGATTTTTGTTTGCTGGTATTTTTATTCCAGAGCTTGACTTTTTTTAAAGGGGAAGGGTTGTTTTAAGCTTTTTACACTGCTTTAGTGGTTCCTGGCACTATCCTTTTGAAGTGTACTTCCAACAGAGCTAAATTCCCTCCCAGCCACCTCTTCCGTTCCCAATTAAAGGTTAGAGGGAGCGATCGTGGGCCTCTTTCTTCCCTGGATCCATAATCTTCTCTAAATGGAGCAATCTGACTAGTCTTTTGCTTCTTTGTTACAAAAAAGGAAGGGCTTCAATAGGTCTTCCCCCATCCCCACTGATAGAAAAGCAGTATTTTGAATTGTTGACATTACACACCTTGAGATCTCTATGAATTAAATTCTTAGAATGGATATAATTCACTCCTTCCACTATTTGCTGAAATAGAATTATAGAAACATCTTTGCAAGAATTTCCCATTTTTTCATCTAACCAATCCGACAGATTTCCTTTTTCACAAAGTTCCATTTGAATGAAGAGGCAGTTATATTTCTCTGAGCTGTGAAGAATGTAAGACAAAAAAGACAATAATATTAAAACTATCTACCTCCCAATTGCTTTATGGACATCAGTGGTAGGACCAATTGTTTGCATTGATCTAACCATTTTGTTTGTTTATGGGGTTCAAATACAGTTGAGAACTCCATGATATAACTAACCATGTTTCAAATAAAGTTCTGAACTATCAGGAAAAGCCAATTTCTACACTAATGTCAAAGGATGACAGAAAGCCCAATTTAATTTAGATAAAAATTTACTGACTCACATACAGAAAATATACAATAAAATTATTTATTCTTAAAGGCTAAATAAATGCAGGCACTCCTGATGAGGATTTCCCTTCCTCTTCTGTAGCTGCATCTCCAAGGTCAAAATGGTTCCTCTATTCTTGTAGCCTTCCAGAACCTTGGCAAGGTCCTAGGAGATATAATAATTTGAAAGGGCCTGATGCTAGAATATGAGGATTTAGTCAAGAAGTGGTTATTGTTTGATTGTATTTATTTATTTATTAGTTTTATATACCGCCCCTCTCCCTGCAGGGACTCGGGGTGGTGTACAGCCAAAGTTAAAACACAATGTGAATACAATATTTAAAAAACAATTTTAAAAAGATTAAATAAGGTGGCTAAAAGATAAAAACTCAATCAAGAATATAAAAGACTAAAACCAATTTAAAACCCTATAAAAACCCTAGGCCAGACTGGCTTCATGAAATAGGTATGTTTTCAACATGCGCCGGAAGGCCAAAAGGTCAGGGATGGTCCTCATCTCCGGGGGCAATTTGTTCCAGAGGGAGGATGCCCCCAAGGAGAAGGCCCGCATCCTCGGGGTCGCCAGCCGTCCAGCCGGCGGCACCCCAAGGAGGCCCGCCCTATGGGAGCGCACTAGGCGACGGGAGATCGATGACGGCAGTAGGCGGTCCCGTTAAGTACCCAGGTCCCAAGCCATGGAGGTCACTAACACCTTGAATCGCACCCAGAAGGCCACCGGGAGCCAATGCAGTTAATGCTCTAATGCATTATTACTCTATTGTTATAAGAATAACCATCATTTACAGGCGTGTTGGGTTGGTCAGGGTGGGATTCTACTGGTTTGGACCAGTTCGGAGAACCAGTAAATCGGGCCTCTGGCTGGCCCTGCCCTTCTCTGCCCGCTTCTCTGTTCCCTGCCCAGTCAGTCCTTATCACGCATGCGCAACATCACATGCATGCATCACATCACTGCCTGGCTGTGAAAGAAGAATTTCTGAAAAGGAAAACCACTTTGGAGTCTAAGAATGAGGATATGTCAGAAGACAGATGGAATTGAAAAAAAGACCAAAAGTATGTCCGATGGTTATAAAGTAGTTCCACATTCATTCATTGCCTGTGAGATATAGAAAATTGCCACTAACTTAATGTAAGTGCTTTTCTTAAATCTAGTTAAAAGAGAATTCCTAGTGCTTAAAAACATAGAGGGGTATAAATATGTTAACATATCACATATGTTAAGCAAAGGGAGTCAAACCTGGGAAAGTGAAACTGAAATTGCTTTTTAATGTATGTTAAATTAATTTTTTAAAAAGTATGAGTAAATAAGGTTTTGACTCCTTTGTTTTCTTGGAAGAGTATTCCCTTTCCAGAGCAAGGATTCCTTTTCTTTCCTTGCCCCCGCCCTGGGATTTCTTTGGCACAAATTTATCTTTTTTCCTCCCCTGGGCTTTTTAAAAAACTAACCTCCCTCCCTCCCCCCTCCCCATATACAGAGAGGTTGGATCTTTCTTTTCTCCTGGCCCATTCAAGGAACACCCACGCAAATGACAGAGTTGGCCACACCCACCCAGTCAAATGACCACCAAGCCACGCCCAGCCAGTCACATGACCACCAAGCCACACACACAAATTAAACCACTTCCATAGAACCAGTTGTTAAGAAATTTGAATCCGACTCCTGGTTGAAGCATTTTAACATAAACCCTGATATGGAAATGTGAACAATTTGACTCTGTGATGCTGCTCCATGCCTTTTTTTTTATTTTACCCTGCTTTATAATAAAAGCAAAGACATTTTCTGCCTATTTATGTTCAATATAAGTTGAATGCATTTAAGACTGCAAGATATAAATCTGAATGGAATAAATTGAGTGGAATATGTCCAGTAATTGCTAAGCTAACTAAGCACAAACAAAACAGATATTCAAAACGTTTACATTAGAAAAAATACACATTATGTAATGATGAAATTACCTGCTCTTATTGGTATCAGGAAACTGGAAAATATCTTCTCCATTCCAACAATTATAATATCGAACAATGTGTGGGTGATCCAGTTTTGCCAATGCTTTCACTTCTCTTGTTCCATCATCTTTTCTGCTGTTATGGTTGGGCCAAAACAACAATCATAATAATAGCAACAATAAAAAAAACCTTGTTGCTAACAGTTGGTCCAAAAACCTACGCTACAAAATTATTTCCAGAAGTAGCTCTTTACAAGACCAATTAACATACAAGTTTTTCTATAAAAAGGAACAGGAATCTGATTTGGAGTTCTGCAAACATGTGTCAGAAGGTATACTGAAGATAATGAAATCATAAAAAAGGAAAATCTTGAAAATTAGTGATGCACCTAAGTTTTACTATTAACATAGGAAATGTTCTAATGTAAGACTTAATATAGAAATTCATATATTAAACAAAGAAGACATCCCTAATCTATTCTTGTCTGCTTTTCCTAATTCAGATACAAAATCAAGTCACACAGAAATTTCCCTGTAACTCTACTTTTTACATTTGTAAATAATGTCCCTCATAGACAAAAATGAAAGAAAAATAAAATATTTATGTTACCATTTTGAAACTTTATTGGTGGCAGCTGCAAGTTTTTCACTATTTACAGACAGACAGGTCATGATTTAGATACCTAAGTATTTTCAAAGCCCAACAAAATTATATGGGACTAACATCTGTCTTTATTGTACAACTGATTCTCAATACAATATTAACTCAGTCTTCTACGCATAAAATCTGAAAGTCTCTAGAATAAGTGATTTGAGACACTATTCAAATTGCAGACTACATAAGTCATTAAGATACCACCAAAACTGTTTCAAAACCTGTTAGAACTTCTCTGTTCAGGAGCCGTCCTGCACATTTGTGATGAAGCTCAAGTATGACATACACAGCTAGTCTTCATTTAACAACCATTCATTTAACAACTGTTAGAAGTTGACTCACAATGAGTTATTGCGCACACGATCAATGCAGCATCCCCACAGTCATATATTGCAATCCCAGCACCTGACTACCAACTTGTACTTATAAAAAATAAAATGGAAGCACAGCATAACTTACCCTGAAAGGATGCGTTTGATAGCACATAATCTACAATCAATGATATTCTTTGCCTTGAAAACATTTCCAAATCCACCAGAACCAATTTCCGCTATATCATCAAACTCTTGAAGAAATCTGTTTTAAAAACAATTAAAATCTTAGAATGGCATATAGCAAAATGTTTGAAAATACCTATAATACCAAAAGTATTAACATAAAAATATATAAAAACCTGCTACATATAACCAAGCAGGCATATTTCTTCACCTTCATCTTTACCAAGACACTTCAACAAACTTCTTATATACTATTCATATATCCCTGCCTTTCCGGCTTAAAAGTGCCTAACAATATGACTATTCCAGAATTCAATTTTGAGGAATGTATACAAAGAAAGTGTACAAATAATTAACTATGCAATGGAAAAGAAGCTTTTACAAAGCATAAAGAGTTGACCAAAATATCCTTCTTTGAAGCATTAAAACATTGATATCCTCTGGAAGGCTCATCATGACCACTTCAAAGTGTTTCTCCATGTAGATGCCTAGACAAAAAACACTTCTGGTGGGTTTGTAGGCAAAAAGGCTGTGCCTAAACAGACATGCAGGGACAACGATAACAAAACTCTTTCAAATTGCCATGGCTTTAGCTCTATCCTTTTAGAACAATGTCAGCATTTTAAAAAAAATATACAAATGAAATTATCTTCTGGATGCTTCTCATAGGGAATCTAATCTATCGGCACTGTGGTAATTCCATCTGCACTTAAGTAACACAGTAAGCCTACATTCAGTGGCGCCTACTCCTGAAGATGTAAGTATAGGATCATCACCCAATGCACAATGGTGGATAGTTTCCTGAATTGGTACAGCTATGGAAGCAGCCTAACCAGATTAAACTTATGCTGTCCACTAACATTTTATTGTCAAAAAGCAGTTCCAAATCAGACAGCAGCTCTGAATTTATCTTAAGAATTAAGGGAAACAGCAAGTCTATTTGGTGTAGACTATATTTGCAGATCTTCTGCTTGCTGTAGCTCAACTGAATTAAAAACTACTCTTCAGAATTCTATGGTGGCCGCATTAAAAATATCACTGGAACAAAAACAAATTTGGAAGGCTGACATCAGATCTGTTTTCCAGAACACCTCTGAAATAACACTATTAACATTAAAGAGCATTTTTTTAAAAAATAATTTTTATTCTTTAAAAACCAAAAATACAAAAATCTCATTTCCATTAACAGTAATTATACATGTTTCTTGTTTGTGACTATACATCATTTTTATCTTTATTCTTCACCCATTCGTACCACCTCTCCCATATCGCATAATATTCTCGATCATCTTTGCCTTTTAATTCCATAGTGAATTTGTCTAGTTCAGCACAGTCCATTATCTTTTGAATTAGAACTTCATCTGGTGGTATTTTATTGCTCTTCCAATTTTGTGCAAAAGTGATTCTTGCTGCAGTTAAGATGTGTACAATAAGGTATCTTTTAACTTTACTCAAATTCCCTTTAATCATGCCTAATAAAAATGTTTCTGGTTCCAATTTCAGTCTATAGTTTGTAATCTCAAAAAGCCATCTCCGTACTTTCTTCCAGTATTTTTTAACCTCTATACATTGCCACCACATATGGAAAAATGTTCCTTTCTTTTGTTTGCACTTCCAGCATTCCAGTTTCATATTTGGATACATTTTCACTAATCGTGCCGGTGCTAAGTGCCATCTACAAAATATTTTATATTGATTTTTTTTAAATGCCGTCAACAAATACAGCTTCCAGTTCTCGGTCCAAGTCTTTTCCCACTCATCCAAATTTATGTTACAACCCACATTTTTTGTGCAGGCGATCATTGATCCCTTGACAATTTCCTCCTCTAATTCCACCTCCAGTATATAATTATACGTTTGTGTTATGAATTTTGTATCCTTACCTGTGAAGATTTGGTCCAATTTTTGTAAATCTTTATCTATCCCTAGTTCCTTTACATCTTTCTTAAATTTGGGTTTGAATTTGCAAATATACCCACCAATCTAATATTATCCTTTGTTCTTTTAGTTTATCCAATGTTTTTAATTCCCCCTGTTCATTTATTAGTTCTTTATATCTAATCATTTTTAGGAGCATTAGCATTTCTATCATCTGCAAGTTGGTGCAATTGAGAAAATAAGGCAGCATGATAAACATTTCCCCTTCAAAATATTTGTTCTCATCTCTTGAAATTCTGCCTGTGAAGTGGAAGGCTCAGCAGAAAACTTTGCCTCCTTTGGACAAGTCAGCAATTTGACGAAATGGGAAGAATTAGTTACAATTTTTATTCATTCAACTGTTGACCCCAAACAAAAATTCATTATCTCCCAAAGTTTGTAGAAAAGGAAAGAACAGGGCAACATCACTTGGTATGTATCTAAAGCTGTGCCAAGACTATATTTAATAAAGATATATTTTTAGCTCCCACTTAGACATGAATGTACAAAATGGGGGCTGCTCATTATCAAAAAGTATTTGTCTGGATGAGATTCTGATGAGCAGGTATCTTATCACTTCCATTCCAGCATTTGAAAATTGAAAACAACCAGATAGCTACTGTCATCCAGACATTTATGAGATCAAAATGAATGTTTGAGTACAAAGAGATTTTATTGTATAAAACAAGAAGTGTAACAAAGAGTATCTGGAAGATCTATTTTTGTTGATCAGGTACCTCATATCTGTGGAGTCCTTGGTACTATTTGAGCTTGGCTGTTTTCTTACAGATGTTTCATTACCAAACTAGGTAACATCATCAGC
The DNA here is from genome assembly GCA_023653725.1 of Bungarus multicinctus. NCBI lineage: Eukaryota > Metazoa > Chordata > Lepidosauria > Squamata > Elapidae > Bungarus > Bungarus multicinctus. Next base: position 62,970,761 of record CM042836.1, on the reverse strand, counting down.
GCTAGCAGGGAATGGAGTTTGCTCTCATTTTATGTGCTTGCCCTGTCAGTGAATAGTCTTGATGGTTCCTTGATTGGGCTGTTGTTTACTGGTTGTTTGGCTGAGCTACAAATATTCTCTTCTGTCAGTACCTCACGTCTTCTCATCATTTTATATTTTGCCTGGCCATCTTAATAATGGAAGTTGGAGACTGTGTGTTTGCATGCATGTAATGAATTCAAGCAATTATATTCCAATAAAGAAAAATAATAATATAAGCCCCTCAAATTTCTGACAATACAGAGTGACTTCAGCTTTGATAGGTGCATAGCATCCAAATTGTGACAGCATAAGTCTTTGCATGATCACCGCTATCAAGCATGCATTACCATAGAATAGTATGAGTATGTCTTGCAAACCAAAGATATCAGGTTCCGCTACCACAATCGGAATATAAACAACCAAGAAACCTTGCTTTTCCAAATGTGTTTATCTCCATTGTGGTATATGTGGCACTAACTGACCAGCATATGATGCAGAAATAGTTAGGACTACTCGCCCGGTGCTCCCCTCCACTGTTTATACACGCGCAAAGTAACCCTGCCTCCACCACACCTGCTGACGCGCGCAAGTTACCCATCATAGTAAACGCTGTCCCTCAGCTGTGTGTAGCACAGTGCCTCTCAGCTGTTCACGATGCAGCGCCTCTCAGCTGTTCACGATGCAGTGTCTCTCAGCTGTTCGGGCAGGCTCCGTAGTTCTGAGCTTGGTGTCCTCAATGTGGCCACAGTTCATCTCATTCGGCTGCTTGGCATACCAGCTCATTATGGCAAGGCAGGGCGATGTGGCATTGCTTTCCGCCCCCCTGCCCCGGTCAGTTATGGCACCGCACAGCTGCTAACAGCTCCACCACCCAGAATGGCAGCCCTGTGTGACCCAGGGCTGACAAAAGATTTATGGAAGGAACAGCAGTCTTCTAATATCGCTGTCCAAGACTACCTGAGAATCAGTAGGTATGTAAAACAATCCCACCATAGGAAAATAATCCAGGATACCATAGTTAGTTGTATTAAATCCTCTGGCAATTCTAAAACAAATAACCAACCTCTTTATTTCCCCAAATACCTCAAAAACTAAAATAGTTTCCTCATTCCAAACAAGTCAAGAAGCCAAATTAAAAGGGTTTCTTGTGATCAGTATCCCCAACAGTATTCTAACAAAACATGCAGGAAAAGGATAAGCAAATGTTTTAAGTAAGGACTCAAGAAAGGAAATGGCAAATTTATTTTTAAAAAATCACTCAAAAACTATCCTGTGCCATACAAAGCAAGAGATAGTTTGTCACTCATTTTCTTACCACCTGGATCCAGTTCCTCTTATTCAGCTGCTGTGGATATGTGACAAATAGCTTTTCAAATAAACTTGAATCAGATATCAATCTACATCCAATTATTAGATTTCCTACTAACCCAACATCAAATTAAGAAATTCTTATTTCAAGAATTGAAATAGTTTGTTACCTGTCATTTTTGGTGAATTTACTTGTTCTTATACCCAGATTTGAAAATCTTGCAGCCAAGGGTGTTTCTTTTCTTAGAAAAAAATTGAAATGAAATACATTGACATACATAAATGGTATACCCAATTGTATATAAATACTATTGATTTAACATGTTTATTGTACAGCTAGTAATTCAATTTCAAAAGATGGCACATACCTTTTAGGTTTCACAGATTGACTAGGTGGACTGACCTAAAGCAAAATGGAGGTAAAGAAACAAGTATTATACAGTTATTTATACCATGAAGCTAAATGTTGAAGTTTAAAGGTTAGACCAAAATTGATCAATGGAAGGAAAGACCACTGTGAATGTTAAAACCAGGATCTCTGCAAGCAATTTCCCATTTCTGAATCAGGAACTTGAATTGGAATCTGATTGGCTATATTTAAACTAACCAATCAATACATTGGTTCCTCCTAGTTTGAATTCCTCACTCTCCAAGAGAGGAAAGAGGAGATGAGAAGGGTAAAGAAAAATACTTCCAAGATTTTCTACATTTTTTCCCTAGAACTCATCAATATTGGCAAGAACTAAGCTTCCCAACTGTACTTCCAGTTACTTTTAGTTGCTTCCGTTCTGTGTAGCCAGCTGAGTTTGATAATGAATTAAAGGTAGTTGTTTCTGTTTATTCATGATTCTAGCCAATATAACCTTATAGTCAAATCAACATGTCAAACTTCATAACAAATATACACTGCTTATGAAACACAAAGATATATTTAAAAATACTCTTTAGAGGTTTGTATATTGCCTATATTGTATATGAACCTCCACACAAATGTTTTAACTTCTATAGAAAGAATCAGTGGACCTCAAATTAGGGTACATAAAACAAAAACTAGTATTTGGAATTTATTGGACTCAATTGCATTTGTATAGAGAAGAACTGTCAATAACAGCATTTTGTTGGAGATACAATAAGGATACAGGTAATCCTCAACTTATGACTGTTTAGCAACTGTTTGAAGTCATGACAATACTGCAAAAAGTGACATATGACCGGTCCTTGCACTTACAACCATCACTCTGTATTTGTAGTCATGTGATCAAAATCAAGATGCTTGGCAACTGGCTTGTATTTATAATGACTGCAGCATCCCAGGGTCATGACTGAAATTTGCGACCTTCCAGCCAGCTTCCAAAAAGCAAAGACAACGGGGAAGCCAGCTGCAAATCACAATCACATGATGTCTCATATAATGAATGCACAAATTGACAACAAATTTTTTGGTTCCCATTTCGATTGAAGGTCAAGGACAACCTATAATGCTTCTTTAAAACACAATGTCTTACACTTAAAGTTAAGTTTGGGCAGAAAGCACTGGATTATATAAATATAATTGTGCAATAAAAAGCTACAATTATCAGATGATAAGATTCTTTGGATTAAGTACCTAATATTTGGAATTTGTTAAACAGATAATGTAAATGAATTATCTATGCCCTGATATTGAGCATTGGAAAGATAAATTCACAGCCCTTTTCATTCAATAGATTGAGAGTGATTAATCTGCCACATAAATAGATAGCCTATAGACTTGTATGGATAAATATGATGAAATATGGGACATTTGAACAAAATACAATAGGTTAAAAATGATAGTTATATAAATGCATGAGAACTAATGTACTTGCATAATAATTGAATTAAATAACTATATATAGAACTGTAACTATTTACTACCAAAATGATACATTTTTTCATTTTCCTTTGTTGTATCTTTTCATTTTTTAAAGCACTTTCGGTATGTTTTTTTTCTTTTTCTTTGACAATCTATACATTTTTAGTTTTGTGGAATCTTTCCCATTTTGGGCCATTATTTTAAAAGCAATAAAAGAAAAAATAGAAAAATATTTTAAAATTCTGTTTACAGTGTTCTGAGAAGGTGAAGATTCATTTAGCTGAATGGCATCAGGATGTTGAGTAATTGTGTCAGATGTCTTCTCCAGTTCTAAATCCAAATGTGTAGTGCTACAGAATTTTAAAAAAAACAGCGTAATTACAATCTGACTTAACATCTACAGAAAACTAAAACAATCTTCACAGGTCATCATTTTATTGCCATTAAGTTTGCAACATATATACTTTTTTAATCTACACTTTAATGACAGTCAAGCAAACAAATCAGGGACATCTTGAGCTAAATCTTTATATTACTACTAAAGTATTCACAAAATAAAAAAACAAGGTTTGTTCCATCCATGTTTCTTGCAATATCCAAATTAAAATGCAGATTATGTAGGCTGTTCCAGATCCTTCCTTCCTTCCTTCCTTCCTTCCTTCCTTCCTTCCTTCCTTCCTTCCTATGCCTTCAAATCAATACTGACTCCTGGAAATAGACTTTAAAGGCTAGGATAGTAATGCTGGTATTCCTTGCTCCCATCTTCTTCTAAATAGGCTGCTGAGAGAGTCAGAATAAAATAAATGTAGACTTTTCTGGAGCCATCTGAATTTGTCTATTTTTAAATCGCTGTTGAAATATTGCTTACTTTGCATATTGGCTGAAATACTGAAAAATCCCATTCTGATTTACTGATATCCATATCTACTGATACTGATATCCATTTCTAACTGAAAGATAATTTTACACACTGAAGTTTTGGATTATTACTACATTTTTAGCCAGAACTTACTATCAAGGAATTGACTCATTGGGGAGTAGGTAGTGATAGATTTCATTTGAACAATTTTTATTGTAGAAGAAAATAATAGAGAACAAACAGACTTTCTGGATAAGCAAAGACAGAAACAAATGTCTGAAGAAACGTTTAAGTAAAATCTAGCACCTTGAAAAACTGACTTTGCTTTGCTGCTAGACTTTTATTCAATTTTTGCTTGTCTAGAACTACTATAAATCTACTTTAATGGCTCAGAAACACTTTGGCAATGTTTCTATTAGGACAAAACTAGTATCTAGGTATGTGTTTATATTTATGTACATAACTTTAATATGATACATTTTTATTTCAGATAAATAGATACCTGCCAATGAGTGTTGTATAAACTTTCCAGATGATCTACATCTTTTACTTAAACATAGTTATAGTCTTCTGGTTTCTGGCACGCACATGAACTGGTCTTCACAGGCACTGGATTACAGGAAAATGGCCTGGAAAATTGCCAAAAAACAGGCCTTTTTTCGGCCTTTTACAGACCATTTTTCGCATCAAATTTACTGAATTTTTCTGGTCATTATTCTGGCCATCTTTGGGCCATTTTCAGGCTGTTTTTTGGGCCATTTCTGGCATGAAAACAGCCCCCAAAATGGCCAAAAAAACAGGCATGTGTGCACTGTCCAGCTACTCTTTGGTTTCCGGTGCCCCGGCATGCGCATATGCACGGACGTTCCAGTTTGGGCACTTGGTGCTGAAAAGGTTCACCATCACTGCTCTAACCTATATATTGACTCCTAATATTGACTCCTAGCAAGTAGTCCTAGATCTACAATCTTTTGTTCAGTGATCATTCAAACAGCAGCACTGAAAAACATGACTTATGACCCTTTTTTCACACTTATGACCACTGCAGCAGCCGCATGGTCATATGATCAAAACTCGGATCCTTGGCAAATGACATGTATTTATAATGGTTGCAGTGTCCTGGGGGGGGGGTGTCAAGTGATGACCTTTTGCGACCTTCTGACAAGAAAAGTAAATGGGGAAGCCAGATTCATTTAACAACGGTGTTACTAACTTGACAACTGAAGTTTTTCACTCAACAACTGTGGCAAGAAAGGTCGTAAAATGGGGCAAAACTCACTTAACAACTGTCTTTTTTAGCAATTCTAGAAATTTTGGGGTCAATTGTGGTTATAAATTGAGGACTAGCCATAATTAAAGTTGCTGGGGTTTACCCTCCTTAATTCTTTCAATTTCCTCACAGTTAATATAAGAAAAGAAATAGAAATAGAACAGGTAGAAGGGGAAGAAGACACTGTCAAGATTCCCTTAAATTCTATCCCAAAAGGAGCATCATGGAAGCAAAAATTATAAAAGCAGCATATCATAAGCTCTACCCATTTTGAACACACATCATCACACCACAAGTATATACAAAAAGGTGAAAATATAAACTAGACAGTGACTCTGTCAGTAAGCGATTCAGCTAAAGATATCCAGCCTATTAATCTGAAAAACATAAAAGGAGCTACATAAAAATTCCACGATCAATAAAATTATGGAAAGTCCTTTCATATTGATTACCATACCATTCCTAATTGGTGTTCATTCTGGGATGTTCTGTTCTTTATGTCAATTTACTTAAACAGTATTTTTTAAAAAGTAACTCGGTATAATCTTACCTCCCAGATGCTTCATTCAATAGTCCTTTACTATTACTAACTGTCGTATCTGAAGAATCACTGATATGGTTAGTACATTCTTCTGCCTAGAGAAATAGTAATTCCAAAGCAAAAGATTTATTCAGTAAAAGATAACAATGTAAGAAAAACCATTTATTTTACACCTGGGAGTTTTAAACATATGCAGGTAATCCTTGGCTTATGACTGGTTGCTTAACAACCATTTGAAATTATGGCCGGATATGCCTCCCACTCCGTCAAAGCTACTTACGGCCCAATTTGACTGCATAGGCACACACCCATGATCATGATGGGATCACATTTTGAATGCTGGCATCTGGTTCATGTTCATGGTTATTTGCAGTGTCTCATGGTCACAAGTACAATTCTCATCTCTTTTTATCTTATCTTATCTTATCTTATCTAATCTAATCTAATCTAATCTAATCTAATCTAATCTATCTATCTAATTTATTTGCACTCCATGTAGCAGTTCAGGCAACTCTGAGCAGTGTCATCAAGATAAAACAACATGTAACTATTATAAATATAAAACATATTAAAATCACAAAAATAAAACAAACTGAAAATCAAGAGTTTTGAGAAGAGATTGTCTTCTCTGTTAATCTATCAACCACTTCCAGTAAGCAACTTCTTTAGAAGAGCAATGATGGCACAGTGGTTAGAGTGCAGTACTGCACTCTGCTGACTGCCGGCTGACTGTAATTTGGCAGTTCAAATCTCACCAGGCTCAAGGTCGATTCAGCCTTCCATTCTTCTGAGTTGGGTAAAATGAGGACCCAAATTGTTGGAGATAATATGCTGACTCTATAAAGCACTTAGAAGACGATGAAGCACTGTAAAGTGGTATATAAGTCTAAGTGCTATTGCTATTGTTATTAGGATCCCATGACAGCCAGCATAGCCAAATTTTAAGGACTTTCTTGAAGGCTAAAATAAAGAGGGAGGATCTTACCTCCTGTGGCAAAATGTCCCAAAGGGCAGGAGTCATGGTAGAAAAGGCTCTTCTCCTGGATCCCACCAGCTGAAATTCTTTGGCTGATGGGATCCGCCGTAGGCCTCTTCTACCAGCACAAGTGGGACAGGCCAATCCCATTGGAGAAAGATGGTTCAGTTTTCCAATCAACCCATGTTAATGATATATCCAGATGTTATTCAGGCATGAGTAACTATGGTCAGACAAATTCTACTCTGGAGAAATTACAATGAATGCAACAATAATAAGTTGCTTAGATCTGAGGTCCCCAATCTCTGGGCCATGAGCCACTACCAGGCCGTTGGCTATATGCAAACAGGCTGTGTGATGGGTGAGCGGGTACCTGTGTGCGCAACTCGACTCGTGCAAACAGCAGGTTGGCAATCACACACAGAAGTTCACACAGCTCAACATGTGCCAAGTTGAGCTGCGTGTATATGCACGCCAGCCTGCTACTCACATGAATCAGGCTGCACACGTGTTAGCACATCGCTCATGCGTCCCAGTTCCCCTCCCCACAGCTTGACCACCAAGCTGCAAAGCTTGGCTTAGATACAAGTTGTTCTTTACAAATCTTATATCACCTTTTATAATGAAAATAATAACAGTCGAACCTTTTGAAAGGTTTTCTTTCTGTATGTCAGAAAATTGTACCATAATGCAATCTGTTAACAATTCCATGCCATGGAACTAGAAAATGAAACTTAGAGAGCACCTGATTTTTTTTATCCAAAACATTACAGAGACTATATGGTATGTTTCAGTTTACATACTCCGAAAGTTGAGGATCTAATCAACTTTTCATATGCTAGTTTGGCTGCTTCATTTCTGGCTGCTTTAACTTTATTTCCTCTTCCAACATCAAATACTTTATCACCAATCTGACACACATAAGAAAAGCTAGAAGATATAAAAGGAGAAAAATATATGTTCAGTGTTTTAAAAGAAGGCTGCTGACCAGTTCCTACCTATCTAGAAGTAACTTTCAGTAAATCAAAGGAGCCTACTTCTGATATAAAAGCTGCAATGTTATACATATATCTGAATATAAGCCCAGTTCAATTCAGTCAGATTTACTTTTAGTTTATGGACCTAAAGTGCTTCAAGGTTTAGTAATCAATCTAAAAATACATAATTTATTTATACATACCCTGTTTCTCCAACAATACGGCCTCCACCAATAGGAAGACCCAGCATGTTTTCCAGGCATGAAATGAAATTAAACCCCTCCCCCCAAATTTAGGCCTAGTTTAAAACATGCTGGGGGGGAGGCCAGGGGTTAAAACATGCTGGGGGGGAAGGGCGGGAGTTAAAACATGCTGGGGGGAGGGCGGGGGAGAAACTTGCCTTTAACAGTACCTTGCGCGGCACTGCCGCTGTTCTCGCGCCAGCAGGAAGTGTAGAAGCGTTTCTGCTGCTTCTCGGGCGGGGGAGCTGCCTCCATGGCTTCCACAGTTCCTGCCGGCACGAGAACAGCAGCAGCGCCGGTGGGAACGTGGAAGCGTTTCTGCCACTGCTCGGGTGTTTGCGGAGCTTCCGCGCACACTCGAGCAGTGGCAGAAACGCTTCCACGTTTCCGCCAGCACGAGAACAGCAGCAGCGCCGGTGGGAACATGGAAGCGTTTCTGCCACTGCTCGGGTGTTCAACACCCGAGCAGCCGCAGAAATGCTTCCACATTCCCATCGGTGCTGCTGCTGTTCTCGTGCCGGTGGGAACATCGCTGCTGCCCACCCGTTGATGGGGGGGGGGGGAGAGAAATCAATTCACCCCCGAAAAGACGGCCTAGCTGTTTTTCCGGGGCTCAAAAAAAAATAAGGCCCTGCCTTATTTTGTGAGAAACACGGTAGCTATATAGCAATATATATTTCCTAAGTAAATAAATGAGCAAGTGCAATGTCTTTTTATTCATTTGTTTAATTGGGTACTCTTTATCTAGTTTTAGGACATGTGCAGAACAATTTACTTTTAGATTATGTTTATGCAAAAATGTTGAACATTCAAAAGGATTCACAAACTTTTAAGTATCATTGTCCTCTATTAGGGATGACCTATCAGTGGATCCCCAGGCAGGGATTGCACTAAATCTCTTTGAACTTTTACTTTCTGATGATATGATTCTGCTTATCTTTTAAGCCTAAACAAGGCTTGTTAAAATGTATAACAATAATATCTGACAAATCTGTTATTAGAACTATATTCCTGTTATTGCAGCTTAAATTTGCATTTATTTGTATGCAACATCATCTGCTGGTTCACACATTCTCTGTGTGAAAAGGTTTACTTTGGGTTTAGTGTGATATGTAAATACAACTACTGTGATTTATAAAACTTGATTTATAACTAAGCATGGTGTATAAACCCCACCATTATTCAAGAAACCACTGTGAAATAAAACTATGGCTCGTTGCAATGAGTGAACCAGTCTCCTATGAATAAAATTCAATTAACACCTTCATATCTCAATAGATTTTTTTTAAAAAAAAATGCAACCCTGTTCCCCAAAATAAAATATTATCAGTAACTCACACTGGTTTATGTTGCACTCCAGTTTTAGATATCAAGTTATAGTGAATTGGCACATTGTTCTTTGATGCATATTCGTTAAGCCAGAAAACATAGTTAATTACATTTGACGATATAAAATCAGAAACACTTGGAGAAAGCAAGGATAACTTTGGCTCCTTGTGCTGCTCACATGAATCCAGTTCTCCCTACAAAAAATAAGCATAAGTTAATCTGCTTGAGGACAGTGAAATTGTTCTTTTGACTCCTGCGCAATGAGCAGATAACTTGCTCTTAATTTATTATCTCTTGTAAAGAGAAGAGAAACATAAATTGCAGTATTTTGGAAAAAGTATTGTTCTGATTTAGGAAAATGTGCAACGGATCACAAATATATAATTACCCAAGGCAAAAAAAATGAGAAAGGAAGGGCAAATCTACTTTATGACCGCACATCACTATGTGAAATATATGTGGGTTGAAGAATCATGAAAGCTGTAGAAAGTTTTGGACTGGGGGTAGGGGAAATATCCCACAGGCTATCGGTAGAAATGGAATTTTGCTCAAGTTAGCTTTAGCTTACATCATAATAAATCTGTTAGTTTGAAGGAAATCAAAGATGTTTTTGTGTAACCTTGAAAAATCTTGCTTTAAAGAGAAAAAAAAACTTGCTGAGAGAGTTTCCACATAAGGTGATGTGCCCCTGATAGTAACATTTAGCAAAAGTTGAAAACCCTTCAAACTATAGAGCCAGGGTTTACAGGAGAAATATAGCATGAAAGGTGGCACCGCTTCCCCTGTAGGCACGACTCTTTAGAATCAGCTACCTGGAGTTAATCACTGAAAGGACATTCCTTTCCTCAGCACAGACTTCCTGGGGAATGCCTAATTTGACTTTACAGCAAAGGTGGTCAACTCATGGCCTTGAACCCTCAAGGGGACCTGTCCTAAAGCTCTAAGAAATGGTAGTTGCCTCTCAATCTGAAGTGAGAAACATGAAAACTAGATTAATTCCTGAAATAAGTACTTTAAAAGGAAAATTTCTACTCCTCTCCCAAACCTAGACAAACCCTAGTCACTTTGGTTGTTGCCATTCTCCAAATTTGATCTCAATCTCCACAGTAAAGGAAAAATAATTCTAACCACTCTTTATGGACACAATAGGCAAGAACATACTAAGGAAGCTCACCATGTAGATATATAACAATGTTTGTTTAAATTAAAGTTTTTTTTTCAGGGTTGGTCAGATTTTTACAATGTATTCCGCTTATCCTAATCAATTCCAGTTTGAAAATCTATACACCTTTAAACCTAACCTATGCAGCGACATCCGACTGACGTTGCTACGATACCAGACGCAGAGAAACGGGGCTTTCCGTTCCTGTGCTGGCTTGTCGTTATTTGTGGGTTCCGACAGGAACCTAAGCCGCCCTGGTGGGATGGTGAAGCTAAGGAGGGGTGCTCTGTGAGGCCACAGGAGAGATCGCAACTCTCCTGTTGAACCACAGGACTTTTTTCCTCTATGCCACAACAAAGAGAAGAGGCAGTCAAAGATGGCCAGCCAAATTGGAATAGCCAAGGGGTATGAAGTTGGGACAGCCAAGAAACATCTAAGAATAGTGCTGGAGCGAAGTTAGTGAGCAGTATTTGGAACTGGGTGAGAAGAATCTTTTTTAATTTAAACTTTCAATCCCCAAAAAGAATCTGAAAAAGGGTTCACAATTATACGTAGCAGCGACTGGCACATTGAACCTAGCAGCGACCTGGCACATTGAAAAAATATTAAAACTGGAGGAGGAAGAATTAGAGGAGAAAAAAGACAGAAATAATTTCTAAAGATATAAAACTTTTAAACTGGATAGGCATTTTACTGGACAGGTATTTTGAAAACACTAGAAATATTTACCTAAAAAGTACCTGGGATGGAAGGGTTTGAAGCAGGTAGTGATGCAGCTGCAGTGCGGCTTCTGGTCCGTGGTCGTGTCTCATCTTCTGTGTGGGTGTGAGTCTGCTTTCTACGTGGAAATGTGGTGGCAGCTTCTTGTGTGGCCCTCCCATCCCATACATGAAGGGAACTGACACCCACCATGAAGATGTGGCACGACCATGAACGTGAATGTTGAAGCCAAACAACAGGATCACAGCTCACCAGCTCAAATCCCCCAGCAACTAAGATTAATCTGAGTACAACCAATCCCCCACCGGAACAGAACACACCCCCACCCAATCAGAACACAGACAAACCCCCAACCAATCAGAACACAGACAAACCCCCAACCAATCAGAACACACCCCCACCCAATCAGAACACAGCCAAGCCCCCACCCAATCAAGTCACACCCCCAGCAGCAGTTAAAAGGAAGAAGCAGCTGCAAGCTCACATTACTCTGAGAAGCACAAGGCCGAAGACACAAGCCTGAAGATGATGAATGAAACTTCATCGAAACGTCGCCTAGATACTTCCAATTCTACGCGGGAGAAAACCCGAAGAACCAAAGATCTACATACAAATACCCGCGAAAACTTCCAAAAACAAGTATATATATATATATATATATATATACTATAACAATAATATATTATATTATTATTAAATATATATTATTGTTATATGCTGCAAGAAGATCACACAGCCTGACTACAAACAATGACATGGTAAAACAGGAACAATGTTGCATCTGAAGATCTACAAGAAATATCATTTGCCTGCAAGCAAGAACTGGTGGGACCTTAAAATAGAGAAAGTCATAGAAAATGAAGAAACTAAATTGCTCAGGGACTTTAGAATTCAAACAGAAAGGTACCTGCCACATAACACCCCAGACTTAACATCTGTTGATAAGAAAGACAAAAATGTCTGGATAGTGGATATGGCAGTAGCTGGGTACAGCAGAATAGAGGAGAAAAAACTGGAGGAGATAATGAAATAGAAAGAACAGCAAATACAAATAGAATAACTGGCAAAAGCAAGTAAAGGTGGTGTCAAGGTAGCACGTGCAATCTGAAAACAACTGGAGCACCACTTGAACACCATTGGCATTGACAAATTCACCATCAATCAACTGTAAAAGGCAGTTTTACTTGGAATAGCTGACATCCTGTAATGATATCTGTAACTCCATCAAACATCTGACTATCTCAGATCCTTTGAAAGGACTCAATAAGAAGACAAAAATGCCAAATCCAATCTGAACATCTAGCTGACTGTGCGACGAACCATAATAACATTTTATTAAATTTACATGCTTCCTGAGTTCAGTAACTCTGGGTGTTTGGAAAGGAAGTAACTAATGATTTTGTTGCTGCTGCTGCTGTTGGTTTTGATGTTGGAATATTATGTGACATGATGATACTGGCATACTTTATTTTTAATTTAACGAACATTTTACTGAATGGCTTATGACCAGTCACATTTTGGAAAAGCTATTTGTTAAGTGCAGAATGCTGCCATAGCAATGCTATGCTTGCTTCCTTTTCCATGACAAACAGAAATGTATGCAGAGGGCAGATTAGAACACAAGTTGATCGTGCTGTCTGGTAAGTTCTGGCTTATATAAATTTAATTGTGCAACAAAAAGCTACAATTATCAGATGATAAGATTCTTTGGACTACATACCTAATATTTGGAATTTGATAAACAGATAATGTAAATGAATTCTCTATGCCCTTTTTATAGCTAAAAGTGATATTGCAACATTGGAAAAATAAATTCACAGCCCTTTTCATTCAACAGATTGAGAGTGATTAATTTGCCACATAAATAGATAGCCTATAGACATAGACTTGTATGAACAAATATAATGAAATATGGGACATTTAAAGAAAATATAATAGGTTAAAAACGATAGTTCTTATAAATGTGTGAGAACTAATATGTACTTGCATAATAATTGAATTAGATAACTATATATAGAACTGTAACTATTTACTGCCAAAATGATATATTTTTTCTTTTTCCTTTGCTTTATCTTTTCATTTTTTAAAAAGCACTTTCTATATGGTTTTTTTTCCTTTGACAATCTATGAATTTTTAGTTTTGTGGAATCTTTCCCACTTTGGGCCATTATTTTAAAAGCAATAAAAGAAAAAATAGAAAAATATTTTAAAATTCTGTTTACAGAGCTCTGAGAAGATGAAGATTCATTTAGCTGAATGGCATCAGCATGTTGAGTAATTGTGTCAGATGTCTTCTCCAGTTCTAAATCCAAATGTGTAGTGCTACAGAATTAAAAAAAACACAGCAGAATTAGTCTGACTTAACAACTATCTACAGAAAATCAAAACAATCTTCACAGATCATCATGATTACATTTTATTACCATTAAGTTTGCCACATATATACTTTTCTACATCTACACTTTGATGACAGCCAAGCAAACTCACAGTAACATCTTGAGCTAAATCTTTATATTACTACTAAAGTATTCACAAAATAAAAAAAACAAGTTTGTTCCACTCATGTTTCTTGCAATTCTGCACAGTTTATGATCTATCTAAATTAAAATGCAGATTATATAAGCTGTTCCATACCCTTCCTTCCTTCCTTATTGTGCCTTCCAATCAATGCTGACTCCTGGAAATAGACTTTAAGGGCTAAGAGAGTAATTCTGGTGTTCCTTGCTCCCATCTTCTTCTAAATAGGCTGATGAGAGAGTCAGAGTAAAATAAATGGAGACTTTTCTAGAGCCATCTGAAATTATCTATTTTTAAATTGCCGTTGAAATATTGCTTACTTTGCATAATGGCTGGAATACTGAAAAATTCCACTCTGATTTATTGATATTAATATCTATTGATACTGATATCGATTTCTAACTGAAAGATAATTTTACACATTGAAGCTATGCCATAGCATGCAAGTGGTCACTTAAACTTGCTTCTTCTCTCTAACCCGACTCTGAGCCCTCTCAGTGGGCATGTGCACCATCGCCAGCTGCTCTTCTGCTTTCTGGTGTACATGTGAGCTGGTTTTCACAGGCACTGGAGCATTGGGAAATGGCCCGAAAAACTGCCAAAAAACAGGTCTTTTTCGGGAGGTTTACAGTCCGTTTTTCACACCAAATTTACTGCATTTGGTTGGAAATATACAGTATATACAGTTAGTTAATTTTTCTGGCCATTTTCTGTCTGTTTTTGGGCCATTTTTGGCATGAAAACAGCCCCCAAAATGGCCAAAAAACCAGGCATGCGTGCACTGGCCAGCTGCTCTTCAGTTTTCGGTGCCCCGGCATGAGCATATGCACGCGCATGCACACACGTTCCAGTTTTGAGCACTTGGTGCTGAAAAGGTTCACCATCACTGTTCTAACCTATATGGCTTGATTCCAAAATATTGACTCCTAGCTGTATTACAAGTAGTCCTAGACTTACAACCCTTTGTTGAGTGATCCAAGTTACAACAGCACTGAAAAATGTGACACGGCCCTTTTTTCACACTTATAGCCATTGCAGCAGCCGCGTGGTCTTATGATGAAACCTCGGATCCTTGGCAAATGACATGTATTTATAATGGTGCCAGTGTCCAGGGGGGGTCAAGTGATGACCTTTTGCGACCTTCTGACAAGCAAAGTCAATCAGGAAGCCAGATTCGCTTAACAACCGTGTTACTAACTTAACAACTGAAGTTATTCATTCAACAACTGTGGCAAGAAAGGTCGTAAAATGGGGCAAAACTCACTTAACAACTGTCTTTTTTAGCAATTTTAGAAATTTTGGGCTCAATTGTGGTTGTAAGTTGAGGACTACCCGTAATTAAAGTTGATGGGGTTTCCCCCCTTAATTCTTTCATTTCGGATAATAAAAGAAATAGAAAGGGGAAGAAGATACTGTCAAGATTCCCTTAAACTCTACCCCAAAAGAAGCATTATGGATGCAAAAATGATGAAAGCAGCATAATATCATAAGCTCTATCCCTTTTGAACACACATCATCACACCACAAGTACGTATATACAAAAGGATGAAAATATAAACTAGACAGAGACTCTGTCAGTAAGCGATTCAGCTAAAGATATCCAGCCCATTAACCTGAAAGACATAAAAGGAGCTACATAAAAATTCCACAATCACAATAAAATTATGGAAAGGCCTTTCATATTGATTACCATGTTGTTGTTGTTGTTAGTTGCGAAATCATGTCCAACACATTGCGAAGCCATGGACAACATTCCTCCAGGCCTTCCTGTACTCTACCATTTTCTGGAGTCCATTTAAGCTCACGCCTACTGCTTCAGTGACTCCATCCAGCCACCTCATTCTCTGTCGTCCCATTCTTCTATTGCCCTCAATCTTTCCCAGCATTTTGCTCTTCTCCAGTGAGTCCTTACTTCTCCTTAGATGGCCAAAATGTTTGAGTTTCATATTGATTACCATACCTTTCTTAATTGGTGATCATTTTGCGATGTTTTGTTCTTTATATCAAACTACTATATCAAACGAACTACTGTTTAAACTAAATTCTTACGACATTCCAGATCCCTTCACAAGTGGTTTACTGTGTTCCGGTCAAACAGGCAACAAATAGTAAAAATAGGGAGCACCCTATCAAACCCTGCACCAGTTAACAGCAGTTTCCCCCAGTGCAGCGTTCTAGAACCCACACTCTTTATACTCTACATAAATGATCTTTGTGATCACCTTATAAGCAACTGCAGCCTCTTCGCTGATGATGTAAAACTATTCAACACCACCAACAATGCTACCGTCCTTCAAAGTGACCTTGATTATGTGTCTGAATGGTCAAACAACTGGCAACTTCAAATCTCGACCAACAAATGCTGTCCTACACATTGGTAAAAAAAATCAATATACCAAATACAAGCTAGGCGGTTATGACCTCATTAATGACCCTCACTCTGTCAAGGACCTTGGAGTACTCATATTAAATGACCTAAGTTCACTATAACAGCATTGCCAAAAAGGCACTAAGAGTTGTAAATCTAATCTTACGAAGCTTCTCCTTCAGTAATTGTCAACTAGGGCATACAAAACGTTTGCTAGACCAATACTCGAATACAGCTCATCTGTCTGGAATCCACGTTGTATATCGGACATTAATACAATTGAGCGAGTCCAGAAGTATTTCATGAGAAGAGTACTACACTCTTCTGTTCGCAACAGAATACTTTTCACCACCAGGCTTGAAATTTTGGGCTTGGACAACCTACAGCTATGCCGTCTATGATTGGACTTAAGCATAGTACACAAAATTATCTGCTACAATGTCCTATCAGTCAATGACTACTTCAGCTTCAACCATAACGACACAAGAACACACAACAGATACAAACTCAATGTAAACTGCTTCAAACTCGATTGCAGAAAGTACGACTTCAGCAACAGAGTGGTCAATGCCTGGAATGCACTATCTGACTCTGTTCTTATATCCACAAACCCCCACTCTTTAACCTTAAGCTATCTACTATTCACCTCACCCCATTCCTAAGAAGTCTGTAATGGGCATGCATGAGTGCACAATCATGCTTACCGTCCCTGTCCTACAATCCCCATTTATTCGTACCTATTTCCTGTATACATATTCATGTTTATTCTTATACCTATTATCTTATAAGCAATTGACAAATCAAATAAATCAAATAACTAAAATAAAAATGAATTTACTTAAACAGTATTTTTTTAAAAAGTAATTCAGTATAATGTTACCTCCCAGATGCTTCACTTGATAGTCCTTGACTATTACTAAATGTCGTATCTGAAGAATCACTGATAGGGTTAGTACATTCTTCTGCCTAGAAAAATAGTAATTCCAAAATAAAAGATTTATTGAGCAAAAGATAACAATGTAAGAAAAACCATTTATTTTACACCTGGGAGTTTTAAACATATGCAGGTAATCCTTGGCTTATGACTGGTTACTTAACAATCATTTGACATTATGACAGGATACCCCCCACATTCCGCCAAAGCTACTTACGGCCCAATTTGACTGCATATGCACACATCCATGATCATGATGGGATTGCATTTTGAATGCTGGCATCTGGTTCATGTTCATGGTTATTTGCAGTGTCCCATGGTCACAAGTACAATTCTCATCTCTTTTTATCTAATCTATCTATCTATCTATCTATCTATCTATCTATCTATCTATCTATCTATCTATCTATCTATCTATCTATCTATCTATCTAATTTATTTGCACCCCATGTAACGGTTCAGGCAACTGTGAGCAGCGTCATCAAGTTAAAACAACTTATAACTATTATACATATAAATAAAGCCCCTGGGTACCCGGCTGGTGTTGTGCAATGCCAGGTCCGCCGTTAATAAGCCCCCCCGATTTACGATCTTATTCAGGAGGAGGGTGTGGACCTGGCAGGTATTACCGAAACCTGGTTGGGCCCAGAGGGTGGTGTTCCTCTGGGTCAGATGTGCCCACCAGGTTTCCATGCATTCCATCGGCCAAGGTCCCAGGGCAGGGGTGGGGGGGTGGCGGCCATTATTAAAGAAGCTCTTTGTCCTAGGGAGGCCACTGTTCCTCAGACGGCTGGCTGTGAGTCCCTCTTCATGAAGTGGGGTCAGGGGGTTCAGATGGGCGTTTTGGTAACGTACCTGGCTCCCTGCCACGTATCATCGGTCCAGCCCGGGCTCCTTGAGGTGATAGCCGAGCTGGCGGTTGAGACCCTTAGGCTTTTAGTCATGGGGGATTTCAATCTACCTTCGCTCGGTGAAACCTCTGGGGTGGCTCGGGAGTTCATGGCTTCCATGGCGGTCATGGACCTGACCCTACTAGTTTCTGGCCCCACTCACATCGGGGGACACAAGCTGGACCTGATTTTTGTCTCTGCTCAGTTGTTGAATGATCGTAGCTTTGGGGATCTAGTTACAAAACCCTTGTCATGGTCCGATCATTCTCTTCTTAGGCTTGACTTCTGTGCTGCCACCACAGGGAGGCGGAACCGAGGAGATGGTTCCGCCCCAGGCGCCTGATGGATCCTGAACAGTTCCAGACGGAGCTTGGTCCATTTCCTGAGACTCTGGCTCACAGCTCGGCTGAAGACTTAGTGGCCACCTGGGATAGGTTGGCCGCTGAGGCTCTCAACCAAGTTGTGCCTTTGCGACCTCTGACTCGGCACAGATCCTATCCAGCTCCATGGTTTACGGAGGAGCGGAGGGAGATGAAGTGCCGGAAAAGACGTCTGGAGGGCACCTGGAGGGCCAGTCGTACCGAATCTGACCGGACACAGGTGAAGTCCTATATCAGGACCTACCTAGTGGCAATAGAGGCAGCGAAGCGTTCGCACTTCTCTGCCCTTATTGCGTCAGCAGAA
The DNA here is from genome assembly GCA_023653725.1 of Bungarus multicinctus. Taxonomy (NCBI): domain Eukaryota; kingdom Metazoa; phylum Chordata; class Lepidosauria; order Squamata; family Elapidae; genus Bungarus; species Bungarus multicinctus. Next base: position 62,952,129 of record CM042836.1, on the reverse strand, counting down.
AATCGGCCTGCCGCAATGTTTAGAGTGACCCGCTCCCTGCTTGAGCCGAGAGCGCGGGAGGACCTCTTGCAGGGCAGGGCAGAGGAGTTTTCCCGATTTCTGCATGATAAAATCGCTCAGATTCGAGGTGAGCTGGACTCCTGTTGGGTGGTCCTGGGGGAGGTGGCTGGTGGCAAGTCTTGAGATGGTTATTTGGGAGAAGTTCGATCCTGTGACCGCCGAGGGCGTGGACAGGTTGCTGGGGCGGCTGAATGCCACCACATGTTTGTTGGACCCGTGTCCCTCCTGGTTGGTTTCTACCTCCAGTGAGGTGACACGAGGCTGGCTCCAGGGGATTGTCAACGCTTCATTGAGGGAGGAATCGCTCCCTACCGCCCTGAAAATTGCTGTGGTGCGGCGTCTCTTCAAGAAGCCTGCCCTGGACCCAGCGTTTTTGAATAACTATCGTCCAGTCTCCAACCTCGCCTTTGTGGCGAAGGTTGTGGAGAGTGTGGTGGCATTTCAGCTCCCTCAGTACCTGGAGGAAGCGACGTATTTAGATCCCTTTCAATCGGGCTTCAGGCCCGGGCACAGTACTGAAACAGCATTGGTTGCGTTGGTTGATGATCTTTGGAGGGCCCGTGACAGAGGTTATTCCTCTGTCCTGGTCCTATTAGATCTCTCGGTGGCTTTTGATACTATCGACTATAGTATCTTATTGCAGCGGCTGGAGAGGTTGGGAATTGGAGGTACCATCTTGCGGTGGTTCTCCTCCTTCCTCTCTGACCACTTGTAATTTGTATTGACGGGGGGGGGAGAGGTCCACCCCTAGTCCCCTCATTTGTGGGGTGCCTCAGGGGTTGGTCCTCTCCCCTCTCTTGTTCAACATTTATGTGAAGCCGCTGGGGGAGATCATCTGTGGTTTTGGGGTAAAGTGTCATCTTTATGCGGATGACACTCAGCTTTACATCTCTACCCCAAACCACCCCAACGATGCTGTGGAGGTTATGTCCCGGTGCCTGGAGGCCGTGCGGAATTGGATGGGCGAGAACAGGCTTCGACTCAACCCTTCCAAGACGGAGTGGCTGTGGTTTCTGGCCTCCCGATATAGTCAGCTGACTCTGTCGCTGGCTATTGGGGGTGAGATCTTAGCCCCACAGAGAGGGCTCGCAATCTAGATGTCCTCCTGGATGTACGGCTGTCATTAGAAGATCATATCACAACCGTCTCCAGGGGGGCTTTTCATCAGGTTCGCCTGATGCGCCAGTTGCGGCCCTTTCTCGATCGGGACGCCTTACGTACGGTCACTCATGCCCTGGTCACCTTCCGCCGGGATTACTGTAATGCCCTCTACATGGGGTTCCCTCTGGGGAGCACCCGGAGGTTGCAACTGGTACAAATGCGGCTGCGTGGGTGGTTATGGGGGCATCTAGAAGTTCTCATGTGACGCCTCTCCTGCGCGAACTGCATTGGTTGCCGGTGGCCTTCCGGGTGTGCTTTAAGGTTCTGGTTTTGACCTTTAAAGCGCTCCATGGCATCGGACCAGGCTATTTGCAAGACCGCGTTCTGCCGGTTGTCTCCCACCGACCTGTGCGCTCCCACAGGGAGAGCCTCCTTCGGGTTCCGATGGCCTCTATGTGCCGCCTGGTGACCCCGAGGAATAGGGCCTTCTCTGTGGGGCACCCGCTCTCTGGAATGGGCTCCCCCCTGAGTTGAGAACGACCACCGACCTGAGGGTGTTCAGGCATGATTTGAAGATCTGGCTCTTTGAGCAGGCCGGCCTGGGCTGATCTTAAATTGATTTTAATGGGGTTTTAATTATGGTTTTTATGTTGGGATTTTAGATTTGGTAGCAGCCCATATTTAATTTTATTTTAACTTTTGTATATGTGTTGTTTTAGTAGGCTGTTTACCGCCCTGAGTCCTTCGGGAGAAGGGCGGTATATAAATTGAATTAAATAAATAAATAAATAAATAAATAAATAAATAAATAAATAAATAAATAAATAAATAAATAGTATTAAAATCACAAAAAATAAAACAAACATGTAACTATTATAAATATAAAACATATTAAAATCACAAAAATAAAACAAACTGAAAATCAAGGGTTTTGAGAAGAGATTGTCTCCTCTGTTAATCTATCAACCACCTCCAGTAAGCAACTTCTTTAGAAGAGCAATGGTGGTACAGTGGTTAGAGTGCAGTACTGCACTCTGCTGACTGCCGGCTGACTGTAATTTGGCAGTTCAAATCTCACCAGGCTCAAGGTCGATTCAGCCTTCCATTCTTCTGAGTTGGGTAAAATGAGGACCCAAATTGTTGGAGATAATATGCTGACTCTATAAAGCATTTAGAAGACGATGAAGCACTGTAAAGTGGTATATAAGTCTAAGTGCTATTGCTATTGTTATTAGGATCCCATGACAGCCAGCATAGCCAAATTTTAAGGACTTTCTTGAAGGCTAAAATAAAGAGGGAGGATCTTACCTCCTGTGGCAAGATGTCCCAAAGGGCAGGAGTCATGGTAGAAAAGGCTCTTCTCCTGGATCCCACCAGCTGAAATTCTTTGGCTGATGGGATCCGCAGTAGGCCTCTTCTACTAGCACAAGTGGGACAGACCAATCCCATTGGAGAAAGATGGTTCAGTTTTCCAATCAACCCATGTTAATGATATATCCAGATGTTATTCAGGCATGAGTAACTATGGTCAGACAAATTCTACTCTGGAGAAATTACAATGAATGCAACAATAATAAGTTGCTTAGATCTGAGGTCCCCAATCTCTGGGCCATGAGCCACTACCAGGCCGTTGGCTATATGCAAACAGGCTGTGTGATGGGTGAGCGGGTGCCTGTGTGCGCAACTCGACTCGTGCAAACAGCAGGCTGGCAATCACACACAGAAGTGCACACAGCTCAACATGCGCCAAGTTGAGCTGCGTGTATATGCACGCCAGCCTGCTACTCACATGAATCAGGCTGCACACATGTTAGCACACCGCTCATGCGTCCCAGTTCTCCTCCCCACAGCTTGACCACCAAGCTACAAAGCTTGGCTTAGATACAAGTTGTTCTTTACAAATCTTATATCACCTTTTATAATGAAAATAATAACAGTCGAACCTTTTGAAAGGTTTTCTTTCTGTATGTCAGAAAATTGTACCATAATGCAATCTGTTAACAATTCCATGCCATGGAACTAGAAAATGAAACTTAAGAGAGCAACCTGATTTCTTTTATCCAAAACATTACAGAGACTATATGATATATTTTAGTTTACATACTCTGAAAGTTGAGGATCTAATCAACTTTTCATATGCTAGTTTGGCTGCTTCATTTCTGGCTGCTTTAACTTTATTTCCTCTTCCAACATCAAATACTTTATCACCAATCTGACACACATAAGAAAAGCTAGAAGATATAAAAGGAGAAAAAAAATATGTTCAGTGTTGTAAAAGAAGGCTGCTGACCAGTTCCTACCTATCTAGAAGTAACTTTCAGTAAATCAAAGGAGCCTACTTCTGATATAAAAGGTGCAATGTTATACATATATCTGAATATAATCCCAGTTCAATTCAGTCAGATTTACTTTTAGTTTATGGACCTAAAGTGCTTCAAGGTTTCGTAATCAATCTTTAAAAATACATAATTTATTTATACATATATAGCAGTATATATTTCCTAAGTAAATAAATGAGCAAATGCAATGTCTTTTTATTCATTTGTTTAATTGATCATTTTTCATCTAGTTTTAGGACATGTAGTAGAACAGTTTAATTTTAGATCATGTTTATGCAAAAATGTTGAACATTCAAAAGGATTCACAAACTTGTCAACCTTAAAACCAGAACATTAAAACATCACTGTTCCTTTTTTATTCTGTGTTGGCTAAATTGCACTGTCTGTAAGAGAAGACATGACAAAATTGTTCAAAATTGTTCCAGAGAAAATAATCCATTTGATTTACAAGGAAATAGATTTCAGTTGGATATCAAGAAAAGGTTTCTTTCCACAAAATGTATTGTTTCAGGAGACAGTGAACTCTCTTTCACAGGCAATATTTAAACAGAGTATGGATTGTCCTCTATTAGGGATGCCCTATCAATGGATCCCCAGGCAGGGACTGGACTAAATCTCTTCAAACCTTTACATTCTATGATGGTATGATTCTGCTGACCTTCTAAGCCTAAACAAGGCATGTTAAAATGTGTAACAATATATTATATATTACAAATCTGTTTATTAGAGCTATATTCCTGTTGTTGCAGCCTAAATTTGCATTTGTTTGTTTGCAGTAACATCAACTGCTAGTTCACACAATCTCTGTGTGAAAAGGTTTACTTTGGGTTTAGTGAGATATGTAAATACAACTACTGTGATTTATAAACCATGATTTTTGATTTAGCATGATGCATACACCCCACCATTATTTAAGAAACCACTGTGAAATAAAACTATGGCTCGTTGCAATGAGTGAACCAGTCTCCTATAAATTAAATTCAATTAACACCTTCATATCTCAAGAGATTTTTTTTTAAAAAATGCGACCCTATTCCCCAAGATAAAATATTATCAGTAACTCACACTGGTTCATGTTGCACTCCAGTTTTAGATATCAAGTTATAGTGAATTGGCACATTGTTCTTTGATGAATATTCGTTAAGCCAGGAAACATAGTTAATTACATTTGACGATGTCAATTCAGGAACACTTGGAGAAAGCAAGGATAACTTTGGCTCCTTGTGCTGCTCACATGAATCCAGTTCTCCCTACAAAAAAATAAGCATAAGTTAATCTGCTTGAGGACAGTGAAATTGTTCTTTTGACTCCTGCGCAATGAGCAGATAACTTGCTCTCAATTTATTATCTCTTGTAAAGAGAGAGAGAAACATAAATTGCAGTATTTTTGGAAAAAGTATTGTTCTGATTTAGGAAAATGTGCAACGGATCACAAATATATAATTACCCAAGGCAAAAAAAATGAGAAAGGAAGAGCAGATCTACTTTATGACCGCACATCACTATGTAAAATATATGTGGGTTGAAGAATCATGCAAGCTGTAGAAAGTTTTGGACTGGGGGTGGGGGAAATATCCCACAGGCTATCGGTAGAAATGGAATTTTGATCAAGTTAGCTTTAGCTTACATCATAATAAATCTGTTAGCTTTGAAGGAAATCAAAGATGTTTTTGTGTAACCTTGAAAAATCTTGCTTTAAAGAGAAAAAACAACTTGCTGAGAGAGTTTCCACATAAGGTGATGTGCCCCTGACAGTAGCACTTAGCAAAAGTTGAAAACCCTTCAAACTATAGAGTCAGGGTTTACAGGAGAAATATAGCATAAAAGGTAGCACGACTTCCCCTCTAGGCACCACTCCTTAGAATCAGCTACCTGGAGTTAATCACTAAAAGGACATTCCTTTCCTCAGCACAGACTTCCTGGGGAATGCCTAATTTGACTTTACAGCAAAGGTGGTCAACTCATGGCCTTGAACCCTCAAGGGAACCTGTCCTAAAGCTCTGAGAAATGGTAGTTGCCTCTCAATCTGAAGTGAGAAACATGAAAACTAGATTAATTCCTGAAATAAGTACTTTAAAAGGAAAATTTCTAATCCTCTCCCAAACCTAGACAAACCCTAGTCACTTTGGCTGTTGCCATTCTCCAAATTTGATCTCAACCTCCATAGTAAAGGAAAAATAATTCTAACCACTCTTTATGGACACAATAGGCAAGAACATATTAAGGAAGCTCACCATGTAGATATATAACAATGTTTGTTTAAATTAAAGTTTTTTTTTCAGGGTTGGTCAGATTTTTACAATGTATTCAGCTTATCCTAATCAATTCCAGTTTGAAAATCTATCCACCTTTAAACCTAACCTATGCAGCGACATCCGACTGACGTTGCTACGATATCCAGATGCAGAGAAACGGGGCTTTCCGTTCTTGTGGTGGCTTGTCCTTGTTTGTAGATTCCGAAAGGAACCTAAGCCGCTCTGGTGGGGCGATGAAGCTAAGGAGGGGTGCTCTGTGAGGCCACAGGAGAGATCACAACTCTCCTGTTGAACCGCAGGGCATTTTTCCTCTATGCCACAATAAAGAGAAGAGGCAGTCAAAGATGGCCAGCCGAATTGGGATAGCCGAGGGGTATGAAGTTGGGCAGCCGAGAAACATCTAAGAATGGTGCTGGAGCGAAGTTGGTGAGCAGTATTTGGAACTGGATGAAAAGAATCTTTTTTAATTTAAACTTTCAATCCCCAAAAAGAATCTGCAAAAGGATTCACAATTATACGTAGCAGCGACTGGCACATTGAAAAAATATTAAAACTGGAGGAGGAAGAATTAGAGGGGAAAAAAGACAGAAATAATTTCTAAAGATATACAAAAATCAGACTTTTAAACTGGACAGTCGTTTTACTGGACAGATAATTTGAAAACATTGGAAATATTTACCTAAAAATTAACATTACCTTTACATCATGGAAAATTGGAAAAACAGCTTAATATTGAAATTTAATTAAGGAGTGGCACCGCTGAAGAAAGGAAGAATAACACATTCCTAAAACCTTATTTGTCTGCTGGAGATTTAAATGTAGAATAAAAGAAAATGTTACTGAAAAGACCCCTGGAGATTATAACATAAGACTGGATTTATAGAAGGACCCAAGGAGTTGTTGGAAGATATAAGGTTCTTTCCAGAGGAACAGGCAGACTAAATTTGGGGTATAAAGAAAGAATACTGAACTGTTTGATAAGTCTTTGCAGATTTGAACATATGGCCTTTGGATTACTGGACAAAAGAAGGATTCAATAAAATTCAATGAGATGCTTCATCAAGAAGAATGGAGTGGAATTTCAGGAGAGGTGGCGTCGGCAATTCAAAGTACAAGGGAGCCACTGACAAGACATTGCCAGGAAATCATGAAACGACTGATGACTGGAGGGTATAGATGAAAATTTGGGAAATACGTTACAAAAGACAGTGAGTGTCCAAGAGGCCCAGGAAGAGGAGGAGCCAACTGAAAGAAGAGATGAAAAAATGGGACAGACAAAACAAATGGAACAAGAGAAAAAAAAGGATATAATAATAACAACACCAGGGATTGATGACATAAGTCAAGGGGAGAGGCCATTAAGGAAATTAAAAAAGAAATAGGGGAAAGAAGAAGATTGTTATGGGAAAGAAACAGGGGCAAGAGTAGATACTTTGAAAGCTACACAATGGGAAAGGGAAGAGAAGGGAGAAAAACTTAAAATGAGTAGCCAAGATGTGGAAGCTGATAGAAATAAAGATCCAAGAGAGGAATATGTGAGGCAAGCTAAAAAACGAGCAATCAAAGCTTTAAGGCAGTTAAGAGATGATGGTTAGAAAAAGGGTTTTGATTAATATAATAGTGGCACAACATAAAAAAGTAGAGAGAGGGGATTCAGAGAAAGGGGGATTAATAAAATGCACATTTTTATATAATAAGGAGAAGTAGTAATAAGAGAGGAAATTAATTCATTATGAATGTGAGTATGTTAGCTAAATGCAATAAATATGGTTAATACCCCTCCTCAAGAAACCATCCCTGGACCCAACTCTGTTATCTAACTATCGTCCGGTCTCCAACCTTCGCTTTGTGGCGAAGGCTGTTGAGAGTGTGGTGGCATGACAGCTTCCCCGGCACCTGGATGAAGCTGTCTATTTAGATCCACGCCAATCAGGCTTCAGGCCCGGGTACAGCATGGAGATGGCTTTGGTCGCATTGGTGGATGATCTCCTCTGTCCTGGTCCTATTAGATCTCTCGGCGGCTTTTGATACTGTCGACCACAGTATCCTATTGCGGCAGTTGGGGGGGGGGTTGGGAGTGGGAGGCACTGTTTTACAGTGGTTCTCCTCCTTCCTCTCCGACCGTTCGTAATTTGTGTTGGCAGGGGGGCAGAGATCGACCCCGAGGCCCGAATTGTGAGGTTCCTCAGGGGTCGGTGCTCTCGCCCCTACTGTTCAACATTTATATGAAGCCGCTGGGTGAGATCATCCATGGCTTTGGGGTAGAGTTTCATCAGTACGCGGATGATACTCAGCTGTACATTTCTACCCCAGGCCACCCCAATGATGACCCGGTGCCTGGAGGCTATGCGGGATTGGATGGAGCGAAACAGGCTTTAGCTCAACCCGGCCAAAACCGAGTGGCTGTGCTTTCCGGCACCCCGATACAGCCAGTTAGTTCCATCGCTGGCTGTGTGAGGGGAAATTCTTGCCCCCACAGAGAGGGCACGCAATCTGGGTGTCCTCCTGGACGTGCGGCTGTCACATCCGCCCTCGTCAACTCCCGCCTAGACTATGCCAATACTCTCTACATGGGGCTCCCCTTGAAGAGCACCCGGAGGCTCCAGTTGATGCAGAATGCGGCCGCACGGGTGGTTTTGGGGGCTTCTCGGAGCTCCCAGGTTACGCCACTCTTGCGCGAGCTGCATTGACTCCTGGTAGTCTTCCGGGTGCGATTCAAGATGTTAGTGACTATCTTTAAAGCGCTCCATGGCTTGGGACCTGGGTACTTACGGGACCGCCTACTGCCGTCATCAATCTCCCGTCGCCCAGTACGCTCCCATAGGGTGGGCCTCCTCAGGGTACCGCCGGCTGGACGGTTGGCGACCCCGAGGGTACAGGCCTTCTCCTTGGGGGCACCCTCCCTCTGGAACGAATTGCCCCCGGAGATGAGGACCATCCCTGACCTTTTGGCCTTCCGGCGCATGTTGAAAACATACTTATTTCATCAAGCCGGTCTGGCCTAGGGTTTTATAGGGTTTAAATTGGTTTTAGTCTTTTATACTCTTGATTGAGTTTTATCTTTGAGCCACCATATTTAATCTTTTTTAATTGTTTTTTAAATATTGTATTTGTACCATTTTTTAACTTTGGCTGTACACCGCCCCGAGTCCCTGCAGGGAGAGGGGCGGTATAGAAAACTAATAAATAAATAAATAATAAATATTTTATTTGTATTAAAACATATAATACATAGAATATGGTGATTGCTATAAAAATAATACATTGTAATGTAGAAGGATTATAAATTGAGTAAGCATAAAATGAAAGATCTTAATTTAACATAAACAATGTTATTATTATTATTAGAAGTGTATCAGTTTGTTAGATGAAATCAATATGATGGATAATATTCTATGAAAGATGGTATTGTTAAGTATCTTTAAATGATATGGTGATTGGCATAAAAACAATATATAGAATTATTGATGACGAGTGGAAAAGAAGGAGAAATGGGAATTGACTAATATTTAAGTATTTAAAGATTTAAACAATATAGATAACTATTTGTAATAGTAACCCACTTGATGTTACATTCTATTTATTTTGTTTTCTAGTTTTTCATATTTATATTTGATTGATTAATCTATTAGATATGTAATATACAGAGGATAATCAAATGTATTTAAATTGATATATATATATATATACACATGTTTATTTACATTTACTTACTTATATAATTACCCTACTTATCCTATGTTGCAAATATTGTACATATTAAAATATTAACCTATTAATTACAATTTTGATATATTTAAATAAAATAGCTAACAGAAGTACACTGATTATATTTCCTTGATATTTAATTGATAGCTGGTCATAAACTACAGTCATATTTATTTCTATACCAACTTTTATATAGTTACATTTATAATTCTTATATATAAATAAGCATAGTTATAATTAAGTACATTAGATTTTAAGATTGACTTGGATAATATCTTTATATTAACTGCAGTGATTAACTTAAGTGATTAACTTAAGATAATTAGAGAGGGAAAAATTGACAAAACTTAGCATCCTCTAGACGTCAACTGATAAAATTGATGATAATGCTGAAAGATTTCTTTAAGAAATTTGGGGAATTTGGAAATCTTAAGATATCTACCACCACAACTGTCAATAAAATTGGGAAGAAAACAGCATTTAACTCAGCACTAGTAACAGCATCACCAGAAGGACAATGCTTGATTGATGGCATGCTGAGCTCTGAGAAGATGAGTCAGGCACCAAACATACAGACAATACAAACAGCACTTCTGACAATACAAGAAACTATGATGAGAACTCAAGAAACAATAACGAGAAACCATGAAGACTTTAAAAGCAAAATGGGGAGATGAAAGGAGAGATACGAAAACTAGATGACAAAATTAGAACAATCCAGCAGGCAATAGATAAGACAGAACAAGATAAAGGTGGTGGAAAGAAAAGTCAAACAGACGGATAAAAAGGTGGATTCAACTGAACAGAAATTAATACGATAAAATAGGAAATTAGAAGAGGCAATTTCCTACTGGATATGGAGAAAGCGGGCTTCTTTCTTAGATTGCAGAATGTGGCGGAAGAAAGGGGAGAAGACCTACCCAAAATAATGGCAGATCTATTAGCAGAAGCATTACAAAGGGACAGACAGGAAGTACGGAGAGAATGGATGAGGTATACAAAATATATACCAATTATATGAGATGTTTCAAACTACCACAAGAGATCCATATAAAATTTTCAAAGAAACTGATAAGGGACGAGATATACAGAGCAACAAGGGTCACTGGTCTTTAAAGGAGTAGAAATTGTGACATTAAAACAAATTCCGAGGAGAATAAGAGAACATAGAAAAAATTATCAATTCCTGGCTTCACAGTTGAACAAGCACAATATTCTATTTAGATGGCTCATCCCAGAAGGGATGCTAATATCATGAAGGACAAAAAGTTTAAAATAGATAGCACAGAAAAGGTGAGGGAATTTTTTGAACTTTATGTAATACCAGAAGAAGATCAAGCAGCAAAGAAGTTGAGAGTAGGAGCCAGGAAGAACAACAGTCGGAGGAAAGAGAAGTAGAGCAAGAGGGAAAGGAACAGGAAGAAGCCAAAATACAAAAAAGAGAGGGCGTAAGAACAAGGCAACAAAGAGAAACAAAAGCAAACAGACGCCAATTAATAACAGACACAAAGTAGGATGGAAGAAGAAATTAAATTAATTTCCATCAATATCAACGGCTTAAACTCACCAATAAAAAGGAAAAAAAATATTGACTAAATTAAGAAACAAAATATAGATATTATATATTAGAATCAACAAAATTGGGAGGTCTATATGTATCTTTGGCCAAACAAAAAAAAGGGGAGATAGCAGTATATTTTAGAAAGCAGTTACAATCAAAACAGGTCTATGCAGATGTGGAGGGTAGAATTCTAATGTTAGAAATATTTATAAACTATAAGAAAGCACTACTGTCATATATGCACCAAATGAGAAACAGGAAGTATTTTATAATGAACTATATAGAAAACTATTAGAATTAGAATACAAGAATGTATGTTTGGTAGGTGATTTCAATGCGATAGTGAACCGCAAAAAAAGATTATGAAATTAACAGCATAGACAAGAAAAAAAGGAAAATATTACTGAAAATATTTTACCAAATGACAAATGAATTAGGATTAAAAGACATATGGAGGGAAAGAAATCCAGATTAAAAACAATATACCTATTATTCGACACCACATAAATCATGGTCACGATTGGATAAGATATGGACAAATGTGGAGATTGAGCAAAATATGAAAACCACAAACCTATTAAATTAAGCTGGAAAGGATTGAAAAAGAGAAGAAGATGGATCTCAAATCAGGAAATCCTAAAAGAAAAAGAATGCGTTAAGATGATGGAAGAGAAATTGGAATACTTCTTTAAAGAAAACAAAAAACAACAAACATCGGTCCAGAATCTATGGGATACCACAAAGGCGTGCATAAGAGGCTTAGCAATTTCAGCACGTAGATGTAAAGAAAAGGAAGGAAAACAAATTAAATTACAAAACACACGGAATTAGAAAAAACACCACAAAAAGAACCACATAATAAAGCAGTAATTGAAGAAAGAATTATGATTAGGCACAAACTGAATATGCTGATGCAGGATGAATGGATACAAAACATGAGAAAGATGAAACAAAGTTATTTCGAACATGCAAGCAAACCGGGAAGGTGGTTAACCTACAAATTAAAGAAAGAAAAGGAAAGAAGATTAATCCGACAGTTGAAAGGTGTCGATATCATAAAGGCCGAAAAACTTGTGCTGAGATCAATTAAAGCATTTGAAGTGCTCAGACAGAGAAAGGGTCCCTACAAAAACAAGGTTGATGGATTAATTACTTCAGAAACCTTCAAAAATATAAAATTTGTACAAAATAATCGATTTGTTGGACTTCGTCGGCAAAGACATTTGGAAAGCATAATAATAAATTTGAAGAAAAGACTAATGGATTGTCAACATTTAAAAACAGGTAGCCAATTGCAAGATACCACAAATAAATTACAATTTCTCTATTTTTTTGAGCCAGATTACTGGAAAATTGAAGAAGTCATAGTTCCATGGCCAGAAGCTGAAGAACAATTGCTTACCTTTAATGAAATCTTTAATTACAAAATTATTATCAATGATTATAGAGATTTCATAGAAAATGTTTTAAAAGATTCAAAGAACTATACAATTCCTGACACTATTAAAAAAGCTAAAGATATTGTCAGAACAATTGCTGTAAGTTTAGCAGAAGCGGAAAGGGGTTTCTCAAAAATGAACCTTATATGTTCAGAACAGAGAAGTTGGCTAACTGTTTCTAACATAACCAATATGATAACCGTTATTGTGATTGGCCTACCTCTAAAAGAATGGGACCCTCTTCCTACTGTCAAAAAATCGTTACGAGCACACCATCACACAGCCGATGATCCGAGGGTGAAAACTAAGAAAAGTGCAAGCGAGGAGGGCACCAATGAAAGAACATTGTGGAAACATCTCAAATAACATTTTTATGTAAGTACTAGTACTTGTGTGTGCCTCCTTCATAGTTTGCATGTGCTTGTTTTATTCTTGTTTAAACAGTAAGTGCGTGAAATTAAAAACTTAAGAAAATACCTTCATTCTGCAGGTCATTAATTAGGCCAAACAAGTCAGTGATGTGAAGACACACAACACTATTATCATTGTTATCTAAGTACTTATGTATCCCCTTCATAGTTTGCGCGTGCTTGTTTTATTCTTGTTTAAGTAGTAAGTGCGTGAAATTAAAAACTTAAGAAAATACCTTCTTTCTGCAGGTCATTCATTAGGCCAAAGAAGTCTGAGACAGACAGAGCACTGTTATCATTCTTAGGTAAGTACTTGTGTGTACTTCCTTTATTGTTTTGTGTACTTATTTTATTATTTAAGTAGTAAGTGCACAAAATAATAAACTACCTTTTTGTATATCTTCTTTTTATAGGTCATTAGGGCAAAGAAGTCAGTGACGTTGACTTGGCCACACCCAGCCAGTCACATGACCGCCAGGCCATGCCCAGCTAATCACAGGACCGCCAGGCCATGCCCAGTCAGTCACATGACCGCCAGGCCACGCCCACCAAATAGGCCACATCCACAGTCACATGACACCCCCCAGGCCACGCCCACAGAACCGGTAGTAAAAAAAATTGAATTTTACCACTGGCCAGGACCAAATAGTTTCCCAGGGGAGCTATACAAGACATTTCAGGAAAAATTAGAAATACATCTATTAAAATTATACAATGAGGCCCTAATGACAGTGAATTTATCTAAATCATGGGAAGAGACATAGATAACATTAATTCAAAAAGAAGATTCAAACCACCAACAAATCCAAATTACAGGCCCATATCATTACTAAATGTTAATTATAAGATATTCATGACTATAATGGCAGAAAGACTTAAAGGAATATTAAACCAAATTATACAGTGATCAGAATGGATTTTTGCCAAATTAAAAATAATACAAGAATGGTAAAAAATATTATGAGGCACACTATGGAAAGCAAATTGCACTGGTCTTCCAGGAAACTGGAATAATATTAGTAAGAGAAATTGAAGAATTTGGCAATGTTGCGGGACTAAAAATAAATAAAAATAAAACAAAGATACTGACCAAAAATATGAAGGATAAACAAAAAAAAAGAATTAGAAAGGAAATTGTGAATGCAAATTGTTAAAAAAATAAAATACCTCGGCATTTGGTTAATGCCAAGCTATCAATTAAAAGAAACAATTATGATAAATTAATGAAAGAATTGGAAATATGGGGGAAATTACAAATATCGCTAAGGGGAGGAATTGCGGCAGTCAAAATGTCCACATTACCAAAAATACTATATCTTTTTCAAACCATACCAGTAAAATTGGATAAATTTTTGGGGGGGAATTGGATAAAATAATAACTAAATTTGTCTGGGCGGGAAAAAAAGCTAGAATAAAAATGAAATTACTACAGGATAAGAGAGAAACGGGTGGCTTTGGACTCCCAGATTGGGAAATGTACTACCAGGCAGCAGCTATGGTATGGATTAAAGACTGGATTAACCTAGAAAATAAAAGAATACTGTTAATTGAAGGCCATGATCTGCAAAGAGGGTGGCATAGCTTTTTATGGGACAGAAAAAGTAAGCAACATTCTTATTTTCAGAGACATTTAATTAGAGACTCATTAATTCAAATATGGAGTAAAATTAAAAAGAACCATTATGTTAAAATACCACGCTGGCTGTCAACCATGGCGGCACAAATCTATCCAAACACAGTGGATCTGGTGAAAATGAGAAACTACAAACACCTATTAGGATGAACAAGGAAGACTGAAAACAATACAAGAACTACAACAACAAAACATAGACATAGACTGGTGGCCATTCATGCAAATACAGGCAAAATACAAAAAAGATAAAGAGCAATATGGATTTTATTTGGATAAGCAACAATTAGATGGAATTCTACAAGGAATGGAAAAAAGATGATAGTGAAAATATACAATTTCCTTTTAGATTTCAAGATGGAAGAGGAGATAGTCAAGGAAACAATAGTACTATGGGTGAAAAATATTGGACACAATATAGATTTAGAACATTAGAAAAAAATGTGAGGAACAAATTATAAACTATGTCTACAACGTATAGGGAAAACATGTATAAAATGTTTTACAGGTGGCACTTACCCCCCGCTAGGCTAGCAAAAATGTTTGTGAACCAAAGCCCTAATTGTTGGAAGTGTAAGAAAGAAAGGGGCACTTATCTTCCTATGTGGTGGACCTGCCCAGAAGTCAAACAGCTGACATCCTGTAATGATATCTGTAACACCATCAAACATCTGACTATCCCAGGTCCTTTGATAAAACTCGATAGGAAGACAAAAATGCCAAACCCAGTCTGAACATCTGGCTGACTGTGTGATGAACCATAATAACATTTTATTAAATTTACATGCTTCCTGAGTTCAGTAACTCTGGGTTGTTAGGAAAGGAAGTAACTAATGATTGTGCTGCTGCTGCTGTTGTTTTTGATGTTGGAATATTATGTGACATAATGATAATGGCGTACTTTATTTTTAATTTAACGAACACTTTACTGAATGGCTTATGACCAGTCACATTTTGGAAAAGCTATTTGTTAAGTGCAGAATGCTGCCATAGCAATGCTACGATTAGAACACAAGTTGATCCTGCTCTCTACTGAGAGGAACCCCAAACTATCCTTTCTTAGTTAAAATATGAGTCTCGTTGCTTGAACCTGCGGTCTAGTTCAGGGTTCCCCAAGCTGTAAGCCGTGGTCCACAAGTGGGCCATTAGGATTTTGCAACTGGGCTGTGGAAATGGCTGGCGAGCACACGCACACGTGCATCCTCACTTGCACAAGCAATGGGCGAGCATGGGTGTTCATGCTCCATTTATGTGAGCAGAAGACATACATGCATGCCTCTTCCACAAATGGAGTTTCATGTGCGTGCTTGCTGGCCACTTGCGTGAACCAGTCCCTTCCTCCCTGCTAGTCCAAAGCTGGAAACATTGGGGAACTGTGATTTAGTTCTTGGTCTGTAGGCTCTGCTCCGCTTACCTTTTTTTGCTCTTGTATGGTATTCCAGGCTAATACAGCTGCCAGAGCTTTTGCTTCTTTCTTGGTTTTACCAGTGGCAGATTCATATTGGACCTTGTCAATGACAACTGCTACAGTGAATCTACAGTGAAGAAAGTAATTTATAAAACATTGTGAAGAGGGAGGAGAGATGCATCATCGGCAAAATACACTCCAAATTTTAAATGTCTGATAGCAAAAAGCCTTCAGCATGATTAAAATTTGGTCAGTTTCAGGTAGGAGAGGCCAGCTTGCCAGAGGGTTCTTATAAACTCATTAAGGTCACAGAACTCAGCTCCTTAACTTATGGCCAGCACTTTTTATGGACACGCTGCTCTGTGGAGAAAAACACTCCAGGAAGAAATAGCTTTTTAAGCACACTCTGCTGTGGAAGGATGCAAAAATGGAAGGGAGAAAACAAGTCTGACCCAGGACACTTAGAAGATAACTTTAATCTGAATCATACGGCAGCAACCAATCATCTTCGTAACATCTCTCTCTCTCCCTCCCTCCCTTTCTCGGTGTGTGTGTGTGTGTGTGTGTGTCACACAGTTCACTTACTAACCATGTAGCTTAATGGCAAAGTTGATGGAACAGTCTGCAGCAAGTAAACAAGGACAGGGTATACAACATCTGTAACAGTGGTTCCTAAGCTGACACAATTATTCCTTTTTCCCAGTCTCAATAATGCCATTATCCCCACATAAAAAACCCCAGACTGCTCTATTACCCCAGGATATACCCAAATTATTCCCTTAGCTATCCCCCTCAGTTTAAGAACCACTGATCTATATGCTGATGAATATTTTTTTAATTAAGAACCCGGCATCAGTAGACAATAAATAGAATAGAATAGCTTTATTGGCCAAGTGTGAAAGCTATACAGAACACGTATCATCACCTCTTATCCAAAATAGTAACATGATTTGGAAAGTAAAACAAAAGTATAGACAATAAATTTTGGACCCATCCAGTGAGATTGTAAAAATTCACAAATGTTTTACATAGCAGGACTATTAAGTAGTGGTTGGGAATAAACAGCCAAGGGAGGTGGCTAGTTCTTACTATTATGAAAAACATTTTGCTCCCCAGCACACATATATAAAGGGGGGGGGGGGGTACTGTCTTTTTATGATCTCTGGATATTGTTCATCAACTTACCCATGATCATGAAGTGAGGCTGTGATATAAATGTCTCTATACTCCAATTGTAAGAAGTTCTTCTGACAATGTTTATTAAGTTTTGCCATGCATGCATATGGGTCAATCTGATTGTCAGCCATGTTATAACCTAGAACAAAAAAAATCACAATAGGAATATTTATTAGCAACTCCCTAAACATAGCAATGGACTAATGTTTTTAAGAGTAGCCCCATGTATATTATGTTGCAATAGGTAACTAACACACAAATGACAATGAATAGGACTTCCCAATAGAGTAAATTGATGACTGGCAAATCCACATTCACCCAGTTTCACTAAGGTTCAATCTGAGCCTGTTTTTCCCAATGACGCCTAAAGGCTCCCAATCTAGAGACCGATCAGCCAAGTATTGAGATAATACAACTAAATATCAAATATAAAGTACTGATATCTGAACTCATACAGATAGATAACCCTGGCCTGTAGCCTCACATAGAAGTTTAGGGAGAGCTGGCTACAAACTTGGTTGGCTTCAAAAAGTGTTGAACCAATTCAGGGAAGTTATGGCAATCACTGGCTACTTTGATTGCAGTGTGATTGTCTCTGAAGTCCATCTTCAAGAAAACTATGGAATTCCTTGTGCAGATGGCCATTGTGAGAACAGACTAGACTAGATGAGCAAGGAATCTGATTCAGTATAGCATAGTTTTTATTATGTTCATTGAAATCTCAAGAACCTAACAAGAAAAGGTAACTTAATCTCTTCCTCTATTACCAAGACCAATTGGAACCTTCCTTAAAGAAAAGAAAACCACTGAAATACTGTCTTTTCCTCATTTCAGACACAGGCCACAAGGGTTCCATGACCAGCAATCTCAAAGGTTGCTAAGAGATCATCCAGGACCAGATCATCTACCACTACCCATATTCTGGTCATGCCAGAGGTTGTTCCACAAGAGCAATCAATGTCACTGTGATTGACTGAGAACAGAAAGGGTTATTTAGTTGATGTGTGAAGCACCAGTGTAGTCCAGATATGGGGGCCAAGAAAAAGAAATCTTCTAAAGAGATTCAATCTTAATTGAGTTATTGTAAGGCTGCTTTGGAATTCATTTTCACAGTTTTTAAGAACATGTTTTATTCTAACTAGCATTAAAGATGTTTCTTAAATTTGGAAATGTTTCTCTTCTTGAATCTGTCAGCTATGTATAACAGCTTTGTCCATACTGGTATTATACTGGGCCCTAAAGTCTAACTGAAGATATAATCTACTTCATCCAGGGTCCTCCTCCAAGGCTGCAGGCTACTGAGAAATGTTCCAACACTTCTAGATTTAGTTATGGCTTCCTGAAGAGGTGGAACTTCCTGTCTTCCCATCTAAGTAGAAATATCCTTTCAAGCAAAGATTAATTGGCCCAGCCATACTTCAGCTTCTGGGCAGCTTTAACCAACCAGGATGGACAAGGATCCAATGTATAAGTGGTCATACATAAAGTCCTAAAAATCCTGTCCACTTCCACAAGATTCACAGGCTCAAACTTTCCCCAGGCACAGGACAAGATCCAATTATAGTGAACTCCTTCGAACCTACCCAGTCAGAGTTCAACTCAGATCAGATCTGAGTGACTTTAACCAATCATTTATAATATTGTCTTCATTATTTTCCCTAAAAGGGCACAGATAATCCTAAAAGTGGGCAAACTGTGGGCACAATACATTTTGCCACTCTTCTTGCCACCTTATTTCACTACTTTAAAGACAAGAGTCCCCAATAGTGGGGCTGCGGCCCATTGGGAACTGGGCCGCACAAGGCGGCAGACGAGCAGGCAAAAACTCAATTTGCGCAAGCAATGGGCACGTGTACTTGCACACGAATTTTCATTTTGTGCAAATGGCCGCTCCGCATGTCCACTGCTTGTGCAAATGGAGTTTCGCGCATGATCGCGAGCACCTGCCTTTTGCGCAGAACCATCCCCTGTCATCCCCCCCCCACAGCCACCACTGATGCCGCCAGTCCACAGAGCCAAAAAGATTGGGGTGCACTGCTCCAAGGGATGGAGAACCTGTGACATTCCAATCGTTGCAGAGTTACATTTTCCACTGATTCCAGTTACCATTATAAGGGAAGTTGGGAGTAGAACACAAGTTCTTCACCCCGTTTTACCCATTTTAGAACTTAATAACTTATATATCCATTCCTAGTATTCATACATTTAGTATTATTATTATTTCAATATATTTTAATTGTATAACTATATCAAATGTTGTATCTTTATCTAGACACAGCTTTCAACATAACTTCTTTACACCACTAACTAATGTAAACTGCTGGAAATTGTTTTTCTCTGTTCCTACTCTATGAAGGCTAATGACATATACTGAAAATCTATATTTTGACATGCAAACTCAGGTTGCAATAGGTTCAGTAAAAAATGATACCAAAGCATGCACAGAATTGCAGCATGTTATACTTTGGTTTGTCATGTCAAACTAAGCTACACAGCAGCACCACACAGCAGAGTTTGGACTTCCAGGGACAGCAGGAGCTTCTCTACCAACAGTGGCCCTCTGTGCACAATACAATAAACCAAAGGTCTCCAAAGTTGGCAAGTTGAAGACTTGTGGACTTCAACTCCCAGAATTCCTAAGCTAACATGACTGGAGGAGGAATTATGGGAGTTGAAGTCTACGAGTCTTAAAGCTGTCAAGTTTGAAGACCCATGCAATAAACAGTAAAAATAATAATGTTAATGTCTGTTCGTTAGTGTGCCACTTTTATTCACCATCATGGCTCATTTCTATCTGCAATTTACCATACTATCCCATTGTTCAGACCCAAAATGAGGGCCATCTACAAAATCCAACTATCAGCCTTTGTACTCAAGATTTGCTATAGCTTAAGCTGCTTGGTTTGTAACCACAACTGTATTTTGGGTATAGGCCAAAAAAAAAAAAGATCCTGCAAAATTCAGTTACATAATTATGTGCCATTTATAAAGGGAAACTAACTAGGCAATATGGGCTCATCAGTTGCAAAAATAACACTTCACCTGTCTTACAAACCTAGAATTGAAATCAGCATCGATCAATCCTCTACAGCCCCGTTTTTAAATCATGGCGACTTTTAGATGTGTGGACTTCAATTCCCAATCTCCCTTGGGCTGCTGTGAGCCCATACCAGGCGGAGGATCGCCGCTCTACGGGGTGCGGGGGGAATCCAAATTATACTGCTATACAATCTAACCCGATGATTTTCCAGCTTTGCTTAAAAGCGCAAATCAACCGGAACTCCGGGAAGAAACCGAGAATTTCACAGGGAAATCTGTTGGGTTGGGTGGGTAGGGAGTCCTTCCTCAAGAACACTTGAACCGAACCTCGATTTAATTTAGTAAACCGATTTAATTTTTTTAAAAAAGGCTTCATTAATATCAGTGGGTCCTTCGCCTCCCCCTACTTTCCATATATACAGAGCCAACGGCATCTTCAAGACCAGGAGGCCCTTCCCCAGCAATGGCGAGAAACCTATTCCCCCTACTCCGTCTCCAGCCGCTTAAATACTCACCGAAGCAGCAGAAGCTCTGGAACGAACAGTATTTTCCGCCGGGAAGAAGCCCTGTCACCCTTTCTCCTGAAGCAGAGCGAAGCCGAGGGAAACGCCACCACTCTTGACTTTCGTTTCTCCGAGGCTCGCTCGGCTCTGCCCCCAAGGCGAAATCTCGGGAAAACCACCCAAACCAGCCGAGAGAATCGAAAGTAAAATTGTGCCAGACAGAAAAGCGCACCGCCCACCGCGTAGCTATCAACTACGGCCAAGGCTCTCCCTGCTGGCCGGCTTACGGCGGCCGGGCCAGGAGGAAGAGAGAGAAAAAGGCGGGTCTGAAACGCCAATGTTTCGCGCTCTTCGCGGGAATGAGTGAGGGAGGGGACCTGCAAACGGAGCTGCTCGACCATGAAAGGCACATGGCCACACTCACCAAGCCACGCCCACAGAACTGGTAGTAAAAGTTTTTGAATACCACCACTGGACCACCTCCAAAATATAGTACACTACACAAATATGATGAAATGAATGAATGAATAAATAAATAAATAAATAAATACAAAAGTATGCATACAAAAAAAGATCTTCTCTCCAGGCTGAGCAGGAATTTCTTCAATAGCAGCTCCGAAGTAGTTGGCTTCTTGCTGGGAGAGATCCTGGAGAAGGCCAGTGTCTAAAGTCCCTGTTAAGCAAAGGCTAGAAGAATCCTTCACTCATCTGGATCACAGAGGAACGCTATTAATTATTTCTGTCCTGAAAAAAAAACAATTCGATGGAAAATGCCCACTTCCAGACTATCTCCCTTTCCCTCTTGAATCCAGTTGAAGACAGATCTATTTTAAATGTATTCTGACATCAGGGCTCTAGAACATGAGCATGGGGATAGGTTTGCAGATCTACTGGTCACAGAAAACAGCCCATCAGTGCTCATTGGTGAAAGAATTACCTGCTCACCCTTCCACTCAGATGAGTGGTTAACAGACACCCCATCTCACTAACAACATAGAAGAATAAAGTGCTCGTACCTAAGGGACAGATGTTAGGGACAGATGTTAGGGACAGATAATCATGAAGAAAATCTATCTGGTCGCTAAGAGTTGACATTGATTTGATGACGCATAATCAGACAACTCAAAACTGTATATTGTTATCCTGTTTATTTAACTTACTGCATATGCAGAATATATTATACAAAATACCAGCCTGGATGAATCACAAGCTAGAATTAAGATTTCTGGGAGAAATATTAACCTCAGCTATGCAGACGATACCACTCTGTGACAGAAAGTGAGGAAGAACTAAAGAGTCTCTTGATGAGAGTGAAAGAGGAAAGTGCAAAACTCAGCATTAAAAAAAAAGTCAGCATAAAAAAAAGTTAAGATCATGGTATCTGGTTTCATCACTTCCTTCCAAATAGAAGAGGAAGAAATGGAAGCTGTGATAATTTTATTTTCTTGGGCTCCAAGGTCACTGTGGACAGTGACTGCAGCCATGAAATTAAAAGATGCTTGCTTCTTGGATGGAAAGCTACGGCAAACCTAGACAAGAGAGACAAATTAAGAAGCAAAGACAAATTAAGAAGCAAAGGCTGTGAGAGTTGGATGCTAAGGAAAACTGAGTGCTGAAGAACTGATACGTTCGAATTGTGGGATTGGAGAAGACTCTTGAGAGTCCCTTAGACTACAAGGAAACCAATTCAGCCAATCCCAAAGGAAATCAACCCTGACTGTTCTTTTAAAAGACAAGTACTGAAGCTGAAGCTCAAATATTTTGGCCACTTAATGAGAAGACCCTGATGTTGGGAAAGATGGAAGACAAAAGGATTGTATAGAACAGGATGGTTAGACAGTGTCTTTGATACAGCAAACATGAGTTTGGGCAAGCTCCAGGAGATAGTGGAAGAGGGGAGGGGAATGCAATGGTCCATGAATCACAAAGAGTCAGACATGATTTAGCAATTGAACAACAATAACAATCAGACAATTAATCTGCTCTGAAGGCCAAGATCTTTTGGGTTGGTTCTAAAATCTTCTCCGCTGGGTTCGAATTTCCCGCTGGGAAGTGTTGCCAACGCGGCATGGAAATAGAGACGGAAACAGCTGCTGAAAAGCATGGTTTCTTTATTTGTTGCAGGAAGGAGTACACGCAGCGCGAGCGGCAGCGAGAATACACATTCCTGGGCTAGCTACTTGACTGTGAGTAATTGAAGGTTTTTATACCCTTTTTCCCTTAGGAATTTGTGTTTCAATGTTTTTTTTTTTTTGTTTGTATTGCCCTTAATGGTTTGTGCCTTGGGCTTAACAGTTTTATTCCTTATTTGGGCTTGCTTGAGGGTCTGGCAGGGAGTGCTTTTCTATAGCTTGATTGGATTTCTGATCCAATCTTTTTACCTGTCTTTTAGATTCTAATCTTATTTGTCTTTTGGTATGGTGTTCGTGATCGATCTTGGGTGTTTCCCTGTCTGCTTCCCTTCTTAATCTTGTCAGTTGCTTTATGTTATCCTATCTTGACATCTTTCTATTTCTGTCTTCTCCCTTTTGGGCTTCTTTCTATTTCTGTCTTCTCCCTTTTGGGCTTATTCTAAAGTACTCTGAGATAACTTCCTGTTCTTGATAACTCTGGACCATGGTCTGTGTTTTCCCTGGCTATTTCTAATGCCTTTTATTTGGCTTTTTATGCTTTTATGTGTCTTCTTCATGTTTCCTTCCTACAATCCCTCATTTTTTATTTTTTTTTCTAGGGGGTTTCTTCAAATTGGGTGTCTGGGTATACTTGGTATTCGTGGCTGATCTGGATCATCATTATGGCTGCCTATCTCCTTTTAGATTCTGATTTAAGCAACTGAGGCAGGGTGATATGCACCGACAGAGGCAACATAGGAGGGCTCCAAGGACACAGATAGTGACTATAGTTGTCATAAGGACTTTAAGCCAATGGAAATCTGGGAGCCACGAGAAGAGCCATGAGAGGTCCAAGAATGAATATTCGTGACCAATATTCTGGGCTAGCTCTTTCGGTGGTGGATGTCCTTCTCTACGAGTCCTGAGGTTTCATCTAGATTGAAGCAACACATCCCTTGGAATGTTTCGCAGCCATAATTGTGTTTCAGGAGGAGAAAGTCTATTGCTGCTCTATTCTCCAGAGTGGCTTCTCTGACCTCCCTCAGTTCTCTGTTCAGGGCATCCAGGGCATGGGAAGTCGCATTCAAACTTTTGGCTCGGGTGCATGCTAGGCTGTTCAGGTTTCTGGAATTTCTTACTGCTAATCCTGGCACTCCCACTAGCTATATTGCCAATGAGACATATTCTGCTTTTATGAGAAGTGAGACTTTGGAGTCGCAATCTTTGGAGTCTAAGGTTTGGAAGGCTTTGGAGTCTAAGGTTTGGAAGGCTCTCCTATGTCATTTCTGTAAAAACGGCATAAGCATGGTTAATCTTCCTAGGGTGCAAGGGCCACTAGTGGCATTGGCTGGAAGGCATGAGTAGGCTTTTAGGCCATAAAGGGAGAGCCACCTTGGTGGGAGCCTCATGTAACTATATGAGAATGATATAGTGTGGTTGCATTGTAGTTCTGTGTTATCTAAACTGATGCATTTTGTGACTCCTGGTGTGTTACATCCTATGACATTAAAACATTGCTCAGAGGTGGTTACTGCAGCTATGTGTGAGGTGTACATGGTACTGTCTTTAGTCTTTGAAAGGTGACCCCAGTAAAAGATGCTCTTGTAGGAGTCGGGAAGGTGAAGGCTTCTAAATGTAGTGTAGTTAATGATGTTATGTGATCTAGGTGCTACTCCCATTAGGCATGTGATTAAAATGTCCTTGACAGATTTCCCTCCTGCTAAGCAGAAGTTAGTGGTGTTGAGTACTTCCCTTGCTAAATATTCCCATATGTTTCCTTTCTCTGGGATAAGGATTGGTTCTAAAAATGCTTTTACATGTGTTACAAGTATTACAGATAGTCGTATGAAGTACAAGTTACGTGATGCATTTACATTGGGTTTCTTTTTCCCCATGCTTAAACCAACTTCCCTTTTCCCCCTTCCCCTCTTTTTTTAACAGAAAATGAGAAAAAACGGGAAAAAAATGAAAATATTGATAAAATTAGAGTCTAAGAAATTATAGTTCGTTGTTTCTTTTTTTCCTTCTGAAAGTAGTTGAACTATTGAAAGGGGGAAAAAAAGGGAAAAAAAATTTGTAATTTGGCTTGTTGCATTCAAGAGTCTGCAACTTGGTGTTCTGATTCTGTAGTTTCGAAGAGTGTTTGTAGTGTCCACTGGTCCGACTCTGGGTCTTTCTTCAACTTGAGTGGTGGAATTGGTTGCGTTGGTGTTGGTGGTGGGCTATGGTCTATGACAGCAGGTTTGACATGTGTCTAGGGAATCCAGGAGTCTCTCTCAGCAATTCTGATGGCTGTCTATGTGGTCAGCAGGACTTGGTAGGGTCCCTTCCATCTGGGCTGTAGGGGTGAGGTTCTCATGAAGAATTTGATCTACACCCAATCTCCTGGTTGAAATGGGTGTAGTGCTTCCTCCAGGGGCAAGGTCTGTGTCAAGGCGCTCTGGGTTCACAGAGTCTGCAGTCTCTTGTGTAAGGCTGAAAGATAGGAAGAGAGAACCATATCCCCCCTTTCTAGACAGAGGGAGTGTGGGTCCAGACCTTTTAATGTGTCTGGGGGTCGGCCAAAAAGGATCTCAAAGGGTGAAATTCCTATGTCTCTTCTGGGTCTATTCCTGATGTAAAAAAGAGCGATTGGGAGCACCTGTGGCCATTGGAGGTGTGTTTCTTGGCAGAGTTTGCTCAGTAGGGTCTTCACTTCTCAATTTGCTCTCTCTGTCCCCCCGGAGGATGTTGGTGAATATGGCACATGTAGGTTTTGCATGATGCCCAAAGTTTGGAATATGTGTGTGAGGATCTGGGCTATGAAGTGTTTACCACTATCCATGTCCAGAACACTGGGTACCCCAAATCTGGGTACAATATTCTTAAGGAGGTGCTTGGCTGTTTCGAGGGCTGTGCCATGTCTTCAGGGGAAGGCCTCTACCCAATGTGTCAGCTGGTCCCTACATACAAGGGCATATTGGTACCCATTTGCTCTGGGGAGTTGTATGTAGTCCATTTGTATTTTTTCGAAAGGGCGTTGTGCCTATGGCCTACCCCCCTCATGAATGGATTTCCTGGAGGTAGAGTTGTTAGCCTGGCATGTCTTATAAGTGCTAGCTACTCTTGTGACCTCACTGTATGCTCCTGATGCATACCATTCTCTTCTAATTGCATCTACTATAGCTTGTGTCCCACAGTGCCCCTTTGAGTGCAGCCTGTGGCAGATTAGCCTGAGGAGGCATCGTGGGGCTATGGGCCTTCCATCTGGAATCCTCCAAAAATTATCTTTAAAGGTTGCACCTAATTTCTCCTCTCATTGTTCTGCCTCTCCATGGTCTAAAAAATCTTTGTATGGTTTTTCAGGGTTGGCTGTTAATGCTGGTGTTAAAAAATGCTAAGGTAATGGTTGTGTTGCTGCCCATTTGGCTGTTATGTCTGCGTACTGGTTCCCTTTTGTTACTAGCGAGTCACCTTTTTGATGTGCTTTGCAGTGTATGACTGCTAGAGATTTTGACAATTGGATGGCTTCTAATAGTTGGGCTACAAGGGTTGCATGTACTATTTGTTGTCCAGCAGAGGTTAGGAACCCCCGTTGTTTCCATATGGTTCCTGACGCGTGGCAAACCCCAAAGGCATATTTGGAGTCAGTGTATATGTTTGTGGATTGATTCCTTGCAGCTTCGCATGCTTTTGTAAGGGCTATAAGTTCAGCTGCTTGGGCGCTGTATGAGGGAGGTAGGGGAGATGCCCACAGTATCTCGTGCAGCGAAACTATTTCAGCCCCAGACACCCTTTTGTTTTCATGTATGTATGAGGAGCAATCAGTGAAAAATTCTAAGTCTGGGTTTTCTAATGGGATATCTGTCAGGTCAGGGCAGGGTAGTTCAGCATCGTGCACTAGGTGGAGACAGTCATGGCGACATTCAGTAGTTTGTTCCGCTGGGAGTAATGTGGCAGGGTTCAAGGTGTTGCATCTTTCAAACGTTATGTTATCTGTAGTGAATAGCTCAGCTTCATATTGGGCCAGTCGCTGTAGCGTGAATGCTTGGGTCTGGGATTTTAGAAGTATAGCAAAAACCTCATGGGGAACCTTTAATTTTAGGGGTTGACCCAGTACTAAATCTTTAGATTTCTTTACTATTTCTACCATGGCCACAACTGCTCTTAAGCATGGAACTGCTCCCTTTGCCACTGGATCTAATGTGGCTGAGTAGTATGCTACAGGTCAGTTTGTGTGTCCAAAGGGCTGTGTTAAGATACCTGAAGCAATACCCATTTTTTCATGAATAAAGAGGGTGAAAGGCTTCCTATAGTCAGGGAGTCCAAGGGCGGGAGCAGATGCTAAAGTTTGTTTAATTGTCTGAACAGTCTGGTCTAGTGAAGGTGACCATTCAATGGGGTCAGGCATGTCCTTTTTGGTTAGGTGTATTAGAGGTTTAACAAGTGTCCCAAAAGAAGGAATCCATGGCCTACAAAACCCTAAAACTCCCAGCAATGCCCTAACCTGTCATTTTGTTTTTGGTGGCTTTATGTCTAAGATGGTTTGTATGCGGCTGGGTGCCAGTTTCCTTTCTCCTGGCACAATGATGTACGCTAGGTATGTGACCTCTTGTTTTAAATATTGTATCTTCCCTGGGGAGGCCTTGTATCCCCTGTCTGCTAGTGCTCTTAAGGGGTGCCAGGTGTCTTCCTTACAGGCCAACTCAGTGCTGGATGCTATGAGTAAATCATCCACATATTGGATCAGGGAAGACCGTTATAGTAGGGAAATGGATGAAAGATCAGTCTTTAAAAGTTGGGAAAACACGGTGGGGGACTCAGTGTAACCTTGGGGCAAGCGAGTCCATATATATTGTTGGTCTTCCCAGGTAAAAGCAAAAAGATATTGGGATGCTCGGTCTACTGGGATGCTAAAAAAAGCTGAGCATAGGTTTATGACCGAGAAAAAAGTGGCAAAAGCCAGAATTTCTGTTATTATACTTGCTGGATTGGGTACTATGGGAGCGCGTGGGATCACATGCTCATTGATGCGTCGTAGATCATGCACAAAACGAAAGATGGGGTTCCCTTCATTATCCACCTTTGCCTTTTTTACTGGAAAGATGGGAGTGTTGCAGGGGGATGTGCATTTTCTAAGGACCCCTTGTTCAAGATATGCCTTTATTAATTTTCTTATAGGTAGAACAGCTTCAGCTGGGATCTTGTATTGTGGTACACATGGGGATGGTCCCTTCCTGACTTGGATAGTGACTGGTGTTGCCCCTTTGAGTAATCCTACTTCTGTGTTATCCCATCCCCATAGGTAGGTTGGCAGGGTTTGTAGGTCTTCATGTAGTTGGTTAGGAATTTCTGTTATCACTAGTAGGCGCTTGGCTGGGATATCAAGAGTTAATCCAGCCTTACTGCAAGTAATTTTGGCTCCTAATTTACATAATACATCCCTTCCCAGGAGGGAGAGGGGACACTGGTGGCATATAGTGAATGAATGATTTAAAGTAAAAGGGCCAATTTCCACCTTTATATCTTTGGTATATTCCACAGAATGACTATCCCTCCTACCCCCATTATATTGTCTCTGGCCCCTAACGATATAGCATTTTTGAAGGGGAGATTAGTGATAAGCGAAGTTGTTGCCCCTGTCTATTAAACATTCATATGGTTTCCCTTCTATCAAGACTTTTAACATAGGTGTCCCTTCTGGGCCATTTCTCAAAGGAATGGCAAGGCCACTGAAGGTGGCTCTGTATTCTGTTTCTTCCCCATCTAGTCACCAGTTCCCTGGACTATTGTCTCCTTGTATTTCCCAGTTTGGTCTTCTGGTATTCTCTCTGGGTCTGTGATGAAAAGAATTGTCTCTGGTGAGGGGAGGTCTAGGACGGGCGTCCCGGTAGTTATTCCGTTGGACTTCCAGTCTACATTTTCGGCTAAGGTGCCCCTCATTCCCGCATTTAAAACAATATGTACATTCAGAGGGGTATCGGTTTTCTCTTTCACACCCTCGGCATTTCTTTGTGTAATTGGGTAATCTGTGGCTTGTCGGCTTCCCATAATTCATGGTTGCAAAAACGTGCGGGTCTTCTTGTCTTTCAATTCTCCTTTTCCTATCTTTTTCTTTGTCCCTTAGTTTCTCTCTCTGGTCATAAACAAAGTTCGCTATTCTGCGCAGTTCAGATATTTCTAGTGATGACCAGTTTGACACGATCTGCTGAAAGTGATCGCGGATGTCGCCAGCTGATTGGTCGACAAAAGCAGAGGCAAGGATCTTTTGATCCTTTTGGCACCTGAGGTCTAAGTGTGCGAAAGTGACTGCTGCCTCAGAGAGGTGGACCCAAAATGCGTCCGAGTTCTCTGCTTCTCTTTGTGTTGTTCTTTGGAATTCTGACCAATTTAAAGGTTTTTCCCCTATCTCTTCTAGGGCTTCTAAAAGATTTGCTTTTGCACTAGTATATGTGTTCCAGTGGCTGGTATCATTATAATCCCACGTAGGACGTTCTTGTGGCCAGGCGACTCGTGCAGCGTTTCTTTGTCCTGGCACATGAATGACTGGCCGCTTAGCTATTTCCTCTGTTTTTTCAAATAGCTTTAATAGTTTGTCTTTTGTTAGAAAGACTTGAAGTAGCTGGGTCATGTCTCCCCAGGAAGGATTATGACTATCTACTATGGTTCTTATTGTCCGGATTACTGTTTGTGGGTCAGACCTAAATGTGGGGGTGTCCTTTTTCCAAATTACTAAATCTGATGCAGAGAAGGGTACGTGAGTTACCACGTATTCTCTCTCATCCTTCTGTCTTCCTTGGACCAGTCTGCTCAAGAGGGGGGCCATAATTCTAACCTCATTTTTACTTTCTTCATGGGGC
The DNA here is from genome assembly GCA_023653725.1 of Bungarus multicinctus. Taxonomy (NCBI): domain Eukaryota; kingdom Metazoa; phylum Chordata; class Lepidosauria; order Squamata; family Elapidae; genus Bungarus; species Bungarus multicinctus. Next base: position 62,922,550 of record CM042836.1, on the reverse strand, counting down.
AGGTCTACTTCAGTGTCCCTTTCCCCCTTTCCTTTTAAGTCTCTGGATCTGGCTAATTCCGCCCAGCAGGACCAGTAGGGCATCTGGCTGGGTTTGATTTTCTGTCTAAGCTCTCTTAAGGTTTGAAAATTAAAAGTACCATCTTGTGGCCAAATTTGTTTCCCTATCTCGTCTCTCAGCGAAGCCCATTTTTTACGTATACGTTTTGTTTTCCTCTTGCTCATGCCGGCTAGGGTTGGCATTTGCCACTCCTCTCAAGCCTCCAATAGCCCTCCCAGGGGGGTTCCATTCAGGATCCTCGAACTACCACTTCCCATGTTCCCCTTCCGATGTGGGGTTTCACACTTTGGCTTAGTCGGGACAGTCAGCTACTGGTTTCAGACACAAGAAATTCAGGAGCAAGAAGAAAAAAGTGTCTGGGGGAGACTTTTAGTCGTTGCAGTTTATGCAACGAAATCAAACACTATCAAAAAAACCTACAAAATTCTTCTTCACAGAGTATTCCACAAAGTATCTCACAAAGTATTCCACAAAGTGTTCCACAAAGTATCTCACAAAGTGTTCCACAAAGTATCTCATAAAGTATTCCACAAAGTGTTTGACAAAGTACGTACGTTCCCCTTTTTAAAAAAAAAAAAACCACAAGAGACTCTCTCTCTCTTTTCACCATGGTTTTTGGACTGTGGGTATGCTGCCTCTGCAGACTTCTTTCCTCTCCCCCCCCCAAAAAAACAGTCTGTGAGACTCTCTGTCCCCCCGCAGATAAGTACTGGTACTCCGCCTTTTTCCTTCAGGCCCACATTTATGGATCTGGAAGAGCTCAAATCTGGGAAAACTTGCTTCTCAAGCAAGTACTGGTACTCCAATTTGGCAGCCAAATTAATTTTACCAATTGCTTAGAATTCGGGGCTTCGCTTTTACGATATGCACAGGGTTTTTTTCCCTCCCTTTTTCTTTTTATTCCCAAAAGTCCTCAGTCTAAAGCAATCATCTTTTGCTTGGCCTCTTTTCCTTATAAACAGAAGGCTTCACCTCTGGCGACCTCCCCTTGCTTTCTCCTTCCTGTCGGTCACGGCCCGGTGGGGCTAGCAACAGGCAGAGGTGCGGCTGGAGATCAGTCAGGAAAGTGATACTCAGCTGTTCGTTCGGAAAAAAAAAAGAGAAAGAAACCCGCATGCGCACACACACACACTCTCGCACTCACTCCCTTCAACTAGGCAGATATGCTTTAGAATGGTACTCACCCTCTTTCGTGTCCCCAGACAAAAAAAGGTCCGTGCTGGCTGGGATTCGATCTCCGGGCCCTGTCCGGTGGCTGAGTTGGCTGGGAGTCCCTTCGTGGTCGCCAATTATTGGGTTGGTTCTAAAATCTCCGCTGGGAAGCATCACCGACGCAGTGTGGAAATAGAAACGGAAACAGCTGCTGAAAAGCATGGTTTCTTTATTTGTTGCAGGAAGGAGTACACGCAGCGCGAGTGGCAGTGAGGATACGCGTTCCTGGGCTAGCTACTTGACTGTGAGTAACTGGAGGTTTTTATACCCTTTTTCCCTTAGGAATTTGTGTTTCAATGCTTTTTGTGTTTGTATTACCCTTAATGGTTTGTGCCTTGGGCTTAACAGTTTTATTCCTTATTTGGACTTGCTTGAGGGTCTGGCAAGGAGTGGTTTTCTATAGCTTGATTGGATTTCTGATCCAATCTTTTTATCTGTCTTTTAGATTCTAATCTTATTTGTCTTTTGGTATGGTGTTCGTGATCGATCTTGGGTGTTTCCCTGTCTGCTTCCCTTCTTAATCTTGTCAGTTGCTTTATGTTATCCTATCTTGACATCTTTCTATTTCTGTCTTCTCCCTTTTGGGCTTATTCTAAAGTGTTTGTGCTTACTCTGAGATAACTTCCTGATCTTGATAACTCTTGACCATGGTCTGTGTTTTCCCTGGCTATTTCTAATGCCTTTTATTTGGCTTTTTATGATTTTATGTGTCTTCTTCATGTTTCCTTCCTACAGATCAATAGATAATTCTTTTTCCTCTGTGTTATATTGAAAAATAAATCAAGTGACCTGTTGAAGGTATGGTGGGGGTGAGGTATAAAAGACATACACATGCTTCGTGTCTTATGGTTATCAAGGCCAAGGCAGCACTTTCTTTTTCAGTATTTGATCTTCCATCCATGTATGTTTCTTGAGTTCCTTTCATATCTGTTGCTGCTTCCTATTTTTTTTAACTTGTGTTTTCAATGAGGTACAGAATAGGAGAGCAGAATTCCATATTTTATCCATCTTTATCCAATACCAAAAGTATTCGTGCTTTTTCATTGAAACATCATGAAAATAATTACACCTGTTGAATTGGGCACAGATGATTCTCTGTTTCCCTGTATCAATTTGGGTCACTTTCTTCCTGAAATGTCAAGGTTGCTAAGAAAGTATCAAGATTGCTAATCAATTTTAATCATTTACAATCATCCATCCTTGTAAGAGTTAGGTGACTCCAGAGTCATGGGAGTCTACTTCTGCTCTCATTTTTCTGTTATAATTACCCAAATTAGAAAAGGAAGTGTTGGTACTGCTTAGCTGAATTTAGCAATTTTTGTAGATAATTTTTATGCAACATCTTTCCATATATTTCCTCAATTTATTTTAAAACTTTAGAATTTTGTTTTTGTTTTTTGAGAGACATGCAAATGGCATCTGGGACAAAAATAAAGGCAACCTGCCTAGAGTGTTCCTATGAAATTTCCAAAGAGTTGTATAACAATGCTAGGGATCACCCCATATGTGCTGTTTGACCTCAATTATATATGGGGAGATGCTTTGCATCAGTTAGTGATATGCTGAAGGGAGTTGATATTAATGCCATCGGAGATTACCTAAAACTAATATACCTGAAATCAGGTTAACATGACATAGCTTGGAATCTAAGAAGACGGGAAGGAGATTGCTTATGGGAAGCCAATATTAAGTTGGCACTGCTTTATTCTGATAAGATGGTTATGTAGTGCTTAAATAAGTGATTGAAAAATGGCCTATGAATCTACCTATTGCTGTGAATGAATCATTCAATTTTCTGATAATGAATGAGCAGTCTGGGACTGATAATTTTCTTGGTGAAATTAGATGTTATAATAATTGTTTCAAACATGCAAAACATGCGGCAGATATCACCCAGAAATCTTTGCAGAAATCTTGAATGTAAAGTCAGTATTATTAATATATTGCACATTTGCTAGGGGAAGCTAAAAAAAAATAACCTGCTGGTTCTGAAGATATTTATATCTTTACAGCAGAAGCAAAAAAATGGAATAATCTTATTTATTTATTATTTGATAAATGAGAGAGGGACGGAGGGGCAGAGGTGGGGATAGTGAGAGACAGTTTGTTGTGGTGATTAAGGTGCTGGCCTAGAAACAAGGAGGCTGAATTCTTAGGTATTAAAAAACAGCTGAGTGATTTTGCAAGTCACTCTCTCTCTCAGTCAACTCACCTCACAGGGTTGTTGTTTTGGGGAAAATAGAAGAAGGAAGGAACATTTGCTGCTTTGAACTGTATATTAAAAAGGCAGTATAAAATATTCTTTTAAATGAATAAAGACCCATCTCCCATATGTGTCTCTTGATGGTGCACAAAGTAAAAAAAAAACCCACAAAATTACCAAAAACATAACCACAACAGCCATTACAAATTAAAAACAGTTAAAACCATGAAACATTCTCATAATTTAGTCACCTGTATTTAAATAGAATCATCTGAATGTTAAATTAGTATCCTTCCTCTCTGCTCAATTGGGCATGCTTATTTTACTATGACCATCTGTCCCTTCAATATTTCGTATCATAGATTTTTCTATCCTTCCTAGATCCTTTTCCCATTAAGGATTAAATCTAGTGTATCCTCCAATGGAGTTCATTAGAATCTTCTCTTCTGAAGTCTTGTATGCATTGTTGACTCTTCTGAGCTGTTTCTCTTCTGGGTATAATGAATTCAAGGATACTATGAATATTTCTTCCAAAGGTGTACCTTCTTCAACCAATCTCTTGGTAAGGATTAGGTCTAGAATAGCAGAATACTTCCTACTTTCTTCTACAGTATTTTCTGCCAAATGAAGATACAGTATCAGCAAGAGATGTTGAATCTCTGACTTTTGGCAGGATTAGATATGACAAAAGTGTTTGTGAATTGCAATGTTGTTTCAAAAGGGATAGAACTGTTGTCTCTTTGAAGTATGATGGTTATTAAAAATATAAAAGACAATTTCATAATAACACTTTCACAGCATGTACATGCTAATTCCTAAATCTTATTTGAAAGTTAAAATTAGATTGAATAAATACAAAGCAAAACCAAACAGTAAAATATCTTGATATATATATTTTATTTTTATTAGTTTATTAATTTAATTTCTCATTTAGAAAAGGTATATCTAAATTACTTTATTTCAAAAGTACAAATGTTAAAATTTGCAATATTTATCATATTTTAGTTTTGCACCCAGTTTAGTCCCAGCTAAACATGCTTCAAATTTTGCATCCATTTCTTTGCTCTGAGCTTCAGTGAACAAAGTTCTCCAATCGCCCACTTCACCTGTGGAGGATCAATGAAAAAATAATTAGTTATGTCTTCATCTATAGAAGTTCAACAGTTTGAAATACCTTTAGAATGTGGAATCATGCATAATTTATATGCTTTGTAATGTATTCATATGCAATTCTACAGTACTCAGAAGTAAGACCTGTTGAATTTAATAGATATTCCAGATGGTAAAGCTTTATAGCCTAAGATACCTGGGAATAAACCAAATGAGGTGATAGGGGTAATTAACATCCAAAACATTTGGAGGGTGGTAGGCTGCTTCCGTGGTGGTAGGATTCATGACTACATATGTTTATTTAAAGAATTAAATACACATATTAGATCAGGTTTATATTTTACACATGATGATAAAAGTAAAAAGACATTTCAATGTCTTTAAAGGGTTTTGTTCCTCTATTCTGCAATGCAGCAGAAAGACAAAACTTTAAAATAGGCCCTCAAAGTACTGATACTATAGCAAATCATAAACCTTAGTTTTTGCTTTTAATATTAATTATCTCCACTAGAGGACATGTGTGTTCTTTGAAGAAACAGCAGTTAAGCACCTGAGGGAAATAATACCTTTTCTGAAAATAACAGAAGCAAATTGACCAAGAATTTCCGGAGATTTGCTGCTCATTGCTTGAAAAGTAGCCTTATCTGCAATAGACTTAACTATCTCATCCGACAGAGGGAGTTCATAAAAGTCAGCAATCCGTTGGACTCCATCCAGAAGGTTCTGTAAAATAGGACAATCAATTATTTCACCTCTAAAAACATTTAAAATAATACAGGTAGTCTTCATTTTACAACAACAATTGAGACCGGCAACTCAATTTGCTAAGCAATATGGCTGTTAAAGGAGACATCGCATCAGGGGTAAAATACAACCACCTTGGCCTGGCTCAGGAGAGATGGTAGGGATGATGTGAATCAGTAAAAAATCATCCTCAGTTGCTATTACTATTATACCAAGCCACACCCACAGCTACGCCCACAGAGCTGGTAGAGAAAATTTTTGAATTTCACCCCTGCATCGCATGACTGTGACTTGGGATTTTATTGTTGGCTTCTTCATTAACTCTGCTTGTTGGGAGCCAGCCGTGAAGCATATAAGAAGTGATAACATGACCATGGGACTTTGTTAAAGTTGTAAATACCCTGCAGTTGCAAAGGGCCTAAATCTCAACCACGTGATCATGGGGATGCTGTGATGGTCATAAGTATGAGGACCAGTTGTAAAGTTACATTTTCAGCACCATAATCACAAATAGTTACTAAAGGTGACACTGCTTTGACACCCAAGAATGGGATGAGTTAGAGATAGTGTTTCTCAACATTGATAAGCATGAACTTTAACTCCCAGAGTTCCCCAGGTTATAGAAAAGTACAGTATTATAGTGCATTAATGTCTTTATTAATGAGAGGAAGTAAATGATGTGCAGAGGTGAAAATTATGTTCAAGGTTTCAGGGTTTATAGTCAAAGCTTTCATTTTTGAGGTTCACATGTACAACATTGTGCTGTTTATATTAAATATTTACATATATTTTTCATTTTTGCAAATCCAATTATTAATATGTATTTCAGTCTCATTAGCATTTATAGAACCTGAATTAGGATTGCCCCTAACTGTAGAAACACCATTTATATTTTCATTTAAAAATATATAACCCAAATAACCTGGATATCAAGTAAATTAAATAATGAAAATACAGTTTATATTAATTATGAAGCTTTGCAACACAGAAAAGTCAAAGCATAGCACTGAGACCAAACACTAAAGAATAAGGCTAGATTTTTACACTGCACTAAAAGTAAGCTTATTTGTGGTTTAGATGTTGAATAATCCTAGCCAAGAAACCATGATTAAGCAAACAGTGACAAAGAAAGAACGATATGTCAACACAACGTAGCTCATTTCCTAGTCATCCTATGACACATAGGATAGAAGAATAAAAGTCTTTCCCACTTGTGCTCTGCACTCAGTTAGGCCCATGCCATTGACCTCATTGTGTCTCTAACCATACCTGAAGCAGCTTAAAGTTATCATCACTGTTCCCTTAAGCAGTCAACAAGTTGTGCAGTTTTATCCTGTATAGATTCTGACATACTTCACCAACCATTCTATTAATGTTACAGGATCAGTCTAGCCTAGCAACCAATTGGCCACTTCTGGCTGGTGGTGCCTTCCAGGGATATTCTATTTGGGAAAGAAGGAAATTTGGATCTTTTTATCTGGGTCACCCATTTAAATATCAAATCTGCAAGCTAATTTCAGCTTATAAATCTGGATCAGCCTGAACAGCAATCTTGGGAGCTAAAGCAGAAATATTCACTACTGCTCATGATCGTGATAAAAAAAATGGTCATGCATGTATGATGATGTCATTGGGCAAACTCCATCCTTTCTTGCTTGTATCCTGATACTGGGCACAAGTCATAAGATTTGCATCAAGATATTATAATTCACTTTTTTGTCACTAGTACCTTTCTTGCCCCTTCCCACAGATGCCTATCTGCTCATATAGACGTTGCTCATATGGGGAATGCTGGAGAAGGTTTCCTCCATAGCTATAGGCTACAGAAAAATGAATATGTAATACAAATATTATTTTAATTTCTAAAAGGCTTACTTCTTTCAGTTCTTCATAGGTGATTATCATAATATTTTCTTCATCCATATGTTTGTCCCAAGCAAGAGCATGGTCAAAGTAGGATTTCCATGCAACTGAAATGAAATGTACACAATCTCTATCTCACCAGCTAATTAAGTTCTCTAAATGAGACAAGGAAAATGTAACAATCTCAATCATATCAACTGTATTGGTTTATCATGGCTATTTTAATCCAATTTCATTGAGTCTATTGTAAGTACGAGATATCTGGGTAGGGTCCAATGTGATACTGACTCTAGGCTGATCTGCCCAGGGCACATTTTTATAATATGCAAATAAAATAAGCAAATAACTGGATTATGTGATGAAATCTAACTAAGTTTGTTCTACTTCAGTTAAATTATAAATTATTATAATCTGAATCATATCTTATTAGGACAAGTCTAATACTATTTGCAGTGATATCATTCTAGAAAATCTTTTTTTATTTGATCAGATTTGTGCTATGTGAGAATTTTTTTATCACATCAAGGAGAAGGGGGAAAAGAATGTCTGTTCCTCCAAAAAGTTCTGAAAGAGTGATAATTTTATAATGGTCAATGCATATCACATTTTTAGCTAAAAAATTTATCTGAAGATTACACTTAACAATTCCCTTCATAAATAGTTAGAAACATATGAGAAATATCTTTATTTTATTTTAAATTTCATCTATTACTTCAATTTGTCTGCAATTCCATTTCTCTGGAAATGGACCTGCATATAAGTTGAAGTAATAAATAAATTACACTCATTTTTAAGATGAAGGCTTCTTTAACTGTTCTTATTCAGATCACTAAGTATTGTCTTCTGATCAGGGAAAGAATTAGAAGGGAACCCCAAAATTTGGAATCACCACTTTTGCTGTCACCATCTTGTGGGGGAAAAGAGGATGTATTATATATCATAAGCTGTGCCATAATGTGGTTTCTATAATATTATTTATACACAAATTATCTTTGGAATGTTTTCCAAAGTAGTGAAAGTATATCTATTGCAAATATACTCATCCATAGTGTAATTTATGTAACCAGGATTGCTACAACAGATAGCTTCTGATGAATTAAATAAATCACCATTTTAAACTTGTTCATGCATGTCAATTTTTACTACTGGTATTAAAAATGTACAGGAAGAACTAGCTTGAAATAAGAAATATGCTAAAAACATAAATAATGGACAGCTTTTTGAAGTTCAAGTCCCGATTAAATACTTCCTTTGTATGCCAGTACACCAATTCCCTGAATTTATTTTTCTTCAACATTTCTTCATCAAATGAGTTAGAGAAAAAAAAGTTATGATTCTATGCAATCACTTAGATAGGACCAGATTCCAATTTAACAGGAAACATTTTCAGGCGAAGCAGAATTGTAAATGGGAGGCTTTGAGAAGATCAAAAGGAATAAATATTGAGGTTGTGAGAATGTGAGGTTGGCCTTATCTGTCCTATCCTTTTATAAGGGCCTAAAGTCTTGACTTTGCCAGTTGGCTTGGGACCCAATGGCGGTATGGGCCCCAGAGGAGGTGGTTGATCAAATAACAACAGATCCCACCTCCGCCGCCCTCCGTCCCCACCCTCTCCATTGTCCTTATATTTTAATCTTTGATTTTAATTTATTTATGTTTATATTTATGTTTAATGTATTTTTTTTACTGTAAGCTACCCAGAATTATCTTGTAAGATGGCAACCAATAAATTTTATAAACAAACAAACAAGCAAACAAACAAACAAACATAAGATAACATACCTTCACCACTCATAAACTTTTGAAAGAAGTCATCCCAGGAACTAGTACTAGGCAGCAAAGGATTTTTGTTGTAAAAATGATAATAGGATGTAGCTGTATCTTTGGGATTTCGAAATACCACCAGCATCTTTTTAAACAGATAGATGATCATTAAATGTGACTTAAAAGAATTATAAACAGCCAGTAGATTTCACAGAAACTAAGAAACTATAAGAAACTAAGACATAAATCAGGATTGTGGTTTCTATGCCAAAATTTGCATTTGGCCTTTGAATGGTGGCATACTGAGAATCACATCCTAAAAAGTTACATATAAGGTCAAGACAAAAACATTTTATTTGCTGTCAATTGTAAATGTAGCTACATGTAGATGTAATCAAATGGGCTTGGAGAGGGAGAGGGAGAGAGAGAATAGGAACAGTAATACAGGAGATATGTTGAGTAAATAAATGTCTCAATAACATTTTTAGTTGGAGAGTTAGTTGGATAAATCTTCAGAATTTCAATTACTTTGAATAAATATTCAGAGGTGGTATTCAGCAGGTTCTGACCAATTCTGGAGAACTGGTAGCAGAAATTTTGAGTAGTTTGGAGAACCGGCAAATACCACCTCTGACTGGAGATTTTACAGTATCCATCCCTTGAAGAAAAAGATAAGATGGTTATTATATACCATGGTTTAATTCATAGAATATAACAGAACCTTCATTTGTAATTGTAAATGTTGAAGGATATAGGGGACCTAATTTTTTTGAGACTTTAGAAGTATATAATATTCAGTATCTATATACTGAGATGCAGTCAGGGAATTCTTTTGGACAATTTTTTTTTTTTTAAATTACATTTATATGCCGCCCTTCTCCGGAGACTCAGGGCGGCTTACAGTCTATGGAGCACCATGCTAGGTGCTCAGCAATAGCCTTCATTCCATTGTATATGCCTGCTTATTACTAGGGCTTTTTGGCCCCTCCAAGCGGCATTTTTAAGTCAGCTTATTGCCCCCAACAATCTTGGGTCCTCAATTTACCTACCCCGAGAGGATGGAAGGCTGAGTCAAATTGTACTTACAGTGAAACTGATCCCTTACCTTCACTTTTTTCTCCAGAAAGGATTTTGGAATGTTATCGTAATAGAGATGAGTTGCATAATAACGGGGAGATAGTTGTTCTTTCATTTTCTGAAATCAAACCAAAATATGCTAAAATTCCGCTGATGAATTTTGGGCTCAATTGTTATAATCAAGGATTACCTCTTCAGTTTGCTGCAAACCTATCTGCATTAGCAAGCCCACATTAGCCTCTTCATTATGTAGATGGTAATAATGATTATCCAGATCTCTGTCTATAAACCAAGTCTCCTGGCCTGCCCTCTGCTCTGGAGAGGCAGCTCCACTTACATATTTCTTTTGCATACACAAAACAATCCCACAAACATACCAAAACATAAAACCAGATTGGCGATTAGGCTGGTTAGTTAGAAGTACATTCTCTCAAAACTCATGGAATGGCTAAGTAAGATAACTTTGAATGCTTTTTAAAAAATGTGCATCTCAATATCTGTTTTTTTCATCCTACTCTAGAACAGGGTCATAAATTCAAAGTTTCTAACTCTATCAAAATAATGCAATAATATATAAGAGCTGTAAGTTCTGTAGATTGTAAAATAAAAATAAAATCATCTTCAAGTCTGACTTTACCTCCTGATGACTTACATGAATGCATACATGCAGCTTTTTTTGGCCCACAACAATTTGGCATAAGATTGTACCAGAATTTTTTTTCAAATCCTCAGTGTAGCTTACAAACCAGAGCTCTAGGGCCCAATCAGTTAAGCTCAGGTCTGATGCTGCCATATGCTGAAGCAAGATAAATTATCCAGCGTATTTAACCACTTATATTATTCTAGGCAAAGGCTGAAATCATACTGACCAGAAATTTTTCTGGACTTCCAAATTCAAGCACTAAGTGGTGTCTTAGTAGTGGTAACTCCTTATTACTTGAAATTGCAGTGACCATTTCTATTAGTATTTGAAATACCCAGTTGGTACCTATAAGAGAAAACAGGTAAGCTACATTTAGATTACAGATTGCATTAACTTTATAACCACGAACACAAACACATATGTTTTCTTGAACGCAGGAAAATTTCAGCATGTCAAGCACTACTAGACCATGAATGAAAAAAAATCTAGAAAATTTAGACTTTAGCTTATACATTTTGTGATGTGTTGACACTGGTTGGATATAATATTGATCTATGATTGCTAGAAAATGAGTAAGTAGAAAATGAATCTCAGGTTTGCTCTTTCACCTAATCTATAAAGACTACATTTTCTCTGCAAGATTCAGGTGACAAGCAGGCAACTGATCCTGATTTACACAGCCCATTCTACCTAAGGTTCAACTAGTAGCACTACTAAAGGCTGAAAAATAATTTAACAATCGGTTCACCCAGGGTCAAGTTGGTCGTGGGAGGCGTGGCCAATCCCTGTCCTCCAGCTCTGCTGCACATACAGGACGAGCTTCCCATGATGGCAAACCTGACCCTGGGAGAACCGGTTGTTAAATTCCCTCCCCCCACCACCACCCTCAAAGTGGGTCCTGGGCAATGGAAAAACAGGCAATGGAGCAACTGGCACAAAGGAAGAAGGAGCAGGGAGAAGAAAGAGGGCCTTCTCCTTCCCTTGCGCTGGCCTTGCCCGTTTCTCCATTGCAGTGTAGCGCAGTGTCCAGGATCCATTTTTATAGTGGAGGGTGGGTAATGGTACGAACTGATTGAATCCTACCAGTGCTCTTGGGGTTTGTAGGCATCTGTGCTCTTGTAATTGCTCTGTCTAGACAGCCATTTTGCAGCTATTCTATCTTCTCATTGAGTCATTGAGAGTTGGGCAGCATACAAGTTTAATAAAAGTGTTGTTGTTGTTGCTGGCTGCACTGTCAGCCAGAGCATCTCCCGATGCATTCAATGCCTTCCTTACCTCTTTACAAAAAGTCATCCTTTCTCTTTTCTTCCTTCTCCTGTCTCTTTTCCATAGGTCCTCTAGGTTCAGAGGTGAGATAGCACTTCTTTTGATTCCTTTTTTAAGTACATGGTGCTGAATTTGGGAAGGCCTCTAATCACCAACTGGGATAAAATGTTCAAACAGCCCCAGGGCAAGATTGCAGTAGATTTACAGAGCATATTAAAATATGTGTCAAAAGAGGTTGTCTATAATAGCCTCACCATACCATTTCTTCCACTTCCCAATCCATCAGTAACAACAGCAGCCTGAAGACAATCCATAATCATCCTTAAATCTGCCAACTTTAAAATGCCGAGAACAAAAGCAAAGAACCATTGCTTTTGTAACTTGAGCTGTTACAAGTCTGCAGTAATAATTGTTTTAACTTGAGCTGTTACAAGTCTTTTCCACTTCATGCAAAAAAAAAATTGAATTGTTTGCATACAGGTCTCTTGTTTCAGGTCTCTGTAGTAATCCTTATTTATAGTGTGTTGATCTTTCTGGTTTTATGTAAAAAGATAAAAAAAATCAATTGAAGGACAATTGAGAAATATATCAAAGTGCCACCTTTTCTCTTTAAAGAAGCCCAGGAGCCAAAGGTATGGAAAGGCAAAAATTCCTATAAAGGCCATAATATTTCCTTGAGTTCTGGATGTTATGTAGTAAATACATTTTACCATCTTTGGAAGTTGTTTATCATTCACAGAGGCAGTTCCACTTTGTTGGACTGTGGCCAATGTCCAAAGTCTGAATTACTGTGACCAAACTATCCCTGTTTTGTACTGTTCATAGTGACAGGAACAACCGAGAGTACTTTGGCTTCCTAGGGTGCTAGTGGCAAGGAGCAATTAAGGAAAACTCTTAGTCTGAATTCCTGCCTTTTCAAGGCACATGCATCTCAACTCAACATAAGTCATTCATCCAGTTCCAGGAGTTAGGGCCCAATATGTACAAGCCTGTGTTATTTTTCTTCTATTTTTCCAATTTCTACACTGCCTTCTTCCTTAGGACTCTTAGCTCTGGCCAACCATGTCTTCATTACAAAGACCAATAGAAAAATGTCCATTCTTGATTTAAAGAGGCTAGGACTATTTGTTCAATTATTTCCTGATAAATAATCTTTTTCTAAAAATTAAATTTTGCATTCAGTTAGGTGTAGTTAAAATGTCTAGCTTCAAACCAAATGTCAGCATTCCAATTAACAAACTCCAAACCAATAAACTCCGAGACAAACAATTTCTCAAAATTCCATTGTATTAGAGTGGTCATATTGGCACATCCAGGAAAACCCGAATCTGAGAGTTCCCGGTTTTCCCTTCATAATTGAAATCCAAAACCCATCCCCTGCACCCACCAGTCCATTACATGGTCCAATCATCAGCCATCCCAATTGGAGACATCCCTCCAACCGCTCCTTTCCCAAGTGCAGGTTCAGGGGTGGGATGCTACTGGTTCTGCCCGGTTCTAAAGAACCATTAGCTCTGACTAGCAGCAGACACCAAACCGGTTCTGTGTTTGCTGCTGTTTGGCTCACCCACCCGCCCGGGCTCTTACCTGTCCTTTATTTCCTGCTTTTTCAACCTCAGCTGCTTTGCACGGCAAAGCTGAGGTTGAAAAAGCAGGAATAAAGAGGCTTTTCAAACACTGCACACCCGTGTGCAGTGCTTTTCAGCTGTTTGGGCAGCATAGCTTAAGGTTTTTTTACACGCAAAATGTGCATGCACGTGCAAAACGTAGTCACTGAACCGGTAGTGACACCGGTTAAATCCCACTCCTGTGCAGGATGGCTTGTCCTTGACTCAGAAGAAGAATGTTGTTATGTCTAAACTACCACCTCTCTGTAAGATTCCCCCCTCCCAAATTCCCATGCAGTAGAATGTGGCAGCATGGAAGTTTCTAAGTAAAACATGGCTTCCAAAGCTGACACCAGAAAGATTCTTAAAAGGGTTGGGGCCAGCCTGTCTGAAGACACGCTTCTTTAAAAAAAAGTGTACACATAGTCCTAATCACAATTTAGACCAGAATTTCTGTTGCCAAACAAGCCAATTGTTAACAGAATAACAGAGTTAGAAGGGACCTTGGAAGTCTTGTAGTCCAACCCCCTTTAATTTGTTTTATTTTTATTTTATTTTGTCAATTGCTTACAAGATAATAGGTATAAGTAAAAACATAGTTATGGATACATATAAGAAAAATAAAAAAGAAACAACAGGACAGGGATGGTAGGCATGTTGGTGCGCTTATGCACGCCCACTACAGACCTCTTAGAAAAGGGATGAGGTCAATAGTAGACAGGCTAAGGTTAAAGTTTTTGGGGTTTGAGGAAGAAACCACAGAGTCAGGTAGAGTATTCCAGACATTGACCACTCTGTTGCTGAAGTCATATTTCCTGCGATCAAGTTTGGTGCAATTAATCTTCAGTTTGTATCTATTGTTTGCTCTTGTGTTGTTATAGTTGAAGCTGAAGCATTCATTGACAGGTAGCACATTGCAATGTATGATTTTATATACTATACTTTGATCGGACCGAAGGTGGTGTAGTTCTAAGTTTTCTAGGTCTAGAATTTCGAGTCAGGTGGCATAAGGTATTCTGCAATGAGTAGAGGAGTAGAGGAGTCTTCTTGTGAAATATTTCTGGACTTTCTCAACTGTGTTAATATCAAATACGTAATGTGGGTTCCAGACTGATGAGCTGTATTCGAGTATTAGTCTAGCAAATGTTTTGTATGCTCTATTATTAGGGTAATATTACCAGAGAAAAAACTACGTAAGATTAGGTTAACAACTCTTCACACCTTTTTGGCTATAGAGTTACAGTGGGCTCTAGCACTTAGATCATTAGAGATGAGTACTCCAAGAACCTTGACAGAGTTTGGATCATCAACAAGGTCTTGACTATTCAGCCTGTATTTTATTTTCTGATTTTTTTTGCCAATATGTAAGATAGAGCATTTATTTGTTGAGATTTGAAGTTGCCATTTGTTTGATCATTCTGATACATAGTCAAGGTCTTTTTGAAGGGTAGCAGTATTGTCTGTGGTGTTGAATAGCTTTACATCATCAGCAAAGAGAATGCAGTTGCTCTTAATATGATCACAGAGGTCATTTATGTAGAGTATGAAAAGAGTTGGTCCTAGAACGCTGCCTTGGAGGACACCACTGCTGACAGGTACAGAATTTGATAGGACGCTCCCAATTTTGACCATTTATTGTCTGTTTGACAGGAATGCTTCTATCCAGTTATGCAGGTATCCAAAGATATGTGATTTTACAACCTTTTTGTCAGAGTTATTAAGTGAATTACTGTAGTCAAAATATATAACACGGTTGATAAGGGAATCCGGCTTCCCCCATTGACTTTGCATGTAACAAATTGCAAACACATGATCCCAGAATGCTATAATTGTAAATACATGCAGATTGCCAAGCATCTGAACTTTGATAATGTGACAGTGGGGATGCTGCAAAGATCATACGTAGGAGGACCAGTTGTAAGTCACTATTTTCTGTGCAGTTATAACTGTGAACAGTTAGTAATGAATGTTTGCAAATCAAGGACTGCCTCTATTGTTAGCCAAAAAAAAAATCAAATGATCAGCTAACAGGGTAGGATCTAAATCTTTAAAATGCCATCCTCAAGTCTAATTACATTATTTTTGAGGGATGGATACAAAAATAAAAGTATTTTATTTTTAACAGAATATAACAGGCAGCTTATGCAAATTATTTCTGACTTCTAGGATCATAAAAAGCTGAGCAGTTTCACTTGGTGCCTAGCCATTGTCCAGCCTTCCCCAAACACATCCCTTCTAGATTTGTTTTTGGGATTGACAAATGCTACCTCCCACCATATAGCTGAGGGTGATGACAACTGCAACTCAGGATGTTTTCAGGATGTCCTTTTGGGGGCGTGTATTATGTTGCAGATAAGCTTGAAATTATCCCAGAGGCAGCAAAATGGGGGATAAATATGAAAAAAGTGATGAAAAAGTCACAGCATAATCTTCCTCTTTCTTTTGCAAAAGGAAGAAAGAAGAGTAAATACTCACCACATTTGGGATAAGCAATTAACAGCATATCATCCTTTCTTGCTTCAAAAGTTTCCAGTGCTTCAAAAGTTTCTGCACTACAAAGGCGATTAGGATACAAAACTCCTTTGAAAGTGAAAAAAAGCTCTTCATTCTTGTTGTCTTTATTCTCATCAAATACCTTATTCATTTGTTTCACAAAACTGTCATTTTCTTCAGCCATTCTTTTCTCTTGCTGGCAGTCTCTGCCTTGTCATGAATCCTTTCAAAAGGCAGCTCTCGTTTTATGCCGTCTAGATTCTTAGATCCCTCCTTTCTCTTGCTCAATAAAGAAAAAAGTGCTGAGGACACAGTCATGAATCACTAGTCTTCGCACGCTATATCCTGGTTTGTGTTGATTATATAAACAGCTTTGGGAGTGCAAATTACTTAATCTGTGGTAGAAGAGCAGAACTTTCTTCCAAGAAGAAAACAAATCATTTTAGAGATTGCAGTGCCAGAAGCCAAAATGAATGCAAAGTAAACAGCCTGAAACTGTATCAATTGGTTAAAATAAAAGGTTTCTTTTTTCTTTAATGGAAGGACTATATGGAACTATGAATTTATGTGTGGGACCAAGCTTAATTATGTTGACTGAAGGCAAAGGTGTACTGTAATAGGAGGATGAAGGTTCATTCTCGGAGCTTGTGGGCTGGTTTCTGAATGTTTTGTCACCAGACTAGGTAACATCTTCAACTGAGTTTAAGGGAGTGAACTGAAAATGTTACCTAGCCTAGTGACAAAATGTTCAGAAACCAATCCACAAACTTAGAGAACCTTCATTCTCATCCTATACCCGAGCTATGGATATTTGCCACTAATACTGTAATATTTCTGAAATATATTTTTAAAAACCACATTATTTAGAATCACAGCTATGTATGTCAGTAATATCACCCAGCCATATAATCTGTTGTTTAAAAAAAAATTATAAATTGTCACTGCGTTTTTTGGTTTGTCTGGTAAGCTCCCACAGAAGATTCCAGAATAAGCTGGACTGGTTATCACATTTCCATAGTAAGAAGATATGAGTGTCTTGTGATGTATGATTTACTGCACATGTGTGCAGGGGAGAAGTTTTACTTCTACTTCACTTTCATTATAGTTCTTTTGCTTGCTTCTTAGATGTACTGCTTTTCTTTGTGTTCTCCTAGTTTTTTGTAAATAAAGTATGCTGGCAACAGAAAAACACAATTCATTTCCTCTAATTTGTAAAGCTGAATTTTTTCGTTTTGACATAAATATAGGAATTTGCATCTATGAATGAGAATTAGGATTATAGTTGTACAGCCATGTAGTCCACGCCTTAAAGACTGGTCACTTAGCAACATTCAAAGTTAGAGGATTCCCCCCCAAATCTACTTAATGACCTGGTTCCAAAATTACAGCCGCTACAGCGCTCCTGTGGTTGTTTGTCCTTTCCAACCACAGGGATACTGCCAGATTCCCCTCCCATCTCTATCTCATCGCCCCCACCAGATCCCCACCAGCTTCAGGCCTGCTTCTTACCTTACCAGGCTCCAGACTCTCCTCCTCACTTACCCTTTCAAAGAATTCCAGAGCTCTAGTTAGGGAAGCAAAATGGATTGCTTTGTTGTGCAGCTGCATGGTGTAATTCTGGAAGCAGCTGCCATATTCCGAGCGGCTACTTTGAATTGTTGTTGCTTAGAAAATGGCAA
This sequence comes from Bungarus multicinctus, assembly GCA_023653725.1. Lineage (NCBI taxonomy): Eukaryota > Metazoa > Chordata > Lepidosauria > Squamata > Elapidae > Bungarus > Bungarus multicinctus. The sequence goes on along the minus strand of CM042836.1, from coordinate 62,904,829 downwards.
CTGCTTCTGGAATTGCACTGCATGGCCAATCAAATAAGCAATCCATTCTGCTTCCCTAATGTAGTCTGAGCAATGCTATGGAAAGTTCTGGAGATCTTCAAAAGACAAGTGTGTGATGGGTGATGTAGGGAAGGAAGAAAGCCCAAACTCTGTGGGGAAACAATGGGGGAGAAAAAGGCCCCAAAACTGTGGAAACCCCTGGAGCATGGAGTGCCTTAGGTGGTGGGGGACACTTTAGAAGACCTGGGGCAGGTAGGCCTGGGACTGTGCTAGGTCTCCCTGGGCTTCCCGCACTCATGTAGCACTCTGTGCTCTGCTTAATGAGGCATGTAATTGTTCCATGACCACATTAGGTACAACAGGGAGTGGGATTCATTAAGCTAGGCCTTCTCATTTAATGGCTGTCACCATTTGCAACCATAATGGGCAGGCTCCTTTAAGGTTGTAAATTGAGGACTATTTGTAGAACATATACCAGCTCAGTGGGGCTTCTTTCCAGGTAATTTATTTTTAAAAAACGGTAGCAATACAAAACTAGAATAAAATGTATCTCCGACAACCGTTGCAAACTAATGTGAGTGCTTTGTCTTATAGTTGCTGATTTGGATGGTATTTCCCATTTTTTATATTGCATCATGCAGATTAACAGTAAATATCATGGAAATTCAATCTTAGTCTTGATGCAAGTTGCACCCAGCCTAGGGCAGATCAAAGAAATACTTTAATCACTGACTAATATTCCTGAACCAGCTATTTAGAAATATTACTGACTGAAAAGTTACAGCATGATTGCACCATCATGAAATAACGATTTCTTCACTGTACAAACTGAAGTATGTAAGAAATATTTGGAGTGATTATGTTATCAGTATTTTATCATTTTCTATTACCTTTATGGAAGTAAATGAATCCTTTTAAGCGCCAGCCAGCCAGCAAAACCAAAACACTGTTGCTGCTGTTTTGACATTGTCACTCATATACATTGATGCTGGTGAAAGCCTCCATCTCAATTTTGTTGAGTATTCTCAATTGTATTGAAAAGGACCAAGTAAAATGATAGCTTGCATGTGATTTTAAAGAAAATTAAAATACTGGGAAACAGGAGTTTCATCTTTATCCCAATTTTAAACGACTTTCTTCTACATTACAGTAAACCTCACTGGCCTTAAGGAACTTTATTCCCAGGCAGGAACTGTAAATCATCTTACATATAAACTGTTGCTTCTCAAAGAAGTTAAAATACACTGTATGTCACTCTTAACCAGAGGGGAAGTCCCCTATACCCTCATCTCAATCTGTTTTAAAGGTCAGCAAAGCTTGTTTTAACTAGTTGTCTTTTATCATTAAATCACACTTTGTTTAGATACTGTTTAGAACTATAGAGTACAGGGAAAAAAAACTTTAATGAAGGAATTCAAACCTCTTTTAAGGAAAATAAATTACTATAATAGGAATGTCAAGAATATGAGAAAGAGCCTCAAGATAACTTTGCCTTTGTCTGGTTTAAGGGGAAAGAGGAAATGGAGAAAATTAGGGCATTAAGACAACTTGGCAGTAACATGTTTGCAACAGAAGTCAAAGCCTAACATTCAATATTTCCTAAAAGACCTTAGTATAAGATAAATTAATGTTTTATATTAAGTAGATGTTTGTATCAGTAGGTTCATTTCTTTCTAAATTCTGTATTCTGTCATATGATTCATTGGAAAGAAAATTCAAATAAACATCAAGATTACATTTACTTCATAAATTTGTTTAATAAATAAATGCTTTGGCAAATCATGGCAGAATTGAAACGCAAGTAAATACAAGCAGCAATATGTGTGTCTTGCCTTTAGAAATCATGCTGATTTTGAATATTGCCTCATATGACTCCAATTGTCTGAATTTAAAGTGAAGGGAGGAACTATATTCTTGCTTTGTATCTATGACAGATTGTGGGAAAGCAGGTAATGAAGTTTTTAAGACTTACCTCAGTAGAGGCATCTCAATCAAATTGCTAAGAGATATGAAAAAAACCTTTTCAAAGAGACATTTGCCTCAATTAGCTTTCTCTAAGGCACTTCCTCTTATTTTTTTCAAGATTTTGTATTTTCCCCAGACTAACATTAAAGTTACCTTCCTGAAATCCAATTGTTCTTGCTTCCTTGACCATATCAGCTATATTGGGGTGATGGTAAAGTACCAGCAGGTTTATCTTCTCATTTCCCCTTTGAAGTCAATGGAAATACTACACTTTCCTTCAAAATGATAAAGAAATTCATGATAGCATTTGTCTTGTGTATATTTTATGTGCTTCTTGTTTTTCTTAGAAATTACTCCCAATGATTGGATACTTTTGGTCTGCCCCTCTTTCCTCACCCCAAAAAAACCACTGAACTAAGACAGGGGATATCATATCCCAGTCCATCTCCAGCCAGGGAAACTCATGAAGTGATGTGGAATCAGTTGTTTTCTCAAAACCCATCCTACCCCACAGAGTTGTGATAACATGAAAAGAGTCATCTCAAGCTCCCAGAGGAAAAAAGGGATATAAATCATTATTCATCATCAAAAAAATTCTGATATTATTGCAATATGGACTGTGGCTGGCTGACCATCTGAAAAATAAATACATTGTAAGGCTCCACCCTATAAAATACATAACTAGTAATAAAACAAATTGAACTTGATGGGATTTACATTCAGTAACAATGTACAGGATTGTGCTGCAAAATTACAAAATTATATTAAATTAATAAGTCTCTTGTGGGTGTTAATTAGTCAGGACAAAGAAATGCATATCAAACTAGCAAAACATCTTGTAATTCCAGAAAAAAATGTTTTAATTTTCAACCGTCATTCTCAAACGGCCAAGGAGCCTCCAAATTATATAGAATTTATAGTAGATTGTAGAAATAACTTTGAGGAAGTTAGGCAATCTTTACATCAGCTTAACCCAGGAAATCAGGGAGTAACCAAGCAACTTCATTTTGTCACATCTTGGCTAAGAAGGGGGAAGAGAAAAACTTTGTCAGGCTTTCAAGACTCTTATTTTGAAATTATTATAACCATAAATTATGGTTATTTATCTGAAATTATAGAGTTTCACTCATTCTAACAGGGTCTGTTCACCACAGGACTTACCTTGAAAGGTTGACAAGATGGATGAACATCAGGTTACAAAAAGATTCCTTAAAAAGTCAATATTCCTTTAAAATTGCTAAGATTAAACATTTCATCCAGCTCATTTTTATGATAAATCCATTTTAGTATTTATGTAACTTTTTTGTCTTTTAATATTTTGTTAGCACTCAAGTAGAAAAGTGGAAGACCAACAAAAAGCATGTACTTTTATTTTTGTTTTAATTATCATATAGGGCTACAGGCTTGTCCAATCCAAATGAACTTTGAATGTTGTACAATTCTCATTGGGATGAAATCAAAAGACAATATACAGTCATGCAAACAAATCAATAAATTTGCCTACATAAAACCTTCAGCATTAAAACATCATCAAAAAACGTAATAAATAGCTTCCAATCACTTAAGAAAAACAATCATTCAGACCTCAGGGTCTGTTTAAATAATCAAGTTTTAATCAACTTCCTAAATGCTAAAAAGTCATGTCCATTGACCATTTGGGGAATGGTATTCCAGAGAAGAGGGACAGTGATAAAACGGCATTTTTCACTGCCCCTTCTTAATCAAGGGGACATAAAGAAAGCTCATTTCCTTGACCTATGGGCAGATATTCAGGGAAAGTGGTCCCACAGATATTCAGACCCTGAACCATGAAGGGCATTAAAAGGGACAAGCAGAACATTGAACTGCACCCAGAAGCCAATGCAGCTCCTGTTTTAACTTTCCCCTCTTTCCCCCGTTTTCCTTTCTGTTCCAGCACAAAAACAAGATTGAAGATAAGGTAACTACATCTCTGTGTACTTTTCCATTTCCATTGCAGGTTTTGACCTTAACATTCTTTGGACAGTGAATGTATATCCTGTCACACCGTCAGAGCAGGTGAGAGAGTCTTGCATATTTCATTAATATAGAGAGATGCCCATTTGTAATGGAGAGTCATTTTTGGTATAGTAGTTAAGGCACCAGGAACCAGGAGACCATAAATTCTAGTTCTGCATTAGGCATGAAGCCAGCTCAGTGATCTTGGGCCACTCATTCTCTCAGCCTAGGAAGAAGATAAGAGCAAACTAGTTTTGAGCATTTGGCAAGAGAAAATATTGCCAAATACTCAAACTAGTCTAGGCAGTCATCAGAAATCAACAATGATTCACACACACACACACACACACACACACACACACACACGATGATTGTTTTAATTGCATGACTGATCTGCCTGATGCAGTGCTTTCCAATATTATTCATTTTACAAGCAAGATTTAAGTGAAAACTGAAATTCAAGAGCATAAAATACTCTGACAAATTCTATCTATTCCATGGACAGGACAAGGTAGATTTGAGCACTACGGCTTCTACCATCTACAAGCTTTTCCACTACCCAGACAATACCCACCTCCTTCACATCATCAGGAAGTCATTTTATATTTAACTGAAAAACAGTGCCTGACATTTTTCTTGAATAGAATAAAACCCCGCCCCAATAAAATATGAAATACATGAATGCTGCTTTTATTCTAATAATTCATAATCAATTGATAATTCTGCAACATAAATGGTAAATGTCAAGGAATATACTGCAATTCAACCAGTGAACAAGGAATAAGCGAACTGCTGTCTAAATATAATTCCAGTAAATTCCAGTACTTGAAGTCCTGCTTTTACTTTTGATTGCAACCAAAGCTGCAAACTTTTTTGAGCAAATTGCCCAATTCAATACAAAACTTTTATGGACTTTGGCCTTTTTTATGATACTCTTTGAGACTAAACAAACTGCACCTCTCTATTAATGAACTGCATTGCTGTTAAATGATAAATGAATTGCATTTCTCTATTCTAATGGCTGGATGGAGCTGCTTTACTACAATGGTGAAGAGGTGAAGTTTTCAAAGATTCACTGAATGCATCTGTGAAAAAAAGTCGAATTCAAGAACAGATGTGTCAAAGAGTAGAATTTAAAACAGAACATCTTTTTCACCTTTTATTTTATTTATTATTTGTCAATTGCTTACAAGATAATACGTATAAGTAAAATATAGTTATGAATACATGGATACATATAAGAAATAAGATTTGGCGTTTTCAAAATGGCGGACGGACGTGCTTACGATGAGCTCCGCTCCATCGGCTGGGCTCCGGAGTGAGTCCCCTTACCCCCTGAGTCTCCCCACCAGTGGCACAGGTGGGGGGAAGCCCGGGGGGGTGGCAGACCCTTGGCGAGGCCGCGGGGGGCGATTTTGGAGCCCCTAGATCGGCTGGAATCGCCAAAACCGCTGGGGCATTTCTCGATCGGCAGAGGCCCTGCTGCGGCTGTATCGGGTGGCAGCAGCAACATGAAGCCGCTGACGGACCTTCTCTTCCTCTTGGGTCCCCCCGCCGGTGGCAGAGGTGGGGGGAAGACCAGGGGGGGTGGCAGGCCCTTGGAGAGGCCGTGGGAGTGATTTTGGAGCCCCTAGATCGGTCGTAATCACCGGAATCGCTGGGGCGATTCTCGATCGGCAGAGGCCCTGCTGCGGCCGTGTCGGGTGGCGGCAGCAACATGGAGCCGCTGACGGACCTTCTCTTCCCCTTGGGTCCCCCGGCCGGTGGCAGAGGTGGGGGAAAGACCGAAGGGGTTGGCAGACCCCTGGTGAAGCCGCGGGGATGTTAGAGCCGCGGGGGTTGCCAGAGCGGCTCGGAAGATCTTTAGGTGGTGCAGGCTTTGCTGTGATCGCGCCCCAGCCTCCACGATCGGCGTTGGTCGGCGACGGTGGTTTTGGGGAAGAGATGGAGCCGCAGATAGACCTTTCTTCCCCCCCCCCCCGGGTTCCCACCGGTGATGCAAAGTGGTGCAAAGACCGAGGGGGGGGTTGGCGACCCCGAAGAAGCGGCGAGGCCTCAGCGCAAATGTGGTTGATGCTACACGGCGATTCCGGAGAGATGATGGAGCTATGGATGGAGTCCCTTTCCTCCCCAGGTCCCCACCGGTGGCAGAGGTGGATAAAGGGCCTGGTGGAGGATCGGTGACCTTGGACAATCAGCGGAGAGACATTGGAGCCCTTGGAGAGTTTAGAGCCGCCGGGGTCTTCCCTTGACGACGATGGCTCCAACGGATGCAGTCTCCTGCGTTAATGGCAGTGGTGATCTCGTTGACCCCGCCGGTGGTGATCTCGTTGACCCCCGTCGGCGGCAGGTGTGGCGGAGAATGGGCAGCAGCAGAGGCGCCAGCGCTGACGACGACAGTGCTGGACCTTGATATTGTCGCCTGGTTTGGTGGGGATGCCGGCTTCGGCGGTGTCGATCCTGGCGTTGGAGGTGTCAGCAGTGCCTAGCTCGCAGCCGTCTCGGCATCGCCGGTGGAGACGAGGATGGCCGGTTGGGACATTGATGTGGGCCGGGCATCCCTGGGCATGGCCCCAGTCTCGACCGGTGAAGTCCTTATGTCATTGGGCAGTGGGGGCGCATCCCTTGGAGCCATTGGAATATTCTGTTGAAGATCTTTGGGCCCTGAGGAATGTCCCCCTTTCTCGGAATGGCCCTCTAGACTCTCCAGGACTTTCCTCAATGACGAGTCCTGGGACCCTGAGAGATAGTACGGCTGCAGAAAACGCTTGGGGGAGGGTCCCCATTTGTTAAATTTTTTATCAAAATTTTTATCGGGGTTGGGTATAGAATCCAAACCGGGCTTGGGGGACAGCCCAGGGGGGTTTGGAATCGGCCAGGCTGGTACACATGCCTGGGAGGGCCCAGAGGGTCGGGGGTTGGGGAGGGGGCCGGAGGGTGGGCAGCCAGAAGTGAGGTCTATCGACACTGTATGTGGGAGAGGCAGATACAGCGGGGGTAGAGGGCCATATCAGAATAAGGAACCGCGCGCCCGATGTCTCCGATCAGTAGCACGTGCCGACCCTCTTGACCCATCTTGCAGGCCTGGTTGCGTAGAGTCTCAGACCCTGGGTACCCGGCTGGTGTTGTGCAATGCCAGTTCCACCGTTAACAAGGCCCCCTTAATTTACGATCTTATTCAGGAGGAGGGTGCAGACCTGGCAGGTATTACCGAAATCTGGTTGGGCCCAGAGGGTGGTGTTCCTCTGGGTCAGATGTGCCCACCAGGTTTCCATGCTTTCCATTGGCCAAGGTTTCAGGGCAGGGGTGGGGGGGTGGCGGCCATTATTAAAGAAGCTTTGTCCTAGGGAGGCTACTGTTCCTCAGACGGCTGGCTGTGTGTCCCTCTTCGTGAAGTGGGGTCAGGGGGTTCAGATGGGCCTTTTGATAACGTACCTGGCTCCCTGCCACATATCATCGGCCCTGCCCGGGCTCCTTGAGGTGATAGCCGGGCTGGCGGTTGAGACTCCTAGGTTTTTAGTCATGGGGGATTTCAACCTGCCTTCGCTCGGTGAAACCTCTGGGGTGGCTCGGGAGTTCATGGCTTCCATGGCGGCCATGAACCAGACCCAACTAGTTTCTGGCCCCACTCACATCGGGGGACACACGCTGGACCTGATTTTTGTCTCTGCTTAGTGGTTGAATGATCGTAGCTTTGGGGATCTAGTTACAAAACCCTTGTCATGGTCCGATCATTCTCTTCTTAGGCTTGACTTCTGTGCTGCCACCCCCCACCGCAGGGAGGTGGAACCGAGGAGATGGTTCCACCCCAGGCGCCTGATGGATCCTGAACGGTTCCAGACAGAGCTTAGGCCATTTCCTGAGACTCTGGCTTGCAGCTCGGCTGAAGACTTAGTGGCCACCTGGGATAGGTTGGCCGCTGAGGCTCTCGACCAAGTTGTGCCTTTGCGACCTCTGACTCGGCACAGATCCCATCCAGCTCCGTGGTTTACAGAGAAGCTGAGGGAGATGAAGTGCCGTAAAAGACGTCTGGAGGGCGCTTGGAGGGCCAGTCGCACCGAATCTGACCGGACACAGGTGAGGTCCTATATTAGGACCTACCTAGTGGCAATAGAGGCGGCGAAGCGTTCGCACTTTTCTGCCCTTATTGCATTCGCACAAAATCGGCCTGCCGCCCTGTTTAGAGTGACCCGCTCCCTGCTTGAGCCGAGAGCGCGGGAAGACCTCTTGCAGGGCAGGGCAGAGGAGTTTTTCCGATTTCTGCATGATAAAATCACTCAGATTCAGGGTGAGCTCGACTCCAGTTGGGTGGTCCCGGGGGAGGTGGCCGGGGCAAGTCTTGAGATGGTTATCTGGGAGGAGTTTGATCCTGTGACCGCCGAGGGCAGTGGACAGGTTGCTGGGGCGGCTGAACACCACCACATGTTTGTTGGACCCGTGTCCCTCCTGGTTGGTTTCTATCTCCAGTGAGGTGACACGGGGCTGGCTCCAGGGGATCGTCAACGCTTCATTGAGGGAGGGGTCGCTCCCTACCGCCCTGAAAACGGCGGTGGTGCGGCCTCTCCTCAAGAAGCCTGCCCTGGACCCAGCGCTTTTGAATAACTATCGTCCAGTCTCCAACCTCCCCTTTGTGGCGAAGGTTGTGGAGAGTGTGGTGGCATTTCAGCTCCCTCAGTACCTGGAGGAAACGATGCATTTAGTTCCCTTCCAATCGGGTTTCAGGCCTGGGCACAGTACTGAAACAGCATTGGTCGTGTTAGTTGATGATCTCTGGAGGGCCCGTGACAGAGGTTATTCCTCTGTCCTGGTCCTATTAGATCTCTCAGCGGCTTTTGATACTATCGATCATAGTATCTTATTGCAGCGGCTGGAGAGGTTGGGAATTGGAGGTACCATCTTGCAGTGGTTCTCCTCCTTCCTCTCTGACCACTTGCAATTTGTGTTGACGGGAGGGGAGAGGTCCACCCCTAGGCCCCTCATTTGTGGAGTGCCTCAGGGGTCGGTCCTCTCCCCTCTCTTGTTCAACATTTATGTGAAGCCGCTGGGGGAGATCATCCATGGTTTTGGAGTAAAGTGTCATCTTTATGCGGATGACACTCAGCTTTACATCTCTACCCCAAACCACCCCAACGATGCTGTGGAGGTTATGTCCCGGTGCCTGGAGGCCGTGCGGAATTGGATGGGTGAGAACAGGCTTCGACTCAACCCTTCCAAGACTGAATGGCTGTGGTTTCCAGCGTCCCGATATAGTCAGCTGACTCCATCGCTGGCTATTGGGGGTGAGATTTTAGCCCCCACAGAGAGGGCTCACAATCTAGGCATCCTCCTAGATGTACGGCTGTCATTAGAAGATCATATTACGGCCATCTCCAGGGGGGCTTTCCATCAGGTTTGCTTGATGCACCAGTTGCGGCCCTTTCTTGATCGGGATGCCTTACGCACCGTCACTCATGCTCTGGTCACTTCCCGCCTGGATTACTGTAACGCTCTCTACATGGGGCTCCCCCTGGGGAGCACCCGGAGGTTGCAACTGGTACAAAATGCGACCACGTGGGTGATTATGGGGGCGTCTAGAAGCTCTCATGTGACGCCTCTCCTGCACAAGATGTATTGGTTGCCGGTGGCCTTCTGGGTGCACTTTAAGGTTCTGGTTTTGACCTTTAAAACGCTCCATGGTATCGGACCATGCTATCTGCAAGACCGCGTTCTGCCGGTAGTCTCCCACTGACCTGTGCGCTCCCACAGGGAGGGCCTCCTTCGGGTGCCGACGGCCTCTATGTGCCGCCTGGTGACCCCGAGGAACAGGGCCTTTTCTGTGGGGGCACCCGCTCTCTGGAATGGGTTCCCCCCTGAGGTGAGAACGACCACCGACCTGAGGATGTTCAGGCGTGATTTGAAGACCTGGCTCTTTGAGCAGGCCGACCTGGGCTGATCTTAAATTGATTTTTAATGGGGTTTTAATTATGATTTTATGATTTTAAGGTTGGGATTTTAGATTCGGTAGCAGCCCTTATTTAATTTTATTTTAACTTTTGTATATGTGTTGTTTTAGTAGGCTGTGCACCGCCCTGAGTCCTTCGGGAGAAGGGCGGTATATGAATTGAATAAAATAAATAAATAAATAATAAATAAAAATAAAAAATATAAAAGAAACAATAGGACAGGGACAGTAGGCACATTGGTGCGCTTATGCACACCCCCTACAGACCTCTTAGGGAAGGGGTGAGGTCAATAGCATACAGTCTAAGGTTAAAGTTTTTGGGTTTTGAGGAAGAAACCACAAGAGTCAGGTAGAGTATTCCAGACATTGACCACTCTGTTGCTGAAGTCGTATTTCCTGCAATCAAGTTTGGTGCAATTAACCTTGAGTTTGTATCTATTGTTTGCTCTTGTGTTGCTATGGTTGAAGCGGAAGTATTCATTGCAATGTATGATTTTATATACTATACTTAGATCGGACCAAAGGCGGCGTAGTTCTAGGTTTTCAAGGTCTAGAATTTCGAGTCTGGTGGCATAAGGTATTCTGCAACGAGTAGAGGAGTGAAGAACTCTTCTTGTAAAATATTTCTGGACTTTCTCAACTGTGTTAATATCAGATACGTAATGTGGGTTCCAGACTGATGAGCTGTATTCGAGTATTGGTCTAGCAAATGTTTTGTATGCTCTAGTTATTAGGGTAATATTACCAGAGAAAAAGCTACGTAAGATTAAGTTAACAACTCTTTAATGCCTTTTTGGCTATATAGTTACAATGGGCTCTAGCATTTAGGTCATTTGAGATGAGTAGTCCAAGATCCTTGACAGAGTTTGGATCATCAACAAGGTCTTGACTATTCAGCCTGTATTTTATTTTCTGATTTTTTTTGCCAATATGTAGGACAGAGCATTTATTTGTTGAGATTTGAAGTTGCCATTTGTTTGACCATTCTGATACATAGTCAAGGTCTTTTTGAAGGGTAGCAGTATTGTCTGTGGTGTTGAATAGCTTTACATCATCAGTGAAGAGAACGCAGTTACTCTTGATATGATCACAGAGGTCAATTATGTAGAATATGAAAAGAGTTCGTCCTAGAACACTGCCTTGGTAAATTAGCACATTTTGCAGTGTTTCCTTGATATTTATTATCTGTCTCAAAAAGGCACAGTCAAAAAATCACTGAGCACCAAATTGTAGGCCTGTTGAAGCAGCTTGGATTTGGCTCAGCAAGATGCTTTGCATTGTGAAAAGATGTAATTTGTTTCAGAAGATATTTCAGATTGCCTCAAATCCTCCAAAGACAGTTGACTCAGGCTTAAATAGAAGCCAGAAACACTAGACAGTAGAAGGCAATTCAAACAGGCAAAATGAAACAATATAATCACTTTTGGTGACTTGTATGTGAGGGTGCCATATTGCTTCACAAAGCAGTTCTGTATGAGTTGTTGGTCAAAGTGAAGTCACAAACAATTCATAGTTATGGGGAGGGAAGATCATCCAGGGGAAAAAGTATAATAAACAGAAACAACAAAAAAGATTTGCCTCAAACAGTATTTAATCAAACCAGATCAAGTATTACAATCGTAATATACATTTCTATAAAAAAATAAAATATAGAATAGATAAGTTCTTCCGGTCAATGGAGGCTGCAGGTAATTTTATTTTTGTAATGTGTGTCCAGGAAGATTAGTAGATCCTATAAAAGGGAAATTAAAACTAGAATCTTTATCTCTCAAATGAAATATTGAATTGTTAATTGTAATCTAACTGCCTTGATACAATAATGACAAAACCAAATAAAAATGGCAGGCATTTAACTACAAATGCTTAAAGAACATTTATCAATACCATTTAATTTATAAAGTATATGCAAAGTATTATAGCAGGAGCATAGTTTAGCTATAATAAAATATCTGTTAACACTTCTTGCCACCCATCAAAAGTTCTATATATCAGTACAATATAATGTATATATTTCTGTGAACCAGACTCTATGACAATCATATAGTCCCAAAATCTTACACGATGTAATTATTTCTGTTTATATGAATAATTGATTTGTAAAACAATCATAATTGTTGAATGAAGGCAAATATATGTGTCCCAGTATGTTGCAGGATCTAATCTAGTTGGTCACTGGGACCAGAGCTTTATTTTTCCAAGCTTTCAGACTCATGCTGGAGCCCAACCTCAGGGAATTTCTCAATCTCCAAGAACAAACCTCTGGTTCCGTGACCAACTCAGATTGGATCCTGCAATCATAGCTTTTTTTTTTCTTTACTAATCTTCACTATGTGGCAGTTTTGATTCTTTTTTTTAACTTGGTACATAATAATAAATATTACTTAGCATCTTGGTTGGTAAATCAAAGCCATAAATATAAGATAGGTTAGCTGTAGAAGCAGCAGATGACTGCATTCAAGTTTGAATCTACAGTAAGGAGAACAAACAAACATCATTGGCAGAATAGGTATCTCCCATATCCACTCCTCCCAATCTGTTCCAAAAGACTAGAACACCTTTCAAAGCAGATTTGGAAGAAGTGTAATGGTTGCAGAACAGAGAGAAAAATAGGAAAATAATATCTCACTGGACAAATAAGACCCATACATATAATAGATGCTGCCCAAGCCCAGAGAAATATTCAGTATTTTTAAACAAAGACACAATAATTTGTCAATATCAGAGTATTACCATTGTCCCAAAGATTACATTTTACACAAACAGCAAGTTAATGTTGGCTAGGATTATTTCTACTTTTTCATGGAATTCACTTACCTAAATGCTGCCTCTGTAAAAGGTTAACAAGAGTGATAGGGTGCTTTATCCCAGATGACAGCAAAGATGCAGGTGTGGACTGATAATGCTGAGTAGATTTCTGTCCAAAAGTATTTGGGATATGATTTCTACTGTTTTGTGGTGACACAAATGGCGATATGTAAGAATTCCCATTGTTGACCATTTTTAATGGAGATGATCTAGTAATAAAATGACCAAGAACACTGCATAACAGTGAAAGCAGAATATACATTTTGACTACAATAGCAGTGGACTTGTTCCATTATTCAAACTGAGTAACTGAGAAATGTCATTATTCAGGAAATGACAAAATAGATACAATGGGAACAGTCCTATTAGAGGATATAGTGATTCTGAAGCATTGTTTCTTCTATTCAGCCGACTTATTGCTACAAATTCAAATAAGCTAAAAGAAAGAAGCTAATAGTTGAAGGAAAGATTCTATTTAATTCAGTAATTATATTTAATTCAGTAATTACAAAGGAAAAATATAGGTAGAACTTGTTTTCATAAAACTCATTGCCTAAAATTTCACAGTATACTAGTTCTGTCAAGAAATCTTAAACCAAAGCCAATTAAACTATCTGCTCTGGGCAGCAGAAATAAGCATTAAACACCAAAATGAGAAAAATACCCCTTTTAAAATCCCATTGCAAAGTTTATTTTACCTTATAGATCCTGTTGGATTTCTTTGAAACAATGTCATTCCAGATAATTGAGAACTTTTGTATGTAACACTACCTATAAATATTCCAGATTAAATTACATTATACTTTATATAATACATTATTTAAAAATACATTTCCAGAAATACATTGCAAACTTCAAAAATTATTTGGAATAAGTGCTTCAGATCTCATGTTAGCACAGACCTCTCCATAATCATTAAATGATCCCATTCTTTTTTTAGGCTTCTATGTTTTATGGGCTCCAATAAGGACTTTTCATTACCAAGATGTGATCTTCCAAGACACAGGATCATAGACTGCATGTATTCATTTAATAGATTTATACTGCCAAAATCAAATAGTGTGATTTTGGGCAGCAAACAATAGACAAACAAACAATAAATCAAAACTCCTTTACATAACATTAAAAATATACCCAATATATGAAATATAAAATGATGACCAGACACAATAATAAAAATACATTATTATACATAATATATAGTCCCGGGCTTATGACAGCAATTGGAATTGGAATTGTCATGGCAAAGTGACATGTCTATAAAATGCAATATCACAAACCATGTTGCTTAGAGTCAGCACCAGTAGTCCCAGATGCCATTGTTAAATGAGGACTACGCAGATGATTAAGCAAGGACCTCACATGACCACAATTTCCAACTTCCTGCTAGCTTCACTTTCGATTTAGCTTGTGGAAACCAGGAAGGGAATATCAGATATTGCAATATGAAAACTGCAAATATAGAAATCAACTTATATCTGTTCTTTAACTGCTCTATCACAAAATTTTTTGAGGGCCAGATTCAATAACCCGGCCCCAGGATTCCTATATCGGAACTTAAATCAAGTTCCTATGGCTATTAGGATTTAGATTCATATAGTCAAATTATTTTATTATAACTTGAATATATGCTTCCCCTTTTAGACTGGGACACAACTTTTATCCAACAAGTTAGATAAATAATAATCGTGAGCATTGTTATATCATTTATTTCATTCTATTTACTCACTGTTACATAATTTATTTCATTCTATTTACATTCTATTTATCGTATTGTACACTTGATCCTAGCTGTACTTTTTCTTTCTTTTTTAAATCCCAATCATTAAACAAAATTAGTAATATCTACCTATCCATCCATCCTTCACCAAATTACATGGAGCAGACAGAATATGAAATATATAGAAAAAGACAATTGTTATGAAATGCTAAACTCAAACATAAGGTATATATCCTGTTCAATCTCAACAAATAAACAATATTTACTCTTACCCATATGTCCATTTTGTGGTGGACTTATCAATGATATTCTTGTTGGGCCAGCTACTGTTTCAGTCTATGTATAATTCAGAAATATTTACAATATAATAAACAAAAAACATAGAGTAGAAGTAATTATTTCATTTTATTAAGTATTTTTTGCTTCCTTGCTACTGAACCTAGGACTTTTAAATTTGTCAGAAATGCTTTTTTAAGAATTATTACTAGATTGTATTACTTAAAAGAAATTTTGGTTCGGCCTATGATAAATCACAAGAACAGAGCTGTATTTTTAATGGGCTCAACAATAAATTATATCCTGCCTCTGCTGTAAATAACTTCTAGCAAGAATCTGTAACAGTCATAGTCTAAACATTTTGTATGTTACTTATGTCTCCTAGTTGGTAGACTGCAGGCAACAAAATCTAGGTTTGCAAGGTACTTCCTCTATATTGCTAAAACATAAAACTGTATGTGAAAGCCTCAATTGACTAAAGCCTTGATAGGTGGAAGAAATAATATAACTGGACCCATCTGATGATGCCCTTGACATATGGAAGATTACAACTTAGAAAGTAAGAGGAGCGAAAGGGGGGGAAGTCAATGCATGTGCGCTTTTGTATACAAGTAGTCCTTGATTTACGATCACAATTGAGCCCAAAATTTTTGTTGCAAAGTGAGATAGTTGTTAAGTGAGTTTTGCCTCATTTTGCGATCTTTCTTGCCCCAGCTGTTAAATGAATCTTAACAGCCGTAACTGAATCTGATTTCCCCATTGACTTTGCTTGTCAGGTCGCAAAAGGGGATCACATGACTGTCATAAATATGAGTCAGTTGCCAAGTGTCTGAATTTTAATCATGTGAAAATGGGGATGCTGCAAGGGTGGTAAGTGTGAAAAACGGTCATGTCACTTTTTTCAGTGCTTTTGTAACTTTGAATGATCACTAAATGAATTCTTGTAAGTCGAGGACTGCCTGTACAGACAATGAAGGGAAGACAGAAAAAGTCATGATCGGTTGGAGTAGATGAGAATGACAAAAACAGGTAAGATCAATTTAATAGCCTCATCTGAACTATTTTGGATGCAATAAACATGCCTGTTATTCCAGAGAGATAGATACCCAAGCAAAAGCTGGATCTTTGTATCGAGTCTGCTTTATTTAAGGGTCAGTTAAATAAACTTTAATTACATCTTTTCCTCTTATCTCAAACCTGTTTCTTTAGCTTACCCTTACAACTTTTCTACATTTTGTGCAATACCGTTTACCCCCAAACAAGATAGCATGATATATATACAGTACATACATACATCAAAGTCTATCAGTCTTCCCAGTGTGCAGATAAAAACAGGAAACCATTACTTGCAGGTTTCTTTGCATGAAATCATTTAACGTATTGTAGACAATTTTTTAAAATATATATGTTACCAAATACTAGTTTTTAGTTAAATTCAAGCAACAGACTATAGACAGAAAGAAAATGCAATAGCTGTCAATTTTAAAGTCCCAACTTGTACTTTGTATATAATTTGAGCAGTTCCATGTATAAACAAAAGGAACAGCCACAATTATTATATATGTGTGTAGAAGAGACCAGCATGGGAAATGCTAAACTGTCATCATTGCTTTTCAGTGATCACCTCAGCATGTATATCTTTGCAAAGTAAAGATAGGAAGTATTCTAAATAACAGAGAATAGGCATTGGTTCTTACCTGATACGCCAGTTCTTTTCGAGCTGCGAGGAGCATCCAAAAGTGTGGGGATGGTTCAGTCTTCCTTCTGATAGGCTGAGCTTAAACTTCGGAATGCTCCTCCTCCTCCACGGGACTCCTCCCTAGCGTTCCCCAGTTTTGGTGAAGATCATAGTAGAAAGCAGGTGACGCTTCCTAGGAACTACCATATCATCTTGGCCGAAAACAGGACTCCCCCAGACAGAAGGAAAAAACAGACAGAAACAAAGTAGGGTGGGGTTGGATGCTCCTCGCAGCTCGAAGAGAACTGGCGTATCAGGTAAGAACCAACGCCTATTCTCCTACGAGCTGCTCAGAGCATCCAAAAGTGTGGGACATACCAAAGCTTGGCCTGTACTACGGGTGGGACGCCGTCTGGGCCTGGAGTCTGTCCCTGTCCTCCAAGACTCGTAACACTCTCCTACCAAATGCAGCATCTGCTGACACAAAGACATCAATTTTATAATGCCTGATAAAAGGAGAGGGAGACGCCCATGTCCGTGATGGGAGCTTGAGTGGCCCAAGCCGCTGTGGTTGCTGCACTTCTTGTGGAGTGAGCTGTGATGCCCCTGGGCACTGCCAGAGCCTGGACTTGATAAGCTTTGGCGATGGTCGCTCGTAACCAACGACCAATAGTGGGTGAAGACGCCTTAGTACCCTGACTGTGAAGTAGAAACCCAATGAATAAACCTTAGTACCCTGACTGTGAGGTAGAAACCCAACGAATAAGGCTTCGGTCCTTCTAAATGAAGCCGTGCGATGGATGTAGACTCTTAAAGCCCGTCTAATGTCCAGTTTATGCCACTGATGTTCTAACCCTTGGGAAGGTTGAGGACAGAAATTTGGTAACACTAACTCCTGTGCCCTATGAAAGGCAGTATTAATCTTTGGAATAAACGTAGGGTCCAGCAGGAGAACAACCCTATGTGCGTGAAAAACACAAAGGTCATTCCTGACCGATAAGGAGGCCAACTCAGAAATGCGCCGAACTGAAGTTATGGCTACTAGGAAAACTACCTTATATGTGAGGAATTGTAGGGATGTGGAACGTATCGGTTCGAAAAGAGGCTTGGTAAGAGCTAAAAACTCCTTATTCAGATCCCATGTAGGATAACGATGAATCGGAAGCGGTCGCAAATTAGTGGCACCCCTAAGAAAAGCGCGAATAAGGGGATGATGAAAAAGAGATGGAAAAACCTCATGATCGATAACTGAAGACAAGGCAGAAACTTGCCTCCTCAGAGTATTTGGGGAAAGTCCCCAGTTGAGACCATCTTGCAAGAAATCTAAGATTTGAGCAATCGAAGGAGATCGAGGGTCAATATGAAACTTGGAACACCATTTTGCAAATATGGACCAAGTGGCGTTGTAAATGCGAGTAGTTGAGGGGCGCCTCGCAGCTTGGATGGTAGAAATAACTCTATTGGACAGTTTCTTGTTGATTAAACGCGACCGCTCAACCTCCAGACGGTCAATTAGAACCATTGAGGGTTCGGGTGTTGTAGAGGACCCTGGGTCAGAACGATCCTGTCCGGAGGGATCCTCCATGGTTTGAACACCGACAGACAACAAAGGTCCGCAAACCAACGCCTTCTGGGCCAGTAGGGAGCTACCAGAATCAGTTCTGCCTGTTCTTCTAGCATCTTCCTGATGACCCTGGGAATCAGAGGAAGAGGGGGGAATGCATATAAGAGCCCTGGGGGCCACGGGCAGCGAAGGGCGTTGAAATCCTCCGCTCCTTGAGAGGGGTATCTGGAAACGAACCTCGGAGTTGGGCGTTGAGAGAGGCTGCGAACAGGTCGACCACTGGTAGGCCAAACAACGTGACTGCCTCCTGAAAAAGTGACAGATGGAGACGCCACTCCGTCTGATCTACTGTGGCCCTGCTGAGCCAATCTGCCTGGGTATTGCAGATTCCTGAAATATGTTCTGCTCTGATGGAGAATAAATTGTTCTCCGCCCAACGACAGAGAAGTTCCGCCTCCTTCATGAGATGTTTTGACTAGGTGCCCCCTTGTTTGTTTATGTGTGCCTTGGCTGTGGTGTTGTGGAGAACCAAGATATGCTGGTTGCGTACCTGAGGTAGAAATGAACGAAGGGCCAGATGGATAGCCCGAAGCTCCAGCCAGTTGATATTGTGAGACTGTTCTTTTGCTGACCAGTGGCCCTGAGCTGTGGAGAATTGAAGATGAGCTCCCCATCCCAGCAGGCTGGCATTGGTGGTGATGGTGACTCTGTGGGGCTCTTTGAAGAGGCAACCCTTGTTTGATGCTGGCCTGGATCACCAGAGAAGTGAAATGAGTACCTGTGTTGGAACCTTGACTTTGTGACTGGAGTTGCTTAGACCGGAACGTTGGAACGGCAGTAGGAACCACTGAAGGGATCTGGAGTGAAGACAAGCCCAAGGGATAATAGAGATACATGAAATCATCTTACCTAGGAATTTAGAAAGATCAGCAAGAGGAACTCTATTTTGCGACCTGACCTGCTGCACTAGTTGCTGTATACTTTTCTGTTTATCCTTGGAAAGATACTTTGCCTGCCCGTGTATCTATGATGGCTCCTAAGTGTAGTAATCTGGTAGAAGGAGCTTTTATCCCGGTTAATTGAGAAACCATGATCCTGCAAAATGCATAGAATGGTCTGGGTATCGCTGACTGCTTGTTTAATGGATGATGACAAAATTAGAATGTCGTCTAGGTAACACTGCAGTCTGATCGAGAAACTGCGGAGATGAGTAGCCAGGGCAGCTAGGACCTTGGTGAAAGCTCAGGGGGCAGAAGCTAATCAGAAGGGGAGGGCCAAATATTCAAAATGTTGGTTATTATAACAGAACCTTAAAAACTTTCGATGTGATGGTCTAATCGGAATATGTAAGTAGGCCTCCGTCAGATCAACGGAGGTGAGAATGTCTCCCTCCCTGATACCTGGAAAGAATGGATTGTAAGGTGTGCATTTTGAATCTGCGATAGACCAAAAATCTATTGAGGCGCTTCAAATCCAAAATCGCTCGCCACCTCCTGAACTTTTTTGGATTAGAAAGAGAATAAAATCCACGCCCCTTTTGATCCCCGGTAACCGGTTGAATGGCCCATATGCCTAAAAGATCCTGGATAGCTGCCTCTATAAGGTTATGCTTGACCGGATTTTTGGAGACAGGAGATATCATGAAGAAATCAGATGGGGCGGACTGAAACTCTAGTGCCAAGCCAAACCTTACAGTGTCTCGGACCCAGGCATCAGATGTGGAAGAGTCCCAGTAGTCCGCATAGAACTTGAGGTGGCCACCTATGGGATTTGGCTCCATGTAGCTAGCGTGGGTGCCTGAAAGATCTGCTGCCAGAGGTTCGAAAAGACCTTCTGGGCTGGCCGCCCCTCCGGTATCTGTCCCTGGTATCTGTCCTGTCTGGGGTCTGTCCTGAGCAGAAAAATTGGGGTTTGTGCATTCTAGACTGAAAGGAACCCTGAAAGTAAGGCCGGAATGAACTCCTCCGAAAGGACTGGGGGTACCTGGGGTCTGATTTACGAAAAAGAGAGGGTAGTATCTTTTTCTTATTCCGGGTTTCGATGAGGAGCGGATCAAGGGAGGGGCCAAATAGTTTATCTCCCATTAGGGGAACTGAGGCTAGCTTGGATTTGTGTTTGATGTCCGCCTGCCAATGTTTGAGCCAAAGAAGGCGTCTCGCGGAGACATGAGATGCTATAGCCCTGGTGGAGAACTTGACCGAATAAAAGGTCGCATCGGCCGAGAATTCCGCAGCCGCTGTAAGCTTAGCTATGTCCTGGTGAGCCCTAATATTAGAGCCAGGGACGTGCTCTTGGAGCTGCTTTAGCCATCTAAGTGAAGCCTGGTTAAAAAAGGAAGCAGCCGTGGCTGCTCTGATGGCCCAGGCATCTGACTGATGGGCTTTGCGTAAGGCTATTTCAGCCCTTTTATCCTCAGGCCTTAAGGCCTCAAGTGACTCACTGGGGACCCAGGAAGAAGAAGCGAGCCCAACTATGGGATCATCTACTTCCGGGGTATTTAACAATTTGAGGTACTCCTGAGCCATGTTAAAGAACTTCCTATCATAACCTGTAGGAGACGGGCATGTTGCAGGGGAACGTAACTGTTTCTGAACTAAGTCCATGAACATGTGAGGGACCGGGATCACCTCAGCCTGAACTGTGGGCTGATTAAAAAAGAGATCTTGAGGACCCTCCTCTGTAGAAGAAACAGTGGGGGCTGCTGTGTCAATGCCTGCCGTGTTTTTTGCTTTGAACAGGAGTGATTTAAATAGTTGTGGCTGAAACAGGCCAGTAAAGACAGGTTGGTCAGGGGAGAGCCCCTCGTCTTCAGACATCCCTCCTTCTAAAAATTCCGGTTCAGATAATGAATGGTCAGTATCGTGAAGGGATTCTAGATCACTCTGCTCTAAGTGTTGCATTTGGAACAGTTCCTCTGCCTCCATCTCTAGATCCCCCCCCCAATGGGTCCTGAATAGAAATATCCCCTGGAGGGAGTTCCTGATCACCATGGTGTTCCGACCTAACTAGAGACTGAAGCGACTGGGTCTCAGGATCAACAGGAGCAGGCTGATGCCGGGTCATGACCGCATGCTGTAAGCCGGCTGCGATCCTCTGCTTGATTGCCATTTCCATCCATGTTCTCATTTGATCAGGCAACTCCTCAGGCAGAGAAGTATCCTGTCGAAGCCCCGCTGCAGTCGAAGTGAAGGTGGCTTCAGGAGGCCTCCTTGTGGCTGGCAAGTCGGATAGCTGAGCCTGTTGTCCCACTAAGCCTCGGCTGTGCCTGGATGAAAGAGAAATATCTAGGGGGGGGGGGCATGCAGCTGAGGAGGGACCTGGACTGAGTGGAGAAGGGTGCTGAGAAGGTCTTTGTGCCTCTCGTGTACATTTGTCTATTTGTTTCTCTAGGGCTCTATGGGGCCTTCTTGAATCTCGTTCAGAGGCTTTGGAAATACCCCCCACATTCTTGGATTTGGATTTTGATTTGCCTCAAGAGGTAGAAGGTTGGGAACCGCTACCCCCTGCCATAATAAAAATTTTAGATATATATATATAAATAAATATATAGATGGATAGATACAATTGTAGAGATCTAGGCAAATATGGCGGTTGGCACGCCCAGGGACCTGACCCAGCAAGGGAAGGGAGCCCTGATAACAGTATATTCCCCTTGTTTGATCAGTTTTGAGGAAATGTTCAACTGTTTATTTTATTTTCAATTAAACTATGGAATCTCTAATTAGCCAGATTAAGAACGCCGACCGGGCCTTGTAGAAAAAAGAAGGACCCTCAACAGCGTTACTGCACAGGCTGACTCAGGCCCTAGGTGCTCATTGTTGTGCTGCTGGGAAGGACTGTGAGTGTTAGCCAACAGACAATATTATGAAGTGAAAAACTCTATAGATTAGAGGACTCCTGCCTTGCAGGAAGAGTCCCTAGAGAGCAGGAATTACTCCACACAGTCAGTAACAGAAAGCAATATTTGTGAGCTATGTGGCCATGCGGTCTCCAGCACCCAAAATGGCGGCCGACCGACGTTTGGTGCGCGCGCAAACCAGCAGCAACGGTCCTGTCCCTTAATGGAGAACTTATATCCCCTTTAAAGAGAAGCGACAGGGAAACAAAATGAGTGAAAAACGATTGCGCTTCACTCCCTCTTATCAAAACGGTGTTTGGGGGAATTTTACAAGCAAATCGTCTTGCCACGCGGTTAGAAGCGTGGCGCGATCGAGCAGCGGGGGGGGCGGCAGGGTGGGAGAGGCTGGAAAACGATGTTCCCAGGGACCCCTTCTTAATATGGGGCACAGCAGGTGCTTCCCAAAGAAAAATGAACCCCGAAGCTCCCTTAGGGAGAACTGAGGAGTCTCTGTGCTCTATGCTCAATTAAAATATAATATTAACAAAGGCAAACCGAAATCCAAAAAGGAAGTAGAAGAAAACCAAAGGGTAAAAGGCACTCAAGAAATAAAAATAAGAGATAAAATGAGAAATTGGGAAAAATAAAGAATTCACCTGTTTCGACCAGAGTAACACTAACACAACCTATTCAGACGAGGCTGAGCTAAAAACTGGGGAGTGCTACGGAGGAGTCCCATAGAGGAGGAGGAGCATTTCGAAGTTTAAGCTCAGCCTATCAGAAGGAAGACTGAACCATCCCCACACTTTTGGATGCTCTGAGCAGCTCATAGGAGAATCTTTTCTACAAAGTTGATCTAGCATTTAACATTAGAATGATAACTGGAACTATTTGTATCTTGGTATATAAAGAAGGAAGAGAAAACTTACTTTCCTTATTGAAGGTGGCACTTCTACCTCCTTTGATGAATTCCGACTAATAAAAGACATTGAATATTTAAATAAGGTAAAAATATTAAGCTTGGGTCAAATATTTAAGTTTTTTTTACAGTTTATATATTACAAATACGGTATATACAAACACATACATAAACAATTTTAAATTTCAGATAATGGAATAATTGAAGCATGATAATATAAGACAACATGCTATTGTTTAATCACAATGGGTTTCAGCATTGTTCATTTAGTTTGAACTAGGTAATTATTTATTTCTTTGCCACCAAATGTATAGTTTTCCTTATTTGAAGTATTAAAAACATATAGACACAATTTATAGAAATATAATTAAATTTAAATGGTACTGCATCCTTTATATATATATGACAGAATATCAAATAAGATACCTAAAAAGTATATTCCACTAGGTTTACTGGAATCTATTCAGATGTCCAGATGTATGCTTTCAAGTAAAAGTATGATGACCCAGAGTGTAACACAAACATAACAAAATCTAAAGCATAAATAAATGTCCTTTAATGCCTCCAATTTGCCCCCACTGTTCAATAATCTCAGTTGGAGATTAAAACGTATTCAAAAATAGTCTTCAAAAGAAAGCAATACAGTCCAAATTTAATGACCTAGATAGAGGTGAAATAAAAAACCAAACAAACTACAATGATGAAATTTCCACAACGGAACAGGTGAAGTATTTACCAAATTCAAGGAGATAACAAGGCAGGCTGTTGGAAGGATGTCAACCAAGATAACTTCAGACCAAAATGAAACACACTTTGTTTCCAGAGTTCACCAATACGCAGGTCCAAACTCTTATTCAGTTGTCACAGCTGCAGCCCGTGAAGAGGATCAAGGCCCTCTCCTCCCAAGTAGACCATGTCTCTCCTTTATCCTCTCCTCCCTGCATGCCCTAGGATGGATAGGGGATGGGCCCGGGTCCTCCTCTGACTGCTCAGCCACCTCTGCCCTTCCCCAGCCTCCTCCACAACCTCTGGAGCCACACTTCCACTCCCTGTCAGCTGTTCCTCCTCTCCCTCAGAGTCAGTCTCCACCAGGGGCATGACAAAAAGTTACTATTCATGGAAAGAAAATTATTCTAATGGATTATGATTATTTGAAAATACAAAATATATTTGAAACTATTCAAAATTCAATGATAATATTAATAATTATAATACTCACTGTTGCAATTGTTGTATATGCTGAATTTGTTGTGATGCTCTTTTAAGATATGTTTCCAGTTTTTTAATCTGAATGGAACAATCTATTTCATTAATTTAAATTCTGTAATATTTCTTGTCATTTATAAAGCTCACTTGTTTAATGGTCACCAATTGTTTAATGGAAATATTCAAGACTAAGGAATCAGTACTCAGTTAAAATATTTTAAGTGTTAAATGAAGAACCAAAAAGCTTAGTACAGTACATTATTTGATCCATTACATTTTATTTATACATATCACACCAGGAATGTGATTTCATTAAGCTTCAGTACACTACAGTATTCAATTCAACACGCATCCGAAGTACCTTTTCTCTGTAATGTGTTAACAGATGTCTTCTGTGTTTTTCCTGAAATTGGGCAATCTAACAATTAAGAAAGCACAGGAACAATTATTGGTATTCTTAAACAATGTTATAATATTTATACAAAAGCAATACAAATCTAACAGAAATTAAATACCTACGACTATATTTAATTCCCAAGCACCTTATTGATGTGGGAAGTGCAGCAAAAACATTAAAGATTGTTTTTTCTTCAAACTTTCAGAAATGTTTTATAACTGCATACCATGTACAAATATAATACTGTACTGAATTTAATGAACTGATCATCTGTAGATAAAATGGATATTCAAAATACACATTATGCTAAGCTATTACATTATTGTATAACCCATTAATATTTTTAATTCATATATGCTAAGCCATAATATACTTAACAAGCTACATGTTAAGCTAAAACCACATTAAGGCTTAATATAAAATGTGAGTTTAGCCAGAATACAAGCATTCCTAAAAACATGAAATGACATAAAAGTTTGGTATGAGTGCTTTATTTCCTATGAAAAAAAAGAAAAAACCTTCAAGACTCCTTAAGTAATTTCTGAAGGCATGTGGCTCTACATATTTCCTCCCTTTGTTCCCTTTGATGGGAACTTCTTAATATGTAGACACATTTCAACATGAATAATAATGAATCCTGATTTTTATTATTGCAATATAATCCTTACATGCTAAATGATGTTGATTTAGCAATGAATTTCTCATCTTAATTTTTTTAAAGTTTTCTTTTTAAGGCAACAGTACTACTTGCAAGCATGGACAATAATGTTCAACTAATTTTCTTACCACTGGACATAGCTAAAACCATATTTCAGTTTGGATCACCTAATTCCCTGATTTTCTGAAAACCTTCATTTGTGGCACTATCCAATTTTTGATGAAGGAATTCTGACTGCTAAGGGTGACTGCAACCAGGAAATTTTTACTGTGTTACAATTTCATATTTTGTGAGATGTTGTATGTTTAATAGTACAATTCAGTTTTATTACACTTAAACATTACACAGAATGGATAAAACATGCTTAGATTTCCATTTATGTCCTCATTCAATACTACATATCAAAATTACATTTTATCTTCTATTAGTGTTACAGGAAAGGTAATTCAACATAATTATTTGATGCAACTTAAACTTATTACAAACCAATACTAAATACAATTTCTTGTTGAAAGTTAGTTTGGTGATGAAGATTATAAAGTAGCACCATGATACCGAAATCATGCAAATTCATAGTGAACTCACAGAGAGTCACAGAATATTTTAATTTTTTTAGGGAAACACAGACATCCTTCAAACATGCATTAAGCTCTGCAAGTTCATTGTGGTATCCCAGCTTTGGAACCACAAGGTATTGTGGAAAAAGTTATTGAGAAATTAAGGACACCATGAACCAGTAAAGTTTGGGAATTTCTGATTCATAATGAAAAATATTCAAAATAATTCACAGATAACTCACTTGTGTGATTTCTTTGGAATATTTTCTGCATAACCCATCTAATCCCATAAAGAGTGACTGGACATCTGAATTCACCTGTACCAAACAAATAAATATATACAACTCAAGTATTTAAATGTTAAAATATAAGAATTCTGCTCAGTAATACAAATTTCCTTTATATTTTAGTATATATTTATATTTATGAAGCTACTGAAAGGTTATTTATAGGTCTAGTGTGCAGCATCGCACAAAAAGAAAACATTCTGAATGCAATCATAGTATAATAAATGATACTAAATATTCCACCAATGTGTAAATATTTACATACTTGGCTACGGCTCCATGACAGAAGAATATACTTATTTAAAATGCTGTAGCACTGGCATCAATATTTAGTCTGTTTGCCTTCTAGGAACACAAAGCCATGTGCATAGCATTCCTTCTCCAAATCATGAAGATTAAAACTATAAATGTAATGCAATGCAATGCTATGCTATGCTATGTTATAATCGAAACCTGAAAGCCTGGTCGTATTTTTCTTCCCTTCCCTCTTGTAGTCCAATTGGTCTGGGAGGGGTCAACGTGATTCTCTTCTTAATACTTCTTCCCAGAATTTAAGGAATGCTTTTGGCTTTTTTGTTTAAAGATTTCTGGATGCTTGCTTCAAGGCTACCTCCTTGGCTGTCTACCCACAGAAAGTAGTTTGGCCTGTGGGAGAGTGACAGTATCGAAATCATTCAATGAGTGTCTATAATTGAAAGTGGTCTTGAACTTGGGTTCTCCAATTCTAATACAACACCTTAATCATTATTGCATGTTACATTGTATGTATTTCTGTAATGTCTATGAAAATATACTTTATACATTACAATACTTAATCATTTTGCAATTACTGAATGAAATTCAGTATTTGTATCATTTTCTGTACCTTTTTTGAAAGGAATATTGTACGACATGGAACTCTGCAAATCATACATTCATCTTTTTTACCTATAAAATCAATACAAATGCATGCTGTACTATATATTATTTTATTGACAAATTATAAATCTAATAAATTGCATTCTCTATTGTGTCATTCATAATTCTGACTTGGAATTATTTTAGCTTTTAAAAAAAAGCAGCATATCCATCATGTTTTTTCAAATATAATTGCAATTCAGATGTTTAGACAAGACCTTAATACTTATATGAACATTTCTTAAACAAAATATTTGGATTTGCCCAGAAATAGAACTCTCCCAGTAATGCAAGGACTACTTCAACTATCTCATTAGAAGGTGTGTACCTCAAGGTTGAACTGTAGAGTTCTCGGTGCTTTCTGAGCTAGTTTGTTTGCAGATTTTTGATTACCCAACTTGGTAACATTAATGTGAATTGCATTGATGAGGCTATATAGTTGGGTAATGAAACATCTGCAAACAAACAAGTTCCAACAGCAATTAAGGATGCCATATGTTTTTCTCTTACATATATTTTTATTTGTTTAGGCTGAAATTGGTTCCCCCCCCTTTTTTTTGCCTCTTTATATCAATATTCTTTATTCAAACACAAGAAGTCTATGATTTGGATGAGAGGATTCAACTTCATATTATACAAACATTGGGGCAAAATTGGCACCTTCCCAATCTTAAAATTTCAGGACCATGTCCTTTGGTGACTTACACTGTTGAGAAAAATCTGAATTAAGGCAAGAGAACCTCCTAAGCGCTAACTCTCTCTTATAAATCACTATTCTTGGTTCTGAACTAGTTACCAGGAATCAATATCATTAGATGTAAGCTATTTTTCAAAATTAATATGCACCTAACCTTAGATATCTTAATATGTGTTTAAAACATTTATGTAGTTGCCCATCTTATACCCAATTCTGATGGCTGCCAATCAAAAATTAAAACAATATCATTAACAAAATAAAACATCATATTAAAGCTATAAATAAGTTTGAATAGTAATTTAAAGATTGCCACCAGTTATGACCTGAAATGCCCTCAAGACAATTTAGTGACTTGATTCACCTGTTGTGATAAGTCAGCGTAGCTTAATCAAGCAGTTTAATAAACCAGTTAACCAAATTCAACCCAAGCAATCATACCATGGCATAACCCAGAGGTCCCCAAACTTGGCAACTTTAAGATTTGTGGAATTGAAGTCCACAAGTCTTAAAATTGCCAAGCTTGGAGAGCTCTGGCTTAACCCAATGTGTGAACCCAGCCAATGAGAAGAGCAAGCTCCTGTAAATATCTCTTGGCTATCAGCAGGTTACCAGGTCCTGCCACCACTGGGGCAGGTTACCTTTCTGGAGACACTGCCCACAGATAACATGGCCGCAGTTGGTCAGGCTGAAATTTGGAACGGCTCCTTGGGGCATCCGGAAACATACATTGCAGAATATCAAGCAAGCCATTATCAGACCACGATATACATATATATATATATATGTCTCTCTCTATATATATATGTCTTCTTCTCTTGCTCTAACTACAATCAGACACCTGCGGCCCAGGAATACAATTACGCAGCCGCCGCTTCGGACTCAAGTGACCAAATATCCACCGACCCGCAGCTCAAAAGAACGAAAGCGCGAACCTGAGGGAGGCGGAGGCCGCGTTCGTCACTGCCGCGCACGCGCTCTTTTCCTCCACCTAGAGGGAAAACTGGGCGGGGAGAAACCCAGTTCGAATTCACGGTCTGTTTTGCCCCCCTTCCCCCTTCCCCTTCCCCTGGCTCTTAAGAGAAAAGGCAACGCGTACAACGCCAATCTCTTTTGCTGGTCTTTTTTAGTTCCGGGATGAGGATTTGACAACGTTGAACACAGCATAGGGTGGCACCTCTCCGTATAAACCAATGGAATAGACGTAAGGCTTTGATTTGTCTTAACGAAATAGTGTTAAATGCGGCCCAGACGAGCTCGATGATTCCGCAGGCGTATTTATTTACTTTTCTAGGCAGCAATTCCGAAGTACGTGGCTGGCCGATGTTTTCTTATGCGATATTTTTTTTTCAGTTGCCCATTTTAATCATTCATCCTGGTGGCCTTCCACCCACGCATTAACCAGGAGGGACGCCTGGTTAATTTTTTTTTTTTTAAATAACAATAGGTCCATATTGGCAAAGAAAACTTTTTTGGTCTCCCTTGCCTTGCTTTAGCAAACGACTGAAAACTCCAAGCATCGACGCGTTCCTAGGAAATCGGAATCTCAAAGAGGAGCAAGTCATGAATGTGTGAATGAATAGGGGTGGGGGGTGGGAAAGACCAGAATGCGATTATATCAAAGGCAAAACTAAATTGAAGTTTTCTCGATTGGTTTGCACAGGCGTCCTCAAATAAGTCGGAAGAGAATCGGGGAAAAACAGCAACAACCTGACATACAAGGAATGAGCGTGCATGAATGAGTGTGCAAATTTAACGCGCATGAACGGCGGAACACGCCGCTGCGACCGCCACGGAGATCCGGTTGAGCTCTCGCTCGTTTCTGCGCCAAGCGGGCGAGCAAATGAGCCAATCAGCCTCGGAGTTTACAGATCGGGATCTGGCGGGAGCCGGGGAAAGCCGCCGCTATGGGCTGCAGCAGGGGATCAAAGCCCTTTTCTTTGATTTGGACAACACCTTGATCGACACCGCCGCTGCAAGCAGGAGAGCCATTGCAGAGGTACATGCCATTCGCACATTTTGCCATTTGTCAGAAATGGTGTAGGGTCTTTGGGAGAGAGGTTGGATTAGATGACCTACAAGGTCCCTTCCAACTCTGATTATCTGTAAAAGCAAGTCTTCCTTCATTCCTCACTCACATAAACAAGGAACGGAAGCACATAAGTAGAGGTTGGAAAAGGGGTCACCCTGCGTTGATTTTAGCTCTTGAAAGCCTTTTGAATTTAAATTGTGGCTCCCAGTCCATCAGCAGAACAAAAGGGGTAATAGTCATATAGTGCAGAAAGTGTTCCACATGCTTTGCTATCTTTCGGAAAAGGGACCTGCTGTAGTTCAAGCTGCACATTGATCAGGCTCTTCTCATCATCAAGTGAACTTCCATGCAGGGAAAATTGAACATTTTCAATAGCCCAGCTAGAGAAAGCCACTTGTCATGTGTGAGCTTGCCATTAAAAAAACCTTCTCTGTACTCAGGTGTCTATAGTGGGAGGGGAAGCTCTTTACAATATATAACAGGCTTCCCAAGTTAATACTGTACCTGACTGAGAGGCTTAGATCAACTTAAATCTGCTGCTTCATAGAACCCACACACATACAGCTGGTAACATTTTTGAAACGTATTTTCCACATTTCCACAATATGGGGGGATCGTTTATGTAACTTTAGCGCTCTCCTGGAGGAAAACCCCTCGCTCGTACATGCTAATCGTTTCCAGCTCTTGGGGGCAGTGTTCATCTCTGTTACAAAGCCAAAGAGCCAGCGCTGTCCGAAGACATTTCCATGGCCATGTGGCTGCCATGACTAAATGCCGAAGGCGCACGGAATGCTGCTACCTTCCCACCAAAGTGGGGTCCCTATTTTTCTACTTGCATTTTTACATGCTTTCGAACTGCTAGGTTGGCAGAAGCTGGGACAAATAACAGGAGCTCACTCCGTTACTTGGCACTAGGGATTCGAAACGCTCACCTGCCGACCTTTCTGATCGACAAGCTCAGCATCTTAGACACTGAGCCACCACGCCCCACACCTTAAAGAGCCTTAAAGCAGAGCGCTCTCTCTCTCTCCTCTCTCTCTCTTTCTCTCCCCTCCCTCCCTCCTTCTCTTTCCCTCCCCTCCCTCTCTTTCCCCCTCCCCCTGTCCCATTCCACATGCAGTTTTCTACACATGGGCTATATTTATGTGAAAATTATGATCTATGGGAGAAAACACGATTAGAATTCTAATTTTTTATTAGTTTTACTGACATTTTTCCAAAACATGTTGTACAAGTATTCTTCTGGATAGAAATGTTGTATATTGTTAAAAACATATTATTATCCATTCATACAAATATACAAAACCACAAAATTTTATTTTTCTCTATTTTTTTCTGAAATTTATTCATCACTCTATAATAATAAAAACAATTCATTGCTAAACAATCTGTCAAAGAGAAAATGGTGAACACTGACTTTGACTCTATAGTAGTGCCTCCCAACCTTAGCAAATTCTAGCTGAGAATTTTATAAGCTGAACTCCACATGCATGAGAAACAGTCAAGCCTTGCAAACATTGCTCTAACTTTATTAAATTACAGCTTCCAAACCTCCTAGCCACTATGCATGTTTTCTGGAATTCTGGAAGTTAGATTCCAGGACTTCTGGAAGGCATCAAATTGGAGAAGTAAACTTCAGCCAATCTAACATTGTTCTGATTTTCTGTTTTCATAGGTAATCAAAATTTTACAATATGAGTATCACTACACTGAAAGAGAAGCTGACATGGTGTGTGATAAGTTCCAAGCCAAGCTGTGCAAAGAATGCTTTGATCCATCTAAAATATCTATTACTAATCTAAGGATCCAACATTGGGAAGGAGCTATACAAGAAGTAAAGGGAGGAACAGCCAATCAGAAGCTGGCTAGAGAATGTTATTTTCTTTGGAAAACCACCCGCCTGAAGCACTTGACTTTCACAGAGGAAACACGCAAAATCCTCAGGGACCTCAAAAAAATTGTCCCTTTGCTTCTGCTCACAAATGGGGACACTGAGACACAAAGAGAAAAGATCGAAGCTTGTGCCTGTCAGGAATTCTTTGATGCAATTGTTGTCGGAGGAGAACAAAAAGAAGAAAAACCATCGCTCTCCATTTTCCTTCACTGTTGTGAACTTCTAGGAGTTCAGCCAGAGGACTGTGTGATGATTGGAGATTCTTTAGACACAGACATCCAAGGAGGGTTGAATGCAGGTTTAAAGGCAACTATTTGGATAAATAAAACTGGAATAGTTCCCAAGGAAATATCTCCTGTTCCTCACTATACTATTTCTTCTCTTCTTGACCTCCCTGGACTTTTAGTAGAACAACATTTTGAAATGAATCAGATGGCAGATAATGTTCATGACAGTCTCACCAAGTAATTTAAGAGTTTAGCCTCTTCGGTTTACAGTTAAAGGGCATTTTTACTTACAAAGTTTACATTGATTTATCTAAAGTGCTCTGTTCTATTTTTTTTTTAATTTTTACATCCTGTGCCACATTGAACATATTTGAGCCTGTTAAATGCTGTTTGTGTGAAGTCAAAGTGTGAAGCTAAGACAGAGGACTGTAAAAACGTGGCCATTTTTTGCTGCTCCAAACCAGAATCTTGCAAACTAATTAAATTCTCACAAGAGCCCAGCAATATCATTTTATTTGTTAAGGGAGGGGATCAGGATATCTAAAAGAGGAAATTAGCAACTGAAATTGAGTTGTAATTTCTGTCTTAAAATAACACCCATTCAACCAACTTGTGTAATGAAATCACAGATAATTATATTTCTTGGTTACTGCTATTCAAAGAAAGCAAATGACCTGACAATTCATGATTGTATTTCCCCCCATAATAGTAAGCAACACTAAAGCACAGTTGTGAGTCTCAATACTGTTGGACATGTTTTTCAACCTTGGCAATTTTTATATGCATGGACTTCAACTCCCAGAATTCCTCAGCTAGCAAGATGATCCAGCGTGATATCTGAATAAGATTGAGAAACACTGCTGTAGGATGAAACCAGTCATGTAGTGCCTCCTGGTGGCCAATAAAACATCAAATTATGTTGCAAATGTAAAAAATAATTAAAGACTATTGTAAAGTATATTCAGTTCAAAAAATCAGTGTAACTGGCTCAAAGTTCAAGCTGTACATTTTTTTTTAAAGTATACAACATTTTTGCTGTAATTTTAGGCATAAGCTTTGGAATCAGAACAGAATTAAACACACTGAAAATGTGCCTTTTTCAGTTTTATTCATACAATGTAATTCCATGGGTTAGTATTTGCAGATGAGAATCAATTGAGAGGATGAGAAAACACTTAAATCTCATTCTTAGCCAGTGTTTTCTCCCTTATTAAAGTCTATCAGTTATTTTATCTTATTTGACAAATACAGTTAATGTAATACACATACTTTCCTCATTAGACAAAAAGTATCAATACTGTTTAGATTTCATGGAAGCTGACAATCTAATATGCTTAAATGAAGTCTATAGATTATTAATATCTTTTGAGCAGGAGAAATTTAGACACAAAACAAATATTGAGTCTGCTTATGAATCAAATTTATTGTTTTAAAAATATCTGAACATGCAGAATTGATATCTTAGCATCTAAATTCTTGTAATTCTAAAATCTTCTAAACATATATCACTACTGATTTTAATGCCAGTATTTTACCACTGTATAGTGGTATGCATAATTTTTATGTATAATTTGCCAAAGTTTTTTCATATTATTTAGTTTACTTTATTGTCATTGCACCTTGTACAATGAAATTAAATGCCATCTTCAGTGTACATTATAACTATAAAATTAAAATAAATACACATCCTTCACATTATGTACAATTGAATTGAAAACCCGATACTGCATTAATATTGCACTATACAGTAGAATATTTTTTTATTCTTTGAATTCCAGATCATTCTAAATAATAGTAATAGCTATGGAGTTGCTACTGTGGCCCTTTTCACTTAACATTGTACATACACATGACTATTCTAGCTGGCATACCTACACATCACCTATGTCAGTGAACAAATACACAAATGACACATGCAAATATTTCAAAAAGAAACATACTGGCTACAGATACTTACATAAAGAAATCTCTACCCAACCTCTCCATTACTCCAGTCTACTGCAGAGTTAGGCATCAGGGTTAGGTCCAGAAATGCCAATCACTTACTGTTCTGCAGAGTCACTGGAGCAGAACTGTATAAGCAATTTATGATTCACTCAAGCAGGTAGAGAACCTCATCAGGAAAACTATGAGGCTCAAAATCTAAATAGGTTAGAAAAAGATACAACCACCCAATGTGACCTTTTAACAATATTCAAATACCTCATTTAACCGATCAAATAGTAAAGTTGGACCTGCCCCTGGTGCAGAAAGCTGAGAAGAGCAGCAGAGGGCTCTTTTATTACAGAGGCATAACACAGCCCCATATTTCTGCCGTAGGTGCTACTGGATCCATAGGCAGCAAGGAGATCAGTCAATGCACAGACTTGTGGAGAATGATGGAGTTCTCCAGTTCTGATGTCCTAATCCCACAGGCTTGTGGGTTTTATTTTTATGTTACTTAAAGAAAGTTTAATGCTATTTTGAAACTAAAAACTGTTTACAATCGTGCAATTAGAAGCAATAAGAGAACTTCAGATTATTCTGTTCCAAAAAGCCTTTGCATAGAAAAGTCCAAGGAACCAGGCACAATTACAACCACTCCTCGCTTAGCGACTACCTCGGATGGTGACCATTTACAAATACAATAATTAAAAAATTCATTTTCAGGCCAATTTGTGCATTTAGGATCAATTTTTGTGTTCCTAACTACAAAAGCCTTTATAGTGTGAAACTGATGAAGGTCTGGTCAGTTTCAGACAGCAGCAGTAACCAGCTGGAGGTTCTAATCAACTAATTCAAGTCATAGGGATGAGCTTGCACTTTTTAGGGATGTTCTGTGCTGCTGAAAAAAACAGCTCAGGAAGAGATTACTTGTATAAGCAATCTCTCTTCCTGTGGTGTAATTCAATTTTTTTTACTACCAGGTCTGTGGGTGTGGCTTGGTGGCCGTGGCCATGTGACTGGGTGGGTGTGGCTTTTTTCCCTTTTTTTTTTGCCGCCCCCACCCGTTTTTGGGAGCTTCCTAGCCTCAGGAGCCTCTGGGGCGGGGCCGTTTTTGCTTCCCTAAAGCTCCTCTTAAGGCTCAGAAAGAAAAAAAACAGCATGAGAGGGGCGCACAGCACCCTTCCAAGTTCTGTTTTGGGAGCTTCCTAGCCTCGAGCCTCTGGGGAGGCATTTTTGCTCCTCTAAAGCTCCTCTAAGGCTCAGGAAGAAAAAAACAGCATGGGAGGGGCTCACAGTACCCCTCCAAGCTCTGTTTTGGGAGCTTCCTAGCCTTAGAGGAGCCTCTGGGGGAGCGTTTTTGCTCCCCTAAGGCTCCTCTGGGGCTCTTGAACGCAAAAAAATGGAGGGGGGAAGCTCAGCAAGGGGAATCTCGTCACAGTTGATCTCCGTACAGCTGATTTTCGGGAGGGAAAAAAAAGATACTTTAGGCGAATGTCAGGCGGGCGGGGTAAGCGAGCATCGGGCAGGAGGGTGACCAGGTTGGGGGCGTGGCCATTTCTACCGGTTTGGCGACCCACACCAAATTCCTGCTACCGGTTCGCCCGATTCGGTGCGAACCAGCTGAATACCACCACCGTTCTCTGTCTTGTGAGGGGGCAAAGAGGGGAAAAATGGGTCAGGCTCAGTACACTATAAAACTTTATTTGAATTAGATGGTATAACCAGTGATGTTCACTTAGTGACCATTTTGCTGGAACCAATTGCAGTCTCTAAATAAGGAGAGGCTTGAACTTTACATGCCTCTTCCTATGAGTAGGTGTAGTTTTCTTTCCCCAACCTGCTACTCTTTTAATAGAGGCATTAAGTTTTATACTTAGTAAGAAATATACTTTCTTAATTCCATCAGCATTGCTCCCAAGAAAGTATTAAGGCTGCAGTTCAGCATGCATGCTATTGACTTTTGCTGGCAACATAATGTAATTCTGCCCAACTGTTCTGCTAGATTTCCTATGATAAAGCTGATGAAATATGGTTGCCTCTAGCCTGAAAAATGTCTAGGAATCTATATGCATGGAAGGCTGTTATGTCTCTGTGCGTAGGTTGGCTTAACTTCAAAGTTATTCATC
This sequence comes from Bungarus multicinctus, assembly GCA_023653725.1. Lineage (NCBI taxonomy): Eukaryota > Metazoa > Chordata > Lepidosauria > Squamata > Elapidae > Bungarus > Bungarus multicinctus. The sequence goes on along the minus strand of CM042836.1, from coordinate 62,869,245 downwards.
TTCTAGCATGATATAACAGTTGGTAGAACCAAGAGGCCTCAAGGCAGTAGTAGCTATGCTAATATTTAAAATAAAATTTAAAACTAACAATTTATTTTTATAGCTGAGATCCTGATCCACAGTAATATTAGAGAAATAAGTTTATACCTAAAAATACAAATAATCAGCATAGAGATGAAAGGGACTTTAGAGGCTTTCTAGTCCATCCCCCTGCTCAAGCAGGAGACCCTATACCACTTCAGATAAGTGGCTGTCCAGTCTCTTTAAAAACCTTCAGTGATGAAACACCCACAACATCTGAAGGCAAGCTATTCCACTGGTTAATTGTTCTCACTGTTAGGATGTTTGTCCTTAATTCCAGGTTGCTTCTCTCTGTTAGTTTCCATCCATTGTCCCACTGCCCTCTGGTGCCTTGGAAAATAAGTTGACCCCCTCTTCTGTGTGGCAGCCCCTCAAATACTCGAATACTGCTATCGTGTCCACCCTAGTTCTTTTCTCTAGACTAGCCAAACCAAAATCCTGCAACCGCTCTTTGTATGTTTTAGTCTTCAGACGATTAATCATCTTAGTTGCTCTTCTCTGCACTTTTTCCAAAGTCTCAACATCTTTTTTTATAATGTGACCAAAACTGGATGCAGTATTCCTGGTGTGGTCTTACTAAGGCTTTATAAACCATACTAATACTTCAGATGATTTTGATTCTATGTCTCTGTTTATATAACCAAAGAATTTATTAGCTTTTCTGGCTGCTTCTGCCACTGTGTAGTGTGTGTGTGTGTGTGTGTGTGTTTGACCACACGGGAAAGAAAAACTGGACAACTTCTTCAACATCTCAACAGCCTACACCCCAAAATACAATTCACCATGGAAACAGAAGCCAACAACCAATTTCCCTTCTTGGACGTCCTAATTTACAAAAAACCCAATGGCTCCCTAGGACACACTATCCACGGAAGAAAACACACACCAACTGCTACTTAGATGCACAATCCCATCACCACCCTGCACAGATCAACTCCATAGCCAAGACCCTCATCTCCAGAACCAAACGCCTAGCTGACAAAGTCCAACTGAGAACAGAAGTACACACCCTTACTAACATATTAATTTCCAACAGATTCCAAAGGAACACAATTACCAACCTAATCCTAAGGGAGACACTCCCCAAAAATCGAGACACAGAACAAGACAACGGTATCACCCTCCTCCCCTACATCAAAGGCACCACAGATAAAATCAGCAAAATTCTCCACAAACACAATATCAGGACAGCCTTCGGCACTGACCAAAAAATAGCCAACATCCTAAGAAACCCCAAGGACAAGATCCAGCTAGAAAACCAAGGAGTTTATGAAATACCATGCAACAATTGCTCAGCCACATACATTGGACAAACCAACAGGAGAATAAATGCACGCATCGCAGAACACAAGAACGCAGTCAGAAAAGAAGAAAATACTTCCTCCCTTTTCCAGCACCTTAAAGCTACAGGACATGAAATTAATTTTGAGAGAACCAAATTAATCTCCAATACTGAACACTTCAACAAGAGAATAATCAGGGAAACCATCGAAATAGAGAAACACCCCCATAACATGAATAAACAGGATGATACCTCCCACCTACCAGACATCTGGAAACTAGTCCTTATCAACAAATGAGTCCCAGCCACGAAAACCAATCCCAGACCCAAAACAACACAGACGCCACCACCAATCTCCCTCACCAGTTTCAAACCCAAACCCATCCCATAGATGAAAGGCAACCAGACCATGGCTGCATCACCAGCTGCCACACACCCCAACCCCCAAACTCAGCAAACTGACACACGCCATGAACACATAGCCAAACCTCAAACTCGGAGCCAAACCAAAACCCGGAACATTACATCACAGCCATCCACTCAGGATATTACATCACAGAACTCAGGAGGTTACACCACAAAGCCTCAGGATGTTACAACACAGCCAATGACCCAGGTTGTCACAACAATAGAACTCAGAATGTCATCATACAGCCCATTACCCAGGTCGTTACAACCCAGGAGATTATAGCGCAAAACCCAGGATGTCAAAACAATAGAACTCAGAAGGTCATCACACAGCCCATTACCCAGGTCATTACGACCCCGGAGATTACACCACAAGACCCAGGATGTCACAACAATAGAACTCAGAAGGTCATCACACAGTCCACTACCCAGGTTGTTACAACACAGGAGGCTGATAAACACACAGCCAGTACCTCAGCCACACAGGTTCTTATGAAAAAGCCAAACAATCTGCAAACATCAACTCCATCAACCAATCAAGAAATGACAATACAGCCAACCAGCCCGCTTACAACAGAACCAGCACACCACACCTCCCCACCAGTATTTATAGAAAGAAGGCAGCTTCCGATCACGCTTTGCTCGCACAAGCACGAAGCTGAAAGAACCAGCCTGAAGATGGCAAGTGGGACCTCATCAAAACGTTGCCAAGATACTCTCAATCTTACACAGGAAAAGACCTGAACACGCCAAGACTTGCATACCTGTATCCATGAAAATCTATTAATATATATGTGTGTGTGTGTGTGTTAGGTTTTTGAGCTGATAAATAATTAAATAAGGGAGACTAGGATAGATCTATTTCGAGCTACTTAGCTCTCATCAGCTAGCCATACCCTTACTGGGATTCGAACCAGGGAAGTATTACATGTGAGGCAGTTGTAATTGCCACTAGACCACTGGCTCTATCCTGTTCAGCTGAGGCAGGGGAATAAGTATATACTTTGTGTTACAACACCCTGTTAAGCCCCAATTAAGGAAGGAAGCATACTGCTTTCTTTTCTGTCTTTCGGCTCATCACCAGAGACCATACCGACAGAAAGCTATTTGTTTCGTTGTCTTTTGTTTACATGTGTGTTAGGTTTTTGAGCTGATAAATAATTAAATAAGGGAGACTAGGATAGATCTATTTCGAGCTACTTAGCTCTCGTCAGCTAGCCATACCCTTACTGGGATTCGAAACAGGGAAGTATTACATGTGAGGCAGTTGTCGGTATGGTCTCTGGTGATGAGCCGAAAGACAGAAAAGAAAGCAGTATGCTTCCTCCCTTAATTGGGGCTTAGCAGGGTGTTGTAACACAAAGTATATACTTATTCCCCTGCCTCAGCTGAACAGGATAGAGCCAGTGGTCTAGTGGCAATTACAACTGCCTCACATGTAATACATGCCAAAATATATATATTTATTTTCAGAGGTTTTCGCGGGTATTTGTATGTGGATCTTTGGTTCTTCGGGTTTTCTCCCGCATAGAATTGGAAGTATCTAGGTGACGTTTCGATGAAGTCTCATTCATCATCTTCAGGCTTGTGTCTTCCTATGCTTCTCGGAGTAATGTGAGCTTGCAGCTGCTTCTTTCTTTTAACTGCTAGTGGGGATGTGACTTGATTGGGTGGGGGCTTGGCTGCGTTCTGATTGGGTGGGGGTGTGTTCTGATTGGTTGGGGGTTTGGCTGTGTTCTGATTGGTTGGGGGGTTGGCTGTGTTCTGATTGGCTGGGGGTGTGTTCTGTTCCAGTAGGGGTTTGGTACTCAGGTTAGTCTTAGTTGCTGGGGGATTTGAGCCCCCACCCAAACAAGTCACACCCCCACTAGCAGTTAAAAGGAAGAAGCAACTGCAAGCTCACATTACTCCGAGAAGCACAGGAAGACACAAGCCTGAAGATGATGAATGAGACTTCATTGAAACGTCGCCTAGATACTTCCAATTCTACGCGGGAGAAAACCCAAAGACCCAAAGATCCATACACACACACACACACACATACTACGTAATATACAATACTGTATATTATGTAATATAATATTAATGTTATATAATCCTTTCTTGTCGTATATTTTACAATTGATCAGTGTGTGGGTAGCACAGAATTCTCTGAATTTGTCTGGTTCTAAACCAAGCAAGCATATAGACTGCAGGAGTGGGGTGGGGAAGGGAAATAGGAACTTGATCCAGTAAATCCATTCTTAATTCACATGCCAAAATTAATCCTAACTATATTAGGTGCAGATTATTTACATAATATTGTATTTCAGTGGTATTCAGCTACTTATTTTACAATTCTTATGCACTCCTTTTCAAGCTTTGGGATTCTGGGAAAGCAGAGAGAGATCTAAGATGAAGATGTAGGTGAAAAGAACTGAACATAGCTGGACCGCTGTAACTATTGCCGAAATTCTGGATGCCCACTACAGCAGGGTTCCCCAACTCCTGGGCTGTGGCCTGGTATCAGGCCACACAAGGCCAGACGAGTGTTTACAGTTCCATGTGTGTGAGTGGCAGGCATTCATGCCTGCACAGCAGTATTGGGATTCAAATTTTTTTACTACTGGTTCTGTGGGCGTGGCTTGGTGGGCATGATGTGGCGTGGTGGGCGTGGTGTAGCTTGGTGGGTGTGGTTTGGTGGGCATGGCAGGGAAAGGATACTGCAAAATTCCATTCTCTCCTCACCCCACTAACCTGCTTTCCAGCTCCATTCTCCTATGCAGGGCAACCAAAGAAGACCTAGTTGATCAGCTGGGACTCGGGAGGCAGAGAATAGATGGGGGTGGAGCCAGTCAGAGTTCTCCGAATTAATCAAAATTTCCACTACCGGTTCTCCAGAACTGGTCAGAATCTGGTGAATACCACCTCTGTTGCACAGGAAGCTGCATTAGTATGAGCAATGGGCATGTGCACCTGGCGCTTGTGTAAATGGAGCTGTGTGGGTGCGTGTGCCCACTGCTTGCCTGGAACCATCCCCTTCCCCATCCACCCCCCGCCAATCCGCAAAGCCGGAGAGGTAGGAGACCCCTGCACTATAGGATGTCAGGGTTTTTTTTTAACTTGCCCATTTAACTATAGTTGTCTGCAGTGGGACTATGTGATGAAATATGCACTGCCTCATTGCAACACTAAATCTAGATCTTACATATCTGTATGCTATGTCATAATCCAAGTACGGTAGAATCGAGCTTGCCCTGTGACAAAGCATATTTAGAACCAGATTCCTGCAAGCCTAGCCTATTGCCCTGATATTCTCTGAGAGTCCCTATCCAAAATTAACAAGGCACAACCTTACTTAGCTTCCCAGCCTGTACAATTTCAGCCAGGTGTTGCTACCTGATGAAATTCCTACACTTTAAACAGAAAAATATACTAAAAGGAATACTTCTATTTTTGTGTTCTTCATTGTTTTAGTTAAGGAATCAGAACTAGACCTAACTGGATCACTAATCCAATTTCTGGGTATCCTCAGAAAGTGTCCAACACACTTCCGTCCTTGCCCTCTAGACAGAACAAGAATCCTATAGCTCTCCTTAAAAGTGTTTATCAGAAGGAAAGTTACAGTTACAGCACAAGAATTCTAGCAAATACTCTGCTTTTCAACGAAAGCCTATTAATATAGCTTGGTAAACATGGAGGGGGTGCTTATTTTGTGATGGTGTAGCAGTCCTTGTCTGTTAATTGTTTTGATAAATTACTGTTCTTTTTATCCATGAGGAATCAGACTAGGTAAAGATATAAGCTATTGCAGGAGAAAAGAAGGTGCAGAAAATAGCTAACTAGGAACTTGAAAATAAATATGTCCAGTATTAATACATAGAAAAACCACCCCGTTATTCTCACATTATTAATTTTCATTGAAAATTAATGTATTGATCTGTATTGATCTGTATTGATCTGTAATCAATACAGATTTAGCCATGAAGCCTATTATGCATATTGTAATAGTCATAATTTACAGCAGATGACGTGGACACATTTCCCTATACTTTCTTGTGCTTAATTCCAATGGAAAGGGAGTTGTTGGTTATGTATTCAGGAGTTGTAAGGAAGTACGATTGGAAGCAATAAACAGGAGATAAATTGTAGGGCGTATGCTTTGCCTTCGTAGAAATGGCATGTGATTATTTCATAGTCACTTGCCTCCATTCCAGTTCCTTTATTTTGATTACAAACTTGCCCCACAAAGCTTCATCTTATTACTGCTGCTTGGTTGAGTTTTGAGTTGAGGCCTAGCACACAGGCCCCATTCTTCCAATTTGCTCTGAACTTTTGCCCAACTTGTGTCCACTATCTTGGCAGAAACTGAGTTTATTAGGATTCTGATTAATATTTCTTTGTACGGTAAGATTGTTCCAAGGACCTCAAAGTAATCAGGTTCAATTTCTCTTGGGCTTACTCATCTGCTCAGATAGCTCCTTGGTTATGCTGCTGGCTGACAATTCTAGAAGACTTGTTATTTTTCCCAGGATCTCAGAAGTTCTTCATACCACGAGCCTCAGAAACTCTTTGACTTTCCAGCTGGGCTTTAGGACAATGAATTAAGTAAATCTTTTCTCATCTCATAAGAATAGTATTTTCAATTGCTACTAGATACTTGCTACTTTTTACTTGTTCTCTGTTGAGAAAGATGGTGCAAGGGTTTGGACTTCCTGCCTTAACTCATATTGATGTCTTCTTGTTACACTTCTCTTTAGCTTCAACTTTCAGAAGTTTATTATTTGTAGAGGGGAAGCAAAAGCATCCAAGTCTTGTATCTTAAACACTATGGCAAATTTATGGAATAGATCTTCCTGCGTTACAGTTCATTTAATCAAATGCACAGAGTATTATCCTGAGAAAATAAAATATGTGTGAATCTTCATACAGATACACTACATTCCCACAAATTACCAATAAAGGAGACTATTTGTAGCTCAGGGTTGAAATGAGGGATCCTTGGTGGTCTTTGAGCTTGCTTGTTTTCTTGCATACATTTCATTGCCCAAACAAGGTAACATTATCAGTGCTAGTAAGGAGTGCTGTTTGCTGTCAGTTTACATTCTGGCAACTTGCCTGTCATTTTTGGTGGGTGTGATCTTAGAACTTTTTTTGAACTTAAGCTTCAGACCAACAATCAGTAAACAATGCCCCAATCAAGAAACTGCCAAAGAGCCAATAGTAAACAGCCCAACCAAAGAATCTTTAAGACCATGCCCACCAACACTGACAGGCAAGCCACCAGAATACAAACTGAGAGCAAATCGCACTTCTAACTAGTTCTGATGATGTTACCTAGTTTGGATAATGAAACGTCTGCAAGAAAAAAAGCAAGTTCAGAGAGTACCAACGACCTTTCATCCCATAAATTATGTTATTGGAATAAAATGAGGATCCATCCTCATTAACTCTTACTGAGATATCAGAGAAAAAAAATAATATAATTGCAATATTAGCATTAATGCATCAATAGGATTCATAGCCTGATTTCAAATATTCAACTCTCAGTTTAACTACTTCTAATGCTTATTTGTCCTTAATTTTAATTTGCAATTTCCTGATTATACGATTAGTACTTTTCAACTACCCTCACTATTCAAGTTCCCTTACTGCATATTGTAAAATCTCATACAAATCATGAGAGACTTTGTGTCTTCTTCACACTCCATATTTAAGTAAATGAAGAGGCTGAATCTCTCCTTTTTCTTTGTATGGAGTTTGAAGATTTATGTGGTTTAACTTTGGCAGTTCTTAAAGTCACCAAGGTTGAGAAACACTGGTGAAGACTCTGTAATTTGTTAGCACTTTTAAAGATTAGACAGATAGATGATAGATAGTTAGATGATAGATATACAGATAAATAGATATACAGATAAATAGATATACAGATAGATAGATAGATAGATAGATAGATAGATAGATAGATAGATAGATAGATAGATAGATGATAATTTTGTTTTGATTGACACAGTGCCACAATGTCCTTTAATCTTTTAGTCTCAAGTACAACCACACCTATTTTGACAGACTGGACTTCCCTAACAAAACAAAATTGATATCAGGTTACTAAGGGTAGTTTAGACAAAAGAAAAGTTTTGCCCTTTCTGTTTATATTAATCGTCCCTGCTGGCTCTTAGTTTTTCTTCCTGGGTGCTTTCTGATGTCTCCAACTAATATTTTCGTTTGTTTTTAAAATGGGCATAAGGATAAACTAGAGCATTTCTAGTTTCTTAGAAATGTTAAGATGCTAGCTGTGGAATTGTGGGAGTTGACGTCAACCCAGTTTAAAGTTGCCATGTTTGAGAAACACTGAACTTGAACTTTACAAAAAATTATTCTGTATTTTTTTTCCTATTAGTTCTCATATAACAAATTTGAACATATTTTAAAGAAAATATGTTCAGTAAAGATCCTCCTAATTCCTCCTTCCTTTATTTAGTTTATGAACTGGATTCAGAGTGTATTGCGGATGCATGTCTTTCATTAATCCCCATGGAGATTGCATCTTCTTGGCTTCCCACATGTCCATGTTATTCTTGGAAAGAAGCTTTTCTGTAGCTCCCTTTTAGACAGAATTCAGAATTGTGGGCAGCTTAGGATGCTTCAGCTGCTGGAAAAATGTGCAAGAGAAAACATGGCTGTCCATCACCAGCACAATCATCCTTGGCCATCTCAAAGAATAATTTCAAAAACATTTGAAGAATTTTTGTAGCATCCTGAGACTGGTAAAAACACAACAACACCCAACAACACCCCAGAAGCCTCTTCTACTGGGGAAGAAAACATTTTGCAAAAATTACAAGGCGAATTTTGGCAGAACAACAACAAACTTAATGGAAAAACATTCATGACTTGCAGGCTGGGTGAATGTCGAATGAAAGTATGTGGCTGGAAAAACCTCTCTGGTTCTGTTGTTTTGTTTGGTTTTCTTGGCTTCTTATTTTATTGATTTCACAGGTTTTGAAATCATTGCAAATGCTAGCCTAAAACATCTGAAATTAGTCAAACACAGCACTTTCTCAAAAATAGTGCTGGGAAAGCACCTGGTCAGTAGAAAGTATTTACTTACTATTGACAGATGTGTCCTGCTTGTGTTGGGGGCCCCCAATGTTGCATTGCATGACATGACATTGCAAAAATGTCATAAAACGTTGTTGAAAGAAATATCCTTCTGGCTTCAGTTCCAAGTGGAGAAAAAGACACTGGAAACATGGAGGCCGCTTGGAAGGTTTAATGGTGTACAGGACCACATGGCCTGGAGCTCCAGAGAATGATGTTCACATACTTCAAGGTGAGAAGGTCAAGAAGAAAGAAAAGACTGAGGTACTGAGAGTGCTGAGTTTTATACCCTCTGTTGGAATTTGAATTGGAGCTTGTATTCTAATTGGTTGTCAGACTCCCAGGGGCAACTCTGTAGGCTGTCCTGAGTTCCAGGCTTGGTCTAGCCTTGCTGGATGATTATGCCCTTAAAAGGGCTTTTGGCAATTTCTATAGCTTTACCTGGAGTTCCTTCTTATGTAAAGTATTCTGGCCCAGGCCTTAATGGCCCATCCATTAACAAAGGTGGGAGTGAGTTTCTCCTTCTGGGGTGAGTTTCTGCTTCTTGAGTTTCTACTCTTTTTAGGGGAAATATTCTGCCTTTTTAATATTTCCTAGGTTATTTCAATTTTCTAGGAGAGGGGTGGGCCCAGAGGGAGGTGTCCCTCTGGTTGAGATGTGCCCACCAGGTTTCCTTGCATTTCACCAGCCTAGGGCTCAGGGAAGGGGTGGCGGGGTGGCGGTGCTTATAAAGGAAGTCCTTTGTCCTAGGGAGGCCACTGTCCCTCAGACGGCTGGCTGTGAATCTCTTTTTGTGAAGTGGGGGCAAGGGGTTCAGATGGGCCTTTTGTTGACGTACCTGGCTCCCTGCCACGTCTCATCAGCCCTGCCCGGACTCCTAGAGGTGATAGCCGGGCTGGCGGTTGAGACCCCCAGGCTTTTGGTCATGGGGGATTTCAACCTGCCATCGCTCGGTGAAACCTCTGGGTTGGTCCGGGAGTTCTTGGCTTCCATGACGGCCATGGACCTGACCCAGTTAGTTTCTGCTCCCACTCACATAGGAGGACACACGCTGGACCTGATTTTTGTCTCTGGGCAGTGGTTGAATGACTGTAAGTGCGGGGATTTAGTCATCACTCCCTTGTCATGGACAGATCATTCCCTCCTTAGACTGGACTTCTGTTCCGCCACCCCCCACCGCAGGGAGGCGGAGCCACTTAGATGGTTCCGCCCCAGGCGCCTAATGGACCCGGAGCGGTTCCAGAGGGAGCTTGGGCCATTTCCTGAGTCTCTGGCTCTCAGCTCGCCTGGAGACCTGGTGGCCACCTGGGATGGGTTGGCCGCCGGGGCTCTAGACCGAGTTGTGCCTCTGCGACCTCTGACCCGGCACAGATCCCATTTGGCTCCATGGTTTACGGAGGAGCTACGGGAGATGAAGTGCCGGAAAAGACGTCTAGAGGGCATTTGGAGGGCGACTCGTTCTGAATCTGACCGAACACAGGTAAGATCTCATATTAAGACTTACCTTGTGGCGATAGGGGCGGCGAAATCTTCGTATTTCTCCGCCCTTATTGCGTCGGCAGGAAATCGGCCTGCCGCCCTGTTTAGAGTGACCCGCTCTCTACTCGAACCGAGAGCGCGGGATGACCTCTTGCAGGGTAGAGCAGAGGAGTTTTCTCGATTCCTGCATGATAAAATCGCTCAGATCCGGGAGGGGCTTAACTCCAATTGGATGGTCCCGGGGGAGGTGTCCGGGGCAGGTCTTGTGAATGTTATCTGGGGAGAGTTCGATCCTGTGACCGCCGAGGGTGTGGACAGGTTGCTGGGGAGTCTGAATGCCACCATCTGTTTATTGGACCCGTGCCCTTCCTGGCTGGTTTCGGCCGCCAGGGAGACGACACGAGGCTGGCTCCAGGGGATTATCAATGCTTCTCTGAGAGAGGGGTCGCTCCCGACCGCCCTGAAGATGGCGGTGGTGCGGCCCCTCCTCAAGAAGCCTTCCCTGGATCCAGCTGTTTTAAATAACTTTCGTCCAGTCTCCAACCTGCCCTTTGTGGCGAAGGTTGTTGAGAGTGTGGTGGCACGTCAGCTTCCTCAGTACCTGGAGGAAACAACTTACCTCGATCCGTTCCAATCGGGCTTCAGGCCTGGGCATAGCACTGAGACGGCATTGGTCGCGTTGGTTGATGATCTCTGGAGGGCTCGTGACAGAGGGTTCTCCTCTGTCCTGGTCCTATTAGATCTCTCGGCGGCTTTCGATACTATCGACCATAGTATCCTGTTGCGACGGTTGGAGGGGTTGGGAATTGGGGGAACCGTCTTTCGATGGTTCTCCTCCTTCCTCTCCGACCGTTCGCAATTTGTGTTGGCGGGAGGGGAGAGGTCCACCTCTAGGCCCCTGGTTTGTGGGGTGCCTCAGGGGTCGGTTCTCTCCCCTCTTTTGTTCAACATCTATATGAAACCGCTGGGCGAGATCATCCGTGGTCTTGGGGTGAAGTGTCATCTCTATGCAGATGACACTCAGTTATACATCTCCACCCCGGACCACCCCAACGATGCTGTGGGGGCTATGTCCAGGTGACTGGAGGCCGTGCGGGATTGGATGGGCGGGAACAGGCTCCGGCTCAACCCATCCAAGACCGAGTGGCTGTGGTTCCCGGCGCCCCGATATAGCCAGTTGACTCCGTCGCTGGCTATTGGGGGGGAAATTTTGCCCCCCACAGAGAGGGCTCGCAATCTGGGAGTCCTCCTGGATGTGCGGCTGTCGCTTGAACACCATGTCGCGGCCGTCTCCAGGGGGGCATTTCATCAGATCCGTCGGATCTACCGGTTGCGGCCCTTTCTGGATCGGGATGCCCTGCGCACGGTCACTCAGGCCCTTGTCACCTCTCGCCTGGACTATTGTAATGCCCTCTACATGGGGCTCCCTGCGGGGAGCACCCGGAGACTCCAACTGGTGCAGAATGCGGCCGCGCGGGTGATCATGGGGGCGTCACGTAGCGCCCACGTGACGCCTCTCCTGCGCGAGCTGCATTGGCTGCCAGTGGCTTTCCGGGTTCGCTTTAAGGTTCTGGTTCTGACCTTTAGGGCGATCCATGGCATTGGACCAGGTTACCTACAGGACCGCATCCTACCGGTGATCTCCAGCAGGCCAGTGCGTGCACACAGGGAGGGCCTTCTCCGGGTTCCGTCGGCTGCCATGTGTCGCCTGGCGGTCCCAAGGGGTAGGGCCTTCTCTGTGGCGGCCCCTGCCCTCTGGAATACTCTGCCACCGGAACTGCGTACCGGCATGGACCTGAGGTCCTTCAGGCGCGCGTTGAAGACCTGGCTTTTCGAGCAGGCCGGCCTGGGCTGAGAGAGGGTTTTAATTTGTCTCCATTTGCTTTTTGCTTTTAGTAATTTTAATTTGGGGGTTTTAAGGGGGTGGGGTGGGCTTTTTATTCGGCCAAATATCCAATTTAATCTTTTTTAACTTTTGTATTATTGTCGGGGTTTTAGATTGGCTGTACACCGCCCTGAGTCCCTAGGGAGAAGGGCGGTATAAAAATTTTATAAATAAATAAATAAATAAATAAATAACTTTCTACAACATCACAGACTGAAGGACACTGCAAATGACCATAAATGCAGGCTGCTTTCCAAGCACCTGACAGCACCATGCCTCCATGGGAATGGTGGCCAATGTAATTTCAGAACTAGGTTGTAAATATCCCTGAGGACGTCTATTGTAGCTTTGAACAGTCACTAAATGATCCATTGTAAGTCAAGAACTATACAGAACTAATTCTCCTATATTTCCTTATTTCTTTCCTTTACTCTCTGAGCCAGTTTTGGATAAAAGAGACTTGGATCTAGTTCTGCCTTAGGCATGAAGCCAGGTGGAAGTGGCTGACCTTGGGCCAGTCACACACTATCAGCCCTGGGAAGCAGGCAAGAACAAACCACTTTTGAAAAACTTTGGCAAGAAAGCCAATACTTTTACTGTAATATTATAATAATAGAAAAGTATAAGTCTGAATACACTCCTTCCTCCTTTTTATCTTCTTGAGAACTAGGAAGGGTGTTCTCTAAGCCGTTTTTTCAGGTTACAATATTGCTCCAAAGTCATTGGAGTGGGAGGTAATCTTGGTAGCAGTTATTTCACCTATCCCTCAAGGTCATTCCTTCTGCCTATTACAGGCACTGGGCAAACTTGGGTTTGGAGAGGCAAGCTGCAGTAAAGGTCCAAATAACTCTGGGCTGCAGAAACCAGAACGCTAGATAAAGTTGCAAGTGGGAATTTGTTTGAATATTAGTAGCTTGGGTTGGTGGTTGGGCTGTTGGTTGAGCTCTGAACTTGGCAATTTGGTTGCCAGCGTTTTCGTCACCATTTGAGGAGACATTGTTAGTGTGCTTTGAATTGTCTTAGAAGTGTTACATAACTAGTGGTCATGCATACTTTTGCTGTTCTGACCCTGGGGGACCTTGGTCTTCCAAACCAAGGTCCCCCAGCTCCCAGCTTGAAAAGAGATTGAACCAGAAGTGGTATTCAGCAGGTTCTGACCAGTTCTGGAAAACCGGTAGTGGAAATTTTGGGTAGTTCGGAGAACTACTCCTCTGACTGACCTCACCTCCATCTATTCTCTGCCTCCCGAGTCCTAGCTGATTGGCTGGATTTTCTTTTGTTGCCCTGCATGGGAAAATGGAGCTGGAAAGCAGGTTAGTGGGGTGGAGAGGGAATGGGGATTTTGCAATAACCTTCCCCCAGGAGTGGGGAGGAATGGAGATTTTACAGTATCCTTCCCCTGTCACGCCCACCAAGCCATGCACACAGAACCAGTAGTAAAAAAATAATTGAATCCCACCACTGGATTGAGCCATCTCATACACAAGAATTGCTGACACAGCTGCAGAGAGGTGGAGGGGTGGTAAAATGAAGAAGTGCCATGAGTATAGTAGAATACCAGAGAATAATGGTCTATTTGGGAGTAGGTTATTGTTTTCGGCAGCTAGTTGTGTTCAACATCAGTTGTATTGGGTGGTAGTTGTATTGGGTGGTAGCCAAGAGCCTCCAATAATTGATTTCTGCTTGAAAGCACTCAAACACTGGGATAACTTTGATGTCTGCCTATTCTTGTACCAGCTGTGTCTTGCCTTCAAGCTCTGGCTGACTACCTAAGAACCTGAAACAACACCTTACTGTTCTCTCCTCTGAAACTTGACTGCTAATATAGAACAATATCAAAATTATACATGCAGTCTGCCTTCCTCTGGGTTTTTTTGGAAGAGAGATATATAGAGATTACATTATATCATGCCCCAATATATAATGTTTTCTATGACTTATGTCTCCCAACTCTTGGAGGGAGGGTCTTTATTTTTTTCACAATGTATATAGAAAGTCTAGCTATGTACACCTGACGATTTTGTCTGTCTTGAACCTAGACCTGATGATGACCATTCCTTTGCCTAACAATTCCATTGTAAGTATCTTTTATAGCAGGGGTCTCCAACCTTAGCAATTTTAAGACTTGTGGACTTCAACTCCCAGAATTCTGACTGTTGAAGTCCACAAGTCTTAAAATTGCCAAGGTTGAAGACCCCTGTTTTACAGCATAGGTAGTCTTCAACTAATGGCCAACATTTCCATTGCTAAGCAAGATAGTTAAGTAAGCTTAGCCCCATTTTATGAGCTTTCTTGCCATAACTTGTTAAATGAATCATTGCAATTCTTAAGCAAATCATTTAATCGTTATGCAAATCTGGCTTCCCCCATTGACTTTGCTTGTCCCAAACTGGCTGGGAAGGATTGCAAATGGTGACCGCATGACCCTGGGACACTACAACTGACATATGCCAGTTTATTTATTTATTAAATTTTTATACTGCCCCCTCTCCCAAAATGGGACTCAGGGTGGTGTACAGCCAAGATAAAATGACACAATTAATAAAAAATTTAAAAGATTTAAAAAGAGATTAAACAAGTGGCTGGAATAACACTATAAAAACAAGGTAAAAAAGTTAAATATACCAAAAATTAAAACCCTAGTGATTGATACTAGGCCAGACCGGCCTGTTGGAAAAGGTGGGTCTTTAATGCGCACCAGAAGGTCTGCAGGTCAGTAATGGCCCGCATTTCCGGGGGTAATTCATTCCAGAGGGAGGGTGCCCCCGCAGAGAAGGCCCGCACCCTCAGGGTTCACCAGCTGGCATCGTCCAGCTGCTGGCACCCCAAGGAGGACCACCCTGTGGGAGCGCATTGGCCGGCGGGAGGCCGATAGTGGCAGCAGGGTGTCCCGTAAGTACTTCAACAGTTTGCCAAGCATCCATCCAAATGTTGATCATGTGACCATGGAGATGCTGCAATGGTTGTTGAGTGTGAAAAAATGTTTATAAGTCACTTTTTTGTGCCATTGTAACTTTGTATGGTCAATAAACAAACTGTTGTAAATTGAGGTTTGCCTGTAGTAGCCCTGCATTATTTTATTGTTCTGCAACTCTACAAGGAAAGATGGTCCCTCTTTTATACAAAAGTCCGTCTTATGCAGTGGTGGCAAACCTTTTGGGGCTCCTGGGTCAAAAATTGTGTGAGCGCTTGTGCACATGCGCTCGCAATATATCCAGAAGGCAATATACATGCCCCCCCACACCCTCTGTGCATGCTCATGTGACCCCCCCCCCACTGCCACCCCCTTACCTGTACTGCACCTCCCAGCTGACTTTTGTCTGGTTAAAGGCCTTTTTCGGCCTGCCAGAAGCTTGAAGGAAGCCTCTGCAAGCTTTGCAGACTGAAAAATAGGCCCCTTTCATCACTTCCTGTATTTCCAGAAATACCAGAAGTGATGAAATGGATCTATTTTTCAGCCTGCAAAGCCTGCAGAGGCTTTCCTCAAGCCTCTGGCAAGCCAAAAAAGGCCTCAAACTGGCCAAAAATCAGCCGGGAAGTAAGTTTGCCTGGGGCTCACATGCCTGCACAAATGGTTCTGCGTGCCATCTGTGGACCAATTTAAAGCAAATAAATTATCAACTCTTCATAGAATCAACTGGGATGTCTCCAAAAATACACGTGAAATCCTTATTCTTTTAGCAGATATTTATAATGCATGGCTAAGATCAGTGTCAGAGAAATTTGTAGCACATTCCTAAAAAATTAGGAAATTACAAACTTGGATTAATAACAGAATGGGTAAATTAAATCAATTTAAAATATATCTTCCAGGTACAAAGCCATTAAATAACACTCTATATGGTTTGAAAGTTTCAGCTAGCATAAGGCTGAAGTAAAATGCAGTAGGCATTATTTCCTGGACTTTCATGGCATTTTTAACCAAGTTCAATGGTTTCCAGGAAGGAGGGATAAGATAGCAAGGAGCACAGAATGATGAAACACTTTTTTAAAATGTGCATCATGATGTCACACATATACAGGCAGTCTTCAACTTACGATCACAATTGAGCCCAAAGTTTATGCTGTTAAGTAAGAAATTTGTTAAGGGAGTTTTTGCCCCTTTATGCAACTTTTCGTGCCACATTTGTTAAGTGAATTATTGAAGTTGTTAAATGAATAACACGGTTGTTAAGTGAATCTGGCTTCCCCGTTGACTTTACTTATCCAATGATCGCAAAAGCGGATCACAAGGACACTGCAGCCATCATAAATGTGAAGCTAGTTGTCAAGCACCCAAATCATGTGACTATGATCTGCCACAGTCATACGTCACTTTTTTCAGTGCTGTTGTACCTTCGGTTACTAAATGAACTGTTGTAAGTTGAGGACTACCTGTATACACAAGAGGCAAACCTTGCAGTATGATGGTACAATGTTGCTTTTGTGATTTTGTTGAATTCAGCAAGATCCCTCTGGCCACTGGAACATCCATTAAGTTCTGCTGTGAAGGGCAGTCTATCCAAGAAAAAGGGCCCCTCTAATGGACTGATACCAGTGTTAACAGTACTAGACTTAAAGGCTCAATGATTTAAGCACAGGGAAACTTCCTACGTTTTCCATATTCCTAGATCACAAATCATTTCAGGCTTCCCAGAAACTGACAGCATGTTCAAAGCAAACAGTCATGACAGAGACATGCTGTTGCTGGAATTATTTGTCAATATCCCATGCATGCAACATCATAATAATAGGTTTTTGATCTACCAGTCCACTGTATTGACACAAGGGCACAAAACAAGAAACCTACTTCCACTCTGCCAAACCACAAACTTTGGCAGTCTACAAGAGAGATATTTTAAAAAAACTTTGCAGTTTTTCTGGCCATCTACACCTAGAGTTTATCAAATCAGTCACGCTATGTTGACTTTCTATCTAATATGACATCATCTTTCAGAATATGGACCCTGAGTTTTGCCCTTTATGTTGGAGTCTCTTAAAGTTGGTGATATAGAAACCACAAGTGGCAAAAGATGTTCATGTTAATATATATTTTACAATATTCTGACAAGGTATATTAAACTTTCTGGATACTGTGCTGATCTGGGACCTCAAGTACAGAAAAATATAGTCATTTATTGGTAACTTCCATTTCAGTTTTGTCCCTTATATTAACTTAAGTGTGATTTGTGTCTAAATCTGTTCTAACTTTCTTTAGACTTTCAAGTTATTCCATTTCAGGGTTATCATTGGGATTTCTATCTATCTATCTATCTATCTATCTATCTATCTATCTATCTATCTATCTATCTATCTATCTATCTATCTATCTGTCTGTCTAGCACCTGCTTTTGTTGGGATTTATTTATTTATCAAGCACCTGCCTTAAAATAGTAGATCCCCAGAAAGAGATTCTAAATTGAAGTTACAAGAGGAATAGGACAGAGAGAAACTGATGCCTTGCACTTGAATATTAGGAGGTGGGAGAAGAAAGAGTATAGCCCTATCAAGAAGCACAGTGTTTCAAAGGCTGAGGGTGGAGTAGGGAGTTTCTCTTGCACTGGTTTCAACTAACAGGAACTGAGCTGACAAAAAATTGGCCAAACAATTGAATGCTGCTGATGTTGTGGGATCACCAAGGTTTGGAGCTTCAAATTGGCCCAGAACCTCATTTATTGCCCCTTTCCTCCAAGATGGAACACAATAGAATAAAAAATATAGAGCATCCTTGCATCTTGATTAAAAGTGTCCAATTCAATAGCTAAAAACAAAGCAGATAACAAAACAAGCAGATATAATCTAATCAGCACAATCCTCACAGGATTATGTATCAGGCAAGTAGGACTTGGAATGTTTCATGTGGAGCTCCAAGAAAGGAAACGGTTCTGGAAAGACAAGAAACAACTGAGATCTAGGACAATCTTTTTGAGTTGTGAAACAGTTGTGCATTGTTGAGCCAAATTTGTCCACCAGTTTGGGAAGCTAAGCAAAGAAAGTTTGATCATTTAAAATGTAAACATAAGGAGTCAAGGACTGAAATCCTTTAAAGACTTTCTGGTTATTTGGTATGCTGGGAAGGAGAAATGATAACATTCATAACTATGTACAGCCAGTAGCAACTGCCAGCTAAAAGTCTATGGAGATTCTCAGTATCCAGGTCATGGTTATTCCAAAGGTGCTTTTTCAGAAGGCAACTGGACTTTCTTGTTTTTCTTTTGAAGATGTTTCACTTCTCATTTAAGAAGATTCTTCAGCTCTGACTGGATGATCCTTTCATTCCCCACCATCCAGCCAGAGTTGAAGAAGTTTCTTGGATGAGAAGCGAAATGTCTTCAAAAGAAAGAACAAGAAAATCCAGTTGCCTCCTGAAAAAAGCATCTTTGGGACAACTGCCAGCTAAATTCGGCTTACTTTGAAAGCTAAGCAGAATGGGACCTTACTAATATTTGAAATAATTTACCTGAGCATTCCAAGCTGGCAGGCTAATTGGGAAATTTCTCCTCCCCCAACACAAATCCAAGAATGTAGCATAAATGTCTTCCTTCCTTCTTCTGAGGTAAAGGACATACTAACTGTTTTATGTGGAACAGTCAAAACTCAGCTCAGCTATTCTTCAAAAGAAGTCCAATCTGTATCTGAGGTATTAAATGTTTCTTGGGGTAAGATTCAAGCACCACTTTTGGAATGCACCTGGACCAATATAGGTAATTTATTTCATTAGAAATTGTTTAACCCCAATTACTGAGGGCTATTTTCCAGGTGGGCCACCAATGAACCATTGGTTTAGTCTATTTAAAACAGAAGCACTTGCCTGATGCTATTTTATCTCTTATTAGTTCAAGTTGTGTTTTTTTCCCCAGTTGACTGTCTCTGCTAAAACTGACTAATATCTTGTTCTTATTTTGGGCTGAATGCTCCATAAGAAACTAAAAGCTTCATGTTTCTCATTGGCTGACATTCTGACATGAGAATGCATATAGCACCATCAAATAGCACATTTTGGATTTGGAGCTTCAGATGAATTGGGGACCCAAAACATTTTTCAGCAGTCTTTCTCTCCTTTCCAATCAGCATATCTCAATCAAGTAATAATACTTGATTTCTCTTTCTCTTTGGTTAGATTTAGGTCCCTCATATAGTGATTTACCTCATCAACTCTAAATTGGGTAATCTGGTGGTTCTCCACGATACATGACTCCAGTTTGAGGAGCAGGTGGCAGCCTTGGCCAGGAGGTCCCTCACATAATTACACCCTGTTTAAAAATTATACATTCTTAACTCAGGAGGTATTATTCATGCAATTGGATTACTGCAACATGCTTACATGGGGCTGCCCTTGAAGAACATTTATATGCTTCAGTTGGTTCAGAAAGCAGCAGCATTTGCAATATTGGGAGCACCAAGATACATCCATGTAATACTGCTTGAACTGTCTTGGCCTCCAATAGATTTCTGGGTGCAATTCAAGATGCTGATTCACTTTTAAAGCTTTATGCAGCACAAACCAGGTTCCTTGCAGGACTGCCTGTCAGTGGTTTCTGGCAGAGTGGGCATGTTCTAGATCTCATTGGTAAAGCAGAATCACCTGGTGGCCTCCAGGGAGCATACCTTCTCCAACATGATACATGTCTTGTGGAACAGCCTCTTTATTTATTTATTTATTTATTTATTTATTTTTGTTAATTGCTTTCAAGATAATAGGTATAAGTAAAACCATAGTTATGAATACATGGATACATATAAGAAAAATAAAAGAAACAATAGGACAGGGACGGTGGGCACGTTGATGCGCTTATGCACGCTCTCTACAGACTTCTTAGGAAAGGGGTGAGGTCAATAGTAGACAGTCTAAGGTTAAAGTTTTTGGGGTTTGGGGAAGTAACCAGAGAGTCAGGTAGAGTATTCCAGACATTGACCACTCTGTTGCTGAAGTCATATTTCCTGTAATCAAGTTTGGTGCGATTAACCTTGAGTTTGTATCTATTGTTTGCTCTTCTGTTGTTATGGTTGAAGCTGAAGTATTCATTGTCAGGTAGGACATTGCAATGTATGATTTTATATACTATACTTACATATACATATACTGATACTTATACATATACGTATACTTATACAGCCTCATTCTGAAAAAGCTGAGGAAATCTAGCTCATTCTAGTGGTGGGATTCAAATTTTTTTACCACCGGTTCTGTGGGCGTGGCTTGGTGGGCGTGGCAGGGGAAGGATACTGTAAAATCTCCAGTCAGAGGTGGTATTTGCCAGTTCTCAAAACTACTCAAAATTTCTGCTACCGGTTCTCCAAAACCGGTCAAAACCTGCTGAACACTACCTCTGATTCTAGTGGAGCTCTGGCATGAGTACTTATATTTAATAATTCTTAGGAGCCTTGACCTACACTATATGCACTTACCATGGTCATTGGTAGCTTTCCAATTGTTAAACATGTTGTTTAAAATTAAGAGTGGACATCACTTCCCAATAGTATTAATCTGAATATGAAAGGAGATAGCTCTTTTTCAATTCTGGATAAAATTAACTGAAACGGTATCTCTGCATTTAAACATAGCAATATAAACATAGAAAATCCACCATCCATAGTCATTAAACTGCATAGATGAGGATGAAAATGGCAAGTTAAATGTTCCAGTTAAACCTATCAAATGACTTAGCGCATTATATGAATATATTCTGATGCCACTAAAATCAATAGGACAAGGTTTTTAAGTCCCGATGCCAGCTCAACTTCGTGACAAAAACTTGTGCCAGAGCATAGTTCCAATGCTAAAATATGCTCAGCAGTAATGAAACAAGCTAATATTAAAATCCACTGTTTACAAAATGGTTTGCCGCTTGGCAGAAGGATGGAGCAAAGGAAATTTTGCTAAATCAACAACAACCTAAAATAGCACATAACCTTCAAAAGTTATGACCAATGTGTTTAGAACTGGAGTATAAACATACTGACACATCTGGCAGCCTCAAAGATGGTTAAAAAGAAGAAGGTATAAACCAAAGATCAAGATAAAGTGTTAGCCACCTTATGTTATTGTGTGCATGTGCAAACCTCTGGCTTTGACAGCACTTACTTGAACTAATAATGTTGTGGAACTTGAAATTTTGTTACGTTTCATGGTAACGTTGCCTACTTTGCACTGTTTTAGTTCCTTTCCAATATATTTAAATGAGGTTGTAGCTAGTGCCACAAATAATATCCATGTACAATTTATACACTAGCTAATGCAAAAAGTTGTTAGGTTAATCTGGTCTCCTGTTTGCTGATGGTGAAATATAAGTTGATTTTTTTTACATCCTTTTTCACCTTAAGATAAGGGGAGGGACAGCGACACTATCCTTAAAGCTTGCTCATGTATGTATTCCTTTGTGTTATTTCCGTAGACTTCCTGTTAAAAGTAAATCTACCATTGAGAATTTGAGAACTGCCGATCATCATTACCCAGAAAAAGACATAAAGACAGCTAAACAATGGAGCTCCTCAGCCTTGGATGTGGATGACTAGCCGAGAACGAAGAAAAGTCAAGCTCCAGTAATTTTTAATGACAGATCTTGTTAAGGTTAAAAAAACAGCACTGCCCTCATGCTGCGATTAAATACGAAGAAGAACTCATCATATCAAGCATTCCAGTTTCCAGCATTGTGAAAGGACTTGTTTCTCTCTAAATTAATCATTCTGAGCTACTCAGCGACAGAGTTTGGGTACACAAAGCCACTTAGAAACTTAAGACAAACTCAGCGCGGGCTGCCAAGCTGAAGCAGAAATGATTGAGACTTGGCTGTTTCATTCTGCCTCCTGAATCCCGCCTGCTCTTTTTGTTCCGGAGAGCCAATCCAAATTGGGTCAAGCTAGGGAAGGATACCCATAAACTGGCAACAATACTATAGGCCAAACCAAGTTCTCTCCCACACCAATTCAAATATTTAAAATGACTTGCTGTATACTAAGCTGGCATTCAGCCCAGGAGGCCTACGTTTACATCCAAGTTCACCCCAGAATTCACTAAATCACTGCATGATAAGCAAACTCCCCCTCAACTCTCGCTCTCCAGCTTTAATACAGAAATAAGGATGGCCTCTTTTTTTTCTTTTTTTCTTTACAAGGAAGCTATTGTAAGTAAAAATGTGCTGGGGCATTTTTGCACACAGAAGACCAATTCATCCTTTATCTCAGCAATATGTTAGCCATTGGAGAAGATGTGTTTGTGTGGGCAAGCATCCTATTTGCAAGAACTAAACATTTTTGTCTGATTGCACGACACGGTCTGATTGAGATTCACTGCCATGGAAAACCCCCAGTCAGTCTGAGAGTGGAGCCAGACAGCCCCACTGAAACAGCTTCTTTAGTCTGTGAACCAACAGAAAAGCACACTAGCATAAACTGTACTACGGTTTTAATGCAGAACTAGTTAAGGAAAGGGATTGGTGGAGTTTCTTGGATTGTTTTCATTGCCCATCAAATATCACCTTCCAGTGGGAAAAACATCAATTCTTGATTTGAGATGGGGATGGGGATGGGGATGGGCTGAGAGAGGCGAGTAATGATCAATGACTAGATCAGCAGGTGTAGTCATCTATCAAACCATAAACCTGGTTTTATTTGCCCCTTTTAAATTTTATATACTGTTTTAATGCTTTTAATATTTTACTGCCCAGAATCCCCTTGTGAGGGAGATGGCAATTTCTTAAATATGATCAATAAAAAGTAAAATTTAAGGGTTTTGCTTTAGTGTATTGAAAGGGTGCCCAGTTAAGTTTATATCCAACAATCACATGAACCATAACTTATATTTGCTATATTGAGAGCAGTAAAGAGCTGGCCCCATCTTCTTTCCCAGCTCGCACAGCCAATTCATTATTTGCCAGGTCTTCTCCCAGCATTATATCCCAAAACTCATGATGGGAAGAACTTTGTTTTCTTTCCCTTTTGTGCATTTCCTGCAGAATCTACCAATGAAAAGGTAAAATTCAAGTTTAACCTAGTCAATTTGAAGCTGCAAGCAGTCTTCCTAAATTGGAGGGATTGCCTTCGGATCTGTAATATAATGGATCAAAATAGCTTAACACTGAATATATTGAAGGATATTTTTGAAGAATGCACCCAGAAGTTAATTTTAAGAGTGTTTAGTTCTATAGATAGATTACGTTTAAAAGATATAATAAAAAATCTGTAATATAAATTGGAGTGTGGGAAGAACAATGGGGAAGGGAAATACCCCTTTGGGGTATTTGGTGTTTGGAGTAGGATTTTCCCATTTTAGCAAATCCTTCCTAACACGTATACACATATTCTGTATTTCCTTTATATCATTTATTTTGTTTGAAACCAAATAGGTATAAATGCTATTTTAAATCTGGTATTGTTCTTTTCTCTTCATGGAGTAAAGTGCCAAGTGACTTGAAAGGAAAGGGTGAGCCTACATTATCTTAATGGGCCAATAGGACCTGAGCAGATTCCAATCTCTGAATCAGCAACATTGTCAATGAAGCATCGGAAGCAAAGAACATTTTTAAAAGCAAAGCGAAAACACTAAATGGAACATTGAAATTTAACCTTCCATGATGGGTTGAAAATGAGATGATGGCAACATCATATCTTTTAAGAAGGGTGTAATTTTTGGACTTCCAAGGAAGAAATGGGCAACTAAGAATGGCTCTGCTAAAAGACTACAGCAGAATGACAAATAGACCAGTTCTTTATCATTCGTTTCCAGACAAGGGGAGATCATCCCCTTGAGAGCATCCACAAGTATGCCATGCAACCCTTATGAGCAATGGAAGATGAGGGAAAACCATATTTTTGCTGAGATGATAGTGCCTTTCAAAATGATACTGGGTTTGCATACTTCCTTTTCTAATCAGTTTTGGAAATGGTTAATTACTTTTTGGTTATTAGGAACCTTTTACAATTTTACAGAACCAGGTAAGTTTCTTTTGATCCTTAGCCAAAAAAAAGTTTAAATATCAGCTTAGGGATTAAAAAGAATTCTTTTGGAATAAAGAGCAAAACGATGAATAGAACTTTGATTTTAGAAAGTTACAAATGCACTAAGAGTTGAGGTGGATTTGAAATAAGATTTTGCAATTAATTATAAAGAAACCTTCCTGTGTCAAAATACTTTCATTTTGAAATTTGGTAAAAAAAATAAGATTTTAAAAATTGGACACTAGAGGGAACTAAAGATTATATTTAAAGGAGGTGAATAATTATATTTGCCTAACTCAATCTGAATGGATAAAGATATCTTAACACTGAATTTATTGAAGGATATTTTTTAAGAATGGACCCAGAAGTTAATTTTAAAAGTGCTTATTTCTATAGATAGACTACGTTTAAAAAATGTAATGAAAGAGAAACAAATGAAAAATAAAAGTTTTATTGCATAAGACCAAGAATGATCCTGAAAGTGGATTTAAAAATGATAGGCTGCAAAAAATGACATGAAAAAAAATTCTATACTTGATATAAAATAAAACCAGCTAATATCTCAATAATTAAGAGGAATATTACCAATAACAAACTAAATAGTAGCTTGGCTAATTTTCCTTTATTGGCTTTACAAAATGACTTGTTAAATCTTTAAAGAAATTTGTGAGAAGAGACCCCCCAAAAATGAAATCAAATTCTAGGACATTATTTGAAGGGATTAAAGGTAAAGATTGAAATTGCTAGAGGTAAAAGGGAGGAATATACAGTTGGTTTATTTGATCAAGACTAAAGTAGATACGTTGTTATTTGTGGTAACTTTTAGTAGGACTGAGCAATGTGGTTTTAAGGTTTTGTCTGTAGATAAGAAATGGGATAAGAGAAAAAAATATTATTTCTTGTATTTTAAGAGAAGGTGATAAGTTATTAAAATTATTTACATTTGTGATGAAGAGGTCATTTGTTTATATATAACATTTCTTTTTCTTTACTATATTTTTATTTTTTCTTTATTTTTTCCAGCACTTTCTGTTTTTCCTATTTATTTTTAAGTTTTTAGTTTGCATTAGTTTCTATTTTTTAATTATAATTTTTAATAAAATTACTATTAAAAAAGAATAAGAGTCTAAATTTTGTAAGTTATAGAAACATGAGGATAAGCCATAAAGTCCAACAAATTATCTTTTTCTTACAAGCTTCAGAATAATTTTAATATGGAAAAGAACATAGATTTATTATACTTGAATTGTATTTTAATGAGTTATGTCAAATCCCATCCCAGTGGCTACCCTTTTGTTAATTATTGTTTTAATGGCTTAATTATTCTCTCACGGAAGCCATATATATAAAGTACTTGGGCTCTGGAGTTGGCTAGCTACCAGCGCACTGAAGCAGATAGTCTCATAGGTAGCAGCTGTACACTCAGTTTTGATGAAGTAATCACAATTGACTGTCTTGCTTGCACGATCACACAAACATATCTGCAAACATCCCTCCCTGGCTGAGTGTGTAGATTGTGGATTTATTGAGATAGGCTGTGACTAGGTTGAAAAGCGTAGAGACACCTTCACGGACTGTTGCCTACGCCTCAAGCACAGCTTTGTAACAGTTGGCTAGACAAAAAGGGAGTCTGATGCAGATACCTTAATAAGCATCCTATCTGGGAGGTCTCTGAAGTATTTCAAAAAAACTTTCAGTTCTCATTAGTTTAGAAGGGCCCACAACTGGCTCCTTATCCTTTGTAACTTCTGCAGCTCAGCTACATGGGAAAGTCTCTGAGCTGGGTAATACTTCCACCCACAGGTCATTCTTCAATAATGAGGTTCCATTGAAGGATCTTTTGCACATTTAGGCAGTATACATTTATACTAATATTTCACATTATGATTCATTCTCTCCCTCCCTCGCTCCCTCTCTTTCCCATGTAAATCTCATTATTTCTAATAGGGTGCAATTAGAGTCTAAAGGGTGGTAAATGTATCCCTTAAAACCTATTCTAAAACAGATGTCACTTTTTTCATTATACTGTAGAATGAAACAGGTATTTTGTAAGGCGTAATGATTTTAATCTCTTTAAAGCCTCTTTAAAAATACTTCCTTTAATTAAGCAATTTGTTTGGATTTTTTTCAACAATGTGGATCAAGTTGAACTGAAAGATGATAGATGGATGGATGGATGGATGGATGGATGGATGGATGGATGGATAGATAGATAGATAGATAGATAGATAGATAGATAGATAGATAGATAGATAGATAGATAGATAGATAGATATAGTACTTTATGTACTGCATTGAGTACGTAAGAAATGTAATTAAATAAAATCTTATTTAAAGGAGACTTAAAGCAACATAAATATATTTGTTAGAACATATTTCATCAAATATGTTCCATGGAATGTTCCATTCCACTCAGTGTCACTTATTTCCAGTTAAAATGATATAGGTAGCAATTGTAGCTTGACAACGTTTGAAAAAAAATGGACAAAATGTATATATAGTAAGAGCAATGTCTATCCCCAGAATACCTTTTTGCATTTTTTCTATTGTGTAATAAATAAAGCTCAAAATATTTTCTCAGAATCAGATGAACTGGAATATTCAGCAGCCTTCCTCATCCCAGTTATTAAGGAGTATAATCTGTTCCCTATTATCTAACCTTTTTAATGTAGAAATGAATCATATTAATGATTCATATAGGCTAAAATCCCAAATCCACTCCTTACAAAGTCCCACGTAAAACAACAGTAACTAGATTCATGTCTCATATTAAGCAATAGTGAGCATTCAGTATTTACAAAATAAGCACAGTAGCAGGTTTACACATAATGCTAAACTACCCCTTCTGCTTTTAGGAAAACAAATCCTAAAATTATGCCTTCTCAATGTAAACTAGTTGATTTTTAAATTATTTTAATGTTTAACATTCATAGGCTGAAAGCTACAATTGCACCCATTGTGCTAATATAGAATTTTTCTTTCTTTCTTTCTTTTTCTTTCTTTCTTTCTTTCTTTCTTTCTTTCTTTCTTTCTTTCTTTCTTTCTTTCTTTCTTTCTTTCTTTCTTTCTTTCTTTCTTTTTTGCTGAGGGCAATGTGTGAATCTTGCCTATTTGATATATTTCTGATGAAATGTGCATATGATTGCAATATACATGATTCTTCCCATAAATGGAAAAATGTAATTTTAAAATTTGTCAAAGAGATGAAATAGGAGAAAGCAAAATGCTAAATAGGAATGGAAAGATAAGAAGTATCTTCCCATAGATACAGAATGGAAAATATGAGCAAGCTGCTTTTCATATCTACAAAATTTCCAGACTTTTGCTTTTAAATTTTGCAAGATGCAAAGGTTCATGCATTAAATTAATAAATATAATAAAATCTACATGAAAGAATTCTGTTCTATCACAATCACCACCATCCTGCTGTTTCTGTTCAGCCAGAGTGGCCTCCTATAAAATATAATTCTATTACTCACATTATGCTAATTTATGTACAAAGAGAAAGTATAGATAGTAGCAAATTTCCCAAAAGACTTACTGGTATATAGGTACTACTGCTTTTATTTCAAATATAATTTAGGAAAGATTGTACCTATTAACATTGTAATTTTGACAATTCAGGCTTTCTTTTACATCTATTACACATAAAAATAATGTAACCAATTATATATAATTATTTTGTATTTGCTGCCAGAACCCCTTGGCATTGGTCAGACTGTTAAAATCAAATTAGGTAGATTTCATTCACTATGTGCCTTTCTTAATGATCTTTTAAGAAAATCTATAGTAGAGGAAGTAAAATTACTAAGCATTCTTTATAGAACTGTGTACATGATATATATGTGATTAATACAAATCTGCGATTGTAAATAAAATATACATTTCAACATCCTATTTTTTCAACTGCTCTGAAAGGAGATGTAGTTCTAGAACATTTTAAGCTAGAGTATCCCAAAGCTGAGGATGTTCTCAGTGAGGTTAAATATTCTAGGTTGAGATTCTGAATCTAGAAGGATGCAGTTCCTGACTCAATGAAAACACATATTTACTGGAAGGTTTATAAAAGAAAGAATGCAAAATCTCTCGTCTACTTTTGCTTTGCCTTTTTAGCAAAAATTCCATTCAGCAACAGGAAACAAGACCTCCCTTATATGCCCTTCATTTATTTATCATGAATTAAAAACGCTGTTTGAATTATTTGTGAACTTGTATTGCTGCATTACTGCTTGTATTGCTTGTATTACTGAAAAGTAAATTCCAGGATTTTATTTTCTATCTATAACATCCGACTCAAAAAAAGTAATTTCAGAGCAAACACAAGAGTTGTGTGTCCTTTTAATGAGTTCTTCAGAAACAAAAACCCTTTTGAAAAAAAAGAGAAATTTAATTCTTTCCATAGTTTTTAAAATTATCTTAATTTTTATAAATCATCTTAATTTATATTTCCCAATAATAAGTTATACTAAAATATTAGTATACCTACTGTAATGTTTATATTTATGGGATCAAGTTGCAATTATTCACAAAACAGCAAAAAGTTATTTATTTTACTGCATAATTTTCATTTTAGGACACTTGTATTGGTGCAACGACTCAGCTGTTGCATAAAGGTAAATTTGCATAATTTGGTTGTTGTTGTTGTTGTTTGTTTTGCTTTATTTTCCTGTACAATCAGAAAGCCAAAAACCAGTGACTTTGGGTGAATATCCTGTATAAGTGAAAACATCTGCTCAAATTTGGAGGCAAAGAGAAACAGCCAAAAATAGAATTGATCCATTTTTAGATTTAATTGTTCTTCTGGAAATTCACACGAATGTTGTACTATTCCTAGTAGTTCCTAAGAATTCTATTCATAAGAATTTATAGGTTATTCACTTGTCAGTTTCTCATTTTAAAAAATGATACAAGTCGAATCACATATTTTTCAATTAAAAATTGTTTGTGGCTTTTTTCCCCGAATCAGAACATATATTACTGTTTTTATGTTCATGTGCTTATGACTAATAATGGCTTCTTATTTTAATACTAAACCAAATTGTAAAGAAGAGGATATTTAAGCCATAAAGTCCAGCTGCAAAAGTTCAGCTGTTAAAATGGGCTGGGCTCCTAATAATGTAGTTTGCTTATTTTTGGCTCGCCTGTGCTATGAGAATCAAACAACTGTGATTTTTAAACTGGTTTAATGTTTAGCAAACGATTTCAGCAAATTATGGTTTATTCAGCAATTATTCATAAATAAGCCATGGTTTAACATGATGAACTTCATCTATAAATCCAGGTAGAAATATTTTTTGAATTCTGAATAAAACTTGAAAGTGAGCAATAAACTCCATAATTTCACTATAAAGCTTTCTAATATTGGTGAGTAAGTTTTGTGTGTCAGCTTAATGGATCTTAAGCGGGATATTGCAGTTGTGAACATGTTGATTTTGAAGACAGTAAAGAAGAGCCTGGGCTGAATGGAATGTTTTCTTTAATACTTTCCTTCCATTATTTAAACAGGATAAATGGATTTGAATTCTGCCAAATATTTTACACTGTATAAATCTCTCTAAGCCATGGAAGGTTGTGCTGAAAAATTAATTTCTGCATGACAACACTTGTCAGCACTTTTCCATTGAATTTAAAAAATGGTCCATAAAGGCAGCCCTAGTAGGATAGGATTATGGTCCTGTTTATGAGATAAAGAGAATCTAAACTTCACCAATAACTTAACTGGTGGTTAAGAGAGAACTGCATTTCTTTTTCAAGTTCAGTATCTGATTATAAAGTTTGGGATTGTTTGGGACATTAGCATTGGTTTTTTGTTTATTTTTAAATGGGTTTTGTAGGATTGGATATTGGGATGGGATTCTGTGAAATAACCTAATTCGCTTTTCATTTTCTTGTTTGCATGCCTTAAGGGTTGGAAGCAGTAGTGAGATCAATGATAAAGTTAAACACTTCTCTAATCTTGGAATCAGTTACCTTGTAAATAGTAATAAGATTGTTATCTCTACACCTTAAATCTGCATTTTCAAGGAAGTTCATATAATGCACACCCAAAAATCCCCTCCACAAGTTTCCTTATGAAAATTACTGTACAGCTGAGGGCAGAATAATTGCCAGTAACAATCAGCTAAAACATGCAAAAGGTGGTGAATACCTAAATGCAGTAGGTAAGAGCAAAGAGAAAGATACTGTGGACTTGAATTCCCAACCAGGCATCACCCAGATGTGTGAGCTTTACTCTAGAATTCTCAGCAGTGGCCATGCTCTCTGGGAATTCTGGGAATCTAAGTCCTCACTTCTAGAGGATGCCTAGATTGAGAAAGATCGACTAGATAATATGAGGAAGACTCTCAATGCAGAGTTATGTTGGTATCTGAGCAAGGGGTGGTGAGTTGAGAGCTAAGAGAGGCCGAGAGCTATTCTAGAGTTGATAGAAATCAGTATCAGCTTGAAATTTGCTAACCTCTTGCAAATCCCTATCCTGCTTATTGTGAAAGCCAGCCACCTGGCTTTCCTTCAAGTGACAAAGGCTTACAAAAAAAATTTCCCCACAGTAGGACTGTCATAGATAATGTGGTCATAAAGGGAAATAGATCACTTAGATATTGGTAGAGGTACTTGAGATGTGACAAAAGCAGCATCACTGGGAGAAAATAAATATTGCCAGGGCATAATTATTCAATGAATTGGCAAGAAGAATTGAAGATCTATAAGAGGTGTCCAACCTTAGTGACTTTAAGACTTGTGGACTTCAACTCTCAGAATTCCCCAGCCAACAAGGGGGAATTCTGGGAGCGCTCCATGGCTTGGGACCTGGGTACTTACGGGACCGCCTACTGCCATCATCGGCCTCCCATTGGCCAGTGCGCTCCCATAGAGCGGGCCTCCTCGGGATACCGCAGTCTGGAAGATGTCGGCTGGCAGCCCCGAATGTGCGGGCCTTCTCTGTGGGGGTACCCTCCCTCTGGAACAAATTACCACTGGAGATGAGGACCATCCCTGACCTATTAACCTTCCAGCACGCGCTGAAGACCCATCTATTCCATCAAGCCGGTCTGGCCTAGAGTTACTGGCAGGGTTTTTAATTGATTTTAATTTGGTTTTAAATGGTTTTAGTTTTTTACCCTTTGACTGTTTTATCTTCCAGCCACCTATTTAATCTTTTTAACTTTATTTTAAACATTGTATTTATGATTGTATTTTATTCGGCTGTAAACTGGCCCGAGTCCCATTGGGAGAGGGGAGCGGTATATAAAACTGATTAATAAATAATAAATAAATAAAGTTGAAGTCCATAAGTCTAAAACTTACCAAGCTTGGCTATCTTGGTTTAAAAGAAGGAACAGCTGGGAAATGAAGGATAGCCAGCTGTATAATCAGAGGAAAAACAGAAAAATGTCTGAAAAATTTTGGACTGATCTCACTTTCCCTTAAGTGAATCATCCAAAGCTTCCTAGTTTTGAAGTCATATTTTCCCTCTTTCTCTAACACAATCTATGACTATTCAGCTGGCCTCTTTTTGGACAGAAGTTTAGCTCTCTTTCAGAAACGGAGTAGACTCAGCACTGAGAGATCCCAGGCAGGAGCAGGAATTACATCCAGCAGGAGTCCCTCGGTCCTGCTTCCAGCTGCCCACCTTTGGTCATTCTAAGTATCTACCTATGCTTGCCCAACTCTGTCTGCTACAGGACAGATTATTGTCCTTTTCCAGTTGATAGGAGAGTGGGGAAGAACCAATCCCTCTCCTTAACTTGACTCACTGTAAGCTGTAAAGACAGCGCTCTTTGCTAGCCTTGTTAATGTGGCAACATGAGCAGTAAATTTTATGCAGACATATTTTTTTGGCTGGCTCTGAAATGGAGTAATACTTTTACACTCTCATCTGGAAGAGAATGTTACTGTCAAGAAAGGTCCAACTGGAACAGGTTCCCCCCAAAAAGGGGGAGAGTAGAAGAGGAGGGGGCAAGGAAGGAAGAAACAAATCATCCAAAATTTTGTCTTGTACAGTTGTTCAGCACCTCCCTCACTGGGAAAAGTTGTTTCTATACATCCGGCACTTCCTGAATATGATTATTTTGGCTCTTTAGACATGTACTATTAGATATAACAACATCAATTTCAGCTTGAGGTGAAAATACTGCAGACATAGAAATCACATTGCTTAAAAAGCACTGAAAAACAGCATAGATTTCAGCCTGCTGGCTTGGGGATTCTGGGAGCTGAAGTCCAGCCATCTTAAAGTTGCCAAAAAAAAAAAAAAACCCACTGCCTTAGGACATCTCGTCTCTTAAAAAATACTGATTCCTTGCTTCTGATTTAAACCCGTAGAATTCTGGGAGTTAAAATCAATTCATCTTAAACTTGCCAAGTTGAGTTACTTAAACACCAATTTAAACAATCAAAGAACCAATTAACAGTTTGTTTAGATGGTTAATCATTTAGTCTCAGAAAATAATGATTTCCTAATAAGTATTGTAAAGGTACAAATCCTAATGTCTGTTGTACAGATCATGCACTTCACCAGCAAGTGAATAAGGATTCAGGCATGACTTCATTAGCAATAGAGAAGGGAAAATAAAATGTTTGCAAATGAATTAAATTCACTAAAAGAAGAGTGTGACACTTCACTCTGAAAACAAAGTCTCCTGCATATAGGTTGCTGTTTACAAGACTCATGTCCTGGATAGGTTTGCGGGATAGGTTGCTATAGATTTTTTTTTAAAATAAAAAAGTACTGTCCTGTGTTTAATACAAAACTGATAAGAGGTTATTAACTACTGTAAGTTAAGCATTTCACTTTTATCAAGTTGTTTTCAGTTCCTAGTGGCATCATAGATAGATTTTCTCCATGACCAATCTGTTCTTTCTAGTCTACCAATGGTGTACTCATCACTATCATAATAACTGAGTTCATTCACTTTGCTGCTGGTCAATCTCTTCTCTTCTACTTTCTCTAGCACTACAACCTTTTCCAGAGACCTAAGACTTTGCATAGTGTGTTCCAAGTAGGATAATTTGAGCCTAGGCATTTGTGTTTTGAGTGAGAACTCTATGTTGATTTGCTCAATGATCCATCAGTTTATTTTCTTGGCTGTCCACTGTATTCTCAGGAGTCTTCTCCAACACAAAAGAATCATCAATGCTCTTCCTATACCACACTTCTTTAAAGAACAACTTTCACTTCCATAGAATGTCACAGGTTTGGCTTGGTTCTGATCTTTGTAGGTACATACAGACTATACTGCTCCTTTTTTGCTTATTTATTTCTTTTTAAAAATCATATAGCTGATCATCTTATAACTCTAAGCAGCATACTGTTGCAAACAATAGCATAAATTCAAAAAGAGAGAGATACAATATACTGTAGAATGCCAGATACAAAAGCCAAGGCCCCTAACACATAATCCTCAGTCAACACATCCACCATTATCTGTGTTTCCCTCAGTTCTGCTTGCAGAAATTGTATATACTAAGTAAGACATGTAAATTGTTCCTAGAAAAGGCCTCCAGCTACATGAATAAAAACATTTACTTTCACACCTTTCATTTCCCTGCCCTCAGAAGCAGACGGGAATTTGTGAAACTTATGCTGCCTAGAGTAATTCTACTTTGGTCCCGTCAATCAGGATTAAAAGACTGATGAGATTGCAATTATCAATGGATGGAACCTGTAATTTTGGGGAAGTTTCATTGATCGATTGTAAGTTTTAGTTCACCTTAGGTATTTATTTGAGTAGAAATGATATATGGATGTCCCATGCATATACAAAATACACCAATGAAATATATAAAGAGATTTGTACACTTCCACAGATCCATACATGTAAAGATTCTGAGAGACCTGAGGAAATAATGTTCATCTTAGTCTCCTCTTCTCACTCAGCCTCCATTTCAAAGCCTTAAACATATTTTTCATGGGGCTTCTCTGGTATGTAGCACCTAGCATAGTTGCACCCTATTCTGTTCAGAAAACCTCCTGGGGAAAAATGCTCAGATATGCACATCAAAAGACATGCATAGAAGACTGCAAGGGCAGGATTAGTGTGCACAACCATACATCTCACCCCCATCTGAATAGAGTTTGTGTGCTTCACATTACAAAAGGCTCCAGATTCACTGACTGACAGCTTCACTTAATTCTCTAGAGAAGTTGAGGGCTAGGGCAAAGATAAGCCCTAGGATCAGTGAAGCAGTTTAGCATACCCAGGAGGTTTGTGGTCACTTGATAATTTTTTCAAAATTTAATGCTTTCGGTTTCTTTTATTGGTCAGATCTAAGGTATTTTCCTCCCTTCAACTGCTGCAACCTGCATTTTGTTAATTGAGCTGTTGTAGTACTCCCACATATCTCATCCACAAGGCAGGGGTGGGATTCAAAAATTTTAACAACCGGTTCTGTGGGCGTGGCTTAGGTGGTGGGCGTGGCTTGGTGATCATGTCACTGGGTGGACATGGCTTGGTGGTCATGTTATTGGCTGGGTCTGGCTAACTCAATATCACTCACATCGAAGCATGCATCTCCTTGCCTGGCCTCTCATGACTGTGGGGATGTTGCAACAGTCGTAAGTGTGAAAAATGGTCATAAGTCACTTTTTTCAGTGTCATAGTAACTTTAAATCGTCACTCCACACAAGCAAAGTACCAGCAAAGGAGGGGAAAAAAAACACCAGAGAAGTTCCTGAGACAGGAAGTCTAGTCCTGCCAAGAATGTAATAAGGGTTAACGGAGAAACAGTTTCTGTAAGCAACACCAGAATGTTTCCTTCCTGCCTTCCTTACAGGATCAGGCAAGTAATTTCTTCTGGTTCTCTGAACTGCTTAGAATGTTAACAACTGGTTCTAGCAAATAGGTACGAAATGGTAGAATCCCATCCCTGACTCTAGGTCAGTAATGTACTCCCTTTATGTGGTAAATGAATTTAGCTGATTAAAAAGAAACAACAGTACTATAGACTCTCTCAAATGCAGGTCATCTCATAATTGCATATGATAAATGTGGGTAATTCTATGGATACATCCATGTGATTTTCTGGACAACAGTATAGAAATTGCTTACCACTATCATTTAGGATATTTTTTTCAGTTTTCCAGTCCGGGTGTCAGCCCTGATATTTACTTGTGGCTTCCTGTTCAGAATTAACCAAGTCTTATCCAAGTTAGTTTTTCAATTCAACCAAGATTGAATAAGTATTATGCCACCAGCTGGTAAAACCTCAACAATTTTTTTTAAAATGATAGTACACAACTCCTGCTACACCTTCAGTCATCCACTCATCTGGCACCCCATCCATAAATCTATCATTGGCAACAGAAGAGTAAAATTTAGAAACCCAGGTTTGCTGTTGAATATTTAAACTTGATCCATTGTGCTAAATCATACAACTATGTTTGATTGAATAAAGTGCAGTTTGTTGAGTTGGCATAACGAGAGGCATAAATGAGAGGTACTTTTACTTTTTAGTGCCAGGGAATTGAAATTAATATTTCTGGAGAGCAATGGATGGGACACCGATACAAAATGGAAAGAGCTGTCCCATCCATGTGGATACAACTAGAACTTTTAGGGTTGTTTTTTTTTAAATTGAGCTGGGAGAGTTGGACAGTTTTCATTTTTCATGTGCTAAAGCCACCTTAGGTCTTTTACTAAAGTGTTTGGATTCTCCTGTTTCAAAATGAAGAAGGATTTCTGACTTGGGGGCAAGGAAGTTCCATTTTAAAAATGGGTTGGGGGACTCTTTTCAAATGATAAACTACCAGAGAGGCATTTGCTGATTGCTGCTCATTTTCAGAATTTTATTAGCTTCCCCAGCATTATTTGCAATCTAAGTGTAACAAGTGTAACACTCCATCTTATTGTAGACAAGTTCCATCTTCAGGATGAACTTCTACCACATGCATTATTCATGTCATGTTCATTATTCATTATTCATGTTCATTATTAAAGTCTGAGCTAAGAACATTTTCCAAACTACAGCCTAGACCCCTGAATTTATTGAGTGTGCAAAACAAAGGGTGGAATGGTTTTGCCAAAAATAATTAAAAAAAACTTTAATAAAACTTGCAATCTATTGTGTTCAAGATGAGACTGGAAAGCTATCTCATTGGATGCCTACATTGGAATTCCTGCAACTTCTCAGAGACCTAACTGATCTCTTCTATCTGCTTTTTACAGGCATGATGAAAACAAACCTGAGTTCAGCAGCTTGGACTGAAAACCCTTATACAGCAGTTATTTCTTAAGGTTTCTGTCACAGTAAATTCTGAATTGGGGAGACGCTAATATATTTTTCCAGACTTCTTTCTGACACACTGTAGATATTAACTGCTTATTTGTGTGCTGCTTTTGCTTTCTTGAATATTAATTGTATCTGTGTTTAAATAATGTGCTATATATCAGTTATGAGCTTTAAATCTCCTACTTTTCAAGTTATTCTGTCCAGTATTTCAAAATACTGAATTTAATTTGTAATGTTTATGCTACTTTTATATCCCAATGTCCTGCCCTGTCCTAATATAATCAGGATTCATGAAAGCTTTGCTCTTTTAATTTTATACATGTGTTTGGGAAGAGAATGAAGAGAAAGACCGATACAGAAATCATGAGAATGATTCTAATAAATATTCTCGAATGTTTCATTGGGAACAATTACTAGTTGCAGTAGCATTTATTGCTAAATTGTGAAGTGGAACAGGATAATTGAGATAAACATGGATAAATAGTATGATCTTAAATACTTAGTTAAATATTTCTACTCTGCTGGCATTATTATTGGGATATTTTTCTTAAAGAATTTTTTATTTATTTATGACAACCTCTCTCCCCAGGAAGTTCAGACATTAGATACTCACCAACCTCCTTTACCATATTCCTGCCAAATCAAAGATGACTCACTCACACTTCAAAGATGCAATAAATGATTTAAGGAAATCGTTTATTTTATTTCCAAGAAAAAGCAGAATGTGCTATCCTCAAGGCATAGAAATTCACAGTGTGGATTTGCATCTGTAAAAGTTTCGTCTCTTCTTTCTCCCCACTGTGTAGGATCTTGTAAAAACTCCCATAGAGCTGGATCGGGCACCTCATTTATTTGTTAAGAACCCCTAGTGGTAGTTGCTGACAGAAATCCTTGTAACTGCTGTGACATGTCTCTGTCTACTACAGCTATCTCAGGGAATTGTTTCTCATTTATTTGATGAGATTATCCTGTCAGCTTTATTAGAGGAAATACTGAATCTCCTGTGTTAATTACCTTTGGGTGCCCTGAGGGACCTACCTGCAATAAACCAGGAATGGAATGTAGGAAGTTTAAAAATCACCAGAATTCAAGTAATCTTTCCTCTAGTTTTTTGATTATGTATTTTATCAGTGCCTATAATACAAAAATGGAGGGGAGAGGAGTGCAGGAAAAGAGGCAGGCAGGCAGGCAGGCACGCAGGCTCCAATTTCTGAATGCATCTTTCATTTGTGCTTCCACTGTTCTCCAGGAGATGAACTGAGGTCCATTGAAAGGAGCCTACTTGGCACAGAATAGCATACTAGTATGCACTCCAGTAAGTGTCTGGTGTAGATAGGAGAATATGCAGGACCATGTGAAATGAGATTAATTTAATATTAATATACTCTAATAAGTATATAATATCACCTTTTCATCAAGCTTGACTGCTGGTGACTTCATGGACATTTCTGTGTACAAGAGTTGCCTTGGCAACAGTGCACAATTGGTTTGCTTTTCCCTTTTTCTGAGATTTTTTTTTTTTGACTTCCCAAACTGGGATCATAATCCTGGGATTTTCCTGTGGTTTCCCATTTAAGTAAATAATGTGATCTAACCCTGATAAGCTTTTTGAGATTTAAAACAAACCATTGTTTCATTTGATTTATTCTTTTTTTTAAACTTAAAATGAACATATTCTTTATAGTTTTGAACTGTGCTGTTAACTTTGTATGATTTTTTAAAAAAACTTTCCTTTTGTTTTTAAAATAGTGGCAAAAAGAAATAAGAAAAAAAAACACGAAGATAAAAATATCAAAGTGCATAAAGAAAAAAATATAATTTTAACTGTAAATAGTTAGAATTCTAGTTATCTAGTGCAATTATTATTCGTGTGTGTGTTTGTGTGATTCCTTTTGCATACCGGGCTACATAAATATGACTGTGCACAAAAGCTAAAATTTTCAGACCATAATATTCTGTTGAACTACACAGTACTTGGAATTTGACAACTGAACAGTATAATTGGATTCTGTATGCCCTTATTATTATGGTCAAAAGACTGATGTTACAGCATTGGAAAGATAAATAGATGGCCCCTTTTACTCAATGTACTGGGGACCTGATTGCACTAGCCACTTATGGCTGGATTGCCTATAGACATGGACCTTGTATGGATAAATATGGGGCTCATTTACAACAGATTCAAAATGGCATGATTTGAATTGAATGCAAATACCCCTCCCAAGGCCTTTACTGTTTCTTTTTAAGAAATTATGATATGACATAGTGGCGGTCATAACTTCTTGGTGTCATATTTAAACCTAATTACATGTTATGTTGAATCTAATTATTCTGCAGACCCAGGAGAGATCCAAGGGACAAACTCCAGACGAGGGTGTTGGATTTAGTCTCCTTTTTCTGTATCGATAAAGAAAATATTGGAAGGTTTTAAATTTGTTATTTTTTACTCTGTTTTTATTATTTTATTGTTGTCTTAATTTCTCAGCCATAGATTTAATCCATTTTTAATCAGTTTTTAAATTTTATATCTGGTATTGTATTGTTTTTAGTTGGGCTGTGCACCGCCCCGAGTCCCAATTTGGGAGAGGGGGCGGTTTATAAATTAAATAAAACTAAACTAAACTAAAAGGAAGAAATCTCGGAATCTCCAGCCCTGAGATGCTAAGTTCCCACATATGAACAGTGCCCTGCAAGCCATCTGTATTAAGGGATTGGACATGTCCTCAGATTACGTTGTTGTAAGCGGCCCAGAGTTGTGTTTTAAGATGGGTAGCCCTACAAATCAAGTTAAATCAACCACTCAACCAATTGCAATGTTTTTAAGGAATCCTGAATTACTCCCAGCAGTGTGAATGTTTGAGCTGCCAGGAAACTCTTAAGAGTTTTATTTCATCTGCTGCTAATGATGTTGATAAAGTGTGTAAAAATAGCACGACTATTAGTTTTATCTCTCTCTTTTTTCTGCCTTTGATTAGGGGTACTTTACATACATTTTTAATTTGTGAGTAGACAGGTACAACAAAAGCATAACCGGATATACCTGTTATTTGCCAATGACCTGAGAGAGTTTAGTTTATGTTAAGCCCAAGGTTATGTCAGAGTTTGCACGCAATTCCCCAAAAAGATTTGCCGCAGGCAATTAGTGGTTGAAGGTGTAGGAAGGGGGAGTAAGCCTTTAAAGTGACAGAGTCTTTTTCATGCTTCCTCCAATCCTTTTGAGCATGCAACCAAAGTTTTATTTGAAATGTGGCCAAACAGAATTGCATTCTGCTCAGGAAAAAAATGTATAATTTCAACTATATTTAGCTGGGGCAATATTTGCTGTAATTTGTTAACAGCTACTGCAGTGCATTTTTTTCCCCAATACAGAAATGCTTTTTTTTTTAAAGGAAAATTTTAAAGTCAGCCTTTACAGGGCAATGGTTTCTTTCTCAGTATTATTTGACCGTATTATGTGATTGCTTGATTTTATATTGAAAATAAGTAACCATGAAATTCAATTATAAATACTCTCAAAACCAAAATAATTGCAAGCCATACATTTAACTTACAAGAGTCCTTTGTGTTAGAGATCTGCATAACTGTGCAATTCAAAAGACTGCACACTGTTATAGCTTTGCAAGCTGATTCAAAGAAAAAATACTTTCTTTGATAACTAGCACATCCAACAATCTAGACTAACTTTTAAAAATTGGGAAAAATATTAAAATTGTATGTATTTTTAATGCTTCAGAATAGTGAAAAAAGAATAAATCAACCTGGTAATTCAATAAATAAATAGGGAGGTTGAGAACAGATTACTTCATCTCAATATTTTGTTCGTCTCCCTAGTAAACTAATCCAAGTATTCCAGGGTGATATATTTTCTTCAGGAAAATATCTTCTGGAACATTAAGTGGTTGATGATATCACATGGCATTCAGCATCCCAGAAATTAGTTTGTGCTATGAAGTATATATTTTTGTAAACAGACAACCAACTTTGAAAGGACTCATCTGTTCTAGGGAAAAAACGGAGTACTCCACCATTTCTGCTATTGTTACAAGTTACAAGTTCTTTCATTTCAGATTCTTCTTCATTTCTATCCACTTCCTTTATCCAAACTGCATTCTTCTATTTCTTTGGATTGTCACATAGCTGCACCCAAAACTGTACCGCTTCTTCTTTGTCAGGTTTTGACTGGTTCATTACAGTCTCTCCATTGATGGATTAGTAGAAATGCTTCTGATTTGAGTGAATTGAAGATTCTGCTGATAGTCTGCAACTGAGGTTTTGTAACTCCTGAACTTGGCTATGGCTATTATTTGCTTATGTATTTCTAGTACTTCCTTCATTTTCTTTGTTGCTAGATGACATTTCTTGATCAGATATTCTTTGGTCTTCTTGTTCTTCAGCTTTTTTCTTTCTTTCATCTGTTCCAGCTTACTTGTATTTGATCTTAGAATGCTGATCTTATTTTCCAACCTTATCTTCCATTTTGGTGGTGTACTGTTTGGTTGTTTGTTTTTTGTTATTTTTGCTGTGTTGTTGATTTTGCATCCAATGAATGCAACCATGCTGCACATTAGTTGGACATCACTGGAGGTTTTTTAAGAAGAGACTTGACAGTCACTTGGCTGAAATAGTATAGGATCTCCTGCTTGAGCAGGGGGTCAGACTAGAAGATCTCCAAGGTCCCTTCCATCTCTATTCTGATTGATTGAGTAGTTTGTTTCTTGAAGTGAACTGGTGCTTTGTTTGATATTACAGTATTGGCATCTTTTAATATTTGTGCTGGATCAAGCTTCAATGCAGGTGATGTTAGTCTGTTGTTTTTGTCCTGTTCTACATGCTCCGTTATTTTCTGTTTCAATTCCTCTTTTTTTTTTTAGTTAAAAGGTTTTGTTGAGGGCAGAGGAGTGGGTGCCTGGTTTAGGAATAAAAACAATTCTGTAACTATGCTATCCTCCACTGCTGACTCCCCCTGATTTTCCCCTGGAACAATCTGAGCTACTTCTGGCAAGTCTTCAATTTCTTTGCCTTGGGTAGACCTTTGCAGCTTTCCCAGTTCTTCCTCTGCGAATACTTTATTTTGTATTATAAATCAGTGTTGATCTGCTAGCTTCAGTTTTGTTATTTCTGTCTCTCTTTGTTGTTCTGGTGCAGTCTTTTCAGATATCCTCTTCCTGTTGGACTTGATTTGTAATAGCAAACAATTATTTCTTTGTTTTCAGTCTTTGTATATTTGTGATAGTTAACAACTTTTCTTTCAGTAATCCTGCAGCTCCTGGCCCTAGTTGGTCAGCCCACAATCCTTATTTCTATAACCCATTTGTCATCAAATGTCCAGGAATACCTATACCTAGTGCAGTCTTTGCTGATCTGGGTAATGATCCAGTACATTTCTATAAATTAGATCTCTTCATATGATTTATGGGATATCTGGCTCCTCTGATATCTGTCCAGTATGGTTGAATCTCATTATCCTTGGAGTGGGCAAGCTCTACAGCCATGTCAAGGTAGTGCCTCACTGGGGGGTTGTTGTTATTATTATTATTAATATTATTATTACAAAAGTGGCCTGCTGCAAACCAAAGCTATAACTTCCAGCATCCCCTTTATTTCAAAGCATGCCTCTTAGTCCCAAATCAGGCATTCTTGGAAAATAAAAGTAGCTATTTAATGCTTTGCATAGAAGTTTTTCCACCAGGATGAATGAGTGAGTGAGTGAGTGAGTGAGTGAGTAACTTGGAATAATGGGGAGAGACAAGCTTGTCTTCTCCCCTTCCACAATCCTTTGTGATTGGCTGCATAATCTTGATAGCCATAGATATGACTTAACCACAACTATGACAAAACAAAATGTCCATCATATTTTAATACAAGTTGTATCTTTCTATGCTTGCATGACATCACATGCATGTTCATAAAAGGCAGAGTTTGCAGCAACTGTTTTATCACCTGTTCTCTTGTGTTCCCTTGCCATGGAAACGTACACTAACAGTACATTTATGCTCCCAACAGCACTAATATGCTCCCAATATTTCAAATGAGCCTGCAATTCAAACACGTTACCTTCTTGTGCACTCAATGTATATTACTTTCAGCATTGAGAATAGCTGGAAACTGTCAACATACACATAGGAGAAGACTGAGAGTGGATTGGTTATGATCTCAATATCTTCCAATGGCTGTGACAAAAGCCAACTATAATAATGATGTGCAGAAAATATATTTTACAGCCAAATAAGAATCAAACGAGAACACAAAGCAGATGAAAAGAGCTTTATGTACTGGATAAACTTCCTCTTTCTAATCCCATAAATCTCTGGTCTCTCTCTGATTTTGTAAACTAAATGAAATGTTGCCTGAGGTACATTTTTATGATAGAGTATATAAATATCTCAATGAAGAGTTTTAAAAGGAGAGACTAACAATTGTATTCGTGAACATAAGTTTCTTTCATAGGCAGGTAAGTGGAAATGGACTATCCAAGTCAAATGCATTTAAACACTTCTATACAATCACTATAACACATGCACATAAACTATTTTCTCTGTAGTATTTTATTTGTAGTTTTCTTATGGGAAATCAACAATGGAAATGACATCTGATAAACATATAATTCATGATAGGCATACTTGTCATCTCTACATCCATTCTATTATAAGCTGAAATAAAATACTGTATATGAAGTAGCTTAAAATCTAAAATTTCCACTCAAGTAAACTTATCTTATCTCTTCCAAGTACAGCAGTTCTCCAATTCTAAAAAGTTATGCCTGCTATTTTGTAGAAGAATATATCTCCAAGGTGAACTAAAGTTTGCATTGCAGAATTGGCCATCAAATAGGAAATGCTTACTATATAGGAAATTTCAGCCATTTCTTCTCATTTAGATGTGTTCCCGATTCCAATTAGATTAGACAGAACAGCTAGCTTCCCCATTCTTCAGCTTTGGGACTTCAACATCCAGAATTTCCAAACATTGGATTGTTGGCTGGGAATCCTGGGAACTCTGGCCCCATCATAATTGTACCTTGTCTGGGATTAGAAGATAAGCAGGATCAGATAGGATTGTTACTTAGTTGAAGATTATTAGGAAATACCAAGGGTGTACTCTAGAAAGCAATACAAGTTAGAAGGGACCTTGGAGGTCTTCTAGTCCAACCCCTTGCTCAAAGAGGAAACCCTATATTATTTCAGACAAATGGCTATCCATTT
This sequence comes from Bungarus multicinctus, assembly GCA_023653725.1. Taxonomy (NCBI): domain Eukaryota; kingdom Metazoa; phylum Chordata; class Lepidosauria; order Squamata; family Elapidae; genus Bungarus; species Bungarus multicinctus. The sequence goes on along the minus strand of CM042836.1, from coordinate 62,825,684 downwards.
CAGACAAACGTCTCTTCTTAAAAACTTCCAGTGATAGAGCATTCACAACTTTTGGAGGCAAGTCATTCCACTGATTTATTATTCTAATTGTCAGGAAATTTCTTGATTACACTCATTGCTTCTTGTTCTGCCTTCAAGTGCTTTGGAGAATAGGTTGACTCCCTTTTCTTTGTGGCAGCCCTTTAGATATTGAACCACTGCTATCACCCCTGGTCATACCAAATTCCTGCAACTGTTCTTCACATGTTTCATGAAGTTATATAAGTCTAAGTGCTATTGCTATTTAGCTTCCAACCCCCTTAATAATCAGCAATAATAAATCCCTTTTATATAGTTACCAATAAAACTTCATGGCTGTACCCATCTCCATTGTCTGATTATGTGCCATTGATGTTATTTTTAGTCTTAATGACCACATATATGGCTTTCTCCATGACAATCTATCCTTAATCTGTTCTTATCATTATGTGAATCTGAATTCTCTCCTGGACTTTGTTTGTTGGAAGGTGGTTGGGAAATTTGTAAATTGTAATCACATGTCCATAGGATGCTGCAATTGTCATAAATACATGCCATACATACAAGTGTCCAAATTTTGGTCATATGACTATGGGGACACCGTGATGGTTATACAATAAGTGTGAGGACTGATCATAAGTCACTTTTTTCAGCACCACTGTAACTTCAAACAGATAAGTCATAAACAAATAAGTCATAAATTGAGAACCACTTATAAGCTTCCCCCTCTTTTTAAGCTGACTGTAGCTTTGAAGTAATGGTGGTGTCATGGTGTCACCATAGTTAGAATTCAGTATCGCAGGCTAACTCTGCCAACTGCCAACAGTTCAATCCTGACCAGCTCAAGGTTGACTCAACCTTCCATCTTTCTGAGGTCAATAAAATGAGAACCCAGATTGTTGCAGTATACTGATTCTTTAAAACCACTTAGGGAGGGTTGTAAAGCACTATGAAGTGGTATATAAGTCTAAGTACTATTGCTATCTGAAAATGACCCTGGGAGATAGGAGGAAGAGTTGCAGCCTAGACAACAGTGTGCTAAACAAAATTTGAGTTTGAAGGAGGAAGGGTAGCAAAAATGCTTCAAAAGGGTTCCCTCTCTAATTTTGGTAAGCACAGATGAGGTACATTCACAAAATTATGTTAATATAACTAACAGTAAAGATGGAGCTAGTAATCCTAGCTGGGCTTCTTTAGACCATCTCATAAGACTAACTTTTGCAGACAACATCTTGGGAAACTGGAAGAAGGTAGTGGGGGAGCAATTTCTCAAGTTTGCATTCTTGCGGATGGGTGTCCTATGACTGGCCATACCTAAGATGGCAGCTGTTTTGCTGGAATGACCCACTCCCAAAATTCCCAGTGTCTACTAAGATTCCCTTCCAATTGCAGAATCTCATTAATTCTCCTGTTATCTTGTTTTAGTGCAAATTGGGGACGTATATCAACTTATACTATCATTTATACATTCCCAAGAAATAAAACTGTATGCAAGTGGAGAATGTTTTCTGAGAACCTCTGATTTCTTCTGTAAGATATTTTTCTGTAAGAACATTCCCAAAGGATAGAAGATCTGACTTGGCCTCTGATATCCTTCAGCTAAGAAGCCACTACCAGGACTCACACATTGCATGAGGCCATAATGTTAAACTGGCTGTATGCGATTTCTATGGTATCAGTTTTGCCTGTCAGGGAACCCACAACCAAAAATTATGGTTTTTCTAAAGGGACCTACCAGAGGAAATTTGGCTGGGCAGAACTCACTCAACATATGGCTTCATGGGGAACCCAAACCACCAAGCCAACACCCAATATTCTTTCAAGGTTTTGTTTTGGTGCATGATCTTCTGGGTGCCTTCATTGAGACATCCAGGCATTTTGTATGGTGGCTACAGCAGAGAAAATGCCACTAAATTTTTTTTTGGACTTTCCCCAATTTTCTAAGTTGCCTGTAACTCTAAAGTTTTGTGGAGGTCCCATCAAACCTGCTTAGCTTAGATGCCCCCAAGATCTAGCCACCTCACCTTGCCAAATAAAGCTGGATAATAGAAACCGACCACCCTTTTTCTAGCCAGACTTGGGGGGAGGGAGAGAATGGCGGCACTTGAAATCAGCTCCGGGAAGGGTCGAAACTCGCTTGGTCCCCGGGCGGAGGGCTTGCCTCCAGCCCGCCCCCTCTCTGCAATTCCTTGGACTGCTTTTCCATCCCCAACCCCCACTTCGGATCTCGCGTGTGCGAGCATCTAATGCGGGGAAGAGGAGGGAGGGAGGGGATGGCCAGAGGCTTTCCATCAACAGATCACGCAATGCAACTCTGCACGCAACGGGGAGGTGACACTCGAAGGATAGAAACTTTTTTTCAGCCCCCAGGGATAATAAGAAGAGGAGGGCGCTTTTCCCTGCCGCCATCTCAAGCGTTTACTGGCCGGACGCTTTAGGGATCGCTCGCCTTGGTCACTTGGGACGCGACGCGAGACGGAGCGTGGCCGCTTTAAGCGCGCCAAAAAGAGCCTCTTTCTCTCTCTCTCTCTCTCTCTCCGTCGTTCTCTCTTTCTCTCCCTCCTTCTCTCTTTCTCTCTCTCTCTCTCCCTCCCTCCTTCTCTCTCTCTCCCCCTCCTTATCTCTCTCTCTCTCTCCCCTCCTTCTCTCTTTCTCTCTCTCTCTCTCTCCTCCCTCCTTCTCTTTCTCTCTTTCTCTCTCTCACTCACTCACTCACTTACTTCTCTCTTTCTCCCCGCCCCACTTTTCTCGGCAGCAAAAGATTTTGCCGGGCGCCGAGCTAAACTTGAGCGGCCGGTGCAACTCAGAGCACGCCAGCCGGCTCCTTGCCCGATCGCGGTCTCTGTAACAGGCGGCGGCAGCAGCAGCAGCGTAGATCGCCGGCAGCCCCCGTCCCGGACGACGGTCTGAAACTGCTCTCCTCCTTCCCAAGACCGCGAACCGCAACCACTTGCGCGCACAGCTCAATCGTGGACGGAGGCATTATGACCCAGAGAGATCTGGGAGAAGCGTTAATTAACAGGTTAGTCCTGAGACGGAAAAGAACTCCATCCCTTTGCGTTTTTAGGACGGGATGGTTCTTTTGTGGTTAACGTCAGCCTGTAATGAAGCCGTGGCGATGATGAGATTATCTACCCACGCACATCAAATGAGCTAGGCGGTTTGTTTATTTACTTTCTGATTATTCCAATACTCAAGGCGTCTTACGAAGTGGAATAAAAACCAGAAGGGTACAAAAAAGCAAAAGTAACTTGTTGAAATATAAATTAGAACAAGTCATTAAAGCATCAAACAAAAAGCTTGGTAGAGTATACTTTTACCATTTCCCAAAATACAGGTGTCTTCTTTCATTATGGAATAATACCATTGAAGGAAAAGTCTTCGGTCTTTTGGAACTTTCAAATCCTTTTCGCCATAGCAATTCAAGCTGCTAACATGTATTCCTCAGAAACTTTAAACTGCCTGCTGTCTTCCAGTGTCTCTTTGAGTTATAACTTAAAAACCCTATTTTTCTGAATTGGAATTTAGGTCCCAATATTCCATGTCACTTGCAGTCAGCAGTTTCTAAAAATTTTGACTTTAGGATGGCAAAAACATTTGAGATATTCCACATCTTTAACTTGGAAACTAATACCTGGCTTTATTCTGTTCTCACAGTGGCTTGCCCATAATTGTCTGTACCATTTTCTATAGCTACACAACTACACTGACCCAAAATATGGTTAGCTATTATTATTCACTTCAGTTTGAATGTAACAATTAACTTCATTGGTTAGTATCAAGATAAAAGGGTGCATCCGTCACCAGTTATATGGGGAAAAAGTTCTATTGAAGTCAATAGGCTTCCCCTCCCCCACCCACCTCCAATATTTGTGGAATCTCTTAGGATCAAATCCTATTGAAACTAGTTTTTGCCTTCAACTATGGGTTACATTGGATTGCATATATTAGAATATTTTACTCAAGTTAATTGCATGAGCTAGTTAAGAACGCAGGCAAACCATAAAAATTTTATTACAAGCAAGAATTCAGAAATGTGTGGCCATAGTGCTGTAGTTTTCCCTGTTCTTCACTTACATCTCATACACCTAGGGAAAATAAGTATTTTGGCCTGCAAAAATCTGGAAAACCACTAGATTGCAGTACTCACCATTTTCTGAATCTCTCTGCTGCTATCTAAGTCTTATGGCATTTTTGCAGTTCAGACATGTAGCCCCAGGCTTACCTAAGGATTATGTTGACTTTCTATCCATCTCAACCTTTGTGTTAAGAAAATGAAGAGCCAACAAGCAATATGGATACAATGCTGTTTAGATTCACAGCCAAATCCCCATTTGTGGGTGGTCTTGGAAACGTTACACTTTACCCTAAGACGCTCAGTAATGACAATAAACAAAACCTGTAAAATACTTTGCATATACAGCAGCTCAGATTACTGGTAGCTCAAACCAGTGGCATTAATTTTTGGGGATAAAGGAAGTAGTTTGCTATCTTCTATTATTTAATGAGATGGATTTATTTTGAAATTAGCAAGTTAGAACAGAGTTTTAATAAAGAGATTCAAATTTAGTAGAATCCTCCAGAAGTTCAGTGAAATGACTTTTTGTGGTTGATACACCTTATTTATAAAACTAAAACATTATTGGCTAGTTTGTAGCTTACTATGTTATGAATTCAATTCAGGTAACATAGTTTTAGCGTATTATGCAAAATCAGGGAAACAAATCTCTATCAAATGAACCTTAGCATGTTGTGAGAACCCAACCCTTTTAGGAGATGCTCTCATTTTGCGATGTAATCCCAGAGAAGAGAACCTGTTAATATAAATGTACATAAATCATGTTCAGATGCCTTTTTTTTCACTGAAGGATCTCCTTTGGTCAATGATGCAATAAACTGGTTATACATGAAGATAGTCTCTCTAGATCTTCCTGTTCCCTGCTATGTATTTTTGTTGTTGTTTTCTATTTAGATGTGGCTTATCAAATAGCTACAAATATGAAAATTCTCACTTCAAAAGTTAAGTTTCTATATAGTGTTATTGAACTTTTAACTTTCTGGTACAACTCTATGGAACTGAAAATGTAAACTGGAAATCTCTGCTCAGCATGCAAATGAATTACTCTTATGAAGCTGTATTGAGAACTAAAGATTTTTACTTAGATACCCAGTGCACTTCATTTTGTGAACCTGAAATAAAAGTTGCTTCCTAGAGCCAAACAGAAATTCACAAATTTCACAGATAAGCCAGCCTTTCTGTGGCATAGGTAGCGGTGATGATTAAGATGGCAGCTATTACTGTGCAATTGGAGCCTCACCCCCTTTTGATAAATATTGCACTCACCTTGACCATGGCACTATTCCCCTCTACCCATGGAGGCTCCCTCCTCTTTATTTCTAAGTATCTATAACTAGTAATGCAACCCACGAGAAAAATGCAAGAGTGAGATTATAGATTTTGGAAACATGCAACACATAATTGAAAGGCAACACGTGTCAGTTTATTAACAGTCTCTAATTATATTCTGTTTGTGGACTCCTTATTCTAAGCTTCAGAGGAGAGACTGAAGGTCTGAGTATCTTTCCACAGGAGGGGAAATTCTTCGGGATACAGGTAGATCTAAGGGTACAAAGTGGAGTCAATGATTTTTAAGGGGACGCAATAATATCGCAACCCCTATCCTGTACCCCAAAATATGCGCATTTGCAAGCTGGCACTGACAACCAGCACTGGAGTCTGGTACAACACATCTAAGTTTTGACCCACAGAAGCGCTCCTAAGGCGGCCTCTTTTCTCTGCAGCGTGCGCCCTCGCGGGCTGGAAGAAGCGCTCCGGGCCGGCGTGCCGCCAATGCAAGACTTGCTGCTCCTGCTCCTCCTCCTGCTGTTCGCCTTCCAGGCGGTGAAATTTCTGGTCTTCGAGTGGTGGCGACGGAGGAGGCTGGAACCGCCGGGCCCTTTCCCGTGGCCCCTTCTGGGCAACGCCGCTCAACTGGGCCGCGCCCCTCACCTAGCTTTCGGGCGCCTGGCGGCTACCTACGGCAGCGTTTTCCAGCTGCGGCTCGGCAGATGGCCAGTGGTAGTGCTGAGCGGCGAGCGCGCCATTCGCGAGGCCCTCATCCGCCAAGGGGCCGCCTTCGCGGGAAGGCCTCCTTTCCCTTCTTTTCAGCTGGTATCCGGCGGACGCAGCTTGGCCTTTGGAGGCTACTCCGAGCTGTGGAAACTGCAGAGGCGCTTGGCGCACTCGACCTTGCGCGCTTTCTCGGCGCGCCGCCTCCTCGAGCAGCCCTTGCTGGCTGAGATGCGCGCTGTGGTGCGTCTCCTGGTGGGCGCTTGCGCCAACGGCGCCTTTGTAGATCCGTCTCGGAGCCTGGGGGTGGCCGTGGCTAACGTCATGAGCGCGCTTTGCTTCGGCCGCCGCTATAGCCACACTGACATCGAGTTCCGGCGGCTGGTGGGTCGAAACGAGCAGTTCGGGCGCACGGTGGGCGCCGGGAGTGTGGTCGACGCGCTCCCCTGGCTGCAGCGCTTTCCCAACCCCGTGCGCTCGGCTTTCCGCGCCTTCCGCGCCCTCAACCACGAGTTCTATAGCTTCGTCCGCCAGAAGTTTCTCTGCCATCGGAACAGCCTCCGGCCGGGAGACCCTCTACGCGACCTGATGGACGCCTTCATCCGCCTGCAGCAAACGCAGCCTGGCTTGCCTCTGGAGCATGTGCCGGCTACTGTCACGGACATCTTCGGCGCCAGCCAGGACACTCTCTCTACTGCCCTGCAGTGGCTCTTGATCTTCCTCATCAGGTGAGCTGATTGGCGGGTAAGGTTGACTGGAGGAGCTGTTGTGGGCAGCATGCGCGCGGTTAGACATGTTAGGTACCAGTATAAGAAAGTCTATGGAGATTCTCAGTCACCCAGGTCAGGGGTCTCCAACTTTAGCAACTTTAAGACTTGTGGACTTCAACTCCCAGAATTCCTCAGCCAGCAGCTGGGTGAGGAATTCTGGGAGTTGAAATCCACAAGTCTTAAAGTTGCTGAGGTTGGAGACTCCTGACCCAGGTCATGGTTGGAGACCCCTGACCCATGGTCATGTCCCAAAGGTGTTTCTTCAAGAGACACCTGGACTTTCTGGTTTTTCTTGGAAGATGTCTCCACTATCCTCCATTCCGCACCATCCAGTCAGAGCTGAAGAAGCTTCTTAGATGAGAAGTAAAATATCTTCCAAGAAAAACCAGAAAAACCAATTGCCTCTTGAAAAAGCATCTTTGGGACAGTATAAGAAAGATTAGCAAAAAATAAAAAATAATGGTCCAGGAGACATAACTGATCTGGAAAGTCTAAAATCTATGAAAGCAGCCAAAAATTAAAAATTGAGGGAGGCATGTTTATCCTGTTTGAATGCATTAGGACATGGTTTATCCCCACATCCCAACCATTGGTTGGGATCCTATTGTGTCTTATAAACATGCATTAAACATATCTCCTCTGTGTGGTCTACATATGAGCTAAGTTGCGGCCCTTTCTTGATCGGGGTGCGCTTCGCACAGTCACATCCGCCCTCAATATCTCCCGCCTAGACTATGCCAACGCTCTCTACATGGGGCTCCATTTGAAGAGCAGGCGGAGGCTCCAGCTGGAGCAGAATGCGGTCGCGCGGGTGGTTTTGGGGACTCCTCAGAGCTCCCATATTACGCCATTCTTGCGTGAGCTGCATTGGCTCCCGGTGGTCCTTCGGGTGCGCTTCAAGGTGTTGGTTACCACCTTTAAAGCGCTCCATGGCTTGGGACCGGGGTATTTACAAGACTGCCTGCTGGATCTCCCGTCAGCCAGTGCGCTCCCATAGAGTGGGTTTCCTCAGGGTGCCGCCGGCTGGATGGCTGGTGACCTCGAGTGTGCGGGTCTTCTCGTTGGGGGCACCCTCCCTCTGGAATGAATTGCCCCCGGAGATGAGGACCATCCCTGACCTTCTGACCTTCCGGCGTGCGTTGAAAACACACTTATTCCATCAAGCCGGTCTGGCCTAGGGCTTTCTTGGGTTTTAATTGGCTTTTATATGGTTCTTAGTCTCTTTTTAATCCCTTGTTTGTTTCTTATTCTTCAGCCATATTATTTAATTTTTTAACTGTTACATTGTTTGTTCTGTTTTAATCCGGTTGTATACCGCCCCGAGTCCTGCTGGGAGAGGGGCGGTATATAAATTTAATAAATAAATTAAATAAATAAACTATGAATTCGGGCGGGGACAAAAAGTTGCTGAATGTTTAGTGAGATTTTGGAAATGTTTGGAGTAAGAAAACTGACATTTTGAAAGTTTTTGCAGCCTTGAAGGTTATGTAATTTTTTTTAAAAAAGAGGGAGGATGATATTACACAAATTTGCATGATGATGTCCGATATCGAATCTGCACTGGTGCTAAGTAAAAAATGGGAATTTTTTTCTTCATTTATTCCCACGCCACCTGCTCAGATAGTCTTAGGGGGTTTCTGAATCATTTGGAGCAAATGTGAGAAGGAGGACAAAGGAAACATGTTCAAATACTCCCATCCCCCCAGTAGAATTTTATCTCAGGAACAACAAAACTTCATTTGTCAAAGCAAAAAACTAGTTTTATTTATTTATTTGTACCCTGTCTTTATTATTTTTACAAACAACTCAAGGTGGCAAGCATATCCAATACACCTTCCTCCTCCTATTTTCCCCACAACAGCCCTGTGGAGTGGAGTGGCCAGAGGCAGAGAGATTGGCCAAAGGTCACTCAACTTTCATGCCTAAACCTGGACTGGAACTCTCAATCTCCTCCTTTTTAACCTGGTATCTTAACCACTATACCAAACTGGCCAAGATTCATAATTTAAACAAGCTTTTTATATCTTTCCCTGTGCCAGAGAATATTTCAGTATTTTAAGGAAATTAAGCAATCTAATATTAGTCAACACTTTTGCAAGCTGATATAATCTTGGATTATAAATATTTCATCTGTTCAGGTGACAATTATTTTTAATGAATGTTGTTTGTTTTCATCTCTCTCTCTTTCTCCCACCAGATTATAGAAAGAAAAGGGTTATGAGATGTTATTGATAATTACTGTTTGAAATTTCAATTATCAATTTGAGAGAAAGAATAGATTTTCTATGGTTTGCTCTTCATTAATATGAATTTCCAATGAAACTTGTATTCTCTAAGATCGTTTTTTTTAAAAGAAATAATAGTTCTTTCTTGGATCTTTGGTTAAGTTAAGAAAAACCAACTGGCAATTGTAATGCTCTGAGTAGAAAACAGGAGATCTCTGCATCTTTTAATATATGCTTTTTATTTATATACTGCACCTCCATATGGATACATGGCAATATAAAAAAGGAATCAAGATCATAACAGAAAAACAGAACACTTAGAAATAATTATCCTCAAAACTGTCAAAATCTTCACAACTGATTCTATTAAAAATAAGCATAATGATAGACCTTAATTAAGTAATTTTCATTTCCCCCCAGTTTTGTTCTAGAGTGGATTTCTAGTAGTTATTATTATTATCTGTCCCCAACAATGGAGTCACAACTGCCAGTTTTTTACCTGGTGTTGGCTTTCAGATGCCATAAATATATCAGCATAGTATATTTGTGGATCCAAGAGGTGCACTTGACAGAAGAAATTTTGTCAGTGCGAAGATGAAAGCTGGCTGGGTGACTTTGGGCCAGCCACTTTTAGTCCAATTCACCTCACGGGTGAATTACTTTGGGGAAATAGGAGATGGAAGGAGTAATTATGTGTGTTTGCCACCTTACTTGTTATAAAGTAATAAAGGCCGGACAAAAATCTAAAAAATAAACTTTCAGTAGGAAAATCAGGAGTTTTTCTGCTTTGTTATGAGTCCTGTTTTAGTCAAATTCAATCAAAATATTATAGTGGGCATTGTTTTAAAGAATAAAGAATAGATGTTCGGCTATCTTTTCTTTAACTTGCCTATTTTCATTTAGAATTGTGTAAAATTGTTGGGAAAGAAGTGATTGGTCAGTTCCTTGTGATGATTTTCATGATTTTCAACATAATGTTTGTCCATCTATAAAACTATTGGAGAATGATATTACTTTTTTACTCATTTGGGAAAATGAACATGAAAGAAAGAGAACATATGTGTGAATCTCATTATCAAGATACTTATACAACATAAAAACAAAAGCTTGACAACCATCTCCAAAATGGCAAGGCCCAATTATTGTACATCAGAACTGCATTTGCAAGAGAAAACACATAGTCACAAGAGATTCATACATATCTTCCCCTTTCCTGCCAGTTGTGCCCCCTCACCTGGTATTCATGTGTTCCTAGTAGCATAGGTTTGCCTAGGTAATATCTGCTTTCAGAGTGTTGAGGAAAGTGTTTTAAAACTGTTGCTGTTGTTTTTCACCAGGTATCCTGAGGTGCAAACTAAACTTCAAGAAGAAATAGACAAAGTCGTTGGCCGGAACCGCCTGCCCTGTGCTGAGGATCAGCCCCATTTGCCTTCTGTCATGGCTTTCCTATATGAATCTATGCGTTTCAGTAGCTTTGTGCCAGTTACCATTCCTCATTCCACCACAGCCGATACCATTTTGATGGGCTACCACATACCCAAAGACACAGTGGTCTTCATCAATCAGTGGTCAGTGAACCACGACCCAGTGAAATGGCCCTGCTCCAGAAGTTTTCAATCCAACAAGATTCCTGGATGAGAATGGATTCCTGAACAAGGACCTTGCTAGCAGCGTGCTGATTTTTTCAGTGGGCAAACGAAGGTGCATTGGAGAGGAGTTATCCAAAGTGCAACTCTTTCTCTTTACTGCTGTCTTGATCCACCAGTGCAATTTCAGTGCTAATCCAAAGGAAGATTCTAAAATGGATTTCACTTATGGCTTGACTGTTAAACCAAAGCCATTTACACTCAGTGTCACACTTCGAGATAGCATGGATTTGCTAGATAATGCTGTCCAGGGACTTCAGGCAGAAAATGCATCTGAACATTGCTTGTTTAATACATGAATGCTTAGGTTTGAATGTTGTCTGTAATGCTGTGTAAGGATTGTATTTCTCCCTTCTTTTTTTTAAACGAAGCACTTAGATATACAATGTATTCTAGAGAAATGCTAGCAAGAAATGAAGTAAGACAATGTATGAGTAAGCATGGTGTATTTTGCAAAGTAATGTTTTACTTACCTCAGCAAATCTTGCCAACCATTTTCTATAGTGTGAATTTAATCATTAGTTTGCTTCCCTAATTACACTGTGGCATTCCTATACTTCATTCACTTATCTTTTTACTGGCCACCCACCCAATTCCCTCATTACACAGTTCCCCTTCTGTATTTTCTTTGTGTTTTTCAGGGAGGGGTATATTTCTCTAACAACATTCTGTCCAGAAAATGACATGTTAATGCTGAAGACCAATAGATTAATCAATGGATTATAAAATAATCTACTGTCAAGTATCTACTGTCAAGGTAATGCACACAAGCACTAAGTGTCAGATGGCCAGTTAGCTAACTTTTCAACCAACAGTAGAATTGTCAGGTCCACTGTGTTAGGGGACAAATAGAAAAAAAATGTAGGGAATCAACTTCTGTAGTTGAGTGTCTTCCAGGTGTTAGGGCTCTCAGAATTCTCAATATATTGGTTTCAAATGATAAGAGCAATGCATATTACTCCTAGAAGATACCCATCTGAAACCTTAAATTTCAACTCTTGTTTTTAAAAGAACCTATATTCACTTTTAGCATTGACATCTGCTAACGCAGCTCTAGCTAATATATTGTCATAGGCTTGTAGTTGTATTCCTCAACAAATGTTGAAATTCAAATAGGATTTTTTGTTTTTGTTGCTCATAGGGTAGCTTTAAAAACAAATTCAGAAATGCTAAATTTAATTAAATTGATGCATTGCACTGCATGTGCATAACTTATTGATAAGAAATTATGTATTTAGTAATCCAAATTATTTTTATCCTTCTAATACATGTTTTCAAGGTATTCCACATAACCGAATATTATTTGTAGTTCAGCGTTTATAAATCAGTTAATTTACCTGGCTTTCTTTAGTTAAGTGCTTTCTTAAATGCACTTCTTTTCAGAAATAGAACAATCTGTCCTTGATCAAAATATACTTAGAAATAATAAGGGGGGAAATGGATTGTTTGTGTTTTAAACTAATTGAATAGGAAGTTGAAAGCTCTGAATTTTACTGATGAAATCAGTAAAGAGGCGAAGTTCAAAGTTGTGATCTTTCATTTAAAAAAGTTCTTAGTAAAAAAAAGTAACAGCTTACAGTCATTCTGTATCTTGTATACAGTTTGAGTGATGGAAGATTGGGGTGCCCAGATCCCTTTGAGTTGACTGTCCTCCATTGACCCCATGTGAATTTGTCACTAAGTCATTATTTTCCAGATCATCTAAACCAAGCTACTACAAACTATCTCCTCTCCAGAGACAACCTGAGAACTGAACATGGAAGTTTGGAAGTTCTCTAGGTTGGACAACTTGCCCTCAGATTTTCCAAAGTGAGTATTTGAAACAATAGCACCCGTGTTAAGAAAATGGGAGTTGGACACATCATGCTTCTGATTTACCACAGTTGTCATATTCCATACTGTTTTATCCACATCTGCATAACCTGTTGACTTGTGCTGAAGTATATTTTTCAGCAGCCCCAAGTGGTCAATAGTAATAGATGCAAAAAGAACATGAAGTGCCAGAAGTTGCCTATCCCAAGTAAATATTCTCATGCAATATTGCCAAACAATGTTCTGGATTACCTTACAGGTTTAAGATCTTATCAAGTCTTATCAGGGCAATCTGACAAGTATCAAATTTGGTTTTAAGCAAAACACCCACAGCAAATAATAATGTAGTGCCTTGCTTCTGTTTTTAGATGTCCTATATAGAGCACTCAAACCTGCTTCAAATCTGCTAAAAATTGAAGTTTCAAAAATCATCCTGCTGTATACATTGGAAAATGAAACAATGGCTTTATTATTTACAGTGTATTATATTGGCCTTTCCCATTCTGATACCCTGTGTGGGTGTTAGAGTCAACTTCCATAATACTCTGTCAGCATGGCCTTTGATCATACCGGGATATTAGTTCAATCCCTGAAAAGCATCATGCTGTATTCTAGAAAGCTATATTATGTAATCCTGCAGCTGTATAGACCAATGCATTTGCCTGTGCGTTCTATTTCTAAAATTCAAAACAGCAATAAACTCATGCATTCCTATACTTAAGAATTCTTAATTTCATAATTAACTTTGAGAGAGAAAGCATAGAGTTTAAAAACAAATTTAGAAAGGTGATATCAATTATTTCATAATCTACAACAAATTAAATTTGTTCTTACAGAACTTGGCCAGCATCTGTGAAACCCTCTGTATGATTATAAATGTATTAATCTCAGGTCCACATAAGATTGAACATAGGGTAATATTTTTAGTTATGTAAAGAAGGTTTGTAACTGCTGTTCATGAATGTGCGTATATATTACAGAATGTAATATTTCAACATAACTCTCACTGACTTTCTTTTAACAAATGTTGACTGTAATTTGTTCATTCAACTTCCCCAAAATCTTTAAAATATATCAGACTGATAAAACAGCATGTATATATGCCAACAGAATTCAGTTATATAAATAACTTTTAAAATGTTTAAATTCTATTGTACTTGATCATAATGCATAATGATCAATTCCAGTCTGGGTTGGTCACCATGACAAGAAGTTTAGTTTTCCAAGATTTCAAGACTCTTGCTGGTGCCCCTCCTCAGGGAACGTCTGTCTCACCAGAATGTGTTACAGTACAGTAATGTGTCACGTTCTGGTAGAGAGACACAAGTTTCGAAATCTCAGAAGACTAAACCTCTTGTCCTGGTGATCAGCCCAGATTGAATCTTGCAACAATATTCTGGGATCTATGTTGTTAAGTTTGCCTTCATTCGTAATGGACACTTCATTTGAAAACTAATAAATCTGGAGGGTGTTTTTTTAAAGACAGATGATTAATTACCCAAACTATTACTATTTTTTCTCTATTCCAATTACTTTGTACTTAATGAAATTTTAAAATGTTTATCACTTTGGATTGCCTTGAACTTTATTCTTGTGGCTAGAGGGAGGCAACATGGAGTCACTCTTAGTGTCTATCAGGTTTTTATGGTTTATCTTAAAAACCTGACTTTTTTCCCTAATTTGTTTTATTTTAAAAAAATGAATGGGCAGCTGGCATAGCACATGAGAAAATGCCAGTCTTCTCAAAATACTTCTGGCTTCAAATATACTGCAAGAATTATTTTTTAAAACTGTGCGGGATTGTAATCTAATGCTTTATTTGGATATGTGCTACCTGTCCAGAAAAAAACTTCAAAGAAAATCTGAGGGTGATTAAAATGCATGCTGGGGTATTACAGGAAATGGCTGGGAACATCTTTCCATTGGTATATTTTTAATTTTCTTGTTTTATAAGAGTGGGCAGAACATACTCTTAACATTCCAAAGATGTACATTGTCCACCCACAAAATTTGCCTGACCCTCCTCTAAAAGCTGTGTTGTTTTTCACAACAGAACATAACATATTTTGTCTCACCCTCAAAAGTGGGAAATTTAAGTATTCTCTTACTTCTACATACATTTGTTCTTATAAAGTGAAGCAGGAGCGCCAGCATTAGTATTGTATTTAATCATTGCATGCTCGTGCTGGAAATTTCTGGCTGTAGAAAACTCCTAATCTAGTTTCTGTGTTTGTTTGCTTGCTTGCCTGAACGTTGTCCTTTCTTTAAGAGCCAACACATTTTCAGCATCCTGATGGCCCTGTTGCTGGGCAATTTGATATGGTTCTGTGACTTTGTTTCATTTTTGGTTATTAATCTATCTTAAATCCCTCCATTTTAGCTGGGTACCTTGGCCCTTTTGTCACTAAGTACAGTTTGTTCTTTATTCTCTACCTCCTGTTCATCTACAAAATCATAATCTTTTGTATTTTGAAGCTTAGCAGAGAAAGGTTTTTTTGGGTTCGTTTGATTTGGGTTTAAGAATCAACAAAAGCTTTGAATTACCTTTGTGGTAGGTAATCCTGGGATTACATTTAGGACAGCAAGGTCCAGGGTTTAATGCCTAATGCCTTTTGGTGGTAAAATATTCTGACTATATCCTAATGTCCTGTGGAATAATTTGCCTTTTATATTTTACTGGGATTACAATGAGATTAGGCTTCTAATTTTATATAGATTTTATTATAATACACATTCATTTACAGTTTATCCAATAAAAAGTAAAATTATAATTTTATGTTATATTACTTCCTGATAATAGTCTATACTAACCTTGAATTTTTAGATGTACCTGAGTGTTGGTGTTTCTTTTTTCTTCTAATTTACTAGTTATAATCTCAGTGGGAGAGTCTTGATGCTTTCTTTCTTTATGCTGTATTCATCTTGAAAGAAAATGGTTTTTCTTGTGTTTGTACCATGTTAATTATATGTATTATTAATCTGATTTGATCATGCATATTGTTGCAATCTGATCATATATAAAGAGAATGGGTGTCTGTAACTCTCATATGTTCTTAATCAGTAGATAGTCTATGGGTAGATGTGGGTTGGGATGATGTGTTTTGGGTAAGTTATTGTTGGACTACCTAGAGAAGTCTTCCTAATCTTTATTATTGTATTATATGTCTGCTATCCATAATTATTTGTAACAAGGAACATAAGTACCATCCTCTACAGAAAATAAATTTCTATATTGTTAATCAGTATAGTTTTAATAAAGAAACCTGAATTGTTTATTTCTACTTGTGTATAACTTGCAAATATATGTTCAGTCCCATCTGTTTCCTGAAGTTATTAGTGCATTGGTACATAACCAGGAGACCACAATGCCATTGCAGAATAGTAGTGTGGCTGCCAATTTACCAGCTCTGTTGTAGGACAGCTCCAGGGGTGGGTTTCTACCGGTTCTGTCCACCTCTGTAGAATCGGTAACTCTGAAGAGCAGCAGACATAGAACCGTTCTATGTCTGCTGATGTTTTTGTCCACATGCCCACCCGGGCTCTTACCTGACCTTTATTTCTTGATTTTTTTCAACTTCAGCTGCCATGCAAGGCACAGCTGCAGTTAAAAAAGCAGTAAAAGAGGGCTTTTTGAAAGGCTGCTTCTCTGCACACAGCATGCTGATGATGATTTACAGATGAGCACCGGCAGAGTGCAGGGAAGCACATCAGAAATCACCGAACCTCGTAAATGACCGAACTGGTAGTTAACCCTGTTGATCCCACCCCTGACACGCTCACATGCTTCCCGAGATACAGCACAGTAGGACAAGCTGGCTTTGCATCAGAAAGAAACATGAGTGGTTCTTCCTGCAGAATCATCCTAGTAAATCGGCACCACAACTGGGAAGGTTCCTGAAGTGCTAGTTTCTGGCTATGACCACAGTTGATAGACAGTTAATAGGAAAACTGCTAATTGAATTTAATTCCTACATAAGCAAACATATAATGATGCAAGTGTAAACTTGTTGAACTCAATGCATAGACTTTTGTTAGAAAAATATATACATTTAATAGCCTTAGGAAATGGATAGGCAAGTAAGATGCTCGTTAATTCTTTTGATCAAGGTATTTCATATCAGTTCTATCTCTTTAATTCTTCTCTTGTCTCCTTGGTTTTTGTCTTAAGTCTATCGCTTATGATTATCACATTATTGGGGTTGAAGAAGTAGGCTGTCAAGATTGAACTACTTTGCTTCTTTCAAACCATAATGGTTTTCAACTTGCCCATGAACTGTGGGGAAGAAAGGGGGAAATGGAATGCCGAGAGTGTATGGAGAGATCGTGAGAACCCGGAAACCATCAAAGTCACCACTTGCAGATGTTGGAGAAAGAGAAGGACTGTTCTCATAACAAATGGATGCCTCGTAATTATAATTATATTTATAATTATATCATAATGTGATCACCCAGGGGTGGGGAAAGGGGAAATTAATTAGTTAAATAATTACTAGGCAAGCATTTGAATGGAAAACCAGAGCTTGTTTTGTTTCTTCAGTACCAATAAAGTTTTACTTTTGGGAATTCAAAGCTCCTGAGAGTGTTTCCCTGAATAAACCCATTTTATGTTCCCACAATTTTTCTTGCTTTAAATCCTTAATGGAACCTAATGCTTTTGGAACATTATGCAAAATTAAAATTGCCAATGTGGAAGAGCCAAAGCAGAAATCAGGTATTGATGAATGATGTGAGCTCTGCAAATATATTTAATTCTTAAAAACTTCAGTAAGTTTTAGTTTCTGGATTTGTAGAAGCATATCTTTAATTTTTGATGTACAGTAGATTTTCCCCTTAGTTGTAGATTTTGGATTGGATCAGGCCTCTGACTTTGGATGATTGATTATTTTAGTTCAACCAAAACAATATAATTGAAGATTAGTATCTTTTCCAAGATAACCTCTCAAGTGGAAAGGAAGCTTTGTTTGAGAGATTTCTCTAAAGCCTGGGCTTCCTTCCGGTTGCTGAGATTCAGTCAAGTTGAACAGCCTCATTCTGAAGTCTTGGCTCATGTTGCTGCTTGTTCCAAGACAGCTCTACATTGGCTTCTTCAGCTTCTGGCAGAAGTGAGAAGCAGACTTCTGAATCCATAGTCCAAAACATTGTGCCTTCTGGATAAACTTTTCAAGGGATGGAAGAATAAAAGGAAATATGGATCCACCCATCACCATTTTCTGTTCAATGCATTATTTCTCTTGGGTATCCACACTTAGCATCCTGTACATTGTTTCCAAGTCATATTTCTGAAGTGTGCGACAAAAATGCTCGAAGCATAATTGACTACAGAGTGACTAATTCAGTCTCCTGAGGGAGAAACAAGCATACAACCAGGGGTAGGATTCTACCTACTCAGTTCACACCTATTCGCTAGAACCGGTTGTTAACATTCTAAGCAGTTCGGAGAACTGATTGTTAGAAGAAATTACTGGCCTAATCCTGCAAGGAAGGCAGGAAGGGAACATTTTGGTGTTGCTTACAGAAACTGCATCTCCATTAACTCTTATTACATTCTTGGCAGGACTAGACTTCCTGTCTCAGGAACATCTCTGGAGTTTTTTCCCCCTCCTTTGCTGGTACTTTGCTTGTGTGGAGTCACCATTCAAAGTTATAATGGTACTGAAAAAAGTGACTTATGACCATTTTTCACACTTATGACAGTCATGAGAGGCCAGGCCAGGAGATGCGTGCCTCGATGTGAGTGATATTGGCCATACCCACCAACTAAGCCATGCCCACAGAACCAGTTGTTAAAAAATTTGAATCCCATCCCTGCATACAACAGATATTGAGTCAGTATTGTTATACTGAAAAAATGAAAAATGGGAAGAGCTAAGTATAAAGGAGCTACAACCAGTATAGTGTTAAAGCATTAGGCTAGATACCACTTATCTCAGCCCGAGGAAGAAGCCAATGGCAAAGCATTTTCAAATTCTTCCTAAGAAAACTGCAGGGACTTGTCCAGGTGTTGCCAGGCATTAACCATAATGTGAAGGCATGCATGCGCTTGTGCATGCATACACACACACACACACACACACACACACAATAAGAAACCTTGTATGAAAGAAGCCAATGAAACAATGAAAGAAAATTCTAAAAAGCAACCTGATCACAATGTTGTCATCAGTGTTGTGAGGTAACACAGAAATAAGATGGCATAATTTGTTCAGACTATGTAGCCAGTCTTTACTTCTCCTCTTTAATGTGGTAAGCAAATAATATTGTCTGAATAATTTACTGAGATAAATTAAGACCAAATGACTGATAGAGCATCATCCTAGTGGAAAGAACGTCAGTGAAATATCCACCTTAATCGTTCTGCACAAAAATTCCTAATCTATCCCTTTCTCTAGGAAAACGGATGCTGTGTTATCAACAGGAAATGGAACAGAAGCCGCTTGTCTACTACTTGCATGATCTTAATCTACCTATAAATGCTAGTGCTACATCAGGATTACTAGCAGAATTAGTAAACCAGGATGTCTGTACAGCACTTCATAGTGGTTCTGGACTAGTTTTCATTGGAACGGTAGCTTTATATGAGATGGAGAAAATGGTAGATCAGGCCTTCTCTAAAGTGACCTGCCTGCCAGATCTGTGTAGAACCAGGACAACCTGTCTGTAAGGATCTTTGTTCCTCCACATTTAATAAATAGAGCATTTCTCTCTAATTATCTTGTTGCTCTTCCCACACTCCTTGTGTAATATAAGTCAACACCATAAACAAAAATGGCTGCAGAGGGAAGTCAGCAATGACCAGAGAAGTGGGGAATGATTGCAAAAATCAAAAACAGCCAATAGGAGGCGATCAGATTCCAGTCCCATCTGGATCATCACCATGTCACCATCACCACAACAAAGAAACATGCAGCTAAGCATGTGTTGTTTCAGAAGGAGATGGAAAATACTACTTCTACTCTGGATCTGCTGGTCTCAGCTACGTTTGTGTTAGAGATGAGAGAAAGGCTGCAGCATGAAGATGTATTCTTACTGGTTAGGGAGATATCTTTGAGCCAAAGATAAGGGAAATGTGTGGGTGTGCTGAAAATTTGGGATTCTTGAGGAATTTATCATTTGACCAGAGGCAAACCAAATATCATTTTTGAACATCTCTTTTTTAAAATCAATTTTGCAGAGCTGGGCTACAAAAACCTGATGATCTCTAGATGGGTACTATTAGATAAATTAGTATATCTAAATATTATACATTTAAATATATTAACTCTAATTGTTATATTACATGTTGTCATCTGGTGGACATTTGGATTTTTGCAGTCCAGATCTTACTCCAACACTTAAGTGTTATATCTTGTATACAAAAACAATGTCACCCCGCCATAAACATTTCACTTTATGTCTTGCTTCTGGAAAAGGAAAAGAACATAATTTTTTCCATTAAATTAATTCCATTAAATTAAGTGAGTGGTTGAAAAATGCAGAAATGGCTTCATAGTTAAGTAGACTTAAATCTGGATTGCTGCTCCTATTTTGAGCAAATAATACTCCATGACTGTTTTATCCGCAGATTTTTTTCTGTCATTTGTTATTCTATTGCTTAAGATTATGTTAAAAACTATGAATCGAATTTTCTTAACAATCTTGAACTCAGCAGTGACCATACAGAAAAATCTCCCTGAGTTTTACATGCTGCATATATTCATCACTTTATTTGAATTCCTTCCATTTTTTTTTCAGAAGAGATTTTATTGGCAGCTCACAACGGATTAACAATTGTAGAACATCCTTAAAATAGCAGCAAGCAGGAACAAAAAAACCCAAAACTGTACAGCAATTAAAAAGCAATTCTGAAACCTGATTAATTTGATCAAAAAACCCCAATGTTCTTTTTAAAAAGGAAAACATTATAAATCTTCTGAAAGGTCATTCAGGAAGGGAAAGAACATGGAAGGGGACTCCAAAGTCTAAGTGCAGCCATTGAAACAACCTCCCACTTCTACCCACCCAAAAAAACATATTCCTGGCATTGTTGCAATCCTTCCAAGCATGAGCTCAGAAGTAGTAAGTGCATATGTAGAAAGACTGTTTTTCCCAAATTCTGATTTTAAACCAGGAATGGAAATGTTTAGTGGCCAAGGGTCACACTTAAGAGGCAGTGGGGGAGAGCAGTGGTTGAAAGGGCAATGATGCATAATAGGTGAAGCCATTTCTACTGTATGAGTGGAGCTAAGATCCGAGTGGATTTCTTCTAGCTATTATTGTGGGGAGTTACTAGAGATGAGAAAATGTCATTCCCCATGGGGGCTTTGTTAGTTAAAACTAGCGCCTTGAATTGTACTCAGAAACCTATTGGAAAGTAGAGGCACTAATAATAATAATGCAATTAATGAACAGAGAGAGCACCTATAGCAAGTGCTTTACTTTCTCCATCCATCCATCCATCCGTCCATCCATCCGTCCATCCATCCATCCATCCAGTTTTTCTACTGGCAATATATAGTGGCGGGGATTACTTGACACAAGTAATCAATCAGGCCTCCCTGGAGTGAAATGAGCTGACAAGTTGTTCATGAGGTTTCACATGTTTCTGTTTTGCGCTGTAATGGAAACCGTCTGTGTTGCTTGGTCTGGCTTTTCTGCAAACACATATGCTGGTGTAATTAAGAGTGCAGGGAGGGAACCATTAACTGGTACATAGGAAGAAATAAGGAAGTCTGATCCTGGGACTGGAGCAGAGGTGGTGTTCAGCAGGTTCTGACCAGTTATGGAGAAGTGGTAGCAGAAATTTTGAGTAGTTCGGAGAACTAGCAAATACCACCTCTGACTGCAGATTTTACAGTACCCTTCCCCTGCCACGCCCACCAAACCACACCCACAGAACCGGGAGTAAAAAAATTTGAATCCCACCACTGGACTGGAGTACTATTGAAAATTTCTGAGACTGAAGTATTAGCTCCCATGGCTCCCATATTGATTACAGGAGTCTCCAACCTTGGCAACTTTAAGACTTGTGGACTTTATGGCTTTGCTAGCTGAGGAATTCTGGAAGTTGAAGTTCACAAATCTTAAAAGTTGCCAAGGTTGGAGACCCCTGGATTAGGGCTAGCAAAGACTGAAACCTTTTCAATGTGAAAATTGTCTCAACAATATAAGTCACTCTTTGTAATGCTGCCCTGTCCAAATGCTGAGGCCTTTTAACTTTTCCCAGGGATTTCACTTCTGCCACTGATTTTCTGAACTGGGCTATGACATAATTACAGTGAAGTCCTGTGCTTTTTGGGTGGGCCTCAGTTCTCTTTGATCCTTTTTGAATGGTACGTTCCAGCGGTACTGATTAACAAACAGGAGATTAGAAGGGAGGAACAACTGTAAATTCTGGAACATGGAAGGAGCATCAGAGAGGAAAATGAGCATTTATTTGTTTTGATATTCTCTTGGGAGGACTGGTGGTTTTATTATGAAGATCAAAAAATTACAGAAAATAACCTTGAAGCAATTCAGTAACTTGGCCAATTCTTGCTTTCTGCTGGGTTATAGATGGGCACAGTGATATTTGCACCCCTCTCCACTGAAAGTAATTTGAGACAAATTCTTAGCTCCATAGAAAGATAGGGTACACTGGACACTATATGAATTTGTCCCTATAGCTAAACCATGTCTTTCACTACTACTACTACTGTTTCCCAGTTGAAGGACACTTACTTGGGGTTGTAGCCAGCTAAAGGACTATAAATTCTTAATAACAATGGTCTTAATACCTCAATGCAAAATACATGTGCATCAATTATAGATGTAGGGTGAATGAAGAGTGAAGGTGCTTATATTGTTCTTGTGTAATGGCAACACAATCTACTGCACATTTTGATCGTAGAATTCTAGTTTTTTTATTATCTAACTTTATAAATTGCCCAGAGACTGGAAAAAATTAAAAAAAAATCCATCACTGTAAAATTAAATAATTATACACACTCTAATGGTAGTTTCTGAGTGCATCTTGCCAAACTGAGAATTATTGCATTAATGTATGTGTTTGTATAACTGACACGGCAGATTGCTTTTGTGTCATGCAGACTTTCTTTGCCAAGGGTTCATTAAAAGCACAAAATTCAGGATTAATGCAGCCTGCTTTGCATCAAGTGTAAATATTGCAAGTTATAAGCTTCAGTTCCTTTTATTGCCTTTTTTTTTCTGTAAGACTTTTGACATGCAGCTAATTATACTCAATAAATTTCTGAATATTTAGGTCTTCCACAAGGAGATCGTTCCATCTCTTTCTCTCTCTTCCCTACCCTCTTCTTGTTGGAGACATGGAGAAAGAAGAGCTGGACTTTACTACAAAGAGAAAACTGGATTGAAATGAAGTTCCTCAATATCTCATCTAGCAAGGTAGAAACATTGCTGTGACACAGATAGAGATTACTGCAACAAATGGAATTAAGTCATAGAGAACTGAGGCAAAGCTTGGGTCTTCATGTCACACTTCGACCAAGCTCTACCTGCTGCTTTATCTTCTATCCAATTTAAGAACATCTGATGTCAGAAGGAGCTGGCCTCTGGTGATGAGAGTGAATTAAGAGATTGGAACCCATACTCTCTAGAGCCCTGACTCTTGGATTTTGCATTTGAAAACGTTCCAAATTTATATAAAACGAATGTATTAGGACAAATAATTCAGCAGCAGCACTCTAAACTTTGCCGTCCCTGGGAATATTTTTTAGCGCAGGTAGACATTAGAACATTGTGGAATAATTCAGATGGCCATTTTGCCATGCTTTCCTCATATCCTAAAGCCAGAGTAAATCATGTTAAGATCATGTTATTCCCACTCCATGACTTTAGGATTTTTTTCCTATAGAGCTGTTGATTTATCAATCTAATAACCACTTAGTTGTCAGAAAGCTTTCTCTCTTGTCTGATGTCATGCAACCTCTTCCATCTGCAATATTGGATGGTAAATACTAAAAAGTACCTTTGTGATTTTGGAGAGGCAAAGACTATATATTATTCTTTGTTGATCTTTTTATAGAAACATCTATTACAGCTGATTAATAGATATCCTGGTCACCCAGATTCAGCCTATGCCCAGATGCTGTTCATATATTTTGTTATAGTATATGTAGCTAGGTTTTGTGCAGCATCACAGGAGATCCCTCAGAACCTGATGGGCCAATTTTCCAATGCCTTCTATGTAACTATAATTCATTTAAATTTTAGATCACTTTCAATGTTATCACATTTAATATAATTTTAGTGGTTGCATTATAATTGGATATAGGCTGTATCATGGACCTTACTCATATGTATAAGGTTGTTTTACAAATGTATTTTAATTCTGCCTTAAACTTTATTTCTATGTGGATGATCTCAATGTAGGGCAGCAAGGATGTGGGAACAACACATTCTAACAAAATAACTTTACACAAGTGATATTCAGGAATTAGATTTTCCTGGGAATATTTTTTCTCCTTGGCCATGGACTCTTCTATTTCACAGTTGAATGGTCTGTCTGTCTATTTGGCCCCAACATCATGGACTAAAATCCCTTATGTCTGTCTCACAAGTTTAAGATTACATTTTGGCTTGCCGTTTTGAGCTTGGATGTGAATGGCAATTGGTTTGGCAAAAAAGATGGAGGAGAGTCAGCTGTTTCCTGCTTCAGGGGACTCAAATAATATCTACAGCCTGTACTTTGAAATGTGTGCTAGTTAAAACTCAGAGCAGAGCGAAAGTCTCCAAGGAGAAATATTAGTCAGATGAAGGAAATGCCAAAATATTTGGGTGCTCAGAAATGTCAAAATATGACAAATTCACCATGTCTTTATTTTTTTTCAACTTAAGATTCAAAGACCAAGTTATATCCACAAAGTATACTTTTCCCAAAAAATTGATGTTTTTTAAGAGAAAAGAAACAAATAATATAACATCTTCCATGTCTCTTCAGCAAAAAAACTCAGTTACATACATCTGCATTCAGGCATAAAACCAACTAGCTAATCCTTCTCAACAAAATTATGCCCATCGTTCAGTAACTACAAATATATCCATTGCCAGCAGTGGATTTCACATTTGGAAAGTCCCAACAAGTTAAAATTGGTATTTTAAATGGTAAATTCATTGTCTCTATGCATTAAAAAAATGAGAAAAAGAAAAGAGGGTTGATTTCCCCGGGTTAAATTCCTTGGTACCATTGATTAACAGTCCTGAATCGCAACCTGTTTGTTGGAGATAAATGTTATGAAAATAAAAGGAATGTGGTAAGCACTGTTCTTCTGCATGATGTTGCAAAAATAAAGCTATATCCCGAGTGAATTGCTTTTTCTTCAGCTTAAAGAAGGGTACTGCCAGAGGAAAAGGACAGATGGTTTTACTTTTTTTCTGCTTTTTTTTCACACAAAACAGCAGCCCCATAAAATGGTCCACATGGCCTCAGAAAATCCACCTTAATGGGGTTGCATGGACAGAATGCAAGACTGTCCTGTTGAACTGATAACATTGCATGTAAGTCTCTTATTGTTGCAGGCCCTGAAGTAACCTGTACAAAAATTATAGGCTTAGAAAAATCGGTCCACTCATTTGTCATTGAACCACCATAATTAAAAATCAAAATTCCTTCCCATCCTCTCAAATCCTAACTCCAAAATGGACTGAAATCCCTCTGAATTCAACAGAATGCTTCCTCTAGAACAGGGACTCAAGTCTGCTGCCTTTTTTCATAGAACCCAAATGGTGTTCGTGTCATCGTCAGAGCTTCAAGGATGGAAGTAAAGTTTCTAAAACTTTCTCAGCTTCTTGATCCTAAAAAGGAAAAAAAAAGAATTAAGCTTATGTAATTATGCCTTAAGAACCACCCAGAGCTGCTTGAAGCCAGCACCAATTTCTGCATCAAAACAAGAGATTATGTTCAGTGTTAATAGTGCAGAAAGGATTAGTGGTTCATTCTTCTTCTAAATGCAGTACAAAAACAAAGTAGGGGAAAGGGAAGAAGACACTACTTTTATACTATACTTTTCCTTTTTCCTTTCCAATTTCCTTCTAAAGAAGTGTAATGAAGTGTTATCTACAACTCTAATGGCTTATAATTAAAGGTTTTCATCTTCCAACAGTCACCTTTGGAGGTATTTCAGTGAACTCAACATTCCTGAGGCTTGAAGTTTCTAATTTGCATTTTCTCCCTCTCCTTTGTTGCTGTTAAACACAGATACTCAAGAGGGACCTACGCTTTGTTGGTTTTACAGCTGCTCTGCACCTCTGAGCATTTTGTTGTTCTTGAACTTCAAGTTCAGCTCCCACAAATCTGGGTGGCCTTTGGAAATGAAATTGTATTAAGTGATACATCTCTAAGCAAAACTTATTTGCACAAAGTCGTTTTCTATCTGGTTTAGATTCTATAACTATCACCACAAATTTGCTCATACTGTAGTTGAAAACAAGACATTCGTGTAAGATATTTATCTATACAGGTAGTCCTCATTTAATGGCAGCATCGTTTAGTGACCCTTCACAGTTACAATGATAAGGACAAACTAGTCATTTTGTGACCAATATTTGAATTTACAACCTTTGCAGGTCTGTAACTCAAAGGATCTGAGTAACACTCGAGGGACTGGTGGCTCAGTAGCTAAGACGCTGAGCTTGTCGATCAGAAAGGTTGGCAGTTCGAATTCCTAGCGCCATGTAACTGAGTGAGCTCCTGTTACTTGTCCCAGCTTCTGCCAACCTAGCAGTTTGAAAGCATGTAAAAATGCACCTAGAAAAATAGGGACCACTTTGGTGGGAAGGTAACAGTGTTCTGTGTGCTTAGTCATGCCGGCCACATGACCACGGAGATGTCTTCGGACAGCGCTGGCTCTTTGGCTTTGTAACAGAGATGAGCACTGTCCCCTAGAGCCGGAAACGACTAGCACATATGTTCAAGGGGAACCTTTACCTTTAACTCAAAGGAAAGCTGAAGATTTTATCTTCCTAGGCTAAAAAATACATAGAGTTGGTGAGGATAACCATGCAAAAAAGGGGCATCCGCTTTCCGGGGGATAGTCAATGACAGATTTTGACAAAATATACAGATCACACTATGTAGCTAGTCCTCAACTTACGACCAAAATAGAGCCAAAATTTCTGTTGCCAAGCAAAATATTTGTTAAAATGAATTTTGCCCCATTTTGCGACCTTTCTGGCCAACTTTGTTAAGTGAATCACTGGAGTTCTTAAGTTAGTCACACAGTTGTAAAGTGGAATCTGGCTTCCCCGTTAACTTTGCTTGTCATAAAAGGTGATCACATGACCCCAGGAGACTGCAACCGTCCTAAATATGAGCTAGTTGCCAAGCTTCTGAATTTTGATCACGTGACCACAGGGATGCTGAAATGGTCATAAGTGTGAAAAATGATCTGAGTCAGTTTTTTCAGTGCCGTTGTAACTTTGAGAGGTCGCTAAATAAACTGTTGTAAGTCGAGGACTACTTGCAAATGTTATGACAATAAAAATATGAATTATCAAGGTTATGGTTTTCCCAGCAGAAACATACAACCATGAAAGTTAGACCAACAGATCTAAGACAAATTGGTACCCTTGAATGCTGGAGAATATTGTTAAAACACCTTGGCCTGCAAGCAGAACAAATCATCAATATAAAAACTAATTGAAGAAAATTCTCCTCATTGGCAACATTAATAATAAAGGTAAAGCTGAAGTATTTCAGATGCATAATCTGAAGGCAAAAATTATTTGAGAAAATCTTTGTATTTGGAAAAATGAAAGGCAAATGAAAAAGATGACAAAAGGCAGGAACTATCATGACTTGTGAGAAAGCTCAGAAATTTTTTAAAACGATATTTCAAAAAAACCCAGAACTCTTTTTATTGGGACTTATGGGCAATGAATTAGAAAAATATCCACGGTGGACTGATTTTGTATATGGTCGCTGCAGCAGGATTATTTGATGTATAATATTTGATGCAAGAAGAACAAAATCTTCACAGTTGAAAAATGGGTTGTGAAAATGTCAGAATTCACAGAAATGGCAACATTGACCTGTCTGGTCAGGGGGGAAAAAACACAACTTTCTTGGCTGGAAAAAGTCTGGAAACATTTGTTACTGAAAGAAGAAAGAAAGGACACAATGACTTATGGGATTGAAGGTTAAGAAAGATATAAATTAAATAAGAGGCCAAGGGACTTACATAATATCTAACAGGGAGGAAGGACTATAAAATTGTAACTGTTTGTTGAAAGGCCAAAAGTTGTATTTCTTAGCTTTAGAGTTTTGTTCCCTTCTATTTTGTTTCTTTCCTTTTTTTCTTTTGATCTCTCTTTTATTTTACGATTTTTAAAAAAAGAAATATAAATAAAAGGAAAAGGAAAAGAGCAGACAAAAAACAAGGGAGTCAGATACTATCACTTGTGACACAAGCATGAACTTACAGTAACTTTTTTTTAACCAGAAACTAATCCTGGCAAAACAGGGGTCAGAAGTGACTGAACTGAAAGAACAACAAATTTAACAAATTCAATGAACAACAAAAGCACTACTTTTAAAATAAACATAAACATTTATGTACAAGCATAAGAAGGTTTCTCTTTGCTGCAAATGTCAGAAATGTCAATATTGGGATTTATCTGTCCTTTGGGAAGGATCAGAGAACTTGGCACTGTACTCACTAGAATTAAGTAGCAGAATAACGTGTTGTCACTGAGCGTGAAAAAGGTAGTTTTCTTCAAGTTGAGTTTAACTCCTAATGTCTTCACAGAGGAAGCCAAGTGGTTTTCTTGGCAACAATATGGACATCGGTTGTCACTGCTGACTTCTGAGGTACAGTTTCCCAGTCTAATTTATTAAGCTGGGATCCCTGGAGTCCTTCTATTTAAGCCTTAAACAAAAATAATTTTGCTTAGCTTTAGAGTGAGGCCCAAGTGTTGTCATTTCCCAAGGATGGTTGAACACTAAGCCTTATTTATATTGGAGGCCAATATTAAAGCTTCATGTCTTCAAATGTAAGCTGGATAGATAGTTGCAAGTAGACAATAAAAATAGCTAAACAATAATGTATCAGTGCTGGAAAGAAATTTATAATATTCATTCATTCCCAATCTCTGTCTTCACTGCACAAAACTTATACTGCATATATTGCCTAGTTAAAAAGTTCTAGATAACTAAACCGCAATGACATATAATTTCTATGATTCCTTATCCCCCTATATTTAAAGTCATTTTAAAGCATGGTGAATCAGTGGGCTTAACAGGGTTAAGTAGCCATTTTTTCCTGAAGAGTAATTTTTAAATCAGACAGTAATAATTACAAAATTAGACCACAGCAATCAAAGTCACCAACTGCACTGCAAATTGTCCAGTTCATAATCAAATTAGACATTAGCCCTGTGATCGTATCATCTAGTTAAGTATAATTTCATAATATCGGATTTTACACATTTTCAACTTTGCAATGACGGACATCAGAAGTTCTTTCCTTTTTTTATGCCTTATTTTGCAAGACTTTGAACACATAACTTCTTTTCGTTTCTAGATCTTCCTCTATAATGTTAAGGAACTCAGCTTGCAAGAATTTCTTCTCTGCATCTTGACTGAAATTAATCAGAGCTCCTGAAGACAGACAACATGTCATCAACAGATAGTGTAGAAAGTAGTTGTAGGGGGAAAAAAATACACAACCCTCAGACCTACCTCTTTGGTGACTGGCAGAATGGACGATGCTGTTTCACAGCAACTCAGAGCATTGCTCCTCTGGCCCAGATCTTTGTAACACTTAGGTAGAAAGAAGCACAAGGGAAAAAATTATAACAGGTATTTAGTGACCAGAAATTTGTTTTGCATTCAAAATCAAACATGAGAAAAGAAAATAAAGTCGAGAAAGACCACAACACCCCATACCTTTGCCAAATACATATAGTTGCATTTAGAATATCTGGGATGTATTTCTTCAGCCTGAGTATAAAGACAAAAAGATAGAAAGATGAGAATGCCATAGCAATACTAGGCATATTTCCATTTAACTATTGCTTTCATGCCCCAAACCTTCAAAATATTTTGTACTGCTCATATGTCTCCACAATGCCAATCTCTATTTCTAAACCTGAAAAGCTCTCCCTTGAGTTGCTAATGGTTGAAAATACACTGACAGGAAGCTAGTACTGTGCACTCATTCCAATTGTTATTTTGCTATCTCTGTTTTTACAGGGAACAATATTAAAAGGTATTGATAAAAGCCATTGTTTGGTCCGGGTGTGTGTGTTGTTTTGGCATTATGTGGT
Source organism: Bungarus multicinctus (assembly GCA_023653725.1). Taxonomy (NCBI): domain Eukaryota; kingdom Metazoa; phylum Chordata; class Lepidosauria; order Squamata; family Elapidae; genus Bungarus; species Bungarus multicinctus. The sequence goes on along the minus strand of CM042836.1, from coordinate 62,795,884 downwards.
TGCAGGGAAGAAAGAGAGCCAAGGACTCAGTGGTGATATTCGACCGATTCTACTTGGTTCTGGAGAGCTGGTAGCGACAATGAGCAGCGGAGACAGAACCGGTTCTCTCTGCTGCTCTGTGTTTGGCCCACCCACCCACCTGGGCTCCCATACTCACTTTTATGGCCAGAATTCAAAGCGCAGCTGCTTTGCATGGCGCAGAATAGTGCTGCGCAGCAGCTGCTGCAGCAACCGGCATCGTGCAGGCTTGCAGGAGGCAAATTAGAATGTCTCTGCGCCTGTGCAAATGCCTCTGTGCCTGCGCAAAGTGTGCATTTGGCCCGTGCGTGCACGCAAAGTGTGTGCATGCCCGCAAAGCGTGCCTACAAAGCCACACCCACTGAACTAGTGGCAACTTTATTTGAATACCACCTTTGCGAGGACTGTAGAAAAGGAATTACCATCAGTGAGAATTAACTTGCTTCCAAGCTTTGGAGGAGTTGCTATGTTGAAAATCAATAGAATTTGGGTGATTCATGATGCCCCATAGAAGTCAATAAGCTCAGCTACTCAGCAGGGCAAAGGATCATAGAGGTATAGCACCAATCCAGAATGCCTCAGGTGCGTATGGTCTAGCACAGTGGTGGCTAACCTTTTTGGGCTCCTGTGCCAAAAATTGTAATGCATGCAAGTCCCCTGAGCATACGTGCACAATCCCCCCAGCTCCCCGCAGCCCCCTTACCTGCACTGAGCCTCATAGCTGCTTTTTGGCTTCCCAGAGGCTTGAAAAAAAGCCTCTGCAGGCTTTGCAGGCCAAATAATAGGCCCGTTTCGTCACTTCTGGTATTACAGGAAGTGATGAAACGGGCCTATTCGACCTGCAGAGGCTTTTTTCAAGCCTCTGGGAGACCGAAAAAGGCCTCAAACCAGCCGAAAATCAACCGTGAGGTGCTCGCATGCACAGTGGGTATGTTTGCCTGTGGCTTGAGTACCGGCACAAATGGCTCTGTGTGCCACCTGTGGCACATGTGCCATAGGTTCGCCACCACAGCTCTAGCATATCTATGATACAATTCTTACAAAGCAAATAAATCTTCCCAAAACTTAGCCAGTAAGAGTAAAGTTGCAGATACCCATAGGGTGTGGTTCATCCAAGACTGAAGCCAGTAACACAAAGGATGCACCTGGGGCAAGCAAAAACTAGACATTTCAGTAATGTAAGCACCATATAACCTCTACAAGTTTGAGACTTCTGTTGCTATTAGCCTCAGCTCATCTCTATTGATTTACTGAACTATTACAACCAATTCAGTGAGCAGAAACAGACTTAATATTTGCTTGGTTTCTACCAACTGTTGAAATAGTACACAAAGGATCACCTTGTAGACTGGTGGGAGGTGGGAGGAAGGATCCCAGAGACCAGACAAAATCGTTTAGCAAGGGCTATTCTATTCCCATGCTCTTCATACCCTTTCTTATCAAAATCATTCTATAGAGGCTGCTGGACTATTTGTACAGTATATCACTTCCAGGAAGGGATCCGAGGGAGACAAGAATAGGAAACTGTCTGAAATTTAGATGATCCATTATTTCTACTTCTTAACTAGCACTAAGGATTAAAGCGAAGACACCCCCCCCCAAATGAAGTAACAAAAAGAAAAGAGGGGAGGGAAGCAGAGGAGAAGGGGATGAAAGCTCTAATCTCTTTAAGGCATTTGTGCTAAGCAGCAATTATTAAATTGCTCAGACAAACTTCCTGTGTTTAACTTGTCAGAGATGACAACAGGAGCTATCCCCACAGGAAATGCTCATAAACAACTCTATGGATGAAGTTTAAAGGCTGAATATTTAATTGCAAAAAAAAAAGAGAGAGCAACACACCAGATCCTGAAATTCAGCTTAGGTGAACAGGAGCGGTCACTCTTCTAAAGACATCGTCTGAAAAAAAATCTTTTGAAGAGCGTTGACTTTATAGCTCCTGAGAACAATTTGTTGAACAAATTTCTTGAATGCCAGCCAGTTGGCAGTCAGAGAGAAGAGGGAATATTTTATCTACCTTCAGAAAATTCTGCAAAGCCTCGTGTATTGTTGAAGTTGGCGGAGTCCCAAAAAGAGCAGCAGCTACTTTTTTCTCAATCCAAGACAACTGAGCGACCTTTGGAAACCCCAACAGGATGAAGGGAAAGGTGAAAAAAAAAAAATCATTTAGTGTTGTTTTTTTTTGCATATCAAGTGTCATGATAAAGTATCTCTATTAGGGATCCCCAACCTCTGGACCACAGACTGGTACTGATCTGTGGCCTGTTAGGAACTGGCGTGCAACCACTGGAGGTGAGCAGTGGGCAAGGGAGCAAAGCTTCACCTGTATTTGCAGCCTCTCCCAGGCACTAGCATCACCATCTCAGGTCCACCTCAGACCATCAAGTATTAGATTCTCATAGGTGCGCAAACCCTACCGTAAACAGTGCATGCAAAGGATCTAGGTTGCATGCTCCTCCTTCCCCAGTCTCTGGAATAATCGTCTTCCACATTTTGGTCCCTGGAGCCAAAAAAAGTGGGGACCGCTGATCTCTTCTTTAATTAATTTTGCAGGACCTTACATTTCCCCCTTATTTTTGTAAGTGTTTTAAGCCTATTTGGGGGACAGGTCCTACACCAGTGGTAGCTAACCTTTTTCGGCTTCTGTGCCAGCATCCAGAAGGCAATGTGCGGTGGGGGGCCCCCACGCCCCTTGCACATGCACATGACCCCCCCTGCATGCCGTGCGCATCTCTGCGCACATGTGTTTCCCACACCCCCCATACATGCATGCCAGATACCCGGCAATCAGCTGTTGGACATACAGGCCGTGCGCATGCACAGTGGGGGTCTTCCAGGCAACCTCTCGCGTGCTGGCAGAAGTGGCTCTGCGTGCCACTTCCAGCATGCATGCCATAGGTTTGCCATCATGGTCCTATACTGTTCATTTTTTTTCTACTTCTAATTGACAGAAAAGCATTCTGCACATTTTTAAAATGATTGCATTGCTGTATTTTCTTTATGGTCAAAATGGGCCACAGGGGCTGCACTAAAAGGCTTTCATGGTTGCATGTAGCCTAGAAGATTTTAAAGCCTTGGACTACCAACTTCTTTATATATTACTATGTTTTGTCTTTGGGATTTTGGACTAAGGTAAGGAAGGACCCAAAAACTTCTCAGAACAAAGCTGGTTGTATCCTCACTTACTAAGAAGAATAGGCTGTATCATGAATACACATCTTATGTAGTTATTGGAATGATTTGCAAAAGGATGGAAACTATGTAAAACACAGAGAGCCCTTTCTTACAACACCTTTGTTAAGAAAAGTGCGATCAAACTTACTACCGAAAGGGTTAAATTTTTGAGAGACTTTTACTCTTTCTACACATAATCCTTGCCTTATGAGCACAACTGGAGCTGGAACTTTCATCCCTAGGCGATGCAGTCATTAATTGAATCGTGCCCAATTTTACCATCTTTTTTGCCATTGGTTGTTAAACGAATCATAAAGTTGTTAAGCGAATCCAGCTTTCCCAGTTGACCTTGCCTGTTGGAAGTCACCTGGGAAGGTTGCAAATCATGTGAGCCCGAAACGCTGCAAGCATTGTAAATAGATGCTGATTGCCAAAAGTCCTTATCGTGGTCACGAGAAGATTGCAATGGTCATAAGTGCAAGCAGTGGTCGTTTTCAGTGTTGTTTTAACTTTGAAAGATTCTTAAAGGAATGGTTGTAAGTAGGGGACTACCTATGTACTCCTCTAAGTCCCTTTGGGGCTTATTCTTATATCCAGCCAACCATGGCACAAATATGCCTTGTTAGCAGATTTCTGAAAATAGATCCTCTTGATATTTTTTTCAATTCAGGCCCAGCTTATTATAGGCAGCTTAAAATATGTTCTAATATTGAAATATTGGTTTTTCTGTTCTTCCAACACACATATTGTTGTATAATCTGCGATGGCTGGTTGATTATGTTGGTGATGATGTACTTAAAGGTTGGCATAAGCCTTAGTAAGACCACACCTAGAATACTGCATCCAGTTTTGGTCACCACACTATAAAAAAGTGTTGAGACTCTAGAAAAAGTGGAGAGAAGAGCAACCAGGATGATTAGGTGACTGCAGGCTAAAACATATGAAGAACGGTTACAGGAACTGGGCCTGGCTAGTCTAGTGAAGATAAGGACCAGGAGAGACATGATAGTAGTCTTCCAATATTTAGGGGCTGCCACAGAGAGGAAGGGATCAAGCTATTTTCCAAAGCACCTGAAGGTCAGACGAGGAATAATGGATGGAAACTGATCAAGGAGAGATTCAACTTAGAAATAAGGAGAAATTTTCTGACAGTGAGAACAATCAAGCAATGGTTCCAAGTTTCATCACTGGAAGCTTTCAAAAAGAGACCGGACTGCCATCTGTCAGAAATGGTGTAGGGTCTCCGTTTGGGAGGGTTGGACTAGATGACCTACAAGGTCCTACAAGGTCCCTTCCAACTCTGTTAATCTGTTAAATACTTAACTCTTTCTTTAGGCTGCAGTGGGTATGTTCCTGCCCTCAAGTTGCTGGGCACAACCTTCTATACCTATTTTGACTTAGGCTGCCAAAGAGATCAAAACACCTAGCTTCCGCCAATGCACCTGGCCTGCAGAGGCATTATGCAATAGGCATAGTCCTTATAAACACAGGTTTAGCACTGAAGAATGCTAGATCTGTTTTTAAACATATTTAGCCATCTTTTGAAAAAGAAGTCTGTTATAAACCAAAAATTGTGTCTTAAATAAAAACTAGTGTCCTGGTTGATTTAAATGGGCAAAAAGAGTTCTCACAAATGAAGACAAATTCGTTCATTCGTTCAGAGAGCTCTGCCAGCTGTTTACTACTGTTTGTTACAAATGAGTGCATTTCTGCTGTTTTGAATGATTAGGCATTTTTACATGATTGCCCTTTTTAATGGTTGTGATGTGTGTCTGTGTGCGTGTGTGTGTGTGTGTATTGATCTGCTTATTCCGGTGCAGTTTTCTGTATTTTATGGGCTATTCTTCAGTGGTGGGATTCAAAATTTTGTACTACCAGTTCTGTGGGTGTGGCTTGGTGGGTGTGGCAAGGAAAGGAAACTGCAAAATCTCCATTCTCACTTCACTCCAGGGGAAGGATACTGTAAAATATCCATTCCCCCTCCCATTCCTGGGGGAAGGTTACTGCAAAATCCCCATTCCCTGCTTTCCAGCTCCGTTCTCCTGTGCAGGGCAACAAAAGAAGATCCAGCTGGGACTCAGGAGGCAGAGAATAGATGGGGGTGGGGCCAGTCAGAGGTGGTATTTGCCGGTTCTCCGAACTACTCAAAATTTCCGCTACCCGTTCTCCAGAACTGGTCAGAACCTGCTGAATGCCACCTCTGCTACTCTTGCTGACATTATCCTGATTTGGGATATAGGAGAGCTAAGTGAAATTGTCAAGGACTTTGCCTGTTTCATCTTTCAGCCTCAAAGAGGAGGCCAGTGGCATAGGCTAAATCTGACCTGACCATTTCCTGCCAACACTGACATTTCCTTGCACCACTTCATTTCCCTTTACTCCATCCCTCATAAAGTCTTAACAAAGGAATAGAATGAGAAGGGCCACTCTTGCTTCTCTTTGCAATTTCTTTGTAATGACATTTCTTTGACCTGTCAGGGTATTTCTGAATGCATGTCGACGACTCTTCTGGAAGAACACTACCTAAAATAGTCTGGGCAACAGACTATACATAGAAGGGCATAGAAAGAAACAGATATGACTTCTTCACACTTCACCCATCATGCTTGTGACCTATCGGCTTCTCTGGTCTTCATTTTGGACACGGCTAGAGGGCTCTTCCAGAAGAATGGTAAACATAAGCAGCCTGGGTATTTCTATACTATGGGGAACCTCAATGAAAGCAATCTGTAATTGAAGCAGCTTGAAAGTGGGTAAAAAACTTCATTCCAGGCACCAGTCATGGTACTCCGGGCAAGCTTCACCTCACATTAAAAACACATTGGGTTGAAGGGCAAACGCAACTCAGAGATCTGCCAATTGCTACATGTGAGCTGCCCTATATTAAAACTATTAGGGCAGCATCAGACTCTGACCTTGCCACGGAAGAGGAATAGGGCTTCAGGCATCATGGCCATGCAATTGATGTTGGTATACTTGCTGCCAACTGAAGGACAGGATAATAGCATGTCAATGTAGCTGTGAAGAAGAATTCTTGGAAGATCAGAGAACTTTGAACAACACCATTTAAGGTCATTCCATCCAGCTGAAGCATATACGGATTGTTGGAAAAGTAAAATAAAGGGAAATACTATTTCTATAATATACTGGAAACCATTCAAATTTTTATGTACGTATTGGCATGCATGCATGCACACACACACACAGAATACCACAAATTGATGGCTCCCAAACAAGTTCCATCTGTGATACTGAAGCACGCAGGCTTCTAGATTTTCTATGTGGAATCTGAAATCAGCTTATAAGACTTGTAGCTGAATTGCAAAATAAAGGAACTGTCTGGGGCAATATACATTTTCTTGCAAAACTGATATAGAAAATTTCAGTTTCACATTTTGGTTTGGATGAGAGTTTGGTCTATATTGCTTAATAATCCTTCTTTCCCCAGAGATCCTGTTTTACTTGACTCTAGTGTATTATACAAATAAAATTAAACCATTTTTAAAAGAAATATTATTATAACTGTAATTTTAAAAGGTCATATTGTAAGAGTTGGAAGAGGCCATGTAGAGTTGTAGACCATTAAGTTCAACCTCCGATGAAGGACTCAAAATTGAAATATTCCAGACAGATGGCTCTCCGGCCTTGATGTCAAATACTGTATATCCGACCAAGTGGACTCATCACTCATGTAGGTAATTTGGCTTTGCCGCTAAACTGATGTTATTGTTGGGATTTTTTTCCCTAAAGCTCAGCTGAATTACCTTCTTGCAATTGGGACCCTTTATTCTATGACTCGCACTACAGAACATGAAATGTCATTCTTTTATACAAACTGCTATCAAGTTCCCCTCTCAACCTTCTCAAGGCTAAACATGCCACCTTAGAAATCATAGAATCATAGGGCTCAAAGGGATCTTGGAGATCTTCTAGACTTACCTCCTGTTTATGTCATTCTGGACAAATGGTTGTCCATTTTTTTTCTTGAAAACCTCCAGTGATGGAGCACCCGTATCTCCAGGAAAACAAGCTGTTCCACTGCTTAATTGTTCTCATTGTCAAGACATTCCTCCTTAGTTTCAAGCTGAATCTCTTTCTGACAAGCTTCCACTCACTTCTTCTTCTCCTGCTCACAAGTGCTTTGGAGACTAGCTTGACCCCTCCCTTTTCTGTGACAGCCCCTCAAGTATCAGAAGACAGCTATCATGTTACCCTAATCCTTTTCTTCATCAGGCTACAGCCAGACATACCTAGTTCCCTTAATGATTCTTCATATGGTTTAGTTTCCAGATCCCTTATCATCCCTTTGTTGCTCTTCTCTGCACTATTTCTAGAGTCTTAGCATCATTTTTGTTCATGGTGACCAGAATTGGACACAGTAATTCTGTGTAATTCTGAGTAATTGAAAATACATATATAAACTATAAAGAGTATTTTCTGTTTATGAAAAAGAGTAGGTCACCATTATTAATAGTTTTATTATATGAATGGCGATGTACAAATTATCAGTTTGGATTCTATTCTAGGAGGCTAACAACCATTAAACAGAAGGAGGGAAAAACGTAAAAGCAGGTATATGTAGTAGCTAAAGTTAGACACTGATCCTCTACCTTAGGGTTACGATTTCTCCATCAGATCTTAGAACAGAATAGAATAGGAATAGAATAACAGAGTTGGAAGGGACCGTGGAGGTCTTCTAGTCCAGCCTCCTGCTTAGGCAGGAAACCCTATACCATTTCAGACAAATGGCTGTCTAATCTCTTCTGAAAAACTTCCAGTGTTGGAGCATTCACAACCTCTGGAGGCAAGGTGTTCCAATGATTAATTGTTGTAATTGTCAGGAATTTTCTCCTTAGTTCTAGCTTGCTTCTCTCCTTGATTGGTTTCCACCCACCATTGCTTCTTGTTCTGCCTTCAGGTGCTTTGGAAAATAGTTTCATTGACTCCCTCTTTTTTGTGGCAACCCCTGAGATATTGGAACACTGGTGTCATGTCACCCCAAGTCCTTCTTTTCATCAGACTAGACATACCCAGTTCCAGCAACTGTTCTTTATATGTATTATAGGAAGAGGTTGTTGTGGAGATACCCTGGACACAAACCCTTTAGGGCTTTAAAGTTCATCTCTCATACCAGCATGAGGTATAGTTTTAATCAAGTCCCAAATTGTATAAAATTACTTAGCTGCCCTCCCTTTTTTTTGCCCTTTTAAAAAAAAAATCTTCATGAACTTCTGATGAGTAAATGCTTAAAAGGATCACAGGATACTTACTTCATAACACCACCTTCCAGTTAGATAATATAAAAGGGGATCTTGTGGTTTAAGGGCAATTGCATGGTCAAGATGTTCCTGTAAGATAGAAGATCATAAGAAAGATCTGTCCTTCCTGTTTTCAGCTGTTTTGCCACAATACATTTAGGCATTTTGTTTGCTTACGTATTTCATAAATATTAAGAGTTCATCAAGGTTGTGCATTAAAAATGCCTAATGACAACCAAAGAATACGTGTAGACAGAAATGATAAAAGTGGAATGCATTTCAGGAATCCTCTCTCAATCAGCTAAACTCAGGATTAAGACGGGGTTGATTTTAAGAGAACAGCGTTTTAAATCTGTTGTGAGCAGAGACACTCTGAGAAATTGGAATCCACGGTATCAGGAGCAAATGAATGTTTCTAAGGCAAACATATCGAACCACATACTCTGGGCCTCCAGGTCAGCGGGGCCTCATGCTGCTCCTTTCGCATTTAGGGTAGGAGGAGGATGAAAATATTGTGGCTAATCCAAAAGGTGCATTTTTAAATTCTTTTCAACTTGAAAACTAGCTTAAGTTATGTGAAAGATTACACACACACACACGCATCAACGTAACTCTGATGATAAACTGTGCCTCCCAGGCAGAGTTAATTTTACTTTAAACATAATCTTCAGTACCGTCAGGATGAACTAAGTTAATAACAGTAGCAAGCAGTTTAAGAAATCTACCCAAAACATACCTTAAAAAGATAGCCATTCCTGATTTTGTTTTGTATAGTTTCAAACTGAGACACATAGCCACACATCATTGCAAACCTGAAAAGGAAGTGACAAAGAAGAGGGGAAATCATTAGACTTTTATGATCATTACAATAGTTATCCTTTGCTTAGCCACTCCCTCATTTAGTGGCCATTCACAATTATGATGGAGATGAAAAAATAATGACTAATCCTCGCATTTGAGATATTCACTTTACAGGTCTGTAAAGCAAAGGAAAACTAAAGTAAAACTGTAAGCATAGTCATGCTTTCACTTGATAACCATTTCACTTAATAACCAAGTTGCCAGTCTCAATTGTGGTCGCTAAACAAAGACTACCTGTAACATCGGCCTGTTACTTTCAGTAGATGAGTACTGTATTTATAAGGAAGGGAGCCATCTTAGAAGAGGCATTCTTTCTCTTATCATGTATTACCCAATCTCTTCTAAGATGGCTCCTTCTGATTTGTACAAACATCAACAAAAAGACTATATAAGTGTTTTATTTATTTGTTGTTCTGGAAAAATAATTACTATAAACGATCCTAAACCATTTTGCAGTAAAGAAAGTTCCATTAGATCTACTGGAATTAAGCCTTGGGCGCTGTGGTGCTTAGGTGGATTGCTTTAACTTTTTAAAACTGCAAAGGGTGAAGCAACGAGAATTTATTTAACTAGACAACAGCCCCATTTTTATTGTGCACCTTTAGTTGCCAACTCAGCTTCAATATGCATCTGCTAGCTCAAAATCCGTTTTATGTTAACAAATTTCCCAAGTGTAGTTTTCAGTGAGTCAAACTTTTATGTTTTCAATCCCGATTCAGATCATCCATAAAGAGTAGGATGATTTTAAATGAGTTCCAATTTCAGCTATTCACACTCTCGTGCCTTGCTCTCCAAGCAGCAATTACACACTGCAATTGATCAGCAGCAATGGAATGGAAAGATATTTTTTCCAAACTTGTGGATATAATTACTGTCTTCTCTAAACTAATACCAATCAGATGTTTAAAGCCACATACTGAATCTGTACTGTTATCCAGGTGAAGAATGCCAGTGGGGAAAGAAATGGAGCAATGCATTATTGTATAGTCTGTCGCCTTATCCCAATTTATTTTCCTTTACAAGACAAATTCAGGCTATTCTTCTATCCAAACAGATGGGATCCTCTCACTGTAGCACAGCTTAAAAAGAAGCCAGACTTGATATTCCTAGCAAAGACAGTTAAAGAATTTCAAGTATTCAGGAGAAACAAGGTTACTAAAACTTGATTTCTCATATGTTGCAGAATGGCAACACCACTTTCTCTCCTGTTCCGTTTGGCTCATTAGGTGCTAATCAGATAAACTCAGCATACCATAGCTAAACGGATTACAGCTAGAAAAGAAAACAATGAAATACAAATAAGCTAATCCTGAAGTTTCATAGAATCTCCAAGTCTGTGCGTGACAAGAGAAGAAAAGTGCTGGGTTAAACCAGTTAAGGGCTATATTTCTGTATGTGAGGGCTTTTCTGGATGAATAAGAAAGCTGCTTATTTTCTCTTAGTGGAAAAGTCACACGAACAATAATCCGGGGTTTATATTTACTGACATCTACGAGAGAAAAGCTGTAGTGTCAGATAGGATTGCAATTTTATGTTCATAAGATCCACTGTTACACCATGGCTGTTTTGGGATATGCTGCGTCGTTATTTTGAAAACCATGATCAGTATCAGTGTAAATGTGACTTCTGCCGAAGGTGTTTCAGCTATCTGAAGTGAGAAGTTTGAACAACTTTCTCGGAGTTCTGGCAAGCGTTTTTTTTAAAAAATATAGAAATGTGTTAGTGATTTGATGATGGTCTTAGAAAGTAATTTAAAGACAGAGGCTGATGAAGCATGTCCCAAGGAAGTCTGAAATAGAACTTCAACTCCACAAACCATAAACTGGGAAGTTTAACAGAGATTTTTAAACTTTAAAGAATTTACAACCTCTACTCTAAAAAATTGAATTTCTTAATTTTTACAGAACAGCAATCCCTTTCCAGTAGATCGAAAACAATATGGAATATCTCTTTCCCAGAATATATACATGAAACTAGCTGGCATTAATCTCTTAGTTAAAAATATGGGAAATCGAGAACAGACTTTATAAAACAAAACAACAGAAAACAATAGCACATTTTTGCCTCATATTCAGCTTCCAAAAGATGAGAGACAAGCTCTTTTTTTCAACAAAAGCAGGAAAAGTGAACGCTGTGGCTCATAAGGACAACATAATTGCAACTTTTATTTCTTTGTGAATGCCATCCATTGCCATGTCTGTCTCTCAGCAATGATAGGGATTTGACAATATCTATCACATACATTCCTGTCCCTTATTCATATATCAAACTATATAGAGTATTAGAAATGGATGTTGCAGGACAATTTTCATTTTGAAGAAAAGTATTTTAAAAGGATGTAGAAAGGTCTTTGGGATGGATCAAGCTTTAGACAAGATCCCTATTATGATTTAGAGTATGTTCAAGTCAACCAACCAATATTCAGTTGACATAGCAGTAATCCAGGCTGGCTTTAGAGTTAGACCACTCCACAATGGCTGGGTAATGCTAATGACTTTCTTTCACTGCTATATTGGAGGTCTCCTCCAATCTTTTCAGAATGGCATACAGGTAGTCCTTGACTTACAACAGTTCACTTAAGTGTCCATTTGAAGTGACAACGGCACTGAATAAAGTGACACGATCATTTTTCACACTTATGACCACGGCAGCATCTCCATGGTCAGAGGATTTACATTCACTCGCTTAATGACTGACTCCTATTTATGTGGTTGCAGTGTCCCAGTGTCACAGGATTCCTTTTTGTGACCTTCTAACAAGGAAAGTCAACGGGGAAACCAGATTTACTTAACAACGGTGTTACTAATTTAACAGCTGCAGTGATTCACTTAACAAACGTGGCAAGGAAGGTCGCAAAATGGGCAAAACTCACTTAACAATTTTCTCACCTAACAACATAAATTTGGGGCCACTAAGTATTTCATCTTAGATTTTCCCACAGCCCATGACAACTTCAGGATATGACACCAGGTTTGGCAATATTTTGCCAAAACTGAATCTGCTTCACCGGTCAGCCACCCAGGGAGAATCTGCTGAGGTCATTGCTTCTTAAAGAGGTTTCCGACTATGTCATCTTTTAGGAAGTTAAGTTTAAAATGGTATTATTCTGGTAAGCTTTTGGTTCTGGACAACCATCATAGTTGATTTTCATTACTGTACTTTTTTATTTACTGTATTCCCAGAACCTACATCGATTGGGTCAGCATATAAATATTACTACATAAATGAAACTATTTAGCAAAGCATCTTCATATTGTGAAAAACAAGAATGAAACAATAAATTACAAATGGAAATCATGTCTTAGTATCCTCAGAGTAGGTCCATTGAATATAGGATCTAGGAATCCTAGTGGACAACCACTTAAAAATGAGCCAGCAGTGTGCTGCAGTCACCAAAAAATGCAACATAATCCTAGGCTGCATTAATAGGGGGCTAGAACCAAAATCACATGAAGTGTTATTATAAATTATAACCATTTTATAACACCTTGGTAAGACCACACTTGGAATATTGCATCCAGGTTTGGTCACCCCGATATAAAAAAGATGTCGAGATTCTAAAAAGAGCACAGGGAAGAACAACAAAGATGATTAGGGCAGTGGTGGGATTCAAAAAAATTTACTACCAGTTCTGTGGGCATAGCGTGGCTCGGTGGGCATGGCAGCGGAAGGATACTGCAAAATCTCCATTCCCACTCCAGTCCAGGGGAAGGAAACGGTAAAATTCCCATTCCCTCCCCACCTCACTAAGCTGCTTTCCATTCTCCTGTGCAGGGCAACAAAAGAAGACCCAGCTGATCAGCTGGGATTCAGGAGGCAGAGAATAGATGGAGGCGGGGCCAATCAGAGGTGGCATTTGCCAGTTCTCCAATTTCACCCTGGATTCCCTCTTTAATATTTCATGTTTATTTATTTCATGATGTTTCATGTTTGCTTATTTATTAAACATGTTTAGCTACGAGCCATTATGTCTGTAACAGTAGAACAACTTTAAACACAATTAAAAGAGGAGATCCTAACTCCGTAATGACCCAGCACTTATAACTTACCGTAATTTCTGGATGGTCTAGATTTTTGTTTTGCATAGCTAGTACAGATAGAGTAACAATTTCCTTTATTAAAATCAGAAAAAAAATGTATTTTCTTTTCATCACAACTGAACTGAGAAATAATTCACACCTTTCAATGTTTCTCACAAATAGATAAATATAATGTGCAATATAAATGATGATAGAATAACCCTGCAATCTGTGAAGGAAGGAGTACAAGAGGAGTTTGCAGATATCTACCCTACTATTGAGGGCATAATATGCAACTGAAAACATTAACTAAATACATACAGTAGCTCTTTTGTGATCCAGTTTCAACCAGTTATACCAAGATAAGATCTAGGTGTTCCCATAAGCTTCTTATTGCTTCAATTACAATATACAAATGAGAAATCAATTCTCACAGCTCCTTAAATTCTTAGTGAAAATAAACACTTATCCAAAAGTTTATATAACACAGATTTTCAACCACGTTGTCTAAACAGAAATCCAGACACTTAGAACAACACGCCCACAAAATCTGAGTAAGACCTTGGACAGCCAATTGTCCAGATTGTGCAGGGGCTCTTGAGCAGGGAGTTGGACTATTTGACCTCCAAGGTCCCTCCCAACTCTATTATTACTGTTCCTGTTGCAATATTAGCTTTTATTGAAAGCAAACCCAATGCAGCTCACAAAGTATGGATAAGACTTCATTGGGGAGCTCCATTGATCCTTGGGTTCTTACATTTTACATAGTGGAGGTTCTTTATGTTTTTAAACATTTCAATTGCACTTAGAGAAAGGAAAATATTTGTCCTAGGAAGAAGATAGGAGAGATAGAATAGGATAGAAAAAAAAATCTGTTAATGGGAACAGGAAAAGATACAGATGTCCAAAGTTGCAACATTATGGGAAGAAGAAGTGATAAAAGTATCTGCCACCATTTTTTCATTTGAATAGCTGTATGAATCTTACTTTACCACATTACCATACAATTGGCTTAAAAAGGGAGAAATACATTTATAAGAGGCAGAAAAATGAGCAAAATTATTTCAATTCTTCAGAACTGAAGAAGCTTCTTGGATGAGAAGCAAAACATTTTCAAGGAAAAAAAACAAGAAAGTCCAGATATCTTTGAGAAAAGCATTTTGGGACAATTATGACCTGGGTGATTGGGAACCTCCACAAATATCTCAAAATGGATCTTTTTAAAGAGATGAGTCAAGCTTCACTTTGTTTAATGCCCTTTGCATTAAACACTGAGACTAAATTCATTTTCCCAGGCAGTATTTGGAGGGTTCCAGGCAAGAAAAGCTCAGATGGTTCTTACTAAATGTAATATTGAGGATGTCACAGTTACTTTTTCTATAATATGGTAAATGTAAAACAAGAGAGAGAGAAAACCCAACACAAATGATAAAAGTGGTTCAGAATATGAGTTAAATATGAGTTAAAGCCTTAAAACAGCAAAGCTGTTTGTCTCATTGAAATCTCAGAAGAGAAGCCTTCTTTAAGAAAATCTATAGCCTTGGTGAATTGTAAAATAATTTAGTAACTTTGAAAGATTCTGAATGAAGAGTGAGAATTTATCAGTTAGGAAATTAGAAAAATAGAGAATCCAATGGCTCCATCTAATGGCCAAGATTTAAAAAAGCAATAATTATAGAGATGTTCAGAAGTATCTGAGCTATCTTATATTAATATGGATGTTCAAACTGATTAGGATTTCAATGGAAATCCACTTGGGAAAAGCAGGGCTGATGGCTAGACTGGAAATATCCTAGAAGAGTGTTTCTCAACTGTGGCAATTTTAAGATATGTGAACTTTAACACCTAGGGCTGAAGTTCACACATCTTAAAAAGTTGCCATAGTTGAGAAATGCTGTCCAACAAGGTGGCATTGGTGAGCTGCTTTCATTTTGCAAGAATACAATAAAAATTTGTCATAGCATTACCACAAATCAAACTCAACTCAAAGAAAGCAGTATTTTCCCTTATTTGGGATTCCTATCAATAATCCCCAATGGTACCTGGCAACCTGGTAGTACAAAAAATGATGAGCCAGACTCTCCAATCATAAAAGAGATTGCTACATCTAGGATAACTTTCCCAACTCAACTATATTAAGATGTCAAGGACCGAACCTGTGAATACAGGTAGTCCTCAACTTTCAACCATTTGTTTAGTGGCTGTTCGAAGTTATGGTACTGAAAAGAAGTGACTTAAGGGTATTTTTCACACTTACTATTGCTTAGCAACAGAAATTTTGGGCTTAATTGTGGTTGTAAGTTGAGGATTCTCTGTATGCACTTATTAAAACAGATTGTCTGTTTTAGGTATTTCATGATTAAAAGTTGTAGAAATGGGATCAAAGATAAATGGGATCAAAGATGGTAAAAACTCCAGTATTCAAACTTACCACTGATGACTCTCAGCACTTGATGGATCCAAGTTAATTGCATTCTCTCCAACAAGTTTTCCTGAAAAAGGTGCATTTTACAGATTTTGGCAATATGCATAAATTAATATTAGATCAGGCTCCATTCATTCAACAATAAATGCAATTATATATTGACGGTGACCTTAAATTGAGAATTTATCTTATTTGGCTACAGATTAATTCCCCAGGACACACATCTAGGATAAAACCAATGTGGTATAGTGATTAAGGTACTGGACTAGGCATGGGACATCCAGGTCCAAGCCTCAGCTGTTGAAGGTTATGTAGAGCTACTATCTCTCAGCCTGACCTTGTTCCCAAGGCTGCTTTTAGGAGAAAGTTGGAAAAGGCATATTGCCTTCAATTCTCAGAGGAAAGATGTAGTATATGTCTAATAAGTAAGCAAACCTATTCAGCTTTGCAATTAATATTTTGAAAACTTCAGTGCATGTTTTGGTAGAAAATTAAAAAGAACCGGAATCAGAATAAAACTTGAAGCCTTTCCCCTAGCATTTTCTGTGTATTCAAAACTGACTTCTCTTAAATTCTACTAATATACTTGTTCAGATAAATATTCTCACCATCTTTCTTGGTGCAAGGCTGCCCTGGTACAAGCGAAGAAACGTAATGGGGGAATCAGATTAGTTCCCAGCAGGATTGTTACCTAAATTATTTATCTGCTTTGGCTGGCTAAATGAGCCACATCTTATTTTTAGCAGAAGCAATAACAAAACAGCATTCCTAATATACTTCTAGGTTGAATAAATTTGCATTAAAATCTATTTGAACAGCCAACCTTCAGCAGCATAATTCTTTTTCTCCTCAGCATCTGTAGTTAACTCAAACATGTCCCCATAAGCTCGGACAAGTCTCCAAAGGAAGCCAGGATGGTTTCGATACTGCTTGCAAACAAAATAGATGCATTAGATTGGTTTTATTGCAGAGATCTTTTGACATATTTAAAATGCATGTTCCCCCAATCCCCACATGCCATTCTGTAAGTGATTACATTGTCTTGTATTTTAAATCCATTGGCTTCATGCATTATTATGTCGTGCTTCATTTATTTACTACACTTTTGAAGCTGCCTGACTCCAACCAATAAGGAGGTACTCACAGAATGAAGAACAACTTAAAACAATGAAATACAATAAATTAGGCCGAAACAAATTTGCAATCCATACAACCCATAAAAAAGCAGTGGGAATCCCATCTATCCTAGGCCAAGGTCTGGGACAGGGGTCTTCAAACTTGGCAACTTTAAGACTTGTGGACTTCAACTCCCAGAATTCCTCCTCCAGTCATGTTAGCTCAGGGATTCTGGGTGTTGAAGTCCACAAGTCTTAAACTTGCCAAGTTTGGAGATCCCTGGTCCAGGAGAACAGCAGGTTTTCAAGGCTTTCTGAATACCATTAGAGTGGGAGCTGTATGGATTTCCTGAGGGCCCTCATTCGAGAGGAAAGGTGCCATTGAAGACATTGTACCCTTCCTGGGTCCCAAAAGATGACACTGTTTAATTGAGGAAACTCAAAGTGCACTTATTCCGCCAGATCAGTAACTCCAAATAAATGACGGTGCCACAAAAAAACTTTTTCCAGAGTTTTCTCTTACAGCAAATAATAGGATCTAGAATTCAATACCTCTATGTTTTAAAGTCTCTGCAGCAAAGTAAGATTTTTTTGCTGTATGGCCTGCAAGATTTCTGTAGATAGTGACACGGAAGTAGTAAAATATTTTTCCTTTCTGCAAACTGAACTAATATAGCTAATTTTGACCCTTCAAATGAGTTTGTCCAACCACTGAAATTCATTCATTCATTCATTCATTCATTCATTCATTCATTCATTCATTCATTCATTCAGTTCAGGGGACCCCAACATTTGTTGAAAACATGTTATGGGGTTTTGTACAAACCAGTTGCCATAATGGATACATCTAGCAACAGCCATTGGCAAAATGCAAACTGATACAAACCGACATCTTCCATATGCATTAAAGATTGACTCCTTTATCACCTGAGCCAACTTTTGTCTGCCTTTCCTATGCAAGAGGGCTGCCTCTGAAGAAAGCATCACTTGTATTTTCTTAGAAGGGTCATAGGCATTATACATGATGCAGTGCCAGCTCCCTCCCATTACCTTCATTTTAGCATGAACAAGAGAAGTGCCTAGCAATCTTGCTTTATATCCTTTGTTTTTGTACTCAATTCCGTTTATATTCTGGAAACAAAAGGGGAAGTGCTTGTTTTGCTGCTATAACCATCCATGATTGGAAACTAACCAAGGAGAGAAGCAACCTAGAACTAAGGAGAAATTTCCTAATGGTGAGAACTATTAACCAATGGAATAGCTTGCCTTCAGAAGTTGAGGGTGCTCCATTATTGAAGGCTTTCAGAAGGAGACTGGATAACCGTTTGTCTGAAATGATATAAGGACTCTTGTTTAAGCAGGGGGTTGGATGAGAAGGCCTCTGAGACCCCAATTACTCTATGTTCTATCTTCTCTCTAATTCCACAGTAAAAACCACATTAACTCTCATATTAAAACTTAATGTGGGAAGAAAGCCTATGCCAGTTTGTTGGCAACCAGAAAGGAGAAACCAGGAGAGGCGGAACTTGATAATGGATGTGGTGCAGTGGTTAGAATGTAGTATTGTAGGCAGTTCGAGTCTCACCAGGCTGACGGTTGACTCAGCCTTCTGACATTGGTAAAATGGGGGACCCAGATTGTTGGGGGCAATATGCTGACTCTGTAAACAGCTTAGAGAGGACTGTAAAGCACTGTGAAGTGGTACGTAAGTCTAAGTGCTTTTGCTAAGCGCTATTTTCCATCTGCACTGAATAATCATAACCACTTATATGGGGAGCCCACTCTCAGCAAATATTTGGTAATGATAATCAAAGGGGTCATTTTCCCCTTAAAACCAATCTACTCCTAGGTATCCTTAAATTTTAATGTGACTAAAACTTTTAAAAGGACATTATAGAAGATATTGAACTATCGACTGTACCTCCTCTTCTCTTTCAAGCAATAGTTTAAAGCTTTCTCTTTTCTCATGTTCCAAGCCACCATGCATTCTGTCCACCTCCTGCAGAAGATTAGATAAGTCTGTTTTTCCTTCTGGCGTCAAAGAAGATACAGAGGAATTGATCCATCCCTTTTCTTCCTCAGATTCTCCTTCAGTATCAGTATGAGCTGTCATGTAACTAAAATAGAGGAGGAGAAAATATAACCTCTTCTTGAAAACCAGCATGGTTATATTGCCGCTTGTAACGATTTTTATTATTTTCTAATTAACATATCTTAAGAACGCTGCAAAGTACATGATGAACATTTTCATTAATTTTGCAATATACACAGACAGACCAATTAAATTTGGCTTAAATCAGGCACAGTTCTTTGGTACTTTGCATAATAGGTAGCCCTTGATTTACAATCATTCATTTAGAAATGATTCAATGTCATTGAAAAAATGACATTATGGGTGTTTTTCACACTTATAATCATTGCACCACCGCCTATGATCAATATTTAGACTCCATGCATTTATATGGCTGTAGTCCCCATGTGATGTGATAATCTTTTGTGAACTTATGACAAGCAAACTGAATGGGGAAACCAAATCCACTTAATTATCATGTTACTAACAACTTCAGTGATTCAATTAAACAACTGTGGCAAGAAATCATAAAATGGGACAAAATTCACTTAACATCCATGTTGCTTAGCAATGGAAATTTTGGCTCAATTATGGTTGTAAGTTGAGAACTACCTGTACTGCATTATTATTTTTATTTATAAGAAACTATTCAGTAAAATTACAGTGACGATTTTTGATGTTGAAACATAAAGCCAATCTGAATTTAATGAAATTCAACATCTTTTCCAATTAATATTGTCCTTGCCTTCAATTTTGGTTGAAATGTTTATCTTTTTAAAAGGAAGAAAGTAATTTCTTTAAAATTACCAACTGAAAAATTCTTCCGACAATTGAATTGTAGAAAAGATACACAATGGAATTACAGGTTTTTAAAGGCAATCATTTGGAACTAACAACATTTCTGCACTGAATCAAAAATGTTCTGACATTTAAGAGGTATTAAGATTTATTATGGCAGTCAGTGTCATTTACTGAATCACAAGACCTTGAGACAAGATAAATTATCTCTTAGTTTCCAATGAAAACATTTCAATCCTTTAAAAAGCAACAACAATCAAGGTCTTGTTCTTAGCCTTGAAAAAACTGTACTGGATATTGCAAGTTGTTGTTGCAGTTCTTAGTGTTTGTCCCACAAGATTTCATAGTCTGCTTGTTTTTGAACTGTGCTCACCTACTTCTTATAGCAAAGCTAACAACGCATGATGCAACAAGGGAGTTTGTTTTTCAGCTGGCTTACTGCAGAATCAATATTTAATACAGCTGAGAGGTAGTGACTGACCCAAGTCCACCCATTGGACTACTGTGTATTGGGTAAGACTGGTACACTCTGCTTCTAGTCCAGCACATTAACCACTACACCACATTGGGCCTCTTAATGCAATATTTGTTGTGCCAGTAAAAGTCAAGCCATCAAATTAATAATTACAAGTTTTCAGATACTGTACTGACTTATAACAAGTTTGCGAAAGCTTTTTTAAAATCTGCTAAAGGTTGCTTTTGTCTATGAAAATTAGTACAGTCAGTATCGGGGAAAGGGAAGGATTATATTTCAACTTCTCTCTCTAGAGTTTATAGATTATAAATAAGCGAGACGAAATAGTAATTGGATTGGTAAAGACAGCCCTTAATGGTAAAAACCAAGCATCTCTACTTCTTGTAGCTGGTTCAGCTTTCCTCTTTAGAGAGTGGCAGAATCCAAGCACATTAGTCTTCCACATCAAGGAATATAAATCTGTTTATAAATTTTGAACATGTTTGATGAACATGTAAAAAAGCTAGAACAAATACATACACTTACTCAGAGGATTTTAAAGATTAATATGCAACTGAAACCAGAAATTTTTCTTTTGGGATCGATGGACAAACAGTTGGAAAAAAAAGGTTATGGAGATTTGGTTTTTTTTACATAACTGCAATGAGATTATTGCATACATGATGATAGAAAGATGCAACGCAACTCATAATGGACGTATGGTTGGTGAAGATGATGGAAGCTGAGATAGTTAAATTGAATTCTTTAATCAGAGAAAAGACAATACTTTATTGCTGAATGCAAAGCCTTTGTAGGCCTTTTGCATGAAACAGGAAAAAATGAACTTATGACTTATGGTTTTGATGATTAGACAGGGTAGATTATAGAAAGAAGAGAGTTATGTTGTAAACATAGAATATAATGTAAAATTGTAATTGTACTTCTAACTTCTGCAAACAAAACTGGACGTTATTTCTTTATAACTTTTTCCTTTCTTGTCTATTTTTCTTTTACTTTCTTTTATTTTTTTCCCTTCTTGCACCTTCATCTTTCTGTTTGATTTCTTTCTATTTCTTATATTAATTTGTATTCGTTTTTAATCTTCCTTTTAAAAAAAAATAATAAAAAGTACATGTAAAATGTACCTTGCTTTTATGGGCTTTTTATCTTTTAAAAACTAAGCATTTAATCAACACGATTCCAAATATTTTTAAAATACCCACCCGCCTTCACTTTCAGCCTCTTCAGAACTGGTGGTATCAGATATGCCTTGAGCTGCTGCCTCAGTCTTTCTCTTCTTTGCAGACCTATGGGAAGGGCTGGTTCTGCGACTTTCTGTTTTTCCTTGAAGTTCATCTCGAACAAGTTCATCCAACTTTGGAATAGCTTCTTTCAGAAACGTCAATTCTCTTTTAAGTTCTTCCACACTTACCACCAAGCCATTCAATTTCTCCAGTATCTGAAGCTGTCTTCCTTGCAACAGCAAAACTGTCCTTTCCTCTTGGTGAGTTTCATATGGAAAATCTACTAAATCAAAACCGCTGGCTGAATTTGGAAATACAGGCAAATGCATACCTTTGTTGCGTTTCTGCGTCTTGAGATACCAACACAGGACAAAGGTTACTCCCGCAGCTCCTGCCATTAAGCCAAATAGTAGTCTTTTGTTTTCAAAGTGGGACATGCCTGCTGTTTCTGAAACACTGTAAAAAAGCAGAAGAGAAACCATGGTTTAACGCTTTCTGTGAAATACCTTGCTTTTTGCAAAAGGGGTGTCAAACTCAAGGCCTGTGGGCTGGATACAGCTCACGGGGTGATTAGATCTGGCCTGGAAACAGCGCCATGGAAACAGCGAAGGACTGGCCCATGGTGTCTCTGCGTGCGTGCACCTCCTGAGCTCCCTTTTTGCTGTCAGAGGATTGAAGGAGGCCGTTGCAGCTGAAAATGGAGCTTGTGAGGCCCTCCCAAGCTCAATTTTCGCTGGCAGGAGGCTGTCGCAGTCGAAAACAGAGCTCAGGAACCTGTTTTCGCTGGTAGAGCACTCAGGCCACCACAGATGCCCCCTGACATGAGTGATGTCAAGTTGGCCACACCCACCCTGGTCCCCTGAAGTCAAACACAACCCTGATGTGGCCCTCAATGAAATTGAGTTTGACATTCCTGGGCTAGAGCCTCAGGTCATTTTTTTAATGTATAGGTTTTGTTATGATTCTTAATTAAAAGGCATTTGGGCTGTTGTTTTAAAGATATACATTGTGCTGTCCAGCCTGTATATGGGAATTGGATAGTTAGGTAGCAATTGTGAGCTGTCCCCTTAAGGGAATGCATCATGGTAAATGTAGTAAAGGTATCCTGGGAAATGTAGTCCACGTCACGTGACCACATCTGTAATCCCGATTGGTCACTAAAACTACATTTACCATGATGCATTCCCTTAAGGGGAAGCTCACAATTGTTATCTGTTATATTATTCTGTTATATTTGTATAAGGTAATGAGGATATAACAGACAATCAGAGTTGGAAGGGACCTTGTAGGTCATCTAGTCCAATCCCCCGCTCAAGCGGGAGACCCTACACCATTTCTGACAAATGGCGGTCCAATCTCTACTTGAAAGTCTCAAGTGAGTCCCACAACTTCCAAGGGCAAGCTGTTCCTTTGGTTGAATGTTCTCACTTGCTACCTAACTATCTGATTCTCATACACTGGCTGGACAGCACATACATCAAAGATTTACGCATCAAAATTTGAAGGCATTCATGATGCATTCATAAGAGTCTGGTTTTCAATCTAACTACATTTTTAAATACAGGTAGTCCTAAACTTGCAACAGTTCATTTAGTGAACTGTTTACAACACCATTGAAAAAAGTGATTTATGACCGTTTCTCACACTTACAACCATTGCAGCATCCCCACGATCACATGATCAATATTTAGGAGCTTGGCAACTGACTTGTATTTATGACGATTGCAGCATCCTAGGATCATGTGTTTTTAACTTTTGTGACCTGACAAGAAAAATCAATGAGGAAGCCAGATTCACTTAACAACTGTGTCACTAATTTAACAATCAAAGTGATTCACTTAACAACTGTGGCAATAAAGGTCGTAAAATGGGATAAAGTTCATTTAACAAATGTCTCACTTAGCAACAGAAATTTTGGGCCCAATTTTGGTTGTAACTCAAGGACTAACTTATCTAGCTGACTTCAAATGAGATTCTAAAATCTAATCCTCTGAACCCTAATTTTATTCTATTCTACATAGTAAAGTACTATATATTTTTATTTGAAGAATGAGTAGGCCATCATTTTTTCATCTTCAAAATATTATAGCACTATGTTCAAATTTTCTTTTGCCCAATTCTCCCCCCTCCAAAAATACATTTATTATAGTGATATCACCTTTCCTATCAATATGCTAATGGAGCAATTATCAAGTTCCATGTTAAGGATCAATGGTGTTCGTGTGATGGTAAAGACTGTAAATTTTCAAGATAATCTGAAGCCACAACTGAACAGAATGACAAATACATTTAATTTTGTGCTGAATGATATACAGTTTTAATAGTCTTCTATGTCTCTGTTAGGTGGTTTTGGTCAGTATATAAAGCTATTCAACAGAAGAAAAGACAGAAATTAAGTTAGTTTTATTAATCTATCCAACGCAATGTTGAAAACTAAAAGTCAGTTTCAATTTCATATATATGATAAACTGACTAACTATAATCTAGAAAGTTCAAGAAAATTCTATTTATAGTATATAGCCTAGGGGTCTTTCTCTACCGCTGAAGTAACATGCTGTCTGCCCACTCAGTTTTGA
Source organism: Bungarus multicinctus (assembly GCA_023653725.1). Classification (NCBI taxonomy): domain Eukaryota; kingdom Metazoa; phylum Chordata; class Lepidosauria; order Squamata; family Elapidae; genus Bungarus; species Bungarus multicinctus. The sequence continues at coordinate 62,771,871 of CM042836.1, read as the reverse complement.
TGTGGCACAAAATAATCCCAGCACAAAAATTACTCTCTCTCTCTCTATGCTCTTTATTTGGAGTCATAACCAGGTGAGTACAGTATGACACTCATAATAAGCAAAATATTGGTATTTGCCTCTGCTTTGACTCCACTTTCCCTTTCAAGAGATGACCCGCCAACAAGTAAAAACATCCCCCAAAGAGGCACTGCAGCAGGAATGGCAAGGGCCTCCCTTCTGGATACTGCCCAGACAATTGTACACTAGTTTGTCTACTGTTTCTCCCGCAGCCCAATTTCTCAAGTTTAAATATGTGGAATACAGAAATGGGACACAAGGCAGAAATAGCCCAAATTAGGTGTGAGTCAGATTCTTCTCAACTAAAGAGTGAGTAGCTATTGGATAACCAAGTGTCTTGTCTGAAGCGTGCTTTTTTCTTTTTCTTCAATGGACAAAGGGATGGGTTTTTTTTTCCTTGAGGACAACCTCGGACAACCAAGTGTTTTATTGGTGTAAGTAGATGGTTTGAAATAACAAATGCTGGAAAATAAATAGTTGCAATGTAACATGTGCTAGCATGCTGTATCCAAAGTGTTTATAGCAGAACTGATCACATCTACAATAGATCAATTTGGCTTTGGCCCTTTGCCAAATATTAAGCTGGTATCACCAATTCAGATTTTATATACCTTGGAGCAGTTGTAGGACAGGTTTGGCTTAATACAAATCTTCACGTCAACAGACCGATTTAAAGGAGAGGATATCTACAAATGTCCATTAAATAGAATAGAATACTTTATTGGCCAAGTGTGATTGGACACACAAGGAATTTGTCTTGGTGGAAATACTCTCAGTATACATAAAGAAGGAACATTTGTTAAGAATCAAGAATCATAATGTACAACACTTAATGATAGTCATAGGGTACAATCAACATCAAATCATACTAGGAAACAGAGGATACAAGCAACAAAGTTATAGTCACAAGTGGGAGGGGATGAGTGATAAGGAGTGATGAGAAGATTAACAGTAATAGTAGTGTACTAATAGTAGTATAGTAGTAAATCAAAGACAAATGTTGTTAGTCAATATGTAAAAACAGATTTGTTCTTAAAAAGCCAATCACATTGAACTTTGATACATAAAGGCTTCACTGAAATTTAAAATCAATGCAAAGGTGACAGGACAAAGGCTGTTTAAATAGTTGGTCTGGAATGAGAAGAGGGAAGTGTGACAGAGTTAAGGATGAAGGCTGATATATTCATATTCTGACTCCACTGTATTAACATGCATATAGAGTAGGGCCTACATCAAAGTAATAACAACATCCAATTTCCTAAATGGGATTGGCGGGCACCTTGCAAATGATTTTGTAATCCTAGAAACTCTTCTGGCCTGTGAGTAAACAATTCATACTGTTGAAACTATCCAGCTCGTTTTCCCTACACTGCTAAAGACTTGGTTGGCCTGCTTCAGGATAAATCATTCATTAGATTTTTAAAATGTCACTTAAAAGTAGATACTAACTAGTTAAATCTCACACTCGATATGATACCAAGTAATCCGAAAATCAGTTAAGAGCATCCAAGGTCATAATTTCTGTTGGGTCAAATAATCTAATGACACCTGAAAGGCTAATGTCAGAACTAAACTAAATTCAGGAGAAGTTATTTCTAAGAAGTCCTGCCTATGATATTTTGTAGGACTTTTATTACAATAGAGCAAAAGTTTTGGAGAGCTCGTCTATCTATGACCTTTGACTTAATAATAATAATATTCATTTCTAGGATGCCTAAAACTCTATAATTGTATTCTCTCCCCAAAAAGTCTGTCTTAACTGTGCTGTTCCCAATGCTTTAGGTGAGTTGGCAAGCTGCAGTTGTTGGCTTTCTTGTAACCGAAACAACCACGCACGACCCGAACATCTATGCATGCTCACTGTGGACATACAATTCCAAGAAGCGGTAAGGTATACAACCCAGGCAGCCTGAACTGAGCAGAGAGCACCTAGGCGCAAATTACGCGAGGCTCTGGCGCTGTCGAGGAGGAAACAACGCGTCCCTGCACCCGCTTCCGAGCGCCTCTTCTCCTTCAGCCAGCCCCGTTTTCTCCTGCGAAGGACGCAGAGACGCTCAGTTTTCCACTTACCAGGCGTTCCGATCCGGCTTGCCGTTGCTACTTGCGTTCCCGCCGCCGCCGCCTACTTCCCCGCTTCCGCACCTGAGCTTGCGGAGAGACGGCGGCGGAGAAACGGTCAAGGGCCGCCCACACAGTTTGAGACCCGGATACGAATGGGCGGGCGTTGGACGGTGCTCCCGGGAAAGCGCCGCTTCTTAGTTGTTCGCCAGATGGTCGGACGGCAGCTCTCATCGTCCCCTGCCAGCGCCGCTTGTGGGGCGGTGGAAGTTGACCTCCAACACGGCTCGGGGACGGCTTTTCATGGAGCTGGGAGGACTTCCGGGGTCCTCTCTCTGGGATGGAGACCGTGTTAATCTCCAGGAGTGATCCCAACGCCAACACCGCCGTGGATACGGCTGGTTGAGCCAATTTGGCAGGTTTTCTCCTCCGCTACCCCTCGCCTCGGAGGTCTCGGATACCAGATACCGGCGGAAACTATTAGTATGCCCATTTATACGTACCGAGTATGAGATTTAACTAACATCAGTATTGAATGTTAGTAGGAATAAATAACTGGGTTGTTTTGTTTGGGGGGAAATCTGAGGTGCATTTCACGTGAATATATGGGAGTGACTGCGTTTTGTCTCCGATCACCAGAAAGTAATTTTGTTTATGCCAGCGATACAAATACTAGTTGAAAATTATCTTTGGAAAAAAGACCATTCACGACTATTTACTTGAAATAAATATGTATTATGCACAACAAATGAGCCAGAATACTTTTTGACATGTAAACTGGCACGGAAAGAAAGCCAAATCTTTAACCTTGTGTTAAATTGTGTTATGCACTTGTACAGTTGCCAAAGACAATCAATCAATTTGCAGTAAATCCTTTACATTCTAAATAGCAATTTAAACTTTAAAATAATTTTGATATTTTATTTGTTATCGTAACATATTGTGTTGAGTGATAGACAAACATTATAGAAACTTGTTTGATTGGTGAAACCAGACCCAGATTCCTAGTTGTGGAATAATAAAACTCATTAAGGGACTATAGATTGCTCTAGATTAGTTTGTCAGTTATGAGGGAAAAAATGGTAGCAAAAGGAACCATATAAAATGCCTTGAATTTTGGGAGGACAAAAAATATAGTCAAGGAATATATCCATTATTAGTCATTTGAGTCCAGTCACCTGTGCAGGGCAGGCATCCAAATGATGGCTTTCTAGCTTCTGCAGAACTCATCCAATATAGGACAACACAGTCTCTATGGATAATTAATTCAACTTGCTTTGTGGAGAAATTTATTTTGGTCGCTAATGGTGGAGTCTATAGGAAGGGTTCACTTTGACCCTTCTAGACTTTTGCAACTGGTGGAGGGAATTTCTCCTTTGTCACAGCCTTAACTCTGCTGCCTGGCATTTCTTCTCAACTTCACCTCAGGCCAAGAAACAACTTTTTCTTTTCATTTGCATTCAATAAAAAGATACAAAAAGAAAAAAAAAAGAAGGAAGCTACATGGCAGAAGTGGCATTCTTTTCCTACGGTTCTGATTCTAGAGTCATGCTGTAGGAAGTTAGCATCCACCCCTCTCCTAGAAAAATTGAAATAGCCTAGGAAATATTAAAAAGGCAGAATATTTCTCCTAAAAAGAGTAGTCACTCAAGAAGCAGAAACTCAACTCAAGAAGCAGAAACTCCACCTTTGTCAATGGGTGGGCCATTAAGGCCTGGGCCAGAATACTTTACATAAGAAGGAACTTCAGGGTGATGGGATTAAGGATGGCCCTCAGGAAATGATAGGATTACCCATCTCACCACATGGTCTGGGAAGATTGCATTAGCCAGCATTCAGGTAAAGCCATGTGGTCCAGACCAAGCCTATAGAGTTAAGACCCCCGCCCCTGGGAGTCTGACAACCAATTAGAATACAAGCTCCAATTCAAATCCCAACAGAGAGTATAAAACCCAGGCACTCTCAGCACCTTAGCGCTTTTCCCTTTTTTCCTTTTCCTTTTTCCCCTTCTCTTCTCACCTTGAAGCATGTGATCATTCTTCTCTGGAGCTTCAGGCCATGTGGCCCTGTAACCATTAAACCTTCCAAGCAGCCTCCATGTTTCCAGTGTCTTTTTTCCCCACTTGGAACTGAACCCAGAAGGATATTTCTTTCAACAATGCAAAGTAACAAATGGTTCTGCAAAGAGTCGTTGCATGTGGGATAAGAAGAGGCCAGTGGGAGCCATGATCAGGTGATGCCACATGGGAAACACAACCATGTGATACTTTTCTTTATTACCTACCAGAGATAAATGCACCTGGCATGCTGTGACTTACTCCAAAAGACTCTCTATTCCAACTCCCTGCCCTGGGAAGGAAGCCAAAGAGCAGCCAAAACCTCCCTCACCTTCACAATGACATATAAAGTAACCTCATCTCCCTTCTTTGTACCAGTATAGCAATGAGAAGCCTTTAGGATGGACATGTTATTAGAAGTAAGAGGACCAGCTCTGGTTAGAATGAGAAAATGCCTAGCTGAATTGTTTTGACATAGCAAAATGTCACACAACTCCCAGGTTTCAGGCAACAAGGCCTTTCTTCAAAGATGGGGGCACATTGGAACTGGAGAGGGAGTTGTTTCTTAAACAAGATTCTGGAAAAGATTGAAAGCATCAGGCCACAAAACGTTTTGGAATTTCCCATTTCTCTCCTGCTCCATCTTCTTTGGAATATTCCAGTTGATGTTCTTGGCAGAAAGAAAGAAATTTTGAGAAGGAACACACAAAAGCAGTGGGGAGGAAATCTTATCAGAGGAGTTATCTCACCCATGTTCTCTTTTTTAATAAAAGTTTTTATTTTTTAAGACAAACATACAAACAAAACATAAAAACATAAACCCATCTTCCATTTTATATACATACAGTGTGTCCGTTGGTTACAAATCTTTTGTGCTATCCTTTTTTTTATTTTTTTGCTATCTTTTCACATTGTCAAACTAACATATGCTTATATATCAGTTATTAATCATCCATGACTAAACTATTCCATCATTTTATACAAGATATTCCAAATTTTATTTTGAAGTTTATATCGTACTTTCATCCAATGGTTGTATATGTCTATATTATATTTTATATCAATCTATTACAAAATTATCTAATTATTACATTACCATGTCTTTTTGTCCAACCATTGATAAAACAAATACCATATCATATAAAATTGTTTGTCTTCTTGCTCTCTAATTTCAAATGTCAATTTATTCATTTCAGCACAGTCCATAATTTTCTTAATAACTTCCTCCTGCATAGGTATTTTTTCATTTTTCCACATTTACAATCATATATTTCAGTTCTTTATTGTATATTTCCAGTATGATTCCCAATATAAAGATCTCTGGTTTGAAGTCTATGTGTTGTTTTATCATTTTTTCCAACCATGTGTGGATTTTAGTCCAATATCTTTTTGCATCCGAGCATGTCCACCACATATGGTAAAATGAACCAGGTATCTGATGACATTTCCAACATTTATCCGATTTGTTCTTAAACATTCTCACGATTCTCATCAGGGATAGATGCCACCTGTAAAACATCTTATACAGATTTTCTTTATATGCAGTTGACATTATCATTTTATAATTTTGAGACCACAATTTTTGCCATTTTTCTAAATCAATCCTATATCCAAAATTTCTCCCCCATCACCCATGTTCTTGAAGTCCATGGTGCTACCCATGCCTTGCTGAAGTAAAAATAGGAGTTACAGGAATCACACAATATCTCAAAGAAGAATGGGACCAGGAGAGTTATTCTGAATCTCAAGCCCCTGAACAAATTCATCAGACTCCAATCTTTTATGGAAACTCAAAAAATCACAACATAGGCTATCATACCAAACAACTTTACAGCCTCAGTTGACCCATCAATGTTATACTTGCATATCCCCATCATAGCCTCATCAGACAGGCATACCATCTATTCTGCAGTTTTGTATATGAAGTAATACTTCCATTTCAGAGGTTTGGTACTCAAATTATCAAAGGCACCTGAGGATTCAGGGATTCTGTATTTATGCCAATTTTGATCATTTCATCATCATAGCTTCCCAAACAGAGAAAGCAACCAAGCCATCGCCAAGTTGCCTTTGTCAAATCACAGCCTCCAAACTGCTACAGGACAACTCCACATGGCCAACTCACTGCAGGAACAACTCGCCACAGCTAAGCCAAAGAGAGAGCCAGACAGGTGGGTGGGCAAACAGGCAGAGTGCAGAGTGTGTTGGGGTGGGCAGCAGGGAGGCAACAGCAACTGGGACTTCTCATTTTCACACACCCGACCACTGCTACCATGCTAGGCTCCAAGCTTGGCACAATGCATCAGTAGGAGCAACTCTGAGCATGGCACAGATACCAATCTATGCTGGGCTCGGCACTGTCACCAATACCACCGAGCCAGGCTCAGAGCCAAGAGCAGCACCAGCGGTCGGGCATGTGAAAATGGGAAGCCCCTGGCCCACACTGCCTTCCTGCCACTTGTCCTGACATACTCTGCGCTCTGCCCACCCGCTTGCTTGCCCAGCTCTTTCTCCAGTCACCCATGGCAAATAACCCCCACGGCAAGTTGGCCATGTGGAGTTGTCCTGAGGCGAGTTGGCACTTGTGAGTTGAAAGAAGCAAAATCCCTACATTAAGCATTTTCTCAGTGAAACCAGTATTTCCCTCATACACACACACTAGGGCCTCTGTGGCGCAGTGGTTAGAGTACAGTACTGCAAGCTACTTCTGCAGCCAGTTGCCTAGAGATTGGCAGTTCAAATCCCACCAGGCTCAAGGTTGACTCAGCCTTCCATTCTTCCGAGGTAGATAAAATGAGGACCCAGATTGTTGGGAGCAAAAGGCTGACTCTGTAAACCGCTTAGAGAGGGCTGTAAAGCACTATAAAGCGGTATATAAGTTTAAGTGCTATTGCTATACTAGCCTACATAAATTCCATTCAGTTTTTCAGGGCTTTAAATACTGTTACGTTTGAAACCATTAAGCAGATTGTGATCGCTACACTTGGAATGCATCTTGCCTAATATTGATGCCTTCAGCTCATTGAGAAAGAGAACTGGGAGATGTCTTGATGAGAGATCAGTGGTGTATGCCACCAAGACATGGGATTTTGAGACCAGCCACTTATTTCATACCACAAGTCATTTAAGGATTTATAAATGACAGGAGATAATCCTATCAGATTTTTGTTTTTTCATGGAATACAATTGGAAGAAATTATTTGCACACAGAGCCGTAAGAGTTTATCTCATGTGCACATTCTAGGGGACCACAAGGCTAAGCACATATCTGTGTCCTACAAGACAGGGAGTGCTGAGAGATGAATTATCTACCCTCCATTAACAAATGGGACAGGAAATACATAGCACAGCAATAATTTATTCTGGCCATAATTTATGAGTTCCGGATGGCATCACAGCTCATTCCTTCACATCCTCTTTATGTCATTGATAGACATCTGTAGGCTTGTGACTTGGGTGGAGATGACAACAATTTTTAAATATTACCAGGAAATAAATTACAAATAAATTCCCTTCAGTAGAAGCAGCCAACCACTTAGTGCTGCAGATGGCACTGTAACTTTTATTGCAGTCCTAGAATGGGAATATGGTGTATCACTGTCGCATTAGCTCCAACATCAGTAATCAAGAACAGCATGAGGAATCCAAACTAGAGACAAAGGACTATAATAAAAAGCACATGCAATCCAATTGTTTAATATTGTTATTTCATTGATCAACTAGTTATGGATGTATTTTTAGATGTCGTTTTTCTATATGTAAAGATGTTATAGGTTTTGCCTTCAGCTGAAGTTAATGTACACAACTGAGGAAGGAGGAATTTCCTCTACCAGATGTTAAAGATAAAGCTCTGCCTTTGACTAGAAAAGGTGGAGTTAACCTTTTCCTGTTGGTCCAGATTGGCTTCTTATGTTAAGTGTAATGGTCTGTTCCCATATACTCCTGTAATTAAATCAAATTCTTCCTCGTCCTGATTTTCTTCTATGTGTCATCACTTCAGATACTTGAACAATGCTATCATAACTCCTCTCAATCTTCTGTTCTCAAAGTTGAAACATGTGCATTTCCCTCAATTTCTCTTTGGTTTTATTCTTCTACTCATCTTCTGGCCATCTTTGAATTTGTAAGTCACAATTTTTGTAGAGAAGTGCGGGGAAAATATTTAGGTTTGCAAGATTCTGTTACTGTAACCTTATAATAAAAATACAGGTAATCCTCAACTTATGACCGCAGTTGAGTCCAAAATTTATGTTGCTAAAGGAGAGATTTGTTAAGTGAGTTTTGCCCCATTTTACGACCTCTCTTGCCACAGTTGTTAAGTGAATCACTGCAGTTATTAAGTTAGTAAGAGGACTGTTAAGTGAATCTGGCTTCCCTACTGAGTTTGCTTTTCAGAAGATTGCAAAAAGTGATCACATGATCTTTGGACACAGCAACGGTCATAAATATGAACCAGTTGCCAAGCATCTGAATTTTGATCCAGCGACCTTGGGGATGCTGCAAAGATAACTCTGAAAAACTGTCATAAGTCACTTTTTAAAGTGCTGTTGTCACTAAACAAACAGTTGTAAGTTGAGGACTACCTGTAGTAATCTTAGCATGCATTAACTTTAGTTTCTTAGTTTGGTCTACCTTGAGGGGCTGGTATCAGTCTTGTAAGTTTGAATTTGCTTTCCTCCTCCCTTTATCTTAATGAGAACTAGGAAGGTCCTGCCTGAGTCACTTTCTCAAATTACATTTCTGCTCCAGACTCAAGATTTATTTTATCTGAAAAGTATATTTTGGTAGCATACTCTTCCTCCTATTCCTCAAGATTATTTCTTCAGTCCATTACAGAATTATTCCTAAAGTGGTAATCCTTCTCAAAATGACATGTCTAGAGTTGAAAAACAGCTCAAAATCTGAATCAGTATAGAATAGAGTAGAATCATTACTTTCTCTGATAAGGATTACTACCAGATTATCTGTGTGTAATTTATAAAAAGTGCACTAATACTAAAAAATACTGTTCTTTTTTATTTGAAGTATATTGGTTTCTCCTAGTTGTCAATAAAATGGAAGATTGAGTTCTTTTAAAACAAGCTCTGAATTACCCTTTGCTAAAAGATCAGTATAATTTGCTGAGCAAAATATTTTACTGTATCCACATGGGGGCATCCATGCTGCAGTTTTTAAGGACATTACTTTTTTGTGGTTGTTCTCATAGTTTATTGAGCTTGCCTCTTGTGCCCTCTTTGGCTCCATTATGAGTTCTTAGTAAAACTTTTCCTAACGGGTGGTATTGAGAAACACTTCTCAAATGAATTCATTTTCAATGGGCCCTTTCATTAGCCATGGTCTCCAGCGTCATCCTATACTAGTTCCCCCATGTTTTATTGCCTTGAATACTTCCAAGCAGGAAATCTACTTGGCTATAGTATTAATGTGATTAAGCCTTCACCAACTAAATGGAGGAATGAAAGCTAGGTAGGCTAATGGATACTGCATTAATAGAATTTCTCTCTCTCACACACACATGTTCTTAATTGGAATTTGCTTTATTAGATGTTCAGTTGATATCAGATTGTTATAATTTTTAGTTGTTATCTCCTGGGACATATAAGGAAAATGAATTGTAGGGGAGCAGGAAAAAATATGTGCTGAGGAATAGATACTTGGATGTAGACAATCTGCTATTCCAAACAAAGGAAATTAAAAGATATCTATGGCCTTAAAACTTGGCTCCTATTACAGTAGTTTTCTATAAAGGATAGTTTTACTGTTTTTTTTTTAAATTTTATTTTAGTGGGAAGATATTCTCTAAGCATGCTTCCTCTCTAATTCTAGATAAAACTATCCAATTTTACTAGTAGAGGCCTCTCAAGAAGTCTATAGTTATAATACCTGGCTGATATTATCCCTAGCTTTTTTGATATAAAAAAATCTTTCAGTAGTCTACCTACAAAAGAAATTATGTGTTTCTCCTAAGCAAAACACCAATATCTGATAATGGTTGGATGTTACATTTTTCAGAATAGGGAGTACATTCATAATGTGTTTTTGCTAGTCATTCTAAGGAGACTTCTAGGAGATACAACTACAATACTTTATAGAGCACAGTCTCTACAAGTCTGCGACCTTTTTTCACCATTCTTTTGATTACTTTAGCATAGTTCATAAAATGTGCTTAGCAATCAATCTTTCCTGGTGGAATAATTCACTGTCAGTGGGGTTCACACTTCAGACTAAGCCTCAAACAAGGAAATCACGTTATAGTATAGGAATATGTGAATCCAGTTGTTATTAAATGCAGATTCTACAATTATATTAGCCTACATATTGTCCATTCTTATTGCCTTTATTTACCCCTTCCAAATATCAACAGTAATAAATATTGCGCCTACTAAATGACTTAGATGAGGGAATAGAAGGGGAATTCATCAAATTTGGAGATGACACTAAGCTGGCAGGAATAGCAAGCACTCCAGAAAACAGATCCAAAAAGATCTTGATAGACTTGAACACAAGTCTCTATCAAATAACATGAAATGTATCGTGGACAAAAGCAAAGTTGCAAAAACCAAAGTTGCAAGTATAGATTAGGAAAAACCAAAGTTGCAAGTATAGATTAGGCAAAACGCGGCTCAAACACAATAACTGTGAGAGGGACCTTGGAGTCTTAGTGGACAATCACTTAAACATGACCGAGCGGGATGTGGCAGCAGCCAAAAAAGGTAATACAATCCTTGGTTGTATAAACAGAAGCATAGAATCAAAATCATGTGAAGTATTAGTACCACTTTATAAAGCCTTTGTAAGACCTCCCCTGAAATATTGCATCCAGTATTGGTCACCACATTACAAAAAAGACTTTGGAAAAAGTGCAAAGAGCAACTAAGATAATGAAAGGCCTGGAGACTAAAACATATCAAGAACAGTCGCAGGATTTAGCTAATTTAGAGAAAGAAAGACTAGGGGGGATATGATAGTAGTATTCAGGGATGGGATTCACATTTTTTAACAACTAGTTCTGTGGGCGTGGCTTAGTTGGTGGGCATGGCCAATTCAGTATCACTCACATCAAGGCACACATCTCCTCACCTGGCATCTCATGACTTTGGGGATGCTGCAACCGTCATAAGTGTGAAAAATGGCCATAAGTCACTTTTTTCAGTGCCATTGTAACTTTGAATGGTCACTCCACACAAGCAAAGTACTAGCATGGGAGGGGAAAAAAACTCCAGAGACATTCCTGAGACAGGAAGTCTAGTCCTGCCAAGAATGTAATAAGGGTTAATGGAGAGGCAGTTTCTGTAAGCAACACCAGAATGTTTCCTTCCTACCTTCCTTACAGGATTAGGCCAGTAATTTCTTCTAACAACCGGTTCTCTGAACTGCTTAGAATGTTAACAACCGGTTCTAGCGAATAGGTGCAAACTGGTAGAATCCCACCCCTGGTAGTGTTTCAGTATTTGAGAGGCTGCCACAAAGGGGGGGGGGGTGTCAATCACTTTATTTTCCAAAGCACCAAAGGGTAGGACAAGAAACAATGGATGAAAACTAATCAAGGAGAGAAGCAACCTGAAGCTTGCCTTCAAAAATTGTGGGTGCTTCATCACTGAAGATTTTTAAGAAGAGTGGGACAGTGATTGGACAGTCACTTGTCTGAAATGGTATAGGGTTTCCTGCTTGAGCAGGGGGCTGGACTAGAAGACCTCAAAGGTTCCTTCCAGCTCTGTTCTCATGCACAGTATCCATACATTGAAGAGGGTTTATTTACTTGGTTGCTATATTCAATACTTTATTACCGGTGTTTATGACTGTTCCTGGCCATAGGTGATCCTCCATATTCTAATGAACTCTCCATGGACTATGCTATGTAATTGGCTCTCAGAAGAAATGAAGTTCATAGCCATCTGGAGTAGCAACTTGCTCATCCTTAATTTTAAAATCAATGACATATACATCTATTTTTTTAAAAAAAACTCTTAGATTGCAGAAGTACTTAATTCTAGTAGTTCGCAAGGTTATATTTCTATCTATTTAATTCTAGTGAAGCAGGTCTCAAAAAAGGAGAAAGATTACTGTAACAGCAAAGAATTCTAGCAACGGGGTGCCATTTAACCGTTACAGACCTCCAGGGAGGGCAGATTTTCCAGATTTAGCTTTCAATTCAGAACAGATGTACACCTTTCCAACACAATCTTCAAAGAGCTATCATGTGCAACACTTATGATTCCCACTTTTTATGTTCAAAATATGTAGCTAATTGACTCTGGCTATTCTATTGAATATATGATTCAGAGCAATGTTCCAACAGTGTTTAATTATGTGGAAGCAAGAGAAAAGGGCAGGAATGAGCAATAAACTAAAATTACAAAGCACAGGCTGCTTGTGGTATTTGGCTGAAAAAAGAGAGAGAACTCTGCTGTTGTTCTTCTTGTGGCTGTCAATCACATATTTTTCTTTTCTTTCTATTACATAATAGGAATATGTGCGTCAGCTTGTGGAAAACACAGGTTATGGCCAGGTCCCTTTGGCCTTTTGACAGGGAGCAGAGAAAAAGTAAACCCCACTCTGCAGTTCTTTATGAAGAGATTTGGGCCATCAGGAATGATAGAGACACCAAAAACTTATTGGCATTCCTTCCTTGCTTGGTTTTAAATTAATTTTGGGGATGGGATTAGGAATTTTAATGGAAAGCTCATAGTACCACCACCAAATTTTAATTCTCAGGATTCATTTAAATGGAGAGGGACTTTGACAAAAAAAGGGTAATGTTTATTGGATTTACATGTTTGCCTTTCTATATGGAAAGGATATTCAATCAGCTAAAAAAATAATAAGATACAGAACAACAGCAACAAAATAAAAAATGACAATAAATTAACGTATGTTGAAATAATTTGCAGTAAAGGAAGCACTCAAAAACTAAAGTAAAAGAAAAGAACAAAAGAGGGAAATATTATACATATATTTTGCACGTGCTTGGTTATGTATTCATGCAAAAGTAAAGTTTACTGCTATAATTTAAATGCATCCCTGCAGTAGGAAAGGCTTTGTCAAAGTGGTCTCTCCCCAACTTTGACTTAGCTTGAAGCGATCTAATGTTTGCTGGCCCCATTGTCTATTTTACCAGCTCTCTATTACATCTTTTCCTGATTGGTGAGTGGTGCCACTCTTCATAAACAAAGTGTTAGTGCTCTCTCTCCTCTCTCTCTCTCTAAAACTTATACCAATTTCCTCTAAGTGTAATATTCAAGGAATATTCAAGGAATGATATATCAATATCTTATACCAATTTCCTCTAAGTGGAATAGTAATTGTAAACTTAATGTTCTTATTCCACTGAAATTCCCATTGATGCATATTGCTGCATTTAAATGCTTCATCTATTTCTTTGACTTGTTTGGTTTCTGAATCATCCTCCATCAGCAATTTATAGAGAAGCCCCAACAGATGCTCTGACTTACATGTTAAAAGGTTCTCAGATTCAGTCAAATCTGTTAAGTGTTTCATAATTCTTTTAACCCTACACTACTTTTATAAAGATAAAAAGGTAGGAGCAACTTCATTGTGAAGCAGGTCTCAAAAGATGTTATCCATGTCTTATTTTTAATCACCTTGCAATCTAAATGTATTATACCATCTCTTAGAGAACTTCATTATGCTTCTTTTCATAAAAATAAGCATTTAATAGTGAAGCAAAACAATATAAATTTCTTGTATTTATCCCAGATACTCAATGCTTGCCTTTGCATGAAATCTTATAAAGTGTTTGATTCTGTTTCTTAGTGTTGTTAATATGCTCAATAAGAGATTGTTCCAACGTCTGTGGTCCTAGCAAACTCTTAGGGATCTATCAATACTATTGTGGTTGGACATATAACAGAATCTCTGAAGAAGACTGCAAATTTCAACAAGCTCAAATCAGAGGACAGAGTCTATGCTGTCTTCAAGAGCATTTCACTAACTTATCTTAGGTATCTTGGCCTGAAACTATTGAAAGTTTTATAGACCCTGTTGTTTTTGTAGTTTATAGATATTACTCAGCTACACTACACAATCTCCCTTTTATTTCATGTCTTGTTGCAATATGTTTCCAATAAACAGATGCCTATCTTCTCCTGATTTACTTTTCCAGTGCGCAGGCAACATGATTTTCCTTCTCCACCAAATATGGATACAAACCTGAAATTGTAGATCTAAATCTCAGAGTTCATCAAAATATTTGGATTCTGGCCTTTGGGGTAGAGCCATCTCTGGTATCATAACTATGTTCTACATTAATTTTCTGAAGATTAATTTTTTCAGAAATTTCCCATCTTTTTCCTTCTCTTTTTTTTTAAATCAGACAAATGCAAATGAGCAACCAAGCTGACAATTCCAATATAAGCTGTTACTGGATTTGGGAAGATAGCTTAGCAGGCATCACATGGTCTCTTTCTTCTGGAATTCTTGGCCCAACAAAGCAATCAACAAGGCTACCCTTTGACTGCCAGAAAAAAAGGTAATATTTTGAACTGTGTTTCAATAATCTCAAAAGGGAGATGTGATGGTCATAATGGCATTTATGACAATTTAGCCTTCTGCCCTTTAAGAGGAAGGGGACAGCTTAATCTCTGGCTTCTTTCTGAGGGCAGCGCATACCACAACTACCAGTAAGAACAGACAAAGCTATCTAATAAGAATGAGTGGTACTTCAGCTCTGAAGACAAAAATGTTCCTCTAAGCATTTGGGTATCTGAAACACTTTAACCCAGTATGTCTTTTTCTGGGGATTGCATGACTGCTTTCTGCAGCTCTGGAATAATTATGGAAAATGATGCATTTAATGTAAGAAATTGTAATGTGTGCACACTCATGTGTTTACATGCTCTTCAAAGCTCTTTTTTGAACCTTTGTCTCCAAAACTTAATATAGCTGTGCTAATGTAACCCTTTGCAAGAAATTGTATGGTTCTGAATTTCCACTGAAACTAAATAAGAGAGATGATATGGATTTTTAGTGTGTCGTTATTTTCTTTCAGAATTTGTTTTGAATTTCCAATCTAGTTTAAGCCTTAGATTTTCCAAATGGCTCCCCATCCAGGAAATTGTCAAGATTCTAGATTATCCCAAGGTGCTTTAGTACTGCTAAAAACAACTGTTCTTCCCAACAGCAACTCTGATATTTGGTGGAACTGAAGACAAAAAGTGAAACAGAAAAAATATTAGAGGCTAATTCTAATATGTTTGCAATTGAATTCCAGTTGTTTTAAAAGGACAAGTTCAATGTTTAACTTGTATAGTATCAATGCATGCAATTGTGTTGAAATCATCTCTATTATCATTGAATCAAACATCTGGATTTAACATAACAACTATGCATTAAAAACATAGTAATTAGTTTTAAGAAAGTATTCGCATTACAGAGCGAAGTATGCATTGAAAAATCATGTTAGAAGAGGGGAAAAAAATCTCTTGCGTTTCCTTTTTATATTGATAGATCAATCCATCTGAATGTTATTAGGCACCATTCTACACGATTCTTCCTTGCTCCCTCATGCCACTTGTAATAGTAATAGCACTTAGACTTATAGACTGCTTCACAGTGCTTTACAGTCTTCTCTAAGCAGTTTACAGAGTCAGCATGTTGCTCCCAACAATCTGGGTCCTCATTTTACCGACCTCAGAAGGACTTCTGCCATACTCAAATAGCAGAAAAATATGTGTTGTGATGAATCTTAAGAGAATATATAATTAAAAATATTTGTAATGTTGGACTTAGAGCTGTAAATCAGTCAAACCTTAGCATTTAAAATACAGGTTTATGGCCAACAACAATCTGACCAGCCTAAACTTGTTGAAATATTTTAACCACAAATAAGGCTTTTTTAGCAGATTAGGTAAAATCAGTTTAAACAGTTCTTCATTAAGATAAGACTTGCCCTATAAAAAAATTGTTTAAAACTCTGGTAAATATTATGATTTAAGATTTTCCAGAAAAATAATTCCTCTGTCTATTTAACAGAGTCAATCAATAACAATTTGTCAAACAGATTGAAACAACAATATTGTAGTTCAGAATATATTTTATCCTCCCAGAAGTGATTCTGTGGCTGAAATATATAGCACATTTTGTCTTATTGAATAAAATGTTATTAAAAACCCCTTTTGCCCCTTTTGCACTTTAAAATTATTACATTTATTTTCCTGTTTATTTTTTCTTCTATAAGGTTATTACTAATAATAACTCATTTATTTCCTTTCATTTTCTAGATCCCCAAACAATGCTTTGTTCATATTCATTTTAAACAAAGAGTCTCCTGTAATTATGACAAAAGAATAAGTGTAGACAACCTCTACAACATTCAGAACATCTCCAAGAGATGGTTATCCCATCCTCCTTTAGAAGAATGAACTGGAAAGAAGTCTTGCAGAAAGAGGTCTTAAAGATACTAGGGTGCCAAGCCATTACTGTCTTTCATCACTTAGATATGGATTTCAGCAGGTTTATTGATGAAAATCTTTAAAGGCAGTCTATCATCAATCTCAACTCACAGGTTTCTTTTGACTAAAGAGATATGCAGCTGGCAAATTTAAAAATCAAAGGAAGCAACAGAAAAAGGAGGGATGAGATGATCAGGATGGCATTAGCTCTGGCTGCTTTCATTTAGCAGGCATCCAGATTCTTGCTATCCAGATATGGTAGCTGTCAGTATGGAGGATGATTTAATTAATCCTGATAATCTTCTGGACTTCTCTTCATGTGTTCAATTTTATTGAACAACCAAGATAAAGCTTTTTAATTGTTTGCTACCTAGAGATTAGGAAAACAAATAGTGCAAACCTCTTGGAATATTTTACTGTAGATTTGTCTGCTCCCAAGCTTGGGGAATATTATGCAAATCTGATATTAAAATCATCCAGTTTTACTATAACATGTTCATCAGTGTTTTTACACCTATAGCAGAAGTGGTATTCAGCAGGTTCTGACCAGTTCTGGAGAACCAGTAGCGGAAATTTTGAGTGGTTCGGAGAACCAGCAAATACCACCTCTGACTGGAGGTTTTATAGTATCCTTCCCCTGCCACGCCCATTAAGCAACACCCAGAGAACTGGTAGTAAAAAAAAATTGAATCCCACTACTGACCTATAGAACTTTACTTTTATTCTTTGCCATTATTCTTTGTTCTAGAACATGGGTGTCAAACTCACAGCATCACGTTGCCGTCAAGTGACGTATCACTACGTTTTCCCCTTTGAGGAAATGGGGTAAGTGCGGCCCCTGCATTACACATCTGGCCTGCAGGCCACCAGTTTGACACCCTGTTCTAGAACAATACGTTAGTCACTATGATAATAAGCAGAATCCATGCCCTCTTTTTTTTCAAACCTGCATAATTCTAGTAAAACTATTTTTCACTCTGGAAAAGTAGATTTTATGCCATTCTCCATCAGGAGCCATAATCAGTAGAAGAGGTGAACAAAACAGAAAATTAGCTTGAAATTCTGATTTTGGATGAATGACTAGATTTGGCCAGGTAAATCCATCTTTGTTCAGACGGCTCCGACTCTGAAAGATCTTTATTGTCATCAAGCCCATGCGTACTATGGACAGTCACAGTACTGCAGACATCTTTTTTTTAAATTCTAATAAATGAATATGCTTTTGAACATCTGTACTATTACAGATAGTACAGTGTGCTATCAGGTTGTTTTCAACTTGTAGCAACCACATAGATCAGGGGTGCCAAAATGGTGGCCTGCAGGCCGGATGTGTCATGTGCAGGCCACGCCTACTCCAGCACTGCAAATGGGGAAAATGTCATAAAATGTCACATGATGGCAATGTGACACAGTGAGTTTGACACCTGTGACATAGATAAATCTTCTCCATGACCATCTGTCTCTAACCTGGCCTCTCAGGTCTTCCAATGATGCACTCATTGCCACTGTAATTAACTCTATTCTCTTAACTGCTGGTGGCCCTCTTCTTCCCTTTCCTGCCACCTTTCCCAACATTTAAACTTTTTCAGAGAGCTACGTTTTTGAATAATGTGTCTGAAGTAAAATAATTTGAGTCTGGTTATTTGTGTCTCGAGAACTCTGGGTTGATTTGTTCAAGGGTCTATTGGTTTGCTTTCTTGGCTATCCACAGTATTCCCAGCAGTCTTCTCCAACACTGAAGTTCTAAAGTATTTTTCCTATCCTGTTTTTCAAAGCCCACATATTGCTTCCATAGCGTGTCGCAAGGAATACCGTAGTTTGCACAATTCAGATCTTTGTACATATAGTCACATGACAGCATTTAAATATCTTTTCCAAGACTTTCATGGCTGCCCTATCAAGTGCTAGTCTGTGGTGTATTTCCTGGGTGCTTGTTTTTTTAACTGTTGATCTGGATTCTGATTTATATATGCACAATTTCAGGAAATACACTCTGTTTTGTCAATTTGTTGAGCTTTGCCTTTCATTTATTTGAACAGTTTCAGTTTAATTCTATGCAAAACTTTCAGAAAGACACAGAATATAGTTCATTATTCCCCTCTTGTATTTCCATTTATATTCACTTTGTTCTGCAAGTATGATTTTCACAGACCGTAGATAATCACAGGTTTGCTTTCCAGAAACAAAAATAGTTTGGGATGATGTTTTTAAATGTTGACTGTCATACATATATGAAACCAAGGAGCCACACCTCATCATAGATTTAACTATATATAATTATGATTTTCAGAATTTTGCACAAAATGAAAGTATCCGGAATTATTGAATTGTTTAATTTGCCAATATTCAGATATTCATCTATCTACAGAGTCCAGGGAACAGATTTATTGGGCAATGCTCCATTTAGATTTATGATTTCTGTTTATAAAAAGTTATTAACTATGGTCTTAAAACCAAACGGACAAATAATTGAAGTCACACTGCTAAGACTTTTTTTTTTGCCAGATTAGTTTTATACTTAATTCTGGATGTGGAGCAGTTTTGAAAAATGTATAGAATACACTGCTTTTTGGAATTTAATTTTTTTCACCTTAATACAAATATTTCTGAGAAACGGTTGGTTAAGGACATTTCATGGACATTGATTGTTAACTTTTTATTATTAGGATCTAATTTGCATACTAATCTTCATCCAATGGTCAACCTGGAATCCATAGGTTTTTATACTATTGTCCAGTGAATTATCAGGAATTTCAAAGAGTTTACCTCCTGTTATCAATAGTTTTTCTCCCTAAAGGGTTTATTATAAAAGCTTCCTAATATGAATTTAGATAACTTAATCCAGGTGACTAAATCAGATTTGTTTACTATAATTCTCCAGATTTTCTTTGTGAGTGCTTTAAGGCCTTAAAGGAAACACTTGGTAGGTTACAACTATTTTGGCCAGCTAATATGGTAGATGCATAGATGGGCCAAGATAATTCCTCTGGTCAAAGGGGCCAAGAGAATATGGCTCCTTTATGTATATTAAAAGGACAGTTTGAGTTAGCAACTTAAAATACAGCTTTGCTTCTCCAGAAAATCCTACAAGTACAGAATTTTGTTGAATGCCACTAGGGTGAACCCTCATCTTGCTGAGATCTGTGTGTCCGTGTGTAAATAAATCTTACACCACAGAAATATATGTGAAAGCTGAATACATATGTCTCACCACTCCAAAGTGGAATTGGAATCACTGTGAGTTTGTTATAAGTACTATATGACTTTGTATGATTAGTTTTGTGAGGCCATACTTGGAAAATTGCATCCAGTTCTGTTCATCATGATAGAAAAAAGATGTTGAGACCCTAGAAAGAGTACAGAGAAGATCAACAAAGATAAACAGTCTGGACACTAAATAGAAGAATAGAATAGAAGAATAGAAGAACTTTATTGTCATTGTACAAGTACAATGAAACCATGAATGCACCCCAACAACTGTTTGCAATACAATAAAGCCAAAGGACTTAAAAATAAAGATAAAAAAAAGACTAGTCATGTTTCCATTTGCAATTTGAGAGTGCAATATCTACGAATATACACAAAATATACATCCAACACTGACTGTGATGCTTTGTCAAGTGTAATACATAAGAGATAGATTATACTGTAATAAGTTATTATACATCTGTATGAGGTATTGCAGTTTCACATCTTTTCACATCTTAATATGGTAGTAACTTATATTTATTTGCAGTTCGGATGGCCCAGGGAAAGAAACTATTTGTTAATCTAGTGGTGTGGGATTTTATTGACCTAAAGCACCGTCCAGATGGCAGTAGGTCAAAATGATAATTGTCAGGATGTGAGGGATCTTCTATGATGGCCTTGATTCTTCTTTGGCAGCGGGACCTGGCTAAGTCTTCCAGGGAGAGCAGAGGACAATCAATGATCTTTTGAGCTGTATTTATCACCCTCTGTACGTTTTTCTTGTTCTCAGCTGAGGAACCTGCATACCACACACCCTGATAGTATGTCAGAGTGCTCTCCACAGAGGCTTTATAGAAAGCCAGCAACAGCTTCTTTTCCAGATTGTTTTTCCTGAGAACCTGCAGGAAGTGCAGCCACTGCTGAGCCTTCTTCACTATGGCCTTGGTGTTAGGGGACCAGGAGATATTAGCTGAAATATGGATGCCAAGGAATCTGATCGTAGAGACAGTTTCCACTCATTCTCCATTAATGATGAGTGGGGCATGGTCCTGTCCATGTTTCCTGAAGTCCATAATCAGTTCTTTGGTTTTATGGACATTCAGTGACAAATTGTTCTGTGAACACCAGACAGACAGGTTCTCTACTTCTGCCCTATATGCCGTCTCATTCTCTCCAGAAATGAGACCAATCACGGTCGTGTCGTCTGCAAACTTTATGATGGTGTTTGTTTCGTGGCTTGGTGAGCAGTCAAAGGTGTACAAGGCATATAGCAAGGGGCTCAAGACACAACTAAATCATACAAAGAATGGCTGAGAGAACTATATATGTCTAGTCCAGGGGTGTCAAACTCAATTTCATTGAGGGTCGCATCAGGGTTGTGTTTGACCTGGGGGAGGGGCATGGCCAGGGTGGGTGTGGCCAGCTCGACATCACTTGTGTCCGGGGCACCTGTGGTGGCCGAGTGTTCTACCAGCAAAAACAGGCTTCTGAGCTCCGTTTTCAGCTGCAATGGCTTACTGCAACCCACTGCCACCGAAAACGGAGCTCGGGAGGGCTGCGTGAGTCCCTTCTGAGTTTCATTTTCACTGGAAGGGACCAATCCTTCACTGTTTCCAGGGCAGTTCCACAGGCCAGATCTAAGCACCCTGCGGGCCAGATCTGGTCCCTGGGCCTTGACTTTGACACCCCTGGTCTAGTCTAATACAGAGAAAGACTAGGCATGAGATGATAGAAGTTTTCCAGTACTTGAGGTGCTGTCACAAAGAAGAGTTTACCTAATCTCTAAAGCACTGAGGGGAAAACAAAAAGTAATGGTGGAAGATCATTAAAGAGAGATCCAACCAAGAACTTCCTGACAGTGAGAATTGTCAGAGTATATTCATGAACTGGAATAGAGCATGGTAACAAGGTCAGCCAATGAATAAGCATAGCAACTAAATCAGCCAATGAGGACTGTTTTGGAAACTGAAACTAGAAGTAGCCTAGACGTGAAGCTATGTTAAGCTCTGCAGCTCTAAAGTTATGTTGAGCTCTGAGTCTGTCTATTGAAGATGAAACTAGCTTGCTTGCTTGCTGAAGACTGGAGCTCTGCTCTGAACTTGCAACATGTTTCTGTTTGAGTTTGCTCCGTGTTGGAGAAATCTACAACTAGTTTGTAAAATCTACTTATGTTTATTAAGATGTTCAATGAAGCATCATCCATCTGTGTTTATTTTTCTGGCGCTGAATTATTACCGCAAAACTCTCAATAAGAATGACTTGCCCCCAGAAATTGTGAGTACTTCATCCCTGGACGTCTTTAAGAAGAGATTGGACAACCATTTGTCTGGAAGAGTATAAAATTGGAAGACCTCCAACATCCATTCCAACCTTGCTGTTCTATGTTCTAGTATAATTTTTCTGATTGGTCTTTATCAGAAGGAATATGAACATTAGTGTACTCTTGGACAACAACTCATTTCTATGATTCCATCTCATTTTTCTTCTGAATTAGTTCTATCAAATCTGGCAGTTTACAGATTAGTTGGGAGAAGCAATCTGAGATCATAACTCTGGGAGCTCATTATCTGTGGGTGTTTTCATCAATAATGCTAAGAATGCTGTTATGTCTGCAATGTGCGGGTCCGTGTATATTATCTTCATGTGAGATAGAAAGAGGGGAATGTCATTTAAAAATGATTTCAGGCAATGCATTTAGAAAAAAATGTAAATAGAATAAATGCTACTTTCTTTCCAGTATTCTATTTATGCTTGTGAAAATGCCCCAAACTACTGTCATGCCATCCCATGCATGCCTTTTGCTCCCTTTGGGCCCACTGCCATTTTCTTGATATTTATACAGCTTCCTGTTTAATAAATTTTTTTAAAAACCCAATAGGCCTTTTGGCTAACTGCCAATGACACTGGAATTTTTGGCTTCCTATTTCTACACACATAGTCTAATCTTCAACACACTGGCTTTATCTGCTCCATTTTCTGGCCCCTGGATGTAATTTGTCTGCCTTTGCTGTAATCCCACTGAGGTCTACTCTGGCCTCCTGGCTTTTTGCCCAGCATGAATTTTATCTATTTATTTCTTGACATTGGAACAGATTCTAATCCAGGCATGGATCCTGACTACTGACTGCAGCCTTAGTTCAATCTAGTTTTTGCAAACAGTATATGGCAGGCTAAACCTACGCCCGGATTCCACAATGTCAAAATTGCACTTGAGAGCTCCCTTAATGGAATGCTGGTCTGCAGAACATAAATCTCATGCAAATATAGAAATAGACGTTGTCAAGAAAAGACCAAGTCTTCCCCAGTTTTCTGATTACAAGGGTTGGCTGCATGTAACTGAGATTATTCTGTATGAAATCAACTTGAACCCTGCTCAGTTACTGGCTCTAAGCAAGTAGCTATATCTCAGCCTCATCTAGCTTGTGTACAGCTGGGGACTATCAGGGCATGGGAGGAATAAATACAGAGGGATAGTGCTTTCTGCCCAGACAAGATGGAATTCTTTTTCAATCATTGCAGCTTGTCGGCATAATCAAACATGCCATTCTAAAGCACCCTTAGAAGGATTTGCAATAGAAAAGACGCATGGAAAGGTACAGTACAGAAAGCCAATATATAATTGATGAGAAGATTTAAAACATTACTATAGAAGTGTTACTGATGTTATTTTTTAGCATGTTCAGATATAGACTTGATTAATAGTCTCCGGTGCTGTATCCGAAAACCACTGAAATGAAGGAGTTCCTGTCCTGGTGCCTTCAACAATATCCTTTTTATCTATGATTCAGTTACTTGCCAAGCTTTCAGCCTACTCTATTTTAGCAGGTACAGGAAGAGACAGATAAACACTGATATCTTCTAGATTAGTAGGCTAGAGAGGCAGATTTTTCTCCCAGGCCATTTGTGACCTACACACTGATACTTTAATTGCTATGCTTTTCTCCCAAAATATTTTGAAAAGACAACTGGATGAGGGAATCATGCATTTGATTAAAGATCCCTTGCTATCTCCCATAACTAGTAGTTTGTATATTGTATTAAGCCATTATGTAATTAAGACTTGGCGTAACACATTGAATGAGACTATGCATTGTGGGGTATATTGGTGATTTGGCAAAGTATACAAACCCAACAAGTTGTGATTTATGTAAGAGATTGTAGTTAAGGAAAGTATGGTTTAGCATGTTACATGAACCTAGCTTAAGCCACTTTAAGAACAAAATGTGAGCATTAAACCAGTTTAAGGTGTTCCATTTAAAATGGAGAGATCCAAGCTCTGGTCCTTCCTTAACCATAGAACTCACTGGCTGACTGTTTATCTTGGCATCACTGTTGTGAGTCCATCATTATCATTTGAAAACCATGATTTAAACCTTAGCAAAGTTGGTATGAACCCAGACATTTGCTTAATCAACAAATCATGGTTTTATCAACCATTGTGAATGTAGGCCCTCACAATTTGTGATAGTACTGAGGAGCTATTAAATAACTGCCATTGCACATAGCCAGCCTAGCGGTTGAGACCCCCAGGCTGATGGTCATGGGGGATTTCAACCTGCCTTCGGCTGGTGGAGCCTCGGGGATTGCTCAGGAGTTCTTGGCTTCCATGACAGCCTTGGGCCTGACCCAATTAATTAGGGAACCCACTCACATTGAGGGTCACATCCTGGATCTGGTTTTTGTCTCTGGACAGTGGCAGGATGATCTTGGTGTTGGGGACGTTTTAGTTGAGCCCTTGTCATGGTCAGATCATTCGCTCCTTAGGCTGGACGTCCAGGCCGCTCTTCCCCATCACAGGGAGATGGACCAAATATGTTGGTATGCCCCAGGCGCCTGATGGATCCAGATAGGTTCCTGATGGAGCTTGGGCTATGTCCTGATGTTTGAACACATGACTCGGTTGAGGACCTGGTCGCCACCTGGGATAGGGTGGCGGCTGGGGCCCTGGACCGGGTCGTGCCTTTGGGGCCTCTGACCTGGCGCCGCTCTCACTCGGCCCCTTGGTTTTCCGAGGAGCTGGGGGAGATGAAGCACCGGAAAAGACACCTGGAGAGTATTTGGAGGACTACTCGCTCCGGACCCAACCAAACACTATTACGGTCTTATATTAAGACCTATCTAGTGGCGATAAGGGTGGCAAAGCGTTCTTACTTTTCCACCCTTATTGCATCTGCAGGAAACCGCCCAGCCGCCCTGTTTAGAGTGACCCACTCCCTCCTGGAAAGGGGAGCGCAGGAGGACCCCTTGCAGGGACGGGCTGAGGACTTTTCGAATTTCCTAGTGGATAAAATCACTCGGACCCGGGATGGGTTGGACTCTGAATGGGCAACTTTGGGTGGGGGGTCGAGGGTGGAATTTGAGGTAGTCATTTGGGAGGAGTTTGATCCTGTGACCCCCAAAGACGTGGACAGGTTATTGCGGGGGCTGAATACTACCACATATTTATTGGACCCATGTCCCTTCTGGCTGGTGTTGGCCACTTGGGAGGTGACACAAGGTTGGTTTCAGGGTATTATTAACGCTTCCTTGAGTGAGGGATATCTGCCCGCCGCCTTGAAAGAGGCGGTGGTGAGACCCCTCCTCAAGAAACCGTCCCTGGACCCAACTTTGTTATCTAATTATCATCCCGTCTCCAACCTTCGTTTTGTGGCGAAGGTTGTTGAGAGTGTGGTGGCACAACAGCTTCCCCAACAGCACCTGGATGAAGCTGTCTATTTGGATCCACGCCAATCGGGCTTCAACCCCGGGCACAGCACGGAGATGGCATTGGTCGCATTGGTGGATGATCTCTGGAGGGCCCGTGACAGATATTATTCCTCTGTCCTGGTCCTATTAGATCTCTCGGCAGCTTTTGATACTGTCGACCACAGTATTTTATTGCGGTGGCTGGGGGGGTTAGGAGTGGGAGGCACTGTTATGCGGTGGTTCTCCTCCTTCCTCTCTGACCGTTCGCAATTCGTGTTGGCAGGGGGGCAGAGGTTGACCCCGAGGCCCCTGGTTTGTGGGGTGCCTCAGGGGTCGGTGCTCTCACCCCTTCTGTTCAACATTTATATGAAGCCGCTGGGTGAGATCATCCGTGGCTTTGGGGTAGAGTTCCATCAGTATGCTGATGATACTCAGCTGTACATCTCTACCCCGGGCCACTCCGATGAAGCCGTCGAAGTGATGACCCAGTGCCTAGAGGCCGTGCGGTGTTGGATGGGGCAGAACAGGCTTCAGCTCAACCCATCTAAGACTGAGTGGCTGTGCTTCCCGGCACCCGGTACAGCCAGCTGGTTCCATCGCTGGCTGTGGGGGGGGGGGGAATTCTTGCCCCCACAGAGAAGGCCCGCAATCTGGGTGTCCTCCCGAATGTGCAGCTGTCATTGGAAGACCATATGGTGGCCGTCACCAGGGGGGCTTTTGGCCAGGTCCGTAGGATCTATCAGTTGTGGCCCTTTCTGGATCGGGATGCGCTTCACACGGTCACTTCTGCCCTGGTAACCTCCCGCCTAGACTATGCCAATGCTCTCTACATGGGGCTGCCTTTGAAGAGCATCCGGAAGCTCCAGCTGGTGCAGAATGTGGCCGCGCGGGTGGTGTTGGGGGCTCCTTGGGGCTCCCATGTTACGCCACTTTTGCACGAGCTGCATTGGCTCCCAGTGGCCCTCCGGGTGCGCTTCAAGGTCTTAGTTATCATCTTTAAAGCGCTCCATGGCTTGGGACCAGGATATTTGCGAGACCGCCTCCTGCCATTATCAGCCTCCCGCCGACCGATACGCTCCCATAGAGTCAGCCTCCTTGGGGTGCCTCCGGCTGGACGGCTGGTGACCCCGAGGATGCGGGCCTTCTCATTGGGGGCACCCTCTCTCTGGAACGAATTACCCCCGGAGATGAGGACCATCCCTGATCTCCTAACCTTCCGCCATGCATTGAAAACTCATTTATTTCAGCAAGCCGGTCTGGCCTAGGGGTTTTTAAATTTTTTAATCTGGTTTTAACTTTCTTAATTCCCTTATTTTTAATCTTTTGTAAGGGCCAATATATTTAATTCTTTTAATTTTTAAATATTGTATATGTGTTTTATATGTGTATTTTATCCTGGCTGTTCACCGCGCCGAGTCCCTTGGGGAGAGGGGGGCGGTATATACATTTAAATAAATAAATAAATAAATGATGGCCATAACAGATGTGCCTCAGATTGATTTTTGTCAATACTCTGAAGGAATTTAGGAAGAAAAGGCTCGTACTCAGTGTTTGTGTGTATTAGTGTGTGGTTCAAGAATAGAAAGTAGTTGGTCATCATAACTAAGGATCTGAATGTAAAACAGGCCCCTTAGTTGAAATTCAGTTGAAAAGTTCACCTCAGGTTCCCCTGGTTACCTATCAGAAATTAGATGAATCATCTCTTCTGAATTAATGAGATTATTTCCCTATTTGAAACTGGATTCATGTTGGCTTACTTTGCAGGATCAAGCTTAAAATAGCACAATTTCAAAACAGTTCCCAGTGAATTTTATTATATCAATTCATAAGGCTGTCCAACTTGCAAATGGGAGGAGGGAAGGGCTAATGCAAGATTTAAAACCAGGGCAACACCAACAAGTTAAAAAAAAAAACCCACAAAACCCCCACAATCCTTTCAAGCTCCGGTGACATAGATGTATTGCAGTTAAGTACTTTTCAGAGTGAGGTATTTCTCAGCATCTTTTAAATAAATGAGTGGAATATTAATAAGTACAAGAACAAATCAGGACCTGAAAATTCAAATAACCAGTAACCTAATTTTTAACAGCTGTAAGGTTATTGCAGACTGCAGGGAGGGCTGTTCGGTTATATAACATATACAGGACATTTTGATTTTCTTTAAAATAATAAGAGTGGCCTGATCCACATCCACCCACTGAGTCAATGCAGTATTGATGCTATCCTTATCACAACATTATTAATCTTAGGAAGGCTTCTATAACTGAGTTAATGATCTCTGGTTCAGCTGCTGCTTCAGAGAAAATGCTAAAATTCAGGAGCTTAGCATCTCCTTTGCTCAGAAGAAAGACAAGCAGATGTTTCTATTTATTGGCTCATTTGGAGAAGCTAATGTCAAGGACTGATCATCTTCCTCTCACTCCTCTGCATTCTCCATCTGGTGCTGTGAAAGAAGGAAAGAGCCCAAGCAATCCAAGCTTCCTCTACATCAGTGTTGGTAACTTTTAAGATGTGTGGACTTCAACTCCCAGAATTCCCCAGGCAGCATTTTTTGAGTAACAAATTTCATCTAAATGCATATGCTTATGTGAGCTACAGCTCACTTCATCAGATGCATATTTATAAACCCTCAGTCTTAGTAATATCCACCTTTAATTCTGGGTGGATTTTTTATTTATTTATTTGATTTGTCAATCGCTTACAAGATAACAGGTATAAGTATAAACATAGTTATGAATACATGACATTGATACATATAAGAAAAATAAAAAGAAACAATAGGACAGGGACGGTAGGCATGTTGGTGCGCTTATGTATGTCCCCTATAGACCTCTTAGGAAAGGGGTGAGATCAATACTAGACAGTTTAAGGTTAAAGTTTTGGGGGTTTGGGGAAGAAACCACAGAGTCAGGTAGAGTATTCCAGACATTGATCACTCTGTTGCTGAAGTCGTATTTCCTGCAATCAAGTTTGGTGTGGTTTACCTTGAGTTTGTATCTATTGTGTGCTCTTGTATTGTTATGGTTGAAGCTGAAGTATTCATTGACAGGTAGGACATTGAAATATACAATTTTATGTACTATACTTAGATTGGACCAAAAGCGGCATAGTTCTAGATTTTCTAGGTCTAGAATTTCAAGTCTGGTAGCATAAGGTATTCTGCAACGAGTAGCGAAGTGGAGAACTCTTTTTGTGAAATATTTCTGGACTTTCTTTTGGATTTGTCTTACCCCTAGTTGGAACCTGTGCACAATTTGGTGGCCTCTTGGATTCATAATTCCCACTTGGAGCATAGGTGACAGCTAGTTTTTACCCAGCTACTGCATGTGTTATACACAATTATGCCCTTTTCAGGACTGGGAGGCTCTGCCCATGGTCAGTCTGGAATTTTCACTTCCACTGAATGTCACAAGGGATAGAATAGGACAACTTGCCATAGCCAAGTTGCTAAGACCAATTTAGCTGCAGTCAACTCAGCACGGCCAGCTTGCTGCTAGATAAGTCGCCACGGCCAACTCACCATGGGACAACGTGCTGCAGGACAATTTAACAATTCTATTTAATTATTGAAAATAAATAAAAAATTATTTCAATTTTTGTCATTCACATTTCATTCTGTCCCCTCCTTTTGCATCCTTTCTTTAATGATTCTATTCCACCATTTCTTTCATATTAGTATTAGTAACTCTTGTCCCGCAGCGAGTTGTTCTGTGGCAAGTTGGACATGGCAAATTGTCATAGACCCTCACAGGGAATATTATGGTTTGCATGATTCTGATCTTTGTAGGATCAAAATATTTGAATATCTTTTCTAAGCCTTTATGGCTGCTCTACAAATATTAGCGTAGGACCTGTTTCTTGACTGTTGCTTCTTTTACCTTTCAAAATTGATTCTAAAAGGCAGAGTCAATTTTAAAGCTGGTTATTCTACCCATTATTAGTTTGAGCTTCTTTAATTTTAGTCCCATTTTTTCCTTTGCTCCTTGACGTTTTTTATTAGAGTTTGCAGATGCTTTGCATTTTTGGCTATCAAAGTAATTTCATCAGTATAATGCAGGTTATTGATGTTCTTCCAATTTTTTCCCCATCTTCTTTCAATCCAGCTTTCCTTAATATATATTCAACATATAGGTTGAATAAATAAAGGAAAAATAAACAACCTTGTTGCATTCCTTTGCCAACCTTGAGCCACTCTGTTTCAGCATGTTCTCTCGTACTGTGGCTTCCCGACCTGTATGTAAATTTTTCATGAGGACAATAAGATACTTTGGAATTTCTATTTTTGTGTGCACATTCCACAGCTTGATGTAATCAACACAACCAGTCTTTCTATAATCAATGAACTTCTTTGGGATATTCTTTGACTTTCTCACTTATCTAGCAGGCATTGGCAATAATGCTTTATGTTCTTTGGTTTTTTTTCTAAAGCTAGCTTGAACAAATGGTTCACTCTTTGCTCACACAGATGAACCCAGGGACTTAAAAGAGTGGAAATACTCTGTAGATATCCCAATCTTTAAAAAGTATATAGGTGTAATCCAGATAATTATTGCCCAAATAATTTATTATATGTAATAAGCAAATTATATGCCAGGCATCTTTATGTGAAGCTGATGGATAAGATCTTAATTTTGGAACAATATGGCTTCAGTTAGGCTTTTCAATTTTTGTCCAAGGCATTGCCATTTAATATTTGATAGATAAATAATGTGGCTACCCCCAAGGGATCTATTATGCTGCCTCTCTCAACTTGAAGGCAGATTTCTCTTGCCAGTAGCTAGGGGAAAAATGTCTACTGCCTCTCATAACTATTGTTTACTGCTGTTAATAATAATACTGTGGAAGAGTTGGAAGAGACATTAGCGGTCTTCTAGTGCAGAAGTCTCCAACCTTGGCAACTTTAAGACTTGTGGACTTTGACTCTCAGAAATGTCCAGCCAGCTATGCTCTCTACACCATTTCAAACAAAATGTTCTAGGTTGGTTCTCTTCTCTCCTTGATTAGTTTCCATCCATTGTTTCTTGTTCTGCCGTCAGGTACTTTGGAAAACCGATCAACCCTCTCTTCTTTGTGGCAACCTCTTAGATATTGGAACACTGCTATTATGCCACCCCTAGTCCTTCTTTTCATTAAACTAGCCATACCCAATTCCTGCAACTGTTCTTCATATGTTTTAGCCTCCAGTCCCTTAATCATCTTTGTAGCTCTTCTCTGCACTCTTTCTAGAGCTGTGATGGCGAACCTATGGCATGTGTGCCACAGGTAGAACGCAGAGCCCTCCCTGCGGGCACGCGAGCCATTGCCCCAGCTCAGCTCCACCATTCATGCGTGCACTCCTCCCGCCGGCCAATTGATTTTGGAGTCCCTGCCACATATGTGGGGGGGCAGGGGCCATGCGGGAGATGCGTGCGCATGCACAGAGGCAGGGGGAGCGTGTGGGGGCATACGCATGATCTCCCCACAGCCCGTTTTTTCCTAGGTTTCAGGGAGGTCTATTAGGCCCAAAATGGGCAGTGGGGGGGTCGCTTGCGCATGCATGGGGGGTGGGGAAAGCACAGGGGGGGTCACACTTGCATATATGGGGTGATGTTGGGGGAAGCACATGCATTGCATTATGGGTGCTGGCATATGTGCATGCTATTGTGCATGTGCGTACACACTTTCGGCTTGCGACGACAACAAGATTAGCCATCCCTGTTCTAGAGTATCAGCATCTTTTTTTATATCATGGCAAGCCAAGCAAAACTGGATGCAGTATTCCAAGTGTGATCTTACCAAGGCATTATAAAGTGGCACTAACACTTCATGTGATCTTGATTATATCCCTCTGTTAATGCAGCCTAGAACTGCGTTGGCTTTTTTGGCAGTTGCAGCTCACTGCAGGCTCATATTTAAGTGATTGTCCCCTAGGACTCCAAGATCTCTCTCATATTTACTTACTCATTACTACTGAGCCAGGTTCCACTATTCCAGGGGTCTTCAAACTTGGCAACTTTAAGACTTGTGGACCTCAACTCCCAGAATTCCTCCTCCAATCTTGTTAGCTCAGGAATTCTGGGAGTTGAAGTCCACAAGTCTTAAACTTACCAAGTTTGAAGACCCTTGATCTATTCTACAGTATATCTGTGCATTTGGTTTTCTGTAAATGAAATCTGTCTTCATGCATATACCTTACACGATATCCTTCTGTTTATGCTTCAGGGTATACAGTCCCCCTAGCATGGTGAAACACCAAGTTTCAGGTGATACAGGAGCAGTCCTGGTGCAGTGAAGAGTTCCACAATTCGGTTCCTTCTAGGTATATCAGATTGCATTTCCCAGCATCCACTGCATATGGGTCATCTATATGCAGAGCTCCAATCTGAGTGCCTTAAGGAAGCATATAGGCTTGTTTCCTAATGAGGTTCCCACAGACATGCAGATTTCTTGCATTCATATTCTCAAATGTGACTATTACTCTCTCTAAGATCATTTGACACTGATCCTGCTTGTTTGTTTTATTTAATCAACAGGCACCTTATGGTTGCATATTGACTTGACAGTTATTTTAATCGCTGTATATTAAAACAAATTCAGTCTCCTTGGCCTGAAGTTGTCTGCCTTCAACATTTATTGTGTGGTGTTAGGAAACCAGTTAGGATAAAGAAGCTTTCACTCAATATCCTGTCATGTTCTCTGAAGTGTATTGAAGTGGCTCAGAACCAGCCTTTCTACCCTGCAGTCCCTCCCCAAAAGTTTCACTGTGAGTTCAGGGGAGCAGAAAGGCTCTTTGAACTGAAACTGCTTTGAAAAAGCGCCTCCTAAGGAAAGTGGTGGGAAGGAGCAGTAAGCAAAGTGGCTTAATGGCTGTTTATTATGGGTGGGTGGTTGAGTGGGCATAGAGTCGCCAAAAGACGTCTGGCAGCTGACCTTGTGAGTTAATAACCATCTGTGTCTCCCTTGCAAAGATCAAAGGAGCCTCATCTGTCACCAGATGTCAAACACAGTGATTTACTTTTTCCTGTCTAATGCCCTAACTGGTATTAATGATTTATCATTTTGGGAGGGAGATTAATTCTATCGTTCTCTTTAGATAGATTAGCATTCCCCAGCCAGGTTTCCTCCAGATGCACTGAACTACAGCTCCTGTCATTAACCCCAGCCAACACATCTGTAATGGCTAAAGATGATTGGAATTAGAATCCAATGAGTATGGAGAGAACCAAGCAGAGCTTTTTGAGGTATTGTGTTTCAGGACTGCAACTGGGATCAGGAAGATTTGTCAGCCGTCAAATCTCCTTCCTTAAGTGATTGTAGGCATGTCACTGTCACTGT
The DNA here is from genome assembly GCA_023653725.1 of Bungarus multicinctus. Lineage (NCBI taxonomy): Eukaryota > Metazoa > Chordata > Lepidosauria > Squamata > Elapidae > Bungarus > Bungarus multicinctus. The sequence continues at coordinate 62,739,098 of CM042836.1, read as the reverse complement.
TCTTGGAGGGAAATTTGAATCATATGCTGTCCACTCAGAGGAAAAAAGAGACAGAAGCTAATGAATAAATCAGAATGGAGACCACTGATAGGTCAGTTTCTGTCTCAGTCCTCTGACACTACAGAAGCAGTGGTCATTCTCCATTAATCTGACAGAATGGAAGGAGGCATTGATTCCAAAATTACATATTGCTTATGAAACTGGTCTTTATGATTCTAAGCAGGACTGGGATTCTACTGGTTTGGACCGGTTCTATAGAACCAGTTGTTACAATTCTGCGTAATTTGGAGAACCGGCAAATCATGCCCCTGGCTGGCCCCTCCCCTCCCCGCCCAGTCAGTCCTTATCGCGCATGCACAACATCGCACTCATACACATCACTGACTGCATTCTCCCCTGCCCAGTCACTTCTTAAGGTATTTCTTTCTTTTTCCTCCCAATGATCAGCTGTTCTGACGATCAGCTATGCTGGGATCCCCTTCACTGTCTTACTGCTTCACCCAGAAGGCTTCCCTGAGGCCCAGAAGGCAAAAAGGGGCATGCCAGGGTGTGTGTGCCCCCTCCCCCCGTGCTCTATTTTTTGCCTTCCTGGCCTCAAGGAAGCTTCCTGGGAGCAAAAATGCCCCTCCCAGGAGGTTTCCCTGAGGCCCAGGAGGCCCAAAAATGGAGTGCGGGGCGGTGTGTGCTGAAAAAAAAGAAGCCACATCCATCCAGTCACATGGCCATGCCCACCTAGCCATTCCCACAGAATTGGTTGTTAAAAATTTTGAATCCCACCCCTGATTATAAGTGGTTTTTCCTTCATCTCTGTCCTCCATTCAAGAAAGGTCAAAACTTCTTTTCATGAGTGGAAAATGCATTTGAAGGAGGTATCTTGCATATCTTCAGGGAAAGTAGAAACCACCACTGAAGGTTGGAAATAAAAAGCGAGTAGGAGGGCAACTAGGTGTCAAAGCATCATTGCCTCAATTCTATCTTCCTCTTTCTCCCCAGCTTCTTCCTAATTTTAATTCTAATTCTAGTGGCTTTTGTTTCCATTGTTCCCTATGGCAGCATTACAAAGACAATGAGTCACCCACACAGTGTAAATTTTTTTCTCACTTAGAATAAATAGGAATCAACATATACTCACAGAAGAACAAGTAAAATGTTTCTCTAGAAAGTACCATGAGCTGATATTGACTCCAATTGAACCATGGACTCCAATATGAGTGTATGATTATGATTAATAATCTGAGCAGAGAAGAAGCAACCTCTGCTCAGATTATTAATCATAAAGAGGTCTATGATGAAAACAACCCAAGCTGACATAGCACCCCCCAAATATTCTTTTGTAGCCCCAATCTCCCCAGCAGGATGCCATCGAATCTCTGTGAATGAAACACTGGTAAGATTTCCAACCATTTTTTGATGTAGAGAAATAAGTACAGATAATCCTCAACATATGGCCACAATTCAGTTGAAAATTTCCATCGATAAGCAAGGTGTTTGTTAAGTGAGGTTTGTTCCATTTTATGACCTTTTTGCCGCAAGTTGTTAAGCAAATCACTGCAGTTGCTAAGTGAATCATGCAGTCATTAAGCAAATCTGGATTCCTTCATTGTTCTCCTTACTGGAAGCTGAGCGGGATGATATATGTGGTGATCACATGGCCCTTGGACATTGCAACTGTCATAAATACATGTCCGCTGTCAAGTTCTCAGATTTTGATCATATGATTATGCAACGGTTGTAAGTGTGAAAAACAATCCTATACGTCACTTTTTTTCACTTTTACCATTGTAACTTTGAATGGTCACTATATGAACAGTCGTAAGTCAAGGCCCACCTGTAGATGTATAAGTTTTTATTTACATTTAATCAGGGACACCTGGAAAAGTGGGGAGTGGGAGTAAAAAAACAAATATAACAGCCTTGATTGCACAATTAAAGCCCCATTGCATTTTAAAATGCAACACATGAAAATCAGGGGTAGAGCTTCAAGCATGCGGTTGTGACTTCCATCATCACTTTTTAGAACTGTTCTTTCAGAAGACTTGGTTTAGGAAGAACCATATCCCTGAATTTTTCCCCTCCCTCCAAAGTACTGATTGGCTCAAAAGACGGGTATCTCTGTTTAATGATCATATCAACATCTTTTCTGTACAGTCTCTTCCCGTATTTATGTTAGCACAATTCCAAAGACCCAGACCAGGGCTGTCAAACTGCCAGCCTGTGGGCTATGTGTGTGTGTGTGTCACACGTTGGCCACGCCCACACCCAGTTTAGCGAAGGAGGAAAAAGTCCCGATATGTGACGCCACCATGACAATGTGTGTTTGACATCCCTGACCCAGATCAAGATAACTTCTACAACTATCCTGGTTTCTCATTCCGGGCTGAAGTGGCTCCCTGAAAAAACACAGTCCTAAATCAGAATGTATGTTTCTTTCTTTCAGCCTGTAACAATAGCCTTTTAAATGCAGCTCCTGAAACAGTCGATGCATGCAACATAGTTAGCCAATTTATATTGTTTGGACTCAATTTCATCTTCAACAAAAGTTCTTCTTTTTTGGAAACATCTGGTGTTCAGGGTGCAAGCCATTCTCAGAAATATGTTATTTCAGCTTCCCCACTTTGATCTGATCTTGCCAGTGTGCAGTTACCCAAGATGTTTGCCATATTCCAAACCAATGTGTTCTGATTTCATGTGGCTGTTATGTGATCAGATCAACTGTGCTGTGCAGCGCTTTGAAAACATCTATGGCATGCTCAGCCCCTCATTCCCTTTCCCTTGACCTGCCCTTTGTGGGGAGTAAAGAATGTAAAACATTTTTTGTGGGTCTTCCCAACTTTGTACTTTGTTTAAACTCTCGCTCTCTCTTTCTCTCTCCCATTCCTTTTGCTCATTTTCCTGTTCTAAGCCAGAAGACTGGCATTTCCCTTAATATAAAGCTAGCAACCTTTGAAAAGCATGTGATAATTTACTGGCGTAAATACAAGCAGATATTTTGATGCTGAAAGGAGAACTATTTCTCAATAGAGAGGTGGTTGGTTTTTTAATATGGGTACATTTCCACAAATTAAGAGTAAAAGAAAAGTAGGTTATTTAATTTTGTTTGAATAGTCAATGAACAGGCATCATTCTTCAGTTACCCTCATATGCCTCGTAAGGATCTCTGTCCAGGGAATCATCATGAAAGGGTAAGAGATAACCTATGAGGGGCGCTATTTATATATGCATCATATCACATAGTAGCTGAAGGGTACAATGGAAAGGTATCTATGCCTCTTTTGTCACTAGGATTATTTTACTGGATAGGTAGTCTTACCTTTCTGTACCAAGGTTGATTTATTCCCAAGAGTCATCCCACTCTGGTCCCATTTGCACAGACATCTAAATTGCATAATATGTTATAAGTAGGGGTGGGATTCTACCAGTTCGCACCTATTCGCTAGAACCGGTTGTTAACATGCTAAGCAGTTCAGATAACCGGTTGTTAGAAGAAATTACTGGCCTAATCCTGTAAGGAAGGCAGGAAGGAAACATTCTGGTGTTGCTTACAGAAACTGCCTCTCCGTTAACCCTTATTACATTCTTGGCAGGATAGACTTCCTGTCTCAGGAACATCTCTGGAGTTTTTTCCCCTTCTTTGCTGGTACTTTGCTTGTGTGGAGTGACCATTCAAAGTTACAATGGCACTGAAAAAAGTGACTTATGACCATTTTTCATGCTTACGACTGTTGCAGCATCCCCACAGTCATGAGAGGCCAGGTGAGGAGATGCGTGCCTCGATGTGAGTGATATTGAGTTGGCCTGACCCAGCCAATAACATGACCACCAAGCCATGTCCACCCAGTCACATGACCACCAAGCCACACCCACCACCTAAGCCACGCCCACAGAACCGGTTGTTAAACAGTTGAATCCCACCCCTGGTTATAATACTTAAGGAGCAGGGAAACTATTTTTGAGTACTATATTTCATTTAGGAAAACAGAATAGAATAGAATAGAATAGAATAGAATAGAATAGAATAGAATAGAATAGAATAGCTGAGTTGGAAGGGACCTTGGAGGTCTTCTAGTCCAACCTCCTGCTTAGGCAGGAAATCTTACACCACTTCAGATAATTGGTTATCCAATCTCTTCTTAAAAACTTCCAGTGCTGGAGCATTCACAACTTCTGGAGGCAAGTTGCTCCACTGATTAATTGTTCTAACTGTCAGGAAATGTCTCCTTAGTTCTAAGTTGCTTCTCTCCTTGATTAGTTTCCACTCATTGTCCTGCCCTCAGGTGCTTTGGAGAATAGCTTGACTCCCTCTTCTTTGTGGCAACCCATAAAGAATGGTTGCTGGAATTTGGTATGTCTAGTTTAATGAAAAGAAAGTGTAGGGGTGACATGATAGCTGTGTTCCAATATTTCAGGGGCTGCCACAAAGAAGAGGGAGTCACGTTATTCTCCAAAGCACCTGAGGGCAGGACAAGAAGCCATGGATGGAAACTAACCAAGGAGAGAACAACCTAGAACTAAAGAAAAATTTCCTGGGTAGAACAATTAATCATTGGAACAACTTGCCTCCAGAAGTTGTGAATTCTCCAATACTGGAAGTTTTTAAGAAGACATTGGACAACATTTGTCTGAAATGGTATAGTTTTCTTTGCCTGAGCAGAGGGTTGGACTAGAAGACCTTCACGGTCCCTTCCAACTTCTATTCTATTCCTGTATGAAGCACCATGATATTCGAAAACACAAGTGCTGCCTGGTAGGCATATAGCAAGCAATACATTGAAATATATCAGTTGAACATCATACAAAACACACAACGGTAGGTGAAGTAGGAGGTTCTCAAAAACAATGAATTTTTAGGTCCGGTTTTCAATCTGAAAAATTAAATCTTCAAAGCACCACTCTTTCATTCTTGTACATTTGATGAATTTTTGTAAGGTGGAGACCTCTTTTTTTGCTTATTAATTTGTTTATCAATCAATCCAGAAATGAGAGGGGATTGTTTCACCCTCATCTTTTGCCTTGAGTATTTTGCCCATTTTTTCCATCAATTTCACAATTCCCCCTACTCCTCTCTTTCACAAGACCAATTGGAAACTCCTGCTTTAATTTCCCCATTTGCAGAAACATAATGCTTTTTCCCAGTACCATCTCACCAATGAATCCCTAATGCCACACTTCAAGACATTGTTTCCTACCGTAGGAAAGCCTTATTGCCCAAAAGACAATAAGAGAACAATGGGTTTTTGAGGGGAAACTGGACCAGTAGAACGAGTTGGGGCACATGCTTCATTTTGTGAGACAGTCACCACAGGGATGGGATACAAGCCCGTGCAGATCTCCCCCAAGGGAGAGCAAACAGCTGCATAGAATTTCACCCTCAGTGAGGTTATTTTCGTCCCCTTCATGTGGACTGGAAGAATCAGGGAAATGGAGAACTGTGGGACCATAAATACAATGCAGTTGTGGTATGCATTAGTTGTCCTCCCAGAAAAGCCTTAAGCTCGGTCTCCTTCCCATTAACGGAGCTTCCTTCCATAGGGAAAAGGCAATTTTGAGGGAACATCAAACTACAAAGGCAATTTTGGGGAAACCTGAAGTAGTGGGCAGCATTTCAGAGAGATTTGGGGATGGAATTGGATTGATCAGATTTTGATATTGACACAAGCTGAGCCAAACCTCTAAACCAGTTTTTCTTTTGAATAGCTAAATAACAGACCCTAAACATAGACTCATCTGCGATGCCAAGAAAACTCTAGACCATTAAAGGATGGAAATGCTGGCTGTGTTTCTCAGTGGCTGAGTTTGTAACCAGATGCTGGACTGTGCTGTGAGGTTCAGCATGAAACACCAAGCATGCAAAACATATCTGAATCTTCGTGTGGCCTTGGGGGATAAAGAGGACAAGTGCTTGCGATGAAAGATACTCAACACATCTCTAGATCCTCAGCCCTTTAATCAGAAAATGGAAAGATATTGGCAACAGGGAAAGCCACCACATTTGAGCCATTCAATAACTGTTTTGCCTGTGGCTAGGTAAAAAAACATTTCCCAGAAAATAAACTAGCCAAGATGTTGATTTAAACATCATGGCCATATTTTCCCCCTGTTGTCTACTGGAGCATGCAGTTGGCAACAGAAATTCTATAAATGCAACTGTAAATATAAAACCTTCAGATCAGAAGGCTCTTTGGAAAGAGTTCCTGTTTATAAAGACTATTTACAAGGAAGTACAGGTTTGCTGACATTCAGGATAAGTTTTGTTGTCTCATGGTAAATTATTTTCTTTTTCGGTCTGCTTCCCCTTGCCCTTATTTTTTCTGGAAAAAAAAATATCGTAGTTCAAACAAAATTCATTTATTTTTCCATTTTAGTTATGATTTATGGAAAACTAGAAAAGGGATTCCTGGGTATAAATGCAATAAAGAAGAAAAAAACCATAAGCAGAAATATTTAGGGGGGTATACATGTGTGCACCCCACACATCAACTCTAATCCAGACATTCCTTTGCAAGACTAAATCAGGAAACAAACAGATGTTTATCTAAGTCACCTTATGCTTTTAATATGAATGGATTTTTTCTCCGCTAATCATCACAGTGAAATGTTTTGCCATTGGTCAGTCAATAGTTGCTTCAGAAAATTTCTCATTTTTGAAACGGTGATTTCAGCTGCTTGTGGGCCTTTTCTACAATCCAAATATAGATTTAGGTCAATTTTTTTTTAAAAAAAATAAAAACCCACAACTTCAACATACCCAAAGCCTCTTAATTTTGTCAACATATATCCAGTTATTATGCCTGACAAATACTTTTTAAATTATTTCATTGGAAGGTTGTTTATCACTTAATGTCCTTCTATCCCAAGGATATTAATTAAATTTTCAAACGTTTGTAGGCTCATTGGCTATTGCCACCCTTTTGTCTTCTATTGTCCACTTTTCTGATGTTTTTCCTGGTAAAGGTGTCGGCACTTTTCCAGGCATAACAGCCATTCCCCCCCTGCCTAAAATAACACAGAGCTTCTGTTGTAACTCTTGTCTTATACAGAAATGTTTTTGGGGAAAAAAGAGGGATTGTAGGAAGTTAGCAACCACCCCTCACCTAGAAAAATGAAATATCCTAGGAAATATTAAAAAGGCAGAATGTTTCTCCTAAAAAGAGTAGAAACTCAGAAACAGAAACTCACCTGAGAAGCAGAAGCTCATCCCCACCTTTGTTAATGGGCGGGCCATTAAGGCCTAGGCCAGAGTATTCTACATAATAAAGGTCTCTGCCCATCTCACCACCTGGCCTGGGAAGATTATATCAGCCAGCACTCAGGTGAAGCCATGTGGTCCAGACAAAGCCTACAAAGTTAGCTAAGGCCCCCGCCCCTGGGAGTCTGACAGCCAATGGGATACATTTCTTACACAGGAACAGGAAACACTAAGGTGGGGCCCAACAGAGAATATATAACTAAGGGACTTCAGCATCTTAGCCTTTTTCCCCACCTTCTTTTCCTTCATCCAACATCTTGGAGCATATGATCATCCTTTTCACTTTGGAGCTCCAAGCCATGTCCACTATTAAACCACCTTTCCAAACAGTCTCCATGTTTCCAGCATCTTTTTCCCCATTTGGAACTGAACCCAGAAGGATAATTCTTCCAGCAAAAAAATCTTGTAAGCGATTGACAAATCAAATCAAATAAATATAATAAATAAATGCAATACATATTTTAGATGAACTACTGATCTTTAGCTTCAGTTTCCTTTCTGCCATGGAGAAGTCCATTGTAGATGTGTCTCCCAATGTCATAATATGTAAGAACTATTATGCATTTAGGTGGTATAGAACAGAACAGAATAGAATAGAATACTTTATTGGCCAAGTGTGATTGGACACACAAGGAATTTGTCTTGGTGTAAATACTCTCAGTATACATAAAGAAAAGGTACATTCATTAAGGATCAAGAATCATAATGATAGTCATAGGGTACAATCAACAATCAAATCATACTAGGAAACAGTCAATATAAATTGTAAGGATACAAGCAACAAAGTTCTACAATCACAAGTGGGAGGGGATGGGTGATAAGGAGTGATGAGAAGATTAACAGTGATAGGAGTGTACACTTTGTAAATAGTTGAACAGTGTTGAGGGAATTATTTGTTTAGCAGAGTGATGGCTTTTGGGAAAAAAATGTTCTTGTGTCTAGTTGTTCTGGTGTGCAGTGCTCGATAGCGTCATCTTGAGGGAAGGAGTTGAAACAGTTTATGTCCGGGATGTGAGGAGTCTGTAAATATTTTCACAGCCCTCTTTTTGACTCATGCAGTATACAGGTCCTCAATTGAAGGCAGGTGGGTGGTAATTGTTTTTTCTGCAGTCCTAATTATCCTCTGAAGTCTGTGTCTGTCCTGTTGGGTTGCAGAATCAAACCAGACAGTTATAGAGGTGCAGATGACAGACTCAATAATTCCTCTGTAGAACTGTATCAGCAGCTCCTTGGGCAGTTTGAGCTTTCTGAGTTGGCACAGAAAGAACATTCTTTGTTGTGCTTTTTTGATGATGTTTTTGATGTTAGGTGTCCATTTTAGGTCATGTGATATAGTAGAACCTAGAAATTTGAAGGTCTCTACTGTTGATATGGTGTTGTCTAGTATTGTAAGAGGTGATAGTATGGGAGGGTTTCTTCTAAAGTCTACCACCATTTCTACAGTTTTGAGTGAGTTCAGTTCCAGATTGTTCCGGTTACACCATGAGGCAAGTTGTATAACCTCCTGTCTGTATGCAGATTCATCATTGTCTCGAGTGAGACCAATCACTGTTGTGTCATCAGCAAACTTCAATATTGGTCAGATGGATCATTTGAGTTGCAGTCATTGGTATATAAGGAGAAGAGAAGTGGAGATAGCACACAGCCTTGGAGGGGCGGGGGGGCTGTGCTGATTGTACAGATATAGGATGTGATTCTGCCTAGTTTCACCTGTTGCTTCTTGTCTGTTAGGAAGCTTATGATCCACTTACAAGTGTGTTCAGGTACCGCTAGCTGGTTTAATTTACTTAGAAGAGTGTCTGGAATGATGGTATTGAATGCTGAACTGAAGTCTACAAAGAGGACCCTTGCATAGGTAATTGGAGATTCCAGGTGTTGTAGGATGTAATGCAGAGCCATGTTAACAGCATCATCTGTCGATCTATTTGCTATTCAAACTGCATGGGATCTAACAGCGGATCTGTGATGGTTTTAAGGTGGGACAGCACAAGCCTTTCAAAGATTTTCATAACTACAGATGTTAGAGCAACTGGTCTGTAGTCATTCAGTTCCTTGATGGAGGGCTTCTTTGGCACTGGGATGATAATAAAGCGTTTGAAGCAGGAAGGAACATAGCACATCTCTAGTGATCTATTGAAGATTCGGGTGAAGATGGGGGCCAATTGGTCAGCACAGATTTTTAAGCAAGAAGGAGTTATTTTCTGTGCCCCTGGTACTTTTTTTGGCTTCTGTCTGTGTAATAGATCTTGCACTTCTTTTTCAGTGATCACCAGAGGTCATGAGGCCAATGGATTGGAGCCAGTTGTAGGAGGCTTAGCTGTTGTTGATGTGTTTGAGATGTGGGTTGTAGAGATAGGTGGCTGTAGTTTCTTTTCAAACCTGCAGTAAAACACATTCAGAATTTTCACATGTTTGCTGGTTCATTTGTTGAGAATTGATTCCTTAACTTTTCAGAGTAGCTTCTTTTTGCTGCTCTGATCTCTCTTGTTAATATGTTTCTGGCCTGGTTGGTATAGCATTCTGTCACTTTTTCTGTACGCTTCCTCTTTGGAACTATTTAGCTGCTTAAGTTTAGCTGTGAACCAAGGTTTATTGTTACTATATATTTGCAGGTTCCTTGTTTGTACACATCAGTCTTCGCAGAAGCTGACATATGATGTTACAGTATCTGTGAACTCATGTAAGTCTGCAGAGGCATCTTCAAAAACATTCCAATCAGTGCAATCAAGGCAGGCCTGGAATTTCAGCTTTGTCTCATCCGACCAAGTCGTCACTGATTTAATTGAAAAGCAGCAGATTGATATATTGCTAAGGTGAAGCATATGCCAGGCCTCTACCAAATCCTAGACTTGTTTATTTGGTTGACTTATGTTATTCTAATTGTTTATTTGATCTTATTTCATTATGAAACTCAAGGGAGATTTCCACAGAGTTCCCAAGTGACCTCCTGTCCAAATGCTGACTAGATTTAGAACTTCGCTGGTTCAGCAAGGTTGCTGCATCATCTTCTTTGACTATAAGTATAATCCTTTACCCAGTTTAAAACATCCTGTTGAAATAAATATCCTTCTGGGTTCAGTTCCAAGTGGGGGAAAAGACACTGGAAACATGGAGGCTGCTTGGAAAGTTTAATGGTGGACAGGAGTTTAATGGTGGAGCTCCAGAGTGAAAGGGAAGAGATCAATAAAAAGGTGAGAAGAGAAGGTCAAGAAGAAGGGCTGAGTTGCTGAGAGTGCCTGGGTTTTATAACCTTTGTTGGGCCCCACCTTAGTGTTTCCTGTTCCTGTGTAAGAAATGTATCACATTGGTTGTCAGATTCCCAGGGTAACTTTGTAGGCTATCTTGAGTTCCAGGCTTGGTCTAGCCTTGCTGGGTGATTATGCTCTTAAAAGGGCTTTTGGCAATTGCTATTGCTTTATCTGGAGTTCCTTGTTATGTAAAGTATTCTGGCCCAGGCCTTAATGGCTCACCCATTAACAAAGGTGGGGGTGAGGTTCTGCTTCTGAGGTGAGTTTCTGCTTCTGAGTTTCTACTCTTTTTAGAGGAAATATTCTGCCCTTTAAATATTTCCTAAGCTATTTCAATTTTCTAGGACAGGGGTGGGTGCTAACTTCCTACAATCCTAAGCAGTAATCCAGAAAAGTATGATTCCCTGACATTCAAGAAGAAAAATAACACTGTTCCTTATGGGTCAATCATCTGACACAGGATAAAGAAACATAATCTATCTGCATAACTATTAAACAGGAACAATCATTTCATAAATGGTATGAATTCTGTTAATCTGCAAGAGTAAGAATGACACCAAATTCTTCATCTGTCATAATGAAACTATGGCCTGCGGTGATTGGATTGGCCCTCTCTGGTTTTCTTTGGCCCCGTCCATTTCACAGTGTTCAGATTCCCCTGCAAGTAGTCAATGCTCATAAAGTGTTCTTCAACACAGAAGCTCAACACATTAACACCACATAAAAATATACCATGTGCTCCGTCTGGCAAACTTTACCAGACAAGCTGGAATGCAATCTGGAAACATTTACAGGCTTTTTGAGATGGAAATGCCAACCACTATATTTCACTCAAAAGGAGATTTGAAATATGTTTGCAAAATTTATAGATTATACTGTACATGGAAATAAGTTAAGGCCTCTCCAGTAACATCAATTGAAGCCAGCAGAGATGGGAGTCTAGCTTTTAAATGGACTGGGGTCAAACTCACTTGCTCTTTTTTAAAGCATATTAATGAAGGACACTTCTAGCCACTAACAGAGAAATGTGCAGTCCTCTCAAGAAATTGACAGATTTATCAAGCCTAAATATTTGTGGTCTAGCAAGGTTTTCATTAGATGCACCTCTATATCTCTATGTATCATTTAGTCAGACCATGTCCACAATTGATTATCAATAGCTAATTTTATTATATTGATTTTATCTGATGAAATGTATTGATGTTGCAAAGGGGAATTACATTACTCCGAGATACTATAACTATCATAAATGCGATTCAGTTGTCAAGCATCCAAATGTAAATCACATGACCATGGGGCTGCTACAATGGTCATAAGTGTGAAAAATGGTCAGTGCCATTGTAACTTCAAACAGTCACTTAATTAACTGTTGTAGGTCAAGGACTACATGCAGGGGTGGGATTCAAATTTTTTAACAACCGGTTCTGTGGGCGTGGCTAGGTCGGCTTGGCCATGTGATTGGATGGGCGTGGCTTTTTGCTCCCAGGAAGCTTCTCTGGGGCCCAGGAAGGCAAAAAATAGAGTACGGGGCGGGGGTGGCGGAGGGGGGCTGCCCCCCTGCTCCATTTTTTGCCTTCCTTGCCCTCAGGGAAACCTCCTGGGTGAAGCAGTAAGACAGTGGGGAGGAATCCTGACACAACTGATCATAGGAACAGCTGATCATCGGGAGGCGAAAAAAATAAATACCTTAAGGAGTGACTGAGCAGGGAACAACGCAATGTCAGGCATGCACATGATATCGCACATGCATGATAAGGACTGACTGGGTGGGAAGGGGAAGGGCCAGCCAGGGGCACGATTTGCCGGTTCTCCGAACTGTACAGAATCTATAGAACCAATCCGAATGGGTAGAATCCCAGCCCTGACTACATGTAGTTCCCACAACAAGGCTGATCAGGATAATAGTTTAACCCAGGGGTATCAAACTCAAGGCTCATGGGCTGGATCCAGCCCACTAGATGCTTAAATATGACCTGTGGGGCTGCTCTGGAAACAGCAAAGGACTGGCCCACAATGCCTCTGACAGTGAAAACAGAGTTAAGCTCCGTTTTCACTGTCAGAGGATTTCAGGAGGCCATTGCAACCGAATAAGGAGCTTGGGAGTCCATTTTTGCTGGCAGAGTACTTGGGCCATCTCAGGTGCCACCAACACAAGTGATGTTGAGCCTGGCCATGCCTACCCTGGCCATGTCCCCCCAGCCTCCCCAAGGTCAAACACAAACCTGATGCAGCCCTCAATGAAATCGAGTTTGACACCTCTGGTTTAACCCTATATGTGACTGGGTTCTGGGCAGAAGTAAGTCTAATCATTTACCATGTTTGCAAACCAGCTTGGTCAACTGATTGATCAAACAGCAAGGCAAGATCAGGGCTGTCAGTTTTGAACTGTAAAAGTTCAAACAGTCTCTAAATAGATGTAAAGAGATACGGAAAGCTGCAGCTTTGCCATTGGATGCTGGATCTAGTCATTATCAAGGTCTTTGCAGCCAAGATCCAGTAGCCCTAGACAAGATCCTTCAATGCAAATGACAGTTGACCCTTCCAGCAGTTTGCTCAAGACTATTCTGTAGAGATATCATGGAATTCCATCATCCCTTGACTATTGTTCATTCATCTTTATAGAACAATTCTGCTCTTGTGAGCTTGTGAATTGGGAAATAGCTTCAGAGACAGTTGACAGGTGAAGATTTGTATTTCAAAGAGATTGAAGGAATTTGTTCTGTTCCTGAGCCCCAGCTGGTCTTACATCTCAAGGAGAAAGGCCATGGATGGTCCATAGAATCATAACATTCCGACTGAGTTACATTTATGATTTAGCTATATACTTTCAGGGTTGCAGCTACTTGGAAGGTTTTGAAATGTTAGTTTTCAGCTACATCAGCCTAAATTTATCTTGCCCACAGGCATCATTTATATCTTTTTACAATCAATTTTCCACTACTTTTCAGCTTTTCATAAATGTGTTTGCTTCTCTGTTTCTGCAAACCATCAGATAAATGTAGACCAGCTTTTATGAATAAATAAATAGATTGTCAAGCAAAAGGATGGAAGCAGCACTAACAAGTTCTATTTTCTTTTTGTGTTAGGAGATGGAGAAGTATTTGTTAAAGGCGCACAAAGCTATGAAGATGAGCAGAAAGGGCATAGAGTTTTGGAGGCAAAGTGGGAAAATTATTGATTGGTACATGTTCTCAACAATTTGCAAAAATGTACAGTTGATATGAAATTACAAATTTCAGTACTCAAAAAAATTAAAGACAATGCACAGGCATTTAATTTTAATAAAACATTAATATACATTAATATAACACCACTCAGACCCATATTCAGCTCTATAGTCTCACCTCTACAGAGTCTTGCCAAATTTCTCTCCAAACAACTCCAGCCCTACACAGAATCCATCACCTCACATGTACAAAACTCTTTCCACTTCATAGAAACAATAAAGAAACAAAACCTACAACCCGGCGACCTACTCATGAGCTTTGATGTCGTATCCCTCTTCACCCAAGTACCTATTAAAGAAGCCTTGACAGACAACCAAAACAAATACAACCCCCCTAAGCACATCCTAGATCTGACCAACCACTGCCTAACCAACACATACTTCATCCACAATGGACAAAGATACAAACAGATAGAAGGAGCACCTATGGGATCATCCCTCTCACCTGTCATCGCTAACCTATACATGGAACACTTTGAAACCAATGCTCTAGACAAACCCAAACTCTGGCTTAGATATGTAGTTGACACTTTTGTAATTTGGCCACATGGGAAAGAAAAACTGGACAACTCACACACCTCAACAGCCTACATCCCAAAATACAATTCACCCTGGAAACAGAAGCCAACAACCAACTTCCCTTCCTGGACGTCCTAATTTACAAAAAACCCAATGGCTCCCTATGACACACCAGCCACCGGAAGAAAACACACACCAACCTCTACTTAAATGCACAATCCCATCACCACCCTGCACAGATCAACTCCATAGCCAAGACCCTCATCTCCAGAACCAAACGCCTAGCTGACAAAGACCACCTGAGAAAAGAATTACGCACCCTCACTGACGAAAGGCAACCACCATCCAGAAACCAGACTACAGCTGCATCACCAGCTGCCACACACTCCAACCCCCAAACCAAGCAAACTGACACATGCCATGAACACATAGCCAGGCCTCAAACTCGGAGCCAAACCAAAACCCGGAATGTCACATTACAGCCACCCACTCAGGATATCACATCACAAAACTCAGGAGGTTACACCACAAAACCTCAGGAGATTACAACAGATTACGTAACAGATTACAACACAGCCAACGACCCAGGAGATTACAATACAAGATCCAGGATGTCAAAACAATAGAACTCAGAAGGTCATCACACAGCCCATTACCCAGGTCGTTACAACCCAGGAGATTACAGCAACAAGACCCAGGATGTCAAAATAAAAGAACCCAGAAGGTCATCACACAATCCATTACCCAGGTCATTACAACACAGGAGGCTGATAGACATACAGCCAATACCTCAGTCACACATGTTCTTACGAAAAAGCCAGCCAATCTGTAAACATCAATTCCATCAACTAATCAACAAATGGCAACACAGCCAACCTCCCCACCAGTATTTATAGGGAGACAGCAACTCCGATCATGCTTTGCTTGCACAAGCACAAAGCCGAAAGCACCAGCCTTAAGATGGCGAGTGGGACGTCATCGAAACGTCGTCAAGATATTCTCAATCTTACACAGGAAAAGACCCGAACATGCCAAGACCTGCATACTTGTACCCGTGAAAATCTATGAAAAAAAAAAAAAGCACACACACACACATATACACAAACACACACACATATATATTCTTTGGTCATTTTTTTGTGTTTCTTTCCTCCTTTTTTTTGAGAACTAAAGCAATGTTTTTTTTTTTTAAAGGATTGAGCTGAATATATCTTCCAGGGAAATATATAGGGGGAATGGTGGTTATTGTTAGTTGTATGATTAAAATGCCATTTTTAATGGCACCCTCTATTTTCTGTTTAAGATTTATTTTGCATCTGAAAGACTGTAGAACTTAAGCCAAGAATTTGCTCACTGTCTTTTTGTAAGGCCTTGTATAATTTTTTAACTTGCAGAAAGAGCAATAAAATTTCCCAATGGAGATGGAGCAATCAGAAAAATGGAAAAATAAATAGGACGGAGAATAAATATTCCAACTTGACAGCCCTTTTCTTGACAAATATCCATTACATGTTTTACATGAATGTATGAATTCTATCCTGCTTACTAAATAGCAAGAAATAAATAGCAAGAAACTGCTAGCCAACATGATAGTATTCTTGTTATTGGATATGTATTTGGATCATATTTTCTTTCTTTGCTTTCTAAACTGTCGATACAGTTTCTATTCTCATCATGGAAAGTGGTCTGACAACTTGTGAGTGAGAAAAAGAAGCCAGTAAAACCCTTTTGCTGGGACTTCGAAGTGCCTGGGAATATTTCCCCCCATTTCAGTGGCTGATGAAACTGATCTTTTAGAGGTTAAAAAATCTTCTCCAGTTTCTGAGCTTTGATTAGAATGGATTCCATAGCTATTTGTTTACTGCTTCCTTTCATTCCTAATTCACCCTCAGAACCAAAATATGTCTGAAATGTAGGAACTCTGATAATAGAAGAGGCTCCTCCTATTCTAAGCTTTATTTCCTTCTGAGAAAAAATAGATGATCATAAAGGTTTCTCTGTTTATGTGCTACAGACTCCATAACTTCCCAGGAATTATAGAAACTTGGCGTTTTAACTATATTGTTTGGACTTGACAAGTTGCTGTGGAAAAGAAATTTGAATCAGTAGGAAAGCAGAATGCCCAATATTATGGATATGATGGGAAAACGCTTGGAATTTTGCACCTCCAATGTATTACAGAGCTAGAACTAAAAACATACACAGTCAGAATGGAATAGCTCTCCAAGATGAAACCTTGTGATGCTACAGGTTGCAACACTACTAGTTTCTTTTTTAATCTTAAGGGGGAAAGTTAAATTGAGATGCAATATAATACATAAAATTATGTCTGGATCAGTGAAACTTAGTAGATTTGTAAGATACCTAGAATAATTTGAGTAAGCAGATAGACATAATGTGATAAATAAAAGTAGGGAAAATATTTGTCCAACTTTCATGATGTCAAAACCTAGAGATATAGGCCTTCATAACAAACCACAATAATCTCAAGATGCTGAGACATATATTATGATGTAGCTTGTAGGATGACTTCTGATGCAATTATGTAAATACCGTAATTTGCAAGATGATGTCCTGACACTTATGCAATCTTTTTTCCTCTTTCTTTTACCTCTGAATGCATCAGATCATCCAATAATCTTGGATTGAAGGTAGACCAAAGAAAGAAACTAGTGCCGTGGGCTACTTTTTATTATAAAACTTCAATATCACAATCTTGCAAGTTTGAATGCATTTCCTTTTCCTGCCCTTTATTTTTGTGTGAACTAGGGAGAGACTTCTTTGAGTTGCTTACTCACATTACAATCTTGGGCTAGAATCACTCCCCCCTTAGGTGAGTGACCATTGCTTCATAGCAGTTCTTCCTCTTATACCTCTATTTCCTCCTATACCTCTTATTTCCTCTGCCTTGTATACGGGTTCAGGGCAGATGATAATGTACTCTGTACTCTGTATATCATTAAACAATGGCATTTGTTATCATAAGAGCAAACTGTGCTTACTAGCTTGAAAATTTGCAAAAGGGGATGAGTTAAATTCATAGCTAATAAGGCTAACAATGAATATTATGACAGTATATTTCCTCCAGTATTGAAGTATTATATATCTAACAGTTAATATTATGACTCTGAGTTCCCTTCCAATGTTATGTCTCTAAATCCCAGCTGCTACAGAACATGAGGGAAAGTTGTTCTTATCATTTGTCCTGCTTGTTGGCTACTTATAGTGATCTACATAACTTACGTGAGAGGAAATTATTTATCCATAGAAGTCTTTAGTCCAATGCCTTTTCAACCATTAATTTAATTTTTAATAAAATGCTATGCAATTGAGATATGTCCCCGGGTTTACCTGCAACCTCCTACAGCCTTGTATAAAGGCACAGAGCCATTTTTAATATTACAACAAAAGTGTAATTTGTAGTATGACTGAAGAGAAAAAAATGGATATATAGTCAGTAATTACATTCATTATATTTAATTAAATGTAATGAAATGAAATCAAATTTAGTTTTTGTTGGGGCCCCACCTCCTTTTAGGAGGTGTCTTTTTGACTTATAAGCTTATAGACCATCTAAACATGCTGCAGACACCTATTCTGCATTATGTCCTGGATGTCTTTATAAGAATCCTTGCATCCGGGTTATTAATATTCTCCCTGTAGAAAGTGAACTGATGGTTAGAGAAATGGTAATTGTAACACAGCCATGTTCCTTCAGGGTGGCTGTTGAAGCAGTTCATTTATAGACATCAAGATAGGCATTTTATTTCATACCTATTTACAAAAATAATTACTCTGTTTGTATATAGTCAGCTAGAAGTGAAATTAATTTAGCAGCTAAGATATTCATGCTCCAGCAACATACTTCCCTATGACTGAGATTTCTTCTGGATTGTTATTCAGTAATAAACCCAATTCAGCAGACTCTCTGCAACTTTAATTAGAATTGTCCTCATTGCATTACTGTCTTTAATTGTTTTCTGTTCAGTGCAGTAACAGCATAATGATGCAGTGTCTCTTGAATATTCAGTTCCTTTTCTCTTTGGGTTTCAACACAGATATCAGAGTTATATTGCATTGTTATTACACATGAGAAATGCTATATTCAGCATTCAGAAGTGGGCAAGTGGCTTTCCAGCATCCTGTTTCTGCTTTATTTTTAATCTCCTTTACATTATGGAAATAATAGAGCCTGAAATTCTGGTTTTTGAAGAGAATGTAACTTTTTACAGATGCTAAACTATGCCAGTCTTATTCTAGAAGATGTCAACAATGGCACAAACAATCTGCTCAATTCTGTAGAAAGTTAGCATCCACCCCTCTCCTAGAAGAATGAAATATTCTTGGAAATATTAAAAAGGCAGAATATTATATTTTCCTGGATGAAGAAAAGGAGAAACATGTTTTAAAGATGAAGCAGCTTCCTGCAAGTCCCTGCCCCCCCTTCAACTTCAGGTTGATGGGATTAAGACATGGCCCTCAGGAAACGATAGGATTACCCATCTCACCACACCTGGGAAGATTGCATTAGCCAGCATTCAGATGAAGCCATGTGGTCCAAACAAAGTCTGCAAAGTTAGCTAAGACCCCCGCCTCTGGGAGTCTGACAGCCAATGAGATATATTTCTTACACAAAAATAGGAAATATTAAAGTGGGGCCCAACAGAGGGTGTAAAACTAAAAGATTCTCAGCACCCCTTCCCTTTTCGCCCAGGAGCTCCAAGGTGTGGTCCTGTCCACCATTAAACCATCTTTCTAAACAGCCTCCATGTTTCCTGTGTCTTTTTCCCCACTTGGAACTGAACCCAAAAGGATATTTCTCCCAACAATTCATTACCAGAAATGTCAGGAAGGAGAACTGCTTGGATATAGATGCAACCTGGTTCCCATTTATCTGTAGCTCTTCGTGCCCTCCTTCCCTTTTCTGTCACTTTCCCATGCCACAATATATACATCTTTGTAACCCAAAGAAAAATGAATAAATTATGCAAAATGTAATATGTCTGAGCACAGGGCTTTAAAATGGTTGTTGCTCCTTTTAATTAAAGAACAGTGGATACAGGGTTGAAATTAAACAATGAAAAATCATGTGTTGTTTGAATACCGAAACCTAAAGCAACATTCCATTTCTACACAACTAGAGGAATCCTATGCTTTTCACCACCGCTATTCTGAAAGAGGCAATAAGGAAAAGAAGAGACAATTCACACAATAGCTTTGTAAAGTTCCTGGACTACTGGCCAGCATAAAATATACATGGCTCTCCAGGGACAAAGGTGCAATACCTGCATTCAGCAATAAATACAGCATTTGCTAAAGACCAAGCCAGGACATTCCATTCCACAGCTAAACATCTTCATAGCATCTCCACTGGCTCAAATCATACAGTTGTGGAGGAGGCAAGTGCCCCTTTTGGGGCAGAATGGGACAACTCACCACAGCCAACTCGCCAGGGTCAACTCGCCACGGCCATCTTGACACAGAACAATTCACTGCAAGACAATTCAACAATTACATTTAATTATTTAAAATAATTAAAAAATAGACTCTGCAGAAATGGAAAAATTGACATTAAAAATAAAAGAAAAAGAAGACACAGAATATTTTGAAACATGGGATTTGTTTTATAAATGGTTGGATAATTGAGATAGAAATTAGGAACTGGAAAAGTATTATTATGTAAACAAATTGATCCAGACAATACGCTGTTCACAAAGCACTTATGTATGTACAAAGAAAATGTATAAATAAACTATTAAAAACATGTTAATGTTTGTCATTCATATTTTATTTTGTCCCTCCTTTGGCATCATTTCTTTAATGATTCTATTCTACTATTTCTTTGATATTAGTATAACTCTTGTCCTGTGGTGAGTTGTCCTATGGTGCGTTGGCTGCAGCAAGTTGACATGGTCCATTGGCTGCAGTGAATTGTCATAAACCAGAGAGCTGTAACAAGAATAAATCCTGAATCGAAAAGTAACAGGGAAAAAAAAACTGTGACTTTTGAGTCGTAAGGCACTTGCTTCCTGTCTTCAGTTTATTTAAATCACTGGTTCTTTTCACTATTTCAGGTGCCTTTTTCCATTTCTATCATTTTTTCAACCGTGTGGGTGTGAAGGTTTCTAATAGTTTAGAAGTAGTTAATGGGCAATTTCCAAAGTGATTAGAAAGTGAGGTTTGCAAACTTAGTGTCATTTAAAAATCATGATCATGGTCATGATCAATATTTATTTATCTATTTATTTATTTGATTTCTATAGCTGCTCATCTCAGCAAGTAACCATGATGGCTAATACCATTGTCCCTCAGTGCTCAAACCAGTGGAAAATGGCTGTCCTGCAGTCTTCTCACAAGGAGCAGCTCTTTGGAGCATATGTCTCTCATCCTCTCCTGATCCAGAGAAGTTTCAAAGAAGTGCTCTTCTTAGTAGTTGGTCTTTACTGCAATTGTCAGCTCTGTCTTTAGCTTGTCATAGCTCCCCACAGAAATCCCATATTCATACATTTCTTAACAATCTGCTAAACAGCATGCACCTAGTCTGCACAGTTCCTGTTTGGCATCTAACCACACTGCATTTCCCAAAATTTACTTGGCTTATCTTGTCCCTTTTTAATCAAAATTTGGCTAGACAACTTGACCAACCTCCCTGTAATTTTTGCATTCATTCATGTTATCCTTCATATTGTATAAAAGATTATGTAACAGGATTTCTCCAACTGTTAGACATAGTTGCAGTCTTCACGCACTTGATAAACAAGTCTTGCAGTCACTTCATAGGGAAATCATATTCATATTTTAAGATTTTCTACTTCTTCTAACAGCAGCAGCAACAGTACTATTTTTCATTATTCTTATACTATCTTTTCATCATTGTTTCCATTGGAATTAACATTTATAGTTTTTATTTTAACTTCATTTTTCAGTGTATTACTATCACTATCTTTTTCATGCAGATTTCTGAAATACTCCTTCCAGTATTGCCTCAATTCAGTTTCATCCCAAACCATTTCATTCAACTTTTTTTTTTTTTAGTTTCACTTGCTCTGTTAGAGATTCCTTCTGTAGTACTTTTTACCCATTTCCAAAACAACTTTTTATTTCTGTCAAATTGCTCTGCATTTTTCTTCTTTTAATGTTAAGCATTCACAGCACTCTTGAAATATCTGAATGCATGTCACATAAAAAGGCCAAGACCTGTTCTGTATCATCTCAGAAGAGAGGAAACAGAATGACGAGTGCATGATACAGAAAGTCAAATTCCAGCTTTCTAATGCAGGGGCAGTTATCAGTGTAAACAATGGCCTAAAAAAAAGATGGGCTCCGTTTGATGTCTTTAAGCAGAAGCAAGATATTCATCCGTCTGACGCACATTGCTGGATTTTTGCCTGAATGGGGATAGTAAAATTAAATTCTGGTGTGAGTCTATAAAATGGAATGGTAAGTCAATGAATGCTGGAATATCAGATGACAAATCAGCTCTTCTTTCTAGTAAAATACATGTAAATATTTTGAAAGGGATAGAATGTTGTCCATAAATAATCGTTAATTCATACGTGCAATTTATATTGATAGAATCCTTAGTCATATTCTTATAATTTAAGTTGTAACTGTTTCTCTTTTAGGGAGAATCAGGATACTGATCAAGTTCTACACATATATGGCCAAGAACAAGGTGTGCAAATTCATCTGCCACTTTGCCATACTCAGATGTGGCTTTGGCTAATACGTTGTGGTTGATTCACTCACGATGGTGAAATGTGCATACAAACCAGCCATTTAGCTTCCTCAAAAAGTGATAAATGAACAAAGGAGAATAGGAGAATACTATATGTTCATTTATTGACAAATACATTTCTCAACCATATCATAGTATACCTGCTTCCTAAACATTCCCGATGACCTTCGAAGATAATTTACTTTTCACCTGTAAAACAAATTTTGTGAATATCACCTAACTAGGTGAGACAATAGTAAAAAATTATTGGGTCCTTTTCTTCCTGCTGCAACTCATGATAATGTCTAAGGCATTTCAGAGTCTCTAGTCTGTTGGAGTCTGGAGCATGTCTTTGACAAAAAAATTATTTAGAAACTCATCCAAATGGAATTCATGGAATTTCCTGTTACTTTTATGTGTTTTCTCATTTTGGGTATAAAAATATTGTATTTTAAAGTAAAATGGCTTTGATCTTCATAAGGACTTCAAGGTAAATGAAAACTTTCTTCCCATTCCACCATTAGGAAAAAATAATAATAAAACAAGCAATGGAATAAGTTGAAATGGAAAGGAGGAAGTGACTAATGTTTTGTGGTGTTTTGCTTTAGAATTTGACTCAATAGTTCACTCATCTGATACTAATTACAGTTTCAAAGGGCAAACAAATTGAAGTTGAATTTAGACAAACAGAGGTGTTCCTAGTCAGTCAAAAGACTAATAAGAAAACAGAGATTTTACCTCCCTGATATGGAATTACTCTCCATTCTAAAAAGTAGGTAATATAGATGTAATTCTGGATTTAACCTTGAACTTGGATATCACATTTTTTCAGTGGCCAAGTGTCCATAAAATTCAACCTATTTTTGGAGATGGGAAGCAATATCTAAATCAGTATTTCTCAGCTTTGACAACTTTTAAGATGTGTGCACTTCAACTCCCAGAATTCCACAGCCATCCTTCACTTCTAAGAATTGAAGTCCCTATATCTTAAAGTTGCCAAGGTTAAGAAAAACTAGTCAAAATTATATTCTCTAACTAATCTCTTTTAGCCCACCTATGATGGTGTTTTCCAAAATAACTTCAACTGGTTCAGAACAGGGTGATAAGGCTATTTGATCAGGACCATTTATAGAAATCATATTAACCTGATATGGATCTGTGCTAGGCCATATATTGGCACAATTCAAAATATAGGTTACAGCTTTGAAAATCCTACTAACTTGAGACCAAGTTCTTTGAAGTATCACATTTTGTTATAGAAATCTACAAAGAGGATACAGTGGTGCAGTGCTTTAGCGATGCTGGAACTGCTGACCAGAAATGTTTTGTATTCTGGCAGTTTGAGCTTGGCTCTGTGGGACAGGGTGAGTTCTTGCTGCTTGCTCCTCGGCTCCTGCCCGCCCAGCAGTTTGAAAACATGCAATATTGCGAGTAGCTAAATGGGTACCACTTTGGTGGGAAAAACTAGTTGCATTTGTGTGTGCAGAGAGTAGGAGCTGGTACTGAACAGAGATGGTATTCAGCAGGTTCTGACCAGTTCTGGAGAACCGATAGCAGAAATTTTGAGTAGTTCGGAGAACCGGCAAATACTACCTCCCGCCCCCATCTATTATCTTCCTCCCGAATCCCAGCTGATTGGCTGGGTCTTCTTTAGTTGCCCTACACAGGAAAACGGAACTGGAAAACAGGTTAGTGGGGTGAGGAGGGGAGGGGATTTTGCAGTAACTTTCCCCTGGAGTGGGGTGGGGAATGGAGATTTTACAGTATCCTTCCTTTGCCATGCCCACCAAATCATGCCACTTTCACCAAGCCATTCCCACAGAACTGGTAGTAAAAATTTTTGAATCCCATCACGTGTGGCTATGCAATATAAGGCAAGGTGAAGTGAAACCAACAGAGGAACCTAGAAGAGCTAGTGATCCAAGTGCTACTCATCAGTTGGTATATTCTAGTTTGCACCCTATGGTGCACCAAGGATAGGCACACAAGCACTGAACAGAATGAACTAGCAATTTAGGCTGTCAGGATTGCATTGTGTCTAACATTTCTAGATTTCCCAGACATTGATAAATAAACATTTAAAAAAAAAATTCTACCTGGGTTTTCAACTCTCTTATAGGAATGAGTTGATTTTTGTTAGACAAAATACTGTATATTCAACATGAAGGAAGGACATGGATGATAGCTATAAATCCTCTGTTGCGTGGTTTGGCAATGTTATTATAGAAACTGTGGCAGCATGGGGTGGAACATTGGTTAAATGACATTTTTGGCTCCCTGTCTTCAGTGTTTTGGGATTGCTGAAGTTAAGACAATCATTGATTCTTTTCAAACTGTTTTGAGGAATTGAGGAATGGAAATTTTGTGTGAAACTGCCCATATTCTCTTCACAAATGTGGAATCAAATCAATCATCAAACATGTAATTCCTTAACCAAATACTTAGGAAGGAAAAAGGATTCTTATTTTTCCATTTTGAATAGCAGGGATGTAGAGATTTAATTCTAAGAAGAGCAGGAATTTGGAATTGAAATGAAACCAAGGCTACGTTTATCTGGATTTAATGTTAACAAACTCCATGGGAATTAGTTTTGGATAAACCTTTATATGATTGTTGAAGAATGTTGAAGAACAGGGGAATGAGCTCCATCTTAGAGGAGATCCATTGAAATCCATGAGACTAAAGTCATCATTTACTTGTTTCAACTTATATCTGGGAACAGAGGCATACATTTTGTACAATCAAAAGGATGTAAGATATATCCTCAAAGTCCATGTTATGGGGAAAAATCCAAGCAAAAGAGCAAGGCTCTTTATTATCCACAGCTATATAAAAAAGCACAGCATATTGAGATGAAACTTGAGACATCAAAGTGTCAACAAAACCAAGACTACTGACTTTTAAATACTTGCCTGTTACGTTTATCTCAGTGTGGTTTCCATGAGTGATATTTTCAGGACTTGAAAGCTCCATTTACTCAGCACTGCTGAGTCTAAGCAAATCACATTAATTAACATTTGCGTTCTCTCGTCTTGGATCTCTTGCTTCAGTGACATCATAGTTAGGCTCAAAGTTTAGCATAACCACATTTAAGAGAATGCCTGACATTTGCAGTTCCAGGCTCCAAACATGAGTAGTTTTGTGGCTAATTAAAAAAATGCATATTATATCATTCAGGGGCATGAGTAATACTTGAGAATTAATGCAAATCCTTTTTACTCATGGCTTTCTGCTAAAATATGAATTCCTGTTGTGGTATATTACTACAAAGAGTGTTTACAAAGATAGGCAATCTTGGGCTACGGGAAATCCTGAGTAAAAGCATTGTTTGAACTCATAGGAATTTGCTTCCAGTTAATAATGCAGAAGATTCATAGCTGTCTGTTCCTAAGCATGCTGATGCCAAAATGTATGTTGTGACATCACAATCAAGCTCTGCCTGTTGTAATTGTATTATGACACATGCTTTGTCAAGTTTCCTTCCCTCTGCCTGAATACCTATGCAAGGATTGAATAAATATCAAGCTATTTTCTGTCTCTAACTTAGAAAGCAAACGATGTGGGAACCTATTTTTCTAAAAGGACAATGTCATCAAGATCCCTCAGTAAATGCACAGACATTGTTCACTTCACAAAGTAGACCAGAGGTGTGAAACTGGCAGCCCACAGACTGAATGCATCATGCAGAGGCCATAGCCACCCCAGCTCCGCAAATGGGAAAAATGTCATGAAACATCATGTGATGGCAACATGACTCCATGAGTTTGACACCATGAAGTAGATCTAAGTAATAAAGCACTTTAGAAAATTTAAAAAATCCTTAGAGAAAGAAGCACATCTTATTCTTATTTTACTGATCAGTTTGGAAGCCATCTGTCAAACCCTACTAGGTAGACTGGTACAGGAAATCAACTCTATAGGAATGTCTGTGGGGATTCTTAATCATCCAGGTCCGTTCTCCCGAATGTGCTTTTTCAAGAGGCAACTGGACTTCCTTTGTTTTTGCTTGAAGACATTTCACTTTTCATCCAAGAAGCTTCTTCAGTTCAGAACTGAAAAGCATAATGTCTTCAAGCAAAAACAAAGAAAGTCCAATTGCCTTTTGAAAAAGCACCTTTGGGACAACTCCACACAAAGGCAAAAACTACTTTTATTGAGATTGGCTACACTAACAGAATCTTGCAAGTCTGATTGTGTTGTTAATATCTCCTTTTTTAGTAGCACCCAAAAGGCTCCTTTTCATTGCTTAGTATTCTTTATTCTCATTGGAATATATGTAGTCTATTGAAAGTGATTGAATAAGAATAAGAAGAGAGAAAACCAAAGTTATACTAGAGCAGGAGTTCATAGGCTCCTTGGATTGGCAGAAAGTATGGATAAGATCTTTGTGTATCAGTTGACTAAACTTTTAAAAAGGCATGTTGTAGTGACAACGAGATATTCAAATACCCTGACATCTGTTGGAAATTGGATTCTGCCAAGTTGAATTGCCAACAAATTCCTTTCCTCTCTTGCTGACAGCATCATTTGTCAAGAAGGAATATTGGGATCTGCTACCCTGGACTTATTCCTTACCTATAGAGAGAACTTGGCTGAAGAAATGAATGTAATGGAATCTTTGGAGGAAGTGACCATATAATCCTTTGAGTTTATGGTATCAAGGGGAAGAGGAACAGAAAAAAGTCAAGCTTGTAGAATGAATTTCAGAAGAGTAGATTTTGATGAAGTCAAATTTACTCAGAGCTTTTTTAAATGCTATATAAAAAAGGACATGTATAGGAAATGGAAACAGGGGTTTATGTCCAAAAAAAAAAGGATGTAGGGGATTTGCCAGAAACATTATGGATTATGGCAGAAAGGCAAAAGCTCAGAATGAGCCAAAGCTTGCAAACATTCCTCAGAGAGAAAAGGATGAATTGATTAACGGGTGATAGTGAGAAGAGAGAATGTCTTAATTTGTTATTTTACATCTTTCTTCTCTGTGCAAGGAAACAAAGCCCTAGCTGGTCATCATTGTATCAATGATGGAAGGAGAGAGCTTTGGTTCAGGACTCAGGAGAGAAAAATGAAGAGTAAAAGAACACTTAACTAATTTAAAGAAATTGAGTCACCAAGGTCAGCTGCATTGCATCTTCAGGTATTGACATCACAGAACCACCAAATGTAATCTCTGAGACCTCTTGGAGAGTTTCAGAAACTGGAAGAAAGCAATATAAGATTTGTCTTAAAAAAAAAGGAGGATCCAGAAAATTACAGACCTGTCAGCTTGATATCTCTACTGGGCAAGGTCTGCAAAGAGAATTTTAAACAACGTGTTTGTGAGCACTTGATTAAGAAGGCAGTAATTAACATGAGCCAGCATGCATTTATCACAAATAAGTCATGCCACATTAATCTCATCTCCTTTTCTGACAGAGTTACTAACTTAATGGTTTGGGGAAATGTTGACCTCAGCAAAGCATTGACCTTAGCAAAACATTCAACACAATTTCTCACAATATCCCCTTTTTTAAAAATGGCAAAATAAGAGCTAGATGATACAATTGTTAGTTGGGTTTATAATTGACTGAATGACCAACCTTAGAGAGCATTTACCAAGGGCTCCATATTGGTTTAGACAGCTGTGAAGAGTGGAAAGCCACAGGTATCTCTGCTGGGCCATATGTGGCTCAACACTTTTATTAATTCCCCAAACCCCAAAAACTTTAAACTTAGACTGTCTACTATTGACCTTACCCCTTTCCTAAGAGGTCTGTAGGGGGCGTGCATAAGTGCACCAACATGCCTATCGTCCCTGATAAAATTGTTTCTTTTATTTTTCTTATATGTACCCATTTCATGTATTCATAACTATGTATATACTTATACCTAGTATCTTGTAAGCGATTGACAAATCAAAATAGATAAAAATAAAATAAATAAATAAATAAAATTAATCATGTAGATCAGGGTTGTCAAACTTCTGGCCCGTGGGCTGGATGTATCACATGTTGGTCACGCCTGGTTTAGTGAAGGGGGGGAGAAGTCCTGATATGTCACATGATGCCACTGTGATGATGTGAGTTTGAAGCCCTGATGTAGATGAAGAGGTTTAGTTGATTATCAAATTTATAGACTATACAAAATCAGGAGGAGTGGCTAACATTTTAGAAGAAAAGGAAAGGCTTAATTAAGGTTTAGAATGCCTTTAACAGTGGGCTGAAACAAACACAGAATTACAGAAAATCACCATTATAAAGTTTTGTATAAGTAAAAGATAGGGGAAACCTGGCCTGGTAATACTGAAAAAATCTGGATGTTCTAATACAATAGTATGCTGTACCTGCTAACAAAGCATGTGCTATTTAGGAATGTATCAACAAGAACAGAGTCTGCATCATAAGAAATGTTTGTCCAATTTTTGTCAACCTCATTCCCTTTGAAATATTATGTTCTAGGTATTGCTATCTAAAAAGAATATGGACAAACTGGAGGAAATTCAGAAGAGATGGTGCGTGTATTGGAAACCAGGTCCCATGAAGAACAGTGAAAGCAACTAAATTTGATTAGACTGCAAAAGAGAAGATTGAGGAGTGATATGGTACTACTCTTCAGATATCTAAGACACAACAAGAACTAGTGGATTGAAACTACAAGGAGATATATTCAAGTTAGAGATTACAAGGAGTTCCTGATAATAAGAACTGTCAACCAGCAGAATATGTTGCCTCATGGAGTGGTATGTTCACCAAATTATTAAATTCAGAATTTAAAAAAAAATCATTTGATTGGAGGCAGGGGTGAAATTCAACCACCCCGGCTCACCTCAGGAGAGGTGGTAGGGACAATTTGAATGGGTAAAAAATCACCACTGGTTGCTATTACTATTATATCAAGTATACCATTTATATTTTATTTAAGATTTTAGTGTTAACTTTTAAAGCGCTCCATGGCATAGGACCAGGATATTTACAAGACCGCATTCTGCCATTTTCCTCTCACTGTCTGGTGCGCTCCCACAGGGAGGGTCTCTTGCAGGTCCCGTCAGCATCTATGTGCCGGCTGGTGACCCCGAGGAATAGGACCTTTCTGTGGGGGCGTCTGCCCTCTGGAATGGGTTGCCTCTGGAGTTACGTACAGCCACGGACCTGGGGACCTTCAGGCATGCCTTGAAAACCTGGCTTTTTCACTAGGCTGGCTTGGGCTGATTTTAGATTTGGGTATTTTAATTTTTATATCAAATTTTAGGGTTTAAGGGAGGGGTTTTAATTGTTTTCAGCCGGGGTCTTTAATTTAATCTAGTTTTAATTTTTATATATTTAATGTTTTAATTGTATGGCTGTGCACTGCTCTGAGTCCTTTGGGAGAGGAGCGGTATATAAATAATAATAACAACAACATCATCATCATCATCATCATCATCATCATCATCATCATCATCATCATCATCATTATTATTATTATTATTATTATTATTATTATTATTATTATTATTATTATTATTATTATACCAAGCAACGCCACAGAGCCAGAAGGGAAAAAATTTGAATTTCACCCCTGACTGGAGGAGTGTTGTTACCATTTGGGTTCCTGAAAATCACTCTGACACTCAAAAGTGCTGTGTTGTTGAGCCTTGTAAAATGGTGGTAGGGAAATGGTTAAAGCGTTACATTAGAATTGGGGAGACGTCCAGGAGGGCAGACGGATTATATATATCAGTCAAACACAAAACAAATAAGACTATATAAACTACTGGATTTCCATAGCAGTGATAAAGTGCTAGCCAGGACTATCATTGTGGTGAAAGTAAACCTGAAATAAAATTATAGTTCTAAACCTCTCTTTTCAGACCCTTACCACCTCCAGAGCTTTTCCTGATATCTGATTGCATATTGCATCTTGGTGTCTATCACTTTGTACATGTCTAGAGTTTTCTCAACTTTTCTCCTCTTAAGAAATCTACCTTCCCCCACTCATTATGCAGCAGGAAGAAATAGGTCTTCTAAAGCTCAATTGGCAGCTAAAGCGTTAGTAGTGCTCAGAATCAATTAAAGAGCCTTTTCTAATAGCCCGGGAAGGTCCTTAAGCTCCAGAGTGTTTCTGCAGATTCTGTTTCCTGCTGGCAATAGGTAGAGAGACCCAAATTGCTTGCTTGCTTTCCATTGCACACCTGGGCAGAGAGCTTTCTGCATTAGCAACCAAGGCATAGTTTATTTCCATTGCTATCAGAGAACCAGAATGGAATTGGACAGAGGGTTAAGGATGGAGAGGGAATGGTAGACACCAGGGTGTTGCTAGTGTAGAAAAATACTTTGGCTTCTCAGAAAGGCTATCAATAATCAAAACATCTATCATTAGAATGGAGAAGAGAGATGATCTGTATTCTTTTCTTGGCCTCTTTGCCACAGGGAGTCCCACCTTCTTTGGCGGAGCCTCCTCTAAAAATTTCACGCCTGGCACTCTTTAGATGGTACACCCTGCTAATTAGCAGGTTGTTGTCAAAACCATCGAAAGGTTTTCTGCCATCTCAGCCTCTTAACATTCACCTCTGCATTTAATGTCATGGGTTTGAGGATGTTTCTTTCACCAGAAGCAGCACATCACATCCTGCAGTAACAAAGCATTTGCTTGTTTGCAGAAGAAACACAGAGCATATAAAGACTGATCCACCCAAATTCAATCCTATGAGATGCATTGATGGTAACAAGCTTTCTTTTCTCTCTGGCAAACAATTTGGCAGATTGGCGGAGGATCAGTGCAGACCTGTATTTTCAGCAAAAGAGCTAAGTGGTTGCTCCAGGGCCAAACATGTTTCCTAATATGAGGATAAAAATAAATAAAAATGATTTAATTCATTCTGTGGTGCTTGTAAATATTTCAAGGGTACTCGACTGATCTCTCTTAGAAACAGAAATTGGCATAGATGGACTTTAAGATGATTCATTGGAGCTCTTTGAATCTCTCCCTGCAGGGAAATCT
The DNA here is from genome assembly GCA_023653725.1 of Bungarus multicinctus. Taxonomy (NCBI): domain Eukaryota; kingdom Metazoa; phylum Chordata; class Lepidosauria; order Squamata; family Elapidae; genus Bungarus; species Bungarus multicinctus. The sequence continues at coordinate 62,708,184 of CM042836.1, read as the reverse complement.
ATCTGACCTGCCCTGGTGAGTGGACAGCACTAGACATTCATTCCCTTCCTCCCTAAATAGAGAATTGTATTGTACCCATTTTTTTCAATGTGATGAAGTTATTCAAGGATGCTTTGCCTGAGATTCTCTCTGCATGAGGATTGATGGATACCTGGAAGCTTTGAGTATTGTTGGCATCTCTTGCTGCTCTGAGTAGAAAAGAAGATAGTGAATGGCAGCCAAGAAATAAGGGGTAAGAATTAGTTCACTCACAGTCAGAGAAAAACAACTTGATATTAGACCTATCTGTTTCTAAAATAAGAAATAGATGGTGTCAGCTGTGCCTCCAACATCCAAGAAAGAAAACCTTAGACTCCGTTTAAAATAGAGAAAAGTACTTTTACTGGATATGAAGTGATAGCTACAAAAGGTAAGCAAGATCTGAGGCAAAAGATGCGGAAATTACGTATTGAAAGTTATCCCAAGTCCCCTCCCCCAACAGTTCAAACTGGACATCCAATCTGAGGTGTGTATAATGTCATGTGGGTTACATCTTCAGGTGGTGTCTCACACATCTGGTATGCCAAGACAGTTGATCTTGGCCTAGAAAAGATAAATGGCTGTGTTTGCGCAGAAAGCAGGAAAACGTCCCATCTTTTACAGTTTACACAACTTCAACCTCCAGCACCCATCCCCCCAAGAAGCCCAATTATCCCTCCCCCTCATTTCCATGGCAGCCAGCAAATGTTCTTGGAAGCTGACAGATGGAAACTGGGCTTGCTACCCAAAGAGAGGACCATCTAGTTCAAGGATGTCAAACTCATGTCGTCACAGCATTGTCACGTGATGATTGGGACTTTTTTCTTCTTTGCTAAACTGGGTGGGGATGGGGCCAGCATATGACACATCCGGCCCATGGACCACAAGTTTGACACCTCTGATCTAGCTTCTTGCATAGTTCAGGTGTGAGAAAGTATACACAACAGGGATGGGTTTCTACCGGTTCTGTCCACCTCTGTAGAACTGGTAGCTCTGAAGAGCAGCAGACATAGAACTGGTTCTATGTTTGCTGATGTTTTTGCCCACCCATCCACCCAGGCTCTTACCTGACCTTTATTTCCTGCTTTTTCAACTTCAGCTGCCACGCAAGGCACAGGTGCAGTTAAAAAAGCAGGAAAAAAGTGCTGTTTCAAAGGCTGTTTCTCTGCACACAGCGTGCTGATGACGATTTACAGGTGCGCGAGCGCAGCATGCAGGAAAGCACATTGTAAATCACCGAACCTCGTAAATCATCGAACCGGTAGTTAACCCTGTCAAATCCCACCCCTGATACATAACCACAAATTTTGATATCATTGTAAATAGAATTGCATTTGATACACTGCAGTTTCTGGAATTCTTTTTGTAATGACTTCTTATCTTTTTCTACAATAAATTATTTACCAGAAGTTCCTGGATTCCTGTGTGCTTATTTCCTTGGTTTCACCTCAGCCTGCCCAGGAGAAACTTGACACAGAGCTTCAAGCAGACATGTCAGACAAAAGAAAAAATGGTGCCCACAATGGAGTCCAACTGGACATGTATCACTAATCTTTTAATTAGAGATTACAACTTAACCGTTCGAAGATCTAGACATTCAGCTGTCATGCAACAGACACCAATTACAAAAATCAAACTTTCTAGACAAGCATCTTCCCTCTTTAAAGCTTATATTAACTTCTGGGATCTGATTATTATCTCTCCCAAACACATGCAATGAGTATGTTAAGTTCTTCATGCACTATGCAATTTGTGTGCATGTGCTGCTGAGCACAGAATATATAGATTTTAGAACAGTAACATATCGCAGTCTGTACTTGAGTAAATATTTGTCTTAATCCAAATACAGACGACTCTTAAGATGGAATGTAAGACCAGCTTCCTCTTTCCTCCATTCAATCCCCATTTAGCCTAATGAAATACTCAGTCAGCATTTCAGATATGATACACTTCTAATTCCCAAAGAATATACATATTAATTGTTGCAATGAAAGGAACAAAGAATCTTGTGGCACCTAAAGATTAACAAATGTATACATCATAAAAGTTGTAAGGACTAAATTGGTCACCATAAAATGCAATTCCTGTCCCTGCCATTTAAAAACCGGATAGCAGGATATTTGTGTGGGAAAAGAATGATCATGGGAGATTAAATAGAGTGTGCAAAAGAATTGCAAGATCTTGTAACAATGTGTTTGCTAAAATTGGGTAGCAGTTTTAACGCAATATAGGATGATGAGAAACCACGTGATGGTTGTTGTTCAGTCGCTAAGTTGTGTCCGACTCTTTGCAACCCATGGACAACAGCACGCCAAGCCCCCTGTCCTCCACTAGCTCCCTGATGGTGCCTGCTGCATCAATGACACTATCTAAAAATATCATCCTTTGCTGCCCCCTTCTCCTTTTGCCTTCAATGTTTCCCACCGTCAGAATCTTTTCCAATGACTCCTCTCTTCTCCAGGGGTGGGATGACTCCTCTCTTCTCCAGGGGTGGGATGCTCTATGGAACCGGTAGCTCTGAAGAGCAGCAGACACAGAACTGGTTCTGTGTCTGCTGCTGTTTGGCCCACCCACCCAACCGGCCTCTTACCTGACCTTTATTTCCTGCTTTTTCAATCTCAGCTGCTTTGCGCGGCATAGCTGAGGTTGAAAAAGCAGTAAAAAAGTGCATCCACGTACATCACTTATCAGCTGTCTAGGTGGCACAGCTTAAGGTGTATTACACACGCAAAACATAATCACCAAACCGGTAGTAACCGGTAGTTGAATCCCACCCCTGCCCTTCTCATTTGGTGGCCCAAATACTTGAGCTTCGTTATGGTATCTATCAGCTAGAAATTCACAGATACTATTCCTTAAAATCCTTGTCTTTGTCACCTACTTGATGAAGAAGACATGATCAGGTTTTTTTTAATATCACCACTATATGACCAGGTATCTTAACCACTGTTCTTCCTGTCTAGAACAAAAAGATGGGGAAATGGACTTTTCACCTTTTGCAATTGCAACAAACCTTAATTCCAGCCCAGATTCTCAGAAACAATCCAAATAGAATTGTGGATGTTAGAGTCAGGCTCCAATGGAATACTCCCTTAAGTGCTCAAAATTTTAGAACCTACTCACTAATACCCTATAATTAAACACAAGTAAGAAGATAGCAAATTTTGGTTTACATAAATTCTGTCTTCCTGCCTTTAAACCCTGGCCATCAGATATGAGAAGATGTCAGGCCTTACTCATATAAGGAATGTGAGATCTGATTGTGAAATCTAAGCTCAACACTGAAAACCACATAGGATACCTTTCACAACTCCTTCACTACAAACACTCTTTTTATAAAAAGCAAAGCTCATGTAAAACAATTCTTTACCAGCCCACATCCCCACCCAGCTGACTCCAACATTTCCTAATTAGGTTGCATTCAATCTGTATAATGGCCTGTTAGTAATAGATGTGTGGTACTAGAGGGTAATCTCCACTGATATTATTCACTTCCTAGGAATGCAGGGCAGAAGCTGCTTTCCAAGCCCAGACTAAGAACAATGAAATGAAAGCTGATTAATAAAATGGCTTTGTATATACACTGGATGTGACCATGTCATTGTCTACCTTACAAGCTGGTAATTGATGATGGTAATGAAGATGATGATATCAAATGCATTGTTTTAACATTGTGATGAGCTTCAAGTATCATTTGGCATGTTCTGGCAACAAAGAACTGGAATTGCTTGCTGCATTACAGACTTGGAGGTCTGCATGACTTCCTCTTATATATTTTTTTTACAAGAAAAGCAAAAAAAAAAAAGTTCCAGTATAAATAATTGCCAGCAAAATTCTTATATATTCTAATTCAAATTAAAACCAGCACATGGCTCTATTATTCATTCCAGATGCAGAATGCTTTCAATTAACGAAAGAAAGATCTCCAGATACTAAAAAAAAATCTATCTGTCTTGTCTGTCTGTCTATTATGTCCATCATTGTATTGTCTATCCATCCATCCGTCCATCCATCCATCCATCCATCCATCCATCTATCACCTGTCTATCTACTTAGTTTCTCAGAAAATAAGATGGAGGCTTTTAGATTTGAAAATAAGCACTTGGGCTTCTTTTTGAGGTGGTCTTACTTTTTTTGAGGTGCAGAAGGTCAGACTCGGTGAGCTGGACGTGCTGTGGATGCACCGTCGCTTCCATTTCGAACCTTCAGCATTTGGAATGGAGGCCTTTTGGCAAATAGGAGGAAAATGGAGAGGGGGAATTTTCCTGCCTGCCACCCTTCCCTCAGTCTGTGCAGAGCTTGAGGAATACATGACAGGCGGGAAAATCCCTCCTCCAGGAGGAGGAGGAGGAGGAGGAGGAAGAGGAAGAGGAGGAGAAGAAGCAGAAGCAGAAGCAGAAGCAGAAGAAGAAGAAGAAGAAGAAGAAGAAGAAGAAGAAGAAGAAGAAGAAGAAGAAGAAGAAGAAGAAGAAGAAGAAGAAGAAGAAGAAGAAGAAGAAGAAGAAGAAGAAGAAGAAGAAGAAGGGAGAGGAGGAGGAGGTGGCGGCAGTTACATTTGTTTTGATGCAAACAAAGATCTTGATAATTTGGAATGATCTTTCATGCTTACACTCTAACATAATGGCTCTAACTTTTTAACATGGATACAAAAGATTTATAAAGAACAAGAAATAAAGATCATAACACGTGGTAATTTAGCATCAAAATGTACCATAAGGAATGTGACAAGACCATGTTGTAATCTCATCCCTTATTCTTATTGGCCTTTGAGCCATTGGCAAATAAGATGCATCAATAAAATAAAATTTCAAAAATTAAATTGGCAGCACAAGGTATTGATTTGAAATTATATGCTAATGATATCATACTACCATGCTTCTCTGAAAACACGACCCACCCCAATAATAAGCTGAACCCTAATTTTTGGTGGGGTGAGCCTAATATTACACCTACCCCAAACACAAGCCTGGGGGTGATGGGCATGGCCAGCACAAGTGGTGGTGCGGGAGTGAAGGAGAACTGTCTGGTTGCAGCTGCAGCCCGCTGGCCCCTTGGGGAAGCACAAATACCGCTTTTGCCCTTCTCTTTCTGGGCACAGCGCTTCTGCTTGTTGGGCCCCTTCCCTGAAGCCAGCAGCTCTGTAGTCATCTACTTTGCTTTTTACCTCTTTTTGGGAGGCTCATGGAAGGCTTTTTGGTGAACGGGAGGAAAATGGGGAAGGGGATTTTCCTGCCTGTCATCTATTCCTCAAGCTCAGCAAAGACTGAGGAAAGGATGGCAGGCAGGAAAATCCCCCCCTCCCCATTTTCTTTCCGTTTGCCAAAAAGCCTTCCACAAGCCTCCCAAAAAGAGGGGGAAAAGTCTTCCACAAACCTCCCAAAAAGAGGGAAAAAGCCAAGCAGCTGGCTGCAGAGCTGCCAGTTTCGGGGAAGCAGCCCAACAAGCAGAAGCGCTGTGCCCAGAAAGAGAAGGGCAAAAGCGGTGTTTGTGCTTCCCCAAGAGGCCAGCAGGCTGCAGCTGCAGCCGGAGAGTCCCCCCCCGACTCCCGCACTGCCATGCGTGCTGGCCATGCCCATCCCCCTCCGGCTTATTTTCAGAGTAGGGGTAATATTAGGCCCACCTCTCAAAAATTAGGGTTGGGCTTATTATTGGGGTGGGTCATGTTTTCAGAGAAACACAGTATCTATCTACTGTCAGGATTCTGGCAGTTACTCCAATTAAATCATGAGCCTTGAGTCACACTCCCAAAACTAAAAAGGATTTATTTGAAGTTAACATTCTATGTCCAGCATTAACCTGGGCATAGCCAACTCTGAGATATATAATTCACTGTCACCCTTGATCATGCTTTCCCCCCCACCCCTCTAGGTGTATCATCCAATGAAAAACGTCCATAGCCAAGAGTCATTAATCATGCTCTCCAATTAGATTATTGCACAGCAGAAGCTTCAGTCATCTAATCAGTTTTTGAAGAAAATATGAATGAAATGTACTTTCGATTCCACACTGCTGCCTGCTCTTTGAAACTCCCCCCTTCTTTCTGTTGTCAACTATAAAACGTTGACATCTACACACACACACACACACACACACAGAGACGCATGCACACACACATACCTGAGCTCATGCTTATCAAAAAAAATTGCCCTGTTTAATCAAATCTTCTCAATCAGAGGAAAATAATCTGTTCTAGGCATTTAATTCCTTTAAAAACTATTGGGGAAGCAATAACTACAGTGCTATCAGCCTGATAGAACTCTTGTATCGTACTTTCTCTTTCATATTTCCCTGAAAAAGGTCATTTGGGGAGAGTGTATAAAAAGTTAAGATTGTAGCCATGACATTAATGTACATAAAAGGGAGAGGTTCAGTCACGTGGTTGGGGATGCCTTTCTGACATTTTAAAACTTCTTTCCTCCATCCCTGTATATATTCCTATCCCTATATGCTGAGATTATCTCTGATCATTCTTTGGAAGAACTTTTTTCTTTGGTTAGTTTTAACTTTGTTGGTTTATTATTATTTTTATTTATTTTCATGGGCTTTCCCTGTGTTTTTTTTAAAATGCATCACATCTATTTAGATAATATATATTTTGAAGACGCTATAAAAAAACCTTTAGTATTTTTAGGGTCCCAGCTATGGCAGAGACTCAATTGCAGGCTTTGTTGAAACTGACATGGTGAAGATGTTGAATTCATCAACTCAAGGTTATAATTAAGTATGGGAACTCTTCACATCCAGGGAGGCTGTAAACCTCACAGCTGCTTGGTCTTTCCAGAGTTGACCTGAAGCCTGTTCTCCCATATCCAAATTCCAACAGCCCCCAGGCACTGGGAAACAACCTTAGCTACACCCAGTTGGCCTGGGGCCAATGTACAGCTTAGGTACATCTGAGTACTGATAATACCACATCCCATGCTAGCAGATGACTTCCCTGGGTGGCTTTATGTTAAATAGATATGGAAAGATGCTAGAGTTCTTGGGCACACATATGGCAGGGGCGTGATTTCTGTCCTTCTATTAATACTGAATTGAATCAGCCTCAGAGGAAAGAAGTGCTTCCAGGTCCCCTCAATTGGTCCGGAAGGATACTGTGATTGATTATATTGAAGGCTGCTGAGCAATCATGGAGGACCACAATGGCTCTACTATCCAAATCACTCTGAGCCCATCAAAAGTCATTGGTAAGTACAGTCAATGCCATCTCATTACTATAATCAGATCTGAATCCCGAATGAATAGACTCCAGACTCTCTTTGTCCCAGAGGCCTTTGCAAATGTAAAGTGACCTCCTTCTCCATAACTTTCCCCAAATAGGGAAGGTTAGAAGTTGGATGAAAATTATCCATAATTATTGGATCTGGCAAAGGCTTCTTAAGAATGATAAGAACTATAAACATTTGTTATAGGTTTAGAACATTGAAACAAAGTCACGGGAGCTATGAACAAACAAACTCTGCAAAATTTTTGTGGTTTATAGTTATTTTTGTCTACTGTTGTTACTCAATAGAGAAAAAACAGTCATAATTTTTCATCATAGTTGAGTAGATTGTATAAAGAATTTCCTTTTCTTCAAGGCAAGGGGACACAGCCAAGTCTTTAGTATCCCACATATGGCAGAGATGCAACTATTGGCTTTGTTGAAACCAGCATAGCAAAGAAGCAAATGTGATAAAGTCAAATCAAAAGGACACAAGAAGAGAGGTGGGGGGGATCTTATGATAGTTGTGCTGCTTCCTTGTTGTCCTGGCCTTAAAACTACCTCTTTTTAAAAAAAAAAATGCAGTCTTTATGATCAGTGGGGGGTAATGTCCATTCAGTAGCTATCGGTTCGTGGAAGAATCTGAGTTCTTTGTGGAAGAAATATTTCTTATGCAACTCAGGTCCCAAATGGAATTCTGCATGCTGATAAATTAAGACCAAGATGTTTTCCATTTAGAAAGGGCTTGAGGGAACGGTAAACCTGCCTTCTTTGATTTGGAATAGATCTGAAACATAGATCGCTGTAGCAATGGGTATGTTATGATTTACACTTCCTTTTTTGTCTTAGTTTAAATCAGCTCCAAGAAAGCTGATAAGTAGTTAGGAGAGGCCTGGTAAGGGCCTCCTTTGGTCTCCCATGGCTAAAGGATATAGCCCAGACTAGTTCAAACAATTCTTTTGGGCTAGCCACTGCCCTGCTATACAACCACATGGTTCTTTCTTTTCTGTGCTGGGACATACGTTTTTTTAGCAATTAGCAAAGTTTCAGGAAAAAAATAATAATAATTTGCAGGTTTTCCCTCTCCCCTGTACTTTGTATTTGGTTTTTTTTGTTTCTTTGTAAGTATCCACTTGCTCCCAACTAAAACAAATGCTTACTGAAGGATTAAATGGATGATAGAGGCAAAGTAAGCCATACACCAACAGACCTTATGTACTAATAGGTATGAGACAAAACACTTCCTACTGCCATTGAAAGTTGGGACAATCAGCCAATCTGTCCTGAAGGAGCTTTATTTTGAGTTCAGAAGATGATAATTATTATCTGCACATAAATGTTTTTAATGTATTATGTACCCCTAGGAAACAATCTGGTAGGAGCTTTAATATACATCCAACTCATCCCTTAACAAGTCCAGTGTGCATTGGCTTCAGTATTCTTATGGGGAAATACCTTTTACATGAAAACCCATTGGTTTCCATGCAGGGAAAAAAATATGTACAAAGCTGCCTTTAGAGCTAAAGACCCTGAGTGATAAAAACTATTTCAAAATAATGCTTAATTTTGGAACAAGTTGGCATTTGGTATTTACTGTATAAGGAAGCAGCTTTGGAAACATAGCAGTTCTACTATTCTGCTTTTATAAAAGCAGAAGAAATTGCCTAGCCCACTGGATACCCTCTCATGACATTCACACTGTCTGGAAACCACGCACTCCAGTAGAGAATTGTGAGATGTCCTCAGCCTATGATTACATCCGCTGCAGAACCAGTTTTACTACAGTTGAGTAGTAATACACCAAACCAACCAGCATCCATTCATCCTGAAATGAGAAGAGGGTCTTTAGGAATGCCAGCTTGCACTGTAGTCCACAAATATGTAAACAGTAAAGAGTGAACTGAAGTATAAATGGCCTAAACATTTGAAGGCCACATGAACCGATAATTTGGAAGCTGCAAGTTCTTGAGGCCACTAGGTTGGAGAAAGTAAGTAAATTTTCAATTTTCAATGAAAAGTTATTTCTCCATTTTTCTGACAATATTTTGAATTACAATAGTGTAATTCAAAATAAGAAATTGCTAGATTAATGATAATGTAAGATTCTAAAAACTGTTTCACAACCTTACAGATAGTTTTCAAACTGTGTGTTAGATATTCAGTTTAATATTTTTCAGAGAGGTTTCTTTTAAATAATCAGAACCAACCACATATATAAACTTTGTATTATCTTTAATAGTTTTAAATATAAAAATAATGAAAATAAAATCCAGATTGGGATTTTCTGTTTTAAAATGGCATGAGAAGATATCAGCCTAGAGAAATACAACAAACTTTATATGCAAATGAAACAACGTGCAAGCAGTTTATCAGAGGAAGTTTGACACATTTTCTAAATGGCTTTTATTTTCTGTTTGTCATATCCTAATACAATTTCCTTGGGAAGCTCAGATTTTCCTCACACTCAAATTATTTATAGCTGGGACAAGCAGGCTTTTTACCAGGCCAAATCAGCAGTGCTGAATCTCTTCATGCTCTTTTTATGCTGGGCTTTAGAAATAAAATTATCACAGTGAAGAAACTTGTGTTGTTCTAAGAGGCCAACTTCAAACAAAGTACCTTGGTGATTTCCTATCTTGCTTTTGTCCCCAAACCCAAGCTTGTTTAATAAAAAGCAGCTTTATGTAGTACACATATTCTTTGCAATGTTATGCTGACTACATAAACTGAAAGAGGAAAAATTATGGAAACTGACTCAAGCAGATGGAAGCAGATATGGTACCAACATCCCTCGTTCTATGAAACTTTCAATTGGAGAATAATTATGAAAACTAGTGATGAATATGGAATACAATAGACAGTTCATCAGACGGCATTTCCTATTTCCTCTGTGAGCAATTTCCACAGCATATTTTAAGATTCATTTATTTTTGTGAGATCTAGGCAGATATTCTCGTCTTGTGGCAAAATATTAAATTAGATCGCTTTAAAGGATTTGTCTACACTAAACTATCAATTCACTTAATGAAAAACCTTTCTTAATGCAGTTTGGGCAACCATAGATACATACAACTACAATTCTTTTTTGTTTTGTTTTGTTTTTTGCAGTTCCAGAACACCTCTTACAGTGTGTTGCCAAAGTTCACGGGAAGCCAAGTTTAACTTGAAGAAACATTTACTTTCAACTTTTATTGTACTATACTTTATACAAAATATCTTGAATGCACTGGAATGTACAGATGTATAGTATTTTTCTTTAGAGTCAAAGAACATTATTAGAGTATTTAATGTTCATTAATGAGATATTCGTTTGCATATGTTTTAATAGAATGAAAAGCATTTTGAGAATGGTATATAAGGTGGATTTAGATGTTATTAGAAGTATCAAGAAACTTTTCTGTAACTGACTCAATTTTTCATTTCACTATTACAATAATCTTTGTAAAAAAACCCTTTCACAAGACATAAAGTTTGCATATTTTAATTCTTTATTAAAAGTTCCCCTCCCCTCAATAGAAACATGTTTAGTTAACAATTAAGAAATTTTGGTTTTACATATTGTTGCAGGTTTAGAGTGATGCAAAACTAAGTTGTACTTTCAAACTGGAAAGCCAACTAACGTTAGCTCATATCAGTGTCTCTGAACCAATTATAACATATTTATATTCTCATAGCACAATTAAAAACATTTTTAAAATTATTTTAATTCATGTTAATTTTTTGTGGTGAGTGGAATGAACTGTATTTCAAACATAAGAGTCAAGATATGTATCTATATGTGGGAAAACTACTGCTTCACGTCTGAGGTAAAAGAAGTTATGTGTATTTTATTCCTGATGCTTGCATTTGGCATGAATATGTTGTGTGGAAATGTTTTTTTTTAATGTTTTAGTCTAAATAAGGCTTGCAATGTATTTTATATTTTAAATCCATTCCTATTTGGCACTGGATTGCCAATGCCAAAGGTAACATATTTTGAAAAATGAAACTTTAATAAAAACTGTCGAAGTGTAGTGTTTGCCAACAGAAATGTCTGAGAGTATGTCATTGGAATAAATTAAACTATGCTAGCTAAGAAGTATTCACAATATTTATAAAAATTTTATAACACTATGCATTTCCTATCCAGGAACCTGCTAGAAATATCTAGGAAAAAATATCCCTTCCTCCCTCCTTCCTTCCTTCCTTCCTTCGTTCCTTCCTTCTCTTTCTTTCCATTTTGGTGAAACTAATGTTATTCCTCTTAAATTGGCAGCCTATTTCTTTTGTTTGCCATTTCAAAAATGAACAGGCTATTTTAAAAACAGATCCATATTTATTTATTTATTTAATTAAGTTTATATACCGCCCCCTCTCCCAAGTTGGGACTCGGGACGGTGTACAGCCCAGCTAAAAACAATACAATTACAAATATAAAATTTTAAAACAGATTAAAATGAATTAAAATGAATTAAATAAAGGCTGAAAGATTAAAACTATAATAAGATGATAAAACAGGGTAAAAAGTTACAAAAAATTAAAACCATTACAATGATACTAGGCAAGACCGGCTTGTTGAAAAAGATGGGTCTACAGTGCACGCCGGAAGGTTCGCAGGTCAGGGATAGTCCGCATCTCCGGGGGTAACTCATTCCAAAGGGAGGGTGCTCCCGCAGAGAAGGCCCGCACCCTCAGGGCCGCCAGCCGGCATCGCCCAGCTGATGGCACCCCGAGGAGGCCCACCCTGTGAGAGCGGCACTGGCCAGCGGAAGGCCGATGGTGGCAAGAGGCGGTCCCGTAAGTACCTGGGTCCCAAGCCATGGAGTGCTTTGAAGATGACCACCAATACCTTGAATCGCACCCGGAAGGCCACCGGAAGCCAATGCAGCTTGCACAGGAGTGGTGTAACATGGGAGCTCTGAGAAGCCCCCCGAATCACCTGCGTGGCCACATTCTGCACTAGCTGAAGCCTCCGGATGCTCTTCAAGGGGAGCCCCATGTAGAGAGCATTGCAGTAGTCTAGACGGGAAATGACGAGGGCAGAAGTGACTGTGCAAAGTGCGTCCAGATCCAGAAAGGGCTGCAACATATGAATGCCAATGTTTCTAAAACTGCATATGTCAAAAGCTTGATTCAGTATTAACTGTGGTGAATGTTTCTCCATGAAGTGTGTCTCCAATAAATACAAAGGTGTTTTTTTAAATAGCAGCCATTGCTGAATATTTTCCAGGCATACCATTAGGGAGCCAAAACTACTCATAATGTAAGCCTAAAACACACTACATTTTAAAGAAAACACGTAGAAAGAAAATTTGTATGTAAGAATTGATTTACTTCCTTGGATGACATATGTGCACCTGCCATAATCACAGAGGGTATGGGAGAGCTTTAACATTACAATAAATTTAAGGAAACTGTGACTACTGGAACTGGGAGTGCAAAAAGGCCAGGATTTTGAATTTTGAAGTAGTTATATACCTATTACAAAAGACTCCCAAAAGAACAAGGTAGTCTTCATGAATCAAAGGGGAAGGGGTTCTTTTGCTTGTTTCCAAAGGAAGATGAAACTGAAGAATTATTTGTTGAGGAAGCTGAAACACTATATCGGCTTTAGTCTAGTCCAGGCCGTCAAACTGGTGGTCCAAGAGCCAGATACGTCATGTTCAGGCCACGCCCACCCCGGCTCCGCAAAGGAAAAAATGTCGCAATACGTCATGATGTATCACCCATGCTAGAGTGTTACTTACACTTGTTTCCCATTGAAAGAAATTAGATTTCAAATCCAATACCATGAGTGGAATATTTGTGACTAATATATGAGGTCAATCCAACTCATTTTGGCTAGAAAGACTAAAATATAATTGATTGAGGAGGAGGAAGAAGAGGAGGAGGAGGAACAATAACAACATTACAGAGAGAACACAGGATTCAAATGTTTTTTTTTCCTCCAGTATAATTTACATTGGGAGTAGGTAGCATTTTAGACAGGTGAATACATGTGGAATTTTGAGAATATATTACAAGCTTCCCCACAAAATGGCCTCCATGATTACAACATGCTTGATAGTTGTTTGTGACAAATCAAAAAGAGATCTATACCACTCATTTTTCAAACTGTAAAACAAAACGTTCTACTATCATCAGGAGTATGATTATTTACTGAATCTTCAACAATTTATTATAAAACAAAATGAAATAATAATTACTATTATTATTATTGTGTCCTACAAGGTGAGGAGATTGTGTTTATCAATACTTGGTATGTGAAAATTATGAATCTGACCCAATTATTTATTTCAACCAACTGGCCAAGAACATTGTCAACTGTCTGGAGGCTACTAGGGGTTGGAAACTGTGAGGGCCTGGAGAGGAATCGGCTTGGGCTCAGTCATGGGTTCATGGGCTACTCTGCCTAAGGGGTGGGGTTTCCTTTGGGGCTGAATGGGCTGCGGGTTTTTTTTTATTAAGGGCTGGTGCCCAATGTATGAGGGTTCCTAGCCTCTCAGCTCCTGCTTAAGGAGCAAGTGGTATTTATGGCTAGGGAAGTTTTTGCACAGATCCACCTTGTGTGCCAGCTGCGCCCATTCCTTAACCTCTTTACGCTCTTTACAGTAATTCATGTCTTAGTCATCTCATCTGTAGACTATTCCAAAGAACTCTACATTGAGTTGCCTTTGAAGATCCCTTGGAAGTTTGCAGGTGTGGCAAAGCAAGTAGTGATAGACAAATATTGTTATGTTCATCTCCTTCAGGTTTTGTCAAGTGTAAGCTGCACCGGTTATTTATAGGTGCAACTCAAGGTACTGATTAACATTTATACAGCATTAAATTTTATAGGGCCTAATTATCTAAGACACTATATATTCCCATGGTTTCTTTCCACTAGATAAAATCAGAGATTTGCATGCTCTGGATTCCAATTAAATTGTCATGTAGTAGGATTCAGGAAATGTGTCTTCTCTGTTGTAGCACTTGCCCTCTGCAAGAGCAACCCACCAGAGATTTGAACTGAACTTATTCTGCCTGCCTTAAATGAGTCTTGAAAACATAGCTCTTTCACCAGGTCTCAGGCTACAGTGATTGTCAGACCCCTTTAAGTTGGGTGCTAAATGAGAAAGAGGGTGTTCCCATTTTTGATATTATGTTGTCTTAACTTATAAACAACTTAGAGTAGTTCTGAAGTTAGGCGACCCTAGAATTATATTTTGTAAAGAAACAATAATATATTTTCTGTATTATGTTTATGTATATATACATTTCTGTACAAATATTTATGTAGATCCAAAATAAATCGTTGATATATTTGCATTACTAAATATTAATGATTGAGAATTTCAAATACTATTCAAGTTTCATTTTGTGAATTGGTTCAAAAATATGAAAGTGAGTGTTGTCTTCAAGTATTTTTAAAAATCAAGCACAAGCAAACAATAAATAAAATTGGTTGAGTCATACCTACATTTTGTATAACTTGCTTTAATTGGATGTTTGCATCAAAATCATGCCAATATTTATTTACGCATTGAGGTGGTTGTGTGAATGTGAGTACACCTAGTAATTCTATTATTGTATCACATCATGCAACCAGTGGTGGTTGCATGCATCAGAATTCAGCTAAAACCTTTTTATGTTCATGGAATGTGTTTGAAATTTCTTCCCCTGCTTAAGTATCACTTAGGTCTAGATCGGTGAGAGTCTTTCCCCAAAAGAAGGCATGACACAGCAAGTTATGAACATTACCAGAATATTGGTAATTGCCTCCAATTGAGAACTTTTAAAGTAAGGAGAGTTTGGCCAAAAAGAGGGCTGTGAAAATATTTACAGACCCCTCACATCCTGGACATAAACTGTTTCAACTCCTTCCCTCAAAACAATGCTATAGAGCACTGCACACCAGAACAACTAGACACAAGAACAGTTTTTTTCCCGAAAGCCATCACTCTGCTAAACAAATAAGTCCCTCAACACTGTTCAACTATTACAAAGTCTGCACTACTATTACTATTAATCTTCTCATCACCCCTTATCACCCATCCCCTCCCACTTGTGACTGTATGACTGTAACTTTGTCGCTTGAATCCTTACAATTTATATTGACTGTTTCCTAGTATGATTAGATTGCTTATTGTACCCCATGACTATCATTAAGTGTTGTACCTTATGATTCTTGACTCTTAACAAATGTATCTTTTCTTTTATGTACACTGAGATCATTTGCACCAAGACAAATTCCTTGTGTCCAAAATCACACTTGGCCAATAAATAATTCTATTCTATTCTACATTACACTGCATGCCAATAACTGAGGGAGAAAGGAATATGCCTGCAAGATCCCAGCTACCCACCTAAAAGACGAAAACTTTTGAAGGACTATCTTCTTGGGTATGTCTAGTTTGATGAAAAGAAGGACTAGGGGTGACATGATAGCAGTGTTCCAATATCTCGGGGGTTGCCACAAAGGAGGAGGAGTCAAGCTATTTTCCAAAGCACCTGAAGGCAGGACAAGAAGCAATAGATGGAAACAGATCAAGGAGAGAAGCAATCTAGAATGAAAGAGAAATTTCCTGACAGAACAATGAATCAATGGAACAACTTGCCTCCCAAAATTGTGAATGCTTTAATTGTGGATGTTTTTAAGTAACGATTGGCTAACCATTTGTCTGAGGGTTTCCTGCCTAAGCAGAGGAGTTGGACTAGAAGACCTCCAACTCAGCTATTCCATTCCATTCCATTCCTTTTTTAAAAGTTGTGGGTGTGAAGGTTTCTAATAGTTTAAAAGTAGCTAACAGGCAATTTCCAAAGCGATTAAAAGCTGCTATTCTATTCTACACTCCCCAGCAGCTCTCCTACCGCCCAGTTCGACTTCATCAAGCCCAGAACCCAGTGACGTCACTCCACCTCTGGCTACTCAGTCCTGTAGTAGCGCGGTCCCGGGGTCGCCCTCCACACAACCCCCAGACAACACCGCTCATTCATCAGGCAAAAGGAGGCAGCGCCTCACCTGCTGCCATCTGAGCCGACCTGCCTCTCTTAAGAAAGGCCGGAACCTCGGTTCCTTCTGCATTCTTTAAGAGGCGCTGTTCTTGCTGACGAGGCGAGAAGGGGCAAAACCGCCTCTGCAAGCCTGCCGCCGCCGCCTCGTCTCCCATTCCCTTTTCTGGTTAAGGCTGGCGTCGAGACCGAACAGTTTCCCCGTCAGGGGGCGACGCAGCTACTAGAGAATGAAGGGAGGAGAGAGAGAAGGAGGAGGAGAAAGAGCCGTTGAAGGCGGGCGCTCCTAGGTGACAAGCGGTCACAGGTGCTGCGGCCGCCCTGAAACACAGGAGAGGCGCCTCCGTGCCCCAACCAGCTGCCGCCGCCGTCTCTGCCTGCCTCCGGGTGGCAGCTGCTGCCGCCGCTGCTGCTATTGCTGTTGCAGTTCCTCCTGGCGCGTGCAGGAGTTTTAGCGCGAGCTCGGCAAGTTGCGCGCGGAGGCGCGCGCTCGAGGAAGCGAGGGCTCGAGGGAGAGCAAAGCGAGAAACCCTTGCCTTCTTCGGCGGAGCCTGTAAGTTGCTTGCCGCTCCCGCCGCAGCTGCTGGAGCTGCTTGCTTTCGCTGGACCAGCGGCGGCTTCGGCGCAACGGGCTCTCTTTGCAAGGCGCGACTGGTCACTTGGATGTATATACATTTTGCCCGCCGCTTTGCTTTTTCCGCACGGCTGTAGCCCCACCGGCAGAAAGAGAGAGAGAGAGAGAGAAAGAAAGAGAGAGGACGGGTAGGGGCTTCGCAGGTCGCGCGCGCCCACCTCAAGCGGGTTCAAGACATGGCAAGGCGCTGAGCTGACTGGCTGGGAGGGACGAGGACCAGACGGGGTTTTCTCCTCCGCCCCTCAACCCGCAATCCGGCCTGGTAGGATATGATTTTTGACAACCCACATTTCTTGGCGCGTGCTACCGAGAACGAGGAGGGCGAGGGGAGCCGCCCAAGTGCTTGTAGGATGGAGGTTGCTTTGTGTGCGAGATCGGTGGATTCCGACGTTGGATAACGGGAGGGACACTGCAGGTTGGCGGGGGTGGGGGAGGAAGAGACTGTGTTAGCAGTTAGCCGAGGAGACACCAGAGCAAATGGGGAGTGAATGCTGGGGTGTGGAAAGAGAGTGGCAGAATAAGCAAGGATTTTGCATTAGACAGCAATGGGCAGATGCTTTGTCAGAATGTCCTTTCCTCGCTTGGGTTTTTTTTTTAGCCGCATTTGATTTTTTTTAGCCGTAGAGGGCATGTGGTTGTGAATGGCTAATGCTATCTGTTCACAACCTGATGGGGAGATCTGATATTGTGTTTATGTGTGTAGTTTTCCAAGCCGCACTTCCCTTCCTTCTGTGAATCTAATGTGCATGCATTTTTCCCATCCAGATTTATAATGACTTATGACAGCTGGTGGTATCCAGGAAAAAAAAAATCAGTGACTAACTAGGAGATGAAGAGCCTGAAGCAATATGTATTGTCCATGCTATCTTGTTTGAAAATTCCGTGAGCTTAGTTAGGAGTTTAATCAGAAAAGACACTGATTAAAATTATCTAGGGTGGCTTTCAGCCCTGGAAAGATATATTGCATTGAGCCATAATAGGATGAGCTTTATTTTTTGCCTCTCATGATGCATGAGCTCAGTAATAAAGTTGGACAAGAAATTGATGTTTAGAATTCCATGCGAACCAAGCCATAGCTCAGCAAACCTTGACTGAGGAACGAAATTTAGCTTAGTAATATATCCGTAAATTAGTTACCAGCCACAATGCTGGGAAGTACTAGAGATCAGCATTTATGCTTTACAGTGAGACATGCTTACTATGGATGACAGGTCCCACTGCAGCACAACTGCTTTTTTGTAATAAAACAAAAGAACACATATGAGAGAATGTTATAACAAAGTTTACTAAGAGCCCAAGTGAACATCTTCATTCCCGTTTTGGACATTTTAATCATCTTCCAATGGACAAAGCTGTTGATGTGTTTGAAAGCTATTAGGCATGAGGCCACTGTTGTACAGTGCTGCAGTTTTCTTGGAATATTATACTTTTTCCTTAGGTTTGTTCCATTCTCACAGCATGGAGATACAGTATTGGATTGATGTGGAATTATTTTTTAACTATCTGGATAGGGGAGAAAAAACAGGGTTAACTTTGTTTCTTGATCTCACTTGCCAACGAGATATTCCTTGCATATCTACATTACAATTATTTCCTTCAAAAATATTTTATTGAATTTTTTTTTAAAATCCACACTAACTTTTGAAAGAGTGTTCTTTTTGCCCTCTTTCTTTTTTTAACTCTGGATTTCTGGGTGGACAAGTTTAAAAATAAATGTCTGCTCAAACACTGGATTATTGTATAGTCAAGCAGCTGTGACCTTAACTGGCTCAAAGGAAAGGACAGAGAACACAGAAAACTGAAAGTGAGAACATGGTCCAAATCCTGCAAGATAAAACTCAGAGCTCATAAACCTAGAGAGATACCATATTTCTTCAGCTAAAGGAGCTGCCATTATATATTTTTTTTCAACCCTGCTGTGAAGGTGGATATTAATTTGAAAAGAAGTTTGAAATGAAAAGGGATGTTGCCTTAGCTGAGTTTTGCTCACTGTTCTTTTCATGAGCTTCGTAGTTAGGATATTTCTTCTCTGTTTGTATTTCCAGCTGTTACTTATGGACATTTCAAAAAGTGAAACTTGGATTCATTTGTCCTTAAAATCTGCATGAATCTTGCAAGATGGCAGTTTTATATTTTGCTCTCTGTCCTGCATTAATATTTGCAAGTGGAACTAACAGGTCAAGAGGTGCTCATGAAACAAAAGTGTCTTTTGGGCCCAACACTCTGTCTTCAGCTTGACTCAGCCAGATACTCCTAGAAAGCTCCTGAATAGATAGCTATTCTGCCATCTAGACAAAGAGGTTCTTCTCAGTGATCATGCTTTACAGTATTGCAAATGCCACCCAGAGTTGCTTCTTGTGGGATGGATGGTCGTATAAATGTGATTAATAAAATGAATAAAAATAAACAGCTTTTCAAGAGCTATAAAGAGGTATTTGTGCAACTGCCAGTAGACATCTGATTTGAAACTTTGGAAAATTTCTTGAGAAATATAATCCCAGGGGTGAGGCTTGACCCTGGTAACTTTGTATTACCAATATGGCAAATAAAGGGTGCGCTTGAACCCCATAATTGGATTGGTGTAAGAATGAAGATGGTCTTACAGCAAGTACAGCAATCTAGAAGTAGCTTGGACAGTATTGAAAGAAACATGGATTTCTAATTCAGCAATATTTAGGAGGTCACAGGTTTCTTATCTAAGAATGCTGGGCCCTGAATATCAAGGGTAGGGACTTGTGACACTCCAGAGAGAGGCATTCACAGAATCCAATGGTTTCATCTTCATAACCAAATTAGCATTGTGCCTCAAGTTTCTATCCCTTATGAACATTACAGACAATGCATATACAAAAGGCTGAGGTTGAGCTCACATTAGTGTTGCAACGTTCATCATGTGGATGATGATCATCATGGATACCTATGTCTTTAGCAGTTCTCAAGCATTTTGTTCTCAGAACTCCTTTACATACTTAACAATGATTGATTTTTGGTTTATATGGGTTATATCTACCACTATTGTACTATTAAATTAAAAATTAAAATTGAGAAATATTAAGATATTTATTTGACTTTGTAGACTCCCTGAAAGAGTCTTTTTTATCCCCCAGGGGTCCCCAGGGCACATTTTGGGACCTGCTGCACTAGATCTTAGCTGAGGCTTTGGGGAACTGGTATTTAGCAACATCTGAGATCAGGATCTTCACGCCCTGTTTATTGAATCCCATACATTAATTGAGTTGGAACATACCATACTTCATTTTATCTGTAGTATTTTACATTGTGTCATCTGAAAAATAATGAAGTGTGTTCTTAAAGCTATTTGTGATTTTCTTGCATGTAGGTTTAGCCCTGTATTTTTTCCATCTTTGTAGCTGCTTTCAGATGCAGTATTTAATTATAGATGGGATGCAGCAATTAAATTGTCAGAGTGTCATCTTGTCATAGTATGGGTTAATTTTATTCAATCGCCTGTGGCAATTTCCCTACATTCACTCTCTGTTCTTGACAATTTAGTAGCTAGGCTTGCATTTATAGAGATGGCAAACACATTGGAGGCTGTCAGTTAAAACAGAGCGGAGAACAATAATGCATCTGGTAGATGGATCATTCTGTGCTCTTAAAGAAATATGTCAATTCAATTGTATATGCGGGTCAAGACTTGATCTGCTTTATTAGTTTTATCTACTCTTCCATAATTCATCATTGGCCATCAGAAAGGACAAAATCCAATTTTAGTTTGATGTTCAAGCAAAATAATGTTTCAATAATAACGTTTAGAAAAATAGTTGACAAAATTATAGTCATCTAAACTGATTGGAATTATCCATCTTCGTAGACTTCTAGCCATTTAAAATCTTTTATATGCTGACTTTAAGTATATTTGCTTAGTGTAAAAATTGTCAACCCTTCACAAGATACTGTGCCATAATTCTTACTAGAATAGGCTTGAAGAAAATCAGTAGATTAATGCATTAATCAGTTAAATCATAATAATCAGAAAAAGAGGAATGCCAGCTGTGAAGATAGGAAAGCGTTATAAATGACTCATAGTAGTCTTCCTCAGCTTATGCCTGCTGGATAGGTTGAAGCCTCCTAAAATCCCCAATTAGCATGGCCAGTAGCTGTAATTCTGAAAATGTGAGTCCCATATGTGATAGCAGTTTGAAGAATGCTATCCTATGATAGTGTATCTGTGAACCCTAGGAAAGAATATATGTTTGGCACAAATTTACATAATTTTTATTCCAGTATTGACTATCACTAGACTTATTAAAGGAACAAAAGCTTTGATAAAACAATTTTTTAAAATTATTATTTTTTGCCTGCATCAGGAAATGATTCATTGAGATAAAGGAAGCTGTATATGGATAATCATAAAGTACAAAGGGTGTTTATAGAGAGACAAGGGCTGTAGTCTGAAAGATGACATGGTTAACATCACAATCGAAGCCCTGCCCTTTTGTATGTGCAGGTGACATTAATACAGGTAGAAAAGTCTTGGAGCTTAGATTGGGTGCCATTGCATATATTTCCTTTCTACAGGTTTTGACTATCATCACCTCCATAGATGCCACTATACACTATATATTGGCTGTATTCATGCTGAATCCTTATAAACTTTTTTATTCAAATATGGGGAATGAACTTCATATGTGTAGTTAATTTATGGGTTGCATTGCACAAATCTAGAAAATTTATTTATTGAATGTTATAAACCATGGTTTAATTATGGGTAAATATGTTGCAGGAACACAACTTATATATCATGCTGCTGTATTCTACTGTCTTGAAATCCTAACAGAAATAAGAGTAGTCTAAGAAAAGGGATTGTGGGCTGTATGAGGGCCTTATATTGGGAGCAATGGGTGGTCCTAGCTTTCATGTCCTAACTCATAGTGCAGCTGAGCTGAGTTCACACTGAGCTGAAGAGGATGACTTGCACCATCAAAATGGAAGAAAATAAGGTTTGATGTAATCAATGGACATTTTTTAACTCAATCAAATTTGCTGCTGTCTCAATTTGATATAGACTTACATACTGTTTCATAATGTGTTTCAGCCCTCTCGAAGAGGTTTATAGAGTCAGCTTATTGTCCCCAAAAATCTGGGTCCTCATTTACTGACCTCAAAAGGATGGAAGGCTGAATCATCTTTGAGCCCCATTAGGATCAAACTTCGGATTGTGGCAGAGTTTTCCTGAAATACTGTACTTTAATCAGGGTTCAAAGTTATGTTCTATTACAGTCCAACTAAATTGAAGCAATTTATAAACTTCATAAATAAATGCTGTAAAAGCTTTAATGCATACTAACTACAGCACATGTGAAAAACCTGAAATAAATTTATTAGCTTTGAAAAAATGAAAGTGTTTTTCTTTTCTTCTTTGAGTTGCTTATTTGGTGGTAGGAAACTAGGAAAGATAATTCATTCCATGGTTCCTCAATAATATAACAATAGGAGATGAAAGAGTAAAGCAATTTATAATTGTTTTCATGTTTGGGAAGTACTGGCATACAGCAGTGATGAAAGCTGGAAAATTAAAATAATCTACTAAACACATTAACTCTAGCCTTGCTAATTAAAACCAACAAATTTTTAAAATGTGTATGTTTAGGGAGGCAACTTTTTTCTTGTTCCAACTGTGTCTATATTTCTTTGTTTTTTTAAAACTCTTCCTGATATAGATTAGGAGTACTACATTGTCTTCTGAAATTAAGACTTCTCAGTTAGATCTGATAAGGCTAAATCTGACTTTTCACTTGTGTATATAAAGCACAATAATCTATCATATTTTAGCCTAGCAAGTTGTGAAAAGTTGTCGTGATTAGTTTGTGGTTTTATATATGATGTAAATCTAGAAAGCTGAGTTGAATAATTGTGCTTGAATTAATTCTGCAAACAGATTCTACTTGGGAGCCAGCTATAAAATGTTCTTCCTCCAATATATACATGGAACAATTCCACCATCCTTTCTTCACTTCCTATGGCTGAGAGTGTGTGACTGACCAAAAGTCATCTAGATATGCCTAAAGCAGGACTAGAACTCATTTCTGACCTTGTACCTTAACTTTTACACCAAACTCACTCTCTAGTTTCTATTATGCTGTGATCATAATCATATTTATAAAATGTGAACCTCTTCATAGTAGAAATTCTGTATTCCTACTTGGGTTTATGGATATCTTGATAGTTAAGAAATAACTATTTTAACATTTAAGGTTAGCCTTTAAGGTTAGTGAAACTATTCTGTAGGGTAATATGATATAAATAACCAAGCTGTTTTTGCTAAGAAAACTTACTTCAGGATATTCTCACTGTTACTGTAAGAGAAGACTGAGTGATATTAGTAACAGACGGAATATCAAAAGGCAAGGTTTGTGTTGCGTTGCCAAGAAAGTATCTCTTTTGGGAGCATAGTTTTACATGCATACCAAACATAATTTCATATATTATTCCCTATAATTATAGAGGCAATAGCAGTTATAAACTCTTAATCGCAGTGTGTGAAATTGGTACCATACTGAAATCTAATCACCTTTTACTCATTTCATGAATTTTGTCAGCTCTGAAAACCTCAGACCAAAAGTATTAGGATCTCTTAAAAAGGCTTTTATGGAATCTTAAATAATTTCTATACAAGGTTTATTTCAAAGAAGAGAGATTATATGTGATCTATTCTGGAGAGGCCCACTCTTTGCTTCTTGAATCCTCTGAGAGCTGCTGTAGTGTGAATTGCTAGCCTCTGTTGTTGACCAGTGTACTGGCCAGAGAGGGTCTGCTTAGCTCCAGCAAAAGGTTGGGGGACTACAAAGGAAATTTATTGCCATCACCATTTTCAGAAGAGGTGTGGCAAGTGGAGCAATGCTAGAAGCAGGGATGAGAAACTTCTAGGCAGTTCTTGGAACTAGATCAGTTGAGAAAGTCCAGAAATATTTTACAAGAAGAGTTCTTCACTCCTCTACTCGTTCCAGAATACCTTATGCCACTAGACTCGAAATTCTAGACCTAGAAAACCTAGAACTACGCCGCCTTCGGTCCGATCTAAGTATAGTATATAAAATCATACATTGCAATGTCCTACCTGTCAATGAATACTTCAGCTTCAACCGTAACAACACAAGAGCAAAGAATAGATACAAACTCAAGGTTAATCGCACAAAACTTGATTGCAGGAAATATGACTTCAGCAACAGAGTGGTCAATGTCTGGAATACTCTACCTGACTCTGGTTTGTTCCCCAAATCCCCAAAATTTTAACTTTAGACTGTCTACTATTGACCTCACCCCATTCCTAAGAGCTCTGTAGGGGGCGTGCATAAGCGTGCCAATGTGCCTACCGTCCCTATCCTAATGTTGCTTTTATATTTTATTTTTCTTATATGTATTCATGTATTCATAACTATGTTTTACTTATACCTATTATCTTGTAAGCAATTGACTAAATAAATAAGTAAGTAAGTAAGTAAGTAAGTAAGTAAGTAAGTAAGTAAGTAAGTAAATAAATAATTGTGGCAAAGTTGATGCACTATGAATTACGACCACTGAAGGAAAAAGTTGACGATGAATAACTGCGCAGGGAGGAACTGGGCCTGGGGGCCACCATCAGGGGTTTGGTGAGTAAATTCCATGACAAGCTGGATCAGGAATTACAGGGTAACTAACCAAGAAAAATGTAGCAGACCAGATAAGATTAGATTGAAGAAATGGAGAGCTGCTAGAATGTGCTTTCTGGGTGAAATCCAGAAATGCTCTGCATCTTTTGTGGGATGAAAGAATGATAATGGGGATGACCTCCCAGGATGGAAGACTTTGATTGGTGATGGTTCTGGATGGCTTGAAGGCCCCTGGGAGATAGGTTTGTGAGGAATACTAGGGAAGGAAGGACGAGTGGGACTAATATAGCATATTGTTGGGGAATTAGCGGTAATAGTGTTAGCTGAGTAAATGTATTGATGGTTCATACCAGGCTAGTCTATGGTTAGTAATTAAGGTGCTGGCCTACAAATTATATAGACTGTGAGTTCTTAGTCCCACTTTAGGCATGAAAGCAAGCTGGATGATTCTGGACCAGTCACTCTCTGTGAGCCCAACCTGACAGGGTTGTTGTGAAGAAAACAGGAAAAAGTATTATGTATGTTTGCTCCCTTGAGTTATTTATAAAGTAATAAAAGTGAGATTAAAATTAATAGATAAATAATAAAAATTCTAGGAGCTAAAGTCCACACATCTTAAAAGTGTTAAGATTGAGAAACACTATTCTAGAAAAGTCATAACTCATTAATAGGGATTCTGATTAACTCATTACCATTTATTTCTTTATTGCATTGTGGACTTCTCAGGTGAACCAGTACGGGTAGCATCCCCTGTGTGCTAATTTAATCAGGAAGAGCACTAGAAGTAGTGGCTGTTTTACAATTTCATATTCTATTCCCATAATGATCTATCAAATTTCAAGTGAAATCACTGAAAGAATCGCTTATTGGGATGGCGTTGTACTGTGATTAAGGAAAGGGAGGCAACTAAAAAAGAAGAAAATGGTTTCCCAACCCCTTTCTTGGTACAAAGCTATGTACAAGTTTAAAGGCAAAATTAAGTGGGATCTTTATTATGACATTTAAGTACATTTTAGATAGAAGATAGATAAAATTCTTTATTGGCCAAGTATGATTGGACACACAAGGAATTTGTCATGGTGCAAATGCTCTCAGTGTACATAAAAGGAAAGATATATTCGTCAAGAGTCAAGAATCATCAGGTACAACACTATAGGGAAACAGTCAATATAAATCGTAAGGATACAAGCAACAAAGTTACAGTCATACAGTCATAAGTGGGAGGAGATGTGTGAAAGGAAGGATGGGAAGATTAATAGTAATAGTAATGCAGACTTTTGGAGATCTTTTAGAACTTTGAATGGTTGCTAAGTGACTAGTCACAAGTCGAGAATTACCTGTAATGGGATGGGATCTGCTAAAACAAATAGTCAAGACTTCTGGAAGATAGACATTTCCCTAGGAACTGGAATATAGAATGGAAGGTTGTTTATATGGCAAATATATATATTGCCATAGTGCCAAAGTATGATGAACACGCAGAACAGCAGCCTATTCTTCCAGAAATATGCCCAAACATCAGGGTGGGATGCAGATATTTTTACTACCAGTTCTGTGGGGGTGACTAGGTGGGCATGGCCACTTGACTGGGTGGGCATGACTTCTTTTTTTTGCAGCACCCCTGGCCTCCCGGACCTCAGGGAAGCCTCCTGGGGTGGCATTTTTGCTCCCAGGAGCTTCCCTGAGGCCCAGGAGGTCAAAAACAGAACACGGGGGCGCAGCACACACACACCCAATGTGCCCCTTTTTGTCTCCTGGGCATGAGGGAAGCCTCCTGGGCGAAGCAGTAAGACAGTGAGAGGTATCCCGGCACAGCTGATCATTGGAACAGCTGATCATCGGGAGGAAAAAAAAGAAATACTTTAAGGAGTGACTGGGTGGGAGAAAATGCAGTCAGCGATGTTGGGCATGTGCGCGATGTCGGGTATGTGCAATGAAGACTGACTGGGAGGGGAGGGGCAGGTGGAGAGCGGAGGGGCCAGCCAGGGGCATGATTTGCCGGTTCTCCGAACTGCACAGAATCGTAACAACCAGTTCTATAGAACCGGTCCAAACTGGTAGAATCCAACCCTTGCTAAACATCAGGGTCATTTTCTAAGTCTTTTCTCCAGTGATTCTAGATTATTATATACAGTGTTAATAAAAAGTTCTTGAACTATAGTACTCTGTCTGAGGAATGATGTTCACAGAAAGTTTTGCCTGATTTTAAATGAGTTAATGAACTTTCAAATAAATGGTTTAATATCTTTATAATGATATTTGCCAAAGCTGAGCTAATCTTAACTCTAACTATCTTGATCATAGCTACAATAGAATAGATAAATGATCACAAATGTACGGTATCTTATTAAACTTTTGCTTATTTATTATCCCACTTTCTACTTCATGGCACCAAAGGCAAGGAAATTCTAACGGATTATAAATTCCAATACATCAGGGGTATCAAACTCACATCATCACATGACATATCGGGACTTTTTTCCCCTTTGCTAAATAGGGTGTGGGTGTGGCCAGCATGTGACACACCCGGCCTGTGAGCCAGGAGTTTGGCAGCCCTGCAATACATGAATAATGTTCTTGCAATGCTCTGTGGCTTATTTCTAGGTACCTTAGAAGAAATTCTTGATGTAGTTTGTTGTGTCTCAATCTGTATTTTGTAGGAAACTCTCTGATGAAATTAATGAGTCTCCTTGAAAAATGGGAAAAGCTCAAATATATTTTTGAGCTAAAGATATGGGAGAGTGGACATTAACATAAATAACAGATCCACAGAGGTCACTGGAAGAGATTTAATTTCAACTCACTTAACCTCAGCTAATTTAAAATGCATTAAAAATGTTTAAATCATATGCTTTCATTCAGCCTGTTTCTAGCAGTCATGGTGGGTAGTCAACAAAACAAGCACACAAAAATGAAACGAAACAAGATGGGAATTTTTTCTTAGTTTACCATGGTAAATTGACTCCGTTAAATATCATAAATCTAGTCCTGAAAGATTAGCTAACATGAATTACATGCCAAAACAATTTGGTGCTTCATCAGTTGTCAATGTCAATTCCTGAAAATACTCATTGTTTTTGGCCTCCTAGTTTGTTTTGGCTTGAAAGTAAAGGAAAATCCCTTTGCATTTGAGAATCTACCAAAATTACTAGTTATACCTAATTGCCTAATGTGATATATTCAAGACCAAATATTTACTTAATTGGAAATACCTTATTGCTGAAAGACAAATATGAAAGTCAAATATTACTATGTACTGAATATTAAAAATGAAAATGAAGAAATTCATATGGAGTTAGGGAAAATTTTTTTTAAAAATGTTTCTTTCTAAAAAAAAAACCTCCTAAAAAGATTTCTCACATTTGTCTGCATTGTCACTTCATTAAAATGCCTGGGAAAATTCCCTTTTGCCATGGTATCTTTTGTTTAATCAGCTTTTAACTTTGACATACAGGCCAATCAAATGCATGTTTGCTTACAAATTAATCTCACTGTGCTCATGGCTGCTATTCAAAGTAATTGTACTCAAAACAGCAGTAGAGTCTTTAAGCTACAATCTTCTGGTGGGAATGGAATGTTGTATGATGTGTAATTTTATTCTGTTCCCTTAACCAAGTTACCCTCAAATTTTATGGTGCCATGATCCCCCTAAAATAATAAATGAATTTATATGGAGCCCCCTTTTACCAATACACTGGATACCACATAGCAAACAGCCCTAGTCAATTTAAGGTGATCACTCTCTAAAAGGAAAAGTTGACAAGGGAAGAAGGATCACAGACAAAAGTCTTGAGCAACCTCCACTTTCCTAACTCCAGTTGCAATAAGAATTGGAGATATTTCTTCCCCAAACTGGGTGCATATTTACAGAATCCTCATTCCAAAAAAAGGGCAGGCTCAGGACAGCCATCCTGCCCATTCAGGGTAACTGAAATAACCACGTGAACACTTACTCTATTTAGGGATACAGGAGTTGGAAAAAAATCAACATGGCTGCCCATTGGGGATAGTAATGTGAGAGCTGTGCCAAATGGCCTGGAGAGGGGCCAGCTGAGATGGGCTAAAATGTCTAGAATTTTTTTTTTCAGTGTACTGTGTAACCTTTTCATCAGCGTCACATTAGAAAGTACACTAACAGTAGCAACAACAATAGCATTAATACTAATAAAATAATATTTAAATAATAATAGTGATACAGTGATGATGATGAAGAAAAAACTAAGTGCAAAATAAACTCATTCTCTCTAAATGTTCATATCTTTTCTCACACACACGCACACACCCATTTCCATTTTTCCACTAATGATCCTTCTGCAGGATTCAGCTAAATGCATGGAGGAAGGGATTTTCCAGTGCAATCCCTGTTTCTTTTTATACATCCTCATTATCTTGTGTGTTGTCATCATCCTAATTCTTTCTGGAATTCTGTTGCATAAGAGGTGGAAAAATTACTTTAACAAAGAAATGCATAAACCCCCAGAGTGCCTCCATTAACTACTTATTGCCTTCTCAGATTTTACCATTATATCCCTATGATATATGATATGATATTGTATGACTAAATGCACAAATCCAAGCAACGTGGGCATGGTGTGTATACATGACAATGTGGGCTTATGTGCAATCTCATCCTTCCTACTAACCTTTCCTGGTTGAGGTCGCTGAGACTGTTTCTAGCCCAACTTAGCTGAGGAAGAAGCAAGAACCATTCATCACCTATGTGGGTGGAAGGACAGCTGAGCCAACAGCTGAGCAATCATGAAACACATTCCCCTATTGGCTCTGGCAGCTGCATTTCCCTAACCCACCAAATTTGCTCACAATCTCTCAAGGGTCATGGCTCACAGTTTAGGAGCCTGTGTGTGGCTTAATTTCCAAGATTTGGATATATTTGTGGCTTTGATTGCCAAATAAGCTACAAAATTGGAGGTATGGCTCCCATGTTTCGATTCAAGGTGGTACTGATGGTATTTAAAGTGCTCCATGGCTCGGGACCTGGGTATTTACGGGACCGCCTACTGCCATCGTCAACCTCCCGCCGCCCAGTACGCTCCCACAGGGTTGCCCTGCTTGGGGTGCCGCCGCCCGATCGTTGTCGGCTGACGGCCCCAAGAGTTCGGGCTTTCTCTGTGGGAGCTCCCTCCCTATGGAATGATCTCCCCCCGGAGATACGGGCCATGACGGATATCCTGACCTTCCGGCGCGCAGTGAAAACCCTATTTTTTAGACAGGCTGGCCTGGCCCAGTAATTGGGTTCCGGTTTTAAATTTAATCGGGTTTTAGTGGTCAATTTTATACTTTTAATTTTTAATTGAATCCCTGATTTTATACTGTTAAATTTTCAATGAGATGGGATACAGCCGGACCAATGTGTTTAATATATTTTTAAATTGTATTTATAGTATATTTATTATGTGTTTTTAGTAGGCTGTACACCGCCCCGAGTCCCTTTTTGGGAGAGGGAGCGGTATAAAAGTTTGATAAATAAATAAATGTACATCCATGAACACACACCTTTTTATAGACTGTGTTTCACTCACAGACACATCTCAACCAGTAATGGCATTCTACCAGTTCGGCCCAGTTCTACCGAGCCGGTAGCGCCAATAAGCAGCAAAGACCTAACCAGTTCTTTCTGCCACTCTACTATTGGCCCCACCTGCCCACCTGGGCTCCCATACTCATCTTTATTCCCTGTTTTTGAAGCTCAGCTGGTAGCTGCTGAAGCGACAGGGAAAGTGCAGGCTTGCGGAAGGTGAGTTGGAATGCCTCTGCGCCTGCGCAAAGTGAATGTTTGAAGCATGCACGCAAAGCCCACCAAGCCACACCGACCGAACCCGTGGTAAAAATCTTTAAATCCCACCACTGATCTCAACCTCCTCTTTCTGCCCCAGAAACTCATCACCAAATTTTAGTTTCTTGTGAACATTAGTTTATAGTGGGAAAAGAAGGCAGAGCTCTTGTATCCACAGCTATCAGCAACACTGTTGAGGGACTGAAACCCGTGGTTTGTAATTTTATCTTGTGATATGTGTGACATGTAAACTCTGGATTTCAGCTATAGGCATCAAAGCTCTACTTGGAAACATAACACAAAAACAAGACAGAGTTTACAGGATTTGGGATGGAGATGAAAACCATTCTATACTGCCTCACCAACATATTTGAAGTATGCCTGGAGGAGTGAACAATCTGTCTCCTTTGGATTCCAATAATGACTAATTCGCTTTATACCTCATACTTGGAGACTAAGTGAATGAATAGTCACTGAACATAATTTTTCTGCATTGTTTTATAATCAAAATAATTCTGTATGGCGTGATTGAAAAGCAGTATGAGGAATAAAAAAAAATTGGCTTAGTTTTGGCTTAGAATGTTATATGGATCACCTAACCATGTGGGATTCAAGAAATCAGGGTTAAGCAAACCATGCCTTAACACAGAAGTTCCCAAACTTGGCAACTTTAAGACTTGTGGACTTCAACTCCCAGAATTCTCCAGCCATCATATGGCAAGAACAGATATTGTACATGTTACTGAAAAGAAAGAATTGATATTTCAAGAATATAGCTACCAGATTTGAGATGCAAAAATCTTTGTGGTCAAGAGATGGCAGAACAGCAGAGGTATAGAAACCTTATTTTTGGCTGCCATCTAGTGGTGTCTGAATCTTTTGCAGCCCAGATTTGGAAATACGACTGTACTTCAGAGCCATAATTTGGTAAGTTGACATCTTGGTCTTCTAAGATTTAGAATAGATGACCAACATTTATTTTCCAAGAACTGTAAATACTAATATTTTAAATTTAAAATTGCACACATTTTGGGAGATTGAGGATCTCCCAAAAGGGAATGTTACGAAATATAATATAACATATATGGTAGCCACCAGGTTTAGAAAAGCATTGCTACTACTACTGTCTTTAGGATGTTGCAACGTTTTTTGAAAACACATTCCATAATTCCCCTTTATAAAATAATTTAATTTTGTAAAAGCATAAATATTTATTTGAATCGACTGATTTTAGTCCCCCTCCCTCCCCCCCAAAAAAAACCCCTTATATATGCCAGTGTCTAAATAACTACTTTCATTCTATTTTATTTGGTTACTTCTCAGGCTAGCAAAAAAGTAATAAAAATCTTCTTCCACACCTCTTCCAGCACAACCTTGCTTGTGTTCCTTTGGTTGATTTTTTTGTGGAAGGGAAAAATGGAAAAGCAAAATAGTTGCAGATTGTTTCTTTTTCTCCCATTAGAAGTTTTTACTGGATCTCAGACATTTCCATGAATGGAAGCAGCACCTATGTTCATGAGAACATATTTCCATTAATTTATATAAAAGCATAAATATACTTAAAATGTCTGCTCCATTTGTGTCTCTTTTCAATAGCCTAGATTAGTAGGATAAGAGAATGGCAGTGGTTAAAGATATCCAACACAGTTTTGAAATGTTTATAAGTTTTAACAATCTTTAAATTTCTGTCTTTCAAAGTGGCAATACCTTCCTTTGAAAACATAGTGTAATATTAAAAACATAATTCAATATTTCGGTGGGAAAAAACTGATTATTTAAGTCTGTGTTCAAATTATAGCGAGTGCTGATCTTGCTCCATGTAATTCAAGCAGTAATTTAAAACCAAATACATTATTATGAGCAATTACTTATTCACAAAGATCATCTGGGACCAGTCACTCTTTTTCAGTCTAATGTGCTGCATTGGCTGTTGGAAGTATCAAATACTGTGTGATAGAAAACAGAAAAAGACATTCATATATACCTGCATTTCCTGGAAGAAAAAAATAAAATAAAACATAGTTACTAAACATAGTCAACTATGTATTAATTTTACAAAATGTGTTTGCCTTTTATTCTAAAAGAATGCTTTAAAAGCAGTGGTAATATATTAATCATCTTTGGATTGATTAAATCCAGGCAAACATAGAAACTATTGGTGAATAGGAAATGACATTTAGGGATTAAAGTTCAACCTGTTCTAGATAGGTTGCCTTTCCACAAGAAAGCAGATCTGCAGCCTTAGAATATTTACCAATCCTCAGCTGTCACTAGACTCAACAGCTATGGCAAGGAATACTTTTGCACAAATCCGCCAAGTGCACCAGCTACAACTGTATCTGAGCTGGTTAGACTAAGCGGCTACCCACACCTTCATTGCCTGCTTTCACTGCAACCCACACTGTTTTTGAAGGTATATCCTTCAAAAATGTCCAGAGTTTGCTATTGATGATTTTAAAAAATGCAGTAACTAATCCGCCAATCAATGCAAAGCGTAAGGTCATATTGCAGAGGCATCTGCAGAATCCTTTTTTTCCCCAGGATGGTTAAAAAAAGCACTGCAATGTCACAAACCAAACTCTACCTTATGTATATCCATGCAATGTCACAGTGCACATACAAAAAGGTCACAATGCCACAATGCTCATTTTGTCATTTGCCTCTCTTCCTCTGATAATATAATGCAGGGTGTTAATTACTTACCAGGGACAATCTAAATTGTTTGTACAGATTGTTAAAGCTCTTAAACAGTTTAGGGCCTGACTGACTAAAGGACAACTTCTCTATTAAGTCCTTATTTGGCTGTTAAGATCTGATTTTTTTTGAAGATGCCTATTTTCCTGGTCCATCTTCCTGCTGAATTGTTTCCAGGTGTAACACATGCTTCTGAAGGATTTTCATTGGACTCTCTACTTTCTATGTGTAGGAAAACTGTAAAAGAAGCTTATCTTTTGCTAAGCTTTAATAGTTAGATGATTTCAACATTTGTCATTGAGTTTTGACTTTATAGGTAGTAGGACCAGCAATTCTGTCGCTAAGTGATGTAGTCCTTTTTCAGCGACCTTTCCAAGTTACCACAGCACCGAACAAGGGGGACTTCTGACTTTGCTCATACTTGTGGCTGTTGTAGCATCCCCGCAGTCATGTGTTTGCAATGCAGCTACTTGGCAATTGACTCACAATTACAACAGTTGCCATACCTTGTGGTCAAGTGATCGCCATTTGCGACCTTCACTGCTGGTTTCTGTGGGCGAAGCTGGCAGGAGCTTTTAAATGGCAAGGTCACATAATCTGCAACTGCATAGAATTCACTTAGCAACAGCAGCCGGGACTGTTGCAGCTGCCG
Source organism: Bungarus multicinctus (assembly GCA_023653725.1). Lineage (NCBI taxonomy): Eukaryota > Metazoa > Chordata > Lepidosauria > Squamata > Elapidae > Bungarus > Bungarus multicinctus. The sequence goes on along the minus strand of CM042836.1, from coordinate 62,674,605 downwards.
TTGTAAGTTGGCACGGTCATGTAACATCATGCTTTATGAGTGTATTACTTAGCGACAGAATTGCTGGTCCCAATTACCATTTTTAAGTGAGAATTACCTGTAATTTATTCTTAATTTTATTTTCTGTTTTGAATACTCACCAGAGTAGAAAGCTTCCTTCTTCTGGATCAAGCCACAATTTTGATTTGTAATATCTCAGCACATAGGCAATATAAGGAGCTTATTTTATTCTCCTGCTGTTTTGCACCTTGTCATCGTTCTGCTTCAGTAATATCTGGAAGTCAGCAGTTTTGACTCACATTGAGAAATTACCAATGGTTATAAGCTGCTTTCGCACACAATGGTAAGATTTTGGTTTAGTGGGTGAGTGAAGCCAGCCAATTAAGGTTTAGGGAAAACTAATTTTAGTTTAACATGCTGTATAAATCCAGTTAATGTGGGTTATTTAGCAAACCATTTTACTGAAAGTAATGTGTAATACCAGCCAAGTTGTAATGTCTTATTTAACCTCTAAAAATTAATCTTGAGGATAAATAGCTAAAATTATGCTGGAAAATAACTTAGTTTATGTTTATTCTTTTGAATGGCTGTGTTTGGGGAGAGAACATTTGTATGTTTCTTTTGTTAGATTTCTATCCAGGTTTTCTTGAGCTCAAGTCAGATCCTCATTTTAATTCTTCCACAGTTCTAACGAATTTCTCTGGCTATAGGAAAAGTCAGGGGAATAAAACTTTGTGTTATTAGTATGAAAAGTAATAATGGTATTTTGGTAAGAAAAAGAAGAATTTCACATGTATTAGGATCAAGTTCTCAAACTGCAATATCAAGTTTCCTTAAAATAGCACAGATTTGTGCAATGAATAAAAAATGATGTAACTGAGGTCAGGTTTGGGCCTTTTAATAAAATTTAATCTATAGAGCAAATAATACAATGATACTATTTTATAACTTGATAAAATAAACACGAGGAATTTTATAAAATAAGCAATCCCTCAGTAAGGTTCAAAATTATTATTGTAGTGGGAAGTACGAATTTGCTTATTTTGCCTACATTCAGAAAGTTTGATCCTCTCTCATTTACCAGTCGAAGAAAGGGAAGAGGTGGTTCCCTATTTTAAATCAGCTTCTCTTAAAATGCTACCGCAAAACATTAGTTTTGTCAGTTCCTTCTGGTCCTCTGTCTGCCCTGAAACAATCACAGCTCATCCAGGGGTGGGATTCTATCAGTTCGCACCTATTTGCTAGAAACAATTGTTAACATTCTAAGCAGTTTGGAGAACCGGTTTTTAGAAGAAATTACTGGCCTAATTCTATAAGGAAGGCAGGAAGGAAATATTCTGGTGTTGCTTATAGAAACTGCCTCTCTGTTAACCCTTATTACGTTCTTGGCAGGACTAGAATTCCTGTCTCAGGAACTTCTCTGGAATTTTTTTCCCTTCCTTTGCTGGTACTTTGCTTGTGTGGAGTGACCAAAGTTACAATGGCACTGAAAAAAATGACATGACCATTTTTCACACTTACGACTGTTGTAGCATCCCCACAGTCATGAGAGGCCAGGCGAGGAGATGCGTGCCTTGATGTGAGTGATATTGAGTTGGCCACACCCAGCCAATAACATGACCACCAAGCCACACCCACCAACTTAGTCACGCCCACAGAACCGGTTGTTAAAAAATTTGAATCCCACCCCTGAGCTCATCCTATTCTTTTCCCTTTCTCAGCCCTGCTTGGGATTTGTAAATCCCCTCCTTGCCTTTTGTCATTTCCTTTTTGCTGCAGGCTCCCTTCCTTCTTCCTTTCTAGAAGGAGCATCAGATTAGGTAGTCAAAGGTTTGCATAGCTCTGCATGTCTTCCATATATGATTAATGAGAGAGAGAGAGAGAGGGAGAGAGAGAGAGGCTTAAAAAAACAGAAACGAAAGAACACTCCCTTCTAGATGGCTTTGCAACCTTAGCATAGTGTTGCCCATTTCTATATTGGACTGGTAAACCTCTTTGAAATAGAACTGAATTAGGATTGCTGTTATCACATTCTAGCCAAAACATGCCACGCTGACCAGTACTATTTTTATTGCTAAGATGGATGACACACACTTGTACATTGCACATATGAAACCCAGACTGGTAATTCAGTCTATAACTTCTGTATCTTATTAAAAAGCAACATGAGAAAGCCTTGGATGATCAAAGCCAAAATGGGCAGTGGAAGACAATATCCAAGAGAATATTGACCATCATAGGAAAAACTCTTTCCTGGCACTGAACAATTAATTGGATTCCCTCAATTAATTTTGCTTGCCAGAAGTCAGCTGGTAAGGTTGCAAATCACAATCATATGGGAGCGAAGACACTGCAACTGTAATAAATGCAAGCTGGTTGTCAACTACCAATTGTAGTCATGTTGTAACTTAAGGACAACTTAAGGCCACTTTCTGAAGCTTCATAACTTTGAACTGACATTAAATGAACAATTATAATCGAGGACTATCTATAATGATCTAATATGATCAATGAACACAACTTTAAATGTTACAACAAACAGATCATCAAATGTCTAGGTTAGTGTTAAACTCGATTTCAGTGATGGCTGCAACAGGGTTGTGTTTGACCTCAAGGGGGAGGGGGCATGAGCAGCATGACATCATTTGTGTTGGGGGGCACCTGTGGTGACCCGAGTGCTCTGCCAGCAAAAACAGAGCTCAGGGGGGGACATGCATGGTCTTCGCTCTGTTTTTTGGCTGGGATAGCCTCCTGCAACCCTCAGCCAGTGAAATCGGAGCTTGGGAGAGCTGCGTGTGGCCTTCGCGAGCTCCGTTTTGCTGGCAGAGTGCTCGGGCTGGTCCTTTGCTATTTCCAGGGCAACCCCATGGGCCAGATATAAGCACCACGCGAGATGGATTCGGGCCCTAAGCCTTGAGTTTGACACCCTTGGCCTAGATAAATAATTGACTAAACTCTGACTTGTAAATAACCACTCACTTGATTCCCTATTGCAAGTGATATTGCTCTATCACAGTAATTATATCAGTTGGATAAAATTTGATAGGAAGGTATAATTTTGGTAGACAGTATGGGGAGCTGTAGTTATGGATTGAGTTGTTTATTTGCAATTCTACATTCACTTACTTGAAAATATTTTCAACTGAATTCAGTGGGTTGTATTTCTAAATGAATATTTTTGTGATCCATATTTTTAAGAGGAATGTTGATATATAAGAGTTCTTCAGTTCCTACTCTGCATTTTATACAAATGCATGACTCAAAGCTATACAGTTCATAAACATCCTCTAATTTCATAAAATATCCTGTTTATCTAGGTATCCTCCTGGATGCACGGCTGTCTTTAGAAGATCATATTACAGCCGTCTCCAGGGGGGCTTTTTATCAGGTTCGCCTGATTCACCAGTTGCGGCCCTTTCTTGATCGGGACGCCTTACGCACGGTCACTCATGCCCTGGTCATCTCCCGCCTGGACTACTGTAACGCCCTCTACATGGGGCTCCCTGCGGGGAGCACCTGGAGGCTTCAATTGGTGCAAAATGCGGCTGCGTGGGTGGTTATGGAAGCGTCATGAAACTCCCATGTGATGCCTCTCCTGTGCGAGCTGCATTGGTTGCTGGTGGCCTTCCGGGTTCGCTTTAAGGTTCTGGTTTTGACCTTTAAAGTGATCCATGGCATCGGACCAGGTTATTTGCAAGACCCCGTTCTGCCAGTAGTCTCCCACCAACCGGTGCGCTCCCACAGGGAGGGTCTTCTTTGGGTCCCGATGGCATCTATGTGCCGCCTGGTGACCCCGAGGAACAGGGCCTTCTCTGCGGGGGCACCCGCCCTCTGGAATGGGTTGCCTCCTGCGTTACGGACGACCACTGACCTGAGAGCATTTAGACGTGCATTGAAAACTTGGCTCTTTGAGCAGGCCGGCTTGGGCTGATTTTAAATGGGAATTTTAAAGTGGGGTTTTTAGAAATTGGGGTTTTAGACATTGGAGTTTTAGAATTTGGGGTTTTTATATTGTAATTATTGGGGTTTAGGTATAAATTTTAGTAGCAGCCGTGAATATATTTAATTTTCTTTTAACTTTTGTAATTTGTATTGTATTATAATTGGCTGTACACCGCCCTGAGTCCCTCGGGAGAAGGGCGGTATATAAATTTGATATAAATAAATAAATTATACATAAAATTGGTTTATTTCCTTCAATAGCAGATCACTGGTTATTATTGAAAAATCTAATGTTTACAGTAAACACAATTCCAAATATAACTCATTTTAAAGATGGGCAGCCAATAAATTTGATAAATAATAATAAAATTGATTTTTAAAAAGGCAACCACTGAGAACAGGACTTCAGAATAGCAGCTTTTTAGACTAGCAACTATAGATTCCCATGTTGATTCCTAGGTAAATAGATATTTGGACCATATTAAAAAACAAAGCACTATAAAAGAAGTATTGCTTTGTAAATTTGCTTTGTCAGTTTCTCGGATTCTTCTTCCCACTAAAGTCATGCACAGTGCTGCGTAAGATGGAGTCATTCTTTTTCTATTATAGTAGGCAGAATCCAAGGTAATAGCTTATAATAGATAATGCTCAGATGACCTCGAGGATTAAAAGAGAAGTAGGAGGAGTTTCAAAATGGTTCTCGCTGCTCATCCTTTGTGTCTCATCCTAGCCAAAGGTGATAGCTAAATAAAAGACTGTAGAATGTCACTACCACTTAGGACTTGCCTTTCACACAGTGACTGAAAAATGTCAGTAGAAAATAAAACAGCTCTAATTACATCATTGAGGAATTGTTTGCTGACAGTAAACGTAACTCTAAAAAGAGATACAAGTAGTCCTCGACTTATGACCACAATTGAGCCCAAAATGTTTGTCGTTAAGCAAGACATTAAGTGAGTTTTGCCCCATTTTACTTTTTGCCACAGTTGTTGAGTTGAATCACTGCAGTTCTTAAGTTAGTAACAGTTGTTTACGTGAATCTGGCTTCCCCATTGACTTTGCTTGTCAGAAGGTGGCAAAAGGTGATCCCATGACGCCAGGACACTGCAACGGTCATAAATAAGAGTCTGTTACCAAGCTTCTGAATTTTGGTCATATAAGTATGAAAAACAGTCATAAGTCACTTTTTTCAGTGCCGTTGTAACTTTGAACAGTCATTAAATGAACTGTTGTAAGTCAAAAACTGACCTGTAGAGAAGCAAGCTTAAATGCTGAGCTTCTTCATATGAATAAGGTTTAATGTATTTACTTTTTTACAAGTTAAACCTTTCTATTTACTTGATCCCAGTTGGAATGGGCTGTTTGGGCTCCTGAGTTCAGTCTGCCACTTCACTGAGGGAATGTCAGTTGCAGCATTGCTGGCAGCCCAACTTGTGCTTCTATGCTTTCAGAAAAGGGGGAATGCATTCATTTCTTACTCTATTTATTTTATTTATCTGTTTTCTGCCCCATCTGTTCTGCTTACAGAAGTTGTCAATAGCTTACAACAATACAAGTAGCCCTTGACTTATGGCCATAATTGAGTTTGCAATTGCAGTTATAAGTCATGATGGTGATAAAGTGAGTCACTACATGACCATAACTGATTTTATTTCCTTCCTTGCCATGGTCATTAAGTGAACCCATTGTTTGCTCTGGGCCTTTTTTTTTTTTTTGGCCAGAAACCAAAAATAACCACAATTTCTGGAAAAAATATAAATTGTAAGCACATGACTTTGGGATGCAACAAATGGCCATAAATGTGGGCCAGTTGCTGAGTGCCCAAAATGTGGTCATTTGTCCAGTGGGGCAAGTGTTAGAATTTTGAATCCAGCAGATAAGTAGATTTTGGGGGATGTGTTATAACTTTGACATGTTTCTATGTAACTGGTTCATTACTTGAAATAATTCTTTAAATCTTTAAAATAAATGCTAGGGAAAAAAGGTAGTACAATGAATATAAAATTAAAATCAGTGTAATTCAAATCACTTCCATTATGGAATTTAACTTGCTAATAGGAAGATTTTCTTAGCATTCCTGAAGTTGAATATTATTACTATGTGTTCTTTACACATAACTATAAAACAGAATTTGACCAATTTTTCTGAGCCCTCCAAAACCACAGATATTTGAAAAGTACTGTCATTTCCTTTGTAATTCACTAAGTATAGTTATTTATACCCATAAGAATTAATTTCTGGTCTGTTTATCATCTTCGTTGGCTCTCTCTGTACTTGTTTCAATTTCTCTGAATGGCTTCTTAAAGTATAATGTCCAGAATGGGACAGAATATATTATTAAAACCCATAGTTAGAATTATGTTGATAGTACATAATTTATTTTATTCTTGGAGAAAGTTCATCCATGACATGCTGCATCATTTTCAACTTGTAATCAAATATAATTCAAAAATTCTTTTCACATGTATTCTCTCCAGCTAGAAATTAAGAGATAGTTTTCAGATAGGACACTTCATTAAAGCATATTCTTCCATAAGATCTTTGAATAAAATATGTCAATCTGAAAAAGTGCTACCAAACTACTTCTGACTTTTGGCTTTTACTCTATTATTTCAGCTCACTTCTTTAACATCAATATAATTTTGAATTTTCTGTCTTCCAGGACAGTGTTTCTCAGCTTTGGCAACTTTAAAATTCATGGATTTCAATTCCCAGAATTCCACAGCAAGCATTGAAGACCACACATTTATTTATTTATTATTTATTTATTTCTGAGTTTTATATACCGCCCTTCTCCCGAAGGACTCAGGGCGGTGAACAGCCAACTAAAATACAAGTAGACAAAGTATAAATTATTTAAAAGAGAATTAAATACTAGACTGTCCCAAATCTAAAAACCCCAATTAAAATCAATAAAACTTCATACTCCGTCCCAAGTAATCTAAAAACCCCATTTAAAATCCCATTAGTCAGCTCAGGCCGGCCTGCTCGAAGAGCCAGGTCTTCAGGTCACGTCTGAAGGCCCTCAGGTCACTGGTCGTTCGTAATCCAGGGGGCATCTTATTCCAAAGGGCGGGTGCCCCCACAGAGAAGGCCCTATTCCTCGGGGTCACCAGACGACACATAGAAGGCGTCGGGACCCGGAGGAGACCCTCTCTGTGGGAGCGCACCGGTCGGTGGGAGACTACTGGCAGAATGCGGTCTTGTAAGTATCCTGGTCCGATGCCATGGAGCGCTTTAAAGACTAAAACCAGTACTTTAAAGCGAACCCGGAAGGCCACCGGCAACCAATGCAGCTCGCGCAGGAGGGGCGTCACATGGGAGTATCTCGACGCTCCCGTAACCACCCGCGCGGCTGCATTTTGTACCAGTTGAAGCCTCCGGGTGCTCCCCGCAGGGAGCCCCATGTAGAGGGCATTACAGTAGTCCAGACGGGAGGTGACCAGGGCATGAGTGACTGTGCGTAAGGCGTCCCGATCAAGGAAGGGCCGCATCTGGCGTATCAGGCGAACCTGATAAAAAGCCCCCTGGAGACGGCTGTAATATGATCTTCCAAAGACAGCCGTACATCCAGGAGGACACCAAGATTGCGTGCCCCTTCTGTGGGGGTCAAGATCTCATCCCCAATAGCCAGTGACAGAGTCAGCTGACTATATCGGGCCGCCGGAAACCACAGCCACTCGGTCTTGGAAGGGTTGAGTCAAAGCCTGTTCTCGCCCATCCAGTTCCGCACAGCCTCCAGGCAATGGGCCATAACCTCCACAGCATCGTTGGGGTGGCTTGGGGTGGAGATGTAAAGCTGAGTGTCATCAGCATAAAGATGGCATTTCACCCCAAAACCACGGATGATCTCTCCCAGCGGCTTCACATAAATGTTGAATAGAAGAGGGGAGAGGACCGACCCCTGAGGCACCCCACACATGAGGGGCCTAGGGGTGGACTTCTCCCCCCCCGTCAACACCAATTGCGAGCGGTCCGAGAGGAAGGACGAGAACCACCGCAAGACGGTGCCCCCAATTCCCAACCCCTCCAACTGCCGCAATAGGATACTATGGTCGATAGTATCAAAAGCCGCTGACAGATCTAACAGGACCAGGACAGAGGAACAACCTCTGTCACGGGCCCTCCAGAGATCATCTACCAACGCGACCAATGCTGTTTCGGTACTGTGCCCGGGCCTGAAGCCCGATTGGAACGGATCTAAATAGGATGCTTCCTCCAGATACTGAGGGAGCTGACGCGCCACCACACTCTCAACAACCTTCGCCACAAAGGGAAGGTTGGAGACAGGACGATAGTTATTCAAAAGAGCCGGGTCCAGGGAAGGCTTCTTGAGGAGGGGCCGCACCACCGCCATTTTCAGGGCGGTCGGAAGCACCCCCTCCCTCAACGAAGCGTTGACAATCCCCTGGAGCCAGCCTCGTGTCACCTCTCTGGAGGTAGAAACCAACCAGGAAGGGCACGGGTCCAATAAACATGTGGTGGCATTCAGCCTCCCCAGTAGTCTGTCCACACCCTCGGCGGTCACAGGATCGAACTCTTCCCAGATAACCGTCTCAAGACCTGCCCCGGACACCTCCCCCGGGACCACCCAACTGGAGTCCAGCCCATCCCGAATCTGGGCGATTTTATCATGCAGAAATCGGGAAAACTCTTCTGCCTTACCCTGCAAGAGGTCATCCCGCGCTCTCGGCTCAAGCAGAGAGCGGGTCACTCTAAACAGGGCAGCAGGCCGATTTTCTGCAGACGCAATAAGGGCGGAGAAGTGTGAACGCCTCGCCGCCCTTATCGCCACTAGGTAGGTCCTAATATAGGACCTCACCTGTGTCCGGTCAGACTCAGCACGACTGGCCCTCCAGATGCCCTCCAGACGTCTTTTCCAGCATTTCATCCCCCTCAGCTCCCCCGTGAACCACGGAGCCAGGTGGGATCTATGCCGAGTCAGAGGTCGCAAAGGCACAACTCGGTCCAGAGTCTCAGCGGCCAACCTATCCCAGGTGGCCACCAAGTCTGTGGCCGAGTTATGAGCCAGAGTTTCAGGAAATGGCCCAAGCTCCATCTGGAACCGTTCAGGATCCATCAGGCGCCTGGGGCGGAACCATCTCCTCGGCTCCGCCTCCCTGCGATGGGGGGTGGCGGCACCGAAGTCCAGTCTAAGAAGAGAATGATCGGACCATGACAAGGGTTTTATAACTAGGTCTCCAACACGATCATTCAACCACTGACCAGAGGCGAAAATCAGGTCCAGTGTGTGTCCCCCCGTGTGAGTGGGGCCAGAAACTAATTGGGTCAGATCCATGGCCGTCATGGAAGCCAGGAACTCCCGGGCCATCCCAGAGGTTTCCCCGAGCGAAGGCAGGTTGAAATCACCCATGACTAAAAGCCTGGGGGTTTCAACCGCCAGCCCGGCTATCACCTCGAGGAGCCCGGGCAGGGCCGATGACACGTGGCAGGGAGCCAGGTACGTTATCAACAGGCCCATCTGAACCCCCCGACCCCACTTCACAAAGAGAGACTCACAACCAGCCGTCTGAGGAACAGTGGCCTCCCTAGGACAAAGGACTTCTCTAATAATCGCCGCCACCCCACCACCCCTTCCCTGAGACCTCGGTCGATGGAATGCTTGGAAACCTGGTGGGCATATCTCTACCAGAGAGACACCGCCCTCTGGGCCCAACCAGGTTTCGATGACCCCTGCCAGGTCCGCACCCTCCTCCTGAATGAGATCGCAAATCAGGGGGGCCTTGTTAACGACGGACCTGGCATTACATAACATCAGCCGGGTACTCAGGGCCTGAGACTCTGCACAACCAGGCCTGCCAGACGGGTCGGGAGGGTCGGAGCGCGCCACCGCTTGGAGACAGCGGGCACGCGATCCCCTAACTTGATATGGCCCTCTACCCCCGTCATATCTGCCCCTCCCACTTATGGTGCCAATGAGACCCACCCCCTGTGTTTGCCCCCACGACTCATGACCCTCTGGGCTCCCCCAGACGTGCACTCCAGCCTGGCTGACTCCAAATCCCCCCATCTTAAACTTGCCACAGTTGAGAAACATTCTAGAACACTGTTTCTTAAAGTGTGGTCCTAGGACCTTTCATGATCCCCCAAGACTCTTTAGGGGTCTGTAAGATCAAAATAGTTTGCCAGCCTACATTGAAAAATAATACAATATTTAAATCACTTCAAACAATCGTAAGAAGAAATAGCAGCAAATGCATTAATTTTAATTTTTAGTATGGTAAATATCAATAAATATAATTCATACAAAAACTTTTATGGAGCCCTTTTTAATTTTTATAGGTAGAAAGAGTCCCGAGAGAAACAAAAAAGGTTAAGAAACACTGTTCTACAACATTATATATCCTACCTAAATTTGTGTCATCTGCAAATATGATGAGCATTTCCTCCACCTCTTTTGTTAATAAGTTCTTGAACTATCTTGGTTCTGCAGTTCATATAGTATATTTCAGTCTGGTGAAAAACTGGTAAAGAATACTTTTTTATCCAACCCTTGTATTTCAGTAGTTTTGAACAAAAAAGCATGGGTTACAAGAATAACCTCGAGGAAGAAGAGAAAGAAATGCAACACAGCAAGGGTTAGATTAAAAAAATCTAACCTTTGCTATGTTGAAATACAAGGGCTGGATAAAAAGTATTTGTTAACAGTTTTTCACCAGACTGGAATATCCTATATGAACTGTAGAATCAAGATAGTTCAAGAACTTATTAACAGTATTAACAAAAGAGGTGGAGGAAATGCTCATCATATTTGCAGATGACACAAATCTGAGTCCCAGGCAGAATGTAATTTGAGGCAACGTCTCAAGCAAGGATCTCCCTAGTTTGCAAAAAGATTTTTTAAAAAGGGTAGGGTGGGGTGAGGTGGGGAGAGAGAAGTGCATCTCAGAGTGCAAGATTCTGTTACTATAAGCTTACAATAAAAGTAGTATTAGCTTGTATGTTTTTGGTTTCCAGATTTGGTCTACCTTGGAAGGCGGACATGTACTTTGTCAAATATCAAGAAATAGTGTGTCCACAGCATTTTCATTCCTTCTGTTGGAATTATAAATAAACAATTAAGATGTAGTCTGACAAGGTTGGCCTTGACAAATTTGGTAGGTCCCCAGTTCTCCATTCCCTCCCTCTTCAAGATATGAACATTTGCCCTTTTCCAAGTCATCTGGCTTTTCTCCTGTTCTGCAAAATTTCTCAAAGAGAATACATAAAGATTCTGCCAAACTGTCTGTAACCTAAGTGCAACCTATCCAATTCTGCATATTTAAACTCATTCAAGGTCAATAGATATTTCCTGATTATATTTCTAATTGTGCTTGAATTGGAATTCTGCCTTCCCAAATGCAGAGTCTCTTCACAGAGAGGCTGAATCAGAATGGAAGCAGGCTTCTCGGATTCAAGAAGACAACTCATGAAACACATGGAACCAATTCATTAGAAGGCCACCTCGTATTGTTCTATCACAGTATACCATTAATTTAGAAATCCCTTGCGATGTGCTGTATTTCAAGAGCCATTCTGTCAAACAACTACTCTTGCAAACTATTCTCAGATTTAGTGAATGCTTCTTAAAAGATTCAGGAAATCACATGGTAGTATCCCCTTAAGCATCCCTTTTTGAAAGTGTACTTGTGGAAATTTCCTAGTATAAAGTTTATTTCTGTCCTTTGCTAGGGCAGGAACTTACCTATTTCACTGAGAACCAGAGCCCAATCAAAGAATCAATATTCATTGTGTCTCAGAATGGACAGGGATGGAAAGTTAAAGGAGAGGAGCTACTATTGTTTCCCTTTGAATCACAGGTGTGACTTACTCCTCCAACAACACCTACCACTAATTAATACTTACAGAACTAATTAGTACTTCTATACTGCAGTTTTGAGACTGATTTACATGTCAGGCCTCAAAGCTCTGTCAGTGTACCTATATTTTAAAAGCATTTTTGTTTCTTTTCCCTAGTTTATGTATAATCTGATGAAGAGCTTTGCAAAACCTGAAAGCTTGTGCATCTTTTCTTCCATTTTGACTGATCCTCATTAAATTGGTTTGGAAAGTTATCATTCACTGAAAAGACAGAATCAGATGCCTTATATTTTTGAGGAGGCGCTGTTCTTTGCATAGAAACTTGTGACTTGGGAAATTTCTTCACAGTCGTGCAAAAGAAAAAGAAAAAAGAGTGACTTATGTGATAATGCTCATTACAAGCATGGAAATCAGAAAAAAAAGGGTTTACTTGGGATATTTAGGGTTATTAACTTTTAATTATATAAAAGACTAACATTGATAGAGTTGCCAAGTGGCACCCAACCACAAGAATGTTGAATCAGGCCTTCTATGATTCATCCATACAACAATCTATTGTGGGATATATCATCCCCACCCATCAAATTGTTTCTTTAATGGTGCAAAATAGAGGAGGGATTCCTATTGTTCTACATTCCATCTCCATTCTGCTGCCATTATGTACATAAAAAGATGAAACCTAACCAAAAGACTCTCCATTTGGGATTGTTGATGCTAATTCTTACACTATTATTATATTATTATAAATATTATTATATTTATGGTACCTATAGGAACAGGCAGGTGAGCTTGTTGTGTTCTGGATGCGGGGATTGATTCAGACTGTGATGGGCAAACTAAATTGGAAATTATCTATAGCAATATTGTGTTCTTCAGAAAAGTTTAAAATGTTATAACTGGAAATTCGGACATAATTTTATTGCTGAACTTTGGTATAAATAGTAAACATTAATAGAGCAGATTTTTAAAAAATAAGAGTTACTATCTCATTATAGAAATATGGAATATTAAAATGAATAAGAAACTTCATAGTTTTCATTTTAAACATTTCATATATGATATACTGCAAATATACTGCAAATGATAATTTCATTTTTCATCCAATAATGGAAAATTAAAATACATAATCTATCATTCAAGGATAAATCGTATTTAAAACACAGAGAATACTACTACCAGTAGCAAAATTAACAATTCAAACAATTTTTTTGAAGAATACTTTACTTAACAATTGGTCAATTCATATTAAGCCTCCCTTGTTTAATTATGGTAATAAGTTACCTCTGCTATGGAGAATTTAAAATTAATACTACAGTTGAATTTTATATGTTGCCATGCTCTATTTTTTTTAAAAAATAGGGATTTTTGCTCATTTTACTTTCTTGTTTGCATATATACATATTGTACACACATACACAAACATAGAGAGACACATAGATATAAACGCTATATTATTTTTAAAGGTAATTCTGTGGTATAACATAAATCAGTACGGCTGCATGTGGCATATAGAGGTGGAATTACTGAATTAAACCTCCAAGACTAATATACAGAGTAAGAATAAACATTGCCTTGCTGTCAGGGGTACTGCAGCATGACATGATGTATTGGGACTTTTTTCCCCTTGGCTAAACCAGGCATGGGCGTGGCCAGCGCGTGATGCATCCAGCCCATGGGCCTGGAGTTTGACAGCTCTGCCTTATATAAAATATAACCAATAAACTAACTTAAAGATAATGGTTTGCATGTATTTTCTTGCCTGTCTTTTCAGTAATTTAATGCACATTAGCAATATTTTGACTCTACTGTATTTATTTCTTGCTCTCTGTCTCTTTTTAAGATATAAAACTGGTTTCATGCTTTCTGGACCAGCCATTATTTGCACAGGTTTCTCAGATTTATACGCACATAGTTTTTCCATAATAGTCTTACAGTACTAGTGTTCTTTCCTGGCAGCTATTACACAAACATTTATACTAATCTCATAACATTTGAAGAATAACTATATTGGCAAGGAAACTCTACAAAGCCATAATTTTCAGGCCTACTCAATTTGTAATAGGTAAATGAAAACCTCACAAGTCTACTGAAAAATTTCAGCTCTCATCATTTATACCAATTTCTGCTCATGTTTACCTTAAATCCATCAACAAACTTATAAATTTCCCACAGTAGGTTGAATAGCTGCTCACAAATTATATAAGGGGACTCTAGGAAAAAAAATCCAAATGTAAGCTAGGTTATTTATAATTCATAAATTTTATTTATTGTTATATTCTGCAGCCTGACATGTTTAAATTACATAGCAAAAAATTCTGGAGGCTGCAATCCCCACATTCTCTATTTTGATATCTAAATATTAATAAGAAATTGGTTGCTTTTTGAAATGAAGAATAAAAAAATTAAATAAGCGACATTTATACATATAGTCTTTCTTTCTAATGACTGCTTATTTGTTTCACTTGAGATAAAGAAAAAGACAGAGATAAAGACAAAGGCAACTCTCCCCATTCAGATGGTTCCATTCATGAAATAAAACTTCAATCCTATTGATTACAATAAACCACATAGCATAGCTGTCTTAAAATCCACAGATGTAACTGAGATTTACAAATGTTCCAGAAGAATACCATAAATATTTTAAATGGTCAATATGACTAACTTCAAACTTACTTAGATACAATAATAGTTCCTTTCTTCTTAGTGGCTTGCCTTATTTCTAAATTTCCACATTCTGTTGCAAGCTTGGAAAAGAATTGTGTAAATCTAAACAATGAGTAACATAGCTTTTATTATCTAGCTGTGTTCTAAATTATCATTGTCACCATAGTTTTTAAAGTGTGGATTTGATAACTGATTTCAGTATTTCAAATGAAATTTTCTCCTAATCAGCTAATGAACCTTACACAATCTGTAAGATAATTAATGTTATATGTTCACAAATGTACAACTCTTTTGTTGTATAAAACCTGTCATTGGTTCAGATTTCCCACATGAGATGATTTGAAATAAGTCAATGGAAAAAGCACTAAAGAGACAAGAGAGGATTATAAGGACCTGAGGGCCTTCAGGCGCGCGTTGAAGACCTGGCTCTTTGAGCAGGCCGGCCTGGGCTGAGATAATGGTTTTAATTTGGTCTCCATATTTAATTCTAAATTGGGTTTTAAGGGCGGGGGGTGGGGTTTTGTTGGTTTTATCAAGCAGCCGATTGAAATTTAATATTTTTTAACTTTTGTATTCTTTGTGGGGTTTTTAGATGAGCTGTTCACCGCCCTGAGTCCCTCGGGAGAAGGGCGGTATATAAATGGAATAAATAAATAAATAAATAAATAAATAAATAAATAAATAAAAATATAAAAGGGGCATGTATATTTTAATAATTAAAATATATTTTAATATGCATTTATCACATATTATTATTTAATTTTGTCTTTTCTTCTATTTCAGATCTATCCTCTGCTGCAACGACACAAACTTTGCAACATTAAAAAAACAACAAAAGGTGAGCATTTCCCATAAACCAATCTGTCAGAAACAGTTGATTTGTTAAATTAAATAGCAATAGCACTTAGATTTATATTCTGGTCCATAGTCCTTTACAGCACTTTCTGAGCAGTTTATATTGTTCCCAACAATCTGGGTCCTCGTTTTATCGACCTCAGAAGGATGGAAGGCTGAGTCATTCTTGACCCAGTCAGATCAAACACCTGGCTGTGGGCAGAATTAGCCTGCCCTATTGCATTCTAACCACTGTGCTACCTTGGCTTTTAAATGCTTATTAAATACACACATTTAAATACACACATATTTTTCCGATAACATATGTTGAGGGCATAGGGAGGCACCTTCAGGAGAAGAGGAGATATGTGGATTGTGTTATACTTAGGAATTAAGGCAAGTATATGTGTCCCAAGTTAATTTGACATGATCCAAACTGGGTTGATCACCAGAACGAGAAGTTTAGTCTTCCGGTTCCTGACAAGTTCCCTGAGGATGGACTCCAGTATGAGTCCAAAAGCTCGAAAGACTAAATGTCTGGTCCCAGTGACCGACCCAGATTGGATCCTATGGTGATAGTTTTTTAAGTCGTTGGGTTCAAATTCTGAGCATTTACATATAGAACCATGATAGGACAGGTTTACTGTTTCTACGTTTATGCATTTTATTAGAAAAAAAATATGTTCCAAATATCTCTAGATTGAAACTCCAGCAATCTATTTCTTTACCCTATAAATGATTTGTAAAAATCAAAATGATTAGAATAAGGACAGGATTTTGATTCTAAATTGTTGTCCCTTAAATAAGAATATGATTTAGGTATTTTTGATCAGCTACTTGATTTTTTTTTTTTACTCAAGGCTGCAAGCAATTGAGTAGTAGTTTGGTAGTAGTCTGTAGTGCTGCCTGGCACTTAAATTGCAGAAAATTTAGCATAGAGTATCATTTTTAAACATTTTAAAAAACAATAAAATAAATCTTCACAGGAAACAGTGGAAGCACAACCTTGTTCTTACCCACAGTTTTAAAAAAATAAAGTATATTATTAGGCACTTAGCTAACAGGCATATCAGAAAAAGAGGACGCCTCTTCAACATACTATTCACATTTTTCAGCTCAATGTCGGAAGCCAGAGAGACACATATTATATTTCCTTCTATTTTCTATAGGCATTATCATCCCACCTTTTTCAACACATGAAATAATACCTGTGGTATATTTTGGGTTTTTTTCAGTCTTGGGGGAAGCAAGGACAGAAAAAGCAACCATGGTGGTTGTTTTTGTAACTGCTTTTCAACAGAACTTTTCACAGAACTCAAAAAACGTCTAGACAATGGAGAGAAGGACTTGTACATTGACTACTGTGCTGACTGTATCAAAAGTAAGTCACACAACTCACAACCCAGAGTCCAACCCTACTTCAACCAATCCACCATCACCCAAGACTAGGCACGCACGCTCCTAACTACCTCAATTCAAACTACAAATGGCCTTAAATGCAAGCTACTCAATGCAAGAAGCCTTGTGAATAAAATACCTGAATTTCTCTTCTTACTAAATACGGCTAAATTCGACATCATATTTGTCTGTGAAACATGGCTCAACGCATCTCTCTCTGACTCCATTACCTCAATAAGAGACTATCATGTTTACCAATCAGATCGTGAAATCCATAGAGGAGGTGGTGTTACTGTCTTCTATAAAAAGTCCTTACATTTAAAAAACATCCAAGTTACCCAGGAGGTATCACATTTTGATTCTTACTATATTACAGAGCCCCTGATTGTGACATCGAACATGTAAACAAGCTAAATTCACTACTAACATGGGCAACATCCTGCCCACATACTTTTATCTTGCTTGGTGACTTCAATCTACCTCATATTAACTGGACCCTAAATGAATGTAACACTGAACCCATACATGCAACCTTCTACAATGTTGTAACAAATCTGTGACTGGAACAACTAGTAACCAACAACACTAGATTTAACAACTGCCTCAATCTCATCTTCTGCAATAGTTTGAACTCAATTTACGGAATACAAATTAAAGAACCCTTTTCCAACAGTGACCACAACATGATTGACTTTTGTCTCAACATACGTCCACACAAAAATCATCACAACGATGGAATCCCCAATTATAACTTCAAAAAAGGCAACTATGATCTTATAAGCAATGATCTCTCATCCCTTGATTGGCAATTTCTATTCTCTGGATGCAATATTGTAGAAGACCATTACAACATATTTTTACTTGAAGTCAAAAGAGTCATCAAACTATATATACCATTAACAACGCCCAAAACCAGAAAAAACAGATTACCCATAACAATAAGGAAGCTTCAATCCAAGAAGAGATTACTTTGGCAGAAAAACAAATCTGGTCACATTGCCAACTTCAAAAGCTGATACAAAAATTTATGCCACCAGATAAAGACTGAATGCACCAATTATCGTATTAAACAAGAGGAAAACCTTCTACGCACCAATTCCACCTGCACTTTCTACAATTTTGTAAACAACAAACTAAAAGACTCAAGGTCCATTCCACCCCTGAAAGGACCTAATGGTAAAGACTGCAACGATGATACCATTAAAGCAAACCTCTTAAACACATTCTTTGGCTCGGTATTTGTAAACAGCAATGGATTATGCCCAGTATTTCCTAGTCAAACCAAAGACAACTACAATGATCTAATAAATATCGATTTTACAGAAGACAATGTTGAAAAAGCACTACACAATCTAAAACCATCTCTATCTATTGGACCGGACGGAATATGTGCCTATTTCTTTAAAAAGATATCCACTGCCATAGCAGAACCTCTAGGCATAATCTTTGAAAAATCTTTCAGGACCAGCTCCTTACTTAACCTATGGTCACAAACCACGGTCATCCCCATCTTCAAAAAGGGAAACCCCAGCCTAGTTGAAAATTACAGACCGATCTCCTCATGCTGTGTCACCAGTAAAGTCATGGAATCAATTATTAACCAATCCATTATCCTCCACTTAGAGACAAACAACCTACTCTCTAATAAACAATTTGGTTTCAGAAAAAAACTATCCTGTAATCTGCAACTCTTACACTGCAAAAACATATGGATTACACAACTCAATCAGGGCAAAACAATAGACGCAATCTACATAGACTTCTGTAAAGCCTTTGATTCAGTGGTACACAACAAACTACTATTAAAACTAAAATCTTATGGTATCTCTGGACACCTGCATAACTGGATAGAAACATTCCTGTCAAACAGACAACAAATGGTCAAAATTGGGAACGTCCTTGTCAAATTCTTTACCTATCAACAGTGGTGTCCCCCAAGGCAGTGTTCTAGGACCACCTCTCTTCATACTCTACATAAATGACCTCTGTGATCATATCAAGAGCAACTGCGTTCTCTTCACTGATGATGTAAAGATATTCAACACCACAGATAATTCTGCTACACTTCAAAAAGACCTCGACTATGTGTCAGAATGGTCAAACAAATAGCAACTTCAAATCTCAACAAATAAATGCTCTGTCCTACATATTGAGAAAAAAAATTAGAAAATAAAATACAAGCTGAATAGTCAAGACCTTGTTGATGATCCAAGCTCTGTAAAAGACTTTGGAGTACTCATCTCAAAAGATCTAGGTGCTAGAGCCCACTGTAACTACATAGCCAAAAAGGCATTAAGAGTTGTTAACCTAATCCTATGTAGCTTTTTCTCTGGTAATATCACACTACTAACTAGAGCATACAAAACATTTACTAGACCAATACTCGAATACAGCTCATCAGTCTGGAACCCACATTACGTATCTGATATTAATACAGTTGAGAAAGTCCAGAAATATTTCACAAGAAGAGTTCTCCGCTCCTCTATTCATTGCAGAATACCTTATGCCACCATACTTGAAATTCTAGACCTAGAAAACCTAGAACTACTCTGCCTTCGGTCTGATCTAAGTATAGTATATAAAATCATACATTGCAATGTCCTACCTGTCAATGAATATGTCAGCTTCAACCATAACAATATAAGAGCACACAATAGGTACAAACTCATGGTTAACCGCACCAAACTTGATTGCAGGAAATACGACTTCAGCAACAGAGTGGTCAATGTCTGGACTCTGACTCTACCTGACTCTGTGGTTTCTTCCCCAAACCCCAAAAACTTTAACCTTAGACTGTCTACTATTGACCTCACCCCTTTCCTAAGAGGTCTGTAGGGGGTGTGTATAAGCGCACCAACGTGCCTACCATCCCTGTCCTATTGTTTCTTTTATTTTTCTTAATGTATCCATATATTCATAACTATGTTTATACTTATACCTATTATCTTGTAAGCAATTGGCAAATCAAATCAAATAATAAACAAACAAACAAATAAGTAATATTACAATCAGATCTGAGAACATAAAGACTGCAGGAACAAATAAATCAGTCCAAGCAATCTGAAATATATCATGAGGGACCTTTGCATGATTGATTGGTTCTTCTTAAAGTTTGTTATTTTCAGAATCTGACTCCAAATCCATAAATTAAGATTTCTATTTCTTCCCTTATTTTTCACAGTATTTGTCTTTTGCATATTACTACTAGAGAGACTATTGCCAAACTGTTCCAGCTTTGTTGTTACAAAAATAACCTTATCCTCCATAATCTTATCTAAATTTTTGTTGCATTCCTCCTTAATCTCCTATTTGCATTTTTAATACATGTACATATTTATCTGTTCCTGAGCTCCCACTTCTCCTTTTCTTCAATCTCATTGGTTCTATCAGATCATGATTATTCTTGAAAGCATTCCTCCTCTACCTATATTTTCCTGTGATTTCTCTTAAAAGAGCTCTCATTTCCGTTTTCTGGTTATATGCCTCAGGTTATTGACATTCTTGATTTACATATCTTTTCTTATTCTTTCTTGCTTGAAGATAAAAGCCTGTTTCCAGTCATTGTGCATGCTTCTATCTCATTGCTCAAACCTTTCATCCTTTCTCTGATTATCATGTTGTGAAAGCCACTTGGATCCTTTCCTCATTTAAAGGAATATTGGGAATATTTTCTGTTCCCTTGCTTTTCACAATATAGTTTCTTCTTGAAGGCAGTTGACTTCACTCAATCCTGCAAAGTTTCATTTTTTTTCTTATTCCCATGGTAGGTTACCTTAGTTTCAGCATATTTTTCTTTCTTATGCTTCTATTTATTTATTTATATTTAGTTATTTACAATAGATTTGGTTAACAGCAACATTTTGAGAATTTTGAAGAATTGTCTTTTAAGTTTAAAGGGCTGTAGTGTTGCAAAATTTAAGGATTTAGAATATTCAGTTTTCTTTTTTTCTGTTGTTATATAATCGGAATACATTTTTGTACATTTCCACTAATTGTTTATTTCTTTTTTTTTGTGCCTCTCTTTACTTCTATTTATTATGGGAAGAGCCACTTATACAGTTGTATGTATTAAAATAACTGATTCTTATGAAATATGTGAAATTAAGAATAGGAAGTTAATTCGAATCCCTGATTGAAATCTGTTTTCATAGCTTAAATTCCATTTGTTTGTTGAGGAAGCGATTATGTAAGGAAGTGATTATTTAACTGGTTACTATAACAAGGCTAGATTTCAGTGGGTGACTTTTAACTGATAATTTAATCATGGGTTCATTTTGTTAAATTGTTTAGTCTAAAATTGGAAGCCAACCACTAAAAGGAAATTTGGACAGGAACAAAACATGTCAATAAGGTTTGAAAGTATAGTTTTAATACTATGATTATGATTTCAATACTTACATTTAATCTTCATTTGCAACTGGAATATCTGTATGTTGATACACACCACACACGGGCACCAGGACAGCTACCCCAACTCATTAAACTCAATGCATGAAATATTACTTGGAACAGAATTTGCCACATTATACAAATAATAGAAATAGACCAGTATTTGAACTAATCACCTGGATGAGTCAAAAGATTTGTAGGCATTTGTGTAAGCAATTTTGGTGTTGACCTTTAAAACCTCAAATAGAAACATATTTCAACTTTGTGTTTCAAAGGCAAACAAATGTGAAGGTCCTTTTTGGCATAGATGTTTAAATGGAATGTCCTTAAGTGTGACCGCTGAACATAAGAATTCTATTCCATAATAGAACAAGAAAAATGAGAAACCAAATAGTAAATTTATCAAGATAGTTGTGTTTGGCAATTGTGTCCAAGGAGCCAAGTTATAAAAAAAGTTAACTCTTAGATTACATTTTTATCTTGCTTAATGAAAACAAAACTACTTCACAGAGTTAATCATGCCAGAACTAATAAAAGTATTCATTGTTTCTGCAATAGAGATTGAATGTATTACAGAGAGTAAATACTAAGGTATATTTTTTTCTTTTACAGGGTTGGGAGAGAAAGCAACACAGCATTCTAGCTCTCTCAGTCATCTTGAAGAAACATACCATACATAAAAACAATCCAGCTTCCAAAATTTTGTTTGTGAGACGGAATCGGTGGTAGTTATATGAATGTTTTTATAAATAATACTGCAATCAATAATGTAGCATAGATTTATACAACACACAAAAGAATTGGTTGGATAAAAAGATTTGGTACATCTAGAGTATTCCCCCACCTTTTTTTTTTAAACAAAGAAGACTAAGTCTTCTCTTTCCACATAGTGTCGAAAGATGCCAGCCAAAACACCCATCTACTTGAAAGCTGACAATAATAAGAAAGGAAAGAAATTCAAGTTGAGGGACATTTTGTCTCCGGATATGATCAGTCCACCGTTGGGTGATTTCCGCCACACAATTCACATTGGGAAAGAAGGACAACACGATGTGTTTGGAGATATCTCTTTCCTGAAAGGAAATTATGAGCTTCTACCTGGAAATGAGGGAGAAACAGCAGCCAGCCAATATGAAGGATGCAATGAATTCCTAAGGGCAAACAGCACTTCTGACTCAGTGTTTATTGAAACTCCTTCTCCCGTCCTTAAAAATGCCATATCGCTTCCTGCAATCGGCGGTTCTCAAGCCCTTATGTTGCCCTTGTTGTCACCAGTGACATTTAATTCAAAGCGGGACTCATTGGGACCCCTGAGGAATCCCAGGCATAGTTGTGAGCCCGTAATGGAAGAAAAGTTGCAAGAGAAGAGCAAACACTTGGAGAATGGGAAAATATACAAAGATGACATCACATGGAAGCAGAAAGTGCCAGCATCATATTATACTAATGGAACAGACAGCCATTCAACTAGCCATTCAGAACAATACACCAAATGGCAAACAGAGGAATTCCTTGACAACCCCCATCTGTCATGTGATCAAACCAAGATGCAGCCTAAATCAGATGACCTTCTGTCAGACCTAGCAGAGCCCCTCCTTTCTTTGCAGCTTGACCTTGGACCCTCTCTTTTGGATGAAGTACTCAGTGTAATGGACAAAAATAAATTATAGAACTTGCTGCTTTGTGCCCTCTCAGTTTTCTTCAAATAAATATATTTGAAAAGTGCAGACACCATCCATCCAATATCAAGCAATTGAAGTTGCATCTGAGGCATTACTGATAGTCTCACAGTGTTTTTGCTTATTCATAAAAAAGTGTCAAACCTCAACTGATTTGAATGAGGAAAATTAAGTAAATATTTAAATCTCAGCTATGGAGAATAAATGGAAAAGAAATAGGCTTACTTTTGGATGGATTGTGCCTTTTTTGTGTATATAAAGAAATTGGTTCTTTTTGCAATTGACATGTTTTCTAAAAACAAATGACTTTAAACTATTTTTTTACATATTTTTTAGCATGGTAAATGTTTTCAAATGAGTATATATTTTAATGACACAATTTTCAGCTGTATTAAAATGTTTCATGACAATGAAATGACAAGATATGTCAATGTAATATTTGAACTTATTCTGAAAATTTAAATTTTTGATTGTCAAATATTCCATGTATGCCAGGCAGAAGTTTTATGAAATAAAAATAATTAGTTCAAAATTATTTGTAACTCCCCAGAATGATGAAATTCTTTTTTCTAGTACTAATATAACGATTATTGTTATTATATTAGCAATGTTTCCTTCCCCCCCCCCATTTTGGCTGCACTGTTATTGTTTAGTGTTAATGTATAGTTCTAAATTGAAATGGGAATGGCTTTTTCTGTTCAACTATTATGAATGTGTAGCCAATACAAACTGGTGCCACTGAAGTTAAGGGCGATTCCTGTGCAAGCTCTTACGCCAATACATTTTCAGTACTAGACAATCTGAAGAAATAAAGTGAAGTTAAAGCTGCATTATTTTATGAGCTGAAATTTATTTCTATGCACATTACACTTTTAACAACTTCTACAAACAGAAACTCTTGTGATTGCACCAGAGAACTGTTGTTTCTTTCCTTTTTTTTGAGAGTCTGAGTATAAACTGTATATTTGTGTGCATTCACATAAAATCCATATTTTGATCTTTTAACTTTGTCCTCTTGGTTATTAATATTGACAAATGTTTAAAATTTTGTGATGGATTATTTTACATTTTAGAAGGAAGCACCAACTAGTTACAATGCTCAGAAGAGGTTGTGCTAGAGCAATTGGTATTCAGGGACTATTGTGATGGTCCTGAGTTGCGTAGATACTTTGTGCAATACAATAAAGAATAAATATGTAAAATCGTGTTTGTGACTGCTTTATATATTATAAAAGAATGGATTAATTTAAAATGTGGCTGAGTATTATTTAACATATTCCCATTACATAGTTCTAACTAGTAGTAGTAGTAGCATTGTATAGCAATTGCTATGATTTTAACCAGGTTATGTATGATATATGAACAGAATGGATCTCTATATCATGAACTGTGTACACTAGGGTTATAATTAAAATAAAATAGTATCTTCATTTTTATTGCAATTCAGATTTCCCTACTCGAGTTTTTCAGTTAGTGTGGAGCTATTGTGTCACTCTATTATATCAATTATACAATACATAGATTTTTATACACGTGGAAGTGGATGTATAAACATAGTTCTCCTATTGGACTACATGAGATCTCTCTTCTAGGGCTTAATGCTCACATACTTAAAGTTATTAAAGTAGGACATCCATACATTATTTCTTTAAAATCTGATACAAAGTTATCTGTTTTCATTATTTATATTCAGAAAGCTAATTCATTCCATTTTAACAAAGATAGGGTGGCATATTTTCCCTTAACATTTATTACTTCTGCAGTGTTAGTCATTAAAATTTTGCCAGAGTTGGAACAATTAAGGAATGCTACCTAATGAGATTTCTGATGCATGTGATACATGAAGGCAATTATCTTGGGCACTAAATCAAGAACAGTAGTGAAGCTTTTACATTACATAATTGTAACCTTCCAAAACCTAGTGCCTTGCAGGTGTGAATAGCTTTGATTCCCCATAATCCCTAGCCTAAAAGTAGGCTTCTAAATCTAAATCTCACAACAGGCTTCCTATCCCAATCCTATGGGGCAGAACATTACTTTTAAAAGATACATTGCATCTGATGTACTGTGTATATATATTCCTTATAGTTAGTGACTTACTTTGTACAATACATTCAGCTGGATCGATTAAAAGATGTAGCCAGGTCATATACTCCACATGCTAAGTATGGTACAGAGAAGAGCAACCAGGATGATTAGGGGACTGGAAACATACAACGAACGGTTGTAAAACATACAATGAACGGTTGCAGGAACTGGGCTTGGCTAGTCTAGTAAAGAGAAGGACCAGGAGAGACATAGTTGTCTTCCAATATTTGAGGAGCTGCCATAGGGAGGAAGGGGTCAAGCTATTTTCTAAAGCGCCTGTAGGCCAGACAAGGAATAATGGATGGAAACTGAACAAGGAGCGGTTTAACCTGGAAATAAGGAGAAACTTTCTGACAGAACAATCAACCAATGGAACAGCTTGCTCTCAGAAGTTGTGGGAGCACCATCACTTGAGATTTTCAAGAAGAGATTGGACTGCCATTTGTCAGAAATGATGTAGGGTCTCCCACTCGGGCGGGGGGGTTGGACTAGACGACTTACAAGGTCCCTTCCAACTCTGATTATCTGTTATCTATTATGGTTGAGCTTGAGTATCTTTGAACCTTGAGTGAATGAAGTCACTTGGTTAGGTTAGTCAAGAAATCCAAAAAATTGGTTGTCAGGTTTAAGTGTTTTGCATATAGCCTGCAGGTTCACCTATCACAGGCCTGTCAAGCTCACATCGTCAAGGCAGCATCACATGATGTATCGGGACTTTTTCCCTCTTCGCTAAACCAGGCATGACCAGTGCATGACGCATCTAGCCCACAGGCTGGGAGTTTAACAGCCTTGATCTAGCAGAAAACTAACATTTTGAAAGTAACAATAAAAAATGTACTGTATTATTGTACAGCAACTGTTATGACTTTAACCAGGTTAACATGTTGTATGAATGGACCTGATTTCTGAGGAGAAGAAAGCAAAACCCAAACAAAGCACAGATGAACGCAATAAATGTGAACTTTCTACCTTTCTATCAAATCAGCAAAAACATTCTAGAAGCATTGAAGGATTGGGGGAGTGGGTCTGTGGGAATGGTTTCATCTTTGGCAGGGCCAGATAGTCTTTATTCAGAGTAGCTATAATGGAGTCAGAAAATACAATTTTCCAGGACCTGCACTGACCAGAAGTCTGATATTTTTGGCTGCACTGCAAGTTTGAGGCAATCTGTTATGTTGCCTTTAAGGAAGTGCTGTTCTTTGGAAAGGAATCTTTCACTTGGGGAAATATATCAGGTGATCTTGCAATTAAGATAATACCTTTCTGTGTTTTGTATTCTTTGATTATTTCCCTTGCCACTTTACTGGATAGAGAAAACTATTTGAACAAAATAGCAACTGCTTCTATCTGAGCTCATCAAATGAGAATGCTGATGTTGTGAGAACCTGACTGTTTTCACAGCAGTAGACCACTCAGGAGACACTGCACAAAAGAAAGAAGGCTAGTTTGAAATTCATGCCAAAGGCAATCCTTCTGATACGGCTTCTTTTCTAATGCAGATTTTGAAGTTTTGTGGCAATAAGGAGTGGGCTCCAAGACATTTATGCACTGTTATAACCCATTGGTATCATCCCAAACAGCTAAACATATGCTTAAATGCATTTCATTGGAATTGGTGATACTTTAATTTTCACCAATTCTATCTTCTTTTGCTTTTAACTTCAGGGTAAAATCAATTGGAGTTGATACCAAAGAAGTATTTTAATAGATAGCTTGGGAATAAAAATATTTGCCAGAGAAAGATATACTTTTATTAGGACAAATCACCACACTCTAAAATTAGGAGTTAGGTCAAAAGTTCTGCAGAAAACTCAGCATTGTATTTTTTTTTTTATTGCATGGGTGTCAAACTCACCAGGTCATGTTGCCATCACATGATGTATCACAACGGGTTTTTCCCCCTTTGTAGAGCTGGGGTGGGCGTGGCCAGCACATGATATATCTGGCCTGTAGGCCGCCAGTTTGACACCCCTGCTCTATCATATGATGGACTGTACTATTTTCAGTATAAGAAATTGTAAATGCTAATTAGGAATTCAAAGAGTTATAGTTCCAAAACAATTGAAGCTCACCAGTTTAGAGAAATAAATAATAGGAGGCAATGGTCTTAAATACAACTGTGGATTTTAAATTGCAATTTAACTTATCTTCTTTAGCATTCTGGCAATATTTGAGCTCTGGTGTTAAACTTGGCCCTGAGGCTCGGATTGCATTGGAAATTCCTGGTGCTTTCACCATCTTGAAATTAATAAATAAAGTTAACCAGCCCTATGTTGAGTGCTGAACAAATCTTTCCACAGCTTTAAGTAGAAAAGCAATGAAGCTGGGTTATACATTTTTTATTGCAGTGGAATTCTATTTTAATCTAATTCTCATTGGACCTATATTATTCATAATTTGAAATAATTGCCTTGCATGTTCACTGGATCTTTGACCAATAACATCAACCTGGATTTATAGATCTTGCTGGAGATAGATTGCATCTGGAATACCTTTAATCAATATGTTATGGTTTTGTCCTATCCTTACCCTATTCTGGCAAGATGAAAAGCAATAAATTATCCTTGTCCTTGACTCAGCCTTAAAAATGGTAAGTTCTCAATTTGATCCTCAGCACATTCCATCAAAAACAGGAGGTTACAACAACATACTCAAAATGACAGGTTTATGGACTGCACTGGGAGTTAAGATAAATTGTTCCTTAGTGAAAGAAGCATTGATCCAATAGTCTTTGAAATTATAAATGAGGAGCTTCTAGAACTTGCAGTCAAAAACATTAACTAACATGTTGCTAGCACAAATTTCTCCATACTTGTTTCACTTTCTTCTTTCCAGTTATGTTTCCCATTTTAACTCTTTAATTGGGTCAAGAGATATAGTTAAGGCTATATATGATATTTGGGTGTGGTTTTGGTTAAATATCTTCTTTTCTATAAATAATAACATTTTTTTAAAAAAAAACATGGGGCAGTTGGATTATTTTGCAAATAATATAGATTAGCAATTCTCAACCTTGGCAACTTTAAGATAGGAGAACTTCAACTTCCTGAATTCCCTAACCAGCATAGTTGACAGGGAGTTGAAATCCACTTCTCTTAAAGTTGCCAAAGTTAAGAAATGCTGATGTAGATGTTTAAATAAGTAAGGGACAGTCATGTTTTCATATGCTTTACTGTTGATTCAAAACAGGGTAAGGGCCAAGGGAGAGTAGGGCAAAGTTATTTAGAAATCATCTAAGATGCTAAATATTGCTCCTTTAAACAGTAAATAAATTGAAAACCTTTCCTCACATGCAACTAACTGTGGTACCAACTTCTACCAACTTGTAGCTGTGTCCTCGAGACATTTCCTTCACCTGATCCCCAGCCCATACTTGAGGCAACCTTAAATCATCTATAGCTCTACCATTGTTAAATTGGTGTTTTCCCTATAAGCTTTCCTTAGATATATGTAAATGCACTCTATCAGACATTCCTCAGTTACCCTTGGTATGAGATCAGCGTGACTTCCATTGGCCATTTTTGATTGGTACAAGGATATATATATATCACTCTTCTATTCTTTCAAAATGGGGCCTCTCTTTGATTCCTCACTCCCTAGATCTGGAAACCTAGATTAGCTTAAACAACTGAACAGCAGTGGCAGCAGAACAGAAAGAGCAGAGAGTCTTTCCTTGCTCCTTAATGAACTCTGTGCCTGTCAGCTGCTTTTGAACATGATTTTGATACTTTTCTGGCACATATTAAGCATTATATTTAAAAGGAGCCGGGTTATCTAATAATGGAGCTTCTTTTGAGTGCATCAACACAAAAAATCCGCAAAACCAGAACAAGTTTTGAAAGATTATTAAAACAGTTGGTCTAGTCATTGTCAAAACTCATCTCCTTCTCCAAACCCAGTTGCATCTCGCATGTAGAAGAGCGACCAGTGGAAGTTTTCCAGCTGCCTGTTTGGTGCGAAGGCAGAGAAACAAAGCTGGGGGAATCCACCCATTCCTGTCCTTAATGTGTCTTGTTCACTGTTAAGGGATTGTATTTTAATGTCCTTGCATATGCGACAAATAGAGATGACTAGTGAAACAGCATATTTTATGCTAGTAGTTTTCTGCTGGGCTCAAAACGTGTTGGATAGTATTAACTAATCATGAGAAAAATATTTATATGAATATTAGAGAAAGAGAAGTTCACTTTTTCTAAAACTCAAAGCTCTTTCTTAGTTCTTTCAGAACAGAACTCCGCTAAGAAGGAGACGCCTGAGTAAGCTGAGCTAAAACTGTGGTTAAAGAGAAGTAGATAAAGAGCTAGTGCTTAAAAGCAAACATTTTTTTCATGCTATTCATTACTTTCTCTTTTCGATGCCATTTACTTCTTTTTTACATTTAATGGATAATTTAATATTGGCTATCTCTGCCTCACCCACCCTCTCTCCCTCCAAAAAAAACAACAACAACCCACCCACACACTTCAGGATCCCTGGTACAACAGAACTGAAGGTTGAAATATAAGTATTCCATGTCAAAATGTGCAATAATCTTAATCAAAACCATAATGTATTTTAGGCACCAACTAAAAGCCCATTACTTTATATAACCATTTTATATTTGACTTTGGTAAACTGATTTAAAAATATGCATTTACTCACATGGCGTAATGTATAATAATAATTCTATTCATGTATAAATATATAACATAGAAATTATACATGAATAAAAATATACTATTCAGATATTAATAGCCATTTTGATCTAATAGTTAAGGCACCAGGCTAGAAAGCGGGATATCATGATATCAATAGCAATAGCCCTTAGATTTATATACCACTTCACAGTACTTTAAAGCCCTCTCTAAGAATCAGCATATTGCCCCCAACAATCTGGGTCCTCATTTTACTGACCTTGGAAGGATGGAAGGTTGAGTCAACCTTGAGCACACGCTCACAACCAGTGAACCAGTTATTAATGTAAGTGCAGCCCACCTCTGCTTTCATCCAGGGGTGGGATTCTACCAGTTCGCACCTATTCGCTAGAACCGGTTGTTAACATTCGATGCAGTTTGGAGAATCGGTTGTTAGAAGAAATTATTGGCCTAATCCTGTAAGGAAGGCAGGAAGGAAACATTCTGGTGTTGCTTACAGAAACTGCCTCTCTGTTAACTCTTATTACATTCTTGGCAGGACTAGACTTCCTATCTCAGGAATGTCTCTGGAGTTTTTTTCCCCTCCCATGCTGGTACTTTGCTTGTGTGGAGTGACCATTCAAAGTTACAATGGCACTGAAAAAAGTGACTTATGACCATTTTTCACACTTACAACTGTTGCAGCATCCCCACAGTCATGAGAGACCAGGCGAGGAGATGCGTGCCTTGATGTGAGTGATATTGAGTTGGCCACACCCAGCCAATAACATGACCATCAAGCCATGCCCACCAACTAAGCCACACTCACAGAACTGGTTATTAAAATTTTGAATCTCACCCCTGCTTCCACACCATTCCAGACCAATGATAATGCAAAATCCTGCCATTCCCTATCTTCCAGCTCTGTTTTCCTGCATGCAGGCCAAATAGTGGGGTTTGCTGGTTCGCAGAACTGCACAGAATTTTAACAACTGATTCGCCTGAACTGAGTGAACTGGCCACTGCTACCTCTGTGTGTTGAATATGATGACCGCCTTGAATTATTTGTAAAAATAAAAGTGGATACAAATAAGTTTTAAAAATGTACTTAAGGATCATACGATTTATCACAATGAACTCTCACATTGCTTCCCAGTTGATCTGGCTGTGCAAAACAATTTATGCATTTCAATGAATATTTAGTCATGATCAAATGACTTTATAAAGGTGAAAATTACTCAGATAGGAAGCAATCCTTTGGTTCATTGCATAAACAATCCCACCAGAAGAATAACAAAGATAATTATGCTGCATGCATACACTGTCTTTAGTTTTGTTGACCCACAAAGGTAGGGAATGGTGCATGGTTTTCATTAGACAATTAATGGACAATATTCATGACATCACTTTCCATCATTTTATGGCCACAGGCTCTGCAGAAAATCTCCTGAGACAAGATGATGAATGATGACTTTGGATTGCAAACTTATCTCTTCTTAAGGAAGAGTAGGAATGACAAGGCAGGAATTCATTAAGAAAAAAAAATAAGCTGTTCTTCCCTGCCTGGTGCCCTCCAGATTTCTTGGTCTAAAATTTCCTTTAACTCCAGCCTTTTCATATCTGTAGTCTAAAACATCTGAAGGGCACAAGATTGAAAAGGCTTGGTTTAAATTGTAACCAAGCAGACTGAATATTGCATACATACTACCAAGGTATTCAAATCTAGCCTTGTTCCAAAATCTTCTAGGCCTCATTCTCTGGGCTGCACTTCAGGAAAGCTTAAGAGCAGAAATGGACATTTCCAGGATATTTATTTGGAAGAACAAAGATATAAATTGAGATTTACTCCCAAACAAATGTGCACAGAGCAGAATATGGTTTATTTCAGTAAACTCGTCTTCCTCCCACAATCAAGTATTTTGATCTAGAAAGATCAAAACAGCCACATGGGTAGGGTCCAATCTTTTCAGCTGGAGGCCTCAGTGCCTGGATTGTTTTATCAATGATCTTCATTGGTTATTCTGAAAGATCTGGGGCTGAAAGCCGGATTTTAAAAAATTGATCTAAATAAATCAATACATATGTTATTTCAGTAGGGTAATTTGCCTTAATGTCAAAGGTAATTCCCACGTAATTGCTCCTCCACTACCAATTTTGAAGAGAATTGCTCTTTGTTGCAGGGGTGCCACTGAGGCTGTCAACAGACAACACCCCTAATGCAGATCAAACCCAAACATTTATAAAATGGTCCACAGCTGTGAACACTGAAAAGAACTGCCAGCATGGGTTCCAGGGAGACAGTTGTTTAAAACTAGCTGCAAAGCTTTGCTGAAATGAATAGTGCTTTTCTCGTTCATGAATCAAATATGTGTGCAGTGTATCCTCACTTATCTAAACAGCCTGGGGCCCTCCAAAGCAACCAGACAATTCACAAGCTAAATCTCAGAGTTATGTACACAGAGGTTATACAGCTGAGGAGGTACCTAGAACTCTGAAAACGTAACATACAACTGTTTCGTCTACTCCTGTATGTATACCTCACAGAACTACATTTCTATGTCCAGGGACATTCATGTAGCTTCTTTTCTGAAGACTCTCCAATCCCAGCTATACCATTTCATTGGTGGGGGAGTGAACCCTAAATGATTGGTCCTCTAATTTACTGTATAAATTAAATAATAACCAAAAAAACCCTTCCCCCTCTGTCTCCATGACTTACAAAAGGGAAAAAGTAAATCCCAGTCCAGTACTCAATCATCCAACATACAAAAGCCTTTGCACCTCTTTTAAGGATGGCTTTTGCCTACCCAAAATTCATCAACTTTAGAGATCCTGCATTGGAGTGCAAAGTCTGTGGATCCAATGCTTTGTACATGGGCAAGAATCAGAAGATTCCAGCAATGTGCATGGCTAATACAATCACAAAAGTCAAGCTGGCAGATGCACATGCCATTATACTTGACACATAATAAAAAAAAGAGGAAGAATTTTGATTGTGAGTTTGATTCAGAGTTGCATTCTTGACTTTTTTGATCTCCATGGACACCCTTGCAACTTAACATGTTTTAGGCTGCCACGAGCCCCAATAACATTATTTATGTATTTCATCTTGTGATTTGATTTTAATGTAAAGCAACTTGTTTTAATTGATTTGATTCATTTTAATACAACCATCCTACTTTTGTACAGTTTCCCCTTCCCATCCCTCTATGTGACTGCAGTCACACTATAGATCAAACAGCTCCAGGCAATAAGTTCTTCTCTTCCCTCATTTCTTCTCTTTTTTTATCTTATAAATCCTCCTGAATGTAAACCCATTTTGGAAGTCAGGAAATGAGGAGGCTGCTGAATTTGAAAGGATGCACATACTCTTCTTCTTCTTCTTTTTTCATAGGATAGGGATGTTTTGGATCATGGCCAGCATCTCCACAATAACCTTTTTTGGGGGCTAATTTTGCTTTTAAATCCCATCAGACAAGGTGAGCATATTGAACTTGGAGAAAGTGACTGTTTTCTTAAACTGTGGCTAAGCACTCGTGAGTCTTCCAAAGTATGCATATTCCTTCCTTTGTTTCTTTTCTCAGATAATCTGTTGCTGGAGATGGAGGAATGGAAAAGAGCAGATCATCTGTCCATGTTTGGACACGGAAGTAACCACTGATGCAATCTCTGTGATAAATAATAAAATAACAGGTGCCAGGCACTGGTCTATTTGAAGCACTGTCATACTTAACTTGGCTGTTACACAAAAACAGATGTCAGGGGAAGGTCAAATTTAGGGCAAATCAATTAAGTGTGAACAGGTGCCTCCAGACCACCATGAAATGCATTGCCTGGTTAAGGTAGAATCCAGAGGTCTTCAAACACCATGGAAATTAGAGAATTTAACATTTTAGGAAACCTCAGTTTCACGCTCTTTGAACCTTTCTTGGAGAAAGAGGAAGGTATGTTGTTTGGAATGAATCTTTATTCTCATGAATTTTCATGGGGTATTTTATTTTGGCTCTCACTTAACATGAGCTTTAGCTAGGAAAGAAAGAGTATGAATTACTATGAGGCTAGCTTAAACACCTAACTTCAGAGGTCCTGGTGACAACCCTTTGAGGTAGACTAAGTAAGAAAAAAGCAACCATGTTAACTACTGAGATCTAGTTTATTGTTATGGGATATAACCAGAGGTGGTATTCAGCAGGTTCTGACCAGTTCTGGAGAACCAGTAGCAGAAATTTTGAGTAGTTCGGAGAACCGGCAAATACTACCTCTGACTGGAGGTTTTACAGTTTCCTTCCCCTGCCATACCCACCAAGCCACGCCCATAGAACCAGTAGTAAAAAAAAAAATTGAATCCCATCACTGGGTATAATAACATAATCTTGAAAGCCTGACAGATTTTTTTTCCCCTTTTCATTCTAAAGAGAATTGAGAATGGGCAATCTTGAGTTTCTTTCCCCCATCCTGTCTATCTGGAATTAGTAGATGTTTTCATAACAGTCCTTTAATTCCTCAAGGCTATCTTTATATTCTTTACCTGAGCTGAGATTATATGGGAATGGAGGGGTCTAGTACTCTAACTTCTCAACAGTTAGCAGCTATGTTTCCATTCTTTGGTTTGTCAGACAAGAAGGAAAGTTGCTACAACTGACACTCTGCAACATGACTGGATGTGATGGACTGCAGTGTAGTGGCTGTTTCCCAAGAAGAGACAACATTCCAACAAGGAGAGGGGAGAAAAGTAATGATACAATCCAGAGCTGTATCAGAGAAAGATATTTAGGATAGCTCCTCAGGATATATCTTTTAGGGTTGAAGTAGTACAGGTTTCATCTGGCAAGATTCTGTCTACATCAGGGATGTCAAACTGGTGGCCTGTGGGCCAGATGAGTCACGTGCAAACCATGCCCATCCCAGCTCCATGAATGGGGAAAACATCACAAAATATCCCGTGACAGCAATTTGATGCTGCAAGTTTGACACTCGGTTCCTAAAAGATGTAAGAAAATAAAGAACTGAACTTTGACGGGATTGTTCAACATCATTCTTGGGCTCGGTCTGACACTGGAGAATCCTTAAACTTATCCATTCTTCAGCTTTCCAAAAGTCTGGGTTGGTGAAGGGTACATCTGTCTCTAATTTTGTTATCAATTTTTGACAAGCAAATTATGCCAATCATTTGATTATCTTAAATTCAGTCAATCTTGGAATACTGAGAACAGCTGAGAACACCAAGAGCTGATCAATGTTCCTTCCAGATGAACAATAGAAAAGTGCAAAAATACTATTTGGTTAATGCCCTCCTCACTGAATTGTAAAAAGTTTTGGAATAACCAAATTGTGCCTACCCTTACTTCACACGAAGAACATAGAAAACAATTTGCTAGTCTCGTCTACACACACACACACACACACACACACACACATTTCCAGTACATGGCATGCATCTGTCTAGCAGAGCACCTTGAGCTATGAGAAGAATTAACTGGCAACAGAGACACCATTCCCTTTCTCTCTAAAAGCCACTGCAAATGACAAAGCCAAAAGCTTAGCAAGTTGGCATTTTTGAAACTAGTCCCTTTTCACATTGACATTAACCATGATTACTTCTTGCTGTAGCATCAGGAATGGAGAAAAAAATCAGGATTGACCAGGACCTTTGTAACAGTTTGCAGATCCCTAAGCACAATAATCCAGGAAAAAGAAATGGGAATGAAATTGACATGAGTTCTGTCTGTTTGCCTTTGCTCTTTAGCAGGGAACTAGCTGGCTACAAAGGTTAGGATGTGGTATTTAGTTATTGTGTATGTAGAGGTATATGAATGTCTATGTGTTTGAAAAATGGAAATGGAAAGTCCCATGAGAAATATTTTGGTGGGTTGGAGAACATAGTATAAGTTCAGAAGTCAATAAATAGGATGCAAGAAGAGTTCTTCCCAATGGGGACACCATGCCACTGGCAAACCATTGCCAATTATTCTCTGATATTCACTTGTTTGCTTCAATTTAAACTAGACTGCTGCAAAGTTGGAAGGAAATCAGCTCAGCAGTTGAACACAGCTGGCATTGTGTAAAGTGTGCCACAGATCTTGAATTGGCAAAGAATGGTTGTGGAGAGGTTCCTGGAATCTTTTCCATATACTAGTTGTGCTTCTCAAATGGGAACGAAAATGCAAAGTTTGAAGATGAGTGACAACAGAAAGCAGCATTCCTAAACATGGGGCTCTTTCAACCAATTTTCTATGTCAGGGATCACCAATCTTTTCCTCAGGGACCACCAAACTCATAATTTTAAATCCCATGGACCAGAGACCTTGTTAAAACCCCAGAAAAAGTCTGCAGGAAAATTCCCCACCCAGTTTTCCTCCAATCAATCATTCTTTATTTGGGATCGCAGGATACCGTCTCCAGTTTTCAAGGAGAGAGAGAGAGAGAGAGAGGGAGGGAGGGAGGGAGGGAGGGAGGGAGAGAGAGAGACCTTTGACTTCATGCAAGGAAAGCAGCAGAAGCAGCAGAAGTCTTTTTTCTCTCCCCCAAACTCCGTCAGAAATGAGTCATTGTGAGACTTGCACCAGCGCAGCCTCTTGGAACAGAATGCCTGGCAGGGTCACAAAGACTCATTTCTGGTGGAGTTTGGGGGAGAGAAAGAAAGACTTTTGCTGCTTTCCTTGCATGCAGCCAAAAGCA
Source organism: Bungarus multicinctus (assembly GCA_023653725.1). NCBI lineage: Eukaryota > Metazoa > Chordata > Lepidosauria > Squamata > Elapidae > Bungarus > Bungarus multicinctus. The sequence goes on along the minus strand of CM042836.1, from coordinate 62,638,499 downwards.
GGAGAAAGAAGCGGAAAGATGTAGCCAGGCGAGGCGCATGGGGTGAATGGGGCAAGTTCTCCCCCTCTGCCCTTTTCCCCCTCCCTTCACTACCTCATGTTGTTCACAATGCAAGCAACGCAAGCCTTGTGTTCCCACGGGCCATGTGGGAGGCTCAGCCTTGTGTTCCCATGCAGCCTGGATTAATTGCTTTGGGGGGTACTTTGGGATGACATTTCTCTGGACCACCAAAATTTTCTTGTGGACCACCAGTGGTCCCTGGCCCACTAGTTGGCGACCACTGTTCTATGTGACTAGAAATCCAGAAACATCTGCTGTTGCCACAGATTTCTGAGGGTATTCATGATGGAAGGATATCAAATGAAACTAGTTGTCCCTGCTAATTGTGAGCTCAGCAGCTAGTGGGAAAAATATTAAAGAATATGGTAGGCACAAAAACAAGTCAGTTTTGTTAAACAAACAGCAATGGCAATCTTCTTAAATAAGAAATAAACATCGTAGGAAGGGCAAAACTGTATCTCTGTTTTATCTATTGCTCCTTTACAAAATCCAATAAAAAATCTTCCAGGGTATACATGACAAACTATAAAACTGTATAAAATAATGCAATATATAAATAGTATAAAAACCTCCTCCAAGATAAAAGTCAGACCAGCAGTTATAAGTACAGCATAAAGTAACAACAATAATAATAGCATGACAATAGTAACTATAAATAAAAAAAATCCGTTCTTAAAATGGAACTGGGAAAATGAGTTTGTAGTTTCATCTAGCGCCCCTTAGCTCATCATAGAGGTACCAGATCTCTCTCAATCACTTGTTCCATGGATGGGCACCCGAACAGGAAAAGCCCTCTCTTTTGAGGATACTGGTTGCCTCTTGCAGTGAAGGACCTTAGGAGAATGATCCTAAGGTCCTTGTAGGTAAAATAACTTATTTATCTCATTCCACAGTATGCAATGGTAGCATCATTGGTATTTCAATTTTAGAAAAAGTTACAGGCTGTTTTTCTGGTTGATTATTGTCCATATCAGGAAGGGTTGGAATAGCACATGCGGAAGGTTGCAGGTTCAGTTCTTGGCATGTCCAAGTAAATTTTAAAAAACAACCCTCAAGCCTAACATTTGAAAAGCCACATCCAGTTGGTTTCAATCTTGCTAATTTAGAAGGAAATGTGGTTTGATTTGGCACGAGGCAGCATCCTTTGGTTTGTGTGTCTTTGTTCTTCACTTTCTTCTGATCAGGATGTGGGATCAGAACATAAAGAAACCAGGATTATCCATTGGCTTAAATGTGATTACTAGAGTTCACCAAATTTTCAAGAATCAGTGAAAACAAAGGAGGAAATGATTTAAGAAAGGTTTCTCATTCTTCTGAATCATCCATCCATGGACCCAATCTTATTCATCCTCAAGCTCTGAATAGGTAATTATTTCTCAATCAAATCATTGGATTGGTATAAAGAGAAAATATTACACTCTAAATGCCTTTGAAATCAGGATGCGTTTATTAAATATTTAATTGTAAACTGTCAAGAGACTTTTCTGGTCAGTAATGTAACAAAACGAATGAACAAACGAACGAATGAATGAACAAATGAATGATGGATATTAACTCTAAATCAGGAGTCCCAAACTGTTCAACTCATCTACTTCTTCATGCAGTTTCAGATGGTTCATTGGTCTCCAATTGTATGGACATAATTTTTCAAACATGTTTTTAACTAATAATCAACAAAGTGGTCATATCTATATCTCGATATTTTTGGAAGGATTACCTCCTATTCTTCTTTACCATTGGCAATTTATTGGCTTGGCTATCCATCTTCCACCACCTCTTCCTTCAACTTGCAACCTTGCCTCTAAATTTTATGGTACTGTATAAAATCCTGAAAAGACAATAGACGTGACTGGCATAGTTAGAACGACTTTTTAAAGTATTATTTACATCTGCCAAGAGTAATTACTCTACAACAGTCCAAAAATGCCACAGTTGATATATTATTAGATAAGAAGTTAAGGCCATTGATTCAGTGGTGGGATTCAAATTGTTTTACTACCAGTTCTGGTTAGTGTGCATGGCAAGGGAAGAATACTGTAAAATCTCCAGTCATAGGTGATATTTGCCGGTTTTCCAAACTACTCAAAATGTCCGCTACCAGTTCCCTAGAACTGGTCAGAACCTGCTGAATTCCACCTCTGCATTGATTGATTTCAGAGCTGTTGTTTAGCTTCAAAGCTAAATAGTCTGAGTAGCAGGCTATTACTGTACAGGGAGTCCTTAAGTTACAATTTATGACTGTTCAAAGTTGTAACTGCATTGAAAAAAGTGACTTATGGCCATTTTTCACACTTACAACCATTGCAGCATCCCTATAGTCACATGATCAAAATTTAGATGCTTGGCAACTGGTTCATACTTATGACTGTTGTAGTGTCTTGGGGTCATGTGATCACCTTTTGCAACCTCCTGACAAGCAAAGTCAGATTGGGAAGCCAGACTGATTTAACAACCATGTTACTAATTTAACAACTGCAGTGATTCACTTAAGACCTGCAGCTAGGAAGGTCATAAAACTGGGCAAAACTCACCTAACAATTACTGTATCTCACTTAGCAATTTTGGGCTCAATTGTGGTTGTATGTGAGGACTACCTGTGTATGGCAGGGTTCTGAAAAGTGCTCATCTATGGCTATGCTGTTGCTCTCAGTTATTAACCCAATATGCAGACCAAATATTTGCACCACCTAGTAAATGTATTAATACCTGCACCAATTTACGGGCATTAAGGACTAAATGACTTCTCTGCTAAAGGGTTTCACTTTATGAGCAATTGCATTTTAACTATTTTAATTCATCAAGGTGCTCTGCCTGACTTGTAACTCTGGCTTGCAGATCTTTTTAATCTATTGATTGGTATTTAAGACAGCTTTTTGCAAGCAAAGAAGCTTTTTGTATTTTTGTACAGGTAATTCTTGACTTGCAACAGTTCATTTAGTGACCATTCAAAGTTACAATAGCACTGAAAAAAAATGACTTATGGCTGTTTTTCACACTTACAACCGTTGCAGCATTCCCACAGTCATGAGACGCCAGACAAGGAGAAGCACCCCACGACGTGAGTGATGTTGAGTTGGCCACACCCACCCAGTCACATGATCACCAAGCCATGCCCACCAAGCCACGCCCACAGAACCAGTTGTTAAAAAATTTGAATCCCACCCCTGGAATCTGGAAAACTACAAGATGAAATGCACCCTGCTGACCACAAAGGGCTCTTCTAACTTTCCATGTGCACTTTGTATACTGAAGCATTTCTTCTGTACATTTTTCCCCTTTTTCTGAGTCTTTGGCATATGAAAATACCCTTAACCAAATCTTGTTGGCAGGCAGTGGAAAGAAATTTTGCCCCTGTGCATTCCAGCCAAGCATAGAAAGCAGCTGGCACTTCAAAGGTCTATGCAGGTGACTATTTCCGGAAGGCATCTTCGATGAATGATAACAGTGGAAGTTCTCAGAGTTGCTAACAAGAGTTGCATCTGCCGTACCACTTAGTGCAACCTATTACAAAACCATCAAAACTATCAGATGACTGCCAAATACAATAATAAAAGGGAGAAGCTGATAATCCTTCCAGTTTTCTGGTGCTATATGTCAATCAAGTTTGCTTTCCCACTCGAACAAAAACAGATAGTGCAAGCCCTAAAATAGATACAACTAAAAGGGTGTGTGTGTGTGTGTGTGCATTTTTAAAAAATCATTACCCCAAAGACTGGAAAATCCCAATTCTGCCCATGTATGTATGGCTCTGCCCACTTCATTTCATCACTCATCATTCCATTAACTATGGCCTTCAATTACCCATAAAATATTGCATGGCCTACCTGTAATTTAGTTCAACATCCCACTGTTACTCTGAATTTTTTTTAACCACATATTTTAATCACATTTCAAGAAGTGATTTGTTGCATCTAACTGAAATAGCAGACACATTGGCAGCATCTTCATGGAACTGTAAACCATAAATGTTGGGATTCTGGTTTATTAGTAAAATCCTAGATGATGTACCGACTACTAATCTATTAATTCCAGTGCCTCCATGGGAATGTGTGTGTCAGAAAAGTCAAGAAGGTGATTATAACTGCCTGATCAAAACGTGCAATGCAAATTAAAAAAAGAGATGTGGCTTTGATTGTACGATCATGACTGTCATCTTGCCTTTTCTTATCCTCCTTGCTCTTATGGGTTCACCAGACTCTTTCTCCTGTTGGTCAACTTTAATCATTCCTTCCTTCCTTCCTTCCTTCCTTCCTTCCTTCCTTCCTTCCTTCCTTCCTTCCTTCCTTCCTTCCTTTCTTTCTTTCTTTCTATTTCTTTCTTTTCTTCTTCCTCCTTCCTTCTTTCTTTCTATCTTTTTCTTTCTTTCTCATTCTTTCTTCTTTGCTTCCTCTTCCTTCCTTCCTTCTTTGTTTCTACTTTCTTTCTCTTTCTTTTCTTACTTACCTTCCTTCCTTCCATCCTTCCTCCCTCCCTCCCTCCCTTCTTTCCTTCCTTCCTTCCTTTCTGCCACAAATTCTGATTCATCAGGTCAAGATATTCCAGAAATCAAGAACAAAGTACAACTTTAGATTTCAGTTTTTCTGAACAAATAAATTAAAGTAGGTGAACATTTTTTTTTTATTCTATCAGAATGGCTACCTAGAAAATAAAACTTCGTACGATGCCTGTGCTTTGCCAGCCACCTGTTCAGGGGATCTGGAACAGTTTGCTTTAAAAAACAATGCACACAATTGCCATGCAAGTTGTTGCTTCGGTCCCCGCTGTGTCCAATTTCAGGGGGAAATTATCGGTGGGATATATGACCCCTCCCAGCCTTCACAGTTGGAACTTTCTGCCTTGTGATGCTGTAAAAGTTAATGCATGGGGAAAGAATGGCTACGTAGTAATTGAACTGCTGTGTTTTTTTCCAGTTTTCAGGAACTGCTACAGGCACACAATATTAGTTCTGATGCAGCCAGTAAATGCTCAACCTGGGCATATGCTTTGTGTCAAGCTAATTTGTAGTGGATTCCACATGTTGTATGAGTTGTCATACAGGAAACTAAATCTGGAAGCTCAGCCCAAATACTGGTTTCCTAAGAACTACACACATCCCATATTGCAAACGTTGAGATTTTGGCTCACCTAGCTTAGCTGTTTGCTAGTTCATGAAGATCTAATGATTTCAGCAGGATGGCTTATTGAATAAATCAGTTAGGTCACTCATGCACACACTGTGCTAAAACCACATTGTAGCTCAGCATGCTATGTGGCTAGTCAGAGCAGCATTTAATGGCACATGTGTTGTATTTGGCTGACATTGAGCCATAGATAGGCAAGCTTTGCCCCCCAAAAGGCAAACAATTGTAGTTTTATGAACCAGATAGGATTCATGATTAAGTTAAAATTTATCTAGCAAATGCTGCCTAACCTTTCGGACAGCTTCACTGGCAAAATTCTAGCTTTGTGGTAATGTGAGCTCAAAGCCTTTCAGTTGTGAACGACTTGAGTTCCAGTGCTGTGCAAGTGACTTGTGATAGAGCCATATCACGTGAAATTAGAGCTGTCATGTGCAGGGTAAGCTCATATGTCCTCACATTTCCAATATAGAAGTCTGAAGCATAACAGCTCTAAAAGCAGCTATAAAAACAACTCTACCGAGCTTACATATCAGTGAGAAGTACATTATCTTTGACTCCTACATATCTTACACTGTATGATATTATTTCTAAGGCTCCATATATAATGATTGACTTTCATTATAGGCAATTAACCATTCAGTCGTTTCCTCAAATTGCACCAATTTTGCTAGATCTCAGCTTCAATAATGATCAACATTATCCATTTTCGATTTTCCTATAGAAATTCTAAGGAACGGTGGACTCCTATCTTACAGAGACTTAAAATAAATAACTGGCTACCTTTAAAAATAAAAGCAGCATCAGTTTCCTCGGGCCCATGCCTTGGGGGAAAAAAATCACAGCAGGCAATCTATTATCACAATTTGCCTTAGTCCAATAAGCTTATCTGTATTATGCTACTGGTAAAAATAAGCTTTGCCCGCTTTGAGAACTGTCAATAAAAATGAATGAGTGAACATTTTCCAAAACTGGGCCTCCCAGTTTTCAGCAATTTGGGTACAATTGAGCGTGTCTGGGTGGGGAAAGAAACCTCCAGCACTGTGGGCTAAGCTCCCATAAAGACAAATACTATTGTACATTGGAATTAGAAATATAGGTAAAGAGGTCTACCAGCTGTCCAAACCTACAGAAAATTATAAAAATCTTATTTACTTAATTTTCTTGCTAAGAAAATCTTTACCAGCTAGTTTCTTCACTGTAAAGAGACAAGAAGATAAAAATCCAAGTTTTACCTTGAAAAAAATGTAACGTATAATGATATTTTGAATGAGAAAGGGGAACTAAATAGGAATTACAAAATCAAGGGGTGGAATTAGCATGGTGGCCACACTTGCAAATACAATCAAGATATGAGAAAGATGCAAAGACATATGGTTTCTATAAAGAGCCAACAACATTTCATCGGATACTACTAGCAATGGATGAAAAATTAATAAAGGAAATATCTAGCTATTTATTAAGTCTTAAAATGAAAGATGAACAAGTGAAAGAAACAATGATAGCATGGGCAAAAAAACTTTGGAAAAACTATAGAATTAGATAAATGGCAAAAACTCTGGGATGGGAATTATAAATTGACAATGGCAACTACCTACAAGGAAAACTTGTTTAAAGTGTTTTACAGGTGGCATTTGCCACCAGCAAGGCTAGCAAAGATGTTTAAAGATATGTCCACCAAATGTTGGGAATGCAATCAAATACCAGGTTCATACTATCATATGTGGTGGACATGCCCAAAGGCAAAAAAAAAATTGGATGAAAATACATACATGGTTAGAGAAAATGATAAAGCAACATATAGATTTAAAACCAGAAATATTTTGTTTGGCATAGTACCAGAAAAATATGATAAAGGGAACATGTATTTAATATTACATGTTTTAATAGCAGCAAGAATTGTATTTGCACAATACAGGAAAAATGAGAAAATTCCTACAGATGAAAATATAATTAAAAATATTATATTGTGCGGAAATGGATAGGTTAACATTAAAGATAAAAAATAAAGAAGATACAGAATATTTTTAATATGGGATTTGTTTTACCAATGGTTAGATAATAGAGCTAGAAATCAGAAGTTGGAAGAATATCACTTTATACAAGTAAATATTATTATTATTACTATTATTATGTACAACTAAATTGACCCAGACAATACACTGTTTACTAAGCATTATGTATGTTAAAGGAAAATGCATATTTTTTTAAAAAAAATCCAAGTTTTACATCACAAGCAGCTGAAAGAGAATCTCTGTTTTATTTCTTTTTCTCAATTGAATGAAATGTCATTCAAAGAGCTATCCATTTTAAACCCGCTAATTCTTAAAATCAAATTATTTTAGAAGGGCTTAAGCAAAAATTATGCTTCTCTTTCTTAGAAAATTCAAAAGAGGCAGCCTGGAACATTGAATTAAAATGACAAGACTTCCTTTTCTCCCCTAACTGTAAAAAGCAAATGTAGAAAAAAAAGTGGGAGGCAGACTTTTGCTGACTGCTCTTTTTTATGCTCTCTTATTTAGAATTTAGAATTTATTTGATTTGTCAATCACTTACAAGATCATAGGTATAAGTATATACATAGTTATGAATATATGAAGTAGGTAGAAGAACATATTGCAGCCGTCGCCAGGGGGGCTTTCTATCAGATTCGTCTGATTTACCAGTTGCGGCCCTTTCTGGATCTGGGCGCACTTCGCACAGTCACTTCCGCCCTCGTTATCTCCCGCCTGGATTATTTCAATGCTCTCTACATGGGGCTCCCCTTGAAGAGTCTCCGGAGGTTGCAGTTGGTCCAGAATGCGGCCGCGCGTGTGATCGTGTGTGCCCCTCGGAGCTCCCACGTAACACCGCTTCTCCGCAGGCTGCACTGGCTTCCTGTGGCCTTCCGGATTCGATTCAAGGTGGTACTGATGGTATTTAAAGTGCTCCATGGCTCGGGACCTGGGTACTTACGGGACCGCCTACTGCCATCATCAACCTCCTGCCGCCCAGTACGCTCTCACAGGGTTGCCTGCTTGGGGTACCGCCGCCTGATCGTTGTCGGCTGGCAGCCCCAAGAGTGCGGGCTTTCTCTGTGGGAGCTCCCTCCCTGTGGAACGATCTCCCCCCGGAGATACGGGCCATGACGGATATCCTGACCTTCCGGCGCGCAGTGAAAACCCTATTTTTCAGACAGGCCGGCCTGGCCCAGTAATGGGTTTGGGTTTTTTAGATCTAAATTGGGTTTTTAAATTGTTAAATTTTATATTTTTAACTTTTAATCTATCCCTGATTTTATATTTCTAAATTTCTTAATTGGATGGGATGCAGCCGGACTTGTCGATTTAATATATTTTTAAATTGTATTTAAATTATATTTATTCTAGTTGTATGTTATGTGTTTTTAGTAGGCTGTACACCGCCCCGAGTCCCTTTTTGGGAGAGGGAGCGGTATAGAAGTTCGAATAATAAATAAATAAATAAATAAGGTACATATAAGAAAAATAAAAGAAACAATAGGACAGGGACAGTAGACATGTTGGTGCGCTTATGCAAGCCCCCTACAGACCACTTAGGAAAGGGATGAGGTCATTAGTAGACAGTCTAAGGTTAAAGTTTTTGGGGTTTGGGGAAGAAACCATAGAGTCAGGTAGAGTATTCCAGACATTGACCACTCTGTTGCTGAAGTCGTATTTCCTGCAATCAAGTTTGCTTCAGTTATCCTTGAGTTTGTATCTATTGTGTGCTCTTGTGTTGTTATGGTTGAAACTGAAGTATTCATTGACAGATAAGTCATTGCAATGTATGATTTTATATACCATACTTAGATCAGACCGAAGGCAGAGTAGTTCTAGGTTTTCTAGGTCTAGAGTTTCAAGTCTGATGGCATACTTGTTCGGTAACAAGTAGAGGAGTCGAGAACTCTTCTTGTGAAATATTTCTGGACTTTCTCAACTGTGCTAATATCAGATATGTAATGTGGGTTCCAGACTGATGAGCTGTACAGTATTCGAGTATTGGTCTAGCAAATGTTTTGTATGCTCTGGTTAGTACTGTGATATTACCAGAGAAAAAGCTACGTAGGATTAGGTTAACAACTCTTAATGCCTTTTTGGCTATGTAGTTACAGTGAGCTCTAGCACTTAGATCATTAGAGATGAGTATTCCAAGGTCCTGTACAGAGCTTGGATCATCAACAAGGTCTTGACTATTCAGCTTGTATTTTATTTTCCGATTTTTTTTGCCAATATGTAAGTCAGAATATTTATTTGTTGAGATTTGAAGTTGCCATTTGTTTGACCATTCTGATACATAGTCAAGATCTTTTTGAAGGATAGCAGTATTGTCTGTGGTATTGAACAGCTTTACAGCATCAGCGAAGAGAACGCAGTTGCTCTTGATATGATCACAGAGGTCATTTATGTAGATTATGAAGAGGGTTGGTCCTAGAACACTGCCTTGCAGGACACCACTATTGACAGGTACAGAATTTGATAGGATGCTCCCAATTTTGACCATTTGTTGTCTGTTTGACAGGAATGCTTCTATCCAGTTATTCAATTGTCCAGAGATACCGTAAGATTTTAGTTTTAGGAGTAGTTTGTCATGTACCACTGAATCAAAGGCTTTACAGAAGTCTATGTAGATTGCGTCTATTGTTTTGCCCTGATTGAGTTGTGTAATCCATATGTTTTTGCAGTGTAAGAGTTGCAGATTACAGGATAGTTTTTTTCTGAAACCAAATTGTTTATTAGAGAGTAGGTTGTTTGTGTCTAAGTGGAGGATATTGGTCAACTGAAGAGTGTGCTGGGCAATACATTAGTGATAGTATAAAACTGTTGCCAAGGATTAGAGGCTGGCAGTTGTTTGGAAGTGTCATCTATTTGTCATAAGCCATTTCCTTTCATTCATCTCACTGCCTCTTTTTTCTCTCATTTGTAGGAGGAAATCCAAGCAATTGTTGCAAAATCCCTTATTCCTTGGTTCTATTTTCAAATTTCTGTTTTATCAAACTCTTGTGTTCTATCTCTCTTTTGGACCACTGTTGAAGAAAGCAGAGTCCAGATTGTCTTAAAAGTATGAGCTTCACATATTTTCCTGAGCCTTGTGATGGGCCAAGGATATTCTGTCATCTAAGACAAAGCAGAGCTTGGTGCTTATTGTCTCTACACCATGTTGAGCAATTGACTACATGGCCTCTAAATCTTATTCCAAATTGGTGATGAGTGGCATTTTGCCTCATATCTGACAGCAGCAGGCTAGGAAAGTTGAGTAGAAAAGATAATCGGTTGTAGGCAAAGTTCTGTTCTTTCCCAGAGGGAAATAACTAGTGGGTTGCCTCTACTGCACCCAAGAATTAGCTAGCTAAGGCTGAGGCTTCATTGGCAAAACATAAAGACAAGAGGAAGGAGTTCTGCAAAGTGTTCAATGATGGACTGTCAATATTCTTCTTTCTAACACTACATTGATATTGAAGTTGGAGAACTTGGCTCCTTACTGTAAATTCCAGATAGTGTGGGGACCAGACAGCTGGTTTTATTCCTCTAGGTAGAAGAACAAGAGAAACCTGGTAAGGAACATTGGGAAAAGATAAAACATAGGAAAATAAATTGGTCAGAAACTGTTATCCCCAAGGTATAGAATCAGGATGGTAGAATAGTCCAGCAAGACATTTGCTTATTGGATTTTGTTTCTTTTTGAGTAAAAAAAGGTACAATTGCCATTATAGATCAATCAGTTCGCTGGATACTAACAAAGTGAAAAGGGGGATTTCTTCAAGATCCTTTTGAGAATTTTAATAATATACAATCAGTAAACCATCTTTTTTCCCTTCCAATGATATCTGCAGAGAAATACCAAACTTCGACTACCTTAATATTTTATTTACTATCTATGATATTTGAAACTCAGTATATATTCCAAGATGTTAAAGAAATTCAACTGAACAAAGATGCAGTCTTCCCTATCACCCCAAAATTTAACAATATTTTGAAGGTTCCTAATAGTACAGTATCTTATGCAATCACAAAACAGTTTTTTTTTCTGTTGAGCACAAGCACTGTTATTTTTTTAACATATTTTCTATAAAGTTTCTATAAAGTTTTTAAAGAATAGCAACAATTTATTTAACAAGTTGTTTATGATCTATATCAAACAAAATCCTGCGGAGTGTATTTTCTTTAGAAAGAGCTTATCTGCAGAATATGGTGGAAAATGTGATTATTCTGATTAACAAGGCACCCTCACTTTGATTTCTCAACATTTACATTACTAGCTTTAAAACTTTGGCTTCATAACATATGACCGTATGAAATATTTGGCATCCTAAGGCTAATGCATACATTGATGCTGCCTTTGGAAAATCACTTAAAATTGTTCAATTTAGTAGTAAGCCATTTATTCATTGTAGTAAGCCAGGAATATCAAACTCAAGGTCTGCAGGCCAGATTCGGCCTGCAGGGTGCTTAAATCAGGCCCACAAGAGCTAGCTAGAGATAGCAAAGGACCAGCCTGCGGTGCCTCTGGCAGCCAAAACAGGGCACGCAGGTGTCCATGTGGGCCCTGGTGCTCCATTTTGGCCATCAAAAGGCTGTCCAGGCCAAAAACAGGGTGTGGGGTATGTGCATGCCCCCCTATGCCCCATTTTGTCCAGCAGGGTGCTGCAGGAGACATCCATCACATCTCTTTTCCACCCCCCATGGCTGGCCCGCAGAGGAGAACTACAATGCTGACCTGGCCCTGGAAGAAATCCAGTTTGACATCCTGTAATAAGCAATCACATAGGATCAAACAAGCTTTTTGCTCCATGTCATTGACGTTTTTTCATTCTTAATCATACAATGCAATGAGATGTTTGAAAATAAGTTTGATGTAGTAGTTAAGGCATCAGGCTAGAAACCTAGCCTGCTTTCAGCTCCAAGCCAGCTGGATGACCTTGGGCCAGTCACTATCTCTCAGCCAGAGATAAAAGGCAAGAATCTGAAATCTTGCCAAGGAAACTTCAGGGTCCTGTCCAGGCAATCACCAGAAGTCAATACTGATTCAAAGGAGGAGGAGAGAGGAGAGGAGAGGGACAGGGACAGGAGAAGAAGAGAAGAGAACAGAAGAGGAGAAGAGAAGAGAAGAGAAGAGAAGAGAAGAGAAGAGAAGAGAAGAGAAGAGAAGAGAAGAGAAGAGAAGAGAAGAGAAGAGAAATAAACCATTGCTGGATAAATAGAAATTAGCCTTTTTAGGAACTAGTACAGGGCTGTCAAACTCCTGGCCCATGGGCTGGATGCGTCATACGCTGGTCATGCCCACGCCCTATTTAACGAAGGGGGAAAAAAAGTCCTAATACATTATGGGACACCACTGTGATGACATGAATTTGACACTCCTGAACTAGTAGATCTTTTAGCACTCAGCTGTGTGTTTAAGGTGATCAGAATGTGGAGGCTTCTATTTTCTGTCTACCCATAATTCTTATTACCCATTGTTTAGATTATCTCTAGCTTTTCCTTCCAAAGATAGAAGAAAAAGTATACTCTATTCAGTTGTTTAGATTAGAAGATACAATCTTCTCCTTGTTTAAGGCAAGGGTGGGGCAGCTGTTTGATGGCCAAACCATGTAACATTTGGGGGAGCTTAAGATCACAGAGTGGATAGGACAATCTCATACACGTCAGTGAGACTAAATTTTGAAACACAGTTTGGGAGAGCTATTTTAGTAGGGCTACCAGATCTGAGTTGTAAAAATCTAAACAATCGTTAGATGGCCGCAACATACTAGAATGATCCATATCTTTTTGCTGCCATCCTGTGGTTATCTGTGGATTTGAAATCAATATATGGTACCCTGATTTTGGGATGTATACTCCTGTTCAATGTTCATGTATTCTGGCTCATCTCTTTGCCCAGGTTTTTCCCATATACAATTACAAGAGGGGCCCTGGCTACATCAGCCTGGAGTAGCCAGTAGGAGTTAGGCAGATCTCCGTCTCTGGCTACATCATCAACCATGTTGTTGTGCTAAATCATGTTAATGGGAAAATTGTATTAGAAGACGAGGGAAAAAACTACCTTAGCACTGAAAGAGCTAAAGAAAACATAAAGCTCCCTCAACTGTGGAGTGAGAATGCTTTGAACAATGTAATGAGAACATACCATAAAACAGCAGTAACCAGAGCATTGCTCATGCCAATTGGGGTATGTGTGTGTGCGCTGGGCATGAGCTCTAAAATGCTCAGTGCATAGTTAGTTCCATCTAACAGGCCAAGTACTCAAGAGGACAAAAGTTCAGTCTGTACTTCAAGCATGATTTTTCTTCCTTACTTTTCTGTATTTTACAAAGCAGTTTTCTGCAGGGACCTTAATAAGAGCATATGAAATAAATAAAAAAGCAAAGCTTATTGCTTTTAAATCTAGAGAGGAAAAATAAATGGAAACATTAAGCATAATAAACTTGCCTGTATCTTAGCAACTGTACAGAGAATATCTCCCTGGTTTCTTACAGTTTGATGGTTATCAGTAGTTCATGCAAACAGACATCTCCATTTTAAAATTGAAAAGAATTTTCATTGCTTTTATAGGCTACCCCTGAGTTTTGGATGCACTGTGGTGTTCTCTAGGTAATTTCCCCCCTCCACTCATAGACTCTTTATATTGGTTAAATCCCTTCTGAAATGCACCATGCTAATAGCTCTAGGTTCCTATGCATCCCATGAAAATATCGGAGAAATCAATTTCCAGCTCAGAAAGGCACAAATATCCATTAGCATCTTCAGAATGGACAAAAAGATCAATAGTAACAATCCTAGGTTTCATTTTCATACAAACCAGTACTCCATTGGTTTCAAAGCTTTTTTAAGCATAAAGTCAGAGGTACAAAATACAGAACATTAAAAGCAGCAAAACTGATCTCTTTATTTTTGGATACATAGATCATGACAATCAAGCCCTCAAACTTTCCTAAACTTCAAATGAGATTAAATGATACAGAGTATAGATTAGTTTTTGTATATTTACAGAATGGAAGCAAGATTAAAATCGATGAGCTGAAATTCTCAAATGACTAAGATTCAACCTTATCCAAAGCATTATTAAGTCATTCTCCTGATAAAGCATGGGAAAATCTATTAAATTCAGGATGAGTTTTTATAAGAATACAACATTAAAGAACATTGCTAACAGAATGTAGAGCTCTGTAAATCTTTGAAAGGTGCTTTCCTTTTATGAAGATCTGAATGACACTCCCCAGAGTTTTTTGAAAAGCATACTGACCCTGTTACTTCTAAGATTAAAGAGAAGTTGTAGTACATTGGATTACTGTTACCGTCAATATTTTGATCTAGTATTGTTATTTGATTATTTTGAGATGCCTAATAGAATTATAATTCTTGCAGACTCTCGGGTGTTCTTCCAAAGTTCTAGGAAAGCAAGCAGCAGAAAAACTGACTCCTAACTCTTGCATCTTTGTTTGATCAATAGAAAAGACACAAGAATAGCAACATAGTAGAATTTGTTTTCAGGATTTATAAGAAAGATTCAGCCACTATTGTCAATCTTCAATACACTAGAAAGGATCTTGCTTAGAGAAGCTGCTCAAATGCAGTTTTGGCTTTGTGTCCTTCAAGGTTACAAAATAAGTAGATTTCAAAAGGACACAATGTTGCCCTTCTGGATGGAATGTCTAATTTATTTGCAGAAGGAAAATTAATTAAAATCCATATTGGATGGGGATTCCTTCAGCACATTTTTATCAAGTCTTTCTGTTACAAATGAGATAATTCAAAGAGAAACTAGTATGACCCAACTGTGTTTCAAATTTACACACATCCCACCAAAAAAATCTGTTTATGGAATTTTATCAGAAACATGATGACATTTATTTATTTATTATTCGAACTTCTATACCGCTCCCTCTCCCAAAAAGGGACTCGGGGCGGTGTACAGCCTACTAAAAACACATAACATACAACTAGAATAAATATAATTTAAATACAATTTAAAAATATATTAAATAGACAAGTCCGGCTGTATCCCATCCAATTAAGAAATTTAGAAATATAAAATCAGGGATAGATTAAAAGTTAAAAATATAAAAATTTAACAATTAAAACCCAATTTAGATCTAAAAACCCAAACCCATTACTGGGCCAGGCCGGCCTGTCTAAAAAATAGGGTTTTCACTGCGCGCCGGAAGGTCAGGATATCCGTCATGGCCCGTATCTCCGGGGGGAGATCGTTCCACAGGGAGGGAGCTCCCACAGAGAAAGCCCGCACTCTTGGGGCCGCCAGCCGACAACGATCAGGCGGCGGTACCCCAAGCAGGGCAACCCTGTGAGAGCGTACTGGGCGGCGGGAGGTTGATGATGGCAGTAGGCGGTCCCGTAAGTACCCAGGTCCCGAGCCATGGAGCACTTTAAATACCATCAGTACCACCTTGAATCGAATCCGGAAGGCCATAGGAAGCCAGTGCAGCCTGCGGAGAAGCGGTGTTACGTGGGAGCTCCGAGGGGCACCCACGATCACCTGCGCGGCTGCATTCTGGACCAACTGCAACCTCCGGAGACTCTTCAAGGGGAGCCCCATGTAGAGAGTATTGCAATAATCCAGGCGGGAGATAACGAGGGCGGAAGTGCAAAGTGCGCCCAGATCCAGAAAGACATGTGCTAGAAGTTGTATTAAGTAGGGAATGAGAATCACCATACTGTCACAGTTAAATGCAAAAAATATGTTAAGAATTTTTAATAATAAAGATGAAGGCGCTAATTTTCATCTTGACATTTAGATTAACTGACATATATTTAACACTGATTGGGTCAAATGACTACATACAAAAACATCTTAACAAAGTAGTTTGTCTTTAGTTTTAGTTTAAGAAAATCATAGTTATAATTATGTTTCTTGAATCAAAACCTTTTAATGTAATTTCTCTATAGTATTAGACTGAACAATAGAATAGAATAGAATAGAATAGAATAGAATAGAATAGAATAGAATTCTTTATTGGCCAAGTGTGACTGGACACACAAGGAATTTGTCTTGGTGCAAATGCTCTCAGTATACATAAAAGAAAAGATACATTCGTCAAGAGTCAAGAATCATAAGGTACAACACTTAATGATAGTCATAGGGTACAATAAGCAATCAAATCATACTAGGAAACAGTCATTATAAATCATAAGGATGCAAGCAACAAAGTTACAATCTGAGTTAGACTGAATACATCACAATATTGTATTTTCAAGTCAGACACGGGATTTCATTACTGAAGGTATTAAAATAAGCCTCAATATTACTGATATAAAACATGAAAACTTTAAAACAAGTTAGAAGTTTTCAAGCAATTAAACAATCCTGTTCTTGTGCCTTGGAAGGGCAGGTTTCATCAAGATCTCAGTCTTGCCAAAGATACTTTATATTCTACAGATGATTCCCTTCTTTGGTAAGGATATGAAATAGTTTTTATTGAAGTAAGGAGGATTATTGAAATTTCAAAGTGTTTTCAGCTATAAAAATGATCAACACATAAGTCTCCTGTTTTAAATACATATAAACCTCTGTTATCAAATACCTGGCCTTTCTTCAAGCAATTTCAGTGGAGATAAGTGTCATTTTCCAAGCAATTAATTTATTACAGAATGTTTTTTGCCACCAAAGACTTGAGGGCCCAGAAAAATAGTTGCTTGCCAAGTAAAAGGTAAAGGAATCCCTGCAAATTTTACTCTGCTAATCTTTGTCGACTATAGGGGGTGGGGTGCTCATCTCCTTTTCGAGATCATTGACCCAGCTCTGTCTAAAGATATTTCTGCATTCACATGGCCACCATGATGTCACAGAATGTTGTTACCTTCCTACTGAAGTGGCACCTATTTATTTACTCACATTTGCATGTTTTAGAACTGCTTAGTTGATAAGACCTAAAGTAAGGACAGCAGCTCACCCCATCATGTGGCGCTCGGGTCTCGAACCTGAGCTGCCAGCTGACAAGCCCACCACCTTATCCACTGACTCACTGTACTTGGAGTCACTGGATTAATTTACAGGAAAAAATTAATATTGTAACTATTTTCTGAAAGTCTTCTAGGCTGTTTACCTAATAACAATAGGTAAATCGAGATTGTTTCCTCTACAACTAGAATATCTATGTTTGATAAGATTTCCATTTCCACACATTTTTCCTTCCACTTTTGTTACCTCTGCCACTCCTGTACCATTCTACAGAGACCCCAAATCTCCAGAAAATGCTTCTACACACATCAGTGGAAGAGAGCTTATAAAGGAAAGAAGGAAGTCACAAAATGTGTTTTCTTTCTTTGTTCCTCCATTGTGAGCAGAATGTCACTGGGAACAATATCTAGATCCAAATGAATATAATCAATATTTGACTTCAGCAGAATAATAGTCACTATCTGTCAGCTCAAGCCACCTCACAGGGTTCTTCATAGAGGGAAAATAGAAGGAGGAAAAAGTACTATGTATGTATAAGTTAAAGGTTCCCCTCGCACATATGTACTAGTCATTTCTGGCTCTAGGGGGCAGTGCTCATGTCCGTTACAAAACCGAAGAGCCAGAGCTGTCTGAAGACATCTCTGTGGTCATGTGGCCAGCATGACTAAATGCTGAAGGCACACGGAACGCTGTTACCTTCCCACCAAAGTGGTCTCTATTTTTCTACTTGCATTTTTATATCTACAAAATATAATAAATTAAAAATCTCAGCAAAAAAGTGAAGAGTACACTCTTGATAAATATCTAAAGACATTTAACCCCCAGATAAAACTTGATAATTGCTGTTTTATTATCAGATACTTGCCTTCTTCCCAGTGCTATACATTCCGCTTTTAATTGCAATAGGAAATGTCGGTACTTGAATACTTTCAAAGATCACTGTTGCTACTTTAGGTCTGCTGGAAAATAACCTTTCCTTCCCAAAAATGGATTCTACAAAGAGAGAGGAGGTAAGGAAGGATAAAAAAGGACTTAGCTTTTAGGAATTTACTCACAACACCCTTAACTTAAAGATTTGTATAATTACATACAGGTATAGTATAATTTTTCCCTATTTTCAAACTCTTAAAAGGAGGGAAGACACCTTCTGAGAACAGAGATTAACTTCAAGCTAAATACCAAACTAGAAGTATTATGCTGACTAGGAATTATGGGATGTCTAAATCAACACATCTGAAAGGTACCCTATAGGCAAGATAATTCTACAAAGTGTAATGCACCAGGTCTATCCATCATAGATGTGAACAGATTGAGGTGTTTTTGTATCCATAAATTCAAGTCATATGGCCATGTAAACACATGTAATTGTCAAGTAATCATATGATAACTGCATACTCTGACTACCAATAAATGAAATTTAAAGTAGGTGGGGGAGTTGCTGCTTTGCAAGATAAATATTTTATTTAACATATATTTTTAGTAAATATAAATACAGGTTTTATTTGTTGGGCTATAGCCAGACTGTGTCCTTGAACAGTTTTTCTCAGGTGCCTCACTATTTCTTTTTAATCTTGCTGCCTTGTGGATGGAGCTTTGGCTGCCCAACGCAAGTTCTCCATTGAATGCCAAAAATACTTGACTTGATATTTGAAATGTATCCCTTTGGTGCTGTGTGAGTGTTGTTCAGAAATGTGCAGTTGGCTTGCTAGTAGATTTCTGGGGAGCAAAATTGAATTTGGCAAGGGACATGGTTGTTCATATTGCTTCCAGGTGAACTTTAACTTCAGGATCATTTAGCCCTGTGGTATTTAACGGTGGCTGTCAGAACGCCATTGCTTTTGTTTAAATTTAAAATCTGTTTGTTTTGGACTAAAGGAATGGGTATGTTTTTTTTAATATCTAAGTTTATCCTGTTGCTAAGAAAAATCTTTTCTCTTTAGCAAATTCATAAACTATGCATTAAATATTTGCTTCCTGATAATATTGATTCCTAAGCTTTAATATTTCCTCTGTAAAATTATTATTGCACTGTCTTTCACAGAACAATATTATTTTCAATTAATTAATTATCAGTTAATTAGGTTTTAGGTTTACCATTGTTATTCAGCACAAAATTGCAGAAGGCAGTTAGTGGGCTCATGAACTATGCTACGTCAAAGCCAAATAATCAATTTAGCGTGGCTTAGTACAACATATGAACCTAACCACTGTTGTCCACGGTTTACAGTTTCATCTGACTGTGGTTGAGTTAACAAATCATGTGACATTGCCAATATTATCAATGCTTGTCCTTTCCTTAATGACTCCTAAAAGAATATCTGCCCTGCCTCATTGTTCTGACTACTGGATATAGATAGATAGATAGATAGATAGATAGATAGATAGATAGATAGATAGATAGATAGATAGATAGATAGATAGATAGATAGATAGATAGATAGATAGATAGATAGATGGATCTTTGGTTCTTCGGGTTTTCTCCCACGTAGAATTGGAAATATCTAGGTGACGTTTTGATGAAGTCTCATTCATCATCTTCAGGCTTGCGTCTTCGGCCTTGTGCTTCTCAGAGTAATGTGAGCTTGCAGCTGCTTCTTCCTTTTAACTACTATATATATATGGTATTTAGATTTCTTCCAATATTTTTCCACGTAATATTTGTGTTTTTATTATATATGCAGGTCTTGGTGTGTTCGGGTCTTTTCCCGTGTAAGATTGAGGCTTCCAGCTTCGTGCTTGTGCGAGCAAAGCGTGATCTGAGCTGCCATCTCTCTATAAATACTGCTGCGGAGGTTGACTGTGTTGTCATTTCTTGATTGGTTGATGGAGTTGATGTTTGCAGATTGGCTGGCTTTTTCTTAGGAACATGTGTGGCTGAGGTATTGGCTGTGTGATGTATTGGCTGTGTGTCTATCAGCCTCCTATGTTGTAACGACTTGAGTAATGGGCTGTGTGATGACCTTCTGAGCATTATTGTTTTGACATCCTGGGTCTTGTGCTGTAATCTCCTGGGTCGTAATGACAAAATACAATTCACCATGGAAACAGAAGCCAACAACCAACTTCC
This sequence comes from Bungarus multicinctus, assembly GCA_023653725.1. Taxonomy (NCBI): domain Eukaryota; kingdom Metazoa; phylum Chordata; class Lepidosauria; order Squamata; family Elapidae; genus Bungarus; species Bungarus multicinctus. Next base: position 62,618,342 of record CM042836.1, on the reverse strand, counting down.
CTTCCTGGACGTCCTAATTTACAAAAAAACCAATGGCTCCCTAGGACATACCATCCACCGGAAGAAAACACACACCAACTGCTACTTAAACACACAATCCCATCATCACCCTGCACAGATCAACTCCGTAGCCAAGACCCTCATCTCCAAGACCAAACGCCTAGCTTTCAAAGATCACCTGAGAACAGAATTACATACTCTCACTAACGTATTAATTTCCAATGGATTCCAAAGAGACACAATTACCAACCTAATCCTAAAGAAGACACCCCCCCCAGAAACCAAGACACAGAACAGGACAACGGTATCGCCCTCCTCCCCTACATCAAAACATCAAAATTTTATCAATTTTGCTGATTTTATCTTTATTCTCCACAAACATAATATCAGGACAGCCTTCGGCACTGACCAAAAAGTAGCCAACATCCTAAGAAACCCCAAAGACAAGATCCAGCTAGAAAACCAAGGAGTTTATGAAATATCATTTTTTGCGCATGACTAAGATGGCGGGTGGACGCTAGCCGGTGAGCTCCGACATCCGCTCCGCGTTCCGGGCCATGCCTGCCTCCCCCCGGACCCTGGGTGAGGGTAGTTGTGGATCGAGGGGGTGGGGTGGGGGTCGGCGCGGCTGTGGGGGTGAGAAGCGGGTGGTGGAGTTGCCTGGACGGCCGTGTGGACGTTCCGGTCGGCGGATGAGGCTGACGGCAGCTGCTATCTCACCTCGTCATGCTTCACCTGTGGGCAGATTGACGCCGCTGACTTTGTTTTTCGGGCTTCCTGAGGACTTGGCTGGCTTGCTGGAGCCCTGTCGCTTGGTTGATTTGTGGGTGACGGCTTGGACCGGTGTTACAAGATCTCGGGCGGCAGTGGTGTTGGCGGTGATGAGGACTGCTGACGTGACTTGACGAAGCCCTACTTGGAGGGACTGGCGCTTTCCAGCGCTGGAGCCAGCTATTCCAACTGCTGTCAGCAGCGACCTATTGGCTGTGGGCAGGTTGGTTTTTGGCCCTGTTCTGAGCTTCAACTAGAGCCACAGCTTGGGCCTGGTCAACCTGGGCGATGGATGCGAGGTTGGAAATGGCTGGAGCCATTGAGGAGGGTACCATCCAGCCATTTGGGGGTGCTGGTTTGGGGAGCGCCGCCTGCCGCCTGGAAGACCCCACGAGTGGCCCCGATGTTGATAGAGCCAAGGACAATTTCTATAGCGGGCCCTCGGATGGCAGTGGTGGTGGCGACCCTGACCGGAGCGACTCTTCCAGAGACGGTGGTGATGACGGAGACCGGGAGATCTCGGAGGCTTTGCTGATGACGGCGACGGTGTCGGTGGGAGCAGTGGGGTCGGCCCGGTCTGGTATCATCTGGTTCTGCTGTGGGAGTGTTGAAGACATTATTAATTGGACCATCAGGCCCTCAACCTTGTACCCACCGAAGCTGGCGACAACGACGGCGGAGGTGGAGGCCACGACCGGTTGCTCAGGACATCGGGATACTTGGTGAGCCTTCACCTGCCCAGCCCCAAAGTCAGACATTAACAACATTAAGGACACGACTGTCTGGACACGGGCCTGCTTGCCTGATTACATACTCAGCGGCTGATTTGTGGGCACTCAGAAATGTCCCCCTTTCTTTGAGGTGGCCACCCGCTCTTTCCAGGGCGTATCTTGAGGACGGGTTTTGGAACCCAGAGAGATGGCGCAGTTGTGGGAAGCATGTGCAATTACACTCTTTTATCTCTAAATTTTTATTGGGGTTAGGGAGGGGGGCCAGGCTGGGTTTGGGGACAACCTGCCTGGGAAAAAGGCCAGACCGGGGTATGTACACAACCAGGAGGTCTTGGGACCGGGGATGGTCGAATCGAGGATGGGGATTTTTTCTAGGGAGGGGGAGGAAAGGGCCATCTCTACGATCAGTGGGAGAGGCAGGTATGGTGTTGACAGGGGGTCTTATCAAGTTATGGGAGCCCGCCCCCGCTGTCTACAAGCGGTGGTGTGCTCCGGCCCCCAGGTCATGTCTCGCTCCCTGAGTTGTTTGAATGATTGGGCCCCGGGCCTCCGGCTGATGCTATGCAATGCCAGGTCCGTAATGAATAAAGCCCCCCTTGTTTACGATCTTGTCACGGAGGGGTGTGTGGACCTGGCTGGCATTACCGAGACCTGGCTGGGACAGGAGGGGGGTGTCCCTCTAGTAGAGATGTGCCCAGCCGGGTTTCAGGTTTTTCATCGGCCGAGGGCCCAGGGGAGGGATGGGGGATTGCGGTAATTATTCAGGAGGATCTGGGACCTAGGGAATCACTGTTCCTTAGACGACCAGATGTGAGTCCCTTTTTGTAAAGTGGTTCCGGGGTTCAGATGGGCCTATTGATCACATACCTGGCTCCCTGCTATGTGACATCGGCTCTGCCTGAGCTCCTCGAGGTCATAGCCAGCCTGGCGGTTGAGACCCCCAGGCTGATGGTCATGGGGGATTTCAACCTGCCTTCGGCTGGTGGGGCCTCGGGGATTGCTCAGGAGTTCTTGGCTTCCATGACAGCCTTGGGCCTGACCCAATTAATTAGGGAACCCACTCACATTGGGGGTCACATCCTGGATTTTTGTCTCTGGACAGTGGCAGGATGATTTTGGTGTTGGGAACGTTTTTGTTGAGCCCTTGTCATGGTCAGATCATTCGCTCCTTAGGCTGGACTTCCAGGCCGCTTCTCCCCATTGCAGGGAGGCGGACCAAATATATTGGTACCGCCCCAGGAGCCTGATAGATCCAGATAGGTTCCTGATGGAGCTTGGGCCATGTCCTGACATTCAAACACACGACTCGGTTGAGGACCTGGTTGCCACCTGGGATAAGGTGGCGGCTGGGGCCCTGGACCGGGTCATGCCCTTGAGGCCTGTGACCTGGCGCCGCTCTCATTCGGCCCCTTGGTTTTCCAGGGAGATGAGGGAGATGAAGCGCCAGAAAAGACGCCTGGAGAATATTTGGAGGACTACTCGCTCCGGACCTGACCGAACACTATTACGGTCTTATATTAAGACCTATTTAGTGGCGATAAGGGTGGCAAAGCGTTCTTTTCCACCCTTATTGTGTCTGCAGGAAACCGCCCGGCCACCCTGTTTAGAGTGACCCGCTCCCTCCTAGAAGGGGGAGCGCGGGAGGACCCCTTGCAGGGACAGGCTGAGGACTGGAATTTCCTGGTGGATAAAATCGCTCGGATCCGGAATGGGTTGGACTCTGAATGGGCAACTCTGGGTGGGGGGTTGGGGGCGGAATTTTAGGCAGTCATTTGTTTGATCCTCTGACCCCCGAAGATGTGGACAGGTTGCTGCGGGGACTGAATGCTACCACATGTTTATTGGACCCATGTCCCTCCTGGCTGGTGTTGGCCATCCGGGACGTGACACAAGGTTGCTTTCAGGGTATTATTAATGTTTTCTTGAGTGAGGGATATCTGCCCGCCACCTTGAAAGAAGCAGTGGTGAGACCCCTCCTCAAGAAACCGTCCCTGGACCCAACTTTGTTATCAAATTATCGTCCGGTCTCCAACCTTCGCTTTGTGGTGAAGGTTGTTGAGAGTGTGGTGGCACGGCAGCTCCCCCAGCAGCTGGATGGAGCTGTCGATCCATGCCAATTGGGCTTCAGGCCCGGACACAGCACGGAGATGGCATTGGTCGCATTGGTGGATGATCTCTGGAGGGCCCGTGACAGGGGTTATTCCTCTGTCCTGGTCCTCTTAAATCTCTCGGCAGCTTTCGATACTGTTGACCACAGTATCTTATTGCGGCGGCTGGGGGGGGGGGTTAGGAGTGGGAGGCACTGTTATATGGTGGTTCTCCTCCTTCCTCTCTGACCGCTCGCAATTCGTGTTGGCAGGGGGGCAGGGGTCGGCCCCAAGGCCCCTGGTCTGTGTGGTGCCTCAGGGGTCGGTGCTCTCGCCCCTTCTGTTCAACATTTATATGAAGCCGCTGGGTGAGATCATCCGTGGCTTTGGGGTAGAGTTCCATCAGTATGCTGATGACACTCAGCTGTACCGCTCTACCGTGGGCCACCCCGATGAAGCCGTCGAAGTGATGACCCGGTGCCTGGAGGCTGTGCGGTGTTGGATGGGGCAGAACAGGCTTCAGCTCAACCCATCTAAGACTGAGTGGCTGTGCTTCCCGGCATCCCGATACAGCCAGGTGGTTCCATCGCTGGCTGTGGGGGGGGAACTCTTGCCCCCACAGAGAGGGCCCGCAATCTGGGTGTCCTCCTGGATGTGCGGCTGTCATTGGAAGACCACGTGGTGGCCGTCACCAAGGGAGCTTTTGGCTAGGTCCGTAGGATCTACCAGTTGTGGCCCTTTCTGGATTGGGATGCGCTTCGCACGGTCACCTCCGCCCTGGTGACCTCCCGCCTAAACTATGCCAACGCTTTCTACATGGGGCTGCCTTTGAAGACCATCTGGAGGCTCCAGCTGGTGCAGAATGCAGCCGCGAGGGTGGTGTTGGGGGCTCCTCAGGGCTCCCATGTTACGCCACTTCTGCGTGAGCTGCATTGGCTCCTGGTGGCCCTCTGGGTGCGCTTCAAGGTCTTAGTTATCACCTTTAAAGCGCTCCATGGCTCGGGACCAGGATATCTGCGAGACTGCCTCCTGCCATTATCGGCCTCCCGCCAACCGATACGCTCCCATAGAGTCGGCCTCCTCGGGGTGCCGCCGGCTGCACGGCTGGCGACCCCGAGGATGCGGGCCTTCTCATGGAATGAATTACCCTTGGAGATGAGGACCGTCCCTGATCTCATGACCTTCTGTCGTGCGCAAATTTCAGCAAGCCGGTCTGGCCAAGGGATTTTTAAATTTTAATCTGGTTTTTAATCTTTCTTAATCCCCTTATTTTAATCTTTGTAAGAGCCAATTATATTTAATTCTTTTAATTTTTAAATATTGTATATGTGTTTTATATGTGTATTTTTATTCTGGCTGTTCACCGCCCCGAGTCCCTTTGGGAGAGGGGGCGGTATATAAATTTAAATAATAAATAAATAAACAATTACCCAGCCACATACATTGGACAAACCAACAGGAGAATAAATGCATGCATCGCAGAACACAAGAACGCAGTCAGAAAGGAAGAAAATTCTTCCTCCCTTTTCCAGCACCTTAAAGCCACAGGACATGAAACTAATTTTGAGGGAACCAAATTAATCTCCAATACTGAACACTTCAACAAGAGAATAATCAGAGAAGCCATCGAAATAGAGAAACACCCCCATAACATGAATAAACGTGACAATGCCTCCTGCCTACCAGACATCTGGAAACTAGCCCTTATCAACAAATGAGTCCCAGCCACAAAAACCAACACCGGACCCAAAACAACACATGACGCCACCACCAATCTCCCTCACCCGGACTCAAACCCAAACCCACCCCATAGATGAAAGACAACCACCATCCAGAAACCAGACCACAGCTGCATCACCAGCTGCCACACACCCCAACCCCCAAACCAAGCAAACTGACACATGCCATGAACACAGAGCCAGGCCTCAAACTGGGAGCCAAACCAAAACCCAGAACCTCACATCACAGCCACCCGCTCAGGATATCACATCACAGAACTCAGGAGGCTACACCACAAAACCCCAGGATGTTACAACACAGCCAATGACCCAGGAGATTATTAATAATACAAGACCCAGGATATCACAAAATTAGAACTCAGAAGGTCATCACACAGCCCATTACCCAGGTCATTACAACCCAGGAGATTACAGCAACAAGACCCAGGATGTCAAGACAATAGAATTCAGAAGGTCATCACACAGCCCATTACCCAAATCGTTGCAACACAGGAGGCTGATAGACACACAGCCAATACCTCAGCCACACATGTTCCTAAGAAAAAGCCAGCCAATCTGCAAACATCAACTCCATCAACCAATCAAGAAATGACAACACAGCCAACGTCCCCACCAGTATATATAGGGAGACAGCAGCTCAGATCACACTTTGCTTGCACAAGCATGAAGCCGAAAGCACCAGCCTGAAAATGGCGAATGAGATCTTGTCAAAACGTTGTCAAAATAGTTTCAATCTTACACGGGAAAAGACCCAAACACTCCAAGACCTACATACCTGTACCCGTGAAAATTACAAAAACAAATATATATATATATATATATATATATATATATATATATATATATATATATATATATATATATATATATATATATATAAAGTTTTTGTTACCGTTTTAATTTTGCCTCAGTTTGTTCACCATTTTTTAAATTTATTTTAAAAGAACACAATTATAATACAAATCCATACAAAACTATGCTTAAAAATGAAACAGTACAATAGAAAAAAGAAAAGAAATTAAGTATATCCTAGTAGCAATTAACAGTTGTAGTGTATTTAGACACTAATACTATCAAAAGTACCAAAAATACTTTATATACATATACCAAATTGTTTCAAAATGGGAAATGAATGCCAATTGTTGGCTTCCAATATTTAACAATACTTCACAATAGGTAAGCATGACAATATAACTCTAGATTTGGAAAACTGAATCCTCCCCCATCAATTGGTAATTGCATTTTCTGTAAAGATATTCTTGGAATTGGAGAACCCCATAATTTTTTTTTTTCTAAACAAAGAATTTATTTTCTGAAAATATTTTCCAGACATATGTGTTTGCTAACCACTTTGAAATCTTTTTTCCTGTAATTTTGATGAAGATATTAATACATTTTATTTGAATAACCGCCCCCCCTTTTCCATGTTCTGCAACAATAGTAGAAGAAAAATGCAGATCATTTTACAAATAGCCAGGAAAAATATTAATCAAAATAAAACTTCAGGGGCTGCATTCCAGATGGAGCTTTGTTGTTTTAGTTTTTGTAATTTGATGCTTAAAGAACTATAGCTTGACCGTCACATAATTTGCTTGCTAGGGGTTTTATTTCAAAGAATTCTGCCATGTCTTTTCCAGCTGTAGTAGGTATAATGGAATAAATACAACCATTTATCTATGTGTCACAACCATTTCTGCTTATTTCCCAAAGCTATTCTGCAGTAAGATACTAATAATTAAAATATCTGAGGCAATCCCATCCTATATACTCTATCAGAATAGGGCATTTATGCAGTCTCTTATGCAAGAGCATTTTGCTAAATTTTTGAGGAAAGATGTTCTATAACTCTGTGCCTCAAATCAGTGTTGGCTCCTGTCAGCTGCCTGGATAGTTCCTGCAGATTTATTGACAAGTTTTTCAGAAGAGGTTTGCCCTTGCTTGCTTTCTAGGGCTGACAGAGAGAGACTGGTCCATGGGTAATCCTCTTGGCTTTATGCCTGAAGTGGGCCTAGAATTCACAATCTCCCAGTTTCTAGCCTTAACCACCACATCTCTGTAACTATGGACCACTAGGAATAAATAGATCAGTGGTGCTATTTTGTTTATGCATGGACAAAGTTGCAAAGCTTTGTTGATAACTCAGATAACGCTGGCATTTTTCTTCATAAAAGCTGTGAGGCAATTAATCAACACAACTATTTCCATAGTATGGACATGTCTGTCAAAACTATTAGCAAAATCTCATTATAGTTGATTTTCCTGTCAAATAGAGTCTTCTTGATGAAAAGGAAACCAAAATTTACAGGACCACCTGCTGCCACCATCGGCCTCCCACCGACCAGTGCGCTCTCACAGGGTGGGCCTCCTCGGGTTGCCGTCAGCTGGGTGATGCTGGCTGGCGGCCCCGAGGGTGCGGGCCTTCTCTGTGGAAGCACCCTCCCTTTGGAATGAGTTATTCCAGAGATGCGGACTATCCCTGACCTGCAAACCTTCCGGCGTGCATTGAAGACCCATCTTTTCCAGCAAGCTGGTCTGACCTAGTATCATTGGAATGGTTTTAACTTTTGTAATTTTTTACCCTGTTTTAGTGTTTTATTACAGTTTTAATTTTCCAGCCACTAATTTAATTCATTTTAATCTATTTTTAATTTTATATTTGTAATTGTATTGTTTTTAGCTCAGCTGTGCACCACCCCGAGTCCCAATTTGGGAGAGGGGGCGGTATATAAATTAATTAAATAAATAAATATCTAGATTTTTTTAAAAAAATCCTTGCATATTATTTTTGATTATTGCATGCAGATTAATATATCATTTTGTTCTGTCAGTTAGGTGATCCAATACCCAAAGTAAGAGATTTGTTTATAGTCAGGGAGGTGGAAAACAGATATAAAGATATCTGGAAAACAGATATAAAGATATTACAAGACCGCATTCTGCCATTTTCCTCCCACCGCCCAGTGCGCTCCCACAGGGAGGGTCTGGGCTCCATCTATGTGCCGGCTGGTGACCCCGAGGAATAGGGCCTTCTCTGTGGGGCGTCTGCCCTCTGGAATTGGTTGCCCCCGGAGTTACGGACAGCCACGGACCTGGGGACCTTCAGGCGTGCTTTGAAAACCTGGCTTTTTGACCAGGCCGGCTTGGGCTGATTTTAGTTTTGGGGTGTTTTGTTTTTATTAAATTTTAGGGTCTTAGAGTATGGTTTTAAATTTGTTTACAGCCAGGGTTGGATTTAATTTAGTTTTATTGTTCCACATATTTATTGTTTTAACTGTACGGCTATGCACCGCTCTGAGTCCTTCGGGAGAGGAGCGGTATATAAATAAATATTTATTATTATTATTATTATTGTTGTTGTTGTTGTTGTTGTTGTTGTTGTTGTTGTTGTTGTTATATGCCAATGTAAAACCACACCAACATTAATGCTTATAATGTAATGTAAATTATATTCTTTATCTTGCCATACAATCTTCCTTTTTTTTTACTAGTAACATGAATGTGGTACATAGATATCACAACACATGCATTCTATCATCTATCTGTACAGTTTTCATAGCTGAAATGATTGGCAAACTATCAAGGGTAGTTACACAGCTATTATATACACAGGTACAATTTTTGTAATATTCGTTTTCCCATTAATTGTGAGCAAGCTCATAAAACAAAATTGGGCAGAAACTATTACATATGTATAAAAACTCACGAGCATTAATTACTCCAGGTTAGATTTATTTAGTCTCTTAAGCAACACGTTATTCACCTGTAGCATCAGGAGATAAAGGAACTTTATGTTACAGTATATGCAATTTATACCTAGTAATTAAATGTCGTTGTAGGATAGTTCCTATCCCACAAATTTATTCACCATTTAAGAGCTAATATCATTACAGTAAACATATCTCTGTATCATAGATTTAAAGCTTTCTGTTGTCATGAGGAAGACTTGAAATGTCTTATAATAAATAATAAATGACATCTGTTAGGAATTCCCATTCTTTTCTTTTCATGAAGGATTTCAAAAACCTTTTACTTATTAACAGTCATGAACTATTTCCACTATATAGTTAATCAAGAGTTAGTCAGGAGTCAGCTTTGATGAATATACAGAACTTTGATTGCGTCAAGCCAGAATTTACTTACATTCTCTTTCAAATAATGCAACAAAAAATATTCCCAGTTGAAACAAACTTATTCACCTTAAGCTATAAATCCATGAGAGTAGACTCACTCCATAGAGAGTCACATAATGATACATATGGAGATGTTGCGCCCTCCATTTATTAAGGCAGAAGGTTGTTTTTTTCCTTTGGCAGGAAAAAGAATCCATGTCATTTTCTGCTTGTCTACTAAAGCCCATTCATCAACATTATTTCAAATCAGAACCCAACTATAAAACCATGTATTATGACAGTTCTTCTTTATTTACGATCAGTAAATGGCCTGAGAAACAATCATGCAATATATCCAGCAATTAGGATTAAAACTCTTCTCTGGTGCAAGATAACCCCCACAGGCAAAATAATTCTTTTAATACGATTTTATACATCTTACTCAGTAGTATCTCTGATCAAATCTACCACAGTTAATTGTGCTCGGCTGGCTGAGTCACATTATATTCTTGTAAACCAGTACTTACATGGTTTTATCTGAAATTCCAGAGAAAAGATATTATTTTTGCTCATTAGGAGGTAATAAACACTTAAATAAGTCAGTTGAAAAATGTTAAAATATAAGCATTTTGTACAAGAAGTAAATTAATGATTCAAAATTGAAAATCATCTTAAAAATAAACCAATTTAAAAAATAACCTACAGATTCTTTGTATTTTTATTATCTTACTAGATTACTTAACTAAGAGCCAGTTTGTGGAATAATTAAGGTGGTAGACTAGAAGCTAGTTTTCTAGTGAGTTCCAATTGTCTACTATAGTAGAACCTCTGGTCATGAACGCTTCTGATCATGACCAAATCGGGTTCCAACCACAAAATTCACAACATCTGGTTACAATTCAGAAATCAGGTGGTGATCAAACACGGTTGTAGCCAATTTCCCTTTCCACACCATATTTTTTTTTGTAAGTACATGCTCAGTCAGTCTTGCTTCCGGTCACGACACAATCTGTGGTCACATATTAAAATAAATAAGTAGATCAATATATGTGTCATATATTTCATGTGATGGCCTAAAATGCCTATATAGATTTAGATTATATTATCATACACAGGGAGAAAGAGGAGAGTCTGTGGACTATGACAGGAGAGCCTATGGCATATGCCAGATCTTAATAATCTTGTTTAATATTATAACAATAGGCTATACTGATGAAAGAATAAAAACATTGGTAGGGAATGTGGGTGGGTTATTGATCCTGGTAACATTTTAGGAGCAGCTATGACTGAATATGTCTGCATTCAGTTCATAAATATTTCCACAAACCCATTGAAATGCCAGGGAATATTTATTTTATTTATATGATGTACAGTGAAGATAAACAGTTGTTATAGTTCCATTTTGTTGTCAGGCACTACTGGGAGAAATTAAAAATAAATGAACACATTAAAATGTCCATAACAGGATTTGGACAGATACCAAAGCAAATAATACAGTAACAGATTGAAAACACTTTCTTTTTCTTTTAAAGTACGATTTTTCTGAGAGAATGGTATTACACAGACAATAAGTCAGAGTAAAGTTTGCTTGTCACTGCTGAAATTGGTGGATTTAGATTCCTATTCCCCATTTCAGACATGCTTATGACCAAAGCAAGAAGGAATTTAACAATCTGAATTAACTACCTTAACTGTCATCCATATTTATGTCAAGTGACATAAAGTATGCAAGAGGGTGAGAAGAAATGTTGCTTTGCAGAAATACAGTTATATGGGTTGGGTATGGATTAAAAAGGCAACTTATTCATTATTTCCATTCTTTTGGCCAAGTACAGGTAGTCCCTGACTTACAAACCACAATTGGGACCATAATTTTGGTTACTAAGCAAGACAGTTGTTAAGTGAGTTGCACCCAATTTTGAGGTCCTTTTTTGCCATAGCTGTTTCATTGGAGTGAAGCATGCAATCATGAAACAAATCCGGTTTCCCTCATTGACTTTACTTATTGGAAGCTAGCTAGGAAAGTCACCCAATGGCAACCCTGTGACCTTGGAGGCTGAGCTCCCAAAGTTTGATCATATGACTCATAGATGCGACAACAGTCATAAATACAAGAACTAATCTTAGGTCACTTTTCTTCAGTGCCATTGTAACTTCAAATGGTTGCTAAAAGAATGGTTGTAAGTCAAGGATTACCTGTAATGGAATAGTCTTCCAGCCAGTAGACTATAGAGCAGGGGTCTCCAACCTTGGCAACTTTATGAGTTGTGGACTTCAACTCCCAGAATTCCTCAGCCAGCTTTGCTGGAAGTCCAAGTCATAAAGTTGCCAAGGTAGGAGACCCCTGCTATAGAGGATAGAAGGAATGACCTTGAAGAACAGGAGGAAGAATCACTATTAAAGCAACAGTCGGATAAATGGGGCCTGAGCCCAGGCCAAGAAGTAACCTGAGAAAACATCTCAGACAAATCCATAAAGGGATGGAAAGAGTAACACATGCAGACTTGCAAGATCCTCTTACTCAGCTACAAAAAAAAATTGTCCTGACCTACATGGCATTGATATCTTTGTCAGATCTACCTTGTCAGGCTGACCTAGACTCAGCTATTTTACTACAATATATGCACCTCACAATGCCATTGCTGTTTTTTACCAAGAAGAGATAACTTGAAACGAAGGCTAGAAAAACAGAAATATCGAAAAAAACATGGTATTTTTCCCAGGATGAATATGTAGGCATTAGACATAAATTAAAAACAAAAAAAGAACTGAGTTCAGCCAATTCTATAAAAGACGAAGGAACAAAAAATATATATTGCCAAAATCAAGCAATAAGAAAAGGATGAGTTAGGTATTCTCGTATAGCGTGGAGTTATGTTTATGGAGCCTGGAAGGAAAGCTTACAGGCCTCATATAGCAAATACACTGAAAATATTTATCTCAGGACTAGCACAAAACTGTAATGAAGAATTTATTAGGGTAGGGGAAAGCAATAAAGTTCTCATTTTGGCATTTAAAGATAAAGATATTTCAGCTTTAACCACAATAATACAAGAGCACATAACAAATATAAACTTAATGTAAACCACTCCAAACTTGATTTCAGGAAGTACGATTTCAGCAACAGAATGATCAATGTCTGGAACTCACTACCTGAATCTGTTGTCACGTGCTCAAACCCTCATTCCTTTACCCTCAAACTAACCTCTATTGACCTCACCCCATTCCTAAGAGGTCTGTAAGGGGCATGCATAAGTGCACAATCATGCTTACCATCCCTGTCCTATTGTTCCCAATTATTCATACCTATTTCAGTGATGGGATTCAAATCTTTTTACTACCGATTCTGTGGGCGTGACTTGGTGGGTATGGCAGGGAAAGGATACTGCAAAATCTCCAGTCAGAGGGGGTATTTGCCAGTTCTCCGAACTACTCAAAATTTCCGCTACCGGTTCTCCAGAACTGGTAAGAACCTGCTGAATACCACCTCTGACCTATTTCATGTATTTATACTTATGTTTATTCTTATTTATATTATATTTTAAGTGTTTGACAAATCAAATCAAATGAATAAATAAATTAAATAAATTAAACATCCCCAACCCCTCTCCCAAAATGAGAGACCATTAATCACTAGTCCTTGAATGATATATTATTACTTCATCACATACACAAAGGAAAATGGAAGGATATAGAAAACAAATAAGCAATGTCTTAGCCAAAAAGAAATAAGAATATTGTAGGAACTAAGCTGTGATTATACCATGTTTTCTGGACCAGGTTTATCATGTTAGTTTACTTGTCTGGGCACAAACAAGTGTGCATCTCATATTAGTAGCTGACATTATCCTAATTAAGAAAAGGATGAAATGGGAGCTCTTAGGAATCAGAAACATTTTCTGGTCTTCTTCACTTGCTCGCAGTTGCATGACTCTTGGCTCCTTCAATTACTTTGTACTTTGCATCATTAATCAGTGATGAGAGATGCCAAGAACCAGTTAACTGAAATCCAACTAGCTATTGAAGCACATTTTTTATCCTTCTATGGATAGCAAGTCATCAGTTCAAGTTCTTCAGAAAATTAAACAAAGGGCATTGGAAATGACTCATGTCAACTTTCAATTTACTAACTGTTTTTGTTTTCAGTGGATTGCTGTAAGTGGTTGGTATACTAAGCTCTTTAAGGAATATAATTTTGTATTAGCAATTTTACTAGATTCCTCAGAATCAGAAGTCATACAGTACATTCAGAGTGGTCCAGTCTTCAGATCTTTCAAAAACACCCTGAAGAACACAAGACTTCAGGACTTCAGATCTGAATATGCTTGTTTACTAAGGCTGTGCCCTAATTTAAATTCAGTTCCGAAAAGGTGCTTCAGAACATACAAGAGAGTAAACATCACAACACCTGGAATTACACAGAAATTGCAAAGAGCAGGTGTGTGAATCTGGGAAAAGCCATGATTGCTTTAAAGACCTGCAGACAAGTGCATCGTGCTTTGAAGCACGTTTTCTAAATTATTTCCCAAGAGTTGTACAGCTCTAACATTATAACTTTTTCCCCATGTCCTGTCAAGGGTAAGGAAACCATTCATGTCCAGGACCAGAAAGATGTTCTAAGAAGCAGTAGAATGATAAAAACAAGACAGTTACAAAATTGTTTTCCCTGGTATCTAGCTAATGCCGCAGCATCACACATGTTTATTAGGTTGGGGGATGGGAACTATTCAGACAATACTCTTGCACTTGACTACACTCCAAAACAACCATCCAATTCTGCTGGAAAGAAAACTAACTATATACAATATGGCAGTTCCCAATCTTTCATTCAGATGACTGGAACTTCAATCTATGCCTGTATACTACTTGTTGTACCTGCCAAGTGTATGTCATGATGGAATTAGCATTGACTCTGCAGATCTGGGAAATCAGAAGTGGATAGTTATAAACCTGCCTGGGAATCTCCCTCCATGTTCAGTTAAGTGGACAGGTATTATATGGAATAGTTGGATGTTTTCCACTGGCCACATCCTTACATACTTCAGACATAGCCATTTTTCTCACACTTCATCAGAAAAAGCAATTTTGAGAATATGAGATGACTTAGAGTATATCTTATTGCCAATGAATCGAAATGAACTTGCCTTCTAGAAACCCAGGTTCCCTGGGGAGCAAGCCAACATTACATAATATCCTGGTTACTTGCTTGCCTGTCCAGGGACAAGAAGCATTCCTGAAAGCTTGCCCGAGAAACACAACAGGCAAATTGCGAGTATGACAATGGTTCATAACTGTTTTATGTGGTGAGATACTTTCCAGCAAATTCTTGCTTTTCTCAGAGTTATATGCCAAAGTAGGGAAGGGATCAAGAGTTCAAGATCTTATGTTGAAAAGAGGCTATCAAGAGACATTTGCATCTGAACTAAGGATTTTTTGCACACATTGAAGACTAATTAAGAGCAGGACCAATCTGCTTGTCATCTGTATTGATAAGAAAAATGCATGGGAACATAACCTCAAACTTAATTGAAGGTCGTTTCTCCATGAGGTGGCTAGACAGTCTGTAGATTGACTTAACTGTGAAAGTAATATTTCCTCCACTGACCCCTGATTCTGACCAGGCTGTTATCAAAATGAGGCAACAGCTGGCTCCAACACTAATTCTTTATGTTGCTTCATTTAGATAAATGCCCCCGTCCTGTCCAGAGCCTGGAAGAGGTTGACTCCACAAAGACAGTATATCAGAAATAGTCTTGCTTGAGAGGAAAAGTGCTTTCCTCAGTTGTATTCCAACTGTTCCAGAAGAGAGTTTGCAATGCAACCCTCTTCTGGATTCCATAACAATAGCAACCATGAAGGAGGCCTTTTCTTTAAATAGAAGTAGCATTGTTAAAACAACACATTTCAAATAATGTAATACTCAGTAATGCTTTGGTCCTAAAAGTGCCTTGATCCATCGATCGATGGATGATTCTCTTGCCTAAATTACTACTCAGTTTTGTCTCAGAGAGCCAGGTGTATCCAGGCCTTCCCAAAAAGTGCTTTCAAAACTGTGAATTGCAACTGAGAGCCCAGAGCATCAAAACTACTCTATTTAGTATTTTTATTTTAGTATTTATTTGATTGGTCAATCGCTTACAAGATACAGGTATAAGAATAAATATAGTTTTGAATACATGAGATAGATACTTATAAGAAAAATAAAAAGAAACAATAAGACAGGGACAGTAGGCACATTGGTGTGCTTATGCACACCCCTACAGGCCTCTTAGGAAGGGAGTGAGGTCAATAGTAGGCAGTCTAAGGTTAAAGTTTTTGGGGTAAATGTTTCTTTACCCAAAGTTTCTTTACCAAAGGTAAAGTATTCCAAACATTGACCACTCTATTGCTGAAGTCATATTTTCTGCAGTCAAGTTGCAGTCCCATTGCAGGGAGGTGGACCAAATACGATGGTACTACCCCAGGCGCCTGATGGAACCGGATAGGTTCCTGACGGAGCTTGGGCCATGTCCCGACGTTCAAGCACACGACTCGGTTGAGGACCTGGTCGCCACCTGGGATAGGGTGGCGGCTGGGACCCTTGACCAGGTCGTGCCCTTGTGGCCTCTGACCCAGCGCCGCTCTCACTCGGCCCCTTGGTTTTCTGAGGAGCTGAGGGAGATGAAGCACCGGAAAAGACGCCTGGAGAGTATTTGGAGGACTACTCGCTCCGGACCCGACCGAACACTATTGCGGTCTTATATTAAGACCTATTTAGTGGCGATAAAGGTGGCAAAGTGTTCTCACTTTTCCGCACTTATTGCGTCCACAGGAAATCGCCCAGCCGCCCTGTTTAGAGTGACCCGCTTCCTCTTGGAAGGGGGAGCACGGGAGGACCCCTTACAGGGACGGGCTGAGGACTTTTCGAATTTCCTGTTGGATAAAATTGCTCAGATCCGGGACGGATTGGACTCTGAATGGGCGACTCTGGGCGGGGGGGCGGGGGTGGAACTTGGAGAAGTCATTTGGGAAGAGTTTGATCCTGTGACGCCCGAAGATGTGGACAGGATGCTGCGGGGGATGAATGCTACATGTCCGTCCTCGTGATCTCCCGCCTAGACTATGCCAACGCTCTCTACATGGGGCTTCCCTTGAAGTGCACCTGGAGGCTCCAACTGGTGCAGAATGCGACCGCGCGGTTGGTGTTGGGGGCTCCTCGGGGTTCCCATGTTACACCGCTCTTGCGTAAGCTGCATTGGCTCCCGGTGGTCCATCGGGTGCGCTTCAAGGTCTTGGTTACCATCTTTAAAGCGCTCCATGGCTTGGGACAAGGATATTTGCGGGACCGCCTCCTGCCATTATCAGCCTCCTGTCGGCCAGTATGCTCTCATAGAGTCGGCCTCCTTGGTGTGCCGCCGGCTGGCAACCCCGAGGGTGCGGGCCTTCTCGTTGGGGACACCCTCCCTCTGGAACGAATTACCCCCGGAGATGAGGATCATCCCTCATCTCCTGACTTTCCGGCACATGTTGAAAACTTATTTATTTCATCAAGCCGGTCTGGCCTAGGGATTTTTAGGATTTTAATCTGGTTTTTATTTAGTTTGGCTTTTAAACTTTTTATAAATTTCAGCCTTTTATATTTGGTTTTTTAACTGTTCTTAATTTTGTATTATCCTCTGTATTTTAATTTGGCTGTGCACCGCCCTGAGTCCTGTCAGGGAAATAGGGCGGTATATAAGTACAATAAATAAATAAGTTTGGTGCGGTTAACCTTGAGTTTGTATCTATTGTGTGCTCTTGTAGTGTTATGATTGAAGCTGAAGTATTCATTTGCAGGCAGGACATTGCAATGTATGATTTTATATACCATATTTAGATCGGACTGGAGGCAGTGTAGTTCTAGGTTTTCTAGGTCTAGAGTTTCAAGTCTGGTGGCATAAGGTATTCTGCAACGAATAAAGGAGCAGAGAACTCTTGTGAAATATTTCTGGACTTTTTCAATTGTGTTAATATCAGATGCATGATATGGGTTCCAGACTGATGAGCTGTATTCAAGTATAGGACTAGCAAATGTTTTGTATGCTGTAGTTAGTAGTGTGATATTACCAGAGAAAAAGCTACATAGAATTAGATTAACAACTCTTAATACCTTTTGGCTATGTAGTTACAGTGGGCAGCAAAGTTGAAGCTGACTCAGTTGCATAGATGCTGACCAAGAGGAAAAGAGAACAAAGAGAGCTTCAAGAACTGCTTTGAACAGAACTGAATCTTTTGGGCTTTATCAACTATTACCTTTGATAGAAGTTAAGGAGACTGCAGTATATAGAGGGAGCAGAGACCTATTCAGGATTGGCAATCCAGTTTCAAACCAGGTTAGTTTTTGATTAACTCAAAGATAAGCAGAGAGTAATTCTATCAGGACAATTATGGAGGAAGGAGATTAAAAACGTTGAGACGGCAATTGCAGCTGTGCCATTGAAGCTACCCCTTATGTATCATGTGTCTGGTGCACATAAAAAGTGGGCAAGACTTCAATTGCATGGTTGTGGGCACTCTTTTAACTTGTTCAGTCCTTTCCTGCAGACATCCCTGACCTCAGATAATAGTAGCCAATTATCCTGAGAAAAGAAGAAAATGGTTAAATATCCTTAAGCATGTATCTGCACTTTAAACTTCCACCAATTTTATAATAATTTATAAGTACTATAGCTTTCTGCAAAGAATCCCAGGAAAGATAATTTAATGACATACTAAGGCTCTTGGTTAAAGTTTCATAGACTCTCTCCTGACACTACTACACAGTTTTCTAAAGTGGAAAAAGTCATTTCAAGTGGTTTATGAAGTTATGAGGTATATTATATTCAGTTCAAAATGAAGTTGTTAAGAATCCCTCTGAAAACAAAATATTTGGGGAAAGAAGAGGTGATTGTAAATCTGGTCTGGAATTTCAGCTCTTAACATTACTGACCCAAAGCAAAAATTAACTGGAGTTTCCAATACTGGCAGCTTCTGATGTAATTGTCCTGAGGTGATCAGCAATATTATTGCACTGAGGTCAACAATATGCTATTTCACTGGCTCATTGGAAAGCCAAACTACTGTTGCCCTTTGTTTTTTTTTCTCTTCATAAATACTCTTTCCCTTTTAAATGTGGATAGGCTGAAACAGCCTGTTCTGAGGTGACTGGAAATGGCAACTGCTAGTGCTAAAAAATTAATTTCCTATTAGCCAATACATTTTAAAAGTCTCTGGAGAAATTCTTTTGAGTACCTCCGGCTGACAAGGCACTATTTTCACTCAGGATTCAATAGTTTATTTGTGAGCCACAGATATACAACTGTATAAAGTAACTTCACACCAAGATTTTAATGTAAATGGACACTATCTCTGCCATGATTTAATTATATTAATTATCCTAATTATCTGGGAACTTATTCTGTATAAAAAATACAACCACAGGCTTTGTTTATGAGAATGTAGGATTTTTTTCTTCCTTTTATTATCAAAGCATATCATGCAATATACTATTATACATTGGTTCAAACTTACAATGGCACTGAATGAGTGGTAGTTACAACCGATTCTTGTACTTACAACTTATCACAATGTCCTGTGGTCATGTGATTGTGATTTTTGACCTTCCCTGACCTTCTTCCACAAGCAAAGTCAATGGGGATGCCAGCAGGAATTTGCAACTTGAGGTCCTGTCAGGTCTTCACTTTTATGATTCACAAAGCCCTTGTTTAATGATGGCGATTGGTGATAGAACCATATCACTTAATTATGGATATTAATTAATAAGTCCACTCCAAATTACTGTTATTAAGGGAGGACTGCTGCTATTATATACAAACACAGAAATTTTACATATTTGCATATCAATAGTAACTATGCTTTAAAGCAAATAGTAAAAACCTAAGCTTTCCAGAGATTCTTCAGCTGGAACTACAACTACAACGGTCAAAGGAAGGGGTGTGAGAATTATAGTTTTTTTAAAAAAACTGTAGAACCAGAGGTTCTTCAGTGCTTTTTTTGACAGAAAGCTTTTATTGCACACGTTGCAACTATCCAAAAGAAAAGGCAGGCTCGAAAATTCAACATCTTCCTAACAATGATGATGCACTATGAATTGGTTGGTGACATCTATTTTGCTCTTCAAATTCATGGCAATCTAACCTGACCCCTAAGAGGGTTTCTCCTCCTAAGGGATTTTCCTAACTCTTTTATCAGTAAATGTAGTTAGGATGTATTCAAAAAGTCAGCACCCTACCAATCTACTATGAATCCATTGGCAACATCCATTTTGTTCTCCAATTTCCTGGCAACCTAACCTTAACCCTAAGTTACACTTCCCCCTTATGAGATTTTCCCATGTATTTTACCAGACATTACTGTTTTTGAGCCAGGTTTTGCCTAATCTGTACTTGTACCTGTAAACAGGTAAAGATGTTGAGACTCTAGAAAAAGTACAGAGAAGAGCAACCAGGATGATTAGGGGACTGGAGACTAAAACATATGAAGAACAGTTACAGGAACTGGGCTAGTAACGAGAAGGACCAGGGGAGACATGATAGCAGTCTTCCAATATTTGAGGGGCTAACACAGGGAGGAAGGGGTCAAGCTATTTTCTAAAGCACCTGTAGGCCAGACAAGGAATAATGGATGGAAACTGAACAAGGAGAGATTTAACCTGGAAATAAGGAGAAACTTTCTGACAGTGAGAACAATCAACCAATGGAACCTTGCCTTCGGAAGTTGTGGGAATGCCATCACTTGAGACTTTCAAGAAGAGATTGGACTGCCATCTGTCAGAAATGATGTAGGGTGTCCCGCTTGGGTGGGGGGGTTGGACTAGATGACCTACAAGGTCCCTTCCGACTATGATTATCTGTTATCTGTTACCTTGATATTGTACATATATGGTTAGGAGAGTGCTCATTATTTAAGCCTGTCTTATCTACATTTCCTGGCAAAATACATGGGGAAATCCCATTGGAGCAAAAACTTATTTAGCATTAAGATTGGGTGTAAAAGGAGGAACTTTTTTTATTTATCTCTCTGTCTACTCTTTTAATCTATTTTTTTGAACTCTTGCCATAGAAAATCACCTGAAAGTCCTCTTCCTAGGATATTGTTTTTATAATTTTTATAAATAATTGCAATGTGAATTAAATGAATGTAACTAAATATAGTTTGATAAAATTCCCTTTGGAAAAAGAATATCATGAATGACATTGTTGAGCATGCACGAGCATGCACCTTTTGCCTATCGGGCAATTTATTTTCAAGCTTAAATCCAATTTTAGAGCTTTTTTAAAACAACCTTTAAATCTGCCTTAAGGGAAACCTTTAAAAAAAATCTCCCTCTAGTTATGCATCTACTAAAAAATATTTTTCCAAGATTATATATTATTTCTGGGGTTGTTTTCCCAAGAGCCGTGGATTTCAATGAAGTTTCTGATTGCATTGTAAGAGCTCCATTTCATTCTGAGTGTGTATGTTTAATGTTTGGTCTGCAAACCATCAGACATGCCTTGCATGCCCAACAGTGTCATTTATGATAAGTGGTCTTGGCCCTGTGGGATGGCTTGCATGGAATTGCTGGATCTTAGCTGTTGCTAAGAAACTACAGATACAGGTTACAGTAATGGCTTCTACAGAATATGATCTTGAAGTATTTCCTCCCTCTAGCATTTTTTTTTAGCTTTTCAAAGTCTGGCTGGTCAAGTAAGTCTACATTAATGGGTCATATACAACCACTGTATTAAGCTATAGCTTTGTCCTGTTTGATACAAGCATTAGCTTTTTAGTCCCCAAGTTCCTGGATCTCAACTCAGGATTATCCAACATCTCTCTTGGAACAAGAGAATAAAATCAGCAACACTAATCTGTTAATTTGAGATGCATTGGTTTGCTGTGGTTAAATCAAAGTGCAGCACAAATCATGGACTTAAAATTACTTTTTTATGGTCTGTCTTTCCATAAATCAAGAAACTAGGTGATGTTCTTTACCTTGACACCTACCTATAGTATGCCAGTCAGACATATTTGTTTAGGATAGTTCATTAATCTGAGCCAGCAGTAGAATTTTTTCCCCTAAAGAAACTAGGTTTAATCAAGTTGGCTTTCAGTCTTCAGCTCCAAGTCAGATTGAGAGAAAGAGAGAGTGGGGGGGGGGAGTTTGTGAGAGAGAGAGTAAGATTGTTAGTTTAATTAAACAATGTGTACAGCAATTGCATTTTGGGTTATTTTAACTTACTTACTTACTTACTTACCAAATTTGTTGGCTGCCCATCTTACCAAAAAGTAGCTCTGGGAGACTTACAATATTAAACATAAAACTATATAAATAGAATACTACAAAACTATAAAAATACAAAATACAATAGCTAAAATATGGGGATGGGGGAATAGGATGAACAGTGTGGGAGCCTGTCCTTTGGAGCCTGACTTTGGAATCACAAGCCAACTGGCAGAGCCAGGTCTTTAGATTCTTATGGAAAGTCTGGGAGGCTAGAGCAGGCATCACTCTGCGAGGGGGGAAAGGGGGAGGGGATAGAGAGAGATGGTCCAGAGGGCAGGTGCAACAGCAGAGAAAAGGTCTTCTCCTGGACCCTGCAAGCCAGAATTCCCTGGCCAATGCCTCTTCTGCCAGCATGAGTAGAGCAGGCCAAGCTCAACTGGATGAGATGGTCCCTCCAGTAACCTGTACCCATGCCTTTATAAACCTTATTCCAGATTTCTTAATTCTGGTGCCACTATATTGGACTAAAGTCCTTGAATTTCCATAGGTTGTGCTGGCCCAGAATTATGGAATCTGTAGTCCAAGATATCAGAAGTCCACCAAACTAGAGAACAATGTTATATAGCCACTTTTCCTGCATGTTGTAGAATAAAGCTTGATTCTGAAGTTTCAATAGTATGCTGGCTGGGGACTTCTGGGAATTGAAGTCCATGCATTGGTTAAAGTTTGCAAGATTGAGAAAAACTGCAATAGATTGAAAGTAAGGAGGGCTTAACAGGAGGGCTAGGGGTATGAATCTGGAATCAGAATTGTGTGCACCAATTGGATACTGTGTGAGGAGAGACACAAAAAGTCACATCTGCATTTCTAGCAATCTGATCAATGGTGGCATTTAAATTTTTTTATTACTGGTTCTGTGGGCGTGGCTTTGTGGGCATGGCAGGCAAAGGATACTGTAAAATCTCCAGCCAGAGGTGGTATTTGCCGGTTCTCCAAACTACTCAAAATTTCCACTACCAGTTCTCCAGAACTAGTCAGAACCTGCTGACTACTACCTCTGAGTCTAATGACTTTGGCATTTGAACTATTTTCACTCTTAACCAACACTTTTCTTGAATTATTCAGATTATATGATTAACTATAGGTTCATCAGATTCTCTTGTATTGCACAACACATATCCATATGCCAAGTCCTGATAAGTCTTTTAATTTAATATAGATGTGTGCAAACACTTGTAGATGAAACAAAGTATAAATTACTGGTTCTGGATTATGTCCTCGTATTCACATGTTCACTTAGCAGATATAGCATAGGTTTCAGCTGCAACTGCCATTGTAGTAAACCCAGCGAGGTGAGTGTCCATTCTGATCAGAATGTCTCAGCTGTGGATTTTGCTAAAGATTCCAAACACTTAGCCAGCAATGCAAAACAATGGAAAAATAAGAAGGGTAGTGTTCCTTGTTTGTTCTTGTTTGTTTTCATTTCTTAAGCAGATGTGGGGGGGGGGACCTTCCTAGAGTTCCCATCTAAATTTTAACAGAGCGCCCAGGAAGTTTGGAATCCTGTGGATCGGTGACCCGCCCCAGCTCTCCTTTTTGACTTCTGAGGTCAAGAATTCCCAACTTCAAAAGACCAAGGCTAAAAGAAAACAGGAAGGCAGGGGGAAAATCCAATGTTCAACATATATTCCCTAGCATACCCTCCTGGAGTCCGTAAGTCTACTTCTTTAAATATGTTTTCCTTTAAAAAAAACACCTGTAAATAATTTAGTAAATAAAACATTCTAATGGAAGATTACGGGTAAGGCAGGCTGCTAACAAATTAGAAAAGAATTAGAAAAGTCCAGTATGACTAAAAGGAAAGAAATAGTGAGATGCAGACTATGCAACGTTAGTATTGTACAAATATCCTGATTTTCCTTTGCAATAGGCTGAAAGATAAGCATACAGTACAGTGCCTTGGAGTCTTCAGAGATCTACAGTGTACTCCAGACTTCTCAGAAATAATTATTAGAACCATGAAAAATGTGGATGGTTAATTACTGGACATGTGCTTCTGAGTTCATGTACTCAGGAATTTGCTTTAGGGCTTCAAATAAGCTTGCTCTTAGCCTTTTCAGACAAATAGCCTCACTTGGTTTTCCAAAGGCTCGTCTTCATTTCTCACAGTTAGATAGCATCTCTACTTAGTCCTAGGAAACAAAAATGTTTTACTCAAAGTAACCCCACCTTGATTCTTTTAGCATAAGAGGAAAATTCTGGTAGGCTTATACCTTAAGAGCTGCAGTGGCCCAGTGGTTAGAGTGCAGCACTGCAGGCTACTTCTGCTGACTGCCGGCTGCCTGCAATTTGGCAAATTGAATCTCACCAGGCTCGAGGTTGATTCAGCCTTCCTTCCTTCTGAGGCAGGTAAATGGGGAACGAGATGGTTGGGGGAAATAGGCTGACTCTGTAAACTGCTTAGAGAGGGCTGTAAAAGCACTGTGAAGTAGTATAAAAATCTATTGCAAGAAAGTTCCAGTACTCCTTATGTTGTCAGTTCGAAGACTTGGCACACCTCAAAGGTGTGATAAGTAGAAAGTGTTGTGTATCCTGTATCATCCTCTGACTCCTTCACTAGTTTGCTGTCCAGATCCTGCTCTTCCAAGTGTCTGATTTTACACATCACAGTTCAAGTACGTATATATAGGACTGACTTGACTAGCAGAAGCACCCAGATGACGCTGGTTTACTCAGAAGCTAATCAGGGTTAATCCTAGTTAAGATGTAGATATGAACTGCCTGAGAGTCCCAGGTCTATAAGCAAGATGGGCAAGCCAAAGTATGTTCTGGAATAAGGCAATGATAAGCTATTTCTCTAATGCTGCTGAGAAAAGAATATCTTCGCCCTTGAAAGCATTTTTTTTTGGGGGGGGGGGTAACTAGGTCACAGCTTTTATCCCTTCTTTTCTAGCAAAATTCTTTGCTGGGATAGGACTATTTTTCCACAAACAGAGGCTGGACTTTTTATTTTTTAGAAATCAAAAGCTGGAGTGAGGAGATTAGACTTTTTGTTGTGTTTCAGAAGTCATCTTTCTTTGGTTTTCTACAAATTGGTACAAATGTCTCTATTGTGTGGATGCTTGCTGGTGAATATTGATAGCAATATTCTGGGAGTTGTAGCAGCCATAAAATGTAGAGTTGTGGGCACAGTCAATCTGCCAAGTGGAGCTTGCCCACCTCTGTTCTTTGCTTTGATTGATCAACAAGTCTGCAAATCTAATCTTTTTTTTTTAAAGTTTTTTAAGTTACTTTTTGGAGCAAAAAAAATACATGCACATTTGAAAGGTTTCACAAGATAGCTTTGCTTTCTCAGTGAGAGGAAGATAATGTTCCTCGGTCTAGTTTTGGAAATGTCAAGGCACAATAAAGATTATTAAGCATAAACCATATGGAGTATTTTCAAAATTGACCAAACATGAAATCAACAGTCCTTACCTAGCTTATCACCAAAAGCTTAACTGGGTTCAAAGAAATCAATTTAGAAAATGTCTTAAAGAAACCTTTGTCTTTGTTTAATGTGTACGTGTGTTTGTGTGTGTACCTTTTTTTTTTTTAGGTCAAAACATATCACAGTTTTAGCACATGCATATTTCAAAATGAAATGACATCCACCCTGTTTTCTCGAAAATAAGACCCAACTGGAAAATAAGCCCTAATGCGTCTTTTGGAGCAAAAATTAATACCGTATTTTCCGGCGTATAAGACGACCGGGCGTATAAGACGACCCCGGATTTTCGGTTGTCTTTTTTCAAAGTCATCTTATACACCAGAAAATACGGGTATTCAAAATTAAGCTGCAAGGATTTGTAAATGCTTCTCCTTCCTTCGCGCTCGCATCAGCCGACCGTACAACCTTCCTCCTCCGGCCCCAGGGCGGCTCTCTCGGTCTCTCTCCCACACACACGGAAGACGACCAGGCCTCCCGCGGAGCATGATGGGCCGGCAGAGCGGCCGCCATCTTGTTCTCTTCGGGAAGGGGAGGAGCGTCTCCCGGTGACGCCCGTAATATTTTCCGGCGTATAAGATGACCCGGCGTATAAGACGACCCCGGATTTTCGGTTGTCTTTTTTTGGTTTCAAAAGTCGTCTTATACGCCGGAAAATACGGTATAAGGACCTGGCCTTATTTTCGGGGAAACAAGGGTAGTAGGTACCTAGAACAAAAAGAGCAGTACTGCTCCAGCCATCTCTTGGTCTACATCTTTTCACCGGGACTCATTTTAAGAGACAGAAAACATCTTTAGGAACGAAAAGGAAAAAGGCCCAAGAATGAAAGCTTTGTGGCTTAGCGGTAACACAGGGTAAAATTGAAAGAAAAAAAAATTCCACCCTGCACCAGAAATAAAATTCTTGGATTTTGGTGGAATATATTGAATGAATAAATAATTAAAACTTATACAGTATTTTGTTTCATTGGTTTTATCCTGCCTTGTCATCAACAAATCATACTCCAACTGCAAATAAGAAGTGGGGGGAGTGGGGGAAACCACAGAGACATTAAAACATTACAAAAAGCACCTTAATAAACAAACAACGGCTGTGCAGAAAGGCAGCCAACCTGCCTGAATAAAAATAATTTTGCTTGCAGTTCAGCCAAGAAAACTGAGAGAGAGTTAGCAGGCTTCCCTCTGCCAGGAGCTGCAACACCTTGGAAGGCCCCCTTTCACATCTCCACCAAACATGTCTATGAAAGTGGCACGGGGGAGAGAAGTTCCTCTACCAAGATCTGCGGAAGCTGGGGAAGATGTTTTGGGGTCACAACCAGGACCTGAACTTGTAATGATTAGGAACAGACTGGTAGCTCCTGCAGTAAGAAAGCCATATATTCTCCATAAGCTGCTCTAAAAGAACCTTCTGTAGACCACAATGGAGGATGTAAATAGCGCATATGTCAACAGGCTCAGTTCTGACACCTCCCAAAATGGGTGTACCTGGTGCCATTCTGTTGTAGCTGTTCAAAACACACTACTGTCCACTTGCAACATACAAGTAGTCCTCAACTTACAACAGTTCATTTAGTAACTGTTCAAAGTTACAACAGTACTGAGAAAAGTGACTTATGACCGTTTTTCACATGAACATTGTAGCATCTCCATGGTCACATGGTCACAATTAAACTGCTTGGCAACTGACTCATATTTATGACGATTGCACTATCCTGGGGTCACGTGATCATCTTTTGTGACCTTCTGACAAGCAAAACCAATGGGGAAACCAGATTCATTTAACAACCATGTTACTAACTTAACAACTGCAGTGATTCACTTAATAACTATGGCAAGAAAGGACATAAATGTAGCAAAATCACTTATTTATGTTGCTTAGCAACATAAATTTTGAGCTCAATTGTGATAGAAAGTCAAGGACTACCTTTAATGCTTATCCAAATTCAGATCTGATTCCAGGAATAAATTCATATTGTAAAACTGTCCACCACAACTTGAATATTTTCAGTCCTGTTGGGTTTCATAATTCATCACTATCCATTTTATGAGCAGGCAGTATTGACATTTTACATTTTAGATGCTTTTATTTAAAATGAAAATTCAACCAGAAGTACTTACTAAGATTTGTATAAACTTCAAGAGTAAACCTTGTTCTAATACCTAAATATTGTAGCAATACAGCATAGTTCATTAATTGCTCAGTGATAGCCATTCCTAAAATATTGACTTTGCAAATAATCGGGATAATGCCAGTCTTCCTGACATTTAAAAGGTGATAGCCCAAAAGGAGAGATCAGCTACAGGATTTGACTTCTCGGGATATGAGTGTTTGGAAAGCAGCATAGTTTTTAAAACTGGACTGGATTCTCATTTTGGGGTCTCTAAGATGTTAGCATTTTCTTAGTGGTGTGGCAAGGCAGACATCAATGTAAATGAAAAAAAGGGGGGGATGAACTTTTTGTCACCCTTAATTTGATCCTATAAGGTGGGATATCACTTTTGTTGGATCATTTCTTTTTAACCAACTACCACAACAGAGTGGACATGTCATGTCATACTCAAGTTTTCTGACCGCTTTCATTTTTCCCAATTCTATCTCTGCGTCTTAGAGTTCCCATGTCCCCCAACACAATCATATGGTGCTAAGAATAGAGATGTCTCTGACTTTTTGACCAACTCTATTGGGCCAACTAATATATGACTAGTCATGCCCCAAGGCTCACCCTCGGTCACATTCCCAAGGCACATGCAAACACAGAAAGAACACAGAATATCTCCAGTACCTGGAATAGTTCCAGTACCTGGAGATCTCCATTCTGCCTGCCAGGCCTAAGCTATTTTCCAGAATCTTTCATTCTGATTCCACTATTTTATGCAAGAACTTCAACCTTTCTTCCATCTAGCCTATTTAATAGGGCCAAAAAAATCCCAGTCATATTTTTTTCCCAAAAAACAAAATGCAATTTTATAAAAGAAAGATAAAACTTTCTTCAAGTTCTGCTGACTTCAAGGACTAATCTAGAAGTAGTTTGACACTTTAATGTTTTTATTTTTATTATTTTCAGTGGCAAAGCAAGGAAGGTAACAGAGGCAAGGAATTGGTAGAAGAAGATTCTGAAATCTCCTGGTGCAACAGTAAAGACAGGAAAGTTGTGATTTATGATCTGAAATTTAGTCAATAAACAAATGTATGATGTCAATTTATTTTGGGAGAGCGGATAAAAGCATGTGTTTATTCACCTTTACTTCATTACAAAGCAATATTTGTTTATTATGCCTGCTTCCTCTAAGCCATTGCTATTCCAATGGAAGTGTAGAGGTTACAGCATTTCATGAGTATTTCCTTGTGCTATTTTTAAAAAGAACCTTTTCTTGTCTGCGTTCTCTCTTCAGGTATGGAGTCTGCACTCAAACAATCCCAAAATGTGAAAATTATTTCTCCTACACCCCATCCCCTGCTTTAAAAAAACCTTTTTAGCATGGTGGCTCAGTGGCTAAGACGCTGAGCTTGTTG
Source organism: Bungarus multicinctus (assembly GCA_023653725.1). Taxonomy (NCBI): domain Eukaryota; kingdom Metazoa; phylum Chordata; class Lepidosauria; order Squamata; family Elapidae; genus Bungarus; species Bungarus multicinctus. Next base: position 62,589,681 of record CM042836.1, on the reverse strand, counting down.
ATCAGAAAGGTTGGCATTTCAGCGGTTTGAATCCCTGTCATAACGGAGTAAGCTCCCATTACTTGTCCCAGCTTCTGCCAACCTAGCAGTTCGAAAGCATGTAAAAATGCAAGTAGAAAAATAGGGACCACTTTGGTGGGAAGGTAACAGTGTCCCGTGTACCTTCAGTGTTTAGTCATGCTGGCCACATGACAACGGAGACGTCTTCGGACAGCGCTGGTTCTTCGGCTTTTAACGGATATGAGCCCTGCTCCCTAGAGCCAGAAATGAATACCATGTATATTTCAATCTCAAAGCACTCCAAAACTGAAAATGTTTTAGTCAATCTTACCAGTGTCTTCTAACAAATGAGGGAAATAAGTATCAGATTCCAATCGGCACTAAAATGCCTAGAAACCAGCAAATGTTCTTAAGGTGCTATCATTTTTTCCAAGCTAGTGCTCTCCAGATAATTCACAACCACAGCTTCCAAAATTGCCAGTCAGCATGGTTGCAATTGGTTTCAACTTAGCGTAGTGGGTGCATACTGTTAATATCAGTCAACATTTGCCTAGATTGCAAATGGAAGCAAGTTTGCGGATTATTTTGCATGGGTATATTGCAACTGCAAGCAAGGTTCAGCTAGAAAGGCAAACCATTCCTCAGCCAAGAATAGGAATATCCTGTCTGTAGTTGTGCTGTTCAGTTGTTGGATGAAAGCCAAAATATAAGAGAACGACTTTTGTAAATTGCTGGACAGACTCCATCAAGTGACAGCATTAACTTTTGCCCATGTGGGAGCTGACCTTCAAAGCCTTCAGCCCTGCAAGTTCTTCATCTTATCTGCTGGAATTCTGCCCTCTCTTCTGTTAGTCTAATCTTAGACTTATGACCTCACTTTCTTACAAAGTTTGCAATATGAATAACACTGTCCATGTGCAATGTTTACCAAATGTACATTATTCAGCACAATCAAATGGAGAATGTCTGGATAATAAATCCAGATGGCAATAATTTTATACTGGTGGAATTGCTATTTCCTTCTTTACTACTGTTAAACCAGCCATGAACACCTTCAACCTCTCCTTTACAGAAAATTCTGGAATAAAGTCAAAGAATATGACATAGTATTTATTTATTCTTATTAGAAAAATATATATGGCCACCCGTATTATATAGAACAAGCCTGGGTGGCAGCAAACGCACAAATAATAAAAACACAAGATTAACAGACCACCAGCCCCATAACCCTGTCTCAAAAAAAAAAAAATGCTGGAGTCACCCACCCATTATGGCTCAACGCCTCAGGAAAGAGCCAGGTTTTAACAGCTTGTGGAAGACAAATCCTCTACACCTCATATGAAAGGCTATGTATGTGTTCCATAGAGTTGGTGCAGCTGTAGAAAAGAATCATTCCTATAATCTCATCAGAACAACATTTTAATATAAAGGACATCCAGCAAGTTCATTCTATCTAATCTTTGGGAGAGGTCAATGTTCTCAGGAAAAGCATGTATGACATGAGGTTAGATTCCTCAAATAACCTAGCCTCATATCATGCATGGCTTTAAAGGTGGTAGCCAGCACTTTGACTTGCACCTCAAAACTAACTGGGAAAAAGTACATTGAAAAACGTGGAGTGTCCGAAACTGCACACGCCTCTGCATACTGAACCAGTTAACCCAGCTAGACGCCAACATAAAGCAACCCTAAATGAGTTTATCTGATAATTGCCTAGGATAATCTTCCAGGGGTTCTCTCAATCTCTCTTTACCCAGAGGGATCTACTTCAGCGATGGCGAACCTTTTTGTTGTGGTGTGCCGAAAGCGCACACGTGCCAGCACCCACAATGCAGTGCGCCCCACCCTCCCTGCGCATGCATGTGCAACACCTCCACCCTGCCCCCTTACCTGCACTGTGCATGCGTGCGCCTCCCAGCTGATTTTCGGCCCATTTGAAGCCGTTTTCGCCCTCCCAGAGGCTTGAAGGAAGCCTCTAGAGCCTCAGGAGGCTGAAAACGGGCCCGTTTTGGCGCTTCCTGTATTTCTGAATGTTATTGTGTTGTTTTGGTTTGTCTGTTGAGCTTCCAGAATATCCCAGAATATACCAGACTTGCTATCACGTTACCATAGTAACAAGATATGAGTGTCTTGTGATGTATGATTTATTGCACATGTGTGCAGGGGAGGAGTTTTGCTTCGCCTTCACTTTATTTTTTTTTTCTTTACTTTTTCTTGCTTCTTAGAAGGTACTGGTTCTTTTCTTTGTTGCTCCTAGTTATGTGTAAATAAAGTATGCTGGCAACAGAAAAACACGATTCCTCTAACTTATGAAGCTGAATTTTTTTGCTTTGACACTGAAAGGCCCATTTTTCGGCCTCCTGAGGCTGCAGAGGCTTCCCTCGAGCCTCTGGGTGGGCAAAAATGGCCTCAAATGGATTGAAAATCAGCTGGGAGATGTGTGCATGCACAATGCACATAAGTTTGGCTGGGGCTCATGTGCCCGCCCAAATGGCTCTGCGTGCCACCTGTGACACGCATGCCATAGGTTCGCCATCACAGATCTAGTTTAACACAAGGTCACAAGAGAACTAACTGTGGGCACAATAAGAGCAGAGAAGTAAGCTCTCTTCATCACTGTAAGGACAAAAAGAGCAGTCCTAATAAAGATTTTCATCAGTGCCATTAGATTAGCTCTTTATCCTTCTCCAGTGGTGCTCTAGGCATCTCTTGAGTCAATTATCTCTCTCAGTGTTACTGTAAATCAGAGAGTTCTACATGATCTGTGAAATACATATTGTGCACAGCATGATCTGATCCAGTGCCTAGCCACATGTTCATTTCAAGCTGTGACCAGAGTCTCAATCAAACTATACACCAGAGCTTCAGAAATAACCCCAAGTTATCTCTAAAATCCCAGTGGGTCCATTAAATTCCTGGTGTGGGGGACATGAAAAACATCCTTCCTCCCTCCAACAAAGAGAATCTCAGGTTCAAAAAAGGAATGTCTCTGCAGCAAGGTATTGATATTAACATCCCCCAATCCTACATCATGTTGTCACTATTGTCACTGTTATGGGACAAAAATCAGGTGTAATGTGTGATTGCTAGTATGAGTTGGGCCATTAATAAGCTGCATCAGGTCCATGGTGGCCAAGAACTCCTGAGCCATTCAAACTCTAGGCTAGAGAAGATAGTTTCAGAACCATCAGTTTAGAGAACTCTATCCATTCCAGCAAGGGTTCCAATTTTCATGACACTCTATCCATTGCAATGAGGTCATGCTAGCCTAATATAGCCAGCTAATGCTTGGTCCCATGCACCAGACATAAAATGAAGGGAAAAATTGGAAGTGGCACCTTCTTGTTGCTTTTTCTGCTGAGCCATCACAGACGATCACCGCTCATCAACTAAGTAGAGAACAGTTCACCTATACTAACACCTCTACTGCAAACACCACCTTCTCTCTATAGGTTCTCCATCATCTTGAGAAGCACAATCTGAGATGGAATTAGGGCAAAATGTACCACCAGCTGCTCCATCATTCCCAGCAGAAGATACCTGGATCTCTGATCTTCATCAACCGTAGGCTGAACAACTTTCAGGACTTAACTTGTTTTTCCCCCAGTCTTTTAGATTCTGGTGAAATAAGGTGAACTTATTTCAAAATTTGCTATTACACATTTGATTTCCACAGAAAGTTTTTCACCCAGATATTGATTTATTGATCTGGTTTGCTTGCAACAATGAAAAATATTGCAATATGAAATAGTACAGGATACTGAAGTAAGAAGAAAAGCAAACCACTTAAAATACAAATATAGCCAAACAGGCAGTTTTACAGGCTACATCCAGCTGGGGGAGCAATTTTCTGCAAAATATGATAAAAGACTTGTACACTTTTTACTTAGTAAGTAAATAGACTTAAAAAGTAAAGAAGGTTTAAAGTCTATTTACTTAATGCATTTACTAAATATTGTTAGTAGTTTGTCCAGATTTTACTTTACAAAAAAAGTATTTTTTTTCATAACCAAGCTTTCCCAAGGCAAAAAACAACACATTATAAACAGAACATTTTTAAATTAAAATTACTAAAGTGCAATGTATAAGCAATTTGTATTGTGATGATTATTGTTGAAGGTGCTTCCTCTCTCTTTAGAAGTCATAATTAGAGATACACTGCCTCTGATTCACAGAAGACTCTTAGGACACAACCAGTAACAGGAGAAAAGTCTTTACTTAGTGGTCCAGGAAACAAAGACATGTTTCTCTCACTTTCTCTTTCCTGCTGCTCATCCAGAAAAAAATTGATCACCCAGAACCAAATTGATCAAGAGAGACAGGTTTGATTCATGGTGCTGCCCAGAGGTGGGATTCAAATTTTTAATGACCGGTTCTGTGGGTGTGGCTTAGTTGGAAAGGGTGGATTGTAGAAGATGTAACCAGAATAGCTGTACACTGATTTAAAAGGCAGGAGAGGGGATCTGTGATAGAAGGTAGGGAATTGTATTGTTAATCACTTTTGGACTAACCAAGATTGCTTCTTTGGGAAGCACCTGGTAATCTGAAAATATATTCATTTTGCACAGACTTCACAATGATACTGATCATATTTATTCCAAAGCTTTTCCGTTTTTCTCACTGCAAGTTGAGACCAGGTTCTGTGGGTGTGGCTTAGTTGGTGGGTGTGGCTTAGTGGTCATGTGACTGGGTGGACATGGATTGATGGTCATGTGATTGGCTGGGTGTGGCCAACTCAACATCACTCACAGCAAGGCACGCATTTCCTTGCCTGGCTTCTTATGACTGTGGGAAGCTGCAACAGTCATAAGTGTGAAAAATGGTCATAAGTCACTTTTTTCAGTGCCATTGTAACTTTGAATGGTCACTCCACAGAAGCAAAATACCAACAAAGGAGGAAAAAAAACCTCCAGAGAAGTTCCTGAGACAGGAAGTCTAGTCCTGCCAAGAATGTAGTAAGGGTTAACGGAGAGGCAGTTTCTGTAAGCAACGCCAGAATGTTTCCTTTTTGCCTTCCTTACAGGATTAGGCCAGTAATTTCTTCTAACAACGGGTTCTCTGAACGGCTTAGAATGCTAACAACCGGTTCTACCGAATAGGTGCAAACTGGTAGAATCCCACCCCTGGTGCTGCCAGATAATAAAATATGAGCCTGCTTGCACCCTCATCTTCTTCAAGTCTCTCCCACCTGGGACTTTTTCATGGGTAATGGAACTTCGCATAGTTTATTCAAGTCTGAGGACTCCCCATCTAAGGACTTCCCAATACGATGGGATCCTTCCTTGGCAATGCTTTCAGCATAATCTCACCATGAGTTAAAGTTGATGTAACAAATGATGTTAAAACATAGCTCTGAATGTTCCCCAACTGAACAAACCACTCTAATGAATGTCATCTTTATTATTTAGTAATGCTTATGCACGAGTAAACAAAAATTGATAATAATAATAATAAATAAAAGCAAGCGGCAGAGGACTTTTGCAAGTGTAGCAGACAATCGAAGAAGAGAAGCATGCTCTGGCAGATTATGTGAAAGACAATGTTGAACCAGCTTTGATGGAGGTCAACAATAGGAAGCTGCTCGAAGTGCAGCAAACCAAGAATCAATACAGAAAAACAGCGATGCAAACTTGGGCTGATAGCTGGTATAACAAAGCACTGTATGGACAGTTCCTTGAAAAGATCCAAGGAAAAGTAGATAAGGAAAAGACCTGGTTGTGGCTGACCAACAGAACACTGAAGAAAGAGACAGAAGGCCTGATTCTTGCAGTCCAAGAACAAGCCATCACAACAAATACAATCAAAGCCAGAATAGAAAAATCTGCTGAGGACCCCAAATGCAGACTTTGCAAAGAAGTGGACGAAACCATTGATCATATACTGAGCTTTTGCAAGACAATCGCTCAGACTGACTACAAACAACATCACAATACAGTTGCTCAGATGGTCCACTGGAACTTGGGTCACAACCACCATCTGCCTGTAGCAAAGAACTGGTGGGATCATAAGCCTGAAAAAATGGTCAAAAATGAGCATGCAAAACTATTGTGGGACTTCCGAATACAGACTGACAAAGTTTTGGAATGCAATACCCCAGATATCATGATTGTGGAGAAGAAAAAAGTGTGGATCGTCGACATTGCCATACCTGGTGACAGCAGAATCGATGAGAAACAACTTGAAAAAATCACCAGATATCAGGACTCTGGCATAAACCAGTACAGGTGGTTCCAGTGGTACTCGGCACACTGGGTGCCGTGCCTAAAGACCTAGGCAAGCACTTAAAAACAATTGGTGCTGACAAAACCACCATTGGTCAGCTGCAGAAGACCACCTCATTGGGATCTGCTTGCATAATCTGCCGATACACCACGCAGTCCTAAACACTTGGGAAGTGTTCGACTAGTGATTTGTAATATGAAACCCACCATAGTTATCTCATTTGCTCTGTACACTGCCATTTTTGTGTATAATAATAATATGTTATTATTATACTATCATAAGATGCCAACTTTCGGTTCCTTTTCACAGTGATATTGCTTCTGTGATGCAGAAAAGATTAGCTACCATCTTCTATGGGCTTTCTAGAGAGAAAGTCCATATGTATTTAAAAAATTGCATTTACAAATTAGAGTAGAGATGAATAGATGTGCTTTACATTACTTGTAACTATAAATCAATGCTATAAATCAATGAATTCTATATTCTTATCCCTCTTTTTTTCAAACTTGTGGGTTTTTGTGCAACAGCAGTATGTCCAGTGTTGACTGATAAGATACTAGTGAGATTTCTCTCAATGTCTATATTTTTAATAAAATTTTGCCTTTCTGCTATTTGCCTTTTCTGATTGTTTATTGCTTACCAACTACAATATTATCACAGCAATGTAATAATTGCCCCAGTGCTGATTTACGTCCCTGCAACATAATTAATTTCTAATCCCCCCTTTTCATAGTTAAATAGCATCATTTCTTCTGTTTTCCACTATTTTTTTTAAAAAAAATCAAAATGGAGAGAAAACAGATGCAAAACATTAGTAACTACAGCCTCCTCACTTTCTTGGTAATTGCTTTATCAAAAGCAAGAGTGTTTCCAGAAGTTATGATTTCCAATATCAGTGCAACTCCCAGAAATGAGAAGAAGAAAGCCAAACAAGAAAGAAAAGCAGCCCTTGAACCATCAACAAAGGTTAAAAGTGGCTTTCATCCTATCCTCTGCCTTGTACAGTGAAGGTTTTTTGCTGTAAAACTAGATTTCTTTTAGCAATGAAAAATGTCTCCTTTGCTTCTGGAAAGAAAATATTCTGCTACTATAACTGCAGTTAAATTGCACCCCATTTCTTTCCTGTTGCCTTACTCTGACAGAGTTGCATTTAATTCATACGTTTCCATGTCAAACTCGATCCCCAGTAAAAAGTCTGAATAAGCATCCAAATAAAAGCCCTCAATCTAGCAAATCACCTATTGTAAATAAATATTTAAGAATTGTTGCTAAATATAAACAATCTGTTGTTAAACATAAATAAATATGTAACTATTGTAAATTAGTTTAATAATATTTAATAAGCTGCATAACTCCTGAATCAAGTCCTCCAAAGAAGTCTCTGTTGTGAGATTGATCTCCAAAGAATCTGAGGGCAGGACAAGAAGCAATGGATGGAAACTAATCAAGGAGAGAAGCAACCTAGAACTAAGGAGGTTTTCAAAAAAAGATTGGACAGCCATTGTCTGGGATGGAATTAAGGATTCCTGCCTTGGGCAAAACTAGAGCACCTACAAGATCCCTTCCAACCCTACGACTCTATCATTTCTCTGATTTAATTATATCTTTTCAAACTAGTGTGCAAAACGTGTGTGTACAAAAAAGTGTCTTAAATTGGTTTATTGACACACATCTTTAGAATGTCTCATGCAGATGAGTGCAAACTGAATGTGCAATTTCTTTTTTCCAGTCCCCCACTTTTGCTGTGCACACTCAACTTGCAAATCCGGTGGATTGTACAGCCATAGATCTTATTAATGAATAAATTAATGTCCTCTGAGAGCCTGAACCAGTACCAGGTGGCTATAGAAGTGGACTGTGTCCAGGCTGGCACCACACACTCCTGCCTAAATCTCTTTTCTTTTTTAAACAGCAGCAAATTTTCCTCTTCAATTTATTATAGTGCTCTCCCTAAATAAGTATTGATCGCCAGCACTTCAAACACACATTGTGACTGACTGGCCTGAAGACAGCCGACCATGTTTGTGAATCCTTTTGTGCCCCCATGAATGAAGCATTTGCATGATTTTCTACAGACCCACCACAGTACAGTTTGTGGCAGATGTTTAAAAAGCCAGGAAGACTAGGAGCCATAGATGAAGTTGAATGGCTTGTTGCTTTGCTGTGAAAAGTCTGCCGTGGGAGAGAATCCAGCTACTCTAGCAGCAACCTTTTGGCAGCCTCTGAATGCAGTAGACAGATCCAGGGGGGCTTGTAATCTGCTGGCAACTAGGACAGAGCCCACTTGACGGATGCAGCAGGCTGGCCTATGCAAACAGATTACTTCACCTGTAACACTTGCTTCTCAGTGAACCTATGGAAATTGCACATTTTGGTGTGCATTTTCTAATTGCTGTGAAGAAAGAAGCTCAATGGGTCAAAGAGCTGGATAGAAAACCCGACCCATGTAGGTTAAATCGGCCAGAAAGAGGAGAAGACTGTACAAATCATTGCAAACCTACAATGAAGTCAGTGTCAAAGCTTGCAAAGGGCTTTCTGGCTTTCGCCACCCAGTATATCAAAACGGTTGATCTGATAGAAGAAAGCATGGAATAAACCTTACCTGGGGTGAAGCTGGAGAGCATTTCTGTTAAGTCCCACAGTACCTGTAGTTAGAATCTGAAAACAAAAAGATGCTTTGGTACATGTGGGACCAGGATTTCACTGTTGACCTCTGCACGTGCAGCATGGGCACCAAGATATTTGGTGGGAGGAGTTCCTGTCAAGCGTTAATCTGGAGTGCGGGTTTTAACATTTTCAATCTTATAAATCAGGAGTCTCCAAACTTGACAACTTTAAGACCTGTGGACTTCAACTCATAGAATTCTTCAACTAGCCAAATCTTAAAGTTGCCAAGGTTGGATACCCCTGTTATAAATTAAAACAAATTCCCACAACCCTACCTCCTAAAGCAAGAATTAGGACTTACTGGTTTTCAGTTTTTAGTCTGGGACTTTTAATCACTGCACCAAACTGGTTCTCTTCTATTGTTACTAGTTCTAATTATTTATGTTGTGTGACCTTATGAGCTCCCTTGAGAGCATCCAGGCTAAAACTAGTTCAAGTAAATAAAGAGTATATGCTCCTAATTCTTCCCCAAGGGACACAATCCAAACAAAAATGTACATATTTTTCAGTCATAACCAAATTATATTTACTAAGAATGAAGTAAGCCTTTGTCCCAGGAGAAGGGAGTGTGAAGAGTCCCACAGCCCATCTTTCACTGAAATAATTAACTTCTTCTACATCAAAGATCTAACTCAAACACATTTAATTATTCATATTTATGAAAATAAAGGTGACTTGTCATCATTCCTCAAAATCTCTATGGACAAAGCACAGTGTGGGAGCAAGCAAAAATAAAGCACAGGACATTCAGGGCCTGTATGTTTTGTTTTGTTTTTATCTGGGTGTCTGGCCTCCTCAATTTAAGAGCTCTTCTTTCTTCTGAATCCAACAGGCCTTTTAAATCTCAACCAAACCATGAAATGTCACATAACTTTTAAATGGTCATTCCACATGTTTTATCCTATATTTAGGACCAACATTTAGGACCAATATTTTTTCCAAGGTAACATGCATCAGTAAACTGTCTATGGAGATTCTCAATCATCCAGGTCATGATTGTCCCAAAGATGTTTTTCAAAAGGCAACTGGATGTTTTGACTTTTTTTCCTTGAAAATGTTTCGCTTCTCATCCAAGAAGCTGATGAAGGTTTTTAGATGAGAAGCAAAACATTTTCAAGGAGGGAAAAAAAACCGAGAAAGTCCAATTGCCCTTTGAAAAGCACCTTTGGTTGTCAGTAAAATCTTGATGTTCCAGTAATGAGAGGTTAGGGGCCTAACATTTCTTCAGGAATTTCCCTACCAGTCAATTCAACTACAGGAAAAGAAGAGCCACGGCAGTCTTTAAAATCCACTAGCAACTTTGGGCTTCACACAGCAACTTGCAAATGTTTCAGATTTAAACAAATTTAAATGCTATTGACTTGGATGGCGCCATGTCAGAACGAAGCCAAATATTTGGCTTTCGCTGAATTGTGGATTTGGGCTACCCGGACCCCCCAATGAAAAGTGTCCCTGTGGGCATGAACTTGCTTCCACGGAAGTCAAAGAGACTCTTTGCATTGACTTCGCAGCAAGTTCTATCAAGCTCTCTGTGTTTGTCTAAGAAAAAGCTAATGTGGAATTTAACTGAATAAACACTTTAGCAGTGAAGATTACAAAGTAACGTTTCACTTGGTCTTTTTCTTAAACAGAAAGGAGATGTTTGGCTGCCAGTTTGGGTGTTTATTTTCCAGTTTCCATAGAAAATAATTGGTCTCATATTATTTTTTTTCCCCAGGAATAAATACCTTTATTCATGCTTCCCAAACTTTGCAGCATCCACCGCCAAGATTCATGCTGAGACTCCATCTAAGCTGTGTGTTTCCACAATTCACTGAAGACAGATAAGACCCGACCGTTTTTCTGTGCAGTTTTGGATGGCTGGATGAAAAACACATTTCTTTTCCAACACATTTGTCCTGCTGACATCTCCTGTTCAATCCAGGGATTCAACAGCAAAAAAAAAAAAAAGGACAATAGATTGTCATCAAGCCAAATCATTCCAGAAGAGCACCAATCCCCTGCTTGCATAGAGCATTATTTGTAATTTCATCCTTCTCGTTTTAATGTCCATTCACAATCTGATTTTTTTTCATTCTTTCTCGATCAAGCACTACATATATCAGGCTCTTAGAAGCCACATTTCATAGTATAAACTCATTAAACTGAGCACAGGAGCCATTGTCTGAAGTTAATTCACAAATGGTTCAAAATGTTATACCGAGAAAAAATTCGTTCCACTTAATCGCAGGTCCTGAGATCTATGCTTTAGTGGTAAATTCAGTTTTACCCCACTCATTTTAGTTAACAGTTCTGCCAATAATACTATTCAGATATCAGGTATTTCCATAACCCGTAATTTATAACTCAAGGCCATGTTAAAATTTTTGGGCATGGAAATTAACTGAAAAACAGTCACCCAATTCAGAGTTTATGTGTATGCATATGTAAATTTTCAGGCATTTCCTTAAGAGCAAAGGCATCTATTGGCAACAACACTCTAAATATTTTTTTTCTCCTGGATTTACTGCAGAGCATTCTTTTGTGCCATAATCACCCTCTCTCTACCACAGCCATCTGTGGCTCTCTAGAAATATTGGGCTATTCTTCTTCTACTGTACTCCTGGTCAGGAAGCCATCTCTGAACTAAAAACTACCTAAATACTCTGACAATTATATTAATTTAAAATATTCCTGGAAACAAAGTGTAATGTTTATTTTAACTTGTTGACTGCTTTTTCTTCTTCTTTTATATACTGTATATAAATAAATATATATTTGTCAAAAGGGAGGAGAATTTATTGCTTTTTGTTTTTTTCCAGCACACAGCCAGGGTGGATCCTACCTGTTAAATGTTACATTTATTTGATCAATTTTTCCTCTCATTTTTTGTACGCTATTTTTTTCTTTTTGTTACTGTTAGTGTTGAATGTATATTTTTGCTTTGTTTCATTTTGTTTGTTTTTCTGTTTTCTGTTTTACCTTTTACGATCAAACAACAAATAATATTAAAAAAATATCCCTGGAGATGTGATTTAATGTGATTGCGATGGTGGCGCAGTGGTTAGAGTGTAGTACTGCAGGGCACTTTTGTTGACTGCCAGCTGACTGCAATTTGGCAGTTCAAATCTCACCAGGCTCAAGGTCGACTCAGCCTTACTTACTTCCGGGGTGGGTAAAATGAGGACCCAAATTGTTGGGGGCAATATGCTGACTCTGTAAACTGCTTAGAGAGAACTGTAAAGCACATGTGAAGTGGTATATAAGTTTAAGTACTATTGCTAATTAATCAAGATCCAAAATGCTAACAATAGCAAATCATTGCTTCTTCCCCTCTCCTGCTTGCCTAATAATCCCAACATAGCAGATCTGTGTTGCAGAAATACATTAGATGGAAGCAAAGAGACTCAGAAATCTCAAACTCTTTGCTGCCATCTAGTGTTCATGTGAAGATATTCAGATTAGGTACCTTTATTCTAGCATATAATGAAATGAAACAGTTATCCCAATGAAAAAAAAATTCAAAAACTGATTTCAATCAATCAGAATAGATCTGGAAAGGACCTTGGAGGTCTTCTAGTCCAACCCTGTGCTCAGGCAGGAGTCCCTATACTATTTCAGACAGGTGGCTGTCCAGTCTTTTCTTAAAAACCTCCAGTGACAGAAACCTCCAGTGACAGAACACCCACAATTTCTGAAGGTAAGTTGTTCCATTGGATGCTTCAGATGACTTAGCACTATTTCCCCTTATTAAGCATATCTTTTAATTACACTATATGTGTTAATTTGTTTGCCAGCATCTGTGTTACTTCCACAGTTGTCTGATTAATGGCTACTATATAAGTAATGATTGTTCCTGTTTCCTGCATTTCATTTTCAGATGGCTCTTCTATTTGCTATTCACACTTAGATATGGTACTCACATGTGTATATCTCTATTTCAAAAAGTTACAGCTATGCATGGATTGTTCTTTCAAGATAATGTTTCCCACACCTGAAGAAGTAGGCTAAAATTCACACAAGCTTCTGCTTTCTTAATATTAGGGATCATTTCAATAATATTTTTACTGTATTGAACTGCACAAAAAAGAAAGTATTCATGTATGCCTTTTAAGTGCTATTAAATAACAGCCCTTCATTTTTCATATTTGGGTGGCCATATTTTCTTGTAGTTAACATAATATAAAAAGTATTTAAGAATATAAGAAGAACTAATAATTGTGACTATGGCTTTTTAAAATATGTCTTCTGCTCCATGCATTTGTCTCTGTTCTCCCTTAAAGCCATCTGAGCTGTTGACCTTGACCAATAACTTTCTGGGTTTGTAGGAAAGATAATTAGACATTTCTTTTTGATTTATACTTTTATTTCCACTTCAAAATTTTGACAGCTGGTTTTGCTATAGAGTGCTCATGTTATTAAAGTATTGAGGAAAAATAAATTACATCATCTTGCAAAAGTGATTTCCTGAAAATAATTAAGCTTGGCAATGTGTGCTGATTCTAGCATTTCTGCCCATTCCTTCTTTTTTTCCTGGTTTAGCAGAAATGGATAAATAGTGCCATCTAATGTGTGAAATGCACATTGAAATTAAACTTTATAAAGATTGACTTATGCAGTACTGCTCACAACTAGATTTTTTAAAATTATTTATTGCTACTCTTTGGTATTTGTTTGTCATATGATTAGAAATAAAGATTATTATTTTTAAAAATTACAACATTTTTTTTTAAAAAATCTACCCTGGAAATATCAGAAAACTATACTGGCTTGAAATATCTTTCCCAATTCCTAATTTCCATCCTTCCATCACCCTTCCTGACACCCTTCCTTAAAGCAGGGGTGTGAAACTTGCGGCCCACACACCGGATGCGTCACACATTGGCCACGCCCACACCCAATTTAGCAAAGGAGAGGAAAGTCATGATACATCACATAACGATGATATGACAATGCAAGTTTGACACTCCTGTCTTAGCAATTTTTACAGGGAAGTAAAAAAAAAGTGTAGATGGTAGCCAGAACTTTGTGACTGACATTCTTTTCTACATGCATGGTGATGTGCACAAAAAAGGTCCAGTTGTTGATCGCATGGTTGTAACCACAATCTTGACATTTTTAAAGAACCCTGCAGACCCAGCTGCTACCTTCAGGAACAAGACAAAGTCAAGCAGTAGAGCTAAGGTGTTGTGGCCCACCGGCGGCTGATGGAACTGGCAGCAGAGTCGGACAGCAGTGAGGAGATTGGGGAGGAACCTGGGCCAGTCTTGGAGACTGAGGAAGGGATCTGCATCAGAGGCAGAGATGGGGCCAGGGCAGGCTGGCAGTCATCAGCTGCCTCGGGGCTCAGATAGCAGTGAGGCTGGGGAGGAGTTGGAACCGGTTCCCAGCCTGCGCACACGCAGAAGCTGCTAAAAGAAAGGAGCAATTAAGAACTCAGGGTTGAGGTGGGAGCAAGGCCACAGGTGAATGGCCCCTTCCATCAGGATTAAAAGAGGAGCAAAAGGAGAGGGGCCTTTTGCAGGAAACAACTCGCTCGTTAGGTCATTTGCTTGTTCCAGCCTTGTGGAGTTTTTTCTGTAAACCCACCCTTCCCTGCCAACAGTGAGTGTGGAACTATTTACTGGGTAGTGTTCCAGGATTGATAAAGGTCTGAGATAATTAGTCTACCTTCGCGAGACTGTTTGCCAAGCTGTGGGCTCACTGTGAATGAAATAATTCACATTATTGTAAATAGAGAGATTTTTGCTGGGACTCAGAATTGACTGAGTGCTTTTTGGTGAACAGAACATAAGGAGCAACGTCAGTCTGTCTCGCCTATGATTGAGAATAAGAAAAATGCAGTGTTGCAGAATGTGGCAATATAAAATGCTTTCAGGAAGTGCTCTGATCTGGCTAGGTGGAAGTGGGGAAACATCCTAAGATATGACAAGATGGTTTTCTCTTTACTTGCTTCCTCAAGTCATTTAAAGCAGCTCTTTTCCATGAAACAAAAGGTGATCCATCAATAAAGTTGATCCCTGAGAGGCTATTATTAACTGAAAGTAAATTGTGATAAGGTGAGGTCAGCTCTCCCAGGTAACCCAGAAAAGAAATGTATCATTTAAGTCTACTTTAAAATAAAGCTACATTAACAAAATCTTGCAAATCTGGAAGTGCAAAACTTCCTGCCACTATTTTTAACGGCTTGATTTGAAAAGCCGGGCCCTTTCTCAGCTTCTTTCTGTGACTGATATAGATACAGATTAACAGAATTGGAAGGGATCTTGTAGATCATCTAATCCAGCCTCCCCACCCAAGCAGACCCTACACCATTTTTGACAGATGGCAGTCCAGTCTCTTCTTAAAAGCTGCCAGTGACTGTTGAACAATGCTAATGCCTTCCATTACATGTGAGCAGGAAATGCCAACTCAAATTTGAGCATTGAGTTGAGAATTACCCTGTGTCTTTTTAAGGGGGCCTACTGTATTTTCCTGATAGTCGTTATAATTGAAGACTATAAGTTTGAAATGTTAAGCCTCTAACAGCTCCTGTTGTACCACTTGCTCACTCAAGCTAAGTGAGAAGAGGTGATAAATAAGCACTTCATACATACACTTCATACATTCCATACAGCTACACTAATCCTATGCAGCTTCTGCAGTCATATGAGGTAGGTCAAGGCAAGGGTGAAATGACTTTTCTGTAGAAGAATTTTAATTAGCTAACAATCCAGCCATATACATCAATACCTGCCAGTTAACAATTGCTACTGTTTGGGACTTATATTTCAAAGTAGCTTTTCCAACATACCTTTTTCTCTTAAAAAAAAAAAAAGAGATTAGACATTTATTGGATAATCGTTTAATACAACTACTGCAACCCTTCTTCTAATCTGATTAAAAAGCTTCTAAGTAGCATTAAGGACATTTTTATTGCACTTGTCAGAAAAAGTCCAACTAAAATGACCCCAAGGTTGCATACCTCCAAGCAGAATCAGTAGTTTTTAACTGATCTAACTATGAAAAACAAAACAGAGGGGAGTGGTTTTTGAAATTCACCATTATTGGAAATTACTTCTGAAATCATATAATCTCTGAAGAACTTGGTTTTGTGTAATATTGTTTGTCTTGAAGTGGTTGCAAAAAGCTTTGTTCCTGATGTCAGCAGGTGTATCTAGAATTGGTACAACCCATTGTTAATTTCTATGGTCTGTTTGATTTCCCTCCTAACTGATCTGAGTAAAGGTACTCCATATATAACTATAGAGGGACAAGAGAATGCTCTTGAAAGACAAGAAGAAGAATCACTACCAAGGCAATCATGAGATAAAAGGGATGTGAGCCCAAGGTCAGGAAAGTAATGTGAGTAAACTTCATAGACCACAGGGTTGCCCTACTTGGGGTACCGCCGCCTGGCCTGCTGTCGGCTGACGGCCCCGAGAGTTCGGGCTTTCTCTGTGGGAGCTCCCTCCCTATGGAATGATCTCCCCCCGGAGATACGGGCTATGACGGATATTCTGACCTTCCGGCGCGCAGTGAAAACCCTATTTTTTAAACAGGCTGGCCTGGCCCAGTAACTGTGTTTTTGGTTTGAATTAATTTTAATTGGGGTTTTATTAGCTTTTAATTTTTAATTGAATCTTGAATAGGACAGCCAGATCTAATTATTTAATCTATTTTTAATCGTATTTATTATATATTTATTGTATGTTTTTTTAGTAGGCTGTACACCGCCCCGAGTCCCTTTTTGGGAGAGGGAGCGGTATAAAAGTTTGATTAAATAAATAAATAAATAAATAGACAAGCCCCTCGCTGATTCACACCTAGATAAAGAGAAGGAGGGGGAAGCATATTCAGTCTTGCAAGATTCTGATACTATAGCTTTACAATAAAAGTATTATTGACATTGTATTCCATTGGTTTCCTAGTCTGGTCTGGCTTGAAGGACTGATAATAATGGACATTGGCACATGTTATTATTATAGAAACCCAACAGCTCTCACTTGCTTTCTAACTGTTTAAAGACTTGTTATGCAGTCTCTATTTTGATCTCTTTCCATATCAATGAAAGTATTTCAAAGTGATCCTCCCTAAGGCTCAGACGAGCTGATACTAATGATCACATAGCTTACTGCCAATTTGAATGTACAGTGTTTTTATTTGAACTTAAGAGAAAGGAAAGTGATTTTCACTGGAGAGATTATCTTCAACAGGGAAGTTCCACATATCTTTAAACATTTGTCTTGCAATTTCTATTTTGATTTCTTTCCATATCAATGAAGGTGCTTTAAAATGATCTCTCCTAAAGGCAAGCTAATGATTACATAGCTTGCTACCAAATCTGAATGTACTGTATTTTTATTTGAACCTAAAAGAAAGGAAGCTCATTTTCACTGGAGAGATGATCTTCAACAGGGAAGTTCCACATATCCTTAAATCCTGTGAAAGCTTCCTCCAGGTCTGCTACAATTAAGCAACAGAAGAAAAACTCCCATTCACTTAGCCAATGCAATTGCAGTTGCAGATGTACATGGCAGTCTAAGAATATCCAGTGTCTGATTTAAGAAGGCTTCCACTTGAGATCAGAGAAGAACCCACTTTTCCTCCATCAATGTCATCTACTCTGTAGCTTCCTCCAGGGGTGGGATTCTACCAGTTTGTCCTGGTTTGGCTGAATCGATAGCTCCGAAGATCATCTGGGAATGAACTAGTTTGCTCCGATGATCAGCTGCTGGGGCCACCCGCCTGTTTGGGCTCCATACTGACCTTTATTTCCTGCTTTTGACACTCAGCTGCATCGCACGGAACAACAGATTGCCGCCCGTCAGCTGTTGAGGAGACAGGGAGAGTGCAGAAGTGCAGGTCAGTAGGAAAGCCTCTGTGTGTATGCAAAACACACCCACCAAGCCATGACCACCGAACCAATGGTAAACCAATTTGAAGCCTACCACTGGCTTCCTCCAACATAACACTTTGGGTGTCAACTTTGACCCATCTGACTCTCTGGCTATCCAGTCATTGACTGTCTGCCTTATGCACTCTGCAGGAATATTTAGATTAACCCCATGTGTCCAGTTGGTTGCCTGTATAGGTAACAGCCACAGCCATCACACAATAAAATGTACCAAAGAGTCTCAGAGGGACACCATAGAGTTGCCAGTAAAGTGGTAAGCTACTCTATAAAGCCACTCATCTTAGAGTAGAGTAGAGTAGAGTAGAGTAGAGTAAAGTAGAGTAGAGTAGAACAGAATACTTTATTGGCCAAGTGTGATTGGAACACAAGGAATTTGTCTTGGTATAAATACTCTCAGTATACATAAAGAAAAAATACATTCGTTAAGAATCAAGAATCATAACGAACAACACTTAATGATAGTCATAGGGTACAATCAACAGTTAAATCATATTAGGAAACAGTCAATATAAATCGTAAGGATACAAGCGACAAAGTTACAGTCCTGCAATCACAAGTGGGAAGGGATGGGTGATAAGGAGTGATGAGAAGATTAACAGAAATAGTAGTGCGCACTTTGTAAATAGTTGAACAGTGCTGAGGGAATTATTTGTTTAGCAGAGTGATGGCTTTCGGGGGAAAAACTGTTCTTGTGTCTAGTTGCTCTGGTGTGCAGTGCTCTATAGCGTCATTTTCAGGGAATGAGTTGAAACAGTTTATGTCCAGGATGTGAGGGGTCTGTAAATATTTTTACAGCTCTCTTTTTGATTCGTACAGTATACCGATCCTCAATTGAAGGCAGGTGGGTAGTAATTGTTTTTTTTGCAGTCCTAATTATCCTCTGAAGTCTGTGTTTGTCCTGTTGGGTTGCAGAACCAAACCAGACAGTTACAGAGGTGCAGATGATAGACTCAATAATTCCTCTGTAGATAATAACAGGTCTGGGTGGACACAGAAAGAACATTCTTTGTTGTGCTTTTTTGATGACATTTTTGATGTTAGCTCCTTGGGCAGTTTGAGCTTTCTGGGTGGACACAGAAAGAACATTCTTTGTTGTGCTTTTTTGATGACATTTTTGATGTTAGGTGTCCATTTTAGGTCATGTGATATAGTAGAACCTAGAAATTTGAAGGTCTCCACAGTTGATACTGTGTTGTCTAGTATTGTAAGAGGTGGTAGTATGGGAGGGTTTCTTCTAAAATCTACCACCATTTCTACAATTTTGAGTGTGTTCAGTTCCAGATTGTTCCGGTTACACCACGAGGCAAGTTGTATAGTTGTATAAGTTGTATAGGAATGATGAAGCAGCACCTGGAAGTGATGATTTGCAAGCTGCCCTCTCTGAAGTGTATTTCTTGATGCATTTCCTACTAGTACACGTATTTCAGGATTCCTAATTTAACATTATCTAACCTTCAGCTCAGTAAAAGCATTCTTCAGATAAATATGGTGGTTGAATGGAGGTCAAAAGCTGTCTCAGCCGCATGCTTATTCAAACACAAAAAAACACTGATGATAATGAAATGATGCAGATGGAGGAGACTAGGGAAAGAAAAATGAGCTTTTTTTCTTTATCAGGTCTCTTATTTTTATCCATACATGGGTGATTACATACCAGTTCAAAATTTGCTAAAAGATCCTGCTAAGGGATGAGATCAGAGGCTTTGGTTACCTGCTTGTATTGTGAAGTTATGTTTCTTTTAAGAGATACAATAGTCATAAAAGGGAATAAAGTGTTTGGATGACTTGCCTTGCAAAATAACCTTTATAATAATCTCTCTTGTTTTTTTGCATCAAATAAAAGAGGGGGAAATTAAAGCACCAAAACAAACATAATCTTTTTTATACTGATAGTATTAGATTTGTCTTTCAAAATAGATTCACTACTATTATTAAAAAAACAAAGAATATTGTAATTGTTTATATATTATAATGCTGTATATTAAAATTTAGATAAAAAGAACTTGTATAACATCAGCTTTCCTTCCACATTTTAAAAAGCCTGTTTGTGCTTTTTTAAAATACACATTTCATATTTTTTTCTGATTTCAAGTTTAGATTCTAGAGGGTTCCCTCTTCCATCTATAAGTCTTTTCCATCTGTAAGTTCTTCATATTAAGATACTTAGAAGTTTATTTCATTGGGGTTCTGAGAATGATCAAATTGTTGTATCCAGAAGTGGCTTGATTGAAGAAACTATTACGTGCAACTCATTTCTATGACTTTCCTTTGCTTTGTTAATTTCTTGCAGTTCATGGGTATCAAACTGCCAGCCAGTCAGATCAATCTCTTGTAAAGAAACCAACTGGTTTATTAGGCGGGCCAATGCCAAGACTAAGAGGGCGGAAGGTGTGAAGCCTTGTTCTTGGCTGAAGTCTAGAAATGTCAGCTTCTTGAGTTGAGTTAATGCCTTCAAGATAGTGAGCCATCCCTCACTTGTCAAGGAAGTCTCTGCCATGTCCAGATGTTGAAGGTCTGCCAAAGGTGCTTTTGCAAAAAGAGAACCTAGGGAAATACGTTTGAATTACATTCAGTCACTTCTTGTTTCTCAAATTATACAGAAAATGTAATTGAGTGTATTTATTTATTTATTTATTTATTTATTTATCGTATTTTTATACCGCTCCCTCTCCCAAAAAGGGACTCGGGGCGGTGTACAGACTAAACATATAAAAGATACAGTCAAACAGCAATTAAAATCAGAATTAAAATAAATAGATGAAAATAGAATAAATGAGTAAAATAAGTAAGTAAATGACTGAGTCCCGTCAAACAGAATTAAAAAGTCTTATTAGAATTTAAATTTAAAAATCTCAAAAAACCCTTAATTGGCTAGGCCGGCCTGCTTAAAAAGTAAGGTCTTGACTGCACGCCAGAAGGTTAGGATGTCTGATATGGCTCGTATCTCCGGGGGGAGATAATTCCAAAGGGAGGGGGCTCCCACAGAGAAAGCACGTAATCTCGGGGTCGCCAGCCGACAACGATCAGGTGGCGGTACCCCAAGCAGGGCGACCCTGTGGGTGCGTACTGGGCGGCGGGAGGTTGTTGGTGGCAGAAGGCGGTCCCATAAGTAGCCAGGTCCCGAGCCATGGAGCACTTTAAATACTAACAGTACCACCTTGAATCGAATCCGGAAGGCTACAGGAAGCCAGTGCAGTCTGCGGAGAAGTGGTGTTATGTGGGCGTCCCGGGGGGCGCCCATAATCATCCGTGCGGCTGCATTCTGGACTAACTGCAACCTCCGGAGACTCTTCAAGGAGAGCCCCATGTAGAGAGCATTGCAATAATCCAAGCGGGAGATAACGAGGGCGGAAGTGACTGTGCGAAGATATATAATATAAATGAATGTTCAAAAATGGCCTATACTGAATCTTAATATTGAGGAGAAAACAAAGATAATGTTTTACATCTCAAAATCAAATCAATTAGTATTTAAAGTTGAAGATCCTATGTCAGTATTCTCAAGAGCAGGAATCTGACCTTATCAAGGATTTGGCAAGCAGGTTGTATAGCCATAAGAGAGGGGAGATTTATTTACTGTAACTATTTAGCGATAGGCAAAATTTACCTAACTACATGAGGTTTTTGTTATGATTTACTGTAAAATGTTTTTTTAATCTCAACTGTTGGACATATATGTTGCTGTTTTACTGCCTTTTTCTAATATGCTGTTAGACCTTAGGGTTGCTACAGAAAAACTGGTGGTTATATAAATTAAAATAGAGTCAAAAAGCATGTTTCCGCATATGCCTGCAGAAGAAAACAGAAGGAAGAGACCTGCCTGAAATTTCTGAGGCAAAAAGCAGACAATGACAGAAAAAGAAGGGACACAAAGTAAACACTTAATTCTCCATCAATACCCAACTGCCTGTCTGATCAGAAGGCCATGTGGTGCTAAACATTAGTCCCAATATATATAGGGACTTCTAACATACCCAGACTTTTAGAAAACTTAAAGTATAAAAGCAACAGATTGTTTTCTTCCAAGATGCTTCCATAGAAGTTTCATAGAATTATGAATCATGTAGCAATTTAGATAGTGCTGTGGTAATTTAGACCAGAGTTTCCCAACCTTTCCGGCTTTGCGGATCAGCTGTGGGGAGGGGGAGAGCGGATGGCTACGCATGAATGGCAGGCAAGCATGTATGTGTGTGCAGCTCCATTTGTGAGAGTGGTGGCTATGCATGCTTGCTGCTCAAGAAAATGCAGTGTGCTTGCGCAAGTGGAGATGCACATGCGCTCGCCCGCCACTTCCGCTGCCTAATTCCAAACAGCTCAAGGCCCAGTCGTGGCCCATAGCCCGGAGATTGGGGACCTCTGGTTTAGGTTGTGTCCCCAGGAGGCCTATTATTGTATAGCTAAATACTGAAACATAGTTCTGTTTTTTTTCCATGTAGCAAGTATGAATATTAATCTAATTTTTGTTTTAGGTCATATTTCTATATACATAAACATGTAGAACATCTGCAAAAGTCAGCTGAGGTATTTGAGGGACTGCCTCAATCAAATCTATCCATCAATCAGATTTGGCAGAAATGACATGTTGTAATTCTGTGTACAAAGAAATGTCATCTGACAGAAGCCAGGAAGAGACCTGTTCTGCCACACCAACCACCCTTGAGAACATTGTCCCTTCTGAGGTGAGATTAGCCCTGCTCCAGTTGGCCTTCTAGAGGAGTCTGAAAACATGGCTTGTCATCCAGCCTGAGATCTGGTGATATGGAGAGTCTGATAAATGGTTGTGCTTTCAAGAAAACGAATGGCGCTCTTCCACAGATTGTTTTAATATTTTCATTATTTTAAGATGATTTTTTAAAATGATTTTGCCATTATTTTTTGGTTGTGCTTGAATTATTTTTGGATTTTTAACTTTATAAGCCACCCAGAGTCACAGAGGTAAAATGGCTATATTTATTATATAAACAAACAAATAACCCTTACGATAGCCTTTTGGATCAGACCTATTGTTTTGAGTCAATATACATGTGAGTCCTTCACTCTTGTTTTCATGAATCTCATTTAATACTGCAAAATATACTTACTGAGAATTCTGGCCTCAGAGTTGGTAGTTCTCCATTTCTTTAGCCCAAGTTTGGTCAACTGTGGCATTTTCTTTAATTCTTCTAACTTAACAAGGCAAACACTCACTTCATCCACCCAAGGGAACATCAGAATTTTCATCTTTGGTAGGATGTTTAAGCTTTCAACTGAAGAAAAGATAAATTCACCTTTACTTCTGATCACTGTTTTGTTTTCCCTCTGTCTTTTTTCAGGATGCTTTTCAATCTCCCAATGTAGCCTGTAACCAGTCTGGTGATTAACCAAATCAGACTTAGTTTAACTTTATCAGCAAATTCAACTACGTAGAAGTTGCCATTTACTATGGCATTAATGAAAACATAGTCTGCAAATAAGCATTAAAGAGACATAAGCAATGCAGATAGATAATATGCTGGATTTCAAAGAAATCACCAGTTCAATGTACGAATCATTATTTTAATGCTGCAAAGGGTTCCCACATTCCTATTATATGATTTTTTACCAGGCCATTTAGGTCACAAAACTCGTTCTTGTTTGTCTGCAACTCTCGATCAAGCCTTCCCAATCATTACCCCATCTCTGAAATGCATTCTATTGAATTACTTTATAGAAAATGACCTGCTAGTGGCATTTTAAAAGACGCCTTTAAAATAGGATATTTGTTTTTAAGATTTATTTATTCAATATTATAGAAATTTAGTTTATATAATAATATACGATAAATAATATTATAATTGTATTATATTATAAAATTATAATTAATATAATATATATAACACACATTACATAACATAACAATAAAATAAATATAAATTTATTTTATAAAATTTTATTCAATATTATAGAATTCTTATTTTAGGTTTGTATTGTTAGGAAGGAAAAGCTATTATATGTAAAAGCAGACAGCAAACTTCACTCACCCATATGCTAATTATTTTACCTAGCTGGTAATGAAATGTCCACAGAAGAAATATGAGCTCAGAGAATACCAAGAATCCAGCAATTTTGCCTTGAACTACATATATTTTCCATTCTTGCATATTTTTCTTTTCAATCCAAGGCCCAAATTAAGACTGAGATTTCTTAGAACATAGCAGTAGCAATAGCACTTAGTGCTATTCCATAGTACTTTATATCAGGGGTCTCCAACTTTGGCATCTTTAAGACTTGTGGACTTCAACTCCCAGAATTCCTCAGCCAGCTTTGCTAAATTCCACAAGTCTTAAAGTTGAAGTTGAAGTCCACAAGTCTTAAAGTCTTAAAATTGCCAAGGTTGGAAACCCCTGCTTTATAACACTCTTTGAGTGGTTTACAATATCAGCATATTGCCACCAACAATCTGGGTCCTCATTTTACTGACTTCGGAAGGATGGAAGGCTGAGTCAACCTTGAGCTGGTCAGGATCAAACTCCTGGCTGTGGGCACAGTTAACCTGCAATATCGCATTCTAACCACTGCATCAGCATAGCTCCTCTATTGAGCAAAACACCAAAATATGATCTATGATTGCAACCTTTTTCCTGAGAGAAAATTATCTTTCTTACCTAATTGACAAAGAGCTTCTTTTCCTCCATTTCCCAAAGAATTGTTGGATAAATCAAGTGCAAAAAGTTTGGGTAAGCTGCAAATATTCTGAACTATAAAATAAGAAGCACACAGTGAATTAACTCATCGGCATTGGGAAAGAGTATGAATTAAGATAATTAATCTGTGCTTTGTTAAAAAGACCATTGTGATAAACTGCTACTAATAATGACAGCAGAAATAACAGCAGTCTAATTATATGTGTTTAATTATTTTCTGAATTTTATTATTTGGTCAGAGTTTAGTGAGAGTTTAAAATAAATTAAATACAAAGGGATAAAGAAAAAGATCCAATTCTGGAAGATCCATAGGAAGAAAGACTGAAGATGAAAACAGAGATAAATGTCTGAATGACGTAACAAGATTAGAATCACCCTTTTGAGAAACTATGTCTTGAAGGTTCAGCTAAAAGAGGAATGGGATTTTTGACTTTCCAGATGTGGCTGAAATTTTAATTTCCAGAAACCCTAACCAATAAAGCTATTGTTAAAAGGATCCTGAAAGTTACAGTTTAGTAGCATCTGTAGGGCCCCAGAAAAAGGAAGCATTTTCAATTGGTCACCTTGGTTAAAAAGCCTGAGAGCGGTAATTTCAACACATAGTGAGGATGCCAAGTTGAAGAAGGCTGGGAAAAGTCAGAGTTCAAGGGATGAATAACATTTTTTTGCATGCAGAAAAGCAGCAAGCTTAGGGGGCATTTCCACCATACAGGGTCCAATAGCAACTAATATGACACTGGTGTCGGACATCCCTAACAGCTGCCACCAGTGTCCTAGAGTGGGATAAACAGTCTGAAGTGCATAATGGTTATTCTGTTTTGAAATTACTGTTTTTGTTCTACGGTATAGATTACCTCAACTTACTATCCTTTCTCAAAATTCACAACCGACAAGACTGTTAATATCTAGAGACTAACAGTTTGGGATGGGGAGAATCTGTTCTAGAATTGTAGGCAATACTATTCAGAATGTCATCTGTTTTAGAAGTTTGATATAGCCCCAAGAATGCTATTATTAGCGGATAATGTATAAATACAATAAGTGGATTAAAATAACCAAAACATTGACATTACCTAAAATGTTTACAGCAGTCGCAGAAATGCAGCAGTTAACCAAATAAATTTCTTCTAGTTCTTGAAGATATGATATTGATTTTACTATACTTATCATTCCATCTCCAACATTTGTAAGCTCTTTCAATTGCAATGAATTCAATTTTTTCAAATTCTTTAAGCCTTCAGCTGTAAACAAATTGAGGGGGGGGGGGAAACCTAGTTAGCGTTTTATTCTCTTACAACTTGCACATCCATAACACTACAGTACTCCCTTTTGAAATAAGCAACATTCTGTAAAGTGCAGAAAAGCAAAAGAAATGAAAAACATGTTGTAAAAAACTATGCTTGTGCCATTTTCATTATTAAATAATATTGTTCAATATGAACATTTTGCTAGTATAATTCAAAGGCAACCAATATCCAATTTTATTTCAAGCATGCATTTCTAAGCAAATTTCTTTTCTTTCTTTTTCTTTTGTCTTTTAATAACCCTGTAATTCCTTGCATCAGGGTAGAGTTGAGGCAACTGAATGGAGCTGAGTGTTTACTGTCTGTCCTTCCTGTCACCAATGCAGAGTTCGCAGATCATTGTGTCTGGAGAGAGAAATAGCTGAACTCACAGCCTCCTGATTGTGAGATGAGAACTCTACCCCTAGGCCACTGAACTACTCACGCATTTCTAAGCAAATAGGATGTCTAATTTAAGGACTGACTTGCAAACCAATCCAGTATATATTCCCCATATCCTGCTAATCAGGAGGAACATGCAATGTATTGACAATCACTTGAGATGCTTTAATCCATTTTTTTCAGGGCAGATTAAAATTACTTGACTGGTTACATGCATGGTAAATATTCAGCTTCTTATTTATATTAAATTTAATATTTAGAATTAAAACATGCAATCTTAACAACAGGATAAAATGAAGGAAGAAAAAACAAAGGGAAGGATAGAATATATAAATGTTATTAAACATACATTAAATAAATTTCAACATAACTCTATAGGATACTTTATGGGTTCATTCACTAAAGTTACCTAATTTGTCAACGGTGTTCTCATTCATCTTGACATTATCAAATATAATTTTTTCCACATTAGCAAGGGTAGATATTCCATCAAGAAGTCCCCCTAAGAAAAGAACATTTGGTTTAAAAGACTCATAATGATATATGGAAGGATGGAGTTGGATGGATGAACTGGCAGACAGAGAAACAAACATCAATAATATTCATCAGAGACAGAAAAGAGCCTTTCTTCCGTCCCATCTTCATAAACTTCTCCATTCTCCATAACACATCCAAATACTTCTCTATCCTTCACATACCTTCAACAAACCTGAGAGTAATATATGCAGGAGAAAATAGAAGGAGGAGATTTTAAGTAAGCAGGCATAGTTTTCTCTCTTCCTTAAACATTGCTCAATCTCAGGGTAGCTTAGGCTTTATCACCCTTTACCGAGAGGGTCAAACTATTTTCCAAAGCATCAAAAGGCAAGACAAGAAACAATGGATGGAAACTAACCAAGGAGAGAAGCAACTTAGAACTAAGGAGAAATTTCCTAACAGTGGAAGCAATCAACCAATGGAATAGCTTGCCTTCAGAAGTTGTAAATGCTCCATCGGTGGAGGCTTTCAAAAAGAAACTGGACAACCATTTGTCTGAAATGGTATAGGACTGTGATGGCGAACCTATGGCATGTGTATCAGAAGTGGCATGCAGAGCCATCTCTCCGGGCATGCCAGCTGTTGCCTGTTGTCCTTCTGGGTTTCAGCGTGCACATACACGCTGGCCAGCTGGTCTTTGTGTGCGCAGGAGCACTGGAAAACAGAAGAGCAGCTTCCCGGCACATATGTGTGTGCCAGGAAGCTGAGCTTCTTGTTTCCGACGTGCACATGTGCACTGCCCAGGTGGTCTTCGCGCATGCATTTGCACCAGAAACCAGAAACTCAGCTTCCGAGCATGTGCATGTGCACCGGGGAGCTGCTCTTCCAGTTTCCGGTGCTCCCACACACATACATGTTCCCATTTCAGCACTCCAAAAAGGTCAGGATCTCCTGCTCAAGCAGGGAGTTGGACTAGAAGACCTCTGAGGTCCCTTCCACCTCTATTATTCTATGTTCTAATTGTTCTATGTTTTTAAGATGACTGAGGAACAATGCATTATGAAGGTGAAGGATAGGAAATAGGTGATTGGAATAGCGAATTTCATGTTGATATAATTTTCTGCCAATTCAAGTAAAGTTAGATAGCACTATAATCCAGAATAGAGATTAGGGAAAATGACCTTAACAGAGATTTTACTGATATAGTGGGGTATACTCTACATTAGCCTATGGAACAGAAATACAAGAGTGTATAAAGAAGCATTTTGCATGGGGGGTCTGGAAACTCCCTGCACAATATACAGTATCTGAATCACAGTAAACATGTTATTTGTCGACATTATTGTTCACATACCATGTTGGTTTTCACTCTGCAGGTCTTTTACTTTTATAGTTTTCAGTACCATCATTTGGGTTATCTGTTGCTCATCTTCCATGCTAAGAGGTGTGGACTCCACAATAAGATCCTGCAGATTTGTACAGCTATTGAGGACTTCCTTCAACTTTCCTGTGAGGCCAGGACATTTGTTGATAATCAGTCTCAGACTTGAGGCAGAACAACATATTTTTTCCAGATACTTAACATCACCTTTTTCTAATTGATTGAAATCTTTTAAGGTAATTTCTAAACCTTTGAGCTTTCGATTCCAGTTGAAGAATAAGGACACTGCCTTTTCGGGGATGACACTTTTCCATGCTGTCCTTGTAGCTGACGAAGTGCCAAAAAAGTCTAGTTTGATGACTTCTAACATACTTACACAATTAGAAAAGTAGTCAAAAAACCCAGAGACATGGGTAGGAATGCTCTGGGTATTGATGTACAACTTTTTATCATGGAAAAAATCCTCAAACTCCTCCATTACCGTTGTTTCAGGGATGCTTTCATAGAGGAATCTAATAGCACACTCCACAAATGAATTTTCCCGAGTTGCTATTAAGCCTTCTTCTTCCTCAGCAGCAGCAATTTGTTCATATTTCTTGAGTTCTTCTGGAACTAAATCACAAGCCAAAGGCAATCTGAAAAGGCTGCCCCGCTGATGAATGGTTGATAAATGGCTGAAAACTTTTCTGGTGGCTTCAGAAGACGATCCACAGGTATACAAAAGTAAACTGTGGTGAGTAGTAATTATATCTGAGAAACTCGTAATCTTTTTTAGATAACTGAGTCCTCTGGTTACCTCCTTATCACTATGGGATCTCAATAGTCTGGAAAGTCTTCTACCTGCAATATATTCTTGGAAAGATTTATGAAAAAATGTGTATGCTACTTTTAGTCTCTGAGCTGTATACTTGTGCATAAGGCCGATAGATAACAGCACGTTTTCTTTTTCTTCACTGGGAACATCGTCAGAATGAAAAACAAATTTTTGCTCAAAGATGCCATCCAAAGCCAAATTTCCACAGTGAACTAGGCTGAGCCGAAAATGTTCGTCACTTGTCTTTCTGGTCTTGTGCTTGTTTTTCTCTACCAACAAATTGTATAGGGTGGAGAACAGAGTGGTTTGTGTATGTGGAGTGAAAGTGGATTCTCCCATTTGGATGGCACAAGCAATAATCACAAATAAAGGGGTCCTCATAAGGTTCTTCAGCTGAGTCCCTGAATTCTGGAAAGTGGAATCTAAACTCTCCAATTGAGACAGCAGGCCCTCTGCTATTGTGGCTTCTCCCAAGACATTTTTAACTAGTGTTTTTGCGCTTTCCACGGTTAGATCGCCTGTCTCAGCAATCAGCGACCCAAACAGCCTCAGACTTCGAATTGACTCGGTCCTTGTAGTAACAATAACTGTATTCTTGAATCTATGACTTTCTTTTATCAGTGCTTCTATTTCTGGGCAGCTCTGGGAGTTGAATTCATCATACCCATCTAAAAGGAAAAGGACTTTTTCCTCCAGCAATTCTAATATTTCCATAAAGTCTTCTTTACATATTCTATAGTTCTTCCTAAGAAGCTGCTCACATATGGTCTCATATAGTCCTGCCTCTACCCCACTCAGGCTGATGAAGAAGACAAGCTTGAACCTCATCAAAGAAGGATGATCTTCATTAGCCCAAAGTAAAGCAATCTTTTTGAGGAGAGTCGTTTTTCCTTTCCCAGCTTCTCCCTCTATGATACAGGGACTTTCAAGTTCATCTAAAAGGGCATTTAAAGTCATTTGCGCCAAGCGGGAATTATGGATATCTTTCTTCCAAAGCAAGATATCTGTATAGGTATTCTTCAAATCAAAGATGATATCAATTTCTTCGCCCAGTGGATGAAAACGTTCAAAGGATTTATGCCTATATAAGTTAGTTAAATCCTCAGCTAAGTAGTCAACATCTTGCTGTCTAACTTGCCCATCTGTATCTAAAACAAAACAGAAAGATCTGAATGCAATGTTACTAAAGAGTATGATTTAACTGATATATTATGACAATGCAGATTAAATGAGATCAGATAGAGGCAACCTACATTTTATACTAGATTTTAATTAGAGCTGTTGTCCAATCTGAGCTGTAAAAATCTTGATAAGTGGAAAACCCTTTAATATTTTGCTGCCATTTACTAATTATTTGGATTTTTGAAGCTCGAATCTTTTTGGAGCCCATTTCAGGGGCTAGTTCTAACTTTCAAAAGCTTTCTCTGGTGTGGTACAATATTCTTGAAAACTACTGGTTTCTATAGTTTTAATGGTACATAAAAGTCTGAGTGGATGACTTTCTCCTGACATTACCTCTATCTTAAGACAAAATAATAAAAGTTAATTTGTACTTAATAAAGCAACTAAATTTGAAAAAATGATAATCTTAATAAAGATACTTACTATAAGACTATAATAATAATTAATACAAAATAAATTAGATATCTACTTACGGCTTCCCTGCAGTTTCTTAAAAAGGAAAAAATCTATTTTCTCCAGTGATCTCACCAAAATACCACAGGCTTTGTCACCTTTTTCCAAAATGGAGCATATCAATTTTCTTGACACATCCTGCCTTACTTTTTGGCAAAGGATGCTATCTTTTTCTTCATGTGTCAAAACAGATTTTGCAAAAAGACAATCAATAATTTTCTTGACGGTTGCCATCTCCATTCTTTGAATAAGCTGTTCACGGTTATTCTCTAAAAAATCCATTGGTGAGAGCAGATGGTTCTTCCAATCTGAATCTAATCAATTCTACTCTTTCTCTGAATAATGAATGCTAACTTGGTTTGACTGCAGGTCACAACTCTTATTCTGAAGGTTCAAATACAGCAGCAGAAATGGTTGGTAATCCTGGAGAAAATGCACAGATTTTAATAATAAAATATAAACTTCACAAATGCACACAGACTGAATCATAGCACCATGCTATGATGCTAATTATAAAAATTGATTTTTTTAAAAAAAATATTTTCCAAGTTTTACATTCTGCATAGAATCTTCTTGGATAAATAAATACATTTATTTTCTATATGGGATGGGAAATGTGAATGGTGAATTAATATATCCATATCTACCATATTTATTTCCTCGTATGCAAAAGTCCACAGCAAACCATCTCCTAACAGTAGTACAAGATGTTCTAATGTGGTTCATTTTGTGATGTGACTGTCATTAAGAAAGGCTAATTCCTTAAACTTTCTTACAGTGATGAACATTTTAAAGAAATATATTTCTTCAAGGGACATAACAAAATCTTAACGATCAACCTGGCCCTTTTGACAAGAAGATATGTTTAAAGCAGCAAATGTGCAGTTTGATTAATTAGCAGCAAACTATCAAATATACTGGAGACTCACTGGAGAAGAGCCTAGTGCTGGGAAAGATTGAGGGCAATAGAAGAAGGGGATGACAGAGAATGAGGTGGCTGGATGGAGTCACGGAAGCAATAGGTGTGAGCTTAAATGGACTCCAGAGGATGTACAGGACAGGAAGGCCTGGAAGAACGTTGTCCATAGGGTTACAATGGGTCAGACACGACTTTGCAACTAACAACAACTATATATATATATATATTGTAGTTTTTTTAGGCATCAAGACAACATATAGATTTTCAGTGTCCTTCATTAAAATATTTTGAGCCATCTCTGAATTCTACACTTGCAGTTGGCTCAACTGATAGGCAGTCAAGAGATCTGGACAGGAATAAAAGCAGTATGCATGACAAAGAGCTAGCACCAAGGAAGGCAGAAAATATCCATAACTTTGTCAGGGAGCTGCTCATTGCTGTCTTTCACCTGCAAAGTTCGTTTGTAGAGTTTGGTTTTACCAAATATATCAAGACTCTGGAACAGTAACCATGTTCTCCCCCCCACTGCCCTCCAAAAAAAGAAAAAAGGAAAAGCATTTTGATCATGAGAAAAATATAGTACTTTGAAGAGCCCCAGGAATCCTGAACTGGAGCTGCAGGGGCTGGATCTTGAGGAGAGGATTAACAGACCGATCTGGAGCTGCTTCTAGTAAAGAAATGTTCTCTGTCCATGTTCCCCACACCCCTTCCTTCCTTCCTTTCACAAATGTAAGTAGAAATAATCCTCAAAGAATGCCTATCTCTTGTTACGGTTGTTCTATAATACAAATCTAAAACGATCTCTGAAATGCTCAAAGTATGTCAAGCAAAAAGAAACATACCTGTTTTGAGAAGCTGTTAGGGAAAATGTTACCAATTGGTAGCAGTTTTAAATTCCTTCTCACACCCAGCTGTCGAACCTTTGACACTTGTTTCACTTAGCTCACAGAACACAAACAACACTTCCGGTTTTCAAAAGAGGGGTGTTGCAAGAAAGGATAGCACTTACAGAAGGGAATACTGTCATTCAAAGACAGCTCTCCACAACATTCATTACAAATGATCTGGCAAGGAAGCAAGTGTATGTGTAACTTAGGTAAGGCCCAGGTGCTTGCTCTAGGTATGATTTCATCTGAAGTATAAACCTGAGCAGGTGGAATATTCTCAATTCTTTGCCCAGAAAATTTCAAAGCTCTCTTTTAAAGTGAATTAAAATTATGACTTCTCTGTGACAACATTGCAGCATCTTCCTGTGCACCAGAGAAAAACGTTTTAAAATAAAATTAAAATTTCTCTAGATCTGCACATGAAGCCATAATTACAAAGCACAAAGGCCTAATTCAAGCAGGTTAAGAGAATACATTTTTATAGAGCTACATTTTAGTTGCTGGAATGTACTGATACAGGCCAAGGAGTGTAGAACTTTTTGCTAAATATAAATAAACTACCGGTACCTGACTAAATATTCTGGACTCAGAAATTAAACATCTGTGATCAGGATATTAAAGATGGAATGGAAACACCTACATGGGCCAAGAATAATAAAAATAAGACGAAAACTAAAAAAATCAACAACTCATGCATGTCCCTGGGCAAAAGACTCCTAATAAGAACAATAAGATCTTCTTACACAATTGACCACAACCTCCACTTTGCTTGGAAAACCTAAAGAAATGTCATACCTCTGGAAAGTATTATGTTTGTCATCTGCTATGTATTAGGCTGTAATAAGAGCCAGCTTGGATCATACCAAGATTTAGAAAGTAGGAGAAATGGTGGTCCTGTAAAAATTAGACATCAATTGCCACACATCCCATTGCCATATTTGAACATCAATAGCCAATGGGAAGAGGTGATGGAAGCTATAATTCTAAAATATTTGGTGAATCACTCCACCATTCTGTTTCCACCGTGATTAGCCAAACACCTGTAGGAAGCATCCAGTAGAGGAGGTCATAAGGTCAGTAGCACCATTTTGTTCATATATCCCACCAGATCTTTCTTCTTTAATTTGTTCAGATAGCCTACCAATAAACAACTTTTCAATAGTAATGCTTGTTGGATAAAGGATTAATAGGGTAAAAGTGTCTCCTGGACAAGACTTAACCCAACTAAGCATGCAACATTGTGCTTCCATCGCCTTGATAGGACTTACCCAGTTGGAGTTTAATTCCAAATGGAACTGAGTAACTTTATTCTAGATGCCTAAATTATTCTTTGTTTGTTAAAAACAAATCATGCCAAACCAATCTTATTTTATTCTTCAACACAGTGACTAAATTAGTAGACCAGCAAAATACTGTGGACAAAATATATTTAGATTTCAGCAAGGCATTTGACAAAATAGACCACAACCTACTTCTTAGTAAGCTAGAAAAAAGTGGAATAGATAGCACCACCACTAGATGGATTCGCAACTGGCTGGCAAACCATAATCAACGAGTAGTCCTTAAGTCTACATGGAGGGAAGTAAGCAGTGGGGTGCCACAAGGTTCTGTCTTAGGCCCATTACTCTTCAATATCTTCATTAACGACTTAGATGAGGGAACAGAAGGGGAACTTACCAAATTTGCAGATGATACTAAGCTGGCAGGAATAGCTAACACCCAAGAAGATAGGCTCAAGATCCAGATGGATCTTGACAGACTAGAACACTGGGCCATATCTAACAAAATGAAATTCAATGTAGAGAAAAGTAAAGTCCTACACTTAGGCAAGAAAAACCAAAAGTACACATATACACTGGGTGAAACCATGCTCAGTAGCAGTAACTGTGAGAGAGATCTTGGAGTCTTAGTGGACAATCAGCTAAATATGAGCGGGCAGTGTTCAGCAGCAGCCAAAAAAGCTAATGCAATCCTAACAGAGGGATACAATCAAGATCAAGGGAAGAACTAATACCACTCTATAAAGCCTTAGTAAGACCACACCTGGAGTACTGCATCCAGT
Organism: Bungarus multicinctus; assembly: GCA_023653725.1. NCBI lineage: Eukaryota > Metazoa > Chordata > Lepidosauria > Squamata > Elapidae > Bungarus > Bungarus multicinctus. Next base: position 62,555,395 of record CM042836.1, on the reverse strand, counting down.
TTTGGTCACCACGTTATAAAAAAGATGTTGAGATTCTAGAAAAAGTACAGAGAAGAGCAACCAGGATGATTAGGGGACTGGAGGCTAAAACACAATGAACGGTTGCAGAAACTGGGCATGGCTAGTTTAGTAAAGAGAAGGACCAGGGGAGACATGATAGCGGTCTTCCAATATTTGAGGGGCTGCCACAGGGAGGAAGGAGTCAAGCTATTTTCTAAAGTAGGCCAGACAAGGAATAATGGATGGAAACTGAACAAGGAGAGATTTAACCTGGAAATAAGGAGAAACTTTCTGACAGTGAGAACAATCAACCAAAGGAACAGCTTGCCCTCGGAAGTTGTGGGAGCGCCATCACTTGAGACTTTCAAGAAGAGATTGGACTGCCATTTGTCAGAAATGGTTTAGGGTCTCCCACTTGGACAGGGGGTTGGACTAGATGACCTACAAGGTCACTCCCAACTCTGATCATCTGTTATCTTCCCAGAAGCTCTTCAAATGTTCTTGTAGCTTGTTCTCTGCAGTAATGAAAGGGATATCTTATAAAAGACTGCCGGACAGCTATTTGTGGACATGATAACAACAGGAAAAATATTCACATTTTGTTACTCTTTTTGCCACAATGTAAGATTGGTTCTTACCTGTAGTAAACCTGTAGGTCTTATCTTTCTCCAGTGTCACTCTAGGCATCTCTTTTGCTGTTTCATCTGCTGGAGTTTTTCAGAAAACCAAAAAACACCTCAGGATTTATTACAGCGAGAGGCTACATAGGAATCATCCAATCTAAGTTCCCCCTCACATGCCTATTTTAGAGCGCGACAAAGGATTCCGTTGAATTATCCACTGAAAACTCAGGAAAAAGCCTAAGTAATTTCTGGAACTCATCCTTCTGAAACCCTTCTGGAACCTTAACCAGCAAAGAGAAAGCAGTCATAGAGTGACCCAACTATAGCAAGAGACTAGTAGTTTATCTTTCATTACTAGCTCATAGTACAACTACTTGTCAGGCTCAAGCTCAAAGATGACACAATGAAATCCACTCTTTTATTTGCTTACATGTGATGGACAGAATCTTGCCAAACTAAAGCTATATCCATCCACTCTAATATATATATATCGGGAGAGATCCTAGGATATGGCTGAACATCTTTCTCCCCTTCCCCCAGTGGCGGATTAAGGCTCACTGGTGCCCTAAGCACTGACAAATCTTGGTGCACCCCGTCCTTTGTACATACTGTATAGATGAAGCCAAGCTTAGGCTATCTAAAAGTTTTTGTGGTGCCCCCTTTGGGCCTGGTGACTTAAGCACGTGCTTAGTCTGCTTAATGGCTGACTAATGCTTCCGCATCTAGTTCAGCACTGTGGACTCTTAATTCGGACTTCTCTTTGGAATGTACAACTGCTTCTACCATGAGAAAGCTCTGTGTTGCCAAGACTCCATCTATGGCTTCTTCTCCAGGTGCACATTCTATCACACTACTCTAATATAAAACCCAAACCAACATGCAATCACCAATGCTCAAATCAATGGTTGCCATGAATACTTGAGCTGCTCCAAATTCTACATCACTAATGCAGTTTGAACTTACCAAGAACTAGCCTTGGCAGTCTACTTGGCAGTCAACAAGGTGACAGAATCTAGGCAGGAATGCTTCTGTGCAGCAGAGAAGTCACTATAGTAATAATAGTTGAAGGGCTTCATACAGCCCAACTTCAACCAGAGGGTTTCACAGCAGGGTTTCTGTGGAGCTGTATTCTGAAATATATCTAGATAACAGTTGTTTCCACATGTCCCGGGACTGTGGCTGATAGAACATTTATTTGCATTCTGTTGTATCATGAATTAATTTCCTCAGATTGTATTTGGTATAAAAAAAGAACTGGACTCTTAAACCAACACTAGCTGGATACCCGTGCTTCACTACGAAACTATGTGATCGAGCTTAGTTTTTAGGAAGGAAAATAAGGGGAGGGGAAATCTGCCTCTCCCTACCAGCATCCATTGGTATTCATCTGACTAGCGTGTGACAGACTGTGTGAGAGAGTTGAGGGCTATTTGCAAACTGAAACAGTATTTGCTGTGTGAGCAAGGAAACAGCAAGGAGCCTGGGCGTGGCTTAGCTCAACTGTTGTGTACTAAAGCTGGTTGCTGCTGTGAAACTAAAACTGAAACTCCTCTCCTCTGCTTATGTTTTGCATTTGGAAGAGATTTCTTTTCAGGTGGTGCGGGGGAGTAGAACTCCTTAGCATCAGAGCGTGTTAATAATAATATATGAAATACTAATGTTCTGATGGTCATTTTGAAAAATCCTTTCTTAGTGAGCACCTAGAAGCCAAAATTCAGGGACTGTTTCAAGAGAAGGAAGGGGCAAATGAGCTCTAGAATTCATCCCACCCTCAACAAATAAATACCATTTCATAGGAAGCATTATAAATATATATTATATACAGATTAAATGTTTATAATTAGAAACAAACCCACTAATTATTCTTGCTCAAGGTAAAAGATGAAACTGGTTACATTTTTTAGCTTGCTCGTTTTTATATTTAATATGGCAAGTCCAGATAGCCAATCCTGGAACATTGTGCTCAAGTAATTTTTAATCCATGTCAATTTTCAGAAAATCCATTTTGCCCTTGTTTCTTCCCCTGGAATAGCTATAAAAAGCACCAATGCTTTCACATATCTGAGACAACACACATATGAGACAACAGAAGACAGGATTGCTCATTAGCAACCATGGATAGCTGACAGTGAATCAACTGTTTTTTTTAAATTATAAAATTACAAGCAAAATTTTAAAAGTATAATGCATACAATAATATGAAAGTATTACAGTAAAAAGTACAAAGCACAGCAATATAAAAAGCATAGCAATATAGAAAAGGAGGAAGTCAGCAATTTATGGTACAGTAATTTATTAGTATAATCTCTGAGAACACACTAAACCAAATAATAGAATATTTTCTTGGTTAGCAGGATAGGAGCATAGACATTGGCCTGGTTCATTACATGTTCAATCACAAATTGATTATTTTTAATTAACATACTTATACCACATTGTCATATCAAGGACCCAGATTCTGGTGTAATCAATGAAGTATTGACAAGTATTGGGGAAATCCATATTCTAGTCCACTTTGAATTATAGAAACTCATTGGATGACTTTGGGCCACTTGTCTTCCTTCAGCTTGAGTATAAAATGACTAGACTCCCTCATGTATGTAAACCTTGAGCTACTGGAGAAAGTGTGGGATATAAATCTAACAACTATCAACCTTTTTATGTTGTTTTTATAAACAGCCCGATATGCATATTGAAGTCTTTTTAGATAATACTGTACTATTTTCTAGATTTGAAAAAAGAATCAAATTGCTTGAATCTACATTTTTAGTGGCGGAATTCTTTCTGTCCTCTGCTGCTAAAAGTAATTGAAAGAATCTTTCATACTGCAGCCCTTGGTATCTTTGGTGCATTAATGGTCTTGACTGATGCATTTCTGCCAGGAAGTTTATGTTAGACTGCAATCAATTCCTGTTTCTGCCTCTAAGGTTCAAAATTGATGCAAAAGTGAAAAAAAAGGCAGAGGGCTAAAAGTAATTGGCCATAACTTCAATTGTATTCAAGGCATATAAGAAGACATGTAAAAGCATCAGAAATGCTTCTAACACCAGAAAAAGTTTTTGAAAAAGCGTATCTGGAGGTTGTTTGAGCTTTGGTTTATCTGAAAACAATTATCATTTTAGCTTAAGTTGCCTCCAACTATTACATAACTGACCGCTGGAACTCCCTGCTGATCTACTGCAAATAACTCAAGAGATCTAACAATAGATTCAATAGATACATTCTGCCTCCTCAGCATTACAATACTGACTGAGCATTAACAGATCAGTAGAACAGGCGCTTGCTAAGCAAAAAAAAAAAAAAAGCAGAGAAATCCCTATTTTCTACGAAACAAAATAAACGCACAAAGCAAGGAAGTAGCCAATCAGAGTGTTATAACCGAAGCTTCTTTCGTGGCATCATCATCAATCATCATCATCACAGGCATGGAAGTTTCAAGCAAGACGGTAACAAGATTTACCCCACCCTCTTTTCTTTCCAGAAGAACTGTCTCTCTCCCCCCCATCCCAAACCTCGCTCCCATTTTTTTTCTTTCTTCTACTTCCCGTCTGGTCCTGATCCAACCAATGATCAAGCACCAGGGCTCTCCAGACCAATGAAATCCAATTCCGAGGCAATCGGGAAGAAGATCTTAGCAGCCAATCAAAGAGGGCTTTACGGGAGCCCAATCGGAAAGTCGATCTCAGGCTTGGTGCTTGATGCTCAGTCAGCAGGAGGAGGAAGAGGAGGCAGGAGGAGGGGATGATCTCCGCCTCCGCGGGTTGCTGTTGACCGGGCTTCCCGGCGGGTTCCGTTCGGCCCTCTCTCGGTTCTCCGACCGAGCTGTCGCGGCGGGCAGAGCGATGCAGCACCCGGGTCCCCCCAAAGTTTCGCCTCCGCTGCAGCCTCTCTACGCTCCCAATAACGGCGATTTCACCTTCGTCTCCTCGGCCGATGCTGAAGGTAAGAACCGGAGTGGGGCGCAGGGGTAGCGCCTTATGCGGAGAGGGCACCCCGGGAGCTGCCTGGAGGAGGAAACCGAACAGATGCCAAGAAATCCGGAGCCCTCTGGCGCAGTCTGGTCTGCGTGGCAGAAGCACCTGCGGGAAGAGAGGAGGGTTGGACTAACAGGTCCGGTAAATAAGGAGGGATCGAGTAATGGTGTTGGCAGAGGAGGAAGAGGAGGAGGGGAGTAACACACACACACACGCACCCCAGCGCACAAGGCTGTGGATGTGGCATCTTGGTTACTCTGATGGGGCATCAGCACAGATTGCTGTTGTGGATAGATCTCTGTAGGGCACTTTGAGCAGCTTGCTGGGACTTGTAGTCAAGTTACCCCTGGAGGGTAACACTTGGAGGTGAATTAGTTGTTAATCAAAATGATTGATAATAATAATTGAAGATGAAAACTTAAATTGATCACATCCAATTAGTATGATTCATGGGCTTGGAAGTATTTTGGGAGAAGGATGGAAAAAGTGAGAGTATAGTGTTTGAAGAATAAGGTTTACAATCCCTATTGATCATGGCAACTATGGTTTATATTTGATACCAGAAATACTAAAACTTTTGATAACCAGTTGCTGAAGGATATAGCAACGAAGTTGCAATTGAAACTGCTGTTATTAACATAACCATGTGATTAGCTGCTTCAGACAAAATGCTGAACTAGACACGCCTTTGAGCTGAGTTAGTTAAATAATGCAGGTAGCCCTCAACTTATGATGATTCATTTAACCACTATTCAGAGTTATAATGACATTGAAAAAAGTGACTTACAACTGGTCTTCATACTTATGACCACCACAGCATCCCCATGGTCACTTGATCAGTATTCAGGTGCTTGGCAACCAGCATGTATTTATGATGGTTGAAGCATTCTGTGATCATGTGATCTCCATTTATAACCTTCCCAGGGAATCTCCGACAATCAAAGGGAGAAGCTGGATTTGCTTAATGGCTGCAAGGTTTGCTTAATTATCTTGGTGATTTGCTTAATGACCATGGCATATGCAGTCACTCTGGATAGCAGGATGGGTGGCATATAAATTTAATAAATCAAGGAGAGAAGCAATCTAAACTAAGGACAAATTTCCTGAGAATAATTAAATAGTGGAACGGATTACCTTCAGAGGTTGTGGGTGTTTGTCTGGAATGATATAGGACAGGAGTACAAACTCGGGTTGTCATGGTGGCGTCACATGACGTATCAGGACTTTCCCCCCCTTTGGGTGGGGGGTAAACTGGGTGGCGGTAGGGCCAACATGTGACACATCTGGCCTGCGGGCTGCAAGTTTGACACCCCTGATATAGGGTCTCCTGCTTGAACAGCAAGTTGGACTAGAAGACTTCTAAGGCCCCTTCCAATTCTGTTATTCTGTTAAATAGGGTAAAATTGGGTGTGACTTGTGTAACAACCACGTTGGTTAGGGACAGACGTTCTGGTGCTAATCGTGGTCATAAATGGAGGACTACTGTATTAAATGTATTGATATTTCCCAAGTTTTTAATGGAAAACTTCAAAGCTCCACTAGTTCTGTATACTGTATTTAGTTCTGCACGTCAAAACTGAACATCTTATGAGTTCTTCTGATGGTTAAACTGTTCTTTTTTTTTAAGTTAAACCTACTTCATGCTCTTCAATCAAAGCATCATTTTTATGCAGTGAACAGAAGAGCATAACAGCAGCTCTATGGATTTTAGAAAGAATAGATGCAATGCTTCAACAGTATCTGAGCGTTATTGTTACTGAAATAACAGGCCAAGTTTTTAATTTACCCTGCTCACTGATCAAACAGTCATCTAATTTGTATAATTGGGACAGAGTTTGGCTGCATCTTACCCTGGATTGTGAAAAAGTATCTTATTCTTATATATAATAAATTAAAACACAGGTATTTTCTCCAATTCTTTATTGTTTTTAGATTTGGTCATATAAAATTGCTTTGCCCAAGTCTTTTATAAGATTTTAGAGTAATTGTTGTCGGTAAGTAATTGTAAGTCTTCTGCAGTTTAAGAGCCTTTCCTTTTTCTGCCTAACCAGATCACTGACAATTTAAATATATATATATATATTTTTTTTTCTGCCATGCCACCTACATGAATGTGGACTATGTGATAATATAGGAGAACACATTTTATAATATATCCTGTCCCCACCCTAGTGTTTCATCTGTCAGTTGCTGTTTGGCTTTTTCTTCATGTAATGTTGTTTTGAAATAATACTAAGCCTGTGTTCAAGTTCAGCCTGAATAACAGCTGGGAGATGGGCAGGTAATACTAAAACAGCAGAGTAAAGGTTACTACAGACTCCTGTGCCAGTCTGCTATTTGAATTATCTAGTCCAAATCTTTGAGTCACTCATCAGTTTAAAAACCTGGAGAGTAAAGAGATCTTCTCTGCCTCTTATTTCTCCTAGCTTGGGTAGCTTGATCTGCAGGCTGAGAGAAGTGGCAACTGAAAGGTGTCAAGATCTAAATCTACAGATCAAGCCTTTTCTCTGTGATTAGGGAATGGTTTTCCTGTCAGCTGATAATGAGAAGATGGGAAAGTATTGTCTTTCCTACACAGGAAATAACACCACCATCCTCTAGCAGCAAGCAAAAGCATATATGGACAGCAAATCCTATATTGCTTTAGTTTCCTGTTGGCTAATCAGGGAGGAGAGCATTTCAACTGAACTATAGGGAAGAACCCGATGAAACTTCATGCTAAAGTGAACATTTCAATTCTCCATAATAGATAATATATTGGTATTTGTTAGGGCTTTGTGAAACATATCAGATGAGCATGCACCCATTCCTGAAGTTTTGAAAAAGCCAGGTCCTTTGGAAAGCTCGTATTGTTGCTGTAAAACTGTCCAGGTATCTGCCCATGTGTGTGCATGCTAATTTGCTGGTGGCCCCAAATCTAGTGTCATCTATGCATGCATCCAACAACCTCTGAAGCAGTCACAAGCCTTCCAAAGGATATCATTGCTTTAAAAATTTAAAGTTCATGTTAACACATTTTTGCAGGGCACTTCTTTTGAATACTTTATGCAACCAATGTATTTCTTTGTAAGCTATTTTCTTATATGTGTTTATGGATAATTTAGCTTCTTTCATTCTCTTACAGTTCTTTTAGCTTAGGGTAATATGCAAACTCATCCACTTTAATTTATAAACTATGTTTTCTTTTGTAGAATGAGTTGTATATCAGGTCAACCCAAAAACAAATCAACAATGCAACAACATAGCGTGATATGAGAATTAGGCCTAGCGACCTTCCCTTTTCTCATATATCAATATACATTCCAGTAGAGCAAAAATATATATTCTTGACTTCTCTTACATTTTTTTTACTTAAGATTTAAGTGGCTCAATAGCATCTACAGATGTGAAACTCAACCTTGGAGGCGGAAATGTGGAATTTATGAAAGAATCTACAGCAACTACCTTCCTGAGGCAAAGAGGTTATGGCTGGCTTTTAGAGGTGGAAGATGATGACCCTGAAGATAACAAACCACTCTTGTAAGTAACATTGCTTTGAGATTCTTAGCTTAGCTCTGACCTTGAAACTAATTTCTTGTTTTAGACCAAGGGCAGTGATTTGTGATCAAGGAGTTAAATGAAAAGAAAAGCTGACAATTAAATAATTCTGTATTTATTGACATTTAAATACATCTATCATTTCAATATTTTTGTACACTATAGGTCGAAGATTCCATTTTGGCAACATGTCATATTGTACTGTTTAGAAAACATCATAGTTTAAAATATTTTTTCAGTACAATCAATGTAAAATTATTAAAAACTTTAATCAGAAGCTTAAACCTATGATAAACAATTGCTTAAGGTGTGTATATTTACATCTGTATTCCATGAATAAAAGGACATCAATTTCTGATAATAGTATAATTATGGATTATTTTTGAGTTGCACCTTCTTTTTCATTTCCTACTATAATTTTCTTTCCTAGGGAGTAAGAATATAATCATTATTCTCTTGCAATATTTAACATGGAATAATATAGCTGTCAGACAAGGAATGGCTTAGCTTATTGTTTATTGTTTGCTAGTATTAAAAAGTGTCCGTACTTCTACTTGTTCAATAATAGTTAAATATATTTTGGTGGGAAATCTTTCAGTGCTGTGTTTCTTATATAATTCATAAGTCTGCCTTCTCAAATAATACTAAGCCATAATTTCAGGACATATTATGCAAGTTCTACTTTTTTGTAACAGAGAAGAATTAGACATTGATCTGAAGGATATATACTACAAAATTCGGTGCGTCTTGATGCCAATGCCTTCTCTTGGATTCAACAGACAAGTAGTAAGAGATAATCCTGACTTCTGGGGCCCTTTGGCTGTTGTCTTATTCTTCTCAATGATCTCATTATATGGACAATTCAAGGTGGGTGAATTTTTTTTTTAAGCACCTTCATTATTTTAAGCTGTCATCAACTGTTAATACAGCTAAACTGTTATCAGTCAAATATTAAATTTGCCTGCATCTTCATATAGAAGCTTGAATATACTCTTAAAAATAACTGGAATATGGTTCTTTTATCTAGTGATGTTTTTTCTCTTAAATTTTATTTCTCCTTCAGTAGATTACCTGTGCTTATGTTATTCTGCTTTATGTTTATTTTTAATCTACTATTTCCAAGTGAAAGTGGAATGTGTTCTGCAGACTGAACTCTTTCGGCCCTAATCCATTGATAATACATTATAATGGTTGACTCCTTTTTGAACTGTAATTTTGCAGAGGCCTATTGGATCAAGCTGAATTTCATACACAGGGCTTGAAGATAATAGCAGCTCATGGGAACAACTGTTAGAATCTGAAAATTCTATTTATGCAAAATAATTAAAACTATTACTGCTGTTACTGTTATAGTTGATCAGGAACCACTGATTAATGTGATCCATAATTAATCACTTTTAAAGTTTATCATTTATTATGTTATTAAATTTAGAGAAGTTATTTCAAGTATCATGCAATTCAGTAGCGTGTTAATGAGCAGAGTACTGCATTTAATTTTTTTTATCTGTTATGTACTCAGGATTTACTAGGGCTGTACTTTGATTTGAGGTTGAAAAGATATTTTGGAGCAAGTCTAAGAGCACATGTTGCATCTATCAACATCTCCTTTAAAAATCAACATGACTTTGCAAAGTGGCTGTATTGTCTTAAGAAAATACATATTTGAATTAAGGATCTGTTGATAAGTTTAATATACATATTCAAGCCCACCCTGAAGCCCAGCACTTTTCTGGGATTTACTGTCATTTAGTTTATTTATTTATTTAATTAAACTTTTATACCGCTCCCTCTCCCAAAAAGGGACTCGGGGCGGTGTACAGCCTACTAAAAACATACAATAAATACCCAATAAATACAATTAAAATAAATTAAACCAAATTGATCCGGCTGTCTATCCCAAGAATTCAGTTAAAAGTTAAAAGCTAATAAAACCCCAATTAAAATTAAGTTAAAACCAAAATACAGTTACTGGGCCAGGCCAGCCTGTTTAAAAAATAGGGTTTTCACTGCGCGCCGGAAGGTCAGAATATCCGTCATAGCCCGTATCTCCGGGGGGGAGATCATTCCATAGGGAGGGGGCTCCCACAGAGAAAGCCCGAACCTTCGGGGCCGTCAACCAACAACGGCCAGGCGGCGGTACCCCAAGGAGGGCAACCCTGTGGGAGCGTACTGGGCGGCGGGAGGTTGATGATGGCAGCAGGCAGTCCCGTAAGTACCCAGGTCCCGAGCCATGGAGCACTTTAAATACTGTCAGTACCACCTTGAATCGAATCCGGAAGGCCACAGGAAGCCAGTGCAGCCTGCGGAGAAGCGGTGTAACGTGGGAGCTCCGAGGAGCACCCACAATCACCCGCGCGGCTGCATTCTGGACTAACTGCAGCCTCCGGAGACTCTTCAAGGGGAGCCCCATGTAGAGAGCATTGCAATAATCCAGGCGGGAGATGACGAGGGCGGAAGTGACTGTGCGAAGTGCGCCCAGATCCAGAAAGGGCCGCAACTGGTAAATCAGACGAATCTGATAAAAAGCCCCCCTGGCGACGGCTGCAATGTGTTCTTCTAAAGACAGCCGTACGTCCAGGAGGACACCCAAGTTGCGCGCCCTTTCCACGGGGGTCAAGACCTCTCCCCCCACGGCCAGCGAAGGAACCAGTTGGCTGTATCTGGGCGCAGGAAACCACAGCCACTCGGTTTTGGTCGGGTTGAGACGAAGCCTGTTACGACCCATCCAACTCCGCACGGCCTCCAGGCATCGGGACATCACTTCGATGGCTTCGTTGGGGTGGCCCGGGGTGGAGATGTACAGCTGAGTGTCGTCAGCGTACTGATGGAACTCCACCCCGAAGTTTAATTATGATAATCACAAATTTTCATAATATAATGCAACCATGTTATGAAAACATGGGAGGATTTTGTCCAGAATAAGGCTTGCATAATTACATGAACAAGAGTGAATGAGGTGATTGAATGCATTATTTTTCAATTTAAGGAAGAATTTTTGTTTGTCAAAATTAATTTTTCAGTTCATAAGTAACCATTTTGATTAAAATCTTTAACAATTTCTTAAGGTGGTATCCTGGATTATAACTATTTGGATATTTGGATCCTTAACAATATTCCTGTTGGCCAGGGTTCTTGGAGGAGAGGTAAGAATTTTGTGAAAGCGGACTTGGTATTTGAAAGTTCAACTTAAATTATTTTTAAAATTGGGATTAGTTATATGAATTGTCATTCCTTAATTGCCCATTTTATGGTCCTATCTATGAACAACTTGGATGAATACTAGTTGCCCGTTATTATTGGTTTATCAGAGGATATAAACAAGTAAGCTAGGAAGTATAGAAAAAGAAAACATTGAAAAAGTCTTATTTATACCACTGAGACAATTCTGCTGTTAAACATTAAAATCCAAATTAAAGTATTCAAAACAAATGGGTATCCAACCTCTATTCAAATACATCCCTTTCAATATAGTTTTTCTTTTCAACATCCTTTTCAAATCCTTGTCTTTTAGCATACCCTTTTCAATATCCTTTCTTGAACTGATCTTATTAGGAATATTTTTCTAACATGAAATCAGAGCCTGCCTTCTTATAGTTTACATCCACCATTCTCCAAAATTTTGATCATTTAGAAAATGTCTACATGAACAAGAGGATTTGGGAATTAGGCTTGTAAGAACATATATGAGTTATGTACTCAAGCTTGAACAATTATCTTTGTTAGTAGACTGAGTTACTGGAAACAATGACTGAACTTTTTTAAATTTACAGGTTGCATATGGTCAAGTTCTTGGAGTGATTGGATATTCTTTACTTCCTCTTATTGTAATAGCACCTGTACTCCTGGTAGTTGGATCATTTGAAATTGTTTCTACTCTAATAAAAGTAAGTTCAATATCATTCATGACCAAAAGACCAAAATATCAACAATATATCAATTAATTTTATACATAGTGCCGTGATGGCGAACCAAGGCATGCGTATCTGGAAGTGGCAGGCAGAGCCATCTCTCCAGGCACACCAGCCGTCGCCTGTTGCTCTTCTGGGTTCTGACGCGCGCATGTGTAATTGGCCAGCTGGTTTTCATGTGCGTGGGAGTACCGGAAACTGAAAGAGTGGCTCCCTGGTGCGTATGTGCATGCCGGCTAACTGGTCTTCGCACGCACATGCACATTAGAAACCGGAAGACCAGGTGGTCGGCACGCACTTGCATGCCAGGAAGCTAAGAGTTTCAGGTTTCTGGCACTCCCATGCTGTGTGCCAGGAGCTGCTCTTCTGGTTTCTGGTGTTCACTTGGTGCTGAAAAAGTTCGCCACCACTGCAATAGTATATTATGCAGCTAATATGCATGTTCTACTTTGCTTCTAATTTATGCCTGTAAATTGAGAGCCAATTCACTCTAGTGCAGGACTGTCAAACTCCCAGCCTGCGGACCAGATGCGTCACATGCTGGCCACACCCATGGCCAGTTTAGCGAAGGGAAAAAAAAGTTTCGATATGTCACGCTATGACGACAGGAGTTTGACATCCCTGCTCTAGTGATTATGGCTAGAAAATAAGAAACCATGAATTCAAGTCCTTAGCCATGAAAATCAGCTGGGTGACCTTGGGCCAGTCTCTCTCAGCTCAACTCAGCTGAGATATAAAAAATGATATGATATATGCAGTATGAGATATATAATAAAGCTTGACTTACACTATTCCATCTTTTAATGGCTATATTCCTATAAATAAGTACTTTGACTGATGTTGAAAAAGATCAACATATTGTACATTTTTCACATTAAAAAGATCTAAAAGAAAAAGGAAACCAGCTTGTTAAAGGAAGCTTTCAAAAACAGTTGGAAAAAATTACCTTTTTCTCCAAATAATAATAAATTGACTACTTTAAAAAGTAAGGGGAGGAAAACAAAACAAAACCACCTTGTTGGGACTTTCTAATTTTGTAAATACATTCATTTTGTATTAGAGTACTGGAGATCAGCTTCCTGATCACCAGATTGTCCACACCGCAATAGTTTCAGATTACTGTGAATAACCATAGTTTATTCTCTTGTTTCTTGATAAAAAAAAATTCTGCTGTGCAGTTTGGGACTTTCCTTGCCTTGATAACATTTCTTTGTTTTCTTTCTGCCAGCTTTTTGGAGTGTTTTGGGCTGCATACAGTGCTGCTTCCTTATTAGTTGGTGAAGAATTTAAAACCAAGAAGCCTCTTCTGATTTATCCCATCTTTTTATTGTACATTTATTTTCTGTCTTTATATACTGGGGTGTGACCAAAATTGCTAGATTTGAACAAGGACATTTTGATCACCAGTGAAGACTGAACTGTTGGTGGATAGAAAAGGCAAGTGACTATCCTATCAGGCGGACGAAGTTTCAGTAGTATCCTTAAATACATCTGTGTATTATTATTTAAGCATTTTTAATTATATTACAGATTTAAACCAGAGTTTTAGGTTTGTTAGATTTTTAATGAATATGGATGGTAACATTTATAAATATGTTATTTGAAGAAACTTATTACTTGTGCCAAAAGCACGAGGTCCATATGATAGGTAAATTGTCATGGAACTTGAAAAAAATGAGTGATCATTTGAAACTATAGTTCCCATAAATGTATTCATCAGCCAATCCTCATCGTTTCTATATTTTAATGTATAATCTTGTCCAGTCTTGACTTGGTTATTGAGTTATCAGTTCTGATTTAAAGTTTTATGTTGATCAAAGATTGGTTTAGGAAATTCCATCATAAAGGGAATTTATGGTTGTCATTACCATCACATGAAATATTTGAAATAATATTTAGTAGTATTTGAAGAAATCCTTTTTTTAAAAAAAAAATTCAACTGTAAATATGCCATAGCAAAATATTGCTTTACAAAGTTGATTTTGAAATCTTTCAGAAAAAAGTTTTTATTTGCAGCTTTATGAAAATGGTAAGTGGAAAAAAGTTTAAATAAATAGTATGATTCTGAAAAAAATCTTCAATAGAATAAACATTGTTTTCTTCAAAATTGAACTTGTTTTATAACACCTTGTTTTGCTGTTTATGTAAACTGGCTTTGGGGTTAGTAAAATTGTTAGCCACAAAGCTGCATTTGCAATTTGATTATCAAGTTTAATATGAATTGATGTTATTGAAGTGGTTCTTTAATATAATTGTATATTAGTTACAAATGAAAAAGACATTCTGCATTATAAGGATTTTCATAGCTTTATCATTTGCAAGGCACATATTTAATCTAGTCTGCTTATTCAGATAAGCAGATATAGACATACAAATATTTTTGTCAATTTGGCAATCAAAGGCATAAATTGCATTGAGTTGCTCATTCAAATAGAGAAACAATTACTTTTGCATTTTTTGAATTTGAATTTTTGGATGCGCATTGACATCTCACCTGCGCTTAAATAACATATAGCCAGGAGACTTGGAAAAAAAGGAACTATATACTTTGCAATATATTACCATATTGTTTTTCAGCAATTCTAAACATTTTCATATGGATTAAATTTGATTGTATTTGAATCAGTTAAACAATTCTGCATTGTTTAATAGAAGAATAAGTAGCTACGAACTACTGTGGCTATCCGTTGATTTTACTGACAAATTATATGCTCAATTTCTGCCAATTCTGTAAATCGAGCAGCAGATTTTTATCATTAAGCAGATAAAAGTTAGACCTAACATTCTCTTATTTTGATGGAATTTAATTTCAAGTTACCAGCATTTAGGAAAATAATTTAAATCCATTCCCAATGTTAGAATTTATTAATCAGCACATTCACGGGATCCGATTACTTTTCTCAGAATGATAAAAGGAACATCACACTGTAAGCCCCAATACTTTTGGGCGTGTGTGTAATGCATGATGTAAGGAGTGTCATGAAACAGGATGAGACTTGTACTGTAATGCTATTTTCATCAGTCTTTCCTCTACACCCTCCTCACGTCATTGGATCCATTTTTTAAATGAATATATTCTTGGAAATCAAAGCCAGGAATAAAACAAAAAGGCTTTAAAACTGTGCCTTCTATTAGTTCTCTCTACAGAATTATAAAAATTGAAGAATAACAAGTTATATCTACTTTTCATATGAAGGGATGCCTCTACTTATAAAAGCTCTGAAAGTGCTACTTTCTGCTTAAATATAGCCTGCACTTTTCTGTGTAATAAGTGCTAAGTAGCACTTAGATTTATATACCGCTTCATAGTGCTTTACAGCCCCCTCTAAGCAGTTACAGAGTCAGTATATTGCCCCAAATAATCTGGGTCATTTTACCGACCTCGGAAAGATGGAAGACTGAGTCAACCTTGAGCCTAGTGAGATTTGAACTGCCAAATTGCAGTCAGATGGCAGTCAACTGGCAGTCAGCAGTAGTCTACAGTACTGCATTCTAACCACTGCACCACTTTGGCTCTTAATAATCATCATTATTAATGATCATTTTCAGAATCATGTATTATTAAATGGTCTCTAGAATGTCTAATTCTATGGCAGACTTTGATTTACAAGAAAAAAACACTAAAATGGCAGAAAAATATATTGGGTATGAAACTATACAATATTTCTACTTAAAATATAAACATATTTTAGTTTCATCTACCCTTTTTAAATCTTAATAATCAAATTCAGCTTAAAGCAGATAGCTCTGCCTAGACAATCCGGGCAATCTCAAACTTCCCATACCCATTGCCCTGAACATATGCTGGGCTAAAGCTTCTACCCACTCTGTCCAGCATGATCTCAAAATTGGCTAGTGTAATCAGCCAATCATCAGAAGCATACTTAAATAGAAAAATGTTGTTTGGTATAAATGCTAAGTCATTAAAATAGTTGTCTTGATTAGAAACTGGTTTGGATTAAAGTATATATTAGGATGTAACAATGTTTTCTGTAAACTTGAGCAGAACCCATTATGTTTCTAAGATTCAATATCATTTAAATATGCTGTATAAAAGAAGCTTTGTCAACAGTTTCCCAGTGGATAAACTATTTATTTATAGTAGTGCATCAACTCCTACTTTTAGCCTAACATATATGTAAATACATGTATTTTATACAAAATGGAATTAAGTTTGTTTGCACAATACATATAAATCTTCTGTATAATATCTAACCCAAGAGATAAATACCCATATTTCATATGTTTAAGATGTGTTTATAAGAATGTAAATAAATTTTTAGAATTACTGAAATACAAGCTTTTGTCATCTGAAAATGTGAAAATAATTACAAGATTTTCATTTTATAGCTTTTCCATCAGCTAAACTCATGGATATCCATGTGTGAGTTTCACACAGCCTATTTAGTCATGTTTCATCTACTGAATGTTGTAACCTGAAAAAACTAATTCTTCTATACACATACTTTTCTCTGCAGTAGGCGTTCATAACTATTTTAAGTGGAATCATAAGTTTCTTTTTAAAATTTTGAGGTTAATTCTACTTTTCTTTCAATTTCATTTTAAAGAAAAAGTTTCCTTCTGCAGCTTACTTTTGCCACCGCCCCCCAAAGTACCTATTTTGAAAATAGCATTACACAATGGACTTGTACTGTGTTTAAAAGAACAATAACTATTATTATTACATTTATATGCTGCCTGACTCCTAGTGCATATGTTGGCACTTTTCTGTTGTCTTATTTTGCAAATTTGCTTACTTTTTGTCATTTGTGCTGTAGTCACTTTTCATTTGGATTACTACAGTGCTGTAATGGGGCTGCCCTTGAAGACCATCCAAAAACTGCAGCTGGTCCAAAATGCAATAACAGGCATAGGTCTTGGTGCCTGTGGTTTGCTTGATTTACACCACTGTTGTGTGAGCTGGATTGCTCCCATTTCCTTTCTGGGTGCAATTTTGAGGGGCTTGTTATCACCTACACAGGGCCATGTTATTTGTGGGACCACCTGCACCTAAGGATCTCTGCTCCTTCTATTAAGTCAGGTATGGTAGGTGCACTCCGGGTCCTTTCCCTTAAAGCTATCATCTGATGGGGCCTTAGAAATGTACCTTCTCTGTAACCACCCCAGCCTTTTGGAATAGCCTTCCAACTGAGATTTGAGGGGACCTATCCTTTTAGCCTTCTAGAATGATGTGAAGACCAAGTGCTGGGCCAAACTGAGAGTGTTGAGTCAGGAGGCTAGTAGTTTGGTTCATCTGGCACCTGATGGGAAAGATTGGTCTGCTTTTAGTCCTGTTTTTATTTGTGAGACAGTAGGCCCTATAGGTTCTGCAAATAAATTGATCTGCCCTGCTTACTGAATTCAAGTCTTGGATATCAATGGCACTAAGATGTAGGCCATTGTTTTTATCTACTTTAATATCCGTTTCAGATTTTCAAGCTTTCTATATTTTAGCTGAAACCCTCTATAACTCTTGAATATTGAAGGACATTTGCATGATAAACCTATCATTAAAGTAGACATAATGGTGCCTATAAGAAACTAGTAATGTTTATTTTTAAAATAAGCTTCTTTCCTCAGCATTAAACTGAATGCTTCTGAGCGTGTATCAATACACAAATAAAAATGTATTTGAATATTCTCATACCTTGAAACTATGTTGATACATAAAGACTAGGCTTTTTAAAGCTGAAATACAGGACTATTGAAAGACTGTTAATCAGGGCTGTCAAACTCCTTGCCCACAGGCCAGATGTGTTATGCACTGGCCATACCCACACCCAGTTTAGCAAAGGGGAACAAAGTCCCAATATGTCATGTGGCGCTGCCATGACAGTTTGATAGGCCTGTTGATTCTTTTCAGTGTCTCAATGGCTTTTGCTAACACAGACCATAGTATCTTTCAGGCTGTCTGATGAACCATAGACACTCCATTTAAGTGTTTTTGAACTTTCTGGCCAGACTAGGCTTGGAAGTGGTGATTAGTGCTGTTCACCACTATGACAACTGCTGTGCAATACTCTGATTGTATCATTTCAGATAATGAAAGTTCTGCATTTAGTCATTTCTGCCTTCTGTGGCCTGATGGACATCATTCCACCATGACTGTCTCTTGGTTACTGCTTCTGATTTCATGTAAGCTCATGCTTATATCATTAGCGATGGTATCTTGGATCTTATCTTCTACTGGCCTCTCTTTCAATTGCATTCCATTTTTGTAAGCATCAAAATTTTCCCTATTGACTATTGCCTTTGCATTATGTATCCAAAAACCATAGCTTCATTATTAGTGCTTCTAATGAGCAATGTGATTTTTATTTCCTCCAAGATTAAATGATTTGTTCTTTTTGTAATTAGTAGTATTGTTGAGTATTCTTCAGCACAATTCAAAGGCATCAGTTTTTCTTCAACCCTCCAAATGGTCTAGTTTTCACAGCCAATTGTTAAGGCTATGTATCTTGGCTGCAAAAATCCAGGTTACCACTAGATAGCAGCAAAATGACAGGGAAAACTAACTTTTGACATCTTGTGGTATGCTGATTATTAGAGAGAGGATACAATTATTTTCTTGTATCAGTCCACAGTATTGCTATCAAAGGGCTCAAACAGCTCAAGACCTCATTATTTCCTTGGAAATAGTAAAAGTAGGGGAAATAGAAGAGCAAGTCGAATGGAGACGTTCCAGAACTTAAACAGAAGTCCAGGTGTCTTTTTAAACGCACCAAAGTGGGATTTACTACTAACTTCCAATACGTGGAAATGCAGTGGCATTATTCTCACTATCCTAATAGACAGTCAGGCTGTGGCTGTGAAAATAAACGCTATAAAACTTCATCCGTTTGGCCGGATCTATAATAAACTTATATTAAGCTTTTCAGAGGTCCAAAACCAATGAGAATCAAGAAGCAGTATGCAGTCATTCTTCTTCGACCGACCGGTCTCTAAAAGTACCTTCCTCGTCACCTCCAGTAATCGAGACATTGTTTTAATAATACATTCGGACGGAGTCTCCAAATTTTGAAAACTACCCAAAATTGCAAATCGGTTTTCTCTCCAAATCTGGGTTTTGTTGTGTTTTTCTTTTTCTTATTTCCAATAGTTCTATTTCGTCAGTTCACGAAATAAATACACCCACCACTTCAACGGCCATTAAACACAGGCTGGAGGGCGGAGACATATCTGACTACGGAGGCAGGAATAGATAGCATCTGCTGTCAGGTGACTTAAAGCGAGCTCTTCCTAGGAACCGCCTCAGGAGGCGGAAGGGCGCATGTCAATTCTCCTTCCGTCCTTTCACTTCGAGCATGCACTGAACACTTGAGAAGTGGTTTCTTAGCGGCACTCTGCTTCCGGTGCAGTTACGTCACTTCCTGCGGACGCCGACGCTCAGCTCCCTCTCCTTTTCTCTCTCTCTCTCTCTCTCTCTCTCTCTTCCCCTCTCCCTTTTTTCCCTCCCCCTTTCTCCGGACCCGGATGCTGACTGGTGGCGGCGACTCCTCTCGGGACTGTCACTGAACGGCTCCGCCGGGCCTCTTGTCCTGCGCGATGGCGGCGGAGGAAGCCGGGGGAGCGTCTTGTTCCTCGGGGCCGGTGTCGACCGGGCCGGGTCCGGGTCCAGGACCTGGGCCGGGACCGGGGCCGGGTCCAGGCCCCTGCGAGTGGTTGCTGCTGCGGGACGGCTGCCTGCGGTGCGACGCCGACGGGCTTTGCAGCCTGTGTTACCACCCGGCGCTCAACGCCATCCTGGCCGTGACCGCCCGCGGCGCCATCAAAGTCATCGACGGCACCTCAGGAGCTACGTTGCAGGCGTCGGCGCTCAACGGTGAGGGGGGGGTCGGGTCAAAGGCCGGTCTAAAACGGGACCCTCGTGGGTGACGGGAGGTGGGGGAAGGAGTGGCAAGCGGGCGTCGCGGGGTTTGTGTAGGGAGAAAACGGGCGGCGTTTTGGGAAGAAAAGCCTGCCGTGTCCTCTCGTCTCTTCTCTCCCGCTCACCGGTGGCTTTTCGATCTATCCCGGGTGTGTGTGTGTGTGTGTGTGAATGTGACGGTTGGGCTTCGGGGCCTGGAAATCCGTTTGCTTTACTGACAAGAGCGAGAAGGCGAGCCGGTTTCTTTCTTTCTCTTGAGCACCCGCCGCTTTTATTCTTTCGAATTGTGACTCGGGAGGACGTAAAGCCGAAGCCAATAAAGAAAGGCCGGCCGAGTTGCTCGCTTTGAGGAGGAGGACGAGGACAGAAGTGGAAGTACAAAGTTGCCTTTCCGTACCGGCCCCCTTACTTAAACGGCTCCCTAGTTTCTTTTTCCCACTTCGCAAATGGTTTGTTTTAAAGCAGAATTCCTCAGCCCGATGTGCTCCGGAAATGCTAGCCTAGACCTCAAGTCCCACCGCTGTAATTCCACATGGCAGTGCTGAAAGGAGGGGCAACGTTGTCCAAGAGTGATAGAATCCCAGTTCTGGAAAACTATTTCAAATTCTGACTCATTTCCCCCCCCCCCACACACACACACTTTATAAAACTATGATTTTACCAATTGTTAAGAGAGAATAGGGGGGAAAGATTGACCAAAACAAGTTTCTAAGGAATTCTTTATTAGAAATGGGTATATCCATGTGGCACCTGGTGATTACAAGTATTGTGTGTCGATATGCTGTAGTTTACCAAAGTGTGACTACAGTATGTATAATATGTATATCTATACATAGTTATATATTCTGTATATCTATATCTATCTATCTATCTATACTGTATTTATACTTCATTGCTGTTTTGCACTTCTGGTTAGATGCTAACTGCATTTCATTGCCTGTGTTCATGTGCAATGACAATAAAGTTGAATCTAATATGCATGGGTACAGATTGAACATAATCTTCACTTGAACAGCCTATTGATAATAACACAGAAAGTATTACTATATTAAAAGTTCAGATACCCCTTAACTAAATTTGACAACCATTGATTCAACGATTTTAAAAGTTCAGATACCCCTTAACTAAATTTGACAACCATTGATTCAACGATTTTATTAATTTAGGTGGTAATGTTGTGTTTTTGTATATTAAATGTTACAACTAAGCAGATTTCTGCTTTTCCTATAATGCTACTTCAAAGTGGAATATAGCATGTTGAAGTAGTTGTAGGTTATTACCCTCTGTAGAATTTTGTTATATTGGTCAATTTTTTTAAATGCAATATATTTCAATATTTGAAAAATGTGTTTAAGACAAGGAAATGTAATCCTAGTTTATCATGTCTTAGTACGCATTGTGTTTTGTGAAGGTTGTGGTAGGGTGTTCTTTTTTTTTTTTTTAAGAATAATTGGTAATGCTAAAGTTATAGTGAGAACCAAAAATACCTGGGATAAGGAAGGTTTTCTGTAAAAATAATTTAAAAGGTAGAAGATGATTATAGACTACTAAATGTTATGGTGGCAGGAATTATGCTTTATTTATGCACTTGTTTTAACTGCCACTTTTCTGTTCAAAATAAATAATTGAGACTTTACAAGTTAAAACAGCATAAAACATACAAAAGAAAAATAAGAATTAAATCAAAAATAATAATGTTAAAGACCTTGGTAAAGAGAGTGTTCTAAAGGCAAAGAAAGTAAAGCAACAAAAGAAGCTCTCTTTACTATAGGTAAGCCTCTGAAAGCAAGTCTATCATCTCCCATAGATCTGAGGAAAATCTTCTGTTAGTCAGATCTTGATTTTTTTTTGGATGTTGGTAATTAGCACTAATGTCTTTAGTTATAATTGAAAATTATTTGAGAACCAATGCAGATTTTTCAGTATTATCAAGTTATGAGGCATCTGCATTCTGCAGGGTCATCAATAGCATCAAAATAATGAGAGTTTTCTCTTGTTTATGTGCATATGTTGCATGTTAAAAGGAACAGAGTTTTGATTATCCAGTTGTGCCCACTATGTATATGCTGCTTACTGTCAACCTGCAACTATTCCTATCATGTTATCTTGTAATTTTGTACTATTATACTTTTAATTGCAATTTCCAAATAGTTTTCAAGAGTACTCCTATAAAGAGTGGAGTACATTGCAATTACAGGTCTTCGACTTACAACAGTTCATTTAGTGTCCATTCAAACTTACACCATCACTGAAAAAAGTGACTTATGATTGTTTTTCATACTTATGACCATTGAATCATCCCCATAGTTAGATGATCAAAATTCAGAAGCTTGACAACTGACTCATATTTACGACGGTTGCAGTGACCTGGGATCATGTGATTGTCTTTTGCCACCCTCTGACAAGCATATCCAATGGGGAAGCCAGATTAATTTTACCTTGTTACTAACTTAACAATTGCAGTGATTCTCTTAACTAGGGTCATAAATGGGGCAAAATTCACTTAACAAATGTCTCACTTAACAGAAATTTTGGGCACAATTGTTGTAAGTTGAGGACTATCTGTAATCAAACTGGGATATAACAAAATAAATAAATGGTCAGATTGCATCAATTGGTCCAATTGATATAATTTTAAAAAATGTGATTCTTGCCGCAGCCACAATCAAGAAAACTGGTAAAAGTTGAGAATAAAAAAAATACATTGTATGCTTATTATTTGATTTATTTATTAGTTAGATTAGTAGTTCATCATCATCACCTTATCAAGAACTCTCTTTTAAATTTAGTGAATTTCAATTTGTTTTCTTTCAATTCAGTTCATTATCAACGTACGCAATGGTCAAGTATAATGATTGCTTCCTTGGAATGAAATGGAAAATGTTTTGGAGCCATATACTGTATTATCAGAATACTAATAGTATTTCAGACCAAATGTGAATGACCTACACTTTGTAATTTCATGTAAACATGAACAGCATACAGGAAAAGATGGAATCCTGTGGAACAGCATAGGTTAGTGACTTAGGTACAGAGCTGAAGACTCTTGCATCAGGATAAGGCTTGACAGGAGGGGCCAGAATCACTGCAAATCACTTCCCTCAAGGTGCAAGTTTACGAGAGCATCTAGAATACATTGAACAATTATTTGAACGCTATCAGTGTTTGAGGAGAAGCAGAAGATCTGATATAGTTTATCAACTGAGTAGGTTTTCCATTTTCCTAACTGAAAAGTTGATTGAGGTGGATTTTGCTGAAAAGAACAATGACTGCAACACAAAGTGTTTTATGCATTGATGTAAAATACATTATAAAAGTTGTTTACTTAAAAAAAACTACTGTGAAACAGCTACTTCTCTTTGGCCACTTAAAATACAAAAATTTTCATTAACATAATTCCAATATTTTTGTTTTATAATATAATCTAGGAAATGCATTCCAATGTGAGCAGGCCCATTCTTACCTTCTTTTCCCTTTTCTTTCTTTCTGAGAGAAATATGTTTCTTTCATTATTTTTCTTGTTTACTTTCAGTTTCTCTAATCTCTTGCTTACCAGAGTCTGTCCTTCCTTCTTTCTGCCTAGCAGAGAGAGATTCCTTATTCAATTGCTTAAAGTCTTTCCTACTCCTTCTCTGACAGAGAGATCCATATGGCAGAATAGCCATATCCAGTCTTCCTCCTTGACCACTGCACCTTTTCTTCCTCAGACAACACTACCTCCCATCCCTTCTTTCCTGTTGCCCTGGCCTGCATAGACTGATTCTTGTCAGAGAGAAGCTCTAAGCATAAGAGGCATCAGGACATCATTTTCATGGCTTGGCCAATCAGTCTTTTCGGTTGCAAGGGGATCTGCTAGGTCAAGCTGAAGTAAACAGTTAGGTCACTAATGCCAAACTGCCTTTTCCTGGAATGCATCTTATGTCTTCTTTCAGCATCCTCTGTGCTTACCTAAACATATGTGAAAATATGTTTCCTGCCTCTGATCCAAGCAAAGAACATGTTAATTGCCATCTAATCATAGCCTAATTCTCAGATCAACCAAAGAATAAAAGGTTCCATGCAAATAATAAAAAAGAGAACAATAAAACCAAGATGTTGTATTGTCATCACAGCAAACTTCCCTGATGCAGCCCACAACATTCTCACACTTCATCTTCATTTTCACATTTCATCTTCATCCTATCTCAAAGTGTGGGGAAAGCCAGCTTTTAAATGGTTAAAGAAGGTTTAAAAAGTAAAGACCTGTTGGCTCTCATAGAGCGGGGTGTCAATAGGGAGAACTACAAAACAATGGAAAAGTTCTATTAGTTCACTGTACTCCTTCACTTTTATTATTAGAACGCATGATAGAGATGGAAATAACTTAAGTGCATCTTTTTAAAAGGTATGTATAGTTTTAGCAAATATTTGATGGTTGAACAAAATAGCGTGGCAACGGGATTAATACTGAGACTCACAGACTCTTTTCAAGCACATATGACCAATCTGAGCTATGTGATACATACAGAACATGCAGAAAACAGTTTTTGATGGAAAGCTTCTTTTTCAATGCCATTTAGAGCCTGCTAGATATCGGGAAATGCTTGTAGCCTTATTGGTGCCCATAGAGACAACATTGCCACTACTGCTCCTAAACCAATAGCTTTCATCTGAATAATTTCTTTAGCGCTACTAAACGTAGGCATAAGAGTATTTTTTTTTTCCTTCAGCAATACCATAAGGCAGAGTTCCCCAACCTTTCCAGCTTTGTGGACTGGCTGGAGGGGGAAGAGTGGATGGTTCCGTGTGAATAGTGGGCAAGCCTATGTTGTGCAGCTCCATTTGAACAAGCGGTGGGCAAGAGTCTGCATGCGGCTCCACTTAGGCACTTGCCTGCTGCTCGTGCAAGTGGGGATGCATGTGCATGCTCGCCTGCTGCTTCCGCCGCCTGATTCTGAATGGCTCAAAGCCTGGTAGCAGCCCGGGGTTTGGGGACTCCTGCCGTAAGATACATAAAGTACCATTATGGGAAGCTTCTGTAATGTTTCATATTGGGATTGGAAGCAAAGCTGTTTATACCTAGTACTGATGATGTATGTTGTGATTACTGTTGTTACTTTATTTTTACATCTACTGTACTGGAATTGTAGTGAAGTTATTTATTTATTTATCAAATGTATATAACCACCCATCTCGGGAGAAGTGACTCTCAATAGTTTCTATTTTAATGTTCATGAATATAATATATGAAGCAGGGAATGCAGGTGGTAGAAGAAAGAAGGGTTTATAAGGAAAGAAGATTCTTATGACATTTATGATACTTTTTCATAATTTTATTAAAAATATTTCTAATAGGGATGTGCAAAGTGTTGCATGCATTGTTTCATACACAGAACAATTAGTTTTGATTAGTCCAAGTCTGAACTAAAATATGTGTTTATGTTGATTCATGTATGGAACAAAACAGATTCTAAATACAGACCAAGACATGATTATTCCAGGCAGAAATGGTTTGGGAAAAACAGGAGAAAAAAAAAGAGGCTTGAGGGATTTCCTTAGTGACACAATGTATGGATATTGGTTGTAATGACTGAGCAAAGTCACCAGAAGGAAGTGGTTGGGCCAATGGGCTATGCAATGCTTGCAGATTTTTCATTACTGCTGAGACCATCAATAGTACAGGATACTGGTGACAGTTGAGGCTGAGGGAGGGAAGAAAAGAGGTTGGGAGACATAGAAAAGCAGGCAGGCCCATAGGAGTAGCTTATTGGGAACTGCTAAATTGAGAAAGCCTGGATTATGTGTAATACACATCATATGTGTCTGATCACCACCTAATATTCTGAGAATTTTCTGGATTTAGTTTCATCCAAAATCAAGAAAAGCAATAGCATTCTGTTTATTTTGCTGGAGCCTCCTTGTTTAGCTATCTTCATCTACTTCAAGAACATTTTTTTATTTCCACCAAAATAACAGCATTCTCATTGATTTTAAATTGTAACCATTCCATGCTGTTTTTATTACATACAATAGTATGTTATTTAATATACATACATTAATTAATATTTGCACCAATCATTTTATGCATTCATAATCTCTTTCACTTCATCATTCCACCAGATATCCTATTCCACATTTCTTATTAACATCTCCATATATCTTGTAGCAATCTGTAGCATACATCTTTCCATTTTGTTCTAACATCTTCCACACCCTCTTTTGTAAATACATTCACTCATTCTCTTTGGATATTAATCTGACAGTTTTTTCTTCAGGCCTTCTATTTTCCTGTGTGGTAGTTCTGTTTTCACTGTTGCTTCTTGTACCTTCCCCCCCATCTTTTTTCTATGTTGTCTTGCACAAGTTCTCAATTAGCACATTTCCAGTAATTTTACTGTCTTTGTCATAAATCAATAAATAATACAAGAATTGAGAGGGGTAGATCAGGCAGAGAAAGAACTATAGAGAAATACATTCTTGTATAGGACTCATATCTGCAAGTTAAATAATCAAAGAATAATTGGTCTCTAGACCAGGATTCTAGATCTAAATTCAAACAATGAATTTGGATATGGATCTCCAAAGAAATTTAAGCAAAGGAGTCACACCACATTTTTTTATCATATGCTGTAAAAGTTCACTCTTCCCTCTTATTTATCATCCATTATAATTTTGGAATTTTGTTAAGGCTTTCACTTTAGGTAGGCTGCAGACTAGCAGTCTATTTTGGATATTTTAACACTTCTATGTCCTTCTGGTTATATCTATGTAGTGATGGTTCAATAGCAATTCTAAGTCATATGCTACTATGTTGCTCCCTATATAAGGACTCTGGAAAGACATTCAGTTATCCAATCTTAAAGAAATATCCAGCAGGGAGTATGATTTCTATGAACTGTTACAGGTACTCCTAGACTTATCAACACTTACAACCATAAAATTAAGAATGAATGGTTCTCAGTTGTCAGAACTGAAGAAGCTTCTCGGATGAGAAGCAAAATGTTTTCAAGGGAAAAAAAAACAAATTCCATTCATTTAGTGGCCATTTGAAGTTATAGTGGAACTGCACTGAAAAAGAGTCTAAATTTTGATTCCATGAGCCTTGGGATTCTGTAACAGTTGTGTGAAAAATGGTCATAAATCACATGTTTTTAGGGCTGTTGTAACTTTCAACAGTTACTAAATGAATGGCTTGTAGGTCCAGGCCTACCGATAAGCAAGTGAAAATAAGAGCAAGTTATACCTGCTTTGGTATTACTTTGTGCTTTGACCTTTAATTTAGAATTTATAGGACAGATATCAAAGAACGAGAATGCTAAGAGAGGATGGTAATAAATCTTTTAAAAGCTTTATTAAGAAATTGTCCCTGACTATATTTATGTGTTAGAAGAAAGCGAGGCAAGATAAAGAGGGAATACAGCCTGGGGTTGAATAGGAGACAGAGAAAAGAGTTACTCTAGGCAATTCCTAGAACATCCCAGGTATATCTATTAGTGTGAGGGTAATAAAGGTTAAGCCTGGCAAAATTCAGTCTGTTGAGTGCAAGCAAATAAGGAACTGAACTTTGACTGGATTGCTCTATGTCTGCTCTGTTCTTGAGCTGGGCCTGACATTCTGTTACTGTAGCTTCACAATAAAGTAAAGTTAGCTTATCTAGTTGTGTTTCCTGTCTGGTCTACCTTATAAGACTGACATCAATCTTGCAAGTCTCCTACTGTCTTCCAAGGAGAGGAATTTCAGGAATGTCCTCTGATGGTCAAGAAACTCTGCTATCCACCAAGTATCTGGCAGCAGCATTGTTGCAACCCCAGAAGCTAGTAGATGTGCAAATGATCACTTTGTAGAATGCCATGATAAAATTAATGCAACAGCTGAAGCAGAATTTGCCTCAAGTCATGGCAGCACAACAAATTGCAGTTTAGGAAATGCTTCTGCATTCCCATAGGAGTTTGCCAGAACCAGGATCAATTCTATATTTACTATTCAACCTATATGTTTATGGCAGGCAGACCAGTGGAGTTTTCCCACTGATCACACCAAAATGAATTTTGGATTAAGTTTGCTGAAGGAAGCAGCAGCTCATTCATTGAGGGAACCATCTGATATTGGACAGGACCAGGACCTCATGTGTAAACTTGACGCTTTGGTGATCCCATACAAGATGGAAGGTCTGGGAGCTGAAGCAGTGTCAGAAATGAATAAGGATATCCTGGAAGAACTACATCAGCATTGTGTAATAATAGACATTAACTGGAAGAGTTAAGGTAGAAAAGAAATGGTAAGGGGAATCTGCAGTCTGTTTTTCACCATATTACCTTCTCCCAATAGCCTCCTCGGAATCCAGCAGAGGAGAAGCCGTGCAAATCGGATCAGCCAAGGTCTTTGTATCATCAGAAAAAAAGCCAAAAAGAAGGGATCAGGGATTGTATTTTTACTATGGGGCTCCAGGACTTTGCCAGATCATGTCTGTTAAAAGTGCCTGTGTCTTAAGATGCAGAAATTGTGAATCAACAGGGTGATAGACAGCAAGTGACCATCCCATTTCATAGCAGCCAACCAAGAAAACTTTGCCAATAAGTCCCCCTCCTGTAATTCCAAACAGGGGATGCTCCACCATTTGAAAAGAGCTCAATAGGCAAGCATACTTAATTGCTTCTGTTACTGTTACTTTAGATTCTAGGGAGAAGGTGGAATTTTCTACTGTTGTAGAGTCTGGGACAACCATAAATTTCATACGTATAGAAACAGTATAGAAATTAAAGTTCGCCATAGGTAGTACTTGACTTAGAACCACAATTGGGACTGGAATTTCCATTATTAAGTAATTCAGTCATAAAGCACAACTTTACGTGACAGCATTACTTAGTGATGTAATCCTGGCAATCCCCATTGCCATTGTTAATGAAGAGTCACAGATCATTAAGTGAGTACCCACCCCAATCCAACCCCTACTAGGTCCCTCCTTCCCTTCCCTTAGTAAGGTAAACTATTGTCTCTTCTTTAATTCACCCAACTTATCTATCTCCCACATATCTCTGCCCTTTTGGACACCCTGCAGTCTGCCTTTCAGGTGATAGGTAGCCCCAGAACCTCATGCCTCTGAGGCTGGTTGCCACGCCATTGATCACTGGCTTCTGGGTGCACTGAAGTTTTGGAGCTACAAGAAGCCCTGGACCACAGTGCAGCAGTGAACCTTTTGCAATGTGACGACAGTCCAATCTAACCCAGAAACGCAGCACATAGCAGCTACTCCATGAAAACCTAGCAGTTCAACGCAAAGCCTCTGCCCAGCACCACAATGCATAGTCACCTCCTCTAGAAGCCCCAGTGGTGCTGTGTAAAGTTGCCACCTAGCACCACAAGTCACACTAGGAAGTCCCAGAGACATGGCGTAAAACCACCAACCAGCAAAGCTGCCACCTAGCATTGTAGCATGAAGCTTCTATCTTAGAAAGCCCAGTCCAGCTGCCTTCATTGCTCTATACTCTGCATTCTGCAACCTCAGCTGATTTTCACCATATTCCTTCTGCTGCGACGTAGCAGCCCTGGGTCTTCACAAGGAACCGTATGAGGCCATCTTCCCCATGTCAAGTTGGGCATACTTGGTCATACATCGTAGTGTATACGATAGTTGGGGCACTATGGTGAATCTGTAAATCGCTTAGAGAGGGCTGTAAAGCATTATGAAATGGTATAATAAGTCTAAGTGCTATTGCTATGATGGCGGGGGCTGGGGAGTGCAGGGAGCAAAGGGGCATACATGGAGGAGGTAGATAGGGGACTTGCATTGCCTGTGCAATCTCAAGTTTGGGCAAGCTGTCAAGCACTCAAATTCTGATCACATGACTACAGGGGTGCTGCAATGGTTATAATTTTGGGGACTGGACATAAATCTTGTTCAATTCCTGTGTCACTTAAAAGGGTTGTTGAACAAAGGCAGAACTAGAACTTATAGTCTTTTGGTTTTTAGACTTGTATATCAAGAATGTATTTTTTTTACTACTCTTGATAATGTTCATTATTTGCCACATGTGCATACATGTGTGTGTGCTTTTCCTTTTCAGAATGCATAAAAACCTGTCTTTTGTTTAGATTATTTTTCATCAAAAATTGAACAATTTGATACATTTATTTAGTAGGTATGAATTAGATGGATGTTTGGAAGATATTTTAATCAAAGTTATACTGAATAGATTTTGGATTGTTGAAACATACTTGTCTATACCTATAAACATTGCTTCTATAAAAAAAATTAAAATAGTATTGTTTTTAAAAAAGCCAAGCGTTCTTGGTTTTTCAGCTTCGTTTCAGATATTTCTCGACTTAAGTGTATGAAAATAAGTATCTCTATACCAGTGAAGCGGCTACAGTATTAGAAGTTAGAATACTATTCACTGATCTTCAAATGTTAGTGTAAAAGGAGCGGCAACTTTGCTAAAATCTTATCAAGTCGTGCATAGTGTCTTTCCATAATAGGCTTTCCCTTCTATGATCAGTGAGAGGAGATTGCAATATATTTCGGCAGGATTCCATGAATATGTTTCCTTGAAATATCTTTATTTTATTGTTTTGCTTTTTATATTTTACAGCTAAACCAGGTGGACGGGTGAAATGTCAGTACATTTCTGCAGTGGATAAAGTCATCTTTGTGGATGATTATGCAGTTGGATGTAGGAAGGATCTGAATGGCATCTTGTTATTGGACACAGCTCTACAAACTCCAGTTTCTAAACAAGATGATATAGTTCAGCTTGAACTGCCAGTGACAGAGGTAAGTGATTAATGGACTTCTGCAGGTACCCCACACACCAGATCTAATTGCCTTTTAACTTTTGCCCCATGAATATGTATTTTTATTATAATACTGGTACTATGCTGGGCAAAAAAAGACTTTGTCTCTTCCTCATTTACATGTATTTATCATATGCAGAATCTGATTTTCATCATATGCAAGACCTCTCAGTAATCATACTCATGAAGTAGCCTAGGATCTTCATCTGGTCAAAGAATTGATAATTATGCTGATTGGTGGTAAATTTCAGGAACATGTAACCTAAATAATCCAGTGGCTCCCAGTTTGTTTTCAGACTGGTTTCAAGTTGATGATAATTGCCTTTTAAAAGTTTGAAATGCATCTTTATGGTTTACCTTCCTTGATTAATAAGATTTATAGAACAGAAGAGGCATATTTTATCCCTATTTAAAATCAGCTACAGAGAGATTGGAGAATATATTCATAGACCTATATCCACTAATTAATATCCTTTTTTCCTATTTGGATGCACTTTAATTGAATTTTAGCTATTGGTAAATTTTGAGAAAATCAGTCATGGAGATCTATTTAACTAGAATAAGAGTACTTAACCAGAAAATACTATTATGTGTGCACACTAGCATTTTGCCAATTGTGCTTGGATGATAAGAATTGGATGAAAAAGTCAAATAGGAATTCCTTTGTTGTTGATCATGCAACCTTGTTTTAAGTTTTTCAAGCTTGCAATGTACCACAGATAAGTTACTTTGGGATGTACATCGGTACAGAATACAAGAAATGTAATGGTTCACTATGAAACAACATTTTAAAAGCATGGGTAAATACAAATCTGATGACTATTTGGCTTAATTGGTTAGTTAGTAATAATTTATTACTAATAATTAAATTATTGTTTTTTGCATCTACTGTAAAGGGTAAAGTGACCTAGTAAAGTGACCTTGCGACTTACTATTATTGTTGTATTTACTATATTGTATATCATGATACCTGCTTCTCATTTAAATTATATTTTTAATTTTTTATATATTTTATTAATTTTTAATATATAGTGCAAATGATACCTCCTGAAAACAAGACTTGATGATTTAATTCCACTGTAAAAGTTTTATATTTAACAGAATATGAAATACTAACAATTAAAAAATTAATAAAAGGCAGAAGGGAAAAAAACCCTTTAGAATTGTGCTATCTTACCTCCTTGCCAAGAAGAAGACCTGGAAGATTTCTTTAAATCAGTCTTCCGAATGTGCCACACATTCTTTCCAAGAATATATAATCATTTTTATTATGAAAATTGTAAGTTTAAATAAGGAAACTAATTGTTTAATATGATCTGAACACAAATCAGTTTCTTCTCTTTTTTTAACCAACTTCTATGAGTACTCCCAATGTTAGTCAGAAGTGAAAAATTCGCTTTTTGCATCTCAGGCTCAACAACTGTTGTCTGCTTGCATAGAGAAGATAGATGTGTCAAGCACAGAAGGTTATGATTTGTTTCTTGCACAATTGAAAGATGGATTAAAAAATACCTCACATGAAACAGCAGCGAACCACAAAGTTGCAAAGGTAAGAAATCTTATCAGTCTTTGTAATGCCACAGGATTATCTTCTTTGCTGTTCCTATTCTATATTTTATTTTTAAAAGTTATTTTCCCTTGGAATGAATCTGTTAGTCAAGGCTTGAACATGAATGTGCTATATAAGGATTGGGAAGGGAAAGTTGGACACTTTCTGTTTAATTACCATCGTGTGTTTATAATACAGAGAGGGTCCATTTTATAGCCATTTCTGTTTCTGTCTCAATTTAGACATTAGTTCCTTCATGGTAAGCAAAAGTCTGAAAGGGAAGTCTTCGAAAAATTTTATACAGTTATTCTTTTTGAATGAACTGTTTTCAGAACAAACATAAATCTAGTTTTTATGTTTATATTTGTAGGTTTGAGTATCTGCATCTCCTTACAGTAGCTATCTGGAGGCCAGAATTGTACTATGTTTGCTCTGTTTCAAAGCAAAATATCTCAAAGATGCTGGTGTAGCATCCTTATTTTTAAGACTTTTTATACTTATTAGCCTTCTTGTCTTTTTATTGTGTTTGTATCCTAAAAATTACATTCACATTGTGTTTTGGAAGCTGAGGTCTTGTACTCAATAACTCAAATTCAATTTATTATTATTTTTTGTAGTGGGCAACTGTTATGTTCCATCTCCCTCATCATGTATTGAAGTCTGTTGCCAGTGCCATTGTAAGTGAACTCAAGAAAATAAATCAAAACATTGCTGCCTTACCTGTAGCTTCATCTGTTATGGATAGATTATCTTACCTCTTACCCAGTGCACGACCGGAACTTGGTGTGGGGCCTGGCCGATCAGTGGATAGGTATGGAGAAGTTAATTCACATTTTTAAAAAGCTGTTTTACGGTTTGTTTCATTTGCATGTATATTTTTAGTTTGATCAGAAGCAATAGCACAAAGTTATTGGGGTGACAGATTGGCTGTTTTCAATGCTATGTGTGACAGTTCCTCTAGATGAATTCAGAGAACACTTGCTTGAGGAAGAAGTCAGAGAAATGGTAGGTTGCTTTTTGGAATTGTAAGTTTCCTATGTACACTCAGCATCACATGGTTTATGTAAAGGAGTCACTATAGCAGCCTATATATGGCAATATATAGTTCATATATTGTGGTGTCAGTTGTGATGTTATCCTTGTAGATATATGTTCCTTGATACCTGTTAGTAAAGCCCCAACCTATAGAATCATATTTATTTCGATAAGTATCTCAATTTCACTTGGACTCCACAGGTTTCTTTGAAAATAAACATGCAGAATGCTGCATGTACAGCATCCAGCTGTACAGGAAGAAAAATGCTGAAGTAATTTGGGTAGTAGGGAGCATTCTTTTTAGAATATTGATATATTGTAAATGGTTATGCTTCCTTCTCATGCTATTTTGCATCCCGGATACAGTATTCAAAATTTCCAACATGTCTAACGTTGAGAGTTGGCAATTTATCTGATGATTGGTAGTCTTCCTGTTTTACTTTCAGGAGTAGAGTTAGAATGGTTTCAGACTTATTTCAGAGTCATCTTGTAAAGCTAATCATAGCACATCTTAGATACTCAGGTTTCTTTATGCAGAAAAATTTGTAAAGATCAGGCACTATGTTGTTTTGTTTGTTTGTTTAGTTTGTGGAAAGCAATTACATCCATACAAGGGAATATAATTAGTATTGCGTTTTCAGGTACTTTAAATATATATTTTAGATATATAAAACCAATGTGAAGATTGATATTGGGGTGCGAGCGTTCCTGTTAAACTCAGTGGACAGGTACACTTCTGTGTACTGCTAGTTTTGGTAATATATTCTCTGAGGAAAAAAAGATTATAGGGAACCACATGGCTTATGGTTTATCCATTCCTGTTTTTTGAAATAATTCCTGAAGGGAAAAGCCCAATTTCTCACTCTTAAGCATGCGGAGAAAGAAAAAAAATTGCTACCGCATTCTTTAAACTGGATGTTGCATTATAACGGTGTCTTGTAGTATACCTATGAATTCACATGTTATTTTTTTATGTGAGGCAATCACTGTTCTGGGAGATAACCCTTAACTGTGAGCCTGTATCTATGGTGGAATACAGATTCTATAAAGGAGAATTATACTATGGGTGATAGAAGGAGTAAGAAATTCAGCAGATGGAGGAAGAGAAATACAGGTGGTTATTTAATTTTATGATTTTATGAGCAGGGTGCAAACAGTAAATAATTTCGTATCTTTTGGAAGGGGCAGTGATCTACCTAAGATTGGAGAATTAACAAAACTAGGGAACCTTTGAATTATTCAAAATTTGTAATTCCTTTTTTCTTCTTCCAAGGTCTTTAATGTATAGTGAGGCTAACAGGCGGGAAACCTTCACCTCATGGCCTCATGTAGGTTATAGGTGGGCACAGCCAGATCCTATGGCTCAAGCTGGATTCTACCATCAGGTAAATAAATAACTGAAATCATACAAACATATTATTCTTAGTGCTGTATATTCAAATACTTTGTCTTCTGAAAATACATTGGATAGCTTTCGGTTGGCGCTGACTGTGCCTTTAATCCTTTAAAGGAGTCACATATTCCGTTTTTCAAAAATAAAGTTGCCTTGGGGGCAAAATAAATTTTAAAAAACGTTAATTTTAAAAATGGTACAATTCTGGTCAAATGTTTATAAAATATATATTTGAATCCATTTGCAAGGCAACTTAAAGGATATAAGATGAGGAACAACTACATAATTTTATTTGCATGAGGTGGACCTTGAATTTGAAATGCTGTATGCCATATTTAATCCTGAAACACAACTCAACTACTTAGAAATAAGCCACTTAACCAGCATATTAATGATGTGTTTAGTCTCAGTAAATGGCATCCTCTGTATAACCTCAGTAATTAAATAGAAGTGGGCCTTACCAATACTTGATTGGAAGAACTCCAAGGTATACTAGAACTATAGAATAGTAGACTGCAAAGTAGAAAACATCCCAGAAGATAGCAGCAGCGAGAAAACTCTTTGAAGACTGTTTTATCATACTACTTTAAAAAAAAAACACCTATACATACAAACATGGATGAGGAAAGCACCCCTTATCCCTAATCAACTTTCCAACTCTCCCTTTATAGCTTTTTGCCACCACTTTTAGCAAATAAATCCTTTCCTCATATGACCTATGTATGTTCATGAGGGTACTTTTGTGTATTTTCTGGGTAACTGGGTTTGTTTCAAAACAACCTGTGATCCTGCAGCCACCTATCTATTCACTATATTCACAAAAATCTTTGAGGGTTAATATATAAGAGCTCTCTAGAAGTAAAAAGAGCCCTGAGGTCAGCAGACTGTTCTTAATAGATTATCCTAATGGTTTCTTGGTTTTTTTTTATTACTTAAAATATTTTTAAAAGAGGGGCAAGTGACTTTTCTTTGTTTAGGTAATTGTTGAAATATGCAGTCTTTCCCATATTTTAATTTTATTATGCTAATATTTCTAAATAGAGAAATAATAAAAAACACTTTATTTAAATTATACAAATGGCATATACAAATTATTAGGGCAGGATATCATGCTATATTATTTTATTATTACAAAGAGCAAACATTTTTGTAAATTATCTTTGTTTCAAATCAGGTAATTCTTTGTTGTAGGACTATATACTATTCTTAATTATTGATTTTGAAAGATTATAGGAGGAGAGGTGTGGCAAAAGAAGTCAGGAGTCTGGTAGCACTTTTTCTGACTAACAGTTTTTATTAAAATGCATAAGCTTTTGTGAACTGAAACTCATTTCAGCTAGTAATGTGGCCCCAGAAGATCACATAAAATATAAAAAAATAATGCAGGGTAACTCACTGCTCATTGCCAGGAATTCAAGTCTCACTGCCTCAAGGTTGATTCCACCTTCCATCCTGAGATTGGTAAAACGAGAATGCAGATTGTTGGGTTCAATATGCTGACTCTGTAAATCGTTTAGAAAGGGCTGGAAAGCACTATGAAGCAATATATAAGCCTAAGTGCTATTGCTATTAACTATATTATATATTTTATATGTGGTCCAAGACAAATTGTCTTCACTCAGTGTGGCCCAAGCAGGCTAAAGAGTTGGCTACTCATGATTTAAGGCTTTGAATGGCTAGACTGATGTAGGATTTAAATCGGAATGAGGTGAGTGAAGAAGTGAGGGCAAGATAAATCAATTATGTCAGGCAAATTTCCAGTACTTTATCAATTACCAATTGCAATATGTTATAAACTTCTTGGATTTGTTAAAAATTTCTGAGGTTGTCTGTAATCTT
Organism: Bungarus multicinctus; assembly: GCA_023653725.1. Taxonomy (NCBI): domain Eukaryota; kingdom Metazoa; phylum Chordata; class Lepidosauria; order Squamata; family Elapidae; genus Bungarus; species Bungarus multicinctus. Next base: position 62,518,900 of record CM042836.1, on the reverse strand, counting down.
TTGATATTTGTAAATACAACAATCATTCCCCAATAGTGGTGTTAAAGTCTCATTTTTCAAAACAATTATTTTGGTATCTGCTATAAATGTCCTGGGGGAGTAAGAAAGGCTAGTAAAGCATCCAGCTATAGTAGTTGCTTGTCAAGCCTTTTTCTAAAGACAGTTCAGTGATTTCTAAAAGAGAAATAATTGTATGAGTATTCCACCAAGATACTTTATCCATTACTACAGCAAAGCTTTTCTGTAGTTACTTATGGCCAAATATGTTTTATTCATTCAGAATATTCCAGCCTCAATTTTTCTCTTAATAAATGGAGGCTATGCAGTTAATATATCTGTATATAGAAGTTTATTGCTATTATAAATGTGTGATTTTCTCATTTTGCAAGAGCAGGAGACAAATATTGTTACACACATATGTTTTGCAAGAAGCTTATCCCTTCAGGAACTTGCATTTATCCAGAAGACATTTTTTCTTTCCTTCTTTTTGTATGTGTATGCTAAGATAGTAGCAATAATAGGTTCTCTGCTATGTGTGGGTTTGTATATATGGGATACTGTATGTCACATTTAAATTTTCATTTGTTGCTCTCACTTCTCCCATAGCCTGCATCATCAGGAGATGATAGAGCCATGTGTTTTACGTGTAGTGTATGTTTGGTATGCTGGGAGCCAACAGATGAACCTTGGTGAGAATGTAATATTTGAGACATATCTGCATTGCTTTCTGTTCTTTATTTAAGGCTTACCTTAGAAACTGAGTTAGATCTATTAATTTAGATCTTTTTATGACATGCTTAGGTTCAAATCTGATTACAGCATTTAAGTAATTAAAATGTCAAAATGTAGCATATCATTTTCTGATAGAATTCTTTTAGAATTTAATATTTAAATATTAAATAAAATATTTTAGAATGTTCAGTAATAGACATAATTTCCATTTGAGGAGTTTTTATCTTGTTTAAAAAGAACACAAGAGTCTTTTAATAATTAGATTGAATAATGATGTATTTAGAGAATGGAATGAAGAACCAGCCATTATTTCTAATCATCATTCTTAAATAATACTTGCAGGCAAAACATAATAATTTCAGAAACAATGACTTCCCATTATTATTCTGGAACTTAGGGGTAACTCTCAATATTCTCTTTCTTATTTTCCAAATTGTCAGTTGAGTTTAAGTTATTTACATACCAATTCACAAATCTGAAAAAAAAATGTTGATAAAAAGTATTTATTTTTCTAATCACTCATCTTCATACACTTTCTGAAGCATGCATGTTTACAATTGATTCTCCTGATTGATTTCTTTCTCCTTTCCCTAAAATAATCACTTTTAAGCATTTTTGAATTGTGAATTACATCTCAAGATGCTGAATTATGAACTTTAACATGTACAGTAAATACATTGCAGTATGAATACGTGTTGTGTGAACCTTTTTCTTCAAAATCACAAATTTCACATGCATTCAGGTAAAAATTAAAAGTGAATGAGTTCTTTAATGCTTTCTGGATCCATACTGTGAAAGATAAGATGGAGGAAGTACAGCTACATATATCAGCGACTATAAAATCCTAGAGGGTAATCTCAGCTCTCCAGATAAGATTGTTTGGAGGTACAGAGAGTTGCAGTAGAGGAGTAATGGCCAAAAATCACCTTTGCTCCTTTTCTGCAAAAGCGGCTATGAATAGGGGTTTGCTCACAGGAACTTTGGAATCTATACTTTATCTCTTTAACTTAGCTAGCTTAGTGCTTCTGTCTTACAGGCTAATTAACCAAACACCTTAGCTTATACACAGCAAAATTACTAATGAGACAAAAGTAGTGCTGTTACATTTTAACACTTATCTTTCTAATTCATTAAGGTCTGAACATGAAAGACATTCCCCTAACTGCCCATTTGTGAAAGGTGAACACACGCAGAATGTGCCCCTCTCGGTCACGCTGGCAACAAGTCCAGCGCAGTTTCCTTGTACAGATGGCACAGACAGAATAGTCTGCTTTGGATCTGGAAGCTGCCCTCATTTTTTAGCTGCTGCAACAAAACGAGGAAAGATCTGTATATGGGATATTTCAAAACTTATGAAGGTATCTTGTTGTCTAGAGCTGTAATGCTAATTATATGAATAAGAATTTGCATCTAAGTTTAATTATGTTTTTAAATTTGCATAGGTGCACTTAAAGTTTGAAATCAATGCTTATGATCCAGTAATTGTACAGCAACTTGTATTGTCTGGGGAACAGAGCTCAGGGGTTGATTCAAGAAGACCAACAATAACATGGATAGAAGATTCATCTAGCTGTTCAGATATACCAAAACTAGAAGGAGACAGGTAAATATTTGATTGAATGTGAGTGTGCTTATTTCTTTGGAAGAAGATATTGTCATAGTGTACTGAGGTAAAACTATCAATATTCAGTTCCTTCCAAGAGAAGATAGCTTTGTTTTCACAATACATTAATTTTGGGAATGTGGACCAAAATATTAATTTAATTTAATTAATTTACATTTGCTCCAATATGGAGAGTTTCTTTTTACACAAAGCAGTTTTTGTGTAAAAGACATTTTTGCACTCAAACTTTTATTATTTTCAGCAGGAAATGTATTTATCTTGATTTATAAAAAAAACAAAAAAAAGACATTTTTGCACTCAAACTTTTATTATTTTCAGCAGGAAATGTATTTATCTTGATTTATAAAAAAACAGAATAATGTCCTGATGATTTCACTAGTATGAAAGTATAAGGTCAATTGACTCTCCTTATGGTTAACTTGACGTCCTCAACAAATTCTTTCCCATATAATTTCTAAAGCAAAAATACAGGCTATTTACTTCTGAATTAGAGGATCATTTCTATAAGTTAAATCACAGAATGGATTTAAAATGGAAGTATAATCATCATTGGACTCATCAATAGCTTGCCTAACGAATTTAATTTAATAATTATATAATATACTGGTATATTAACAGGTTTTAATGCTAAAATTTATGTTTAGAAGTAGGTATATTGTATTAAATTGTTTTCTTGACTTAATTTCTCTAATTTTCCTGACTTTAGTGATGATTTGCTAGAAGATTCAGATAGTGAGGAGCATTCCAGATCAGAATCAGTGACTGGTAGGCACATATTTTATTATGAAATAGAAATAACATTACTTGCAATGCTGTTGTCAATAAAGAATAAGAATTGCATATCTTGCTTAATACTTTTTTAATACTTAAGTCTTAATACTTTGATTTAGAATTAAGAAATAAAGAAACCTGGTTTTCAACATAAGAAACAGGGCAGGGGGAATAGTTCAGTGAAAGTGTGCCTCATGATCCTTTTTCTTCTGTTCCTACCTGCAATCTTTTCAACAAAGAAGGGGCAGCCCCCAGATGAAGTTCCTTTTTAAGGGCTGGCTGATTGAGAATAATGTCTTCATGCTATTCTCTGAGGACAAAATGTATTTGAAACCCTTAAATCTTTTTGAAGGTGGGAGATAGATCATTCTGACCACCCCTTATTTTCCTTCAAGGTTAGGATCTCTACCACTGATGCTGAAAATGTGCATTATTTTTGTTTTAGGTATTGGATATTTTATATTTCACTTTACCAGTATAGAAATTATACCTGTTTGTGTGATTATCTCATATTAATACATCATGCAAATGTTTTATACCATATTTTAAATGCATTTCTCAACTACTATGTAATTTACTTTTATTCTGTAAAATTTTTAGGTATCAGACGTTCACATGACAAAACATGTTTTCGCCATCCTCAAGTTAGGCAAGCTATAATTACCTGGTTTGGATAAAATAGAAATATTTGAAGATATCATTAGATGTTGGTTTGCATATGTGTGTGTGTAAATAAAATAAAATATAAAAGTTTACAAAAACATAATTGTACTATGTATAAAATCTGCTTTTTACATTGTATGTTTTATCTTTAAGGACACACATCACAAAAGGAAACCATGGAGGTCAGCCTTGATGTAACTGCTCTCAGCATTCTTCAGCAGCCTGAGAAACTTCAGTGGGAAATAGTTGCAAACGTACTTGAAGACACAGTGAAAGATTTAGAAGAACTTGGGGCAAACCCTTGCCTAACTAACTGTAAAAGTGAAAAGATGAAGGAAAAGCATCTAGAACATCACAACATTCCCTTTCCTTGTTTGTTAGCTGGAGGTTTATTAACATACAAATCGCCTGCTACCTCTCCTGTTAGTAGTAATTCTCAGAGATCACTGGATGATTTAAGCAGGACTCAAGCTGGTAGTATATCAGACCTGGGATCAACTGACAACGAATCCTGTACTAATTCAGAACTGAATTCTCCTCTGGTAAGGAGGACTTCACCTATATTACTGCTTTACAGCATTAAGGAATCTGATGAAAAAGCAGGAAAAATCTTTTCACAAATGAACAATATCATGAGTAAAAGTTTACATGATGATGGTTTTACAGTCCCACAAATCATAGAGATGGAGTTGGATAGCCAGGAGCAATTGCTGTTGCAAGATCCTCCTGTGACATACATTCAGCAGTTTGCAGACGCAACAGCCAGCCTAACTTCTCCGGACTCTGAGAAGTGGAACTCAATGATTCCCAAACCTGGAACTTTGGTTCAGTGCCTAAGACTGCCAAAGTTTGCAGAGGAGGAGAATTTTTGTGTAGATTCAATCACTCCTTGTGCAGATGGAGTTCATTTATTAATAGGACTGCGGACATGTCCTGTTGAATCCCTGAGTGCAATAAATCAAGTAGAGGCCTTGAATAATTTAAATAAATTAAACTCGGCACTATGTAATAGAAGGAAAGGAGAAATAGAATCTAATCTTACTGTAGTGAATGGTGCAAATATCAGTATGATCCAGCATGACTCACCAGCAGACGTACAGACGCCCTTAATAATCCAGCCAGAACAACGAAGTGCTAGTGGTGGTTATCTAGTGCTTTATAAAATGAACTATGCCACTAGGATTGTGACTCTAGAAGAGGAACCTATAAAAATTCAGCATATCAAAGACCCCCAGGATACCATTACCTCATTGATTTTGCTCCCACCAGACATATTGGATAATAGAGAAGATGACTGTGAGGAACCTACAGAGGAAATACAATTAACTTCTAAGAATGGCAGCGAGAGAGAAAAAAGATCAGAAATCTCTACTCTTGGGCATCTAGTAATAACCACTCAGGGAGGCTATGTTAAAATATTAGATCTTTCAAACTTTGAAATCCTAGCCAAAGTGGAGCCACCTAAAAAGGAAGGTACTGAAGAACCAGACAAATTTGTCTCAGTAATATACTGCTCAGGCACTGATAGACTCTGTGCGTGCACTAGAGGTAAGATTTTTGTTTGTTTAAAAAAAATGCTTCATTTTCCACGTTTCTCTGTTTATACCTTGGGGTGTCAGCTGGGGAGAGAAAAGTCAAAATGATAGCCGTGACCATCTTATCAAAACTCTGCCTTATTTGTTTCTCCTCCATGACTTCCACACATATATGAGTGGAAGGGTTTCAGTCTTTCAATCACAGCGGTTGTCCTGATCTTTAAGAGCCTGCCAATAGATGCCTACTTATTTCTTTTTTGTATGTTTTTATTTAAATTTAAAATATTATTTTGTACTATTATTTATTTCAGAATAAAAATCTAACTTATTCTATGGGTAAAATTTCAGTGAAAAAAATGGTGAAAATAAGACTCCACTTAATATTAGAGAATAAAATAATCATGCAAAACATACAAGTATCTAATGTAACTGCTTTTCTAAATGTCCACACACAGAGACGTGTGTGTGTGAGAGATTTGAAGAGAATTTTTTTCCTGAACTAACCCAGTTTGTAAAAAAATATTTTTGAAATCTTTTTAAGATGTTTACTAATAATACATTGTTGTCTTAATTTGCATGTGCCATTTCCAACAGCTTTAAAACTAAATTGCTGTTTGAAGGTAATGATTTTGTTATGAGTGTATGTTTTTGTGACAAATCCATTACCAGCCATTTTCAATCAGTTTCTCATAAGAAGCAAAATCAAATTTAAATTTTCCACCCAGTTGGGCCCAAATATGTCTAACAACTGCTTTCAGTGCTGGAAATATAACCAAATTCCTACAGTACTTTAATTAGTGCCCAGAACTTGCCAAAATTGCAAGAACACAAAATCATACTTTCAAGCTATGCTCACATATTCAATATATCCATTCCAATACATAATTGAGATTAACAAATAAACTCTATGTTATTGATTAAAATGAGGGAGATAAAAACTACTATTGTCATAAGAGTAACAACATTCTAGCTATTTAATTCATTCATAAAATATTAACTATTAATTTAGCAATGTATTTAAAATAAAAAGGTGCTTATTTTTACAGCACAAATTCTTCCCCTCAGACTTAGAGGGCATTCTTGTCTTAGTATCTGTTTTAATCTGGGTATTTTTACATTTTTAAAATAATCTTACAATCTAAACTGTATATTTTCCTGGAAATAATAATCTTTGGGAAATAAATAACTGAACAATAAACAAATAATTATAGTTTATCCATTAGCTATATTTGACTTTCAATTTATTTTATTTTATGAAATCTTGCAACTTCTACAAATTTAGATAGAGAGCAATGGTGATGATCATTGAAACACCCTGAATGTTATTTGCATATAACAATAGTTTCCCTTCAAGTTCAGCTGGTATATAATATTAATTTCACAAGTTTGTTTTGTAAGCCGTACCAAGGTTTCCAACACCAGATTGAAATTTTAATGTAATAAAGGACAACTTCAATAAATTCCATATTGTAGTAGTTGGGTAATCTTGTTTTTGTGTTTTTTTTCTGACAAGTCTGGTTACAGTATAACATTTGAGTTTCAGAAACCTTAGTTGTAGTTTGCTGTTATTATTTATTGTTTATTGTTATTATTCAGTTGGATTTAATCCTCTCTTCACCACCCTGAGGTTTGATTTGGCTTTTCCAAATGTCATCTTATGAATAATATCTTAGATTTCCTAAAAAATTAAGGGTGTGGCCAATTCCTCTTAAGTGCACATCTGAAATTATTGGAAAATTTAATATTTTTTTAAAATTGTCTGCTTGCCTGCTGTGTCCAAAAAAATGAAAATTAATTTCATTATAATTGGTATGCATTGTTTCCAAGGAATTTTTTATTGAAGTTATCATTCTACTTCATTGTAAATATGTCATTTGAGAAGGCAATGATTTTCCAGATTTTTCTCTCTACTCCCAATACATTTGTTTTACTTGTTTTAAGAAATATTCTGTCCAATTGAACTAATTCCATTTTAGTAAAACTTTCAATGTTGTTTTCGTTTTAAATAGTAATAGTAATTAATGGCTACTATTGTTATCTGTTATGAAAAAAGTGCTTGGAATATACCACAAACTATATACAAGTTAGCTCAACCTCTTTATTTAAGGGAAGAAATGTTTGTTCCACAAATTCCAAGTTTATAACAGGGAAGTAGTTAGACATATGAGTCTGCTAAGCTAAAGGATCCCATTGTCAAGTCTTCAGCTCATAACTCTACTTATATGAATTTTTCAAACCTTAAAGTTTGTTCTTTCTTAATTCTTCATGAAGCATTATCTAGATTTATTGCATGGTGTATCTCTGGGATCAGAGAAATAATCTCATTCCCTTGTCGTTAAAATACAGTTAACTTGAAAGAAAACATCAATTAATTTTTTTTGTCTTTTTAATAAATCTCTTAGAGATTTGAAGACCTTCTTTGTGACATGGCAAGATTAATACCATGAAAAAGTAACATTTTACGTTCACCCCAATTTATCTTTTTTAGTTCCAGGCTTTTTGCATATTTTTTTCTTTTATCTACTGTTTACAAATCTTGTTACTATATATTTCTTAGTTTTTGCATTTCATTGGATTCAGATAACTCTAAGGAGGCTTTCTTCATCTATTTGTAAATCTGATAGTTTGTTGTTCAAGTTTGAGATAAGATCTCCAATTAAATTAGTATTTTTCTGATTTTTTTCCCTTTCCTGATACCTTTAAGTCTCAAATTAATTATTTTGTTCCAATCCAGTGTGTCAGCTAGATCCAATCTAATGTCAGTAATATCTTTTGAATTTTTCCAATATCAAACTCATTATTCATACACCATCATAGGGTTTTGTGCTGTCCTGCTCACTCTCTTTCACAAACACATAATGGTAGTTTAGCTAATAGTGGTTGAAAGCTTCATTTTTTTTAAACTATTAAAGAAAATCTAATGCTTATATAGCATCTCACTGCAAACAGAATGATTTCTAATAGCAATAGCTCTTAGACTTATATACCACTTTATAGTGCTTTACAGCCCTCTCTAAGCGGTTTACAGAGTCAACATATTGCCCCCAACAATTTGGGTCCTGATTTTACCCACCTCGGAAGAATGGAAGGCTGAGTCAATCTTGAGCCTGGTGAGATTCGATCTGCCAAATTGCAGGCAGCTGGCTGCAGCAGAAGTAGCCTGCACTATTGCAATCTTATCACTGTGCCACCACTTTTCTAATAAAAAGAAAAATTACCTGATATATAGATTAAAAATAAATATAGAAAAGAAGACAGATTAAAATAGAAAATAAAGCAACTTAGAGAATGATAGTACTGTATTGTGAAAAATAAAGGAAAGTGAATGACAGGAAATGACCATTCCTGAAAAAAACTATTCCTCTTGTATTTATCATCTTTATTTATTTATTTAGAATGGAAAACTAGCAAAGGTTTTCTGAAGATGATTTTAAAATCTGAGCATGCTGTATTAAGGAAGATTCCTCAATTAACCTATTCCTAAATTGTTTATGATTTTTATTATATTTTTGATTATATCAACACGCTGATTTGGGACTGGAAGTAGACAGTAAATTATAAAATATAGTGTAGATTATAATTAGTATAGATTATATATTTTTGCTATCAGTCATGCTGTTGTATTTTGAACTGGTTTTAAGTTTCTAGTACCTTTATCAAATCAGCTCTTGATATAAGGACTGTTAAGAGCTAGCAAAAGTTAGAACAAACCATCCTAGCAACAAGGAATCTAAAAGCACGCTTAACTAAGAGGCTTTTTAAGATTGTGTTGAATTCCACTTAGTTGGACAGCCAAGTAATCCTCCACTATATGGATTAAGTATTATTTTCATCTTTTAGACCATTATTAATGTGTTTTTTCTGGATCCCCAGGGGCTCATCTGAAATTATTAGAAAATAGAGGTGGACCTAGGTATCATCTTTTGTTTGATATCTCAGAATGTGCCTCTGCATAACTCTCATAGTGTTTTATGTAGATATTAAGTAGATTAGGAAGAAAACAATCATCTACTAACCTGAAGTAATGAATGTCCAAGGAAAAGAACAAAAGTTCTTGAAGTTTTTGACCATGAGAACTAACAATCCAAGTGACAATGGAATTGCTGCCAGTGGTATTCCAAGAACAGCTCATCAAAACTTGACCCAGGGGAGTCAGAAGAATCACCATTCTTCCATTTTCTTAAGATCATCCCATCAGGAAATATTACTGTGCTATACAACATACTCAAAACCTGATTTGAAGTAAATTTGTCTCACTCAAGAAAATACCCCCCATTGAAGCATTTTGTCAAAATGAGTTTGTGCATGCATATGCTTAATTTGGACTGTTGTGGATTTCCATTTAAATTCTCAACTCTTTCTTTTAGGTGGAGAACTTCATTTTCTCCAGATTGGAGGAACTTGTGATGATGTTGATGAAGCTGATATTCTTGTGGATGCATCTCTGTCTAAAGTGACGGAGCAATTAACGGAAGGCACCAAGCCTTTATCTAATCCTTCAAGTCCAGGCATTACAGGTAAGTCTTCAATCTTACATTCATATTTTCAGAAGGTATACTATTGAAGAAACACAATACAGTACCATTATAAAGTCATAAGTAAGCAGTATGCTTAATTTTTTTGGTTATATTTTGCCTGCCTGCTGCAAAAATTCTCATCCATTTTATGTGTGTTACTTTTGCAGAAATATGCTTTCCAAACTTAAGTGAATATTGAAACTTGAACCAGAATGTTCATACATTGTTTTTCCCCAGCAACAGATGGCTAATCAGTTTTATTTCTAAATGCCAGCTAGAGGCTCTGTAACATAACATGCATGGAAACATGGTGCCATGAAATATGTGTGTGTATATTTAGTTTTAGTGTAGCTGAACTAAAGGACAAATTAAATATTTTAAAAAGTGCTGTAGCTTCTTGTGGGAACTACTGATTTTTTTTGTGATTAAATATTTTTTAAAATCTTTTTACTTTATAATTAAAAAACAGGAGTTGATCTTCTGGTGGACCAGCCATTCTCGCTTGAAACTTTGACATCTTTAGTAGAGCTTACCCGTTTTGAAACGCTGACACCACGATTCTCAGCTACAGTTCCACCATGCTGGGTTGAAGTACAACAAGAACAGCAACAAAGGCGACATCCACAACACTTGCACCAGCAGCATCATGGAGATGCAGCTCAACATACTCGGACTTGGAAATTGCAAACTGATAGGTAAATTATTTTTGATAAAACATTTACCTCCCTACTTTATGTAAACATTGAATCTCCTGATATCTTGAGTTATAAATGGAATTCCCTAGTAGGAGCTTTTTATATTATTTTTTTAATTCCTCCTTTATTATTTTTATAAGTAACTCACACTTGCAAATATATCTAATACTGCTTCCTCCTTCAGTTTTCTCCACAACAACAATCCTTTGAGATGAGTTGGACTTAGGGTAGGCCAAAGTCACCCAGCCAGATTTCATACTTAAGGTGGGACTAGAACTCACAGTTTCGTGGTTTCTAGCCTGGTGCCTTAGCCAATAGAATAAACTGGTTCTCATTTGTATTAGATTACATGTAAAGATTGGAAGTTGATGCATTGTATAAATTGGTTTTAAATCCAGAAATTTCAGGTTGTCTACATCTATATAGAAGAACAGTGTCCTAGAGATGTACAAACATTTCAAATTTGAACCATTTCAACACAAAATATCCTGTCATGTATGCCAGCATATTGCTTTTCATTTTAAAAGGGTTCTGCGTTTAAGATACTTTTAACATTTGCAAAATGATCAGACCATTGTACAGTTAAGCATGCTGTGTAAAATACTTGAAATGGGGCATTTAAAATCAAAATCAGTGCAAATTCAAAATGTTCTATACATTCCTAAAGGTATTTCAATTTGAAAATGTTATTGCATCTTACATTTACAAATTAGGATCATACTAAAATAGAGAAATGGAAAAGTTGTAAACATTCATATTTTCTTATTGTACAGATAAAAATAAATTGGAGCTCTTTATCTCATTAAACATAATTTTCTTCCTCCATCTATTTTCTTTGTAGTAACAGCTGGGATGAACATGTCTTTGAGCTGGTTTTGCCAAAGGCTTGTATGGTTGGACATGTGGATTTCAAATTTGTTTTGAATTCAAGTATCACAAACATTCCACAGATTCAAGTGACTTTATTGAAAAATAAAGCTCCAGGCTTAGGGAAAGTCAATGGTAAGAAAATAACTGAACAATTTGTTTTCAGTAATATTTATATATTTAAAAATGGCATTATTAAACAATTAGTAGCTTGAACATGTTTAAAGCAATGTCAAATGAAGTGAAATATAATGGGTGAACAGTATTCCATAGGTGAACAGTAGGTATCACTGTCAAAATGAGATAGCATATCCTTCAATAAATATTTTTGCTTGTTTTAAGAATGAGGAAATGCTATAAATGCTAATTTTGATTTTGATACTTTTTCTTTGTGTTGCAGGAAAATTTGAGGATAATGTGGCAATTCCCATTTCTCAGATTTAACAATATAATAATTGCCCCACAAGCCACACTCTTATCAATAACATAATAGCATTAGTGATCGTATTAATAGTAATAAAATCTACTTTATTCTTCATTCTTAGAGCATAGATTTGATGTACCACTAAAAAGCCAAGAAATTTCAAGCACTAATTGTTTCAAAGTTCATGATAGTTTTAAAATATTTAAAAATATTTGTATAACACATTCACAACATATTATATAATAAAACTATGCTCCAAAAGAGATTGTGCTGTTTACAAAACATGAAAGTGTTTTTTTTCCTATGTGCTTGTTCCCCAGAAGCAGCTGTAGATAGACAGATAAGTTTTCCTCTGTCACCAGCTCATCATGAAATGGAAAGAAATGGAAAAACAGGGCTGGATGATTTGAATGAAGAAATGCAAAACATGGATGTGGAAGAGTCACAGTGTGAGTTTTGCTGAAGTATAATATTCTTTTAAACAGATTTGCCACATAGAGGTTTGCTAGATAAGTTTTAGAAGTAAGTGTAGTGAACTTTTGCTTCTGTGTTTCATTAGTAGTTTCCTCTAGTGCTTGTCATTACTGATTGAAGAGGAATGGTTTTAGCCCCATTTAGGCCCATACAATGGAAGTATGTTCCATTGTTATTTAAGATTTTTTTCTAAGATATTTATTTAACTAATTAATTAATTGTATTATATTGTTCTGGTTTTAACCCTGTATTTGTCATTTAGAATTACAATTGTGAGAACAGTGGCTGTATAACTTATATAAATCATAATTAAGTAATTAAATAAACAGTTTTTCTTATCCTAGGATCCTGCTTACTACTGGTTTTACTGACTAAAATCTGCTTTACCTCATTCATTCAAATATGAATGAATTTATTAGAATGAACTTATTACTATACATTCATTCTGGTAATTAGAGTTGGTAATCAAATACTGGAGTTTCAGTAATCCTTCCATAAACAATTCATTCAAATGCCGCTATTTGCCTGAAAGAACCATCAGAAATTATTGTAAGTCAGAAAATCAAAAGAAGGGAAAAGTCTTATTGGTTCCTTGAAAACAATCCAGGAAGGAATCTCAATAGTCAGATTGCAAGTGCCACCAAGTTTTACTTCCTATTTTTGCTTAATAAATTGGTAACTTTGAAGTATGATTTTCTCTGACAGACTTGTCCCATTATATTATTATAATTCTTTGTGTCCCCCCATTGAAAAGAATGCAAGTCCTAATGAATTACTGCATAATCACAAGAAACCAGCAACAACAATGAAATTCCAGAAATAAACTTTTGCACATATTGTCCTGTAGCTTTATATTTCTTTATTATACTGATGCATGAATAATTTCTGTTACTTAGTGCTTTAATAATTGTAATTTGGATGTGTAGTTAGAGGAGGGAATGGATGAAGCCATGCACTTCTTTTAAATGCTAATGTTCCAGGGAGATCTTAGTTTAACCTAATTTTAAATTAAATTAATGAACATTGAAAAAACTGAATGTCTAGATCTTTAAAAATAATCATGCAGGCATTAAAATTTGAATAAAAGGCCACTTGGTATGCTAACATTGGAGACAACATTGTGTTATTAATTTTGTAGTCAGTGTAAGAGAAGTAACTTTCTAAACTTCATTAGGCTCATGAATGATAAATTTAAAAGAGATATTTGACAGAGCATAACATTCTATACTACAAGTTGGAAGTACTGAAGACAGTTCTGTTTATAATGAATTATGAAAAGAAAAATAGAAATGAATGCTTTTCTTTTAAATTGATAGATTTAAAAAATCTCATTAAATAGAAAAGCAAAATGAGGCAAGAGTTGTCTTTTCAAGAATATACCCTACTTTCAATGTTATTATTTTAAAAGAATTATTTGATATGTATGTATATATGTATGTGTAACGTTGTTTGCTATGATCAGTGTAATTTTACTTTTTTATATTTTTGAAGGCCTTCGGCTATGTCCCTTTTTAGAGGATCATAAAGAAGATATTTTATGTGGACCTATATGGTTAGCTACTGGACTTGATTTATCTGGACATGCTGGAATGTTGACACTCACAAGTCCAAAGCTTGTTAAAGGTAATACTCTTGGCAGAATATTTGGGGGCATAAAATCTAAAATGTGTTTGTTTGTTTTTTTTAAATGGTCAAATACAGGCCTGATACTTAGAATTGATTCCTGACATTTAAAATGTGAATGTTTTTGTGGTAAAAAGTTGGCTGATAAATGTTTCTAATGTAAGCATGCATAACAAGTTTTCAAGAATTAAATTATTTTTCTTATGTCTGTCTGTTTTATTCTAGGCATGGCAGGTGGCAAATACCGTTCATTTTTAATCCATGTGAAGGCTGTGAATGACAGAGTAACAGAGGAAGTCTGCAATGGAGGAATCTGGCCTGTTTTAAGGATACCATCTCTGAAACCTCAAAATAACAAGGGACATTCACTTGCATCACTTTTAGCAAAAGTTGCAGCAGGCAAGGTATTTAAATGATATATAGACAAAGAATGGTCAAAATTATTTTCCTTTAATCAGTCATCTAAAGCCATCTTGTTAGGATTGAAGTGTCGGGTTGTGTAATGACAATGTAGATATATAATTAATGTAAGATTGATAATTCTAAGAGTAAAATGGCTGTGTATGAAACTTACGTGGTGAACTATCCATCAGCAAAACCATAGAATCAAGTTGTCTTGGAATTGGAAAATACCATGGAAGTCATTTAATCCAAATCCTTGCTCAGGGCAAGATCCACTAGATTCTATTGACAAATACCATTCAACTTCTGTCTGAATATCTCTACAAAGGAGAATTTGTTCTATTTCCAGTCACATAGTCAGAAAGAAGATTCTTCTAGATATTTACCCTGAAATGATACTTTTAATCCTTTGGTTAAACATATCCAAACCCTATAATCGTGCCTCATGAGACTTGGATTTCAGATCCTTCATCATGTTGAAAACCCTCTGAATTTGCTTCAGTTTGTCACCATTAGTTTTGAAATATTATGTCCAGAACTAGATACAGAGTTTCATACATCGTCTAAGGGATAGTGGGATAGCTATTTCCTATGATCTGAACTGTCTGATCCAATTAACGTACTCCAAAATAGAGTTAACCATAATCAAAATTAATCACAGTTCTAACATGATCCACACAGCAATTTTACTTTACTTTAATGTATAATAGAAGTTTCAAATTAAACATTCCTGGCTATTCAGGAAGAAGATAGGAGACAAATGCAGGAGCTTATTGCAGTCAGTTCACAATACACGAACATGCTTAGAATGACATACAAATATTATGATTATACTTTTCAGAATCTGATATTCCTTACAATATGCTTAACTGCTGAACCTAGTTTTAAGTGATATGCAGACCTAACATGTAGAATTTGGGACATTTTTTTGATAATATCACTGTTGTTTTCTAGTCATTTTCTCATATGTAGTTGATAAAATAAGCAACATACTAATTTCTCTCTCTCCCTCGTTCCTTTAATTTTTGATAGTTCTATCTTTATGCTTACATTATTAAGAACATTGTAATATATAATATGCTATATAGTAAAACATGTATATTGATGTTTCAAATTTTTGTATAATGCAAGATTTTTAAATTCTGAGAAAATTTGTTTTGGTATTAGAGGATAATAATGCAATCTCTCATCCCTTGATTGGCAATTTCTATTCTCGGGATGCAATACTGTAGAAGACCATTACAACATATTTTTACTTGAAGTCAAAAGAGTCATCAAATTAAATGTACCATTAACAACTCCCAAAACCAGAAAAAACAAATCACCCAAAACAATAAGGAAGCTTCAATCCAAAAAGAAATCACTTTGGCGGAAAAACAAATCTGGTCACATTGCCAACTTCAAAAGCTGATACAAAAATTTATGCCACCAAATAAAAACTGAATGCACCAATTATCACATTAAACAAGAAGAAACCTTTCTATGCACCAATTCCACCTGTGCTTTCTACAATTTTGTAAACAACAAACTAAAAGACTCAAGGTCCATCCCACCCCTGAAAGGACCTAATGGTAAAGACTGCAACGACAACACTATTAAAGCCAACCTCTTTAACACATTCTTTGGATCAGTATTTGTAAACAGCAATGGATCATACCCAGTATTTCCTAGTCGAACCACAGACAACTACAATGATCTAATACATATCGATATTACAGAAGACAATGTTGAAAAAGCACTAAGCAATCTAAAACCATCTCTATCTATTGGACCGGATGGAATATGTGCCTACTTCTTAAAAAAGTTATCCACTGCCATAGCAGAACCTCTAAGCATAATCTTTGAAAAATCTTTCAGGACCAGCTCCTTGCCAAAACTATGGTCACCAGCTACGGTCATCCCCATCTTCAAAAAGGGAGAGCCCAGCCTAGTTGAAAATTACAGACCAATCTCTTTATGCTGCGTCACCTGTAAAATCATGGAATCAATTATTAACCAATCCATCATCCTCCACTTAGAAACAAACAACCTACTCTCTAATAAACAATTTGGTTTTTTAAAAAAAACTATCATGTAATCTGCAACTCTTACATTGCAAAAACATATGGACTACACAGCTTGATCAGGGCAAAGCAACAGACGCAATCTACATAGACTTCGGTAAAGCCTTTGATTCAGTGGTACATGACAAACTACTCCTAAAACTAAAATCTTATGGTATCTCTGGACACCTGCATAACTGGATAGAAACATTCCTGTCAAACAGATAGCAAATGGTCAAAATTGGGAGCGTCCTATCAAATTCTGTACCTGTCAACAGTGGTGTCCCCCAAGGCGGTGTTCTGGGACCAACTCTTTTCATACTCTACATAAAATGACCTCTGTGATCATAATCAAGAGCAACTGCGTTCTCTTTGCTGATGATGTAAAGCTATTCAACACCACAGACAATACTGCTACTCTTCAAAAAGACCTTGACTGTGTATCAGAATGGTCAGACAAATGGCAACTTCAAATCTCAACAAATAAATGCTCTGTCCTTCATATTGGCAAAATCAGAAAATAAAATACAGGCTGAACAGTCAAGACCTTGTTGATGATCCAAACTCTGTCAAGGATCTTGGAGTACTCATCTCAAATGACCTAAGTGCTAGAGCCCACTGTAACTACATAGCCAAAAAGGCGTTAAGAATTGTTAACCTAATCTTACGTAGCTTTTTTTCTGGTAATATTACACTACTAACTAGAGCATACAAAACATTTGCTAGACCAATACTCAAATACAGCTCATCAGTCTGGAACCCACATTACGTATCTGATATTAACACAGTTGAGAAAGTCCAGAAATATTTTACAAGAAGAGTTCTTCACTCCTCTACTCATTGCAGAATACCTTATGCCACCAGACTTGAAATTCTAGACCTTGAAAACCTAGAACTACGCCGCCTTCGGTCCAATCTAAGTATACTATATAAAATCATACATTGCAATGTCCTACTGTGAATGAATACTTCAGCTTCAACCATAACAACACAAGAGCACACAATAGATTCAAACAATCGCACCAAACCTGATTGCAGGAAATATGACTTCAGCAACAGAGTGGTCAATGTCTGGAATACTGTACCTGACTCTGTGGTTTCTTCCCCAAATCCCAAAAACTTTAACCTTCGACTGTCTACTATTGACCTCACCCCTTTCCTAAGAGATCTGTAGAGGGCGTGCATAAGCGCACCAACATGCCTACCGTCCCTGTCCTATTGTTTTTCTTTAAGTAAATTTCATAATCTAGCAAAGTGAAACATACTTGTATGTATGCAGAGTATGACTTTTCAAATACATGAGTTGTTTTTAATAACAGGACAAGTCTTCTAATAAAGCAGAAACCAGTACTTCCTCACGGAAATCTGACAACCTTCGAGGATGTGATTTGCTACAAGAAGTCTCCGTAACGATTAGAAGATTTAAAAAAACATCTATTTCAAAGGAAAGGTTAGTTGGTTATCAGTGAGTATATTTCAAAAATACATTTTTAAACATGCATTCAAAAAGAATGTAGGTTAATGTATTACTGATATTATTATATTGAGCTACAATGTATCTCAAACAATAATATATAAAACAATAATATATAAGACAGGCTAACTATATTGAACTATAACTATAGTTATTGAATATAAAAATAAAGCTTTAATTTTTAACCGTTTAATTTAGATTTAATTAAAATAATTAAAAATTACATGGCAAATCTTAAACTTTTTTCCCCTCAAGTCAGATTTGACAACTATACTTACAAGTCCATGAAGTTTTATAGACAACATTTTAATAGTTGTTTGCTGGTATCTTTTTTTTGCAGCTGAGACAGTGACTGACTCAAAGTGACCCAGCTGGCTTTTATGCTTAAAGCAGGACTAAAAATCAGAATGTCCTGCTCCTAGTCCAGCACCTTAATTACTAAACTGGCTCATTCTATAATGGTCTTTGACTTATGACCAAAATGGAGCCTAAATTTCCATTGCTAAGCAAGACAGTTAAGTGAATTGTGCCCTGTTTTAGGACCATTTTTTGCCAGTTATGCAAATCGCTGCAGTTGTTAATTGAATCATGTAGTTGTTAAATGAATTTGGCTCCCCTCCCATTGACTTTGCTTGTTAGAAGCCAGCTGGAATGGTTACAGATCACATATGGCCCTGAGACATGGCAGCTGTCATTAAATACATGCCAGTTGTCAAGAGCCTGAATTTTTATCATATGACCATGGGGATGCTGTAAGGGTTGTAAGTATAAAAACCATAAGTCATAAGTCATTTTTTTCAATGCCATTATGATTTCAAACAGTTACAAAAGGAAAGGTGGTAAGTTGAGGACTAGCTGTATAGTATACATATTTCATCAAATATGTTGTATTTGATGAAATATGTATGAAATATTTATGAAATATTTGATGAAATATTTTGATGAAAACAGAACCTTTAGAAAAATAAGTGTTTGTAAAATAGTAACAGAAAAACACTTAAGATTTTTTACCCTAGCTTCTTTTTCCCATTGAATTAGAACACAAACTAAATGGTCATAGTCATCTTCAAGTTACAAGTAGTCTTCACAATCGGGTTCAGAATTTCAGTTACTAAGTAGTGTACTCACTTTACTTAGCAATCCCAGCGCTCCTGGCTACCATCACCCAAGAATCATGGGTTGGTAAATGGAGGAAGTGCGGAGATACCATGGAAGTGGAGAAGGCTCGATGTAGTGAGTTGGGGTGCTGCAATTTGATGCAAAACCACAGGTGCCCCTAGAAGCCTCAGCTTCCCCACCCAACCTAGCAGTGTTTATGATTGCAGGACTGTAGCAACTCCCCCCACCCACGTAAGGCAGATTTGCAGCCATCCAGGGCAGATTTGCAGCCCCCATGCAATCATAAATGTAGATGGGCTACCAATTTTGATACTGTGACACCCAGGGACATTGCAAAGGCTGTAACTTTGGGCATGGATCGTAAGTCCATTTTTCCAGCACCATCATAATTATGATTGCTGAACAAATGGTAGTAAGTTGAGTATTACCTGTATGTAATTAAGAGTGGTTTTAGCTGGTTGTTTAAATAGCATGGATTTCTATAACAAGACAAGTTTTTAATTTCAAATCTTAAGAGGTAAAAAGCAGTTTCAGGACTTTTTAAAACCACATTAGAGAGAAACCCTAAGCTTCTTTTCTTCCTTCTTCAAAAACCTTAGCACTGCTATTAAAAAAAAAGCAGTAATAGTTTACCCCCAGTTCACTGATTTACTTCTTTCTTTCTTATTGAATATTATTTCTTTTCTAGAGTTCAAAGGTGTGCCATGTTACAGTTTTCGGAATTTCATGAAAGACTTCTTAACAGTCTTTGCAAAAAAGCAGAAGATGGAGTTGTGACAGAACATGCTCAAAGTCTTGTATTAGATATCCTGTGTTGGCTAGCAGGAGTTCAATCCAATGGACCAGGGAGGTAAAAAAATGAATAAAGAGCTCCTTAACAAATTTCTTACCTTTGTTAGAAATGTACTCAAAAGTAATGATTGGTTTGTAAAGTCTGCTTTTGTTTTTAATGTTTCAGTTCAAGAGAAACCAATGAGAGCTTGTTGTCTAAAACAAGGACATGTCTTTTTCACATAATTCGAGTATGCTTTTTTGAAGCCGGACGAAGCATAGCACATAAATGTGCACGATTTCTAGCTCTTTGCATAAGGTAATTATGTTACTTTGGTTTTTTTTCAACTTAAAAGTTTTCTTTTACTTGAATATTCTAGCTAACATGATGTAAAAGGTCAACATAGATGATCTTTTATAGAGAAAATTAACATTTTGTAGCTCAACCTGTGTCTATGGGAGCCATTTCCATCAAATTTAGTATTTCTAGATAGATGGAAATTGGATTGCACATTGATTAAGCCTTTTATCTACTGAGACCTATGGATGTAAAAAAAATTCTGAATAATGTTTGCTGATAAACAAAATAAAATATTAAAATAAAATTGATTATATATTTTTGTAGTAATGGGAAATTTGAACCAAGTCATCAAGGATTTAGCTCGGTCCTTCTGAAGGCTTTACTTGGGAATATATCTTATTTACCTGCAGCTGCGACTGGAGGTAAGATTAAGGTGTTTTGTTTTTTTTGAATCAAAATTGATTTCTTCTGATACTTTCTATCTGTTTTTCTTTGTTTGATGTTCTTTTCTGTCTTAATACTAATCTTGTATTTCACTTATTAGTCAATTCTATGCTGTGTGTATGTTAATGTTATAAACATACACCCAGAGTAATATAACCTAAGAATACTGCCTGAGCAGGTATCAATTCAAACTTACCACAATCTGTTAACATTGATTAACGGAATATTTTATTGAATGTCCCAAAGGTGCTTATTCAGGAGGCAACTGGACTTTCTTTTTTTTCTTTGAAGAAGAAAAGCTTCTCATCCAAGAAGCTTCTTCAGCTCTGACTGGATGGTGGGGAATGGAAGGATTTATATTCCTTGCAAGACAGCTGGTTATTTGCATTCTTTTAAAGAGTAATTGAGGCCATTTGAAGGTTTATCTGTGTCCTCAGGGTCACCTGAGTAGTGCAAATGGGTGTGGAGCCTTCTTGGCTGCAGGATGTTTTCTGCCCTGTGTCCCTTCACTGTTGAACACAGGAGCAGGCTGTTGGGGACGAGTCTGTGTTGTCTGCATCTCAGACTGAAGTGCAAAAGGTTCCTGTAGTCTGCAATTGTTCTGGAAATCTGTTCATACTCCCACATCATTCGAAGGATGTTCATCCCAAAGTGCATAGCTAAAAGTCTATGGAGAGTCTCAGTCATTCAGGTCATGGTTTTCCCAAAGGTGTTTTTTCAGGAGGCAACTGGACTTTCTTTCTTTCTTTTTTCTTTGAAAACGTTTCTCTAAAAGAATGCAAATGACCAGTTTTCTGCGAGGAATATAAATCTGTCCATTCCCCACCATCCAATCAGAGCTGAAGAAGCTTATTGGATGAAAAGCACCTTTTAGACAACCATGATCTGGATGACTGAGAATCTCCCTAGAATTTTATTGAATGGATTTTATAGCTGTCTGTAAACATATAGTTAAAGATTGCTTTTCTATCTACTTAAGGCTGAACATCTATATGTATTCCTTTTAGGTTCTGTGTATTGGTATTTTGTTTTGCTGAATTATGTAAAGGATGAAGATTTAGCTGGCTGCAGTACAACTTGTGCTTCCCTGTTAACTGCAGTCTCTAGACAATTACAGGACCGATTAACACCCATGGAAGCACTCCTTCAAACAAGGTAACAAGGGGAAAACCGCATCACTTTTTATTCATTCAATTGCTAAGGTTATTCACTCATCAATGACCATGGGTGCTTATAAAGGATTAAAATGAAATATCAGTTAGTTAAGAACAATAATAAAACAGCTATGGTGGAGGGTGAGAGACACAGCAATTAAGCAGAATTGTCAGAAGTGGCATCATATAATCAGAGTGAGTTGGGCAGTCTCTAAATTTGATAAATAAAAAAAATAATGTCCTAGCTCAGTGCCTATGTTACAAGCCAGCTATTTAAGGCTTTCTTGGAAGGAATTGCTGTTTCAAAAGGCAATGCAATGACATGGAAGGCCTATCTCATGGGTATGACATGGTTTAATATACAATAGCTGAAGTATGTGTGCATTGTCAGGTCCCTTACAGGACAGGCAGAGATAATTGGAAGAGACAATCCTGCAAATACTCAGATTTTGTACCACAAGCTTTGTTAATGACAACCGGCATCTTTGCTTAAACCCCAAAGCCCACTGGTAACTGAATTATAGCTTGCAAAGAAGAGATACTAACAGGAGGCATTACATGTATTACATGTACCAAGCAACACCCGTAACTGCTTCGTTTTGAACCCATTGTGGTGAACTTTTTAAACTCATATTTTTAGTACTTATTCTTTGTATTTGAAATTAGTAGTATTAGGCATGTTGTTTTTTATTTGCATTGTTTTTAAATAACAATTTGCTGAATATACTTGATGGTAATATCAGATTCTTGTTTCTTAAAATGCTAAAGCTTTGAGAAAAATATTTAGTAGTATTTAATAGTAATTGTTCATTCATATCCTTAAAACTATATATTTGATTGATTTTATCTCATTAACCAAATTCTTCACATTGCCTAGTATCCTGCATTACATTGTTTTTTCAGGTATGGATTATATAGTTCACCTTTTGATCCGGTGCTCTTTGATTTGGAAATGAGTGGTTCTTCTTGTAAGAATATATATAATAGCAGCATTGGCGTTCAGTCAGATGAAATTGATTTATCTGATGTTCTCTCAGGTAAGCCCATGTATCTGCTTGTAACTGTGAGTTGAAAGTTTTTTTATAGTCAGTATTGTTTGCTTTTGGCAACAACATGGTTATATAATCTTCATGTTACAATTTGTCATTGAAGAAAATCAACCTCAAAATAGGCTGGACTTATTTTGTTTTCAACAGAGATGCATTGCCAGAAGGAAATGGTTATTTCTTCATATTAGATTAGTCTTTGAGATATAGTGGGGCAAAAAGGAATTTAGTCAGCCACCAATTGTGCAAGTTCTCCCACTTAAAAAGATGAGAGAGGCCTGTAATTGTCATCATAGGTATACCTCACCTATGAGAGACAAAATGTGAAAACAAATCCAGACAATCACATTGTCTGATTTGGAAAGAATTTATTTGCAAATTATGGTGGAAAATAAGTATTTGGTCACCTACAAACAAGCAAGATTGCTGGCTCTCACAGACCTGTAACTTCTTCTTTAAGAGGCTCCTCTGTCCTCCACTCATTACCTGTATTAATGGCACCTGTTTGAACTTGTTATCAGTATAAAAGATACCTGTCCATAACCTCAGTCACACTCCAAACTCCACTATGGTGAAGACCAAAGAGTTATCGAAGGACACCAGAAACAAAATTGTAGATCTGCACCAGGCTGGGAAGACTGAATCTGCAATAGGTAAGCAGCTTGGTGTGAAGAAATCAACTGTGGGAGCAATAATTAGAAAATGGAAGACATACAAGACCACTGATAATCTCCCTCGATCTGGGGCTCCACGCAAGATCTCACCCCATGGAGTCAAAATGATCACAAGAACGGTGAGCAAAAATCCCAGAACTACACGGGGGGACCTAGTGAATGACCTGCAGAGAGCTGGGACCAATGTAACAAAGGCTACCATCAGTAACACACTACGCCGCCAGGGACTCAGATCCTGCAGTGCCAGACGTGTCCCCCTGCTTAAGCCAGTACATGTCCGGGCCCATCTGAAGTTTGCTAGAGAGCACTTGGATGATCCAGAAGAGGATTGGGAGAATGTCATATGGTCAGATGAAACCAAAGTAGAACTGTTTGGTAGAAACACAACTCGTCGTGTTTGGAGGAAAGAGAATGCTGAGTTGCAACTAAAGAACACCATACCTACTGTGAAGCATGGGGGTGGCAACATCATGCTTTGGGGCTGTTTCTCTGCAAAGGGAACAGGACAACTGATCCGTGTACAGGAAAGAATGAATGGGGCCATGTATCGTGAGATTTTGAGTGCAAACCTCCTATCAGCAAGGACATTGAAGATGAAATGTGACAATGATCCCAAACACACTGCCCGGGCAACGAAGGAGTGGCTTCGTAAGAAGCATTTCAAGGTCCTGGAGTGGCCTAGCCAGTCTCCAGATCTCAACCCCATACAAAACCTTTGGAGGGAGTTGAAAGTCCGTGTTGCCCAACGACAGCCCCAAAACATCACTGCTCTAGAGGAATTCTGCATGGAGGAATGGGCCAACATACCAGCAACAGTGTGTGAGAATCTTGTGAAGACTTACAGAAAACGTTTGACTTCTGTTATTGCCAACAAAGGATATATAACAAAGTATTGAGATGAACTTTTGATATTGACCACATACTTATTTTCCACCATAATTTGCAAATAAATTATTTCCAAATCAGACAATGTGATTGTCTGGATTTGTTTTCACATTTTGTCTCTCATAGGTGAGGTATACCTATGATGTCAATTACAGGCCTCTCTCATCTTTTTCAGTGGGAGTACTTGCACAATTGGTGGCTGACTAAATACTTTTTGCCCCACTGTAGGTCAAGGTGGAATACAGCATCTATAGACATCTGGAACTCTGCTAGTGCAGAATATAATAACCAAATCTTGAAAACTTGAAAGATTTCCTTTGCCTCTCATCTTATACCTAAGAGAATCAAGGCAAGCAATTTTGAGTTTCTTTAGGAATTTGTCTTGAGGTCTCTAGGAATATGTATATATATTTTTATCAGTATGACAATTTTGAATATTCTGAGATCAGAACAAATAGTTGGACTGGTTTTAGTGGCATCGTTCTGAATGTTTTGAACAGAGGAAACAATTTTAAAATTGGTATTTGGGATTTCCCAAGAAAAACAAATTTTGTTTTTTATATCAGAGCAAAAGATTCCAGTTGCTTTGAGTTTAACTCCAATGGAACATTTTGACAGAATGTTAGAGTTTTATCTTGAAACAAAACTTATTCCTTGTTTTGTGCAAACCCCTTGTTGCCGCATTCTTAAAAACAGAATAAAAGAGGTTAGAACTATAGGGAAATTGGAGACGATTCTTTCCCCTCCATTTTCAGAGGAAGTTTGAGCTGAATCCCAGTTCATTCTTTGAAAAAAAAATCCCTGATTAATTTGGTTTTGACCAATCATGTAAATGGGTATGTTAAATTGTTTTAGAATTTTGAATGAAGGGTCCAATTGTGCGTGGAAGTCATTTTAATTTAAAAAGAGAGTAGGAGTTGCTGATTTTTCTATGGCATTTCTTTCTGCTGTGGTTTCTTTGTGCTTTCATGCCATATGAGTTGTACTGAGATATGGAAGAAGCAAGTATTGAGATTTACAAATTATATATTTCTCTTATATGTGTTAATTACATACATAGGGTTTTTTGGTTTGGATTGGGAACTTAGTCATTTATCTTTTCTTCTCTCCTCATTTTATATGCAATAAAAACCACAAGTTATTTCTAGTTACCATACGAGTAAACTGAATTATATTATTTTTTTCCCAATTTCAGGGAATGGAAAAATCAGTAACTGTACAGCAGCCGAAGGTAGTTTTACTTCTCTCACTGGACTTTTAGAAGTTGAGCCTCTACACTTTACTTGTGTTTCAACTAGTGATGGAACAAGAATAGAAAGGGACGATGCAAGTACGTTTACTGGTATATATATTTTATTACTTTTTTCTATATAAACCAAACTGTATTAGTAGTCTGAAATAATCTTTCCAATAAGAAAGTTACAATGCATTTGAGCTTTTAATTGTTAAACAAAGGCAGTGGTGGGATTCAAATTTTTTTACTACCGGTTCTGTGGGTGTGATGTGGCTTGGTGGGTGTGGCAGGGGAAGGATACTGCAAAATCTTCATTCCTACCCCACTCCAGGTGGAAGGTTACTGCAAAATCCCCTTTCCCTTCCCACCTCAGTAACCTGATTTCCAGCTCTGTTCTCTTGTGCAGGGCAACAAAAGAAGACCCAGCTGATCAATTGGGACTCGGGAGGCAGAGAATAGATGGGGGTAGGGGCAGTCAGAGGTGATATTTGCCAGTTCTCTGAACTACTCAAAATTTACCGGTTCTCCAGAACTGGTCAGAACCTGCTGAATACCACCTCTGAACAAAGGATATTAACACATTGTAATTAATCACATAATTCAAGTTTTAATTTAACAATGAGAAAAATCTGCCTGCCTTGGAAACCGATATTTTGATTTCCCTATTTGTACCATGAATGTTGAATCAAAGTTCTATTAAACATTAGATTGTTTGTGACTTTTTTCTTTCTTTTGAGATTGATTTCTTGCTTATTACCCAAACTGTACTGTTTTCAAGTTAATACTTTTGTGTCTTGCTTTTCTTCATACTGTCTTTTTCTTTTGTTTCTTTGTTTCATGCCAGTGAGTACCTTTGGGGTTACCCCAGCAGTTGGAGGCCTCTCATCTGGGACAGTAGGGGAAGCCTCGACAGCCCTGAGTTCAGCAGCCCAGGTAGCTTTGCAGTCTCTCTCTCATGCAATGGCCTCAGCCGAGCAGCAGCTCCAGGTGCTTCAAGAGAAACAGCAGCAGCTTTTGAAGCTTCAGCAACAGGTTGGAGGCCATCTCTTTCATGAAGTCTCTAAACTTCAAAAGCTGAGAGAATGGTTCCCTTAATTGCAGAAAATCTCTCTTTATTTGTGAGAGAGAAAGGGAAAAGGAAATCAGGATAACTATCAAAAGTACATCTTTAGAAACAGGTTAGAATGTAACAAACATTCT
Organism: Bungarus multicinctus; assembly: GCA_023653725.1. Lineage (NCBI taxonomy): Eukaryota > Metazoa > Chordata > Lepidosauria > Squamata > Elapidae > Bungarus > Bungarus multicinctus. The sequence continues at coordinate 62,492,229 of CM042836.1, read as the reverse complement.
GATCTTGAAAGTGCACATGGGATTTTTATTGGTGCAGAAAAACCTTTCTTATATATGTTATTGTTCCATTTAAAAAAAAAATTACTTTGGATTCTGAAAAAAATGTGAAAAAACACAATATGTAGTTGGATTTCTTTCAACAGAAATATGTTGCTGTTTGATTAAGAGCCTTAAAACAGAAACTTCTTTTCATTGCACTCAGGAAAAAATACAGAGTTATATTTTATTCCTCCTAAAGCGTATGATTAGCTGCAGTCCATCTTAACCATTCTAATCTGTGCTTGTCAAGCTCAAAATTCAAGAGATCTTCCGCTTAGCAAATTTCAATCTTAACATCTTTAGAAAATCCTTTGCATCCGAAGCAACCTGGATGAAGCATTTACATTTACATTAATTTTATGATATCTGTGTTGACTTAGATCATATGGTGCAATGACATACTTTTGTATTTAACAGATTTTTATGAGTAATGCACATTCCTACACCGAGTAGTCCATTAAAATGGAACTTCCCTGAATATGCAAAAAAAAAAATTAAAATATTTTTTGATATGAAAGAACCATCACAATCAGGAGCACATAATATAAGAATTTCGGGTTGTATTCACAGTGGAAGGATATACATCTGCTGTCCCATTGAACATAATGGGTTCCTAGATGTTTACAAATGTGTGAACTAAGGACTTTGATTAAATTTAGATTTAAGCTTTCAGTCTCATGCATTCTTAGATATAATATTCTATTGAATGTAGTTATATTAAATATATTTAAGTCAATCGGGCTGCACTGGACAACTTCAGCTTGCATAAATGCAACAGGTTATCTCTAAAAGACAAGTTCAGTAAAAAAAAAATTGGTGAGTTTTGAAGTGTTCTACTTTCATTTCCTGCACTGTTATTCACTTTTTTGTGCTCCTTTTTGCATTCTTTTGGTAAAAAAATCTTTGGTGTGTGAAATGAAAGCTGAAGCTATTTGCTTTTTTGTTTGTTTTGTTCATGCTGCTTATTGCTAATGCTTTTAATTGCTACTGCCTTCATGGGCAGCACCAGCCTACAGTACATATGCTGCTTTTATTTCCCCTGCAGAAAGCAAAGCTGGAAGCCAAACTACATCAGACAACAGCAGCAGCTGCTGCAGCAGCATCAGCAGTTGGTCCTGTTCACAACTCTGTGCCTTCCAACTCAGTAGCAGCCCCAGGGTTCTTCATTCATCCGTCGGATGTCATCCCACCCACTCCTAAAACAACCCCCCTGTTCATGACTCCGCCTCTTACACCACCTAATGAGGCAGTTTCTGCTGTTATCAATGCAGAGCTTGCACAGCTTTTTCCGGGTTCAGTCATTGATCCTCCTCCAGTTAACCTTTCTGCACACAACAAAAATGCACACAAGTCCAAAACGGTAACTAAAGAAAATGAAAAAAGAAAAAGAGCTTTCATAAAATTCCAATATAAAGATCATTAATGACAGGAACTATTTTGACTGCTTGGTAGTTTGCCTTTTATCTAAGGGTTGAGAGTATATTTTGACAGGGAGTTTTGTTAAAACCTCTTATATAATAGCCCCAAATCTATTAAACCTACATTCCATATAAGGAAGCTAGTGCAAATAGCTTGTTAATGCTTTGGACTTTTTCATTGGTATGCTTAAAAACTAATCCGTATACAATATGAGTGATCAGTTTTTCAATCTTGAGTTTTCAGTCTGCTCCTTTTTACTTTTGCATGTGCAGTAGCAAGTGACTTATACCAAATACAATGTATTTATATATTAATCAGGTTTTTTTTTTTTCCTTTCAGAATCCACTTGGCACTGGCCTTGCTCTTGCAATATCTCATGCCTCGCATTTTCTTCAGCCACCTCCTCATCAGTCTATCATTATAGAGCGAATGCATTCAGGTAAAATAGTAGTTTGAAGGTTAATTCTTTCTAAGTTAATTTGTTTTGAATAGCTAATATAATAACTAGATTCCAAAGTCGGTACAGTGGTATCTTGGTACACGACTGCTTCAAAACTGACGCATTTTGACCTGAAAATGTTATCCCTGGTACCAGTGGTGGGATTCAATTTTTTTTACTACCAGTTCTGTGGGCGTGGCTTGGTGGGCGTGGCAGGGGAAGGGTACTGTAAAATCTCCAGTCAAAGGTGGTATTTGCCGGTTCTCCGAACTACTCAAAATTTCCGCTACCGGTTCTCCAGAACTGGTCAGAACCCGCTGAATACCACCACTGCCTGGTACTCATCATTTGTTTGGTACTGGATGTGATGCAAAAGGAAGGGGGTGGGATAACTGTAGAGGGCTGACAGGAAGTCAGCCATGCTGGGAAGGTTGCTGCAAAAGGAACCAGAGGATAGCTGTAGAGGGTGAACAGGAAATCTATCAGCCATACTGGGAAGGACACTGACATAAAAAAGGGACAGATAGGGAGTCCTTCTCAGCCAAAACAAAGAGTCATATGGTAAATCACATGGTTTAGTAACCAATTAAGGACTGGTACTGAGGTACCACTGTATAGGTATGACCAAAGCCCAAAGGATGGTTTTGGGATTCTTATAGCTGGTGTTTTATAACAAATTGATTTTTCTATTTCCCTCAATTTCAGAAGCTTGCTATGTAGCTAGAAGCTGCTTAAAAATCCATAGAGTTGTATAATAAATCATTTATTTCTATGATTTATTATACAATTCTATGGATTAGAATTATACAGAAACTCTGTTTCCGTAGGTGCAAGTCAGTATTTTTTGTTTTGTTTTAGCTAAAAAGATTTGCACATTAAATGTAGGAGATGTTATGTTAAAAAGTGAGAAAGGTATTGTGTGAGCCCCCACCATTTTGAAATAATTGTTAAATAACTTAGTAATTCTTCAGATAAGGGGAAGAGGGATTGGGAGTGTAGTTCAGGTTTACCTTACATTTAAAAACATAATTCCTGATTCAGATTCATAGGGTTGACTTTGTCATCTCTCTGGCTATAGTTTGAACTAAACCAAAAGACACAGGAATGTGGTTAGAAAAAACTATTGATGTCTCAGCCATAAATTCCAGAATAATCTGTACTGTGCCAGCAACTAAACTGTAAATATTTCCTTGTTAAAATTAAATATTTTTGACAACATGGGTTCTCTTTGTTAAGTTGTGGGATATGGCTGCCCTTCTGGCAAAGGCAGACTGAGTTTATTGTATTGGTATTTCATCAAAACTATTTCTGTTCAAAGGTGCAAGGAGATTTGTGACATTAGACTTTGGCAGACCCATCTTATTGACAGATGTGTTGATTCCAACTTGCGGGGATTTGGCTTCCTTATCGATTGATATTTGGACACTCGGTGAAGAAGTTGATGGAAGAAGGCTAGTTGTTGCTACAGATATTAGCACCCATTCTCTTATTCTGCACGATTTAATACCGCCACCAGTTTGCCGATTCATGAAGGTAAAAATTCCTTCAATAAAAATAAGATATTCTAATGAATATATATTTCAATATGGTAAATGTTATTCATAATAGATAATGCTCAGTTTTACAATATATTTCCTATTTTCAAAGAATGAAGTGACATTGAAAGGCTGCATGTCTTCTGTTTCAGATTACGGTCATTGGTCGCTACGGAAGTACAAATGCTAGAGCCAAAATTCCTTTAGGATTTTACTATGGACATACTTACATCTTGCCTTTAGAGAGTGAGCTGAAAATTATGCATGATCCTTTGCGAGGTGAAGTTGAATCTGCAAACCAGCCAGAAATTGATCAACATTTAGCTATGATGATTGCACTGCAGGAAGATATACAGTGCAGGTAAAATGCATTGTTGTTTTTGTTGTGTTGTTTTGTTGATGTTGATGTGTTAGTGAGATAATGCAAGTTGTTGAATGTTAGCAAAATGTTAGCCCTGTTTAAAATACTGTTATTTAACTGTATAAGTATAAATATTCTTATGTCCTGAGATCTTTTTCAATAATTTATGTATAATTAAGACTTTTTTTCCTTATTCCACTTACAGGTATAATTTAGCTTGCCATAGACTTGAAACACTTTTACAAAGTATTGACCTTCCACCACTGAACAGTGCTAACAATGCTCAGTATTTTTTACGCAAGCCAGATAAGGCAGTGGAGGAAGACAGCCGAGTATTTTCTGCTTATCAGGATTGCATTCAGCTACAGCTTCAATTGAATTTGGCTCATCATGCTGTACAAAGGCTCAGAGTAGCTCTAGGAGCAAGCAGGAAGATTCTGAAAGAACCGAGTGATCCTAAAGAACTAATTCAGATGTCCTCCACGGAACAGTTGCGCACAATTATCCGATATCTGTTGGATACTTTACTTAGTTTACTCCATTCTTCCAATGGTTGGTAACTCAATTATTTTTATTAATACTGATTATTATCAGTACTGAAAATATATGTGTTAGTGTCAGTGGAGATTTTGAGGCTTTGTAGAATGTTTCAGATTAAATGAATGAGACAAAGGTTAAGAGAGTAAGACTATAAAAAGTGTCAAATTAAGGTTAATCTGAAAACTTCAGCAACTGTGTCTCTTAATTTTATACATTTACAGTAGCTGAAGAATTGTTTTACCTGAGGAATTCAAACTTCCCGTCCACTATCTTGAATATCCACAAAATGTACATCTCATGAGTACCCTTCCTCTGGTCAGCCTAGTTATTCTTAGTATTTTGATCCCTCATCCCTGCCTAAATTCTTGATCTACCACAAAATATAGAAATAAAATAGGTATCACAGACAGTTGTATTAAAACGAGAATGAAATAAATGGAAGAGATCCAAGGGAGATAACTAAGTATTATTATTCATTCTTTGGGTTGCAGTAAGGCTAGTGATTACAAAGATAGGATAATATTGGGTCATTTCTTTCTTCGCAACTAACGTACACTGAACATGTTAACAAATATTCCACAGCTGTAATTCTTTATAATCTAGAAGGTATTCTAAATATCAAGATGTTATTAAAAATGATGGCAGCTTAAAATAATTTCTTGCAATAGATAAGTTCTTAATACATCCATTATTTTTGTTTCGAGTAGTTTAAAAATCTATCCTCTCTATGAACTAACTATTATCATAAATCTTTGACTTATGACTGCAATTGAAACCAAAAGTTCCATTGCAAAGCAAGACAGTCAACTGAATTTTTTGCCCCATTTTACAATCTTTCTTGTCACAGTTGCTAAGTGAATCACTGCAGTTGTTAAGCTAGTACCTACGGTTGTTAAGTGGCTTCTCCATTCACTTTGCTTGTCAGAAAGTCGCAAAGAATGATCCCATGACCTCAGAACACTGCAGCTGTCATAAATATATGTCAGTTGCCAATTTCCAAATCTTGGTCATTTGAAAAAAGATCATAAGTCCTTTTTTCAGTGCCTTCAATTTCAGTCACTGAACAAATGGTTGTCAGTCAAGGGCTACCTGTCAAATTAGGCCGTGAAAATTTATGATAATAGTTAGTTCATAGAGAGGATAGATTTTTAAACTACTCGAAACAAAAATAATGGATGTATTAAGAACTTATCTATTGCAAGAAATTATTTTAAGCTGCCATCATTTTTAATAACATCTTGATATTTAGAATACCTTCCAGATTATGATATATAAATATGTGGGATTTGATGGTGTAGCATCTTTAACTGGGAAATGCCCTAAATTATATTCACAGACAGGGTTCTTGTTTTCTCTTGATATGTCAGTCAAGAAACTTCCAGATAATTTGCAATAGTGCAGAATTAATTAAAATACAAAATTTAAATTTAAAGGACCACATAAAAATAAAAAACAATAAGCATATTTCATTTCATGTAAATGTGTCATTCGGTTTCATTTCTACCAACACATGTCAGCCCAAATATTTTCAGGTGATACCAAAAGTTCCTTTGTTTTGAAATCTTCAAAATCTTCTGTAGTGAGCAGTGGTAGGATTCAAATTTTTTAGTACCGGTTCTGTGGGCGTGGCTTGTTTGGTGGCTGTGGTTTGGTGGTCATGAGACTGGGCATGGCCAACTTGGCAAGGTGGGGCAGCACCTTGCTGCGAGTAACGTTGAATTGGCCACACCATTCAGTCACATCACCCATGCTGTAGAGACAGGGTGATTTCCTACGTACCTTCCTCCTTCTCTGCCCTTGGGCTGACAAAAAAAAGCCCAACTAAAGATTGCGATTGCCTGCCGAGTCTGCCTGCTCTCCTCCTTCTCTGCCTGTTTGTTCTGAATGGCAGAGGAGGAGAGCAGCTGGCCAGTTGGGGAAGGCTTCTTGCGCTACGAAAGAGGCGGCTGGAGACCAAAAAAGAGTTGCCTCCAGGCATCTCTTTTTCAGTGCAGGAAGTCTCTTCCAGCCACCCCTGTTTCGATGCGAGAACTCTGCAGCTGCTGCTCCGCTTCTCCAATGGGCAGGTACATGTTGTGCTTTTTTCAGTGGGGCTGGAGAACACGCGGCAGTTGCAGGCGTCTTGCAGGAAAATTATTGATCTCCGGCTTTGCTCCACTTCTTCAGCAATCCGGTGCCGCCCTGTTCTATGCACCAGCTGTTCGGACTTGCCGGGCCCAGCACAAGAAGCCTCCCCGGGGCTGGACTCCAGCCATACCAAAAAAAGCATGCAGCAGCTGCAGGCATCTGCCCACTCATCTGCTGGCTGGCTGGGCTGTGCCGGACTGGAAGAGGCGCGTCCGCCAAGAGAAGGAAGAAAATGTGCTCCGGGAGGGTGGGCAGGCGGGCGAATGTCCTGGGGCTGCTGCACATGCGCACTGCATGTGTACTGGCTGCTCACGCAGTGCGCATGTGCAGCAGCTGTTGGATATCTGTCCGAGCTGCGCTGCGGCCGCCACGTGGTAGGGAAAGGTAGGAGAGCAACCGGGGCAAGGGAGCGATCATGTGACTGGGTCAGGGGCGTGGACAGCACCAAATCACTGCTACCGGTTCGCGTGAACAGTTGCAAACCGGTTGAATATTACCTCTGGTAGTGAGTCTTAATGAGTTGAGGGAGATCTAGTCTACAGGGATAAGAAAGGCTGTGTGTATGTGATGTGGGGGGGATTTACCGTATATCTTGATGTGTAAAACCAGCTTCTGTATTTTTTAGAGAAGTATCCATGTGTTCTGTTTTTTTTAGTGATTCTCCTTTTCATACAAATAGAAGATGAAAGGTTTCTAAATCTTCTAAATTAAATGACTGCTGCCATTTTAAACTTTGTATTATATTGTAAATCACTCAAAGTTGCTGTATTATGAGATGGGCAGCATAGAAATTCAATTAATTAATTCAATAGAAACCTGTGAGACTACTAGCAATATAGTCACTGCTGAGATAACATCTTAAACTTGTATTAAACTGTATTCACTTCTAGAATCACGATCAACTAAGCATTGGATTTATTTATTTTTTGCAATCTAATATATTTCATTTCTTTTTCTAAGGGCACTCTGTTCCTGTGGTTTTACAAAGTACATTTAATGCTCAAGCCTGTGAAGAATTATTCAAGCACTTGTGTATTAGTGGGACTCCCAAAATACGTTTGCACACAGGTCTTTTACTGGTTCAGCTATGTGGAGGTGAAAGATGGTGGGGACAGTTTCTCTCAAATGTCCTGCAGGAATTGTATAATTCAGAGCAGCTTCTTATTTTTCCACAAGACAGGTACTTTTCACATTACTTTTAATATATCATCAAGCAGCATCCAGTCTATTTATTATTGAAATATAGAAAGATAAGCAAGAGGGGGAAAGCCTTATAATAATTGTAACAATTTGCAGTTGTAATAAATGAAGACCATCATCATAATTACGTCTGTCTGTAAGTTGTTGAAACGTATTCATTTCATAATAGGGATCTGCATATTGATATACATAGCCTGTCATGTACCTGCAAAAAAATCTCTCATCTGTATATTTAATGCTATCAGTATTATTTAGTTCTTTATGCCCAAAGAACAAAAGGGAAATAAATGTTTTATTTCCTAGGATCAGCTTTTTTTCCTCTCTCTTGTGAAGTATTGCTATATTTAATTAGCCAGGAATATTTTCAAACGACTTACTTTTTATATTTAGGGTCTTCATGTTGCTTTCTTGCATTGGTCAAAGATCACTCAGCAACACTGGTGTCTTAGAAAGTTTGTTGAATCTCTTGGATAATCTCTTGTCTCCTCTTCAGCCTCAATTACCGATCCACAGATGCTCAGAAGGTACCAAACATTTCTAAAATAATATTAGATTTTTTTAAAAAAAGTCAGTCCAACACTGTTAGTGTACTGCTTTTTGCAGGATTGTAAATTGTAGATCACAATTAACTGGAAACAGGCAATTAACAGAAAACCTTAACTCTTGGCTACCATCTATTAGTTATACATATGGAACCATTTTGACTGAATCTAATTTCAAAGCATTCATTTTAAATATTAAAATTTATTCCCAAGTAGTTGAACAAATAATTTCTTCACATGGTTATCAAAGTTTAAGCACTCTTCTTTTTCTGCTTTTCTATGTAAGGAGAAGAGAAACAGATATGTAAAATATTTTGAGGATTCTGGAAAAAATCTGTTAAGTGTATTTTGTCTTAATAATTACCTTAATAAATTCTCTTATTTTGAAGGCGTTCTGGACATTCCTATGATTAGCTGGGTTGTAATGTTGGTATCCAGACTCTTAGACTATGTGGCAACAGTAGAAGATGAAGCAGCTACATCTAAGAAGCCTTTGAATGGAAAAGAGAGAGAAAGATTCTTGACAGGTTAGTGATGATAAAACCTATTAATGAGCATATAGTCTCTGAAAAGGGCAGTCATGTTTGCATAGAATAGTAAACTGCAATTTTGGATCAATCTTATTGTAAACAGCTACGAATTTGTGAGTGCATCTTTGTCAAATGTGAAAGATCATGTGAAGGTCCAATTAAACTGATTTATCGCTAATCATGCCTTTGCACAGGAATCTTCTCATCTAATGGTTAGCATCTGCTTGGGGTTACATAATGGAATTCAAGGAGGGGGGAGGTTGGACTTACTTTGCTTGTAACTATGTAGGGATTTTAGGCTGATCCCTCTTTTTTTACACCCCACCCCCAGGTTCTGCCACTCCTTTTACAATGTTCTTAATCCATCCAATCATTGTGATTGCTAAACTAACCATTAATTGAAAGCTTAGAATAATAGTGGAATTGAAGATCCTGCACTCTTATTCCAAAATAAAATAATCTTAATTTTACATTTTAGAGAGAACCAGTATCACAATCTCAGACACTAAATTAAGCATTCTGTTGATTAGCTGTCTATTAGTTCAATACTTGCCAAAAAAAGGGGGGGTTTACCTGGTCTGGGCATCCTCGCTCCCCAGCTGAGGAGCACTGTCATTGTGTTTGAAAAATTATTTATTTATTTAACAGCTTTCCGGGATGCGAGTTGTTCAGCGCCATGGTAACTTTAAACAGTTGAACAAATGTCCATTAAATGAATACCTATAATAACCAATACTGCATTGCCCTCAGAAACCAATTGGTAACCAGTTCAGCTAACATAGCAAGGGCTTCATGTGGACATAATGAGGCTTGCCTGTCACTGCTTGGGCTGCCGCATTCTGAATCTATCTTTTTTTTTTTCAAGGACAACTTATGTAGAAAGCATTATTATATTCCAACCACAAAGTAACCAAGGCTTGACTGTGAGGAAAGCCTATCAATCCAGAAATGAGCATAACTGGTGCAGAAGCTGGACTTGCGGTAATGCTACAGGTAGTACCTGCTTCTAAAGCAGATGCTGGAGAATCCAGGATGAGCCTTAAATTGCACAGCTCTTCACTGGCCAGTGTAATCCCATTCAGGACCAAAATTAGAACTTTCCAGAACTAGGAAGATCAAGCATTTAAAACCACTCCATCTTGCCAGGGTTTAACTGAAACTGTTTCTCCCAATTCAAACCCAAACAGCCGCTAGGTCCTGCAACAAATTTCAAAATCATTACTTGGTCGTGTTCTTCTGTTTCTAAATAGGCTACAAAGTGAAAATCAGAATGTCAAACACTTGCAAGTGTAAACATTGTAAAGAATAGTTTTTAGTCACACCCTTCTAATCAGTTCTTTGGTATTTGCAAATAAAGTTAACTTGTTTCATAATATTCCCAGTGTTAACAGCTGGACAGAAATAGGCATAAAGTTTGGTGGGACTTGTCTATTCACAGAATGACTGACAAGATACATGGCCACTCAAAAAGCACTGAGTTACTGTAACACAGCCTGAGGATTCTTTTCACCAGCTGCTATCTACTCAGGTTGCTCTTTACAATTGTAGCTTATCTTTATTATTTTTTTCCTTGACTCATTTCTAGTATCTCCCCATTTACAAAGAAAGCCCTGAGCAACAACCACCTACTTTCATTTTCTCAGATTATCTATAGATCTGTGTCATATTTGGAATTATTCCTATAAGAATATTATAGTCCAGCTTCATTTCTGTCCATCTATCAATTTATCAATTGTTCATCTGTTTAAAAGTTGCTTTAAAAATTCAGATATGTCAGGAAATCTGTATGCCAAGGGACATATCTGTAGGCATATTAATTCCCAATGGCATAATAATAAAGATGATGGATTCTTTGATTAAGCCATTAGGAAAAACATAGGGATGGGCAGCACTTGATGTCCAGAACTAAAGTGATAACAAAATAGCAATAAGTGTATACACATGTTTTTTTAAAGAAAAGTACCAATATTTCTTTTCCTGGAGTAAAAGAATAACCATGCAATCCAAGTAAAATAACATATTTGAGTTCAGGATCTATCAATAGTTATACCCATGATCAGTCCTTTTCTTTTTATTTATTTATTTGTTTGTTTGTTTGTTTGCTTCAGATCTGAAGTATGTCACATTCCTAAAATTACTGCTTAAGCATATTACACTGATGATTAGCCTAAAGTTGATGGGAAAATACTTCATTATTCAGGATAGAAATAACTCCCACTTGAATAATTAAATATCATCATAAGGGCTTTTTGTTCACTTGTGTTTGCTTATAATTTTGTATTATAGAAAATAATTGATGACGTTTATCTACCTATTTGAATAGTTAGCCTGCTTTTCATTAAAATGAATTCCAGAGTGGGGTGTGATAAAATTGGTGGTAATCATGCAGAGTTACAAAAGCAACAACCATAAAACAGAGTGAGCCACACATTAAATAACATAGCAGTCCAGGTTTTAAGTTGAAGTCTGGGTTAGTACGCTTTTAGTTGACATTTATTTATTTATTTATTTATTTATTTATTTATTTATTTATTTATTTATTTATTTATTTATTTATTTATTTATTTATTTATTTATTTAATCAAACTAACAAATGCTAGCTGCTCTTTTCTCCCTTCCCCTCCCATACACGTTTCGAAAAAATTCTGGAATTGTATCTTCTGCTTTGTTGTAACAATTCTATGGTCCTCAGATTTTGGGATAGTTTTCCAGTTGTTTGATTAAGAGATACAAACTTTTAGTTCACTTAGTTTCAAAATATACAGTAATAGAATAGTTTCTTAGTAAAAAATAATAATCGGGGATCTTAATTGTTACAAAGAAAATGTTCTAAGGTCCACTCAGTTTCAGGCTTATCGAAGGTTTTACAGCCAGTGCCAATCAAGCCATTCTGTTCTGTTGCCTGCGAGATGCCATGAAGTACAGGTTGTCCTCGACTTAACAACCAGAATTGAACCCAACATTTCTGTTGCTAAGTGAATCCGTTGTTAATTGAATTTCCCCCCATTTTATGACCTTTCTAGCCACAATTGTTAACTGCAGTTGTTAATTTAGTACCACAGTTGTTAATTGAATTTGGCTTTCCCATTGACTTTGCTTGTCAGAAGGTCACAAGAAGGTGATCACTTGACCCCGGGACATTGCAGTGGTCATAAATATGCACTAGTTGCCAAGCGTTTGAGATTTAATCATATAACCATGGAGATGTTGCAGAGGTCATAAGTGTGAAAAAGGTCATAAGTCACTTTTTTCAATGTCGTTGTCACTTTGAACGCTCACTATATGAAATTGAGGACTACCTGTAACTACAAAACAGTTCACACTGGCTCTGAAAATAATGGTGAAATGTCAGGATAATACAAGATAAAGCCAAGACCATTCAGCCTGAAAGCTCATCGCTGGGTGATATACACAAATTTATTGCATAGGACTTCCTTTCGCATCTGATTTTCTTGTGCAGCATTTAATGTCTTTTCTGCTTTCCTTTTAAAATATACTTATTTGTTTGTTTGATCATTCAATTAACATTTCATTTCAAAAAAGCCCTGTTTTGAAGGATGCGTGCTAACTGTTTCTAAATAACGTCTCTGGTCCTTTCAATAAAGCTAAATCAATTATTTTCCTAGCATCCATAACAATAATTCAATCAATGTTTATACCCTTTGACAAACTAACAAAATAGTTTTTTCCCCCCAAAATATGTGTACTGATATTTGTGTGTGTATGTGGTCTGTGTGTAAAACATTGACTACCAAATTTGAAATATCGTTTTGTTTTGCTTTTCAGGCAATCAGTGGAGTTTCATTAACAATAATTTACATACACAGAGCCTCAATAGATCTTCAAAAGGCAACAGTAGCTTAGATAGATTATATTCCAGGAAGATCAGGAAACAGCTTGTTCATCACAAACAGGTAACTTCTAGTTCATATTAATGATTTTCTTTGTTTTTCTAAATTACAGGAGGATATTATGGTTTTGAGATACAATTCATGTTTTATATTCAGAGCAACATTTTATAAGTTAGGTAGCATATAGCTGGAATGCATTGAAACAAGTTAAAGGAAATTCCAGTTTCCTGACTTTCCCACAGCAATCTTGAACCTAACTGAAAGTGTGACTGATACTGACAATATAATAATTGCAGACAAGGGATCTAAGGAAATCCTATGCGTGCCCTGCAGGGTGGAATAAGATATTTCCACCATCTTGATAGAAGAAGAGTTCACATAAGTTTGAAACTTTGAAGGGAGTAATGTGAGAAACCACTGTTCTATTTAACTTGCTCATTATACAACATTTGAAAAACTTGACAGTGAGGACAAACACTTGGCAAATATCTGCTCCCATATATAGTGTTTGAAGCCTCACCAGTTTCTGCAACCTTAAATCTATTACTGAAACTGGCTTTGTAATTCAAGTCTGTTGGCAGCCTGTTAAAGTTTTATAAATATAAAAACTAAAATTTAAAAAACTTTAACTTCACCGTCCTATGAAAGTGCATATCTATTTTGCATCTTATTATAAACATTTTTATATATTGTTAATATTTTCTTTTAGCAACTTAACTTATTAAAAGCAAAACAGAAGGCTTTGGTGGAACAGATGGAAAAAGAAAAAATACAAAGCAACAAAGGATCATCCTATAAACTTTTAGTAGAACAGGCAAAACTAAAGCAGGCCACGTCAAAGGTATGATGTTCTGCAATTATATTTATTGTCTTGCGCAGAAAAATATTTTTCTGCAAATTCAAATATGTTTTGGGTTCATTGTTTCCACAAATGATTTCATTATGCCTCTTAAGGCCTAACCTGTTGATTCAGTTACCTGCTATATCTCTGGTTTTAGAACTAGTCAATTCTAACATAGGTACCTGTTCATATGTATATATATGTACATATATTTTATGTAAGTTGCTTTCTGAATAATGCTGTGGGTTATTCACATCAAGATAGTTCCTTGTTATAAAAAATAAGATTACATTAGAATATTTCAACAATTCTCCAGCTGTGCCCGTTTTTGAGTCATCAGAAAAGATGCATGGGCAATATCCAAGTAATTATGCTATTTATTAACTAAAGGCCAAAGGAAGTTGGATTTGTCTTTTTAAAACAACCCCTCTTTCACTAGCCATTCTCTTATTATGTGATGTAGGTTGCTCTTCAAGTAAAATGGTGTTTTAATTAAGCACTTTTTGGACCACAGAATTGTCTGAAATAGTCTTGGCTATTAGTTTCAGTTATTTCTTTTAGGAATATTTGTTTATTTATTAAATTTATATGATGCCCATCTCACAATTAGAGGCAAGTTGTACAAAGTATTGAGAAATTTTCACTTGAAGATCAATAATTATACATATGATTAAATTTTCACATCATCTAATCTAAAAACCATTGTATGTTCCAACTACTATTGCTTATTATTAAGACATTAGGTTTATCTAGTGTCTTATCCAAAGGGTTCAGTGTGATAATAGTTAAGTAATAGTTTATGTAATCAATTAATTTGTTTCTTACAAGAATTATAAATTTGAAAACAATGTTATTCGTGCTGTGATTTAGGAAAGAATCTTATGTATATTTAGTTAAATAGACATTTATTTATTTGAACTTATTGTGTAATATTGTAATAAGATAAGAAAACTCAGTGTTTTCTCTCTTTTTTTTTTGATTGAAATACTGTGTTATTGATACTAGTGATTTATGTGGTTGCTGTTGTTTTCTTTCTTTGTGAAATTATCTACTCCTATGATTCAGTGAATAGTTGAATAATGGCAAATGTGTTTGTATTTATGATTTATGTAGCATTTTAAGGATTTGATACGCTTACGACGGACTGCAGAGTGGCCCCGTTCTACATTAGACACTGAAGTATCAACTGCAAAAGAAACTCCAGAAATTGAGCCCCTTCCATTTACATTGGCACATGAGCGCTGTATCTCAGTAGTGCAGAAACTGGCCCTCTTCCTATTGTCAATGGATTTTACTTGTCATGCAGATTTGCTGTTATTTGTATGCAAGGTATGGATTATGCAATGCAGTTAATAGAATAAATCTGATCAAAACTTGAAGCTTGCATTTCAATACACTAGGTTGGATCAGTAGTTCTCCCAAAATTCTTTCCCAATAATTATTTGTCATCCAAAATTATGATGACTTCAGCCCCTTGAGGGTAAAATAATAAAATAAAATTATTTGAGATGATAAAATTTTTAAAAGATCCACTGTTGTTCTGATCCCAAGGAGTTTCGTTCTGGTAGGATTACATTTCAGTAATAAGTTTCGACAAGAGAAGAAAGCTGGTTGTTGAACTTTAATCATAATTCCATCAATACAATGTACCGTTTCCTAGCTGTTGTTTATATAAAACCATCTATATTTTTTCTCAGCGTATGTGTGCTGAAACAAAAGCTATGTATTGTATCAAATAGCACTTTTGCTTTACACAAATCTTTATGCTAACCAGAGCACCTAAATTTTGTTTCTTTTCCCCTCTTGACTAAAGACGTAGCCTGTGAAAAATGTTGCCAATGTTCCTGATAATTGCCAAAAATCTGAACCATGATAGCAGAGGGAATGGTGGGAAATAAACCAACGTTTTGTTGGGAATTTTTGAAAGTGGTGTTCGGTTAGATAGAAACACTGTTGGTTGAAGCACAGTAATTTTCAATTTCCAAGATGAAATTAAAAATAAAGACATTAGAAATGGGGAGGGGCACTCCTTATATGAGAAGAACTTCCTCAAGCTGCAGATGGAAGGCATCAAACTAAAGTTACATATACTCTCAAACCAGAAAGATTATCTTATTTCTTCTTTTGATCAATATCAATACTTCTGATATTATTCTAAATTCCTTTACCATTATTTATAAATACATGTGTAAATTATAATTGCTAAATATTCAAATCTAAATTTTGTAGAAGTGTTGTGTTCTCCATAGATATGAAACAAGTTGCAGCAAAGAGAATTTTGTCTACCTGTTTTTATTTCAGGTTCTTGCTAGAATTGCAAATGCAACAAGGCCTACAATTCATTTGTGTGAGATTGTGAATGAAGCTCAGTTAGAAAGGCTACTACTGCTTCTGGTTGGGACAGACTTTAACAGAGGTGATATCTCTTGGGGAGGAGCATGGGCTCAATATTCTCTGACATGTATGCTGCAAGATATTCTAGCAGGTTTGTTAAAAAATATTTTTTATCTATGGAAAATGCTTTGGTTATCTGCAGTGGGGAACAGTGAAGGAGTAATAAATTAGCCTTGAACCACATCAGAGACAATAAAATAAAGGTTAAATACAGGAATTAATTCCAGGATAAAATAAATAAAAACATGAAACAAAAAATACGTATGTGGTAAATATAGAAAAATATTTCACCTGTTTATGATATCCCAGTTGGTTTAGTATAACAAGTTCTTAGCTGAACTGCCTTCTCTATACATCATTTTATAATATGTGATGGAAGCACCCATGTTTGGTCATGGATTCTAGTATGTCAAAAGCTGCTCTTCATACTAGGCCCTTCATAAGAATTGGATCAAATTCATTGGCAGGTACTTTTTATATTGGAAAATGGTTTTGTTCTTAGCCAGTCAAATTAAAGATCTATTTTTTCCAATAACTCCATGTTTCCTTGGGTACTGATATCCAGGACTCTGAAATTTTCCTTTGCCTGGGAGGCAGTTGAGAGTGGAAAACCCATATTATGAAACAAGTTTGGTAATTCATGTTTTGCAGGGGATAGGCTGAGCCATATGTTCCGCTAAACATATTTTGGGCAGTCTGCCAGGGCCTATTGAATGGATCCTCTGCCAATAGGTTAAAAACTTTAATTATTGAGTGACTATATTGAGTGAAAACTTGCTTCTGCTTGACTGCTGAAGCTTACATGTTCTTGTCAATTCCGAGTATGCTTCTTTCAAAAATGGATCTGAATTCATTCCAATGAGGAAGCTTTTGTAAGGCCCCACAATTCCACACCATACCTCAGTATTGGGACTATTTTTTGCTCTAAATGTTTTCAGTGCATGGGGCGGGGGGGCAAGGTACCTGGATAATTATATTTAGATTATATAGTCTTTTGGTACATGTCTCAGCCTCCACCAAGCTTCTTTTAAAATTGATAGCCATTTTTGACTATTCCAGTAACTCTTCCCTATACCATTTAGGAGAACTGTTGGCTCCAATAGCTGCTGAAGCCATGGAAGAGGCTGCAGTAGGAGAGGAGGCAGGAACTTCAACTGTAGATTCAGATGACGCTCTTCAGCAGTCTGCAGCTCAGTTAGTGGAAACTATTGATGAGCCTTTAGCGCATGACATTACAGGTAAATCAATATAACTTGCATAATGGCTTTGAATTGTTAAAACTATTCTTTTTTTGCTTTGGCAATTCTGCTAAACATTCTTGGATTTCAATAATTGTTAAAAAGTATACAGCTCTGCTGGTGTCAAGTAATACTAAGCAACTTTAGTACTCAACAACTAAAAAGCCACACACAAACAGGCAGCATATAAACACCACACACAAAATAGGCCAAAGCACACATTCTGCTAGAGAGAAGTTCCCTGAAGATGGGCTCCAGCTCAAGTCCGAAAGCTCGGAAAAATAAGGTCCTGCAACATTATTCTGGGACATGTATATTTTGCCTTCTGAGCTTGCTTGTTTTTATGTATAGACTATGCAAAAGATATAATCAACTAGCCCAAAGGAGAAAACTCCAGCACCTCTCCACCAGTAATCATCACTCAGGTCAGCATAGATTAACGTCAAACTTAACTTCAGACCAACAATCAAATAAGCAGTACCTCAGTCAGGAAGCTGCCAAGGAGCCATCAGTAAACAGCCCAACCAAATAATCTCTAAGACCATCCCCACCCACAGAGATAGGCAAGACACCAGAATATAAACTGATAGCAAATTTCAGTCCCTTCTAGCACTGATGAAGTTACCTAGTTAGGTAATGAAATGTCTGCAAGAAAACAAGCAAGCTCAGAGAGCACCAAAGACTTCTCATTGCAACCCTGAGCTACAAATATTCTTCTTTATTGATATTTGCCTTCATTCATGAAAACTTGATGCAGTCCATAGCAGATGCAAGTCTCTAGATAAGGTGTGTCCAACTTGCAATCCATAGGCGGTATGTTTCCCTGTATAGCTAGTAATGCAATCCCACAAGATAATAATATTTTTTTAAAAACTAAAGCTTGTTATTTATAGATATTAACTATGTTATATATTTTATGTGCAGTCCAAGACAATTCCCCTTCATTCAGTGCTGCCCAGGCAAGCCAAAAGGCTGGACAAGCATGCTTTAGAGTGTAATGTAGCCTCATTTTACTTTTCTCCCCCACATTTTTGTGCATAATAGAAATTCAGAGCGCACATTCCAAGACTTAAAGATAGATAGACAAAGAATTTCTATTTTCTGTTGCAAACTAGGTAATCCTCCACCTACAACCACAAATGGGCCCAGAATTTTTGGTAGTTGAGCAACATTTCATGATTCTAGTTCTCCCAGTTGCACTTGTTAAGTGGAGCACCAGAGAAATGGTCCAGGCTTCCTGAGCATGTTATGGAAAAGAGAGGGCCAGGGTCCTTGACTGTACCTGAGAGGCCTAGACCCTCTCTTCATCCCCACTGGGGAGAACAATCCCTCTGCACACTGGAGGAATAGTTGACAAATCTGGCAAATATACTAGCAAATGCCATTTCGCTTCTCTTCCCTCCCTTCCCCCCCCCATGCCTAGGAGGCCTGGATCCTCTCTCTGGTGCTCAGCAACAGATTCCCACATTCATATAACCATGATTTAGATTTGCTAGAAATCTGCATTTACATTTGGTTTCCAGCCAAAAAAAATGCCAATTGCAAACAATGAATTCACTTAATGACCTCAGCATTTGCTTACTGACCATGGATTCGCTTACTGGCTTCTGGAAAAAAATGTAAGATTGGGTCGTCACATGATGGCCCTCTTAATAACAGGCACAGCTGGCATCATTCCGGGCTCAATTATGGGTGGAAGATAAGGACTGCCTGTATTTTGTTTGCAAGCTTCTGTTTTTATTGTTGTACTTATTGTTGTAAACTGCTCAGAGTCATGACAATGGGGTGGTCTGTAAATTTAATAAATAAATAAACTATTTTTAATCACCCAAAGGTACTCCACCTTTGTCATCTTTGGAAAAAGACAAAGACATTGATCTTGAGTTATTACAAGACCTGATGGAAGTTGACATTGATCCACTAGATATTGATTTGGAGAAAGATCCTCTGGCAGCAAAAGTCTTCAAGGTATGGAACATAATGCATTTTTAAAATAGCTGCAAAACACCTGTGACACTACCTTAGCTCTTTTCCAAATCTGTGTTTCTGATATTATCATAATAGAGTCCTGTACAATACACAGGTATCAATACCATTTTCAATATAAACCTCTTAGGTTTATTATTTTTTATATATAGGTTATATTTTCATTCTAACAAATATTCAGAAAAGTAACAAATACGAAGAACATAGTTAAAGTGTAAGTGGTATTTCTAGACATTCTGTAAAGTCCTAATAATTTTAAAATGCATCATTTTAACCATTTTTATTATTTTTGTATATGAAGAAATGGAAGAGGGGAAAAACTTACAAATATAAAAAAAATTAAAAATGATGGAGGAAGAAAAACGTATTTTATTACTTATAACAAAAATCAGGTGTTTTAAACACATCATTATAACTTGAACACATGAAGTCATATTATAATACTGATCAGTATTACAATGATAGAACCAATTCATAACCAGAAAGTAGACACATATTAGTGATCTGAGATTGTAAATGTGAATCCACAGATCAGATTCTAGAAATGTCACACTACAGAGACCACTTAAGCATTTAATTACAGTTGGATCTGCAAGTATAGATTCTTTAGATTAATGTGTCACGGCATATGATTAAAATAAACTGTGGAAGAGGGACATTCAGAGGACTTAATGGTCATAATAGGAAACATGTCTGCTAGATTTGATTTTGAGCATAATAGTAATAGATCTATTATACACCATTGTAATTTTTGAATTTGAATTATTTGATACTCTATAATTCATTTGTTTCCATTCTGGGCATATGATCATGTAAAGCAATCTTCTTCAAAAATACTTTGGATTTCAGCCCTTTTCAACGCGGCCATTTAACATGAGATTGGAGTGATAAGTACAAAATAATAGTCCAATAATGAGCTGGGGAAAAGTGCTATAAATATTAGCTGGGCAATTCCCTTTATTCTGTCAAAATTATAGTTCAGTCAAAGAACATCTTGATCTGAAAGCTGCCGGTATAGTTGGCAGTTTATATTGTAAAAATAAAAGACAATCTAGTTGACAGTCGCAGAAAAAAAGTTTTTATTTTCAGGAATTTCAGACCAATGAATGCTTTTTTTTATTTTATAAAGCCTATAAGCAGCACCTGGTATGATTATTGGGGTGCTGATTATGGAACATACAATTACAATCCTTATATTGGGGGTGTTGGAATTTCTGTGGCAAAACCACCAGTTACAACTGAGAAGAATGGATCACAGATTGTGAGTGTATCAGTCTCTCAAGGTAAGCATATCTGCTAGTTTACTTTGCAATCCAATTTGAGAAAATTCTGCATTTGTGGTAAAAAAAATACATGTTCTCTTTTGGTATATTTCAGTTATGCAAACTATGCTTAGAAGTGTATTATACAGATAATAATTAAGATACTGATCCAGTATCCTGTTAGACAAGAGGTGTACGTGTGAGCATAGACAGATTATAAAAACAATGTTGCATTTTTAAAAGTCTGTTAAAGTTAAGAACTGGATATTTTTCTGTCTTGAAACCATGTCTTGCTACTTAGAGCAAAGATCTTTCTGGCTTGATGTATTTAACTTTTTGCTCACATTTGCACATATTTATAATTAGCTCCTATGTTAATTCATTTTAAAAGTATTTCCAAATGTATGAATCAGTCAAAAATCTTATTTATGTAAGAGTAAACAAATATTTAATAATGTACTAAGGCTTAATACAATATTTACTATTAAAATATGTAGAATTTTACCCGTTTGATGTAATTTACAAATGCATTTTATGATTCTTTCCAAAGCTTTAGATGCACGTTTAGAGGTTGGATTGGAACATCAAGCAGAACTGATGCTGAAAATGATGTCTACTCTGGAAGCAGATTCCATTTTGCAGGCCCTGACCAATACATCTCCTACATGTAATTTTGCACAGTTAAACCTAAGCATCTCTGAATGTTATGGTAATCTTTCTCTTGCTATTGTAGATAGTCTGGAACTTGTAGCTGAATAGTGGTTGTGTTATGTCAATTATACCTAACAGCAGCATATTAACTTCTCAGTGTACACTTAGTTTTACATACCCTATTAATTTCTTAGTTCATTATAAATATAATGGCTTTTTGCAGTGTATTGGAGTTCCCTATTAAGGAATTCTATTTATCTTTTTAGGATGTTCTTAAGATGTTTATTCAACAAGTGTCAATTTGTTTAGCTAATATTTATCAACTTGGTGGTTATTTACAGTATACAACAATAAGCATGTAGACATAAACAATAAAGCATTGATTAATATAGGTGATTTCTAGAACTTAGGATATGCAAAGAGTTCAATTTCCTAGCAATATGTTTGCCAGACTAATTACAGTTTGAACTTAAGTTATTGTGACATCAATCTGTTTTTTCAAGTTATTTAATTCAGTTTGAATTCTAGGAAACATCATGATACCTTGGAAGAATAACACTATGTGATTCTCTTTTATAATTAAAAATGTCTTGGCTTTTCTTTTCTTTTTTTGCTAGTAACTCAGTCTCCTGGTGGAACAGATGATTCTTTGCTACGTGGGTTGCACACTTCAAATCAAAACAATCAGTTTATTATCCAGTTGTCCTCCATTCCAGTGTTAAGTACATGCTTCAATAAACTATTTTCCATGCTACAAGTCCATCATGTTCAGGTACATGATTGTTGCTATTGTAATTTGTAGAAAATTCATATATTATGTAGGCATTTAGGATCAAGAAATGTACACTCGCTTGGCACTATATTTTATTGAGTTGATGCCTAGCCTGCTGTTGTTTGTGTGTTCAAGTTGATGTTCCTAATAAAAGTACTTGACAGTATGCTACATTATTTTAATAAATGTAATGTAAATATAATTGAAATCTGTATTTCTAGAATAGACAGACATACAGATAATCATTAATGATGTACTTTTACAAATTAAATAGTATATTCTAATGCTAATCCTTATAGGAAAGCACTAGTTAACAACAAAATATTAATAACAATTTTAATTAAAAAGTTTATCATCATTTAAAAATATAGATATGCATGTGTGGAGATTAAGACTCACATATTATACTAAAACATAATACAATACATTTTTGATGTAGGATATATACTGGTGCACTAGTGCTTTAAACTGTAGTTTCTCATAACATTTATCTAACATATCCAGTTAAAATATATTTAAACTGGAATTTACAGTATTACATTTTTATAGTATCTTCTTCTGGATTCTGAGATAGTTTTCATTAGTTTATACAATTACATTGTTAAAGTAAGTCTATTCCTAAGTTCAAGTAATCAATGGAACCTTGGGGGAGGGAAACAAATTATAAAGCTACAATAAAACAAACACAAATATTTAAAATTGAAAATTACAATATGACAAACATAATGCATGCAGTCTGCAACAGTGGTTTGTTAACCAAAGTAAAAATAGATGTTTGAAATCTTAATTGCAAGTTCTCAGTTACACGGTTATCATGTTTTAAGTATGTCTTTTAAATAACACTTGCTAATAATTGTTCTCTAGCTTGAGTCCCTACTACAATTATGGCTCACATTAAGCCTGAATTCTGGAACTTCTGGAACTAAAGACAACTGTACTGACATTTTCTTATACAATGCCAACCGGACACCTGTCATTCCTTTAAATCAAGGTGAGCTGCATCCCTATGCACTGCTACATTGACTTAAATCAGTAGTTTTAAAAATATTGGACTTCTGCTGTATTCAGTATGCTGTACTACAGGTAGTCCTTAACTTACAGCAGTTCATTCGGTGACCTTTTGAAGTTACAGTAGCACTGGAAAAAAAGTGACTTATCATCATTTTTCACACAAACGCTGCAGCATCCCCATGGTCATATGATCAAAATTCAGATATATGGCAACTGACTTATAATTATGATGGTTGCAGTGTCCCAGGCTCATGAGATCATCTTTTGCTACCTTCTGACAAGCAAAGCCAATGTGGAAGTGAGATTCACTTAACAACTTGACTTATTAGCTGCGGTGATTCACTTAACAAATGGGGCAAAATTAAATTAACTGATGTCTCACTTATCAACAGAAATTTTGGGTTCAATTGTGGTCATAGACTATATATTCAGATTGGATTTTTTGTTACGTTATATGGTAAATTGAAGAACTATCTCTTAGTTCAAATTAACTGTCAAAAAGAAAAAGATAGGAGATGGATACTTTGAGTCCTTTATATATCAAGCTCCTTTATATTTGAAAACCAATTCCTGAATCCACTTTTTCTTTCTACCAGAAAACTTACTGGAATAAATTTTTCCCACATTAAAGTATATTAAAAACGAATTAAGTTTTCAACCAGAGTTAATTCTAACACTGTTTTAGGTGATCTCCATATTAGGTAGACAGCCAAAAGTCATTCTGACAGTAAAATGGGCAATACATAAAATCAATAGATAGATAGATAAGTGGCCCTTAGGCTACTTCTTAATACATTTAAGCAATTCAGGAGTATTTAAGATGATAAAATGTACAGATTACAGAATCAGTTAGGTTTCTTTCTCTCATTCATACCTTAGATTAGTTAGCATAAGTGAATGCTTCTCATTCTGTGGTATGAGTTGCCTGCTGTTGCCAACCATTCAGAGTCACTTAGGTGAGGTGGGCAGTATAGCAATTTAATAAATAAATAAATTCCTGGATGCTTTTTATTTGAAAGAAATTTTGTATTTACCACTCTGTAGCATCTCCAATCAATTTGTCTTCAAAATAAATTTTGGCATTCTTAATCTCTCTGTATGTACAGGTAGTCCTTGACTAACAACCGTTCATTTAGTGACAGTTCAAAGTTACAACAGCATTGAAAAAAGTGACTTGGCCATTTTTCATACTTATGACCATTGCAACATCAGCATGGTGACATAATCATCATTCAGATGGTTGGCAACTGGTTCATATCTAGGATGGTTTCAGTGTCCTGGGGTCATGAGAACCCCTTTTGCGACCTTCTGACAGGCAAAGTCAATGGGAAAGCCAGATTCACTTAACAGCTGTGTTACTAACTGAACAGCTTGAGAGATTCACTTAACAAATGTAGTAAAAAAGGTTGTAAAATGGGGCAAAAGTCAATAATTGTCTCACTTAGCAACATAATTTTGGGGTTCAATTGTGGCCGTAAGTTGAGGACTACCTGTGTATGTATTTATGTGTATGCAAACACACATACACCTATCACATATCTAAATGCTCATCTCCCCCAAAGATTTGGTGCCTACTTTCTTCCATTTTTCTATCTCTGGGGGCTGTACAATGTACTGGTATGTAAGCTTGGGGGTTAGGGCTACATTACTATCCTTTTTTTATTAGTTTGTAAAGAAAAAAGAGCTATAATACTTATCCTAGGGTCAGTTGGCTAAATCAGTCATTAATATGCCATATGCTGATTACCTAAATAAGACAACAAATGTTGCTTCATATATTATCAAATTTTTACACAGATGTCCCACATTGAATTTGTTTTTATGTTGGAAATTGCTTGATTTCTACATGCAGATCTTGACATATTCTGACCACACTGACAACATGTTAAATGATCCCAGGTAGTGTGACTGTAGACTATCTTAAGATAGCAACTCAGTTAATTGCTGTGGATACAGGAATAAGACCGTTACCAATAAATAAGTAAAAGTCTTGGTCTTCATTTCAACAGAGAGGAAACAAGCCAAAGCAAAACCAGAGTTTTATAATTATTATTGTTTATCTTGAATGCTGATGAAATTATAAGTTTTTCCTGCCTTACTCTTCCAGTTTCATGCATGTTATTGCTAAGTGACTTATGTAGTTAATTTACTAGCTTGGGAGATCCAAATACTAAAGGCTCTGACATAATGCTTTTTTTTCCCCGTATCTAAAAAAATGATCAGTTCCCTTTTCAAATAATTCAATAATGATACCAAAAACTGTGGCTTATGGTTATGATATGCTATTTTTTATTTCTTTTTTGTTGTTTTTTCAGCATCAGTAACTAGCTTCCTGACTGTCTTGGCATGGTATCCTAATACCTTGCTGCGAACATGGTGCCTTGTACTTCACAGCCTAACTCTCATGACAAACATGCAGTTCAATTGTAAGTTCAAGTTAAGTTAGAAATGTAATTATCATTTTATAAAATAGTAAATTTTAAAAATGGTTTTGACTAAAAGTAGTGGACACCAAAAGTTGATGCCTCCTTTTAATCAGTATATTTGTTAAAATAGCATAAAATAAGAACCTCTTATATTAATTCTGTGTATGGAACATAGGGAATTACTGATCAAATGAATCTAGATTTCAGTTCACAACTTGCTAGATCATTACATAAAATATGCTTTGTGTAGACCATATCAACTCCATAAGCTTATACTGAATAGTAGATAGCAATGACTGGATAGGTAATCTTTCCATTGGCAGCAGTATGCCTGAAAATACCTTTCATGCATCCAGCACCTAATTTTAATTTTAAAAAATCTGTTCTTAAAAAGCAAATTGAAAAATTGACATACCTGAAAAAAAAGATCAATTTCTAAATACATTTATTAGGAGTGTATGACTGTTTGGAATTCAAAATAGTTATTTTGAGTTTATAATGTTCTGCCCTAAGCAAAAAAATGTTCTCATACAATTCTAGTCTGAAATGTATTGACTTTGCAATAATTCTGTTTTAAATTCAGATTGAGTCCAAACACTTTAAGAAAGGGTTGGCGCACTTTCAGTGAATCAGAACAGCTGTCTCCAGCCCAAAATATAGATTATGGATTGAAACAAAGTATTTCTGAGAATTCAAAATATTTTTAATTTGATACATTTTACAGATCACCTACATTTATTAGCATAGTGTGCATAAGCATTCTTCGCAAGTAAAAACTGGATGGATATAGATTTCTGTTTGTGCAGTATGGCTACTACATAGAAAAGGAACACAGTGTTAAAATGGAATAGTCATATAACAGTACATCCTTGGGTGCTACTGTGTCTTTTGGTATATGTGTGTTTTGTGACTATGTCCAACCCAATACTTTGTTAAAGACTTTCTCATAGTAGCCATTTTGTAAAAATATCTGTAAGCATCTATAATGTGGTTTCCAAATTCTGTTAGCCCTAAAGATGCATTGTTTATTCCCAGTTTTTATAATGTTGATAAATCTTGATAAACATAGCTGTTGCTCTTCCTATATGTATTTCTCCCACACAGCTTGGCTGCTTGAAACTGGTGGCCTTTCTTTTGTTTAGAAAGTGGCAGATGGAGCTATGAAAGAGATCTGGTACCTCATAGCTAAGTATTTAAGACATTCACCAGGCAACTAGAGGTCAGGGTCTATTTTAAATAACAGAATGAAATCCTGACTTTATTAACCGTCCTGGCATTTAGGAATGTCTGAAGTACTGAAGTACCTGATAGTTGGAAAGGAATGTATTTTAAAATTCAGAATTTCAGAATACTGTATATATAGAATGAACATTTCAGAATCATAGGTTCTATAATTTAGGCTGAAAAAGAACCAACCTTTTATTTGTCTTACAGCTGGTTCTAGTAGTGCCATTACATCTCAGGAAAGTACTGCCCAGCTGTTGGTATCAGATCCTAATCTTATTCATATTTTAGTGAAGTTTCTTTCTGGAACAAATCCCCATGGAACAAATCAACATAGTCCACAGGTAATATTTTTCATTCATATTAATTTTGTTTGCTGATTTGATTCATATATTATTCTTATTTTTGTATTATTTGGGTAGCCAGTTTGAAGCATATATAGATAAATGTTAAATCTTTTAAGAGAAATAATATGAATATTCAAACCTACCAATTAACATTGCCGTTTTAAATGTGAATATGTAGATCTCAATTCCCTTGAAATCAGAATGTAATGCAATTTTAATCACATTAGTTTAGTCACAAACTATTTCAGACTATGTAATTATTCAGAGTATAATACAAATACTTCTTTAAATCTCTTTCAGGTTGGCCCAACAGCCACCCAAGCTATGCAAGAATTCCTTACTCGTTTACAAGTGCATCTTTCTTCAGCATGCCCTCAGATGTTCAGTGAATTTTTATTAAAGTTGATACATATTCTTTCAATTGAGAGGTAATATTTATTATTATTGCAGCGATTGGAGGGGCTGGGGATTGGAGGCACCGTCCTACGATGGTTCTCCTCCTTCCTCTCCGACCGTTCGCAATTTGTGTTGACAGGGGGACAGAGATCGACCCCAAGGCCCCTGCTTTATGGGGTGCCTCAGGGATCGGTACTCTCGCCCCTATTGTTCAACATTTATGTGAAGCCGCTAGGTGAGATCATCCGTGGCTTTGGGGTGGAATTCCATCAATACGCTGATGATACTCAGCTATACATCTCCACCCCAGACCACCCCAACGAAGCCGTCAAAGTGATGACCCGATGTCTGGAGGCCGTGCGGGATTGGATGGGTCATAACAGGCTTCGTCTCAACCCGACCAAAACCGAGTGGCTGTGGTTTCCTGCTCCCAGATACAGTCAGCTTGTTCCCTCGCTGACCATAGGGGGAGAGGTACTGACCCCTGTGGAAAGAGCGCGCAATTTGGGTGTCCTCCTGGATGTACGGCTGTCTTTGGAAGAACATATTGCAGCCGTCGCCAGGGGAACTTTTTATAAGATTCGTTTGATCTACCAGTTGCGGCCCTTTCTGGATCTGGACGCACTTCGCACAGTCACTTCCGCCCTCGTTATCTCCCGCTTGGACTACTGCAACGCTCTCTACATGGGGCTCCCCTTGAAGAGTCTCCGGAGGTTACAGTTAGTCCAGAATGCAGCCGCACGGATGATTATGGGTGCCCCCAAGGACACCCACATAACACCACTTCTCCGCAGACTGCACTGGCTTCCTGTGGCCTTCCGGATTCGATTCAAGGTGGTACTATTAGTATTTAAAGTGCTCCATGGCTCGGGACCTGGCTACTTACGGGACCGCCTTCTGCCACAAACAACCTCCCGCCGCCCAGTACGCTCCCACAGGGTCGCCCTGCTTGGGATACCGCCACCTGATCGTTGTCGGCTGGCGACCCCGAGATTATGTGCTTTCTCTGTGGGAGCCCCCTCCCTTTGGAACTATCTCCCCCCGGAGATACGAGACACATCGGACATCCTAACCTTCCGGCGTGCAGTCAAGACCTTACTTTTTAAGCAGGCCGGCCTAGCCAATTAAAAGTTTTCTGAGATTTTTAAATTTTAGATTCAAATAAGACTTTTAATTCTATTTGATGGGACTCAATCATTTACTTACTTACTTATTTTACTCATTTATCCTATTTTCATCTATCTATATTCAATTCTGAGTTAATTACTGTTATTGTTGACTGTATCTTTATATGTTTATACTGTACACCGCCCCGAGTCCCTTTTGCGAGAGGGAGCGGTATAAAAATACGATAAATAATAATAATAATTATTATTATAAATACCAAAAATTATAGTTTTGGACTATAGAAACATAGCATATGTTTATTTTTAGAATTTTTCAATTTTCAGCAAATGGATATTAAATTACCATGTTTCTGACTTGTTAAACATGTTAAAACTATTCCTTGAAACAAGAATTGAGGAGGAAAAAAAAGTTTTAATCTGAATGCATAATTAAAAAATAAACCCTAATCATAATTATTTTGGACCTTGCAAAGTAAAACTGAAAAACCAGCATGAAATTCTTTCGGCAAGCTAAGAGAATGATTACATTAAAAAAAATACAACAGGAGCAATACATATAAACAATAAAAATGATATCTAAGATTATGGAAGTTATTTAGAGATGCATTATTGTTCTTTGGAAGTTTACAATAAAAATCAGCAATGGTTCAGAAAATAAATCAGAAACTAGATGTATGCAAACAAAGGGAAGGGCTACTTTACAAACCATATTGGCTTAGGTACCCTTTAGTTTGGTGGGCTTGTTTCCCTAACCCCGTGATGGCAAACCTATGGCACGCATGCCACAGGTGGCACACAGAGCCATTTGTGCCGGCACGCAAGCTGCAGGCAAACTTACCTCACTGCACATGTGTGCATCTCACAGCTGATTTTCGGCCTCTCAAAGGCTTGAGGAAGGCTTCTGCAGGTTTCTACAAGCTTTGTAGGTCAAAATCTAGCCCCGTTTTGTCACTTCTAGTTATTTTGAGAAAAACAGGAAGTGATGAAACAGGGCTAGATTTTGGCCTACAAAGCTTTATTTATTAAAGCTTTATTTATTAATTTATTAAGGAAGATAGGAATTTACCACGGTTAATGTATTTTCAAATTGATGGAATAGTACAAAGTGACCTTAAGAAAGAAGGACGTGACTCTGAGAAAGATTACAGGATTTGAAATACTTAGAATCAAGAGAATCTATTGGAACATATTTATAAATAGTTATTGAAATATGACACAGAGACAGAATAAAATAAACATTGCTCATTGAAGTGAATGGAAAATGTTAAAAGACGTAATTACAACAGCAAAATGGGAAAAAATAATAAAATTCATTCCAACTTACATAATTTAGAGGGAAATCGGTATAAAATCTGGGGTGGGATCCAAATATTTTTACTACCAGTTCTGTGGGCGTGGCTAGGTGGGAGTGGCCATGTGACTGGGTGGGCATGGCTTTTTTTTGTGAAGCACCCACCCACCCCACACTCTGTTTTTTTTTTAGGCTTCCTGGGGGGCGGCATTTTTGCTCCTAGGAGGCTTCCCTGCGGCCCAGGAAGGCAAAACACAAAGCACGAAGGGGGGGCGGGGGCTGTGCAGCACAGCTCCTTTTTTGCCTCCTGGGCCTCAGGAAAGCCTCCTGGGCGAAGCAGTAAGGACAGCGAGGGGGATTCTGACACAGCTGATCATTAGGAGGGAAAAAAAAGAAATACTGGTTTGGCCAAACTGGTAGCTGTTTTTTTCACTACCGGTTCAGCCGAACAGTAGCATGTTCGAACTGGGAGAATCCCAACACTGTTTAAAATCTATTATAGAAGGTATCCATCATTGATTACCTAGGTGGACAAATTATACAGTAAGTGTTAGAAATGCCACAGTCAAAAAGGAACATTATATCATGTGATGGTCATTGCCAAAAAATAAAGCCCTCAGAAGTATTAGAAATATTCAGAATTTTAAACAATAAATTTGAATTAAAACCATAAGTATTTTTATTAACAATTTTTAAAATATAAATAAAAAGCATCATGGTTTACTCAAATAGTAACAACACAATATTAAAATTGGCAAAAGATTGGTAAAATGAAATTTGGCTGATGATACGAGATTGGGAGACCAAAATTGGGAGTTTGCAACAATGAGAAAACTGACAATATATTATTCATAAAAAGTTTAACTGAATGTGAGCAGGAATGGCTCATTTATATATAACATGCTACACAGCAAGACAAAATTATGCACTTGGAATATGTTTTCTAGGAAAATTTTTTTAAGATCAATTAAAAATAATTGATGAAATGACTTAAAATATAAGCAACAACCTCCAATGTTTAATCATAAATATTTAAGTAATGGTTAGTGTTGAAAAAATGGAAAAGAAGGGGGAAATGTGTTAATGAAAATTGTATTTTTACAATTTTCTCTTATGTTTCATTACTTATTTTGTATGTGCACACGCACATGCGTGTTTGTGTGTGTGTGTCTTCTGGTATTTTTATTTCTGTGCAGGTTTTTGGCCAAGCTTATATAATAAAATATAAATATGCAATATACATGCATGTATTTTGATTTTAATCAGCCTACATAACTCTAATTTTCATTTCTCTTTATTTCCAGGGGTGCTTTCCAGACTGGCCAGGGTCCTCTGGATGCACAAGTGAAGCTTTTGGAATTTACCCTTGAGCAGAATTTTGAAGTCGTTTCAGTGAGCACCATTTCCGCTGTTGTTGAATCCATCACATTTCTAGTGCACCATTACATTACATGTACCGACAAAGTAATGTCTCGTAGTGGTTCTGACAGTTCAGTGGGTGCTCGAGCATGTTTTGGAGGCCTCTTTGCTAATATCATCCGGCCAGGAGATGCCAAAGCA
Source organism: Bungarus multicinctus (assembly GCA_023653725.1). Lineage (NCBI taxonomy): Eukaryota > Metazoa > Chordata > Lepidosauria > Squamata > Elapidae > Bungarus > Bungarus multicinctus. The sequence goes on along the minus strand of CM042836.1, from coordinate 62,461,120 downwards.
GTCTGTGGAGAGATGACAAGGGATCAACTCATGTTTGATTTGCTCAAGTTGGTCAATATCTTGGTTCAGCTGCCTCTTTCAAGTAACAGAGAATATAGTGCTCGGGCTCAGGTGGCCAGCAGCACCATGGACAGCGTCTCCGACGAAGAAAAGGTTTCTGGTGGAAAAGATAGCAATGGAAACAGTGGGAGTACTCAAGGCTCCACTGTCTATGTAGCTGATCTAGTCTTAGCAAACCAACAAATTATGAGCCAGATTCTGTCTGCTCTGGGCCAATGTAACAGCAGTGCTATGGCAATGATCATTGGTAGGTATTTTAATTATGCATGTATATAATTTCTGTATCCTGCTTAACCATCTCAAAAGAGCAGAGCAGCTTGTGTGCAATTCTTAGGTAATGCATAATGGTGCCTGCTGTCGTCCCAGCTATGCCCATATTTAAATAAGTTGGCTCTAGAGTTTTTGTTTGTAAAAATATTCTGTACTTCAAATATTTTTATGTAATCTGAATGAATGAATGATTGAACATGTGCGATCAAGACATTTTTTACTCCTAACAACTACGCAGACAGACAAGCTGGAATAGCTCAGTTAGAATTGAAAACAACACAATTAAAAATCTGTGTTAAACCGTGTTCTTCCCCACATACCAATCAATTTCAAGTTTTCCTTTAAAATTTATTTTTAAAAAATAAAGATGATGTGCAATAATTAGAAAAATATCCATATCAAGTATAGAAATATAATACAAATAATAGAATAAAATGCAATAGCCAATTAAGCAAAATAAAACCAAATGAAACAAAGAGAAACTGAATACATTACTTTTAAAATGCTTTAACAAATATGTATTCATTAGATACACATTCCACTTTTCTTCCAGAAATTCAAAATGGCATACATAGTATTTCATCCTTCAATTTATATCCTCAATAACAACTTTGCAGCTACCTGTGAAGTAGCTTGAGCTGACCAGCCCAAAGTCACCAAGGGAACCTCCATGGTTCCTGGTCCATCTGAATGTCTTTCCCTATTCCTAATCCACCAGTTTAATCACAATACCATACTGTCTCTTAATCTGTCACTGGAAAGAGTGCAGTTTGTAGCAGTCAAACGGTCTTGTAAACATTCTAGAATTGTTTTACTACATAAAATGTTATTGACTTCTATAAAATACATAGAATACATCAGAGGGAGAGGGAGAATGAATTCTATTTCCACCCATACTGAGTCAAAGTACTTACTACATAATTGACTCAGAATATGATGTCTTAATATGTGAATAGGTATGTTTGTCTCTGTGGTCTGTAAGTCAGCTTGTGCATGTTCAGAAAGAAGTTCAAGAAGATAGATTTTGAGAGGGAAAGGTCCCAATGGAATATAATATACTGTTATTGCTATTTTCTGCCCATTGAAACCTACAAAACTGCACTGAAAATGTCATTATAAATCCACTTTTGCCTTTTTGTTTTGTCATTAACACGCATGATAGTGAAATAGGAGTATGCTAAACTTACTGTCTTGTGTGCTATTTGTCCTTCAACAAAAAAACATGAGTTGATAATTTTATATTAATTTTTTGGAAAGGTAGAAAGATTATCCTAAATTAAATAGATAGTGTTATCTTAAATATTTCACTGTTTCCCAGTGTCTTCAGATTTATGCAATTTCTTACATCCTAGGGGCCAGTGGTTTACATCTTACAAAACATGAGAATTTTCATGGAGGATTGGATGCCATATCAGTTGGAGATGGATTATTTACTATATTAACAACACTCAGTAAAAAAGCTACAACAGTGCAAGTGATGCTTCAGCCAATTCTTACCTACATGGCCTGTGGGTATATGGGGAGACAAGTAAGTGTTCAAAATATTACCTTGTAATTAATTTCTGATCCTCTGTCTCTGCTGAAGGCTTAAGGAAAGTTGTTTGGACTGCTGATTACAGTCTTTTCTGTGTTATAAACTTGAACTGAATTAAAAAGGGAAAAAGAAAAGAAGCAATGAATGCTTAATCTAAATCTGGTGAGGTAACTTAGTTGCTCTTTAAGTTCTTTTTTTCAGCCCAGCTATTAAACATGGAGGACTCCTTTAAATGACACTGAGATGAAAATATTAACTGACACTTGACTAATATAAACTATAGACATTATTCTTTGCAATAGATAAAATGGGCACTGACAGATTTGTTTCACTGCTTTTCAGTTAACTTCAAACTGAATTTTAGTTTCAGGGGAAAAAAACAGTTCAGATGTTGTGAGAATTGTATTCTTCATTTATTTTAATTGTTTAAAATAAAAACAGAAACAACCATAGAAATAGATCATTTTCCTCTGTAGTATGAAGCCAACTTATTTAGCTAACTTATCAATTGATTGTGTACATCTAGGTAAATATGTGTGTGTTGTTGTTGTTTTGTATTTCCACTAGGGTTCTCTTGCCACTTGTCAATTGTCTGAACCTTTGCTATGGTTCATTTTAAGAGTGCTGGATACCAGTGAGGCACTGAAAGCTTTTCATGATATGGGTAAGGATCTTATTTTCCATATTCTATAAATATATTGAAATTACAATCAAAGTAATCAAAATTACAATCAAAACAGATTTGTATGTGAACTAAATGGCTCCTTCTGTCCCTATGCAGCCTTCCCAATTTGTGTACTTCAGACTGCACTTTTGACAGTTTTTTTCTAACAGGAGAAAGGAAGGGAACATGTGAGGGGAAATAGTTGCAAAGAGGCTGGTCTCAAATATGGTTTAAATCCTGACCAAAGAATTTTGAATATCCTCTCTTTGTGTAGGCATACTTTTTCCAGATTTTTAATAAACTTGTACTCAGCTTTTTGTCAAAACTGTTTAAATTGTAACCAATCATGTTGTTATTCTCAGGATTTATTGACTTTCTTTCTTAGGAGGTGTTCAGCTCATTTGCAATAACATGGTGACCAGTACCAGAGCCATTGTAAATACAGCAAGAAGCATGGTTTCAACTATTATGAAATTCTTAGATTCTGGCCCTAGCAAGGCAACAGATGGTACTTTGAAAGCAAGAGTACTAGCTTCTGAGCCTGATAATGCAGAAGGAATCCACAATTTTGCACCATTGGGTAAGTTATGTACCCCTATAATTTGGTATGATTTTGAAACACATACAGGTTTCATAGAATAGAATATGTTGCCAGGTTTTGAGGAAAACTCAGATTTTCTAAAATAATATTAAATATTTCAAGTGTCATGAAATAGGTTGTCTGAAATTCAGAACCAGAATTTTCAATACAAAATTATATATTCCAAAATGTGTAAGAACCCTGCAGAATTATCTAGTCTTTAGCTAAGATTTGATATACAGAAAAACAGGTTTGGCAGGGTCCTTGGAGATCTTCTAGTCCAACCCTTTGCTCAAGCAGGAAACCCTATTCCATATCAATCTCTTACACAGAGAAAAACATGGAGAGATTACATTGTAACTGCTTTACCATTAAATTTGATTTACATATGTTTTAGTCATGTTCTAGTAAGTGTTACGTTTAGAGCACCAGTTGTATGGCAGCTCAGATAAGAACATGATTTAAAGTCATCGCATTTAAGTATAGCTTTTTGAATTAAAATCACTCGATGTTCCTCGTTTTATTGTAGCTAAAAATATTTAAACACATTAGCATTTTTAAAAAATTTCTGTTCTCACAATGACCAAGATTCTCATTATGCTTTTTGGCTCAGAAATGTTCTCATTATTTGCGTATTTGCTTTATGTGATAATCATTAGCAAAAATTTATCTTTGCAAATACTTTAGGAATGTAACATATTTTAACAGCTGTTTAGTGTCTCCCCAACACCACTGAAAAAAAACATTTCCAGAGACTTGTGCTTCAAATTTATATGTAGTGTTTTTGATTGTTTAATGGTATTTTTAAAGATGGGAGCAGACCATGTAATTAGATGCTCTGTGTTCCCCTGAGGTCACAAGTATTTATTTCTCTGACAGTATGAAATATGATTGAAAATTAAGAACTTCTGTTTAGGGTAATCGCAATTTATAAATATTTGCATTAAGTTTCTGTTATTTCTTACTCTCAGTGAGAAATACATAGAAATTGTCTGTTGTTGTGCGGAATGCATTTACTATTGCGGTAATTTCTGTCAACTAGTAAGGGCAAAGATCATGTGACATATATTTTTGTCCTAGGCTTGATTCCAAGGAACTCCACTCCAAATTTTCCTTACCTTTCACCCAAGACAGCATTTTTTAATAGCCATCCTCTATAATATCTTCCCTTCTCCATAATGACCAGAAAATCAAGTTTATACTTTCTTATTTGTTCAGGCAGTCAGTTCCACAGACAATTACTTCCAGCAGAAATGAGATGGGAGATACTTAAGTTGTTAGACACTTTGTGGGCCTATATATTCTGCCCAAAGACCATTATCAATTAAATTTCTGATATCTGATAGATGGTCTTATGACAGCCCTCCTTTATAAAGTAATGGGGAGGTTTTTTCTTAAGAGACTTGGGTGAAAGATGCCAGAAGAGCTTACTTGAAGAGTGTCATTGATTACAGGCTTTCTCTATACAGTATATCAGTTTAGGATAGAGATCACCTTTCAAAATTAAATTCTAAAATCTCCTTCTTTATAGTAGAGGTGGGCCACTCTTTCTCTAAGCATTCATCAGTTGCCATTTCGTTCATTCTGGAGAATAGAGTATAGAAAATTATCCATTCTCAATCTTGCTGCCTATTTTGATTAACCGTATGTCCCTCTACTATGCATACACTAAAACTCAGTCACAATCAGTACTTGGAAGGATACGATGTAAATGCACAAAGCCTAAAATAAAGATTTAAATTACATTATGTCTGCCTAACTATGCAATAAAATTAAGCCTTATGATGCTTTTTTCGCACCAAGTCAGAAGGAACCTTCACATGAACTGTGTAGCATTATCATTTTTAATGGAAGTGAAATACTCACTGCTTGTACATCACACGTATACTGTAATATTTATTTGTTCTAGTTGCATATAAAGAACAGTGAGTAAAATACATATGAAGTTTAACTGCTTGCCTGTGGGCAACACAGATATTATTTTTTTTCTCTTCTCTTTTGGCTTTTTGATAATTTGCAAGTTATCTGGCATATTTTTTACATTAATGGCAATTATTTATTGAAGGTTCAATTACGTCAAGTAGTCCTACAGCCCAGCCTGCTGAAGTATTGCTGCAGGCAACTCCACCACATCGAAGGGCTCGATCTGCCGCTTGGTCTTACATCTTTCTACCTGAGGAAGCCTGGTGTGACCTTACAATTCATCTCCCTGCTGCAGTGTTGCTAAAAGAAATACATATTCAACCACATCTTGCCTCTCTTGCAAGTAGGTATCTTCACAATACCTGCTTTGTAGTTGAACAGTAAAGAAAGTCTTTTGAAATGATATTACTGTGTGAAAATAAGAGTGCTGTTAACACAATCTGATTCTAGGTTCCATCTTAAAAAACTGAAACAATAAATCAACTTGCTGGGCCTATGCCAAATAAGGTGCAGTTTTAAATCTGTTGTAAAATTCATACTTGGAAGAAAGGATGTATCTTAAAAGATCTGACAAAGTTCTAGAAGCTAAAGTGGACAACTTTCAACATTCTTATACTCATTATCAACATTATGTAGAGTGCGGGAAACAAATAAGAAATTAAAAGTCATAAGATAAAAAGAAACATAGCTATAAATAGTTTACATCAAAACTATTCACAATACACTACTTCTCCACACCTTTCTGTCCTCCAATCCATCCATGCTTCTGTTATGTTTATACACTATACCATTCTAAATGTAGGTTTATGATTTTTTCTTAATTTAGTGTTAATTTTCTTGGAGAAAGAAACCCTATACATTTAATAATGTATAATAACATTGATGTACCTTTTTTAATTTGACCTATACATACCAGCTATTTCTCTATTGGTTTTGAGTAACCTAAAAACTATCTTAAGATATTTGGTCCTCCCTGTCATTATAGTTTTACCTACTTCCTCATTTTGAGAAGATTCCTACAATCAAATGTGTTAGTACATCTAGTCAGTTGCAGACATTAATAGCAGCCATTTGTTTCTGATAATCTCAATACTTGTTTTTTTACAAAGCTTAATATTTTAGGGTTATAATTCCCTCTTCCCTTTGTTAGTTCCATAACCGTTCCAGGTGCTGTGCATATGTCACAAGATTTCGTGGTTTTACTTATGCAACAGCATACAGGCTTATATACCACCCTATAGTCCTTTACAGCATTCTCTGAGCAAGTCACAATGTAAGCATTATTTGTATATTGCCCCCAACAATCTGGATCTTTATTTTACTGACCTTGGAAAGATGGAAGGCTATTGCTATTCTATATATGAATGTATTTATTTCATGTTTTCAAATAATGAAATTGATGCCTGTAAATTTTGCTCTACATATAAATATATGTGAACACTCCTATCTCTATAGCATGCCCTTCTTCGGTATCTGTTGAAATAAGTGCAGATGGGGTGAACATGTTACCTTTGTCAACACCTGTTATCACAAGTGGTCTTACCTACATAAAAATACAGCTTGTGAAAGCTGAAGTTGCCTCAGCTGTGTGTCTCCGCCTTCATCGCCCACGTGATGCTAGCACATTAGGACTATCTCAGATTAAACTACTTGGACTCACTGCCTTTGGTAACACTTCGTCTGCAACAGTCAATAATCCATTCCTTCCTTCTGAAGACCAGGTATCTAAAACAAGGTATGTTTTATTAGTAGAGATACCAGATTAATTCATTTTTCCTATGTGAAACAGTTTTGCTATGTTATAAGACTTAATGGATATTATTATACATGCTGTCCCTCCAGCAAACCTCAGGCTTAGCAGGGGATGGGGAGTTATGTGGACTTATGTCGACCCACATTTCTCTAAATATCATTCCAAGTATGACAATCAGGCTTGGAAATAGACTTCCAGTTGCAGTTTTAATACAGATTGCATCTGTTCATGAAATGGTACTTGAGAAAGACTTTGGGAGACAAAGCAAAGAGACTCCACCTAGGGAACGAACAGATAAGAGACTGCATAGCCCACAACTGGATAGGTGGGTGGGGCAAGATGCTGAGAAGAGATCCTAATTTCTCAGGCAGTAATGAAGATGGTGAGAGAAGTGTATTTTCAGGCTTGCAAGACTCTGTCAATGTAGTTTTATAATAAAGTAGAAATAGCTTAGCTAATAATCTCCTGGTCTACCTAGTAAGACTGACAGTCCCCTGTGGCTACTAGACTTCAACAAACATTTGAAGTTTTTTTGAAGTTTGTTGGATTAATATGTAAGCCTTTAATGGTTATTGTCCCTCCTTTTATACTTTTGTTCGTTTTATGAAATCTATAATATCTTTTCCACTAATTAGATTTGGGAAATAACCATAAATAATTCTGTACTGTTCGGGAAAAGTTGGATTATAAATTTAGGCCTCAGAGACAATTTGGAGGGCATGAAGAATCAAATTTCTGACAAGCAAGTCCACAGGAGGGTTTTTTTTTTACCCTCTGTACTTTTCAAATTTGGATTTTGAAGTTTCACACCATTCTCATTGTAACTTGTACCAAGGGGGCCTATAACATAAACAATCCTAGCTTGTAATTTTGATTTGAAGAGCTGTGAACAGGGTTAACCCTAACCCTAACTTCTGAACTTCAAGTCTACATATCTCAACAGAGGGCTTTTTTTTCAAAAGAAATACTAGTTATTTTCATATATTTTTAATAAATTGGATAAACCTGCAGGGGTGGGGGAACAGTACTTTTGGTTTTGCACTCCAACTTGCATAATAATTATGTTTTGTGTTGAAGTCAAGATGGAATCTGTTTTAATTGTGCTTCTGTCTTTTCCAGCATTGGATGGTTAAGGCTGCTGCATCATTGCCTTACTCACATAAGTGATTTAGAAGGAATGATGGCTAGTGCTGCAGCACCTACTGCCAACCTGCTGCAGACATGTGCTGCTCTCCTGATGTCACCATACTGTGGCATGCATTCTCCAAATATTGAGGCTGTGCTTGTAAAAATCGGACTTCAGTCCACTAAAATAGGCCTCAAGCTAATTGACATTCTTTTAAGAAATTGTTCGGCCTCAGGGAGTGACCCTACAGGTAAGGGAATAGTTTGATCTCTTTCTAGTTTTAAGCTTGGTGAGGCCTCTGCTCACAAAAAGGAAGTCTTATTAGTAGATTATTATGCATTTACATATAGCGAGATTTGAAAATGTGTCTTGATTTTTCCAATTTGGTAGCTATGTTTTCAAACTAATTATCACCAGTAAAAACTTGGAAAAAATGTTGTCTTAATTAAAACTATTAAAATATCTTGACAGACCAATAAATTATATGTTGTATTACCCTTAGTAAAAAAAGGTTTTTTTTTTTGTTTATATGAGAAGATTTGAATAGCCCCTTACTTTTTGGAAGATTAAATGGCCTGTCTTCTGACTCCACAATTGACATTCTCTATCAGCTTGGGACGACTCAGGACCTTGGAACAAAAGAAAGGTAAATATTTTCTTTTTAAATAGATATACAAATTTGAGATCTATAGATTGTATCTTCCTTCTGTCTTCATAAACATATGGGGATATTGCTTATTTGAACTTCAGCCAAGGGAAACTAATAAATTTGGCATTTGGGAATTAGAACAAAATTTGCTTTTACTTAGCAATATAGCTAGCATCCCCCTTGTTGACTTTGAGTTTCTTGTCAATAAGATAAAGTATACTAAAATTCCAAAGGTAGGAATGGATAAATTCTGTGAGGGCAGCTTGTATGTGTGAATCACTGGACATAAAAACAAGATATAAAAGCCAGAAAAAATATTTCTTGTGATACTGTTTGATTGTTGTGAGATATTCAGAGTCATTGAAAGTCAGGCACCTTACAAGTTTAATAAATGGTGGTTGGTCATGCAGTCAGCCAGATATTTAGACTGGATTTGACATGTTTATCCACCTATGAAGTCTTTCTCAAGAACCTAGAATAGTCAGATATTTTTATTGAATTGTTTTGAAATAATTTTCAGTTTGAGATTATATTTAGTTTGTGTGCTGGTTTAAAATTTGTTTTTTCTCCTACATTCATATTCATATTTTCTGAAAACTGTTTCAGAGTATTGTTACTATATATTATTGAAGTGATGTGGTTTTTTGTGTTTTTGTTTTTTTCTATGTGTGCCACCAAGAGTCATTTTGATAGCGACAACATAGAAATACATTCAACAAATTTACCTCAAAAGGCTCCTACCTTCATAGCCTTCCAGAAAGCTGTGAAAACTTGTTTATCCCATATATTAGGCTAGAATGGGAAGAAACTGATGGATATTAGGCCACTATGGTGGGGAGTGACATTACTGTTTGAATTGATTTTCTGATGAGCTGTTTAGGATTATTATATATAAGACAGGTGGTCATATAAGCTTTACAAATAAATAAATATTCCTACCAAATGTGTTCATAATGTATTTCCATCTTCTAGAATTCAAGCTTTGTTGAAATGGGTCAGTGATTCTGCAAGAGTTGCAGCCATGAAAAAAAGTGGCCGAGTTAACTATGTCTGTCCAAACAGTTCAACAAGAGAATACGGTCTTCTCATGCCATCTCCTTCACATTTGCATTGTGTAGCAGCAATTTTATGGCATAGCTATGAATTGCTTGTAGAATATGACTTGCCAGCATTGTTGAACAGAGAACTCTTTGAGTAAGTAGCCTATGCATTAGTTTTACTAAATGATAAGAGGTCTGGATTAGAGCTTCATGTGTTTTTTTTAAATCTCTGCAATGCTTCAGTGCCACAATCACTCAAGGACTTAAACATAAATTGCTGATGTAATAAAACTGCATCCACAAAGAAATAACTTTCCCAATGAGACCACCGATCCTTTGCTCTTTTTATATGTAGTTTTTACTGATTTTTTTCCCATACGTTTTTGACAAAAAGCTAGTATAAGTAGTCCTCAACTTACAACCATTCATTTCGTGACCATTCAAAGTTAGAACAGTACTGAAAAAAGTGACTTACGACTGTTTTTCACACTTGTTGTCATTGCAGTATCCCCATGGTCACGTGATCAATTCGGAACTTGACAAGTGATATGTATTTATGACCGTTGCAGTGTCCCATGGTCATGTGTTCACCTTTTGCGACCTTTTGACAAAAATATCAATGGGGAAGCCAAATTCATTTAGCAACCATTTTACTAACTTAATAACTGTGGCAAGAAAGGTCATAAAATGGGGCAAAACTCACTTAACTTTCCTTAGCAACAGAAACTTTGCACTCAGCTGTGGTCATAAATCAAGGACTCCCACTGAAATTTTTTTTAAAAAATACACAAAGCTAAGTGACTGTCTGTTACAATGATTATGATTCAGAAATATGGACCTAGTTTTCTATATACTTTCATAATCTAATAGGATTTTCCTGTTTGCTTGGGCAATGTATACTCTCGTAGAGGAATCTTTTCGATTTTCACTTAAAATGTGGGCATTTTCAAAATGCAGATTCTGTACTAGTACAGGGCAATGGCAAGGGTTCTATAACTGCAATTCTAGTACAGGTCTATTTATCTACAAATTAGCTTTTCTTGGTAAGTATTAATTTAAGAATTTCAGTTTAAAATTTTTCATTTCTTAATTAGCAGGTCTAGTCCCTCTTAAGGCAGTAATTTATTTTGTGGCATAAAAAGGTATAAGAAAATTAACTGTACAAATATTTTCAGTAGAATGTGCATTCAAATAAACCCCAAGTTCTGAACAGAAATAGGGTGGTTTGGCCTGCATCTTCAATTTCTTCAGATAACGAACAAGGAATCTGCGATAATCTAGATCTGTAGTTAAGCTACAGGAAAACTTCATCAAATTTAGAGTTCCAGAGCTTCAAAGTAATATAAATTGGAGACAATAATACTTCAAGAAAAAAAGAATTTCTGTGAAAATTACCTGAAATATTAGATTTAATTGATTTTATGTCTCCCTTTTTATTTGCTGACATAAGCTTTTTAGAAATCTCTTGTGTTGGTATTCTTCAACTATAATTGCAAACCAGTAGCTATTGGCCTCAATAACTACCTAGTGACTCAGAATTCATATTATCAATACTTAGTCATGCAGTCTGCTTTTTCTGTTTTCTGTGTTTAAACAATTAGAACAATTGAATTCAGGACTAGCTTATATGTCATTAATATATATGGTTTTCTAATTAGTTTTTTCTTTCTCCTTAGGTCTCTGTTTAATTGGTCCATGTCTCTTCCGTGCAATGTCGTTTTGAAGAAAGCTGTTGACAGTCTCCTTTGTTCTATGTGCCATATTCATCCAAGTTATTTTTCCTTACTCATGGGGTGGATGGGTATTACTCCTCCCCCTATCCAGTTGCAACACAGACTGTCTATGACAGATGACAGCAAAAAACAGGATCTTACTTCGTCTTTAACAGATGACTCTAAAAATGCACAAGCACCCCTTGCACTAACTGAATCGCACTTGGCCACTCTTGCTGCCTCATCACAGTCTCCTGAAGCTATTAAACAGCTATTGGACTCAGGGTTGCCCTCCCTCCTTGTAAGAAGCCTTGCAAGCTTTTGCTTTAACCATACTTCTGCCTCTGATTTCAGTGCGCCATCAACAGACAATTCCCAAGAAAGGATCAGAAGACACCACATTCCACAGCACTTTCATAAAATGCCCATCACAGCAGATTTAGTTGCTCCTGTACTCAGATTCTTGACAGACGTTGGAAACAGCAACCTTATGAAGGACTGGTTAGGTGGCTCTGAAGTCAATCCACTATGGACAGCACTTTTATTTCTACTATGCCATTCTGGTGCTACTTCTGGAGGACATGCTGCAGTGCCACAACAGAATAGTGCTAGACCTACTTTGCTTACTTCAGCTTCAGGAACAGGACTGACTACTCAGCAGAGAACAGCAATTGAAAATGCTACCGTTGCATTTTTCTTGCAGTGTATTTCTTGCCATCCTAATAATCAAAGATTGATGGCTCAGGTAACAAAAAATTAATCTGAATAGTTGATGTAGCATAAAATATCACTTTAGCTGGATTTGAAGGACTGGTTGAGAGCTTCTTTTTCTGAGATTTCTTTGTGGTATGGCTAACTCTTCTATTTTGGAATCTATGATGAGATCAGAATTCAGTAAATGTGGTACAGAACAACACAGTAACTTTACAGAATAAAGATCTTGGAACTGCTGAGATTCTTATGCTACTGTATAATATGGGAAGCAACTTCAAGAACATACATAATTGCAAATTTTACTACAGATCATAATGGATTCTAGCTGTGTTAGAGATTGAGAATGGTTTGTTTCAAGGTTTAGGCACTAGGTAGGGTTGGAATAGCCCTTCTAAAAGTGGAATGTGAGTTTAGTGAAGTTCCTGCAGGTATACTCTGATTTAAGAGTTATAAAGGGAAAAAAGTGGTGAACCGATAGATCAACAAATGTATGCCCTATTTTAGATACAGCGAAATAAATATTCAAAATTATAGCTCATGAATATTTATAACTCTCTGAATTTTTTCTCTCCATTCCTTTTATAGGTTCTTTGTGAACTCTTCCATTCCTCTCCTCAAAGAAGCAATCTCCCAACATCTGGAAATATTTCAGGGTTTATTAGAAGACTTTTTTTGCAGCTGATGCTGGAGGATGAAAAAGTGACAATGTTTCTTCAGTCACCTTGCCCAGTAAGTTGTCTCTCCACATTCACTAGTACCACTGCTACCTACCCTCGTTGCTAGGTAAAACTCACAGTAACTACAAAAATAAAACTTCATCCTATCCATTCCTACTAAAAAGGAAATATTAAAATATATTTTCCAGCCATGGTGATATAAATTAGCCTTGCCCAGCCAATAACTACATATTACACTGTTCTTTTACAATATACATAGTTATTACAATTTTATTCATAATCATAAATTCTGTAAATTGTCCATATGCATAATCCTGTTCTACATAATTCCTTATACTAAAATTTAGATAATAACCTTGAAATCATAAGGTGCAAAAGGGGAAGAGTGTATGCTTCTCACATCTTGATAAATCCTATATTTTACCATCTGTTAATATTATTATGCCTCAATTACTAGTCTAATACATTTCCATGTTACTTACTTAATCCACTTGCCAATTCATTGCTCCTGAATAATGGGATCATCCCTGTTCATGTTGTTTGTTGTGTAGCATGTGCTGTTCCTTCCTTTTTCCTTTTCAAGTAAAGAAGTTTAGAACATCCATTTCATCTTGGTAGCTATTCACTGTAAATCACTGTAATTAATCTGTTTCTGATCTTTTTTTGTAATGCTTTAATAGAAACAGTATACCCTATTTCTTTTAATAACTCAAGGTCACAAAAACTGTGCACAAAGATTCTGTCCTTTTTAGAATTATTAATTAGGTAATATGGCAAACAGGGTGATGATAGAAGCAATGGTTGATGTTCAAGTCCTGGACTCTTTGTTTAGTTACTGTGTCAAGATAAAATCTGGGAATGGAATTCAGTTACGCTGTACAAAATGATATTATGAGAATGTCCTAATTTAGATGTTTCTCATCTCATTTGTAAGCTGTTGAAATCCCCTGAATCAAATTGCATTCTATAACTAGCATCCATTACAAGATCATTTGTTTTGAGGGTTCCTGGACAGGATACGCTTTTTGTTGCTATTGACAAATATCTCCACTCACAGGCTTCCCCAAAAGAGAAAAAGTTTTCTTACCAAAAGAACCAATTTCCTCCTCCCCAACCAGCCACTCCTCAAAACAAACTTTAATGCTACCTTTCCTGAAAGCTTATCCTGTCCAGGAATCCTCAAAACAAAAGATCTTTAAAGAAAAAGGAAGTGAACCAGGGTATTGAGTGCAGCTTCTTCCAAACTTGACTTGGGGCACAAGCATTTCAGAGGCTGCCTCCCTGCTCACTTTTTCTTTTTTCCGCTCCTCATTATTTTTGGCCAAGCTTTGGAAAATGAAGATATCCAGAAAAACTGCTACCCATCCGTTCTCAAGTCTTGGAATGTTCAGTTTGCAGGAGTTTGATGTGTTTCTTTGGGGCATGCTGCTCACTCATTGCTGGTGTGCTGCTCCTAAGAGGGGACGAGAAGAGAGGGAGATGGGGAGGCAGTTCAACATGCTGGATACTTGGGCAGGTTTGGAAAGGAGATGATAGGAACAGCTCAACTAAGTGTGCATAACGTATGGGAGAGGAGGCAGAAACGGGAAGAGAATGGGCATCTGTAGCTGATAATTTATGGGACCGCCTGCTGCCACCGTCAGTCTCTCGCCGACCAGTGCGCTCTCATATCACGGGCCTCCTCGAGTTGCCGCCGGCTGGACGGCTGGCAACCCCGAGGGTCCGGGCCTTCTCTTTGGGAGCTCCCTCCTTCTGGAACGAATTGCTTCCGGAGGACTATCCCCAACCTATTGACCTTCTGACGCGCAGTAAAAACCCACTTATTCCATCTAGCCGGTCTGGCCTAGAGTTATATGTAATGGTTTTAAATTTGGTTTTTAAATGGTTTTTAACTTTCTTAATTCCTTACTTTTAATTCTTAATGCCAACTTATTTAATCCTTTTAATGTATTTTAAATTACTGTATTTGTATTTATATGTTTTTATTTGGCTGTGCACCGCCCAGAGTCCTTTGGGAGAGGGGGCAGTATACAAATTTGAATATAAATAAATAAATAAAGCTTCTGGATACTCTTCAAGGGCAGCTTCATGTAGACCATGCTGCAATAATCCAGTATGGGTGCGATTAGTGCATGAGTGACTATAAGCAGAGCCCGCCAATGCAGGAATGGACTGAATTGGTACACAACATGAAGCTGTACAAAGGCCCTTCCAGCCACCGTTTCATTGAGTGGGAGTTGTGAGTCTAAGGGGAATCCCAGATAACTACACAAACACACACTATGAAATGTTTACGGCCTTTTTATTTCAAAATCCTTAAAACAACTTTATGTTTCTTAACTTTTAGTTGTATAAAGGTAGAATTAATGCTACCAGCCACATAATTCAACATCCAATGTATGGGGCAGGACATAAGTTCCGTACTCTTCTCTTGCCAGTCTCAACAACACTGGCAGAGGTTCTTGATCGTGTATCAGGTAAGTTGCTCTTATTAAATAGGTATTTTTTTATTCTAGTCTTTGGAAAGTGTGTGTGTATGGGAGGGAGGGAGAGGGGGAGAGAGAGAGGCCTGTCATATTTATACATAAAACAAATGGTTTTTTTACTTCATGTATAAATTTATTGCTCAATACAGAATTTTCCATGGTGGAATGTATAATAAAAGGGTGTATTTATATCAGAGCTGAAGAGTATGTCTGTATCATTCTATAATACTCTTTATTTTAACAGTCTTACAGCAGTTTCATTCAAAGTGACTTAATACTTAAGAACCAGATACTGCCCAAAACTCATATTTAGAAAGATGCTATAAATAGAGAAAAATATTTCACCAATATATTACTACTAATTTAGAAGGCAGTGTAGCAACATGGGACCTGTTGGTTTGAATTATAACACCCATTATTCATAGTTAAATGACAGGTGAGGTTTGCACAAGACAAATTTGACTGGCTTTAGAAATATACAATAATGTAATGAATATATTCAACTTGCACCAAATCCACCTTATTTTCTTCCTGTTTATCACTGATATCAATACTGAATGAATCTTGTAATGTGTACATATTAGTGCTGTGCAAAACATGCAAAAGAAGTACTTCACAATGCACACACAATAAAAACACACCACCTCTCTTTGATTATAGTATCTCTTTTACAGGCTTACATGACTATGTTGAAAACTGTTCTTGGCCTTCTCTGCATGCATGTCCACATACAGCCACTTCATTTTTTTGCATTTTTTTTTTCAAATACTTTCTACAGCCCTAGTATGTGTGTGTGTACACCTTTAGATACATAACAATAAAATAGTAATGTTTTCTACATAATACAATATTTTGTTTCCAGATACTCCTAGTATAACAGCAAAATTAATTAGTGAACAAAAAGAAGACAAGGAAAAAAAGAATTACGAAGAAAAAGAGAAAGTTAAAGCAGACAGTGGGTTTCAGGACAATTACAGTGTTGTTGTTGCATCTGGTATGTCTAATTTTATATCAAGTTATCATACCTGATTGGGATAGTATGAGGAGTAGTAAGCTAACTTTAGTATTAAATTTAAAGCATCTTTTTAAAATAATATCAGCCATCTTGATGCTTTGCATTCATTGACTAGAAGATTGGAGCATGGTAATTTACAACTTACTGAATTAAAGTTATGCCATGTGTTCAAGCAAAGGTGAATGAGGCATTGGGTGTAACATTAGACAAAGGGAATCCCAAACATTTTTCATCATCACTGGAGTCTACAACTCTCTCTTGCCTTCCAGAAGAAATAACAGAAAAGACAAAAAAAAAAAAATCTGAATGGAGATGGGCTGAGAAGAGGGATAACAAAACTAAATGAAGATGGAGCATGGGATATTAATAATTGGATAAGGAAGAAAAATACAGTTTGCCCTTTACTTATATAGGCTGAATTCAATGAGGTTAGACCTAAGGAAAAGCTGAGAGAGAGGACTCTACAAAAATGTATGTAAAATCTTGGGATAGAAGATGCTTTGCAGCAAAGCAGAAGTTGCTTCTCCCATGCGATAACATCTGCTGTGTTACGAGGATATAACATGATGCCTCCATCTATTCAAAAGTATTTATGTAGGATATTGTCTCTCTTACAAATAACAGTGGCGCTTACATGTTTGGGAACCCTTTTGGATTTTTAAATATTTCTGCTCAAATACAACTTAAAATGTGATCTATTTTCCACGTGTCCTAAAACTGAAGAGAGCTCAGTTAAGAACAACATTGCATTGTCATGTTTCATAAGTGGAATACGGTTCTTATGCTTATTGTTCACCATTAACCAAACATAACTCTGCATTTTAGCCCAAAACGTTTATTTTGGTCTTATCCATCCACAGAATATTCTTTCAATAGTCCCAAAGATGCTTTTTCAAGAGGCAACTGGACATTTATTTTTTTTTTGGGGGGGGGGGGGGGGGAGTTGGAGCTGTGCTTTCTGCAGGAAGCTTTCTGCCCTGTGTCCCTTCACTGTTGAGCACAGGCACAGGCTGTTGGGGATGAGTCTGTGCTGTCTGCATCTCAAACTGAAGCGCAAATTGTTCCTATAGTCTGCAATTGTTCTGGAAATCCGTTCATACTCCTGCACGATTCGAAGGGCGTTCATCCCAAAGTGCCTAGCTAAATATCTATGGAGATTCTCAGTCATCCAGATGATGGTTGTCCCAAAGGTGTTTTTCAAAAGGTAACTAGACCAGAAAGTCCAATTGCCTCTTGAAAAAGCACCTTTGGGACAACCATCACCTGGATGACTGAGAATCTCCATAGATATTCTTTCAATAGCCTTCTGGCTTATCCATGTGGTCTTTCACAAACTGTAGATGAGCAGCGCTGGGGTTTATTGTTTGTTTGTTTGTTTCTTTGTTCATTTATTTTTGAGAGAGAATGAGTGTTGGCTTTCTCTTTGTAGCCCAGCCATGCATACCATTGTTGCTTGGTGTTTTCCTGATGAGGGTCTAATGAACACTGACATTCAGCAGTGCAAGAGAGGCCTCTAGTTCCTTAGATGTTACCCTGGGCTTTTTTGAGATTACTCTGATTATTACACACCTTGCTTTTGGTGTGATCTTGTTTAGCAAACCACTCCTGGGGAGGGTAATAATGATGGTAAATTGTCTCCAATTGTACACAATCTGCCTGACATTGGACTGGTGGAGTCCAAACTATTTGGCAATAGTTTTATAACCTTTCCCAGCTTTTTCCATCAACAACTGTTTTTCAGAGATTCTGAGATATCTCCTTGGTTCAGGCCATGACATACTCCCAAATACCTGTGTTGTGAAGGTTGGCTTTAATAGTGAACACCCAGACACCTGTTCTTTAAATAAGGCAGGCTCTCCCACACACACACTTGATTATCATTCATTGATTGAATTTTCCCTTGCTATCTTGCTAGAGGTTTACATAATTTTGCCAAACAAATGCAGTATATAGGTGGATCATTTCCCTGAATAAATAAAGGAATAAGTATAATGTGCTTTGTTGAATTGAGCTCTCTTTATCTAGTTTTATTAGTTGTATGGAGAACAGGTCCTGTTTTGATTATATTTATGCAGAAATATTGAAAATTTTAAAAGCCTTTATTAACTTTTAAGCATCAGTGTAAATACTGTTGAGTTGCATTGCAAACTGTATAAAATGTAACACTTTATTTTCATTATAGGTTTGAAATCTCAGTCAAAAAGGGCTGTATCATCCACACCACCTCGTCCACCTTCAAGACGAGGGAGAGTGGTGACAGATAAAGTAGGCAGTTCCTCCACAGGAAATGATTCTTCCAGCAAAACTATTAGTGTTCCTGTTTTTCACCTATATCATAAGCTGCTGCCAGGTACTTTTCTACTTTTTTAAAAATTAGACCATGTTTTTCAAGAATGCTAAGATACATAAAATGAGGTTGAACAAGGATTTGTATATTTTCTCAGATTCACTATAAAGAAACCTTGATTTGAAATCAAAAGTTTTCTAATTATATGAAATAGTCCTATGGAACATTGTATCTATAGACCTGTAACCTTAGCATTATAAATATATCTAATGTTCATGGATAAACTTACAGTTGAATCAGTTATTTTATTTAATGTAATCTGTTTAGGTAAATATGTGTTGATCACATTTTGTTAAACAAGTATTGTAATAACATTTAAGTATTTATCCAGACTAATATTGTATGTGTAGTTTTATAAAGGAACTCCTTGACTTATAGCCATTCTTTTAGTAATCGTTCAGTTATGATGGTACTGAAAAAAGTGACTTACAACTGCTCCTCTCACTTAGAACTGTCACAGTATCCTTGTGGTCACATCAAAAACCCATCCTTGGCAACTAGCATGTATTTGCAGTGTCCCAGGGTCATGTGATTTTCATTTGCAACATTCATAGGGGACCTCTAACAAAGTCAGGAGGAGAAACCGGGTTCACTTAATGTCCTTGGCAAAAAAGGTCAAAAAATTGGGCATGACTCATTTAATGACCATATGGGTTAGCATGGGAAATTTGAGTCCCAGTTGTCATTATAAGTCAAGGACTACCTGTAACAGAGATTTTTTTTCAATATTACTAGAAGATTTGAATGGGAAATGGGAAATTTGAGTCCCAGTTGTCATTATAAGTCAAGGACTACCTGTAACAGAGATTTTTTTTCAATATTACTAGAAGATTTGAGAAAAGAAGCTTCACCGTGCTTAAGGATGTGCTCTAATTATAGGAACTGATTGCCTAAAAAATGAAAAGGACAAAGCTGCTTATTCATTATGTTAATGATAACTGCTTATTTAAGTCATGGTTTGAATTTATCAGTTAAATACCAATTTAGAGCTTCTTGTAACTTCATGTGATTTAGGTCAGCCACTGCCACCTGAGATGACCCTTGCCCAGCTTTTGACTCTGTTGTATGACCGCAAACTTCCTCAAGGATACCGATCTATAGACTTGGCAGTTAAGCTTGGCTCGAAAGTCATCTCAGACCCTAGCCTTTCAAAAACAGATTCATTCAAGCGCCTACACACTGAAAAAGGTATACTTAGAATTGACTTTATAGGCACTGTTTTTTTGCTCTGGTTCTTTGAATGGTACATAGATTTGGAAACATACATAAACTTATTGAAAATTATATATGTATATATTATATATAACATAATTATATATGTATGTATGTAGTATGTATATGTATATATATATATCGATTGCATTATTTTGTGTGTGTAAATATAGATATGGAGAGAGATTTATACAAAATGTGGAAAAATAATTGACTTTCTATTGAAAATAGAAAGAGAAAGATTTGCCTTGCAGATAGTTTAAAACACCAGAATTAAGAAAATAAAACACAAACAAAACTTTTGTTCTATTTGTATAACCTGTTAAATCATAATGCAGACATCAAGATAGTTATCTAACACAATTTCATATTGTTGTTTACTGCTGCAAAGCAAACTAAACTCAGAATAAAACTTGGCCCTTTCAAGTTTCAGATGTTGCATATGGTTTACGTCTTGTGATTAGAAATTTTTGTGCCACTGTTACTTTAGACTGGATGGGGTAATATTGAGGGGGCATGGGGCGGAGGTAAAAACCAAAGGCTAAAGGAACAGTTGCTAAGTACATGGTCAGAGCTGAAGAAGATGCAGACAAAAGATTTCTGGCAACTGCATATATGCTTGCCAGGGAGATAAGTTATTACAAGATTGAATATGTTTTACTATAGGGGGAAAATTCCTGTGAATTAATTATTTGAGTGCCTTGTGTCCTGCTTTTTTAAATTTTAAGGATTTCAAATAATTTATTCTGCACTTGTCATAATGATAAAAACAGCTGGCTTCATATGTGGAACAATGACTTTGAACTTAAATTGGGGCATTTCAAGTTCAAGACAATACACATTCAATGCATTATTCACATGAGCCGGTGCCCCTGCACTTTAAGAAGGCTTTGGTCCGCCCTCTTCTTAAGAAACCATCGCTGGACTCCACCTGGTTGGATAATTTCTGACCTGTCTCCAATCTTCCCTTTTCGGGAAAGGTTGTTGAGAAGATGGTCATGCAGCAGCTCCAGAGGTTTCTGGATGAAATGGATTATGTCGATCCCTACCAGTCAGGATTCAGGCCTGGATTTGGGACAGAAACAGCATTGGTTGCACTTTTGGATGATCTCTGGCGGGACGGGATGGGGTAGTGCATCCATCCTTGCTCTACTTGACCTCTCGGCGGCTTTTGATACCATTGACCATGGGATTCTCCTGTGGCGGCTTCGGGGGATGGGAGTGGGAGGCTTTGTGCTGTCTTGGTTCATCTCCTTCCTCTTTGGCCGCTCCCAGTCAGTGTTGATAGGAGGGGAGAGATCCAATCCTCGCCCATTGCTTTATGGGGTTCCACGGGGCTCGGTACTCTCTCCGTTCCTGTTCAACATTTATATGAAGCCACTGGGTGAGATCATCTGTCATCATGGACTGAGGTATCACCAATATGCTGATGATATTTAGCTATATGTCTCGGCCCGTGGTGAGTTAGGTGTTGCTATGTCCTCCCTCTCACTGTGCATGGAGGCTGTTAGGGGCTGGATTGGGAGCAACAGGTTGAAACTAAACCCTTGCAAGACCGAGTGGCTCTGGGTTTGGGGTTCATTGTTTCAGGGAGTATTACCACCTTTAGTCTTGGCTGGAGTGGCACTACCCCAAACAGACCCTCTACGTAATCTAGGGGTTTTCCTGGACTCACGACTCCTGTTGGAAGAGTAGGTAGCGGTCGTGGCCAGGAAGGCCTTTGCGCAACTGCGGGTTGTACACCAGTTACACCCTTTCCGGAATCAACGGTCCCTACTCACAGTCACCCATGCCCTGGTCACTTCCCATCTTGATTATTGCTCTACATGGGGCTGCCCTTGAAGAGCATCCGGAAGCTCCAGTTGGTGCAAAATACAGCGGCCTGCATGGTTTTGTGCAGACCCCAGCGTGCACATGTGTCACCTCTTCTGCAGGAGCTGCTTTGGTTGCCATTTGCTTCCGGGTGCAATTCAAGGTGCTGGTTATCACCTTTAAAGCCCTTCATGGCTTGGGTCCGGGTTATCTGAGGGAACGCCTATTGCCAGTCACATCTACCCGACCCATTAGAGCGAGGAAGCAGGGAATGTTGTGGGTCCCAGTCCTGAGGGAGATACACATAGTGGGACCCACAAGAAGTGCCTTCTACATGATGGCTCCCTCTTTCTGGAATATCATTCCCCCAGGGATTAGAATGGCCCCCACTGTAGCACTCTTCCAAAAAGCACTGAAGACCTGGTTTTGCCAGTGGGCCTGGGGAACCCAGAGAGGGATGGAGCCCGTCAAATGGCTATGGTGAACTGCTGTCGTCGGGGCGGGGTGGGTGGGAGTTTGTTTCCCCCCCAAATTTTGTTCTATTGTACTTTACTAATTTATTTGATTCTTTTGGTTAGTTTTTATTGTTTTTTTTTTAAATATGGCTTTAACATTGTCGCTATGGGAGAATAGGCAGAAATATAAATAAAATAAAATAATACTCAACCTTAGAAAAGGTTTTGTTTGGATCAGGTATGGGGGAAAGCTTGAACAAAACCACTCCATTTTAAAAGCTGAGTTTATTCTAGTGGAGGAAACCTGAAGCATTTTCAGTGTTCCAGCCACAGAAAACAAAAATTGAAATGAGTTTCTTATTGCCCTACTTTCATTCCAAGAATAAGTGAAGTGGCAATCCATGTTGTTTTTTAACAGCCAACCTATATAAAAATTGTCAAAAGTAATAATTATTCATCTTAATTTTTCATAAGAATTTTAAAAGTTCTGTTTCAAAATGCTATTTCAGACTTGAAATACTTCTAAAATGACTGATCACAAAACTATTCCAGTTCAAATCAGTTCAGTTCTATTAACATTTTACACATTCTTCTTGTCCTATTTTGTGCACAATGCTATATCATATATCATGCCTAGCAAACAAAATTTGTCCAGAACATTATGGCAGTTGTCATTATTTTAGTAAAATAGGGTGGCAATAATAATAGTAGTAGTCGTAGTAGTAGTAATAGTAGTAGTAGTAGTAATAGTGATGATGATAATGATAATAATAATGCAGTCTTAAACGCTTGGGAAGTTTTCAACTAGTGATTTGTGATACAAAACCCAGCATAGTCATCTTGTTTGCTGTATACACCATCATTTTTGTGAATAACAATAATAACAACAACAACAATAATAATAGGTGTTTACCTGTTGCAAATATACAATGACTATGGTAAAGGCAAGCAAGGGTAGTACCAATAGTAATAGGTGCCTTGGGTGCAATCCCAAAACAATTGGAGCACCACTTGAACCACCGTAGGCATTGACAGATTTGCCATCAGTCAATTGCAGAAGGCAATTTTACTTGAAACAGCTTCTATCCTGCGACGATATCTGTAGCATCATCAAATATCCAGATTTGCCTATCCCATGTCCTTGGTGAGGACTCAAAAATGCCAAACCTAATCTGAACATCTAGCTGACTGTGCGATGATCAATAATAATAATGGTGATGATGATGTTTCTGTATACAGAATTAGAATACTCTTATTACTTTCGGTATTTTTCTCTTGCCTCAGAAATACAGAATTTCAGAATCTTATCATTGCTTTTTCATTTTTATTGACAAACTACTTTCTAATTTTGCCTAATTTTGCAGAGGTATACAAGTATTCTGTTTGTCCAAACATATTTCTCCTACTTAATGTAGATCATGTATACTAAACGATAGTGTGCTAGGCTGTGTAAGTCTATAATCTCTTCAAATAAAAGTTATTTAATACTATTTTTATAAGTTTGGTTATTTTTATGTATTATGTTATGCACAAATAGAACATGCAGATTTATTGGGACCTTGCCCTGAAGATGAAGCAGTCACTCCTGTTGAAGAATGCATGGATACAGTGCTGGATGAATCTTTTCTTGATGCATGCCCTCTCCAGTCCCCATTGCAAGTTTTTGCTGGAATGGGTGGGTTGGCCCTCATTGCAGAAAGACTTCCTATGCTTTATCCAGATGTGATTCAACAAGTAAGTCAAAAGATATCTGTATAACTGACCTAATTAAAAGTTTAAAATTTATGAGAAGAATGGAACAGATGGGCTTAATGATGGCTAAGGTACTCAAATGTGTATATTGTTGTTTCTATCTTGGCACTTAATAAACATTGAAATCTATATTACAATTAAGAATTATTACATGTAACTGTAAACTTCTATGTACCCTGCTTAAAAAAATCTAGTGAATGTTACTTGTATAGAGATGGATTAATATGATGATTAAAAGTACTGGAATTATTCAGGGCTTACTGGTACAGAATCTGAGAATGTTCTAAAGCAATTTGTCTTAGTTTATATGTTCATATTGTAGAAATGAGAAATTTTGCAATTGATATGTTCCATGATTTCAAACTCATATTTATCCCAGGTATATTGGAAAATGTCTCTTAACTTTGAATTAATGTAAAATAAGAAAGTCAATATTGAAAACTGCCTCCAGATCTCTTAATGTCTATTTTTTGTAGTGAAAGGCACAGACTCTTGTATCCTTTTACTAAATTTTATCTAGATTTCCAAATAACGTCCAAATAATTTAATTTAATTATTTATTTATTTATTTAATTCCAAATAATTCCACCACTATGATATATTTATTCTCCTGTTTTTTCATTTATATATTTAAAAATCAGAAAAATGAAACTTCACCCTGGAACATAACTTATCATACATACATTGGGTTTGTTTTTCAAAAGTAACTGGTTTTGCTTAAAAACAATAATGGGAAGATTCCAATCAATTTCCATAAATGGAAATTTCATAGCGGAGTCTTGAAGAAAGTTTAAAAATTCAAATGTCATTCACTTAAGTAATCTTGCATCATCAGAATCGTGAGTCAAATTTGTATTTGGTTGAAAAACATTGTCTAAAACAATTCATCCCCCATATACTCAGTAAAACAATACCTTGATGCCTTGTACATTTTTTATTGTGAATAAAGTTGGTACATTTGTACATTTCAACTTACAAAAGGAATTGCTTTCCACTAGTGATATTTTGCTATTGAAAGTGCAGGTGTAACAGAAATAAGATTAGTTTTCCATTTGAAAAAGGAATACAGGTAGTCCTCAACTTATGATCACATTGGATCCCAAAATTGTAGTCATAAGTTGAGGCACCACATGTAGAGACTCAATTTTACAACTGTTTGTACAATAGTCATAAAGTGAGTCACTACAGTCATAAAACAAACACATAATTATTAAGCAAATCTATTCTTTCAAATAAGCATTTTTGATTCATCAATAAAAGTCACAAACCACAGTCATGTGACTGGGATGCCGCAACTAGTTTTAAATGCAAAGCCAAGTGCCCATAATGTGATCATGTGACCAGGGGGTGGCAGGGACAGTAGTCATAATTTCAGGGAACGGTCATAGATACCATTTTTTAATGTTTGTTGTAATTTCAAACAATTCTTAGACAATTGGTTGTAAGTCAAAGACTACTTGTCTTTTTTCTTTTTTCAGCAATGAAAAAAAAATCTAAAAATGTTTCTTTTGTCCTTTTTTAAAATTATCCTCCCAAATGGAAAAAGTGTTAAAAAATACAACAATGTGCAGTGTCATCTTTATGTCAGATATTGTCCACAAAGATAATTTTAAAACATACATAAATAAAATTAGCTCTGGCAAAAATGATGTTTACCCCTTATATTAAACAGACCAGACAATTTAATGAAGGCAGTGAACATATTTGGATGTCTGAGGTGGTGATAGGAGTATTTTCTGTGAATAGTTGACATAAAAATGCTTTTCTAATTCATAAAATTATCATAGTGTATGTTGCTAGTCATAAAATATGAGTTTACCTGGTGAAATTCACTACATTATATTTATATTTTTCAAGATAATCTCTACCACCCCAGCTATTTTTTTCTATATTTCTAAACAGGTAAAGGTTCCAATCATTTCTTATTTTTTTATATGTTTAAATCCCATCTTTATTATTATTTAATATAAATAACTTAAGGCAGGAATGCTCTTTCCTCCACAACAGCAAACTTGTGAGATGGATTGGGCTGAAGAGAGTGACTGGCCCAAAGTTACCTAGCTGGCTTTTATGCCTAAGACAGGACAAGAATTCAGTCTCCTGATTTTGAAGGCAACGCCTTTACCACTACATCAAATTGGCTCTCCATTTTTTCTTCTATTTTCTAAACATATCTATGGAACTAAGTATGTCTTGAGGCCAAGAGGCATTCCTGTTGTAAAGAAAAGTGATGTGGAAAGCTTTGCAGCATGCCAGCTTCTCATTAAGTTTTCTTAAGCTTCTAAAATAAACACATTACATT
The DNA here is from genome assembly GCA_023653725.1 of Bungarus multicinctus. NCBI lineage: Eukaryota > Metazoa > Chordata > Lepidosauria > Squamata > Elapidae > Bungarus > Bungarus multicinctus. The sequence goes on along the minus strand of CM042836.1, from coordinate 62,435,037 downwards.
AAACAAAAAGCAGAATCTGGTAAGTGTCAAAGGTAGTTTTTATGAATATTGCATTGTCTGTCCCCATCATGTGATAAAAAACAAGTATTTAGAAAATACCATGCTGAGTTGTTTCAAAATTCCAACACTGGAAGTAATAATAGAAACTTTCTACTGATATATTTATTTCCCCTTATATGACAGAAAATATAAATGTTTTCTTTGAATATATGGATTACTTTTTAAAATATGTGGCAGACAATTTCATAGAAATTTTCAAAAATACTTACATATTAGGTAAATCTTGACTGTCAATTTTCAGTTATTGTTATTCAGTTGTCAAGAATGTTGTAAATAAATGAAGGAATTATGTAATGATAGAGTTGCTACCTAAAACATATTTTTAAAATTATCAATCTTAGAGGATAGTATTAAGCATCTTCTTTTCTTTCTGAAGGTGAGTGCTCCAGTGATTACATCCACCACCCAGGAGAAGCAGAAGGACAGTGATCAGTTTGAATGGGTTACCATTGAACAATCAGGAGAACTGGTTTATGAAGCCCCAGAAACAATTGCAGCAGAACCGCCACCAATCAAATCAACAGTTCAAACTATGTCTCCCATACCTGCTCATTCTTTGGCTGCTTTTGGATTATTTCTTCGCCTCCCAGGCTATGCTGAGGTGCTACTTAAAGAAAGGAAACATGCCCAGTGTCTGCTTAGATTGGTGCTGGGAGTTACAGATGACGGTGAAGGAAGTATGTACTGTAAATACTAAGTATATTTGGGGACTACTGCTAAACAATTATTCTGAATGTGCAATTAGACAAGTATTTGAAACTGATAAAACTGGCTTTTCCATGGAATTTCGGATTTTTTCTGGCTTTGGAAGCAAAGTATGTGATATTGAAAACTTGTCCTTAAAGACATATATCTTCATTCTTCCTTCATTGCACAGGGTAAAAATTGTTCTAAGCTAACACAATTAATTTCTTTTTGAAAACAGTGAATTATTATTGTTTCCAGGGCTTCTTGTGGATTTTTGAATAGCAGTAACTGACAGCCTCAGTATCATTGGCTTTGTCCTATCTTTTTGTAATAAGGACATTGGTAGCCTTGCAGAAATTAAATATCTACACATTTGCCTAGTTTTTTTAATCTGGGTTATTTTTTCTTACCTGAACTTATCCATGTTTAGACAGTCTTTCACATAATTAAAAAGTCAAATTAATCTTAACTGGCACCTTGATCTGCTTTTGCTTCCCCTTCCCTAGTTTTGTGTTGCAGCTTTCTTATGTTATGCACACAGTGGGAGACAGCACGAGCCAAAGTTATCAGAAAGTTACTGTGTGGATATTCTCTCTGTTGATATGCAGAAGCATACTTGATTATAGCCAAACCATTTCCCACTTCTTGACCATTGTCATTCTGCTTGTTATTAATGTCTTTCTTTCACATATTAGAAGAAATTATTGTTCAATAGAATTCAAAACAATATCTTTGTTGAATTTTATAAACAATTATTTTAGTTATTCATTTAAAGAGCAAAAAATATTGATTTGTCATGCCTATTAAGCATCCTAATTTTATCTGAGAAATTTTTATTAAAATCTTTTGTATATCAGCTATGTAAGTTTTGCATCTATGTAGAAACCAACAATATCTTATATAACTAAGATATTTTGGTCAGAAACATACCCCATTTTATATGAACAGAGTTTTATTTTTTCCTCAGTTGCTTTTCATTGCTGCAACAATCAGGTTGGGAGTATTCTCCATTTAGTACTGAGGTTTTCTTTTACAGTCATCTTGCTTTTCTTTCATATTTTCTGCTCCTTTTCTATTCGATCATTTTATCTAGGAAGAAAGGTTACCTATTTGTAGATAGGCAAAATTATCAGGTTGCCTTTTCTACCATGGACAAAACACAGCAGCAAATCATCCTTCAGTGGCATTTTCCTTCTTTTTGCCTTCTCTGAGGATCAGGTTATGGGTGCCTTTATCCACCGTCCAAAATTCGCAAAATATACTTCTGCTCTATAATAGGGTGCTTTTATCAAACAAAACATTATATATTTTGAACATCTTAGCTGGTTTACACAGCTGATTGCTCCAATGTCCAGCAACAAGAAAACATCTGTTGATCTGTCCCAGGTCACACACTTAATTATCCCCCCCACACACACACACACACTATTAAAAGAAAGAAATCAAGATTTCCCCCCAAACAGAACTTCACTCCAGTTCTCTTAATACTATTACCTACTCCTCCATCACCACCACCCCACACAATAGCGAACCACAGTCCCTTATTAACTGCTAGTGCCTAGGAATTCTGATGAATACTGTTCAGTTTCACTACTGTTGGCTGCATAGTTAGAACAAGGCTCCATATTGGAAAGAAGTAGGGATGTGCCATGCCCCTGGGCTCAAGGTAGCCTTAATGGCAAGGAACACACTGTTAATACTATAACTCCCAGTGTTATGGATATCAGACAATGATCATCAATCCCCAACCGCTGATAGATGCTTTCCTTGGGAGAAGTAAACTTTCCTTTCCCCTGAACTTCTGGAAGATAAATGAGATATAGCATCGTGCTATGATTAAGACTATTCATCTCTCAAACCCATAAATAATTGTAGCCAAGTATAAAATTATTGTACTGCTATTTTGATGTCAGGCACTGTTGCTTTGCACTTGACTTTGTTTGATCCCAGAAAGCCCACAACTGACCTGAACACCTCCCTTTGATGGGAAAGACATTCTCAATCAGTAGTTTCCCATACAAAATACTGTGGTGCTGTTTTTTAATTGGCACTTTGATTCTGGCTAGTATGTAAGCTATTATCCATATTTTATAGTTCCAATCTAATGGGAAGCTCTAGTTAACATCTTCTGTTGTTTTCTCATTTCTGCAAAGGGAAAGTAACATGGCAATGTACTGCTTGAAGCTTTTGCATTTTTCAGCTTGAGCTTGTTAAGAAGAGATTTGATAGGTCTGATGCAACCAAAATGTTAATAATGATATAAATCTTTTAACATATATATTCATTGATTTCATAAAGTTACTCATATACAGGAAATAAATCTTATACATTAATTGCATGTATAAAATTTATGTTCCCAAAGGAACAAGGCAACACTTATTGAATTTAATGCCGTGAACGGTTTTGAAGGAGATCTGTTTTATCCTCTTGTAAGAAATATTCTCATATAAAAACATTCTAAAAATTTGGCCTATATTGTAGTCCAGGTGTGTCAAACCCAAGGCCCACGGGCCAGATGTTCCTGCGGGGTGCTTAGACCTGGCCCACAGGGCTATTCTGGAAACAATGAAGGACTGGCCTGTGGTGCCTCTGCCAGCAAAAACAGGCCCCAGATCTTGGTTTTCATCTGGGACTGCAATGCTCTGTCAGCGAAAATGGAGCTCAGGAGAGCGTTGGGAGGCCACACGGCCCTTCCAATCTCCCTTTTCTCTGGCAGAGGTTTGCAAGAGGCAGTCCCAGCCAAAAACAGATCCGGAGCCCGTTTTTTCTGTCAGAATGCTTGGCACTCTGAGGTCACCCTGATGTGGCCCTCAAGGAAATCGAGTTTGACACCCCTGTTCTAGACAATAGTCACATGCAAAGCGTATAATCCTCAAGATGGCCTGATATGTGAAAAACGTTAAATAAGTTTATTAACTTAAGAGCCAATATTTTGTTACTTACCATACAGCAAATAGTTCAATGAATACACTATCTTTTCCTGCTGAAGGCACTTTCAAGCATATTAACACTATATTCTAGATACACTTCATAATGGAAGGGCAATGCATCTGTTTTCCATTACTTTCCTGCAGTCAGTGATGCTTAAACATATAATAAAAACAAAAACAGTATTTTGGACATCTAATAAAATATTTGGTATGTATTTGCATTATGCTAAGCCATTGTGATTGAAATACTTTATTTGTTTCTTTTCTTTAGGTCACATTCTCCAGTCTCCTTCAGCTAATGTTCTTCCAACTCTTCCATTTCACGTGCTGCGCAGCTTGTTCAGCACTACGCCTCTCACTACGGATGATGGAGTACTTCTTAGAAGAATGGCCCTGGAAATTGGTGCAGTTCACCTTATTCTTGCTTGTTTGTCTGCTCTTAGTCACCACGCTCCAAGAGTTCCCAATTCTGGTTCCAACCAAACAGAGGTGAGGCTGACTTCAGAATAATTATCTCAGAATTATAAAGATGTTGGAGGTTATTTTGTTTTTTAATAATCCAACTTTATGTTCTCTATTATCGATATCTATGAGGATTTTGGCACTGGTATTCTCTGAATAGTTGACCTGCTCAAATAATTGCTTCCAGATAATGATTATTCTAAATTTTCATAAACAGGGAAATTGGAATGTTAATGTTTCTGTCTTCATTTTGTATACCAATTTTAATCATCCAGCTCCTTTTGGAACACAAGGACCTCAATTTTCTAACCCATTTAAACATATAAGCCTATCCCTATGGATTTCAGAGCATTGCTAGTTATGTAAAATAATACTTGTTTTGCTTAATGGTCCAGAAGAGTAGCATGATATTGAAAGGATGGTACAGTAATCAATTTCCACACTAGTATGCTTGCTAGAGGACTGTTTTTCAAGATTATTTTACAAAATGAAGCTGTCAACATGAAGCTTTCTCAGCAGGTTCTTTGAGAACAAGTCTTAATTAATTCATTATTAGTGAATACAGTGTTTTTATCTGCCATGTCCTGAAGTGTCTATCCCAAATTCCTTCAGTCTTTCTAATAGCAGTTCTTTGTTTATTAAAAAGGCTTTATTATGTCCAGGTTTTATAATTGAGGCTTGCATAAGCATTGTGTGATTTTTTTGGAAGTTCAGTGGCCTGGAACTTGGTGGAAAGATGTCAATTTTGTCCTGAGTTCCAGAAAAAACTGCCAGTTCATACAAGGTTTTTTCCCCCTCTAAAAACTGACTGATAAAATTTCCTAGCTTCACATAGGCTTTCATGATGTGACTTTTCCCTATTTGTGAGGTGGAGATCCTTTTAGTACATACAGATATTGATGTCAATATAAAAACATTACAGCAACTGTCCAGTCTTGTTTTTAAATAATTGCTTCAAAGACACATGATAATATAACTTTGTACACACTAAGTATTTTGTAATGCAGAACAGAATGTTTGCTACTTAGGCAATTAGTTGCAATTATCAATTTATTCTCAAAACTGTAAGCTGTTGATAAAGAATATTCATGAACTTAATAGTCATTCTGATCAATCTTCCAGGGAATTTGTATTTTTCCAATTAATACCACAAATGATTTAAGTAGTTATTTAATGTAACACAATGAATTATCTGAATTTATGGATGGATGGATGGATGGATGGGAGGGGTAGGTAGATAGGTTCTGAGTCATCAGATGAAAAAAAATGTATTTTCTCAGAAACACAAGCCATTATACCTACTTGATATTTCTATAGAAACCTGCACCCTCATTTTTGTTAAACAGATAGGGAAGCAGATCTTTTTTTAATCTAACTTTTGTTTACTTTGTGTGTTTGTCACTGTTAAGCATTAGAATCAGATCTGTCTTACTGATAAAAAGTATGTAAAGCATTTACATTCAGCAAAGTAGATAAATGTTATTCAACAGTTCAGGTACAATGGATAAGCACTGATTGTAAAGCCTGTTAGAATCTTTGCTGAGTAAGCTTTCAGCTATCCCTTCTTATCCATAAGCCAGATATCAAAATAAGAAGGGCTTATTCAGTAGGATTTTGTTGATTACTTTGCTCTAGAATATGAATCTATGCAGTTCCAAATGGCAGTTTAATTTTTTTTTAACTAGCCGCAGATGTCAAGCACACACAATAGTGTATCAACAGAAGAACAGCAACTTTATTGGGCTAAAGGCACTGGATTTGGAACTGGTTCTACTGCTTCAGGATGGGATGTGGAACAAGCTCTAACTAAACAAAGACTGGAAGAAGAACATGTCACATGTCTTTTACAGGTATTAAAACAATATAATATTCATATACATTCAGTTTTTCAAAAAGTAAATCTTTCATTTGGGAGTTATACTGAATTACCCTTTTATTGATATTGAATGCCATCTCTTCCATTATTGAAAAAATTCTGATATTAACATGTGGCACCTGGAATCTGTTTTAAGCAGAGAAGTATGAGGTTTAATTAAATCTGATCATTTCTATAGTGATATTTATATCAGGAGTCCCTACATTGTTCACTAAATGGATGTTTGCAGTTGATGAAAAATACTTCTTAATTTTATTTAAATATATTGTTTCTCTGCAGTAATGAAAAAGAGATTTTTAAATAGTTTTCCTATATATTATACATAGTAAGAACTACTACTTTGTAGTTGATATTCTTTATGTGTATATCTCAGTGAAATTCTTATTTTTTCCCTCTTAAATTTCAGGTTCTAGCTAGCTACATAAATCCTGCAGGCAGCACATCAAACGGAGATATCCAGTCCAGCCATGAAAGTAGAGGACAAAACAGCAGTGCCCTTCCATCAGTTTTGCTAGAGCTACTTAGTCAATCATGTCTTATTCCAGCAATGTCTTCTTATCTCCGCAATGATTCAGGTAGCATATTACTCTTTGTTTTTCAAAACAGCTTGTTTTTCAATCCAGTGTAGAAATTCTAGGGGTTTTTTTTAATATATAAAAGTTGCATCAAAGTATATCATGAAATTAAAATGCATTGAAGTTTCTGTAAAATATATGAGAAACTAGCAGCTTGAAGATGAACATAATTAGATTTCAACCAATGAGATGTATAATTTATCTTCTGTGCTTTGCAGGTTGATAGAGTATACGTTTATTTCTTTATCACATGTTCTTATATAACAAAAATATCTGTGCTTTTTTGGTTTTCTGTAAATTGTGTATAATACACATTTGTGAATGTGAAAGATGAATATTTAAAGCTTCTATAAAGTATGATGCTATCTACAGCAGTCTGGCTCAGAAGTATTTCAGGATAAAATTTATTTTTTCATCACGTCAATTCCATTTTAGCTAAAGCTGCACAAAGTTGAATCCAACTCAGTATAATTTGTCAAAAGGCTAAAATTTATTCAGTTGTAAAGTAGGATTCTGCCTTTTCCTCTTACAAATCCTACAAAGTCTTTCTAAATCTCACTTGTACATTATTATGATTTATAGGGATGCTAAAAATTATTCAGTTGCGAGTTTCCAAAAATCTAGATGTCAGTTGAGAATTAAGTGATAAGCTATAGTCATTCATAAAGGACATCGAAGCAACGGACAACAATAGTCCAATCAAGCCAACTTGCAAAAATCAGTTGTAAAAGATTTTATGATTTGGTAAAATGATAAATAATAGTTCTAATAGGCAATGTAACCTGTTCCATATTGATTTTTTTAGTCTTTCTTAGGCAGTTTAATTTTGTTTAACTGACTGCCCTGAGAAACTGAATGCCCTTTTGGCTTTGTCAAAAGATTCTCTAGTGCCTAAAGGCCTGATTCCTGCCACATTGGACTAAATTATATTCTCCATGGAAACTTTGTTTTGTTCAGTTAACTTTTTATAAAGTATAAGTAAGGTACCTGGACATTAGGGAGTAGGTGTGATATTTGCCTGGTATTAATATTCAGAATGCATAGCATGCATTCCCTAGAAATGTTTTGAGTTCTATGCTTTGAGGCATAGTACAACTACAGGCATGTTCTTGTTACAAGAACAAATCTTTTTAGATTTACATCTTTTTTTATTTGATATGTTACGGTAAAAGTTAAAATGTCCGTTACTCATTTGATAGCAGGTAATGTTGTTAATAGAGTTAATCTTTCTGCTTAGGTAAATTTGTATGCATGGAGGTGGAAAGGATGAAATATTACCTCCTTTGTGCAATGGATCCTTTGGATTAAACAAAGAGGTCTAAAAATCGGGTCTAAGTTGTTGTTTTCACTTAATTTCTATCTAAAAATGTTGAATTCTCAGTCCTACTTGTTAATTCTTTATGGCCATGCTTGCATTCCTGCAATTCACATTCACTGATCTTTTTAGCAGTTTGTTATGTGTGTTGCGGTTTAGAATTCCAAGTGCCTTACTGTTTTTACTGTAATTCTAATATTGTTTATTCAAAAAATTGAGATAGAATTCTGAGTTGGAAGCCTCAATATTTATTGACTTCTGGGGAAGCTATGACAGACAGTGGACAGCTATGCAAGAGGGAGCAAATGATTGTAGCAGAAAGAGAGTCCAGTGAATTAATTGGCTCCCCAAACTCTCTCCTGATTAAGAGAAGGGCCTGGGATCACCCTTATTGCTCCATAGAGATGATTCCTGCAATGAAACCATAAAACAGTAGGCTTTATTGGTCTGGGAGCCAGGAAAATCAGTTTTGCTCAACCCTCAATTCAGAGCCTTTAAAAGAACAGTGGGTTCACCAACTTTCTCTCTTAATCACTTTCACTAGCCATTGTTTGTAAGTTGCATAGTAAGACCCTTCCGAAGGATGTATTTTATTATATTGGGTAATTTTCCTTGAAACCTCAGTGAAAGAAATGTCATGTAAGTTCAAGAAAAAAAATTATTTAGAAATAAGCACCAAACGGTGATTAGAAAGATTATTTTGGAATGTTTTAAACAGATTAAGAAGCCAGATTGACTCTGGATAAGATTTTGAAATAATTATACTTCCTGTGGTTTGTTTAAAAATACATGAAGAATAAGTGTAAGAGATCTTTCCCTGAGAAAATGTTATGGCTTAGAGAAAACAGAATAAGAGACCACTTAAATTTGGCTATTAGAGACAGTTACCACAGTTCTAAACTGTTTTCAAGATGGCTGCACACAAGGATGCTGCAGCTGGCCACTTCTTCTTTCAGTGTATGGTGGGTATGATTCTATGTGTGTTCCTTGATTGAATCCTGTGAGGCAAGGGTCATCTATAGTCAGCAAGTCTTGCTACAAATTGGACTGAAATGTGAAAAGGCTATTACGGACGATTTTATACATTCTCATAACATACCAAAGGAGGCAGTTAGGACCCTGGGAGAGCCATGGATCACTATCCCTGTAGGAAGAAGGAGAGGCAGAGAAAGAGGAACAGGAAGAAGAAGAGAGGATGCCATGCTGGGGTTTTCTTTAGGCTGAGTAAGTTTCCACACAAGCCTTCAATTCCAAGTATATTTCTTACCAATGCAAGATCTCTTACTAAAAACATGGATGAATTAAGGCTACAGATTGCAAAGAACTGCTGTGTTTTGCTAATCACAGAAACTTGGCTTCATTCACTCATTCCAGATGCAGCTGTTGAGCTGGAAGGCTACATAGCTCACCAGCAGGACAGGAGTAGAAATTCTAGCAAGAGCAAAGGGGGAGATTTGAGCCTTTATGTGAACAAAAGCTAGTGTATCAATACAAAGACCGTAGACAGCCACTGCTCTATGGATCTGGAGTATACGACTCTTAAATGTAGACCCATATATCTTCCATGGGAATTCAGCGTGGTTTTGATTACTGCAATCTATATCCCACCTGGTGTCAATACTACCATAGCTTTGGGATTCTTGTATAACATTGTTAGTAATCCGCAGAATAAGTATCCTGATGCTGTGCATATCTTAGCGGGGGACTTTAATCAAGCTGATTTAAAAGCAGTGCTCCCTAAATTCTATCAGCATGTTAAGCTGCTACTAGAGGAGCAAACATATTGGACAAAGTATATACCAACATCAAACATGGCTATAAGGTTATACAATTACCACATTTGGGACAATCAGACCATATGTCACTGCTTTTAGCACCAGCATACATCCCTCTTAGGAGACGGGCTCTGCCTATAATAAAGACAGTGAAATCTTGGCCAGAAGATGCTTCCCAACAACTTAGGATTGTTTTGAGGACACAAATTGGAATATCTTTTACTACCCTGATCTAGAGATGCACACTGCAACTGTTCTGTGTTATATCAAACACTGCACAGATACTATCACTGTGGATAAACGTATTAGGATCTATCCCAATCAGAAACCCTGGATGACCAAGGAGGTCCAGTGCCTCTTACATGACAGAACCAAAGCCTTTAGGTCCATCCGGTGATGGGGCAAGATGCAGTGTTGCCAGATCTAATATGAAGAAAGGTATTCGGAAGGCCAAGACTGATTATAAGAGGAAGATTGAGGATAATTTTTATAGCAATAAGATGAAGCATGTGTGGCAAGGGATTCAACAAATTACCAACTATCAACCGACCAATGTCATCCCTGCTGAGGGGGATGCTTCATTGGCAGAGGAAGTGAATCATTTCTTTGCTGGTTTTGAAGTGGAGACATCAAAGACAGGTAAAATACAACCATCAGCCAATTGTAGCCCCCACCTCATTGAGGAACAGGAGGTAAGGAGCATTCTGAGGGCTGTGGACCCTAGAAAGGTTGCCAGTCCTGACAGTTATTTCTGGCCGAGTGCTTAAAGACTGTGCTGATCAGTTGGCTGGAGTCTTTACCAGGATCTTCAATCAGTCTTTATCCCAGTCCACTATTCCATCTTGTTTGAAGGCTTCCACCATTGTTCCGCTGCCAAAGACGTTCCCTATCAATAACCTCAACAATTACAGACCAGTGGCACTCACTCCTATCATCATGAAGTGCTTTGAAAAATTGGTTTGCCGGCACATCATTTCTGGTCTTCCGCATACATTTGATAAACACCAGTTTGCATACAGAAGAAATAGATCTAGAGGACGCTATAGCCATCACTCTTCACACTGCTCTCACTCATCTAGAACAGGTTATGTGAGGATGCTTTTTGTGGATTTTAATTCTGCGTTTAACAAAATTCTTCCACATAGACTAGTGTCTAAACTTCTGGACCTTGGGCTTTCTAATTCAATCTGCCTTTGGATTATGGATTTCCTGTCTGGCCATTCACAGAGGGTCAGATTAGGTAATCATACCTCTTCAGTCCTTATTCTTAACACTGGTATACTACAGGGTTGCGTGTTGAGTCCTTTACTCTATACTCTTTATGTACATGACTGCATTCCCACTCATGCTAGTAATGCTATTACTAAATTTGCAGGTGATACAACAGTGGTGGGATTCATCTCCAGGGGGGATGAGTCTACCCATTGAGATGAGATGGACCAGTTGCTTTCGTTGTATGGAGACAGTAACATGGTCCTCAACACCAACAAGACCAAGGAGCTTATAGTGGATTATAGAAGGAACAGATCAGACATCCAGCCCTTGCTTATCAATGAAGACCGAATGGAGCAAGTGGCCAGTTTTAAGCTTCTGGGTCTTACCATAAAAGAGGACCTGACCTGGGGTGCTCACATTGCAGCACTGGTCAAAAGGGCCCAGCAGAGATTATACTACCTGAGACTTCTCAGAAAATAACAACTAAATGAAAAACTGCTGGTGTCCTTATACCTTAACTTACTGCACCTCTGTATGGTTTGCCAATTGTACAGTGGCAGATAGGAAAGCACTCTAGAGGGTTAACATCATTGCCCAGAAGATCATTGGCTGCCCTCTTCCCTCTTTGGAAGAGCTTTATAGCTCCCACTGCCTTAAGAAAGTTCAAAATATTCTCATCCATCTCATCCTGGGCATCTCTTATTTGAAGAGGATGGTACAGAATATTAAAAACAAGCACAAATAGGCTGAAAAACAGATTCTATCCCAGGGCAGTAGCTCTTTTGAATTGTACTCTATAGTACGGTGTTGGTGCGGTGTTGCGGGTTTTCGGTTCAATGTGTGGAGTGTGAAGGATGTGTATTTGTGTTCATTTTCATGGTCATGATGTGCACTGAAAATGGTGTTTAATTTCGTTGTACGAGGTGCAATGACAATAAAGTAAACTAAACTAAACTAGAGGCTAGTAGAAGCAAAAAACCCTAAAGATTATAATTAAAGGAGAAGATCCACTAATTCAGAATGGAGAAAGGAATTTTAATCCTGGAAGTATTTAAAAATATTTGGCAATAATATACTCAGAACTTTCTTTAAGATTGTCTATTATAAGAAAAATGGGTTCAAAAGAGGAGTTAGAAGATAGAATTCAGAAATAGACTATTTTGAATATGAACTTAAAATTGACTGGACACAAGAACGATACTGAACAAGATTTTATACAAGATTTACAAATTGAATCAGCTGATATTTTAATAGCTAAAAGAGATAACAATTAATAAAACAAGGAGTATTTGGAATGTGTGGATTTCAACTCAGAAGTATATCATGGGCAACTTTCTTACTTTGAACAAGAGAGATATGTTTTATTTATGAAGAAAGTAATTGGATTTTGAGACATTATTTGAAAGGAATAATCATGACTTTTAAAAGTAAAAGGAAGGTTTATAAAGTTGGCTTATTCGATCAAGGTTAAAATGTATATTATTTTTTCTAAAAGGTTTTAAAGTTTTTTTAACACAGGACTGAATAATGAGGCTTTTAACATTCATTTATAGATAAAACATGGGAAGAAAAGATGTTTTCTTATATTGGTATATATTCCCGAGATTCCTTTATCACTGAGACATAAAGTATCATTTAATTTAATAGAATTAAAAGAATGAATCAGGTAGTGTTAATTGGGAGTGAGAGATTCTGCAGGGTTTGGTATTCTGTGTACTCCTATTTAAAATCTGCATGAAGCTTCTGGGTGAGATCATCTGTCACCCCGAGGTGATATATACTCAGTTTTTATCTCTCTCCTTGGTGAACTAAGTGATGTGGTTGACATCTAGCCTGAATGCATGGAGAGGCTATAGTTATTTGGATGGGGAACAACTGGCTTCAGCTGAACCTGGCAAGAACTGAGCTTTGGGTGCAATCTTTGATATTGAATGGGATGTTAGTGCCGCTAGACCCAGTGTGCAATTTGAGAGTCTTCTAGACTCATGACTCTTTGTCGAAGAGCAGTTGGCAGTTGTAGGTTGAAGATCACCTGGTAGCTTCAGCTGGTTCAGAATGCAGCTGAATGGACATTGAAGCGTAGTCCCTAAAAAGATTCACGTTCCATCTGTTTTCTGTGACCTCCATTGGTTGCCAGTTTGCTTCCAGGTACAATTAAAAGACCTGGTTTTGACCTTCAAAGCCCTACATGGCATGAATCAGGTTATTTGAGGGTCTCTGTCTTCCTGATTACATCTACCCATTCCAATATGCCAGGCAAGAGGGGAATACTGTGGGTCCTGTCCCCAAATTAGCACCATGTGGCAGGACTCAGGTGGTCTGTTTTTTTCTGCTATGGCCCACATCCTCAAGATAATCATTCCTGCCATGTTGAGGATAGCCCAATCTCTATTAGTCTTCTGGAATGCTCTTAAAACATGTGCACTTTTTTTTCCTACCAACCTTCGGGATCCCAGAGAGATTTTGCAAGTTGGATGCATCACATTAAGTGATGTTTGTTCTCCAGCTTTGGGGGCGTTGTTTATGTTAAATATTTTATTTATTTGTTTGCTTTGTTTTGTTTTTAGACTGTTTTGAGGCTTTTAACTGTTGTTGTATTGTTTGCCACCCAGAATCACATGTTTGTAATATGAAGAGCTATATAAATATAAAAAATTTTTTACATTTGAGACAGAAGCCATCAGGTCATGATTTGTCAGGAGAACATCAAAGAATTCTGCTAGAAATGACATTCATGCAATAATTTGGGCAGGGTGCCTTCTGTTGGATTAGGAAAAGGAAAGGACACTTCGAGAATGGACAGTGAACTAAAATAATAACTTTTGGCAGCTTTCAAGATTACTTCATAACAAAAAGTCTTTGGGGAGAAAAATCTATTTGGGTTTTTTAATATGGCAAAAACAGCTATTACAGGAGGGTTTTGTGATTTATCAGGCTTTGTGATTTATCACTTAGTAAAGCAGAAGCTGCAACAACATGCAAGCAGGGTGAAAGATATTTGCCACAGGATAAATTCCATAGAATAATAGGTTTTTGTATAGCATCCATCTAATTATACCAAGAAGTCCACTCTTTTTATCACTATATAATTTAAATAGGTTTTTGAAATCTCTCCAAAGTAGAAATGATAGAAAGCAATTGCTTAAGAGAAGTAAATTATCCAGAACAGAAACAAAGAAGCATAAAGCGTCTTAGTCAAAGTGGAATACCTAGGGATCTGTTGATGATTAAAGTTAATGATCCCTAGAAAAATTCCCAGAACTTTTTAGTAGAGTATGGAACATGTTACTGTACAAGTAATATGACTGGGTTTTAAATTAAATTCCCAAATTAGGTGTCCCAAATAAAAAACTTCTGAGAAGTAAAATTGCATTTTTTTGCTGTATATTTTATATCCTTCATAAGTCATAAGTGACAAAAATGTCTTCCAATGTGGTTTTCAAGAGCTACCATGGGAGGTTATCCATATACTGTATTAGTTTTGCTTCTTCAGTAAGGGTTAGTGTTTCTTGTGTACTGTTTGTTTATTTGTTACATTTATATAGCTGCCCCTCTTTCAATAAACTGAGCGGTTCCTAATCAAAGTAATGTTGCAAATATCCAAAATCCCTGGAATAAACATGCCCAAGTGTTCTTGTTTTATGAGAGGTAAAAAATAACAGGTTCAGGCAGGTTTTGATTAGTGTAGTAATTAAGCCTTCAAAATGATTACATTATTTGAATTAGCAGTATTTGAAGTGATGTTTCTATAGAAAATATGGCAATTGGTTCCAACTCATAGAAATCCTTTTTTTGAACTATTACTATCTGCGGACGGTACAGAATAATAAAAACAAGCACAAATAGGCTGAAAAACAGCTTCTATCCCAGGGCAGTAGCTCTTTTGAATTCTGCTGTATAGTGCAGTGTTGGTGTAGTGTCGGGGATTTTTGGTTCAATGTGTGAAGGGTGAAGGATGTGTGTTTGTGTTTATTTTCATAGTCATGATGTGCACTGAAGATGGTGTTTGAAGGTGCAATGACAATAAAGTAAACTAAACTAAACTAGATAGTAAAATTTTTAAGCATAACTTTAATATCTATATTAATGAAATATTATAGTAAAGGATAAAAATATAAATGTATGGTTAAGGAAGTCACAGAATTTAAAAAAAAAAAAGGTATAAATATTCCTAAAGGTAAACTTACCCTGACAAAAATATTAATTGCCTTTCAAAATATTTTAGCAGCATAGACTGAACTGCTTTCTCTTTGTTTAAATCTTTATAATATGCTGGTAAATGTAGAGTGCTCTAGCCACATCTCAGCAAATTTGCATGCTCCAGTTGAGGTTAGGGTCAGCATCCATAATTAGCAGCGTCTAAAACCCCAGCCACAACCACTCATGTGCTAGCCTGACATTAACTGAATTTTGGGTTGCCTAAAACACAGTCTGGTACTAGTTGATAATTTGTACTAAATCAAATACCATAATATTTGAATTCAGGTTAATTGCAACCTATCCGAATCAAGAGTCTGTTTATAAAGATACAATGAAGGAGACAGAACAAAGATTTATGACAGTAAAATGAATGGTTTGGCAGGGATAGTAATAAATACTACAGTATTAGTACAGGGATAGTATTTGGAAAATCCCTGTTTGTCCTTTCTGCCACATTTTGGAATGGAAAAAATAGGGATCAAAGATTTTGTCTCAAGACATATTTGTTATTGTGAAATAAAATTCACTTCATGAGAAATTCCTCACAGAGAAGAGTTGATATCAAAGAGATCTTCCAGTTGACCACTTCAGTGACCTCTGGTTTCTCCCTCTATATCTCCCTCTATGTCAAGGAAAATATCCAGCAAAGATTATTCTGGTACATCCAGAGAGACCCCATTTGAAGTACAGTAAATACAGTAAATACTAGCATCCAGTTTATCTAATGAGTCCCTAGCCCTAATAAGTGTATTAAAATATAAAAAGTAATGTTAGACCTAAGTTATTCTAGTTCAGAAGTGGAATAAGAAGCATGTAGTCTCTGTACTTCCATGTTCAGATTTTCCTGAGGCATAAAGGAGAAGAAAAGGGATTGCAAAATAGATTAAGTTGCACTAGTATATATTAACAAAGTATTCAATCCTGAGACAGGTGGACATACAAAGAGATCAGATTGATCAACAGTAATAAAAATGGAAAGAGGGCCTTGGTTGTGGAAAAAAGCAGGATTAAAGTTTTCTTTTAGAGTTTCAAATTATAAAGGGTGAGACAAAATATTAGTAGTTTGGGAGTGAGTTGGTATAGGAATGCAAAATTGATGGCCTATGAGTATTGTTCCTACATTCCAGACATTAAGATTTCTATCATTCATATTTTTACAATAAAAGTGGACAATATCTGGAATTTCATCCTATGGTTGACCATTCCATTTTTTGTTGGTAGGAGAGAATTTGGTTTTAAGTTGTTAAATCTGCAGGTATGCCACTTTAAGTCACTTTAAGATTTCTTGAGACTGCCTGGAAAAAATGTAAACATTCTAAATTGATCATAACTATTGTCAAGTTCAATGCTAATCTGAACAGACATTTAATTGTACCTGATAGTTTGACAAGGATTGACAAATAACTTGTTACGATCTATACTTTACTGATTTCTGTTTTTCATTATTTATCTTGGACTTCCTTTCAAGAATATTCATAAAAAATGTATGGGCCCTATACTGTCCTTTCTCTATATGCATCTTTCTTTGCCCAAGAACCATGTGTGTTCATTGTTCACTTCTGCTCTTATACTCTTCTGTTTTTCTTTTCATTTACTTCAGTCCTGTTAGCTTTTATCAGTTCTTTATGTCCAATTACTATATATATCCTTATTCCATATTCCTTTGTTTGCATCCGATGTCCAAATATAGGTCTCCTTGCATTTCAGAGAAATAAAACTCTTTTGTCTTCTTAATATCCTTTCATAAGTCTGCCCATTTGGCCAGTCTCCCAAGCATTAATTTAGTTCTTAGCAATATACAGTACATATTTTAAATTAAAAATTGGTCCTTATGATGGATAAAAACTTTAGCTTCAGCTTAGAAGTTAAGTTCAATCTACCTGTTCATTGGACTTAGTTTTTTTCATCTGTTTAATGTCCTATTTCCTGTTTTAGAAATTAGAGTTACATCAGATATTAAACAGTAATAAAGGACAACTGCCTTGTTATATTGCCACATTTAGTATTCAAAGACATTACATCTTTTTCAAAGATTATTTACTCAAGTATTAATGATGTTTCTTATAATTAAAATGTTTTTAAAAATACAGGCAAAATAGGAAAGGCAATGGCATGGATCATAATTCTTTAAATGATTGATTTAGTTGGCACATGGAATAGAAAACAGTGTGGTTTATGTACATTTAACAGCACAGTCCTTTCTTTAGAAAAATTATAAATAAATCCCATTGGTTTCATTATGGTTCCTCCCCATAAGTATTACAGTCCAAGAGACACTTTAAAACTGTAAAAATGTTTATTTAGATCAATTAAGTGGAATTTTAAGTAAATGCATGAAAGATTTCCCCAGGCTATCGGCCATGGAGAATATATTGTTTGGAACCAATATAATACCATAACACTTTAAAACCATCTGTTTTTAAATCATACATGGTTCAAATTTCAATTTCTCAATGTATTTCTTTCCAGTATTCTGTTAAAGTCAGGTTTCTATAGCAAATACTGTGTTTTCCTCAAACCATGATTTTTTTTAATGAAAATTGCCCTTGAAATAACAATTTGCAATACAAACATTGTTTTACAATTACATTTTGTATAGATTGTAGCTTATAAGCATGGATATAAATTAATACCTAAAAGCATTATATTGTAATACCTGACAGAATTGTCAGCAGTATAAGAAATAAAAGTATCATGGAAGCTAATCAATGAAGATTTTATTTAGTCATAGGTGCTTAACAATGTTCTTCTTTCTACATTTCATATATATTTGTATAAATTTTAGCACTTAATAATGGTAAAAAGTGCATTGGATTCCAACCCAGATGTTATTTAAATGAATCCAGAAGCTTAATGGGGATCAGGTAAATAAAACAAGTAGGTTTCATGGCACCATTATCTTTATTTGTAACCTCCTTATATTATCAATGTCTCCTATGTTAACTGGCAGAAGAACAGTGTATGCATTTTAGAGATTGAACATTGACACTCATCAGTTAGAAGTTGAATACTGTTTTCATTTACATGTAATAAGCTTAATTAGATTCAAAGATATATTTTATGGTCAGTGGTGCTGGGCCTTTTAACTGGGCAGTTCTGTTTGGAATGTATATTTTCATTTGAGGCTTTGTTTCCTGTTGGATAGAGTTCACTGATCCTATTTGTCATTGCTGGCCTTTGCACTATGTGCTTTTCCAGATTTCTAGAAAACCATCAAAGTGTTGTGTAGATATACACAAAAATTATTACAAATAGATTAAGCACTGTTCCAATTATTCCCAACAGAGCTAAAACAGATTCCTCTTTTTCCTCACTTTCTTCTTGCCTTTTTACATCTTCTAGCGTTGTAATGGCAGTGCTCCTCATTTTTTCTGCAAAGACCTTCACCAGTGTTTGGACTGCTGGCTAGAAAGAAGGAAAATAATTACTTACTTTGTGGATCCTCCCTCCACTTCACACATATACTACACACACAAATCCAACATGTACATAACCTGCATATTAGTGCACGTTCTCTTTTGTTTTTTTCTAGTAAAAAAAGAGAAAGTTATAGTTCATTCCAATCTAATTTTAATTTCTGAACTGAATAGTTTTTTTCCCCAGAGTCTGCACCTGTACTTTACATAGTAAACATATATGAAAAACATTACATAGTAAACATTACTGAAAAACAGATAAACAGGAAATAGACAGGTAGTTAAATTAGTATATAGTATATGTTGATATGTCAATAAGCAAGTTTGATCACATAGCCCAAATTAGGTTAGCCTTTTATATAAAAGGTAGAGTGGTTTTAGTGGGTTTTATGTCTAAAAATCTGTATGTAGACTGGAAAGAAAAAAAGAGAAAATTGCATAAATGTTGCCATGAAGTGTGGCAACAGATAGCACGATGGTGTTAAGGTTTTGAAGAAGTGCTATGTATACAATTTATGGTAGATACCAGTTATTGTCTTTTGTTTCTTTTTTGTTTTGTGATGGTTAATATAGATTTAATATTGACTTTTGTTGCATGGTTCATCTTATAATCTTTTGGTGTCAAAAATGAATATGTATTCATGCTAGAATTTACAATTTGTTGTATTTAAATATTACTCTGTTTGGGAAAAATATTGTCAGTCTAATCTGAATGTAGTGCCAGACAGTTTACACACAATATCCAGAAAGGCATATAACTGAATGCCTATTAAAATTACATGTTTTTGAATATTTTAATTACATTTAAAATTAAAGTGATTGCAGCAATCAAAAATTAATAAACTAATTTACGCTTAAAGATTTGTAAAAGCCTCTCTTACCCTACATTGCATCAGGAATAAAATCTCATCAGACATGCTGCTTACTCCTCACTGCAGTGGAAAAACAGCCTTATCTTCATGGAGGGCTGTTCCTTTCAGTCAGAGCAGAAATTGTATGCATGCATGAACAATTTCTTGATAAATTAGGCTGCAGATGCAATAATGTTAGAATATCTTCCAAGAAATGCAGGCCTGATGTCGGTTATCCATTGAAACAATGTTATGTTTAGAAGGCAAAAAGGTTGTATGTTTGTTCCTCTTTTCAATTTTTTGAATCTTCGATCAGGTGAAGCACATTCTGTATCAACAGTGGATACACAGCTGAGGCTTCCAGATAAAATTTAATCTCCCACTCTTTATCATATACATGTAGCTGTTAACCCAAGACATTCCAGAGGCATTTGGTAATGTGCTCTCGATCTTCTGAATTCTCTGAAGACGTTTTCTCGTGTTGCTGAGTTGTAAATCCAAATGTAGTAGATGCAGTAATATTGCCCTGTTTGTATTTTTATCCAGAAGGAACAAAGTTAGTTGTTTTGCGACAAGGATGGGAGTATTACACACCTGCATTCAGAGCATCTGACAAATAATCCCAAGGCATTCTTCAGAGCATTGCATAACTTAGCAGCCAGTCAGATCTGAGGAGTGGAATGTCAGTGGCTTCAGTTGCATACGGTAGTGAGTGGTGACATTGATTAAACATGCAGTTGGCACTTGCTGAATAAAGAACAGCTACAAGTCCCCCTTGCAGACAATGAGTTGCATAACAATGCATGATGGTTCTGCTGTTTCATTGTCAGGCTAGGCACATTTTAATCCAGCAACACTTGTGAAAGTGTGCTGTGTAGAAGGAAGCCAAATTGACAAAGTACTATGCTACAAATAACAACCTTAAGGCATTTAAGCCGCAACAGGATTTTTGGTTCTTTTGCTTTTGAGTTTTTTTTTTTTTCATTTCAACAGCTTTTGGTAGACTGTTGATTCAAAATGGAACTGTCGTTTTGAAATCTATTCATTCCCCTCCTGTTCTCTCTTTGAAGAATACAGGTCAGTGTGAAAATAACATCATGTACAAAAGAAATGTTCCCAGCATTTTGTCATAGGAAGTAATCTGATATTCTGAGCAGGAATTACAGATCTGTGCTAATGCAATTTAGTGTATTAAGTTGTGGGTAATAAAATGCATACTTTCTTAACTGACATATATTTCATTATTAAGAAATTGATAGACAATTATTTTGGATGAAAACAGTTTTTGCTTGTGTGTTTGTATCCTTTATCCATAATTAGAAATCATTTCTATAAATGTAATTTGTTTCAGGTAAATTGTGGTATTTTTATGGTATTTCTTTAAACTTTAAAAACCTCAGAGATGTGTTTAGCATAAAAGCAGAGCATATCACAGCACAAAACCTGATGCAAGATGGTCTCTATCAGCATGGAAATAATTTTGAAATAATTTTGGAATTAGTATATACTAATTGTAGGGCTGTTTTGAGGAAAAGTTATTTGATTAACAAATTGCTTTGATTCTTACATATCTTAGCGTAAAATATTTTCCAATCTGAAGACATCTGGGGGAGTGTGTTGACAAATACATTTATTTATTTACATGACTTTGTATTATTTCAAAAACTATTATTTTCGACAAAAGTTGTGTATTTTTATATTGAGTTCTGCTACTGACTCTACAAGTTGATTTCTGACTGAGTCTTGTTGATCTCTCACTGATTCTTGTCTGACAAGATACAATATCAACAACTGGTATATTTGTGGCATGTTTTTTAGAAATAATATTTTGCTATTCATTTGAAAATATTTTACAATAATCCAATAAAATTATATACTGTAATAGAAGTAGATATTTATTAACAATTTTGAGTATCTATGATAGATCTGAATACTTCTGTTTTCAGTCTATTATTCTTCTTATGTATAAATGACTGTCTCCTCTTTTTCTTACCACTTTTTATGATTACTTTTACCTATTCTTGTTTGAATGTTTTGCATTTTGAAACATTGTATTTTTTTATATATGCAGGAAATATTAAAATCAGCAGGTGCTTTTAGTATATGAACTATACAAAGTTCTTGATGCTACAGTATAAAAAACTAATGTAGTGTTGGTTGTGGTCTTAACATTTCTGCATTAAAGACATAACTTGAGGGCAATCAACTCAGTGTTCCACTATTTTACTTATATCAAATATAAATAATTTCCTTTCCATATTACAAAAGGAATCCTTATGGTTTCAAGAGGAACAATCCTACAAGTGGTTATTATGGTTTTGGGTTTTACAGAACATATATCACCAAGCAAGAAATATTCGTTGTCATTAGAGGGTAATTTATAGTATGAAAAACATATTGCCTTCCAATGGTTTTGAGGTATTTTAATCAGAGCATTTAAGGCATCATCTGAAGAAATTTCACATGTCATTGGTCCTAAATTATTTTGATTTTTACATTCACTAGCTTTTCTTTTCACGGGCTGATTTAACATAGGGATATTAATTAATTTGTTCTACATTTATAATAGAAAAATAAAAATAATTAACAAGCATTTGAATTTTATTTTAATCCAAATGCTTTATTTAAAGGGTTAAAATTGGCTATGTAAAATAATCTATTGGAATTCAGGATTATGTTGGTAATAATATTCCAAAACCTGTGCAGATCTATTTCAAAGAAAAGAGGAAACAGAATTTGGATTTAAATAAATTGTATTAATTAAAGCACCAACCTAACAAATTGTAGTTGCAAAATTTAGGTAGTATGGTTCAATAAGTCTTCTTAAAATACCATCTATAAGAGGTTTTTTTAATCGTCTATTTTATTAAAATCCCTTTGAAAAACACTACAAATTGTGAAAGTTTAATGAAGCATAATTATTCTTACACTTTTTCCCTCACTTTAAATCTCAGCAGCCGCATATAATTTAATTTAAGTAAGATTAGTATTAGTTGGCCATTTTCCAGAAAGAGTGATTTAGATGAATTTGAAGAGCAATATTAAATAAAAAGTGATAGTAAAAAGAATCAATAAAGAAATGATTATAGACAGAATTATGAATGGAAATAACAGTTCATAAGAGCCCAATTCTTGACAGAATTTCATATTTTAAGAATTTAGTTTCATTTTTTCCTTTTTGCTAATTTTTATAATGACGTGTCCAGTTATAACCAAATATGAGCAAATATATTTACATTTTTATTAGAACTACATTGGACTATTAAGAAGAGCAACTGACATCTTAGACATCCTTGATTTTGTCTTAAACTAGTTGACTTTTTTCCCCAAAGGGTAAAATTAAATCATTTCTCCCATTAGGTAATTAAATTAAATTAGAAGTAAATTTAATCTTTTTTTTAATCTATGGATAAAAATCTGTTTTCATATTGTTCTCCCCAACTTTAATGTAGTGGACCAGGGGGGCCCAACTCCCGGTCCAGGGACTGGCACTGGTCTGTGGCATGCTAGCAACAAGTCTGTGCGAACAAGCAAAGCCCCCGTCCGCAGGATGCAGGCAAAACCACGTCCCCTCCAGTCCGTGAAAAAACTCTTCTCCACGGAGCCAGTCCCTGGTGCTCAAAAGAGAATGAAAAAGAGATTTTGAATATAATTGATTCCTTTTGTTGGGAGATTCTGCAAAGTTTAGTAGAATCATTATGTAGAATAATGCATGTCAACTGCAGGAATCAAAAGTTGGTAAATATAGTTAGGGTTCATCTATTACATGAAGACATACAATGGTTTATGTAGTTTTGATTTAGTATTCTGTTTAAACTTGATAAATTATGATTTATTCAATAATCCATAACTAAGCTTGATGTGTAATTCTAGTCCTTGGTAGCTAGAATTCATAAAGTGTGAGGATTTGATGACTAATAAGTAAGTTGGAATCGAGTTTGAGCAGTGGCTAGGAACTGCAGGAGACCCTATACCATTTCAGACAAATGGCTGTCTGAACATTTTTAAAGAGATTGAATAACCATTTGTCTGAAATGATATAGGGTTTCTTGAATCCTGCTTGAGCAGGGAGTTGGACTAGAAGACCTCCAAGGTCTCTTCCAGTCTGGTATTCTGTATTCCTATTCTGTTATGAGATGAAAACCTTTTAAGGCTCTGAAGTGATAGTAACTTTGCCTTCGTTCCTGTAATTTTAAAAATACATCAGTTTTACCAAATGCGTAGTCAGTGTTTTGATACTATGTTACTATTCATGTGACAAGCAATCTGAAAAACAGAAACATCTAAAATCATGGATATTGGGGGTGTGGGGTGGGGATGACATTGAACAAGCATATTGCTGGACCAGAGCTTGCATTCCAAGGTCAGAACCTGCATTTTGTCATTTTGACCAAACTGACTGAAATTATTTCTTTTTTTACTTTTGTTAAAAACAATGTTTCCCTATCTTGTACAGAGCTCTCCAGGCAATCAATTCTTTGCAAAGCAATTGAATATTGAGTGTTAATTAGACATTTTATAAGAGATCTGCCTCCAGTTATTGTTTAAATAGATAAAGCAAAAGTCATTAGATGTCAGACTTCATGCAGGCATAGCTTGATTCATGAGTCTTCAGACATTTACACACACACTCACTCTCCCATACCTCGTGCTTAGTAACTAGCTAACAGCAATATCTTTGAGGACCCAGCGTGATTAGATTAAAGCTTTATTGCAGAATTGAAAAAGAAACATCTATGCAGAAGATCAACTATTACAGAAGGCAGAATCCAGAACGTGTGTAATCTCAAGTGTAATCCTTTCTTGCCATTCCTTTCATGGCAATGAAATTTGTATTGTTTTTTTCCCCCAGACTACAATAGGGAGATCAATTGTGGTGTGATTATTGTGAAGTGGGGGGAGGTATTGATTTCATGAATTAGAACAAGACAAAAAAAGAGGAAAAATATGATTACATAGCAATCTGATGTGCAGTCTTGTGCTTCTCACCTTATCAACATTAGCCCTTATACTACCACCATATCATCTCCTCCTCCTCTTTAAGCCTGAAGCAGCCAGGAGCATCTCCCTCTCTTGATTTCTTGATATGGGAAACTGGAAGGCATTATTCTTTTCCATGTGTTTGTCACCACATTTTCTTTAGTCACCACATTTTTCTTTGTCACATTTTTTTTTCTTTAAAAACTGAAGTTTTATTAGCATTTAGCTTTGTGGGTTCGACTTGTAAATAGTAATGTGTAACTCTCTTGTAATTCTTTTATCAGTGCAGAGTTGGAATGATGTCTGGGATGCTCTGCTGAAATAGGTCACCTGACAGTTCTTCTAATAGTCCTTTTGTAACGCAGTTATCCAAGACAAAAAAAAAAAATTTAAATGAGAGGGGTGTTGTCCCTATTACAGTTTTCTTAGTCATTCAATCAGTTGCAAATGGTATATGAACTCTATCAGTGGGAAACTCATCTGGTATGAAAAATGCAATTCCTAGTGAGTGAACAAAGGTAGTAAATTTCCAAAATAATTATCATATTTTTCGGGCAAGGTGGAAAGTCTTTAGCGTAAGAAAGTTGTTGAATCCTGGGTTGGAAAGAGGCATTGGAGTTGCCTGTTTCGTTAAATTCTGCCTACCTGATTCATTGTATGGCTTAACTGTCAGGGTCACCACTTTTTCTGATGGAAAAAAGCATGACTGGAAGGGAAAAGAATGGGAATGGGAATAGAATTCTTTATTGGCCAAGTGTGATTGGACATACAGGGAATTTGTCTCCGGTTCATATGCTATCAGTGTATATTCTAGCAACGTGATAAATCATGATCATAATCATCGTAAAATACATTCATCATAAACACTGAGTGATAAGTCATAGAATACTAAATAAGCAATCAATATAAATCATACTAGGATACTAAATAAAGCAATATAAATTGTAAGATACAAGCAACAAAGTTATAGTCATAAGAAGATAAGGAAACGGTTAACAGAAAAGATGAGAAGGATAATTGTAATATAGCCCTACTAGGTAGTTTGACAGTGTTGTGGGAATTAGTTGTTTAGCAGAGTGATGGCATGGGGGGGGGGAATAATCCAACATCAGAAGAGCTACAAACAAATCAACACCATTGTTTAAATCCTAGGGTTGGAGTCTGAGATGTCTTGCCATAGTGTAGGAGTAAGGAACTGAATTTGCTGTCAAACTTGTTGCAGGCGTGTTTTACTTTTCAGATGCACAAACATGCATATATATACTACAGTAACTATCCAATAGTAAAGCCTTCAAGGACTCGGTATTGCTACATAAAAACTTAATTGCACCTAGAAGGAGAAATGCCTATGTAAAATAATCACAAATAAAAATTACAAAATATAGTAATCTATCTTTCTCTGTGAGTGTATAATTGTATGTGTCAGTTCTGGGGTTTCAGTCCTAGGTCTCTTTCCCAACCTGAAATACAGAGGGCATTGTGCCATGTTTACATAATGGTCAAGTCTAGTCTGTGGCTTTTTGTTTCCTCCTCTTATTAGATTCAAACCTCATAGTAACACTTGAAATATTGTAACTGAGACCATATCTTTTAGTGATTTGTTAGCATCATATGTTTAAGAAAATGTACTACAAAAGCAGAAACAAGGGAAGTTTAAAATTTTAAATTACTTAGACATTTTGAGAACAAAAATGTGACCTGTGGCAATAATTTTATGCTTTGAAGATCTAAACTGACTAATTATAAAGCAAGAAAATGGATTCTAGCTATTGTAATTGAATAGCTGGAATATCTATCCTCTGTTGTAAATCTTTGGATAGTTAATGAGATTCCTCCACATCCTGTTAACTAAGACACTCTCAGGATTCAGTGTTGTTAGTAGTTCTTTTTCATAACCTTTGGATGGTATTTTCAATGATTACTGAAATTATTACTGAATTTACATACGAAGGCTGCAGGTAGAGTTTTTTGGGAAAAAAAGAGACTTTGGTTCAGTCTTCAATGCGAGTTTGCAGCATCAGAAATGACTTAAATGACAAAAAAAACTGATATAAACACCACTTGTCTGAATAAATGTTATGGCCTCTATGATTTCTTAAGATATGAATGATACAGAACTGATTGAAAACCAGATATGATCACAAATATATCCTTGACAGTTGAAAACACCACCTTTTATTCTAAGTCTCAACTTACTTTGTCACAGGAGAATATCCTAATCTCATAATACCAAAATGAAGTGCCACAGGTTACAAGTTGAATGGGTTGTGTGTGTACCTTTTTTATCTTCATCTGCATAAATATGTAATAGTGTAACATTCAGAGTTGAACTCAAATTATGGATGAAGATGGAAGAAACAGAAACATATCCTTTGAATAAGTTATTAAAAGATGTTTATAAAATTGGTGTACATACTTTGTGTAACTTCCAGTTGGTTTTTTTGCTTAGCTTGTTTTGAGGCACATGGAAAATATTGCATAATAATCCATTTTCCATTATGCTTGCATATGCTCTATTCATTGTGTTTTTTGAGAGTACATTTTAATAATATAAAAAGGACTTTTTTATGTCATCTGTATTTGGTTAAGCTATACTTGGAATGTTAAATGGTTTGGAAAATAATTTAGAGCTGCTCAATATTATCTATTTAATGGTTCATTGGGCTTAGTTATTCTTAGTTGGGAGTATGTTAGAACAGTAAAAAGGAATTTAGGAATACGGATGCTTCCAATTAATGTATAGCTAACGGCAAAAGTTTATTTTTCAAGAGACATTTCTCCATAAACTTTGGCTAGAATTAATACAAATATCAAATATACAGTATATTGGGAATTTTGCAGTGGATGAGGAAATAAATATTTTGACTAATGGTGTTAGATAATCTATAGCTTAAGCCAACTTTTTTGTTGAATGAAATATGCCATTAACTTTTGAGTTAAAAATACTATGGAGAGAACTGTTTTAGGATTGGAATTGTATATCATAAACATAATATCAGTTCAGATTCTCAGGGTCATATGTGAGAGAAAAAAATCTTTGCACAAATACCAAAATCGAATATGAGTTTCCCAGATAATAAAGCCATTGACAAATGTTACTGTTTAGTACTAAGTGATATATTCAAATTTCATCTTCTCTTCCCCCAATAAAAAGATAAGAATTTAGAGAACACCACATAACCAATTTTAATTGTAATAAATTGTGTTTCTGTATAAATCTGGGCATTCCATACAGTTCTGAATTCTGTACAGTATTAGCAAAACAGTTTACTGTGAAAACTTTTATAATATGTAGCAAAACATTGAACTGTAGGTCTTCTCCTGTATTCTTTTTGAAATACATTGAGTTTGAATATTTGGACTCCCAGCCATACTTAGCGACATTTTCAAATATGGCTAACAGTTGAGAATAACACAATTCCAAATCTTGAACTGTTAAAACAGATGTGTAGTCCAATGAAGATAAGGTTTATAGGTGGCATGATAGCAGCCCTTCCAATATTTGAGAGGCTGTCACAGAGAGGAGGGTGGTCAACTTATTGTCCAAAGCACTGAGGAAAGGACAAGAAGTAACAAGTAAAAAGATCATTAAAGAAAGATCAAAACCTAGAACGAAAGAGAAATTTCCTGTCATTGAGAACAATTAATCAGTGGTACGGCTAACCTCCAGAAGTTATGGGTGCTCTGTCACTGGAGATTTTTTAAGAGGAGTTTGGGCAACCATTTATCTGAAATGGGGTAGGAACTCCTGCTTGAGCAAGGTGTTGGACTAAAAGACCTCCAAGGCCCTTCCAACTCTGGTATTCTCTATTCTGTATTCCAGCCCAAATAATTTTGTATTATACTCCTAGTCAATATTTAGTTATTCTAATACAGAATTATTTGGAATGGAATTGTCATTGCTATCTAGAAATTGATTTTACCGGAACGTTGTAAAAACAGATATATCACTGGAAGGCAAAATCACAAAATTCCACTTTACTTATTTTGACTGTGTCTTGCAGTCAAACTGATTGAAAAAAGGCAGTTTTGCTTGGAATGGTCAGCAGTAAAAGAAAACTATTCAGTCCAGCTTAGTTTTCCCTTAGTAGTGCAATAGACAGAACATTGAAACTTAAAAAGTGATACCTATGGGAAAAGGTTCATTTAGGAGTGAGGACTACCTTTTTTGCTTTATAAATTTTAATTGAGTAAGGCAATCAAATATAATGTTTGGAGTGCTAAGATTGTATCCAGAAGATATAGTTTCAGATGGTTAATAAAATGATAGCATTTTCTGGATCACCCTTACCAAGTCATGTTCTTTCAACCCAACCTAAAGGATAGTTGTAATTTTTTCCAGAATGCTGCAGAAAAGGCATATACACAAGGACAGTCCTGTTTCGTCCCCCTCTCCTCTGCATTCTGATCTGGCATTGATGCTGGATAGGTACCAGAGATGAGGCTTTTATCTGCTTTGGCTAATTAAAAAATTGTTCCTGTTCTTGAAAGACAGACGTTGGTATGTCAGTGACGCATGTGCTGCTTTTCACAAGCTTGGACTACTGCATTGCATTCTCCTTCAGGCAACCCCTAGGTGGAAATTGCAACTGCCCCAGAATGTAGCAACATGAGTTATAAATAATAAGGTTATACTAATTTAATACACATCATTTTAAAGACGACATAAAGTTCTTTGAGTATTAAAGTTCAGGTTTTGAAAGTGACAAAAAATATGGTTTATAGTTTTTGTCATGGGAGATTTGCATTAAATAGGGCCAGTCAAGAAGCTTTGCCGATATGATTGGAAACCAGTAGCTTTATTTCACAGCTGTTTCAGCTTGAACTTGAAATATAATGGAAGAATTTCTGAATTTTCAGAATCACCAGTGCAGATACACCTAAGGATAATTTATAATGAGTGAGTTGGACATAGTAAAGTGAAACAGAAGGTGAAGAAATTGTAGCTTAACTTCAAAGATGACTTATAGGTAGTAAAGTAGCAAAATATGAATTGTACTTTTAGACTTTGCCTTTTTTTAAAAAAAGTGATACTTTACTCTGAAAAACAAAAAGTCAGAAATGTATCATCATTCAATATTTGAAACTAAATCACTGTTCTCAAAATAATAAAATCTGAGGGGAGAGCTAGGAAACAGACACGTTAAGATATATTTTGAAGTCGTATTCATTCCATGAATTAGTGTCATAATTCATAAAATTATCATATGTCTTATACTTTCTAGTTTCATGAAAGTGAGCAACTTTCAATAACCATTTATAGCCAGCCTTCCACAAATTTGGCCAATTCCTCTTTACATCTGTTAAAATTAATGGCTGTTATGATATATCTAATGAAGGAAACATGACTGTGTGTTGTGTTTTTATTCTTCTTCTTGAATTTATTTTTTATATTGAATTTGCACTTTTAGATGGTTTATTTTATACTGTCAATCTCTATACTGTCTTATGAATAAAGTTCTGATTATTTACAATTACAAAACAACCCAAAGCATTCTAATTTTGCCTCTTGTTTTCAACAAACATTTATAGATATTTTTATTAACTAAATAGAATCTAATTTAAATGTAAGTAGTTGGAATTTTATTATATTTCTTCCTTTTCTTCACTAGTTTTGGATATGGCAAGGCACGTCCCCCTTTATAGAGCTCTTTTGGAACTACTCCGAGCTATTGCTTCGTGCACATCTATGGTACCATTATTGCTTCCCTTGACTGGAGAAAATGGAGAAGAGGAAGAAGAACAATTAGAATCCCAAGCTTCGGTTGGAACTCTGTTAGCTAAGATGAAGACATGTGTGGATACTTACACTAATCGATTGAGGTATTTCTTGAGATTGATTGATTTTGAGAAATAGCATAATATAACTAATTTAGTTTACTTTATTGTCATTGCACCTCGTACAATGAAATTAAATGCCATCTTCAGTGTACATTATAACTATAAAAATAAAACACAAACACACATTCTCCACATTCTATACAATTGAATTGAAAACCCAATATTGCATTAATTTTGCACTATAAATAGAATTCAATATAGTTACTGCCCTGAGATAGAAACTGTTTTTCAGCCTATTTGTCCTTGTTTTTATTATTCTG
Organism: Bungarus multicinctus; assembly: GCA_023653725.1. Taxonomy (NCBI): domain Eukaryota; kingdom Metazoa; phylum Chordata; class Lepidosauria; order Squamata; family Elapidae; genus Bungarus; species Bungarus multicinctus. The sequence continues at coordinate 62,404,594 of CM042836.1, read as the reverse complement.
TACCGCCTGCCAGATGGTGATGCCCAGGATAAGATGGATCTTTAAGAATGTTTTGAAATTTTTTAAGGCAGCGGGAGCTATAAAGCTCTTCCAAAGAGGGGAGAAAGCAACCAATGATCTTCTGGGCAATGATGTTAACCCTCTGGAGCACTGTCCTATCTGCCAATTGGCAAACCATACAGAGGTGCAGTAAGTTAAAATACTCTCTGGTGCAGCGGTAGAAGATCACCAGCAGTTTTTCATTCAGATGTTGTTTTCTGAGAAGTCTCAGGTAGTATAATCTCTGCTGGGTCTTTTTGACCAGTGCTGCAGTGTGAGTCTCCCAGGTCAGGTCCTCTTTTATGATAACACCCAGAAACTTAAAACTGGCCACTTGCTCCACTCGGTCTCCATTGATAAGCAAGGGCTGGATGTCTGATCTATTCATTCTATAGTCCACTATAAACTCCTTATCTAAACATTACTCTCCAAACGAACTCAGGGAAACCTCCATTTATTTCTATAACTTAAAGCAGATTTTTTTAAAAAATAAGAATAACTGGTTTGTTTTCATTTAAAAACAAATTTGGCCCATCAACTTTAGTTTTAATGATTTCTCCTACAAGCACCTATTTTACATTAGAATAGAATCTGGAAAGAACATTCCGAAATGTAATAAATCCCAAGCAGTTGAGACTTTTCTTCTTCCAACCATCACTTCTGATTAAAAGTAGGAATCTCTCATAAAAAAAAAAAACTTAAAAAAACTCTTTTTAAAAAGTTTTAAAAGCATTCTCCACCTAAGAAATGGATTGTACCAAGAATGCAGGGGATCAATGCAGCGAAATCAAACAAAATATTAGGCAAAAATGACAAGAATTTTGGCAGCGTTGTAAAACATGAATTTCCCTTCAATATTTGAGTCATGGTAATTTGTTATGTATGGAAAACAAAGTTATTGTTATGTACAAAGCAAAATACAATCCAGCTAAATAGATAGTGATCTGTACCTAGTACATTTATCTAATATTAGCATGTGGCAAATACCAACATAGGAGATATCAGTAAATAAAACTGAACATTGAGAAGTTCCCTGTATAACTCTAGGAAATTTCTTTTTGTAACCAACAGATGCTAGAAATTTTGGATACATTAAAACAATATTTAATAAATTGAGACAACCACACCAAAATTCAGAATTGATCTGAATTCCAAAATAAGTGTATTAATAGAAGACAAGACAAAAATTATGAAACCAAACTTAATGTTTTTTAAATAATCAAACTATGCAGCATTTCACAGGGATGGTAACTATAACCATCTGTACCTTCTTAAGCAAATCCATCTTACTCTAAGAGCTCGTGTCCTGGGATCATGTTGAATATTAAGTATTATCTTCATAGTTAGTGCTTCACTATATTACAATATTTATCAAGCCATACCTAATTTTTAGTTTATTTTAAAGCATAAAGGGATTGGAGAAAAAAGACCCCTCCATCTAGATTTTTTAAAAAGCTAAGCTGATTGTAGAACAATTAAAACCTGGTGTAAATAAAAATACTGTGGTGGGTTTTGAACAGTATATTTCTCCAATGGCTGGATTTGAATTATGTTCAAAGTTTTCAGCATTATGAACTTATTTTTTCAAATATTTATGAATATACTGAAAAAATGATGAAATTGTTGAATCTTATACGCCCAAACAATTTCTTACCATGCCAATATATGTGTACTGAATATTGAATACGCAAATAGAATATAGAAATTTCAATTGAAATGTACTTAATGTTTGACAGCTGAAAATTATAACTAAATTATTAAATTTGGGCAAAAAGAATAAGACCCAAAACCAAGATTCATATTGGTACATTCCTAACCTCTTTTTCTTTCATAATGGAACTCAGGTAGACATAGGATACTTGTGATATGTTGCCATTGTTCTTCAGAAATAAATAGGTCATTAATGAGTCAAACATTTCCAAAGAGTATCTTAAATAAGTCTTTGACGAACCCCAACATTAAAGAAAAAAATGGAAAAATATCTTTAATAAGAGAACTAAAGAAATAAAATAAATTCCCAAAATACACGGTAGAAAAAAATGAAAAAATAGTCAACTTCTTTCTCACTGAGAATAGTACATAATACAAGCAGAAAACATTGGCAAAATATAATGACAAAGTATTATAGCAATAATTTGAGTAGAATATATTAATAACAGGAAAGTTATTGCATTGATTCCATGGAATTTGAAAATAATGATGATAATGGAGAAAAATATTATTCCCACAAAAGGACGAATAAATATAAAAGCTATCATAGAAAAGCAGTTTGTATTAAGTTTTAGAATGAAAAATGTGCAAAAATCTGGGTCAAGAGAAAGAATGTCTTTAAAAGGTTTAGTAAAGAAGAGCAGACAGAATATAATATAAATAAAAGAAAGCAATTGATAATCAGACAATAAAAATAGAAAATAATAATATTAAAAAGGAACATGTTTGCCTGTCCCATGAATTATAAAATAACCAGAAAAGGGGAATACAAAATGTTTCAGAACAAGAACAACAAAATAAATTTATATGTTAAAGCAAGTATTCAGAATAAAGAAAATACAACAAAAATATCCAGAATCTAGAAGTTGGATTAAGAAAATCAGAACAAATTATAATTTGTATTTCTCCTGACTCCAGATAATAAAAAGCTTTTACCAGAAGAAGGTTTTATGTTGAACAAAATTATTATTTGTTATACTGTAGATGAAAGGCACATTAAAATCTGATAAATAAAAGCAGTAAAACAAGAAGTATCAGCCTATTAGTTTTAATAAGAGTTAGATGACAAGTTAAGTTAAACATAAGAAAAATAAATGAAGAAAAGTAGTCAAATTAATCAGACATGAGGAATTTAGAATAAAATTTAAATGCTGATATTTACACAAATATTCAATGCACATGTTTCGGAACTTAGCTTATTCAGCATACTAATTATTCTAGTTTCTGAAATAGCTTTTATACATTTACTTTGCTAGAATTTAAAGAAGCATTTATCAGCATTTTTCTTGATAGAGAAAAATAAATAAAATTTGGTTAGAGAAAAAAGGAAAGAAAAATTTTATATATACATATGTACACACACATACACAAGAAACCTGAATTTGTTGGGGATATGCAAAACTTTAGAAAGAGGTGCTTTGCAAAAATTTTAGCATCTATCTTTGAAGTTTTTTAACAACTTTGTTCTTTAGATACTTAAGTGACTGCTTTGAAATCTGTTCCCAGTTGTCTCAGCATGTCCATAGGTAGTCAAACCATTTGGTTAGCAGTTCTAGCAGAAGTGTGCAATGTATGCACGTAAGGAAAACTAGGGTCAATTTTCAGGTAGTCTCAATAACCTTACAAAAGATGTAGTTTTATTGCTTCAATGTTGTTAGAGATGTCCTGTTATCAGTTTCAAGAAGAATGTGGTTCAAATTCTATATATTAAATTTTATTTTTATGACATGGTTTCCGCATTTTAAAGGCACATGCCTGGTTAATCTTTCAATGCATTATATTTAAAGCATATTTCATAAACATTTTCACTTCTATCAGAGTTTTTCTTTTTTAAATCTTGTCCAATTTTGACCTATTCTGTAGATCAAAAAAAGACAAGTCAAAACCTGGAGTAAAGTCAGAGACTTCAGATCAAGAACCAGAGGGGCTGACTCTTTTGGTGCCAGATATCCAAAGGACTGCTGAAATTGTTTATGCTGCAACAACAAGTTTGCGTCAAGCTAATCAAGGTAAATGAGCATGAATTTTTGCATTCCATCTTTTAGCAGTATACAAGTTCTCAACAAGACTGAGGTAACAATAAGTTCAAAAATGGAAAACCTTAAAACAAAGTATGGACGAGTAGATAAAAAGTAACATACAATCATTTTAAAAAATTAAAAAATACATTCAATGTATCTGATGTAACTAATATACCTGGGCAAGAACTTTATCATTCTTCCTGATACATACAAAAATGAAACATTATCCCAAGTTCTTTTGCATAAATGTCTCAGGTGTGGAAGATCAAGGCCACACATGAAGTTCCAGTTAAACTAATGTATTGCCTGTGCACAGGATTCTAGTCAACTAACTGTTAGCATTATTTTGGTGCTAGACGAGGGTTAAGAGAAATTAAAGAAAGGTTGGAATTAAGAAAGGTCTGTTTGGTGTCCATTTGTGGCAATTTAGAGACTCTAGGCCAGCGGTATCAAACTGGTGGCCCACAGGCTGGATATGTCACACGCAGGCCACGCCCATCCCAGCTCCACAGGGGGGGGAAACGTCACTATACATCACGTGATGGCAATGTGACACCAGGAGTTTGACACCCGTGTTCTAGGTTGATTCCGCCCCCAGGCTGTGCCACTCACTTTATACATATACTTCTTCCTTCCATCTGGACTACTTTGCTAGAGACTAGAATATCCGTCAAGACTATGCCATTAATATAAAACTATTATTTATGGTGTTTTTACTTCTTTTTGGAAATTCCTTTGATAATTGGTTCCAAAAAAATGCCATTATGTTTGACTTTAGGATCATCAGCATAGTGTCTCTACAATTAGGATGAGACTGTTTTTTGATTATGCAAAATGATACTTCTGACTTTTGCAGTAAAGAAATACTACAGATAAATTTAACAGTACTGTATTAAATGTTATATGTTTTGTTGTAACCATTACAACAGAGAGAAAATTGGCTGAATCCTCTAAAAAAGCTGCAATGAAACCCAAGCCATTGTCAGTTTTAAGATCTCTTGAAGAGAAATATGTAGCTGTAATGAAAAAGCTCCAGTTTGGTAAGTAAATAATCTATATTATAGCATTAAAAAAACCCAAGGCATCTTTGTTGCCTTTGTTGCTTTGAGGTTTAATTTTCAAACACATTTTTAATGGAATATCTATATGAAAGATTGACAAAAGTGATATTTGTATTACTCCTTGTAGTCCTTTCACAATGTATTTAATGATTTAGACAATACAAGAAGATACAACCACCCACAACTCCTATCCTCAAAGCTGCATATAAATTAAAATTTGCCAGAAATGTTCACCAAAATTCTGGATATAATTACCTGAAGTTTAGTACAAGTTTTAGTATTTGTAATGGAGCAAGAACAAACCAGGAGCTCTAGCAAAACTTTCAAGGGAAATGCAACTTTGACAAATAAATTTGAAATAAGCAAGAAAGGTAACATTATGCAAATATATTTTGGGAGGCATTTCGAAGAATAAATGTTAGTAAAGCAGAAACAGTATCATAGTTTGAGGAAGACTATTACTATTTTAGAATTTAGAATCTATAAAGAATTCTATTATGTTTTTTTCATTGATTTTGTTTTTGATCACTGGTTTTGTTTTACTTTTTTTCTATTTTTTTAATTGTTAGCTGCCCAGAATCATGTATATAGGATGGGCAGCCATATAAAGTGTGTGTGTATCAGACAGACAGACAGACAGACCCACACATACACAGAGGGCAGGGATTGTTGAACACTTGTTTCATTCTACTTTGGAGGGGAAAGGAAGAATATGTTAAGAAAAAACTAGCACAGTTAACACTTACAAGAGAGGAATATATCTTTATTTCCTGCTTGTGAGCACCAATAGGCATCAGATTGGCTACTGTGAGAAAAGTGCTGGACTAAGGAATGTCTTGCCCTAAACCAGGAGAGCTATCCTTGTTCTTAATTTAGTCACCTTCTCCTATAATTATTGTTGTATCATTACTATTGTATTCTGGAAGAATACATAGGTAGAATTAACTTCACAGTTTTAAATTACACAATATGTAGAGGTAGTGTAGATTTGGACAGAGGAGGAATTTGGATTGACATTTTAATCTTTTAGAACTGTTTTGTGAAAATATTTTTATTTACTGATTTCTTTTTATTAAATTTAATTATTTTATCCAGTTAAAATACATTTTTGCTCTCCTAAATAAGAATGTAACACTTTTTATTTTTAGATACTTTTGAGATGGTTTCTGAAGACGATGATGGGAAACTTGTGTTTAAAGTAAATTACCACTACATGTCTCAGGTGAAAAATGCCACTGATGCAAACAGTGCTGCTAGAGCCCGACGTCTTGCTCAAGAAGCTGTAACGCTTTCTACGTCACTGCCACTTTCTTCATCATCCAGTGTTTTTGTCCGCTGTGATGAGGAGAGACTAGATATCATGAAGGTAAAGCCAAACTTATATCCACTATGCTAGTTAAGTAATATACTTATTGGACATGGGAAGATTCAAAGGGCAATTTAGGCCTCTGCTTCTATACATCTCTTTCCCACCTGATAGTATTTGATAGTTCAGTTAGTTCACTTTTCAAGTCTAGTGTTCAAGTTCTTATGGAAACAGGTTTGCCAGAAGCTGTCTCCTAAATTTGTTTTAGTTTTATGAATGGAAAAATGACAGAAGAGTAAAAATGAAACAGGAGAGACAAGTCATTGAAATAAAAAAACAGAGAGAAGTGAAAACTCTAGGGAATATCATTAGCTGCAGACAAAAGAGGCTGTGCCCATCTATTTAGGAGAAAGAAGCCAAACAGCCATTCAGAAGTAAGAGTAAAGTTAAATTTAGCCAAAGACTATTTCTTGAAAAAGTAAATTAGCTAATTAACCAATTGTAATTTCTATGGCAAATTGTATTCTGATCTGGTTTTGATTCTTAAGGATAACTGAATTTAACTTTTTCAAAAGGTTTTGATAACTGGCCCAGCAGACACACCTTATGCAAATGGCTGTTTTGAATTTGATGTGTATTTTCCACAAGACTATCCTAATTCACCTCCACTTGTCAACCTGGAAACAACTGGAGGACACAGCGTGAGATTCAATCCAAACCTATACAATGATGGCAAGGTAAATGGTTGGATTGCAGACCAGTGTGGTGAAAATAAATCTTCTGCTCATCCTTGGTGAAGTTGGTATCTACAGTTTTAATTTAGTAGGATGAAAATATACTAAGATCATAATTTGCTTTATGTAAAATAAAATACTGTTGCCTGGCAAGGCCCCATAAAATACTATTAAGAAATACATATGTGTGTGTGTGTGTGTGTGTGTGTGTGTGTGTGTATGTTTTTGGAGATTTTCGCGGGTATTTGTATGTGGATCTTTGGTTCTTCGGGTTTTCTCCCGCGTAGAGTTGGAAATATCTAGGCGACGTTTCGATGAAGTCTCATTCATCATCTTCAGGCTTGTGTCTTCGGCCTTGTGCTTCTCAGAGTGATGTGAGCTTGCAGCTGCTTCTTCCTTTTAACTACTAGTGGGGGTGTGACTTGATTGGGTGGGGGCTTGGCTGTGTTCTGATTGGGTGGGGGTGTGTTCTCATTGGTTGGGGGTTTGGCTGTGTTCTGATTGGTTGGGGGGTTGGCTGTGTTCTGATTAGCTGGGGGTGTGTTCTGTTCTGGAAGGGGTTTGGTTGTATTCCGGTTAGTCTCAGTTGTTGGGAGATTTGAGCTGGTGAGCTGTGATCCTATTGTTTGGCTTCGCGTTCGTGGTCGTGCCACATCTTCATGGTGGGCATCAGTTCCCCCCCAGCCAATCAGAACACAGCCAACCCCCCAACCAATCAGAACACAGCCAAACCCCCAACCAATGAGAACACACCCCCACCCAATCAGAACACAGCCAAGCCCCCACCCAATCAAGTCACACTCCCACTAGTAGTTAAAAGGAAGAAGCAGCTGCAAGCTCACATCACTCTGAGAAGCACAAGGCCGAAGACACAAGCCTGAAGATGATGAATGAGACTTCATCGAAACGTCGCCTAGATATTTCCAACTCTACGCAGGAGAAAACCCGAAGAACCAAAGATCCACATACAAATACCCGCGAAAATCTTCGAAAACAAATATATATATATATATATATATGTGTAAGGTTTTTAAGCTGATAATTTTTTTTTTTTTTTTAAATAATAAATAAGGGAGACTAGTATAGATCTATTTCGAGCTAGTTAGCTCTCTTCAGCTAGCCATACCCTTACTGGGATTCGAACCAGGGAAGTATTACATGTGAGGCAGTTGTAATTGCCTCTACACCACTGGCTCTCTCCTTATCAGCTCAGGCAGGGGAATAAGTATATACTTTGTATTACAACACCCTGTTAAGCCCCAATTAAGGGAGAAAGCATACTGCTTTCTTTTCTGTCTTTCGGCTCATCACCAGAGACCATACTGACAGAAAGCTATTTGTTTCGTTGCCTTTTGTTTACATGTGTGTAAGGTTTTTAAGCTGATAATTTTTTTTTTTTTTTTAAATAATAAATAAGGGAGACTAGTATAGATCTATTTCGAGCTAGTTAGCTCTCTTCAGCTAGCCATACCCTTACTGGGATTCGAACCAGGGAAGTATTACATGTGAGGCAGTTGTAATACTTCCCTGGTTCGAATCCCAGTAAGGGTATGGCTAGCTGAAGAGAGCTAACTAGCTCGAAATAGATCTATACTAGTCTCCCTTATTTATTATTTAAAAAAAAAAAAAAAAAAATTATCAGCTTAAAAACCTTACACACATGTAAACAAAAGGCAACGAAACAAATAGCTTTCTGTCAGTATGGTCTCTGGTGATGAGCCGAAAGACAGAAAAGAAAGCAGTATGCTTTCTCCCTTAATTGGGGCTTAACAGGGTGTTGTAATACAAAGTATATACTTATTCCCCTGCCTGAGCTGATAAGGAGAGAGCCAGTGGTGTAGAGGCAATTACAACTGCCTCACATGTAATACTTCCCTGGTTCGAATCCCAGTAAGGGTATGGCTAGCTGAAGAGAGCTAACTAGCTCGAAATAGATCTATACTAGTCTCCCTTATTTATTATTTAAAAAAAAAAAAAAAAAATTATCAGCTTAAAAACCTTACACACATGTAAACAAAAGGCAATGAAACAAATAGCTTTCTGTCAGTATGGTCTCTGGTGATGAGCCGAAAGACAGAAAAGAAAGCAGTATGCTTTCTCCCTTAATTGGGGCTTAACAGGGTGTTGTAATACAAAGTATATATATATATATATATACACACACACATACATAAACATATACATACATATATATACACACACACACACACACACACATATATATATACACACACACACACACACATACATACATACATACATATTCAGATCCACCAGTAAATAGAAACCAGTCTCTATATATTGACTGTATTTCTGAATTCAGTGTATAACATCAGAGTTTATTTTCAGTACAAGATCATGATGATGGGTTTTATAATATACCAGTCACCCCTTGAAGACAGAGGAAGACACTTTACCGTTTCTTAAATTACACAGCACTCATCAGCTTTGGACAGGAGAGAAGCCTGTAGTAGCATTTATGAAGCCTAAAGGATTGGAGTCCTAAATTGTTCAAAATCTTTATTTTCAGGTTTGTTTAAGTATACTCAATACCTGGCATGGAAGACCAGAAGAGAAGTGGAATCCCCAGACATCGAGCTTTTTACAAGTATGTAACTTTTTCTTCATTAGTGTGTATAAGTCAGGATGTTGCAATATATAAACCCTACATTTGCATCTAATGTCAGAAATCAAGTAATCACTGCATGAATATTTTCATTTTTCCATCATTGTGTCTAGCCCAGATGCCTTGAAAGCAAGCTGTTAAGCAGAGTGTTTGCATTGAGAAGGTTAAATATAAGTGTTCTATTACAAAATGCATATTACTCATGTCCACTATAAACATATTTAGCCATGGTTTGCAATAGGTTATCAAACATAGCATATGGAAGAGCCTGTGGATAAACAAGAACATGTTTATTGAATTTTAGCACAAAATATTTAATCATTTCATTGTTTTATGTTAAGAAACAAAACGGAAATGGATCTATGTTGACAAGAAAAAAGTGTAAAAATACAAGCAAAGTGCTCCTCCCACGAACAGAATCAACTATTTTGTGAGCCTTTTTAAAACATTGTTAAAGGCACACTAGTATGTTTAAGATATGTTAAGTTATGATAGCATATAAGCACCTACACTGAGCAGAGTATCAATTTGTTAACATGAATCGATCTCTGCAAACGGGCAATGTAAATGGAAAGCTTCCGTTACTTTTATGTCTTCATTAATTCTAATGTTAAATTATAATATAAAACATTTCTTTTTCTTTCTACAGGTACTGGTCTCTGTGCAATCGCTCATTTTAGTTGCAGAGCCTTATTTCAATGAACCAGGCTACGAAAGATCTAGAGGAACTCCAAGTGGCACACAGAGTTCCAGAGAATATGATGGAAATATACGGCAAGCAACAGTTAAATGGGCAATGCTTGAACAAATCAGAAATCCTTCCCCATGTTTCAAAGAGGTTTGTGATTGTGGTTGTCTAGATGATCTAACTTTGTAAATCTAATGGTCTTCAATTGAACCATAATGTAACCAAGCCAAGGATATGACCTAAAGTCCGTGTTTCTCATGGAGATAAGGCATATAGATTAAGCAGCCATCGTTCTATTTCTCACACCCTGCTCAACTAGATGCCTTTGCTAAGCCTACCAGGCGTACTTTTCTTGTTGTTCCTCACATAGTATTCATTCACTCAGCAGGGTGGGGAACAGGTCCAAGGAGTGTAGGAACCTAACAGGACAAGAAGCAGACCCAAAACCTGCAAGGACCCATTGGGGCAGGATGGTGGGGGAGGGGCTGCTGCAGTATCTCTGGGATGTTTCAGGCAGATTTGCTCAGCACCGTTATAATTTTGAATGGTCTTTACATTGAGAATTACCTGTTTATTGATATGTGAATTTACTAAAACTCTATTTCTCAAAGTAATACAGACCTCTTCCATTTTCCCTACAAGAGTAATTGTTCACAACAAAAAGTACTAAAATAGTTCTGCAAATTTCTATTATAAAAAATGAAATCTCATTTTAATATAGTAATTGTGGGGATGCCAATTATTTGTAAATATCTGTTTAAAAGAAGTAGCTATTCTCCCAGGGCTCAGGGATGGGTAGATGTAGAATTCTTGGCTTGTAGATATTTGTATATATAGTGTATTCTTTGGATGAATGGCAAGAGGTGTGTGTGTGTGTGTGTGCGCGCGCGCGCACGCGCGTGTAGTATTCTTTGGATGGATTCAGTTTTGTTTACTTATATGTATTACGTATTATTATTTTTTATATTGTTGCTTGTTTTTATATTGTGAGTTACCCAGAGTCATTTTGCAGCCAGGCAATGTCTAAATATAAATAAATAAAGTGTATCGTTGCCAGCAATGTATATCATTTCTTCAATGACCTTATTTGTACAACTGAGAAACATGTACATTTGAAAAATTGAATCGATGACATAATATTTCTTCCTGCAAATTTAACATTATTTTTAAAAAGCCTCTTATGGAAAAAAACATCTTTTAAATTAAGAACATTCTTTTTTTCATTTTATTTGATTGCTCAGTGTCCCATATCAAATTAGGCGTACAAGTTTAGAGGACATCCTAAAGAAAGAATACATTCAAAGAAAGCAATAGGAATATCTTGTTTTTTGAGATTAGGTGATCAATTATGTTTCTGCTAAACAAAGTAATAATTAAACCTGTTCACTTCCTTGAAGTTTCCTCTGCACTATACTTGTTTCGTTGGAAGTAGCATTCCTAAAGCATTGCAATTGTAGAAGTTGGCAGTAGAAACTGAATTACCGATTTATAATAAAACAATGGTGAGCCTGAACATTGCACAGAAAAGGGCTTTGATACTTAAAATACAATGAAAACAAGCCAGACCACTAGCTTCCACTTTTTAAGGCCGTGACATGTTTAAGACAATTCTAATGAAATACATAGTTGGCTCCTGTTCTCCTCTTATTATCTGTACATTTCTTTACTTACTGCCAAATTTGGAAGTGACCTTGCAAGCTTCCATTTGGAGCCAAAATAAATCATGCATAGTCTTGGCCTTGTTTAAGATTATATATGTGTCTCTCTCTCTCTCATCATCCATCAGTCACATTACCCCCACCATTGTAATACATTAGTGCTTAGTTAACTCATTGTGATTTTTTGTTTCTGACACAGTATATATAGTAGGTATTGTTGCCAAGTATTTTTTGCAAAATTTTCTAAAGCATTGTGTGCAGTTAATAGATAAAATATCTATTGGCATTTTTAGTGCAAAATCCTAATGATCCCTTGGAATTAAATTTGGCCAATACTAGCATTAAATTAACCTAATAGAAACATAAATAGATCAGTGAATAGAGTACCCGCATTCCTTCAATTGTATTTAAGGCTTGAGTATTGTACCACAAAACTACATGTTCCTAAACCTTCCCATTTTCTTAGCAATTTTTTTTTTGTAATCTTAAATCATAAATAATATTCAAAGAAGTTATTTTTAAACAATGGATGACTTCAACTGTACTTAATGCTAGTAGGAGTTATATTTGGGTTTCTTTATTTACTTCTTTATTTAATTATTATATATACTCATCCAACTATCAGATTGGGACTTTGGGTGAATAACATAGAATTAAAACCAAATACAAACACTAACAAAAATAAAAACAATAGAACAATAATAGAAAGATTATTTAATATCAATAATTGAATTTTGTATCTCAATTCTGAGGCACCAGGAACTATCATGATAAATCAGAATAGAAGCATCTCTCTTTTGCATAAGATAAGGTTTATAAATAAAAAGTTCTTTCATGTAATTTATTATCAAGACTTTATATATTAAAGGTAGAACAAGTGCCTAAGGCTTATTTCACACTCCTAGTTAAATGTGATTTTAATTTTTTTTTAATTTGATAAGCACTAAAGCTGCATGAAATTCAATAAAGAACCCCTTTCCTTTCAGTTCTTTAAAATCCTCTCAGTTGAATGGCTGATAAACTGAATAAAAAACAGGGAAGTAACTCATGATTCAACATATTAAAATCCATTTAACAATTGTTTAATCTATAATAAAACTTTAACATCAAATTAAAATACAATAAAGAAAATTTAGCTAAGAATGTGAGTTCAGACACAAGTAAGTCTACTCATTATGGAGTTTTTTATTATTTATTTATATCCCATCTTTATTATTTTTACAAATAACTCAAGTCGGCAACCATATCGAACACACCTTCCTCCTCCCATTTTCCCTACTGCAACAACCTTGTGAAGTGAGGCACACTAATAAAGAGTGACCGACCCAAGATAACCCCTCTCCCCCCACCGGCTTTTATGACTAAGGCAGGACTTGAATTCACTGTCTCTTGCTTTCTAGGCTGGTGCCTTAACCAGTAGACCAAACTGGTTTTTGTTGACCAAAAAAAGTAAAAGATCAAGCCACGCGGCTGCTCTCCTTCCACCCCTTGTGAGAATAAATTTGCACCAGCATCCATTGATCTCACAGATAGTCAGATATTAAAAGTCATACAGGGAAATTGGTAAATAGAAAATTTTCTGAGATACTCAGGTTCATGTATGGTAAACGCACACCTTTTGGAAGATTGTTAGACAAAATAAATTTAAATGTAAATATTGTACGGAATGTTATTTTCATAACTGAAAACAGTTGTATTTGTTCTTACCACTTTGGTCTGTGAAGTAAATATGTTGCAAGGAGATATTGTTTTGTAGATGTTTTGTTTAGTAAGAGGGAAGAAAGTAAGAGGGAAGAAAGCCATTAAAAAATTGTACTCTTAGTTAAACCAATTTAATTATTTAATTCAATTCTCAAGACCGTTTCTCATCACAAACATAGAGTCTATCGGCAGTACTTTAAAGTAGCCATATCTTTTCCCACTGTATTTGCCCCATGAACTTAGGAAATGAAGCAGTTCCTTTCGTGTTCATGAACATCAGAAGCATTGTGAAGCTATACTTGCTCTTAATACATAGGATGGACACATGGATATTTTAAACCTATATATATTAAACACTTTGATAATTTAAAACTGTAAATTCATAGCTAATTCTTATTTCTGTTCCTATTGTTTTTTATAGGTTATACATAAACACTTCTACTTGAAGAGGATAGAGATAATGGCTCAGTGTGAGGAGTGGATAGCAGATATACAGCAGTACAGCAGCGATAAACGGGTAGGCAGAACTATGTCTCATCACGCTGCAGCTCTAAAGGTAAGAAGCTAAAAATCATACGCATTCATTCATATCTTCAGCAAGAAAGAGTGAATGAATGAATGGATGAATGAATGAATGAATATATTAAGGTAGGAAGTTCCTTAAAAATTAGACCTTATGCATACTAAACCTGTTGTCAGATTGAATTGTTTTTATCGTCTTTTTCCTTCTTCTTTTTGGTTTGGAAAATATTCTCCCCACACTAATGTTGAAACATTTTAAAATAACTATCACTTCGTTTTATGGAAAACAGTATTTTTAGTAGGAGTAATTTTGGCTTGCTGGACAAGAGAACCTGCCTTCACTTTTCAAGAATGAAGTAATTTTTCACCCAAATATTCCTTTGTTCTTGAACTTTTGTTTCTGTATCCCATTTCCAACAAGTCATTTAAAAAAAAAAAAATCCTGCTTTCTACTTTCATTCCAGTGTTACACATACATTTCCAGCTTTTCAAGGACCGTTCTGGAGTTACATCTTTTTTTTTTTTATCAGTGTTTTCCAATTAGATAGTTGCAGCAGTCCACTAGTTATGCATTAGTTGAGCAGCACTGCTCTCTTCAGATCCATGATCATTTTATAAAAATTTAATCCATATGTTGGGCCTTTCTGCGTGGAATTTCTTTCCTGACATATGCAGGGCAGTTTCTTCTCCCCAGCTTTTTTATATTATTTTATCCAACAATGTAAACTTGTCTGGACCTCTGCTCCACAGAGATAATTTTTTAGAAATGTAGTCTTTTTTCAGTTAGGAGAAGTCGATCACCTTCCAATAATAAACCTTGCTTCTTACCAAAAAATGGAGAAGAATGGTTACTTAAGTGCTGCTGTAATTCTTCTCAGAAGCCACCATTTCAAGTCTCAGGAACTGAAGGGAGTTCTTGAAAACTGTGCCTAGTCATTATGTACAATGCATGGGATGTGTTTCCCATAAGTACTAAAAAATTCCACTTGGTTTTGCATAAGCATGTAACCCATGTATATGAATTCACTGATAAATGCTTGAATAACTTCGGTTACAGTTAAGTCAACCATTTTCTCTCTTGATCCTGTACTTGAATCTGCTTGAATGTACCATGTTCCATTCCTAGGAAAGTTAAAAGTTAAGAAAATTAGAAAAGTCTTATAAAAGATGGCATATCTATATCCAAGCAATCTTTAAAGTATGGTATCAAATGACATCTATCAGTAGCGTTAGAATGTACAATTTGTTATTTATTAAATTTACATGCTGCCTGTCTCACTATCCAAAGCAACTCTGGGCAGCTTACAATACAATACAATCGTAAATATAAGAAATATTTAAAAATTAACAAGAATTAGAACAAATCTGAAAACCAAGAGCACAAACAGAATGGTGGTATGATTATTCCACCAACCCCCTCTACCACGGAGCGTGCCTCCTTCGGAACTCCAAGCAGATCTAATTTTGAGGCCCTTCTGGAAGTCCAGGAGGGTTGGGGTAGATTTTATCACTGATGGTAAGATTCCAAAGGGCGAGAATAAAAGAGCTTCTCCCATTAGCTGAAGGTGGCTACTGTAAATTTCTTTAAAACCTTGTTCTTGGCTTGTGAGATAAATCACTCTCCATATTATTCTCAGTTAATACAGTCCTGAGAAATAAATCCCACCCAGTTCAATGGGACTGGTTTCTTTTAATTTCTGTACAATTTCTGCTAGTCTGTAATTTAGCAAGCAAATAGCAAACCAGCCTTGGCTGTTATCACCATATGAAATGTATAATGGTTTTACTCTAATGGGGTCTCCAACTCAAACTGCTGTGAAAGGGAACCTTTCTTATCTATGTTTCTGTGCACAGCGTCACACAGCTCAGCTGCGGGAAGAGCTTCAGAAACTGCCCTGCCCTGAAGGCTTGGACCCAGATGTGGATGATCCTGACGAGAGATGCAGTGCCATGACTAGTATTGAGGACACTCTCTTGCACGAGCAAGTCAAACCAAGCAGCAGTAAAGACCTCCCAAGTGACTTCAAATTATGAGCTATGTTGACATGGACTTAATAGACACGCAAGGCTTTGAAGCACAAGCCAAATATGTCAATATTTGTATCTAAGAAGCTAATTATGTAATAGGTAAAGAAATTGAAACTCTAATATGCCCTTCAGGATATACAGTTTAATTCAAGATGATCTTTTATTTACCTGTACAAGAGTGTAAACTTTTTTGTGCTTTTATTTTCCAATTGTGAGAACCACTGATTGGTATGTTTAAAAGTTATGTATACAAGAATGGATAAATCACTGTTATATAAGGGAAGCTACCTTAGGAAAGAATGTTTACTGAATGTTTTATTATTTTTTTTTTACTTGTAGAGTGAGGGCAGTTGTAACAGAATATATATTGGTCATTCTTACAGCTACTATTTAAAGTCAGACAGTTTTCACTGAATTTGATAGATTTTACGTTTGGCCATATCTCCATTCTCATATTTGATTTCTAAAGAGAACCTTCTGTATACTTCAATAAAGATCAAATGGACATGCTCCGTCTTATGATTTACTGGTACCTTTTTTTTAATAATCTTGCCATGAATACATTATAGTTGGAGACTTGCATTTGTATGACTGAATTTATTACAGTCAACATATTTAATTTTATGCTTAATTAATTCTAAAATGCAGTTGAAATAAATGCACATGGTTTTACCTCAGCTAAAATGTGGACTACTGAATTAATCTTTTTAAATTTTTTATTAATAACTCAGTGATTTTTACTCAAGCAGACAAAATATTTTGCACAATAGAAGAATTTTGAAGATTTCTTGCCTATTATTAAAAGGTATTTTTTAAAAACGGGATTTTGAATTAAGCAAAAAATACTAGTTGGATATTTAGAAATATTTTCTCAAATATTTCATTTGAGAGGTTTACATATTGCCCTGAGTCAGATGATTGAGCTGTCCCGTCATCTATTTTCCAAATATTAATTTGAATATAGTGAGATTTTTTTTGTAATCAGATGGTTCAAAGTTAATAGATTACTAGATTTAATATGTATAACATTTGGAAACACGGAGAGTTATATTTGGAAGTAGAAACAGGTTTACAAATATTTGTTGGCAATATTTTATTTAACATTTAATATTATCCCCATCATCTCAAAATAAGATGTATTCAGATTAAGCACAACTTTTTGATGTGTCTTATGGCAAGGATGGACATATTTTTCAAAGCTTTAAAGCTAAGCTTTGATTGCAGCAAAGGAGATGTAATAATAGCAACAAAGTTGGTTTTACGCCATCATAAATGCAGTCACACATAGACATGGTACAACAAATAGCCTTTTAACAATGTATTCATTCATTCCTAGTATTGGGTACTAACATCTTCTTTTCATCAGTAAAGTAATAGTGAAACTTTTTATATTTCCTAAAAAGTCAATTCTTCAACAAAACTTTGGTGTTTGCCCTTACTCAGAATGAATTTTGTTCTAATGTCATGTTAGCCACATAACATTATTTGAGCACAGGGAAACATTTCCTACCTTTATTCTGGTAGTGTGATTGTAACATGTCTCATATTTAAAATATCACCAACTGGAAAAGAAGAAAAAAATGGGTTGAAACAATATATAGAAGAAACAGCCATAAATGCTTTTAAACAAGATTTATGAGGGAAGAATTTATTCAATGCATAATTTAACTTTTAGACCATTGATGCAATTGTACTGGATCTTCTCTTGGCTCAACCAGCATTTAATACAGTGGAAAATCTTACACAAATTCTTCCTTTTGACTATAAAGTTATGTAAATATGGCTGACCTGTGGAAAAGCCACTTCACTATTATCACTGATTGACATATCTGTGGCTCTTGACACAAAAGAAGAAATTATGATATAATCCAGAACTTGCAAGTTTTTTTATCCTCTCCTAAATAAGGCCTGCTGAAGAATCATAACATTGCTACTATGGCTTTATAAATAGAAAATATAATGTACCATAAAAAGATCAAACTTCAGAATTAGTAATAGATGGATTGTTTGATGTATGAAATGGAATCCTCCAACGATTTCTGTTGGGGCTAGTATGCTTTAATTGATAGATAGTAGTTCTGAAATCCAGTGGCCAAGTTTGTATTGCCACAAAATGGTTCGGAGGGGGGGGGGTAAATTATTTGATGATCCCAGAACATGTCTCCAAGTGAGTGAAATGGCTTTAAAGTAAAAGCTACGTTAAGGATAATTAAATATCAAGTGTTGCATGTGTTTCAAAAATTTAAATATACACTTACAGAGCCAAAGCCCAATATTTGTGCTTCCCTAGTTGGCCATTCAGCCACAAAGAATGCTGATTTAGACAAACCTTGGCCTGATCCATCAGAGTTGTTTTAAGTGTTGCCGCCATCTTCAACTCTGGGCAAACATTGCTGCTCAACTATGCAATTCCTTTTCATAGACCATCTTTTTAGGTTGGTAAAATATTTCAATGATTAAAACTATATGGGCACTTTCACAAAAGAGCTTTCATGGGAAGGCTCTCTGTTTACAAAAGGGACACGATGAAGGGAATTAGCTAAAAAGCATCTTTAGCAAATAGAGAAGAAAGAAGAAGGGAAGGAAGGAGGGAAAGAAGGAAGGAATTAAAGTCTTTAGAATGCTTTCTTTCTATTTTGTTTTTTTTCCTTAGTTGGTGGACAGGTCTGCAACTGTTGTTTCAATTTTTAAAGAATGGTCTGCAAACTTTGGCAAGATGCTTTGTAGGTGGGATAGAAACTTGGCAGTGTCAAGAGAAGCTCCATGAATGTCACAGTGCCAACCCTTGTCTTAACAGAC
This sequence comes from Bungarus multicinctus, assembly GCA_023653725.1. NCBI lineage: Eukaryota > Metazoa > Chordata > Lepidosauria > Squamata > Elapidae > Bungarus > Bungarus multicinctus. The sequence continues at coordinate 62,385,701 of CM042836.1, read as the reverse complement.
TGTCGTTGAATACCATTATACTGGAAATGCCTACTAGAAAATAATTTGTGTTCAGTATAGAGAAAAGGATCTGGCTGACATCATGAATTGATTCTTATACACAACATTCTTGCTTTATTCCAAATTGCTACTTCTCGCTGTTATCCTTTGAACTGTTTTTGCCCCAAAGTTTCCATTTGCCATCTCTTTCCTTCCTCTCATGAATTTTCCTTTTCATAGATTTACGGATTCATTTAGCTTCATAATATCTGATGGAGTTACATTGCACTGCAAGATGTGTTCAGTCTGAGAAACAAGTTCATAACTTCAGAAACATTTTTTTCAGAATTGCAGCTTACTCTCTTGGTTCTTTGCTTATATTTGAACTTGTAATTTTCCTTCCTCCCTCCCTCCCTCCCTTTGTGAAATGTGTTGTTATGAGGGACAAATTGTTGCTATTACCTTTTTTAGCAATTTTGCTTAGAACAATAAGTAAACTGTTTTATTAAACTAAAGATTTATGAAGTCATCTTGACATAGATATCTTGGAACGAGAGTATGTCATTCCCATTAAAGGCATGAAATAATATTGATGTTTATTTATTAACTTTGTCCTTGCATTTGGAATGCCACTCTGATGCACCAGTTTGTTCTAAAAATGCACAGCTATTGCCGGTTTAATTGCCATTAACTAACATGCTTCTGTATCATATTCCATGTATCTTATGCTCTATGAAATCAGGGTTGATTGCTGGAAAACACAATTATCCATCTAATGAGATGTAAAATTTTAGCCGTGAGTTAGGGGAGAGTTCCACAGTATTTGGTGCCCTCTAGAACGGGTCGTCAACCTTTTGGATCTCAGGGACCACCAAACTCATAACTTTAGATCCCAGGGACCACTAACTGGTTCTGTGGGCATGGCCTAATTTGTGGGTGTGGCTTGGTGGTCATGTGACTGACTGGGCACAACTTGTATGTAAATATTATAAATATTTATATAAATATTGAATATTTTATAAAAAAGAGCAACTTTTACCCAGAATCAGGCAAAGCAGGCAGGCAGATTGAGTTGCTCACAGAATCACAGATTCATTCAGAAATCTATATGCCATTGGCTAGCTCAGTCTGTCACATAAAATTTGCTTGCAAACAAACTCATAAAATTTGCTAGCAAGCAAACTCACAAAATTAACTCACAACACACCATGGATATAAATATTGATTTTTTTTTTAAAGCAACTTTTATCCATAATCAGGCAAAGCAGGCAGATTGAGTTGGTCACAGAATCAGTGATCTATCTATCTGCCATCGGCTAGCTCAGTCTCTCAAATTTGCTTGCTGTGAGTCTGCACTGAATTTGCTTGCAAGAAAACCTTCAGTACTATGGGAGGTTCGGCTGTGCTTAGCTAGAAAGCAAGATATCCAACATTTCCTGCTTCCTTAGCTAATCTAAATCTTCCGGCACAGAAGAACAGATGATGGTCAGAAAAGAAAAAATAGCAACTTAGCAGACAAGTTTTCTGGGTAAGGAGTGAGTGGGCGGGGAAGGTTCCTGCGGGCCATGTGGGCTGAGCAGCCTTGTGTTTCTGCACAGCCTGGATTAATTGCTTTGGGGGTGAGATTTCTCTGCAGCCCACCAAAATTTTCTCACAGCCTACCAGTTGGCAACCGCTGCTCTAGAAGACTATTATGTCACCTGGAGTTTATTGGAGCTGGCATCCTAGGCATCGTCAGAGGACCAGATTGGGAATGAATAGGAGATTATGTTCACAATATAATGTTTTAGAGGGATGTATTGAACTTTTTTTATTATTTCATTCAATTATGTCCAATTTTTGGAGACTGCCTGGACAAGTCCTTGCAGTTTTCTTGGCAAGGTTTTACAGAAATCATTTGACATTGCTTCCTTTTTAGGGCTGAGAGAAATTGACTGGTTAAAGGTAATTTAGCTGGTTTTGTGCCTATGGCAGGATTAAAATTTACAGTCCCCCGATTTCTAGCTTGTTGCTTTTATCCCTATATTAAGCTGGCTCATATTGAATTTATAAACTTCCTTTTTTGCTAATGAAGAACACCAACTAACAGTCATATCCAAAAGCAGATTGTACAGGACATCTTAAGTATAATCTTTTATACATATTTTAAAAGTAAATGAATGCAAAAATTTTGAATTTGCCTCTTCAAGTCTCCTTGATGCAGTTTTGCCTTACAAAATCTAAAACAAATCACCTAACATGAATGTCATAAAACAGTAGATTGAAAGAGAAAATCCTTTTGCTTCATAGCTTATGCTTTTATCATATAGTATATTAACTAGATTTATCTTCCAAGGTTTCACATCATTTGTCATATTATGTTAACAGACAAAGACATAAATATTGTGATTTCTTCTTAATCATCAAGACCAAAATACATTCAATTTTCTTCTTATTTATCTTCAGGAATTAAAATAGTTCTGCAGTGCTCATTTGTTCTCCATCTCTGCAATAATTGTCCTTTGTCTAAAGCAGTCTTTCTCAATATGGGTACCTCCCATCATTCCAGTTCATTGCTCTGCTAGCTGAGAGAAGGCTTGGTTTACAACATCTAACAAATTCAATATTGCTATACTTATTGCGTAGCAGTATGAGATCGGCACATCACAATCCAAAACGGGGATGTGAATTAGGTTAGGTCTTCCTTTTAGAAGTAAATAAAGGGTTGTTTTATACAGAGAGAAGAGTATCAGTTATTCAAGGTTAACTCAATCCTGCAGTTTGGTTCAGAATGAAGAGATTGTTTATGCTGGCTAATAATGCTTGGCGTCAACACATTAGGAGAGTGGCTGGCCTAGTTGAGGAAAGCTGCTGGAAATACTTCTAAAACTAATCCATACACCTAGTGAATTATGAGCTTTTTAGAGGATTGACATTCAAACCAACAGGATACATTTGCTCTACTTCAAGAGAAAATTTATCTTGTTCAAGCCCAATTTGTCATGTCTGATAGACTCATCAGTTCTGGGTATCTTGGTGGCGATGCAGTACAGGTAGTCCTTGACTTACAACCATTCATTTAACTATTGTAACATGACCATTCAAAGTTACGATGGCAGTGAAAAATGTGACATGACTATTTTTCACAGTTATGATCTTTGCAGCTTCCTACGATCATGTGATCAAAATTCGGATGCTTGGCACTGGATTCATATTTATGACGGTTACTGTGTCGCAAGGTCACGTGATCACCTTTTCTGACCTTGTCACAAATCAATGGGAAGCCAGATTCACTTAACCAGATCACTAACTTATCAACTGCAGTGATTCATTTAACCCATGTGGCAAGAACAGTCGTAAAATGGGGAAAAACCAGAGGTGGGCTGCTGCTGGCTCACCCTGGTTCACGTGAACCGGATTCTGCACAGTTCGGTGAACCAGCAAATCCCAGTACTGGCTGGCCCCGTCCTCACTCATTTTTTGACTTGTTTTTTAGCCATTTTCAAGCTGTTTTGGGGGGCATTTTGGGGTCGTGTTTGGGTCATTTTTCAGACCAAAAATGCCCTGAAAATGCCCCCCAAAACAGTCTAAAAACAGGTGGAGGCGGGGCTAAGCCCCAACCGGCTGAATCTTACCTCTGCCTTTGAGATGACTGGCCGTGAGGCGGGGCTTGGTATGATGAGTGATGTCACCCACAAAGTCACATGACCAACCGGCCATGCCTACCCAACCGGATAACCAGTTGTTAAATTATTCCAATCCCACCACTGGACAAAAATTATTGGTCTAACATAACACCACCAATTTTGGACTCAATTGTGGTTGTAAGTCGAAGATTACCTGTAGAACTTTGTCATAACAGTGTTCTAGAGGCAAGGAAGTAAAGCATAGTCAGTCAGACTTCCAAGATCCAATTATTATAACCGATGTTAATAAAAGTAATTTCAGCCTTCAAACGGAGTTGATTTCTGGTTTGGTCTGCACAGTGGGGCTGACAAGAACAAACACTTTTATAATAGAAAAACAAGAAAGTTCAGTTGCCTCTTAGAAAATAAAACACTTTTGGGACTTTTAAGATAGAAACCATTTATGGCACGGCCTGTTTCTTAAGTCACAACTCATTTTGAGGAATATACAGAACTATATTAAACTTAGAAATCAGCATAACATGTATTGATATAAAGCTAATTTGCCCAAACTGTGGTTTTCCAGATGTTGCACTCCAAACAGCATGTCTCTGTCAAATCATAGAAACTTCTTCCATTTTCCTGGACAATATTATTGAAGTATCCAAATGCCTGAAAAGAAGATGCAGCCTTTGTTTTTCATCCATATTCTCAAAATGTATGAACAAGTTTTTTTAATATACCTGAACATATTTCAATTTATATTATTTGTTAAAAAACTGGAGTTTAGAAAATGCACAGAAGCAACAAGAAGTCTACATATGTTTGTATGTGTGTTTAAGCCGTATAAATAAAATTATATTATTTTCACATTTCACTTAACATTGTAAAGATATGGTTTTATTTATCTTTCAGAGAAACAGCCTGCAGAAAAGTTTGAACATTTTTGTGAAACTGTATTTACTGCTCCCATTTTTATTTTAAAAACCCTATTTCCTAAGAGGTGTCAAATAGGGCAGTGGTGGTGAACGACATGCAGAGCCCTCTCTCTGTGGGCACACGAGACGTTGCCCCAACTCAGCTCTGGCATGCATGAGCATGTGCCTCCTGTCGGCCAGCTGGTCTTCGGGTCTCTGCCACACATGCATGAGGGCTGTTGCATGTATACGTGTGGCCGTGCATGCATGCACAGGGGGGCGGTATGCAGGCATGGGGATGCATGTGCATGCGCGGGGATGTGCTTGCATGTATGGGACATGCATGTGTAGCATGCACACACATTGCATTTTGGGGGTTTGCTCACATGTGCGCATTCACATGTGTGTACGCACTTTGGGCACTCAGTTCGCCATCTCTGATATAGGGAATCTAAACATCTTTCTTCTAGTAAGTGCAACCTGACAGGAATGCACTTTTGTAGCAAAAGGAATTTTTTCCGCCAAACAGAAATGTTAAATACTACACGGATAACAGTTGTATCAGCATCAGAAATCTTAATGCATCACATATGATCGCATTATGTCAAATTTCAGTAAATCATACTCCAGTACCACCATTTTATTCAATTTGAAAACTGATAACATTTGCTAAAACATTTTAGAGAATTACTTTTGCTATTCCATCTCACCATGGGACTTAGTCTTCTGTAATCACCTTTCAAAAGAAAGGAAGTCATTCTTCTCTTATTTCCTGTACTATTTTCATCTATATGCTCCATTGTGCAATTGTATTTTAAAATACCAAAATCTCTTTGTATAGTTACTCTCCCACCTTCAGCCAATCACACTTTCAGCTCCACATATTTTACAAAATAAAATAAAGGGAGAATGTGTTAAATGCAAAACTTTGAGCACTTGGGCAAAAGGCAGGACCTACATCTAACAAAAACATAAAAATAATCTTGCAAGAGTTGTGTGAGGGATATATATTAACATTTTTTTCAAATAAGATCAATTTTTCTGTTGCTATTCAAGTCTTTTATTCCCAAATGTGTGTTCTGAGAGACTTGAGAAAGTCTAGACCATGTCAGAAAGAAAAATCTAAAAAAAATTATAAAGAAGCTTTTTCTGATCTTATAAATGCTTTTATAAGTTAACATCATAATCCCATAAACTACCCTTTCTAGTTTTCAAACTCATAAATCACAAGTTCATTTTTTTCTTTTTTCTTCACCAAAAAGTCCATAAATTTTTTTCCTAGTCACTAATAAATGTAATAATTAATCCTTCTCTATGCAGACAAGTTAATCTTGCCATCTCTGTTAGTTCAATCATTTTCAACCATTCCTCTGCTGTGGGTATATTGGAGTCTTTCCAGTTTTGTGCATACAATATAGTAGTCTCATGAAGAATATCTCAATTTCAAAAGTTTGTCATACAATATCCTTGCTACTTGAGAAATGCAAAGTGCATTCACATTGTATTACAAATACTTCTTCCATACGTCTTCAGTCTAGTATTTCTTCTTTAATTAGATTATTTTGGGTTGTTGTTGTTTTCAATTTCTCAGCAGATCCAGTAGTACATCATATTTCTTCCTCATTTCTCATCAATTTTGTGTACATGATCAGCCTAAGAACCAGAGTCTGGTCCAAAGTCACCCAATGAATTTCATCAGTAAAGAAGAGGCTTCCCAAGTTGTTTTTCTTTTAAACTCACTTCCTGTTTATTCCTTCAGTTAATTAAAAAGGAAAAAGGGAAACAATGCAAGCAAATCACAACATTTTTTTAAATTGCCAACCATATTCCAGCAACTTTCATCTTTACAGCAAAGCCATTAATCACCATAAACTCATTTGTCTAAAAGCAGTAGTAATAGATTGTTCTATGTAAATCACTTTATTGCCTTGTCTGATGTCAGTTTACTGAAATAGACATGCTAATAAATACTTCCCATGGGAGCACAGTTTGTTTTGAAGGTTGGTGGGAGGGGTCTCTTTCAATTGCTGGCAAGGGTTGTGTGTTGAATTTAATTTCTGCAAAATAATACTTTCAAAATATCAAAATGGACCTCTCTCTCTCTCCCGCTCTCTGTTTCTTACACACACACACACACACAATTCTGAATGCAGAGCCATAACATAGATTCTAGAACAAGATGCTCTTGGAATATGATTATAATGAGTCTGAAACATCTTGATTTAGAATTAACAAACTACTTTGCTCAAGCCTTCTGTTGTACAAACTCACAACTGAACCATTTAGTGCTGCTTGGTGAATTGTACCACAATTATTTTAAATAAGGTCAAATTTGGCTTTAAAAATGGAGACCCTGCTGCTTAAGTGTTGTACCTTATGATTCTTGATGTATTTTTTTTCTTTTTATGTACACTAAGAGCATATGTTATGCACCAAAGAGACACAATATTCCTTGTGTGTCCAATCACACTTGGCCAATAAAGCTATTCTATTCTATTCTATTCCATTGAATGAACACTAGCAGATAAATGAGCCCAGTCATTGACTCATGGACTCCACAGGGTTGCCTTGTTACATGGGAGAACATAAAGAGGAGACATTTCTGAATTCAGCATTTCACTAATAGCCAGCATTTTACGGGATTCTTTACCATATTGATCAAATTTTTAAAACAGATTTTTTAAAAAGTACAGCAAAAAACAAGGTTGAACTAGATGTAGCACTGCTTAGGAAAAAAACTATTAAAGGCAGATGACAGTCATCTCCCAAAGGTCTTCCAAATCGATGTAAGCATTTTCAGGCATGGAGTAGAGTAGAGCATGCCTACTCCACCTTTCTTTTTCTTAATTGTACCAAAGAAATGAAGAAGGGGAAAAAATACTAATAGAGTTTCTAGTTTTGAGTGTCCTGTTTCCTCAAGCGGTGGCTTTTTGTCTATGCATGGAGTCATCTCTGAGGCAGCAATGTTCTCATCGTTGCCATTATGTAATATAAAAGGCCATGGGGGAACTCCCTGATGGATTGTTCCTTCCATCATTTTCCAAGCATTGAAGAGGGAATCTGACAGCGATAGCAAGGTAATCCCAAGGAATGTATTTTAAACCAAGTCTACAGTTGCAAACGAAGCAGTATTATTCCAGTCCATTCTTGCCTTTTTGTTTCTCTTGATGGTGACAAAAAATGACAAGCTTTGAAAATCTACCCGAAGCCACATTCCCATTTCCTCCAGCATTCTAAGTGCCAAATTATGCTAAAGCCAACAGCCCACTGTTGAATGAAAGAGCCCACAGCATCTACAATGTATTACAAACTGAACGTGTTTCTATTTAATATTTGCATTAAGGTTCTTTTCCCTATCTAATCGTCAATGTTTTCTAGTCAAATGCGCTAAAACTCAGTCAGGGCAAATGACAAAGGCACTCTGGATGAGAAGAAATGGTATATTAGCAGCTACTTCAGAGAAATGTGCAAGCAAGCTAGAAAGAATTCAGAGAGATGCTATAAGAGAAGCGGGTTTCCAAGGCAGATAGGCCAAGACAAACAGAAAGAAATGAGCCCTTTTATCTTAGCAAAGATGAATTGTGCAAGAGTTTTTCCACATATTCACTTTTTCCTTTGTTGTTGTTGAACAGGGAAAGGAATGGTAAAAGTGAAAATAGCAGTTATTGAAGATGGGATAAAAAAATTTTTAGAGAAAGAAACATAGGTGAAAGGTTAAGAAAAAGACACCCTATCAATCCAGTAAACAAATTAACCGTATAAGATAAATATCTATAAAGGTGATTAAATGTGACATTTTTATTATTTCAGTGTGCCCCAAATATTTTTTCCCCATTTCAGGAACATGTTAAAAAAAAAAAAAAAAGATGGCAGTCATGACTACATAATCAAAGTTCTCTTACAACATTCATAAAAAAGAGAAGTGGTTCCAATCATGTAATCATAGCCGCCATCTAGACTCGTTTTGACCCTTCAGCAGACACACACACCCCTCATATAAAGTCTTCCAGATTTCCCTATGCTGAAAACCTTCCAAAGATACAATTTAACAGCACTGATTCCAATTAAAAGCCATTCTGTCCTGGTACTTAATCTTTCTTGAACTCTTGATCTACAACGGAGTTCCCTTGGCTTGGTCGCTGCTAGCTCCCTCCCAATTCAATTTTATAGATATTATTTCCATTTTAGGCCACCCTACTCCATAACAAGTCTGTGTGGCTTATAGACAAAAATTACAAAAAAAGAAAATACATCAAGAGGGGAAAAAAGAAGACAGCTAATATAGATATAATAAAGATGGAAATAGATTTCACAGGAGGCCGGCATAAGTGCTAATCTCCAGGTGTATCTAGAGAGTCAATTAGGTGAAACACTTAAAGGATTTAAGGACAAGCAATACCCAGCCTCAAGTCCATATTCAAAGAAATGCATTAGGTCCCTTTAGGCTGCTCATCCCTTATTACATGGGGAAAGTGTAGATAAATTGAAGCTCTCCATGTAAGGTGTCCTAAATTCCTGGAGAAAAGATGGGAAAGAAAATCACACACACACACATACACACACACACTCACTCACCCTGCAAAAATATTCCCATGGATGTCTAGCATGCTATAGGGTACATGCTCATGATTTGAAAATAGAAACGATAGGACCCTACAGCCTATATTGTTTAGACCAGCGGTCGCCAACCAGTGGGCCATGACCCTCTGGTGGGCCTTGACAAAATTTTGGTGGGCCTTGACAAATCTCATCCCCAGAACACCCCCCCCCAAAGCAATTAATCCAGGCTGCGCAGAAACACAAGGCTGCGCTGCCCACATGGCTCGCAGGAACCCTCCCCGCCCACTCACTCCTTACCCGACAAATTTGCCTGCTAAATTACTATTTTTCGACCATCATCTGTTCTGCTGTGCTGGGAGATTTAGAATAACTAGGAATTAGAAAATGGTTGGATTTCTTGCTTTCTGGCTAGTCTTTAGATCTTCGGCTCTGCTTTTAAGCACAGCCGAATCTCCCTTAGAACTGAAGGTTCTATTATTCAGTGCAGACTCAGGGCAAGCAAATTTGAGAGACTGAGCTAGCCAATGGCAGATAGATAGATCACTGGTTGATTCTGTGAGCAACTCTATCTGCTTGCCTGCTTTGCCTAATTTTGGGTAAAAGTTTCTCTTTTTTAAATAAAAAATTCAATATTTACATACATGGTGTGTTGTGAGCTAATTTTGTCAGTTTGCTTGCTAGCAAATTTTATAAGTTTGCTTGCAAGCAAATGTTATGTGATAGACTGAGCTAGCCAATGGCAGATAGATAGACCTCTGAATGAATCTGTGATTCTGTGAGCAACTCAATCTGCCTGCCTGTTTTGCCTGATTTTGGGTAAAAGTTGCTCTTTTTTATAAAATATTCAATATTTATATAAATATTTATAATATTTACATACAAGCCATGCCCAGCCAGTCACATGATCACCAAGCCACACCCACAAATTAGGCCACACCCACAGAACCAGTTAGTGGTCCCTGAGATTTAAAATTATGAGTTTGATGGTCCCTGAGGTCCAAAAGGTTGGCAACCCCTGGTTTAGACATTTCTCTCATAAAATCAAAGAGAGGAATAACCTCTATTTTAGTAACTTCCTAATAGCTTCTTCAGAAAGAGCTTTTTGAATAATGATTACTTTTAGATGAAGCCTTACCAGCATAAAGTTTGTTTTGTCAAGGACATATGATTCATTATAGCTGCAAAGTATGCTGACAACAAATAAAGCATCAGCTTTATTTAAAATTAGTTTAATTCTATTCTCTCTTATTCTTAAGTCCGTGCGGGGTACAAATGTTTAGAATTCCACCATGGTTATAGAAATTATATCGTCTATTTGTGAAGGTATCAAAGGATTAATCTTTGATCCTTTTTGCATGAGACAAGCCATTTTCCCAGTGCATCCAAAAGAGTCAATCTCTTTTTAATTATACTTTAACTTCAGCTGCAAATAGAGATGGACTTCTGTTCAAATAATTCTCAAATCCTAACCATAGCTAATAATATTCAACACGTTTTCTGACTTTTAGATTAACTGCTGATGAACTAGGAACTGAAAGAAAAAGCTTTCTACTACCGATAGTTGTTCTGTGCCACGAAAGAAGTAGTATGAATGATATAAACCAGATCAGTGATGGTGAACCTATGACATGCATGTCAATAGTGACACACCATAACATTTTGGGTAACACACCAACATTTATCAACACACAGCAACAACTATTCTTGAAAGCATGCCCTGTTTTCACATGATTTTCGGAGAGCATGAGAGCACATCCCATTTATTGTCAAAAATTGCAGAGTTTAAAGGAGAGCATTCTCCAAAGCCACTTCAAGAACAAAGGTCCTGTATGACCTGGAGCAGCCTCAGGTAAGCTGCAGGGGCCTGTCAAGAGAAAGTGAACACTTCCTGAAGGTAAGTGGTGAATAGCAGTTCCTGGGGAGCACTGGGCCACAGGGGCAATCGCTCGCTGGGCTTGGGGACGTATCCTTTTTAAATGGCAGCTTGATGCTAGTGCTCACTCTCAATTCTGCCCTAAGTGCTGCAGTTCAGGGTGGCCTAGATGAGGGTTGAGGATAGAGAATTGTTTTTCTTTTGTTTGGGTGACACACCGGCAGAGTCAAATTAGGTATTTCTGAATGTTTGATTCACTTAGCCAAAAAAGTTTGCCATCCCTGAACTAGAGGAATTATAGCAGTTCATCCTTGAATGGAAAGATGAGAGACACAGGTTTGGGGACTAAGGTGCACACTGAGAGACCAGATAAATAAACAAGTTAGAAAATATTGTTTTGTCTCCAATGTATGAAAAAAGTTAGATATGAGATATTTGTGTGTGTGTTGATATAGTAAGAAACTAGAGGGCTTTTTAACTCCTGTGATTTGGTCTTTTCCAGCCTTAACTCAGCTTGGTTTCAGTTACAGCATACATTAATCAGAAGGAATATGATGGTAGCTTCTATCATTAGAAATGAGCTGCAGCTTATAAAAACTTATGCATTTTAATAAAGTTTATTGGTCCAAAAAGGTGCCATCAGATTCCTCCCAATTTTTTGCCATCATTGACCAACATGTTGCTCATCTTACATAGCATATATTAATACAATTATGGAAAGAAATATAATAATTAAAGATGCAAATGTGACGTTAAATTCCATGTTCCTAAGTTAAGGAATTTATCAAGCTGGGGGTTGGCAAAGCGGAAGAGATCCATTTATCTTATGTAAATGGAAAGAATCTTACCTTCCTGGTTTTAATGAATGGATTCATATGTTATCAATTTTTGTAATCCAACGCAGCTGTTCTCTTCCTTCTCTCTCCCTCCCCCCCTCCCTTCTGACCTACCTACTTTTCTACAAAGAAAATTCCTTTGTAAAAGACTTTAAAGAACTCTGCAGGTCTAAAAATACAACAGACTTTCCCACTGGCGCCCTGTGAATATTAGTGATTGTCCTTTGTGGCTGACATTTCTGGTAGAGCATCAGGATAGAGAACTGAAAGTGTCAGAGAAGATCAATGATTTTGCTCCAAAAGAAACTCACCTCAGATGAAAACTGCTTTCTGAAACTCCTGTTTTGAAAACAGCAATTTTAAGGAGATTCACCAACATAAAACACTTGTGAGTCTGCTGGATCAAGATAGAGGTATATACAGTATATTATAATATTCTCTTCTAAGTATGGCCAATTAAAAGACCACCAGCAGGATAAACACCGTATTGCATGGTTATTATTTTTCACTGACAACCTTTTCCTCCACTAGTTGCAAAAATCATTTACATATTCTGCTCTGATTTTTTTAGAAAACATTTTGCTTTTGCTGACTGTATCTAAAAATGATGAGTAACAGAGAAATGTACTCTGGAATATGAAGCAATGCAGTAGTATATATTTGTGTTAGCAAAATTGATTGTGCAGATAACTTTTAATGTCTGTCAAGAAACTTGTTTCTTAGAGATAAAATGGCATCCTTCCAGTTTGTCCCTTGGCATGGATATACTGTAATTCATAATTGGTCCTATTGGATTTCTCCCTAACCATTTCCTTAAAAAGTAAATCTTCTTGTAACAAAATCATTTATTTAATGTTTTAAATAATATTCTGATTGTATTTCCTAACAGTGGCTAACAGTTTTATAGCAGTTTTGTTCATCTGCTTTCACAATCAGTCCCAAAATACAGATTTTAAATTAACAAATGTGAAAGGTCAGTGAGACCATTGACTATTTTTCTCTTTTTTTTCTGATGTGCTTGCATGTAGTTGTATGTTATTTTCCCAAACTGAAGCAATATAGTTTCCAATTGCCAATGTCACAATTGACCATAACAAAAGAGAAATGCTGGGCATATGACTTTTCTAAATAATATAAAGGCCATGCATTGTCTGAGTTATATTTTAGGAATGAGTAACAATTGTTCATATACACTTAGCTAGCAATCTATGTACATTCTGTAGTATTCAAACAATTGGAAATTAAGTGTATTCAGTTAGAAGAAAGCAACCCAGGGTCCATTAATAAGTACATATAATTAAAACAAAACAATGAATTGTTCACTATTTGATCAACTACAAAAATTGTTTAATCCATTTTTGGCAACTTTAAGGAGTGTGGATTGGTTTAAACTGTCTATTCTGGTTTAATAGATGGATGGAAACTGAACAAGGAGAGATTTAACCTGGAAATAAGGAGAAACTTTCTGACAGTGAGAACAATCAACCAATGGAACAGCTTGCCCTTGGACGTTGTGGGAGCGCCATCACTTGAAACCTTCAAGAAGAGATTGGACTGCCATTTGTCAGAAAAGGTGTAGGGTCTCCTGCTTGGGTGGGGGGTTGGACTAGATGACCTACAAGGTCTCTTCCAACTCTGTTAACTTGTCTTTATAAGCAAATGCAGTTTGCTGTAAGGAAAATTCAGTGTTGTATAGTGCAGTGTTCATATTTGCAATTGGCCCAGAATATTGTCTCACTGAGATTAGCTCAACTCAGTATAGACACACTTGTCTTAGTTGGGGGGTTTTTTTTTTGGGGGGGGGGGAGGAATAATAGAAAATTGGAATTGCTATTGCTTTTTCTGATTTATTCTTCAACTATTCTACAACCTTGTGATTTCTCATTTAAATTCTAACCAGATCAGGTTCTACTTATCTTTTGGGAATCAGCCATAATTGATTAAGTGGGATTCAATAAATATATTCCCTACTAAATATGTTTAGGAGTGCAGTTACATATTTTGCCAGTTTTCATTATTATTTATTGTGAAACAAGAGATTAATTTGTTTAAAGACAGTATTACAGAGTGTCTGGATTCATACATTCATATATGACTCTTCCTTTATCTCATCCCCCTAAACTACATGTCTATGTGTCACAAAGCCTGGATCAAAGCCAACAACCACAAATTACAGCTTATACTTTAATGAACATGTGTACCTTGTCACATATTTGGAGAAAGATCCTATATTATTTCTGTAAAAACATGCCTTGCAAGTTACATACATACAGCTGCACATATTTTCTTGCTCAGTCTAGTACAGCAAATACCATTTGTTCCTTATTGTAGACGATGATACAATGCCTATTCTGTGAAATCTGGAACACTGCATTTTGGATCTTCCACTAATTTTGGCCATGCTACTTCAAAAAAAATTGGGACCTATGAAGCTGGCAACCATTTTATAATAAATTGCTAGGTGTGAGAAAGAGAAGCTTGGAAAGAGATTTTAAATAATATTCTCAGCTTTGCATCAATTTGTAATCTAAAACCAGTTCTTGAAACTATGGGTGCAAGTAGCAGAGAAAGAAAAGCTACAAGTGCTATATCTTGATTTATGGCTATTGTTTTAATAATTTCCAATAGCAAAAAAAAAAAACCCACAACAATATAGCATATACTCAATGAATAAATGTACAACCTTTTTTGATAGCAGATCTCTTAGATTCAGTGCATCAAAGGAGCATATACTTTGGAGTACAGGAACAAACTGTTGTTAAAGTAAGCGAAGGATACATTTAGTACTAAGTTCATTTATCAAGTTGACATGACTTGGAAGCTCTCTGCATGCACAATGAAGGAGCATCTGGCTATCAAGAATATTTAAGTCCTTGTCTAGTTAGTTTTTTTTTTTTAATCTGTCATGCAGTATGAGTGAAAGATGCAAAGAGGAATACACTTCGGTATAGGAAAAAGAGATGCATTTATGTATTCAAATTTGCTGATCCGTTTTAATCACTTTCAGAAAAGTGCAATACAGTAAGTCTTAGCCACATTGACTAAGATTGGAAAAGAAAGGCCAACGCAAATACATAAATACGTGCATAATACATAAATATGTGCATAAGCGCATCAACGTGCCTACCGTCCCTGTCCTATTGTTTCTTTGATTTTTCTTATATGTATCCATGTATTCATAACTATGTTTTTACTGATACCTATTATCTTGTAAGCAATTGACAAACCCAAATAAATAAATAAAAATAAATAAAACATTAAGCATGCCTGTTGAATTAGCTCTATTGTTATATTAGGATCAGAAACAAAGACCAGAATTTCCTTTTCTCTTTCCTCTGTCCCTGCCTCAGTGACACCAAGCACACATTCTATCTCTCAAAACAAGACATTAGTAATTGGGGCTGAAAATGTGCTTTGGGCAGCGTGAAAGGGGTCTTCTGTCTTCTGAACACTGACTTATTTTCTCCATATATCCAGGTCTCAGTGAATTCCTCTGCCTTAGTCAGAATTGCCCTATTGTTGTGCGTCTGCAAATGTTCTGTCAAAAACTCTACATGGGAATGAAGGTCAGAAATTACTGTCCCTGGCAAAAAGCCAGCTTTGTTGACATTCAGCCAACTTACACATCAGTCAATCTTTATTTGTCCTTTTTGATAGACTAAAGAAGGATAGGAAGATGTCTAGGGCCTCCTCCTCTTGATAGGGAGATGACTCTGTATTAAATGAGAGCATCTCAAGGTTGGCTGTCTGGTATCATTGACTAATGAGCCATATATTCAATGGGGGGAGGGGGAGGGATGGAACACAACAGAGGTCACAGACTCTTCTAAGACAGCCCTTTGTGAAAACTGGGTCCTTGGGAAATGAGAAAAGCTGAATCCAAAGAGACATTTGGAGCTTAGTAAAATTTGTTGCTATTTTATTACCTGAGCTATAGAACTTTATTTCGCACACACACACACCTAAATTGTTTTTGAAGTTTTGTTCGGAAGGCAAGAATATATTGCTTTCATGGATAAATTATGTATTATTATCTCTTTTTAAAAAATACTGGTGAATGGGTTTTTTTTTAAAGGTCAATACTTAATTTTGTTTGAGTCCAGGAATGTGGACTTTTTTCACTTCATTGTCATCTTTTGCCCCCTAAGATGCAATGTTCTTATTTCAAGATTACTAGGTAACCTATTAGAGGATTTTACCTGTGTGTCTTTTGGAAATTTTATTTTTAACATGAACAAAAGCTGCATTCTAATTGATCAGTGAAACTGCCTTAGAACTAAATCTTCAAATACCAGTACTGTATTTTTTGGCAAAGGCTCAGCTTTTTATGATACATTTATTGGACATTTTTATCATGAAATGTTTCAGAAGTCATCCTGATCACTGATTTAATTTCTTTTTTAAAAAAATGAAAATAAAATTATAAGATTATCTGACCTGTTAGGTAATGATTGATTGATGGATTTTTGATCCCTGTAATCATTATTTTGTTTTATTCATTTTCCTTGTTCATCTAAAATATCAACAAAATTTTTATGATGTGTTTGCTTAGAAACAGTTACTGAGAGGGGGAGTCTGGCTAATTTGATCCTACAAAACCTCATCATTCCATAGTCTCACCAGTGATAGATCTTTATTTTCTCTAATTTCACTTAATTAACTTGTATACTACTCTTGACTAGTATTTAAGAAAGAAAATTTAGCTTCTCTGTAATATTTGCTTTCTTTACAAGTACTGTGCACAAATAAAGCATAAACCAAGCAAACAATAAGCACATGTCCTTTTGAATGAGAGCAGATGGGTTTCTTTACATAGAGATTAAGCATTGCAAGACTTTATTTCCTCTTCTAATTCTCATCTTTCTCCTTTATCTGTCACAATTTTTTTTACTATTGTTATTCCTTTGCAATTTTATCTACCACAATTTTTATTATATTAAGCTATTGTATTATTATATATTCCTTTGGATTTACCTGACATCAGTTTCCATTCTTTAAGTTGGGAAGGATTTGATGTGACACCTTCCAAGCTTTGACAGCTTTCCTAGTCAAAATCTCCTCAGATTTAACCCATTAGATCCATAGCAATAGCACTTAGACTCATATACCACTTCACAATGCTTTACAGCTCTCCCTAAGCGGTTTACAGAGTCAGTATATTGCTGCCAACAATCTGGATCTTCATTTTACCCATCCCGGAAGGATGGAAGGATGGATAGTTGAGACCTGAACTATCAAACTGCTGGCAGCCGATGATCAGTATTGCATTCTAACCACTGCACCATAGTCAAGAACAGTAAATAGCTAATAAACTGGCCAGGTCTAACAAAAAATCTAAGTATATTTAAAGACCACAAGATAGGAGGAAGATATGTATTGAATGTACACATCTAGCAGACCTAATTCTATAATAAGTATAACAATAATGTAATGTCTGACTTACTTGTGCAATAGAAGAGCCTGATGATGCAGATAAGCTCTGTCATTGTAATTTATTGTTTACCATATTGTGTGAAAACCAGTCACTGTGAACAATCTGAATAATTCTTCTGTCACAAGATCTATCTTCATTATCTAAAGTTCATCTAGTTTTATAATTCTCCCTAACTCACTCTTCAGCTATTATGGTTCAGAGTTGGACTAATGACTATAAGTTGTTTTCTGTCAAATTTGCCTATCATTTCATTGGATTGTCACCAAATGCTTTTTCTTAGAGATTTTCTGCATTGGATTTTCTAGTATTCTCATCCAAATTGAACTGTGCAGGTGGTACATCCTCTTTCACAGTATGTTATAAGATCTTTCTGTTCTTTCTTTGGTGCCAAGTGAAGCTTTTTTATTTTTTCCAGTCTTTTAAACTTGATATGGTTATATTGAATGTATTTAATTTGTTACTGAATTGCACTTATTGTTTGTAGTGTAGTCTTTTGAATAATCAAATAATGGTCTACATTATTTTTATTTTATTATTATTGCTATGTTAACATCATCTGTTAATTCTGTTCTTGGTTTTTAAATGAACGAATTAGACATATTATTTAGCTGATTTTTACTTTATTCTTGGTTATTTTGAGCTTTTTTTAAATTAAGTGCAAAGATCTGGTGGAGAGTCTGAAGAATGGCTGGATCCCTGGACAGCATTTGGAAAGGAGCATTGATCCATTTATTAGTAAGAATATAACAATGGCAATGCAGAAAGTCAGGGGTATAGCAGTCAGTCTCAAGTTTTGGGTGCCCTTGGATTGATGGTCACCCTTCTGGAAGTTTCTTTGCCCGGGATACCTGAATTTACCAGTAATGAAAGCTGATGGGATTTCCAAAAAGGTATTGGACTGATTGTGGAAGGTTTAGGTTGGCAGCTGCTAGTACAGGGCTAGCTGAGGATTACAAGCTCCATAATCAGACTTTATGGTAGAGGCTCTCTGTGCCATTGAAATCACTCTGGAGACTAGCTTGCAAGAGCATGATTCCGTTTGCTTGGCCCTTTTAATACAATCTAGATCTGCAATTTGGCTGAGACTCTGGAATAAGGGGGTCTCTGGAGCACTGACTTGATTGTACAAGAGCAGCCTTACCCTCGCACAGATCCATTGCAGCTCCTTTGTTTACCGAGGAACCTATAGTGATGAAGCAGCAGAAGTGTTGCTGGAGAAAAACTAATTGAGAATTTGGGCAGACTGGTAAGAGGACATGTTCAAGCTTATATAGGGCAATTCAAGGAGCAAAAAAGAGATGTTTCCTGTTGTTATTTCATCTGCTGAATGTTGCCCAGCAGGTCTTCTGCTCAAGAGAAATATGACTGCTAAGACCATCTGAAAGCTGTTGGAGTGAATTTTCACAGCAATTTGGTGTATAAAATGATCAGATGCAAAAGGTTTTTGATTCCAGCTAGATGGTATCAATGAAGCCTCTGAGGTGTCAGCTTCACAACGTTCTATTTGGATCTCTGCCTGTCCTGTAAGATGAGAGGTTAGACTTGATCAATAATGAATGCTTTTTGAACGAGTGTGTTTCTCTCTCCTGTAAAAAATATGCCGTCATGCCTCCCATTCAAGAAGCTTTCCTTGATTTTTGGATACCTTTAAATCTGTCTCCAACTTTCTTTTCTAAGAAAGGTTGTAGAGAGGGCAGTGGTTCTCCAACTCCAGGGAGGAAGATTATTTGAACTCATGGTTGTCAGGTTTCAGGACAGGGTATAGCATAGAAATGGCATTAGTTGCATTTGCATATGATCAATAGAGAGACTGGGATTGGGAGACTGCAATTCTTCCTATTTTCCTTGGCTTTTCAGTGGCTTGCAATATCATCAACCATGGTAAGCTTCTAAGGCAGGGGTGTCAAACTGCACATCATCATGGCGGTGTCATGTGACGTATTGCGACTTTTTCCCCCTTCGCTAAACCAGGTGTGGCGGTGGTCAATGTGTGACACATCCAGTTCATGGGCCAGGAGTTTGACAGCCCTGTTCTAAGGATTTAGGTGGTGGGGATAGGCATTGTTTTGCAAGTACTCCTATTTCCTGAAGGGTCAGCTTCAGTTGGCTATGGGAATGATGAACCACCTGAAGATTTTTACTTTGTGAGATACTTCAGATATCCATCTTATCTCCACTTCTCTTAATAAATACATGAAACTGCAACGTCATTCATCAATACAGGGTTCAGTGCCATCAGTATTGATCCCAGCCCAAACTTGTGATGTGGTAGAAGTGCTGATCCAGTGCCAGGAAACTGTCAAGATCTGGATGGGGAAGAACAGATTCAAACAAACCTTCCAAGACAGAGTAGCTTTATGTTTGTGGGCCAAACAACTCCAAAGAAATACCATTTTGGATTCTGAATGGAGGTCTATTCTCTCACGCATGAATGGTTAACAATTTAGGGGCATAGACTCATAGCTCCTGCTTGATGAGTAAATATATAAATGATGAGGTGGCTTTTGCAGAGTTACGTCTTTTGGTAACGGCTAACAATTACTGACACATTACTCCCAATTGGATTATTGTACTATATGTTGCCGCCTTGAGGAACATTTGGAAGCTATAGCTGGTACAGAATTCAGTGGCCTGACAACGATGGGAGTATCCCAGTATAAGAGAGTAATCTGGCTGCTTCAGGACTGCATTGGTTGACAGTTGGTTTCTATGTATAATTCAAGGTGCTGATTAAATTTTAAGGTCTTGCATAAGTCTGGATCTGGTTATCTAAGAAATCATCTTCTCCTGTATTCATCTGCTAGACTGAAGAATGTCAAATCCTTCCAAGTTCCATTTTTGTGAGACTGGCATCTGATTAGATCACATTAAGGCTCTTTCTTGTTTTTCTGAAAATAAGATATGCAGGATTCTGAAAGCTCAGGTATTTGGAGTGGTGGGATCAAATGATCAAAGCTGCATTGCATTGTCACAATGCAATCTTCATTCTTTTTGTATGCATGTCATTGCCAGGCTCTTAAAAACAAACAAACCAAGGAATACTTTTTATTTATTGATTCTCACCTATCAGCAGAAATCTTGCCAAAATAAAACAGATTACTTACACCATTAAACATATATTCCGAGAACTTCTAGGAAGGAGCTGACTTAACTCTCTTTCTCTCATACAATTTCACTGTCTTTTGCCCCTCTGGAATGCACTTCCTCCATCCTGGAATCTGGACTACATTCGGCCACAGCCATGACATATGTACCAAAAGAGCAGGAGCCTGTGTCATGATGATCCAACATTGCTTTTGTCATTTTGATGAAAACATTGGATGCTGCAGATGCCTCTGTATCAGAAAAATATGTTATGTGTGTTAAAATTGCTATAGATAAAAGCCACAATTCAGTGCTGAGTTCATCTGATTTAAATTAACAGATTTCATTTGGTTCAAGCTGTAGAGCTTTAAGATGGTTTCTAATCTCCAGTGCCATAGTTCTTGCAACAATAATGTTTCCTCTGGCCACATGTAACAGATGGTCTGATTCCTTTTCCTTGTGAGACCTTCTTTTGGTAATGGAGAGGGAGTGGGATTAGGGAATAATCATGCTCTTTCATGCTGTCTCCAAAGACAGGAGATGGAATGTTATAGCCTTTCCAAATATCAACTCTTGTCGAGACTGGCTAAATTTTCATGCCCAAGGCCAAAAAACCCCCAAGATGTACATACAACTGCAGAAACAGATCAGAAAGGCATTTGAATAGGGCTCAGTACTGAAAACAATGGACAAGGTTTGGAATTACAGAACAGGCCCCATGGTGCATATAGACAGTTCTGTTTTCCTCATTTCTCATCACCAGTAGCTGCTTTTCAACATTTACAGGACCCCTTCCCCATTTTCCCTCAGCTTCCAAGGGTAGATCTGCCATCTATATTAGTAAACTGGTTCATGAATGCTTAGCAGCCAAGCAGACTGTTTACATTTCTCATTATAATTGATTTCAAATTATATATCCAAGATAGAAAATAGCAATACATCATAAGAAATGTAATTTAATCAGCCACAATATGATTTTTTTTCTTCAGAGTTACTTCTTTCATCTGCAATCTCTGAGAAATAATACATATATTGCCAGGCAACTGAAAAAAGCAAATATGTCTATTTTCAAAAATGGGAGGGAAAGAATTCCCAAATCAAGGTAATTCAAGCTGGTTAGCTTAATATTAATACTGCTCATCTGTTAAGCAAATTATTAAACAGTAAATTTCTGAGCATTAAAAAAAGAATGTAATACTGCCAAAAGCTAGTATCAGGAATAAATTATGCGAAACCAACACAAACACTTATAACAGAATGAACTATTTAACTGACCATCAGAATGCAGTAGAGTGACACATTCCCTGTTTTTAGCAAAATATTCAACAAAGTCTCTCATGGGATCATAGTAAAAAAAACAAAACAATAAAAAGTGGGCTGCACTATGCTACCATTAAGGGCATTGTGCCCAAAGAGTTTACATACAGCTTCATGTCAAGATAAAGAGTAGTATTAAATAAATCTTCTTTCTATGACTGCTGTTCAACATTCATAAATTGTTTGGATGAGGGTTAGAAAATATCAACTTTGCAGATCAGATAAAGAGGAGAATATGCTAACAAATAACCACACAGAACATTACCAAGGCTTAGGAGGATATTTACATTTTGGTAAGAAAATTAAAACCAAAAGATTGGGGTCAGAGGAATCACATTGGGCAGCAGTACATGTGAAAAGGATCTG
Organism: Bungarus multicinctus; assembly: GCA_023653725.1. Classification (NCBI taxonomy): domain Eukaryota; kingdom Metazoa; phylum Chordata; class Lepidosauria; order Squamata; family Elapidae; genus Bungarus; species Bungarus multicinctus. Next base: position 62,363,730 of record CM042836.1, on the reverse strand, counting down.
GTGCCTTAGTAGATCATAAGCCAGTAATATAGTGCAGCTACTGACAATGCAAATTCAAAACAATTCAACAAAAGTATGTCAAGTTCAGAAATTATAATTCTCCTCTATTCAATGTTTGATTTTACCCAGGATATTGTGTCCAGTTCTGTTTAGGAATGACATTGACAAATGACAATATATCCAAAGCAGAGCAGTCAATATGGTAAGAGTCCTGAAATAAACGAACAAAAATTCAGGAATGGTTGTATGCTTAGTCTGAAAAGGAAAAGGCAATGTATGAGAAGACATGATCACTTTTGATGAGTCTAAAAGGCTGACACACAGAGATGGGGCAGAATTATTCAGAGTTATCATCATCATCATCATCATCATCATCATATTATTATTATTATTATACATAAAAATGACAGTATACACAGCAAACGAGATAACCATGCTGAGTTTCGTATCACAAATCATTAGTCGAACACTTCCCAAGTGTTTAGGACTGTGTGATGTATCGGCGGATTATGCGAGCAGATCCCAATAAGGTAGCCTTCTGCAGTTGACTAATGATGATCCTGTCAGCACCAATTGTTTTTAAGTGCTTGCCTAGGTCTTTAGGCACAGCACCTAGGCAAACACTTAAAAACAATTGGCGCTGACAGGATCACCATTGGTCAACTGCAGAAGGCAGCTGACCAATGGTATTATTATTATTATTATTATTATTATTATTATTATTATTATTACCTTATTGTCAGAGTACAACATGTGTACAATGAGATTGGCTGAGTCTCCAGAATTGTTCCAGAAGACAAGATGTAATGAGTTTAAAGAACAAGAAAATAGGTGTTTTGGCTGGACTTCTGAAAAAAAGTAAATGGTAAGAGCTGTTCAACAATGAAAAAGAAGGGAAGGGATGGACTTTTTTTCTTTGGTGCTTAAACAGAGGTTGGATACTCATCTGTTGGAGATATTGTAGCATGATTTCTCACTGAGCAGGAATTGGAACAAATGATCCCTTTCAAATCTTACATGTTACAATTCCATTGTTTATTTTTAACCCATTTTTATTTTATAAATTCTGTACTCCTTTCTCCTTCTATTCACCTCACAACAACCTTGTGAGGGGGACTGGGCTGAGAGAATAACTGGCTCAAGGTCACCCAGCTGATTTTCATGGGTAAATGGGAACTTATGGTCTCTGGCTATCTAGTCTGGTGCCTTAACCACTAGATCAAACTGGCTCTTATTGAGAGGCTTGAGAAAAATAATCCAGAATAGGTGAACACATTTCATTCCCTTAAGCATAATTATAACTCAGTTGCTTCACATTTTGTGTGTGTGTGTGTGTGTGTGTGGACTTTCCGGCTGACATTAACAAGAGTCACTGGACAGTATGATCGGTGGCATATAAATTTATTAAATAAATCTATTGGAGCCCTTCTTCCACAACTGAAGACATTTCCCATAATTTTATGCATTCAGACATGCTACTGAGTTATCAGTCGCTGCTACTATTGGACATCACACATTCCTGTTAGAAAAACAATATAGCAGAGCCCTTGGGGCAGTGCATAAGCGCACCAACGTGCCTACCATCACTGTCCTATTGTTTCTTTTATATTTTATTTTTCTTATATGTATCCATGTATTCATAATTATGTTTTATTTATATCTATTATCTTGTAAGCAATTGACAAATAAATAAATAAATAAAATAAAGATATACATAGTATTACGTTACTGCTGCTGCTTTTAGTTATATTTTTAGAACAACCACTGTGTCTCAACGAACAATAGAGGCTGGCCCCTCAATGCAGTTCCAATGTATTCCTTTTAAGGGGGACGCAAATACCTCAAGCGGAATACCCTGAAAAGTTGTTTAGGGCTGGGGAGCTGCCTATATATATATATCAATGGACTAATATATCAAGAAGGCAGAAGCTGATATAAAGCAGTGGGGGAGCAAGGGACGTGCCTGCGCGCCTTCAAAGAGAAATAGCACCGCAGGGCTGTCTAAACTAGAATACGACAACAGCTGCTCCAGAGCAAAGCGTCCCTCTAGCTGGGAGTCCGTGGTGCCCGGGAGGAGCTCAGGCTCGCCTTTCTTTCGGAGGAAACACGCACAAAAACTGTCCGCCAAAAAGCGGCACCGAGCAGCCTACCCCGCAAGCTCTTCCGCCAGGACTGCGTGTCCGCTCGCGGTTGCTACGGAGGTGCCTCCTTCTCCCAGGGAACTTAGCGCGGCTTGGCATGGCGGCTCCCATCAGCCGCTGGACGCACATGGGTTTTCGCCTCGCGTAGGGAGAAGCGGCCGCGTTTTCTCTTTCTCTCTCCTCCCTCCCCGCCTCCTTTCCCTTTCCGGGCATCGAATAACGGGGAACATGCGAGCGCTGGAGCGGGTGTTGCTGAGGGGCTTCCCCAGCGCGGCGGAATCCCCGCGGTGGAAACAGAGCGAGGCAGCTTCAGCGGCAGGTAAGCCAGGCCGGGCACCTTCCTTGCTGGCTGGCTCTGCCTGCCTGCTTGCTTGCCACGGTGGCTCTCCGCATCTGCTCTGGGTTTAGGCAGAAGGAGAGAAGGGAAGGCGGGCCTTCCTTCTTTCTATTCCTCCCCCCCCACCCCGTTTCCTCTTTACCTAATACCTCTTTGGCTTTCGATGTATCCTGCCCAAGGCAACATGTTTCTGTGGTTTCTTAAGACAGCTAATCCATCGGGAAAACTAATCCCCTCCCTGAAAGTTGGGAAGGTTTACGGAGATAGAGTGGGGATGGGAATAGATGCCGTACAGGTAAGGGTCTGGATTGGTGATTCTAGCTAGGCAGACACTATTCTAATTATATATTCTAATAGAAATATTCAAATGTGTGTATTTACACACACACACGAAAATAGAAATATAATCTATTCCAGTATATATATGTGTGTGTGTGTGTGTAATACACACACACATATATGAAAATAGAAATATATTCTATTCCAGTATATATGTGTGTGTATAAAATATTATATATATATTACACACACACGCACATAAAAATAGAAATATATTCTATTCCGGCATATACTGGAGGCTGTTCCATCCAAGGCCAAGACGATCAGGGTCCAAACAACTCTCTTTTCCCTTCCTTCTCCCATAAAGAAGACAGACAATTCATGTGTCAAAGCCTCAGTGACTAATATGACTGTCGTGTTGAGGTTTCTAAACCCGGATAACAGCATCCTCCTTTTTTTGCTACACTTAAGCACATAATAATCAGTAGTGGGATTCACATTTTTTTTACTACTGATTCTGTGTGCGTGGCTTGGTGGGCGTGGCAGGGGAAGCATATTGTAAAATCTCCATTCCCATCCCACTCCTGGGGGAAGATTACTGCAAAATGCCATTCCCTCAACATTCCACTAACCTGCTTTTCAGCTCCATTCTCCTGTGCAGGGCAACAAAAGAAGACCCAGCCGATTAGCTGGGACTTGGGATGCAGAGAATAGATGGGGGCGGGGCCAGTCAGGGGTGGTATTTGCCGGTTCACCGAACCACTCAAAATTTCCACTACCGGTTCTCCAGAACTGGTCAGAACCTGCTGAATACCACCTCTGATAATAATGCCTTTTGACTTTGCATTTAAACATTTGTCTTCCTCTTATTGAATCTGTGATAGAAATCTCTTTTCAATTCAAACTGTTTTTGATTCTTCTTGACTGAGATGAATGTATTCATTTCAGTTCCAATAGATCTAATAAACCTTCTTCTGGTGGACACCACGGACCAAAAGGGTTGGAATTGGCATATTGAGTATGGCCAGTATGCAGTACTCTTTACTTGCCTTTAGCATCATCTCTGAAGACAATAATTGAATCTCAGCCTGCATTTCTAATGTATTTTTGCTAATGTAAACTTCCTCATTTATACTTTTTCAAGAGTACTAGTATTGGCAGACCTAGATGATTATTGTGTTTGATTATATGATTATTGGTTATATTGAAGATTTTCCCCTCTGGGGGGGGGGGATAATACAACTTGAAAGAAAGTAATTAATTTTGCAGAAATTATTTAAGAACAAATAACTCCTTGTTATTTATGGATACTCTTGTTTATCCATTACTTCCTTTTGGGCTTAGTACTTGTTCGGTAAATATAGGATAAAAATTAGATATGACTAGTTTTCTAACAGAGTTGACAGAAATGGACATTTTTGAGAACTATATACAATTCTTTTCCCTGTTGGGAGATGTCCAAATGTCAGATAACCATGTAAAATGCAGGACACATATAAATTGCTCACTCTCATTACTTTAATTTTCAGAAAGTGGATCATTATTGCAGTTGTTGTTAGAAGGGAATTATGAGTCCATCTTTCTAAGTAAAGCAGTCCAGAATGTCTTCACCACGTCTTCAGGAAACGAGGACACCATTGAAAACTACCTGGAAAAGCAGATACAAGCTTACCTAGATTGTTCTTCAGCAGACATAGATTCTATTGAAAGGTAAATTGTTTTGAGAAGAGAATAATGCTTTGCTTGCATTTGAACCACAATACATCCCTCCTCCAATGCCCAGTTTCAAATGATCTCAGAAAATATTCAGAATGTGTCTATGGAGATTCTCAGTCATCCAGGTCACGGTTGTCCCAAAGATGCTTTTCCAAAAGGCAGCTGGACTTTCTTGGTTTTTCCTTCTTCAGATCTAAAGAAGCTTCTTGGATGAGAAGTGAAACGTTTTTAAGGAAAAAAACAAGGAAGGCCAGCTGCCTTTGGAAAAGCACCTTTGGGATATTCAGAATGTGTATTATAAGTATTGTGGTGTTCAGTGTTGTTTTTATTGGCTTCAGCTGTAATGTGGGAGTAGCTCATTCAGTCCCTGTTGTTACTACAGTAATGAAAAATATAATATGCCAAGGAGTTAGCTTCACGGGGTGAATTAGGACACGCATTGTTAAGATTTGCCATAATAGAAAATTGTGTTTGCTTTGAATGCCCAAAATAGGCTTCCCATCTTGTTTTTTCCATTGTTCTTTCATTTAATAGCCTGAGTTTCAGGAGAAATTTTGAAAGAAGATATACCTTCTCCATGTTCATATCTTCACATTTTACTGGAAACTGTACCTGAAAACTTTAGTAATGTCGGGTTTCTGAGTTTTGTCCTTTTCAGTCACTATATCCATTTGTTGGTTTTGCCCAGACTGTACTAGGCATAATTAGAATACCATTGAATAAATAAACATTCCTTGTTTATACTTAATATTATATGTTCAGTTTATGGTTTGCGCTTGATATTTCACCTGTAACATTACTGAAAAAAAATGAAGATGCATTTCCTTTAGCTTCATTCTGCTATCTTTCAGCTAGACATTCTTGTACATTCAAGCCTCTGTTCTCAACCAAAACCAAATATTCACCTCAAATATAAATGTTTTGGCTGGGTTTATGCATGACATCAAGACATAATTTGTTTAATCGTGGCTTGTTAAATGGCTATTACATGCTTCACAGTAACTCAAAACTAAGTGTGATATGAATTTTGTCGGTCAAATTAGTATTTGGTGGTTTAATGATTTGAATGAATTGTAGTAATTATAGTAACTTGAGATATTAATCTTATATCTGAAAGGACTCTTAAGGGAGACTTAGATATGAGATGTGTTGTATTCACACTTACTTACGGGACCGCCTACTGCCATCGTCAACCTCCCGCCGCCCAGTACGCTCCCACAGGGTTGCCCTACTTGGGGTACCGCCGCCTGGCCGTTGTCGGCTGATGGCCCCGAGAGTTCGGGCTTTCTCTGTGGGAGCTCCCTCCCTATGGAATGATCTCCCCCCGGAGATACGGGCTATGACGGATATTCTGACCTTCCGGCGCGCAGTGAAAACCCTATTTTTTAAACAGGCTGGCCTGGCCCAGTAACTGTGTTTTGGTTTTAATTCAATTTTAATTGGGGTTTTATTGGTTTTTAATTTTTAATGGAATCCTTCGGATAGACACAGCCGGACCAAATTGCTTAATGTATTTTTAATTGTATTTATTGTATATTTATTGTATGTTTTTAGTAGGCTGCACACCGCCCCGAGTCCCTTTTTGGGAGAGGGAGCGGTATAAAAGTTTAATTAATAAATAAATAAATAAATAAATTCACACACTTTCAAGGGTTCCTTTTATGCCTTGCCTAGTTACATGATTTTTTTAATTTTATTCACCATTCTGATTTAGTAGTTCTTGGTAGATTTCCACAAAGAAAGGCACATGAAAATATTGCCAGTTATGAAATCATAAATTTTATTTTATCATCTTTCATTTCATTATAGACGGTATCTAATGACATACATGCACAGTTAGGATTGTTCTAAAATTTCAAATGCAATAAATATTGTGGCAGTGCAATGATTCCAAACTTATTAACAGGTCTACCTTCCATCTTAGCCTGCTCTTCTTCCACATTAATTAGTGAAAGACAGACTTCAATTTCTTGATATAGCCAAAATAATTGTTGGCTTTTCTAGTACTTCTGAAATTTTAGGAAATTGTATTCCTTGTAATTAATCAACTGTATCCAAGGATACCTGAATGGAGGCCAGAAGATATTTCTCCTCAAGCTATTCTCAGCAATGAGGAGATTTAAAAGGAAACCATGGTAAAGAGAAACATTGACTTTGCTTGTTGTAAGTTGGCTGGGAAAGACACAAATGAAGATCACATGACCCTTGGATACATGCTAGTTGCTAAGCACCCAAATGTTGATCATGTGATTATGGGATGTTGTAACAGCTATAAGCGCAAGTACCAATCATAAGTCATTTTTTCAGGGTTATTGTATTTTCAAATACTCACTAAATGAATGATTGTAAATTGAAGACTACCTATATTTACTCAAACAGGCTTTCTGCTCTTAGACATTCACCAAATGTTTTATTTTGTCAACATCTTCTAAAACGTTCTATGTAAACTATAGATTAGTTATTAAAGAAGGACATATTTCTGTTTTGTATTCATGTTTATATAAACACAACATCTTCATGTTGTGTATTCTAGGCAAAGTGTGGTGTTCCTCCTTGGTGTAGGAAGCTTACAGCTGTTTGCGCAGAGCAACTGGACTGGACCTCCTGTTGACTTACAACCTCAGGATTTTCTTCCACCTGAAATATTGCAACAATATAATGAGGTATATTCTCCCAACTTCAAATAGTTGTGTGACTGAAAAATGCTTCTTTTAGTACTAGAAAAATGGCAAATTGCCGGCTAATGTTATACATACCCTTTTTATTTATTTCAGATTTAAACATAAATATATGATGCTAAGAAAGGAAAAGTGATAAACATAAATTATAATAGTAAACTATTTGGATTGATCTTTGGTCTTTACAGTATATTCTCCTTCGGTCATATTTGAAAGTTTAGTTGTTAAAACAATGTCACAATTAGTTTATTACAATTCCTATCTGCACTATTAATTGTTAGTGGTATGTAGGACACTTTTCTGGTCTCTATTGGTAAACCAGATAATTTGGATTGGATCCAGTGATGTTCTGCTAATGGGACAGGTGCTTCTTCCGGATGAATTATCTGATTCTTTTAATTGTCTCAGAATATGCAATAGAAGATTTAGTTTTCTTTTAACTATACAATCCCTTCATTGTCATTATCTGACATTGTTTCTTTCTTCTAATTAATACCATGCTGGTACGTTTCCCCTGCCACAACCATTTAAATTAGGTGAACAGTCATTGCTGATGGATTGGATTCTCCTTCCCTGTGAAACCTGCCCTTTGGGGCAGATTTGTTATGCAAGGAGAAGTTAACTAACTTTGGATATAGCTAAAGCTAGGTGACTCAGAATAAGTCAGGTAATAGGCTATGCAGAGCATTTGCAGGGATGCTTGCAAAATTCCCATTTTCAATGCATTTTAACAGTCCCCTTTCCCTCCTCTAGAAAGTTTGGTCCAGCTGCTTTGAGAGTCTCCCAGGTTGTTTCTTTAATCCTGCTCAAACATAACTATTGTGGTGAAAGTATTGCCATTTATCATGTACGCACTTGTGCAGACTCTAATAAAGAGTGTGAAGCAGCCATAAAAGTGAACCGTTCAGAGAATGTAGTTCCTCTCCTATATGAGCTTTTCCCCCAGAGCCAGCATAGCAGAGATGGCAGTAAAGGAGAGGATGACCTGTAGTAATTATCATAGTAATACAGCAATATGAAACAGTTGCATGTCGTTTGTGAATTGCAGACAGATGCTGCCTTTGTCTTCCATTTGCTCCAAAGGATCTCTTTGAAACTGAATCCAAAGCATTACAGGTAGTTCTCGACTTACAACAGGACACTTAACCATTCAAAATTATGATGGATGCTCCCAAAAGCAACTTACAACCCTTTTTTGCAGTTACGACGGCTGCACATATGTCTCCCACAGTTGCTTGACTGTGTTTTGGGTGCTTGGCAACTGGCTCACTTTTATGGTTGTTTGCAGTGTCCTGCGGTTTCGCAACCACAATTTGTATTCTGTTTTGCTGATTTCCAGTGTTTACTTCTGGTTTCTGCAAAAAATGCCCATTGTGGAAAATTGGTTCAATTAAATCGTGGTGTACACTTAACAATAATTGCAAAGAATGTCAAAAAAAATCAGCTTTGGTTATGTGATGCCATGACTTAACAACTGTAATTCCAGGCTCAACTACCATCATAAGTTGAGGACTATCTGTACACAACCACTAAGCTGGGGTGCTTTAACATGGATGTTGTATTGTGTCTTCTAAAATAATGTAATTAATATGACTTTCTTTTTTACTGTTTCCAGACCAGTGCGTTGTCAACTGCTATCTTAGGAATGCTGGTTCTAGATGGTGAATCAATATACAGCTTGGCCTCCCAACCTATCTTGTTGATGCTAGCTAGAGTCATCCTTGTGAATTCCAGAAACAAGCTAGAAACTATTCAGGTAAAGAAAAACATGATTGAATAATTGTTCTTCTTTCCAAATTAGGAACTGTTAAAGGGTCAAGGAATTACCCACGTTTTACAGGCTATGTTTCTTTTAGATGTTATTTTAGTCTCTCACAGTCATAGGAAACTAATGCAAGCACGTAGATGCCAAATAATATTTTGAATATTGGAAGGTCCTTTAAATTTGATTGATCCATTTGCCTTTGCAGCTCACTTTGTCATACTCCATATCCTGGTGAGCCCCTTGTGAACTTTTCTGAGTTCTCCCTCGGCTGTGACTAAACTTGGCATTTTCAGACAAAAAAATCAAATGTTCTGCCTCCGAGTTGTGCGTCATTATTTATTGATTGGATTTATATTCCACTTCTTTGTTCAGGGATTGCTCAAGGGCGTTAATGTAAAAATACAAAAGTACAAATTAAAACAAAAGATAGCGACAATTCAAAATGGCAAATACTAAAAAAAACCCACCCATATTTAATCTAGACTATAGGGTTAGGATTAGGATCTTTTTTCAGATCTTCCCATTGTTAAACACTGTTTAAGTGCCCTGTGCATGAAATAAAACCAAAATGATATAAGTGGATTGATGTTTGAAAATATATTTTTTTTCTCACTTTCAGACATTGCCCTGGTGGACACTGCGATGTATTAATCTCCACCAGCAGTTGCTAGAAGAAAAGTCACCAGAACTCTTTGCTGTTGCCCAGGCCTGTATACAACAAGGTACAATTGACATTATCATTAACTATTAACAGAGATTCATTCTTAGTTTATAGAGATTGAATTGCTACCTTATTACCTTATTTTTTAGGATTCTCTTTAATCTGAGAAAATCCTAGGAACAAATGACTTTCAATGCATTTTGTTTCTGATTTAGGAAATCCTTATTCAGAGGTTAAGAATAACCCTGGTTATTCTTAGAAGGAGGTGAGACTAATGAATTGTAATCAGTTCTGTCCATGGTTTGTCAAGCATATCATCTGAGCTAGGGAATTTGGCTTCTTCCACTTAGAGTAAGCCTAAGAAAAATATCACAGTGCTTTCCTAAATGTCATAAAGTAGCAGTGGAAAATCAGCCCTCCAGATGTTGTGAAACTACCACGTTAATATTGAGAGATGCTGGTGGTTCAGCAATATTAAGACAATTTCTTTACATCCATAATCAACAACTTTAAAGGACTATTATGATTGTGTTTGTGGACATTTGCCTTTTGATATTGTTTCTTTGGGGATATATTTTTAGCAGTTGTATGGTGAGGGAGGGTTTTTCTTTCATTTGATTTTATGGGGAGAAAGTAGCTATGCATTTATATTTGTGTGAGAGTGTGTGTGTGTGTGTGATTGTATGTAAGGAGCCGTGATGGCACTGTGGTTAGAATGCAATACAGGTAGTCCTCGATTTATGACCACAATTGAGCCACAATATTTTTGTTGCTAAGTGAAACATCTGTTAAGTGAATTTTGTCCCATTTTACGACTTTTCTTGCCACCATTGTTAAGTGAATCATTGTAGTTATTAAGGTAGTGATCTGGTTAAGAGACTCTGGCTTCCCCATTTACTTTGATTGTCAGAAGGTCGCAAAAGAGGATCACGTGACTCCAGGCCATTGCAACCGTCATAAATATAAGCCATTCGCCAAGCATCTGAATTTTGATCACGTGACAATAGAGATGCTGCAGCAGTTACAAATGTGAAAAACAGCTCCTATTTTTAGTGCCGTTGTAACTTCGGTCACTAAATGAACCAGAGGTGGTATTCAGCAGGTTCTGACCAGTTCTAGAGAACCAGCAGCAGAAATTTTGAATAGTTCAGAGAACCGGCAAATGCCACCCCTGACTGGAGATTTTACAGTATCCTTCCCCTGCCATGCCCACTAACCCCTGCCATGCCCACAGAACCGATAGTAAAAAAAATTTGAATCCCGCCACTGAAATGAACTATTGTAAGTCCTTGAGCTTACAATAGTTTACAGAGCTTAAAAGCTTACAGAGTTAGCAGTAGTTCAATCTTGACCGGCTCAAGGTTGACTCAGCCTTCCATCCGTCTGAGGTGGGTAAAATGAGGACCCAGATTGTTGGTGGCAAAATACTGACTCTGTAAACTACCTTGAGAGGGCTGTAAAGCACTGTGAAGCGGTATATAAGTGTAAGTGCTAGTTCTATTGTCTTTATGTCATTATTGACTCCTAGCAATTGCCTGGATTGGTCCTTGCAATTTTCCCGACAAGGCTTTTTGGAAGCGGTTTGCCATCTTCTAAGGCCTGAGAGACAAGCACTCGTCCAGCTGTGTTTGTGCTTAAGGTGGGAATAGAATCCTTATTCCCCCAGTTTCTAGCCTGATGCCTTAACCACTACCTCACACTGGTTTTCAGGTTTTTGTAGTGTGTGTTTATTTAATTATTTTTTTTAAATAAAACCTTTTGGGCAGTATTGATAGGATTTTTAGCAGAGTAGAGTACTATGGCTGGGAGCAGTATTTGTGCAGAAAGTTCTTTGGTGCAACATGCTTTATCTCTGTTATGTTGAGTTTTTATGTAAGGAGTCTATTGTCTCTTTCTCAGCAACATCACTTCCCTGTTTATGGAATTAAAAATGGTTGTGCTTTGTGGGACTAACTGTGCAATTTCATAGTTGGAAACCTAATCCTCACCGTTTCCTTAAGTTTGGTGGGGAAGACAAGCAGGAGAACCCATGCAGATTTTCAGCAGTCTTATTTTTAGCTGTATTTTCTTTGCTGTTCTGATTTGGGAACAACATCCAGACACACCAGAAATAAGCCAGAGATCTGCCCCTGGACATAAAAGCATGTTTAAAGCAAGTCAAAATTTATAAACTCAAGTGCAAAAGAAAAAAAAAATAAAAGTATGATTTGAGGTTCAACTAATCCCTGTTAAACTGATGAAATCCTGAATTAGCATTGTGTGTAAACCAGGTCTGTTCTGCATCAAATTAAGCAATATAATAAGGCTATGCAGTGCTCCGGTTTCAAAGGGGGAAACTGATTTAGAGTATACATATATATGCATATTGCATCTCCTTAAATCAATGGCTTCTCCACCGTGATCTTATGAGAAGATACAGGTCCATTAAGAATTAGCTGGCAGGTACAACATTCATGCATATGTGCACTCTGAATCTTTGAAATTGGATCATTGAGTAATTATCCACTTACATTTCCTTAGGCTTAAAAGTGCTGCAAGATCAATTCAAAGACCTATCTGCTGTTTCGTACAGTGACCAAGAAGAAAATAGTAACATAGCAAAAGTGATCCCATTTGCGCTTGGTTAGAGGAGATGACTGGACAGAAAATAGATTATAAACTGGAATTATTTTTACTTTGAATTATGGCAGAAAGATATAATAAAAAGGAGCTTTATCTAATAATACACATCATCACGGCAGTAAGAATGACTTTTGCACAAAAATGAAAAAATAGAGAAATTCCCGATGAAGGTGAAGTGATAAAGAAGATATTCATATGTGCTGAAGTGGATAGATTGACTCTGGAATTAAAATGAGACAGAATACTACAAGATATGGAATGAATTTTATCAATGGTGGGAAAAGAAAGGAAGGATCCAGAATAAAAAAAATAAACAGGATTTGTAGAAGGGGTAATCACAGATAAAAACTAACTATACAAATGTATATAAAATATGTGTTACATATTATAACATGTATGACAAAAAGGAATGTCAGGACGATCACACCGTGTCCAATGTTTTAATAATGTTTTAATAAAATATTTAAAAAAAATTGGATTTTGGTAATTCTTAAGCAGTTGATAAAACACTGTGGCCTCATAATATGGGTAGGAAATATATTCTTATATTCTGCTTGCAGGATGATAAACTATAAAAATTGGGACTTAAAAAGAATAAAATGCTGCCATTTAAAATAATGTACATTTACTTGTTTATTTTTCTTCTTACAAAATAATATTAATCTTGATTTAAACTAAGATGTAGTAATGCTGACTAATGCTTCTATGAAGGCAAATTAGGAAGTCAGGCAAATTAGGTTTGCAAGATAATACATTATACTTTAGACCAAGATTTCTCATATTTAAAAGCATATTATATCATAACCATATTAGGTTTGTCAGTATACTAAGCATCTTTTTATAGAAAGTACATCATTGCACTATTACTAATATCTTGTGACTTTCATTTTAAAAACACGAAACAACACTTGTTTCATAAATAGAAAATATTTAATAGATCTGTCATTCAGTTCATGAGTGCAAAATTATAATTCTTTTATATATTTTAAATATAAACATCCAGTTTTTGTTCTCTCTCTCTTCTCTCTTTGTCAATAAATAAATAAATCCCTTCTCACCCTGTGTGTAGTATGTGTCTTCCTCAATTTTGGGTCCTTGGCCTGGAATTTGACAGTTCTTTGCAGTATATTAGCTATTCACTGCACTCTTCTGGAAAGCTCTGATGTTGATCCTGGGATCTCTTGAAGCCTCTCCCTTGGCTTAAGAGTCTCTGCTCATTGAATTAAAGGCTTCTCCTAAGATCAATCCAGGCTGCTTTCAGATTGGTCTGTCTAGACCTCAAGTCTTGCATGCCTGTTTATCTCTGAGCAATTGATGTTTTGAACCTCTGATATTGCTCCCAATGCCATTCTGTGCTCATGTACTGATCTGTATGGTCCTGTAACATGGTGATTATGATGCCTAATAGGACTTCCCATGTTGTGGGGAGGCTGGTTGTCATCTGGCAGTTGACAGAAACTGTTCCCTCGTGGAAGTCTTTCATGATCAGCACTATTTGTGTTAGCCTATCTGGGTGGGAGCTTGCTGCTAGTAGCTAGCTCATCTGTGCTGCTAGGTATTAATGCACTGCCATTAGTTTCTTTAACTAGTAGATATGGATCACGTTCAGTCCAGGTGCTGCCCAGTTTTTGTGTTCTTGTTCTGTTGTTGGATGTCTGCTACTCTGATTGTGAGTGGTTTCCCTTCTGGGCGATTGATATGATCTGCTTTCAGGTCCTGCAGCCACTATGAATGGTATTATGTGTCTTCTCTTTCTCCCATATATTCTTCCGGTACTGTTCAGTTTCTCCTATTTGTGACTTTGCTGCTACTGCGTTCTTGTACTGCAGTTGGAAGTACACCTTGGATGGTTCTTTGGAAATCAGGGCATTTATCTTATTGACCTCTGCTTCTCTGGTGTATCTCCTTAGTTTGGTAACCAGTCTTTGTTGAGCAGTCTCTAGTACTTTAGATGGAGTCAGGTCCTTATATTTTTTCAGTAGGTGAGACTATATCTTTAACTTCCACACCTTTCTGTAATTCTACAAGTTGAGCAATTACTCTCTTGAAATGCTTTAATTTTCACTGTAACCTCATTTTCCAGGGAAGTTATGTACTGTCATTCTTGATTGTAAAGCCAAGCATCTCTAGGATTACAGCAGCAGTAGCCTATACCACTTCACTGGTTTGAGTTACAGTGGGGCTCTGTTGGCATCTTCTAGCATACTGTCTGATGGTAGTTCTCCCCTGAGTCTTGGTAATCAGTTTTGAGGGTTGGCTGTAGTTAGTTTGTCTAGGAACTCATGCCTCAAAAGGCAACTGTGTTTTATAATGAAGGGGGAGGAAGTGATGTTGGCTGCACATGTGGTTGTTGTTTCAGGTCATCTTGAGTCCAGTATGTAATGTATAGTTGGTCTATCTCAAATTGTGAGAAGAGCTTGCTCTTCACTATTTTGAAGCAATGATTAACTAGCTGTCTCTCCATTAGTGTGTTTGCAGTCCTTCCATCCTTTCCTTATATGTTTCATATATCCCCTCTCTCATTAGATTTTTACTGTTGTGGAATATAGAATGCTAATTCTAACAACTCCAGATTCTTTTATCTAGTGACTAGTCCATGTATGGTTTGTTTCAGTAGCCCACTTATTGTCAGATTGTCCTGTTTTCTGAACGCCTGATGCAGGCCTTGTTAATCTGGGTGGTAACTGAGTCAGCATGATTCTTAGTTCAGGTCACTCTCAGGCAAAATGTTAGGGGTTCTTAGCAAGATGCTTTCTGCCAAGGTAGGTACCACCCAGGATTTGAACCAGTCTCCTGCATCAAAGACTGGTGTTCTAGCCACTACACTATCCAGCTGGTGTGTGGGGATATGTGCGCGCATACCCATCCAGCTCCCCTTTCGATTTGAAAACAGATATAAAATCACATGTTGTCTATTCTCTGACTACAATGAGATTATATTACTCTTTATCTTATCTGTGTCCTTGACCAAATGCTTATGAAATTTTTTAAAACCCTTTAAAAATAAATGGCTTTACTTCTGAGAAAACAGATTATTTGGAGATGAATATATGCCTGTAATTCATCCACTCTTTTAAATGAATCTAAAAATAAGCCTTTTTTCATCTTAGAGATGTGAACTTTTATGTCAAGTGTTTAATTCTTAAGACCTTTTATTTTATTTTTTTTAAAAATACTGCTTCTGGTACAAATGATTGCATGTGGGTTTGAAGTAAAAACTCTATGCAGGAAAATAATGCCTTTTTTCAAGATTGTCGTTTTTTGTCCAATAGAGCAATGAAGAAGTTTTCAGTTACTGATTAAGATTGACATTGGGAATATTATATATGTTGAACAGATTCTCTTTTTCTCTTCCTTCAGTTTTTCTCCCTTCTATTTCACCTTCGCTTATAATTACATTTTACCACTGATATATTGGTCTCTTCTATGCTCAGAACTGTTTCCTAGATTAATATTTGCTCTGAGGTTAATGGTGTTTGTCATTTTCTGAAACCAGGTTTAGAATACCAACTTCAGACCAACTGCCAAGTGTCTTAGTCACTGAGTTTGGTCTCAACAAATAAGGGTCTCCATCTCTCATAAGATAATTTTTTTTGCCCTATGTATATCTATCTATCTATCTATCTATCTATCTATCTATCTATCTATCTATCTATCTATCTATCTATCTATCTATCTATCTATCTATATCTATCTATATCTATCTATCTATCTATCTATCTATCTATCTATCTATCTATCTATCTATCTATCTATCTATCTATCTATCTATCAAGGAGACAGATAGAAATATAGCTAAATATTAAGTGTCATCTACTCAAATATTTAAAGTTATACAGAAAAATGGAAGTATAGTTTTGAATAAGATGGTATTCAAACTAGGCCTTAGCAGGTCCTAAAGTG
The DNA here is from genome assembly GCA_023653725.1 of Bungarus multicinctus. Taxonomy (NCBI): domain Eukaryota; kingdom Metazoa; phylum Chordata; class Lepidosauria; order Squamata; family Elapidae; genus Bungarus; species Bungarus multicinctus. The sequence continues at coordinate 62,347,628 of CM042836.1, read as the reverse complement.
GTTTCAGACTTTATAGCAGTGCTGGCTAATCTTTTCGTCGTCGTGTGCAGAAAGCGCTGTGTTTGCCTATGGGTGTGTGTGCCTGCACCAATAAGGCAATGAGTGTGCGACATCCCCCCCCCCCATACATGCGCGCATGACCCTCCCTTGTGCTTACTGCATGCCTCTGTGCATGTACGCGTGATCCTCCGCACGCACTACGTGCCTCTGCACAAGCATGCGCGACCCCCCCTGCACCTCGGGCCCCCCCGATACCCAGCAGATACCCAACAATCAGCTGGCTGGCAGGAGGCATGCACGCATGCGCAGTGGATCAGTTCCAGGCAACAGCTCGCATTCCGGCAGAAATGGCTCTGCGTGCCACTTCCGGCACGCATGCCATAGGTTCGCCATCATGGCTTTATAGTCTTATAAATGCTGACCATCAAAAGTTAAAACAGAAAATGAAGTGTGTGTGTGTGTGTGTGTGTGTGTGTGTTTGTCTCTGTGTGTGTGTGTGTGTGTCTGTGTGTGTGTGTGTCCGGGGAGGAAGGGGGGCTCTGGGGTATTTATATATCATCTTTCACGAGAGTTTTGGAGGTTGCCAAACTGGGAAGTTTGTAGTGAAAACTTTGGTGTATGAAAATGCAGATGAAACAGGTCCGATTTCAATTTAAACTTAGTTTATTTGCCTAGGGAGTAGTAAATCTGGTATGTATTTTTCTGCTTTTTGTTATGTTTTCTTCACATTCTGTTTCTTAATCTTTCTTTTCCTTTTTTCCAGTTTTGGAAATTGAGACTTTATTCAACGATGATGAATGTTGGCATCTTGCTGTTCAATTTCATCTAGAATGTGCTTACACATTTTTGAATTATTACGAGTATAAAAAAGCTAAAGAACATTTCCTTGCAGCTAAAGACATAACTAAGTTACAGATTGAGTTGACAGGTATGTTATTTTCCAAGTTCTTGAATATTAATCTTTAACACTAACTGTGCTACATCATTTGACAATTTAAAAAAGAAAGAAAATGGCAAAACACTGAAGAGGGCAACAGTCTCTATAATACTTTTGGTGTGGCTCTGAGAAATTCTCTTCATTAAAATTCTAAATTAGTTTCAACAGTTTACTAAAATTGCAGTAAAATCCTGAAAATCTGTGGAAGGCTGAAGTCTTTTATAAATGCAGGAGGATTTTCTATTGCTATCTTCCCCCGTGTGCTCTTTCAAGTCTGTCTTGGAAACACTTTGGAATAAATTTTGTGGTTATGTGAATTCTGTAACAGGAAATGGCATTTCTCCATCCCTCCTGTATTGATTTGCTAAATTTGCATCTATCCTTCACCAAAAGATGGACCAATACATCAATAAAAATATTAATACAAGGCAAATATAATAAAATCAAAATAGACACAAGTGTTGCAAAAATTAATAAAAACAATTTATAGCAATCAATTTGCATACAGTTTCTTGGCTCATGATCTAATTTAAATGTGTTTAAATGTTGTTGAGGGGAAGCTTGTTAAAAGACACAGGTAGCTGACTTCTTGGCAAGGAAAGTGTTCCTTTGAATCTCTGCCTCAGATGTTTGCAGAACCTTAAAGCTGAATAGATTCACTTAAGAGAGACTGAATATAATCTCATTCAGGAAAAGTGTTTTAGATCTCCGTACCACCTGTTTAATCATGCTGTGTAATAGAATGGAAGGCAGAGAAAGCAGAAAATCCACCTTACATTTATAGAAGCTTTTGCTGAATCCAGCCTTCTTTCATTAATGGAAGCGAACTATCCAGCCCTTTGGAATGTAACAAACATAATTTTATATATGGTATTGTGACTTCAAAGTTGCAGATTTTCTATTTTTTCCCCACTCTCTTTGCTTGAACCCAGTATATATTATGAAAATTCCAGCACCATAATAAAACACACCTATACAGAATCTATTCTTTCTTGGTATTTTTCCAAAGGTTAATAAGTTTAATGAAGTCCCCCATAACCCAGTTTATGCCATTTATCTTCACTGGCATGCAGGACAGATACCCTGTCATAAGAGCAATATAATGTGCATTGCATATTTCTAGTAGACCTGAAGAAGAGGAATGCTATTGTGAAAAACATCTTTTGAATAATATTCCAGATACTTACCTGCAGTCTGTAGCCTCAAAAACCCTTGAAAACCAAATTAAATCTTAGAGACCAAATTGAACATAGCAAGATTCTGCCTTCCTATGTCACACCCAAATTACTACACATGATGCTGATAATGTTGTATGTTCTGGTGTGAGAGTTTTGAAAAGTGTGGTTACATAATTGTGTGCATTGCATTTGGCCATTGACAGCCATTCTGCACTTTAGAGCTGCCTGAAGGAAAACAGCATTAAGGATAATAGCCAAAGAGTTTCTTTTTTAGGAAAGAAAAAGAATATATAGCCACAGGGTGCAGCCAGAGGGAAAAAAGATAGGAGAATGGAAAGAGTTAGCATGCACAAGAGAAACTATGACAACATGCTACCAATACATCCCATTAACCAGAAGATAGAGTTGGAAGGCTAGAGGTGTGAATTAAGTCTCAAGGGAACAAATAAGTATTTTCCCCTCACCTATGGAAGTTCTGAGACTTGAATCCTCATTTGAAGAGCTCTCCATAATTTCATCTATAGCAGAAGTTATAGAAGATATGTCATTGGTTCCAGTTTGTACCCAATTTGCCTCTTGCATTGCATACAGCCTGTCCTACTAGGCTTTCTTGGCAGGCTATCCTTGTGTTGTCAATTGACCTTAATTTGGCAGATAATAGAGGATACATTGTTTATTACTCCAACTAAATGAATTCCATTCTCTCCTAACAGAGTTCTATTTTAAAGCTATCTGGAAGAAGAATAGCTTTAGCTGTTCAGAAGTAATCACATTCTAGTAGATCACAATGTATTAATATAGCACCCAGGTCACAGGAAAGTAATTGTCCCATTGTACTTTGTCTTGTTCATGGCCCATTTTGAATAGTTCAGTTCTGGATACTACAATCTAAAAAGAATATTTGACAAACTGGAGTACATTTAGAGGAGGATTATGAAGTTGGTGAGGGGGCTGAAAACAAAGTCCCATGAGAAACAAAGAAGATGGGTGTGTTTAGCCTGCAGAAAAAAAGATTAAAGGGAGATGTGACAGTGGTTTTGAGATATTGAAACAGTTGTCATGTAGCTGGAGTTCAGAACAAGTGGATTAGGTTGGATATTTTATTTTACTTATTTGATTTGTCAGTCACAAGATAATAGGTATAAATATAAACATGAGTAAGAGTACAGGAAATAGGTATGAATAAATGGGGACAATAGGACAGGGACGATAGGCACGATGGTGCACTTACAGACTTTTTAAGAATGAGGTGAGGTCAATAGTGGTTAGTTTGAGTTAAAGGAGTGGGTGTTAGAGGGTGTAACAACAGAATCAGGTAGTGAATTCCAGGCATTGACCACTCTGTTGCTGAAGTCATACTTTCTGCAAATCAAGTTGGAAGCGGTTTACATTGAATTTGTATCTATTATGTGCTCTTGTATTGTTGTGGTTGAAGCTGAAATAGTCATTGACTGGTAGGACATTGTAGCAGATAATTTGGTGTGCTATGTTTAAGTTTAACTGTAAACGGCATAGTTCAAGGTTGTCCAAGCCCAAAATCTCAAGCCTGGTGATATAGGGTATTCTGTTGCAAGCAGAGGAGTGTAGTATTCTTCTCGTGAAATACTTCTGGATTCTCTCGATTGTATTAATATGCATTAATTGCATTAATGTGTCTGATATGCAGTGCGGATTCAGACTGAAGATCCAGTATTCGAGTATTGGTCTGGTAAAAGTTTTGTACGCTCTAGTTAGCAATTCGATATTTCCGGAGGAGAAGCTTCATAAGATTAGATTTACAACTCTTAATGCCTTTTTGGCAATGTTGTTACAGTGAGCTCTGGCACATAGGTCATTTGATATGAGAACTCCAAGGTCCTTGACAGAGTGAGGATCATCAACGAGGTCATATCCGCCTAGCTTGTATTTGATGTACTGATTTTTATTACCAATGTGTAGGACAGAACATTTGTTAGTCGAGATTTGGAGTTGCCAATTGTTTGACCATTCAGACACATAATCAAGATCGCTTTGAAGGACAGTAGCATTGTTGGTGGTGTTGAATAGTTTTACGTCATCCGCAAAGAGGACACAGTTGCTTATAAGGTAATCATAAAGGTCATTTATATAGAGTATAAAGAGGGTGGGTCCTAGAACGCTGTCTTGGGGGACACCATTGTTGACTGGAGCAGGGTTTGATATAGCGCTCCCTATTTTTACTATTTGTTGCCTGTTTGACAGAAACGCAGTAATCCACTTATGAAGGGATCAGGAAATGCCGTAAGAGTTTAGTTTTAACAGTAGTTTGTCATGTACCACTGAATCAAAGGCTTTGCAGAAGTCTATGTAAACTGCATCTATAGCTTTTATAGTGGAAGAAGTTGCCTCCCTTTAATGGAGGTTTTTAAAGAGAGGTAGAAAGTCATATTTGAAATGCTTTAGCTGATTTTACACTAGAAATTGGACTTGATCTCTGAGGTTCCTTCCAGTTTAATGATTCTGTGAAAATAGTTTTTTCACCAGTCACTACCAACAAAATAGCAAAGTTGTTTTAGCAATATGCCTGGAATTCTCACACTTGCATAGACATGTAGAGAAGTTGTTATTTTCTGGCACCTTTTCTAACTTACCTTTGAGTATGAAATTACATCTGGAGGAATTTTGAGATGTGATTGGCTCCAATATAAAAGAGCTAATGTATTATAGAAATAAGTAGTTTTTAATGTAACACATCTGTAGATGGTCACATGAAAATCTATCTTTTGTTTATTGTGGGAAAAGCAGATAATTTTGCATAGACTCTACTCTCTTGTGTTGCATTTATTATGGTTATTTCTGATATCCCCATGAAATATTTTCTTCTTCCAATATACCTACTGGTGATTTGTTGATATTTATAAAAGCTTATTTGCTGAGCCTGAAGCTAAATAAGATAGATGTCCCTTTATTCCCAGCAGTGTTTCCAGTGTGTTTAAACTGCAAAATTGAATCATATATCATGGATGTTGATATTTGTGGAACTATCACAATAGTTGAATTTTAAAATATAGTGATTTAGGTAGTATTAGAATAAGTTTGATCTTTAGATATTCATTAATAAATAGAAGTAAATGCTTTGTAGGGATTCTCAACCATTTTACTCTGTAGGCATATTTGGAATGTCGAGAGATTATTGTGAGTATTCTCACAAAATAGCTGCAAGAAAATGGAGAGAAAACATTTATTTAGTGGCACAGGAGTTGTCTCCTATTACAGAGAGGGAGGGAGAAAGAGAAGAGAGAGATTTCTACCTATTTTTATGGTATCTTTTCTGACAAAACTGGAGTTTCTCTGACAAAAAGCTACGTACAGTTTTTTTTCGAGCACAAAGCTCCCTATCTTCTGAAAGTGCCTCATTATTGATTTGACAATGAATAAAACTAATGATGTATTAACTGAAATATTTTTTATGTCTCTGTGTGTTATGCCATTCTTTTGCTGATTAGCAAGCTCTAAGAGCCAATGTTTTGTCTGGCTAGATGATATGTAGGCTTCCTTTTATCTTTTCCTATAATTGGTTGGATTAAACATTCTATAATATATTACATATGGGTTGAATGTGAGCAGCTGACCTCTATACACACAGTTCAACCATGTTTTATCCATCTATTAATTGTTATTGTTCTAATCCTACCATTTCTCAATGAATTTAAGGTGGTACATGGGTAAGGCCTCTCAATTTAATCATCATAACAACCAGAGGTGGTATTCAACAGGTTCTGACCAGTTCTGGAGAACCGGTAGTGGAAATTTTGAGCAGTTCGGAGAACCGTCAAATACCACTTCTGACTGCCCCTGCCCCCATCTATTCTCTGCGTCCCGAGTCCCAGCTGATTGGCTGGGTCTTTTGTTGCCATACACAGGAGAATGGAACTGGAAAGCAGGTTAGTGGGGTGAGGAGGGAATGGAGATTTTGTAGTATCTTCCCCTGCCACCCCACCAAACCACACCACGCCCACCAAGCCACGCCCACAGAACCGGTAGTAAAAAAATGGAATCCCACCACTGATAACCACCCTGAGAGGTAGGATAATCTAAGAGACTGGAACCTCGAATGTCACACAGGGAGCTTTGTGGCCAAATGGAAATTTGAATCTAGGATTCCCCACCCCAGCATGAACTACTTAGACCACAATGGTTATCATGCCTTATTAGAGTTTATTTAGTGAAGTTAGTGTAGATCTAAAAACTGGTCCAGCTTTCCATGCATAAGAACAGTTTTAATCTGAAACCCAAAGAAAGGTAAGTTGTCTTCATGCATTTTTTGATTTGTTTAAATTTGATTTACTATCTTTATCATCATCATCATCTCACATCCTGGAATTCAAAATGGTTTAAGTTATTTTCAACCTAGTTATTATCTTACAATATAAGTTTCTGTTAGCATTTAAAGTGTTCCAAAATTAAGACATGCATTATTGTCTTTAATAAGTTGGAAAAAGTAAAGTTCTTTGATCACAAGCCTTCATAGAACACCATATAATTCTGCGTATATAAAAGGTATATCTCAAATCCATATATTCCGTACTCATGATGAATTTCTGTTTTGTTCTAATGGGTTTTTGCAGGTGCTCTAGGAAAAAGAACAAGATTTCAGGAAAAATATGTAGCCCAACTAATATTAGATGTTCACAGAAAAGATAATATCCTCCTTCCTTACCGAGAACTTAGTCCAGCACCTACTCCGTTAGAAGATTTAACTAAGGTATTTAAATGAAACAAAAACAGTATATTTTGGAAGGCTCTGCCTTTGTGTGAGTTGTCATTTGTTTTGTGAGCTATTTGTACACCTTCAAGTACAGTTTTGTTTTCCCCTATCCTTTAATTAACTACTACTTAATTCTCTATGAGATAAATCTGCTCTGCACCTGGAAATAAGTATGAATGCGTTTGCATCTGTTTCTATGCCCTCTCACTCAAAAATTCTAAGTGATTTACATGTCATTAAAATTTTATTTTTTATTTATTTATTTTATTTTGTCAAGCAATTATAAGATAACAGGTATAAGTATAAAGATAGTTATGAATGCATGAAATGGATATATATAAGAAAAATAAAAAGAAACAATAGGACAGGGACGGTAGACACGTTGGTGTGCTTATGCATGTCCCCTACAGACCACTTAGGAAAGGGGTGAGGTCAGTAGTAGACAGTCTAAGGTTAAAGTTTTTGGGGTTTGGGGAAAAAACCACAGTCAGGTAGAGTATTCCAGAGATTGCCCACTCTGTTGTTGAAGTCGTATTTCCTGCAATCAAGTTTGGTGTGGTTTACGTTGAGTTTGTATCTATGTACTATACTTAGATCGGATCGAAAGTGGCGTAGTTCTAGGTTTTCTAGGTCTAGAATTTCAAGTCTGGTGGCATAAGGTATTCTGCAACAAGTAGAGGAGTGGATAACTCTTCTTGTAAAACGGACAGTTAAATCAACAATCATATACATGTTTCAGGCCTCTTAAACCAACCTCCATTCAAATAAGTCCCCAGTCAAGATTTCCTTTCAATACAGATTTCTACTTCAGAAGAACTCTATTCATCAAGGTCACAAGTGGAAAGAAAAATCCTAAGTATCTATCCTCTGCCGAATTTCCAATAATTATTGTACACACAGTTGCTCCATATTTAAAGGAGGGACAGATATATATTACAAGAGAAAAATGTGGTAAAGGGCCTTCCAATAAGGTTTATTTGTGGCAATAGGATCTTTCTCAAGAGAAATTCTTCATTGGTTTTCAAGAAAACTCAGGCTTTCTGGAGTATAGTTTGAAGACCACTAATTGGAATGTATTTCCAAACTATTCTGTTTCTTCAAGGAACTTTTTATTCTTTAGCCACAGCCCTGGTGTTCTGTCAGCTCTCCTAGTTCTTGCTTAAATCATTTTCAACACAGTTGCTGTTGTGCTAGCCAAGAGAATCCTTCTCTGTAGCTTAGTCAAGAGGAGAATTTATGTTCCTGGCAAAGCTAAAATCAAATGCTGCTGTTCAAGATATTTTTTATGTTATTACTGCAACTTCCAAATAGATGAACAACTTTAGATGTAATTTATCACTTGTGTATATTTCCCCACAGAATTATGCTTTAGATGATGACACTGTACTAAATGAAATAAAGTTTGAAGAATCTCATCAGAACCAGATGCCTGACCTCTGTGCAGAAGAACTTGCTGTAATCCTTGGCATTTGGTAAGATAATTAACTTGGTCCCATCATTGTCAGTGCCCAGTTATAGAGGAAAAGCAAAAGTACCCAGGCTGGTTTTAAGAAAAAACTAAAAACACACATCAAAGTAATATCTCTATTGGGCAAGCAAGCACAGTGCATCAGCTTTTGAATTCTCTAAAATCTCTTAAATTATGTGATGATAAATAATGTAAAAATGTTGGGTACGTCCATGTGTGTGGTTTGAGGGAAGAAGCTGATGTTGAAGCCATCAAATGTGGGAGGAACTGAAATCATTCACTTATGTTAGATGCTGCTCTGAATCCAGAATGATTAGAACAAGGAATACATAATGGCCTATTTTTGAAGACACAAATAGGAGATTCAGATCTTTAACAATCATGTGTAAAAGATGATATTTTGAGAGTTTGTGTTGAGGTAATTCCCCATTAGGAGAATGAGTGCACACAGGGAGACGTACTGAGAGTAATGTTGAATAACACACAGCACACAGATACACTGTATAGAAAAATGTAGGTTTTACTTCCAGTACACAGTTAAGCAAAGTCCAACACGGTCCAAGTCATACACAGTTTTCAGTCCAGGGATAATCCAATAACAAAGTCCTGTATCAAAAACAGTTCATAATAGACTCACATCAATCCAAGAATAACGATGATCAGTAGCAGTCAATAGGGAAATGCAGGAACACGAACACCGACCATCTAGCAAAACTCTCTCTCTCAGAACAGACTCTGGCTTGGAAATCAGGTTTCTGGCTCCATTTTATGGCTGGTTGGGATACCACACCCAATTACAATTTTAGCATTCCCTTAAAGAGACAGTATTAAAATGTCTATCCTGGTTTATATATTTCCAACCCAACTGTTAGGTGACTTACATTCCTAACAGTTTGCACATATTTTGTCAATGTAGTCTTGTGTACAAGTTATTGTGGTAAGAGCAATGAAATCTAGATTCAAGACTACTTTCTCTGTGGATATTTCACCAGGTGACTTGTGTCTGATGTGGGAAAAAATGAAATCTAGGTTCAAGACTACTTTCTCTATGGAGGTTTCATCCAGGTGACTTGTGTCTGATGTGGGAGTGCTATCTATACTATCTTGAATTTCTGGAGGAAAGGCAAGATAGCAGGAACGAAACTAAACAAATTAGTTTTGGTAGCTTTGTTATATGATTTTGAGCCTCTAATTAACCATCCACAAGGATTGCAAGCTTAATATTAACGCGCACGCATACACACACACACACATAACATTCTTTCCTAAATGCTTCACTGAATAGAACTGAATGTTTGGAATTTCAGAAAGCTACATGAATAAAATATATTCTTTTTTTTTTACAGTATAGACTTTCAGAAAAACAATCCTGTCCATAAGCTCACAGAAGAGGAGCTGCTTGCTTTTACATCAGTAAGGAACTGCTCGATTTTTTTCTTCTAAAAATGTTTTCACATATGTTTATGGAATGGATCACATGTTGAGTTGCCTGCTGTTTCTCAGAGAAGGATCATTTATGTACATGGGAATATTATATAGAAAGAAGCAAAGACCTACCTAATCCCTTTGCTGGTTCCTATCCAGGTGCAAATAGAAAGTCTACAGAAAGGATATGTGTGTGCTACTTCCCTTCCATTCATATTTTCTAGCAATTAATATTAAGAGGCTTGCTGCCTTTATCCCTAGAGATAATACATTGATAGCCTTATTCTGAATAAATTTGTCTTGCCCTCTTTTTGGTCCCAGGAAATCTTACAGTAACATACACCACATGTCTGCTTTACTCTGTATGAAGAAGTTTGTTTGATTTAATCTTTTCTAAACCTTCCGTATAACTTCACATAATTCAGTTGTGCCCCCATTTGTCTTCATAGCAAGTGTTGCTTCAGCCATAATGATGGGAGGTGCCCTTTTCTGTATCTTCTCCAAATCCATAATATTCTTTTAGAGATTTAGTGACTAGAATAGTATCAACAGTGCCCTTAACATATATAATGAAAAATGCTTCTATTTGATCTTCCTGCTAGAACTTAAATTGTGTAATTGCCATAAATGCCATATTTCTGCTACCTGTATTTCATTAAACTGGTTTAAGCTGACTTTAAGTGAAATAGTTGTATTGTTATCTGTTACCTTATACAAACAACTTTTTGTGCTTTGTAATTTGTTATGGGTTACACAGATGGAAACAGGCTGCCTGGCACATTGAAGGTTATCTAAAGTGATAAAATGGACTTTGGGGCAAACAGTTGAATATTGTATGAGAATTGGAAATGGGAAAGTAAGAATAATGGTTGAATATTGAAAGTGTTTCAGGTTGCATTTCTACATAATTTTATGGTTTTGATAATTGTCTTCTCATACAATTGTTTTGAATAAATTACTGCAGTTTAGCTCTTGAATCCGTGCTGGCCAAGAGTACAAATTATAATAAACAATAGAGATTGATCAACAACTGCTGAATTAAAACTATTCTGGTCAGTAAACTATAGTCCATGCCTTCACAAAGTGTTTCCTTGGATCACTTTGACATGCTTCCAGATCCATTTTATAAGTGATGCAAGGCATTTGTTGATGATACAAATTTTAGCTCATTTCATTTTTGGGGGTTTCCACGAAAATAATAAAATATAAATAAATTAAAATTAATGTAAGTATTCATCTAATATGTTAGATTATATGACAGATAGTTCTTAACTGAAAACAATAATTGAGCCTGCAATTAAGTGTTGTGGTCATTAAATGGGTTTTACAACTTTTTTCTGATAGTTCTTAAGCGAATTTAGCAGTTGTTAAGTGAACACAGTAGTTGTCAAGTGAACGTGGTGACCATTAAATGAATCTCTTATTGGATTTTTTTTTTCTGGAAATTGGAAATGAATTCAGCAAAAAGTGTCAAAAATCATAGTCATGCATCCATAGGATGCGGCAAACAGCTGTAAAGGTGAGCTGGTTGCCAGGTACCCAAAATGCGACCACATGACTGTGTGTGTGTGTGTGTGCCGCTATTGGATATTTGAAATAGGATCGTAAGTTCCTTTTGAGGGGTCTTTTGTAACTTTGAATGGTCTCTTAAGTGAGCAGTCTTAAGTTGAGGACTATCCTTATTTTCAAAAATTCTCAGTTAAAAATGGTTTATTTTCATGACTGAAATCCAGAAATACGTAGATCAGGCTTCCCTTGCTACATTCTTTCCAGAAAATAGAGGTTGAAATCTAAGAAAATGGGGAGCAGGAGACTGGGGAAGATGGATTTAATTTTTCTGAAGAATTCCTGAATCAAGAATTTCTCTTTGAGTTTCTAGCTATTCTCTTGTTATCCTTTTATTCAGAGGTGGTATTCAAGCAGGTTCTGACCAGTTCTGGAGAACTGGTAGCAGAAATTTTGAGTAGTTCGGAATACCACCTTTGACTGGCCTGCCCCCATCTATTCTCTGCCTCCCAAGTCCCAGCTGATCATCTGGGTCTTCTTTTGTTGCTCTTCACAGGAGAACAGAGCTGGAAGCAGGTTAGTGGGGTGGGGAGGGAATGGAGATTTTGCAATAACCTTCCCTAAGGAGTAGGGAGGGAATGGAGATTTTACAATCTCCTTCCCCCCCCCCCCATGCCCTCCAAGCCACGTCCACAGAACCTGTAGTAAAAAAATTGAATCCCACCACTGCTTTTATTAGTCCAGGATTTGTATTTAGACTATTTGTGAAATAGATAAGACAAAGAAAATATCATAAGGAACTCAGCAGATAAGAAGCTGTTCCATCACCATCTGGCCCTCGTTATCTCAGGAGATACTACCAAGACCATCCCTAGAACACATGAATCCCTTCTTCCCAGATACGTTACACCTTATTATACTAAGAAGGCCTGATTAACAATCTGGATTTATAAAGACTTAGTTGAATTTGGTACCCCAAGTCTTTTAGATTTGAGCACTGCTATTGGGGCATTCAACAGGGAAGAACTATAATCACTACGTGATTAAGTGGCTGAAGGGCAGTTTTGAAGTATATTCTGCCACTTGTTCTGGATTTTCTGGAAGTCATTCATCTTCTTTGTTGGGGCAAATACATTATAAAGGAAGCAACTGGAAGAGTTTAGTCTGCCATCTAGTGGCTGATTGTTTTTTAAAAATAGTACTGTAGTGTACAGTATCACTTGAACTGCTTCATTTCCAAAGTTTTAGGTATGCATGGTTTACAGGTTGCTAATAGCGGGCCATAATATTCATTGATAGGTTTAATACTGAATATTTATTATTTGAATGTGTTTTATGATAAAAAATAGAGAAAATAGTTTTAAAGTGTCATAGGTTTCAGTGAATTTTCTAATTTTTAATGCAATTGTGAACATTTGTCTCAGCCGCAAAAGTAGAGTTAAAACTTCAAACCCTGAGGTAACTTTTTGTCAAGAGCTTCTTCAACATTTGTCAGTCGTTATTTGCTTGGTTTATTAAAAAAAAATCCCTAAATATGGAAGGAGTATTGGTCAACGAAGTTAATGTCATGTTTGACCTCCTCTCCTCTTTCAACATATTGTTATGTGTATGTGTGAGCAGGCATCTTCTCAGCCTACATGTGGATTCTTAAATCTGCAGGCTGGTTAGATGGTTGTCATACATTCATCAGATATCTGCTTAAATATAGTTATTCTCAAGAAAGGAGACATTTCCTAATACTTTGAAGTAATCTTAGCATTGGCATTTTAGGTCAGACTCCTAATAATCATCTTTCATCTCAGAAATTCCTGATCAAGGAGTGTAGTATATTTTGGGGACCCATTGCATTTTAAAATATGCATTTGTGTTAATGTGTTGAATGCCTTTTACTTGAAAACAGGGTGTTCGGTATTTACAGAGTACTATGTAATTTTGACTCTTGTTTAAAATATTTGTATCATCTGCAGTGTCGCTATAGTTAGTCTTGGTGACTTAAAGCAATCAAAAACCCCAGCAGAACTACAACATTCTAAAAATGTTAAATCTGTTTTTTTTTTTTTAAATGGTCAGTATCATGATAGATACATTTTATCTACCATAGTACCGACCATTCAACGACTGTTCTAAGTTATGACAGCACTGAAAAAGGAGACTTATAATTAGTCCTCAAAGGTTTGGTTGTCACAACACTCCGATGGTCATGTGGTTGCAATTTGGGCACTAGGCAATTGTCTCACACTTAGGTTGATTACAGTGTTCCACAGTGATATGACATTTGCAACTTTACCTACTAGCTTCACACAAGAAAAGTCAATGGGGAAGCCAGGAGGAAAGGTTACAAGTCATTACAATAAGTTGTTTGCATGCCTTCCTGCCTGGCATCAGCCACCACTCTTGTACTCATGCATTCTGGCTTGCCTGCCTGCCTGTTGGCCTATTTCTAAGGCACATGGCCTGCTTCCAAGGCATCTGGAACGCGTTTAACAACCCAGATCCGCACTCAGTAACAGTGATGTGTCATCATACTTTGCAATCACATTGCTTAGTGATGAAAATTCCAATCCTTATTACTGTCATTAACTGAGGATTACCTATATACCCATATCCTGCTTCAATTGTACACAAATACTCTCAAATAATAGCAATAGCACTTAGACTTATATACCGCTTCACCGTGCTTTACAGCCCTCTCTAACTGGTTTACAGTGTCAGCGTATTGGCCCCAACAATCTGGGTCCTCATTTTACCTACCTCGGGAAGATGGAAGGCTAAGTCAACCTTGAGCCGGTGAAAATCGAATTGCCAGATTGCTGGCAGTCAGCAGAAGCAGCCTGCAGTAGTGCATTCTAATCACTGCAACACCACAGCTCTTAATATTAAAATTTCTCAATTGAGACTTTCTAGAATTACATTCATGTTCAAGAGTAAGCTCTTTCCCAAGCTCTGCTTTACAGATATTTTGGATTATAGCTTCAGAAGTACAGTCCACCTACCTGACTCAGATTTTCTGAAAGATGCTGAAATTCTTGGACTGTACAGGGTTCTTCTTTTGGCCACAGTTTAAAACCAACATAAGGCCCATTCAAGGACAGGGTTACCAGATAGACTTTGACAACACTAGAAATACCACTATCACCATCACAGCTATTTTTACAGTTGCTCTGCACTTCAAAAATTGCTTGCTTTAGGAACCTCTGAGCTAATAAAGGGGTTAGCTCAAATTGGCTATAAGTGAAAATGCAGAAATGCAGATTAATTAATATTAGCCTTTTCTGCAGTTTCTAAAGCATTCGATTATAGAGGAGGGGTGGAAAGCTGCTGTTTTGGATAAATTCTCTCTTTCATATTACAAGTTGCAAATATTTGGTCCTCAAATATTTTCAGGTTAAAAAAGTAACATTTAACTATCCTATACTGAAAGAATTTTTCTGTTCATCTTTTGCTGCTTTCCTCCATTTGTTTGGAGGAAACTAAGAAAACATTACAAAACTGGAAAAACAGGATTAATTTGATCAAGGAAGTGGCATACTGTCAAAAATGATAGAATACTGTCTGGTTTGAAGGTGAACCAGATGGTAAAGCATTCCACTCTTGTTTATCCTTATTTCTTATAAGTACTCAGAACATATTGACATAAAGAAAGGAGAAAGGTCATTTCATCCTTTTTCTCACCTCTGTACCTCATCTGATCTAACATATCTCATAATTTCCCCCATGGCTTTGGCTTTGAAGCATGAATTATTTATTATAGGCAAGATAGAAGGGTTTAGGGTTGATTCCACAGACCATGAACAAATTAGTTTTTAATGCTGTCATGAAAGAGCTTGCATAAGCATTTTATTTACCCTGACATAAGTATACTGCGTAAGTAGTAACATCTGTTGCCTTGATTTTGAAAAATCAAATTTTATATAAAACAAAAAAACGAACTTTGTTATTCCTTAAGCGGGACATGACTAGGAAATACCGATCTATCTTACTAGTCTACTACCATTAGACTAATAAGATAGTTGCTTAAAAAAGATGATGGCAATCATTTTTGTCTTCTTGCAGAGAAAATTATACATCCATAAATCAAGCTCAATTAAAAGGAGATATTAATACTATTTAAAATAGAAAAATCTATGGAAGTTCTTTTGCAATAAAATTCAGATGTAAATTAGTCAATTATTCTAGGTTGGCAAGATAAACTATATATTATATTTCTTTGTGAATTAATAGTTATTCAGAAAATATAACAATTTATTCCCTGCAAAATTTATATAACATGGATTGTTAATATAAAGTGTTCTATTATAGTAAATTTTATAATGGGGGCATTCCGTTGCTTTATGCTTTATTTCCTTCATCTTTGTTATATTTTGTTTTATATGATGTGCCAATAAAAAAAAGGTGTCAGTTTTATACTCTACAAACCTTAGCAGTAGAACATTTTGGTATGTGAAATAAGAGCTCCTCAAATGAAACTTTTAGTTTCCTCCCTCTTATTTTTCTTTTTCCATCTCAGTGCTATTTTTTCTGGCAGCCTTGTTAACAACTGGGTGGTGAGTGCCCAAAGAGATTGTCTCCCTTGCATGTCTTTGGCCAGCTGTATCTTCTGTGAGTCATTTGGTCATGAGGACTGAGTTTTTTATGGCACAAAAGCAGGATTACAACAGATTGGTGTTTGATCTGGCATATGATTTTAGAATACTGAAACAGTTTGTTCTATAACATGTCTGTTTTTCAATGTTTCATCTTAGTTTACCTAGCCTGCTGTGAAACTATAAGCTTATATGTCCTGTCTTGAACATTGACATCTCACCGGGATACATGAGACTGAGTCACATATTTATTATTTTACCAAATTACCATTGGTGGTCTTTCATCCATCAAATACTTAATTATTTCAGTAATCAAGAAAAATGTACATAAAGTTCATCTAGGGGAATATATTTCTTCATATTGAGATTTTTTAAACTGACTAATGGATATGATGATGGGTCCACAAAGTATCAATTCATCTTCCTAACTTCGTCTTGAATTCCATTATCTGTATTATTACCGAGCATCACTGAAACAAGGAATATTTTGCTGGAGCTACTGTGTGAAATAGCAGATTTATGTATTATACTTCAGCGAGTGGACAATGACTGCTGTCAACATGGGAAATAATTTAGCGCAAAATTAAAATTAAGAACTTTATCACACACGTAAACAAACAAAGGAGGAAAAAGGTTGTTAGCTTGAATTTCCATTATCGCATACATTTCTAATCCTTCTAATACTAGAGACAGAAAATGTCAAATGTGGGGAAAACAGGATATGCTAGGTAAGGAATTGATTTATTATGGGCCATCAAGTCAGTGTTAAGTCTTAGCGATAGAAACTATGAAAATGAAAAGATAAAACTTGCTTTATGTCAGAAAAACTCAGTTGATTATGGATAGTTTGTATAATACCATAAACACAGGCGTTTCTAGCATCACACTTTGTGGGGTGGGGGGGAGAAAAGACTTAAGCCTCTTGAAATTGGTGTTGGAAGAATAATATTGAGGTACTATTTGAATTTAATAGATTCTTGTGGTAGTGATGGGAAGACTGAACAGAGCTATAGTTTTATTAGGAAGCCTAAAGCCACAATGTTCTAGTATGAAATTAGTTTTAAATAGTGACAACATTATTATGCTCAATTTGAGGGCTTTCCTTGGCAGTTTCCTGAAAAGCCCTGAATTTCCTATGCAAATTCCACTGCTATTGGCTTGAAACTAGCATCTCTTATATGTAGGTCACAGTAACACAGTAGAGTTATATACAGTAAGGAGTACGTGTTTTGTGTGGAACTAGTCATTGTATTCAGTTTGTGCCTTACTAAGGAAGAAAGTGCTTTCCACTGAATTTATAGACTTGTTTAGTATTGTCACCAAGAAAAGTACATGGATTTAAACATGGATTCATCAGAAGCGGTGCTTGAGTTAAAGGGAAACTTTACTTTTCACAATAAAAAAATAAATTAAAAAAAAAACTAGCATGTGTATGGAACTAACTAACTAAAAAAACTAGCATGTGTATGTGTATAGTGTATGGAAACTAGCATATTATAAATCATAATTGCAGACCTGGACGGTTTCATTTGTAAGGCTAATCTGCCCAGAATGTAAATAAAACATTATTAAGGTAAGCAAAATAGAAATTAGAATCTGAAGAGTTGCAGCAAAACACCTTACTAGGTTGCCTTCCGATAAATATGTATTTTGTGAATGGCCTCATCCAGCACAGCCATTTTGTGTTGGTGCCTATAATGTGCTATCAGAAAAATATAGCTTCAACGGCCTAAAATGTCTTCGTTATTCTCATGATCTCCCTTTATTTCTGTTCCTTGGTCTCACAATTTCCTTAGGTACTACTGCCATCTTATCTCAAATATGTCTCCCACCCTTTTAAATAAACTGACAGTCTCCCCTACTAGAAACCCATAGGTTGCTATCATGCAGGTCCCCTTTTGATGAGAGAATAGGATAAAATTATGATAAATAATTATAAATGCAAGGAGGAGATATGGCTTAGACTAAAAGTTGACAAGTAGTGATCGATCATAAAACATGGCTGATTTCTTTGGAATACATATGTGTGTAGATTTTTCCAGTTGACTGTCTGCAAGACACACAACAAAAACCTTCTGTCTATATTTCAGAAAATACCACTTCATTTTAATAGTTTTAATATGATAACATTTTCTTTCTAAATGCATAGCTTCATTATTTTATCAGTACATTCACGAAGAAATAAATCTTACATTAGTACTTGAATGGACGTTGCTGCGTTGCCAGTTATTATCTGAAATTCTCTGAACACTGACACTGAGAAACTAAGCCCTTTTCATAATAATCCAAATTCCTGATTTATGGATGTTGAGATGAGGTGCTCAGAAATACATACTAATGTATTATTATGTAGTATGGAATGTTATATACGTGCCTGGATTTAGGACTTAGTCCAATCTAAACACCTAATTGAGTATAAAGACAGTGCTTCAAACACAATTGAAAGAGTTTTCAGCACCACAGAGAATAAATGATACATTTGGAATAAGGTATATGTGAACAGCATGACTCTCTTCCAGTTGAAATAAAATGGGAAAATCCTGTTTTATACTTAATTCATTACTAAAAACCCTTTTTAAAGCAAAAAAGTTAAACAGGCTCTTTTTATGTAAAAAAGGTTACTTGCATATCCCTTTTGATTAAGTAAATATTTGATTAAATAGATAAGTAAATATTGAAAACTGGTCAAATCTATCAATTCTTAATAGTTTAGTTCCGTGATGGCGAACCTATGGCATGCATGCCACAGGTGGCATGCTAAGCCATTTATGTGGGCACGCAAGCCCCAGCCAAACTTACCTGCACTGCACTGCAAATGCTTATTTCAAAGGTTGTCAAGAATTAACAGTAATAAAATTTCTGTTTAGTTGAGCTTGACTTCTTCTGAATTCATGGTCATCTCCATTGAGTTTTGTTGACAACAGTACAGAAGTGTTAGCCATCAACTATTATTGAAGCACATCTAGTACATCCTGTATAACTGGAATATCTGGAGATCCAAAAAATAGTGGCTCAAAATAAAGAATACAGAAACAGTGAAATATGTTTTTGTCTTATGGTGGCTATCTCAATTCTTGAGCCTGTGCAATCAGAATCTGCAAGTGCACTCAGTTCCTTCTACCACTCCACCGTCTATCAAGCCACTGTCCTTTCTTACAGATTTTGGTTCTACTCAGTGGTACCTTCCTCTGAGTTTGAGTCTTTTTCACCCAATTCAGGTGGGGGTTGCATGGATGGACAATTACCTTGAGATCCTCACACTTGCAGAGACACCCAGTGTTATTTCTGTGGAGTGGAGAGCAGATTTCTTAATTCTGTAATATGCAATTGGTACCGGACTGTCCTCACAAGGCAACATGTCTTGCACAGGGATAATAGTTTTCACAAATGTGCTGTTTTTCTTAGCAGAGTTCTTCCCTACACATTTCCAGCTTGGTTCATTATTTCTAAAGACAGTTGGTTGCTGTCATTGTTGCTCAGAGATTGATTGAATATACTGAGCCCTAGACTATGTGCTTCCGTATCTTCACACTGGAGGGAGTAACAGACAGGGAGAGGATGACCATATAGGGTAAGAAAATTGCAGGTCACTGGGAAATTGAGTGGCATCAGTATCAGATCTGCATATTCGTGAAATGTGGCGTGCTCAAAACATAAGGTCAAAACCCACAGATACGTCAAGCTGAATGTTGTAAATAATAAGTTCAAGTTTATATTTATTAGCCATAGATTCAGGAAACCTATATGTACACATCCTTTTCATTTGGATAAAATTAAAAATGGAACTCTTTGCTGAAAAAAATTGCTTTAAAAAGCAAATAGGTCTCTAATCTGAAAATATTAGAAATATGTAATTTTCTATCTATATAGATGCAGATATTTTTAAAAAGTTCCTCTAGAACATTTTTTTTTTTCAGTCCTGGAATAGCAAGACCCTTTTAGTCTAATCCAGTGAGGCAATTCTTATGATTTATTTTTAATGATGTAATGTTAAAAGTCTGGCACAGTGGCTAGAAGATTAGATAAAGCAAAATCTGGAAAAGCACTGTTTCTAATTAAAGTGTCCCTTTGTGCAGATTAGGCTGGAGACTTCGCTTGAGTTTGCTTTTTAGCATTGAACAAGCTAGTTGTAGCAAATCGCATGCTGCTCCTGCTGTATAAAAAAGCTGCTTCAATAGTGCAGGAGCATGGCTTTAGAGGCAGAAATAGCAGCATAGTGTGATTGAATGTTAGTAGCATTTGTCTTGGGGAGAAAATAAGGTTGAAGAATGTCCTTTTTTTCCAGCACTGATATCATTAAGACTTGCCCTGCTGCACTGCGAAAATCTTGTATTGTAGGAGAACTCACTGAAAAGAGCTGCTCTAACTTAATAATTCTTTGCATCAAAAAAGATAAAATCGCATCTTCATATTTTCTAGTAAACATTAGACGACTGTCTTGTTTGATGAATTTAGTTAAATTGTCTCCAAAAAAGTCAGAACTAGGGATAATTACATACTTTCTCCATGGTTCTATCATATTTCTGTTAAGAAAGGAGAATATTTGAGGCTCACGATTGATATGAGGGTCCTGAGTGCTCTCTGAGCTTGGTTGTTTCCTTGCAGACACTTCATAGCCCAAACTAGGTAAACATCAGTGTTGAACGGAACTTCATAGCCCAAACTAGGTAAACATCAGTGTTGAACGGAACTTAGATTCTCACTTGATTCTGTCTTTTAAAAGGTTTACTTTTCTTATTACATTTTAAATTATATCTGTTAATAATACAAAAGCCCAAATTATATTTGTTCCCTTCTACTTTATTTCCAAATGTATCTTATGAAATCTATATTGCCATTTATTCATAAATTAGCTCTGAAGACATAAATCTTTAGCCAACGGCAATTGCTGCATTTATTTCTGTGGAATATATAAATCTGTATAGTTAGTGGAAATACCAAATTCCCATATTTTTCTTAATGTTTATTTCCAAAGCTCTTACATGTGAGTTGTTCAGTAATGTAAGTTAAATTAAAAAAATAGTTTAATCTAAAGATAGTTAAAGTAATAGAAGAACTGTGTGTATGTTTTTCGGCATTTATATACTATCCAATTATAAATGTTCCTTAGATAATTTAGAAGCACGACAACTTGCTCAGGACAAAATAAAAGTACTAAGGAAGTAGGAAATATCCTGGGAATCCAGAGAGGCTCTCTTATTTGTTTGTCTTTTGATCAGTTATTCACTGTTTAGTGACTGCTCATAGCAACTATGGCTACCATTTTGTGAATGAAGCCAAAACGTGCTCTCATAATTCCAGTTACGTTTCCTGATTTAGTCTGCAAAGATTTAAATATTTAATTGAAAAAGATACACACTGCTGGAAGACTTAAATGTTGGTAGAAAGTCATACAGCCATGATAGGATGATATAATGGTGCAAGTTCAGTTGAATCCCTGGGTCAATCTTGACCACTAGAGAGCAGCAGGCAGCAACAAACAACCAGCCATTGATACATGGATTGTTGAGAGCATTCTGTGGTCCAACACACAATCCTTTCTGTTTACAGAGAGAAAGAGATAAAGAAGCAGAACATTTATGACGTATAGAAGATGGTCTATTTTAAAAACCCTTAATTTATTTTTTTAAAAGGTGCTTAATTCCAAATACAATGTAAAGTTATTAAAGTTGGACTAAAGATACATCCATTGAGTTTCCAAAATGATCTAGCTGCATCACAGAATAAAGATAGCTATTTCCTCAATTCCAGATCACCATTGTTGTGATAAAGCTGGGAAGTCTAGATCTACTTTGAATCTGGCAGTGGCAGAGAACTTGACCATCCCAGAATTCCTCCTGGGATCCTACAAGATTTAAGATTTAAAGATATTTACAGAATATCTTTCCTAGTTTTAACAATCGTTTGAGAAACAGGACAATCTTGTAGGATTAGCTTCTTTGTGATTGATGGTTTTGGCCAGTAAATTCTTCCTCAGTACAGTTGCATGTTGAGATTAATATAATTTGTTTCCCAAATGAAATAATTCATAATAATTTTCTCTTACTCATTTATAGAGATCTCTGCCTCTACTTGATAGTTAACTTGGCTGTCATCCTGCTGCCTAGATTAATATTTTTCTTCCTCTTACAAAGTATATTAAAAGATAATTAGAAGGCCTAACAAGTCTAGATACATGATCATATATTTTTCCTTTTTAAAAAGTTGAAAAGTTTGAAATAATTTTTCAAGATTTTCCTGTCAGAATCCTAGGCATGGCAATCAAATATAGTGCACATTATCCTCCAGACTTACTCTGACCATAAAGCATATAGTAGAATAAGACTAGCAAAAGATATGTGAAAGGATGCAGTCTGTAGCTACTGTTGATTGCTAAAATGTTTTCAATATTAGATGAAGGATATAAATAGTGAATGCAATAAATATTGGATAGACTTTTATTTGAAATTTTTTACAATGTAATAGATCTCTGTATGATACAGCAGCTATTCTACTTCTTGGTCAATAAAACACCAAACCATCTATCTTTGGTGAGATTTTAAAGTCATTTTTCATGGGAGAGTTAAAGTGCTTTTGAGAAAATCACTAGAATGTCAAAAAGTATTAACCAAATGCCTCTTGTGCATTGTGGTTTTTCTTGTCTTTCCTATTTGGATCTTTATATCAAGACTTTGATGCCACATAAAAATAAATTCACTAAAAATTTTGAGGTTGAGAGAATGGAACCTTGCTGGAACAGAAATGCCTTTCCATTTCGGTAGAGTCCTGCTGGGTCCAAACCAGTGTAATTCTGAAACATTTGTTTGAGCATTTGGTTTGCTGCTTTTTTTGTCAATAATACATGGAATCCAATATTCTAATTTTTCTTTTAATAGTTTATACAGAAAAGCTTGTGTAAAAGCTGGTGACATTTTTGGCATCGTAGGCAGTTCATCCTCCTCATTCTCATACAAATGGATGGTTGGTTGTAATGTTACTGTAAATTGAATTGATAGCATTGATATAGGTCTTTCAGTTCTTACTATGTATCAAAAAATCATAGATTACAATAGCACTATGCTGAAAAATATTTTCTTTTCAAAAAATGAATACTTTTTCTTTCCTTTTTCTCAGTATCTGCTCTCACAACCAAAGTTCTGGGCAATTCAAACCTCTGCTCTTCTTCTACGAACAAAACTTGAGAAGGGAAGTATTCGTCGAATGGAACGGGCAATGAAACAGACCCAGGTAACATGTTTTTTGGTTTTTCTTCGCCTTCTCCAAATTGTTAATCTTAGTATCCAATTTATTCAGATTCATCACCAACTTTATCATTCAGCAGTAATGGAAGTTTCAGTTCAATATAGTTGTAGAACATTGAATCCATGGGTGCGATTTTGTTGATTCTCTTTGTGGTTCTACTTTGGAGTAGGGAAAATGTTTTAATTACCTTTTGATCAAAACAACTTATTTTTTTCATGAACCCATTTCAGAAGAAGGACTACCTCTGAAGCTGCAGAGGGCCTCATCTGCAGAGGAAATGGGACCAAAAAACTCATAGTGAATATTGCAAGTACAAGAGAAGAAATGAGCTAGGTTTGGATCCCCACTGATATGTTTCCAGTGCTTCAGTGAAGTAAAATTAACCACTGAGAAATCCTTCATTGACAAATACCTGAGTGCCATTTAATTCCTGTTGCTGAATGAAAAACTCTTAATGGGTAATTTTGAGAGGGTGCCAGTAGCTTAACATTTGCAACCTATGCTAGCCAATTTTTCTTTTGAATCAGCTGCAGCAGGCTCTTTCTTGTGGCTTCTTCAAAGGAGAAGTGATGTTGTGGTTAAGCTGACTTATGTTATAATTTATCTTCAATATTTCATTTAAATGAGTCATTTGAAATGTGTATTTGACTGAGGATAACATTTATATTTAGACTGGAATAAAAAATCATAGCTACACATACTCAGTTTCTTTAACTGTTCTCCATAGGACTTGGTTTCTAGACTTCTCATCATCTTAGTAGTTTCCTTGTTCCAGTTAGTCCAGACTACGGTGTTCAGAACTGGACACAGTATTCCAAGTGGGGCCTAACTAGAAAGAGAGTATGAGATAATTGTACCCTGTGAATGCTCAGCTTTTGTTCATACATACCAAAATAGCATTTGTCTTTTTAGTAGCTGCATCACAAGGTTGTCTCATGTTCACTTGGTGATGTACTGGAACAGTGTTTCTCACATTGAGAACTTTAGGATGTGTGGACTTCAACTCCAAGAATCCTAAGTTGTCAAGGTTGAGAAACACTATACTCAAAAACCTAAATTCTTCATGTATATTAATGCAATCCCCATCCCAACAAACTCTTAATTCTCTAAATCTCTCCACTCTCTTGATTCTCTGTCTCCTGTACTTTGAATTCAGTATTTGGCTCTATACTCATTTTGGACTTTTACCATCACCTCCTATTTTTACCCTGGTTGAGTAAAGATTTAGTGTGATCTTTTCCTACAACAATCTGAAACTGACTATCTTCTCTATTCTATGGTCTCATATTCATTCTGTATGGGCCTTTTTGTTTAAAATTGGCTCTGTTGCTTGTCAGAACCAATCCAGGACTTCAGTTTAATAATAATCAGTTTAATCTTCACATATATTATTTTGTTTCTATTTCATCTTGTTCCCAGCCCTGGCTGGTTTTTTGACTATGGATTTTATTTGCCTCTTTTAGTTGCTCTTTTTTTTGTGAACTGCCAGTCATTCTTTCCTGCCTTCTTCTGGCCATCTTACACTTTGTATTAATTCATCCACTAACATGATTGTCCATAAGACTGTGCCATAATTATAATAAGTTATCATCATACTAGTTTCTCCCTTTCTCTTTAATATGGATATACATCTTAATTAGCAATTGTGCTTTATACGGTAGCTTCCCTAAAGGTGTAAAGATTTAGTATGTAGTGCATGGGACAATAAGAATCAGGAGAGATTCTTTTTTCTATTTTTTTAACCTAATAAACTTGCATGTTGTTTCAAGTTCCCATGAAATATTACTTTTCATAATTTGAATATGTTCTTTATTTTAAGTAGTTATCTTTTTATTTTATCCACATATTGTTAGCCAATAATTAATATCCTTTAATAAAATAGTTCTTGTATCCTCTTTATTATAATGTTCTTGTTCTTTTTCAGTGGAGGAGAGGCAGATAATACCAATATTTTGGCCTCCAGGAAATTTTTGAAAGTTCAATTTTGTTTTTTTTTGACAGCCTTGATTAGAAGACCTCTGGGGTTAAGAACTTAGGCTAAGCAATTCCTTCAGACATGAGGAATCTGTTGCTTTTAAAATGTGAACAGGGTTGACATCAACAGACATGATACCAAATAAAGTATCATATGCAGCTTATTCTGTGATTAATACTGAGGAGCGTAGGATTTCTTGAACTGGAAAGTTAATCAACATTCTCTTTGCTCCTTCAAGATTGTCCATAAAAGTCTTGATGACTTTCTAGCCATGACTAATATGGCTATTCACTTGTATAGTTTGATTCTATTCATAAGCCTTAGGCAATGCTTTTTCATCTTGTGCACATGGCAGAGGATTCCAATATACTTTTTAATTCCACAGCTATAGTATTTTTAAACAAGGCATGCTTCTTAATCACACTGTTGACTAAGAGATCTCCTGTGCCTGATCCTTCAATATGTCCTAGGCCATGTTAAGACCAACATGGAAGGGAGAAGCTAAAGCTGATTGCAGTTCTTATATAGCTTTTACTAGGAGAAATTAGTTGAAGAAATATGAAAGGAAAATCATTTCTGAATATGATTTTCAATAAAAAGTCTAGTAAAAATTTCAAAACAACAGCTAGAGTTGGGAATAGGAAGGCAATATTCCCTGAAGCCCTACAATATTCTGAATTTTTGGAGTCTCTCCATGAAGTACAGATGTTTAGTGATCAGAAGTTAAATTTACTATAATTTTGCTCAGAATAGAATTGATTTATTGTATTGATAGGCATAAGAAAAATGTATATCTTCTTCCATGCCCTTTAAGCATACAATTGGAGGAGTTCAATCTCAGCCAGTCGTTCCAGCGTGTTTTTTTTGTTGCTGTTGTTGGTCATTGCAACTTCACTATTTAATATTCCGTATTGCCAATTTGTGCCCTAGGTAGTATCTGCATTGCATTCAAATTAGAGAACTTTACATAGTATGGGATATGAAGTTCCATTTTCCAGGCATGCATATAGCCATACTTTGAATTCATTGGGATTTGTTAGGAACTTGCAGTCTAGTCAGGTAGTGTTATTCTCAGATTGCTAATATTTGTGCTAAGGTTGTTGTTCCCAGATACCCTTGAAAGAATTTCATCCGCATTTGCAGAAGCCATTACAATTACATATATCAGACTGGCTTTTAATCTCTTTTTGATTACATGTATTGTAATTTATTATTTTGGGTAAAGCAGAATATAGTTGCTCCTTTTGGAAAAACAGGGGTGTTTTGTTTTGTAATAGCTCACCTTCTGCTACAGAGTTAGTTTTAGAAAGCTGTTTCTAGTTATCAGGAACAAACTTTTATACAAAGAGCTGGATAATTAAGCTGTCTGAATCCAAGGAGATTTATTGAGTGCTTAAATTATAGGGCAATATTCAAACTGGCTGCCAAGTAAAACTGTTAGAGAGCTGGTAATTGGATATACAATTTTAATGATAGTTTCTTGCTTTACAACCTAAAAGCAGAATTGTCTCCCTTACTTAATAAGTGTCTTTGCATAATAGTTGCACCTGAAGGGAACTTGGGGAGTGAGCAGTCATCAAGCTTGAGCAAAAGACATATTTCAGGTTTGTTTAATTTCAGTATAGTAATATGTTTAAATATATATATATGGAAGAAGAATGCCCCCAAAGCAGGACCACAGCATTGTAAGTGAATAACATGAGAGGTGGTGACATGAGCAAACATGTCTAAAATTCTATTAGACATAAGCAGTCTAATAGAATTTTCTAAATTAATTAAGTGTAGACTTCCCCAACTTCATAAAAAAAAATATGTCTTCCTCACTTTATTGTAAAAGAGCTTGAGAAAAACCAGAAACTTGCTATCTTAATATGCCTATATACAATTTTCTAATTGGAAAATACGGTACTTGATGGAATGTTTCTATTGTTACCTAAAATATCTTCTTACTGTTAATAATGTTAACATGTTAATAATTAGAGTTCTGAGAAACTTGTCCTTAGGGACTAGCCATTTTTAATCTAAGTTGCTACAAGCAATGATTAAGAATAACTGTTGGGCTGTTCTGTCACAGTCTTTCTTCGCAAATAGAAATGTAGTCACCATCTCTGAATTACTGAGCCCAGGGAGATAAACTCTGCTTTTAGCTTTTTCTCCTCATATTTGTATTGGATGGAAATTATCTGTTGACATAATCTTTGGATGTTTTTAGTACTGAGTAGCACATTGGTTTTTACATTCTCTTCTTTCACCTTCAGCAAGAGATTCCTCACTTCCCACTGGGAGAACATGTCTGAAGTTGTGGATGATCCTCACAGCAATTTTATTTCCTATTTCTTTTTTTTCTAGTTCAGAATTTTTCATGATGTATTCAGCATGTAAGTTAAATAAGTGACATTATACAATCTTGTGGATTTGGTGGATTTCTTTTCCTGTTGCTAAGCAGTTTAGTTGCTACATGTTCTGTTCTCTGCTGCTTCCTGGTCATCAGGCATATACTCCAGTAGGTGGATAAATTGATCTGCTACAGCCATATTTTAAGTGCTATCAGTTGTGATCTCAACATTCATAAGCTTTAGCATAATCAATAAATCAAAAGTAGACGTTTCTTTTGAATCCTTTTGCATTTTCCATTATATACTGAATGTTAGCACCATTCTCTTAGGTGTGCTTGCCTCTTCTAAATCCATCTTCTTTGTCTGGCAATTCTTTTTATTGAAATCTGAAGTACACAATGTAGAGCATTATCTTTTTTAGCATGAGGGATAAATGCAAGTATTTGATACTTTGGGCATTCTTTTGTACCGCTCATTTTTGGTATTGGAGTAGTAATTGACTTTTTCCAATCCCTTGACTATTTCTCTGTTTGTATAGCTGCTTACATGCTACATGTATTATTTTAATTGTATAATTTAGTAAGTGTTAAAAGTTCTGTTAGCATTTCATCAATTCCTTCTGCTTTGTTTTTAGCAATAATTTCTAGGGGCTATTTAGCTTTAATTCTTGCATATACTTGTATCATCCCTTCTTTATATCTTCTTTATGTCTTTCTCCAATTAATCTTTGCCTTCTTTATTTTTTAGTTTTACCCATATTTGCATTTAGTTGAGCAAAATTTCTTCTGTTTCAATGCCCAGGTTGGGGAACATTGTTAAAAATTACTTCAGGGAACTTAAGAGAATGTTAGGTTTGATATTTCACAAATACTAGCATTCTATGAGTTAGGAGGATAATTTAAATTTAAATTGTTATCAGTTTAACAGAGATTTAACAGTTAAAACTTACTAAATGATACATTTAAATGATCATCTTGCTAATTTTCAGCAAGGTTCCCCAACCAATTTTATTAGAAATAAAACATCTCAAATTGTTTCTGCCTGTTTTTCTCTAGCTTTTTTAGGGTGTGCAAATAAGAAAAGGACTTTTTTGCAGGGAGAATCCTCAATTGATAAAACTTTGTATTTAATCTAAGATATCTGCCATATCCATGTGGAATTTTAAAGTACTTGGATGTAATTTCCTCTGATGCTAGGTTTATTAATCCAGTTTTTTACTTAATGTCCACTAGATTTATTGGACTACAATTCCCATAACTTCCAGCAAATGCATCTGGTAGTGTCAGGTTGGGAATGGCTGTAATAATTGATATATTACACACTAAAACAGACACAAAAGAATTATTTTCAGATGAGAAATGCTTTCATTAAAATAATTTGTCAGATGGTCTTACAATACTGCTCTTTAGCAGAAATGAACACTAATATCCTTAGGATAAAAGACAGCCTATTAATATGCATCACTATTATTTATTACTTGATTGATTTATATAAACAACTAGAAATTATTCTTGAACTATACATTCTAAACTAGACTGCCATCCCCTTGACGATACCTTTAATAAATATTGAGTTTCCATCATCCTAAAATGGGGCATTCAGAATTACAGTTGAATATATCAAGAAAGGATTTGGAGTAACATTGGCTGAAAAATAAAGTGAAACGTGAAAATTAAATTAGAAGGACATAGGGATAGCTAATGTCTTGTCAGAATTTTATATCATGGCTCCATAGCTACTTGGTGTTTCCTATGTTGCCTACAACGAGTAGATATAGAAATCCAAAAATCTGAGGGATTCAAGGAGCCTGCCACTGCTGAATTAAATTAAAATTAAACATATTTAATTTTCTTTTATAAAAAAATAAATCCTTCTGAATATAATTTTATTCAGTGACTGATACCTTTAAGTATGAAGACAAATCTTTATTATGGTCAAACAGCATAAGGAGGGTAGGATACAGTTAACTAAAAAACATTAAAAAAATAAAAATACATCAGAGCAATTATAAAAAGCTAAAAGTTATTAAACAGAAGTATTTATAAACAAACAAAGTCTAAAGGGAAGGTAGGAGCATTAGATAGATGTAGGGGAACATAAAGGCTAGTATGAGGCCGATGATCTATCGAATATAGAGCACTATGGAATTATGAACTAGATGTTCTTTAAGAATAATATGACACAAGTCATCATCTGATAGTCACTCAAGGTTGACTCAGCCTTCCATCCTTCCAAGGTTGGTAAAATGAGGAGCCAGATTGTTGGGGGCAATATGCTGTAAAGCACTATGAAGCAGTATATAAATCTAAGTGCTATTGCGATTTCCTGCTATAATTGTTAAGTTAGTAACACAGTTGTTAAGAGAATCTGGCTTCCCCATCGACTTTGTGTTGTGGTTAGCCAGCAGTAGGTGTGGACGTCTGAGGAAGAGGGAGGACTCAGATGAGGGGCCAGGGCAATTAGGGAGTGGACTGCTGCCTTCAGAGATTGTGGGGGCTGGCAGCAGCAATGAGGAGGTTCCCGAGGAACCTGTGCCAAGTGCGCATGCATGCAGGATTGCTCACAGGAAAGAGCAGCTGCAACAGCACGGGCGACTCAGGAATAAGGCTGCAGGGTAATGGCCCCTCCTTCAAGAAGATAAAAGCCAGCTGTGAAACAAACGTTCTTTGCAGGAAGCAAAGACGTTTTGAAACTCAGCCTCGTGGACATTATAGTAACTGAAGTTGGTATTTGAAGACTCTTGTGTTAGGAAATATTTCTTATCTGTGATTCTTGGCAGTCTTGCACAGTTTTGACAAGGTTTGTGCTTATCAAAGTTAATTAGTTTGCAGCAGCCTTTTAACCAGGGGTTCGTAAGACTCATTGAAAGGTTTCTGTTTCCTTTGGTTATTGTTTGTTTTATTGGAAAAGAGTTTGGGTCAGAACACTTTGGTTGTCAGTTGGTCACAATCACATGACCCTGAGACATTGCAACTGTCATAAATATGAGTCAGTTCCCAATTTTGATCACATGACCACAGGCTTGCTGAAATAGTCATAAATCAATCATAAGACAATCATAAGTCATTTTTCCCAGTGCCATTGTAACTTTTAATAGTCACTATAATAACTGTTTTTAAGTCAAGGACTACATGTGCTCCCTAGCTTTCTGCCTATGAAGTGGTGTGTTATTTGATAGGCCTTTTGAGTTTTTGACATTTACAGTGGCATTTTATTTATTTATTTATTTATGAGATTTTTATTCCACCTTTATTATTTGTAAATAACGCAAGGCAGCAAACATGCATAAACCACCTTCCTTCTACTTTCCCCACAACAACTCTAAGTGGTGGATTGGCCTGAGAGAGATAGTGACTGGCCCAGAGTCATCCAGCTGTCTTCATGCCTAAGGTAGGTCTAGAACTCACAATCTGCTGGTTTCTAAACCAGCACCTTAACCTCTACACCAAACCAGCCCTCAAGTTTGTACTTATATTTATTGGTCTTATACCGGTTTGATATATTTAGACTTTCTACATTAGTAGCTTTAAGCAGATGATGCTATTTTGTTCACTTATTGTGTTAGTCAGATCTTATTAAGATTGTATATTGCATTACATATTTAAATGTTTTGGATTTTCAGGCACTTGCAGACCAATTTGAAGAGAAAACAACCTCAGTTTGTGAACGTATGAAGATATTTTACAATTGCCAGGTTCCTCCACACTGGGCCATTCAGGTATAAAATAACTGATTTGTAGATGTCGTTTTTATGAAGCATGAAACTTGATATGCTGGAATGGGAAAATTTTCTCCTGTTGTATTTTTATATGAAGTACTATAGCAAATCTATTTACCTGGCTTATTATATAAAAAATAGAAGGATTTTTACATGTAATAATACAATGCATTCCAACTGGCAGTGTTTTTGAACTGTGCATTAACAACATTACCAAATGTCGCCACACCAATTATAATTGTAATTGGTCAAAATCTTGGTCAGTTGTCAAGAGATTGGCCAAGAGAGTTCCTTGAAATTTGACCTTAATTTTTTCAACACATTTGTCTGTCTTTGACGCAGGAGAAACCCTTTTTGCATTCTTTTTGTTTTAAAATCCTTCAGAAATCTTTCCAGTTCACAAAACCCAGTGTGGTTTTCACTTTGACTTTTTTCCTCCAAGCCAAACCAATTTTGTGAGCTCTGTTGGTGATCTATTATTGACAATAGTTGAAGTGCACCATTGCATAAGTAGCACAGCCCTTGCATATATTTCTCTTATATTTACCCTCAAAACTGTTACATATAAATCATAGATATGAATTGCTGCTGTGAAGTACCCTGTCTTCTCATGCTGACCTTGATATGCAGACACTTTTCTGTCCCTTCTTGTAGCCTCCCAGAAGCCCAAAGTGGAAAAAACAAAACAAAAAACCCAGGAAAGGACTAGCAAAAATCTTGTCAGCAGCATCCATTAGGACTTTTGGCTGTGATCCAATTATCTTACTCATCTTCGTGTTTCTTTTGTCTCCAGAAATCCTGCTTGTCAATCTGCCTGTTTCCTACTTGTCAGCCCATAGTTTTTCCTTGATCTTGGGAAAATCCTAGATCAACTGTATTGTTTCTAGATGTCATTCATGTACTAAAAGAGAGCAGCTGGAAGTAAAAATGGTCAGCTTGCTAAGATACATTTATATAATTTATATTTGTCTCTTCTTCATCTAGAATCTGTTCATCTGCAAGTCTTTACCCAGATGGGTGAAGCTAAAAGCTTTGGAAATTATTCAGTCACAATTCACTTTAATTCTCTAAATCCCAACCCCACCCTCAAAAGTGCACTAACCTGTTTTAGAATTTAGTCCTCGATGGGCAGCTCAGAATTAGCATGGTCCTCAAACAGATGGAATTTGCACTCTGGCAATAGAGGCTAGAATATATTGTTGCTATAAATAAACTACAATTAGATATGTCAGTGATTTTGGGGGGCATTTACCTTGAAATGTGGCCCCTTTCTATTTGGAAGACAATTCATTTGTTGTTGTTTTATGGGCCTGGATAAAATGTTAATTCCTCCTCAAACGTTTAGTACATCTTAAAATCTCTGAGCTATGTCCAGTTGAGCTATCTACTGTATTTTTGGTATAGATTTTTTCTCCACTATTTCCACAACAGATTTTGTGTCTGTGTGCATGCACACACACAGTTTGTTTGGGCCAGGGGTGAAGATTGCAATGAAGTCATAGCATATGGCAGCTCCTAATCAAATTTGGCTGATTTCAAAAAACCTAAGCACTACTTGAATCTGGATAATATGTCATGAGAGACTGAGATGAAACCTTCACGCTTGAAGCTAGGATGGGAAGGTGAAAAAACATCCTGAAAGAAGACAGTCCAATCGTTGCTGTACCATTTCCAAACAACAATATCCATTTAGTCACCAATTGAGGAAAGGGGCTAGCAAAGCCAGGGCAAGTCAGGTTAAATTTTATACCCTGTACTGTATAAAGTCCCCAAAAGGTTACCAAAAAGAAGTGTTCATTTTAAAACTGAAGTATTTATTAAGCAAGTAAAATTAAACAGTTTAATTTCATTGTATGCAGTCATCTCCCAGGAGAAAAAGTGAGAAGGAGAGAGATTAAAGGCTTGGTGTGTGGGTGTGTTGGTGAGCGGGTGTGTAATTCTTCAAGATAATCTGAGCTTGGAAAGAGAGAGAAATGGAAGAAAACATTGCAGGATAATGTAGAAAAAGAAGAAAAGGGAACCATTGCCATGAGAGACCAATTTTATGGGCTCAACATTTTTGCCAGGTGGCCTGGCAGTTTCAAAGTTGTTTGCTTTCCAGGTATTTATTCTAAAAAACCAAGAAGCTAAACATTAATTGAAGACATTGAAAACATTGAAAACATTCATTCTTTATTAATTTATTACCTGTTTCAAACAGTGTTTCACTACACATTAGAATTTGTAGTTTCTTTCAGCATAATATGCAGATGTCATAAAAAAGTTAGATCTAATTTTTTCACAGTAAATAATATAGCCCCAATAGTTGCACAAACTATGAATACTAAGGCAAATATGCTAATTTGAATCATACTAATTTGCATTTTCTAATTCAGAAGTTTCCATATTTCTTGAAGGATTCCAAATTTTGTTTTGTCTGGTTTTTTGGAAAAAAAAAAGATAAAGTCTTAAGAATGAAAAAACCTTAGAGGTGCAGGGACAGGATCAGAAAGTGGAATAAAAGCCCCATAGAAAAGTTGTAAGAGGGAAAAGAAACATAAGGTCCCTTTTGAGAAAAAGGGACCTTTATAGGCCAATGTGAGTGTGCACTTTTTCCCTACTAATCAATGGAGGACGATTCTCAGTCTTATGGGTCCTAAATCCATAGTTCAACAAAAGAAGGTAGTCAAATCTTTTAGAGAGGTAGATTTTGACATTTCAGGTTTCTCATGGCCACTGAATCAGTAATGTAATGAGATTATGGTGAAAGATGAAAGTTGATTACATTGGAATGGAAAGATTTGGCATTTAAGAAGCATTTAAGACTCTAGGGAGATTCTTAAGATGCTTCAGTACTAATCTGTTTCAAATAACTAGAGGTTGCTGTGGGAAAACTTGGCAACAGTTTTCCCACAGAGATGAACTCAAGTGTACAGTATACAGCAGCTAGATCAATTTCAGCTATATTCGGTTGTGATTGAGGTGTCCAAGTCTGTCAAGCTCCAGAGTAGCACTGAAGCTAGCATAACTGGTGAAATCTGTCTCTTGTGGTGAGTGACTGTAGGAAGCTAAGGTCATTTTATTTTGTTTATTTATTTATTAAATTTATTCATTGGGTATCTCACCACAGGGCTACTCTAGGTAGTTTACAGCAATGAAAAGGAAGACATGAAAAGGAAGACATGAAAAGAGCGTAAACAAAACAGAAGTAAAATAATAGAACAATAAAACAAACTATGGAAAAGAAAACAACAAGAAAACAGCAACAGGATAAGAAAAAGATGGAAGGGTGGAGAGTGGAGAGCAGATAGCAAGGAGGGGAGGGGAGCCTGCCATCAATCCAGCAGCCACCTTCTGCATGGAAGGTGGATCCCCATTTGAGTGACGTTGCTGAGAGGTGGGCTTATTAGGACAGCTCAAATGATAGATATTTTTCATTCTCATCATGCCTCAATGGTGTCTTGCTTTCCAGCAATCAGCAATTGGATAAATCAGTCTACTCTAAATATATTGGATCCATCAACTCAGTACATCTGAAGCTTATCTGTTAGGAGAAGACAGATGTAAATCTTTACTGCCATAGATATGATATTTCTTTAGGAGCATATTTTGTAACTCTTAAATGCTCCATGAGCCCATGTCCTATCTGCTCCTTTGCTTTATTTCCCTGTCTCTTAATCAGCAATTCCTTTGCTTTTAAAGGCTAGATATTGAAGTAACTACTACATAAACTTGGAATTAATTCCCTCTAATGTATCGTCCAGGATTTCATTTCAATTGTTTCATTAACTGATAGCTGGTTTCCATACATGAACTGGCCAGACTTTCTTCCCTCTGCCCCCAGTTTAGCCTTCTTAATTGTCTCTGAGTAAAGGATTGTATCATAGAATGTCAGTGTGACCCAGACTCTAGACAGATAAAGTCAATATTAGCCAGCATCAATGGGCCTTATTGTTGGTTATTTGTATGTATATCCTGGTTTCTTCTTTCTGTTCCAGTATGTGGAAATGGAGAAAGAGCCATTACTTCCATGTTTAGGGTAATTTTGAGTAAGTAAAGCTTTTAAAATCCATAGACAATCTCTACTAATTTTAATTTTGAGAATTTACAAGTGCAAACTTAATAGACTTTTCTAGATTTCAAAGAAAGAAAGAAAAAAAGAAAGAAAGAAAGAAAGAAAGAAAGAAAGAAAGAAAGAAAGAAAGAAAGAAAGAAAGAAAGAAAGAAAGAAACTTTCCATACTTTTGAGAACTGTCTTGAGCATTTTGAATTATTTTATAATCTAAATTCATGCAAGCACTGCTAAATGTTCTAAAGAAAAATGTGTAACTGAATTTTTCAATATTCTACTTTGAAGCGTCAACTTGCAAGCTTACTTTTTGACCTTGGATGTACCACTTCAGCTCTGCAGCTCTTCAAAAAGCTTGAAATGTGGGAAGATGCTGTTATCTGTTATGAAAGAGCAGGCCAGCATGGGAAGGTAAAGTACTTTCACTCTGATTACTGTTTTTAATGTTTTTAACATGCTGTACCTTTTGTACCTATATGGTTTTCTTCCCATCAACATCTACCACTTCAAAACTATCTAAAGTTGTATATGTTACTTGTACTAAAAATAATGCAGTAGTATTTAAGTCAAAAAAGATGATCAAAGAAAATGAAGGGGCGGGGGACAGAGAAACAAGGACAGTTTTTTAAAATTACACC
Organism: Bungarus multicinctus; assembly: GCA_023653725.1. Classification (NCBI taxonomy): domain Eukaryota; kingdom Metazoa; phylum Chordata; class Lepidosauria; order Squamata; family Elapidae; genus Bungarus; species Bungarus multicinctus. The sequence continues at coordinate 62,311,848 of CM042836.1, read as the reverse complement.
TCTTGATTTTGAGGAACCAAAACTGAATGTAGCTACATGTTTTACATTAGTCTTCAAGAAAAAAAGTGTAATTAACTTGTGATAAGTAGGATTCCACGACAGGAGACATTCTTGAGAAAATGAGCAGAAATTGGGTGGGAGTTCCTAAAAAAAGGAGACACTGAAAGCAAAGGAGGGCTGGAAGCAAATGAAGCCAATGAGGATTTATTTAAAAAAAACCACACACACTGGAGGCTTGAAGATCAGAAAGGATGTACATAGGCGATGAAAAAGGGGAGATCTTGTCAAGGAAAATTTTGAAAGGGCTAGGTTTGTAGAGTGGGTATTAGAAATTTGCTTTGGAATGCTAAAAACAAAACTGCTTTCTTCAAATACATTTAAATATAAGAAAAAGAAGCAAAGGAAATAATGTCTGCTCAGTGAACATTTGAATATGGCAGTAAATTTGAAAATGGCAATAAATTCCAGAGAAAAAGTAGGAGCACTGAAATTCTATGTTTGCTCAGTCTCCAAAATTCAAGAGCAGGTTAGAGTACCAGGATCCTAATGTCAGCTTGATAGAAACACAGTCAGGGTTTGCCTCCTAGCTTACTGAAGAAGCTTACTAATGATTTCACCAACCTTCTACTCACTGTCTTTGAAAAATCCTAGATAATGAGATACCAGATGTCTAGAGAAGGAATAATGTTTCTCCTCCTTTATGGGAGAGAAAAAAGAAGGATCTGGAAGCCTCAGTTCAGGGCTGAACAAAGTATTTAAAAAGCAAACATCACAATTAATGCCAAGATAAGTAAAACACTCCTTCACAGAGCATTAAAGGCACTATGTTGTTTGGAAGGCCGTGACTTTGTGTGTCTGTGCATGTGCTTCATTTCTCTCATGGGTCCCATTAAATATTCTTTTCTGCATTGATCAGCCTCCACCTTAAAATACTGTGTCTAATTCTGAACACTAGTCAAATTCAGATGGATACTAAAAAAGACAACATAGAGAATCAGGACATAGAAAACTAAGTTTTAAAAGACAGTTTGGAAGAATTCAGAAAAGGCACTGGAGGGGATAATATTATAGCCTATTTCAAATGTTGGGGCAGGGCAGGGAATCCCACAGAATAAAAGCAAGGCCTGTCCTCTGTTGTTCCAGATCACAGAACATAGAATAGGTCGTGGGAAATAGGTTCTGGGTGAATGGCAGGTATAGCTTCCTAATGCAGAAGCAGTTCAAGGGAGATAACAGATTCTTCTTTGTTCAGAAGTAGAGAGCTGTCTCTCAGGGTTGCTTTAAATGGAGCACTGAACAAGGCACGGATCATTTAATTGGCCCCATCCAGTTCTGTCATTCTCTGGGTCAAGGCAAAGAAATGGAGAACTAAGGGAGAAGAGAGAGCTACATGAACATTCTGATACGATTACTTTACCTCAAAGTAATTTGATGGATTGGGGGGAGGGGTGTAAATCATTTCCAGATTAGTTTGCTGGTGTTGTCTTGCTATTTTTCTTTGATATTATTCCTTATTTTCCACTTAATTCTGTACTTTTATCCGAATTATTTTTGGTGATCAATGTTTCGTTAGCAATCTGTATGTTTTGATAGGATATCACATGTTAGACCTATATTCAGAATTAGATGGCTAATGACCCATGGTAGTGCAGTGGTTAGAATGCAATACTGCAGACTATTTCTGCTGACTGCTGCCAGTTTGGCAGTTCGATTCTCACTGGCTCAAGGTTGACTCAACCTTCCATCTTTCTGAAGTCAGTAAAATGAGGAGCCAGATTGTTGTTGGGAGGAATATGCTGACTCCGTAAACTGCTTAGATTTAGATTTAAACTGCTTGGTATTTGGTCGGAGTTAGACCATGCTCTGGCTGCCACATTAATCTCAAAACCACTTTCAAATCTTTAGTGTGGGCTGCCAGACAGAGCGCTTCCTCCAGCATCTTTTACCAACCTTCTAGACTGTGCTGGGTGAGAAATTAACAAATATTTAGGATGTAACATCCTAACTGTTGCATACCACCAAAACAAGAAATCCAAATTCTGTGATCTTTAAAACATTATAGAAAAATACATCCCATCCCATCCCAACAGTCCCCAAATGCAGGAATCGTAGACTGCTTGGAAATCAAACAGAATGTCATAGGCACCCATCCAATGTCATCTGTATCCACCCAGTTTGCTTTCCAAACAACTAGGTATGTGGAGCAACAAAGTATGTATTTTCATACTTCAGACATCGCATGATTCTTGTTGGTTTTAAGAACATACTTATTGACAGCCACATAAGTCTGCCTAACATACTGTAGCCATTATTTGTAATTCCTAAGTATGATAACCAAACCAAAGAATCCATGTCAATGCAAAATTATGGTGTTCTTTCATCAAAAAGTTTGTGAAAGGGTTAAAATGCCAACATAAAAATCATATCAACCTGAAGGCCATGTATTTCCTATTTCTTAGGAATTCTTTTTATTTGGATAAATTCAGTAAGTACTGCTTAGAAATAGAAATGGCTGAAGTAGAGGCCTGGAGGCAGTGGCAGCTGGATCGATGGCCTGATGATTCTATAGCCCCATGTCCTGTCCTGCTCATTCATACATATACATACACACAAACAAACACACACACACACACACACACAGTGTGAAGTCTTTATTGAGGCTTCGCTAGCCCCAGATGGTATCCCCCAGGATTCACCCTACACAGGAACCAGTACAAAAACTAATGTGTCCAATCCTCGAGAATTGGAGAACTGAGAACACAGAGCAAATCCTTAAGGTCACTCTCTAGTTGAGAGTCTCAAGCCAAGTCCATGGTTGGAGCGCAAATCATGGAACTAAAGTCCAAGTTTGAGAAGTAAAGTCCAAAGTCTAGTCAAAGAGACAAGATTCCAAACACAAGAGGCACGATCAGACGCATGGCAAGAAATGGATGAATTGTTTCCAGCATCGCTTTGCTCCACATGCTGGGATAAATAGTGAGGAATGGCTGCCTCCTCATGAGTAGTCTCTCCAACCTCCATGGCACCTCAGTCCTGGATGCCCTGGGATCCAATGAGGAAGGCAGTTCCTCCTCATCCCCGCTGACCAGCTGCAGCTGAGCTCCTTCTCTGCCTTTTTCTTCTAGCTAGGCGATTGGGATCGGAATGAGCCAAAAATGGGGCACACGAAGGCCAAAAATGGGGCGTGCAGAGGCTGAAAACGGGATGCAGAGGCCAAAAATGGGGGGCGCGGAGACAGCAATAAGCAATGGTGATTCCCACAGCCTTAAACAGCTGATCCTCGGGAGGCAGATCCAACCAACAATCAGCTGCTTGTGCTAATCAGGCTGTGCTGAAGCTGAGCAGGCTGTTTGTTGTTTGCTGCAAGAAGTCAAATTGCTGGGAGGCAGAGGCAGATTTTTTCCCCCTTGTTTTCCTCCCCAAAAGCTAGGTGCGTCTTAACACTTCGAAGTTTCTTACGGTAAATGTATATAGGAATAATTGTGCTTAGTTACCTTCTTTTATATCACTCAACAAGTCAAGCTTAGCAAGATTTTGAGCCACTTGAGAATGTGTTCCTGTGTTGTATTGAACAAATATATTACCAAAGAATGATTATTTCTCTTGCCAAATAATCTTGCAAATTTCCTCTTCTTTCTGGTTAGGCTAGCTCTGTTCTTTCATCACCTTCTATTTGGCGATGCCAAGACAGAGCATGACATTTTCTCAATCCCTGTTAGTTGTACCACTGAGCTATGTCCTATTTTCTTTCTTTTGGAATTGATAATGAATTCATTGCAGCTTTTAGTTCCAGATCAGCATAGAAAATGTAGTTTTGTGAATCTGAACATAAAACGTTATTACTGTGTTGGCTGACTCTTCTAAAATACACTGACCTAAATTTGAAAGTGTTTTGCAAAGATGGGATAAAGAAGCAGCTCTCAGTGCACTTTTTACTTCTGAAATGTTTATTTACAGTGCAGACTATGGCTCTGAAGCAGAAGAGAAAACAACAAGGAAAAAAAAAGAGTATCTGTAGGTTTTTAAATTCTTCACAGTACTAGCATGCTGGGGTTTCTTTCTTTCTGATTGCAAAGGTTAATAATTCTTCCTGACAAGTAAGTCTGGTGCAGATTGTGCAGTTTTCATTTTTAATAATCCTTCTGTTTATTTTATAAGCTTTGCATCCCATTCTCTGCTTTTTTTTCTTCCATAGTTGTTTTAGTTGCAAAATGTCTTTTAGGGCCAGCACATTTCTGAAATCATCTTATTATTAAGGGGCAATATAACAAAGTTACAGATATTATTATAAATTTAAAGCTAATACGAAATACTAGGGAGAGGAGATCACGTATCTGAAGATGCTGCCCCAATTCCTCCTAGTAAAACTCTTGTAAGTTATTTTATTCGTAGCTTCAGTTCAGTGCTTGATTAGATTTTCAATAGTGACTTTTGAAAATGGAACAATCACTAAACAGTGGCAGCAACCTTAAATGGATGCTAGAAGGGGCACTGTCTTTGCAACAATTTCTGGCATTTTCAATCTAAGATCTTGCAGAAAATTGAAACAAATTACATGTATGGCTAACAGTAGAATACTAGAAGTGCCTGGATTCTAGGTTCCTTCTTCCATTTCTTCTTTCATTCCCTATTTTCTTTTTTTCCCCATAGGCAGAAGAAATTTTAAGGCAGGAGTTAGAGAAGAAAGAAACAGTAGGATTATACTGCCTGCTTGGAGATGTTCTTAAAGACCATTCATATTATGACAAAGCTTGGGAATTGTCTAACCACCGCAGTGCGAGAGCTCAGCGCTCAAAGGGCCTCCTTTACCTTCGCAGCCGGAATTTCAGAGAATGCATAGAGTGCTTTGAGCATTCTGTAAAGATTAACCCAATGCAGGTAAGCAACTTTAGCTCCTTAAAACAATTTGTAACTTGGTTTTGTAAATACTCTACCTGATAACTGAAGTACCATAAGACAGAATTTCTTTGGTCATGGAGTTCAGATGTCATACATTTTGTAAATAAAAAAAACATAAGTGCCAGGATCATTGCCCCCTTTTCAGTAGATAACATCCTCAAAATTTCTGATGAAAAAAATTAATTTTGATGCTGTTCCTTCAGCTCAAAGTTTGCCGTTCTCTTGTACTGTAGCAGCTGAAGATCTTTTATTTCCTCAGTGTCCCTTGGGGGACCATTTAGGAAAAGGCAGCCTCTAGTTCTACCATCTTCCCCTGTACCTTCTTGAGGGTGAGAGACAGTTATGCCTTGACAGCATTTTAAGACTGAAAATACAGAAAAGTATGTTGAAAATACATCAGCCATTTGCCTTTGTGGGCAGATATTCTAAACAGGGGAGGCAAGGAATGTTGCATGTCCCATCCCCTAAGGAGATACATCTGGTGGTGGCTCCCTCCCTTTGGAACATCATCCTTCCGGAAATTAGATTGGCCCCCACTCTGACACCTTTTCAGAAGGCTCTGAAGATGTGGTTCTGCCAGTGGGCCTGGGGAATGCAGAACGGGATGGAGCCCATTAAATGGCTGGTATGTGTGGTGTTGCCAGGGGTGAGGGGATGGGAGGGGGCTATTATTTTATTATTTTTATTTATTTTAAATTGTGTTTTTATTTCCTGTAAACTTCCTTGACTCGCTGTAAGTGGCATATAAAAATTTAAATAAACAAACAAAGCTGTTAGGTGGCAATATAATAACGAAAGAAAGAAAGAAAGAAAGAAAGAAAGAAAGAAAGAAAGAAAGAAAGAAAGAAAGAAAGAAAGAAAGAAAGAAAGAAAGAAAGAAAGAAAGAAAGAAAGAAAGAAAGAAAGAAAGAAAGCTGTTAATGCCATCTTCTTAAAGTAGCTCCCAGTCTGAAAAACAGGAACAGGAATTTTGGGAGAAAGTCTTAATGAATGGTCCTATCTTTATGAGGATCTTAGTATTAAGCCAATTTTTTCACAAACATATTAAAATGCTTGCTTTGGGAAGAGGATTTTATTGGAAATAACATCTCGTGCTAGCTACTGAAATTCAGGGAAACAGAACCCTTTCTCTAAAAGTTGTGATTATGAAAGACCTCTGGTTTTTCACAGCTCTGAGTGATTTACCAGATCCCATTCCATAATTGCCTCCGGAAGTTATGGCTTCTCTCACTCTGATATTCTTCTGCAATTTTCTCTCTGTTGGCCCTCTCTAAGGCCTCCTTCTGAAATGTCCAAAGATAACTTAAACACATTTCCTGCAGTTCTGTGGCATACCCTTTTTATCATGGGAAAAACGCCCATATTTCTGTAAAATTACTCTAATCCTGCCTCTTCTAAGAAGATAGAAAGTGCAAAAGAAAAGCATTGTCCTTTAATCTGGATTCCATTTCCAAATAAAACAGCCTGAGAAAAATCAGTTGTTTGTTTCATTTTTTAAGGTGATTGAAGCAAACTCCCTTCTGATGGATGCTGAGATCAGTTCATGAGTAAAAAAAGGGGTATAAACTGCAAGGAGCTAGAACCACTTCAAACCCTATATTGTAGAATGGGATGAAATCTACAGATGTTATTTTATTTCAGTTTACATCAATCCTACCTAGCATGGCTAGTAATCTGGGATGATGCATTCCATATGTGACCTAATCCTTTAAAAAGAACAGTTAGGTGGTTCCGTGGAGTGATTAAATCATCACTGATACCCATACCCAGGGGTGGGCTGCTGGGAGTTCACAGAGGTTCGGGAGAGCCCCTAGCTAAGATTCTGTGCAGTTTGGAGAACCCCCAAATTCCACTTCTAGTTGGCCCTGCCCATCCTGCCGCTCCCCTCCCAGGAGTCCCCACACGGTCGGTCCGTTTTGAATGCAGGTAAGTGCTGGGCACGTGCAGCGGCTCAGGGAGGTGAAACATGGGCCTCTCAGAAGTTCAAGAAGGCCAGAAATGGGCCCGTTTCCAGCTTCCAGAGAGCCTCTGGAGCCTCCTGGAGGCTCAAAAAAAGTCTCCGGAGCCCTGGGATGGCAAAAACGCACATACACCCCATGGTAAAAGAGGCTGACTAGGCCACACCCACCATGGCCATGCCAACTGGGAGGAACTGGCAGAGAACCTATTGCTAAAATTTTTGAAGCCCACTCCTGCCTATACCTACACACACACACACACACATTCAGTGGTATAATTTTGTACATCTCAAGAAATTTATTTTCAACTTCACATTACTATCTGCAAAAGTAAGGTGCAGACAATCTAGGGGCATCAGTCCATTTCCATGTAAAAATGGCCAAGATTTCAATGTAAAATTTCTTGATGTAAAAAGATAACCTAGCTTTACAATGTGGAAATTATAAGAAGCCGTGACTTAAAAAGCTGACATAGCCAGTAGGAAGATGAAAAGAGGGGTGAAGAGAGAAGTGGCTAACACACACTTGGCTTAGATTTAAGATTTATTCTAGAGAGTATACTGGAAATGTCTGCTTTATTTCTGTATGACTTCCAATAGATAGTAAATGGTCTTTTTTTAAATTCTAAGTAGGTTCACAATAATGACAAGATAACATCACTTTGTTCCAAATTAAATTGCTTTTCCTAAAAATGTTAGTGCCATTAAAGTTCTGGTTTTTTAGAGCAAACTTCTGGAACCAGAGCACTTTTAATTTTAAATGCATGTCTTTGCATTTGACTCAAGAATCATCTAGATATTCTAAAAAAAGAACGAAGTGGAACAGACTAACCTGAAATCTGCCTCTTCCTGGTTTATTAGACCTCAGTTGTTATAACTGAACCAGGCCACTCTGCATATAAAATGTTAGGCTTTTCATTATATAACTTGAAACTGAATATATATATATATATATAAATAAATGTTCCCTTCTGGGGAACCCAGCTCTGCATCTAGAAATTACACTTCGAATAGGTTTTTTTTGTCCAATGGGGAAATCCATATTAAGTCATTTTCAAGGAATGAGGAAATGCAGGGGGTGTCTTTTTATTGGACCTATTTGCACCCAAGTATGTGACTTTTAAAAAATTGGATAATTATTTAGTGAGACTACAAATTCCTTTGAAGTTACAAAATTAATAGTCCTCAATTTGCTTATATCTGATTTACAGGTTCCATTTTATTTCTAAGCATGCTATGATATCATGTACGTTGTACATGATATATATATTTTAGTACAGAGTGTAACAAAGATAAAATATAAACATGGAAATATATAAATAAAGAAAAATAAAAAATACAGGGACTATTTGAATTTATGTTTACAGAAAAGTAAGATAAAATCTCCTTGAGATCCATCCCTGGTAACTTCATGGATAATTCGAAACAATTTTCTTGGTTAAATGTGGGGCCTCTTCTGGCATATTTGTTCATTTCTTACTCTAGCCTTAGTAGTTGAATAGTTGCCCATCCAAGAATTAACCAGGCTCAGTTGTCAAGACTTTGCACCAAGTATAGCATTAAACTTTGTGGCTGCTCCTCATTCCAAATTAGGCACAGCAAAGTAAGATAAGGTTTATTTTAGAGAATTGGGGAAATTATCCTTTGAAGAGCATCTGGAATCCTGCCTACTGTGTATATTGGCCCCCAGGTTTAAATGCTAGTCCTTTTTCTCCCACCTCTTTGTTTCAATAGTTATGTAGCTGCTGATTTCCTTGAAGGCTTGAATAGTTACAGTATATAGCTACTGACTTGCCTTGAAGGTTTATGCCACCCACCCCTTAATATAAATGACTTTGTCCTGAAAATTAGAGAATTCCTCCTCCTCAGCTTTTGCCCTTTTAGCTTGTGAGCCCGCACAAGATCAGCCTGATTGTGCTTGTATAAATATTTGCTATTGGTTATGAAGGGAAAACAAACCTAAACTTCTAGAACCAGCTGACTTTTACCAAATCATTGTAGTGCTCTTGAGTTTCAGTATCTTTTCATCAAGGTAATAATCTGGGAGAAGAGAACAGGAAAGATATCCAGTGGCCTCTTTAAAACATGTCCCTGCTCGGTTTATGTCCAAATTTAGTTGCCACTGTTATCCTACATCTCAATCTTGGCAACTTGGCAGCATGGGGAATTCTGAGAGTTGACTTTAAGGTGGTTGAGAAATACCATCCTATAGTTTCTCAGTCTTCCCTATTTCACTTCTGTAATTCAATATGATTCTAGCTATCTTGTAGTCTATGCACAAGGCAGGGAGATGTTAGGTTGGGAAATGCTTCTTTGATCCATTTTGTTTTATTTTTCTTTCAGTTGGGGGTATGGTTTTCCTTAGGCTGTGCCTATTTAGCATTGGAAGACTACGAAGGTGCTTCCCGGGCTTTTCAGCGCTGTGTGATGTTGGAACCTGATGTAAGTAAATGAAGGAAAAGCAACACTTAGGTGTGCTTTGATTAAATGTCGAACCTGATGTAAATAAATGAAGGAAAAGTAACACTTAGGTGTGCTTTTATTATCATTTCCTACATTTTATGGAATATATAAAGTTGGTGGATCTCTCTATGAGTTTATGTTTGAGAATCAGAAAAAGGTTCATTGCAGGAAAAAAAAAAAGTAGCCATTAACAGCCATGGAGGAATTGTTATAGAGATAGTCCTTGACTCACAACCATTCATTTAGTGACCATTTGAAGTTACAATGACAGTGAAAATAGTGACTTATGACCACTTTTTCATACTTACAATCATTGCAGCATCCCTGTGTCACTTCTGATGCTTGGCAAATGGCTCATGTTTATGATGTTTGCAGTCTCGTGCGGTCATTATGTTTTGTAACTTTCTGACCAACAGAGTCAGTGGGGAAGCCAGATTCACTTAACAGATGTTGCTAATTTAACAACTGCAATGATTCATTTAAGAGCTGTGAAAGAAAGATTGTAAAATGGGGCAAAACTCACTGGGGCTCAATTGTGGTCATAAGTTGAGGACTATCTGTAGAGATCAGTTGAGTTCTTCAGGTCTCACTGTACCTATCCAACTGCATAGTGCATACCAGTGGTGGAATTCAAATTTTTTTACTATCAGTTCTATGGGCGTGGCTTGGTGGGCATGGCAGGGGAAGGATATTGTAAAATCTCCAGTCAGAGATGATATTTGCCGGTTCTCCGAACCACTCAAAATTTCCGCTACCGGTTCTCCGAACTGGTTAGAACCTGCTGAATACCACCTCTGATGCATATATGTTACAGAGTGTGTTACTTGTGCCCTAGTTATGTGCAGATGCACTGTATATGCATGTACAACATATGTCACAATGCACCATTATACACATACATATATGTAATGGGCAAATTTAAAAGTGCCAAATGCTCACAGGGTATCCAAAACCTTTGAAAACTGTTCTCATATGGGATTTTGTGCATTAAAACTGAAAAACATACCGTATTTTTTGGATTATAAAACACAATTAGTTTTAGAGGAGGAAAACAAGAAAAAAAAATCTGTCTCTGCCTCCCAGCAATTTTCCACCTTGCAGTAAACAACAAACAGCCTGGTCAGCTTCAGCATAGCCTGATTTAGCACGAGCAGCTGATTGGCGGTTGGATCAGCCTCCCGGAATACTGTCCATCAGCTGTTCCAGGCTGTGGGAATCACTGCCGCCCATTGCCGCCGCCTATCGCTGCCTCCGCAAGCCCCATTTTCACCCTCCGCATGTTGTATTTTCAGCCTCTGCGCATCCCATTTTCGGCCCATTCCAGGCGGCAGTGATCACCTCCACTGCCGCCATTTGGTGGCAGTAGGCGGCAGTGGAGGTGATCACTGCCGCCTGGAATGGGCCGAAAAGGGGACGTGCGGAGGCTGAAAATGGGGCATGTGAAGGCCGAAAACGGGACATGCGGAGGCTGAAAATGGGGCGTGCAGAGGCAGCAATAGGCAGCGGCAGTGGGTGGCGGTGATTCCCGGAGCCTGGAACAACTGATGGGTGGTATTCCAGGTAAAAAGACTTCCCCAGATCATTATTTGAGAAACAAAAATAAAATATTCTGTAGCCACATTGCCATTGTTTATGTTTGTCTGTTCTTCTATACACATCTGTTGCTTGCATCAGAACCTCCTTCAGGGTACTTGAGCTTTGCATATCCTAACAGGTGTCAGTGGTATATGCTTGAAACTCTCCTCTTATAAATGGTTGATTTGCGCACATTTGATGATATAAATTCAATATTTGTGCTTGTATAGCACAGCATTGCTTATGGAGAAAAGTGTGTTTATGTATTTGCTTTTAAATGTTTATCCCTTCTGTGACAGTTTAATGCTAACATTTTTGTGTGTATTTTGACTATAGAATGCAGAGGCTTGGAACAATCTATCTACTGCATATATCAGATTGAAACAGAAGTAAGTGCATCAAAGTGGTTTTGTAAATTCTTCTTTCCAAAGTAAACAGTTTCCTCTAACTCTGGTTTCCTCTAACTCTGGCCTTTCCGGAATAACATTCAGCTTCTGAACATACTGCCTTCAGGATCCTCTTTATCACCACAAAACCAAGCTCTCTCATTTGGCCTCCCACCATAAATATCATTAGAATGGCAGAGATTATATCATGAAAAAAAAAACTTTTGGAAAGAAAGGCAACTCTTTAGATCTCACCGCACTCACAAATGTTACAGTAAAAAAAAATGCTACACAGTGTACAGTTAATTAGGATTTCAGGTTCACAGTGAAATTGGTAGTGGGAGGTCTGTCTGTACCCGGCGTATGTTTTTTACATACGTATGCATATAAATATATATACACATACGTACATACATCACACACATACAATACAACTAGAAATTGGTTATGGGTGGGAACTGTGGGGATTTCTAGTGCAACAAATCTGGAAAAAAGGCCAGGAAGCAAAGTATTATAGAAGCACCCACATCCGGGACTGTACCCCATATAGCAGGGGTGTCAAACTCCCGGCCCATAAACTGGATGTGTCACGTGCTGGCCATGCCCATACCCAGTTTAGCGAAGGGGGAAAAGTCCTGATATGTCACATGACACTACCATGACGCCATGAGTTTGATACCCTTGCCATATAGTACCTTCCAGATTTATTGCACTAGAGTTCCCATAGTTCCAGCCCATAACCTATTCGGAAGTAAATGTTTTGTCATATCAGCACATCTGGAGACAATGCCTCTTCTAGTTGTATTTACAACAACGTTATCATTATCATTGCAGGTACTCCTTGACGTACGATCACAATTGAGCCCAAAATTTCTGTTACTAAGCGAGACAATTATGTGAATTTTGGCCCATTTTGCAACCTTTTCGTGCTACAGTTGTTAAGTGAATCACTACAGTTGTTAAGTTTTCTTGTCAGAAGATCACAAAAGGGAAATCACATGACCCCAAGGACACTGCAACCATCATAAATAGGAAACAGTTGCCAAGGATCTGAATTTCAATAACATGACCATGGGGATGTTATGGTCATAAGTGTAAAAAACAATCTTAAGTCACTTTTGTCAGTGCCGTTGTAACTTCAAACAGTCACTAAATGAACTGTTGTAAGTCGAGGACTATTTGTACATTTCATGTTAATTGATTAATCTGACTTTGCAATTGAGGTTTAATGAATACTTCAGGGTCCTATTTTTGTTATGAAGTAGTTCAAATAATGCGCAGCTGGCAAGAGAGAAGGTGACTACTGATATTTAAATGCATAGCACCATTATTATTTAAACCATAACCCTGTCCTAAAACAAGACTGTATCTTGTTTTCAACAGGCGATATAGCTAATGATTTGTATTTGCAGTGTTGTTCCAACACTCATTGTGAAAATTGGCTATTCAATATTAAGTTATCTTTTCATTTTCCTAGAAATGTACCTTTCATAAATCTTACAAGTGGACTTGATATCTTAATTCTGTATGGTTGTTTCATTTATGTAAAAATAATTCAGTTGGATATCTTCTTGATAAAACGGTTTTCAGTTTTTCAGAAACATAAGTCACTTGTCAAGATAATTTTTGTTGCTTAGACTGCATTCCATTAATCTTCTACTTAAAGAAATGCATCTTCAGAAAACAAACTAAAGGGTATTTTTATCTTCTTCTTTTCTTTACATCATGAAAAACAATTTATCAACTTTCTCAAAAGAAATTAAAAATGAGAAAACCAGTAGGGAGCTTACAAAGTATTGTATACACAGGAAACAAATTGCTAAGAGGGTGCATTGAACCAAAAGCCATAAATACGTTCAAGAGGTCTTTAGACGTATTTATGGAATAAGCAGACTGAAAGATGCAGTTGCCTCAGAGATTGCAAGGAACACAAAATAGATGCAAAGAGATTCCAAGATGCTCAAGTGTCCTCTTGAAACAAACGTCTTTTTCAGCAACTTTCAATGTTAATACAGAAATAGCCTAAAGAAACTTTCCAGCTAATAGCTTCTTTAAAGCTATTTATTAGATATCTTTGAACCAATGCCTATATTTGCTCAGTCAAAACCAGTTGTGATAATCTTTGAGAATATGACTGGGAAGCATCTGATATTCAGCTCAGTTGTTAGGATAAAGGTTCACTGGCTACACGTCCAGATTTTCAGATGCCACAAGACCATGACTCAATGACAATTTGTTTCAAAAAACTATTACTATTGTTGTTGTCCTCATTGCTGTTCTTTTTTTTCTGCTTTAAAAACAGTCTGTGGTTAACTCAAGGCAGAAAACATACCTAAACGTGCCTCCTATTTTCCGCATAACAGCAACCCCATCAGGTGGGTTGATTTGAGAGAGAGTGACTGGCTCAAAATCATCCACCTGGCTTTCTAGGGAGGCCTAGAACTCACAGTCTCCTGGTTTGGCCAGTACCAAAACCACCATAATCAAACTAGCTCCCTATCAGTCTCAAATTCCAGGATAGCATGATTTGGGACAGTATTTTTTTCTGGTTTTGAAAATATATTTGGTTGCTTGGTTGGTTTCCTTTTTGGCAGGAGTGAAGTGTACCTTATTAAGATTTTATGGCTTTAGGACAGCAAAAACGAATTGGCTCTGCTATTGGGTTTCTCTTTGCTAAGAGAGGAGAAACAAATTAAATTGATGCATAATAACCCAGGAAGTTCCGACAAGATTCATCTTAGAAAAGTTTAAACCACTGTGAAATAATTCCAATTACTATGTATCAAAAGTGAATCCTCTGCACAGCGAAAACCATGTTTTTGTGCCTTTCTATCTCTCCCAAATTATATGGAGCATCTTGCTGAGGTTATCCTCTCTTTTGGGCTAGGAGTCTGATTTCCATTTCTTTTCAATGTCCTTCCATTTGGCAAAGGACAACTTTAATACCATGTTGTTTTCCTTCTAAGGTGTTAGAACCCTTACAGCTAAAGGCAGGTGTGGATCACCTGTTCTTAATATAAATGACCCAGCCACACGAGGGAGTCCAATTATTGTGTCTTCCATTATGGACACCTTCTAAACGATTTTGTCAACAAGCTTCATCAACTGTATTGGTGAGCAGAGGTGTCAAACTCAAGGCCCATGGGCCAGATCTGGCCCGCAGGGTGCTTAAATCTAGCCCAAGGGGCCACCATGGAAACAGCGAAGGATCGCCCGCAGTTCCTCTGCCAACGAAAACAGAGCTCAGGAGGGTTGCAGCGACCCTCCCAGGCTCCATTTTTGACCGCAATGACCTCCTACATCCCTCTTCAAGCTAAAATGGAGCTCTGGAGCCCTGTGCCTCCCGAACTCCATTTTTGTGGCTAGCCATGCCCACCCCAGCCCCCCAAAGTCAAACACAACCCTGATGTGGCCCTCAAAGAAATTGAGTTTGAAACCCCTGTACTAGAAGAAATATTTCTCACATCACTGTGATTATATATAAAATTCTATATAAATAAAGTCCCCTCCCTCCCAGTTAAGAATGGCTTTGTGGCAAAGTAAAGAGTTTCTTTCATCGTTTTTCTTTTCAATATGACAAAATGAAAAGATTCTAAATGAGCAAATGGGGAAGCTTTTAATGAAAAAACAAAGGTGCCCATTTTATAATTAATTAATACTTGCTATTTTTTCTTTGTTTTTATTTTTTTAAACTAGAATTAAAGCATTCCGGACTCTTCAGGAAGCTCTCAAGTGTAATTATGAGCATTGGCAGATTTGGGAAAATTACATTCTAACCAGTACAGATATTGGAGAATTTTCAGAAGCCATTAAAGCTTATCACAGGCTTATGGACTTAAAAGAAAAGTATAAAGATGTCCAGGTACAATGCCCATCCTTTTTATTCTTGTCTAATTTTAAATAACATGATTCATGACAAGGAATAATAATTTAAAGCATGTTAAATATCTTAAGTTGTCTGTTTTAGAATTTTAGAATATCTTAGAAAGTAATTAAAAATATAACTCTTTTTACTGCCATAACTTTAAAATGAACATAATGTCCTCAGCTTCTATCTTTGTAGCATCCTGCACTTTCCCTCTCTGCCAAGAACCCCTGAAGGGGCAATCCAATGCAGTGGCTCCTGAGTAACCAGATGTGAAATGCATGTTTCTCTCTGTCTATCTCTCTCTCTCTCTCTCCCTCCCTCCCTCCCTGTGTATGTGTGTGTGTATGTGTGTGTGTGAGAGAGAGAGAGAGAGATTCCTTTAGACAGTACAGGCATTGGAGGGGATGGGAATCAGCCAAGGCAGTACTTGGTCCTCCCACCCCCATTCATCTAATGGATAGATAGCATTCCAGCTTCCATACTGATTTTGCCTTTTCTAGTACAAAGGCAAAACTATGTTTATGTGTGAGGTATGGGATGTTAATATTGCAGAAATAATTTTGCAGTAATATGTTGGCAAGTCAAAGCGAGGAACAATTCTGCTATCATACAGTTTGATATTTTTGTGATGTTGATCAAAGAGATGCATGGAATTCAGATTTCTGTTGCTGATTGTTAGTATCCCTGGAAAATATTTTAACAATATTTAAGTATTGTTAAATACAGCAGGTAAGGAGATAGTTCCTTTGTTTTATAATTATATTGGTTATAGTATTCATCAAGCATCTTCAGAGAAATAATGAGATAATGCCCTTATGTAATTATAACATTTTGTGTCATCTTCAAATAATTATTATTTTAATACATTAATCCAATCATTTAATATATTTATTCCAACTCTGATCAAGTGAACCATGTATTAGCAAATTTTTGGAAACTCCACTTGATTTTATGGGAGTCAAACTATAACTAACAATTTCCTTCTCTTTAAGGTGCTTAAGATTCTGGTAGAAGTAGTCATGGATGGAGTAGGTGACCGAAATGGAGAGACAGCCCAAGGATTAAAGGGAAAACTGCAGGGCCTCTTTGGCAGAGTGACTTCTCGAGTGACAAGTGATGAAGAAATCTGGAGATTATATGCCAAACTTTACGAAAATGGGCAGAATGAAAACTACGAAGACATAGAAAAGGTAAACCTTAATGGCAGAATATGCTTCTCATATCAGAAAAGATGCACATGTATTTCCATGTTGATATTAAGGTTTTGGATATATCCTTTGTGAGAATATTGGTTCGTGAAATATCCTTTGCTTGAATTTCACATTCCATTAGCAGGTCTTTATTTGACAACTTGATTAGCAAGGCTACTTATTTTAAAGATTGATTAAAAAAGAGAAAAACAAGGGAACAGCGAGATAAAATAACAGACTTTTCCCTCTTGCATGAAAAATACACATTCAGGCAGAGATGAATTTAATGATTTCTTATGATTCCAGACTTGCTTAAGATAATTATTCATTTAAATATACTAATCACAGAATCACAGAATTTATTAGACATAGGGAATGGTCTCTTCAGTTTTTGTAATGTTTCATTCTAGCATTTTGTACCTGCTAAATATTACTTTTAAGCAATATGTCTTCTGCAGAATGATTTAAACATTTCAGTCTTCCTTTGGCAATAGCCAAATCATTATCTCAATGCAGCAGCCTTTGGCGGAAGAGAATGTTTCCAATTATTAAACTGTTACCATTTAGTATAAGGCGAATAGAAGTCCAAAGTATGGGATCATTTATTAAGCTGTTCGATGAGGTCAGTGTGATCCTTTAGCATTACTGACACGTAACTATTGTACTACAGCTGTACCTTTTTACTGATGAGCGTGTGAGACACTCTTTCTCCATATATGGAGAGAACTGAGAAAACTATAGGAAAAAAAAACAAAGATAAGAAAGATGAGTGAGAAGCAGACGTGTGTGTAGAACGAGATGTTTAGTAGAATGCAGAAAATGGAAAGGACATATATAATATATAACATTAGAAATGCTAGGTAGACATGGGAGTCCTGTGTGGGAGATGAACCAGAAATTAATCAAGAAAAAGAAAAAGACAAGGAAGGTTTGTATGTGTTTTACTATACTTTTTTTTTCCAAATTCTTTCTTCACTTGTATTATTTAGTCTCCCTTACAATCATTTTATTCCCTATGCCTTTTCTTTTCTTTTCTTTTCTTTTCTTTTCTTGTGGGAGCAGGGGAGTATATACTTGCCACGAGAAAGGTTTTTTTTCCTCTCCGTGTAATTTCTTATCTCCTGGTGGCAATCGTGCAAATTTATTGTCCTGATTTTAGGTAAACATTGGGTGGTTACAATCTGAAAGAGGCAAAATAAAATAGTTCACTATTCCAATCAGGTTCCCTTTCAAACTATAGAGCTTCTCCCTCTTCATAACCTAGTAAATAAAGTTACTAGGTGGCATTTTTTGCACCAAGTTTTAATCTAGAAATTCAATATATTTTATCTGTAATTTCACTTTCCCTCCCATTTTAAATGCATTCCTAGGTTACATTTGAGAGAGCAGAATTGCCATTGGAAGCGACTTCCCCATGTAAGAGAGGAAATAATAAATATTCTTTTAAAACAAGGAGTGTTTCTGCTTGTGGCCTGTATCCAATGTTACACAAGTGAACTTCTACTGATAAAATATTTTTTCCATTGTTCTCTCCCTGCCCAACCACTGTATCCTCCAATATCCACTAAATCAACTCCAGAAATCTCCCAACCATCTGGAGAAGATTTAGGTATATGTCAAACAGCAGGAGAAGTCATCCATTTTGTTGGCAGATGTTGTTCCTGCAGTGGACAGACATAATGGTTTATAGTTTTATCTTTCCTATAACTGATTAGCATTCATTTTATGGGCTAATGGGTTCTCTTAGTGAGAGATGTTCAATCAACGGCTTGATAAGGATTTGTAAGATTTTTTACTTATAAATTAATTTTTATTTTTGCATTGAAATTTGATGGACTAAATGGTCTATTTCAACTCTTTGGTTCCCAAAACTCTTCTCCTTCAGGTGTATAATTTTAGAACTGCAACACTGTCAAAATATTGTTTCATGATCATGGATTTATACTGGGTAATACTTTCCTAAATGTTGATGAAATCATTGACCCAGACAATGTATATCATTCAATCCTTTTTCTGAATTCTTGGGGACCCATTATGTAGAACATGGGTGTCAATTTCATTGAGGGCCATAACAGGGTTGTGTTTGACCTTGGGGGCCGGGGTGGGCGTGACCAGGGTGGGTGTAGCCAAGTCAACATCACTCATATTGGGGGCGCCTGTAGAGCCCCGAGCGCCCTGCCAGCAAAAATGGGCTTCCAATCTCCATTTTCAGCTGCAAAGGCCTCCAGCAACCCTCTGCAAGCGAAAACAGCTCACTGGCAGAGGCACTGTGGGTTGGTTCTTCGCAGTTTCCAGGGCAGCCCCGCAGGCTAGATCTAAGCACTCCACGGGCCAGATCCAGCCCATGGGCCTTGAGTTTGACATCCCTGATGTAGAACAACAAAGAGTTCATCCTTGATTTGTGAAAATGTTTTACTTAGGACTATTTTAGTTTACTTTACTTTATTGTCATTGCACCTCGTACAACGAAATTAAATGCCATCTTCAGTGTACATTATAGCTATAAAAATAAAACACAAACATACATCCTTCACATTCTATACAATTGAATTGAAAACAAATTTTGACGTTTGTGCAGAACATAAAGAACAGAATTAGTAGTAAACCCCCATAATCTGCAATGAAAATGTAGACTCCACCATAACAAAAAGTAGACATCTTAAAAGTTGACATTGGCCATGTGCCCATTATATAAAAATAACAGGTTGCAAATCTTGAGCATGAATTCTCATAATTACCATTTGAGATTGAAATTTGTAAGTTTTTCTTTATTTTCTTTCTTTATTTTTCTTTATCCATTCTTGCTATATTATCTGGATCAGAAACTAAGATTGGGAATGGAAACAAAGTTCATTTCCATCTTATATAAATATGTCACCTAGAAACATTCAATAGTACATCAGATAGTAAGCTTGACTCTATTGAAGAAGTGTTTTGTAATAAGAGAGCAAAGTTTTATTCTTGATTTCTTGCATAGAAACTACATTATGTTTTAATGTTCTATCAATTGAACTGTTTCCCTGCCTTTTTGTTTGCAAGCATTCAATAATGCCATTGTTTTACTGACGCTATTGACAATATGATTAGCTTTCAGTATTACCATACAGCCTAGCTTTGGATACAGTAATAAAAATATTATAATAGACTATACAGGTGGTAGTTGGGTTATGTTCAGTGACAATAGTTCAGAGACTATTACAACTTGCAGTGGTGCTGGAAAAAGAGGACTTATAACTGGTCCTTAGAGTTCCAACCATTGCAGCATCCCTGTGGTCACATGATCGCCATCTAGGCACCCAGCTTGTGATTATGACATTGCAATGATCTGTGGTTGTCTGATTGGGATTTATGACATTCCCTCCCACAAGCAAAGTCAATGAGAAATGTGACAGGAAGTCAGAAGTCATGATCATGTGATGTCCTTACTTAATGACCCACACCAGGAGTGTCAAATTCAAGGCCCAGGGGCTGAATCTGGCCCATAGGGTGCTTAGATCTGGCCCATGGGGCCACCCTGGGAACAGTGAAGGACTGGCCTGTGGTGCCTCTGCCAGTGAAAACAGAGCCCCCACGGTCCTCCCGAGCTCCATTTTCTCTGGCAGAGGGTTGCAGGACACCATCGCAGCCAAAAATGGAGCTCGGGGGTCTGTTTTTTCTGGCAGAGCACTCTGGCCACCAAAACAAGTGACGTCAAGTTGGCCACGCCTACCCTGGCATGCTGTCCCCCTGAGGTCAAACACAACTCTGATCTGGCCCTCAATGAAATTGAGTTTGACACCCTGACCCACACAATCAAAGCTTAATGGTGGCAACCAGAACTGCTAAAATTGTTATTGCTAAATGATGCAGTCATGTAACCTTATTCTAACCTTCTTTTCATATATATATTCTGCAAAATAAAACCAAAAGAATTATTAAGATGTTTAATAATTTAAAATAGTCATTTCTATTTATTTCAGAAATAGAGATCCTCAAATTAGTAAATCACAAACTTGATTCCCTAATGGTACCTTCACTGAATAAATGTTATTTTAATTTTCTTTTTGTTGTTGCCCTGACATTGTCCAGAAAAACGTTAGAAGGCTTTCTAAAGCAGTAATGAATAAAGCAAGATGAAGAAAAAGTAAAAAAGTTGAAATATGCACATTTGTTCTTGTGATGTGGATCAAATATTGTAGCATTTTTATCCACTGCCAAAGGAAACCAATGGCTAAACCAGTGTGCTTTCCATTGAGGCTATCTATTGTGGCTTCATCATGCTCAGTTTTTTTTCCAAATTGCATAAATCTCACATAAATAACTCCAATTTCTCATTTCAGGACTCAAGTTTTAAGATGAATCGTTTCCTTGATGTGACTTCAGCTTCCTTGTTTAAACTGTTGAGTTCTAGTATCCCAGCAACAGAATATTAATTAATATTATTGCTAATTTACGATGACCAAAGAGAGCTTGTCAGGCTCAAATATAAACTGTTCCCCAGTTTGCTATAGAATAATACAAATCATACTATATACTCATAAAAATTCCTAAAAATTTGAGAATCTCAACCTCCTCGCCCTCTTTTTTTTTTTTTGACACTGAAACTGTAGGTTTGCTAAAATATCTAGGGGAATAACATAACTTCTTAAAAATAATAAGTGCATCATATTCAAAAGTATGCATAAATCTCAATTCTCATAGATATTGGTTCCCAGAGTGACATCAAATAGAGGCCAGGGTTCTCAATCCTTCACTTAGCATTGAAGAATAGCTTTTAAGTGGCTCTGGCTGCAACATAGTATTAAGATAGAAAAAGGATGACTTTAAATTTAGTAGTCTAATTGTGGGGAGGTGGTCTTTTTATGTAGTTTTTCTGAATCAGAACTGACTTGATGAACTGGCTCAGAATTTTCCACATAGCTCCAGAATTATTTAATATTTGACATTGAATCATGCAAAAGAACACTTGCATGTTCTCACATTTAAGATCCATCTCACCTGTCCTGAAAATACAGGTAGTCCTCAACTTATGACCACAATTAAGCCCCAAAATGATGTTGTTAAGTGACTTTGCTTGTCAGAAGGTCGCAAAACATGACCCCTGGGCACGCAACTGTCATAAATAGGAGTCAATTTTCAAGTGGCTGAATTTTGATCACATGACCATGGGGATGCTGCAACAGTCATGTGAAAAATGGTCATAAACCACTTTTTTTGGTGCCGTGACTTCGAAGAGTCACTAAATGAACGGTTGTAAGTTGAGGACAACATCTACTCTCTTGTTCAAGAATGCTATACTGTGAATGCTTTGCTTACAGTCATATCAAGGTATATCTAGTAGGGCATTTTATTTGAAGAATCTGGATAACTAGCGTGTACTATAAGATCATCAAGAGCCCATCACGTTGTTGTTGATAGTTGCGAAGTCATATCTGACCCATCACGACCACATGGACAATGTTCCTCCAGGCCTTCCTGTCCTATACCATCCTCCGGAGTCTATTTACGCTCACGCCTACTGCTTCAGTGACTCCATCCAGTCACCTCATTCTCTGTTGTCCCCTTCTTTTGCCCTCAATCTTTCCCAGCATTAGGCTGTTCTCTAGTGAGTCCTTCCTTCTCATTAGGTGGCCAAAGTATTTGAGTTTCATCTTCAGAATCTGGCCTTCTAAAGAGCAGTCAGGGTTGATCTATGCCCACCACATAGTAATACAATGCCCACCACATAGTAATATTCTATTATAATGAGTATGGTCTCTTCACAAGTGCATGTGTGCCTGGAGATATAGTAGAATGTGCTCCTGATTGGGTCCATGAAGGGATTCCTAGATCTATACTTCTCATACAGTCTTATCCCTTGGGAGAGCCATTTTGGTTTGTTGGCATCATCCACCTTATACAAGTTCAAAGCACCTTTGTTTTGGTTTGAATTACAGAAAGCAAAGTAGGAAAACATTCCCACTTCTTTTTCTCAGGAACTTAATTTGACAAGGCATTTCTAAAGTTAAAGACCTTTCAAAATGAATGGGTTAATTGAGTAAAGTCAGAGTTTTTATTACATGAATAGTATTAAGGTTAAGGAATTAAATACGTGTTAAAGACGATGGAGAAAAGTGACAAATTATCATTACTCCTACAGACCTTAACTCAATTGCTGATCTTCCTGTCAGAAATATACATCCATACATGCACAACATTCAGATAGGAATAAGGATGCAGAGAAACAACTCAGATCAATCTGTAACATAAAGAAAATTATCATAATCTGAATTAACTCCACATTTTCCTGGGTAACTATTTTCTGATGACTCTCCAGCTTTCCTCTGGGCTGGGCTGCTTTTCTTACTTGGCAGAAATTAGACTGAGAGCCTCTTTCTTCTTGGGATGAAAGACAAAACATCAAAAGCAAAATCTGAATTTCCCTCTTTTCTTTTTCAAGACCACCTGAGAAAGGGAGTTGTGCCTTGAACATCTGATTTTCCTGAGTTCTAATAGATGCTGCCCACTCTCCAAATTGAAGGACACATTCACATTTCTCCTTCATTCTTTGGGGTGGGGGGAGAGGTGTTATTCCCTCTTGGTATTGATATAAAAGAAGCATTAAACTCTGAATGTAAGGTGATGTGTGCAGCATTCAAAATACTGTGGAACTTAAAGAACTCCTTGGGAGTTGAAGTCCACATGCTTAAAGTGGCCAAAGTTGAGAAACACTGCTTAAGTTGTCTGATTCTTTTACAATAGAACAGGGAGTAGAAATACCTGTACCAACAGATAATGAAGTATCTGTCATTCTTTTGTTTGGCCATTGGCTGTGCCATATAGGACTGATGGCCAATGGAATCCATCAAAATAAAATAAATAAAAACAATATATTGTAGCATACAGTATTAAGGAAAACATAATAACCAAATTATAAAGTGAGCTTGACAACATTTGATAGTCAGGGGCATACTTAACATTTAAGATCACAAGGGTCACAGTGGGCAGGACAAGAATGCAAATGTGGCCTTTTCCCTTGTTTTAGACATGTTTTCAAACCTAGTTAAGTCTATTGCAGATCCTTTGCTGCAGTTTTCATATTGCTTCCTTCATTAACATAATGAGATATAATTCTATCAGTTTTCAGCCATGGTGAACACAAAGAAGAGCTTGAGGGCTGCAAATTTCTCTCCTCCCCTTATTACATATCATTTTTTTAATGGCAGATTTTAAAAAGTAGATTAAATTCACAGCCCTAGTAATTTTTTAAAATCATATTTTTAAAATATGTGACAGAATGTGAAGGGCTAAACCACTTTATATATTTATGAGATGGCTCTGGATGAAGATCTCAGTGAAGATTCTTAAGTTTCAATAGATCTGTGGGAGTAGATTGGTTTTGCAGGTAACTTGGTCACAAACTGCAAGAGGTTTTTAAGGATGAAAGCCAGTGCTTTGAATTGAAAGGGCATAATTTTATTGCCACAATCTGATCTCATTTTCCATATCCATTAATAATCATGCAGCTATATTTTGTAATAGATACATTCTCTGGACTATTTCCAGTCTTTCCAAGAGACATTTATAACTTTCTAAAATCAGTTTCTCATCCTCTCAGTAATATAAGACACAAGAGAAAAGACAGGAAGAGATAAGTGGTCATTCAGAAACCCCCTTGACCATATCTTCAGGCACCAATGACTGAAAACATGTAATAAAACAGGAGCAGGCATTGTTCTGGAAGTCTCTGCTATCACTGTTATTTTCAGAGAAGATCTGAGTGACTTGCAAACATGTCACAATGAGATATCAAAGATTCCATGAATCGTTCACTAGATCCAATTGCAAAAATGTCTGAATTGCTCATAAAAATATTATGCAATAACAAGGGGAGGGGAAATCCTTTTTTGTCACCAAAATAATGAGCTCTGATGGATATTTGTTTATACACATCCTGAATAGTTTACCTGAATTCAAACCTTCTGTCACCTAGCTTCATGTTGGTAACATAACTCTTTCTCCTCATCTGTATCACGCCATGCGGCTGTTTCTCATAGAGATCCATGCCAGCCTGCCTAATCCTCCCTCAAGTGACATCCTCCGTGGTGATTTGCAAATTCCATTTCAGGGAACCATCTCCCAAGAGTCAAAGTCATATGTCATTTTATGTTTCTTAAGACTGGGAAGCATCTGGAACCAAGCTATTTTTGTTAAAGAAGGGTTGGTTTATTTTTGCCACTTGGTCTGTTTCTGTGTTTAGTTGAGCATCAAACTGTGTCAATTGAAAGTGTGAAATGGCTGTGTGGCTTACATCATAATGCTGTAAGTTCTTGTTTTGTTTAATTTTGTTCTGTTTTGCTTGGATGTAAGATTGTATCACTGTTTGCTTTTCCAATGCCTGTATGCTGACTGCCATCATCTCCATCTCTCAAATATTGATGGCATATAGAGTATCAGGAAATGGAATTCATGGGCTACATTAAGTTATCACAATGTGCGACATTTCTAATGAACAAGCTGGCTGTGCACATTGCCCAGTTGCTCCCACTTGGCTCTTCCTGCCAGCAGATACAGCTGACATGTGCCAACCATGGTATATTTAGCAGTATGCATGAAGTGGGAACTCTTAATTTGTTTCTTCCTTAAGTCAGAAGCCATATGTTGTGACTTCATCTTAGCTTATGAAATTGCTTGTTAGTAAAGATGCAAGCCATAGTTTTCTGTTCATACTTAAGGCTAAAGAAATAAAACAAGAGACTCATTTGGGTATGTCAGCAGTCACATTCCAGATGGGAACTGCCAGGCTAAAACTGAACAAGTTGGTATTCTCAACCCCCAGTGTGAAGAACATGAAGTCATTTCACAGTGGAAAATTCCTTCTCAGGAATTTTCTGGGGAGCCACAGGAATTTTTAAATGTCCCTATGAGCAGGAGTCAAGAAGAATTTATCTAGGTTCTGAAAAATGTTACATACTTTTATACTTTTATACTTTAAAGCAGGCCACACTCAGCAAAGGAAAAAAATATTGTGATACATTACATGATACGATCGAGTTTGACACCCGTGCCTTAAAGTGTGCAAACCAGATAACAACAGTACAAAAACTACTTACCAATTCATAGTTTAATTCTAATGTGCACAACCAAGTCAATTTCCCTCATATTCATATTGCTGTCATGTTTTCAGTTATGGAAAGAAGAGAGCTTTTTCCCAAGATGGTTAATGCCGTAGACCACCCCTTTTTTCATAATTAAATTAATAGTGATCGCTTTCTGTTTCGTCAGTTAACACCACCTGAGCACCAGGTGTAGAAATCAAGTCCCATTTATTGGTACCGAAATTCCTCATATTTAACTTAGTTGAATGAGTAGGAGGTCTAATATTGAGAGTAAGATAAAATTATCCCTGTTCACACTTTCTGCGTCTTTTTCTGATCTCCCCTTTGCCCACTTTCTTTCTAAATTAATCCCCATAGCAAATATAATCTTTTGCTGTAAACATTTTTTTTTTAATTTGTGAAGCAGAGTAATCGGAACAGCATGCTGTTCAATTAATTATGAGAAAACTAACATAAACCAGCAGTGATATCAAATACCAAATTTTGTTGTGTATAA
This sequence comes from Bungarus multicinctus, assembly GCA_023653725.1. Lineage (NCBI taxonomy): Eukaryota > Metazoa > Chordata > Lepidosauria > Squamata > Elapidae > Bungarus > Bungarus multicinctus. The sequence continues at coordinate 62,285,937 of CM042836.1, read as the reverse complement.
TAGATTGCCAAAATTGAAAACATTATCGAGAAGGATTTGAAATTTTTTTTAGCATAGAGACTAAATGTTTGGATTTGGAAAATTGCTAGACTTATTTTATTGCTGTTCTTTTATTTATTATTTTATTTGTTTAACTTATATGCTGCCCATCTTGCCAAAGGCGACTTTCTTCATTTGTGCTTTTGCTTAGTTTTAGACCTTTCTCTTAAATTTCTACTTATCTTTAAAGTCTAAATTGCTCTTTCCAAATTGCAAAATTAATTCAGAGTAAAATTGGCACCTTATTTAGGCACACAATGGCTCTAATTATGAAAATACAAGTGCTTTTTTACTTTCAGATGCATTTAAATACGATGACCCAGCAAAATATGGGTCACATGCATCTGTCTAGACAGATTTTTTTTTTAACTTAAAAATTGTCTCTTAACCATATGCTACTTATATGTCTGTCATACTTGAGAGAAAAAAACAACTAAAACATCTGTGTTACAGCTGCAAAGAAAGAGACTGCTTTAAAGCTGAGGAACTTTATAATAAAATATTATCAGTCAGTATGCTTTATAGAGGGGGATTTGCATGTTCGCGTAAAACTAAAGCAACTTTACTTTTAATTGCATGGTACTTCTATCATTTCAGGCATTGCAGTATCTCACCAAAGCATACAAATGTGAAATCCAATCAGGAGACTGGGACAAAGATACTTCCTCTTTTAAGAAAGTAGCCAGAGATGCTCTAGAGCTTGCACATGGTATGTCCTATATGAAAACGTTAATATAAGTCACAGCTGATTATCTATTTCTGAAGTATTTTTTATTGAAACAATAAGCAGTGGATATAGTAGTCCATACACCTGAATATAATTTCCAGAGAAATAGTGGAGGGAAGGGAAACTGAGATGTAGCAACTATCTAAAGTTAAAAAAAAAATTAACCAGCCATGTCAGTGATTGGAAGCTTAGCAGATCTGCTAAACCTTTTGTTATATTGCCATCAAAGCCTCATTATTTTCTCTATGTAGTCAACATAAGTTGTGCTTGATTCAAAGTCAGGATTACCTGCTTTTTTTCTACCACTTCAGTAAGCAAAAAGGTTGAAATTAAAAGTTGACTCCAGGCCTCAAAAAGTTAAGAAAGCAGTACAGTTCTGGATCCTTTCTTGTTATTAGAAACAGGATACAGTGGGAGTATGGATAAAATATATTTTTTATACCAGCATGCTGAATCAAGGCATTGAATCTTTTATCTTTTTTTTTTTTACTTTTTTAATTTTTTTTACTTAGGCCCTTCACAGTTTCTAGAGTTTGCTGAGGTTTTAGACACTGAAATCTAGTGTGGTCACAGAGTTAAACATTGGGATAGTGACATCACAGTATAGAGATTTTGATATGTATATGTTTCAACATCAGTTCCAAAACTCATTTTTAAAAAGGAGGGAAATAATAAACTTAGAAGATTTTTGTGTTTCTAGGGCACGAGCTAGAAGTTTAAATGTCCATCTAATTCTGAAAATTATGGCATTACATTTGGTTTTCTCTTTTCATTTATAAGATTGTATATAAAACATAATGCCATGATGTAACATGATAGTCATGAGTCCTGATAAGGCAGATAAGTGGACAACATGATTACAGATACCTCTGATTCCAACCATCCGATGCCATTGATGTGCATTAAGAATGGAGAAGGACAAAATATTAGGCTACCCTACAGTGAATGAAATGGTAGATGATATAGAGCAGCCATAAAAATTGGATAGTCAAAGCTACTTAGAATTGGGTACCATCACCTTCAGCCTTTCTAACTTCAAAATATTGAGAACAAAATGAAATAATCTCTTTCTTGGTTCAAGATGCCAGAGGTCCTGCAATAATCAAAATGTCCTTAACCCCATTAAATGGAAAATAGAAAGCACATTGCTTGCATCTTATTATATTCTGCATTTGCATAGGTGTGTGCAAAAAGCAAACAATTAAAAATCCCAAATACCTCCTAGAAGAGAGAACATAGAAATGTGCATCTCCGAGCTCTATTGAGACACAGTGGATGGATGGAGGAAGGAAAGAGAAAGGAAAGGAGATTAGTTTTATACCATAGCAGAGCTAAATATAAACAATCTCAGGTCTTGAACAAATTTGACATTGGATTGTAAGTTTAACTAGATAAGAGTAAAGATCAACATGGAGTGAGAAGAACAATGAAGAATTGTGAAAGAGGACATGGCTGACTGGAAGAATATCATGGAGTATTCCACACAGCAACTTTTGCATGAGGATTCCAATACTGTGATGGTGACACTTAGGTAGCCAAAATATCATAATTTACAAACAATAGAGAAGTATTAACTGGCATGATTGTTGGTACATTTTGTTAAAAGACAGGAAACACATTTTGAGAGCAATCAGTGTTGGCTGATAGATCACAGAAGAGGACAGCGCTAGCTGGAATTTTGAATAGGATCATTGCAATGTTTCGTTGCAAGCATTCTAATTGTATGTATTATTAAATAAGATATATAAAAATAATTCTTACAAGTCAGCAACATAGGCTGCACCCTAAATGACATCACAAAGTTCTACATTCCAGTTATATTTCTGGACTACATGTAAAGTCAACATATTTTGGAGGGAACAAAATTAATGCTGTAATGGCACTAATTCCCTTTATAATAACAATTGCAGACTATTGCCTTATATTTAATGTTTATCCTTTTAATGAATTAGGAAGCTTTTTCTCCCCGGATTGAAGTAACTGAGAACTGAGTAGTCATTTATAACAGCCATGCTATTATTGTGGTAGTCACCCAACTTTGTTTTGCCTTTTAAAACCCCAGTTGCAATGAAATGCAGCAAAATGAAAACTAATTACCAAGAAGCCTTGCCAATACTCTCTTCTGCCCGACTCAACTTGCGTGGTTTGGTCGCCAAAGCAAAGGTAAGGCTGATGGACTTCATTAAAGGGTTTTCTGGAACAGAGAGAGAGGTTTATCCATGAGCTACAGCTGATGTTTTCAAGATCTATTAGTTTTCTTAATTCCACTTTCATCAACTCTTGCACCCCAGATACTTTAAGAATATGAATCCAGGATTCTAATCAGATGGCCAATGGCTGGCTAGATGGCTAGGAAATTGGAGCTGCATTACAACACATCTGGAGGGCATTAAGATGGGAGGAATTGTATTACCTCTTCTTTAAAGTGAAAGGTGGGGGATGGAGAGGTATCCCTGTTTGTAATACGGAATTAGTTGTGAGAATTGTATTGCACTCAATAGCTGTCAATGCCTTTCTGTTGTACATCTTTAAGGAACAGACTGCTTCTTAAGAAAGAATTATGACATTTTCTTCCAGTGATACAGGAGGAATGCGGTAGTGTAACAGTTGTGAAGAGAAGAGGTGGGTTCAGGAAATGGAAGGACTTGTGGCATTGTTCTCTTAGAAGCATCTTAGGATATCTCTTACTGTGGTCTCCCGTGAGAAAAAAAATCATGAGTGCAGCATCCTTGCATTTGTTCATTGGGAAGCTCATAGTTCATTCATCCCATCCATTTTTACCTACCTTTCAAATTTTATCAGCAGTAGATGCAGGTAACCTGCACTCTAAAGTTACAACAGAAGAGAAACGACACCTCTGAAGCTTGTCATAGTTTCTGCTCTTTTCTGTTGCTCATGTTCCTTTTTATCCACTCATCCAAGAGAATGCCTGATTCTCACTTCAGTCCCAAGTGGATGAGATATTTTCTGCCATTGATAAGGTTTACTAAAACAATTAATATATACACAAGGACTTTATAAAAATATGTAGACCCAGGACTATATGTCTAGCCTCCAGTGCCTTTGGTATGGTCCTCAGAATTCTCCTAAAGTTATCAGCAAGGTGTAATTGATAGTAGGGGTGAACTAATTATTAATCTGCTCTAGAACAAATCTTATTAACTATGGAAAGTAAATGTAATTTAATTTTGAATGTTGGTAATTTGTACTGGCCTTGCTATGTTTTTATAGCAAAACCCCTGATAAGCACTTCAAAGCTACGTGAGACCTTAAGCCTGGAAAGCAGTTTTGCACCCTCCTTTATGGAACAGATTGCTAGGCAATAAAAGTCCTGAATTTTATCCAAAGTATATCAAGAAGATTTTTTTGCCCAAGGCTTAGCACTGAAATTTCTGAAGAATCTATTTTGAAAGCTGATTGTACTGTGCCTTGCAATGATTTTTTTTCACTGCTGTTTTTCCCCCATTTTTTTTTAGAATTTTGACACAAATGTTAGAATCTGCTTCACTTGGCTTGCAGATTGAAAACTAACAGGTTAATATTACATAGGAAGATATTCCTCATTTGTTGCCCACAGAGGAACACCACTAGCATACTGTCTTTGGAATGGGAGTAATCTTGTGTAGATGCCATAAAGAAATGAGATCACAGAAGTTATGGAAACAATTGTGGTTTGAATTTTTTAAAAAAAATCTTGTGCCTTACTTAGATTAAGGTTTCCCATGAAAATGGCTTTTAACTTTCTTGTGTAGCAAAATTTTGCAGATGCTGCAAGTGATGAAATTTCCAGCGACCTCACCAAAGAAGTGGCAGCTATGGAGAATTTGATGATGGAATTGCACGAACTTAGCAACCAGCTAAGGAATCAGACTTGAGAAAAAGAAGATCCAATTTCTTGGAAAGATGGAAGGGCAAGGCTGGCACGCTTCACTAGTTGTAGCTTGTGCTGATGAGCATTCAGTAAATCAAAGACCCAAAGGCATCTTTTAAATAAACATTTCTTCATACCGCACAACCATTAATATTTGCCAACAAGTTTTTCTGGTTATATTTGTTCTTTCCCAGTTATGTGTGATTTGCATTGGCTTGAATTTTATGGAACAAATTATGCCTGTTTTTTTTATTTAGGAGTCCTTTTTTCTTTAAGATTAGATCTTTCGCGCTGCAAAAGTAATTGGCTTCTGTCCATAGTTGTGCACTTTATGGCTATGAACAATTGGAGAGTTGTATTCATGGTGGAAGTGGGAAGGAAAGGGCTATTTGATTTGATTGTGTCAACAGGAACCTGGAAATATAGAAGTGGGAATACAAAATGGAAACCATTGTCTTCTGGGATTTTTAAAGCAAGAGGACCCAGTTGTGTTTTCTTTAGCTTATGCTTTTAAAATGCAAGTATTAACACACAAAGTAACACTTGCTGAGAAAGTTTGTGCTAATTATTTTCAAAACACAGGTTTAGGAATATAGGTGTCAACCCTGAAGCTGACCTAACTGAAGCAGTTTTGGAACCCTGACAACAGGTAGTCCTCAACTTATGACCACAATTGAGCCCAACATTTCTGTTGCTAAGTGAGACATTTGTTAAGTGAGTTTTGCCCCATTTTATAACCTTTCTTGCCACATTCGTGAATCACTGCAGTTATTAAATTAGAAGATTGCTAAATGAATCTGGTTTCCCCATTGAGTTAGTTTGTCAGAAGGTTGCAAAATGTGATCACATGACCCCAGGACACTGTAATCATCATAAATATGAGTCAGTTGCCAAGCGTCTGAATTTTGGCCATGTGAATCTGATTACCATGGGGATGCTACCATAGTCGTAAGTGTGAAAAAGGTCATAAGTCACTTTTTTCAGTGCCGGTATAATTTCGAACAGTCACTAAATGAACTATTGTAGGTCGAGGACTACCTGTACAATACGACTTATAGCTTTGTGTTCATAAGCTAGGGATATGTCTGAGAATACAAGCACGGACCCAGCAACATCATTATTAGCAGCTTTGCCTGAATACTAGCTTTTTATCTTCAGTCATCTAAAAATGGAAGATAAGAGTCTCCTTTGTTAGATTGGTCCATCACACTAAGCCTTAATATAGTTGCCACGGGTTAGCTTAATATGTGATATGTACCAAACCAGTTGTGACTTACATAACAAAATATGAGTAAATTTTGATTTAGTCCAGAAATATGCAACTTCCCTCGAAAGTGGATCGGGTCAGAGCTGGTAGCTATTTTAAGGGCAAAATCTTGCCTCATGCCAAAAAACAAATCTGATATGGAAATCTGTGGGAGCTGTAAAACGGGATTAGAGTCAGGCTGCATACATCCCATAAGCTGTAATTTCTGCCTCTCTGACTTGGTAAGAAAGCTTTTCCTTGCTAGGCACAATACAATGATTCTACATGTTTATTCCTAACAATTGATTTTCTAACTATATTGCTGATGAATGTGAAAATTTTATGCTGTTGTAATTAAGAGCCATTAATGTAACTTCTTTGTTTACAAAAATATATTGGCTATAATTGCATTTGTGTGATCAATTCTGTAACTTGTGTCTACATTATGCAAATAAGTAGTTGCTTTTTTTGTATTCATCCTAAATTTACTGTTTGTTCCAAATTTTGTATTCATATACTGTCCAGGTATTCCAGCTCAGTTGCTTTTTTCTTTCATAGATCAAAGCCCACAATTTTTATTGATTACAGTACTGAATTGCTCATTTGTATCTTCTCCAGTTCCATCTTTGTGGAGGTTGGCTGGCCAGAGACTCAGCATATAATGGAGACTTGTTTTACTTTTAATGAAAATTAGTAGAAAATACATAGAATATTGTTCACTTTATGCTCTTCCCCTTAAGTGAAGAATTTAGACAAGTACTACAAAATTTGAATAGCTGAAATCAAACAGCCCAAGCTGTCATACTATACAATATAGGAAACCTTCTCCATAAATACTTAGAATGATATATAAATAGTTGCTTCAATCAACAAGAAATTCAGGCATGATTCAAATGCTGCAGTACCACCCACTATAGAAACATTTTTTGTTAATCATTCCTGATGATATTAATAAAAGGTTAGAATACTATAATTCTACTTTTCATTCAGTACTTATTCTATAGGGCTAATCATAATTGTTCAATTCAGAGTTTGAGCAAATATTCCTATAATTCAGTTTGTTGATTAGGCTGTCAAATGGGTATCTTTTTAGTTGTTAATTCTTAGAAAGGTAGATTAGGTTTCATAAAAAACTTTTGGAACTTTTTGTTCAAATAAAACAGTAGTGTAAGCATTAGCAAGTGACCAGAAAAACAATACAACAAAATACAATTGAGGCAAAGTATCTGAAGTATTTTTTATACTCAATAGCAAAATTACTTTTCTGGTTAAAATCCTGAATTGTCTGAACCTCATTTTCTTTCAATGTGACTGACTCTTTGGCTTCCAGATAATGGAGAACAAGGAAATGAAGTCACAAAGGTGTGAGAAAGGAGGTAAATGGTCCCCTTCTAAATGGAGCTACCTTAGTTTTCTTTGTTATCTGGTGATGGATCTCTTAAATCATTCACCTTTAGATAATGTTAGGCTAGGCGCAGTGAGCAAACATTCCTAATATTGTTTGTAAGAGTGATTATGTTTCAGTATCATTGGTGAACTCATTTTTAGTAAAGTTCCAACAATAGAAATATGTGTTACACAAGTCTACAGAGGAAGTAGGATCATTTCCTCTTTATTGTGATATAATGGTTTTAAATCTTTCACATCTCTGCCAAGAATAGACATTGAGCATGATAGATAGTTGGCAGGGCATTGATGCTCAAAAATTATCTTACATGTTTTAAAGAGGAAGTGGAAAAATGTGCAAAAATAACAGCATTGACTTTTTTAAAAAAATTATGTTTATATTTTAAAAAGATGTCCATAAATAAAAATAGTTGTACAAAAGAGTATTGATGAAGAAATTGACCCGCAAAATGAATTTAATTGAATGTATATGGCATCCCTTCGTGATATAACTTCATCCTAATAACAAGTCATTAAAGGGGCAAAATAATTTATTGAAAGATTGCCATTAATTACCCATACTTGAAATGTGTAGAACATAGTGATTTTTTTTCTTCTGCAAATTAAATATCCTAAGGTATTGAACAACTGTTTGTCAATGAGATTAATGCATTTATTCAAAGGTTTTAATTATTTTAAAAAGTAAAAGCGAGAAACCATGAGTTCTAGTCCTGCCTTACCCTTGAAAGCCACCTGGGCCAATCACTCTCTCAGACCAACTTACTTCACGGGGTGGTTGTGGGGAAAATAGGAGGAGGAATGTTTTGCATATATTTGCTGCTTTATTATTTGTAAAAATAATAAAGGCAGGATACAAAGAAATAAAAGACAATTTATCATGAATATGGTTAAAGAGAATGAAAATATTTTTGCATTTGTCTTTATATGAAAAAACGTCTTGTATGGATGGAAAACCAAAACAATGGACAGATATTTACTATCAGAGCTTTATACTAATAGCAGTATAAGCTTGCCTATCAACTCCTCAGTTTGACAGTAGGTGTGGGGAAATTAATTCAGTTTTGAAAAATGTAACAGAATTGTCTCTCTGCTGCAAGTATTTACTATGTCTGAGTTTCTTCTTCAAACTGAGATCAGGAAGCTCTTAAAATGCTGTATATGTTTGGTTCTATTGCTTGTTTAATTGTTTTGTGAACCTACGTTTTCTAGCACTGCACAGTTTGCATTCTGAGTTTCTAACAAAGGTCCTACAAAGCAAAAAGGAGGAAGCTCTGGTACCTAGCAGTTCCAGTTCCTGAGATATGAAAGACTTCATCCTTCGCATCACAGGACAACATGGATCAAAATCTTACTACACTCGGGTTTTTTCATTTCCAGAGCTACTTCCAGAGGCAAGAAATCAACTGCCCTTCATTCATTGTTTATGTTGTATTATTTGGGTTCATTATCACTGATATAAAGCTTAATCATATGTATCTTGACTTCAGTTAGCTGAACTATCCCAACTATCCTTTGTTGAAATCAGGATTATTCCAGACATAAATATCCATTCCTTTGGAGACAAGAATTAGTTTTTTAATGCCATCCAGACAGGCTGAAGATTAACTTTCTGTTAGAAAATGAAGTGCAACCCAGGATCTGTTAAGATTAGATGGGTTATAAATATTACAAAATAAACTTCATTTTGTGTTCCTTGGGAAGTGGCTCATTGGTGCTACTGAGTTGAAATTCTAACAAATGCTCTCATATCTAAAGAAAAGCATTTCTGAGTAATGTGTCTCTAAATTTCATTTGAATGTAGCCAACTAAGAGCAGTCCACCTATCTGGCTAATTAGTTTCGTGTGAATGGCTCTATGAAATAGTTGTCTTTATTCCACTGTTTCATCTCTATAGAGATGAATAGAGATTTGTGTATGAAATCCAGTATTTGAGGAGTGTTATCATATCCTCCAGCATTTTTTCAAGGCTAAACATTTCCTAATTCCTTCAGTCATTTGATAGAATTTGATTATTAGTTCCTGACCATCCGCTGTTGCATTGGGCAGAATATTTTCCACAAGAAATATTGGCTATTTTAATGTCCACTATAAACTACCCTTGTTTTTCTAGCGTTCATTCAAATTAATAGACACACATATGAAATTACTGTGTATCTGTGAGTATCTTGATAGATGCTGGGATTACCTTGACTTTTTCAGCTAGTTTTGTGAGCTACAATTTATCCCCAGTGTAAAATCAGACTTATGGCCTCCCATAATAGAAAACTCAGCCAGACCAGATCCTCTGGTAAACAAGGGGATAAATCCTTTTGTGTTCTACCTCCTACATCTTTGACTTCATAATGTTTAAAATTGAATAAATCTGTGGCCTACTTATTCTCCTAAGATGGATTGCTGCCTTTTGCTTGCCAGTTGCAAAGATTTTCTGTGGTTTGCAGTTTCTTGCCACCCAAATATAATTTCTTTGCCTCCATCATCACAAAAGATGTTACAGTGGCATGCAGCGCACCCCTTTCTCTCCTCTCCTCTCTCACAGAAGGAAACTTTTGTGACCTGCAAGCCTGAGTCATTTATGCCATGCCTTGGCTAAAAAACAGCACCATGAGCACTGTAAAACAATGGCAGCCAAAATACTGCAACAGCCATTTATTCATTTGTCCAATTTATATAGCCGCCTTCTCTCACATAAAAGAGAATTGGAATATTTATTTGCATCACTCTTAAAACTTAACAGTTTTATTAAAAGAGCAGAGGAATTAGTATTGGGTAACTATTGGAATTAGAATTATCATTCCCCCCCCCCCAATGAATTAAATATTCATCACAGGATACATACAACCAACCTTGTGTTTTCCTATGGCTCCTGCATTCATTACTCTCTCACTTGCTTCCTATCAGCCCACATAATTTTATTCGTGATTATGACAGTTTTGTGGCAACTATTATGCTACATATCCAAGAAGCAAATTAAAAAAAAAACTAGGATGGGCAGATTTATATTACTAGGTCTCCTGAGACTCATGTTCTATTTGTCATTTTCCCAAAAATAATATAATGCAGTAACAGGAAGATAAAACATAGGAAAAGTGCATTCTCCAGCGTCTTCAAAAATAAATTAGACACCCTCCCCCAAACTGATGCAAATCAATCATCTGTCTGGAAACATTTTGTTGACATTGTTTTAATTTATTATTTTGAAAAGAAGCTGCCCCAAAGATGAAGGCCTTATTGAAGGGTGTAGATCTTAAGTACCCTGCTGATCCAGCATGGTTGATAAATAAATGTTTTTGAACTCCCCGGTCACACAAACACACACTGGCACTTACAATCACCCACCCAGGGTGGGGCAATACAGAATTTCAGTAATATAAATGAATAATTTCACATATTGGATATTCAAGGAAATTATGGATTTGTTTCAATGTATTCCTAGTTCTGAAGCTTGACAAGTTGTAATCTGGCCAATATCAGAAAGAGCAAATCCTCTTTCATCCACTGCAGACCACGATTTTATTCAACATCCAATATAAAGGTAATGGATTCTGATTTAACTATTGAATTCATAATTTTATACTCAATTCCTATAGAATGCTTAATAAAGCCAATTAGTGTATTTTGAGAAACCTCTGCTCCCCACAAGTGTTAATTTTTCTAGTCATTTGGGTTAAATTTAGCCCTAAACCCAATCTTGTATGAAGTTAAGCTAACACTGTCTGGGTACTTGTGGCTTTTTAATTTTCTCCTTTGGTTCTTCTCAGTGATCTCAGACTATTCTGGGTGTTGTGTTCATTACGGAAGACTGAAGATGGGAATTTTTATGTTTTATGTTTCTCCAAAAAAGCTGTAGTTTAGCTTTGGAAACTTGACAGTGTTTCCTAGCACATACTGCCAGAGAAGAGGATGCCAGTCCTATTCTAATTTAATTCTTTTTCTGGGACCAAGGAGAAGGAAAAAAGAGACAAATGTTATTCATTTCCTCTAGGAAACTGTGTTTCCGTGCAAACCTATTAGTGTTTGGGGTGGAAGCAGGAGGACTAATTATTTAGGCAAAGAGGAGTGCTTTTACCCATTTTCTTGAAGAAAACAAAATGTTCAGTAAGAACTTTAAGGGAGAAATATATTTCTTTTTGCAAAGAAAGATTCATGACTCAGCATCTACTTTCATGGTTTGTGCCAGTGCTTCTCTCACTGATGACATCTCTAAGATCACAACAATGCCTGGAAGAATAATCCAATGTTTCAAAGAAGATGCATTTCCAAACCTGAAATGGTTTTGGCCAGTACTAGCTGGGTAGGGCCCAGAAACTCTGTCATCACCAGAATACTCCACGAAGCATAGTATGTTATTTCCAGGAAAAGATTTGTGTTGGGAGAAGTAGAAAAACACTATTTGTAAACTGCAACTAAAAGGAGGACATGAGCATAAGCACATAGAATGGGTCATTATGGTGAAAATGTTCCTTAGGTTGTGCTTTGGAAAATGGTTTCATAATAGTCTTATGACCGGACATACTTGGCAAACTTAACTAGCTTAGCTACAGTGCTTTCAGCAATTTTGGTAACAATGTGAGTATTCCCAATTTTCTTCCAGGTATTGCTTGATGCTGAAGGAGATGTTCTATTAGCAATGGTATACCTATCTGTGCTTGTTCTGGATGCTGTGTCAATAAGTTGTCCCCAAGGTATTTAATTTAGCAAATCTGCTGTAGATTGTAACGTGCATTGTTAAATTGCAATGTACAAGCTAGTGTTGCAAATATCCTGCACTTTTTATTATACATGTGTGTGTGTACTAGATAAGGCTGTTGGAAACAGCCTTCATCAAACCAAGAGGATGAATGAAAATTTAGCTTCTTTGGCAATCTATTGGAAATGGTTATAGTTTTCCACCAGGGTGAACAGGCCTTAAAATTTACAGAACTTCTTTTGCAGGCCTTTACAAATGAGACACCAACCCAGAGTTCCTATGTAGATTTCTTCTCTTCCATTTCCAATAGGCCATCCCAACTACAACAGGAGCTATAATACAGAGTTTATATAGCTATGAACATGGATTTCCATACTGTACTGAATTCCCAGATTACTCTGGGGCTTTGCTATCTGCATTAGTTTCTCCTTCATCTTTTCTAAAACATGTAGGCTTCTTGAATAAACAAACTGCATAACAGGATTTGTAGAAATTTATGTTCAGCATGGATTCTTTCGAAGATAAAAGAGTCCAAGGCTGAGAAAATGGTTTAGATTCTCTCTAAATAATCTCAGGGTTTACAGAATTTAATATTTCAGGGAAAAATGAAGATCCAGTGAATATGTTTGATGTGAAGGTTGTGTTCATTTCCAAATAATATTGTTGCTTGTTATATTGATGAAAATCTTATCTTGTTCTGTTTGGATCTTCCAACAACAACTTTTCAGTAGCATGTATCCCATTGTTTTTTCACTCAGTTTTCTTGTGTAATGGCAAAATGTATGGCTTCTGATCAATTCTCCACCATTTCTATATGGGATTATTCCCAAATATTTTACTCTGAAAAGAAGAAAATCAAGTTAAGTTCTAGAAAGACTTTTTTCCTTTGTTTGGCTTTGCAATAAATTTGTATCTAAACTAAACTAAAGGCAGCCTCCCATAAATTCATTTTCTGGAAGCTTCTATTCTGTGGCATGCTGGACAACCATCTTCTTCTGCAATATACATTAATTTTACTGAAGTTAAAAAATAATTACCCTATCAGTTCCAATTTTTTCAGTGAGAGGAAGTTTGGGTTCTGAGAAGTAAGAGAAAGAAGCAAGCATTGAAACTATCTGTACTTTTCTTTTTATTCATACTGCAGCTAGTCCTTGTCTTACGAGTACAATTGAGCCCAACATTTATGTTGCTATGAAGTGAATTTTGCCCCAATTTATAACTTTTCCTGCTCCAGTTGTGAAGTGAATCATGGCAGTTGTTAAATTAATACGGTCGTTGAGTGAATTGAGTTTCCACATTGACTTTGCTTGTCAGAAGGTCTCAAAAGCTGATCAGATGACCCTGGGATACTGCAATCACTATAAATATAAACCAGTTGCCAAACATCTGAATTTTGATCACATGGCCATGGGGATAGCTGCAATGGTCATAAATGTAAAAAATGTAATAAGTCACTTTTTTCAGGGCTGTTATAATTTTGAATGGTCCACTAAAAGGACTTGTAAATCAAGGACTACCTGTAGTGTATACGTCTATGTCTGTGTGTCTATCTGTTGGGAGCCCACCAAGCTGGCTTCCTTGGCAATCTACTGGGAATTCTATACAACAGAGTGATACGTTTTAAAAAATCTGAAAGAAGATAATAGCAAACCATTTCTGCGTTCTCATATCCATAGTGGCTAAGGCATCAAGCCAAAAGCTAGGAGTCTGTGAGTTTGCATCCCATCTTAGGCATGGGGCCAGTTAGTCTCCCTCAGTCCAACTCCCCTCACAAGGTGGTTGTGAGAAAAATAGAAGAAGGGAGGAAGAGTATTAGATATCTTTGCCACCTTGAGTTATTCATATAAATAATAATAAATAAAAATATTGTTGCCAAGAAAAATTAGTGGATGAATCCATGAAGTCACCAGAAATCACATTGAAGTAAAAAATGATTTTACTACTATTATTCTTCAACATTCTGCAAGAATGCTGGCCTTTTTCCTGCAATACTCAAAGGAGGCCTCACCTTTAAAAAATGGAATGAAATAGTGTTTTCATTTTGGGCTGGATAAAAATCACTCTTTTTTCTTCTGTAGATCAGTATCCAGCTGATCGAGACAATTGTCCCCAAAAGAAATGATCTCATATTTGTACTCTTGGAAAAGTACTATGGGAATTTGTAGTTTGTACCTAGCACTGCACAGAACAAACACACATGCCAGCTCCTGTATCTATGTCTGCTTGTGTTGATGTATAGAGGGGGAGAGGGGGAGCAAGAGAGACAGGAACAAGATGTAACAATATTACTATATATCACTATATGTCAGAAGGTTCAGAGCTTTCCAAAATCACTGGAAACGATACTGTAGGTAATTATTATGGGTAGTCCGAAAGGATGTGGCCTTTGGTTATCCCATCTTATGTATCTAGTGAAGCAGATCATAAATGGAAAGTAGAACCCTAGATGATCTTGCCTCTGTTCTGCGCCATGAAGGAAACAATTGGTGGATGGGGATGATATATTCAACATTTTCTTCTCCTCAGCTCTGCCCAAATTGTGCATCATCAGTGGGTCAGACCATCCATCCTGTATGTTTTTCAGGCACTGAATGCAGATGCTAGCTATCTGAACCTGAGAAAGTAGTCCCTGAACAATGGCTTGATAAATGCATCTCCCCTATATTGTTAATTGCGCAGTCTGCCCATATTTCTTGTCCCTTTTCATGTGTGACCTACTCATAGTGCAGATTAATGTCTGAAGGCCTCATATTGGGTCTGGTCTGGTTTGTGTCTGCAGATTTTAAATTTGCCATGTTGTCTTTCAATAATGTGGTTAGGATTGGGTCTTTTATTTAAGAGTCTAATAATAGCTTCCTGCATACTGATCCTGCCAGGCAATATTTAGCTTTTGTAGATGATAAGACTACCATTCTTTGTTTCTTGCTGTACCAGGCAATGGCTGCAACTCAATACAATAATTTTCCACCATGTAGTGTATCTGAAATGTTTTGGAGGATTATTTAATAGGCAGTTTTAAATTAAAATCCATAGTCCTTGTTAACTGTCTGCTTAATCTTTTTACACCTGTCCTCTTGTGTTAATTTACTGACCTTTCTATCTAGCAGCCCAACTGCATTCACTATGTCAAGTCTACTCAGAGTTACAATATATATTAGCTTTTCTACAGCTTCTGCTCATACCTGCTAACTTGTTTTGATTTCTTCCTTTGTTTAAATATCCAATTTCTACAGGATCCTTCAACTTCCTTTGATTCCTTTGCCTAGAAGCTACATCTGCAGACTTTATTAAGTCTATTAACTTTTGGGTTTGATTGAACAAATATTCTCCCTTAAAAAAAAATCAGTTCCAAGACAGAAGCTAATATTTCCAAGATGTTTTACTTCCATTTCTTTATTTTGATTGTTCATTATTTCTAAGCTACCTTTTTTGTCTTCTGCATGTACAGTTAAGTCAACAAAGTAACAGAAGCTGTACATTCAACTTTTATTATTATTTTTTCTTTTATTATAAACGTGGCTCAGAGTTTCCTGTTCAAAACCCATGTTTCCAACATTTGATTTGGTTTATCAATCCATGCTTTGGACTGCTTGTTTTAGCCGTCTATCAATTTACACCACATTTCCTTTCCCGAGCTTTTCAAAATCTAGTAGTTGGTGCGCCTGAGTCTATTTTTCAGATCGCTGTGCAGAAAAGGTGTCAAGATTAAATGTTCCATATGCAATTTTTCAAAATGCTGTGACACTTAGTAATGCAGTTTAACTACAGATACCAATACTCTGTCATAACCTTCATCATAGATTATATATGGATGTTTTAACAGAGAATAGAAGAAATTGAAAAGAGCGTAAAAGGGTGAAAAAGTGAGTAATAATTAAAAAAAGCTAGAAAAAGAAAGCTAACTAAAGAAGTAATTTCCAAACTTATTTGCAAGTTACAAATAGTAATTACCATCTCCACCTATTGCATACTGTAGCAAAGTTCCATTCTTCCCGTAAACAAAACTTTTTAATCAATAAACTTGGAAATCAGCATCTCATTTTTACTCACTTTCAGCAAAATGACTATAAAGTATTTCCAATCTTTTTAATAGTAATTATAGCTCCCTCCTTGATAAAAGAGATCTACAATTTTTGTCCAGTGTTCCTTTTTAAGGAACGTGATTGAGGAGGGGATTGGCTTCTAGCTCCAGAAGGCTCTGGAAGAAACCAACTGCCTTGGACTCTTTGCAGTCAGGATTCAGGCATGGTTATAACACATCAAGAATATTGATCCTGCTTGCCAAATGACTTCTGGTGGGCTTGAGATGGGGACACAACATCTTTCTTGGTCCTCCTGGATCTCTCAGCAAGTTCTAATAGCACCGGTCATGGTCTTCTGGGATGGTTCAGAGATCGGGAGTAGGAGACACTGTGTTATGACGATACTCCTCCTTTCTCCAGTTATAGTTCCAGACAGTGTTGAGGAGTATCTCGGGACTTGATTCTCTCCCTGCTTCTATTTAACATCTACATCTGGGGTGGGTGACTGTGGCCTCTTTACAAACTTGCTGGCTCGGGAATTTTGGGAGTTAAACTGCACAGATGATAAAGGGACCATAATTGGCCACTTCCTATCTACATGACGTTACTCAGGATGTCATCTGTAACATGGGGTGAGTATCATCAGTATACCAATGTCCCAAAGGTGCTTTTTTTTCAAGAGGCAACTGGAATTTCTGGTTTTTCTTTGAAGATGTTTTGCTTCTCATCCAAGAAGCTTCTTCAGAGCTGTAAAAGCTTATTGGATGAGAAGTGAAACGTCTTCAAAGACAAAACAGAAAGTCCAGTTGCCTCTTGAAAAAAAGCACCTTTGGGACCACCATGACCTGGATGACTGAGAATCTCCATAGACAGTACTGATGATACCCGGTTGGACATGAGCCAAACCAAACAATGCTTTGCCAGTGCTTTTCTCAGGGCCTGGAGATTGTAAGAGTCTAAATGGGGAAGAATAAGCTTCTGAAACTTTGCTTCATTATGTTTTTCTTTCAACATTACCTAGTTGTCTTTTGTCACCATGCAAAGTCCACTTTTTAAGAATATTTTTCCTATCACATTACTTAAACCAACTTAGACTTAGGTAATTTCCTTTCCATTCAGATCTTATAGCATGCTTTTGGAGAAAATATGTTCCTGCTTTTATTACAATTTATTAGACATTTCAGATTAAAACTTCTTCTGTCCTGAGCAAAGCTTCCCAGCCTAATGCAAACTCTGAAAAGAGACTTAGAGATTTGTAAGTTGCAGCATAATAGCAATAAAGTAACATGTGCTTTGGGTGTGTATTCTAGATCCCTGCCAGCACTCACCAATGAACTGTAGCTATGGAAACTGAAATGTTTTGCTTGTGCAAAAATAGAAGAAGCTGGAATAGTAGCAGGCCTAGCTGTGCAATACACTCATCTCCAAGCGAGTGTTCCATTGGATGTTTGTATGTAGAAAACAACTGGCTGGGTTAAATATAAGGCGTATTTTGACTACTGTATTTATCACAACATGACTTGTTAAAAATACTTGTACCCTACTGGGAGGACATAGCCTGACAGAAACAATTTTAGGCCAGGTGTAGAACGTTCCATTTAAGACATTTTATTTACATACTGTTGGGACTGATCCATGGAATTCCCTGCCTGGGATGAAGTTTAATCAGAGAGCTCTGTATCAAATAACTGCTTATGAAAGCTAAACTTTAACCTCTTTTGGTCTGTGTTCCTGGGGGTATGTGACCTGTTTCCTTTTGTTGCAGTCACACCTTTTGGACAACAACCCATTGGATCTCAGACATCTAATCTCAGCAATTTTAAGATGGGTGGATTTCAACTCTAAGCATTCCCCAGGCAGCATATGGTCCATTCATTTTGAACTTGCTGGAGTTGGAAAATGTCAGCCTAACCAGTTTGCTGGTATCTGTTCACAAAGCAGTTCACTGCAGAATACCTGGTACAGTATTTTAGACCCACATACTGCTGTTCAAATCCAATCATTGATTGGCCTCATGGAACACAACTGCTTTACTAGTTCTGAAATATGTAAGAGATGGGTGTTAACTTATAAGAAAGGGTTTGGAGTTGCTTGGCAGACCTACTACTCTCCTTTAAAATCTTTTTAGTTTTTCTAATTTGCCAGAGAACAGATAATAGCCTTGGATCAATTACAGCACTAGATTAAAGGAAGACGGGAGAAAGAACAACCAAAGAGAGATTGTTTATAATAGGACAAAATTTGGAACCATGTTCAAACATGAGGAACCAATTGTTCAGAGATTTATGGCTGGTTATTGGGCCTGGCCTATTTTCCTCAGGCTATTTCTACGTTAAATGTTAGTATCATTACCAGGTCCTTCTGGAGGGAAACTTACCACAGGCTCCATTCCTGATGGCAAGAAAACTTAGTGGAAGTAAGGAGGGAGGAGATAAATCCCACTGGAACTATTGGAGCCATGCCTTCTTCTCAGCAGTTACAGGTGCCAAAATTACTGCATGTCTGAATAGTCTTCCTGGGTTCTCCTCCTGTAGAGAAAAAAAAGGACATTTAAAAGAGACAGACCAGAAATTCACACAGTTGTTCCTATTCTCTGCCAATTTTCCTCATGGTTGTTCAAGTTGATCCCCAAGTTTTAAAGTGGAAATCCGAATTCCATGCAGCTCCCAGCAGAATCAGAATTGTTGGCTTTCCAGCTTTGAGAGAAGCTACAGCCTGGCTGGGATTTGTTGCTGGTGTGAGACACAAATTAATTAATGTATCAATGAACTAGGTCACTAGACTATAGAGCATCATTGGACAGTTGGTATTTAGGAAAGACCTTTTGTCTTTGGGTATAATGACAATTAGCCTTGCTATAGTTTGCACTGTATTAGCTTCTGGGAGAATTCAGCATAGGAAGTGATGGAAAGATGGGAAATCTGGACATAGCCTACCAAACTGTTGCCCTTAGATATTTTAACACTATTTTGTTTGTGTTGTTTTAAGACACAAACATTATATTACTTGTAATGTGGGAAGATATTATGTCTTCTAGACTGAGAAGCAAATAGAGGAAAATGTCACATCTGTGAGGTGTTGCAAGATCATCAGAACTGATGTTATTCAATAGAGCTATAAAGGATCTAATATTATTTTTCAAACCATGTTTTGTTTGTTTTCTGAACCAAGCGTTAGAACTTGAGTTATGAAGAATTCCCCCGAGTCCTGGATGAAATATTGAGTCTCAGCATGTATTTTCTGTTGATTTGACTACAAAGAGGATTCTTTTAGCATTTTTGAATGTTAAGTTACATTTCTGTTTAGAGTTGTAACTTGGCCTTTTCTATTTATTTAGTCATTCTAAATAGACACCACACCCATGTCAACTCAGTTAAGTTAAAACCTTAGGAACTGCTGAAGGACAGGGGGAGGAAAAATTACTGGTTAGAAATGGATAATTACTAGTGTTTATTTAATTCTTCATAAGCGAATGAAGTTATTAATTTCATATCAGCTTTGTACTCCTTATTGATAATGTTTCAGTCCACTACTCAATTCATTTGAAAAAATTGGGGTTCTGATGAAAATTCTCCTATGGCTTCAGTAGAATAATGACTATCTCCCAGAACTGTTTGGTTAATCAGGTTACAAATTTTGCAAATGTCTGCAAATTCACTACAACATTTTTAACATGTACTATTCATTGTAACTACAAATCAACCAATCAACCAAACAAACAATTGGATGAGATGTGCAATACGTATTTTACAAATTCTGTTTTAATGGGTATCTAAAATTTGTAAGAACTGTAATAATAAATAAGATTGAAATGTCTGGGGTTTTTTTTCTTTTCTTTCCACTCCAAAGTGATCAGTTTTTTTAAAATTTCTGCAGTACAATATGTTCTCAAAACTTAACTGATTTTGGTATAATGTGATTGCATGTAGTCAGAAGGCTTATACCAGGAATATCAAACTGGCAGCCCACATGTCAGATATGTCATGTGCAGGCCATGCCTCTGCAAAGGCAAAAAACATCACAATATGTCACGTGACGCAATCAAGTTTGTCACCTGTGGCTTATACTGATAGCTGTTTGATGAGATGTTCCTTAAATTAGAATATTTTATATGTGTTGGAATTGCAGCTGCAATAATCCTCAGCCAGAAGGATCTTGACAGACTTGAAATGGGATGCTATCTAACAAAATGAAATTTAATGGTGAGAAAAGTAAGTTTCTACTTTTAGGCAAGAAAAACCATTTTTCTTGCCTAAAGATATAGTATAGGTGGAATCTGGCTCAATAGTAGTAACTGTGAGAGAGATCCTGGAGTCCTAGTGGACAATCACTTAAATATGAGCCAGTAGTGTGCTGCAGCTGTCAAAAAAGCCAACACAGTTCTAGGCTGCATTAATAGAGGGATACAATCAAGATCATATGAAGTGTTAATATCACTTTATAATGCCTTGGTAAGACCACACTTGGAATACTGCATCCAATTTTGGTTGCCACAGTATAAAAAAGATGTTGAGACTCTAGAAAAAGTGCACAGAAGAGCAATAAAGATGATTAGGGGATTGGAGGCTAAAACATAAAGAATGGTTGCTGAAATTAGGTATGGCTAGTTTAAAGAAAAGAAGGACTAGGGGTGACATGATAACAGTGTTCTAATATCTCAGGGGTTACCACAAAGAAGAGGGAGTCATTCTATTTTCCAAAGCACCTGAGGGTAGGACAAGAAGCAATGGATGGAAACTAATCAAGGAGAAAAACAACTTAGAACTAAGGAGAAATTTCCTGATGGAACAATTAATCAGTGGAATGACTTGCCTCTAGAAGTTGTGAATGCTCCAACACTATAAGTTTTTAAGAAGAGATTGGACAACAATTTGTGTGAAATGGTATGGGGTTTCCTGTCCAATCAAGGGGTTGGACTAGAAGATCTCCAAGATCCCTTCCAATTCTGTTATTCAGCAAACTGGCTGTTGCAAGAATGAGAGGAAATATAACAAGAAAATCAAAGTTATAAAAAGAAAAAAGTCTCAATTAGAATGTTCCAGTATAAAATAATACTTTTCTTATCGGTTGCATCCATCATCTAGAAACATTTAATTATTATGTGTGGAACATTGTGCCTTTACTGTAGCAACTGTACATTGAAGAGAAGAATGATTGGCATACAGCCCAGTGAGTTAAGGGACAACACTGAATGGTTAAGGGAACCACAGTAGATGTCTAATAAATATGTATCTTTCTTGAACTTTCTTGAACAAAACAGTAGCATGGTCATAGTGACATATCCTTTAGCTCAGAGTCCCCAACCCCTGGTCCACAGCTAGTACTGGCCCGTGGCACATTGAGAACTGGGCCACCCAAGTGGCAGGCAAGTGTACAAAGATCCATTCTGTGTGTGTGAAACCATGCCTTCCTCCCCACTGCCACTACCACTGCTGGTCCATGGAACTGGAAATATTGGGGACTGCTGCTTTAACTTTATCACATATGGATCATTGCATCACTAGAGTAGGATAAAACGGTATATGCAAGGAACACAAGCTGCCTGAATTATGCTTGTGCTTCTAAGTTTGCCCCTGTAAAATAACAGCCATTGGATATGTGCTACTCCATTGCTGAAACTACTATTTTGACTCTCAGTTTGTCAGTCTTCCTTACACATATTCTCCTTTTCAACAGATTCTTGAGAAAGCTCGTCCCATGACAGGAAGGGAAAATGTATTTCCTCTTCTTTGCATCATTTTCTGCTCAAACTGATAGCATGTGGTTTCCTTTCATTAAAAATAGGACACCCAGCCCCCCCTACCAATCCCTCAATCCCATAATGTCTATGCAAAAATATCCCTGTATTGAATATATTTTTAAGCAACATTTAATATTAAGAATCCAAAATAACTTTGACTGCAATCCTATGTGTTACCTAAAATTTTCTGTAATGTGTAGTTGGGCTCCTGTAGACTTTGATATACTGTGTTATCATGGCTTATTAGACGAGTTCTCTTCTTGGATGGAATATGATGTACAAGAGATGAAGCAACAGCAGGAAAAAGCTGAATCTGTGGTGCTGGGGCCTAACACTGAAAATTTGAAGGATCTATCCTTCACTATATCAATTTCTAACCTTGCACATGGTTACATAAAAGGATATTCTCCAAATTGACCTCACAATTGAAAGCCAAGACAAAGAAAGATTAGGGAATGCAAAATTGTTTGGAAAGGTATTTTAGGAAAATGGCCTATTCTGAAATTACATTTGATCCCGGAGTAGATTACCAACTCAAAGTAGACTAATTTTTGCAATCAGCTCTGATTAGTACCATCTGTATTTAAGTACGGAGCTGCCAATATATAAGCTTCTACTGGAAAGCAGACAAATGTTAAAAAACATATGCTTTAATGCTGTGCGTTGTAAAGTCTTGGAAAACTGGATATTAGACTTGATGATAATTTACTACTGATACTGAACCTTATTGTTTTGAACACTGGATCAGAGTTTGGCTGTGTTGTTGTTTAATGTCATTACTCTATGTTTATTTTTGATTCTTAAGTAAACTTCTTGTCCTATTGTGTCAACTTGAAATAGGACACTTTTAGTTCACAGTACAGGTTTATTGTTTGCCATTTTCTCCATGTCAGTGATTGCATTTAACTTGTTTAGACATCGCATATTGAAGGACCTTATCCTAAATATATAAATATAATAAACTGATAGTAACGGGATATGAAGATAGGCAGTGGTGGGATTCAAATTTGTTTACTACCGGTTCTGTGGGTCTGGCTTGGTGGGTGTGGCAGGGAAAGGATACAGTAAAATCTCCAGTCAGAGGTGATATTTGCCGGTTCTCCAAACTACTCAAAATTTCTGCTACCGGTTCTCCAGAACTGGTCAGAACCTGCTAAGTACTCCCTCTGAAGACAGGGTTGGAATCTCAGTTAAATGCTCAGCCCAATTCCTTCAGCTCATAGAAGTGATCTTGCAGATCCTGTGGACACAACCAACTTGGATTATTCTGGGAAATTCAGGATCTATGTCAAGACTTTATCATTTTCAGGACATCAGGATTTAATGGGTTTCAAGATAATTGCAGACTTGAATATACAGATCAGTCCATATCTGATCACTATCAATATCACAGCTCTCATTTTATCATAGTTCCATATCATTCAATGCTTTTTTAAAAAGCTTACAACTTAGCCCATGTATTTTGGATATACATCTGGAAAGCAACATTGCTCAAATATGAACATTTTTGAGCCGATAAATATTTCAATAATACTAGTAGTCTGTGTAAATTATGTACATTCATGTGGTGACATTCCAGTTTAGCAGATTATAATATTTTGATTGAAAAGAAATATGTGAACTCCATGTAAAATGTTTAAGAAGGATCTATGTCCTAAGAGTTTATGAAACTATACAGTCCGATGTTTATTTGGGAGATTTGAATTGACTGAGTCATGTTTCTTAATTTTATTTATTTCACAATATTTATATACTGCCCCAAGCCATAATGGAGAGGAGTGCAGTGGCTCATGTGGTTAGAATGCTGGGTTTATAATCAGCCCGCTTTCAAGACCTAAGTGCTGCTATGTGATGGGGTGAGTTCCCATCGTTTGCTCCAGCTTCACCCCTCCTAGAAGTTTGAAAACATGCAAATTCGGGCATATTCACAAAGGCATGAAAGGAGCTCCAAACTGGGTTTCTCGGGCAACGGTGTTGTCACTCTGGCTAATCCTTTCAACCCGGAAGTATCTTGATGCTTCTGACATGAATGGGACTAGATCCATACAGACTCTGGGTGGTAGACAGTAAGATGCAGAAACAACATAGATATAATAATAATAAGGAATAAATTGAATATATATATTTAAAAGTGCACTAACAGCAGAAGAGAATATATGTAGTTCAAAGTTGAACTACAACTTTGTTCTGTGAACATGGTTTTTTTTGCTTGCAGATGCTTTGTTATCCAACAAGTTAATATCATCAGTGCTAGTGATTGTGGCATTTGCATCCTGTTTATATACAGTAGCCTTGCCCTGCCAGTTTTGATGGAGATGTGATTTTCTCCTTGTTAGTTCCTTAATGAGGATATTGTTTTCTGCTTGATTGTTTGTCTAGATTTAATCCATGCATATATGGGTGTTGGCTGCCGGAGAGGATGTGTCCTGGTCTTTTTTGTTTTGTTTTGTTTCCTTCTTATATTTATGTTGTCTCTTTTAAATGGTGTATAAATGTAATTTATTTTTAAGTGTCTATTGATGGCTGATTTGCCTGAATGCCAAGCTTCCAGGCATTTTCTAGCATTTTTGGTCCAATATGCTCTCCATTTCCCAGTTGAAACTGTGGTTGAGTCTGTCCATGTGTCACGTGATTAAGGAAGCTTTCATGGTGTCTTCTGTTTACATAGTGGTTTTCACAGTCCTCACACCATATGTTGTAGATAAATCCTGTTTCTTCTTCTTTTTCTTGGGCTACTGGGTCTTTTGGTTTACTTAAGATGTTTTGGATAGATTGTATATAGATTATAAATCAGAATTATTTTTGTTAGACATAATATCAGAAAAATATGATAAAGGGAATATATATTTGATATTGCATGTTTTAACAGCAGCAAGAATTGTATTTGCACAACATTGGAAAAGCAAGGAAACACCTACAGAAGAAGATAGAATTAAAAAAATATTAGACTGTGCAGAAATGGAGAGATTAACACTGAAGATAAAAGAAAAAGAAGACACCGAATATTTTCAAACTTGTGACTTGTTTTATCAATGGCTAGATAAAAGAGGTAGAAATTAGGAACTTAATAAGTATTACCAGGGTTGGGATTCTACCGGTTCTGTCCAGCTCTGTAGCTCTGAAAAGCAGCAGACATAGAACTAGTTCTATGCCTACTGCTGATTTGGCCCACCCGCCCACCCAGGCTCTTACCTGACCTTTATTTCCTGCTTTTTCAACCTCAGCTGCTTTGCGCAGCGCTGTTCAACTGTCCAGGCAGCAAGCTAACAACGATTAACATGTACATGCAAATCATAAATCATTGAACCGGTAGTTATACCAGTCGGATCCCACCCCTGAGTATTATTATGTAAATGAATTGACCCAGACAGTATGTTGTTCATTAAGCATGTATTGTATGTAAAGAGAAAACAATATATGTATATATATGTGTGTGTGTGTGTGTGTGTGTGTATGTATGTATGTATATGTATGTTTTGGAGGGCTTTAGTTGGTTTGTGTCCTATAATGATGTCATGTAATTAAAACAGATCGTTCATTATTTCTGAGGTGTTTGTGATGTATTGCAGTCTATCCTTTTAATAGTTTGGATTGGTCATGGGTTAAGTGATCAGACATTTTTTTGATAAAGTTGCATGGGTATCCATTTTGCTGGAAGATGAATAGGCAGTCTATTTCCTTTTCTATTATATAACATTTCATTCCTCGTCTTCAAATATATCTTTATGTGACAGCAAAGGAAATAAGGCTTATGCTTCACAGATTCTAGCACACCCATCACTGGAGTTTGGTGATCATTTGACGTTTACATAAATGTCTGCAGCAAACTGAGATTGCAGTATGTCAAACGGATGAGATACACGCAGAGTAACACAATGGTGCAAATCCCATTTTAGGTAATTTTGTCCCAAAGCTGACAAAAGTACATAAATCACAATTTTTATGTCATAATATCATGACATGCATTTTGTAACCTACCCCAGATACATGTGGTAATTTATAATATTTATGCTGTACTCTGTAATCTAATAGTTACATACTTCTTTTTCTGAACCTTACTATATCTGAAAATATAAGACCAAACCCTTGACTTCTTTATTTATCGGTTATGCAACTAGAATCCAGAAATAACTGAGATATAAATACAGATCTTTTGAATGCTTTCTATTTTGACAAGGATTATGGCTCTTCAAAGATATCAGACTGAAAATACTTACATTTTACCATATCTTGATGCAGTACAATTGTTTTTAAAATAAAACTTCAAATACCAGTGAGGTATGGGGACCACTTAATTTTTTTCTCTATAGCTTTTCTCTATATTCACAGCTGTTCTGCTTTTTATATACAACAGTATGGCCAGGAGGCAAACAGGTCCTGATTAATGTATCTGCTAATAGAAGATCTGAGGCCCACCACTCTGTTTTTTCATACTGGAAAACAGTTGCTCTTCCTCTTTTTGTGTCTCTCCTATAAACAACAACTGAATTGTATCCCAGCCCAGGCCACCAGTGTAATATTGCTGGATCTTTCAATGCCAATAAATAATGTGTCTTGTTAATTTTTGGCCTTGCATGACCACTGGGATTCAGGTTCTTATGTTATGAGGGAAAGACAGCGTTTATTCTCTCATGGAGAATAGTCTTACTGGCAAGAAAATAGAAAAATAGCTTGGCTGCTTGCAGGTTCCATAACTTACTAAAGATCTGAAGAATTTCTTGTTTAAACCATATGCATTTATTTATTATATTCCTACGCCCCCTATTTCTTTATGAAACTTGGTTGGACATGTCTGATTCTCATTTTCATCCATTTCAAAACAACCTTATGCATAAGTTTGACTGACATACAGTTGCCTGTAAACTTCATAGCTGAGAGGTTGATATAGAGAATGATATAGAGAATGCAAATCTTTCCAATGCAGAGTGTAACAAACTAGCCTTGCAACCAATCATGCTGCTTTCAGGTAAACACAAGTAATATTTTTATTCTTCATTCATTAGTTATAAACTGTCTTTCTGTAAAGGGTGTAACATAAAGAAGAATTAGACTAAATTCACTGAAAATTGTATAATAAATCTCAAATTTATCTCTGTTTTAAAAACAAATATAAATTCTGAATCATCAGTGAAGTAGATGTGAATTATTAAAATCAGTTGCAACTAATAATGGGATATAATCAATTAGGACAGTGTAGAACAGGAGACATTGCTATAAATACAAAAAGGCTATTTGGGGCAACAGTCTTTCCTTTAATGAATGAATGGGTGTGAGAGTTGGACACTAAGAATAGTTGATCGAAGAAGAATTGATGCCTTTGAACTGTGTTACTGGTGTAAATTAGGGCGTATACCATGGACAGTCAGAGTAACTGACAGAGAACTGTTAAATCATATAAAACTGACACACCACTAGAAGCTTAAAATCATAAAACCAGGTTTGGTTTACTTGGGCCATGTCATATATGCAAATTCATTGGAGAATGGTCAATGGACAAAGAAGATGGCTTGATAACATCAAATCTGATACAAAGTTGAACATGCAACAATTGAAAGAATCTGTGCTTGACAGGGTAGCATGGAGACCACTTGCTTATAAAGTCATCAAGAGTCAGGCACAAATGAATAATTAAAAACAACAAACAATGGACACAGATTTAAGTCTACTTCAGTCTTGGAAGCTCCAATGTCTCTTAGGGCCGTGTCATTCCCCCCCCCCCCCCCCCTTGGAGTCTGAATCTGCAGGGGAAGATGAGCTGGAACGAGAGCTGACAGAGTGAGAGGCTGGCTCCATTGGCCTTGGAGGAAACTGGGGAAGCGCTGAGTTAGGCAAGGCTTTTCTGAATTAATAAGGCCTGCAGACAGGGAGAACTACCCCCTCCTGATCTGAGAGCTAGGAGAAAACAGATTCGGTGAGATCATGCAGATTGAGTTGGCTACAAGGGAGGAGAGTGACCCGCCCCCTTTCACAAGGCACACCTGAGGACTGAGATGTAAGGAGGTGCCAGTGTGAGGGGCATTTGTTGGGAACAAGCGTTGAATCTGTGGAGCCTCGTGTGCACTTGCCGATGCCTGGAGATTACTGTGCTCTGTCTTGTGGGGCTCATCAGTTTGTTTCACTGAACTTCTGGCTCTGGTTAATGTTTGGGCTAACCTGGCTTATTGGACTGTTGGCCCTGGTTGCTATTTGGCTAACCTTGCTTACTGGACTACTCGTAGCCAGAGGCTTCTGAAGGTGTGTGTGAGAGCTTTGCTCCAGGACTTGTAGTGAATGTGTGACCGTTTGGGGGCACAGTTGGCGCAATAAAAGGGAGTTAGGTGTGTTGTTTACGTGCTACGCTCTGGGTCATCACAGGCCATTGGAAGGACTACGTATGCTATGTTGAACTTTTTGAGCTCTTTTCTTTAGGGACACAAATATAAGAAAACATCACCCAGATGCCTATTAAATATCTCCATCATAATCAGACAGGGTCATCATTAAGTCCTAGTGTTGCATGGAAAGTTTCTATGCTTCCTTGAAGTGGTAAAATAGGATGCACATCTAAATACAATAAATATTCAAGTGGATAGTTCTTAATGTAACTTTAACACATTATCTGATTTATTATTTCCAAGCTTTACTCTGATTACTATATCGTTTTAAATAATGACATATTGCTTCTTTTCTCATGTACTGGTATACAATATCCTTATCCCGAATGGTGCAAATCTATCAAGTCAGTGCTGTTATTTTTACTGCATATCTAAAAAAGACCTTTAAACCTTCAGACCTCCTAGACTTAGATGGTCAGAACATATGTTCAGACTTCCAAAAAGGAAAAAAAAAGATGGGTGGATGGGTGGAGAGGCAACTGTATCAATTTTGGGTATCATGCTTATCCAGGATTACTGATGTGTCTTCTGAGAATTTCCCGTAACTTGGAATAGCAATGACACGGCTGTTTGTCAGCCCTAAACTTGGTGAAGCATCAACGATTGATAGCAAATTAAACTTGATGCCTTGCTGCTTTGATGTTAGCACTGAACAACACAAGCACTGTGACAAGCAATATCCATGTTCTTTGTTACATCATTCATAAGGACAAAATGTGAAAAATGTAAGACATTTTGGAACCAAGTGTATTTGGCTTGTTTTTAGCAAGATAATATACCCTACTATGTATGATATTGTCTTAAAAATAAGGAACAAACATATGGGTGCAGTTCTATGGATCAGTTATGGGACATGGCTTAACCACACTAACGGGTGTGCTTTCCCATAAGAAATCATGCAAACAGGGCAACTGGAACAATGGAGTAAGGGTTTCCATGATGGCTAACCAGTTTTTTAAAAAACTATTTATCCAACTTTTTTTTTCTCTTAGGAAGCACCTTGGAATCCAAACATTCTTCCATAACAGTTCTTCTTTGTCTTTCCTGGACAGGTAGGCTCATTTCCATGAAGGCATAGAATTATAGCCACCCATTATGTTTATTTTCTAAGAGTAATTATAGGGACTTGTGGGCATCTAGAAGCATTTGTATACATTTAAGAAAATTCTAGAAGGCATAGTTTGCAACATGCCAGGATTCCCATTTAACAAAGTTAGATGGGAAGAAAACCTACTAGACTCCAGGAAAACATCCACTCTAAGAATAACATTGGAAATTATTATATTCTGCTAATGCTCCAAATGAAAAAAAAATTGTTATGGTTCAAATGGAAATGAATTGTTATGGAGAGTATCAGTGAGCATCTCTTAGAAAAAATGCTACAATAGAATACAATAATTCTGTGTTTGTCTGGAATGAGCCAAATAATAGAATGCAGTTATCTGTTGAAAGTGTGTACAGCACAATATCCCCTTGGGACCAGCGAAGAATTTTGAAGCATAAATATTTTGATTTGCAAAAATATTTCTGAAACATTCATTTTAATATCTGATCCCTTGTTAATCATTAGAGAATTTTCAAAACATGACAATCAATATTCAAATCATCATAGCAAGTATCGTTCCTTGGAGGATGTAACAAAAAAGAATTCTTTGTTCAGGTTAGTTGCTTCCAAAAGCAAATTAAACAGTCCGCTTGTTTTGCAGGTATCAGAAATCCATTTGCAAGTTGGTGAAGTATTTCTCATAAAGAAACAGTGATTGGACCGATAAATGCTTCTTTATAGCATTCAATGCGTGCCAACATGCCACAAAACCATCTGAGCTTGAGAAATAAAAATTGTGCCAAGGAAGGCTGATCATAACTGTGCTGTATTGGTATACAGACAGAGAAAAATATCTATGCAAAGTGGGTGGCTTGGAAGCAACAACTCGGTATCTCATTATAAATGAGTACCACTTATTGCTTAGCTAACAATGCAGGTGGTCATGTATGATATTTTGAATGTTATCTTATCATCTGGTAAAAGCTGAAAGTCAGTAATATATTCCTACAGCTTTAGGCAAATGTGATTCTCAGATCTACCGGTAGCATAATCACAGCACCTCAAGCCCTCAAGTGCTATTACAACTTTTCTTCTCCCCTCCCCAAAACATTAGAGGCCAATGGTATCCTTAAAGGCATTCCTTCTGACCTGCAGACTTCCACCACTTGAGATTGATGTATTAAAAAGCACAGTAGTTCTGAAATGTTTGGATGTTTGGAAACAAGCCTTGAAGGAATTTTATTGAATTAGGCCAACTCCTTGCTCTGAGAATTAAGACTCAGCTTGAAAACGTTGTGGCAATCAATCTGTTCTTAATTTTGCTCCATTCCAGTAGTTTTTAACTTTCATTTTTTAAAATGCTGTTTAGGGAAACTGTCGAAGAACAGAACACCAGGAACTCTATTTTTTCTCCAAAATAGCAAAAAGACAGATTGATGATTGCATAAGCTTTTGGATCAGAGTTTGCTTTATCTGATGCTTAAAAGCAATCCCAAAACTTATTATATAAACATAAAGAGTTGTTGGTATTGTAGGAAAAGGGAAGAGAAGATTAGTAAATATGAGAGAAATTGAGAATTACTTTCAGTAATCTTCAACAAAATAGTAGTTAGAAGTAGTAAATGGTAGACGCAGAAATTAGTTACTCTCTTCTGACAAATATGCTATTAATATTATGTAGTATGTCATAATTTTGGTAGTATGTGATAATATTTTGGCAATACGTTGCTACTTGTTTTTAAAAATTATTAATTGCACATAAATATTTTGGTACACATAAATCTGATTTTTAAAGATATGGCCTCTAAATCACCTAAAGAACTCTGTTATTGTTTTCTGATGAAATCAATCTTCATTTTCGAATGAATGGGTGAGGTCTGTGATAGCATTCTCTGGAAAGTTGAAATATCTCTATTCAAACTCCCTACTGCTTCTGAATGTTAACATTTCTGTTGTCATTTCTGCATCCATTTACTTGTTTGCCTTTAATGGAAGCAACTTATGTTTGCGCTGATGTTCTGGCTAATAACTGGACCTCTAGAAGGACCAGAATTGCTGAAAGATTTGACTACTGTGTTTGTGTCACCAAGTCAAATCTGTTGTTGCTACTTGGCTGCTATAAGCAAGTACAAATCTATCACCCAATATTTGTGGACGGGAAATATTATGCACCTACATAGCAGTGTGGGGAACAGTTGCTTCAGTATCGTTGAAGTCTGATAGAATTTTGAGGTGCTTCAGGCCTGTGCATCGAGATCAGGGCTGTCAAACTCATGGGCCATGTGCCAGATGCAGCACGCGCTGGCCACACCCATGCCCAGTTTAGGAAAGGGGGGGAAAGTCATGATATGTCACATGAGGACGCCATGATGACACAAGTTTGACTCCCCTGATCTAGATAATAAAACCTCCATAAATCATCTTAGGCAGAGAAAAGGCTTCTGGGAGGATCAACCTTTTGGGGACTGTGAATGCAACCTGAAAATCTCTGTATCTGATCAAAGGTTTTGCTGTTCAGACATCTCTGTCTACAAAAAAGAGAGAGAGAGAGATACTCATATAAAAGTTTGATTCCATTTTTATTGCACACATATTTATTATTTCCCATCTGACAAATACTCTTGTAGAAGGCCTCCCAATTTATCTCAATGAGGGACACCTCTGGAAGCAAATTAGTTTTTAGTCCTCCTATAATTCCACCCCGCTAACCTCAAACATCTGCGAAGACCATCATAACTTTTTTTGTAGCACCAGACATCCATGCTGTGTTTTTAAACAAGACAGATCTATGTCAGAGAAAGGATAGGCTCCTTCCTCTCCTTCTAAATGTTTAAAGCATTAAAACAAAAATGCAAAGTCAAAACTTTCTAAATAAAAAAAAAATACTTCTAAAAAATTAGGTTAGATTTGTATGGGCTCGCTCAGTTTTGTCTCTGAAGAAATGCCGCAGAGGTGTAGCAATGAAGCATTTCTCTGTCAAAAACACCAAAATAGTCTTCGGAGGTGTCTTCAGAACTGTCTGAAGCTGCTTGGACGGTTTAAAAGGTGCTCTTGGACAAGTGCATAAATTTCACTCCTATATTTACTTCACAGATTTCACATAGACACAGCTCAAGGCAGGGGTGGGATTCAAAATTTTTAACAACTGGTTCTATGGGTGTGGCTTTGTTGGTGGACATGGCTTGGTGGTCATGTGACTGGGTGGCATGGCCAATTCAATATCATTCACATCGAGGCATGTATCTTCTCGCCTGGCCTTTCATGACTGTGGGGATGCTGCAACAGTCGTAAGTGTGAAAAATGGTCATAAGTCTCTTTTTTCAGTGCCATTGTAACTTTGAATGGTCATTCCACACAAGCAAAGTACCAGCAAAGGAGGGAAAAATAACCTCAGAGAAGTTCCTGAGACAGGAAGTCTAGTCCTGCCAAGAATGTAATAAGGGTTAATGGAGAGGCAGTTTCTGTAAGCAACACCAGAATGTTTCCTTCCTGCCTTCCTTACAGGATTAGGCCAGTAATTTCTTCTAACAACCAGTTCTCTGAACTGCTTAGAATGTTAACAACCAGTTCTAGCGAATAGGTGCGAACTGGTAGAATCCCACCCGTGATCAAGGAAAATCTTCGGGGTGTGATAAAAAAAGACAGGATGGTAATCACAATGGTGTGATCTAAGCTCTGGCTGTTTTATATAGGTGTTGCATGTGAAACACACATTTTAAAAAAACATGTTGAGCTTTAACCACAAGGTCACAGCTGACATCTTGATTTTAAAAAAAATCAGGCCTGAGGACAGTCCTGACATTTAAAGCAAGGGGTCTCCAACCTTGGCAACTTTAAGACTTGTGGACTTCAACTCCCAGAGTCCCTCAGCCAGCTGGCTGAGGAACTCTGGGAGTTGAAGTCCACAAGTCTTAAAGTTGCCACGGTTGGAAACCCCTGATCTAGAGAGGAATTCTTTCTGCAGGCAAGAATGAATGTTCATGGCCCATGACAGAGGGTGTAAGTAATGTAGAGGTTTATCTCTTCAGAGGTTTAAGTTAATTGCCAAGTTCTTCTGCCTTTCCTTCGAGTAGGAAGCTTTTAGTGCAGTGTTTGGTGGCATTGAAGCCAAAGTCTTTTGAAAACTCTTGCTCCCAATTCAATAGTTATAAAACAGAAACCTATTTTGAAACAAAAAAGAATATGTTCTTACTGATGTTACGTCCGTTAATGTCTTCCAATATTTCAGAAATCAAACAGGACTTGCAAAAGTACTCATGGTGGGTGAGGTGAGAAGATAATGTCACCCTTTGGGCTGAGACTACTTTGGAGTTCTGTTCCTTGGTGTGGCATGTCCTCATGTACAAGATTTAAAAGCACCAGAATCATGATACTGATACTTTGTTTTACAGCATGTTATTGTTAGCATCCATTATTTGCTTTTTTTGTCTGATTTTTTTTTGTCTTTCAATGTATTAGCTCTAAAGCAATCAATTAACAAAAGATGCTGTTTTAGTACTTAAATGGCTTCTTTGAATTTTGATGGAGAGAAATATAATTGGATGTTCTCAGCGTACAAAGCAAAACAAAGTCTCACCTTTTTCCATAAATATGAACAAACACCTGTTTGGCTCAGTAGACATACAAATTACTGTTAATTCTAAGCAGTTGCTCAATAATTAATGCAACCATTTAAGGGCAATGCCTATCTTCAATACAACTCTAATTATTATGCAACTGCCCATTCAGAACAGATGGTGCTTGGTAGCAGTGCTGTGATTCCTCAGAAGTAATGTGGACTAAAACAGGGGTCTCCAAGCTTTGCTGGCTGAGGAATTCTGGGAGTTGAAGTCCACAAGTCTTAAAGTTGCCAAGGCTGGAGAGCCCTGGACTAAAAGGCATGTTTTGTTTTAAAAGGAATGTGTTTTTTCATGGTGTAGTGAAACGTGGATGCAAATACCTCTCATTAGGACACATTCTTGTTAAATGATTTACTATCCCAGCTGGGATTTGATTCCTAAAGAGAATTCCAGATTTGCCCCTTGTTGGCATTGGCTCCATTTCAGTGAAGAATGCTGCCTTCTGAGAAAAGACAGATGTGGATGAAGAAGGAAAGGAATGGAAAATGGGAAGAATATGCTTGATCAGCATGTTACACGTGATAGCTGTCTTTCTCATCTATCTGTGCTATTAGAACTATGGGGAAAGACGTTTCAAACAACGAACTTCATTTGATCCTCAGGACTTTCTATGAGTCAGGCCTTAGCCTGGACTCCTTTTTGGTGTCAGAACACGTACTGGAATGTGAAGTAATAAGAAAAGTGTGTCTCCGAGCAAGTTCAGAGGATATTTCTATCCCTGTGAAACAACAAATGTCAGGGCATACCTCTGAGATGTAAGGATCAAGTCTGCCTGGGGAATGATTTAATTAATTTCCCCTGTAAAGCAATGCTTATTTTCAAAATAAAACTCTGAGTGTGTGGATATCTCTACCATTCCAAGATTTAAAGGATGTGTAACGTTCCCATAGTTGTTTAGGGTATTTATGGATACCTATAGTGATATTTTAAGTTTCATAGCTGGGGACATGAATGTTATTCTGTGTGCAGACAATGCTTGTTGTGATTGAGGGAGAACATCAATTGCACAATGTAACAAGGAATATGGATTTAAAAATCGTTATCTCCCGCTTGGATTATTGCAATGCTCTCTACATGGGGCTCCCCTTGAAGAGTCTCCGGAGGTTGCAGTTAGTTCAGAATGCAGCCGCGCGGGTGATTGTGGGCGCCCCTCGAAGCGCACACGTAACACCACTTCTCCGCAGGCTGCACTGGCTTCCTGTGGCCTACCGGATTCGATTCAAGGTGGTACTGATGGTATTTAAAGTGCTCCATGGCTCGGGACCTGGGTACTTACGGGACCGCCTGCTGCCATCAACAACCTCCCGCTGCCCGGTACGCTCCCACAGGGTGGCCCTCCTTGGGGTGCCGCCGCCTGACCGTTGTCGGCTGGTGGCCCCGAGAGTTCGGGCTTTCTCTGTGGGAGCTCCCTCCCTATGGAATGATCTCCCCCCGGAGATACGGGCTATGACGGATATTCTGACCTTCCGGCGCGCAGTAAAAGCCCTGCTTTTTGAACAGGCCGGCCTGGCCCAGTAACTATGTTTTTTGGTTTTAATCAATTAAATTAGGGTTTTATTAGTTTTAAATTTTTAACTTAAATTTTAATAGACAGCCGATTTGGTTATTTAATTTATTTTTAATAGTATTTATTATATTTTTATTGTATGTTTTTAGTGGGCTGTTCACCGCCCCGAGTCCCTTTTTGGGAGAGGGAGCGGTATAAAAGTATGATTAAAATAAAAAAAATAAATAAATAAAAAAATAAATGTATCAAAGACCAAGGCACTTGGGTTTGATGGGGAAAATGGGGAAAAAAGATACATCAATTGTGAAAAACTAGACCAAGTAACCAGATCTGTCTATTAGTATGTTTTCTAAAGATTGGGGAAAAGTTGAATATATTTTAAGATGTGAAAATTCTATTTAAAAAGTTGAGGGTAATATATATGTGTATGTGCATATGAATGTTGAAATAAGTAAAAACAGCTGTGTAATTAGCTATGTGCTTTCCACATTTTATGTGGAAGAATTCAGTATGTCAAGAAAAGGCATTAAACTGAATGCAATGGAAATGGGTTACTTAAGTAAAACAAGAAGAGACAGGGTCAAAAATGAAGGAGTGATGAATGAATATTGATTAAATATGAAACAGAGTGATTGGTGTAAAAGAAGTACACTGAGGTGGCTTGGTCAAATCAAGCAACAAATATGTGACAGAAGAGTGGATGGATTATGAAGAGGAAGGAAGGCAAAGATCAAGAAAGTCATTGATGAATGAAGTTGATGAACCCCTCCCCCAAAGACAAATGGGAAAAACTTAAAAAACAAGAGGCACTGTACGGATGTGATGAAAATCACTCTATGGATGTGATGAAAACAAAAAGTATTTGCAAGGCAAGAAAAGTATGAATAGATAAATTATAGTAAATATAGTAAATTATGGGTGGTTTACACTAAATTAAGCTTATTTCCTTTCCTTTTCTTATCTTATCTGATGTCTTTAATTTATTGACTTTCTTTTTGTTATTCTTTCTGTGCTTTGCATAATGTTGCTTGCTCCCAAAGGGAATAGTGTGATAGATATGTATGATTGCAAAGACAGTACTCACAATGTGAACCTGACAGGATAAAGTAAAGAAAATGTTGTAGGGAAAGATTGATTATTTAGGTTCCAAGTCCTGCTGTGTTCATCCAGTTTCTGAATAGACATGTATAGAATTATCAGCTAATGCCATGTGGATTCAAAGCAGAAATCTTGATGTTTATTCTATTTCTACTCATTTTTTTAGCACTTTGGTCCTAAAACATCTAATTTAATCATGTGGCTGATCATGATATGGGAGTCTGCATCACGTCAATTAGTTTGATTAAATAAGCTTATTTTTCAGTCTCTGAAATTGATTTGAGCTTCATAAAATAGAATGCACATGGGTCTTTGTGTAACTTCACAGTGCAGCTTAGTTATAGCAAATGCCAAAAGGGAAAAAGTTAGGAAACAAACCATGATTTCATCTTGCACAGCTGTGAGTTAAATTTAAGCAAGCACATATGAGTGTTAGTGGCAGTCCTGAAATATGAGCAAAGGAAATTGTGATATTTCAGAAATCAGGAAAATGAAAACAGTTTGTTTTGTTCTTATAACAAAAAGCAAGAATTCCGATTAAAACATGGGTATGCTTACAAAAGCCATTCCTATCGCATAGAGAATTGTATTTATTTCCTCTAGTTCAAAATTTATACCACATTATGATTCCAGACCTTGGAAATACCCTCAGTGCTTGGTCTGAATATATATTTCTACTTTGGGAGTAAGGTTTGAGAAGGCGTAAATTTCAATGAGAAGCTGGCTGTGCGTGGTGCTTAAAATGTTCTTAAACTAAAAAATAGCATTGGTGCAGCAATATGTATAACTGAAATACTCTTTGTATTTTGTCACTGCTTCCCTAAGTCTTATCTATTATTTTTATTAACTGTATTAAAAAATATTTTTAGATTTAGAAATATTTTTTTCCTGCCTACTTCACTAAAATCATGCTTCCTTCACTAAAATTTGCATGATGTAGTGACCCTCTAGTTTAGCATTTCATTGAAACTCAAAAGTTAGGTTCTCAGATTGTGGTCCAGGGAGCACCAGTTGTCCAGAGATATCCACCAGAAATTGAACAGGTCAGAGCCCCCTTGTTTACTTTGGCCCTTGTACCTATTTATCGCCAGGCAGCTGGTTTGCAAAAATGGATCACTGGCTGAAAACTGGTTCACTGAGTACTCAAATGGTAATACAAGCAGCAAAAAGAGCACTAAAATAAATAAGTGAAGAAAATTGGACAGTACCAAGTGGATGTTAAGTACTGCTACGGAGTCCACATGGGCTGTGCTAAGTGGAACTGTGATCTCATGTTAGCAACCTCTGCAAAAAAAAATAAAAAATGGAAATCACTTGCTTGGTTTCCAAGGATTTCTACTGTCCAGCTTGTAGAATTCAAGTAGTAAATAATTACTTAATTTTGGATTAAATACTAAATACTTGGGAAATGGAGTGAAAGGAAGATAACTATGGTATAGTCATTGTCTAATTTACCGAAAACACATGAACTCCCATGCTTTTAAAGAACAAACAAACAAAATCATAGGGAGGAATTGTTCCTGCATTTCCCGAAAACTTATTTAATAGTAGAGAATTGCAGGAAGTTCGAGAACACTGTTCCAGGTGCTGAAAGGTCGGTGCCATTAGAACACCTCTCTACTACTGCCTGTTTATTGTAACTGAACTCTACTGCTGCTGGTATGGAGATTTCCATTGTAGCCATGCCAGTCAATAGCATTTGTTTCTTTGTTTGTTTATTACATTTATATAGCTAGCCAATACAACATATTCTGGAGAGGTCCCAATCAAAAATTAAAACACCATAAAACTATATTAAAACCATATTAAAACTATAAAAACCAAACACATTAAAAACAAAAACCAAGGGCAAAGTCAAGCTTCCAATATGCAGTCAGCTCATCTTATTCCAGTGATTCAGTGAGAAACCAGCATAGAGTTCAAGTCCTGCTTTAGCCAAGAAAACCTGCTGAATGACCTTGGACCATCACTCTCTTTTAGCCCAACTAACCTCATTGGATTGCTGCTGAAGGGAAAATAGGAGTAAGTGTGTTGTTTGCTGCATTGAGTTATTTGTAAAAGTTATAAAGGCAGGAAATAGATAGGTGATAGATAGATAGATAGATAGATAGATAGATAGATAGATAGATAGATAGATAGATAGATAGATAGATATAACTATTGTTCTGCTCAATTAAAGAATAAATTTTAATCAACAAAGGCAGACTCCCAGCTTTTACAATACTAGTAAAGTGCTTGACATTCATCTATACTAGGAGCCTTTTACATATGTTACAGCATCTTTCCCCTAATATATTTGAAGCCAGAGGCCTTCCCAGGAACTGTATCACAGAAATAATGACTTGCTTTACTAATCCTGAGGTTGATACTCATTTATTTGCCAATAAAGGAATTTGAGAAAGGGAATTACACATTTCCATAATGTAATTCTGCCTTCTTTTGGGCTGGAGCTTAAATTTTGAATGTATAGAAGTGACATTGCTAGGAACTGCCACATTTGTTTGGTTCTGAAATCCTTTTATGTAACACTGGGCAATTAAAATGCTTTTTTATTGCTCTTTCAAGTGTAATCAAGTGAATAATTGAATAAAACTGAAAGAAGTCTGCAGCAGGGCCACCCACAATTACTATGGCTTTTCCTAGCTGCTACAAATAGGTTACAAATCCCAGATGGGTGAAGGCAATTTGCTCCATAGAGACAATACGTATGTGAATATTATGGCGAAAATATGAGAGTAGGCCCTCTGTTTATATATCCAAGGACTGAACTTTCTTTTTTTAAAAGAACTACATAGTGGATTAATAAAAGCCAAACAATAAATGCAACCTATGATACAAGGATGCTGGAAGCTGCATTCTGCAGGCTCTAGATGGTTAAAGACCACATTGTGGGAGACTATGTATTATGCATTGAAGTTCAACTCTCCATTCACTCATGAAGGATGTATTCATGCAACATATTTAACTAAACTAGTCAACCACATTTTAGTCTAACTAGCATATTCAATGAATCTAGAAAACTATATTAATTTAGCAAATTAATTTATACAAACAATGGTGAGGTAATGAACTAGTCTGACCACTCTTAGGCCTAACAACCTAAAGTTTCTCCTCACAGTTTTCATGAGGAAAACATGAGGAGGGAGTCCTTATGCTATTCCGGTTTCATTGATGAGTTAGATGAAACTATAATGGTAATTCAGAAGGTTTCGTTGCTTGAATAGAACAGCTAAGCAGAACTTGTGGTGCTTCAGGACAAAAACAGAAGATTCAGATCCCACTGTATGATAGAAACAGTTCTTCCATTTGCTGCTTCACTACCACATTGCTTACTAGGTAGATCAGACTTGTGTGATTAAATATGAGATGATGTTTAAGCAGGGATGGGATCCAACAGGGTTAACTACCAGTTCGGTCATTTACGAGGTTTGGTGATTTACGATGTGCTTCCCTGCACGCTGCTGGCCACGCATCTGTAAATCGTCATCAGCATGCTGCGTGCAGAGAAGCAGCCTTTCAAAAAACCCTTTTTTCCTGCCTCGCACGGCAGCTGAAGTTGAAAAAATCAGGAAATAAAGGCCATAAAGGTGGGCAGGTGGGCAAAACCAGTTCTATGTCTGCTGCTCTTCAGAGCTACCAATTCTACAGAGGTGGACAGAACCGGTAGAAACCCACCCCTGTGTTTAAGCATATATTCTCCACTGCAGAAGCATATGTTGAAGTTCAATTCTACATGGTTGGTATTGCATGGATTTTTGCGTCCATGTCACACTTTAAACATGTAAAGTAATTGTTCTCTTTTCAAAGCCTATGGAGATTCTCAGTCATCCGGTCATGATTGTCTCAAAAGTGCTTTTTCAAAAGGCGACTTGACTATGTTTTTTCCTTCAGGAAGAAGAAGACATTTCACTTCTCAACTAAGAAGCTTCATCAGTTTTGACTGGATGGTGGAGAGTGGGATGGAAGGATTGTATTTGTTTGCAGTCCTCTCTCTCTGAGAGATGTTGAGGCCACTTGTTCCATTTTCAATTTTATGTAGTGGGCCTGGGAGAAGTTTTCCTTCCTTACAGGAGAGAAAATGTTCCCTCCCAAACCACTGCTCTATATGGAAGAGAACCCCAGTTTTAGCTGATACTTAGTGGAAAAGTCTAAATTAGTTATTCGCCTTTATTAAGAAAATTTAGATTAGAAGATTTACATTTGACAAGGTGGTTTACAATTTTTTCTCCATCTTTCTTGAATGAAAACAATATGGGCAACTTGCCAGGACTATCTGGATATCTAAAACAGTGACCCAGCCAAATGATTTTGATTCATGAGCAGAAAAATCCCACATTGATCTCTTCCCAACCCAACAGTAAAAGTAAAATATTAACAGAATACATTACAACAACAACAATCCTGCCCTTTTCTGAGACCCCCAAATTTCTATCCGAGGCAACTGAATGACACTGTATAATAGTAGCACTTGCCCTACCAAAATCAGCATTCACCTTTTTAGAGGAACACATGGTCATTTAGTTACATTGAATAGAGTAATGAATAGAATTGAATAGAATGATCCTGTTGATTGGAAATTAAATATAATGTCAAATGATTTCACAAATAAGGAAAGCACTGAATTGTGACCATCATTTGGAGAGAAAAGCTGTCAATGCTTTGAATTTTTAATTTTCATTTGAGCCCCAACAATTGCAGTTGAAAGGTCTAACACTGTGAAATGTGACTGTGCTCTCCAGCAAGTGATATATTCTTAATGGATATAATCAAACACAACCAAAAAATTCTTCGCTTCTGACTTCTCCCTTCCTTTCCTGATTTTCCAGTTTCTGTTAGAAAGCTGGTTGGGTTATAATATGTCAACTTGAGACACATGGCATTTTAAAATGAGATTTCCTTCGAATGAGATTAAAAGCTGCTGCAACTTGTAGGGAGTAAAAACTTTGTTGGTTCCTCTCCAGACTAATAACTTCTTTTGTTGATTTTAAAGTCTTATAATACAGCTGTGGAAAATGAATGTATTTCGGCCAATTTGTCATACAATTTATTTTACACAAGGCCACTGTAACTTATTTTAATCTTAATACTATAGATACAAAATCACTTTTTCTTTGAGGATATAGAAGCTGAACTTTTACACTGTACTAAACCTAATGTGGTTTTTCTCTAATGTTGCATTAGAGTGTTGTCTGAAATTTATCCAACAAACCAGGGCTAAACCATAGCTTAGTGTGAAGTAAAGCTAGTAATATATTACATAGTGGTTAAAGACATCAGGGTAGAAACCAGAAATGTGAATTTTAGTCCTGCCCTTAGGCATGAAGCAGTTGGATGACCTTGGACTAGTCATTGCCTCTCATCCCTAGGAAGCAGAGATTGGCAAGCCACTTCTGAAAATCTTGCAAGAAAACTCTAGGAATTAGTTCAAACAGTCTCTATGACTTAAGATTGACTCAAACTTGCAACATGCATACACAGGGATTGGGATTGCATCCATCTTCTTTTCCAACCACTTCTTCATATTCATTGGAATATAGAATAATAGAGTTGGCAGGGATCTTGGAGATTTTCTAGTCCAACCCCCTCCTCAATCAAGAGACCCTATACCATTTCAGAAAAATGGCTGTCCAGTCTCTTCTTAAAAGCCTCCTGTGATGAGCAACCACAACTTCTGAAGGCAAGCCATTCCCACTGGTTAATTGTTCTCACTATTAGGACATTTTTCCTTAGTTCTAGGTTGCTTCACTCCTTGATTGTTTCTTGTTTTGCCTTCTGGATTACCAGTCTTTCTTACTTTTATGTTAACCTGTTTCAGAATTCACAGTATACTGTGCTAAAATTCTGAGAGTTGTAGACCCAGTCCATCTAGAAAGCTGCCATTCATTTGGGGAAAACAGCAGGTAATTTTTCCAAGCAACTTAATATTCTGAATAATGCAAAGTATGTCTATCACAGAGAGAATGTGCATGCCTACAATTTATACACAAAAGTACAGAGAAGAGTAACCAGGATGATTAGGGGACTGGAGGCTAAAACATACAATGAATGGTTGCAGGAACTGGGCTTGGTTAGTCTAGTAAAGAGAAGGACCAGGGCAGACATGATAGCGGTCTTTCAATATTTGAGGGGCTGCCACAGGGAGGAAGGGGTCAAGCTATTTTCTAAAGTGCCTGTAGGCCAGACAAGGAATAATGGATGGAAACTGAACAAGGAGAGATTTAACCTGAAAATAAGGAGGAACTTTCTGACAGTGAGAACAATCAACCAATGGAACAGCTTGCCCTCGGAAGTTGTGGGAGCGCCATCACTTGAGACCTTCAAGAAGAGATTGGACTACCATTTGTCAGAAATGGTGTAGGGTCTCCCACTTGGGTGGGGGGGTTGGACTAGATGACCTACAAAGTCCCTTCCAATTCTGATTATCTGTTATCTGTTAACCTCTGTGCAATATTGTAGTCCCTCTTAGATTACTGGAAGTTTCAGACAGTTTAGTGATGCAGAATACAGTATTGTATGTTGTTTTTTTCCCCTCTCTTAATTCCTTGCTCCCCAAAAACAATCAAGCAGCTGACATTTTTGAGATTGCATTATATTGAGATTTATGCTTCTTTAGGAAATTGAATCCAGTTGGTTCCATGGCTAATTCACAAATTTTCACCCATTTAATTCCACGAAAAAAACAAGTGAGCCCATGCAGTCATAAACCTTTATACAACAACATTTCATAATTAAAATGAACAGCTGGAGCAAAAATGAAGCTCAAGTTTTGGCAGCACAATACTAAACTCCCCCATTCAGATAAATTGGAACCTCTTGTGCTGACATCAGTGCAATGTTACCATTCATAAAAGTTTCTCATTTTGTATTAACAGGAAAAAATAGTATCTCTTGCTCTCAGAATTATAATGCAAAGGCATGTTTGTAATTTGTATGGTTCAAAAAAGAAGGACAACTTTCTGAATTTGCCTTTCTTTTGAAATGCTCATCCTATGATACAGCTTTAAATCAAATGCTGCATTAAAACTAGTAGCATCTGTTTTGTAAATAGGTTGCATTGGATGCCACGTGAAACCAGCATCTGTTGAATTAAACACATGTACAAAGGGAAGGATAAAAGTGTAGTGAGGATTTAAAGAGATTAAAAAAAAATCAGTCATAATAATTAGCTGAAGCTTATCTGAACATTTTCAGAATATCCTCTTGAGAAGAAGTCAAGAAATACATACCTAAAAATTATGAGGCAAACAAGCCAGAGTTTGCAGCCAGAATGTCTGAGGGCAGAGTAGTCCCAGTTAGTTTAATCTGTTATAACTTCTCCCCTCTGGATATTGCTATAGGGCATTAAGAGTCATGGTGGTACAGTGATTAGAATGCAGTATTGCAGGTTAATTCTGTTGATTGCTGCCTGCTAGCAGTTCAGCATTTCGAATCTCACCATCTCAAGGTTGACACAGCTTCCACCCTTCTGAGGTTGGTAACTGCTTAGACAGGGTTGTAAAGTACTGTTAAGTGATATATAAGTCTACGTGCTATTGCTATTGCATGCCAAAACAATTAGACACAAAGATAGTTTATTCCCCCATGCAATCACTCTGCTGAACACCTAATTCATGCAGAACTGTCTTAGGACTAAAGATTACCCATGTAGTAGGGCTGTATTTATATTATCCTTCTCATCATCTTACTTATTTTCTCATCTGCTCATCTTTTCGTCTTTCCTACTACCTTCTTCTATTGGTATCTATGATTTATCACTATTTGTTGTATCTTAGGATTAATGATTGTAGCTATGATCTATGACCTAAATTTTTGTTGTTGTATGTACCTTGAGGTACATTGAGAACTTAGGCACTGGAGACAAATTCCTTGTGTGTCCAACCCACTTGACTAATAAAGTTGTCCTTTTCCATCCCATCCCATCCCATCCCATCCCATCTCATCTCATCTCATCTCACCTCATCTCATCTCATCTCATCTCATCCCATCCCATCCCATCCCATCCCATCCCATCCCATCCCATCCCATCCTATTCTATTCTATTCTATTCTATTCTATTCTATTCTATTCTATTCTATTCTA
Organism: Bungarus multicinctus; assembly: GCA_023653725.1. Taxonomy (NCBI): domain Eukaryota; kingdom Metazoa; phylum Chordata; class Lepidosauria; order Squamata; family Elapidae; genus Bungarus; species Bungarus multicinctus. Next base: position 62,241,476 of record CM042836.1, on the reverse strand, counting down.
TTCTATTCTATTCTATTCTATTCTATATGCTTAGATCACATTCAGCTGTGTATGTGTAGAGACAATTATACGTTCCTTATTTTTCCTTCATTCAGAGCCATTATTAAAATGCTTGCCTACAACATTAAATTTGATATTAAAAGCACTGTACTTTAATATATGTTACATTATTCTTTATCTCTGTTCAGATTTTTTTAAAAAAATAGAATTAAAGTACCTAAATAAACATTTCCATCATTGTTTATATTGTCCAACTTTCTATTTTTATAACTATGGAGAAAACAATTTTCAAACAATTTAGCTGAATAAAACAAGGCCTTATAGTCACTAATTATTTAAAGCCATAATACTGGATTTTAAAGATGAATTTAATTGGATGCTGGCAATAACTATACATCTTACTAACATCATAATGGAATGGAGAACGATATAGAAATATGTAGCCTTATAATTCTAGTCATAGACTAGAATGCTTAAAATATTGCATGCATTTTATTGGTTTTTCCTATTCTTCCAGTAAATTCCTTATTTGCATTTTATATAAGGAGAATTTTGCATATGCCTGTTTATATGCCTGTTGTCTGAATGGCTAGACACCACAATTTACCAAAACATATTGCTCTAAGCACAGGAGACAACTTTTTCCAGGCAGGAAAAGCCAGAAGGTTTATGTATCCACTTTATGTCTGAGGAAAACAGAATTTCCCATGGGCCGTTTTGTTTTCCACCACCCCCACCCTTGACACACACCTCCCTTTAGAATTCTCCCAAAATGTTTAACTCGCTAATTTACTCTGGAGCACATTTATAGCTTTTTATTTTTAGGATTGTGTGTCCACATAAGACAGACTGCAGAACTGCCTTTTCTCTTTCCTGTCTGGAAGTCTTGGGCTAGTCTCTTGTGTGGGGTTGTAGTTTATGATGCATATTGTTTTCAAATGGCTAGTGTGGGATTTCCCCCTGCTGCTAAGCAAGGCCGAACTGTTGTGATTATTAGTTTCCAATTATCCTTTTATCAGTACTGTGGAAAGATTAGACATATGTTTTTTTTTTCACATAATAAATTCTGAAATTGCTCCCTCTCTGAAAAATCTATTTCATTTAATATTCCCATTACACTCTTGCTCTGATCAGCAGTGATGTGATGAAAGCCTTGCAGCTGCTAAACACATCTGTATTCTCCTCTCTCTCTCTGTGTGTCTGCTGAATTTATAGAACGTAGAAGAATAGGGGACAATTGGATTTTGTCTATTGAGAAATAAGCTATCCATAAGTACTTACAGGACAATGGATCCCCATGCCCAAGGAGCTGCTGATACAGTTCTACAGAGGAATTATTGAGTCTATCATCTGCACTTCTATAACTATCTGGTTTGGTTCTGCAACCCAACAGGACAGACACAGACTTCAGAGGATAATTAAGACTGCAAGAAAAAGCAATTACTACCCACCTCCCTTCAATCAAGGACCTCTATACTGCATGAGTCAAAAAGAGGGCTGTGAAAATATTTACAGACCCCTCACATCCCGGACATAAACTGTTACAACTCCTTCCCTCAAAACGATGCTATAGAGCATTGCACACCAGAACAACCAGACACAGGAACAGTTTTTTCCCCGAAAGCCATCACTCTGCTAAACAAATAATTCCCTCAACACTGTTCAACTATCTACAAAGTCTGCACTACTATTACTATTAATCTTCTCATCACTCCTTATCACCCATCCCCTCCCACTTGTGACTGTAGGACTGTAACTTTTGTCCCTTGTATCCTTACAATTTATATTGACTGTTTTCTAGTATGATTTGATTGTTGATTGTACCCTGTGACTATCATTAAGTAGTTGTACGTTATGATTCTTGATTCTTAAAGAATGTATCTTTTCCTTATGTATACTGAGAGTATTTACACCAAGACAAATTCCTTGTGTGTCCAATCACACTTGGCCAATAAAGCCTATTCTATTCTATTCTATTCTATTCTATTCTATTCTATTCTATTCTATTCTATTCTATTCTATTCTATGAGTTGGAACCGCAGCAAAGAGGGAGAGGGGGAACATGATAGCTACTGTTCCCCAGAAGTTGATTAAAACTGCCCCAGGAAATTTCCATTGTCAATAATTGGTATTTCCTCCAGGGATGAATGATAACTTTTGGTTTTTGGGCATATATTTTCAAGTGCTGAAAATAGTCAACCCCACTTAATTTACACCACAGTATCAGTATTGCTTTTTCCTTATCTACCCTATGATTTGATTTTTTATATAAAAAAGGATAAATTGCACAATCACACTATTTAATTAAAACATCTGTGTTCTACGTCTTGCTTCAAAAAAAAGGGGTTTACAGGGATTAAATGCCTCCCTATAGTCTAAGCATTCTGTTTTGCTTTTTATACAGGTAGTCTTCATTTAATGACCGTTTGACGTTACAACGACATTGAAAAAAGTGACTTATGACCGCTTTTCACAGTTACGAACTTTGTAGCATCTCCATGATCCATGTGATCAAATTTCAGATGCTTGGCAACTGGATCATATTTGTGACTGTTGTTGTGTCCCAGCTGTGCTGGCTGGAGAATTCTGGGAGTTGAAGTCCCCAAGTCTTAAAGTTGCCAAGTTTGGAGACCTCTGACCTATTGTGACCTTCTCCCAAGCAAAGTCAATGGGGAAACCAGATTCACTTAACAAGCAGGTTACCAAATTATCAACTGCAGTGACTCACAATAAGTGAGGCAAGAAAAGTCATAAAATGGGGCAAAACTCACTTAAATAAATATTTCACTTAACAGCAGAAATGTTGGACTCCCTGTACAGCAACAGGAGTGGATGGGGACTGTATCCATCCCTTAGTCTGTTCAAAAGGCAACATTCAATCTTTATGATATTTTGCCTGATCTGATTATGGTGTGTCCATGCATGGCAAAGAGTGGTTAAACTACCTTTTTAAAATAATTCTGCATTAAAAGTTTGGATCTTTTGATTTGTATGTTGATGCAACTGATAAGGTTTTTGAGATTAAGCAAGAGTTTGAGGATGGGGAGCATCCAATTCTTTCAAAACAATCCTTTCAGATCTTTTCAAACCAAATTTCAAGCCTTTTACCTAGAAAAGAATAAACAGCATCACAGAAAACTTAGGCTTCTTTAGGGATCCATTTTTGGATTATGAATTAACTATGGCCAGACATCACTAGCCACTTGTTTGGTTGGAAAAGATGAAAGACATTAAGAGAAGATTAGGCTACACCCACAAATTCCCATCAGCCATGGAACAGCAATAAGTTGTTGGTTTTCTGTCTAGATATGGAACTGATCCCAAAACTGCTGTATGCAAAAGATATATCATTGAAGCCAGTGGAAATCTTAGAGAATCCCTCACTAAAAGAGGGAATTTTATGACAGATAAGTAACAATCAAGCTCTGCCTGCTATCCTGTCATGACATATTCAAGGACACACAAACTGCACTTCGAAGTTGATAAAAGTCATCTGGGAAAATGTTGAGCCTAGAACAGATAAGGGTTTTTCACATATACAGAACTACGAGGGGAGAGGGCAAAAGAAGCCGAAATGGGCTGGTGGACTGGCAGATAAGAAGTTTTGAAGTTGGGGAAAAGAAATTATGAAAGGCAAATTTAAATTGGATTAAGGTGGATTTATCTACCTAAGAATTGCAGGTGCCAGGATGAACTGAAAGCCACTGAAGATCTGGAGAGTCCTGGGTGAAGGGAAGATAATAAAAATAAAGGAGGAAGAGACTCTGAAGGATCACCTTCAGCACATAATTCCAAAGAGAGAATAAAATCAACATTCCGTTAGTCATCAGAGATGGCCAACCCAGTTTATCTGACACCCTTGATTAACTCTAAAGGGGACCTGACAGATAGGCCTCGACTTACGACCACAACTGAGTCCAAAATTTCTGTTGTTAAGCGAGACAAATGATAAGTGAATTTTGCCCCATTTTTTTCTATCCTTCTTGCCACAGTTTTTAAGTGGTTCACTGCAGTTTGTTAAGTTAATAACACAGTTGTTAAGTAATTCTGGCTTCTCTGTTGACTTTCCTTGTCCGAAGGTCGCAAAGAGGTGATCACATGATCTTGAGACACCGCAACCATCGCAAACATGAACCAGTTGCCAACCCTCTGAATTTTGATCACATGACTATGAGGATGCTGCAATGGTCACGTGAAAAACAGTCATAAGTCCCTTTTTTCAGTGTTGCTAGAACTTTGAATGGTCACTAAACAAATGGTTGTAAGTCAAGGCCTACCTGTATTCATTGCTACATTCAAAATTACATTATAAATTAGTTGCACTCACTTTAATAATAGCAGAAGGGTTACATTTACAAACAGGTGTATAACTAGGCTTGAAAGAGCCCAGCAATACATTGAGTTGTCGCATCCCTATTGGATCCCTTTGCAGATTGCCACTCTGCAGTCTTCAACAGGAGCAAAAAATACAGTCTGCTTAAGCTGAGTGCCACCTACACAATTCACCTTATGTAGCAGAAAAAGAAATGAAGACTTTTCTCTCTTGAGTTAGGTCAGAAATAAAGAAAAAATGGTTTACAAGGTCTTTGCCAACTGAGGTTTATCTGGATTGAATCCTAAAAAGCCTCACTCCCATTTGTGAGGAATGGGAGAAATCACTTTGAATGGAAGCAATATGATTAGAGAATACCTCTTTATTTTGAATTTAATTTATATTTTCAGAGCTACAATTGCTTCGGAGAATACTTAGTTTCCTGGTGATCTCACATACCTTTATATGTTATCGTTAATAAATCTGGAAAAAAATGGTGAAGGTGAAAGTTGTTCCTGTCTGTAAACAGTATGAAAGCAAACTCCAGGGAACTTTAACTCAAGGTTAACTCAAGGTTAACCGCACCAAATTTGACTGCAGAAAATATGACTTCAGCAACAGAGTGGTCAATGTTTCGAATACTCTCCCTGACTCGGTGGTTTCTTCCCCAAACCCTAAAAACTTTAACCTTAGACTTTCTACTATTGACCTCACTCCTTTCCTAAGAGGTCTGTAGGGAGTATGCATAAGCGCACCAACGTGCCTACCGTCCCTGTCCTATTGTTTCTTTTATTTTTCTTATATGTACCCATTTCATGTATTCATAACTATGTATATACTTATACCTATTATCTTGTAAGCAATTGACAAATCAAATAAATTCTAAATACTAAACTTTAGGCAAGCCAGAAACTATAGTCTAGAGCTGATAGTCAACAACCTTTAACACCCATGAAAACAATTCCCATTGCTAGATTAATCTTCCATTTTTGGTTGGATTATTTTTAGTAGATTGTGGGAATGTTGTAGAGGTAATACTTTGACTTAAGCAAAGCTTTTGACAAAGTAGGACACAAAATAACTACTAAATAGTAGGCAGTGTTCTAGGACCCACCCTCTTTATATTCTATATAAATGACCTTTGCAATCACCTTATAAGCAACTGCATCCTCTTTGCGGATGACGTAAAACTATTCAACACCACAAACAGTGCTACTATCCTTCAAAGCGACCTTGATTATGTGTCAGAATGGTCACACATCTGGCAAATCTCAACCAACAAATGCTCTGTTCTACACATTGGTAAAAAAATCAGTACACCAAATATAAACTAGGTGGATATGACTTCGTTGATGATCCTTACTCTGTCAAGGACCTTGGAGTTCTCATATCAAATGAACTAAGCACCAGAGCTCCCAAAAAGCATTAAGAGTTGTAAATCTACTCTTATAAAGCTTCTTCTCCGGAAATATTGAATTGCTAACTAGAGCATACAAAGCCTTTGCCAGACCAATACTCGAATATAGCTCATCAGTCTGGAATCCACACTGCATATTGGACATTAATACAATCGAGTGAGTCCAGAAGTATTTCACGAGAAAAGTACTACACTCCTCTGCTCGCAACAGAATACCCTATATCACCAGGCTTGAGATTTTGGGCTTATATAACCTTGAACTACGCCACCTTCGGCTAGACTTAAGCATAGCACACGAAATTATCTGCTACAATGTCCTACCAGTCAAAGACTACTTCAGCTTCAGCCACAACAATACAAGAGCACACAACAGATACAAACTCAATGTAAACCGCTTCAAACTCAATTGCAGAAAGTACGACTTCAGCAACTGAGTGGGCAATGCCTGGAATGCACTACCTGACTTTGTTGTTACATCCTCTAACCCCCACTCCTTTAACCTCAAACTATCCACTATTGACCTCACCCAATTCCTAAGAGGTCTGTAAGGGGCGTGCATAAGTGCATCATGGTGCCTACCGTCCCTGTCCTATTGTCCCCATTTATTCGTACCTATTTCTTATTCATGTTTATACTTATACCTATTATCTTGTAAGCGATTGACAAATCAAATAAATAAATAAAATAAAATAAATGAAGATCTTGGAATTATAGTTGATTGTAAATAAAATATGAATCTGCAGGGTGATGTGATTGCAAAAAAAAAGGCAAATGCAGTTTGCATTTATTTCTGTGTTAAGCCACGTAAATATAATGCAGAAATCACAGGAAATAATAGTTCAACTTTACTCTCTGTTGGACAAACCTACTCTTTAATATTGTGTCCAGTTTTAGAATGAGAACTCGAAGAACGGTTCAAACAAACTGGAACAAGGTCAGGGAAGGGCAGATCAGCAGACTAGCAGCTAGGTCCTATGGAGAGAGATGGAAGGATCTGGAAACATTTAGCCTTGAAAAGAAAAGCCTGAAAGACATGGGTGGGGGTAGCACATTAAAATGTGTGAGAGGATGTCACAAAAAAGAACAGGTCCTGACCTTCATTGTATCAAGTGCAGGATATGCAGTAATGGATTGGCATTACAGGAAAGCAGACTCCAATTGAATGTGAGAAAAAAAAAAAACTCAGCTAGTTCAATAAGGGTAATTTCATGGTGGAAACAATTAGCCAGAGAAACAGTGGGCTTCCCCATCTATCAGTCTGGGAAGCTATGCTTTAATTTGGATTCCTGCACCAAGCGAGAAATTGGGTTTTATGGTCTAAATGGCCTCTTCCAACTCTAGAATTTTACCACTCTTAAGTATATCATGGACTCATGGAAATTCTGCTAGTTTTAAAAAAAAACCTGATATACATTATAATGTTAATATATTATACATTGTATAGTATACACGTGTATTAGTTTAGATTTAGAAAAAGCTTCTTAACTTGATTGTATTCTTACTATCTTTGCAAACATTCTACTGCTTTTAAACTGTGATATTGTGGGCACACATATATCTAACAAGTTTATCGTCATCACTGTTAGACATAAAATTGGTCAAGCACTAAAAATGAATATATATGCTATTTAATTTTCACCTTATACAATTAAGATGTTTTTTCTAAAAAAAACAACAAACCTAAATACTGTTTTCAGATACTCTTTACTTGCAGTCCAATTTAGATTCTAGTGTAATAGCATGTTAATTAACATAATAAAAGCCCAATTCAGTTGACCAAACATTTCTGGATTCGTTGTTGTACCCCTGCCCAGTTCAAGGTTCATAGAATAAGATACTCCTAATTTATGCGGACCTATTACAAAGGTTCTGCATTAAGGGTCCTTCAGTGGAGAGTTTCTGCTGCTTCCATCAGTCAAAAGAAAATGACTGTTTATGGATCATGGTATTACTTTTGTTTTCTTTCATTCAATTGTGTTCAATCTCAGAGATTGTCTGGAGAAGCCCAGACAGTTTTCTATGCATATTTTTTTCAGAAATGGTTTGTTGTTGCCTTCTTCCTAGGACTGAAAGAAAGTGACTAGCCCAGCTGACTTTATGCCTAAGGCAGAACTTGAACCCACGGTCCCCTGGTTTTTAGCCTGATGTCTTAGCCATTATGCCAAACTGACTCTCACATTATGCCATAGTTGGTTTTAACTATAATCTGTTGAATGACCCACTATAACTGGGTCCACCAATCAGGCTGAGCTTCTGATGCACAATATACCAAGCCAAGATCAGTTAAACCACATGATGAATTGGTGCCGCATGTAAATCCGGCCAATATGCAGCTCTTGTTCAGTTTCTCCTACACACTTTTTGTACAAAGATGAAATAAGCATTGGATTATAACTGAACTACCAAGAATATCCAGAGAGTGTAGGCATATTGGCTGGGTTGTATGATATATTAGGTTGGCTAGAATGTTGGTTAATTGATTTTTGGTTTACATATGTAGTTGATTTATAATTCAATATGCACTTGAATCCAAGCAGTTGGTTTAATCTAATAGACTGTGGTATAGTTGCATATGGGCATATAGTTGTGTAAATACAGCTGTTGTATGCCTTTTCTTAAAACCACCTAGCTCTCTAAAATACTTTGTGGCAACTGAGATGCTCTTGTATCTTTGTAAAACCACAGAATTGTTAGCTATTAAGCCCTACTAACCATTCTGCATTTTCCAGAACCAGCTGCTTGTTACTCAAGGAGTTCCAGTTTCATTTCAAGTATTCATTTTATGTTTATCAAGGAACTTGGTGCTATAAAATGTCCATATACTGCATATCTGTTCATCAAAGCAGTAGCATGAGCTGGTTTTGTATTACGCAACAATTCTGTAGAGCCAAAGAGAAATGAATGAGTTTTAAAGTTTTTAAAAAAAATCCTAGTGGGGCAAAATGAAAGTGTCCCTTTTTCAATTGTTGAGGCTATGCCTGAACAGGGCATGCACTGAGGGTGATGGTAGATAAGAGAAAGTAGGCTGGCGCCGGATTAATGGAATAGTGTTCCTTGAAAGAAGGTATAACTATTGGATTAGCTATAAACTTCTAATTAGAGATAAAATTATTATTATTTATTTACTGAATTTCAATCCTATCTTTTCATTAGCATTCAATGTAGCATACCATAGGAGGGACTATCACATCTACAGTTGTTTCCATTAAAAAAACAACCCTGTTTGGTGATTATATTATAAGAGAAGGATTGTCTCAAAGTCATTCAATGAGTTTTATGCTCAAGTAGGAACTTGAATCTGGGTCTCCCCAACTCAAGTATAATACCTTGACTAATGCATTATATTTCCTCTCTTACTTTCAGACAGTTCCCCCAGCATACTAATTTACAAATCCTTGAAATCACCACCTGGCCAGTTAAGCTATTAAATCTTAGCCCCATCAAGATCCCATAAGATATGTAACTTTTGGCTTAGACTTCTCCCCTAAAGCTCATCATCATATTTTTCATCTGTTACAACTGACTAGATTTCAGAATTAATGCTTCATAATAGCATTCTGAAAAATTAAATTATAAATACACTTTTAAAAAGTCTTGGGGTTGTATTCTCAATTGGAATCCAATCTTGACATTACATCGAACAGAGTTAATAAAAAGTAAATTGTCCCATGTGACTTCTACTATCACTTGTATTTACATTGAATGAGGTCCATTTCTTACATTTAAGAAAATTCCAGAGCAATATATATTCTCCATCTAAGAGTTCAGAGGCTTTCATCAATCTAGAGCCTTTCAATATGCTAACTGGGGATTATGATATTAGAAGTGTTAGACACACTTCAAGAACATCATCATTTGGTGACCAAGAATTCATGCATAAGGCATTGGCTGAATGTGTGTCATCATCTTTTGCCTTATATTCTTTCAGGTAAGGGTTACTCCCATTGAAAGTATTTAATTTCTCTCCTGTGCCACTAATTCAGTGGCCAAAAAAATTTAACTGACCAGTTTGAGGGGAAATGCTATTTGTTCTTGACTCTTGAACTAAAAAAATGTTGAGATTTTTTTAAATGTCTAGGATGTCTCTTAGATGCCTTGAATTGCGTCCTCAGTCCATTAAAAAAGAAAGGATTTCTTTTAATGCAAATATTCTCTAATTTACTCTGGATTCTCATTCTCTGGAACATTATAAAAGAAAAATTACAAAGCCACAATATAAGTCTAGTATTTGCATTCATTTGGATCACATTTAAATAAAAACAAGAGGATATATTTTCAAGTGGAACAACAGATGTCCAGCCTATTTTATTTTCTAATCTTTCTTTTTAATCAGTTCTGCTTAAAGTACTCTCTCCTCAATTTGCCAGTTGATTGTCTTATAAGAAATTCCTGATATCTCAGCCAATTAACTGCTCAAATTTAGGAACCATAATTGTATTAAAAATAGGTCTAAAACTAAAAGCTCAGGATTTGTGAGGCTTATGGCCACAAAGAAAAAGCAACCTTGACAAATATATGGTTTGATCTATCAACATGAAATTTGCTGGTATTTACAGTATCTTTTTATATTCCAATAAAATGATTTGGGAAAATAGCCAAGATTAAGTTGATCTTCAAATTCAAAAACTGACCAAGGAAAAGGCAACTTTGGAAAATCAGGTTTAAAAACTAGGAAGAGATCCATTTTATAATTGTGGTTTCCCCAACTTACAGTGGCTGGCTGGCTGTTTTCTTTAAGATAGTTACAGAAGAACTTTCTATTCAAACATGTAGACTGAAAATATGATTCTAATACACATCATCCCTGCACTTGAGTGTGAAATATTTTTGTGGTTTGCTCTTTTCCAGGATTGCTGGAGGATCAGTACAAGGGTAGACATGTTAAAGAAAAGCATTATTGTTTACAACTTTTTTCTATTGTGTTGGCATTAATCACTAATCTAATTGTATAAATTTTTTTATTATACAACTCCTATAACTACTATCTCCAGTTATGGGAAAATTATACATTTTGTGGCTTTAACTTCATATATTAATTTTGAGTGTGTTTTCTCATTTCTTAAATGTTGAATTTAAGATCTCTCTCTACAAAATCGCAAGCATGTTAGTTAATTATTTTCTCCTTCTGTTGTATTAACCATCACAGGTGTCCAAGGACACACCCAAAACCATATATAAACCTAGCATATCCACATAATTGGGGTTTTTTTTAAGCCTTTGCCTATGGAAAATAAAATATAAGTCAACCTGGTCTCCTTTCAACCTGAACCTGAAGGCTATTTTCTTCCTGTTTCTTAGAAATGGTCTATGCAACAGAAATGTCAGAAGTGGCCCAATTCCTACTCATCATGAATGTTGTATTTTTGGATAGATGATGCATTTGTGGTTATGAGGTACCGTTTCTTCTAAAAATGGTATTCTAAAAGAGACAGCGTGTGAATGTACATTGAGGAAAGTATTAAATATACTGCCCCTTGGTTTTCAAATTGTCCTCCTGAAATAGATGGAGATGGTAGCTCAGACATTACTATGTTACTCTATTTGGCAGAGACTTAAGTAGAGATGCTACTTAAGGTCAACCACTCAGATTTGTTGCCTCCCCCACAATGGTAACAGAACTCGCGCACTGCTCATCCATTGTGCTAATGCAGTTGAAGACAGCTGGGAGCAGATGATTCCTACACCATTTTTTTTCCTATTTTAGCAGCAGATCTGAGGGAGGTAAAGATTTTTCCTTACCTCTTCTGTCAACCAGGATGATTATGGGACTGGAGGCTAAAACATACGAAGAACGGTTACAGGAACTGGGCTTGGCTAGTCTAGTGAAGAGAAGGACCAGAGGAGACATGATAGCAGTCTTCCAATATTTGCCACAGAGAGGAAGGGGTCAAGCTATTTTCTAAAGCACCTGAAGGCCAGACAAGGAATAATGGATGGAAACTGAACAAGGAGAGGTTTAACCTGGAAATAAGAAGAAACTTTCTGACAGTGAGAACAATCAACCAATGGAACAGCTTGCCTTCGGAAGTTGTGGGAGCGCCATCACTTGAGACCTTCAAGAAGAGATTGGACTGCCATTTGTCAGAAATGATGTAGGGTCTCCCACTTGGGCTGGTATTCGACTAGATGACCTACAAGGTCCCTTCCAACTCTGATTATCTGTTATCTCTTTCTTTTTCTTTGGATACCAGTCAGATTATGGTTGCACAGGTGACTACGCTCACGCTTCCTTCTCCTCAGATAATCTCCCTATGCTCGAGTGCTTGAAAATCTTTCTCTTTTAGACATACCGCATTTGAGCTCCAAATATTGGGACAATGATGAGATGGCTTTGCAGACATATCATAACCTTTTTGCTGTCAGCTAATGATCATTCAGATTTTTGCAGCCAAGAACTGGTTGAAAATGGTCTCTCCTCCTTTTCTATCACCAAAAGAAAGGGGCTGCAAAAAGAGAAAGAAAGGAACCAGGAGAAGCAAGGAGCTCTGCAGACTCTGCTTCCAGTGCCTCTTGTGCTGTTGAAATGGTGGCTGACTTGGAGAGCAGAAGAGGAAGTGGCAGCAACAGGAGTGGAGCTGCTTGGGCTACTGTACTGTGTCTAAGCTGCAAAAATATATACCACCACTAGATGACAGTAAAGAGATGTATAAACTGTAGCTGCTGCCACCTAAAGGTCACCTGGATTTTGGCAGTCCAAATAGGATTTTGGCAGTCCAAATGAGGCCTACCCTCATGCAAGATGTTGCTTACAGCTTGAGGTAAGGACTGGAATACAAAAGTACAGGAAGTCTTCGACTTACAACAATTTGTTTATTGACAACAGCACTGAAAATGTGACTTATGACCGTTTTTTTTTTACAGTTACAACCTTTGTAGTGTCCCCATGATCATGTGATCAAAATGCAGAGGTGTGGCAACTGGTTTATATTTATTACCGTTGTGGTTTCCCAAGGCCATATGATCCCCTTTTACAACTTTCCGACAAGCAAAGTCAATGGGGAAGCCAGATTCACTTAACTGCTAACTTATCCATTGCAGTGATTCACTTAAACAACTGTGGCAAGAAAGGTCATAAAATAGGGCGAAATTCACTTAACAAATGTCTCACTTAACAACAGAATATTTGGGCTCAATTATAGTCCTAAGTTGAGGACTATCTGTACTCTTTGTATTTCCATGCCTTCAAGCTTTTGCTATTGTCAATATGTATATATGTATGTACTTCCTGCCTTCATTATTTTTATAAATAACTCATGGAAATTGTACTGAATTCTTCTTTATCTACAACAAAAATCCTGTCATGCCCCTGGTGGAGACTGTCTCTGAGGGAGAGGAGGAACAGCCAACAGGGAGTGGAAGTGTGGCTCCGGAAGTTGTGGAGGAGGCTGGGGAAGGGCAGAGGCTGGCAGAGGAGGACCCAACCCATCCCTATCCATCCCAGGGCATGCAGGGAGGAGAGGTTAAGGGAGAGGTGTGATTTACTCAGGAGGAGGGGGCCTTGATCCTCTTCCTGGGCTGCAACTGTGACAACTGAATAAGAGTACGGACCTGCATACAGGCGAACGCTGGAAACAAAGCGTGGAAATATCTCTAGTTTATGGTTCTTCTCTGAGTTTGGCATCCTTCCCAGTGTGTGTTATCTGTGGACATCCTCCAGCCCTTATCTTGCCTGGTTTGTGTTGCTTTTTCCTTCTTCTTGTAACTGTTTGTGTGAGAGTTTTTTGTTTTCCGTCAAGAATATTTGGACCTTGGAAGCAAAGTGAAGGAATAAAAAAGGGTTTCATCTGTTTTCTATGACTGTGTTTGTTTTGTATCCCACCCTCATCACAAATCCTGTGAGTTGGGTTGAGCTGACAGAGAATAGCCGACCCAAAGTCTCCCAGCCAGTTTTCATGCCAAAGTCGGGACTACAACCCACACTCTTCTGCTTTCTAGCCTCTAGCCTAGCTTCCCTCTTTGAGGGAGACGGGCGGTTCAGAAATGTGAAAAATAAATACATAAAAATGAACCACTAGACTAAACTGATGTTACAGCCTCTTTATATATAACTGAAAAAAAATACAGATATTTAAGAGAATTAACTATAACAGAAAACATCAATTAATCCGGGGACTAGAACCTACAGGTGGTCTTGTGATGATTTAGATTAAGAATCGACAGTGGGAAAAATGAATCATTGACTAGTAGTGAGTGCAATGTGTGAGCACAGGAAGATGTCATTCCCTACACCACAAACAACATAGTGTTTGGAGTTGTTGGCTTAGTTAACCACAGCAAAATTGCTATGGCAATATTTGAAGAGGAGGAAAAACTTATAGTTGGCAAACTTATAGTTATGGATATTTAATTTAGGGCAGACTGTCTAAGACAAAATGAAAATTCAGAAAACATTTCTTCTTCCCAAAGCAATCACCCCTCTGGGAATCTGTCTAGTTAAAAAACAAACAAACAGACTTTCTCTACTAGCAATATTTCTTTCTTATTTAATTCAGCCGCCCGAGCCAACATTAAAGGTCTCCTCAATTATCAACCTGGCATCATCCAGATGTTTTGAACAGGAACTCCCATCTTTTCTAGCCAGCAGCAATTAAATCCAGCTCAGCTACATGACGGTTGGTTGGGAAAAGTTTCTCTAATATGAAGCTGGTTTAAATACCACTTTACCACATGAACGGGGGAAGCATAATTTTCCACATGTCTATTTACTGATAAAAGTCTGCATGTATAATTCCAATGTGCAAGTCTGCTGTAAGAAATCCCAGTTTATTTAAAATGGGAAGGTTAGGTTACATAGGACAGAATTTACCCTAACCCACAGCTTGCCTGGTTAAGATACTTCAATGAAGCCTGGACTGATTTTTCAGAGAGGGCTGCAATGGAAGGAGGAGCAAGAAAAACTCTTTATCAGCCAGCTTCCACTCAGGCAATTCCTGAATTCAAAGTCATATTTGATCATCTTAAACCAATACTTGATGTTCTATAAAAGAGGAAAAATGGAAGAGTCTTGCACAGTAGAAGCAAAAATGGTAGCAAGGTCCTAAGGCAAAATATGACAAGTGCTCTGATTTGACAGTGAATTCATGTTGTCACAGGCCTAAGCATGTTTTATTGGATGTACTTACTTGATGTAGCTTCCACTGCCTTTAAAGTGTCTAATGGATAGGGTAGTCTGTTAGGAATGTAACCTTGGCTCTGTTGACTTTGATGGCCTTGCAATGGTTATTATTATGGTTATTAATAGATTCAGAGACAGAGGTGGTATTCAGCAGGTTCTGAGCAGTTCTGGAGAACCGGTGGTGGAAATTTTAAGTAGTTTAGAGAACTGGCAAATACCACCTCTGACTGGCCCCACCCCCATCTATTCTCTGTCTTCCGAGTCCCAGCTGATCAGCTGGGTCTTCTTTTGTTGCCCTGCACAGGAGAACGGTGCTGGAAAGCAGGTTAGTGGGGTGGGGAGGGAATGGGATTTTGCAGTAATCTTCCTTCAGGAGTGGGGAGGGAATGGATATTTTACAGTATCCTTCCCTTGCCACGCCTACCAAACCATGCCATGCCCACCAAGCCACACCCACAAAACCGGTAGTAAAAAATTTTGAATCCCACTACTGTTCAGAGAAACACTTTAAGGAAACGTCAGGAAGATTGTGGCCACAGCAAAGTGGCTAACTATTATGGCAGGCTCAAAAGAGAAAAGTCTGGGTTGGAAGGAGAAATCTCATTGCTGGTAGAAAAAGTTGCTCTCACTGGGCACTTACTAATCGGAATCCTCTTGTCCCCTCACCATGTCTTTTCCTTTTGCAGTGTCATGCTTCAAAGGACAGAATAAGCAGTAAGGAAGACTGGGAGGTTTTTTTTCCGAGGGCCATCAAGACTATAATAGAGTAGAGTAGAGTAGAGTAGAGTAGAGTAGAGTAGAGTAGAGTAGAGCAGAGCAGAGCAGAATAGTATAGAATAACAGAGTTAGAAGGGACCTTGGAGGTCTTCTAGTCCAACCCCCAGCTCAGGCAGGAAACCCTACACCACTTCAGACAAAATGGTTTCTATCGCTATGAGATGGGTTAGGAGATAACCATCTTTTACTTTTCTGTATTCTGTACAGTGGTGGATTTGTAAGCTGTACAGATGCAGATAGATAAACTCAAAGACGTCCATAACAATGTACATTTATTAGTTCATCAGGTATCCTCATAATTCACATTTGTGACGAAGTTCTTCTTTAATGACCAACCCTTTGTATATCTGCCTTGTAGGTAAAAGATGGTTATCTCCTAACCCATCTCGTAGCAATAGAAAGCAGCTGCCATGAGTTAGGGAATTCAGGCGAAAGTGAGGAAAACTCCCCCAACACATCAAGGGTCAAATTAGTGACCAATTTACCATGATGCATTCCCTTAAGGGGACAGCTCACAATTGCTATCTAACTATCAAATTCCCATACACTGGCTGGACAGCACGGGGACCTTGGAGGTCATCTAGTCCAACCCCCAGCTCAGGGAGGAAACCTTATACCACTTCAGACAAATGGTTGTTCAATCTCTTCTTAAAAACTTCCAGTGTTGGAGAATTCACAATTTCTGGAAGCAAGTTGTTCCATTGGTTAATTGTTCTGTCAGCAAATTTCATCTTAGTTCTAGGTTGTTTCTCGATTAGTTTCCATCCGTTGTTTCTCGTCCTGGCCTGAGGTGTTTTGGAGAATAGCTTGACTCCTCCTTCTTTGTGGCAACCCCTGAGATATTGGAACACTGCTATCATGTCACCCCTAGTCCTTCTTTTCATAAGACTAGACATATCCAGTTCCAGCAACCGTTCTTTATATATTTTAGCCTCCAGTCCCCTAATCATCTTGGTTGTGCTTCTCTGCATGCTTTCTAGAGTCTCAATATCATTTTTACACTGTGGTGCCCAAAACTGGATGCAGTATTCCAAGTGTGGCCATACCAAGGCATTATAAAGGTCTGTCAAATATAAAATATATAAAATATTTGACAGAGTCTGAGGTTGTATACAGCAATGGGAAAGATTCTTTTCTTTGCCTTTCCAGACAAAATCCAGGATTCTGGTATCAATACATAAGTATACTATGTAATTCAGATATCGTTCTCTGCCTAGCTCTTAGAAGTGCTATGTATTAATAATATAGATGGTTCTTTGTAGCTTCAATGCAATGGTTTCTGATCAGTGCAAAGGTTGATTTTCAGTTCTAAAGTGTTGCCAGATTGTCCTCAAGTAGATTTGGGATGAACTTTATCGCCAATGTTTCACCATTGTATTATATATCTTCTTGTGTTCTAATTAAATATTACATTTTGTAACTTTTGTAAAGGGAATTGAAAGCAGTTTGAAAAATTATGAAATCAGTTTCTTTCCTATAATATTTCTTCTTGCATTATACAGGTTATATATCCATGGAAACAGGAAACAAAATATTTCATTTTTATAAGTTCAATGGCTATTCCAATAGACAAATCTCCATGTCAATCTTTTTTTTTTGTATACAAATAGAGTGTAACATACTATGGCTCCTGTATAATTTCTTTTAAAATTACTGGTTTGGATAGAGTTTAGAAGAAGATGAAAATGCTTAAAACCCTCTTTCGCTCTGAGAGCAAAGCACCACTTCATAGAAAGTAGCTCAAACCAGCTGGCTTGAAGCAAGTAGCTTCACTGTATCTGGCAGCAAATGACAACAATGGATGAAAGAATTAGATGTTGGCCAAGAAACTGTAAGTCTTCTAAAAATCAAATAGTAAACAATGTAATTCCTAAAGGTCACCTCTTCTGGCAGCAGAAAAGGGGAAAGGACAGCCACCTCAAGCTGTCACCATTGCTTTCTTTTTCAGGAGTCAACTTTTGAGGTTAATTCTGAATTAATCTGCTCAAGAGAATTCTTAATGTTCTCCTGTTGCTCCAAGGTTTCCATTTTCATGCAATGTATGAAATACAGTCTGCGGAAACAAAACGTTGGTCCAGGTCTTTGATATGTGTCTGTATGCTTTCAAGTCATTGTTGATTCCTGGCAACTGCTTGATTAATCCCTGCAATTTTCTTGGCAAGGTTTTTCAGGAATAGTTTGCCATTGCCTTCTAAGAGAGTGACTGGTCCAAGGTCTCCCAGTGGCTTTGTGCCTAAGGTAGAACTATAACTCATGATCTCCCAGTTTCTAGCCTGGTGCCTTAACCATTAAATGAAACCGGCTCTCTGGGGGTTTTAAAATATCTCTTTCTAAAGACCAATATCTGTAAATTATATCTGCTTGTCCATAGTCTTTCAAATGGTGTGTATTTAAACCTCATGAAGAAATGGCAGCGTAAAATTGTTGGTGATTTTTCCGATTTAGTTATCTGCACAATATTATTCACCAACTCATCCTACTGCAATTGCTCGTTCTGTTACTCCAGATTTGGGCCTGGAGGATATTTGATCCATGGATCTTTTGTAGCCTTATCAGAGACAGGATGGAAAAATGAGACATAGACAGAGAGTGCACAAAATTACAGCAAAACGTATTCTGAGCACTTATGTGAACTTAATAGGGTTCAAATATGGCCAAAATCAAAGCCAGGCTTGGCAATAATAACCCAGTCCCATTTTTATTGCATATCTATTCCATACGAATGGAAAGGAATAAAAGAACCCCCTATTTTATGCTAAAGTTTAATGTACAAATTCTTCTGGATTTTAGAATAATTAATACTAGGCACATGAGGCTGTTTTTAGTTGAATTGTGGTTGCAAGCAGAAGGGGAGGGGAAAATCCTTCTCCCCTTCATGTAATTTCCATAAAAAATAATTTCTCCTATGAAGCTTTAGAAAAGGTTTTCTTTGGCAACGGTAACAGCTTTTTTCCAATGGCCAGTTGCAAGAACAGTCTTTAAGTGGAGGAAATTCAGTCTGAAAACAAAGTACATGCAAACTGTAAATAAAAATCAACACAAACCACACTGGAGTAATTAACTTGACAGGGCAGGAGAAGGAATTGCAGACTTGAAAGGCCAGCAAAACACACACAGTTGGGAAGATGCCAGGAACCCTGATAAACCACGACAATACCAGATAATTCACAATTTGCTCCCAATAACTTTGCTGTGCACAGCTTCCCTTTTTAAACACTGTGTTCCCAGCTGCAGCTAATGAAGGGAATCAGAGCCCTTTCCTCCCCTGTAAGCCATGCAACTCACGTTGCTCCTTTCTCCGTTCCTCCGTGTGCCCTAGGTTGAAGAGGGGGATGGGCCTGGGTCTTCCTCCGAATTCCCTCTGCCTTACTCTACCTCTCCCCTGCTCTGCCCAGCCAGTCTTTGCCCTTCCCCAGTTTCTTCCACAGCCACCAGAGCCAAACTCCCACTCTCTGTCAGTTGTTCGGCCTCCCACTCTGAATCAGATTCTGATAGGGGCATGACAGTCAGCATGAGAGGTCCAGATGAAGAAAACAGAAGATAGTGGTTTTATTCAGATGAACTATCCTATCCCATGGGATTGTCTGACATTAGCCTTACGAGTCCTAATACATTATATACTTAAATCTTGCTTCTTGGAGCTTTTCTAGAGTTTTCTAGAGTTTTTAAAGCTATTTGTAAGCTGCTTTGGTAGCATTTGTTGTGTGAAATGCAGGAAGCAAAATAAAATATTTTATAATAAATAAAATAAGCAGGTTTGTCTTTTTAACTGACATTTGTACTTGATATGATATAACTTGTTTCATTTACTTCAATAATTCCGCTGGAGGAGGAAGGTGTTGTTGTTACTACTTACAGAATAGATGCGGCTAAAAAATAGATATGATCTCATTCTGACAAAGTTCAGAACAGTGAAACCATCCCAAACATGCATATGTGTTCTTTTGGAGTGTTTTGCTACAACTGAAGAAGGGATGTTTAGAACTCTCTATTCTTGGAATTTTGCTAGAATGTAAGCTGCAGACATTTGGACAGACATATATTTGCATTTCATTACCAGAGATTTACTATAAACAAAAAAAGTTCCCAATAATTAGCTCATGTAACAATGCCAGCAAACAATAATCATATGCCTTTACAGTTGAACTGAATAGACAGTCTTCTCTCCAGCTGAACTCTTAACTCTACCAATAATTTAAAATTATAAGCCTGCCGAATTTACAGCAATTCAACATATGTGACGAGAGTGAAAATGCAATACTTGTACATCAGTATCAGAGAAATATTCACTTATGTGCCTTGCTCAGAAAGTGATTTATGAGTGCATTCTACTGCTAATACTGGTATTTAAAATTATAAAGCCGTAAGAGCTAGAAGAAGCAATTTAAACCACCGAATTCAACATGCAAGAATTTAAAATACAGCAGATGCCTACGTTTGCTGAAAAAGAAGGCAAGTCTACCAACTCTGGGTAATTGATCCACGGTTGAACTATTTTTAAGAGTTATAGGGTTGGCTTTTTTTAAAAAACTCACTCTCATTCCAGAATCTGTAATTTAAATCCATTATAAAGTCTATCTTGTACTCTGGAAGGAAAAACAGGTCTTGACCTTCTATGTGACTTTCTTTTAGGTATTTGAAAAAGTGCTATCCTATTCCACTCAGGCATCTTTTCTGAAGGCCAAACATACCTTTCAGCCTATCTTCATATGGATAATCCTAAGTCCACCACTCACCTTTGTTGCCCTTGTTTGATCCTGTTTTGTCTGAAACTTTGATGCCTAGAATTGGAGATACTCAAGGTGAACTCTGACCAATCAACTAGAATAATTGCTTTCCAGGACTTGGAACTTATACTTTGGTTGATGCAATGTAAAACTTCATTTGCTTTCTTTACAGCCACATTATGCTGCTGGCTCATATTCAGCTTGCAATCAATTACTATTTCAAGATCCATTTTTGCAAGCACTTGTCATCTATCTCACCTGTAACCTGTAATCATAAATAACCTGTCTTCACCCTGCATCACCCCAATTTAAATCCTACAGAGAATTTACTCACTCTGATGAAGTGAGTGGCATCTCATGAATGCTTATCACTTTTAATAAAATATGTTAGAAAAGGTACTACCGTACTTTTTTTTTACCAGTATAGACTAACACAGCTCTCTTCCTACAAAGGGAAGTGATTCCTGATCAGGTTTGTCTAGTCAATGAACACCCCCTAAATATTTAACTGAAATAGTTTTTTCCAGAAGTGGAAAAAGTTGATTATCTTCTGGAATGCAGTCAGTATTAAATCAATTAAACTTTGCTCTGGGCAAAAGAAGGCCTGTATTGGGAAATCAAGTATACAAGAGTGTTGTAATACCAAAATAAAAGACAGGCAAAGAAGGGGCAAGAGTGGCTTTATTCAACACTATACTCAGAGATGACTGTTGGTTGATCCATTAAAAACTAGTAATATTGTCATTTTAGTGCTTGTCCATAGGGGCAATATATTTACTGTTGGAACTTTCTGTAGTATCTTGTGTATGTGCAGGCCGCTCCGCGACTGTAACACATACACAGAACAAAGAGGAAAGATAAAAAGAGATTCACCCCAGCAACAGTTGCCCAGCCAGTGAGAACCGCGCATGTATAGTAAGTTATCATATCTGTATGCTTGCTTGAATTCCTTTGTTGCCTTCTGTATCCTCCCACCTTTTGCTAATAAAAGGGGGTCCCGGAGTCAGCTCTGGGCTCTCATCCCGAGAAAGCTGCCTTGTGTGTCTTTCCGCATTCGGACCCCTCATGAGAAGCCCACCAGGAAAATTACAATTTACATGGTACTGAACTTCTCTCTTCATCTCAATTATGGGAGCTGAAGTCCCAATACATCAGAAGGATACCGTACTAGAAAAGACCTGTCTAGATTGATGTTTTTTACCTTAGTCTTTTTAGTGTTCAAAAGATGTTCAAAAGGGATGTTCTGATTGTGTTCTTTCCATGGACTTCACAAATGCTGAATTTGATAAAATTTGCCAGCATTCTCTTTCAGCCATTTTCTTTTAGCCAGCTATATGATTTATCTATTTGAAAGACTGTTTAAATAAAATTGGCCAATGTCCAGATGTAAAATATGCATTATTGACAATAATTTAGAGATTCTAAATACAATTCAA
The DNA here is from genome assembly GCA_023653725.1 of Bungarus multicinctus. Classification (NCBI taxonomy): domain Eukaryota; kingdom Metazoa; phylum Chordata; class Lepidosauria; order Squamata; family Elapidae; genus Bungarus; species Bungarus multicinctus. The sequence goes on along the minus strand of CM042836.1, from coordinate 62,219,692 downwards.
GACAACTTTCTGTGAGAAGCTAAAGCATCAAGAAAGAATCTTGATACTTTAGAAAGGTTGTAATATATTTTATACAGTTTTGAGACATCACTGTTTTGATATTTAATACATGAAAATGCATGTCATATTAAATTTATATAATATGATTTAAAACTTTTCATTGGAAAAAATGTACGTAAAATTGTATAGCATTAACTTCTGGTGTTCAGTATCATTCCAGACATGCGATTCAGAAATATTTTACTGAATTCAGTAATAAATTTAAATTTCTTTAGGGTTAAACCTTATAATGTCCATATAACTATCTGGAAATACATTCATTACATACAGGCAAGACTTATTTTCCCATAAGCAATTCTAGGAGGATTGAAATAACTATAGTCTTCCAGATGTTGGAATCCAATTGCCAACAGCTAGCATGGTCAATAGTTAAGGATAACAAGGTTTTTAATTTAACATCTGGACAGCCACACATCTTCCAGCCTCATTGCACAGACTTACTCTGTATAATTACCATTACTTTTGGTCTTAAATATAATGGCACATAATTGTCAAATATGTGTTTTTATAACACACTTTTCTTCCCAAAGGATCCTAGAATAGTTACAACTCTAAAAGCTAACAAAATATAAAAACTAAAACATAGTTCTTTTAATAAAGCAATTTAATAAATAAGAAAAATATATGGATGCTATTTAATTACAGGGAAAATACTTGATCCAACAGGTTTAAATTTCAAGACAGATTTTTTACTGAATGTCCAGCTATATGAGCTATTTGACAATGGAATAGGCTGCCTCAGATTAATGTTCGTTTATGACAGAAGTTTAAGCATCATTATCTGCACCTATCTGGGATGCTGTGGGAATAGATTTTCTGCTTTAGCAGGAAGCTGGTCTCAATGAAGTTTCAGGTTCGAGTCTAAGTCATGAAGAACTATGAACAATAACACATTGGCTTCCATTTGGCTTCTGTGGCTTACTTTTCAATGTGAAGGAAACCGATGGCAGGATGTGGTTTGATAAAAGGCAAGTATTTGTAGCTCAGGGTTGAAATGAGGGTTCTTGGTGCTCACTTGAGCTTCATTGTTTTCTTGCAGATGTTTCATTACGCAAAATAATAACATCATTAGTGGTAGTAAGGAGTGAGGTTTGGTCTCACTTTGTATTCTAGTGGCTTTTCCTGTCAGTATTGGTGTTTGTAAAGTTCTAGCCTGCATTATTTTTAGTCACAGCAATCTATTCACACCATACACTTGTATTAACTTCCCCACTTTGAATTTCTGTGAAGATTGCTAGGGATCTTTCAACATTTACCAAATGGTTTCCCCACTGCCTGAATAAAATAATAAAAAAAACTTTTTTCAAACTCGCCTTCATTATTATTATTTAATAAATAACTCAAGACAGCAGACATCAAATACTCATTCCTCTTTCTGTTTTATTTAACTAAATCAGAATAGGCTAGATATAGCCAGCGTCTTGGAGCCCACCATTGCATTACCGCTTCCATTGTCCCCAGTGAGTATGCAGGCAGGGAGTAATGGGGTTTATAATCTCTCATATCTGGATACTTCCTGTCAGAGAAGGCCAAGCTATCTACTTAGAATAGAATTCTTTATTGGCCAAGTGTGACACTTGGAATTTGTCTTGGTGCATATGCTGTCAATGTACATAAAAGAAAAGATACATTCGTCAAGAATCATAAGGTACAACACTTAATGATAGTCACAGGAACAATAAGCAATCAAATCATACCAGGAAACAGTCAATAAAAATTGTTAGGATACAAGCAACAAGGTTACGGTCATACAGTCATAAGTGGGAGGAGATGGGTAAAAGGAAGGATGGGAGAATTAATAGTAATGCAAACTTAGTAAATAGTTTGACAGTGTTGAGGGTTGACAGTGTTTAGCAGAGTGATGGCATTCAGGGAAAAGCTTTTGGAGTTCCACATGAAAAGCAGCCCTTCGCATGTAGCTGATTTTATATTTTTTAAACACTAGTACTTTTCAGATTCCTTCTTGACAGCAACACCAAAAAATCTTGTGTTACCTTAAGGACTAATAATTTTATGGTGGCATCATTTTTTATGGATGGCAGAGGAACCTTTCTTCAGAAGCCACTCTTTGCAGACCCAGTTCTTGAAATGATAACCAAGAGAGCTGCCATCCAGAAAATTTATTTTTATTTTTATTTATTTATTTGATTTGTCAGTCGCTTACAAGATAATAGGTATAAGTATAAACATGAGTAAGAATACAGGAAATAGGTACGAATAAATGGGGACAATAGGAAGGGATGGGAGGCACGATGGTGCACTAATGCACACCCCTTACAGACCTCTTAGGAATGGGGTGAGGTCAATAGTGGATAGTTCGAGGTTGACACAAAACAGAGCAGAAAAAAAGATGCTTAAAACACAGCCTGGGAACCAGACAAGGGTAGCAAGAACAAGGGGCAACATTGAAGAAAATTCCCTATCACTGATAAGGAAAGCAACTTTGTAACTTCCTATTGCCGGTACAGTTACCTAGCAGTTAGGAAAATGCAACACATACCAGCGGGATGCATAAAAATATCGCTAGGAGAGACTATCATCCGAGGTCTTCGATCTTGCCATCGCGGAGGTAAGGAAGGCTGGCAGATGTGCATTAATTCTGTTTTTGAAACTGGGTTGTGACTTTGGAGCTCCGGCCCCTTTTATAGTTTTCCCAATTAGGAACGGCTGCCTGACGTCACGGCTATCTGGGATTGGTTGTACAGATCCGACACTCAAGGGGAGCCACACAGCCAGAGAAACTTTTAAAAGAGAGGTTCCCCCCTCCCGCCAGTCTGAACTGCCTTAAAAAGGTTAGGTCTTACCTAGGCGTACGACCAGCTTCCTCAGCCTGACTGGTATTTTTTTTTTTGTCTCTCCCGAGAAAGGAAAAACCCTGAACTAGAAAACCAGCCCCTTCTGCTGGCTTCCAGCTATCTTCCTCGAGCTCCCTCGCCTAACGATGCATTCTTCTTATTCGGTGCAGAAACTTTTTGACTGAACTTGCCTCGCCCGGTGCAAAGGCAACGTGGGAAGGCGGTGGATGAGGCGCCGAATAATCTAAAACACTTTTATTTTGGGAGGGGGGTGGGTGGGTGAAAGGAGCCGCACTTTCCGAGCAAACGCAAGCGAAGGGGTGGGGGGGATTGCAAAGCACCAAAGGGACTCCGTGCGTTTCTTTTGTCTGCGCCGAAAGTTGGTGGCGGCAGTAGAAGCCCCCTGGAATTGGAGGAGATGGCTTGGATCAGGTGGGCTTTCCTGCTCTGCGCCTCTGCCCTTTGGTGCCCAACGCTGGACGCTTCCGAAAAGGCGAATGTGAGGAGGGTCACCTACGTGCTGCAGCCGGGAGCGTCTCACAGCCGCCGGCTGAGCGGAAGGCAGCAGCGCCTGTTCAACCTGGAGTTGGTGGATACCCCTTACGGTAACTCTCGGCGCAGCAGCAGTACCTTGGAGCGAACTCGCCGGATGAGTAAACCGAGCAATCCCGGCGTGCAGCTCCGCTTGGGTCCCACCGTGCGTCTTCAACACAAACCTGCCGGCATCCACACGGCAGCCTCCTCCTCCTCCTCTTCTTCCTCGTCCTTCGCCAAAGCTGGAAAAATCGTCTTGCGCTCCAAGACCCAGCAGCGCCACAGCAACGGCACCTCCGGCGTTAAGATCCACCCTAAAGCCCATCTGCGGCAGCTGCAAGGGTAAGGAGACAACGACGGTGCTTTCCCGCCAGGCCAAGGTGCTCTCGCCATTTGAGAGTGTCTTCCCCCCCACATCCCGGCCACTTAAGAGCGCGCATGCCTGTGGAGTGGCGGACCCATAATCCGATGCATGATGTTCATTTCACACTTGCTTAGGGTTTCCCACAATGCCGTTCTATTCCCCAATTTTGGGACCTTTCCCCCCAACCCTCTTCTATCTTCCCAGTTTTCCTTTATCCGTTGCCTTCCGGAGTGCAGCTCCTGTAATTCCCAAACAGAATGACCCAACAGAGGGTGAGGTGATTAGGAACTGTGAAAGTGGTAGCATAATATCTTTGGACAGCATCATGTTGGGTCCTGTTATTTAAGAGTCACTTCCAAAGCCGGGTGTTCTCCAGATGGAGTGAAACAGCAACGCCAGAATAACCAGCCAGCGTTTGGGTGAATTCTAGGAGTTAAGGTCCAGAAACATCTGGAAAATAGCAAGTTAGGAAAAAGCTTCTTCGAATGTAGTTTAAAGGACAGTGTGAAACCCTGAAAAGGAGCAGGAGCAGAATCTCCCTTCTAAAGTTTTGGCTTAGTTATCTTTCACATAAATAAACTGTAGCTAGAGAAATGAAGAAACACATGATGTATATAGGTCTTTTGAGTTCATGGTTTTTGTAGAGGAGCATGTTAAACTGGAGATATTTCTGGTGATTGTTCATATAAATGCCTGCTCCTTTCTTGGGTAAAAGAGTGGATTTTTTGTCAACACTATACTTGATACACATGAGGCTGTCAAATTACAAAAAGGGCTTGGTGGTTCCATAGTTTATACAAATACAGATATCTTCTACTTATCATTGGTCACTTAACAACCGTTTGAACTTACAACAGACCTCCCCAGATCTACTTACAACCTGTTTTTGGAGTTATGATGACCGCATAAACTCCTATGGTGATGTGATCACACTTTGGGTGTTTGACAATCGGCTCACCTTTAGAAAGGCAAATGCAGTATCTTGTATCAGGTGACCATGATTTGCAACATCTTTTGTGGGTTTCTTGCATTCATTTCTGGTTTCTGGCAAAAAAGCCCATTGGGGAAATGAATTCATTTAACAACCTCCTGTTTATTTAACAACCATTATACAAAACGGTCAGAACTTCAAATGCAATCATGTGGCACCTCAACTTATGACTGCAACAACTTACAACTGTAATTCCAGGCTCAGTTATGATAATCAATAGAGGACTATCTATAATATAGACTAAAAAGCGGTTAGCTAGTTTCATATGATGTGTAAACCCAGCTCATATGGTTAGTTTAAGAATGTTATAAAAGAAAGCAGGTTCTTCTTTGAAGCAATATTCTAACACAGTGTTTCTTAAACTCTTTTCTCTTTAAAAATTATGGAGGACCTCAAAGAGCTTTTGTTTGTATGAATTATATTAATATTCATTGTATTGAAAGTTAACATTGATGCATTCACTGCTGCTACTTTTTTACTATTGTTTGATGAGGTTTTAATATTGTGTTATTTTTCAATATAGGTTGGCAAATCATTTTGACTTAGTTAATCTTTGGGAGGATCTCTTGCGGGTCCTAGGACCACACTTTAAGAAGCACTTGTCTAACTCATTAAGATCATGGATTCAAACACAGTAATGGTCCAAAGTTTTGCTTGATTATATTTTAAGTATTTATTATGATTACATATCTTTATTCTTTGCAGTAATCAACCATAGTTTTAAAGGGAAAAAGTCAACTTTACTTTTAGATGACAAAATCACACTGAGCTTATTTTAGTAGAAGCATATTCTAATGTGGGATAAACAGAGGGAATGCCTCTTATAAGTTAGCACACCTCTTCAATATGTTTTGAAAGTCTTTGTTAAAAATAATATTTTGCTTGAATTTGTATATTACTCTTATTTCTTTAAAAATGTAATGGTTTAAATATGTTCAGTGTTTTGGGAACCTTACTATTATTATATATATACTATACCATTTATAATGATCACTGATTAAATTTTTGAGGGAAAAATTCAGACATGCTTTAAGTCACCCACTATTTTACAATATATGGGCATTCACAAGAACATTCCATTTAAGCTTGTGGAAGCATAGCTTGTACCTGCAATGATAGAAATAATTCTTAAACTTGGACAAGTAATCAAATTTTCATTAATGGAACCCATTGAAGATATGGCCCATCCGCTACCTCAATGTAGAAAAGCCAAAAATTATCCATAAGGTTTGTAAAAACATAATATTAAATGTTTACCTTCAGCTGGCCTTTAACGATGCCCCTAAAACTGCCTCATGATATTGATTTCTCAGGTTTCTTACCTGACATGAAGTGGACTAGCCAATTTGGTCCCAGTTTTAATTTAATTTATTAATTTTTGCTTCCTTTGGCTTGTGGGAGGTAGATTGAGCTAGAGACCTGCATCCATCCCACTGTGGTCAAAGACCTTCAGCTTTGGGACCTTAATCTTAGAGAAGGTGGTGAGAATGTAAACAGCTGAGGCATTTGGATGCCTCTACTCCTTTTCATGCTTATGCAGCCAAGAGAGATGTGCCTCTAGGTCACATACAATGAAAATGAGGTAACCACAGAGGAAAAAAGAAAGCCCTCTCACAGACAGTCAGGAAAGACCTATTGCCTTCTAAGTACTGAAGAATCTATTCTTATTTGGAACACTTGTAATTACTTTCCTTCAGGCCCGAAATCCCCCACCCCTCCTGCCTACCCCTAGCATTCCACCGAATTGTCAGCCCAATCTCTCCCCACTATTTTCCCCCCTTTCAGTCTCTTGTTATAGTTCTAACTGGCTTTTTTAGCTCATTCCCCCTCCTTCTCCCTGCTTTGAAAGGGTCCCCAAGGAGAGAAAAATAGCGAGCTATTGAAATGCAGTAGAATTTATTGGCGACGTCTGCACCTGGTGGTTGATCCTTTTCTCTCCTGTTTTTTTGCAGGGTGAATGTCTGTGGTGGGCAATGCTGTCATGGCTGGAGCAAAGTTCCTGGGTCCCAGAGGTGCACCAAACGTAAGTAGCCATAATCTTTTAAACATGAGACAAAGGCCTATCCTCCCTAAATATAAAAATAGTTACTGGTCCTTGCAAAGTCCTGCAGTATGCAATCAGTTGAAGTCTCCCTCAGATACTTGTCACTAGAAATTTATCATGCTAGTGGCCTAACTTTATATTCAGACCTACTTAGATTTTATTTATTTGTTTATTTGTTTTTGTTTACTTATTTATTTTTGCACCTCTCCTACTGCAATTAAAATAATGCACCCTTTATGAATTATACAAATCTGGGAGACTTCTTTACGAGGTCCCAAAATGCATTAAGAAACACACATACTCCTTTCCTTTGGGATTTGACAGGATTATTTGTGACAGCATGATAGCCCCAGTGGTTTTATACTTAATATTTTAAACTCTCATTTTCTTTGAAAATGAGAATTCAGGATATTGGATCGGTTTGCACCCTTAATGACATTTAAATGACTTCCTGCTTCTGGTTCAGATTTTCGTAACTTCCTCCAAATGAAGCAGGGTCTTTTTGGTGGTGAACTCATCTCTCTTTAATTCCTCTCCACTCTCCAAGTCAGTGGGGTTCAAAATAGGAATGGCTTCTTCTCTTGAGTTTGACTGTTCCTGAACAAAAAGCAGATATTTTGCAGAACTATCTGCAACTATAAGCTGTTAAAACATTTTGCAGTCAGAGGTTTCTCTACTGAACTTCTGTATAGCAGATGTGGGATGAAGGTCTGTTTGGCCTGTCCTGCATGAAAGCCAAGAGAGGTAGCAGTTTGTTTTTTGACCTGGGATGTGAAAAGTAAAGTTTCTTCCTCAGCACATATTATATTGCCACAACCGTTGCTGGAGGTAAGAGGCAGGTAGCTCTTCATTCACCTCATCATCATCAAGTGAGTGATGCAAAACAAAACTATATTAAGATATAGCAAGTTCAGCTTTCTAAGGAAATCTCTGGAAATATGTGAATTCAACGCCCTCTTTTCAGTCCCTCCCAATAAATCCATAATGGTAGAACTGATACAAACTGATACCTTTCAGCAAAAGGACTCGAGTGGAAAGTTTGGTTTATTGAGTCTTTTTTTTACATTTCAGATTTTGAGACAGCAAGAAACAATAACATGCAAAACATTTTGAATCTGAATAGCGGAACATGTGTCAGACTGCAATCAGAGTGCAGTTAAAAAGATACGCACTTCAAGACGTCATCAGCAAATGTTGCATTTATGCATGCTGATGCAAGTATGCAGCATGGTACTTGTGCTATCATGTCATTGCATACATGCTTCATTTGTCACCTTACGGGTACTCATAAAGTAAAACCTTTCTGAATTTGAAACACCTTATTTTAAATGAGAAAAAAAACTATTTCAAACATGGAATAGTCTGTTTTGATTATTCTGAACATGTTTCACGTTCCAAACAGATTATTTCACATTCAAAACAGGTGTTCTGAACTTGGAATACTTCCAAAACTATTAAAACAGTCTGGGACAGGGTATTCTGAACTCAAAATTAAGTGTTTTGAATTTGATGCAGTTTGTGTTCCAGAATTTTTTATCCACCCAGCAAGACATCTACCTATATCAGTGAAGAAAGCCTTACTTCAATCTCTGGTTGGACCTATAATGGAACTGGATTACATTATGGAATTCCTGGTACACAAATTTTGCAATTGTATGAAATAAAGGACAGGGTGTACTGAGTATAGTTAGGAAAAACATCAAAATTGTACACGGATTCTTAAAGGATTTTGTTGTGTACTTACCTTAGTCACGAAATTTTATTGTAGGTATACTGTAAATGTTATCATCTTCTGCCTACAATCTTCTCCTCTGTTCAATCACCTCTTTTCTTTCTACAAAAATCCATTATAGAAGAAAAGATAAAATAATTGCTGAAACTCAGTTTTACATTCTTAATATATCATTCTCTGTAGCTACTTTCAGCTACCTCTGGAAAGATCCATGAAGCAATTCCCTTGTATGCTTCCAATATATACAGATGTCAAAGGAATAAGTACACAGACTCCCTGTGTTACAGTTCTTATTGGGAAGACTTCTAATTTTAATGTTTTATTGAAATGAAATGATATTTACAAATGGCTTTTGTGAGCAAACCTTAATATAACCCTTGTGACAAACCCCTCAGGATCTGGCTTCTAATTTTAGTACAGATTTGTTCATTTTTTTCCAGCACTGGAGTCAGACCAATGGGTATTTCACTGAATTGAAAATTTATGTTTTTATGTTTTTCATACATACATGGTATTTATGCAGTATGTTATCGAAAAGTTGGCTAGTATTTTCAAACATCAATTGAAAAATTTAAAAAAAAATTACAGAGAAGAAAGCCCCAGTCTCATGCCAGTGAAATTAAGGACTTCCTTTCCTCTTTCCAAAATCCTATCAATTAATATTTATTAACATTAATTAAATTAATACATTAATTAATGATTCATTTTTTCAGTTAAAGGGCTGGAAACGTTTCTAAAAAGATCTGGTTTGCTGTGATTTTCACAGTCATTATGATGTTAGTATTGGAGTCTGTATTAATGCAGTATTTTCACAGAATGAACAGACATTGGATTATACAGAGGGAAATGGTGACAGATGGGAAAACAGGAAAATGGTGATAGGCAGGGAAAAGTTAATTGGCTCTGGCCCCACCTTGTCTTCATAGGATGCTGTTTCCTTTGTTCCTACTGCTGAAATTGTTTCCATCAGTCTGGCTTGCAGATGTCCTGCAAAGATCTTGATTTTATATAGTCAGTAATAAATGCTTCTGTTTCATTCCAATTTAGATATAGAAACACATCCAATGCATTCCTGACAAGAATGTCTGTCTCCCAGCATGCATGCAGAAGTAGCAGTGCTTTATTGGGGACACACTGTAATCTAGTACATTCCCATCCCGGATTGAAAATAATCTGCCTTTAATGTGCAACAAAGCAATGGCTTTATGGGTCTGAGCAACTGTTGCTGACGCATATGTTATTACAACAGCGCATTTGCATTTTGATATGCATTCCTTAAGGTCCATGTTGAGGTTCATGTTGGAAGCTTTCATCTCTCAGGGCATGCCTTAATGGATCATTCTTCCTTCCTCTTCTTAAGAAGTGAAGCAACTTAGTTAACTAATAGTGATCCCTTCTCCCTACAGCTGCAAAAGCTCATTAATGCTTTATGTTAGTTTATTCATTGTTTAACTACTAGTATGGAACTTCTTTTCTTTCTATCATTTTTTTGTGTTTGGAGATTTTCTAATATGCGTGTGTTAATATCTGGTCATTGGACGCCTATTTACATTAGTTTTAGTGCTATTGCTGATATGTTTTTATTTGTTTTCATTTATTATATTGTTTTAGTGAGTGGTTGTGATAGGTTTTGATTTTAATAGCGTATTTTCCCGAGTCCATGGGAAATATGGTAGCACTAAAATATGGTAAGTAAATAAAACTACCTTGCTTCATATTAGCTTGTTTCTATTAATTCTGTTAGCACCGAAGTTCGCTTAGAATAATAACTGGATGAATTGGAGTTTTCCTTCTAGGCCAGGGGTGTCAAACTCACAGCATCACATTGTCATCATGTGACGTATCATAACTTTCCCCCTGTTTGCTAAAAGGGGGTTCAGCACATGACGCATCTGGCCCATGGCTGCGAGTTTGACACCCCTGTTCTAGGCGCTGAAGAAGGAGAATGGCAGCTTAGTGCCTTTGTCAAATGTTAGCTTGCCAATCTATACATTATGTGGCAATCTGGAATCTTCACTCCAGGGAGGCATTCACCTGTATATACAAATTCAATATTGGGAAAAGAATATTGCAGCTCTGCCTACTGGCTTAATTGCAAGCATTTGACTTATTTACAGATGTCAAACTGGTAGAGATGTGGTGGAGAATCTCTATAGTGATATTGATAAATAATACTTCTTCTGAAGCAAAAGAGCAGATGTTTACTTCAAGTCAAATAAACTTTTGAAGAAAAAAAGCATGCATTGGCTGGCTTTGCAAGACAGCCAAAAATGACCATTGATACAAATTAAACATGGGAATTTACTGAATGTGTAGGAAACAGAAATGAATATCAAAATAATATAACACAGACAGAATACTGGGAAGGAAAAACATTACATGGTCAATTTCTGCACAAGGTTGAAAGGAAAGTGGTTAAGGATAAAATCTGAAAATGGCTAAAAACTGGAACGTTAAAAAAAAGAAAGAAACTGAAGGCTTGATTTTGGCTGCTCAAGAGCAATCTGTTTGAACAAATGCAATCTAAAGCCAGAACTGGAAAAAACATTATCAAATGATTCAAAGTGCAGATTATGCAAAAAATCAGATGAAATAGTAGATTATATACTCAGCTCATGCAGAAGATTGTGCAAACTGATTATAAATAAAGGCATAATACAAAGGCCAAAATCATTCACTGGAACAACTGAAAAATATCATGTGCCAGTAATGAACAATTGGTTGGAATATAAGGTTGAAAAAGTAGTAAAAAAATGAGCAGATTAAAATATTGTGGGATTTCCGAATACAAACTGGAGCACTACTTGAACACCAACAACATTGACAAAAATCACCATCAGTCAATTTCATAAGGCAGCTTGGGAAAGACTCAGCAAATGGACAAAAATATCAAATTCAGTCTCTATATCTGATTATATATTAAATATATATGCTGCCTGACTGCCAGTGACTCTGGGTGGATAGGACCAGTATGCCTCTCATGCATGAAGCTTGCATATGGGAAAAATGAACTGGTTGGGCCTCTAAATTCTGACATCACCATGACTTAAAGTTTTTTTTATCGTTTTCATGTGGTGAGTTTTTTAAAAAAATAAGGTCTGCTGTTCACCATATTTTAAAGACCCATTGGAAAGATAAACTTCTCCAGGATGTGGCAAATTCCTTGTGGTTGTGCATTCTTAAGAATTACTGACCACATGAAAATAACTCTGACACTTCAAATGTAATGCAAACATTGGACCTTAAGCAGTAAGTCCTGAGTCCTGACGAGGAACAGGAACTGTATATATGCTGTATATATCAGGTCTTGGTCAAATGAGAAGGCAGCCCACATGTTATCTTTATAATGCAGAAGCTATTAAAAACATCCTTTGTGTTTTGAGTTCTTCATGCTGCTATAATATATAGCCATGGTCACACATGATTCTTTCAACAGCCTGGAAACTTTCCACATGAATGAAACATGTCCTTGGTAATAGAATGGAAACTCTAGTGTTAATAAGGGTAACTGAGCTAATCCATTCCACATACACATGAACTGTAGAATCAGCCTTTTTAATCTATGGATACAGTTGGAATTTTGAGAGAATTTTGAGGGTTCTCTGCTTCTATCCTCATGAGATATGGATCCTGTCAGACATATGTTGCTTTAAAAAACAACACCACACATACACACACACGAGTTTATTCAGTTTTTATTTTCTAGCAAGTGCAATCTAAAAGGATTGACACATTGTATAGCAGAAATGCAAAAGAAGTATCTTTTGGTTCCAAGCAGATGCTGATTGCAGAGAGATAGAAGAGATGATGAAATGACTGAATGATTGAAATGGTTATATTAATCATATAAGAGGGGGTAAGGTAAAATTAATATTTTAGTATTAGATTTAGTATTAGTGGTATAGACACCTGTGGAACTCTGGCAATCCCATCTCAATAATAGAGGAACCAGGGATGTCTGGTAGATAAAGAGCATACTGGAAATTCTTTGGATCAGATTGTATCCAGGCTTGGATCTGAGTTCTGAAGGTTTCGGGATTTAAAAGACTGTGTTGCAGATGGGACACAGTCATGACTCTGCATGGGACCACATATGCTAGGTTGCTATAGTTTACCACAGCATTTTTCAATCTCAACAACTTTAACATGTGTGAACATCTACTCCCGTAATCCCCCAGCCAACATCTTAAAGCTGTTGAGGTTGAGAAACACTGGTTTAGAGGCTCTGAAATATAATATAGACTAACAGATTCTAGATGCTGAACACCAATTATCTGTTGTGGTGAGAACTGTGCCAGTTCATAAAATGTTTGCTCCTGAAGATGTGGTTAGTCACAAAACACCCATTTGCTAGAAAATAAACTTGTTACAAATGCTAACATATGGGGTGGAGCTTGGAGACCCAAGAAGGAGAGAACGAGGCCTGCAAGCACTATGTTGAGGCTTCATAATTATCATTGCAAGGATTTGTCATGTGAAAAGGAAAATAGAGACCTTCAACTCTACTGATTATGCTAATGTCTCTTGGAAGTAGAAATCTCTGGCTAATGGCGTTTCCCAGATTTGGTCTGAAAATAAATGGTTATCTTAAATCCGGTATACAGGTAGTTCTCAACTTACGACCACAATGGAGCCCAAAATTTATGTTGTTAAGTAAAAAATTTGTTAAGTGAATTTTGCACCATTTTATGACTTTTCTTGCCATATTTATTAAGTGAATCACTATATTTCCTAAATTAGACACATCATTGTTTCCCCATTGGTTTCCCCATTGACTTGGCTTGTCAGAAGGTTGCAAAAAGGGCTCACATGATTCCAGGACACTGCAACCATCATAAATATGAGTCAGTTATGCATCGAAATATAAACCAGAAAACTATGGGGATCCTGCAATGGTCATAGGTCACTTTTTTCAGTGCTGTTGTAACTTTGAACAGTCACTAAACGACTGTTTTAAAACCGAGGACTAATTGAAAAGTATAGGTAACATGCCAATAATTGAAAACTATGAATTGGTATTCGCGGACAGAAGATGGAAGATTGTAGAATTCTGGTTTTGCAGCCTGGTTTCTTCATCCCTGTGAACTCCTGCTCATTCCTTTTCTAAATGTGGCTTTTTTTCCCTGCAGTTGTAGGTTATGCTTTAAGCCTGAGGTTACCGAGACAGAGTACCTATTATGGAAGCTGTATGTTTCAGCAGTCTCTCTCTCTCTTCGTTTCTTTCTTTCCTTTCCAGCAGCCTTCTGTTTTCTGTTTATTCAAAGCATCTCATCACCTAACTTCTTCTTGTGTGTTCCTGTTTCTAAAGACATGGAGACAAGTAGCTTTGGCTCCAGATACATATCTCGAGAAAGATGAAAACATTTGAATTACATCTTATGCCTTGGCATGAAGCACTCAAGACAACTCATTAAAGATTAACTAAACCTTTAAAAAAAATTTCCCACAAAGTAAAAAACAAACAAACAAACAAACCAGAATAGAGATAGCCAAATCAGATTATAGCAGTCGATCGGCTTAAGGATTTTTCTACCTCTGCCGCTCCACAAATGCATAAACGTGCATTGTAGGGTATAGAATGGAATCTCTCTATCTGACCATTGTGTCAAGCTCTTCGAATCTTGCTTGCATAAATATCTCCCTAAGATATTTTGGCAGTTGTTGCTGTCCATTTGAAAAGTACGCTTGTATTTACTCAGCCATTTTAAGTTACCCACCTATATGTTCACTATCGTTGCAGCGTCCCGGGATCACGTGATTGCTATTTGCAACCTTGCCAGATGGCTTTCAAAAAGCAAAGTCAATGGGGGAAGCCAGGTTTGTTTAACAATGGTGGGATTCACTTAACATTTCCAGTGATTCGCTTAACAATCATGGCAAAAAGTTAGGTTGTAAAATGGGGTTTGATTCACTTAATAGTCATCTTGCTTAGCAATGGAAATTCCGGTCTGAATTCTGTTTATATATTTCTGGTAGGGCTACCCGGTTTAGATAGCAGAAAGTTGGACAGCTGCTAGGTGGCAGCAAAGGGTTAGTGCTTCCTGCAGGTCTTTGCTATGACATAATGGTCAACTGGATTTTACCAATTCTTTTTTTTATTTTTTATTTTTTTAATTTGCATTTATATGCCGCCCTTCTCCATAGACTCAGGGCGGCTTACAGTCTATGGAGCACCATGCTAAGTGCTTGGCAATAGCCTTCATCCCATTGTATATGCCTGCTTATTACTAGGGCTTTTGGCCCCCCCAAGTGGCATTTTTACAAAGTCAGCTTATTGCCCTCAACAATCTTGGGTCCTTAGTTTACCTACCCCGAGAGGATGGAAGGCTGAGTCAACCTTGAGCCTGGTGGGATTTGAGCCTGCACTAATTGCAGGCAGCTTGCACTAAGTGCTAGATGATTAACAGCCTGCACCACCAAGGCCCTTCTGATAGAATAGTCCTGTTTTTGATAATATTTCTAGAGTTGATACAGAAATGATTGAGGTTCTATTTTCTTTGGTAGTTTGGGGAAAGAGAAGAAGCAATGTAGTTGCTGATTACAGCCATGGCAATTTTATGCCATGTCTTTTCAAGTGTAAAACTTAGGCTTGTGAGTGAACTAATTTCCACTTTCCTCTCCTGATATTCCTCTTCTGAGGTTTTTAATGTGTTTGTATCACTGCATTTTAGTTCTGAGTATAGGGAAATGCACACTGCTTTCAGTAGTCACTGATGTGCCTGTCATGGTAAGCTCTCATAGATTGATAGACTAGAACACTGGGCCCTAGCTAACATTGACAGACTTGAACACTGGGCCCTATCTAATAAAATGAAATTCAATGTAGAGAAAAGTAAAGTCTTAAACTTAGGCAAGAAAAACCAAAAGTACACATATAGATGGGTGAAATCAAGCTTAATAGCAGTAACTGTGAGAGGGATCTTGGAGTCTTAGTGGACAAAAGCCAAAAGTGCAGAGAAGAGCAACCAGAATGATTAGGGGACTGGAGACTAAAACATATGAAGAACTATTACAGGAACTGGGCATGGCTACTCTAGTGAAGAGAAGGACCAGGGGAGAAATGATAGCAGTGTTCCAATATTTGAGCATCTGCCACAGAGAAGAAGGAGTCAAGCTATTTTCCAAGGCACCTGGAGGCTTTGAGCTAGGTGGGTGGTGGGTCTCTAATGGGGCCCTGCATGTTAGGTTGGATGTTTTATTGCTCTCCTAGATGTGTATTGTTTCTCTTCGGCTGTTGTTTTTGGATTGTTTCTCTGGGTGTAAGCTGTCCAGAGACACTGTGGAGTTGGTCAGCTTTATAAATCAGATGAATGGATGTTGTGGAACTTAGATGCTTTACATGCTCATTTGATTTTTTTTTTTTTAACAAGACTGTGAAGGGGTGTTTGTTCTGTTTCCCACTGCTGCCCTGGTATATCCCATATTTCAGTTTACAGTTCTTGCAATACTGGTGGTATTTTAAAATATTTCTGGATGGAGACAATGAAGAGGCCAGCCTGAACTGAGTGAACTAAGTTGAAATGCAACAGCTGGCTAATATGGTAGTATGGTTTTGAAAACATATAGTTTGAATATACTTTTTAAAAGTAGGAACATAATCAAGCTGGCTGCTTCACAGAGCTTACTTCTCAAGGACAGAAGGGAGATGCTTTTATTGATTCATTGTTAGAAAAAACTTAGTGCAAATACAAGTCTGCATAAATTATAACCCATCTGGCCAAATGTAGCTTCTAGTGATATAGGATAATTCACCAGACCCAACAATCTTTTTTTCTGTTTATCAACTGTCTGGATTTGAAGGCGCAATAATTGGTGAGTCCTAAATTATTCTGCTCTGCCTTAATGTAATTCACTGCAAATGTGATAGGTTTACACAATGATGCGAAGAATGCAAACATTAACTGAAAAAAAACTGTTGCATGATAGGAACATGAGATCATTTTTAGTATCCAGCCTAGTAAACTCAGTTATTAGGTACCAGAAACATTCCAGAATACTACATTTGTAGCAGTTTACAAATGTAGCAATTGCATTTAACTAACAAATTACAAAGAGCCAAGAATACAGTGCTGTTTATGTTGCTCAAAGCTAAAATTTAAGGTTTGATTAGGAGTGCAGGATTTAGACTGGCAAGGAGAAGGCATGACTTCTGCTTTATTTCTAGAGGTCATGTTTACACAACTGTAGATGTCACTACAGGAATGCATCAGATGTTTTTAAATGGACCAACCAAGAATTCCAGCAATGACACACACTTTTATTAGAATTCCCAGTGCTTTCACAAATATGATAAAGTCATAATCTCTATAGAAAAACATAGCCCTGCATATTTAACCCTCTGGTGCTGCCAAGAATTGTAGAAGAGCTCCTCCCTCCCAAATACAGTGCCAAAATACAGAAAACTGTATCGACAGCTATGATAGTAAATTGTTATCATATGAGAGCTGTAAGTGTGTTTGTGCAGAAGTCATTCATTTATCCAATCCTTAATGTTTGTAGCAGGGAGAGATAAATGAAAAGATTGTGCAGCCAAAGATGGCTTAGTCTCATGAACTGAAGGAAACGTGGCAGAAGAAACCAAAAAGCAAAGATTTATTATGGTGATGAGTGAAAGAAATTCTGGTTTGAAAGCAGAAATGGAAAGAGATGAAAACTTAAGGTAAAGAAGAACCAGAGGAATGTGAGAGTTCTATGCAGTAGGTAACAAACAGGAAGTTGTAGAGAATGGAATGCTGAGTACTCAGGGGAACTTTCAAAAATATGGTTGGAAATTAGAAAATCAGTCCATACATTGATTTGAACTTATACTGTTAAGTGTATTTCCACAATTTGGTTACTTTTTCAGAACTTAGTTATCACCTTCATATAGATTGTTCAGACAGTTTTATTCATGGTCTGGTCACCTCCTGATTGGAACATTGCAATGCACTCTACACAGGGTTGCTCTTGAAGAACAGCTCTAGAAACTATAACTAGTTCAAAATTCAGTGACATGAGCAGTAATGATCACTTTACATTATGTCTAGATATTTCCATTGCGAACGAAACAAGCAACGTTGGCTGCCAGTTGGCTTCCAGGTACAGTTCAAGGTGCTGATTGTCACCATAAAGCCCTTTATGATATAGGTCCTGATTGTTCAACAGATCGTAGATTATTGTTTCTGCCCAAGTGGTATGTTCTGGCAGAGTGCGTTTGCTCCAGGTCCCTCTATTACATGTTGTCATCTTATGGGACCAAGGAAGCCTACCCGTGGCCCCTCCCTCTGAAACAGAATTTCTTCCCCCCCCCTCCCAAGTTTCAAGTGGAGCCCACTCTCGCTGGGATCCAGAAAGCCTTGAAGATCCAACTGTGGTTAGTGTGTTGATTAGGTTGACTATGGGCTCTAGTCTGGGCTGTCTATGCTGTTTTATGTTTTTACCATTTCCTTGGATATTGTGACCCATTCAACGTCTGCAGAAGTACCATCCGTAACAAATTTAAAGTAATAATTATATTGCATGAAGTAGGTTTTTTTATCTCCTTCCTCCTCCATTAAAAATACAGATTAATGATTCTTTGGGAGGGTCATTAATGACATTGATTGGAATATAAACTTTACTTTTACTTATAGAACAGTCTCTGGGACCATGTATCATCCTGTGAAGCTGTGGCATGCTATTTAATCTAACATATTGTGAGTAAATTTGTACTATATCTATTCTTCCAAATGTGTCCAGGATAGTTATTGGGGTGGGGGTGGGGGGAGGATTTTCAGCTTAATGTCTTCCAAAGAATCTTTACCTAACCAGCATTAGCTATAATCTTATTTTTCAAACATCTCTAGCAAATATTTAATTTATTAGGCCAATTTATTTACTTCTATTTTTAATTTTTTTATAAGGTTAGTTTTATTTAGAACACTATTTTTGATTGAACTCATTAAATAAAACATTTAAATAAGTACAAGAAAGGCCATGAAAGGATTATAATTCAAATGAATAAACTAGGGATTTAAAAATTCATATAAATTAACTTACTCTTAATTTGTTATGACCAGTTAAGCATATTTATATATTTAATCACATTCAAAGTCTACTAGAAATGAGTCATGTTAACATAATATAAATTGCTGAATAATGTCATATGTTATAATAAGCTTGATTCATATTACTAAGAAGCTATTCTGGTTTAAGTAACTTGTAAAATTCTATGCATAGATAAACTCAAATTTGGGCTGTACTAATCCATGCATTTGGTTACAGTCTAGAAATAGTTTCCTGTTTGAGCTGAAATCTGTGTCGGATGTAATTTTAAGGTATAAAGTATTGTTTTTAAGATGTAGCATAATTCTGTGTTATTTCATTCCTTCCCATGCATGAAAGAATTCAGATCTCATTCTGGGGCATGGAAGCTCGATGCTTGTTTTGTAACTGAGAACTTTGACTGCTAAGGGGTGTTGGGGAACCGTAAGATACCAATGGCTACAGTTAACTGTTTTGTAATGTGCATAACAGGACAGGTTCACTGAGGTTTTTAAGCTAGCATAACTCTTTGGAATCACCCATATACCATCCGAATGCCACTGAGAGCAACAGCTGTGATTTACAATTCTTCAGGAGGCCATGCATAACTGCTTTAATCTTCAAGGGTGCACTGCACAATTCCTAAGGAGCCACAAGTTACATAGTGACTGCGTTGTTCTGGGGCAAACAGGAGGAGAAAGGGAGTATTAATATGTTTGCTGCCGTTATTTATAAAATAAAAAGGGGAGTTAAAAATCAAATAAATAAACATGGCCAATTAAACTTAGGGTAAGCCCTGTTTTATCATTCACAAAGCCTTAAGTTTTCCTCTGAAGTGGGAATCCTAGCTGGTTGCGTTTCTTATATTGAAGAAATTTGGAAATCAAATTTACACTTTTTGGCTTGTTTGAGAAGATAGAATCTTCATTCAGATAACATTAGTTTTTTTAAAATAATCCTGTAGTTTAGTTGTTCCTGCTCATGGAAAATATTGAAATGAGAAAGAAAAGATTGCGTGCCATGCATGTGTATGCAGTCTATGAACGATAAACAGGATGCCAGGCAAAGTAGCTTCCTTTCTTGCCCCCTCAGTATCTTTTGATAATTCCCATTATTTTTTTCAGAAGTGAAGGAGTACAATCCCTTTTCTTGGGATTTACTCAAGGATAGATCTGTCTATTTGAATGAAAGAATGTAAGCTTAATGCAAATGGATCACTTTTGTCTGAGTTCAGTTTTCTAAATGTGGAAAGTTCTATTCATTGGCTGCTACTGTATTTCATTAGATAACTTGCTTCCCTCTCTGAAAGTTGCTTAAAAACTTGTATACCTTGATTTCTAATGAATATTAACTGGCACTGCATCCTTTTTTGTTTTATCATGAAAGAACAATCATTTTTACTATTACTATCTAGAAATAATAATTTGTAATCACAAGAAATGTATCAGCAGGCATTATACAAATTAGGTTCCATTGACATGTTTCTGTCAGCCCTAAATTGGGAGTTAGGTGTGGGGGTGAGAGTGTTGCAACTAATTTAGTAGATTGTGCATGCTTAGCTTGACCTAGGGTAAAATCCACATACATTAGTCAGTTGCTGTTATCAAACCTTACTTTTGATAACCACCTGGATATGGCATTCTTGATAGCAGTATGGAAGAAATTAGCCGGGGTCTTTTGTTTGGGTAGAAATATAACCATGGGATAACATAGAACCATTTCCCCAGCTCACTAAGGCCACTGAGCCCAAATCAGAACCAGCAGATTGTTTAGCAGCACTGATGCTATGCCCTGGAATGTCAAATTACCTAGTAGGACTGTATTACTGAGGCGCCGTGGTGATGCAGTCAGTAGAATACAGTATTGCAGGTTACTTCTGCTGACTGCTGGCTGCCAGCAGTTTTGCATTTCAGGTCTCACAGGCTCAAGGTTGACTCAGTCTTCTATCCTTTGAGGTCAGTAAAATGAGGACCCAGATTGTTATGGGCAATATGCTGACTCTGTAAACCGCTTAGAGAGGACTGTAAAGCATTGTGAAGCAGTATATAAGTCTAAGTACAACAGCTATTGCTATCCTTCTCATCTTTCCTATTACCTACTGTATTTCCTTAGCCTATGACTATAACTTTGCTGTATCTTATGATTCATGTTGACTGCTTATTTAGTATCCTACGGCTATCACTAAGTGTTGTATCTTATGATTTATGATGAATGTATTTTATGATTATTATGATCATGATTTATCACTTGTTGCTAGTATGTACACTGACAGCATCTGCACAGGAGATAAATTCCTTCTGTGTCCAATCACACTTGGCCAATAAAGAATTGTATTCTATTATGTAATAAAACTTGAGACAATCCCCATACAGGTCATTTGGCAGATAATTTAACCTGTGAAATGATCATCAACGACCATGGAGTACAACGCTGGAAATTTTTCAGAGAGAACTGAAAACCCTGATGTATTTCACTAGCATAAATAATTTCCTCCAAATGCTGTACTTTGGGAATAGGAAACAGTCTGGCTACACTTGGAATTTTGAAAGCATGTTGCTGGAGTTCCACAACATGCTCTCACATGACCACAATTAGTTACAAAATACCCCTTTACCTGAAGTCAAACAGTTGATGTTATTCTTTTCATTTCCTCTAGGCAAGTAAGATGTTATCTGCCTCTCCCAGTTTATTTTGTTTTTTTTTTTCCTGAGGAGGCAAAACCACTCTTAAGGCTCTCTAATGGGAGCATGTTAGGATTTTTGTAAAATAAGATAATGCCAAAGCCTGATGCTTTTTGCCTTGCGGCATCTCAGCTTTTTATGTTTTAATTTAGAACATTAACATAAAAATGAGGTCAGGTAAGGTAGGAATCTAGGGAGACAAAATTATTTGGAACAACAGAAGAAAGCTTAACAAAAGGTTAAGAGTTAAAAAGGTTAATAAAGGTTAATTCTGCAATCGTTATTTACTTGTACTGTTTTCGCGGCTTTGTGTGAAGCTGCATTGGGGCTTTTTGGAAGATGCAATAAACAGCATACTGCATCTTAATTTGATATTAAAAATTTTTGGATTTAAAGAAAATTGTGGGAAACCTGATGGCAGGTTTCAAGCCCCGTGCATCTGGGCCAGGCAAGGCCAAGGAAATAAGAGCAACATGTATTTTATTTATTTATTTTATTTATTTATTCATGCTTCTATACCGCTCCCTCTCCCAAAAAGGGACTCGAGGCGGTGTACATTCAACAAACAAGATAATACAAATAACGGGAGTGAAAATAAAAATCTAAAATGGCTAAGAATAATCATTATTAGAAAATTTTTAAATTTAAAATTTGACCCCAATGATTTATTTGGCTAGACCGGCTTGCTTGAACAGTAAGGTCTTAACTGCGCGCCGGAAGGTCAGGATGTCTGACATGGCTCGTATCTCTGAGGGGAGACAGTTCCAGAGGGATGGGGCTCCCACAGAGAAAGCACGTAGCCTGGGGGCTGGTAGTCGACAGTGATTTAGTGGTGATACCCCGAGCATGGCGACTCTGTGGGAGCGCACTGGGCGGCGGGAGGTTGTTGGTGGCAGTAGGCGATCCCGTAAGTATCCAGGTCCCGAGCCATGGAGCACTTTGAATACTATTAGTACCACCTTGAATCGAATCCGGAAGGCCACAGGAAGCCAGTGCAGCCGGCGGAGAAGAGGTGTTATGTGGGCGTCCCGCGGGGCGCCCATGATCATCCGCGCGGCTGCATTCTGAACTAACTGTAACCTACGGAGAGTCTTCAAGGGGAGCCCCATGTAGAGAGCATTACAGTAGTCCAAACGGGAGATGACGAGGGCAGAGGTGACTGTGCGAAGTGCGTCCAGATCCAGAAAGGGTCGCAATTGGTAGATCAGACGAATCTGATAAAAAGCACTCCTGGTGGCGGCTGCAATATGGTCTTCCAAAGACAGTCGCACATCCAGGAGGACACCCAAGTTACGTGCCCTTTCCACAGGGGATAATGTCTCTCCTCCTATGGTCAGCGATGGAATAAGCTGACTGAATCTGGGAGCAGGAAACCACAGCCACTCGGTTTTGGTCGGGTTGAGACGGAGTCTGTTATGACCCATCCAACTTCCAATTTTAGTCAGGAATATTTAATAGAGTTGTGTTTTTCATACTTGGCAACTTTAAGATATGTGAACTTCAACTCTCAGCCAGCCTGCTGAGTCTATACTAAGGTAAATACTAAGTCCACACATCTTAAAGTTGCCATGTTTGGGGGGAGGAAAAAAAGGCTAGACTAAGGTAAATACAGAATCCTGGAAACTGCAAGATTTCCATCTCTAGTAAGTTTTATAAAGCAACATCTCCATGAATTCCACCTGGATTGAGTTGCTGTTTATGACATAAGCTGCCAATGGACTTGCCTTCTGTTTCCTGATTGTTTAGGTCTACTCTCCCTTACATTATTTTCCCAGCCTTCATACAATCTCTCATCTCTGCAATAGCAGTAGGATTCTGTGCTTAATTCCTTGCATATAATGCCTGCAAAATTCAGGAGGATTTCGTTCTTAGGGGACAGTAGAGACAGAGCCAATTCCCACTGAACCTCATTCACCGAGAATAATATCACATTGTAACACTGTGCCGAATGTTAATTAAAAAAAATAATGAAATGTTATTTAAAGGTTACATTTTTATTCTGAATTAGAAGTGAAGCCTAATGTTTTGTCTTCAAACAATTTGGTATTATTTGTTATTGTGGCTTCAATAGAAAGGTGCCTGGAAATGGCTCTGGTGACACAAAACAGCCTTTTCTCACTATTGCCAGCAATTGCACAAAAACTATTTGACTCAAGGGTGTTTTCCTAATAGGTGAATTAAACATGCTGTGTCTTGTTCTGTATTTTAAAGCCAGAGAATAGAAGTGCCAGTGTTTTAGACGCCTTTTCCAAAGTCTTTTAGATAACTAATTTTCTATATATTTAAAAGCAAAATACCACTCATGCATCTTCACAAAATCTCCAGAACTGTAAAGTTTACAAACTTGAAATTTGGCATGTATGTTCCTCTTGGCTTCTAGGTGCTCACTCAGAAAGGATTTTTTGAAATGACCATCAGAGCATTAGTATTTTGTATATTATTGTTAACATGCTCTGTTGGTAATGAGTTCTACTCCCCCTTCCCACCTGAAAAGAAATCTGTTCCAAATGCAAAACACAAGCAGAGTAGTTTTAGTTTCACAGCGCCAAGCAGTTTAGTACAGAACGGTTGAGCTAAGCCATGCTCAGACTCCTTGCTATCTCCTTGCTCACACAGTAAATACTGTTTCACTTTCCAAACAGCCCTCAACTCTCTCACACACTGACAGGATGCTAGCCAGATGAATACCAATGGATGCTAGTAGGCAGAGGCAGATTCCACCCCCTTATTTTCCTCACCAAAAACTAAGCCTGACCACATAGTTTTGTAGCAAAGCACGGGTATTGAGCTAGTAATAATAATCTGGGTATAGGTGATAGTTGAGGTATGCTATTGACAATTATCTGCTCTTTTGGAAGAGCTGGATCTGTTCATTGCATTCAGTTGACCAATGCCAATTTATATTTGTAGGCTGAGCAGAGGTGAGTTATGCTGTGCTAAGAAATCTGATGGTGGCTTGAAATCATGCGTGACCAGTTGCTTTGCCAGTATTCTTGTGCGATTTAACCAGCAGAAGCTTTCATGAAGCCTGAAGGAAATCTGTCTAACCACTCAGTCATTCTCACCTAAACTAATGATTATGGTTAAGTGTCAGGCTTTTGTAGTCTGTCAGTTCCTTGTTGTGTATTATATGCAATTAAAGGCCCCACGAGCCCAGAAGAACATGGTGGTTCTGTTTGCATTCATTGGAAACCTGAAAGCAGTTGTATAATTGGAAATAGCAATGAGTTCTTACTCCAGATAGAAGCAGCTTGCCAATTTCAGTTTTACAGTATGGAGCAGATTTGAAAGTGAGAAATGCAATTGATGTGTATCAGAGAGTCTACTCTTTTTGGTTCAGGACAAAACAAGTTCAAAAACATACAAAACACTTGCTGGACCAATTCTTGAATATAGCTCATCTGTCTGGAATCCACACTGCATATCGGACATTAATACAATCGAGCGAGTCGAGAAATATTTCATGAGAAGAGTCCTCCACGCCTCTACTCACAAGAGAATGCCCTATGCCTCCAGACTTAAAATTTTAGACTTAGATAACTTAGAACTATGCTGCCTTCGGTCTGACCTAAGCGTAGGACATAAAATTATCCATTTCAATGTCCTACCCGTCAATGACTACTTCAGCTTCAACCTCAACAATACACAAGCACACAATAGATACAGACTCAGGGTAAACCATACAAAACTTGATTGCAGGAAATACGACTTCAGCAACAGAACGGTCAATGTCTGGAATACTCTACCTGACTTTGTGATTTCTTCCACTAACCCCAAACACTTTAACTTCAGACTGTCTACTGTTGACCTCACCCCATTCCTAAGAGGTCTGTAAGGGACGTACAAAAGCACACCAACGTGCCTACCGTCCCTGTCTTAATGTTCCCTTTTATTTGTATATTTCATGTATTACTAATCATGTTTACACTTATATATATTATCAAATGCATGCTTGGCTAAATAAACAAACAAACAAATAAATAAATAAAACATATGAAGCATTTCTGTGTCAACCCTTTCCCATAACAGCAAAAATATTTACCCAAAGAAAAATAAAGTGCAACTCTCAAGTGATATATTTTAAAATATTTAACAAATAACTTTTGTTTCTCAAAATGTGTTTCTTGCACAGTAATGTTGCACTGTAGGCTTTTTTAAATATACATCTGTTACATATAATATTTGTATAATTATCATTGCTGTTAACTGAAGCAGATTAAAGTTAGTGGCTGTTTTCTTTTTCTGGCTTATCTGTCCTCATTATTGATTACTAAATGGCCATAATGTGGCACAATGGTTAGAGTGCAGTACTACAAGCTACTTCTGCAGCCAGCTGCCTACAATTTGGCAGCTCAAATTCCACCAGGCCCCAGGTTGACTTAGCCTTCTATCTTTCCAAGGTGGGTAAAATGAGGACCCAAATTGTTGGGGACAATATGCTGATTTTGTAAAACGCTTAGAGAGGGCTATAAAGCACTATAAAGTGGTATATAAGTCTAAGTGCTATTACTATAATTCATGTCTAGTAAGTTCTTACAGATTTACATTTTATGGTTGATTTGTCTTGACTTCTTAATAGTCTTGAAACTTGCCTGAATTGTTATATTCCTCAACACTTAAGGCAAAGAGGCTACTGTGCTGATCTGTGAAAACACTTCCAAATATCTGAAAACAGTTAGAGAGAAATTTGCAGCCTCCTTTGAATATACAAATCTTTCTGTATATAGTTGACAGAAGCATCAGCTTTTGGGAGAAAAGACATTAAGTATCACCACAGAAAACTTGCTTGGTACCTTCAAACTCTGGATATTTTAATCAAAAAGGAAGTGGATGCTGGCAAATGGATCACATACACTTTTTAGAAAATGAAAGTGGGTAGCTACCATCCAGTGCATTGCATGAAAGTTGGTCTACCTGCCAAGAAAAAGACATTTAAAAAGCAGGGATCATAGAATGCATGTGTTGGAAGCTACTAAATCTCTCTGATGAATGACTCCCAACTTTCATTTGAAATCCTGTAATGAAGATTAGTTCTCTATTCAGTGACCCTGTTGCCAGAAATTCCTCCTAATTGATTGGTAGCGATTATCTGGAAGGGAGGAGGCAAAATATAGGAATTTGCACGTTTGGGTAAACCAGAATTTTATAACTGATTAGATCTCACAGCTACTAGTTTGTGAATTGGATATATTACCAGCCATTTTGCTTGCAGCATGTTCTAAACCAGGGGTCGCCAATCTTTTGGACCTCAGGGACCACCAAACTCATAATTTTAAATCCCAGGGATCACTAACTGGTTCTGTGGGAGTGGCCTAATTTGTGGGTGTGGCTTGGTGGTCATGTGACTGGTTGGGCATGGCTTGTATGTAAATATTATAAATATTTATGTAAATATTGAATTTTTTATAAAAAAGAGAAACTTTTACCCAAAATCATGCAAAGCAGGCAGGCAGATTGAGTTGCTCACAGAATCAATCAGTGATCTGTCTATCTGTCATTGGCTAGCTCAGTCTCTCAAATTTGCTTGCCATTAGTCTACACTGAATAATAGAACCTTCAGTCCTAAGGGAGATTAGGCTGTGCTTAAAAGCAGAGCCGAAGATCTAAAGACTAGCCAGAAAGCAAGAAATCCAACCATTTTCTAATTCCTAGCTATTCTAAATCTCCAGGCACAGCAGAACAGATGATGGTCGAAAAATAGTAATTTAGCTGGCAAGTTTGTCGGGTAAGAAGTGAGTGGGCGGGGAGGGTTCCTGCGAGCCATGTGGGCAGCACAGCCTTGTGTTTCTGCGCAGCCTGGATTAATTGCTTTGGGGGAGTGCTCTTGGGGTGAGATTTCTCAAGGCCCACCAAATTTTTCTCAAGGCCCACCAGTGGGCCATGGCCCACCGGTTGGCGACCGCTGTTCTAAGCAGTCCATATGTTTTCCTCTCTCCCCTATACTAGAAAAAGCTGTACACCTACTACTTCGATTGATTTGACAAAAGTGAGGATGGTTTTTATAAAAAATGTGTCATAAAGGTTGAGTATTTGTGTCATGGTATATAAACCAAGTAGCTGACGTAGACAGATTTGTAGATTTGCTGGTAACAAACAACCTACATCAGTCTTTCTCCAGTTAGTGCCCTTCAGCTATAAAGTTCCCAGGCAACATGGCTGTAATCAGGTAGCAGATTGGGGAAATCTGGTTTTTATTTTCACCCTGAAGAAACTCTTAATTTGATAATCATAATAACAGCTTTTAAAAGATTTAACTCTTCAGATAACTCAAGTAAACAGCATGAGATGGAGGATCTCAGGAAGTTGTAAATTCTGCCTATTTTGTACAACTGTAAGTGTAATATTTGTGTCTGCTGCTCAGCAATGACTTCATATATGGGATCTGCTTGCACTGTATAGAATTTAATTCCAAAGAGTTGATTTTGCTTGAAGATTGTGTAACACAAATATATTTTATCTTTCTATTCATTTGTTCCTTTTTCCCCTTCAGCTAACTGTTCACCACCATGCCAGAATGGAGGGATGTGCTTGCGACCCCAGTTGTGTGTCTGTAAGCCAGGTACAAAAGGAAGTGTTTGTGAGGATGCCACCAAGCAAGAAACTGTTTCACCTGGAGGATCAAGTCCAGCTACTCCACCCTGGCCTATCCCTCAGCGGTCAGTTCAGCAGATGTTTTCAAAGAAGGTGCAGGTCCAGCAGAAATCGAATCCCATGGCTCAAATGACATTGACTCTCAAGCAGAAACCTCCAGGATTACCTCAGCAGGCACAGTCGCAGTAAGCCTTTTCATTACTGTTTGCGTGTGAGCATGTTTTAAATTTGCTTTGTGAGCTACATGGGACTGTAGCTTATAAGACAAATTTATGAGTGTCGTCAACTTCCTTCATAAGCTGTTACATAGAGAACTTTCTCTAAATTTTTGAACATTTTCATAAGGCCAACATTTTTCTATAATTAAAGATTATGACATTTTAAAAAAAAATCAATAGGCCTGATTCTTTTTGTATATTACATCATTGAAAGGTAATGTTGGTAGGATAAGTGCCTTGAAAACTTGTTGAATTGTATTAATGAATTTGGTTTGGTGGCATTTTGTGGATCATGGGGTTATATCAGTGACAGCCCAATGGAGAGCTATGGCACTCAGAGAGGGCAGGATAGTTTTGAATAAAGTACTAATGGTTGGATTCAAATTTGGTTGCCTTGAGAGCTGGAAAACAAGGAGTAACCTAGGACTTTGAATGAAGTGCCTGCTATAATAAAAATAAAGCAGATTCTTATAAGTTCATTGATAGGTCGCCAGCGACTCTCTTTAAAGTGAGCCGTCTCCTCTTAGGGAAGGAGGAGATAGAGGTCCACCTAAAGGGGTGTGCTGAGGAAGTTGCGGATTTTCTGGGAGACAAAATTGCTCGACTTCGTTCCCAGTTAGGTGCTGGTGTGGTTGCTGATCCGGTGGAAGCTTCTGTGGCAGGTTCTTGCCCTGTTATCTGGGAATGGTTTGACCCTGTTGCTCCTGAGGAAGTGGACAGGATCCTAGGGAGTATGCGCATGAGCACCTGTATTTTAGAGCCATGTCCCTCCTGGCTTGTGAAAGCTTCCCAGGAGGTGACAGGCGGGTGGACTCTGGCAGTGATTAATGCTTTTCTACAGGAGGGGACGGTGCCCCAGCACTTTAATGAGGCTGTGGTCCGCCCTCTTCTTAAGAAGCCATCGCTGGACTCCACCCGGTTGGATAATTTCCGACCTGTCTCCAATCTTCCCTTTTGGGGGAAGGTTGTTGAGAAGGTGGTCACGCAGCAGCTCCAGAGGTTTCTGGATGAAACAGATTATCTCGACCCCTACCAATCAGGATTCAGGCCTGGATTTGGGACAGAAACAGCATTGTTTGCACTTCTGGATGATCTCTGGTGGGAACGGGATGGAGTAGTGCATCCATCCTTGCTCTACTTGACCTCTCAGTGGTATTGATAGGAGGTGAGTCCTATCAACACTGAGTCATCATTCACTGAGAGATCCAACCCTCGCTCACTGCTTTACGGGATTCTGCAGGGCTCGGTACTCTCTCTGCTCCTGTTCAACATTTATATGAAACCACTGGGTGAAATCATCCGTCCACGGACTGAGGTATCACCAATATGCTGATGATACTCAGCTGTATATCTCGGGCCGTGGTGAGTTAAATGTTGCTGTGTCCTCCCTCTCGCAATGCCTGGATAGGGGCTGGATGGGGAGCAACAGGTTGAAACTAAACCCATGCAAGACCAAGTGGCTCTGGGTCTGGGGTTAGTTGGTTCAGGGAGAATTACCACTTTTAGTCTTGGATGGGGTGGCACTACCCCAAACAGACCCTGTGCGTAATCTGGGGGTTCTCTTGGACTCACAACACTCATTCAAAGAGCAGGTGGCAGTCGTGGCCAGGATGGCCTTTGCGCAACTGTGGATTGTGCACCAGTTATTCCCTTTCCTGGATCAGCGGTCTCTACTCACAGTCACTTATGTTCTGATCACTTCCCGTCTTTATTATTGCAAAGTGGTCTACATGGGGCTGCCCTTGAAGAGCATCCAGAAGCTCCAATTGGTGCCAAATACAGTGGCCCGCTGGTTTTATGCAGACCCCGATGTGCACATGTATCACCTCTCCTGCAAGAGCTGCATTGGCTGCCAATTTGCTTCCGGGTGCAATTCAAGGTGCTAGTTGTCACCTTTAAAGCCCTTCATGGCTTGGTCTGGGTTATCTGAGGAAACATCTCTTGCCAGTGACATCTACCTGACCCATTAGAGTGAGGAGGCAGGGAATGCTGCGGGTCCCACCCCTGAGGGAGATACACCTGGTGGGACCAAGAAGAAGGGCCTTCTCCGTGGTGACTTCATCTCTCTGGAACATCATTCCCCCAGAGATTAGAATAGCCCCCTCGTTAATACTATTCTGAAAGGCACTGAAGACCTGATTTTGCCAATGGGCCTGGGGAACCCAGAGAGGGATGGAACCATCAGGTGGCTAGAGTGACCTGCTGTCGTCGGGGTGGGGGGGGTGGGGAGTTGGTTTTTGTTTTGTTTTTTGTTTTCCCAAATTTTATTCTATTATACTTTACTAACTTATTTGATTCTTTTGCTAGTTCTTATTGTTTTTATTTTTATTTTTTGTTTTAAATATGATTTTACATTGTGTAAGCCGCCTTGAGTCGCCATGGGTGAATAGGCGGCAATATAAATCAAATAAATAAACAAATAAATAAATAAATAAATAAAATAAATGCTGCAGAGGAATCTCAAAAAGAAAATATTGTCTAGATCAATGGTCACCCATATTCTTCAGCATGCTTGTATATAAATATGTAAATGAATGTCCCCATTCATAGATAGTTGATATAGACATAGATGTAGACCTAGGCATATGAGATTTTGCCATAGAAACTACCAGAACAAGAAAAGGAGGTTCAGGCTAGGGCCTTTAAGAAAATTATTGTCATCTAGAACTCCTTCAGGAAGGATTAGAACAGAAAATAAGGACCAACAGCTGGCCATACTAGAGACCCACTTTTTAAAAGCAGGTTTGTATTTGGAGGTAAACAGAGTTACTGACTTCTTTTGCACTCACCAACACTTATGTTGTTTTTTAAATCTTTACTTCTGGAGTCAACATCACACCACCTTGCAATTTAAAAGAATTCTTAATGTGATTCTTTCTCTCCAGTTGATGTAACATGTCAAATGTGTTACCGTTGTTTTTCATTGAAATGATGTGAGGCATGGCAGTACTAGGCATCCACAATAACATTCTTATAATAATCCTTCTCAACCAACTCCCCCACATACTTGCTCGGAAGCAGTAGTTCTCTAAAAGCCTAAGAAGGACAAAAGTTTCATATCACATTCAGGAATGAATCCCATATTTAAGACAATTATTAGTCAAGGAGTCTGGATAACATACAAGCTGGCAGTTTTGTGGATCCCAAGCAAAGCTGTTGTTATCAAGCATCAGTACATTTCTGGGAACAGAGTGCTGGCCTCTTGAGAACGACAGTATTTTGTTTCAATGAAGCCTATTTCTTGGGAAGTCACTTGTTAGGATGGTATTCCATGACTATCCTGTATTGCGTAGGGATTGGATTAAATTGTATACAAGACAATTTCCATCTCTGGAGTTCATTTATTTGTTTAAAATATGGCTACTCATCATAAAACCAGAACTCTCAGTAGCTCATTGTAATGACATGTGAGAATTATCTTGTGAGACAGAAGGAAGAGCCACAGACCAGACAATTCTGTCCATAGAGGCTGATGGGAAACATTTCAGAAGAAACTAGTTTTCCAGAGAGTAAAAGAAGAGGAGGGAAGAAATACTTTTGAGTTTTGCAAGATTTATATTAGTTCTTTGAGGTAGTCCATATAGGAACCACAACTATGAGTACTAGTTCTATCATTATTGAAAGGTTATATTAATTGAATCTTCTGAAATGCTTTGCATGCAGTCTGTGGCTCTTCCTCCTGTCTTACAAAGCCCTTCCTTCCATCCCTCCCTCCCTCCCTCCCTAGTCACCCAGCTGATTTACATGGTTTAGGTGGCACTTACATTTTTTCTGGCTTTCTAGCCTGTTGCTTTAACTACTAGGCCAACCTGGCTAAACCACTAGATCTAACTTAATCACTAGACCAAAAATATTGTTATATTTATAACCATAGGAATAAATATCCTGCCAAATATGAGAACAAAAAAACAATAAAGCAGAAACACAAAACTCTGGCATCACAACCAAACTTCTTCAATGTAATCCATAACACTTATCCTCCAACTCTGGTTTTATCCCATTCCCACAGTTCAGAAAGCCAGTTCTTCGGTGTTTTCAGAAGGTTAAAAGAATGAAGGCCTGTTGATCCTCAAAAGGAGGAATTTCTATGAGGCAAAGGCTGCCACAGAAAAGGAATACTTCGTGGTCTCTTGTCATCAAGGAAATTTTGCCTTGATGTCATCTTAAGTAGGGTTAATCAGATTTAAGAAAGGGAGTATGAGATCTAATTGTCAGGGTGAATACAGGGGGTAATTTAAAAGGCTACAGACAGTCCTCTACTTACTGTCATAATTGGGACCAGAATTTGCCTTGATGGCAAAATTTAAGGGAAGGGATCTGCAAGAAGAACAGAGTATTTGGAGGGAGGGGGTGGAAGCACAGCAATGAAAAGGACATGATTGATTTGTCATTGTCAAAAGTAATCTTACCAAGTTTTAAAGTCAGAATTAATACAGTCTCTAGGACAATTAGTTAATCTTTGTGCTTTGTTCAAATTCATCTTCCTGTATTAAAAATATCTCTTTATATGTGCCGTTATCAAAGCACAGCATAATTGGAGGAAATTGACTGCTTTAGAAAAATGGTAAAAGTTCATATATACAAAGTAGTGCTTTATATATAAATCATAGTGTTTCTTCTATGTAGGTTGTTTAGTTATGGCAGTCCCTGTTATTGAATATAAAAATTTAAAAGTTGGAAAAATGTAAATAGGATTGCATTTATAGTTAAATGTTTTATATCTTTTGTGATTATGAATAGGCAACATGTGGCCTTCAGATGTTGGATTCCAATTTCTATTATCCCCAGCTGCTATGCAGTATGGGATTGATGTGAGTTACATTCTACACACTTGCCCTTTCGGTCCTTTCATATCTGAATGGTTTCCTAATGACATCCTATATAGCCTACATACATTTAAAGTAGCCTGGTAGCTAACTAAGGAATTCTGGGAGTTGAAGTTCACACATCTTAGAATTTCCAAGTTTGAGAAAAACTCATTTAGAGAATGTAACTGGATTTTAAGTAGTGTTTCTGCAAATGGGAGAGCTCATGTTTATGGAACAGGATGTGATTTGGGGCAATGACTTTATTTTATATTCTCCTAAGCTATTTCCCCACCCTGTGCCATCTATTGCAAAGTCCCTCAATCTCCTAAAGGACTGTTGAGAGAGAACAAAATTAAGTGAAAACTGTTTCTTCTTCTCCCGTGTGTACCAGCCTCCATTTGTAGAATCTTAGGGCCCGATACTCTGGCCTAGCAGGATGGATAGATGAGAATCGGTTCGAATTGATTGTGCAAACCCAAATTGCCAACCTATGCAAGGCTGAGTTGAAACCCTATTTTATGTGAGTTAGCTGACCCACTCTGTGCTGTAGCTGAGCCTATCTGATCATTTCACTTGATCGCTTACTGGTCTTGTGAACACTACTTAAATTGATCAGAAGTTAGTGTGTGTATTCATAAGCAGGACACAAGGAATTTGAGATTCAAAATGTGGAAAGAATGCAAAAAGGGATTCAGTCAGCACTGCTTGAAGAGTTCTCATTCAAATAAATTCAGAGTATTGAAGTTCAGATTACCTTTAATCTGCCTGGCTAAAATAGAATAAGGGATTCTTTCCAGCTTTTCAACAATACTTTGTGAAAACTGAGCCCTTTTTCAAATGTTCAGAAATCAAAATTGCTATTTTTAAAGAAAGCCTCAGAGAACCCTGTCTTTTATCTTGAATTGTAGACATTTGTAAGAAAAGAGCTCTGAAACACCACTAATACCCTTTTGTCCACTGAGACATATAAACTTCTAGACACAAGATTGTTGTATGCTTGCCTATAGAGCTTTCTGCTTAGCATAACCTCTTTGATGCCTTTAATTGAAAATGCAAAAACAGTCTTATTCAACTTTATATGAAACTGAACTATTGTTTGATTATTCTGTTCTTTCTAATTTGATGGCAGACTTTTCTTTTGAACACATGACATTGTTGGCCTCTTTTCAAAGGGATTCCTTGCTAGGCTATATGCTATAATAAACTTTATTGTAATCCTATCACATGTATTATGCAGTGTTCATATGATACTCTTTTTAGTTAATAATGTTTCTTTTGGCCCTGTGAATTGAAATAATATTATCTTAATGTACTTGCAAGGAGAAAAGAAAAAATGTAAAGTATATTGGGCCTAGTAATTGAAAATATATAATATTCAATGAACGGATAAATCATCTCTAGGGTTTTGAAAATACAAAGCTAATGCAGTGTTTTTACTGTTATGCTGTTGAGCAGTAGGTGGCAAACTTCACTTTTCCTTTTCCTTGTATTTATTTTCAAACTACAGATAGCCAGAATTTCAAGAGGCTTATTTGAGTTCTCTGCAAGATGTCATTTCTTGGCAGAAAGAATTTGATTGACCTCTTTTTTGCTCAACTGGAATTTTGAGTACATAGGCTTTTTCTACTTCCAGAGGGTAGAATAAATTGAATAAATGCATAAATTGGACTGGATTTAACAAAAAAATATTGCTAATAATGCCAGTACATTACAAATGAGTAAGTATCTGCCAAATACCATTCTATTTAAGTTGTGCCATGGGGCTGCTTCATATATATCTTCCCTAGTTGTGAATCGATTCCCAGTTTATCACTCTGTCAACCCTGAAGCTAACCTGACTGGAGCCATCTTGGATCTTCAGTGTTGCCACACTGGAGCTGAGGGATAGGGTGGGGGGATTAAAGATAGCTGGGGTTTATAGCTAAAATAAAATACTTTCTCTTGGGACATTCTCACACCTGGACCATGCAAGGAGGAGTGAGACAGGCAATCAGACAGCATTTGATTAGACCATGTGACTGATTGATTGGGGTTGAGAGAAAACTTTCTCTTTTAATTAGGTGAAAACTGCGGGAACCTTCAGAGTTGGCTTCCACCAGATTTGTGTCAATATGATATCTCCAATAAAGCTGTTCTTTGAGGAATTTGTCTGCCTCAGAGTTTTGCTTGCTATGGGTTTGTTACTTAGAACTCTGACACACACTTCACTTGCCACAAACAAAATACTTAACTGAAGGAAATGAAAAGAAGGAAATACTGGCTTAAATCCTTTCCTAAGGAAAAATACCAAGGAAAGATGGCACTTGTGAATATCGCTTCTCTGCTTCTTCCTGTGAGAACCAGAGATCAATGAATTGGTGTGAGAAGGTTTCTTCCTTGTCATTCATAAATGCTCATCACTAGCATAGTATTGCTCTAAGAAGAATGGACTGAAAAGAATAATTCCATGTCTGCAGGGCTCTATAATGGGATGTATGAACGACCTTCCTTGGGGAAATGCTTCCCAGGAAACAATTGGTCAAGAGAGGCAGGAGCCCACAGTCACTTAATGGCCAGAGAAAGAAACTTGGGAAATACCTATCTTAATGAATCAAGAAGTTAAAAGTAGAAATGGGAAGTTTGTGCCTTCAGACTTGCAAGATTCTGTCAATGTAGCCTTACAGTGAAGTAGAATTAGTTCAGCTTGTCACATTTGTTGGTGACAAGGCACAAGATCAAGGTCAATGCATCTATATTGAAAAGGCATTTTTTGTGCTATTTTGATCTGGAGAACAGATGAAACTATAATAAAAGTTCTCAGTGCTCTCACCTGCACCCTCTTGTATCCCCCCCCAAATATTAATGTGACCCCTTAGTTGTAAGGTGCTTATTTATCCTTGATTAGCCGAGAGTTAGCCTGGCATGTTTTACAGTGTACCCGATTGGTTTCTAAGAAGTTGGAGTAATATTTTGAGCTGTAAATGACATATCAAAGACTTTTTTCCAAC
This sequence comes from Bungarus multicinctus, assembly GCA_023653725.1. Lineage (NCBI taxonomy): Eukaryota > Metazoa > Chordata > Lepidosauria > Squamata > Elapidae > Bungarus > Bungarus multicinctus. The sequence continues at coordinate 62,183,885 of CM042836.1, read as the reverse complement.
TAAATGATCTTATCCTGCAGCTGACTGAGATCATTAGCAAAGTGGCTTCTCATAAGCTTGCCTTCTAATCTTTGACAGGTGGGGTCCTGGAGATATCTATGTGGTATGCCCCAAATATGGCTTGTTCAATTGGTGTCATCCTTGTATATTTCTGCTTCTGAGAAAAGTTTCATTTGACCTTTAAGCAGCTGATTATTTCATTTGTTCTGGATGAAAAGTTTCTCCTGATGCCCTACTTAGCATGGTCTCAGACTCTAGGCTGCCGGTTGTTTTTTTTTTTTTTTTCCTTGGAGAATTTACACATGGCACTTTTTCCATTCCTGAATCCCTGCAAACTCTTTTGAAGCCAACCGATGCTGTCATCTTTACCACTGTAGATCTTGGAAAGCAAGAAAAAGGCAAGGAATGAGCCCCAACCCTAAGTGATTATTGTCAAAGGATAGCTGCAAAACCACGAAGCCATTCTTCCTTCGTTGCATTTAAAAACCTATTTTTACCTGTGATGGTGAAAGGCAGCATGCTTGTTGGTTCTTATGCAGTCAGACGTTCTTTTCAGCAGCTGTAACCATAGTGATACATTGAAGTGGCTGGAATTGGGAGGGAGGAGTGTAAATTCTAAAGTAGGCTTACAGACAGACACTAGGGTCAAAATAGTAAAAGTTGCCTTAGAGGAGAAAAGGTGATTCTGAAAGAACAAAAATCCCATCATTCTCAGCCATGCATTAAAAAACCCTTTTTTTCCCCAATACTTGAAAAAAAAAAAAGCCTTCCCATTGAACAGCATGGCACCCTTTGCAACTGGATGATTGCCCTAAAAGAAAAGGGACGGGAGGCAGAATTCTTGTCCATTTTCCTTCAGCTTCTTTTCCCTGTCTATCACCAAGGGAGCAGATGCAAGAATCTGCAAAGAGACCAAACAGTCCAACTTAAATCCTGTTGCATTTGAAAAGTGAAACCTGAATGGTTCTTGCGAAATCTAAACCTAAATGGTTCTTGTGAAGTATGAACTGTGAAGCATCTTTCTCCTTTAAGGACCTGGCCATCGAATGCTAGGTGAATTGAAATGGCAAAGTTGGGTGGGAAGAGAGACAGCGTGCAAGCTTTACAGAACCTCATTGCTGCAAATGGAAGCACTTTTGTTTTTAGTTATTGCAGAAATACATTCCTTCAGTTGAACAAAGATCATGAGAACAGAGGGCTCTAGAGAGCATTCTGGAGTAATACAAATAGTTTGTGTAAAAACCACTCTTAATTTTCCCTTTGACTAATTCATTCATTTTATGTTGGTCACCTGTCGATCAAAAGATGGAATGAAATTTAAAATAAGCTTTTAAAACATTCTTAATATCTAAGAAATGGTTTTGTAGAAAGAAAGCTACATAATGAAAGAGAAAGCTGTAGTATTCAGCTGTATTCTTTTGATCCAACCCAGGCAATATTTTATTTTCTTTGGATTTTGCTGGGCAAATATTTTATTTTCTTTGGATGGAAATATTTAGCACCGTATAGAAACATATTTCTTTTCTGTTTCCCTAGCCCTTTTGTTTGTGTCACATACATGCTGTAGCTGTTTCCCTTGCAATTGTGTTTTTGCTTCTTCCTATCCCTGTGGAAACTTCCAGATTCCACTTACACTCCCTCCCTTTCTCAGCTTCAGTCCAGTCCCTAACTCTTTCTTTATATATAGCAGCTGTCCCCAAGTTAACAGTATTTGCCAAAATGTTGGCAAATCTGGCCAATAGCAACACACATACACCCTACAAGGGACTCCAAGCACATAAGCCCAAAGCCTAGGAGAAAAAAGATTTTTAAAATTTAAAGTTATATTCAGCAGTGCATTTCATTTGAGATACAGTAAATAGCAATATATAAAAATAGGAATATTAATTCCTCATTAGACAGAACAAGGAGAAATACCACTTGGAGAGTGGTATCTAAGAGACAAATAAGTTATTAAGAACTCTATTCCTGAGGCTTTGGTTATACTTGTGAATATCTGTGGGAAGAGTTTGCTAAGTGCATGGAGGTGAAACAGAGCTGTGAATTTGAAACCTCTTTATCTACTGGGGCAGCCCAAGGATTAGATAATGGACTGCTGTTGTAAAATATTTCTTCCTACTAGAACTACTGTATTAAAAAAGGTCTTAACTAGCATCACCAATGTGACTTACAGAGAAGAGCAATTAAAACTGCTTTTTGCTTGTTAAGATCCATTCAAAAATAAATTGTGACAGGTTTAAAGATTTGGATCCAACTTGAGACTCTTACAAAGTTAGGGAAGGTTTTAGCTCATGTTTCATTGTGGGAGTCTACTTACCTTGGTTTATGTAGAATCTAGAAAATGAAGTGGACAGGGTTTCTATGCAAAAGCTTTTTGAAGCTATGACCATATTTTGTATTGAGTTTGATGAATCTCAAAGTTTATGGAATATTATAATTTTTAATAAAAGGAAAGGGGAAAATTTATCAACATAATAAACATAGCATACATATCAATTGTATTTGATTGAAATCAAATGATGGTTAAAACAAGCTGCTATTGATTTTTCACAATAAAGTGTTGGGAAGTCTTCTGCCAGTTGAGAAGCAATACAAACTGTCAAGTTCACTTTTATTTTAACTTTGGTGGGCTTTGTAGGGAATTCCTAGAGAACGCCTGTTAAATGTTTCTTGCACTATAAGTGAAGTTCAAAGGCAAACCTTCTTTTTGATGCTGAAAGGGGCAAATTGCTGAAAGTTACTATATAATTTTTGCCAAGTTGTTTGACTTATTATGAATGTTACTGTGGTTTTCTCCTTTCAATAATAGTCCCAGTGTTTTAAATTAGGGATTTTATATTTTAAATTAGGGATGACTCACAAAGGATTTTATATCTGATCTAATATCCTGTGTAATATGCAATGTAATATAGCTGAAATCCATGTCATTGGTTTGTTTTAAATATCTTGATCAACTTCTTTGTAAACTCTTTTCTAATTATTTTAGTTAGTATATAAGAACTTAGATTTTATTTATATGTACTGACAAATTTTAACTATCAAGATAAAGAACATATTCGAGAATTCACTACAATACTCCTATTCATTCTTTTTCTTTCATATGGAAAACACTGAGCTTGCCTGAACTTTAAATGAATGCCCAATTGTGTGACCTGTATTCTGTTGTAAATTTCTCATTGAAGGAATAATACAAAATTCTGTACAGAGTATTGTTAAGATTTTTAGATTTTATGCTCAAAGCATCTTTTCATTTTCAAGATTCTTTCACTTACTGTTTTATTTAGTTGTCAGCAGCATATGTTTTACATGGTATTTAGTTTTGCTTTTGCATAATATTGTATATGGAATAGTCTGCAGGAATGTGTAGAAATAGGATTTGGTTCAGAAAATTGTGAAATGAAGTTTGCAGAACTTATATTGAGCCACATATCCTGCCATATTTGGTCAGATCTGTTGACAATAAAATTATGTGTTTCTTTTCTAGTGCATTGTGCAGATTGTTTATTTGTTTTTTAGATTATCAAATGATAAAACATTATCTCATTTAATACACATTTTTCTACCAAACCCCCTAAATTTGCTTTGTTGCATGGACCTGCTACTAATTCAGCTGTCACTAATTCCAAATTCTATGTTGAAAGTCTTCTTGATTGTAGTTAGACATTAATTAGTTCTGGGTATGAATTGACTGTCTTTAAAAATGAGACTGCCATTTCATGGGCAGCTTTGATATTTTCAACAGCCAGATTTTCTTTAAAAAATAGAGCTGATCTCATCTCATATGTATTTTCCCACATTTCATATATCTACACTTTATGATCTGTAGTTCTGTTTAAAGGAATGAATACTCTTACACATGTGCAAAATAGTAAATTATTTTTATATATACATAAAATCCATTTTAAGCTCTTGTTGCCATCTGGAGTGCCTAGGTTGGACTAGATCCCCTCATATCATGTTCAGTTTACAAATACTTAGCCTTGCTTTATTGCCCTTTTGTTCATTAAGGCCTTGCTGTTTTGAAAACAAACATCCTATTTAACACTCCAAAACATGTTATTACGTTTTAAAAAATAATACTATAGTCCATGTGTATATATCAGGGCCACTCCAAGATTGTTAAATTCCTTTTCACTAATGTGATGTAAGATTCCTTTTTCCAATATTCTTTCCAATATTTTTCAGCGGGACTATTTTAGTGTACTGTATTTTAATACTTTTAAAATGAATTCTGGTCATGTTGTACCATTATGAGGAGATTATATAATCTTTGTTCAGCAACAAAAGGAGCATGATGTCTAATCCAGAACCAGCCCTTTAATTATACACAATCTATTTTGTGCTATGAATACCATGTATTTTGCCATATTCTTTGCAAGACCCCCTATGCTAAATGGTGTTTCATGTTGTCTCTGATGTAATTGTTTACTGTGAAAATGAAAGAAGATGCCAGGAGTGGACTTAACCAGTCAACTATCTCTGGCTGCCCACAAACTAATGACCACATTGTTATACAATAAATTTGTCCCTAAGGGATCATGCTGCTGTATCAGTTTGTTATAGTGATGATTTGTAATAAACTTACTGGGGAGTAAATTGGATAGCGGATGTGAAAAGTAAAAAACTTGTGTATTGTTTGTACGAGATTAACTAAAGATTAACTAAATTTGCAAAACCTGAAGCAGAGGTGTGTAAAAATCAGCTATTTTACTACAGTAACAGATGGGAGGGAGTAATATTGCTTTGGCTTTAGTGCTATTAGTATGTTTTTTCTGGGGAACTTTACAGAAAAATATGAAAAAATAAACTTTCTAAATCATATGCTGATATAATTGAAGTTTGAATTAGAAATCAACTATATGTAAGGTTGGTTAAAAGACATTTGAGAGCCAGCAATATATTCTAATTTGTTCAACTCTAATTCTGTCAACATTTTATAGTCCTAAAATGTCTGGGCCTGCAAATTGAATGAGGTTGTCAGTGTTTTTTTTTTCTTCCTTGACAAAACTGTGGTTGTTTGACTTGGGTTATAGTGTCCTCATGGGCCATTATGCTAATATTGTATTACTACATTTATTTATGATTTTGCTCTTATTGGATTTAATCCTGTACTGACTGCCTTGGAAATGGGCTGCTACAATTGATATAATAAATTCTAGTATGCCTCCTCTTCTTCTGCACCAGAGATTGGAGCATAAATTTGAATGATTTATCATATTAAAGGGTTGATTGAAAAATGTAATTGGTATTCTTGGAAGAAATATCCATCTGGTTCAGTTTAAAGCCGTGAGAAAGGCATTGGGTACAAAATGGAGTCTGTTTGGAAAGAGGACCCATTTATTGATGAAGCAAAACCATCAAGCATGTGTGATTCTGGGAAGCTGATTCTGAAGTTGAGAGAGATGGAGTTTTATTTTATACCTTCTCTTGGGCTTTGCACTTGAGCTTCCTGTTCCTGTACAACAGCATGTATTCTATTGGCTGTTGTAAGGGTTATGTAGGAGTCATAGCTGGCTCTGTATGTTGTCTGAGCTAAGTTTGTTTGAAGTTTGGAGGGTGATGCAATATCCTTAGGAGATTGTGCAAGGTAGTGAGCTCTGCTGCTAAATGATAGTGGTTTAATCCTATCATGTCCTGAAGAGTCATGTCTTAATCCCATCATCCTGGAGCTGAAAATCTTTGGTTTTGTAGATAGGATGGTCCAGTCTTTCTTAAAGGGGAACAAAATATCTGCTTGGGGCAGTGAACTGGGGCTCTGAGTTTCTGTCTCCTTTAAGATTTTTTAAATTTCTCTTTTAGGGGAAATATTTTATCCTGCCTTTTAAAATATAAAATATTTAAATATTTCTCAAAATGTTTTATTCTTCTAGGTGGGGGTGGGTGCTAACTTTCTTAAGTATTATTCAATTGTTGACTTTCTTGTGTCTAAGTATTGCCTTTGCAATATTCCCGATACTATTATTTGTTTTTTTGGCCTGATAAGTAAATAATATGATTTTTCTGACTGGAAGTATACAATTCTAGTCTCTTTCAATTTGCTGATGGCTGAGATGCCATGTACAATTTATTCATTCATCTTATATGGTGTTGAGCTTTTCCAAGTACATGTTTGGGAGTCATGTTGGATTCACAGCTCCTGTTCAAAGAGGTGGTAACAGCCGTAGCCAAAAAGGCTGTTGCCTAAGTACTTCTAGTGTGCCACTTGTACCCTTAGTTACAAGGACCAGGTGGGCCTTCAAACAATCATTCACACCTTATAAAGCTCATAAATGGATAATTATAGCATATTTTACATGAAGTTATACTTGGGCAGCCACTTGGAAGCTATAGCTTGTCAGTGGTGGGCATACTTTCTTATGCCCAAGGATCCCCCTAGCTCCGCAAGATGCACTTACCAATTAGCTTTTAGATATAAATTAAGGTACTGGTTATCTTTACAAAGCTCTTTGTGATATGGACCTGATTATTTGAGAAACTATCCATCCCTGGTTCTTTCTGCTTGTCTGGTGTGATTGGGCATTATGTACATGCCCATCAGTTAAGTAGTGTTATGTTGTAGAACCTGGGAAGTATTCCCTGTGATAGTGCCTACTCTCTGAAGATCCAGATGGATCCCATCCTGATGATGTTTAGGAAGCTATTTAAAAACTGTCTATTCTCCCAGGACCTGGGACAGAATAATGACTGGGTCTCTGCTGGATGCATATTTGATTATATGTTGGTGCTGTTTTTCTCCTTTGTAATTTTTCACTTTTTTTATTATAAGCCTTCATGTTTCCACTGTAATTCAGTCTTTGCAGCTTCAGATTTTATTTTCTGAGTTATCTATCCAAAAGGCTTTAATCTAGCTGTGTCATAAACACTATTAGTATTCCAAAAGATTCTTGGCTATTCCTCATCAGGATGAGCGCCAAACAACCTGAGAGGACCATGATTCATCATTATATTGTCAGTTACCTTTACCTTGTCTATTCATGTAATCTCCTTGGTAAAATAAAGAGGTGGTTTATCATTGTTTGCAATTGATCACCTACCTCCAGCATCTTCCTATATTGCTGTTACCCAATACAGTACAGATGTCTGCTTCTTTAGCTGGGATGACTGTTACCCCTTGAGTAATTTTGCTAGAAGAATATATATTTGATCTAAACTCCTGGAATATTTTGTTCATCCCTCCCAGAGATAACCACTGCACAAACCACAGTAAGGAACATACAAAACTTAAGAGGGCATTAAAAAAACACTAGGTCTCAATTTGTTCATCCTTACATAGTTCTCTGAATGGGGTTTTGTCCAGCTACTGTATTAAAGATCTGAAGAATCTGTTTTGTTTTATAGGCCTGGTAGAAAAATAAGATTGTGGAAAATAAAAGTACACTAATAGATAATGTTTTTAAAGCCATTGATATGGGTTGGTGACAGATGGTGATTATGACAGATTTTCAATATCATTCACCATTGTATCTTTCTAGAGAGGCTTTTCAGCTGTTTGAAAGGCATAATGGTTCGCTGTGGTCCCCTTTGAAGCAAGATTTATGGACAGGTGGGGGAGGAAATAACTTGAACTTTAGAAACTTAAAAGTTGCAACAAGCACAATTGTTGAGTGTTGGGCCATTATTTGTGAGAATAATGTTCTGCTTTTGGAAATACATTCTCCTTTAACCTGGATATTTTCTAGCTGTGTCATCTGTAGCTCCCAGAATTTTGCAGCCAATGTGTCTGTTGAGAATTGTGGAAGTTGAAGGTCCCTTCGATGGTCCCTGTGCTATCCAGACAGTTTAGAGTTAATGGGTTTTGGGATAGTTAGGAATTGTGAGCTGTCCCCTTAAGGAAATGCATCATGGTAAATATAATTAAGGCATCCTGGGAAATGTAGTCCATGTCATGTGGTCACATCTGTAATCTGGATTGGGTTGGGGGAGGCTCACATCTGTAATCCTTGTTGGGTTGGGGGAGGCTCCCTCACTCTTGCCTGAATCTACCATACCATGTAGTCGCTTCAATCACTTCTGCCCTCGTCATCTCCCGCCTAGACTATTGCAATGCTCTCTACATGGGGCTCCCCTTGAAGAGCATCCGGAGGCTTCAGCTGGTGCAGAATGCGGCCTCCCGGCTGATCTTGGGGGGCTCCTCGGAGCTCCCATGTTACACCGCTCCTGCGTGAGCTGTATTGGCTTCCGATGGCCTTCCGGATGCGATTAAAGGTGTTGGTGATCACCTTTAAAGCGCTCCATGGCTTAGGACCCGGGTACTTACGGGACCGCCTACTGCCAACATCGGCCTCCCGCCGGCTAGTGCGCTCCCACAGAGTGGGCCTCCTAGGGGTGCTGCCGGCTGGCGGCTCCAAGGGTACGGGCCTTCTCTGCGGGGGCACCCTCCCTCTGGAATGAACTTCCTATGGAGATACGCTCCATCACTAACCTATGGGCTTTCCGGTGCGCACTGAAGACCACCTTTTTCAGCAGGCTGGTCTGGCCTAGTCCCATTAGTAGGGTTTTAATTTTTAAATCTTCATTTTTAACGGGGTTTTATTGGTTTTACTTTTAATTACAGCCATGCATTTAATTCTCTTTTAATTCATTTTAAAATTTATATTGATTGTATTTTATTGTGGCTGTACACCACCCCGAGTCCCTATTTGGGAGAGGGGGCGGTATAAAAGTTTTAATAATAAATAAATAATAATAAATAAATAAAATCATAATGGGTTGAGACTTTATTATCTTTCTACACCACAATTCAGATATGCAAAGGATTGGACATTAAGAAGAACCTCATCATTAATGTGAGTTCACAGGATGCCTGATGAACCAATAAAAAAGACTTTGTATGGATGCTTTGTGGAGTTGATCTGTCTGGTTTATGCCATCCAGACACTAATAAGCAGAACAGTCCCTAAGTTGTTGTGGAGGCATGCATGAAGAAAGGCCTCTTGTAGCGGGGAAGGATTTTGCTCAGGGGTATTTCACTGTGAGTTCCATCATCTGAAATGAGGGGATCTCTCTTAGGTAGTGATTTGTTGTTTCCAAAATGGCTTGCCTGTTTATTGTTTTTTTTTAGGTGTTGTGGCCTCTGACATTTAGCCTCAATCTTGCTTCTTTATATTTAGTTTTGTTTTATTAAAATGGCATAGGCATTTTGAACTGAAGAGCAATATAGAAAAGTTTAACTTAACATTTATATGCTTTTTTTAATGCCAAAAGTATGTTGGTGAAGCTTTTTTTGGCTGATTTAATTTTTTTGACAAGTTTCAACTAATATGGCTTTAAAAATCTTACCACTTTATGACTCATCTAGGAGGGGATACAAGCTGTAATCTATATAGACATGAAAGTGAATGGGGTTGGGTTTTTTTGAGGTTTTCCTCAACAGATGTTGAGGAAATTTAGTAGATTGATTTATTTTCTGTTGTTCAACCTATCTTATTAAGATGTTGAGTATATCTTCATTTTGCCTGATGTTTAGCCATTCTTGGCAAGCAGATATAGGTATTGAAATATATAATCTTGACCTATTTCCTTTGTGCAACAACTAGAGAAGTTTATATTATACAAGTATTGTAAGATTGCTGCAAGGAGAAAGTAGGAAACAGTAAAAAAGTTTTTAGATTGCTGAAATAATCACTTTTTTCCCGAATATGCTCAAGTGTATGTGCAATTCCTATTATAAACTACAGATAGATTAAAGCTATAGGCGATAATCTTGTGTAATGATTGCTCTTAAAAATAGACATTTATGTTGTGTTTTTCTTTATGAAGCAAATATGTATTTGCAGATCAATAATGATTTTTCTGCCAGTCCAGGTAGCTGACCTTTCTTAGCATTGAAATGATAGATGATGAGATATAGTAGGCAAATTGTCAGACTAGGAGTAGGTAAATAAATTCACCTTCACTTCAAGAATATACATGGTGTGACATTGGGGCAGCCACTCTCATTTAGCCAACTGACAGGGCTGCTGCTATGGGGCAAATATGAAGAACAAGCCCCATTGAGTTATTGGAGGAGAGTCAAGTAATCACCTAACTCTTAACAAATATATTGTTGCAGTTAGTGCCATGGGGACTTACATGTAGTATGGGCGAATCTATTTATGGTTTATTTTTAATTATAGTTTGTGGATTTTGTAGAGGGTTAAGACAGCCTTTGCCTATGTGGTTCCATGTACTGATTAATATCAAAATAGTTCACTTTGCATCAGTTCAGTGCTGGCCAAGAATTTAGGGGCAATATTTATGTGGTACAGCTTTCACATGGTGGACAATTAGATCCCTCTGTTGTTGTCTCATCCCCACTAATATTTTAGTGATGGGTTAGTAAGAATTTCCATGCCACCATCATGATATAATAATAGCTGTTGGTATGCCTGATTTTTTAATTTATATTAATGAAGCTCTATTACCCCATTAAAATGGAGTAAATAAGGTTGCTAAACTAGATCGTAATTTCGAGTTTGTTTTACTATATTGAGGTAACATCAATATTGACAGTTATTTTTAACTTTGTGGAGACAAAACAATTGGGAATCAAAAATAGTTTTTTATATACAAAGAGATTATGTTCTGTTGAAGAAGGCACAGTTAGTGCCTTTACTTTACTAGTCTTAGCCGTGGTATTGTTTTAATTTAGTCTTATTGGGGGCTCAGTGTGTGTATGTGCCTCTGCTTTTTTCCTCTTGATCGATGGGCAGTAACTGCTGCTTAAGATGATAATTTAAACTAGGCTAATATATTTGGGGATTCAAGCATGTACTGCTTTGAAGTCTGTAGGAATGGGAGGAACAAAAAAAGCCTAGAACATTCATCCAATAATGAAGCATGTTAAATCAAAAGAATTAAACTCAAAAGTTTAAGGATGCAATTTCAGACACCTTATTGCCTCTCTCATATATATATATGTGTGTGTGTGTACACATATATACATACATACACACACATTTACACAGGCACATACATCGAGTATTTTTTCAAGCCATTCCATTTTTCTGCCTTTGCAGAAATAATTTTTCTGCCTTCCCAGAGAAAGATTACCATCTTATGTTTTTTTATATAGAAAAATCAAGCCATTAAATAAATGCCAACTGTAGCTTTAATGTGTTTCCATCTGTGTTTTTTAGTGGAATTGTTTTGTTGACTCTTGACAGTTGGACAGATCTGAAGTATATTGTTAAATAAATATGGAACATTTAATTATATCAACAGAAATCCAGACCACTAGTTTAGAGCAGTTTAGAGTAAATTGTCTAAGAACTGGACATACCCATGGAATTTTTGCTTTTCATTTATTTATTTTTGAGTGACTGGTTTTTTGAAATGCTTCGAATTTGGCAACATCGTGGGAGGTGTCCTATTTACAGGTGCTCTTGGTTAGACTGTGTGTATGTTTTTTGTGAGTGTGTATGTATGTGTAATTGAAGTACGGGGTTTTTTAGTTTCTAGCCAGACAAATAAAAAAAAAATACAAACAAAATGCATTTGTAGAAGAAACTAGAGATTTTCTAAACAGCCAGAGGAATGATTTATAGACTTTACATTTACCTAATGCAAATAAGAAAACAACCTATTCCTAGACTTCTGGTATGCAGTCTGGGTTTTTGGTCCAGAGCACTTAAAAAAAATATAGGCAAAGTAGTTTTGGAATAAGAATGCCAAGTTCTTCCAGACATTGTTGGTTCAAGCCTGCGTCTGAAATAGCTTATAGTTGCTTCTTGCAACCTGATATTGGACTGAAGTTACACTTATTTTTATAGCAGAACAGCTAGATTATTTTTCACGTATTTTATCTGTGTTGATCCCAAGATTGAGGCCAAGGATACAGTATTTCTTGGCTAGATTTATCTGTACATCCCTTCATTAAAGTGTGACAAATTTGGGAGAAAACAGGCTGTATATCATTTAGTTTCTTAAGTAAGATTAAAGCAGAGGTGGTATTTAGCAGGTTCTGACCAGTTCTGGAGAACTGGTAGCGGAAATTAGTTTGGAGAATCGGCAAACACCACCTCTGACTGGAGATTTTACAGTATCCTTCCCCTGCCACGCCCACTAAGCCATGGCCACAGAACCCATAGTAAATTTTTTTGAATCCCATCACTGGATTAAAGGTTAACAACTGTAATATTTGTATGCTTTACAAACCCAGGACATCAGCAGCTTATTGACAAGCAGCAAATTCCTAGGTTGAATACCAAAAATACGTTTTTCATTTGTGAAAGTAGTCCCAAGTGTCTACTTTTGCAAATAATCATGTGAGTTGAGCCAAGAATATGTGCCTCTCCATTAACCCTTATTACATTCTTGGCAGGACTAACTTCCTTTCTCAGGAACTTCTCTGGAGTTTTTTTCCCTCCTTTGCTGATACCTTGTGGAGTGACCATTTAAAGTTACAATGGCACTGAAAAAAGTGACTTACGACTATTTTTCACATTTACGACTGTTGTAGCATCCCCACAGTCATGAGAGGCCAGGCGAGGAGATGCATGCCTCGATGTGAGTGATGTTGAGTTGGCCACAGCCAGCCAGTCACATGACCACCAAGCCATGCCCACCAACTAAGCCACGCCCACAGAACCGGTTGTTAAAAATATTGAATCCCACTCCTGGTTACATGATCAAAAAATCAGGATGTATTATCCTATGCCTAACATGTGTTTTTTTTTTCTTCCACCCACCTACCTCTACCTGCAGAGCAGAGAGATTGGAGAGAAAGGCACTGTAAGAGAGTAAGCTGTTTCTTCTTCTTTACATTGATAGCAGTGTGATCATGCTGGCAACCTGGGCTACTGTAAGTTGTTTGCACTATGCAAACAAGGTATAGTACTCTCTTGAAATCTCTTCCTCTTTGAGGGGGAGGAAGAAAAAAAAGGCAAGATTTTGCAACCAATCTAGTCTTTGCTTGACCCTTTCCTGCTGCAGATAAAATTTGCTTTTGATGTGTAGAAGAGCTAAGCACCTACTCGCCCCTCATAACAAAGGCACTGGAGAAGAAGGGATTACAGAAAATACTGTGAGCTTTTTGTGTAGACTGCCTGCAGCTGTTTAGTCCTGGGCTGTAGGGCATTTGCATTGCTTTTGATGAGTACAAGTCAGTAGGCAGACATTGAGCATTCCAGAGGAGTGGTTAGGAAACAAACAAAAACAGATGTGAAACTGATTAGTCTTGCCCTTTTTCAGCCAGAATCTGCAGTTGTAGTTTAGTGACCACTTTGCTTTGGGGTGGATTGTTAAGCAAGAACTACCTGTATTTCAGAAGCTGCGTTTTTCCTATGAACCCGATCTTAGTCCCTTCTATATTTAGTTTCACAATACTTATTTAAGAATTCCCTTTTCTCGGTAGAGTATCCCACAAATGAAACTGATGGTACCACTTATTGTCTTTTGCTTGTTGTCTTTGGCAGCACATGGAAGCCACAATTCCTCAAAAAAACTGTCTTAAACAGACAGACTTTGTATGTATCTTGGAGAAAAACAGCGTCAAGAAGAATTGGGTAAAACACTAACTGTGCATTCTGAAATGCTTCAACGCTCATACAGAGCCAACCTTTGGACATAATAGGATATGCTTACATAGGCAGAGAAAGTGACTCTCAACCAACTTTTTCACTATCTCTATGCCTTCAAGAGTTTTCCGCTGTTATTTTGTGCATGTCTTATGTGAGGCTTTTTAACTGTGGTGTCCTTCGTATCATGTGTTTGCCTATAGTTTTCACTGGCAACAATTGTTCTTTTGACATCGTCAATTCAGAATCTTACTAGAGGACCCCATTGGGGTTGTGGACCCCATTTTCAACAAAAAAACCCTCAGTTTCCCACAGATTTAGCCATTCTGACTAGAGTTGCTGGGAGTTGTAAATTAGAAACAGTTGCCATAGATGATACAGTCAGGAATGAGTACTTGTTCATGAAAAACTTAAAGATCCTCATTCATTCTTCAAAGTTTGAAATTTTCAGATAAATGGCTTAAAATAATTTTATTTTGGGGTAAAAAATTCAGAACTAACTTTTACTGACTTGACTAGCTGCTGGTTTTAATTATATAGGACTTCAACTTAATTTAAAATTTTTGCTAAGTAAAATTTTTTGATCAGTCTGTAGTACGAGTGGATTCTTACATACTTAGTAGCTGTTGTGTAAACAGTATCTAGGTTGCTGGTCACTTTACCTCTCAGAAGTGTCAGTCTTTCTTATAATCTTATCTAATAGTAGGAGAAAGCAAGGAAGGAGTGAATGTGTATATCTAAAGGTCACATTTGAAAGGAGAGATACTGGTCAGAATTCTTGTGATCATCTTCAAATATTCCTTAATGTATCCTATTAATCAAATATTAGAGAAGCTTGTTTCTTGATTGATCATTTCTAGTTCTGCTTGGTTCTGGAGACACTTAGAATCTACATAATCAAAAGTTTAAAGAAACTTAGAAATCTAAATAATAAAATACAAAAATAGTCCACAAATTATGACCACATTTGAAACTGGAATTTCCATCACAAGTCAGTGCAGTTGTGTAATGTGAGTCATCACGTGATCGGACCTGATTTTACTACCATTTTTACCATGGTTGTTAAGCGAATCCTACTTCCTCAATTCACTTTACTTGATGAAAGATGGCTGGAAAGGCCACACATTGCAATTACATGACTCTTCAATGCTGCAATTGTCATAAATGTAAGCCGATTGTCAAATGCCTGAATTGCAACCACATGACTTATGGAGGTGGTATGACAGATGTAATTTTGAGGATGGATCGTAAGTCACTTTATGAGGCCATCATAATTTTGAGCCATTGTTAAATGAGCAGTTGTGAATTGAGAACCACTTGTAGCTACCTGGGAACTAAAACTCATCTGGGTATTCTTTCTTTTCTTTTTTTTTAATGAATCTATTTTGCTAGCCAGAATGTTAAAAGAAAAAGAAAGATCAATACAAGTAGAAAAACTGAGATTTTTTAAAAACGTTTTTGGCTGCAGAGTAATAAAGAGAACCTCAATGTAAATTATATACCTATTACCAGCACCTGAAATATACTTCTAACGTACAACATTTAAAAAGAGTCTGTACTTTTATTGTGCTTATAATATTTATGAGTTGGAATGCAAGACTATTTATCACATTTCACCGATGAGAATGTCACAGCATTCTGTATCTGTACTAAGATGCATCACATCTATTACATTAGAATTGTTTCTGTTATTTCTGTTATCATAAAATATTTTAATGTTACATAACAGATTATTAGATATACAGTAGTTTCCTTTCTTAGTATTTTGGTATAAGCCAGGGGTCTTCAACCTGTGGCTCTGGAGCCACATGGGACTCTTTTGGCCCTCTGCTGTGGCTCCTGTCAGCTGATCCCATCACTGGCTGGGAATGGCAGGGGATGGAGACTCACTCCATATTCCAGAGCAGGAGGTGACTGAGTGGGAGTGAGTGACATGAAGTTGGCCACGCCCACCCAGTCATACCAGTTTGTTAAATTATTGGCTCCTGGAGTTTTCTTTCCTGTGGGAAATGGGTCCAAAGACTCTTTGAGTGTTTAAGGTTGCAGACCCCTGGTATAAGCATCCAAATGTCATAGTAGCTGTCAATTCTCCTAACATATCCAACTTTATTAATTTTACATTCCATTAATTTACATTACATTTTAAAAATGCAAAAGCTTGCATTTTGCAGGCATCATCTCTCTTCCCCACATTGCTTCGTAGGCACTCTTTAAAAATGTAAAATAGTGGGTCCCCCCAATATTTTGTTTTGGGAAAAAAACAAAATAATGATGGGGAGTGGGAAGGATCCTTGAGGCTGAAAACTTCAGAGGCAACTCCTCCCAGTCTGCCCTTTGAACAGGCTTTCTCTTCTTTTTCCCAAGTAGCTGCATTGTGGGAGCACTCATATTTTTTTTCAAATTTCAACTGTAGGCTCATTAGCTCAAAGCCATTGAAGAAATACTCTTAAAACTCTTAACTATCTCAGTTAAGACATGTACTAGGACTTCCAGGGTCTAGGTGCAAAAAAGGATGGATGACCATCCTTTTTTGCACCTAGACCCTGGCAGCAAAGAAACACAAGAAGCTCCAATGCTTTATTGTCATTGCACTGTTGCAACCCAGATTTAATAACTCTGATGGATGCACATACTTTGGTGTTCATGTAGAGTTATTGTAGGAATATATTTTAAGACGTATTGTGGAACTCTTAAATCAGTGATGGGATTCAAAAAAATTTAGTATCGGTTCTGTGGGCATTGGTGTGTCTTTGTGGGCGAGGCAGGGGAAGGATACTGCAAAATATCCATTCCCTCCCCACTCCTGGGGGAAGGTTAGTGCAAAATCCCATTTCCTCCCCACCCTACTAACCTGCTTTCCAGCTCTCTTCTTCTGTGCAGGGCAATCAAAGAAGACTCAGCCGATCAGCTGGGACTCAGGAGGCAGAGAATAGATGGGGCAGGGGCAGTCAGAGGTGGTATTTGCTGGTTCTCCGAACTACTCAAAATTTCTGCTACCAGTTCTCCAGAACTGGTCAGAACCTGCTGAATACCACCTGTCCTAGAAACAATATTGGATTTGCTTAGTACTGACTGTTCAAACTTCTTGAATTCCCTTGGAATGTTTCAAGGCCCCTACACCAAGAAGTGTGTTTGTGTGTGCCTTCAAGTCAGTGTTGACTCTTGGTAACTGACATGGCAGGTCCCTGCAGTTTGCTTAGTTATATTTCCGAAATGTTTTGTCATTGCTTTCTTCACAAGTCTGAGATAGAGGAATCTGCCTAAGGTCACCCAGTTGACTTCATGTCTAAGGTGGGACTAGAATTCTTGGTCTCCTGGTTTCTAGCCTGATGCCTGAACTGCTTCCTCAAACTGAATCTCTCTTTCTCTCTTTTTTTCATGAAGAAGAAAAGAAAAAACATATGATTCTATTTGTTGGCTTGTTGGATTTTTATTTTACTTTTCAGCAAAGGTGTCCCTTCTCCATTTTTCTCTCTTGGCAACCGGCCCAAAAACATCTTGAGAGTTTTCATGACTGAAGCTGGATTTGAAACTAGGTTTCTGTCATTCTAGGTGAACTCAGTCGCTGTTATACCATAAATCCCTGTTATACCATATTTAACAAACTTAATTGTTGGGTGATTTGAATTTCCTTACCAAGGAATGTAGTATTCAACCCCAATTTATTCTATTAACTGGGGACAGCAATAACAACTCTAGTGATTAAAGTGATTAAAGCATCTTTCCTAGACAGCCTCTTTTAGTAGCAAGAAGGCTTGTTTGCCAGTTATTTGGGACAGACAGTTCCCATTTTGCTGCAGAACTAATAGTACTGACCCAGTTAGTATATAGCTTCTCAGAAAGTTGCCAGTAATAGCTACTAGTCCGTCTCTGTTTGTTATTATGCAACTGATGTTTTTGGTTCTTGGCTGAATTTATTATGCTGGCAGTTTATTGTGGAACAATATATGCTACTTTTGACAGACTTTCATTGTTTATTATATGTAAATTAACTGCACGAGAGCAGAGATTCTGTAACGAAAAGAGATATACTAAGAATGGAAACATTCCAACAAATTTATATTAGAAAATATACATTGCCATTTACAATCTTAAGCCATAGTTTGAAAAAAAAAAAAAAGGGGGGGGCAGCTTCTTTAAGGAAGTATAAGACTTCCAATAAATAGCATTCATTTATAAAAGAAAGCTCAAGTTAGGACTGGCTTATTTAGTCTAGACATCATTTTCCTTGCCAAAAGTTATTTTTCTCAACTCTGCCTGTCATAACTGTTTGATAAAGGGAGTCCAAGGTTTTTTTATATCAGGATAATTTTCTCGAGCTCTAGATGAATGATATTTGAGCTTATACTATAAACTGTAATGGTTTTAAATTTGTTTCAACTGGGAGGCCAACACAACTTCCACAGTATTTCTATTTGCATAAAAGCAATGTATGGAGTGTTAAGTTTTCAGGACCCATTGATTGCGTTTGGCCACTGTTGGATCCCATATATTGACTTTAAAATGCCCTTTGGTATTAAGAGCAAGTTTTAAACTTTTGTCTATTCATATACATAGCTGAAACTTTGAATTGGTGAAAGGCTGATTATTGAAATGTGTGGTTTTCTTGTTACAAGTTTTATGTATGTCAAAATGTTGCTATCAATTCCAAGTTAATAACTCCTATAAAGCAACTTACTTATACAGAAAATGGTGAACTTTTGTGAAACCAATAGGCCTAAAAAGTTGACTAGGCTATACCTTTCACAAGAGAAGAAAGATATAATGGCATTAAGCCAGCAATCATCATTACTATGTATGTATAACCAATATATAAATATAAAATTTTAATGTGTGATCAAGATGATGATGATAATTTATTCCGTTTGGCATAGCCTCCTACTCCAAAAAGCTCTAAAAGATTAATGATATCAATAAGGAAAAGAAAGTTTCTAAATTGTTTGGGAGCAATTGGAAGGGTTTATACTTACAGGATCTTTTGATTTTCAGTAGAACCCCTAGAACCATCAGCTGGAGAAAGATGGGGGGGGAAGCGTGCGAGAAAGAATTAAAAATATGAAAAATCAGGAAAAAAAATCATAAATTTATTTGAATGCTACAACTGAAAAACACTCACTTACATTGAATAAATGTACTCCTAGCTTTCCAAGCTTTCTTCATTTTAGTAATATACTTTTTAGGAGGAAGAAGTAGCAATTTCATTATGGTTTTTATTACAGTGTCGAAGGCAAAAATTTTTGCTAACCTCATGCAATTAAATAAAGATCTAAAAGAAGTAAATCTACTTCTTCATATTCTTGTTTTATTATATGTTCTTGGCTGCTGGTTTAAATGGTGGGTAGCCTACTGGTATGTTGCAGGATTTTGTCCACACCAAGAATTGAATGTTACTTATTCTTTATAATCTCTGAAAATCAAAGATGTTGCATTAGAAAAAATGTTCAGTTAATTAAGTATTTGAATCTCTTTCAGAATCCACTGTAATTGTATTAAAGATTGGATTTATTCCAGTAGCATATGGGACTTATCTTTTTCCCCCCTTTTCTCCTCCTTTTTTCCCCATTACTCTTCTAAGCTTAGAGCTGAATACTTATGTTTTGCACCCTGGTGAACTGCGAGCTTTAAGTCTTCCACAATCATTGGAAGGATGGGCACTTACTAGGGTTCAGTTGTAAGAAGGAAGGGTTGTGATTTTCTTGTATGCTTGCAACTATCACATAGCAAGTGCTTAGCTTATTTTTTTTTTACATCAAGATTTAAATATGTTGCCACAGTCTTAGAAATTATTTGTTGTTTATGTTATTAATTTCATTTCTGACCAACGTAATGTTTTCCTATCAATTTTTCTATTTTTCTTATTTCTTCGAACAGAATTATCCCTCTTTCATCCCAGAGTTTGATGATGAATGTGCATCATGGCCAAACACATGAATATGTTATCAAGCCTAAGTATTATCCGTCAAAGAAAGTGCTCTCAGGCGAACAGTCCACAGAGAGTTCTTTACCTCTAAGAATGAGCCAGGATCAGCTTGCAACATCATATCAGAGTAAGTATGGCTGAAATGCTGTAGTGAAATAAACAAACAAAAGTTAAAAGGAAGGTATGTTGTTATAATAAGTGAAAATCGGTAGTAAACGACTTCTGTATTGTTGCCAAAATCACTACATGGACATATCTGGGAATTCACTAATGGTTGAGTTCAGCTTGAAAGAGACATTAATTTGGAATACAACATGCAAAGGTTTTATTTGTCTTCCAGCAAAACAAGAGCTGATGTGATGGATTAAGACAAGGAAGGTTCAGATTCCAGTTCATCTTTAGCCATGGTAATTCACTGGGCAACTGGGTCAGTTGCTCTCTCTTGCAGGTTCAGCCAGCTTCATGAGATTTTTGTGGGGAAAGAATGAAAGGATATTCCTATGTAATCTGAGGGGGGAAGTAGGTTTTAAATCTAATAAATGCAGTCCTTGATTGTGCACAAAACAAATAATTGTGGAATTCTCCTGGATGTCATGAAAAAAGTGGGCTGAATGTATATGTGAAAACTTCAATTTGCAATACCAGATGGCCCTGTGTAAAAAGCTTAATAGCATGAAAGATCAGATGGAGCCCTGTGGAATCCCTAAAGCATAACTTCAGAATTATTAAGACTTAATCCAATTTTATGATTAGGGTTGTCATTGGTTTCTTGATATTACAAGAACGGATTTATTCA
This sequence comes from Bungarus multicinctus, assembly GCA_023653725.1. Classification (NCBI taxonomy): domain Eukaryota; kingdom Metazoa; phylum Chordata; class Lepidosauria; order Squamata; family Elapidae; genus Bungarus; species Bungarus multicinctus. The sequence continues at coordinate 62,163,673 of CM042836.1, read as the reverse complement.
AAACTATATACCGGAAATATTGAATTGCTAACTAGGACATACAAAACTTTTGCTAGACCAGTACTCGAATACAGCTCATCAGTTTGGAATCCGCGCTGTATATCGGACATTAATACAATCGAGCGAGTCCAGAAGTATTTCACGAGAAGAGTACTACACCCCACTGCTCACAACAGAATACCTTATATCACCAGGCTTGAGATTTTGGGCTTGGACAACCTTCAACTATGCCCCCTATAGTTGGACTTAAGTGTAGTATACAAAATTATCTGCTACAAGGTCCTACCAGTCAATGACTACTTCAGCTTCAACCACAACAATACAAGAGCACACAACAGATACAAACTCAATATAAACCACTCCAAACTTGATTGCAGAAAGTACGACTTCAGCAACAGAGTGGTCGATGCCTGGAATGTACTACTTGACTCTGTTGTTACATTCTCTAACCCCCACTCCTTTAACCACAAACTATCCACTATTGACCTCACCCCATTCCTCAGAGGTCTGTAAGGACCGTGCATAAGTGCACAATCGTGCCTACCGTTACTGTCCTATTGTCCCCATTTATTTGTACCTATTTCCTGTATTCTTATTCATGTTTATATTTATACCTATTATCTTGTAAGCGATTTACAAATCAAATCAAATAAATAAATAAATTTGTGCATAGCTTTTATCAGAATATTGTGATACTCTGAGATCAGATGACATCTTTAGGATTCTTCCACTGGTACAAGGACTTCAGGATTTTTGATAGCAAAATGCTGTCTATTAATTTTGTGATATAAATAAGTTTTTTAAAATAATAACAATGGATTTGAATTTAATAACAGCAGATCAATGCTTTTTCAGCAATCTATGGAACTTCAAGAACAGAAGCTGAGTCACAACAAAAATCATTTTCTCCTTTGTAATCCTCAAAACCAGTCTGATAGATAGAGGAACTTCTAGAGCTGATTTTGATTACTTTGATCCAAGTAGTAGTAGGAAGATACCTTGTCCTGTGCTGTCATATTGGCCTAGATCAGACAGGAAACACAACCAGATGAGCTATTTCTACTTTGTTGTAAGGCTGCATTAACAGAATCTTGCAAGACTGAAATTACAAATCCCACGGTCTCATTTAGAATCTGATAACTTATTTCTGGTCCTTTTTGAGCCTTTTTCTCTTCCCATAGTGCAGCTTCAAGATAGCTCTTATCTGACCATTCCCTAGGCAACATTCCTTCCTCTCCATCCTTTCCCTGTCTCCAAAGGGCATGTCCACATACCACTGACATGTCAGTAGTAAGCACTTCTACTGTTGGCAATATACTATTGCATTTAGCATTTTATTAAGCTGTATTACAATACTGGCCACTTAGCTTTTTTAAAAGAAAGCAATTGCAGTGATTAATTGTAGTTGAGCTGGATGCTAAAATAAAATATGTGCAGTGGAAGTTACTTGCTGATAGTGATAAAAGCTTCACTATCTTGTATATTGCAGGATATGGATTGCTTAATATTAATGTTACGAACAAGAGGTTTTATGTTTCAATTTCTTTCTCCATTAGAAGCTCTTACTAAACCTAAGGTTTTTGTTGTCATGTTAATGACTACTGTGTGATCTATCATCTTTATTTTTATATGTTTTATAAAACATTTGATCTATAGCAGTTTTTCCCAACCTCCAGAATTCCTATCCAACAGGTTTCCAAACTTCACAAGGAGAGCTCAAGAAATCGATAACAAATGTCATCTAAAAATGACCAGTTTTTTCATTTAGCAATCCTCTTTAGGGAATGTTCCTTTAAACATGTTATTTCTTGCTAGTACATTTGCATATAAAAGATTGGCTTGCCTACTTCCACATTTTCCAGTTTTGATGCCTCTTTTTTCTTTAAAAAAATTGTTTTTAGAAAGCATGCTCTATTCACAAGCATGTGCTGCTCAAAGCCTATACATGGTGACAATGAAAACTTGTAATAAGAAGAAATTAATAGATCACTTTTTAAACAAATAAAGCAGTAGATGGGGATATACATCACTTAAGATATTTTTAAAAGTTGAAGTGGGAATTATGACTCCTTTCTTGCAAGCAGCCAACAGCTGCGGTAGTCTTGGCAAGTCCTAGGAGGCCCTCATGGAATATTTCCTCCTTAATTCAGGAATGGAAACCATTGAGCTCTCCAGATATTCTAAGCCAGGGGTCTCCAAACTTGGCAACTTTAAAATTTGTGGACTTCAATTCCCAGAATTCCTCAGCCAGCCTCTTCTAAGCTATAGTTCCTTGGAGCTGTATCCAACAGAGTTAACAAAGGGTTTCTATAAATTGTGGTTCAACAACTTTACCAGCCCTGTGTTTAATGTGATGAAGTAAACCCCAGCACCAGAAATAATTGAATTTGCAGTATAAAAAAAGGTTACACAAAACGATGATATGTTGTTTTCAAGGAAGGTTTTACTGAGGTTGATAATGGAAATAGATGAACCGGGACCAGTTGGTTCAGTAGTGCCTAAGGTATCTGTAGAATACTAGGGTCAAACTTGATTGCATCATGTGACGTACTGTGATGTATCGTGACTTTTTTGTCTTGCGGAGCTGAGGTGGGTGTAGTCTGTGTGTGAGGCATATGGCCCACAGGCCACAAGTTTGACACCCTTGGTAGAGCTTGTGTTTCATATAGGAAGCAGAAGATTTCCATTGCTTTCACCTGGCTTGTGTCCTTGTTTCAGACTGCTTCACATGTATTTTAATAAGAAATCTTATCGTTGTCTGATTTTTATATTAGAAAAGAGAGAAAACTAAGACTGAACACATGCTTGTCTACATGTGTGATACTTGAATTAGGAAGTTTTTGATTGAAAGCCAATTTAAATTAATGTTGCTGTATATTCTTTTAGATCCAGAGTTTAATTAATAGCTCTCAATTTGAATTCAGTTTTCTCAGTTTCGGGAAGGAATTACTTGTATGAGAATTTAAGAAAAAACAAAGTTCTGGCACTCTGGAACTAAGAATGCTAAGATCAACATTTACAAACACCACCCTAGAATGTTCTTTCCAACAGCATATAAGTATGATTGTGCCAGAAGTCCATATCTGGAATTTTTTGGGCCTGCCGCTAAATAGCCTAAAATTTCTGCCTGTCTTTTTATTGTCTCAACTAAACAGTTGGGCAGAAAATGTTACCCAGGCACATCTCCATCTTTCAATAGGCTGAAATGATGTGATTGCTTACTTTCCTAGGTAGAATCTGAGATCACACTTTTGATCCTTTACAATGAGAATTGGTAGTTGGGGCCATGTTAGTAATTATTAGAGGAAACAACAGGTGAAATTAAAAGTGCATAGTTTGCACAATAGGCAGTAAATATAGATTGAGAGTGCACACTGGAAGATATGCTTAAAATAAATATGGAACAGCTGTCTAAATTATGGCCCATTGTTGATGTTGTGCACTGAAAATAAGTTATGGGCTCCATAGAGGAATAATCAAATATGTGATCATCTAATTCAAGACCATAGAGTAGCTGAGAACTTTTAACCCAGGATTCTTGTGAACTAATCTTTTTGTCTTTGCAAGCATTCTTAATATATGGGTTTGAGTTTTTTTAGTTCCTAAAGCCCTGGAAAATGTAGAGGTCAATCTACCAGAGATTTATTTCTCAAGATAGTTTTAGTCAGACTCCATTTTTTTCTATATATCAAAACAAAGGATCAAGAAAGATATATTGTTTAGGGATTAATTTATTACAGTATGTCTTCCATAATACATGTTGAATACAGATTCTCAAAATTAAAAAAACATACTTAACATTTTCATATTGTCTACATTATTTTGAGAATAAAGTGTAACTATATTGGAATATACTGGAACTAAAAACTTGTATTTAAGCCATCAACTTGTTCTACATGTATTTTTGGACCTTACAAAAGTTCCATGATTTATAACATAGAACACTTTTAAAAAAGAATATGGAACATGTTGAATGCACAGTCTGACCTTAAAATCTGAATCTAAAGATTTGTCTAACATCATAAATCCTTAGACCGACAGACATGCTGAACTATTGTAGAGAGAGATGTAAAAATTCAAGATATCTCAGAAGATATTCTATACTTACAAGAACCTCTGGCACTAGAAGATGGAGTTAGATCAGTCATTACCAAGTCAGAGGCTTTTCATGGACAATGTTAAAGATAGTATTCTTCTTTCAACTATGCTCCTTCATCTCTTGCTTCTTGAATGATCTAAAAAAAGAAGATTATTTATTTATTTATTTACATTATTTACTTTAAACAAACATATATGGCTGTCTAACTCACAAACAGTGATTCTGGCTGCTTACAGGGTTAGCTTCACATGATATATTTTAAAATTCTATGATTTGGTCCATGTCCTTCGTCATATCTAGCCCAAGTCTTTACCTAGCTATTGCTCTTGGAGAAAATGGAAACTGACAACTTCTCTTTGAAACTATCTCTTTGACATTATTGACAGTCTTACTGTACATATTTCATGGAATGGACATAGTTGTTCAATGTTTTTTTTTTGTTTTGAGAATTAGGAATACAGACAACCAACAGTAGAGAAATATGGTTTTCCTTACATAGCTTTCTAATATCAGTTTATGATAACATTGTAACAAATCCTTGGTGTCATGAACAATTTTTTCCACATTTTTTCACCAAATAGATTATGTTTCATTGAGTGCCTATCGCCTTCTAGTGGTACAGCACTGCATATTTTTTAAAATCCATGAGCTAGTTTGGTCTAGTGCAGTGTTGGCAAATCTTTTTGGCACTGAGTGTCAAAACAGGAGCACACTTGTGCGCACAGGGGAGTGCCAGAAACCGGGAGAGCAGCTCCCCAGTTCATGCATGCGGGAGTGCTGGCGCTTCTGCATGTGCGAAGATGAGCTGGCCAGCGCGCATGTGCACACCAGAACCCAGAAGAACAATGGGCGATGGCTGGTGTGCCCGGAGAGATGGCTCTGCATGGCATTTCCATCACACATGTCATAGGTTTGCCATCACAGGTCTAGAAACCAAGAGAGTGAGTTTTAAGGCTAGAAACCAAGAGAGTGAGTTCTAATCCTGTCTTGGGCATGAAAACAGATGGGTGATTTTGAACCAGTTGCTCATTTTCAACCCAATCACCTCACAGGATTGTTGTGGTGATGAAAATAAGATGGGGAGATTAGCAGAGATGACCAAATTGACCGCTTTAAAGGGATTAAAGGGAAAAAAATACAAATTCTTTTGTTTCTACTTGGAAACCACTTCTGGACTTGGTGCTTGAAGTGGAAAAAATGAAACTTTGGTTTTGAGTTTTATTGATTAATAGGTTTGTTGTTATAGAAATGGCTAATTTATATTATTGTGTAAAAGTGAAAGGTTGAGGTTTGATGCCGTTATCTTATTCTACTGCATCAATGGGAGTTGGAAATCAATGCCTTTTTTTTCTTTTTTCTCCTTTGCCTTCCTTTCCCCCCGTTTCCCTACTATTGTCTTTTGTATTTTAGAATTATATATTATAAACAAACAAACAAACAAACACCAATCCCACATCAGCATCACATAGAGTAAAACTAGTTGGGAAGAAACCCTATTTCTACATGTTTAATCTAGTCAGTTACTAACCAACTCAGTTAGAGCTTCTTTCTGGTTGTTCTAACAGAAGATAATCATACTTTAATTATGTAATTGTATGTAATTCTTGGCATGCTATACCCATTTTCTCATAGATCATCCTGGTATCCCATATGCTGTCACACCAGGAGATAATAAGCAAGATTTCATGACATCACTGGAAACTTGTCTATTGGCTGGGTTGATAGCAGGAGGTATAGTTTGGCCACTGGAGCTGGTCAATAATTGGGGACTATTCTGTATTGTAGTGAGTTCTCTAACACAAAGATTTCCTTTTTAGCAGCTTTCTCTTCAGTTCATTTTCTTGGAAGTCTAGTTTAACCATGTGCATGACTCAGTATGTTCTGTATTAAATTTAACTATATTCAGATGTTCCTCTATCACACTATCCACTCTCCCTTCTCTCCAGTAACTGAGTCAGGCAGGATTAGGGAACAGGGCCATTGGTTTTCCTTTCCCATCTTAATTGTGACTGCAGATAATTTGATCCAAAGCCTCAGTTATCTGGTTTTCATCTACTTTCATTTCAACATCACCAGTTCTTTATATAAACTTCTTTGAGCACAAGGATTTGCTCCTTTCAAGGTAGGTAGGTCTATTATCTGATCAGGAAGACCAACAGCAATCATTCAAAGCATCAATATTCTTTTGTCCATTGTTTGCATCAGTTGACATCTTAAACAAAGTCAATTATAATTATATGCATTGATCTATTTGACAGTTTCTAGGAGATGAAGAGGGTGTCAATCTGTGTAGCGCAACAAAAAGAATTGTATGACATTTGGAAACAAATGTATTGTGGCAGAAAATTCATGTGTTCTGAGATAGCATCATTCTGAACATTAGGACAAAGAATTTGTAATGGGCATTGTGATTTTATTGTAGGCCTAGAATTAAGACTATGCCTTATAGCAGTGGTGGCTAACCCTTTTAAATTTCTGTGCTGAAAATTGCATGCGCATGTGCGCACATGCCAGCACCCAGAAGGCAATGTGTGTGCATCTCCCCCATCCCTGCACATGCACACATGATTCTCCCGCTGCCCCCTTACATGCACTGTGCACCTCCCAGTTGATTTTTGGTCCGTTTGAGGCCTTTTTCGGCCTCCCAGAGTTTCAAGGAAGCCACTGCAGCCTTTGGAGGCTGAAAAATGGGTGCGTTTAGTCACTTCTGGTATTTCTGGAAATATAGGTAGTGATGAAACGGGCCTGTTTTTCGACCTCCAAAGGCTGCAGAGACTTCCCTTGAGCCTCTGGGAGGGCAAACAAGGCCTTAAACAGGCCAAAAATCAGCTGGGAGGCACGTACATGTACAGTGCAGGTAAGTTTGGCTGGGGCCCACAGAAATGGCTCTATGTGCCATCTGTGGCACATGTGCCATAGGTTCACCATCATGGCCTTATAGGATACTTGCAGTTTATGTTTACATCATTAGGTCAGAACTGAGATAAAAACAAACATTAAATACAATAAAAATATGGATATATGAACGATAGATAGTCGTCAACTTACAATAATTTGTTTAGTGACAGTTCAAAGTTACAGTGGCACTGAAAAAAGTAACTTATGACCATTTTTCACACAACTATTGCAGATCATGGTCACATGATCAAAATTCAAATTCTTGGCAACTGGCTTGTATTTATGACATTTGCAGTGTCCTGGGGTCAATGGGGAAGCCAATCATATTACTAACTTAACAACTGTAGCAATTCACTTAACAACTGTGACAAGAAAAGTTGTCAAATGGGAGCAAACTCACTTAACAAAGTTTTCATTTAGCAATATAAATTCTGGGCTCAATTGTGGTTGTAAGACAAAGTCTACCTGTAATAATACAGTACATAAATACAGCATAAGAACCCAGAATAGCCCCTAAGCCATGAAGTAGTTCTTCCTCAAAAGTTGCTTCCTTATTGTAGTAGCCACTGAAAGAAATAGTCACTAATGGAATGACCCTTGAAGTGTTTATTTTTTAAAGATATCTGGCATAAAATAAAATGGATTTGCTTAGTATAGGTGTTAGTAATTTTTGGCAGGCTTCGCAGCAGTATAAAATTTCAAAGCACAGTAATGTGTTCCATAGATTTGACTTCTTGTTTGCTGTATATATCAACCATCAAAGTGGGGGAATTCCAGCATATCGTCCCTCCAGATTTGTAAATGAAATATGTCTGGTTTTAGTAAAGGCAACTGAGAGGCTGATTGAAAAGAACTGTCTTCAATATTGGTAGTACTACTACTAATTGTACCTCACCTGATAGAGAAAAGTAGACAGCAGCCAAACCTAATGAGCCCTTTGGCTTATAGAAAATCTCCAGGACAATTGTGGCAGGAATATGAAGTAATTAGGGCTTTTCTAAAGATGTATCTTCTCAGCAAGAGCTTCAGGTCAAGCATCCATGCCAGGCCTTCTGCAGGACAAGCCAAACATGGATTGTTTGGATTTGATTTGTGTGAACTCTGTCACTGTAGCTTATGGTTTGTGTTTGATTCAGCTATGGCTAAGCAAACCAGAGCTTAGCACAACATATACAGCCAGTGCTACTGCAAAACTAGACTGAAGCTAATTGAAGTTTAAATCAAGAATCTGTTGTCCAGATGTTGCTGAACTTCCAGCATCCTTTACTCTTAATTTTGTTGCCTGGATTATTTTAAGTTGTAATTCAGCAATATCTGGAAGGCCACGTGTTGCTTACCTCTGATTTAAATAGTTTTAAAGAGAATTTGAGGAGAAAAAAGGCAAGAGAAATATCATAAGTTATGTTATTTTATAAAGATGTATATTTTGTCATGGTTGGGATGCCTTCTTTGGTCTTAAGTGTTTTACCAAGTTCTCAACATTTGGCTTCTACATTAGCAGAATGGTAATTAAAGAGTCTTTAAATGGTAGCTGCTTTAATATTATATTGCATAAGGATTTCACTGATGGAGTAAGAGGGTGACTTGAATCCCAAATGATTATATATAATGAATTATAACAACTATCCAGATATGTTGGCCTATTACTTTCAGAAATCCCTACCAGTATGGCCATTAACCATGCTGCTGGGAATTGTAGTCTCTCACACTTCATTGACACCTACTGCTATAATAAATATGTAACAATACTTTAATTGTTTATGAAGTATAATTTCAGTTTAATTGGATTGATGGTTTTTTTTTTTTTAACAAGGGCCCAAACTTTGCTTCTCCATTAATCTGGGCTATTTAGTTGGGTCAAATAATTTTTATGCTATTTCTTATTTTATTGAGAAAATTGATTTTATTAGTTGCAAATAGAAATATGGCTTCTTAAAAATAAAGGGTAGTTTTAAGAAGGAGCTGTTTTGATCGTCAGCAAATCTATATGGAAAATGTTTTCTTTCATAAGCATATTTTAAGTCACAATAAATTCAGGTTCAAAGATTTACCTCAAATCACCTCTTTTCCTCTCTGTTTTTGTTTTAGTAAATCCATCTTTTTCAGCAAAAGCTGAAAGGGCTTGTCAAGAAATAATGTGATTATTGTTCCTTGCTGACATGTGTTAAGCATGTCATGCAGCAGCAACAATCCAAAACAGCATTCCCAGTGAGAGGCTTATTCAAGAAAGACTTGATAGTTGAAAAAATATGAAGAAATCATGATTAGTTAAAAAAAATAAAGCCTCGATCTGTGTAGGATATTTGTACATATATTGATATGGATTCAAACACAAATTAGTTAGCTCTTATGATAACTTTACACAAAACAGAAGGCAGAACTTTAATTAGAATACTGACTAGCCTTTCTTGAAATTGTCATCTTGTCACATTTGAAGAAACTGCGTCAGCTGATAGCTGTCCTTGTACACCTGGTTCTTGAAGGGGAAAAGTAGATCAAATTCTTCACATTATGGAATGTAGGTACTGCCTCATAATCTGGCTAGAAAACTGAATTGTATATCTTAGTGGCGTAATGAATCAAAAACTACAGGATATCATGTTGAAAAACGAATTCCTCAAAAATGAAGGATGATAAAAACTAGGCATATTTTTTCTTAATATGTTAGTTTTGCTTTTTTTAAAACATAAGAACAATGTCTCCACATTTTTCCGACTTGCATTTTTAGGATAATAATTGACAATACCTATGTGTCATATTCCCATGAATGTACAGTATGTATTGTCAATACATCTCTTTTTCCTTTTGCATCTTGTAACACACCTAATTCATGATTTTTTTCTCCCATCACACAAAAGATGTGAGATATTTTTATGACATCCTTTAAATTATATATCAGTTGTCAAAATGGAAAATTGTCTAAAATAAAAATAGCATTCTAGACAAAACATTCATGTTATTTACACAAATTCTCCCCAACAATGACAAGCTATATTGTCTCCCGTCTTAACACATCTTTTAAACCTCATTCCATATTTTACTGTAATTATTTTGAAATAACATACAATTTATATTTGTCAAATGAATACCTAAGTATTTCACCTTTTTCTCAATCTCAAAACTGTTATATTCATAAAATCTATTTCATGTCTTATTTTCATATTTTTATCATCTGTTTATTAGACTTTAAATTAGCTAATGCATCAAATTCCTTTAGTTTTCCCATTAATAATTCAAGCCCCTTTAAGAGATTTTCTAAAACCAGGACTAAATCAACTGCAAAAGCTCTCAACTTCTACAGTTCTTTTTTTATTTTTAGTCCCACAATCTTTTTATCCTCTCTTATGTCTCTATTCAGAGTTTCAAACACTGAAATAAACAAAAGAGACAGTAGGCAGCCCTTGTTCCTTTCTGTATCTCAAAAGATTAACAATAATTAGTGCTTTCTGTGAAGTATATATCAACTTTATCCATTTTTATAAAACTGCCTCCAAAATTCAGATCCTCCAAAATTTTTAATAGAAAAATCCAATTCAGATTATCAAAAGCTTTCTCTACATCTAAAAATATGCAGCTTGCTTTTTCATTGTGTAGAAACACACAATTTCATTCAAATATTCTAGAACAGTGGTTGCCAACCGATTGCCTTGAGAAAATTTTGGTGGACCGCAGAGAAATGTCCCCCCAAAGCACCCCCCAAAGTCCACCCACCCGCTGGCTCCCTCCCTTCGGCCGAACCCAAACCTGCAAATATCAGCATAGCCCTCGCTGGGCAGAACGAGGTAATGGTGCTATTGCAGCAAGAGTGGGCTGGTGGCACAGGCGGGCTGAAGCAGCAATGGAGATGGCCGGAAGGTGCATGAATGCCGCACTACTTGCATTTGCACGGTACTCCCGCACCTTCCAGTTTGCCTCTCCTGGCCTGGGCTCTTCCTTGATGGCCATAGGGACAGCCCAGGGCAAGAAAAGTACTGGCTGGTGGTGGTGGGAGGGAGCGGATTGGGCAAGTCTGCACTCACCATCCAGTTCAGAGGTCCAGAATGGGGAATTGGCATCAATTTTCTCATCCCTCTCAGCGCTCTGCTCTGCTGCCGCCCCCACGGCCCAAGCCATCACTGCCTGGAGATAGTACAGGAAAAGCAGAAAATAGCTCTTGCTGGGGCAAAACAGCTGAGATCGAGGAAGGCACAGGCAAGAGAAGACGGAAACTGCTGCCTTTGAAATGAGGCGCTTTCTGTTGCCTGTGCCTTCCGATCTCTGCTCTTTCGCCCCAGCGAGAGCTGTTTTTGCTTGCTTTCTTTTCCTGGGGGGCGGCAGCAGCAGGGATGTCAGGGCTGCTCTTCCCACTCAGCAAGCCAGGCTTGGAGGAACGTGAAGAATTGTGAGCGAGCGCCGGAGAAAGGCGTGTTGGAAAAGCCAACACACGTTTCCAGCGCTCTCTCCTCTGTCCCAAAGTAAGATTGAGTGGGGGAAGGGAAGGAGAAGCCCGGCTGGCTTTCCTTTGGCATGGGGTGGGAGGGAGAGAGACCAAATGCCTAGACCAAAAGAGCGCTGAGGAAGATGGGCTCCTAATAACCAGCCTGTTTGTGCAGACGAGATCTCCAGCTTTTCTGGACTCGACACCCTCCCCCTTCAGCCTCCACACAAGGAGGGATCCTTCTCTGCTTGGAAATGACAGGAGAAACCTGGAGCTTAGCCTCAGGGAGCCCTCTTCTTATGTGGATGCTGAAGGGGGGGTGTTGCCTGGTTATTAGCCAGTCTGCGATTCCAGCCTGGCCCTCCTTCCCTCCCACAACTAACTCCAGGCAGCCACACCTGGCAAAAGTTTCCTCTGACTTGGGGGAGATATGAGATGGCTCTGCTTTTCTTCCATTTGAGGGTGAGCCGGTTCCTCCCCATCCAGATCTTCCCAGCCTCCAGGCACCATGTGGCTTCTTAAATTCTCCCTCTTCCCCACCCCCAAAGGATGAGAGGGGCCCCTCCTTTCCCTTCACTCTGTCCCACAGTTATGATTAAGCATTTACGATTTTGTTAAATAAGCATTTATATGTGTGTGTGTGTGTGTGTATGTGTGTGTGTCTGTATATATATATATGGATCTTTGGTTCTTCGGGTTTTCTCCCGCAAAGAATTGGAAGTATCTAGGTGACGTTTTGATGAAGTCTCATTCATCATCTTTAGGCTTGTGTCTTCGGCCTTGTGCTTCTCGGAGTAATGTGAGCTTGCAGCTGCTTCTTCCTTCCACCACAGCTGCATCACTACCTGCTTCAAACCCCCCCAATCCATACATGAAGCGAACTGACACCCACCATGAAGATGTGGCACGACCACGAATGCGAAGCCAAACAACAGGATCACAGCTCACCAGCTCAAATCCCCTAGCTAACTCATATATGGATATATATGGATATATATGGATATATATATATATATACTTTGTGTTACAATATATATATGTATATATATATGTACAATATATATATGTTTTCGGAGATTTTCACGGGTATTTGTATGTGGATCTTTAGTTCTTCGGGTTTTCTCCCACGTAGAGTTGGAAATATCTAGGCGACGTTTCGATGAAGTCTCATTCATCATCTTCAGGCTTGTGTCTTCGGCCTTGTGCTTCTCAGAGTGATGAGAGCTTGCAGCTGCTTCTTCCTTTTAACTACTAGTGGGGGTGTGACTTGATTGGGTGGGGGCTTGGCTGTGTTCTGATTGGGTGGGGGTGTGTTCTCATTGGTTGGGGGTTTGGCTGTGTTCTGATTGGTTGGGGGGTTGGCTGTGTTCTGATTGGCTGGGGGTGTGTTCTGTTCTGGTGGGGGTTTGGTTGTACTCCGGTTAGTCTCAGTTGCTGGGGATTTCAGCTGGTGAGCTGTGATCCTATTGTTTGGCTTCGCGTTCGTGGTCGTGCCACATCTTCATGGTGGGCATCAGTTCCCTTCATGTATGGGTTGGGGGGGTTTGAAGCAGGTAGTGATGCAGCTGTGGTACGGCTTCTGGTCCGTGGTCGTGTTTCATCTTCTGTGTGGGTGTGAGTCTGCTTTCTGCATGGAAGTGTGGTGGTAGTTTCTTGTGTGGCCCTCGTGGGTGTGGGTCTGGTGTCCTTTATGTTAGGTACTCTTGTTAATGAGGGCGGGTTTCCAAATGGCTGGTAGGCGGGAGGTGTCATCTCGTTTATTCATGCTGTGTGGGCGTTTTTCTATCTCTATGGCTTCTCTGATTATTCTGTTGTTGAAGTGTTCAGTTTTGGTGATAGTTCTGGTATTTTTAAAGTCAATCTTGTGTCCTGTGGCTTTGAGGTGTTGGACCAGGGAAGAGGTCGGTTCTTCTTTTTTGATTGAGTTCTTGTGTTCTTCAATGCGTGCACTTATCCTTCTGTTAGTTTGTCCAATGTATGTGGTGGGGCAGGAGGTGCACGGGATTTTGTATACTCCTTGGTTTTCTAACTCAATTTTGTCTTTAGGGTTTCTTAGGATGGTGGATATTTTTCCGTTAGTGCAGAATGCTGTTTTAATGTTGTGTTTTTGGAGGATCTTGCTGATTTTGTCTGTAGTGCCTTTTATATATGGGAGGAGGGCTTTGCCATTTTCTTGTTCTCTGTCTTGGATTTTGGTTGGGGTTTCTTTTTGGATTAAATGAGTAATCTTTCTTCTTTGGAATCCATTTGCTATTAGTACGTTAGTGAGAGTGTGTAGTTCGGTTTTTAGGTGTTGTTCATCGGCTAAGCATTTTGTTCTGCAGATGAGTGTCTCAGCTACGGAATTGATCTGTGCTGGGTGGTGGTGTGAGAGTGCGTGTAGATAGCGGTTTGTATGTGTTTTCTTCTGGTAGATGGTGTGTCCTAGGGAGCCATTGGATTTTTTGTATACTAAGACATCTAGGAAGGGAAGTTGATTGTTAGTTTCTGTTTCCATGGTGAATTGTATTTGTATATATATATGCATATATGTATATATATGCATATATGTATATATATATTTATATATGTATTTGCATATATGTACATATATATGCAGCTCTTGGAGTCTTTTTCCATGTAAGATTGAGACTATCTGGGCAACGTTTTGACGAGATCTCACTCGCCATCTTCAGGTTGGTGCTTTCGGTTTTGTGTTTGTGTGAGCAAAGCATGATCTGAGCTGCTGTCTCCCTATATATACTGGTGGAGAAGTTGGCTGTGTTGTCATTTAGTGAAAATCTACGAAAACATATACATATATATACATATATACACATACACACACACATATATGTTTTCTTATGTTTTCGCAGGTATTTATATGTATGGTATTTAGGTTTCTTCGGGTATTTTCCCACGTAATATTTGTGCTTTTATTATAGCGACGTTTCGGCAGAATCTCATCTGCCATCCTCAGGCTTGTGCATTAGGTTCCTTTTAATTTTGTTTGTCAGGCTTGGCAGCCGTTTTTTGTCAGTTTTCGTAGATTTTCACGGATACAGGTATGCAGGTCTTGATGTGTTTGGGTCTTTTCCCATGTAAGATTGAGAGTATCTTGGCTACGTTTCGATGAGGTCCCACTCGCCATCTTTAGGCTGGTGCTTTCGGCTTCGTTATTGTGCTAGCAAAAGCCTTTGCTCACACAAGCATGAAGCCGAAAGCACCAGCCTGAAGATGGCGAGTGGGACCTCATCGAAACGTCGCCAAGATACTTTCAATATGCATATACATATATACATACATACATACATACATACACACGCACACACACATATACTTTGTGTTACAACACCCTGTTAAACCCCAATTAAAGGAGGAAGCATACTGCTTTCTTTTCTGTCTTTTGGCTCATCACCAGAGACCATACCGACAGAAAGCTATTTGTTTCGTTGTCTTTTGTTTACATGTGTGTTAGGTTTTGAGCTGATAATTAAATAAGGGAGACTAGAATAGATCTATTTCGAGTTAGTTAGCTCTCTTCAGCTAGCCTAATTATAATTATAATACTAATTCCCCTGCCTCAGCTGAACAAGATAGAACCAGTGGTCTAATGGCAATTACAACTGCCTCACATGTAATACTTCCCTGGTTCGAATCCCAGTAAGGGTATGGCTAGCTGAAGAGAGCTAACTAGCTCGAAATAGATCTATCCTAGTCTCCCTTATTTAATTATTTATCAGCTCAAAACCTAACACACACACACACACACACACACAATCTTATATATTTAATATTAAAAATAATTTTGTATATATATAAAATTTATATATACACTGCTCAAAAAAATAAAGGGAACACTTAAACAACACCATGTAACTCCAAATCAATCACACTTCTATGAAATCAAACTGTCCACTTAGGTAGCAACACTGATTGACAAGCAATTGCACATGCTGTTGTGCAAATGGAATAGACAACAGGTGGAAAGCATAGGCAGTTAGACATCACCAAGACATCACCAATAAAGGAGTGGTTCTGCAGGTGGTGACCACAGACCACTTCTCAGTTCCTATGCTTTCTGGCTGATGGTTTGGTCACTTTTGAATGCTGGCGGTGCTTTCACTGTAGTGGTAGCATGAGATGCAGTCTACAACCCACACAAGTGGTTCAGGTAGTACAGCTCATCCAGGATGGCACATCAATGCGAGCTGTGGCAAGAAGGTTTGCTGTGTCTGTAAGCGTAGTGTCCAGAGCATGGAGGCACTACCAAGAGACAGGTCAGTACATCAGGAGACATGGAGGAGGCCGTAGGAGGGCAACAACCCAGCATCAGGACCACTACTTCCACCTTTGTGCAAGGAGGGACAGGAGGAGCACTGCCAGAGCCCTACAAAATGACCTCCAGCGGGCCACAAATGTGCATGTGGCTGCTCAAACGGTCAGAAACAGACACCATGAGGGTGGTATGAGGGCCCGACGTCCACAGGTGGGGATTGTGCTTACAGCCCAACACCGTGCAGGATGTTTGGCATTTGCCAGAGAACACCAAGATTGGCACATTCGCCACTGGCACCCTCCATGTACTCACCAGAGGTAGCCTGACTGCCATTAGGTGCCGAGATGAGATCCTCAGACCCCTTGTGAGACCATATGCTGGTGCGGTTGGCCCTGGGTTCCTCCTAATACAAATCAATGCTAGACCTCATGTGGCTGGAGTGTGTTAGCAGTTCCTGCAAGACGAAGACATTGATGCTATGGACCGGCCCGCCCGTTCCCCAGACCTGAATCCAATTGAGCACACCTGGGACATCATGTCTCGCTCCATTCACCAATGCCACATTGCACTACAGACTGTCCAGGAGTTGGTGGATGCTTTAGTCCAGGTGTGGAAGGAGATCCCTCAGGAGACCATCTGCCACCTCATCAGGAGCATGCCCAAGCGTTGTAGGGAAGTCATAAGGCACATGGAGGCCACACACACTACTGAGCCTCATTTTGACTTGTTTTAAGGACATTACATCAAAGGTGGATCAGCCTGTAGTGTTTTTTTCCACTTTAATTTTGAGTATAACTCCAAATCCAGACCTCCATGGGTGGTTAAATTTGATTTCCATTGATAATTTTTGTGTGATTTTGTTGTCAGAACATTCAACTATGTAATGAACAAAGTATTTAATAAGAATATTTCATTTATTCAGATCTAGGATGTCTTCTTTTTATGTTTCCTTTATTTTTTTGAGCAGTGTATATAAAATTATTTTTTAATATTAAATTTATATTTAATATAAAAAAATAAAAAATATATGTTAAATATATTATCTTTTAAAAAAAATCATATTAGTGATTTTAAATTATGAGTTTGGTGGTCCCCGAGGTCAAAAAAGTTGGCGATCCCTGTTCTAGAATGTCCAACACAGTTCTGACATCATTTTTTAAATTTCTTTTAAGAAAAAACCCACACTGCAAAAATACATTCTGTAACAATATTTCATTTCATCTCCATCTAGAAGAAGTAGATTTTCTTTTATAAAGTAAAATCACAAGGATATGATCAGGAAAAATCTTTGATATAATCTATAATTTAAAGATCTTAGTGGCCAGTTTTTGAAATCCAAATCATAATTCTTCTTGAGGAGGGTACACATCTTTCTGAAAAGTAGGTATATTCTCCAGAATTCCAATTTTTCTATAGATTGTTCATCATATAAAAAGTTTGTTCATAAAAAAGACTCAGTAATATCTCCATGAGTTTTTGTCCAGTTAAAAAGTTAAAAGATCACTTTGTCCTCATTTGGGGCAAATTCCCAGTACTATGGTCTTAGCCCCATGAAATTCAGCTTCCACCCCAACAAATCTATTGAGATAACTGTCTTCCATAGAATTTATTAAGGAACCATCTGAAATCCATTGTGTCATTCATATCAGTATTTTAAAGTGTTCAGTACAATATTTAGTCTACGTTTGTGAACTGAAATTGATTTGTTTTGACAGGATTGCTTGGAGTAGGCCAGTTTACTATGAACTCTATTCTTGCTTTTTGTAGCTTATTAATTTGATATCCCTTTTAAGACTATTACATTTAGAAAACATAATATTTACTAACTGCACATGCAAGTTGTTTTCTTGAACAAAATATTGGGTGTGTAATGGCTGGCTAATTCTGAGCCATAGTATAAACTGATTATGTGCAATGACTTCAACTGGATTCTAATCTATATTTTGAACTCAAACCATCTCGGTTGCCTTGAGGAATAATTTATATAGGGAAACAAATGGAAACCAGGGTGAAGATTGAATGCATCTCAATTATTTTTACTGGATCTCTTAATAGCTCTGAACATCATCACATTTAATGCATTTTGGAAAGGTCTTCTGGATAAGGAATTCAAGTCACTCTCTATGGATTTACTTCTTTCAACAAGTCTGTTATAGAAAATAATGTTATGGGTTTCTACTTTAACCCCATGTTAGTTAGGCAGCAAAAACTTTCAGTACATTTCCATGGGAGAGTTAGAGATAGATAGATAGATAGATAGATAGATAGATAGATAGATAGATAGATAGATAGATAGATAGATAGATAGATAGATAGATAGATAGATAGATAGATAGATAGATAGAAAAAGATAGAAAGGTAGAAAGAGACAGACAATCAAATGTTAAGCCAAAAATATGATGAAAATCTGTTATATGAGGATAACAATTTACAAAAGTAAGAGTGTGGAGTATTTAATAGTATGTATGACTAACAAAAAGAAGCTTTTAAAAACTGATCTGGAAAAATGCTGTGGAGGAATTTTCTTGGACAGTTACGTGGGTGGAAAGGTTTGCTCTCAAAGGAAAAAAGGTATACTTGTATTTTAGGCAATATCACTTTTTTTTAGATGACTCTTCCCAGCAAGCTAATTTGGATATGACAATTAGATAAGTTATATGGACCCATATTAGGAAATAAGTAATTTCCTCTTGAGTGTGGAGTATCAGCAGTTTAAAAGGTAGAAAATATAATGAAAGAGCATCAAAGGTTTTAATATCACTAAAACATTCATGTCCAAATAAACTTTCTGTTGTATCTTGTAGTAATATTGAATTGGGTAGGCTATTTATCTGTTGCTCGTTAAGTAATATTAGACTGCTAGTATCACAATATAAATGGATTTTAGATGAAAAGAAATATGTTAAAACACTGCATGATTGGGATGGAAGCACTTTTTTTAAGTAGACTTATTTTTTTGTTATATCTATGTAAAAAACTCCTTTTAATCATTTAAATACATTTATTCTTTTAAATAGTTGGCAGTAATTCTGTAACTTTAGTGTTTGCATTTCTTGCCCAGTACTGTGCTGTTTTGTCTGCAATTTTGTATTAATTCAGGCACGATATGGTCTTCTTTAGACAATAGATTTCCTTTGACTTCGGTATAAAAAATTCTCCAGAGTTTGGTGGCAGTAGGATCATATTCCAAGTGGAAGAGGATGCAGATTATTTTCACTCTTGCACATATAGCAATGGTGTGAAAATGTTTTTTTAAGGTTCATAAGAAAACTAAAACAAAACCACAATTGCTCACATTAAAGTTGAAGGAAATGTAATAGGAGTCATCTCTAGAAGGAATAACATTGTTATAAGTAAAAAGACCTACTAACTTAGTTTATAGAATGCCTTTACTTTATATAATCTAAGATAGATATGGATTAAAGCTGTCATAATCATCTGATCAGACAACTCTTGCCAGATCCCCATTTTCCCCAATTATTTTGCACTACAGCATTAATGGTAAAACTACGATGGTGACATGCCATGGTGTTTTGGGTGACACTTCAGTATTTACCAATACCCAACAACTACCTTCAAAAGCATGGGCCATTCTCACCCTGTCAATATGTTAGGAGTGGTCTTGGTGATTTCTAGAGTGGGCTATTGTTTACTGTTAGGTTGTTTGATAGTTGCTTGACTGGGGTATTGTTGTTTCTTGATTGTTGATAGGGCAAGCCACAAGTAATGGTGAATTAACCAAGGATGTAAGGGTTTTGGAGGTTTCACTATAAAAAGTAGGCTGCTCCAAATCGGATAGTCTTTTGCAGAAATAGTGGTGCATCAAAAGCATTAAAACAATAAAAGATAAGAATTCTAATATTTATATGTTTGTATAAGGACAGTATATAATGTATGGTCATTATTTCCCTTATTTTTCAATCAAGATAATCCCATTTTGTTGGGAACCAATCACTTATACTTGCAATATATGTCAATGCTGGGACTTCCTTGAAATATATCTAATTGCTGAGACAGCCCAAACATTTACTGCTTTAAAAATACAATATTTTTCAGAGTATAAGAGGCATTTTCCCGCCCCCAAAAAGTGGGCGGAAATGTCTGTGCATCTTATACAGCGAATGTTGCCAAAGCCCCGCCCACCCACCAGCCCCCACCCTTTGGCATCCCAGCAATTTGACTCCTTGCAGCAAACAACAAACAGCCTGGTCAGCTTCAGCACAGTCTGATAAGCACAAGAAGCTGATTATCGGTTGGATTGGCCTCCTGACGATCAGCTGTTTCAGGCTGCAGGCATCGCCATCACCTATTGCTGTCTCTGTGTGCCCCATTTTCTGCCTGTTCCAATCCCTGCCACCTGGAATGGGCCGAAAATTGGGTGCATGGAGACAGAAAACGGGATGCAGAAGCTGAAAATGGGGCACGCGGAGGCGGCAATAGGTGATGGCAATCTCAGCAGCGTGAAACAGCTGATCATCAGGAGGCTGATCCAACTGACAATCAGCTGCTTGCTGAAGCTGACCAGGCTGTTTGCTGTTTGCTGCAAGGAGGCAAATGGCTGGGAGAAAAAGGCAGAGGCAGGTTTTTTTTTTCTTGTTTTCATCCCCAAAAGCTAGGTGCGTCTTATACTTCGGAGCATCTTATACTCCAAAAAATACAGTACTTTCATCATTTAATTTAGATTTTAACCATCTTAGACTCATTTGATACGCTCTTTTTTTACTTCATTGTGCTCTAAATCAATAGCTTCTATTACTTATAATTAGTTGTATTGCTCAGGTGCCAGATGTCTAATGCATTTTCATTCATTAGTTGTAGCCCATCTTCTCTTATAATCTTGCCTCCCCTAATTGTAATACCAGCACATTTGACTAGGCCAAATATTATTCTCTTGTCTTCCGTTAAAAATATGGATAATGACGAACAGAAACTCAGTTTCAGATTTTGATTTACAAAGTAGCTTTAGGTTATCCATATAAAGCAAAAAATGGATTCCCCTCCTGTGATTTAGTATCCACAATTGATTTTGTTCAAGTTGCTGCTGTTGCCACTGGTGCTGTTGCTGATAAAGATTTAGGAACTCATCCCATCTGTACTGACATGCTATGGCAGTGATGAATTGTAGCTGAATCTTAACAAAATGACTACTGAATTGTTGATAATGGTTATTCACTTTGGCATGCTTTAATTAGATCTCTTCCTGGAAGGGAAAAATGATTGCAAAAGATAAGTAAAAATAACGAAGAGGAATTGTAATTTTTCTCAAGGATTGTTTTTCTCAAATGTTAAGAACTGTGTGACTTTTAATAAATAGACTTAAATACTGAAAAAAATTACTTTCTACTGTAACAATAGCACTATAGCACTTAGACTTATATACTGCTTCACAGGGTTTTAAAGCCCACTCTAAGCAATTTTCAAAGTCAGCATATTGCCCCCAACAATCTGGGTCCTCATTTTACTGACCTCGAAAGGATGGAAGGCTGAGTCTGCCTTGAGGTGGTCAGGATCGAACTCCTGGCAGTGGGAATGCACAGTTAGTCTGCAATACTGCATTCCAAACACAACAAAGTTCAATAGCAAGCTTCTCCCAATCCTACTTCACTCAAGAAATACATATTGAGGATTCTGCCTTATTATGCCAGGAGGAAGACTATATAGCTAAGCTAAGTGAGCCCACATTTAAATCAAATGATATCCATGCAATTGGCCTAGGGTCGCTATAGAGCCTCCATTCTGCCTTGACATCACTGAATTTCCTGATGTACTCTTAAGGAATTATAACACCCTCACTCAAGAGCTCTACCAGCATTCGTCTCCTTTCGAACTCAACAACAGCACCACTCCAATTTTTAATGTTAATATTAAAAAAGCTCTTGCTCTCACTAACCAGACTTATGTATCCAATGCTACACCAACAGTTGCAATGGACCTTCCCCAGCAGAAAAGAGACTACAAGCTACTGGCATGCAAGAAAAGGAGAAAACCATGAAAAAAAAAACATTTGGACACAACTCATTCAAGCAGTCAAATCCAATGCCTCAGCCTGTTTCTGGCACATCACATCAAATTCCCAATGAAATGGCTCAGCCATTATGAATTGGCAAATCGTCTCCTGGAGACCTGGGAGGCAAACTTTATGGTTATCAGCTGTGGAAGTGGAAGCCATAGCAAAAATATAAAATCTGCCAATGTGACACCAGTGACTGAGATAAAAAATCTTGTTGTTTAACTAAGATCAAGGAAGGCCCCAGGAGAATTACTCCAGAGGCTATTAAAAACAATTTGGACTTCTGGGCTCTTGCTCTGGCCTTGCTGTTTACTTGCATCAACATTTATGGCTGATGACCTAAGGATTGGGGGCTCATGCCCTAAATATAAAAAGGGTAAAAAGGATGACCCCACCAATTATAGATCAATTAGCTTCCTTGATACAATCAGCAAACTTCATGCAAGATGGAAATGTGCACATGTTTATGGATTTATGCTTTTATGGAAATTCCAGAACTGGCTGGAACAAGAAGCCATACTTGAAGAAGAGCAACCTAATTTTACAGAAGGACACTCAACCAGTACTCAGTGCTCCACATCTAATTGAAAAATACTACCTCCCTTTATGTCATTTTCATAGACTGCAAAGTAGCTTTGATTCCTAATCACAAACCAAACTATGGTAAAAACTCCATGATTGATCATCATTTGCTTCATCTAATATGTATGATTCATGAAGGGAAGTCACTGAAAGAAAGTTGCAACTTCCAGGGCCATCTCATTAATGCCATTGTAACTGAGGGAGGTATAAAGCAGAGTTGAATATTGGTCCCCACTCCATGATGAGCCATTAAACAGTGTGTAACAGACACAGAGTGATAGTTGGACCTATCCAGGTCCCCAACCTTTATTGCTAGTGAACCCAATGGGTACTTTCCCACCCTTATGGCACATTTAATGAAGGAAGTACCTCACCATTGAAGGATCTTTACTCTGGCACAATGTCATACCGTCCCCTCAGTTGTCCTTGAATGCCAAAGATTCCTTACTCAGAGAGACTGTGCCCCTGTGATTCTGGACATGAAGAAACAACAGAACCAATGCATGTTACAGAGACACTGGTGCTAGACTCATTTCACCACTGTTCCATAAATATTCAGGGCTCTCAGGACAATTCTACTCCTCCCTGCTGTTCTCTCCATACAAGGTTGTCAGGCTCTGTGCAACAGCATCTAAAATACATCACAAGATGACTTGTGCCATAAATCAGTTTTAATGAGCATCTAGACCAGTGGTAGTCAACCTGTTCCCTACGCTCACTAATGGGCGTTCTAGCTTTCATGGTGGGCGGTAGGGATTTTGTCCCCTACTTTATAAATCACCATTACTGTGGAACCAATGGGCGGTTAGAGAAAATTTTACTACTAACAGAGATACAAAAGTGGGCGGTAGGTATAAAATGGTAGTTTACCCCTGATCTAGATTGTTATTAAAAAGAGTTTTGTATTGTGGTATATTTAATTTGCCCTGCTTTTTATGTGCATTTATTGTTCTTACCCCTTCTTTCAGGATCTTTTTTGGATTCATTTTATTTTTATAATATATAGCTGTGTTTGTAACTTTATTTTTGTATTGCTTATGCCTTTACATTCCTTTATCCCACCCTCCCAATTTAGCCCTTTGGCTGTAATAAAGGTTGGTTTGATTTCCATCTGTAGCAACTATTGTTTCATTAATTTTGCTCCTGTTCATTAAAAAAGGTATTGCATTTGGTCCTGGAAAATATAATTTAATGTTGAAAAAGGCAATGTTTAGCTTTATATATGCTAGGCCTGCTGAAGTCATAATGATGAATGAAATGCAGGATGTTTTAACATACAATCTCAGCCATGTATATTTAGAACACAGTGTTGACTCCTAGCCACTGCCTGGATAAGTTCCTGTAGTTTTCTTAGCAAGATTTCAGAAGTGGCTTGCCTTTGTCTTCTTATTTGGGCTGAGAGTGAGTGATTGGCCTAAGGTCATCCAGTTGATTTGGTGCCCAAGGGAAGATTCAAACTCCAGCTTCCCAGTTTATAGCTTGGTGTCTCTACAAAACTGGATCGCATGAGTGCATCACCTTTTTAAAAAATAAACAATGTATAAATGTGAATAGTAGAATTGGGGAGTTCCCAGATTTTAAACCTGGTAAAAGGAAATATATAGAACAAAATCAATAAATGTATGATTTAACTACGATGAACATCACTGCAGTTTTTTCTTTTGCTGTGATGAAAAAGATATATCTACTTCAAATCATGATGATGATTATTATACCATGGAGTCACCTGCCTAAGACTCTTTTTTTTAATACAGTTTCTTCCTATAGATTTTTCATATTCTTATGTATAACAGGATATTTTTATACCAGACTATTTTTGTCCTAATATACTGAAACATAAAGGTGATTGATTATGTAACTGAACATTTGGATTCTTGTAAATTTGAATGCTGTACAGAGCATAGAAATTAGATAGAATTTTGTATTGTTTGCACTTCTAAACCAAGTGACCTTCCCACACTAATGCATAGGTTGGCACACATGTATCATCTCCAATTTTTGTCCTGAGGTTCTTTACCCCAAAACCGTATATCAGAGTGTCTGAATGTTGCATATAAAAATAGTTTTATAAAGGCAAAAGCTATATCAAAATTAGGAAAAATGAGAAAAATGTGTACATGAACAGTTTTGTCTAAAAAACACTTACTTAACAAAGTAAATGCAGGTTTTGAATAGTACCTTTTTCTTAAAAAAATAATGACATAATTGGTCAGAAAATGCTTAGAACTGAACTTTACAAAATGGGTAGGATTTGTCCATTCCTCATCTGTAATACTGTTTAGCCACCATCTTCATTTACAATTGAAACCCTGAGGTACATATTAGAAGCTAAGAATAAAATGAAACCTAGAATATGTAGATCGACATGGAGTGACTATTCCAAGAATCTGTGGAAAAAAAGTAAAATAAAGGGTCCGGGCAGCTGCGTCAGAGGATTTGTTCAGACCAGGGTGCCAGGAGATTTGAGACAGATGTTTTCAGACATGCGGCATGCCTGAAACATTTCCAGGGGACGGGCTACAAATAGTGACTTAATAAGTGTAGAATCAGGAAAAGTATGCAGGGGAGAAAGACGCAAGAGTTTATTCACCCTCTAGGTGAATACTTAGTCATTTTGCATTACATCTGCGTGTCAGGATTGGCTTTTGAAGCTGTCAGATCCTTGGTATTGCTCTTTGACTGTGAATAAAGTGCAGCATTGTGATTTCTAATCTCACTCCAGTGACTTGATTTTAAATGTGGATTTGGAGTGAATCCCGGCATCCTGTTTGCTAAGCTTCCTACTCCTGTTTCAGAGGCATCACTGGATGTTGAGGAGAGAACACGGACGGCTGCCCTATTCCATTCAGAACTTGTTGCTTTTCAAAACTCTCTTTATCTGTAAAGCATTGGAAAGAAATCAATGGCTACCAAAGTGATCTATCTGTTTTTCTTTTTTTCTTTGCCTCTGCTCCCAGTGGGAAACCACACAGGACGCATCAAGGTGGTTTTTACCCCCAGCATTTGTAAAGTGACTTGTAAAAAAGGCACCTGTCAAAACAACTGTGAGAAAGGAAATACGACAACGCTGATTAGTGAAAACGGGCATGCTGCTGACACCTTGACAGCTCCCAACTTCCGAGTAGGTAAGTTTGGTGAATCCTTATTTGCTCTTGTTAATCCTGTTGGATTTAGCTGTTCGTGCACTTGGGATTTTTGTTTCAACCTTTTTTCAGAAGGATCTGTCATATGTTCTCTGTAAGCCAGACTGTTAGGTATCCTTTTCATTGCTCTTGGTTTTTCTTCCAAAGTGCAAAAAATAATAGAATTACTTAAAATCTGGTTATGATTATGTGCACAGTATGGCAGTGCTCTACTTTCATATGGACCCACACATTTTCTTATAAACCCACAAAATTGGATAGAACAGTGGCAAAACTGAGGAATAATAACACTCTTCGAATTTAGTAGTTTAATATTTGGATAAGTAAATGTAAAAACTCATTGGAGTTAAATGAAACATTCCTGAAAAACATTGTCTAGGAATTGTGTAACTCTCTATTCCTATGAATGGAATGGGAACCAGCTTAAAAACATGTGCTTTGAATGCACTGTGAGCACCACAGCTATTATATGTCAGATATCCAGATAAACTGGACATTTAAGAATGTAATGGAAGATATTATTACAATAAATGAACTTGGTCTGCTTCCAAATAGAACATTCAAACAGTATATCTGTCAGATGTTAGACAACTGGTTTTCAAAGATTATTGATATTTATGTCCTGTATGATTTCCCACCTATAAATTAATTGACCAGGATTTAGAAAATCTAATCGATTTCAGTGGACATTCATACCATTTTGTAATGCAGGAATGATACAAACAGAATACCATATATTTTAACGTTTTATTGCCAAATCTCACATTTTTGTTGCTGATTCAGAAAAGTTTAGTATATTGCAGTGCAATTATATTGTCCTTGTTAGTTGCTTTTTTATGCTCTTTCCAAATAGAATAATGGTATTCCTGTTCAGGATATAAGGCAAATTAGCTCAACACACTATAAAGAAAGGCTCATTGCCTTTCTTATGGTATGTTGAACTTTGCCTAAAAATATTATCAGTACCTCTAACAACATGGGTGGCCTAAAATACTTGTTAGTCTAAAGAGGCATTCACTGAACACTTGTTACATATAAAATACTAAGGGCTGGCTGGCTAGTCCTATCATTAAACTATGGTGAACAAAATTAAGCTTATATATCTTTTTCTCTGACATTGAACCTCACTGAGTTTTAATTTAGCAATCAAGTGTGGTTGCTAAATAGAACACATAGTTTTCCCAACTACTGGGGAACCTTTGGTTTGGGACAAACCAAAATTGGGGACCATGATTTATATATTGCTTTCAGTTTAGATTGTGGTTTGGCCATAAAATCATATTTTAGGGCAGTGGTTCTTAAACTGGGAGTAATTTGGGGGTAATGGAGCAATTTGTAATTGCTTGTTTGTGAATTGAGAATCCAGTTTAGGATTCCTGCTGCCAAGATGCTTGTGTAAAACAACAGAATCTGTGTGTTTGTGGCTGTGTGGAGTGAGTGTGTAGGAATTATGATATTATTTGAGATTAGGAAAATAGATCGGTCCAGTAGTTGAAGAACTACCTAAACCTTTTCCAGTAACATCAAATTTGGCTTGGCATTACGTATGAATGAGATTTATGCATCAAAATAGACTGTAAACTATATCAGCAACAAACCATGCTAGGATTCAGATTCTAAAGTATCTGGTAGTATATGAAGTATTGGAAAAAATGGAGATTTTTTTTAGTGTGTGCTGCTAAGAAACTCAGTGGCTGTGATCATTGTTGAACCTGAATGTATTCGTTTGTTTTAAAAGACATGTATCAAGTGACCTAAAATATAAATTACTTCAGAATACCTATTTTTAAATAGGTAGGAAGAAATAGTGATATGAAATTATTCATTTATTTCATACATCTATGTGGCATACTGTTTGTCTAACAAGTGAATGAAAATATTGAGCAAATAATGTTTTGTATTCTAGATTAAATTTTATTATTTTAATTGCAGTTTAATTGTTGTTTATATTTTCATTTTCAACTTCATCAATTTTCAGATGGAAATGCAGAATGAAAATTCAGTAACTGATTTTTTAAAATGATATTTTATATTTATTTCATTGTACTGCACTGCAAATTTTTAAAACAGTACAATTAGCTTTTTTAAAAAGGAAGATGTAGCAATAAGTAAAAGATACATTTATATTATTTATATATTTATGATTTGTAGGTACAACCTTGAGTTACATCAAGACTGAAATAAAGATTAAAATTGGGATGGGGAGCAAAATATATGGCTTTATAAGTGAGAAGTAGGGCAGCCTTGTTTGCAAGTCTTGGAAGCAAAAAACATGTAGATGATTAAGGACTGGGATGGACAGAATCCAGCTGTAGTAGCTATGAAAACAAAGGGTCTTTAGTCTACAGTGAAAGCATCTGCAGCTTTTAGAATCCATGTTAGCATCTGGAGTATTAATTGAAATTTAGTCTTTCAATCTCATTCCTAGCTCTAGATTGCCCAGTTCTGTTGTTAATTCTCAAGAGCTAGTAAGAGCCTAACCTTAGAAACCACAACATTTATTATGCCATATTTTCATAATGAGGGATCCCAATGGGTCAGATTATTAATCACCTTATTGGAAACATATATAAAATATGAATACAAAAATAGTTTTTAAATATTTGTTTTAAGAAATCAGATATACAGTATATTGTGGTGAATGCTAAAATAACATCCTTGTGGTCATTCTTTCGATACTAGCAATCTTTACATGATGAATAGAATTTTGTAACCCAATAGTAATATTTCTGCATGAGATATTTAACTTTCCAATTAGTTTATGAAAGCCCACTGGGTGACTTTAGGCCAGTCTATCTGTGACAACCCAATTCCTGTTCAGTTTTGCAATTGTGGGGAAAAGTAGGAAAGTAGTACAGTGCATGCTACCTTGAGTTCCTGATAAGGTTGTTAAGTTTATAAGTTTAACGAACAAAGATAATTGAAACAACAGTGATTGTGTCATTACTGAACTTTTCATTTTGCATTCACAGGCTTGTGTATCATTTATTAGAAATATAGTCATTATTTCCAAGCTTTGCCATCAATGCCATCTTTTCTCATCTGACCATTTTTCAGAGCATTTTGCATGTGGCAATTAACAATAAGCATGCATTATTTAAAAAAAAAAAACAAGAACACTTTTATTTACTTTGCTGAGCATACTGCATATGCAAACCCAGTCCAGGTTGAAAGGTGACACTGAGGCAAGTTCTGCTTCTGGTGACTCATGGACAAAAACCATGTTGGCTAGCCTCCGACAATATTTTATTATTCTTCCAAGGGTACTCAATCCCACCATCTACCTGTGGTCTTTCTCTTCTTCTACTTACTGCAGTTGTTTTTTTTTAGTCCATCCCCTGCCTACATCACATGGCCAAAGTACTGTACAGTATGTGAATTTCTGCTTGCTGTTCAATATCTCAAAGGAATATTAGACTTTATTTCATAAAGACTGATTGGTCCACTCTTATCTTCTGTGGCATTTCTAATAACTTTCCCCAAATCTGTAAATCAAAATTTTCTATCTTCTTTTTCTTAGTTTCTGGCTTCCCCAGTTGTGTATTATCACTGGCAAGACCACTGCTTTAATTATTCTGTTACTGAAATGTCCTTAGTCTTCATGACATTGTCTGCTCTTCTTACTATGACTAATCTCTTTACTCCTTCAGCCCATTATATGGCTTTATTTGTTCTTGAGCATAAAAAACAAATAGTCACTGTTAGCTACAACAGTCACTTATCTTAGCTGAATAGAAAAGCTAGCACTCCTGTTATCTTCTGAATATAACCTTAATCATATCAATATTGGGTGATATCCAGTATGTCCCCTCTATTAGCCAAAGGTGACTAGGGAAGGGGAAACTATTCTATGATTTCCATGTTGCACTTCAACCTCTTTATATCTCAAATCTGCTCTGGAGGATTGAAGAATCAAAAGGTTTTGGTGCTGCAGAGAAAGGAGGAATTGCTCACCCTTCGAGTGCTGATGAAAGCATTAGTAGAGAGATTATTCTCATAGATTTTTTTTTACATTATAAGCACTTTTTCCTTCACAGAATCTGCTTTTCAAAGAATTTATAATTTTAATTTCATTTATTTAAATTTTGACAAGGAACTGAGTAATACAGGAAATGGAAAAAAAGAATAAATAGATGATGAATGTTGTAGAATTTCCCAACTAACTTTTAAAATTATATGACTCATTCTTGCTTATAAATCTGTTCTAATTGAGGACAATTGAACAACAGTAATCTAATCTGATGCTTATTCATGTACCGACAAAAATGGAGTGACTCTGTTCTTGTGCATTTAAAGTTTTGCATTGCACATTTGAAAGAAAGTAGAATAATCTTGTGTTCCACAGGGGCATGGCTTCCAGTCATACACAGTCCTCCCAAATCTTGGGTGTACTTCCAGGGACCTCCAAAAGCTGTTACCACATTGCAATTTTAAGGTGATAGAAAGAAAATCTACAAAGTACATATATGGCAACTTAATCATGTGTGCTACATTTATAGTGCAGCCGTTCGTGCACATTCAAATGCTGGAGGTAGCTATTGGTCCAGAAAAGGTTGTTCCTTCTTTGCTCTTTTCATTGGTTATTCTTTCTTATATAAGTCTAAGTGCTAGTGCTAGCTGTACATACTTGTGATTGACTTATACCTATGATGGAGAAACACAAACTCCCAAGTAGCATGGCATTTTAAAAAAAGTTTCTGCTCTTTTAGAATAATTTTAGGAATAAAAGCTAAGTGCTTACTTTAAAAAAATGCTCAACTATATTCCTTGGATAGTGGCAAGTATGATAGATAGATAGATAGATAGATAGATAGATAGATAGATAGATAGATAGATAGATAGATAGATAGATAGATAGATAGATAGATAGATAGATAGATAGATATGACAGAAATATATGTGTTAATGCTTCATTTTAGGGAAGTTTTGCTCCATGAAGAAATGATAGAAAATAGCTCATGTTACTTAAAATGTGGATGTGACTTGTAAAGAGACAAATTCTTCATATGTCAGAAAAATAAAGGTTTTTTTTTTGCAGAAATAATTTAACATAGCAACAACAATAGCTTAGACCTATTATTTTATTTTATTTTATTTTGTCAAGCGATTATAAGATAACAGGTATAAGTATAAACATAGTTATGAATACATGAAATGGATACATATAAGGAAAAAAAACAATAGGACAGGGACAGTAGGCATGTTGGTGCGCTTATGCACACCCCCTACAGACCTCTTAGGAAAGGAGTGAGGTCAATAGTAGACAGTCTAAGGTTAAAGTTTTTGGGATTTGGGGAAGAAACCATATTCAGGTAGAGTACTCCAGACATTGACCACTCTGTTGCTGAAGTCGTATTTCCTGCAATCAAGTTTGGTGCGGTTTGTATCTATTGTGTGCTCTTGTGTTGTTATGGTTGAGTTTGTATCTATTGTGTGCTCTTGTGTTGTTATGGTTGAAGCTGAAGTATTCATTGACAAATAGGATATTGCAATGTATGATTTTATATACTATACTTCGATCGGACCGAAGGCGGTGTAGTTCTAGATTTTCTAGGTCAGGTAGAATATTCCAGACATTGACCACTCTATTGTTGAAGTCGTATTTATATACCGCTTCACCATGCTTTATAGCCCTCTCTAAGCGGTTTACAGAATCAGCATATTGCCCATAACAATCTGGGTCTTCATTTTATTGATCTCGGAAGGATGGATCTTGAGCCAGTGATATTTGAACTGCCAAACTGCTGGCAGCCAGCAGTCAGCAGAAGTAGCCTGCAGTACTCCAATCTAATCACTGTGCTACCACTAGCTTCTGAATCAAACCATAATGGCTTTTCAGAACTTGACCTTCATAGGGTCGGATGCCATGAGAGGATTTGAATTTATTTATTTTATTTATGTGTAAATAAACATAACCCATACAGTAGAAAAATAAACAGTGAGATTTACAAATAATTAAAAGAATGTATACATGGAGCAGTGGTTATACTGTATTATAACAAGTCAACATAATGAATAGGTCATAGATTATAATAGATTAGTCCCTGGTAATTCTCCAGGGACTAATCTATTATAAAAGGTTGAGTCAACTTTGAGCCTGGTGGGATTTGAACTGCCAAATTGTAGTCAGATGGCAGTCAGCAGAAGTAGCTTGCAGTATTGCATTTTAACCACAGCGCCACTCTAACCACTGTGCCACCATGTCTCATCAGAAGAAAGAAAATGAGCACCAATTTTATGTTCTGTGAAAATAGAATGCCAAACGATACTTCTCCTCTCATTTCTGTTCATGTTCTCTCACCTTATTATATTTTTCCAAATTTTAAATGGAATTGTGAAAATTTAAAGAGGCAACTTAAAACTGTGATATTTGAGGAACAGTTTATTTGTGGGTAATATGTCAGTATCTTGGATAAATATATACTTTAAATAGCATTGAGGGGCTGGAGAGGCAAGAGACCTAATGACATAAAAGGATCCATTGCCAGGGAAAGCAGATTAAGGAAAGGCATAGTCAGCTAGTAGAAGTATTTGGACAGAAGTGGAACAAAGCTTTAAAAATGTTTGGCAACTTGTGCCAGTCACTTTGTGCTTGATGTTTTTATAATATAATTGTTTCTTTGTGCATCTTGCCCCTTGTGTTGCAATAAGACCAGTTATACTGCCAAAAGCAAAGCAGAAAAATTTAAAACATTTTTCTCTTTCCCAATGATATTCAGTTATCTAGTACTATATGATGGACAAATTTATCCTTCACAGCAGTTCTGCTGTGTCATTCAGTGATTTTTTGAAAAGGAGGATAAAGAACTGAGAGCTTCATGACCATGTTGAGTAAAATACTATGAAATAGCCTTACTTAGAGTTTGGTTTGTTGTGACTCTCCAGGGTAGCCTTTCTAAACCTTGACAACTTTAAAATATATGCATTTCAACTCTCAGAATTCCATGCTAGCCAAAGAATTCTGGGATTTGAAGTCCACACATCTTAAAGTTGTCAAGGTTAAGAAATAATGCTCTAGGGCCTTAGAAGGTAACCTTATGTGTTGCTACAAGATCCTTTTATTTGGAGATACTGGGGATTGAATTGAGCTTTCAAAATGTTTCCATGTACAAAAACTTTATTTAGATTATTCTCTATTGACTTTAAACAGGAATAAGGTTAAGTTTCATACACTGGTATTGAGAACATCAAGCATAATAAATAGATTCAAAAATTAATGTTTCATGTTCATGTATGTATCTTTTTTGCTTTGTCTGTTTGTCTGTCTGTTTCTGTCTCTCTCTGTCTCTTGATAGTTTTCAAAAATGTAATATTTTTTTATTCTTTAAATATTTTAGGCTTTAATAGAACATTCAATTGTGTTTTAATCAGAGGTGGTATTCAGCAGGTTCTGACCAGTTCTGGAGAACTGGTAGCGAACATTTTGAGTGGCTCGGAGAACCAGCAAATACCACCTCTGACTGGAGATTTTACAGTATCCTTCCCCTGCCACGCCCATCAAGCCACACCCACAGAACCAGTAATAAAAAAATTTAAATGCCACCACTGGTTTTAATGGTATTGTAATTTATTCAGACAATGTTACATTGAATTAGAATCCAAGTTTTAAAACTGGATGCTAAAAGAGTTGACTTCATGTTTAGTCAAATTGGCTACATTTTATTACTAAATTGGCAGTTGAAAATTGGGTGTACCCTCTGTAAATGTTTGTTGACAAACATCAATTTCCCAGATTTTCTCGATCATTCCCCCCCCCCCCATTCAGTACAGGTATTTAAAATAGACTGAAATCTGACAAATTTGGCTTGCATTGTGTCTGCCATTATTAAAAGAAATCAAGATTATAGTAAATCATCATCAAGATCAAGGGAAGTACTAATACCACTCTATAAAGCCTTAGTAAGACCACACCTAGAGTACTGCATCAGTTTTGGTCACCACATTATAAAAAAGATGTTGAGACTCTAGAAAAAGTATAGAGAAGAACAACCAGGATGATTAGGGGACTGGAGGCTAAAACACACAACAAATGGTTGCAGGAACTGGGCTAGTATAGAGAAGGATCAGGGGAGACATGATAGTGGTCTTCCAATATTTGAGGGGCTGCCACAGGGAGGAAGGGGTCAAGCTATTTTCTAAAGAACCTGTAGGCCAGACAAGGAATAATGGATGGAAACTGAACAAGGACAGCTTTAACCAGGAAATAAGGAGAAACTTTCTGACAGTGAGAACAATCAACCAATGGAACAGCTTGCCCTCGGAAGTTGTGGGAGTGCCATCACTTGAGACTTTCAAGAAGAGATTGGACTGCCATTTGTCAGAAATGGTGTAGGGTCTCCCACTTGGGCGGGGGATTGGACTAGATGACCTACAAGGTCCCTTCCAACTCTGATTATCTATTATCTATTATAATTTTTTATCAAACAGCAAATTGATTCACAATTATGATTGTACTATATCTGCATTATAAAAGTATCTTTGTGACTGAGAAATCGACATAGAAAATCAAGCTACCAACAAGAACTTACTTCAGAATAAGTGGCTCAGAATTTGGTTCAGGACTTTTATATTTGTATAGTGCATATGTTAAAATTTTATGTCATCTTCACCCATATATCAAATTCAGAATTTCCTAATTTACCTTATTTGGTTAAAAGATTTGGAACTTTTCTGTATCCTGTCACATTTTATTTTTGTCAAATTTTTATTCCATGCTAGTTACCAGAAGAATGAATTTCCAGAGACTTCTAGCTATCAAGTAGCTTAATATTTTTCAATAATCCAACACTGGATTTCAATTTGGCAGCACCTGGATGCCCTATCTGGTATGAAAACCTAAGCAGATGTTAAATTTGATTAGTACTTGGATGGGGATTACCAGGGACTCTTAGAGCTATAGAATAGATCAGAAAGTCGAAAAAAATTCCTGGAAGAGCACCACACCTTCTGTTCAGTTACCAAAAGAATAAAATTGATGTTTCCATGTAGTCAAACCTGATTCAATGAATTTCATTTACAAAAAACCCCAAGAACATTATTTCAGTGATTAACACTGACTTGTCCTAATAAAAATAGTATATACTTGAAGTGCAATGGAATAGTCATGTCTTTAAAGCTTCTTTAAAAATACATAAGGAAAGAGTCGTACATATATCCCACAATAGAAGAAAAAAAATTTAAGGACAGATAAAGGGCTTTGCTGTTTGTATCTAGCAACCTGAGAGCTATACAACATAGATATGAGATCAGAACCTCTAACTTGAGCAAGACTTCTACGTCTGTGTTATTACTCTGGAAAATTTGTACAACCTCATGTTGGAAGACAACTTATATGAAATATTTTAAATAGTTACTTTTCCTTGCCACATAATGGGTTGAGTTTCTGTCTGTTTTTACAGGTTTGATTGTAAAACCTATTTGCCAGTAAGATGACAACTAGACAGTTGTGCAAATAGCGTGAATGAGAAAATATTACTCCTGGATGCATCCTTTAAAACTGAGGCGTTCCCACTGAACTATCCACAAGAAACATGTTATTACTATAATATATCTTTCAACAAAGGCATTGCTATAGGGAAAGTAACTTCCACTCATTGATGTTTTCCATGTTCTTGTGCTAGGAATTTCTCATGACTAACAAAATTACAGTTGATAATAATTTTCTTAATCTCCTCATTGTGAATTTATCCCTTAACATTGTTTATTGCTATTAAATCAGCTTTTGTAAGTAGCTTTTCGTAAGCTTTCACAGGAAGAAACAACATAAGAATTTCAGAAAGGTATTAGAAAAGGCAAGAAGCAGTTGTACAGAGACATCTATAAAGATAGTAAAGATGGAAACACACATGGAAAAACAAGGAAAGTCTTCCAAAAGGTTCTCTGAATTCTGAAGGAGTTTTGAAGGTTCCAACAAAATGATGTTTTAAAGGATGTCAGTGGTCGAATAATAACAAATAGAAAGATCAAAGAAAGATGGAAAAGGCATGTGGGCATTCTGTACAGTGGAGGTGCCAACATCCAAGCTAGTTAAAAATATTCCTTATTTTTAAAAAAACCCAGTTGCAAAGATCTTTACCAAATAGGAAGGTTACAGGACATGGTAAAATAGATCAGTTCCAGGTTGGCAAAGGTTAGAAAAACAATGCATCTTCTCTCGTTATTTAATCAACCTACACTGATTAAATAATGAAAGAGGCTGGACTGGAAAAAGATTAGGATGGTTTTACAATTGGAAAAAAAAATTATTATTATTATTATGCAGGTGATACTCTGATAATTGAAAATGTATATTGAGAGCTCTAGTAATTAAAGTGAAGCAGCACAGTGAAAAAATGGAATTCAACATTAAAAAAACAAACAGATGACAGCATATACAATGATTAGCCTTAGAATTGAAAATGAAAATATTGAAGGTGTAGATAGCTTTTACACTTTAGGAATGTGCAGTCAATGCTGTGATACTCTGTGGAAGTGAAAGTTGGATTTTGAAAAAGCAGGATAGAAAGAGCATTAATGTTTTTTTTAAGTTTGGTATTGAAGAAGACCAAAGTATGGAAAATATCATGATAGTCCAGAAAACAAATCATTGAACAAATGACACAAATGACCAGGTTCAGATTATAGATTGATCACATTAGGTGAAGGCCAGCTGTCTTGAGAAGTTTATGATGCTGGGAAAGCACTTACTGTTTTAACTAACTTGTCCCACAAACAAAGTCATTGGGGAAGCTAGCCGGAAATTGAAAGTCCTGGGTGACTCACAAGCAGGCAGGCAGGGTTTGGGGCAACTACTGTGGAGTGAAGTTGTGCAGTGCATGCAGGCTGGGAAGCAGGTGCTGCTGTGAGGCATAAGTGTGTGCAGGCTAGGAGGAATAGTGCTGTGTTGCCACAAGAGTGGATGTGGGCTGGGAAGAAAGCTGCTGCCTTGGGCAAGTGCAGGTAAGTGGGGGAGGGGGTCTATGGCCTGAGTGCATCCTATGGAATACAAGATTCCCTGGGAACTCATATTCTATAGACAGGAGTGGGATTCTACAGGTTCTCACCTATTCTCTAGAACTGGTTGTTAACATTCTAAGCAGTTCAGAGAACCAGTTGTTAGAAGAAATTACTGGCCTAATCCAGGAAGGAAACATTCTGGTGTTGCTTACAGAAACTGCCTCTCTGTTAACCCTTATTACATTCTTGGCAGGACTAGACTTCCTGTCTCAGGAACGTCTCTGGAGTTTTTTTTCCCCTCCTTCGCTGGTACTTTGCTTGTGTGGAGTGACCATTCAAAGTTACAATAGCACTGAAAAAAGTGACTTATGACCATTTTTCACACTTGTTGCAGTATCCCCACAGTCATGAGAGGCCAGGCGAGGAGATGCGTGCCTAAATGTGAGTGATGTTGAGTGGTCACATGACCACCAAGCCACGCCCACTAACTAAACCACACTCACAGAACCAGTTGTTAAAAAAATTGAATCCCACCCCTGTCTATAGAGAAGCGTCTCAGGAGAAAAAGTGGCAGGAGAGATTTCCATATGGGAAGCTGGTGGGAAAGGTTGTAAAAAGCGAGAACAATAAAGAAGTTGTTTGCAAGGTGTCAGCAACTACGGTATAACCCTAATTGAACTCTTGTGAAATGGCCTACAATATAGGCTGAACAATCTAAATATATCCTTCATTGGGAACTCCTGCAAAATTAGGGTAATACCTTTTCCTGAACCTCAAAAAAAATTACTCTAATTCTGCTTCAGATTCCCCCCCCCCCAATGTACCAATATGATCACATGCCCCTTTTTGTAAATAAGAGGGTTGACTGATTATTAATATTGTTTCTCTTTTTCTCATTCAAGGATTAAGAATGATTCATCCACTTCATTGTTTAGGCCAAGCCACATAATTGCTTAAGGAATACGTAATTTGTAACATTTTAATAATTTGCTTGACCCCACAGAAACAAATGAAGTGGAAAACCTTTCATTGGATTAAATGATAAAAGTTGTGAAAGTTTTTGAATGTCATAAAATACTTCATTGAGCAGAAAGAGTATTCAGAGCATGAGGTCTTTTAGGGTTTAACTTCTGTGCTTTCTACAGTATCACTGATAATTAAAATTCCTCTTAGCCGGGGGGGTGGGGGGTGGGGATGGGGGGGGCTATTTCTTACTAATACTTGACTTACAGTAAAGATGACTTAACACATGGCATTCTATTCCAGTGATGAACATTGTGGGTGGCTTCATGAAAGCCTTTTGAGGAGATGAGTGGATTTCAGTCAGGAGCCAATACCTTGAGTTTCTTTGGGGAACAAATGAGAAGAGAGCATACCACAGAGCTGCGTGCTATCACCACATGTTAACCTCTAATCAGAATACTTTGCTAGAACTGACCCTGTATTCTTGGATCATGTGTTCCTCACTTCATTGAGATACAGCAGATTCTGGCATGTGCAGAAGCTGCTGCTGACAGAGCAACTGATTGATATGGGGATTTATGCATCTTGGTACATGCTTAGATACATAGATGACAGATACATAGACCTTATATGAAGAGAAGGGGTCAACTTATTTTCTAAAAAGCCAGAAGGCAAGACAAGAAACAATGGATGGAAACTAATCAAGGAGAAAGAATCAATGTGGAATTAAAGGAGAAACTTCGTAACATGAGGATAATTAACCAGTGGAACAACTTGCCTTCAGACATTGTGGGTGCTTCATCACTGGAGGTTTTTAAGAAGAGACTGGACAGCCATTTGTCTGAAATGGTATAGAGTCTCCTGCTTGAGCAAGGGGCTGGACTAGAAGACCTTCAAGGTCCCTTCCAGCTCTAATCTGATTGATTGACAACTGTGTAAGCTAATACGTATTTTAATTAATTAAAATTGAGAATACATAAGAATGTAAGGCAAACGGTGTTTAGCACAATGGCGGATTAGGGATACTACATTTGAAACATGTTGTCTCTTTTAAGTTAAAACAACAAATTGACACAATAGGAATTCTAATAATGCTCGATGGCTACAAGCTGAGTTAACAATAGACTTTCTATTAGGGTAATACTCCGGCTCATTAAGAAATTAATATTTACTGCCATAAATTTATACGTAGCTTGCTTTGGAAGTTTAGAAACAGCCTTTGGATACTGATCTGTGTCTTCTCCCATTCCTTCACCATCTTTTAAAACATGATCATAATTGTTCCATAGAAAAACAGTAAGAAGAACCTTTTTGTTGTGTAGAGAAGTGATGATTGATGGAAAACATTTTGTTACTGAATGTCTTAATTGTAAGATTATCCCAATTCAGAGGTTGCTGGACTGCCTGTCAGTATACTTCCAGGCCCAGATTAAAGCCCTATATAGTATGATGACTCAGTTGAAGCCCAGCTATTTTAAAGCTGCCATGGTTAAGAAATGTATCCCATGATGTTTGGAATGTGTTAGGAACTGTCATGCCAGGTAAGATTATGAAAAGTTGTAAAGATGCTGGGAAAGAAGTGAGATTAATTCTAGACACATAGAATCCAGGATAGGAAGAAAAATTCACATTTGATTTGTTTCATAATGGCAGCTAGTCTGTCTTGCAAGTAGTATGGGAATTTCACTGTAATTTTTTTTTACAAGTGTATTGAACTGCATTTCAATTGGAATTCTTGTTTCAGCAGAAAATACATGCATTCTTTTCTGAGTTTAATCTGTGACATTAGTAGGGTCATAATATTGTGCTCTTGATCTTCTCTGTAATAATACCACAGATTCTGTTCAGGGCCTGGAGATGACAAATTAAGTAGATTAGGTTGATTGAAGTGATCGTTTCAGGAAACAGATGCTAAATGCCCTTAAAGGATGGAGACGTATCTTGTTTATTATTAAATTAGAGTTTGTATTTTATTGCCAGATAGAGTCAAGTTTCTGTATAGGATTTTATCCATAAGATATCAAATAACTTGCCTTTTCAGGATAAGTGATGGAGGTCATTGCCAGCCATATTCTCGGAATATAGAGTGATTGCTAGAGAGCTGATGACCTTTTCTTTGTGGAGTTTTTCCTCTTTTCAATTTAATATTTTATTTAATATTTCAATAGAAGAGGGTTAAACTGGGGAGTCCTGGTACTTTCTGGGTTTGGTTGTTTGCTCATATGATGTTCAATTCATAGTGTACTGGTTATGTTATCTAAACATATAATAATGAAATGTCTGCAGGCAAAAAAAAGTTCAGAGAACACCAAGGATGATATACTGTAACTTTATATAACAATGTAATAACAACGATTTCCAGTTTCACAGGATATTTAATATCTGTCTTGGACTCATTTGAATGAAGTGATAATATACACTAGATTAATTACTTATAGGTTATAATTATGCATTAATTACTGCACTGATCTTAGTTCTTTTGTTGTAAAGTTTCCAGGTAAACGATCACTTTGGGCTTCAAAGGATGGGACCAGGTCTTTCATACTTTTAAAAGATCTATTCTAGTAAAAGTTCAAGGAACATTCTTTATTGGGTTATTTCTCCAGCTAGCTTAAAGGATGTTTTACTTCTTTTAGTATTTTTATAAGCTCTTTTGTGGTTATGCCTTTCACACCTCCAGTTATATCAGGTACAATGTGGTTAAAGGTTGCAATCTCAGTACACCTTCAAGACAGTATGCTGGGGAAAGCTAAGTAGATTCTTGCTTAGCATTTTTCAACAGATTTTTTTTAATGCAGCCTCTTTTCTGTTTAGGATTATATTATCTCAGATATAGCAATAGCACTAAGACTTATATACCACTTCATAGAGCTTTACAGCACTCTCTGAGCAGTTTACAATGTCAGCCTGTTGCCCCCAACAATCATGGTCCTCATTTTACCTATCTTGGAAGAATGGAAGGCTGAGTCAACCTTGAGCCCTATCAGGATTGAGCTAGAGGCTGTGAGCAGAGTTAGGCTGCAATGCTGCATTCTAACTATTGCACAACCAGAGCTCATAAGATAATTTGTGGTAGGGTTGATGGAACAAGGAGCAGAGTCATAAAAAGAGACTCACCAGTTCTGTCTGATGTCTTCTTCTCCCCCTCTCTCTATGCTCTTGTTTCACTCCCAACTTCCAAGTTTTTAATTTGTGGTTGATAGTACTTAATTGATTGCTCTTAACAGAAGAGATAACTGATTTCTTACAGAGTGGCTTTGAATTAAACTACAGTAAAATCTTCATGGAATTGGTCCAAGAACCATAGTTATCTTGTTGGAGTGGGTTTGTGGCTGAACCCAGTCTGGGAGATTGATTTGATCTTGGTGTAAATGTTTCCTATAATACTGCTGATTTTGAAATAAAGTATTGTTGTCAAATTAAGTTCCATCAAGAGCTCCAATTGCAACTCCCTTCACTCCAGAGAAACTGCCTTATTCAAATACATTTACTGTATTTCATCTAAGTCAGTATTATCAGTATTGATCAATATATCTCCCGGATTACATAAAAGATTCTTCCTACAAGGATACCATGATTTTTGTGCATGTAAAAGCATAGTAGTGCATTCTCCCTGGCATGTAGGCATAATATTTTATTCATTTTCCATTTAGTTGCCCAGACTACACCCCCGCAAGGGATTATGGAGTCTTTAAATGAGGATGCAGGCATGATACTTTAATATTTCTCCAAGCATATTATTTTTTGTAAATAGACTAATTGTACTTGACTCCAGATTCATGGTCATATAAAAGGAAGTTTTCCTATACTCTACACTCAGCTTCTGTAAATGCAAGGGGAAACACAAATTATCAGATTCCAACAATTATTTCCATACAATCCTGTGGTAATTATATCAGCTTCAACTTATAGTTGTTTCAACAAACCTAAAAATATATTGTAACTAGTCATCTAGGTACTGTTAAAAAGTTCTCAGTGCAAATAAATGGAAAGGTTGTATGATAATATGAACTGGGAAGATGGACATGCCTTTACTTCTCAGGAAAACAGCTTCTTCAGCCCAATAACAATTTTGCTGGTTTAGTCTTTCCATTATTATCAGCCATCAAAGCAATTATACTTTTCACCCTTCATGTATGGAATAACCTTCCTCTTTTCTTCCCCATTAACTACATTTTTAAATGCTTAATATTCTGGTAATATATTAATATACTAATGCAGTATATACTAATATACTAATTAAGACTTTTAGTCTGTATTGAGGACTGTTAATGGTTCTCTTACACCTGTTGTTTTCAGTTTTGAATCTCTTATTTTCTTTGTTTATTTACTTAAGCTTCTTGCTTCTGATACCATAAAATCGGCAACTGATCTTTGTTGCTATGTTAGATTGTTCATTTTCCTTCTTTGTATTAGCATCAGGTTATGTTGCACATTGATCTGGCATTTTGGACTTAAGAGGTTACAACAGATGTTGTCATTCCAGTTTTCCTCTGATGTGCAAGTTGATACCCTTAGTCTGAGCCTGGACTTCCATGGGTCTTCCTCTTTAATTTGGATAGGATGACACTGTTCATGAAATATCACTGTCTGCTCATTTGTCTAGTTAATTCTTAGCAGGATTTTTGAATTTCCCTATAGCGTTCTCCTTGGCTCATCTCCATAGTCATCATATGTTATAAGATGGCAAAGCAGTTCCTCTGGGCTAAGATGAAAAATCCTTCCATCAAGGGCATGGATACTTTTTCTTCCTGCCCTAGGGCAATCTTCGAGACTATTTTGCAGAGCGTAGCCACCTGGTCCACTCTATCAACAATTGTGAAATACTTTGCATGCAAAGAACAGATGGTCTTTGGCAAAGCAAAGTTCTTCGCTGCTTATTTTTCCTTATTTTCTATCTTCCAAGTAGGTAGGTTAACCATCGTCATATAAAATACCGGCTAAAAACTATGAGAAACAAAAGTAGAGTCGTTGTTGTTGTTTTTAATGAAACCAAAGTACTTCAAGGGTTATTTGTACTGATATAATCAGCTTTGTTCCCATTTTTATGGGTTACAAATTCAAGAGTTCATCTCAATAATTTTGATGATAATGCAAAAAGTACCAAGTGTGTGGTTTAATATGGTACCAACATTGGATAACTGTTGCAGGAGGCAAATTGGTTCTCCAATAGGATCACCAACCTGCTGCTCTGTCCCCCACTGATCACATCACTGACTTCATAATCAGCCGCATAGAAGAGTAACCATTTTGGCCATCTTATTTGCTTTGTACTTGGACAGAGATTTAAACTAAGAGTTTACCCTGAATGTTACAGCCTATCTCTTAGTGAATTTGCAGTTGAATCTAGCCAGTTGATGACTCTGTTTCATATAATTTGATCCCACCTGGGTGAGGAGTATTCAAGGCAACCTTTGTACGGTGGCTGTAAAGATTATTCTAGTTACTCAGATTCTCAGAGTTGGATTTTCGTTCTTGTGAAATTGACTGATACATTGCCTTGCTGTGTTATCTGGGGAGAATCATCTTTTTAATAACGGTATTTTAGGCATTTGATTGTTTGTAATGTTCAGTATTATACTGTATTTTTATCCATCTGTTTGCCATATTGAACTGGCAAGATATAAGGTGCTCATATATATTGTGTGTGTGTGTGTGTGAATTGGAGAATCCTAATATGATTCCCACTACATGATTGACAATTTGGGGAAGTTTCATTTGGTTAATTATAATAACAATAGCAATGGCACTTAGATTTATATACCACCCAATAGTGATTTATAGCACTTTCTGGGCAGTTTACAATGCCAGCATATTGCCCCCAGCAATCTAGGTCCTCATTTTACAGAAGGATGGAAGTCCTGAGTCAAGTTTGAGCCCCGTCCGGATTGACCTCCAGGCAGTGGGCAGAGCTTGCTTGCATTCCTGCATTCTAACCACTGCACCAGCAGGGCTTTTTGAGAAGTGTGAGATTCCCTGTTCCAAAATAAAATTGTACGTATCTAATTATAATGATCTCATTTCAGTTTTCTTGCCTAGATCATAGATATACCTTAGCAAACCTAAGTCTTGCACTGCATCATGCCACTGTATTCAAATGGGGTATTGCATATTTATCATTAGGTTGAACCTAAGCTTGGTTATAACTGGAAATGTTCCATTGAGTTGCATCTGAATAAAAACTCTGTGGCAACACTGAGTTGGTTTGCCATTAGAAAAAATAATTAAGTTGGTAATGATATTAACAGTGCTTCTGGGGAAAAAATTAATACTAGTCTCTCTGGGATTTTTTCCTCCCTTTCAGTTATTTGCCACCTTCCTTGCATGAATGGTGGGCAGTGCAGCTCAAGAGACAAGTGCCAATGTCCTCCTAATTACACTGGTAAACTCTGCCAGATCCCTGTGCAGAGTGGAAGTACTTCACAACTTTATCATAATTCGCAACAAGTAAGCAAAACTGTGGGATCTCATGTCATCCATTCCACACATACTTTACCACTGACTGTGCCCGGGCAGCAAGGAGCCAAAGGTAAACTTTTTTTTCCCTCTATCTCTTCTCTCTGGCTAGTGTTCTATGTTGGCTACAGTGAGACTTTATAATTGTACCTGCCCAGCTGTCAGAGACTTTGGTAATGTCTCCTCACATAGCTGTGAACTGACATTCAAAGCCTACTGGCATGACACAATGTGCTTTCTAGCATTCATTGCATTCTTGCATTTACAATCATTAATTATAAAAAAAATTGTTAGTGAAAAATTAACTGAAAAGGATTTTTATCTTCTTTGTGAAGTTAAAAAGGTACAATTTTCAAATGAAAATGACTTATC
Source organism: Bungarus multicinctus (assembly GCA_023653725.1). Lineage (NCBI taxonomy): Eukaryota > Metazoa > Chordata > Lepidosauria > Squamata > Elapidae > Bungarus > Bungarus multicinctus. The sequence continues at coordinate 62,119,540 of CM042836.1, read as the reverse complement.
TTTCAATGTTGTTGGGTGTTCCTTACCTTTTTCATATCTAAGTTATCAGACAACAATTGAGAAGTGCGTGCCATTAATTTCTGAGTTTGTGGTTTTCATGCTTTCAGTCTGTATCTCCTCTGTTTATTTTAATTTGATGGAAATCATGTGTTCAGTCTTTTCACTTGGACATTTCAATTAATCAAAGTCTGCAACTTCATCAATATGTTTCAAAGTCACGGATTTACTTTTCACATTAGATTTCAAGATATGGACACTGGTTTTTTTCTTGACAGATTTCTTTTTATATTTCATATTTCTAAGGTGCCCACCTTCTTCAAGGAGGAGCTTTCAAATTGTTCTCCTATAAAATGTCAAACTGTTCTTAAATTTCTTAAAATGTCTGGGAAAGGAGTTTTTTGGAGGGAAATAGAACAATTTTTCTCAAATAGACATTGCAAACATTTAATTCTATCTTTAAAGTTGAATTGCTAGTTCAGACCTTTGCTAAATGTTAATGTTTTATACACAAGAAAATCTTGAGTATTTCAAAAATAATTGGCTAACCAGCTTTTAACTTTTTAAAATATTTTCCAGTGTAATTCAATGTCATCTATATTAAATGGTATTTTGATCCAGAATTTAATAACCATATTCACAGGTCATCTTATGCCAAAAAGGGACTTAATAAGCTACAATTCCCAATCATTTTGTACATCTTTTCTTCTCTCATGGTGTACATGGTTCACATGTCATCTAAGCTAGGGCTTATGTCTAAGTGTACCCAAACCAATATTTATATAAGAATAAGACTGGATTTAAAATTGGCTAATCATTCTTGTATGTTTGGGTGAACTTAATCATAATCCTGGATTCAAAATGATGAGGAACTTTCCTTCTTAGGGAAGAGAAAGATTGCATATGTGTGTGTTTCTAACTTATTGCCCTGTATTTTTTATAATCCAGCAGTCTTTGGCAAAATTTAAGATGTTTCAAATGCTGCTACGAAAATCAATACATAATTTCCAAATTGAGCAATGTCTTCTCTTGTTTGGAGATTTTTAATGCTTGATTTCTTACTGTTGCAGTGAAAATTCCTCCTAACTTTGTAAATATCCATGTTAAACATCCACCAGAAGCTTCTGTGCAGTTTCATCAAGTTTCAAGGATTGATAGCACATCAGCTGGTCAAAAACCAAAACCAAAGCCCCCCACATCGGGACATTCCCAGAATCCTTATCAAAGCCTACCATTTCAGAAGACCCAGAAAATTCATTCAACCTACATTCATCAGCAGCCTATCACTCATACTTTTCCTGTTTCTGCTAAAACACAACTTGGACGATGTTTCCAGGAGACAGTTGGGAGCCAGGTAATTTTTCAAAAATGTCTTTAAAAAGTAACTATGCATTTCTTATAAAGAAAAAAACACCTATTTTGCTCCAGGTATTAGATGTTACGCTATACAAATGACTTTACAAATCTGTTAATAAGAGTTAAAATAATGTTTTTGAGGAATGAATAAGGTACTGCATTTTGGAAAAGTTCCCCATAAAGTCTCTTTATTATTCTTAAGGGTTTTTCCCTAAAATTCAAAGCATAATATAAGGCAGCTATCAAAAGTTTCCATTCTATGTTTTGTCTTTTAAATGAAAATAAGTTTTTTTCTAAATAACCTCCACATATTTACCTTCCAATGTAAGTGTTATATTTTACAAAGCTACATTTCTTCACATTTGCCTACAGATGCCATAAGTCTAAATGCTTTGTGGATTAAAAACATTATGCTTCCAGATTAAGCTGTTAATTTACATATTAGCAATGTAACTGATTAGTTCAATTTAGTAACATTTGTTTGAATATTTTGTTGAAATATTTTCAGGTTTTATGTATGTTTTAGTAGTATATAAAACATCTCTTTCGAAATAGAACTAACTCAAGATTTGGCCTTTTTCTTCAGATACAGACTTTTCTTTCTCCCTTCAAAGCCTACACATTGAAAGTATATTTGCATACCAACTTTTAATTCTTAGACTTCATTTTAGATAGAATATTCATGAACACTATTACTAATTTTGAACTTTGATAGCCAAATAACATTTTTTTAGTTCTTAGTTATTCGTGGGGTATCTTTAAAGTTAGATTTTTGTGACATATATGATCTTATTACTAACAGATTTGTGAACCGCTATAAACCACATAGATCATCATTTTAAACTGAAATTTATTATAACTCTGAAGATACTAAACCCTAAATATTGCAGTTGGAGATTGTAAATTAAAAAAATAACTGTTCAGAAATGACAATTTATTCAAAAGAGAGAGGAAGAAAGAGAGATGTTTGAACTGGGAAACAGCCTAGGATTTACTGGAAAGTCCCAGACTAATCCCTGCCATAATTCTACAGTCCAGTTGCCATTTTCATGATTATGGAATACGTCTGGCACAAAATTAGAACACAATATTGGCTCTGTGAAAGTACCAAAAAAAAAAGTGGCAAAGAATAAAGAGGCTACAATAGGGAAAACTAGGAGAGATTATGAAGATGGAGGTGGGGGGAAAACTCAATTTTAATTTTTTATTTTATTATTTCCAGGTTGCCTATTAATGTTATTTCCAAAAAGCGTATGGTTGGTGGACCTAAAATCTGAGTGTTCACTATCATCTGCTTTATTTGAAAATTAATTTTATATGTTTGTTTTCTATAGGTAGAAGATTTTTAAAACTATTCCCAAAGTTACTTTTTGTTCTAGGCCTATGGTGACGAACCTATGGCACACGTGCTGGAAGTAGCATGTAGAGCCATTACTGCCGGCATACGAGCCCTCGCCCAGAAAAGGTCTACTTCTCATGGGGGGGTTCACGCACACATGTGCTTCTGCACACCATACAGGTCGTACACACATGCGCAGGGGGCATGGTGGGTCACACTTATTGGGGTGATGGCATGCGAGCGCACAAGCACGCGTGCAATTATCAGCACGGGAGCCTAAAAAAGTTAGCTACCACTGTTCTAGGCTATATAGATAAATGTTAAATTGCCAATAATATAATGTCACTTTCATATACAAAAAATCAGAGTATTTGGGAAACTTCATACTTTCCCTTCCTCCACCCTATGCACATGGTAATTGATCCTGAAGAGATTAGACAACCATTTGTTTGAGATGGTATAGACTTCAAGAAGACCTCCAAGGTCTCTTCCAATCTGTTATTCTGTTAATACTTTATCACAATATTAAAAATGGAGTTAAAGTTCCATGCAAATCATTTTTCTCCCCTCTCTCCCTCAGTATACAATCTGAAGCTCTCAAAAGCCTTGAATTTGGTTCCCAAAAAATCTTAAATCATTTATTATCATATTGTAATTTTAATGTGTCAGTAGAACACAAATTATATGTCTCTGTGTGTGAATGTATATATGTGTATGTATGTATGGCTTGACACTAATAGTAATTACAGGTAGTCCTTGATTTACAGCAGTTCATTTTTCTGACTCTTCAAAGTTACAGCGGCATTAAAAATGTTTTTCACAGTTACGACCTTTCCAGAATCCCCATGATCATGTAATCAAGATTCAGATGTTTGGTAACTGGTTCATATTTATGTCTGTTGCTGTATCCCAAGATCATGTGATCCCCTTTTGCGACCTTCTGACAAGCAAAATCAATGGAGAAGCCAGATTAAGCTTAAGGATATGTTAATTCAAAGTAATTTAACTTTTGTTCTGGGCTAACAGTTTTTTTGAAGTAATGCGGCAGAAACATCCCTTAAAGATCCAGTGGTCTGCACCCTTATTTTAAGGCACTCGTATCTAAAAAAATACTTTGTTTATTATATAGTAAGTTTGCAAGATAATAATGATGGATGTGAAACCTTAACTGCATAGAGTTGACTAAAAATTAAACACTGAGTGATGTATTCAAATACTGTCATAGAGAGTGGGGTTGTTCCAAGTCATTTTGTTGCTGAAGCAGAATATCTGCTGAGAATACCTGGAGCCAGTCAAGTTGTTTTGGAATATGGACATAAAATATCAATAGCATTTGTAAATTTTATCCTTCACAATAAATATCAAGCATAAACAATCACTCGTAATTTGCTTAGCGCCTAAAATCAGAAGGCAGTCAATTTCTTAACTGAAGAGCTAACTCTGCAAAGTATGAACAAAATAATACTTTAAATAAATATCCTTTCTATGGAATAGTTCCCACTTAAAGATCATCTTCGGCCGTCAGTTTTTTTTTTTTTTTTTTTGCCAATTCCTTATAAATTTCCAACAGCCAGTAAATCTTTTTGGATACTTGCATTTTCCTCTAATGGATGATATTTTTAAAACATGAATCCATCCAAATAATGGCAGCATGGAGCTTGGGTGCTCTATTCACTACTTAATCAAAAGTAATATCTATAGGATATGCTGTGTGGCTTTTGTGTGGTATAATTTTTTATTCCAGATTTATTCTGCAAATTCTCTAAAGATTTGCATTAATTAAAGATTATTTTAACACTAAAGTCTTGGAAAAACTACATGATATCTTATGTGAAAGGGAAGAGTTTTCTTGTTTCTTTTTTGTGCTTATTTGGGAATGGAATCATATAATTCTAAAGTTGTGTAGCCTTGTTTGGCTGCTTACTTTTTTTTTAATGTAAGCAATTTAAATAATTGTGTCTGTTCTGAATAATCTTCATAATGTTACTTCAGTCAGAAGTTGTCACTGTTTATATATTTTGTTGCACGGTGGATTTCTAAAGTTGGCTTAGTAGTCTAAAACCTTTTATTAATTACTTTAGGATTAAGAGTGATTTTACTATCTGCAGATGAAACCGATAATGTAATGCACATGTATATACGGCCTTTTATCTGGCAAGCCAAAGAATTTGCTGCAGCAACTGATTATCAAGATCATATGAAGTGTTAATACCACTTTATAAATGCCTTGGTAAGGCCACACTTGGAATACTGCATCCAGTTTTGGTCGTGTAAAAAAGATGTTGATGCTCTAGAATAGGGGTCGCCAATGTTTTGGACTTCAGGGACCACCAAACTCATAATTTTAGATCCCAGGGACCACTAACCAGTTCTGTGGGCGTGGCCTATTTTGTGGGTGTGGCTTGGTGGTCATGTGACTGGCTGGGCATGGCTTGTACATAAATATTATAAATATTTATATAAATATTGAATTTTTTATAAAAAGAAAAGAGCAACTTTTACCCAAAATCAGGCAAAGCAGACAGATTGAGTTGCTCACAGAATCACAGATTCATTCAGAGATCTATCTCTCTGCCATCAGCTAGCTCAGTCTCTCAAATTTGTTTGCCGTGAGTCTGCACTGAATTTGCTTGCAAGTTAATCTTCAGTCCTAAGGGAGGTTCAGCTGAAGATCTAAAGACTAGCTAGAAAGCAAGAAATCCAGCCATTTCCTGCTTCCTAGCTAATCTAAATCTCCTGGCAGAGCAGAACAGATGATGGTTGGAAAAAGGAAAAATAGAATTTAGCAGGCAAGTTTACCGGGTAAGGAGTGAGTGGGTAGGGAGGGTTCCCGCAGGCCATATGGCTGAGCAGCCTTGTGTTTCTGCGCAGCCTGGTTTAATTGCTTTTGGGGGGGTGCTCTGGGGGTGAGATTTCTCTGCGGCCCACCAAAATTTTCTCACGGCTCACCAGTGGGCCACCGGTTGGCGACTGCTGCTCTAGAAAGAGTGCAGAGAAGAGCAACAAAGATGATTAGAGGACTAGAGGCTAAAACATAAAAAGAACAGTTGCTGGAATTGGGTATGTCTAGTTTAATGAAAAGAAGGACTAGGGGTGACATGATAGGAGTGTTCCAATATCTCAGGGGTTGCCATAAAAAAGATATAGTCAAGTATTCTCCAGAGCACCTGAGGGAAACTAATGGATAGAAATTAATCTAAGAGAGAAACAACCTAGAACCAAGAACAAAAGTCCTGACAGAACAATTAATCAGTGGAACCAGTTACTTCCAGAAGTTGTAAATGTTCCAACACTGGAAGTGTTTAAGAAAAGATTGGGCAACAATTTGTCAGAAATGTTATAGGGTTTCCTGCCTAAGCAGGGGGTTGGACTTGAAGACCTCCAAGGTCCCTTGAAACTCTGTTATTCTATTTTATTCTATCTTGTAACTTCTGGCCTTTATTTTTAAACTGGTTTATATTTTATTTTTATTCCCTTTCTCAAATAATAATTTACAAAGCAATTCTTTTATTTGCAAAGGACTGGTGAGTCCATAGAACCTTCCAATGGAGCTTCCCCATGGTAGGAGGGTCCAGGATAGTATCTTTTTTTCTTGATTCCTTTTTTGAGCCCTCAGATAACAGGGTGGTGGTGGAGGCATTGAAAGCTTCAAGGAAAAGAGGGATTGAGGAACTTTACCAGTCACTTGTTTTCCAGTGCCAACAAAAATAATCTCAATGTAAGTCTGGACCGATTCTTACATATTTCAAGACATTAATATTCCAGATATGTAGGACATATAAATTTCAGAATAGTTAGAGTTAGGGTTCAAATCATTTGTACTGACAGGGATGCTTCTTTTTGTTAGAATTATAAAAATAATTCTTAGAAATAAGTGGGCATCCAATAAAGTTAAGGCTGAGGAGAGATGGTACAAGAAGGTTGGGTTTCTTCCAAAATTCTGCAGTAACTGAAGAATCAGAGCCTTGCTTACTTATTCTGCAGCAATTAAAGAATCAAAGGCAGCTCTGCCTAATACAATGTATAGTAATAAGAATAAGGGTTGACTTCTGTAATATCCTAAAATCATACTGCTATTGTCTTCAAGTTCCCTAAAGTGAAATTAACTATGGATAAATCTGTGGAGTTTGCTTACAAAGGGTATCCAGGTCACCATTTGTGAAAGCAGTTTTTTCTTTGAAAATCATAATTTCTTTTTTGTGCTTTGATAGGAGGACTGGTCATGCCAGCTTAAAACGTCTTGAAACTTATTGGAATCGATTTGTCTGATTGTTTGCCAGTGTTGTGTATAAAGACAGACAAAAGGTTAAGGCTGAACATGGTTTTTGAAGAATGGATAAGAGGAAAGGATAGCTGTTTTTTAAATTGTGTTTTTATGCAGCTATGTATTGTTTTTCATGTTTTTATTTGGACATATATTTCTAGGCCTATATATAGTATATATTTTCTTAGTATTATGGAATGTACATCCAGCAGCCAAAATTAATTCAACTGCAACTCTTGGTCTTTTTTTCTACCATTTAAAATAATGGTAACCCACTATATTTTGGATCTTTCTGAAAGCCAACAACACTAGTAAAAGGAAGCAGAACAGCAAGTTAATATTTCTTTTCCTTGACTACTTCTCCACTCAACTGCTTTACATTTTATTTTCATAAAAATGCTTTTGATATGACTTAAAATATTGTATTGTTCCTCACAGTATCTTTATAGTGTTATTAATAAAGATAGTAAAGTTTGTATTTCTACTAAAAATTCTACTGATTTTTCTTATGACTAATGAGTGTTGAAATAGTTGTTGGACATTTTGAAAGTAGGATTAATATAATTTAATGCATATGTTGACCATGTGTTGGGTTTATATAGAAAAAACACACATAGTAGAAACCCCCCATTGTTACATTGGTCTTGTTATAATTGTTGTATTTTAATGTAGTCACTGATGTTTAAATCAAATATTGAGTTACTTAATCTATGTGTTCCCATAAAAATAATGCATTTTTCTTCATATTTTAGCTACATATGTAATGTAGGCAAATCTTTATACAATTTTATACGTAATGTATTAGCTATGCAATTCATTTGCTAAGCATTGTTGATACGTTTATCCTTCACAAAAGTTATTACTGCCAAATAATTACATAAAATACTGTAGCTCAGTGTTTCTCAACCTCAGCAACTTTGAAATGCATGGACCTCAACTCCTAGAATTCCCCATGACTAAAACCTAGTTGTGAAAATAATTTTTTTGTAAATAACTCCACAAAAAATATTACCTGGGGTTTCTTGTTTTGGTTGGTTGGGTTGGTTTTTTTTTATGGTTTGTTTGTTTGTTTGTTTGTTTTTTGTATTGGCTATTGGGACTGGCAGAGGATGGGCAGAGAGCTTCTTTCCTTCTGCAATAGTCCTGTTGAATGTTCTTGTTGGACACATGGGAGAGGTGGAGAACTTCAGCTTGTTTGAAATTCCACTCTGCCGCCTTTATATGCATATCTGGCTATTGCTTAAATACAAAGCTGGTGTAAACAGCAGGTAGCATTGATTTTCTAAAATAGAAATTAAGAAAAAAAAATCAGGTCGGTCTAAAAAAATTAGCTCTTCAATTTTCATCTTTTTCCAGATATTGAAAGGAACTGAGTTAAGCAAATATGTGACAAAGACAGTTATACAATACGCCCTCAGATTGAGGGCAGTTTTCGGTTTAATAAATTGTTTGCATACTGCTCTGGAAGAGTGGATATTGCTAAAAAGATAGAATCTCTTTCAATTCAGTAATTATTTATAAACAGTTTTATTAGTTTGTTTTATTTAAGTGAAAGCGCAAGTAGGAATTGGCATGGATACATGGAAATAATAGCATGTGGAATAAGCAATAATACAGCTTAAACTGTAAAGTCAGAGGAATTTGATAATGAAATGCTTTCTCCATTTGCAGATATTTACAAATAGCTCCAAGAGAAGTTAAAAAATATATTTCATTAACTCACATCTACATTGTAAATGCCACATTACTAATTAGCATTACTAATTTAAAACAATATTAAAGTCAAGTATTCCGTGCTTTTTTATATGGAGTATTTTTTCTTCAAAAATGGTTTAAAATATTTTACAGCACAAAAATAGTCTTTTTTATTTCATGACAGTGATATTTATGTAACTATAAATACTTGACATTCGATTATTTAGATTACTTAGAATATTGGAAATAAAATAAAATAAAATAGATATATCAATATCAGCTATAATTTAGGGTATTTTGAACATTAAAATTATTGTGGCTTTTCATTCAAAGTTAAATACAACAGAAAGGAAAAAATAAACAGTATGCTGCAACTTGCATCAAAGTATTTGTAATATAGTAAGGGTTTTAGTCTTAAACTAAATTACTTGATATTAAAATCTCTACTGTATTATTAGCTGGTATGTATATCTGTATGCATGTGTTTGTGTGTATCTGTGTCAATGAAAGGTAAAAAAGAAAAAAATAGATGAACAAATAGGAAATAAATAAAATAAAACAGTGAAAAGTTATTCCCTTCTTTTATACATCTGCTAATCTGCAATATTTGTACACATTTAGGCTGCATTAGAAGTCATGCTGTAAATCTGATTTTGTCAGATATTTTATTTCATCTCTACATACAGCTAGAGCATATTCCAGCCTTGATTAAATAATTTTTGCTTATCATATTCGTAGAACCAGACTGAACCATATCTGCATATATAACTATATAATTAGAGTCTTGAATTCCTTAAAGCTAAAAAATATGCATCAGCAGAACTTAAACAATCACTTTCAAAAATCTGTATGGATATATTTTCAACAATGACTGTTCTATCTTCTGTTAACCTTTATGATATCAAGTGATATTTAATATCAGAAGATCTATACCAGATAGCAAAAGCATCAAATGCAAATTCAGTTAATTGATCAAAGTCTATACACTGATATATTGATCCTTTAAGAAAATATTGGAAGCCAAATCAAATCCTGGACAAGTTTCTTTAGCCAATCTGGAGTTACCTAACAGTCTTAGGGAATTTAGGGGAGAGTTGAAGGAAAGATGAGCAAAGCAGAGGAAGAAAGATGTAATGTTGTTGCCTAAAAATGGCACAGTCTTGGCCTAACAAATGCAACTGGAACAAAGCTATGCAGTCATGTGAAGTTTCATGTGCTGACCAAATCACTTGGAAATGGAAATTCTAGTCCCAGTTAGGGTCATTAAGCCAGAATCTCATTATCAGAATCTTATCTCATTATCTCAGAACAAAATTCTGGCAATCATAATTAGTGCTTCCAAGCGGAATCCAAGCCATGACTTCCCAGATTTCATTAGTTGATTTCAGTTATCCTCAATATTATAATATCCTTTTTTATTGTTTTTAAAATGAAAATTCCCAACAGAAGGCAACAGCTGGATCACAGAATTATGGGAATATTTCACATCAGCAATATTTGGCATTGCTTGTAAAGCTGTTATTTTTATTAAGAGCTCTATTATTTCATTGCAGGAGTAGTTTATGTGCATGGATCACTTGGCCTTTTGGCTAAGGTCAAGTATGTGCAGTACAGTGGTGGGATTCAAATTTTTTTTACTACTGGTTCTGTGGACGTGGCTTGGTGGGCATAGCATGGCTTGGTGGGCATGGCATGGCTTGGTGGGCATGGCAGGGGAAGGTTACTGCAAAATCCCATTCCCTCCCCACCCCACTAACCTGCTTTCCAGCTCTGTTCTCCTGTGCAAGGCAACAAAAGAAGACCCAGCCAATCAGCTGGAACTTGGGACGCAGAGAATAGATGGGGGCGGGGCTAGTCAGAGGTGGTATTTGGCGGTTCTCCAAACTACTCAAAATTTCTGCTACCGGTTCTCCAGAACTGGTCAGTAGCTGCTGAATACCACCTCTGCTGCAATAGCTCAACAATGTTGAAACAGATGGTGAGCAAGGCCCTTTTTCACTTTTGGAGAGTTAACTAGTTGATGAAGCACCTTCTTCATTGAGTCTGAACCGCAAGCATGGATTTCCTCACATTTAGAACCAAATCTAACAAGTAGAATACATAATGTCACAGTGATTGATTCAACTTGCATCAAATTAAAATGGAAAATATATGTTTCTTTTATAAATCAGTATTACTATGTTATATATGTTTACTAATCACTGATTTTTTACAAGTCCATCTCTGTTATTATGATTGAAAACATGAGGTTGACAAGCAAAGGAAAATAGTAAGCATTTTGTTTAAAAAGTTTTACAGTTAAGTAAAAGCACCCTTGAGCTGAATTCAGCTTCTGGTATCTGCAACCAAGCAATTTTATTAGGACAGATATAGAAATAACTTGCCGTTCTACTTTTCTGGCATTTTTTTTGTTAACTTTTTGGTCTAGAAGCATCCTTGAAATTCCTAGGGATCTTCCATCCCTAATGCTAACTAGGTCTGATCCTACTTGCCTTCTGAGATTAGCCAAGATAAGCAAAGTACTGCTGTCTGCTGAGGTTACACTGCAGTTATGAATTCATATTTACATATCTAAGAGGCCACGTAAAACAAAATATACAAGAACAGAAAAAAGTGGGAAGTGAAAATGAGAATGTGTACAAAATGTGTGGCAGAAACACCCCATATTCTTAAGGTAGTGCAATGATTGAAGTTTGTGAAGCAAGAACCAGAAGTTCCCAGCCAAGGGAGGACCATGATGTAAATATATATCAGCCTTCTAAGACCATCACTTGTATCCTCCAAGAATCTTCCAATAATCAATTACATTGCAACAAGTAGAGTGTGTAAATTCTAGAAAACTATACATAAATCTTTAAGGTCTTTGCTCTGTAGCTGTCAATCAACTGTCAAGTATTAAAGCCTATATTCTTGCCTACAATGAAGTTTATAATCTTACTGAACTAAGTTCTGAGAGTCTTCTATTGAGTCTAATTAAGATAACTAAACTGGAGATTAGACAATTCTATTTCTTGCCAAGTCCAGATTTGAAACCTAGTTTCTAAATAGATTGAGTTTATATATTTTTATCATACAGTTCCTTAATTGCCTTGGCTTGTAGCACCAATAGCACACTGTCTCATATAATTGTTGTCTGATATTTGAATATTTGAATTTCCAGCTATGTTGGAGTATAATCAACCCATGACCATTTCTCTGAATTCAGTGTGTCATCAGTGCTATGACATCTGTACAATAATTTTAACTCTTGATATTATTTTCAGAACAGTAAATTGCCCAATGACTCTAAGCTAAGTACTTTGTAGTTTTGATTCCTTAATTTTCAACATACCACATGGGGTATTATACATTAGATATTGGGTCTTATACATTAGATGTGACTTTCATAGTAATTTCAGACTATTATGAAATATGCTATTTTATATTCAGGAGGATATATCAGTAATTTAATTCTATAGATTATGGAATTATAAGGCATTGTATTTGGTCTATGATTTTCTCAGTTGAGTGTTGTCCTACTATATTAGCTGTTAATATGGATAATATCTAGTCTGGCATGTTGGAGTACTAACAGAATAACAGAGACATGCAGTGCATTCAATAAGGCATAGTTTGGGCTAAACAAACTGTGCAATAGTTTATATACTTCAGAGAAGAGAAAAAATATTGCAATATTTACTTTCTCTTCATTTGATATCCAGAGTATGGTATTATATTTCTTCTGTAAATACCTCTTGTATATTACCACTTTGTTATGATAGAATTATGCAGTAACTTCAGTGATCCATAGAATGATGCCAGCAGCAAAATAAGATTCTGATGGAGGGGGTCTCTCTTGTTGGTAAAATCAAAGAGAGAGGAGAGACTAACAGTAATCCAGAAAGAGGATGAAGACATTTAGATGTGAAAAAACCCAAGCAATTTATAAAAAGAAATTCCAAATTCAGAAAAAAAATGGAAAACCACTTGTGTATTGTTTCTTAAAAATGATATGGGCATAGATGTAACATTAACCCAGTTTGGGTGCCAGATATTAAGTCTGCCATGAGAGTTACATGAAAGAAATATCCTTAGTTACTAGTATATCAGAATATCTTAAGCTGATCTGGATGTGTCAAACCCATTACAGGAGGTGATGATGTGGCCAGAATAAAGTCTGGGTATTGATAATACCAGTAATGGAAGAGCAGTTCCATGACTGATGATGGACATAAGACCCACAGTTGCAACATGGAATGTAAGCTAAATCAGAGGAAAAAAGTTTTGAAGTAAAGTTGAAATCACACATTATTTAGGACAAAATGGACTGAAATCAACCATTTTAAATCCATTTGAACATAGAAGCCTATTGGTGGGAGATCGTTAATGCTCTTTAGGAGGGAAGGTGATGTTGCCACCTTGAAAAAGTACAACTCTTCCTAAAGAGCCCTCCTGGGTTACTTATCATTATTGTCCAGTTGACAGAGTTGTGGGAATTCTGCTACAGAGTACCCTAAAGGAAATGGGATATCTAGGCTCTTTTTAGTGGGTATTCATGCATGATCACAGAATGGAAATAGCATTGGTAACACTGTTGAATGATCTTTGTCTGAATTTAGATAAAGGTAGCATAACTATTCTGGTCCTGATAGAATTCTCATCTGCTTTTGATACTATAAATAATAGATTAAGTATCTGTTTGGACCCCTGGCGTTAGGAGCTGTATATGTTACCATGGATTCTACTCCTGCATTACCGGTGAGTTGTAGTCAATGGTGATGGGGAGAAAAGGTCAGCCCCGTGGCCTCTCATATATGGCATACCTCAGAAGTTGATTTATTTATTTATTTTGCCTCTGTTGCTTAACGCTGACATGAAGTTTCTGGGAAATGTTGGCAATAGGTTTGGGATGCAGTATCACTGGTAGTTGTCCCAGCATCTGGAGGCTCTAGGGGCCTAGATGGGAAAAACTATGTGTGTGGGTATTAGTCAGCTATTAATGTGTAAAAAGATTTGCAGCTCCTTACTCCTTACTTTTTATTCATGATTTGGTGTATTAAATAATGTTTGGAAAGGTTTTTGGAATTTTATGATCTTTATACACTTGATCAGTTTTCAAATGCTGAAGAATATATATGGGAAGTTGAATCTAGTGCATTGTAAAAATTTAAACACTGCTTTTATATCAATTCTATCTTATTGCTTCTGACTTGTTCAAACAGTAGCATTTGATTTTTAATGAACTGAAATCAATTACCAATCATCCCACAAGTGCAGTGATATAACTGTTCAATAGTTCTCTATCTAGTCTACAATAGTTAGACAAATGTCGACTCTATTTAATGTTTTAATGGCTAATTTTTGAATGTGGGCTGTTTGAGACATTGAAAAATTGAGAGATAAATTTTGAATTTTGTTAAAAGGTTTGTATTTCTTAAAAAAAAACAAGAACTGCTTCTTCTTAAATGTTTATGTTACAAATTTGACGTGGTCAATTCAAAATTGAATTTTTAGGTCTGTTTTAGCTCTATGTGTAAGTTATCCAGAGAGAGGAAAGGGTGTGTCTCTTTAGTAGTTCCAGCAATAAACAGAGCATAAATTTGGCAGTGAGATGAGTAACTAGAACATTTTTTTAATGTAACATAGAGGCTGGCAAAAATATTTCTTTACAATACTAGCACTATTTTCTCTTTATAAGAACAATCAAGAAAAGCATGATATATTTTTATAAAAAAATATTTGTGTTGTTGATATAAAGAAGGATAAACAGGTGCTTAAGTTTTTTTCACCTATAAGTTAATTTCACATCTTCCACCCCCCAAAAAAGCAATTCTATCTAAGGCCAGTGCACTCTACTGATGCTGGAAGGAAAGGTTTCAACATTTAAGGATATGCTAGAAAATCTGTTCAAATGTTCCTAACACTCACCTATTTTGTAATCTAGGCTCCTGCTCCTTCCTGAAGCAGGATAGCTGGCAGTACTTACTAATTCCCATTAATCCTCTTGACAATAATTAACATTTTCCATAGCATTTAGCCCAGGATTCTTCTGAACAGGTCAATGTTTTAGTACTGTATCTGTGCAATATGCATCTTCTTAAAAATCCCTCTCCAATATACAGTAGTTTTTCTTTCTCTATGTGGTGATTCCAGTTGTTCCACATGGAGATTTTGGTTGTTTCTCTTATGTTTCATTCTTTTAATCAGGGTGTTGGCTATTTCTCATTGGTTTCTGGCATGCCATTGCAAACACAGCATTTTTAGTGGTATACCAAATGTCACTTTGAGCTGAATTCACCATGCATGTATACATACATACATACATACATACATGCATGCATGCATGCATGCATGCATACATACATACATACACACACACACACACACACTGCAAAGTAAGACATGCATAGAGAAGGGAAATGGCTTGCCTGATTTCAGCATGAAAAAATTGGAGCACCAAACAGGATCATGGATAAGAACCCTTGGGCAGCCATAGGAACAAGTGAAGATTAATTTACAAAAGGTATTTGAGAAATATATTGTAGATAAAATGCTAATTCACTGGAAAAACTGAAGACCCGAAGCAGAACTTTTTATATTCTTGTGAATCTTAAAAGCCACTGGTCTTGAGTGATCCTGAATTAGCAGCATGGAAGAAAACATCTGTCCTTCAGAAAGACTAACTTGAGATTTTCCAACATTTTCCAGTGTAGCAAAGCACTTCCTGGCCTCTCCAAGCAAGAAGATTGCTGTGGAACTGTGGGAACTTCCTGGGGTTTTAACAAGTGCCAAAAATGTCCAAAGAAACCAGGTAAGCTTTTAACAATATATTTTCTGTTATTTTGCACAGTATATGTATATTTTTCTTTCAAAGAAAGTGGTGAAAGCATATGAAAGTTTTTTTCCAGAGTAGTCTGAAAATCAATAAGAAAGTTGGGTTTGTGCTATGTGCCTCAAAGATCTTTTCAGATGGCATTGAAGAAAGAAGAAATAGGGACCATTTACATTAATTAGTCTAATTAATTAAAGAGAATCTATTCATAATGAGACTCCAAGGAGCAGAGGATTTCTCCTTCTTATATTTGGTTGCAGTCTAACTCGCTATTTTATAAGGAGAAAAAGAAAGCATTCACGTGCCTACTAATTTTATAGGAAAATAAAAGTGATGCATCTAAGATCTCCAACAACCCATAAGAGTAAAGGAGAACAAGATGTTCAGATTTTTGACATTTAGTGGTTGACTGATTCCAGGGTTACTTAGTTTCTATAATTTATTTATTTATTTATTCAACTTTTTTTTTCAAATGAGGGAATATTGCTTGTCTGATAGTAATAGTTGTTGGATGAAAGTAGACTTTTTGAGGCTTCTGGTGTCCTGAATTCTGCTGCCTTCAAGACTGAAATACTATTAATGCCAATTTGAAACTAAATAATTCCCAAAAGCAAATTAGTAGCAGCAACAGTATTAAGACATATTTAAATATTGTATAACCTTTTATTTGGGATCAGAATTCAACCCTTTAAAAAAGTGGTGTGATATTAAAACATTTGGATAATAACAGATGGGTCACTTTTTGTTTTTCTGTTTTGTTTCCTCTCAAATTAGCTTATTTTGGATATAGCCAAGTAGTGGATTGTCCACAAGGTTACAAGAGAATTAATGCAACGTTTTGTCAAGGTAAGATATTTGTAGCGTTTGTTTTGAGTAATTTTTCTGATTTAAAATTGATCGTGTTTCTCTATTTATTTAATTGGAATTAAAGGAATACATTTGACCTAATCATTTTATTGGGAAAAAGACAAAATTCTACCAAAAAACAGGGATTATATGATTATCAGGAGCAAAAACAATTTTAAGTGCATTATTTGTAAGATTATCAATAAATATAATAATTATATAGTATATTTTATATTTTATTGTATATATGTATTTGTATGAATACAGTATGAATTCCCACTGCCTATAGCAGTGGCTAAGGATGTGCACATTCAACACAATTTAAAATCATAATATATCAATACTTAGTATTATAAAGTAACATCAAAATAATTTAAAAACTTAACTTGGGAGTTTATAGAAACCAATAGTTAACTAAATCCTTGATAGTAAATAGTTTAATCTGATTATGCAAATGGTTAGTATAGAGGACAGATACTTTATTTTAAATTTATCTAACCTCTGAAAGACTTCAGGAGACTAGTCAGTGGAGACATGACATAATTTTATCAGGAGAAAATATATTTGTTGATCTAGTTCTTTTCTTGAGAAATAACTTTTGCTAGCCTTAATGTACAGACTTCACTTATAATTTCCCCACCCCTGGGCTAAATATTTTGGCCATGTACACTCTAGAACTAATCTGGAGGTTGCAAAAAAATCTCTAGCCTAGAGAGACCCCTTAAATAGGCAAATTTCACAATGTGAATGCTATTACAAAGCATTCTTAGTCCAAAAGTCAAGTCCAAAAGTCAAGTGTACTTTGAAAGGCAGCAAGTTGATTCTTCTGTTGTTATTCTATACAGTCACCCATTTCCTTCATATTGTGGTTAAGGTATTGACCTAGAAACTAGGAGACTGTGAGTTCTAATCCTTTCTTAGGCAGCAAGGTGGCTTTGGGCCAGTCGCTCTCTCTCAGCCCAGCCTACCTGACAAAGAGCCATGGTGGCACAATGGTTAGAATGCAGTATTGCAGGCTAATTCTGCTGACTGCTGGCAGTTCGATTCTCACTGGCTCAAGGTTTACTCAGCCTTCCATACTTCCGAGATTAGTAAAATGAGGACCCATGTTGTTGGGAACAATACGCTGACTCTGTAAACTGCTTAGAGAGGGCTGTAAATCCCTATGAAACATTATATAAGTGCTATTGCTATTGTGGGAAAATGAAAAAGAGGAAATAGTATTTATGTATGTACATTGCCTTATGTTATTTATAAAATAATAAGGTGGAATAAAAATCTAATAAATAAATAGTGTATTTACCACTAATGCTAATACGCTCATCAATCTTAAAAGGTCTATTAATTTCACATAAGATTCTGACTATTGCAATGTGCTATATATGGGGCTGCCCTTGAACAGCATTCAGAAGATTCAACTGGTGCAAAATGTGGTAGCATAGGTAGTAAACAGTGTCAGATACGCAATTACTGCTGCATGAATTGCATTGGTTATCAATGTGTTTCTAGATGCAATTTAAGGTGTTGACTGTTACCTTTAAAGATCTATATGCTTGGGACTTAATTATCTAAGGGACCATCTTCCCAATAGCTAGTTTCCACTTGGCCAATTGGGTCTGGCAGATTGGGCAGACTGCAGGTCGTTTCAATCAGAAAATGTCCACTGGCAGAGACCAGGAGATGTGGCTTCTCTGCTGTAGCCCCTACTGCCCTTTGGAACTGCCTCCCTTCAGAAGTTAGGTTGGTCCTTACCCTGTTGACCTTTCACAAGGTTTTAAAAGCCTGCTATGTTCCCAGGTCTGGGGAGCTGAATGTGTTAAGGGACCCATTTCTTGTTTAAACTGGCAATTGTTATAATTTTCTTGGCTACTGGATACATTTATTTTTGTATTGCTTTCATTTGTTTTATTTATTATTTTATTTATATTTCGCATTTATGAACTGCCCATCTCCTTCAAACAGACTCTGGGCAGTTTATGTGTTTTAGAATTGTTTGCTGCCCAGAGTCACTGGGTTGAAATGGGTGCCTGCAGAAATCAACCAATCAATCAATCAACCAATCAATCAAATAAATGGTTGTATTAGAATAAAAGAATCAAGAAGACTTAGCCTTTGAAGGAAAATGATTGCTTTATGCTCCTCTTGTGAATCTTAATCCTTTTGTAACTTCTACAACCTGTTGGTCTTTTGCACCCCTTGTATTTCATTCAGTGTAGTTCTGCTGCCTGACTACTGAACAGGGACTAGCTTTTTCTTTCCAACGAGATGTCTGCATTAATGGGGTGAAATAATGTATCTCCAGGGAATCAGTTTTAACTCTGTTGCTTACAGTGGTCTACATGTAATTCTTTGTATTAAAGTCGTAAGCTGCTTATTCATCCTTCCTTTTATCTGTGATCAGGTCAAAGAGTTCTCTCCCATCTGAACTATGCATTGCAATTATTGTTCATAGGTGGTTGATACATGCTTGGATTATTAAATAAAGTTTGAAATAAAGTCAGTAAACTTTATCCATTTATTTGAGTTTAGACATATCCAATGACATAAAATAAAATATGGGAGCAAATCATGTTGTTGTTTTTAATAGATGGAAAGAGGAAGAGCTAAGTAGAGAGTAATTATTTTGGTACATCCTGCATATTCCATTCAGACATTTATGCTGCAGTTTGTTTCTTGCATGGTTACTAAATTATAATTTTTTGGAAGACTACAGTAGATGAGCCTTCTTATTCAGACAGGAGCTTTATGTAGGTGCTAGGAGATGCTTATTCAATGTCATGGACCCTGTCTCTTGGCATCCCACTAATCCGTTCTTTCCTCTTCATTCTTTAACACATTTAACATTTGTTGAACATCTAGATGAAAGAGCTGGGAGAGTTCATCAGAGGCTTTGGGATGGGGTTTCCATAATATGTGGTATTTTGTTCTAAAGAAACCACAGAAAGGGAAGCATAGATGTTTGTTCAAAATATCTTCCTCTGCTTAGAAAGTGAAGGAACATACTAATACTATAGAGAACACCTGAGTTAAAATAAGTAGAGGAGCAAATAAAAGTTGTGTAGTTGTTAATGTTTAGTAAATCCGAAAAAAGAGAAAATTGAGATGCTTTTCAAAAGCAAATTACAGATTTTTCCAAAAGGCCTGAAGCAATAGTGATGAGGGATTTAAATTCCCCTGTCATCTGTTGGGAAACAAACTCTGCCAGGCATGATCTTTCCAGGAAATTCCTGACTTGTCTTGCTGACAATTTTCTTCTTCAGAAAGTGAAGGAAAGCACTAGAGAATCCGTTGCCTCTTACTTGATGCTAACCAATAGGGAAGACTTAATTGAGAAAATTAAATAAACAAATACTTTGGGGGAAGGTAACTGTGTAATCTTGGAATTCTTGTTTTAAGAGAAAGTAAACTGAGTCTAATCAAATGTATATATTAAATCTTATAGTGTTGTAATAAACTGAGAGCAACCGTAAGTTATAGTCCAGGGCAAGAAGACCTAATTGGAAGCAGAACTCAAGATGAGTAGGAGTTCTTTAAAAATGAGATGTTGAAAGGATATCAAATCCTTAAAGAGAAATTCAGTGAGGTAAGAAATAAAAGACAGAAGAAAAAGCAATGTGACTTTACAAAAAGCTTAGTGGAACTTTAAAAACAAGAAAGAATGCATACAAGAAGATGGAAAGAAAAATATGTTGCCAAGAAAGAGTGAAGACATGGAACTCAGAACTGTAACTGGGATATCAGAAGAGCTAAATAATGCTAAGAACAACAGAAATTACTTTTTAAAGATATATTCAAAATAAAGAGAAAAGAATCAGAATTCTAATTGTTCAGGGTGAATAAAAATGCAATATAAAAAAACAGAATTATTCAATCCGGTCGGCAATTATGAAGAGTAAAATATTTTTAATTCATTTATCAAATTTGTTTGCCACCCAAATCCCAATAACTTTGGACCCACAACAATTATATATATAGCAGATTGAAGCTTGAGAGTGACAATAAATAAAATATCTGTTTACTTCACATCTCCAATGCCCTTTACTGTCCCAAACATTAATTCTTTAAAAAATAGATTCTGTGGAAGTAATATAATTAGAAGTATTTACTTTTTAAACCTTATATTAACAAATAACATATACAGTTTTGGGGTTTAAATATCCCTATCATAGAAATATTATCCAAATCATAAATTGTTTAGTTTGATGCACAAAAGAACACATTGTAGCTCATAAATTAAATCCAGTTGTTCTAGGCAGACTGCAGTCCAGCCAAAATGAAAAATGAAACATATTGATTATTTCTTGTTTGCCACTGACCCACTTACTTTCAGTCTGTTCGGATCAACAGGAAGAAAAAACAAAAAGATATGTAGACTTTGAACTTTAGGACTGCTGTATGTATGGGCTGACAAAATTGGTCAACACTGGATGTCCATTCTATTTAACGGTTTTATTGTCTGTAATAATACATTATCCCATCAAAAATCTGTCCTTCCATTTCAGTTCATATAATGGTTTGAGTTCCGTAATAGGCATCCTATAAATTTTTATGCAAACTATTAGTTTAAAAATTAGATATTGGTAGATCTGCTAATAAGCTTTAGGTTCTGAGATAATAGGCAGATTTAAAACTGTATAGGTCTTGTATTTGATAAACCAAATTGTTGTAATTCAAGAATGGATTTCAACTTGCTCCAAATTTTCATCTGGCCAATAAAGTGTCCAAGGCCTTCACTTTTTTTCCCCAGGGGACATAAAATTGAATGTGGCAGATTCTTGGGTTCATTACTGATTCCATTGCTATGGTTGCGACCATAACTGTCAGATATCATTTTATCATGGTTTTTGGTGGTGATTGGCTGAAATTGGATTCATTGTTTAGAACATCTATGCTGTAAGTGTAAATATTATGTCACATTGCTTCTCAGTATAGAAACAGAAAGACTCAAACTGGATCTTTAATGTCCTTTAAAACATATTTTCACTTCCCTTATATTTATATATTGTCCCAGACCAAACCAAAACATGCTTTTAAATAATTTTTTTTAAAGAATTTTGTTTGATATAGACAAAAGAAAGCATTTAAAAAGTGCTATTTTTCACAGAACTCTCATTTTAATTCTAATTCCATTCCTAACTGCTTTAGCAGATTGGTTTCAATATAATATATCCAGCTTGACAATATGCTTCAAGTAGGTGATCAGTAACCATAGGTGAATTAACATGTAATGAATAGAAAATATACATGGCTTTTTGCCCAAAGTTTGAAGAAAGAGTCATTTCAAAATACTTTCCCCTTCCCCATGTTAAGATTTGTTATTTACTTTTAGGTCTCTGGCTACATAATGCAAGATAATATCAGTACACTAGTTTCTTAAATAATTTACCAAGAAGCCATGCTTCATGTACAGTTATTAAACATTTGTTAAATTGGATATAATAAGAATTATAATTCTTAAACAGTGGTTAGTATCAGAATTTAACGTGCTCTGATTTTCTTACTAACCTTACTAACACTGAAATTATTTAACCAGGTATACATGTCCCCTCTTATTATTTGATATTAAAATGGCACCGGTGTTGATAGATTGGGCAATATTTAAAAACAAACATATCTGATCTATAGTACATTCTAGTAAGAGAATAGGTTTATTATTCTTCAGGCATAGACATTTATGTCCTAACTGTACTGAATCTCACTGTGTGCCTTCCCTACTAATTCATTGCCTTGATGTTATATTTCAGGTACACTGGAAGCTTTATTATTGGGGGAAAGATGGATAATATAAAAAGATAATACAGGAATATTACAGATTACTCAGGAACCATTCAACTATCAATAACTGCTAATATTCTTTTTATATTAAAGAATATGGGGGAGAAAATAGGAAGTGGATAAGTCAATGAAATTCTGTTTTTGGGTTGCTATAGGGTATTTGTCCTATAATATTCATATGGGAGATTAATTGTTACTAGTTTGATAGTCATGACTGCAGGTATCATTTATTGCGACCACAGCTCTACAGTAGTTATGATAATCCTTGCCAACTTATTTGAAACAATAGACCAATTTATCTAAGAAAAAAGTCGTGCCCCTATGTCTGACAGATGAGTTGTCATATTATGTATGAAATTAATATTTCACACAGTTGATTGATCATATAATGAGCAAACTGCAAACCTCTCTTCCTAAGGGAAGATTTCCTAAGGGAAGATTTACACAGTTGTGATCACAGCACATTCTGGTATTATAGTTCATTGCCATGATGTACATTGTTTTATACAATATAATCACATGCCTGTTTTTCATTAAGAGTAATATAATGTCCTTGGACAAATAGTTGAAATAGGCCAGGAAAATAGTCTGTTCCATATGTCAAGATATGGGGTAAAGTCAGGTTATAGTGACTACACTGATAAAATATAGCTTTGATAGATAAAACGTAGTTCAAGATTTTTTTGTTTCCCTATAGCACAGAAGAAGGTTTAAAGAATAATATCAGGACTATTCAGGACTTTTTACCTACTGTGTGGATGTAGTTAAATAAAGACCACCTACTGTTTAATGAGGTCAACATAGCACTAAGGTTATGTATTCTGTCCTTCCATGACAAAATTGTTGTCCTTTAAATCTGTTTCTTTCTAGACAATCAGAAACTCACACTGCCAAAATTTTTATATATCTTGGTCTACCATTCCTTAAATTAATACTTTAAAACTGAGTATCATGTGTGGAGCAAACACATTGTTATAATACAAATAGTTTTGTTCAGTAGTTGAACTATTAGGAGCCTTTTTTATTTTTCAACTGTAAACTGTATTACTTATTATTTAATAATTTCCAACATGTCACTCAAATCACTTTTAAGTTTTCCTCTCAACTTACTTCACCTCGCAAGGTTGTTGTTATAGGGGAAAAAAGAGGGGGAAAATATGTTGGATATCTCCACCACCTTATTTGTAAAAAAAACAATAAAGGCAGGACATAAATAAATATACGAATTTAGTACACTTAATGAATGAATGCCACTATGGTATTTTCTAGGCATTCCTTCTGTGTTATAAACTGTGTTATAATATAAAGAATGTGTTTTAAATAGGAGAAAAATAAGGACCAGATTTGAGAACTGAAAAATTCTATAATATCTAGTGACTTATAAAATTGTTTATATAGATTCTAATATAGGTTTATTTTACTGACAATCGGTTGTGTTACTTTTCAGACATTAATGAATGCCAGTTACAAGGGGTTTGCCCTAATGGTGAGTGTTTAAATACCATGGGCAGCTATAGGTGTACCTGCAAACTGGGATTTGTACCAGATCCTATTCTTTCCAGATGTATCCGTAAGTAACCAAAACAATCAGTACCATTTAGTTGTGTGTTTCCTTTCTCCTGGCCTTCTTAAACTTTGTATTGGAATAGCTTAGTCATTTTCAATTTAAATATTCCTGTGGCAGTTATTCTGACTAGGAGAAGTTTTAGTTCACCATTTTGAATTGTTTTGCTTTAAAAATAAATGCGGAAAGGTAGTTTTAATCAGATTCAGGGGTGGGATTTTACCAGTTCGCACCTATTCGCTAGAACCGGTTGTTAAGATTCTAAGCAGTTCAGAGAACCGGTTGTTAGAAGAAATTACTGGCCTAATCCTGTAAGGAAGGCAGGAAGGAAACATTCTGGTGTTGCTTACAGAAACTGCCTCTCCATTAACCCTTATTACATTCTTGGCAAGTCTAGACTTCCTGTCTCAGAAACTTCTCTGGAGTTTTTTTCCCCTTCTTTGCTGATACTTTGCTTGTGTGGAATGACCATTCAAAGTTACAATAGCAATTAAAAAAGTGACTTATGGCCATTTTTCACACTTACAACTGTTGCAGCATCCCCACCACAGTCATGAGAGGCCAGGCGAGGAGATGCGTGCTTTGATGTGAGTGATGTTGAGTTGGCCACACCCAGCCAATAACATGACCACCAAGCCATGTCCACCCAGTCACATGACCACCAAGCCATACCCCCACCACCTAAGCCATGCCCACAGAACCGGTTGTTAAAAATTTTGAATCCCACCCCTGATCAGATTGTATGTTGCAGTAGAATCCAGAAACTTTATTTTCCCAAGTAAATAACAAAAACAAAACCAATTCTTGGGGTATGCACCAGCAAACCATTTGCCAACACCCCCTGCCTCCAAAGTGGGGTTTAATCAGTGGCTGAGTAAAATAACTGATTTTTAAAAATTTACTAATTAAGACTCATGGATCTCAACAGGATTTGAACAACCATAT
This sequence comes from Bungarus multicinctus, assembly GCA_023653725.1. Classification (NCBI taxonomy): domain Eukaryota; kingdom Metazoa; phylum Chordata; class Lepidosauria; order Squamata; family Elapidae; genus Bungarus; species Bungarus multicinctus. The sequence goes on along the minus strand of CM042836.1, from coordinate 62,094,948 downwards.
GTAAATTATGTTTTGATATCACACAATTTCTGATTTTACCAGCACTTAAATGCCCATGTGCTTATGAAAGTAAGGGTCATTACCTATCAGGGAGCATCCCAGACATGTTGATTGCAAGATCTTTTGAGATATTACTTAATGATTTCCAACATATCACTCAAATCACTTTCTCTCAGCTCACTTCACCTTGCAAGGTTGTTGTTGTTATGGAGAAAAAAGAGGGGGAAAGTATGTTGGATATCTTTACCAGCTTGAGTTATTTATAAAAAACAATAAAGGCAGGATACAAATAAATATACAAATTTAGTACACTTATATCTTACAAAGTATATAAAGCCTGTTTAGCTGGATCTGCAAATACAATTATATTGTTAATTTGCTCTTTTCATTTTGAAGAATTGCATGGGTTATTAAGGATCATTCTTCTTCACCCTTAATAATTACTTTACTAGGTCTGTTATTTTATCCTATATGGCATGCTATGAATGCTTCAGAAATAATTAGGAAGAAGTATTTTGAATCTTTCATGAATACAGCTTTTCTTTTCCATTTATTAAAGCTTCCTAACTTTGCTAAGGAGACTCTTAAAGCAGCTACAACTTTCTAAAGGGTTACTTGAATGGACTGGGGAGACTATATTGCTCATGGAAAATCTAAAATATTTCTTCTAGATCCTTATCAAATAATGCAAAGTCCTGTTATATATATATATATATATATATATATATATATATATATATATATATATATATATATATATATATATATATACACATACATACATATAATCCATTCTCTCTTAGTAGTCCCTTAGCTTTGCATATTTATAAATTATTTTCTTCCTAAAGTTTTAATAACCCAGTGAAGAACTGAGCGTGCTCAATAACCAAAGCATGTTTGTGATTTATTGCAAGGAAAAAATATAGAAACACAGAAGGGAAAATGTAAAGGAGGATTCTGAAAAGATGGTTGGCTGAAACTTTTTTGAGGAATGAGTCAAACGCCAACAATTCATTACAAGTCCCATTTGTGGAAACCTTTTGCTAAGAATTGTAAATTAAATAAAATAGAGTCTTGTTCTCCCTGTTACAGTCACATTTTTAATAAAAGACTTTTACATGATGGAGCTCTCAAGTGGTTCATAAATATCTCACATGTCCAATTCAAATCCAACTGAAAAGTTTGCTTGCATGGAGTAATAAAAATCAGTTGAGCAATCTCTGAGCTCAGAGTTTTTAAATAAACAAGTATATTTTCCATAGTTGAAGTGATCCTTTCTCCTATCTGCCAAGATAATGGAAACTCTTATTAGGCATATCTTTGACCAGCCAGTTCACATGCTTAATGCACACCTGGAATGACTTGAGATGTTTTTGTATAAAGAAGAATAAGAAGATATGGGTTGTCTTTGAAACTTGGAAAAGTGGTTTGAGGAGTAACATGTAAAACTTCTAATTAGTCCCAAGTGAGAATCATTTTATTAATTCATGGGTAAGTAGTGATTACTTATAAAGCTTAAAAATATAAATTAATTATTAGAAATAAGAATAAGCATCAAGTTGTGTGGTATCACTTGCAAGGATTTTGTCAGCTCTCAGTGAGGTAAAGTTGCTGCATTCTCATTTTCTCTACCAATATAACATGGTTTGGTCTCTGGCATTATTTAACACATGTGCTAGTTTCTGTGCTTTATTTTATAGTTTATAACAAGGGGGGTAATTATGACTCCTTTACAACTTGTGGATTTCAAGTCCCAGAATTCCTGAGCCATGCTGATTCAGGAATTCTGGGTATTGAAGTCCACAGGTTGTAAAGGGGCCATAGTTGCCCATCCCTGGATTATATGGTTGCAATTGCAATTTTTCACACACATAGGCTTTTTAAAAAAAAAATCAATTTCAGAAGAATTACTTATTGGATGCTACTGCAGATTAGTTGTCACTTATGAATTCTTGCTGTGCTGGAGTTTCCGAAAGGTTCCTTTTCTTTTAACCCAGTCCTAGAACAAATATATAATAAAAGTTGCCTTCTTTCTTCCTTTTTCCAAAGCCAGAAAATGTGAAACTTTACAAAAAAAAATAATAGTGATGGCAGCCAAGCAGCCATGCCAGTTGCATATGGAAAAGCTTTGGTGAAAAATTCTTTTTAAAAATGATACCATGAAATGTAGCGGATATTATTTGAGTGGGGAAAGTAGAGGAGTAGAATTTATCTGAGAAGATAGCAATGCCACATAATGAATTCTGCACACTTTTTCTTACTTGGACAGAATTAATAATGAATCTTGAATAAAATTTTTACAGAATTCCTTAGACCTTTCTTTTTTGTGTGTGTTATTAGAAGACCGAGATGGGGAGAAAAGCCTTATCTATTTATGGGAATCTTTGGGTTCTAAAGGCCACCATTTTATTAGAGGTGGGCTGTTTTGCTCATAACTAAACTGTGACATTTTTAAAAAAGTACAATGGAGTGCAACACATGAATTTTCACATTGAAAGAACTGATTTCAACTATGAAAGCAACATTCTGAAAGAAATACAGTTTCCCAAACCGCCCACCCTCTGCATAAATAGCAAAGCAAGGCAAAAAAATAACTCCAGATTGTAGACAGATTTGTTTTAAGAAAACTACATGTGATGGAATGTGCCTGATACTGTATGATCACATCATAACTGTATTGTAAATTTCATGCTCAGTAGAAAGATTATAGGCTGTTTCAGCTTAGACACCTAATAATCATTTAATAAGATCCTCAAATAATACAACGTGATCCTTTATAAGTACACTTCTGTTTTAAAGCATTTTGAAGCCCAACAGATATATTGTCACTTCTTGTAATTTCTCCCTTTCCAGAATAAATGAGAGAAAAAATATTGTGTACAATTATTTACACACAGTTGGCTTGAAACACAGGAGCTATATTTAAATTGATCGTGTACCTTAATTGAATTATAATTAGACTGCATCTGTAAAAAATTGTTTCAGGCTGAAATGTTTTCTTCCTATTTTTATTTGTATGCAAATAGATGAAGAAAAATAACCTTTTCTAGGCCTGTTTGTACTTGAAGAATTATAAAGAAAGATGGTCTTTGTCAAATTGAAAAATATCAACAATTACTTATTTAATGTCCTGTGCGTAATATATATATGTTTTATTTTTATAGTATCAGAAGGAGATATAATATATTCTAATTTCACTTTGACTCCTTGCTATCTGTTCTTATAACTATGTTTTTTTAGAACAACAACAGAACAGTAGTTCTGTTAACTAAAGGAATTTCAAAATTTGGTGATGTGAATTTGGAAAGACCTGCAGAAAAATAACAAAGCATTTGAGAAGGATGATAGTGTTCTTAGCTGTTTTTTTTTTTGCCAATGATTTATGTGCATTGATTAATTAGTAATGACTTTAGTTTCCAGTTTCCTTGGTGACCTTAAATGATCTTACCTATCAAGTCAAAGTTGTCATTTTGTAATTCATTTGTGACATAGCTTTGTAATGTGAGTGTTGGAATTGAGTGTGTGATCTGTCAGCGTTCTGAATTTTCACTGTTCACCTGCTTTAAGCTTGCTTAAGTGCTTCTGCATGGGAATAAGACATTCTCCTAATTCTATGTTATTGGAGCATGGCCGCATCTAATTTGAACACTGGCTTTTACTTCTAAACAATTTGGGCTTTACTTTTTGAACTGTATTGAATTGATGTCAGATATGACTTATGAGAAATGTTTGTTTCTAGATAGCGGCATCCTTTTCTCTAATGATGTGTTGAAGGTTTTTTTTTCATTATTTGGTGGTGGGACTCCTGTGGTGCTTTCCCTGTTTTGTTTTTCAAGTAAACTTCAGCATCCTCCTTCCCTTTTTGCTGCAGTTGATAATCCCATGGTCATTGAAGAGAAAGGGCCTTGCTACCGGTTTGTCAGTGCAGGAAAGCAGTGTATGCACCCTCTCTCTGTTCAGCTCAGCAAGCAGCTCTGCTGTTGCAGTGTTGGCAAGGCCTGGGGCCCCCACTGTGAAAAATGTCCCCTTCCAGGAACAGGTAAGAGGTTCCCAGAAAACGGATGTATTTTCACCCATCTATATAACGTACCACATAGATGATAATGTAACATCGTTCACCATAATTTTGTATTGTTGTATCTCTTATCATTGGAAACCTCAATATATGAGGTTTTTTCCTTCTATATTTTGCAATGACCAGCTTTCCAATTACAAAGCATTTATTGAGTGATGTTGTTACTGCATAATTCATTTTACAAAATGGTCACAAATGCATTGAAATAAGTGTGTCCATGAGAATTTTCTAAAGTGATACTGGTCTTCATGTTTGTAATTATCACAGAAATGGCATTCCTAAGGCTTCTTATCCATATTAGGTGTCTGAGACAAATTAAGATGGGAAGAAACTATGATGTTAAGGATACCAGTTTATTGTAGATGAAACAAGGATGGAATTAAAGGAGGGGTTTTTTGTGCTTCTGAATAAAAATTTTGTGTAACAGAAATGGGAATTTTCAAGTCATTTAAACAATAAATTGCCCAATCAACCAAACAACAGTAAACTTATATTGAGAAATTTGATTTTGAATAATTAATATAGCTTCCAGTCTCCAAGACTGCATTAGAGAGTAGAGAGAAGCTTCAAATCTCAGAATCCTTCATGTGATCCTGAACCAGAATTTAGAATTCACTTTAAAAATGTCCATTGTTTGGTTGAATTTATTCTCAAATCGAACCTTTTTCTAGGAAGAACAATATATCTTCCCACGTAACTTATGCAATGTTACTGTCATGTAATTTGTGATTTTACTTAACAGTAGAATACATAACATTTATAAAAACATTCTTCATGTCAGATTTTCTTTATTTTGTTTTCCAATGTGTCAAAAATGTTACATTTTTAGATTCTTAAAAGGAATGTTTTCCCATCCCAAATCTAGCTGCTTTTAAGGAAATCTGCCCTGGTGGAATGGGCTATACGGTTTCTGGCTCTCATAGAAACAAGCTATATCATCACCCTGCAGTTAGAGTTCAGCCACCTGTCTTTGGCAAGACCCAGATTACTCATCCTGTTGCTAAAGGTCCTTCTCCTCCACCTCTCCCAGCAAAGGAAGAGCCAGTGGAGGCACTGACCATCTCACAGAAAAATGAGCCCGAGGTGGCTGTGAGAGAAGGTGAGAGTGGAAAAGGATTTCTTTATGTAGTTCAGTGTGTTTTTGAGTACGTTCACGTGTTTCTTATTTCCTGTGTATTTCTTACAGTGTAAAGTGCTTGTATCAAATGTAATGGCCTTCCAGCAGCCTATCAAATATTTGATTGTATCATTTATTATAGGAACTGGTTTCAGATTCTACAACTTGATGCATATAAAAAAATGTTTAGCCTTCTGGGCAAAGAACTGGATCAGGTGACATACTCCCAGTAAATTACACATTTCTTGCAGATATATGCATGGGAGTAAATCTTAATTTCATCCTTTATTTCCCACCACCACCACCCTAATCTGAAATTGAATTCTCTTGGGTTAAATGTTAAATGTTTGGAATTTTCTATGTTTTCCAAATGAAACACAGCTTTTCACCATTGCAATTGCTACTGAAGTATTTCTAGATGTCAGTTTCATAGTTTTATGTCTCAGTCTTTGCATGGTTCCTGCAAATGCCTTTAAAATCAGCTGCTTCTAAGTGTCCTTTTTTTTTAACATGCTTAACATCAATGCAAACAAAAGCAAAGAGCTTGCCGCATGTGCATTGCCAACACGCTATTGGTGAACAGAACATAGACTGGTAGATACAGAGTGTTATGTGGAGTGTTGTGATTATTTTGATTTTGAACTATTGCCCTTCCAGAGTAGCTAAATGTGGTTGTATGCCAATGTGTCTTGGGTGGGATTTGAAATAATGCAGAAAGCATGGAAGCTACAAATTCGCTGAAATGACTTTGAAAACCGTACATTAGACATACAAAGTAAATTGTTTTGAGCTGGAAGCTTATGCCTGAATATGTTTAATTTGGAATGACTGGGTCAAATTTTGCATAGAATATCATGTTAATGTTCAATTGCCACTTAAATTGAGATTTATGTTTTTACTTATTATATTCATATATTGTAGTTATCCTTTTAACTTTTGAAAAATACATAGTCAACCTAATGAACCTCTTGAACTGATCTTAATCCAGTAAAATGAGGTTTATTTTTAAAAATTGTATATAGCTGCAAAGATTTGTATAAAAGCGGCTGAATGAATGTGATTTTTTTCATGCTAATCTTTATATGGTATTTGTTCATTTTAAAAGGTTCGTGATGGATTCTGTGTTAATAACAACTGATCAAAATTTGTTTTCCTGTTAGAAGTTTTGTATGGAATTTTCTTTAAACCACGGAGCAATATTAATATTTCATTAAAGCTTTATTTATTTGTCCTTTAAGTCATGGGAGTGGACAAACTGTACCAGGAGATGCTAGTACTAAAGGTAAAATATTTCTTAAAAAGAGGATAAAGTTGTGACTGTTCCACATGATGACTAATATATCAAATATTACAGCTGACTTCACTACCAACCAGTTACCAACCAGTTTACTCTTTCATGGAATCAGAATAATGTTTAGCTTTTATTGGGGTATGGAGTAATGAGTATCTCATTTGAAGTTGAAAGTCATGCTACCAATATAAGTAAGACTTTTGGTGCACATTCGGTTTAATAGTCTTTGATACCTCCTGAGTAAGAATATTTTTTTTCATATAAATAGACCTTTCACCTCTTCTCATATGAAGCTCTATTATAAGTATCAGTGATACTTTTCTGCATCTAAGAAAATATGGTTTATTTTTCATTATATTGTTCCAAATATTTCAAAATGTCCAGCAGATTTCTAATATTGTCTTTTAGATAAAAATCCACATCAATCATCATGAATAAATTCTTACAAAATTATTTTAGTCTATCAGCTAAAATTGATGTGAAACAACTTGTGGTCATTATTAAATAATGATTTCATAGTATCTTGTTAAAGTCTAAATCTAGTTCCTATTTAGGTATTAATGCTATATTTGCTTCTTTCTAAACCTCTAGCTTCTTTCCTCCCTGTAGATAGAGTTCATTGTTTTCTAAAGATTGTACTTGTGTCCCAAGGTATGTGATCACCTTTTGCAACCTTCTGACAAGCAAAATCAATGGGAAGCCAGATTTACTTAACAACCAGGTTGCTAACTGATCAACTGCAATGATTCACTTAACTCCATGGCATTCTCCATGGCATCGGACCAGGCTATCTGCAAGACCGCCGGTAGTCTCCCACCGACCTGTGCGCTCCCACAGGGAGGGCCTCCTTCGGGTCCCGACGGCCTCTATGTGCCGCCTGGCGACCCCGAGGAACAGGGCCTTCTCTGTGGAGGCACCTGCTCTCTGGAATGGGCTCCCCCCTGAGTTGAGAACGACCACCGACCTGAGGGTGTTCAGGCGTGATTTGAAGACCTGGCTCTTTGAGCAGGCCGGCCTGGGCTGATCCTAAATTGATTTTAATGGGGTTTAAGTACTGAATTTTAAAATTGGGATTTTAGATTCGGTTACAGCCCTTATTTAATTCTATTTTAACTTTTATATATATGTGGTTTTAGTAGATTGTGCACCACCCTGAGTCCTTCGGGAGAAGGGCAGTATATAAATAAAAAAAAAAAAAATAAGGCAAGAAAAGCCGTAAAATGGGGCAAAACTCACTTAACAAATGTCTCATGTAACAACAGAAATGTTGGGCTCAATTGTAGTTGTAAGTCAAGGACTACCTGTTAATGTATGTATTGGTGAATATTCTCTTACATTTAGCTCATTTTTTATTTGCTAAAAATATTTATTTCAAAAATAAAACCTAAATCATGCTATTTTTGATTGCTCAGACAATCAGTTCAATCAGTTCAGGCTTTCATTTAGTATAGCTCTTCCATTAACAATTAAATTTGCTGACTAAAAAATTCATAAAACTGAAGTTCAAATGTGTGTTATTTAAGCATAATGCTATAATATTATAACAAACAAAAGGTCAAGGAGAATCAGAATTGAGAGTTTTAATTGAGTACCAATTAATCAATTGGATAATATTTTTAAGATCCTCTAAAATTAAAATAAAATAACCTACTGTTTAAAAATACACAGTTTGTTTACACAGAGATCTTTGTTTTTGTCATTAGTTGTCAACAGGAATAATTATTCTATTTTGCAGGTTCTTCCTTCTGGGATAGCAATTTGAAAGACCATAAATGCCACATTTATTTTTGTTTACAAAGCTTGCTTGCATGACAGAGAGAAAGAGAGGATTAAAACATACCATAAATAAGCAATTAAAAATAAATTTTAATAAGCAACTGTTTTTAGAAAACACCAAAATCTTATAACGCTCATTAAGTTCACAAGAGGCCCTAGGCCTGCTAGCTACCATAAAATTGGACCTAACAACACTGGGACAAGTTCACAGGGAAAATGCTGTTCCAAAGGATGTGAGAAGCAGCACAGAAGAGATCTGTCCAGGCTTCATAAGATGATACATTTAGTTGATGGGATTCAGAGCATTCTCATCTTAAGAGAGATTATAGGACAGGGAGAAATAGTTTGAAAATGACAGACCTGTATATCCAGGTGCTAAGCCATGAAAGCTTTATAGACGACATTCAGCACCTTGAATTGCACCTAGAAGCCAACTGATAAGCAATGAAGCTTATAGAGTAGAAGAGCCAAAACATTACTCACACTACTTTGTTCTAGAACAAATATAGTTCCTGAATGGCAGAGCTCTGCAGTAATCTAAATGAGTGGTAACTAAGACATGTAAGAAGAGTGTAAAAAGAATCACCTAATCCAGGAAACAATCCAATTGAGTCTGTTTCATCTACAAATTTTTCTGCAGCAAAACGCAGTCAGAGATAGACACGAACACCAAAATTCTTTTGATTTGTGGCAGCTGGAATTGCATTTCTTTGTCACTGATATATCTCTCTGGATTTAGCTAACCTTTTTGAAGACATCTAATCCACTAGCCTTTATTATAATTTCCAACTATGAATTAAAGAATTTAAGTACTATACAAAGTGTTTAATTTTGCTATTCTATATTTGCTGCTAACCAACTATATTGCAATCCTATTCAGACATTGGTCATCCAGCTACAGTCACTCAAATGATGCTTGCTTCTTCTTACAGATAGTCATGCATTCAGTGTGTAGGCATGTTGGCCTTTTCAGTTTGAGGCCACACAAGTTGTAAATTAGAATTGTAACTAGTAGGAGTGAGTAGATCTATGTTTGTTTCTTCGAATTTCTTACTTTCCAAAGTTTAGTTTGTTTTGTCTCATTTCTGTATTAATTTTAAATTTTACATAAAACTCACCAGGCATCCAGTCAATTTTCGCGATGTCAATCTTGGCTGATTGGCACCTAGTCAATTTGATTGATGTCAGAAAGTTAGCAGACTTGCATCTAATTTGTAGGACTGTGCTTCAACTTCAGTCCTAATGATGAGAGCTTGGGATAGGAGGATTGGCAGGGTTGTCCATCCAGAGCAAGGGTCTGTAGAAGACCTGTAGTCCTTGTAGAAGACCTGTAGACTTCAACTCCTGTACTAGCTGAAATATTGTGAGAGTTGAAAGTCTTAAAGTTTTCAAGGTTGAAGACCCTTGAACTAGAGGGTTAGACAGGAAAGTAAATAAAAATTTGAAAAAAAAGAAGGCAATGACAATCATTTCCATACTATTGCTGTGAAAAGTGCACATGTTCCCATTTATAGATGATCCATCTGAAATCTTTATGATCCTTCTGCACTCTCTTTTAGTTTAGGCAAATGTAATTCTTATAGTCAGGGTTGTGAACTAAAGCAGGGGGCTCCAACCATGGCAACTTACAGATAACAAGATAATCAGAGTTGAAAGGGACCTTGTAGGTCATCTAGTTCAACCCCCCGCCCAACTTAAAGATGTGGACTTCTATGGTTAATTCCTTCTACCTTTTATGTTAATGTTAACTGCAGGAAGTCTTTTGTCTACACTGATAAATACTATCATTATTTATTAAGTTAAGGCTGCACTCTGCCCTTGGCTCACAGGATAGGTTAATGTGCCTATGATACAATCCTCTCTGCTTCACCTGAATTTTTAAAATTAAAACACATTCATTCTTTTTTTAAAAAAAAATAGAAGTTGGCATACTAAAAACCATACTACTGACCAATTAACTATACGTCTATACTGAAACTTGGGTTTTAGATCTAATGTTATTTGGCTCAGATATTGTGGACCAGCAGTATTGCTGATATTTTGAATCTCTGCATCCAAGCTGATTTTTTCCTTAATAGCTTTCCCAGCCATTCTGATCTGTCCTAGCATGTTATCAGATTGATTATACGGCAGACTTTATTTTGCTGTTATGCTTTTGAGTTGCTGCAAAAGTGGCATATTTCAGTGTAAGATTTCTGCACTAGATTCATCTCTAAATTTAATGGAACTAATAGAATAATATTTACTGTATTTAGAAGGAATTTGCAGAATTCATTAGAGTTCTTGAGAAATTTCCACTTGAACATTTGGTGCTTTCTTTGATGGAGATGAGTCAAATAGTTGGCATTGTTGTTCAAGAGAACAATCTTTTCAATCCCCAGCATTTATCATAAAGCAATGTTAAGAAATTCTGAGAAACAAATGACATGTTATTCTTAACATATAACCAACCATCTATAATAGATACATGGGATTAATCATTGCATAGAACATTGTCAATGAAGAAAGGTTCATTTGGACAAAAATGGGATGTGTGTGTGTGTGTGTGTGTGTGTGTATATATATATATATATATATTTGTTTTCGGAGGTTTTCATGGGTATTTGTATGTGGATCTTTGGTTCTTCGGGTTTTCTCCCGCATAGAATTGGAAGTATCTAGGCGACGTTTCGATGAAGTCTCATTCATCATCTTCAGGCTTGTGTCTTCCTATGCTTCTTGGAGTAATGTGAGCTTGCAGCTGCTTCTTTCTTTTAACTGCTAGTGGGGGTGAGTGCTAGTGAAGATGAGACACAACCACAGACCAGAAGCCGTTCCGCAGCTGCATCACCACTTGCTTCAAACCCCTCCATCCCAAACATGAAGCGAACTGAGACCCACCATGAAGATGTGGCACGACCACGAACGTGAAGCCAAACAACAGGATCACAGCTCACCAGCTCAAATCCCCCAGCAACTAAGACTAACCTGAGTACAACCAAACCCCCACCAGAACGGAACACACCCCCAACCAATCAGAACACAGTCAACCCCCAACCAATCAGAACACAGCCAAACCCTCACCCAATGAGAACACACCCCCACCAATCAGAACACAGCCAAGCTCCCACCCAATCAAGTCACAGCCCCACTAGCAGTTAAAAGGAAGAAGCAGCTGCAAGCTCACATTACCCCAAGAAGCATAGGAAGACACAAGCCTGAAGAGACTTCATCGAAACGTCGCCTAGATACTTCCAATTCTACGCGGCAGAAAACCCGAAGAACCAAAGATCCATATATATATATATATATAGAGAGAGAGAGAGAGAGAGAGAAATCAGATGTTATACAGTTGAATCAATGAACAGTTAAATATAAGTCATTGTTAAATGAATTCCATTTGTTGCACTCTGAGAATATATAAACAGCAATATAACAATAGTAATAGCACTTTGCCATATAATGCATTACAGTATTCCCTGAATAGTTTACCAAGTCAACATATTGTCCCAAACAATTTGGGTTCTTACCGATCTTGGAAGGATAGAAGACTGTATTAACCTTGAGCCTGTCAGGATCGAACTCCAGACTATGGGCGGAGTTAGCTTGCAATATTGCATTCTAACTACTGTGTCACCAGGGCTTCGTGTATAAAAAATGCTTTGTTGTGTACTTTAATGTAGTTTTTTGTAATACAATAAAACTGACCAGCTTTCAGATTCAACTGCATTCAGTGGCAAGGATGATAAATTAAAATGTAATCCAGACAACTGATGTGATTTATATAATTATGTAAATAATGTAAAATTTAACTTAAATTCATATTAAATGAACATGCTTGTCCCCAAATAGTTTAAATCAAGATTTACTCTATAATACTCTTTATCTTGTTTATATTATAATATGTTACAAAAAGTTACTACTTTCTACTTGTTTTTTTTTTTAAATAATGTCTTTATTAATTTTCAGTATAAAATGTTAAAATACAAACTAACATAAACGGGAGAATGAGTAACAAATCAAAAGTGACAAAAATATATTTTATAGATTGATGTTATTTGTTTAAATTTACAGAAAGATGGTTGTATTATTATCTCTGTACTAAAAGATGAAGATCATTTTTGTTATAAATTTGATGTAAAAAGCTACTAGTTTCTACTTGTAAGGGAACTGTGATCATAGTGCCTCTATCATTTCTACAAATTATAGATCCTATGGATTGAAATAAATATTGAATGGTGATAAATATTCCAGTTATTGCGCACAACGCTAGAGTGGATAATTTGGATTTTATTGACAATATTAGTCTTCTGGGATATGTGGTTTAATGAAGATTAGAAAAAGTGCAATATTTCCCACCTGTAATTTAATGCCTAAAACCTCTGTATGCCACATTGTTTTTGTGTTACAAGGTTCATCAGAGGCCATTTATTCTGCCTTTTCATGACAAGGCAAATATGTGTCTGTTTTTTAAACCTTTTAAAGTATTTGCTGGGGTTTTCTTCTTTTTTATCTTATTTTTTCTCTCTCCCTCTCCTTCTACTCTCTCTTGCTCTCAATAGTTTCTGAATGCATTACTGTTTTCTACTGGTTCCTGCTTTTGTGTGTGTTTTTAATTATTTATGAAAGACATTACTGAAGAATGTGATCTAATTTTAAATAAATAAATAGCATTAGTCATGGCAGAGTGAAGAAATTACACTCTTGATGTTCTTGCTTTGGATTCACCAGAAATGTTATATCTGCACCAATCCTAAGAAGGGGAATTGTTTTTCCAATAGAAGAAATGCAATAACATTTAGCAAAGCATTTCCTGGCATGAATAGAAATTTTAAAAAAAACACACAATGAATCTTTGTGGTCTTATGAGTGTTGGTAGACAGAATATTTTTTGTACTGTTTCTCTGCCTCCTTTACGTTACGGTTGACTGAGACTTCAGCATCAATCCAAACTGGACAACCTTGAGAACTGTACTTTCTGTTTGTGCATCCCCACCTGACCACAAGCCAATAATGGGTGCGAATGGTGAACTTGGGATGTTACAAAAGTAGTCAGGGATGGCATTTTCAGATTCTTTTGCTCCCACTTTGAATGGTTTGAGTGGAACTTAAAGTTCAAATCCAGAGAAGATTAAAAATCAGGTTATTTTCCAAGGATATTAAGGTAGTGTAGAATGTTTTAAGCCTATTCAGAATCGCAATCATTTTTCTCCTTAATACAGCGGTCTCCAACCTTTTTGGCTTTGTGTACTACGGGGTGGGGGTGGGGATTATGGTTGCACACAAGTGGTGGGCGAGTATGTGCAGATGCACAGCTCTATTTGCACAGGCAACAGGTACATAGCATGCCATTCGCACAAATGGAACTTTGCACATACACACACATGCTCACCTGCTGCTCGTGCAAGTGGAGGTGTGCGTACATGCTCACTCACTGCTTGCACGATCTGGTTCCAAATGGGCCATGGCCTGGTACCAAGCCACAGCCCAGGGGATCAGCCCACTACCTTAAAATCCCTAACTACATTTTTAAAAAAACATAAATGAGTTTCTTCCTACTCTGGGGAACTTTGGAAACTGGAGATGGGGTAGTGAGGCTGCAGATTGCCAAATTCTGCAACTGAGGGGTAATAAGAAAATCAGTAGAATTATACATAAAAATCTAATTGGGTATTTATTTACTTTGCCCATTCTTTCAGTTTCTTGTTCAACTTGACAATAATAATCACTTATTAGTCAGCTTATGATTCAATGTATTACTTCATTTTTTGTCATTTTAAATTCATTACAGTTTATATATTATACAACCTAGAAAAGCACATTAGATAGCAGATGAGTTACGTTTTATAAAGCCTTTTCAATTTCCCCATGTGTTGAAGAATATTGTCCACTAAAATGGGAAGAGGATCTGGAAATTGTATATATTTCAGTGTCCATACAATATACCTGTGATATCCAATGAAGCTTTGAATTGCAGTCTTAGATTTGATGAGCCCATTGAAATCTGTGAAGGTTGAGTAGCTGCTATGCCTGATTGATTATGCCCAAAAATGTTATATGCAAGAACAGGGCAGGTATAAGGTCTCCTACTTGGGTGGGGAGTTGGACTAGATGACCTACAAGTTCCCTTCCAACTCTGTTAATCTAAACGAGGTGTATCTGCATATAAATCTGCGTACGCATCTTTAAAAGTATTTTGAATTACAGGGGTAAATGTCTTGGAAGACACATTTATATCTATTTGAATGTGGGGGCTGTCTGTTACCCCCAAAATAAATAGGAAGCATTATTAGAAGATAATGTCTAGCATTTCTGCTGCAGACATCTTTTTCCAGCAATGCTTAAACAATGAAGTTGATTGTTATGCTTTCTTCAGTTATATGTACTGCACATCATTCAATATATTGCCATGTTTGACACTAGAACGAATGGATAAACTGTAGTAAAGGTTCAAATTTAGAATAGATTTCTTTAAGATAAATTCTAGGTATTTCTTTTACTATTAATAACTATGTATGTTCATATTTAAACTCTAATACCATCTGGAATCTTACATGTACTCTGAATATCTTTGAGGGTAAATGCAGCTAACCGTATAAGTTAGAGGATTCCTTGTCACTTCAATTTTATGATTTGCAAGAAATTCAGTGGGTGCTTTTAACATGCATTGTTAAAACTATTACATGTGAAGTGGATATTAGTACATTTACGTTGGTTCTTAATGCAGTAAGCTGTCTATTTTTAGGGATGCCTATCTCATACAGAAATACTTTTCTTTCACTCAATAGTGGTGGAGAAAACCTCTCCTCCGCTGCCTGTAGAAGTTGGACCAGATGTCTCCACTTCAAGTGCTAGTCAAGTGATAGCACCAACTCAAGTTACAGGTATGAGGCAAAAAACCATTGGTGGTACGAATTGGTGCATATTACAACAACCAATGGAATGTTGTTATCTCATCTTAGAAAGTACAGAGCAGCAGAAGGGTTCATTTGTAGGTGGACAGAATGCTCTGTGTAAATGTGTTTCAATATATTGAAGGATTTGGATGGGGAGATAAGATTTTCTGCTAGTTCTTATATTCTGGAATGATTTCACAAGTTTATATATCAGCTGCAGTTATTCTGTTTGAGAGGTTTCAAAAATGCATATCTACTAGTGAAGTTTATTTTAATATTCATCTCAAGGAATTGGGACTTGCACTGTAATGCAGATGTTAATTAGCATATTACTGTAAATTACTTATTAACGTATGCATGTAACAAAATAGTACAGAAAGTGATCATACCCTTATTCTGTCCTAAGATTTCACAAAACCTCATTGTCCATTGGTGCCTAGGACAACATGCTTCTAAAGTGAACAACTAGAATAATTATTACCTAAATTCGATGTTTTATTTAATAATAATAATAATAATAATAATAAATATTTATTTATATACCGCTCCCCCCCGAAGGACTCGGAGTGGTGCACAGCCATACAATTAAAACAATAAATATGTGAAAAGTTAAAACTAAATTAAACTAAGGCCTGGCTGTAATCAATATAAAACCCCTCCCTAAAACCCTAAAATTTAATATAAAAAGTAAAGCACCCAAATCTAAAATCAGCCCAAGCCGGCCTGGTCAAAGAGCCAGGTTTTCAAGGCACGCCTGAAGGTCCCCAGGTCCGTGGCTATACGTAACTCCGGAGGCAACCCATTCCAGAGGGCAGACGCCCCCACACAGAAGGCCCTATTCCTCGGGGTCACCAGCCGGCATATAGATGCCGACGGGACCCGCAGGAGACCTTCCCTATGGGAGCGCACCGGACGGTGAGAGGAAAATGGCAGAATGCGGTCTTGTAAATATCCTGGTCCGATGCCATGGAGCGCTTTAAAAGTTAACACTAAAATCTTAAAGCGCACCCGAGAGGCCACTGGCAACCAATGCAGCTCGCGCAGGAGGGGCGTCACATGAGAGAATCTTGACGCCCCCATAACCACCTGCGCGGCCGCATTCTGTACCAGTTGAAGCCTCTGGATGCTCCCATTCGGGAGCCCCATGTAGAGGGCGTTCCAGTAGTCCAGTATATTTTAAAGTATAAAAATCACAAATTGGAAAATTAAACTTTATTAAGGACCATGTTCAATTCATATGTAATGATATGTGTGTGTGTTCCTCAACTTATGACCAGTCCCTTAATGATCATTTGAACAGATCCACCAAAATTACTTTTGACCAAGCCAGCCCCTTTGTGCCATTATGTTACTGCATTTAGGTGCTAACCAAACTAGGTGGCAACCAAACTCCATTTATGGCCATTTGCAACATCCTACATGACTGCAATTTTTGATATTTTTTTATGGAAACCTGTGTTTACTTTCAATTTTTTTTGGCAGGGGAAACCACCCTATAGTGATCAATGGGTTCATTTAATGACCACAGCATTAATTTAATGACCACAGCATTCACTTTATAACCATAGCATTTGCTTTATGACTGTTGTAGAAAAGGTCCCAATAATGAGTCCAATCATGTAGTTACGACCGTCATGACTTATGACCATAATTGTCAGGCTCAGTTATGATCATAAGGACCACCTGTAAACACACATCACACACACACACATAGAAACACATACATGTGTTTGAGTGGTTTGAGTCTTACATATTCTAGACAACCTGTCTATTTTCCACTATTATACATGTAAATAAATTATGGGGACTTTGCCATGATATCCTTAATACAGACATTTCATAGGCTTGACTCCTTTTCAGCTGTAGATATTTTTTCCTCCAGATGTTTATCCAAGGCCAAACATTTTCCATCTTGCATGTGAAGAATATAATGAATGAATTAGAGCAAAATTGTTGAACCAACAATCACAATGTTCATGTGTACCTTTAATTCAACTTTGCATTACTAGTGCCATTGGGCTGTGGTTGGGCCCATAGCGCTGTGAAATTATTTTCTGTTTCAATTTGATATTTTAAAGTAGGATAGGGCATTTTGAATAAGAAGTAGTGTTACTCTATCTGGAAAGCACAACAGCATCCCAGCTTCATTGCACACTGCTCTTGCCCAGAATTTTCTTCAGAGGAGAAAATAAAAAAGTGAAAGATTGCTAGCTGAGGTAATGATGTTAGGTTGTTATGAGGAAAAATTTTATAGTTCTCCTGAGCAGCACAGTTTCCTTTTGCCAATAGCAGCAAGTTGCCATAGCAAGAAGCTCTTTGGGCAAAATTTGCAGTTCCAATCCTCTACTGATATTGTAATTTAATTAATAATGGTATCATGTCATTGTGTCAATGTTAAATCATAGTGACCTCATAGCTAGATCTTTTCCAAATTGGACTTCTCCAACATGGCCAATGAAGTTTTTTAGCAGTGCACAATAACTGTGCATCCATCAGTACAGTTTGCAACAACAGGAAAATGCAACAACAGGGGAGGAAAAAGACCTTTACAGGAATTTACCTAGATGTTTATATTATGTTCCACTTTGCTGTGGAATCATTTTTTTAATCCAAATTGACTGTAGTTAGTTTCTGTGTTTTTTTAATCCTTCTTTTAAAATTGCTGATATGATCAAATGTTTCAAATGGTTTATTACAAGTATTTTTCCCTTCATTTAGAAATCAATGAGTGTACAGTCAACCCAGACATCTGTGGACAAGGACATTGTATTAACTTGCCTGTGGGATATACCTGCTTATGCTATGATGGATATAGGCTTAATGATCAACAAACAAAATGTTCTGGTAATCTACATTCCATGTTCCCAGTTGCTAACATGATGCATGTGTGAAGGTTCTGGAAAAATATTACTATTTATTCCTGTGTTGTGACAATAGCAAATAAGAATGGTTCTTCACTTTTGGAAACATAATACAAGTTAAACTATAATTTTAATTTATTTTGCCCTCCTCCTTCCCTGATATATAGCATTTTTATATACAGCATGCTTGATTTGTTTATTTCCTTTACAGACACAAAATAATAATTTGTTTACACATTTAAGGAAAATGGAAGTTTCTTGAGTAATCACTCAAGAATTTCATAATTTTGAAATCCTAATACAAATCTAAGCAATTTTATGATAGATTTACTAGAATATTTGCAAAAAAATGTATCTCAATATTTAAACTCATATACCTAACATTATATCTATATAAGTAAAATAGAGCAATCTTTACCTCCTGATTTCTAAAAGATTGCACAAGTGCATACAATGCTCATATTCATAAATAATACGTTACATCTAAAAGATTAGCAAAAGTAGATTCCATATCCAAAAGACTTAATGCACCGAAGTTTAAAGCTGGTAATTATATTTTTAAATCAAATTTTATATAAAATCTTATTATGTAAACATATTTGAATATTTTTTTTAATTTCAGAAGGTGCTTAAGTACATTAGAGGAAGTGAAGTGATGGCAGTGTAAAAGTATGGAGTGTTCATATATTTTTATTTCTTTTACAGATATTAATGAATGTTTTCAGACTCCTCAACTCTGCTCCCTTGGGCATTGTGAAAATACAGAAGGAAGCTTCCTGTGTATATGCCAGGCTGGATTCATGGCCAATGAACAAGGAACAGATTGTGTTGGTAATTACTGAGCTTTATATGAGGCAGCTTCCTAATCCTTAAGGCTAATGATTAAAAGTATGAATCTGAAATATATTGGTGTGATTGGAAAAAAGTTAGATTGATTAAGGAAAGAATTTGATTGAATAGATGAATTCCTAAAAATACTGCATAATGCTATCCTATCCTATACTGTAGCAGTAATTAACATTTGATCACAGTTACAGAGAGAAAATTATTGTTTCACAATACAGACTTCAAATATATATTTGGACAATTGTACTTCCTTGACAATATAATGTAGGTATAAGAACTATGGTTATGTCTATGTGATGACTTGGGGTGTGACACAAAAATAACCAAGTCCCAAAAATAGAAGAAAGTTCCTTTAATGCTTCCAACTTGGCCCCTTTGTCCAATTATCCTTGGCAGGATATCAAACTCTTAAAGAAAAGAGGGAGTAAATGCAGTCCGCACCCAAAGTAAAGTTAATTCGAAATAAAAAACCCATCATACCATACTGAAGGAATTACTACAGCAGGCAAGGATGATTAATTGCAGGCTTCTACTTGATAATGCAAGAACCACAGTTGGGAGGAAGCCAAAACACAGATAAGCTCCGACAAGAATGCACACACTTTGCTTCCAGCAACTTTGCCATGAGCAGTTTGTCCTTTTAATCAGTCTTCCCAGCTGCAGCCCAGGAAGGGGATCAGGGCCCCTTTCTCCCCTATAGACCACAACATTCACGTTTCCCTTATCCGCTCCTCCCTGCGTGCCCTAGGATGAAAAGGGAATAGGCCTGGGTCTTCCTCTGAATGGCCATCCGGCCTGTGCCCTTCCCCAGTTTCCTCCACAACCACCCGAGCCACACTCCCACTCCCTGTCAACTATTCCATCTCTCCCTTGGAATTAGACTCCAACAGGAGCATGACAGTCTAAAGCAGGGGTCGCCAACCTTTTGGACCTCAGGGACCACCAAATTCATAATTTTAGATCCCAGGGACCACTAACTGGTTCTGTGGCCTAATTTATGGGTGTGGCTTGGTGGTCATGTGACTGGCTGGGAATGGCTTGTATGTAAATACTATAAATATTTATATAAATATTGATTTTTTTATAAAAAAAAGAGCAACTTTTACCCAAAATCAGGCAAAGCAGGCAGGCAGATTGAGTTGCTCACAGAATCACAGATTAATTCAGAAATCCATCTATCTGCCATTGGCTAGCTCAGTCTGTCACATAAAATTTGTTTGCAAGCAAACTCATAAAATTTGCTAGCAAGCAAACTCACAAAATTAACTCACAACACACCATGTATGTAAATATTGAATTTTTTATTTTAAAAAGGAGCAACTTTTACCCAAAATCAGGCAAAGCAGGCAGGCAGATTGAGTTGCTCACAGAATCATTCAGTGATCTATCTATCTCCCATCGGCTAGCTCAGTCTCTCAAATTTGCTTGCCATGAGTCTGCACTGAATTTGCTTGCAAACAAACCTTCAGTCCTAAGGGAGGTTTGGCTGTGCTTAGCTAGAAAGCAAGAAATCCAACTATTTCCTGCTTCCCAGCTAATCTAAATCTCCTGGTGCAGCAGAACAGATGATGGTCGGAAAAAGGAAAAATAGCAACTTAGCAGACAAGTTTGCTGGGTAAGGAGTGAGTGGGCGGGGAGAGTTCCCATGAGCCATGTGGGCTGAGCAGTCTTGTGTTTCTGCACAGCCTGGATTAATTGCTTTGGGGGGGTGCTATGGGGGTGAGATTTCTCTGCGGCCCACCAAAATTTTCTCACAGCCCACCAGTGGGCCGCGGCCCACCGGTTGGCAACCGCTGGTCTAATGCACAAGAATAGAGAGAATAGGGGTTCTAAGAAAAGTACTTTCTTCAGTAGACTCTGAAGTTAATATAATTTCTAAATGGTAAGAACAATGTTTACTGTAAATATTGGTTCATTTCGGACATCTATATAATTTGGTGAAATGGTTCTTGAGAATGTATTTGTATGCACCTACTCTTTCAATCTTTGGTTATTGATTTGGGGATACATTAGTCAGGATGGTAGGGGATAATATAGAAAAAGAGATACTCCCAAATCCCCAAAATCAAAATGATATTTACTGGGAAAAATTATTTTGAACACTGATCAAGCACTTGCCAGAAATTGCAGTGCAAATTATTTGTGTCTAATATTATTGTGTCTACTAATAGCATGCTAGACCTGAAACAACCATCTGCCCCAGCTATCATGGTTAAGTTCTTTATATAAAACAACCAAGTTGGAATATTTCTTCCGTCCTGCTTCCACCAAGACACAATCACTTTGAAAAATGGATGCCTAATACGGGCATTAATATATATGGTATACATTGATGTAACAAGACTATTTTTGTATCTTATTTTAGCATTGTTTATCCTCACAAGTATAACCCACTCATTCTGAACTAAAGTAATTTTTCTCTCTCTACTGATATTATTTCTGTCTATGTGTATAAAGTAACACTAACAAAAGAGGGATAATGAGAAATATCAAAATAATGATACAATAGATCAAGTATGAGCAATATAGTCAACAATATTTGATTTAGCAAAAATAACAAAAATTGATTTTTTTTAGTTTACTATTTTCATTATTTTAAATGATTTTTTAAAAAGAACACTGCTTACCATCAGTTTTGTTTTGTTTTTAAATCTAGTGTCAATTTTATTTTATATAAAGGTGATAAATTTATCCTAATTGTCTCATATGAGAAGCTTACTTAAAAAAAAAGACAGAGAGAGAATAAAGTGTACCTTAATGGTAGATCATATTCTTGCTATATGAAAGTCCCAGGTTCATTGCCTAACATTTCTAGATACAGATACAGAAAACTCTTGTCTGAAACTCTGAAGAGTTGTTGACATCTACATACATTATAGATGTACACTTTATCTATATACTTCTAACTTAAGTATAAAACATTTTTCATAGATCCCAGTCACAGTAACTTCTGTTGATACCCAAGCAGCAAAAAGGGCTTTTTCAAATTGGGGATACTGCAAAACAGACCCATGTGTTACAGGAAATATATGATGATATTTTTGCAAGGACTCAGCTCTTCTGAATTAAAAAATTAAGATCTAAAATAACCCATGGGTTTAGTATTCTATGAGTGGTTTCTGTCTCTGTCTGTGTATCTATCTAGCTATCTATCATCTATGTAAACTGCTGTATTTTTACTTAATGTTTGTTAAGTATAAATTATCACAAAATTGGGTTTTTAGATGTTGATGAGTGTGCCAGACCTGATATCTGTGGAGAAGGACTCTGTGTAAACACCATTGGTTCATATAAATGTGAATATTGTGACAGGGGATTCCAGAGGAACAGAAGGGGCCAGTGTGAAGGTGGGTTTTAATGTCTCCTAGACAAATTTCCTGACTACTTTAACTATGTTATAATCTTTAGAAGGGGGAAATCAAGGAAAGTTAAGCCATTAGAAGTATCCACGATTAGCCAAGGTGACGAAAACATAATGAAATGTGTATATGACATCATATCTTACCCATTACCTACTTGCCTGCAACATTTCAATGGAAGTGCAGTATATATTTTGTCACTTTCCTCCCTTCAGTTAATACAAATATAGACCATATGCTATTGAGAATAGCAGAAGCAAAGTAACCCTTGCTTCTCCTTTCCACATGTGCTAACCCATAAGGATTGTATAGTCCATATCCTATGGCCTCAGTTTTCCTTTTTCCTTGGTTGTTGGAGATAGTTCAAAATAAAGTATTAGGATGCAGCTACCTGCCATTTTTACTTTTGAAGAATACCTCCAAGGCCAATTATTTCAAAGTAATTCTGGAACCAGTATTCTTTTTGAAAGCCTGCCAGTCTTCTAAGATCTTGTTGGCTTTTTTCAATCTATTAAAATTCTGGAAGGACTAAGAACCTAATTGACAACATGAGACACACCTACACAATCAAGTTTCAAATCTTCCAGAATCAGCATGGATGGCAGCCAACAATATCAGTAGTCTCAGTGCTATCTGTGTTTTGGGGATAGATTTCATTTATCCTATGCACTCTATAAAATCATAAACAATTGAATGGCTTTGCCTTAGGAAACACATTATCTTTTTAATTTGTTTTTAATCTGCTGTCCTGAAATTGCTTATAAGGTTGCTATTTCCAATGAAGGTAATTACTTTAGGATTATATAATAGCAAGAATTACATACCAAAAAATCCATTTGTAGTTGGAACAAAACACTGGCAGAAAAAATCAGCTTCAAATAAACAAAACATCCAATCAAAAACATGTGATATTGGTTTTTGGCACAAAGTTTCCTGGATTTGAGTAGGAAGTCAATATGCTTAAAGTCTTCATATTTTAATTATCAGTGTGGGATTCAAAAAAATTTACTACCGGTTCTGTGAGTGTGGCTTGATGGGCGTGGCATGGCTTGGTGGGCATGGCATACTGTAAAATCTCCATTCCCACCCTACTCCAGTGGAAGGTTACTGCAAAATCCTCATTCCTTCTCCACTCCTGGGGGAAGGTTATTGCAAAATCCCATTCCCATCCCACCCCACTAACCTGCTTTCCAGCTCCGTTCTTCTGTTCAGGGCAACAGAAGATCCAGCTGATCAGCTGGGATTCGGGAGGCAGAGAATAGATTGGGGCGGGGCCAGTCAGAGGTGGGATTTGCCGATTCACCGAACTCAAAATTTCCACTACCGGTTCTCCAGAACTGGTCAGAACCTGCTGAATACCACCATCTGATATGCTGTAGATGGTCCTTATCTACAGCATATCATTTTATCAAGAATATATTAATCATTTAAGCCTATCATTTCTAGTTCAATTAAAATATGTTGTCCCTGTGTTATATAGACATGAAAAATGTTGCCCTTAATAATAGGAGAGACAGAGAGCTGGACACCAAGAAATAGACTTAAACAACCTACAGCTTTATTGGAAGAGTATAACATATGCATTAAATAATGAATCAATGAAGAGTTTAACCTTTCCCTGTTAATTGCTTGAGAATTAAACGTCAGGCACAATGTACCACTGGCTTTGCATTGGTTAAGCTGAGTTGCTGATAGACCACTCTTCTTGCAAGAAGAGTTGTAGGTATAAAATTATCATCTATATTCTTTGCCTATAGCTTTGCTTGGAATTACCTACCTTCTCAATCCTAGATAGTAATTACTTGATCCTTATTGGCATTTCTCATTCAAGACATTCCCCATTGTCACTCTTAATCTGTTCTCAAATTATGTATAATTGTACAAGTCCCTTAGCTGCAAGGTAAGTTATGCTTTGTACAAAAATCTTAGTGGAGATGAAATGTGGGAGATGCAAGTAGGGTTTAACTGATAAGGCTATAGTTTAATACTCACATGACAACTATGTTATTATGTATTTTCTCTGCATTATTGCTAAGCCACTGGGCTTAGATTCAAGTTTTTTTCCTAATACAAACTAAAAAAAAAACCCAGGAAGCACCCAGGACAAAATTCTGCTTGCTTTCAGAATAGGACATTTGTAAACATAATATTACTTAGTCAATAATGTATTTATAGCATCTTTATTTCTTAGTTTCATGTAATCACTAATCTCTATTTATATCTTTTGGTTGCCTTAAGAAATTAAAATCTTTAAATATAAACAAGAAGTAAATATATGTAAATATATGCATCAGTGGGAATAACTCAGCCATTAACTTATTTACTGCCCTTTTTTGATGGAAATCAAAGAAGAATCTTTATTCTTTTAGAGTATATGAAAATTAAATTAAGAAATAATGCCTTGCCTGTGACCTATATAGATTAATGGAGATGGATTTCTAATTTTTAAGCACTAAAAAAGCACAAATTGAATGAAACTGTTTTGAAGAGGAATCCCCTGGTTTTGAATTAGAAAATTTCAAAAGCTAACTGTGAACTTTGCTTGAAAAAGAGCTTTGTGATCAAGATGGAGCATTTCAATCTCAAAATGCTATATTTTGAATTTGACTCAGTTCAAATTCAAAATGTTTTGCACTTTTTACAAACTGCCAAGCACAATCTACTTAATATTTCATAATATATGTCAGTGGATCTATGCCATTTGTATTGCAATATTTAAGAATCTGGTCTATAGTGCCAACCTTCCTACCTACTACTGGTGCTTCGTTGTGCATTTATTCTTTAATTACCATTAAAATTTTCACTGATGTTTTTGTTTTCATAGATATTGATGAATGCTCAGTGCCACATACGTGTCCAGATGCAGAATGCATTAATGCTCCTGGTTCTTACCAATGTGTCCCTTGTAGAGATGGATTCAGAGCATGGAACGGAAAGTGTCATGGTATATATTTCCTTGAATTTTCCCTCTACTAAAATCCTGTTGAAATCAGTATAAAAAGTGCACATAACTCAATTTATGGAAGAGATATCCTGGATATAGGCATTTTTCCCTAGTATTTGCATTTTGGGTAAACTGTTTTTCCTAAGGTTTTTGTTGTTATTTGCTTATATTTTTCCTAATATGTTTGGTTTTATGCATGTTTGGATTTTGAACTATATCGCAAAAGTATGAAAAGGGTAGACTTTGCTACTTTTCTTATTAAATATTTACCTCAAAGAACATTCAAGAATTACACTGTATAAGCCTGATTGAAACAGTAAATATTAACATAAAGACTTACAAAACGTCAGGCAAAGTATCTTTAACATATATTGTTACACTTTCATGCCAATTCCTTGGCATGCAAATTTAGCTCAATTTTAAGTCATCTAAATTTTGCACTTTCTAGTTGCCTTTATTTATTTGTTTGGTGGCTTGTTTGCTCATTTATCAAATTTTTATGCACTCCATCACTCCTACAAGGTGAGCCTAGGCAGCTTACAAGCTATAAAAACAAGTAAAAGATAGTTAAAACATTAAAATGTCACAGATTAAAATATTATTAAAATGGCATTATATTGTTAAATTAGTGAGGTGCTATTTATGAAGGTATTAGCCAATAGTGGGCAAAAACTTTATTGCTTGGTTAAAATTTAAAAAACCATACCCTGATCCTACATAATAACTTTTCCTATCCATTTGAAGCATGAATTCAGCCTTGCAAATACATTCTTTTGCATTTCTGCTAAAATAGGAGGCAACCTGGAACTGCGTTTATTTATTTAACAATATTAAAGTAACATAATAAATAAAACAGTTGCAATAATAATAAGCATTGAATGCAAAAATAAAAAATAGGACCAAACAATAACTTTTACAGTTTAATCTTTAACTAACTTTAAAAGATAAATTATGTTCTATAACATTAAGCAGTCAAACATCACAAAATGCCCCAGAAGCACAATAACAGCAGCCTACTGTCATGCCCCTGTCAGAATCTGATTCCGAGGAGGAGACCGAGCAGCTGACAGGGAGTGGGAGTGTGGCTCCGGTGGCTGTGGAAGAAATTGGGGAAGGGCAAAGTCCGGCTGGGCAGAGCAGGGGAGAGGGAGAGCAAGGCAGAGGGAATTCAGAAGAAGATTCAGGTCCACTCCCTCTTCATCCTAGGGCACGCAGGGGGGAACAGAGAAGGAAGCAATGTGAGTTACATGGCTTATCGGAGAGGAAAGGGCCCTGATTCCCTCATTAGCTGCAGCTGGGAACAAAGTGTTGAAAAAGGGAGATTGTACACAGCAACTTGTTGGAAGCAAATTGAGAGTTATCCTTTTATTGTCAAGGCTTATCTGGGTTCCTGGCATCTTCCCAACTATGTGTTTTGTTGGCCTTTGAAGTCTGCAATTCCTTATCCTGCCCTGTCCAGTTAATTGCTGCAGCGTGGTTTGTGTGGATTTTTATTTACAGTTTATATGTACTTTGTTTTCGGATTGAATTTTCTCCACTTAAAGACTGTTTTTGGGAGAGTTTTTTCTCCAGCCGAAAGTAATGGGACATTGGAGACAAATTTGGAAGTATTAAAGGGACTTTTCTTACTTATGTGACTGTGTGTTCCTTTGTGCCACACCCCAGGTCATCACACCTACTAAATTTTTCAAGTTTTCAGTACAATTTATTTGGAAAGTTTGGAGGTGGGAAATTTGAAGTAAAGTCTATCTAGTTTTCTGGTGTCCAGGTGTACTGGTGAACAAAGAAGGATGTATGTATGTATAATATATGTATGTATGATACATGTATGTATGTATGCATATGTGTGTGTAGGACAACTGCTATGTTATTCATGTGCTTGTGCATAAGCCTATAATAGTTTGTATAATTTGATGTAGTGTGCAGCCTACATTGTGAGTCTGGAGTCATATCATAGGAGTCAGGACTTGTTATATAGTTAATTCTCCTACTTGTCTTGTGCTTTGTTTAGTTAATTCTCTTACTTGTCTTGCTCCATGTCATATCAGGCATCAGACATTAGGCTTCAGTAAAGGTCTGGAGAATAAGGCTGGATGCCTGGCAGATGATTAGATTTTGGTGCATAAAAGACTAAATGTAGGACACTCTTGCACAGATTATGTCTGCACCTCAGAATGTGTCTAAATTTTTGGAAATGTTGGACTGCTGCTAACAATAATAGCCTGTTTCTCTTTCTCATCTTTCATAATAACCAGACACCAAGACATAACAAAATAAATTTCGTGGCATTTTTGCATTCTAAATTTCCCTGATTCTGCTCAGTTTCATCTGATGTGCACTTTCACCAAGTCATTTGCTTGTCATGCTACTGTTTATCCAGGAGTGGAGGAGGAAATCCATGGTTGATGCTTTTGACATTGGCCTTATGTGTCTAAAAACATTTTTGCTTGGCGTCATTAATAATAAACTAAAGCCAGAGTGTAATTTGTTAAAATTAAAAAGAAATATATTTTACCCTTCGATTCCTTTCCACACCCATTTCACTTTAAGTTTTCCATAGTTCTATCATAGACTCATATATTACAGTGAAAGTACAATAATATTTCAAGAGCTGGAGGACCGCATTCTACCAGTGATCTCCAGCAGGCCGGTGCGTTCACACAGTGATGGTCTGCTCCGGGTGCCGTCGGCCGCTATGTGTCATCTGGCGGCCCCGAGGAGTAGGGCCTTCTCTGTGGGGGCCCCTGCCCTCTGGAATACTCTGCCGCCGGAACTTCGTACCGGCACGGACCTGAGGGCCTTCAGGCGCGCGTTGAAGACCTGGCTCTTTGAGCAGGCCGGCCTGGGCTGAGATGGTTTTAATTGGTCTCCATATTATCCTCAATTTTAACCAGGGTTTTAAGGGGGGGGGTTTCTTATTAATCGGCCAGTGTCTAATTTAATCTCTTTTTAACTTTTGTATTGTTTTGGGATTAAGATTGGCTGTACACCGCCCTGAGTCCCTAGAGAGAAGGGCGGTATAGAAATTTCATAAATAAATAAATAAATAAGAGCTTAGCCTAGCTCCTTCAGTCTGGTTACATCTTTTGATCAACATTTATGTGAAGCTGCTGGGGGAGATCATCTGTGGTTTTGGGGTGCAGTGTCATCTGTATGCGGATGATACTCAGCTTTACATCTCCACCCCAAGCCACCCCAATGATGCTGTGGAGGCTATGTCCCGGTGCCTGGAGGCCGTGCGGATTTGGATGGGCGGGAACAGGCTCCGGCTCAACCCTTCCAAGACTGAGTGGCTGTGGTTTCCAGCGCCCCGATATAGTCAGCTGACTCCGTCAATCTTACCCCCCACAGAGAGGGCTCGCAATTTGGGCGTCCTCCTGGATGCACGGCTGTCTTTAGAAGAACATATTACGGCTTTTTATCAGGTTCGCCTGGGGGCTTTTTATCAGGTTCGCCTGATTCACCAGTTGCGGCCCTTTCTGGATCGGGACGCCTTACGTACGGTCACTCATGCCCTTGTCACCTCTCACCTGGACTACTGTAAAGCTCTCTACATGGGGCTCCCTGCGGGGAGCACCCGGAGACTCCAACTGGTACAAAATGCAGCCGCGTGGGTGGTTATGGGGGCATCACGAAGCTCCCATGTGACGCTTCTCCTGCACGAGCTGCATTGGTTGCCAGTGGTTTTCCGGGTTCGCTTTAAGGTTCTGGTTCTGACCCTTAAAGCAATCCATGGCATTGGACCAGGTTATCTGCAGGACCGCGTTCTGCCGGTAGTCTCCCACCGACCTGTGCGTTCCCACAGAGAGGGCCTTCTTCGGGTGCCGACGGCTTCTATGTACCGCCTGGCGACTCCTAGAAGTAGGGCCTTCTCTGTGGGGGCCCCCGCCCTCTGGAATGGTCTGCCTCCGGAATTACACAATAACATAGACCTGAGAGCTTTCAGACGTGCATTAAAAGCCTGGCTCTTCTAGCAGGCCGGCCTAGGCTGAAATGGGATTTTTAATATAATTTAGTATTTGTGTTTTAAATTGGGATTTTAAAATTTGGGTTTTAATAATTTATTGGGGGAGGGTATAATTTTAGACAGCCTAAGATATTTAATTCTTTTTAACTTTTATAATTGGAATAAAGTTTTACGGTTGGCTGTGAGTCCTTCGGGAGAAGGGCGGTATATAAATATTAATAATAATAATAATAATAATAATAATAATAATAATAATAATAAACAGCATTACCTATCTATCTCAAACATTGTTAGATTTTTCATGACTCAAGGCAGTTTATGGAATAGAAAAATAAGATCTCATAATTCATTATCAACTTGGGTGCTAATTAATGTCGGAAATAGAGTTAGGATTAAGAAGAGAAGAGAAATTTGTTTACTCTGAATTTGAAAATGAATTCATCCAATTTCATATATTTAAATCAACAAATCAAGATTGAATTTCTCAGAATAGTTTTAAATGGTCATTTCTCCAATATTTTATGATGCACTTTGCCAGTTTAAAAAACAAATTATTTTGGAAATAATCCAATATATATGTATAAAATTAAAGTATACAATTATATTATATTAGGGAAAATTGCAAAAAGATAACAATACTCTATGTACACTAAGGAAATTTGCAAACACAGATGGATCTGCTTGGATATATAAATATCATAGTACGAATATATATCTTAGATTCAGTGGAGGGAAGACAAATAATTTGAGAATTAGAAAAACAAGATCTCATAACTCATTATCAACCCGGATGTGCTGATATTTTCACCACTTTGAGAAATGCTAGCAATACTTGAAAGTGCAAGATATACTTGAAAGTGTAAGATATTCTTCCTAGTCCCTACTCTAGAGTTTATATGGGATGGGATCCTAATTTTCCTCAGGAGATACAAACCTGCAAGTACATGAGTGCCAAGCCATGTAGAGCTTTATATTTTAAACCAGCACCTTGAATTGAACATTGAAGCTTATTGGTTATCAATGTAGTCAGCTCAGCTTAGGGTTATTGCTCTACTCCTATAATTTTTTTAATAAGTCGAAGAAAATGTGCGTCTTATTTTTTTAGAAAGCTATCCTTTATTTTCTTTAGAATGTATATCACTGAATAAATTAGCTAGAACATATGAGAAATCATTTTCTGAAAAAAAATTCCATCTAAAAGAAATTATATTTTCCGGTATTGTCTAGAATCCTACTGCATGGCTTTTAGCGTCTGGCGGCAGGGAGAGATAATTTTATTACGTTGGCACTGACTCTGGCTTTTGGCATCTTATCCTGCGATGTCTGCTTTCAAAGCAAAAAGGAACATTTGAAAATGACAACCAGAGCAGACAAACATTTCTTGGTACAGTCTTTCATTGTGCTAGTAGTACTTGTTGGCAAACCCTGAGGGGCTTATTCAGCATTTTCTATGATCTTAAGCAGACATACTTTTATAGTCTTTCTGAACTTCCACCTATTGATATACTTTCATCCGTTATAAAACCTTACTTTTCCCCTCTTTGAAAAGCAAAATAAAAAGTGCTTTGATAAAGTACAGATATCAAGAACATTTGGGGGGGAACCATTGGAAAACTAATTGGATCTTGCATTCAATGGGGGAAACACCTATGCATAGTTGGATTTGAAGTTTTTTTTGCTGTCAATCTGCTGTCCAAGATTGCAATGTATACCTTTTGTCTTTTACAACAGAGACTACTTAAAATGGCCTCCACTGGAGGCATTAACAATTGTAGAGTCATTTTTTAAATGGTTTGTACAGGAGTAAATGCAGTAATTTAAGCATCATTCTTCAAGTCAGCATGGATGCTGATGACACGAGTTGCATTTAACAGATACAAAATGTGGCATGGTTTTGAGTGCAACAGATACTGCCCCAAACCTGCCTTTACTATGGTTCTCCAGTACAAAACAAATCTGATCTAATGTTAATGAGTAACATTAGTACCATTGTGTGAACTGTTTCCAGATGGCCAAAGCACCTATTGAACCTTTTCCTCAAAAGTCCTGTGTTGCTACATCCTCTTGAAGGCTCAAGATTGCCCTATTAAGGCCTTCCTGTGCCATCAGAGCATAGAGTACATTTCAAACAGAATTACCAGTCAGCTAACTACTAGTTGAAGGAGAAACCAGAGAGGAACATAAAGTATCAGAATAGAATAGAGCTAGAAGGGACCTTCGAGGTCTTCTAGTCCAATCTTCTGCTCAAGAAGAAGACCCTATAATAATTTCAGACATGTGACTTTCCAATCTCTTCTTAAAAACCTCCAATGATGAAGCAACTTCTGAAGGGAAGCTGTTCCATTGGTTAACTGTCCTCACTGTTGGGAAGTTTCTCCCTAATTCCAGGTTGTTTCTCTCCTTGTTTAGTTTCTATCCATTGTTTCTTGTCCTGCTCTCTGGTGCTTTGGAAAATAAGTAGATCCTCTCCTCTTTGTGGCAACCTCTTAAATACTGGGATACTGATAATCATGCCCCCCCCCCCAGTCCTTCTTTTCTCTATACTTGCCAAAACCAAATCCTGCAACCTTCATGTTGAATGAAATGCCCGTCCAAATAATTTGCACCAGTTGAGTTTGCATTCATTTTTAAGCACTTGTACTTTTAAGTACTTTGCTTGTGTGGAGTGACCATTCAAAGTTACAATGGCACTTTGTTTTTTTTATGTAGAAGATAAATTTTAAAAACAACACTTCTAGTACTTTACAGACTTGCCTCTCTAAAGGGACTGGATCAGGAGTGGGATTCAAATTTTCTAACAACCAGTTCTGTGGGCGTGGCTTAGTCAGTGGGCGTGGCTTGGGTCATGTGACTGGGTGGACATGGCTTGGTGGTCATGTTATTGGCTGGGCGTGGCCAACTCAATATCACTCACATCGAGGCACGCATCTCCTTGTCTGGCCTTTCATGACTATGGGGATGCTGCAACAGTCGTAAGTGTGAAAAATGGTCATAAATCACTTTTTTAAGTGCCATTGTAACTTTGAATGGTCACTCCACACAAGCAAAGTACCAGCAAAGGAGGGAAAGAAAACTCCAGAGAGGTTCCTGAGACAGGAAGTCTAGCCCTGCCAAGAATGTAATAAGGGTTACGGAGAGGGAGTTTCTGTAAGCAACACCAGGATGTTTCCTTCCTGCCTTCCTTACAGGATTAGGCCAGTAATTTCTTCTAATAACCGGTTCTCCGAACTGTTTAGCATGTTAACAACCGGTTCTAGCGAATAGGTGCGAACTGGTAGAATCCCACCCCTGGACTGGATATTGTAATTCATTTTTCCAGTATAAATTAATTTCTCCTCATTTATTATTTGATAAGTTTCCAGAGAGACTGGATGTGAGAATGTGAGTTAGGATTAAGAAGAGAAGAGAAATTTGCTTATTCTGAATTTGAATATGAATTCATCCAATTTCATATTTTTAAATCATAACAAACCAAGTTTGAATTTCTCAGAATAATTTTAAATGTTCATTTCTCCAAATTTTATGATTCACTTTGTCAGCTTAAAAACAATTTTGGAAACAATTCAGTGTATGTATATAAAAATAATACATGCAATACCATAATATTAAAGGAAATTACAAAAATATGTGTACACTAAGGAAATTTGCAAACACAGATGCATCTGCTTCGACAAGTATATCATATTACATACATACATACATACATACATACATACATACATATATATATACATATGTGTTAGGTTTTGAGCTGATAAATAATTAAATAAGGGAGACTAGGATAGATCTATTTCGAGCTGGTTAGCTCTCTTCAGCTAGCCATACCCTTATTGAGATTCAAACCAGGGAAATATTACATGTGAGGCAGTTGTAATTGCCACTACACCACCTGGCTCTATTCCTCTTCAGCTGAGGCAGGGGAATAAGTATATACTTTGTATTACAACA
This sequence comes from Bungarus multicinctus, assembly GCA_023653725.1. Classification (NCBI taxonomy): domain Eukaryota; kingdom Metazoa; phylum Chordata; class Lepidosauria; order Squamata; family Elapidae; genus Bungarus; species Bungarus multicinctus. The sequence goes on along the minus strand of CM042836.1, from coordinate 62,061,889 downwards.
CCCTGTTAAGCCCCAATTAAGGGAGAAAGCATACTGCTTTCTTTTCTGTCTTTCGGCTCATCACCAGAGACCATACCGACAGAAAGCTATTTGTTTCGTTGTCTTTTGTTTACATGTGTGTTAGGGGTTAATTGGGGCTTAACAGGGTGTTGTAACACAAAGTATATATTTACTCCCCTGCCTCAGCTGAACAGGATAGAACCAGTGGTCTAATGGCAGTTAGAAGTGCCTCATGTGTAATACTTCCCTGGTTCGAATCCCAGTAAGGGTACAGCTAGCTGAAGAGAGCTAACCAGCTCGAAATAGATGTATCCTAGTCTCCCTTATTTAATTATTTATCAGCTCAAAACCTAACATACATGTAAACAAAAGACAACGAAACAAATAGCTTTCTGTCGGTATGGTCTCTGGTGATGAGCCAAAAGACAGAAAAGAAAGCAGTATGCTTCCTCCCTTAATTGGGGCTTAACAGGGTATTGTAACACAAAGTATACATATACATATATATCTGTATATATACTTAGATTCTTAAATTCTTAGATTCAGAGGAAGGAACAAAGATAATTGAAGAATTAGAAAGGATGAAAGAAATTAGAAAGTTATAAGAAGAGACTAAAGGAACAGTAGCCTTGAGAAGAGATATTTAAGGGAGCATATAGCAAAAGAATATGAAAGAAGTCAAGACCTGTTCTCTATTATCCCTGGATACAACTCTGTAAATAACAGATTTAAATTACTGGAAGGCAAATTCCAGTTGAATATTAAGAAAACAAAAAGTTTGAAAATAGAACTAATTACCAGTCACAGGATACATTCACTTTCACTAAATATACTGAAGCAGAACTGGATACCCATCTGTCAAAGATGCCCTAGTTTGGACCCTTTTAAATGCCAGGAGTTGAACCTGATAAAACAAATGCTTTCTAATTTCTTGATTCTCTTGGGATTTCTTTAAAAACAATGAATAAAGGCAATTGTCAGATAAATGGGAATTTAATGGATCCATCCATCCCTACTGGGGAAGCAAAAAGGGTGAGAAGTATAAAAGGAAATTAGACTAAAGATCACATTAAAAGAAGTTAATGACAATGAATTGACAGATTCTATGGAAAATGTTTGCATTGTGTTAAGTAAACAATGCAGTGTTTAAAATATATATTATGTATTCACAGATGTAAATGAATGTCAATATAGCAGTCTTTGCACAAATGGCCAGTGTGAAAACCTTGAGGGATCTTTCAGATGCCTTTGTAGCCAAGGTTATCAACTTTCCCCAGCAGGAGATCAATGTGAAGGTAAAAGCATGACTAATATTTATGTGATCTATTTAATGGCAAGAAAGCTATTCATTAAGCATGGTTATCCTCGTGTCTGGTGGCAAGATATTGTAAAGAAAATGAACTACTATAGAAAACAGCCACAATTTATTGAATAAAATAAGCAGAAACTATTAGGAAATTCTAAGATATTCAGAGTTTGAGTCACACCGAGCTCTGTAGATAATGGTCAGCACCTTGAACTGTATGTAGAGATATAATATGGCAGTCCCATGTTCTGGAATAGCTGAAGTTTCTGGATAATTTTCAAAAGTAGTTTTCAAAGGTAACCTCATGTAGAGCAAATTACAATAATCTAGAAATGACAAAGCATGAACATCATCATTGCTGCTTGTTCCAAATCAGGCTCTGGCTAGACAAAAGCCCTCTGGCTTCAGTTTCCTCTACTCTTTCTAGAGGAGTGCAACCTTATCAAGAATCAAAAATGGCACTGTCATGGAGTCAGCTCCTCACTCAGCAGCCACTCCATCCTATTTTAGTGGAGCTTCATTTCCCCCATTCAGATTTGGATAGCTTCCAAACGGTACATCATGACTTCCACTGTCTCTCTAAAGTCCAGGGTGAAAATGTGTAACTGAGTACTATCTGCACATTGATGATACCTCACCCCAAATCTAATTCTTTGGTAGTTTTATATAATTTTTAGATAAAATAGAGGAAAGTATTAAATTCTAATTCTAAATTTGTTCCACAACAAAGAGCCCATGATTTTTCCATCCCACAACCACTGTCTGGACTTAAACCTGATTAGATTGGAGTGGAACTATTATAACATTGTGACTTCAATTCTAATGCCTTTCTAGTAATCCAGAAGGATGCTGTAGTCTACAGTACTGAAATCTGACGAAAGATCTAAGTAGGCAAGAACTGTCTAACTCTCTGCATCCAAGTCCTATCAAAGGCCATCTGTAAGAACAGCCAATTCAGTTTCTGTCCCATGCCAGAGGTTCAGACCTGAACTACCATGAGTCTAGGTCATCCATATCCTCCTAGGCCTTCCGCAAATGCAGCCCCACTACCTTCCCCAAAAAGTTATGGTCTAATTTGCAGTCGCTCTCTAGCTGCTTTTTATCAGCCAGGTAGGGCAGCATCCAGTCCACAAGTGGAAAAGCTGAGATTGCAAACAACCTCGTCCATTTGAGATTCACAGGGTTTTAAAAAACCCAGATAACACCACAGTACATTACTTTGGTTATCTCCATAGATTCTACCCTTCCATGTTTCAGCTCAGAGCGGGCCATTTTGTTTGTGGAATGAATTCACAACTACTTATTCTGCTTGGTATGTCTGCAGCATCATCCTGTAGTCACATATGTTTTTCTGCTTTTAAATGACTATTCCTGCTGAAAATCCAGCTATTGGCATAGCTGACCATCCTTAAAGTATGAGAAAGAAAAACGTTATTGTAAGCTCATGAGTGAGCAACAGCTGAATATGATTGGAGTCAATTTCAATAAAAATCATAGTAATATTGTATATCCAGATCCATCTATCCAATTTCTCCTGTTTTCAGCCTGTCAGTATTACAACATGGGTAATTAATATACAGGAAAGACAACTTACTCTATCAAACAGCCATATTAAAGCTGCTAATAAACGTAACATGTTTTGATTCAATTCTTAATACTCTCTGCACATATGAACGTATTTTAAAACTGTTAAATAGTTATAGCGGGGAGCAGAGTTTAAATAACTACCTGAATATTGATTGATCCTTTGCAGATGTAGATGAATGTCAGCAGCAGCAGCAGCTCTGCAGAAATGGGCAATGCAGAAATGTAGCTGGATCTTACAGATGTCTTTGTGAGCAAGGCTATCAATTATCACCTGCAAGAGACTATTGTGAAGGTACGTCGTAACTTTCATTTTTACCATGTTTTCATGAACAACTCAGCCAAGTGCTATTTTGTGAATTACAGTTTTTACACTCTGTGTGCGTGTGTCTGTCTGCGAAACATATTTAATGTGTGAAACACATGAAATAATATCTATTCTGACCTAGGCTTCCTTAGAAAGCATAAAACACAATCTTAGTTCAGCAAAACCTCTTTTATTTCTACGGCTGTGAATTATGTTCATTCACAGCCTTCAAGGCTTCACAAACAGTCTTTCAGGGGAATGTTTATAAATGCCCACCTTATTGCACTTGGAATGCTGCCAGAGAACTAATTGCCAAATGCAGAACAAGGCCAAACTTGACAGTCAAATGTAACTTTTCAAAGCTTGAATTGACCAAATGAACTAATTGCTTCCTGCAAAAGCTCACATCCCATTCGCTCCTCTTTTATGTCTTATGAGAGGGACCAATTAATTCCTAGGTGTGGCCTTACTTCTGAGTCAACCCTGCTTTCTCAATTGTTCTGGTCTTCTGGTAGCCTTGCGCATTCGCAGGCTGGGAACCAGTTCCAGAAATTCCCCCACCTCTGCTGTCTGAATCTGAAGGCAGCTGATGATGGTCTGCCTTCCCTGGCCTCATCTCTACCTCTGATGCAGAGCCCTTGTCCGAGCCTTCCTCAGCCTCCAAGACTGGCCTGGTTTCCTTCCCACTGCTGTCTGATTCTGCTGCCAGCTCTGTCAGCTGCTGGCGGGCCACAACAATATCATTTAATATGAAACATTTTTCCTAACAATATTATTACTTACAATCATAGGCTTATGATCAAGGGGAGAGAGGCATTTGTAAGCTTCATTAGTTCAAACTGTTGCTGAGGCTTCCTGCATTCTAATTAATAATTTCAAGCAAAGGTTACAGAAAAACAATGCTTACTATTTGGAGCTACCCTATTATCCTGCCTTTGTTCAGGATAATATTTGTGTAATAAATGCATAATTATTTTATCCTTTTTAGATATAGTCTACTATTCTTCATTTTCATTACTATTCTTTAATTCCCATGGTGCAATTTACTTTGGAACATCACAGCACTAGAGATAGTAGCAGATCCACTTTCATGGGCATATTTTTTTTATGAAACCAGTTGATTCATCCACCCACATTTTTGTCATATTTTGCTGGTCTTGAATTGATTAAAGTACCAAACATTAAAACTTAGTAACCAAAACAAATATTCTTTGAAAATTGTGCCTGGTTTAAATGTAGCATTGTTAGCCAGTGATCAAGTCCTGAAAAAAAAATACATAAATGCTTTTGCAATTCATGAAATCTGCGTTTTTGTATGACTTAGATTTATATAAGAGGAGAAATGGTTATAGCATTTAACAGCTGTGTGGAACATAGACATTCAAAAGTTTTCTTTTCTATGGAAATGCAATTATGAGAGTGCTTCCCTTGTTGACATTCCATCTGTCAGATATGTTGCATATGGCCTCTGTTTAATTTTTTTCTGCTGGTAAATGGTTTTATATATACAGTATATATCAATATAGAATTGCCCAGAATAAAAAGAGACTTGAATTTGTCTTTTCCCCTATTATATTCTTACTTAAACTTGTTTGTCTACCAACTATGGTTTCCAAACAATCTGAATCAATTTTTAAAATACTTTATGGGAAAAAGTTATATGTAAGTCATAATTTTTAAAATGTTGCTGGCATTCTTATATCTATGTTCATATTATTGTGACCCTTAACAAATGAAATACCATTTGCCTCCCCTTCATTTCTAATTAGAAGACTAGTTAAGTAAAACAACTATAGGATTACATGGGACCAACATCATTGTAATATATTTGGTATCTGGATTTATGAACATGAACTTTGTTTACATATGTGTAAATCTGTTCTTTCATAATTGTGTCATCCAAAATTATAAAGATGCAAAACATCTATTTTCTCTCCAGTAACTTTACATTAGATAAATCATAATAGCGCCCTCATATTTCAGCTTTATTTTCAAGTAATATGATGAGCCATACATAAAATTATTTTTATTTTGCCATAGTTTCTATAAATACGATACAAGATTTTCTCAGTTTATTATAAAAACATTGTGTCTAATTTTAAAGGGATTTTGACAGTATTTTATATAATTTAAATGAGCATAGTTTTAAATTTGAATTGCCTTTAAAATAATAACAGAAAAAGAAAACAGAAAAAGAAACAAAATATAAAATATATACATTATCAAAAAAAATAGTGTGTGTTTAAAAAATAAGTACAAAATACAACAAAAAACAACATATAGATGTATAATATATTGTTAGAACAATAAACAGTTTCAATTCTATATGTAATTATCTAATACAAATATTATATGTGTGTGTGTGTGTATAAAATACACTTATGCCACTATCATGCTTTATTTAACTTACTCTGTTTTGTATAAATGACTCCTATATTTGTTTACATGTATTCATACAAAATCTATTTCTATCAGCAATTTGCTATTTATATCCTAATACTGTCCATTCAGCCGATGATGATATACATATGTATTCCCAATATTGCCTAAATTGGAAAATTATTAGCACCAATTGTTGGCTTCCAGTGCTTGAAATTTAGTACATTTTAGCATTACTTTTCACATGATTCACTCAAGCATTCTTGTTTCTCTGATTTTTCTATAAAGAGATGTTGTTAAATAAGTATCTTCTAAAATTGTCTGAAATTGGATTTGTTTCAGATATTAATGAATGCCAAGAAGACAAGAATGTTTGTCGTGGGGGTACTTGTATTAATACGAAAGGGTCTTATGACTGTACATGTCCAGATGGCTTCCAATTAATGCCTTCTAGAGGTTGTCAAGGTACAGTATTACTAAAGGATTTCTGTTTTTTATAAAAGCTAAGAAACATAATTTTGTATGGTTGAAATTATTGCATGATCATTTGTTTAAAGAGTGAAAGATATGACTATTCCTGTCATTGTAGCATTTGTCAAGCTATTCTGTCTTGTACAAAGCAGATAGATAAACTCCACAAAGCATCCATACAAAGTCTTTTTTATTGGTTCATCAGGCATCCTCATTAACTCACAGTTATGATGAGATTCTTCTTAATGTCCAATCTTTTGCATATCTGTCTTTATAGGTAAAAAGATGGTTATCTCTTTCATCCCATATCGTAGAAGCAGGGGGTAGAGATGCTACCATGAGGCTGTATTCAGGCAAGAGTGAAGAAACCTCCCCCAACCCACCAAGGGTCAATTCAGTGACCAATCAGGGTTACAGATGTGACCACATGACAGGATACCTTAACTACATTTACCATGATGCATTCCCTTAAGGAGACAGCTCTCAATTCCTAACTAACTATCCCAAATCCCATTAACTCTAAACTGTCTGGAGAGCTCACAAGCACTACCCTGATGTGCTTTTTCAGGAGGCAACTGGACTTCCTTGTTTTTTCTTTTGAGGAACAACTGCACAAGTATTTGGGCAATAATGTTCGATGTGGAGGAAGGAAAACCTGAATTATCTGCTTCTGCATGTTTTAGATAGTTACCTTGAAAAGCAGACATACCATGTGGAAACTGCCAAACTATGCTGGACTTTAACCAAAAGGCTGAGAAATATTTGAAATGATCTGAAGTGACAAAAGTTGATCCCAGGAAATTTTCTGTCCCACTTATATTGGCATGTGTAATTACCAACAAATGCTGGAGTAGCAATAGGCAAGTTCTTGAGAATAATGTGCATAATTGCAATGTTGAAAACATGTACATGCACTTACAAAACAGCGATCTTTCCGGAGTTTTTTCAGAAACCAAATCTGATCGTATGTTTCACTACCACTTCTCCTCTAGTTCCTTAGAAAGATCTCTTCCATCTTTTTTGTTTATATTTTTAATAAGAAAACAAACAGGTTTCAAAGCACTGGGCTGTGAGTGTCTATGGAGATTCTCAGCCATCCAGGTCGTGGTTGTCCCAAAAGTGCTTCTTCTGATAGGCAACTGTAGGCTTTGTTTTTCCTTGAAAACATTTTGCTTCTCATGCAAGAAGCTGTCAAGTAGTCCTGTGGACTCAGGCATGTGCCTGCTTTGGACTGGAATTTGAAAATGAAATGTTAGGTGATGGACCCATGAAAGAAAATGGAGAGAGGTAGGATTAGAGTTGGGGTTGGGATTAGGCTTAGGGTACTATAGCCTTTTGTATTCAGCCAGACTATTTGTTTTAATACCGGTATACAGTACTGCCTTTCAGAAATATTACTTTGGTAAGTTAGTGGGAAGGAGAAGAATTCCATTTCACTCTTGAAGGCTAGTTATTTATTATGACACAGTTATCAATCATGGAATTTTTATTACCTGTTAACAAAGATTTTCTGTCTGGGAGTTTCCCATATCTCAGTATTTCAGAAATAATGATGGCTATTTTAAATATTGCTGCTCATTTTAGAAGTACAGGGTTCATATTAATATTTATTATTATTATATTAATATAATAATGATGATAATAATCATAATATATTTATTAATATATAATAAAATAAATTTATTTGGTCTCTGTTTTTGTATTCCTTCCAGATATCAATGAATGTGCAGGATCCAACTTCTGTTCATCTCATGGAAAATGTTTAAATACTGAGGGTTCCTTCCGCTGCATTTGTGAACAGGGTTTTATGGTTTCTAGAGATGGCCGAACATGTGAAGGTGAAATGGGTTTGACAGAGCTCTGATTCTTATCATTGGTTTTCATTCTTTTTCTACAAAGACCCTCGTAGAATCCCATGATTCTACAAAGATAACAGAAGAAAATACTTTACTGTCCCATGTAGGATAGTGATTTGGTTAAGTTAACAGCGGCATAATGAAATTCTTTTTGAGTTTTTTCAGAAGAGGTAAGGATTAAATTTAGCAAGGTGTCAATTAGTAGTTCCCAGTCTAGAGAGAACAATTTCATAAACTTGTATGAGCTGCCTCAGGGCCCCAAGTGAACTACCAAATATCTGTCACACAGAAATATGGACCTATATGAAGTCTTTGACTTCTTTACACTCAAGAATCAAATTTAGTCAAATTGTGTATAAGAGTAAGCTACAGCTTTTAGATAAGGGATATGAGTGTGAGCAGCTATCTTTTATTAGGTGAGGCCCAACAGGAAAAAAAGAATGAGATTGCTCTCTCTTCCTATTAAACTAGATTAATACCATCTTCTTTCCAACAATATTAAGGGGTAAATGGTCTGGACAAATCCAGAAAACTACAGAAGAATATGTGGTTCATATTTGACCATAGAAAGATAGCATTGCAACAATTTTATTCCCAACATAAGCAGATATTTATTTCTAAATGGGTTTTTTTGTACAATTTGCCTCAATATTATGTTCAGTAATATAAATGGACATAATGTTAAGAAAGTCATTGTAGTAGGGTAATAGCATGGATTAGGAATATTCATTTTCAGCTTCTATCAAACATGAAAGTCAGGCTGACTTTGAGCCATTCATTTATTCATTCTTTCTTTCATTCATTTAATCATTCAATTTTTACAGCCACTCATTTCACATATGTGGCTCTGGATAGCTTACAAAATTAAACCCTAAACAATACCAATATCATTTTCTTTCAGTCCAACTCAATCTCACAGGGCTATTGTTAGAAGGAGGCTACCTTGCTCTTAGAGTAAAGGCAGAAGTAATAATAACAATAACAACTACAATTTGCTATTTTCAGATATTGATGAATGTGCAAACAGTACTATATGTGGTGGCCATGGTTTCTGTGAAAATTCCCCTGGCTCCTATCGCTGTCTTTGTTATCAGGGATATCAATATCTACAGGATGGGCAGGGCTGTGTGGGTAAGCTGTTATATTTTAATAATTTTCCTTGACAAATCAATTTTCATGGAAAATTTAAGTTTTTTGTTATTTTTGTTATGTACAGAAATAAAGAAATTTATGAATGACTTTTTAATAAGACATTATCTTTTTAGAATCTATTTTGTGAAAATATCAGGCGCTACATAAATCTTGTTAATATTATTGGCATAATTTAATTTTTTAAAGTGTTTTAAATTGAAAAGGGAAATACAAATGACAAACCAAGAGAGCGAGTAGTATAATGGGATAAAGGAGTGATGGTGGCACAGTGGATAGGATGCAATATTGCAGGCAAACTTTGCCCTCAGCCTGGAGTTTGATCCTGACAATCCTGTTAGCCTTCAAGGATCACATGGAAACTTGGTAAAATTATAGTTGAGTTCTATAAACACATCTGTAATAATTGAAATTAACCTAGAACTATCAGATAATGTAGCATGGAATAACTAAATTCTACCAAAAAACCCTACTTCCAGTAAAAAGGTCTTTAACCCCTTTTAAAGGCCAGCAAATTTTCACAGAGTGGGAAGGAGCTGGTTTCAGAATCATAGGATAAGTTCTTGAAAGACTGGATCCTGAAGACCATGACACTGAATCAAGGAACTGAAAGAAAGCAACAAGGACTATAGGGAGAAATAAGGGAAGACAGTTACGGGGGACTGGAAAGCTATCAACCCAGGATTTGCTTAAACTGGGCTCTGGTTCAAATTGGGATGCCAGTAAGGAAGCATCCTTACATTGTATGGAGACATGAGAATAACATGGAAAATCCAGAATAGGATTGTTTTGGACTGAGATCACAACATGACAATGAAATCAGAAGCACCTCAAGATTGGTGGCACAAATACTTTCGCTTCATTTTGAAGTTGAAAACAAATGAAAATTCTCTAAAATAGAAAACTTCCAAGTAAAAGAAGAAACTTCTCTTAATTCATATGTGTGACACTAGTCCCGCCATCCTTAAGTCCTGCTGAGAATATCAACTTTCACCTTTGATACATCCCTGCTCCAGGTTACCTTTCTGTTCTTTTCCTACCTTTCCTCAATCCTCCTACCATTCTTCCAATACACAAGGAATCTTGAGAATTAGGAGGAGGCACCAAGAAACAAATCTATCAAGACCAAAAATCCAAGGATAAAGAGAACAAAAGCAAAAAAAAGTTTTCTCCAGCCTCTGTTTGTTTGCGGATTGAGAATGATTTAGATAACAAGCGAAATGAATTAAAATCCTATCCACTAGAAATGCATTTTTTCTTCAAAAAACATTCTGTATACTGGAAATAGTTGAAGGACAAAGCTGAGGAGGGTGAAGACCCTTCTCCTTTGCTCTTCCTGTAGAGCTTTTAAAGCCCCTGACTATTCCCTTTCCTAATATGGGGAAAGGAATGAGTCTCCCTGGCCAAAACTAAATAAATGAATCATTTAACAAATAAACAATATTCCCTTCTCGGCAAGGTTATGGGCAGCTTTCATTATCTTTGATAAAAGTGCCTTCAACTAATTTAATTTATCTGCTGCAGCCCTGCCAGATAAGAGACTGGAGGCCCAGAGACCCATGTGATAAAAGAGCAAAACAATTTGCTTGGAAAACAATTGAAGCATTGAACAATTTAAGTCATCGGTTGTAAATTCTGCATTTACCAAAGTAGCTTATATGTGCGGACTGAAAATATCTCAGAACAAGAGAGTTTTCCAAAAGGAAATGGTAAATGATAATTTTAAGAAGAGTTTCTGCCCTACTTAATGAAATAGCTGCTTCTTCATTCATTTAAGTTTGGGGCCATGATGGCCAATATATGGTTAAGATTCAGATTTACATAGAGGTCTAACATGCAGGGGAAAACATATTTGGAGAGTCCTTTTAGAAAGTCATGCTTCCTCATCCAGATTCAGTGGAATGGGAGGAAAAAACATCACCATGATGCTATAGAACCTCAGATCATTGTTAGATATCTCTTAAGCTATGACTAGACCTGAACCTGAATTTCAAATTTCAAAAGTTCCATAAATTCCTCAAAATTGTTAAACAACATACATTTTCTTTTATATAACCATTTTTTTGTGATTGGGAGATATTGGTCCTGTATTATGCCAGTTTTTTCAAATCCTCTCAGAGTTATAAAATGTTGTAAGACAGGGCTCAGAAGAAAAATAGTAATTCCTCACTGTGGATTCCTTTTTTCGTAATCAACTGAGGACATTCAACCTGTCTCATATTTCAGAACTAGAATTTTTCTGTGGAATTCTGTCTGTCCTGGGTATATATGGACGGACTTTGGTGATGTCTGAGTTTTTCCCATAGTTTCTTATTTCCTTTTATGCCCTTGATACATGTTAATAAGTCTTTTTACTGATATCTGAAACTTATTACAATTTTAATAGTTTTCTAGGTTTGGTTTTAAGACTTGAGGGGCAGTTTTGTTTTTTTCTCTTCCTTGGTCTGATGGGCAAGATGTTTCCTTACAAATTTGCTCCAGAAAGAGATAATTTGATTCTGTAGTATGGAACACCTTCCATTTAACCCAGAGAATTTGTCCTTGGGGATTTTTAAATTTTTTTTGGTAATATTCTGAGGTCATTATTGGAATATCATCTGCTAAAGTCACCCTTAGCAAATGCAACATTTTAGTATTATCATACAGTTTGCCAAGTTAAGGTGCATTCCTGAATTCCAGTTGTGGGAATGTTAATTCCAGTTGTGGGAATGTTAATGGAATAAATAAGTACATGAGTTATGTTCAACAATAATTTTGTTAGTTGTATAATAAATGCAAATACTTAAAAAAAGTAAATATTTTCAGTTTCCCAGCTGATAACACTGATACATAGAGAATAAACCTTTCCTTTGGTGATGATGATGACAATGATGTTAAATTTAATAGAGCAAAACAAAATGAAGAAAGTTTGGATTAATGTTACACTTTATTTTTCAGATGTGAATGAATGTGAAATGCTGAGTGGGGTATGTGGCGAAGCTCTCTGTGAAAATGTGGAAGGCTCCTTCCTGTGTCTGTGTTCCAATGAAAATCAGGAATATGACCCAATGAGTGGACTGTGTCAGTTCCATTCCTCAACAGGTAATGCCCAAAAACTCTGAATGTATCTGTTGGTTAACATGCTGATTGTGCCAAATTGTTCAGTCATATATGCAGATGTTAATGATAATAATGAACTAATGACGCTGAATGATTTGAAAATTTGTTACTTTGAAAATTATATAAATTTCCTGCCAGTTTCTGATGCTTATCCATTCTTTAAATATCATTTATACATAGATTTATTATGTTTTCTAGCTTGCATTCTTGAAGCATCTCAGGGTTACACATTTCAAAAAACTGATGCACAAACCATTATCAGATTTAAAAAGAACAAATAACCCATTAAAATTTCTTGCAGTCCCAGTATTAGGTTCTTAAAATCATCTCTTTTAGTGTATTGACTATGAAGGTTTCAGAGAAGCTAAAAGCAGAGGCTTTCATTACATTGAACCAATTATATTTGTTAAAACATATACATTCAATACTATTCTTCATCCAATTCATAATTCAGCATAAAGTAGAGTAAAAATACATAATATATTACTGATAGCAACAGCAAAAATGATAATGCTTCAATATAAAGTAGCTGTTAAAAGTTTTGCATAGGCATACAAATGTAAGATTAAATGATGGATATTGTCTAATTATATAATGTTGAAGTTGCTATGCTAGGGAAGCCTCAATAAAATCATTGTAAAATTAAAGCCATACTGTGGAAAAATATATCTGGCTAAAAAAATGAATAACCTAGGTCTACTAGATAAAGCAGTTAAGAAAGCCATCAATACAAGATCTTTGTCATATCAACCGAATATATTCAATTATCTATTCTCAAGCAGGCATGTATATCCAGCCAGACTGGACATCTTTGCCAGGCTTGCACATTTGAATGCTTTCACCTAAGGAAAAAAATCCAATATGCAAGATTAATATGGTGTAATCACATTATTCCTGGGAGAATATTGCAGGTTCCAAATGATACTGTAGATCTTTCCCTACAGAGGTTGAGGGAATTGTTTATTTGGAAGATTCCACATGTCTTTAATGCTCAGTCTAAGCAAGGATACCACCAAAGAAAGCTATGGAGACAAGATTTTCACTTTTCCCAATACCACCCTACAGCTAGAAACAATATGGTAACCCTTGGGTGATGAAATCTCAGAGCAACTTAGGTTGAGCAATTCTACCGCAGAGTTTCCACAACTGTGCTTTGTAGGATCACTCTGCCAGTTCTCTATAATCAAGTATAACATTTCTATGTTCTTTGGGAAAATCATCTTAGGACAGTGATTGAGAATCTTTTGTGCTCGGCATGTTAAAAATTCAGAAAATGGTAAACTTGATTCTGCTGGTGTGTTACTCAAAACATCATGACATATCACCTTTAATACCGGTACGATAGGTTTTCCATCATAGTCTTAGGAAATAAGGAAGTGATGTCTAGCACCTTTTCTTTATTTGATTGTCCATAGAATAAATGTTTATTTTTTGCTATACCACTATTATAGGATGGAGTTAAACTTCGCTGTCCAAATTAAAAGAATATTGGAAATTGGAAAGGTTACTTAATTCTGCTTAAGAGACCAGCATAGCAGAGACTGCTGATATCTTAGAAGTCTAGCAAAATAATGTCAAGTTTCTTCAATATGACACAAAATGTAAGGCAAGAACAAAAGAGCAAAGATTACAGCTAGATGGAGAGAAAGTTATTTGTTTAAACTTGGTTGCCAGATCCAAACACTTACTAGCATTAATCTCCATGCCCATCAATAATATTTTAATTTTTTGTGTGCTTTAATACCTAAGTATATTCCTTATATATACATACATACATATTCTGAAAGCCAATGATTTGCTATTGTGGTTTATTTTTGTGAATATTTATTGCCTTCTTATTTTACTGAAGTATTTGCTTAGGACTACACTTCATGCTTCCTTCCCAAGTAAGGTCCTACAGTCAGATTTATTCTGGACACTGTAAAAACTTTTTTTCTAACCAAGTTTAAAATAATCCTTTCTGTAAAATAGCTTACATTGGTATATCTTTCAAATGTCCCCAGAGATTTGCAGCATGAAAAATCAGTGGTGGGATTCAAAATTTTTTACTACTGGTTCTGTGGGCGTGGCTTGGTGGGTGTGGTGTGGTGTGGCTTGGTGGGCAGAGTTTAGTGGGCATGGCAGGGGAAGGATATTGTAAAATCTCCATTCCCTCCCCTCTCCTAGGGGAAGGTTACTGCAAAATCCCCATTCTCTCCCTACCCTCTTAACCTGCTTTCCAGCTCTGTTCTCCTGTGTAGGGCAACAAAAGATGACCCAGCCAATCAGCTGGGACTCGGGAGGCAGAGAATAGATGGGGATGAGGCCAGTCAGAGGTGGTATTTGCTGGTTATCCAAATTACTCAAAATTTCTGCTACCAATTCTCCAGAACTGGTCAGAACCTGCTGAATACTACCTCTGATATAAATGCTAATAATATCAAAGAAGACTCATAAATATTTAAAACTGGTTTATTCTGTGTACATTTCTGTTGTTTCCATAAAAGATTTTTTTGTCTCATTCAGTTTCCAAACTTCCACAAAGCCTGTCTAACTTTTAGTCACAGCTGTGTAAATAAAACCAGGACACTAAACAGAGGAGAAATTGAAACAGAATGAAAAAGGATGTAAAAAATCACTATGTTCACATTCTGTTGCAGCAAAAGTAATAATTTTGAGACTGTATTAATTTGTAGTCTGCATAACACGAGAACCCAACTTCTTTAATTTCTCCCATTGGCTAATATTTTGGTCTAGCTGTGTGTCTTTTTTTAATCTTCTCAATATTCATGATGTATGAGGTGATTGTTTTGTGTGATTGAGATAGATTTCACCTGCAAAAGTTATGTTATGCCTCCTCGTCTTCCTCCTCCTGCTCCTCCTCCTATGAAATTCAGACATTTTTTAAAACTGTACATGCCCGATGGAAAGAGAGAGATCTCAGACTGGACTAGTTTCTTTGCAGCACATTTATTGATCTTGCAAAGTGTAAAAGCAAGATGAGAATTCAAGTGTGCTGAATTTTAAAAACTTCATAATGCTTCATTTGTTTGTTTTTTATAGTAGAAACATATGTTCTCCTGAAGGCAGAAAATACATACATATCTAAATGTATAATAGCCAGTACATGAAATGGAACTACCTAACTTGAATGATTATTTTATATATGATGATCATCTAAATGTTTTGGGCAGCTCAAATAACTTTTTAGAGCTATTCGTGTTTAACGAGTGGTACTGTACATATCTCTTCTGGCATTGCATCTTCTGGTGCTGCTTGGAAAACCAAGGAACATTGCAAGATAGCCACATAATGGGAAATTGTTTAGGAACAAATCTAAATAAGGCTTTGTCATATCTCCCTTCCAGCACTCAGATCCTAAAAATAAAATAAAATCCATGAATGGAGCCCATCAGGGCTCATTAAATCATTAAAGTGCACCAATCTAAATAGGCTCTGGGTCCCTGCAGGATTCAACAACACCAGCAAACAAATGATCACTGTGGAAAGGAACTAATAGTTATTCTACCACCCTTATCAAATCACGTCACAACTTTTTTTTTAATTTTGTAACCCTTGGTTAATTTCTTAACCATATCAAAGTGCAAAGTACAAGAAACAAATTATTACTAAAATTTGATTAAAATGAAATTGGAATAAAATATAGTCTAAAATGAAATTGGAATAGGATTCAATAATTTAACTATTCTGAGACAAAAACCAGATCTAATACGCAACTTTGATTTGTGTCAGTCCTAAATCACCTGGGTCAGGTTGATGGTTGCCACAAACTCCCTAATTGTCCCAGTTCTACATCGCCTGGGAGCAAATGAAAGTTCCCCCCACTCAAACAATCAGCCTTTGGGACTCAACTGCTAAACCAATAACAGGACCTAGCAGCTCAGGCAAGGATATTGATATACAACAGGCTACAGCACCAACAAACAAAGGAAGGGCCTTGCTGGTGCAGGCTGTTAATCATCTAGCATTTAGCTCAATTGCCTGCAATTAGTGCAGGTTCGAATCCCACCAGGCTCAAGGTTGACTCAGCCTTCCATCCTCTCGGGGTAGGTAAATTGAGGACCCAAGATTGTTGGGGGCAATAAGCTGACTTTGTAAAATGCCGCTTGGGGGCCCCCCAAAAAGCCCTAGTAATAAGCAGGCATATACAATGGAATGAAGGCTATTGCTGAGCACTTAGCATGGTGCTCTAAAGACTGTAAGCCGCCCTGAGTCTCCGGAGAAGGGCGGCATATAAATGTAAATAATAAATAAACAAACAAACAAACGCAGCTCTCCCTAGAGTTGGACCTCCATCAAAGAGGCTCACATCTGGTTATCTGCAGATCAAAAACTTTATTAAACAACGTTTAGCCCATCCAGACTAGCAGGACTATGGGGGAAAGTAGGGTGAGCCCAATAATTCTGGATCTGTCCTGTTCTGTCTGAATTTAAGAATAATCTTTTGCCTTGGTTCAGCAGTCTCAATGTGCTATTAAATTTGATTCTCTGTCAACTGGGTTGACGTAAGCACATTGGCATGAAGCTGAAATTAAGTTTTACAAGCTCATGTTCAGGGATATTTATGAAATTGATGTCCAGATCTTGGGGGAATTACTGGAGCCAAACAGAAGCCAAATGAGAGCACATTGAAGAGGCAGGATGCTCACAGCTGCTGCTGGCTCAGAATCTGTGTCAGAATAGAAGGAGAAACCTAAGAACTAGCTTTCTGGTCTGGGAACCTGGTACTGTTCTTTTATGAGAAGTGTCTCACAATTTTCTAGGTTTCTGCTGTTACATTTCCACTGAGCAACTTTACTATCCTCCTACTCTTTCCCAATCTTTCTTTCAAGGTGACTTCCTCTGTCTATACTAAAGAGGTGCTTTTTCAAAAGGCAACTGGAGCTGTTTTTCCCCCTTCACTTCTCATCCAAGAAGCTTCATCAAACTATCAGTTTAGAACCGATGAAGCTTCTTAGATGAGAAGCAAAATGTCTTCTTCTTCTTCCTCAAGGGGAAAAAATCCAGTCCAGTTGCCTTTTGAAAAAGCATCTTTGGGACAACTACATCCTGGATGAAAGTCTCCACAGACTTTCCTCTATACTAAGGAACCAGTCTCAATTACAGCTACCTTTTTCAAGGCCTTTAAGTCAGGAGATAAAATAAATGAGCAAATCTTATTTTAAAAGGATTCCTGAATAGGGGAAAGATTGGTGGTTGAGGTTGTAATTTCACAGTCTGATTCTGATCTCTGAAACATAACCAATAAAGAGTCTGATATTATATTTACATTGACCCACAGAGTCTACATCATCAGCTTAGTATCCGGTTATAGGCATTGTGAATTGCTTTAGATGGTTTTTGTTTAAGCACTGTATTTATTTTTGAGTAGATGACTTTTCTGCATATATATTGAATGTATCTTTTACTGTTTGTTTTCATAGAGTTTCCAGACAGAATCACAGAAACAGTTGAAAAAAAGGAATGTTACTACAATCTAAACGATGCAAATTTTTGTGATAACGTATTAACATCCAATGTTACAAAGCAAGAATGCTGTTGTACTTTGGGTGCTGGCTGGGGTGACAACTGTGAAATATTCCCATGTCCCGTGCTTGGAAGTGGTGAGCTATCCTTTTCCATTCAGTGGCAATTATTGTGCATAACATTACAAGGTGGCTCAGGTGTTACATAAATAAAAAGTTCTTGCTCTTAGCAGTCACACTTTCCTAAACAACTTGGATCATTGAGGATAATATTAATGGGGGGAAGAAAGCCATGAATAGTAAGCTGGAATATTTGAGCTTTTCTGTCAACTGAAAGCTTTACTTGCATGAAAGATGCATTGGAATCATTCAGTTATATAAAACTAAAAGAAAGTAATTTTTTCTATTATATTTTTGTGCTAAAGGAAAACTTAGATCTCAGAATTAAAAAAAAAGCTGTTAATATTTTAAATAGCGCTAGAAGTTTTGTAGAATAGATCTTTCTCTCTCTCATATGGCTGTAAAGACTGTATGATGTAAATTTTCCTTGTGCTACCTAAGATAGTAATTCTGTTTGCCTAATATTAGTTAAATGTATAAAACATCTGCCCCAGAACACAAGTCCCAGGAACAAATTGCAAGTCCTTAGTTCTTTTCATAATTCTGTGTTATTTATTATTTTATTGAAAGGTTACTGTATTTCCTTTAAAAGAGAAATCTAATGGTGTTTTGCAAGAAATAATAAGATAAAGGTTTCAGATTTACTCCTGTATATAACTTGTTGGGGATGGAGGAATGAATGTGATTGCACTGCAAGTAATTTTCAAAAAGTATATTAAAAATATTGCCAGTTTTTCAACTTCAAATCCATAGAATGGTTGCAACAAACTTGCTTTACAGATTACTTGTATTTTGTGAATATTTGGCTGGGAAACTCGCTTACAAGGGCCAAAAAATATTTTTCAGGTTTAATTTGTATTACTTCCTCCCTCCCTTACCAACTGAAGTCCATCACATACTGAAAAACTGGCAGAGTTCAGCTTATCTTTCCTTTCTAAAAGAAAGATTATCTCAGCCTTTGCATTTCCTTTGAATTGTGCAGCTTGTGTTGTGTGCCAGTTTGTATGTTGTGTGCCTTTTCCTGGATCAGGAGGCCCTGCTCTCAGTTATTAACACTTTAGCTACTCCCCAAATGGACTATTATAACTTGGGGCTGCCCTTAAAGAGTATCTAGAGCTTCAGCTGGTGTAAAATGCAACAGAACTGACAATTATGTGTGTTCCAACAACAGCACATTGGTTATCAATTTGCTTCCAAGTCTAATTTAAGGTGCTGGTGAAGACCTTTAAAGCCCTACAATCATAGCATGGGGCTACCTTATTTAAGGATTCACCTCACCCTAGTTAGATCCACCTGTCCCATCAGATCCTTTCAAACCATCAGCCAAGGAGCTTTATTTGGTGGGAAGACCGAAGAGAAGAGCCTTTTCTGCCATGGCACCAGCCCTTTCTACTATCATTTTCCCCCCAGAGGAAGTTGGACCCAACCCTGTTGGCCTTTCAGAAGGCCCTCAAAATTTGATTTTGCCATAAGGCCCGGGGAATCTCATGGAAGTGGAACCCCTTAAATGGCTAGCATAAGTTTGATTGCATTCTTCCCTATCCTTTTGTTATTATAGTTTTTAATTTGTTTCTAATTCTTTTAATGGATACATTGTTTATATTTGTTTTAATTGTGTACTCTGCCCAGAAACACATGCAAATGAAATGGGCAACTATATAAATCAATCAATAAATGATTATAAATTAGTTTGGGTAACAGAAAACTGCTAAAGAAAAGAAGCTGAGCCCTGCAACCAAACTTAAATTTATATTAATTCCAATAATAAGCCAAAATAAAGTTACACATGTATTATACAAATTAATATAAAGATTCCAAATTTGTATCTTGAAAATCTTTCATTGTCATGGAATTTTAAGTTGTATGCACCAATGGCAAACTATGCATTTAAATCTTGCAAGCCATGGGTACTAAAAGGAAAGGAGCATATATATATATATTTACACACACATAAATACTGTGTGTGTGTGCGTGTGTGCGTGTGTGTGTGTGTGTGTATATAATTTAAAAACTTGAAATTTGAAATGTGGTATTTAAAAATCCATTAACACATTCCTGTTATAGAAATGTTGCTATTGATTTCAGACTATAACGCACAAATATAATTTTAAATGGATCCTTGATTTTATTTTCCGGCTAGCTGAGTTTATTGAGCTGTGTCCTGAAGGGAAAGGATTCATACCATCTGAAGAAGCATATTATGGAGACATTGCACATAGTTACAAAGGTCAGCCTTGATATTGACTTGAATACAGACTTGAAAATGCCATAGTTTTAATATTTGTTTGTAATTATCATTGTTTCCTTCAACAGCTGCTTATTTGAATTAATTTTTAACTTTTTTTTTTAAACTGACCAAGGCTTTCAACCCCAAAGTGTCAATGCAGTTGGATGATAAATGATGTGTTGGTTTGGTACTGCTGAAAATATTTTCAAATCCCTATGATGTATGTGAGCAAGTGTTCCAAAATGTACAGTTGTATCTGTTGGACTATTTAACCAGGTCAACTAAGGAATATCATTGCTGGTTTTGCTTTTGTTTTCCCTCAAAATTCTTTATTTATAGGAATATAATTGGTTTTCTTCTTTAGAACTGCTCATTTCCCTTTACAAACATATAATTCTCTTTCAGCAATCCTAGACATGCCATTTTTCAGATATCTGATCTTTTAAAAACTTTGCTTTATTATGTGGGTGTCTAGTTTTCATCCAGATTTTCTTTTTTTACTGTACTGCTCAATTTCAGGAAAAATGCTTTAAAAATATTAGGATAGCCAATTATTTCATTCCGGAAAAGTATGCTAGTATTTTATCTTTAGACTATCTAGCAAATAGAAAGTATTGTTTTCTTAGTATCCTACTGTTACCATGATATGAGTAGACATCATGCTATTCAAAACAACTATCTTATATATCTGAGTGGTTTCACCAAATTTTATTTTGTCTTATGTAAATAGCAAATTGATGTTTAAGAAATAACAATAAATAGGATAAAAATTGAGACATTTCTAAAATTTAAGTGTAACATATGCATTCAGTCATTTAAAAAACTAAAATGTTATACATATAAACTAGTTTATAAATATAAAATATTGTAAAAAACCCATTAATGTTATGGTATATGGAAAACTTTACAAATACTTTTCACAAGCATGTAAAAATTCCTGGCTATCACTTACATCAAAACCTCCCAAATAACAGAATATATATAATTTAGAATTCTATTCAGTGATAATTATTGTCATAGCTGTGCAGAGGAAAACATCACTGCTGGAATTTCCAAAACAGGCCCACAAAAAAATAATTAATTCTCAGCGGATTTTATATCAGATGCAATACAGAATCAAGTCATGAACACAAATTGGGGTATATTGATAATCTTATTAGAGTACATAAAAGTAATTTTGGAGCTGAAGGTAAGGTGAAGCACTTTACTGAATTGTCTTTCAAATATTAATGTTAGTTGGCGTTAGCAAAACTGCTGCTTAAGGCAGTCCTCACATAATAACAGGATTGGTAGATGTAGTAAAATTGTCAATATTAAAAAAAGAACATGCTCAAATGAATAAATTGTTTGGCATATATTATTTCTATACTAAATAAACAACAAGAATAAGTTGCCAACATTCCAGATGAGGCTGTTGGTCTCAAAAGACAGGCTCTTGGTTGTTTAACAATTTAATCATGCCATGCAACTTCCCATGACAAAGTTCTGCAATTGATACTTTGTGAAAATAATGCTTTAAAAGAAATAAACAAAAATACTTCCTAGTTTGTTACTTTTTACTTTAAACTTGTGATTTTAACTTGCTCTCAACTCTGTTTTTAATCTGTTTTTACTCATATCTTTATATTGTTTTATTAAGTTGTTGTAAACTACCCAGAGCCACATAGGTAAATGGGAAGTGTAGGAATTTTAAAAATTGAAATAAATAAATAAATTGACCTGAAGAAAACGCAAATCCCCTAGAATAACTTTTTAGAGACATATACTTGTTTTGGTCCATCATAGGGGCTAATGTATAACTCTGGTCTTTCATTTATCGTTGTTATAGAGAGAATAACCATATCTGTCCTAACAATTTGATCTGAAAATTAATACTTCACCTACTATATGTTTTAGAATGTCTGTGTTTCCTTTTCAGATGCTGATGAATGCCAGCTCTTCGGCCAAGAAATATGTAAAAATGGCTTCTGTTTAAATACACAGCCAGGGTATGAATGTTACTGCAAACAGGGCACATATTATGATCCTATA
Source organism: Bungarus multicinctus (assembly GCA_023653725.1). Classification (NCBI taxonomy): domain Eukaryota; kingdom Metazoa; phylum Chordata; class Lepidosauria; order Squamata; family Elapidae; genus Bungarus; species Bungarus multicinctus. Next base: position 62,039,895 of record CM042836.1, on the reverse strand, counting down.
AAACTTCAGTGCTTTGGTAAGTGTTCAGGCTAGCGTCATATTCTTCTCACTAGGGAAAGACAACAAGATCAAGATCTAATTTTTGGATATTTATATATGTAGTTGATATATGGAACCTGATTGCTTTCATTGCTCATATCTTCCTTTGAAATTCTTTGACTATTTATAATTTGGAGAAATATATAACAATGTTTGTTTGATTGCAATGGCCAGAAAGAGTGTTGTGGCTGCAGAAATTTTGCTAAGTTCTTTTGTCTCTAAGACAACCAGGGGAAGAGATAAATGGAGGTAACATTACAAAGAAATAAAATATATGATTATTTGTACAGTGGGGTATACAACAATAGTCCTAATTATATTCCATGTCATCATGCTGTGGTAAAAGTTTTATTGAGACCATATTATACAACATATAATTAACTTGGAGAATAATTTCTGAATTGCATAACAAAAGGAGAGTAGATAAGTTTTATATTGCAATTACAGGAAGAAACCTCTGAGTAATAGCAGCTGGGAAACAAAATGTGAAATTGCCCAGCATCCTCATTTAAGTTTGTAGTCTTCCCAGGAATCCTCTAGAAAGTTACTGTAAAAAATGGTAGGCTGAGTGAGATTTTGATCTGATCTAGTAGAATAGTTCTTACATTTTTAATTAAAATAAAGTTTGTCAGAAAGCTGAAACTGGAAAAAGTAATAAGATAATTTGGGGAAAATTGACTGAATTTTCTAACAGGTTTTATAGTTTTACATTTCTATCCAATTTGGCTTTTGTACACTTAGGCTCCTATTTTTTATGCATAATGCATAAAAATATACTCTTGGATTCTTTTTCAGTGAGTGTCACATTCTGTTTATAAAAAAAAATCATTTGAGGAGATGACTATTTTTACATACTATTTCATCCCTAAATATGGAATAGCAATTCATACTTGTGGTTATCATAAATTTATTCCCATTAATCCATTGAATTGCCTACTTAATCACTTTTTGCCATTTAACTGAAAATTATTCCTAGTCATGGTCTTGCATGATTTTTCAATCTAAAGAGAAAAACCATTCTGTATAGAATAACAGAATGAAAGGAAACCACAGTGAAAGGTTTAATTATCTTGGGCCCATATAACTTTTCTGATATAAAGCCATTTAATTTCTTGAATTGATAATTGTTGTTTCTTTTCTATAAAATGAACTGTCTGGGTAACAGTCAGTTTTTGTCTGAATGTCCATGAAGAACAATTTTTGTCTAGTAGTACTAATAGTCTTGTTATTCCAGAGAGGAACATACATATAATTTATTGAAAATATATGTGCTGTGCTGATAAATCAGGAATGTAGAAGGAAATAAATCCACAAGAACAATGTTTTATTTGGGTGCTTCAGGAAGAAATGCCTGTTTAACAGTTCTCTTCCTTGCAAATATGTTCAGTATGATTATCTTGATTTTAAATATTTGCTAATGAAAAATACAGTCCAGAAATCGATCACTGCAAATGTTCTGTGCAAGTTATTTTTCAGGAAGTGATTTGAAGTACTTTTCATTTGCATTTGAACAGATACAGATGAATGTCAGGACATCAACAGCTGTATTGATGGCCAGTGCATCAATACTGAAGGCTCTTATAGTTGTTTCTGCACACACCCAATGGTTCTGGATTCTACAGGAAAGCAGTGCATCAGACCAGCAGAATCTAGTGGTGTGCATTATTTTATGTATTGCTGTGTTTGGGTTGAAGGCCAAAATATATGTAATCAAAAAGAATGTTGTAGGCTTATTATTAAAGTATTCAATGAGCTTCTTTCTAAAATATTTTGATTCATAATTGCTAAGCCCTTTTGCTAGTTATCTCATTTTATTTAGTGGAATCCACAGTTGCAGTAATCTACATAGGAAAACTAATTATTTGCAGAGATAATTACTTTGGATGTGCAAAATATTCATTGCAACAAAAAACATTTTATATACAAAACAGCCAAGTTCACATGGTTTGTGGCCAACCAAAATATGTGTTCTATGCAGGCACTACTCTGGAATACATGTATTATAGCCAGGCCCAGATACAGAATATGTGAGTCCCAGGCATAAAGTGTTCTGGAGTGGGGTACAGAGAAGAAACAGCAAACACAACAGAAGCAGTGCGCAGTAGTGGCTAAATAAAAGGAAAGGAAACTTTAGCAAGTGGGCTGATTGGGTTGTGTCTCCCAACATTTAAGAGTGGTGGTGGCTAAGGAAACAGAGAGAAATAAAACACTGGAAAAAATATAGGGAAGAGGTGAGGAAAAGGTCTTCTGGGCAAAAGAATGTGCTGATAAAATTAGGATGTGGTCGTGACACCTAAGCTATACAGAAGACAAATGTCCTATTTATGCCACCAGACCCCTCCAGAATTTATTTGGACACTCCAGAACAACCAAAATGTTCCTGATCCCAATTTGGCTGAACCCTGAACTGATCTGAACCCTGACCTGTCCAGAACAATACATTCAAACTCCTGATCCAGAGTATGCTTATATGAAGATATAAATAGCTCAGGGGTTTGATGTTCTCTGAGCTTGGCTGTTTTCCTCAGACATTTTGTTACTAGACTAGGTATCATCAGTTGGGTAGTTTGAGAATTGAGAAAATCTTGAGATTTTCAATAAAATACAAAAACGGTATGAGAATCCTAAAATTGCAAATCCTCTCCATGCTACTGGGCAATGTAAGAAAGTGATTGCATTTTCCAACATGAATCAATTTTTGATAATAATAATAGTCCTTTAAAAATAATTGTCCAGTATCAGAGATTGTTCTAGAGAGTCCTAAGTATTAATTCAATAAAATAGTTGTAATAATCTCAACTGCCTTATATGTTAATTTTTAAAAAATGGTATTCAACAATTATCTCATTTGGTTTTGCAGAAAATAAACATCTTTACTGTGTAGTTCCACACATCTTGAATTGCATTTTTATTTTTACAGATGGGTATGTTACGATAAAACAAACACTTTTTGCGTTTTGTTTCAGAGCAAACTGAAGAAAGTGATGTCTACCAGGATCTTTGCTGGCAACATCTGAATGAAGATTTTGTTTGCAGTCAACCTCTTGTAGGGAAGCAGACTACTTACACTGAATGCTGTTGTTTATATGGCGATGCATGGGGCATGCAGTGTGCCCTATGCCCCATGAAAAACTCAGGTAGGACACATATTCATAAGTTGAGAAATGCTTAATATTTTTAGTAATATCAATTCAGAAACTTTACTTAGCACAAAGACAACATATTTTCATTGCTGTTCATGTTAGATGTCCATTTTAAGTCTTGAGATTTGATAGAACCTAGAAACTTGAAGGTCTCTCCTGTTGATACTGTGTTGTCTAGTAGTGTAAGAGGTGGTAGTATAGGAGTATTTCTCCTAAAATCTACTATCATTTCTATAATTTTGAGTGTATTTAGTTCAAGATTGTTCTGGTTGCACCATAAGGCTAGTTGTTCACCTCCCGTCTGTATGCAGATTCATCGTTGTCTTGAATGAGATCAATCACTGTTGTATCATCTGCAAACTTCAGTATTTTAACAAAGGGATCTTTTGAGATGCAATCATTGGTATATAGTGAGAAGAGAAGTGGAGAGAGCACACGGCCCTGCGGGGGTTCCTGTGCTAATTGTACAGGTATCTGGTGTGATTTGCCTAGCTTCACCTGCTGCTTCTTGTCCATTAGGAAGCTTATGATCCATTTACAAGTGTGGTCAGATACAACTAGCTGATTTAATTTGGTTAGAAGAATATCTGGAATGATGAATGCTGAACTAAAGTTTACAAAGAGGACCTTTGCATAGGACTTGGAAGATTCAAGATGTTGTAGGATGTAATGCAGAGTCATATTAACAGCATCATCTGTCGATCTATTTGCTGAGTAGGCAAATTGCAAAGAGTCTAACATCCGTGATGGTTTTCAGATGGGCCAGCACTAGCCTTTCAAAGGTTTTCATAACTACAGATGTTAGAGCAACCGGTCTGAAGTCATTCAGTTCCTTGATGGAAGGTTTCTTCGACTCTTTGGATGATAGTAGAGCATTTGAAGCAAGAAGGAACATAGCACATCTCTAATGATTTATTGAAGATGCGGGTTAAGATGGGGCCAGTTGGTCAGCACAAGCTTTAAAGCAAGAAGGAGTTATCTAGTCTAGGCCTGGTGCTTTTCCTGGCTTTTGTCTGTGAAACAGACCTTGGACCTCATTCTCTGTAATCACCAGAGGTGGTGGGCCCAATGGGATGGGGTAGATTGTAGGAGGGTTGGCTGTTGTTGGTGTATCTGAGATGGGGATAAGTTTAGATCTAATATGCTTTAATTCTGCTTTAATTCTGCTGAAATATAGAGGACTTTAATAAACATGAAAGTAATATCCCATTAATGGATTTGTTATGTAGTTCCAACCAACTTAATTATGGAGTAGGTTATATTCAATCATTTGTGAACATACACAGGATAGCAGTGTTATGACTGTGCTTCTGGATAAAGAAAATATTTGTGTCTCTAAAACCATATCCCTGATTTTAGATTCAAAACAACAATGCCACTTAATTCTTGTAGAATATTATTTTGATGTATTTTTAAAAGATAGTATACCAAATACTAAGCTCCGACTAATTGACATGATTTATCTTTGATAATATAAATGAATCTTAGGCTTATATATTCAGTTGAATATGTTTTGCAAATGTATCTTTCATTTTCTAGTTCCAATATTAAATTTCTATAGATTTTTTTTCCTTAGTTCTTCTGATCAGTTTTCTGGCTCTTTAAAAAAAATGTTGAGAAGGAAGATTAATACTTTCAAGTAGTAATAGGAATAGTAGCTGTTTTTCTTCATGGCAGTGATTGTTTTATATGTTGTTTGCTTTACAAAGCAGTGATCTATAATGTGTTACATATATTTGTTTCTTCATCCACTATTTCAATAACCTGAAATGGATTTGGGGGGGGGCAGTGTTCTCCTAATATTCTCTCCAGTGGTTTTTTTCTCACCCAATTCAACACACTATATTTTAATTTCCAGAGTGCTGTGCCAGGATGGTTCAGAATGGGGTTTGCTGGAAGTTTGCCCTTAAATATTAATTAAAATATTTCCCTTAAATATTAATTCACAACATAATGTTTTCTGATGAGAATAATTCATTGATTTTTTAAAATGAGTTTTATATTTTCTTTTTTTTTTTAAATAAACTTTATTGGACTTTATTACAAAAAGAAAAGAAAAAAAAGTTAAAAAAATATATAATTCAATAACAACTGTTTGTGGTGCATTATCATATAACAATCATTTGTGTGATAGTGATAATTTATACATAACTATATTCTTATTCTATCTATGTTCTATATTTAATAATCATCTATCCTTAGTCTGTCTCCGATCTATCCAATTGTACCATTGTTCCCATACCTTGTAAAATATTGAAGATTCCTTATCTTTTAAACTCAGTGTTAATTTATCCATTTCAGCACAGTTCATAACTTTTTGTATAACCAGTTCTTCTATAGGTGTAAATGACTGTTTCCAACACTGAGCAAAAGCAATCCTGGCCGCAGTCAATATATGTAATAATAAGTATTTTGTAGACTTTACATATTTTTTTTTGAAGATCCCCAATAGGAAGAGCTCTGGTTGTAAATCTAATTGTTCATTGGTAATTTCTTGTAACCATTTTTGAATTTTTAGCCAATATTTTCGAGCCTCTGGGCAAGACCACCACATATGGTAATATGTTCCCTCTTTTTTTCCACATTTCCAACATGTGGGATTCAGTTTAGGATACATTTTCGCTAATCTCGAAGGGGGTAAGTGCAGAAAATCCAGAAAATTAACAAAACTCCAGGCCCTGATGGCTTCCCAGCAGAGTTTTATAAAGTAATAGAAGAACAGGTAGGACCAATAATGGTGGATTTATTTAATGAGATAATAACATCAGCTAAAATGCCAGACACATGGAAGGAATCATTAATTTCGCTAATCCCGAAGGGGGACTCAGATCCCAGGATGATACAAAATTATAGACCAATCTCTTTATTGAATGTGGATTATAAAATATTTACTACTATAATTGCTACCAGATTAAAAATAATCTTGAATGAGTACATACACCCAGATCAAAATGGATTTCTCCCAAATAGACAGATTAGAAACAATTTAAGGATAATAATGGATGTTCTGGAATATTATAAAGTTCATCCAGGGGAACAGGTAGCTCTTGTATTTTTGGATGCTCAAAAAGCTTTTGATAATCTCAATTGGCAATTTATGATTCAACAAATTTATGATATGAATTTTGGCACTAAATTTGAGAATATTATAATGGCAATCTACTCAGTACAAAAAGTAAATATAATAATAAATGGAGAAAATACTCAAACCATAAACATAGAAAAAGGAGTACGACAAGGTTGTCCATGGTCCCCTCTCCTCTTCATATTATCATTAGAAATATTATTAGAAAGAGTGAGGCAAAATTCTGAAATAAAAGGATTAAAAATCAAAAATGAAGAATACAAACTGCAAGCTTTTGCAGACGATATGGCCTTTATTATGGAAGATCCGATAGAAAAAGGACCAATATTTATTAAGGAACTAGAAAGATACGGAGCAGTAGCGGGATTAAAAATTAATAGACAGAAAACGAAACTCTTAGTAAAAAATCTAACAGATCCACAAATAATAGAATTAGAAAGGGTGCTGGGACTTCAAACAACAAGGAAAATTAAATATTTGGGAATATGGCTGACAGCACACTGCAAGACGATAAAAGAAAATAATTATAATAAGCTATTACAACAAACACAAAAAGATTTAGAACTTTGGAAGAAAATGCAATTGTCATTATTAGGAAGAATAGCAGCCATAAAGTTGTCTATATTACCAAAATTTCTTTATTTATTCCAAACCATTCCAGTTAAATTAGATAAGACCTTTTTTGATAATCTCAATAGAATGACATTAAAATTCATTTGGCAGGGTAAGAAACCCAGAATAAAAATGAATTTGTTACAAGATATGAAGAGCAGAGGTGGTTTTGGATCGCCAAATTGGGAATTATACTATAGGGCAGCAGCATTGGTTTGGCTAAAAGACTGGATTAATTTAAAGAATAAAAGAATATTAGTTATAGAAGGCCATGATCTTCAAAGGGGATGGCATGCATTCCTTTGGGAAATAGGACCTACAAAACAAAAATATTTTTATAGACATTTGATTAGAGACTCGCTGATATACAATTGGATTAAAGTTAAAAAGAAACATTATATAAAGATCCCAATTTGGCTATCTACAATGGAAGCGATGATTCACCCAAATAACCTAGATCTGAATAAAATGTTAAAATATAAAGATCTACTGGATACAAATGGAAATTTAAAAACAAAACAAGAGCTCCAAGAACAAGGGCTGCTAATAGACTGGTGGGCCTACCTTCAAATACAAAGCCGATATAATAAGGATATAAAAGATTATGGAATACATTTGAAACCACAACATTTAGATAAAATCTTATTAGGACCAGATAAAAAAAATATTACTAAAATTTGTAAGTATTTTTTAGAAGTAGAACTGGAAGAAGAAGTAGTGAAAGGATGTATGATTGCCTGGGCTCAAAACATCGGACATAATATAAAGTTAGCAGATTGGGAGACTATATGGAACAGAAATCATAAATTAACAAAATCAGTAACATACAAAGAAAATGCATATAAAATGTTTTACAGAGTTTTATATTTTCTATTGACCCAAGTATTCTCCAAAGTAGTTCCCTTCAGATATTAGATGAGAATTGTAATCAAACACATCTAGGGGGCACCTATTAGGGAAGTTGACTTAGAAATTATTGCCAGAACATAACTTCAGCTATGTGGAATGTGTTCTACAGCCATGTAATACTCCAGTTTTTGTGATTTTCATTTAACAAAGTTTGGTGGCTTGCATTAAGAAGTAGGCTTATTATATTATATATTATATATATTATATTATATATATTAGATTACAGCCTACATGGAAATATATTGCCTCTTATGGTAACAATCTTATTTTTAGTTTTTAATTTAAATTTGGAGAGAAGAAATTTATCAAACTTTAAATGATCAACCACAAGTTGAATAAAGCAATTTGTTCCTTTATAACTTAATTGTTTTTGTTAGTTACTTTTCCCTACATAACTAATATTATAGTGAAGTGAACTTAGTAAACAGTATTCAAGCATTGGAAGACAAATAATGATGAATGGTGTCTGAAAGAACAAAGTACCAATTTTTAAGTTCAAATATTTAAAATAGTAATCTTGGCTCAAAAAAGAATTTTAAAAGAATTTCTCAACTGGTAGATCATATGCTCAGTTCCTATCTAGAGAGATTGCAGTTACTTTCTAATTGAATTTTAGATTTATACAGTATATTGATTAGATTTGATTTACTACTAGAACCTCACTTTTCCATGATACTTTAAACATGTGATTATATAACAGGAAATCAGATTATATAAATGATATTCCATTTTAAGCAATGTATTTCTGAGATTACCAAAACATTCTAATACTATTACAGAACAGCATTCCAATCATATTTTCTCATATTTAAAAATACAAATTCTACATATAAAAGAAAACAAGGTCTTTGAATACCATCCATTCAATAATAAAAAGTATTAATATTTGTTTTATTTTAGAACTGTAATTAAACCTTTCGGTTCATTTTTATTTAACTCTCACAGTGTTTAAACTATGCTTTGAATTAAAGCTTAAAATCAGCTCTCCTCAGTTAGCCTTTTGTCTCTAAATTATAGTTCACAGACTTGAATTTATTAGGCAGATCAGAATATGGCATTTTTAATGGAATTTTATTGCATCAGTGCTTTCATATGGAATGCTGCTAAACAGGAAGCTTAAAAGATTTGATGCCAGAAGATGATACCAGTAACATGCCAACCCATGGCACATTACAAATCAGATTGTGATTTGGAAATGTATTTGGTTTGTTGCCCTGTCTCAGTTCAAGTGAATCAGTGGAATTTTCCATTTGTAAAACAATCAACAAATAAATCTCTTGTCATTTACATGTTTCCAGGAAACTTGTCAGTTAAAAATCCAAGTATTATCTGAACAGAGAATAATGTTCCAGAGGCAATATATGTAAACATTATCAACTGTTATTAAGCTTTAATAATAATAAAACATTAATATATGTTAAAATATATTTATTTGGGAAGCAAATAAATACCGATAGAAAGGCCACGGGAAGAGGTTTGTTTTTCACATTATGAAGAAAAGATATGTTCGTATAAAAAGTGTGTGATGGCTAGATGTGAAAAAAACAAGATTTTCCGTATGAACATTGATGTTAGGAAACATCTAACCTGGCACGGAGGAAAGACTAGTCTAGAGTCACTGTGCAACTATAAAAGGGCCAGAATCAGCCCTCTCTGAATTCCTTGGAATCTTATCTAATTGTTCCCAAGGAAGAGTTGCTAGGCTGAGAAGATTCCTGTATTAGAGGCAGAACATAATAAAGTACTTAGCTCAAACTGTACACGTGTAGACCACATTGCTTATGCCTGACGATTAATTAATAGAAAGATGTTTGGCTAAAGACTTCTGGTTCATGGTTGAAGCTAAAACTAAATTTCCTCCTAGCAGACATATCAAAAGTTAAGAAAACACCATTCTATAAAATGCCACAATTGCTGGATGTGAAACATATTCTAAATGAAAACAGAAACTTTAAACAACTCTCAGAAGTGTATGTTAGACATATTTGAGATTAAATTGCTAAAAGAGCCAATAGGATTCTGGTTCAATTCGGCGTGCTGGTATTTACCTACAGTAAATACTCTATATGGCATGACTATACTGGGGATATGCTTGCCAAGTATAGTTCAACTTCTTTGATTTGAACATCGAAGGAGAATTCACTTTGGATGTTGGAGATGGATGTTTTTAGCAGCAGTCCCTACTCTGTGGAACGTGATCCCTCTGAAACTGCATTTAGCCACTAATTTTGTTGAGTTCAAAAAAGCTCTTAAAACTATTTTATTTCAGAGACCTTTGGACACACTAGGATTACACAAATGGACTTTTTGTTGGTTGTTCTTTGCTGATACGATTGCAATTATTACTCTTTTGACTGGAACTAATGAGAGGATGATATTTTGATTGGTTTAGTCGTACACACTCTCAAAAGTAGCCCAGGTTTTGTCATTTTATAAGAATAATAGATACATAGATAGAAGAATTTATGATAAATGTATTTATTTATATTGTATAAACTGACTTTCAAAAACTCACCACAGCTTATAAAATAATGCAAATATTAACAAAAATCAGCCCAGCCCAGTTAAACGTATCATTATCTCTTTACAAACTCTACAAAACTATTCAGTCTTCAAGATACTCTGGAAAATTGTCAAGGAGAATGTCAGATTAATCTCAGTAAGAATTATGTCCTACAGCCTAAACCAAGAAGCAGTGCATTCTTTTATCTTCGCTTGCTGATCTCATTTGGGGTAGGATTTTTAACAGATTCCTTCTGTCTTGACCTACTTATTGGGTCAGTTTTTGCAAGAGATTGTGGGAAAGCTGGGGGCGAATCAGTTGACAAATTATATCTAAAAGGCAATTCATTCAAAGTTGGGACTCATCTGGGAAAAAGCATTACAAAGAGACTCCAACTTAATTATCTCATTGTAAATGAATCAAAGAACTTCTAGGAAATACCTATTACATTGCCAGATGGCCTTCAAAGGAAGTCCCATGTAAAGCTAATTGTAATAGCTAATACAAAACGATTGAGGGGATGCATCATGCTCCAAGAAGGGCATCTGCTGGCATACCAATAAAGACCCTGCCCCGGTCATGGCAGCCACCTGTTAACCAGGGCCAGCTTTGCTTAGTTTCCAAAGTCAGTTGGGTGCTTTCACCTACTAAAATCTTGGCAGAGATATCTAATAAACAAGCTCTTCTATTTGAATATAGTGGTAGTCTGGCCAAAATAATTGATGCTTCTGAAAAATAATCACATAAAAGAATACATTCCATCCCTTAAGTAGTGTCTTTGCTTGTTTCAGTGAAAAAAAATTAATAATTTTTTGTTCTAGATGATGCAATTCCACATAAGCACAGCTGGATAAATAAATCCTTGAGATCCAAAACCTTTGATCAGGATGATAGATGCAACTGGCTCAATAAATGCTTTATTATGCCATATTACATTTACAATTAAACTGTTGGCTGTAGAAATGCTGTTGAAGAATTACTTGGCTCCTTTGTGAAGAAAGTTATATTGCAATTGCTGGAGGAAAATAAATAATGTTTAAACATATAAATTGTGCTTTTCTTTGCATAAAGCTACCAAATTGCAAAACAAAAATACAAAAGATTTGTGGTTAGAGTTTAAAGATTTATTTTCAGGGACAACACATATTTTGTTAGCGTAAATCTAATGCGTTTAGCAATCAAGATATGTTATTTTTAAAATAGTCACATTTGCTGCAGTATATTTGAAAAAATGGCTCAATAATTATTCTTGCAATTTCACACTGTTTGTTTAATAATCCTTACAATGCTTGTTTAAAAAGAAGCAGTAGCCCAGGACTGTCTACATCACTAAGTACATGGGAGTTTTGACATTTTTTTTGTACCTTTTCTCAATTCATTTTTCACTAAGTAAAATAAGAAACAAGCAGGTGGCACTTAAGAGAGAAAAATCAAAGATGCTTGAAGTTATTTTTACGCTGACAGGGTTCAGTGGTATCCACACGGCATTAATCAACTAAATAAGCATTTGGATTATTTTTTCAAATGCTGTATTATAATTTTTGATTTATTGCCAAATGAAATTATCTTGTTCTTTAAATAAACTTATTTCCAGTTGTCTCCAGAAACCCTACTTGCACTTATTACATTTTACACTTTATCACTGAAGCAACATAAGACAGCAAAAATTAAGGTAACCCAGATTATTTTATTATTCATTTTGTATGTGTGGTGGATATTCTTCTATTGTCTTCAATTAATTTGTTAAAAAATAATATCCTCCTACAATAGATAAATAAAGTAGATTGGCTTCAGAAAAAAATAATAGCTGTTTGTTTACCCTTATTATATTTGTCCATAGCTGTCCATCAGTCATGTAAAATGTTTAGAAATATCTTCAGAGTTGCTAATCAAAGGTGGTGTTCAGCAGGTTCTGACCAGTTCTGGAGAACCGGTAGTAGAAATATTGACTAGTTCGGAGAACCGGCAAATATCACCTCTTACTGGCCCCGTCCCCATTTATTGTCTGCCTCCTGAGTCCCAGCTGATTGGCTGGGTCTTCTTTGTTGCCCTGCACAGGAGAACGGAGCTGGAAAGCAGATTAGTGGGGTGGGGACGGAATGGGATTTTGCAGTAACCTTCCCTTGCCATGCCCACCAAGCCATACCAAGCCTACCAAGCCACGCCCACAGAACCGGTAGTCAAAAAGTTTGAATGTCACCACTGGTGCTGAGGAGAATATTCTTCCTATCTGGTGGATTAAATCATTCACATACACTCAGGTTGAGGTCTATATTGGCAAGTTCAATCGAGGGACATGGGGCCTAGTCTTCTGGGGTTACCTGAAGTGAGTTAGATCCTGTGACCTCTGATGAAATGGCAAGGTTCCTATATACCTGAAGATAAGCTCCATGTCTCTCCTGGAGCTACCCAGGAAGTGATGATTGGCTCCATATTGCAGCATCAGCTTGTGTGAAGAAGGTGTCATCCCTCTAGCCTTAAAGTAGATGGTGGTGTACTCCATCCACAAACCATCACTGGACCCAAAAATTATGGACAATTTTCATTCAACTTCGAACTTTCATTCGAAGCTTGCAAAGGATGGAAGATTGTTGAGAAGAAAGTCAGGCAACAGCCTAAGAGATCCTGCAGGAATCAGATTAGCAATACAAACTCAACACATAATTACAGACAACTGTCAGATCAGATCATTAGTCTACATGGGCAGTCCTTGACTTACAAACAATATTGGGACTAAAATTTCTGTAACTAAATTATGCAGTTGTTAAGCAAGTCATCACATAGCCAGATCAGATTTTACAGCTACTTTGATCATAGTCATTCAGCAAATCACCATGGTTGTTAAGTGAATATGATTATTAAGTGAATCATATGGCCTTATATTTTACATGCTTACATTTTTTAATTTTTCTTCTGATACTTTTACATCAGATACCCCCCCCCAACATCTCCTGTTTCATAATATCCCTAAATCAGGTTCTTCATCATCCAGGTTAGATTATTTAGACTAGTCCATGTAGAAGGGAAAGCTGCAAAAGGTTATACTCACTTCAGTTATTGTGGAAATATTTATACTCAGTTTATTTTATTGGAATAGTTCATTGCTTATATTGCTACAAGTTACGTTCTTTAAGTTAGTAAGAGACAAAAACAGCAAAATCAATCATTATAAATGTCCAGCCCTGAGAAACACAAAAGCCAGTTGTGCAAACAGAAAAGTATTTGGAGCAAAAGTTGTTTTACTGAAAATCATGCATGATTAGGAAAGTACCAATGTATTTCTCTGCTTTTGATCCCAAAATTACAAAATGAGCTTGTTCTTGGCTTTCATTCAGATGTTTTCATTCCAGCTTTCCTTTATACTGGCTGTTCTTCTACACTGAAGGTTCTTTTTAAATGTATGTAATTCCCTTGGTACAGTACTCCATGCAAAACTATGTTGTATTGATAAAATATTTGGCTGGATTTTTTTAATGGTACATAGAAACATCCATCAAGATCTTTTTCTTTCCTAACAGACCATGTTTCTAATATATTGGGCTGTTTCATACATGATGAAGTCATTTTCCTTTTTCATAGTCTGCTTAATTTGTTTAGCCTTTTGCAAATCATAGTTTGTCATTAATTTGAATCAGCAATCTACATTTATAACTTTCATAAAAATCAGAGGCTGTTGTCAGATATACCAGCAATTTGGGGAAGGAATGGAGAGGGATGTCGCAAACCAGTAAGAACTAAAAAGAAGTAAATAAAATTTGTACAGGAAGATAGAGAGTATAGAGGTAATCCTTGATTTAGAACGATTCTGTTAGTGACCATTCAAAGTTACAACAGCACTGAAAAAGGTGACGTAGTGTTTTCCACGTGTTGCAGCATCTCCAGAATTCAGGCTGCTGCAGTGTCCTAGAATCATGCAATCACCCTTTGTAGCCTTCTCAGCTGGCTTCGACAAGCAAAGTCAGTGAGGGAATCGAGCTCTCTTAACAAGCGCATGGTTCATTAAACAATGCTGTGATTCATTTAACAATTCTGGCAAAAAAAGATTGTAACATGGGCCAAACCCACTTAAGAAATTGCCTTGTTTAGTGACTGAAATTTTGTTTCTTTCAAAAAGAAACTCAAAGCATATTAAGATCATATTAATATTGATCATATTAAGAGCAACTGTGTTCTCTTCGCTGATGATGTAAAGCTATTCAACACCACAGACAATACTGCTACCCTTCAAAAAGACCTCGACTATGTATCAGAATGGTCAACCAAATGGCAACTTCAAATCTCAACAAATAAATGCTCTGTCCTACATATTGGCAAAAAAAATCAGAAAATAAAATACAGGCTGAATAGTCAAGACTTTGTTGATGATCCAAACTCTGTCAAGGATCTTGGAGTACTCATCTCTGATGATCTAAGAGCTAGGCCCCACTGTAACTACATAGCCAAAAAGGCATTAAGAGTTGTTAACCTAATCCTGAGTAGCTTTTTCTCTGGTAATATCACACTACTAACTAGAGCATACAAAACATTTGCTAGACCAATACTCGAATACAGCTCATCAGTCTGGAACCCACATTACGTATCTGATATTAACACAGTTGAGAAAGTCCAGAAATATTTCACAAGAAGAGTTCTCCACTCCTCTACTCATTGCAGAATATCTTATGCCACCAGACTCGAAATTCTAGACCTAGAAAACCTAGAACTGCGCCGCCTTCGGTCCGATCTAAGTATAGTATATAAAATCATACATTGCAATGTCCTACCTGTCAATGAATACTTCAGCTTCAACCATAACAATAAAAGAGCACACAATAGATACAAACTCAAGGTTAACCGCACCAAATTTGATTGCAGGAAATACGACTTCAGCAACAGAGTGGTCAATGTCTGGAATTCTCTACCTGACTCTGTGGTTTCTTCCCCAAACCTCAAAAACTTTAACCCTAGACTTCCTGCTATTGACCTCACCCCTTTCCTAAGAGGGGTGTGCATAAGCGCACCAACGTGCCTACCTCTATTGTTTCTTTTTTATTTTTCTTATATGTATCCATTTCATAGTATTCATAACTATATTTATACTTATACCTATTATCTTGTAAGCGATTGACAAATAAATAAATAAATAAACAAACAAACGTAACCTTAAAGCATTCTCTTCACGGCAGCTAAAATATTGATATCCAGAGTGAGACATTCTGTGTAACCTAATTCCCTTTTCCCTTGCAATAAACCTGCAAACTCAAATTCTGTGAGAATCTTGTTTTTTAGTTTTGTAAACTGCCACTAATATTCTTAGTGTTTATACCGTATCTTTGTAGATCAATAGTACTATATCCTCGTTAGGGCTAGAAGGTTGAAGTTGTGAAGTGGTGAGATGCCTAAGGCTTTGTAGTTGATATTAAAAGTAAGATTTCAGTGAGGGACTGCGTGTCAATTCAGCCTTAAGCCTGCTGCGGTTTTTCCTTTCCTACAGAAGTGAAAAAGCCACAAGCTATTTGCTTGATACTGGTAAGGATTAGACTCATGGCTCTTATATTTTTAATGAAAGGGAGTTGCCTGACAAAAAGAATGAAAGTTTGGTTTGCTCAACTCTGGTGAAGCAAAAAGCGTTCTGCATGTATATCTTTTAACAAGCAACAAAATGAGAAACTTCTAGCCCAACATTCAAGCTTTTACTTTATGTCTCCCCCAATTTAAAATAGCACAACTTAATTGGTTTCACATGGAATGGTTCTGTGTGGTTTTGAAACAAATTAAAAACAGAATTGCTCAAGTTCAGTAAAGTTGGGGTATAATGGTTATGTCTTAATAGCAATAGCACTTAGACTTATATACCATTTTATAATGCTTTGCAGCCCTCTCTAAGCGTTTTACAGAGTCAGCATATTGTCCCCAACAAGCTGGGTCCTAATTTTATCTGCCTTTGAAGGATGGAAGGCTGAACCTTGAGTCTGATGAGATTTGAACTGCCAAATTGCAGGCAGCTGAAAGTCAGCAGAAGTAGCCTGCAGTTTAGCACTTTAACCACTGCGCCACCGAGGCTCTTTAAGCAGCTTTAATCTTTAAGAAAAGAAACCAACATATATTGATAAAGATGGGAAATGAGCATAGAATCAGTTGTGTTCAAAATACAGGTAGTCCTCGGCTAATGATCACAATTGAGCCCCAAATTTATGTTGCTAAGTGAGAAACTTGTTGAGTTTTGCCCCATTTTATGGCTCTTCTTGCCATATTTGTTAAGTGAATCACTGCAGTTGTTAAATCAATAACCTAGTTGTTAAGTAACTCAGGCTTTCTCATTGACTTTGCTTCTCAAAAGGTCACAAAAGGTGATCACAGGACTCCAAGACACTGCAACTGTCATAATTGTGAATCAGTCGTCAAGCATCAAAATGTAAATCACGTGACTACGGGAATGATGCAATGATCATAAGTGTGAAAAACTGTCACTTTTCAGTCACTTTTTTCAGCAACGGTCACCAAACTAACTGTTGTAAGTCGAGGACTACCTGTACAATCTACTCTTATGTGTTTCTTTCCAGAGGACTATGCCCAGCTATGCAACATTCCTGTTCCTGGATCCCGGCCATACGGACAAGATGCCTTGGTTGACTTTGAACAAGAACATTACACTTCGGAAACTGATCCATATTTCATGGAAGACCGTAAGCAACCTTTACTCCTTAAGTCTAAGAATATATAACTTATTTATTTCTTCTTAGAGTTCACAATATTTAAAGAGTTGCATGTTTTCTATGCTTATTGTGGGTTATACCCTTCTTATATTTGAATGGCTTCAAACTATAAAACTTTTTTATTTCAGTAAAGTGAAGTAAGCAGGTAAGCATGACAATCCAAGCACTTAAATTCAAATGAATATTCATTGTTCTTGTTGTCTGACAACTGTCCCTTTGGAACAGACCGTGTTAGCTGTTGTAAAGAAACATGCTTTCTGGTGTACTATATAAGTGCAGACTTTTTCAATGCCATTAATTCAAATGTAATACTTGGTCTAGTACACAGGTGTGAAATAAAAGGCTTGGAAACCTTGCCAGATCTCCTTTGGGCTATGGATACACCTTTGAGATTCTATAGCAATAACTGAACTGTTTTCAGAGTTAAAAACAGATATTCTTGAGGGGCTAACTTTACAGTGGTTGATAATTTGACAGCTACTTACCTATTTATTTGTTAGATTTATATCCTGCCTTTCGTTTGAAGCAGGATAAATAACAATCCCTCCTCCCTTTTATCCCCATAAAAACCACTCTGATATATGTTGGGCTGAGATGAAAGATTAGCCCCAAGTTACTCAATGAGTTTCTTTCTAAAGTTAAATCTGGGCTTCTCTAGTGCCAATCTTAAACACTTCCCCACAAAGGCTTGAATTTACCTCTTCAGCTTTTAAAAGAAAATTTTAAAAATATTGCCAAGATGGGCAATACCGTCTAATGCAATGAAACAGATTGGATTACCAAATTCCCTAGATTTCAACCAGAGAATAGTGTCTGTGGACTGCAGATGGAAATAACATACGAGAGAAGCACCCAAATCCCAGTTGGCCTCTGCTCAAGCTTAGAAAGAGAAGATTGGGACAATAATTAAACAACAATTTTAGGAGACAGAACGTACAATATTGGCATTGGCATCAAGCTACGATGAACAATTTGTATAAGAAGAAATCCCGTCAAAATTGATCACATTTTCCATTATATTTCTTTCAAGTATCCTGATCTGATAGACTATCCCTGGCAGTGATGGGTGGAGATAGCACAGAAATTTCATTAACATTTCTTGAATGTTTGCCCCAAGGAGTACTATGGCGGCAATATAAATTAAAAAAATAAATATACTTTACAAGAGCTGCAGAAACTGGAAAAGAACAATTATCTTTCACATACGAATGGCATCCTTAGGAGTAGCCTTTTCATCTCAAAGCACAATTAATCTGTTGAATTAATGGCCGTGAAATGTAGTCATATCCTATGTTTTCATTTTGACAAGAGCCAGCAAAACAATGTCTGTGTAGGGAAATTTCTCTTGATTTTCCTGTGTCAGAAAATATGATATCTTGTTAAAATACCATTTTATCCAGGATTGTTGACTGCACTGCAGTTTTTGTCTTGCACAACTGATGCTATTTCATGTTACCTTATGTTATCAGTTCTGGAACTTTAAACCTAATAACTGAAGAATACATAACTTGGATATTCTGTCAGAGTTTTCCTGAACTCTTGTTTAATATTTTGTGGGTGGGCGGCTGCTCTACGAGCATTTACGTGTGAGAGTAGGGGATGGAATCACCATGCTGTATGCAAGACAAGAAGCAACAGATGGAAACTAATCAAGGGGAAAAGCAATCTGGAATTAAGGAGAGACTTCCTGACAGAACAATGAACTAATGGAACAGTTTGCCTTTAGAAGTTGTGGGTGCTCCATCACTGGAGGCTTTAGGGAGAGTCTGGTCAGCCACTATTCTGGAATGGTAGGGTTAGGGTTAGGGGGTTGGATTAGAACAGGGGTCTCCAACCTTGGCAACTTTAAGACTTGTGGACTTCAACTCCCAGAGTTCCTCAGCCAGCTTTGCAACAGCTTTACTGGCTGAGAAACTCTGAGAGATGAAGTCCACAAGTCTTAAAGTTGCCAAGGTTGGAGACCCCTGGACTAGAAGATCTCCAAGGTACCTTCCAACTTTGTTGTTCTGTTGTTCTGTTATGCAGTATATCATTATTTGCTAAGACCTTTGGATTATTTATTTATTTATTTATTCAAACAAAATAAGTATAAGTATAAACATGGTTATAAATACATGAAATGGATATGAATAAGAAAAAAGAAACAATAGGACAGGGACGGAAGGCACATTGGTGCGCTTATGCATGCCCCCTACAGACCTCTTAGGAAAGGGTTGAGGTCAATAGTAGATAGTCTAATGTTGAAGATTTTGGGGTTTGGGGAAGATTATTCTATATGTAAAAAGACTTACAGTAGCACCTTTGTTTCTGCCTACTCCTACCTTTCATCACTCTCAACTCTCAATATACTTTCACAGACTGAATGGGCAATCATTCTCTTTTCAATAAGATCTACATCCTTCAACAATTAGGGTTACATTTCTTTCAGCCAACATCATTCACTGATGTTTTTTAGAAATCCTATACTATCATTATTACAATTTGCTGCCTGGGAAATGTAAAGACCATTAATTCATGCATAGATAGAGGAATAAATGCAATCTTATATATATTGTTCTTCTGTAAGATCCTGTAGTAAAGCAACTCATTATAATTTCCATGCGTAATCAGCTGCATGTTATCAAAATGATTTTGTATATCTTAACCAGCTGTGTTAACTTTGTTTTTTTAAAATAAGCATTATTATTTAAAATTCCAACTATTGTTCCACTCCCATCCAGCAAACAAAGGGGTAGTGTCCCCCCAACCATGCTTAGAAATCACCCCTATTCAGAGAGTACTCTTCAGAAATGGAATTCATGGAATTGTTCCTTCTTCGACCAATCAAATTCTACAAAGCTCTTAGATCTGAAGTCGCCCCCCACCCCCAAAGTACTTTTAGCTTGTGCTTGGCTGCCACCTACTGTTCTCTTCAGTTACGCTATTGCTTCTGAAAAAAGATCTACGCTAAGGGTTCTTCCTCACAGCTGAGTTAAAATGCCATCTGCCAAAGTATGCCTTTTGGTCTTTGCCTGCATTGCAAGCCCTATTCTGCCAAGTAACAAGGCTATCTATCAATTGGTGCTGATTTTTTCTACTTATTATAGACTAAGTTAATAGAGTTTTCCCGCTTTGTTTATCCTCTCATCACTAACCTCAGTGTCAGTGTCTCTAATATATGGTTGTAAGAAAGATATTTGAGGATCTTGGGGGAAAGGTGCTGCCTAAGGAATAATCAGATAAGAGACAACAGCTGCATAGGGGGAGAAGCAAGAGACTCAGAAGGGACCATTCCTTATTTCATAGGCTATAAAGGTGATGGGGGAGAATTGTACTTTTAGACTTGCAAGTTTCTGTTAACATAGCTTTACAGTAAAGTAGAATTTGTTTATCTGTTTGTGTTTCCTGTCTGGTCTACCTGGAAAGGCTAAAATCAATCTTGCAAGTCCAACTTCGCAACTTCTAACTTTGTGTTAGAGAAGCACTTAGTTTTTTGAATGAGCACGAGTACTAATTTTTGTGTTTACCTCCCTAATCCTTTTTTTTTTAAAAAAATACAGGTTTCCTGAATAGCTTTGAGGAATTACAAGCTGAAGAATGTGGAATTCTGAATGGATGTGAAAATGGACGTTGTGTCAGGGTGCAGGAAGGATATACCTGTGACTGTTTTGATGGCTACCATTTGGACATGACCAAAATGACATGTGTTGGTAAGAATGTATTGCACTGTTCATACCCAGGCGATTCCCATAACCTTCAAAGATAGAAAAGGGCACTAATATCTTTCAAAGTGTCAGATGGCTCAGAGAGAAATCAGACTGCAGACAACTGATGATACAAGAATTGCCTAAGAAAAAAATAGCTTGTTCCTTTCCAAGGGTACCTGGTTCTGAAATCTCCAACTTTAAAACAATCTTATTTTATTAACGTTTTGTTTAACTCCATATACCTCTGGCCGGGAGGGGAAAAAAAATCAACCCAAATATTTACAGATAATTATCACTTTGTGATTGCTTCATTCACCGTTTGAAGTTACATCAGCGGTGAAAAAATAACTTTATGACTAAGATCTTCATTTACAACCTTTTCAGTGTCCGTTAGTCACATGGTCGCCACTACAGTCACTATATGTTGTCCCATTCTTGACTTGATGTTTTTCTTTTTTTTAACCCTTGCAGAGCAGAGAGATTGGAGAGGAAGGGATTACAAGAAGCAGGCACACAATGCAGAATGCATATAGAAAGCAATGGGCTACCCCCAGTATCTCCAAATGCACTATGCAAACCACTGGTGTATTTTCCATTGTGTGCCTGCCGTTTTGGCAAAGCAACTCTTGACAGCAAACAGAATTTAAAATTAAAACAACAATAAAAAGAACTATAAATGTAACATTAATTTACAAAAAAATAAATAAAAACTGAAGCTGAGGAATATATCTCAAAGCAAAACAAAAAAAACGAAGATTGCTGACTTCCAACCTCATGCGGTTGCAAACAACCAGGTCTTTTGAGAAGGTCAATAGGTTGGCTTAATCTAATCTCAGGCTATCAGGTATTCCAAAGGCAGGCTTCCTTGGTCCCATAAGGTGGCATTCCTTAATTTAAGAAACCCAAAGTATGCTCTATTATGCCTTTAGGCCTTCCAAGTATTGCTGTGCATTTGGATGCCAAGCATGTATGTGTTAAATTTCTGTACTGTCAGTAACTGTTAGAGACTCAACCAGCATACATTAAGGGTGGTTGGGATATCCCTTTATTTATTTATTTATTTATTTATTTTTATTTGATTTGATTTGATTTGTCAATCGCTTACAAGATAATAGGTATAAGTATAAACAAGAGTAAGAATACAGGAAATAGGTACAAATAAATGGGGACAATAGGACAGGGACAGGAGGCACGATGGTGCACTTATACATGGCCCTTACAGACCTCTTAGGAATGGGGTCAATAGTGGATAGTTTGAGGTTAAAGGAGTGGAGGTTTGAGGATGTAATAACAGAGTGGCATTGACCACTCTGCTGCTGAAGTCGTACTTTCTTTTTTCTTTTTTTTTGAAAAGTTTTATTGGGTTTTATCAAACAAATAAAACATCTTATTTGAGTACAGCATGATTCCAGGTTGTCACGTTTTCATACAGACACAATTTCATATATATATTCGTCTTATAAATTCAACTTTATATCTTATCATTTTTTATCAATTTCTCACCATTTCTCCTTTAACTTCTCTTAATTTTCTTTTATAGTAATATCAATCCAAATTTCTATATCTTTTTATTCATTATTCTTATATTTTGTCTGTCATTGTTTACAATTTTATATATTCTCTTCCAACATTCTAAAAAAAACAAAAAACAAAACCAAAACAAAACACAAGCAAGGTTTCCCCTCTAGTTATCAATCGGAGTACAACACCTTTAAATCTTATATTTATAATCTCATTAAAGATTAAGTTTATCCATTCAAATCTAATATCTGTTTTATATAAATCTCATCCTTCAGACTCTGGTTGGTACTTCTCCCCACAAATGCGAAAAAGATCTACACCACTAACAAAAACACTGTATATATATATATATATATCTAAACATTAATAAGATAATTCAAAATCATTCTCATGTTGGTATGAACCCTATAAATCCTTCACATTAACAATCTTTAGAAACAGCCAAAATATTTCTCTCCTTTCTTTATTCTTACATTAATTATCAATATATATATCATTAATTAATTATACAATTTTATCCAATAAAAAAGCAATTATTCAAATTCATTTTAGCTAACTCTTAAATATTTTATCAATTTTTAAAAATAATTATTCAAATTCATTCCAAGTAGCTAATATAGATCTTTCCTCTTTCTTTTCCATTTCCCTAAATAAACATACCAAACATAATAATATAATGTTTATCTCCTAAGTTGCTTATATATTACATTTCTAACACATCATAATATTCTACAATTTATAACCCTAGTACCTTTACAGAGTTCTCAATTTTAACTTGATTTAACCATTATCTCTGTGTTCCCAAGCTGATCATGTACCTTTGATTCTAGTATGCTTCCCTTTTTTCTTTATCTCTTGCTTTCGTTCCTCATAATTTCTTTTCCTTTCTATCTTCCCCCCCTTTTTCTCATCCCTTTTTTTTGTGTGTGTAACTTTCACTCTCTCTTTTCCCTTTCTGTAATTTATTTTTCTGCTTCTCCTTGCTATTATATTTCTTTTTCAAAGTATTTTCCTTTTTGGCTGCTGCCTTTAATCTAAAACTTTTACTTCCTTTCCCCCTTTTCCCCCTTTTTACCACATTTTGCTTTATTTCAGTAAAGATGTCTTCTTTGTTCCAGCCTTCTTCTTCCTCTTGGAGCTTTTTTTCATAGTCCAGGATCTCCATTTCCAAAAATTCAAACACTAAGCCAAAAGATCTTCCTTCTTTTCTGCCTCTTCTTTCTCATTTTTGAGATATATTTTCACTTGCTCCAGGAGTGATGCCATTTCAAACAACCACCCGAGTGACTTTGATTAACAAAAGAAAAAAGAAACCAATCTCTTCTTCCCCAAACTGGTCCGTCTTGTTTTTTCTTCCTTTCCAATCGTTACTGTGTCTTTCAACAAAGTTTCAGTTACAATGTATCCTTGGGAATCTTTTCAAAGTTCACAATTAGATCCTTTATTTATTTTTTTTCCAGGTGAAACTCCATTTTCTATTCCAAATTCCACCCTTTTATCTCCTCTTCTCCCTTCTGACCAAAAATATTAAAAGTAAAATAAAGTACCAAGAAATCTTTTTTGTCTTCCTTTGACATTCAAATTCCAGCTTAAGATAGCCTATTTAATGTCAAATTAATTTAGCATAAACTTCTTTCCAATCAATAATAATAAAAATAAAAAAAATAGGAGAAGGGAATTTTAACCTCCCTTTCTCTCTTCTTCGCTGCTTGTTAAAACTTTCTTTCGGAGGTATCCTCTAAGTATTTTTAGCTTCAGGGTACCTTGTTTAGATGTTTCTTTATGTTTAGCCTGGTCTATCCTGCTTTCCTCTTTGTCTTCCTCCTGCACATTCTTATCCCGTCTGGTTCTCCTTTGTGGCGGCCATTTCTGACCGCCGCTTGTCGCCTTCGGGAAAGGAAGTTAAGCTAGCCAAGGAGGAGAGATGCGGCTCCCCTCAACTTGGCTGGCAGTCTCCCCTGTCTTCACCACCTCTACGGGGTGGCTTCAGCCCTGAATCGCAAGGATTGGGGTGCTCCAGTGGCAAGCATGGGCCAAAACCGTGCACAGTCGCGGATTTCGGTCTGTCACCGGAGAAACCGGAACTGGAACTCCCTGAAGTCGTACTTTCTGCAATCAGGTTTAGAGCGGTTAACATTGAGTTTGTATCTATTGTGTGCTCTTGTATTGTTGTGGTTGAAGCTGAAGTAATCATTGACTGGTAGGACATTGTAGCAGATAATTTTGTGTACTACACTTAAGTCCAACCATAGGCAGCATAGTTCAAGATTGTCCTAGCCCAAAATTTCAAGCCTGGTGGTATAGGGTATTCTGTTGCCAGCAGAGGAGTGTAGGACTCTTCTCATAAAATACTTCTGGACTCACTCAGTTGTATTAATGTCTGATATACAGTGCAGATTCCAGACAGATGAGCTGTATTCAAGTATTGGTCTAGCAAAGGTTTTGAATGCCCTAGTTAGCAATTCAATATTTCCAGAGGAGAAGCTTCGTAAGATTAGACTTACAACTCTTAATGCCTTTTTGGCAATGCTGTTAACTGTAAGTGAGCTCTGGTGCTTAGATCATTAGATATGAGTACTCCGAGGTCCTTGACAGAGTGAGGGTTATCAACGAGGTCATATCCACCTAGTTTGTATTTGGTGAACTGATTTTTTTACCAATGTGTAGGACAGAATATTTGTTGGTCGAGATTTGGAGTTGCCAAATGTTCGACCATTCAGACACATAATCAAGGTCACTTTGAAGAACAGTAGCATTGTCAGTGGTGTTGAATAGTTTTACATCATCCACGAAGAGGACACAGTTGCTTATAAGGTGATCACAAAGGTCATTTATATAAAGTATAAAGAGTGTGGGTCCTAACACGCTGCCTTGGGGGACACCACTGTTGACTGGAGCAGGGTTTGATATAGCGCTCCCTATTTTTACTATTCGTTGCCTGTTTGACAGGAATGCAGTAATCCATTTATGAAGGGATCCAGAAATGCCGTAGGAGTTTAGTTTTAACAGTAGTTTGTCATGTACCACTGAATCAAAGGCTTTGCAGAAGTCTATATAAATTGCATCTGTTGCTTTACCCTGGTTGAGTAGAGTAGTCCATATGTTTTCACCATGTAGGAGTTGTAGGTTGCAGGACAATTGTTTCCTGAAACCAAATTGTTTTGGGGAGAGTAGGTTGTTTGACTCTAAGTGGAGGGTGATGAATTGGTTAATGATTGATTCCATGACTTTGCACATGATGCAACACAGTGAGATTGGTCTGTAGTTTTCAACCAGGCTGGGGTCACCTTTTTTGAAGATAGGGATGACCGTAGCTAAGGACCATAGGTTTTGAATGATATATCATATATAATGCTATATAATGCTTAGCACTTCTGCTATGGCAGAGGAGAGATTTTTTAAGAGGTATGCACATATCCATCAGGGCCAATAGATAGGGATGGTTTTAGGTTTCATAGTGCCTTTTCTACATTATCTTCTGTAATTATAATTATTATAATTATATAATTATAATTATCTTCTTTATTCAGTAGCATTTTTCCTGCCTTCAGTGGTATTTACTATAAGTGTCATAATTTGTATGTGGATAAATTGTGATGATTAAGTTAGATTAATTTTATTTGCTCAGTCTTTTTTTTTCTCTTGTGCCTGTCCTCTGGTTGAATGTAATGTGCTAAACCTGATCCGATTCACATTTTCTTCCAGATGTGAATGAATGCAACGAACTGAATAATAGGATGTCTTTGTGTAAGAACGCCAAATGCATCAATACTGAAGGATCTTATAAGTGTGTGTGCCTTCCAGGCTTCGTCTCTTCAAACAAGCCAAACTACTGCACACCTTTGAACTCAGACCCAGAAAGTGACCTGGAGTGAGCAGCTGCCCTATGGTTTTATACTCTGCACTGTGTAAACAAAAGGCAACAGAGAGAAAAGCATATTTAACTTGTGTTAAGGATGTGCCTAATTCAGAGGTTGGCTATATATGAAAAAAAGCAATAAAATATCTTCTTAAAAGTGAAAGGTGATGGTTTAATTATATATCATCTTCACTAAAGCAGCAGACCAAATGGACACATTTCCCTGTGTGGAAGAAGTAATTAAATATACTATGTGTTCATAAATGAAATTCATGGGAATAAGCAATAAATGCTGTTATTTTGAACAGAAGGGTTTGGGGTTTTGTTTCTATTTGTTTGGGGGGGGTTGGGTTTTTTTTTACTATTGCTTGATTTATTTGATATATAATTAGTTGTGAAAATACATTATAGTCCTCCTTTATTTAGCAAATCTTTGCCTAATGTTCCTTTCAAAGCTTTTTTTTTTCCTTTTTTGTCCAGCTATAGCAAGATTAATCAATTTTCCAAACACAAGCGACGTAATGTTCATTTTTGTCTGGAACATTGGCTAGTGACTTTTAAATATTGCTAAATGACTGCCCTGTGGAGCAGACACTGTTCTTTAAAAGAATGTACAGTCCATGGAGAGAAGTCTTTTGTATCCCTTTTGTACTTCACATGGCCTTTTACTGCACTTGCCATGCGTTACAACCAGCCTTGCCAAATTTCAAAGCTGCTAGAGGAGTTCCTGTTTGTATTGTAATATATAAATTGAACACAGATCTTGCGTTGGTTACCCTAACATATTAAAGCTCAATAAAACCTGTTTTTTAAGGAAAAAAAGTGTGGCCTGTTTCCAAAATTCCCTTTTATTACCTTTATTTTTATTGTAATTAATGTGACATAATAAGTGACAATAATTATTCAAGTTCACAAGCTTGTGCTTGTAGGTTTGGCTTTCATGATACTTTCATGCCATGGCAGATTTAATCCTTTGTCAATCTATTTGGATGGAAAGGTGGGCTACAGCTGTTTTTCAAAAGAAATCATGATTCATTCACTATGCAGAAAATTGGGCAGTCTGCAGACCTTAGCACAGAGGTGTCAGCTCATGTCATCATGATGTCATCACATGACATATCATTACTTTTTCCCCCTTCACTAAACCAGGCGTGGCCAGCACGTAATGCATCCGGCCCATGGGCTACAAGTTTGACAGCCCTGCCTTAGCATATGGTGAGTTGTTTCATGCACTCACCCATCTGCAATTGGGCATTGAAATGGATGACTCATTCATTATTAGAACAACCTTAATATTCAGCAAGTAAAAAGCAAACTATCACTGAGATCAAAAATAGTAAACCTTGTTTCAAGTGTGATTGCCAGGTAAGCCACAATTAGTTAGGTGCATCCATTACTAAGCTACAAATAATGCTTTATAAATAACTTACAAAGGCTGAATTCACACAACGTATTGCAAAAAAAAGCTGCCAAGTTCATCCACTCCATGAACAGCTCATTTTCAGACCTATGCAAAATTTTAAAAGTCCCCCCATTTCTAAAGCCGTAGATTTAGAAAGACTATCCAATTTGAAAAACATTAGAATACAGATGCCAGATAGTTTGTAACAAAACCTCAATAAATAAAACAGTTTTCTCTTTGACAAACTTAAGTTTTACTGCCCTAAGTGGCTGTTCCACTTATTTCAGTATAAATTCTATTCATTTTAAAATTGCTCATTTCCAGATGAGCAAATTTGAATGCATAGTTGATTTTCCATTTCATTTTTCATTTTTTTAAACAGGAACATCTACAGTTGCAGCCTCAATTCCATAAAAAAAAATCTAACATTTAAAACTCTTTCTACCTTGAAGTAAAGAGAAGTAGAGACAGAAAGGGCTAATGCCAGATATATATCTGGCTGCTGCAAAGTCTAGAAAATTGTGCTGTATTTAAATATTTGAAAAAGATTTCTCTCCAATCAAAAAATCTAGTACAAGTCAATTTAGAAACATTATAGATAGATAGAATTCTTTATTGGACAAGTGTGATTGGACACACAAGGAAATTGTCTTGGTACAAATGCTCTCAGTGTACATAAAAGAAAAGATACATTCATCAAGAGTCAAGAATCATAAGGTACAATACTTAATAATAGTCATAGGGTACAATAAGCAATCAAATCATACTAGGAAACAGTCAATATAAATCGTATGGATACAAGCGACAAAGTTATAGTCATACAGTCATAAGTGGGAGGGGATGAGTGATAAGGAATGATGAGAAGATTAATAGTAATACTAATGGAGACTTTGTAAATAGTTGGACAGTGTTGAGGGAATTATTTGTTTAGCTGAGTGATGGCATTTGGGAAAAAACAACTGTCCTTGTGTCTAGTTGTTCTGGTGTGCAGCGCTCTATAGCGTTGTTTTGAGCGTAGGAGTTGAAACAATTTATGACCAGGATATGAGGGGTCTGTAAATATTTTCACAGCTCTCCTTTTGACTCGTGCAGTATACAGGTCTACAATGGAAGGCAGGTTGATAGTATTTTTTTTTTTTTTGCAGTCCTAATTACTTTCTGAAGTCTGTGTCTGTCTTGTTGGGTTGCAGAACCAAAGCAGACAGTTATAGAGGTGCAGATGATAGACTCAATAATTCCTCTGTAAAACTTTCAGCAGCTCCTTGGGCAGTTTGAGCTTTCTGAGTTGGCACAGAAAGAACATTCTTTGTTGTGCTTTTTGGATGACGTTTTTGATGTCCATTTTAGGTCTTGTGATATGATAGAACCTAGAAGTTTGAAGGTCTCTACTGTTGATACTGTGACTTCAATTGAAATCAGATTCCTTAGTTGCGGTGCTTTGATCTTTATTTTCACACTACCCCATGAATGAGGAATTCGTTGTTACATTTCTAGAGAATAATAAACAAAAAGTCCAATCAGCAGATGAAAGGCAACATACAAAAAGGACATTGTTCTATGTTAGTTCTTTACAGTATTGTCTTGGTGGTGGGATAATGCAACAATGGATAACAAGTTTCTACTGTTCCCCTGTAAGCCCTTCATCTGTGCAAAACTGGCCAGAATATTCCTAAATGTTTCTCCTGCCCAGCTCTCCAATTTTTCACACTAAGCTAGAATAGAAAGCAACAGATGCTAGACAGACAGAAAGACATGAAAACGTAATACTGGAAGCGAACAAAGAACTGACTTGATAATGTTGCAGGCTGGGTAATACTGACCATGTATCCCAATCCTGTAAGATAAGAAACATTCATTAGTTTGTACTGAAATTCAGAAATGGATAGATTAATATGACTGACATCCAGTTTTATACTGAACTTTAAAACACATAAAAGAAAAGAGGGATCTAGAGGCAGGGTTAATGGAAGAACATGCATTCGTTTTTTGTTCCCTAGTTTAAAATTATAATAGGATTCAATAGTAGCAATTAGTTACACTAAAAAAATTAAAATAAAGGGTGATCATATACAGTGGTTTATAAAACTAGGATACAGAATGAAATAATCTATTTCTTCATATATGAAAGGTTTAAGAAAACAGGTTGATTTATATTCTGCTTGTTCCTTCTTTAAGTTAGAAGTGATCTTTCAATTTACATTTTCTCCACAGGAGAATTTTGGAATAACATTTTCAGACTTCTCAGTCTGGATGGGATCAGATAGGAGGATATAAAAGTTGGTAATAGGGGAAAACAGAGAAAATAGCCTTTCATTACTAGTAAGGATCGCTTTTGGTAGAATTCCATGGGATGTTCCATAGAGTAGAAGAAAAGAACCAACGTTAATAAAAAGACAATAAGTTTGGATCTTATACACCTGGCTAGGTTCACAAATTATAAGCCATTGTTTGTTTTTTTTAAATGATTGGCTGGTTCATACCATGTGCTGAGCTCAAACTACATACAGTATCTGGGAAACAGGTGTGATATATTTTTTGAAATGTGCATTTCATTCATTAAATATATTAATGTCCTTTCAAAAAAAATCCACTTTACTAAGAGGTACTTTGTAAGCTGCAAGTGTTTTTTTTTTCCTGTAACAGAAATGAGCCCTGAAAAAACTAGGGGCCAACAAAAAGTAAACATTGATTGACCGATCATTTGATAGAAATTTTATAGACCACCATAGTCCAACTGAAGCCTGGGCAGACACTGTGTCAGATTTATGCACTTCCTAGCAATGCCTTGAGGTGCCACTATATCCTGATATTTAATGACTAAAAGTGTGTGGCACACAATTTCATAAACCAATAATGTTGCATGTTCCTACAAATGCTTGTGTTCTTAAGTGAAGAGCAAAAATGTATTAAACTGGCATTGGGGATTTGCAGAAGAACCTATAGTTTTAGGATTCTTTCATAAACTCTAAAATTAGCAGGATATGCTTGTGAGCACCTAGTGTTTGAAATTCAATTGCCATAGTACTTGAACTCACAGGGCAAAATCTCCACTTTCTCTGTCATGATTACAGACAAGGGAAAAAACAACAGCAGAAATTTTGCCATTATCTTTAGATCCATATGCATAATTAGTCCAAGTAACTAGACAGGAAGGTAAAGTATCACCAAAGAATAAATACAGGTGAATAGGACAGGAAAAATCATAACTTCCTAGGGTTTATGGATAAGATGCTACCCCCAAAAAAATCAGATAAACAATCGTGTCATCAAATTCTTGGGGAAAAAACATTCTGAAGCCTCAGATGGTTCTAGTTTGGATCCCACTAATTCCTCTATCGCTTCTTATGTCACCTCCAATCCTGCATTCACCATAAATTTACAGATCCATCTGAAAGGTCTCTTTGCATTGCCTTCCAAAATGTACGTATCATGAAAAGAGACCTCCTAGTCTCGGGACCATGCAGAACTCTTAGTGGGTTTTTTTTTAACAAAATCCAGACTCCAGAAAGATGGTTCCACCCTCAGTCCTTTCACAACATTTGCCAATGCCAAATCTTTTTGCACAGATCTGGCTGCTTTACAGATCTTTCCATTCACCAGAGGCATTCATTGCTTTTATTTCTTAAAAACTTTGGCTGCCAAAAGGCTCTGTTGAAAGCGGGGATGCAGACTTCCATTGCTGTGTTACCTTTCCACTTTCAAACCCTGATTACCAGAGGTGGTATTCAGCAGGTTTTGACCAGTTCTGAAGAACTGGTAGCAGAAATTTTAAGTGGTTTGGAGAACCGGAAAATACCACCTCTGACTGGAGATTTTATAGTATCCTTCCCCTGCCACGCTCACCAAGCCACGCCCATCGAACCGGTAATAAAAAAAATGGAATCCCACTACTGATTACCCTTCATTTATTTCTTAGCAGGTCAATGTGATGTTTGCTCCTTTCTTTTTAAAGCACAACATTATTCTTTTGTCATCCAGAAATCTGTATATAATTGGGCAATAGAATTGTGCTTCTCCCACCCAATAAATGGAAATGAAAATGCTCAGCTTTTTCAGTGCTGGCATAACATCAACAGAGATTATTCTTTCTGTGTGGATCAAATAATTATGGATTTACCTGCACAGGCCCAATGTTTACAATATCAGATTTTTGGTTTTTTTAAAAACTACATTTTTTGAATGAAATAAAAGATCAGGAACTGATTCCATTACAGTTACCTTGTTTTGAGTGGGTGGGTGGGTTGGGGACAGGGATGAGATTCAAATTTCTTAACAACTGGTTCTGTGGCTGTGGCCTAATTTGTGGCTGTGGCTTGGTAGTCATATGACTGGTTGGGCATGGTTTGCTGACTGGGCATGGCTTGGTGGTCATGTAACTGGCTGGGCATTGCTTGTATGTAAATATTATAAATATTTATGTAAATATTGAATTTTTTTTATTTTTAAAAAAGAGAACTTTTACCCCAAATCAGGCAAAGCAGGCAGGCAGATTGAGTTGCTCACAGAATCACAGATTCACTTAGCGATCTACCATTCTGCAATCTGCTAGCTGAGTCTGCACTGAAAAATAGAAGCTTCAGTCCCAAGGAAGGTTCAGCTCTGCTTTTAGATTAGCTAGAAAACAAGAAATCCAATGATTTCCTGCTTTCTACCTAATCTAAATCTCCCAGCACAGCAGAACAGCTGATGGTTGGGGGGAAGGAAAAATAGCAACTTACCAAAAGCAGGCCAGGTAAAGAGTGAGTGGGTGGGGAGGGGGAGGGAAGGGAAGGGAGGGGCCAGTAGTGCGATTTGCCCGTTCTCCGAACTGCACAGAATCTTAACAACGTCTGACCAGGTAGAATCCCATCCTTGGTTGTGGAGGTAGACAGAGTGCTTCCATATTACAACTACAATAACCTATTGAATATCTTGATTTTCTATTAACAGCTTTCGCTTCTCTAGCATGGACAATCTAAACAAAAGTATGAACCAGGCTTTTCTTTCTTCAGACTAAAAGGGATGGCATTATTATTTCATTCCTTGATTAAAAATATTGACATGTAAATGCAGGCTGGTACCCTCAAAATGACCGGGCAGAATAGCACCTACTGAGCTGCACATTTCTCAAATTCTGTAATATGCTTCTTTTAGATGAAAGCTGAGGAGATGGGATTGAGGCCTGGGGAGGTATTGCCATTATAAGAACCACCTAAAAGAGAAAAACACCATTGTCAGCCCTTTGAGGAAAGCCATGTCAGGAAACAGACATAAGAAGGTCTAGAAATCTGCCCTGGGCTATAAAAACAGAATCCCAAAGCCTATAATTTCCTTGCTCTCCCTCTTTATACAGAACAGACTCAAGGTGGGCCTATCTTACATTTCCTTCTCTCCTCTTCTGTTTTTTTTCTGAGCTAAGTTATGTTTTTCTAATGCCTGCCACATATTTTCTTCAAGGCCATCTCTGTATTTTTCCACAGTTCTCTTCTGTGGCCAGCAGACATCTTAGAAATTTGGAGAGCATGTTGCTGGCTGTCTTATAAATACAATGTACACTTAGCAACCATTCAAAATTATGACAGACGTGCCCAAAGCTATTCGTAACCAAGACTTAAAGTTCTAGTAGCCAGCTCCCCCCCACAAAGTCACATGATCACATTTTGGGTGCTTGGCAACAACCCACATTTACGGCTGTTTGCAGTGTCTTGCAGTCATGTGACCATGGTTTATAAACTATTGCTCAAAAGCCCTTTCAGTGCATCATCATCCAGCAAGGCTCAACCAAGCTTGGAACTCAGGACAGCCTACAGAGTTGCCCTTGCATGGCCTCATGGGAGTCTGACAAACAATTAGAAACAAGCTTCAATTCAAATCTCAACAAAGGTTATAAAACCCAGGCACTCTCAGCACCTTCTTGACCTTCTCTTCTCACCTTGAAGCATGTGATCATCCTTCCTTTTCACTCTGGGGCTCCAGGCCATGTGGTCCTGTCCATTAAACCTTCCAAATAGCCTCCATGTTTCCAGTGTCTTTTTCCCCACTTGGAATTGAACCCAGAAGGATATTTCTTCCAAAAGTCGTAAATATGAAAACTGGTCATAAGTCACTTTTTTCAGTGCCATTGCAACTTCAAACAGTCACTAAACAAATGGTTGGAAGCCGAGAACTATCTGTATTTGTTTTGATTTATTGTGAAGGGAGGGCAAAGCAATCCTAGCTAATGTTGAAGTTTTATGTAGAATGCCACTGAATGGCCAACTTGATACCACAAAAGTGAGCAGAATTGGCTGCCATACTCTGCATTAGGACAGACTGGCAAAGCATATGCAATAATTGGCTGAAGATCTTCTTTAAGCATTCAGACAAACACCACTAAGACATATGAAGAACAGCTGCAGGATTTGGGTCCAGCTAGTCTAAAGAAAAGAAGAATTACGGGAGACATAATAGAAATATTCCAGTATTTGAGCGGCTGCCACAAAGAGGATGGGGTCAAATTATTCTACAAAACACCAGAGGGCAGGAAACTAATCAAAGAGAGAAGCAATTTGGAATCAAGGAGAAACGTCCTAGCAGTGAGGACAATTAATCAGTGGAAAAGCTTGCCTTCAGAAGTTGTCGGTGCTTCATCACTGGAAGTTAAGAAGAGACTAGACAGTTACTTGTCTGAAATAGTATAGATTCTTCCAGAGGTGGTATTCAGCCAGTTCTGACCAGTTCTGGAGAACCAGTAGCAGAAATTTTGAGTAGTCCAGAGAACTGGCAAATACCACCTCTGACTGGCCCTGCCTCCATCTATTGTCTTCCTCCCGAGTCCCAGCTGATTGGCTGTGTCTTCTTTTGTTGCCTTGCACAGGAGAACGGAGCTGGAAAGCAGGTTAGAGGGGTGGGAAGGGAATGGGGATTTTGAAGGTAACCTTCCCCTGCCACGCTCACCAAGCCACACCCACCAAGCTACTCCACACCGTGCCCATCAAGCCACACCCACCAAGCCACGCCCACAGAACCGGTAGTAAAAAAAAAAATGAATACCACCATTGGATTCTTCTGCTTGAGCAGGGGGCTGGACTAGAAGACCTCCAGGGTCCCTTCCAGGTTGTTCTAATCATTCTGAAATCATATAATTCCCACAAATAATGAGATCGTTAGGAGATCACAGGCTGAATTGAAATCCATCCTGTATTGGGTATTTGAAGTTCATCATGAATGCCACACCTGTATTTCATATTTTCAGATTGGAAAATTCTACAGGAGACTAAAGCAACATAAAATCTACCATGCTGGTAGCCTTATAGCATACATTCCTTCCCATTAGCCAAAGATTGCTAAAAAATATTACTGTAAAAGGTGAAAGAAAAACAGGAGAAAAGCTTTACACAAGAGATGTCTGATGACTTCAAGGGAAAAACCTCTCAGGAGGAACGTCTCTCAAGGAAGAAAGTTCACAAATAAGCAAGCAAGAGAACCCACTTCATTTGTTCGGAGTTTCAACCAGTGCTTTAAAGTCCCTTATTAAAAAATGACAGGCCTACTATATTCAGGCCTTGACATTAAGCATTATCAAGAAGCAAAGAGTTGTCAGACATTTAAAAAAAAATGTTTACCTGGTTAGTCACTAGGACGGCCATAGAGACCCATTTAGTCCAGGTTGTTCTTTCTTTGTCTTTCATCACCAAAGGTGAGTCATCTTACAAAGGGAGCAAATGGGCTGTAATCAAGGCCTTGATGAGTCAGGTATGAGCCAGGAACTCAAGAAAGAACAGGAGCCTGAGGAAGACTGAAATATATCAATAGCTCCCAAAGGGTACGTAATATATGAAGCTTACATAGATTTCACTAATCATAGTTCTCTCTGAGCTTAAGTTGATCTCGCCTACACACCCTCATGATTCTGATTGCATATTGCAGGCTCAGATGGATCCTTCTATACTTATGGAATCCGAATAGGTTTGCTACACCACTTTAGAGAGACACTACAAGTAGTAATAGAACACAGATTTTGTAGGCTAAATGTTCCGGTTTTGTTCCTCATGTATGACTGTCTGTCTGAAAACGGGGAAAAGCAGGAAGTGGAGGCCATCCTGATCTAAAAGAATGGGGACTTTGACTCAGTCTACAGCAACTTTCTTCATCTCTGATCACTACTCTGCCAATCTGGACACCAGATAGCAAACTGCCTGAAATTGCACAACAGGACCCCTCAAAACCTCACACAACATACTACAGGTTGTATTTGTATAACATACGGAATTAGCTTTAATCATTGTTAAGAGTTTTGTGTAAAACCCCAGCCTGCTTTAGGTAAATAATTAATTAATTGCTGTGCAAACCCAGAAAATGGGTTCATTCAGAGAACCTAAGCACTGGAAGTAGATTGAGGAGCATAATGTCTCAGCCATTCTCCTTCTGCTTCTTACTGAACTGCCTACTTAATTGATTAATCTTGGATTAATCAAAGTTATGGTCAGTCTGGGAAAATAATCGCTTTTCTAGCCTTTTCCGTATGTCTCCATTACTTATCCTGTTCCTCCTCTTTTGCTTTTCTCTTCCTTCAGAAGACATTGGAACCTCAATTTAGAGGAAGGACATTCATAGTGTATGGCTGCAAAAGAAATTGCCCTCCTGTTCTATATTGATCAATACATAATAACATAGGCCTAAGACAGATGTAGGCTGCAATTGAACAATTAAAAATATCATAAAGAACCTGGGGCATATCTGTACCACAAAGAAATCTGAATGATGAATTCATAAGATGTTAGTTGCTTAATCAGATCTCCGCTGTGTAAAAACATATTAAGAAATTATGTGAAAATAGGCAAACCTGTTCTTTAAAAAAGCTAAGGCCACATTCCAAACAATATTCAATACATGTGTGGGCTACATAGTATGGCTCTCAGTTTCAAAATGAGTGATTGGAACTATTTTTCAGAAGGTTTGTTTGAATATGACAATATACATGGTCACGACTTCCTCTGTTCCTGTAATATGATATGAAAATTCCTACTGGAAATGGTGACAAGCCCAAAGATTTATTCTCCTGTCCCAATATCCAAAGACTGCCAATACTGAAAAAAAAAAATTGCCCAAAGCGTTTCTCTCTGCACCAGACTTTAAACTGGAAGTAAAATCAATCTGATTTGTGACTGTTGAGAAAAACGGTGGGCTTTCCATATCACTTTCAAAATCTGGCTAAGAAAACAACAAAAATAGAAACAGCAGAAAACTTTAAAATGAGTTAGTTTTTTTTTTTTTAATTTGGTTTGTCAATTGCTTACAAGATAATAGGTATAAGTAAAAACATAGTTATGAATACATGGATACATATAAGAAAAATAAAAGAAACAATAGGACAGGGTCGGTAGGCACGTTGGTGCGCTTACGCATGCCCCCTACAGATCTCTTAGGAAAGGGGTGAGGTCAATAGTAGACAGTCTAATGTTAAAGTTTTTGGGGTTTGGGAAAGAAACCACAGAGTCAGGTAGAGTATTCCAGACATTGACCACTCTGTTGCTGAAGTCGTATTTCCTGCAATCAAGTTTGGTGCGATTAACCATGAGTTTGTATCTATTGTTTGCTCTTGTGTAGTTATAGTTGAAGCTGAAGTATTC
Source organism: Bungarus multicinctus (assembly GCA_023653725.1). Classification (NCBI taxonomy): domain Eukaryota; kingdom Metazoa; phylum Chordata; class Lepidosauria; order Squamata; family Elapidae; genus Bungarus; species Bungarus multicinctus. The sequence goes on along the minus strand of CM042836.1, from coordinate 62,002,851 downwards.
ATTGACAGGTAGGACATTGCAATGTATGATTTTATATACTATACTTAGATCGGATCGAAGGCGGCGTAGTTCTAGATTTTCTAGGTCTAGAATTTCGAGTCTGGTGGCATAAGGTATTCTGCAACGGGTAGAGGAGTGGAGAACTCTTCTTGTAAAATATTTCTGGATTTTCTCAACTGTGTTAATATCAGATACGTAATGTGGATTCCAGACTGATGAGCTGTATTCAAGTATTGGTCTAGCAAATGTTAATGTTTTAATAATAAATATTAAATAAATATTTAATAAATGTTTTGTAACCTCTGTCATTAATAACATTGCTTGGAAACTACTGACAGAACAGTTTAATGTGATTGCTGTTTAATATTTAGTTTATTATTGTGATGGATCCTGGAAAGATACATAATATGAGTTGTTTGCCTGTTTCATTTCTCATCACAGCCAACATACATGAGGTCTCTCCTTTGCTTTCCTGTATTTCCTGACGTCTTCGCTATTATAAGTTGTGTTGTGGGAGTTCTATTTATAGTACAAGGAAAGGAAAAAGCACTTCTGGAGGCAGGAAAACCAACCAAGGAAAGAATCAGAGGAAGTGCGGCTGCCATTTTACCAAACAATTTGGAAAGCATTGAGCTTCGAAACTCACAAGTGTTGTCATTGTTGCTAAGAATATGAACTGAGCACAATTCCTTTGTTTGTCCTCCAGAAGTATTCAAAAGGGCAGCTTGAATGAGAAGGATAACGGAATGAAGAGATCCTAATTTAATCGGTGTACTAAATAGCAGAGCAGTACAGAGGTAAAGTATCCAGTCTACATTTTTATTTTCTAGATTTCATAGCGATGCAAATAAGGTTGTCTTTCTTCAGAATTCTTCTTCCATAAGCTCACTGCTCCATCTCTGTATTTATTACTTTGATAGGCTAGGATCAATGGGAATTGTACTTTGGCATCTGAAAACTAAACATGCTGGGAACATTGAATCTCAAGTGGAAAAAACTGGGATGCCAATACAGGTGCTGTGTAGAATTTCTGTAAAAACAAAAGGAGACTGTAATAAATAAAAGAAAGATGAAGTCTGACAATATCTAATGCCTGTGTTCTTGAATAACTCATGTCTACATTACCAAAAAAGAACACTGCTAAACTTGTTGTGTCTGGTTTGTGGCAAATATCAGAGATTGTATGAGTGGGACATGATCTAAACTTCTGCTCTTACAAGGGCTGATTCTACTGCTAAAAGCAGCTAGAGACCATTTAGTGATGTGCCTGCAAGATCTCCTGATGTCTTCTCATTTTCACTGGTCTGGGGAAATTTTGTAATTGCATGGATTTTGTTGGCTTGCTTTCATGGATTCAGAACTTTCATTAAGAAATACTGGTCACTGTGAGAATGGGCTGTGATTCACAGCATCCTATGCCTTAATAAATGTGTTATTATTATTATTTATTTATCGTATTTTTATACCGCTCCCTCTCCCAAAAGGGACTCGGGGCAGTGTACAGTCTAAACATATAAAGATACAGTCAACAGTAACAGTAATTAACTCAGAATTGAATATAGATAGATGAAAATAGGATAAATGAGTAAAATAAGTAAGTAAGTAAATGATTGAGTCCCATCACAGCGGTCCAAAACTTTGTTGTTGTTGCTGTTGTTATAGCTTTTTTGGTTTCTACTACTCTCCTGAACCATTCAGAACATAATTTAGTAGAAAAGAAACTATAAATAAACTGATGGTTATGAATACTATCAAGATAGGGTAGCTGTATTTGTTTGAAACGATGGCAGATAATTTATTCTTTGTGTTGGTAGAAAACATTAGTGCTGTAGTCGCCTCTGATCTGAGATCTGAAAAGGATTAGCTGCCCTCTTCATTCTCAACTAGCACTCTAATTTCAGTGACTAACTTAAAAATCCAGGGTGACTTCTTTCCAACCTCTTGTGTCTTGAGGGGAAGTATAATGGCAGCCACAACTGTACAATGAAAGTCCATCCTTTTTCAGTTCATGAACCTTTGTTGAGCTCCACTCCACCACAAATGTGCATGTTGCCTTATCAATCTGTATATTTCTTTTATTGCCCCTCTTCCCAGTCACTGGCTTCATCTGACTTCCCTCCCCCAGTTGGGAAAATGACAAAGCCTAGTCCAACACATTTTAAAAAACCATAAGGCTCCCTTTCGCGATATCAGGAGAAGATGGGGACTCCAATACAGCTAGGGATGTTTATATAAGTCAACTTTCTTCATGTGCTGGGTGTAACATGAAGGTAGAGTCACAATGGAAGAATTGTGGTACTAGAGCATATTTCTACTATAAGATTAAATATAAGGCCTTTGTAGGCGTTTCTGGAAGTTAAAAGTTGAAGAGGCATATTACTGTTCAGCAGATATTTTTAAAAGTTAATGTTATGTACAAAATTACGTAGAGCCACATGAGAGTATTCACCTAATAACAAAATAAAAGTGTGTAAATAGGAAGTAGTATAAATTAATAAGATGAGGAAGTAGTATAAATTAATAAGATGAGAACATGGGAACATTTGAAACTCTGCTAGACTGAAATGAACAGTTATTTATGTTTGCAAGCATATCTTTGCAACCGGGGAGGGGGGATTTTTTTGCGGCTGCAGCACCTCCATGATAGACTCCTATCTAATACGTTTTGATTACAGTATTTTAATTTTTGAAAATAAATGAATAGCAGGCACATTGCAAAGCAAAATTCCAAATACAGGTGTAAAATTGATCTAAAAACACTTAAAAACTAGAATGTAAACCCTGAAAGGTTATTTTTTAAAAAATTTTAGTGGTGGAAAGTAGCATCTGGGATTACTAAGAGAGCAGGTAGCAGGAAGTGGCCTCGCCAGTTTTAGTTCTGGTGAATGGTATTTTGGGGTCTGACTGTATTTCCTGCACTCATTTTTTTGAAAGCACTCATAACATTATCATCATGTTTTGGGACTCAGATATTACACTCTAATTCTAGAATGGAAGAGTGCTTGGGGAATGCTTTCTAGATGTCTTCTTGATGAAATGGATTACAGCTTCCAAAATTTGCAGCCAGTTCTTCTTTCCCATAAAGCGAAGATATTAGATTGTAGAAAGCTGATTTGTCCATTGCCTTCTGACTGGTACAGATGTGAATAGACAAAAACAATAAACAAAAACAACTTTCTAATGGAAACCCTCACAGACATACAGTATAGTCTTGAGAAAGAACTACACAACCACAATAATGCTGTTTGTTCCAAGAATTTAGTCAGCTTGCATTCCACAAATAGTGCAGCATTCCTCAAAGACAGATCTCTGAGCTGTAGTGCTAATTCGTTTTTTGAAACTTAGAGGGTTTTTAAAGCCATATGGAGTTTGGTCATTCAAAGCAGAATAGATTTTCTAAAAACAAAAATCTCAGCCTTTGGCTGCCTCCTTCCTTGGGTCCCTGCTGACAAGTTTCAGCTGATGGAAGAGAAGAACTGTTGGGTTTGTTCAGTCACGATGTGCGCCCTGTCTTGTGTCTGACTCATGACATCAAATTTAAGATTATATAGGCAGTAGAACAATAACAAAAATTCAGGGCGATCCTCAAACCATATCTAATGTTATTCCCCTTCTTGGCTGAATCATGTGGCTAAAACAGTTCTGTTCATGGCTTGCTGCTGCCATTTATTGTGTAATCTATGGGCAAAAGAAGCTTGCTTTGGCCCCAACAGTCCACCCCAATATATATTTGATGGTACAACTTTGCCCTTTCAATTGTGGTAATGATCTGTTTTGTCTGTCATTGGAAAAGCAGGATTCAGTGATGGGAGTATCTGCACAGACCTCTGTGCTAGAGAAACACTAATAAAGCAATGGGGGATATGGGCATCCAGGGGCAAGGAAAGCAAGTGTCATCATGTGCACATTGTTGTCATCACGCCTATGATGTAAATGTATGTTATTTGCAAATTTCATAATTTGTGCCTTGCACAATGATGTCATGAGTCACTCGTCATCATTGTAGTTTCTACCCATGCCTATCGTGGTAGTTAGCTACTTCATGCTGGATTGCTCTTAAATCCCTTTAAGTAGGGATTAAAACCGCCTACACTCTATGGCCCTTTGGGATTGCTTGTTGCTTCACTGAACAAAAATGAACAGCTTAATTGTGAAAACAAAAGCACATTTTTCATGATAGTTTACATATGCATGATTCTAAACTTCTGCAATCTGGTTATGTTCAAACAAGGTTGTAGTGTATTTCAACTGTCTACAACTAGTTCAATGCATCTGGTAAGTACTTGGACTGACAGAAATATATTTTAAAAATTGTGAGAAAATAACAGAAGATACCTACTACTTTCTCCTAGAACATCTCCCTCTGGTTTACAGATCAAGAATTCATACTAACATAAAATGTCCACGTGGCACATGAACTGATGAACTCATGATAAAATTAATGTGCTTCTCTGCACAGCAGTAGCTCACTCATCTAGAGCTAAGATGGTGTCAGTCACCTTCTTCCTTCCTGAGGTTATTTTTGTCCTCAATCTCACACTATCCATCCTCTCTCCCTCTTTCTCTTTCTCTCTCCCCCTCCCTCCCCTTCCCTCCTCCAGCGAACATATACTTGCCATTTTCCTTTCCTTTCAAATGCTTCTTACTTCCTCAAGTAATGGCTGCTCAGTGTTGGACAATGGGTCCAATTTACTCTTTCAGATTTTGAAAATGTTGATTGGGTCAATGGAGTGCAAGCTCACCACCTTTCTCAAAGGTGTCCTCCTTGGGTGGAAAGCTATATCCAGTAGTAAGTACCATCCTCTTTCTCTTAAGTTCCTTTGCCTCTGACTACTTGAGGGTTTTTTCTCCCTTAGTTTACTCAGAGATCTTTGGGAAAGCTTTTCTTTCACTGCTCTTTGTTTCAAATTAAGTTGGTGAACAGCCTCCAACTATAGATGCAGTCTACGATTGATTCCCCATCAGCATTTCTTACCTGTTATTACATTTGGGATCCATCTTTGTGTGGCTGAAGTATAAAACCTTTCAAACTCAGAATTTATTTTGTCTTGATTTTATTGGCAATGTCTCATCCACATAATGACCCAAGGAAGGCCTCCAGAGTTCTTTCTTCGACTTTCTCTGTTAGATGGGTCCACGGGAATAAGAGGCAGGATGCGGCAGGAATAGGTAACAGTCTTTATTTCAAGAATTAAGAAAAAAGCCCCTCAGCCATGGCTGGCACTGGCTTTTGTAGCCAGCGCTGTCCAAGGCTTCAGCCACTGACGGGACTTTATTTCTCCCGCCAGTGGCTGTACCAATGAGTGGAGTCTGTTAGCTGACACCACTCTATGGACATATTAGGAAATACTTAACACCCCTCCCCTCCTAGTTAGAGTTCATCCAACCAGTGCCAGTGTATCTCATGTAATCACATAGGTAGGCAGGGGTTCGAGTGGTGCGATTGGACCTGAGCACATCATTGTTCCTGGGGCAGCAGCCTGAGCGGGCAGGTCTGCCACTGCTCCAGTCCCTGCCTGTGGAAGCATCTCGAAGACATCTTGTGGTGCGGCAGGGACCGTTGAGCCTGAGGCCTCAGACGTACTTTGCAGGAATTCCTCTTTGCAAGATAGGTGTCCCTGTGTTCTGTTCGGGGTTGAGGCTAGCCAATCAGTCCTTGTTCTGGGTTCTGCAGGTAGGGCCTCTGCTAGGGGTCGTTTAGCTTGTTTGGGTTGGCCTCTGATGTGGTCAATGTGTCTTTCCCACTGTTTTCCTTTCTCTGTTTCCACTCGATAGGATCTGGGCCCAGTGACTGCAGTGATTTTGGTGGGTACCCAAATGGGTCCCCCTGTGTAATTGTGTGCGTAGACCGGGTCCCCTAAGGAAAAGTTCCTACATTTCCCGATGGAGTCCATTGGAGTTTCACTGTGGTTTGGCTGGATATTAGCATTGATAGGAGCTTCCGGCCCATCAATAGCTCTGCTGGGCTGCGGTGTGTTGTCGTGTGGGGAGTGATGTGTTGGGCCAGCAGCATTCTGTCAATACTTTCCTGCCAGTCTCTGTTGCCCATTCTCCTGCGGGTTTCCTTGATCATTCGGACCATTCTCTCTGCCTGCCCGTTCGTGCTCAGATGTGCAGGTGCTGAGAGTGTATGCCTGATTCCTAGACTGGCTAGGAAACCCTCGAATGGTTGTGATGTGAACTGGAGTCTGTTATCGGAAATGAGGATGTCAGGTAGTCCGTGGGTAGAGAACAGCTTCCGAAAGGCTCTTATGGTCACTTCGGTGGTGGTGGTGGATGTCATCTGGATTACCTCTAGCCATTTAGAGTATGCATCGACCACTATGAGGAATGTTTGCCCTTGACAGGGCCTGGCGAAGTCAACGTGCACTCGGACCCATGGGGCTGTGGGTGTCTCCCACTTCCTAGGGCTGGCTGTTGCGGGGGCTGGTTGGGTTTCTTGACAGGGAGTGCAGGTGGCAACCCAGGTCTCTATTTCTTTGTCCAGCCCTGGCCACTACACATAGCTTCTGGCTAGGGCTTTCATGCACACTATACCCAGGTGGCCCTCATGTAGTACTGTTAGAACCTTGTTTCTTAGTGGGGGAGGGATGACCACTCTCTTTCCCCATAGTATACAGCCCTTGTGTACAAATAGCTTAGCTTGCCTGTTTTTATATGGTTTGAGTTCATCCACTTCTATGGATTCTGGCCATCCCCTCCACACCCAGTTTGAAATTTGCACCATGGTTTTGTCACGTGCCGTGAGTCTGATGATTTCTGCAGATGTCATCAATCCAGGCTGTAGTTTTTCCTACTAGAAGTACTGTGGTGGAGGGTGCTGGGTCTTCGACGATATCCAGAAGGGGGCAGCGACTCAACGCATCAGCGTTTGAAATGTCTTTTCCTGGCCGGTGAATTAGATGATAGCTGTATGTGGCCAGGAATACAGTCCATCTTAACATCCTGGGTGATAGGATGTTTGGTGTGGGTCTATCTCCGGGAAGGATGCCCAGCAGTGGTTTATGGTCGGTAATTAGGTCGAATTGTCTTCTGTACAGGTATTCATGGAAGCGTTTGACCCCTGCTATTGCGGCAAGCGCTTCCTTGACAATTTGGCTATAGTTCCTTTGTGTTTTGGATAGTGTTTTAGAAAAATATGTGATGGGGCTTCTGTTCCATTGGGTAGTTTGTGGTTGAGGACTGCTCCGATTCCATAGGGAGAGGCGTTGCAAGTGATTGTCAATGGAAGTGTCTCGCTGTATTGTATGAGAACGCTGGGTGCGGGGGGGGGGGGGGTCTCTGCTACATGAACACTGGTGATGTTGATCTGGAGCTGCTGGAACCATTCTCTTCCCAGGTTCCGGTCTACTATGGTGAGTGGCAGGTTCCCTTGATAGCAACTGTATTTTATGTGGACTGTTTTCCTGCCCAGTACAGGCATTTGGCTGCCCTAGTAGTCCCTTAATATGATAGTCTGTGGTTCCAGTTGGTCACACTGCAGTTTGGGTTGGAGTCTCTTGAGGGTGTCCCACGATACCATGGATATGTAGCACCCCAAGTCCACTTCCATCCAGCAGGGCTTGCCCTTGATGGCCATTACTTTGCTGACCTCGTAGGCATTGGCGTGTCTTATCTGGGTCTGGGTTAGCCAACGAAGGTGAAGTGTGCTTCTTCTTCCCTGGCATCATCTCTCCTTTTGAATTTCCTGCCAGGGGCCTTCTGCCCATCTTGCCTCGTAGGTAACAATGCCCGTCTGCCTTGCTTGTTGGTTGGTTGGATGGCCCGGCATACCTCCACAATGTGGCCTCTGTGCTCACATCTTCAGCAAATAGTGTCTTTAAAATGGCATGCCGGGCGGTGATGATGTCCTCTGCAACCCATGCACTCTTTATTTCTCGTTTTCCCATCTGGCTTACTGGGCTTCACCTTGTGCACTTCCTCGCCTTCGTCCTCTCTCACTTCAGAGGTGGAGGTGTTGTGGTTGGGGTATCGATCCATCTTGGTTGCATGGATCTTCCTCATCCCTCTGATCCATGCTGGTGAGTTGTCAGAGGACTCTGTGGCTCGTGCCTCATCGATGGCTTCTTTGAAGGATACACCCTCCCGGGCCAAGCGTTTCTTTTCTACGGCTGGGTCCCTTGTTCCCAGGATAATTTGGTATTGGATCATTCTTTCAGTCTCTGGGAACCTGCAGTTTTTGGTTATCTTCCACAAGTCAGCCACGAATGAGTTGATCATCTCTCCCTCTCTCTGGCTCCACACATAAAAGTCATACCAGCTTGCCAGGTAGGAGGGAGAGTGGCCATAGTGTCCCTTGAATGCCCGTTGGAGTTTGTCCCAGGACACACTCCATAGGTCGTCCGCTACTAGGGCATCTGCCATCTCATAGATTTTGGTGATGCAATAGGTCAGGAACAAAGCTTTTTCTGTGAATCGGGGGCTGTTTGGAGGCTGTTGACTTCCAGGTGCAGGTCGAATCGGCCCATGTATGAGGACCATGTCTCCTTTGTCGGGACATAGGGGATCGACATTGGGCAACGTGCCAGGCTGTTCGTTGAGCCATGTTGGTTGGCGGGGTCACAATCGTTGCAATGGCCAGTAAAATGGCATCTGAGTCCCACGAGGTGTCCTTTGTTCTCTTGCAGTTCAGGATCCCACCCTTGTCGCCAGTGTTAGATGGGTCTGCAGGAATAAGAGGCAGGATGCAGCAGGAGCAGGTAACAGTCTTTATTTTGTGAATTAAGAAAATAGTCTGTCAGCTGCAGCTGGTGCCGGCTTTTGTAGCCGGTGCTGTCCAAGGCTTCAGCTACTGACCGGACTTTATTTCTCCCACCAGTGGCTGTACCAATGAGTGGAGTCTGTTAGCTGACTCCACTCTATGGACATATTAGGTAATACTTAACATTCCCCACACAGCAATAAAGGAGAATATTTGTAGTTCATAGTTGAAATGAAGGGTCCTTGGTGCTCTCTGAACTTGCATATTTTCCTGCAGATGTTTCATTATCCAAACTAGGTAAAATCATCAGTGCTAATCCTGATAACCAACCAAGCTCAGAGAGCACCAAGGATCCCTACTCAGCAATGCTGGTAGAGGATATCACCTGAGTAATGCTGAAAGGACATTATAGTCTCTTGCTCATATGCCAAATTCTCTTGGCCAGTTTACATGACTGGAAGGAGGGATATTCTTACCACTGTGCCCCACTGTGTCCCAGTTGTGCTTATCTTCTGAAAATGGATTTGGAGTCCCTTGTAAGGAAGGCAGAAATGAATTGGAAGAGGTCTGTGGTATGAGAGTTCTTAAAGGACTCTTCCCCAAAGAACTCTAGCCTCTTGGGATATCAATGTTGTATTAATGTAGCTATCAGCAACAGGAATACAACATTTCACCCATTTTCTTAATAATGTGTGCATCTTAAAGAATGGCAAAAAGGATTTCCCAGTTGCATCTGTACATCAGTGTCTTATGATGATGGGTTGTATGCTGCAAAGGAGCAGGAACAATGTGAAGAGTCTTTTCTTCTATGCCTCTAATATTGTCAATGTGGAATTTTAATCATGATGTACTTCATGAACTGTGGGCCCCACCTGACTGAGAGAACAACGTGAGCTCTTTTTCTATCTTAATTGTGCAAGTTGGAAATACACTAAACCTTTTTATCCCTCAAAGCCAAGCATTTGTATCCTCTAGTCTGTTTAGGGAAATCCTCAAGATGATGATTAAATGAGTTCCGTACAGGTCACAAGATGTAGAGATGGCATGGGTAACGTTTCGTGTCAGCATTGATGTTGCTGTCGTGACAGCCACTTGTCACCAAAGGCCATGTTCCTGAAAGTATGACCATAGTTTGAGGAAGGCTGAATTAGACATAACAGAGATGAAGTAGGCCAATCAGAATAATAGATATTGTAAATTGGAGCAGACCCTTCAGAAATGTCCTCACTATGGATATGAATGTTTTACTGGTGCCAAACAAGCTAGGTAACTTGGTTGTCAAAGCTGGTGGCCACTCTGGGCACATGATGAAAGAAAATAATATGATTACAGTACGCACCTACATCAATCCCGTTGAATGGAATTGTTGTGCATATAAACCATGCACATTGAAAGGGATTCTGCCTTCATGAGGTCATTCAAAGTATTGAAAGAAGAGCTTCGGGGAACATATTAGTGCAAACAAACTGTTCTCTTTACAGTGTTAAATCAATCTCATTCTTTCTGAACTTCTACCTTTCTTCCTTTAAAGCCAACTCCTGCGAAGGTCTTGCACAGAGCAGCCCCTTGGCTAGAGTGCTGGTCTGAGGGCCCATCCATACAAGCTCTGTTCCCTGCTCCAGAAATAGCTCTGCCCTGTACTGTCTTCTACAGGTGAACTGATGTATCTCTGGTTCACTTGCAATAATTCTCTAATGATAGAAAAAACAAATGGAAAGCTTACTATGTCAAGCAAGCTGGTTTTCCACTGGTCAGAACTGTACCTCATCCTGCCTCCTGGACTCTGTGGACTATATTTTGTTCCCCGCCTCCATTAGTGTCCCATTCCTGCTATCAATCTATAGACATGTTTCTCTTTTTTTCCAGGTACATAACAATGTGGAACTATGATTAGATGGTACAGGGCTATACAAATAGTGAAAACAGGAAGTACAGCTATCTCTGTACTTGCAAGCATGAATAGGATTCTTTTCCAGTATTTACCTCACACTTTCAATCTGATTACACGGAGCCCATTATAGAAGCTATACAACAATAGAGGAACAGTGTGGAAGGAAGGGAGGAGGGAAGGGGGAGGGGGAGAGAAGTTGCTGCTAACTACCTTCTTCCCCCACTGCCATTTCTAAATAAGTTGCTTTCTCAGGCAGTAGCTGGGTAATCAACTCCCTTCTCCACCTCTGACCAATTGGATCATCTGGAATCAAGGCAAGGGGCGGGGGGGGGTGTCCAATCAAATCATGGCATCTTCAGAAGTCCTGGCAACATCTCTGGGACTCAGTTCTTCTCCTGCGTTCCTCATGGGGTGAAGAAAAAGCATCCATGTGACTCTCCCTCTGCCCTCAATCTCTGCCACCTGCAGAAGAGGCTTGACAGAACTGTCTTTCCATTGGAGGACCCACCTGAAGTTTGCCTTGGGTTCCAGAGAGATATGTGGTTATTTCGCCATTATGGGTTTTGAAAGACCCTTACATGTAACAGGGGAAGAATGTGTTTGGAAGCAAATAATTTCCTTCATAGCAACTGCTCAGAGGTGCGAGTTGTTTTGCAAACCATTTGCAAACTGTTTAAACTTGTACACAAGTTACAAATCTGCAATCCTCACGATATCAACATTCCCAGAAAAACTAAATTCTTAGTTTACTGTTAGAAGTAACTGGATCTGGTCATAATCCAGTCCTATTCTAAGCAGGGTTTATATGCTCTCTACTTTGTATTTTTTTAAATCTACAAGTACATATAAACAAGATAAAGTAAAATAATTCATACACTACAATAAATGTAGGGAATGGGGGACTACTAGAAATGATTTTATCTCCCATTTGTTTGGAAAACAGATTAGGGAGATGCTTACAAGGTGACAACTGTTGTACTTTCTCTTTGTCAACTACAGCTAAATATTTATTGGCTTCTGATCTGATGCTACCTACTAGAAATAGGAGAATTAAGATGATTGCCCTACAGAAATTACAGTAATAATAATTGGTGTCAAATTGTTTCATGAGGAATTGAGGTTAGGAAACAATATGATGTGGAGATAAGCTAAGAAACCCTGGTTCAAGTCCACCTTCAGCTATGGAATCTCACTGAGTCACTTTCAGTGAATCTCTGTCTCTCAACTCAGTCTTCCTTGTGGGCAGCAGCATCTGCAGAGAAAATCTTCAGGGAAAATAATGAAAGCAGGATTTGCCATTGTGATGCACGCAGTGCCCCTACGTTGTGATATTCTATGCATGTATAAAAGTTTGTGTTGCTATGTTGTAGCACTGTTGTTATGGATTTGATAAAAGCATCGATCCTGTAATGTACAGAATAAACAAGGTGAGTTGGAAGGAAATATGCAGGAACCGTTAGCTCAACAAAAGTGACTAAAATATTTTTGAAGCCCAGAACAGTGAGTTAACATTTGGAAGTAGCTCAGATAGATGCCAGCAGGAGGAGGAGGAGGAGGAGGAGGAGGAGGAGGAAGAAGAAAAGGGCTTACAAGATTCTGTTATTAGAGCCAATCTCAGTTATAGCCTTCTTGTGGAATTGAATTCCTTTCTGATCCACTTAATGGGGCTCACATCAGCATAGCTCTCTTAGGGATGGGATTCAAATTTTTTAACAACTGGTTCTGTGGGCGTGGCTTAGTTGGTGGGTGTGGCTTGGTGGTCATGTGACTGAGTGAACGTGGCTTGGTGGTCATGTTATTGGCTGGGCGTGGCCAACTCAATAGCATCGAGGCACGCATCTCTCGCCTGGCCTTTCATGACTGTGGGGATGCTGCAACATTCGTAAGTATGAAAAATGGTCATAAGTCACTTTTTTCAGTGCCACTGTAACTTTGAATGGTCACTCCACACAAGCAAAGTACCAGCAAAGGAGGGGAAAAAAACTCCAGAGACGTTCCTGAGACAGGAAGCCTAGTCCTGCCAAGAATGTAATAAGGGTTAATGGAGATGCAGTTTCTGTAAGCAACACCAGAATGTTTCCTTCCTGCCTTCCTCACAGGATTAGGCCGGTAATTTCTTCTAACAACCGGTTCTCTGAACTGCTTAGAATGTTAACACCCGGTTCTAGCAAATAGGTGCGAACTTGTAGAATCCCACCCTTAACTCTACTTGAAGGTTCTTTGGAGAAAAAGTGTTATTTTACACTATCTGGAACTCCTAACCATCTAACAAGATTATCAAATAATTTATTGTTTCTTATTAAACTTAGTTCCATGGACTTACACATAGAAATGCATGCACACCCATCACTGATCATATGAAGTGCTCCGCATCTTCACATTCGTGCCTTTGCTTTTTGTGGAGTCCGCACGTTATCTCTGCTTACAGTATGAGCCCTGCAAGACATTTTTCTGCAGCCATATCTAGAGAAGGTTTTTCTTTCCATCATGTCCTCTGGATGCCTTTAAGCTCAACCACTTCACATGAGAGCTGCTTGTTTATTTATAGCCAGCTTTTAATCACACTTGGATATTTTTAAAATGTCTTGCCTGGTGATATCGGAGTTGCTTTCATTCATATATTTGCTTAAATCTCATTGTTTGCCCAGCAATAGCAGAACCAGAAAGGTATAACAGTAAATCCCACTTAGGAGAAAATCCTGTAGATAAACAATAAAAGCCTACAGGATATGATTAGAGCACAAGCATGTTCTTTGAAAAACTCATGCCATACTTTTCCCCAACTCACTACCCTTGGGCTGTGTCGGGCTGTAAATGCCATGAACCTTAGCCAGCAGGACTACTGACATGCTAGCTGGCAATATGGACATTGTAATCCAACATTGGAAGGGTGTCCGGGTGGACGAGACTAATCAACACAGCCTTTCCACTGTTCAAATCAGGCTGATCTTGGGCTTTTGCACAGTCTCTTTGCATTGAGGCATATGCATGGATCGTATCAGGGACAATGTGTATTAAAGAAGGACCATTTAGCCATGTCAGAGGTAAGGAGCTGTGGTTGTAGAATTCATAGAAGATAAATTGAGACTAATGAGATAAATGAAGAATTCAGCTACATGAATGTTTTTGGCCCCTCTATCTCTTGCAACATCCTTTCCCCCCACCAGCCTCTCCTGAACAGAGAGGAATAAAACGGGAGAGAGGCTACTGGAGAGAAGAGAACGACTATAAATTAAGCCTGGGCACTATCATCATCATCAATTAAATGTAAGTTTCTCGATTAAATTTAAATTTATTAAACTTGAAATAGATTCCTCTCTCATGGCAGGAGAGAGGACAAACATTTGGAAGGTATCTCAACATGCTGCTTCAGTAGAAAGAAGGGAGTATAAAAAAGTTTATTTTGGAAACATCCTTAAGGTTCTGTCTTTGAATCCAGGCAAAGCATTTTAGAATGCTTTTCAAGTGAAACCCAGGGACAGATATGGAAAAAACTTACTCAGAAATCTCCTAAGGCAGTCTAGTATAAAAGACCTCAACTAAAAGTGTTAAAAGGTTACTGAAGCTGCTTCACATGCTTTCAAAAGGACGTCAATTCGGATTATCTAGGGAAATAGAGGGTGGGGTGGAAGATTATTTTGGGAAAGGTAAGGTTGAGCAAAGACCAAGCAATGAATTAGATCCTATCAAGGTTAAACATCAAGGAAATAGAATGTCCACCAAATATTTGTTTGCATTTCTTTTTTCTTTGGGTGCAGCCAGACAGCATTGGAATGCTACTTTCCAATCAGTGAGGTGATGGAAAGGTATGTTAGCATAAATTATGCTGCCCTCATATCTGATCCTTATTTTGCTTCAGTGATATGATCCTTACTGTTTTAATGCAAAACAAGTTAAGAAAATTAATTGGTAGAGTCTCCTAGCCTCATTTCCCTTCCTGCTGAGCACAGCCTGACAGTGGTGGGAAACAAGCAGCAGTTGCTATCCTTAATGTGTGATGAGGCAGAGGTCAGCAAGTGCAGGTGGCTTACAACAACTAGTTTATTCCAAAGGTGTTTTTTTCAAGAGTCATGTGGACCTTGTTTTTCCTTGAAGATGTTTTGCTTCTCATACAAGAACTGAAGAAGCTTTTTGGATAAGAAGTGAAACATCTTCAAGAAAAACAAAGTCCAATTGCCTCTTGAAAAGCACCTTTGGGACAACTGGATGACTGATAATCTCCATAGACCACAACTAGTTTAGCTGCCTGTTATTTTGCCTAACCAAGAGGCTGTACATGCAGAAGTGGATTTCAGAGCTCTCTGAAAGAGTGCTAGAGTCCAAAAATAGTTCAGTTCATAAGTCACACAGAGTGAGGAGATGACTAATCATGAGCTCCACCTTTGAGTGATCCTACCACAAGACTGGCATTGCCGGTAGAAAGTGACAACTACTAGCAATGGGCTATGAGCACCCAGATGTAGCCTATGGAGCAGACAAAGAAATAGGAATATGACAAAGTCTAGCCATGCTAGACACATTGTTGGCAGAAGCAGCGGAAAGCTTGCAGTACACTCATTGATGATACAATCAATAACACCAGCAGTACTTGAGAATAGCCATCTAGCTTTTCAATTCATATATGCCATGAGCTCTGGTGGCGCAGTGGTTAGAATGGAGTATTGCAGGTAAACTCTAGCCACAGCCTAGAGTTCAGTCCTGACGGGGCTCAAAGTTGACTCATCCTTCCATCCTTCCAAGCTCTGTAAAATGAGGACTCAGATTGTTCGGGGCAATATGCTGACGTTATAAACTCCCCAGAAAGTGCTGTAAAGCACTATGGAGAAGTACAGTATATGAATGTAAGTATTATTGCTAAATTTAGTAATAAGAATGCTAAAATATCCTGTAGTCTTCAAAAGACCATCATTCATTAAACCTGTGCATATAAGAACCCCATATAAGATTTAACCTGGCATTACGCTTCTGAAAAAGCAAGCATTTGGTGTCTTCAACAGCTGAAACCAAAATGGCTGGAGGCGGGCAGGCGGTAGGTAATAATTGGAGAGGGAGGGAGGAAACCCATTGAAATAGCCAATAGAATTAAAGAACTAAAATAGGCAATAAAAGCTGGGCAAATACCAACCCCTGACCATGTCATACATCATATAGCTAAAGAAACATCATAGATCATATCCATGATAAAAACTGTGTGAGAAGGAAATGGGAAACACTACTTTAAAGTTGTAATTGCAAAAAAGAAACATAATTTAAATTGCCTCTACAAATGAGCTAGGAATGAGATGAAAGCAAAGACCTGTGATGGTGGTATTTAAACATGAGTTTGGGGAGATTTTCAGGGACATGAATTTAAAGGGCATGAAAATCAACTTTATTATTATGTTCTGTCAATCTATTACATCCCCAATTAAAATTATGCTAATTTTTTTACAGTCAGCAGTCACTGTATTGTAGATCAGAAGTGTCAAACTGGATTTCTTCGAGGGCCAGATCAGCATATTAGTTCTCCTCTGCAGGCCATCAGCAATGGGGGCTGAGGTACAGATGCCTCCTGCAGCACTCTGCCAAATGAAAACAGGTCTGTTTTTGACCCATTTTCAGGCCAGTTTCTGGTCCAATTTCCAGCCCATTTTTGGCCTGTTTTTCGGCCCATTTTCGGCTGGCAGAGTGCTGCAGGAGGCCATGGAGAGCAAAAATGAGGCGTGGGGGGCACACATGGCCTGTTTTAGCTGCCAGAGGCACTATAGGTTGGTCCTTTGATATTTCCAGGCTGGCCCTGCGGATTGGATACAGCCTGCAGGCCTTGAGTTTGACACCCCTGTTCTAGACAAACTATACTGGAAGAGCAGAAATATGTGTATATATAGACTTCTCTTTCTTTCTGCTTTCTTCTAACATTCACTCTTTTCCACATTACCTAATCTTCACACACACACACACACACACACGTATTTAAAGTTATCCAAGGATGGAGAATTACATGAAAAGGAAAAGGTTTTTATTTTCCCTTTATATGATATCAATCTATGTTATAATTCTTTGAGGGCTTATATTCTAGTCCTTGATTCCTCATTCCTCTCAGTTTAAATTTCACAATGTTGCACATGTTGCTTTTCTTTTCCTTAGAACAGAGGTCTCTAAACTTGGCAACTTTAAGATTTATGGACTTCAAGTCCCAGAATTCTCCAGCCACCTGGCTGGAGAATTCTGGGAGTTGAAGTCCACAAGTCTTAAAATTGCCAAGTTTGGGGACCTCTGCCTTACAACCACATTAGTAAGTTATATAGTTCACTTACTCCCCATTTCTCCTTTAATGTGGACAGCAGAAAGAATTTGATTTTTTTTTTTTTGCCAACCACACCTGAACCCAAACAGACCAGCCTCAGGCCTTGGTGTATGACTATCTTCCTGAATCTAACCCTAGAGAAAGTTAATTCAGTGCCTTTACTAAGTTGCTACTAAATGTGAGATGGGCAGCTATACAACTCTGATTAAAAAGGTACGCACATACATACATACATGGATATTAAAATTCCAGTTCTACTCAACTTGGCAAACAGTAATTATTAAAAAATGGAGCAAAAGTTTCTATACTCCTTTTCTTAAATATGACTGACCAAGATCAATTTTGGTCAGCTCTCAAGCAAACATGGCATAATATGGTATTTAACCACATCTGAATTCAAAAAATGTGACTAACTTTTGTTATAGTTGATTTACAAAAGGCTAGCTTCAGGCTATGGTTTATTACTATCTTCCTGAATCCAATCATAGAGAAAGTAAACTCAATGCCTTTACTAAGCTACTACTGAATATGGGATGGGCAGCTATACAGATTAACCTGTGCATATAATAAAATTAGTAGGTAAAAATAGGGTCAATTTGAAATTCAGATCACCAAGGTCCACTCTCAATGGCAAGTCTGTGTAGCAAGATGTCATCAAGATGCTAACAGAGATCAAAGGTTCTGAGTTGTCACAGCAAAGGAGGGATCAAAGGATGCACATTCAAGGTCAGTCTCAGCTTCTTACAAAGTTGTTTTAGCATGTGAATATTCTCTCTCTCTCTCCTTTGTCTCTCCCTCTCTCTTTTTCTCTCTCTTTCTCCCTCTTCCTCCCCCCTCGCCCCAACCCCCCTCTCTCTTTACCTAGCACAGCCAGGGCTGCCTCAGGTGATTATTCTGATTATTTTCTTACTCCAGAGCAATAAAAATACAAGTCCTGCTGTTTAGGAAAAACAACAACAGAACAATAAACAACTAATCCCAGGGTGTAACTGTGAGCAATTTGGTATTTCTCTGGCTTTTTGTTCAGTGTCATTGACATTCAGACAGATTTCAAGACTTTGCTTGTCCATGAAGCCTGATTCCAGCGTTACTTTTTTTAAGATCGCCCCAACATTTGGAGGAAGTTTTTTCAACTCTGCTGTGCTTTGCTTCTCCTGCTTGGACAAAGATATTGTATATCCTTACAAGGAATGTTTATCTCTAATGTTTATCAGCTGACCTCTTGCCCAGGCAAATATCTTCAAAGAGGCAGCAACCACAGGAAGACAATACTAACATCAGAGGTGATAAGAGCACAGATAAGTGAGATTCCAATTAGGATGCTCTGTGCTCTTTGGGGATAATTTGTGCACTCAGGAGTGTGAATGACACTACAGTGAAAATATGCCAGAACAACGATTTACAAAACCAAAATAGTTTGTTGAATAATCAATAGTGGTCTGGAACAGACAAAATGTGGGTGCTAATGCTAAACTATTCTGGGATGATTGTTAAACCACATTGCAGATTGGTGTTTGATGTTGAGGTAAACCATGTAATAATATGGAATTAAATTTAAATATTAAATTTGAAAAGAAATATGCCATCTCTACTGTATGTTGTTACATTTTTCCCCAATTAGAACAGATGGAAGAACTAACACGGTTAAGGTCAAACTGAAAGAAATGCTGGGAGGGATTCTTGATATTTGAAAGGGTGGGAATGTCCTTTCCAAGGAAAAATGATCAGAATACATTGTAAGACTTTTCAACCTTGACCCAGGCTTGGCACTGTTTTCTGCCTGTGTGCTTTCAAAACAGCCAGTATATATGGAAGTGTCTATAATTTGTTGCTGTTTCTGCACAGCAGAGGAACTAAGAGATAATGCTGCAGTTTACATGGTGGTTGCCACGTAGGCTGGATTTATCCAGCTAGTCTACTATAATGGTAGTTAAAACCATGTTGGCAGCCTTCTGATATGTTGGATTATAATATCCCTCACCTCAGCCAACATAATTATTATGGCATCATCCCAGTGATGATTTAGGAGTCCAATGTTTCTGGATTTGGAAAGCAATGGTTGGGGAAGTTGAGGTGAACACACTGACTTTGAAAAAAGGAAATTCAGGACCAAATTGTTATTCTACTCACGCCTGTGTCACTTCTGCTTTAACATACTTCAAAATGTGTTATTATTGAAGATAACATGAGATAAGTTTATTTTGCTGTGCTGAGCTCTTAAGTAGAAGATGGGTGTGATTCAAATGTGATAAACAAATCCTTTGGCCTTTTTTCCTCTTTCCCCCTCTTATTTCTTGTAAATACTTTTAAGTCTACTATCAATGAGTCTTTTTATGTTTTCTTCAGTAACTGTAGCAGGATATATAACTAAAGCTGCCTTTGTTATTTACTTAAAAACTTGCAGTGGACAGTCCCTCAGCTAATGGAAGAATTAACTGAAAAATAAATAGGTCAGCTGTTTTTGAGATTATGAAATATTTAAGATAAATTTAATTCTGCTCAGTACTAAACTTACTGTGTTTCTTCTAAAAGCTTCTTCATCTCAGTTTTCTCCTGCTATTTAACAGAGGGTCCAGAAGGTTTTGGGATTTCATTGGTTCCTTGTATTCATTCATCAAGATATTATACTTTCCCCCATATATCAGTCTCCCCTGACTGAGGATTTTCCAGATTTGCTAGAACCAATTTGATCATTTGCAGATAGCAGATTCATTCACTTAGGCCTGATCGAAGTTGGAGTAGGCTCTATAAGAAGAAATATTATGACTTCTATCCATAAAGTCCATAGTCAAAATGATTCCAGGACCTCACCATTCAGTCCATACAATGTCCAATTTTGTAATGATTCTTTACTTCTTTCGTATCACAAAAATATTTTTCTTCCCACCCTATGTTTATACTTTATTTCTCAATATATCTCTGAGTATTCCCAGAATCCTCAGCTATTGTGAAAGATTTCTCCCTCTACCTGAAATCTCAATTTTCATGGAAATGGGTCTTTTGGATCTCGCCGAGTTCCATTTCTTTCATTATTTTTTTGCCTTTCTCTATTGTCGTTTTGAATCAAGGTAGTTATGTCTAAAACAGGGAAACAAAAATTATATAGATGATACAGATATCATAAGTGCATGTATTCATTTATGTGTATAAAACTAAGCTGCATAATCTAGGCTGCAAACATTTGGATGACCAACAGGAAATGGTATCTATTTGCTGCTATCTTTGTAACCCAGATCTGGTAGTCTTGTACTTGGGAGTAATGTCTATAAATAAAAATGCAATTACACCTTACCAAAGCAATGAAAACTGAGAACAGAGGATCAGATAAATGCTTGACTTGTGCCTGACTTACCTCTGCTGTTCTTCCTACTGGTGGAATGTAATGTGTAAAAGGTTGCGTAGCCCTTCCAAGTCTTTCATGTAGAAGACTAATACTCTATAAAGATACATTTTTCTGCCTTCATCCCACATTGTTGCTTTGCCTGTCCAATTCTTCTCAGCTTGGGGAAATGATGGATGGGACACTTTTTTCACCAATCCACCTGAGAGTTCTTCACATCTTCAGTGAGACTAAGGCTAACAATGGACAAAAGCAATGTGTGTCTGTAGATGTTATAGATGTTCATTTTGCCTTAAAAATATACAAAAAAATCTGCATCATGGATCCTTTGGAGGAAAAAAAATGTCAGGATAAATCTGATTCTTATGACATCTAGCATTTTCCAAATTCGGCTTAATTGCAGAATTTATAACTGTAGAAATCAAAGCTGATTTTCCATTTCAATATTGTTTTCCTCTTCTTCCTTCTTTGTTTCTTTTCTTCTTGATTTTTTATCTTCAGGCCTGAGGGAAAACTTGAAAGCCTATAGTCTATTTTGTGGCATGCATGTTGATCTTGATAAAGGCATTGTCCAACTGATGATTTTCAGGTGTTATCTATCAGCAGCTATTTGTCTTTTGCATTTTTTGAAGAGGAATAAAATAAAATGTCCTAAGAAGTCACCAGCTGGAGGGGAGAGATGGTGGGTGCAATTTATCAAGCACAGATATGTTTCATGAAGAAATTTGTTCATTAAACAAAGTCAGGTGCACAATTACTTCTGAAGAATATTAATACTAGTAGAGAAATACATTCCATTATTTTTGTTGTTAGCCTGAAGATAAGCTTTCTGAAATATCCTGAAATTTTCTGGATTTGAAAATATAAATCAAAGTATCAAATACTACTGCAATCCTGATTTGGGCAAGAGATTTAAGAGATTGGGGGGAATTTGTGGGGACCTCTGCCAATAAAAAAAATATTGTTAAATTATGTGATGGCACTGCTATATAGAAAAACCATTTCATATAGTAGTCTAGAAAGTGAGAAATTGTGTTCTGGTTCTATGTTGGGTACAAAAATAGTTGGGTGACTATGGGACAGTCACTCTCTCTTAGCCCAAGAACAAAAGCAATGGCAAGCCACTTCTAATAATATTACCAAGAAAATTCCATGGATCTGTCCATGTTTTCACTAAGTTTTCAGACTGATTCATGAGGCAATGGTGGTAGCAGTTCCTATAGTGCATTATGATGCCAATTAGCTTGTCATCTAATCTGTTTGCATGGACACAATTTTCTCATATCAAAGTAATTGGAAAAACAATCTTACTTATTTTAGGCATTTGTTCAATTTAACAAAAGTAACCTGGGTTTCCATGCTTCTGGCAGAAAGTAAGCAAATCTAAGAAACAGAATGAAATAATAGCACATTTTGAAACCACGATACATTAAAGCAGATTTCAGAAAGGAAAAAGGAAATGGAAACCAAAATGCTGAAGACCATTTTTTTCCCTCTGAATATCAGACCTGTAAAGGCTCCATATTCAAAATGCAGATTTTTCTATGAACACTTGTGGAAAAAGGCTATCTTTTCTCACTCCTAATCAGGAAGTGAAACCATTCAAAAATGGCATTTCCCCAGGACTCATAATAATACATTTTAAATACAATATAAACATGTTTGAATTGATCTGCATAGGTGTTAGGAAGATTATTAACAACTACAATAAACATCTATCATATTTTCTGTGCAAAGGACCATCATTGTCTGTTTATACTATAGCTTTCTGAGCTTCTTTAGCTTTTCTAACCTGTAAATACAATTGCAATCTTTGTTCCTTTTTTCCCTAAGCTTTTTTTTTTTACACAGTATAATTCAGAAAGAAGGTTCCATTTTTCTTACCTGTGTGTTGGAGAAGCCTTATTCAGCTGGCATTGAGGAAAGTGCCTATTTCTGACATGATAAATATAGGGGATGCTTAGGTATCTTTTTTTGTCATTTTTTCCTAAGCTCTGCCTTCCATTCAACAGACTTCAAGACTCTAAGATAGTTTTACAGCAGTTTTCCTTTATTATTACAGGTACTACTCGACATATGACCACAATTGAGTCCAAAATTTATGTTGCTAAGTGAGAAAGTTGTTAAGTGAGTTTTGCCCCATTCTATTACTTTTCTTGCCACAATTGTTAAGTGAATCACTGTACCTGGCTTTCCCATTGACTTTGCTGGTCAGAAGTCACAAGGGGGGATCACATGACCCCAGGACACTGCAACCGTCATAGATATGAAACCAGTTGACAAGCATCTGAATTTTGATCACATGACCATAGGGACGATGCAATGATTTGACCATGAAAAATGGTCATAAGTCACTTTTTTCAGTGCCGTTGTAACTTCGAATAGTCACTAGATGAACTGTTGTAAGTCAAGGACTACCTGTATTTTACAATAGATGAAGTGAGGCCAGTGTGTTATGGGTATCATATCACACTTCTCAGTTACCAAATACTTACAGTACTCAGATGTCCAGAATTCTGCTGGTTAGCCTGGATTTTTTTAATCTCTTCTTCCCCATGTATCTCTAGTCTCTAGGACTCACCTTTTGCCCTGCTCCATCCTGGATTGCAAAACTCCAATCAACCGTTGGATGGCAGCAAAGGATCAGGTGTTCTGAAACTCTTAGCTGCAATATGATGTCCCTTGGATTGTTGTACCTCAGAGCTGGTAATCGTATACCCGTGTTGGCGAACCTATGGCATGCATGCCACAGGTGGTACGCAGAGCCCTCTCTGTGGGCACATGCACCGTCGCCCCAGCTCAGCTGTGCCACGCATGCACGCGTGCCCTCCACTGGACACTGGTCTTCGGGTCTCTGTTGTGCATGGTAGAGGTGGGCCGCATGCGTGGGAGGTGGAGTGCATGCACAGGGGTGCATGTGTGTGGTGCATGTTGTGGCATGCATGAATACAAGGGGCACATGTGCATTGCATTTTGGGTATGCGTATGCGCATGCTTTGGGTACTCAGTGCCCAAAAGGTTCACCATCACTGCAGACTTCTTCATACTCTTCAGACTTCTAATGGAACCAAGCTTGGAGGCAGTAAAAGGGGGTGATTTGGCTGGCTTCCAAGGACAGTATAGTGGCGAGGCAGAAAGATATGTGAGGGTGAGTTGTAGCCAAATAAATTGCTGGGGCAGAATAGAGCTTCCAATATTTTATCCTTTTCTGTACCATGATCTATTGGTTGTTAAAAAACAAAATTTATTTATTTATTTATTAAATAGTTTTATATATGCCCTTCTCCCGGAGGACTCAGAGCGGTGAACAGCCAACTAAAAAATACAAATAACAAATTACAAGATTAAAAGAGATTAAATTATGAGGCTGCCGTTAAAAAAGTTAAAACCCCCAATTAAAATAAGCTAAAATTACCATACCCCAACTAAAATCAGTTCTAAAACCCCTCATTTAAAATCCCATTTGAAGTCAGCCCAGGCCAGCCTGCTCAAAGAGCCAGGTTTTCAGATCACGTCTGAACGCCCTCAGATCAGTGGTTGTCCGTAGCCCCGGGGGGAGCCCATTCCAAAGGGTGGGCGCCCCCTCAGAGAAGCCCTATTCCTTGGGGTCACAAGGCGGCACATAGATGGACCCGAAGGAGACCCTCTCTGTGGGAGGGCACTGGTCAGTGGGAGACTACTGGCAGAATGCGGTCTTGTAAATATCCTGGTCCGATGCCATGGAGCACTTTAAAGACCAAAACCAATACTTTAAAGTGAACCCGTAAGGCTACCGGCAACCAATGCAGCTCGTGCAGGAGAGGCGTCACATGGGAGTATCTCGACGCCCCCATAACCACCCGCGTGGCCGCATTTTGCACCAGTTGGAGCCTCCGGGTGCTCCCCACAGGGAGTCCCATATAGAGGGTGTTACAGTAGTCCAGGTGGGAGATGACCAGGGTGTAGGTGACCATGCGTAAGGCATCCTGATCAAGAAAGGGCCACATCTGGCGTATCAGGCGAACTTGATAAAAAGCCCCCCTGGAGATGGCCGTGATATGATCTTCCAAAGACAGCCGTACATCCAGGAGGACACCAAGATTGCGAGCCCTTTCTATGGGGGTCAAGATCTCATCCCCAATAGTCAGCGACGGAGTCAGCTGACTATATCGGGCCGCCGGAAACCACAGCCACTCAGTCTTGGAAGGGTTGAGTCGAAGCCTGTTCCCACCCATCCAGTTCCGCACAGCCTCCAGGCAACGGGACATAACCTCTACAGCATTGTTGTGGTGGTCTGTGGTGGAGATGTAAAGCTGAGTGTTATCAGCATAAAGATGACATTTCACCCCAAAACCACGGATGATCTCTCCCAGCGGCTTCACATAAATGTTGAACAGAAGAGGGGAAAGGACAAATCCCTGAGGCACCCCACAAACAAGGGGCCTAGGGGCCCCCCCATCAACACAAATTGTGAGCGGTCCGAGAGGAAGGAGAACCACCGCAAAACGGTGCCTCCAATTCCGAACCCCTCCAACTGCCGCAATAGGATACTATGATCGATAGTATCAAAAGCCGCTGATAGATCTAATAGGACCAGGACAGAGGAATAACCTCTGTCACGGGCCCTCCAGAGATCATCAACCAATGTGACCAATGCTGTTTCAGTGCTGTACCCAGGCCTGAAGCCCGATGGAACGGATCTAGGTAGATTGCTTCCTCCAGGTACTGAGGGAGCTGATGCGCCACCGCACTCTCAACAACCTTCGCCATAAAGGGGAGGTTGGAGACAGGATGATAATTATTTAAAAGAGCCAGGTCCAGGAACAAAACCCTGAACATTTAATAGAATAACAAAGTTGGAAGGGACCTTGGAGGTCTTCTAGTCCAGCGGTTGCCAACCGGTGGGCTGCAGCCCACTGGTGGGCCTTGAGAAAATTTTGGTGGGCTGCAGAAAAATCTCACCCCCAGAGCACCCCCACAAAGCAATTAATCCAGGCAGCGCAGAAACACAAGGCTGTGCCGCCCACATGGCCTGTGGGAACCCTCTCCGCCCACTCACTCCTTAACCGGCAAACTTGCCTGCTAAAATTGCTATTTTTCCTTTTTCCGACTATCATCTGTTCTGCTGTGCTAGGAGATTTAGATTAGCTAGGAAGCAGGAAATGGTTGGATTTCTTGCTTTCTAGCTAGTCTTTAGATCTTCGGCTCTGCCAAACCTCCCTTAGGACTGAAGATTTGCTTGCAAACAAATTCAGTGCAGACTCACGGCAAGCAAATTTGAGAGACTGAGCTAGTCGATGGCAGATAGATAGATCACTGAATAATTCTGTGAGCAACTCAATCTGCCTGCCTGCTTTGCCTGATTTTGGGTAAAAGTTGCTCTTTTTTTAAAATAAAAAATTCAATATTTACATGCATAGTGTGTTGTGAGTTAATTTTGTGAGTTTGCTTGCATGCAAATTTTATGTGACAGATTGAGCTAGCCAATGGCAGATAGATAGCTTTCTGAATGAATCTGTGATTCTGTGAGCAACTCAATCTGCCTGCCAGCTTGCTTTGCCTGATTTTGGGTAAAAGTTGCTCTTTTTTATTAAAAAAAAATCAATATTTATATAAATATTTATAATATTTACATACAAGCCATGCCCAGCCAATCACATGATCACCAAGCCACACCCAGAAATTAGGCCACACCCACAGAACCGGTTAGTGGTCCCTGGGATCAAAAATTATGAGTTTGGTGGTCCCTAAGGTCCAAAAGATTGGCAACCCCTGTTCGAGTCCAATCCCCTGCCTAGGCAGGAAACCCTACACCCCTTCAGACAAATGGTTATCCAATCTATTTCATCCATATGTGCCTAAGTGAAGGGCAGAAGGGAAAGAAACAACAAGAAAGCCCTGTTATTTACTGGCCAATAATAATTTTGTCTCTGATATCCTATACTAGATATTATAGTTGATGGTATTGAACACCATTGAGAAATCTAAAAGGACTTAAAGCACCACTGGAAAATTTAAAAGGACCACAAAGGCTGCATTCTCTCATCTAAGTCCCAGTAAAAATCACGTACCAGAGCAATCAGTGCTATTTCTACCCCATGACCAGGTCTGAAGCCTAAATGAGGTGGGTCCAGAGAACCCATTTCCTCCATTTCATCATTTGTAGATGATTCCCCATCACCTTCTATAGAAGGTACAGAATGTGCAAAATTGTCACTTAAAGCCTGAATCAAAGATTGTAGTTGTTTTTCAGTGGGAAGTGCAATCAGCTGCAAAAAAAGCTCATGGCCATCATTCTTTCTTTGATTTTGACCTCCTTTCTTATGGGTTCTCTATTGAGTGGGGTGGTGATGGACCTTTTTAATCCTCATAGAATCTGTGAATATTTATTTAATTAATCACCTGCCATTTAATCTATGAATTGAATCAATGAAATTAACTGGCTTTTTTTTCCAGACTCCACTTTCTTTTTAAGACACAGTTGAAAGGATAAGACATCTTACTATATTATACATGCAAAAACAAGTGTTCCAGTAATAATGGAAAACTAACTTTAATTAGAGGAAAGCTAATCTGTACAAAATTTGCATGTTCCATGAAAGAATATTTCAATGAATACCTAAAACACACCTCCCAGAATTAAAAGTGATCGTTTTAAAATTCCAGTCCAAGTGCACAACTATATAAAATCCTGCACAGCCCAGTTTCTAATACCTCAGGGAACATAACAATGGTTATTCAAAGGAGAGAACATTTTTACGGCTAAGGCCACACTGACTTTTTAAAAAGAAGTTTTAAAAATCTCCTGGCAGGACAGAGATTGGCAGTGATGTCACCAAAAATGGGTTAGTTCTAAATTTGCATTTTGTTGAGGTAGAAACTTTGGAAGGATTGTGGGAGGCTGATTTTTTTAGTGTATTTAAATATGTAAGTTTTGTGCTAAATGATAATATGTTTTAATTTTAGCTATTAAAAACAAACTAAACTGAAATGTATTATAATGAAGGTACTCCTTGGGCTATAAAAAGAGCCTTGATTAAAGGAATCCCCCCACCACCAATCATGTAATTAGTAAGGTTTTGCTGAAATCTGTCCACAAATTGAGCCAATGATGCAGGATTACTGTAATACCAGATGGAAAAACAAAATGTGCAGGTTAAGCTACAATGCAATGTTTTTATTTTCTATCATAGTTGGTCCTGCCTTTAGCTTATCTGTTTTATATTGAACGTTTATGGTTTGTAAAGGCTGAGTTGGAATTATAATTTTGAGTTGTAGCACAGGTTCTGCTCACATGCTGAGATTGATGTTAAGAAAAGAAAGTGGTTTGTTGTTTAAATGGGGGTAGAAGAGTGATTGTTGGAGTCTGACCTCTTGGCACAACCAAGAGATTTATCAAAGGGTGCATGTGACTAAGTTAAGTAAGAGACACAGCCTCAGCGTGAAGGAAACAGCTGCTCATTTTTGCTTTCACACTTGGCAGCTGGACAAAGAAGGGAGATGTTTGTGTTGAATACCTCTGCAAAACTGAGTACAGTAAGTGATTTTCCCTGTTGTCCTTGGGTTGGGAATCTGTTTGCATTTTTTTTATAAGCCAGGAATACTTCTTTTTCTCTTGTAGCTTCTCTCGTAAAAGTTGAAATCTAGCTTGCTCTCTCATAGATCTAGTTCCACAAACAGTCTTTTCTTCAAGACCCTTAACTAATACACGGACCTGGCTTATTTTGCTTCAGTGAAAGAAAAATAAATAAAGCTAGCTTGAACTACAGTGTAATTGCTTTTCAAGGGTATTCGCCTTGCCTTGCCATGTGCTGTTTAGAATGGGGGATGCTGCATCTTTAAAGAGGGAATACTCACAGCTGCTGCAGCTGCTGTTGTTGTAGTGTTGCTGTTGCCGGAGAAGCTGTACCTTGTACAATTCTTCCTCCCAACAAAACAAGGTACAAAACAATGCAGTCCTGCTTATGGTATGCCGGCTTTTATTTCCTGGCAATGTCACGAAGTGGCTAACGATGTCAAGCGCCTTGTAGAACACTGAAGCTGTTCTATAGCAATTTAGAAGAGCAGCTTCTTAAAGCAGCTCAGCACTTTTCAGTGGCAGCTATCTGGGGAAAACACATTGCTGAGTTTGGGCTAATAAAAATGCAGCAGACAAAGGCTATCATGTATCATGGTGCCAGACAAGGCTTCCAAAAATATTGTTCCTGTCTGCATTGGGATTGCCAGGAGAGAACTACTTGCAGCAGAGCAAGGAGTCCCTTAATTGCTACTAGCTGTTAGAATTTGCTTCTTGATAAGGACTCTGTTGTCGTACTACATGCATAACTTACTTAAAAGTCTGAGGGGGGAGGAGGAAAGCTGATCGTCTTTGGGGCTGTTGGCAGCTTCTACGAACTTCTGATTGGCCACTGTGAAAAACAGGATGCTCCCTAGGTGGACTTTGGGTCTTGATATTCTTTTTTAACTCAATGAAACAATTCAAGGTTGCCCTTGGAGCCAGAATTATAGGGGCTGAAATGATCAGTTGAAGGTGATGTGGCAAATAAGCCACCCTACCAGGATTACTGCTAGTTAAAACAGCAAATTTAATTCCTACCTGTGATAGGTCTTCTCTGCGTTTTATGATCATGGATGGCATTTGCATTTATCTCCACGACTACGTTTTTGCTTTAAAATAAATATAATCTTTTCCTACACATAGCAGAAGAGTAGATGCAAGGTCCTTTAAATATTTGTAGTCATAATGATGCTGCAAGCTGTAGAGGCTCAGATGATTTCCTGTCTTGTCCAGGTTGACAGTTTTGATTGGACTACTATTTGAGGAATGCAAAAATGAAAGTAAAGCATGAAATGTCATGCTGGAAAAGGGAAGAACAGGAATGATATGTGTGTTGATTTTACAGCTGAAGTCATGGCAACCTAAAGGAATCCACAGTTATGAGTATTAAGTATAATGGCTAAGATTGATAGGTGTAGTTTGGACTAGTGGTTTAGGCATAAACTTAAAAGTGAGAGACTGCAAGTTCTGGTCCCACTTTAGCCATGAAAGCCAGTTGGGTGGCCTTAGGCCACTCAGTTGAACAATTTATCTCTCAACTGAACTCACCTCAGAGGATTGTTGCTGTGGGGAAAATAGGAGCAGGAAGATGTGTTGGATATGTTTGTTGTTTTGGGTTATTTGTAAAAATAATAAAAGCTGGATACAAATAAAATAAATAATCCAGCTCTCTCAGTTAATTGGAGGAATTATATTGCCCATCATTTAAATGCTAGTACTTGATTTTATATGTGGGAATTTCCATTGCTGTATGGAAACCTGATTGCATTCTGTTTCTCTCCATGATACAAGTGATATAGTCTCACAATTTTCCTGCATTAATTCAAAACCTTTCAAAAATTACTTCTGTCTTTTTCTTGTTTTCAGCAGCTAATGTTTCTCTGTTGCAATAGTAGCAAAACAGCAACCATTCTATGTCTAGAGCTAGCAATCCACCAATAAATTTTAAAACTTTCTGCCTGCCCATTGATAATTGAGTATTCTGAATTAGGATTATTCTTGCTCTAGATTAGGAGGCTTTCAGAAATACATTGCCTGGATGAGGGGGAACATAGGTATACACATAAAAAATACTTCAAGGGAATAGTTTTTAGTAGAAAATTGGGGGAAATGGAATGAAAATCCCTCCTTGTATCAGGATGTTAAACCAGATTAATTTTAAAGGGAACAGAAAAACAGTCATGTATTTTTCAATCCTTTTAGCTAAAGAGATTCCCAAAGCAGATTTTCCATATCTACAACTTTCCCCCCAGGAATTTTGTTGTAGTTTTTTTTGGGGGGGGAGAATATTCAGTACCAGATAGATCAGGGGTTGCTAACCTTTTGGACCTCAGGGACTACCAAACTCATAAGTTTAAATCCCATGGACCACTAATATAAATTTTGACTGATGGTGGCTTGCTGTCATTGGTGGGAGAGAGAAAGAGAGAGAGAGATCTGATCTAACTTCGGAGGAGTGGTAGTGATGTTTTTTCTCTCTCTCTCTCTCTCTCTCCCTCTCTCTCTCTCTCTCACACACACACACAGATCCCTCACTCACATACACATATCCTCCAAGGCAGCCACATTCCTAACTTGTTTTTCAGCTCCGTTGGTGACCACTAAGATAGATAGCCCTCTTCTAAACCAGTGGTTGCCAACCAGTGGGCCAGGGACCACTGGTGGTCTGCAGGAAAATTTTGGTGTTCTGCAGAGATATGTCACCCCCAAAGCACCACCCCCAAAGTAATTAATCCAGGCTGCACGGGAACACAAGGCAGCGCCGCCCATATGGCCCATGGGAATACAAGGCTTGCATTGCTTGCATTGTAAACAACATGAGGTAGTGAGGGGAGGCGAGAAAGGGCGGAGGGGGGGACTTGCCCCACATGCCCCATGCGCCTGGCTTGACCACCGGGCTGCTTCTTTCCACTTCTTTCTTCTGCTTTTGGCTGCACGCAAGGAAAGCATCAAAAGTCTTTATTTCTTTCCCCAACACTCTGCCAGAAATGAGTCTTTGGGACCCTGCAAGGCATCCTGCTCCAAGAGGCTGCACCAGCAAAAATTAATTTCTGGTGGAGTTTGGGAGAGAGAAAGAAAGACTGCTGCTGCTTCTGCTGCTTTCCTTGCATGGAGCCAAAAGTCTCTCCACCCCCCTACCCTGAGAACAGAGCTGGAGACTGTATCCTGCGATCCCAAATAAAGAATGATCGATCGATCAGTAGGAAAACAGGGTGGAGAATTCTCCTGCAGACTTTTTTTCTGCAGCCACCATCAGTCAAAATTCATATTAGTGATCCGCGGGATTTAAAATAATGAGTTTGGTGTTCCCTGAGGTCCAAAAGGTTGGCAACCCCTGTTCTAAACTATTATGGAAGATAAATAAGGAACAGAGTTTAGTGGATTTTCCCAGAGAAAAAAATGGGATTTTTTTTTTTGTTATTTCTAATTTCAAAGTTAGTACCCTGATCATTGATCTTTCTCCCTTTGACCAATGAGAGTGAAAACACACACAAGATTCAGAAGACCTTTGCCTTTACAGAGAACATAGGACTATATATTGCTTCTTACTTTCTCAGTTCATGTCAGTGAAATTGTGTTTTTTAGCCGCAGGGGTGAGGAATGTGTGAAATCACATTTAGGAGTTCAGACAAATTAATGGATTTTCCATTCACATGGAAGCTGTTAATGTAATTGCTGTAAATGGACAGGTGAATTTCAGTGGGAAAAGAACACTAGAAACAAAATACTAACAGGGAGGTCAAATAAAAGCGAAGGCATGGTCTTTCTAAACTACAGAGTTAGAATACAAGCAAAGCATTGAATGTACAGTAAAGATATTGAGGCCATGTTATGCCTCCAAGAAAGTCCCAGTATGCACAAGGATTTGGGACTTCATACTGTAGCCCAAAACTTCAAAATTCTGATGTTCAGATATTCAGCCTTATCTTGAATCTTACTGGCTGTGAATTTGCCAGCTTTTCTTTTGAGAGGCAGTGTCTTTAACTTTGGCCTGGCTTATAGAAATGTAGAAATTCTAAAAAGCATCTTCAACAAGAAAAAAAAAGTAGGCACTCCTATTTAGGTGGTATAGTTGTTTAAAATTGGTGCAGAAAAGAAATTGTCTTTATGTCTTCAAATATGTGATTCAAAGAGAGCCTTGTCTGAATTCTGTCATGAATTCAGTTCCGATTTTGCATTATGACAATCATGTATTGCCGATGAATCTTATCTGCAACAGTAACCTTCTCCATCTAATTACATTAAAACATGTTGAATTATAATGCACTCTAAATGGCTATGTTGACTGGGAAGGTGCCTGATTGAGGATGGTAATCTATGGTTATTACATACATGGATTGCAATAGTTAAGAGCTGAACATGGTGTGAGAAGACCCAGAAGTGTGAGAAGACCTTATCACTCATGGAATTCACTGGAAGGGAAGATTATGGCTATATGGATAAAATGAGGAGAGACCCTATAATATACTGCATGAGTTTTCCAGAATTGGCATATTAAACAGATACAAATAGCAACAAAATACAAATTTGTAAAACAGAGTCTTTATAATTTAAATCTCACTTATGGAAAAAGCATAATTGTGCTAAGGAAATACTATTATCATCATATGCTGATGCCTATATGAGACCACTCTATAATGAAAGAACTAAGTCCATGGTGAATTTTCCCTCCAAAACCAGCTTGGGTAAATAAATTAAGATTCATGTCATTTATTGAAATTGCTGATCAGGCACTAAATAGAGAACAGAGTTGCTCAATGTAGCTTGATACCTGTTTCTTAGCATAACCTCTTTTGGAGGAGGGACTTGGTATCTTCTGATCTGATGATGAATCCTAATTGAATGGAAACAATAAATCTTTATCAATGTAATAGCTCTATTCTTCATAAACATGATTATCTCGGGTTTTTGGGTTTTTTTGCTGTTTTTATTGATAGGTGCTTTTTGTCTCTACCAATTTCTTTTCTAAAGAGATTCTGAGATTTTAATAGCAAAAGTGGGTTTGGCAAATGCAACAGTTACACGTTATAAGAGTTGTGGTGGTACAGTGGTAAGAATGCAATATTGCAACTAACTCTGCTGACTGCCAGGAGTTCAATATTTATTTATTTATTTATTTATCAATTGCTTACAAGATAATAGGTATAAGTAAAACATAGTTATGAATACAAGGATACATATAAGAAAAACAAAATATAAAAGAAACAATAGGACAGGGACGGTAGGCACGTTGGTGCACTTATGCACGCCCCCTACAGACCTCTTAGGAAAGGGGTGAGGTCAATAGTAGACAGTCTAAGGTTAAACTTTTTGGGGTTTGGGGAAGAAACCACAGAGTCAGGTAGAGTATTCCAGACACTGACCACTCTGTTGCTGAAGTCGTATTTCCTGCAATCAAGTTTGGTGCGATTAACCTTGAGTTTGTATCTATTGTTTGCTCTTGTGTTGTTATGGTTGAAGCTGAAGTATCCATTGACAGGTAGGACATTGCAATGTATGATTTTATATACTATACTTAGATCAAACCGAAAGGGGCGTAGTTCTAGGTTTTCAAGGTCTAGAATTTCGAGTCTGGTGGCATATGGTATTCTGCAACGAGTAGAGGAGTGAAGAACTCTTCTTGTAAAATATTTCTGGACTTTCTCAACTGTGTTAATATCAGATACGTAATGTGGGTTCCAGTCTGATGAGCTGTATTTGAGTATTGGTCTAGCAAATGTTTTGTATGCTTTAGTTATTAGTGTAATATTACCAGAGAAAAAGCTATGTAAGATTAGGTTAACAACTCTTAGCGCCTTTTTGGCTATGTAGTTACAGTGGGCTCTAGCACTTAGGTCATTTGAGATGAGTACTCCAAGATCCTTTACAGAGTTTGGGTCATCAACAAGGTCTTGGCTATTCAGCCTGTATTTTATTTTCTGATTTTTTTTTGCCAATATGTAGGACAGAGCATTTAGTTATTGAGATCTGAAGTTGCCATTTGTTTGACCATTCTGATACGTAGTCAAGGTCTTTTTGAAGGGTAGCGGTATTTTCTGTGGTATTGAACAGCTTTACATCATCAGCGAAGAGAACGCAGTTGCTCTTAATATGATCACAGAGGTCATTTATGTAGAGTATGAAAAGAGTTGGTCCTAGAACACTGCCTTGGGGGACACCACTGTTGACAGGTATAGAATTTGATAAGACTCTCCCAATTTTGACCATTTGTTGTCTGTTTGACAGGAATGCTTCTATCCAGTTATGCAGGTGTCCAGAGATGCCATAAGATTTTAGTTTTAGGAGTAGTTTGTCATGTACCACTGAATCAAAGGCTTTACAGAAGTCTATGTAGATTGCATCTATTGCTTTGCCCTGATTGAGTTGTGTAGTCCATATGTTTTTGCAATGTAAGAGTTGCAGATTACATGATAGTTTTTTCCTAAAACCAAATTGTTTATTAGAGAGTAGGTTGTTTGTTTCTAAGTGGAGGATGATGGATTGGTTAATAATTGATTCCATGACTTTACAGGTGACGCAGCATAAAGAGATTGGTTTGTAATTTTCAACTACGCTGGGGTCTCCCTTTTTGAAGATGGGGATGACTTGTGACCATAGTTTTGGCAAGGAGCTGGTCCTGAAAGATTCTTCAAAGATTATGCTTAGAGGTTCTGCTATGGCAGTGGATAGCTTTTTTAAGAAGTAGGCACATATTCTATCCGGTCCAATAGATAGAGATGTTTTTAGATTGCGTAGTGCTTTTTCAACATTGTCTTCTGTAAAATCAATATGTATTAGATCATTGTAGTTGTATGTGGTTCGACTAGAAAATACTGGGCATGATCCATTGCTGTTTACAAATACTGAGCCAAAGAATGTGTTAAAGAGGTTGGCTTTAATAGTGTTGTCATTGCAGTCTTTACCATTAGGTCCTTTCAGGGGTGGGATGGACCTTGAGTCTTTTAATTTGTTGTTTACAAAATTGCAGAAAGCACAGGTGGAATTGGTGCATAGAAGGTTTTCTTCTTGTTTAATGTGATAATTGGTGCATTCAGTTTTTATCTGGTGGCATAAATTTTTGTATCGGCTTTTGAAATTGGTAACATGACCAGATTTGTTTTTCCGCCAAAGTGATTTCTTTTTGGATTGAAGCTTCCTTATTGTTTTGGGTAATTTGTTTTTTCTGGTTTGGGGCGTTGTTAATGGTATATATAGTTTGATGACTCTTTTGACTTCAAGTAAAAATAGGTTGTAATGGTCTTCTGCAAGACCAGAGAATAGAAATTGCCAATCAAGGGATGAGAGATCATTGTTTATAAGATCATAGTTGCCTTTTTTGAAGTTATAATTGGGGATTCCATCATTGTGATGATTTTTGTGTAGGTGTATGTTGAGACAAAAGTCAATCATGTTGTGGTCACTGTTGGAAAAGGGTTCTTTAATTTGTATTCCATAAATTGAGTTCAAACTATTGCAGAAGATGAGATCGAGGCAGTTGTTAAATCTAGTGTTGTTGGTTACTAATTGTTCTAGTCCCAGATTTGTTACTGCATTGTAGAAGATTGCATGTGTGGGTTCAGTTGTACATTCGTTAAGGGTCCAGTTAATATGAGGTAGATTGAAGTCACCAAGAAAGATGAAAGCGTGTGGGCAGGATGCTGCCCATGTTAGTAGTGGGGTTGGATGCGGAGTTGTGGGTTGTGTGACTTTCTTTTGATGCAATCAGCTCTATAGTCAATGTATAGGCCTTTTTCTCCATTGTCTAAACGGTTTTTGAGTTCTGCGCGGAGTTCACGGGAACGGACCCAAGGTTGACTCAGTCTTCCATCCTTCTAAGGTCGGTAAAATAAGGACTCAGATTGTTGGCAGCAATATGCTGACTCTGTAAACCGCTTAGAGAGAACTGTTAAACGGTATATAAATCTAAGTGCTATTGCTATTGTGCCTTATTCATATCTTGATTTTTTATTTCATCTACTGCTGGTTTGCGATGCTATTATTTGCAATATTTCACTTAATTTCTCTTTATACTAATTAAACTGTTTGCCAACTTTTTTCAATAGAATATAAATATTTCAGATGAACAAATACAGTGATTTCACCCTCAAACTATTTGTGTTTTAAATTTAAAGAGAGAGCAGAAGAAATATATTTTTCTTGTTAGTACTTGTATTTCAACAGTTTCTTTGTCTGAACAAACTGGAGGAACGATTATCTATTTACAACAGTTATATCTTGCTGAGTCAAACTATATTCACAAATCAGCTTACAATTAAGATAAATAACATTTATTATAATTTTATTAAAAATTGTGAGTAATGATCATTCTGTGGCAAACCATCCATCAGGAAGGATAGATTCTTTTGGAGCCATTGCCCAAGTGATTCTCACTCATTTGTCAATTAGGAAACTCTGCATAAACTGTTTCTGAGATGCAACTATGCAGGTTCAGGTTTAATTCCCAAAAGGTGCTAGGAAAATAAACATAGCAGTTGTCTGTTACCCTTTAAAGCAGCTGCATTTTATCTTGGGCTTGGGATAGCAACAAGAAAAGACACAGCTGCTTGGACTTGGAGAGATGAACTACATTCAAACTGCCATCTTTTTGGAATCAAATCCAAAGTTCAGGACAGTTCTGTTAACTTTCTGCAAAGATAAACTGAATTATAAACCCTGATGTCAACATCTCCTTTCTCATCATCTTTCCACAGTTTTTTGAAGTGTCACGGAGAATGCAACTTCAAGTTATTGAATGGGGCCCTTCTTGCTTTTCGTTGCGGTGGTGAAAGTGTCATCATTTTTTTGACAAGGATCAAAGGATAATGGAGTCCAACACACTTGGAAAAGCTGCAACACTCGATGAACTATTAAATACCTGCATTAAAATGTTTGGTACAAATCTTAAATATATTTTAACTCATCTAAACACTTTCCTCTTAATTTACTGTGTGCGGTGTATTAACTCTGCTTGTTGCATATCATTGCATTCATAATGGCTTGGATTCTTAACATTTGGACTAATTCATTTAGCATAGTTATATTTTATCTTAATGTTATTTTAATTCAGAGTTGTTAGTTTCGAAGTTTCCCCATAAACTGAAATTGTGAACTATTCGAGGCTGGCCAAATTAAAGCATTCCATTGCAATACTGACCAAAATGAAAATTAGTGGAAGGTTTAATAAAATGCTGCTTGTGCCTGGCTGGATACAGCCATATCTGAAAAATTGGTCCATATATTGGTTGTAATGGGAAAAGGTTATGATAACAAAAAAGAATGGCTAAGTTGGTGCCCACAATGTCATCAGCCAAGTACAGTCAATAAAAACTATTTTCATCATAACTTCAAGTGAGTTTCTTATGCAGAGATTTGTATTGCTCTGTCTAGTTCATTGGCCAGCTATAAGAAATAGTACATAAATAGGATGGGATATAGGACAAAATGGTCCTGGTGATGCACGGGTTAGAATGCAATACTTGCAGGCAAACTCTACCCAAGTCTGGAGTTCAACCCTGACAGAACTCAAGGTTGATGTACCCTTCCATCCTTCCTAGGTCAGTAGAAAGAGAACCCAGACTATTGTGGGCAATATGCTGATGTTGTAAACCACCTAGAAAGTGCTGTAAAGCATTATGGGGTCATATATGTCTTAAGTGTTATTGTTATTGCCTCACTAGGACAACATCTGTAAAATAATTTTGCCAACTTGATACCATCTGATCATACATTGGAAAAAATGTTTAAGGAAATTGAAGTTCAATACATTTAGCAGGTACCAGATTGGGGAAATGTATCCCCAGAGAACTATCTGGTGTACCCACATTTTTAGTCTAATACTATATGCCAAATGAATAGACTTTTCTGATAAATTCATTTCATTTCACAATGCAAAACTTTATTTTTATTTTGTTTCTATTTAGAAACAAATTATTTAGCAATATTTGTACAGGAATTTAACATTTGGATGCTTTTTCTCATTCAGTCATATTCACTGTTCTGTTTTCAATTTATCTGTTCTTTTACAGATGACAAAGGGGAGCTGAATGGCAATAATTTGCCGAGAACGTTTCTTTTAATGCATCGATGGTATCTATCATCCACAGAACTGGCAAATAAACTTCTCTCCCTATATCCTTTCAGAGAGTTATGTTGATGATTCTAAAAATCAGTTTATGCAGTCATTGTAGTCAAAATACTTTCAAGGTAGAACTTGATGGTGATAGTGAAGCCATTTGACAAGCGTAATTAAAATCTAGAAACAATTATTTTTATTTGGAGGAAGATACATGAACTCTAAATGTACTTATGATTGCAGGCAGCTGGCATTTCAAGTCAATTAGAAATTTCATTAAAAGCCACTCTATATTATTGAAAAAAAAATAACAATGGTTAATTCTTGTGGAACAGAGATGGAGCAATTGTACATGGTATAAAACTTCATTTCTTCTGGAACTTCAGTGAACTTC
This sequence comes from Bungarus multicinctus, assembly GCA_023653725.1. Classification (NCBI taxonomy): domain Eukaryota; kingdom Metazoa; phylum Chordata; class Lepidosauria; order Squamata; family Elapidae; genus Bungarus; species Bungarus multicinctus. The sequence goes on along the minus strand of CM042836.1, from coordinate 61,964,651 downwards.
TACAGGAGTTCCTATTTGTTGAAATAAAATAACTGGGATAACACTACCAAGCAGGTGCTAAGCTGCAGCATTGTTAACAATGTACTGTAGAGTTTTTATTTTAAACAATGAATAACCTGAGATTGTGTCCAGTTTCTTCAAAGTGATTGTGGTGGAAAATTAAGCCTTGTATAAGTTATGGATACCTTGTGACTTGCAAATGTAATTCTTGTGAATTACACAGAAATATATAGTATAGTAATGTATTGCAGTATTCTATCCCTATTCATATTGTACTACATTGAATATAGCTTTACGTTTCTATTATAATCTTTGTAATAATGTAATAATGCGTTGAACTTTTTAAATTAAACATATTTACATCCTACCTTTCTAATATTGTTCAGATGTTATATTTAAGGAGAGAAGCCTAAAAGAAATATTAAGTATCAGATTCAATTACAATTAAACGATGCAAATGTAGTAGCTTAATCAAAATGCTCTGTTTAAGCAAATTAAGAAAACCAAAGAAATTTTAAAAAAATCTCTTTAACTAATTTACATATAGAAATGCCAATGGAGGAAACTGCAGTGAAATCCGCTTAAAAATCTGTTATTTTATGAGGTAAATGGAATTTTAAATTTAACTAGAAATGTAGTTTTCAAGGCTTAGGGGAACGAACACCCCCCCCCCCCCCGTTTAAATTGAAACTATTGGTGGAGCTAAATTAAGTGATTCTGAATAGCCATGATGGAAGGTTCCAGAATCAAATCCCCTCATACTTTTATTTAATAAGCAATTCCGGAAAGACATCCTTCCATATCTCTTGAAGATTTCTTGCCAGTCAGAAGATGTGATTAGACAACTAGTGTCCTTGTTTGGTATAAACCTCTAAGGCAGTGATGACAAACCTTTTGGGCTCAGTGTGTCAAAAATTCAGAAAATACCAACCTTGATACTGGAGATATGTCATCCTACCCCACCCACCCCCTGGACAAAAGAGAAATGAAGATCAATAAATTATCTAAATGTATTATTAATAGATAAATACTTACATAATTGTAAATATTTTTCAAAATGCCTACCTGAGGCAATTCTAGATTACACAATACTGGCTACTTTGGAGAATGCTCTTGCATGGCCTTGCAACTGTCCAAAAAGAGCAGAAAATCACCTCAATTCTTACAGTATATGTAGAGACCTCAGAGGCTCCATGAGAGCAGAGACCTCTCCAGTGGTGGTATTCTACCGGCTCAGCCCAGTTTGGCTGAACTTGTAGCTCCAAAAATCATCTGTGAGCGAACCAGTTCGCTCCAATGATCAGCTGCTGGTCCCACCCATCCACCCACCCCTGTTCTATTCTGACCTTTATTTCCTGGATTTCAAGCTCAGCTGCTTTGCACAACACAGCGAATTGCCACGTGTCAGCTGTTTAACACACAGGGAGATTCAGTGGTGGGATTCAAAATTTTTTACTACTGGTTCTGTGGGTGTGGCTTGGTGGGCACGGTGTAGCTTGGTGGGCATGACAGGGGAAGGATACTGCAAAATCCCCATTCCCTCCCCACCCCACTAACCTGCTTTCTAGTTCCATTCTCCTGTGCAGGGCACAAAAGAAGACTCAGCAGATCAGCTGGGACTCAGGAGGCAGAGAATAGATGGGGGCTGGTTAGAGGTGGGATTTGCTGGTTCTTTGAACTACTCAAAATTTCCGCTACTGGTTCTCTAGGACTGATCAGAACCTGCTGAATACCACCTGTGAGGAGATTGCAGGAGAAGGTCAGTAACAAACCTTCTGTGCGTGCATGCAAGGCGCATGCTCACCGAACCAGTTGTTACACCAGTTGAATCACACTCCTGAGCCATGCCCACTAAGCCACGCCCACAGAACCGGTAGTAAAAAAATTTGAATCCCACCACTGGCTCTCTCATGTGACTTCCAGAGGGGCCAGAGGCCTGGTGTATCAGTAAAAATGTCATGGCATGTCACCTGTGATATGCCTGCCATAGGTTTATCATCACCGCTCTAGGGTGATTAAATAGTGCCCCAGAGTTGAGAGTAGAACTCTTTTGCAAGGGAATCCTTTTTGGGTTTTATAGAAGAATTATTGTATATGTTTCTTTGTTAGACAGAGTAAATGTCTAAAGCTGAATATTTAATATTTATGCAGCTGCTGTTCATGGAGTAGAAAACATTCAATGGTTGAGAGACCACATAGTAATGCAATTGGATCCATGCCCAGACAATATACCCAGCTGATATAATTGATTAAAAGTATGATCTTCTCTGGTTGTGAATTCTGTTAATACATAGTGTAAGAAATCCATAGCTGATATATCACTAATTCTTGGGTTAACAATTTCAGGTACTGGATTTTGGAATTTCCTGCAGAATTTAATCTGGATCTTGGTTTGGTTCATCTGACTGAGGAATTTCAAGAGTTAGCTTGCCATCTAGGTTATGAAGAACATATACACCTTATTGACATTTCTAGCATGTAAGGATTATAATAATATATGTGAGGTACCATGATTAAACTAGGATTCTCAACAACATTCTAAAAAAACAAAAAAGAATTGATTTGACATATTTGAAATGTCCTGTTATATGTTATATAAAAGGTTTAATAATCTTCACATCAAATGCTAACTACCAAGGTAATAATGTTAAACTATAGTAATGATGAAGAATTATGTAATAGCTGCCTCTTTAGATGGAAAGAGAGTAAGTGTTATTGTTGCCAATCTATATAACATAAAATGTTTTCTTTGGAATATATATATATTTTGGAATATATATGTGTGTGTGTGTGTGTGTGTGTGTGTGTGTGTAAGGTTTTTAAGCTGATAATTTTAAATAATAAATAAGGGAGACTAGTATAGATCTATTTCGAGCTAGTTAGCTCTCTTCAGCTAGCCATACCCTTACTGGGATTCGAACCAGGGAAGTATTACATGTGAGGCAGTTGTAATTGCCACTACACCACTGGCTCTATCCTTATCAGCAGAGGCAGGGGAATAAGTATATACTTTGTGCAATTGCAGTGATGCAATTAAATTTTAGGAATTGTCACTGTATTCCTCAGAAGTATAGTGCTTTCCTAATAGTCCAGGGGTGTCAAACTCTATTTCATTGAGGGACACATCAGGGTTGTGTTTGATCTTGTGGGGCTGGGGTGGGTGTGGCCAGAGTGGGTGTGGTCAGCTCAACATCACTTGTGTCGGGGGCACCTGAGTGCTCTGCCAGCGAAAACAAGCTCCCGAGCTCTGTTTTCAGCTGTAACAGCCTCCTGCAACCTTCTGCCAGCAAAAAGAGAGCTTGGGAGTGCCGCCCAATAGTCACTCTATAGTCACATCTAAGTCCTGAAAGACAAAAAGGGGAACTTTTCAACATGTCCCTAGATGTGCAGAAGGCACTGCACAGAATGTGAGGTGTACTTTTCCCAGTCTTGGAAACTATTCCCAATTTTTTAAAAAATATCAAGTGTCTAAGGTATTATTAATCAGATCGTGACTCTACTGTCAAATGTTGGCGTCCACAGTTCTAAATCCTAAATACTGATTACACTAAAATGCCTCTCAGTGTCCCTCTGTTTAATGTTTGTACATATTGTTAATGTTGACCCAATATGAAAGATTGCTCTATAAAGATTTCAAAATATATATTATTTTGAGGCAGCACACACTAGATCAATATAATTATCTCACATTCCAGACTGATTTCACAGTCTTGAAAAATGTTTCTGGAAAAAACTTGAAAAATATCTATAGAAATCATCCATCTTGATAAGAGTAAGTGAGCCTTTAGCCTTTAAGATGATATACTCTCTTAATGCTTTGGATATTAATTTCCATCATTCCAAACCAGCATGCCTGAGGTTAGTTTTCTATGATTGTGGGTTATGGAATTGTTTTGAGATATCCTTGTAAGAAAGAAAGAAGAACAAAGGCTAATAATAGTGAACAGAGGGAGTCTCCCATTCCAGAAGTAATAGCAATCTAAATAATTGCTTCTGGAAACAGAAAAAAGACTGTTACATTAATAGTTTATTTTTATATTTCCTAGAAGCATTTGGCTGGGTGGCCTTTTCTGGATCAGATGTACTTTTGCTTTGATCCACAGACTTCGGCTTATATTTTATACAGGTAGTCCTCAACTACCACAATTCAGCCCCAAAATTTCTGTTGCTAAGTGAAACATTTGTAAAGTGAATTTTGCCCCATTTTATGACCTTTTTTCCACAGTTGTAAAGTGAATCACTGCAGTTGTTAAGTTAGTAACACAGTTGTTAAGTGAATCTGGCTTCCCCATTGATTTTCCTTGTCAGAAGGTTGCAGAATCTGATCACATGACCCCAAGGCACTGCAAATATTCATAAATATGAATCAGTTGCCAAGCATCTGAATTTTGACCATATAGCCATGGGGATCTTGCAATAGTTGTAAGTGTGACAATTTTTCAGTGTCATTGTAACTTTGAATGGTCACTAAATGAACTGTTGTAAGTTGAGGACTATCTATACTTGTCTCAGCACACTGACTTAGAACAACTCTCTCTCCTTATATGAAGATTTTAAAGTCTTCTATCTGACTTTACGTCAAAAAACAACACAGAAGTCTTCTTTATATGGCTTGACAATGGCTATTGTTTTCTTCTGGGGCATCAGATCAAATCAGGCTTTACATTCTTTTTTTTTTTAACAGACCCTCTTATGATTGGATGAGAAGAATCACACAAAGGAAAAAAACATCCAAGAAAGGAAAAGCTTGCCTATTGTTTGATCATCTGGAACCCATTGAATTAGCAGAGCATCTCACTTTTTTGGAGTATAAATCTTTCCGAAGGATCTCTGTAAGAATTTTATAATTTCTTATACTACTTTGAATTAATGGCAAAAAGTGCTCATAACTATGAATCTGACCTTATGACGAAGGTTCTGTAAAATGTTATATCAAGTCCCAATGCTAATACATGCATGCATTCTCACTATTGACTGTAGCATCAAGAGATAATTTGTTCATTGCATGTATGAAGTATCAGGGATAAATTATTAACCAAATCAAACAGAATCTTTTTAAGCAGAACAAATTAATTTTTGTACCATCGATTATCAATTAGGATGCCATAAACACTATTGTAAGTTCCTGTCTATTTAAGACAGAGGCAGTTTTTATGGATTTGCCTTCCTAGGACAGAATATTTCTTAACAACCCTTCTCATTTGCTCTGTGAATGGTTATTTACTAACCATTCCTAAATGGTAAATGGCTACAGGGTGAGCTGATGTGTTTAGCAGCTTCTGTGTGCAACAGCCACGGGGCAGACAGATGACAGATTTTAGCAGAATTTGAATTAAACTACCAGTGTAATCTGTAAAAGTTTACATTTTGCAAAACTGTCAATCTGATTCCACTTATGCTTTGTCTCTAAGTTTGTAAGTAAAGCCAATATTATAAAAGATACTCCAAAAATCCAAGATGTTCTCATCCAAAGAAAGTATGCTCATTAGCAATGCATCCTTCATCAATTTATTATCAGCAGCTGAAACAAAGAATGTTTAACTCCGAATGTTTATTTCATACATCTAAGTATGAGTCAGTATGTTTGGAATCATCTTTGCAGTCACCAGATTACATGCAAAACATATGCAAATAAGTTTAGTTTACTAATTATCCCACTATATAGAACTGCTTCTGAAATCAAGTTCTGAATACTGTTGGAGAAGATATGAGTGAAGGAGAGTCAAGATTTAATCATGACGATGATTATTATTACATTAACAATAATTAAACTGCACACACTCAAAATATTTTCCTTTGGATGAGGGCATCTAAGAAGTAGACCTTTTGTAGCAAATGTGGGAATTCTTGGATTTGCTTTCCAAGAAAATTTGGAGGGCACCATCTTGGGAATGCATTAATATGATTTGAGATAAACACATGAAAGTGAAGTTCCTCCCTTTAACTAGTTTACAGATTATCAGAGTTATGTGATCCATGGTTGCCTGGAGAACAATCCGACTCTGGAAAGATCAATTGCTTTATTTAATGGCATCTCAAAGTGGGTCCAATTGATGGTTCTGAGCAAACCAACTCCTCAACAAAGAGCAGAAGTTATCACAAAATTCATCAATGTTGCACAGGTAATTTTATGCTGTTGGAGCCTGATTTAATCCCATGGAATAAAATTGAATAAAATGCAGGTTTAAAAAGTATATGTAAATTTAATATTTTAAACTATGTCATATTTAATTTATTCTTTTAGAGGAGAAATCCCTAACACTTGGAGGCTATTGGGCATATATATATATGGAATTTCAAAAACATGTTGTAGGCACTAACCAAAAATTGGTTGCTAGGCAGGATTTACCCCATTGCAAAACGTCAGGTTTATAAGGTTCATGATCAGGTTCATTTTGTAAGCGGCCGAGGGTTGCTTCAATAGTGAGAAGGGTGGCATATAATAGAATATTGTTACTGGATGCCATTGGGAAAAATCGATAAAAGGCAAAACATACATTTAATTCTGGTCTTGATGATCCTCACTATGTTACCTGCTGATTAAAAAAAAACTATATAAAAAGAGCAGGTGAACCATTTTTCAGAAATGTGCTGAGTGTATTTTTATGTTTATCATACAAGCTACTTTCCTCACTGCAGACCAATCTTATCATGTTCCAAAATGAGAAAGGATTGAATCTAAGGATCTACCTGGAATCTTTTTGATGATGGGAGTTTACTCTAGATCAGGGGTGACAAACTCACGTTGTCACGGCAGCATCACGTGACGTATCAGGATTTTTTCCCCCTTCACTATACTCGGCAGGGGTAGGGCCAGTGCATGATACATCTGGGCCACAGACTGAGAGTTTGACAGCCCTGCTCTAGATCATCATCTTGCAATACCCTTTTGATTGATTTATGGGTGGCCCTGCTAATAGACATTTCATGTAACAGTTCCACAAACGTCACAGATAGAATGTCACAAGAGAAGGGGTGTAAATCATTGTACTATCAATCAGGTTCCAAATGAAAAGTGTAAAGACATAAAAAAACAAACTTTCTAATTGTGCACACCAGTCTCTTCAACAAAGGGTTGAATATCAGGACACAAGTACCAAAAGGTGAAGAGTGCATCATGATGTTGCCACATACATTTCTTCATTTCTTCATTTTTTCATCATTGTGGTTTATAAGCAAATTCCTATGAATATGTGTAATGGGAATATGTGTAATGGGAATATGTGTAATGGGAATATGTATTAATGACATTGATTCAGTGTGAAAAATTTGATCAGTAGATCTATATCTAACTTTATTTCTCTCTATAAATATGTTACGGTTATAGACTTTGTCACAGCGAAAAAAATTCAGCTTCATAAATTAGAGGAAATGAATCGTGTTCTTCTGTTGCCAGCATACTTTATTTACACATAACTAGGAGAACAAAAGAAAAAGCAGTACATTCTAAGAAGGCAAAAGTAAAGTAAAGATGAAGTAAAAAGTAAAGTGAAGTAAAACTCCTCCCCTGCACACATGCACAGTAAATCAAACATCACAAGACACTCATATCTTGTTACTATGGTGACGTGATAACCATTCTGGCATATTCTGGGAGCTCAATAGACAAACCAAAACAACGCAGTGACAGACTTAACTCTTGAAATAAATAAATTCCAAACAATATTTAAGCTTGTAATGGAATTTTTCTTTCTTTTTTAATCATTAACTTTATTAAAAATATTTTTAATTTATGGATTTATTGGCAGTTCTATCTGTACTCAAATTTCAAATATAAACTGCTGAATTACATTTTAACACATACATTTTGACATTTGGTTGTGAAATAACACTCCTCAATCACAATCCCATTGGTCTTGTATCCCATTACGATAAAATTGTGTGATTTCACCATATGGAGGTAGTTTATTTAAATTCTTCTCTTCTGAAACCATACATTTGGTCTAGATCAGGGCTGGGAACTTTAATAATTGCCAGGGAATTCTGAGTATTGAAGTCCACACATCTTCAATTGAAGTTCCCAAGTTTGGTTTAGATGAATAATGAACAATATAACCTTTTAACAAAAATGTTTGAATCTCTCCACAGAAACTTCTTCAGCTTCAAAATTTCAATACACTGATGGCTGTTGTAGGAGGCCTAAGTCACAGTTCTATTTCACGTCTGAAAGAAACTCATTCTTATCTTTCTTCAGAAGTTACCAAGGTATGAGACTAAACTCACATTTCATTTCTACGTAGAGAAAAATATACCACTACAAATGAATTTTTAAATATGATATACTTTTTTTCCACTGAAGTAAGGGAGATTGAAAATATGGATGTTTCTTATCCTGAATCATAGGAATCAACCATTGGTCCATCTGATTTAATTATTGGCAGGATATTACCATGATCATAGTCTTTTAAAAAAAAATCTAAAGTTTTCTAAACTTGGATTTTTTGAAAGCAGTTTATGTATTCATACATAGAACTATGGCTCTTCATCAAATATATACAGGAATCAATCATCTGTCTTATTTTTGCAATTGGATAATGATTCCCTTTACAAAAAAGGTAGATTTCTAATCGTCCGATGTACTTTTTTAAAATTCCCTCTTAATCAAAGCAAAACCAAGAACGTTCTTGCTGATTCTTGCTGGTTCTTGCCTCCTTTGCAGGATTGGGATGAAATGACTGAACTGGTCTCTTCCAATGGAAACTACTGCAACTACCGCAAAACATTTGCAGACTGTGTCAACTTCAAAATCCCCATCTTAGGAGTCCACTTGAAGGATCTAATAGCAGTTCATGTAGTTTTTCCAGACTGGATCAATGAGGACAAAGTCAACCTTGTGAAAATGCAGCAGCTTTCAGTCACTTTGAGCGAGCTGGTAGCCCTGCAGACAGCATCCCACCATCTGGAGCCAAATATGGATTTAATTAATCTGCTGACAGTAAGTTTAATATGCCTTCTGCAGTGCTACTTGAGGATTGTTCAAAAATTTCTGCTGATGTGCTGTGGAGGTACTCATAATACTTTGGTAGTATGGATACATAATACAATACTATACTGTAAACCTGAGTTGATCATTTGTATATTTTTAGCCCAATGTAATGACTGGTAATCAAATTTAAGCTTTTAAAAGTGTAGCCAGACTTTGCTTTAAGGATTTCCTTCATCTATATTCAAAACAGTCTCAGAGGTTCTATCCAGAGATCTACCATCTAAATCAAATAGACCGATAGTCATTATAGACTGTGCCTTCTCAGTTACGAAGTTCCCTTTTATCTGCTTTATGTATAGACTTTCAAGCAAGTATTTTAAAAAATAATTTTCTCAGCAGCTTATTCCTAATAAAGTTTTGGTGTTGCTGATCTGAAATGCCTCTGAAAGATCTTTAGAAAATCCTGCTGGTCTTTAGTTTGATTTGATTATTGTTTGGTTTATACTGGAATTGTTTTATATGTTCACATATTTTTATGGAAGTTGTGTTGGGAAAGCTATAACCTTGTTTTGTTTTTACGATATCAAATTAAGCAACAGAAAAATATTGGGCTGAGAGATCAGTCCAGATCACAATTGCTTATAAACTTGATTGGAACAATTGCATCTTATAATTTATTCTAATACAGTATATTCAAAGATTAGAAGCTTGCTTTATCTCTTCTGAAATTTTGAGCCACGGCTAGAATGCGGAATGCTTTTCGGATCAAGGAAGAATCTTCTCATTAGCAAAGTTTTTGTTATTGCAAGATATGCATAGAGAGAAGCTCTTTAAATTGAAACTCCCTGTGTCTAATATAAGGACACAAACTTTTATCAGTCATGCTTCTAAAGTGGTTTGCCGTTGTTATAACAAATGCTTCTTTCGTGAAGAGCCAGGAAAAAAAAATTGAAAAAAAAGTACTATGTATCAGGGTTTTATTTTATTTATTTATTTTATTTTATTTGGTTTGTCAATTGCTTACAAGATAATAGGTATAAGTAAAAACATAGTTATGAATACATGGATACATATAAGAAAAATAAAAGAAACAATAGGACAGGGACAGTAGGCACGTTGGTGCGCTTATGTACACCCCCTACAGACCACTTAGGAAAGGGGTGAGGTCAATAGTAGAAAGTCTAAGGTTAAAGTTTTTGGGGTTTGGGTTCTATCTATTTTCTCTTTAAAATGTTGGGGAGCGGGCAGGAAAGCATTCACTTCTGAATTAATATAAATGTTATAAATGTTCCATTTTGGAGTATTGTACCTAGAAACCATGGAATGCTGAACTCTTCAGCATAGTTTTACTGCTTTGTAAGAAAATTATTTTCCTTCAAGTTCTGATGATCAGAGATTAGTAAGCAGATGATAAAATTAAAACATTAATTCTGTTTTGAACACTATGAAATACTAAACAGCCCCCAAACTATTGATATTTTGCCCTCGATGTTTTGCACTAAAACTGTTTTTTATTCAAATTAAGAACAAGGTCGTGTATTACATATTCCTCTTTCAGTCTCATTCTGATTTTCTGTTGGTCATATTGTTGCACTTTAATGGGTTTTTTTTCTCTTCACTATAGGCTTAGCCAGAATGAAATAACTATAACAAATGTATTTAAGGGAAAGTAGAATGAAAGAAGACTGCCATCAGTTCTCCTTACTAGAGCAGTCTGAATGCTGGCAATGATTCTTAATATTGTTGGGCTCTCTCCTAATTTGTTTAAATATAATTTATTATGTAATGGGTTGAGAACATCTTTCAGATTTGATTAAATTTTAACAAGAGCAGCTGTAATCAACTACTTTTTTGCAACCACAGTTATTGCTAACATCTCCAGAACTTTATTTTAGTTTAAAGATAAAAATAACCAAGCACACATGGCAGGGGTGCGATTCTACAAGTTCGCACCTATTCACTAGAACAGGTTGTTAACATTCTAAGCAGTTCGAAGAACTGGTTGTTAGAAGAAATTATTGGCCTAATCCTGTAAGGAAGGCAGGAAGGAAACATTCTGGTATTGCTTACAGAAACTGCCTCTCCATTAACCCTTATTACATTCTTGGCAGGACTTGTCTCTGGAACTTCTCTGGAGTTTTTTTTTCCTCCTTTTCTGGTATTTTGCTTGTGTGGAGTGACCATTCAAAGTTACAATGGCACTGAAAAAAGTGACTTATGACCATTTTTCACACTTACGACTGTTGCAACATCCCCACAGTCATGAGAGGCCAGGCGAGAAGATGCGTGCCTCGATGTGAGTGATATTGAGTTGACCACGCCCAACCAATAACACGCCCACCACCTAAGCCACGCCCACAGAACAGTTGTTAAAAACAGTTAACAGTTGTTAAAAATTTGAATCCCACCCCTGAGCACACACACACACATGCATATACACCTACTTATAGAAGCATGATTTAAAAAAAAACAATCAGGATCCTTTATGAAAATAAAATAAAAATAGAATATTTAACATGTGCTCTTGTTAGAAACAACCAGCTGAGTTAGGTGAAGGAATAATATTTGAAACAAGAGCACTATCCAGCTCTCTCCCTATACCTGTTGCTCCAATAGTCTCTATCACACTATTCAGTCCCTTCCTTGGATGTTTTCCCTGTGCCATTAAGTAGTGCCTTAGTAATGGGTGATCATGGCAGCCAATGTACAATTCACCTCCCCAGGGTGATGACTGAAGGACAACCAGCAAAGCAATACTGTGCTTTGGAGAGCTATGTAGCAGGTTCTGACCAGTTCTGGAGAACCAATAGCAGAAATTTTGAGTAGTTCGGAGAACCGGCAAATACCATCTCTGACTAGCCCTACCCCCACCTATTCTCTGTCTCCCAAGTCCCAGCTGACTGGCTGGGTCTTCTTTTGTTGCCCTGCGCAGGAGAATGGAGCTGGAAAGCAGGTTAGTGGGATGGGGAAGGAATGGGATTTTGCAGTAACCTTCCCCCAGGAGTGGGGAAGGAATGGAAATTTTGCAGTATCCTTCCCCTGGAGTGTGGTGGGAATGGACATTTTACAGTATCCTTCCCCTGCCACGCCCATCAAGCTACACCCACTAAACCACACCACGCCCACCAAGCCACACCCACAGAACTATAGTAAAAAAATTTAAATCCCACCACTGAGCCAATGTACAATTTACCTCCCCAGGATGATTGCTGAAGGACAACCAGCAAGGCAATACTGTACTTTGAAGAGCTGTACAGTTTAGATGCAATGAAATCAATTCCTGGAGCTGTGAAAGTAGGGTGTTTGGTCAATTCACTGTCTATACCTATCCAATGTTAACCTGGGCTGTTTGGTTTCATTTGGTCTAATGGAAGAAGTAATTGGGGTTCAGGATTCCATGCGTAAAGGAAAGAATCCCAGCTTAAAGGATTAGTTTAATCATTGGAGAGTTTAGCTGCCCTTGTGACATCCAGACATTTTGCCAGTGAAGTCTCTGTCTTCTCCTGGTCATAGAAAACCTGTTGCTCTAATAATTTTTTAACAAGATGACTAAAATTAATTTTAATTGACATCATTAAACATTTGTCACTTACTTTGGTAGTGCCAATGGCCATTGCTAGACTGGAACCACTACAGTGAGATTTTTAAATAGAACACTTGGTTTTTGTTCCATTCAGTTACTGGTCAGGCCTATAAAACTCAACGAATATGAGATCTGCTAGATGAATTACTGCTGTCTGCTGTATGAATCTGACAAACATTCAGGCATGATCAACAGGTCTTCTCCAAATCTATTCCCATTTGAAATTAAGAAGGCAATGGAAGAAGAATCTTCTTGGCTATGGGTCTCATATTTGTAGCATCCTCCCCCACTTTTTTAGGCACCATCTTAAAATCTTTTCTATTTGAGCCATTTTATCTGCAGCACTATTATTTTTTACATTTTTTAAGGCTTCTGGTGATAATTGCTTCCATGATTTTATGGAAATTCTCTCTGAATGCTATTTATTTGTTATTTGATCATATGCTGCTGTAGACCTTTATCCCAGTAAATCTATGAAAGCTGCAATTGTTTTGCAGTAGGATTACTTCCAACTGAACCTGCTAAGGAAGCTATTGCAAATAAAAGGAAATAAGCAGGGCTGATCATTAGCATTGAACATGGTATTTAAGATTGCATATACCCATCTGATAAAAATTTGTTTTATTATTTATTTAAATTATTTATATTGCCATCCATCTTACAACACTGAATCTGGCAGGTGTACAAAGATTAAAACCAGGGGTGGGATTCTACCAGTTAGCACCTATTCACTAGAACCGGTTGTTAACATTCTAAGCAGTTCAAAGAACCGGTTGTTAGAAGAAATTACTGGCCTAATCCTGTAAGGAAGGCAGGAAGGAAACATTCTGGTGTTGCTTACACAAATTGCCTCTCTGTTAACCCTTATTACATTCTTGGCAGGACTAGATTTCCTGTCTCAAGAACTTCTCTGGAGCTTTTTTTCCCTCCTTTGCTGGTACTTTGCTTGTGTGGAATGACCATTCAAAGTTACAATGGCACTGAACAAAGTGACTTATGACCATTTTTCACACTTACGACTGTAACTCTAACCCTAACAAAAAACAACTGCCAAACCTGGCACACAAAATTAAAAAGAACCTAATACACAAGCCTAAGGATGGCAGATGAGATTCTGCCGAAATGTCGCTATAATAAAAACACAAATATTACGTGGGAAAATACCCGAAGAAGCCTAAATATCACACATATAAATACCTGCGAAAATATAAGAAAACAAATATATATATATATATGTGTGTGTGTGTGTGTGTGTGTAAGGTTTTTAAGCTGATAATTTTAAATAATAAGGGAGACTAGTATAGATCTATTTCGAGCTAGTTAGCTCTCTTCAGCTAGCCATACCCTTACTGGGATTCGAACCAGGGAAGTATTACATGTGAGGCAGTTGTAATTGCCACTACACTACCTGGCTCTCTCCTTATCAGCAGAGGCAGGGGAATAAGTATATACTTTGTGTTACAACACCCTGTTAAGCCCCAATTAAGGGAGAAAGCATACTGCTTTCTTTTCTGTCTTTCGGCTCATCACCAGAGACCATACCGACAGAAAGCTATTTGTTTCTGTCGGTATGGTCTCTGGTGATGAGCCGAAAGACAGAAAAGAAAGCAGTATGCTTTCTCCCTTAATTGGGGCTTAACAGGTTGTTTTTTATATATATATATATATATATATTTCGCGGGTATTTATATGTGTGATATTTAGGCTTCTTCGGGTATTTTCCCACATAATATTTGTGTTTTTCTTATAGTGACGCTTCAGCAGAATCTCATCTGCCATCTTCAGGCTTTTTAATTTTGTGTGCCAGGCTTTAATTTTGAAAAAAACGACTGCCTAGCCTGGCACACAAAATTAAAAATTAAAAAGCCTGAAGATGGCAGATGAGATTCTGCTGAAGCGTCACTATAAGAAAAACACAAATATTACGTGGGATAATACCTGAAGAAATCTAAATATCACACACACACACACACACACACACACACACACATATATATATAATTTATATATAAACGTGTGTGTATGTGTATGTATGTATGTGTATATACACACATACATATACACATATATACATAGATACACATACAAAATGAACAGTATTTTATTTATGACTTTGCCAATTCTCAGTGAAAGGTGTTCAATCTCAGATCATTGACAGAAAGTCCAGAAAGAACAAGTTGCTTTTAGAGTTGTCTTATTATGTTTCTTAATTAACCTGTTCTGAAAATATGCAAATGCCTGGAAAGCCCCAGTTGTTTTTACAGTTGAATGAATATGTGTGAACTACAATCTTTTACAAAATTTCAGATTGAAACTAACTCCGGAAATATGTTTTTAAAGATGAATTTTAAAACTAGGTGAGAGGTAAAAAAGGTACTCTTCATCCCAAGAGTATCTGGCATTTTGGTCAGGGTTAAAAGGGTTAAAGGCCCCAAGTGCTATTTTATTATGTGGAATTGTTTTTATGTTTCTGAGCAGAAACCATATATACCCTGATAGTTTATCAGACTCCAGGTCCCCCTTTCTGACATTTATAATTTCCAATATGTTTTTCCTTAATTTCTTTAGATGTTTAGGATAACTATGTGACATTGTTTTTCTATTGAACCTTAAAGTAGGGTGAAACATCTGTAGTCCTTCAAGTCTGGCCTCCCTGATTTATTCATTAATTAATGACCAGTTAGAATACAGAACGGTAGCCACCATGGCTGCCACTGAACACATTTCCCTCTTCAAGGCTTCTGGAAGGAAGGCATTGAGGAAATAAATGAAAGAGTAATAGAAAACATATGAAAATTACAAACAGAAAATGGGGTTACCTAAATCCTTTGTAAATTATGTAAGGAGACAAGGTATTTCTTACCTAATAAATACATCCCTTATCTTGAAATTGGCAGAGATGAGACTTGGTACAGTAAAAAATAAATGACATACAATTATTCTTGAAAGTAAACATTTAGAAAGTAAAAAGGAAGGCACATTGAAAATGATGCAGTAAATGTCACAAAAGATGTAAAATAAATTAGCAGGCTGTACTTCCCATCAAGGGTGGGAATCTATCAGTTCGCACCTATGCTCTAGAACCAGTTGTTAACATTCTAAGCAGTTTGGAGAACCGGTTATTAGAAGAAATTACTGGCCTAATCCTGTAAGGAAGGCAGGAAGGAAACATTCTGGTGTTGCTTACACAAACTGCCTCTCCATTAACCTTTATTACATTCTTGGCAGGACTGGACTTCCTGTCACAGGAACTTCTCTGAAGTATTTTTTCCTTCTTTGCTGGTACTTTGCTTATGTGGAGTGACTATTCAAAGTTACAATGGCACTGAACAAAGTGATTTATGACCATTTTTCACACTTACGACTGTTGCAGTATCCCCACAGTCATGAGAGGCCAGGGGAGGAGATGCGTGCCTCGATGTGAGTGGTGTTGAGTTGACCACGCCCAGCCAGTCACATGACCACCAAGCCATGCTCACCAACTAAGCCACACCCACAGAACCGGTTGTTAAAAAATTTGAATCCCACCCCTGCTTCCCACCCAGAGATATAGAAACAACTGCACCTAATAAGCTGACATTTGAGGGCCTTCTTTCCTCCTCCCCCCACAATCAAATTGCCAAGGATAATCTTCAGGTTAGAAAAAGAATAGGAAGGCATGAAGCAGAGTAAATGCTGTACATGTAGCTCTCAGCTTGTGACAGCAATTGGAACACATTGCTAAACAACATGGTTGTAAAGCAAGACATCGCAGTCTTGGTTGTCGCTGTTAAGTGAAGACCATAGGGGTCATTAAGCAAGGATTTGCATGATTAATACTTCTGATTTTCTGCTAGCTTTCCCATTGACTTTGCTTGTGGGAAGCTGACAGGGAAAGCTTGTTTATGACTACTGAGATTGGCCAACAAAGCAGCTTTTGTTTTGACAGCAGTACTTTCCTCTCCTGCAAAAGTGAAGAAGCCTGACGTGGAGTATCATGTGATTATGACATGATCAACTATTAAGTTGAAATCACGCACGTCAGTTTCTGTACAACTAACTCCCAGTTTCTTGACATGCGTCCCTCCTGGAGTATTAATGTATGTCAAATTTACAAACATACTTTGCAGATTTATATTTTGTTTCATGCATTGAACGACGGCAAATGGGTCATGGGTGGAAAGAGATGAACTGTCCCCAACTGCTTCTTTTAAGAGTGGTGTTCCTATAACTGAAACAACTATTAAAAGTTTATTGTGACATATATGTTTTTTAAGGTATTAGATTAGTTGCAATAATTAATATATGCTATGTTTACTTTTATTTGACTTTCAGCTTTCACTGGATCTCTACCACACAGAAGATGATATTTATAAGCTTTCACTGGTGCTAGAACCTAGAACGTCTAAATCAGTAAGTAAATACAGCCATATCCTACTATTTTATTGTTATTTTTTCACTGTGTTTTTGAAATTTTTCTATACTGAGCCCCCTTAAATCTAGATTTCTAATTCTAAGAGCTCTAAACAGGAGAATTTCATTTCATTAATTCTGTAGAGCAAGAATTATCCCACACAACCTTCCCACATTTCCCTGACATTTTAGAGATTATTGCTGTAACATCTCAGAAATGTAATTTCTTAAGACATATCTTAATTAAAAAAGACACTTTTTAAAAACATTATAAACATGATGTCACTGTTTAAGCATATAAAAGACTGTCATAAGAAAGAAAATATGAATTTCCATGGTCATAGAATCTAGAAAGAGAAATAATAGATACAAGTAGCAGGTGCTTTGATTTCATTTAACTGTAAAGTAAAAATCCTGTCAGTAGACTCTGTACAACAGTGGAACTACCTACCTGCAGATGTTGTGAGTTCTCTACCTCTGGAGATTTTCAAGAGCCCCTTAAGGATGTCTATGGAGATTCTCAGCCATCCAGGTCATGGTTGTCACAAAGGTGCTTTTTTTTCAAGAGGCAACTGGACTTTCTGGTTTTTCTTTGAAGACATTTCGCTTCTCATCCAAGAGGCTTCTTCAGTTCTGGAGCACCTTTGGGACCCCTTAATTGGCTTTACTGTGCATGGCAGAAGATTAAACGTGATGATCCTGGTGACCCCATCCCAATTGTAGAGACTGAATAGGAAAGAACTATTATATAAAATATAGTTGTTTAATTTGTAACTTTGGCTTGTGTGTATTTCTCTCTCTCTCTCTCTCTCTCTCTCCCTGTCTTTCTCTCTCTCTCTCTCTGTGTGTACTTTAAAAAAAAGCTCTTCAAAAATCTTCCAGAAAATCAGTTGCTCCTGGCACTTCATTCATACTGAAAATTTTAAAATTGCTTCTCTGTTTTGTTTTGTTTTCATCACAGCCTACCTCTCCAACAACCCCTACTAAGCCAGGAGTACCCCTTGAGTGGGCATCTGGTGTAATACCAAAGCCTGACCCAAGTGTTATTAATAAACATATCCAAAAACTAGTTGATGTGAGTATTGGCAGTAGAATTCCAATTTATTTTCCTATCTTCTCACCTATCTCACGAATGCATGAATGTTCTGTATTCTCTAATTCACTCCACCATATTCAATGGTTTTTAATTGACTGTAATTGTATTTGTGGTATAAAATTAACTTTTACTTTCGTAGATCTCTTAATTAAATTAAAAAAAAAAAAATTAGGTCATGCTCAAACAAGCAGGGCTTTCAGCAGAGTTTCCAAATCTGAAATCTCATGTACAAAACCAGAGTTTATGTCATTACGCACGATGTGTGTGTATGTGTGTGTGTGCGTGTGTTTGTGTGTGCGCGCACACACACACACACACATAATATGCACATTTACACCTTCAAGTCAGGGGTCGACTATTGGCGATTCCCTGGACAAATCCCTGCAGTATTCTTGGCAAGATCTCAGAAGTGCTTTGCTATTATTTCCTTCCTAAACAGAGTGGCTTCGTGCTTAAGACAGGACTAAAACTTACAGTCATTTGTTTTCTAGCCTGGTGCCTTTAACTACTGTACCAAACTGACTCTTAAATATTATAGAGGCACACAATTTGCCTACTGAAGAATATGTGGCATTTGGTTAATGCATTTGTCAAGTGCCTGTCCCACCAATTAACAACAATGGAATTCAGAATGAACTTCCAAAATAGAAGACTGACTATTCCAACTTTGTCTGTTTTACCTTAGGTGACAAAACAGTTGCATGTAGCTTCTCTATGCAGCATTGTAGCATACCCTAACAGAAGTTAAATTTTGTTTAATGCCTAAAGAGTGTAGTGTTGAATCTAGGTAATTTTTTTTTTTGGGGAAGTGACTTTCCCAGATTCCAGGCCATCCCGAGAAAGCTCTGCTCCTGGAAGACCCCTGCCAAATTTCAGTTTCAAAGGCATCAGATTAGGAACTTGATGTTGAATTGGGAGCAGGTTGTATAGATGAGCCTGCTGGGTAAAGGTTGGATGAATTTACCTCATATTGTATTGAATTTGCTTAGCACTGCCCCATATTTAATTATTCCTCTCTCAGTCTTGTCCTTGTTTAATAATTGTTTTAATTGGTTTTTATGTTTTAGTTTAATAGTTGATTGTATTATATGCCGCCCTAGTCACCTTGTGTGAGATGGGAGGCCATGTAAATTTAATCAATAAATAAAATGAATTAAATAATCTGAATGAATTCTATATTATAACATATGGAATCTCCTGTTTTACTCTCTTGTTCCTTATTTCATGGCACAGTTTAGGTATGGGTGATATTCAAAGTTCTTTAGACCAGGATCTAATTTTATTTCCTGTGATGTCTTTTGATATTTCTGTATGAGTTATGGTAGGCATAAAAGAGCTAGTTTGCTCTAGTGGTTAAGGCACCAGGGGATTGTGAGTCCTAGTCTTGTCTTAGCCATGAAAACCAGCTGGATGACTTTGGACTTTGGACCAGTCAGTCTCTCTCAGCCCAACTCACTTCAAGCTGTTGTGGGGAAAATAGAAGGAGCAAGGAATATTAGAGATGCTCACAGCCTTTAGTTGCATATGAAAATAATAAAGATGGAATATTAATATTAATAATAACCATAACTTACTACACCTCCTTTTATTCAGCTGTTAAGTGCATTAGTAACTATATTATTTATAGTTTATTTTAGGATGCAGCCCTCTGCTTTGTTGTGTATAATCATTTGACATTTTCTTCTCTTTTTCTTATTTCCTCGCATCTTCAGTCTGTTTTTAAGAATTATGACCATGACCATGATGGCTATATTTCACAAGAAGACTTTGAAAGTATAGCAGCAAATTTTCCTTTTCTGGACTCATTCTGTGTATTAGACAAAGATCAGTAAGTGTCCTGCTCTTGGTATTATTTTCAATGCAACCCCATTTGTGTTTAAGGGCAATTATATTCTTGAGTCTTCCCCCCCTCCACCCCGTCATCTCAGTTTCTGGCTTTCTAAGGCTTGATGGAGTTTATACTTTCTTCCTCCAAAATGCTCTTTTTATTGTAACTTTCAATGTTGGTATTTCCTGATGATCTCCTTACTAACCTGCTATACCTAGCTTAGCTTTCCTGGAACTCAGCCAAGCCAGCTAGGCCCTGCCACTTACATGCACATTTATCAAATGTAAATCCTAATTTTCTCAATCAGGCATCTTCTGAATTACATGTGTACAAATTTGCTATCTTCATTTCCGAATATACTTTCAAAAACTGGTGTTCATTTCATGAAGGAAGGCAAATATACAAGTCCTAAGATAATGTTGCAGGATACACATTCTAGTACAGTGGTTGCCAACTGGTGGGCCAGGGACCACTGATGGTCTGCGAGAAAATTTTGGTGGTTTGGTTTGTTTCTTTTTATTTTCTTATATGTATCCATTTCATGTATTCATAATTATGTCTATACTTATATCTGTTATCTTATAATCGCAGAGAAATGTCCCCCCCAAAACACTCCCCCCAAAACAATTAATCCAGGCTGTGCGGGAACACAAGGCTGTGCCACCCACATGGCCTGCCCACCCGCTGTCCCCCACCCTTTGGCCAAGCGCAAACCTTACCTTGATTACAGCCACACGAGCTGGAACTGGAACTCACCCCTCTCCTAAGAGGTCTGTAAGGGGCGTGCATAAGTGCACCAACGTGCCTACCGTCCCTGTCTTATTGTTTCTTTTTATTTTCTTATATGTATCCATTTCATGTATTCATAATTATGTCTATACTTATACCTGTTATCTTATAATCGCTTGACAAAATAAATAAAATAAAATAAAAGGTAAGACCAACAGCGGGGGAGAGAAATCCACCCTGGGTATGGCTTGCTGACGTTGGTGGGAAAGTCAGTCCCATATTCCAGAGCTGCAACAGGACTGGCCCTTTCATCATCCCGGAGCAGCTCCTTCAGTCCATGGCAGGCCAGTGCACCCGGGTGGAGGAGAAGCTGCTCCAGGATGACTAAAGGGCCAGTCCGGTGACTACTGCAGCTCTGGAATATAGGACTGACTTTCCCACCAACGTCAGCAAGCCACCGTCAGTCAAAATTCATATTAATGATCTGCAGGATTTAAAATTATGAGTTGTTGGTCCCTGAGGTCCAAAAGATTGGCGACCCCTGTTCTAGTAGAGAGAAGTTCCTTGAGGTTGGGCTCCAACACAAGTCCAAAAGCTTGGAAGACTAAACCTCTGATCCCAGTGACCAACCCAGCTTGGATCTTGCAGCATTTATTTCTTTTAAATTATCTCCAGCTTTTCTATAATGGTCAGGATTGGTACCAGTCTTGAATATATACTCAACTGACACACTGTGGAACAGAAATAAGGTTTTATGTTTGTTTTTGTTGTGATAAAAATAAAAAACTTTTATTTTTTTAAAAAAAGGATTGGTACCAGTCTTTCTCTTTCTCAGTCATCATCTCAATACTCCAAGGGACAGATGACTTATACAGGCAGTCCTCACCTTATGACTACCATTGAGACCAGAATTTGTGTTGCTAAGCAAAGCAATTGTTAAGTGACTTGTGCCCAATGTGATGATCTTTTTGGCCACAGTTGTTCAGCAAATCACTGCAGTTATTAAATGAATCACACTGTCATTAAGTGAATTCAGCTTCCCCCATCAATTTGGCTTGTCAGAAGCTGGCTTGGAAGGTTGCAAATTGGGATCACATAACCTGGGATGCTACAACTATAGTAAATACATGCTGGGTGCCAAGCATCCAAATTCTGACCAAATGACCGTAGGGATTCTTCAATGGTCGGAAGTGTGAGGATTGGACAAAAGCAGAGGTGGTATTCAGCAGGTTCTGACCAGTTCTGGAGAACCGGTAGTGGAAATTTTGAGTAGTTCGGAGAACTGGCAAATACCACCCCTGACTGGCCCCGCCTCCATCTATTCTCTGCCTCCTGAGTCCGAGCTGATCAGCTGGGTCATCTTTTGTTGCCCTGCAGAGGAGAACGGAGCTGGAAAGCAGCTTAGTGGAGTAAGGAGCGAAAGGGATTTTGCAGTAACCTTCTCCCAGGAGTGGGGAGGGAATGGAGATTTTACAGTATCTTTCCCCTGCCATGCCCACCAAGCCACGCCCACCAAGCCAAGCTACATCCACCAAGCCATGCCCATAGAACCAGTACTAAAAATTTTTGAATCCCATCACTGGTCAAAAGTCACTTTTTTTCAGTGCCACTACAAATTTGAACCATTGCTAAATGAATGGATGTAAGTCTGGACTACCTGTATTCCCATTTTGCATTACAGTATCTTTTCTTAGATCACTTACACTAAAAACCCACCTTTTCCAGCAGGCCAGTCTGGTTCTTAGAAGGGGTTTTAAATTTTTAACTTTTTAAATTTCTTATTGGATTTTATTGGTTTTTGTATTTTAATTCAGCCACTATTTAATAGCTTTTTAATCTATTTTAACTTTTATTGATTGTATTTTTATCAATGGATGAATGAATCACAGTCTGAACCTTGAATCTATTAGCTCCCAAGGAAAATATAGGGAAAAGCAATTCATGGTCAGCATTACCCATATCAACTTGTTCAGGGGGGGCGTGGGGGAAATATGTGAAATGTTGGATCCAAAGTTCTGCCAGCAGGAGTGTCTTTCTGCAAATTTCTGCTTGGAACTTGGCCAAAAAGAATCAGAAGGTTTTGTTGAAATACCACCTTTCAGAAATTGGAGAAATTAACCTCTTGGGGAAAAAGCCTGAATTCTGTTGTTTTCTATAGCATGGTGATGACTGATTTCCCCTTCCCTTCCCGACTTTTTTTTTTTTTAAAAAACAGGGATGGTCTTATCAGCAAAGGAGAAATGATGGCATATTTTCTAAGAGCTAAATCACAGCTACAGTGTAAAATGGGACCAGGTTTTATACATAACTTCCAAGAGATGACCTATCTTAAGCCAACTTTCTGTGAACATTGTGCTGGATTTGTAAGTACACAGTGGTGGAATAGGAAGATTAAGATGGGTTAAAAGATAAATAATAATACCATCATACTTGATCCTGCCCTATTTTAAAACCTTAATAATGTTCAATACACACACACACACACACACACACTGCACAAACATAATACGAAAAAGTAGGCCAGGTGTTTGTTGTCTGAGTGTGTCTCCATGTAGTTTTACGGTTAGTTTACTTCACTCGTTTATCTGTTTTTCCACTATTGCTATTTTCCATTTTTCTGACTGAATCAGAATTGAGCTGGAAAGGACCTTGGAGATCTTCTAGTACTTCTAGACCAGGGATGTCAAACTCACGTCATCATGGCCGTGTGACATGACATATTGGGACTTTTTTCCCTTTTGCTAAACTGGGCAGGAGCGTGGTCAGTATGTGATACATTCGGGCCTGTGGGCTGAGAGTTTGACAGCCCTGTTCCAGACAGTAATAAGAGGGAAGCAGAATGATTGCACAATGCCTTTCATTCCCATCAGGGAGACTCGGGAGTTTATCATTAAAGATAATAGAATTCAAGGGTGCAATCCTATATATAACTACTGAAAGGAGGAAGCTTCACCCGAGTTGATTGTGCCTTCTTCCAGATAAGTCAGTACAGGATTGCAGTCTTGTTGGGTGTGTATGTGTCCATTTTCAATATTATTGCAGGGCAGCAAAACCAAACTCTATGGCGCATCAAAGTCTCTGAAAACGTGTTTAACCAAAATGCAGAAACAGACTCTGGTGAAAAATCTTCTGCTGATTCACTGGGAAAACAGTTGTGTGATCAGTTGAATCAGTTCTGTGCTGGTTCATTCGTGGGCAATGGAATGTGTGGGCAAAGCCTCACAGTTGAATGGATAGTTCTTTTCTAACAGGAAGGGTGTTGAGTGGAGTAATTTCCTGTTTGTGCTTTTGTAGCCATTGTTACTACATTCATAAGGAGGTTGTGTTCCTTCCGGCTTTCTTTTTTATTTCTTTTGTCTTTAATTACAGCTCTGGGGTATAATCAAGCAAGGCTACAAATGCAAAGGTACTGTAAATCATGCACAGCCACTTCATTTCTAGAGTTTGATGTTTTTGATTGCTCGCAAAATGCCATTCAATACATTTTTGCATTCAGATTAATCTGAATAAATGTCATCCTATGCATACTTACTCCTCTGCTACGCTTCTGAATTACATCCAATTTTGCTGCTGCAAACATGTAACTTTTAACTAGTAGTCCACTCCTGGCCACTAGTTCTTTGGGAAAAGCAGAAAAAATGGAGCATTCTCACCTGCCTGCCTCTTGGCAATTTTCCAAGCAATTTTCCATGCATTCGCCCATAAATCTTATTAAGAAACTAGAACATAATCCTTTCTGCTCAGCTTTAGAATCCATACAGAATACGGCATGACTTAATTTTCCCAACATATATAAATAATTGGTGCTGCTTCCCTTAACAGCAGCCTGCAGCTGAGATTAAAAATGCTTAAATACATTATATCTGGCAGATAAAGGAGCCATGATCAGCAGAAATAGCTGGTAGTCAGGATTGGGAAAATGCATTTTAGAGGGTAAATAGCATGCCAGATGTCACATGGTCTAATAGTTGAGGCAATCAAAATACTGATAGGCCTGACTACCTATGTTAGTCTGCTATTTTTACAGGTTCCTCTTACTAACATTTAATGGCATTAAACTCCCATTAAATTAACTGGGATTCAAATATGCTTTACTTTAACTTTGCAATGCCGTCTATTTTGCTTATATTTTTATATTGAAAATGAACTGATCTTATCCAGTTGAGAAATTGGTTATTTGAAAAGCAATTAATATTCTGAGACAGGTGGGAATGTGAGAAAGAGATATTAAAGTAAGGAATAAATCTATGTGTAGAACTCTTACTTTTGGACTGGAGAGATAGTAATGAGTTTTTAATCTTTTTTTTCTACCAGTTTCTTCTTCGTTTCATATTACATGCTGCCCCAGTACCTAACCATGAGATTCCAAGCATACTTTCTCCATAGCAATATTTGTACCATTTTGGCTACCTATTCAAGCTGCATTATAAGTGCCAAAAAGTTGGAAAGAGCAAATATGTCTGCCGCTATGTCATAGGCATAGGAATATGCCCACTACCCCTTTCAGTGTCACACTGCATGTTTTGTTGCCATACATATAATATCAGTTATCCAGGGTTTTTACTTTTGAGTTTTGAAAATGTTTTACAAATGCAAATTTTATGCTTGTCTGCCTCATTTTGGAAATAGCAGTTTATCTAACTATTCTTTATTCCTTTGCTGGTGATTTACTCCAGATTGTGGTGCCAACTGCCATAAACAGTGCAGAGATCTGCTAGTTCTAGCTTGTAGGAAATTTGCCAGGGGGACTTCACTGAATAGTGGTCACGGTTCTTTGCCCAATAGTCCATCACTGCCTGGAGGTAAGAAATGACACCATGTTTTGTGGCTCATTGTTTAACCCATGCTTTTCATGCCCAGCAGTATTTGAAATGAGTGTCTCGAATGCACTAATTATTGTCCTTATGAAATAAAGAGCTTTTGTTATGATTTGAGATGACCCTCTTATTTAGCTTGCACAGTTGCAAAAGAAAGCCTGAAATTATTTTAATGGGGTATCTCCTCCCAATAAGATTCACAGGGCTCAGTCTGCATACAATCATGATTTCAATTCTCCCACTCCTGGCTAGGGATACATCACTATACCAGGGCACTCATCTGTACTTGGCAGCAACTCAAAAGTCCTTTAGAGATTGCATACAAGTTTCACCATCACTGTCCCATTTCATATGGAACTCCTGCTGTCGGTATAAGGATCTGTGTAGTTGCTGCTTGCTAAAATCAGACCCAGTATCTGAAATAAAGAGTTCAATTGTTATTTAGGTTCAATTATGTCACAACAGTAATTGACTAATTGTGTTTCTTATGTTCACCTAAATAATTTCCAGTGTAGTTATCTGATGGGTGAAGAGATCTCTTTTGGAAAGGTTAAAGAAATTGTGGTTTAAAACACTGGATTTATCTTTGAAAGGCTTACATTGTTAAGAAGTCCCTGAGAGAGTCAAGCCATCTTAATATGTATTAAGACATTAATTCATGTTAAGACTCTTCGGACTTAGAAGAGTCTCTTAGAAACATCTTACATATAATAGACAGGTAACATTGCTGTAGAATGCACTTCCATGGAAAATGTCTCAATTATTCAGGTCAAAGGTGTCCCAAAGGTGCTTTTCAAAAGGCAACAGGACTTTCTTGGAGGTGTTTTCATCCTCAGAAATGTTTCACTTCTCATTCAGAACTGAAGAAGCTTCTTGGATAAGAAGCAAAATGATTTCAAGGGGGAAAAAAAACAAGAAAATTCAGTTCTCACTTTTTCCTCTTTCAGGAAACTCTATCTGTGTGGATGCCCAGAAGATATAAATATTTAAAGAAACCTAAAAGGATATGTTAAGGATAATTTCTTATTAATTAAGCATTTATAAACTTGGATTTAGTTTATGTGATTTTATCAGATGTGGAAAATAAGTTAGAAAAAGTATGAAATACAAATCTCCTTGTGCAACTTTGCTTTAGTTAGGAAATAAATGTGATTTCCAGTTTAATGAAAAGAACAAAAAATAGCAAAACAGTTCATGGGTTTGAAAAAACAGGGTTTTTTTCCCCTATAAGGTAGATGCCAACGTGAAGCTTCAAAATGTGCCTGCTTGCTATCTAGACTGATAGTGCAAATCATGGTTGAACATAAGATATTTATTGCTATTGACTGCATTGACCTATTTACGGTTTTGAAAGAAAGATATTCTTTGTAAAAGTATTAACTGAGATTAGTTGGTCTTGAAGAAATTGGTAGGATTATTTGCTTACTAGGAATTTAAATGTTTGATTTTTAAGCTGACAATTTGGAGGTTTCTTGATTTATGTATCAAATGTCACACATTTAATTATTGGTTTTTATAGGTCAGCCTTCCCCAAGTCTATGCTCTCTATACGCTAGGATTATTTATTGTAGGTTTTGTCATATTGAGAGTTGTGGTCTCACACTTCTAGAATAAACCAGATAGCGGAAATAATTAAAACTTTTCTGACTTACCAGTATGATGGAGAGAACTAAAATAGTATTTAATTCCATCAAAATTGTGGGATGTGAAATGTGTATGTATTCCTCAAAGAAAAGATGTGTTAATTACAGGTGTGGTATATACTTTCCAATTCTGAAAGACTTCAAATTACAGAGCTGTTTTCATTTTTCCTAGCTGAAACTATTTGGCTATCTAGCCAGCATTTGTTCCACATTTGTACTTTACATTGACTTAATTGATTTACACTTTGTTATATTGCAGTACAAGATGAAGTATTTAAATTCCCCACTGTAACTCCACAAAACCAGGATCTTGACAGCAGAGCAATCACGCTTGTAACTGGCTGCTCTCAGAAGATTTCAGTTCATCTCCAGCGGGTAACCACTAGTCAAGCAACTCAGACAGAATCACTGTGGAACGAACCAGGTTGGGGTGATTCAGGATCCCACACTTTCCCCAAAATGAAATCCAGGTTCCATAGTAAATCTGGAAAGAATAAAGGTTTTGCAAAATGGGAGAATGAAAAGTCTAACATTCCAGTCAACAGGGACACAACAGTGCGTGTGATAGATCAAAATGGAACAGAGACTCTCCTAGAAAGACAGGAAGTCAAGGTTTGTACTATAAAATTCTTAAGGATTTAAAACCCTGTTCTTTCTTTCACAATACACTATAAATTTTAACATGCTGTTTTTGCAACTGTAATCTATGCCATATACATCAGTCATCAACAAAGACATGTTCAGGAACTTTTTTCCATTAGATAAAGTAATGCATATATGGAATTATATGTTTACTGTGTGTATCTTCCCTATTATGACAATGTATTTGAGATTGGCCACTGTGTTATGTATGATGTGCAGAGATTTTATATTTAGAACTCAATACTTGAGATAAAAATGATTGGTTTGAAGGCTATCTAATGTGGTAATGTTAAGTCTCTGTGAGGAGGTGACGGTTGAACCTGTCTTTGAAAGAGATAGTGTGTGCCCTCTCCTCAGAATGTCACTGCTGGACTCAACAGTCCAGAACAATTTTCATCCACTTTCCAACCATCTCTTTGTAGAAAAGATTGTTGAATACTGTGTAGACAGTCAGGCTGGGGCTTCAAATGATCCTGGAGGCATCAGATTATGTAAACCCTTCTCAATCACTTTTCATACTGGGGCACATGAGTGAGAAACAATGATGATAATTATTGATGATCACTAGTGGAGCCAAGAGGGGTTAGCTTGATACATGACTGCCTGTAGGAACTGACAGTGGGTGCCATATTGTGGTAGTTCTTCTTTGTCAATGGTTGGTTGCTATGGTATTGGTGGGAAAGGAAAGTTTGTGCCTAAAGCTCCTGAAATGTGGAATCCTACAGAGTTCAAATTTCTTATCCCACTTGTATCAAAATGAGACAACTGAAAATGAATGGGGATGTTTCATTACTTTGTCCATATATTTACATATTTTTTCTATTATATTGTTTTTATGCTGTTTTCAACGTCATATGCTGCCAAGAACCACTATGGAGTTAAGCAGCTTTATAAATTGTACAGAAATAAATAGTATAATAGAAGCCACCTAATGCAGTTTACCATTTCAGACTAAATGGCTACATGTTAAAAGCTTCCTGCTGACAGAAAATCAGCATGCCAAGGCAAATAAGCCATATTCTTATCCTATAGCGGCAAATAAATATTAGTATACAATATAGGCAGATTAAAGCACAGAATCTCTGCATGTTGAACTGATACAATTCAGCCTGGTGATATTGATTTTGTGTCTTTCTTCTTGAAGTATGTATATCAATCTCCTCTAAACAAAACACTGAAAACTGTTTCCTTTGATTTATTATAGGCTTGTTGATTTGCTTCAGAAAATCTGCTGTCAGAAGATAATTCAAGAAAACAGTGTGTGATATTCTATAAATTGCCTGGATATGGCTGAACTTCATACCAATGTTATATGCATCAGATTTTATCACTGGTGACAGTTGCTTAATGACAAGATTACACTATTTATTTTCTCACACAAGTAATTTGATCAATCTTGCACTGATGGAAAACAAAGGAACATTATAACTGCAGAACATCTTCAAGGCTCTGAATCTATCACTACTAAAACCATCACTACCAAAATCATATGGGCTTATCGAAGCATCAGTTATCAAAATTCCTGGATCCAAATTTTGTCAACCTGCCACATTTTGAGGCATCCCCCATCAACTGAAAGCTGATTTTCTATCTGGAACTAAGAGCTCAGGTTCCCCAGTGGCTGCATTCACATATTAGAGTCATTAGGTTGAAGGTTTTCTTTAAAAAGTATTATTTCTCAACACGTATGAAGCTATCTAGATTTTTATATTCAGTTTGTGATAATCCACAATGTGTGCTTGCTACTTAATTCACAGAACTGGATGAAATCAGGTTATATACTTGGCATACAAAGATTGTGGAATTCAGGTGGTGTAATTTAGCCTAGCTTTCTTCGATCTTAATATCTGCCAAGTGCAGTGCACAGTTCCCATCGTCCCCAGCATGGCTAAGAGCCAACTACACCTGGAAACCACCAAGCTAAAGAAATCTGAAAGAAGAATAAAAGTTGGTCTTTCACTGTTTCCCAGAATGATGTAAACAAGTATTATGTTTAATTTCATGGTTGTTGGAGCGGTTTTGTTGGGTTTTCACACCTTTCAGCAAACTGGAAATAAACACTGGATTTTATAAATAGCAAATGCTTTATAATATACAGCACATTCGATGAAAATCAGAGTTGATAGAATCAGTATCCTTACCTAGAGATTCAGTAATATTCTGATGTATCATCTTGCTCAGTATTGTAACTTTGAAAGAGGCTAGCTGCAATCATGCATCTGCTTGAAACATTAATTATCCTGTAGGCTAACTTGTAAGTTGCACAGAATCTTCCCACAACATTATTAATCTGTGATATGGCCACAAAGATATTTCTCTTTTGAAAACATAAAATTAATCATTGCCGTGATAATATGGATTTCTGCCTATTTAAATCCAAATAACTGGAGTGACTTCAATTCATAACTTATTCTATGTTGCAAAATATAAGGGAACCTTTTTTAAAATTAATATTTAGCAGATTCTATTTCTCTGTAATCTCTCTCACTACTTCCACCAAATTGCCGAAAAGGCTGTAATTCATAAACCAAGGTACTGGCCTTAAAATCATCCATAAGATTTATCCATTTTTGTAAAAATTCAACTTTTTTGCATTATTTGCAAGCAACTAAAGTATGGAATTCTGGTGCTTACTCTATTGATATTTTAAAAAATACATGTTTTGCATTTGCTCATTATTTTAGCTATTCCTGAGGGGAAAAAAGAAGTCTAGACTTTGTGCTTAGATAACTAGTTTTCAATTTCATTTTTAACCACCTCTCGACTGACAGATTATTTCTTATATATCATTTAGGCCTATACATTATTTTTAAAAAAATTATAATCATTTCTGGAAAAAAATCAATTTATTGCAGGCAGAATAAGTACCTTTTCCTATAATTGTGACTTATTTTGGATCCAGATAGGGGCCTGTATGTATTACTACATAATTTCCACTGGAGGGGGGTAGGGATAGAAGCACATAAATCATCAATTCTGTTTAAGGAGAAGCCTTTTTATGTACGTATCTTTCTTCTACCAGTCAGGTATCAATTAACATTCATTTTCCATATCTGTGGAAATTCCCTAGAGTACAATATATAGAGAGAATTTCTATGATATTATCAAGAAAGTCAATGAGAGACAAGCTCTACACAGGGGTTGTTTTTTTGAACCTGTTTATTTTAGTACAGGTAGTCCTCAACTTACAAGTTTATTTAGTGACTGTTTAAAGTTACAATGACACTGACAAAAGGGACTTATGACCATTTTTCACACTTGCCACCTTTGCAGCAACCCCAGAGTCATGTGATCAAAATTCAGATGCTTTGCAAGAGATTCATATTTATGTCCCGGGGGGGGGGGGGGGGGGGGGGGGAAGAGAATGACGTGATCCCCTTTTGCAACCTCCTGACAAGTGAATTCAGTGGGGAAGTCAGGTTCACTTAACACCCATGTTACTAATTTAATAACTACAGCGATTCACTTAATAACTGAGGCAAGAAAGGTTGTAAAAGGAGGCAAAACTTAACCAATGTCTCAATGATAGAAATTTGGGGCTCAATTGTGGTTGTAAGTCAAGGACTACCTATACATACAAAACAAAGAATTGAAAAACTGCTTAAAGTTCAACTGAGCTCCACAACCAAGAATAATTTTTGTTACTTTCACAGAGCAGACTTCTTCCTCGGTCAAGATTTCATGCCATCATAGTTGCCTATAGACTGAAATATCTTACACAGGCATTGCCTACCTGTGCTAGCTATTCTGTAATTCTTATTATATATTGACATATTGGTCAATATGCACAATACAATGTACAAGCTGTTAATTCACTATTATAATTCTTATGTTTTGATTCACCTAACACGTTTATAGATCTCTAAAAATGGTGTCCTCACCCATGTTAAGTAGTAGTAATTTCAGCAAAGATTTCCAAGATACCAAACTACTTGAAACGTTATTTGCACTATTGGCACCGTGCACAGAAGCTTTTTTTAAAAAAAATGTTGCCACAAAAATTTAAAGACGTATATGCAGAACTTTCTATATGTGATATGGAACGCTGTTGTCCTCTAATGCAATGATTAACAAGAAGATGGTAGGTATTTTTAAGTTGTGTATCAGGAGCAGCACCTAGTGGAGATTTTTAAAACCATGAACTATTTTATGCTGCAAATATCAGAGCTTTTAGGAACTATTTTTACTGAGCTATAAATATCTTGTTTTTAGAATCTAGTGACCAGAATTCTCTTTTAGAACATTGACTTCAAAATATGCATACTTGGTAACTATGAAGTGGAACAAATGGGCTTGATAAATCAAAGAATGCAATACAAACCTGGATGAAAAATTAGTTGGTGCACCTGTAAAGTGAACCAATATATTTCAGAATGGGTTAAGTGTTTTTCTTCTGCCATTCTCATTCTCACAGCTTTCTAAAATTGTTCTGCCAGAAGTAATTTAGTATCAATAATATAGCACAATCAATTCCTGCTAGATGATAATGCTTCTCCTTGAGATAAATACAGGATATTTTCTTCCCATCTCCAGTTCTGCTTACTGCAGAACTGTCCACCAATCCAATTCTTTGTACAGTCTTAAAAACAAGCTTTCAACTGTAAGACGTTTCTTCCACCTCATGCTAAAAAAACAAAGCAATTTATTTTTGTAATGTTAAGGACCAATAAGCCAAAGGGAGGACGGATATTTTTTTTATTGCTCACCTTTTACAAGAGCACACCTTCAGCCATTTTCTTTCACAGCTTGACAATATTTCTATTTGCAAATAAACCAAAAAATAAAGGCAAGGCGCACTAATGCAATTTTTAGTGAAGAAAAATGTAACTGAGCAGAAGGATATTTCATCTTGAGTTCAATGACAAAATGAAACCATTCTGCATTTCAGGTTGAGTGGTTCTAATTAGTGCATAAAAAATGGTTCCAGGTTGCCATTACTGCTAGCTAGTTTCAAGTAAAAGTTAGGCTGATCAGGGGACCAACTGGTTTGTAATCGATGAGAAGCAAGGTGGACGTATGGGGAAGCATGGGGCTATTTCTAGTCTCTCTTTACAACTTAGCTTGACTAACTATGATTTTGCATGGCATGAGTGTCAGGATGTTTGATTTGACATGTGTTTTCAGTCAGAGCAATAAGGCTACTTGAACAAGTCACCAGCAGTAGAGCTCATATAATAAATCCAGCAAAAAACGCTGCAATTCTTTGCATAGTTAAAATGCTTAAATCCATCTGACTTAAATGGACTTATGCACAGCTAACTACACAGATGTGCAGCGTTACAGTATAGATCTGAAGTCAGCAATCCAATATGGTATATAAATAAGAGAAGGATTTACATGGGGGGAAAAAAAGAAGTTCATGTAAAAAGATAGGCATACTGGTTCTCATATTACTTGCATGAACACCCATGCATTCTGAATCTCCAGTTTACTGTAAGATATAGAACCTTGGCTGCTGTATTAAAAGTTCTGAGTCCTGGAGAAGAAAACTGCATTTAGACTTGGGCAGTGTATCCATATTTTCATGTATGCTCAAAAAGCACAAATAATTTGAAAGGTCAGCCTGACATGTCGACTGATATTAAGTCAAAAAGAAAAAATAAGCAGACTACTATTACATGAGCTCTGCCAATTGAGAAACTTTTATAGCCTCAACTTGTGAAGTGTCTTCCTTGTCCAAATCCAGATTGATTGTACTGATATCCCCCTTGCTGGAAATGCTGCTCAAACTGACCCCCCTGATTAATGTTCTGTGCACCTCTTCCTCCCCAGCCACCTCCTTGCCCACCACGGTTGCCACGGCCTCCGCGACCACCTCGCCCTCCTCCACGACCTCCACCTCGATCACCGGTGTGCCCATCTTGGTATCTGCTGTCTTGTTGATAGGTGCCACTTCCACCTTGATAACCACTTCCTGAATAGGATGATTGGTAACCACCGTATCCGCCTCCTTGGTAGCCACCTCCACTGCCACCACCATGGTAACCACCAGTTTGAAATCCGGGCTCTCTGTAATTATTATCCCTATAGACATCTTGATAGCCACTTCCTCCACCATCGGTCCAGCCACCTTGAGGTTTGCCTCCTCTTCCTCCCCCTCTGCCACCATGGTCATAGCCACCACGTCCACGGCCTCGTTCATGACCCCCGTGTTCATGACTTCCTCGGTTTCCATAGGAGTCATACCCTCCTCGACTTCCTCTTTCATAATTTCCTTGGTCATATCCTCCTCGGCCTCCTCGGTCATGACTCCCTTGGTCATAGCCTCCACGTCCTCCATATGATGACTCATAGCCACCTCTTCCACCTCTGCCACCACTTTGCTGTTGAGGACCATCTTGCCTTTTCTGCCATGGTGGCATCTCAGGTGGAGGTGGCTCGATTTCATTAGGTCTCCCACCTCGGTCAGGCACTCTGCCCATAAGCACCTAAAAGGAAACAAAATCAAATGGCGGAAAAGTAAATGCAAAAGTATGCCAATACATCATCTTCTTTAAAAAAAAAAACAACTTATATAAATTTGAGTCCATGTAAGGGAAAAATAAATAAAACATTGCAATGAAAAATACGAACTGTTGATTTAGCACGGGAAAAGAAGCTTCCAAAGATAAAGATTATAAGCATTTACTGGTGTGGAAAATATTCCGCTAGCCAAACTGTTCCAAGCACAGACTAGCCAGTAGAGTATACTATGATTCAATTAAAGGGCAACAAGGTAAAGGGGAGACAAAGGGAAGGATACACTGGGAATATCATCGGGCATGTTAGGATACAGGCATGTGGAAGAAGAAAGTAGAGATCCATCAATCTTGCCTACTCATTCTATGAGTACCCTGTAATATTCTTCCAGATTTTGTCTTGGCTGAAAACCAAAACATTCCAATTTTGGTTTGGCCAGATTGTGACTCTCTTCAACCAATCCACCAAATTTTCAAGCCACAGTGTGGTTTGTTCTTGCACAGAACAGTAATTAATTTTGAGGAAAGTTAGAATTTAAAGAATATTATAATCACAATCATGGATTTACAATATAGCTTAATTCAAACAGCATGGTTTTGTTATGCAAAGCTCTAAAGTATGAAACTCTAAATAATATGACATATGTTTTTAATCTCTGAAGGAAAAATAGCCTTAAACTGATCGATATAGTACAAAAATAGACTGGGCTGTGTATACAGCTTCCAAAGGTATCAAATAAATCCTTCAGTGGAAGGAACCTGGCATTCACTCTTTTCTAATGTCAGATGTAATCTACAGTATCTGTTACAGATGATTTACTGCAAGTGTTTTTACATCCCTGAGTACATCTGTAATCAGGCATTACATTACCTTTTTATGAACAAGCTTGCTAGTTGGTACATTAGTACAAGTATGCTCATGTTACTGTTTTGCTTACAAATTCAAACCTTGCTTTTACAAGCAAGTATAAAAACATAAACCAAGTAACTAAGTTGCCATTAATGACCAATCATTTTCAGCTCAGAGAAGTAAGTTCTGATGCAATAACATCATAAATCCTAGGGAGGGAGGGAGGGAGGGAGGAAGGAAGGGAGGGAGGGAGGGAGGGAGGAAGGAAGGAAGGAAGGAAGGAAGGAAGGAAGGAAGGAAGGAAGGAAGGAAGGAAGGAAGGAAGGAAGGAAGGAAGGAAGGAAGGAAGGAAGGAAGGAAGGAAGGATTTCGGCAAAAGGAACAAGGAAAAGGATGGAAACTCAATGTTCATATATGCACAGAAAACAATGACATTTTGCACAAGTACAATTTTTTTCCAATGCAATTCCTTAACAAACACAGATATGTACAAATTAAAAAAAACATCATCTGAACAACACAGATACCTTATTAATGGCACATGCAGTCTTTTCTCTGATAGAGCCACTGCTAGTCCTCATTATCTTTGATAAATCTTGCCGAGCTGCCAAAAGGTGTGCAACAGATATAGCAGATTTAGCAGATAAGATGGCACGCTTTGGCTGATAGACTTTAGCCAATTTCTCTGTTTGGCTCTATTACAGAGAGAGAGAGAGGAAGTGAAGGGAGTCAATTGTAAGAAACATTGTTAAACAATTATTAAGCATGTAGGCATACACTAAAACAACATGTGAAAAGTTTTTACAACAATGGCTTATTTACTCATGAAGAAGTATATAATGAAATAATCTTTCTAGCCACATTGGGTTATCTCATTCTGAAACCTTCCCTGTTTCTTCTTTGTTTCACCAACCATACTGAGATTGGTGAAGTGTTTTGTTATATGAGAGCAGTCTAGACAATAGTGTGTAAGATATTCACTGTCTAACAAAGCCATCTCCTACCTGGTGCTTTTAGATAAATTGAACTAAAACTCTATCAAACCAGGTTCAATCACCGTATTTTTTGGTGTATAAGATGCACTTTCTGCTCCTCCAAAAGTGAGTGGAAATATCTGTGCGTCTTATACAGCTAATGTTGCCGAAGCCCTGCCCACCTGCCAGCCCTCACCCTTCGGCCTCTGCCTCCCAGCAATTTGCCTTCTTGCAGCAAACAGCAAACAGCCTAGTCAGTTTCAGCACAGCCTGATTTAGCATGAGCAGCTGACTGTTGCTTGGATCTGACTCCCAGCATACTGACGATCAGCTGTTCCAGTCTGCAAGGATTGCCACCGCTTATTGCCACTTCCACGTGCCCTGTTTTCGGCCTCCACACATCCCATTGGGCACGATATCAAAAGCCACTGAGAGGTCAAGGAGAATGAGCATGGTTGCACTACCTCTATCTCGCTCTCAACAGAGATCACAGACAAGCGAGAGCAATGCCGTTTCTGTCCCATAACCAGGACTAAATCCTGACTGAAAGGGGTTAATTACAAAATATAGTTGTCTAACTACAGGCAGATAATACTTTAAAAAAAAACCTATTTGACTACAGAAACTATACCTTCGCTCGATCTGACCAGCCGAATGACTGTACAGTTACATCCAGGCGTTTCACTAATAATTTTCTCCGAACTTCGTATTCATTGGCTATGGCTTGATTAATAGCTTCAATTTTTTCCTGAAATGAAAATTCACACATATGCTTGAATCTCTCAAAACTTTGTATTACAGGATTCAATTCAAATCATATCTCAAAGAAATATATTGGATCACTCAGGCAAAAGTATCAATTGCACTCATCTCCAGTTCTAATTAAAACTCCCTATTTTGCATATAGGAGCAATTGTAACTCAATAGTAATTATAACAAGGCTAGTAAACCACAGTTTGATCCTGTTAAAGCCCTGATTAGCAAAATAATATTAAGCTGCACTTCAGAAAACAGGATTCAAAATCTGGTTTATCCACAAGGAGACAACTAGGAAAGCTGAAATGGGAAGAAAACTTAATTCCAATACTCAGCCAAGCTTAAGAAATTACATACAGGAAGCGAAGATTATTACTTTGGAAGTAGCTTTTAGTGAAACAGATTCATTCTCTCTCTCTCTCTGTTACAATTCATGTTTTTCTTTGATAGACAATGAACAGAATAAGACTCACTAGGGGATAAACTCTGGAGAACCTCTAGAGCAGGTGTATCAAAATCGTGGCCTGCAGGCTAGATGCGTCACACTGGCCACGCCCACCATTTTAGCGAAGGGCAAAAAGTCGCAATACTTCATGTGATGGCAACATGACGCTGCAAGTTTGATACCTCTGCTCTAGATGTTCTAAACCAGGGGTGCCCAACCTTGGTAATTAAGAGTTGTGAACTGACTGGGGAATTCTGGGAGTTGAAGTTCATAAGTCTTAAAGTTGCCAAGTTCTAAACTATGTTTTAGATCTGACAACGATCAGTATTATTTTTCTAAGCTATTTTTTCCATCATCAAGCTTATTTTGTAATGTATCTCCTAGACAGAAAAAATATAAAAAGTATTTAAATAATAATGCATCTTATAAAAATACAGTGGCATGAACTGAATTCAATTTGTTGTTTGATTCTGGCAAATTTCAATGGCTACATTAATGGCTAGACTTTTCACTAGAAATGTTCTGTCTGCCTTACACTTGCATTTTCAGAATAACAGAGTTGGAAGGGCGGGTCTTCTAGTCCAAACACCTGTTCAAACAGGAGACTTTATATCATTCCAGACAAATGGCTGTCCAGTCTCTTCTTAAAAGCCTCCAGTGATGGAGCACCTACAACTTCTGGAGGCCAGCCGTTCCACTGGTTGATTGTTCTCACTGTCAGGAAATTTCTCATTAGTTCTAGGTGGCTTCTCTCCTTGACTAGTTTCCATCCATTGCTACTTGTCTTGCCTTCTAGTGCATAGGAAAATAGGTTGACCTCCTCTTCTCTCTGGTAGCATCTCAAATATTGGAACACTGCTATAATGACACCTCTAGACCTTCTTTTCACTTGACTAGACACACACCCAATTCCTGCAACCGTTCTTCATATGTTTTAGCCTCCAACCCCTTAATCATCTTTGTTACTTTTTTCTGCATTCTTTCCACAGTCTCAACATCTTTTTTATAATAGGATGACCAAAACTGGATACGGTATTCTAAGTGTGGACTTACTAAGGCAATTTTCAATGCAATTTTCTTCTAAGGTAACATTAAATAAATCTCATTATGACATTGTATATTTTTATTTTTAATTATTTTGTCCAGCTACCCTACTTGGCATATGACTCAGAACAACATACATCAATAAACAATAAGAAATCAATAAGAACTACCTAACAAAACCAAGTATAAAAACATAATCCAAAACAAGTGCTGGGGGACAAAACCTCATTCAATAGGTCAGACCATCTCAGACCCAATCTGTAAGGAAAACAGGTGTTATACACCTACGTAAAGGGGCCAACCAAATCTCAAGAAAGACATACCAAAGGGTGAGAGAGACTACAAAAAAAGGCAGGTTTCCTGGGTCCCGACAGAGAACACTGCTTAAGTAATAGGACCCAAAGCATGCCAACCTTGTCAGATCTTACTAGAGAAACAGACATGACTCAAGAATACTATCACACATGTAATCTGACCTTGTGCTGCAAAGGGCTTTGTAGGTAACAACTAATATGTTGAATGCCCCCCAAAGTAAATGAGAGTCTTTTAGAAAGGATTATCTTGGAACATACAATGCCCAATTCTACTTTATTCAGAGGCATTAAGAAATCACAATCATAATATGGGTTGAAAATGTGGAACAGCAAGGTACTGATGTCCTTAAATGTATTTTGTTTCATTTTTTCTTTCTAAAATTTAAAATTACTTTTGGAATTCAATTTTACCCCTGCCAAAATTAGAATAGTTATATTCTGATATAGAATTTTATTCTTCTATTTTGAATGACATGACTCATCAACTATTTATTGTTCCAAATGAAATATTGCTAATGTGAAACATGTTTGTCCCTTCTCCTTGTGTTTGCAAAGCATTACAATCTGAATAATGTTTAAGTTTAACTTTTAGTGCTCTTCATATAAAGAATATATATAAATATTTTCAGAAAATCAATACTGAAGTATTCTATAATTTCAATTTTTATAGCCATCCATATGTACATGATTCTGGGCAGTTAACCAGAATTTAAACAATAGAGAAGTTAAATATTCCAATGGTCATATTGGGAAAAATATCCACACAATTCTAGAGGTTATATCCCAATTCCTCCCTCAGCCCAATGTCCAAGAAATTCTGACTATAACATTCAATTTCAAAAAAAGTATATCACTTGCTTTGTTGTTTTAATATGGATGAAATACAGCACCAATGCCAATGAATAGAATTAATACCAGTAGTGAGATTTATAAGCAAATCCTTACCCAATGGACTGGACCCATTGGTTTTGACAATAAAGGTTTTCCTACATGATTTGAAGGAACCTTTGCTAATGTTTCTTTTAACTGTAACAAAATAAATTGTATTAGTGGATTATATAGACAAAAAGCATAATATGCAAATACTCAAATTTCTCAAGTTTCAGATCTATATATAATCAACATAATTGCAGGACATCTCATTTTTTCAACCCCATTGTTCTCCCAACAATTGTTCCAGATGATCACCCAATCCTCCATTATTTTGAGAAGAATGGTGAGCTGCAGGAGCAGAGAAGGAATTACCCTCCTCACTCTGCTTACAAATAAAACTGCTAATATATTTTAAAGAATTCTATGCGACATCATATTTTTTATAACAATTGCATGGTACAATGGAGGTATCATCTTGATAAAAAAATTGGCATCTGTTGCAATGTTTTAAAAAATAAATTAAAATGTATGAAATCAAAATAAAGTAAAAAGAATGATATAAAATCCATAGCAGTCATGTAACACAACAAAACATCAAATTTAAGGAAAAAGTATTCAAAAATGGGTGATGGCTTCTTTATTCCAGCAATCTTAAGTACAATATGAAATCTGTTGAGCATCTAACAGAGCCTAACGTAATTGTTTACTGCCTCTCTTCATTTTCTATTATCAAATTAATATTATGAAGACAGCTACTACACTTTCTCACATGAATCAATACCAAACTGAATGATTTTGAAGAACTCGATGTTTGTACCATTTTGCTTAGCACTATAAAGGTAAGCCTCTCCTATGGATTTTGGAAGTTGTAAGAGATCGAGGGATCATGTGTTGTTGCTTTTTTACATCAATAATATATTTTAAAATCCACAGAAAAACCAGTTCATGGACATTTATAATTTATTTCAAGCAATTCTGGAAAAAAAATGCGGGAAACTCCTGCATTAGCTTACCAAGAAATAACTGAATGTCTTTAAAACTAAGATTTTTTTCTTTTTCACATTGTCATATTGGTGATAATTTTAAAGAAATAACGGTTTATTCATAGCACCTGAACACCATGTTCCATAAGCCAAATTGGGCATACAGTGGGATAATCTCTAAAGGGTCTTTTTTGATCTCTCTGCCAGTTAAAATAAGCCGCCTAAAATAATTTTAGAAAGATGATCTTTTTGGTAATATTGCTACAATTGTTATAGCTATTCCCATTCCCAAGAAGGCTTACTTTGTGCCTATTTTAATTACCTTTCCAGAATAATATGACACAGTAATCACTACCTACTGCACTAGAACGGGGGTCTTCAAACTTGACAGCTTTAAGACTTGTGGACTTCAACTCCCAGAATTCCTCCTCCAGTCATGTTAGCTCAGAAATTCTGGGAGTTGAAGTTCACAAGTCTTAAACTTGCCAAGTTTGAAGACTCTTGTACTAGAAAGTTACTGTATATTCAAAACTTTAGTTCTTACCTTTTTTTCTATTCCACTGAAGAACTGGAGCATTGATATGTTGGCTGGGGGCTTTGACATGCCTAAAGCAATGCATATGCCTTTTAATTCCTGAAATACTTCACTACCAGTACCTTCCTGAGCTTTTTTCGGGGGAGCATTCACATACAGCATTCTAGCAGCTTCTAATTCTGAGATGAGGTATGCTGAAAGATGAAAAGTTACCATTCAGTACAGCAGAGTTCATTTTCTAAAAGTCTAAGAGGATTGCTTATTTTAACCTAAGAATATAATTTTACATGCTACATTGTGAGAAATGATTAAATAAAAGAACAGCCTTAAATAGGATGACCTAAGGATAAATCCATACCAGTAACAACCCTTTTAGAAAGCAGAGAAAAATTAATTATTGAGCCAGGACATGGCATTATTCATAGAATATTAATTAAAATTAAAGTGTAGATCACATAGCTAAAATGGAAATTTATTTTCATGTATTTTTCATAAACCAACCATAAAAATTTACATTCAAGAACAGTTTATAATCTAAACCACCAAAATGATGACTAAAGAGCAACAATTTTGCAGAAAAACCTTTTGTTTCATAATCTCATCTGTGAATTTCTTTTAACGGTCAAGGCAGATTATCTTGCCAGCAAATTTTATTCCTAACAAGCAAGGGAGAATGTGTTTATTTTGATTCAACTACCAATACTGTAGCTACATGACTTCTGATTTACTTGGGACATGGCACAGTGGCACAGTGCTACTCAAGTATTCTTGGTTGATGTTATTCCATCCTATGAACGAGCAACTAACAAATCAGGATAGTCTTAGTGTTAAATTATTTCTTTTCCAGCAAGGTATAAATCTAGGTTCCCACATAATACAAACAGCAAAACACTGATGATAATGTTTTGTGTCTACAGACCAAAGAAATCAAGCTCAATTAACAATGCACAAGAGGACACTCCTGTTCCTAATTAAACAAAATTCAAAAATGTTCATCTACTATCATGTTTCCCCGAAAATAAGACCTATCCAAAAAATAAGTCCTAGCCTGATTTTTAAGAATTTATTTATTTATTTATTTTATCATATTTTTATACCGCTCCCTCTCCCAAAAAGGGACTCGGGGCGGTGTACAGCCTACTAAAAACACACAATACACTATAAATACAATTAAAAATATATTAAACGCAGTTGTTCCGGCTGTATCCCATCAAAATTAAATTTAACAATGTAAAATCAGGGATCTAATTAAAAATTAATTATTAAAACCGAATGAAGCTTAAAACCGGAACCTGATTACTGGGCCAGGCCAGCCTGTCTAAAAAATAGGGTTTTAACTGCGCGCCGGAAGGTCAGAATATTCGTCATGGCTCGTATCTCCGGGGGGAGATCATTCCATAGGGAGGGAGCTCCCACAGAGAAAGCCCGAACTCTCGGGGCCATCAGCCGACAACAGCCGGGTGGCGGTACCCCAAGGAGGGCAACCAAAGTGGTACTGATGGTATTTAAAGTGCTCCCTGTGGGAGCGTACTGGGCGGCGGGAGGTTGACGGTGGCAGTAGGCGGTCCCATAGGTACCCAGGTCCTGAGCCATGGAGCACTTTAAATACCATCAGTACCACTTTGAATCGAATCCGGAAGGCCACAGGAAGCCAGTGCAGCCTGCGGAGAAGCGGTGTAACATGGGAGCTCCGAGGGGCACCCACGATCACCCGCGCGGCTGCATTCTGGACCAACTGCAACCTCCGGAGACTCTTCAAGGGGAGCCCCATGTAGAGAGCATTGCAATAATCCAGGCGGGAGATAACGAGGGCGGAAGTGACTGTGCGAATGCGCCTAATATAAGTCCTACTCCCCAAAATAAGCCCTGGTAAAGATTGTAATCAGCCCAGGGTGGGTGTGGCCAGCAGAGGAAGCAGCAAGTGCACAGGGACCAATGGAAAGGACTGGTCCAGCAGTAGCAGCGTACCCTCTCCCATCGGCCCCTGCATTTGCCATCTTCTGTAGATGAAAAAAATAAGACATCCCCCCCAAAATAAGCCCTGGTGTTTATTTTAGAACACCCCCCCCAAAAAAATAAACCTGAGTCTTATTTTCAGAGAAACACGATATTCCATGGATGCATTATCGATAGGATTTGAAGCTGGTGCTTCAGCATATCCAATTTCAGTCTCTTTCAAATTACCATTAATCCCTTCCTGTGATTCTAAAAATCAAAAGTGGCTTAATGATACCACCATTTGCAGAATACTATACTAACTATATTATTATTTTCTTCATTTGTTACTGTTTTCTTAAGTTTCATTTAACTTACTGAGGAGGAGGAGGCAGTTTTTTTGATTGAGAAGGCGCTTGGTGACGTCTCCTGATGTTAGTGTTGTGTAAGGACAATTCATTTCACCTAGTAACCCACTAATTTCAAGCTGGAACTCATCTGCTTCACTTGGACCTTAAGACATAGATATTTTTAGGTCATAAAAATATCTCACTCATTAAATGTCCAAACAAATAGTCAACATTGATCAATGAAGTTTAAATTGCATCACTTTTCTTGAAAACACAAATAATAAAGTTTTCCAATAAAATTAAAAACTAGAATGCATTGTGAGCATGCATTGCAAGGAGGAAAAAAATTAATGATTCAATAGTAAACTGTTTTGGTTATTCTTAATAAATAAACAAATAATTCCCTCAACACTGTTCAACTATTACAAAGTCTGCACTACTATTACTGTTAATCTTCTCATCACTCCTTATCACCCATCCCTTCTCACTTGTGACTGTAACTTTGTTGCTTGCATCCTCACGATTTATATTGACTGTTTCCTAGTATGATTTGATGTTGATTATACCCTATGACTATCATTAAATGTTGTATGTTCTGATTCTTGATTCTTAACGAATGTTCCTTCTTTATATATACTGAGATTATTTACACCAAGACAAATTCTTTGTGTGTCCAATCACACTTGGCCAATAAAGTATAAAGTATTCTATTCTAAATGTATGCACATAAATGGAACTATTCTTATTAGCTGCAGTGCTTAATAGTTATTTTATCACAAAAGTACAAAAACTGTTATATTAATACCGAAGGAGACACATAATAAATGTCAGGATTAGTAAGAATGACACAACTGTATAAATGATGCTGGGATCCTGATTACTCACTGTTAGTTGCTTGTACATTTTCCTCTAGTTTGCAAAACAGTCTCAACTCTGAAACCAACCAAGCACAGAGCTTGGTATATTCAGGGGAAGTGGCTCCACCAGAAGCTGCCTGGGCCAGAGCTCCATCTTCTAACAATGGACCTTTGTAACTAATAAACAAAACAAACATGTGATATCTCAAATCCCTTATGCAATGTACAGAACACTCAATTTATTGTATATATAATAACAGAAATTACAATACAGATAGTCCTTGGATTGCGCCAGCAATTGGTACCAGGACTGTGGTCACTAGGGATGCAGTCATAAAGTATGCCATCACATGACTCCATAGCTTAGCTAGGCAATCCCAGGAGTCACACTTGTCATCATAACCCCGGGCATGTACAGATCGTGAAGCAGGAAGTCACAGACAGGTAAGGAGCATGAGGGAGTGGGGGCCAAGGACCAGTAGGCAGGGGTAAGGTGATCGCTGCGGGCAGGCAGTGGGAAGCACGGGTGGGC
Source organism: Bungarus multicinctus (assembly GCA_023653725.1). Lineage (NCBI taxonomy): Eukaryota > Metazoa > Chordata > Lepidosauria > Squamata > Elapidae > Bungarus > Bungarus multicinctus. Next base: position 61,920,089 of record CM042836.1, on the reverse strand, counting down.
AAGCAAAGGCTGCAGGCTAGTGGAGGGGAGTGCTGAGGTTGTGTGCTAAGGAGCATGGGCAGATGAGGGGGAGTGCTACAGAGCACGAGACCTCTGCAATCTCATACTCTGCAGTGGGAGTCTCCTCAGGAGAAAAAGTGGCAAGAGTGACTTATGGGAGCGATTTGCAACTTTCCCTGCCCTTTCCCCCATTGATTTCCTTGTGAGAAGCAGACAATGAAATTTGCAGCTGGTGATCACTATACCACTCACTGCAATGGCTCACTGCAATGTCGTAATTGCAAGCTGGGCACCAAGCATGCAGATCACAATCATGGAAATGTTGTGATGGCTGCAACTTCACAGGTCAGCTTTAAGTCCCCCTCATTCAGAGCTGTTATAATTTTAAACAGTTGCTGAACAAGCAATCATAAATTGAAACCTATACATAATTGGAAATAATCATTACTGATTTTAAGGAAACTTCCTGCCAAATAAATGAACTAAGAAATCTTACATCATCTCCATGAAATTAAAAGTTCTATTATATGTATATTTACTTTTTCCTCATTTCAGTGATGTTCTACCCTTATTACTTTATCTTTCTGAGCTCCTTGTATCAAAGACCTGTACTATGCAACAATGGGGTATTAATGGAAAAAGTGACAAGTTTGTGGTCAAAGTTATATTTGAGCAAAAATGGCGCTAGATATTCTATCGATTATATACTACTTCAGTATTTAAATATAGACAATGCATTCTCTCTCAATTGTTGGAAATGTATGAATCAAGTTGAATGGTTTTTCATTTTTGGTGGCAATTCTGTAAAACTCACAATTTTGAAAAATAATTTTAACACAATGAAACAATGTTAAGGATTAATTTCTCTTCAGTTGCTACTAAATATTACTAAATCTTAAGCTTCTTGTATGAGAAATGAAACATCTTCAAACAAATGTTCTCATGAACGCATCTGGAAGACATTATGCTAGGAAAGCTGATCTAGTCATTTTTGCAACATGTTGCTGACATCAATTCAGTATCAGAAGCATTTTCAAGAGTCAACTATTCCAAATTAGTGAGTGTGATTTATTGAAATCTCATTTTTTTCAACCTGTATTGTATACACTGGATGCATGTGACAGGAGGCAGAAGTTCAGTCACCTGGTCCTACCTATCATTCTGATGCTACAGATGCTCCTCTCTATCCTGCATATAATAATCTTTTGCACTTTGTTGAATCTTGTGTAGATATTTGTTTACTTACAAGTTCTAAAGTGTACATGTTCTGCAGAAAAGTGCATACATCATCACATTCTCCACAGGATTCAAAAGTATTACATTTGTATCACAGATTACTACCCTACTATTTTCAATAGTCTTAAGATTAAAGCCTTCAGAAATATTTATTGTATTACTAAAACAGATGATGTGATCACAAGAAATCAAATCTACAGTTAGTTAAGTTTCTGGATTTTCTCTGCAAAGATTTATTATATTGTTAATACTAGACAGATTAAACATATCTACTCTACTCTCTCATGAAGCATAATATTGGGCAGCAATTGCATATTCTGAGATCCTCCTCCACCATCATAAATATACTTATTTTGCTCTTTCTTAGAAGGAGTTTCTAACTGTCTTCCATCTAGCTTAGCTCCATTCTAACTTGACTTCAGTTGCCACCAGGTATTCCAAGATCATTAATTGGAGTGAAGCGAGTGGATCTTTCTTCATAGGTTGCAAATCTTGTTAAAAAGCCAACTGAAAGATCAACTGACAAATCTCCCATTTCCCTCCTCCCCCCTGCATAACAGAAGATACTTCAAAGAAGAGTCAGCAATTAAAGTTAATTGATTAGAGGAGAAACAGAATTTTCATGGGAAAATTCCATGGGAATTTAAGTGCCAGGGAAAAAAAGAGAATATCTTCGGAAGACATTGTGATCAACTGGGAGACAGGAGCGTGCTAAAAAAACAAACGGTTAAAAAAATGGAAGTATAAAAACGATCCAACTAGATTAGATTAGGATAGATAGATAGATAGATAGATAGATAGATAGATACACACACACACACTTTCTCATACTCACCCGAGGTCTTCAAGTGACTCTAAAATGTCATTCTCCATGAGTTCCAACTCCATTCTGGGGCTTCAGAATGAACACAAAAGGAAAACGAAAACTAAACTCTGGAGCCTGCAAATGATTATGGGGAAGGGAGAGAGAGAGAGAAAGATTCAATGAATCTACCGACTCCGAGTGGAATGAGTCTTTTCCCCCACCGTCTCCTCCCTCCCCCGAATAAGGGGCGAATCTGCCCCACCTGAACTCTGGGCGCCTTGTATTCCGAGAGACCCACCGAATCCCGGCTCTCTTTTCCATCTACGGTGACCCCAAATTAAGCCGCCACCCCGGTTCCACACAACCTCGTTATCTATACAGTGCTGTATTTCAGAAATAGGTCTTCCCTTCTTCCCCTTCCCTGCAAAGGCGCGGGGGTGGAGGGGGTTCTATCACCCCCTCTCCCAGCTGCACCCCCCCAAATCCCCCCCCCCACCGCCTTCACCCACCTCCTGCGCAGCTGCTACGCCGCGGAACGGTGCTGGGTTGGCATGTCAGAGGAGGGGAGGGGGGGAAAGGGCGGAGACAAGGAAAGCCCCCCCCCAATGACTGACCTCTCACCTGCCTTTGAAAGGTCGCCCAAGCAAACGCCTGGTTCAAATAGGTCGCGCTCTGCGTGTTCTTAACTTGCCGGCTTTTTTCCCTCTCGCGTTATTAGAACATATCAGTTTCAGAAAATTCTTGCCTTTGTCTCGGAGGGTTAATAAAAGTTAGCTTCGACGCGCGCTAAGAATACTCTGGCAGGCATAGCACTGGACAGCCATACAGAGAATTCCTTTTCTTTTTTTTTTCTTTTTTTGCATCTGCGAGACCACGTTGGAAAGCGTTAGGCCTGAAAAGGAAAGAATGACGTAGAGGGATAAGTGACAAAAGTACTTCAGGCGACAGTCGCACTCTTGATGAAAACTACAAATCCCAGCATGCTATCGGGTGCTTCAGTAATCTAATGGAGGTGGTTTAATGCTCGATTAACCTTTCGAGTCAGGAGCACATGTTGGCTCCCTCGTGCGATTGAGGACTTTTGTGAAAGTAAGCGGGATCAGGACTATCTCGACGTTATATTTCAGTTTAAGTCCTTTATTACCACTAGGTGGTGCGTTTTGAACGTATTATGCTAGCCACGTTTGTGATAGAAAAGCAATATTTGAATATAGACGAATGCTATGATTAATTGCAAAAAAAATCACGTAAACCGCTGAGTTCAGCTATCTGCTCAGTGCAGGAATTCAAAATTAAAAGTATTTGGGAGAGATTTAAACATCTAATTAAGGAAAGCCCATCTGTAACTTTCTATTCCAACTTTTCTTATAATTGAAAGTCATTATTCTGTGTTCTGCATCTGGAATGTTTCCCCAATTATCAAAATTAATTTATATTTTAGGTGAATTATACTCTAAACAGTTTTTCTTTTTTTGCTTCTATCTCAAAAAGAAAAATTAAGTCAATAATTATTCTAACCTGTCAGGACTCAGCAGTACATTTTTGCTTGATGTAAACAGATTTTTTTCCAATAATGCCTCATATTGATCACATCTACCTTGCCCAGAAAGGAAAAGTTTTCCTGTTTTAAGTCCATGATGATTTTCTTCAGCTTAATCAGTATCTCTCTTAAATAGCCTTGTGTCAGTTTTTAGAAGAATAATATGGACATCTTTTGTAAGTCATGAGAGTCATATACTTGATTAATTTAGTCATACTCATTGCATGTATCCTCAGCAAGTAAAATGAGTCCAACATAATTCTATCTACTACCAGAACAAAGACATTGAGATGGATGATAAAGAATTTTATGTTGGTCATTGGCCAAAATTAAGATTGAGTGGTATTTTCTTTTCAATACAGTATTATCACTTTATAGGCTTGTGAGTGATCCATTTTTTTTACTGGCTGGAACATTTGGCTCACCTATCTTGCTAGTTGCTTCCTATTTTCCAGACTTTTAGCCACTGTGTCAACAGAGAGATGCTATTGTAAAAGGTTTTGTAAGTAATTGAAGTGAAGGAATCAGTATAGCCCCAGGAAGGTAGCTTAGCTTGGCAAAGTCTCAATTTATTACCATCTTTTGTGTTCTCCCATTGATCAGCTGTAAATAAGTTTCCTGTTTTCAGTATTTTTCAACTGAACGATCACCTTCAAAATATTTTAAAGATAAAAATGGAAATGCCATGTGTGGTGGAAGTTGCCTAGCAGTACATAACATGAATTGAGAATAAGGACCCATTTTATTATTAAAAAGCATCAAGTTTACTAGAATATATGTGTGTGTGTGTGTGTAACCAAGTGCATCTTTTGTTTGGCAACTCTAATCAGAACATAATTATAGCAATTGTAGATCTGGTATGCTATCTGGGGCAAGTATGACACCCAGCCTGCATTTCACTGCCTTCACCTGCCATAGTTCCTGAGTGTTGGACCAAACTGTCTGCTGTTGCTGAGAGTTAGAGTGGGGAAGCAAGGTATGTTGCGGGTCCTGTCTCCTAAGGAGATACATCTGATGGGACCCAAAAGGCTCATGTCCCTGATAGCTTCCTCCCTTTGGAACATCATCCCCAGAGATTAGACTGGTCCCCACTTGGACACTCTCACAAGGCCCTGAAGACCTGGTTCTGTCAACAGGCCTGGGGAACCCAGTATGGGAGCCCATTCGCCGAGTCATTGGATATGAAATGGGTGGCAAATAAAATTTATAAATAAGTATATAAGAGGTTCATTTGATTGTGCGTTGTCACATTGAGGAGTTACTGATTTTTACTCTTTTATATATATATTTTGTTTGTAAGTCGCAGAGTCAGAGAGTGAGTAGTGGCCACATAAATCTAACAAACAAACTTCTAATTTTAAACTAAATCCAAAAGGAGAGAAAATTCTATCCTAAAAAAAACTTGCACTACTTCCAAGGTTTTACATGAGGTACAGATTTTTTTCAGGCTTTTCTTGACAAAAAAGTTTGAGTCTTTATTAATATAGCTGAAGTGCTACATGGATACATAAGAGGAAGTTGGTAGCCACCACAGAAATACCTACAGTGCTTTTAATTGCCCATTACCCATCCCATCCAAAACAATTGTACACCTATGCAAGCAACCTAATTGATGTGCAACCTGAACACATTTTTCATCTTGGGTATAACTCTTTCTACCTCAGGATGCAGAATGACACTCTTGAGAATGACACCCATCCATTATTTCTGCTGGGTTATACCTTTATGAATATCAAAGATGAAACTGAGGGAAATAAATTTCAAGGTCTACTTTCTATTTACGTTTTTCACAGACAAATGAGAGATGAAATATTGGTTTCCAATACATAAATATGACTTGGCTAATTGTCTTATTAGCCACCTTGCCACACTTCATATAAATGTCATTGCTAGAGTTGGGATGCATATTTTATAAATGATGTCTTAAGGAATTATTGAACTATCAAAGAGCTATTGACAATCAAACAGAACAACTGACAGAACAGCCAGGCACCAGAGTAATTTTATAATAATTTTAATGAACTTAGCAATAAACACAGTTCTATAATCATATTGAAGATTCTGCCAACAGACAATAACACATTTTCTGCAATATCTACATCTAGTTATCTTAATAATGTACAGCTCATATAAAATACTTCGTTCCCTATCTTTCCTCCCCTACAAATTATGTCAGGGAAAAATGTCTGCATCAAAAAAGCAAAACCTTAATACCATTAAAATCCACCAATTCAAGTAATCATAGAAAATTAAGAACTGCCTCAGTAAAAAAAATGAAAGGAAGTATATCTTGAATATTATAGAGTTGCACCCTTTGCATTATTTTTCAAGATCTTTTCTATATTTTCTAGAAATATTTGAAGCTACTAATACTTAGCAGTAAGATTTTTTGAAAATGAATTGAGATGTTACATTGAACAAATAATGGAATACTACAAAATTGTTTTTGTTTATTCTCCATCATTATCATTATCATGGTGGCCAGAAATAGGAGACTGGAATGGGTCCTGAACTTTTTATAGCTTGCTTTTGTGCACGCACGCACACACATTAATCTGATCATCTTTTTTTCTTTTCTTTGTATGTCTAGTCTGTCTCTTTCTTTCTGTCTGTCAGGAAGTGCCAGATAAGTTAAAGGTTTTTCATGGTTCTACAATTCTTTCAATTCATTAGTCCTATAAGTTCTTCAAAAACTAATGTTGCTTTTATTACAGCTATGTCTTTTTAACTAGAAGCAGAATTTTACCAAATATCAACTCACAGATCAACAGATTAAAAGAAAAGCAGTATGTTTTTATTATCTAATTTATTCAAATTGAGCTTAATTGAACTTACCTCCAATTTAGACTGACGTCCAGTCGTCTACCCCTAATTATCTTGTCTGAAGTTTCATATCTGAATTAGCTGATCCATACAGAATTATTTTAAGATTATGAATCTGATAATTATGTATCTTCACTTCCATGAGTTACTGCTAAATTCCACAGAATTAGCAAGATCAATGTGTTTTATTGCAATGACTTTCTAAAATGTTTTATATACACATACAAAGTTTGATCACTATATTACTAGCTTAGTGAAATGGGCAGAATAAAAGTTTAAATAATTAAATATTACAGCTGCTATATTTATGTATGTGAATGAGAGCAAAATTTCAACCAGAATCAAAATTGATGTACCTAAATTTTAATTATGAAACATTATTGCTACTAACCAAAAAGGATGATTTCTTAATCAATCTAGTTCTCTAAATTAAAAAAAATATGGAATTTCAATTAGAGATCAGTGGAAGCTTAAATGCATTTAAATGCACATACTATGATAAAAACTATCTGAGCATGACATCCCATAATTGCCTCAATCAAGGTAAAGATTTTTCTTCTACAATCCTTTCAATATCTAATTTCTATAAAATGTAGAGAAATATAAATACAAATTAATAAAAACAAGTCCCCAGTATAGTTTCAGTACAGAAAAATTATGTATTTATACTCAGATTTATTCATCAGAATTCAGATTTTTGTCAAATTGTCTTGGAAACCTGAACTTCTTATATTTTGAATTATTACTGTGAAAACTTAAAGATTAATGTTTGGGGGGAAATCATATTTTTAGAAATTTGTTACTTCAGTGGGTAGTATAGGATTTCTGATATGCATTTCTTCAGCTATTTTTTTTTCCAATTTACAGTTATTTTCTACCAGTTAATTGTAAGAGTTCTAAGAGTTTCTCAAGCATAGGTGTTTACCCTTCACACTTCTAAGAGTTTCTCAAGCATAGGTGTTTATCCTGTTTAACAGCAATAAAATTATTAACATGGATATGCAGATAGCTTGATACTTTTTCCCAGCATGTAGATTTAGTACCAGCTACCATTATTTATTTTGTAAAGTACTCTCTCTCAAAACATTATACAAGATGAGTAATACCACTGTACAAAACTTATTTTCCGTAACAGGATTTTCTGTAACACTCTCATGTAACAGGCTCAATGCAAGAAAACAATGGTCCAGAAAAAGTGTTTAGACTTATATACCACTTCACAGTGCTTTGCAGGCCTAAGTAGTTTAGAGTCAGCATATTGCCTCAAACAATCTGGGTCCTCATTTTACCAATCTTGGAAGGATGGAAGGCTGGGTCAACCTTGAGCCTGGCGAGATTCAAACTGCCAAATTGGAAGGGAGACAGCAGTCAACAAAGTAGCCTGCAGTACTGCATTCTAACCACTGCGACCCCGGCTCTTAAGAATAAGAGTTCACTGTGACACGCCTCAAGTAAAGTTCCAAAGAAGTTAGAAGTATATTTTGCTTGAAACTGTGTGGCAACACTGCCTATGTGTAAATTGTCATTTGTGGCAGATCTCTGTGATCATGTTTACGCATTCTAAATGTATTTGAAACCTGGCCTGACACTTAAAATAATGAGGGAAATCAGTTTGTCACGTTAATCCCTAATGATGAGTCCTTTCCCCTTCACTTTCAAGCTATGAAAATCTGGAAGTCGAGCTTTCCTGTGGTTTTTCACTTTGGAAAACATGAACAGTGCCTTAAGCCAGGTCTTGGGGAATTAGCACCTGTAACCACTTCAGTGATGGAGAAAGGCATAAGCAGCTGAAGCTGTCAGGGGATCAATTTTGCTTTCAGTTGCTCAAGCTGGATGTGTACAAGATGGATGAAAGAGGAAAGAATTTCTCCACTTCATTTTATACTTTGAAAGTTAAAGTCATGTAAAATTGAATCTACATAAAAATATAATCCAGATTCCATGTGAGAAAATGTGATCTTGAAACATCTGTTTCAAGTCAACCACTAGCGGAACTATTTTTTGGGGGGTGTAAAGGGGGGTTAAAGAATTTTAAGCAGTTACATTCATTTCTGTTACGATATTTGAAGCAAGAGTCCCTGCAAATTGTCAACATTGAGAAGAAAAGGTTAAGAGCAAGAGCTTATCTGTAAAATCACAGTTCTTACCAGAACAGACAGCAATAATTTCTCTTTTGCATTGTTCTTGAAGTTTCTAAAACAATGTACAGTTCAGAACATTTTAAAGATTGTCCTTGGTTACACAATTTCTTCATTTGCATACAAAGGTAATCTCTTCCAATTATTAAATATAAGCTTATCCATTAAATGCAGAATCAAATCTGTCATTTTTCCATGCTAATTGGCTTGTTACTTGTAAACATTTAAACTACAATTCTACTGACATCACAATCAACAATGTTGTGTAAATAACATTGTTGGTTGTGATATCAACTGAATTGTAGTTTAAATGTTTACAAGTAACCTAAGCCAATGGTTCTGATTAGACTTGATATTTTTGACTACTGGATACTTCCCAAGGATCTAGGATATTGTTCAATATATGTACTCTTACAAGTAATGCTTTTTTGTAATTGATGAGTTGAGATTGTCCATTCATATTGTATACAATCACTTTCTCAGATCTTTTGATATAGCATCGAGTACATCAACCACTATTGCCACCACCAACATTATTATTGTCCACATTTGGTTGACCATTTGAAAGTATTTTATATTTACCAATTTTTCTGGGTTTTTTTTCTCATTGACCCTTCTATCTGCAGTTACTGTTTATTATCCACACATAATCCAGGGATGAGTATAGTTTCTTTGTAACTATACTCATCCCTGGCTTATTATCGACTAAAGGATGATGATTTTCCTCTTGAAGCTTGCTTGCTTATATGTATATGAAACAGAATAGAACAGAATGTATATTATTTATGAAGTAGAATATGCGTATAATATGTAATAAAATGAGTAGGAATTCTACTCAGAACCTTGAGAGACCTTAGTCCAGATTATTTATTTTTAGTATGTATAAGGCCTCCCAACTCATAAATAAAAGCATAAATAACACCCATAAAACAAAAACTAGACTGTATATAAATACAAACTATAAATGGCTACCAAACACACAACAAATATAGGGGGACTCTGACTCAACTGGCCTTGAATGCATGGGGGGGAGAAAAATTTTAATGACTTTTGTAAAGGTTAATAAACAAGGGCCTTTTGTATATCGAGGAAGAGATTGCTGTAATAATCTGATCCAGAATATGAGAAATTATAAACCCTGTGTTATGTAATGAATATAGTCCTAGACTGAGACTGGGGAGACACTATAAAGCTCAATGCCTGGCCTTGGGCCAGTTGCCATCTCTTAATCTAATATGCTTCAAAGCCTTATTGTAAGTTACAAAAAGTTACTGAAAGGAGAAGAAAAGGTTATACATTTAGTACCTTGGTAGGATAATGCTAGGGAATATAATAATTTTATTAGAATAACATTGTATATTAAACTTGCTTCTTTAATCAACCCCTTAAACCATCAGCAGTATGCAACAAAACAGTGAAAGATGAACAGATTTACATTCATTTACTTACTGGCATTCCATGCTTAACAAGTTGACCTAGTATGTGGGGTGCAAGCCACAGCATATCATGAAGTTGTAATTTTGTTTTGCTATCATTATTGCTACATTATTGCAATGTGTAAATTATTTTGAATCTTGCTGGATTGAGCAGGATATAAATATTTATTAAATGAATACATTTTATACAGACATGTTCAACAACTGTACAATTAAACCAACAAAGCTGGCCACGTGATTCCTAGTTACCTTGATGCAAACAGACTATTACATCTTAGCTGTATTTCTGACTTTATGCTATCCTACATCTGATCATTTCTATCATTAGTTACCATGTGCTATTTTGATCACCCCTGGTTACTAACTAGGACCTAAATTCTGATTGGTCTTGAAATGAAGAAACTATGAATTCTATTATTGATTTAGGCATAAAGCTAGCTAGGATACTTTGGGCCAGTCATTCTCTCTTAGCTCTAGGAATAGGTCAATGGCAAATCATTTTTCAAAAATGTTGCTATGAAAACTTCAAAGATTTATCCATGTAGGTGCCAGGAGCCAAGACTCAAAAAGAAAGTTGTTAGCAAAGCACTGTAGATTTAGTAACGTTTCATAATTTAGGGGTCTATACATTCACAAGAAATGATTTCTAAGATTGCCATTTTATTTCCAGTAAAGAATATTTTTTCTTGTATTTACATGGTATTTCACATGCCCTATCTGATCTTGTATGATGAACCAATATATTTAAAATTCAAAACAAGTTTACTTTTTATTTTAAAATGGAAAATATATAATTCTTTGCACTGTTTAAACAAGGTTTTCTCTTTAAGAAGCTGATCAGGTGAATTTGAAAAACGAAAACCTTAAGGAAGATTTTCATCAGTTTTATCTCAACCACAGAATTCAAACATTATTAAGTAGGCATAAGAAAAACACAGAAGAAATATTTATCATGTCGCAGCTCATCATGGGTTTTATTTTAGATTTACAGATATAACCTTTTAGATAAATCCATGCAAACATCACTGCGTTTCTTGACAAGTTGTATAACTGAAAACCTTCACACAACAGTATTTTTGTAGCTCAGGGATTCATTCAGGCATGTATTGTCTGGTTATATGATGGAAATCCAATCCAGAGAGCAAAATTCAGATCTTCCATTTCTTCTGAGTTAGGCAGCTGCTAAACAATTTAACACAAACAGTTAACTGTACCACAATGTAGTAAAATAAAATGTGATTTTTAAATCATGCAAGTGACCTCAATATGCAGAGTCCAATTGATGGGCCACAGCCTTACCAAAGATTTTCTTTCTCCAAAAGTGAGTTGATAGGTATTTCTCCTTTGCTCAGTGAGATGGCATCCACACAGGATTTTATACAATATGGCATCACAGTCTCGATTACAGGTGTAGTTCAACAAGATAATAACAAGTAAAAAATGCAGAACAATCTTCTGCATGATGAAAAATGCAGAACACTTTTCATGCATTTTACAGTTTGTGCAATGAAACATGCAAAACGTTTCAAAGAAACTTTCTGCTTAAATAGTTCAGCAAGAGCCTTCTTTTTTTGTCAAGTCCTGAACACCTGTCCTTGCACTTGTCAGTGTTGCACTTGGAATGTTATTTACAAAAGCTGTATAAATCAGAAACCATAAAAAGTCAAAGAAAAATGTAAAAAGTAGTCACAGTTTTACAGAAATAATAATTAAAAAAAACCAAACCATAGCCGAAACACATACTACAGATGAGAAATCCATTTTTAATGGCTGGAAGTCCAAGACTGAAAAAGAAATGTTTTACACAATCAGATATATACAATACACTTTACATTTTAGTCAGAATTTTAGATTATTTTTTTTTACAAAAGACTATTGCAAGTTATAAATTTTCAACTTATTAAGCTAAAATATAATATTTACAAAATTTCAACAATTGCTGCTTAAAGATTTGGAACAATTTTGTCTGTACTTACCAGGTGCTCTGCAGATTTGTCAGTTACTTCTGAAGCCAACTTATTTTTAACTTCACATTTATCATCATTCTTCTCTTCCTCTGTCTTTGTCAGTTTATCTGTGGATGTCTGCATCTGATTCTTGAGTCTATACATTTCACTGTCACCTGAACCCCCCACTTCTCCAGATTCCTTTAGTTTTGGAAGGATGGATTCCATGCATGTCAGAGTTTGATTTTGGATATTTTCCCCACCACTGCTCCACAGCAGCTGATCAGGCGTGTCTCCTTTGCTACTATATGGGGGTTGGGGCATGGAAACAGAAGACATATCCTGCAATTGAACAAGGGGCATGCTTATTTCTGCCATGTCACCCTTCGATGCAGAAGACACCACATGTGGAATAATTACATCTGAAACCACCGAGCAAAACTTCTCCTCTTGATCACCAGAGGTAAATGCAACAAAATTAATTATTTCTGATTCAATCACTGGTTGGTCAGTGTCCAACTCGCTCATTTTGCTAGACTCTAAACAGATAGGTGCAACCATTTCTAACTTTGGACTGTCTACATTGTCCTCATTTAAAATTTCAGTTGGCAGAATATCCACCACTTCATGTTCCACTGTAATATTTCCCAGAGTGAAATCAATGGTTTGTAATTCCAAATTTGGTTTCAGTCTGGGAGAATCCATAGCCTTTGTTTCATCAGATTTTGGAGAGACTCCTTCATTTTCTAAATCCAGAGAAAAAGTAGTAGACTGTTCAAAACTAAGTTCTGGATATGTATTGTTTAAGTCAAAATTATCAGCTGTTGAGGTATTCAATACTTCAGTATTCAAATCTGTGAAGGAAAGAGTCACCTCTCCAAGATGCTCAATACTGATTTCTGTTGGAAGAGGATCTAGTGATTCTTGGCCCATTTCTGGCTGAAGTGTTGAAAAATGAGCACTTTCTGTTTCTATAGTTCTTCTCTCTTCAGTGCCACTTAATTCCAAATCAGAGGCAGATGGTTTTTGTGTATCATGTTCTATAAACATGAATTCCACATAACTAGGTTTAATTTCATTTGTAGAAGAAATACTATCCAACACTTCTGTTTTTTCCATTTGGAGTTCCTTGGTTTCACAGCTTAATGGGAATGGATTGGGTTGTTCATGTTTCTCTTCTGTGGTACTTATTGTTGTTACATTAACAAAGTTCTCATTTGTAATCTCTTCAGATTCTAGAATGTTAACTACACTGAAATCCTCACCATCCTTTAATTGAGAACCGTTTAAATCCTCATTGTTTGTAAGGAAAGAGTCTAATTCAATTTTGTTTAGTTCTGAATCTGAATACTGAACCTTGGAAAGCTGAGGACTTTTCCCACTATTGCCTTCCTTAGTGTCTAGTTTTAGATCAATTGATAATTCTTTAGAATAACTGTCATTTTGCACAGAATCAGAGACAGTTTCTGGAAGATTGTTGGAGATTTCTGGTAATTGTGTGTCAGATCGATCATCAGAAATCTCATGTTCTGTTGTCTCAAGGCTGACACATGGCTCATTAAAGCCATCCAAAAGAAGAGGACTCATTTTTTCTATCTGCACAGCTAACTCACTTTTCTCAGGTTTAAATGATTTCTTGTTAAATTCAGATGGAACAGGAATTCCCACTTCTTCCTCATTATGGAATGGATAAGAGGTAGTTCTTGCTAAATCATCTGCTTCTGACAATGTAGACTGTATATCTGAAAAGGAGACTTTTTCTAGGTCCCCCTCAACACTAGTTTTGATTTCAGTAATTTCATCAATTGTCATCATTTTCTCATCTTTTGCTTCCTCTGTTTCTGGATGGCTAGCTGAGGAAGTGTACACATTGCAAAAAAATTCCTCTGAAAAAGGATTACAACTTGGCTTGGAATTTACCTGTAGACTTGTATTTTTCTCCTTCTCGGTAAGATTCAATTTTTCTTTTTCTAAAATTGCAGAATTCACTAGCTTGCTCTCAGCTGGATTCCTCCCACTACTGTTGTAAAAAATGTCATATAGATCTTTAGCATTGCCTGCAGCCAGAGAAGAGTTATTTTTCTTTAATTTTTTAACATGCTCCCCAAAAACAGCTGGAGGTGGCAAGGGGCGAGGACACATTGGCATCTCCAATATGTTCTTATCATCCTCGGATACACCAGGTGCCATATCATCTGCCAGGATAACCAGTTGTTTTGCTGGCAGAGGGGGTGGAGGAGCAAATACAATTGGTGGTGGCTGTGGTACAGATAGTGACAGTGGTGGTCCTGGAGGCAGTGGCAGTAGAGGAGGGCGCCTATGCGGCCTCTCAAGAGATTGCTCATTTGCTTTTGTCATGTGCGAGACATCTTGTTCTTTCACCATTGCTGCAAGTTCCCGTGCCTTTACCTGAGCTTTGGCCACTACCTCTGCATGCTCCTGGGCCTTCGTTACATTTGCATGTTCCATAGCCTTTGTCTCACTTTCATGCTCACCGTCTTCTGCTTCTTCTTTTATATCCTCCTGTGATCCCTTTAAAACTACTACTTCTCCCCCAAATGCTTTTGATATAATATCTGGTGGCAAGACAATGTCTGGATTTCCCTCTTTGACAACTGGCAGAGGTTTGGCAGTGGTACCAGAAGATTTTATAGACAAAAAAGTATTTAGGGGTGCTGGCTTGCTTACTGTTGTAACTGCAGTTTTCCTTAGAACCATCACTGGGATTGGTAGATTGGGGCGGATTTTGGTTTGCGATGAAGTTGAAACAACTGGTGTCCAGGGGCTTGTATGTGGAATGACGGTTTTTCCAGATAACTTAATTGCAATGGGTTTTGAATTTTGCTTTCCAGATTGGGACTTATTTTCTTTATCTTTACCTTCCTCAGGGGTCTCTTCTTTAGAAGCTGCTATATCTTTCCCCTGATTTTTTTCATCTCTCTCACTCCTTCGCCAACTGAATTTTCCAAAAGTGGTTAGTTTTGACTCCTTTTCAGATTCCTCTTTTCTCTCTTCCTTCTCCATTTCTTTGTCATCTTTCTTCAATTTAAGTTTAATCCCACATTTTTCACCATTAGGAGTTTCTTTCCTTTTACTAATTTCACATTCATTATTCCCATCCCCTAATTCTTTGATATTCTTGGTTTCTTCTTTCTTTGCTGTTTTTGTTGTCTTCTCATCATTTTCCTCTTTTTGTTTTTCACAGAGTTTCCGTCTCAGCCTGCGTTCAGTTTCCTGAATCACAGACAATCCTGCCTGATGATCCAGATTTCGCCTTTCTTCATAGAGAGGATTCTCATCCACATGTTTCTGTGGGATGAAAGGAAATATGTCAGCACTATTACTTAATGGATCAATTATCCATTGGAATAAGATTGGATTCTTAATTTATTCTCTTTCTTACTCTGCTACCTGATGAATTAATTGTATTTACTGGAAAAGAGGCTGGGGGGTGGAAGGAATGACAGAATTTATACCTTTTAAGTAGCACAAGTCAAGCATTAAAAACTTTCTGAATTTCTACTAAGTTAACAATATTGAGATGATACTTTTAACAAAATGAAAAAGACAAAAGTGCCAGATAGCAAAGTAAATGTAAAAAAAGTAAAATACAGCCACATTCAAAAGTTATGACCTGCTTTACATTAAATCACATTTCTGATTCTTCAGCACAGTTTGTACTTGCAGGCAATAGCTCCCTACAATCAGCTAATATCATGTCCCACCTATATCTAGAGATGTCAAAAATGGCTTTGTCCTGCCTTGCTATTAACAGAAGTCAAGAGGAAAATTGCTTTTAAAAGACAGGGCACTAATTATGATACGCACCAATGAATTATATGAAACTAATATTCTGGAGACTAACCTTATATTTCTCATTATGTAGATGACTTTTGACATGTTGTTCTGCTGATATCTGATCTCCAAAGAATTCACTGCAGAGTTGGCAGTAATATCCAGTGACAGGGATAAGAAATTCAGAACCTAAAATGCCCCCCCGCAAGATTCAGTCACAAAAATTGATTAAGAAATTATGTAATTTTAGTAAGCACAAAGCAACAATTAAGATAGTATCAGCAAAATATATTATGGATCCTAAACACAATTCCTGTTAGAATAATCTGATCTGAAATTTTAAATAAAAACATGGAATTGTCCATCATTCCTTATTTCAGTTATTTCAACCCAGTATACAGATCAAATATAAATTGCTTTTCCACTCCTACTTACTTCTGAAGTAAAGCATTAATCAAGAAAAAAATTGCTTAAAAATTAGAAAAAAATTTAAACAGAGTCACCAGAATCATGAGATGGGTGACAAATAAATATAATAAATAAATAACAAATAAGCAAAGTTGCACACTGCTTAACATTAAAATGGCCTGTGATGGTGTGCTCTGAGCAATTAAAAGTAAGACAGACAGCATACCTTTGGCTGGAACAGGTATTTTGTCAATTCGTTTTGTGACTTCCTGCTTTGTTTCATTTTGCGTCTTTGCTGCCCAGGGTCTGTTATATGGATCCAGGGTCTATTTGCACAATGACAAAAACATATAGACTGATAACATGAAAAAGATGCTTGGCTTTTGGTCAAAGTTAAGATTAGTCAAAAAGAAATTGATACCAGCAGCATACGTGGAAGAATTGCAATCCCTCTCTCCACAATAACTTACTACAAATGAAGTATGAAAAGTTAAAAACATATCAGTTTGTATGTACTCTATCATCTCACAAACTGCAGTCAAATCAAACTGATGCTATGGTTTAAACCAGTGGTCACCAACCGGTGGGCCCCAGTCCACTGGTGGTCTGTGAGAAAATTTTAGTGGTCTGCAGAGAAATGTCACCCCCAAAGCAATTAATCCAGGCTGCACAGGAACACAAGGTTGCACCGCCCACATGGCCTGCTGGAACACAAGGTTTGCGTCACTTGCAAACAATATGAGGTAGTGAGGGGAGGGGAGAAAAGGTGGGAGGGGAGAACTTTCTGGCTACCAGGGTGCTTCTTTCTTCTTCTGCTTTTGGCTGCATGCAAGGAAAGCAGCAAGTCTTTCTTTCTCTCCCCCAACCTCCGTCAGAAATTAGTCTTTGGGACCCTGCAAGGCATCCTACTCCAAGAGGCTGCACCGGCAAAGACTCATTTCAGGTGGAGTTTGGGGGAGAGAAAGAAAGACTTCTGCTGCTTCTGCTGCTTTCCTTGCATGAAGCCAAAAGTCTCCCCCCCGCCCTCCCCTGAGAACAGAGCTGGAGATGGTATCTTGCGATCCCAAATAAAGAACGATCGATTGGTAGAAAAACAGGTGGGGAATTTTTCTGAAGGCTTTTTTTGGGATTTTCCCAGGGTCTCTGCAGACAGAGACCCTGGGAAAATCCCCCCCAAAAGTCTGCAGGAAAATCCTCCATCCCGTTATCCTACTGACGGATCATTTTTTATTTGGAATTGCAGAATATCCCCTCTCTCCCCCCTCCCCCCAAGAACAGAGCTGAAAAGCAGGAAAGTGGCTGCCTTGGAGGGTGTATGTGTGTGAGGGAGGGAGGGAGGGAGGGAGGGGGAGAACGAGAACATCACCACCAGCACTCTGAGGTTAGTTGGGATCTCTCTCTCTCTCCCCCCTCCACCAACGTCAGCAAGCCACCGTCACTCAAAATTCATATTAGTGGACCGCGGGATTTAAATTATGAGTTTGGTGGTCCCTGAGGTCCAAAAGGTTGGCGACCCCTGGTTTAAACAATTGATTACAAATCCCAAAAAATGGTCAGTTCTATAAATTTCAATCTTTCCTCTCAGAATTCTTAATGATTTTGATTCCTACATTGGGGAAAAAAATTGGAACTATAGCCTGCGAATACACAGTAACAACAAACTTTGGTTCACAACTAAACTCAAGCAGCTACATCGTGCCAAAGGGGATGCCTACAGAAAAGGAGATAGAATGCTGTACAATCAGGCCAGAAATGTATTAACAAAGGAGATCAGAGCAGTAAAAAGAAGCTACTTTGAAAAGTTGAGGAATCAGCTCTCAACAAATAAACCAGCAATTGTGTGGAAAGCCCTTAAAGACATCACTGACTACCACAAACCTCCTTCCCATGCAGAAGGGAAATAACAACTGGCAGATGAACTGAATGTGTTTTACTATAGGTGGTGGGCATTTGCAGTTTGTTGGGTATTAACATTCTGGAGGCATTTGTTGGAGGGGGCTCAAGTCCTGTTTAAGATGTGGACTGACCACAGGAATCTTGAGTCACTGCAATCACCTCGGAAACTATCCCCTAAACATGTACGGTGGGCATTATATTTCCAACTTCATGGCAGATGCACTGTCACGGTTGCCACAATATAACAGCTGGAGAAACGAAGTAGTACAACCTCTTATCCCCGGATGGGATTCCATGTGTTCATTGAGATCCCAATTGACAACAGAACTTCACGAAGCAATATAGAATGAGCCATGGTTGAAGGAGAATCCCACCCTATGTGAAAGTCGGGATGGATTGATGTGGAGGAGTACAAAGCTGTATATACCTCCAGCACTACGAGACATGGTACTAAAAAGTTGTCATGATTCTAAACAGGCAGGCCACTATGGATTTTTGAAGACGTTACATCTGGTGAAACGTTAATTTTGGTGGACAGCTCTGACAGCAGAGATAGAGACCTATATTAAAGAATGTACTGTTTGTGCTACTGTGAAAATGAGGTTAAGAAAGCCATTGATTATTACAACCAGTCTCGGACACTCACCGTCCATGGTTAGCCATGAACATGTGAATGCACCACATCTGCAATGATGATTCCATATACAATACCCTATGAAAGCAGGGGACAGAGTATAGAGGATTACCGGGTTACTCTTGGTAATGTTATGTTGTTTCCTGTTTTGCAGGAGGAGCTATGGTAGAGGGGGCCGCCTGTTGGGCTCTGAGTGCGACGCTGCTTCGGAGCCCGCCAGCTCGCCATACTCGGCAAGAATCATCCTCCTGGGAGGCTGAGCTGCCCTGGTTGCCGCCGGCACTGTATCTGTCCTATGCTGCAAGCGCCCAATGTCCGACTGTGCTAGGAGTCGCACTATGATGATGCAGTCAATGCAATGTAGCTCTGCACGCCTGCCAGCCGCCAAAGACTTAATTTAACAGCTGAACATCTGCCGGCATATTTACAATGACAGGGACATCTAGTTGCTACGGAGCGGCTTGGGAGCCAGCTAGGAAACTCATAGGTGAGCGGTGGAGGTAGGAATGGATCGGGGGGGGGGGGGTGGAATGATGAAGGTGGCACAGAATGGGAATCAGTTATAAAAAGGTGATCCCCCCCCCCGTGATCACAGAATAAGATGTGCAAGAGAAAAGCACCAAGCCCAGAAAAGATAACTGTTTGCTTGAAAGTTTGTACTGACCAATTGGCCTCAATCTTCACCTGCATCTTTAATAAATCGCTAGAGATGTGTTATGTTCCTTCTTGCTTCAAATGCTCCTAGTGCCCAAGAAACCATCCATCAAGGAGCTGAAAGACTATGGACAGATTGCTGTGACATCCATAGTTATGAAAACTTTTGAAAGGCTAGTACTGGTCCCCCTGAAAACCATCATAGTTCCACTGTTAGATCTATTACAATTTGCCTACTGAGCAAATAGACTGGCAGATAATTCTGTTAATATGGCACTGTACCACATCTTACAACAT
Organism: Bungarus multicinctus; assembly: GCA_023653725.1. Lineage (NCBI taxonomy): Eukaryota > Metazoa > Chordata > Lepidosauria > Squamata > Elapidae > Bungarus > Bungarus multicinctus. The sequence goes on along the minus strand of CM042836.1, from coordinate 61,900,481 downwards.
CTTGAATCTCCAAGGACCTATGCAAGGGTCCTTTTTGTAAACTTCAGCTCAGTATTCAATACCAACATTCCAGATATTCTTCTCACTAAACTAATTCAGCTAGCTGTGCCTGATCACATTTGTAAGTGGCTTGTGAGCCCGTTTTAGTGGCAGAGTGCTCGGGTCACCACAGGCGCCCTGACACGAGTGACATCAAGCTGGCTACGCCCAGTGTTATTGTGTAAGATGCACAATCCAGGAAGAGGGCTGCGAAAATATCTATAGAACCGTGACATCCTGGACACAAACTGTTTCAACTTCTTCCCTCAAGATGACACTATAGGGCATTGCACATCAAAACAACTAGACACAAAGACACCCCCCCCAAATGCTATAATTCTGCTACACAACTAATTCCCACAAGACTGTCTATGCCCTAGGATGTCAAACCACCTAGTAGGGCTGTATTAATTATTATCCTCTCATCTGTCCTATTACCTATTTCCTTAGATTCTTATGATTATAACTTCGATGTTATATCTCAAGATTTCTGTTGATTATTTCTATTTAGTACTCTATTATGACATGTTGATTGTTTAGTATCCTATGACTGTTACTAAGTGTTGTATTTATGATTTATGATGATTGCATTTTATGATTATGATTATCATTTGTTGCTTGTATGTATACTGAGAGCTTATGCACCGGAGACAAATTTCTTATGTGTGTCCATCACACCTGGCCAATAAAGAATTCTATTCTATTCTAAAATGTCAGCTTTTCTGAATTTGCTTATGGTAGAGACACTATAGAATATATGTAAGTGGATTTATTCCCAAGTGCATCAGTCAAAAACCAAGAGATTTCACATATCACTTAAGATGCCACAAAGCTTCAGTTTCCATAAGAGTGTAGGCTTTAATGACAGTGTATTGATAAATATAGATTGAATAATGAAGTCCAATATTGGCTGCTATGCAAATCAATTTTAAGTAAATATAACAAACTTGGTGACCATGCTAAATAAACAAGCAAATGAACTTTTTAAAGGCATACTTAATTGGCATGAGACTCTTTGCCATTAAAAATGTATTTTATAGCTGATATACATTAATTGCGAATTGATTATTGGACACATACCTGTCTATGTTTCTTATTATGCATATGTGTGAAGAAATCAAACATAGTTCCACAGGTTGTATTGCAATCTTTACACCAATGATTCCCTGTATCATAGTAGTCATAAATACTGGTCCCTTGCAATGGCTGTGAAGATGATTCCATAGGCTTAGGACTCTTTTCCTTGAATCTGTCACTATTAGTTTTTGGTTCCTACATTTTAAAAAAAAACATCTATAAGGTATACAATAAGAGAATTCCTTAAAACCAGCTTTTAGTAAATATTACACACACACACAGTGTCTATGTGTGTGTAAGAAATAGGGACACAATTGCAGTATAGATCATATTCTGGTCAAGCCAAAGAATATTTCATTGTTTCAGTGAGATGGAATTACCACTTTTTCAGGCCTACTAAAGAGGCAATGGCAAAACCATTCTGCAATGTTACAAATAAATCTGCAGGGAATTGTCCAGGCATCAACATGGACTCAAAGGCACAACGCATGTGAGTGCATCTGCCCACATGTGTGCCCCACCCCCACGGCAAAAATGTCCTTTCTTTCATACAGGCTATAATAAGTTAGCATCAGTACCTAGAATTTACCTTGACTAGATCAGACGTTTTCTCCTGAATCCTTGCATTTTCTGAAGACTCTTTACTTTCTGAAGATAGTTTCCGGGATTTCTCAAAAATATTAATCCCCAGGATCTGGGCTACCTTGTCAAGTTCAGATTGTTTCTTTTCTGCAGCATCAGCATTCATCTTCAGCTGAGCTATTTCCTTCGCAATGTTATCTTGCAATCGGTTGACTTCTATTAGTAAAGGGTCTTTATGTCCATCCTTCTCCCTCCGTTTCTTCCGCAGCAATTCCCCTGAATCAAACAAAGTGGTTGAGTACAAAAGGCAAAAAAATTAAGCTCACAAATGCAAAATGATTGTAATCATTAATGTTATTAAATATCATGGCTCACCCAAATGTCACAAGGGGTGCACCACTGAGTGTAAAACAAGCTAATGTTGCCTATACTCATATATGATGCATCTAATAAATTCTGGGATGCGTATAATAGAAAGGTAGCAAATGTAACCCATTTAATCCAGCTGATTATATAACATCAAACTCTATTTAAAAACCTCCCAGGAAAGAAAGGGGATAAGAAGAAACAGTACCTTGTTGTTTTGAAAGTCTGTTTAATTCAGCTCTGAGATAATGTAGTTTTTTTTGCCGTGCTTCCTGTTCAGCTTTCAACTTCTCAATTTCTTCTACTACCTAAAAAAGTATTGAAGAAAAAAAAAACTGCATAAACCACCATCTTCCTTAGCCAAAGGTAAAGCAACATTGCAAAAATCAATGTGGTAATGTACATTGCACCTTGAATCCAAGTGATTTCAATCACTTTCGAGTAATCATTTGAATAATTGTGCAAATTTAGCTTTTATCAGAGATAGCATCTCTTTTGTTATATGTAGCATCTGTGTTTATTTTTCAGTGAAGGATCACATCAAAGTTCTATAGCATTAACTATCTTCTGCTGGGAAGTACTATGGTCTATAAGTCAATTTTAAGTAAGTCACAAGCCATGCAGGATAAAGTATATTTAAACTTATTGAAATTAATGGACTCTGCAACCACTTTTGGAATCGATCAATTCCAACACAGTACAAATATTTTAAGCATTTAAATGTGTATTAAATAACACAAATGTATTATGTTTGAGTTAAGCATTCATAATTTTAAGATTTTTAAATGGTTTTCTTCACTACGGAATGAAAAACAAGCAATATAACAAAATTACAATACAGAATCATTTTTCATCATGAACTTAATTCACTTTAAATCCATCTCCATGTTTGGTTTCTTCCTTGGCTAATATTTGTTAATTTTAATGTTAATATTGATCATTTTAATGTTTTAAATGTCTTATATTGTTATTTTCATCATGTAGTAAGCTGTCCAGAGTCATCTGATAACAAGATGGGCAGTGTATAAATTTAATAAATAAATCTGCCTATTTCCAAGATTATGATCTTGTCCAGCAGTCCCCAACCTTTGTTTCTTGGAGGTCTAGCAGGGGGTAGGGATATTGGGCCACACAAGTGGTGGGATGGTGTGCACATGCGCAGGCAGAGTTGCACAAGTTGAGCTATGCACGCCTGCACGTGCCGGCCTGGTTCTGAAAAGGCCACAGCCCGGGGGCTGGGGACCTCTGATCTAATCTGTTTCATTCTAAAATACTAATTATCCCTTGAAATCAGGGTCTAAAACATTTTTAACTCAAAATATTTCAAAGTTGAAATAAAACGAACTCTGTTGACACCACAGGAAAATATTCTGTTTTGTCCCTACAATAAAAGAAAAAAAAATGCAAGTTTCTGGTCACAAAAAATAACCTTTAAATGAATGATTCATTATATGGAATATCATGGCTATCTTATGTATTTCAAGCTTAAAACAGAACATATTTTTATATGGTTGGAATAAAACACTTAAAACATGTTGAATTTTATTTTCTCAGAAAACACAAACAAACCTGACTATCCCAATAGAATATTTCAAGTGATGCTATTTTGCTCCAAGTTCAAAATAGTATTTGGTTTTCATATTATGGATATTCCCACTAGAAACACATTTATGAAGTTTGTTTACCAAACCAAGTTTACAGAGCTTACATATGTAATACAATATAATTAAAATACTAAATGCAATCTAATCAATTTAATTAAAATTCCAGCATAAGCACCTACATTTTATTGAGTTTGGCACTGCTGGTTATTTTCAGGAAGAGTCCAAAATTTACTAGTTTTCAGAACACCAGGAGGCTGAGAACATCCTTATCTAAAGGGCTAAGATACTCCAAATAAGTGGGACTTTTTGCAGAGAATGCCCATTGTTGCACCCCTTTGTACCATAATTCCTGGTAGGCAGAAACCTTTAGTAGGCTTTCCTAGATGTCTGTGTAGGACAGATAGAACTATTGAGGAAAAGAATTCCCTAGGATATCAAGGCACTAAGCAGTATAGGTGTATATTGGAACGTTTTATTCAGAAACCTACTGATAGCCAATGCAGTTCTCACAGCAGAGATGAAATATGGCAGTATCATGACTAACCATCCAATATGCCTGTTATTGTGTTTAGGAGCAGCTTAGATTTTTGATTAGTTTTCAAGTAGTCATAATGTAAGCAAAATTCAAAAAGAAAATTTAGTGAAACTGAAAAATATACACAGATGTTCAACATTTCAGGCCTTTAAGTTATATATTTAAAATAGTTTTTTTTTAAAAAGTACCCACCTTTTGTTTCCTAGAAGCTCGATTTTTTTCATCAGATATTCTTTCCTTGGAACCTCTTAGTGAAGGTTGAGAGAACTGAGGATGTAATTTTGAATAAGAAGCTACTGTAGGGATTTGCACAAGCACAGAGTCATCTCTTTTGGTATCAAGAGTCCCTTTGGCTGTGGAAACTGTCTCAATAACTCTAAGATTGGGCCGTGTTGGATTTGATGGCACTGTTAGTGTGACAAGCCCATGCATATCTGTAAGCCCAGGATCAGTCTGCTGAGCATACATGGGCCAGCCAGAAGCTGCATAAGCCATGTAGTGTCCATACGCATCATAGCCAGGAGGGGCCATTGTGGGAGAAGGATAGTTTTGTGGTAATTGCGGTGTAGGAAAAGGTGAAAAGCTTGGAAGTCTGTATTGGGAAACAGAGGTGGGTGTAGGTGACAAATTAGGAAGAGATGGTGGAGCTGATGGAATTAGAGATAGTGGAGGAACAGACTGCTCAACTGTGTCAGGAGGATTATCTCGTCCTAACATTTTGCTTGTATTGTGCTCAGATTTTGAAACAGAGGCTATAACTTTAGATAATGGATAAGAACCAGTAGGTGAGAGAGAGTGCTTCTGGTTTGATTCTGGAGAATAAGTTTCACTGCGATTGCGACGCCTCTCCCACATTTCTGGTTTGGAAGAAGCTACTGAATAACGATCAGGTGAATGAGATGACTTTTTTCCATGAAGACGTTCCTGAGTACGAGCAGCAAGTTTACCTATTTCGGCCACCCCAATGTCAAGACCAATAGTTTTAAGCAAACTATGAATCTTCTCATACTCTGGTCTGGATTCATCTAATGGTTTTGATTTTACAGTTGAAGGAGGTGGAGAACCTACTTTTTGACTTACAGATTCCGTCCCATCACTCAATGTTAGCTTTTGAGTAGATGGAGAGCTGGTATTACAATCATCGTCATCATCACCATAAAGAAATTTCTCTTCATCCTCAAGGTCATCAGGAAAACTGTTCCTTTTTTTTTCTTCCATATTATTAGAGTCTGCCATGACTCCCAAAATGCCCAGAATGCGTGAAAAGCCACTTCCATCCTGGCTGGCTCTTTCATGAGGAAGCAGGAAATCACCAGGCTGGTCAACAGACTCTGATGTTGACTCATGAGGCTCTTTTTGTTTTAGAAAATTTTCAGAGTTTTGCTCAGTAGGAAGTGTATTTTGATGTGGACCAGAAAATGGTCTCCAGTCAGGCTCACTGCCTTGAATTTCCTTACTGGTAGACTCTGCAACTGCACTTTTGTTGAATTGTTTGAGGAAATTCTCTACCTCCAATGAAAAAGGAACAACACTACTACGCTGGGGTAAAGAATGGTTTGAAAGAAGTGGGGGCTCTTTAATAGAGGAAGAACCGCTAGAAAAGACTTCAGGCTAAAAAAGAAAAAAAAACCATCATTTGTTACTGCATTCCATAATTAATGTAATCAATAGTCCATTTCATAAGACAACATCTTCATATAGTTGAATTATAATCAATAGTTTGAAATCCAAATAGGAAATTATAAAAAGAAAAAAATTGAGATTGAAAAACACATGCATGTTTTTAAAATATTATGTGGTTATTTTTGTCAGAGTACTGTAGATATTGCACAATTATATCTGAGTCTATATCTAAAGTCACAACATTTATCTCTTTGATAAAGAAGCTCAGAGTGCTGCAAAAGTGATAAGTATCAGATGAATAATGGTAACATGCTCCAATGCAGTCCAATCTATTTTGCAATGTTGTGTTGCTGAGAAATAAAACTAATAATACAACAAAAATTGTGTTAGTTTACTGACTGTCTTGGCAATAACCATCCCTCTTCCATGCAGGACAAGTGAAATGGTTGACTTGCCCTCAATCATACTTACACAAAACCAATTTTAATTGGCTTGGCGATCCTCATACTTATACCTTGATCCCTGATTATTTGGGATCTCCTAACAATGATTAAAAAGGAAAAAAAAGCTTATGTCAAAGGAATAGCAAAGGAGGAACACAGTGACTAAGAAGAATGAAAATGTTAAAAGGTTGCTTCGAGGAATCGAAAAAAAATGCATTTTACAGTTCCAAGGACATTTTAATACTAAATTTGCATTTCAAAATTAAAAAAATTAATTTAATTTTAATTTTAAAATTAAAAATTAGGGGGCGTGCATAAGCGCACCAAATGTGCCTACCGTCCCTGTCCTATTGTTCCTTTTTATTTTTCTTAGTATCTATCTCATGTATTCAAAACTATGTTTATTCTTATACCTGTATCTTGTAAGCGATTGACAAATCAAATAAATAAACCAAAAATCAAAACTAAAGACAATTGCAACAAAAGACCTCAGTATAGTAATAACCTGCTAAGATAAGATTGGGCCCCACTTTGGCATTCTTTCACAAGGTTCTGAAGACATGGTTCTGCCAATGGGCCTGGGGATCCCAGAATGATATGGAGCGCATTAAGTGGCTCATTTGCCAAGCGGAGGGATTATTGCTTTTTATATTGTTTTTATATTGGGATTTTATCCTTGTAAACCATTCAGAGTCACTGAGAATGAATTGGGCAGCCATATAAATTTTCATAAATAAATATTAATATCTACTATTTTTATTTTCTCTAAATATTAGGAGACAATAGATTTTACCATATGTTCGTGACTATTAGTAAGGTTAATTGGGGGGGGCAGAGTTTTATGTCTGTTTGTAGAATAAATAGACACTCAATTAATAATTAACATTATTTAATTTGGCTTACACAGATAGTCCTTGACTTTCACTTAACAATTGTTCAAAATTAGGACTTAGAAAAAATGACTTGCTACTTGCTACCTGTACTCACACTTGTGACTGCTACACCTTCCCCAGGTCACCTGATCACAATTCAGGTTCTGGGCATATGGTCACATTATTGCTAATTGCAATGTTTTGTTCTTGTCAATTCTGGGCAAAAAAAACCCATTAGGGAAGCTGTATTTGTTTAATATCTATGTGATTCGTTTATAACCATATTATTTGTTTAGCAAATTGTTTAATTTGCTTAATAACCACCATATTTTTTTCCTCAAATATGCCACCTAAAATTAATACCAAATTTAATTTTTCTTTCTCTATTGTACCTTATCAAGAAGCCAGTGAATTCTGCCTAAAAATAAATTTAAATATTTTATAATTTTAAAAAATATAAAATCAACCTGAAACCAACATAATATCAGGTGTTCTTGAACAACCTATATTGAATGTCTATAATCTCCTTCATTGTAGAACATAAAAAATGTTTGCCCCACAATCACAACTCTTGAATCAGAACCTGTTTAGATAATTATATATTCTAGATAATGCAGACCAACTGAGAAAGGCCAGAAGAAAGTTTGGGAACAACTGTGATTCTCAATGCATTCTTTATGAAAGTGAATAACTGAACAAGTGAATTCAAGGGGAAATGTCTTCATACTTCCATAAATTTTAGTACAATGGGGAAGAAAGCTTCCAAGAAATTGCAACATATCTAATGTAGTCATGAAAGTGAATCAAACTAATTAATCTAAAACAAATTATGAAACACTGAGATATATGTTAATTTAAAATGTGTTGTATTTATTTATTATGTTTTTATTTTGCTTTTGTTAGCCATATTCTTGAAATGGGCAAGCCATATACTATGAATGAATGAGTGAATGAATGAATGAATGAATGAATGATCATGAAACATGTGACTCATAGGATTCAACCATATAGAAGAACCAGATTGGATCTTTGAAAAAATAAAACTGTCTTAGCTTCTGGTAATTCGGTCACTACAAAGTGACCACTTCTTTAAAACTTACCAGACCATGTTGAAAAACTGGAAGAAGACCTAAGGGAATAGAAAACTTTCTATTCAGCACTTTCTTCCTTTTCTTCACTACGACCTAACTATTTTAGTGTATCCTGTAAGACTAAAGAAAATCAATACAGTATCTTCTTCCCCAACTTTCTCCTTCTACTTCTTCCACAGCCTTGACACTCTGATCTGAAGGCCAACAGAAATCACTAATCAGTTCACTACTTAAGCCTGATTAACTATAACTTTATGTTACAAACTGACATCTGTGTATATTTATGTATAGACAATTTATTCTTTGTATGTTTAACAATCTAAGTTTGTTTATTGCAGAGCCCAGTGGGAAACCAATCAAAATTCTGGACTTCACATATTAATACTAGTATATGGTTAGATTCCTATTTTTATTGTTAACTGATGTATATGTTAGTAAATTAATTATATATATTACATGAATCAATAGATAAGATTCATTTTAATTAGAATATAGGCCAATAGCCTTCATTTTTTCTTTTCATTTTTGCATATAAAATTAAAGATTTTTTTGCAAAATATATAATCTGACATTCTAGATTAGTTCAAAACCTGCAAACCTGCATGTCATACTTAATGTAACAAAATAAGAAAATATAACATGGGGCATTCTATGAAGGTCTATAATGGAAATAAGATACTCTAAAATGTGCTGCTGCTCCCTCATTCTGTAGCAGATAGCACCAAATTAGAATTGAAGAGTCACATAGAAAGCACATGAGGGATCCTTGGTGCTCTCTGAGCTTGCTTGGTTTCTTGCAATCACTAGCACTGATGATATTACCTAGTATGGATAATGAAATGTCTGCAAAAAAAACAAGCAGGCTGAGAGAACACCGAGGACTCCTCATTTTAAACCCGAGCTACATATATTCTCTTTTATTGATAGAAAGTCCATCTCTGTATTTTCAGAATATCAACAGAAGAAAGCTCCAATGTCCAGTTAATTAAAAATATCCAGGGATAAAGTGAAAAAGAAACAAAAGAAAAAAATAGGAAGATCAGAAAAATCCTCACCCGAGGAAACATAAATACAGGAAGCCCAGTTTCCCTCTCTCCACTGTAGAAAATGGATCTTCACATTTTCAACAGTGAAGGGCAGCCTAAAGTGGGACATACCAAAATAATCTCACTGTGCAGGAATATGCAGAATGCAATCAGATAGAAACTATCCTCTAAAAGATACATTTGCCAAAGGAAGCAGATATTTGAATATTCAGTTTGCAATGCCTCAGGAAACAGAAGACCATGTGCATGTGTCTGAATGCCATCAGTAGAGAATACAGATGAGACTACTGCATTCCTAGTGTAGTGTGCCATTACCCCCTCAAAACAACAGCACATTAACATCCCTAAGCCAAAGTTATGTACAAACACCTATCTGGATATGGTTGTGATAGAAATCTTGCAACTTAATACAGACTCTTAAAATGGCACAAAGCAGTAATCCTATGCTGTTGGGAAATAGTTTTTAATAGTTCCTCAGATGTTCAAAAAGTAATTCTTCCTCCAGGAGGGCTTCTTCAGGAGGTTTTGGTCAAAAAGATGGTTAATCACAGCTCCTGACTTTTGTGAAAGATGTAAACTGATTTTTAGAATGAACACTGGAACTGGGCAGAGAACAGTAGTTATTAAACAAAGATTCATCTTTGAAGACAAAGTCTGAGAGTTTCTTGAAGAGATGACAGCCCTCAAAAATATTACTTTTTGAACACAGATATATGGCATTCAGAAATTTGACAGTTCCAATGTCGCTGTAGCTAGAACGAAGGACTGCTGAGGGGAAAACAATTGAAAAAAAAACCTAGCGATGGTTACTCCTTCTGTTGTGATTGTAGCATACCTTGCAAAACAAATAGGACAGAGGAAAAAAATAGGAAGCAAATAGAATTCTTGGCAAAGCTTTGGGAAAATGCTTTTTTTGTAAGAACCAAAAAATCTGACTCTTAGAATAGAGCAAGTGAAAAGGCCAATCCACTATGCCAGTGGTGGCTAACCTTTTTGGGCTTCTGTGCCGAAAATTGCACACACCAGCACCCAGAAGGCAATGCACGCGGCCCCACCCCCATGCCCCCTGCTCAATGATCTCCCCACGCCACCCCCTTACCTGCACTGCATCTGCCTCCCAGCTGAGTTTTGGCCCATTTGAGGCCTTTTTCAACCTCCCAGAGGCTCGAGGGAAGCCTCTGCAGTCTTTAGAGGCCGAAAAATGGGCCGGTATTTCCGGAAATACAGGAAGTGACGAAACAGGCCTGTTTTTCGGCCTCCAAAGGCTGCAGAAGCTTCCCTCGAGCCTATGGGAGGCTGAAAATCAGTTGGGAGGCACATGCTTGCAGTGAGGCAAATTTGGCTGGGGCTTGCGTGCCCAAACAAATAGCTTTGCGTGCCACCTAGGTTCGCCATCACGGCACTATGCAATCCATTTAGGGAAATGACTTAACATACAAAATGTCTAGAATTTGTTTTAGTCCTGCATACATTTTCAGCCTAGCCCACCAATTTTTTGGAGTGATGCTCCTGGTATGCCACTTAATGATTATGTGAAACTATCAGTCTGGAAAAAGTTACACAACCTAGTTCACTGCATACCACTTATCAATTCCTTCTGATCGTTTTATGAAATTCCAAAAGTAATCAGTTGTATATTTTGAATCATACAAATATAATTTAACCTTTACAACCTCTGAAATATATATTTTGATAGATTAATATATACTTCTATTTTCATTAAAAAAACTTTTTGTGTTTAATAAATGTGTATTTTAAACACGTTTGGAGAGCATGTGCGGCAAGAGCTCCCACTTTTTATCTTGCAGGAGTTCAATAAAAATTCAGATGGATATTTTTCTCCATTCAGTCTTTTTGTAAACAAGGAGTCTTAAAAACTTGCATATTTTTTCTGTGAATTTCATAAGCCTAACGAAGGCATTTCCCCAATATCCCCAAGCATATTGAAACTGAACTTTTAGCCATTAAAAATAATATATTCTTTAAGTTCTAAAATTTAGTTCACTGTGTATCACTAACTCTAGAAATACTTCTTTAGGATGACCATAATTACTTAAAGACTTATAGACTGTTGATGCCCTAAATTTTAAAACAAGGGCCCTCATTTAGATCAAATGAAATCAAACTGATAATTGTAAAGGATTCATACTAAATCAACAATCTTCAATGGCATTTTAGAGAAATATGCCCATTAACTAACATAGTTGAAATTAAGCATTAAAGAGATTTTTTAAAATTAAAATTGACAGTAACAAAAATGGAGTGGAGTGGTGTCAAACCTGTACAGGATGATCATCCACACGTTTCTTCAAAATAGATTTTTTGGGCATTGCTGGTGCCTCATCAGGTCTATAATGGTACTGAGGTTCAGAAGATTTCTTTGGATTAGTTGAACCAGTCATCGCATAGCTATTGCCTGATAGTTCCCGACTCAGATTTCTGGTCAGTTCCTCTTCTTTTCTTTTCCTTCTAGCACTTTCAAGTTCGCGAAAATCTTCATTGAGATATGTTGGACTTGGACTTCTACTAAAACTTCGTTTACGATATTTTCGTGTTCCTGACAAGAAACCTTGTGGTTCCGTGTTCATGTCAAGTAATCTGTCATTTCTGTCATATCGAGGTCGTTTTGGCTCCCGCCCTCTATCGTCCAATGCATATAAGGATTTTCTAAGTAGTTCACCTTCCCTATCAGTTTCTCTTCGCTTATTCTCATAGTTCATGCTATAGTCTGATTGATGGAGGAAAACATCCCTATTGTGATAGTCATCATCATGTCTCCTACTGTAAGGACTAGCCTGATTTTCCTCACGAGAAGGATATCTCTCAAGGCTCCGACGACGTAAAAGGCTTCTGCTAAATATTGGTCCATCAGCCAAATCATCCCTGATTAGAGAGATACACAAATTATAACTTCATTCACAAATCTGAATAGTGTCAGTTGAACAGAAATGTTGAAAAGCAGCCTGCTTATGCATAATTACTTTTTCTTTCAACCTAATGCAATCAGTTCCAAATGTTTTGTAACTTTCGCGACTGATTCATTTCCAATTGCAAACCAAAGTATTTTGTTCTCAATTAAATCACTTCTAAAAAAAGTTATTAATGAACAGAGGAAAGGTAAAACCTAAGCATAGCCTGCAAATCCATTCACTATATTCTATATTCAATTCAGGTTATTTTATTGCTCTCCTCCCATCTATATCTTTTGTTTTTTTTAAATCTGTTCTGGAATGTCCTTCAGCCATTAAAGCAGATTTGTCAAGAGAAGGAGAGGAGGAAATCCATTGGTGGGTGTTATTCCATCCACTGGACATAACTTACATTTCAAGTTAGGCCTTACATAAACTGTGCACCAGAATATCTTGATTTTCAAAGATATTCAAAAAGGAATTAGCAGAAAAATAAGAAATGTTACTGTCCTTTTGCCAGATATAATACTGAAATTTCAATTCATGATGAACAGCAACACTTCATCGTGTCTACCTCTAAATATTTTTACACACTTTCACTGTAAGAATGATATAGCAGTGTATATAATAATCTTACTTGTTTGACTTGCACCATTATTTCCCAGTTAATGGAAAAATCAATTTAATCATTTTTTTCTCTTGCCGATTTAGAATCACCTTTCATTTAAATTAGCCCATCCTGTGCCATAACAAACTACTGAGGTTCTACCATCATATGCTAGAAGTCAGAGAATATGGATGGAAATAGCAGTGACATTCTATTATTCATTCTGTATTGATTTATCAAACATAGAGCTCATAAGCTTGCATTTGTTGCCTGCCTGCCTTATTATGTTCTTCTTATACCAGTTGTTCACTGACTACATTATTTCTTTCCACCAACTCTCCTTCATAATGAAGGATTTTTTTTTAATCAACCTTTATTTGGTCTCTCTCCCCAGTGTATGTGCTTTTGAAATTCAAAGGGAGCCAAACGAGAAATTTGCCAGTTGCTTTTCATATACCACAGATGGATTTAGAGCTACTGGGAATTCCTACTGGCAATTTTTAATCAAAATCCACTCATAACTGCTAAATACCTATTTAATCTCACCTTTCTACACACTATAGAGCTATCAACTGCTTTGACACTTTTCCCACAGCAATATTGGGAAGGTATTTATCAGTAAATCTCTTCTGTGGAAACCTTTGCCTCAGAGGTGGTATTCAGCAGGTTCTGACCAGTTCTGGAGAACAGGTAGCAGAAATTTTGAGTAGTTTGGAGAACCGGCAAATATCACTTCTGGAGAGTTTATAGTATCCTTCCCCTGCCACGCCCACCAAGCCATGCCCACAAAACCAGTAGTAAAAAAATTTGAATCCCATCACTGCAGCTTGTCCACATTTTCTTCCATTGCCCCTGCTGTGATAGCATATACTCTTATTGTTTTAATATGTCAACAGAATTCAATCCCACCTACAGATAGATGCTGTTTTTCTAGTTTAGCAGGAACAAAATTCAAACATTGTGAATACAGTGGCTCTTAATTAGCTCCTATCTCAATTAGAGGGGAAATATTATTTGTACCCTGATGCTACAGTATTTTGTTGCCAGCTCTCTAATTCTCTGGATTTATCCCTTTTTTCTCTTTCCAGACTTTATATTTTATTTTTATTATGTTTGTATTATATTCTTTTTAAATTTATTTTTCATATTTGTTCATCCTAGAATGAATCTATTTGTATTTATTTATAGATTTCTACACCACGCACCTCACCTATTACATAAGTAATGAATGAATTTTCTTTTAGGTGGTGCTCTTATATATTCCACTGAAGCTTTCAGAATATCAGTTGGAAAACATTTGCAATTTGTATCCCTAATCGTTAGCAATATGAACTTTCCTTTAGAATAATATAATTCAAACTGCATATAATAGAAATATCCTACTTAGTAAAACTATTTTTTTCACATGAATCATTACAGTATGCAGGTGTGTTTATAAAATATCAGTAGGTTTAAGAAAACCAAAGGATTGTCTCAGTATAAAAAAAAGAAAAAAAAATTACCCCATTGAATACCACAATGATGCAGAACATGTTTTTGAAAAAAACAAAAAAATCAGGAACATCATGAAAGGCACCATAACTAATTCATTCATGCCTTGAATAGGAACCTATAATATTGTAATGTGCTGAATACTCAGTTATAGCTTCCTTATTTTTAATCTAATTTTTCTAAGTTTTGCTTAATTTTTGTTATCTCACAAACATATTCTCACTTTATATTTTTAGAGGACTCAGCTTATGACCGCTGATTTAACAATGGTTCTAATTTACAATGGGCTCAGAAAAACTGACTTCATGACCTGTATTTGCACTTATAACTCTCATACCATCCCCATGGTCATGTGATCACAATTCAGATGTCTGGCAACTGGCATTTATATTTACAACTAATTGCAACTTTTTTCCCAATTTCTGGCAAAAAAACCTGGACTTTTCATTTACTGGCTATGTGATTCAGTTAGCAACTGAGGTAATTCATTTAATAACCACCATAAATATTGACATATATTGACAACTTATGACCATGGCTTACAATAGAATTTCAATCCCAATTGTGGTTATAAGTAAAGGACTACTTATATTGTTTAGATAGTCCTTAACTTACAATTATTCGTTTAGCAACCTTTCAAAGTTACAACACTGCTTTTGATTTATTATACTTATGACCATTGTAGCATCCTCATGGTTATGTGATCAGAATTTGGAAGCTTAGCAACTATATTTATATTTATGACAGTTGCAGTGTCTCAGGGTCATATGATCAGCTTTTGCAACCTTCTGGCAAAGTCAATGGGAAAATCAGATTCATTAACAACCCTGTTACTAACTTAACAATTGCAGTGATTCACTTAACATCTCTGGCAAGAAAGTCATCAAATGGGGCAAAACTCACTTAACAACTTGTCTTGCTTAGCAACCTAAATGTGTGGCTCAATTGTAATCATAAGTTGAGGACTACCTGCATGTTTAAAAAAAAAAGAAAATCAACACTTTTGATTTAGAAATAGGGACAAGGATTTTTCACTTTCAGAACTGAAATATGTTAAATGACTGTTATATTTGAATTCACATCTGATTAGAGATCACCAAACAACTTTCATTGCAAACGCATCATGTTATTCAGTGTTCAAAAGGGAAATATTTTACCATTGTATCACAGGTTCATGCTATTCCAAAGATTCTTTGTTTAATATAATTTGCTTTTGCCTTTATCTATAATCTTATTGCTAATAGTAAAAATCATCTGCAGATACAGCCCATGTATTAGTTGACAAAAACAGGATGTTTAAATTCTGTTAAACTGTAATCTATTTTCTACATAAGAATTTGCACCTGTAAGTTTAGTAAACTTTAGTTACTAAATTTTCATCAGGAGACAGGAAATTCATTAAAAAAGTGCTTCTTCATTTTTCTCCCCATCTTGTCAGATTAATAAAAAATAGTTTCAGTTCCACATCTGCTCTTACTGCTTATTTCTTAGAGAAGGATCCACTTGATAAAAACAAGAAATTTTGAATAATACTGTTGATTAAAGTCGAAGAACAAGTTCCACCAATAAATAACTTTGCTCATTTGTCAAAATACAGACATATTTTCAGTGCATTTTAACTACTTGCAAAGATGTTATTAGAATGAATGTTATTTATAATCTATTGCTTGGAAATGAAATAAAAAATAAAATAAATGAATAAATGAATATTTATTAATTAATTAAATAAAAAATATTTTCATTTTTGGAAAATAACAATAGAACCTAATAGCAGCCCAGTGCTTTATTTGCACATCTGCCCACAGAAAAGACAACAATAAGCTGGGTAGAGAGCATCCTGGAGGAGGAAATATAAAGCATCTTCTTCATCATTTTGCTTTTGAATAAATCGATATTTTAAACCATTACCCAAAAAGGTTAAATCATGGCAACCGAACCAAAGTTTATTAAAACTGAGACATTTCGCTACTCATCCAAATAACTTCTCCTAGACAAAATGAAAATTTGGGTAGGCAGAGAGTTATTGGAATGAACCAACTCTTGCCCTAGAGACTGCATGGTGTTTTTCCCCAAAATGAAAAGCAATATGCAAATGAAAACACAATCATCCAGGAAAGATTTAGGCCATTGTATTGTGAACAGTCAAGCCCCATCTCCCACGACAGCTATTTTGCTTGAGCATTCTTAATATGCTACTAAACTTCCAAATATAGCTATCAACCCAAAAATGTACACTACATGTGACTGATAATCCATTCCATATATTTAATATGACTGAGGTATTACACATACAAAGAACATTAATATATACTATTATTCTCATACCACAGAACATTTGCTTTCATCATTTGATCAATATACAGAAAACAGACAAATCTATCTTTAATGAAAATCCAAATATTATACCAAAAATGTTTATTTTCTTTTGGACTTTGTCAAACAACGGATTATAATACTACACATGTATTCTTTGATTAAGTTATTTTTATTGACATTTATTGAAATACTGTATTACTGTATTATTAACAGTACTACTACTACTTATACCATTTTTGTTACAGTATATGAATGAGTTGTCATATTCATTTTGGAATTATGACATAACAGTCTGAGAAAGTACACTAAATACTCTCTCCTAGATCTGGAATTCTCAATATTGCTTGGCCAATGTTATTTTTCATTACATCTTATAAGATTGTGGTATTTTATGTCAAGCATGGAAAAGCATGACAAAACATAACTGTGAGAAACAAGTCTTGAAAGAAACCTACCTATCCACATCACTCAGGCTATCAACTGGTGAGCCCAGTCTATCACATAACCTCTTTCTCTCAGGTGTATCAATACCATAACGATCATTGCCAACAGTGATCCGCAAATTCTGTTCCACTGAAGATTCAGAATGTTGACTTCTAGAACGCCGATCCGGAGAACGTGAACGCCGACCTGGGGAACGTGGGTGCCGACCTGGGGAATGTGAGCGTTGACCTGGGGAATGTCTCTGTAATTGGAGAAAAGTATGATTCCATCACATGGGCTATGTTATAAAAAAACAATCAAAATATAATCAGAGGATTTACATTGGAGTTCATAATATTATTGTGATTCAGTATGCGACCAAGCTAGAAACTGTAAGTTCTAGTAAGTTTTCCTTAATCCTAGGAAGGAAGCAATAGCCAACCACTTCCAAGAAACCTTAAGAAAACTGACTGGTTTCCCAGCCACTATATTTAAAGCATCCTGTAGATAGCAAAAAGCCAAAAACTATTTGTAACCTTAATTACAACTCTGATCCTACATGAATCCGCCAGCACTCTTTCAAAACATCTGTCATTAGAAGGATGTCCATTGTCCCCATTGTTGTTTATAATGACACTGGAAGTGTTAATTAGAAATAGTAGTCAGGATCCAGAAATAAAAGGAATGGAAATAAAAAAAGAAAAGTATAAATTACAGGCATTTGCAGATGACCTGGTTTTTGTACTAGAAGAACCATTAGAAACCAGCCCCAAACTAATAGGAAAAATAGAGGAATATGGAGAAGTTGCAGGACTGAAAATATTTTTTTAAAAAAACTAAAATATTAGTTAAAACCCTTACAGACAAGCAGAAAAACAAATTGATAAAGAAGATAGATCTTCAGATAGTAAAGAAAGTGAAATATTTAGGAATTTACTTAACAGCAAGATGTGCAATAATTAAAGATGATAACTATATAAAATTAATGCAACAAATTAAACTGGATTTGGAGAAATGGAAGAATCTACAACTCTCAATGTTAGAGAGAATAGCTACTATAAAAATGAATATATTGCTGAAACTACTTTTCTTATACCAAACAATACCAATAAAACTAGAGAAAAAATATTTTGAAGAATTGGGTAAAATAATTTTTAAATATATTTGGCAAGGGAAAAAAGCAAGAATAAAACTGAAAATGTTACAGGACTCTAAAGGTAATGGGGGGGTTGGGTTACCAGATTGGGAGTTGTATTACCAAGCATCTGTACTTACATGGGTAAAAGAATGGATACATTTGAGGCATAGAAGATTATTATTACTGGAGGGCCATGATCTTCAATTAGGGTGACATGCCTTTCTGTGGTATGGAAGGAATACAGTACAAAGGCACCATGTGAGGAATGCTTTATTTTTAGGATGGGAAAAAGTTAAATAAAAAAACTATAGGAAAATACCAGTTTGGCTTTCTACAATGGAAGTACTGATACATCCAAATATTGTCAATTTGGAAAAAATTGTATCCTACAAAGACATCTTAAATGAGGAAAGGGAACTTAAAACCAGACAGGAATTACAAAACCAAGGGATGGACTTAGCATGGTGGCCACATCTGCAAATATAATTGATATATGAAAGATGCAAAAATATGGGGTTTCTATAAGGAACCAACAATACTTCATCAGATACTATTAGGGACAGATGAAAAATTGATAAGGAAACTATACAGTTACCTACTAAACTTTAAAATGGAAGATGAACAAGTAAAAGAAACAATGATAGTATGGGCAAAAAAATTCAGCTATGCTGTAGAATTAGATAAATGGCAAAAACTTTGGGATAGAAATTACAAACTGGCAATGGCTACCGCATATAAGGAAAACCTATAGAACATGTTTTATAGGTGGCATCTGCCACTGGCAAGACTGGCAAAGATGTTTAAAAATATGTCTGCCAAATGTTGGAAATGGAACCAGACGCCAGGTACCTATTACCATATGTGGTGGACATGTATGAAGGCAAGAAAACACTGGACAAAAATACACACATGGCTGAAAAAGATGATTAAGCAGCATATAGATTTAGAGTCAGAAATATTTTTGTTAGGTATAGTACCAGAAAACTATGATAAAGGGAGAACATATTTAATGCTTCATGTATTGATAGCAGCGAGAATTGTATTTGCACAATATTGGAAAAATGAGAACACCCCACCAGACAAAAAGATAATTTGGAAAATACTGCACTGTGCAGAGATAGATAGATTGACATTAAAAATAAAAGATAAAGGAGATACAAAGTATTATTCAACATGGGATAAGTTTTATCAATGGTTAGATATAAGAGGTAGAAGTTAGAAGAGAAAGATTATTGTTATGTGTATGTAAAAGATGAACATTATTTATGACTGGAGGCATGCTAGTCTAATTAATATTACAAATAAGATAATATAACTATACTTATTGCTATAATTACTATGTATTATTATTACTACTAGTATATCTGTTGCATTTTCAGTAAAATTAAGTTCCTGGACAATATACTGTTTTCAAAATATTCACACATAATAAATAAAATAATATATAAAATATGTCATTACATCTGCTGGTAACAGAGGTTAAAAGTGCACTATGCAAAAAGTATTTTTCTTTGAGGATATATTTCCTAAATACCCTTCTAGTTTCAATGGAGTCTTGAGAGAGGGAGTATAATTTCTGTTTCTTTCTCCCACCCCCAGAAAATTATTTACTGCCTCATTTTTATGCAGAAAATACATGTATTTCATAATTACTTTACAGCTGCTACTTTCCAGAAGGTGTGAAAATTCTTTAGTTCTCCTTGATTCAAATTAAAATTTATGGTATTTGGTGATCAGCATTTTGAAGCTATAATCTATTGTTAAAAGTTTGTGTAAAGCAACTACTGTACATTAACATGAATTGATTAATGTACATTACAAGCCATCTTAGAGGCACTATGCTTTGGAAAAGAAAAAAAACACATATTGAATATGAAATGAATGAAAAGTAGATAGTATTCCTATGCTTTCCTAGGAAATAATCCAGAGTATTTTCTGTAACTATATCTACATAACGTAAATTTTTAAACTATTTTCAAGGAAGGTTGATTAGTCTTATGTACTGAGTTCCTAGGGGTGCAGTGTCTCAGCTGTCAAAGCCCGGTTCAAGACCCCAGTGCTGTGTGATGGGGTGAGCTCCTGTTACTTACTGCAACTCCTGCCCACCTAACATTTCAAAAGCATGCAAATGCAAGTAAATAAATAAATAGGCACAACTTTAGTGAGAACAGTATTCCTTACACCTCAGCATATAGTCCTATTGGGCACATAATCATGGAAAGTGTCATCTGACAATGCTGGCTTCTCAGCTAAGAAACGGAGATGTGCACTATCCCCTACAACAGCGATCACCAACCGGTGGGCCGTAAGAAAATTTTGGTGGGCCACAGAGAAATCTCACCCCCAGAGCATCTCCCCAAAGCAATTAATCCAGGCTGCGCAGAAACACAAGACTGCTCAGCCCACATGGCCCGCAGGAACCTTCCCCCACCCACTCACTCCTTACCCGGCAAATTTGTCTGTTAAGTTGCTATTTTTCCTTTTTCCGACCATCATCTGTTCTGCTGCACCGGGAGATTTAGATTAGCTAGGAAGCAGGAAATGGTTGGATTTCTTGCTTTCTAGCTAAGCACAGCCAAACCTCCTTAGGATTGAAGGTTTTATTTGCAAGCAAATTCAGTGCAGACTCACGGCAAGCAAATTTGAGAGACTGAGCTAGCCGATGATAGATCACTGAATGATTCTGTGAGCAACTCAATCTGCCTGCTTTGCCTGATTTTGGATAAAAGTTGCTTTTTTAAAATAAAAAATTCAATATTTACATACATGGTGTGTTGTGAATTGATTTTGAGTTTGCTTGCTAGCAAATTTTATGAGTTTGCTTGCAAACAAATTTTACGTGACAGACTGAGCTAGCCAATGGCAGATAGATGGATTTCTGAATGAATCTGTGATTCTGTGAGCAACTCAATCTGCCTGCCTGCTTTGCCTGATTTTGGGTAAAAGTTGTTCTTTTGTATAAAAAATTCAATATTTATATAAATATTTATGTTTATATACAAGCCTATGCCCAACCAGTCACATGATCACCAAGCCACACCTACAAATTAGGCCATGCCCACAGAACCAGTTAGTGATCCCTGGGATTTAAAATTATGAGTTTGGTGGTCCCTGAGGTCCAAAAGGTTGGCGACCCCTGCCCTACAGTAAAGGGGAAACCTTTTTCTTTACTGAGATCCTAATTTATAAGTTGAGTTGTGCAGTCACAGTATTATAATTTAGTGATAGAAACAAAATCTAAAGGTAAATTGAGCAGAATATAGTAAAACCCAAAATGAAAAAACTACAGTGGATGTAGTTGAAGGCAGGTGGACAATTAACGACGTTATGGCAAGAAAAAAGTGCACATTATTTCAGAAATATTCATTAATCTACATAAGCTTATCATTAACTTGAGTACGATTTCATAAATATCACCAATTTAATACATTTGTGTAATGTACCATCATAACCAGGATTATAAATCTATTTGTTAACTCCTTAATATTACTGAAAATAGATTTATGGCCCTTCTCATGTCGCTAGAGTGTATTTTTAACTTCTGAGCTGGATATAGAACCACCATATTTTTCAGTCCTACCTTTAAATCATTCCATTTGTGCTAGAACATGGCTATACAGAAATTCTGTAAATACGTAAAATCTTATCTGGATTCTTGTATTATGCTGAGTTACATGATTGGTTTAGCATGTGGTATATATTCAGTGACTGTAGTTGCAAATGACATTTGATGCCTTAGTATACTGTGTTACCTGAAACCACATTACATTATTGTTTCTGATTGGATGGATGAGCACTTAGTACAATGATTAAATCAATAACTTGGATCACTGATTTTTGACTAGTTATACAAAGAGTAATTCCATTGAATTCATCTGACACTTTGGACTTTAAGCAAGAATCTTTCATTTGGTTAAAAGAAACATAACAACACCCAAGAGATCCCAAGAGGTTCATTGTTCTCTAGGTTCTTTCTTGCAAGATCCCAACAAATACTTTTACTATAGTAGGCATGTAATTCAGATCTATATACTATAGAAATGAGAGCCAGCTCGATGTAGTGATTAAGGCATCTCACTAGAAATTGGGATTGTGAATTCTAGTCCTGCCTTAGGCACAAAGCCAGCTGGGCCCTGGAGTCAGTTACAGTACATTCAGCCCTAAGAAAGAGTCAATGGCAAACTACTATTGAAAAAGCTTGCCAAAAAAAACCTGCAGAGATTCATTCAAGACTTTGAAAATCAGACATGAGTGAATGGGTTTAAAAACACTATAAAACTACCTTAACACTAACTACTTTCACATAATATAATTTATGTATGGTATTCACACAGTAAATCCACTTCATTTATTTATTTATTTTATTTTATTTATATACCGAACCCTCTCCCAAATTGGGACTCGGGGCGGTGCACAGCCCAACTAAAACAATACAATATCAAATATAAAATTTAAAATAGATTAAAAATGAATTAAATTTATGGTTAAGAGATTAAGACTATAATAAATAATAAAACAGGATAAAAATTACAAAATTAAAACCTTCCAATAGTACTAGGCCAGACCAGCTTGCTAGAAAAGATGGGTTTTCAATGCGCGCCTGGAAGGTTTGCAGGTGTCATAACAAAGTATGTTCAACTTACTACTCCCTCTCACAATTGGAATGAATATCAGCAAATTTTGTGCTGGCAAGCAAACCTCTCCTTTCTTCCTTGTGTTGTGCAATTAAAAACAAATCATGTTTACATTACAACTTGTGAATAAGGCATTTCTTATTTCCCACAATCTGAACTACAATACAGATTTAAACACCACATTGAACCATATTACAAAACGCCTCATATTAAAGTATAACTGAATTTTTATGGTTTCTGAATAATTAAGCTTTCCTTTATAAAGCCATAGAAGGATTTATATTCTATAATTTCAGTAGAACATCCAAATTAAAGTGAATTATGATTATTTCAAACCCTACAAAATACTGACTCTAAAATCTTAGTAAAGAACCACACACGTTAGCGGTGCATAAGTAGCACACAACTGCACAATCTGTGATTTCTTACTAAATATCATTCACACATGGCTATCCCTAATTCCAATGCCTATCCTCACAGCTGTCTATGCAAACAGTTATGATGATATTCTTTTCCATAAAAGAATCAAATATTTTCCATAGAAAAATCTAACATTTTCTGTAACTATGGTTTACAAAACAGGTATCTAACTTCCAAGCAGTCCTTATTAAACGTTTTGCTAATGACTATTTTAATTTGAATTAAAAATAAGAATTGTATGCTTAAGGCAGTACAGTATTATGCTTACATAAAAACCTGTAAAACACTGACTTGTAAGCATGGTATATTGAATGCATTTACATATTGCACTGAGCCTAGACCCATCGCATAATGGTTTTTATAATGAAACCACAAAATTCTTATTAGAAAACGAGTCCTATTTAATACATGCTTTTAATTAACATTTATGATTGCACTCTATGTCCAGTTTTCTTCACAGAAAAAGATAAAATACCAAAGACTAAAGATTTTGAGAGTTCAGAACTGCCAAGTAGCAACAATACCGATCAGGATAAGCGAAGTAACCCAAAGGGGAATAAAAATTATATAATCATAATTGATTTTGTAGAAATTACTTTGGGATTCCATCTGTCCGGTAAAATACTTCTAAACCTTACTGAGAGCTCAGCAGAGATGAAAAAAACTGCCCTTTTGGCTGCCGTCACACAACACACTTAAGTCCTGGCTTGTATGGCCTGCCAAGTGTAATTAATTCGCATTAACACATCTGCACAAACCACAACAGTTTATCGATAAAAAAACGATATAGGGCACAAATAAAAGGAGGCTCGGCAGCCCGGCGCCAACTTCGGTAACGTGCGATTGGTTTTCCTACTTGGCAACCGGCGGACGCTTTTCCGGGTTTCCATAGAGCCCTTTCCCCACATTTGCTTTTAAAGGTGTGCTGTGGCGAAATTAACTTTTCGACAGGCAACCTTATAATCGTTGCTCAGCCCAAACCAAAAAACACGGGATAAGTCTTGGCGGGCGGGAAGCGGGTTTCCTGGGACATAAAGGGAAGGCAGGGACGCTCTCTGGAGGCGAAGACTTGGGTGCCTGAAGGCGGACCGGTAAAGGAACCGTTACCACAGGACACGGGGAGCCCGCGGGAGAACGCGGGGCGCGTGTTCCGAAGCCGCTCGGACTTCTCCGACTTCCCCCCTCCCCAAACGGAGAGCGTACCCTGCTACTGCGACGAGGGGAAGGCGAGCGACGCGAAGAGCGACCGCTGGACGGCGAGCGGTGGTGCCGGCGGCCCCGGGGAGACGGAGAACGGGAGCGGCGCGGGCTACGGCCTCGACTTGACCCAGTGGTCAGGGTGGCCGAAGCACCGGACCGGGAACATCGGGAGCCTGAGCTGCTGTTCTCTTTGGGCCGGCTGGAGGAGATCATGCTCGAGCGGCCGCAACCGGGACGGTACATCATGCAGAGACAGCGGCGGCATAAAAAGGCTCCCGAGGCCTCTCGCCCCTCTCGCGTTCGCCCCTTTTTCTCTGTCTCTCTCGCTCACTTGACCACCCCGCGCGGAACGCGCATGCGCACCGGGCGCCAAAGGTCCGGAAGCTTTCTGCGTGCATCCTTTCAAGATGGCGGGAAAAGAGTGTGTGTCGCGTGAAGAAGGCGCCGCGAGATCTGCAAACCGAGCGCGCGAGGGTGAAACAGTAACGATGGTGCTCGCCGGGCTTGCGCGATGACGGAGATGCTTCGCCACTCGGTTTCTCTTAAAGAGCACATTTTCCTCGCTCTGTAGAAAATCGTAGACACCTACAATTCGTGCCACACTTCGTAGCACCTCACCGTCACCTGCAAATGGGTCTCTCAACTCTGTTCAAGTATTCACAGAAACAGTTTTGCAGAATTCAAGTGCATAAACGAATTCATCTGTGAACATGGTTAAAAAAGAAGAAGAGGGAAAGTGGTTCACTTCTGACCACCTGTCATCTGCTCTAATCAATTGTATTCTGATTGTAGGTGCAGATAGAATTAGTGAACTGTACTTCGTTTATCAAAAGGAAATTATATATAGAACCAGTTTGGTATAGTGGTTACAGAACTAGGTTAGAAATTGCTAGAGTTGAGTTCTAGTGCCCTTTGGGTATGAAAGCCGCTGGGTGACTTTGAATCAGTCACTTTCATTCATTCAGCCCAAATCTTACAAGGTTGTTATGAGGAAAACCAGATGAGGAAGGAATATTAGGTATGTTCTCTATCTTAAGTTATTTATAAAAAATAATAAATGTGGGAGATAGACACACATACATCCATGTATGCTCACAAAGCATTCAGGTTTTACATGAGTGTGCCAGTGAACAATAAGAATGCAGACTACCAAGATTGAAGTAAAGCACACCAACACTACATTTGGAATTGTTGGAAGTTATAACCCACCCCTCCTAGAAAAATGAAATATTTTAGGATATACTAAAAAGTCAGAATATTTCTCCTAAAAGAGAAGTAGAAACTCAAGAGAGGCAGAAACTCAGCCCCCTTGCCATCTTTGTCAACGGGCTATTAAGACCTGAGCCAGTTTATTTATTTTTATTTACATTTATATGCTGCCCTTCTCAGGGCGGCTTACAGTCTATGGAGCACCATGCTAAGTGCTCGGCAATAGCCTTCATTCCATTGTATATGCCTGCTTATTACTAGGGCTTTTGGCCCCCCCAAGGGGCATTTTTACAAAGTCAGCTTATTGCCCCCAACAATCTTGGGTCCTCAATTTACCTACCCCGAGAGGATGGAAGGCTGAGTCAACCTTGAACCTTGTTATTCTATATAACAAAGATCTACCTACTCCAGGTAACAGCCATAATAGAAATTGCCCAAAGCTCTTTCATTACATCATCATCCAGCAAGGCGCAACTAAGCCTGGGACTCAGGACAGTAGTTATATAACACAGTTGTCCCTGCATAGCCCCATGGGAATGTGACAACCAATCAGAATACAAGCTAAATTCAAATCCCAACAGAGGGCATAAAACCAGGAAATCTCAGGGTCTCTTCCATTTTCACCCAGGAGCTCCCAGGCATGTGATCCAGTCTACCATTAAACCATCTTTCCAAGCAAGAAAGATGTTTCCAGTGTCTTTATCCTCATTTGGAACTGAACCCAGAAAGATACTTTCTTCCAGCAGAATGGAACAGGAAATGCAGTTACAGGCTGCCTTCAATATAGGCAGGAGCTGAAGATAATGTCTGTTCAAGACCTCAGCAACTATTCAGTTTTGCTCATCTATAATGAGTTATGTGGAAGAACCCAAAGGGTTGCAGGAAAAAATTACAGCAATAAGGGAAGCATGAGGGATCAATATTCAGATATGAATGAATCAGAAATAAAATATTCAGTGTTTAGCAATAGCCAAGTCCATCCACCCAGATCAGTTTAAAAGGGCATAGAAACTTTAATAAACAGATCAGCACATTCTCATAAAATTTATCATCATTATACATTTTGTCTCCTAAAATAGCAGATCAACTGTTCAGAAAAAGTTATTATTAAAAATATGATTAAGATATAACAGCACAGAGTTGCTGGAAGTCAGCTGAATATACATTTATTAAATATATCTAAATGGAAACTAAAAGTATTTTTAATGAAGTGGCCAATTTCAACATGTGTATGATATTACTATAAATTAGGAGTGTGGTGGCTCATAAGGTTAGGGATGCTGGGCTAACAGCAGGCAGACATTTGAGACCCAGTTGCTGCTGCAGAATAAGATTATTTATTATTATTTATTATTTATTTAAATTTGTATACCGCCCCCTCTCCCAGAGGGACTCGGGGCGGTGTACAGCCAGATAAAATATACATATAAATACACGTACAATACTTAAAATGAGTTAAAAGAATTAAATAGATTAGCCATTATCAAAAGATTAAAAATTAGGAGATTAAGAAAGCTAAAACCGAATTAAAAACTCTAAAAGCCCCTAGGCCAGACCGGCTTGCTGAAATAAATAGGTTTTCAACGTGCGCCGGAAGGTCATGAGATCAGGGATGGCCCTCATCTCCGGGGGTAATTTGTTCCAGCGGGAGGGTGCCCCCAACGAGAAGGCCCGCACCCTCGGGGTCGCCAGCCGTCCAGCCGGCGACACCCCAAGGAGGCCGACTCTATGGGAGCGTATTGGTCGACGGGAGGCCGATAATGGCAGGAGGCGGTCCCACAAATATCCTGGTCCCAAGCAACGGAGCACTTTAAAGATAGGTAAGTAAGACCTTGAAGCGCACCCAGAGGACCACTGGGAGCCAATGCAGCTCATGCAAGAGCGGTGTAACATGGGAGCCCCGAGGAGTCCCCAACACCACCCGTGCGGCTGCATTCTGCACCACTGGAGATGAACTCCTGTCACACACTCTAGCTCCAGCCAACCCAGCAGTTCGAAAGGGGGTGACTGCAAGTAGATAAATGAGTACCACTTAACGGGGATAACAAAGGAGTCCCCAGCTGGGTGTGCCCTGAGCAATGGTGATGTCACTGGCTGATCCTTTCACCATGGAAAGGATCTTTTGGTGCTTTTGATACAGAAGTATATAAATTGCCTTCATGATCCTAACTTTGCACTACTTTTCTTTCCCATTAGTGAACTTGTTTCTAATTTTTACACTATGTTATGTTATATTTTTATATTTTATTATATTGCACACATACAGTTTCTACCAAAATTCAGTGACATAATTTTACATTATACCAATCAGATTTCTTAGCAAATGAGAAAGGGTTTTATGTAACTGCCTGCAGTCCACGAGGTACCTTTCCAAGCCTTCGATTTTTTAAATTTAAATTATAAATTTGCCCGTACAAGTACTAATTTGTAAGCAACATTATTAGTTGAAGTGTTCAGAATTAAATACTAGGATACCTTCAGGGGGCCTAAATTAATTATTTGCTTGCAACTTCTTTAATCTTAGTAAAAAAAAGGTATGTTAAGTATTTTTTAATTTTTATCCAGAAAGTGCAGTTCAGTAAATGAACATTTGATCCAGTCTGCTCTGTGCTGCTGTAAGTACATCATTCTAAACAGCAGAGGCCGCTGGACTGGAAAATAAATATCATAGCATCTGGAGCACAAAACATTCATAGAGAAAAAAATGTAGAATAACACACCTATCATTTCCTGTCCAGTAGAAGGTAATTCAAAACATTTCACTGTTATGAAGATGATGCCATAAGATTTAATGTAACATGAGGTGAGCTGACATGGGCTTATTTTTTTTTCTGCAATTCAGCATAGCGGTATAAATTAAGACATTGGCTTTGACAATAAAGAACCTACCGCACAAAGCTTTTCTCTCCGAAAAATGTTTATCAAGGAAACCATGTGTAACCTCGAATTTTTATTTGAACCGGTCAATTCTTAATCAAATCGTAACAGTGGCTTCCCTTGTCATATCTCTTTTTCTAAAAAAAAAACATGCTAGGATTTCCCCAGAAACGGGAAATTCTACTTCGTTAAAATTCTAAGATTTCCCCTTGCCTCCGTCATCAAGCTTACTCTTTCGATCCTCTTAGAGCCCAAACAAAACAGGGCAAACAAAAGGAATCCGGAAGTTGCGTTCCCAAAAGGAAACTTTTATAAGATCAATGTTAAGGTTTAGGAAAGAAATCCGGCTTTCGAACTCCGGCTCGGCTTTTTCTTCCTTATGAATGAAGCGGGTGACATGAAGGGAAGTGTTTCAGATCGATCCTCCGAGCCATGAAACTGAAATCACGGAAGGTGTGAATGTGAGGTGTCTGTGCCAGGCATATAAGGGGTGGCTTCGACTGCCTCTTCTTGGCTCGTGGGAGTTTTGCCTCGATTTCTCCTTTAACAGCTGGCCCTTTGCTCCGGGGCGAAGCAGCAGCATTTGTAATGTGCAGAAGCATTCTGGTCAAGGCAGTTTTATGGATCCCCGGCAGAGCGGATGAGCAGATACCGCTTTCACGCCTCCTGCATGTATGACTGGCTGATGTCGGAAAGCTATGCAGGGGAAGAGAGTGGAGTTGGTAGTTACTGGATGGGAAGCCTTGATCCTGGTGGTTTAAGGGGGTGGTCTATTGACAGCAATACGGTTTGCTACCGCTTTCTTCCTAAGCATTATTTTTCCAGTTTTCTGGTCTGACTTATAAATCTTACCAACCTGTTAATCCTTAAAGAGCTTCTATCAAACCAAACTGGGCATCGATCCTTATAATTTGCAGGGAGCCTTCATTTCCTCCAAAGTCTACATTTGTTTATATTTTATTAATTTGTTTAGCAAATTCATCTATCTAGTTGAATGTGACTCTGGGCATGTAAAACCAACAACAGTTAAAACAATATAATACTTGCTTAATATCGATTTATTTATTTAGTCTGTTTTTCTTTAGAAATCGTTTTCCTTGACTGTTATTATATTTTCCTGGACGTAAGATGGAAGAGGTTCTGGCTGATCTATGTGGGACTAATTCCTTGGATCCACTTCCTCTCTGGGTTCATAGCAATGTTGGACACTGTTTTAATCAGCTGCTTTTAAATGTGGCTCCTCATGTCATCCTTGCTGTAATAAGTGCCTGCTACATAGGAACACCAAGGTATTTTGCAGTGTCTAAATTAACTCCTCACTCATAAAACAACACCGTTAATTTGAAATAATTGCATGCCGCTATCTTCTATGAATACTACAAACAACATACTAACATAACATACATATGTACACATGCACATTATATATGGGAGGGAGTAATTAATTTGGCCACACAAAAGATCTATTAACTAACATTTTATGTTACTTAAAATGATCATCCGTATGGATTAGGAAATATGTATGACATACTTACCTGTATCACCCCACCCTATCATCCTCAATGTACTCAATTAAGTATTTAAAAAGCTATTCTTTTCCCAAAGAGAGGCTGATTTTGGTGATGGACCAAAGCTGTTCAGATTAAATGAAAGTTCATTTTTTTTACAGTCATGTATACATTCACATGCGTCAACGCAATCATTTATGTGGAGAGAGAGATTGGGGTATCCTGAACAACTTCCTGGGGGAGGAATTCTGTGCTAACAGAAAAAGACATTATGCTGCTGTTCCGATTTTCTTTCTTTGACAGATTTCTTTCTTTCTTTAAGAAAAAAGGAAGCACAATGAGGAAAACATAAAGAAAAGCCTTACACAGAAACCCATGAATATGTTTTGGCAATTGCACAATTGAAGAATTCCTGTTTAGCTTTCTTGCTCTGAAAGATGTTTCCACTGATTTAATCATTATTTTCCCTGCTGATTGCTTTAAATTTTGTATCTAATAGTCCTTCAACGCCTGAAATGCATTAACAGTACAATCCCAAGAAAACTTACTTAGGATTAGACATCCTTGAAACTTTAGACCACATAAATAATTTTTGTTGATAAAACATTCAAATATATATCTATACAAACACAATTTAGAAGATTAATCATTCTTTTTTCATTACATAATATTCTCAAACAATACACTAGAAAGAGCAGTTTTTTATCTGAATCATCATTCACTTCAGAAATTGGAGAAATATACCATTTCAAGAATAAGGGGAGGGGGGGAGAGAAGGATATTAGAATACCAATACCAATTTAATGCTTTTTTCCTCTCCTTTATTAGATCTTTCGGCTCACAATGTGCATACAGACCAGGGTGGAAATGCAGAATTGCTGCATCTTTTATCCTTGCTGGTTTGTCCATCCTTGATATAATCCCAGCAATCCTTTGGCCACAGAAATTGGATCCTTTCTGCCTGAAAGTTCTAACAAGTGGCACAGCTGCACTGGCATGGCTTACTCACAGCCTGGCACTTCTTGCTCTCTACAGATCTCCATGCAGTTTCAGCCGTGGTCCTGCAGTCCTACCGATCCTTGCCTTCTTTCCAGTCCCATCTCTTATTATCACATTGGTATGGCACTGCCAGATGGAGTTGGGCGAGCGGCCCCTTCAACTTGCCACAGCCCTCAGGCTCACTGTTCTCTGCCTCCAGTTAGCTTTTCTACTTCTCTGTCTCGTTGGGTATATCATCCCTGTAGGCAATAGGCAAGACCTTTTCTCCATCAATGACCCTGCGCAGCATGAACCCTTGATCACAGTTTCACAGTTTTCTGAATCCACTTGGGAGGCAGTGGCAGAGGACGGTGAGAGCTGGCTGTCACGTTTCTCATATGCTTGGATGAACCCTCTTATAAAGCGTGGCTACCAGTGGAAGCTGAATAAGCCACAAGATGTCTATCAACTCCCTCAACGACTGCAGGCCAGCAAAGTCTGTGAACACTTTTACTCCTGTTGGCTGAAAAAGGCAGCCCTTGCTTCAGAAGACGAAAGGATATCTTCCACAAACCGCTTCTTTGCCAAACGCGATGTAAGACATAATGGACTTCTAGCAGGGCCTCAAAATGCTCCCAAACCTGTACATCTCCTCTCAGTGCTGCATGCAGCTTTTGGCCTACGTTACTATGGTCTCGGCTTTCTGAAATTGGCCGGTGGTCTCTTGGGATTTTCCGGGCCTCTGCTTTTAAATCTGTTGGTCAGTTTTATGGAGTCACATCAAGAACCTCTTAGCCATGGAGTGTTGTACGCACTGGGACTTTTTGCTAGTTCCTTCTTTGGTGCCATTTTACGTAATCAGTTTAATTATGAGATAAACAAAATTATACTTACTGTACGTACTGCGGTTATTTCAGCCATCTACCAGAAAGCTCTCCGAGTAAATGGAAGTAGCCTGGCTACCTTCACCACAGGTGAAATTGTCAACTTTATGAGCACGGACACTGATAGACTAGTCAACTTCTGCTTTAGTTTCCATGAGCTGTGGAGTCTTCCTTTTCAGTTTGCTGTCACTCTCTACCTTTTATATCAGCAGGTAGGCATAGCCTTCCTGGGTGGACTGGCTCTGGCAGTGCTGCTTGTGCCCATTAATAAAGTCATCGCTAACTGCATCATGGAGAAAAACAAGGAGATGCTGAAGCACAAAGACGTACGGGTCAAGGTAAGGTGAGAATATATGACACTGTAATTTTTCTGGTACCTGCATATACAGGTAGTCCTTGACTTGCGACCACAATTCAGCCCAAAATTTATGTTGCTAAGTGAGACATTTGTTAAGTGAATTTTGCTCCATTTTACCACCTTTCTTGCCACACTGAAGTGAATCACTGCAGTTAAATTAGTGACACAATTAAGTGAATCTGGCTTTCCCACTGACTTAGCTTGTCAGAAGGTTGCAAAAGGGGGTCACATGACCCCAGGAAGCTGTGCCCATCATAAATATGAGCCAACTGCCAAGTATCTGAATTTTGATCATGTGACCATGGAGAAGTGCGAAAAATGGTCATAAGTCACTTTTTTCAGTGCCGTTGTAACTTTGAATTGTCATTAAATGAACTGTCGTAAGTTGAGGATTATCTGTATGCCCATCACACTATTCCCTTTTGGGGTAAACAACATTATATAGAGTGCAGAAAAAGATTGAGAAATAGTGGGCAAAAAAAAGTAAGGTTGGCTTTAAGTTCATTAAGTATTAATAATAAAAATATGCTAGGTGGTAGAAATAGTAACCAGGTCTAACGTGATTTATCAAGTTGCAATGATCCAGCAATATAAGCCAGGAGACAGTCTCTCAACAGGTAATATGACTCAAAGACTGTCCTAGCCAGTGATAAAGGTCTACATTTGGTTCAGATAGAAATTCAGATTTCCAAGAGAAAAGGGGCATTGAAATCATCAGATCCATAGGTACATAGCAGAAATCATGCCCAGTTTAATCCTGAGGTCAAGGCTTTAGGTGAAGCTTTCACTGGAGAATTTTCTAGTAGTAGGATGTGATTCGTGTTAATCAGAAGAGATGATATTTGGTTGCTATTTGGTTGCTATTCAGGTTTTCTGCTATAGGTCACTGAAATAGCTCTAGTTAGCACTGAGCTACTTCAGAAACAAAATGTGGACTCTACAGAAACAGCTTGCAATATATGCATGTTTCTACTGGCCTTCCAGGTTCAACTCATGAAACAGATTTACTTATAGAATTGGGAGATGCCAACTTCACATGAATGAAGACATCTACTTCATTCAGGAAATCCCAAAACTACTGCATCTCCAGTAGATCATGGTTCTGGAGATAATTACAGAAATTAATATCTTTTGTATGCGAAGGGTGTGCTCTACAAAATATTCATCCCAAAGAGACATTCCAGCCCAAAAACTTTCAGATGTACATTGAAAGGATTGGGTATTTTGGTTTTAATAACAGTCTATTTCCTAATTCGATTCTTCCTGTGCAGTGGCTCTGACTGATGAATGGAAATCGTTCTGTTTGCAATCTCCCACCCTTCTGAAATATTTCTTCCATTATTTTCTTTGCAGAAATAAAGAACAGCTGCATAACATTTTTTGGTTGCTAATCCCTCTATCTTAAAGCCTCTCAGTTAAGCTCTTTTTTTTTGTTTGTTCTACTAGCACCAGAAAGGAAACATGTTTTGTGTTCCCTTGTACCTGATACGATCAACTGAAGGTTGCCCTGTACAGATGGTGTAGTCCAGTTACAATTGGTCACTTAGCAACTGTTCAAAGTCATGAGAAACCCCCTCCCAAAGCTACTTATGACCCGGTTTCAAAGTGACAATGACCTTGCAGACATAGGACAACATTTTATGTGCTTGGCAACCAGCTAGCATTTACAGATGTTTGCAGCATCCCAGTCACGTGACTTGATTTATGATGTTTTTGCTGGAAATGGGCATCTACTTAGTTTCCAATAGAAACTACCCCATAGCAAACAATAGGTTTGTTTAATGACTGCCACAAAAAAACTTGTAAAAAGCAGATCGCCACATGATGGCCTGCTTTACAACCATCATGACTTAACAATGTTTATACTTATACCTGTTATCTTATAATCACTTGACAAAATAAATAAAATAAAATAAATCACGATAATTGCCAGGGTCAATGACAGTCGTAAGCTGAGGATGACTTGTAGAAGAAGATTCTGAGTGCACATCACGGAATAAACATACCAGCTATGATTCTTCGACTACCAGCTTTCTTTTCATTTTTTTCAGCTCATGACGGAGCTCTTGGGTGGCATGCGAGTGATCAAGTTCTATGCCTGGGAAGCGCATTTTGATGCTAGAGTGAAGGCATGCCGAGCCAAGGAACTGAAGAGCCTGCGAGCAATTAAATACCTCGACGCTGTGTGTGTCTACCTCTGGGCAGCATTGCCTGTGGTTGTCTCCATTGTCATTTTCATTACCTATGTTTTATTAGGACATCAGCTGTCTGCCACCAAGGTGAGAAGTGTTGCTGTTCTGAGCCCATCCTTCTCTTTGTTATTCTTTAGTGACTTGTTCATTTCCATGTTTGGTGATCAGCTTGGCTAAAACCTTAACCTTTGCATACAACAGAAGAACACACAAACATTATTTACGGATGTTAACATCAATAGAATACCTTATTTGTGCGCTTGACTGCAGTGTTTATATATTAACTAACAATATAAGGACTGCTAGTGGTTTGTTATCTTATTCATCAACTTGTGACTCCAGGTGTTGCTGTATCAGATGTACAAAACTGAACATAAAACCATTAATCCAAAATACATATACATAAATAGTGTGGTATTTGTATGATCCAACCATACCCAGTTTAAAAAAATAATAAATATCCAATACTAATTAAAAGCTGGCCTTCCTGAATGTCATCAAGGGAGGTCACCATCTGGCTCTAGGGATAAGCTATGCTGTAGGGATGCAGTATATGCTGAGAAACATAAAGCTCCTAGCCCTCCTACTTTCAGTTACTAGACGAACTCTCAACCACCAACTTTGCCATAAACACACCAGGTGAGTTAGTCCTATCTGCTGAACCCAAAAGTATCCAGTTGCCAAGCCAGATATACTAAATTCAGCATTTTGAATGGTGGTACAGCTTACTGGAGACAGTGCAAACAAAACCAACATTGTAAAACCATGTGGGCACGTGAGGCCCAGCCAAACTTATCTGCAATGCACATGCATGTGCCTCCCAGCTGATTTTCAGCCATTTGAGGCCATTTTCACCCCTGCAGTCTCGGGAGGCAAAAAAATGGGCCTTCTGGAAATATCAGAACTGCTGAAATGGGCCCATTTTCAGCCTCCCAAGGCTGCAGAGGCTTCCTTTAAGCCTCCAGAAGGGCAAAAATGGCCTCGAACAGGCCAAAAATCAACTGGGAGGCACGCGCATGCGCAGTGCAGGTAAGGGGACGGGAGGGGTGTTGCACGCACATGCACAGGGGCGGCAGGGTACATTGCATTGTAGGTACTGGCACACACGCGCTTTCGGGACACCACAACAAAAAGGTTCGCCATCACTGTTATAAGACATCAGTTGCTGTCTTCTGCCAGCGGATCAGCTTTTGCTTTCTTTTGCAAACTCAGTTTCTGAATAACCTACAGAGGCAGCCCAATGTAAACCACATTGCAAAAGTCAATTTTAGAGATAGTTAAGTGCCCAGGTTACTGTTGCCAAGGCCTTATTCTCCAGAAATTTGGGTACCAGACAAATCTCAGCAAGATCCTCCCCTCCTCCCAGCTAGCAATAGTCATTAGTCTGTTAGGGACTCCAAGTCATGCCTATTCCTTTCAGAATGAATTCTTTGCTTTCCAGAGTGATTACTGGAGCAGGCAATAGACCAGGTAGTTTCTACCCAGGCAATGTTTTCATTTCAGTTTGTTCCTTCTGATCTAGTCCCTTACATTGTGAGTTTGGTGAGGTGGCAATGTATAACTACCCCAAACTGTTAACAACCTCTCCCAGTAGCTTCTTTTTAAAAGCAGAGGGGAGAGTAAACCCTGCAGTACCCCACAAGTGAATAGTTACTTGTTCAATCTCTCTCCAACCCACCACCTGTTTCTACCCCCTCAGGACAGAGCAGAAAAACTGCAAAAGTGTCTTGTATTTTTGCAAGATACCAGAATTGATGGAATTGAAAGTCACCGAAACTATCCAGTTTCTGTCCCATGCCCATATCTGAATATTGATTGAAGTGGATCCATATAATCTAGAGTTGTTGTAATCTACCACACTCTCAATAAACTGTCCTAAAACTGTACTGGTGGAGACTAGGCAATAGTGGTCCAAATTGGTCATTTCCAGGGGACATTGCCAATATATGGAATTTGACATGCAAGACTGAATTCAATCTGTTCTGCTCTAAATTCTAATTCTGTAACCTTACAAGTTTCCCTTCCAATTTGAGAATATGTTTCTAGCTCTAAATGTTATGAAGTGTAATTCAGATCTCTTGAGAAACTTAATATGCACACGTAAAAAGCAGTTACAACTTTCAAAGACTTATATTAAGGGCTTTATATGTACTGTAGCTGGTCAGTTACAATTGCTGTTGTGGTTCCATTTGGCTACATTATATTTTCTTCATTAATTTTTGTATTCTTGCCACCCAAGAACAAGAATTCTTTCATGTTCTAGATAGATATCGGCATTTGCTTCCGCTGCTTCATTTTCTGCTGTGTCAAGGTGGTATTGTATTCATTTGGTCAAATGCTAGGATTACCTCTCATTTAATTTTTTCTCTCTATCGTAGGTTTTTACAGCTTTGGCCCTTGTCGGGATGCTCATTCTTCCCCTCAATAATTTTCCTTGGGTGCTGAATGGGATCTTGGAAGCCAAAGTATCTCTAGATCGAATCCAGCATTTTCTAGAGCTCTCAGACCAAGATCTGCATGCTTACTATAGCCGAGGTACAGCAATAAAGAAAAATAAAGAAATGATGGGATGAGACAGCAGAGTGATAATAGCAGTTCTGATTCATGTGAAGTAAATGTGAAAAGAGAGAATAGATAACTGATGTTTGAAGATTATGTTTGCTGAAAAAACATATTAGTGTGATTAGCAACTCGGTGGCCCAATGCAGTTTTCTATAATCACTCATGCCTACCAGTGCTCCAAAAATCCAGGCTTCCCCCTTTTTCCCTTTTCCTTTAACCCATGTTTTTAAAAACCAGAGCCCCAATTTTCTGAAAATCCATCTCTTATATGGGAAATCTATTAATCAGGGCAAGCAAAATTAAATATGTGAGCTGAACCTAATTTGCATTGTATGATTGAACATGTTTCTTATTGAAGGCAGGGAGCTTCCATGGGTAGCTCTGACAAAAATCTTAATCTTGGGTAAGGTATGTGCATCTGTGTGTGAAATCAATTATATATGTACATATAAATATATTTATATTATTATATCTGTAAGTATACTATTAGCTACAGATTTTATAACAGCTGTACTGCTCTGTTTCAGCTTGTCCTTTGAATCCGTCTTCTGTCTTGGAAATGCACAATTCTTCCTTTTCATGGTCCCCAGAAAGCAAAGAAACCTCTGAATCTCATGTACCAAGAGGAGGCCAACTTTTCATACAGAATCTGTTGGTAACGAAAGTGAGTAATTGGAGGGATTATAAAGGCAAACAGCACTGTCTAGACCATTTAAGAGGGATGCCTTAGATTTCATTGTATGGAAAGAGAATAGACATGCCCTGAATGAATGAACTGAAATTTGCAATATAAGAGTGTAAGACTTCAGGCTAATCTGTGAAAATCTTGATATTTGTTTCTTTCTAGGGTACATTAGTAGGAGTTATCGGGAAGGTTGGATGTGGGAAGAGCACACTGCTTGCAGCTATTACTGGAGAACTTAATAGGTAAATAGTCAATCATACCATGCTTCTTGTAATTTTGAACTTATTACATTATTTAATTTGTTACAATTCAGTACAGGTAGTCCTTGATTTACAACAGTTCATTTGGTGACTAAAGTTGCAACAGCACTGAAAAGAAGTGACTTATGATCTTCTGATTCTGTACATGTCTCCAGTTTGGATCTCAAAACCCCAGCATCGCTCTACCATTCATTAAAGCAGCCACTTCTTTTTGCAGATATAATGGCAAAATGGCATTTTTAAAATTCTGAGCCTGAAAAAAAGATGCTGTTTTTTTAAGAATCACTTTAATGAGCAGACTCCTTAAAGCATTAACATCTGTTTTTAGAATTATGAAAAAGTCCACAAAAGGATGTAGCTAATGACATTATACTTTAAAAGATGCCACTGCCTTAAAGAGTCAGCTTGTTAAATTATTGTGATGCAGAATTGTGCTGTCTATGAATAATGCAGGAATAGGTTGGAATTGCTTCTAGTTGTACCCCTTACCACACAATATCATTTACTGTTCAAGGGTACTCTCTCTTTCTCTCTCTCTCTCTCTCTCTCCCTCCCCTCCCCCTCATACATTATTTTTTTATCCCTATGTATATCTATATGCATAATTCAAGAAGGTGATTATACCTAGTAAGCCTGCCTCCTGTTTTCCCCCCACAACAACCATCTGTGAGGTGGACTGGGCTGAGAAAGGGACTGCCCAAATATTCCCAGCTGGCATTCATGACTAAGGGATACCTAGAACTTCTACTGCTTTCCAGGCCAGGACCTTAACTGCTCTAATTGAATTGTTGCTCTCTTTCTCAGTGGTCCTTCATCAGCAACTGATCAAGTTTGCACTTGGTCTGGGTAATCACAATAGGCCTCTGGCAGACTAAAGCTTCTTGATCAAAACCATGTGACTTGACATGATACCTAGTATTTCCATAATTGAATGAATTTATTTTGATCCAGGCAATTGACTTGTGCATATATTGCAGAATGTAAAGATTAACAGCCCCATTGCCCATAATCATTTGGATAGTCATTTTATATGCCCTTTCCTCATTGCTGATATGTTTGTAGTCAAGGTGAACAGGTCTATGTTTGGGATTTGGAGAAAGGATTTGGCTTGGCTGCTCAAGAGCCCTGGATCCAGTTCACCAGCATCCGTGAAAACATCCTCTTTGGGAAGGAATACAACGCTCAATTTTATCAGCAAGTAATAGATGCCTGTGCTCTTTCTGATGACTTGAACGTGAGTATTCCATAATGTACAAGATAAGTCCTATAGGTTCTTCAAGGAAATTAATTAATTAGCAAGTATTACTTAATGCTGCCTAACATCCTCTGGGGCCTAGAGCCGCCTACACACAAAGGAACTCCTCCCCTCCTCTCAAAAAGTATGTAAACATTTTAGTATGTCACTATTACAGTACAGGCATTTTCAATTTGCTTATATACTGAATACCATGGTACACAAGCTTGTACTTGGTTTGGTAAAAGTTGCACAAATTATTTTTTTCTCATACGTAGCACGTCAGAATTAAGAGGGAACAGTGCTCAGGAACAACCATATCTCTGGGAAAAGATTGTTCCAAAGGGCAAGAGTTGCTATGTTAAGTATCTCCAAGTTTTAACTTATTTCCTGTGTTCCCCCTGCCTACCCCATAATGCAAAGAAATTGTGGCATTAGTGTTTGGCAGTTTGCTGCTGAATTTTCATTGATGTCCTGTTGGGGTTGACGGAAGAGGTGCTCATGACATATGTGACCTTTGGCCTACGTGTTGCATATTGATATAATGGAGTTACGAATGAAGCATCCAGGAGTTTTGAATAAGTGTCTTTATTTCAGTGCATCTATTTAGCAACTGTTCTGTTAATTATAATTTTATCTATTTAACTTCTAGATTTTGCCAGCCGGTGATCAGACAGAGGTGGGTGAAAATGGAGTCACCCTCAGTGGGGGACAGAAAGCTCGTATTGCACTTGCTAGAGCTGTTTACCAGGTATATAAAGGACGGGATGAATACTATTGTCCTAGGTGATTTTTATTTGTGTATTTATTCATTTTCTATAGCCATGTCAGCAAAGTGATTCCGGGAGGCTTATTATTATAGAACAGTTAAGAGAAACTATTATTTGGATGGTTTATTATTTTAATTAATACATATAGCAGCTGCAATAACCTACTTAACAGTAAAGCTAAGACATGTGGTCTTAACACATTCAAGGCCAATAGGATTGGGGCAATTCTAATCTGCCAGGAAGAGTATTCCACAAAGAAGTGGCTACAATAGAGAAGGCCTGTCTCCTAGTTCCCAACAGTCAACATTCTTTGGCTGACAGGATCTGATTATACCCAGTTTGTTGGATCAAATTAGATGGGTAGAGATTTTACAATTCTGGGTGGGAAAGGGCTTAGACCTTATCACTCTTTTCTACAGGAGAAAGAATTATACCTTCTGGATGATCCACTAGCAGCTGTTGATACAGATGTAGCTAATCACCTAATGCAGAAGTGTATCCTAGGAATTCTCAGACACAAGACTCGGATTCTTTGCACTCACAGAATTGAGGTTTTGGGAAATGCTGACATGATAGTACTGATGGATAATGGCAGAATTCTCAGGGCAGGTAAAGCCTGATGCCTTCTACTGTTCTCTTTGCCTAGGGCTTAAAATAATTACCTCAGAAAAGGAATTCAGAATGTGAACCAAACTCCTGTTTTTTGTTCAGAGATTTTTATCAGCTCTTGCATGCTTATAAAGAAGGATCAATGGTTCTTTTTCAATTCCAATGGCTCTTAAAATTGCCTGAGGGCTTTTCAAATTTTGCTTCATTGTAAATTCCAACAAAAAGCTCATTATCAATAAGTACAATTAATAAAATACACAGGTATTTAGTAAAAATATTGGCTTAAGATAAAATACTGAATTAATTGCTCTACATTATAAATAGAGATTTTTTTTCATAATCATAGCAAGCATACCCTATATGCTAGTGAACCAATAAAAGTAAGGATGAGGGAATTATTCAGAAAAGCTAATAAAGCACCACACAAAAGACTTAACACTTACAACAAGAAAATGAAATGGATGTTAAAGAAGCAATAGTGGAGGACTGTAAACAGAAGTGTAAACATAGCAAAATTTTCCTATTTTTCTAGGTACTCCAACAAACATTCTTCCATTGGTAGAAGCTATCCCTAAACTTGGAGCAATGGCCAAGAGAAGGAAGGACACAAGTAAGTACTAGGTATTTTCATCATTGTATAGAAATGGATGTGTTGAAATCAGTCAAAACAATGTAAATCTGAGGTAGTGAAAGAGAATAAAGCTAGTTTAGAAAATTTTAAAAAATGAAACACAACTGAGCCCACAAGATATATAAGCATATGCTGCTTATTTATTGGTTTTTTTTTTTCAAACGTAATAGTGGAGACAGCAAGCACTAGCCCACTCTTCCTCTGATCAGGTACCTTCCAAATGTGTTGAGATTGTAGTAGTACTGCCAGAATTGCAAATCAATATAGCCATCTTGAGAATCCTCCTAGTATAAATAGAGGAAGCTGAGATAATGAATCTTGGTTATTTCCCAATAAGTAAAATAAATCTCTATGTGCATAAGATATCTGAACATTTATTTGGAGAGGAAACAGAGCTTCAGATATTTTGTCCTCTTGAAATCATGTGGGCAATGAGAGTACCTTCTACTTCAGCCCTATCTTCTGCTTAATACAAATTTAGTAAAAATATGTAATGGATAGGAAGTAAGTATGCATGGCCTCCCAAGGACTAAAAATTTTCAGAAACATTAAGTCTCACAAACTGAAGCAATATCACTGATGAAAATAGAATCCTGTACACTACATATTTTGTTATTTTAAGTGAAAATTGGGTGAAAATATATTACAAAAATGCTTCAGGTTTCCAAGTTTCAGGGGCGAAAGGCAATTAGTAATGCCAGTAGATGCTAACAATCCTGCAACAACCATATCCCATTGGTGCTTATTATTGAATTGATGTGCATTTGAGGAGAGTCTCAGGAAGAAAGTATTATGGATTATAAACTAGGGAAATGCAATATGTCTGCACTAGTAGTATAACAGGAAACCAAAGACATCTGAATCCTGTATTACAATAGTAGATATCAAGTTAACCATTATCTGCAAAGCCTTTGATTAACAAGTTTAGGAATAACTAGTTATGATTTGCCTTAGGGAAAGACAGGCCATATATTTCAAGAAAAAATGACTGACAAAGTAGAATTCAGGTATTTGTATCCAGGTGCATCCATCTGAATATCTTACTTGCTGTCTACATTAAAGGGTGGGTGTAGTTTGCTTCTGAGTAATAAAGTAGGATTAAAGCTTCGCAGAAGTCATAAGAAGCCCTCAGGTTTTGGGAGTGGGTATTTCCAGTCGAGAACCGCCAGTTCAGTGTCCTATTACTCTTATTTCTGTTTCCTGAGATTATTATTCCTATTTTCAAAGCAGACGCTGAATGCAATGAAGTGGAGGAAGTGGAGCATGAGGAAGAAGAGGTGACCCAATTAAGCTATTTTCCTAAGCAGGAGGAAGAGAAAAAAGAAGGGGCAGTGGCTTTCAAAGTCTACAGGGCATATTGGCTGGCTGTTGGCAGCTGCCTAGCATTGTCCATACTCCTTTCATTGCTGCTCATGCAGGGTAAGCTTGTAACATTTCTTTCCCTGTTCAGGTTTCTCTCTGCTCTTGATTGCTGGCCATTTCTCAGCAATTCAGAATCTTTGGTTCAAAAAACCCAACACCTTTATAGAAACTTGGGCATTTTGCATCATTCATGAGAATTGTTGAAGACTTCATAGTTCTTCCAGGCATCAGGGACAGAATGATTGTGGAATTCTCCCTCCCCCCCTTTTTTTTTTTGGAGGGAGCATGTGTTTTGCTTGGTTTTTCTTTATCTTTTGTTTTTTTTGTATTTTGCTTTTCTAGTCTGTTGTAATTTTTTTTTTTTGATGAATTGGTTTTTGATTGTAAGCCACCTACAATTGTTTGGGAGTTGTATAGACTATAAATTAAATTTATAAACCATCAAAGAGAGAGAAAAATTGCAATTCTCAAGTTCGAAGTTTCTTGTTTTAAACAATAAATATTAAGCCTTTGTGGTAATAGTGATTTACTGGCAACTTTTGCATTTAACAATGAGCTGTATAATCTACAGTATAGGAAAATTTTGATTCTCCAGACTCTTTCCAGGGAACCCATTGTGTGGATTGGTTTAGAGATACCAGGAATAAATGATTTCCTGGTATCTGAGCACGTCTGATTAAGCCACAGGCTTCCACAAAGTTTCACGTAATTTAGGAAAAGGTTGTTGCTAAAATCTGATTTTCATATAAGGTAATTTATTTGTGGCATGCACATATTTGTTTATTAGTGTGTGGTTTCTATGCTATTTAATCAAACAACTCAAAGCTACTTACAGTCTTATAACATAACTGAAAAATAATAATTTTTTCTAATATGGTCTATTCAGCATTTATTCAAATAGTTTGTAGAGTCACATTAAAAGTGCTTTCACATTAAAAGTGCTTTCCTCTTTATTATATTAAAATTTACAGGTGGAGTTGCTTTGTGGTGAGTTCTCTACCTCAAAGTCATGTGGATAGGCTTAACTTTTGTTTAAATAAATAAAGTCTCACTCACTAACACCCATTTCTGCAGCTTCTAGGAATATTTCCGATTGGTGGCTCTCAAACTGGATATCCAGTCTACCTCATACTGAAAATAAGACCATCAGCAGCTTGGCAGCCCTTCCTTCTTCATCTCTGCTGCTCTTCTCCCATGAGGGACTCATGTACGTCAATCAAAGAACTTGGCTATATTTTATTTGCATCCGCTTACTGCCCAAACATACATGCTGTTGAATCAGATTCTTTCTCTTCTTGGCACTTTTTTTTTTTTGTCCTCCTCCCAAACTGCCTCTGGAAGTTAGGGGTGAATCGGGAATGCAGAAGGGAAAACCTCGGAGCCCCTATTACACAGAATATGGGAGGACCCATGCATTTTTTTAAGCAAATATTTTGTGAAGACATTTCTTACTATGATTAAGAAGCTGAATATTAGCTAAACAGCTGCTGGCTGTGCATAGGCAGAGCAACTTGCTGGGGGAGGGAGCAAGGAATAGGAGCACCATATTTGTTGAAAGCTAATGGGAATCAGCATGTTTTCAGTGGAGGGGATTGGAATGACCAGTTAGTGTATAGGATTCAAGTAATCATGTTTCCAGTGACTTTTTCCATTTGTTGCAAGTTCCCTTATAAACAGATGACTGAATCTTTCAGATGTCTTCAAAGGTAGAAAAGATTAGATAATGCGATTGGCCAAAACCTGGGCTTGACCTCAGTCCCTGAAGTGAGTAGATTCGAGTGAATGTAGAATTTCCTTAAGCTCCTAGGCCTGAATCTGAATGCCAGACTGATATAAGAAGGCAAAGGTAGAGCAACTCTTCCTTCTCACAGGGACTAAAAGTAGGAGGTGTTTAGTGCTGTTGGTGGGAGGAAGCTCCCTTCCAGCCCTCCTGGGAGAGTTATTGCATTTGGTCAAGAGGGAGGAGAGCTGACCTGAATACTCCAATTCCAAACTGATTTTACCTGTCTCTTCAGTTCTCCAGTCTTGAACTCCATTTCTTCAAATAGCACTTTGGATGTGAATTTTTACCTGACTGTTTACGGCTGCATTGCTGGGATAAATTCAGTCTTCACCATCCTGC
Organism: Bungarus multicinctus; assembly: GCA_023653725.1. Taxonomy (NCBI): domain Eukaryota; kingdom Metazoa; phylum Chordata; class Lepidosauria; order Squamata; family Elapidae; genus Bungarus; species Bungarus multicinctus. The sequence continues at coordinate 61,855,824 of CM042836.1, read as the reverse complement.
GGGCCTTTCTCTTTGCTTGTGGCACCATCCACGCTGCAACTGTCATTCACAACCGACTGCTTAGACGGGTGATGAAGGTAATGACCTGGGAGCCCTGTTTGGAAAAAGGAGGAACAAGGGAGGAGGATAAAAATCGAGAGTTAAAAATGGGATTTTTTTCAAACATTTAGATTTTTGAAAATGAATTGTCCTGTTATTTTACACCTAGTAGGAAAACATTAGATAATAGGATTGTCATATTGTAATAATAGTATATTGTCTCTACAGTTCCGGGAAAAAGTATTGGCCCTTTTGAGGATTTTCAGGATCCTTGCTTATCTTGGAATGTTGTCAGAGCTCCCTGCAGCTCCTTGTGCTATATAAGAAATAAATTGAAATAATTGATTTTGCTAACCAGCAAGACTTTTAGAAGTGGACATTTAGCTATCTTGTTTTTAGATGAGTTTTGTCACAATGATCCCTCTTTGAATTGTAGTCTGCTTTCACATGATCCCAGACTTTGACCATTGAATAACAAACATTGTTTAATAAACACATCACGAAGTATCAATGGGACCTTATAGTCCTATTTTATGAGAATGTTGTTGCTTTTTAAAAAATATATAGTCCTATATGGGACTGCGGAGAGGCTAAAAAAAAATAGTATTGCAAATATACTAGGATATTTCTAATACATTCTAATATTCCTAAAGCCTGTAGCCTTCTTACTATTTATTTTTCTCTATTGCCAGGCTACCATGACCTTCTTTGATACCACACCAACCGGTCGTATTCTTAATCGCTTCTCTTCAGATCTGTACTGTGTGGATGATAGTCTTCCTTTCATTCTCAACATCTTCCTGGCCAACATCTTTGGACTGCTGGGCATGCTGGTGATGATAACCTATGGGTTGCCTTGGATTGGGCTAGTCTTACTGCCCTTGATGGCCATCTACTATTCCATCCAGCTTTATTATCGACGTACCTCTCGTGAACTCAAGCGTCTCTACAGTCTCACCTTGTCGCCTATTTATACTCACTTTTCAGAGACCCTGACAGGCCTCAGCACTATCCGGGCAACCAGGGTGACTGGCAGGTGAGTTTTTCTTTTCAGCTGGTGGAAGTGTAAATTAACCTGAAAAGTGGCTAAGTAAGAGCTGTTTCAAAAGTTGGTAAGTGCATGAGAAATTCTTCCTAATGTTAATCTTTGGACTTAACTCAGTCTAGGTTTGAGACAGAGAATCAAGAACAGCTGGAATTGAACCAGCGCTGCCGTTTTGCCAGCAATACGGCAATGCAATGGCTAGATATTCGGCTGCAGATGATTGGAGTTGCTGTGGTTACTGCCATTGCAGGAATTGCCATCATCCAACACCAGAGGAAACTGGGTGATCCAGGTAAGCTACATAATTATGGGCTCTGCAGGATGCACCAATGCATCATCATCTATGCCATCCTTGCCCACTCATTCTTCTTTCTTTAGCTTACAATATTGTTCCTTTCATTGATAGTAGATATGGATTCTGGATTTTTCTCCCTTCTCTGAAGAAAGGATAATACCATGTTTCTCACAAAATAAGGCCAGGTCTTTTTTTTTTTGAGCCCCGAAAAAACGGCTAGGCCATCATTTCAGGGGTGACTTAATTTTCCCCTTTGCATCCTTGCCTAGAGCACCTGTGGGCAGCCATGCCTCACCACCAGCCACTCCTAACAAGTGATCGTGGTGGAGCACAGAGAGCTCCTTACTCCCGCCAAGTACTCTGCTGCAGACCCGAGACCTTCAGCGCCCACCTCTGTTGCTTTCCCTTCTGCCCATGCTGCTGCAGCATTTGGAGCTGCCACTTCCTGTTTGGAGCATGTTTGGAGTGTCACCGCCATGTTTGGAGCTGCCACTTCCACGTTGGGAGCACGACCGTCTCGTTTGGAGCTGCCACTTCTGCATTTGGGGCACCGCCACCATTTGGAGCACCACTGCCGTGTTTGGAGCTGCCGCTTCCACGTTTGGAGCACGGCCGCCTCGTTTGGAACTGCCACTTCCGCGTTTGGGGCACCGCCGCCATTTGGAACGTGTTTGGAGCGCCACCGCCGTTTGGAGCAGCGCCGCTGTGTTTGGAGCTGCTGCTTCCACGTTTGGAGCAGCGCTACTATTTGGAGCACTGCCGCCGCTCCAAAAACGCTCCAAATGTGGTGGCGGTACTCCAAACGGTGATGACGCTCCAAACGCAGCGGCGGTGCTCCAAACATAGAAACGGCAGCTCCAAACGAGGTGGTGGTGCTCCAAATACACTCCAAACAGCAGCAGTGCTCCAAACGTAGAAACGGCAGCTCTAAACGAGGCAGCGGTGCTCCAAACATGGAAACGGCAGCTCCAAACATGGCGGTGATGCTCCAAATGGCGGCAGTGCCCCAAACGCGGAAGTGGCAGCTCCAAACGCGGCGGCGGTGCTCCAAATGTGAAAGTGGCAGCTCCAAACACGGTGGCGGTGCTCCAAACGTGGAAGCGGCAGCTCCAAACACCATAGCGGCATGGGTTGAAGGGAAAGCAACAGCGGTGGATGCCGAAGGTCTCGGGTCTGCAGCAAAGCTGCTTGGCGCGAGTAGGGAGCTCTCCGCACTCCACCATGATCGCCTGTTAGGAGCGGCTGGTGGTGAGGCATGGCTGCCCGCGAGCACTCCTGTTGGCAAGTCTCCCTGCCCTTCCCCCCATTTCGCATGTTTTAAAATAGGCCTAAATTTGGGGGGAGGGGCTTAATTTCATTTTATGCCTATAAAACATGCTGGGTCTTCCTATTGGGGGGGGGCGTATTGTTGTAGAAAGACAGTAGTACCAAGAATGCTGAAAAAGAAATAAAAAGTATTTTTTGTTCATACATTCAGCATGCATTTTACGTGTAGGTAGGCAGGTGGTTTATCTTTCCCTTAAAAGGAAGAAAAAAATAATATTGCAGCCAAATGAAGTCCAGGTGAGAACAGGTAAAGTGCAGTGAACTACTGGAACCTTTTTTTTTTTCAGCATGGCAGGCTTCTCTTTCTAAATCATCTCTATAAAGTTAGACCAACTGTCTTAAAACTGAAGGTATTCTTCAGATGTGTAGCCTCCAACAAGCAGTTCCTATCTTACAACCATAATGTGTCTAAAAGGAAAGATCACATTCTGGATCACTATTTCTAAAAAAAAAAAAGTTATGATACTAAGTATCAGAATCACTTCAGCAGTTCCAAATAAAACATTTCTTCACATGTTGGCACCATTCAGTCCTTCGGGAGATAAATTACAATCTCTTATCATCACTAATTCTTTGCTTCCCTATCTCAGAAAGTAGTTTTCTGATTTGTTTTGCCTTTTTTTGCCCTTCCAGGTCTTGTGGGTTTGGCTCTTTCCTATGCTCTATCTGTTACAAACTTGCTATCAGGACTCATCACCAGCTTCACTCAGACAGAGACCATGATGGTGAGCGTGGAACGGACTGAAGAATATGCCACAGAAATTCCCATAGAATCTCAGGAGGAACTGCTTCCAGTAAGGCTTCCTTGTTTTGCAGCTCTAAAATCATTGGAGAGATTTTGTTTATTAAAGATGTAGAATATTCTATTTCATGTAATGCAAATGTAGCGATTGCTTTGGGCTTTCTTTGCTTTTATGATGTCCTTGAAAAAGCAATTGGTGTTCTTGAAGGGCCGTAAAAACAAGGTGAAGGTGAACTCAAATGTCCAATATCTTTTCCATTCTTCCAAACTCATTTTGTTTTAATTTGGAGTCAGAGAAGGGGAGAAGGGAGGGTAAAAACAGCCACACTGAAGAGGGGAAGATTTTAATTCATTTCTTGATGCAGATTTCCTACGTTCTGTGTAGAGTATCTTGCATGAAGGAGGAGTCTTGGTAAATTAATGAAGAGCACAGGAAAGTAGGATCCCATCCTAGAAATGAAGCTCATGCCAGGAATGAAGCCCATGCCATCATTTTGAAGACTGCAACAAGGGCAGTTCAGTAGAAAAGTAGTTGGTACCATGAGGGCAGAGAATCTCTAGACTATCACATCTAGAGTGAGAAGAACTCAAAATAACATTTGCAGTAATCATTACTACATGGTACTCTAAAATTTGATTTGCTGTATTTCTATTGGTGATATTAAGTAATTGATCAGAAAAAACTGCACTAGATGGTAGCTATTTCTAACATTTCTAACATTGTTTTTTCTTCCTTCAAGGTTTCCCCAAACTGGCCAGTTAGAGGGCATATGGAATTCCAACAAGTAATATTAGGCTATCGGCCAGAATTACCCAATGCCCTGGATGGGGTTACCTTCACTATCTATCCTGGGGAAAAAATAGGGATAGTTGGACGTACAGGGTCTGGCAAATCCACTCTTTTCCTGGCTCTTTTCCGCATGGTGGAACTCAGAGGTGGACACATCCTCCTAGACAGTATTGACCACTGCTCTGTAAGCTTGAAGGAGTTAAGGTGAGTCATTTTCAACAATAGTGGCTTGAGGTTCCAGGGATTATTAGTCCTTCAGCTGTTGATACCATGATTTTCAAGCTTAATCATGCTTAAACTTTGCTGTGACAGATTAAACCACTTAAGTGTGTCTCAGTTTGTCAATGGTGATGCCAGTGTTCCTCAAACTCTTTTGCATCCATTTGAGAAGTCAATTTAAAGGAGATAGTAAAAGGGTTGTTTAATGTATTAGGTATGTGCTTGCTATTATTTCCTGCTGTCTTCTTTTTAGGTCTAGATTGGCCATAATTCCCCAGGACCCTTTTTTGTTTAGTGGGACACTCCGTGAGAATCTAGATCCCCAGCAGCAACACACGGATGATGAATTGCATTCAAGTTTTGGAGCAATGCCACTTGCACACATTAATTACAGAGATGGGTGAGTCTTTGCTTGGGGTAGAAAAAGGAGCTGCTTCAAATTATGAATCCTTCAAATTATGAGGTGTTGGAAAACTAATCAGAGTAGTAAAAAAAGAAAATAAATTAATAACCACAGGGTTGTAGATTCTCAAGCTGCCACAGAATGATACATTTTGAATTTAAGGTGGTTAACTTTATTCAGAAAAATGTATCCAAGATGGTATTGGATGGAGCTAAAATCAAAAAAGTCTGAGGCCAGATCTTTTTCCTACATCTTCACCCTTCCTTCCCTCTTTTCCTCACTCCCTCACTTTCTATAGTAAACAAGCAGCAGAACAGATTGTTCTTCACAAACTTATCACGTCATAAATATGGACTATTTTCTTTGGCCCCCATGTCCAGAAATCTAATCATTGAGGAAGAGCTACTTGTTCAACTTTTTTCACTTTCTGTTTTAGTGTTGTTTTTTTCCTCTCTGGGTTTGTCTCTCTTTTGCATAAAATACTTGGTGCTTCAGTCGGCTGGTAAAATATTTAAGAAAAGATGTCAAGAATCTTGATAGGAGACTCCTACTTGGAGTGGGGGTGAGGCTGTTATTTCTGAAATGTTTAAAAAATGTAGTAGTTAAAAATCCAACATGACTGACATAAGATATGACTGATTGCAGTATGTCTGGATGCTTTCTGTGTTGTGTATTTAATACTCTTTAAAAATTTTCTCTTTGTATATATGCTTTACTTGCATTTGTGTGTATGGGCTCTGTTTAAGCTTGTGTTTGCTTAGCAAAATGCATGTACATTCTCTGGTTACTATAGTTTTTCCTATTTTTATTCTCTATGCTGTAGATATGGTTTTCCCCTCTGCCCATTTCATTTCTGAAGCGGTGAATAGTTTTCCTTATCAATTTGGAGAAAATTCAGCTTTCCCCCCATGAAATGATTTGAGCTTAATTCATTTGCATTAGGGAGCTATGTGCATAACCAGATAGGAGTGACCTGCATCACATCTCCAGTTCAGAACACATGTTCTAAAGGGAAGTTGTAATAAAGGAATTTTTCACTGATCACATACTGACAGCACTTAGTTGCTGTAACTCAGTTTTCTCTCTTGAGCTTCAAGTGCAAATGAACTAAATACAAAAAATTTAGTCTCATATTTCTTTATGCAGGTGGGCTGGATTATGAGCTGAGAGAGAGAGGAAAGAGTCTCTCAGTAGGGCAGAGGCAGCTGGTTTGTTTGGCAAGGGCCCTCTTGACTCAGGCCAAGGTGAGTGATGGTCATTTTTTTTTCTTTATGCATCCTGCCTTACTTGGAAGGTGTCAAAACCATTATCTTGGAGCTGGAAAAGCTGAAGCAAGTTTGGAGTATCTGCCCTATAGAGAAAAAAGGCTAGGTTGTTCTGGACTTTTAATTAGGAAAAAGTAAGGGCGTTATGTAGGTTTACAAACCTATATATATGGAGAATTAGGTAGAAAAGGTGTTATTCCTTTGTAACTCAAGATTAGCTACAAGATTGAAGAAACGTAACATTCTTTACTCTGCAATTAATGTAATTTGTTGCTACAAAATGTAGATTCTGTTCATGAGTTACAGATCCATGATATCTAAATGGAATTTCCACAGAAAAGAAGTTGCTTGGGTTGAAATCAAGAGCAAAACCAAAAGGACTATTAGTCTTCGTGATTTGAAATTTTCCAGAAGCACCTAGCTGTCCACATTTGGATTTAATGGGTCCTTGCTTTATATGCCAAAAAGTTTCTATTCACAATAATGGCGTCTATCCGTTTCTTCTTGTATTGGAAGAATCTTTTCTACTTTGTCTCAAATCATAGATTCTGTGCATTGATGAAGCCACAGCAAGTATTGATCAGAAAACAGACAGACTCATCCAGCAGACCATTCGCCAGCGATTTGCATATAAAACTGTTTTAACTATTGCCCACAGGTAATGTTTTATTTCTTCTTTAGCCTCTGTTCTTCAGTCTATATGACTGGAGAAAAAAACTTCTTATAACAGTATTATTGCTGGTAGCGACTGACCAAAAATCATGAATTATGCTGAATATCTTGAAGGATGTTTCTACACCAATAGTTCAACTATTCACCATGACACTGACACACACAGGCCAACTGCCTAATGCAGCTTTCCCTCAAAATTCAAGTTTTTCCCTGCCAGCATTTCTTTTGAGTGCTTCTGCCTGATCCTGGTATCTCTTGATTGGGGGAAGTGATTTCCAGATCAGGCTGCACTAAAGCTTGTCTTAAAACGGATTTGGGCAGCCACAGACACCAAGAGAAATTTAGTTTCCTGTTTTTAAAGCTGTCTGAAATTGGCACATGGGAACATTTTCATATTTTTCAAACATTTTAAACTGGGCCTTCACATATCTGCATCTACAGATAAAACTCCAACCAATACACACAGCAATAGTTGTGACCATCAGTTACAGTGCTGTTTTTTTTTTTTTTTTAAACACAAATGATCTCCCTAAAACCACCTCATTTTTTCCATCAATTATTCTATTGATCTCTGCCTCATATTCACATTTGAAAAATAGATGAACAATGCAATTTATAGCATAAGCCCAATGAGCAGCAATTGTATTTTGAATAAATATTACCTCTGTCCTGCCTCATACCTGAAAAGGGTGCCAGTGCAGATCCTGCTCCAGAGTACATGTGAAAAAGCTTTCACACAGAGAATATTTTACTGCCAATGATGATGATGATGTTATCCATTTAGTCGAGTCTGACTCTTGGTGATTTTATGGGCCAGGTCTTTCCAATCTTCTGATCTTATACTATTTAGAGTATTTCTATGCTCTGGCCGATGTTAGCTTTGATTGCATTCAGTCAACTATGTTCTTTATCAGCCGGGTTTCCTTTTACCGCTAACTTTTCCAAACATAATTACTTTCTCCAATGAATTCCCCATGACATAGCCAAAGTTAAATGAGACAGAGTTGTACGATTTTGCCTTCTAGTGACATGTCTAGAGTTACTGTCAATATTGTAATGCTTTTATACAGATCTGGTGCCTACTTGGGTATAGAACCATCCGACTAGCGAATCCAAGAAAAGCAGGCACTTTCAGGAACTTTAAAATCTCAAAAGAAAAACTTTATTGAAAACATCGTTTCGGCACTGAAGAAAGCAAAAACAATTCTAATTTTCCCGCGCAAGCTTGTATAGTTAATAAATAGGTTTCATCTCTCCTCCCATGGAACAGGTCATGTTGTCCAGTTAGGAAGGTTCTTTTGTTTTGATAATAGTCCATGTCTTGGCTTTAGAAGAATTGATTCTCACAGTTGAAGTCTGGAGCCTCTGCATTCCATCTCCCCCTTCCCTCCCCCTAGTTCTTTGGCAAGTTGAAAACCGATAATAGTCACAAGAAGTTTAAGTATTTTTTGAACTTGACACTCTAACCTGTAGAAGCCATTGGTTTAATACAGGACGGCTCTTCTTTGTCTTTAAAATATTTTCAATAGTGTCATCTTCAACAAATAAAAACATAGACAAAAACTCTAATTCACATGAACAACAAAAGAACTGATTAAACCTGTTCGCAGAATGTATCGTTTGAGCCTCATAGCCTTTCTTTTTTCTTTTTAAATGGTCACCTCTGTTAGGATATGTGCAGAGTATCCCTTGTATAAAAAGGATATGCACACGGAAACGGTTTATGAGAATAGCTATGAATAAATATATAGCCACACAGAGTTAAACAAGTTGTGTTAATGCTTACTTGAAGAAATAGCACAGTCCAATAAACAGTCCATGTCATACACATTTTTAACAGTTCAGAAATATCCAGTTATAAAGTCATCTTACCAGTTTCACGTCTTTTACAGCAGACAAATATCAAACCATAATACAACAGATAACCTTCAATATCAACAGAATATCAAAATAAACAGGGTTAGTCAGTATCGGTCCGTAGTCAGTCAGTATCAGTATCAAGAGAGATCATTAATGAAAAAGAGAATTAAACCATAATCTATAGCTCCCTCTTATGGCAACTTGTAGCATAATTAACCATCCAGAACACAGCATAATACATTACAGTATTTTTCCTTAAAGCTACAAACGTATATATTTGTAGTTTATATATTGTCAACCCAACTACGTTATTTACATATACATAACAACCTCATCCACTGTCTGCAAAATCTTGGATGATATTAAGAGAAGCATCAAATGTATATCTGGAGTATTCTGCCTATGCTATTGTGTTTATTTCTACCAGGTTGAACACTATCCTGGACTCAGACCGAGTGTTGGTGATGAATGCAGGGCGAGTGGCAGAGCTGGATTCGCCTGCTATACTCAGCCAGAAACAGGACTCTTTGTTCCAGCACCTTCTACACTGTGGATAGCAATAACTTTCCAGTAGACATCCTCAGACTTGAAGTGATTGTACCTCATGACTGCAAACTTTCCGGTCTAACAATAAGGTCCTCAGCCACAAATCAATCTTGAATCCTTCAGATACACCCACTGACTTTAGAGTTTCAAAAAGAACACAGGAAACGTGTTAGCCTGCAAAACTCCATTTTCATTTTGCTAATTTCACTTCCACTAAGTTGTCCTGAAAGTTAGTCCCATCAGCAAGATTTTTTTTTTAAAAGCTGGGTATTATCCATTTATCATAATGCAGTCAGCAAAAATGATTCAAAGCAGTTTAAGTTAAGATTCTTAATCGCAGGTACTGTCTGCTGCTTCAGACCCAAGTTAAGTCAGTTCCACCACCTTTACAACTTTTCTTCTGCTATTCTGAATTTTACTTCTCTGGGAATATACTGTATATATGACCTTTTCTTACAAATAAAAATGAAACAATTCTCATTTTTTTACTAGTAAAGGTTGCTTTTATTTTTAAATTTCACTAATAGCACATACCACATATGTTTGTACTAAGATTCTCAAGACATTCACATAACAGATACGCTATGATTCAGACTCTCTTTCCAGAGGGAACATCCAGAAGACAATGTTGTCAACTCATTAAATATTTCTATGCCTATTTTAGTAGTTGCCATAAAAAAGAGGGGGGGAGGAAGGAAATCTGGAAGAGCAGTGCAGCACTTTAGAAGCGAAAAGTACATTGAACTCTTATCTTTAAAAGATTGTAACTAGAATACCAGAGATTTTATCCACGAATATATTTAATTGGAGAACATGAATAATGACACCCAGCCCGTGAATGTGCTCAGTTGGAGAATCTGGTTATGAGACACACAGGTGGGAGGGGGGAAACAGGGTCACAGGTGACTGTAAATTACGTAAGCCAGAGTTGGCTTCATACAGGGCAATGCTAGTATGTCACCTCTAATCAATCCTTTGAAGTTTTTGGAAGTTTGGCTTGAGATCATGATTTAATTAGAGCGATTGCTAGAATCCTGACAATCGTGCTGTTATCCTGTATATTTGTCTTTTAAGAGAAAGGGGCTTTGGTCTATGGAAATACACATTGAGATGCAAATAAGATTAGAATCAAGCATGTCACTGTTGCAGTCTGGTAGAAGAAAATTGTTGGTAACCTAAACCACAAAATTAAAGCTAACTTTCTTTGTACTAGGTTTATTTTTTTTCTTTCTGGAAAACGATTAAACCAATCTGGATGATCGAAGATGGCTCATTCTTTCACAAAACGAAATCAAATGACATTTATGCTTGACTCATGACAGAAACTTTAAGCATTCTTAAGTATCATTTTAAGTAAAGTGGTTTGATAAACTTTTATGATTGTGGCCTGAACAAGTTCGTTATTGGTTTCTTTAACCTTTAGACCAAGGATGTCAAACTCAATTGTGTTGTGAGCCAGATCGTGACGTATCATGATGCTTTTTGCTTTTGCAGAGCTGGGGTGGGTGTGGCCTGTGCAGGCCGTATGCAGCCCATGGGCCATCAGTTTGATAGGCCTGCTTTAGACTGATCAATTTAAAAATTATCCACTATGAGTTTTGTTGGCAGAATAACAATAAATTAAGGTCCGGTTTAGCACCTAATAACTACGGGTAATCCTCACTTGCCAAGTACAATTGAAACTACCAAGTCCATCGCTAAGCATCATGGTCATGAAGTGAAATGTTAGGTGACTGCTCTGGACTTATATCAATTCCAGTGCAGTCATTAAGTGAATTGCTGCAGATTGAAATGTCACATGATTGCAGCTTCCCCATTGACTTTACTTGTTGGAAGGTGTCAAACTCGATTTCATTGAGGGCCACATCAGGGTTGTGTTTGACCTTGGAGGGCCAGGGTAGGTGTGGCCAGCATGACATCAATCATGTCAGGGTGGCCCGAGCACTCAGCTGCAACAGCCTCCTGCAACCCTCTGCCAGTGAAAACAGCTCAGTTTTCACTGGCAGGCACACCACGGGCCGGTTCTTTGCTATGTCCAGGGCTACACTGCAGGCTAGATCTAAGCATCCCATGGGCTGGATACAGTCTCTGGACCTTGTAACACCCCTGGTCTAGGGGGTTCATATCATGTTAAGCTCAAGAGATATTTTTTGCATTGCCAACAAATCACTAGTTCACAACTTCTATAGAAGATCCATTCCTGTTTTTGTCAACGTTTTTATCAATTAATACAATTTTATTTTTTATTTATAAGTAAAATAAAAAGAGAAATATTTAAATACAGCCCAGTATAGACCAAGGTTGCTGTGAGTCACGGAATGCTGATTTATTGCTACTGTAGGAGACTAAAATGAGATAAAGCAGGGAGATGAAATATAATCTCTCATTTTGAAACTTGCAGGTTAAGAAATGAATTTACATGTTCCCAGGGTCATAAAGCTAGCCACAGAAACTGTTAGATAAATCCAAGATTTTATTGCAGTTTTAATTGCCCATCTCAATCCCCTACATAAAAGCAAAGGAAGAATTCCTGTTTTATGTTCAGTGTTTAAAGCTTTAAAAAATCAACATTAATATGTAGTTCACTGAACCAATTTTAGAAATCTTTACACTTGTGAACTGAAGTTTGGAAATGATTGTTTCTAGACAAATATATGAGCTTTACAGCATTTCTCATACTCAATACTTAACAATTCTGCAGTGATATCCAGATATTAAATATTATTACATTAAGATTTGACTAATGCCCAAAGTTATTATTCTTTGCATACCTGCCTTAAAAAAAATTGCAGGCACCCTTAACAATCTGGTCCATGTTTACTTGCAAAGCCAAACATAGATCTAGCCTATTTGCTCTTTATCAGATGCAGCAATCTACACAAATTGGTATGTAAAACTTCTCAGGTCCAATGAAGCATTCAGTTGAAGAATGTCTGTAGAGATTCTTAATCACCCAGGTCATGGTTGTCCCAAAGGTGCTTTTCAAAAAGCAACTGGATTTTCTTGACTTCTTCCTTGAAGATGTTTTGCTTCTCGTCCAAGAAGCTTCTTCAGTTGACGAAGTAATTCATGCTTAGGGTTAAAAGTATAACTAATCTCATAAAAATAAAAAAATAAAATAAAGGCAGAATTTGAACTGCTTTTATAGAAAAATTGGTAATTCTACAAAATGTATTACAGGAATCTATTTGCTAATATTATAGATATTAGCAAATAAAATATTTGTTAAAATAATTTTGGCTTCTTCTCAACCAAATGTAGATTGAATCTCCATGTAAATTTCAGGAACACCCAAAAACTGTATCCTACCTTTATTTTAGATGTGCTCATATTCATCATCAGTAGACATTTTTTTTCCATCAGATCCTTTATCTTTAAAGTACAAAGGAATATAATTTGACAACTGAAGGAGATAACCACCATTTATATATTTAAGGCTTAGATATATGGCAATCTGAATCAACTGACATTTAATCTCAGGAATCCAAAAATAAGCCATATGAGATCCAAAATCTGTAAATAATTCTTTTCACAATTTATTTTCTGGCAACACTAGCTTCTGCAGAGGTTACCATAGCCATGATTCACAAACTATGGTCTACAGAGATCCACCAGGTATTCTGTAGCTTTGGCTGACCACAGCCCAATTACTACCTTAGCCCTCAGGAGCTACCTTACTATCTCAGCCATCTTCCAATCTTGATCTCCAATCAGCTGCTTGCTTGTTCATGACCTCAACTCCTGTGTCCCTTTCCCTGCCACTGATTTTCTTTGATGTCATATAGCTTTTCTGGATCCTATGTCATGGCACCATAGGATCCTGGTTCTGAGGAGGAAAAGTTGGAACCCGGACCATCTGCTAGGGATGGCACATCTCCCTTGGAATGTTTGGAGAGGCCAGGGGCTGAGGGCAATGCTGTCCCAGGCCCCTTGGGCATTCTGGGAGGTGGTCAACTGGAGCTGCCTGCCCTCACAGACAGAGAATCGGCTCCAGTCAGGCAGTGGTTCTGACACAGCAGATCCCCTCTGATGAGGAATAGCTCCCTCCCTCACTCAATCCAAGGGCACAGAGTAGAGCAGAAGACTTAAGGAGAAGCTGAGGGACTTTGCCTTTTGTCAGGAACAATTGTTTGCTTTGGCTTACACTACCACAATCTTTGGAAAAACACTACCTTGACTCGTTTTTGTCTGTGCCTTGCCTTTGCCTTGTGGAATTGCCTGTCCCTGTGGAATTGCCTTGCCCTTTGGGCCTTGACTCTGGCCTTGTCCTGTGAACTTGCACTTTCTCTTTGGATTTTGCAAACTGGTTTTTTACTGACTTGTGTTTGTGGAACTGAGGGTGGCTCCCTTAAAGGAAGTGTGTAGTGGAGACCTACCAGCTCTTGTAGGGCTGTTTGTTGTGGTAGTTAACAGAGCAATAAAGGACTCTAATGATTCCTGTCTCTGCCTAGTGATCTGGGTCATAACAATGCTGCATGACTTCCATTTCCATCCAAAGATCCTTCTCTATGGAGAATGATAGCACTTGATTAGATGTTGCTTGATGCTTTCAGACTGGCTTACAGCATGACCAGGTGGTGGTATTTATTTCATTTTCTTCATATTAAAAAGGGATCAAGATTGTTTTTGGAAATGCAGGGAGATGTCCAAATATTAGTTAGAAACACAATTGCTGTATTTGTATACTTCAAAGGTTCAGTCTGGTTTCTTTCAGTAAAATATATCCATTTATTAACTTCCACTAAAAATCCAAGAACATACATCGGATTAGTGAATAGATAGGAATTAGTTACTAATACTTTTTATCCAGATACAGATTTTTGTCTTTATCTGCAAACTGTGTTACAGGACCTTTCAGTGTGAAATCGTAATGTCATTCAAATGGTGAGAAAAAATATTACCAGTTTCAAATACAGAGCTCCAATTTTGTGTTTTCAGAAGATGGTAGGATTTAGTAGATTTATCCAGCTGTAAAAACATTTCACTTAGTCAGATAATTCACTTTTTTCTGTTTCCAACTGCTTAAAAGTCTTGACACTTTTAACATTTTTAATGAATTACATCTGTTTTAAAAAAATAATTTAATCAAGATTTTCTGAGCGATTTTATTAAAAATTTTAAGGAAAATAAAACTAATGCAAATGTAAAAAAAGAAAGAAATCAAAGAGAAAGGTTAAAAGTGCAAGAAAGGGGGGGGGGGAGGAAAAATAGAAAAGAAAGAAAAAAGATACAAAGTAGCTTCCGATCTTCTTTATAGCAGTTAGATAGTCCATGTCTTATGACATTCATTTAACAACAATTCAAAGTTATGATAGCCTTGAAAAAATCACACTTTATCACACTTGTGACTATTGTACCACCCTCATGATCATGTAATCACAATTCAGACGCTTAGGAACTGTCTCACATTTATGACCAAATACAGCATTCTATGATCATGTGATTGTGGTTTCTGACCTTCCCAGTTGGTTTCTGACAAAAAACAATTATGGAAGCTGAATTTGTTTAACAACCATGTGATTTTGCTTAATAACCACAATGATTTGTTTTATGACCATCATAAAAATGGTCATAAAATCTGGTCTAGTCATTTGATGACTTATGACTGCACCAGAAATTCTGGCCCCAATTGTGATCGTAAGTTGAGAACTACCTGTATAGCTACATTAATAAATTTACCTCTCATTCTATAGTTACAATTTAATTCTATTCTTTCTATAATATATCATTAAAAACCACAAATCATACGTTTATTTTTTGCAGAAAAAGTCCATAAGGGGTTTCTTGTCCGCAGTAAACATAGAAATTGTCTTTTCGTTAAACCATTTTGCCATATCAGAAAGTTCCATTGTCTTTATCAAATAGTCTTCCATTGTGGGTAATGCCGAATCTTTCTATTTTTGTGCATACAATAACTTTGCTGCGTTTATCAAGTACAAAAAAAAATGTCTAAGATTTTTTTCCAATTGTTTGACCATCAATTCCAAAAGAAAAGTCTTAATATTCCAGCTCTTTTACATATCCACCAACAATGTCTCTTCTTGTTCACATGTCCAATTTTTCCGGTGACATATACTTATGAAACATCATTGTATAAAAAATATCTTTAAGATTATAACATAGTATAAATTTAAATCCTTTCAACCACGTTTTCCCATTGTTTCATTTTTTTATAATTAAAATTTTAGTCCACTTTTATCAAACATTCCAGAAATTGTTCTTCTATTTCACATTTCAATAAAAGTTTACACATTTTAGCAATTACGTGTTCATCATTTGTACACAATTCTATTTCAAATTCAGTCTTATGATGTTCTTTTATCTACTTTAAATCTTTTTGGTAATTGTATATAAGAAAACCATTGTCCCTCTGTCACTAGTTCTTCTTTATTTTACATTCTTCCTAATACAATATTAGTATCTCACAATAAGTTAGCCAAATTTATTTGCCTATTATTTCTTGTCTATAAGATGAGAGCCAGGAAGATGTTTTTGAGCACAACCTGGATTTCTATCTCTTCCATTCTCAATATAGCACAAATAACAATTATTTTTCAAATCCAATTAACTTCAACTTTATTGTATCACAAATATCCCTGCCATCTTGATCTCATATCATGTCCTTTTAACTCAAAAGCCTTTTATTTCTCAACACTAAGAACACTTACTCTTTCATCCAAACCAAACAGCAAGAGATCCTTCTTTCAAAAATGTGTGCATACACACGTCTCAAAACTGTGAGAAGGGAGAGGGAAAAAAACTCCATATCTTTTCCTGATATGTGTCTTTTGTAGGCAAATTATATTGGTTTTTTTTTTTCAAATAACGACTTTTTTTACTTTTGGAGAGCATTTGCTACATTTATATTTTATGTTAATCTCTTGTAATACATAATCATATTAAAAAAAATAGAAAAACAATACTTATAACACCTAATCCAGTACCATCCCTTTCAGTTTCCTCTTGGACTAGTTGCAGTTTTTGTGTCTTCTTTGACGCTTTCATTTGAATCTCAATTCTTCTTAGAATTTTTCTAGAAATTTCCACACCTTCTGGACAGAATTCAACTAAAACCTCTGTTACCGGTATTTAAAAGTAAAATTCATATCTTCCAATTTGTTCCATCAAAATAGGATCCTTTTCTGTTTTAATCTCTCAGTCAAAAAAATACACCTTTCTCTTACACAGTTATGATAGTAATTTAAGAGCAATTATATCTATATTGCCAATATTTAATGCAAAACTTAATCCTTTTTTTCTTCCTGACAAAGTGCCAAAAGCATCTCTTAGAACATTTCTTGTTCTTGCAAACTTGAATTTATTCTATACATATTTATCAATTTACGTCTCTATATACTCCTTTGCCCAATCCAAAAAAATTGCCAGGACTTTAATAATCTAATATCTTCACTAGAATCCTATGGCCTTGCTCTAAATCCTAAAACAAATTCGTATTCTACTAATCAAATATAGCCAGATTATCTAGTTCTCTTTCCAAGTTCCCTGTCAGGAACTTCTGTCCTCTTTAAAATTTCTACTTTGTCGTTGATTTGTTTATCTCTCCAGACATTTGTTACAGCACCGGCTTCTTCTTTCATCTCCTCTTTCCTCTTTACAAGTCTTTTATCCATTTTTTTTCTTAAGTGCTGTCAATTTAGTATCAAGTGGTTCTATCTTATTTGCCCATTTGCTAACATTATTTCTGAAGCAAACCTGGTGTAATTCCTTTGTCTGCAGGTTGCTCTAGTGATCTCCTCTCCTCTCCTCCATTCTTGCTGTTTTCTGATAGTTATCATTATATTATAATCCAAAAATGAAAGTGTCTTAAACAAGAGAAAATTAAAGGCAAGCTTCCTATATTTTTGTCATCTCTAATAGCACTTAATTATATTCAATATCAACTCTATAATTACAGTCAGTTTCATAGTCTGGCTTACTGTTATTTTTTGTTTTGTGCAATTCACCAATTATATGCATTCTTTAATACTAAACAAGAAACATTCCCACAAATGCCTAGTTCTTTTGGCTAATTTAATTCCAATGTATTTAAAAGCACTTTTGTCAAAAAAATAATCTTTCAAAATAACCATCCCCTTTATCGGTTTTAAAAATTTCTTAAAATTTCCATATTTATCTTTACATTACATTCAAGGAAATAGTGTAAAAACAAAGCTGTATGACATGTTTTGTTTTCCAAATGCTCCAAAGCCTACTGGAAGATTAAATATTTCCTTAGAGCTGGGCTTAAAATTGTGAAGAACGTTTCAGCAAAAACTAATAGAATGCTAAAAAAAAAGAGAAGATATGTTTTACTTACTAAAGTTTTCTGAAGGCTTCCAATGATGGAGATTTGTGTTTGTAAATGTCAGGACGAAATAGGTTTTTTTTAGAAAAACACTTTTTTCTGGCCAGAGGGAATAAATATGGTACTATGACTTCTTTCTTAGAGTATGATGCCATACAATGTACTCATAGAATAATGTGGTATTCTTTTAAAATGTTCTTAAAAGGTTCTTTTTGAAAGCTGTGGCAATCCATCAACAAAAATTAATCAAATGTTCTCATAATTGCAACCTGAAAATTAGGTTGCAGTAACCATTCAGATTATCTCTAATTTAAGGAAGGAATTTAAGAAAACTTTCAGCTATTCAGAAAATAAGAACTTATTATCTTCTTTGAGGAGATGCCATTGATAAAATATATCATACTGATACTTAATGAGCCAAGAGACAAAATTTATTAACTTTTTTTACTTTTCTTGAAACATAAAATAAATCTGAATAAAATATAGTGCTTGAAATCATGACAGAATAAAAATATTCTCTAGAATTGTAGTCTTCATCTCAAAATCTTACCACAGCTTCTAACCTCTAGAGTCAGGTCAGGAATGGGACAGTCCTTTAGGTTTTTTCTTCTGCTGGTTTCTGTTCTTACTCCAGGTAAACAATCACTTCCTTATGACTAAATAAAAATATATTTATATAAGAAAAATCCTCTATAGAATTTTATACAAAAGATCTTAACAGTTATGTATTACAAATTCATTAATTCATTCATTTATGATTATGTTGTAGCAAATGGGGATGAACAAAACAAATCCTTAGAAAATTACTGATGAAAACAAAAAAAAGTTATGTTTGCACAAAAATAACTTTTTTTGTTTTCATCAGTAATTTTCTAAGGATTTGTTGTTTTGTTCATCCCTATTTGTTATAACATAATCCTTTTCAAACATCACTGTTTTTTTCCAGAGGAAGGCCATTATTTAAAAAATTCATCTTATCTAAAGCACTGTTACTTCTTTTGGTATCAGTGAAGTTCTGATTCAAAACTGACCTTGAGACCACTTTTAACAAAACTAGGAAAAAAGACAAATAAGCTAGTACTGCTATCTAATAATTCTATTTGGGGCTCATCTCTGAGTGATTACCTACAGGATACTTCCCACTTCTGTAGTTCACCGAATTCCTGAAGCAAATTTTGGTCAGTGTGGTAAGAGATTATCATTTGCACTGTGAGCATCATTCCCAAGTAAAATTCAATTTCACTCTTTCAGAATAAGCAAAAATATCAAACGAATCTGAAATTACTAATTATTATTTAAGGTTTTGCTTATTTTGAGGTTGTGAACTGAGACATAATGAAAGTTACCAGCAATTACAGACCTGCTAATTTATTTGCAGAAATGTGTGAAGGAAGGATAAAAGGATTGCATGTGGAAGGAAATATCTTTTTCATATTTCAATTTACTAAGCCAAGATTATGATATCAAAGCTTTTTCTCTGAGATTGTTAATTGTATCAACATCTAGAAACATACCTAGATTGAGTTAAAAGTTCTCTCTTTACTTTGGGGATTTTTTTGTAGGTTGTCTTCTGAAGATAATTTCTGATATTTTTTTAAATGATTCAACTCCAGGCTATGAATTACTTTATCAAGTTCGCCCTGTTTCTCCTTTAAAGCTTTCATATTCGTTTCCAGTTCAGCAACCTTGTTTGCAGTGTTTTCTTTCACTCTGCTCAGTTCCACAAGCAAAGGGTCTTCTTCTTTTCGTTTCTTCTGCAGCATCTCCACTAAATTGAAGTGGTGGAGCGAGGTACAGAAGAATATTTTTTTAATATATGCATTATTAAGGTAATTAAAATTATACGTTTTAATTTTCTTAGATCCAAGATGCTTGGTATGTATTCAAAGTAATGTTGTCTACAAAACATATATAGTATAATCAACTCTTTAGGAATCATATAGTCTTAAATTTATGACTGTTGTTCAGTAACTATCCAAAGTTACAATGTCTCCTCAGAGTTCTGGCTATCACAGCATTCCCATGGCCATATGATTGCAATCAGGGTGCTCAGCACCTAGCTCACAATTACATCACAGCAAGCCGCATTCATTGTGACTGTGATTTCCCCCATTCCCTGCCAGCTTCCCACAATTGAAGTCGACAGTAAAATTGCAATCACACGATGACACACATAGTCCTTGTATAACTTATGGCAACCCAAACTACTGAAATTGCCATTGCTAAATTATGCAATCATGTCACATTGCACTCTGCTACCGTGTTGCTTGCTCGTCCTAACTGCTATTGTAATCTGGAGACTTTCTGTAGTACTATGAGGTGTCTTCAGAATGAGATAAAATATAATTACACACTTTCCAGCAGATTGTGCAGTATTCAGCACTATTACTGAGTACTTGGGGGGGGGGGTTCAAAATAAGGGGAAATGATACCTTGCTGTTTTGAAAGCCTATCTAATTCAATCTTCAGATAAAAGAGTTTCTTATGTTGTGATTCTTTTTCAAGCTTCAACTTTCCTCTTTCCTCTGTTACCTGAAAAATTGAGAAGGAATTAGCATGTTAAAATATGTCATTTCATTGATCAAAGTAAAAGCAACCCTACAAGGATCATTATGGCAAATTTCCAATGTGTCCCCGCATCCAGTCTTTTTACATTATTATATATAGCAATAGCACTTAGACTTATATACCGCTTTATAGTGGTTTACAGCCCTTTCTAAGCAGTTTACAGTCAGCATATTGCTCCCAACGATTTGGGTCCTCGTTTTACCCTTGGAAGGATGAAAGGCTGAGTCAACCTTGAGGCTGGTGGGATTCGATCTGCCAAATTGCAGTAGAAGTAGCTCTAACCACAGCACCACTGAGGCTTATATATTTCAAATTATGTTTAGTGCAATTTATCTCTTACTCACAAGAGTAAGAGTGTAGTATGTTATATAGTATGTTCATTTTTCCATTAAAATAGCACGTCGTCTTACTTTATAAAATCCACCTGAAGTTCTGTAATTCGTAACAAGGGAGGAGGGGACAAACAAGCCATGACTTAACAAAATGGAAGTGTATGTAACTGTACTGGAGTCATTATACCAAAGCACATGTAACAAGCCTGGAATATATTCTTAATTTGTAAGGAAATAACTTCTTTAGGACACCTAAGACAGTGAATTGTCCTTTGGAAGCTAGACGCTGAAATGCACCACTAGATGACAAATCTGTGTTGTTGAATTTATGTGTTGCAAATCCTTAGCATCAACAAAGGGGCAGGGCAGAAGTGGTACAAGATGATGATGGGAGGAGCTAGGTATCTGAAGAATCCAATTATTTTCAAATCAATAAACTTTGACATAAATATTTGTCATGCTTCAAGTAATTGTAACATTTAGGCTGACTCAGGAGGAAATCTAAATTCATTATTTTGCAATGCCAAAAAATATTATGGACAGGGTAACAAATATTTCTGCTCACAAATGGGATTATCAGTACACTATAGTGGAATGACAAGAATATCCTTCCTACTATTTTTTTAAAAAATTGGTAATCCTTTGTGCTTTTTCTAATAATATTTCTGTCTCAAATGTTTGTTTTCATTTGCAAAGAGCAAATATGCAGATTTTCATCTAAAGCTTATCCATTCCATTTATTTTACAAGATTGATAGATTTAATATCCAAAAAATGGAACTGAAACAGTTAATAACCCTAAGGCTATAATGACACTTCAACAGACTATACAACATCAAGTGCAAAGACTGGTAAACTCATTAAAATTATTTTGAATCGGAGAATAGCAACATTCTACCTCTATCTATAAATTTTTTACAAGCCCTGGCTTCTGTTGCCAAAGTCTCCTGCAAAACATTATTTTATTTGGTATATATTAAAAGACTTAATAGTCTGCTGTTTTCAATTACTTAGTTGAGGAAATAAATGCAGGCAGAAATAAGTATTAAATCTTATGGTAAGTGGTGATAAAGTGTCCATTCTTTAAGTTGCAGTATCACCAAACCTTAAAGAGTTTTAATAGCCACATCTTTGTCAGCTTACCACTGATCAAACACTAATGATGTAGAACATTTGGCATACTATTTGTTATATTTTTTGTACACATTTATTTTTATTACTAGTGTTTGATAGTTTCTTCTTTTTTCTTTATTTTAACTTTCGAAATATGAAGTGGTTATCACTGGACCTAAATGTCCTGGACAACTTTTGTCCAGTCTCCAACATCCCCTTTCTGCTAAAGATTGTTGAAAAGAAGTCATTTGTAGTTTCAGAGAGCCATGAAAGAAATGGATTGTCTGGTCCCATTTTAATTGGGTTTCAAGCCTACATTCAGTATGGACATGGCACTGATCATGCTCATTGATGAGTTCTGGTGATGCAAGGATGCAGATGGTTGCAACCAATTTGGCCCTTTGTTTTTCTCAGCAATTTTTGATACAATTGATCTTGACATCCTTGAAGACCAGTTGAGAATACAACTCAAGAATACTCTCCTCAGCCAGTTCAAGGTAGTATTTTGAGGGGGGGGGGGAGTAGACTAAAATTCAAATCCTTTGATTTGTAGATTGCCATAAGTTTGATGATCTTGCTCCTCCTGCTTAATATGAGGTTGCATGAGGAAGAGGTCATCAATCAGTTAACCTCAGTTCAGCATCAGATATGAATACATGGATGTCACTCTACTGTGAATCTCAATCCATGAATTAAAAAAAACAATATTGTCAAGGTTTCCTCCCAATGCTTGGAACAGCTGGAGTCTGGATGGGGAGAAACAGGTTTAAGTTCAATTCTACCAAGTCAAGTGGTTTGGACCTCCTTGTTCTAGAGATTCCCAAACTCAAGTCCTGAAGGGGGTGCCACTAGGGCAAGTCTTCCTAAATTCTCAACTCCTTCTCAATGATCCAGGTAGCTAGGGCTTTGCACAAATACAATATGTGTGGCAGTTGCACTCATTTCTGGACCAAGAAACCCTCATTAGTCACTCATATCTTGGAGGAGAACTATGATAGCGTGGTCTTCATGGGGTTGCCCTTGAAAGCTACAGCTAGTTCAGTATATAGCAGTATAAGCTCTGATAAGCAGGTCTCACTGCACCTATGTAACACCTCTGCCTCATGAGTTGTATTAGTTACCAATATGCTTCTGAGTGCAACTTAAAGTGTTTATTATCTACAAAATCCTATACCACATAGGACCTAGCTGTCCGAAGGACTATGATTTCTTGAAATATCTGCCTATCCCAAGTAATCAGGGTCAACTTCCTTTGGGTTCCATTGAGGAAGCAGCATCATTTAGCAGAATCCAGAAAGCAGGATTTCTGTTGCAGCACCTGCACTCTAGAACAGCATTTGCTTGGAGATGCATTCAACAGCCACTCTATCTATAACAGCCATGATGGTGCAGTGGTTAGAATGCAGTGCTGCAGGCTACTTCTGTTGACCACCAGCTGCCAGATGTTTGGCAGTTCAAATCTCACCGGTTCAAGGTTGACTCAGCCTTCCATCCTTCTGAGGTTGGTAAAATGAGAACCCAGATTGTTGGGGGCCAAGATGCTGATTCTATAAACTGCTTAGAGGGCTATAAAGCACTATGAAGTTGCATATAAGTCTAAGTGCTATTGCTATCTCCCTTAAAAAGAGCCATAAAATTCAGTTCTTCCCCCAGATCTTTGATTAGGGCAGAGTTTCCCAAGCTTTCTCGTCTGGAGTCGAGAAATAAGGGATGGTATGGGGTGGGGGGACGCAGATGCATGTACACATGCATGTGGGCGAGCACCTGTTGCTCACATGAGTGGGGTTGCGAGCAGTCATGCGAGTGGGGCTGCAAGCACCCGCAACAACATTCGTGCAAATGGGCTGTGACTGCCCACATGGAAGCACAAGTGTCTGCACAAGTGGGGCCACAAGCATCCACAATGCTCATGCCAGCCCACACAAGTGGTGCTATGAGCACTCGTGACACAGCAATGCACACGCAGATGGGGGTTGGGCATGCACTCCAGCCAGCTACTGAAATGCCCCAGGGGCCAATAGATAGTGTTTTTATGTTTTAAAATTATACATAAGTGATAAACAGAGACCTGCATTGAATAAGTGTTTGGACTAGCCAATTTCTAAGGTCTATTCTAAATCAATTTCTAAGATTCTATGGTAATTATAAAATCAGCAAAATACTCACCTTGAGCTCCACAGAATTTACTTTTATTCTTCGCCTGGCCCTTTTTTTAGATGACTTGGATAACTGAGGCTGCTGACATGAGTAAGGACCAGTGGTAGAAGCATTTTGAAGTTGCTTGGAATTGCTGATGGTAATTGTTTTAATGATTCTGAGATTGGGATTTGTACATTTGTTTTTTAGCTTGGCAACCTCAGGTTTATTTGGACATACAGAGCCCACTTGCTGAGCAGACCAGTCCGAAGTTGTATAACCCATATGGTGCTGGTATACATCATAGACGGGTAAGGCTGGGAGAGCAGCAGAGTTTGGGAAGAACTGAGTTGGAGTAAATGTAGAGACATATGGAACATTATGACAGAAACCAGAGATGGGCCCAGGAGGTGGAAGAAAAGAAGGTGGAGCTGATGGGATTAAAAATGCTGGAACACCAGATTGCTTGCACATGTCAGTAGGTTTATTTTGCCCTGAAATAGCTATGTTATTATAGTCAGATTTTAAAACAGGAGACACAGCTTCAGGTGATGGAAAAGAATCAGATGGTGATAGAGAATGTTTCTGCCTCTCCCACAATTTTGCTTTATGATTTGCCACTGAATGATGATGAGAATAAGCTGTTTTTTTCCCATGAAGTCTTTCTTCTGTGCGAGCAGCAAGCTTATCTATTTCAGCCATTCCAATGTCCAAACCAATAGTTTCAAGCAAGTCACGGATCTTGTCATATTCCACTCTGGACTGTTCCAAATTCTCTGATTTTACAGACTCTTCCAAATTCTCTGGTTTTACAGACTGTTCCAAATTCTCTGGTTTTACGGATTGTTCCAAATTCTTTGGTTTTACAAATGGTTCCAAATTCTCTGGTTTTGCAGGAGGTAGAGAATTTACTTTCTCACTTACAGGTTCTTTCTTTTCACTCATCATCATCTTTTGAGAGTAGAGACAGTTGTTTGAATCACCATCATCATCACCGTAAAGAAATTTCTCTTCATCTTCTATATTACCAGGGAAAGGATCCAATATTTTTTCTGAAGCATAAGTAGAATCAGTTGTTGTACCTAGAATGCACTGAAAAAATACTTCCATCTTGACTGGCTCTTTCATGAGGCTGCAGGAAGTCCCTACATTGGTTGACAGATTCTGATGCTGACTCAGGAGGCTTCTTCCCCTTTGAAAAATTTCCAGAATCCTGTTCAAAAGGAAAAGCATTTGTTCCTTATCATGTCTATTGCACTGAGATGTCTTACTACAAACAAGTTATTGTTGAACTGAAGAAACTCTGAAGAAGAAAAACTGATGAAAATAAGTGATTGTATTAAAACTGTTACTAATAAAAAATATCTGAAAGAAAGGAGTTCATTTATAGATAAAAAATTGTTAGAAAAGAATCTAGGCTTTAAAAATGATCTTGCAATATTAGTTTATAAGATTAATCAATATTTCAATTCATAAAACTTGCATATTAACAGATAACAGCTAATAACTTGGAAAGCTATAAGAGAAGAAAAATGAAACTGAGGCCGAGAGATGAGTTCTAAAATATCATTTAATTTGACATGTTGTGGGTATTTCATTAGGGCTAAGGCAAGGTGCAAAAGTACTACAAAAAAGTTATCAGAGGAAGACAAATAACATGCCTCCTTTGCTCAGCAGGCCACGCTGATATAAGATGATCTCACTATATTGTACTAATCAGCAATAAAATTGCCAATGCAGTAATACGTCACTCTAGCTATCTTCTATAAGATGCACATACCATGTCACCACCCAGATTTGATCAGAGTTAACCATTCAGTGAAATGGCTTTATTCCCCCCCCCCCAATGATATCCTCATAACGTCCAGTTTTAAGCTGCTATGCAGCCTCAATATAATCATGCCATGATCTATGATTATTTTGAATCACTGAGCAAGGAGAAGGAAAAACAGCACATCAAAAGAGCAGCAGAGGAAGCACAAAATGGGTCTGAACAATAACAGAATTTGACAGATGCCTTTCTGAAGGAAGCACCTCAAAAATCCAAAAAAGTAACCAAATGCTCCTGAGTCAACAGGCAACATTATTTACAACTGCTGCATGATGCAAATTCACAAAAGCATGGTGCTTCTTTC
The DNA here is from genome assembly GCA_023653725.1 of Bungarus multicinctus. Classification (NCBI taxonomy): domain Eukaryota; kingdom Metazoa; phylum Chordata; class Lepidosauria; order Squamata; family Elapidae; genus Bungarus; species Bungarus multicinctus. Next base: position 61,830,034 of record CM042836.1, on the reverse strand, counting down.
AGAAATGAACAGTTATTTACCTCTGTTTAGAAACTATGTTGGGAAAATGAGGTGACTTGATAATTCAGTTTCAAATAGTTTTAAAAAAATATTTGTAGAGATTTCTTCAGTTCCAAACACTGAAAAATTCTGCACTTGGTTTTCTAGAAACGATTTAGGAACCTTCCAACCTACATGCCTAATGCTAAAAGTTTTAATCTAAGCCATGAAAATCTTCAGCAAGCACCCTCCCATTCCCCCATAATCCCACCTTTCAGAACAGAGTCCTCCCTGTATGACAAGCCATCTCATGCTCCTTGCAGAGCAAAATAAGGAGCAATTGCTCTTAATTCATCTTGCATGAGGAAAAACATTACTGATGTGGCTTCAAGGTTAAAAAACAGAAATCCCCACAAGTGATCTAAAATTCCTATATCAAATGCAGTTCCTTTATGTTATCCTCATACAGATGTCAAAATGCTAAAATAAAATGTCTAATGATAACACATCTTAACAGAAAGTAAGTTACTGGTTTCAAATTTAAAACAAATAAAATGCAAACTTTCTGATCCAAATGAGACCCAAGATGCTGTCAATACTAAATCAATTCCACGACAGGCAAAAATATGTAACATTGTTCAAAGCATTTATTCCAAAGATCTACATATAGACAATTAAATACTTATATTTAAATTAGGAAAAAGACAGAAAATGGACAGATTAACAAAGAGAGTGAAGAATTCAGTTCAAACCTGTATAGAAGAATCATCTGAACGTTTCTTCAGTATAGATTTAAAGGACACTGCTGATGTTTTCTCAGATCTAGAATGGTGTCGAGTTTCAGAAGACTGTTCTTGATTAGCTGAATCAGGCATTGGGTAGTCAGTACTAGTGTTACTGCTTCGCAAATCCTCTTCTCGTTTTCTCCTAATTCTTTCAAGTTTACGAAAATCTTCATCCATGTATACCAGGCTTGGGCTTCTATTAAGGCTTTGTTTACAATACTTCTCTGTTTCTGCCAATAAAGCCCGAGATTTTATGCTTTCATCTAAGAGTCTATCTTTTCTGTCATATTGAAAGTATTTTGATTCTTGCTCCCCACCCCTCTTATTTTCTCTTGATTGATGCTGTAGAAATTCACTGTTTATGCTTCGATCCAGTTGAGCGATGAAAATGTCCCTATTATAAGAGTCCTCATCATGTCTCATGCTGAATGGTCTTGAAGGATTCTCCTCACGAAAGAAACCTCTATCAAGGTTCCAAGGATGTGAAAAGGCTCTGCTGAATACTTGACCATCAGCCAAGTCATCCCTGATGAGAGAGGCACATCAGTTACAACATCAACATCATATAAATCTCTGGTACTCAGGTTAGCATAGTTGCCTGACTTAGCCACTACCTTTTTTTACTGAACCCAATATGGCTAGTTCTGCAGGGTCTACGTCTTTCAGCAACAGCTTCACCTTCCATCTCAGACTATATCGCTCTTCCAGAAATAACATTTTTGACATTTGTAATTTATGAGCATAAGGGACATAAAACAAAAACAGGCACTGTTACAGAAATGAAAACGTGCTCCAGCTCCAGATGTCCGCAAAATATGCATAATATATCTTGTATTAAATCGCTTTCAAATGACAAAGTTAGTCTTAACAACCCATGTAAACCATACAGGTTTTATTTTTTAAATAATGTTTATGTTAAATTTTTAATAATCAGTTTTTGTATATTTCTTTTAATTTATTATTGTAAGCTGCCCAGGGTATATTTTTTGTGATACAGCAGCTATAAAATTTGATTGATAAATAAATAAAGTTTTGTGTGAAGTATACACACAACCTCAACAACATGTCTATAGCAAATTTGGACAATAAAACATTTTAGTCCATTTTTAAAAGTAGAAGCAATATTCTAACATTTTAACTGATTAACAGCAACAATAGTATTTCTCCTATATATCTTTAAAATGTTTCTTTCTATTCTATTTTCCTATATTAAATCAACAAGGAAATATGTGCAACTTGCTACTAAAAGTAACTACGGTATCATGAACATTTTTCTAATAAGGCCTAACCCTAACCCTAACCCTGGCCTTGCTCTATGGACTTTTTTTTTTTTAACTAATCGTTGCAGTACTTCAAAAAAGTTAATTTTTGACAGCAGTAGGTAATATATCCACATAAGAACTGTTATGTTATCATTTCAATGTACATCTTTCAAAATACAATGAACTTCGAATGTTTAAAGTGTACAGTTCACAATTACAAATAATACGGATTTATTATAGTGCAATAAGCACAGAATACAGGTAGTCCTCGACTTGCAAGTTTGTTTAGTGACCGTTCAAATTTACAACAGCACTGAAAAATATGACTTAGGAGCATTTTTCACATTTAAGACTGTTGCAGCATCCCCATGATCACATGATCAAAATTCAGATGCTGAGCAACTGGTTCGTATTTATGACTGTTGCGGTGTCCCAGGGTCATGTAATCCCTTTTTGCCACCTTCTGACAAGCAAAGTCAAAGGGGAAGCCAGATTAATTTAACAACCAGATTACTAATTTAACAACTGCAGTGATTCACTTGACAACTGTGGCAAGAATGGTCGTAAAATGGCACAAAGCTCATTTAACAAATGTCTCACTTAACAACTGAAAGTTTGGGCTCAATTGTGGCCATAAGTTGAGGATTTCCTTTATGCATCACATAAACTTCTTACACCTCAGACAGGAGAATCTCAATGGCAATGCATATGCATAGCCTTGAGCAGTAAAGCAATTACATTAGGGTACAGATAATCCTCAAGTTATGACCACTCTTTTACCGTCCATTCAAGATTATAACAGCACGAAACATGGGCAAGTTATGACCTGTCCACAAAGTTGTGGTAATCGCAACATCACATTATTGAAATTTGGGTACGGGTGCCCAGCTCATAATTATCATAGTGAATTGCAACCATATGATCACCATTTGTGAGCTTCCCAGCTGGAACTAAAGACAATGGGGAAGTTGGCAGGGATAGTTGTAAATTGCTCACATAAGTTGTTCTCACTGCTTTTCCTCCCAAAGAGCCCCACGTGGGAACTTCAGGGATCTTGTACTTTGCCAACAACCTCACACAGATATCTTCTTTACCAAATGCAGCCATTCTGGGATTGGGAGGACTTGTCGCAATCACTAACCCCATCATTTTCTGGTTGGATTACTGCAACACATTCTAGATGGGGCTTCCCTTGTAGACTAACTGGAAATTACAATTGATTCAGAATGTGACAGCATGCACAATTCTGACTGCCCTACAGTTTTACCATATTGCACTGCTGATGGAATATAATCGGCAATAAGAGTAATATTGAGGAATAGGAGACAGGAGCCGCAACCAAGACAATGATCAGAAAAAATAAATTTTAGTCTGAAATGTAATTTGAGAAGAATCTCAGGCTTGATCCTCCCTAGTTCTCTCAAAGATAGGGGTGGAGGGGGAAAGAGTGCATTCAGACAAGTTCTGTTACCATAACTTTATAATTAAGGCAGCATTAACATATATAACATTGGCTCCTGCTCTGGTCTTCCCTGAAGAACTGACAGTGAGCAGGGATAATTTCTAGTTTCTTCCTGTTGCAGTTCAATGCTAGTTATCACCTTTAAAGCTTTAAATGACATAGGATCAGGCTTCTTATAGGACTGCATCTCTCTGAGGGTTTGGCCATTCCACTTGATCAGGTACAGTGAGAGCGCTTCATGTTGTTTTTTTTTAAACTTTGTCATCTAGCAGGACCAAGGAAGTACACCTTCTCTATAGTTGTCCCTGCCCAGCGTAATACCCTTTCCCCAGAGATCCGGCAGGCCCTCAAACATTAGTTCTTACTTTTAAAAAATGTAGATAAATGTATCTGCTTTTATTATTATTTCAATGCCTCCTATCAAAGAGTGAAAATTAACAAGGAATACAAACTTTTAAGTCATGAAAAATATCCTCTTAAGTGATTATTGTAGAAATAAAAAATAGATTTATTACTACAAGCATTTCTTAATAACAGGACAGAGTACATTATATTTATAAGCAAACTGCGTACTTTATCATCAAAATGCACCAACTTTGCCACTAATTACAAGAAAAAAATAAGATAAAGATTTATAAAATTCTAAAGAGGAATCGGGGATTGCAAAGAAAAATATACTTCGAAATTGAACAGTATACCTATTTTTATCCTGGTTTGTAAACTTAAATGCTGCTTTTAAGATTAAATTGTATTTGAATCTTAGACTTTGTTTCTTAAACATGCCCTGAAATGCACTACAGATTTATGTAGAAATGAACAGAAACTGACATACCAAAGTAGAGCTAGAACTACCTGAAACAAGATAAATCAAAGTACATAAATAAAGCTGTTAGATAATTTTGCCACATTAGATTCTGATTCAATATTCAGCATTACTGCTGCAACTGTTAAAGAGCTCTGAAAACAACTGACTGTCCCAAACATTTAAGGATTCTTATCTAAACCCTCCTCCAATTGCAATATTCAACTTGAAATTTTAATGGTATAGTCCTTTGGTTTTTACAGTGCTATATTGTACTTTTTAAGTTACCCTGGTTTGCAAGAGATTGAGGTGGCCTATAAGCCTCATAAACAAATAAATATGAATGTGTCCTAAGATGAGGGATGTCTAATGTAATCCATCCAATATATATTTTCCAAACCGTCTCATAGCAAGACATTGTTTTATTCGATACAATAGGATACAAACAAAAAAAATCACAATTTTGTGAAGCTAGTTTTCAAAGAACCATACCTGTTTACATTGCTCAGACTATCAGCTGGTGAACTTGTGCCAATGCCATCCTGGCCATTTTCAACTACGGCCCGCAAGAATTTTTCCACTGAAGATTCAGAACGTCGGCCTGGAGAACGTGAGCGCTCCCTTGGAGAATATGAGGGCGAATATCTCTGCAATGGGGGAAGGGATAGGCAACAGTTACAATATGCTACCTGTTTGATAAAACAAACAGGCTTTATATCTTCCATTGTTGCAATAAACCTTAAAACTGAATATATTATGTAAAAGTTAAGAGAAAAACAGTTAAAAGGCGGCTATATTATGCAATGTAGCATTATAACAAGTGACTGTTAATGTGAAACACATAGGTCATATCTACTTCTGTTATCTGAATTAAGATATGAAAATAAATGTTTCAACAAGCAAGGAAATACAGTTATTTAGAAGGGTTATCAATTTTCACTAAAAATTTGTAGCTCATGATGTGGAATGATTTTTTTTCATAATTTCACATTTTTTGCACAATTTATTTTCACAGAAAAATTTAAATGTATAGAAATGCCTCCTTCTTCTTCCTATTATATTCCCACAGGTGCAGGGTCCACTTTTCAGATGACTGAATGCCACTTTGCATGGTCAGCTGCGTCTCCAGGGTGCAGGCCGGCAGCTTGCATATCTTTGTTGCTGGTATCTTTGTTGCTGCCATCTCTGTTTAGGACGCCTGCAAGGTCACCAACCATTGATTTCTAGTTGGCAATAGTGTAAGGTGCTGCTCTCCGGACATGTCCATACCAGCAGAGTCTATAATTGTTGTCAAAATGTTGTCATATGGTGTCATTTGTGATGTGGTCAAGAAGGGAGATGCCTGATATCCAATGGAGGATTCACATTTCCATGGCATGGAGATAGCTTTCGGTCCCTGTTGTTGCTGCCAAGCATTCAGTGTCACACAGTGCAATAGGGTGGATGTAGTCTTGTGTATCTTAGATTTAAGATGGGTTGGCATTCGTCTGTCACATAACACACAGATGAGTTTTCACCAATGAATCCAGGCTACGTTCACCCTTGTTCGCACCTCACCACTGATGTTGCCATTGCCCTGGAGATGGGATCCCAGATACCGAAAAATGTCCACCTTCTTTAGGTTTTCTCCATTGATTTGAAGCGTTCCAGGAGCGGTAACAGTCTCTAAGTACCAGAAATGCATTGTTTCATAAAATTGACACAAACGTAACATGCAAGGATAAATATACCTTTGAGAAGGAGTGGTTCCACTGAGTTTTAAGGTCCATCTCCAAACTTTAGGAAACACTGTGTCTTAATTAAACATTAGTTTGATCCAATTTAATTTTTGAATTTGGATCTATTTTCTGGATTATATCACTCCACGACTAAGTCCAAAAGGTAAGTCCAAAAAAGTCATAATATATATTTAGAAAATTCATACTCACAAATTGGTATGTTGTTGTATAATACAGAAATTACATATTTTATCATGTGACAGAGAAAATATATAACTTTGTTCCTTTCACATACTAAGAACATTATTGACAAAACAATGAGATTGAATGATTGTCCATTTTCAAAATATCTTTGGTTTCCAAGATGGAAAAAATGACAAAGAAAATGTACAATTCTTCATGGGGATACATGAAGTTCTACTAAAGAAACAGGAAACTAAAGTAATATAAATCAATCATTGAAAAAAGTATAACCCTGGTGTCAGGGCTCCGACAATCCACTCCCATTCAAACCATGAGTTTCTAGCCGCATCTCTCAGAGTTTAAAAAAATGATTTATTAGGAGTGAACATGCCAGCGCTACTTGGGTGCAACCGACGCTGAGACACATCATTCATCTCACCCTTGACCCTGATCTTCCCCCACCACCAGGATGTACATTCTCCAATGGGACACATCCATAGCCAAGAGTCATCAATCATGTTCTTGTGCACCAGAAGCTTTGGACGCCTAGCAATTATCTATGAAAATATTTAAGGCATGAATTACTTCCCCCACTCCCTTTCTGCTGACAACTCTAAAAGACCAGAGAAATATTTTTGAGTTGACACCTGATTCTGAAGCTTCAAATATTAATTTATGCAAATCATTTCTACAAAATAAATCCAACTAACTGCATAATGCCAAATACATAAACAAAAACAGGACTATCGTTTCAGACGAATATAGGTAGTCTTTGACTTAGAACAGTTCATTCAGTGACTGTTCAGTTATAACCATTGAAAAAAGTGACTTATGACCATTTTTCAGTTACAACTTTTTTATCATCCCCATGATCATATGATCAAAATTCAGGTACTTTGCAACTGGTTCAATTATTGCTGTATCTCTGTGGTTCAAAATTCAGGTACTTTGCAACTGGTTCATTTATTGCTGTATCTCAAGATCATGTCATCACCTTTTGCAACCTTTTGACAAGCAAAATCAATGGGGAAGCCAGATTCACTTAACCGGGTTACTAGCTTATTAACTGCAGTGATTCACTTAACAACTGTGGCAAGAACAGTCCTAAAATGGAGCAAAACTCAACTAAAATGTTCCACTTAACAGATGTTTTGGGCTCAATTGTGGTAGTAAGTCAAAGACTACCTGTTCATCATGGAATTAACTGTAACAACATTGTGTGAAAAAAGGTTAGCTCTTTTTTTATTTCAGTATATTACTCAAATAGCCGTATTATGCTTCACATTTCAATCTTATTACACACCCAGTTCATTCAACTGCTTACTAATCTGCTGCAAAAGAAGCAACCTCATTCACAAGTTCTACAAAGTATTGAACCTTTCCGACGTCTGTGTATAACTGAAAGCAAAAAAAAAAAAAGTGATCCCTTTATGTAAAAAGGAACTTTCCATACATTAATGCTTACTCAGAAGCAACTCCTACTTAATTTAACCAGTACTTCGAGGTGGCAAAGTATGCCTAGAGTAGATGTCATATTAATAATTTACTTTGCAACTTTTCTCTTCCTTTCCCATTGCCGTGAAGTCAGAACCTTCCATTAAAAAAACAAACGATACCGTCGGGCGGAGAAAACAATTTGCAAATGTGATTATGTAGCTTGGGGGCTGTTAGAGACGGTTCCACCCTTGCACAAAATGGGAGAAGAGGAAGGCGGACAATTTTCTGAAAGGGACGGAAGAGGGGCTGGGGAGGGAAGAAGTCCCCCCCCCTTTCGCCAACAGCTAAAGCACAAGATGTGGGACCGGAGACGGCAGGTAGATGAAAGGAGGAAGTTTCAACCGAGCGTACCCTGCTGAAATGGCGCGGGGAAGGCGAGCGATACGAACGATGGGAAGAGCGACGGCTAGGCGGGGAGCGATGGTGGTGGTGGTAGCGGCGGTGACCCCGCGGGGAGGGCGAGCGGGAGCGTGGCCCACACCCGCGATAGGAGTCGATGGAGCCAAGCCGGGACCGTTGAGCTCTCATGGCCGGGGGGAGCTGCTCTCGGGACGAGACAAGGCGGTGGCCTGAACGGCTTTAAGCGTCCATACAGGCCTCCCTCGCTCACTCCTGCTCCTCACTCCTGTTTAAGCGTCTGCGGCGCATTTCCCCCTCACCGAGACGCGTGCGCCTGCGCACCGAGCGCAAACGCCGGATGTGCAGTTGAAGCTAGACAGCGGCTTCGTCCTGACAAAATGGCGGTGACAGAATTAAAATCACGTGGCGGGAAGGGGCGTGGTTGAATGGCAGCGGGAGGGAAAACGGCGCTGGAAGGGTGGGCGGATGGTTGAAGTGTTGGTGTCCGTTATTCGATGAGGAGACTCTATGATTGCCCTTCAGTTATCAATCCGGCAATGATCAATCCCCTGCTTTTATACGCATCTATAGCGCGTATAAAAACCTAAAAGGAGGAGAGGCATGTTGTGTAAATGATTCTGTCCTGCATCGTAGCGTTACAAAAAGGGAGATTCCAAACGATCGCTTGCTGTAGTTAAAGCCAGAAGAGGAGGAGCAATCAAAACATCTACCTGCTCATTTTAGGAATATTAAGGGTTTTTTTATGGCAAATATATAATGCCTGGGTTGTGCATAGGAGAAAAGGTATGTCCTAATTTGGTCTCATGAAATTGTCCCAAAAACCCTGGGAGTTCTTGATCTGATATGTTCCGCCCAATTATTGGATGTTTATTAAATTTTAGACACCCACCAGATGTAGACATCTTTTTAAAGCTATCACAATGAAGCTGTAACTTAAAGGATAATTACGTCTTTCCATCATCCAGTGCATACTTCCAAGTGCCAATAAAATTTATAGCTCAGGGTTGAACTGGAGTCTTTGGTACTTTCTGAGCGTGGTTGTTTCTTTCAGATGTTTCATTGGGTAAACATCTACAAGAAAGCAACCAAGCTCAGAGGGCCCCAAGGATTCCACACCGAAATGTCTCTGAGATTTTCCGTCTATGGGCCAGCTTAGTATGCTTGTATCTAACCTTCAGCCCAACTATTTTTTTCTTCCAAGTCAGAGGATGTTGCTTTCATCTTGCCCCTTGTTCATGAAGGAGATCTAAATTGCCTACCTGTATCCACGTTTGAGCAATAATTTGCTTCCTTTTTCTGATACCCTTCAAGAACAGGGATTATAAAATCTATATGGTTATACCATTACTTGTAGGTTAAATCAGGCAATCATTATGACTTGAAGCAGAGGCAGTAGTACCAGAATAAGGATTGATAATGAGGACAGCAAATGTTATCCTGACATATTTTCCTGCCAGCTGTAGGATGAATGAATAACATCCAGTTCAGCAGTGAGGAAAGGCCTTGAAATTGCATAGCATTCTTCTTTCTATGCACCAGAATGAAATCTCTTTATCAATCTTGAACATCCATCTTATGACTTCAAAATAAATAATATATTCTCCAGCGGACTCTGAGGGGAGCTAAGAGGTGATAAATGCCATGTCTATGTTAAAAAATTCAGGGATATGAAAAGAGGCATTTTTCTTAGGTTAAGGTGTGCCATCATTTTGGAGGAAGCAAACAGCAGTCAAGACCAGTAAATAGGATAATTGCCCATCATTGCTTGCTCCCTCTTCTTTTCATGACAGGGATCCTGCAACAGCCCCAATTTTGTGAATAAAACTGGTCCGAATATCATGGAAATTTAAATTCCATAGGAGTGATGGGTCCTGAGGTTTTTTATGCATTTTTAAGTTAAAGATTTTCAGGTACTGATTCAAAAATTGTTGTGATACAATGCACTATTTGGGCTAATGAGTTTGTAAACAGACAAACAGTTAAACATATTTAAAATTTTAGTAGTATATAAATATATAATGCAAACTTACAATTAAACTTGCCCTGCCCTTATCCCTATTTCACATTATTCCTTTTATATCTTCTCTAAGAATTTTTAGGAGCTCCTTCTTTGAATAGTTTTGCTTTACAAACTTTGATTCAGAAAGAAAGAATTTCCCCCCTTTTTAAGAACAAATTACCTTGCTTCTACAATGAAATTCATTGTGGCAGAGTGAGCACCTATCACTTGCCTCAGCTTCTGCCCATCTAAAAATTTGAAAGCATGCTATACATGCGAGTAGACAAATAGGTACCACTGCTGGGAAACATGGCCGAATTTTGTGCAGACGGTCAGACTCCTGCCGGTGCTGGACCTACTCAGATGTGATGCTTGACTGAGGAGACATCGGTGGTGAGGGTAGGCCCCAGATGATGCCACAAAATGCCAGTCATCTTTCTGGTGCACAGCTAGTTTGTCTCCTGTGGTGCACTCTGGATAAGCGCATGGCGCAAACTAAATGGACTAGTACTCTTCAATAGCTAAAATATTACTATGTATTAACATTGTAGTCTATTGGCTAATTGTACCATCACAATACACTAAATAAATAATGTGTCAAAATCCCACCAAAAAGGCTTGCTTCAGTTTTTCTAGGCATGACACAGTTTATTAGATACCTGTGAGCAAAATGGTATGAGTATTGCATGCTCATCAAAACTTCTCCCTGAAACTTTTTTTGAAAAAGTTTTCAAGTATAGACACAGTGCAATCCTCCATATGATAGAAATATCTCTATTCAACTCCAATGCTCTCACACCATATTATAATGGAGTCTATAGTCCAGGTGAAGATACAGAAGAAATGGAAAGAAACTGAAACTCCTGTTCAAATTAATAGAGATAATAAATTATCCATTTTGGTTTCTCCCAGTTTCTTTTTTCCTGAAATATCAAGGTGGTTTTTTTTTTCAGTTTCTCACTTTGTAGAATGTATTGAACTTGATTCATTGAGAATATTCACTAAGATTTATATGCATTTGGGGACATGTTTTGCCAAATGTATATGTCTGTACTTACACAGTTTTAAAGTAATATAGTTTTGTATATTAGCTTCACAAATACATTTTTAGTGGCTTTTGTAGTACTACGTGTTCTACGGACAGATTGGATTGCAAAATCCAGAGAACTGCATTTCTAAAAACTATGTTTAGTTAGTCACTGTGTTTAGACTTAGTTATTCAAAAGGCTTAAATTTAGGAAAAAAATAAACTACCAGATGTAAAGGATTTTGGATTACTTACATGTAATATTTTAAGGCTAGGCTCCAGAATATTTGGAAATTATTTTTTATTTTAAATTGCATCCTTTTCTTTTAAATTATAACCAAACGAAGTTCTTTCTAAAAATATATGCAAACTTTTTGAGTTCAGAATAGTTATATTGGATTTGCCTGAAGTGGGAAACAGCTTTGTATTCGCTATTCTTTATTCAAACATGATTTTTACAAGATAAACTTGGAAGCCACCCATTTTTGTCCCACTTCCTCATGAAACAGTTAAGAGTACCATACAATAATTTTTAAAGAAAATATGCATATAAAAATTTAACCTGTTGTATAAAAAATATAAAAGAAAATTGCATGTTTCTGCCTAGTTTTTGTTTCTCAAAGGCACATTTGAGTAGCCTTTGGGTTCAATTGCACCTGATTCTGCCACCATTACTTCATTTTGTGATTCTGTCTAGAGACATGAAATAAAAAAGTTTTTTACATGCAATAACTTCTGGCGTGATTTATGTCCTACTTCAATTTCCCCCTTCATTTAGAAGAACAGCAGAATAGCAACAGAGTTGGAAGGGACATGGAGGTCTTCTAGTCCAGGGGTCTCCAACCTTGGCAACTTTAAGCCTGGAGGAGTTGAAGTCCACCAGGCTTAAAGTTGCCAAGGTTGGAGACTCCTATTCTCGTCCAACCTCCTGCTGTCAAGCAGAAAACTCTATGCCATTTCAGGCAAATGGTTGTCCAATCTCTCCTTAAAAACCTCCAGTGTCAAAGCACCCACAACTTCTGGAGGCAAGTCGTTCCACTGATTAATTGTTCTGTCAGGAAATTTGTCAGGAAGTTCTAGGTAGCTTCTCTCCTTGATTAGTTTTCATCCATAGCTTCTTGTCCTGCCTTCTGGAAATAGGTGGAAAATAGATTGATTCCCTTTGTGCCAACCCCTTAGATTTTGGAACACTGCTATCATGTTTCTCCTAGTCCATTTTTTATTAAACCAATAAATAAAATCAAATAAAAATGAAAAAGAATACTCAATTCTTGCAACTGTTTCTCGTATATTTTAGCTTCCAGTTCCCTAATCATCTTTGTTGATCTTCTCTGCACTTTTTCTAGAGTCTCAACATCTTTTTTATAACATAGTGACCAAAACTGGATAGTTTCCAAATGTTGTCTTACCACAGCATAAACACTTCGTGTGATACTAACCCTTCACGTGATCTTGATTCTATCCCTCTGTTAATGCAGCCTAGGACTACATTGGTTTTTTTGTGACAACTGCAGCACATTTTCCTGATTTTTGTACCATCTAATCCAATATACTTCTGGATCATTCAAGGGCTTGATCCATACATTGCTCCAAACAACATAATTGCTGCTTTCATAAAGGCTCAAAACTATACAATGTAAATTGTGGTTTATAAGTCCTGGTAGCTAGATTCAGAAATTCAATATAAAATGCAGATATGAAAAAAATGAATATATTGTAGTAAAGTGCATGAAATAAATCAAGAATCCAAAAGTTGTTGTTTTGTGAATTTTGGTTGATCCTAATAAAAATATTGTATCACTTGTATTTTTAAAATCTTATTTCAGGATATCATCCCCATTCCCCACTAGATTGATATCCTTTGCCCTTTTTATATGTTTCTGACAACAACCTTATCTGCCAATATATTCATCCATTTTAATTGGTAAACATGTGGGCATGTATATTGATTTCACCAGTAAGCCATATCAAAATGACATGTGCAGTAACATCATCATACAATGCCTTCGTGTATTTGTGTGCCAGTGTCTGTCCTAAGTACATAAATTACAGCATTTGTGCAATTATGTTGACCCACACAACATGCAAAGGGAGATGTCATCACCCTAATGTCATTTATGTATTTATGTCAAACATTAGAATGCAAGTACCTAATAGCATTTGTGTGATGCCACTACATGTCATTTGTCTGCAGCTTGTTTCATATGCCACTGATTATTAGCTATATGGATCACTTCATACGTCAAAATTACTATCCATAAAAAGTTGGAAAGTAATACTAAGAGTATACTACTTGTGGAAACATTATTACTGCAACTTTTCCAGGCACTCCTCAGCAAAAGAATTTTGTTAAATTTGAGAGCTGTGATGATGCAATCTGATCATCTGTAGAGAGGGCAGGAAGGCACTGGTTGTTGGTATTTTAATTACTATATTTATTTTATAAAGTTACACATTTATCAATTGTGTATTACAAAAATAATCTTTCCTTCAAGGTTTTTTTTCCTGCTTAACTTAGGTATTTCCATGTACACAACCTAGGAACTTAGCCATGATCCTAAAGTGTTGACATATTTCTCGTGTGAGATGAGGGGAGCTGAGCTGTCAAGGCCAACATGAACATTCTACACACTCTGCATTTATCTGGATGGAATATAGAATGTACTCCTGAATGGAACAGATTTTATCACTCAACCCAAAGAGCATTAATGCAATATTTTCTGATTAACTGCATCATTACCTTCACTATGATATAGAGAAAGTAAAGTGATTGTATACTTTTTAAATCCTGCCATTTCCAGGTAAGGATTGGATACACTCCTTCCTAAATTCCTGGGGAAGTATGGCAATCAATATGGCAGCTTCTGAGCTAAATGTACCAATGAACTGACTTGCTGTAAGACAACATCCAATGTTCCCTTAGAAAAGGAACAGCAGATTGGAGAGGAACACCTGTTGTTGAAAACAGGCAAAACTCAGCACAAAGGCAACCATTCTGAAAAGTGGGTTTTGTATCTGGAACCCTAAAACTTTTGTTTCAAAATTTCAGTAGTTCTACCACCTCTTTTTTGATAGAATCCGGCATAGATCTCGAGGCACTCTTCTCTCCAAATTTATAGCATGTGCCTCTTCTCCTCTCTCCCACATTCTTGCACACTGTGTGGAATCCTCCAACAATATAATTGTTCTGATGTCACTCCTAAGTTCTTTCTCTCAAGAACTTGCTCCTTGCAATTGGAACTAAAGCAGAGCTCTACTTCCAATTTCATCTTCTTTCTGGCAAGTGTGAAGGGTCAAACCAGATATCCAAAACAAAGAATGGACATTACTTTGTTTCTGCTCCCGTTTGACACCATAGTTGAGGAAATGTGTTGCTGGGTTGATGAACAAACATGATATATAATTAAAGTATTAACAAACCTCCTGAGATGATTTAGTATAATACAGAATCTGTTTTTCATTTGCAACTAAACAAACAAACCAACAAAAAGGAAAATGAGATAGAAGAGAAGGGAAAAGTAATAAAAATGATCAGCAAATTGTCTCATGGCATTATGATAATGCCTTGGAAACACATAATGGCAAAAATGGTAGAAAATTGAAACATTGTTTGGGCCAGAATTCTAGAGTCAGGGCATATCCACAGCAGTTTCAAACTCTCAGAAGTAAATAGGCCATATGAAATCTGCAAAGACTCTAATCAAGAGTTATCAAATGCCTGAAGGCCTAACAAAGTTTCAGCTCCTACAAACTGTCCGGACACCTTTGATGCCATTATGCAATGTAGAACAACCTTCTGACCCACTTGCTGTTTTCAAAAGGAGGGCTATCCTAGCCCAGTGTTCCCTTGGCTGCCTTGATGAGTTGAAGTCAACATGCCAATGGATTTACTGCACACATTCAAGAATTCTTTTCACAAAGCAGGATTCACTGCCTTGGGGATACTTTCCTTCATGCCAATTCACAGCCTTCAGTTCCAACAGAGCCCTCAACGCTTTGGAGATAAGCAGCCAGAACTGACCCCAGACACAGCTGGAAGGATTCTCGTGAGTCGCCAGTGGGCGTTTCTAGATCAACCAGGCTCTGATTCTGGCTCCTTACAGCTCTGTTGTTTTCCTGGGTTCTATCAAGATTGTACTTAACATTCCCACTTGACATTCTTGGTCCTGAAGCTTTCTTGCAGTTTGGGAGGGGCTCTGACTTCTCTGGCGCCCTCTCTGCCAATTCTTCAACAGCAGCAACACAGTCACTAAGACCAACACAATAGTGATCCCTCCAAATACAAGCACTAAAATGAGCTGTGATTGACTCAGTCCTGAGTCTTGCTGAGTTACCACCTCTTTCACAGAGATTAACAGCCCGCCATCATTTGATTTCTCGCTGTAGTTAGTGATCCGCTTTCCAGTAACTATAACCTTGGATGGCTCAGACTGGGTCATCCAAGAATAACTGCTGGTTGTGCTTCCCGGAGCCCTGTTGTGGTCCTTGGCATCAGGCTGAGACTCGGTGATCCAGGTTGCCTGTGGAGCTAGGAGCTCACATGTTTTCCCAGCAAAGCCCTCAGGACACAAGCAATCAAAATCATTGATACGATCATAACACTTAGCCCCATTCCTGCATGGTTGGCTGGCACAATCATCAATGTTGATGGTGCAGAAACGTCCTTCAAAGCCAACCTGGCACTGACAGGAGAAACGATTAATGCCATCGAGGCAGGTGGCGCCATTGGCACAGGGACGCATGAGGCAATCGTCGACATCAATCTCGCAATGTGCACCAGTGAATCCAGCCAGGCACTTGCAGGTGTAATTGGAAGCAAAGCCGTTATTGTCGTGGCACAATGCACCATTTTTGCATGGAAATCTGAAAGGATAAAATCAGGGAAAAATTAAGACCCATCATGCTTTTTTTATTAGATTACCACAACCCCATAAGAGTTCCCTTACAGATTCCTTACAGAGTTGGAAGTTTCAATTTCCTCTTTGTAAAAATAAAAGTTTAGGTCAATCTTTGCCCAATCTTTACACTTGTTTTCATTTACGTGGCATTTTCTTTAAGATGTAAAATTTATTGTGACCAAAG
Organism: Bungarus multicinctus; assembly: GCA_023653725.1. NCBI lineage: Eukaryota > Metazoa > Chordata > Lepidosauria > Squamata > Elapidae > Bungarus > Bungarus multicinctus. The sequence goes on along the minus strand of CM042836.1, from coordinate 61,813,878 downwards.
CACAATGGTCTTAGACCATAGTGGTCTTAGATTATCCTTCTGCTATCATCGTCTTTTTTTAACCAGGATTGCTCACCCTGCTTTCTCACACGGCCCTGTCTTCAGCTCACAGTCCTTTCCATGGAATCCTTCAAGGCACAGACAGGAATATTCTCCGTCACGATCATACACACACTCAGCTCCATTTTTGCACGGCGACTGATGCTCACAGACATGAACATCTGAAATAAATAAAAATAAAAGCCGGGTTTAAAAGATATTTGGGCTTGATTTTCTCATGCCAGTTTTAAATCCCACCTATAAAATGAACTCCACTGATATATATTTATGCTACAATCATGAAGTAGAATTTTTAAAAATACACAAAAAAGGATGAGGATCCCATAGAAGTCTATAGGGAGGTGCTTCATAACAGTTACAGTCATCTACCCAAGATTCACCTTTAGGGAGTCTTTGACCATATTTGAACCCAACATTTATGCTTGTGAGACCATTGTTAAATAGGTTTTGCCCCATTTTATGATCTTTCTTTCCACAGTTGTTAAGTGAATCATTGCAGTTATTAAGTTAGTTGTTAAGTGAATCTGGCTTCCCCATCAACTTTGCTTGTCAGAAGGTTGTGAAAGGGAATCACATGATCCCGGGATACTGCAACCATCATAAATATGAGCCAGTTACCAAGCAGCCAAATTTGGATCATGTGACCATGGGGATACTGCAATGGTCATAAGTGTGAAAAACAAAGATAAGTCACTTTTTTCAGTGCCTTTGTAAATTTGAATGGTCACTAAACAAATAATTGTCGATTTAAGTCGAGGAGTACCTGTAATTTGACTTGACCTGTGAGTGGAAGTTTTCTTTTAATGAACTTGATGTCAAAACACGATGGTAATAGAGTAACGATAAAAAGCAACTTCATCATAACTCAGTACTGTGTTTCTTTGAAAATATGGCCTACCCAAAAGTAAGCCCTAGTTTGATTTTTACACATGCGCCCAATAGAAGCCCTACCACCCCCCAAAATAAACCCTAATTAAGAACCCACCCATTCCATGGTAAAAATTAAGCTTGGCTGGGAGTAGGGGGATGGAGCTGCCCTCTTACCTTCGAACAGTTGCAGCCAGGCCTCGCACACCCTGCCTTGGAGGCCCATTTCTTCTGCAGCCGGCAAGGCTTTCCTTTCAGGAAAGCCTTGCCAGCCTTAGAAGAAGTTCCTGAAAGCCTCTGACAGCAAAAATGAGGCCGGGGCAACATATGCAAGTGAGGTGAGTCAGTGGATGATATTCCCCAAAAATAAGACCTGGTGCCTTTTTTGGTGGCAAAAAAAATATAAGACAGGATCTTATTTTGGGGGAAACACAGGTAGCATAGCATATTTAGTGTCTGAAACAAACAATATGACAATCCAAGAGGAGAAAAGAATAGAATGGAATAGTTAGATCAAAAGGAATAACATTTTCCTAAAATAATTTATTGTCTGGATTTGTCACTTCATTCTTCATACCAAGAAGCTTCTCCCAAAAAACCACTGAAACCCACTCACACAACTAACCAACCTAACATGTTAATATAGCTGAGTTTAGATGCATGCTTTATCCATGCTTTACACATTCTCAGAATGTAAGAACGTTCCTCCCAAAACAGGGTGAAATGTTCAAAGGGTGAAGATTGTTGACCCAACAGTGTGTTGAAGGGGAAACCTTGCAAGGGATGGAATGAAGTGGCAGCAATATTCAACAAAATCCACTTTTGTTGAATGGCCCCACTCATACTGAAAGTGTTAAAATTAAAAAGGGCTTTTTTTCAGAAGTACCTTATCACTGTTTTTACCCTGCCTGACAAGGAGGCACCTAGTCGTACTGAGGCTTGTATAGATAAGTCCAGTCTGAAAGGAAGAGGACCAAGAACTCTAGCAACTGTTGTCTTTTTAAAAGACACCCCTCCAAAGACAAGGAGACACTGCTAACAAGGCTATATGATTACTGAGATTAGGCTGAACTGCTACTGTCATTTTAAAGCTAACAATGAGATAAGGAACTAAGGTCAAACAAAATACAGATGTCAGTTTTCAAAGCTGGGAACTAAATGACCTAAAAACCCTAACCTGAAGTTTAAAATGCAGGAGAAAATGCCTAGGGCTTAAACCTTGGGTCTGAACTACATGCACAGGTAGTCCTCAACTTACAACCACAACTGAGCCCAGGATTTATGTTGCTAACTAAGAAATTTGTAAAGTGAGTTTTGTTCCATTTGACAACTTTTCTTGCCACATTTGTTATTAAGTGAATCACTGCAGTTGTAAATTAGTAACACGGCTGTGAAGTGAATTTGGCTTCCCCATTGAGTTTGCTTGTCAGAAGGTCGCAAATGATGATCACCAGACCCCAGGACACAACAACCATCATAAATATGAACCAGCTGTCAAGCATTCAAATGTAAATCACCTGACCATGGAGATGCTGCAACAGTCATAAATGTGAAAAATGGCCATAAGTTGCTTTTTTTCAGTGCCACTCTAACTTTGAATGGACACTAAATGAACTGTTGTAAGTTGAGGACTACGTGTATATAGACTTATTTCTGTTCTTCTCTGCAGATATGACTTCTTTTGTATGTGCACCAACGACATCTAGAATAAAAGCTACATATTGTGATGACCCAGAGTGTAACACAAACGTAACAAAATCCAAAACGTAAATAAGTGTCCTTTAATGCCTCCAACTTGGCCCCACCGTTCAATAATTCTCAGTTGGAGATAAAACTTACTCAAAAATAGTCTTCAAAAGAAAGCAATACAGTCTGAACTTAATGAGCAGATAGAGGTGAAATAAAAAACTAAAACAAACTACAATGAAGGAATTTCCACAATGGATCAGGATAAGTAATTGCCAACTTCAAGGAGATAACAAGGCAGTCTGTTGGAAGGACGCTAACCAAGATAACTTCAGCCCAAAATAATACATGCTTTGCTTCTGGCAACGCTGTTTTAATTGTCTCTCTTATATACTATTCTCCCCAGCTGCAACCAATGAGGGGGATCATGGCCGCTTCCTCTCTTGTAAGCCAAGTTATTGCCTTCTCTGTTCCTCCCTGCGTGTCCTAGGATGAAGAGGGGATGGGCCTGGTTCTTCCTCTAATTGGTCAGCCTGCCTCTGCCCTTTCCCAGCCTCCTCCACAACCTCCAGAGCCACACCTCCACTCCCTGTCAGCTGTTCCACCTCTTCCTCAGAGTCTGACTCTAACAAGGGCATGACACATATCTTGCTGTGCCATATCCTTGAATTTTTTGTAGTTTGATTACCAAGTGTGGAGTCAAGCTTCAGGAAAGAAACTTATTCCCAGGTTTCATGTGAAGTCTGGCAATTTGGAAGAAGTAATTCCATATTCTAGCATGCTTTGCACACAAAACTCTTCTAATTAATTTCTAGAATCTTCAACTAGGTCTTGAGAACATCCCATAAGGAACCCAGGAAAACCACAAATATATATTTCAGTGTAAAGCAGCATTAGGCAAGCATATCCACTTCTAATACTGTGTATCTCCATTGCCCAGATTTTATTTAAGATTTTTCCATTCTGCTTCAATTGGAGCAACCTACCTTTGTCACAGAACTTGCCAGCCCAGCCAGTTTGGCAAATGCATTGCCAGGGCTGGTGGCATGTCCCATGGCCACAGCCAGGCATTCTCACACAGTGTTCACAATATTTTCCCTCCCAACCGGGATCACATCTGCAAAAGAATGCAAGGTCTGAATGAGCAGAGATACTATAAGATATGTAGTCAAAGGATCCCCCCTCCATACTAAATATTGAACCTAAATCTTTTCCGGTTCTGTGTGTAATCCATAATGTGTGTCTGATATGTACGCACAATGGCTATTCCTAACACCTTACTATCTACTTTGAGGTAAATAAAAAGTTAAAGATACTGAACTGGAATTCTGTCTCTGATACAGATTTTCCCTTTGGCTTTGGTTAGTAGAACTCAGCTTCCATCTAACTTCTGCCTCAGGGAAACAATCTGTTTTCAGTCAAAAATGAAATGGTTTCCCAGTGCCTTTTCCTCTTTACCTTCAACCTACTACTTCAGAATATTCCAATTCCATTTGAAGAGTGTTCAAACGCCATTCAAACCAATATCCCACTAGTTAATATATCAAATTGTCTGGTGGTCTATCTCAGGATCATCTAGCCAATAAAATCTTCAATAGCCACTGCTAAATTTAGTTTTAGTTGCTAATCATTACACCTTCATCAAGTTGTTTGCTTGTTTGTTTGATTGATTGATTTCTATAGCTGCCCATCTCAACAAGTGACCCTTGGCAGTGCATGTCATAACATATAAAAACAAAACTTTTAAAACAGTACAAAATAACATAGAATACAAATTGAAATAAGTCTACTCTTCTTATGTCCAGAATTCTCTTTTTCAAGAAACCACAGCTGATGCCAACTCCATAGGCCCTCCTTCTCTTACGAGAATATCTTGCTATAAATAATTAAATCCTTCCCTCAGCTTCTATGAACCAACTTACTGAAACAAAGTGTTTCTTTGGGTGTCTTAGCCTCTTTGGCTTCTGTGACAGAATCACAGAAAGACAAGCTTTCTTGGGACTGTCATATGCACTGTTACACTATATCATATTGAATAGGAAGCAATGGCAGACAAAATGGAAGGCCACACAAAAGGCTACACAGTACTTGAATCAAAAAATTGTTTACCTGCATTTGCCATCCTTTTCACAGCTGCCGTGGGCCAAATTACAGTGGTCACTGCAGTCATCACCTGCAACTTAAAACAGAGCATAGAGCTTTATATACAACACAGCCAAGAATGCAGTTGTTAACTACATCAACATTAGGATGAAAGTATAAGACTGACATAATAGTACGAATCCTTCTTAATACAGACTGGTCAAATCAGAAAAAACCTGGGACCCCAGTCCAAGATTCTTCATGGGTATTAAACTTCTATATCACCGAATGTCACCTCAGCAAGATGGGTGGCGTAAAGGTTAATAATAAAATAAAAGGAATAAAATATAAGTACAATAAAACATTACAATCCATGAAATTAGTACCAGTTTCTTTGAGGTTCTCCACTCACTTCATTGGAATAACTGCACATTTATTCTTTTGCATATGGTTTTCTCTTTCTCACAGAAATGGAAAAGCACTTCAAGACAGAAGCTTTGTCAAAATCCTATTCTCCCTAGAAATACTAAACTGGAACCAATATACAGAAAATTCCTTTTCATTTCAGGCATATACTTCTTTTCAAATTCTGTGTCTCTCTCTGTATCTTCCACTGTATCAGGCCATCTTCACCTATTCCTTTATTATGTAAGTCTTGTGCATTTATCATTTCATCTAAACATTTTCCCTGAAAGGTCAGGTCTGCAGAATCATATGCATGGAAGGACATTTAGGTATCCAAATAAAAATTATTCAGCCTGCCCAACTAATGAGGGGGAGTCCACTACTGCTTTGATAATTGATTCCACCGTGGAATTGTTCTTGCAGTATAAAGTATTTTCTTATCGTTTGGCAGAATCTGCTTTTCTGTACCTTCTGTTCCTTATTCTATGTCCTGCATTCTGGGTCATAGAGAACAGATCTGGATGTTTTCCCCCATCCTGACATTCACAGTCTCCAAGGACTGGAGTCACACTCCAACAGCATCACCTTTCTAGGCCAGGGTGGAAATATATAACTGGGTATTATCAACACCAATAATGCCATACCTCATGCTTTTAATTTTCATGCAGATGTCAAAAAAGATCAGTGAAAGACTTGATCAAGTTTCACATTTCAGAAACCTCTGTTCCCCCATCACCAATACTGACTGTAACCAGCTGCATAGGAAGAACAACCACTGCAAATCAATACCTCCTATTGCTCAAAGCTGGTGTAGGAAGATATCACAATCAATGTTGTCAAAAGATCCAAGTGGGCCAACATAGTTCTGCCATCTCCATCTCAAGCCCTCCAGAGGTTGTCCATGATGGGGTTTCTCTGAATTCAGTTGGTTTTGCTCTTCATCCTTCACCAAAACACACAAGGCATCTCTTGTGCCACTTCCTCTTGCACAACTCTAAAACCATAGCTCTACAAGACCTGTCACCACAGAATCCTCATGAGCATAATCTAACATAGGCCCCTGCCATGTGCTCATTCCAAACTGCAGCAAAAGCCTCCATGAATTATGTGCCAGAGCTTTGGGGGGAAACAGGCAAGCTCCTTCTGAAATTGCATTGAGTCCATCAGTTGCGCTTAAGGTGGACTGATCAAGGGGCCCTAGATCCCTTCATGGAGAAGTCACTGTGAACAACTCTAGGGCCAGGGACTGATGTTATCATCCCCCAACTCCCAAATCACAATTCCACTGCCTTGAAAGAAAAAACAAATCCAATGTGTGAGCCTCCGTGTGAATCAGGCCCTGGATAAGTTGGACCAGGCTCTTGGTTGTCATGGTGCCCATGACGTCTGAACTACCTAAGACTCCAGGTCCAATGAAGTTTCCCAGAATCATAATTCTGGGGAACTCATTGCCAACTTGGCAACATAATCTATTATTTTTGGAAATAATGTTGGTACACTATAGAGAGGAGGGTAGGTAAGCAGCAATCTCAGCAGTTCTCCATAACTAATCTCACAGAGAAGGTCTTCCATCCAATTATGTATAGGACAAGATAATAAAAGACTATCAGATAACACTCCTCACCCCTATTCCAGAATCATTTTGGATGACATACCTGAAACCTGGGAGGGCACATTTCAGAGAAAACACACCCTTTTCACATGGTCAAAGTGACAAAGCCCTGAGGGCAGGACAAGAAGCAATGGATGGAAACTAACCAAGGAAACAATCAACCTAGAACCAAGGAGAAATTTCCTGACAGTTAGAGCAATTAATCAATGGAACAACTTGCCTCTAAAAGTTGTGGGTGGTCCAATACTGGAGGTTTTTAAGAAGAGATTGGATGACCATTTGTCTGAAATGGCATAGGATTTTCTGCTTGAGATGGAGTTGGACTAGAGGACCTCCAATGTCCCTTCCAATTCTGTTATTCTGCTATAATTTTGTCCAGCTAATCTTTTCGTTAAAATCAGAAAGAGTGTACCAATTTAAGAATAGTCACCCACAGACAGCTAGTAACCCCAAAGGGGATCTGGTGTGCACAATAGCAGCTGGTGGTGGTTGAGGTAATACTGTCTTGGAGTTGCAATGTTACAAAACTGATTACAATATTTATTTAAAAGAAAGTGATGGTGAGACCTTATCTGAATTTCCACACTGTTTAACCATGATTTGCAGAGTAGCTTCAGTCAGTTGGATTCCCAAACCAAACACGAAAACCACATTATGGCTCAATGTAAAATATGCACCAGGATTCAAAACCTAGTTTCTTCTGGATTCCCATCAGCCATCATGGAGAAGTGTAACATAGAGAAAGAAAAGAAGTACTATCTAGCAGGAATGGCTAGAACCACATCAACTAAAAGTGAGGAATAGTGTAGAAACTGGAATGGATTCCTTCACTTTCAATGCTGAGGCCACTAATATTTCTAGTTCTTTGCCCCATCACTTGAGACAAGAATTAGAAGTGTTCCAAGGTGTAGATTTCTTTTTAATTATCTAAGTATCTCCAAGGCTGTAATTGAGCCACCCTCTTTCAATTTCCTACCATTACTTCTTTCCATCCTTGTCTCCATTCTAGTTTCTTGTGTACAAAGCTGGCTTCTCTTTCATTGAGCAGGGGCAATCATTTATTGTTAGGTGCTTCTAGGATATGCTAAGGTTTCCATCGGGAAGAAGTTAAGATAATGCAGAGAAAACTAAATCACATACGATGACTGATAACAATAGTATATCTTAAAAATTGAAATCTAATTCTGTTCAGGGGGGTAGTAGGCTGCGATGGAGGAAGCGGTTAATTAATCCTTCCTCTAATTGTCATTTCCTACATCAAAACATCTGCCCAAAGCTGAGGTTTTCTCCAGGATGAAGATCGTATAACTACAAATAGCAACTTCCTTTACAGACCAGAATGTAACAAGAATAAGTTAAGGTATGAAAATATTTCAGGGAACAAGGTAAACAATAACAACACAACTTTCAGATGAGATTCTCACAGCCCAAGTAGGATTTCATAAGGCTTTTTAAAATTATATATATCTAATATCTAACAAATAATCAGAGTTCTCTTTTCCTGGTCTTACAGCAAAATTCAAGCATTTTATGTTATTTTTGTTGCTTTTAACTCCATTGGCTTTATAACTTTTATTTAAATCGTGAGCCACCCAGAATGATGTATATGAGATGAGCAGCCTGAATATTTACTAAATTAATAATAATGTAGCCTCTATTAGTGGCCTTTCCGTTCTTTATTATTTCTGGTCCTCGGGGAATATTGTAAGGCCATCCACAAAGTATCCAGTAGGTGTCGCTGCCTACATTAAAACTTAAAATGCAGTGAGGCAAACAGTTCAGATGCAGGACAGCCAGTACAGTATACCGAACAGACATCCTGAATGCCAGCCAATTCAACTGGAAACATGACTTCCATGTTTTCCAATCCAAACTCATTCCAGATGCAAGCAGAGATACATCACAGTAAAAGGCCAAAGTAAGTGTTTCCATTCTAAAGCATCCTTCAGCTATTTTCTCCCTTTGTGTGAAAAGATTCAGGTGGAGAATTTTTAGGGGTGGTGGTGGACATTTTCCTGCTCCATGTTAAGGCTGTATTGGATTTGTTCAAAGGGAAAACATCTCCTATGGCAGGGGCTCTCCAACGCTGGCAACTTTAAGACTTGTGGACTTCAACTCCCAGAGTTCCTCAGCCAGCTTTGGGAGTTGAAGTCCACAAGTCTTACAGTCCTATTGGGACGTAGGAAAATCCAAGGTAATCCTGTGCCACCATTTCCCAGGAATAACTGTTTCTTTTCCAATGTCAATGCAATTTTTCTACAGTGGACATTTCTTACCATTAGGAAAATGTCGTATCAATGTATTATTAATATTACTATGGCTTATTGTGATGAACAAGGCAATTTTCGCCTGAAGCCCATCTACCACTCTAAAATCTTTCAATGGATTTTTATGATGGATTACTTTATATTTATATTATTTTTATGGTGGATTGTATACTTAACTCCTACTGGGGTCTGCGTGCATCCAAACACCACTAGTGCCCAATATCAGATAAGGTTCTCTTGCCCTGCTACCTTCATGCCCCATATAGCTTTGTATTATACCACCATTTGGGAAACAAATCTGAATAGCTCCACAGACATAAAGCTTTCTTTGCCATCTCCTTGTCCTCAAAACGCTTTTGCCTCATGATCCAAACTCTTCTTTGGCTGCCTTCTCTGTTTTGGGAAGGATTCCCAATCTCAACCTAATCCTGGACACTAATTTTGCCACGGTACTTATTTGGCACCTGAAGAACAATCTTCTTCAAATGAGACTCACCACTCAGAGAGAATTATACAAAAGGAAGGTCATATCTGTCGTGACAAAATAAAATGTTCTCTTCTCTTTGGCAGCACTTTAGAGAGTTCAAATGGATGTTTAGTTAATCCTCACCTTGGATAAAGTGGTGATGGGCCGCAAGGATCCAAAGCAAGGACATGAGCTGAAGACAGAAACTCCTGGGCATGATCAGTGTGGCCCCACCGAGATAGTCACCTATGAGAAACAAAGACAAGATCAGAATCCTGCTCTGCTGGCCTCTCTTGAATCACTATCAAGCTATCTTATGAGGCAAAGTTAAACATGTTAAAATGAGAAGCCTTTTAAGAATCAGCTTGCATATTGTGCTCCATAAGCAATAGGACACATTCCCTCTTTCCATTCCCAAGTAAATGGGGAGAAAGCTTTTCTCCCTATTTACTTGGGAAGGGATTAACAACCCCATATCTATGAAAAACTAAGCCCTTCTTTAAAATCAAGAGCATAGATTAGATTCTTCTGAAGACATCATTCATTATATGTGTATTCCAAAGTAAAATGCCAACTGTACTGAACAAATAATCCCATTTAGAGTTGAAGGAAAGTTGAAGCCCCCAAGAGGTCATGGGGTTACTTGGCTAATTAAAAATGCAATCCTCTGCTCCCTGCTCAGAAATAATTCCCACTGTTTTCGGAGCAATTCTGACAATGTCTCCAACACAAGAACACTTAATGGAAGTAGAGTTTAAAATTGAACGATGAATTTAACCATGTTGCTATTTAGTAACGGCTATTCCTACTGTTTCATGTCTCCGGCAGAACAGCCCAACGTTGTTTTCGACTCCTGTCTACCTTTCTGAAGGAATGGTTTTTAAAATTAAAAAAAAGGTTAGATTTACTTATTATATGTGCATCCCTTTCATTGTGAAAAATTGGAAATCCATCATGTCAGGGGATATTGATTAATATGAGCAACGCTAGCCTGCTCCAACTTGCAAACCTTCAGAGTATTAAAACATAAGTTTTTTGATACACTATCTGGAATGGCAGGAATTGAACCCAAGATCTTCCCTCCAGAAAGCATGTGTGTTCCTACTAAATGCCAGCTTTTCCCTTTCTTCCAAATACAACATACTTGCAGCTATTCTATAGCATTATTCAAGCCAGTAAAGGAAGGAAACTTGTTGATCCAGCAATGCAGGTGACCTGAGCTACTCTGACACCTGTGTGAATCCTCACTGATCACACCAGATGAAAAATCATGATACGCTACATCAAGAAAGACTCCAAAGCTATACAAATAATTCCCAAAAGACCCCAAGCCCAGTTTTTTTTTAAAAAAGCAAAGATAACTATGGACAACTTCCTCTCTTCCCTTCCCACCACAATCACAACTCATCCTATTTATGACAGATTCACCTTTTTTGCATCATGGCTGCCCTCTTCTTCTCCCCCATCATCATCTCCAATATATAGTAAATATGGACCATGTAACTGAAAGAAGAGTCGCAATCTCTTCTCTACAATCTTGGAACAATACATAGCCTGCTGTAACATTTTAACCTTTCTTCAAATTCTAAGGTAACCTCATAGATTGCAGATGTACACACACGCCCACTTACACTTGCATCATGTATATGTGCATGCACATACCAACATACAGACCAGGGATGGGATACGACAGGGTTAACTACCGGTTCAGGATTTACTAGCTTCCCTGCATGCTGTGAGCTGCACACCTGTAACTCGTCATCAGCATGCTGTGTGCGGAGACACAGCCTTTGAAACAGCCCTGTTTTCCTGCTTTTTTTAACTGCAGCTGTGCCTCCTTCGGCAGCTGAAGTTGAAAAATCAGGAAATAAAGGTCAGGTAAGAGCCCAGGTGGGTGGGTGAGCAAAAACATCAGCAGACATAGAAAACTGGTTCTGTGTCTGCTGCTCTTCAGAGCTACCAGTTCTACAGAGGTGGAGACAGAACTGGTAGAAACCCACCCCTGATACAGACGTATTGGTTTAACATTTATTCCCTCTTTTGGCAGGAAATTTTGCCAGACAAATCTTTTGCAGCCAGAGATTGCATTTAAAAAAAAAAGAAAAGGGGGGGGGGGCAGTCCTGGAGGTTAAGAATTGCAAATAGAATAGCAAGGCTATATTACTATAATTAGAGTTGCAGAAGTACAATTTTGGGCTTCATTATTCGCATTGGGGAAACCAAGGGCAAAAAAGTTTTAAGTCTGGTGGAGATTTAGTGAACCAATTTTAGTCCTTGTTTTATGAAAAAGATATAAGAATATATAAGTTTTGAGGGCACTAAGAAGCGGGGGGTCCTGCAGCCATGTCATTCACCCTGGCTGCAGCCATAGCCTTATTCACTAAAGGTGTGAAATAGATGCTAAGGCAAGGAAGAAAAATGGAGAGAGTAGGATGTGCCAACCTGTGACTCTTAAATTAACCACTTCACCTTTGAATTAAAGATGCTGAACCACTGCTGCTATTAACTAAAAGCAACAGCAAGTCCAGTCAATTTTTGTGTACAGAACAGAGGAAGCACCAGCTGCTCCTTTGTTTTGGGTGGAAAACAAAGTCCCCCACCCACATTCTCTCAGCACTTTCCCAAACTACAATCCCAAAAGTCACTGTAACATTGTTATAGTATGTACAAACTTTTGTTGCTTTGTAGTGGTGATAGAGCTTAAGGCAATATGAAAAGACAAGAATATAATTACAAGCGTATTGCGCCCATTTCAGAACTGTTGATCTCATGAAGCTGGATGTATTCTTGTTGAAAAGATATTCTGGGTGAGTTTACAATAAAGATTCCATGCATGGTTGATTATTAAAGGATGTTATTTTTATGAGCCTACATAGAATTCTGGTCACGTTCTGCTGTGGGTAACCGAACTCTACCATTTCCCTAAAATCCTATTGTTGTTCCAATTGGCTAGCAGATTGGCTTTCATTTCTTATCCTGAAGTATTATGTCGTGGTGTAGTGTTTTGTGCTGCTGAACAGCTGCTGCATATCAGGGAAGGACAAAATGATTCCTGTGAATCTTATAAAATAATTTATGGATTAAGGATGAACAGTTGGTAACCAATTCCTCTTGAGCTATTAGGACCCAGCTGAATGCCACATGTCATTGAAAAGGTCATTTCTCCCCTCCACTCCCAATAAAGTCTTCAAAGCAGAGATATGACCTAAGTCACCAGCAATCATAAATCAATTATTTTTTCTAATTGTTTTCCCCAAAAAATTTATTAGAAGCTCAGTAACCTGAACTGCTTTAAATGTTCTTCACAACTTTCATTGTAGGACTAACCTGTGTTAGTCCATGGTTACCAAAAATCATAAGGAATCTGGTAGCATCTTTTCTAAGTAATAAAATGGTAAAGTTTTCTCAGTCTCACTTAAATCATGTTCTCAATATTGCCACTTCAATCTCTCCGTTTAATGATTTGGGAAGAAACTATTCCTTTCACAGGCAACGAATAAGATTCCAAAGGAATCTTTTCATTTATAACTAGTTCAGGGGTCTCCAACCTTGGCAACTTTAAGACTTGTGGACTTCAACTCCCAGAGCTTTGCTGGCTGAGGAACTCTGGGAGTTGAAGTCCACAAGTCTTAAAGTTGCCAAGGTTGAACTAGGTGGCTTCCCTGAATTAGCTGGATTGGAGTCCCCGAGGAGGGTGAAAAAAAGATACTCCTGTACATTTCTGGGTTATAGGTTATGCAATACCATTTGAAATCACATGGTGGGGTCGCTTATCACTATGTACAGCAGAGTTACTGAATCAAGAATTCATCAAGAAACTAGATAAGATGCTGATTTCTCTGCTTCCAATATTTTCAACTGATCCTTTAGAGTTGATGCACTGACAACCTAGAGAGGATAGATCAGAGAAATTAGCACTGAGAGAGTGCATTCCAAAAAGCAGAGGTCTATCTGTTATCCTAAAATATGGAAGCAATTTCTGCTGCTTTAGAACATGGCTCTTAGATCTGAGATTCTAATTCCATGCCCCAGGAAAGGAACAAGCATTATTCAAATTTTACAAAGGCAAGATTGGCCAAGTAACAAACCTACGTGGAAAGCTCTGTTGGGTAGAATTGGTGATCTTTCCATACACTGTATGCATATGCAATGCTTCTGATATTTAAAGCCTACTGCTAAAAAGCAATGTGGAATTTGTCTAACCGTATTACAACTTTCATGTTTTAAATTTTTGTGCTGCCCATGTCTATAAAGGCAATTCTGGGAGGCTTCCAACTTAAACTGGACAAAAAGGCAACTTGACAAGGACCTGGTCCCCAACCGCCTCTGGGTCTCCCCATCCCGACAGCATATGCAGAGTTGACCTCGCCTCGGTTTGTTAGCTTAGATGGTATTTCTCTTCAACGCTGCCGTTTCTCGGAGGGCGGGTTGTAATATACCGCTCTTCTGCCTCAAGCTTTTAGTACCGCAAGAGAGATGAATACACCACCCCATTCAGAGACAGCGGAGAGCTCCCCCCTCCCCCCCGCCAAAAGGCCTTCTGCCTATGCCGGCCACATCCTCTGCCTGATGCCTCAGCGATGTTTCGGCGGCTCCGCATCGCCTGGTCCCTTCTCCGCCCGGCTCGCCTACGGATTCCCTCCGGCCCAGAAAAAGGCGCCTCTACGGAGGACAGCCGGAGCCACCGCGGAGTACCCCTCCCAGCAGCCCCACGTGCTCCTGCTGCCGCCGCCTGGCAGACGAGCCTCTCTGACAGCCTCTTCCCGAGAGCCCCACCCCAAGGTAGGGCGGCAGACCCTTCCCAAACCCACAGTCACCTCCGCTCCTTCCAGGTGCGGAGGGGAGGAGCACTCTCGCCCAGCCGCCGCAGCGCACATGCTGAGGGCTCTAGCCGCCAGCCGCCATCCAAACATCCCCACCCTCGCCCCAAAGAGCCCTCTCCGACCGCGCCTGCCTCCATTTGCAGGGCAGACCCTGGTGTGCCAGCTCGCCCTGGAAGCGCCCCCCCCCCCTCTCCCTTTGCCGCCTGCCTCCTCGTCCGCCGTGAGATCCTCCCTCCCATTTCAGACCTACCTTTCTTTCCCGGCAGCTCTTTCCCCCAATTTCCCCGGATCCCTTCCAGGCCACCCTGGCTCTCCCCTTCCCTGCGCGCATCCCTCCCCTCTGGGATGCCCCCACTCCGCCCCAAAAGCAGACAAACAACTTCCCCTTTTCCTCACCTCGGCGATCGCGGCGGCTCCTTGCTTTCCCCCCACCCCCGGGCCGGGGGCGTGCCTGATGGCCTCCCTCCTTGCTTCGGGACTAGCGCGGGGATCGGCGAAGGGGGGCTGCCATGCCCTGCCCTGCCCGGGCACGGAGGGTTCGGGAGGCGCGGCGAAGCTGCTTGCGAGCCTCCCCGCTCCTCCGGTTGTTGCTCCTCCTGGTGCTGCTGCTGCTGCGGCAGCCGCCACCGCCGCCGCTATTGCTGTTGCTGCCGCCGCCGTGCGCGCTCAGGCCGGCTGCCAGGGGCTGCGTGTGGCTACACATCCCTGCTCCCTCCCTGGGACATGCCGCCTCCCGCAGCTCGACGATTGCGAGAGGAGGGAGCCAGGAAACCCAGGGCCCCCAAACCGCAGGCGGACGTTCCTCTCCCGCCCAGCCAGATCACCTCTCACCTGCGACTCCTTTAGCCTATGCTGGGGGGAGGGAGGGGGGAACAGGGAGCGGAGGAGAGACGCCTTTCTCCAAACCGGAGTAAGATTGGCGCCTCCTCCTCCTTCTTCCTCCCTCCCGGCCAGACCAGCAGTTTTTCTCCCGCGTTCTCGTCCCAGCGTGCAAATTGCCCCGTCGCTCTAGCTCGCTGAAGGGCTCCCCTTCTGCGATTCGAATTCAGAGCTGCCAGGATTGACCCGAAACTCCAGTGTAGACAAATAATCTTGGGCCTTTCTAAAGCCTTCGTGTATTTTGGGGCTGCCTTTGGCTTAAGCGTTTGTGGCGGACAGCCCCGTTTCACCACATGTGCAGGGTTATAGTCCTAAGGGAGGTAGGTTGGGATGCACGAAAGCTGGTGCGATTATTTGTTGGAAACTTTTCATGGGTCATTTGCAGATTGCACCCGGCTCGCTCCCAGTCGGTCCGTATACCCATTCCAGAGAACGTTACATTTCGTTCAGTTCTGCTAGCAAAAAATATAGCTTTATGTTTATTAATCTTCAGGAAACATCAAAAACTCATCAAACATCAAAAAAGAGTCAAAAGCAAAGCAAACACTAGGGAACAAGATTTATCGTTTTATATATATATAAGCAAAATTTGACACATGTGTTCCTCTTGGCTTCTAGGTGCTCACTAAGAAAAGGTTTTTCTGAAATGAAAAGTATTTGTATATTATTATTAACACTCTGATGCTAAGGAGTTCTACTCCCCTCCCCACCTGAAAAGAAATCTGTTCCAAGTGCAAAACACAAGCAGAGGAGTTTCAGTTTCACAGCAGCAACCAGTTTTAGTACAGAACAGTTGAGCTAAGCCACGCCCAGGCTTCTTGCTGTCTCCTTGCTCATCCAGCAAATACTGTTTCAGTTTCCGTTTCAGTTTCCAAACAGCCCTCAACTCTCACATACTCACAGGTTGCTAGCCAGATGAATACCAATGGATGCTGGTAGGCAGAGGCACAATTCCCCCCCCCCTTATTTTCTTCCCCAAAAACTAAGCCCAATCACATAGTTTTGTAGTGAAGCATGGGTGTAGAGCTACGGTAGTATATATATATACTGTCAAAAGATCCAGAGCTTTTCAGAGCCATGGAAGACAATATTATTGCTATGGACCGTCCTAAAGTACTTTGGTATTCCATTTTATGTACCCAGTGGAATAGATCAGAGATAGAAAATAGGATCCTAGGTGATCCTGTCTCTGTTCTGCACCATGAATTTGGTGGACTGGGATAATGTGTCCAACGTTCCTCTTCTCTGTGCCCAAATTGTGCACCATTCATCATTGTTTCAGGCACTGAGTGTTGCTGCTGCTGAATATCTGAACCTGAGAAAGTGGTCCCTGGGCCACCTTGGTAAGCGCATCTCCAACGTATTGTCCATTGAGCAATCTATTCATTTATTTATTTTTTTGCCCTTTTTCATGCGTGTCCTTCTTCTAGGCTTCATATTGGGTCTGGATTGCTTTGTGTCCACAGTTCTTAAATATGCCATGTTGTCCTTCAATAATGTGGTTGGGACTGGGTCTTTTATTTACAATCTAATAATGGTTCCCTGCATGCTGGTTCTGCCAAGCAATATTTAGCCTTTGTAGATTATAAAACTACCATGCTTTGTTTCTTACTATGCTAGGCTATGGGTAAAATTCAATAAAAATATTTTTATCAGGTATAATTTTTAAATATTTTGCACCCATTTTCCATCATATTATAGTGTATCCAAAATGTTTTGGATGATTAGTTACAGGCAGTTTAAAATTAAAGTCGATAGTCCCTATTAACCATCTGCCTAACCATTTTACACCTGTCCAGTCCTCTTCTGTTAATACCTTTCTATGTAGCAGCCCAACTGTAGTGGCTATGTCAAGCCTACTCACAGTTGCATTGTATCTAGTAGTAGCTATTCCACAGCTATCTTATACTGCTTATTACTTACCATCTTGCTCCATTTTTGCACCTCAGCTGCCAGCACCCTTTGTATTTCTTTCTATGCATTGGGATCAGGTACATCATTTGCTCTAGTTATGTTACAAGTTCTTTCAGATAGAATTAAAAAGAGCTCAAAGATCTAAATCCTAATTCTAATTCTTGGTCTGACTGGTTCAGTAGCCTCTTCTGAATCCAATATTCCAATAGAAGAGAATGTATGTAGCTCAGAGTTGAACTGTAGACTCCTTGGTACTCTTGGTTGTTTGCTTTCAGATATTTCATTATCTGACTAGGTAATATCATCAATGCTAGTGTGTGTGGGATTTACTCCAGGGATTAGTACTTTAACAGATTAACAGAGTTGGAAGGTACCTTGTAGATCATCTGGTCCAGCCCCCTACACCAAATGGCAGTCCAATCTCTTCTTGAAAGCCTCCAGTGATGAAGCTCCCACAACTTCCAAGGGCAAGCTGTTCCATTGGTTGATTGTTCTCACTGTCAGAAAATTTCTCCTTATTTCTAGGTTGAATCTCCTTGATCAATTTCCATCCATTATTCCAACCTGGCTTTCAGGTGCTTTGGAAAATAGCTTGACCCCTTCCTCTCTGTGGCGCTCTGTGGAACACTGCTATCATGTCTCCCCTGGTCCTTCTCTTCACTAGACTATCTAGTTCACTAGATGAACTTCAGATAAACTATGAAGCAGTAAACACTTGAAGAACTACTAAGGAGAAAAACACACTCTGACCAATACCAGCAGGATAAGCTATTGCATTAAAACAGGGAGCGGCGATCAACAGAAAAAAAAGATACTGCTATTTTTTTCAAGCTAAAAACAGATAGGTAGACAGCCCTTCTTCTCAAGACTGCAGGTGGCCTCACTAGGTATCCTTGGTGATGAGTGGCCCTCCCTCAATCAGAATCATAATTATTAAAAGTCAAGGTCACATCTGTCTATCATTTTGGAGCAAGAAATATATAAAAGTTACGCTGTTGCCGTTATAATACGGATCCAAAAAGAGAGAAAAAATTAGAAGACGTGAATAAACGGACTATAGTAAATAAAATTATTATATCTCACATTTATTTATGCAGAAACACACACAATCCTTACTATCACTATAACTCAAACCAATGAAATAGTTTGTAATGCAATCCTAAGTTGCGTTAACAGAGGAATAAAATCAAGATCAAGTGAGGTACTAATACCACTCTATAAAGCCTTAGTAAGATCACACCTAGAGTACTGCATCCAGTTTTGGTCACCACATTATAAAAAGATGTTGAGGCTCTAGAAAAAGTACAGAGAAGAGCAACCAGGATGATTAGGGGACTGGAGACTAAAACATATGAAGAACGGTTACAGGAACTGAGCTTGTCTAGTAAAGAGAAGGACCAGGAGAGACATAATAGCAGTCTTCCAATATTTGAGGGGCTGCCACAGGGAGGAAGGGGTCAAGCTATTTTCTAAAGCACCTGTAGGCCAGACAAGGAATAATGGATGGAAACTGAACAAGGAGAGATTTAGCCTGGAAATAAGGAGAAACTTTGTGTCAGTGAGAATCATCAACCAATGGAACAGCTTGCCCTCGGAAGTTGTGGGAGCGCCATCACTTGAGACCTTCAAGAAGAGACTGGACTGCCATTTGTCAGAAATGGTGTAAGGTCTCTCGCTTGGGCGGGGGGTTGGACTAGATGACCTATAAGGTCCCTTCCAACTCTGATTATCTGTTATCTGTTAAGGTGCTTGGATACAAGGTCAGGAAGAACTGCAGTATATACCCATCCACCCACCCACCCCAAAAGGAAAATGCTAAGATCAAAGGCAAGCTAAGATCAAGGCAACTCAGTAAAAGGTTAGTCAACTGGCAGAACTAAAAAGAGTGAGAAGATTAAGGATAATGCTCAGCTACTGAAAAAAATACAAGGGCCTGACACCATCTGAAGCCCCACCAACTATTAAATAGAGGCTTACCGCACTGGCTACCAGGCTAAGAGAAGCAGAGGCCAAGAAGGTAAATGCTGTGTTCCCAAACAAAACAAAAAATAAAAACCATCCAAGGTATACTATCAAGTGCAGTATAATAATACAGTAATACTGAAGCAATAACTTGCTTCCCTGTAACACGGAAGCTCCCTGTCAGGCATCATAGCCACCAAGCTATAGAACCATATGGCTAGTATGCACAGCTCAGAAGGGCACTGGGAACAACTTCAGAGCACTGTTGCTCACAGACAGAGCAAACCCTGGCATGAGATAGATATCTGAGGTGGCAGACATTGGGAAGTCCTACCAGTGATTGGAAGTAACAGATGATTAGCGGATCATAACAGTACAAGGGCAGGCTTTAAATGCCAGCTCCATAAAAGGAAGTGTCCACCACACTAGACAGGACCCAAGGTGCAGACCATGCAGAAAAGCCTCAGAGACTGTCATGCCCCTGGTGGAGACTGACTCTGAGGAAGAGGAGGAACATCCAACAGGGAGTGGAAGTGTGGCTCCAGAGGTGGAGGAGGAGGCTGGGGAAGGGCAGAGGCCGACTGAGCAGTCAGAGGAGGATGCAGACCCATCCACTATATATCCTAGGGCATGTTTGGGAGGAGAGGATCAGGGTAAAACGTGGTCTACTCAGGAGGAGAGGGCCATGATCCTCTTCATGGGTTGCAGGTGTGAGATTTGCATAAGAGTTTGGATCTGCGTGCTAACAGACGCTGGAGACAAATTAGTGTCTTATTCCTAAAGAAGGTTTATCTTGGTTGGCGTTCTTCCAATGGCCTGTACCTGGTTATCTTCCTGAAGTGGGCAATTATCTATCCTGGTCTGTCATGGAACTTTATTCAGTGCGGTTTGTTTTTTGGTTTCTTGCTTCGTTATCGGCTCTTTGAATTTGAACTGTGTTTCTTTCCTTTGAAATGTTATTTTGAACATAGTTTACTCCTCCACTGTGAACAATTAAACAGTGAAGCCAAGTTGAAGGCGTTAAAGGACTTTTATTTACATTTTGGTTTTTGTTATATTTCTGAGATACTCTGGGTCATCACAGTGTACAACACATAGTGGCAGGGTGTAAGATGCAGTCAGGAACATCATATGCGGTACAACACAACCAATGAACCAACCAAAGACACAATGTATGGGATACACCCGTGATGGTGAACCTATAACACATGTGCCAGAGGTGGCACACAGAGCCCTCTGTGTGGGCATGTGAGTCATCAGCCCTAGCTCAGCTCTGCGATGCTTGCACACGCACCTCCCACTGGCCAGCTGGTCTTCGGGTCTGCCATTCATATGGGGGGACGCATGCGGGGGAGCAGGGCGCATGCACATGGGCAAGGCGCATATGCGGGGGACATGAATGCATGCGTGGGGGTAGAGTGGATGTGAGGGGGCAAGGCGCATGCATGGGGCAGGTGCATGCCCGGGGTGCATGCATATTGCATTTTTGGGATATGGGTGCACACGCTTTGGGCACTCGGTCACTGAGATAGATTCTCCCTATCCAGGTGGGAGATTCCATAGAAAGTCATGGAGAATAATAGGGTTAAAATACTGTGAGACTTCCTGCTTGAGACAGGCAGGTACTAGCCAATTAACCGAGTGTTGTGGTAATAGACAAGGACCAGAAGACAGCAGTGGTGATAGACGTAGCAGTATCAAATGACAGCAACATAAGGGAGAAGGAGTAATATCAGAGATGGTATTCAGCAGGTTCTGACCAGTTCTGGAGAACCTGTAGCAGAAATTTTGAGTAGTTCAGAGAACCTGGCAAATCCCACCTCTGACTAGAGATTTTACAGTATCCTTCCCCTGCCACGCCCACCAAGCCACGCCCACAGAACTGGTAGTAATAACAATTGAATCCCACCACTAAGTATGAAAAGCTGGGAAAGTACCTGGAAGAGGAATTTTTAAAAAATATGAAAGTAGACACCAAAAGTGATCCCGATGAGGATAGGAGCATTTAGAACAGTGATTCCTAAGCTGGGAGAGTAGCTCCAAGAGGAACAACATCACAGTTCTCTGTCCAGAAGAGTGCTAGGAATGTCTAAAATACTGCACAGAACCCTCAAATACCTGGGCCTCCAGTAAAAGGACCCGAGATTGAGGAAGTCATATATACCATCCATAGGGATAAGAAGGGAATGTATTTATTAAAACTCAAGGCAGTGTGCATACCTAATGCTGATAGTCTTTGACTTACAACTGCAATTGAGCCCAAAATTTATATTGCTAAGTGAGAAATTTGTTAAATGAGTTTTGCCCCATTTCATGACTTTTCTTGCCATATTTGTTAAGTGAATCATTGCACTGTTAAGTTGGTAACATAGTTGTTAAATGAATCTGGCTTCCCTATTGACTTTGCCTGTCAGAAGTTTGAGAAAGGTGATTGCAGTATTTACAGACCCCTCACATCCCGGACATAAACTGTTTCAACTCCTTCCCTCAAAACGACGTTATAGAGCACTGCACACCAGAACAACTAGACACAAGAACAGTTTTTTCCCAAACACCATCACTCTGCTAAACAAATAATTCCCTCAACCCTGTTCAACTATTACAAAGTCTGCATTACTATTACTATTAATCTTGTCATCACTCCTTATCACCCATCCCCTCCCACTTGTGACTGTATGACTGTAACTTTGTCACTTGTATCCTTACGATTTATATTGACTGTTTCCTAGTATGATTGATTGCTTATTGTACCCTATGACTATCATTAAGTGTCGTATCTTATGATTCTCGACTCCTGATGAATATATCTTTTCTTTTATGTATACTGAGAGTATTTACACAAAGACAAATTCCTTGTATGTCCAACCACACTACATTCTATCTATCTATCTATCTATCTATCTATCTATCTATCTATCTATCTATCTATCTATCTATCTATCTATCTATCTATCTATCTATCTATCTATCTATCCAGGACGCTGCATCCATCATAAATATGAACCAAACATCCAAATGTAAATTATGGGATCATGGGAATGCTGCAATGGTGAAAAATGGTCATAAGTCACTTTTTCAATGACATAACTTCAAATGGTCACTAAATGAACTGCTGTAAGTTGAAGACTACCTGTACTCCTGTGACCTATTTCCCCCCACAATAACAACCCTGTAAAGTGGATTGGGCTAGGAGAGAATTATTGGCCTAAAGCAGGAGTGTCAAACTGGTGGCCTGTGGAACGGATACGTCATGCTCAGGCCACACCCATCCCAGTTCCGCAAAGGGGGAATATGTCGCAATACGTCACATGATGGCAATGTGACACGGCAACAGGGGTGGGATTCATATTTCTTAACTGCCGGTTCTATGTGTGTGGCCTAATTTGTGGGGGGGGAGGCCGTGGCTGGGTGGCCGTGGCTTGCTGACTAGGCATGGCTTGGTGGTCGCATGACTGGCTGGCTGTGGCTTGTATGTAAATATTGTAAATATTTATGTAAATATTGATTTTTTTATTTAAAAAAAGAACAACTCTTACCCAAAACCAGGCAAAGCAGGCAGGCAGATTGAGTTGCTTGCAGAATCACAGAGTCACTCACAGATCTACCTTTCTGCAATCTGCTGCCCGAGTCTGTCACATAAAATTTGCTTGCACAACGCAGGCGAGTTGGATGGCACGCATGTGAGAAAAGGAGTGATTAAGTGGGGCAGGGAGGGGGGGGGGTGGGGCCAGCCAGTGGCGCGATTTGCCGATTCTCCAAACTGCACAGAATGGTAACAACCGGTTCTGTAGAACTGGTCCGAACTGGTAGAATCCCACCCCTGTGCGGCAGGTTTGACACCTGTGGCCTAAAGTCCATCAGCTGATTTTCAGGCCTATGGGAGGCCTACAACTGTCTCCTTGTTAATAAAAGCACATTGTGGCCTTGTTCATACTGCATTACTGTTGGCTTCAATGATGCTACCCTCCTCACTACACCTTTTTCATCAATATAGTCACACATCTACATTTTGCTCGTAATAGTAATTTTGTTTGCAATTATAGAGATAAATTCTCCAGCATTGTAATTTATTTATCAAATGTATGTAGCTGCCATCTCTCTCAAAGAGAAGTTTTCAGACAGTGAGGGAATAATAATATTTCTACCTCTTACTAAGCTGTATAAGGAATGGCTCCATGATTTTTTTTTTATCATTATATCATTATAAGCATTGTTCAGGGCCTAAAATTCCTCTTTCATTGGATGCAAACAGAAATTTAGTTCAGTGAAGGGGCAGCTGCAGAAGCAACATTGTAAAGAGACACCCTAGCTTTAAATGAAGCCCCGAGAGCAATAAAAGGATGGGCATAGCAACCAAAATATACTGTACCTCGTTTAAGAAGACTTTTACCAGACAGCTTTGCTATGCTAATGCCTGGCCTTGTTCAGTGCAATGTTATTAGGCCAATTATTAATTTTCCCTTTGGGGAAAGGAAACCTTAGGAGAGCTTGCATAAAATCCTCTGGCATTTCATATCTTGCATTGCTTATTATCATACAGTCCCAGAGGCTTGAATTAATCAGCTGCTGGATCAGAGTTAGGAAGATCTTTTTTTTTTTTGCCCTGCTAGATAAAAGAATGCATATGTGTGTGTACACACATTCACGCAACCTAGTAAGTCTGAAGACTTGAGAAAAGGGCATCTTTTGGGCATCTTCCCATCAGAAGCATCCTTAGCAGGTTATCCTCCCAAACCGCCCTCCCTGCATCACACAAAGTTCCCTTGCTTAAAATCAACCAGTGTTGCTATTTTCTTTTCTTCTTTTGCAGTTTGCAGCCAGCTTCTGGGAGCGCAACGAAGGTGCAGTGTGGAGGGAAGAATAAAGGGGTGTTGAAGGACCTGGGCCAATCCTCCACTCCTCCTCTAGTTGCTGAAGGGAGATGCAGGCAGTCATGGGCTATGAAAACCAGCTGCAGAAGAATAGCAGACCCCGCTACAATACCAGATTAAATTAATAACTCATAAGCGGGCACTCATACAAGGTCCATTGCAAACAAATGCCCATGCAGAAGTCAGAGCTAAATCAGATTTTAAGAGCCGAATGTTCTCCTATACTGTGTCCTTTCTCTTTCTCTTCCCATTCCAGCCAGGCTCACCGTTAGAAGCCTGTTCACCCGGCAATAGTGTAACCCAATGCCTTACCATTGTCTCCCCATCCCCAACATCTATATTTGACTCTGCAGCCACAACGTGTGCAGTGTGTATGTGTGTGTGTGTGTGTGTCTTTGTCTGTGTATGCGTGTGCAGGCATATGCTTTGGTATTCAGCACCTCATTCCCTAAATGCCCAGGATTGCTTACAAATAGCTTCCATGGGCAGAAAGGGAGCTGTGTATATGTCTCTCTGTGCGTGCGTGCGTGCGTGCGTGCGTGTGTGTGTGTGTGTGTGTGTGTGTATTAGGAAGAAGAAAGAGAGGGAGAGCTGATGGGGCAAGAGCAAAACAGTCTGTGGCTCATCATTTATTATTTAGCCTATTCATCTCCCCATGGAAGCTGGCTTTGTTGAAATGTGGATCTGTGCAAGTTGTGGCATGGAGAGGTAGCCACCCTCTCAAATTGCTGCTCATCAGCACATACCCCTGGACATAAAGGTTGCTCGCTAAAAGCTTCCACCTGCTTCCTCTTTGAAACAGGAAGAGGGGATTGCTGTTGTATAAAGGCACTTGTCCTCTGTGTAATGGACAAGGGTTATTGAGGCTAACCTGGGCAGGGAAAAGAGGACAGGGGTCTTTATAACCTTTCGTTAGATTGGGGTGGGGTTGATTGTGTTATAATCCAAAGTGAATCGAGGTGCAAGAGTTGATCCCCTGATACAGGGGTGGGATTCAAATTTTCTAACAACAGCTTGGTGGGTGTGGCTTAGTCAGTGGCGTGGCTTGATGGTCATGTTATGGGCTGGGCGTGGCTAACTCAATATCACTCACATCGAGGCATGCATCTCTTCGTCTGGCCTTTCATGACTGTGGGGATGGAAGTCTAGTCCTGCCAAGAATGTAATAAGGGTTAATGGAGAGGCAGTTTCTGTAAGCAACACCAGAATGTTTCCTTCCTGCTTTCCTTACAGGGTTAGGCCAGTAATTTCTTCTAACAACCGGTTCTCTGAACTGCTTAGCCTGTTAACAACCGGTTCTAGCGAATAGGTGCAAACTGGTAGAATCCCACCCCTGCCCTGATACTTACTTGGGAAGGATCAAAGATCATTGTGCCCAATTCCTTGCCCAAAGGTAAGACTGCCCATACCAGCTCTCATGTACATTGACCTGAAGCAGAGCACTGGGGCCTATTCTGTGTAAAAAGTCTGTTGCATATAGGCTGATTATCCAGCCTTGAAATTTTTGAGATCAATGTATTTATCTTGCAGAGGGCCAGTTGACCCTAGAAAATGTAGGATATTTGATATATCTTTATCAAGCTGAAGAAAACTTCTTGATGCTTCTTCAATATATATAGTGTCGTGTCTACTGCCTTTGTATATGCTCAGTTCGTGCCTTCTTCAATCTCTAGTAATTTTGCAGAAGGGTTTAAGAAGAATCCAAATAGGGATTAGGCATATGACTGGAATGATTAGCCTGATGACATAGATTTTTTGAGTAGGATTACACATTGTCCTAAGATGAAGTTTATTGAAACCTCATAACTAAATCCATATCGTAAGTTATGATTTATAAATCAGAGGGCCACATCTTGTGAAGCCAAAATCAAAGAAATCAATATGGCATAGTGTGATATGAAAGTTAATAACTGATTTGGAAATAGGAGCAGCAAAGAGGAAGAAAAATAACAAAACAAAAAACTGACTGGTAGAGAATTTTACACTACTGCAAACATGAGATCTACAGAATGCCTATTAAAAAAAGGGAAATAACATACAGGTAAGTCCTTGGCTTACATCAGTTCATTTAGTGACCATTCGAAGTTACAGTGGCACTGAAAAAAGTAATGACTATTTTTCAGAGTTATGACCTTTGCAGCACCCCCATGATCATTTGATCCAAATTCAGATGCTTGGCAACTGTTTCATACTTAAGACCAAGGGTCTTCAAACTTGGCAAGTTTAAGACTTGTGGACTTCAACTCCCAGAATTCTTGAGCTAACATGACTGGAGGAGGAATTCTGGGAGTTGAAGTCCACAAGTCTTAAAGCTGTCAAGTTTGAAGACCCCTGCTTAAGACCATTGCAGTATTCTGGGTCGCATGATCACCTTTTGCAACCTTCTGACAAGCAAAGCCAATGGGAAACAGATGTTCACTTAACAACTGTGCTACTAATTTAACAACTAGAGCGATTCACTTAACAAATTTCTCATTTAGCAACATAAATTTTGGGCTCAATTGTGGTTGTAAGTCGAGGACTACCTGTCTTTACATTCCAAATAAATACACTTTAAATTCAAATTCCTAAAAAATGCCACAGCAGGTGGCAGTATCGAGCTGATTGTGGCAGATTTTTTTTAAAAAAACCCAACAACCCAAAGACATGGATGGGAGACCATAAGGAAAGCTGTGGATGGAAACTGAGGCTAGGAAATAAACCATCTTCCATATTGCTAACATCTGTGCCCATATATTCACTTTTCCATTCTTCCTGAGTCTCACATCATTTCACATGTAGAAATGTATGCAGGTTTTGGTTTTAAAAAGCCAAGATGGCAACCACAAAGATGTGATCAAAATTCTGGCTTTTATGTGCATCACATCTTGACTTTTTTGACCATACTTTACAGACCCCTATTAACTTTTAAAACTATATAAAAAGAATATGTCTATGCTGCTTTATGTGGACTTAAGCTTGATTGAGCACCTGAATAAGTGTTCCTGAATTAACATTTCAGATAAATATTTTCCGTATTGCGAGGTTTCTGGTGACGTTGCTCCAAATCAAAAACATATATGCCCTGAAGACTGATGCTCCCAAAATACAAAATACATGGCTAAAGTCCCAAACTTCTGTTCATTCTATTGGGGATCCTTCAATTTATTGTCAGTCTTCCCGGCTTGAAGTTGCCTGATCTATTTGACAAGCTATTTCCAGGATTCTCAACCACCTCTTTCCAACTGGAGGGCATCAGGCTGGGAACAGCTGCCACAGTATAACACAGAACTTGCTGGTGGAAAGGAAAATTGTAAATCAAGGGAGAGAAATTTGCCTATGCAATATCACTAGTAGCAGCTCCTGATTTCTGAACTGTTTCCAGGAAGCAACAAAGGAGTTATGCCAGCTTACTTAAAAGAAATGTACCCTAAGGCTACAGTGATTTATAGGCTTGTTGCTGGTTGGATTTCATAGTGCTTTTATTACAAATGAAGAGAAATATTGCAATTAGTGTGCTGACTCAATATGGTTAGAATAGACTCAGCCCTTAGCTGCAAATTAAATGGTAAAATTTAGGCCCATCCCATTCAGAGTGCAGAATGAACATTGGTCAGAATTACAGTGCCAGAAGAAAGCGCCAAATTATTCTATACAGTCAATGGCTAGGTTCATTGATAATGCCAAGACATGTCTTATGATTCTGGTTTGTTAATCAGTCATGGCTGTATTCACACCCAATGCTAAATCTGAAACCATGATTTCATTTTTCATATATTTTTTATATGAAAATATATGAAATATGAAAAAATATGAAAAATAACATTTTTCAGCCATGGCAACTTTCAGATGTATGGACTTCAATTCCCAGAATTCCCTAGTCAGAGGTTATGGTAAAACAAATATAGCTGGCTTGGTGATGTCCAATGCAAGTCTAGAAGCATTGAATTGCTTCCATGAATGAGCCTAGGTACCCTGAAGCAAACTATATTGTGTCAGGATGTGTCATTGATCTGGATTGCCTCTTTATGAACTTTTCCACAGGAGTGTATTTATGTGGAATTCCTAAACAGACTAACTTGCTAGCAAGACCTAGTTAATTAAGCAGGAATTTGCTTAATTTAAAAATAGAGAGGCAGTGGGGCAGGGGTAGTGGTTAAGATTTTGGATTAGAAATAGAGAGACCCAGAGTTCAAGTCCACCCTCAGCCACAGAACGTAATTAGTGACTTTGGGCCAAAAGCCTCTCCCAGTCCATCCTTACAGGGTTTGTGAGGAAAATAGAATGTGCTTAAGTAAGATTCTTGTTTTAAGTTCCTGAATGAAAGATGGGGTATACATCTAACCAATCAATAATGTATATGCTATTTTCACCACCTTGCAAACAAAGGAATTAATTCAGGAATAATCCTTTGATAGAAAAGCTTGCACGATTAAATCTTCACTGACTTTGAAAATTGAAAATGCATCATTTGAAGAGCAATTCTGGCAAAGAGAACCATTCCAATAGCACGTTCTCTCTAGGAAATGCCATTTGTATCCGTAATCCAGCAAAGGAAGGACTTGGTCATCTCCTCTGACCTTTGCTTTTGAGTCATTAATGTCCTGCATCCACGCTACTCAGCCCTGCTTTTATTAGTGAATTAAGCGCAGGCCATGGGTAATAATTCTAAGAAGCTTCCATTCCCATTTTAAACACTTAACTAACAAACTACAGTAGACGAAAAGTAAATGATAAAACTATCAGCTCCGGACAGATCCACAGAATCATTTACTAACAGGTTGAAGTTAATGACCCAGCTCTTTTAGTGGATCAACCTCAAGTCTTGATTTGAAAATGCATCAGGGGTATTTAACCGTTAGCTACCAAAAGGTCTGATTTCCCTCCCTCTTAAACTTTATAATTGTTAAGGACTACAAAGCACATGTGGTGGAACAACCTTCCTAAATGCATTAATAATTTACATAAATTAAAGGAATATTGAAAAGAAAAGATAAAATCTAAGGTGGCTTTCATGCTGCCATCAAAGTTAATAGCCATTGATCTCCAGGACTTTTATGAATTGATCCAACACTTTTCTGAAGCTAGCACAATGGCTTCTAGTACCAAATTCCAAAGTTTTAAGTATTTGTTGTGCAACAACAGCAACACAAATGTTTCTGCCCATCCTGATTCTTTCACGATTCAGTTTTAT
Organism: Bungarus multicinctus; assembly: GCA_023653725.1. NCBI lineage: Eukaryota > Metazoa > Chordata > Lepidosauria > Squamata > Elapidae > Bungarus > Bungarus multicinctus. The sequence continues at coordinate 61,784,811 of CM042836.1, read as the reverse complement.
TGGCCATGCCAATAAAGGCAATGCCTGACAGCAGGCATAGTGATATCATATATAGTTTTTCTTGTAGTCATCAGTTCAAAGAAGGGTTTGCAACTATGTTTTATACTCTAGCCTGGTAGGTGGGTGATAGTTCCAGAACAACTCAATCAGGAGTCTACCATCCTTCCCTTTTACAAAGGTGGCTTTTATATAACGTGAAATACAGTTTGTTCCTCCAATCCCCCTCCATACTGCCCTTGGAAGCATGCCCTGCCCCCCTTAAATGGGTAAACTAATGAAAAGTTAAGGCAAAGTATTTTCTATAATGAAGTATTGAGCTATATAGCAATAAAGAAGAATCCCACGTTAACCATAAACCCTGGCTTTATGAGGAGATACATCTCTAGTCTAGAAGATTATGTAATGCTATCATTCTTGTTACACATGATTGCTTTAATTTCATATGCCAGGTTTTCCAAGGAACAAAATAAAACAAAGTGGCAATTAATTTGCTTACCTCCTGTCATTTTTTTTCTCTTTTAAGATGGTGTAAGATGTTTTAGGTTGACCCATTTTGGAACATATTGTGGAATCTAACTTCCTAAGAATGTCAGTACATCAAAATACCAAATTTAAGCAAACTTGTGATGTCACACATTTATTGTAACATGTTTAACTTTTGTTATGACGCACAATTTTTCTTCTTATTGTGAAAGCTGAAGTTAAAACTAATGTATGTCCTCCTGGAACTTTTATTTATGTTTTGACTATCGTTTTTTAAGAAATAGAAAGGAAGGAAGGACGAGGAAAAAGGAAAGAAGAAGGAAAGAAAGAAGAAATAAATTATTAAAGCATTTTATATGGAGCATGAAAAGGACCCATGGAGGCAGCACATTTTAGATAAAACGAATAAGTATAAAAAGGACCTGAATGATCAGGAAGCAGACAAAAATGAGTCTCAATAGCACATGGCAACAATAGTTTTGTTGCTGGGGAACTCTTAAGTGGTCCTATCTGAGTAGAATCTTCCTAGCCAGAGGTTAATGGCCTGCCTGATTCAAAGAAAATGTTTTCAGACTACCAGGCTCCTTGGCCATGCAGTTATCTTATGAGCCAGCAGTAATGCAATTCAGCTTCTCACCTAAGCATCAACGGTGTCCTAAGGTAAAGTAATTCTTTCTCTGCCTGCCCAAACCTGTCCCATAAACAACTAAGTTTCCACAGAGAAAACAGTATTACAGATACCACAAGATTTCTCCTTAATGCTACAGGAATATCTTCAGCTGAAACAATAATCCTCCAAGAGCTCATTGCTGTAGAGAAATCTATGCAGCAGAATTCTTTCTCTGACAGGCAAAGACTTAAATGGATGAGTAGTACAGCAGTGATAGCTGGCACCTGATTACTACTTAGCATAGTTATTGAAATTGACTAGGTAAACACACAGTGACAATTTTTCTCCCCTTCATTTATGGCGGAATTGGCTCTTGCTTTACCATACGCAGATGAGTCATTTCCCTAATGCACGCAAGATAGAGGACAATCATCTCACATTTGGCCAGAGAACCAAAGATAACAGTTTGTGCCACTACTTGCATATACAGTGGTGGAATTCAATTGTTTTTACTATTGGTTCTGTGGATGTGGCTTAGTGGGCATGGCAGGGAAAGGATACTGTAAAATCTCCAGTCAGAGCTGGTATTTGCTGGTTCTCTGAACTACCCAAATTTCCGCTACCGGTTCTCCAGAACTGGTCAGAACTGGTATCCTGCTGAATACCATCTCTGATATACACCGAGTTACTACATTTTCTCCAGAAATATATAGTCAGTTCCCTGGCAAGGAGGTATTGGAAGCTTCAGTTGGCAGAGAATACAACTGTCAGTATACATGTAGAAAAGAGGAAGTAAACACCTGGTCACAATAACACAAATGTTTCTTTCCCAACTGCAAAGATTGCTATTGTTCATTACTTTTAAAATTGTACATCAACTTGGAGCAGGATCAAAGCTTGGCTATTTAGATCACTTACAGGATTTCTGATTAGATGGTACAAAACCCAAGGACCTTCTTGAAGAGATCCATTGCAGCAAAAAACCATCTGCCATAGAAAGTAAACTGTATTCACTGTTATATTTTGGAAACATTTTAAAAATATCTCTTTCAGACAGAACTACCTTAGGTTTGTAAAATTCTATCTTTATAGGTTCTGTTTCTTTGTTTTAACTAATCTTTATTTAAGACTAGCTCAATACCTGTGCTTCGCTATGAAACTATATGGTTGGGCTTAGTTTTTGGGAAGGAAAATAAGAGGGGTGGGGGAAATGTGCCTACCAGCTTCCATCGGTATTCATCTGGCTAGCATCCTGTCAGTGTGTTGAGAGAGTTGAGGGCTGTTTGGAAACTGAAACAATATTTTGTGTGTGAGCAAGGAGACAGCAAGGAACCTGGCTGTCGCTTATCTCAACTGTTGCTGCTTGGTGCTGTGAAAGTAAAACTGAAACTGAAACTTTTCTGCTTGTGTTTTGCACTTGGAAGAGATTTCTTTTCAAGTAGGGCGGGGGAGTAGAACTCCTTAGCATCAGAGCATGTTAATAATATTATACGAAATACTAATGCTCTGATGGTCATTTTGAAAAATCCTTTGTTAGTGAGCACCTAGAAGCCAAGAGGAACATACGTGCCAAATTTCAAGTTTGTAGGCTTTGCAGTTCTGGAGATTTTGTGATAATATATGAATGGTATTTCACACATATATATAGTATAATAATAACCTCTCTCTCCCACCAAAACTGCGACTTAAAATCATGCCATTTGAAATTAGGTAGCAAAATAGCTGAAATTCTTCAGGCATGATTTTGGACCAATTTGAGGAAGAAGCTGCTTTATTTGAAATGATTTGCCTCCCACACTGATTTCCAATCTTGTTTTTGAGAAAAAAATTATTTTGTTGCCAAATTCAATGGCAAAATTGTTGAGAGCTTGAGAGCTACATAGAAATACTAGGTTAATCACTTTGGCCTATAACAGATCAAAGATTGACTATCCCTGATTTAAATTATGAAATATTTCAAATTGTAGGGTAGGGGGTGTTTTTAGCCTAGGATTTAATATTTTTGAATGCAATATTACTTCCTGAGACATGAAAACAGATGGTGAATATTTTGGTTTTGCATTTACTAGCTGTTTCAGGCTGTCTTCTCAGTAGAGCCTTACAAGTTCTATATAGGATAAGTATGTGTCAATCCACCAAGAATTGCAATTCCATTTATATTTTCCTGAAGATTTTTAAAAAAACTTTCCTGCTGTCCCCAAGAGACTAAAATATGTTTCAACTCTCATTTTTTGGCAATGCTATCTCAAACTGGAAATTTGACTTAACTCTCAGTACCAGTTCTCTATAATAGTCTGTCTTGGGGATGCATCAAGACTTTTTATGCCTAAGTCATAACAACATAAGTGGCATTCCACTCTTTAATGGAAATTTATAACAATTGATTAAATAAATAACAGCTTGCTGCAATATAATACTGTAAAGGCCAAAGTCTGCAACCTTTGACTCACTCCGGTGACAGTTTGATCTTCCTGGCCCTTTGTATGTAGATCCAGTTTCCAATTAGGAATGGCATGATTTGAGATGCCAAGGGTTCTGATAACGCTTCCTGATCAAAAGGCAACCTGTCCCAAGTTTCTTCCCATCAATTAACACTGGGTCAAGGGAAGCCAGTCAATCAGTAATCAGGATTGTAGAAACAAAACGACTAATGTTTTTGTACATGACCTTCCAGTGGAACCTTCTACAGAAAATGATGCTTCTTGAAAATTATTTTTAAAATATTATCTTCTATTTTTATTTAAGCTATTTAAGTTCAAACATTTAAGTTATTTAAAATTCTGCTTTTAAACAGCACCTACCCTACACTTCAAGATTTTGTTGGCATAGGTTTCAAGATCAACCAGAGTCTTTTTACAATAGTTTATGAAAGAAACTGTTACATACTTGTTAATTAAGCTTAATGATCTTGACAGGCTTGCATACTGGGCCCCATCTAACAAAATGAAATTTGATGGTGAGAAAAGTAAAGTTTAGGCAAGCAAAAACAAATGCACAGGTATAGAATAAGTGGTACCTGGCTCAATAGTAGTAACTGCAAGAGGGATCTTGGAATCCTAGTGGACAATCACTTAAATATGAGACAACAGTGTGCTGCAGTTGGCAAAAAGGCTAACACGGTCCTAGGCTGTGTTAACAGAGGGATAGAATCAAAACCATATGAAGTGTTAACACTTTATAATGCCTTAGTAAGACCACACTTGGAATATTGCATCCAGTTTTGATCACCATGACATAAAAGAGATGTTGGGACTCTAGAAAAAGGAGACAGAAGAGTAACAAAGATGATTGGAGGTGTGTATGGAAGCTAAAACATATAAAGAATGGTTGTGTATGTCTAGTTTCATGAAAAGAAAAGGACTAAGGGTGACATGAAAGCAGTGTTCAAATATTTAAGGGGCTGCCACAAGGAAGTGGGGGTCAATCTATTCTCCAAAGCACCTGAAGGCAGGAAAAAAAACAATGGGTGGAAACTAATCAAGGAGAGAAGCAACCTAGAACTAAGGAGAATTTTCTTGATAACTAGGACAATTAATCAGTGGAATGACTTGCCTCCAGAAATGGTGGGTGCTCCAACACTGGAGGTTTTAAAAAATAGATTGGACACCATTTGTCTGAAATGGTATAGTCCAGGGGGTTGGACTAGAAGACCTCTGAGGTCCCTTCCAACTCTGTTATTCTGAGAGGATTTCATTAGCAATTGATTCTAGCAAGAAGCAACTCTATATTAATATTGCTTATATTGTTAAATATGTTGCATAATGAATGTCAGCATCCAGTACATCTTTTTTATAATATATATTAGTGCAGGGGTGTCAAACTCGCGTTGTCATGGCGTTGTCACGGCGGCATCACGTGACGTATCGGAACTTTTTCCCCCTTTGCTAAACTGGGTGGGAGCAGGACCAGCACGTGACACATCCGGCCTGCGGGCTGCAAGTTTAACACCCACTCTCATGGATTGTAGGCTTGGATTGTCATTTGAAAATAGGAGTTTTTTTTCTGGTAATTGTCTCAGAGATACGAACTGAAATTCTTCTAGAATTAGAGTTCTAGAATTCTACTGTCAGCTACTTACACTCATTTGCCATGAGGCTGTTTGATTTAAGTAGTATAACAATGCCACCTAGTCTAAATCTCTGCATTGCACATGAACTGTAGAATAGCCAAGCAATCCTGAAATCAGTGTGTACTATATACACTGTGCCATAACCCATAATATTCTTATAAATGATCACATTAGTAGGTAATTCTGGGACATATAGATCCAATACATCTAGAAGGGCATAAGCCTGGGGAAGACATCTTCTAGATCTTAAACTAGAGATGAATAAGCTGAAATAGGACCACTATATTTTAATGACAAATTTCAAGAAAGATTTCAATTTTTAAATAGTTTTTTTTTTTAAGCTGAATAAATTTTCTTTTCGGCTGAGACCATAAAAAATCCTAACCTATTTTTTTAAAAGTCCACTCTAGAAGTCTTGCCATACCGCCTTTGGTCACATCATAATATCATTATCCAATAGATCATAATTTTAACTGCTACTTCCAAAATATGTGGGAATTTTGATCACCAAATAATTGTCCATCCCTAGTTAAGCCATAATTTATCTTCATAGTTTACCAAATCCAAATACATGGCAACATGTCACTAACAAAGAAACAACAGATGTGTGGTATCTGAAGTTTCTATGGAAAGGAGATTTTCTATTTGACCTTGGACATAATAAGATTGAATTTAAAAGGTGTGACCCCTAACTATATGAAGTAGAACTCAGAAAGTCTGTAAAAGAGGCTCTTAATCTCTTATAATGTGTTAATGTGTCATTTGCTTTGAAATCCTGAGCTTTAAGAGGACTGTTAAGAGAGCAAATGGCTCCTATCATTGTCACCTAGGACAGACGCCCATGGAAACCTGAACAGGGCACAACTGTGGAAGCTTCAAGGCAACACAGCCTGCTGGAAATGAGAAACCTCACTACAGCTATGAAAATTTCATCAGCTGGCGCTAGGGAAGCAAGAATCTGGAAGTGCAGAGCAGATGGACAGCCTGGATTCTTGGAGTCATTGTCTTTCTGTTTGTTATCTGACTCCAGCACAGAGGGAGGATTCAGAGAATTTATGGAGGGCAAAGTATTGAGGGCCTTTCTTGAAATATCTTCGGCTGATGTATGATCCAATGCAGCACTGGCTTTCCAGCAAGAGTATAAATTTCCTAGTGTTTCTTCCCTTGCACAACTCCAAGGCCGTACAAATAGGATCCTGTTGACAAGATTTTTTTTTTCTTTCCATTGTACATACACCACAACTTGCTACTGGGTTTTGAATCTTCAGGAACATACATTGAAAGAAAGTGAACTTTTTGTGCTATCCAAATAACTTTATGAAAGAAAGTGAACTTTATGTGCTATCCAAATGACTTTATGATTCTCTTACTTTTGTGTTACAATGTAGACCATCATCCCCATACTAATACACACACACACACACCACACATATATGGATCTTTAGTTCTTCGGGTTTTCTCCCGCGTAGAATTGGAAGTATCTAGGCGACATTTTGATGAAGTTTCATTCATCATCTTCAGCCTGAATAACCAAAGATCCACATACAAATACCCGTGAAAACCTCAGAAAACAAATATATATATATATATATATACATACTCTGAGAAGCACAAGGCCGAAGACGCAAGCCTGAAGATGATGAATGAGACTTCATCGAAACGTCGCCTAGATACTTCCAATTGTACGCGGGAGAAAACCCGAAGAACCAAAGATCCACATACAAATACCCGCGAAACCTCCGAAAACATATATATATATATATATATATATATATATATATATATATATATATATATATATATATATATATATATATATATATATATAATACACATACACAGTATTAATTTTCTACTTTAATTTTAATTAATATTGTAGGAAGTTAGCACCCACCTCTCTCCTAGAAGAATGAAATGTTTGAGGAATATTAAACAAGGCAGGATAAAAATCTTAAGGGAGACAAAAACTAAGAGCCTCAGCTTCCTCCCACCCCCCAGCAGATATTTTGTGCCATTGAGAATGATTGGGCCAACCTATCTACAAAACAAAAGACCTTCAGCTCCAGGGTGAAGGGATTAAGATATGACCCTTTAGGACAGAATAGGATCAACCCATCTAGCAGCAGAGCTCAACACATGGCACAATCTCCTAAGGACATTGCATCACCCTCCAAACTTCAACCAAATTTAGCTCAGACAACCTACAGAGCCAGCTATGACCCCCCCACAATAGAATACACGTTCTTGCACAGGAACAGAAAGTTTAATTGTAAAGCTTAAACTTAGAGTAGGTAAACAAGAGAAGGTATAAAAGCCACCCACTCTCAACTCCATGTGGTCAGCTGCCCACAATCACATGTGCTTGGTGGTTCTGCTTCATCAATAAATGGACCCACTTTCCAATCAGCCTCCACCCTCCAATTTGTCTCCAGTGCTTTTCTCCCAGCTTGGAACCAAACCAGATGGACAGTTTTTCCAACAATATGTTACAAATATAGTTGCACTGGTGACACTTAAAAAGCCAGTGGCTGTTTAATGTCAGCATTGCTGGTTCAAATCCTACCTGGGTCATGAAGCTTACTGATTGACATAAAACCAGTTTTCTCTCAGCCAAACTTTGCTTATATGGCCTGGGTTTATATGCTGCAATAAACTACAGCGTACTTTCCTTGGGCTTGTCATGATATGTTATGTAAAGCCTCACAACATGCTGTGTCATGTTAAAACATAATTAAACCATGATTAGTTCAATGCAAACCCATTCAGAATTATAATAGGGTGTTGGTAAAATAACTATGTTGTTCAAAGGAGAAAGGTCTAAACTCACATGGAATAACTAATAATTAATAATATGATCTGTAATGTGATCTAAATTCAAACAGTAGTATTATATTGAGAATAATCCACAGAATTGCCAAGAAAACCTCCAGCAAACCTTGATGTCAATTGTATGTATTGATCTCTTTTCTCTTATTTTATAAACACAACCCTTCAGTTTTTTTTCTACTGCATTTCTCTGTATTTTTCCAATAGATTTCTTTTCTGCTTTTGCACCATAATAAATTAGAAAAGTCCTTTATTGTAATATACCTGTTACCATAGTAACTAGCTATACATTGCTTCCAGAACATAAACCCTGATGCCTGCAGTTTGTTGTTCTACTAAGTCTTTTGAAAGTACTGGGTTACAAGTGCTTAAGTTGATATAACGCAGAATTGATAGACACTCAGAGGTGAAATTTTGCGTAATTGGTCACAACAGAAGGACACTTCTGTTACTATAAGTGCTATAGTTTTTTCTCAGCCATGGAAATGCATATCTATGTTAGCCTCAGAATTCAATACGTTTACCACATTGGTGTTATTCACTAGAAGAAGTAGAGAAGAGACAAAACATGATAGGGGTCCTGAAAACATTTTGTACATTCACCATTATGCTCAGAATAGCACAAAATAATAGAGGCTTCAAAAGATTTTTGTTGGGGTAATTTGCCCTCCCTTCCTATAACCCATTAAAGAGGTGTGAAGTTGTAACAGCAACCAATTCAGAAACAAGATAATTGTCTGCTGCAGAAGCATTTGTCATTGTAAAATTTAACTCCCCTTCTGTTGTTACTTTTCCAATAATAGCTGTGTCTGTACAGTACACTAAGTCAAAATTAAACAAAACACATTTGCTACCCTAATGTTATTTTAATTGCATCAACTGTGGTTTATTCAATAAGCCACGTGTAATTAAATTATAGCTTAGCACGACATATGAACCAACTTGTTTCTAGCTGTCTGTTTTCTACATTTATTATCTTATATTTGCTTTTTATTATAAAGGAATTACATCACCTTATATTTTTTAATAATTTCAGACATCATAGCTTCCTGAAACTAAGAACAAACATGCCAAATGATGGGGCCCATCACAGTGAGAACATTTGCACCATTTGTGACAAACTGCAAACTGTGCAAACTGTCTAATGATGATGCCAGGATTTTCAATCAATCAGAATAGAGCTGGAGGGACCTTGGAGGTCGTCTAGTCCAACCTCCTGTTCAAGTAGGAGTCCCTATATTAGGGGGTGTCAAAATTGCAGCCCAGAAACATCACACACTGGCCATACCCACCCCCAGTTTAGCAAAGGGGAAAAAGTCATGATACATCACCTGATGACATGACACTGCAAATTTGACACCCCTGCCCTATACTATTCCAGACAAGTGATGGTCCAGTCTCTTCTTAAAAACCTCCAGTGATGAAGCACTTTAGAAGCAACTCCTAAAGGCAAGCTGTTCCACAGGTTAATTGTTAGGAAATTTCAGGTTGCTTCTCTCCTTGATTAGTTTCCATTGTTTTTGGTCCTGCCCCTCAAATACTGGAATACTGCTATCATGTCACCCGTCCTTTTCTCTAGAGTAGCCATACCCAATTCCTGCAACCATTCTTCATATAATTTAGTCTCCAGGCCTTTAATCAGCTTGCTTTTCTCTGTACTTTTACCAAAGATTCAATATCTTTTTTTGTAACGTGGTGACCAAAAATGGATGCAGTATTCCAGGTGTGGTCTTACTATGGTTTTATAAGGAGAATGAAGCTTCTTGGAGTTTGGGTTAAGAGATCCTCCCAAACTGGCATAACTTCTTTCCAATAAATCTGCTAATGATTCCTAATTGGCCAAATGGGAATTCATCATGTTCACAGCCTGAGTTTTTAGAAAAACATATATCTGGGAATGTCTTTTTAATTTTAATCCAAAATACACCTGCCTTTTGTGAACATTTTCTTAAAGCTTGTACCATCTTTGTATACATCACTTCACTTAACCAGGTTGTATACATCACTTCGCTTAACCAGGGTTTATTAACTAAGCCACAACTGAATAAATTCACACACTACCGTGAATATACATCCTTTATTATATAGGCTAGTCCTTTATTTTAGAAAGCTTTACTTTGTACTTTAGAAAGCTAAATCTTTTAGATTCAATTTTTTTTTTACCTTTTACAATAAAAATACAGCCTTTTGCATTCCTGCGAAAAATATGACAATTAAATTGTCTTTTAAAAATAAATGTACATATACTTTTTGGTTTTAAATAATTATATTAGAATATGCATTTTTGCAAGTTTCCTAGTTTCTGGATTGGGAGGCCTTGTTCAGGGTCACTTATGCTGTGGTCAGTTCCAGTTTGGACTACTTGAACACCCTCTATATGGGTTGCCTTGAAGACCACCCAAAGTTATAACTGGTTTAGAATGCAATGGCGTGCTGAGCAGGGGCGGGATTCAAATTTTTTAACAACCAGTTCTATGGGCGTGGCTTGGTAGTCATGTGACTGAGTGGACATGGCTTGGTGGTCATGTTATTGGCTGGGTGTGACCAACTCAATATCACTCACATTGAGGCACGCATCTCCTCGCCTGGCCTCTCATGACTGAGGGGATGCTGCAGGAGTCGTAAGCGTGAAAAATGGTCATAAGTCACTTTTTTCAGTGCCATTGTAACTTTGAATGGTCACTCCACACAAGCAAAGTACCAGCGAAGGAGGGAAAAAAAAACTCCAGAGACCTTCCTGAGACAGGAAGTCTAGTCCTGCCAAGAATGTAATAAGGGTTAACAGAGAGGCAGTTTCTGTAAGCAACACCAGAATGTTTCCTTCCTGCCTTCCTTCCAGGATTAGGCCAATTTCTTCTAACAACCAGTTCTCTGAACTGCTTAGAATGTTAACAACCGGTTCTAGTGAATAGGTGTGAACTGGTAGAATACCAGCCCTGGTGCAGAGTGATGGGTGCTCCTAAGTTTACCCATGTTACACCCAGTTGTGCAAGCTCTAGTGGCTCCCAGTTTCCTTCTGGGTGAAATTCAAGGTCCTGGTTATTATTTTTAAAGCCCTCGTTATTATTTTTAAAGCTATCTGTGGAATCATTTCTCCGTAAGCATATTTACTGGTCTTAGCAGATCAGATAGGGTAAGCACACTTCTTGTCCCTCTCCTTCAACATTGCCATCTTATGGGACCTAGGAAGTATTCCTTTTCTGTGGCAGGCCCCTACCTTTTTAGCCTTCTGAAAAACACTTGATCTGGCTCCCCTCCCAACAAGCACTGGGATAGGATGAAATTGATAGAAGACTTAGTGGTGAATTGCATTTGAAAATTTAATGATTGTGCCACCCAGAATTTGGTACAGTATGTACAAAACCATAAGCCAACCAAAAAACATTATAGCTCTGAGCAGGTCAAACTCCTCCACATAATTATCTTTAGGTCACAATACATGGTAAGTGCTGAAGTTGCTTCCTAGCAAAACTAGGGCACTGTTCACTATAATAAGAAAAAGGAGGAGGTATTACAGAGGAATAGTATGGCTGGAGGGATATAATATAGGCCAGTGACGGCTAACCTTTTCCACATTGCATGCCAAAAGTGCACGCACGTGCCTGCACCCATGATAAATGCGTGTACAACTCCCCCCATCCGTGCATGCACTTGTGTCTCTGCCACACCCTGTATGCCTCTGCCCATGTGAGCGCAGCTCCTGTGCATGCATCTCTCTACGTGCATGTGCGACAAATATCTGACAATCAGCTGGCTGGCGGGGGGGGGGGTCACGCACATGCACAGTGGAGCTCTTCCGGGCGACCTCTTGCATGTCGGCAGAAAGTGGCTCTGCATCCCACTTCTGGCACGTGTGCCATAGGTTCGCCATCACGGATATAGGTTGACATGGCAGGTTGCTTGATAAATACAGGGTCTCATTAGTTGGCTCGTGCATTAATATCTCAATGCCTTTTGCACTTAACAGTATAACTATTCAACCTTGCACTTAGTGGTGAGGGTTGCTGCTGAGGCAGCGCTGGCTTTGTAGGCAATGGGAAGGTGAAGCTTGGCTAGAGGAAACATTTTGGGCCTACTTGTGGAAAGGAAAGAGATGGTCAAGGAGGAAGATTGTGTCTGAATGTTGCTTTTCTGGGTGAAAAAGGAATGAACTTCTCAGGGAAAAGAGAAGGGGAAACGATTAAGAAAAAACCCAAAGGAGATCTCTGATCAGCAAGGAGAAGAAAGCCAGTTTTGGCCAGCTAGCTCTTAATGACATTGGCCTCCTAGCTCATACCAACCTAGATCAAATCAAATCAAACGTTTATTGTCAATGCACAATATGAGTACAATGAAATTGAAATAGATATAGTAGATACAGTATATTGAAGAAACAATATTATGAACCCATGATAAAACCAAATATTAAATGAAATGGGTGCTCTGTAATTCTGTTTTGGAACTCTGTTTTCACAGTATAATATTTTAATATAACACACAGTACAATATTTTAATATAATAATTTAATAGCATACTTGGGTAGTCAAAGTTTTTGACTTGATGTAATATTTTGTATCATTATATGGAAATATTTCTGCGTTGTTGTCCTTGGGTGAATTACTCCTGACAATCTCAATTTGAAATCCCTGGTCTATGGATCCAACCCTGAGACATTTGTTCCTAACCAGAATGAAGCCAAAATGACAGTATATCTCCCCACAAATTCTATCCTTTTGTATTTGTGTCACCTTGTTCACAAGTCCAAAAGGGGTATAGTTTGATTATAATATTACAATGCATATTTCATCACCTCCTTCCTCCTCATGATTTTGCCTTTATAAGTGTCTGGGTGTGTATTTTGCCAACTGGTAATATTTTATCCACACTTTTGATTGTTGGTATTGGGGAAACCCCTTGAGAATACCATAGATGAATCAAGAGACTATTTAACAAACCAGTCCAGAGTTCTCAGTCAATTACAAATGAGCAGGCTAAAATTTTGGGGACATTTATGTAAAGATTCAGCTTTCTGGATAAATCTATATTGCTGGAAAAGGTGGAAGTAAACCGGATAAGCAACAGAAAGTGGATGGATTCAGTTAACAAAGCCACTGATAAGATTTGAAGTGCAATTTTGGGACAGGTCATTCTGGGGAATAATCTAAGCAATTGCTAAAAGCTGACCCCAATTTGATGGCACATCATCAATATTTTATTCATTTGAAAAAGTGGTCTGCAGTACAAATTATCTTTTAAAATCACCAGCCTTTTTTTTCTTTTTACAGCAACACACATACACATATCTAAGTTTGTCATCTTCTGCGGAAAAAATCCATCATTCACCCAAGGCAGTGAGCGCTTGTGGGTCTGAGAAATTCAAGAAATTCAATGTGGAATAGCGTTCACACAGATAGGCGTCCAAGCGTTCACACAGATAGGCCAGGTTTTATTCCACAGTGCAAAGGATTGCAGCTTCTGGCTCCAGCCTTAGTCGCGATCAAAATAAAGCCCCTTTCCATTCCTCGAAAGTTTCCTTCGGGATGAACGCGGCAGAAGAGACGCCTAAACGTCGCACAGAAGCACGAAGACCACCTCGCACCCCTCACACCTTCCCCTCCTCCCCCGATTTTCCCAATGCCTTGGCAACCCGCCCGACGCCAGCGCAGCCTCCCCCTCCCCTCTCGCTTTCCTCCGGCTTTTTTTTTTCCCTTTGGATGATGATGCAACCACGCCGCTACGTGGGGATTCCGCCGGATTATCCGTCGTGCCCCGCGGCAAAATGGCGGCCTGAACTGAGCGGGAGGGTCCGGGCCGAGAGGGGCAGCGGGCGGTGGGTGGGAGGGGGGAAAAAAAGGCAAAGTTTGCCGAAGATATGAAATGATTCGCCTCGGGCCGGAGCGACGAAGCAGGGATCCGATCCTCCGGCTCGACTGAGCGGGCAGGAGCAGCCTCCCCGTCGCCGAGAGAGCCGCAAACTCCTCAGAGTTAAATGAACTGCGTGGGTCTCCGCTGTGGGTCGGAGGCGGCTCATCCTCGCCTCAGGACCCCGGATCCCGTGGAGGTAATAATAATCACCTCTACCCCCTCGGAGCTGCCTGCTTATGAACCGCCCGGGTGGGAGTGGAAAGGGGCGGGAACTAAGCGCTGTCTCGCCTCCCGGTCCCGGAGACGGTCTAGCTTTGTGGCTGGTAATCGCAAGGCTGCTGCTGAAGTTCGCCCTTCCAGGCAAGGTACAAAATCCCGAAGCAGCCTGCGCTCAAATATAGCCCGCACCGAGATTTTGGGGGAGGCGGGGGGAGAGAACTGACGTAGCCCAATCACTGGGGTGGACTTCGTGCAATTCCGCCCAGCCTTTCAGACTTGGCGCCAGTCTTTGCTCCCGTGTCTTTCTGCGAGCGAGAGCGGCGGGCAGGGTGGTTTCTGCGGGCATTTGGGTTGGCTTTGTGAATAAGCGAGGGCAGTTGGGGTGAGGTACAATGAGGAGGACGGTACATCGAGGACGAGCGGTGTATTGCAATGCAGGTTCATTGTGGAGAAGGCTTTAGAAACGGGTAATGGGTAAGAGAAAGGAGCAAAGGTCCTGGTCACGGTGATTTATTTATTTTTTTAATTGGGCTGCAAATCCTCGCATGGTTATCTTAACGCCGACATGTTGCAGAGGATGTTTTTCTTTTTACAAATTGCATTTACGTTCTGCCAAACTTTAAAGACACTTAAAATAGCACTCTTCCTTTCTCCATCGTTCATTGGTAGCAGTCCTGAGGGTAGATATGGGAAGGAGAAAGAGAGCAACTGATCCAAAATCCTTCAGCGAACTTTGTAGCTTAGATTATTTTGAGCTGCGATTTCTCAGGATTAAGCTAATAATGAAACTGCAGTCGTAGGTGTGTAGAAAGACTGCTTACATGCATACCCTTAGCAAACTTCAAACATCTGGGTTAAATATATTTTCATCTCTGGGCCCTTTGGGTTCTCTCCAGTTCTATTGTATTTGTGCTATGCAAGAATATGATTTGTTATCTTGCAGCGTGTGGGGTGTGCAAACTCAAGAATTGGAGTAACTTTCTGGTTCAGTTTATGAACTGATCATATGAACCCATGCAATTGGGTTTATTCAATAAAAATCTGATTTAGTTAAACATGAGTTCTGAACACGTAGGTTTAGTCTTACCGAAAAATAAAATTGTTTATTTCCTTTGTGAAGTAAAAAATGAAGTAGACATAAAATAAAAGCTGTGTTTGCCCAACATGTCTATTCATGGATTACAGTGTTTATATTGTCTAGGTTTATACTATGCACTGAAATACAATCCAGATAGCCACATTTACTTCATTAACTTACTTCATTAACATGAATTAGCGTAGCAATAGCAATAGCACTTATATACAGTTTTGCAGTGCTTTACAACACTAAGCGGTTTATAATGTCAGCATATTGCCTCCAGCAGTTTGGATCCTCATTTTACCAACCTCAGAAGGATGGAAGGCTGAGTCAACCTTAAGCCGGTCAGGATTGAACTCCTGGCAGTGGGCAGAGTTAGCCTGAAATACTGCATTATAATCACTGCACCAGTGAGGCTCCATATTATGCAACTGCCAAACATATGTATTGTGGAAATAAATAAACTTTCTCGCAATAAAATTGAATCAAAAATAGTGTGGAATGTGGTGTGAAGTAAAATGGTGATATAACTGGATTTGGGAATATACGTCTGAATTAACTGAAAAGCCAACTCCTTTTAATTCAGAAAATAACTCATCAGCCAACATTCTGAAAATAGCCATTGCTCTGAATGTGCTCCTTTGTTTATAATTTGACATTTAGATTCAACTTTTCTATTTATCTGCACATTGTATTTAGTTGTCATGTATGATTTATTATTTTGCAGGATGGTTTTCTGTATATTATTGGATAGTTAAGACTTAGGAAACTTTGATCCTGTTATTCTCTTTCACTTGCTATTTTTAAATATATATATTTGAATGAACTATGGAACACAAAGTTAAGAAAATGTTTAGCCTCAGTTATAGATGATACATTGTTTATTTAAACTACTTGTTTTAAAGAAAAACTTAATATTTACCACCTAATTTATACATACCCTTAGAATCTGAATTTTCATACCACATATCAAAAGGTATTTGTGGTATGCTATGCTGTGAGTATATTCAGCCACTATGGATATAATACTTGAACAATGACTTACTATGCTGTATGACATAGTCATATGTTATATGAACATAGTCATATTATTACATAGGAAATAGGTTCATTTCCACAAATAATTAATAGTATGGAAATTAGTAAACAAATGTAAACATTTATACAAAACTTGGTCACAACCAAGAGCCAAGATATGGTTAATTAATAATGGTACATATTAAGGTAAGAGTTGAAGAAAATATTATAGAAAAATTCAGAAAGGAGATTTATATGAATCTTATATTACTTTTAATTATTATAAAAATACTTTTTCTTATGAAAACACATAAAGGCAATTTCATATCCTTTCTATTTTCAAAGAAATGCCACTCAATGAGCAAACTGTCACTTGGAAATGTTTGAAAAGGTAGGAATTAACATAGTCCGAATAATCTGAAGAGGGACTAAATCAGAACCATCCTATCCTTTGCCAAGATTAAAAAGCACCTATGATTGGGGATATTACAGAATCTACTCTCAGCCAGGATAGCAGCAATAGATAAGGTAAGTCTACAAGTCTAGAATAGATGCACTTAAATTGTAGAAAATGAGAAAGTGCCTTTCTGCTTTTCTGTTTGTGCATACAGTGGCTCTAATATGAAGCAACTCCATGTTTATAAATTGCATAGTATTTGGAGATGAACTGCAGTGCAATGTGAATAGGGAATACGAATAAGAGATCTATGAAGATGGGACATAGATCTATTTCTGAGGCAGAATTAAAGGATCAGTTCCTTAAACAGAAATATAATCTATTTCCAAAGACAAACACCATGAGTTTAATCCTGATGTTGATGAATTGAAAAACAATGATATTTTACATAGTTTCAGCTGAAAGTCACAGTGACTTAAAAATTAATTTTAGCTGTGTTGGCCATAATAAACTTAATCTATAGAGGCCAATTTATTTTACACCAAATGAAATGTTACAAAACCATTGCTACTTTGCAAGTTTCCACATTGAATAAAATAGGAGAAAAGGGAGACAGGAAAGGGAAAAATGTAATTGGTATAGATTACACTGTCCCATGAAATCATTTTTCTCCGTTTTCCTTCCCTTTGTTTCCTCAACTATTTTTTAATGAACAGATATAGCAACTCATAATCTTGCATCATTTTGGAAAATTCAGGTGGCTTTATGAAGTGTGAATTGCTATATTTTAGCACCCATTAATTATATATATATGGGTGGCTGGAATGGGGAGATGCTTGATTCTTCATGTACCAGATACTATGAATGATACAGACTTTAGAAATATATTGCAGTAATTATGAATATAATTATTTGGGATTAATATAATCCAAATAAAAATATGAAATTGTGAATGCTATCTTAACCAATATGTTGTGAATAAAATAGCTGGCAAGGGAAATTGTTGATTGAAGATATGAAAGGGGAAAAAGTCATACGAGGTTAAACTGATGGGCAATAATGTCTAATCTCGGTTTCACTGAGAGAAAATAAGAAAGGAGCTGTGGTTTTAAACTTAGACTGCATATTTGTCTTTTGAGAGAGATAAGTTGTTATACTGATAATACCAGCACATGAAAGATGCACCTTTCATGGTAGTAAAGTAATCTTAGATGTGGTGATTGAGATGTTGTTCATGTTCAGTTGACTGTTATTTTTGCTTTGCTTGAAAATAGTGCATGTAATCCAAATTAATTTCTTAATTTGAATATTTTATATGGTTTTGTGTAAGAGCCAGTTTGGTGTAACAGTTAAGGCATCAGGCCAGAAACTGAGAAACTGTGAGTTCCAGTCTCACCTTAGCTGGTTGACTTAGTGCCAGTCCTTGTCTCTCAGCTCTAGGAAATAGGCAACAACCTGCCATTTCCCTAGGAAATGGATTATTTGGTGTTCTCTTTAACTTGGCTGTTTGCTTGTGAATGTTGTGTTACCGGAGTAAGTAACATTTGCAGTGCTAGAGGAGGTGGGGTATGCTTTCTGTTTATATATAGTAGCTTTGCTAGCCCTATCAGTATTAAAGAGGGGGTTTTCTTCTTGGTCGTTAGGGTATTGTTTAATGCAGCTTTGCCTGGTATAAATTCCAGTGTTAATCCCTGTTTATCTGTGTGTTGATTATTGGTGAGGAGTAGTTCATTTTTTTTCTTTTTAACTGTTTAGGTTTCTTTTGAATAGCAATAGCAATAGCACTTAGACTTATATACCACTTTATAGTTCTTTACAGCCCTCTCTAAGCGTTTTACAGAGACAGCATATTGCCCCAACTATCTGGGTCCTCATTTTACCCACTTGCTCTAGATGTTCAGTTTCCCAGTTGTAACTGTGGTTGAGTCTGAGTATTGTGAGATTAAAGAGTGTTTTATTGTGTTTTTTGACTTAGTTGGTGTTCATTGTTGTGCTCTGCTAGTTTTCTGCCTATTTGTCCTACATATTGGCTGTTACAGTCTTTATATGTTGTAGACGATTCCTGGTTTTTCTTTTTTGGCTCATGGGTCTTCTGATGTATTTAAGATGTTTTGGAGGGCTTTAGTTATTTTTTTAAAATAAATTGATAAATTCAAATGTACAGAATACTGAAGACAGAATCATTGGAATTCTTCCCCTTTGTCCTTTAATATGACCCTATAAATGAATGCTATAAATTATATTTTGTTCTGTTATTTATTATTTTACAAAGTTATGTTGTCCAGACAGTTTAGAGTTAATGAAATATGGGATAGAAAGATTATCATTTACACTACAATTTCAACTATGCAAAGAATTGGACATTAGATGCATCTTGACATAACTGTGAGTTACCTTAAGGATACCTAATATAATCCAATAAAAGAAACTTTGTATGGAAGAATTTGTAGAGTTATTCTGTCTTTATCAGCAAGTGAACCAAAAGACAGAATAATAGTCATAATTTTGTCCAAGCCTTTTATGTTCAGTTTGAGATCTCAATTTTTGATTATGGCAATTGATATTGACAGTATTTCTTTTGGATCTGGAATGAATGACATCTCTATTTTTCTACCACTTTTTGTTATGTTTTATTTAAAAATAATAAAAACTTACATAAAAAGTCTAATTTTTATCTTTTATTGGAGTGACCAAGTTTCACAATACAGGATTTAGACATTGGCACTTAATATTGCTTATTTCTTCATTTTACAAGGACTGTTTTATTCTATTGATATGTTAGTCCTTTTGTTTCATGCTTTGTATTTCTGTAGGAATTTGTAGTACAGATTCAGAGTCTGAATTTGCTTCTTCTCTTTAAGTAGAACTTGGCATGACTTGATCTCCATAGTTAACAAAAGTAAGCAATGATAGTTTTATAGATAGATCATTTTTTAAGAGGCTGATGTCTCCTAATAAAGTAACTCAAATAAGAAATCTGTATAGAGCATAGCTATAATTTTGGCTTTTTCCTTTCTTCCTCTGGAAAGGAAGAGTTCATTGTACAGTGCTCTGTATTTTAACTTTACAAAGGGTTTTTTCCATCAGAGAAAAATTGAGAATAGTTATAAAATTGACCTACAATACCTGTCATCTATAGAAGAATTAACTATAGAAATGTATTGCAACTTGCCCAGTAGGAGAAAATAATACTTTCAATCAGTTTTTTTTAACTTCTTTAATCATGAATGGTACTATAAAAAAAATCCATCTTCCATTATTATGCCTGCCTCTGTATTTCATATATATATATATATATATATATTTCTCCCACTATTCATATGCTCTCACATTTATGTTCCCTTTTGATGTATTATTTATCACTGCCTGTTCTTTTTAAAGACTCAAACCATTTTTTGTTCTGTGTCCATTCAGCTAATCTTCTATTCTATGGCTGGTTTGCAAATGGTACTCTGGAAGCACTTTAACATGTAGAGGAAAACTTTGAGTGATTATAATTGTTTAATGGTGCAAATATATTAAAAGATAAGCTGCTTGATTGACAGAAAATTCTGCTAGTTACAAAGGTGCTATTTCATGGTGTTGAGAAATAGGGAATAAATGCCCCAAGAGCCTCTTGTTTAATGTGTTTCCTCTTGAGGTGATGGTAAGATTTAGAGAGATTTCTCAACTGAGGCCTTTGGTCTAGAATGGGTTCGTTAAGAAGTGCCATGAATCTCAGTTTTTTTCCTGACTGAAATAATGTTGCTATCATATTGTTCGTTCTGATCAATATTGCTTTCACTAAACCAAATGAATAATGTAAAACATTTAAAAAAAATTAACTTATGATTTGTTAGTCATTACTGGTGAGGGGAATTTTTGCAGAGGTAAAATGAGATTACAATTTAATTTTCACATAAAAGGCCATCAGAGTTACTTTCAGCTCTAGGTATTTAATGCTGTTCTTTTTCTTTGTGTGCAGTGCTTGATCAGATTCAAGAGCTCAGATAATCACAGCTTGCTGAAGTTCCACTGTGGCTGAATGAAAGTGACAAAAATCACCACTTGAAAGGATTTGCAGGTTGATTTGTCAGAGTTTACTTTTTGAATTAAGTCTGCCACTATCAAAAAGCTTTGGGGATGGGTCTCCATGAGGTGATAAATTCACTCTTCAGAAGTGAAGCAATTTTACCTCCATTGAGTAAAGCAGTCATGTTCCCCATCTTTAAGAAGCCATCAAGCTCATTTCTCTACTTGGAAGCTGTCCAGGTTCAAGCAGTAAGGAAAGCACAGAAGCATGTGGAATTTGATCTTTCCATCCGTCTCTCCACGTTGCAGGCTTGAGTGAACTTTAGTTGGCATTTATCTTGAAAATTTGCTGTCTTGGGGGTTGAGAAAATCAGGAGAGTGCACTGGTTTGACATAATCCCTCTCTGTCTGATTTATACTAAAACAAATGCCCTAATTATAATTTGAAGGCTGTTAGATTTCTGCCATGGAGACGTTGTGGGGCCATTGGGACAAAAGAAGATAATAAAGGAGGAACTCCTTTAAGTAAGTATGCAATTGAATAAAATTAGCATTATAGTACAAGGAAAAACGAAATCAGAGGTGCAGCTATCCCCTTAATTGCTGTTTTGAATCAGAAAATTCCAGTGTTTGTAGAAAGGTTGCAACCATTTTGCATTTTGTTTGAGGACTTGAAGGATGTATATTCTTGTTCTTAGACTTTGTAACAAATGCATAATTTAATTTTTTTTAAATTTATTATTTTACTGCTTTTTAAAATAATGACTAAAAACATGGAAAAAAACATTAAAACACAAAAAAGCATGAACGTTTTATATGTATATCAGTGGTGGAATTCAAATTTTTTTACTACTGGTTCTTTGGGCGTGGCTTGATGGGTGTGGCGGGGAAGCATACTGTAAAATTTCCAGTCAGAGGTGGTATTTGCCGGTTCTCCAAACTACTCAAAATTTCCGCTACAGGTTCTCCAGATCTGGTCAGAACCTGCTGAGTATAACCTTTGATGTATATGTATTAGAAACATATATGTACTTGAATAATAATTCAATTAGATAATTATATATAGAATTGTAACTATGTATTTTGAAATAATAATAATATACCTTTCTTTTTTTGTGGTATTTACTTTTTACTTTTTTATTTTCTTGACAAAGCATTATTTAATTTCGTCAAGGTTATGGACATTTCAGGATGTATTTATGCAGTGAGTTCAGGGTGACTAAAGTTCTTGAAATCACAACTTGAAGCAGGGCTAGGTAAGGTATTTCACCATTTTTCTGCAGCCACCAAAACCTTGATGGTGGACATGGGAAATTGAACTATAAAAATATGTTCTAGAAATGCACTTACCAAGCTACATTTTTTTAATCGTTCTGAAATTCCTGGATTTTCAAAGGCATCTAGAGCAGCGGTTGCTAACTGGTGGGCCGTGAGAAAAATTTGGTGGGTCGCAGAGAAATGTCACCTCCAGAGCACCCCCCCAAAGCAATTAATCCAGGCTGCATAGAAACACAAGGCTGCGCCGCTCACATGGCCCGCAGGAACCCTCCCCACCCACTCACTCCTTACCCGGCAAACTTGCCTGATAAATTTCTATTTTTCCTTTTTCCGACCATCATCTGTTCTGCTCTGCTGGGAGATTTAGATTAGCTAGAAAGCAGAAAATGGTTGGATTTCTTGCTTTCTAGCTAGTCTTTAGATCTTCGGCTCTGCTTTTAAGTACAGCCGAATCTCCCTTAGGACTGAAGGTTTGCTTGCAAGCAAATTCAGTGCAGATTCATGGCAAGCAAATTTGAGAGACTGAGCTAGCCGATGGCAGATAGTTAGATCACTGAATGATTCTGTGAGCAACTCAATCTGCCTGCTTTGCTTGATTTGGAGTAACAGTTGCTCTTTTTTTTAAATAAAAAATTCACCGGAATCTTCAATAAATCACTAGAGATGTGCTATGTTCCTTCTTGCTTCAAGCGCTCTACTATCATCCCAGTGCCAAAGAAGCCCTCCATCAAGGAACTGAATGACTACAGACCAGTTGCTCTAACATCGGTAGTTATGAAAATCTTTGAAAGGCTAGTAATGTCCCACCTGAAAATCATCATGGATCGGCTGTTAGATCAGCTTGCATACCGAGCAAATAGATTGACAGATGCTGCTGCTAATATGGCTCTGCACTATATCCTACAATATCTTGAATCTCCAAATACCTACGCAAGGGTCCTCTTTGTAGACTTCAGCTTCAGCATTCAATACCATCATTCCAGACATTCTTCTAATTAAATTAAACCAGCTAGCGGTACCTGAACACACTTGTAAGTGTATCATAAGCTTCCTAGCAGACAGGAAGCAGCAGATGAAGCTAGGCAGAATCACACCTGATACCTGTACAATTAACACAAGGTCCCCCAAGGCTGTGTGCTTTCTCCACTTCTCCCTATATACCAATGACTGCATCTCAAAAGAACCATCTGTTAAAATACTGAAGTTTGCTGATGACACAACAGTGATTGGTCTCATTCGAGACAATGACGAATCCACATACAGACAGGAGGTTGTGCAATTTGCCTTGTGATGTAACCGGAACAATCTGGAACTGAACACACTCAAAACTGTAGAAATGATGGTAGACTTTAGAAGAAACCCTCCCATACTACCACCTCTTACAATATTAGACAACACAGTATCAACAGTAGAGACCTTCAAATTTCTAGGTTCTATTATATCACATGACCTAAAATGGATGCCTAACATCAAAAACATCAAAAAAGCACAACAAAGAATGCTCTTTCTGCACCAACTCAGAAAACTTAAATTGCCCAAGGAGCTGCTGATACAGTTCTACAGAGGAATTATTGAGTCTATCATCTATACCTCTATAACTGTCTGGTTTGGTTCTGCAACCCAACAGGACAGACACAGACGTCAGAGGATAATTAGGACTGCAGAAAAAACAATTACTACCAACCTGCCTTCAATCGAGGATCTGTATATTGCATGAGTCAAAAAGAGGGCTGTGAAAATATTTTCCGGCCCCTCACATCCCAGACATAAGCTGTTTCAACTCCTTCCCTCAAAACGACGCTATGGAGCACTGCACACCAGAACAACTAGACAGAAGAACAGTTTTTTCCCGAATGCCAAACAAATAATTCCCTCAATACTGTCCAACTATTTACAAAATCTGCACTACTATTACTGTTAATCTTCTCATCACTCCTTATCGCCCATCCCCTCCCACTTGTGACTGTATGACTGTAAGTTTGTTTGCTTGTATCTTTACAATTTATATTGACTAGTATGATTTGATTGCTTATTGTATACCCTATGACTATCATTAAATGTTGTACCCTATGATTCTTGACTCTTGATGGATGTATCTTTTCATTTATGTATACAGAGAACATTTGCACCAAGACACATCCCTTGTGTGTCCAATCACATTTGGCCAATAAAAGAATTCTATTCTATTCAGTACATCTGTTTTAATAGTTTTCTGTTAAGTTACACATTTACAGTTGAATTTGTAGCTGACTGACCAAACATACTCAACATATAGTAGTTATGGAAGGGAGGAAATACGCAGCAAGGCTCTGCTTTGGCCCAGTACTCTTCTATATCTTCATCAGTTATTTAGAAGAGGGGAGAAACGGGAAACTCATCAATTTTGCAGATGACATCAAACTGAGAGAAATAGCCAACACTCCAGAAGAAAAGCTTAAGATACAGAAGGATCTTCACAGATTTGAACACCAGCTCTATCTAACAAAGCGAAATTTAGTGATGAGAAAAATAAGGTTCTATATTTAGGCAAGAAAAAACAAATGCACATGTATAGTATAGGTGGTACCTTGCTCAATAGTAGTAACTGTGAGAGATCTTGGAGTCCTAGTGAACAATCACTTAAATATAAGTCAGCAGTTTACAACTTGCTTCCAGAATTTGTAGGTGCTCCAACTTTGGAGGTTTTTAAGAAGAGATTGGACAACCATTTGTCTGAAATGGTATAAGTTTTTCTGCTTGAGTAGGGGGTTAGACTAGATCTCCAAGGTCCCTTTTAACTTTGTTATTCTAATATTCTGCCATTGTATCCATTCTAATGCAAGTTTCCTCATTCCCTGTTTTCTGTAAAAAGTATCTTTTTCACTTTGCATTTTAATATTTTATGTTTATTTCATTTTTGTGTGTAAAAATCAAGTGAAGTTTCATTCTAAGAGGCTTAGAAATTTAAATCCTTGGTGTCTGATCCAGAATGAAAATTTGAATTTTTTAAAAAATGTTAATACAAAGATTACATATTGGGTTCTATGTATACACACAGACATGTTTGCAATCACCTATTATTCTTGACACATATCTGAGATATGTAATCTTCTAAGTGTATTTTACATATGGTTGTTTTAAACTGAAGAAGAATGACAAGAGAGTAGGAAGATGTTTAACAATTGAAGATTTTTTGGTTTTAGTTTAAGTCTTGCTTTACCGATAAAAATGAACAAGGACTTGGGAAAACAGTTAAAATGAACTTTGTTAGGAATTGTTTATATACTAAAACAGAGTTAATCCTTTTCTGTAGAGTATAAAAATTTGTTTAAGTACCTAATTTTCAGGCCTCATTAGGTGTCTTTTAAGTGGAAAAGTGGAATAAATATTTGCAATAAATACATTCGCCTAAATTGACTTAAATAGGTGAAATTAAAGAGAAGTTTATTGAAAGGGTATTGTCTACAGTATTTCATTTAGGTATTGGATTACAACTTTGCTTTGATTTAACTGAGATGGTAGGTTAAGACACTGTTAATTATTACTTTAAACAAATTGAGATTAATGGCCAGAAGTTTGCATCTAGCAAACACAATATTTTATTCTTATCATACTAAATAGGATTTACCAGTATTAAATAGTTACTATAACTAAATTTCCAATAGAAGAAAATATATGTTGCTCAGGGTTGAACTGTGTAGAGTCTTTGGTGCTCTCTAGCTTGGCTATTTGTTTGCAGAAGTTTCATTACCCAACTAGGTAACATCAGTGCTAGTGAGTGTGAGATTTGCTTTCTATTTATGTACAGCAGCTTGTCTCATGCTTTAATATGTTCCTATAAATGAACATCATTAAATAAATGTATTTTGTTTTATTTATTAATTAATTTCCATGATCATATTTATTTTAACCCTTTATGCTAAATTTAAAATCACAATTTTTGACTATGCAGTTGATAATTTGAGAGTATTTGGGAGGGATAAGGAATAAATCACATGCATAACATCTCTATTTCTTTTCTTGTTTTTAATTTTTTAAAAAGCTTTAAAATATTATTCACAACATTCTGAATTGCCCCTTTTGTTAAAAAGGGGGGATAAATATGTTTTCTTATAATATAAGTCAGTTTTCTTTTATAGTGTGGGAAGAAAAATCCAGTCTGGTTCCAAGTCAGGAGAAAGGTGCTAGAAATAAAATGGAGGCTGACTGCAAGGAAAGAAGGTTTACTTGGTTTCCAAAAACCAAGGGACAGCAGCAATGTTTCTGGGGTGGCTGACAAAATGACTGACTGAGTGGATGGATTTTTATAGGGTTCTGAGATACTCCAGGAGATTGTGCAATGTAGTGAGTCTTGTGTCTTTTGCTATTCTAATGGTGGTGGGTAAATCCTTTTATGTCTTAAAGGTCACATCCTGTCCTTAGAATTTGGTAAGGGGGATGCAAATTCTTAATCCCATCAGTCCCAGAGCTGTGGCTGAAGGTGTTTCGTTTATGAATAGATTGGCCCAGTCTTTCTGAATGGATACAAAATCTGTATTCCTAAAGGTCAGACTCTTCAAGCTTTTTAGTTTGAAGCTGTTTTCCTATGGCAGAAAGACTGGGGTTGCTTTCTGCCTTTGTTAAGATTTTTCTCCATTTCTCCTTTGGGGAAATATTCTATCCTGCCTCTTTTTAATATTAAGAATAAAGAATATTTTAACCTGAGAGGGGGGCTTCCTACAATGGTACTGTTTAAAGTGAGATATTGTAACTGTCTTAATTTCTTTGAATCTCCACTGTCTTGACTTATGTATTGTCCTGAATCTGAAACACTGTAAACTGAACTACTGAACTTAACTATTTAATCTCCGTTTTAGTTTGCAGTGCCCCATTTTCAAGTAATTCCAGTTTGGTTAATCTTAGGACATGCATCACCATGTCATTCTGGAAAATGGTTTGATGGGTTTGGAAGTGAATCCTTTGAGACTTTCTTAACATAAGATGCAGTGAAACATTTTTATTTTCCAGCAAGATTGACACTGGCTCTACTGAAACTGCTTCCAGTTCAGAAAATTTACTTTTGGATACCACCAGACAACTTCCTGGAACAGTGTGGTTGGAAGAAATTTTGGCATGATACAGATGGAAACAGAATGTTCTGAAATTATTCAGAACAGTTTGTTCCTGGATTGATGAATTTTGTACATCTCTAAATAAATCTAATATTTCATATATAAAAACTTGTGTCATAATTACTGAGATTTGGAAATATTTACTTTGGCTTTAGCAGTTTTTCAGCAGTTGTAATTGCCCCTCTATAATCATACCTGAACGAAGATTAGGAATGACCCTTGGTTTCATATAACCTTTCCCTCAGTGCAAAGAGAAAAGATTAAATGCTTTCATTTGTTCATTTTATCTCACAAAACAAGTACAGACAAAAAGTGGATGTCAACAAATTCTTAGCATTAGTTAATTGTACAGCCTTATATCAGATAACTCTTTTAAATATCTTGGAATAAATATTCAAAGAAAAAAGAATTCAGTAATGTAAATATTTAAACAGTTTATCTCATGTTACTATTGATAGAAATAGATGGTAAAATTCCACTCAGTTTATTAGGGAAATGTACTGTATATATGTTAAAAATGAATTCCCATTTCCCATAAGAGATACTTCAAGCAGGTTAAGAAATTGTTAAGGTTTTTATCTGAAGGGCAATATTTTTATCTAAATAATAGTTATCAAAAACGATGGGTGTTTTAACTTTCCTGACTTTTACCTTTACCATGAAACATGTATATCAACTTCTATTTCTCCATGGGATTCTGGTAATAAAGTCCAAAACCACTAATTAAAAGTTATTACATCATCATCAGATCCTTCTTACCTTATGGCAGGAGCTTGGTTCCTCTATTGTCACAATTTTACTTCATTTCAAGCATTAACCTTTGTGAGGCTTATTTGGAAATTATTGGGACAAAAGGGTAATTTGATAATCCCAGTCTGTGAATTGAAGGTAAAAATAATTAATAGGCTAATAAGAATTCTAATGATTTATCTAAATCATTAAATAATTTAAATTACTGTAAGGGGAATTTGCAATATTTAAAACAAAGGAATGTCAATATATTTAATTAAAACATCTTTTGATTCCACAGCTTGGTTATGTTTATAGTCATTTTCCAAGGTCTGATTGCCAGTTTCATTGTTCATTTATTTATTTAACATAACAACCATCTCTATAAACAATTTATGCTAGAAATATAAAGTGATGGGTAACTCATGCACCTGGTGAGTAGTTGCCCTGCTGTTGTTCTATTTTGGTTTAATAACTATAATTATGGTTATTTTGGGAAGTTATGTTCCCAATAATTTTGGAAAGAGTAAGGTTTAAAAATGTGAAAAAGTAAGGTTTAAAAATTTCATATTCAAATTGAATATGAAAAAACGGAATGTATCATTTATGCTTTTATGGAATTTATAAATGTTAATCTGTGAATTTATCAAGCAATACATTCAAAACTTTGTTAATAGCTTTAAAAGACTTGCAGGTTTAATTGATAAACAGTATAATCTAAATCTTTTCCCCCTCACCAATATTTAGTTATTGTTGAAAGAGTTATGCTATCATTGAGTGCAGTCATAGGCCCCCAGCTGATATAGTGAGTATTTTGCACCTAGTATTTGCAGCTTGATTGACAACCTGTAATATAAACATTAGTCCAAACATGATCTTAAAGTGAAACTCCACCCATGCGAGAAGCCAGCAGTCCTTCTGCCACGCGCCATAAATCGTTTACAGTTTGCTCATGCCAGTGCATTTGAGAAACAGCTGCACCCTGGGATTAGCAGTTTGTAGAAGGCCTCTGATGAGCTAAATAAGGGCCTTCTGCTCTGGTTCTAAATGCTGGTAATGGAGAGAGTGCAATAACAGAAGTATTTTTTCTGCACCAAAAAGCAGTTAGTTCAGGCAATGAGATAGGGGATTTGCATAAGATGGGATAGTGAGTACTATTATTCCGTGCTATAAGAATAACTTATGATCATGTTGCTTACTCTTGAATTGGTAATCAGTGTTTTACATATAGAAGCCAGTATTCAGGTAAATGTTACATTCTAATAAATTGGGTACTGGGAGAGGGAAAACATTTCTTTGGTGATGATTAGTATTTGTGAGCAATGAATATATTGTCATATGTTCCAGATATTGGGGAGGAGACTTTTATCTCATGTTATAAAACACTGTGATACAATTGTTATTGGAACCAGAATCAATACATTAGTTAGTACAGTACACTCATGGAGCACCTATGACCATTTGATGTTCCCTGTGTTTAGTAGCAGAGGAGGTCCTGATCTCAGATTTCATTGTATGTAGGGATTTATTGATCTTTTATCAGGCTGTAGATTTGTGGTATGGAACCACAAATTTTCATAGAGTACTTAATATTTTTCAAATTGCTTAAAATATTTTCAGTAACTACACCAGGTATTTTTCAGGGTATTATTCTCTGGTTTTCCATTGTGTTTTTCTGTTGAATGCTTTAAGAGCCGTGGTGGCGCAGTGGTTAGAATGCAGTACTGCAGACTAGTTCTGCTGGCAGTTTGGCAGTTCGATTCTTACCATTTCAAGATTGACTCAGCCTTCCATCCTTGCAAGGTTGGTAAAATGAGACCCAGATTGTTGGGGGCAATATACTGGCTCTGTAACCTGCTTAGAGAGGGCTGTAAAGCACTGTGAAGCGGTATATAAGTCTAAGATTGCTATAACTAATAATTGTATTTTTAGATGATTCAGAATCACTTAGAAATTCAACACATTTGTAATTGATAGCATTCTGAATGCTCCAAAGCATGTCTTTCTGAAAAAGAAAGTCTTTTTTTTTTTTGAAAGTCTCCAAAGCATGTCTTTCTTTGCTAAATCAAAGATTATACGGAGCCTGCCTCTGGACTAAACCTTTTTAACTTTTATTGAATTCAGGTGGCTGGAAACTATTCATTTTTGTGCTCTGATATTTCAGAACACATTTTTTTCTTGGTATGTCTCTAGATATATCTGTATTTGGATGTTGATACTACAGTTTTGGAGCTTTGCCATTGCGGCAAGTAACAGGAAACAACTGGATCCTAATTGTCTGGGTTTTTTTTTTAGTCTCCCTGTTCCTTTAAGAAATCCATGAATGAATGAATGAATGAATGAATGAATGAATGAATGAATGAATGAATGAATGAACGAATGAAGTAAAAATTGGGGGTTTCATAGTATAGATTGTAATCTGTAATAATAGCAATTGACCTAAAGTGTAGAATTTCATAGCATGGGAAATTGATCCTCATTTTTATCATTTCACTTCAGATGAACTCAGTACTCCCAAAAGTCTTGATTTGCTCTTTGTATGCCAATTTGGTTTTGGAACATAGTAGGCTTTGTGAAGGGATAAATTGTTGGTAAAGGCTATTACTTAATAGTATTATAGACTCCATTCTGCATAGTAGAGTGGATAAGGAGTCAATACTGCAGTATAGCGTGTCCTACACTGAAAGAACTAATAATGAGTTTTGAAAAAATTGTACAACATTCAGCACCTTTGGGATTTCCTCTTTAATGTTTCAACTTTGGCATTCTTAATCACAAGCCATACAACCTGCTTGCATTTTCCATCAATTTCAAATTGAAGGTAATCATAAAACTCATCCATCTCTTCTACATGTGTGTTTGGAAAATAAACTTCAATTACCATCAGAGTAAATGGTTGTCCAAAAAATCTAATTGATATTATTTGATCATCAATTGCATTGCAGCCAAGTATTGTTCCTACATCATTTTAAATTATAAAAATAACCCCTAATTTTTATTTTCATATCCTCAGTTATAAATATGGTGATTTTCTGACTAAAAGTTTCAGTCAGTATGATGTTAATGCATCTTAGTTTGCTGATGCCAAAATGACAATTTTTAGTAGTTTTATTTCATCTTTTATCGTATTGAACTCTCCTGGGTTCATGCTTTTTTACTGTAATTATCTTTGCTTCTACAGTTTCTCCCGCCCCCCTTTCTGGGAATATTAGCAGGTAGGTATCCCAGTGGCTTTAATTTATACATATCATAAAGACCTTTAGTATCCTGGAAGATTCTAAATAGTATGTTTAGTGTTATCTGACTAGAGATGCCCAACATTGGGCATTATATTGTGAGTCACTTTTTCTTTTCTATCCATGTGGTTTTCTTGGTAAAAAAATACTGAAGTGGTGTACCATTGCCTTCTTCTGTGCAGCATGAATTGCTTTGCCATTGTCATTAAAATGATTGTCTGTCTCCAGCATCTTTCTATATTGGTGCTGCCCAATATAGATGCCGGCTTGGTTTAGCTGGGCAGCTGGGATGACCTTCACATCTTCGGTGACCCTGCTGGGAATATACCGTATATTACTGTACTATATATATTGTTGGCACTTAGTCTCAATTTTCTTTGCTCATCATCCCAGGAACATATTCTGCCACAATAAGGCAGCACAGCACAGAAATAGGCGAAAGGGGTTAAAGAAGACGTGTCCAGCAGTGTGAATGAAATTAAAAGTGGTAAAATATTTTGGGATGAAACTGAAGTGAGGAAAATCTGTAAGTTCAATATTGAATAGAGCAAGAGAGGTATGCACAATGACACTTTATTATTTCTTGAACTTAGAAATGAACGTATAAGGAATATTTATGATTATACTTCAGGTATGTTGGCTTGGGGCATCAATGTGCTGTATTTTTACATTCACATGATTCTATCACTTCTTTGTAACATTTCTGAGAAAGTGGTTGTTATTCAGATGCAAAGGACCCTGAATAAGAATGATTATGTGGGGTCCTTTTAATTGGGTTTTAAGTCTAGGCCTGGTATGAAGATTACATTGATGTTCTTGAAGATTATCTGTAGAGTAACCTAGAGACAGAAGGGCACTCTTCTTATCCTTTTAAATCTGTCAGAAACATTAATAACCTTTTAATAGAATGTGTGAAGGTTGGAAATTGGGGATACCGTTCTGAGGTAATTCTATGCTTTCCTGAGTGGCTGATGCCATTTTATGTTGTTGGGAAAGGAGGGATCAGGTAATTGGGGATACCAGTGTGGATTGCATCAGGGAGAATTATTTCTCATCCTGTTTAATGTCTACTTGAAATGACTAGGTCTTTTAAAAAACTTTAAAAAAAACATAATTATTACGTAATAATTGGTTAATGTAAATTTCAGTATCATTTGTGTTTTCATATTATAGCTATCTTTAGATTGTACAGGTGCCTCAAGTTGTTGAGTTAGATGGCATGCCGTAAAATATGTTACATATTAAATAGTGACTTATTAAAGGAAATACTGAGAATGATTTAGGTACCTTAGTATGATTTTTATTAGATGAATATGGATGGAGAAAATTTAAGGTGGGCAAGTACTGGTAGAAGAGGATAATATGATCTATTATGAGGAACAGATATTTGTTGAAGAGGTGCAAATGATTTTATAAAACCATATTTCTGTATGTTTGTTATATTGAAGTGCGAGTTGGGTATGTCAGGAGAAACAAAAGTAAATTGACCAGGATTGGAATAGATACTTAATAAAAAGTGTGCATAATAAAAAAATAAGAAAATTTAGATTGAATGACAGTGGATATCATTAAGAAATAAGTTCATTGAGATGGTTTGTTTATGTAGAAAGGATAAATGATATATAGTTATGCAGTATCTTTAACTGATTTAGTTTTCTGTTTTTTACTTTTTGCTCTATATAACATTGCTTACTGAAAGGAAATAGAGTCATGAGTATACAATATACCTTATTCAGATATGTTAATACATTTGAAAGATGTAACATTTTATTCCTGATCACTGTAATTTATTTATCCTCATTCTAATTTCAAAAGCTGAATAACAAGACAGAAACAATGAAGTTTTCTCCTGAATGCAACATGTCATTGAGGACAGGCTGGGATATAGCAATGTTCTGAAAACTTTGATTACTTTTAAAAAAAATATTTCTAGTCTAGCTTTATGGGCCAAAGTTCTGCAACAACAGCTGTTTAAAAGCATAATGATCACAGATTAGTGAACAAACCCAGAAAGCCTATAATTAAACAAAAGCTGCCAATTTAAGCTAATTAAAATGGAGAAAACCTTAACCAATAAATTTCTCTGAGAGACTAGAAAAAGAGATTTTCAAAAGAGCTTGCAGTAACAAGCCATTTCAGAGCTGTCATGTCATTGTACAAAATATCCTGTTGAATTTAAATTTGCAATTTTTACAATGGCAAATAAGACATGCCTCTTTACTGATTTGAATAATTACCATGGCATGTGTTATTGTACTAATACTAACCACTTAATGTTTCCAAGTTTACATTGTATAAATTATTGACTGTTAAAGTTGTTGTTTTACTCTTTAGTGAAACACTAATGAGGACTAGAAACTTTCATAATAAGTGGGAGAAAACTACAGTATGCCCTGAAATGAAACAAGAACCTACATGCTGTTTGCTACCTGCCCCCAGGTTAACCCAATGAGTCAGACAAGCCTTTACTCTTATTTGTTTAGCAGGCAAGGCATGGCTTACATGAGATAGATTTCTAACTCATTCTTTCCTGCTTCTGGGGGTTTGCTGCTATTGAAAGTGATGACATTCCCCCCCATTAAAATTTAGTTTTAATGTTGCATCATGTT
This sequence comes from Bungarus multicinctus, assembly GCA_023653725.1. Taxonomy (NCBI): domain Eukaryota; kingdom Metazoa; phylum Chordata; class Lepidosauria; order Squamata; family Elapidae; genus Bungarus; species Bungarus multicinctus. The sequence continues at coordinate 61,751,315 of CM042836.1, read as the reverse complement.
GGTTATCTGTCTGAATTAAATTAATTATATATTAGCCGAAGACTGATCTCCTGCCTTAACTAATATTTCATGCAGCAGCAGCATCTCTGATTTTTTTCTCAAACGCAGGACTTCTTAGTCTTATCCCTGCCTATTTCTTCTTGAAAAACATTCAAAGGCTCTGTAAGCAATGAAGAAAGATGTGGGTGGATTAGGAGGAATGAAAGAAATAGTGGGCATACAATTGAGTTTCGTTCTTGTCTTACTCTTTGCCCAGCTGTATATAGTAAGTTAGTAGTACGTGTCTCTTCTTATTCCTATGAAAGTAGACTTTGTTCTCTGGAGACTGCTAATCATGCCCCATGGGGGTGTAATCAGTTATAAGGTATTTAATATGTGCAGGCAGGAACAGGCTGCCTGGCCAGGCTGGCAGATTGCAACACTACAATTATAAAGGGCCCCTTTCCCTAGCTCTGCCCGCCCACCAGTGGCAGGATGAGGGCCATACCCTGAGATGCTGTAAAACACACAAAGAATAAATGTGGGTGGGAGCAGGTAAGCTGTAGAAACACCTCTTCTGGGTCCATTGCTTTCCTGATCATCTGAATTCCTGGTGAATTGCAGCCTTCATAGACAAGACAGCCGAGGCTTGTCAATCAGGAAGTGGATTACTGGTAGAAAGGCTTCTCCCTTCCGGTTTTCCCCCTCTGACATGTGCTTGTATTTTCTTGCTTTTGGGTCATTTGGGAAGTGAATGTGACCACCCTACAAACTTCTTGTTCCCAGCCTTAATACATTGGAGAAAAAGTGTTTTCCAGAGTGGTTGGTGAAGAATGTAAAGTAGTTGTCTTGGACTACACGAAGTCATGAACTGGATTGTGTTTACCTTGTCAGTGTGCTTCTCCTACTCTTTACAGCATTCCAGTTTAGGTTTCTTGTCTGTAAAAGGAGTTGTGTAATTTACTACAGGGTCATTTCAAGTCAGTCCTATATTAAATACAGGGTCTTTGATGAAAAAAACAATAACCCACTATCAGTATTTCAAACCCACAGGCTTAAAAGTAGAACATGTATGAGGAAAATGGAGGGGGGGTGCTGTTCAGCTTTACCTGAGTTTGTCAGAGAGATAGGCAGTAGCTCTTCCTGAAAGAAAGTTTACCGTTTCAGTAATGCCCTTTTATTGTGTATTATTAGTGCAGCACACTTACATTATTCTGTGTATTGTGGACAGCTGTTTGTATTTGGAAAAAAATGGCTACCATTCATTTGTAATGGAGTTATAAGGCTTCTTGTTCATTGTCTAGCCACTGCTATTATTATATGAGGGCACTCATATGTCAAAGTAATACAGTTGGTTTTTCAATCGTGCTACTTGTCCTGATAAAAAAATAATGAAGGATATCAAAGTATTCAATTTTATAACTAGGTAAAGGATCGGGGTATTTGAGGAACCACCACTCTCTGAGACTATCTGCCTGCTACATTAGACTAGATAGGGTCTAGATAGGCACATTCTGGGGTCTTGTCCTTTAAGTGTTGCCATCTAGTGAGACTCACTATCAGCCCTTGACTGTGGAACTCCCTTCCCCCTGGGATCCATCCCTTTTAGTCTTCTGGAAAACTGTAAAGGGCTGGCTTCTCCCCCAGGCATGGGGATCAGGTAAGGATTGTATGGATTGATGGTACTGATTTTTGGTTTTATTGCTGTGAGCTGCCCAGAGGTGTATTTTAAAATATGGGCTATCCTATAAGTCAAAACAATCAAGTCTGAGACACAGTAGAGCCACACAAAAAGCTTCATAATTCAACTAGAATTTTGGACTTACATTTATAATAATTTTATATAGAAGAGCAGTGGTGTCCTTCTATATAAAATTATAAAAAGTATATTAGAGACTTCTCTTGAAACCTGTCTTGATGAATACATGAATCAAATATTTATTGTCAGGCCAGGATAAGGAGACTGGGATATAAACAATGAGATAAAAAACCCTAAAGGATATTAAAAGTGTGTATAAAAAAATATACCATCATAGGGAGAGTAAGGTACACAGGATTATAAACAGCATAAAAGATACATCAAAATTTAATTTTTTAAAAAAGCTAAAAGTTAAAGTATATGTAAAAACACATCTAAAAATTGAGTGAGTGGAGTAAAAAAAGTTAGCGTATGGCAAACTAAATCTATCACAACATAAAGCACTTTAAATAATGAACTAAATGCTTATTAAAACTAGTTTATGGATTGGGTAGATCAACATCTTATGGATTTTAAGTACTGCTGCATAGAACAATAGAGTTGGAAGGGACCTTGGAAATAATCTAGTCCAACCCCCTGCTCATGCAGGAGAATCTATTCCAAATATTAGCCTCTACCTAGGATCAAACTCACAGCCTCCTGATTGTGAGGCGAAAGCTTCTATCTTGTAGCCAGGTTAGTATCTTCAATCATCAAGGAGGTATAGAATTGTCCTGTGTGCTCTGGGATTGATCTATTCATCCATTCACTTATTTCCTGCCTTTGTTATATTTACAAATAATTCAAGGTAGCAAACATATCCACCTTCCTCCTCCTAATTTTCCTCAGAGAACAACTCTGTGAGGTGGGTTGGGCTGAGAGAATGATTGGGCCAAAGTCACCTAATTAGTTTCCATGGTTAAGGCAGAACTTGAACTTCTGGTCTTCCACTTTCTAGAAGTACCACATTGCTCTGCTGTTTCTTTGGGTCTATGGACAAAGGGACATTGTCTCTATGGGTAGGGAATCTTCCTGTATTGGCCCTTTAAGGACAGCTAAGTGGAGGGTGTGAGGTGTCAAAATAAAGGCCCTCCAGTGGTTAGGTATTTGAGGTTGGTTAGGTATGCCATGGGGGAGACAGCATACTTGAGTTCACTGGCAATAAATGTTGGGGACCTGGCTGGATCCATCTAGCATTCTCTGTGTGCTGTTAATAAGTGCTTTGGCTTGATTGTATCCTATCAGGAGTAAGAGACCTGGAGATAAGCCCAGGGATGAGATTTTAGTTGCTGCTGCCTTTTTTCCATGTAGACTAAAAATCATCCTTCATAGTTAATGGGACGCGGCAAAGAGGAAAAAAATAGGTTTTTTTTTTCAATAGCCAATTATTAGCCATATTCAAGCTAATATTGAATACGGTCACCCACATTCTAGTCTCCACATCATCATTCCACTAACCTTCACTTTGTATATATTGTAGCTTATGCCTCCATTTTGTGTATGTGGATTGAAGAAGAGTATAGACTTCATGCTGTATTGAATATCTGATATATTCAACTTTGTACTTAACGTTTCTGATAATGATGAGCTATCAGCAGAGGAGATGCTGGATTAGTTTATATTGACTTGAAGTTGTCTGTTTATATAGTAGGCAGCTGAAGAGTAGAGAAGGGAGTAGATATCAGACATGGTGAAAGAAGGACATGAGTGCAATTCCTAAGAATAAACAAAATATTGATTTTGGCGGCTTATTGGATTTATCTTTGTGACTTAAGTCAATAACAAAACTTGTGAACAAAACCTGTGTTTGGGTGGAGGAAGGGAATTTCTTTCATATTCCTCAAAACAAAACTATTCTTGGCTCAAAATGTTAAATTCCTAGGTATTCTTCAGCATCTTTTTTTTTGTTCTTTTTAAATTAAATTATCCTTTCATCTTCTTTATTTTATGCCAAAGCAGATGTTGGTAGCTCCTGTACTTTCTCCAGTGCATGACTGAGGAAGTTGTGGACGTCTATAGCTGGTGTATTTCAAGGTGGTATGGAGGACACGTGGGCTTGGCTGCTTGTTTTTGTTCTGTGCCTTTCGTGGAATGCAGTGTGTTTGCCTTTCTTGGCCTGTGGTTTAAGCCTGCATTCCTGTGTATAGAGTCAGCATGGCGGCAGGCGGCGTGCTGTTCATGCCCTACAGCTACATGGTTTCAGCTCCACATCAAAGGTGTGTTCAATGTGTAGCTTGTGCCATTCCTGGCCACACCTGGTGGCCTGCAGGCACACAAGTAGGAGGGCTCAGAGATGCAATTGCAGACTACTATGTTTAAACTTGGGCTTCTCCATACTTGTGAAATCAGAGGAATTGAATTCACGTTAAACAACTAAAACAGGTCAAACTCTGCAGGAAGAAACAGTCTCTCTAAAGGCCAGCCCAATGAGCAATATCACCTAACTACCTCTAGCGCAAAAAGAAATAGTGTTTCCTTCCCTTTAATAGACTTAAGATCATTTGAGAAGACTTTTCTTCCATGCATCTGTCATATTATCAGTCAGGTGCCTGCTGATGGGTTATCTGCTACATTTCTCAAATGGTACCCTGTGCAAAATGATGTTGAAATAGGATGCATTCTGACAGTAGGAATATTTTGCATATCAAGAAAATGACATTTCTTCGTTCAGATATTTGGGTCTTGTCAGGCTACATAATAAAGGAAGATCATGACAGCCCATGGAACTGTTTGGGGAATGGGAGAGGGGGTTGTCTTTTCCTGAAATGTTATTCTCAGCTAAGTTTCTTTCATTTTATTTTTGTTTTAATAGATTGATATACCAAACATGATTTACTGAACTTAAAATCAAATACATTATCTAAAATTAAACATGTCAATTTTAACATTTTGGAAGTGCTAGCTTTCTCTAAAATAGTTGAAAAGATGGCCCCTTTCTTCTCTTCACAAGGGCCTTCTTGTATTTGGTATAGAATGGTAGACCACATAACTGTGATCAAGATTAATATCTATGTCAAGATTCACAGAGACTGTAACCTAATAATTTCTACTAAGATCCACCAGTGTTCATTGTGCCACAGGTGAATTTAAACTGATGGAAGGTTAGGATCATTGTGCAATATAAATAGCTTGTGTGGGATTATAATGTAATTTGATATAAGAAATATTTTTGAAGCTGTGTCTAGAACTGTGTATAAGATGTCTGCTGGTTAATATCTGAAAGAATGGATTTATTATTATTTATTTATTATTTCAGTTTATATACTGCCCCCCTCTCCCAAAAAGGGACTCGGGGAAGTGAACAGCCACAATAAAACATACAAATTACAAAAGTTAAAAAATAGTTTAAAATTGATTAAATATATGGCTGAAGCCAATAAAACCCCATAAAATTTAAAATTGAATTAAAAATTTAAAACCCTGCTCATAACATTAGGCCAGACTGGCCTGTTGGAAAAGATGGGTTTTGAGTGCGCGTTGGAAGGCTCGCAGGTCAGCAATGGCCCGCATCTCCACCGGTAGTTCATTCCAAAGGGAGGATGCTCCCACAGAGAAGGCCCGCACCCTCAGGGCCGCCAACCAACATCATCCAGCTGGTGGCACCCCGAGGAGGCCCACCATGTGGGAGCGCACTGGCCGGTGACAGGCCGATGGTGGCAGTAGGCGGTCTCGCAAGTACCCGGGTCCCAAGCCATGGAGCGCTTTAAAGGATCCAGGGTTTTTACTGGTTGTTGTAAGACTTGTGGATATCCTTATAGACTGTCTTGTATTTTAATGCATAACATAAAATGGTATCTCTGTGTTCTCTATTCTCCTTGATATTGTCTGTCTTGCTTGGGATGATGATAAATTATGCAGAAATTCATGAAACCATCTTTTTAGGTTGATTTATTAATAATGAGTGGCTAGGGGCTTGATCTATTTAAAACTGCCTTTATACGCATGAATCCATGTGACAATAGCATTGCTTTTTTGCTTGTAGTAAAGCACCCTCTCCTGGGGAAAAATTAATATGACAGATCTATTTCATTGCCAGCACAAATTGGTTAACATGGGATCAAACTACATATTATGGGCAGTTTTATGTGCTTCTGTGTCTTTTTAAAAAACTCGCAAAATTGCCATTGAAGCTGTCATCAGGCCACTTATCACCCTCCAGCTCATCATAGATAAACAATCATCTTTTTTTCTGTTAAGGAAGTTTATTGTCTTCTGTTTCTTATTACTGCCTCAAATACTACTTTTAAGGTTAAAGAATAGTTGGAAACAAGCAGGCAGCTGCCTGAAATTTAAGTGGATTTTCATATGTTTAGCAAAGCTTCACTAACTGAAAAAAAAAGTTGTCACAATCATACCGTGTTTCTCATAAAATAAGGCTGGGTCTTATTTTTTTTTTGAGCCCTGAAAAAACAGCTAGGCCGAATTAATTTCTCCCCCCTGCTGGGTCAGTGGGTGGGCGGCAGCGGTGTGGATGCCGGCCTTGGCAGGGCACTTTAAATTGCAAGACCTTTGGCATCAGCCGCTGCTGCTTCTTCCGCCGCTCTTGCTTTTCCTTCGCATTCCTCCACCAGCAGTGTTTCAACCGCTTCTCGGGCGGGGAGCTGCCTCCATAGCTTACACAGTTCTCACCGGCACTGGCGAGAGAACAGTGGCATCACCGGCGGGAACCGTGGAAGCATTTCAGCTGCTTCTTGGGCGGGGGAGCCGCCTGTGTGGCTTCCACAGTTCCTGCCGGTGCAAGAACAATGGCAGCGCCGGCGGGAACTGTGGAAGTCACAGAGGCGGCTCCCCTGCCCGAGAAGCAGCTGAAACGCTTCCACGGTTCCGCCGGTGCTGCCGCTGTTCTCTCGCCAGCGCCGGCGGGAACTGTGGAAGCTATGGAGGCAGTTCCCCCGCCCGAGAAGTGGCTGAAACGCTGCTGGTGGAGGAATGCGAAGGAAAAGCAAGAGCGGCGGAGGAAGCAGCAGCGGCAGGTGCCAAAGATCTCGCGATTTAAAGTGCCCTGCCAAGGCTGACATCCACGCACTACCACCCGCCTGCTGACCTAGCCTGCAACTAACACCGTACCCGGGTCTGCAGCAAAAGCGCGGTAGGAAGCACTCCGCGCTCGGCCATGATTGGTCGTTAGGAGTGGCTGGTGACGAGATGTGGCTGCCTGTGGGGCACTCCTAAAGGCAAGTTCCCTCCCCCCCCCAATTTTGCATGTTTTTAAACTAGGCCTAAATTTGGGGGGAGGGGCTTCATTTCATTTCATGCCTAGAAAACATGCTGGGTCTTCCTATTGGGGAGGCCGTATTGTTAGAGAAACACGGTAGTTTGATTTTTGTCATGTGCTATATTGTAAAATCAAGTTCTATAGCTAGTGTAAATATTGGAATTATAGTGTAAGTGCCATTATTGCATCTTGCCTTATAAAATATTTCCAGGATTCACAAGATTGTCTTGTACCACCTTATGTCAACTTTGGGCTGACATAAATAATCTACTTTTTTCTTCTTCTAGGCTGTGAGTTCTCTGTATAAAGACTGCTAATAAAATCAGTAAGTACAGGCTAATTTACTTACTCGACAATTTAGTGAATCTTAAAATTTATCTGGTTGTGGTTTTTGTATGTTATGCAGCATTACTACTCTCAAAATTGTCTCTTAGGAAATTTTTTCAGGAGTAGAGAATCATTTACCTAATTTTCACGTTAACTGCAAAGAGGTTTTGTTTTGCCAAATTGTGTTAAAACATTCATGACTAAAGCTTTGGGATTTAAGCCATTTTGGGAATTTATTACTGATAGAGCAGTGTTTCTCAATCTTGACAACCTTAAGATATATGGGTATCAACTCCCAGAATTCCCCTGTTAGCATACAGTGAGATGAAAGAAAATGGAATCATGGCTTGCATAGTTTTTTGCTTTGTAGACTGGGAATTGAACTTTTGAGGGTTCCTTGCTCTATCATAGTTTTTTTCAACCTTAGCAACTTTTAAGATATGTGAACTTCAACTGATACTTGCCAACTTACTTTATAGGAATGTTTTGAAAAAAAAACCTGTAAATAAATAGAACTTTTGCTTCTCAAGATGGCCCTAATTAAATTGGGTAACATCTTTCATAAACATCAGCTGTAAAGATTGTCACTGTTTGTAACCGGTTAGCCAGCTGTATAACTTCCTGTTGTTGCATGTTTTCCCCCCATAGTTTTGCAGCAACATGATGAACCTTTTTTGGAGGCACATATGTTGTTTTTGGAAACAGAATGCATGTGCTTGTGCATGTGTTCTTAGCATTTATAAAGGGCTTCAGGATGGAGAGTGCTGAAGAAATCTTAAACAATAATTCTTAAGGAAATAAAATGCTTCTTAGAAATGGGAAGAACCAAAGATGGGAGACAAAAAAGCTACCCAGAGTCATTTTCAGTGGCAAGATGGGGGGGCATTATGAATTTAACAAATAAACATAGGCAGTTCAGAAATGCTTTTAAAACAATTTTTATTTGCAAGCAGCTTTGTATAGGTTCTTTTAAATGATAAATTTAATAACTATTCAATAAGATTTAGGAAATTTCTATTTGGTTATTCTTTTTTTAATAGTCTTATCTCTTTAGCTAGGCTCTCCTAGCTAACTAATTATTTAAATGTTGTGTAATGATTATTAAATATTCTGAAATGTTGTCATAATTCCCAGAAAGCAGTCTAATTGGGGTTCAATCTAGAAGAGATGAAAATCTATATAGTAGACCTCATCACCTGTATTAATTTATCTATTTGCAGCATGTAGCTAAGAGCAATTGAAGTAGTTCTTAAAGTTTAAACTATATACTAAAGTTTACATTATATTTTGAAAAGGCACCCCCCTTTAAAGCATTAACTGTGTCTTCTGTAATCTTTAGCCTGAACTAATGCAATTATTTGTGCAAATCAATTGCAATTTTAAGCTTTATGAACTTGTTTTGAAATCTATTCATGTGGCAAGAATTAGTAGCCCCATTCTGAATGTTTGTGCTCATTTTATTGCAAATCACGTTGAACTGCCATGATTATTGCCAGAATCATGAGATAGTAAACTGATGAAAATATTTACATAATTGTTATTTATTAATTTATTTATTTATTTAGTTATTTATTTATTTATTATAAATAAAATATTCTAGGCAGCTTATAACCTCCTGCCTATAGCTTAAAACAATTAAAAACATAATCACAAAATATGTAACAGCTTGGAGGCAAGCAGCCATTAACAGTTTAAAAAAAAGCTCCACTTACGCATCAAACCCAGCCCTGGAAACAATGATATTTGGATGGCTTTTGTCCTAAGGCTAAAATTTATTCCAGGGAAACAGGCGATAAAAGAAACCTAAGATTCTTGCCAGTAGCATGGTCATCAAGTTTCAGGTCTACTTGGAATTTTTTTTAAAAAATTGTGGATGATCATTTCAGAATTCCAATACCCTGTCAAATTGTAACTTCTAGGTTCTGTTTAGCTCTCCTTAGAAAATGTGAATTAGAGCAGTCCCAATTCCTGCAAGTTATTATAATTCTTTGTGTGTCGGGCTGATTAGTAACTCATGCAGAATTTCATTTCTCAAGTTTCAGGAGCCTTCAGTCAGATTCTGTTGGATGCAGTTAGGAGACTACTTTCGAAGTTATGTGGACAAACATGTTTGGACAGGACATCACTTTAGGTCTGTAAATATCTTTTATTTTATGAGAGGCCTATTCAGGGATATTATAATTTTTTGTACTGATCTTACCATTGTGCCTCAAAAGCTTATTTTAGATGGGATTGATGAAGTAGAACTAAAGCAAAAAATGGTTTAGTATAACAAGCAAGATTAGTTCAATCAAATGATAGATAAGCAAATTCCAGGAAGTTGATGAGGGTTTATTACTCCAGCTCTCAGTAAACATAGACCAGATCTTTGTAGTACAGTAGAGCAATTTAATTTAAAGGGATTAATACAAAACTTTTAAAAAGGTAATAAATATCAAAGGTTGCTAGTGAATAGGGTCTTTGAGGTTTTTTTATTGTTGCTATTGTTGATTTAAGTCCAGTAACTTGAGAATCCTTTGCCAAATGAGAAAAATTTGGAATTACTTAACAAAATTTTTTCTCATTGTTATTTTATATACATACATACAGACATGTATGTATGTACCTGTACATGCATAACTTCCAGCATTTGTTGCTATAACATAATATAATCCAGAAAGAAGGAAAAGAGTTATGCAGGGCTTGATAATTGGAAATAATAACATCCTCCCTTGGGCTTCCAGGAATCCTTTTTAGTAATCCAAACTTCGTCCCATATCTTCAGTAACACTCTTTAGGCAAGGTATTTACAAACACATTAAAACTGATTGCAGAGAAATTCAACAAATGAATAAGACAACAGCAACAGGGAAACACCAGCACTAGAGAAGAAACTTAACACAATTCAATGTTTTGCACTATTTGGGAAAATAGCAAGTCCTTTGCCAGGGATTGAAATGACAGATGAAACCAGAAAAGCATTAGCAGAAAGCTCTTTCTATGATTGCTTATTCCCTAAATCCAGAAGGAGAAAGCATCCCCCAAAGGGCCTGTGATTAAAATATTTTTAAATGTTTAATTTTATATATATGTACTTACAGTAACAGTAAAAAAGAGAAAAATTGTTCTACATGGACACTTCCATGTTTCTTACGGGAACTGATACAAAGATCCTCCTTTTCTGTTTATCGAAGGTCTCCCTAAAGATATACATTAGAAAGGATTTTTATAATCCCCCAAAACGTTGCTTTGATATGTTGACAAAAGTAGTAATTTTCTTTCCGTTAATGCTATTCTCAGTGCAATTCCTTAATGGAACAATTCACCTCATAGTATTTCCAACACGTAGCAGTTTTTATATAAGATAAGGTAAATATTTATTTATTTACCGCTCCTCACCCGAAGGACTCGGAGCGGTGTACAGCCATCCAATTAAAACATTAAAATATACAAAAATTAAGACTGAATTAAATAACCTGGCTGTAATAACAGGTTAAAACCCCCACTATAAACCTTAAAATTAAAATACCTCAAGCCTCTGATCGTCACTAAAGACCCCCAACTTAAAACCCCAATCTAAATCTAAAATGAGCTCAAGCCGGTCAAAGAGCCAGGTTTTCAAGGCACGCCTGAAGGTCCCCAGGTCCTTGGCTGTACACAACTCCGGAGGCAACCCATTCCAGAGGGCGGACGCCCCCACAGAGAAGGCCCTATTCCTTGGGGTCACCAGCCGGCACATAGATGCCGACGGGATCCGCAAGAGACCCTCCCTGTGAGAGTGCACCGGTCGGTGAGAGGAAACTGGCAGTCCTGTAAATATCCTGGTCCGATGCCATGGAGCGCTTTAAAAGTTAGTACTAAGATCTTAAAGCACACCCGGAAGGCCACCGACAACCAATGCAGCTCGCGCAAGAGGGGCATCACCTGAGAGAACCTTGACGCCCCCATAACCATCCGCACGGCCGTATTCTGTACCAGTTGAAGCCTCTGGATGCTCCCACTCGGGAGCCTCATGTAGAGGGCGTTACAATAGTCCAGTCGGGAGGTGACCAGGGCATGAGTGACCGTGCGTAAGGCATCCCGATCCAAAAAGGGCCTCATCTGGCGAATCAGGCGAACCTGATAAAACGCCCCCCTGGAGACGGCCGTAATATGATCTTCCAGGGACAGCCGTACATCCAGGAGGACACCCAGATATGCTGCTCTTAGCATAAAATACACTAAGTTCATACACATTATAAAAGTGTTAAAACATCAAGGGGTGGCGATAATGCTGTAATTATCTGGTGTATAATACCTGAGATTATATTCTGTATTAGATCCCCAGATTGCTATATTTCATGACATTTAAGCCACGTATGTAAATAAAAATCCCCTCTCCAGTAGAAGAGAAACATAATAGAATGTATAGTGTAATAGTGGAAGCGATATCATTGACTAATATTTTTGATTGCCTTATTCTTCCTGAGTTGTTTTATTTGGATTTATAAGGAAAGTGGGTATCGAACGATATATTTTCCCAAGGGTGAATTTAAATGTCCCTGCCCTAATTTATTTTCCATATACTTTTAGATTAGGTACTATTCTGTACTCTGTTGTATATTACAAAATACCTGGACTTTGGTTCCTTTTGAAAGAAAGACGCAACAAATCTCAAAGATATTTGATATTTTATGCAAAGTATTGTCCTGAATGATTATTTTTAAGGAAAAACTGTTCATACTTCTGTTGAATCAAGCTACTTGTTTGTAGTAGGTTCTTCAGTTTTTCCCCACTGACAAATTTGTGATACTCATTTGAGTCATCAGAAAAGGCTGCTCTACAGATGCAGTCATGTATAAATAAGGTGAACAAATATTTTTGCCCATGGGCACCAAGCGTATGGAAAAGCCATATAAAATGGACTGTGAATTATGACCTATTTATCTGATGGAAACAAATTGTTTTGTAAGAAGCTATTCTCAAAGAAAATTAGAGATTTTGAATTCCTTAGTTTTAATAGCTTAATGTCATTTTTGCTTTTTATTTTTCTAAATTTATATTTTTTGTTATTATCATGGCTACATTTTTTATTATTTCCATTTTATTAAGTTAGGGGTTTTGACAGCATTTGAAATAAGACAACAGGTGGTGATTTAGAGGACAGTGTCTAATCACGAAATAGTGACTTAATTTTTTTTCTAGTTTCTTATTGTTTTAATTATTTGAATTGATGTTTTCACATTTCAGATTTATTTTTAAATCAGTGCATCTAAAATACTTAAGATTAAAAAGTCAAAACTGTGTAAAGTCTTAAATATGAAAAGCAATGTATATGTATGGTTAATTTGTTTTTGTGTTGATTATTTTTTATCTTATTTCTTTTATTTTGACTGCTGCTTTTATTAATCTAGCTAGTGATTCAGTTGGGAGGAAAAAAAATCCCTTTCTTTATTCCTCTAAACAGGCTAAGCTTTTTGATGTCATGTTATTTCCCTAAACAATGGCTTTTGATCTGCTTATGTTTGAATTAAGCACACTCATAAAGGATTTTCAGAACGTAGCTTTTTATAGCAATAACATCAGCTTAAATAATCAAAAGCTTTGAAAGCATACAGTACTAACAAGAGTACAAACATTTTGTTTTGACTACAAAAGTAAATTGTATTTAATGTTCTTTTTGCAAAAATTATATGATGAATCCTGACATGACCTTTATATATAATTTGTGATTATTATCTTTGCATTATAAAGTCATTGCCATTTTAGTTCAACAAAACTATTTTTTTCTAGTTTAACAAGACTGTTGACATATATAGGAATTATACCTATATATATCTTTTTGGTAAATCTCTGCTGAGCTGTAAAATTAATTGGCAGTATTTTGATTGGCAGATATCAAGGACTGGCTTGAATTATTGTACAAACAATAAGCAAACCAATACACCTTATTTAAAAGAATATAAAGATCACTTCTCAGTAAAATAAATTCCCTGTCTATTACATACTGTAGAATATAGGGTAGTCCTTCAGCAATCTAATTTAAATTAGCAGAATAGGAAAATGGTGCCATGTGTTGCTATTTTCCTTAAATGATAAGAATACATGATATGATAATAGAATAACCAAGATCATATTTTTCTTCTAGAACCAATTTATGTAGGATTAAAACCACTGCATTAAATTTAAAGTTAAAAGAAAAATGAAATATGCCAAATGCACTAATTGACCAATCATTTTATTATTTGTACAATTAAAAACCATACAACTAGCCCTACTATCAACCTATTTAGGATATATTTAAAATAAACTTCAGTGGAAGCTAATTTGTTTCCCTATGATAGATAGACTGGAAAATCCACCAGTTATTAGCAGAGGCTCCACTGCGCAATGCAGATATAATGGTAATAGGTAATATAATATTAGAAGAAATAATTTCTTGGAGCACAGGTTTGAAATAAACTTCAACACGTTGGCTTTCCCTTGTGATTTTCCTACCAGTTGCAATTAGTTTATTTCCAAACATTTCCATAATAAATCAAGGAATTAATAATAATCCTCATAGAATGGCTTGTCACAATATTTTAAGATATGCTAATAAATAATTAGGAATTATTTATATTCTATTAATCTTGGGGGCTATTCACAGCAGGAAGTACAGAAAATCCTGGTAGATATAAACTGAGATTTAGGAAAGGAATTAACCAGGACAGATCTTATACCTGCTTTCCTCCTCATACATAAGGTATTTTTTTAAAAAAGATGTTCAGAAAGTTTTTCTTTACTTGTATGGAATTGCAAAACATAGCGAGTCCTTTTTTGAGCTCCTTTTTCCCCAGCTGTGCTATTGTGAGATTGTTTATTCTGTATTCATTGAGGCCCAAAGAAAACACTGTAGTAAGGAAAGGGGCCAACAAACTTGTTGGGGCAAGGCCAATAGCAGGGCATCTATAAGACTTGTTTCAGCAGCTTTCTAGCCTAGTACAAGCCTTGCTGACTTCCTGCTCTATTAATTTTGAAGCTTTAGATCTTTCTACTTAAATCTTTTCAGTGTCATTTGCAAATTAACCAAATTTAAGTTTAGGTCAAATGTTAAAGTATGGCAGTTCTAAGTTACTATTTCTTTTGCGGGTTGCTTTTTAGGTCTTTGGATATTCAGCATGGAAGATGGGGGGATTGTACCTCAGAACTTCAATTTTTTTAAACAGGAAATGGCATCACAGGTGGTCTTTGATGGGAAACCAGCCTTTAAAACTTGGTTTTATACAATAAAATGCTCGAACACTAGCATATTGTACAAAAAAACCCCACAAATAAAAAAGTTTGAAAATGAAATCTTTACTTAGGCATCTCAGAATAGAATTTTCCTTTCTCCTCTTGTCGATGTGAAAGCTTATTTTCCACTCTGGTCATATTCCTGACTGGATATAATTTGGTCTCAATCACAGCTTAATTTTTAAAGAACTTATCTTCCAGTTGTAACAAACAGTAAAGTTTGTAAACTGAAAGAATCCTTACAGTCCTATTTGGATCACAGAATATTTCCAATCGTGGATAAAGTACTTTACTTCAGTAGGTGTTCTGCAACTTCAGTGTTGGGAGTGCTTTAAAATGACAGAAGTTGCAGGTTCCTCAAGCTGAAACATTTGAGATAGAGGAGGTATTATGATAAGTTGAATGTCTTTCCCCCCCCAATTCTTAGATCCTTGGATTGAGTGCCTTTTTCAGACGTCAGATCAGAACCCAGCTTGGTAAGTATTTCAGTATATCCATTACATAGCTGTGAGCATTGCCTGTAAGTTTCATGTAGCCTGAGGACTGCACCTCTCTATATAAGATTCCATTTCAGTTATTTCTTCAAGGAGGCTTCATGTTGTTCCTGATATGTGGGAGATGAACCAAAGAAGCTACGTTATGCTAGATCAGAGTATTTGTTCAGCTGACTCAGAGCCGTCTTATCTCCAGTATTGTCTATACTAATTTCAGCTATTCCAGTACTGTATTTCCTATAATGGGCAGCTGATCCTTTAAACTGGTGAATGTGTCATAGACTAAAAGTATGTGATCTTACTACTGAACCAGGATCCTTTCTATTATGTGAAATATTAACATAGAGAAAGGCTTTCTGAGGACAGGCTTCCAATACCAATAGTCATCACTTTTATGACTCTTACAATGGAAATTATTGCTAAGTTTTAGAAAAATGATATGTGTAAGACATGTTTTCTCAATGATACTTTAAGGAGTGAATTTATAACCATTTTAATTCTATGAAATTTCTAACAACTGGTGAATAAAGTCTTTGTTTTTTTTAAATAGTGGGCTTAAAAGATGAGAGAAATAGCCCAAAGATTTTGCATTCTTCTGGAATTTTTATGGATCATCAGCTTACTAGTTCTCTGTCAGAGTTTGCTGCTAAGTCCAGTTTTTCTATGGTTGTATGGTTACAGTAAAATATTTTTTCTAATATACAGTAGCATAGCCCCATTTATACAGTAGGATATTTATTGAATCAGGGACAGAAGAAATAATATGGCTTCATTCACATTTCTGTTTAATTTGGAAGTCTGACTCTGGGTGCTACACAGAGTGAAATTCCTTGGAGATTCTGTGTTCCTCCCTATATTCTTCTTTACCTTTTGGTCTGCTTTAACGAAGCATTGCAACATGCTAGTTCTTGAGGATTGCAAAGCCCCTTATGACTATGAGTACTAGATCTTATTGCATTGTTGGCTCAAGGACAAGCATTCCTTGTACAGGAGGAAATAGACAAGAAACTGCTTGCTTGCAAAGGAGATAAGCTCCTTTCTGCAAAGTGTTGTCTGATTTACAATATTTCTTTTTTTTTCAGCCTCTTCTGACCTTACTGATCTTTGCTATGAGCATTCCTTGTCAGTTTCTTACAATGCTTTGCATTGTTTTTACAAGATAGGTATGTCAATCTTATTAATTATATTTGTGCTATATTTCTACCTTAGTATGAACTTAAGAAAGTGAGTTCTGCTTGCAGTTATTGTCAATAGACAATTTTGTATTGATCCTAAATGATGATAGCATGCACAATAGTATACTATGTACAATACTCTTTAAATGCAATATAGATATACTGTAGATAGAGATAGGCTACAACACCCTTGAATACTCTGGGGAGATTATCATGGCCATATTGGTTTGAAGCCATCCTGCCTGGTTTCCAAAAGGGGTTAGACGCACCTCGTCTTTGCTGACAAGCTCATTGTGCCATCTGATAGTACAGTAATTTAAATGCTGTCTTTGCTATATCACAGGTAATGAAAGCCTAATCTAGCAGATCATATAAGCCTTAGCTATTTCTCTATCCCTATTAGAAACTGCATAGTATGTCTGGTGTATATATATATATATATGTATGGATCTTTGGTTCTTCGGGTTTTCTCCCGCGTAGAGTTGGAAATATCTAGGCGACGTTTCGATGAAGTCTCATTCATCATCTTCAGGCTTGTGTCTTCGGCCTTGTGCTTCTCAGAGTGATGTGATGTGATGTGATGTTCTCAGAGTGAACATCACTCTGAGAAGCACAAGGCCGAAGACACAAGCCTGAAGATGATGAATGAGACTTCATCGAAACGTCACCTAGATATTTCCAACTCTACGCGGGAGAAAACCCGAAGAACCAAAGATCCACATACAAATACCCGCGAAAATCTCCGAAAACATATATATATATATATATATATATATATATATATATATATATATATATATATATATATAGTTATGCAATATATATATTGAGGAAGAACAGGGAGATTGATTTATCATTTGTGGATGAACTGTACTGCTGTGTAGGTGAAGCCTATCCTGTATGTTTTCTGCTTTTTAAATATTTACTATATGATAGTACTTATTTTTAGTGCATTTTATGGATATAGGACTATTTTTATTATATTTGTTGGTCACTATTCTGATGTCTATTGTATGAATAGCCAACTTCAGTTTTGAAAATGCTTGCATTTTCCATTTAGGATCTGTCTTTGGCTTTGCCCTTGGCTTTTGAGGAAGAATTAACAGCGGATGTTTCTTTGGGCTGTTTGTGTCCTTCTCTCATTCAAAAATAATTTGCCTTTAATTGATTCAAGCACACAACTATTCCAGCTTGTCTTATATTTCATATCTGCAGCTTATTCTCTGTTGTCATTGTTGGCTCTGATTAGATCTGGTTAGATCAATAGCTTCTGTCTAGTTTGTTACTGTTGCCTGGAACTTTTTGGCCTTTCCTAAAGAGCCCAATCAATATTTTGCTCCAAGGTTTGTTCTCATATGCTATATATAATCCGGACACATGCCGTGTATGTGTGTGTGTGTGTGTGTACATCACACACAGTGAGAGGATGAACCTGCTTTTGCTCTCACTAGCTGGGCTGACACCGCTGTGTTTTTTCTTCTGCTCTTTCTTTATACTGCAGTTACTATTCCCACACTCTGGCCTGCAGCTTTCCTCTGTTCTCGGATTATATGGCTATTGTGAGTCAGCAGATTTTTGATTGTCTCGTGAAAACATGGTTGGCTTTGGGGGGCATCTATGACTCTTTTTTTGTAATTTCTGCTGTTGGCAGGTGACCTGTGGTGAAAATCAAGCAAGAAGGACAATGACAAGCACAGTACCTTCCAAGAAGCCTTACCGTAAGGCTCCACCACAACATCGTGAGATTCATCATGAGCTGCCCATTCTGTGTGATGAATATGATGGTGTGATTTTGGCAGAGCAGAATCAGGTAACTGAAATCAAGGCAGTTAAGGATCTGGTGTATCTGCAGAAGAGGTTCAGCTGTATCAGGACAGATAACCTTAAACGGCAGGTGGATGGGTATGAGGAGGTTTGCAATGTTAACTTTCCTTCCTTGTCTTTGGAGTCAAGTAGTGACAAGAAAGTATGCCAAGGAGAGCTAAACCTGAAGAGTTGGAATCTATCTTCTGCTGTACTTCCCAGCTGGAAAGTAGAGAAACAGAGTATGAAGTACTCTCAGTATCCTAGCCAAAGGTGGTTCAGTAAGTTCATGAGCCAGAGTGTGGAGACATTAATGACTTCTGGAGATGAAGGCCAAAAGCCAATCTGCTCCTTCAAAAGTAGAAATTCTCTTATGTTCAAAGAACCTGCTGAGGTATTGGCACCAAGGAAATTCCATATTCCAACCACTCACCTACCTCTCAAAGGCATCTTGAAGCAGACAAAGATGCTGAACGTGCAGCCTCAAAGCTTGGGAACATCCAACTCAGTAGAAACCCTGACCCAAAGCCACCAATCACAACAGTATAATGACCCTCAATCTTGCCTCAAGAGACATGACAGGCATGCATCTGAATGTCACAATGTTAGCTCTTCAGAGTTTGTTCAACGAAATGACAAAAAAAGACAGGAGAAGCTCCAGTTCTCAAAGTTCCTGGATGAGATCACCCACAGAGTCCTGAGTCCTGTCTATTTGCATTCTTTGGATGAAGTTAGTGGAGAAGAAAGAATCCAGAAGTCTTTCACAGTTTCCAAATGTTCTACACAAAAAGGGCACGAGAAGGAAAGCCTGCTTGAGGGCACTAAGCAGATTGCTAAGAAAAGCCCTTTTCTAGCTAAGAGAAGAGAAGAATGGAGGCGAGGGGGCCTTGAAATAATATTCTGCCATAGGAAGACTCCAGAGGAGATGGACAGGACATCTAGACAAAGGAGAAAGCTTGCTCTAGTGAGGAAGGTCAGCACAGAGAAGCTTTGGTCTTTGGAGAAACAGGTGGTAGATTTGTCTCAATATTAGTTGCAGTACCTAGTGGAATTGAGTTTGTCAACGTATCTTTTAAGCAGCAGCATCTACCCTCATGGAAAATAACTTATCAGGTGGGAGGAAAGGATACAAGGCAGGACCAAAATGAATACTTGGTATGTACTTGCAATCCACCTGGCCAAATGTCATTTTGGTGTGAGGTTACCTGGAGGAGAAAAAGAGCTCCTCTCCTCCCTTGTGTTGGAAACAAGGGAATGGTAGTATACCACTTAGAATTTCTCTTTCTTTCAGCTTAGCTATTAACAAGGTAGGTGCTTAGAAAAAGGGGATAAGTAACCAATCTTTCACTTAAAATACATTTCTGTTGTAGCAATAAGCATCGGAAGTTGAAGAAGCTTTTTAGCCCTGTCTTCTTTGGAAAGAGATTATTATGTAATAAGTAAACTCAGCCCATTTCTTAAATGGGAACCTTCCAAGCATTCAGTTGATTTATATCCCTTTATATTCAAATGTGGATTGCTTTGGTTTGTTTCTTCAAGGCATTTTTTCCATACTTTTATTGTGTGGTCAGTTTAGAGCACCTCTTTTGCATTAATTTGAATAGTAACACAATAAATCCTGCTGCTGTTGTTTGTTATCTGATTGCAAGATTGCAAAGTTGTAGCTTAAAAGATTAAATGCATCTGCTGCAATTTACTTACTGGGTCAGTCAGGCTAATAAATGTACATTTTCATCTAAGCATTGTTCTTGATATCTTCCATTCCTTTATCCAAGGAAAAGAATTCTTAAGTTAAATGCTGTAACAGAAGATTCTGTAATTTCTGATATCAGAGTTAAGAAGATATCGGGTCTTCTAAATGATTTCCTTTCTTCTGTTGTCATAGTTTTGTATGCCTGCTCTTCCTCTTCCTTGCTATCTGATCGGTCACCTTTCCCTCTGATTCAAATGCCGTGTGAAAGCAAAGAATAAAAAGTGTGGAATATCTTGTTTAACAACTCTATATGTGACAAATATGCTGAAAGTATCAATGAGCAAGAAGAGAAGGAGCAATTATTCCAAAGGTGCTTTTTCAAAAGTAACTGGACTTTATTTTTCCTTAAGGATGTTTCACTTCTCATCCAAGATGCTTTTTCAGTTCTGAATGAGTGATGGAGGATGGAAGGATTTATATTTACATCCTCCACTACTCAGTCAGAATTGAAGAAGTTTCTTGGATGAGAAGTGAAACTTCTTCAAGGAAAAACAAAGAAAGTCCAGTTGCCTTTGAAAAGGCACCTTTGGGACAACTATCACCTGGATGACTGAGAATCTTCTCCATAGACAAAGGGAATAATTGAAAACTATGATAGTTAAAAATTTGGACCCCTAAGGATTTCTGATTCAAAGCTTCCCAAACCTTGAAAGATAATTATGAAGTAAAAATAATACTAAGCAATAGTAAGTTTTAACACTTGACCGATTGAGAACATCTGGATTCAAATTCCTATCAAACCATAACATTTAGAGGATGAATTTTGATAGTTTCTTTTTTGTTGGCCTAAAATATCTTAGTTTGTTGTGAGTCTACCCTTTCTGTAAAATTGAGTCGGTGATAGCAATATCATTTATCTTAATTTTTTATTGATAGGATTGCTAGAATAATTGATTTAATACTGATTTATGGCATAATATAGCATTTTGCTAACATCCCAAAACAACATAGTGCTACACTGAATGTAGAATAGTTTGTGGTGATAGAAGGGAATAAATAAATGTCTGGAAAGGCTTAAGTCAACCTAAGTTTTGATTGAAAGAATATATTTGACATAAAACAAATCCTAAATACTTTTTGTGTAATAAGCCTTGTGATTGAGAGATTTGTTCAGAATAATCTGTGTTCTTAATACAAATTGTCCTCCCTTCATAACCACGGTTGTGGCCTAGCGTAGGCAGTTCCTCAAAAATATTTGTGGCTTCCCCAGAAATCAGATTTTCAGCTTGGTCTTGTCCTCTGGCGTTAGCTTGCACAAGTCCCAGCAGTTTTCTTGGCAAGATTTCAAATATAGTTTGCCATTGCCTGTTTCCTAGGGCTGAGAGAGCGATTGGCCCAACTGAGTTCAGGCAGGAATAGAATGCCTAGTCTCCTGGTTTCAAGACACAATACCTTTAACCACTATCCAAACTGGCCCTTATTTTTTCTGTTTAGCATTTGTATGGTTTAGTTTGATATTCTGATAACTAGTTCATACTTTTAATTAAACCTTAATTCTGTTTTCTTTTCTTTTCTGTAGGAGCCCTTGACAGATGCAGAAAGGATAAAGTAAGTATCCCAGACCTTGTTTTGTTTCATAGTTGTTTGTAGTACTTCTGGTTTCAGGTTATATTATCTGTGCTTATTTCCTGATGTTGTAGAATTGTGTTTTCCTCTGTTAATTTTTCAATATGCTTAAAAAGAACTAATGTATTACTTTTAAGTCTGGCAAAGCTGATCATTGTAGAGCTGATAATGGCTGACTTGAGCTTAAACTGCCAAGGATGCTCTTCACAGAAACCCAGCTGAAGAATTATTAAAATAAAACTCCAGTGTTATCTTTGTCTTAATGCTGTTGTAACAGGTTAGTTTAAGAACAATATCCATTGTAAGTTTTGATCATCTATTTATGTATCTTGAAAATATTATTTTATGTTTTTGGATAATTGAATGGGTAAAATATTTGCAGATGATAAGCCCATGAAGAACAACACTAACAGAATTATTGAATCTTTGGGAGAATGTCTACATAGATGTAAATGTATGGATATGGCAATATCTTCATCTCGAAAATTATTTGGTGGCTTAGAAATTATTTGGTGACTTAGAAGTTCTCTTCTAAGAAGAGAAGTTATTTGATGACTTAGAACTTCTCTTAATATGAATATTGAAATCAAGGTAAAAATGGGTGGTTATTTTCCTTCCTGCAATGTTATTAGTTTTCCCTGGGAACCACATACATTATTGAGTAAGTTTCAACTTTCAGGGGAGGATACCCGAGCTATTTAGCCCCATCTGGTTGCTGTGCTTAATCTAAAGGCTGTAAACTAAGAAGGAACTGTTTGTGTACATAGGTGACCTACTTTTTAGTATAAAACTTCTTGTCTGTAGAGTAGTAAAGAAATGATCAAGCATGAAATTTTCCTTCCCTGACCAAAGCAAGTTGCTCACATTTACTGATGTTTGTGCCCAGATGAGCTTGCTCCTTAAAACAGTCTTACAGGCATCTTCATTCTGTGCATTAGATTTACCTAATCTTGCATGCTCTTTTTAATCCCAGATTCCTTTCATCTTACATTCTCGTCTGATAACATGCTAGTAATTTTGAAAAACTATCTTCAGCACTACTCAAATAGCAATAGCAATAGTGCTTAGTCTTATATATCACCCCTTAGTGCTTTACAGCCCTCTCTAAGCGATTTACAGAGTCAGCATATTGTCCCCAACAATATGGATCCTCATTTTACTGGCACTTTGAAAGGGTATAAGGCTGAATCAGCCTACCCAAAGGGCTCCTGTAGCAAATAAAACCAGTCACAAAAATCTGACTAGAAAATCAACTAATGGAAACTATATACTTTTGTATTTCACAAGTAACATTTTAGGAATTCCCCCCGCCCCCCAATACACCCCTACATCTTTAATCATCACAGGCATACCAATATAGTATTCGACTGACTACTTGCCTTTTGATTTTCTTAGATTAAATAAGCCTAACATCAGTACCTGGAAAAATGTTTGGGCAAAATAGTGAAGGAGGACATTTGTAACCATTTTGAACACAATGTTGCAATTGCTAAGCCAAGCTTTTTATAAAAATAGGTCATATGAGACGGAACTCATCTCCTTTGCAAGTCAATTATTTTACTATCCATACTGTGGATATAGCCTGACTCAATTCCAGCAAAGCTTTTGACAAGATTCCACATGGCATTCTCCTTGACAAGTATTGAAGTATAATTTGGATAGCACCACAGTAAGATTGGTCTACAGCAGATGGTCAACTGTGCTCAGGCAATCAGCATGAATGGTTCTACATCATGTTACAAAGCAGTAACTACTGGAACCTGTTTTACAGCCAGTATTAATCTGCATTTTTATAAAAAATCTGGATAATGAGATTGATGGGCTGCTTACTATATTTGTAGAGGACACAAAATTGGAAGATCTGGCTAAAATTCTAGATGGCAGAACAAGATTGCAGACTAATTTGAACAATTTAGAAGGCTGGACTGAAAAGAAGCAAGTCGTTCTTCAAAAGGGAAAAATGTAGGTTGTTATATTTAGGGAGGAAAAATGCATGACATACCTAAAAGATGAGTATTCTTGGCTTGAAAGCACCATAATGGAGAATGACTTGTGTGTATTCATTGTTAACAAGCTAACTTAAGCTAGTGTAAGATAATTGTTAGAGGAACATTATATCAAAGATGTGTGAAGAAGCCCTTATTCCCCTCTACTACACATTGGTGAGTCCTTATATATGATTCTGGATCGACATTTCCAGAAAGTTGTAGGGGCTTCATCACTGAAGGTTTTAAGAAAAGACTAGACAGCCACCTTAGTGAAATGGTAGATGGTCTCCTGCTTGAGCAGGAGGTTGGACTAGAAGACCTCCAAGGTCCCTTCCAGCTCTATTCTGATTGATTGATTGATAATTTAGAACTGGTTCAGAGGAGGGTGACAATGATGATATAGAGACTAGAGCACAGATTGAAGAAACCTTGGATGTTCAACTCAAAACAAAAAAGACTGAAATTTTCTGTCCACAGGACTTGTGGATATTATGCAGAAGTGATGATGTTTTGGATTATGCCTATGTGTGTGAGTTATAATTAGCCAATTGTTTTAAGCAACTTTTCAGTTTATAAAGCTCATTTGTTCACTTGGCAGCTAAATTAGGTGACCATCGAAGCTATGTTTTATGTATTTATCTTGTTTTAACTTTCCAGATTCCAGAAATGCAATTGAACTTTGTTCAGAGGCACATTGCTATATTGGCAGCAAAGTTTCCTGTAGTTTAATTGGAAATAAGTTTCTGCTTTTTGTACCTTAGGTTGCTGCAGCATGACAATGAGGAGCTGCGTCGACGTCTGGCCTATGTCACCAATAAAATGGAAGTAATGGAGAGGGAGTTGGAGTCTGGGCAAGACTACCTGGAGATGGAGTTGGGCCAAAATCGAGAGGAGCTAGAAAAATTTAAAGACAAATTCCGTAGGTATGTGACTTTTAGAACATCAGGTGGGGAGGAGGAGAGGAGAGAAAGCAGTCCAGTTCCTTAGTGGTAGTGTTAGCTTATTCTGCAGTATATTTTACCATACTCTGCCATTTATAGAAATACTGCAAATGAAATCAGCGAAACCTTTGGCTTTCCAAATGTTGTTCAGTTACAACTCCCAAGAGCTTCTGGCTGTTATTCTTCATAGTAGTTGTTTGATAGCATATGGAAAGTCACAGGCTTCTATATTCTTTTGTAGATCACTATATACAGAGAAATTGTTCTATGTGAAATGTGTATCCTGAGGCATGCAGACACCACTTACAAAGCTGGATTTTTTTTCTCCTTTAGCATTTGGCTTGCTATTGGATAGCTTAATGTTATGTAAGACCCATAGATTTACAGAGATGTATTGTAATTACATAGAGACTCTTTGGTCAGGCTTTTTAATAGCTTGGTTGATAATTGAAGAGAGTTATAGGGAGCCGGAAATAGAGAAGGAAATGAGCTTTACTGAATATTGTGAAAGGCATGTGTCCAATCCAATGTCTCCCCATGACTCCCTAATATGATGGCTACATTGTCTCAATGGAGTTGAATCTTGAAATCAGTGATACCTGTTGGGATATATCAGATTTTATTTCCATCATCTAGATCACTGTACCTCCATCTTGGCAACTTGGAGGTGTGTGAACTTCAACTCCCAGAATTCCCCAACCAGAATTCTAGGGGTTGAAGTCCACACATCTTCTGAGAAATACTAATCTAGGGCTTTGTTACATTTAGGAAAGTTGTTGACATGAGTGATGCCTTATTGTTGTAGGAGGAAAGGATCCTTTCTCATTGCTTATCAATATTTATTTATTAGATGTTTATTTGATGTAACCAGGCCTGGATACCATAGTTTAAACCAAGCTGAGAGTCCACTTCTTAGTAAACACAGATGGATCATCAGCTTAGAAACTGGGGCAATGGAGACAAATGTGCAATCATTAGTATAGCAACTTCACAGGTGGGGGGAAGATGAGATGATGAAGTCAAGAGACAGAGATTAATCTTTACTGATAACTGTATTCTACCATACAGGATTGGGAGTTTTCTCTGAAAGCTTGATCATAATCTGCAACATTTCTGCTCTTTTACTGGAGTGAATTTTAATAATTTCCCCTTATCAAGCTTGTTCTCCATCCCTTCTCACACCCTCTCCCCAATTTTTTACCTCCTTTCTCAAGTTTCCTGCAGCTTAATGCAGAAGGAGATGAAATACCCAAACATGGCAGAGTTTAAGGCATGCCGTAAATACAATACCACAGTCCATTGTATAATATGTCATATCTGGTGTTCACCCTGGGGAAACTTCTGTGCCTATTCAGTAACATGGGTACTCTTCTATGTCTTAGATTGCAAAATAGTTACACAGCTTCACAAAGAACAAATCAGGATTTGGAGGAGAAGCTGCATGCCCTGGTAAGTGATTGTATGGCCCTATAATGAGTAGAATGGGCAGGTCTAACTATTTTAAAATATTAAAGAGTACTAGTACTGTATAATATCAGAGTGCAATGCATCAAGAATTGGAGTAGAATTTCAGTTTAGAGTTGATGAAAATGGTCATTGCTTCCAAGTCTTGTATTTTGTGCAATAGTGTTTTGGGTTCTCCTGCAATGCAGCTATCTGTAGTTTTGTCTTGTAGCTTTTTAAAAGAGTCTTTGGTGTCATTATGTGCTGCTTATTGCAGAATCCGGGTGGGATGGTTTTGTCGTGAATTGTGGGGTGTCAGAGTGGAGCCAACATTTGTATATTATGTGCATTCATAACACTCATGGCTTTTTTTCTCTCCTCTCTCTTTCTCTCTCTCTCTGTTTCTTTTCTTCCTACGCTGCTGCTGGCACATGCTGGGTGTGCTCACCTCTCAGGCCTCTCTCAGTCAAAACTGGATTTTTGCAGTTGCGTCTTTTTGTTTGTGTGTTTTTCTTTTCCTCTTCACATGTTTCAGCCTTTCCAGTTTCATTGTTGTCCATGCATTACTCAACCCCACTTGCACTGTCTTTGATGGGATCCAGAATCTGAATCAGCCATCAACTTGGGTTTGAATGAAGTAGCTGATCCTTTCCTAGCATGACTTGCTCCATCGTATTTTATGGGATGTCATAGTTTAGGGGGGCTGGATGCCATTTGTCTACCAAAAAAATTAATCCTGACATGAAATACAGTACTTTTTCTTATCATTGCAGAACTAAGAGTTGGGTAGTATAGTTCTCTGAAGCTTCAATCACCATAACCAAAACTAAGGATTTCTAGTACAAATACAGTATTAAATCATTATCATTTTAATCCAATATCAACATTCATGCTTCACAAAACAGAATGGAGTGGGAACAAGTTCATGTTTTTCAAATTCAGTAAAATGTTTTGCTGAAACAATTTCTGGCATAAAAGTGCCAGTAATCTTTGTGTTAGTATGAAAGTTATATTATTTATCATCTGAACTGAGAGATGGGTGGCAAATAAAGTTGAAAATAAAATAAATGTGGTGATCATGTGAAATAACAGAAAGCCTCTGATCCTGCTCATTTTATATCACAGGTTGTATAACTTGAGCTGGAAAAAGAAACAAAATATATATTTTTACAAGGCTATAGGAATTCTGCTTTTCTGAGTGGGCTTTAACACAATAAGGTATTACTTTAAATGCAAAATGAATACTCTGAGAATCAATTTTCGTGGAAAGCACAAGTGGACAACTTTCAGTTGTATATTTTCCTGGTCCTTGAATCCCATCCTGACCATACTCCTTTACTATGACTGCTTTGCTGGGTGGGATTGCAATTGAGGCAGGAAACATATCATAGAGTGCAAGCAGTAAAGTAGCCTTAAAATAATAGTCAGATCTCAACATTCATTCCTCAAACTCTGGCCAGATCTCAGTCCCAACCACTTGCCTCATCAACCTACCCATTGCCTTCATTTTGCTCCAAAGGGTGGGTCTCAGCTGCTGGAAGGTTGCTCACCCATTGAAAGAGCCTATACTTAGTATTTAAAGGCTGTTGTGCACTTATTTGAAAGCAAACCCTATTAGACTGAGTGAGGCACACATGACCTGTTTTTCTGTGGAAAAGGTAAGGTACTTTTTGTAAAGCTTGAAAATGAAAGGCAAATGCCTATTGAAATTTCATAGCAGAATTTTCCCTTCCTGAGATACATAATTAAGATGCTTATGTTTTGCTACTTTAGCAAAATATTGGGCTAGTCAATCTCTCTCAGCCCAATCCACCTCATAGGGTAGTTGTTACGGGAAAATAGTATGAAGAAGAAATATTAGGTATTGGTATGTTTTCTGCCTTGAATTATTTATAAAAAAATAATAAAAATGGAATAGAAATAAATAAATAAACCCTCAATCATTGTTATTTATTGTACCTGCCCTATGCACCTTGCTCAAAGTGTGTATTTTTGTTTGAATTCATTCCAAGATGGATTTCATTTTTGGTCGATCGCATCACTTTTATTATAAAGAATATATATATATTAGTCTGCAATGCTAGGTAAGTGTAGGAGAATATAATATTAAAATCTCATGGTGCAGGAACTTTTTCTTTCCAATGATAAGCTCTAGATATTAATTTGATATGTTTTAAAAGAGTACAATATCTGCTTGTTTCCAACATTTTCTCCCTACCATTCTCCCATGTCTAGACTAAAATTTTCCTCTTTTATTCAATAAAAATTGAGATGTTTGTTAATTAACAAGGAGTATTGTGAAATTAAGGGCCATGTGTAAAAGTGAGGTTCAAACAAAGCCAAATAAGTTACTATTCCGCTGCCCTACAATTAGATGATTAATTTGAAGAAAACCTGGGTATGTGCAGAATTGCAGAAAACCTGAGTAGAAGATATAAGTACAGTTGCTTTTGATATTTTATGTGTTCCTATTACTTTTCTTTAGATAAATACACACAAACAGCTTTTCATAATTTCCCCAAGCATAATTTCTCTCTTGCTCAAATGTGTCTGTTCAAACCAAAATGATTAAAGTCTGAGCTTACTTGCTTTCCAAGATGTTCTTGGATTTCAATTCTTATAATGCCTGACAATAAATAACACTAGCTAGAAATGATATGAATTGGAGCACAGCAGAAGCTCAGGTTTGCCAATACCTGATTTAAAGAGTATTCTTCATGTTTGCATGGTGTTTTTGCAAACAGTTATGAAGAAGTTAATGAACAATCAAACATAGTTTGCGTTCCTAAGTAATGCCTTCCTAAGACAAAAAGAATTCCCTGGGTTACGTAAAACTCCTCTCTTTTGCTAAAGAAACAAAAGGAGTTTGGTTTTTAGAGTTGGGTAGGGTGTAGAAGAGAAGAGGGCAAAGATATGAAGGCAACCCGATTATTGACTAATATGACTCATCACCTGTATATTGCTATTCTCTAGATTAAAAAAGCTGAAATGGATCGGAAAACTCTTGATTGGGAAATTGTGGAGCTCACCAATAAGCTTTTGGATGCCAAAACAACTATCAATAAACTAGAAGAGCTTAATGTAAGCAATCTTTTTTTCAAAGCATTGATCTTGTGTAAGAAAAAGAAATAATTAATAGGCTTATCCTTACTTAACTATATTAGTGTTTAAAGTTCTGTGAGGAGCAGTACATGACAGCCTGCTAAAGATCAATAAACACCATTCTAAAAAAAAAAGACCGGCAGTGAATAAGAGAGTTCAGTTGCTATCCAAGCAACATATTGATGCTAAACTTTTTCAAGAAGATGGATTGTGAAAATTGGGGTGCTTTATCTGTGTTTTGTTTAGAACAGCCTTTCTCAAATGTACAAAAATTATGAATATGGGCTTTGCCACTTGATATGATTCATATGCCGGCATATCTTGAGGTCCTAGGTATGGAAATGCAGTGCATTAACTGACAGCCATGCAACTCGGTTTATTCTATCAGACATTTACCAAGGATTCTGAAACATTTTTTTGTCCAGTGAGTTGTTTTTTAATTTAATTTTTAAATTTTTATTATTTTTCCTTTTAGCTTGGTACACTAATGTACCAGCTGACCTACATATCACTTCTATATGGTCCTATCTCTAGATACGGTATAGGCCGGAGGGGTCAAACTCAAGGCCCGCGGGCCAATTCTGGCCCTTGGGATGCTTAGATCTCACCCGCGGGGCCGTCCTTGAAATAGCAAATGACTGGCCCGTGGTGCCTCTGCCAGTAAAAAGAGAACTCAGGAGCCCATTTTCACTGTCAGAGCGCTCAGGTCACCATAGGCGCCCCTGACACAAGTGACATCAAGCTGTCCCCAAGGTCAAATACAACCCTGATGTGGCGTTCAATGAAACTGTGTTTGACACCCCTGGTCTAGGCCTTTTCTTAGGCCTTATTTACTGACTTCTGTTTGTAAAGCTGTGAAGTTCTCTGTTTACAGTAGTTTTCTTTCATAAAGTCTGCTTTAAAAATAACTATTCTTGTTTATGAATGAACTTGTCAAATTGCACAAGTTTTAATCAGCCCCAATGGAGAAGAGGCTAGTAGCTAGAACAGGTAGTAGACAATAGTAGCTGTACATTTTAATGCATTTTTATTTTTCTAAAATGTTCATTGGGACTTGTGAGAGAAATTGATATGATCAAGACTCGCTCTGCCTTTAGCCTTCAGCTGCCAGATTCTGGGTTGCTGTAAACTGTTGCAAGCTCTCAGTTATTTTTTTTTCATCATTATGGAATACTTCTATAGTTTTGCCTGGGATATCACATTGTTGTGAACCATTTCAAGCTATGTCTCTTCAATTATGATGTGTTGTCTTGACAGGAGCGATACCGGCTAGACTGTAACTTAGCAGTGCAGCTCCTGAAGTGCAACAAATCTCACTTTCGGAACCACAAATTTGCTGATGTGAGTAAAAACCTGAATGGGTTTGAGGACTGGTGAATCACTTGAATGGCCTGGGATGACCTGCATGTCCTTATTTTTCTGGGATTTTTGTTTCCTGAAAACAGTTAATGACAGTTATCTTGTACATGTTGTTTCTCCTTCTCATTGTCTGATTGGCTTTGAATTCAGTAGGTTCCTGAAAAGAGTTTCATGAATTGCAGGTTTCCTGCTTCATTCTAACTTTCCTCTTTTTGTTTCAGCTATCCGTTTCTATGTGAGTCCTCAGCACAATGAGTTATTTATAAGAGAACTAGTAATCCAGTACAAGTATCTGTTTACTACAGGGGTTTTTAACTAAAGTGAGGAGGCGATTTAATCGCAGGACAGAAATAGGAATTTTAAATATCTAGTAGATTTCCAGATTTCATAAATATCACAAATCTGTTCCAAAGTTCAGTATGTTCTTGCTACTGCTTTTACCATTACGATGAGTATATTTTTGCTGGTTTTCAGGCTTGCAGAATGGTATACAAATACAATCATGGTCAACTAGAAGTCCTAACAGCTTTTGTAATATATAGTTCAAATCTGCTTTCAAGGTAAAAATCTATGAATTAAACTGATGGCAATCTTAACAGAAAGCTATATACAAAATAGATGCATGGAAAGGACTTATTGTCTCTTGACAGTGTTTCTAAAGTATTGTATCACCACTGAGAAGGGTTCCTTACTTATCCAACAGATCTTTATAGTGTTAGAGTTATTCCCAAGGTAGATGTTGAAAGTCTTCTGGTACTGATGTATCGTTGGACTCGCAGATGAATTGGACCAAGATTTAACATCAAATATAGTTGAAACATTTATACTTCGTTTATACATATACTTGTATTCATTGCAGCTTTTTAAAATAGGAACAAGATTAATAGATGATGTTTGCATAATATGTTTTAAAATATATTGATAGCTTTGAAAATCAGTATATGAAATCTACCCTTTCTTTATTAGAAGAGATAAATTCATCTTCAGTGATACTATATTATTCCATAATTAAATGGCACCTCTACAATTATATAAATATATAGAACACATTTATATATTAAAACTATTTTTAAACACTTGCTTTCTCCCATTTCAATATTACAATAACACACTGGTAGAATCAATTATATCATGAATTTTTCAACTAACCTGTATACTGATGTCTAGAGTCAGCTGCTATTGACATCTTCAAACTTCCCACTCTCTCAAGAATTTCATATTATTTTAGTTAAAATGAGATGCTTTCAGTTCAGGCTAATGGAGACCAGACCAAGATGCTATTAATTCCTATAGATATTGAATATGCTATGAGTTCAAGTGATGTCATTGTGCTTCTTTGTGTTCTTTATGTACCACACAGATAGGCCTTACACTTGAATAGAATATTCTTCAAAATACTGTAGAATTGAGCACTTGATTCATTCCTGTGCTTGAGGATTTGAGCTTATGCTCAAACGACATGGCTGCTGCTTTCCTGCAGTTTATTGCAACAGTGGCATCAACAGCATCATAAGGTTATTTGAACCTTCTGCCTTGGAGATTTGGATTAAGTGACTTTTCTTGGGCTTTCTTTTTGCATATTAATTTTCCTAAGTACAGTATTTATTTAGTAAAGTAGTAGTTTTATTTTTAGTGCTTCTTTGGAGCCTGGGTTTTTTTTCCAGATGCATAAGAAAATTGCTCCATTGTATTGAAATTGTGCCTTGATGAAAGTCATCACATTCTTGCTTTAATATTAAGAGATTCATGCACATGTTGGTTTTCAACATTTAAAAAAATGGATTATTTCAAATATAGACTGCCAAGCTACTCACCTTATGGATGACTCGTGGATATCCCTTTAGGATATAGAGTTATCTATTACTTATAAAAGGGTGGTTTTTTCATTTATATTTGCAAGCCTAGTACATGTTCTCAGGTATCAGTGATTACACATTTCTACTGTTGGATATTTATGTTAACACAATGCTTGTCATTGCAATACTAACACATCTCCATCCCCAGGGCATTTGGTCAGGGACAAAGACTATGTCACTCTGCATTCACCCTATTCTATCTCTGCCATGGATGCTGGTTTTCATGTTCCCAGTCATCTTCTTTTCATGGTTTACAGGAATTGCTGCAGTATTTATTGAGAAAAGAACAAGAGCTGAATCCTGCGGGAAGGCATCTTAAGAGAGCAGGAAAGCATCATGTTCTGCTAAAAACTCAGCTCTAGAATGTTCTGCACAGAATCTATTTGTGACTGCACAGAAGAAAGCTGATGAAAATGTTATACATCTTGCTTATAATTTGCTTGGCAGACTGTCTATGAAAATACTCCCAGGGAGTGCAAAGTGATTCTGTTGCCAAAATCAGTTGAACTAATTCTAAGGCAGTTTGGCCAAGATGGTGGCCTATAATTACTAGATGCTTCCTGGCAGACATAGCTTATAACAAGGGCAGGGAGGGATTTAGTCATTCAATTCAGTGTGGCAATCAGCTTTTTTTCCCCACCAATCAATAGTATTGTGTTGGCCTAACACGAGCAAGGAATGTAAGATATTAGAAATATTTCTGTTTCTTCTAAATGTATATTGGAAACACAATATTTCCCTTGATTCTGGGATAGAAATAGAAGAATTTTGAATGTAGGTATAACATTTAAAAAGCTCTTGAGTTATATTTAGTTATAACAAGCAATTTTGATGGGTTTTGCAGAAATCTCTGCACACACCTTGGTTCATTTGTCCATCCCATTTACCCTGTTTCCTATATGCTATTTTAATTTCAGACTACTCTGTCTTTTTCTTATTAGCTTCCATCTGAACTGCAAGATATGGTCAACAAGCACTTGCAAAACACTCAGGATTCTGTAGGCCCTGACCAGGAGGAACTGCACACCTTGGCTCCCTCTGATGTTGTGCCCACTTCGGTCATTGCTAGAGTGTTGGAGAAGCCAGAATCACTGGTGCTGAACTCAGCCAAATCCAGCAGTGGAAGTTGCTCTATGGCTGAAGATGTTTTTGTGCACGTAGATATGAGTGGCACTCTTCCTGAAACTTGTGTGAGTTCGGGGCAAGGAGAAAACAAGGGGAAGGAGGGATCTAGACAGCAAAATGGGAGCTGCAAGTCACAGAATTGCTTGGAGAGCCTGCCAAAGGAGGTGCCTACTTTTGAGAAACTAAGCCCATATCCCACCCCTCCCCCTCCCCACCCCATATATCCAGGGCGCAAAGTCATTGAGTTTTCCGAGGACAAGGTGCGGATTCCAAAGAACAGCCCACTGCCCAATTGTACTTATGCTACCCGCCAAGCTATCTCTTTGAGCTTAGTCCAGGGGGAGGATGAGAACTGTGACAGGCAGCGCCCCCTTCCCAGCAGCCCAGCCTCAGGTCAACGCTCTGCCTCCAGCTGCTCCTACCAACCTTCCCCCAAGTTGAGCCAGGTTCCTGGATCTTCTCAAAGCAGCCCCTTCAGCAGCCCCCCACAGGTTCCCAGCACATTTGCCAGCTCTGCCAGTTCTGAGGAGGATTTACTAGCTAACTGGCAACGGATGTTTGTGGATAAGACTCCTCCTGCCACAGAGCAGGTGCTAGTAAACCGTACTGCATTTAGCCGTGACACGGCACAGGAGCTCCAGAAACGTTTCAGCCGCTCCATGCAAGAATTAGGTCGGGTAACTTCCGCCTACTCAGATGGTGAAGAATCTGTGCAGAGCTGCAGCTGGACTGTAAGCAGGGACTCAAGCGTGGACATTGACAGCACAGAATTTCGGAGTCGCCAGAATCACTTCTTTTCTGACTACAGCACAGATTTCTCCCAGGACGAAAGCTGCAAATTACTGCAAGGGTCTGGTACTGAGGGGATGGCAGAGACTGTCACTTCTTCACCAGAGAAGTCCAAAGATTACATAGACTACCCATCTGGGAGCCCAGCTGAAGAACAGGAATTGCTGCTTCAGGACAGGAGGGTGAACAGCCAGGAGGGGGTTTCTGAGCAGAGCAAGGATGCCAAGAGCAAACCACCTTCTGGGCGCCCACATCGCAGCCCCAAAAGAATGGGGGTTCATCATTTACATCGGAAGGACAGCTTAACCCACGCTCAGGAGCAAGGCAACTTACTTACTTGAGAACGGAGAAGAATTGTCTTGGCTACCCAGGTTGAGTATTGCATTCTCTTCCCAGGGTTGCCCTTCAAGCCCTGAGGCTCAATCTTGTGGTTTTTTTTTTTTGGCTAGGAATTCTAGGCACTGTTTAAGTATTTACTGTCTTTTTAATACACGGGAAAGGGGGAAACAGCTCTAACACCAGGATGCACTTGGATGTATGCTGGCAACTCTTTTGTGCTTATGTTGACTGTTCAAGCACTCCTCAGGTGTGGATAAGAGATAGAATTGTGCTCTCTGTGCCTACCGTCTTCAACCTGTTCTCCTTGTCTAGAAGGCCAAGATCTAGAAAATAGTTACACTGAGTCCAATTATAATAATATTTATGATTGGAAAACCAGCACAGTTTTAGATCTCCACAAGCATTCTAACTATGTGAAATTGAATCTGGTGGTAATTACCTTACAGACTTTCCCTCTTAAGGTAAAGAACAATGGAGCAGTTGAAACAAAGATATGCTTTCTATCTCCCCTCCATGCATCCTTTCCCAAAATACATGGTGCGGGATTCCACCTGACTTCATTTCTTTTCTTCAAAAATTCTGCCTTCACACTTACTGATCAGTTCCAGTTGATTCAAATTAAGTCCTGAGACACCTGAAGCCTATATTTCTACCTTTTCGGCTTGTGGCACAAGATAAGAATGTTTAGTCCCTATTTTCTTGCCTCAATCTCCCATCAAGCCATCAGGCGAAGAAGATGAATGAAGTGAGAAGCCTTCTGTGAATGAACAGAAGTTCTGTAAGCTTTTGGTGAATTCTGTTAACATTTTGATGAGTTAATGTTAGTTTCTCCAAGGCTTCCTGTGGCTGTATGCATTGGTCAACAAGGCAGATAAGGCACAGAAATCACCTCTATCATTTCTTTGCATGTTGCATATGAGGAGTGGGGCTCTATATTTGGGAACTTGGGGTTTTCTGCCAAACTAGACCTCAGACTCCCTGCCATAGTCTCCCAACTTGAGCTAGATTGTTTGCCATAATGAGCTGAGTCTGTATAGCTGTCTGTTTAGCTATCACTTGGATACTCTGGATCGTGTCTTGGTGATAGTATACTATCTATGTTTTCCTTTGGATTAGTCTTCCTCACTCTTATTCTTTAGATGTGTAGGGGCTAAAATTCCCAGCAAGTGTGACTGTATAGGGTTGTGTGGTTTCAACACTTCTGAGGGGATGCCAAATTGAGGAATGCTGCTTCAGGTCTTCAACTGTTAATCTCTCCATTTTTGGGTGAGCAGAAAGGTAGGGTGGTACATGCTGTAGAAGAGATAGCTCAGCTTTTTGATTTTGAGTCATCTTACGTCTGGTCCATAATATTATTTCACTAGCTGAGGAAGAAATCCACATTAATCTAAGACTAAACCATACAGCCAGCTTGCCTCTTGATGACTCTTGGCACAAAATTAGATACTTCTTGTTTGCCCCCTTGGAGATGGCTGATGAGGATGGGCATCCCAATATGGGGTCCAAATTGACACTAGTGCCTTTCCAAGGCCTTATCCAAGGTCTTTTATTCCCTTTCCTGCTTTTTTGTTTCCTATTTGTATTCAGTATTTTGTTCTTCCTTTCTGGCTATGTTTTTGTGTGTTATTTGCGCATCGGAGGGGAGGGACTAATTTCATAGTGTTAAGAATTTTTCATTAAAGAATCAAACTTCCATATTTGAACTCATTAGCCTGCCATGCTATTCATGCAACCAGAGAAACTTCTTGGCTACTTCCCTTAATTGTTTTTGCCAGTTATTTGTTTGAATGAGACTTTGGTAATTTTCTGTTAGAGAATATTACGGCCTTTCTTTTCAAATGCAGCAATCTGATCTTTTGGATATGGTCATGTTTAAATTCTTATTAATGAACCATTCCTTTAGTTAAGTTGCTAGCTATTACATTGTATTAGTGAAATGTAACACAGTATTTTTTGCTAATAAACTGGTGCTAAATATATTATTCCTTTAGCTTACATAATACTTAGTGGTCTGATTTCTTCAGCTGATATTTACTTACTTCTTCGTTCATTCTCTTGATTTAGCTTGTGAATTCCTTGAATTTTCTCTGCCCTACATGGAAGAGGTCACTATTTTTTTCTGTTCCACTCCTCCTGTATTCTTTTAAATCAGGTTACTGATGGAGATAGGGCAGCTTGGTGACCTTTTATTTAAACCAGTATTGGTTGAATCTTATCTAGTTGAAATGAAATAATTCTAATGAGCTAATTGGGTCAACGGAATCGATTTGAGACCATTTCAGTTACAATATGTTAAATCCAGATTCAGTTCTCCTTTCTGTGTTTGGCTGCATAAAACATTCAGAAACTGACACAAGTATAGCTGATAACCAGATGATTAAAAAAAAATCCTCCTCTCTTGAGGTACATTGAGCTAAAGCAGGGACCCATAAAAATCATCTCAGGGTCGCTACCATCCCTCTTTTGGCCCTCACAGCCCTCCAAATGGGTGGGATTTAAACTTTTGGATTTTTTTACATTTAAAAAAAAGTTGGCTGTGGTTTAAGAACCAAAAATGGATAATGTAAACCTTGCAGAGGTTATGGGTACCCATTTAACCCCTTAAGCAAACCCCTTCTATAAGTGACCTTTGAAGTGCTGTTGACATGCCGCCCAAGCACTTGGGTAGTCCTGTAGGTAATAACTTAATGGGCTAAAGGCTGGGGGAAGAAAGCCAGAAAAAAAATATTTTTTTTATTATTATAAATGAATAGTATAATTTATCAGGTGAATTTACTGTCCTTGTGCAATTTGGCTTCTTAGCCCTTCATCTTTGGCAGTATTTTGTTGGAGAACTTGAATTGACTCATTTTAGCTGTTCCCACACTTTAGAGTCCCAACTGAAGACTGTTAACCTACAACTAAAATGTTTTGGTGGTGGTGGTGGTGGTGGTGTGTTTTGTTTTGGGGGTTTTGGATTTTTGTTTTGTTTTGAGATTTTCAAACTGATAATGTATATTTTAAAGGCAGAAATAAAACTATTTTAAAAATATGTCTCTGCAGTTGGTTCTTTATTTTGTGGCTCGAATCAGAAACAGACCATAGAAATCTTTTGCTAAAATTCTAAAGATGCAATCACAAGTAGTTTTCAAAACTTGCTAAATGATATTTTAACCAGAAATGCACAGGATTGTGTAGCATGAGGCATCCTTACTAAAGTAGAAGCATATATTCTTTTTTTTATTTTCAGTATTTGGTTTTTAGATCCCTTCAAATTCTTGATATACATTTATACCAGCCTTTCCCAACACAGTCCTTCTAGATGTTCTGCTCTCTAATATCCACCTCAATCTCACCAACTACTTTGAAGGTTGTATTTGAAATCCAAAACATCTCTGGTTGGAAGTCCACTAAAACCATGCAAGGATTTACTGAAAAAATCCTAATTAGAAAATGAAGACACTGCTGCCTCCTATTGGTTTTCAAGGTCTTCGTGTTTATTTGCAGAGGAGATATATAATTTTCTAGAACGGTAATACTATACAATAATATAGTTGTTGGACCAAAGTGAATGTATACATAGAACTAAGGCCAATATATAAAAATTAGTAGAGATAATGAACTGTAATCACAACTGATCTCTAATATGCTTTTCCATCTTCACTCAAACTGAAAAAATGTGATGGTCTACTGCAGTGGTGGCGAACTTTTTTGGCACCAAAAACCAAAAGAGCAGCTCCCTGGCACGGCGTGCAGGAGCACCACAAACCAGAAGCTCAGCTTCCCAGTGCACACATGAATGCCAGCCACCTGGTCTCCTGGTTTCTAATGTGTATGTATGCACGAAGACCAGCTGGCCAACACATGCATGCACACCAGGGAGCTGTACTTCCTGTTTCTGGGGCACCTGCACACACAAAGACCAGCTGGCCAGCGCAGATGCGTGCACCGGAACCCAGAAGAGCAATGAGCAACAGCTGACATGCCCAGAGAGATGGCTCTGGGTGCCATTTCTGGTACGCATGCCATAGGTTCGCCATCACGGGTCTATTGTAATGTTTATCACTTTGGTTTTGAAACATTCCTGGGAGATGAAGATTTTAAAAGTTTTTTTAATTGATACATTTCTGTGTGATTTAATATAATTGCTTTGGATTTTATTTTTAATCAAGAAAAAGTTGGTTCATTGGACTTACTGCACAGTGGGACAGAGGATTTTGTAGTGTGATATCTTCTTCCTACTCACAACCAGGGCAGAACCACAAGATTCTCACAATGCTTTTTGTGGGAAGATACTTCTCCACCAGCTTTGGTATGATAAGTCCCAGGATTACCTAAAGAAAAAACATGCTTTGAAAAATATAGTGTGTGTGGAGGATTAAACTATATAGAATTACAGTAATTACTGAAATTGGTATGTATCAACACCTAGACAAGCTAGATGCCACTTCTGCTGTAGAAAACAGAACTTCATGTAAGTCAAATGTAGTGGTCTTTAGCAAAATCAGGACGTTTTATGATATATCAGAGCTGTCCCTGACAGTGGAATTTTACATCTGGACAGTTTATAGCCATTGCTAGAAACTACCTTCTGCCAAAGAATGCTTCATCCAATCATTGTAATAGTTATGCTCACAGGGTTTTATAAAGGACACAGAGTACTGCAGAACTGTACATCTGTATTCTACAGATGTGTCCCAAGGAATTCATAGTCTTTGGGACTTACGCATATGACGTTACAAGGGGTCCACAGGAAGGTAAATTCTAGTAGACTACTTTTCTGGAAATAGTGGTTGGTGCTTATTTCTTCCCTTTTGCCAGTGGGAGAATTGGAGCCAAGGCTAATACAACACATTTGGGGTTTCTGTGCCTCCCGCAAATGATTTGTGTCCCTTGTTGCCATTTGCTGCTTTGGGTGTGGTAGGAGCCGAAGGAATGGGAAAGTCTTATGTCCTGGTTCTTTGTCTTTTTGTTGTTGATTAGGGATAGGCATATGCTGGTTGGTTGGTTAGGAGTTTCTTTTTTCAATCTCAGTAAGATCCATATCTCTAGAGGCTTTCTAAATGGATTACCTTGTTTGAAAAGTCCCAATATGAGGACTGATTTTACTACTTTGCTTTCCCGTAGTCTACCTATAGTTGTCATTTGGTGTCTACATTAGAAGTCATGCCTTCAAACGAAAACTGTATAATTTAGGTTAATATATGCCATAAAGCCAGGTTGACTATTATGATTATGCCTTCCCCTGCCTTGGCCATGGGATCAAAAATCTAGGGAAAATGGAATAGGCAAGGAGAGCTCTTAGTAATAAGACTAAGGCAGTTAATGGGTTCTTTGTTTCATAACCTTCATTCTGTCCTGTGGATATTCTAAAAGCATCTTTCTCATTTTTATATACTTTTAGCTTCCAAAATCAGAGGTATCATGGGAACAGGTCCAGGAATGCCTTTGGAAAGTTATAGAATTTGTAGGCCAAGGCCCCACTTTGTCATCCCTGGAGTTCCTCATTCTGTCTTGAGTACTTTACAGTATTAGGTACTTCAAAAAATTACAAACACCCAATTCCAACAGATGTAACACAGGATCCATAGAAGCAAATGATTCTGATTCTTTTAGTCTAGGGACTTAGACTACCCCCAAACCCCAATTAGTTGTGGAAAGACTGCCTTTTGGAAAAGCCTGATGGATCTGACACATGAATGTTAGTCTTCTGCCCCATATAAGGAGAACTGCCTCTTCCTCTTCAATCAAATTTGCATGTGGGAGGACAGGATGACTTGTTAACCTGATATCATATGTCTTCCCTTTGCAGTCAGCCTAGTTTGTTGCAGTGGAAATCTGGGGAGGAAGAAAGGTGGACAAAAAAGGAGAACCGTGCTACTTTTCTCTCTCATATTTGCTTCTCTTAAGTTAATCTGCCAGAAGTCTCCCACCGACCGGTGCGCTCCCACGGAGAGCGTCTCCTCCGGGTCCCGACGCCTTCCATGTGCCGCCTGGTGACCCTGAGGAATAGGGCCTTCTCTGTGGGGGCACCCGCCTTTTGGAACAGGCTGCCCCCGGGGCTACGAACAACCACTGACCTGAGGGCGTTCAGACGTGACCTGAAGACCTGGCTCTTTGAGCAGGCCGGCCTGAGCTGACTCAAATGGGATTTTAAATAAGGGATTTTAGATTTTTATTTGGGCAGCCTATAATTTAATTCTTTTTAATCGTATTTATATCCGTGTTTTGTATGTATTTTAGTTGGCTGTTCACCGCCCTGAGTCCTTCGGGAGAAGGGCGGTATATAAAATTATGAAATAAATAAATAAATCTGGCTCTGAATCATCCATAGTGCTATTTTCTATCTTTCTCCACTTCTATGGCTGAGTAGGAAGGTTGACCTCAGAAATCTGGCCTACTTGGTGAATTCCTGCTTGATCCTAGAGATCTCTGGCCTATGGCTTTCAGGGAGGAGGATTTCATTCAACACCAGTGTTCCATCTGAGGACAGAGAGGGCTAGGTATCTATCATTGTCAGCTTCTGTCCCCTGTAATTCTCGTGGGATAGGGATGAATACTCTGGAGTTGAAAGTGGAATGTATTGATGGTCTGCAGCTTTGTTAATTGGATAGTTGACTGTGTGTCCCCTCTTGAAGTGGCATAGGGAGGTGAAAATGGATAATGTGCTACTACGGGCATCTTACTTGGCCTCAGCTATCTGAGCAGTGCAATCTGTTTACTGACAAGTTGTCTTTGGTGACTACTGTATGCATCCTCTCATTTCAGCCCCAACTTGGAAGAGCCACCCAGAATCATTTGAGAGTTATTAGGCATCAACGTTTTATTTATTAAATTAATTTATCAATATTATTTCCACAATCAATTATGTGATTGCTGTAGCTTTTATTTTTAATGGCCTATTGCTGTTTTGTGAAACAAAGCATATATCAAAATGGATTTGAGAAAGTAAAGACAGCAAAGTACATGAAATTGAGTTCTGTATAGGCCTTGGCTGAAAAAGTTCTTACAACATAATTCTATTAGTGTTCTGCTTTTCGTTAAGATAATAAGATACATGGAGTCAAGCAGCCAAAGTGTTTTACTAATGCCATGCTCAGGTGAGCTGTTACTATTTTTAGTGTACACCTCATCCCTTCTAAATTCTTCATCCATACGTAGAGCAGAACTCTGCCATGTTTTTATGAATTTTATAAATTTTTACCCAAGCATAAATACAAGCAATAAAAAGAATATCTCTTATACATAAATATATACATCTGAAAAAAACAGCTTTTCCCAAAGATCAGTTAAGTATGGCAAAATATAAAAATACTGCAACTGAATCATCAAAAGCAGATGATAAGGACTGATTAATTAGGATCTGGTTCCAGAATAGGAAAAAAAGTGGATCTGCAGTCACACAGCCCAGTATTTGCATACAGGCATATCAGCTTTCCTATCTTTGCTTTGTGCACACATGAATTCAGAAGCACAGCAGACCATTACACAAGATGTGTGAAAATACACATTTCTATCAATATATGATCTTTCCAAATACAGTACATGGAAATATTTTTCTCATCAGACATTCTGTTCACATCTCTGTTTCCGCTAATAGACTTTCTCCAAGGCCTGATGTTACCAAGACCATCTGGGAACTAGAATCTGAAATGGAAAAAAGTTTCTTTAGCATTGACACTGGCAACTTTTTATCTTCCTTTCGGCCCTGTAGATAGTGCTGCCAAAATCCAA
This sequence comes from Bungarus multicinctus, assembly GCA_023653725.1. Classification (NCBI taxonomy): domain Eukaryota; kingdom Metazoa; phylum Chordata; class Lepidosauria; order Squamata; family Elapidae; genus Bungarus; species Bungarus multicinctus. The sequence goes on along the minus strand of CM042836.1, from coordinate 61,709,377 downwards.
AAGCAAAATGGTTAATTTTCAGCCTGTGAATTTCAGCAAAAATCCAGCCATCTCTATCTAGTGATAGCAGCAGTTTCCTCCAGGTACAGCACCAGGAGACAAGGGAAGCCATCCTTAACTGCAGCAGAACCTTTTAAGAACACCAGGTTCATTAAGTCTCACTTTCTAAACACCTTGGAAGTGTAATTACTGTAAAGTTGCAAAAAATCTTCAAAGCAACAAGTTTGTAAAATCACCTAGTGAGTTAACATTGGTTCCAATACAAAAGATAAATTAACAGCCTGCATAATTTAAAAAAAATGAGGTAAACAGCAAAAAGCTGAATAAGAACTTAAGCTTAAAAAGTTAGAAACAAATTAGGGGTTCAGACAGTTTTGGAATATTTTGTTAAATGCTTTGGGAAATAATTAAACCCAGTATTTTTCATGGGAATATGAATTAAGTCTATTAGAAAATAAGTAATAGAAATTTAAATTTTGCAATTTTAAAAATAAAACACTAGAGGGGACTAAAGACTTCAGGCAGAAGAAAAAGAATCTTTTGTGAAACCTACCAATGACAAACAACATTATGACATTTTAGACATTTCAGGAAATTTTTGAAGAACGGGGTTAGCACCTGATAGCTAATCAGCAACAGTGTTTACCTATAGTATAAGAATGTGTTACTTCCAAAAAGGAAATGATAACTGACAGGGAATATTTTGGAAGACTGACAAGAAAGGCATGAACAAGTATTAATGCAGAAATACTTGGAAATAAATTCTGGACTATAAGTTGGAGATGACGGACAAAATGGAATTATAAATAGTAAGACAGAATAACCCTGGATAATAACTTTTTAACAGATTTACAACTGTTATGTTGACTCCATCCTTCCGAGGTCGGTAAAATGAAGACCCAGATTGTTGGGGGCAATATGCTGACTCTGTAACCCGCTTAGAAAGGGCTGTAAAGCACTGTAAAAGCAGTATATAAGACTAAGAGCTATTGCTATTTCAAACTTATTTCACCAAGGATTGAAGGAGCCTCACTGGGTGTTGTAAAATTTGTTGATTTGAAAGTTCCTAATAGCTGAAAAGCAGTTAACAAATATTTTCCAAAAGTGATTAGGAAAGGGAGTATGCAAGCCAAGTGTCTTTTTGAGGAGCCAAATGGAGTTTGAACAAGATGGCTATTCCCTCATTTCCCAGAGCTTTAAAGCTACTGAGATCACTTTCTTGTGGTCTCCCCATGAGGACCAACTATCTGGAGCACTTGTGGGTGATCTCAAGTCCTCTCATTGTCCAGAGAGAAATTATGGAGAGGCAGTCTACTTGCTGGGTCTTCATTCTGTCATGGTCAGCTTCAACCTTTGTGATGCCATCTTCAGCTTTCTTTTCCAGAAGTCTTCCCTGCAGTTTTCTTGAAAAGATTTTGGAAGTGGCTTGCCATCTCCACGAACGCATTAACTATTAGTTTATATTCAAATTTAGTATCCATCGGCTTCTATTAAGATTTCATCCTGAAAGAGGAATTTCAGTTCTAGATGAACTATGCCAATTATGCTAATACAAATAAATATTGGGATGAAGGAACAATACAATTTGGAGATACAAGTATCAAAACTTCAGTATTACAAGAATGAGAATATATCCATTCTCCATCAATTTATATGGTGATCTGAAATATAGAATTCCTCTATTTTTTAAAAAGCATTTCATCATTACGAATCTCAACTAGTGGGCTATTTAAGTATTTTGTCTGTTTTCTACATGGCTAAATATATTTTTCCCCTTATAAAGTCAGATCAAGTGACTGAAATACAAATTAGTTGTACAGTATGATAGAAACATTCTAAAGATTAAATGATTAGTGTTCTAGTAAATAAAATTATTTTCCTCTTTCCAAATAAACCAAAAGATAAAAAATGTAGTATCCTAATTCCACATGCGTGTAAATCTCCCACACAGTGTCACCTCCCATTCTCAAGAGGGAACTAATCTTACTGCTTTGACAGATCCAGGAATTCTTCTCTCTGGCTATCACTTCATGGTTCACAGTCTCATCATCTTCCTCTCCCTCTGAAAGAAGGTCTGAGATTTGCTGCTGTAGTTCAGGACTAATGTTGTTCTCTGCCAGGATCAATGTCCTCAGAGCTGTTGGATAGTTTTCCACCATGTCCAATAGGATCTGAATTGAGTTAGAACAGGGGCATCATGAAAAACAACTCACTCTAGTCACCAGGTTACCAAGGGGGAAAAATGCACTACAAACATCATTTGGAGGTGGGAAAAACTTTTAAAATAATTTACCAGATTCCCTGCATGATTTGCCCGTGACAAGATTAGAAGGAATCTAACCACCAGACTGCAAGAACAAGAGCAAGCAGTTAGATGAGGGGACCCAAACTCATTGCAATAAACAATGACATGCATTCAATTTTGCAGCTATTAAGAAGATTGTTGGCTGAGCAGGGACGAAAATAGCCAGAGAAATTATTGAAGCCTGGGAAACGGGCCCTTGATCAGTCAATAGGGGTGTTGATGTACCACCATCAGCTTACCATGTATTTAGGAGTAAAGTATGGCAGCACAAGGAAACAACAACTAACTACTTAATAGCTGGCCATCAGCACCCTAATTAACAGCTAAAAGCCACACACAGATACCATATAAATACAATTAACAACGAAAAGCCACATACAATAGAGGTATCATATAAATACAACTCAGAACAGTCGTGCACATATTCTGAAGAGAGAAGTTCCCTGAGGATGAGCTTCAACACGTGCCTGAAAGCTTGGAAGAATAAACCTTTGGTCCTGGTGATCAACTCAGACAGACTCCTGCAAGATCTAAAGTGTACTTATGATGACAAGGGGTTAACAAGAATTGAATGGCCAATTAACCTAAAACAGTTGTATTTCCTCCTATTCCCAATTACAATAATTACATAGAGCAAGTTCTGCATAGAACGGTACAGTGCTTTTATCACTAATTCACCCTATCCAACACCTGTGACTGTGTCCATCTCTGTTGGTTCAAAAAACCCAAATAAACCCATTCCCTTCTCATCAAACCAAAATCTAATGGGAGGTAGGATGTCTTCCACATCATAAAGTTTTAAGTAATTGCAAATTCTTGGGTTCCGTGAGAAAAGGAAAAATACACTGGGGGCGGGGATTATGTGCAAGCGTTGGTCACAATGACTTTCATGACTGAAAAATAAGGGCAACAATGAGAGATACTTCCTTACCATAGCTGACTGGTTGGTAAGTCCTGTCCCTTCCAAGTCTAAAACTTCTAAGGTGCGGCTGGATGCCACTGAAACAGCCAGCATTGCTGCTATCTGGTCACCTAAGGAACAGAAAGCCAGGAGATGTGAGAAAAGCATAGTGCAGCTCTACCAGATGCACCCATTTCAAGAGTAGCAGAATATGAGGGACATCTGCAGTCATCTGAATGCTGAAAGTTTCTCTGCTTTCCCTCAGATTATGGTTCCTAATGGTGAATTCCATAGCTGCAGCTTTATAAAGACGAGGCTGAGTTAATGCTTTATTGTGTGTTGACAGTGCAAGATGCCAGGCAATGGTGAGGAAATTCTCCTTTTCCTCCTGCTTTTCATCCTTGGCAAACTATAGCCAAACAATAGCAAAAATTCAAATAAAATCCTCAGACACTGAGCAAATCTCTTGAGTAATCATTCCCTCCTTATCTCTGAGTAGCCCTCTAGCTTTAGCAGCTTATGGTTTGTTAGCAGATAAAAAGATATGCACGGCTCCATGGGAACTGAGGTCAAGGCGGGGAAAGGGGGGATATTCATCCTGAGACAGCAAAGTGAGGTAGGGCATGCACAAGTATGGCCAAGATGTTCACATCTATCTCCTTAAGTGGGGTGAGTAGTACAGAGCAGCCAGCCTGACTCACCAGCTGCCAAATCAGCTCAGCAATGCAGCTAGGAAGAGAAGAAGTTTCCATGGCAACAACTGTTGGAACTCCTCTTTGCCTTGCTATTTTTTGAAGCGGCAGCTGGGAAAGGGATAACTTATGCCCACCAAGCCCGGGGGTAAAGATGTACAGGATGTGGGATAGAATCCAGCCAATGACCCCACGAACGAGGTATTGCCACCGAGTCCAAAGGAGACACTCATAATCTTGGTTCCAGATGGCCCACTGGTGCTCTGCTACCTTTCCTTTGTGTAGAATGGGATAGTCCTCTATCCTACATTTCCAGAATAGAGTATGTGATGATGGCAAGTTTGGTTTTTTTGTTTTTCAGCTTTCAATTATGGAGTGGTTTTTTAAGCCTTCTTTTATTGCTTCTATTTTAAGCATGTGGGTAGAAGATTATTCCTGACAAAATGCTCCTGGCTTACAGACAAGGGGGAAAAAAACTAGATTAGGGGGAGACCTGACTGAAAAACTTACCAAGTCCCTACCAGCCTTTGAAGATCAGGTGGAGGAGGTACAGTCCCAACACATCCAGAAGACAATGGGCTGTAGAAGGTTGGGATAGAAAACAGCGGATAAGCTGGCACAATTGGGCTGATTTTGTAGGAACCAGCTTCACCAGCTGCCAAATTTACTTTTTTTTTCCCAAGTAGCCTTCTCACAGTCCTTAGATCCTCTTGATTAGAGGACAGAATAAACTGCTTTTAAATTACTACTGGTATAAGGCAAGCATGTCAAATCCATAGGCCGCCTAGACAGCAAATAAGGCAGCCCTGCGAGATGTATTACAAAAATTAAAAGTTTGTCATTTACATACATTTACTACATGCTGCCCAAGACAATTCCTCTTCAGTCAATGAGGCCCAGGCAAATCCAAAAATTGGGCACCCACGGCATAAGACAATTTCACTTTTTTCCCTAACCGAGAAGACATAATGGCCTTCTAAGTAGCTCCGTTGGGTATTACCTGGATTTGTTTTAAGATGCAAGCCTTAAATGTTATAACCTGTAGAATCCAAACAAGATCTCAAGTAGCCTGGAAGGACACACAAACACTGCCCAGTATCCAAATCCAAATAATTATCTCACCCAGGGGATTGTAGTCCAAGTTCAACACTCGCACCTGTGAACTATGAGCCACTGCAATAGCCAGACGTCCCCATCCCTTGGGGGTGATGCCAGAATTTGCACTGAGAGTCAGTTCCTTCAATCCTAGGTATAAAAGAAAAGCCAGGTAACCTCAAGGCAACTTTTACAAAGCCTCTTCCATTCAGGATTGATATCACTGAATTATTAATGCAGATGAAACTTACCCAATCCTGATCAATTAACCTCAAATATATATTTTCAACACGCTATTGTTCAAACTAGCGCTACAATTATTTGGTGATCCATGTTAGATATGGAAAAACTAGAAGTGAAGCAAAACGTTTTCAGGAGCAAAAGAAGCTCAGGTTGCTTGAGTGGCTGACAGGCAAGCTTCAACAGTGTTAGGGTTAGGGTTACCACCCCAACTGTCACAATAATGGAATAAGTTAAATATTTGATCATGTTCTACCTTCACCCAATTAATGCTGTTCAGATGTGCTGAAATGAGAACAGAAATCCTAACCACAGAAATCCTAACTTGCAGTCCCACAATTTCTGGAGCACAAGACTGGGGAAAGCTGTTTCAGGAATATTTGAAGTTTTGCTCTCTGATTCTCCAATCCAGACAATAGCTACAGGTAGCCCTTGATTCACAACGCTTCTGTTTAGTGATCATTCAAAGTTACAACAGCACTAAAAAAAGTGACATTTTTCACACTTATGACTGATCAAAATTTGGCAACTGGCATGTATTTATGACAATTGCACTGTCTCGTGGTCATGGGTCATATCTTTTGTAACCTTCCCAGCTGGTTTCTGCCAAGCAAGGACAATGGGGAAAGTCAACTTCGCTGAAAAACTGCTATGATTCACTTAACAACTACTGCAAAACTTCCTTAGCAACTGTCCTTTTTAGCAGCAGAACCTTTGTGCTCAATTGTGGTCATAAGTCGAGGACTGAGGTTATGAGTTTAAAAAGATAAATATAACAGATTGACCTGCATGACAGTTTATATGTCTCGTCTACAAGCCCAGGATGCTATAAACAAATATATAGTTTCAAAACAGAAGATTGTTTATTAAGCTATATTGTGAATATGTGCTTAAAATGTTGTATATATTCATTACCCTTTGACTTAGGTATACATTTCCACAGCTGATTAGCATTTTACACTTCTACATATAAATGCATATGTCTGATCAGCTGAACTGATAAATGTAGGCAAACATACTATACTATAGAGACTATATAATTAGACAAGATGTTACAATATTCAATCAAATAAAGATATATAGTTATATGTTCCAGGGGAAGATTATTATGGTTTTAGATAATCAGAAAAACAAGATTGCATTACTTATTACTTAATTTTTAAAATATACCATAACATTAGGAAGTTCATTTATGTAACTTCCGTCTATTTAAAATCACCACTTGATTGAATTCCTAAGGATGAATGCTTAAAGAAGTACAATTACTACCAGCAACCTCAAATGATTGTTTTCTATTTAAAAACTTTGTCCTTAACTGAAGGTCAAAAGTAATAATCGTGGTCACAGTCTAATTCTGTAACTCTGTCACTTGTATCCTTACGATTTATATTGACTGTTTCCTAGTATGATTTGATTGCTTATTGTACCCTATGACTATCATTAAATGTTGTACCTTATGATTCTTGACTCTTGACAAATGTATCTTTTCTTTTATGTACACTTACAGCATATGCACCAAGACAAATTCCTTGTGTGTCCAATCACACTTAGCCAATAAAGAATTCTATTCTATCTATTTAATTCCAACTTGGAAAAGAAAAAACAATATAACATACATTTTTCCATTTGTTTATATTTGAATAATAATATAATGGTACTTTCTTTGACATCAGCTAGTGCAAGAGAGCTTTATAACCTGTTGCATTCTATTGTGTACTGAGGAAATTATTAATTATCAATTTTCCTAATAAAAAAAAGGGAGGCAGGTTGTTTAAAAAACTCCTAATCAAAAACAGGCAGCAGCAGGTAAATTGAAAATACGTATGCAGAGCAAATCAGGTTTTATAGATCTCGGTACGTTGCTTTCTATACAGCAGTGGTTTCCTATCAGGCAAAAACTGTTTGAAAATGCCCCAAATAATCTTTCTTCCTTAGGTAAATAGAACTAACTGCCTATAAATGTTGCAAAAGTGATTGGTCAGCTGTTAAGGGGTACCCAGATCTGCCCCTCTAATGTTTTGGCCAGGTAGAACTGTTCCATCCAACTTCTTAAAAGCTACGTTTGTTATTGTGCACACTATTGTATCAGCAGTCTAGATTGATCACAATTGAAGCTTGAGCACAAATTTATTTACACAGTGCTTAAACTAATCTTTACTCTGTTGGTTTGAGTTTCCTAATCTAGCTGGAATGCTTTAAATCCTTTAAAAAGACTTTTGGAAATTAAAAAAAAATCTAGTCTTATGACTTTGTCCTGGACTTAGTTGAGTTTTTACAGAAAACAACACAAACAAAATAAACAGAACTTAGTCATTGTGGTATTATTGATTAGACTTGTTTGCCGCCCATCTCTCTTTGAGACAACTCCACAGACTTTACTAAACTCCAAATGGTGGTATTATTCCCAATTATCAAATCTTGGATGACCTGACCAAAACTTTATGCTTGGATGTTATCATTCTAATATGATTGCCCTAAATCAGAGCAGACTCTCTACAATGTGTGTGTGTGTGATTATATGTGTATATAAGTACAGATTTATTCATTTATGTTTGTATTAGACCAAAGAACTATATTCAGCAGAATATATATTCAGCATTTCCACTCTTGAATTCCTACTGGAATCTGGGTTAGAAATTAGTGAAGAATGGGGAAGGGGGTATTTTACTCAGTCAAGCATTCTCTGGTATTATTTATAATAATTCCAGATTTGTTTGAAATTTGCTATATTGTTTTGCCGAAAACAAATGCATCATATTTACAGAAAACCTTTTATGTTGTAGAAGAATGCTTCACATACTTGTGTGTGTGTTTGTGTGTGTGTGTGTGTATTCAAAAACCCATTCTAGTTTCACATGAAAGAAGTACACATCTGTTCTTAATATTGCCTGTGAGGAGTTGAAAATCATTTTTTAAATATAATTTTATTAAATGTTTAAAAACATTTTGCTTGAAACTCATTTATTCTTAACTCCCTTAAAGCCTCGCCATCTAGTAGAGGATTTCCATTTGATCCCATTGCACTAAGAAACCAAAGCTATAATTTCTTTTAGATAAGGAATTCTTGTCACTCCATAGTCCCTTTTGCTTTGGTGGAATAAAAAAACACCAAAGAGACAGCTGCAAAAGATGACATGTCCTCTCTTCCTTACCTGACTTGGCTCCATCAGGAGGAAGAAGGCCACAAATCAAGTTGATACCTTCATCCCCTAGCATGCAGTCCCCCAAATCCAAGGCCACAAGGGATGGATGGATGGATAAAGCTGGGTTGAGAATGGCCAGACCAGCATCTGTCAGAGGACTTCCATGAAGGCTGCATAAAGAAAAAGGAATTATAGACTCTCTTTTCTTCGACTTGCAAATGATAAATAAATCCTAAGTCAGTGTTTCCCAACGTCAACAACTTTAAGATGTGTGAATTTCAACTCCCACAATTATCAGCCAGCATCCACACCTCTTAAAGTTGCTGACATTGAGAATCACTAGTTGGCATATTTGCTGCATATGTACTTGTTTTCCAGAAATTAGAATGAAACCAGGCACTGGTAGAAAAACACAGGAAGGTTACAATGGAGGACAAGAACACTTTTGAGCCTTTTGAAAGAGGCAGAGAAAATGATCAATAAAACGTATTCTCTAAAAGCCCATTAATACATATTTTTGTCTGAATTGTCTTGTTTGGGAACCTATTTCTTTTGTAGGAAGTGATCTCGAAAAGCAGAGATGTTCAACCTTGGCAAGTTTTAATACCTGTGGACTTCAAGTCCCAGAATTCCCCAGCTAGCACTGGCAGGGGAATTCTGGACATTGAAGTCCACAAATCTGCCATGGCTGGACACCCCTGAGACTTTCCTTAGGTAGGTTCTTATTCATGAAAGTTCCTTGTTAATTTAATTTAATTTACTTGTTAATTAGAACAGGTAGACAATTTGAAGCATTGATTAAAGGGTCTCCAACCTTGGCAACTTTAAGACTTGTGGACTTCAAGTCCCAGAATTCCTCAGCCAGCCTTGCTAACTGAGGAATTCTGGGAGTTGAAGTCCACAAGCCTTAAAGTTGCCAAGGTTGGAGACCCCTGGATTAAATGATAAAACATTCTGCTGCAGGTTTTTTTGTAACAAATATTCAAGTTCAGGGCAAGCTGTTCTGTACCAGAGGCAGCCATTCCCCACCTTTCTAAAGACACAGTAAGTATCAGAAAGGGTTGTGTATTATTCAGAGGTGGTATTCAGCAGGTTCTGACCAGTTCTGGAGAACCGGTAGCGGAAATTTTGAGTAGTTTGGAAAACCTGGCAAATGCCACCTCTGACTGGTCCCACCCCCATCTATTCTCTGCCTCCTGAGTCCCAGCTGATCAGCTGCGTCTTCTTTTGTTGCCCTGCACAGAACGGAGCTGGAAAGCATCTTAGTGCTTAGAAGGGAATGGGGATGTTACAGTAACCTTCCCCTGTCACGTCCACCAAGCCACGCCTACAGAACCGCTACTAAAAAAATCTGAATCCCACCACTGGTATTATTATCCTGATAAAAATACCTTTCAAAAATATGAATGAAAACTGTCATTATTTGAGAACCAATAGGGTAAGTTTTAAGAAATAATGTACTCTTCTTAAAACTTCAAATTCATAATTGGCATTAGCCATACCCATTACTAGTTGAAGCTTTCGGACTACAGCGGTACCTTGGTACCCAATAGCATTGAATTTGCTATTTCATGCTTTTTGTTGAGAAAATTTTGTCCTGGTACTTATCCGTTGTTTGGTACTCAAGCTAGACCTTGTCGGTGTTGGTTATCTTGTGACTCACTACCCTTTCCAGCCAATAGTCATATGGTAGCTCTTGCCCTCTACACATCTTCTTTTACTCTTCTTAGCTTCTGTGGTAATTTTGTGTATTTTTTGGCATTTGTTTTCCTCATCAGTATAAGTAAAGTACTATTGACCCACATTGGCACAATGCACTGACTGCAGTTTGGCAGTTCAAATCTCACCAGGCTCAAGATTGACTTAGCCTTCCATCCTTCCAAGGTGGGTAAAATGAGGACCCAGATTGTTGGGGACAATATGCTGACTCTGTAAAAACCGCTTAGATAGGGTTGTAAAGCACTGTAAAGCAGTATATAAGAACTCTAACCTATTGCTATTGCTAAAGTAAAGTTTTTATTTTATTTAATCTATTAGCTTTTAGGTTTATTTCTCATGCAAAGTAATGATATACAACCCTATTTTTTTATATATTACCTTTAAAATGTGCATTGTCCTTGGTTTGGGAATGCATTAATTTTATTTTCATTATTCCTTCTGGAAAAAAAATATTTGGTACTCATAGTTTTTGGTACTCATCGCAACTCTCGGAACCAATTAATGACAAGTACCAAGGTACCATTGTATTTGGATCAGGTAAATGAAAACCATACAACCTGCAATTATAGGGACTGAAGCAGCTGTTTAAAAAAATATAATAAATTTAAGAGGACTGATCTTTGAAAATTAATACAAGATTTGGAAGCTCATTTAATTGTTTCACCAGCATAATGCATCAAAATAGCAAAATATTGGTCTATGTTTTCATGCTTTCTTAACCAAAGGTAGGGAAATTGCATTCCTACTAAAATGTATTGGATTTTGACTTATCAGCTCCAGCTCAAATAGCAAACATTCTAATTTGTGGCATTTACTAAAGACTACCGAGAATTCAATTGCTGTAATTATCAATATTTAGGACTGGATCTGTGACAGGAAGATATGTTTCTTTGGAGCTATAACCATTTTAACAATATTGAAAGGATAACTGAACTACATTAAGGAATTCTAGTAGCCCTCATTCCCACCTGAGTACATTCCATTTACGTCAATGAAACACAACTTTTCAAGAAACCAGCACAGCATTTGCCCTGCAGGATTTGCACCACCTGAGTTAAGAGGCAACCTTCTCGGTTGGTACTAAATTGAGGGCCTACTCACAATAAAGATTGGACCGAGCGGTTTGTCTTCAGAGCTTCAGCCAATTGCTTGACCCGATTGATATTGGAAACAATCCCCAAGTTAAGGTTAAGTTGAGCCAGGGAATGAGACTCTGCCACCCCCTTGCAGATGCGACCGAAATCTCTGTCGGATAGTTGGCAACCACGGAGGGAAAGCAGTTTGATGGAGTTCTCCCGCAGGCTCTCACAAATATCCCGAATCTCTGCACTAGATAAAGTCTCCCCAGAGATCTGAATAGATCCTGGCAACATCGCTCTGAAAACCAGCAAACACCTTCCGCAGTTACGTTAATCCGGATTGCTGCAGTCAAAAAATATGGGAAACCCAGATTAGCGCACCGGGAGCGCTTTGCAATCGAGTTAAAAAAAGAGAAAAGCACCGCGTTATAGAAAAGAGCGAACCGACAGCCTTATATAACCCCGTGTAAAATTGGAGGGCTGGTGCAATTGCAAATAAAAGGAATGCATTGATTAAAACAATCTGCAATTCGGAAAAATCCTGCTGGGGGTATTGCACGAACTGGACCCGCGGAGACGCATCAATCCCCGCGCAATTTGAAGTAAATTCCGCGCAAAACCCGGGTTAAAAGCCCGGAGGTTAACAGCGCCTGCCGTCTAGACAGTGGGGAAAGGGAGCGCGCTCCATTTCTAAGGATGGGTGGGAAAGTGAGCGGACGGATAGGCGGCGCAGCAGAAATCCCAGGAATAAGAAATGCAACATCCAAATCGGAGCCGAAATCTTTCCAGGATCTAAAAGCCAGGGAAAGGCAGGTTTTCTGGATTTCGCAGAAGCGGGAACCAGGGGTCCGCCGGTGAAGAGTCCGCCGAGTATCTTCCGGGTTTGCTCCCGTTTCAGAGATACTCGGGTCCGCCGAGTATCTACCGAGTTTGCTCCTCGTTCCCCCGGCGCGCTTCTTCCAATCCGCAAGGCTCGAGTCGCCAGCCTGGGGGCTGCTTGCCGCCTTGTTCTATCCCTGGCGCGGCCCCACCTGCTCTCCCCTGGCAGCAACCAAGGCCCAACTCCTCCAGAGCCTCTTCCAGGCTCTGCCTCCTTTCTCCGGTGCTTCCTCCTCCTCCTGCTTTTACCGCACCCGCGGCTACCGCTGCAGCCCTTGACGCAGCTTGACCGACGGATGGAGCGGAGCCGGCCAGCTCTGCCTCCTCCCTCCTTGTAGTCCCGGGGGAAGGAAGGATCCAGTTTGATATGGCGCTGGGCCAGTTTCTATGGCTACCCTCGATACTGGAGCCGCCGCCGCCTCTTCTTACCAAGACAACTACTCGGCGGCGCCTGCAGCCACCAATTTTCACATTAAATCCCTCCGCGGGCCGATCCCTGCAGGAGCCATAAGCATCCCTGTCCTGGACCTCTTCCTCCCCCGGTCTAGAGAGAAAAATAAAAGTATCCAGGTGGGGCTGGATGAGAGAATCGCAATTGTTTTAAAAAGCAATAGCTGGACTAGATCCGAGAGGGTGACTTAATTTTGGATAAACTTCTTTCTTGTGGATGCTTCTGGGTGGAAATACCTGGGGAGAGCACCGGATCCCAAAGGGCAAAGATGAGAGTCCGCAGTTTGACAGATGCTCAGAGGGATTTTATCTTCTTAACCAGATTCTGTAGAAAGTCAGCACTCACCCACCCTCCTTGAGAATGAAATATTCCAATACTTGAATACAGCTCATCAGTCTGGAACCCACATTACGTATCTGATATGAGCACAGTTGAGAAAGTCCAGAAATATTTCACAAGAAGAGTTCTCCACTCCTCTACTCTATAATAATAATATAATAACAATAAGGTATTGTAGAATACCTTATGCCACCAGACTTGAAATTCTAGACCTAGAAAATCTAGAACTACGCCGCCTTCGATCCAATCTAAGTATAGTATATAAAATCATACATTGCAATGTCCTACCTGTCAATGAATACTTCAGCTTCAACCATAACAACACAAGACCAAACAATAGATACAAATTCAAGGTTAATCGCACCAAACTTGATTGCAGGAAATATGACTTCAACAACAGAGTGGTCAATGTCTGGAATACTCTACCTGACTCTGGGTTTCTTCCCCAAACCCCAAAAACTTTAACCTTATGCTGTCTACTATTGACCTCATCCTTTTCCTAAGAGGTCTGTAGGGAGCGTGCATAAGCACACCAACGTGCCTACCGTCCCTGTCCTATTGTTTCTTTTATATTTTATTTTTCTTATATGTATCCATGTATTCATAACTATGTTTTATTTATACCTATTATCTTGTAAGTAATTGACAAATAAATAAAGAAATAAATAAAAATAAATATTTGGGGGAATATTAAAAAGGCAGGATAAAATATTTCCCCTAAAGGAGAAATGGGAAATAACATCTTAAGGGAGGCAGAAACAAGCACAGTCTCCCTGCCCCAAGCAGAAACTAAAGAGGCCAGTTTTTAGAAATGCAGATTTGGTAATCCATTCAGAAAGACTGGGTCAGACAGAACTTCAGATAAGCAACAAGTCAAAGGTTGACAACATTAGCTCAGACAAACACCTAGAATTTGCATTTCCCTTTTTGCCTATAGAGCCATGACTGTATGACTCCTACATGACTCCATAGGAATCCAGAAGGTATAAAACTCACCCACTCTCAACTCCATTTTGTCAGCTGTCCCAGAACTGAATGCTATATGTGTGTTGGTTCTGTTCCCCGATATACAGAATCTTTCTTTCCAATCAGCCTCCATTTTATTTCTGGCTTGGGCCTTGTGCTGTCCCAGCCATTTAGTTACTTAGGAATTGTGAGCTGTCCCCTTAAGGGAATGTATCATGGGAAATGTAGTTAAAAGGTATCCTGGGAAATGTATTCATGTCACGTGGCCACATCTGTAATCCTGATTGGTCACTAAATTGACCCTTGAAGGGTTGGGGGAGGTTTCCCTCCATTCTTGCCTGGACTCATGAACTGATACCGCTACGAGATGGGTTAGGAAAATAACCATCTTTTACCTGCAATGCTGATATACAAAGGATTGGTCATTATAGAAGGACTTCATCACAAATGTGAATTATGAAGATACCTGATGTACCAATAAATGTACTTCGTTATGGATGTTTTGTGGAATTATCTATCTGCATCTGCACAGCTACAAATCCACCTCTGTGCATGAGACAGGACAGACCTAGACCTGGATTTTTCTTCCAACAATTCAGCCCTTCCACCTCAGAAGGAAGAGCTAAGCTTTCTTTTCCATTTACAAAATCAAAAACCATCCTCCAGAATGTGAATGATAAGGTCTGTTTCTTAGTCGAGGGAAAACCATATAGGAATTAGGACAGTGTTTTTCAAACTCAGCAACTTTAAGGTGGGTGGACTTCAACTCCCAGAATTTCCCAGCTATCAATGATACTCATCAAGAAAATTGAATTGTATGTTGTTATGTTACTACAAACTGAATGTGAGTCAGCCATATAACATGATGCCTAGAGCTGATTTGTCACTGAGATGGAAAGCATATAAATTCAATAAATAATGACTGTAATATAAATACAAATTTATTTTACCTTGCATTATCGAAATAGGTCTTTTTTTTGCATTAATCATCTTCACTTTCAATACAGGGTCCAATTTTGGGTATCACAATTAAAGATGGATTGAGACAAATTTAGATATGTCTGGAGAGAAGCAACAGGGATGATCGAGAGTCTAGAAACTATGTCTTATAAAAAGAGGTTAAGGGAACTGGAAATGTTTAATCTTGGGAAAAGAATCTTGAAAAGCTATTAATCAGTAGTCTTCAAGCAGGGTTGTTAAAAAAATTAGGCAACAACTGGTTTTGATAATCATTGGTTTTGTTCTTGCTAATTTGCTCATGACTAGTGCAGTCATGTCTGGTATACATATGCATGAGCAAGCCTGCATCTGGAAGAGTTTTTGTTAGCCCAATCCCTGGTCTCAGATTTTGCTACCTGATGCAGCTTTAAGGCACAAGAGCCTGCCACTCTGTTTACATGCTATGTAGAGGTGTTTCAATGGGCAAAGAGGTGGTTAGATTCTGGTTCTTCTTGTGTCATATCCATAATTGGACATTGACAATCATGTTGGCGATCCTAGATGCTGATGGGCTTAAATAATGGCCCTTCCCTCAGTACTCATTGTTGCCATTGACTGTGCTATCACAGATCATTTAACAGGCCACAATTGCCTGGGTTCATGACAGTGTGTGAAGCTTAATGTTCATAGCAGCACATAGGAAAAGCCATTTCATGACTTAGCATGATATCTAAACCAATGTGATATCAGCAAAACGCTTGGCCTCTTTCTTAGTTATCTGAGCCAAGATATATAGCCTTCATACAGGGACTTCTTAAGGACATCAGTATGACTGTTGCATTATTAGCTTTGCCTTTTATTGTCCTACACAAAGTACTCCCTTGACATTCACACAAACCATGCACACAGTGCTGAAAAAGGCATGGTGGTAGGGCACACCAGTGCAACCACTCATGAGAAAGATAGCGCCATCTTCCTCTAACAATGTAAAAAATAGTACAATAATTAAAACTTACAATCAAAAGGTAGCTGTAGGCATTGTGCATTCCGAATATTCTTGTCTTGGGTGGCAAACCTAAGACGAAGAATATTACATGCAAAGTACAACGTGTGCATGATTAACTTGAAGAAAACAAGACCTTAAAACCCAGATAAGACGGAACAAAGGACAGGAACTGAAGCTTATGTTAATCTTAACTAGAGTTAATCTTAACTAGAGATGAATGTAGAAACTGCTGAAGCAGGTAGTGACAAAAGTTGTCTAAATAGATGTATAATACGTGTATAAATTAACCAATAGTATGCTACTATGTATATAAATTAACCAATAGTATGCTACTATGTATATATATAGAACGAACTCTAGCAATAGAGCAGACAGCTCTTCTTATTTTCAATCTGACAATAAAGAAGGAAGCTTGTCTCATCTTCACGTGGTCCTGAGTCTTGATTCCTACAGGTAGCTTTACTTAATAAAGTTTTTAATTTTATAAACTACTTTGCTGAGTTCAAAAATATAAAAAGATTAAAAATGAAGATCAACGTTTAAGTAGTAACAGAAGGGAAAAGAACCGACAGCAAAATCAAAAATCACTGTTGCACTGACTACCACATTATTAAAAGGCATGGGAGAATAAAACTTTTTAGCCTGGCATCCAAAAGACAATTTGGTACCAGGTGGATCTTGCTGGAGAAGACTTTACAACTTGGGGGATTCTGCCTAAGCCTGTGCATCAAAACAGTATTTGGATGAAAAAAAAGGAAAGTAGACAAATAAAATTAAAGGAAAACAATCTAGGATAAAAACTCATCATCCCAACTCTCAGTTCATCAGTTTTCACTTACTTACATAATAATTCCATCATCTCAGTATTTCATGCACTGTCTGGTATTGGCTTTTGGGGATTTTAGAGGCTGTATTGTTTTTTCATGTGGAGATGCTGATATTGTTTCCAAACAAAACATGGACACTGTAACTGAACAGATGTTGAGAAGGGGTGTAAATCTCAATGGGAATTACTTTTGGAGAATGATCAAATGGAACTCAGCTGGGCTATGCCATCTATAGTGAGTGTGTTGATCCATCAGGCTTAACAGGCTTCAGAATTTGGCTTAGTACATTTTCACACACTACTTTTTTCCATTCCCGAGTGCTAATAGTGATTCATCATCACAATCTTCTACTCACCTTGCTGCAGTGAGAAGCAAAGAGCTATTCCTCTGCCCTAAAAATCCTCTTGACACCTATTCTCTGTTAAAGGGAAATGAATGCCCTCCTTATCCAAGTTGAAAAGTTGTTCTGTCACCTTTCCCTGTGAAAAATCTGCAAGGACAGGTGGCCCACAGGGAGGTAGCAGTTTTTGCAAATGGGGGCATGGACTGCCCACCAGCTCTGCAGAGCCACAGCATTTTAAAGGAAAGGATTAGGTTTATCGCCGTTTCAGAAATGCTGCTGATGAATCAGAAATGACTGGGATTAGCTTGCCAACACTGCTGATGCCACAGGATCACGGGCAAGCTGGAATTGGTTTCAAATTAAATCCTCTTGTGGAATTGCTTTGAGTTGCTGTCACTACTGTCAACATATAGTAATACTCTATTCTTTCTTCTGCTCTCATGAGCCCAGTTTCTAAAATTACATAGCTGCAATTTATTTGCTTATGACTTAGAAAGCCAGGTAGAGAACAGTCCTGGCACCTAACTTCAGAGTAGAATTGACTTATCTGAGAAACCCTTCCCCTCTTTCCCCCCTTAGAGGAGCTAAGGAATACGATTATATATAGACAAGAAGGTAGAAAATCAATTATTAGTTTCCCACAGCAGCAGAATTCCCTTCTCACAGCAATTCCACTCATCTTGGAAAGACGGTGTACACAATCTTATTACCCAGTCCCATTTACAATATCCTTGGTGAGAAACATATTGGTGGCTAAGGATATATTGGAACATGAGGAGTTAAAGATCCTTTCCTCTGGCAGAACGTTTGGAAAAAGCTAGGAAGTTACACATTCGGTTAGAGAGAAGTTCCCTAAGGATGGGCTCCAGCACAAGTCCAAAAGCTCAGAAGACTAAACCTCTGGTCTCAGTGATTGATCCAGATGGGATCTGGCAACATTATCCTAGGACACACATGTTCACCTTCATTTATAGGAAGTTACATTTATTTTCGTTCTCACTTTTATATAACTGCCCATCTCACAAACATGACTGAGTGTAGAACAATAAAAATTCACTGGCTGTGGCCATCTGTTCAGTAAAATAGTCTGTTCCCTGCAAAGTTTAGTGTCTGAGCTGATCTAGCCATGACTTTGTTCATCCTCATCCTAGAAAGTAGCAGCTGGTTTTAAAATAAAGCTGGGAGGCAATGTTTTCGTAAAGGAGCTTTGCTTACTTCAGCAGTCAAACTGTGCAGTGGTTGCTTGGCTGAAGCTTTATGTAATTAATTAAATTCCAGAAATGCATAGGAAAGCAGAATTAATTCCTGCTGTTCCTTTCCTCTTGCTCAGTGGATTATTGCAGGGTAGAGAATCAGGAGGAGTCAAAGAAAGAAAAAACGGCAACCTGAAAATAAAAAAATACTCAGCCCTCAGTTAAGGAAGAAAAACCATTTGTCTTAGACTAGGAAGAGCAGGATAATCAACCATAGTATTTCCACACAAGATTTAAGTAGAA
Source organism: Bungarus multicinctus (assembly GCA_023653725.1). Classification (NCBI taxonomy): domain Eukaryota; kingdom Metazoa; phylum Chordata; class Lepidosauria; order Squamata; family Elapidae; genus Bungarus; species Bungarus multicinctus. Next base: position 61,690,957 of record CM042836.1, on the reverse strand, counting down.
AAGCACTTTGATGACTATAAGTGAGAACAAGAATTTAATACTAAAGATGAAAAAAGACAGCATAAGAGCTGGTTGCTCAGTTTTAAAAGATTGAATCAATAGGTGATGCCTATTCCAGGCAAATAGGCAAAGAAGATGTTAAAGTAATAATAGACTTCTATCTAGGTTCAAAGGTTTACATTAGATGGTGACTAACAATCAAATGTCTGCTATTTTGGAGAAAGAGGTAGATCTAGACAAAATATGAAGCACAGAAAAAAAAATACACTGATAACACACATACTCATTACACACACAAATCCAAGATACGATGCTTAGATTATGCTGGATCGAAGGTAGCATGAGCCTGAGTTTACCCAACAAGCAATGGCAGCAAATTGAAGGGGGATTGTGAAGCTTTTTTGTTTTTCAGGGGTTGGACATAACCATAGCATAGCAAATAACTCTACACATTGCTTTGTTGTAGCACACCCCTTCCCCAATAGCTACTCTTATTCTAACTCCACCCTTCTAGCCTTGGAGGTTAATGTAGCCATATTAATAATATGGCTATATAATAATAATATTAATAAGTTTTTAATGCTCAGTCCTTCGAGCAAACAAAAGCTCAACGTCTGTAAAATGGCATACAACTTCACAGTCTCCTAACAAAAGTTCTTACATTTGTTGGGATTAAGGGCTGCTTCAGTAGGATTACATTTTTTTCTGAAAGCTGCTGAGCTCCACCCTTAGGTAGGGTGGCTTTTGAGCATTTCAGTTGAGCTGCAGGAAGGTTATCACACCAAGATAAGCTGCTCCCCATAACTTGTGGTCCTGATATTGACTGATACCATAGCCCTCTTGCCTACCTGTAATTGTTGTAAATTCCCAGAGGAATTTAGGTTTTAGGTCGAGGAGTACCTATGTTTTCGAATAAGCATATATTCTCTGTTACTCATTAAGTAACCTTTTTCCAGGCTTCCTTCCAAATAATTTTTGAAAGGCACATGGCCCTAATTATTTACCTATGGCTTGCTAAATGTCTAAGAACAAGCTAATTTTATGACCAAATATTGCTTGTTTGATACATTCTTTTTGTGTACTCTTACCTTGTACGACTGTGAATTATTTGAGATATGTGGCTATCGACAAAATAAAAATTGGGAACCTCCACCCCAACTATCCTTGTTTACATCTTGTGCACAATTGTTTGTACTTAGCAAACAACAAATACTTGTTTTCAAACTGGTTTGCTACCCTAAAACAAATCACCTTATTATTGGTGGATAGAATATTGGGAAAGGGATTCTACGAGTTTGCTCAAGGCCATTAAAAGTATTATTTACTGAAAAAAATCTACATAAAATATATATTTATTTTTTCCCCATACTTACTATCTAAAAAGGCTAGTAAACCTCTTTTGACTGTTAAAAAATTAATTCACTCTTTAGTAGGGGGAGAACAAAAGCAAGGAACTTGTTGCTGATGAAATAGAAATTAAAGATTGACTCTGTAATTAGAAACATAAAATTGTTTCCATCTCCTCTCCTTTCTTCCATTCCTCTGGCTATGGACCACTGTTTAAATTGTAGTCTCAGAAGTTCCATAGTGGTCAGCATGTTTCCTAGAGAAATACAAGTCAGCAGCATGTACCTTTCTTAGGATATTAAATGGTGGCTGATAATTGAAAATATCTTACCAGAATTTGTATATTTGCTTGTAATTTACTGTATGTCTACAAGTGGGTGTCCTAATTCACAGATATTTAATTTTATAAAATAGATCTAATCAGCAAGTTTATGATATAATAAAGTTGACTAGTCTTAAATATCAACAAATCCTTATCTCTTTGGAAAAGAAATGAAACTATACATTACTTGCCTTTGCTGCAACAACGAATTCTTTTCAATACAAACTATAGTTAATCCTGAGTAAGACCACAATTAGGAACTGGAAATTCCGTTGCTAAGCAAGGTGATCATTAAGGGAGTCATGACTAATATATGACCCATTTTGGCATGGTCATTAAACAAACCACTGTGATTAGGGATTAATCATTAATCGTTGTTGTGAGGAGGAGGACAGTGTATTGAATATGTTTGCCACCTTGAGGTATTTGTAAAAATAAAAGCAGGATACAAATAAATATAACAAAATTAAATGAATCTGGCTTCCCCCATTGTCAGAAACCAGATTATAAGATTCCAAACCTTGGGACACTGCAACTATTGATGGTTGCCAAGTGCCCAAATTTTGATCATGTGACCATGGAGACTCTGCAGTGGTCAGCAGTATAAGAACCAGATGTGTTTCAATGCCAGTGTAACTTGGAACAGTTGCTAAATGAAGGGTTATAAATGACTACTTGGGGTAAGGGTAGAAAATGCAAGACATATGCTAAATAGTCACTCATTCAGCCTTACAGATTCTGCACACTTTATGGCATTTGTGATCACTGTTATAGGCTTGCGACTCTGCAGTGCAATCATGCAAACTATTAGCTGTTGATCATACTTGAGATGATATTCTATCTCTCATATATGCATTTGAGATATATTGTTCTGGAGCTCTACTTTCTCTTTAATCACTTGAAGTTGCTTGGTTTTGTAGCGCAGATGGCTATCTTGCCACTATTTGTAAATAAGTTACAAAGCACCAATACCAATGCAGATCCTTGCAAAGGGAAGGAATCCACTTAAGCTTAAAGGTAGTATCATCCCCTTCCTACCGTGGTTGGTACAATGTCCATCCAACCCAGATATGGTCTTATGAGCTGCAGTAATTCTTCCAACAGTTTGGAAAAACCAAAACGAAAATGAATAGCATAATGAAGAGATAGTTACTCAATGTTGCATGTACCATTTCTAAAAAGCAGAAGTCAAAAGTAAATGTCCAACTAATCCAGATACGGTTACTATGAAATGTTCTCTAATCGTGATTAAACAGTTATCTAGTCTTCCCCTAGTTCTGACTGTTCTGCAGATATGACAAAATGACTTTACCAAATGACAGACTATGTTTTGCTATTATTAAGTTCAAGAAATAATTAAAATATGCCTGTAGAATTATTCAAAGTTCCAAGTAATATCATCTCTTATTAGCTAAAAGCTTTTGTAGGATACAATAGTTGCATCTTATGAGCTGCAGTAATTCTTCCAAAAGTTTGGAAAAAAATGAAAACAAATAGCAGAACGAAGTGATGGGAACTATATGTTGCTTGTATTATTTTAAACAGCAGAAGTCAAAAGTCAGTGTCATTTTTGCAGTGCTTTTGATTAAATAGTAGACAAGGAATGTGTGTTTCCTTTAGGGAAGAATCCAACAGGGAAGTTGTGGAAATATATATCTATATCTATATATACTGTATATTAGGGAGACTTCTAAAAGCAAAAATAATTGGTGACAATTAGCTAAAGCTTAAAGTTGCTTTGGAAAGATATAACATAATAGTCTTAAGAGGGTGAGCTAAAACTGTTATAAATACAAATGCATGACTTTTATCAATTACTCAACTAAGAATGTTTCACTGTGAGGCCTTCATTAAATGTTAAGAGTATCATACATTAAGAAATTATCAGGCTAACCAAAAAATAGCAGTCTTGACATACAAGACTCTATAGGCAGGATGCAGCTAATTGTTGGCTTCAGAAGATGACAGTGGGCACTTAAGTGATGTACCTGATCTCAATTTATGATGAAGGTCCAATGGAAGAAACTGCTGAGAACCAATATCCATTTAATTTAATTCTTCCCTTGACAAAGAAGATACACATAGTCTAAAAAGACAAAAGCAAGCACAAAGAATATACAGAGAAAAAGGGTGACTTATGCAATCCCAATTAAATATATAGGGCTCTATCCAATCCACTTTGGCCAAAGTTGGACAAGGGTAACTCTTCTGAAATGTTCTTGGAGTCTTCTTCCAAAAGCAAATCTGTGGATAAGCCAACTACTACGGCTGTTACTTTGTCCATTTATTGTGGTAACAGCAGCCAATGAAAAACAGGGTGAGCACACCAGTCTGTAAGGCTAGGTCTATGCAGCAACTGCTTTGTTTGTTATATTCATTACAGCAGAAGAAATGGCTGGAATGTCTCTGGCAACTCTCTGAAAGGGAAGAATGTTGGGTCTTTCCAATGTGTCCAGGATGCCTACAAGTGAGAAAATCAACCATCAGTAGTAAATAACCATTCATCTTGGTTAGTTTCACATTACCTTACTTTTTTTTGTTTCAGCCTAACCTCTATGTGTACATGGGACTATAAGCTTACAATTGGGAGCACAAATTGCTGTCACTAAACTACACAGTTGTCACCTAGCAGTGACAATTCCAGCAGCCCCGCTTGCCATCGTTAACCAAGCTGATAGCAACTTCTGATTTCCTGCTGGTTACCTCATTGACTTTGCTTGGAGGGAACAATGGAAACCATGATCACACCTCGCTGAAATGTCACAATTATGAAAATTATGAAGATGGGATTTATTCCTTTTATAAATATCAGTAGTGCAAGAAACCGACAGTTTAGGTACAATTCAAGGCAAAGCTGGATCCTCTCCAATCAGGCTTTGTGTTAATACAAACTTATGACCACAATTGAGCCCAAAATTTATGTTGCTAAAGGAGACAACCGAGTTTTCCCCCATTTTACCATCTTTTTTGCCACATTTGTTAAGTGAATTACTGCAGTTGTTAAATTAGTAACATGGTTGTTAAGTGAATCTGGCTTCCCCATTGACTTTGCTTGTTACAAGGTTGCAAAGGGTGAATTATATGATGCCAGGACATTGCAACTGTCATAAATGGGAGTCAGTTGCCAGGCATCAGAATTTTGATCACCTGACTATGGGGATGTCGCAACAGTCATTAAGTGTGAAAAAACAGTCACTTTTTTCAAACGGTCACTAAATGAATCATTGTACGTCAAGGACTATCTGTAATGCTTCTTAAGTCAAAGCCTGCCTCACTTGAATGAATGTATACATACTCTGGAAATAAGGGCTGCAGTGTCAGAGAACTACATTAGAAGAGTCCATTTGGGTCATTCAACTTTATTTTTGTGGATAATTTAAATGTAATAATTCCTGGCAGATGATTATCTAGTCTCTGTTTGAATGCATCTGCTGAACCTACAACTTCTAAAGACAGTTGGATCCACTGTTGAATTGCTTTTACTGATATGAATTATTTTCTATAATATATGTTGAAGACAAGAATTAGGGGTAAGAAAGATTATTATTCTAGGAATGGAACATTCTGGAGTGGTCACTTTTTCTCAATCTTGATCTAGCCTGCGTATTTCAGGAGGAACCTAATATTTTCTAAAAGTGAACCTATCAAACAAGAAGCTGCTCATGATATGATAGTCCAGACATGGCTTTAGGATCAGACGAGGACAGAACTACTGGGACATTAGGTTTTTTTGCTAGGTTTCATTTCTGGAACAATAGGTTTGGTACCATATACCTTCCCTACAGTAGATATAAAAAGCTAGGTCTTTGAGATGTAAACAAATATCAAACCAAGGTAAATCACTTCAGATTTCCCTCCACCTTTAATATAACATGTAAGCTGTACAATTCAATTGAAAAATGCATTGAGATCTTTCTGGAGAAAAATATTAAAAAAATATAATAACATGGTTGCGTAAGTGTGTACACACACCCTATATATAGGGAATGTGGTGTGTTCAGAATTAACCAAACTCATTCAAACTGATGGTAAATAGCAGTCAGCACACACCTGCCATCAATCAAAGTGACTGATCAATCCCATATAAAATACAGTTGTTCTAGTAGGAGTTTTCTGACATTTGCCCTGCTATTTCTTACAACAAAGGCCATGGTCTGCAGAGAATTACAAAGCATCCAAGGGATCTCATAGTTGGAAGGTTATCAATCAGAAGAAGGGTACAAAACAATTTTCAATGGCACAGCTAAGAACTGGATGTCCTTCAAAAATGGATGAAAAGGCAAGAAGAAAACAGGTCCAAGAGGCTGCAGCAACATTGAAGGAGATGAAGGAATTTCTGGCAAGTACTGGTTGTGTACTACACATGACAGCAATCTCCCATATTCTTTGTATGTCTGAGCTGTGGGGTAGGGTGGCAAGATGGAAGCCTTTTCTTACAAAGAAAAACATCCATCCGGCTACAACCAACATCATTAAGCAGCCTCTGTGGCGCAGTGGTTAGAGTGCAGTACTGCAAGTTACTTCTGCAGCCAGCTGCCTAGAGATTGGCAGTTCAAATCTCACCAGGCTCAAGGTTGACTCAGCCTTCCATCCTTCCGAGGTGGGTAAAATGAGGACCCAGATTGTTGGGAGCAAAAGGCTGACTCTGTAAACCGCTTACAGAGGGCTGTAAAGCACTATAAAGCGGTATATAAATCTAAGTGCTATTGCTATCAAGTCTGACAAAAGCATATGGGAAAATATGTTATGATCTAATGAGCCATGGTTGAACATTTTAGCCGTAATTCCAATTTAATGCAAAAACAATACTGCATCACCAAAAGTACACCTGCCCACAGTGAAACATGATGGTGGCGGCAGCACTATGCTTTGGGGCTGCTTTTCTTCAGCTGGAACTGGGGCTTTAAATCAAAATGGAGGGAATTAGGAACAGATCCAAATATCAGTCAATTTTGGCACAAACCTTCAAGCCTCTGCTAAAATGCTGAAGAAGAGGAATGTCACCTTTCAAAATGACAACGATCCAAAGCATACCTCCAAATCTACAAAAGAATGGCTTCACCCAAAGAAAATAGAAGCTTTGGAATGGCTTAGCCCGGATCTGAATCTAATTGAAAATCTGTGGGGTGACCAGGGCATGCATACCCTTGTAGCCTGACAGATTTGGAGTGGTTTTGCAAGGGAAGGAGTGGGCAAAGATTCCCAAGACAAGATAGGCTTCTACCCCAAAAGACCAAATGCTGTCATAAAATCAAAAGGTGCTTCAGTATTAGTTTAAGGGTGTGCACATTTATGCAACCATGTTATTTGTGAGTTTATTTTTATTTTCCGCCCTAATTTTTTTAGTTAGTTTTTAAATTGAATTGTACAGCTTATATGTTATTCTGAAGTGATTCATCTTGGTCTTTTACATCTCAAAAGTCTGGCATTTTAACAGGGGTAGGTAGACTTTTTATACCCACTGTATATGAAAGTTACAGATGTTTGTTTTTTTTTAAAAGCCATTATGTGTGAAATTGCCCAAAGCAAGAATGGAGTAATCATATAAAACTAAGCCATTGGATTAACAATATGGAGAACTGCTGAAGATGAAGGCTTAGCCCTACAAGGTCAGAAACAAGAGGGCAGTTCTTCCAAATCCAACAGCTTTAATTTCTTCTCTTACCTTCCACAACCTTATGATAAGCAAAGTGCAGGTAAAGAAGGAAGAGCATATGCAGGGTGGCAAGTGCTCCACACAAGATGAGTCGTTGGGTATGTCCCACTGTGCGTGATATCAACACAGCAACCTAGGAAAAACAGAAATCAGATCTCACGGTTTACAATCTCCAGATATAAAATCTGAACAGCACAGGGACAACAAAAATATCAATTTCTAGGTTTCATTTACGTATATTTCCTATTTCTGAACCACACACCTTCTCCATTTTTCTTGAAAAGGAAGCTATTTTAGGTTCCAAATAATTTATCATTTTTATACGCCTTCTTAGCCTTACAAAATATATCTTTAGAGATATGGTGACCAGAACTAAATACAGTATTCTAAACTTTACACAATATGCAGGATTCTTTTTATGGTTGCCATCTGTATCCTAGCTCTCATCTGTAGCTCCAAGTAGTTGTAGTAACATGGGCAGCAACCACAACGGCTTTTGGACCAAACCTGTTAGCCAATGGGTCTTGGACTCTCAGTGAGATAGAGGATTTACCTATCCCAGCATGTAAAATCTGGCCCTCACAGACTGAGTGCCGGAAACTGATCAATGATCCAATAGTAAAAAAAAAGGTAGGTCCAGCAAGCATTGTTGGCCACTAAGAACATAAAACATTTAGATATCCTAATCATCCACCACAGCATGAAAGATTTCCAGCCCTATCCACACCATTAGATTAAGGTCTCTTCTACCAAGAGTGGCACTTTCCCCATGCAACAGCTATTCCATTTAAAACTCCATCATTCCCAGTTTTTTGTTGTGTAATTAATCATCATCTTCAGCTCATGTGCAAATCATCTCAATCCAAACCTAATTTGTTGAGCCCTGTACTGATGAGGGAGTGTCAAAGCAGCAGGTGGAAATGACCACTGGGAGGGTGGCCTTTGGGCCAGTGATCATTCGTCTCAGTACCCAGGGCAGCAGGAGAGGTTCTGGCAACATGTAGGGGACAGAGCATCCCCCTCTAGGATAGCACTGCCCAACCTTGCACGAGGCAGGGGCTTAGAAAACATTCCCTGACGCAGAACACTTGCGCAGAGCCTCCCAATTACTATTACTCACCATTCGTAATGTGGAGAGACCACCAATTCCCAGCCAGAAAATATAAAAAAGGGAATGAAGATGGATATTGTAGGTGACAAATAGGGTGATACAGTGCCCAAAAAGTCCATAGCCCTAAAATGAAGGAAGAAAGCATAGCTAATAAGAGCATGAAGGCAGGGAAAAGTCTCAGACAAAAATAACACCATTATAGTCATTCTGCTGTTCCTCCTTATATAGTGAAAAAAAACTCAGTAACTGGTTATCAGTGATCTGCAGATTATTAAAATAATGTCTGGCTATTACAACCAACTCAGTAATATCGTGCAGACTAACGAAAATATATTGTTTAGAAATTGATCAAAAATCTAATATTTTGTAATGCCTGAATCTAAAAAGAACAGTGAATATTATAAATTCCATGTCACAATACCTTGCTTTAGTTTGGCTAAGCTCAAATCACACTGTAAATCACAGTTTTGCAGGATTATGAATCATTCAGGGACTCTCAAACTTTCTTTCAATGCTGTGTGATATTCATTTATTTTACATGTTTTTAGACTGTCCTAATAAAAAAGACTTGGGCAAGTTACAAAAGAATAGTTATAAAAGCAATTAGAAACCAACCCAAGATGGATACCATGAACATTCAATTTGTGCTGTAGGCTCTGGGAATATAAAGATTGTGTTATTGGCTCTAGGATTAACAGAAAGTTGTCCATCTATACTTGATGTGGATATAAAAACATCAGTTTACTTAAAATAGAAGTACAGCAGTACTGTTAAACCTACTATCTTTAATTCAACATTTGCCAGATACAGTGGACTATCTTAACTATGTTCTTTTGAGATGACTCTAGATTGGGAAAAATTGCTCTACACTCCAATAGACTGTGGTAGAAAACTGACTTTTACTTACCAGGAGTGACAACATTTGGACCATGGTAATCTGAGCATTGCATAGGTATGCCAAGAAATATATGAAGGATGAAACACCTATCCAGTAACCAAAGCAGGTGCCAATCGCTGTGCCCATCAATGTACCTTCCCTCTGCAGAAAGAGCAAGGGAATATCAGAGAGGCATTCTAGGAAAAATGCAAATGGGGCTATCAATTAATACTTCCCATAAATATACCACGTAGTGAAGTCTGCAGTAGGCATTAATTGTACTCCAAAGAAATCTTTTTCCATCAATAATGCATATATGACTGCAACGTCAAGAAGTTCAAAAGATACATAGAACTGATAACTTATCAGACAGGAAAGCAATTTCCCTCTACTTACAATGATAGTATCTGATGTCTTCATTCCATGCAACAAAATAGCCACCAGCGTAAAGACTAGCATGAGAGGACCATAAAGCTCACCAGCTATCTTCTGGAAAATAATATATGGTAGCCATTTAACAATGTTCAAAGTAACTTATTATGTCAGTTGGTTAAAAATATATTCATAATCTCATTCACATTTTCTTAAATATTTGCAAAAGTAACAGAACTATCAGGAAAGAACTATTATACTATTTTCATAAACTGGCAAGTTACTCTATGTAATCATTTGTGAAATGATTCTGATAGTGTTCAAATGACTTGATGTAATATGAAAAGCCATGTTATATAGTTCTAGATGAAATCAATTTCATAGTTTGAGTTTATTGAACTTGAAATTCAATTTCTACAATTAATTATGATGCCCTAAGAATTTGTCTGTCGGGACAATTATATTTGAATGGTGTGACAAGTTTGGCTGCCCACTGTGCTGAAAGGCTATTCACTAAATATAAACTAAGAGATGTGACAATATAGTATTGAATGAAGCAATGTAAGCACTGCTCCACTCCATTTTGAATATGGTCATCACTCTTTAGCATTGTTTACTCTCTTCTATTTGAGCAGTTTATCAACTAGAAAACAGAGGGCTACCCTGGTGAAACATAAGACAGATACCACTCTATTACACTAATTTTATAGCTGAAAAAAATGAAGTAGTATAATGATGATTTTGATTTTTCTGATCACCCATCTCATCTAAGTGATTTTGGGCAGCTCACATTAACAATAAACTCACCTGGGGGAAATTGATCATCTTGACTAGGTATCATGGATTCCAGCAATCTGAATTAAAACAGATTGTACAGATTAATAGCTAAAAATAAAGCATCTGATTACTAAGACAGTCATCCCATTTAAACATCTGTTGGTTTTCCTAACAAATAAAATAGGTTATTAAAAAAAATGCCAGAACTGATATAACAGAAATAGAATTATCTTTCTATATATAATCTTTACATAGCCATGCTCACATCAACACTAAGCCGTAGGGTAAAGCAAAGCAAAGAAGATAAAGATATAACTATTGCATAAAGTTGCATTTCTTGCTGTTTTCCTGTGATCAAGACAATGGTCACAGAAGCTAATGTACTCCGAAATGAAGTTTCTGACTTTTAATTATTAAGTAAAGGGACAGATTAATAAAACTTTCAATCAACGTTTACTGAATAAGAGTGCTAAATCAAATACATCTGATAATAATATTCTATAGTTTTGCATGTCATTCTTTCACCTTCTGTTTTTTAAGAACTCTCTTTGAAAAAGAAAAATAGAGCTACGAATATTTTGAATATCCTTCCGCTTGAAAAAGACTTCCAACAGAAAAGTAAAACAAAACAATTTCTAGGCCTGAACAATATTTTTGTAATTGAATGGCCTTTTTTCATTAGCCGAAAACAATATCATGGTAGATAACTGATTTTAATCACAATGACAGCTCTGTAATTAACATAAACTATTAATTGAACTGTTAATATGTAGCACCTCTATGAATGGCACTGATCGATAAGGCAGCTGATAGGCTTGCAGGCTTGCTTACCTGTTCCGAACTTGGTTAGGTTCAACGTCAAAGTAGGGCCTGAGGATATCAATATTAGCATAGAGATTGAAGGCTTTTGAGGCTTGTCTCTTTCCAGCCTGCCACATCTTAAAAAGGGGAAAATATTAATTAAACATACTCTCCTTTCTCCTTCTGAAGAATTAGAGAACTTTAAAAAAATGCAGATCAACAGCATTTCTAGTGTACCACATCAAAGTATAGGATTGTAATTACTTAGTAAAGGATTGTAATGTACAGAAAGATACTATAGGGCTAGACATTCCCCCTCCCCTTATTCCACAAACAAGATTTACTTTACTTCTGAGATGACAAGGAAGTAGAACCAATTTTTCATAAATAAGTAGTAAGTATTGACTATGCAATTTTGTTAATACACTACGCTCAACTATGTTTTCATTAAACATAATTTTATTGCCTGAGTTGAATGGTTAGAGTCAAATGATACCTTAACTTATAAATCACAATGATATCATTTGTACAGTATCACAAATATGGTATGAGCCTTAGCTACTGACCTAGATTGTGGGTGGTAAAGATGTCCCATACTATCTTTTATGTAAACCACATATTGCTGATCTAAAAAAGACAGACATAAATTTAAGATCAATGCTGTATCATGAAAGAAGGATCAGAACATTGTCCTGCTAGAGTCAGAAGCATATTGGAAACAGGAGTCTACTGAGCTCAAATGTCATCAAATCAGAGGAACGCTAGTAAACCAATACAACTTCCATTTACCTGATCAGCTACCTGCCGACTCAATTGCCCCTTGAAACCTTTCATTCCTAAGAACTCTCCATCTTCTTCATCTGCAGCAGCTGCTTCTGCATCTACTTCCTCCTCTTCCTTCATGCGTTGGTGCATTTCTCCCATGTCTTCAAAACTAGAACCAGAGGTGTCATCCATGTTTTCCATATCAATTACAGCAGAGCCTCCACCCTGTGTAATGCAAAAATGAAGCAGCAGCTCAAGACAGGTACACAATCATCCTCTCTTAACAAGAACTATGGATTATAACACCACCTCCCCACAAAAAAAAAACCCTTCAAAGAAAAAGGATTCAGTTAGAGAATGTCTACCAGGAAAAGACACAGACTGTTACAAACATTAGAATAAGAATTACTTCCCAGTTTGGAATTTCATATTAATTTATGCAGCTAATGAAGACTACTCAGAGTTGGAAAAAACCTATTTTTCACTATTTGCTACATTCTTCCATATATACTGAGTAAACTTCATATCAGGATATAATTAGAGATTATTATTGGAATTTATGAAGAAAAGCTCTATGTATAGTTGCAAGAATAAGTATTCACAAAAGTGCTGGTTTCAACATCACTAAGTAACCTTGGAAACTATTTCAATATAAAAATGTAACAGCCAGAAGAATAGTTCAAGGTAAGAGACAACATTGTTACCCAGATCAGGAAACCCCTGAACCAGACCACAAAGTATCCTACAAGAGGCCTGGCTTAGAAACTGCTGGTGGTGTGGAACATAGCTGTGAAGTCACCGCCCACTGGGGATGGGATCCTAGCAATCATATCATTCCTATAACATCTTTGTAGCATTTTATTCAGTCATGTCTGGTCTGTTTCTGAGCTAAACTCAAAGTACAGTGGAACCTCAGGTCGCGACTGTAATCTGCCCCAGGACTACAGGTCGCAACCTGATTTGATTGTGACTGGAAGCACGACTGTCTGCGCATGCGTGGACCCTCCAAAAAAATGGCGCCGAAGGGGAAATGGCTACAGTGATTTTTGGGTTTGCTTGGTCGCCACCTGAAGATCTGTTCACGACCAGAAGCAAACCAGAAGCAATAACTCTGGTCGTTACCTGATCTGGTCGTGAACAGAAGCATTTACAGCTCAAGGTTCCACTGTAGTATTTTTAAGTCTCTATGATGGCCTGGGCAGTAGATATTGAAGAAATTCTGAGTTGTATCTATCTGAAAGAGAATACACATAAATTGTTATCTTGGTAGACTCGCCAGGACCTAGAGAAAAACCTTTTTCAAATATTCCACATATTTGGGATCTTTTGCCTGATCTCCACTTTTGATATTTTGTTTAAGATTAAACAAACAAATGAAGGCCTTAGAACCTTCATTTTTTGTAGTCCTTAAAAATATCCCAAATGCCTCTTCCTCAGCTGGGTCCAGTGAGCTCCCTTCACTTCAGTTTCCCCTTGGTTTTGGGGGCTTCTCGGAGCTCCCATGTTACACCACTCTTGCGCGAGCTGCATTGGCTCCTGGTAGCCTTCCGGGTGCGATTCAAGGTGTTAGTGATTATCTTTAAAGCGCTCCATGGCTTGGGACCTGGGTACTTAAAGGACCGCCTACTGCCATCATTGATCTCCTGTCGCCCAGTACGCTCCCATAGGGTGGGCCTTCTCAGGGTGCCGCCGGCTGGATGGCTAGCGACCCCGAGGGTACAGGCCTTCTCCTTGAGGGCACCTTCCCTCTGGAACAAATTGCCCCTGGAGATGAGGACCATCCCTGACCTTTTGGCCTTCCGGCACGCGTTGAAAGCATACTTATTTCATCAAGCCGGTCTGGCCTAGGGTTTTATAGGGTTTAAATTAGTTTTAATTGGATTTTAGTCTTTTATACTCTTGATTGAGTTTTATCTTTGAGCCACCATATTTAATCTTTTTAAATTGTTTTTTAAATATTTTATTTGTACTATTTTTTAACTTTGGCTGTATACCGCCCCGAGTCCCTGCAGGGAGAGGGGCGGTATAGAAAACTAATAAATAATAAATGAGGCTTTGCTGTCCTGTAATGCTTGCCTTTATATGTTTACTCTGTTTCTGTTTTTATGTTTGATTAAACTAAAATCACAAAAAGCACTCTGGTAATATGTCCTGATAATGAAATAGAAAATTACATGGCAGAAAAATAAAGCTGTTACTGAAAAGAAAGAAAAAAACCACAAAAGAGGAAGTTGATAGAATTATCATATCTGGATTACAAAATCCAGACAATTACTAAAGGCCATCAAGGAGATACAGAACATGCTAACTTTTTGATGCATCTGACAGCTGCCCAGTTTCCTCAGCCCAAAACTATATGTTGAACATATATCTTTAGATAGTATTTACCTTAACCTGAAAGAAAACCTGCTCAATTGGTTTAGGGTAAATTGCTTCATTTGTAAAATCAACAGTAAAATGACAAAATCTGTTCTACTCAGAAACATATTCATATCTTCCCTTTTAAAAGCATGCACTGTTTTTCTTTTGATAGTACAGTATAATGGCAGTATATTATGAGTACAATTTAATTTAGTGATTAAAGCACAAGACTAGAAACCAAGAGTTTCCAGTTTTAGTTTTTCTTTAGGCATTAAGGCTGGCTGGGAGACTTTGGGTCAGTCACTCTCTCTCAACCCAACTCATCCATTAGCTTTGTTGTTGTAGGGAAACAGGAGAAAAGAATACATGGTAGAGAGCAATTGAATACTGTAAATAAACAATTTATGCAAAATCAAGGAAAAGAGAAAGAAATAGTAACCAAAGATTTAAGATAAGAAAAAAAAAACAACAACCAACATTTAATTAATATCAGTGCCACTTACTGTTTTACCACTTCATACTATTTTATTCTTGTAAACTTTTCTTTGCTTTTGTCCATACCCAATGTGCTGCATTTTATTGTGTAATACGATGTTTAATTTTTTGCTTTTGGGACCTCTTCCCACTTTTAAAAATTATGGAGGACCCCAAAAGAAGTTTTGTCAGTATGTGTTACATATGTATCAATATTTACTTAGACTGCTCTTTAGAAGGCCAGATCCTGAAGATGAAACTCAAATAATTTGGCCACCTAATGAAAAGTAAGGACTCACTGGAGAAGAGCCTAATGCTGGGAACGATTGAGGGCAAAAGAAGAAGGGGACGGCAGAGAATGAGGTGGCTGGATGGAGTCACTGAAGCAGTCGGTGTGAACTTAAATGGACTCCAGGAAATGGTAGAGGACAAGAAGGCCTGGAGGAACGTTGTCCACGGGGTAGCGATAGGTTGGACATGACTTCATGACTAACAACAACAATTTGTAGAATATTTGGGCACTGAATCATGTACAAATAACAATATGGAACTCATTTTTTTTCATGAAAAAACTTTTTAACAAACAAAAATAATAAGAGTGACCTTGTTTCTAATATTTGCAAATAACTTCAAGATCTGGCAAATTATTTTGATTTTGCAGATTTCTCAGAGGGTTTAAGAAACACTGCTTTAATGCATTCAACATTATGGATACATTTTTGAACTTTGTGCAATAATGAGTATAGCAAAGGCAACAGAAATGGATGACAGAAGTGCTTCCAGAGCCTGGGTGGATTGGTAGAGATATCGACAACAAGGAGATGGGGCTCTTCCCTGTGAAAACTGCCAAACGTTCATTAAGTCTGGCAAACAAATGGCCCACAAAGAACAACAATGGAATGCGGATCACTGTCTTTTATTAGTTCAATAACCAATCCAAGCACAAGCTTAAACTTAATGTTGTGAATATCTTTTCAGCTGTATTGTTGTCCAATTTTACCTGGAAACCAGGAACTAAGCTTATGCAAGGCACTTGCAAAAACAAAAAAAAGTTAAGCAGCAATTTGGCGGATCAGATATCTGAGTGTGGAATCTAACCTCTTCCTGGCACAAACTGCCTTTGGGACCTTTCCCTTGTATTTATTTTGCTGTGACATCATTTATGATTTTTTGCTCGTCCACACAACATGCAAGGACTCTGTTTATGGACTGCCTACATTCCAAGGGACATTGCCGGGAGCATCGGCCGCTTTCTCCTCCGACCCGCAGAGAACACAGGCATATTTCCAGCCTTGTTGATATTTTTAATTTATTTTTATTTCATATTTCTTAAGCGCCCATTTCCCTCAGAGAAGGGCTCTGGGAGATGTACCATATAATACAGGCTGTCCGTTTAGAGACAGTTCAAAGTTACGGCACTGAAAAAAAAAGTAACTTACAACCAATTTTTCACAGTTACGACCTTCACAGCATTCCCCCACAGTCCCCTGATCAAAATTCGGATCCTTGGCAAGTGACTTGCATTTATGACGGTTGCAGGGTCCTCGGGAGGTCATGTGATCCCCTTTTGCGGACCACCCAATAAGCAAAATCAACAGGGAAGCCAGATTCACTTAACAACCTGGTCGCTAACCTGGCAACTGAACAGGCACCTGTCTGAAATGGTACAGGGCAGAGGTCTCCAACCTTGGCAACTTTAAGTCTGATGGACTCCAACTCCCAGAATTCCTCAGCCAGAAAAGCTGGCTGGGGAATTCTGGGAGTTGAAGTTCACAAGTCTTAAAGTTGCCAAGGTTGGAGACCCCTGCTACAGGGTCTTCTGCTTGAGCTGGGGGGGGGCGGGGGGGGGGCGGGGCTGAACTAGAAAACCTCCAAGGTCCCTTCCAGTGCTATTCTATTCTAAAGCCTTGGAGACTCACTCAGCAGCCAGGGCAATAAAGGGGCAAAAGCCACTTAACCAATGTTTCATTTAGCATCATACATTTCGGGCTCAACTGTGATCGTAAGACGAGGACTACCCTGCGTAGGTGTTTCCCGAAGCAAACCCAGGACGGCGGCTGTGGGGAAGGGAGCCCAATTCGAATTCGGGGGATGGGATCGCAAGAAACGGGAAAGCCCTTACCCGACCTCCCCTTACCTGCATGTTGTCTTCGAAGGCTCCCCACTCAGCAGTCGCCGTCGCAGCCCCGCTCTTCACTCCCCCGGCGCCCGCGGCTGCCCCAGGGCCGGACATTTCTCCAGTAGCGGTTGCGGAGGCACCGACGCCTCCGGCCGCGCTCTCGCTTTCCCCACTCCCCGCCCCGCTAACGGAAGAGCCACCGAAGCCCAGGCGGAAAAAGCCCGGATGGAGCAAAGCCAGAGCAATCCGCGCTCGGGGGGGTTAAGGAGCCGCACGGGGGGAACGGGACGTGGTGTTCTCGCGAGATTTCTCAGAAACCGGCCTGACTACGGTACCATCTTGGTTGTTCCAGACGAAACGAACTTCACGCAAAAGGAACTTATAACAACGGGACGTAGAGAAAAGCGGGAAAAATCCCCAAGACAACGCGCTCAAAACGCCCTCTTGACCCGTGACTCTAAAGCACGCCGCCACACACACACACACACACACACACAAATGTTTATTTTGGAAAGCGCCACACACAACATGGCGGCACCCCCGCCACCAACTTCCGTTCGGTGGGAAGAGCCGCTCAACCGGAATTCGAATGTCACGTGAGAGAGGACGCCTTCCTGCTCGAAGGTAAAACTTTGCACTTGCGCATTGGGCTTGGCTATACTGTATGTAACGCGTTTGCGTGAAGGATGGCAGCACCCGGGAGCGTGGAAGAGATGCGGACTCGCGTGGTTCTGGGCGAATTCGGCGTTCGCAACGTAAGCGAAAGAAAGCAGCGGGACGGGTGGGGGGGTAGTGTTGTCTGGCCACGAACCGGGTCTTGTTCATGAGTTGGGAGGCTGTTTCCTAGACAGAAGCCTGACTTATATAATGTAAAGCAATATAAATCTAATGCAGCCGAATGAATGAATGAAGGGCTGCTTCGAACAGTGCCGTGATACAGAGAGGAAGGGATTTGCGAATTTTGTCTGGGATATTTCACTGCGATTTGACAGTTTCCCCACGTAAAAGCAGGTTTCTGCTGGAAGATGCACAGATATATGCATGACCCCCACCAGTTGCCCCCATAATTCTGTAAAGCGATTTTTTTTTAGCAGTCATCTTGGTTTTGAATTTGGAAACTACCCTATATCGAATTAAGTCATTATAGGTAGTCCTCGAATTACAATAGTTCTTTTAGTGACCATTCGAAGTTACAAGTACACTGTAAAAAGTGACCTGTGACCGTTTTTCACATTTACGACCTTTGCAGCATCCCCATGGTCACATGATCAAAATTTGAATGCTTGGCAACTGACTCATATTTATGACGGTTGCTGTGTTCCAGGTCATATGATCATCTTTTGTGACTTTCTGACAAGCCAAGTCGATGGAGAAGCCAGGCGCATTATTAACTTAATAACTGTAGTGATTACATTTAACAACTGTGGCAAGGAATGTTGCAAAATACAACAAAATTCACTTAACAGCTTTTCACTTAACAAATTTTGGGCTCAGTTATGGTCATAGGTCAAGGATTACCTGTAGTTTATTGAACACATAGCCATATAGAGAACAGAGGTTGGCAGCTGTTCAGGATTTCAGCTCTATTTAGGGATTGAACCAGGCATAATCTGCATTTTCTGTCAAAGAGTTTCCAAGTGTTTCTTTCCTCTCCAGGTCCACACAACAGATTTTCCTGGGAATTATTCGGGCTACAATGATGCTTGGGATAAGCAAAGATTTGAAAAGGTGAGAAAGAAGTGATTCTTTCTGTGAAGTCAAAAGTTGCCTATTTCCTTGGAACTGTACTTGATAACAACACATCAGTGCAAAACACTATTTCTGAATCGTATTAGCTTGTTTGTAGTTTGGTTCAAGTTGTAGTGTATTTTCAAACGTAGATATTGCTTGTATGGTGGAGAACCTAGTTCAATTCCTTATTGTTTATGAAAGATGTGCATGAGCTATTTTCTGTGCTTATCTGACTGGAAAAACTGGGGAGAATGTGAATTGAATAAATGAATATTTGTAGAATATTGTAAAATATCAGAATATTCAGCATCGATAATGACATCATTTAATTGTATGGTAAAACTTCTTCAACCAGTTCATACTTTATTAACTATAGCTTACAAACCCAATAGATGATATTCAGTGCACATAGCAGGGTTCGATTTAAAGAATAGATTTGGTTATAAGAATAATTGTTGTCTGTTACTGTTTGTCAGCAAAAGCTTTATTTGACCAAAAAAAGGTGCTTATAGATTCCTGTTTTCAAACTTTGTTTCCACAGAATTTCAGAATAGATATGATCCATATGGATGAAAGTACATTGGAATTTGACATGGTGGGGATTGATGCAGCCATTGCTAATGCTTTCCGACGGATCTTGCTTGCTGAGGTATTGATTTTTTTCCACAGAAATAATGCTAGCATAGTCATATTGGTATTTTAATGCATAGGAATATCCTTTTTTAAATGAGGCAGTTTCATTGTAGAAGTTTAAAATACTTTTGTGTTGTAGAAAAAGAGTATTATTATAGGTAAGGTCATTGAATTTTAGAAAGCTGTTGTCCAAAATGACAAGCCCAGTGATATCTATCATCTCTCTCTCTCCCTCTCTGCTCTCTTTCATCCATCTATCTCCCACCTTTATTATTTTTATAAATAACTCAAGGTGGCAAGCATACTTAATACACCTCCTTCCTCCTGTTGTCCCCACAATAACAACTCTGTGAGGTAAGTTGGGCTGAGAGAGAGTGACCGGCCCAAAGTCATCCAAGTTGACTTTCATGCCTAAGGCAGGACTAGAACTCACAGTCTCCTGATTTCTAACCTGGTACCTTAACCACTAAGCCAAACTGGTAGTGTTATATTACATCTGCATAGTAGGTATAAGTACATGGGGTGGGTATCTTTCGGATCTCATTTATTATTAAAATTGTCTATTCCTCCTATTGGAGCTTGAAGAAACTTTTCAGAAATAAAGGTGTAACTACTGGGTTGTGAATACAAGAACATTGGGGAGTCTACAAAGCCTGTTTTAAACATTTCTAACTTGACTTGATGTTTAGATCGGTATGTTAGACCACCAGAAATTCATAGATACTGAGTACCATTGCTTTGACAAATTGTTATTTAGGTGCCAACTATGGCTGTGGAAAAAGTCCTTGTATACAACAACACCTCCATTGTGCAGGATGAAATCCTAGCTCACCGTTTGGGACTGATTCCTATTTGTGCAGATCCTCGTCTCTTTGAGTACAAGAGTGAAGGTAAGATAATGTTGGAGGTGTTTGTCAGGAGCTGAAACTGGCTATTACTGAGTAGATCTTAAAATAATGTGTGTGCATCTTGCTTTACTTTGTTCTTCCTTGCTTTTTTCAGAAGATGAATGTGATGAAATTAACACACTGCAGTTTCGGTTGAAAATAAAATGCAGCAAGAATCTTCAGGCAGCTAGAGAATCATCTGATCCTAATGAGCTTTATATTAACCATAAAGGTACAATCCTTGCTTCAAGTCATCGATCACTATTGTTCTATGTTTATAATGCAAACAAACTTTTGACATAATCTCATATTCAAGCCTTCTCAGTCTACCAAATCTTTCTCTTTCTTTAAATTGGAACTCAGGGCTTGCAAAATTGATTGTGTGTGCGTGTGTGTGTTTTGTGTGTGTGTGTGTTTTCCTTCCCCTCTTTCCACTTTGAATATAATTGTTAGCTATTACCTTTTGATTAAGAAGATGCCCTGCTGGATTGGAGCAAGCACAACTCTTTTTAAAAATAGTCTTCTTATAGTTTACAGCAAACACATGGAGTGGGTTCCACTAGGATCTCAAGCTGACAACATGAATGCAAATTTCCGACCTGTCCATGATGATATCCTCATTGCTCAGTTGCGTCCTGGCCAAGAGATCGATGTACTTATGCACTGTGTAAAGGGCATTGGTGAGACAGCTAAAGTTCTGATATACATTTGGCAATTTCATTTTTTGGGGGGAGGAGAGGAGGGAATACTCACTTTGTACATCTGGCTGATATTTTCTCAATAGATGCTAGACTTGAGAGATGGGATCCTTTTTAGAGAGGGTAAGGCGTAGTTGATTTATCACTTGGATTATTCTGGATTGTTTAATAACTCAAGTTTTTTTGTTTATGAGATAGCATAACTTGTCCACAGTACTTTGTAATTCCTGTCCTAGTATTGTAAAGGTTGTATTTGAGTTTTGGGTTAGATAAAGTCAATAATGTGAAATGTAGCATCCCTGTTGTTACTTGCATTACCGCTTGTGTGCTTCAGCGAATCTGTTTTCAGTCAACAATTCATTTTTGGAAAGCAGCAAGTTGTAAAGGTTGGTGGTAGTAGTAGGTTGGAGACAAGGGCTGAGGTGAATAGGGTACTGATAAGTTAATTGGCAGTGAATTAGTAGGAAGACTGTTAGGAACTACATGGAATGCTGGCAATCTGCAGACCAGAGTTTAAGAATCCCTGCCATGTGCGTCCGCTGCCTATGTTCAGCTTCTTTGGTGCAACCAGCATTACTGACAAATATTATGAAAGATGAATGGCCTCTTTAGAAGAGTGCAACTGATTTTTATTATCTATTCTAGAGGGTTGGACAGATATGCAGAACAAATCCAATTTGCTGCCAGCTTTCTCTCTCTGCCTCCACTTTCTCCCACTGATGCCTGATTGCATCCATTTGCTTTTTAAAAGTCACTCTTTTTCTTTAAGGCAAAGATCATGCCAAATTTTCTCCAGTTGCCACAGCCAGCTACCGTTTGTTGCCAGAAATCACTTTATTGCAGCCTGTTGAAGGGGAAGCAGCTGAGCGGCTGAAAAAGTGTTTTTCTTCTGGAGTTATTGAGATTGAGGAAATCAAAGGTAATTTCTTTCTTCATTCCTTAAATGGTACAAAATCATAAACTATATTTTATTGACTAATTTCTCTCCTCCCTGCCCCCCAATGACAGAACTTTATATCTACTGTATGATGAAGTGCATGTTTGCCTTCCTTATGGTCTAATTTGTGAGCTTCCAATCAGCTCTGTGGTAGCTGTATTACAAAAAATGGCAAAATAGCCACAACAAAAATGGGTGTTTGGTTGGACACCTTCCGCCCTTTTTTTTCTATTTGCTATGCAGAGACAAAGGCTATTTTCCTTGACTATCGGAAAATCAAATGAATGCTTGATGCTTGATTCTGAAAAGTGAAGACTGATTACAAACGTTAAGAGAAAAATTCAATTAAATTCATTGAGGGATATTTGGAAAAGCCTACATAGAATCATACTGCCTGGGGAGGGGGGTTTGTTGTCCAGGTTTCCAATCTATTAATCAGCAATTTAGATGGGCAAGATGTTATTTGGAATCTGTTTTGTAGTTGAGTTGAAGCAGAGACGAATAAACATAATCCAGCCGTATATAAAAAGATATATTGAAGATATGTTAATATTTTTTGGAATTTAGATATTGGTTCTTTTTTTTTCCCCTAGGAAAGAAAGTAGCGAGAGTGGCTAATGCTCGATTGGACACATTCAGTAGAGAAATTTTTCGACATGATGACTTGAAAAACCTTGTACGTTTGGCTCGGGTACGAGATCATTACATCTGTGAGTAATTTACATGTTCTTTTGTTATTGATCTTTATGGATTGTGTAATGAGTACACAATTTTCCTTGGATCAGAAACGATGCTCCTTTTCCTGGAGGCAATAACAAGCAGAAGGTTTTTGGCATCAGAATGGGGTGAATGTTTCACCGTATTGTTTTTTTTTTGAGGGGTAATGGATTGGAGTTCTAGGCCTCTGAAAATCAAAGAGGTCTCGTTTCCAGTTTTTTTTTTAAACTTATCAAGTTTGATGGTTAGGATTTAGGACTGTTTTGGATGCTGAAATAATAGAAATGAGAGTTGTGGGTGGGGCTCAGTCAGCCTTATTAATTTTTAGATTTAAAAAAAAGTACCACCGAAAGCCAACCTTTTGAAAGCCAGTTTATAATAGGACTGCATTGGAGGATGCCTGCACTTATGGGTTGTCTAATATTGTTGCGTAGTAGCTAACCACTAGCTTCAAAATGTGAAATGACAAAGCACCTTATGTAATTTCCTTGCTTTTTATTCTACAGTTCTGTATTTTATTTTATAGTTAGTTTTTGCATCAAAATGGTATAGAACCAAATAATCTCAGTGGTCATTTTAATGGCATTATATAATTCTATCTTTAGATCCGTTTGAGCCAGTCCTTCATTCAGTGCTTAGAAATCTGAAAACGTTTATGCAAGTGAGGTCTTAATGCTTATTTTGGGAACATGACATATTTGAAAAGCCCAAAAAGTAGATTATTCTCTTGGCTCTGTTGAAGGTCATAACTTGTATTCATGTATCAGTGAATTGTGATGTACTGAACAAACCATAGTTGTCATAGTTTATTAAAAATAATCTGATTTATATACTTAATTTGATTATCTCCAAGGCTGCTTGCTTCAAAGTGAAGTTGCCCTATAAGATATAGGAAATAAGCCTTTCTTTGGGTCCCATCACCAAAGTAACTTCCAGTAATTCTGGCTGGGAATTTCTGGGAGTTGAAGAACACAAGTTTTACACTTGGCCAGATTGAGAAACACTAATCTGCAAGAAGCTCTTTTAAGGGATGGTGCTGCTCCTGTAGAACTCCTTGTCTTTTCAAAAAGAATTATTCATCCTTACTGAGTTTCAAAAAGAAGTGAAAATATGGTTCTGGAATAGACAATTTGGGTTTTTGATTCATTTGTTTAATTGGGTTCATCTTACCTAGTTTCAGGACATGTATGAAGAACAGATTATATTTTGGGTCACATTCATGCAGAAATATTGCAAATTCAAAGAGTTCACAGACTTTTAAGCACAGCAGTATTTTGGTGCCTAGTTACTGAATCCTACTATTCAAC
This sequence comes from Bungarus multicinctus, assembly GCA_023653725.1. Lineage (NCBI taxonomy): Eukaryota > Metazoa > Chordata > Lepidosauria > Squamata > Elapidae > Bungarus > Bungarus multicinctus. The sequence continues at coordinate 61,667,065 of CM042836.1, read as the reverse complement.
AGTGTTATCTGCTACTTAACAGTTTAGTATGGTATCTTTTTTATGCTTTATGATAGTTCAAACTGAGACCCTTTCTCTCTCTTCCCTCCCACCCCCAGTCTCTGTAGAATCCACAGGCATCTTGCCTCCAGATGTGCTGGTGAGTGAAGCAATCAAAGTACTAATGGGAAAATGCCAGCGCTTCTTAGAGGAGCTAAAATCCATCCAGAAGAAATAAAATTGGGAACACAAAAGATTCTTGTGGGGAAATACTGCTATCAAAATCCCTATGTCTGATTTGAAGAGGAACAACTTTAATCAAGATTGCATCAATCTGTAAGACAATGAGACTTCCGAGATGTCAATGAACAATGGTTGCTGAACAATTGTTACTGTTATTTACACAACATGGACACAACTAAAATTCAGGATAACACGGGGCCTTGTGTAGGGTTTGTGGTCCGGCAATGGTAGATGCCATTCTTTGATAAGGCTTTGCAATCACATGCACATGGAGACTCCTAGAGTGAACTGTAAAATTTCCTGTGTTAGTCTTAGTTTGCATTACAACAGTGTTGTAGAAATCTTACTGCTGTGTAGTGGATCACCTATTACATACTACCTTTTTGCTGATCTGGTACTATACATTATGACAGTTTCATGATCTTCACGAAGTCAGCAAAAATATCCCCAAGTCAGTTGATTTGTGCCTGAGCTGTACAGTTTTTTGCGTCAATATCCATGAAAATACTTGATTAAGAATGTAAATCCTGCTAGGTGTCATTAGTACATTTATGTATAATATCAGTATATGCTGATCTAAAATATTTATCCCTAACATTCTCTCAGTACATTTATTTTAAAAAGTTACTTTTTAGTTACTAGCACACATGCCTCTCTTTAAAGTAGGGAAAGACCACCTCCCACCCTATTTTCTTGGGATTCCAACTGTTTCCAAAGTTAAGGAAGTACGTTTTATCTACTTTCGGGCAAAACCCAAATATCCTTCCAGTTTAATCCATTATTTGTTGATAGAGAATTTCTAATTGAAACAGGAGAGAAATGCCTATTGATAAAATAGTTGAATTAGAAAAATTAAGCTGCAAGAAATCTTCTCTTAAGAGAAATATTGTTGTGTATGTCTTTTGAAGTATGCGAGGTAAGTACCTTTGGTAGCATTTAACATTATGAAGAGTAGAAGGCACAGGACATGAATTGCTCTAGTTCCTTGTGCTACTTTGTCATCAAAATTTTTATTTTTAATTTATTGAACTATCCTATTTCCAACCTCCAAAAACTAGAATTGCCCAACTTTGATAAGAATGTTTTATTTTTGCCCAAACTCAAAAATAATGTACCATATTTTTCGCACTATTAAGATGCACATTTTCCACCAAAAAAGTAGGTGGAAATATCTGTGCATCTTATAGAGTGAATATTGCAGACGGGGGAGATTGACACCTGTCACTGCTACTGCCGTTTGCCGCTGCTCTGAGATGCTGGAGCCTTTGCTGCAGAGCAGCTGATTGGCGGTTTGGATCGGCCTCCTGGAATACCTCCAATTAACTTGTCTAGCTAATCACCACTGATGCCAATTGCTGCTGCTAATCATCGCCACTGAATAGGACAGCTGATTGGCAGTATTCTGGGAAGCTGATCCGTCAGCCAGCTGCTCGACAGCGAAGGCTCTAGCATTCTCCAATGACGGCACTAGCTCAGCTCAGTTGACCAGTGGTGGGCGCAACGGAGCACAGCCCTGTCGAGCCACATGCTAGGGCTGTGATGACATGCTGAAGCTGGCCAGGCTGTTTGTTGCAAGGATGCGAATATCGGATGGATGCTGGAAGGCAGAGGCAGATTTTTTTTTCTTGTTTTCCTCTCCAAAAGCTAGACGTGTCTTAAGTTCCGGAGCGTCTTATAGTGCAAAAAATACAGTATATATAGACTATATTCAGTAAAGCAAGACAAAGCATTCACACAAAAGCATTAAAGCATCTGCAAGTTTTGCAACCTCTGCTTACTGTTTGTATAAAGTTTACTAAATGTTTATATGAAAAAAATTGTGCACACACAATCAAGTACACCTTTTGGGGTAGTTGACTGGGCCTTCCAGGATGCAGCTGATTTAATGTGTTGAACAGGAGTGCTTCAGTCAGGGTAGCATGCTTTGCATTAAGTATGCAATTTTCATAATTGCTGTATTTGACCCAGAGAGCAGCCATGGTGGTGAAAAGGTGTGAAATGAATTAATGCAAAGAAACAGCAATGTTTGTATAAAATGAGACTTTTACTGACATTGATTTGGAGACATCTTCAGATACAACATCTCTACAAAAAACAAAACCCCTCAGTTGTTTTAAATGCGTCTATTACCGGCACAGTAAATTGAAATGTAATTAAGACACAATAAATACAGTTAGGCTAGATTCCAAAGCTATTTAACAAAATTTGGTTTAAATAAATGTTACGCTGAGATCAGGATTATAAACAAATCAGAGTGGAGTCTGGCTACTAGTGAGAATCCAAATATCAATATTAAGACCTGTTTTCTGTCATGTAACCAGATGTGTATACGACTAAGCCGCTTAATTGAAAAACACCATTCAGTTCTACCTGTAATCAAGCTATTACAGCAGCCACTAAGGAAAGCCCCTCTATTTGATACTAATCCTTCAGACTGAAAATTAAAATCTGGCAAATTTATGCTCACATTCTATCGCGCTCTCAGACAAACACTTAAGACCTGGCTTGGAGGCATTCTGTACCATCACACAGAACCAAATTATCCAGGACTGTACTGCATTCTACATTCAGGAGCAGCGTTTCAGCATAAGTTATTTTAAACCAGTATAAAATAGTTCTGAATTCCTTTTGTTTAGAAAATTCTGATTTTTGACAGCTGAGGTCTGATTGCAGCTAGAATACCTATTTCAACCATATTTATAGGGCAAAGAAGAGGATGTTTAATCTGAGGCTTCCTGAGGCTAGGTTGAATTTTAAAAAATGTTTTCACTCCCAGTTTCTCAATGGTACTTGGTTTGCTGGAACATATGACCAAGTGCTACTTCTCAAAAGTAATAAAAGTAATAAAACTTTTGGGTTAGCGTAACTCAGTGATTCATCAACACCCAATATGCACAACTGCATTTCTTCATCCAAGCTGTGTCTTTCCAACAGGGAAGCAGGAGTCTCCTATTAGTGTCATGTTGAGGCAGCAACAATACAGGTGTCCTGAAGGAGAAGTAGCAGAGAGAATGAGAGGCTGCAGAACCTTCTCCCTTCCCCGGTCAAATACTATAGGTATATATGAAGGGTTGTTTGTAAAGAACTGGCCAAATGACAGTTGGACTGGAATGCCTGAGCAACCACCATCCAACGGTGAAAAGATAAAGTTATACAGTGGAGCTAGAAAATCCCCCCCCTCCCCCCAAAAGGAGAACGAGGTCAGTGAGAACTGTATCAGGGCTCAGGAAAGGAGTAAACAAAGGAAATATGGCTACTGTGAAACACAGTATAAAGGAGGAAAAGGTGGAATTGTCGTCAGCTTATGGCTCAAAGAGGGCAATGAGAATTTCCTCTTCACTGTTCTCAAAAACGTCTTGTCCTAGGGGTGCTTTCACCTTCTTGAAAAGAGATGGAAGATTTCTGATGTGGACTTCTTTCCTGAATTGTTCTCCTAGGGGCTTCTGTACGGAAACAAAAATGAACAGGTAAAAGACGCATAGAAATATTCCAACAAGAATAGCTTCTGCTAAAATTGTAGAATTTCCCACTCCACAGTATGATCCCCTCACAATTGTGGGGACTGTATCCTAGATTGTTCAACATGTGCTGAATTTAACTCAGATCAACTTCAAGGCGGTCAAAGCCAGAAACAAAGTATCAAATGCTATATATTCTGTAGCAGTAAACAGGGAGTAGGTAATTAGCCATAGATGCCCTGGGAAAGATACATTCTGGAGAACCATAGAATAGTAAAGGCTACATGGTTAGATCTCCACAAGTACCCAATGTTTCTACCATCACAATTTAGGATTTGTGCAACATGAGTCACAACTAATGGGCTGAAAAGGTAAGCTGTGACATTGGTTAAAGTCAACAGAGGGGAAGGAAAAAAAAACACCCTGCTTATCCTGAGAGATGAGATAATTTTTCTGTTGCTTGACATCATGTCTTACCCCTATGCAGCCTGCAATTAGGCGTTTGAAATGGTCCTTCCGCCGTTTATCTGCCACCTTCTGAAGCGTTACGTTGAGTAGTTTGGAATCAAACTGCTCCAGGGAATCATTCTGGATTTCTGGGACTTGTTCCATCACTGTTTTCAACTCAGCATAGCGTGGACGCTTTAAATAACAAAGAGAAGAGTCAGGAGGGATCTTTTGCCAGAAGAGAAATGGCTATTTCCAAAGAAGGAATTAACCACTAAATGATATGTTCAGAACTTTGCATCCCACCAAAATGAGCCTTGGATTTGGAGTGGTACTAAACCACAAAGATGGCAGACCTGGGAATGGATTTTCTCCCTAATTCCTTACCAAAGCTTCGTAGATCTGGAAAGCCAAGTGGACAAGTGCTGCCATGCAGCCATCATGTTGTCCGTGAACCTGTAACCCTTTCAGTACACTTGTGAAAAACCAGATCACTGCTTCAGGGATCATCATATTCTTTGTGAGCACCTATGGCAGAGAGATTGAAATGAAGCAGGGTGGGGAGAAGGGGCTCTTTTCCAAAATTCTGATATTCACCCCTATCTTACTTAATGCAATACCCTTTTATCCCATTCACCACTTTGTATCCTGCTAAACTCAGTATCGAGGTACCTGTTTGAGCAATGGCCAGCAGAGTTGGGTGGTAGTTCTTTGACAGGACAAGGTGTCCTTCCAGGAAAGGGATGTGAAGGCTGTAATTAGCAGAGCAGTACAGACATTCTTGGGGAAAAATAAAAATAAAAGTTAGGCCACTTACAGACTCACAGGATTTTTGTCTTATGGGTCAAGGCACTCCTAGTTATAGGGCAAAATTAAAAAGTATATTGGAACTCTAGATGTTTCATAAAGCACAGAAATATATTTCTTTGTCAGATTAATCAATAAAAAAAATGAATCACCCTATTTCCCCACAGAACTGGCCATAATATTTCTATATGATAAAAAGACTTTCATAGTAAATTAAAAGTTTTTCACAAAAGCAATAGCTTTTAAGAGTGTATGTGCTTATATAAAAAGCAGATCTGTACTGAGTATTCTGTGTGTAATTTCTAAGTTTATGGACTTTTTTTTTCTACAGGGATCTCTCTAGGGTTGCTGGAATATAACTGGCAATGTAATGAGGTCACAGGAGAAAGAATGTTTTTTCTTTTCTTCAAAAACAGAAGAAAGGCCTTGCTGAATCAGTTAAAGAGTCCACAAATAACCCTCAGGTTATACCCATTAATTCAGGAACTTCAAAGTTATGATGGCATGAAGAAAAAGAATTTATGACTCATCCTTAACGTTCTAGCCATTGTATTGCTTGCAGTCATGATAAAAATGCAGGCCTGCCTGCATTCAGGATTGCCACCCCATCACCACCAGTTTATTTTTGTTATCTTCTTTGTCTAGGAAGAGGCAGGATTCCCAGGCAAGCAGGCTGGTGGTTGAGAGCTATGGGTAAGGTGGCTAATTGTGTGGGTGGGCCTAGGGAGCATGGAGCTTGATGTTGGGAACAGTGGCGTGGGCCAAGATGGCTTGAAGGCCACTGCCAAGGAGTGCTGCTAGGCCCTATGATCCCTAGCTCCTACAGCAACCCCTTGGCCTGTAGCTCTCATCCACTAATCTGTTTGCCATGGATTCCTGACTGTTCTTACAATGGAGTCATGTGACGTCCTCACTTAATGGCTTCCATGATCCTGGGGTTATGATGCCAACTGGGATTATTGTGATTTCCACTGCTAAGGGATATAATCATACAATATGAGAGTTTATGACTGCATTTATGTGTCTGTCTATGTTTCTATCTATCATCTATTTTGAACAAAGATGTTCAGAATTGCTCATCGCCTGAATTTACTCTAAAATATCTATCTATCTATCTATCTATCTATCTATCTATCTATCTATCTATCTATCTATCTATCTATCATCTATCTATCATCTATCTATCTATCTATCTATCTATCTATCTATCTATCTATCTATCTATCTATCTATCTATCTATCTATCTATCTATCTATCTATATATATATATATATATCTATCTATATATAGGGGGTTAAAATAAAAGAACAAATTCCCCCAAAGCATGAGAAGCAGGAAGAAGTTATTATCAGACTTTATATTTTCAAGAGTTAAAGTGAATCCTTCAATTGTCACAAATAAAATGAAGACAATATTGAACCAGAGTTTCCTTACCTCTTGTTTCATTAAACATTTGCCCAATTCAGTGAGCTCAGAGCTGGTTGATGGAGTCACCTCTGTGGACATCATCTCCTCATCTATCAGGGAAAATAACGTGAACCAGATTCATTACGAACCATATCTCGATCAGAATATCTGTTCCTTGAACAAGCCACAGATGCATCAAAAATGCTGGCTGGACACGTACACAAATGTTATTTCTTCATAGTTCCATTTATCTTGAAGTCACACTACCAGAAAGTTTCAAGAGGAGGCAGATGACCTACAGAGCAGCGAGCCAAAATATGGATCTTTGGGGATAATTAATCTGAGAAAAAAAAACTGCAGCGAAGAAATACTGTTCCTGGAGCCATGGATCATTAAGATTCTTACATCCATTTCTGGGCTGGAATATTGTATCAATGATTCCTGAAGTGTGGCTTTGATTTCTTGCTAATAATTAAACTACTGAAGTGGTTAGCAATTCTAAAGGTATTTATAGAACAAGAAGAATAACTTTATTTAAAAAAGTAACCACAAACTTTATACAAGTAGGACCAATTCAATTCAAATCACAAGGGCAGCAGAATGAACAAGACATTTACCTACCATCTCCATCTGCAGTAACCGTATTGTTCTGCTCAGCACCTTTTTTTGACACACAGCAAACAGCTAAAAAATACATCAAAAGAAGATAAATATCAGAGTCAATGAGACATGATGCTTTCAAGAATTCCTTTCAATATCATTTAATTTTTACTTTGCAAAACTCTGAAATGTATCTTACACTGGAAATCTCAATTCATTAAAAAAAGGAATGCAATCCTTTTTTATATTAAGTGAATAAAATAAAACGTGATTCAGAGCATTATTTCCTCTAAGCCTCTTCTGATATCACCATGGTATGAGCATGGAATTCCAAGTGTTCAAGTTTGCTTTGGACATAATAATCAAATGATAAAAGCCAAGAAGGAAGGAATAAGGCCAGACTCTACATGAATGTGTATTCTGAGAAATTCCTTATTAAACTCTCACACACTGCAGGACATACTCTCAAACAATTTTGATCTTGTATTTAGCAGCTAAGAATATGCTGTAGAAAATGGCTGATATTGTTTTCTTGATGCTTATTTGTCACTATCAATTTTTTCATCCTGAAGATCAACATCCAAGAACAATGATTGAAAATAATTAGGCCTATGTTATTAACCTACCACTGATAAAGGAACATCTTGATAAGATGAACAAGAGTATTTTTGAAAATAAAGAATACTTAGACAATCCAGTAGCTGTCAAGTATTGTAATATCTAAATCCCTGTAAAAATACTAATAGTATTCCTTCTGCTTAGGGAGTTGTGTTCATATATTACTCATTTCACCCACCAATTAGATCCATGACTTCTCGGGTGAGCAGTCTAACCAGCTGTTCTTCTAACATCTCTTGAGATTCTGGATTGTCATCTACTGTATCTTCATCACTGTTAAATAATAAAGGAAACAGATTTTAGGATGGCAACAGAAACCTGAGGGGCACAACAGAAACCTGAGAGGCACAACAGATGCTGAATATTATCATATTACCAAGACTAAAATATTAATGACAGATGGTTCATCTGTTCCATATAGTGATGCCCAGCCTGTTCTAAATGAGATTGCAATAGGATTAGGATCATCGCTTTAGGATGTCAGCAGCAACTGTGGCATAAAATATTTATATTTTTAAAAAAATTCAACTTGTCAAAATTTAACTGATAGGTAAGTTGTTGTCTAGGACTAGCCACCAAGTGAAACAAACAATTCTACTTTGAAAAATAGTTTCACTGCTGGCCTGTTTTTAAGTCAATTCAGAGGGCTGATTCAAACCTTTAAAAGCTCTAAATTGTTTGGGACTGAGGTAACCAAACATCTTCCAAATGAGCCGTTCAGGTAAGTCAATGTGTTGATAATCTTCTGTTTCCACAATCAGAGATTAGACAGAACATAATCAGGGAAAAGCTTCTGCATTAGGCCACCTTAGTTTTGAGTACTTCGTGCAAAAACAACTATCCAGTGCCAAAAGTACATATATTTTTGTTTATCTACTTTACTCTGACATTATTGTCTTAAAAAAACTTACTGCTTTATGACAGTTATCCCTTTCAGAAAAGGCTACTTCAGGCACAAAATGCAAAAAAGAATACAAAAATAAAATAAAATGCAAATTTCAAAGAGCAGTCCTCTCCTCTTGTTTAAGCCTTACTTACCAAACCAAACTCCGCTGATTGATAACTTGCCATTTCTGAGACAGCCTCTGGCAAAAAAAAAAAAAAGCAACACGACATAAAGGATTTCAATTATATACTGTGTACTCGGAGCTTTGTATGTTCTACATCAAACCATGTCAAACTCAGTGACAGAACAAACTGAATTCAAGTGACCTGTTCACACTATGCAAGTCACCCAAGTTACCTAATTTATTCCCCTTTGGTTATGCTCTACTCTATTCTTTACAAGAGTTATAAAAAGCACTGAAATCTTTGTTTGCAAAACGTCATTGCATTTTTCAGAGTTTTAAGTATTTTGGAAGTTAATTTTATATAGCTATGAATTTCACTGGGTACTTCAGTGGCCGACACTTCTCAATTTACTCTGCTTTATAGGCCATAAAGATGATCTCACATTCCATGTAAAACTTATCCAGAAGTTTAAGGCCAGAGAGAGAAAACCACATGGTATTACTGATATCCCCAGTACAGTATCTATTCTTAGTACTTGTTATGAAACAACAACACAATACTGTTTTCAATATAATATGTTTCCGGGTTGTCAAAAACTCTCAAATATACTATAAGCAGGTAACAACAGCTAAAATATTATAAATTAATAAGGAAAGCATCCCAAATTAAGTTTGGGATCATCTTAAATCCTTACCAAGATCTACTTCTTATAAGCTAAAGCTTTGAGCAATAGTAACTTGTATCTATTAACATGAGAGAAACACGTGGGGAATATGCATTCTGTGATTGCGTTTTTGGTCATTTCTAATCATATGCAAAAATATCTCTAGGAAGTTTGTCACAACATCACATCTAGCAAAATCCTTTGCTTGAGCAAAGGATACTTTCAAGTATAATAGCTCCATGACAAATACCAGGAAACTGAGAACAGGTGTGATCTTGGTTTTTTTTAATTAATCTAGCATTTTCAAAATTTCACCACCAAAAACTCTCTCTTTCAGTATTCTCAGACACAGTATTTTCTTACCATATGTAGGTAGGTGAACAGAGGTCCAAGTATAGGGCAGATTAAAGATTCGTAGTGTTCAGGTGGGCAAGAGATAACCAAAGGTTTCACAAAAACGCCTTGCATGAAACTAGTTAAAGAAGTGGAGCAGCACAAATACACATCTATATTTCCCCCACGGAAAACCATTAGATTCATCCAGTCCTGGCAATTTCTGCTCTTGAATTGATATGAACAACAAAAAGCAATTTTGCTTCCAGATATCTCAGAACAGGCAGATGCACTCATCTCTGAATTTTTCATAAATCTGATTTTTTCCAACACTCCTACCCCAAATTTGGAAGGAGAACTATAAATGAAAACAAACAAAGGATACGAAGCAAAGGGCGGAGTCTGTAGTCAGGAATATTGTCCAGATTGATGAAGGCTGAGTTGAGGAGCTCGGCTGCTAGACCTTCAACAACATAGAAATCTTGCTGCATGGATGAGCCAGCACTACCCAGAATGTGGAAACTGCAATTCAAAAGGTACAGTCTAGAACTAAATAAATTATACATTCAGCAGAAGAGCCAAAAGGTACTCTGCTTTGAAAAGTTTTCTTGTACTTTTTTATCTGCACAAAGTAAAATTGGGATTTTGGATCAGGTCAATTTCTATCTAGCTCATTTACATTCCTTTCTTGTTATAGCCGTTATAACAACCAGTTACAAGAACATATAAATCCAGCTGGGTCAAATAAAGACCTTCCTTTTCCCATAGTGGAAAAGTAATAGAAAGCCCACATGTGAAATATCATAGCATTATGAAAATCTATGAATTTCTTACCAGTTATCATACAGTGTACAGAAGAACCCCTGCATCCTTTCCAAGACTGTTTTGTAAACAGGAGAGTCATAAAGTTCCAGCAAAGGCTGGGGGAGACCTAACAAAAGAGGAAATAGTGTCAGCAATCTTCCCAGTGGGAAGGTTCATCTATTCAGGCAGTGCCCTGAGCAGCTCTGGCTACCAAATTTACTTGTGGATGTCTGGAATAGATAAATTTGGAGCATGATTCCTTTTAACTTAAAAGTTGAGAGAAACGGCAGTAAAAATGTGATGGTTTCAGAGCGCAGTTATAAACAAAACAATATTTTTTCCTGATTTTTTTTTACAAAATAACTAATTATAATCATACTTAAAAACTAATGTAATTCATGATGCACTGAAATCCAAATAAATTTAGAGCAGAAGTATCCTCCAGACATAATATTTGTGTAGTGTAAATAACTCTTTCCAGGCTTATCCACATTATAAACTTTATATAATAAAAAATATTTGTAAAACGGAAGTAACTTCAGATCCTTGTCCCATATACAATTAACTTGTTTAATAGAATGTGATGGGTATACCACAAATAGTTTGAGTTTTTTGAAGACCTATCAAGTCAAATTATTTAGCAGTTTCCACCTTATTTGTTAAAAAGATGGCTGCAGATAACACAACAGTGATTTTGTCTCATTCAAGACAACGACGAATCCGCATACAGACAGGTGGTTATACAACTTGCTTCATGGTGTAACCGGAACAATCTGGAACTGAACACACTAAAAACCGTAGAAATGGTGGTAGACTTTAGAAGAAACCTTCCCATACTACCACGTCTTACAATATTAGATAATACAGTATCAACAGTAGAGACCTACAAATTTCTAGGTTCTACTATATCACATGACCTAAAATGGACACCTAGCATCAAAAACATCATCAAAAAAGTACAACAAAGAATGTTATTTCTGCGCCAACTCAGACAGCTCAAACTGCCCAAAGAGCTGCTGATCCAGTTCTACAGAGGAATTATTGAGTCTATCATCTGTACCTCTATAACTGTCTGGTTTGGTTCTGCAACCCAACAGGACAGACACAGACTTCAGAGAGTAATTAGGACTGCAGAAAAAACCATAACTACTAACCTGCCTTCCAATTGAGGACCTGTATACTGCACGAGTCAAAAGGAGGGTTGTGAAAATATTTACAGACCCCTCATATCCCAAACATAAACTATTTCAACGCCTACCCTCAAAATGATGCGATAGAGCACTGCACACCAGAACAACTAGACACAAGGAGTTTTCCGAAAGCCATCACTCTGCTAAATAAATAATTCCCTCAATACTGTCAAACTATTTACAAAGTCTGCACTACTACTATTGTTAATCTCATCACTCCTTATCAACCATTCCCTCCCACTTGTGACTGTATGACTGTAACTCTGTTGCCTGTATCCTTACGATTTATATTGACTGTTTCTTAGTTTGATTTGATTGCATATTGTACCCTATGACTATCATTGAGTGTTGTACTTTATGATTCTTGATGAATGTATCTTTTCTTTTATGTACACTGAGAGCATATGCAGCAAGACAAATTCCTTGTGCGTCCAGTCACCCTTGGCCAATAAAGGATTCTATTCTAGTCTATAAAATGGAGCAAAACGGATTTAATGGTCTCTCTTAGCAATAGAAATTTGGGGCTCAATTATGATCATAACTACCTGTGCCAAGTGATATTTCCTCCCTGTAAGAAGAAGCTACTTACCAAGGATGGTATTCTTCTCCACTTCCAGCATATCTAAGGCCTTTGCAAAGGTATCTCCCAATTTAGCCACCATCTCTGGCATATACAAATTGTTGTGGGTCCTGGAAGAAAATGTGATATTTTACAATCACAAGTTGAATCTAACAGTTACCCTGACAGTGGAAGTCCGCCTTCAGCTTGTAAGCAGCTCCTGTATCTGGTGAGGAGGAAGGTGAGACCAAGCACTTGTGCATGGGATCCCCCTTCCTTACCAATAAAAACCGTCCCTGCCTTGGGCATATGGAGAAATCTCCAGTTTGTGTGGAGGATTCATGTTACTCCAGACAACATTTTGCTCCAATTTGCCTGGCCTTGGCCCTCTGAAGCGCTGGCTGCAAGGACCCATGCAGGACACACTGCCTCCCTAAGGATGGGTCACGGTGCCTAGAATGGCAGGTGGCTCTGACAGAATGCAGCAGCTCATGAATACGCTCACATGCTATAAGCAACATTGTGGCAGAAAGATGCCCCCCCTGAAAGGCAGGACAACTCTGCGTTAACCATACCATGCTGCCAGGGAAGAACCTCCATTCAGCCTAGGGTGACTTCTTTCTTGCCATCCAGGCTAAAGAGGGACCCTCAGCAGCTGGATGGACCATCTGAGTGGGGAGGAAGGGTCTCTGTCTCACCTACCTCTCTCCTTTTGAGACCTCAGACCTCCACTCAGGGCTTCGGTAACTGCACACAGCACAAATTCTGCAGCCAAGGGGCCCAACAGCCTTCGCCAAAACTGCCTCTGTGCCTGCTGCTAGAGGCGATCAAGGGTATCTCAGACTGTTCCCCCTAGAGCAGCAATCCCCCAAAGTAAGAGGGTGCAGGGAAAGAAAGGACTAGGTCGTTGGGTGGCAGGGGCAGGCCTCTCAATTGCTCTCCAGAGTCTCAGCTGTCATTTTTAGAAGTCTCTAAAAGAAGTCTCTATATACTTGTGAAGAAACGGGACCAAAGTGAAACCAATTGCAGCGATGTCTGCCTGAGCTTGCAGAGGGCCTGGAACAATAGTTCTGAGGTGTGAACTGCCCATTCATTTCAAAGGGTGCTAACAGAGGCTGCAAGAAAGGAGAAGCATCACATTATGAAGAGAGAGTGACTATTTCTTTTGGTTAAGCCTTTAAGCACCAGAGTAGGGGCTTAAAATCATATTGCAATAGATAAAATGGCTTTTAAGCCAAGACTTTTTTTTTTTTTTAAAGACAGAATATGTCTATGGAGATTCTCAGTCATTCAGGTCATGGTTGTCCCAAAGGTGCTTTTTTTCAAGAGGTTTTTTCTTTGAAGATGTTTTGCTTCTCATCTAAGAAGCTTCTTCAGCTCTTGAGAAGCTTCTTGGATGAGAAGCAAAATGTCTTCAAAGAAAATCCAGAAAGTCCAGTTGCCTCTTGAAAAAAGCACCTTTGGGATAAAGATAGAATAGGATTTCCAAACTCGTGGAACTGACCAACATTAGATTGGGCTGCATTGTACAGCATATGTAAAGTGTGAGTAACACTGTCTGCATTGGCATAAAACAATATATCCTCCTCAAAGCTTACTGGTAAAGCTATCCTCACAAAAATATTGCTCTAGGCAAAAACTGGAGGGGTGGTGGTGATGAAGAGAATGCTCTCATCCTTAGATTTTTTGGGAAAGCCATTAATGCCTCCCAGACGGGTGATAAGGGACGCTTCTCTGCTATGGATATGGATGTGGTAGTTGTTCCTTGGACAGCTGTTGCTTTGTTAGGTTTGTGATATCATTTATTTTAATGTTATATGGTATTGCTTTTGGGCTGTAAACTGCTTTGAGCTTGACTGGATTGAACAGCATGTACTGTTGCAAATAAATATGCAAACCATCTTAAGTTTCTAGAGGACAGGAGGACAGGATTTACCAGGATGTAAACCTGGTAAATAAAACAGTAAGATACAGGAGTTTGTCATAGGCTAAGTTAAATGTGTCAGGGACAATTATGCTCACATGACTCTCTGTCAAAGAGCTGAAAACATATTTTTAATGTTCTGTCAATGTGTGACAACTTAATGCAGTCAATATTTCTAAACATATACTGGAATCAAAATGGTGTGTGTGTGTGTATGTGTGTGTATGTGTCTCTGATATTTTAAATATCAAAAATTGATATTGAAAAAGATTTGGTATTTGAAATAACAGTGAAAGTTGATGCATTAGCTTCAGGGGAAAGCAAAATTCAAGAACAGTCATTGAAAGATACCTTTCAGTGATCTGCAAATTCTTTTCCCATACTAGATAGCACTCAATAGAATATCAATTAAATTTATAGCATGGCAGTGAACATTTTGGCAACGCCATCAATTTACTTCATGTTTTACATGTCCCCAAATTGTGTAGGAAAGACTATGATACTCAGGACCACTTTGGATGTTTATCAAGATCGCACATACAATGCCATTTTAAAAAGTGTAACTTTGCTTGGAAGGCATTTCCTTATCCTTTTCATAGTAGCCTAACCCAGCTGCACAACCTTGCTGACCCTTTAAAATACCCTCTCCTGTTCCTCATCCAGTCTCCTCGGCTGCCCTCTTCCCTTTTGTTCCTGCATCTTCATAATATCAGAATGGTGGCTGCAGGAAGGAAAATCAGGGTAAAAGAGTTAGATTGCCTCTACAGGTTACTTAAAGAATAATTTGCATGGTGACCACAGAACAATTCTGCATCTGCATGCATGTGATTTGATTTTCTGGCAGGCTATAGAAGTCAGGCCTAGAGGGAGATGGTTGCAATACAAGTTTCTATGAGTTCTGTGTAACAGGTCCAAGTAACTGTTATTTTGGCCAAGAAAGTTCTAACTAAAAGATAAAGAACTCAAATCTGAAGCAGGTGTGCTTTGGATCTGCCATGAGTATCTTTGGTATACAGGTCGTCCTCACTTAATGATCGTTCAACGATCACTCAAAGTTATGAAAGCACTGAATGACGGGTCTTATGACAGGTCCTCAAAACTGAAGTCGTCGCAGTGTCCCATGATCATGTGACCACTATTTGCAACCTTCATTGCTGGCTTCCATCAAGCAAAATCAATGGGGGAACTGTCAGGAAGTCACAAGCTGGGATCACATGACATCACACTTAATGATCATGCTTGATTCCTTTAATGACTGCAAATGTGATTGTAAGTCATTGTACTCATACACCTTTTCAATTTACAACCACCTTGCTTAGTGATGGAATTCTGCTCCCAACTGTCATTATTAAGTGAGGAATACCTGTACTCCTTAGCTCTATAAAGGAGAGGAAGCTTTTCCTTGGCTCACCTATAGCTATGTAGGCTCACAGATACGAGTGCATCAGAAACAGAAATCAATCATATGTTAATTAATTACTTAATTTAGCTGAGCATTTTCTTGAACCTGGGTACTACATACAAGCCCCCAAAAAGGTGTGGCCCCTTTATGAGCTGTTAACATGTACAATGAGGGCTCCACTCTGGAAGTCCAAATGCTGCATTAAGCTCTACTTTTAACAAATAAGACAGCAATAACAAAACTACAAGGTGTATTAGAAATAATGAATTACTAATGATACTTTTCCTTCAGACAACAGAAAAGGAAAAGACCCGAGAAACACCCAACAAGATGTGAATAAGCAGCCACCACAACAGTTCAACTAAAACCAACATTTACTGCACCGCAGTAGATTCCCTAAATAAAAAAGCCTTCACTGAGTGCAGTTTTGTGACATGTATACATTTTTCCTCTACCCAATGACACAGCTTTGGAAGTTTATATTATACTCATAATTCTCTTTTTTGCAAATGGTTAGCTGTATTCACAACTTCACTTGTCACACAGAACACAAATTTCCATGGGAGAAACCTACAGAAGAGCCATTTACTCAACTCTTGTCATTCAAGCTGGAGTGATTCACGCTGGGAACAAGTTGTGGACAAATACAGTTTATCTCGACCAAAGCCACCAAGACACAAATACGGGACATTTAAATAAAAGAGGATTCCTTCTGTAGTTTAATTATATCAACAAAAGATATTACCTGACATCAGACTGCAATGCTTCTAAATAGGGATAAAGACAAATTCTGAAAGAATTTCCTACGCAAGAAGAGGAAGGCTCTAACTCTAACCATTCCCTTTTGCATTAGTTTTGTACTTATAGGGGGCTTTCTTTATAAAGAATACATTATAAGGACATAAAATGATACAAAATTTGTAGCCTGGAATGGTCTAATCTATCATCTTTGAAGTTTCCCAACTTAGCATATTTAAGGCTCAGGTTTTTTTTACAAACATACAGTCACGCATATTGCTTGTTTCCTGCAAATTGAGACAGTCATGAATACTGAATTTTGCTTTTATTTTGTACCTTATAGTTACTTGAATAGTGGATTATGCATTCTAGTTAGTGGAATGTAGGCAACAGTATGTTGATTAATCAGATAAAGCCTGGATTAGTTATTCTAGTTTGCATAGAGAAGTATTCAAGTATACATATGTTTGGAACAAAAACTGGCTTTGACTCTACTTGTGAAAGAATGTGTCAAACCTGACCACTACTTCATCCTTACATCCTTAATAAAATTTATTATATTAGAGCTACTATGGACAGCAACACCCAATGTTACACCTCACATCTATTGGCAAGATGTAGATGATTACAACTTGAATTGTACAAGATATTCATGGTAGAGGATGTCAATGAATATTTGTTAAGGAAAAAAATGATACATCCCATTTTTGTGAACCAAGGCAAAAGAACTAGGGTATATATCAAATTATTTGAACTAGTATCATCTAGACTGTTTGGTATGTATGAAAATAGGAATTGATAGTGAAAGTGCATGTTATGTTGTAGAAGAACAGGGTTGAGTTTTTTAAAAAAATTGTGCAAGATTTTGAATGAATGTTAACCCAAATAACATTTAACCCCCAAAATTATTCCGTTACAATGAATGAATGGAAACAAGTACTGATAATATGATTAGATCATTTGGAGATCCAATAATGAATAGTAAAGGTGATTATTTGGTGAATATTGGTTTAGAAAAGTCTGCTTCAAATATGCAGTTTATACATGTCTATTCTTGTGTACACATGACAAAGGAATGTAAAGCACGTTTTATTTTACTGTTTGTAAGATTAAAGTAATTAATAATTATAAGCCCCAAAAGAGGAACAGATCTTTTTTTTTTCATTAATAGTGAAGCTAAGGGAAAAATGGACATGAAAAAATGAATAAACTGAAAGTAGAGAAACTAGAGCAAAAATGTAATTATATTACAGAGTTTACCTATAATGGCTTATCAATGTATCATAGGAAAAATCTCTCTTTATCTGACATTATATTTTGTAAAGTCATTTTCTTTTAAAGTATCTTACTTACACTAGAATAAAACAATCCAAATGGAGAGATCAACAATTAAATTTCAGTCATATCTTTTCAGATGTCATCATGCTAAATTCAGTAAGGCTTGCTTCTGAGAAAGAGTATGTGGCTGAGAGTTTTAATCCTAAAGCTTGTGATAGGCACATAAGCCAAACTGATGCCATCAGAAGCCACCATTTCAAGATCAAGTTGTCAAAAACGCTATCTTTCACTTTAAAAAGGCCGTGCCTGATGCAGCAGTTCTCCTTTCACTCCAATACTGGCCAAAAAAAAAAGGAAGTACATAAGCTAATACTATTAGAAGTGCAGGAACAATGTTCTCTTTGGGTCTGGTCATTCTAGCAAACTGCATACAAGTAAATATTGTTCCTCTAAATTAGGTTGGAATGATTCTCTCCACTCCAAAGTTATGGAAGATAAATTTATTTTATATGAGACTGTACTATCAGATCAGTACTGAAGTTTCATTTGATTATTCTTCTTTCCCTCAAGATAAACACACAAAAAATATTCCCAACAGAGAGGCTGCTCAAATACAGAGAGCCACAAGACATTTTCCAATAGTGCCCTACTCCCTCAAGACAAACTTACAGGCTTAATACAGAAAATCCTGCAACAATAATAGATACACAAGAAGCAAAGAGTTATCATATAAGACTAAAGAGATGACTTGACTGACAAAAGGTTCAAAATATATGAAGACTATTAAGAAAAGCTAGTCTTAATGTTATATTATAGGAAATTGGAAGACTCCCACAAAAACATATAGTCCAATTGGCAGGATAAAGCCGAGAATTGTGTCATATTGACCCACCTTATTAGAGCAAGCAAGTTGTCAAAAAGTTTCAGGATCTGCACTGAGCATGGGTTACGGAAGATTGGATTGCCATTAGGCATATACCCCACCACAAATCCTCCAGCTTTTGCCTCTTCCAAGGAAGTGGGCCAACGAGCTCGTTTTATAACTCCCAGAATTGTGTACACACAAAAGCTTATCTATACAGAAAGTAAAAGACACAGAAATTACTTACATTATCATAAACTCACTTTTTCCTCTTATTCTAGATCTTTCTCTAGTCATCTCTCTTCTCCTATTTATCATTACATTCCAAGATCTTCTAGACTCTTCACAAAACATAGCTTTACATAAATGGCTCATTTAAAACCCAAATTAATTGAGAAAGCCTGAGCACATTTAGTTGATATAAAAAGATAATTTATTGTAAGGAAAGTTGAGTGCCCTTCAGGGAAGCTCGTATCTCAACTCTAAAAAGTTCTTGTAGAACAACAAACTGACTGAGGCAATGTTAATATTCTATACGCCAAATAGTGGGACAAGAAGGAAGTAGCAAATCTCAGAATTTCAGATTAATGAGCTTAAGTCTATTATATCCCATCTTGAAAGAAGCCAACTATTATTTATACTAAATATTTTAGTATTTAGATAATCCCCTTCCAACTAGCACCTAGATAAGGCAAATAACTTTAAGTTCATTTGGGCCCACTTAAAATTACGCAAACAGAAAGACAACAACAACAACAAAAAACCCTACTGTGATTTCTTCTTGCCCAAAAGCATGTGTAGATCTGAGCATATCTGTGTTCAGATCACACATCATATACTTACTGTAGTGCTATTTCCAAAGACTATCCACTACTCACTAAGGGTAAATTTTCAGTGATATGAGCAAATCTCCTTTTCTGATTTCCATATTTTCTGACAACCTAATACTTACTCTGGAACGATTCAAACCACAAGGATCTTCCATGATGGGATCTACAATCCTATTATCAGCACCAACATACCGGATAAAATCTTCAGGATTCATAAGAACTCTGTGTGTGATAGCAGAAGACAGAGCCACAAACATATTTTATTTCAAACAAATCAATTCAATCTAATCTAATCAGGTATGGAAGTTAGTTGTCATGAAACAATATTATTAAGTTAGATCCATGAATACTTGTGATGTTACTTAAATCTACAGTGACAGATTAGAGCAAACTAAGATAAAAAGATTTATAAATTGAAATCCAAACAAGGACCTCATTAAACTGAACAGGATGGATTTCTGAATATGTATGCATAAGATAAAGCTATTAGACATCATCATGTCTACAATCTAATCTCAGTCTGAGTGAGATACTTTGCTACAGTATCTCACTTAGTGGACTATTCTAAGTGCCTTTCTTGCAGTTTTCTATGAAGATGATTTTAAAATTGAGAAAGGTGATCCCTATTTTTCTTTGCATACAAGTTTGCATTTTTTTGCATTTGCATGTCTCTTAATTTTAATTTCTCATAGTAAAGATGAAAGATATCAATTTTATTCACAATAAGTTAGCCATTTATCCTTTTAACCTAAATCTCACTTTAACCATGAAACCAGCTAGGTGACTTTGGGCCAGTCACTCACTCTCAGCCCAATTCACCTCACAGAGCTGTTGTAAGGAAAATAGATGGACAAAGGTATGTTGGATATATTCGCTACTTTGAGTTATTCATAAAAATAATAAAGGCAGGATATAGATAAATAAAAATAAATTTAGACCACATCAGATTGTTAGTGGAAAAAGCCCACACATTCCATACTATTTTTATCAACATCATCCATTGATATTAAGCACATTTTCTCTTCTCACTTTTAGCTTTCAAAGATCTTTGATGCAGTTCACACCCATGGAGTTCATATATTGTAAATGGTGTGGAGTTGCCTGTAATTCTCAGTTCCTGCAATAATATTCCATCAGAGGTATAAAATGACTGCCATGGAACTCTGCTGTTCTACACTCTCTTGAAAACTGGAAATAAATAATAATCAGAATAGCTGAATTGATTGGCTTCATTTCTACATGTGCTAATTAAGTCAACAGTAGTGTGTAGTGAATTTTCCAAAAATGATCCTGCCATGGAAAAGGAGCTGGAAGTTGTGAACTGAATGGAAGGAGTAGCAACTACTTCTTTATATTAATAAGAAGCTTATACCGAAGACATGTATCTCATTCTTCTTTTATACTCCACTTTATTCTGGATGCAACCTAAATATTTAGATTAGAAAAATTTCTAAAGATAAATAACATTTAATAAATGCCATTTTCCTGCACATTGAACTCAAAACAAGGAAAGCTTTAATAAATGCCTATACAAAAGCATTTCTTATGCACTAGCACAATGAATTAAAATCACTGCATACGTGTTTACAGCAAAGCCCTGCACAGATCTGTAGTTTTTTTTTTTATATTGGACACTATCAGGGGACTTGATTAAACTTTTCATACCTTTTCATCTCATCAGATAACCAAAGTGTAGCAACAGGAGCCATGAGCTCTTCCAATAAAGCTTTTTGCCGCTGATAATCCTTAAATTGGTTGCTAATTAGGACCAAGGCTTCCATGAGAGCACACTTCTCCATCTGAGTCAGGAGCAGCTCATTTGATAGCAGCTGCTTCACATGGTTATACAGCATGTCAAAGTTAGGCTATAATTAACAGATTCAAGCAACTGTTGGTTAAGTGAAAACACCATATAACATTAACTGCAAGGATATGTTTTGTACTACAAGAAGTAATATTTTAAGATAAGAGCCACCTCCAGTTCAGTTCTGACATCTTTTAGAAGAAGAGTTTGTTTATGCTGGTTATGATAAAGATTGAAAATCTATTCTTTACATATCTTTTCTTTATTCTTATTTTTTTTCTTTTTCTTTCTTTTTTCTTGCACTTTTTATTCCTTTTTCTTTTAGTTTGTATTAAATGTTACTATTAATATTCTTAATAAAAATTATGCGTGCGCGCGCGCGCACACACACACACACACAAAGAATTAAAGTCCCTTATCACTATTAATTTATGTTTCATTGAAAGGCCATACAATCGAAGACCATACAATCATAGAGTTAAATGAGAACATATTAGGCCTTTGAGAACTACCTCCTGCTCAATGCAGGGATCCAAATTGAGGTGTGCCCAACCTCTGGTTGAACAAATCCAGTGAAATTGAGAATCTGGGTAACTGGTTCCAATAAGAACAGGATCTGATCTTATTAGAAACTTCCCCCAATTTTTTAAATTTAGTTTTAAGGATCTGCTTTCTTCTACAAACATTTTGTGTCTGGAATGACAAACTGGGTTTTGACCCTTTTTGGTCTGATAACCTCTTGTATATTTAAAGAATATTGCCGCATTGTTCATAGGATAAAATATGTCTAGGAAATTCGTTATGGATTCCCAGCAACTAATTTTTAGTGTCTAGCCATCCACCGATTACCATTCACATTTCCTTTCTCTAAATCAGAATTTATTTGAATTTCTCTTAAGGTTTGGCTCTAGAACTGCAGTCTGCTGTTATAAAGATCCATCCACATTTTCATAGATACACTGCATATACACTGCAATCTCAGATAATTCATAACTATGTACTTGCTATGAAAACAACCAAATTATTCTTGAAAACCCAAGCTGGCTTTTGTTTCTCACTTCCATAAGACCTCTGATACTAATGAAAATCAACAACCAATCATGATTAACTTTTTCTACTAAAACATACAAAAATCTATTATTTAAACTTGCTTTGCTACAGACTACAAACAAAGAGCTTATCTTAGTGAGCTCTAAAACATCGACTAAAAATAGCTATCCCCAAAATAGCTCAAGTTAGAAAAATTATTTCAAGCTGAATAAAATGCAGTTGAATACCAGAACAAGTTGAGGGTAATCCCGACACATCTTGATGATGGAGGAGCAAGCATGTCTTCTCACATTCTTTACTGCACGGGTTCTTGGTGCCTGGACAGATAAATACAATTTAAAAACAGCATTGTATTCTACCTGCTTTAGCAAACAAAACTTTAAGAATTTAATACATTTTACAAAACATTAAGTAATATAATCAAAAACAGTTTTAAAACAAAGCAATTTTCTAAAACTTTTAAAACGATGCCCTACACTTACCACTAATCATGACAGGGGGAACTATTGGAGAATTTTTTTACAGTGAATTCTGCTTTTGCTCTTAAGAAGAGATAGAGAATTGCAAGGCTCTTAAAACTATTACCTGACAATTCCGCCCCCCACAAGAAACCATGCTAGTTTCTGAGATTTCAAAACTACCTACACAGCTCATTATGTTTACTTTTAGTAGAAGATTGATATTCCCAAGATACTTAATTGTATATTGAATATAAAAATATCTGTTGTATAAAACTTGCTTTGCAGTGGAAATTCTATGAATGAAATTTGTTTCTAAAATTTAGTATTTTTGCAAAAATGGCTACTCAAATTTTTGTTTTTCCACCATGCCTTTATTTAGTTGCCAAATTTCTATACCACCCATTATATGTACATGCCTCTGGGCAATTTACAAATAAAAACTTCAGAGTTTGAAGTGTTTCAGTCCTATTTTCCCTGGCTACAGTAGTCCATGTAGAGCTTGGCCATTGAAGTACCCTTCTCATTTCATAATCTCAACAGTGTCTAAGATATCTAATATAATCAAAATGACTTTGCTCTGCCGTTTCAACAGGAAACCTCATCCTCACATTTATGAAATGAACTTACCTTGCTTTCTTCTACAACTTCAAAGGTGACAGAGGCAAACAGCTACGAGAACAAGAGTAAAAAGTTACCAATCATTTCATGGGAACATATTTTCTCTTTATGTAAAATGTGTCCCCTAAAATTATTTAATGATTAAATTGTTCTTATTTTTATTTTAGGATAAGATTTTTATTACAAAATCATGTGCATGTTTTTCTCTCGTCCCGCAAAGCAAATTCATAGAAACAATTAATAATATACTTTAGTGAATCTTTTCTAGCACTGCTTCACAATTCCAAGGCTGCACTGAAAAAGCTCTCTGCCTAAGTAGGCAACTTGGGCCTCATTCACTAATGAAACCAGGAGAGAGGGGGAGATAGTCTCTGCAGATATTAATTCTGCTGCACTCGAAGATTGTGATTCCAGCACCTCCTGTTGGAGTTATTAAATAATTTCATACATCATTAAGCATACTAAATCCCTCTCTGTGTCTGAGGTGGGACATAGGAACACATTGGGAAAATCAGTTCATGTACTGTAAATCAAATGATATGAACGCTGTACAATTTAAAAACCAACAGTTGGACTTGAGCCTCAGATAATCAGTTAATTACAACATCGGCTACAGGGATTATATTCTCTTCAGCTCTCCAGTACATTCAAAAAAACCTTTCCCTATCCTAGAATGTTGAAAAACTTGGAGTTACCTTGAACATATGAATGTGTCGTATGGAACATGGTCTACGTCTAGAATTAAAATAGCCCCTTCTTTATTACTCAAGAAATTATATAAAGTTCTGCACACAGAAATGAAATTGAGTCCCATATTATAAGTTAATGTTACGTTCCTCCCTTCTCTCCATGCAATTTGAGCCTTGCTTCTTTTATACACCTGTTTCCTTGGGCATTTGGATGAGGGCACAGATGTTGGGAGGCTTGTGTTGCTGGGTTTGTGTCCTGTGATGACTTCCATCTTTTAATTAACATTCTTCCAGGTGTTAATTGTGACTGACTTGAATCTTTCAATTAACACCTGGAAGAGTGTTAGCTTAGATAAGCTAACTCTTCCTATTTCCTCTTTACAACCTGAGAGTTAAAATTTCAGCTCTAATCTCAATGACGTACAGGTAGTCCTTGTTTAACGACCACAACTGTAACCATGGTCTTGATTGTTGAGTGAAGCAATTGCTAAATAAGATGCCCAAGTGACTACTTCATTCAATGACAATGATCTCAGCACTCACTGTTACACTGTAATTAAAAATCTCAAACAGAATTCCTTTCTGTGCATGTGGGGGGGATTTTAGACTTTGTGAATGCTTGGATTTCAACTACTGAGATTAAAGCAGGCATGGAGTCCTTCTCTCCCTACCTCTGTGGGACTTTCCATGGAGAAGGAGAGACTCCATACGTGCTTGAATTTCTGTTGTCAAGGTTCAAGAAGGCAAAGAGCTGGGTATCCTTCTCTTCGTGTCTCCACACAGCAGTGAAATAGATTCCAGAAATCCAATGTTTACTGACTGTAATAGAAAACATTTACCTTGACAATAACTTCTGGCAGGTATTCTGGTCTGTACGTAACAAATGGGAAGAGCGCAGAGACATTAGAAAGGATGCAGGACAGAATCAGAGGGTCTTTTGTTTCAAAGCCAAGGACAAGTTGCAATAGTTCTATGCCTTGAGAAACTGGGATTTTCTGAGATAGGAAAAAAATGGACAGTGATCATATATCTTTTTGCTTCACACAGTATCAGTATTTGTCAGAAAAAAAACTCATAAGTCTGACTAATTCTAACTGGACAATTTTAATAGAAAGTAGAGGGGATGTCTTATGCATCTGTTAAGGTTTAAGGCACCCAGAATTCTTCAAAACACACAGAAGTTCTTTGTTGGCCACATCTATATAATGAGGCTCTGGGACGTACAAAAAAGATGCTGGTATACCACACATGGTCCTTGAATTGCATTGTTGTTATGCCCATCTTACAGCAGCTGACTTATTACAGGAAATAATTTTCGGAAAACTTGAAAATAAGTTTAGGAATACAAACATATATGTTCGTCTTTGTAAGTCCCAAAGGTGCTATTTCAAGAGGCAACTGGACTTTCTTGTTTGAAGATGTTTCACTTCTCATCCAAGAAGCTCTGTCAGCTCTGACTGGATGGTGGGGAAATCCAGAAAGAAAAACTAGCAAATCCAGCTGCCTCTTGAAAAAGTACCTCTGGGGCAACCATGACCTGGATGACTGAAAATCTCCAGAGACATTCATCTTTGTAAGCTGCATCCCATTTTTTCATCCATAAGTAATCTTCAGTTAGAATTGGTAATTGGGACTGGAATGAAGTCCGGTGTGGCATGATAAAAAGAGTAGAAAAGTTTGGGAGGCTGCTGCAGAATAGGGAGAGGATGCAAGGATCCAGTATGGTGCAAGGCTTTTGGTGGGTGCTGAGGAAGGTGTGCAAGGATATGTGAAGGTCTGGTGGAGTGCACTGGTTTTCTGGTGTTAATCCCTGTTTACCTGAGATTAACTCTGTTGTTGGTTTATATGTCTGAGTCATCAAAAGATACATATAAGTCATCACATGACTAAGCCATCAATAGGCACATAGAGATAAACCACATTTATACACCATACAATAAAAAGACTAAGAAGGAAACGAAAAGAACACATCTTCTCCAGCAACCAACACCCAGATAAGCAGGAATTAACACCAGAAAAATAATCAAGCAGAAAACAATGCCCTTATTAAGGAATTACCAATGGTTAAAAAGCCTACATGCCCAGCAACACTGGCAAGGCAAGCTTTGGTATATAAATAGAGAACAAAGCCAACATTCAATATCCCTGATGATGTCTGCAAGCAAACAACCAAGCTCAGAGAGACTAAGGACTACACAATGTCATTGACACAACAAGGTTGAAATATTTTAAAATTAAATTTTTCTCAAGGAAAAATGTTATAAATATAATTGAAATATAATCTAAAGGCTTGTATTCTCCACAATGTTTCTCAAGAGGCAACATAGTCACATTAAGCCAAGGATAACCAAAACAAGACAAAAATTTGGGCACGTACTTCTTTATCCAGGGTTCGGAACATCGGGCTAATGATGCTTTCTAAGAAAAAGGTCATAGCATCCCAATGCATCCCAATGCACGAAGGAGAAAAAATGGAGTAGGGTCTTTCATTTGTTTTAGCTATCAAAAGAAGACAAAGTTAAGAAAACTTCAGAACATTCACAGTATCAAACTATTCTTTCAATAAGAATTTATTGCCATAAAAATGTCACAATGGATGCAGTTACAATAAGATTATGTTTTGTTGGAAAGCTGCTTTCACTATAAAAAAGCAGTGATTATGACGTTATGATTAATTGGAGATATGAATGGATTTTAATTAAACTCTGAATGATCATCATGTTTTAAGTATCCTCATTTATATGGAAAGTCTAACATAGAAAAATTAAGAGAAATTGCCTGGCAAAGCAAAAAAAAAAAAACATGTTGAATACCTAGCATTTACCCCTCCTGTTAAAGAAACTTACAATTCGCAATTCCAGTATCAAGAGGAAGGGACAATTGGTATTTCAGCCATTCCCCAGCCATCTGGAAGCCAGTGTGAGGATCTAGCCGACATGCCATCCTTATCACGTCCCCCTGTTGTGCACGGAAAGCTGGCAAGGAAAAATAACAATAAAAGTCTGACTTGCAGCTACCATATCTGAGAATTACTCATGTAAGCAACATGGATACAAAATCTGAAGTTTGAAGTATTCATCCTGCAAAAGGAAACTGTTTAATGGTTTTATAGATTGCTCCCAGTTTCTTGTGAATTTCATGCTGCTGGTGAATTCAAAAGCCTATAGGTAATATAAAATTGGATAGACTGGATGAACACCCATTCTTTCTTCAAACATTTTTTCAGATATACTTGAAAATATCTATTTTCTAAAGAAAATTTAAATAGAAAGCATAACAGGACTTAGCAATAACTATCTGCTCTGAAATTGTTCATACTGAGATTCTGTTAATGCTGTTCAAATCAAAATATATTGAAAATCGTTTAGTTGGGTTTTGCTGGAACAACAACTTACAATTGAAGAAGCAATTGAAGTCTTCGTCACTGTCAAAATCAAAACGAGAATATTCACAACTTGGACAGTCTGTCTTGGAAGGAAACCCCAACTATAAAAAGAAAAGGATGAGATGAGAGGTGAAAACATTATGCACATATATTGTCAAATAAAGACTCTTGAGAATGATCTTAAAACAGATTAATGGACATGGAACATATTTTACTGACTAGAAAGTATTCTGCTGTCAGGCAGTCGTATTAGAGATAGCTTGCTAGGAAAGGTTTAGAAAATAGCTAACTCAGTTTAAAAACTTATTCTTTTTTCAAACATCATATTTACATCTTATTATACTCTTAACATACCTTCACTAGATTAGTCATGCATGCCTGCAGATAATTTGGGATAATAGCCAACAACACAGGATCACGCGATAGGACTTCATGCCGAAAAAGAGCACCCCACGTGATCTGGGTAGAAGAACGTAAAAACTAGGAAAATAAAAAGTTAAAGAATCTATTAGATAGGGATTACTATCATGAAACTAGAACAGCTATGTAATCTACATAATTTTTCTCACATCTGCCAAAACAAATTTCAAAAATATTGTTTAAAATACAAAGTCACTTTCAATATTACAAGGTAGATACTAGTAGTGCACAGTACTAGAGAAGCACATACTGCAACATTTTCTAGAGCTTCACAAAAAAAGGGCAAAAGCCCAATATATTATAAATTGAATAAACAGACTAATGCTGCTGTATTTGAATATGGTGGCTTTGGCTTAAGAAGTCTTTCTTCATCTCAGAAAGGAATAATGAATCAATTTTAAAATATTTGTAATCCATAAGGTCATCACAAATACTGTACATACCATATATGACTAATTTTTAAATTGAAATACTGGAAAATATTTCACTTCAGCCCTATCTACTTACCTGACTGGGATGGGTTGTGAAAGCTAGAAATGACTCAAGGTATTTTCCCAAGTTGACAGGTATTTCTACATCAGAATCAGGGCCCTGTTAAGAGAAGAGAAGCAATGTGAATGACATGATTTAGACGACAAGGGTTCATCTGTTTACCAGCAGAAGAGCTTCCTGCCCGGCATGAAGCTTTCTGTGGACAGGAGACTCCTATCTGGAGTGTTCAACCATACAATTAAGAGCAGCATTTCCCTTTCTTGCTCACTCCCTTTATATTTAAAGCAGAGAGAACAACTCTTTAGTATAGGGGAAGATGCAAGACCTGCTTTCTCCAACCTGATGTCTTCAGATGCATTAAAACTGGAATTCCCAAAGGTGCTAGGATTGTCACATACTTAGGAGGCTGAGAACATACAATAACTTTTTGGCAGTTACCAAGTGGCTGCCAATTGTCCACACCATTCTCAAACTGGGCAAAAAAAGCAATTATCTTTTGAAAACCAGACTGATTAGTAAGAAGCAGCAAAAGGAGATAATTTTTGTTATCACTCACCACTAATGCACACAGTTGGCTGCCCAGAGAACATAATACTTGGCAAAGTCTCTTCAAGAAAACATACTGCTTTTCTACCAAATCTTCACCATCTGCAGTCCTGAAAAGTAAAGAAAAAAGCAGGAGTTATGTAGGTTCTACCACATAATTAAGAACCATTCACATGAGATAACACTGTTTATAAAGAAATATGTAAAATTTCAAGCTGACACCTCATGATTTCATTGAAACATTCATACAATTTTCTTGACAAGAGTGATTTGCCATTATATTATATATCTTATTATATCTTATATATCTGGTTGGGCCCAGAGGGTGGTGTTCCTCTGGTGGAGATGTGCCCACCAGGTTTCCAAGCATTTCATCGACCAAGGTCTCAGGGAAGGGGTGGTGGGGTGGCGGCGATTATTAGAGAAGTTCTTTGTCCTAGGGAGGCCACTGTTCCTCAGACGGCTGGTTGTGAGTCTCTCTTTGTGAAGTGGGGGCAGGGGGTTCAGATGGGCCTTTTGATAATGTACCTGGCTCCCTGCCACGTATCATTGGCCCTGCCCAGGCTCCTCGAGGTGATAGCCAGGCTGGCGGTTGAGACCCCTAGGCTTTTAGTCATGGGTGATTTCAACCTGCCTTCACTCGGGGAAACCTCTGGGGTAGCTCGGGAGTTCCTGGCTTCCATGACTGGCCATGGACTTGACCCAATTAGTTTCTGGCCCCACTCACACGGGGGGACACACACTGGACCTGATTTTTGCCTCTGGTCAGTGATTGAATGATCGTTCTGGGGATCTAGTTATAAAGCCCTTGTCATGGTCCGATCATTCTCTTCTTAGACTTGACTTCTGTGCCGCCACCCCCCATCGCAGGGAGGCGGAATCGAGGAGATGGTTCCGCCCCAGGCGCCTGATGGATCCTGAACGGTTCCAGATGGAGCTTGGGCCATTTCCTGAAACTCTGGCTCATAACTCGGCTGAAGACTTGGTGGCCACCTGGGATAGGTTGGCCGCTGAGGCTCTGGACCGAGTTGTGCCTTTGCGACCTCTGACTCGGCACAGATCCCATTTAGCTCCGTGGTTCACGGAGGAGCTGAGGGAGATGAAGTGCCAAAAAAGACGTCTGGAGGGCATCTGGAGGACCAGTCATGCCGAGTCTGACCGGACACAGGTGAGGTCCTATATTAGGACCTACCTAGTGGCGATAGAGGCGGCGAAACTTTCGCATTTCTCCGCCCTTATTGCATCGGCAGAAAATCGGCCTGCCACACTGTTTAGAGTAACCCGCTCTCTGCTTGCGCCGAGAGCTGCGGGAGGACCTCTTGCAGGGTAGGGCAGAAGAGTTTTCCCAATTCCTGCACGATAAAATTGCTCAGATTCGGGATGGGCTGGACTCTAGTTGGGTGGTCCTGGTGGAGGTGTCCGGGGCAGGTCTTGAGACGGTTATCTGGGAGGAGTTCGATCCTGTGACCGCTGAGGGTGTGGACAGATTACTGGGGAGGCTGAATGCCACCACATGTTTACTGGACCCATGCCCTTCCTGGTTGGTTTCTACCTCCAAGGAGGTGACACGAGGCTGGCTCCAGGGGATTGTCAATGCTTCGTTGACGGAGGGGGCTCTTCCTACCGCCCTGAAAATGGCGGTGGTGCGACACCTCCTCAAGAAGCCTTTCCTGGATCCGGCTCTTTTAAATAACTATTGTCCTAGTCTCCAACCTCCCCTTTCTGGCGAAGGTTGTTGAGAGTGTGGTGGCACGTCAGCTCCCTCAGTACCTGGAGGAAGCAATCTACCTAAATCTGTTCCAATCGGGCTTCAGGCCCGGGTACAGTACCGAAACAGCATTGGTCGCGTTGGTTGATGATCTCTGGAGGGCCCGTGACAGAGGTTATTCCTCTGTCCTGGTCCAATTAGATCTATCAGCGGCTTTTGATACTATCGAATCATAGTATCCTATTGCGGTGGTTGGAGGGGTTGGGAATTGGAGGCACCGTTTTGCGATGGTTCTCCTCCTTCTTCTCGGACCGCTCGCAATTTGTGTTGATGGGGGGGGGAGAGAGGTCCACCCCTAGGCCCCTCGTTTGTGGGGTGCCTCAGGGGTCGGTCCTCTCCCCTCTTCTGTTCAACATTTATGTGAAGCCACTGGGAGAGATCATCCGTGGTTTTGGGGTGAAATGTCATCTCTATGCTGATGACACTCAGCTTTACATCTCCACCCCAAACCACCCCAACGATGCTGTGGAGGTCATGTCCCGTTGTCTGGAGGCTGTGCGGAACTGGATGGGTGGGAACAGGCTTCGACTCAACCCTTCCAAGACTGAGTGGCTGTGGTTTCTGGCGGCTCGATATAGTCAGCTGACTGCGTCGCTGGCTATTGGGGATGAGATCTTGACCCTCACAGAAGGGGCTCGCAATCTTGGTGTCCTCCTGGATGTACGGCTGTCTTTGGAAGATCACATCACAGCCGTCTCCAGGGGGGCTTTTTATCAGGTTCGCCTGATATGCCAGATGCGGCCCTTTCTTGATCGGGACGCCTTACGCACGGTCACCCACGCCCTGGTCACCTCCCGCCTGGACTACTGTAATGCCCTCTACATGGGGCTCCCTGCGGGGAGCACCCGGAGGCTCCAACTGGTGCAAAATGTGGTTATGAGGGCGGGTAGTTATGGGGGCGTCGAGATATTCCCATGTGACGCCTCTCCTGCGTGAGCTGCATTGGTTACCGGTAGCCTTCCGGGTTCGCTTTAAAGTATTGGTTTTGGCCTTTAAAGTGTTCCATGGCATCGGACCATGGCATCGGACCATAGATCCCGACGGCATCTATGTGCCGCTTGGTGACCCCAAGGAATAGGGCCTTCTCTGTGGGGGCACCTACCCTTTGGAATGGGCTGCCCCCGGGGCTACGGACAACCACTGACCTGAGGGCGTTCAGACGTGATCTGAAAACCTGGCTCTTTGAGCAGGCCGGCCTGAGCTGACTTCAAATGGGATTTTAAATAAGGGGTTTTAGAATTGATTGGTTGGGGTATGAAAATTTTAGCTTATTTTTAATCAGGGTTTTTAAATTTTTAAATGGCAGCCTATAATTTAATTCTCTTTTAATTGTATTTGTAATTTATATATATTTTAGTTGGCTGTTCACCGCTCTGAGTCCTTCGGGAGAAGGGCAGTATATAAAACTATTTAATAAATAAATAAATAAATATTGTTCCAGGATATGTTTCTGACTTCCCAATCTATTCTTCTCCTCATATTCCCTTCCAATAATGATCAGGCCCAACCTTGCTTAGTTTCCATGCCTACCCCCATACTAATTAATTGGGGCCTGTTGACAAAATGGATTTTACTAGTGTATAATTTGATATGTTCCATCCACAATTTAGGGACAGATCATCATTGAGAAAATCACTAGGATTCAACAATTACTTGATAATACATAATCACTATGCATTTACAGCAGCAGAGAATAGTACTTACTGGGCAGCAGAGAGAATATAGTGCATGGCAACATCCCCAAACAAAACCATTAAGGGCTTGCGGTCGTCCAGTTTTCCCTAAAATACATAAAATTTTCATCATGTTATTATGAAACAATATTATCCACTGGAAGTGTATTAGCTAGCTTTATTACACTGAACGTTTTCTTCTCACAATGACAGTTCAAAGCAGAACGTGTAATTCAATATTGCCCCTTTTCTTCATTTAAAATGTTAGTAACAATTCAATAAATAAATAACAACAATTTAAACCGAAGTAGTAAGACTCATCCAGCATTCAAAGGTTGGAAACAGGACATTGGCAATCATTTTGGAGAAATTCTCTTCAATTACTAGCTTCTATCCTAGCTGCCAGAGAGATAGTCCAAAATACCAAATAGGAGGAAATTCATAATAGATAAGAAAGGACTGTTACAGCCTTCCACTTGACAATCTTGTAGTGTAGTGTATGCCCAAAACATGCCTGTGAAGAAGACAGAAAAGAAAAACTCACCTTTCTGCTGACCACAATCAAGAGGCATTCTGCTGCTCCTATTTGAAGCTCTGGCTCATTCAAAAGCAAGCAGAGCATTTCCAGTAGCTTGCAGTTATCTGCGGTGATATGATTCATAGCCACCCAGTCTATATAACCAGCCAGAGTATTGAGTGCTGCAATTCCTACTCGACAATTTGCTTGTGCCTGGAGGGGAAAAAATAGTAACTGAGAGTCTACAGAATCTCTCATCTATTATCATATCATTTAAGTTAACAGTCTTAATCCTATTGCCAAAACACAGTGAAAATATTAAATGCATTTCCCTCATGTCAATATTTAACATGTTTTTGTTCCTGTGAAAGAAGTACTCAGCCAATCTGAAAATATTATTTCCTTCAGATGCTGGAAATTTCTGTTACTTCCGGAACCCGCCTCTGATTGATGAGAAATGTAATTAAGGTTTTCTGCCTTTCTGAAGGAATACGGGAAACATTATTCTAAATCCTAAATAGGCAAATTACTATTAAAACAAGAAAACAGGCAAATCACCATTAAAACTATCTTCCCATATTCTATCATATCCACGTGTATGGTACATTGCCCTCTTTGCAACCTTCAGTATCTCTCCAAAGCGTTGTGGCCCATGGCTACCAAAAATAGCCTATTCTGATCTACATGGAGAAGTACAGTGGGAGCAGTACCCAAACAAACTTAGGAAATCTGATGGACATTGTCCCTTATATTCTATCATATGTAATATGAATTTATCAAGAGGGGATTTAATGAACAAAATAATAAAAAAGAACATTAGCATTAATGGTAACGATGTTTGAAAAATAATGACCATATCCTAAGCATTATGACCATGAGAAATATTTGTATTTCTTAATCCTGGTTTCACTTACTTTTGATTCTTGAGCTGCATCAATTTTCTGAAAAAGAAAAAAAGTGAATTATTTAATGAAACATAGTTTGGTTTCTCAATATTACAGTACCTTCTAATTTTCTTTTTATAGGAGACAATCATAGGATATTTACAAAGCTGTATTTCCAATTTTAGCAATCAAATGCATATTTAAATGAGATGGACAAATGTCACCAAGATTAATTATCTTCCGTCCTCAGCTTTAAACAGCAATTCTGTCAGAATCTCTAGTTTTATAAAAGAATGTTAAGTGTTACTTTGCTCGTTTTACATTAATAATGCAATAATACACGAGGGAAGCAAATCTGTGATTGGCAAGATAAACATAGTGCTATGAAAGCATTCCATAAAGCCAACAACTGATAGGAGTGCATAAATGATCAAATTACATTGTTCTTTTTCAAAATGATAAATTGCTGTGAGCAATCTATGAATGATAACAAAGAAAAATATTCAGCCAGATGAATCTTGAATCTTTCTTATACACACAGACTACTATTTCAGAATAATCACTGAATTCGATTAGGACATATTCTGGATATTGGAGCCTTATCCCTTTCCTTTTGGAATATATATCGTTCAGAAGACTTCACTATAAGAGAACCTATACAATTCACAATACATAATCTGAAGCTTTTATTACTCTTACAAGTAACTCAGGTTCGAATAGTTAATGCAATGCCATTAACAATCAATTTCCTCTCATTCTAAATATGCCAAGAATTAAGGATAGTTAGTCCCTTTTTGTATGTAAAGTCCAAATTTCAACATTTACTGATTAATTGCAGGACTTATTTTAAAAGGTAAAATAAAAACAATAAGCTACACATGAAAATGGGGTCTCTGTGGATTTTACACATGAAAATGGGTCTTTGTGGATTTTTAAAATAATTCTTTAGTTTTTATAAATCAATTTCATTCTTCAAAGGCTAGGGGATGTTTTCTGCCACAAGGATCAAATTCTTTTGACTCTACTTCACATCGTGATTTAACCATTAGCAATGATGTTGTCATATTTTTGCCATTCCTGAAATTTGAGACTATCTAGCTCTATATTAATCAATGGTAAGACTCTTACCGCACATCTGTATTTATTAACATTTTGCTGTAGTGTATTTAGCAGGAAACTAAAAATTTTCTCCATATTTTGGGAAAGAGTTTGCTGGATATCCCGTCGTCGTTGAGCTGGCAATGTCTGGAAAGTAACCACGTCCTCTGCCAGGCGCAGAAGTATGAACATTACTAACTCTGTCTGGGTTTCCTAGAGTGAAAAGCAAAACAAACTAAGGGAACAATTCCCATTGTCATGGGAATAATATTTAATTTTCAGAAGGTTACTATGGATTATGCTAAAGGACTGTGCACATAATCAGATGCAATAAACTCAAATAAAATTATCAGATGCAATAACTCAAATAAAATTATCTCCTAGAGCAGGATTGAAGCCTCCATGGCATTACCAATACTCCCAACCTATACTACTGACCATCATTATTAAAGGATAACAAAAATTAATATTAGAAATGGGATATAAATTTTACAAGGTCGATGTTCTCACATGAGATGGAACAAAATAGAATTCTTTATTGGCCAAGTGTGATTGGACACACAAGGAATTTGTCTTTAGTTCATATGCTCTCAGTGTACATAAAAAGAAAATACATTCATCAAGAATCATAAGATCTATATTTTTCATTATAGTTTCGCTTTTACAAATGTATTGTTTGACATAACCTTGCCAAAAATCATAAAACTGTACTCATGCCCTGTAAGTGTGGCAATCTGTCCTACAAAAACAAGTCCAAAATAGGTATAGCAATATCACTGTAAGATGGCTTACCCCTTCTTCAGACAGCGTGTCCAGTTCCTTCAGCATATCAGGCCAGTGCTGCGGCCATTCACGTTTGATCATCTCTACCACAATGCGAGAGAGAACATCTTTAATGTGACTTTCTTCTTCTAAAATATTCTGGGTACCCTGTTAATCAAAAACTGAAATATTACAAGATGGAAGATAGGACTATGATATTATTCAATACTCACAGACCTATCTTTAGAAATATAGTATAAATTTTTAAAGAACCCTTTAAATTAACCAAGTAAGAACACAATCCTAGACTATTAATAGTTTGGAATACTTTATAAAGTAGGACAAATATAAAAACAATATTTTGATCTTTTCTGTATTAAATGGGACACTTTATATCCAGACAAATGTAAAAGCCCAATCTCATAGTGTATTGTCCGCTTTACCACAGATCTGAACAATATTGTTACAGACAAGTTTTATTCCTTACTTTTGAGTATTGCAATACAAACATTTTGCAATCCTTTTTATAGCTGACTAATGCAGCTTTTCATCACAATAAATATAAATACAATAGCACTAAAGGATGATTTAAACAATAACACCTTATTTTTGTGAAAAATACTGTACCATTAAAATAAGATTTAGCAGCTTAAGTTCAAGAAGCGAGACTTACATTGGATATTAGTGCCATGACATTGTTCTTCAAAAAGACTTTCTCAAGTCGACCCATGGTATTCCATCGGAATCTAACCCCCCAAAACACAGACATCAAATCTATGTTATGCTGGTTAATAAGTAAACTTTCATACATGGTAAGATAAGAGGGATATTCTGTTCTCAAGTTGTCCTATCCCACTCAACTTTCCTGTACCAAAGCAAAAGCAATATAGCTTTAAAAGAATTAAAGGCAGTTCTCATTTAACAACAATAATTGAGTCTTGCTAAGCAATGCAGTCATAAAGTGTTATATCAGGTGACCACATTGCTTATTAATGGCAATCCTAGCACTCTCTATTGCTTTTGTTAAGCAAGGATCTCATGGTAACTGTGACTTCCTGGTGCTTTCCCACAAGCCAAAGTCGATGGGAAAGCCAGCTGGAAATCACAAATCCGGGGGAGGGGGAAACAGTCTGGAGGGTGGGTGAATAGTACAGAGAGAGGCGGGGACTGTGTCCTATGGCAAGTGTGTGCAAGCTATTTCATTAACACCAAAATACTGAGTATGAATTCCTGCTATGAATCGTCACCAAATCATCTTCGTTATAAACTATACATATACTATTACTATTATAACAATTGCATCTATTGCTATATTATAATAAGATTGATACACGTCTAGCTTCAAGCTAAAAACATCTGGGAAATTGCAATATTACATCAATTGGTGGAACTAAAAGTTCATACTTCACCACATGCTCCAAGATCTGAAGACCAAAATGCCTGACAATAGCAGTCTGGGATTTTTCTGCTAATTTCAATCCACAAGGAACACAAACTGGACTTTTTTCTTTAAATTCTTCACAAAACTGGAAAGGAATAAGTATTTATTTTAAGCACTTAAGTGTATAATTTGTTCACCAAGGTAATTATGAAAAAGGCAACCAAATTCTGAGATAAAGTATTATTTTAAATCATTCCTACTATATTGTTTTGAAAATATGGGAAACAGCCTACTTATATAATTTAAGATATCGCACTATACAGGGTATTAACTAAAAGTGATATATATCACACTTATGAACACAACTTTCAGGATACTACCAGCAAGACTGATTTGCTTTTCAATTTTCTAATTTGTAAATCCAAATGGATTACTTTTCCCCTCTTAATTATTGGACTATTTTCCTGATGATTTCTAGGTTACATAGATACTATTCACCACTAACTGTACTATTATACTAGCTCATTGCTATTTTTTTCTAGTTTTCTATTTTTTAAATGTCAATTTACAATGTTTACAATATTTTAACTAAAATTAATTTATCCCAAATTTATTTTCATGCATAGTTATGGTTGATTTCTTCTATCAAACTTAAGTTTCTATATCAGATATTTTGAAGGTTCTATTGTCTTCTATATCTAAAAGTGTCTACATCTAAAAATGTAGCTCAACACATGTTTTGATATCACCCATATTATTCCCTTCCCCTTGCCTTCCGGAGTTTTAAATCTACCTGATTAATGAAAACTTCTTGCAAGCATGTGCACTTATTTCATCAATGTTCAGTGCGACGATTAAAAACATTGCTTCCATGTGGAATGTCGATTTCCCCCCTTATGGCTGACATAGTACTATTTCTGTTAGTCCTTTCTTTAAAACCTTCATATTTGCTACATGTTGTCTTGATGCTTTCACAGCCAGAAGATCAACTCAGAGCAATATATCTGGCAGTCGAGGAAAAATGGTACAGAACAGTGTTCATATTTCTGGAATACCACTGCAGGTAGGCAGCTAGCTGGTCTGCTGAATTGGCAGTCAACCTTACATAAGTAGGCTGTTTCCCCTGTTTTCTAAACAATATACAGGTAGTCTTCGACTTACAACAGTTCATTGAGTGACTATTCTAAGTTACAGCAGCACTAAAAAAAGTGACTTATGACCCTTTTTTCACACTTACAACTTTTGCAGCATCCCCATGATCATGAGATCAAAATTCAGGTGCTTGGCAACTGGTTCTTACTTATGACCGTTGCTGTGTGTCATGCAATCACATTTTGCGACCTTCTGACAAGCAAACAGGGAAACCAGATTCACTAACTTTTCAACTTATCAACTTCAGTGATTCACTTAACAACTGTAGCCAGAGAGTGGGGCAAAACTCATTTAAGAACAGAAAATGTTGGGCTCAATTGTGATCATTAAGTCGAGGACCACCCATGATAGGAATGATTTAAAATAATACAGGTAGTCCTCGACTTACAACAGTTTATTTAGTGACCGTTCAAAGTTACTGCGGCACTGAAAAAAGTGACTTATGACCGTTTTTCACACTTACAACCCTTGCAGCACCTCGGTGATCAAAATTCAGCTGCTGGACAACAGACTCGTATTTATGACGGTTGAGGTGTCCAGCAGTCACGTGATCCCCTATTGTGACCTCCTTACCATCAAAGTCAATGCGGAAGCCGGATTCGCTTAACATGCGGGTTACTCATTTAACCACGGCAGTGATTCACTTAACAACTGGGCCCAGAAAAATCGCAAAAGGGAGCAAAACTCCCTTAGCAAAGGTTTCACTTAGCAACATAAATTTGGGACTCCGCTGTGGTCATAAATTGAGGACCACGGCTGTACTTTAATCTCAGAATAAGCAGCCACATGATCGTGAGGGCGGGATGTGTCGCCCAAGAGCCGTCGCGGCCCCCAAGGCATCAATAAAGCCGAAGGGGCGAGCGAGTTCTCACGTTCTCCACCCCGAAATAACTGCTGCAAACGATGGCCAGAGCCGAGTTCACAGTAACGGCAACGGGAAAAGGCCGGTGGCGGCCATGCGTTTCCGTCCCACTTTACTTCGGGCCGCGCGTTTGCGTGCATGCTCGAAGGGGCGTTCCGGCCCGTAACCGCTGCCGCCACGATACCTTGAGGGCCTCCAGACGGTAGCGCTGCGTGGAGGCCGGGTCCATCATCGCCGTCACCGCCTTTACCAGCTGCTCACAGAGCGTGTTCACGGGGTCCCACGACATCGTGCCTGGAAGCAAGAATTTCCAGGGGGGGGGAGCAGGAGGGGAGAGAGGTGGCGTTGCCCACGGCAACCAAGCACCGGGGGGGGGGGAACCAAGAAGCAACGGCGTGCCGGGTCCACGGAGAGGAAAAAAGCCGTAGCGCGCAGGCGCAGGAGATCAGCTGATCTCTTCTGAAGGCGGCCGGACAGGCTGGATCCAACTCTATGGTACGCATATAGAGTTAGAAATGTAGAATGCACCTCAAAGGTGCTTTTTCAAGAGGCAACTAGAGTTTCTGGTTCCTTGAAAAAACACTTTTGGGACAATCATGATCTGAATGACTGAGGATTTCCCTTGAGGGACTTCGGTTCTTTCGGGTTTCCTCTCTCCTCCCCTCTCCAAACGTTCGACTTTCTTTTTCTTCAGAGAAAGTCATAGAATAGAATTCTTCATTGGCCAAGTGTGATTGGACACACAAGGAATTTGTCTTGGTGCATATGCTGTCAGTGTACATAAAAGAAAGTCATTCCACAAAGGCCAACCTGCAACAGGGAATATTCAGAAGTATATTCTTATTGGTGAAACGACTTTCAGTTTTTTTAAAAAATGGACCTAGGCTTCACAGGGTTGAGTCTCAGTTTTAGTTTCATGGGCGAATGGGGGATGGATGGAGGAATAATGCATTGTCCAGGAATCATAATAGTCAAGTTTTTTAAGCGTCTTAGGGTACCGGGGAAAGAAATCCAGGGGAGTGATACCCTTTCTGATTAAACCATTTTATGAAATGGTATTAGCTTTTGGTTAGGGTTGTGCTTCAAGGTTTAGCGACCCTAGGCTAGACCACAGATTTCCTCATGTTTTTTTTTATTTCATTTATTTATTTTATCAAGCAATTATAAGATAACAGTTATAAGAATAAACATAGTTATGAATACATGAAATGAATATATATAAGAAAAAAAAGAAACAATAGGACAGGAACGGTAGGCACATTGGTGTGCTTATGTTAGCAGACTCCTCCATTTTGTTTTGCTAACATAAACCAGGATGGCTTTTTTCCCTATATAGGCTAGTGTGGGAACCCCAAAAGTATTTTTTCAAAAGGCAGATGGATTTTTGGTTTGTTTTTTTTCTTTGAAGACATTTAGCTTTTCATCCAAGAAGCTTCTTTAGGGGTATTGAAAGAAATAGAGACTGTTAGGATTGCCATTAATAAGCAATGTGGTCACCTGATGTAACACTTTATGACTGCATTGCTTAGCAAGACTCAATTATTGTTGTTAAATGAGAACTGCCTTTAATTCTTTTAAAGCTGTATTGCTTTTGCTTTGGTACAGGAAAGTTGAGTGGGATAGGACAATTTGAGAACAGAATTTCCCTCTTATCTTACCATGTTATGAAAGTTTACTTATTAACCAGCATAACATAGATTTGATGTCTGTGTTTTGGGGGGTTAGATTCCGATGGAATATCCTTCTGGGTTCAGTTCCAAGTGGGGAAAAAGACACTGGAAACATGGAGGCTGCTTGGAAGGTTTAATGGTGGACAGGACCACATGGCCTGGAGCTCCAGAGAAGGATGATCACATACTTCAAGGTGAGAAGAGATCAAGAAAAAAGGACTGAGGTGCTGAGAGTGCCTGGGTTTTATAACCTCTGTTGGGATTTGAATTGGAGCTTGTATTCTAATTGGTTGTCAGACTCCCAGGGGCAACTCTGTAGGCTGTCCTGAGTTCCAAGCTTGATCTAGCCTTGCTGGGTGATTATGGCCTCAAAATGGCTTTTGGTAATTTCTATAGCTTTACCTGGAGTTCCTTCTTATGTAAAGTATTCTGGCCCAGGCCTTAATGGCCCACCCATTAACAAAGGTGGGGGTGAGTTTCTGCTTCTGAGGTGAGTTTCTGCTTCTGAGTTTCTACTCTTTTTAGAGGAAATATTCTGCCTTTTTAATATTTCCTAGGCTATTTCAATTTTCTAGGAGAGGGGTGGGTGCTAACTTCCTATAAGGGGAAAAACAAAGTCCAGTTGCCTTTTGAACAAGCACTGGTTGCGATGACCGTGACCTGGATGACTGAGAATCTCCATAGACATTTAGTGGGAAATTGAAAAAAAAGAAAAACTCAGAGAAGGCAAAGGGAAATCGTTTTCATATTCGGAAAAAATACGAATCTATCCATAAAAGCATAAGGAGTGTCGAGCTATATACTATGCAAAGGAAATTACTTTTATGGGTATTAAAAAAACTACGTTTCCCAAGGTGCCTTGTGTTTTGGGCGGAAGTTAGAAAACAGTAGGTAGAGGGAGGCGGTTTTTTTTTTCTATTTTAATCCTTCCCGACGGCGGGAACGTAAATCAGACAAGGGAGCTTATCACGGATTCCTCTGCTTCTACTTCTGGCCTCGATTTAATCCTTATCGGTGGCCGTCAGCGGACCGCGATGGTTCGGGGACAGGAGCGAGTGGTGGCGTTGGCGGATATGGACTGTTTCTATATACAGGTGGAGCGACGGCTGGATCCCCGTCTGCATGGAAAGCCGTGTGTCGTGGT
Organism: Bungarus multicinctus; assembly: GCA_023653725.1. Classification (NCBI taxonomy): domain Eukaryota; kingdom Metazoa; phylum Chordata; class Lepidosauria; order Squamata; family Elapidae; genus Bungarus; species Bungarus multicinctus. Next base: position 61,625,534 of record CM042836.1, on the reverse strand, counting down.
GCAGTATAAGACGTGGAAAGGTGGCGGGTAGGAAGCTCCTCTCATCTCCTTGGGTAGACTGGGAAGAAAATGAAATGTTAGATAATGGAGGCGAAGGAATGACTCGCTTCAGAAAACAAACGAGCCGTGTCTTCTTCCGGCATCGTTAAAAGCACCACAAAGAAACAGCAACTTCGCGGAGACACATTTTAACCTAATTCTACTTTTCTTTGAGCCAGTTTGGTGTGGTGAGGGTACAAATCGACTTTCTCTCTCAGCCTAAGAAGGAGGGCAGAATTTGTGAAATCTTGCCAAGAAAACTGCAGGGATTAATCCAGGCAGCCAAGCCAAGAGTCAAAAAAACTAATTCAAGGACACACAAAAGTTTTCTTTCTGTTAACAAGCATATTATTTACAATAGCTTGATGTCTCCAGTATTTTGCTTTGCATACATATCTAGATTAAATAATGTGTTCATAAACGGTAATATTAAAAAAATAGCAAATTGTGCAGAGATGGACAAATAACTTTGGCATTAAAAGGAAAAGATATATCAATGTACTATGACATCTGGAAATGCTGGTACGAATGGATAGAACAAAGATCGATTAAATAATAAAGGGCAAAAGAAGATATGTTATAATTTTTTTTTTAAACGGTAATGGGAGAAAATGTATGTTTCATGTATTTTTGTTTCTGTAGTAGTGTCCTCATTTAAATATCAGGTCTTTCTCAGATTGCTTCTCTGAAATTTGTCTGATCCTTTTCTTTTATGTTTTATATATAGAATCCTTGAATAGGATACTTTTTGCTCAGCCTGGGCCAAAGTATGTATTTTTAACCTGAAGGATGGGAGGAAACGACCCTAGCACTGTAGTACCTCTAGTGATTCAGCAGCTGTCAATTACCACAGGCTCACAGCCTCTCAATATTTTCTGAAAATCTTTAGGGATGACTATTCTATGTTCAAGAAGAAAATTCTGAGTTGCATTCAATCTCTAGGTGATATTGTAAAGCCTGCTCTTATCCAAATGCTAAACTGGGGGAAATGATCATTTTTTCCTTCATGTAATATCTAATATATTTCCCCTTCATGGAATTCAGGATAATTGCTGTGAGCTATGAAGCCCGTGCTTTTGGAGTTAAAAGAAACATGTGGGCTGCTGATGCCAAGAAGTTGTGCCCAGATCTCGAATTGGCTAGAGTGCCAGAGGCCCGTGGCAAAGCAGACCTCACCAGGTAAACCTGGAATTGATAGCCTTTTACAATTACTTTTCTCCCCCCTCCTCCCCTTTGGGTGATTGTAAAACCATCTGAAGCAACAACAAAAAATCTCTCAGCATGGTTCTTAATCACAGCTGCTTTCTGGTGAATTTTATGCTTTTGGCACTTACGTTTGTTTTCTAAACAGTTTAAAGAAATATGTTGCCTTGTAAAAACTGGATGCAGTACGTTCAGTCTATTCTTTAAAAAATATAATCCTATGATAACAATATTCAGGATAGTGATGTAATAGTAGCACTAGGAATGAATTAAAGGATTTTTTGCATGTATGTTGTATTTGTATGTGTGGGGAATGGGACAGGGTTTTACCTCTTTTTTTAAAGTATTTAAGGTCTGAAGTTTTGCATATCTCATTTTCTATTCACTTTGCTACTTCTTATTGGAAATAATAGAGCTACAACAAATCATGAATAGTTTGTTGCTGAATTTTAATGTATAATTTCAGAGTTTCAGAAGCTATATAGAAACAAGGTGATGAAGTGGTTTCTATGTAAGTTGTCAAATTCTACATTATGAAAGGGCAGGATAAACAGAAATATCAAAATTTATTTGGTGTCTTCATGTAGATATAGAGAAGCCAGCATAGAGGTGATGGAAGTGATGTCACGTTTTGCTGTGATTGAACGTGCCAGCATCGATGAAGCTTACCTGGACTTAACACAAGCTATACAAGAAAGGCTGAAGAAGATGAAAGGTCAACATATTCCAGTAGAGCAGTTGGGAACTACATATATTCAAGGATTCCCAAATAATCTTGATGAAGAAGAAAATACCGATAACAAAGGTAGAGTGTGTGTGGGAGGAGCGGGGGGGTGGGTGTATGGAGAGAGAGAGAGAGAGACTCCATTAATACTAATGTTCAGTCCAGTTATGTTTTCTGGAGAATTGGATAGCATTTGCAACCAGATTAGGTTCTCTCTCCCAACTGCATTCACTTGATCTTCTGTGATTTTGCTGTTAGGGATGAGTTGAGATTGTCATATTGAAGCTGGAAAAACTTTCAGTGCTAATTATTCTTATTATCTAAACTAAAATATAGGAAATCAAAGACTGGTTTCCAACATTCCTTGTTTACTTTTGGAACTAAAAGATTCATCCATGCCTGCTTTTTTCACTTAAAAGTTTAGTTCACTGTGATGTGTTCAAGTTCCAGAGAAATCAAGATAGAATACCAACACAAAATGCTCATTCTATTTGCTGACTCTCTAGGACTGTGGTCTCTTTTACGTATGTATACAATTCCAGCAAGGCTTGTTTGGTCCAACTTTGGGACTTTTCTCACATCTATTTTTTAGGAACCATGCTCTGATATATATTCTTCAAACTTTTATAATGATATTTTATAATGCCATGGTACAATAATAATATATAACTTTACACAATGCATTTGGGTGACTGGAGCATGTGAGATCCATTCAGAGTAGACCAAATGGTCTTCCTGCTCCAGTCACCCCAATGCATTGTGTAAAGTTATATATTATTGTACCATGGCATTATATAACGGGTGACATTATGATGCTAAAAACAGTTTATTGGTATATTGGTATGTGATTTATTAATAAATATGGTTATAAATATTTAACAGGCTAGCAAGATGCTTACTTTGATTTGGTTTGTGTTCCTTTTTAGAGGAGATAAGGCAACGTGGTGTGTGCCAGTGGCTCACGTCATTGCCTTTTGGAGATCATAGCAATCCAGAATTGCAGCTGACAGTAGGGGCAGCGATCATGGAAGAAATGAGGGCTGCTGTGGAGTCTGTCACTGGATTTCAATGTTCTGTTGGAATTTCTCACAATAAGGTATTGCTGCTTGTTTTCTAATGTTCAACTCACTACTGCTCAACTCAAGATTTATGTCAAAATCTGTATCCAACGAATGCTGGAAATATAAAAGACAGAAAAAGGAAAACCTTGAGGCACTTGGGAAAGTTCTGTTTGATAATATTGAGGGGAAGCTGTTTCAGTCAATCAGAATAGAGTTGGAAGGGACCTGCGAGGTCTTTTAGTTCAGCCTCCTGCTCAAGCAGGAGATCCTACATCATTTCAGGCCAGTGATTGTCCAGTTTCTTCTTAAAAACCTCCAGTGATGAAGCACCCACGATTTCTGAAGGCAAGCTAGTCCACTGGTTAATAGTTCTTCTGTTATGAAGTTTCTCCTTAACTCCAGGTTGCTTCTCTTCTTGATTAGTTTCCATCCATTGTTTCTTGTCTTGCCCTCTGGTGTTTTGGAAAATAAGTTGACCTGCTCCTCTTTGTGGCAGTCCTCTCAAATACCGGAATACTGTTATCATATCACCCCTAGTCCTTCTTTTCTCTAGACTAGCCAAACCTAAATCCTGCAGCCGTTCTTCATATGTTTTAGTCTCCAGGCCTTTAATCATCTTAGTTGCTCTTCTCTGCACTTTTTCCAAAGTCTCAACATCATTTTTGTAATGTGACCAAAACTGGATGCAGTATTCCCTTACTAAGGCTTTATGAAGCGGTACTAATACTTCATGTGATTTTAATTTTATGCCTTTGTATGGATTAAAGAATTATTTTTGTTGTTATGTCCTAAAATATGCTTATAAATGAATAGAATAAGAATAGAACAGAACAGAATATAATTCTTTATTGGCCAAGTGTGATTGGACACACAAGGAATTTGTCTCCGGTGTATAAGCTCTCACTGTACATACAAGCAACAAGTGATAAATCATGATCATAATCATAAAATATATTCACCATAAATCATAAGATACAACATTCGGTGGTAGTCATAGGATACTAAATAAGCAATCAACATAAATCATACTAGGTTATGAAATAAAAAATATATAAATCATAAAATAAAAGCAGCAAAGTTATAGTCATAAGAAGATAAGGAAATGGGTAATAGGAAATAGAAGAAGGATAATACCTAGTAATACAGCCCTACTAGATAGTTTGACAGTGTTGTGGGAATTAGTTGTTTAGCAGAGTGATGGCATGGGGGGAAAAACTGTCCTTGTGTCTAGTTGTTTTATAGAGTTGAATAGAACTGAGGGAAGAAGTTGAAACAGTTTATGTCCAGGATGTGAGGGGTCTGTAGATTTTTTCACAGCCCTTTTTCTGGCTCATACAGTATACAGGTCCTCAGTGGAAGGCAGACTGGTAGCAATTGTTTTTTTCTGCAGTTCTAACTATCTGTTGCAGTCTTTATCTGTCTTGTTTGCTTGCAGTGCAGGGGGAAGGAGGTCTTATTTATTAACTTGGTCAAAGGGTAAGCTAATATGATTACTATAGTTCACAAGTAACAGGAGGAGGAGGGAACTGGCACAAGTTATTTCATCTTTGTTCTTCATAACCTGACCTGTTATTTTCCCCCAAAGACATTTCCATCTGCCTATCTGACAGAAGTCACCTTATCCTTTCCTTATATAATTGCAGGAATAGCCTAAACTCTTATAAAGAAAGTAATGCAGTTAGTCAAGTCTGAAGTGTCATCCCCTATGAGATGACTATTCTAAGTCTGCTATCTTTTCTGGGTTAGTCTTACTTCACTTGCCCTTCAAAGGTTTTTGGGACAAACTGGAATAAGTACCCACAAAGTGGAACAATTCTATTCTGGACCCAGAAGCAAGTATCCCAAGTTGAAGCAAATGCATTATTCTCCAGACTCCTACACTGCTGTGAACATATTCTATCCAAGTTTGCTTTAAAGGTTTTTGTAATTTTATGAATCCTGGTATTAAGAATGAATACAGTTCTATTGGGTGTTTTGGCCCCAGGATGAAATAAATACAAATAACAGATAAGAATAAAAATGAGGGGAAACATGAGAGTTTATATTTTTGGACCAGATATAATTTCCTTTTGGTTAAGTAAGTTAAATGTGTCATTGTGTCCTTGAAATTCCACAATACAGTGACTATGTTTATATAATTTGGAGTAGTTGTATTTGCACTATGTCCTATATTTTGATGTCTTTTGTTCTAAAAATTGAATTTAGTTGCTAAATTAGCTGTTTGGTTCATTTCAGGTATTAGCAAAACTGGCCTGTGGCCTCAACAAACCAAATCGACAGACTCTGGTATCACAGGGGGCTGTTCCTCAACTCTTTAGCAACATGCCAATCGGCAACATGTACGTAAAACTGAGATATAGCCATGAATTTCAAAGTTATCCTTTTCTCCTGCATGTTACTACTTGTGCATATTTGTGCTTGCTTCCTATTAGTATAGGCAGAAGCGACTTATTCATTACTGTTTCTGTCCTCATGCTCTTGCCATTTATCAAATAGCACAAATCCTGCAGTCCTTCCCTCTTTGGGCGATTACCTGAAGAACACTTTTGCTGATTGGTACTTGGTACCAATCTAGTATCTTTTCTTTCTTCATCCAATTGGTTTCTTTTTCTCTTGTAGTCGCAACCTTGGAGGGAAACTAGGTGCTTCTATTACTGAATGTCTTGGAGTGCAATATATGGGAGAACTGATCCAGTTCAGTGAATCACAGCTTCAGACACATTTTGGAGAGAAGACTGGGCAAGTCACTTTTGAAATTTTGGATTCCATGTGTTTTCTTTTTATAGTATATTCTAATTAATTCTTTTGCTTATTGACTTATTCTAAGAGAAAATAGACATTTTGGGAAACAATGAGAAACAAATGCATTACTATACGAAATATGCTATATTTTGAAAGGGGGGGGTTTAGTTTAAAAAAATCAGCCAAATATGATAACAAATAAATCTTAAGGCTAGTTGATACAGTGTGGGACTATTCTAACTCTTTGTAGTGCTGTTTGGATTGGCAAGTGGGATATTCAAAGAATGAGTGGCAAGTGAAATCTTGCTGTAATAGCTTCCAGCTAATACAGCAATGCATTGGATTATATTCTCAACTTCCCTTCAGCCACAAGTATTGATCTTTTGGAGTAATCTTTTTATGTTTTTTACATGATATCTTATTTGGTCTTCTATTTTTATTTTACTGAGCTTGGTAGAATTCATAGATGTCTTAAGATATAACAAATACAAATAGTAATATGTCACAGTAATGTAAAACAGATGGGCAGAGGTGGATCTTTGGGTGGCCAGTGTTACTTTTGGTTGTAGTATCCCACAAAACACAAAAAGTGGTGTGGAGACAACACCAATAAGACCAAAGAGCTTATAGACTATAGAAGGAACAGATCAGACATCCAGCCCTTGCTTATCAATGGAGACCGAGTGGAGCAAGTGCCAGTTTTAAGTTTCTGGGTGTTATCATAAAAGAGGACCTGACATGAGGGACTCATTGCAGCACTGGTCAAAAAGGCCCAGCAGAGATTATACTACCTGAGACTTCTCAGGAAACAACATCTGAATGAAAAACTGCTGGTGATTTTCTACCACTGCACCAGAGAGTATTTTAACTTACTGCACCTGTGTATGGTTTGCCAATTGCACAGTGGAAGATAGGACAGCGCTCCAGAGGGTTAACATCATTGCCCAGAAGATCATTGGTTGCCTTCTTCCCCTCTTTGGAAAAACTTTATAGCTCCCACTGCCTTAAGAAAGTTCAAAATATTCTGAAAGATCCATCTCATCCTGGGAACCCTTTTTTTGAACTATTATCATATGGCAGACGGTACAGAATAATAAAAACAAGGACAAATAGGCTGAAAAACAGCTTCTATCCCAGGGCAGTAGCTCTTTTGAATTGTATTGTATAGTGCAGTGTTGGTGCGGTGTCGGGGGTTTCGGTTCAATGTGTGTAGTGTGAAGGATGTGTATTTGTGTTTATTTTCATGGTCATGATGTACACCAAAGATTTTGTTGTACGAGGTGCAATGACAATAAACTAAGCTAAACTAAACTAAACATGATTCCCAGTGTTTCAACAATAGGAGCAGTAACTCAGATTTGTGGATGTAAAAATGTAGATACATATAATCTATTTGGATACTGAAGACTAAGTCCTGTGTCAAAGACTCCATGTTCCTTAATTCTGTATCTGCCTTTTTGAACCATTATTTTGCACCTAGTTGGTGAACTTTGGGGTCTACTGAGCAAAATGTGGCTTTAATGAAAATATATAAATGGTACTTAAATAAATTTCCTTAAATTATCCATTTTGGAATCCTTTATTTTAAATTGTACAACTTCCAAATATTTTGGATAATTAAACAAATAGCAACATAAACCAATGATTAGTCACAAACTTAGAACTATTATTTACTTGGGATTCTATGTATGATTTACAGATCCTGGTTATATGAACTGTGCAGAGGAATTGATTTTGAACCTGTGAAAGCTAGACAATTGCCAAAGTCAATTGGTTGCAGTAAGAATTTCCCTGGAAAAACAGCATTGGTTACTCAGAAACAGGTAAAAAAAATGCAGCATATGATTTGAACTGGCGAATGTTGAGCCAATTGGAATACATTTTGCAAAATTTCTATAGGCTTATTGATTCAGAATTCCAAAATAACTGCCCCTTTATTATTCCTTAATTCCAATGCAAATTATATAGAAATATTCACAGCCAACTGCCTTCTCATTAACTGTGACCTATTCTCCTCCTGTTTTAGGGAGGCTGTATATTCAGATTAGTAGTAAAGAGGTAGACACAGAATGTCAACTTAGAATAGCAAATAGCTCTTCTACTACCATAGTGCATGGGTAAATATAATTTGCTGTTGGAGGAAGGGGCGTAAGACCTGCACCCTTGGAATCGTTGCACTTACATCTTCAGCAATCAGTAAAGAGGCTATTGCAAAACTTCTTTTGATAGTTCAATCAATGGGAATAGCCTATAGTTCTTATAATATATTGAAATAATTTGGATTATAGGATTATCTTGGACAGTAAGCAGAAAGTTATTCTGCTTTGTATTTTGGTACTTTTCCAACTGCATAAATTATTTGATATTGATTTTGTATTGTTGTTATGAACCTATGTATTTAATATATTCTGGTTCTGATTTTGAAGATACAGAAATCTGACTGTTTGAGAAAGGAAGATTTTCTTTTGATTTAAAGAAAGCATACTAACCATAGTCCTAAGATTTGTAACTGTATTGTAATGCTGTCTGAAGGTGCAGTATTGGCTCTTGCAGTTGGCTTTGGAGCTGGAAGAGAGATTGAATAAGGATAGAGACCAGGTAGGCATAATGCTATCTAACCAATATATAAGTGTATATCACTGAAACATATATGGGAGAACACCTTTTGCTATTTGATGGGATTTGAACTGTTTAATTCAGGGCTTTCTCAGAAATATTTTGCTGCAAAATTGACTACCATGATCTTGAGTAGAATTTCTGGTGATAAATAGATGTCTGCTCTGAAAAGTCAAAATGGTGAAAAAAATTCAGAGGGATGGACAAGGTGGAAACAAAAGATTGGAAAAAAAAGATGATAATTTAAAAAGCCCGCGAGGCCATTTTTTTCCTACAGTCTTTGTTTCTTTGTACTAGCTCAGTGTTCCCTGTTTCTTAATTCATTGTCTATTTCTTAATTCAATTAATCCATTCATTAATGGATGCATTCTACTGCCTCTTGGCCCAGATGGAAGAAAGGAAACTAGAACTAAGACTGAGTTGGGAAGGAACTACAGCCACAAACTGTAGAAGTCTTAGGCCTACTTTTCTACTGGGATAAAGTTTTAACCCTTTTCTGTTGGCTACATCTTCAGTGATGAAAAAATTCAGGGGCTTCATATCTCAAGTACCTCTTGTAATGGTCTTTTATGGAACTATTTCCATCATTTATTTAATATATTTATTTTTCCACAGAACAACCGGCTAGCTAAACAATTGAGTGTTGGGATCCATATGCAGGGTGGTAAACATACCAATCTAACGCGCTGCTGTGCCTTGTCCCAATATGATGCTCAAAAAATTAGCAGAGACGCCTTTGCACTAATCCAGAACTGTAACACAGCAGCAGGCCAGCAAGCGACATGGTAAGAATTTTACTTCTTGAATGTAAGAATAAGCTACTTTGGAGGGGGGAAATGGTTCTTATCCTTGCTGTTTACATTTTGTTGTGTACAGTAAGAGGAGATGAAATATAATAATAGAATGAGATGAGTAGAAACTTATTTTCCTTGAAAAATAAGAGTTACCAAATGTATACTGTCTCTTCAACCAAAGCACATTGGAAGATTCTGTGCAAGATGTTGGCAAAGAAGCTAGTGGTATAGTGTGGGAAGGAAAATTTGCATTAAAAATGGGACAGTGTAAAATTTGGAGTGCTAGTTATCAGAAGTCAGCTGGTATCTTGCTTGGGTAGTTGTTTTTGGATTAAAGAAAGAAAAATCTTAAAGTACTAGAAGAAAGAGTAAACAGAAAGAATAACCTGGGGACAAATACTTCCATGCTTAGAGAAGTCAAATTACTGGAAAAATTATAACCCAGTTTAGTTTTGAGTGTATTTTTCTTTTGAAATGCTTGATAATTTGCTTCTATCATTAGGACTCCTCCTGTTACACTTCTTCAGCTCTGTGTAAGCAAGTTTTCTGAGGTCCCTACAGTATCGTCTGTGGACATTACTTCCTTCCTGACTAATCATAGCCAACATACTCAACATACCACCACCATTAAAGAAAGCATGAATGCAAAGTTCCTTGAAAGTCCCAAAAAGGAGACCAGTAAGAAGGCAGTTAATGCTATTGAAACACTCTTTCAAAGGGCAGCAAAGAGAAAGCAAGACCAGGCTATTGCTGTTCCTGATGTAAGTGATATGATAGTACCAACAGCTACTCAGACCAAGAGTTCTCACAACAGCAGCCAAGTTTCAGAAGGCTTAATGGAACCAAGCAACCAAAACGTAATGGGCGAACAGCAGTCGATGGAACCTTTGCAAGAGGCCACTTTGGCTGGTGAAGGTTATGTATCATCTTCAGAAATGAAAATGCTTTTTGATTCATTTAAAGAAGAAAACGTACAGGCTGCTCCTGGACTTTTGCAGGAAGGAGGAGCTATGAGTTTGGCTGATCCCTCCTCAGTGGATGACTGCTTGTTATGTGAGAAATGTAACCAAAAAGTGGCAGTCTGGGAGTTCACTGAACACTTAGATTACCACTTTGCTGTGGAACTGCAGAATTCTTTCCTGGGATCTAACTCCTTCAGATCAGCTGAATCTCTTGCCAACCCAGTGAAAGAAAAAAATAAATCAAGGGAACAGAGAACCACCAGTGCCAAACGACCAAAGCAAGATGGAACTAGGACTTTAGATTTCTTTTTTAAACCATTGCCACCATAATTGCTCACTTGAGTAACTTGTGACTTAGAAAATGTACTTTCACTAATAAACTAATCCTAATAAATTGTTCCTTAAAAAACCCTAATCTTTCTGGGAGCTAATGAATGGGTATAAAAATCTGTAATCAAAGTGTATGCTATCTGCAGGGCCTTCTGTTACTTTATTCAAGGGTCTTCAAACTTGGCAAGTTTAAGATGTGGACTTCAACTCCCAGAACTCTTGAACTAACATGACTGGAGGAATAATTCTAAGGGTTGAAGTCCACAAGTCTTAAAGCTATCAAGTTTGAAATTCCTGCTTTATTTGACAAGATGACAATGGACAATGTGACAATGAAATTGTGTTTTGCTAATAGTTCTGTAGTTGTCTTATGACTAGTTTTAAAATAGAGTTCTGTAAGGAAGAATTCATCTATTATCACTCTATCATGTAGAAGATTTGCTTATTTCAGAAGTTTTGCATTCATGTAAAGGTTCTAAAAGCCAGATTACAGTCAAGATTACAATGAGTGAAAATCATAAGAAACCTTGATATCAGACAGCACAGAATTTTGGATTTGATTTTAAGACAGGAGAAAAATCTAGACTTCCCACAGATGGTGGATTACAACCTCTATCATCCTTTCCTATCGGTTCTGCTAGCTAGATTGATAGCATTGAGGAGCCCACAATCTTTGGAAAGCAACACTTCAGTTTCATTCTCATTTTTTTAAAAAATTCTTAAAAACCTTTCCATATATTTGAATGCTTCTTTTTCTAAACTTGTGTAAAATAAGCCTGTAATATACTTTTCTATTTTGTTTGATTCTAGGCATTTCTCAGTAACAATATTGTTTCTTCTGGGAGTAAATTCTATGTTGTTTCGGTCAAGCATTCTTTTTAGTAAATGAAACTATCTTATGCTAAGTGATAGGCATTATGGTTTCAAAATGCTAAAACATAATATAAACAGGATTTTTTTGTGCAACATAATGCACTATCCAAGAAAAATATATTTAAATTTATTAACTGCCCAACTCCAATGGCCTTTATTTTTGCAAGAAACCATTCTTCAAAGCCAAACAGTAAAAAACAGCCCAATGAAGGAAGCACCAAGATCACTCCCACCAACTCTGGCAGGGTAAGCTACTAGTGTATAAAATCAGAGCAAATGAATTCCATACTAGTACTGATGATGTTACCTAGTTTGGTAATGAAACATCTGCAAGAAAACAACCTAGTTCAGGGAGCAACAAGGACTCCACAATTCAATCCTCAGCTACAAACATTCTCTTCTATAGTTTGTTCTTTTTATCTATGACAAAATTGCACATGGGATAATCTTAATTTAATTAAAAATAATTTACTATTGGTTAAATAATTTCTCATTATTTTGGATTCACTCATTTGGAAGAAGCTGTTTATAGCCTTTGCAGTATTTATTTTGATATACCTTAGAATACCTCTTGGCATTACATAAGCAGCATTAAGTATTTGTTATTTATTTGAATCTTGATCTGTTAACACTGCAATTGTCAGAAGAGCTGGAAGAACCATTTGTGGCTCCTAAACTGGCAATCCTTCTTTGTATGAAATTGAAAAAAATTGGTGAAATTTATATTATTTACATGATCTTTGCATGCTTAAATGTCCTATCCTATAAATCTGTGGAGAGTTGCATTAAATGTAAAATTAACCTCCTATAATCTTAAAATGAATGTAATGCATTGAAAATTTGCTGTTTCTACAAGCTGCCTCACATAAAATTTAGCAAGGATTGGTCAGCTTTCCTGCTGATGGAGATATAATTTAGGGGTTGGAGCATTTTCCCATATGGTTTGCTCTTGTCCTATTGTCCTGATGACAACTTTGGGTTAATCATGTTAAATACACATATATTTCATTATTTGGAGTCTAGAAAAAAATGTGAAAATTCTGGGCATGGAAATTGGTTAAATGAATTTAGAGTAAGGAGAAATCTATACCAGCTTTGCAAAATTGGATTGCTATATTTTTTAAAAGGGGGCAAGGAATACTATCAAGCAATATTATCAAAATTATTTGAATTGTTTGACATAATTTTCTGATCCTTATATATTTGTGTATTTATTACTCATTATTACTATGCTTATGAATTTTAAAATATATTGTTCTTTTAATGCTTAAGTGTGCATTTGTTTTTGTTGTTTAGTTTAGCAAAATAAAACTTATCGCTTCCAGATGCAATTCAGATTTCTATTATTTATGAAGTTTACACAGCATAAAGCCTGGTTTCTGGAGGACTACCCTACTCGCACAGCATCTATCCAACTGATTTGAAACTACAGCAATGGCACACACCAATTCCCTTTGATTAATAGTCTCCATTGGGATCCCAGAAGCACACCTTCTCTGTAGCAGTACTGTTTTCTGGAATGAGATCTCTTCCACCTGGAGTTCCATGCTGTTGTTTAAAAGGGCTAGAAAACCTGGCTCTTTGCTCAGGATTTTGGCCAGGGAAAGTGAAAACATTTGTCTGATTTTTTAATTTTTATTTTATTGGTTATTGTTGTATTTAGCTGTGAACCACCCTGTGTGTGTGTGTTTGTGTGTGCATGCACACACATGTGTAAGCTTGAAGTTTTTAATAGGAATTATCGACTGCTTTGCAATACTGCTTCATTCTATTGCATTTAAGAATAACAGGAACTAATATAATGTAGCTGATGTTACATAACAACAATTGCAGCACCAACAAACGGGTTAAATAAAAAATCCTCTCACAATTAGGACTGTCAGTTATTAGAATAAAGAAACAAGACATATGATTAATAATATACTAATCCAGTATTTATAAACTGCTCTTGAACTTTGTTAATGAAATATTTTTTGCTTTTGTAAGTGATCTCAAATATAATTAAGTATAGTGTATTGATTTAAGGCATTGAATCTATATCCCAAACTGTCATTATGAAATGCTTAGCACATATTGTATTTGGTAATGTCAGATAAGTGTATACTAGCTTGCAAACATGACTGTACAAACATCTGAAACTAACAAAGTCAGGGCAGGATAAGAACACTTTACAGAGCTAAAAACTATTAAAGGGACAGAGCAAGTTACGCAGTACATTTAGAGCAAACCACAGCTTTGTTTTTTCAATAAAGCATATTTATTTTGTGCATTATACAGAGAAATGAAAACATCCCTCTCCTTTTAAGAAATCACAAACAGTGAATATGAAAGGCTTGGCACTGAGAACACATACAATAAAAGGCAAGGGAAGGCGGAGATCAGGAAACGCCTGGACTTGAGGGTAGAAAAAGCACCTTGAATGTTTACATTTGCAATGGGTCAACTTAACCATCACTGTAAACTGCAGAGAAAGCATATATTTCTACTACAGGACAAAATCAGAAGGTAGAAAGCCAGCTTTTCAAAACGCTTGGGTGTAATTAAGGGGAACTTCAAAAGAAAAACTGCGTGTCAACAAATAGCCATGATACTTAGCAACTGTTCATTGGACTATTAGAAGGATTTTCTTTTATCCATGGAGGTGAGTAAAGGCTTTTCTTAAAAGGCTATATTAAATAAAAATCTTTCTATATACAGAGACTTAATAGTAACATGTTATATCCTGGGAACGGTTGCTCTGAATAATCTAATCTCTGTACAACAGAGATGAAACAGCAGAATGGGGAATCGAGTGGAAAGATAAAAAGTCATGTTTTACTGGCCATGTTAGCTCATTTATTCGAGCTCTTGATGCAACAGTGGTTAAAATATACAATAAAAATAACATCACAAACTTTAAAAATCTTAATAAAAAATGAAGGTATCTTTCAGTGTCTGATACCATTCTATCTGATGACCATTTCAGAAATTCAGCTATACTTTCAATAAGTTGCAGATTTAATCTTAGGTATAAAGGTGATTTTCTGCAAAAGATACTAGAGTAATACAAATGATAACAGATGGCAAAGCTGAATAAGAGAATTAGAATTGCAGGACTGTTCCCACTATTGCGACAGCTAGAACAACCTTTAATGGTAATGCCTATTGGAAATAAAGATTCTTGCCTCAAGAAATAGGTTGGACCTGGATATCCATATCTCAGAAAAGTTAAGAATATTGAAAGATATAGCAATCAAAATTGCCAGCCACCACTCACTTCAAGAAACAAGCAACATAGGGTCTGGTGATATATTGGGGCACTCTGCTCTAAGAAGTTGTTTAGGTAGGGCACCTGCTGAGGAACAAACGGTAAATAAAGTGGTAGGGAAATCTTGACAGTGTCAAGAACTGTGGTTGCCATTAGATCAGGGCTATTTTAGAGCAGAGGATGGACAGCCTGTGTCCTACACATAGCTTTCCATTGCTCATGCTGGTGAAATTAGGTAGCAGAACCACCGGTTTTCAGTGGCAGGGTTTTTTTTAAAAAATAATAAGTATAGCTGCATAAGGCCTCAGAGAAAATTATATGTATCCATTTACATAAAAGCCTCCATCCTCTTCTCCAGTTTAGGTAGAACATTTCGACCCATCTATTCTGGCAATGTCACTGCATTACCAGCTATGGATTCTGCAGCTGTTGGAGCGCCATTTAAAACAAAACAAAACACTTCATGGCCCCGGTCAGGAAATTGTTACCTACCCCTGCATTAGAGGGATTACTTCCTCCCGTATTCCCCCCTCCCTTTTTTAAGCTGATAAGGATTTGCACACAAAGGGGGTGGGGGCAGAAGAGAGACTCTTCATTACTGACTTAATGTGAAACCAACAATAATTTAAAATGATTAGAAACATCCTGAGCTGTGCTGTGGGCAGTACAGAACGTTAAGCTCTAGTTCCTAATAATAATAATTCATCTGCCATAGAAAGCCTGCAAAACCAGGCATTAAGACAACACTAACATCCTTCCGAACACAAACGAGCCCACCATTGTTGTCTCCCAGGCAGCATCCCAAAATTACAGTCCAATTCACTAGGGATATGCCCCTCTCTGGAAACAACTTCCCCACAACTGTCAACAAAAGCAGGAGTTCGAACCTAGTCAAAGATGCAGCTGTTTGCTTGTCTATTCCAGGAAAAGCAGGAATACGGAAGTAGCAGGTGATGCACAAACAACAAGCTTAACTTGCTCCAGGAAGGGCACTCAGTCCAACAGGTAACTCTGGCTTCTGCAGTGCAGACAAGATGTGCCTATGTAAATTGATTGGCCAACAAATGGCTCTGCACAATGGCATGAGATCTTTCCCTTATTTGGAGCACTGAGAAATGCTGGTGTGAGTCAGAAACTGACCAGACCAGGACACAGATTGTGTTCCAGGCCACTTTCTCCAGTGGTGATAGCCTGGATGGATGTGACATGTCCAATACCTTTGGTAACTCCTTCACGAAACAATAGTTTGGCTCCTATCTTCAAATATTCAGGATGTTTAATGAATCTGAAACGAACCACTGCCTTTTCTCCTGTTCGCAATTTGTCCTGAACAAAAGGAAAAGTATATTAGAATTTTAAAAGTTAAATCGCTTTTAGGAATTCCAGAAAACAATGGAAAGCAACTTAGCATGCCCTCGAGTTTTTGCGGTGGGTTTATCTGTGTAAACATCCCTTTGGATAACAACAATAAGAAGAATCCCCCTTTATTTTGTAATACTCAAGGGTTGCATATGTAGTGCTCCCAACTTATATAATTCCACAAAACAACACTCCAATGTTGGATTGAGAGACAGTACCTGATCCAAAGTCAGTTTCCATACCTAACGAAGGTTTAGAACTCAGGATTTCCTGGTTTCTAATTCAGCAAAGGGCTTACCCTCAAGGGTAAGCCTTAAAGTGATTGTGACACAAGTGAGAAGACAATCAAGCAAATTTCTAGCAAGAAAAGGGAAACTTACCTTCCCATGGATCTTTTCCACAACTGCTGTTTGCCGTACATTTCCAACATGTGCTGTTACTTGGAATCCTTTCCGGAAAGTTGTGGCATGGAACAGTAGAACAATTTCAGCTTCAAATACTGAACAAATAGTTGGATTCATCTCTGGGCTGACCATCACCATGCCCTAAATGACAGCAAGATTGGGTAACTGAATTTTCTTGACAATGGTGCTCAAACTCTTCCAAAACTGAAGCACTACAGATTACAATCTTTCCAGCAAGAAATCCTTATTTATCGCTCCGAAAGCCAAAGAAAGAAGGAGAGCTAAGAATGTGGATACAAGATGGTAGGCAGGGATGAGTGGGAAAGATCTAACAGCTGACTAATCCTGCTTAGAGTTCAATCTAATTATTTCTTTGTTCTTTTGAAACTTTAAGACAATCACCTTAATGCTACAGTTCCCAGTTTTCCCATCCCTTGAACTTAAATTTTACAGCATAAACTGAGAAGAGTTTATTATCTATAGCATTTTGGACTGTTTTCAAAAGCAGATAGTCCAGAGGAATCCAGCTCGCTATTATAAAGACCTGCCCCAGCTACCTTCCCAAGAAAGTAAAACTCCTGAAACAGTTTATATTTCAAAAGGAACTTTTACTGAGAGAAAATGATTGCAGAGAAGTCAGGCGGAATCTGAATTCAAAAATGAAATGTTAGGCTCAATTTCCCCCTCAACCCCCACCTCCAATGCCCTGTGTCCATCTCTAATCAATAAGCTGCCGCAAAAGTGTTGTGAGAATCTCCAGGGCTGGAGGGTGAGAAGAGGTTGTCCTCGGGGCACTGCGACTGGAACTAGCAGAGAGGGAGTCAGTGCAGATGGCCAATTCTCTGCCCCCCTCCCCCGAATTCCCTAGCAGTTACAGCAAAGCAAAAGCATGCAAACCATTCCACCCTCTCTTCCTCCTCTCCAGAATGGCAGCGTTCTGATAGGGACCTATATTTCCCAATATCTGTAAAGCAGGACATTTTGTTTTCAGAAAAGGTAAAGGGGAGAAGGTTTTTACAACCAAAGACAGAGAGGGATTAAGGAAGAGCTTACTTTGCGTAGCAGTGAGCGATCAAAGAGTCCAAGAGCTAGGGTGGCAGCCTGCCCAGCTCGAAGAACGCGACACGCTGAACGATTTCGTTGGATACTGCACACTTTCAGTTGAAGGAACTTGCCATCATCTGTTGGACCAACAACCAAATTCTCTCCCTCTTTGCATATTCCACTAGCAAGGGCATAAAATGAAAAAGACCGTATTTAGCTGTCAGGAGGAGAGAAAAGCCTTCTTGTGTCTAATTGAGATAATTCACTTGATGCAGGTTCTTTACTTTTGAAATATGAAAAATACCAAAGAGAAAATTTGGATCGGATATTCCATAGAATAAATATTTATGCTATATGATCAAAGAACATAGGACTTGTTTAGGGAATACTTATACATTTTAGTGGAGTGCAGTTTTACCTTCCTTGACTCATTCAGTAAGTTATAAACTTTTACCTACATTTACCCATAACAAGAAAAGGAGAATAAATGCTACTTCCTGGTCCTTCTTCTGGATATAAGAAGTCTTTGATACTACTCCCTACCCATCCTGGTTTTTCCTTACAAAATTCATATGTACCAACCTTGACAGTGTTCCTCCAACAACTGTGCCTACATCTGGCACAGTGTAAATTTCATCTACCTGTAACAGAAAAAGAATGGAGGTTTCAAATATGTTGTGCTGAACTGTGGTATTTCAAAGCTGGAGCTAACAATTTGACATTTTTATTCTCAGACATAACAATACAACTTCTTGTATTGGAATTCTAAGCTTATCCTTTAATGTTGTCTTCCTTACATCAGTTACAAGCCTCAAGCACTCCAGTTCTCAGTAAACCAATTACATTGTGCAAGCATTTCCTAGCTTCAACTCATAAAAGAAATAACCTGGGAATCAATTCAATGATTGGTAGAACGTTAACAAATGAGATTAAATGAAGAATGGTAAAGACAAATAAAGGAGGAGGAAGAGCTACAGTGGAACAGTGGTTAGAATGCAGTACTCCAGAGGCTGATTCTGCTAACTGCCAGGAGTTCGATCCTTACCAGCCCAAGGTTGACCCAGCCTTCCAACCTTCTGAGGTAGGTAAAATGGGGATTGTTGGGGGCAATATGCTGACATTGTAAACCACTTAAGAGGGTGCTGTAAAGCAGGGGTCACCAACCTTTTGGACCTCAGGGACCACCAAACTCATAAATCCTGCGGACCAGACCCTGGGAAAATCCCCCAAAAATGACTGCAGGAAAATTCCCCTCCCCATTTTCCAATCGATCAACCATCCTTTATTTGGGATCGCAGGATACCATCTCCAGTTTCGTTCTTGGGGAGGGACGGGGACGGACGGACTTTTGGCTTCATGCAAGGAAAGCAGCAGAAGCAGCAAAATGGTTGTGTTCACGCACAGCCTGGATTAATTGCTTTGGGGGTGACATTTCTCTGTGAACCACCCAAATTTTCTCGCAGACCACCAGTGGTCCCTGGCTTGCTGGTTGGTGACTATTGCTGTAAAGTACTATGAAGCAGTATTTAAGCCTACGTGCTACTGCTACTGCTAAATAATAAATCACATTTTGTCTTTGAATCAGAAAGTAATTACAATTGCTTGGTTTTATCATCCCCTCAACTCTAAATCCATGGATCGGAGAATACCCTGACTTCGCATACTGCAGCTGAAGACTCTTAACTGAGAAGAGACTATTGTGTACCTGGAATTCAGTGAGCTGTTGCATCAGCTCTTCCTGTTCTTTGCTGTTTGTCAGAGGAGGAAGGATATTGAGAAATACTCTCAGGAGATCCAGGTTTTCTCCAGAAACACTGGACAAGGTAAAGATGGGAGTGATACTGCAAACAAACGAGTGAAAGAAGCTGGTGATCCATGACATTGTGCATCTCTATTAGTACTGAATACAAAATGAATGAGATTGGATTCCACATGTGTTAAGTGGAATAATGTGTAAATAATTAGGGTATAACGATTTCTGTATCCTATAATTTTTACAGAATCAAAACTTGTACAGGCCTTGACTTACAACTGGTCACTTAATGGTGAATTAAGATGGACTTCAAAAAGGTTGATTGCTATCTGTCCTCAAAGTTACAACAGCTCACCAACCATATTCGCATTTCAGGTGTTTGGAACTGGTCTGCATTTTTGACTGTCTGCAGGATCCTGCCTTTTACAATCTTTTCACCATTTTTCAGCAAACCTACCTATTGGATAAGCTGGATTCAGACTTATGACCACTTAACAACCATAAAAAAAATGGTTATAAAATTGAATCCAGTCAGGTGGCGATTCAACTTATAACTGCAATGACTTAAAATTCCAGGCTCGGTTGTGATCAAGTCGAGGACTACCTGTATGCCCATAACAGTTCCAATC
This sequence comes from Bungarus multicinctus, assembly GCA_023653725.1. Classification (NCBI taxonomy): domain Eukaryota; kingdom Metazoa; phylum Chordata; class Lepidosauria; order Squamata; family Elapidae; genus Bungarus; species Bungarus multicinctus. The sequence continues at coordinate 61,605,754 of CM042836.1, read as the reverse complement.
CTAAGCATGCAGTGTAGTTGCAGATGATCAAAAGCATCTGAAGTGTCCAATGTTTTCTCAAATCAATGAAGCAAGTCTTGAGACAGTGTGACAGAAGCTCCTTTTCTTTCATACTTGAGTGCAATATCACAATATAAAAGGGGTGGGACTTTCATTACAATGGCAGAACATTAGTTTCATCACCTGTTCTCCTCCAGTTCCATAAGTCACTTCTGCAGACTATCTAGTTATTATATGTAAGCTATCCCGCAATATAAAAATTATCCCTAAGAGTAAATACTATAAAATCAAAACAGCCCATTCAAAGCAGAGAGTGAAGACATAAAAGTAAAGAATATAATCACTTGAACTTTGCTTATTGTTCTTTGATATCAACCACTGACAGTTCCACAAACCTGACTCACTCACACCTTTCTTGCTAAATGCATCATTTCAAAGGTGTGTTAGTTTTAAACTGCACCCATACTCGCTAATCGTCTTCCCTCCCATTCAAACGAAACCGTGATTCGTACTTGGGGGATTGTGCAAACTGTTGTGCTGCTGTAACTGCATCATCATCAGATGTTACTAGCAAGGGAAGTTTGTTGCAGCCAGGCTGCTTCAGAATCCGCTCCAGCTGTTTCACTGTTCGCTCCACAGTGGCCTTTGAGCACAAGTCCACTTTGCTAATGACGATGAAGAAAGGCACCTTAAGGGCCATTGCCAAGCCGAGATGCTCTCGTGTCGTACCAGCTGTAAGACATAGAAGATAAGAGAAAATCAAATTAAAAAGGTAGGACTTCAGCGCAGCTGATACACATAACTCAATGCCCTTTGTTTGAAACCAATGGAAGTATTTCTATGATACTGTGGATGAATCTTGATTTAAACTACTGGTGCCCACTGGCTAACTATAGGCATTATGTCACTCTTCTGGAACCCCAAGGAGAACTCCGACCATTCACTTACCAATTCCGGTATTGGCACTCACCACCAGCATTGCAAAATCTGGGCAATAGCTTGTAAGCCCAAAAATGGTGGTTTTTAAATATTTGTGATGGCCGGCTAAATCAATGAAGGTAATCATTTTGGAAGAGCTCTCACAGATTTCTTCAGCTGTCCGTGAATCACTATAATTCACCACCTAAAAGGCAGAAAATGCAGGTAATGGAGCTCTTATAAAAGCCCAAGTAAAAATTCATATCCACAGGTATCAAATGATAAACTCGGTCTACAAATACTCATACCTCTCCCTTACTGTTGAAACCAAGAATTTCGAAGCTAATGCTAGATGTTCTTCCTGACTGGATCTCATGCAAGTGCCGGAAGAGGTTGAGACGCGCCCGGCCTCGCCCATTATCCAGTTCTCCTTGCGTCAAGACGCCTAATAAGGTTGATTTGCCTGAATCCACGTTTCCAAGCACAGCCACCCGCAGATCTAGAAACTTGAAAGAAAATTGAGGAGTTATTTTAAATTGTTCAAAAGATGAACTGATAAGTGCAGGTTAGGCTTGACTACTTTGCAGTTCAACGCATTAGGATACCAAATTTCACAAAGTTTGTATAATTCTGAGGTATTTACAATAACAAATTTCCAAGCATTTGGAATTTATTACTTTGCATTATAAAATATGCACAAGAAATTGAGTTTCAAGCTGAGTTTAACACTTTCTATTAAGTCATTCCTATCAATTATAGCTCTTCAAAATCGAGACAAATATAGCAATCTAGAATGAAATATTTTCAGTTTTTCTCTCACAGTGTTTAAATCCGGTTGATTTTTACCTGTTGGTTATCTGGGACCTTTCGGACAAGAACCTCTGTTATCTTCCTGGGAATGTCACTGTCATAATCCACTTCTCTTTCTCGAAGCACAGTGATGTCAGCTCCCACTCTGCAAAGGGCAAAACAGAACACTGTTGGGGGTTAATGAATCATCTGCAATCCCCAGCAGGATAAATATCTGGTTATCTTATGATGCTGCTCAGAAAAGCCTCTCACAATTAAACAATACTGAGAAAAATGTTTGTATTTTCCAAAAGATCTGATATTTATCCACATGAATGTGCATCTTTGCCAATTTTGGGAGGCACCATTGCCCTTAAACATTTTTGCACAGATGTCAAATGAGTTTACTCATAAGATCTGTAATAATTTGGCTTTATCTAGATCACCAGATCTGACAAATGTTCCACTAATTACATGTTGCCCATAGCAGGACATGTAGAGATAAAACTTTACCTAAATGAGGCTGAAGCGGGGGGAGGGGGGGGGGTGACAGCTATAGTAAGGCTATATAACTGTCATTTGTACTAAATCTAATTAAGGTAAATGCTAATTGTATTTCTGAAACATGTCAGGAATGGATCTCTTTCCAACATGAGCAAGAATCCACTCCCCCGAATAAAGGGGGACACTTCAGTTCTAACCCTCTCCCTACTCAGAACACACATGGTCATGATTGTTGATAACATAACTTCCTGTCATCTTGATAGGAGAAACTCATGAAAACTACAGAGAAAATTGCTTACAATAGACAATCTTTGTCAAAAAATTGCCAAACCTTCCTGCCAAACTCTGCCCAACCTATATATCTATAGTGACCCCGTTCATTTACAGCTCCACCCCCTCCCAAATATGACATGGCTTTTGCCCATCAAAAGGTTGCCTAATCCCAGTTGAGTGTAATGGCACATAATAAAATATGCATAGCCACACACAAACTTTTTACAATTGAAACAATTAGTAGGTACTGTACCCATGTGGTGGTACTCTGAGAAACATTTCTTGCTGAAACCATCTCCTCTGTTGGCTTTTAGCTGAATTTCCAATATTAAGTCTACCTAAGACAGCAAAATAACAGAGCACACCATTGGCTAACTCTGGCCAAGAAGCAGGACAGGTGCACATACTTCTCGGCCATCCGCCGTAGTGTTTTAAGAGAGGCGTGCATTTCTTCTTCAGACAGTCCAACAAGCAGCCCGTTGTCCTCTACACCAATCTGGTACACAGCCTCACCACGGCCTTCTTGTAGTCGCCACTTCATTTGCGTTACTAGGTGTTCAAAGCGGTACTGAGATGGATTAACTAACTTCAGCTGTCCAAAGAAAGAAGTAATTATAATCAGCATCTAAAGAGATCTGATGGGGCTGAATATTTTCTGCACAATACTTTAACATTAATTAAGCCCCATGACATTAAGTTCAGTGGGCAACAAAACCAACAATTTTTCAAAGGCACTCTAAAATAATTGAATAACATGTTTTTGTATAAATTTAATAATACCCAGGTTCAGAATTCAAGTATGAAATAGCCAACATATCTATAAATAATGTTTTGGCAAAAAATGTTTTTATTTTTCTGTTATTTATTTCTCTCTCTCTTCCTAGACATGGAACTTACAGAATCATTTAGCTTTGAACTCTTAAATGGCTTTATGAGAGACTTACCTTGTATTCTATGTTCCCATCTTCTGCCTATATACAACAAGAAAAGATCTGACATTAATGGATAATGTGGTGTTCAACATTTCATATACAGAACCTGCTATCTCTTTTGACAACTAAATATAGTTGCCAGAGAGAAATGACAGGCTAGTTTAAATTATAGCAGTTAAATCAAGTCACTTAACATTATGGTTCTTTCATCTTTATACAAACGATGAAATTGCATTGAATTTATTTATTCAATTTAAACATAATTAACAAGACAATATTTAACCTTAAAACAAATACAAAATACAAACTAAGAAAAGAAAAATATAAGAAAAACTTAGAAGATATTCATATTTTATATTCATTATGTCTGGTTTACTAATGAATTCATTACTATTTGACCAATATAACATATTGTTCAAAGACCTAACAAACTCTCTGCTGTAGTATCACTTACTGTTGCATTCTTTATTAGAACATACTTTTTCCAAAACAGATTAAATCATACATTGCCGAAAACCATTCTTTGATATTTCTCAATATAATTCCCATAGTCACTCCCAGGCAGGAAAATTATGTATCATTCATTTTGTTCAAAGTACCATTTTTTAAATGCATCTAAAGCAATTTATGCACTAACGTAAATGCCACAAGAATTCAATAAGGATTTTAATAAAATGTTTCTACCAACTGTAATAAGTCAAATCATGCAGAAAGCTTCAGAAATCATCTCATAAATGACAGACAAGTTTTAAATAGACCCTTGACCCTCACTCTGGTTTCTTGAATCTCTTTCAAGTAACTTTTGGTTTCCTGTTCTGGTATCATTCACTAGACATTTTCTTTAGAAATAAAGTAAAGCCACAGTGGTGCAGTGGTTAGAATGCAGTACTGCAGGCAACTTCTGCTGGCTGCCGGCTGCCTGCGATTTGGCAAACTGAATCTCACCAGGCTCAAGGGTGACTCAGCCTTCCATCCTTCCGAAGTGAGTAAAATGAGGACCCAGATTGTTGGGGGCAATATGCTGACTCTGTAAATTGCTTAGAGGGCGGTAAAGCACTGTAAAGTGGTATATAAGTCTAAGCGCTATTACTAAATATTGTAATTGACATGGAATACAACTTGTACATTGGTTTTGTTGAATATTGGTTTTTATATCTTGTCTGTAAATTATGTTATTATATTGTTTTATTATTTTTATATGTTTTAATGTATTTTGCTTTTTTATTGGTTTTATTTATTGTAAACTGCCCAGAATTCATGCATTTCAGATGGGCAACTAAATAAATAAAACTAATTTGTTTGTGTCTGGATTGGTAATTGATGTTTTATTAAATATTACTGAAGAATATCATAAACAGGAAAATTGGAGAACTGATGAGAGATGAATAATTCTACACTTTGTTCATCACTAATCAAATTTTTGCACTAACATACTTTATTTGGTTCCCGTCCCAAAGGTGTTCTGCTATAGATTATCAAACAACTTAGCAAATAGTTAATGTTCCTCATGACCTGAACATAATGTTAAGTGAAAAATAGTCAGTGTGAACTATGTCATGGCAGATCTAAGGAACAATAGTTCTTCTAATCTTAACAAGTTATGCCAATATTTTTGCATAAAATATTTCTATCTGGTTGTTAAGAGTGAGCACTTAAATTACTCATAAAACTTATAGTAAGATAGTCTATAATCTTTTTCTAAAAACAGGTACGTGACTTTTCTTCATATCCTGCTGGCCTTGAATTAGGAGAGGGAGCTTTTAATACCTAGGAATTCAAAGGGAAGCATTATAAATCAGACATAACAATAACATAAAATGCATCTACTCAAGTTTAATTTCTTCCTAAAACAATTAACCATTTTAGATCCAACATCATTCTCTCTTTAGCAAACTTTCCTTCCTATATCTAAAGTTCTTTCTACAGGCTGAATAGTCAAGACCTTGTTGATGATCCAAATTCTGTCAAGGACCTTGGAGTACTCATCTCTAATGATCTAAGTGCTAGAGCCCACTGTAACTACATAGCTAAAAAGGCGTTAAGAGTTGTTAACCTAATCTCACGTAGCTTTTTCTCTGGTAATATTACACTAGTAACTAGAGCATACAAAACATTTGCTAGACCAATACTCAAATACAGCTCATCAGTATGGAACCCCCATTACGTATCTGATATTAACACAGTTGAGAAAGTCCAGAAATATTTCACAAGAAGAGTTCTCCACTCCTCTACTCGTTGCAGAATACCTTATGCCACCAGACTCGAAATTCTAGATCTAGAAAACCTAGAACTACGCCGCCTTCGGTCCGATCGAAGTATAGTATATAAAATCATACATTGCAATGTCCTACCTGTCAATGAATACTTCAGCTTCAACCGTAACAACACAAGAGCAAACAATAGATACAAACTCAAGGTTAATCGCACCAAACTTGATTGCAGGAAATACGACTTCAGCAACAGAGTGGTCAGTGTCTGGAATACTCTATCTGACTCTGTGGTTTCTTCCCCAAACCCCAAAAACTTTAACCTAAGGCTGTCCACTATTGATCTCACCCCTTCCCTAAGAGGTCTGTAGGGGTCGTGCATAACAGCACCAACGTGCCTACCATCCCTGTCCTATTGTTTCTTTTATTTCTTTTCTTTTTCTTATATGTATCCATGTATTCATAACTATGTTTTTACTTATACCTATTATCTTGTAAGCAATTGACAAAATTGAAAATAAATAAATAAAAATAAATATGTAGTGTACTCTTTTCAAGCTCAAAGCCTAAATATGGTGTAAAAGTGCTGGTGACAGGAAATACTTAGCAAAGAATATCCTGCAATTAGACACCCCAACTTTGGATATTAGACTAATTTATTTACACAACACAGGTTTATTAATATAGCATTATTCTGCAATGTATATAAATACACATATCCAAATTCATGAAAGAAATTATGCCTACAATACAAATTAGCAGTATTGAAGGAACACTAATTATCCACTGGGTTGCTGAGGAAGTGAGGAAGGAGAAACAGGTTTGGACATGCACAGCAATGCTTCATGCTGTTAACTGAGGACAAAAAAATAGTACTGTAACATTGAAAATTCAGGGACAGTATAAAGAATAATTCTTATCTTGGTACTTGGAAGAACTCAATGTTGTAATATATGAAGCAAAAAGTAGTTATTTTCATGTTTTAGATCACATAGAAAGTATAATACTGGCATAATTGCTGGCTATAAAAAAAAATCATACTGCACATCCACACCCACAGTATATAAATAACAAAAAGCAGGCTTAGCAGCATGGGCCTGGGATTATGTTGGATTCGTGATTATATGAACTTTTTTCAGCCTTTCATTAAATTCCATTTTCTACTTTCATATACTAATGCCTGGTTTGCTAATTTGACTTTTTATATGACCAAAGCAAGCCAAATTTTTGCTGTAAAGTATTTTTAAAAAGGCTACTTAAATTTAAAAATTAAAAGCATCCTCATTTAAGAGGACATACTGTTCAAAGTATGTGGGTTTAAAGATCTTTAAAACCTGGGAAAGGTCATCTGTTCGATTTGATAGCCCCAATTTGCCACCAAACGCATCAAGGAAAACCATAGGTGAATAATTTCAAATTATCTCAAGGAAAGAAGAAGTAATACCAGCACTTTTTATCTCACTCAGAAACATATTCTGAGATCTTAAATTTGTCTGTATATCATACAATCTTAGATTGCAGGGAAACATACAACTTATAACTTTTCTAGACATTCATATCCATATACGCTCAAATCTTATAAAAAGAAATTCATAAAATCTTCTCCATATTGATTACTATAATTTATTATAGTCTGTAGATGTATAGAGGTGTCTAGGCATTGTGTTCTAGTGAATCAGTCTATTGAACCATGTAGTTTGGTATCAGCTACACCTGTCTTTACCATTAACAGAAGGCTGGTTTTGAGGATGGGCTAGAAAATTAGGATAAGGAGCTAAGCCTTGCTATCCCCACTATCTCGAAAAGAGCTCATTGTTCAGAGCCAAAGATTTACAAATATATATATGCCAGTAATCTCAACTGAAATCATTTTAGAACCTCGATTTTGAAGCTTCCTTCCATATTTGATTGGCTGGCTACATATCCAGAAGCAAGCACAAATGTAATTTAAATGCAATTTTAGTAAATCAGCATCAGCAAAAGGAGAAAGAAGGAAACAAAAACTGAAATCACTTTTGCCTTCCCTGGTCCCAAAATTTATTATTTTCCCTCAAAGCTCAAAGCTCCTGCGATATTTACTAGACTAGAGCGAGGCCGGCGGCGGAGCTGTCAGAGGGAAGAGTTCTAATCCACATCAGTCAAAGGAGCCCGAATGGAAACGAAGAGGGGGTGTGAAAAGACCAAAAACGAAACTCGGCGGCGCGTTAACCACAACAGCACTTTTTACATCCCCACAAGAGGCTGCCCTCTTGGGATACGTCCATTCTTCCTCTAAAACACGAAGCAGCTCTTTATTTTGCCAGCAAATCCCCTTTAACGCTGGCAGCTCCAGTCCCATTGACTTCCAACTATCCGCATCTTCGTCCCAGGCAGAACCTTGGAAGACGGGCGCCCTCCGCTTCGTGCTCGAAAAAGCTCCTGCCGACCCCAACCTCGGGCTCAGCAGGGTCTCTCGCTCACCTCCGGAGGAAGGTAGGGCGGGTTGTTGGCCTTGCCACCTCGGTATCTCCCGTTCTTCTTCCTCCCCTTGGAAGAACCGCCGCTGCCTCCGCCGCCGCGGCCTCGCAGGGCACCCCCATTGCCGCCCCCCACGGGCCGGCAGCAACCCCCAAACAGCTCGGACACCCGCGAGTCCATCCTCGGGCCAGCCGGCAGGACCTCCGCGGCTGCGGATGCCTCTCAGCCCGGGACTGGGCTTTTGACGGCTACCCTCCACTCTGGCGCTTGGCGTCAGAAAGAAGCGCAGGGTACCACGGGAAACAGGGCCCCAGCGGCAACACAATTGGACTACAACTTCCAGCGTCCTGTTTCCCGTGGAAGGCAGCGCTTTTCGGACAAAGGCGGAGGCGAATGGGACTGGTGCCAGAGCCTTGTCAGATCATTTTGCACGAGAGCAGAGTTAGTTTGTGCTAGCCAACCAACGGGGGAGCCTGGTAGAGCATTGCAAATTGCATTAAAAGGCATAAGCTTCCGTGCCAACAGGCTCCCGTTTTTTGTTTTGCTTCCAATTATTTCAGTTCTCTGAGCAGAACGCAGGACTGGAACATCAAGCAATCTCGGGGGCGATGAAATTAATTTTAGGTTTTTTGTAGCGTCTCGAATAAAAACATCCCAATAAAATATTTACGTCTGCTTCAGCTTTTATTATTGTATGCTTTACAGCAGGAACAAGATCCTAAGATATCATTCAACTTTGGAGTACTAAGAAATGTGCGATTTATTATAATAAAACCATTTTCCAGACAGAATTAGGCCACAATTTAAATTAAACATGTTTTATGTTGTATGCTAAAAATGCAAGATTTGTTTCCTGCATGTGAATTCTAATCCTGAATTCAATTTTTTTAAAATACTAATTTTCATGAGAAAGATAGAAGAAAATGTTATTACATTTTAAATTGCAGGCATAAACATACCTGTAAATTCACAACTTACATCAACTATATATGTTGAATTATTAGAGAGGATCAGTTATCACACATATTTCAAATGACTAGTTTTATCTATCATTTTGTTTAACTGATTCTTATTAATGTATCTCCAACCATCACAAAAGCACAGTGACTTTCAAAAAATATGTAATTTCACATAATTAAATAGCAAGAAAAAAACCTTATTTTTTCCAATACAATTTCCAGTGGATGTTTTTCATAGTATAGTCTGTTTTGTATTTTACACCTATGTTCCTTTTTATTGAAATATGTGACTGTGCCATATGATAAATGTGTTTCGATTGCCTTGATAGTTAGCAGTAATACATTATAAATAGGACAACAGCATATTTGTATATTTGTGTACAGTAATATAATTTCAGTAACAAATTAATAATATCCATAAAGTTCAGATTTAATTCCCCAATTTAAATCAAAAGCACATATGTTTTTGCCTAGAAGTAGTTTAGTTACAAAAGCAGCTGAATTATTCTTTCATGTGGTCAGAACAGATGCTTCTCCCACTTCACAGTTTGTGGACTATTTTATTTACAAATATAGTCAACAGCCTCATGTAACACCCTCAATATGAGATTGCTGTATTGGCAACACGTTGCATCAGTTGGAATGAATTGCCCCTTATAGGAAATACATTGCATCAGATTCAGCTGACTGTATACAAAACACTGCATGATTAATGTATTATGAAAATGATGTAGAAATACTGAAAGCATTACTCATAGATTGCCAGTGCAACTCAAGTTCAGTTGCTACCTGGGTTTTCAGTTGCAATCACACCATCCTTTTAAAAATGCACAATGCTTTATAAAGTTCAACTTTTTTCTCAGAACTTGTTCAAGGAAGTTTATCATAATGAAGTGATGGGAAGAATGTCCCAAGATTCTCCTATCCCAATATATTTTAAAGTAATAAATAACGGCATACCTCTCAAAATATTTATCACGCACAATGGTTTCAGGCAGCTGTTAAAAAGCTAATCTAGGAGATCCTGCTTATATTAACGATTATTAACATTCATTTGGGCAAAACTATCCCATTGTATCTTTTAAAACGGGGAGATTTAAGTTAAGTGGGGACATACAATGGAGGCAAATCCGCTTTTTGTGTTTTCCTGGAAACGTGGGGAGTCAGGTCATCTTTGAACCACCGCCAGATTTTAAAAGTTTGTTTGGGGGCGGGGACAATCAAGACAGTTCTTCTAAGGATCATGCTAATAGTTGCCCTTAGACCACCGTTGGATTCCCCGTGTAGCATCTATATTTTAATCATACCATAAAGTCAGACATCAAGAGAAGGCGAACGAATGAGACTGGCCAGCTTGACCATTTCAGAAAAAGCCGTGGAATCATACAATCTAGCCCAGGAATCTCCAACCTTGGTAATTTTAAGACTTGTGGACTTCAAGTCCCGGAATTCTGGAAGTTGCAGTCCAAAATCTTAAAGTTACCAAGATCCGAGATCCCTGATCTAGCCCTTACAAGGCAACGGCACTCAACTTACCCGAGACAAAGATGGCGCAGGGAGACTCGGCCTGCGCTCTAATGATGAATGGACGATACTCCCATGATGCTCCGTGAAGGCGGCCATTCAAAGCTGGCTGAGGAATTCTGGGAGTTGAAGTCCACAAAGTCTTAAAATTGCCAAGATTGGAGACCCCTGAATTTTAGCCCATACAAGACAAAACGGCGTTCAATTTACCCGAGACAAAGATGGCGCCGAGACACTCGGCCCGCGCTCCAATGACGTCCGGGCGATATTCCCATGATGCTCCGTGAAGGCGGCCATTCAAACCGGAGTAAAGGTGAAGGCTCAGAAAATGGCCGCGCCGATAGCAACGCAACGAGAAGGTGAGGCTGCAGCGCCTCCCGCGTGCGGGTTTCCCCTCCCTCTTCTCCTTTCGAGGAGTCTTGGGGGGGGGGGTGTCTCCTTAAACAAGGCTCCTTCTTTCCTCTCTTCGGGCCTTTTTCTTTCGTTCTCGGGCAAGCAAGAGGAGCAGCCGCACACTTAAGTTTACCTCCTGCTTCTCCTCCCCTCTCTTTCTTGCAGCCGACTTGCTGAAGGCCGCCGAGACAAGCCTAGAACTCGGCGAGGCCGCCACCGTGTCTGTGACTGTGGCGTTGACGACCCAGCCGGCGGCTCCGGCTTCTGGAGGCGCCTTCCCGTTGTCTGTCGTCTTCCCGGGCTCCGTCACCCGCGAGGGATGTTTCCGTTTCACCTGCGAGCTTTTAAAGCATGTCCTGTACCAGAGGCACCAGCTGCCTTTGCCTTACGAGCAGCTCGTCTGCTTGTGCCGGATGCAGCTGCCGAAGCCCGACAGCCCGGTGAGACACGGCGGGGCGGGAAACAGTGGCGGCTGCTGCTGCTGCTGCTCCCTTTGCGTGAATGGAAGGATGGGCCGCTCCTCTCTCCCTTGCTCGCCCGGCTTTTGCTTGAGACCAGAAGGAAAGCGGCATTGGGCCCTAATGATGGTTGGTTTGTGTTACTCCCCAACTTACAACAGTTCCTTTAGTGACTGTTCAAAGTTAAGAACAGCACTGAAAAAAGGGACTTATGAGCTTATTTCACATGTATGACCCTTGCAGCATCCCCAGGGTCATGTGATTTACATTCAGATGCTTGACAGCTGATTCACATTTATGACAGTTGTTGTGTTCCCAGGTTCATGCGATCCTCCTTTTGCGACCTTCTGACAAGCAGAGTCGAAGAGGAAGCCAGATTCACTTTAAGAACCCTGTTGCTAATTTAACAACCGCAGTGATTCGTTTTAACACATGCCGAAAAAAAAGTCGTAAAATGGGACAAAACTCACTTAACACATTTCTCAGCAAAATAAATTCTGGGCTCAGTTAGGCTCATAAGTTGAGGACTATCTGTATTCTCTGCTGCTTTTCCTTTCATGGGGAAAAAAAAATTATCGGACGCCAGCATAAATTGATAGTAGGAAGATTGAAATTTTGCACTGTAAAATTGTGAGAGCATGAAGGGGGATGTTTCAGTTTACAGGGCATGCAGAACTGTACTGACTGTTGTTGTGAAAAAGCTTAATGCCTTACAAGTCCCTCAAAGCTGACCCATGCAAAAATATCAGGGAGTGCTGTGTTCCGTAAGATAGGTACTGCAATAGAGAAGACCTGCTTATACTGTCCCAGTAAATGCTACTTTTTAAGAGGGGGCCTTGGAGCATAACCACATTGTAATATTTATGGAATGAACAGAGAATTCAGGTAGTCCTTGACTTACGACCACAATTGAGCCCAAAATTTCTGTAACTAAGTGAGGCGTTTGTTACCTGAGTTTTGCCTCATTTTACTACCTTCCTTGCCACAGTTGTTAAGCGCATCACTGCAGTAGTTAAGTTAGTAGCACGACTGTTAAGTGCTTGTAAGTACATAAGTAAATAAGGTTTCCCTATTTGACTTTGCTTGTCAGGTGGTCACAAAATCCATCATAAATATGAGTCAGCTGCCAAAGCACCTGAATTTTAATCACATGACCATGGGGATGCTGTAATGGTTGTAAATTGTAAATGTGAAAAATGGTCATAAGTGTCTTTTTTCAGTGCTAAACAGTCATTAAATGAACTGTTGTAAATTGAGGACTACCTGTATTGGAAACAGCCATTCCTATAAAAAAAGACAGTCTGCAATATGTCCTGGAAGTCCATTGGAAGCTAGTGGAGATGTTATATTTAGTAGAGATGTTACATAAAGCTGTAGCATGCCAATAATTGCTGATACTGCTGTATTCTGGATCAGTTGTAACTTATGAATGATTTTTAAGGGTAGCTCCATGTAGGTATATTATGAGAATCCAAATGTAAGGTGATTAAAGCATGAATGGTAGCGAGAAGGTGGTTAAAGCATAAATGGTAATGAGAGGGTGGTTAAAGCATAAATGGTAGTGAGAAGGCCTTCTACTACTATTTTCCCTGTTATCTAGGGAGGGATCCAATTGCTACAAGTGATAGAGCTGTAGAAGGGCCTTCCTAGCTATGATAGCTACCTGGTGTTTGAGAAAGACCCAGGAGTCTAGGAGAATGCCCAAATTGCTCAGACTGCTACTGCATTCAAAGCCAAAGATGGCTGCTACACAATTCTGAGAGGTCCCAAACCTATAACCAACTCGGTTTTGCCAGAACCTGAATAGCCTGAACCTATTCCTTCCCATCTGGCCTTCAGACCCCGAGGAAGCATCCTGACAGCATCATTTGGCTAGTTTGAGTTGAGATGTATAATTGGGTATCAATATCCTACTGAAGATATCAGTCTTGTACAGCTGAAGGACCTCAGCCAGTGGTCTTGTGTTGATGTTAAATAGGAGCAGGATGACAACTGAATAAATATGCATGTATCTTTCCATTTATCATAACAGGAGATGCCATTTCTTATAATAAATTGGGATGGGGTTCTAAATAATATGTAAATGCTTTGTTTTGAAATGTGTTTTCTTATTCCTTTTATACTAAATTATGCATCTCTTAAATCCCCTAATTTCATAGGAAAAAGACATGGTCAGGAAGGTCTATTTGAAAGATCAGGACAACAAAAAGTGCCAGCAAGTGTTGAATGATCTTGAAGGTGTTTTCCAGCACTTGGAAATTATGTTCAGTTTGACACTGATCCCACGAGTTCTTATTTTGCTTGGAGGTACAGCTGTCAGCCCCAAAGAGCTTTATGAAATCAACTTACAAGATATATCCATGAGTGGCACCGAAGAGAGTTTGTCAACCTCAGCCTGTGTTCGCAAGCTATTCCGTTCTCTTTTCATGGCAGATGTGTTCAGTGAGCTTCAGGCTGTTCCCACCATGAGTGTCATTGTTATGGCTCAAGGGCATCGCAACTGTGGTATTGACTGGTTCAGACCTAAACTAAACTACAAAGTGCCAACTCGAGGAAGGAAATTGACTGTTAACTTATTGTGCAGTCATGAAAATAGTACAGCCCTTTCCATGTGCCAAGAAATAAACTCTGCTTGGGATGATTATATATGGTTCCAAGCTCCAGTAATAATCAAAGGCTTTAATTATTTTTCTTGATAAATATTTTAAGGAAAAGGTCTTAACTAACTATGCTAATCTTGTGTTTGTTCCATCGCAAAGAACAATTCCCCTGTTTAAAAGTTCTTCTCCTTTCAGAAATAATATTAAACTCTGCAATACAGAACTGAAAAAGTACATGTGTCTATGATGACAGAAAGTACCTCTGGAGAACTGATTCAATTTATTGCCAAAGCCTTATGCAACCCATTAACCTGTATTCTGTGCTGCAGATTCTACTATAAAAGGATACTTGAAAATATCTCTGCCAGTATACACCTGATTCAATACTGAATTTCCAGTGGCATATGTGCACCTATGTAAATTTGATGTATTCCAGTATTTTTTTCCAGAAATATGGTGAAAGTTATATAAATAGCTGCTTTTTTCAATAGTGAAAATTGTCTAAAGATTGGTTGTAGTTGAGGCAGTATAGTTGCCCTCCCATTTGGAAGAATAATAGCTGTTTAAAGTTGATATTTTCTACAGCGGATAGGTGCATTCCTATCTCAAGCAGCAATTCAGAGTGTATGTTAGGTGATAGGCGTGATTACATTATGCTTATCTAGGAATGTGTGAATGATCTCCAGTTTACAATTTAAATACTCACTTTTGGAATACTGACCTGCCTCTGATTTTTATTAGTAAAGCTTACATTTTAAAATTACTTATTATGGAATTAGAAGTTGTGTTCAATTGTTCCTATAAATTCATTTTAAGATTGTAAAGTTTGTTTTTTATTTCCTGTTCAGTTCCTGTTCAATACTGTCAGAAGTAATGAGATGGATGAAAAAGAAATATTCCCCATTAGCTATTGCACATGTTCAGATTGTATGAAAACAGATTAATATTGGGCAAGCATAGGTCAATATCTAATCTCTTTCTGAAAGAAGTCTAATAAAGGAAGATATATGGGACAATATAGTAACTCTGAAAATGGATATCTTCCTTAACCAGTTATTCTGAGGCACAGAAAGATATAAGGGTCTCTTGGAGGCAATTTTAAATATGTTCACACTAGAGTTTAAATCTTGGGTAGATATAGCAATGACCAAGCACTCTCTGAGCTGTGACTTTTAACAAGCACACTGCTTAAGGTGTTTTATTAGATCTACACTATAAGGAATTGTCTTCCTTTATGGCATTGTGTATTATAATGTAAGTGGAACAATCTGAAGATATAATTATTGTGTTTGAATACTTCCTTGCTTAGAGAAAAATGTAATATTTCCTTGCTCAGAGAGAAAACCATATCTAAAAAGTAAAATTCAGTATTTTTCCAGATACTAATCAGTTTGGAAAAATATATAAAATGATTTGTTTAATATCTGTGAAAGTGCTACTTCAATGAACTATAAAAAGAACTGTCTTATTTCAGTTTGTATGATGAAATAAATCTGAACAAGAAACTACTACTTTGTAGAAACCCTGCTTTAATGTCAGTATTGTGTTTTTTTTATTCTTATATGATTAAACAGTCAGCTTCACACAAGAAAATCTCTTTAATACTTGAACAGAAACAATATTTTGCTGTAAGTGATTCAAGCTGGTCAGAAACTTGCAATATTTGGTTGATAAAGCATTTTCTGGAAAAAAAATGTTGCTATGTAGTTTAATTCAGATGTTCCACCTTCTTCACAAATTGTCTGATGTCTTGAGCCAAGAGATCTGGTTCCTCAAAGGCCGCAAAATGCCCTCCTCGGGGCATGTAGGTATAGGTAACAATGTTCTTAAATTGCTTCTTTGCCCAGGAGCGTGGGCAATGAAGAAGCTCATTTGGGAAGGCAGCAATGCCAGTTGGAACAGAAATGTCAACCCTGTGGTAGAAGAGAACATATTTAACATATCTAGTTCATTAATTATTAGATGCTATTTTTTCTTAGTTACATTGGTGTCAGTTTAGGTCCAAGATCGTTTGGAGAATATATTTTCCCATATGTAGCTGAATGATTAGTCTTTTATCCAATTTTAAATTAATAATCTGCTCAATAGTAGCCTTTGATTGCCTTTTTAGAAACTGAGACTTAACGTTCTCTGGGACATCCTACAGAATTAAACTCTAGGCATTCACAACAGATTTCATATGAACAAAGTAATTTTGATTATGGCCTTCACTTTTAAAACTAGCAAGCTTTACATTTACATCTAGCATAGTTTCAAAACCAGAATAATTTCTTCCTCCTTACTTGGCATCAGGAGTGGTACTTGGATCCTGGGAGAGATTCTCTTTATAGAAACGCATTGAAGGCACAATGGAAGAAGTCACCCAATAAATCATGACATTTGTCAGTAGTTCATCCAGAGTGTATTTCCTGAAAAGAGGCATCACTTTATTAGAAGATCTTAAATGCATATTCTTAGTTCAGACATATTCTTATTTATTCTTAGAGAATAAATAAATGCTGAGCAACTATTGGCTGATGCTAAGAGAATTCACAAGATTAAATACTTGCAAGTCGTCTGATATAACTTGCAGCTGTTGATATTTCAGCAATATTCTCCAAATCATTCTAAGCCAGCAGTTACATATTTACAATTTTTCTTTTTCTTATATAGTTATTAAACATAATCATACCGTTCCAAATTCCCATCTTCCATGTTGAGGAATGATTTATCTGTCCATGTGGAAAATTTCTCTAGGATGTATGCAGCAAGACCTACAGGGGAATCATTCAGGCCACATCCTAGGCAAGAAAAATAGCATGTTTACTTTCATATTACTTGCTTACAGTAGAGTTAGAAGCTCTATTAAGATTTGTGAGCAAGAATTAAGGCACTGGATTTTAGCCAATTCTCATTTTTGAAATTATTATGGTGGCTTAACTCTTCTTGAAAGTATGAAACTAACTTGACTGAAAAAACTATCTTCTCCAATATAAGAAATGTTGAGTATTGGGTTGTACTAACTCTCAAAGCATCTGCACACACTTTCCCATGGAAGTACATAATGTTTGAATAGCATCTGTAGTTCAGTTATAAATTTGAAATTGGTTTTTTACTTCCATTGTCTGGAGATATAACATGGACATACACAATGCAATCTGTAATGTGTTACCTACTGCTAAAACAATACCATTTCAGATTTATAGAGCTCAACTTGGTGAATTAAACTTGAAGAAGGGTAACTAAGAGTTCTGTGGAGTTGAGTAAAAAAATTGCTTAGAAGTACGCAACGTATAGATTGTTTGCAGATCTTGGTATCCTTCTGATAATGTAGTCATTATCAATGTATAATTTTTAATGTAACACGAGTAAAACGTTAAGTTGTAATTTAAATTTATTGTCATAGTCCAACAATTAAAAAGGTGTGATTGCAGTCCCTTGGTTTAGATGATGCGTATGTGACATGGAAGATAATATATATCTTCCATGTCAGGAGAGGAGAGAAAATTGAAAATGCTTTAAGATTGTGATTCTGCAATTTGGAATTAATTTTTTTCAATCAAGCCAATTATTCAACATATCCTTTATGCTTATTTTTGGATTCAGTTGTTTAAAATGCGTTATGAAAAAGTGAAAGGTTTTTCCTGTCTGGTCATGTCTGACTCTGGGATGTGTGTGTGTTCATCTCCATTTCCCAGCCATAGGAGCCAGCATTGTCCAAGAATATTTCCTTGGTCATGTGGCTGGCATGACTATATGTTGAGGTGCATGAAAAGCCATTACCTTGGCATCAAAGTGGTACTTATTTATATACATGCATTTGCATACTTTCAAACTGCTGGGTTGGCAGGAACGGAAGCTTGGGTCTCAAACTGCCAACCTTCCGGTTGGCCAGCCTAGCATCTTAACCACTAGGCCACCATGCCCCCTTAAAAGTATTTTAAAATCCAAGATTTGTAGATAGAAAAACATGACTCTGAAACTTATTGATTTATTGCTTCAATAGGTGCTACTTGTCTTCCTTAAAAATGTACATTAAATTCAGATTTGTTTCATCTTATGTTTTGAGTTTTGATCTTTCATAAAGGACTGAGTTTACAAACCTGCTGTATCTGGTTTGGTACATTGGATATGCATATATCCAGATTCACGCAATATATGATATATGTGCTTAAAAAAAGGGAACATGCGCCGTGCATCTTCTCTAGTTAGGCCCACCAGCCATGGTACATATGGTCCCAGTAGAAAATCTAACATGGCTCCCCAACCATATTTCGATATAAAGATCATATTGACATGAAGCCCTTTTACAGATCTGAAATCAAGGAAAAGAAGGTGATCCTAAATACGCTTATTGGGTGGTAAAGATTAGTAAGGAGACTTATTAGTAAGTGTGCATAATATAGCATGTTTAAAACAAGCAAAACAGAAGAATGTTAAGAGATGTGAGATATTGATATTGATGAAGAATATAAAAGGCAACTAAAATGATTGTTTTGTTGAAATATCTGACATTTTTCAGTTGCTTCCTCTGAGTATAGTTAAACAATCTAGAAATTCTTCATGAGGAAAAAGGCTAGAATCCACAATTCACTTTTTAACGTTCTGAAAATTTAACAATATTTTTTTTCAATATATGTTATCTCTAGGAATAGATGAAAGAGTCACAACATGGAAAAACGATTAGTACAGCTACACGATAATGGTTGCATTTTTAATTTGCACAGTATAATCCTTCTTGTAAATTAAAGCTCCTGCTTTTCAGCAGCTCAACTAAGCTAGATGATGGAAAATTGATAGTGCATACATCATCTAATCTAGATACCATGGATATTGCAACATTCCAGTTCCTGTCATGTTATATAAGTAAAAACACCTGAGTGAGTCACTAAGAGATCCCAACCACTTACTTTGGCAGCATCTGTGCCATGTTCTTGGTGATTCGGGAGCCCCAGTCTCCACCTTGCAAGTAATATTCCTGGAAACCCAGTCTCTGCATCAGCTTGTGAAAAATCCGAGCAGCAGCTATTGAGTCAAAGCCTGTTAGGTGGGATAATGTGATATTAAAATGTGTTTGTCTTGAATTTAACATATATTAAGAATAAGGCAAACAAAACAGATCTGACATCAGAAAAGTCAATATTCAATAAGCTTGTAGGAAGCTTTTCAAATTATAGGATTCTGGAACACTGAAACTACTAAAAATGATTTTATTATGCCATGACCGAGTTTAATCTGTGGCATAAATAACAATGTGCCTTTTATCATTTGTAGCACTCATCAATTAATAATGCAAGAATGTATGTGTCCTAAGAGCTATTACAGGTAGTCCTCAACTTATGACAATAATTGAGTCCAAAATTTATGTTGCTAGGTGATAAATTTGTTAAGTGACTTTTACCCCATTTTACGATCTTTCTTGCCACATTTGTTAAATGAATCATTGCAGCTGTTAAATTAGTAACACTGTTGTTCAGTGAATCTGGTTTTCCCATTGGTTTTGCTTGTCAGAAGCTCACAAAAAGGGATCATATGACCCCAGGACACTGCAACCATCACAAATGTGAGTCAGTTGTCAAACATCTGAATGTAAATCACATGACTTCAGGGATACTGCAATGGTTATATATGTGAAAAATGGTCATAAGTCATTTTTTCAATGCCACTGTAATTTCGAACGGTCACTAAATGAACTGTTAAGTCGAGAGCTACCTGTATATATAGGCCAGGTGTCCACTAGATGGCACAAGTAGACACAAGAACTAACTCTGCTGTCATTTGTGCAACATAGATTAAGCAATCCCAGTCACAATTACTAATTTGCCAATAGCAGTAGCACTTAGATTTAAATACCACTTCACGGTGCTTTACAGCCCTCTCTAAGCAGTTTATATAGTCAGCATATTGCTCCCAACAATCTGAGTCCTCATTTTACTGACCTGATTTTACTGAGAATGGAAGATTGAGTCAAGCTTTAGCCAGTCAGAATCGAACTGCCAAACTGCAGGCAGCTGTCAGTCAGCAGAAGTAGCCTGCAGTACTGCATTCTAACCACTGCACCACCATGGCTCATAAATAGTCTGGGTTATTGCATTGCATTTCTCTCTTACCTCATGTTGATAATCTCTTCGCTTCCTATACCTGAAGAAATAGTCCATCCAAACAAGATCACAATAAATTCACTAACTCTTAAAATGCTATAAGACTGTACTGACATGCAGCTTGTATAGCCACAGAGTGTCCAACATATTACTCCATGTTCCTCCATAAAGAAAAAAAATCACACTATTATTTAATTATAATAAATTAAAACCGTTTGCTAGGAAAATAACTTACCCTGCTGGTGGGGAGGCTCAGAAAAGCCATAGCCTGGGATGGATGGACAAATAATCTCAAAGAATACATCTTCACTGTTTGAAAGATGACTGGATGAGCCAGTAAGCAAAGGAATGATCTTGTAAAATTCATAAAAGGAGCCAGGCCAGCCATGCACCATCAACAAAGGTCTGACAATTTGGTCTCTTGAGATATGATCTGGTTTCACATGAATGAAATGAACTTCTATCCCTGTTGGAAATTCAATACAATTAACAGTGAGTTATGAGAGCCAGTTTGGTATATGATGAAAGAAACTGGGAGACCATGACTTCTAGTCCTGCTTTAGGCACAAAGCCAGATGGGTATCCTTGGGCTAGTCACTTCCTCTCAGCCCTAGGAAAGAGAAAATGGCAAACCACTTCTGAAAAACCTTGCCAAGAAAATTGCAGGGACTTTTTTTCAAGCAGTCTCTAAGAATCGGACATGATTGAATGGAACATCAACAAAAAAAAACCCCACCCACCATATGGCAGTGGAAGTTTAATGTGAAATTCAAAAACGGGACACAAGATCCATTGTTCCATTACAGGAGAGGCAAGCTATGTGTAAACTTCAGTGGGGAAGAATTTACCTTCAATAGTAGTTTTATAATGTGGATACTGGTTAAGGATTTTAACTTGTTTCTGCCAGTCAAACTGATTTCTCCAATAGGAGACCACTGTCTGCAAATAATTTGAGTTGAAACCATAATGAAAGGCAGTTCCCTCTAGTGGTGGAGTATAGCGGGTCTGGTCAAGCCGAAGGTATAAATCCTAAAGAGAGGGAGACAGAGAATTTCTTATGGGGATGATATTATAGCAGATATTTTAAAAGAATGTTGTTGCTAGAGAAGGCAGCCTAAAAAGATAGCTGTTTGTCATTTTATTTGAACCCATGTAACACTGAAAATAACTGATGGCTGCATGATATTCTATAAGGCTGTCAAACTTGCAGCGTTACATTGTTGTCATATGACGTATAGAATTATTTATTGGCTAAGTGTGGTTGGATACACAAGGAATTTGTCTTGGTGCAAATAGTCTCAGTATACATAAAAGAAAAGGTACATTTGTCAAGAGTCAAGAATTATAAGGTACAACACTTAATGATAGTCATAGGGTACAATAAGCAATCAAATCATCCTAGGAAACAGTTAATATAAATCGTAAGGATACAAGCAACAAAGTTACAGTCATACAGTCACAAGTGGGAGGGGATGGGTAATAAGGAGTGATGAGAAGATTAACAGTAATAGTAGTGCAGACTTTGTAACAGTTGAACATTACTAAGGGAATTATTTGTTTAGCAGAGTTATGGCTTTTGGGAAAAAACTGCTGTTGTGTCTAGTTGTTCTGGTGTGCAGTGCTCTATAGTATCGTTTTGAGGGAAGGAGTTGAAACAGTTTATGTCCAGGATGTGAAGGGTCTGTAAATATTTTCACAGCCCTCTTTTTGACTCATGCAGTATACAGGTCCTCCGCTAAACCAAGTGTGGGCATGGCCAGTGAGTGACGTATCTAGCCTGCGGGCTACGAGGTTGACATCCCTGTTCTACGTAGTAAGTAATGGGACCCATAAGTATGTATACAATCTACAATATATAATGAATGCCTGGTGTATATTCGAGATGCCAAATTTAACATAGTTATTATATAGTGTGAGGTAAATGATGCACAAGAACACACAAGGGCAGACATGAGGAAATGTTCATAGATAAGTTTCAGTCTGCCATTATGGGATTGAAGCTCTGCTTCTTTTTTTCAGCAACTAAAGGGGGTTGGGTGGGTTGATTGTGCAGTTGCAACTACAATCTTGACTTCTCTAATCTTTCGTGTGAATCATCATTCTGGTGGTATAGTTAATTCTCAAAGTCTCTTGAGTTTGCTCATGTTTGTTCATACCTGGATTTCTTTGTCAGAGGTTTTCACTTGGAATGGTCTAATTGTTTCATCTTCCTGACTTCTTGATGGTTTTTCACCTAAGCCCCACCATCCCTCTCCTACTTCTAGAGTCTTCATCCTGCGCCTTGTCAGGAGCCAGTAAATCAGGAGGCTTCCACCTCCTATAACACAAGAAGCTCCGATCACATTTTGTTGAGATGTGTCATAAGACCTACAAAATAATCAAAATAATGTGAGGTAGAAGCTGAAAGGAGCTCTGATTAAAAAAGTCAGGTGACATTTGCAGCCAGCCCCTGCAGATAAAATGATGAGTTTGTGGGAAAAAAGGTTTCCCAGGATTTAAAAATATAAATAAGTTTCAAGATAACAAATAATTGAGACAGTATGGATTTTATCTGGACAGGGATGTTGGAGAGTGGATCAGAACAAGCAAGATGATAGCCGCAGTCAAGAGATCAAAGTTCTATGCTTTTTATACAGTATATCTTGCATTGAACACATTAGGAAAGGGATGGGATTTCAGTCTTCTGGCCACTTTGTTTTTAATCTTTCCTTAAAGACATCACTGCATCTTCATACATTTCTGCCACCCTTTCATGCTGATGCTTGCTACACAACGGAAACAGCAAACCCAGAAAACATACAATGGGTAAAGTGTGCAAGTCCTGTTTTTTTGTTTTTTGTTTTGATTGATATAAGGACAGGAAAGTTTGTCTCTGATCTATTTAGCTACTCCCCAAAGCATAAAACAACTGGTACAGATTCAGAATTTACAGATTCAGTGACTGAAAAGCTTAACCATACTGAGTCCCAGCTGGAGCTACAGACATTACCTAGATCAGGGGTGTCAAACTCAAGGCCCTTGGACTGGATGCACCCCACGGGATGCTTAGATCTGGCTTGCAAGGCCACCCTGGAAACATGCGCATGTGGCTCTCAATTAAATCAAGTTTGATACCCCTGATCTAGATCAGTATTTCCCAAACGTGACAACTTGTTGATATGTGGACTAACAACTTCAATAGGTATTAATCCGTATCTGGGTAGAACTTCAAACTATTGGGTGTGGAAGCTAGCTGAGTAAAGAAGCTTGAAAACTTGTAGTGATTTGCAATACTGTAGTTACTGTAGTTTATTAAAGGTATCGGTTTTAAAACTTTGGATTTTTCACCTCTCATGATCAACATACGGTAGCTACTATGGCTTTTTCAAATTTTTAGTAATAAATAGTGAAGACTTTCAGTGGGAAAAAAGCATGTAAATTTCCCAAAACAAGAGTACAATCATTTACAAACAGTCAGCAATGGCTACATATTGTGGGAAAGGTGTGGTGTGGTGAGGAGATTATCTACCTGAAAAAGAACCTTAACTAAATGATTGATCTGTTAAAGCCAAATAAAGAGCGCACATTTTATTTTTGAAAGCCTTACTCCAGTGTCTTCTGCAAGGTCTCTTCAGACAACTATTAACTTGGTACATGATTTTGGATTATACATTTACTTTTTTCGCAATGGAAAAAGCCTGAAACTGCCCTTTGCCCTGGAATCAGTGGCATATGAAGAAAACAACAGATAAATTATTTTAGTTTCCATCCAAGCAGACGAGAAATAATAATAGCATATCATCGATATAGTGTTTGGGAATTTAAAATGTTTCCTCTTTTCATCTTTAAACTTAATTCTAAGGTGCTGCTATTATCCCCAAATTTAATATAGGAAAGACAGTGACTTATGTAAGATCATTTAGTGATTTATTTAAAATTATTTAGTGCCTTCCTGATATAGGGAAGGAATCTTCTATTTTCTGTAATGTAGCTGGAAATATTTCATGTTAGGGCAGTTTTTTAGGGCAACATTTCCTTAATCATTCCAAATCATTTTGAAATCAGCAGTATGATTGTCTTAACTCCTAGAGTGCTCTTTCAAACTGATGAGGGGAGTGGGGGAATTGTTTACTTCTCCCATTCCTAAATTATCATGAACTCTGGATTAAGAAGATTACTCATTCCCCTTTTGATTTGTTTTCTGGTTTCCTGCAGGTTCAGGTTCTTCTCTCTCTCTCTCTCTCTCTTTTTTGATCAATCAAATATTGATCCATTATAGTTGAGAGAAAATGACTGACTTGCTTATTGCCTGAGCCTGACATCATAGTCTGAGAAAGAGTAACTAGCACTGGCCCCAGCCTTCTTTCATGCCTAGGGTGGTACTAGAATTCACAGCCTCCTGGTTTGAGTCTAGTGACTTAATCACAAGAGAAAAAACTGGGTCTCTCTTTCCTCACTTAATGTCAACATGACGTTTTAAATGTTAGTGTCCTCCAGAAACTATCCATATTGTTTGATTAGGAAGCTGAGTCCTACAAGAGCCTGATATTTGTGGGTCTCATTACTGATCTCTATGCTGTCTCTGCTGTTTCTGTATCAATTCATTAATAAATGGAGCTATTCTGATTATGCAGTTAGTGTGAATATACAGTATAAAACAATTGGATGGATTACCCCTCTCTTTTGCACGTTATCATCCGGCAAGGAAAACTGTCCCACTGTGTACAAAAGTAGATCTAACCACAGACCTCTGTCATTGCTATGCTCTTTTCTATATCCTACCTCTGCATTCCATTCAATTGCATAAATTAAAAAAAAAAAGGCAATCACAAATGGAGCCAAGTCATAAGTAGAACTTTTACTTATGATATCTGCCTTCTCATATATACATACACGTGTGTGTGTGTGTGTTCTATTTTTACATGCTTTCACCCTTGCACTAAATTGATAAGAGTTTAGGGAGATAAAATGCTCAACCATCTGAGCAGTTGCATAATTGTGATTAACCTTAGGTTTAGCAAGGTTCTATCTGTCTTTTGAAAGACTAGGGCAGAATGGCAGGTAAAAAAGCAGACCACAGACCAAAGGGCAGGTCCTATGTCTGAAAACCTGAAATTGCCAATATATCCTGCTTTGATCTCACTCACTAGTGAGTGCCCGACATGGCCGTTGATGGCCCTTGGAGGCCCCATCTTCTTCTGCCATATTTCTATGATGTTGTTTCATCTTAAAAACACCTGAGAGTAGAACAAGAAGCAATGGGTGGAAAGTAATCAAGGAGAATAGCAACCTAGAACTAAGGAGAAATTTCCTCACAGTTAGAACAATTAATCAGTGGAAGTATTTGCTTCCAGAAGTTATAAATGCTTCAATACTGGGAGTTTTTAAGAAGAGTTTGGATAACCATTTGTCTGAAGTGATATAGGATTTCCTGCCTAAGCAGAGGGTTGGATTAGAAGACCTCCAAGGTCCCTTCCAACTATTCTATTCTATTCTATCCACAGCCCATGAATAAATAAGGCTTAAGTCATCTAGGGATGCTTCTATATTAAACTGCCAACAGCATTCAATGGCAAATGCAAGGTATGCAAAATTTGTTATGCTCTTCCTTCCCCTGGCTTGGCCTCCCATTGTCCTCAAAACTGAACAAACTAAAATTATACCCAAAACCTCAAATATGGGAATTACGAAGGCTGCCAAGTCATAAGTAGTTCTGCCAGGTTACACAATCCTATATTGAAGACACTTTAATTTGAATTTCTACACAAAACCAAGGGTAGCCGCAACTAATTCTCTGATTCTAAGACTCCATCTTTTTGAAGGATTTGCTTGAACCCAGAAGCCTGGAGGTATGAGAAAGCAGCAACAATCTTAGTGGAAATTTGGGACATCTAAGTCTGCAGCTTTGTGAAAATAGAATAGAATAAAATAATATAAACCCAATTTTGTTCCAGTTTTTATTAAAATATTGTCATGACATAAGAAAAACACAAGTCTCTTTTCTTCAAATGCACCAATATGATGTGGTAGGATAGACACAAATATAAAACTGAAGTAATTCAAAACTGCCAGGCAGAGGTACCCCCAGGTGAGCAGTTTTGAAGCTGGGTACTTCTCACAATGCTACTAACATAGTTGTAGGTGGTTGAGTTAGAGAAAGAGAGAATAAATGCATATTTCATTTTATAGGACAGGAAGGTAGGTCTTTATAATTGGAGAATGGTGAGATTAAGTGTCACTTGATCCCAAGAACTGAAAGATAAGTTGAGGCAGGATTTCCTAACAATAAAATTTTTCTAACAATAAAGACATAAATTGTTTAGTTGCATATTGTATAGAAAACACACATATACAAACTTGAGTCCCTTTCTTGCTGTGGTTTCAAATAGAATGGACTAGGGTGAGCAAAAACATGTTTAAACTCCCTTAGTAATCCAATATTGGATTTTGTTTAATATGAATACTGCCCAACTCCAATCAGCTCTGTGTGGCTCACAATAAAGCAACATAAAACCCCTTAAATATTTGATAAACTGAAATGGCTTAAATGGATTCAAATGATTATGTGGAGGTGGTTCTTAAGGAGCAGGTCTTGCAGTTTATGTCTGTTAAAGAAGACTAGACTTTACAGGTCCAAGACCCTAAATTTATTCCCAGATTTCCTCAAACTTGCTTCTTGAAAATTTAACACACGGTGTGTTTCCAGGTGCAATTCAAGGAACGGAACTGTATATTATATTTTTACTTCTCAGGACCTCGGGCCCAGGCACATAACCAAGCCTGGGCATATAACTGTTTTTTTCAAGACTTTACAAAACACCAACAGGCTCAGGCACATCCTAATCTCTGAAGGATGTTTGTTCAACAGGGTCGGGGTTACAGCAGAAAAACCATCACTTCTAGCCAGCTAACATTCCTTGGCTGTTGCAATCTGGAACATGCCCAACCTGTCCAACCGGATTGGGTGAGTAAAAACAATCAGAAAAAAAAAACAATCCTTCAGGTAACTGAGTCCCAAAGCAATACAGTGTTTTGAAAGTGACAATTAGCACCTTGAATTGCACCTGGAAACACATTAGTAACCAATGCAGCTCATGTAGCAGTGATGTCAAACATCCAACACCTTTTACTACCTGGGCAGCTGCATTGTGCACAAGGTGAAACTTCTGAAGGCTGTTCAAGAGCAACCTCATATAGAAGAGGATTGCTCTGGGTTATACAAAAAATTATCTCCAAATAATTTAGCGGTTCAGAGTCCTTCAGCACCAAGGAATTTTAGGAATGTTAATTTGAAACAAACTACAAGTTCACTTTCAATATTTTGCAAAGGGAAAACTACAGTATGCTTCTTCCATTATATCCCTGAATATAGAATGTACTTTCCTTCGTTCCATGCAAAAATGCACATTTCATTATATCAGGAGGGTTTCTTCGCCATGTTTTCTATGCCTGTTTACATAAGAGGCAAGAATTAAAAGATGTATCTATAGTCTGAAGCTGCAAGCACTGCAAATTCATTGCTCCATAAATAAAATCTTATCCTCATAAATCTTATTGCTTTTATTGCACCATTTCTGTCCACAACAATTAGGAGTGGCCGTCTTGATATTGAGGTTCTCCACTTCCCTCCAGCAGTAGTATAATTAGTGCTTCTTCCTTGGTAGAAATCCAGGCAAAACTCAACTGCCTGTCACTCAAATGCTGCCCTTTGCCCAGTTTGGTTGCCGCTTTTTACACTCACCGGACAGTCTCCAGAAGCTGCTGCCACATGCCTGCGGCTAAGAAGAGCCACGAATGAATTCAGCTTAGCTTGTGCTGGGTTGAAATATTTCTAGATACTTCCTGCTTCAGCTGACCTCTGATATGTGGGCTGAAGGATATAGACTATGAAGTTAACATAGTCTTTTAGTGCCACCTACTGTCTAAAATGTGTTTCCATTGTTGCTTATGAAGACACATCTTGAATCCTATGCTTACCCATTTATTTCTCAAAAAACTTGGGCTGTATTTCTCAAAGCTACCGCCAAAACAGGGAAATTGGATTAGACTTAACAAAGGTCAGGTTCAAATTCACCCTCAACTATGAAAATTCATTGAATAGCTTTGGGCAGATGACCATCATTCAACTTACCCTAGCCAATATTTTGTTTTGGGAAAAAAAATGAAGAAAGGAGTCTTGATGAATACCTTTTATTTTGTTTTTTTCTCAATTTTCAAACCTTTATTGTCAGAGTACAACATGAGTACAATGAGATCGGCTGAGCCTCCCTTCGTGCACCCCCCCAACACAATACAACCCACAGTGAAAAACAGAAAATCCCTAACCCAGTAAATCCTACCAACAAACACACAATCTATTGCACCATGTGAACTTATTGCACGTCACAACGGCCCCGCAAGTCAATCATACTATGTTGTTGTAAAGTTATTTTCCATTCAGGAGTCTGACAGCCCACGGATTAAAAACTGTTCTTCAGCCTGTTTGTGCGGCTGTCTATGCTTTTATATCTCCTTCCCGATGGTAGGAGTGCTGACCAGGGTGTGAGATGTCCCTGGAGTAAAGGCAATATATAAATCTAGCAAACAGATCAGTTTCATGTGTCTATTCTTGACTTTTGTACATCACCAAAGTTGAGGGTTTTTTGATTTTTTTTAGATGGGTGGCTATACAAATTTGATAAATAAATAAGGTCATGGTGGAACCATGTCAAAAACACATTCTAATCTTCTTGGTATATAAATCTGGTCAAAGCACCTCAAAACATCCTACCCTTTTCTTTTAGGCAAGGCATTTGAGATCTTTGGTCTTTTTGTTAGCTCCTTTGCACTTTCTTCAGTTCATACATACACACAGAGAGTAAATAAGGCAACCAGAACTGTACAGATGGTTTTAGATTCAAATATATGTTATAACTTCTTTCTTCCATCTGTTAGGGCTGTGCACAAAACATGAAGTAAATCAGAAGATGCATCAGATTATGATTCAGCAGAACCAAAGCCCAGGACATTTTGGTTGTTCTGGGATTCATCACAAACAAAATCCAGTAAGAGCTTGTTGGGCAACTAAGGGAAGGCTGATGTGCTTTGTTCTCCCCTCAAATGACCAGTTTTCCCAATAATTTGCCTTTCCTACCCACCTTTATCTCTTTATATCCTTGGCTTCAAGCACAGCATATCCAACTGGCTGGAAACACTCCCTCCCACTCTTTCCCCATCTTTCTACGTTTTTTTCTCCATTCTTATCCCAAAATACAGTATTTCTGCCTGGGATAGATGTATTTCAGTCCATGCTTAGAATTACTTGAAACTAGCTTTTTCATGCTCAGAAAATTCTGTGCACAGAACCTTTTAAAGTATCCCTACAATTTATATAGTTACATTGTGGAATTTGCTGCTATTAGATATGGTGATTGTGACCAGTTTAGACAGTTTTTAAAATCAGTCAGTCAAATACATGGGCAATAAGTTGTATCTGAGGACTTTCCCCCAAGCTGGCCTGGATAAATGTGAGAAGGAAGGTAAGGGTAAGACTATTTTTCCAATGAGAAAACTGTTCAAGTGTGTGCGTTTTCCTGAGAACAGAAATCTAGTTTGAGCAAGGATTAGTTTGAGCAAGTCGTCACTTGTGTCAGGGGCGCCTGTGGTGGCCCAAGTGCTCTGCCAGCTCCCAAGCTCCATTTTCAGCTGTAATGGCCTCCTGCAACCTCTACCAATGAAAATGGAGCTTGGGAGTGCTGCCTGTGGCCCTCCCGAGCTCTGTTTTCAGCTGCTATGGCCTCCTGCAACCCTCTGCCAGCAAAAACAGAGCTCAGGAGTGCTGCATGCAGCCCTCACGAGCTCCGTTTTCGCTGGCAGAGGCACTGTGGGCTGGTCCTTCATTGTTTCCAGGGTTGCCCTGTGGGCCAGAGCTAAGCACCCCATGGGCCAAATCCTGCCCCTGGGCCTTAAGTTTGACACCCCTGTTCTACAGTGTTATTTTTGCGCTCCTCTACGCAGGGGTGGGATTCTACCAGTTCACACCTATTTGCTAGAACTGGTTGTTAAGATTCTAAGTAGTTCGGAGAATCTGTTGTTAGAAGAAATTACTGGCCTAGTCCTGTAAGGAAGGCAGGAAGGAAACATTTTGGTGTTGCTTACAGAAACTGCCTCTCCATTAACCCTTATTACATTCTTGGCAGGATTAGACTTCCTGTCTCAGGAACCTCTCCGGAGTTTTCCCCCCCTCCTTTGCTGATACTTTGCTTGTGTGGAGTGACCATTCAACATTACAATGGCACTGAAAAAGTGACTTATGACTATTTTTCACACTTATGACTGTTGCAGCATCCCCACCACAGTCATGAGAGGCCAGGCGAGGAGATGCGTGCCTTGATGTGAGTGAGGTTGAGCTGGCCACACTCAGGCAATAACATGACCACCAAGCCATGCCCCTACCACCTAAGCCACGCCCACAGTACCAGTTATTAAAAATTTTGAATCCCACCCTTGCCTCTACGCTGACAGAGAGGTTGAAGTGTTGAGTGGAAATGTGCATAGTGGTGAGAGGGAAGTAGATTTCTAAGGTAGCAAAGGCTATGCATTGATGCTTACAACTCACTAGTGCTGGTTTCCAGTTGCCATCTTGTAATAGGCTTGAATATCTAAAGTAGCAGAGGCATGGTAAAGTCTTTAGGCAGTAGGGATGAAAAATAGTGCTTGCTGCTGGGTCTTTCTAACTTTCTGATATATATTTTCCTCGGAGAACAGTTTCTAGTATTCTTATGTCTGTTGCTACCCATAGCTATACTGTATACTGTATGCCTCTCTCATGCTTGGTTTATTAATTTTCTAAATTACAATGTGATAGGTTTCTTCAAAACCTTTCACCATTTTGTTTATTCTTTCCCATACCTTTATCATTCTGAACAGGTCAGCTTCCTCCTGTTTGCTTCAAGGCTGTTCACATTCAAAAGGTACATTCTAATTTGTTTTGAAATTATCTAAAAGAGCAACATAGAAGGTTTTCATCTGGATAAGGACAAACTCAAATGAGCTGAGAGGTTAATGTAGGCTGGTCTGCCTAAGCAAATAGAGCATTGGAGAATAACAGCTGCAGTGGGCTTCTTCCCAGAAACGGGGTGGACATCCCTAGAAAACATCTGTGCTTGTTTAATCCTTTGTTCCTTTGTGTTTTGGATTAGAATCCTTCTATGATTCTATAGCCCCCCATTTGGCCCCTGCATAGCCCTGATGTTCTGGAGCTTCGTGTGGGATATTAACACTTTCTAGCACTCAGCACTTTCCCAAAAAGCTGTTGAGGTCTGTAGCATGACAGGATCATTATGGTCTTGCACTTCAACCATCAATGCTGTATGTTCAGACAAATCTTCCAATGAAAAGTTCTGACAGTCAACAGCTATATAACAGCAATAACAAGGTTGATTGTTGAGAAAAGTTTCATGTTAAAGAGAGAATGAGAATTTGAAGCATTAAAAAGGAAAAGCCAGAATCCTTTTGTAATTAGCCAGTGAGAAGTGGGTATGCTCAATAGCTGTAGAATGCAAAATAATTTGGGGGACGGTGTCAAACTGGATACTTCTATTATTTGTCACAGATCTCTGTTTTGTGATTACAGTCATTTTCAGCCTGAAGCCTCTAGAAATGCTGTATGTCAGGGCATCAGATACTAGCTCTCTGTTCCCCCATATAGAGGGCTTTAGGTTTGGGAAAGGCTGTACACCACATCTTGAGAATCAGATGCTAGTTGTTTGTTAGGTACTTTACTGACCTCAACATTGTCAGCCACTTTTTTTTTTAAATTTTACATTACCATTACTCAGCAGATGCTGTTCCACCTTGCACCTGGCTGTTGCAGCTTTGCCTGCAGGGCAGCAATATAACAACATCCTGAAATCACTGTTTCATAGATCAGAGCAAAGAAAAGGAAACAGGCAATGTATAATTAATCCTAAAATCCATGGAAGGCCTTGGGGCTGGCCAGCTATTAGCTCCTTCTGCCATCAAAAGCTCAGCTGGATACCCGAAAGCCTCCCACTAAGAGAAGGCTTTTGCTGGAATAACAAGCTATTTACAATATATGTAAGGCCCTAGCATATAATTAATCATTGGACAATTTATCCAAGGGCACCCAGGGCTCCAATTGTGATGCAAACATTATTTCAGTGACACCTGACCCCTGCAGGGCAAATCGAAACTAAACCATACAGGAAATGTCAGATAATATTATAATTTCTGCTTGAAGTTCTGACTTGCCTCTTCTGACATCCAGAGAACAACAGTGGAGAATATATAGCTGAATGAAATTAATTTGGAGATCTTCTACAGATTCCTTTCTCCCCTTCCTTTTGAAACAAAGTAATAAAAATGAGAGCAGCGACTCTGGAAATAACAATAACAACGATACTAGCAACAAAGATGTAATGAGGAAGTTTCATTGATAATTTGGTCAGCTAAGGAAGTTTCCTGCAAATGGGTAGAAAACATCTTTGGGTGGTTCTGAGATGCATTTTCATGCTTCGATGGTTGTGCCTAGCTTTTCTTGGCTTAGAACTAGAGAGAAAACCAACTGCAATTGAATGTAGCCAGTTAAAGAGATAGAAGTCTTTCTTTTTTTCAGTTGATTGGAAGAGTTGTAGTGGCGCAGTGGTTAGAATGCAGTACTGCAGGCTAATTCTGTCGACTGCCAGCAGTTTGATTCTCACCAGGCTCAAGGATGACTCAGCCGTCTATCCTTCTGAGGTCAGTCAAATGACGATCCAGATTGTTGGGGGCAATATGCTCACTCTATAAACCACTTAAAGAGGGCCGGAAAGCACTTTGAAATGGTATATGAGTCAAAGAAGATAGCAGTCTGCTTTCTTTTGGGGCAGAAATGGCTGAGAATAATTAGGAGGCAGTGATGGTGACATTTGTCAGCAGTAAATTTGCTGTTAAAAAAGGCTGTGTTGACATCTTAATGGCTGCTAGAATAGCTTATGCTCAATGCTGGAAGAACAACTGTATATCATTGGATGAACTGATTATTCAAAAAATAATGGCATGTGCTGAAATGGACAAATGGACTTTAACAGTACAAGAGAAAGAGGAGTCTGAATACTATAGAATTTGGGAAAAATGGTATAATTGGATTGAATTAAGACAGATAGAAAATGAAGGAATTAAAGATAAGCAACTTATAGATTAAATGTATATATTCACACAAAATTGTATATATTTGTAAATATGACAAAAGATAGAAATGGATGAGATGGATGTCACAAAACTGTTAACATCGTGATATTTATTTTTTGTTTTATTTTTAAAATATACAAAAGACTAATAAAGTTTATTTTTTTAAAAAAAAGGCTGTGTTGAGTTGCACGCAGCCTGTGGTCCACCTGTGTGCCAATCTGGTTTAGGACAAGATCTTCCAAATGACACCTATGATGGCTATTACAGGCAATCTTCAATTTACAACAGTTCACTTAGCGACAGTTCAAAGTTACAATGGCACTGAGAAAAGTGACTTACGACTGTTTTCATTCCTATGACCGTTGTAGCAGCTCCATGGTCACTTGATCAAAATTCAAACACTTGGTAAATGATTCATATTTATGACGATTGTAGTGTCCTGGAGTTATATGATCACCTTTTGCAACCTTCTGACAAGCAAAATCAAGGGGGAAGCCAGATTCACTTAACAACTGTGTTACTATCTTAACAACTGCAGTGATTCACTTAACAACTGGGGCAAGAAAGATAATAAAATGGAACAAAATTCACTTAACAACTGTCTTGCTTAGCAACAGAAATTTTGGGCTCAGTTGCCATAAGGTGAGGATTACCTGTACAGATGTTTCAAACTTCACAATCTCTTTATTAATGTATTTTGTATATTAAAGCTACAACTTCAACAAATTGCATTCAGATATTCCAAATCCACCGATTTTTTTTAACAGAAAACAGATAATCAGAGTTGGAAGTGACCTTATAGATCATCTAGTCCAACCCCCAACCAAGTGGGAGACCCTACAACGTTTCTGACAGATGGCAGTCCAATCTCTTCTTGAAAGTCTCAAGGGATGGCGCTCCCACAACTTCTGAGGGCAAGGTGTTCCATTGGTTGATTGTTCTCACTGTCAGAAAGTTTCTCCTTATTTCCAGGTTAAATCTCTCCTTGTTCAGTTTCCATCTATTATTCCTTGTCTGGCCTACAGGCTTACGCTCAGTCCTTTCTTATAGTCCCTTCCCTCAATTTATTTCCTCCTTAATAATTTTTCACTTTCTCCCCCATGAGCTTCTGCTCATTACCTTATTTAAAGCCACCCCAAAGATTCTTACATTATTGTAACATACTACTTGTAGCAGATGGAAATCATAATCAGCAGAAAGAAGTGTGAAAGAAGATCACTGCAACAATATGTTGGGTTGGAAAGCACACTATATGCTACACGAGTAAGCAAAACTATATGCTACATGAGTAAGCTAAACATCATAATGATGTGATTTAATATTTGTACAGGTTGGCTTACAGCAGGTAGTCCTTGACTTACAGCAGTTCACTTAGTGCAATGGCACTGAAAAAAGTGACTTATGACCGTTTCCCACACTTATATGACCTTTGTAGCAGCCATGTGATCATGTGATCAAAATTCAGATGCTTGGCAATTAGTTCATACTTATGACTGTTGCTGAGTACCAAGGTCACCTGATCCCCTTTTACAACCACTTGGCAAGCAAAATCAATGGGGAATCCAGATTCACCTAACAACTTACTAACTGCAGTGATTGGCTTAAAAGCCATAGCAAGAAAGGTTGTAAAATGCAGCAAAACTCACTTAACAAATGTCTCACTTAACAACATAAATTTTGGGCTCAATTGTGGTCATAAGTCGAGGACTACCTGTATAGGTATTCCCCCTGT
This sequence comes from Bungarus multicinctus, assembly GCA_023653725.1. NCBI lineage: Eukaryota > Metazoa > Chordata > Lepidosauria > Squamata > Elapidae > Bungarus > Bungarus multicinctus. The sequence continues at coordinate 61,570,779 of CM042836.1, read as the reverse complement.
ACATACCTGCCTGGTGCCAAATGTCCCATTTCTATATTAGCAAAAGCATTTTAGACTTACATACCGCTTTCAGTGCTTTACAGCCCTCTCTAAGTGGTTTACAGAGTCGACATATTGCCCCCCCAACAATGTGGGTCTTCATTTTACTGACCTCAGAAGGATGGAAGGCTGAGTCAACCTTGAGCCTGGTGAGATTAGAACTGCCACATTACAGGCAGTCGGCAGTTAGCAGAAGTAGCCTGTAATTTGCATTCTAACCACTGCGCCACCGTGGCTCATGACTCTTGATACATCAATGAGAATTTTTACATCAATAGAACTTTAGTATTCAGAAGTTAAAGAGTTCTGCTTACAAAAAATATTTATCAGCTGAGCTGGAAGATACAGGGCTTTGAAACTCTACTAAATAAGAACAGGAGTGTCATTACCCTATTACATCTATACTTCTGCTATTCAAGGGTTATTTGGTGTTAGTACAAATGGAAAGGACAAGTTGATGAATTGTCACAAGGTCTGGAGAATTGCATAAATGTGTCTGGCTATCCAACTAGAAAACCAACTGGCAGGCTTCATGGTCCCAAGAGGCAAGAAGGAATATTAGATTTAGATTCTAAGACAAAAGAGCTTTTTCAGTTCACAGATGCTACTTTTTGGTGTGCAAAAGAGTAAATTCACAAGATGATTTCATGAAATCCAGACATAATTATTGCCAAACTATATTGTCAGACTATAGGAATATTAACATGTGCTTCCTACGAAATTGGTTCTGGAAGCCATCTAATCCACTTTTTGACTCTACTGGCCTTCCCCATTGTCCAGATGTATTGGGATTGCAACTCCCAAAATCCCAATCAGCGTGTCCTTTGGAAAGCCTTTAAAAAAACCCATGTAGCTAAGAACTGCACCTTTACAACTAAGCAGCTATATCTAATGTCTGTAATGTCTACAAGGATAGTGAAGGGTGACTGAAAAAAATGTTTTTTTTCTCTCTGCCTTCATCTCATTCCTCGTTTAATCTGTTTTAATGTTTAAACCATTTTATATTTTCATTTTCCCCCCTTAAAGTCTAGAAAGTTGATAACACAATCTTACACAGGTCTATTTAGAAGACAGTCTCAGTTCCTCTAATGATACTTATTCTTAGATAAGTCAACATGAAAGCCATGGGTTATAAAAAGAATCATGCTAGACCAGGCTCCAGGGACCAATCAGATGCATTCAAAAGTATCAAGGAAGGAGAAAAAAAGGGCACCCGGACTTTCTGGCAGCAGGACACTGGTTTTGCTGCTGATTTGGTTGTTTGTTCAATAATGCTGGATAAAGATACAGAAACAGTCAGAAGATCTGGGACAAAAGAAGAGATGGGAAATAATTCTATATTTGCAAGCAGAAGCAGTGCTTGCTGCTAGTCTTGACTTTGAGAGGAGAGTTGCTGCAAAAGGAAATTCAGGACACTTGAAAAAGATAATAAAGCAGCTCACAAAATAAAAATGGGAGAAACGAGGACTGATCTGAGGTCAAAAGAGCCCTGGTGGGCATAGTGGTTAGAATGTAGTATTGCAGGCTAATTCTGCCGACTGCCAGCAGTTCAATCCTGACCAGCTCAAGGTTGACTCAGACTTCCATTCTTCCAAGGTCGGTAAAATGAGGACCCAGATTGTTGGGGGCAATAAGCTGACATTGTAAACTGTTCATAGAAGGCTGTAAAGCAGTATGAAATGCTATATAAATCTAAGTATTAATACATAGTACCCGTTAGATAAAAGAGACATTGTACTTAAAACCAGGAAGTTAATGTGGCCCGTGGAAGAGGATACTCAAAATATAATAACCAGTCAATTAAGCAATCATCACTTTGGTTTTTTTTCCATTATGCCCATAAAATATGCCCTCACTTCCTATAATGGAGAGAGGGTGGTCCTATAGAAGGCAAGTATGTAGCAGAATCTATGACATTGGCCCTTTATGTATGATCAATTGAACTGGGGTGAAATCTCACTCCTCCCAGCCCTGCAGCTAATCCCTTTAGGAATTCTTTTCTGAGAATTATCCCATCTGGCTTTGCAAATACTTTCTCTACCCCCCGCCCCCACCCCACATTTCTCAACAGAACGATGTTACAAAAACAAATAGCTTCTCTAGATAATTGTCTAGAAATAATTAAATAATAGGAATGAGTGGGTGAGTGGATCTTTAATGTGGATCCTACACTGGTGAAAAAGGGTCGAAGAAGCCTGCCTAGAAAAAGAGATCCATGAGAAATATCCACAGTCCTTTTCACATGCCTGGCAAAGCAAAGCCTTTGTCTGATTCAGCTGACTTTAATCATACTATGATTAACTATGAGTTTAATTGCCAGGGACTGTGCGATCCTGGGAGGATATTATTTCACCAAGATGGTCCCTCATTGTTAGGGGTTGCCTTGGCAAGACAAGTTGACTGTTGTAGAGTGAAACTTGAGGCACACATCTTTGGTGAGGGAAGAGACATTATTACACACACACAAAGCCAGCTGGATTTTTTTTTTTATTCTGGTCCCTGTGTTTCCCCTGTTTGCCATTTAGAATAGTGGAGATCAACTTGTGGATATCTTTTCACTCTGACCCTCAGAAGCTCTTATTTGGAAGCAGATGAGGTTATCTTGTCCACTCATCAGTGATTTTTTTGTACACAGCGAATAGTGTTTGTTAGTCTAGGGCACATCTTCTTCCTATCTCTAATATCAACAACTTCTACGTTTCATTTTAAGAGGTCATTATAAACAGGACATGGTCAGTTCATGTGGAGACGTGTAACCGCTTGTTCCAAGAAAACAGCCTACAGGCAAAGATCCTATGTAGACTTGGAGCACTTGCCAAGCAAAAATAAACAGGCAAGCCACCACTCCCATTCTAGGACCGCACTGTACCTATCTCTTCTTGATTTTTTTTACTTTCTACTTTTAGTCCAGCAGGACAACAATCAGAAGCATTCATTAAGTCAATGTGGGCCCAAAACTGATAGTGGGCCACCCATTTCTTTTCTTTGCCTTTTCTTTTCCTTATCTTAGGGCAATCAATTTCACAATAGCTTGTGAAATTCTATTTTTTAACCTAAAATGGCACTGATCTCCCTTTTATTTTCACTGGGATTGCTTCTATGTCTCTGTATAAAAGCCAGCCAGTAACCGTCTCTGAATAATTCAAAATGATCTTTCTTGCTTTGTTCCCTTCTCATCATTGATCTACCTCCACAGTGGGCTGTCCTAATGTGTACGGTATTAAAGAAATGGACAATATGATAGAAAATCATGTATATTATGCATATTGTCCCCAGTACATTGGAAGACATTGGTAGGAGGGAAAATAAAGTTGTGTGAATCTCCTGGGTGGTTTTTTTTTCATTATTTGTAATAAGGACAGAACAAGTTAGGTGACTTACTCAGACAAAGTAACATTTTTCTGCAAAACAAATATGCCCATTTCAATCTTTTTGTTCTTTTTTAAAGCATAATTCTTAATCAGATTTATAATAGCCATGTATACTTTTATACCATACCCATTAGATACTCTTCTTAATAACAAGATATATACCTAGAGCAAAAAGAGAAACCATTATTTCTCAGTATCCTGAGATGCCTTCAACTATTTAATATGCAGATTTGATGTTATAATTGAGCTGTTAGCCAGTAACTCTGCTTAAATGTTCTTCTTCTACTTAATAATCCAGACTCCGTTACACTAATAGTTTTGATGATCTTTCATCATATGAAGAACCCCAGAACCTTTTTCTTTTTCAAATTTAAATCTTTCAAGATTTCAGTATTTGCAAGATGACAACCTAGATACTTGTGCAATTGCATTTTCACAGAGTAGTCCTAATTTTGTAAGTGAACTAGTTTCTCTAATAAATGGGACCAATCTGCAAACTAAGAACATCACATACTGGGGTATCACATGCTCTACGGTATTTAAATACTTTACAGCACTGAATCTGGAGTAAAATTCAAAGGGCAGATCAGCTTCAAACAACGTTGCATTCTTCGGTTATGTATAGAATATATTACAACTTTTATCGTTTCCAGTGCGTGTTAATTGTACAGCTTTTGATTGTAGGAATCTGGAACAAATCTTTGTAATCTACCAGCTTCATTTTCAATCATTTTTAGACAGTACCCTTATGCTCTGGGAAGATAAATACGTTATTATATTTGACTTCTGCTTTGCTTCAGCTTTTGCATTTCAGAGCCAGAGCTGAAGGAGTACAATGTCAAATACAGTTATTAATCTATAATTAGAAACTGAACAATTACTCTGCCCATGTCAACAAATACTCAATAATAAATGGATTTATAATTTAAATGTCTTCCTACAGATTATTTAAATTGTTCCCTTAATTTTGTTACTATTTTATTATTCATTGGGTTACAGCCATAGCATGAAGGAGTAACATTTCAATAACATGCCCTGTATTTTAATAAATGGAACTATTCAGAACTTTTGAATAAATACCTAATCATATTCATACTATGACCAGGAAATAAAAGCCTTTGGAATTAACAAAATCGAGTTACCGTCATCCAGTTGACTAGATGATATTATTTTGCCCTAAATTAAGAATTACACTCTAAATAAGCTAATAGCCAGTCTTTGGTGTCCAAGTCTTCCCGAAATCTTCTAGACAACATGGAGCTCAGATGGGTTGTTCTTATTATTTAAAATTATCAGAATGCTACAGAAGAGAGAAAGCTGGCAGACTGAGCTTGCTGAGTTTACTGTTCCTGATCAACAGATCACAACGATCTCAGGTAACAAATACTTGCCCACCCCTCAGGTTTGTGCCAAAATAAATATCAATTCCACTATGAGAAAGTAAAAAAAAAGTAAAAAAAGAAAAAGAAAGTACACTGCATGCTTCTTCTCTGTTTATCATGATGGCACATCTCGATGATTATCATTTGGACTTTTTTATGCAATTATGCCTAATCTCTGCCATGGCAGGACATCAGGAGATGTTAGGTGGGATGAGCCAAGCACACTTTCCAATAGCTGTAGCAAATCTTGAATATGCTGTTTGCCAAAAATCTTATGATTGGAGCAAGAAGAAACTGGGCATAGAACAGTAGTAAATACTCCATGGTATCAACTTAACAGTAGGTATCTGGACCTAATTTCAGCTTGCAGCTTCTCCTTTGGAAGAACTTTAAGACCATTCTACAGTTAATAAACAAGAATTATGGACTGTACCTAGGCAGCCTTTTACAAAACGTATGCTTGCGTGTTGTATGTGGAAGAATTCATCCTTTACTAAACAACGTTTTATGCTTTGGAGTATACAAAATAGATATCTCCCACGTATGAGAGGGAGGGCCAAGCTATGTCAGGATATAATTATAATATAGTTCTAATAGCCATAGCAATAGCACTTAGACTTATATACGCTTTACAGTGCTTTCCAGCCTTCTCTAAGTGGTTTTAAGAGTCAGCATATTGCCCCCAACAATCTGGGTCCTCATTTTACCCACCTTGGAAGGATGGAAGTTAAATCAACCTTGAGCCTGGTGAGATTTGAACTTCCAAATTGCAGGCAGCCAGAAGTAAGCCAGAGTAGCCTTCAGTATTGCACTCTAACCACTGCGCCATTGTGGCTCACAATAATTATAGAATTATAATTACTCTGTATTATAATTCTGCCCAGAATTAATTGCATATATTTATCTGTCAAATTATGTTTGTATGGTAATCTAGTAACTGATAAATAACTACATTCACTACATTCACCATTTGATCTCATTTCCTTCTGGATTAAAACAAACACACATCTGTCAGGTACAATTAGCTTATTTTCTACATCTTTAAGAATTAGTGGAAGCAAATGAGATTTGTTTAAGGAAATGGCACGTTTAAAAATAACAGATTCATTATAAGAAATGAACACGAGTAGGATCCAATTCAACTTTGGGAGCAAGAGGGCAGTGTTTACTAAGGTGTATTTTTTCTTGCCAAATTCTTTCCAAATGCATATTGACCTGCTCTGAATTTCCAGAAAGCTGTTGTCTCAATTGTCCTTTCTAAACCCTTTAACTTAACACAATTTCATTATCCCAATGAAACATTCAGTCCATATAAATTGTCTCTCTAGTACTCTGCACATCTGTTCTCAGTATACAGGGAATTAGAAATGGCTCCTTCTGGCTATCCAGATGTGTTTTAAAAGGTCAATGACCTGTAGAAATAAGAAGCTAGGAAGATGAAGCAGTTAATAAGAAAGAAAAGAAAAAGAGATTAATTCCTCAGACTTAAAAAGAGCAAACCACTTCACTTTCTCTACCCCCCACAAGAACCCTACGTCAGTAAATCACTGTTTGGAACAATGGAAAATAAAAGAAATGTCTTTTCCACCTTATTATCAATGAAATCCTTGAAACGTTCCAAAGAAAAAGGTTTAAATTACAAGCTGGAACCTCCTGGATGCCATCTTCTCCTAAAAGCAGAGTCCTGACTCCTGCCTGACATTCTTACAAGGACAAAAGAAATGTTTTAAAATGCAAAGGAATGTTTAAAAAGAAGGTTTTAAAAGAGGACAGAGCCAGCTAGTCTTCTATTAGGGTTGCCACTGGCTCAAACTATCAACTTAATGGATTTAGTATAATGATACCATTGTAAAAGTATGACCAGAAATCATATTTTTTCTGAAAGAGACCCAACGTGCTCTTCCAGGAGGGTATGCTATAGGAAGCAAATTTTCCTATTCAAATATTTTAGAAGTATTTTGTGAAAGAGGAATTGTCAAATTCTCTCTGGCAGAGGTTTTGATTAAGGTATTTCTACCCCACCACTATTTAGTTCCTTAATAATTTTGAAATGATACCTTGATTGCCCTTGTTGCAGTTATCTTGATATGTGGAAAAGTCTGGAGAGATGACCACCAAGCCTTTCAACTAAAGGAGGGCATAATCTGAATTGGACTCCAGCTGTGGAGGTTCTGGTTTAGTTACTGGGAGGAGTTCAAGATTGTTAGCCCCTTGGAACTTTCTGAGCTTGGTTGTTTGTTTGCAGATATTTTATTATCCAACTAGGTAACATCTGTAGGTAAACAACTAAGCTCTGAGAGGACAAAAAACTTCCCAATTCAACCGTGAGCTACATATAGTCTCTTCTCATTCTTTTGCAATATGCCCTACACCGGGGGTGTCAAACTCGCGGTGTCACAGCATTGTCACATGATGTATTGGGACTTCCCCCCCTTTGCTAAACCAGGGGTGGGTCTAGCCAGCATGTGATGCATCCAGCAAGTTTGAGAGCCCTGCTCTACACAGAACTTCCAGAGATTATTAAGAGAATCCTATCTGAAGATTGTTCAGAAGCCGCAACTAATCCAAACTGCAGCAGCCTAGACAATTAGGGGCGTAGCATTGTATCACTGGTGGTTTCTATCAATAGTAGACTTCCAGATGCAATTCATGTGCTGGTTGCTACCTATAAAGCCTTATACACAGAGCAGACTTACTTTCTCTGTTCATCCTATGAGATCTGAGAGAATGGGCATGGTCCAGGCCCCTTCTATAAAACAGTATCATGTAGAAAGACTCCAGGGTTTGCCTTGTCTGTCATGGCACATTCTTTTTGAAGCAGCATACCCTCTGATATTTGGATATCCTTGACTCTGTTGGTCAACCATAAAGCCTCAAAGACTGACCTTTCCTTCTGGGTATTGGGCCAGGATGTTGGATGTCCCTGTCTGCAACAGTTGGAATATTTAATTATTGTGGGTTGGCCACAGTCAGAAGTCCAATTTATTACTTGGATGGCCATGTAAATTGATTAAATAAATAATATAAACCTGGGAGCAGTATCATCATCCCATTATCTTTGATGGAAAGTGGCTTCTCTTTGTTAAATTACATTAAATTTTATGATCTCGAGATCATCCATCTTTAAAATAAATCTGGGCAATTTACAGAAAAATTAAATTAATTAAAAGACAATGAAAAAGAAATAACATAAATCAAAGGAAAAGAATACAATCAAGCAGAAGATTGACTCCAGAACACAAAAAGATAAAAAATAACCCAAACCAATGCCTAAAACTAGCTCAACACAGTCATAATCATTAGATGTTTTAATGATTTTTAAAAAAATTAGTAAGGTGGGGGTGGTATGGATCTCTGAGGGACTCTCATTTCAGACAGCTGGCACCAGTGTTCCTGAGTCTCACAAGATGACATTGCTTAATAGTTAGGATTGTGAATCTATCCACAGATAAATATTGCACCTATTCAGTTTCTAATAATTTTATCAAGCTTCTTTGTCACTGCCAGAGAAGAGGCCTCCTCCTCCTCCTTCTTATTAGATTTCTTGTGCTTAACTAGTATTGTTACTTTGAAGGAAATGAATTTTGACACTTTCTATATTCTATTCCTTTTAAAAAGTTGCTGTTGTTCTTGCCAACCAGAAATGCCCCCCAAAAATTGTTTTTTCTATAGTATCTTGCCAGTTGTGCAAAGATCCCCAAATCTCTGCCATTATGAGACTGGCCACATTAACTGTTGGCTACTTACATACCTGATTTTTCCCAATTTCAACAAAAAGCAAAAATATTGTGGAATTGAGGATCACGCTGAGAATATTTGACAGTGCCAATGGAGGACAGAAACCATTATTATCTCATGAGCCTCTCACACATGCAAGTGAGATAATAATTGCCACATTAAGCCAAATAGAATTCATTTGGGGAAGAAGTGGATTTCCCATTAGTAGCTCTTTAAGTGGTCTGCATTCATGCACCCAAAATAATTAAGCCAAGGAATTGCTTCAGATATTTGATATCCTTGCCTAAAGTGACATTCTCCAAATATATTACAAAATCCATATTTTGAATCCATACCCATATTTTATAGTTATGGTACTATAGTCATATTGATTGGATGTTGCAGTCCCCAAACATTTGAAAGCTGCCAAGTTGGAAGAGTGCATTTTATTTCTGAAGGCTCAGTTTTTATCCTGATACTCTGCTTACTAGCAAAGTCCTAGATCTTTGTGTAACTCTTGCTCCATTTCCAGATTTTCTTGCAGGCAGGATCTTAGACATTTAGAGTTATGTGGTTTTAATATAACCTTTCACCAATTGGTTAAAAATCTGAAAAATGAAACAAGCAGGGTTCACCCACCTTTAGCTGTGCAAAAAGGGTTTCTTACTTCAAAGATAAACCATCCTTTTCCAACAAAATACCAGATGTTAAACTGGTATAACTGCTTTTGGCAGAAGAGTAAAAGGAGCCATTAATTGTTTCCACATTGTGAAAACAGTTATTCTGGTGTTTGCAAATATAAGTTGCAGAACACCCAGGTCAATCAGAAATGGCTGAAGAATTTTTCCTGGATTGTTTGAAAGGTATATGAATAACTTGTATTTTGCTGGTAAGTATCTAACACCCACCATCTTCTTAAAATAAAGTTTGCTGTCATCAGTGCACTTCCTATGCAATATTAAAGTAGGTATACTGTGGTTTTATAATTACATTTATACAGGTGTGTTCTACCACATGATTTCAGGGTAAGCGAACATGATTGTTCAATGCAAAATTGTGCAAAATGAATTACTATCCTAACTATTTAATGGGATGGACACATTCTGCACCCCTAATTCCACTGCAGTATCACATGGGGTTTATATTTGCATGACCTGCTATGTTAAAAAGTTAACAAGCATGCATGCGGTTCCATTTTGTCTTCTGCTGTTTGCTGCATTTTAACCAAGGTTTGAGACTTGCTGAATTGTAGTTTTCCTTTAGAACAATGTTTCCCAACTTTGGCAATTTTAAGATGTGTGGACTTCAACTCCCAGGGGCATTTGGGGTGATGTTGGCTGGAGACTTCTGGCAGCTGAAACTTGCCCATCTTAAAATTGCTGAGTTGAGAAACACTGCTCTAGAAGGCATTCCTTTTCATGCCGCACCATATTTCAAATAAAACGGCAAATAGGATCATTTATTCAACTTCACAATATATATATATGAGCTGATATACCAAATAATTTTTACAAGGTCCTGCTTTCTTGGGGATTCTGAGAATTAAAGTCCAAGTCACATCCTAAAAGTTCCCAGTTAGAGAAAAATAATCCCACTATATCAATACATGAGCCAAATTTTACCAAGAGCAAAAGGCACCAATCCTTATTGATTTGAAATATTTATGACAAATTTCTTGGGTTCCTTTTGGTCAGGGAAAAAAAAAAAAGCAAATGCTTTCTCAGCTCAGAAGGAGGTAAAAAGTACTAATTTTCTGCCCCCGGGAAAATGCAGCATTGTCTATGTTTGGTAACATATTACAGTTTCAGCCTGATGGCTCAGAAATAAAAAGGAAGTCAAGATACAAGTTAAAGCACTTCAGTTTCCGAACTGGGTGACTTAAAAACAGATACCATACTGGCACTCTTTAAAATCAAAACAGATGGGTTTTTTATTAACAGCAGCCTCTGGGCCAAGAGCAAAACAAAATCCTGTAGAGAGAAGTCATTAAAAAAGAATATTAGCAAAAATTATTTCTCAACACAATATAAAACACAACAGGGGAGCCTATTACTTCATCTATAATGTATTTCTCAAGAGACACAAACTCTGTGTTCTGTTGTAGCTTAACAAGGACATAAATCTATTAGCTCTTAAAAATCTTTTTCAGATCTTAAAGCTCTTGTGTGTTCAGCATTATGAGCTAATTGACAGGATTGCTCATGTAATCTGAACTAAATGTATATGGCTCTAATCCTCTAACTTGTATCATGTTTGATGGTATTTGTTGCTTAAATAAATCAGAATAGAATAGAATACTTTATTGGCCAAGTGTGATTGGACACATGAGGAATTTGTCTTGGTGTAAATACTCTCAATATACATAAAGAAAAGGAACATTCGTTAAGAATCAAGAATCATAACGTACAACACTTAATGATAGTCATAGGGTACAATCAACATCAAATCATACTAGGAAACAGTCAATATAAATTGTGAGGATACAAGCAACAAAGTTACAGTCACAAGTGGGAGGGGATGGGTGATAAGGAGTGATAAGAAGATTAACAGTAATAGTAGTGTACTCTTTGTAAATAGTTGAACCGTGTTGAGGGAATTATTTGTTTAGCAGAGTGATGGCTTTTGGAAAAAAACTGTTCTTGTGTCTAGTTGTTCTGGCATGCAGTGCTCTATAGTGTCGTTTTGAGGGAAGGAGTTGAAACAGTTTATGTCCAGGATGTGAGAGATCTGTAAATATTTTCACAGCCCTCTTTTTGACTCATGCAGTATACAGGTCCTCGATTGAAGATATTAGAAGATAATTTGATGATAGTCGTGGTTTAGGGCATGTGTAGTGAGAATGCAACATTCAGATCTCCGCTTAAGCTTAGAAGTTTAAAGAATTATTGGTAGGATGCTTATGGTATTTTCAATGAAGCCTACTTTTGCAGGTTTTTACTTCATAGCAAGAACAAACTGAAAGTGTTCAAACTAGAATAGGAATGCAAATTGACATTTTTTCTGTTTTAAATAAATGTTGGCTACTGTAAATGGTGGAATCGACAATAATTTTAAAGAAGGCAAAGAGTTGAAAGAGATAGTAACCTAAAAAGAGCTTAATTTTCAGCTGCTCCAATTACTTAGTGCTTGCATGTCTTAGTGATATTTTCCCTAGATGTTTGACTCCTACAGGGATTTCTTTGATCCAGAAATTATATCCAGGCTTGGCCAAATACCATAGCATTTTAAGGGTATGAGGTAGATAGTTATAGCCACTAACATGAATAGGACAATCAGAGCTATTCATGGAAAGGCAGATTAAAAATCTGGAATGATGTGCAGGATAATACAAGGTTTTTGGGGCAAAACATTTTTTGAAGTATTTATTACAAGAGAAAAAAATCAGCATAAAACAAAATCTCTTAGAGGCAAACCTATGAATATATTTATGTTGTTATTTGGTAATAAATTTGGCTCTCTGTATGTGTGTGCCCTGTTATATCATATTAACATTCAATTAATTCAACTAATGCTTGTCTCTATTCCCTTAAACTATGATTGCAAAATGTTTGAATTTCATGTCTAACCACTGTCAATGAGTATGTTTGTATAAAGCACTAAGCATCTCAGATTGGCTGAAAGAAGCATATGTGCTAACACACAATAAGAAGCATATGAACTAATATACAGTAAGAAGGATATGAACTAACATACAATAAGAAGGATATGTGCTAATACACAATAACAAGGATGGCTTGTTTATTACTTACGGTAATCCTGCACCATCCATAATTTCATTTCCAGTTAAAACTATTGGAATAATATAAAATATGAATACGATGCAATACAATTGAGTCTTTAAGGGTGCAAATGTAAAATGTAACCTTAAGATTTTGCTTAAAAGACCATATAGTAGGCTAACTGTTGTTGTTAATTTTAAGAATGGCTACCTTCCAGCTGGATATATCAAGCAAAGTGAGCAAAATATGCTGCTAACCTTGGATTCAGCTGTGTAGTACTTTTAAAGCTGATTTGCATGGCTATCAAGATTCTTCTTCTCAGGTATGTCCATGGTCATCTTGGGTCATTCCTATTTTGTCCCATTTGAATCTGGAGAGTGTGCCTCCAAAGAAACAGCTTTGGTGGCAAAATCAGCTGTTTGTTAGCAGGAGAAAAAGAACAAGGTGCCATTCATCATCTCATTTTTCATCATCTCATCCCCCCATTGTTTTGATTAGTAGCAGAGAAGTATTGCATTTACAGGCATTCCAAATAACATCTTCCAAATCACTTTGAAGTATGCCTGTTCTATATTTAATTATTAATTTAATTCTAAATCATGGGCAGCATGTGTAAGTATTGGTTGCTGTGAAGCAACCAGTACTTTGTGAAGCCCTCTTAGCCAAATATTTGAGCTTTCCAAATACATCCTGTTAGTGATTCTGTTTTATATTCATTTCCATGAATACAAGTTCCAGAAATAGTTCTTCTAGGAATAATATTGTCACACTAAATGTTTAAATTTTTATTCCACCTTTATTGCTTTATAAGTAACTTAAGGTGGCGAACATACATAATACTTCTTTCCACCTTATTTCAAATGCATAGCATCATTATAATATTTATTTTATGTCTGAATATACCAGTAGATAATGAAAAGGCAAAACATAAGGCTTAAGGCACATGTGTTTCCAACAACCTTGTGTACAAATGCCAGAGTCCCAAATTTACCTCTAATTTATAATTCTTATTGAGATTAAAGGGAAGAATCCAGTAAATGAAATCAGTCCTTATTCTGCTTTTCTTGTCTTGAGTTCCTGAAGGCACTCAACTATTAAGTCTGCCAAATTCATATTCATGTCGAACTGCTCCGATACAAAGTATTATTTATTTATTTTATCATATTTTTATACCGCTCCCTCTCCCAAAAAGGGACTCGGGGCGGTGTACAGCCTACTAAAACACATAATAATACATTATAAATACCATTAAAAATATATTAAACGCGATTGGTCCAGCTGTGTCCCATCAAAATTAAATTTAGCAATATAAAATCAGGGATCTAAGTAAAAATTAAAAATAATTATAATTATTTATGGTAACAACAGTCTAATTTGTTACATATAGTGGCACATTTAAAAAATGCCACAAACATTCATGCAACATAAATGGCCATAAAATAGTATGTAGAATATGTAGAATAACTTTTGTTTTTGGCAGCATAATGTACGGGAATCTATAAGGCTTCAATGTTATGCCTACAAAGACACAACTCTTGCTACCTAGTAATTGTGCTGTAGTCATCATCTGGCAAGTTTATTACAATATCACAATCCTACCACCTACTTGGATTTATAACATTGTAGGCAAGGTCCTTCAACGATTGCCTTTAAGCTAGATTTTGTTAACCTTTTCAATGTTTTTCAATGATTTATGATCCACTGCCTAGAATTATTTGTAAAATAATGACAAGATACAAATACTTTCTCCACAGTGTATCATCTTACCAGCATTTCTGGAGAGCGCTGTGGGAATTAAATCGATAGCATAATTGTTTAGTGAAACTTATGTAAGAATAAATTTGTTCAAGTTCTTCTCCCAAGTTTGAAGATTCAAAGTTATGTAATATAGAAAAAGATTCTTATTTAGGTTGCATTCTATTTTTAGGAGGAAATAGCAAGGGGTTTCTTCTGGGTAAGGCCTCTTCCTTGGCCAATAAAATATGATCCCACAAGTGATCCAGAGTTTCTTCATATGGGTTATTCAGGAAACAGATTTCGAAGTGTGTGTGACACTATCTACTGCATTAGAAAGATTACATTTTTACGTTTTCCCAAGCAATTCAAGCAGCATCATGATTTCATCAGGATAATAAAACAAGGACAAATAAAACAAGGACAGCATCATGATTTCATCAGGATAATAAAACAAAGACAAACAAGGACAAAGCTTCTATCCCAGGGCAGTAACTCTATTGAATTCTACTGTATATCTTACACTTAAGATGGTATTACACTTAAGATGGTATTTAATTTCATTGTACAATGTGCAATGACAATAAACTAAACTTTCATCACTTAAAAGCGGAATAAAGTCAATGAATTAAGAGCCCCAAGCCATTCTGTTTTCCCCTTTCTGGAACGGGAGGAAAGAAAACGTTGCATCAACTCTTGCAGTAAATTATACACATTAAGCCTCCTCTTGGCGGGGAGTTCAAAGACCCGCGGAAGGCAGAAAAAAAAAGGCATTAACACATCTCGGAACGCTGGCAGGAGTGTGGAAGGGCTCAGATCTCGCGATAATCGGGAGTAACGCGGCGCCCGGGAGACCGTTGCTTGGCAACGAGACGCTCGTAACCGGCACTCTCCGGCCCGGCAGCGATGGATGCCGAGACGCTGCCTTACGCGTTGGACCTAGTGGCCAGCAGCGGGGTATGCTTGAGCCCGGAAAAGCGGGCCGCCTTGAGGAACTCCCTGCTGCTAGTGCGCAGGGACTATCGTTTCGAGCAGGTCCGCCTCTGGGGCCGCATCCAAGGCATCCGAGGAGCCTACTATATCGCCGAGGGCTTGGGACCAGACAGGGCTGGGATCAGAAGCCGCCTCTACAGGTGGGCGGTTAGGAGACCCATCTATGCCTATCCATCTCGAGGGTGATCCTAGAGCAGGGGATCTGGTGGAGATCTAGTGAGCTGGCCCTAGACTCTCTGCGCTTGAACAGTGTACAGATAATCCTCAATTTATGACCCCAGTTGAGGGGTCCTTGGTTTTCTCTGAGCGTGCTTGTTTTCTTGCAGACATTTCATTACCCTAGCTTGGTAACATCATCAGTGCTAGTAAGGAGTGATGTTTGCCGTCAGTTTGTATTCTGGTGTCTTGCCTGTCTGTGTGGGTGGGAGTGGTCTTAGGGATTCTTTGGTTGGGCTGTTTACTGATGGCTCCTTGGCTGTTTCTTGATTAAGGTAGTCAAATTGACTAGGTATTGCTTACTTGATTGTTGGTCTGAAGTTAACCAACCATCAAGTAAGCAATACCCTAATCAGGAATCTATCAAAGAAGCTATTAGTAAACAGCCCAGCCAAAGAATCTTTAAGACCATCCTCACCCACACAGACAGGCAAGGCACCAGAATATATAATCTGACAGCAAACTGCACTTACTATCACTGATGATGTTATCTACATTAGTTAGGGTAATGAAATGTCTGCAAGAATACAAGCAAGCTCGGAGAGCACCAACTCACTGCAGCCCTGAGCTACAAATATTCTCCTTTATTAGGACCACAATTGAGCCCAAAATGTATGTTGCTGAGTGACAAATTTGTTAAGTGAGTTTTACTTTCTTGCCACAGTTATTAAGTGAATCACTGCAGTTGTTAAATTAGTAACACGGTTGTGAAGTGAATTTGGCTCTCCTGTTAACTTTGCTTGTCAGAAGGTCATGAAAGGGGATCACATGACTCTTGGGACACTGCAACCGTCATAAATATGAACCAGTTGTCAAGCATCTGAATGTAAATCATGTGACTATGAAGATGCTGCATGGTCAAAAGTGTGAAAAATGGTCATAAGTAACTTTTTTCAGTGCTGTTGTAACTTTGAATAGTCACTAAACAAAGTGTTGTAAGTCTAGGATTCCTTGTACTGGGTTTCCAAGAGGCTGATTCCTTGGTAGGAGAAGCAGAACCTGTTGAATTTCTTACGTTCTGGTTATCCAACAGTCAGAGGAGAGAATGTCAGGTGGAGAGAATATTGCATAATCCTTGGCTTACAACAGTGACTGTTCGAAGTTACAATGACACTGAAAAAAGCAACTGATGACCATATTTCACATTTATGGCCGTTGCAGCATTTTCATGGTCATGTGATCAAAATTCAGACGCTTGACAACTGACTCATATTTATGAGAGTTGCAGTCATGTGAGCACTTTTTGCGACCTTTTGACAAGGAAAATCAGTGGGGAAACCAGGTTTACTTAACAAGTGAATCACAACTGCAGTGATTCACCTAACAGCTGTGGCAAGAAAGTTTGTAAAATGGGACAACATTCACTTAAAAATAGTCTCACTTAGCAATAGAAATGTTGGGTTCAATTGTGATCATAAGTCAAGGACTACCTTTAGCTGATAGGAACAATAGTAATCAGTGTGCTTCTGAAGCTCTTGCTGTGCTTAAAGAGCTGAAACCAGTGGACAAAAAAACTAAATTAAATTAAAAATGATTTAAAAAGGAACTATTTAGCTTTAAGAACTTAGCTTTCTTTTTTTAATAATGCCTATATGCAAAACTCAACTTCTCTTCAGGGACAGGATTTTCATTTGCAGTTTTTATTATTAATCCTGGAAAAATCAGAACCATTTTACAAATAATCAAAGTATTTAAAAGTATGTTTATGTGGGCTCAGTAGAGCAATACAATTCACTCTGCAATGTGAAATGATAATACAGGCTTCTCGGCCCAGGAATTGGATTCTGCCAATTTCTTATTAAAAAATATAAAATCAATGATAGGAATGATTTATTTATTAAGACAAGCCAAATATGAACAAAATTGTGACAATCATAATTTGTCATCACTTCATCTTTTAAGCAGGCAAAATATAAGGGTTGTGCAAATCCTCCCAGAATGCTGTTTTGCAATGGGTGGGAATGCATACAAAGAAGCACTCTGTTTATATCTTTCTTCCAGAGTTAAATGGATGCTTTGTAAATTACCACGTGTGCATTCTTGCATAATCATTTCATTTCTACTTTTTTCTTTCAAAGAATCTAAAAGGTACTATAAAAAAAAAAGTGAGGCACAAGATGGATAGAGAGAAGCTTACATAATGTTGAAATCTTAAGCTCTGCACAGTCAGTCTTGGAACAGAAGGAAAAACTACTCAACTAAACAAATTAACAAGAAATAACTGATTTTATGTGATTTTCCAATATTTAAACATTTAATACTCTATTCCTGTGAAAGAACCTTTGTGAATTATAAAAAAGAACAAAAATAATTAGTGTTGGTTTTAGTAAAATAAGATTGATTTTGTTAATGTGTTATATAAATAATGGCAAATAAAAGCTTCATTGAATTGGTAGAGACATAGAAATAAATACTTGAGGAGTGTTTAACATAAAATTAATGTATCAGTACAAAGCTTTAATATTCTTTTCAATGTTACAGTTTTGCTCTTAATGATTTTATGTGATTATTGAATATGATTGAGACATACATAAATTATGTTAATAGATAAAATAAATATTTATACAGAAATTTCAAGTTATTCAGAGCACATAATTTATACTAAGAAGTTGTAATCCCTACAACTACCATAAGATCTAATACAATATCAGCATAATATACTCAGGGGTGGGATTCAATTTTTTTAACAACCAGTTCTGTGGGCGTGGCTTAGTTGGTGGGTGTGGCTTGGTGGTCATGTTATTGGTTGGGCGTGGCCAACTCAATATCACTCACATCGAGGCACGCATCTCCTCGCTTGGCCTCTCGTGACTGTGGGGATGCTGCAACAGTCGTAAGTGTGAAAAATGATCATAGGTCACTTTTTTCAGTGCTATTGTAACTTTGAATGGTCATTCCACACAAGCAAAGTACCAGCAAAAGAGGGAAAGAAAACTCCAGAGAGGTCTAGTCCTGCCAAGAATGTAATAAGGGTTAACGGAGAGGCAGTTTCTGTAAGCAACACTAGAATGTTTCCTTCCTGCCTTCCTTACAGGATTAGGCCAGTAATTTCTTCTAACAATCGGTTCTCTGAACTACTTAGAATGTTAACAATCGATTCTAGTGAATAGGTGCGAACTGGTAGAATCCCACCCCTGAATATACTCCTTATGGCAAATGAAGAAGAGTGGTGTGTGTGTGTGAGAGAGAATGTGTACTTACTTGGTTCATGACACCATTGCAGTTAAAATTGGGATTATTTGACTTAAAATTCAATCTGTGAGTCATTCATGCTATTCCAAATCTTTTCTGATGTCCTACACCCCACTGCAACTCTGCTTGTCAGCTGTTCCTTTGACAATTTTAATGGGATTTTTGATAGAGTTCATAGTGTCTATAAAGAAAAGTTTCAGATTATTTAAAACTTGTTTGGTAACACTAAACCTATTTTACTTTTTTTTGTGGGGTGGATAGCTTGAACGGTGTGGATTGGAGTCTTCTGCCACCCCCCTCAGAGGAAATTATTGCATTGACTGCAGGATTAAAGGGACGTTTCCAAGGGGATCCGTCTTATGAGTATGAATCCCCTGAGAAAAAAGAAGAAGGTGAAAGACCATATGAAGAAGAAATTGGAGTAAGTCAATGAGTGATGGTGTGACCTTTGTACATAATTTTTTATGAATATTCCTTATCATTTGTATTTTTTCTTAAAACATTTATTATAATTTTCTTTTCATCATGATTATTTACTTTTGGTGCATTTCTATCTCATCCTTTTGTCTAACCTGGTTAGAGAATGTGGGATTCCCACTGACTTTCAGATATTTGTCATTCTTTGCCTCAGTATTTAAGAATGCAGTCTATGTTTTATATTTATTTTGCTATAGATTAAATGTTATTTTTGAATTTGGTTTCAGTAACACTGAGACAGTAATCAACATACTATAAATTAAACCAGTACTATAGGCTTAGCCAAAAGATTTAATTTTCTGTCCATTCTTTTCTCTCATAATGATCTTAAGGCAGGGGTACAGAGAGGTCCAAGGGCCATCTTAAAGCTTGAGGAGACCCCAGAGCTTCTTTTTAAAAAGTGGGAAGAGAAAAAGTAAATATATATATAGGAGAGCATAGGGAAATCCAGATCAACTCTATATAGCCTTAATATTTTTTGCCTATCTTCCTTCCCCATTTCGAATGTTTACATTTTTGTTTAATTTAAAAATAGAAAGACATTCTTTTGATCCTTTCTTCAAATCCCAAAAGAAGAAAACTGTCTTTAAATTATAGGTTCTATCCTGCTAGCCATTTGCTTCCTTCCCTCCAATCTCAAAAACCAACACATGTACAAAGAAAATTTAAGAACTACAAATGCATTAATTGGCTGTGGGAAGTTCAAGGTATGTCTTTCATAATTGAATCCTTGGGTGCTACTGGCTTAAAAAGAGCTAATAAGAATGAAAACGTAGCTGAATGTTTGAGTAGGTAGTTAAGTCTTCTGTTTCCTTTTTATTTTTCTTAGCTGATCATTCTTTACCCAGTAACAGATGGAAGAAATAAAGAGCAGGAATTAGTAGGCACATTCAGAATTTGGATATTTTAGACTCTCACCCACACATTTGCCAGCAGCAATTTCGCAGAATAATATAACAAACAAACAGAAAAGTAACAGTGTTCTAAATGATGTACTGTTTTTGGAGGAAGAAAAAGATTATAGGCAGAACATGACCCCCCTTTTCCCAAAATGGGAAAATTCCTTTATTTGTATTTGTTTCTAAATTGCTAAAGATTTATCACAATGATAGTTGGTTTACTAGCATGGTTGGCACAAGTCAGCCAGATGTTTAGACGAGATTTTTTTTTTCTTATTGACAGTTGTTAAATCTGGGGTTGTTGTTAATACAGTATTCTTCAGAAGGTTCATATGTATTGTGAGCTTCATAGTGATGAAACCACAAATAGCAGTCTGCTATTTTGGCTAATTATTTAGGATAAAATTGCACAAAAAGACAATTACTAAAATAACGGGAAGTACATTTGTTCCTGTTTTTTTTCCATTATTAGCAATGTCATGTTGATGTTTACTCCAGAATGACTAATACTAGGCACAAGTGGGTGTTGTCCGCAAGACTTGAGAATTAAGTTTCTGATTGGATGAATAGCTATTCTTACAAATAGAAGGGTTAGTGGTTAAAATATGCAATTATTTTGTTCTGGACTGGGGAATCTCTGGCCCATGTAAGTTTTGTAATGGAAATTCTACATTCACTACTGTAGATTCTTTTTCTCTTCAGGTACAAATTTTTCACCTCAGATCAGCAGCAGAGACAATATTTTCTTCAAAGTTCTCAGAAAAAGAGAGGCCTTTTGAGTGCTAAGCAGGGAAAATGAGACTTTTATTTTTTTCAGCAGTAATGAAAGAATAATTCCTTATAGATTTTCTTTGCATAGCGAAAAGAGTCCTGAATATGATTGTTTTAAGAGATGGGAGACTATAAGGCTTTAAACTCCAGCCCTCACTTCACTTGGCAGTGTATAATTTCTTCCCCAGCCTGAGTTATTCTTAATAGTCACTAAGATATTAATCAGATATGGAAAAACATGTTAAAAGGAGTGAATGAGAATGGAAACTTGATACTTTCAATGCAAACATGTTCAAGCTGACTTTAGTTCATAGATTTTTCCCCCTAAGTCTTAAAACTTACTGATGAATACTGGAGGATAACTAGTAAAAAAATCCTAAAATCTCTGTTCACTGTGCTTACAGTTTACATAATAGGATGGAAAAGCACTGAAGAAAAATACGGAATATGAGGTATACAATATATACTACCTTTAGTCTGAATACTAATGTCTTAGTACTTTCCTAGGATCATCATAAACACAACACATTACAGTTAATCATGCTATAATTAAGGTACATCATTCAGGCCAAATCAATATTATATTTAATTGGGATAATGGAAAAAAGTTTTTTAATGGTTGTGTCTTGGCTCTGGAATTTCCCTTAAAATAAATCTCCTTTCATCCTCCCCTGAAATACTCAGAAATGAGTAAAAAAATTAAATGAGTAAAAAAAATTAGCCTGCAATTTTAATTTGATTTGTCTTTTTAAAAAATATTTTAAAAATTTTGGTTAGTATTGTATTCTACATTTGTATTTTATATAAAAGGAAAATTTTTAAATGTAAAATGATTGAATTTTTATATTTGCTTTAAAACTCCTTAGTGCAGAATATAAATGCAAAGTATATTTTTATACATCAGTGAATGTATAAAATTTCAGAAATTCCTGTGACCCTCTGTATATTTATTTACTTCATTTTTGTCTACTTTTCTATTAAAATAATACTAGCAATAACTCAACACAAACTAATTTTTTGAAGTAGATAATCATAACTAATATAAAATATAGTGTAAACAAAGTATATTGAGAAATGAGTCACGTTCATCAGATTAAACCAACATCAGCTTAAACCAAGACCAACAGAGTTAACCAGGTCTTTGAATCGCCTATTACTGCCAAGTGTTGGTCCCCACTTTCTCTACATTTTAAAAAACCTAGTCAGATTCCTATAGGAAATTGATCTTTTATATAGCTGATCCTAAGCCTGCAGGACTTTACAGGTAATCCTCGACTTATGACCACAATTGAGCCCAAATTTCTGTTGCTAAGTGAAACAGTTAAGTGAATTTTATCTCATTTTACAAACTTTCTTGCCACAGCAATCACTGCAGTTGTTAAGGTGTTAAGTGAATCTGGCTTCTCTATTGACTTTGCTAATATAGTAACTATTGTTTGTAATCTCATAGAATACTTTTCTCCATAATTCTCCATAATTGTATTTTCCTTTCTGTTTTTAATAGAATCAAGGTATTTAAGTAGGAACAAAGGCACTTTCTCTCCAACAGTTGTTTTGCAATGAAAACATATTAAATACAGTGAATATATTTACTTCTAAGTTCATCAGGAGGAAAATATACTAATTTTATAAAGGAATTGATATGATTATTCTAATTAATTTTTTTATTAGTAATGTAGGAATAATAATATCAATTTATTACATTTTTATGCTGCCTGACTTCCAGTGACTCTAGGCAGTTTTCATACCTACTGTATTAGAATGAAGAAATATTATTCTCTCCCAAATCTCATTCTTGAAATATAGGGAATAGATTTTAATGTTTGCTTTTTTTTATAGCCTTTGGTCAAGGAGGAGCTCCGCCTGATAGCCACAATACATCAGATAGATCAAGAAGTGGGTATTGTTCCACGGGGCGCATATGTAAAATCTCCACTTGGACCTGTGCATGTGAACAGGAGCTTTGAAGGTAAATCTGTGCGAGGACAGTTCTATTGCCTTTCACCTCTAAATCGACTATAATCACATATATTGGGTTTTGTGATTTTGCTCAAACAGTCAGTCACAACTCATATACAGACATATCCGTGCACATGGCAGATATACAAATTATATGTTGTGCATACACGCACAAAAACATCACATTTTCAGAGTAGGAGAGGATAAGTTATTGCTACTGCTGAATTTTTTGCTTGCACGTGCTGCAGAATGGTAATAAAAGTGTTAGCCTTTAGAGTTTCTACAGGTAGTTCTTCACTTTAGTGGAAAATCCATGCAGTTAGTTTCCTACTTCTGCTTCATGATTGATGAGTCCATGTCTAACATGTTTATTGGTTCGAAATCTTGGTGGCTGTTGTTGCACGGAACTCTCACGGGGAAAGGACACGCTCTCTTTTAAGCCACATTGATCCTTGTCATTTAACAGTTTGAAGGCATGCAGTACTTTTTTTTCTTTGCTCTTGTGAAATGCACACACAGACACACAAACATTCAGGCTTTTTTACCATCTCAGTTGCAGAGTCTGTGTATTGTGCAAATAAACAACAACAACAACAATAATAATAATAATAATAATGAGATCTAGATGGAAGCTCCTCTTTCACCCCAGTGTTGTAAGTGCTGCTGTGAAGAAAAGGTGGGGGGGGAAGGGATATTCCATTTGAACTTCTAGTTTATTATCTGGCAACAGTAGCCATAAAAAAAGTGGAAAAAGGCACCCTTCTTCAAGTTCACATTTTTGCTCAGGACATTCTAGCTATTCTAAGAAGTACTATTACCATGTTGACTAGGTTACAACAGTGCACAGAGAAACGCTGAATTCTCTTGTATACAAGAGTGTAATATATATGCAGCACTTTTCAGATATTTTGTGCTACATAGCTGCAGCTGATGGGAAGAACCATGGAATTTGTCCCAAACATCTGGAGGGCAGTTAAGCCCCCTCTCTTTGCCGAATATAGTCTTATGTGTCATGAGTTATCCTATGCTGATGAGTACTCTTTTCCATCTAGCAACATACAGGCTTAACTGGATGTTCACATTTGCTGTACTGACATAAACTTAGCAGGAAAACATATGTCTTCTCCCTTCAGCTCTTTTATGACATGGGTTAGCAGGGCCTCTTCTTAACTTTTACGGTGGGGATTAGGGCTGCAAAGTGATATCAGGATGGTTTTTTTAGCAGAAGAGTTTGGGCATTTCTTTATTTTTAGTAATTATATTTCTATTTTATAATTAATATAGTTTTCATATTTCCTCATGTCAAAATGGTGGGAAGCTGTCCATGTTGAGTTTTCACAGCCAGAGAGATCTCTGAGGCTCAGAAATGTCCTCTGAGTTTAGGTATTGCAACACTTTGTGTTAATACAATTCAGAATTCTATTGGACTTTAACCACTGAAATATTTTCTTTGATCAAGTCCTGGTTTCAAATTTCATGTGAATGAAATTAAAACTTCTCACTACCCATTTCTAATGTATTTGTCCACTTACCTAAATAATGCCATCAGTGACCCAGGGTATTGTGGAAAATGTAAGAGGTGGAAGCCTTATCTACACCACCTTAAGTTGTACAAGTAAAGGTGGGGCATCAATCAATTAATCAAATAAAATGACTAAATATTTCACAAGTCAATTAAGAAAGTGAACTTTCAATAAGTTGAAGAACGGCAATACATTTCTAAAAGAGACTACTGAGCAGTGCTGATTTCCTTTTTTCTCTTTCATCAACAGGTTTGTCCCTGACAGAAGCAAAAAAATTAAGTTCCTATTTCCATTTTACTGAGCCGGTAAAGTTGAAGAATAAAACACTGCTGGAAAAAGCTGACTTGGATCCAGCAATTGACTTTTTGGATTCTCTTGAACATGATATCCCTAAAGGTAGGAAAAAGTACTATCCCACATGCAAAATGAAGAAGGCAGGGGTAGTACTTGGGGCCTTGTAAAGAAGAGCTATTTGCAGTTTCTTGTACAAAAGAAATAATGATTAATTTCATATAGCATGTTTTAGCCATTCAGCTTTTGGATTAACCTTCATTTCTCTTACCCTTAAATTGAAATTGGGGAGGAACCCATAAGATAATACCGGTACATATAAGTAAATTAATTCTTTGACTCAGGCTGAATTGAGGGAGAATTTGTATATAATGTTCCCATTTTTAAAATTTATTCCCCTCTCTGCATAATTGTCTTTCATTACAGCAATTCGCAAAATAGAGAACTAAACCAAATAATATATTTTAGCTGTACAAAACTTTGTAGAAGAGCCTGTGTGCTTTGTGGAAGACTCTCTTTGAATTGTTAAAGCAGCTTCAGAAAATTCACTAGTTGTCTTAATATTCATCTGTATGCACAGACAACACTTTTACTGGCAAAGTTTCTTAAATTGCTGAGCCTTCACAGACATGGCTGCTTTAGCACTTTGCTATATAGACCCAGTATGTTTTGTGAAATACCCCTTCCTGTGGTGGTATTCGACTGGTTCTGCCTGGTTCTGGAGAGCTGGTAGGAGCGATGAGCAGCGGAGACCAAATCGGTTCTCTCTGCTGCTCTGCTGTTGGGCCCATCCGCCTGCTTGGGTTCCCATACTCACCTTTATCCGCTGAATTAGAAGTGCAGTTGCTTTGCACGGCACAGAACAGCATCGCGCAACAGCTGCTGAAGCGACCGGGATCATGCAGGCTTGCAGGAGGCGAGTTAGAACGCTTCTGTGCCTGCACAAACGCCTCTAGGTGCCTGCACAAAGTGCACGTTTGACGTGCGTGTGCACGCAAAATGTGTGCACACGTGCAAAGCGCGCCCAACGAGCCACGCCCACCAAACCAGTGGCAACAATATTTGAATCCCACCGCTGACCCCTTCCAAATGCTTTCTGAAGTCCTAAGCTAAACGCAAGCAGCCATTCACCTCCCTGCATACGTTTCTCCTAAATAAAACAACTGAACAATAACCAGTGAATCAGATTCCACAGACAAAATTTGAATGTTAACACATGCAAAAACTAAAATGCTGCACCAGTGTTCATTTAAGGGTATAAAAAAACCATCACTCTTTCCTTTTTAAATGAAAAGAAATGATTTGAGGAAGTGAAAACCATCAGGACATAGATGGGCTTATACAGATAGTCTTCGACTCACAACAGTTCACTTAGTGACCATTCGAAGTTACAATGGCAGTGAAAAAAGTCACTTATGACCATTTTGCACACTTATGACCGTGCAGCATGATTTACATTGGGTATGCGTGACAACTGATTCACACTTATGACGGTTGCAGGGTCCCAGGGTCAAGTGATCACCTTCTGCAACCTTCTGACAAGTAAAGTCAATGGGGAAGCCAGGTTCACTTAACAAATCGGGTTACTAATGTAACAACTGCAGTGATTCCAACTGCAGTGATTCACTTAACTAATGTGGCAAGAAAACTCATAAAATGGGGCAAGACACACTTTAACAAATTTCTTGCTTACAACATAAATTTTACGCTCAATTGTGGTCATCGGTTAAGGACTACCTGTATTGTCATTTTTGAAATAATTTGTAACTTGAAAGCTGGGTCGCAAAAGTACAGGTAGTCCTCAGCTTACGATCACATTTGAACTCGAAATTTGTGTTGCTAAGTGAGACATTTGTTAAGTGAGCTTTGTCCCATTTTACGACCTTTTTTTTGCTGCAGTCATTAAGTGAAATCACTGCAGTTGTTAAGTTAGTAATACAGTTGTTAAGGGAATCTGGCTTCCCCACTGAGTTTGCTTGTCAGAAAGTTGCAAAAGGCTAGGGGTCTCCAACCTTGGCAACTTTAAGACTTGGGGACTTCAACTCCCCGAATTCTCCAGCCAGTTGGCTGGAGAATTCGGGGAGTTGAAGTCCCCAAGTCTTAAAGTTGCCATGTTTGGAGATCTCTGCAAAAGGGGTCACAATCCCAGACCACTGCAAAGGTCATAAATAGGAGTCAGCTGCCAAGCATCTGAATTTTGATCATGTCAACATAGGGGTAACTGCAATGGTCGAAAGTTTGAAAAACGGTCATGACTTCCATTTTTCAGTGCTGTTGTAAGTTTGAATGTCAGCAAATGAACCATTGTAAGTCAAGGACTGCTTGTATATTGATTGTATGAGTAATAATGTGCAAAAATATGCATATTGAAAAATCACATAAAAACTTAAGACAATTCGATACTGTACCGATTTTATAAAAAACTGGAGAGAATTTACTCAAGGATCGAATTTAAATGGAACCACCACATTCCCTTTTTATACAAGAACAAAATAAATGTTCAGTGCTGTGCCGTTTTTTTAAACAAGAGCCATACAAAGCCTGTCACATCTTTTCAGTGGGCAGTTTTGTCTGCTTCATGTGTCAGCACCCTGAGCTGTTTAAACTCTTCTGTTTCCTCCTAATTAGGAAGGGTTTGTAGCAGCCGGTGTCCTGCTGTGTGAGATAAGACTCCCAGTGATAGAGGAGTTTTTATGAGCATTTTACATGCCCCTTCCATCCAGTATTGCTTTGTCTTATCTAAATGTGGCCTTGTTAATTCTAACCTTCTATCTTGGGGAGGTTTGGTTCAAACTTTTCTTTGATGAACTATTGCACTTAAGCTACATAGTCGGTAGTCTGCAGCAGTCTGAGCAGTGGAGAATTGTGACCATACACTTGTTATGGTATGCAAAAATTGTAGCTCCTAAGGCAATGAAAATCCATGATTATTTAACTGATGCCATTCCTTCTGCTTCCTTGCCTTGTACTTAATAAGATGTTAAAGCAAGATGCTTACAGACTGGAATTATAAATGCTAGGTTTAGGGTAAGATCTGATCTGGAGCAAAGATTTTGCCTTGTATCTGAATTTTTGTTCCATTCTTTCTACTTGGCAACTGCATTAAATTTAGCACATCTATGTCATCTCAAAGTATGTTTGACAGCATTGTTTTTATTTCAGGTTGGTTGTTTATGAGCAGAAATTGGTAAATTGGAATTAGGGACAATTTTAAAATTTAAAATTCTGTAAGGGATAGATTTTTGTCTTTAGATATTATTGCAAAAAGTTATCGAATCAGTGAATCATTGCCTCTTTTAAAAGATTTAGACCGTCCTCTACCTTTCTTGACCATAATGATTTTTCACCCCACCATTCTTTTTATTATCACAAACTTGTCTGCCTCATGGGGAGGGATTAATATAATGAATTATGTAATGTAATACGTTATGTTAAGAAATGTAATATGATATAGGATAGATAGTACTACCACCAAATGGATTTTCAGTTGGCTGATCAACCGCAGCATATGGTCCTCAATGGAACTGCATCTACAAGGAAAGAAGCATGCAGTAGAATATCTCAAGATTCTGTCTTGGACCCAATTCTCTTCAACATCTTCATAAATGTCCTAGATGAAGGGGTTGAGAGGCATTAATCAAATTTGCAGAAGACACCAAGCTAGGGGGAATTGCTAACCCGCCTCCTAAAGGACTTTGACAGACTTGAGCATTGGGCCCTATTCAACAAGAAGTAGTTCATTGATGAGAAAAAAAAAAACCTTACTTTTCTCACCACTGAACTGCACCTTTCGAAGACAGGTTTAAGATTCAGAAGGATTTTGACAGACTTGAGCATTGGACTGTATCCAGCAAGGTGCAGTTCAGTGGTGAGAAAAGTAAGTTTGTGCAGTTAGGTAGGAAAAACCAAACGCACAGAATAGGTAGGATCTGGCCCAACTGTAATAACAGGAAGAGGGACCTAGGTGACCTAGTGCACCACCACTTAAGAATGAGCCAGCAGTGTGCTGCAGTTGCCAGAAAAGTCAGTGCCATCCTAGGCTGCATCCACAGAGAAATAGCACGAGGAACGTGAGAAGTGATAGAACCATTTTATGCTGCATTAATAAGGCCACACTTGGAATACAGCATCCAGTTCTGGTCACCATGATACAGATATGTTGAGGCCCCAGAAGGAGAGCAAAGAAGAGCAACAAAGATGATAAGTAAGGGGTATGGAGGCTAAATTGAAGTCAATTAGATATGTTTAGCCTAATAAAGAAAAGGCTTGGTGACATGATAAGCTGTCTTCCAGTAAGTATTGGAAGGCTGTCACAGAGAAGCAGGAGGGTTGATTTATTCTCCAAAGCATCTGAGGGCAGGACAAGAAGCAGTGGGTGGAAGTTAGAGATACAACTTGGAACTAAAGAGAAAGTGAGAATTGTTAGTTAATGGAACAGCGTGACTTCTGGAGTTTTGGATGCTCCATCACTGGTGGTTTCAGGAAAAGATTGGATAACCATTAGTCTGGGATGGAGTAAGATTTCTAAGGTCCTTGCCAGTCCTATGATTCTACAAAAAACTAATCCAACCCAATCCAATATAATCTAAGGCTTCTGTCCAATATAAAGCTCCTCATGTTAAAACCATAATAGAGTTTATTTGCTTGTGCATATCTTGTGACAAAACAGAAGAATTGTGTTTTACATGACCCAGTCATTGTTTAGTTGATGATGAACTATACAGATTTTGGAAGCAAAATGCTGGAGTGAGAAAGTAAAATATTTTCACAGCAGTCTATATTGTTTGAAGCGAGGCTTCCATCATTCATACTGCTCTGTATAGATGATGTGATTAAATAGCCTGGGGCTTGTAAAGTTATAAAAGGTAAGTCACAGTCAACATTCATTCATGTTATCATAATAAATACATAACCAAAGATATATTCAGATTGATAGAGAAAGAACCATACTTTAAAAAGAAAAAGAAAATGGGAAATTGCGTGAAAGCAAATTTTTCTTCTCTTTATTTTCCTCAAAGAAAGCCTTTGCAGGAAGATACAGGAAAAAAACGCACAGAAATGATCATGGAATGATGACTCCTGTGTCTGGGAGAATGTAAACATGTCTCACTACAGAGCTGTGAAATCTGAAATATGAGAAGCAGATTCAGCAAATGTAGGCTTCCTATGGATGTTTTGTTTCTCAAATGCAGCAGATGTGAGGATCACTTCTCGATGCTAAACATATGCTGTAATTTTGTATTGTACAAATTGCTGACCTGGGTTTTGTCTACAGTTAAGTTGGCATGCTTTAAGAGTTAGTCTCAGGATATAGATCTTCCTAAGATACTCATGGCAGTAGTTCAATACGGTACTATATTTTAATAATAGTCTCTTTGAACTATATGTGACTTGTGCATAGGCCAGCTCTTTCTTACCATCTAGGAAAAAATGATGGGCATACTGTAGCTCATTACTAAAACTTAATTCAGATTGGCATTCTTTTTCCCCCAGGCCTCTTAGAATTAGCTGAATTGTATAATATTGAACTACTGACAGGAGGGGCCAAGTGTTATCTGGTGGGGGCTTACGAAGAAGGTCTTTCTGTCATAGTGCCTGCGCTTTGGAACATCATTCCCCCCAGAAATTAGAATGCACCCCGATCCCATTAGCCTTTTGTAAGGCCTTAAAGGCATGGTTTTATCACTGGGCCTAGGGATCTGAATGTGTGGCAAAGCCTGTGCAATGGGCTGTGTCGATTTATCATTAGTATTTTTGTTTTTTCATATTGTCTGCTGATTACATGTCTGTTCTTGTTTTTATTATTTAACTCTTTTTTTCATGCTGATAGCTACCCAGAATAATAAATTTGATATAGGTGGCTATGGAAATTGAGAAAATAATAAATAAACAAACAAACGGATAAATAAATTTGCATTCATGTATCTAGCAATTTCTTCAAATATTTGCAAAGTCTTTCTGATGCTGTTTTTCTGGATCTTGCAAAAGCCACAAGTACTGGGCGGACTGAAGCTGAGAAACACGAACCTGCTTTACCTCTAAGCATTAGCACAGCTAATTAATCCCCCTTCAAAGCCCCCCTCCTAAAGTGATTAATCCCCTATCAAGCTCTGTCTCCAGCCATTCAAGAGGCCTAAGTCTGCCAAGGTATTTACGGCCCCCTAGCCAGCAAGCAGACGGCAAGGCAGCTTGTTATCGGGATAGGATTGGAAGTGGTTCCAAGACAAATGGCCGCCTATCTCCCAAGTGGCCTTGCAAAACCCAACAAAGTGCTGTGCTGTGCTGGCCACCTACTTTCCTCACCCTCCTCTCTCTCCTAACGTTTCACAGATGTGACCCCGAGCCTTCCTCCTTCATAGTTTAACACTAAGCAGCACCTCCACAGTCCTCTGAAAGATGGGAGCCAAAGCACTTTATTTTTGAGCCTGCCAAAAGCCACACGGGGACAAGACCCTTATGAAACTAAAAGGCCTGTTAATGGATGAGGGCGAAATAATGGTGTTGGGGAAATAATAGGACCGGGAAGGGGATTGAATCTGGAAAGATGGAGTGGAACAGGGTCAGAGGAAAAGTGATTCTGGTGCATTTGTCAGTGATGAAGGGCAGCATTCAGAAGTTGTACTTTCAAAACTTGGAAATGATACAACAGTCAACAAAACAGTAAAATCCATGAAGCAATGCCAGGCCCCACGGATATGAGTTGCTGAAGTAGCAAACTCATTTGAGAGTTGACGGTTTAGAAAGTAAATTATTCCCCAGACTGGAGAGATATAATAATCTGGCTGCTAGCCAAGATAGCAGGTAAATGGACTTTGTATTTCCTTTTTCCCTAGTCTTCAAACTTGTTTAAACGTTGGGTTGCTATGTCAACCAACTCCAGTAGGGGGCACTGTGGTGCCAGGCTCAAAAGCAGTGCAAGGAAGAAACCCTAATGAAGTAATATGAGAAAGTTTTGGACTCTTAAAGTGAGGTGAAGACAGAGGAACCAGACTGTGTGTGGTATATATTGACCTCTTGAACTATGGATATGGAGAGGAGACTGTCAGCTCCGCTGGAGCTCACACAATTTTCAAAAAGCCATATTGGCCTTTTCAGTAGATTTCTTTAGTACCAACATTTTATGTGTTCAGATCAGGATCTCCCATGATTTTTCTTATCAAAGGCCGCACACTCAGCCTCTTCATGCCAAGAATCTGTAGCTGTACTGACATTTTGCTATTGCTACGCTGATCATAGGGTGTTCCTTGGAAGCATGGTTTTTTTTTTCTGAAATCAATCCTTATGGGACATAGTAATATGAACAGAACCAGTTAGAATTACTGCTTTTGGTTTTTCTAATCACCCATATTTTTCCTGCACTACCGAATATTTGAGGACACAGACAAAGTATTATTTTAGCATTTCAAGAATATAGCTGCAGATTATTCTTCATATTTTAACTAACTGGGTTTAATCGACACTCTGCCAGATATACCGTGATTCCTGATTCACCTTTTAGTGTTCTTATACAATTGAAATGTCTCTTCAAACATTAGGTAAATCTAACATTTGCCATTGTTTTTGATTCAAATTGATGTTGTAAGCAGATGTGCTGAAAAAAGACTCAATCATCATTCAACATTGGTTTGCTAATTGGAGATGATGGACAAAATAGTTCAGTAACATTTAGAAGACACAGGTTGATCACTTCTGTATAAAGGAATGTAGCGTGATGTTAGCTTGATTCTTTAAAAATATATCAGTTATGTTTGTTAGCTGATTTCTGTGTGATCTTTTTATTTTATTTTTAACAGTAGTTTATGATTTATTATTTTACTACCTAATAGAGATGATAACTAACATTGAAAAACAGAGATGGAGAAAACTATATGGGATGAAATGCAAAGGAAAGACTTAATATGACTCAGTGGTTATTTTTATATGGAGGGCATTCCAAGACCAATTTCATCCATATGTTTTGTAGAGCATGACAGTAAAAAATAGGATTCACTCATTGCTCTAAATCAGAATTTTTAAAACCACATCATGACTTGATGCAATGAATGGGCATAGTTATTGAATGGCCTTGCTTTTAGTCTTGGCAATATATTCACAAAATTTCAAGAATAGGCATAACAGGACTGCTATGAAAATAAGTGTTCTGGGCATAAGTCATATCTGAAACTCATTTTTACAATTTATTATATATGCTGTTATTATTTTTTATTATTATTTATTAAATTTTTATACTGCCCCCTCTCCCGCAATGGGACTCGGGGCGGTGTACAGCCAAGATAAAAAACCCCACAATAAAGAGAATTTAAAAAAGGTTTAAAATAATTAAATTAATGGCTGAGAAAAGTAAAAACAAGATAGAAAAGTTAAAATTACCAGAAATTTTTTTTTAAAATTTTAAAACCCTAATAATTGGTACTAGGCCAGACTGGCCTGTTGGAAGAGATGGGTTTTTAGTGCGCGCAGGAAGGTTTGCAGATCAGTAATGGCTCGCATCTCCGGAGGTAATTCATTCCAGAGGGAGGGTGCCCCCACAGTGAAGGCCCGCACCCTCAGGGCCGCCAGCCAACATCGTCCAGCCGACGGCACCCCAAGGAGGCCCACCCTGTGGGAGCGCACTGGCTGGCGGGAGGCCAATGGTGGCAGCAGGTGGTCCCATAAGTACCCGGGTCCCAAGCCATGAAGCGCTTTAAAGGTGACTACCAACACCTTGAATCGCACCCGGAAGGCCACCGGAAGCCAGTGCAGCTCATGCAGGACAGTGTAACATGGGAGCTCCGAGCCCCCAAAATCACCCGCGCGGCTGCACTCTGCACCAGCTGAAGCCTCCGGATGCTCTTCAAGGGGAGCCCTATGTAGAGAGCATTGCAGTAGTCTAGGCAGGAGATGACGAGGGCAGAAGTGACCATGTGAAGAGCGCCCCGATCCAGAAAGGGCTGCAACTGACAGATCCGCCGGACCTGACAAAAGGCCCCCCTGGCGACGGCCACAATATGATCTTCTAACGACAGCTGTACATCCAGGAGGACACCCAGATTGCGCGCCCTCTCCATGGGGGTCAAAATCTCTCCCCCCACAGCCAGCGAAGGAATGAACTGGCTGTATCTGGGCACAGGAAACCACAGCCACTCGGTCTTAGTAGGGTTGAGTTGGAGCCTGTTTAAACCCATCCAACTTCGCACGGCCTCCAGGCACCGGGTCATCACTTCAATGGCTTCGTTGGGGTGGCCTGGGGTAGAGATGTATAGCTGAGTATCATCAGCATACTGATGGAATTCTACCCCAAAACCACAGATGATCTCGCCCAGCGGCTTCACATAAATGTTGAACAGAAGGGGCAAGAGCACCGACCCCTGAGGCCCCCCACAAAACAAGGGCCTCGAGGCCGACCTCTGTCCCCCCACCAACACAAATTGTGAGCAGTCGGAAAGGAAGGAGGAGAACCACCATAACACGGTGCCTCCCACTCCCAGCCCCCCCAACCGCCGCAATAAGATACTATGGTTGACAGTTTCAAAAGCCGCTGAGAGATCTAACAGGACCAGGACAGAGGAACAACCCCTGTCCCGGGCCTTCCAGAGATCATCCACCAACGCGACCAATGCCATCTCAGTGCTGTGCCCGGGCCTGAAACCCGATTGGAGAGGATCTAGATATACTGCTTCATCCAGGTGCTGAGGGAGCTGTCGTGCCACCACACTCTCAACAACCTTCGCCACAAAGCGAAGGTTGAAGACCGGATGATAATTCGACAATAGTGTTGGATCCAGGGATGGTTTCTTGAGGAGGGGCCTCACCATCACCTCTTTCAAGGCGGCGGGTAAAAGCCCCTCTCTCAAGGAAGCATTAATAATCCCCTGGAACCAACCTCGTGTCACCTCCCAAGTGGCCAAAACCAGCCAGGAGGGACACGGATCCAATAAATATGTGGTGGCATTAAGCCCACCCAGAATCCTGTCCACGTCTTCCAGGGTCACAGGATCGAACTCAACCCACATGACCTCACCGACATCCGCCCCACCATTTTGTCGGTCCCACCTCCCTGCGACGAGGGGGTGAGGAATGGAAGTCCAGCCTAAGGAGCGAATGATCTGACCATGACAGGGGCTCTATAAAAACGTCCCCCATACCTAGATCATCCTGCCACTGATCAGAGACAAAAACCAGATCCAAGATGTGACCCCCAATGTGTGTGGGGTCCTGAATTAATTGGGTCAGGCCCAAGGCTGTCATGAAAGCCATGAACTCCCGAGCAATGCCCGAGGTCTCACCGGCAGAAGGTAAGTTGAAATCCCCCATGACCATAAGCCTGGGGGTCTCAACCACCAAGCTGGCTATAACATCCAAGAGCTCAGGCAAGGCCGAAGTCACATAGCAGGGAGCCAGGTATGTGATCAATAGGCCCACCTGAACCCCGGAACCACATTTCACAAAAAGGGATTCACATCCGATCGTCTGAGAAAAAATGGATTCCCTAGGACACATATCTTCCTTAATAACCACCGCCACCCCCCCACCCCTCCCCTGAGCCCTCGGCCGATGAAAAACCTGAAACCCGGGTGGGCACATCTCCACCAGGGGAACACCCCCCTCTTGGCCCAACCAGGTTTCGGTAATACCCGCCAGGTCCACTCCCCCCTCCCAGATCAGATCATGAATGAGGGGGGCCTTATTAACTACGGACCTGGTGTTATATACAACATCAGCCGAAGGCTCAGGGCCCAATGACTCGAACCGCCCAGGGAACGGGAAATCACTAGGGGGTCGGAGCGCGCCACCTCACGCAAACAGCGGGGGCACGCTCCCGGTACCTGATATGGCCCCCTATAACCACCAAATCTGCCTCTCCTGCTTGCTGTGCAAATGGATTGTATCTCTCCCTCCCGGAAATAACCTCCCTTCCTCGATCCGAACCCCCCTGACCCCAAAATCTCCCCAGCGCGCTCAACCCCCGGTCAGGCCTCTGTCTCAGGCGGGTTGTCCCCCAACCCCCACCTGGTTACCCTCCCTGACTCCAATAAATTTTTTAATAGAAAACAATAGAGTTGGGTGCCATCCCCGAAGCATTTCTTATGGCTGTGCCACCTCTCGGAAATCCCAGGATCCGTTACGATATAATAAATGTGAAAGAACCAATACCTTATTGGCCCAGATTTAGAGATTCTTTAAAAGAGGAATGGCTACCACAATATTTGGTGTAATAGAAGAGAGATTAAGATCAAGTTTATATATATGATATAGAGAGCTATAATGAAATTCCAATTAAATATCCAAACAACAGATTGCCATAAAATGGACATTGTCTGAATTGATAATTTGCAGATTTTTTTTCTTAGAAGGAGTACATCATGTGATCATAGTATTGCTGGGAATCTATACCTAATTTAAATAGATTGTTTCTCTTTTTTAAATGACATAGGGAGCTGTAATTTATTTAAAATAGGAAGGAAAAATTCCATTCATTTTCTTATGGTTGAAAGTAATATAGCAAAGCCTATTTATTGCTGTATATTCATGTTTTGGGAAAAAAGCAGATAAGGAATGAAAAGAATAACAGTTTCAGAAGCTTTACATCAGGGGTCAGCAACCTATGGCCCAAAGGCAGGATCGATATTGCTATCCTAAATCATCTGGCTCATAGTTCCAAAAAGAAATAGCATATCTACCTGATCCATGGTAGTCCTAAAAAAGAGTTCAAGTTTGTAATTCTGTCTCAGGCCTGATATAGACCTGCATTATTTTAATAAATTGTAATAATTTGGATCATGTTAAGAGTACGCATACACTATAGATACACGTATGTATTTAATAACATACCCTTGGTTTTTCAGATCTCTCCCTCCTCTCTCTTCCTTCCTAATCTTGTGGTTGGAAACAGGTGCATTTCTGTTCCCAATGTTGTGGATCATATCACACCTCCCTTTTTTCCCCTAAGAAGAATGTTGATGGTTTCTCCCCCAAAGTCCTGCCAAGTGCCAGTGTATGAGAGAGAGAGAAAGGGGGCGGGGGCATCATCTACTCACAGACATGGCCTCCAGCCCCAATGCAGAAGAAGGTTGCGACCCTTGCTTTATATAGATCACATTAGCAAGATCTCTATGTACAGGTATAATAGTATAGGTTTAGTGGAGTGTAAGGCTATCAGAAATGGAAAAGGGTGGGATAACAGCCAGAAAGAAGGATAAAGCCTCGGTGGCGCAGTGAGTGAGTATTGCAAGCTACTCCTACTGCAATTTGGCAGATTGAATACCACCAGGCTGAAGGTTGACTCAGCCTTCCATCCTTCTGAGGTGGGTAAAATGAGGACCCAAATTGTTGGGGGCAATAAGCTGACTCTGTAAACCATTTTGAGAGGGCTGTAAAGCACTATAAAGCGGTATATAAGTCTAAGTGCTATTGCTATTGCTATAACAAACTCTAATATTATGCAAGTACCACTCTGGTTTTGACATGGATTGGCACTTGGGTATTCTCAGATGAATTCACTTCCAATAAATCCTACTTTTCCAGTGCCTGGGTTTCACACAGATATGTGCAGAGTTACTTTCATATCTGGGATCTGAGAAACTTTTGTCATCGGTGGGTCTTATCCTGTATATCACCAGACATCAGTGGCTCCATCATGACTGCTCTTTAGGAATGCTTTAAAAACAGACCTGTTCAGAAGGACATTAACAAAAACCTACTATCAATATACTTATTATTTTCTGTTATAGTAATTTATGATATGGTTTCTGTATTTATTATTAATATATTTATTTTGGTTTATTGTATATGTGGATCCATTTAGAAATTGATGACATATTATGCAATATGCCATAATGTGAAGTTTAGATTCAAAGCAATGACAGAGAAGCTTAGGTGTCTTTAATTAGTTACAAGATTTAGCATATGAAAAGCAGAAAAGTGGAAAATTAGCCAAGTTAATGTAGATTAGAATATTCCTTTTTTATTGGATAGTAAGCAGATTATTGATGGAGTAAAATATTTGCCAGACCGATACATTCGTGGAATATCTTACTTCATTTTGGGATAGGCTATTCAGAACAGTCTTTTAATCATAATGGAACTCCTAATTATTGTTTTTCTTAAGTCAAAACCAATAATCAAATCAAGACATGAGGTGGCTATAACATTTGTAAAAGATAAATATTTTAACTTGATTTAAGAAATTCCAAAAATACAGAAAGCTCTCTATTATTATTGTTACTGAAATAGCTATATTTATATATATATAAATAATATATATATATATATATTATATAAATAAGCAAAGAATATCTAAAAATCAGAAAAATCAGTAGAATCATACTGCTGAAACAAAGCAAGTCATTGTTTCTTTGATCATCTGATGAATCTTCTAACGAAGGGTACAAATTTGAAAAAAATTACTTCTGTTTGGAAACTAACTAATATTTAAAAGAGACCAAATTTCATTTGATATAATGAATGAGGCAAAAGACTATTTCCATTTTATTCTGCTTGATCAATAGGATTTGAAGAACTGTGAAGATGATATATTAATCCAGGGGCTTTTCAGATAGATGCTACGTGCTGCTTAGCATGTTCCAAAGATGTTTCTATAGCAACTGCCTTTGCTGTCTCTATTAAAATCCTGCAGAAGCATATAACCAAGAAGAAAGGTTCCATGTAATTTAAGGGCCCTCAGAACTTACGATTGAAATCTTAGTGATTACTTGGAAAACTTCGTCCTGAATACCTTTTAAAAATAATATACTTAGACATGAATTGAAGAATTAATAGACTAGAATCTGTATTATTTTATTAGCACAGACTGCTCCAAGACTGAAAATCTTATGTCTTTTAATGTTGCTATGGTTTCTCCCCCCCCCCACCCGAATTAGATAAACAGTCACAAAATTGTAACTTAGGGTTCATAGTTTGTAAGTCATGAACCTTAAAAGGCTTGCAAAGTATGCACAACTAGACTGTATTCATTATCTAAAAATTTACATGATAGAATGAGATAAGGCTCAGAGCTAAGCTCCAAATTGAATATGCTTTAGCAAGAAATATTGGGTTATAAACTGCCTTTGCAATACAGTAGTTACTATAAATGGGGAATATGGTTTTAGTCAGCTATCCATCTTGACAATGAAAGCATGCAGGGATTTTGTGGCTTCTTTCTCTTTTCTGATATTAACTTTAGAAGCTGGAGCGGGATGATCTGGTTAGCTAGTTAGCCTAACCCTAACCCTTCAGTACTTATCCATCGAATCCTTTTCCATAAGTATTACATCTCAGGACTGCATTTTCAATCCTGCTACAGTTCATGCTGTGAGTACAAGGATAGGTACTGACTATGATTTATCACTTCTCAAGGACAAGCACAACTTGTCCCTTGGGAATAATTTAGAGAAAAATTTACAATAGATCTTCATAGATTAAAAAAGTTATTAGATGAATGCTTTGCTATCATGGCAGTTAGGAGGCTAAAATATTTGTCCAAGAACTTCTCTTGGAAATATTGGTGCTAGTTTATTCAGTGGTCCATGGTGATATGCACACTGAATATAAAATATGCAGATTTAGGAAGCCTGCTTTTTGCAAAGAGTTATCATAGACAATGATTGCTGTTATATGAAGTGACTTTTAAGAATGTGATTATTAAATTAAGCTTTTCATTTCACTACTGATAATCAAATGTAAAAATAAATTCAGATATGTTTTGAAAGGCATAAATAATTTTAATTATATGCGATTTTTTTCTAATCAGACTTATCTCACAAATGTGACTCTGGGTGGCATACAATAAGACAGCCAATTAAAACAAAGCAGTTAAGCACAAATATAAATGAGTGGAATGAGCAGCATCCCACATCCAATGTTAACAATCTTGTGGGCTCCCCTTTTCCTGGGATCACCAAATGTACTGAAGAACCATGTTTTCAAGGATTTTCTAAACGCCAATAGGTCAGGGCTAATCTCTTCTGTGGGAGAATGATATTACTAATGTATCATATTAAACACAATTAAATGGATAATATGGCTTGCCCGTCCAGTTAAATCTGTGCAAAGTTCATAAGCTTTGGGAAAATTATACTACAGTTATATAATATTGATACTATATTTGATACTATAATGATATCTATAGAGCCAAGTTGGTGCAGTGGTTAGAATGCAGAACTGCTAGCAGTTTGATTCTGACCGCCTCAAGGTTGACTCATCCTTCCATCTTTCTGAGGTCGGTAAAATGGAGATCCAAATTGTTGGGGGCAATATGCTGACTCTGTAAACTGCTTAGAGAGGGCTGTAAAGCACTATGAAATGGTATATAAGTCTAAGTGTTATTGCTATGCTAAATATATAGGGAAAGATACAAGCAGTATAAAATCTAAATGGAACTTCACATATGAACGCTACAGAAATAAACTAATGTAGTTCTGTTGAAATTCTAACATCTGGGAAGTGATGACCAATAAAAGACTATGTCTATAAACTTAGCCAATTTTATATGCATCATAAATGTGCGTTAGTATAATTCTGCTACTCTCTTAATTGTAATAACTTCTGAGTCAGGTGTTCTTGTTTTTATTATCCTGATACTACCTTTTGGGACTGTCAAATTTTACTAAATGATGACTTACTTGCTTTCCTGCCAGGCACAATACCAGAACATAAACTTTGAAATACATCCAAAGCAGCAGTGTTATGGAAGAGTGGATTTGAAGTGGATCAGCTCTCAGTTGTTTCAAGAGGTTCCTAGTTTAACATTAGTTTTTAAAATAATCTCCATAACTAACCTACAGTAGATGTTTCAGGCTGAAGACTAGGCAGATATGAGGGTGAGATAGATACAAATTTGGTGACAGACTAGACAAAAAGCAGAAGCTGAGAGGGAGGTAGATGGTTTCTGACAGATGGTCCATCAAAAAAGGCAGTGGTTGGTTGAGCAAAATAACATTCCAAGCAATGTCTCGTTTAGAAAATTGTAGGCACCTCCCTAGCTTTCCCATCCATATTTGGCAGGGTGAAGACTATAGCCTGCTCCAGAGGGGGAATCGGAAGTTCACAATCTTCATCCAAAGGATAATTTTCCCAGGCTCTTTCCTCCCACACCTCTTTCCCCTTTTGGAGCTCAGTCAGGCCATTTTTAAAAATAAAAATTGAGGCAACACTAAGTTTGGGTATCTCTGCCAAGTGCAACTTGAAAAGCAAATTTTCTTTATTATTTTAAAACTATTTAAGAAGTAACTCTGCAAAGCCTTTTTCATGAATATACCGGTATTATACACTTGATCTTCAACATAGCTGACATAATGCAGCTGGGGTGTCCTGCTACTCGAAGATTTGTCTTACTTACTACTGCTTCCCTCTATCCACCGAAGATAAAAACTTCAGTACTGACAAATGAGCTAGGAAGGGCCCGTTTTACTTATAAACATATCAGACTTGTCCAATTAATTAAGCTAGTAATTAAAAAAGGTTAGCAGTGATTAACATTTGCCACAGTACAAGGAAAGCAAGTTTGTTGTTAGTGGTTAAGGCATCAGGCTAGAACTTGGAAGTCTGTGAATTCTAGTCTCATCTTAGGCACAAAGCTAGCTGGGTGATCTTGAGCCAGTCAATTTCTCTCATCCCTCTCAGTTCTAGTGGGACAGACAGATATTCTCAGGAAAAGCCAGCCCTGCAAATAACCAGGTCCTTTAAAGGTGATAACCAGCACCCTGAATTACATCCAGAAGGGAACCGGTAGCCAGTTCAGCTTTTGCAATAGAGGTGTAACATGGATGAACCAATGGGCACCTAATACTATGTCTGCTGCAGCTGCATTCTGGATCAATTACAATTTCTGAGAGGTCTTCAAGGACAGCCCAGGGGTGGGTTTCTACCGGTTCTGTCCACATCTGTAGAACCGGTAGCTCTGAAGAGCAGCAGACGTAGAACCGGTTCTATGTCTGCTGATGTTTTTGCCCACATGCCCACCCGGGCTCTTACCTGACCTTTATTTCCTGATTTTTTTCAACTTCAGCTGCCGTGCAAGGCACAGCTGCAGTTAGAAAAGCAGGAAAAGAGGACTTTTTGAAAGGCTGCTTCTCTGCACGCAGCATGCTGATGACGATTTACAGATGTGCAGCCTGCAGCGTGCAGGGAAGCACATCGTAAATCACCGAACCTCGTAAATGACCGAACTGGTAGTTAACCTTGTCGGATCCCACCCCTGGGACAGCCCATATAAAACACATTGCAATAATCCAATTGGGAGGTGACTAAGGCATGAGTGACCATGAGTGGGGCCTCCCAGTACAGGAAAAAGCACAGCTGGAATAGAAGACCTGCAGATTAGTGCATCAGTGCAACCCCATCCAGAATCAAAGATGACAAGTCACCAGACCCTGAGGGGCCAAAAACCCAGAGCCCTTCCGATCTTGTCAGGATTGAGCCAAAGACAGTTAATCAGCGGCTTGAGAGGGGAGAGACCCAAACCCTGAGACACCCCGCACTGCAGGGGCCTATGGCTTCCCCACTAGCACCGCCTGGAATCAGTCACAGTGAAAGGAGGAGGATCACCTCAACCTCCCATTCGCAAACCTGCAGAGCTGATGTAGGTTATTGTTGGTATTAAAAACGGCTGAAAGATCACACAAAGTAATCATGCTCACGATTCAACACATTTTAAAGGATTTCTCTCTCCCTCTGAGAATTTCTGAGTATTGAAGAAACTATAAAATGAATACTATAATTCTTTATTCTGCATGTGATAAATTTGACATTTGGATAGCTTACGTATCATATACTGAAATAAAACAGTTGGATAAAAGAGCAGCAACAATAACAGCCCTTTACACTAGAGTATTCTATGTGGCAAAAAACAGGTTTTAGCAAGATTTACAGCCTTCATAGATCTCAGAGTATTTGTTTTGTTTTCAGTCATGATTTATCAATGTTCTGAAAAAGTTTTTCCTCCTGTAATGCTTCTTGTCATTTGCTTCCTGATCATGGTTAGATGCTAGCAATAATTAACTCAAAAGCACCACAGCAGCTATCTTTAAAAATACCTATAAAAATTACCTTTCTCTGTAGATAATTTGAATTTAAATTGAATGACCGATCTTTTAAAGGAAACTTTAAAGAAACTGTATCTCCTTACTTGATAAAATACTTAATAGTTAAAATTTCATTACATTCTGCCTTGAACTTGATTATGTAAATTATCTGTGTTGATTGTTAACAAAAATGGTCTTGGATTAGGTGAGGCTTTGATTTTGCTGCTTCACTTTTAACAAAGGAGAAACAACTGATCTGACATTTGTTTGGCAGGAAATGGGTAAAAAAGTTGTGCTTGTTATGTAGTTTTCTTCTTATAAAGGAAGCAGCTGCTCTATTCACCAGCTGTAATTTGTGAATGGCCTTTAATGGCACTCCCAAAGAGGATATCCCAAGGAGAGTATGTGGTGGAAATTAAATGGGATGGGGGGAAGACACAGATCATTATTGTAGGTTGAATTGGAGCCAACTTTCAGAAAATAATAGTGTCACTGAAGTATTCAAAAAAGCACCATTGAGTAAATACCTTAACACCAGAGTTACAGTATAGGAATCAGTATTATTTATGTATTCAGTATTGGGGTATCTAATATAGATTCTTGAACGCTCATTTTGATATGGAATTCAGAAAGCACAAAGACTTTGCCACAAGAATAGCATTCTATTAAAATACCTACAGTTCTTTTTCTAGGAGCTAGAAAATTAAACATTTCTATTTGTGAATATTTCTCTTTAATATTTATTGGAATGATTCTCCAATTTTGTCAAGTTTCTTTGGATGAATCATATCCACTGTAATACTCCTTTTTTCATTCCCATAGTTCTCTGGTTATTAGTTCAGAACCCATTGATCAGTCTAGGTTTGAATTATACTTTAATATTCTTGGCATCACCAAAGCATAATTAATATTGAAACTAATCCTTTTGCTACCTTAATACTCCTTTTCTTCAAAGTTGGAACCACATAAGACACCAAGGAAAAATAATTGTTCTATAAACTAAAGGAGGCTTTGTGACTCTCTCTCTCTCTCTGCAGTTTCTTTTTCTTT
Organism: Bungarus multicinctus; assembly: GCA_023653725.1. Taxonomy (NCBI): domain Eukaryota; kingdom Metazoa; phylum Chordata; class Lepidosauria; order Squamata; family Elapidae; genus Bungarus; species Bungarus multicinctus. The sequence continues at coordinate 61,527,444 of CM042836.1, read as the reverse complement.
TCGGAAACTAAAGCACTAATTTATCCTTAGAATAATACCTCATCACAATTCAAAACACAGTACTATGATATTCAATACATATGAATTCTTGCTTTAGGGGGGAAAGAGCACTTCTCTCTTCCTTGCACCTTGCTACAAATTTAAGAAGGGATTGCCATTATTAGAAGATAACTAATTTTGCATAATGAAACTAGTGCAAAATACCCACAGAGGCAAATTATTACTGTTGGAGTAGGGGAGACTTTTATAGATATTACTAGATTTATTTCAGGAGCTAGATGAATATTATTGTTCATGGTATAATTTGTATGTGTATATATATATATATTTAAAACCTTAAATCTAATGGGAAGAACTGCATGAAGATTAAGATGACACAAAAATATTGTATTTTTTTTCCATTTCCAATATGTGAACAACACATAGGAATGATGGTGAGATGTTGCATTTTATACAGGAAAGATTACTATGGTTTCCCAAGAAATTACTGTACATAAATTGTGTGGAACAAAGTATATGTGTTCGCTGCTCCTAATTCCTCTATTGCTGTTTTTCTGTTAAAGTATCTGTGCTCTCATTGTATATGGTGATATTTGTAAACATTTGTTTTATCTATAGGGTCCTGGAGCATCCAAGTAGAGAGAGGAAGCAGAATAGTAGTGCTGCGAAGTCTACTCTGGCCTGGACTCACATTCTACCATGTTCCTAATACTAAACAGCATGGTTATATCTATTTTGGCAATGGAGAGAAGAACATAGACTTACCTTTCATGTTGTGAAGATCACAAACACAAGAAAATTAAGGAAGTTATGTCCTAACATTGCAATTACTTTGTACTTATAACATCTATATTTTTGATTCAATAAATCAGTGTGAAATCAGTCTACTTCCTTGTGATCCCTATTTTAAAAACATGTTCAGTTAGCACTCTTTTTGAAAGTAGTCGTTCCACACCCATTTGCACTATTCAGGTGACCCTGAGGGCACAAATAAAACTCCAAGTAGCCTCAATGACTCTGAGAGTGTCAACAACCCGATGACTGCAAGGAATATAAATCCTTCCATGCTCCACCGTTCAGTCAGAATTGAAGAAGCTTCCTGGATGAGAAGCGAAACATTTTCAAGGAAAAACTAAGAAAGTCCAGTTGCCTTTTGAAAAAGCACTTTTGGGACAGCTATGATGACCTGGATGACTGGGACTCTCCAGACATTTACGATAGGGCATGTACATGCAACAAATCAAACACATGAATATAGAATTGGGGATGGGAAAAGCATACTGGGCAGGGGTATATGCAAAACGAATCTGGGAGTCCTGCAGAATAGTTACAAAAAAATCAAAAGCAATCCTTGGTTGCAGCCACAAAAACGTAAGAGTCAAAACTGATTTGTCAGACCACAGTGAAGATATTGCATCCAATTTTTGATGTATATTTTAGGAATGACAAAGTAGACTTTGTCCATAGGACAGTAACCAGATAATAAAGGAACTGTAAGGAAGGGAAATCTTGATAGGATGAAAAACAATGACTTAAATTTCAAGGAATCAAATTGTGGTTGTACAGGAAAACTTAATATATTGCCATTCAGCAATATATTACCTTAGGAGATAGTGAACATTTTCTGGAGATATTTAACCACTGGTGATTCTTGTAATGGGCACGGATCTGAACTACATGATTTTTTTAAAAAGTACTCTTCCAAATCTTACATTATATGATTGTATTCTTCAGCAATTAGTTGAGGGTAGTATAGGATACAAAGCGTACAGGCTACTGAAAAAAGGTCATGACAAAAAATTCATTTCAAGAGTTTAATTGGAATATACACAAAAATAAGATATGCCTCCATAGAGGTGACAAATTGGTTGTTCAACTAGCCTTCCCAGGCTCCAGCAAAACAACATAATCAACAGCAACCAGTTTGTTTCTTCCAGCATCTACAACACATCTATGATGCACACAGGATGGTTTCAATTATTGTCATCTACTGTCAACTCAAGCTGCACTCTCCTTCAGTGGTTAAAACGAAGGGGCTTTGATCCATAAGTAACATTATCTTTAAGTACTGGATGAGATATAGGCATAGGAACTCTGCACCATTTTCTCCCCTTATTGTAAATGGGTCTCACAGAATCGATGGGATATCTGGTATGGTATCTGTAAAGAGAAGCACAAAACCATGCCATGAATAAAACTGGCAATCACAAAACATGTTCGAAGTGCAATAAATACTTACAAATGACATCGTTTTATTTTTATCAGCACAGAAATGGTAGCTAGGGCCCCATGTGCCTCTGAAATGATCTAAGCAACTTAATTGTAAGCTATATATCTTCAGTTACAATAGGAGTAATTAATTAAAATGTTCCTGCCCCATGCTGCATTAAATTTGTAGGAATCAGGCAAGAAATGAGAAACTCTGTTGTGTTTTAATTTCTTATTAGGTATTGTTCTGAAATTCAGTCAATGGCCATTAGCTTCTCATTCATTCTTTCCACCATTTCATTCTTTCAAAATAAAACCAGACATGTACTGGTCCTTCAGCAAGGTCCAATTTTGACTGGCTATATCTGGGTATCAGGTTATTGCAATACACTGACCAATTTCAATCTTATTATTTCTATTTCATCCTTTTGAAACGGTTATCAAGTTATCTGGTGAATCTTTGCTGTGTTCACAAAAAGGACCAAGGCAGCTCTACTACATTGAGAAGGATTTGAATTGCCAAAGGAATTAATGCCTGTTTTGTTAAAAAAACTAGGTTAAGTTTTCTTAATACAGGAGAGTGAGAATTGGCAAGACCACTCTTTTTCTTATCACGTTCTGATAAGAAAATGAGGTGAAATTCTTTGTTAAAATGATTTTTATGCTTGTAATATACATACATACATACATATATACATACATACATATGTTTTCTTATGTTTTTGCAGGTATTTATATGTATGGCATTTAGGTTTTTTTGGATATTTTCTCACGTCTTAATAGTTGTGCTTTTAAAGTTATAGCGATGTTTTGGCAGAATCTCATCTGCCATCCTCAGGCTTATGTATTGGGTTTTTTCCTAATCGTGTGTGTCAGATATATATATATATTTGATATATATAAAGAAAAATTAAAATATAATAGCAACTGAATAAATAAGAGAAAAAAAAAACAGAATGAACGAAGTTGCTTGCTAAATAGGATTCAAACACATTTTTCCTATGAGAACTGCTAACACAAACCAAGGAGCTAAGGTAAGTGGATTGGTTATATCTACTACTTCTGAAGGCAAGATTAACCAGAAAAATATCCATTTAGAATCATCAGAGCATTTTGCTCCCAAGGTTTTTTTTTTCCTACAGAATTTTCAGTTGAGTTTAACAAAACTCTCTTGATAAATGCAACAGTGCAGACAAGGGAAGTGATCAATAAAGTTGCACATATGCCTCTCTGGGGAGGAATAATATACATACATGAAATGTTAAGTGCTTTTGATGGAGCTGTGTAAAACTGATTTGCGTCTGCCCATTTAGGATGGGCAAAATGGTAATAAAATCCCAGAAGCCTCAAAGTAGTTGCGAACATATAAAAATGTCCCCATTGCTCCAACACTTTTCAAAATGAAAGATTCCAAAGAAGGTTTTGCTCTCTGGTGCTGTCAAGTAAATAATAGCTTAAGTTGTAAGCACATTGCAATAACTACAAGGTTCAGAAATGTAAAGAATAGACATCAAGGAATTGAAGTAATAATAGTTTTCATACTGAAAATATTACTAAGTTTGATTTTTTTATTCGGCATAATACATTTAGCACGAATGAACTCATGTTTCATTCTAGATATAAAAAAAGAAAGCTGTTGAGAATCATTTGGAAAAAACAGTTGGAGTTAATAATAGTAAATGGCTCAGTAGATTTCATTAGGGAGACAGCCTGGAAGAGCAGTTAAGGCAGGGGTGTCAAACTGGAATTCTTTGAGGGCCTTGTAGTTCTTGTCTGCAGGCCAACTGGGGGTGGGTGGGTGCAGGACGGATGCCTCCTGCAGGGCAAAATGGGGTCAGGGGATCTCCCCGTACCTTGTTTTTGCCCTCCATGGCCTCCTACAGCACTCTGCGCAGCCCATTTTCGAGCTGTTTTTTGGGCATTTTCCAGCTTGTTTGGGCCCATTTTTCAGTCATTTTGGGCCCATTCTCCAGGCCATTTTGGGCCTGTTTTTCAGCCAGCAGAGTGCTGCAGGAGGCCATGGAGGGTGAGGGGCAGGGGCCCCCCAGGCGGCCCATTTTAGCCGCCAGAGGCACCATGGGTCCATCTCTTGATATTTCCGGCCCAGCCCTGTGGGCTGGATTTAAGTATCCCATGTGCAGAATCCGTCCCGTGGGTCTTGAGTTTGACACAGCTGAGTTTAGCTATCAGGCTAGGAACCAGAAGACTCTTGAGTTCTAGTCCTGTCTTAGGCCCAAAATCAATGGATGACCTTGGGCCAATCAATCCTCTCAGGCCTAGAAAGAAAACAAATCACTTCTGAAATATTACCAAGAAAATTGCAGGGACTCATCCAAGCAGTCACCAGAAACTAACCCAAAGATATCCCTCCACCAAAATATTTCATCACACAGGATAAACCAAAGCCTAAAATTTCTTTATAAGTTAAACATCATAGAGAAACTACAGGAAGAGTAGAAAAAAGGCTTCACTGAAATACATCACAATCTGCCAAACTAATTTTATAGATATTTAATATGGCAGTGTGAAGTATGGAATATATGTCAATTCCAGGAGGCCTTTCTAAATTGTATTGTGTAGACTGTAATTATAACTTTGGTTTGTCTGTCTCTGCTTTACTAAGATTAGAACTGAACTCCCCCTCGTCCTTCCAAACCTGATTTACTATCTTGCAGAAAGTGAGTTGAACCAAGCCTGCTTATGAAAATGGGCAAAATTTCAGAACAGCAGTGAAGTCTGTACTAAAATCTGAAGAGAGATAAGAATAGAGATGAACATCCTGGATGTTACCTTAGGCTTAATAAAGCAAAAAGCAGTAGATAAAAAGTAAAGTATTAAAGCATATAAATTAAGTCCAGACCTCTTCCTTACAGTCTTATTAATTTATACCGGCCGTTGATGCCTTAAAAATCTGTATGAGGAACAATTCACTTAGTATTGTTTAGATTCCAATGTAATATTCAATAGCCATATTATGGCCTTTGTAGTAAAAATAAGACATATTAAATCTTTCATTATTTTCAGGTGAAATATCCTCTACATAAGCTTTTCTTATTATATTTTCATATAAAACCATGAATTTGTTATACATGGCATCAGGTTAACTTGCCTATTGCAGCATATACACACGTTACAATATTATTTTTATGATGTCATTTACCAGGTGCTGATCTTCTCCATATAGTCTAGACATAATTTTATTGCAGCTTTGGGAAACAGATGTTGGAGATGATAATGACATATAATAAAAACTAAAAATTATACAATTGGCATATAACAACAGATAAATTTACATTACTTTTGAAGAAAAACTAGACAGATACTGTAGATAGATAGATAGACAGACTGACTGACTGACCGACAGACCGACCGACCTTTATTGTCATTTTTTACCGTGGGCACACTGGCACACATTAAAAATGAAATTCTGTTGCCGGTTCTCAAAAGTGTACACATATATAACACACATATACACATTGTATACATACACACACATACACACACACATATATATTACACACACACACACACACAAATAAAACTAATCCTGGAATAGTGCAATGATGGCACAGAAAAACTCCTGTACAATAAATATGGGATGCTGGCAGAGAGAAATAGGAGTGGCTGGAAAAACAACAGGCAGGAGAATTCTCTACTTGGGATGAATACTGTGCTGCTTTGATGCACAACCTGTTTCTCTTTGTATCTCCTATAATGTTCAAATGAAATCCAGTGTTTTCTTGGACTGGATTAGGTTTCAATGAGCATTTATGTTGTGATTTGATGAATTTAATTATTTAATTATTAAATTTATATGCCATCATCTCACTGTCAAGCAACTCTGGCTGGCTTACAAATAACATAAAAAGCAAAGGTACAAAACATTAAATATTAAAATGAATCTAAGTAAGTTTAAAAAAAAAAACCCAGAATCCTATGGGTAGAGGTAGGATTTTCCTCATAACACCCCGCCCCCCCAAGGCCAATTGGCAGAACCAGATAATAGAAATATTTTACATCGGGGATGGGCTCCTCTCAGTCTTCCAAGGGTTGCAGGAGAGGATTAGGTGTTTTCTTTTGGTGATAACTTAATTAATGAAAATGGGGGCAGGAGGTTCATGGAAGGCAAACTAATCCTGTTCCCACCCTAAACGCATTTTGGGGCTGTTTTTTCATGCTATTTTGTGCAGCAATTAAGGGTAACAGATTTACCTACCATTCCTCATTTAATGACCACTTATTCAGCAACTGATCAAGGTTATGACAGCCCTGAATGAATAGTAGTTACGATGGGTTCCTATTGTGGCTGTTGCCGCCCCTCTGTGCTCACATGATTGCAATATGAAGGTTGCAAATGGCAATCATGTAACCATGTGACACTGCAGGGATGCTGCAACTGCGTGGGATTTTCTTAACGGGGGCAAATTGGGATTGCTAGAATTTCTATTGTAAGTCAGTGTTGCCATATGATGTGCCTTACAACTGTGACTGAGTTCCTATTCCTAATTCCTATCGTTAATTCCAATTGTTAATTAGTAATTATTGAGGGTCCAACAGCTTAGCGGTTAAAGATGCTGAGTTTGTAAGTTGGAAAGCTGACAACCTGGGATTGAGACCCAAGCATCACACAATGGGGTGAGCTCCTGTTATTTGCTCCCAGCTCCTGCCCACCCAGCAGTTCGAAATCATGCAACTGCAAGTAGATAAATAGGTACCACTGCAAGACCACAGAAATGTCTTCGGACAATGCTGTCTCTCTTGGCTAAGAAGCAGAGATGAGCACTCTAAACATGACCACGACTAGATGGAGAAACCTTTACTTTTATCTTTAATTAGTAATTAGTATTACCAATAGTATTTGATAAGTGAAGACTACCTGAATTGAGTTCCTCCAAATCTTGGAAAGCAGTCCCCAATGGCCCCACCCCATCCCCACATGGCAATTTCAGGCCCTTGGATGATAGTTGATATATTTAATCTTTTTCAAATATTACCCTTCTCCCACAAAATCCAGAAAAGATATTAAAAATATGAAAATCCTGGCTAAAATCTGAAATTTGGCCAATTTGCAGTCAATCTTCAACAGTGTGATTTTTAGATTCTGGAGTCAAGGGGTGTTGAGACAAGGTTTTATGCAGTCATCATCGCATCTGTTACCAGTGGAGAGAGCCAGAACTCTACACCTTCATCAAGGCAGGGCACTGAGCCAAGATATTCAAAGGGTTACTTGTCTCTTTGCTCATGGGAATAATGAGAAGAATTTCTAGGGGAAATGAGCACAGAGAATGGCCTTCAGGTTAAGGCAAAGATTTAATTATTACACATAAAGCAAAATTTCCCATGAAGTCACGCACTCCTGTATGCTTGACCTGTCCTTCAATTCGGAGAAAGTTTCAGAACAAAATTCTTGTTTTCATCCAATTCAGGGGAGGGCAATGTTCAACACTTTTAAAGCTTGTGATGAGAGAAAATAGCCAGTATGGCACTGGGTTTGTGTTCAGCTATTACTGGTGAGAACTGGATTAAAATCTTTACTTGGCCACGAGTCTGTCTGGGTGGCCCTGTCTAGTTGCCAATTTTCTATCCTTCCTACATGGGAGAAGGACTATGTCCAGCCATCTTGCAGAAAACCTGGGAAATCAAAATTGGTACTGTAGTAACAACAATAACAATTATATTCTGTAATATTTTTAGCTCACTGTTTCCGGCAACCATTACTAGTATTTCAGTTTAGCATTGCTTTTCTCACTTAACAAAGAAGAAATGGAAGAAGAAGTATATACTGGGAATAATTTATTCCTCATCCACAATATGCTTCCTAAACATAATTAAAGTAAAATGCATCTTGCCGTTATTTTTAATTGAGAGGCCATAGTGCTCTGATTCACAAGTTTTACCCTGCCAAGAACCTAGGCACTTTCCCTCCAATTACCTTAAAGGTATATTGTGCATGTGGGAGCAGAGAACATAAAGACAGATACTTAAACAAAATCATAACAAACTTCCAAACACGGGATCCTGTGCCTTGAAGAACATTGCTTCCTCTGAGGCTGCTCTGAATATAGGAACTGGCAGTTTGAATAGTATGTTACAACTTAACTCCTAAGAGTTATGGAAAAAAAGAATGTTTAAAAAGCATCCACTTTCTCTGCATTGCTGGCTGTTCTAGAAATCAATGTGGGAGGCACAGGTGGGGGGTAGGCACATAGCCAAATCCACAACCTTCTTGTCCTGGTTGAGATATGGCAATCGTCCAAAAAGTGAAACATTTTCTCTCTGCAGTCAACAGAGACAAAATCCCAATGAGTTGGAGGAACGTTTTTAAAAATGCCTCAGCAAAGACAGCTCTGCCCTACTAGTTCCTATTACTGTTACGAAAACTTTGCCTTTCATTAATTGTTTGGTTTAAATTAACTGTTTGGTTTAAACTCTACTTCTGTTCCATGGGGGAAGGAATGGAATTAATCCCTGCTGCCTTTATCCAGTAGGCTGAATTCAGACCAGTAGAGTCCTGCTAAAGTTAATAAATCAGCATATGAAAGTCCAGAAAGAAGATTTGATAAAAGCAATCCTAGTAGGTATCCTGTTTTTTTGTTTTTTGTTTACTTTTTTAAACAGGGTCTACACATATACAAATATTGTCTACACACATAAAACATGTTCCTAAATATATATCATCCCTGTAAACACAAAAAGTCTGCCCAGAAAATAAAAATAACAGAAGCACTTCTAAAATTTATTCAGAATACAATCAACGGAAAAAGGGATTGAGCTATGACCACATCACTGGAAAAGGACAAGGATGCAACCTTGGAATTTCTGATTTTCCCTAAAGAACAGTGAATCTGGCATTTGGTAACCCCATGGCTTGCAAATACTGTCTTCATAAAGTGCTTTGACATCTCCATGGGAACAAAAATCAAGGTCATAAATAAGGGATTAGCTCCTCTGAACAGACAGCAAAGCAAAAAAAAAAAAAAGGCAACAGGAGTTTTAAGTTTCCCCATTAAGGAACTAGGTGTGAAAGCAGGATGGAGATGAGAAAAGAAGGCTGGAAGACCTGAAGAAAGAAGGCACAAAATTTAAGTAAACTACCACGTGCAGGCAAAGAAAAAAAGGGGGAGACAGACTAAGTGACACCCTCGTGTTTCTTTTGCCACCATTGATGCTAACAAGCTACCTTATCTATTCAGAAGCTCACATCAGTGTTTGCCAATTGCCAAATGATTAAAAATGGACAACAGATATGAAAATTAAAGGCAAGGGGATGGAAAAAATGAAGATGTAAAGACTAAAACAGAACTAAGTGGTTTGTATGATGCATGGTTCTTTCTTTTTATAAAAACTAAGAATCATTATATGTAGGAAAATAGATCAACTAAGCACAGTTTATCAACTAAAAGATCAGTGGGTTCTGATACCCATATATTAGAGAGGCTTCTACTCCAATCAAAGGGATGTTATATCCCACAAATTGGATCAGGGATATATTTGTTGTCTTCACCCCTTTAGGCTTGGATACTTATCATCTCTATTGGAAAGAACAGCCCACTGGGATCTGAAGTCACAGATCCTGAATCACAGATTGTCTTATTCCCTCCTGGGCTCCAATGTACACACTGTAAAAGCAGAACTGCTAAGCTTATAATTAATGCAGTTGAACTAAGATCTTGATACATTGAACAAATTGGTGTTTCCTGTTATGGTGATGCATTTATTTGATTGCTGATTCTTGTATTACCACATATGCATTTTATCACAGCATTTTCTTTTATCTTTTTAATCCCAGAACCAGATCACATATTTTTGTTTTTTTTATTGATATGGTCGCAAGGCTAATCTTCTATATAGATATAAAAGTGAAATACCACTCATGCATCATCACAAAATCTCCAGAACCGTAAAGCCTATAAACTTGAAATTTGGCACGTATGTTTCCCTTGGCTCACTAAGAAAGGATTTTTCCAAATGACCACAGAGCATTAGTATTTCCTATGTTATTATTAACACACTCTGATGCTAAGGAGTTCTACTCCCCCTCTCCACCTGAAAAGAAATCTGTTCCAAATGCAAAACAGGAGTATCAGTTTCAGTTTCACAGCAGCAACCAGCTTTAGTACAGAACAGTTGAGCTAAGACATGCCCAGGCTCCTTGCTGTCTCCTTCTTGCTCACACAGCAAGTACTGTTTCAGTTTCCAAACAGCCCTCAACTCTAGCCATAATGAATACCGATGGATGCTGGTAGACAGAGGCAGAATTCCCTCCCCCTTATTTTCCTCCCCAAAAACTAAGCCCAACCACATAATTTCATAGCGAAGCACGGGTATCGAACTAGTCAATTAATAAACTAAACCATACTAAACTATACAGATAGTCCTTGACTTATCACCATTTATATAGCGACTGTTTGCAGTTACAGCACTGAAAAAAGTGACTTATGACCATTTTTCACACCACAACCATTGCAGTATCTCCACAGTCACGTGATCAAATTTTGGACGCTTGCAACTGGCATATATTTATGACACTTGCACTGTCCTGAGGTCATATGACCACCATTTGTAATGTTCCCAGCTGGCTTCCAACAAGCAAAGTCAATGGGGGAAGCTGGATTTGCTTAACGACCGAATGATCCACTCAACAACTGCAGCGATTCGTTTAACAATTGTGGCAAGAGAGATTGTAAAATGGGGCAAATCTGGGCTCAATTGTGATCACAGGTTGAGGACTACTTGAACTGTTGTTTTCGGTCCCCTTCTAAGGATTCTAAACACTTCCCCTCCCTCTCACCCACTTAGTATCAAAGAGCACCTGACCTGTTGAGGATATGCTTAGATTTGGGAACAAAATCTTCAGAAAGTTTAGGTTTATGATCTGGCAGCAAACCTAAAAATGGGATGGGGGTAAGTGGAAGGGGAGAGAGAAAGGAAGAAAATTAAGCAATTTCCTAAATACGCATCCAATTCTAGTATATAAGTTACGTTACAAACTCAAATACAATTACCCATTCATCTCCAATAAATGGAAATCTTGTTAGTCTTGTTTATTTTCAAAGCATAAAAATCAGCTGCAAATGATTATTTGAAGGGTCTAAAATCATATGGGATACATTGATCACATTGTAGCAATTTGATTTTAAACAGAATCTTGGTATACATGCTACAGTCCATCAGATTTGCAGCTTCCATTTATTGCTAAAATGTTGTTGAGTTTTTAGTTCCTTACCTTGATTACTAAACTGTTGCTGACATTTAGTTCCTAACTTTCTCCCTCCTTATATCTTGCACAATAGAATAAGACCAAAGAGATTGGATCTCCCTCAATTTGCTTTGTCATACTGGAGCTAACAGGATTAACAGGATCTCTTGCACAGGGTCTATATTATTAATCCACTTGCTGATGTATCTTGCTATGGATTGCTACAAAGTTCTATCACAGTTTTAACCTTAAACAGTAGAACTGAAGCTCTCCTGCGGGGATGTTAGCAAGCAGTGAAAACAGGATTAGTAAATATCATTGAGAATGATGTTTTAGAGCAACTAAGATTCATTTTTTTCCAGCTGATTCTTATTCACACAAAAGCGAAACAAGGAAACTGAAAGTAGTTACCTGCTCGGTGAGCCATTTGCACGCACACTCTAATCTTTTTGTGCTCTTCCGCACAAAGGCCTGTGATGCTACGTGGTATCATTTCTCCTTCAGAGGTTATGAACTGACTTAGCAGTAAGACGTCCTAAGGAAGCAAACCAAACAAATCCATAAGTGCCATTTCAGTTAAGCTCGCAAGTGACGGGCACAGAAAAGCTTCTGAAAAGCATTATGAAATTAGCCATCTGAATGTTTCTGCATAAACCATATGTGCATCGCTATCAAATATTTTGCTCACATGCCCACCCGGGCTCTTACCTGACCTTTATTTCCTGCTTTTTTTCAACTTCAGCTGCCGTGCAAGGCACAGCTGCAGTTAGAAAAGCAGGAAAAGAGGGCTTTTTGAAAGGCTGCTTCTCTGCACGCAGCATGCTGATGACGATTTACAGATGCGCAGCCTGCAGTGTGCAGGGAAGCACATCATAAATCACCGAACCTTGTAAATGACCGAACTGGTGGTTAACCCTGTCGGATCCCACCCCTGGGACAGCCCGTATAAAACACATTGCAATAATCCAATTGGGAGGTGACTAAGGCATGAGTGACCATGAGTGGGGCCTCCCAGTACAGGAAAAAGCACAGCTGGAATAGACGACCTGCAGATTAGTGCATCAGTGCAACCCCATCCAGAATCAAAGCTGAAATTATTCCCTGATGGTGCTTAGAAATGCAAAGGATACATGAAGCCATGAATAGCCAAAAATGTGAGGGTTTTGCTATGAACAAGATCTTCAGTTTTTACTGTTATTATTTCTCTATTAATAATATTCTCTTAATTGCATGCCTAGTGCATAGAATTTGACAACTGCATATCGTAAATTGATTCTCCATGCCTTTGCTACAGCTAAAAGACTGATATTGCAACATTAGAAAGATAAAAACAGTATACGGCCAATTTATTCAATGGATTGAAGATCTGTTTATATTTATCCTTTGTATGGATAAATATAACAAAATATGACTCATTTATACAAAATATAGCAGGTAAAAAACAATCATTATCTAAGTATATTAGAAATGGATGTATTGAGAGAATGAAATTAGGAAAGGATGGGAACATGTTATTTATTATTAATGATTTATAAAAATATAAGTGAAGAGAAATATGAAAAAAAGAATTATGTAAAGTTTATAAGTGTTCCCAAGGAAGTATGATACTCAATTGAAAAGAAATATTAAAGAAATTAAGACTGTAATTAATATTAATGATAGAATTGAATTGGAATGGAATGAGTGTTCTATCTATCTATCTATCTATCTATCTATCTATCTATCTATCTATCTATCTATCTATCTATCTATCTATCTATCTATCTATCTATCTATCTATCTATCTATCTATCTATCTATCTATCTATCTATCTATCTATCTATCTATCTATCTATCTATCTATCTATCTATCTATCTATCTATCTATCTATCTATCTATCTATCTATCTATCTATCTATCTATCTATCTATCTATCTATCTATCTATCTATCTATCTATCTATCTATCTATCTATCTATCTATCTATCTATCTATCTATCTATCTATCTATCTATCTATCTATCTATCTATCTATCTATCTATCTATCTATCTATCTATCTATCTATCTATCTATCTATCTATCTATCTATCTATCTATCTATCTATCTATCTATCTATCTATCTATCTATCTATCTATCTATCTATCTATCTATCTATCTATCTATCTATCTATCTATCTATCTATCTATCTATCTATCTATCTATCTATCTATCTATCTATCTATCTATCTATCTATCTATCTATCTATCTATCTATCTATCTATCTATCTATCTATCTATCGATCTATCTATCTATCTATCTATCTATCTATCTATCTATCTATCTATCTATCTATCTATCTATCTATCTATCTATCTATCTACTATCTATCTATCTATCTATCTATCTATCTATCTATCTATCTATCTATCTATCTATCTATCTATCTATCTATCTATCTATCTATCTATCTATCTATCTATCTATCTATCTATCTATCTATCTATCTATCTATCTTCTAAAGAACATAGTGGATATTTTAAGAATGTACCAAGCAGAATTCGATTGGAAGTTATGTACTATATTGAATGTTATAATTCTAAAGCCATAAATTGAAGCTTAAATAAGAATTGAATGGATAAAATTAAAAGATATAAAGGTGTCATACTCCAATTAGTAACTACAGGGGAAAATTTGTTTAATGAGAAAAGATAATATGAAATTGAAACAGGACAGACAAAAGTATAAATATAATTAGAAAAACATTGAAACTTAGAAAAAGATATATAATTGAATCTAGATATGAGATAATTAAAAATAAAGTTGAGAAAACCATGGGAGGGGAAAAATTATGGAGAAAATGTTAAAATAGTAATGAGATATGGAATAGAACACAAAGATGAATATGAAATTGAGTTCGTGTCGGTATGAAGAAGTGATAACCTGGGATCATGCTATTCTCAAAAAAAGATGTTTTATTTGTATGTCTTTGTGAAAACCCAAATAAATTTTATATTGAAAAAAAAGAAAGAAATGGATGTATTTGCCTGTTTGCATTAGATAATTATATGTAGACTTACAATTGTTTAATATTGTAATGACTTATTATATTTTTTCTGATGTATTTTGTCAAATTTATTTTTTAAGTACTTGTTATAACAGAATAACCAAGTTGGAAGGGATCTTGGAGGTCTTCCAGTCCAACCCCCTACTATTTTAGACAAATGGTTGTCTCTTCTTAAAAACTTCCAGTGTTGGAGCATTCACAACTTCTGGAGGTAAACTGATTACCATATTTCTTTGGACCATAAGACGTACTGGACCATAAGACGCACCTAGATTTAGAGAAGGAAAACAAGAAAAAAATTGTTTTGGGCTTCTGGGCATTCTGTTTTTGGCCTCCCCAGCCCCAGAAGCACTCTGCAGGCCAAAAATGAGCCCATTTTTGGTCTCCCAAACCCTCCACATGTCCCATTTTTGTCCTCCCTGGTGTCTAGAAGCACTCTGCAGATCAAAAGCGGGCCTGTTTTTGCTCTCCCAAACCTCCATGTGTCCTATTTTTGCCTCTTCGGCATCCACAAGCACTCTGCAGGCCAAAAACAGACCCGATTTTGGCCTGCAGAGTGCTTCTGGATGCCAGGGAGGTCAAAAACAGGATCCGTGAAGCCCTCCAGAGCTCAAAAACCGGCCTGTTTTTGGCCTGCAGAGTGCTTCTCGAAGCTGGAAAAGGCAAAAACAGGATGCACAGAGGGTTTGGGAAGCCAAAAACAGGACCCCATTTGCTCAATAAGATGCAGACATTTCCACCCACTTTTTTGTGTGGAGGGGGAGTGTGCCTTATAGTCTGAAAAACATGGTTAATTGCTCCATCAGAAAATTTCTCTTTAGTTCTAGGTCTCCCCTTGATTGGTTTCCATCCATTGCTTCTTGTCCTGCCTTCAGGTCCTTTGGAGAATAGCTGGACTCCCTCTTCTTTGTGGCAGCCCCTGAGATATTGGAACACTGCTATCATGTCACCCCAGACCTTATTTTCATTAAACTAGACATACCCAATTCCAGCAACTGTTCTTCATATGTTTTAGCGTCCAGTTCCCTTAATCATCTTTGTTGCTCTTCTCTGCACACTTTCTAAAGTCTCAACATCTTTTTTGCAATGTGGCGACCAAAACTGTATGCAGTATTCCCAGTGTGGTCTTACTAAGACATTATAAAGTGGTATTAACATGCCACGTTCTATCCCTGTTAACAACTTTTGTTTTGCCTTTTTTTTAATGACGTACATATCTTTGTGTTTTGTTTCTTTTTCTGTTTTATCTTTGTAGAAATAAAATTGATTAAAAAAAGAACTTGAGAATGTTCTAATTTTCTAGATACTTTAATTTTTCCCAATTAATAAAAATACGATTTTACTCAAGGTTTTTCTTCAGAAGAGAAGAAATGTAGCACTGCAACCTATCTTGGAATGCATTCCAGGGCATTCAAACTAACGTTCTCAGGCAATGATTATAAGGCAAGCCAAGCCACAAGAAGCATTTCTAGATGTTCTTGAGTGAAAGGATAACTAGAATATTTAAAGTTACTAAATTACTATTACAAAGTTATACAGAACTAAGACAAAACAACAAGTCATGGAGTAATTTAATACTAAAGTTAAAAAAACACATTAGCAAAAACATGAAAATGTTGCTCTATACTGTTCTAAGATTGGGGTTTTTTTTTGGAAAAGTTTTATTGGGTTTTGTCAAACAAATAAAACATCTTATTTGAATACAGCATGATTCCAGGTTATCACATTTTCATACAGACACAATTTCATATCTATATTCATCTTATAAATTCAACTTTATATCTTATCATTTTTTATTAATTTCTCACCATTTCTCCTTTAAACTTCTCTTAATTTTCTATCTGCTATGTTCTAAGATTGTTTTACACTGTATCTAAGAAATATAAACTTCAAACATAGCATCTACTATCTACTTATTTGTCAAGATTACTGAGTTTGGAATCAAGCAGCCAGAATTTAGAAGTATTACAAGCAGAATTATTAATAACGTAAACTATTCACAGGACAAATTTATTTATTCAGTTGAAAATAATCTTTCAGCAATGCTAAATCTGCCCTTTTCTGCCTCAGATGAACTAATATTTGAAATTCCAGAATTATAGCACATATGGATCATAATAAGAGAACGCCCAGATTGCGTACCGGGTCTGTCTGGGGTAGTGCAACTCCATCCAGAAGTAAGAATGATAAACCTACAGATCCTGAGACTCCTTAAACTCAGCCATTTCATTTTACCAGGGTTCGGCTGAAGCCTCAGATCCTTTGTACATGGTAACTGTGGCAAGATTATTATATGCAAAAGATGGAAAGATTGGGCACTTCCCACAATGGAGGAACGGATGGCGTGGATGATGGAATTTGCTGAGATGGTCAAACTGACCCCTTTGACCAGAGAAAAGCCATGTTTATTTGATTGTTGACTGGAAACTCTTACAGATTTTGTGCATGAAACATAAACAAGTGAATTTATGATTGATTTAGATGATTAGTAAAGAGAGGTTACAGAAAAAAGACTGGTATGTTGTAATCACAGAGAAAAAGTAAAATGCACGTTTATACTTATAACTGCTGTAAAGAAAACCAGAAGCTGCTTTTTCATACTTCTTTCTTTTGCACTTCTGACTTAGACTTTCTTTTTCTTTTTCCTCTCTTACCTTTATGGTATATTAGTTTGTTAGTTTTTATCTTTTTAAATTTTCTAATACACAAACAGACTCCAAGTCCAACAATGTAGTGTTGCTCATTCAGAGTTCATCTATGCTGCAAGGCAGTGCAAAGATACGGTGTTTTAGGGCAACAGAGAAACAAGTACAAAAGGGTTAAAAGAGAAAGTATTCTGGCAGAGATTAGCACTGCCGTCATGTTCCATGAAATTAACACTGTGTGCTAATGGGCAGCCAAGACTGCAACTACAGTTTTGCTTTAATCATTGGGCAGCTCCTGGGAGAGGCTGAACCCAGATTCCCACCCCTGTAATCTGTAGGATCTGATGAAAACAACTTGGATTGAATTAATTTGGAACTCAGAAGCAAAGCCTGGAGTTCGGTCTTCATTCTCCACTGCCAAAGTGAGGGATGACATTTACTCATGGTCAGACTAATCGTGTTCCAAGCAAGAGAAGAGGAAATAAAAGTTTTGCCTTCATCTGGACAGAGTATTTGATTTCTCCTGCTTGGGTAAACAAAATCCATCATGAACAATGTATTCTCTGGAAGCAGAAATCTGGTTGGAATTGTGGGCAGGCCCAATACCCAAGGCCACCTGGATTCCTGACAAGTGCTAATAATTCGACTAAATGACCTTCGGGATTTGTTTATACAACCAGGGCACTCTTCTCATCCCATGCTATTATTTTGGGTTGCACAAGAGCTGCTGCTTATTGTAGCACTCTTTTGGCAGTTCTAACCACCTCTGTTTTAAACAAAGCCATATTAAAAAAAAAACTAAACATAATTAAGTGACTAGGATATTATTAAACTTAAAAAACTGTAACAAAAATAAAGTTCCCTTTATCTTCAAAACAGAATGAACTTCTTTTAATTCTTTCAATGCCATAAACTTTTCAAATCATCTAAAGTCTCCTGGTGTGCTGTTACGTGGAAAAAAAGAAGATGAATTGGTGAGTTTTTAATTGCAGGACCAAGCAGAGAAGGAGTTGAAGGCCAGGTTCTGAATGGGAAAAAAAAATCACTTGGTTTTGTTTTCAGAAGCTCTGTTTCAAGGGCCCCATGGGCAAGGTCTCACCCACATTCTCTAAAGGGGCTTCGAAAGAGAAAGCAGTTGGAGTAGGGGCATGCTGGGAAAGTAACTGATAGTATCAGAGAGGGCTTCTAGGGAAGCAGTTCTCCTTGTGCATGTGCAGGCTAGATTAAGCAAGAAAATTTACATGTTCTCTGTCCTTGCATTAAAGCACTTTAATAAGAATTTCCAATGATGCAACAACTGTCATGGCTCCTTCTTCTCCAAAGGAGGTATGTGTTCCATTAAAAAGCTGACACTAATGGTTATGGAATACTTATTTCAAAGTATTCAACTCTCCAGTGATAGGCGAACAGTGCCCCAGAGAAAGAGAGTCTTGTAAGAAATGTTGTTTGCCCATAATTGTTCAAAAAATTCAGGATTTTAAAACTGGTCTGTGTGTGACCATTTATAAAGTTTCGAAGTCAGATTTTATTTTGCAGTTTGATATTTTATCCCAGTCGTCTAGTTTGCTATTTTTTTAAAAGTGCAATATACTTGGGTGGGGGAACAAATGTTGCAAAGTTGGCTGCGGCAGCCCAATAATTTATTATAAATATGAAGGATTGTTGATGTAATATTTGTGTGGAGTTGAAAGCATAGCTGCAAATTCTCTTTCCTCCTATTTCATGGGCATAATCTATCCATGCACTGTAAAGAGTTGCATTGCCAATAATATCCTGTTGATCTTTTTTGTGATACTGAGGCTGCAGAATCATGGGATGGATTATTCACCAAATAAAATGACACTGCATATTTGAAATTAGATTAATATCCAGCCTTCCTGAAATTAGATTAATATCCTACAACTTTCCTTGAACTGCCTTTTAGTCAGCCAGGGACACAGCTGTCTAGTTTGGATTGTCAATTTCTTTTTCTTCATCCAGTCCATGATTAATATGGGTCTTCAACAGTTTGTGATATTTTACTCTTGAGAATTTTAACTACAGCTGGAAAGATATTGTCTACATCCAAGGCTTACTCACTGAAAAAGGGTAGACCTAGAACACTAATTTCTTTTATTTACCTTGGAAACCTTAGTGCCCACTCACCAGAAATTGCTGGAAACAGTAGGCATCTAATTGGGACTTGGTTTTTTTAAATGTGCAATTAGTCACAAAATCAATGATTTAATGAAATAATTTATAGTTCCAAAGAATGTTAGTTCAGTATGAAATCGAAAACATGCACAAGTCATATTACATTCAACAACATGGCTGGTCAGCAATGTGAAAACTGAGCTCCAGCGATCTACAGATTCTAGTTCTGCTACATACATAATTGTTCATCAATGTCCCCAAGAAGAAATAAAATAGTTATTATTCCTTGGTCTTTCTAGGTAAGATTGGGGTAGATTTCAGTTTTAAGATGCTTGAAATCAGTTAGTTAATGTAAATAACTTTATAAATTTCCTAGTTTTCCATCCTAGAAGATGACTTTTTCCTGTCATATATCATGTTATCAGATGTATGAAAGAGGTCATTTTGCCAGCAAACTTTAGTAAAGAGTTTAACTTATATGTGCTTATGTGTGCACAGTACAGTTAGATATATATTAACGTTGTGCATACTACATATACACATTATGATCATATCCTTTACTTCAATTCTCTCCCTTTGAAAAATTCCTGCCAACTACCCTGATTATAAAAGAATTGGCATTTTTTGCTTGTTAATTTTGTTTTTCTTCTATTTTCTTTTCCTTTTTGTGTGATGCCTCTAAGAATGTAAATTATTATTTTCAGCTAAAAACAATGTTCTGGCATTAGGTTTTCCTGGTATGTAATTTAGCAGTAACAAAGTACACATGCAATTTTGCTTCTCAGCAATCCTGATATTTTGTGCAAAGAAGAGTTGACCTCTAGGACAGTTTATTATTTCATCAGACAATACCGAGCATACAATTATGAGAATGATCTAGAAATAACTGGATTTAGCTATACTTTATCCTCAGCAGGATGTCAGCATGGCTATATTTTAGCAAGTATTAGAATAAAAACTCACCATATAATCGTACTTGTGTTTCAAGTTCCAGCGACAAATAGGACAGTTACCAGAAGGATTTGGAGGGCTTGGGATTTCCACATCGTCTATAATTTTGCCTTCAATCTAAGATATTAAGAGCAAACCGATGAGGGAAATTTTGAGTCCAAGTTTCAAAACTGCTGTTTGATTTCTTACATTAATTTATTCAGCACGTGCAACATCAATATATCAAACTGCAGAAAAGGATAATTAGACTTAGCTGCTATCAACTTATGGAACATTTCAGAGAATGAAGTTGAAAAAAGGAAAAAAAATACTTTGAATTTTAAGTAGCAGTTTGCAAGTACCACTTTGTTCTGAAATACTAGAAACATTAGAAGGATCCTGTCTTAGAAAGGGGACATGTTCTGTCTATTCTAGCCAATAACTCCTCCTCAAAGCAATGGAGCCCAAAATCCCTCCTAATCATGTTCAAAGATGCAACTTATCTCATAATTGCTTCCTGAATTACTAGGATGTTGCACATTTCCCAAAGCTGCTCCACTAACTTTCAAGTATTTAAAGTTATGAGAATTCATAACGTTTTATTTGAGGAAGTAACTACGCCGCCTCTGGTCCGATCTAAATATAGTATATAAAATCATACATTGCAATGTCCTACCTGTCAATGAATACTTCAGCTTCAGTCATAACAATACAAGAGCACACAATAGATACAAACTCAAGGTTAACCACACCAAACTTGACTGCAGAAAATACGACTTCAGCAACAGAATAGTCAATGTTTGGAATACTCTAGCTGACTCTGTAGTTTCTTCCCCAAACCCCCAAAACTTTAACCTTAGACTGTCTACTATTGACTCCACCCACTTCCTTAGAAGCCTGTAAGAGGCGTGCATAAGCGCACCAATTGTGCCTACCATCCCTGTCCTATTGTTTCTTTTTATTTTTCTTATAAGTATCTATCTCATGTATTCAAAACTATATTTATTCTTATACCTGTATCTTGTAAGTGATTGACAAATCAAATAAATACTATACTAAAAATACTAAAATTTTAACAAAAAATTTAATTGACAAAAGGCATTTTCTGTCAACTAGGTTCCTGTTCGTATTCTAAAAAGTCTGAAGACATATTTGCAAATTATCATGGACATAATCACTAAGTATTTGACTTGGACATGTGTTTGTTGCAAAAGATATTTAATTATTTTCTGGGAAAGATTTAAAGGCAGAAGCTGGGTTTAAGATCCAAATGCTAAAGCCCTTGTTTTTATTTTCTCTTCAGTTCAATAAGATATTTCTAAAAATAAAACTTATCTTCTGAAAGTGCTTTGAATTTTGTTCTTGACTATTTTTTGATGCCAGCAAACCAGTCTTAAATGCTATTTAATACTGCTAATAAGAAAAAATAGGGATAGACTTGTAGGACTAGTAATCCATGCTAACATAGACAAGGCTGCCACCTTGAAATGATGTATTCATAAAGTGGGTAAATAAAAGAACTGAATTTTTTAGATGCTAAAACTTGACTCTTTATGTAAAAGGAGTTATTGGTTTAAGCCTCAAATTGATTTAAGGTGGTTATTAGTACACAAGAACTATATTCAAATGAATCAATCAATCAGAATAGAGCTGGAAGGAATCTTCTAGTGTAGCCTTCTGCTCAAGCAGGAGACCCTACACAATTTCAGACAAATGACTCTCCAGTCTCTTAAAAACCTCCTCAAAAAATTGTATAGCAATTTAGACAGCAAAAGCCTTCATTACACAACTCCATATGAAGCATAAATTACTTTGGAAAGGTCCTGAAAATTAAAGTGTATGACCATGTCTTCACCACAAGTGTTTTCACAAAGCCATGCTAAGTGCTGAATGGGAAGGCAATGCACTTTTCTCACAAGAGTTCTCCCTTTGCCTTTGTTTTTCAACTTGACATTTATGATACCAAGGAGAGAAGCAAACTATCCAGGAAAACATTCTCACACTGACACACTCTCACTGATAAATGAGGAGAGAAATAAAAATCAAAATTTGCAAAGCATATTTAATTTTATCTGCATTATGTTCTTAACATCACAGAGTATTCTTTTTCATGTGAGTATATTCAATCAGCAGCAATTGTTTCAATAGTTTTAAAGTAGGTCTTGAAGTCCACAGACTTTATTCAGACCAGCAGACATCCCTAACGTGTAAGAAACTATGGTTTTTACTGAAGTAACAAGGGATTATAATAGCAAGTTCTGAGAACATATTCAGAAGGTTAACATAAAGAGTTGATAAGCTTTGTTTATAACCATAACAAGATTTAAATGCATATTGATTATTCATTGAAGGTTACTGTTCCATTCTCAGTTGCAAGTTGATGGTTTATAAAAGTTAATATCTGCAATTCAGAAAATACAGCGTGCTTACCGTTGTGGTGTTCCCTTCAGTAGTTTCTACAACTGCAAACACAAAAATGTGAAGAAAATGTTAGATGTATTTAAATCCAGTAAAAAAAACTGGGATAATGAAGAGCATTTTACAATTGCTGTGTGACCTAGTAATAAATATAATATTAGAATGGAAATGATATTTGAAGTAGTTAATATGAAATCCAATTCTCAGCATTCGTCCAAATATTTTCTCTAACATTACTCCACAAAACTCTCAGAGAGGGCAATTAAAACAAATTCAATTTATATGAAAGAGAAAAAATATGCCTATTTTCCAGATTACTGAAACATTATACATAATCATCAGCAATAATTATGTGAGAATAACCTGAACCAATTACCCTACCAAGTATTTTCAGGCTGAAAAAAATAGGTAGCATGTAAACTTCTAAATATCTTGCCATTTTGGGGAATGTAGACATGATCCTCTACTAAGTGGAACAACTTGATATTCTGGGGAACTAAGAAATAAACAAGCTGAAAAGTGTACATGACACAAGTGTTGGAAGAGTCATCACAATGTGTAGCCTCTTATCAAAGCTTCTTATCATTATGGGTGTGGGGTCAGCAAAATTTATCCTCTTTTTCGACATCTCAGAGAATACTTCCTAATAGTTCAGTACTCTTCATACTATAAATGATCTTCTTTTATGATACATATTCACAAATGGTGAAAATACAATCACTAATAGTCACATAATTGGGAAATGGTTATGTAATCACCTACAAAAGTGGAAGGATATTTATTTTGCCCTAGTTAATGAATGAATTTCAAATCCTGAAGTCCAATACATGAAAAAGCTGGGTGGTTAAGTATAATCCATTTTATGTGTGCTTTATTTTGCTCTTGCCTAATAGTTTCAAACACCCAGAATGTGTATTCCTGTCTCCTTTAGAAAAGGTAACAGCTCAATTTCAGGAATGTTTCTTGGAAAATCTCACTCTCACCCCCAACTTTGTCTGTTTCACAGTTGAAAAGAATTAAAGCCATTCATTCTGAAGTAAAAGGGAACAGCGAACCTTCTTCTGTATCCAGTGTTTTCCTTATTTCTTCTTCCCTTGTTTTCAGCTAGGATGGGGTCAATCATTACCCCTAACAGATTCTTTTCTATGTAGGTTTTGTCCACAGGCTAGTTCTATATGACTGAGTGGCTTTGATGCTCGCTGAACTTGATTGTTTTCTTGCAGACATTTCATTACCCAAAATAGTGTAGGTTTTATTATGAACGCAGCAATTACATTTTGTGATGTGGGTAGTGTTAGTTAGAGTCTGTGAACAACAAAATGTAGTAGAAACTTTACTAAAGGGGGTGGAGATGGAATAATTTCAAGATGTGAAAATGCTGATATAAAGTAGCACTGTTAAAAGATACTAAAATGTCTGCATATAAGAGTGAACTCCTGCCCACTTGGTTATGTGAGAGAGGCTGTTATGTTGGGGAAACACACATATTGATTATAGAGAGAATAGAATGCTTAAGTGATGGTATGATAAAGAACAGATTGGGTAAAAAATGAATGGATACTGCAATAAGTCTGTTAAGATGGTTTTGATCACACAAAGAGCATGAATGAGAATTCAATGGTAAAACAAAGGAGGATTAAATGGGTTGAGAAGAAGCAGGACCCAGATAAATTATCGCTAATTAGATGTGATCCTCAATCAATTCAAAACAATAAAAATAGGAGAAAGAGCCAAAGAGAATATATGAAACATTTGGACATGACAGAAGCAAAGATAGCTCAGTTAAGTATAAAGATATGGATAAGCTCAGAAAATAATGTTGTGTGATCTTGGTTTCTTTCTTTCAATGCACTCACATGAGAGATATAGCTTAAAAAACCCCAGCCTTTAGAGCAGACCTGGGCATTTTATGGCCTGCAAGCCACATTGAGCCCTTTGGCTGTCCTTATCCAGGCAATGTTGTTGATGTCATTGGCATGGGGGGGGGGGGCATTGGTAGTTGGGCAGTGATGGCAGGACATCAGTGGGGAATGAGGCAGCATTGGTGGCTCCCCACAATTGCCTCAATTTCTCATGTGGCCCTTTGGAAAAATTAATTGTTCACTCCTGCTCTACAGCAGTCAATGATATCAGGATTTCTGCACATATTACAGACCTACTGCACTCTTACACAGCAAAACTAAAGTTGTACTGTGCAACATGATAATATTGTGAAGAAAAAACACTAAAAGAGCACTACTATTTCTCCCTAAAATGCTTCATAGAAAGAAATGAAACATATTCAATTAATGGAAAATATGTGGGACAAGAAAATATGAAGAGTGCATCCTTATGATGAGTCAGACTATAAGCATATTTAACCCCAGCATGTTTCTCAATGGTAGCAGTTTTTTGGTTTTCAATAAATGTTTTTTTTTTCAGCCTGGTCTCCTATTGAACAACCTCCCCTCCCTTAAGAAAACACTTAACAAAAAAATTGGGAAACCTGAAGATCTATCAGAATTTTAACTGAACATCTAGACATGCTTCTTGACTTCTTTCTCTCAGAAACTTTTCCAATTTTTAAAAATTACAGGATTCCAAAAGAGCTTTGTTTCCAGGGGTTATATTTATTGACATTTACTGTATTAAAAATTAACATTGATGCATATATTGCCAATACATTTCTTACACTATCTGATGGGGTTTTAATATTGTATTATTTTTCAACATTATCTGGCAAATAATTTTGATTTCTTGGACCCCTGAAAGGCTCATGGATCCTTTCAATGGATCCAATGAATCCTAGTACCACATTTCATTTAACACCGATCTAAACATTTGATACTATTTTAAGACTATTAATTCCACATTCTTACTATGGCAGCTTTCTCCAGCTTAGATATGCTGGATTTCCCCTCCTACAATCCACTTCCATGAAGTCCAATCCAATCCTGTCTCTATTGTTTGTATGTATGTATGTATGTATGTATGTATGTATGTATGATGTATGTATGTATGTATGTATGTATGTATGTATTTATTTATTTATTATTTAATTTATATTGCCGCCTATTCGCCCATGGCAACTCAAGGCGGCTTACAGAATGTAAAATCACATTAAAAAAATAAACAATAAAACTAACAAAAAGAATCAAATAAATTAATAAAGTACAATAGAACAAAATATGGGGAAAAATAAATAAAAAAACCACCCCTCAATCCCCCCTCCCCCCGACGACAGATCACACGAGCCATTTGATGGGCTCCATCCTGCTCTGGTTCCCCAGGCCCGCTGGCAGAACCAGGCCGCCAGTGCCTTCCGGAAGAATATTAGAGAGGAAGCCATTCTGATCTCTAGGGGAATGATGTTCCAGAGAGAGGGAGAAGGCCCTTCTTTCAGGTCCCACCAGGTGTATCTCCCTCAGGGATGAGACCAGCAGCATTCCCTGCCTCCCAGCTCTAATGACATGACCAGCAAGAGATTGTCCCTCAGATAACCTATATTGATGTTTAATATAAATGTATAATATAATCTATGTTTACACTTGAACTTTTCAATACAGGTAGTCCTCGATTTACGACCACAATTGAGCCCAAAATTGAAAAGTGAAATGCTTATTAATAGTTTTGCCTCATTTTACAACTTTTCTTGTCAGTTATTAATTAAATAATACGGTTGTCAAGTGAATCAGTTTCCCCATTGACTCTGCTTGACAGAGTCAATGACATGATCCTGGGACACTGCAATTGTCATAAATATGAGTCAACTGCCAAGCATCTGAATTTTGATCCGGTGACCACAGGGATGCCTCAACAGTTAAGTGTGAACAATGGCCATAAGTCACTTTTTTCAGTGTCATTGTAACTTTGAACGGACACTAAATGAACTGTTGAAAGTCGATTACTATCTGCACTTCCAGTGCATTTGCTACGATAGAGTGAATTCTCCGACCATAAAGACCCTGGAGAAGGAGAAGAAAAGAGATGGTGAAGATACCCCATAGCTGTACAGGCATAGGGATTTTACAGATTTGTGTTCTTGGTAGGATGGTCTTGCCTTTCTACCTTGCATTAGCCGGGCATCCCAGGGATTACGAGTACGTGCACCGACCCATCCATCCATCCATCCATCCATCCCCGGACTCTTAAGACCGTAAACACTGCACAGAAACGGCACTTCTATTTCAGAGGCTGCCAGACATCATTGCCTTGGAGGAAGGCACTCTGATGCTCAACGACTCCGTCCTCAGCCAGCGCCGGAACCCCGGGACGTTGGTTTTGAAGCATTACGTTGTTGGAAAGGAAACATCGGCACTCACCCTGCCGGAGTCCGCGAAAGGGAGGCCGGGTCCAGGCGCTCCCTAAGAAGCGAGGCAGAAGCGCCGTAAACCGAGAAAGAAGCCCCACGGGAGCCGCCATCTTTAAAATTGCGGAGGCGCTTCCTCTTCCGCTTTCAGAGTCCTCCCCCCTCATTGGACCAAGGCGGTATACGACTCCCCCCCCGCCCCCCGGAACTCTCCCGGGTTGATAAAGCGCTGCCAGTGCTTCCCTTTCACCCGGGGGAAGACCTAAAGGTGCTTCTCTCTCCCCCGAAGTAACTGGATTTTCTTGTTTTTCTTTGAAGACGTTTCGCTTCCCACCCAGCTGAAACGTCTTCAGCTCTTCTTCAGCTTGGATGAGAAGCGAAACGTCTTCAAACAAAACCAAAGAAAGTCCAGTTGCCCCTTGGAAAAAGCACCTTTGCAATCATGACCATGATTCTCATGACTGAGAATCTCCATAGACACCCGGCGGGAAGCTTTCCTTGGGGTTTAATTTTAATTTGTATACGTTTGAAGCTTAACTTTTTCCGATACGAATGACCAGGATCTCATCCTTGAAAAGCGTTTGCTCTAACGATGGGTTATGAAGCCCTGAGTTTCTACATTTATTTTTACTTTTATTTTATTTGGTTTGTCAATTGCTTACAAGATAATAGGTATAAGTAAAAATATAGTTATGAATACATGGATAAATATAAGAAAAATAAAATATAAAAGAAACAACAGGACAGGGACGATAGGCACATTGGTGCACTTATGCACTCCCTACAGACCTCTTAGGAAAGGGGTGAGGTCAATAGATAGAATAAGGTTAAAGTTTTTGGGGTTTGGGGAAGAAACCACAGAGTCAGGCAGAGTATTCCAGACATTGACCACTCTGTTGCTGAAGTCGTATTTCCTGCAATCAAGTTTGGTGCAATTATCCTTAAATTTGTATCTATTGTTTGCTCTTGTGTTGTTATGGTTGAAGCTGAAGTATTCATTGGCAGGTAGGACATTGCAATGTATGATTTTATATACTATACTTAGATCGGATAGAAGGCAGCGTAGTTCTAGGTTTTCAAGGTCTAGAATTTAAAGTCTGGTGGCATAAGATATTCTGCAACAAGTAGAGGAGTGAACAACTCTTCTTGTAAAATATTTCTGGACTTTCTCAACTGTGTTAATATCAGATACGTATTCGAGTATTGGTCTAGCAAATGTTTTGTATGCTCTAGTTAGTAGTGTAATATTACCAGAGAAAAAGCTACGTAGGTGGGTTGGGAGATAACCATCTTTTACCTACAAATCAGGTATGCAAAAGAATTGGACATAAAGAAGAACATCACAAATGTGAGTCATGAAGATACCTGATGAACCAATAATAAATACTTTGTATTGATGTTTTGTTGAGTTTTATCTATCTGCATCTGTACAGCTTACAAATCCACCACTGTACAGAATACAAAAAATGGGGGCAAGACTGGCATATAGAACTACTTGGTTTAGATCAGTATATTCAGCCTCAGCAACTTTAAGCTGTGTGAAGTCAGCTCCCAGAACTCATTAGGCAGCCTACTAAACTCAAATCTTAAAGTTGCCAAGATTAAGAAGTGCTTCTGTAGATTGCAAGACAGCAACAATCTTAGTTAATAGTTCAGTGATGACTGGCTAGCTGACAGTGCCCTCTTTTTTAACAATTCTAAAAAAAGTTACAAAATAACTGCAACAGTGGAATCAGCAAAATTGTGGATGATGTGCACTTTGCTTTCCCACTTTGTTCTCCATTTAATTTTCTTGTACAACTTAGGAAAAAAATGGAAAGTAGTCTTAATAATCATCTGGATTTTTGCAATTCTGATAGGATTAAAATTTAGATAAAAAGTTGAATACCTGAACATCTATCCCTGTTTGCTTTTGAAAAATCACATTTTGTAATGTTTTAAAAATATATTTGATCTGAAACAATTAGGACAATTTGTAAATATATATACGGAGGATGGATCTTACTCCATCTATCTACAACCCTTTAACAATGATTTTGACTTTTGGCCTTAGTTTTCCAATTGTATATAAAATCAGGATAGATGCATTTGTAACCTAGTAAATGTAATTTTTGAAGATTCTTGTTTAGAGTTTGAACCAAAGAATAATAATTCTTCATATAAACAGCTTAAAATTTTATCTGCCCAAATGACAAAGCCAGTGTTTTAGAAATGGATATCAAAATATACCTCTTTTCCTAATAAACTGGAATAGTTGGAGTTTTTGGAAACAAGCACACTATTAGATTTCTACATGGGAAAATGTCTATATGCAGTACCTAATGATAAATATTCAAGTTGAGCAAACAATTCTCCTTAGCTTCATGTGTAATCAGGAAAGGAGAGAGATAACTCCTACTAGAGTAATGGAAAGAAATTAAAAAATGTCACACAGAAAATCATAAAATGTCAAGTGTTAACAGAAATATTGTTGCCTTTGCTTATGAGCAGCTCTCACGATCACCAATAGAACAGCAGTGATGATACTGTTTTTGGATTATTTGGATAATGAAGCAAGATGTGTCCATTATTTGAATCAAGATGGGGAATAGGAAGGAAGCAACTCTCATCTCGTTTTAGTTCCTATTGGAGAGCTGGGTTACTATCTTGTGCTTCCAGTAAATTTAGTTTTCCTGCAGACCTCTAGATGAAGCTAGAACATAGTATCCATTGGTCAGCTATTAACATTGCTCCATGTTGGATACCTCAGATTGCCTTCACATTTTCAAGAGTCCACAATTCTACCCTCCTTATCAATCTAGGGAACTAACAGGTTTGTCTCAATGTCTCTCTTGTTTATTTCTGCAGGTAAGTACATAGGCCTGCCTTTTCTCATTCTAGCTGAGATAAAAGATGTTATTCTTCAAGTGTTAAACATGTTCTGCCCAACATAGTTGAATGCTCCATTTGAAAATTTCCCTTAGGCCTATCCTTTTCCTTTATACTTTAGAAAGTTTGTTTTCTCTTATGTAAAACCACAGTTGCTTGAAGTCAGAAGTATCATCTTGCAGTTGACTCATGGCACAGATTAGCTTGTATTGCACTATGACAGCAATTCATTTTCACCACTGTTGACAAGGCAAGTAGCTACTTATGAGCCTAGTTTAATATATTTTTCATGGTTGTTGTTATACTTTCCTCTTAGTAGTGATATAATTAAGAGCGATTGTGCATAGAATGTCACCTAATTTAATGCAAATTAACTGTTCTTGTAGCAAATTGGAACCAGGAGAGAGCCTGAAACTTTATTTACTTTTCCTTATCTGATTGGAGTGGATTTTCTATTGGGATTGTAAAGTATAAGTAATTTAGTCCTCGGGCTAAAAACTCTATGCCAATTTGAGCAGAAAGCCCTTTAAAATACAAGCTTATCATATTCATATCCCCCTCTCACAGATCTGAATTTGGAAAGATTATATCTTTAATCTTCCCCTGAAGAAGAAAAGAAAAAGAATCCTTGAGCTATTCCTTATACATTGAAAGGAAGAAAAAAGGTGCACAGTTTTCTACAGTTATCTCCGTCAATCGTGACTTGAGGGTATTGAGCCAGTAAAACTCTTGTTTTTTTAATAGGAACCTTAAGATGAATCCTGGAGAAATTCCATGACTCAACATTTTGGAAACAGGGGATACAGAACATGCCATATCCTAATATTTTTTACAAGGCTTTCCAGGAGAGTTCACTTTTCTCTAATCTTGTTTTGCTGAGAAAAATTGTTTTTGTAATATGAATGTTCAGAAAACCAGTTTTTATTTTTGTTAAGGAGCTTTGGAATGGGAACAATGACTATTACAATTACAGTCATCTATAGCTTGAAGCTTTTTTTGTGAAAACAGTGATGCATTAACTAGGTTTGATGGAAATCCAATACTTGAAAGATCACAGATTTCCTTATTTTGATCTAAATTATGGAAATCTATTGGTATTTAACAAGAGAAATAAAAATAAAACAATTAATTATAAAGTATCTAAAAATCTGTCATAGAAAAACAGGGTAGAATTATTTTAATTGGATACCATAAAAGTTAGAACCAAAGAAAAACAAGTCCTAATGATAAAAACTATCCAATAATTAAAAACTAATGGGAACTAGTGGAGCTTCTTTTATTAGAGGTGTTTAAACTAAAACTGAATGATTATCTGTTGGGTAGGCTGTGAGAGACATCCATTTACTAGGTACAGGTTTGGACTAGATTATTATTTATTTTTATTTTATTAATCAAATTTATTCACCACCTATCTCACTATCTAAATGATTAATAAGCAATGATTTTCAAAGTCAATTCAAACATTTGCAGTCTGTGTTTTTATGATTCTATGAAAATATCTGCATTATGTTATTAATGGTCTGAGATTTCATAACTTTGCAAAACATCAACTCAAAATCTCCTTGTCTCTGCAACCATTGATTTGAATTGCATTATTGGGTCATCTCTCTTTCAAATAGTTTAATACATGTTATAAATTAACATAATGATTTTGAACCAATTGAGGAAAAAACATAATACTCTTTGTTTCCCTTTCCAAAATTCTTGTCAGCTATGAAGATTCTCAGTTATCCAGGCCATAGCTGTATGAAAAGTGATTTTTATTTTGCAATCATTTGGACTGATTTTGAAGAAAAATAAAATGTTTTGGCTTTCCTCAAAATCAGTCCAGTTGCTTTTTCAAATAAAAACTACTTTTGATACATTTTGTTAGCTATGATAAATGCAGAAAATGATCCTGTAATTAATGTGGACTTCGGGAATCTCAAAGAAACATGTGCTTTTTGGACTAGGAAAGATAGAAACTCAAAGGATGAGCAACTTCTGTATCAAGCTTCTATGCTGGTTGCAGTGAAAAAAATATTCACATACTATATGTTTTCCATAAGAGCTTCTATAGGCTAATTTAGTTAAGCATTATAATTTATAAACTATTTTGGTGATAGATATCCTGCAGTCAAGTCATTTCAACTTGCAAATCATTATTTAAACACTGCTCTGCAGCTTATTATTATTATTCAAGCTGAAGAATCATGTGATCAGCAGTTAAACTAAACTAGCTAAAGTTCTAAAATAGTCCCACTTTTTAGTATAAGGTATGGGTGTCAAACTCGCAGCGTCAAACTTCGCAGAGCTGGGGTGGGCATGGCTTGTGCGTGACTTTAATCCTTTACAATCTAGAAATTTTTAATTGATATAATACACCCAAGGTTTTTATCTTGTCATTCTAAACACTTATATATTATGACAAAGAGCTTTTGTGTTAAACAATTAAGTTTGACTTTTTTTCTATTCCTTTTTTTTTTGCTTTAATCTTTTTTAAACAGGAAAAGAGGCTGCCACACCAGCAAATATTCCTGTTTAGAGGCAGGAGAGGATCCTTGTTTTCTTGTTTCCTTGATTTTAGATCATTAATAAATAAAATGAAAAGTACCACAAACCAATCATTTAGATAGAGAAGATAATTTTAACAATGAAGTTTAAGGTAAGGGAAAATAAAAGCATAACTTGAGAGAGACTTAAGGCTCTGCATTCAGCTCATAACCATTACAGCTGGAAATTTACCCCTTCTGGTTCTGTATAGTACAGCACATATATTTATTTACTGGATTTATAAGGCTGCCCAATTCAAACAATGTGACTCTTCTAGAGAAGGGAAAAGGGTGAAAAAAGCAAATGGGATGGAAACTGAAGTTAAGATGTGGCAAGAAATTGCAGGAGATGTGTTTGAAAATCAGAAGGGAGAGAAGATGTTTGAAATATATTGAAGGCACCAATGGAAAGAAAGGAGAACAAAACATTCCTCTTCCTGTTGGTCTTTGGCTATAGAAATAATAGATGTGCACTTAACATGCTTGTGCTCACCCTGTTCCTAGTGGACAAAAATGCGTCTTGGCTTTTGACAGCACAGGACATGCTAGTTGGAATGGAAGCCTATTTGATAGAGCCAATGAAGTCCCCAAGTTCTTTGATGAAGCTTCTGGAGCTCCTGTAATTGTGTGTTTTTAGCACATTGATACATTACAAAAATTCAAAAACAATGATTGCAAAGACTCCAGAAATTCACTGGTCTAAGAAGTTTTGAAAGTTCAACCTTGTTGATAATGTGCTATTCCATTATTTCTCGCTAGCCCTTAGAACTCCAGGAGGGTGCTAATTAAGGAATGCACTTCACAAAAGTCAGAGGTACCTTGCAATTTTCCTTCTAGATATTATGCCCTTCTTTCTCTGCTAAGAAAAGGAAAGAGATGGAAAGTGTTTTCAGACTGATTTAGTGTGTGTAGTTTCGCACAGAAAGAATGTTAGAACAGTGACCCTGATTATATTTTTAGAATCTGTAACAAAAAATGTTTGTGGCCAGTTTGATTTAGAAGCGTAGCTAAAGAACACACAATGAATATTAATAGTGGAAAAATACAAATAACAGTGAATGATGATAAGATAAAGAAACAGGAGGATAGATTCCAGGATGACAAAGTGCAGAAGACACTTGAAAACATGTTTATATTTTCAGGATTCCTTGCTTTTCCCATTGGATCTGAGAATTTTTCATAGTAAATTAGTTATCATAATTTTATTAGGGTTCTTTCAGACTAAACAAGTCAGCTCCAATGGGGAAAATAATTGAAGGTTGCAACCAAGTTCAAGTCTGAAATGACTGGTTTCTTCTCAAGTGTACATTCAGAAAGGAAAAAAAAATGGTAGTGAAGATTTAAAAGTTAAAAATCATGCAATTTTCTTTTTCTTCACCGAATCCTAATTGTAACAGGAGAGATAGGAAGCAACAATAATTGTGATCAGTGATGTTTGCTTCTGTTTTTTTAAAAAGCAACCTCTGTGAGTGCAATGATGACACAATGATATAAATTGGAAAGGGCAGGACCAAACATTTTGTTGCATAATCTGATTTTTTGGGTGGACATAACGTACCATTTGTTTCTTATTGGATGTGTATGCAGGGGGTGAGGAGACTGCCAACATTTAATAAAATATTCTAGGTGCTCCAGTAGCCATAAAAAAGATTTGGGAATGAAGTATGCTCAGTGGGCTATGAGCTGCCATATGAAAAGCAAGAGGTCTTTAAGTTAAAATTATTTTTATTACATGAAGTGTTGGTACCACTTTATAATGCCTTGGTATAAGACCATGCTTGGAAAACAAATCTGGTTTTGATCACCAAGATGCAAAAAAGAAGGTGAGGTTCTAGAAAAGGTGCAGTGAAGAGACACGAAGATGATTAGGAAACTGAAAGATGAAGCATACAATGAATGGTTGCAGGAACTGGATTCATCTAGTCTAACAAAGAGAAAGACTTGATATCAGTCTTCCAATATTTGAGGGGCTGCTACAGTGAGGAGAAGTTGACCTATTCTCCAAAGCACCTGAGGGCCAGACAAGAAATAATGGTTGGAAACATATCAAAAAGAGACCCAATCTAGAACTAAGGAGAAATTTCCTGATAGTAAGAACAATTAATCAATGGAATGCCTTGGCTTCAGAAGTTGTGAATGCTCCATAACTGGAGGTTTTGGACAGGTATTTGTACGGAATGGCATAGGATCTTCTGCTTCAGCAGGAATGTGGACTAGTAGGCCTCCAAATCCCTTCCAATTCTGTTGTACTGTTACATACATACATACATACATACATACATACATACATACATATATATTTGTAGATTTTCATGGGTATAGGGATGCAGGTCTTGGCATCTTTGGGTCTTTTCCCATGTAAGATTGAGAGTATCTTGATGTTTCGATGAGGTCCTACTCACCATCTTCAGGCTGGTGCTTTCGGCTTTGTGCTTGTGAGAGGAATCACGCTCCGATCACACTTTTCTCGCACAAGCACAAAGCCGAAAGCACCAGCCTGAAGACAGCGAGTGAGATCTCGTTGAAACAGTTGCCAAGATACTTTCAATCTTACATGGGAAAAGACCCGAACACGCCAAGACTTGCATATATGTGTGTGTGTGTGTGTGTGTGTGTGTATGTATGTATGTATGTATGTATGTATGTATGTATGTATGTAAACGTCAGGTTTCCAAGTGATGAAATCCATTTAAAAAGAAAAGAGCAAAGTCTGTCTTCCAAAACAATTTCTTCTATTTAGGAAAGCATGAAATTGGCAAAGTCTGTTGTAATTCCGGATCTGACACAACCCGGAATTACACCACATAATATGTATGTATGTATGTCTCCTTACAGTATATATTGTAAATTGTCTAGAGTCACTTGATAGACTCTTCATTTATTAGCTAGTTGTTTGATTATTTTGGGATATGTTGTATTTTCCATTTTGTGACTAGGGATCTACATTTAGCATGGGCATTGCAAGTTCAGATGGTACTCTGTAGTGCTAGTATCATTGTCTCCATTTTGGATTCGGGGCAAAATTGTCCTGCAGTTTAATCTACTTGCTTTCCATGCTGCTCAGGCTACTTCTTAAACCAAACTTGAAAATCTCAGTGTATGTTGCAGTGGATAGGAAGGGAACTAGGCTTGTGGTAACTCCAGCTCCAGCTAAAACTAGACCTGATTAGTAATTCCATTGCTTCTTGCCCTTCCCATCCATGTAGAAAAGACAAGCCTTGAGTCCTGTGTGCAGTGGTCTATTACTACTGTCTTTTCCCTTCAGGGATTGTTGCCTCCTCACTAATCCCCATGTATTTCTTTTGTTTTCCCCAAACAAATAGAAAGTTTGTATGCATGGATGTCTTCAGCCTACTAACCAGTCGTGGGATTCAAAATTATTTACGAATGGTTCTGTTGGCATGGCTTGGTGGGCATGGCTTGGTGGGCATGACAGGGGAAGGATACTGAAAAATCTCCATTCCCTCCCCTCCCCACTAACTTGCTTTCCAGCTCCGTTCTCCTGTGCAGGGCAACAAAAGAAGACCCAGCCGATTAGCTTGGACTCGGGAGGCAAAGAATAGATGGGAGCGGGGCCTGTCAGAGATGGTATTTGCTGGTTCTCCGAACTATTCAAAATTTTGGCTACCGGTTCTCCAGAATTGGTCAGAATACCACCTCTGCTACTAACCCCTCTTTCTATATTATCTTCTTTGATATTAACACAAAACTTTCTTTTTTCCTCTTTCGCTATCATTGGTAGCTCCAATGCTACAGTAGTTAAAACAATAAAGGAGTAGAATTCCCCAACTGTTCTGGCTTTGTGGACCAGCAAGGGGTGGTGTGAAAGGGGATGGTTCTACACCAGCAAGTCGCATGCATGCGCACAGTTCCATTTGCACGAGCAGAGGGCACACACGCCTGCCACTCACACAAATGGAATGTGCATGCACACGCTTGCCTGCCCGCCTGTTCTGCTTATTGTTCTGCTTATTATTCTCTGGATGGTATAAAGCAGACAGAGTAACTCCACAAAACATCCATAACAAAGTCTTTTTTGTTGGTTCATCAGGTATCCTCATAACTCACATTTGTGATGAAGTTCTTCTTAATGTCCAATCCTTTGTATATCTGTCTTGTGGTGTAGAAAGATAAAAAGGTCTCAACCCCATGATGATTGAAGCAGCTGCATGGTAATAGATTCAGTCAAGACTGAGGGAGCCTCCCCCAAGCCAACAAGGGTCAATATAGTGACCAATCAGAATTACAGATGTGGTCACGTGACATGGACTACATTTCCCAGGATACTTTTAACTACATTTACCATGATGCATTTCCTTAAGGGGACAGCTCACAATTCCTAAGTAACTATCCCAAATCCCATTAACTCTAAACTGTCTGGACAGCACACCGCCCCTTCCATGGTCTGGTTTCGAATGGCTCATGGCCCAGTAGTGGTTTGTGGTCTGGTGGTTAGGCATCCCTGCTATAGTGAACCAAGGTTTTCTGATTTGGCCTACCTTAAAGGGCAGATACAGTTGCAGATAGGGCAGCTACCAGGATGTGCTGGAGAAGTTTTTGAATTGAACCTAGAAGAGTGGATATGAAATGCATTTCCAATGGGATGGGAGTGAGCGGAGTCAACGTCATCTGTTTCTGCACTTGGCAAGGAGGAAGTGGCCATAT
Organism: Bungarus multicinctus; assembly: GCA_023653725.1. Lineage (NCBI taxonomy): Eukaryota > Metazoa > Chordata > Lepidosauria > Squamata > Elapidae > Bungarus > Bungarus multicinctus. The sequence goes on along the minus strand of CM042836.1, from coordinate 61,490,528 downwards.
TTGTGACAGCCAAGCAAAAAGTGCAGATCTATCCTCAGTTTCAGAATCTAGGTAATATTTGAAATGAGTTTCAGGATATGCATATGAAGTACAGAATAAATTTGGGGGGTTTCTTATATTTTGTTTGATATATTTTGCAGTTATTGGGGATTTGGTCAGATAGATAAAACTCTAGAGGAAATGCTCTGTGCTTGCTCGTCCTTTCATTTACTTCCAGCACCAGTGTGAGAAGCTCAACACATATTCTAACAGCAAAGGACCACAATACGGATTTTCTGCAGGGCTGTCCTATGACATTTCTAGCCAGATGGTTTTAATCTTCTGTTCAGGCCTTTGTGCTGTGTAGGAGGTCTTTGTTCATCTCCAGTACAGCCAACTTTTTTTCTCTTTTTTCCTTTTCCCATTCTGAATAGATGTGTGACTTAATTCCCCATTTTTTAATCTGTAGAGGGAAAAAATGTTTTTGGTCTATTTTGAAAGATCCATTTTTTTATTTGCCATGCTTAATAACGGGCCAGCGCTTTTCAGGCAAACAAGTTGGTGCCATAAAAAATAATGTAACAGTTAATTCTGGGCCACTTGGCCTTCCAATTGTCTGAAATCATTGAATATTATGAGTTGTATTAATAATTGCTGCCTTTCCCAATTTTGTATTATCCTCTAAGTTTCCTCTCTATCAGCTCTAAATAGTTTGACTTCGGGTTCCCAGCCTGACTTGTTAGCTTGGAAGAGATCCAGTGTTAATTCCTCAATATCTTTTGGATTCTTGTAAATTGGACAGAGCAGGTGACTTTTTGGTGACCTCTCAGAGGGTAAAGCCCTGAGTAAAAAGAAAATTGGAAGGGAAATGATGTTTTTGATCTTACAAAATCTTAATGGGTGTATATGAGATTTTAATAAAGATTCAAGCTGGTTGAGTTAGAAATGTTAGATGAAGGTTCATGTTGACAGTTATATCATCCAGGCCAGTTTACCTCATTTGTAATCAATGTGTGTACCCTTTACTCTGAATTATTTATTTCTCAACTGTTTGTTGATACTGAGAGTTATTTTCATAATTCAGAAAACTGGTTTAAATCAGAAAACTGATTTAAAAGCGAAATCTGCTGTGATCTATAGAACCCCTTGATTTTCTGCTATTTGAGAGACTACAGACCTTTTCATCAGGTGGATTTAATTTCTCTCAAAAGTACAGTACCCTGAGAAGATATTTGAGAAATTGTTGCTGCAACACGAGAAGAAAAGGCATGTGATTGCTTAGACCTAGCCGTTCTCAGGAGGTTGTTCCACCACAATTTATTTAACTGTCTACCTGCTTAATTCTCATTTCTATTTTCCTTTCTAGCTCTGGCATTTGATATTTGGTTTACATAAATGCTCTGAATCAGCATCTGACACTGATTAGTTTGAATTTTAATCTACATTGGATAGAGGTAGAACTGCTGGTGTAGAAAGATGAAACCAGTCTGTCTTAGTTGGATAGAACTCAGAGACTCAGAATTGTGGTCTAGAGGTATTCTTGATCTGCCTTTGCTACTGTTGGGTGCTATATAATTTTAGCCATTCAGTTCCTTTACTCTTCTTAGCTTGGTACAATAGCATATCATTTCAGGAAGTTCTCTGGTCCCATGTGATCAAAATAGGTAATAGCTGTGTGGAACAGTATTGTTGATGGGCAGTGCTAGAACAGCTGCTCAATATCTTTCTCTCCTTTCTCTTTTAATATATAATTCAAACCATGTATGATGTGACATCATAGTACATTGTGCAATTCCCCCACCCTGACATCTTATATCACTTATGGTTTCAATCTCAGTCTCTTATCTAAGCTGACCTTTTATTAGCACAACAGTGTCCAGAGGAAGAAGCTTCATACAGAGTATTCCAAAACTAAAATCTCAGTAGATCCTGCAAATAAAATGCTTAATTGTGGAGCTTTCAAAACTTGAGTGAAGCGGGCCATCCAATGGTCCTTTGGGATTGGGGTGGGTTATACATGTTGATAAATAAATGACTAAATAAACAGTAATAACAAACGAGTCATTTTCATGGCTGCCTATTATTACAATGACAGTGTGTAGATGTATAAAGCACTGGTAGCATCTGGTGTAGCATTGCTATAAGTCAGTGGAGAGTGCTATTTTCTTACATGCAGTAATCTGAAAATTGTTCCTTTGTTGTTTTACCCCTAAGCTCACTGATCATAGCAAAGAAGAAAATGCTTGAGAAAGTTTTCTTTAAAAAGGGCAGATTAGAACAACAATATCAGTGCTGATCTGTAGCATGACATGGATGCTTACGTAGTTGGGCCAGTTCATTGCAACTGTAGTTCATTAGTAGTTTGAGCTTGGGTTGTGTCTGTGTACAACTTGAGAAGTTGAAGCAGGAAAGTATGTCCAAAGTTTAGACTCTTGTCCACTCAGAGAGTTGGGCTTTTTTTTTTTTGGTGTTGGATTTTGTATTCATTTTAGTGAAAATCTAAACAAAGCCATAATTAAAGTGGTTGCAGAGAAATGCTGGATGAGTTTAAAAGTGGGGCTTTCATAAATGGGCATTTCTCCAAAGTATAGGACAATCTTGAGTTTCCCTCTAGTGTCTGTATTATTAACAGCATCCATCTTAATAAAGAATGATATTTTTGAAGGTTTCTTTTGCATATTTTTATAGATCTCAAAATCACTTTCTCTTTGTCTTAACTCTCTGTTCATAATAAAAAGAATTATAACCCATTTTGCAGCTACCCAGAAAAATGAATGTCTGAATGCTTACTACATTAAATGTATTAGTTGTATGATTAATATTTTAGATTATTTATATATTTATTAATGCAACTTATGATGCTATTCATTAGAGAAGAATCGGTCTCTTCTAAGTTAATAGATTTTCGTAACTGAAATACTTACTTTTTTTTTTTTACTAATATTAGAAAATCTAGAATTAGTTTTGTTCGTCTGAGACACACGATTGTTCCCAACAAAGGATGGTGGGGAATGGATCCAGTCAGAGCTGAAGAAGCTTCTTGGATGAGAAGCAAAATGTCTTCAAAGAAAAAACAGAAAGTCTAGTTGCCTCTTGAAAAAGCAGCTTTGGGACAACCATGACTTGCATGATTGAGAGTCTCCATAGACATTTAGAAGAATGACTTCCTCAAGTTCAGTTTTTGAATTCTTAATGGGTATCCACTAGCTTTAACAGAGGCCAAAATCGTAAGGGAAGTACTCTAAACCCCAAAAGGGATAGAGTGATTTTGGGATAGAGAGATCTTTTGTTTTATTACTTACATCATTTCTGTTCAACTGATTTGTCATCTTCAGCAGTTGTGTTAAGGTGTTTTGTGACCCATCCAGCTAGTATATCTAGTTTCAGATTTTTACTTTTATACAATTAGTAATGATCAGAGAATTAATTGCTTATACTTCCACCTGTTATTCAGCTTTGAGAAGGAGATCCTCATGCTTCCCAGATGTATTTGTGTAACATAATTCTTCCTCAATTAATCTCTCCTAGCTGTGATATGACTGGTTCTGCATTCCTTATTTTATTTACTATTACCACTGAAAAATTATTACAATATGTTCCAAAGCAACAAAATTACAGGAAGGTTCTTTCAGACAGCTTTCACAAATTGTAAGAAGTGTGTCCTCTTCATTTCCAGTTTTTAAAAAATGTTTTCTATCACTACTGTTGTTGGTTGTTGTCTTGCATGCATAAAAATCTCAGATTTTTTTTAAAAGTCAGCATCTTATTTAAAACTAGACAAGTTTCCAAAATATTCTTGGCTAAGAATAAAAGCAGTTATGTTGCTATGATCTTGCTGCTAGAACTTTAGAAAGTGGGAATGAAAAGAGATAAATTTCCCATTAAGTATCCTAACAAAGATAGCTTTAATTCTGTCCTGTGTTCCAGTGTTACTTGAGATGGTGTACATGGAAGGAAATGAATCCTCATCAGTAGAATTTAAAGAACTTTGCATAGACACACACACAAAAAGACAATATGTATTTTGTTAGCATGAAATAGCTTCATTCATTCATTCAATTTTATACAGCCTCGCATCTCAACTAGTGATGCTGGATAGTGAACAAAATTATTATTATTACAATTTTTTTATACAAAAACAATAATTTAAAAGAGTATACAGCATTCAAATTGGATACCATGTTCATTCAACTAACTAAGAAACAGGGCCCTGGACTACCTGGGGCCCCAAGACTGACCACAGAGCCAGATCTTTAACCACTTATGAAAAGCCAGCAGAGTCAAGGACGTCCTGATTTCAGGAGGGAGAATGTTCTATAAGGCAGGTGCTATGGCAGAAAAGGAATATCTTCTAGGCTCCACCCAACCAGTATTCTTTAGTCAACAGGGCCTGAAGTTTGCCCGCTCTGCCTTACTGGATAAGATGGGTCGAAATAACTGACTTACCTCTCTGTGGAGAGAAAAGTAATTTTACTAAGAGTGGATAAGCACATCTGTCTTCTTTGTATTTTAAATTATACCCTGCACTCTCATTTTCCATGCAGCAAATATAATGTTGGTCTGTTTTCATTATATAGACATTTGGATCTCTGCATTTTGAGAAGAGAGCCAGCTTGGTTAGTAGTTAAGGAACCAGACTAGAGACCATGAATTCTAGTCCTTTCTTAGGCATGAAGTCAGATGGTGACCTTGGGCCAGGTAGTGGCAATCCCAAATATCTTTCTAAGGAAATTAGAGTGATTAGTCCTGGCAATCACCAGAAGTCAACTCTAATTTGAAGACACACCCATATCTATGCATGCTAGGAGAGGGAGAGAGGGAGAGAGAGGGAGGGAGGGAGGGAGGGAAGGAGAGAAAAAGTTTTGCAGAAAACTACTAGCAGGGGTGGGATTCTCCCAATTCGCACCTATTCGCTAGAACCGGTTGTTAACATTCTAAGCAATTGGGAGAACCGGTTGTTAGAAGAAATTACTGGCCTAATCCTGTAAGGAAGGCAGGAAGGAAACATTCTAGTGTTGCTTATAGAAAGTGTCTCTCTGTTAACCTTTATTACATTCTTGGCAGGACTAGACTTCCTGTCTCTGGAACTTCTCTGGAGTTTTTTTCCCTCCTTTGCTGGTACTTTGCTTGTGTGAAGTGACCATACAATGGCACTGAAAAAAGTGACTTATGACCATTTTTCACACTTATGACTGTTGCAGCATCCCCACAGTCATGAGAGGCCAGCTGAGGAGATGCGTGCCTCGGTGTGAATGATATTGAGTTGGTCACACCCAGCCAATAACATGACCACCAAGCCATGTCCACCAAGTCACATGACCACCAAGCCACGCCCACCACCTAAGCCATGCCCACAGAACCGGTTGTTAAAAATTTTGAATCCCACCCTTGACTACTAGGAATGATAAAGCTTTGTCAAACTCAAAGTGAGGCAAAGGATCTAAAAGAGTTATATTTGGTTTCAGCTCCCTACAATATAATTGCTGATTAATACTGATTTTAAGCACTTCTTAACTGCCTATTGACTTAGGATAGGTGGTAGCCAGAGGAGCAATAAAAAGAAGGGAGAGAGGGAGGGAGGAGACTGCCTTGTGAAGAGCTAATAGCCAGAATGAAGTCTGACAGGTCCACACAAGCGTGTTGCTCTTCCAGTTGGGAGTTTACCAGGTTTTGACTGATATGGTCACTTCTACTTACTGGCAGAAATGAAAACCAGATACAGCTTTCCCAGCAGCAGCTGCCACTGCCAAAGCTTTGCATAACTCTTGCTCCCTTGTCCCTCCGTAGGGAGCTCTGTAAAATAAACAGATTCATTACATACGGATTTCCTCTTTCTCCCCTCTGGTTAAGCAAAGATCCTGTTAGAAACAGAAACAAACACATAGACTCAAAAGGGTACTACATTCACAGGCAAAAGAAGTGATGTGTAGATAACTATGGAACCATGAAAATATTCATAATGGTGTAGGAATGCAGACAGGTATGAAAATGTTGAAGATTATTGTTCTGGGCACATTGTGATATGCTTGTCTCTTAAAGAAAAAGTGGTTATAACTTCATTCCAGATGTGCTGCCAGAGTACATTTGGCTCAGAGTCTCCAGTAACTGAAAAGTTTGTCTTTCTCTTCTTCTGACCACTGAACTTTATGGTTAGTAGATTCCCAACCTGTCTCTATTGCTACTTATCACAGAGCTTGACTGATGACATTAGAAAGAGCAAAGCCCAACACATCTGTCTGTTAGATTGTAAATAATCACAGAGCCCCTTAGAAATCTGCTCACTGTGGAGGACAAAATGGCAGGAGGGCAGTATCTTGGTTTGCTTGGCTCAGGGCAATGGCATGATCACAGAGGTGAAAAAAGAAGTAACCAGTTGAATGCTGGATTCCTTAAAAAAAGCAGAGAAGCAATATAACTGTGACGTTGTTTATCTGTGTGGTCTTAAAACAAATTGACATTGCTGCTTGGAATTCAGAGTTCACTCAGTGCTTTTGACAAATTCTGGTTAACCAGGAACCCTAATTAGTTCCTGCCAGTTTTGTCTCTGTGAGTTTGTCTCATGGTGAAGAGATGGTTTGGCCCCACTAGACCTCCTGGAAGAGGATGAAGTTGTTTTCCTGGGAAAAATGCGGAGCTGACTACGTTTGGTTGTCTACAAGATCCAGATTTTTCTTTCCCACAACTGTTCTCTCCAATCTGTGGATGCTGAATATCAATTTTGATATTGATTCTCCATATCCAACAATTTTTCAATTTTCAACTAGAAGACAGAAGTATTACTGGATATTGAATGATGATTGTGCTGTGCTGCTTGGTTGATAAGATCAGATTGATTAAATCTGTAGAGAAAATGGTGGTTGAAATTCTTCTCTATCTTAACAAGTAGAAAGCAGAGACCCCTTTCATTATATTTATCTCTCTCTCTCTCATTTGATTATTCTTAAAATGTGTAAAAAGAATATTTGCAGTTAGTACATTTTCTACAGCTAGCCATATTTAATATCCATCTATAAAATGGAAGAGGAGCATGGTGGCTCAACAATTAAAGACACTGTTTGTCAGCTGGAAAGCTGACAACCTGAGTTTGAGATGCAAATGCCACTTGATGGGATAAGTTCCTCTTGCCCACCTAGCAGTTCAAAAGGATGACAATGCAGGCACTGTTATATATTTGCATAGATGCAACAGGCGCTATTTTGGTGGGAAGGTAACAGTGTTCTGTGCATTCATCAAATCTTACTTGAATTTGGTCAATCAAAGTAGGATCATTCTGTTCTGGATCACTGACCAATAATTGAAAATCTAGTATGTTTCCACAAACTCTGTTCTTACCTTTCTTCTGCTTTCAGGTATCTTGGTTTGCTATTAAAATGCAGCTTTAAATCGTCACAGGAAATTCTGATAATTGTCAAGTAAGGGATCATTGCCTTCAGTGAGAGGTACAGCTTATTTGGCTGTCCTTCAGTCAACAGGCTCAGAACAAAATATCACTTTGAAGCAATCTGGAGAAAATCCTGCTGGCCGACTTGCCATAAATAATTTGCACTGAGTTGTGAAAGTCAGAAGTTGACCTTGTGCTCTCCTGAACTTCTCTGATGAGCTTTTATGAAAGTGCAGAAATATAGGTTGAGCTATTGGTTGTTATACAAAGTAAGCTTTGTCCCAAATGGTGTGTGAATTTTACCATGGCATTGTTATTTGTATATCCTTTTGCTCTTTGGAGCTTCCACAAGTTGTTCTTAGGATGGTGGAATGCCTCATAGATCTGATGTGCATTCAAAGGCAAGGTTCAATGCCTATTGTATAGAAAATAATGAGACTTTCAAAACTGAAGTAAGCTAAGTAAATAGAAACTACAAGAAAGACTAGAACTCTCCTTATTGTTAGAGAATGATAACAGAATTTTGAAAGCGTTGATGGAGATCCTGTCTCTCTTCTCTTATACTAAAGAGATTCAAGGCAGAGCAATTTTTAGTTTCTTACTCATTCCAGTCTCTCTTTTCAGGCTAAGCTGATGTTTATATAAAACCTCTTGAATATCTTCTTCAGTGCCATCTTCGTAGTCCTCTGCTGTATGTGCCAAACATATCTTGCTAGAAAAGGCTGAGAGCTGGGAACCTTCTTGAGAGAACCTGCTCCCTGTCTCTCACTAATGCCTTTTGTTGAGAATATAATTAGCTGAGTTTTCTATGTTTTTTGGGATTGTGAGCTTCCTGGAAGCATTTACTCATTTCCTGGGAGAAAAAGCATACTGGAACAGATAGGCTTTTGATCTGCTCCAGCAGAGTTCTTCTGATGGTCTGAATCCTGATGTTAGAGTTGTATTGCTTTTCTTCTCCATCTGTATTTATAGTTATCTATGATTACACAAGTAGACGTACTACTAAAGCTAAAGTGCAGCAATGTGGCTTGTGGGTGGACTTTATCATGAATTTGTCTGATAAAGGGCGGCCTACTCTTGTGTGATGGTTTTCCTTGTCATTAATTCCAGTATCTCACAGCTTTTAAGGGATAAGGAGAGTTGAAAGCTAGTTACAAGTCAGTTTAGCTAAACTAGTAGTTAGTTAATTCCAGTGGTGGGATTCAATTTTTTTTACTACCAGTTCTGAGTGCGTGGCTTGGTGGGCGTGGCAGGGGAAGGATACTGTAAAATCTCCAGTCAGAGGTGATATTTGCCGGTTCTCTGAACTACTCAAAATTTTCTCTATCGGTTCTTCAGAACTGGTCAGAACCTGCTGAATACCACCACTGGTTAATTCTCAAGAAATTATTTCAGCATTTTGAAGAATTGTGTTGATAAGTTTGCCTGGAAATCCAGGACTCCAGTAGGGTTACATTGTTTAGACATATTTACTAGTGACCACTAAACTTTTAAAGTGGATCACATGATTTTTTTGGACTTAGATTATGTGTATACAGTAATTGTTTTAGTTAAATGTTAATTATGGTATTACAGTAATCTGTCACATTTTTTTTTAATTAATGGCTAATTCTATTATTTTTGTAAACAAAATATTTTCTCTTTTTAAATCCACCCCAGCTTAATACTGTACATACCAAAAACAGATGTGCTAGTTTAGCATTGTGTCTGTAATGAACTTGTGGAAAGTGAAAAAAAAAACATTTTTACACTCACAAGACACTCATTATGGAGTGAGGAAACCATCCATCAGTTGGAGGACTGTGACTGAAATGAGGTAGATCTGACTTCAGGACTCTGTTTGCCTTCTTTAAGCTTTCTCCTCTCAAGCCCATTTGACATCTCCCAGGTTTAAAATAATGTGAAATACAGAGTCATAGGGAGGAGGTGATAGGACAGAAATAGCACAGAGAGGAGGGAGGGAGACCTTGTCCTGGGTCTACAATGAACTAAGCCTTGAGGTGGGAGACTAGCTGCTGAGCACCCACTCTCTATCCTCATCAGAGTAAGCATTACTCATCAGAGTAAATACCAAACATTCCTCCTCTTCTTCCTGAAATTAAATGGCGGAAGCCACCTCCTCTTTCTCTCCAGCTTGACTGAAGCCCAAAGGAAGTTGGTCTCAAAAACAAAAGACAAAGGAGGTGACAAATATATAAAGGGACAGAAGTGGCTGAGTTGGAGGCTGGTTAGAAACCACAAAGGAAGGAGTGTGCCCTCACTTCCCAGCATGCACAAAACATTTCACACCCACTATTGGTCATTTGACTGTACTTCAAACAGTCACATCATCAACAACTTGCTATTTTTCTAGGTTCTTCTCTCAGACTGAACAATTCCAGATGAGTGACTTTTTTTTTTTTTAGGCTACCGATTCTATGTTAAAAGATGCACTGAGAGCCCAGGAGGGCCAACAGATTTTGTTGTGGTTGGGCCTTCTTTGTGGTCCTGATACAGTCAAAGGCACTTCTCCTTGAAGTTTAGGATGGGCCAACTTTACATTCTTTCATTGTCTCAGGAAGAACTCTCTCTTCAGCCAGGCCTTGCCTGCATGGCTGCTGGATGAATGGGTCTTTGGCCTCCCTCCCCAGTTTTTTTAATGAGTCTGGGTTTCATGTGGCTTTAATTTATTTTATTATTTGTATGATATTTTGTAAACCACTTCAAGATGCATATACTGGGTCACATGATTTAATGCAATAACTATATTAAAGAAATAAAATGCTTGCTGGCTTGTCATTGGCTGTTTGTCACTTGGATCTATCCTGATTCTAGATCCCGTCAAGATGAGGGAAGGCAGATTCCTTCCCAGGATAAGCAGCGGTCAGGTGTGCTGTGACCCTACTTTTCTTTTTTCTTTCCTGGGTGAGGAAATGAGAAGTTGGATTTATAATATCTAATTTCTTGGTTTGGGAAAAAAACGGTTTTAAGACATTACACATGCACACATACACATCTATATAAAGGGGTGCAATTATATAAAAATTATGAGTTTAGCTTTTTGTTAAAAAACATGCTGGGAATTGGTGATTTTCTTCTTTTACAGAACTGGCTGCAGGGAAAGGAAAATCTTTGCAAGCAACAAGTCAGGAAATGTTTTTTTTTTAATGCATTCACAACCAACTGATCATTTATCAATACCATGCTATGTAAATTGGAAGTAACTTGGTAATTTTGGTATGGGTGTGGTGAATGACAGCAAAATGTACCAATGAAATCAAGTCACAGTATTTTTATCCAAGAAGACTCAGGAAACCATTGTCAACTTGCATTTTCTGCCAGTGGTGATGCCGCCAGTGGTGATGCCGTACTAACATTAAGGAACAACCTGAGAAAAGTAAAAGATCTTTGTTTCATACTAGGAAGACAGGACGCCACCATTGGCCAGGCCTTCTGCCTCATAACCTATCCTTAGTGACATTGATGTGAGGTAAGGAGAAAAAAGCCTTTAATAGCAATCTCAAAATTCAGAATACAGATAAAGAGAAGGCTATTGTTTGATCGTCCTATTTTAAATCCAGCAAATATTTTAATAAAGTTTTTGCTTTGATACACATTGAAGATATATATTTCAAGATTTTTCTGCATTATATTTACCATTGGTGCAACCTTAACCAGAGTTTCTTCATTTAAAATTAAACCTTTTCTTTATACCATCGACTTGGATCTGGCACCAATATTTTCCTTTGCACAATTCTATTACATTACAACTAAACCAGCAATAAATCTACTTTGTTCCCAGATACAGATGATGTTATGAGATTAGATGGCATGGAAGATACTTAGCTATATGAAATCACTATATACTGTCCAGCTAGTTAATTGACATATTAATTCAGATGAATAACTTTTTGATGCACAGTGTATAATAATTGCTCATATGTCATGATAAAAACATTTTTTATTGCTCATAATGCTACAAAATTTGTAAAACCCTATAAAGTAAATAATTGGGTTGAATTAATTAAAATGTTCAAAGGCAACCAGGATGTTGCAAGAATGTTATGTAGTGGTTTCCATGGGCATTTCTGTTGATTCATTTCAATGATTCAAAACTTTATGTTTGTTTTTCTGCAAATCCATCCAGAATGGTGGAACAAAACAGAGGGCAGTCAAGTAACAGAGGTGCAATTTTCTGAATAGGATTTACAGCAATAGCTCTTTTATTGTTTAACAAAATTTAAATTTGAAATAAGCGTGAAGAATCACATGTGAAACCCGGTGATTTATTGTTCTTTTTTTCCCCCTTTTCTTCCATACCTTTGTTCCTGTTTCAGTTACATGTGAGCTTTCCTCATTTAATTCCCTAAAACCTCTTCCACTTTAGCCTGCTAGTGCTGCTTGCTTCCAGAAATTTCCTTCATTACAGAGAATGGCAGCAAACTAGAAGTAAATTGGGACATATCTCTGAATACCTAATTGTCATCCAAATATTAGGACTACTATTGTTGGCAGTTATTGTGCATAGATGGTGATTATGTTAGGTTGTTTAGACTATAAGCCAAAAACATGGAAACAGACAGTCCCAAAGATGCTCTTTCAAAAGGCAACTGTACTTGTTTTTTTCTTGAAGACGTTTCACTTCTCATCCAAGCTTCTTCAATTCTGACTGAACTGTTCTGATTGAACTGATTGACATTTCGCTTCTCATCCAAGAAGCTTCTTCAGTCAGAACTGAAGAAGCTTCTTGGAAGAGAAGTGAAACATCTTCAAGAAAAAAACAAGTACAGTTGTCTTTTGAAGGAGCATCTTTGGGACTACCATGACCTGGATAACTGAGAATATCCATAGACATGGAAACAGACAATTTTTTAGAAAATGGTTTGGGGTTGATTGTTCATTGCCAACTTGCCATCTTCCTGGAAATCTCCTCAAACAGTATTATCTCTGCTCAAAGGTACCTGCAGCAAACCATGATGATGTTACAATGTCAATCTACATGCTGTCATCATGCATGTACTATGCTTAAATGCTTGCATTCAGCCACATGAGGAAGGTACATTAAATTGTGGATCTTGCATGATGACTTTTGTCACCCATGTTTCATCATTGCCTACATCCACCTGTCCATCCAAATTTAAAAAGAGCTGAAAGAGTACAGAGCACAGGGCTATTACCAGTACTATGTAAATTTATCTTTTTGGGGGGACTGGGGGGGTATATGTCAAAGCCAAACATTGGACATTAATCACCCATCTCTTTTTATTCTCATAATTACTGAAGACCATATGAGAATGAGAATGCATTCTCAGAAATAAAAATGCTGCTGCAGGCTAATGGTTTGTTTCAATCTTTTTGTTTCATTTTGTTTGTGGTAATTTTTCATTTTTGTTTGTGATAATTCTTTTTTTAAAAATACATTTATTGATTGAATTATTAAAACATTGGACACGATCTGATCGTCCTGGCATTATTGCCATACATACTATAGTATATGATACATATCTTATATACATTTATACAGTTAACTTATATCCATTGTCTTATCCGTCATATTCTATTATACTTATTTACATAACCTCAATTATCCATTCTACAAATCCTACTCATTTTTTTTTATTCTGGATCCCTTCTTTCTGTTCCCTGTGATAATTGTTAAAAATAAAGTCCAAGGAAGAGGGAGATGTTATTGGCAACATTATCATTTATTTATCAGATCAGGAGATATTGTTTTTGATACAATATGTATCATGTTTATCACTTCTTCCATGCATTCTGCACAAATCATTTGCTGTCCTGGTGATTTACTTTTGATGTGCTAGTTTTCCGCTTAATGTTTTAATAGTTAAAATAGTTTTTAAACAAAAATTGAATCAGGCAGGGCAGGGTGTGGCACCATTTGGAGGATGCAAAAAACTTTACAAAAAACTACAGCTACAGTTGTAGTTCATTGTAATTATTGTACTTCTATAGGGTTTTTGACTATTGAACAATGTTAAAAAGCCTTTTGAATAAAAGTGTCCAAAACAGTGATAATTCAAAAAAAGTAATCTGTTTACATTATTGCAAATTCACCAAAGGAGACATGTTCTGTCCTGATCATCTCGAATGTGTTGCTCATGTGGTCTCTTTGATTATGTTGTCTTTGCATTCTGTTTTTCAGTGCAGATGGAAGTGCAGAGAGTTATTTTACAAAATCTTAATAGATGTGATCTTTTCTCATGCGTGGTAAAACAAGGTACTGATGAATCATTTTAGTTTTGAAGGTGCCTAGAGCCAAGCTAAACACAGAAAGTAAATAGGAAAAAGAACAAGGTTTTAAGACTGTATAGAGTGGGGAGGCAAACTCCTTCCTCATCCATCATCTTCAGCATCTTAACAATTCGATCAACTGTACACAAAACTTAGCAGGATAAATGCACACATTTTTAGGGAGGAGGCAACTATATTGCTGGCACTGGGCTGAAGAAAATGTGGAATTGACACCTATGTGGAGATTAATACTGTCAAACAGATTTCTCATGAGTGAAGGGAAACCTGGTTTCAGTATTTCCAGAATTAAATTTCCAAAGCTCAAGACAGGAAGGAACGTCTGTGGAGATTCTCAGTCACCCAGATTATAGTTGTGTCAGAGGTGCTTTTTTCTTCAAAGCCAACTGAACTGATTTTTTTTTTCCTTGAGGAAGAAGATAACATTTCACTTCTCATCTAAGAAGCTTCATCAGTTCTGATGGCAGGGGGATGGAAGTAGGGGTGGGATTCAAATTTTTTAACAACCGGTTCTGTGGGCGTGGCTAAGTTGATGGGCATGGCTTGGTGGTGATGTTATTGGCTGGGCATGGCCAACTCAATATCACTCACATCAAGGCAAACATCTCCTCGCCTGGCCTCTCGTGACTGTGGGGATGCTGCAACAGTCGTAAGTGTGAAAAATGGTCATGTCACTTTTTTCAGTGCCATTGTAACTTTGAATGGTCACTCCACACAAGCAAAGTATCAGCAAAGGAGGGGAAAAAACTCCAGAGAAGTTCCTGAGACAGGAAGTCTAGTCCTGCCAAGAATGTAATAAGGGTTAACGGAGAGGCAGTATCTGTAAGCAACACCAGAATATTTCCTTCCTGCCTTCCTTACAGGATTAGGCCAGTAATTCTCCAAACTGCTTAGAATGTTAACAACTGGTTCTAGTGAATAGGTGCGAACTGGTTGAATCCCACCGCTAGATGGAAGGATAGTTTCTGAAAGGATGGTGATGATGAGGGGAATGGAAGGATTACGATAACTGTCAGTTCCAGAGGTGGTATTCAGTAGGTTCTGACCAGTTCTGGAGAACCGGTAGCAGAAATTTTGAGTAGTTCAGAGAACCAGCAAATACCACCTCTGACTGGAGGTTTTACAGTATCTTTCCCCTGCCACGCCCACCAAGCCATGCCTACAGAACTGGTAGTAAAAAAAATTGAATTCCACCACTGGCCAGTACCTATCCTTTCATCTTCCTGTTATCAAAACTGATGAAGCTTCTTGGATGGGAAGTGAAATGTTTTCTTCTTCTTCCTCAAGGGAAAAAAAAAACCTTTTGAAGAAAATGCAAAAGTTGCCTTTTGAAGAAAAATGCACCTTTGAGACAAGTCATGAAGGAGTTCCATACAATTATAATTCAGGGTTATTCCGTTCAGCCCCACTTCAAGGTCCTTTTCTATGTCCAATTTTTTACATTGTTCCCTTACCTGCAGGAGCCAAAAGTCAAGACTGACTCAAAGGCAAAATAATAAAATTAAATTAAAAAATAAGATCAACATTAATTTGAGGAATAAAGTACAGTAGTTGATAAATATTGTGCCAAACTGTTCAGATTTCTAATCTTTATGTTCTATTTTATTCTTGTTTATCTTGTCCATAGCATTTTTGTGAGATTTATGACCCCCAAATTATGATTAATGAAAACAAGATGGAAGCTGTAACTCAGTGACATCTGGTGGTCTATGCTTTCTCTTCAGTTGTAGGTAAATGAATATTTTAGTACTTAAACACAATACCGTCCTTTTGAAGATTATTTTCCCCATATATAAAGATTACTTGTTATAGATTGCTAAAGGTTTTTAAGTGCTTGGACTTTTGGAATATAGCAAGTAAAACTGAAATAATCTAATTGGTGACTACTGATGTTTGTGGTCAAAGATTCCAGGAACAGCAATTCTTGGAAGATGTTCAAAAACTACTGGAGTCTGGACTCATTTGTCACTCCAGTCACAAGTACTAGTTGCCTTGTGATTACTAAGCTTCTGTTTCAAATAAGGCTCTGGTGAACCAAAGGATGACATTGTAGTGGTATTAGCTTTCCAGAAAACGTCAGAGAATAGAATTAACAAATTACTTTTAAATATACGAGTAGATGCGGAGGTGGGGGGAGGGGGAAGCCCTACCATCAAGATACTTGAGTTGAATCATTGGAAAGCGGTCATTGGCAACAAATGATTCCTAGAAATTTTTAAAACCTAATTTTCGGCAGCTAGTCTAACCAAAGTTGCTTTTAGGCATCCAGGAATGAAACAAAATTTGACTAGTCCCTCACCAAAATAGCTTTGCCCAACTTGATGCTCTCCAAATGTTGGAAATCCTAGGTAGGAAGTTGCATTTCCAGTGAATCTAGAGGAGGACAGCATTGGAAAAATTGCATTAGTTCAGAGCAGAATTATGGTATAGAGTACTAAAAAAAATTGGCCATTGCACGAAAGCTACATAGACAAAAATTTCCCTTTATAGTTGCCATTTTTATTTCATTTTCCTTGCAAAAAAAAAAACTTCTTTATTTTCTGTTTCTGAGAAGTCTTATATGCTACTTGTTTTTCTAGATACCTAGTTTTCAAAATATATAGAAAGAAACTTCCATTTTCCTACTTAATACAAGGTGTTTCCGATGTACATGCTTTTTCCAACTCGAGCCCAGTTACGTTGCTTGGTTATATATATGCAAATGTTTTAAGATGCAGATACCTGAAAGTATACTATGTAGTTGCTATGTAAAATAATGATGTAGTATCAGTCAAGAATCAATACAATTCTGTGACTCTGTGCTTCATAAAAGGATTCTGCAAACAGTGTTCTTTCAGAAAACTCTAGAGGAGCTCCCCATAGAGGAATGGTCCATTCCAAGATCTTTCAATCCCAGCAATCCAAGTAACTGAGAAAAAGGGAAAGGAATAGTCTTGTGTATCAGGAGAGAAGGGAGAGGAAGGCCATTTTCCTTGCCCAAAGTTCTATATTGATCCTGGCAATCTCACAGTAGCAGTCCCTGTATCTTTCAAGGTTGGCTGCAACCTTTGAAATCCAGTATAATTCATCATCTATATACATATAAAAGCCAAGTACCACTCACTCATCACAATATCTCTAGAACTGTAAAGCCTACAGACTTGAAATTTGGCATGTATGTTCCTCTTGGCTTCTAGATGCTCACTAAGAAAGGATTTTTAGAAATGACCATCAGATCATTACTATTTTTTAATACAAATTTCAAGTTTGTAGGCTTTACAGTTCTAGAGATATTGTGATGAGTGAGTGGTACTTGGCTTTTATATGTATATAGATGATGAATTATACTGGATTTCAAAGGTTGCAGCCAACCTTGAAAGATACAGGGACTGCTACTGTGAGATTGCCAGGATCAATATAGAACTTTGGGCAAGGAAAATGGCCTTCCTCTCCCTTCTCTCCTGATACACAAGACTATTCCTTTCCCTTTTTCTCAGTTACTTGGATTGCTGGGATTGAAAGATCTTGGAATGGACATTCCTCTATGGGGAGCTCCTCTAGAGTTTTCTGAAAGAACACTGTTTGCAGAATCCTTTTATGAAGCACAGAGTCACAGAGTTGTATTGATTCTTGACTGATACTACATCATTATTTTACATAGCAACTACATAGTATACTTTCAGGTATCTGCATCTTAAAACATTTGCATATATATAACCAAGCAACGTAACTGGGCTCGAGTTGGAAAAAGCATGTACATCGGAAACACCTTGTATTAAGTAGGAAAATGGAAGTTTCTTTCTATATATTTTGAAAACTAGGTATCTAGAAAAACAAGTAGCATATAAGACTTCTCAGAAACAGAAAATAAAGAAGTTTTTTTTTTTTGCAAGGAAAATGAAATAAAAATGGCAACTATAAAGGGAAATTTTTGTCTATGTAGCTTTCGTGCAATGGCCAATTTTTTTTAGTAATTAATACGCTCTGATGCTAAGGAGCTCTATTCCCCTCCCCACCTGAAAAAAACTCTGTTCCAACTGCCAGTTGCTTCACAAGGTTGCAGAACAGCAGTAGATAGCATTCTTCACCATCACGCTCCATTATTCTGTAGCTGTAAAAGTCAGCAGAAGACATGATCTTCTTGAAAGGACCCTTGGTCTTTGTGTCACACTGAGGTATATTGATATAATAGCCATCTTCTCTACAGCAGAACATCAGAGGTCCTGGGGCTCCTTACAGTACTAAATGTCGGTACCTCGCCAAAATGTCTAAGTTTTCCACTTACGGAACTGCTTCCGGATTCAAGGTGGCGGGAGCAATATTCCCTTATGTGTTTCAATCATCGACCACCCTTGAGCCAACTGATTGTGAACTGGATTTCTCCTGTCTAGCCCAATAATATAATGTCATTGTGAAGCATGGGTCTCCAGCTAGTAAAAGTATATTTTACAACTCCGGATCTTAGCAGTGGTTTGCAAAGATCGCATCTATGTGCCAACTCTGAAGCGAACCTGGCTGATGCCATCTTTTGCTACCTCATAGTTGCCACAAACCCTGAAAGGAGGGAAGTAGAGAGACTGTCTAACCATTAAAACAAAAGTTTTCCTGTGGGAATCAAGGCCATCTTAACAGTGCTGTGAGAGGAGGAGAGGCGTGACCAGCAGCCTGCCAGCTACTTCCATTGGACAATGTGACTGGTGACAACTGGGAAGAGGAAATTTTGCTCTTTTAATTAGGTGAAAACCATGGGAACTTTTAGAGTTGGTTTTCACCAGCTGTGCCAATATGATGTATGCAATAAACATGTTCTTCGAGGAATCTACCTGCCTTGGAGTTCTGCTTTCAATGGGTGTGTTAATCAGAACACTGACACTATGGAGATTCTCAGTCATCCAGGTCAAAAAGCACCTTTGGGACAAAGATCACACCTATAACTGTCCTCCTTCCAAAATAGCTAGTACAGTCAAAGAACATTCACAGTTTGTCTGACATCTCTGTCTGCCCAATCACTATCAGAATGCCTTGTTCATGTTTTCACCATCTATCTAAGAAACTTGTCTGAGAAATCAATAGGGGTCTGATCTGAAGGATTGCTCTGAATTGAGGACTGAATCAAATCCTCTGTTTTCTTCCCTTCTCCACCAGATGCTTCAATAGAAGTGCCAAAAGTTTTCCTTCTTTTAGATGTAGTCATGGTGGTGCTATTGTTTACACCATGCTGGAACTCTCAAACAACAAACTGGAATCAGAATTTTATGGGACGTGTTGAATAAAGTCTGATATATTAGCTTTTTCTGCTCCACCTTGGGTACAAGACAATCTATTTGGAAATATGACAAGTTTGGAAACTACAGAAACACAGCTCTAATTTGACTGCAAAAGTCAGGGTGTTTTTCTCCATTAAATTAATTTTTATGCAGGAAAAACAGGCTTCACCTCACGGAGTTTGATAGTCACGTATTAAATTTTAAGAGATTAGCTGTGCAATCCTAAAATGGGTGGGGAAGAGAACTGTCATAACTTCTCTACCACTTTGCCAGTTTCTTCTGGCCAGAGCCTCTGAAGAAGGAGGAGATGTACCTTCCCCCCTTTTCCTCTGATTGTTATTTTTTTAAACAAAAATTCTCTCGTGTCTTTTATTAAGACTAAAAAAAAATCTGTGTCTGGTAAAAATTAACAAGGAATCTGAAGAACTTTGAATCCAGTGCTTCCAGAACACCTTTTGCTTATTTTGGCATTTGTTTCATACTACTAAAACACCTGTAGGCCAGACAAGGAATAATGGATGGAAACTGAACAAGGAGAAATTTAACCTGGAAATAAGGAGAAACTTTCTGACAGTGAGAACAATCAACAAATGGAACAGCTTGCCCTCGGAAGTTGTGGGAGCACCTCACTTGAGACTTTCAAGAAGAGATTGGACTGCCATCTGTCAGAAATGGTGTAGGGTCTCCTGCTTGGGCGGGGGGTTGGACTATATGACCTATAAAGTCCCTTCCAACTCTGATTATCTGTTACTGAGAGGAAGAAATTTGGATGTATTACATTAACCTCTAATTCAGGGGTCGCCAACCTTTTGGACTTCAGGGACTACCAAACTCATAATTTTAAATCTCACAGACCAAAGACCCTGGGAAAATCCAAAAAAAGTCTTCAGGAAAATTCCACACCCCATTTTCCTACCGATTGATCATTCTTTATTTGGGATTGCAGGATACTGTCTCCAGCTCCATTCTCGGGGAGGGGAGAGAGAGAGAGAGAGAGAGAGGGAGAGAGAGAGAGAGAGACACTTTTGGCTTCATGCAAGGAAAGCAGTAGAATCAGCAGAAGTCTTTCTTTCTCTCCCCCAAATTCCACAAGAAATGAGTCTTTCTGAGACTTGTCACACCAGCGCAGCCTCTTGGAGCAGGATGCCTTGTAGGGTCCCAAAGATTCATTTCTGGTGGAATTTGGGGGAGAAAAAAAAATACTTTTGCTGCTTTCCTTGTGTGCAGCCAAAAGCAGAAGAAGAAAGAAGTGGAAAGAAGCAACCCAGTGGCCAGGCTAGGCGCGTGGGGTGATTGGGGCATATTTCCCCCCTCCACCCTTTCCTTCCTCCCCTCACTATCTCGTGTTGTTCACAGTGCAAGTGACCTTGTGTTCCCGCAGGTCATGTGGGCGGCACATCCTTGTATTCCCATGAAGCCTGGATTAATTGCTTTGGGGAGTACTTTGGGGGTGACATTTTTCAGCGGACCACCAAAGTTTTCTCATGGACCACCGGTGGTCCCCAGTCCACTGGTTGGCGACCACTGCTCTAGTTTATGAATAGCTAGCTTGGACCCTCATAGAGCTGAATTAAATATAAAATTTAATTTTAAAAAGAATTGACTATTTTTAAGTAATTCCTTTTAAAACAATATTTATTTTTATGTTTATTTTTTATTTTATTTATTTTGTCAAACAATTATTAGACAACAGGTATAAGTATGAACATGGTTATAAATACATGAAATGGATACGAATAAGAAAAAAAAGAAACAATAGGACAGGGACGGTAGGCACGTTTTGGTGCACTTATGCACGCCCCCTACAGACCTCTTAGGAAAGATATCTGACTTCCTATTTAATATTTTATCTGTACATTGTTTCAGTGGTGAATATCAAGCTAATTAATAATCTAGAGAGGTTGGGAAGGCTATGGAAAACTCATTTAATTTATGACCTTTTATGTCAAGCTTTGTCATGCAGCTTTGATAGAAAGAGGGTGCGATTGCAATGATAAAGTTCAAGTGCCATATGTTCCTTGACAGCTGACTTCTATTATGTTTTACCAAATACAACAATACACAGGATGATGATGATATTACAGATGTGACTGATGTGTAAGCCTTTCTGGTGAACTGTGATGCATATAAACACATTACTAACATTATTTCCAGTTTTATTCAATGCTTTTTTTAAAAAAAATGGGAAAATACTTTGAAAGATAGATATCAAGATAGCATATACTGGGCTACTTGTGCTAAATTGGGGATGGAAGTCCAACTTATCTTTGCCAAGTTTAGCCTTATTTTATTTATTTATTATTTTATTTTATTAAATGTATATGCCATCCGTTTCCTTATACACTAATGTGGATTTTGTATTTTCACTTGTATTTGGATTTTTGCCTCAACACAATGTTCTTATGAAACAAATACAGTAGAGTAAGATTTGTAATTTAATCTCCTCCTGGTTAGTGCCTTATAAATTTCATTTGCTTGATTGGATGCAGATCTAAGCCAATTTGGTAAATTTTCCTATATAGCAGGGGTGGGATTCAAATTTTTTAACAACTGGTTCTGTGGGTGTGGCTTAGGTGGTGGGCGTGGCTTGGTGGTCATGTGACTGGGTGAACATGGCTTGGTGGTCATGTTATTGGCTGGGTGTGGCCAACTCAATATCACTCACATCGAGGCACGCATCTCCTTGCCTGGCCTCTCATGACTGTGGGGATGCTGCAACAGTCGTAAGTGTGAAAAATGGTCATAAGTTACTTTTTTCAGTGCCATTGTAACTTTGAATGGCCATTCCACACAAGCAAAGTACCAGCAAAGGAAGGGAAAAAACTCCAGAGAAGTTCCTGAAACAGGAAGTCTAGTCCTGCCAAGAATGTAATAAGGGTTAACGGAGAGGCAGTTTCTGTAAGCAACGCCAGAATGTTTCCTTCCTACCTTCCTTACAGGATTAGGCTAGTAATTTCTTTTAACAACTGGTTCTCTGAACTGCTTAGAATGTTAACAACTGGTTCTAGCGAATAGGTGTGAACTGGTAGAATCCCACCCCTGCTATATAGTATAGCCAGATGTCTATCTTATAGGACAAGTAGTGGCTGAGTTCAAACTGGACCAATAAAAAGTATGGGAAATTTCTATAAGCTCAATATTATTTCCATTAGTGAATTTAAAAAAAAATCAATATTATGATGCACCAAGTGGCCTAATTTGGATTATGAAGCTTATGAGAGAAGAGGAAAAAAAGGTCTAAAGAACTTGGGGAAAACATTGACAGTATTCTACCTTCTTCATTGGATTTGCAGCAACAACAATGGGATGAAACTGTCAAAAACATATGGTGATGTAATGACTGTATCAGTATTACTACTTAAAGGCTCTATTTGGAATCAGACTTTGATTTCAGTGCTTATAAATTTAATAAATAAATAAAATGAAGCCACTCATGCCCCTAGGGTCAAAGTAATGTGATGACATAACAATTTCTTTCTTTCTTTTCTTTTTTTTTTAAAGGTTTTTGTTTTTTTCACATTTCAAAAACATCTTTTCTTAGTGAACAGCATGATTCCAGGTTTTCACATTTCCATACAAACATCACCTTGATTACACATTCATCTTTCACATTTAGTTTCATATCTTATCATTACTTTACATATTTTCTATTAATTTTCTCAAATACTTTCCTCAAACTTATTTTATATATTTTTCAATTCATTACTTAACCTATTTCTTTTAACTTTAAATAATTCTCATATCTTCATATTCATTGTACTTTATACTTTTATCTGTTAGGTTTGCAATTTCATTGAATATTCTTGTTTCATCATTTCAAAAACTCCATCTCAATTCAAACATTTCAAAAAAGTTTTCCCCACAATTACCAATTAGAGTATGCCATCCCTACGCCTTGTATATCATTTGGTTAGTTCCTCTTTAATTCCTAATAATCACTTAACTTTTTAATTATCACCTTAAGAATTAATAACAACAATCTCCTAACAACTACATAACACATATATCTTTTAAGTCAGATTCCGCATAGTACTTTCCCCTTCAATTACATCAAATCATTTATAATTTCAAAAAGAAAAATTAGTCTATTCAATTAATCATAAAAACTGATATTAATCTCATTACAGTAATCCTCACAATTCATTTCAACTATATTCTTACATTCATTAAACATAGTTAATAAACTTATTATAGTTTCTCTTTTCCACATTTATTCCATTTATCTCTATATATAGTTTAGTAAAAAAACAAATATTCTAATAACAAGAAGGTATCAGTTCCAATCTGTCCATTTTAAAATCTATATTTTCCTATTTTCTAAATAGTTTATTACTTCGAATACGTTTATACTACACCACATCACCTTGCAGAATCCCCTTTCTTAATCCTTATCTAACAATTATCTCTATGTCTTTTAAATAGACAATTTCTTTTCATTTTTTTTTCGATTTCCATATTTCTTTATTTCCTGGTTCTTTTCCTTATTACTTCTTTTTTCCTTCATTTTTCCCTCCTTTTCTTACTCCAGTTTTTATCCCCTTCCCTCTTTAAAGCTTCCTTCTGCGATTCCCTTTTCTGCTGTTTCCTTTTACTTTGTTTGATTTTCAAAACATTCCCCTTTTTAAATGCCACCACGAATCTCCAGGTTTTAATTCCAATTCTTTCCCCATTTGCTTTAATATTTGTTGCTCCAATTGTTCGTTGAAGATGGCCTCTTCTTTAATCAGCTCCTTCTCTTCTGGCACTCCTTGTTGTTCTTCATACTCTAAAATAGCCATTTCTAAAAATTGTAAGGCAGAACCAAATGACTTGTCTCTTTCATGACATAACAATTTCAGTGCATTCATGAACCAAAGAGACAGTGGATGCCTGGCATATAAGATAGTAATCATTTGAAATTATGAAGGTGCTGGGTACTTGTGATGGACCATCATAGTTGCAGCCACTGCAGTGATCCCACGGTCTCATGATTGTGATTCAGGAGCTTGGTGTTCAGGAGCCTGCAATTATGAGATTGCAAAATCCCATGTTCATGTGATCACCATTTGCAACCTTCACTGGTGGCTTCTGACAAGCCAAGTCAATGTGGAAGTGGGTAGGATGTCACAAGTGGCACTCAGGTGATCATGCAATGCTGCAACCAGGTGAGATTTGCCTAACAATGGTAACAGACAACTGGAACTACAATCGTAATTGGCATGACGATGGGCATCCTGCCTTATGACTTGTGTTGCTTAGCAATGGAGTTCCTTGAAAGTCTTCCTCATCCTTATGTAAGCCCTGGGAATCTGGCTGGATTGTAACCAAGTTCAGGTATGCATGGGGCTTTGAAAAGAGACAATGAATGTGGCGTGGAAACTGTTCTTGGTCCTGCCCTTGGCTCATGTCCATTCATTCAAAAGGGAAGGTCTAAAGAAAAACTATGCTCATATTCACTTGAACGTAATTCAAATGTATAATTTAGGACTTATATTAGTATGCAAGGTCCTTTGGATCATGGTATTTAGGTTCAAGTGAATGTAATACACTTATCTTCATACTTCATATATAGAGGAATGGGGGGCATCACCAGATAATGATTAGGGGGAAGAATAAGGAGAAAACTAATTCTTAAGTATTATTAAGTTTAAAATTAATATTACATGATTTAATACTGGTAAATCTGAGGACAACTTAACAGTACCAACAGAGGTCGATTGTGGTTCAAGTGAAGTTAACATCATGGAGACCCAATATGTTGCCTGGGACATGTTTGACCTATGGTGAGATGCAAGTGAGAAAAAGCTCAATTGTGAAAGAAACTGACTGTAGCCACAGGGAAGTTGGGGGAGACATCTGTTCAAATCTCTTTGGTTTCTCAGTAATCACTGTCCCAATAGTGATGAAGCCTGAATAAGGAATTACTATGCCTTGAAACATTTTACCACCGGGAGACGTGGTAAGAAAGTGGAGGGTGGAGGCATCAATTTGATACTAGTCATACTTTTATATATATTTATAAAATGAACATGACGAATAAATAAAGGCGATCTTCCCAAATGAGGATGGTTTGGTTCCTTTAGGTTCATTCTGCTCTCCTGTGTGGCTTGGCTAGACACCCTGCTATTTCCAAAAGCTGTCATGACACACATGAAATCTTACTTCTGCATCCGTTAATAACTCCAAACTGGGTAAATGGTTGACTCATGTCTGGAAACATACGTGAAAAATAGCCTTGCTCCAACTCGGAACAAGCTGCATGTAAACGTGCTTCCAGGCCACACACCCCCTGCATTTTGAATGGCAGAGAGAGTGAGTTCTCGGAAGCAGAAGTTGGAACTTCCTTTGTTTCTGAGACAGATGAGAAAGTTGAATGTCAGTGCATGATGAAAAGGATTTGCTGGGGTTTTCCACGAGTGAGCAGTGGATTACAGACCATAAATTTGGGTAATCAGTGAGAGGTAGAAAAATGTTGTGGGAAATAAGCCAGGTTCAAGAAAAACTGAGAGACTGACTCTGGAAGTTGGAAAATGGAAGTGATCTGATTCCTGCTGTCTGTAGAACTATAAACAAAACTTAATAGGATATGTATGAAATATCCTATTTCCACAAACAGCTATGGAATTAGCAGAAAAAGTGCTGATTTAGGGTGGGGAGATAGTTAAAAGTTTGGGGGAGTTTCAAGATATAGCATGAAATGTTTGGAGGTTTTGGGGGAGTGGGGAAAAATCGAACTCCTCTCCACAAAACAAACAAAAACAAAAATTGCCCCCTCTTATACCCACAGCAATACATAACAAAACCTTATAATAGACCCATTTAGCCTAGTAGAGAGCATAGACACTCTGTAGCTATGGAATGTGTGAATGAAGGTAGCTTCTGAACGGATATTTTTCTCATGCCTGGGGGAAAATAGCCAGTAATGTCTAAACATTAGGAAAAAAAACAAATCTATAAAAGACAGGGTAGTGGGGTAGGTATGAGGAGGAACAAACAGTTACTACTATTTCATTACCAGGTACAATGAACTTTCAAAGCCAATGAAATATTTGCTGAAGATTCTATCAGCTCTTTGCTATTCTATAAAAAAGTCTTCAGAATAACAAATACCACTTGTTCTTTCTGTTTTCACTGCATTGAATCTTGCTTGTAGCTTGCTGCAAAATTCATACTTGTGGGAATGGAACTTTCTGGAGGATAGTGAAATAATCAATTTTCCTTCCAATATGTATCCAACCAGCCATTTATTTAGTAGCTTTCCAAAAGTAAAACTTCAAGAACAGGAAGTGGTTTATAATGTTCTGGTCATGTTCTGACACATTCTGGGGGAAAAAAAAGTGATAGTTCTGGTGTTCCTTGAAAAAGTGCATGAACTTTGCCCATTTTGTGTATTATAACTTAGATCTGTTTTTATCAAGAGTACTTAAGAGATTTCAGTCATCTGCATGCAACGCAATCCCTTCCTTCAGAACCAACTCCTAGGGTATCCAATAATTCCATTGTACAACATTAAGTGTATCTATTCAGATATGAAATGATATTAGGTAGACATGTCAAGGTAAATATGCATAGTTCTGTGCGGGGTTTTCTGATGTAGCACATCTTCTGAACTCAATGTGTTTTATTCTCAGGCTGTGGCTTTAGTCCTTCAATCTTCAACACAGATAAAAGATTCCTTTTTATTTGAATCATGCTGTTCCTCTAAACCAGGGGTATCAAACTCAAGGCCTGGGGGCCAGATCCGGCCCGGAGGGTGCTTAGATTTGGCCTGTGGAGCTGCCCTGGAAACAGAGAAGGACCGGCCCATGGTGCCTCTGCCAGTGAAAATGGAGCACGGGAGGGCCACAGGTAACCCCCCTGAGCTCTGTTTTCGCTGGCAGAGTTGCAGGAGGCCAAAAATGAAGCTTGGGAGTCTGTTTTTGCTGGCAGAGCACTTAGGCCACCACAGGTATCCCCAACACAAATGACATCGAGCTGGCCATGCCCACCCTGGCCACGCCCACCCCACCCCCTGAGGTCAAACACAACCCTGATGTGGCCCTCAATGAAATCGAGTTTGATACCCTTGCTCTAAATGGTCTCAAGCAACCATTTTGTGAACTAGGGAGTGATTGACATTATACATATGGAGGCTGCCAAAATGTCTTTCCCTTAGCAACTTTACAGTGTAGTAAATTTCCAGGAAGCAATTTGGAGAAATAATATATAATGAAAGCGTTAAGGACACTTTTTACTTTGTTTATGGAGTTTCTCAATCACTCAGGTCATGCTTGTCCCAAAGGTGCCTTTTCAAGAGGCAACTGGACTTTCTGGTTTTTCTTTGAAGACGTTTCACTTCTCATCCAGCTTTGGATGAGAAGTGAAACATCTTCAAAGAAAAACCAGAAACCCCAGTTGCCTCTTGAAAAAAGCACCTTTGGGACTTTTGCTCTGTTGTTTCCATATTCCAATTGCCTTCCATCTGGTCATAAAATAGAGAGGTAGAGAGAGAAACAGATGTAATTTATACTTAATTCCATGTTTTCTAAATGTTCTGGTTAAGGATGGGATCTTTCAGAATGCCATCCTTTCTTTCCTCACAATCCTAGTAAATCCAGTTTAAATCTCACATGAGATTGATTCAGCAGAATACTATAAACACAGGGATGCGATCAGTTTAGAGCTATAACCAATAATTTGTCAGGAGCTGAATTTAGAAGACTGTCAGTCAACCAGGGCTTAGTTGGTGGCTAGTAACTGAATGCCTTCCTCTTCACAAAAGTAAAAGAGACCAAATAGCTAGACTTTCTTCACATTGGCAATAAAACTTCATTATTTTCCAAATTCTTCTTAGATACTTCTAGAAACTCCACAAACTATGGCTTTCTACTTCACACAGTGTGTGCAGGATACAGAATACACAGGAAACCATTATGTTGCTGGGATTGGTCGATTGTCTTGAAAGATGGATAGAGCCACAAGTTTAGCCATCTCTGAAAACCCATTGAGGGTTTTTTCCCATACTTTTTCTGGGTAAGACTTCTATGAGCTTGTCCAGACAAAGTAGGAATAAGTTTTGACATGTTCTTGCTTTTCCTAGTAAGCCTGATCATATTTTTTAAAATGATATTGATACCTTATTAGTTACTTATTATTCTCTGGGGAATTGCAGTTCACAGTTCAACTCCGGCATAGCCCTATCACTTATTTTAGTAGCAATAACTGTTCTTTATTAGGCCTTTAAAAAAAATCTGTATGCATATGTTCAAAAATAAACAGCATTTTCTACCCAGAGGTGATTCTTAAAAATGGGCAGTTTGTAACTGTCCATTTTAATTAAAAATTAAATTAAACCAATATTTAAACCAATGCCCTTGTCAAAAAAAGTTATACCATTCCAAGCCTGATATAAAAGCACTGAAACTGAAATCCCGGTTGAATGTTTTGGAGTTTATTTAATATAATAAAGGATTACATATTTTTGTTAGTGTAAATCACTGGAGAAGGAATGGTTACATAAGCAGTAATATCATTATTTTTGTATTACTTGTTGAATATTATCTTGTGACTTGAAAATTTTGAGTCCTTGGCACAATTTTATTTGGAAAGGAAAGGAGAAAAAAATGCTCTCAGTGACTGCCTTTGCAATTTCTTTGCTCCATTTGAAAACTATAATGCTCGAAATGATTCTTATTTTATGGACAGAATGGGGTTTTCCTGAATATTATTATGGTGCTGAATTTTAAAATTATTCAAAGGCACAAAATTGATTTACTGCAAGCTCAGATTTTTGCTCCTTCATTCAGTATTATGTAACTCTTTCATATCATTTGGATTATTTCATATACCCAAGTGAAGAAAATTATGTCTGCTAAATTTGGTCTTCTTCTTGTAATCATACACACTTCATATCCTACTACAGTTTTCACTGATCTGGTGATTTCTGGACACGTTCAACTTCTTAATTTTAAGATAATTCTTTCTAGAATTTATGGAAATTAATACCCCAAAAACTTCTGGAGGAAAACCTCCAGGTTGAAGGAAAGCTTGCTCAGGGGACCAGTTTTCCCAAGTAGCATTTTGTTTGAAGAAACATGGAGGAAATCTCTGTGGCATATCAGTCAGTGGAACTTTGTATATTATCCATTTGATTTGGCACTTCAAAAGGAGAATAAAGTTCATCCAGTTGGAAACATTCCCCTCACCTAATGCAATCCAGATATAGAATTGAATCCTACAGTTCCATATGTGTGTTTCTGCAGTACTCCCTTTGGATGGACTCACAGATAGGTACTGTCATTTATCGTCTTGGAACTTTTGTCAGTTTCAGCTATGATGAAATTTTGGGAGAGGCCTTTTTGACTGCCATCCTGAATTGTTTGTTTGTTAACAATGAAAGATCTATCCCATAATTTCCTTTCCTTCATCTATCCCCAATGAATACATTGAAAACAGCTAACAAAAACAGATCAATGTTCCTGCAAACAATTAAAATATAGCAGGACTGCAAAAGAACAAACTATGTTAAAAAGGCAACACAATGCACACAAGCACAAAGAATGATCCAGCAAGCAGGAAATCCAAAAGTTTGTTAAAAAGAATAACTTTCAGATATTAATAAAACTTGGATTGATCATAATTATTCCTTAAGTAGATCAGCTTGGGCTCTAGGGTATAATTCTAAGTGCATAGTTTTACTGAAATACTGTAGTCACTAGGACATACTAGCAAATAAATGAATCTGTGGCATGATTGTAAACCAGAATATTTCAAGGAAACCAGATTGAGGAAGGATGCCTCCTGGTTAACAAGCAGAAGGACACCAGAGTCTCAAAATGAGGGGACTGTTACCAAGATAGCTTTCTTCCCTGGATATATAGCAAGACAAGTGTTGTGTCTGCAACTGTACTGCCATATTGGATTACAGAGGGCGCTTTGTTATTGTATATTTGTGAGGTTTGCTATGGGATGGTCATATGAGGAGTCTCAATGTAGGGTTGATAGGGGCAGGAAAGTATATTGATAAGAAAGATGCCTATGAAACAGTTATATTTTCTCTCCCAAGTTTGAAACATGCCTTTTAAAACTTATTTTATTGATTATATTTTGTATCTGATACAGGAAATAGGGAAAACTTGCTTCACCAGAGTCAATGTACAGAAGTAGGTTCTGTGCAGATGATGATGGGAATATGAAGAAAAGCTGGGGAAAAAGTCATGAGAGAAGCAGACATACTGCTCCTGTAGTTGACCAGCTTTTCTCGGTCTGAGGGAGGCCTCCTCCCAAACAATAGTTTGCCTGTGAATAAGATCTGAGTATCATCAATTGATAGGAAAATTTACCACTTATTGCAAAACACAAATGTGTGTTTTGGTTTACCTTTTTTTAACATTTTAAAACATTTTTTAACATTTGCTAGACCAATACTCGAATACAGCTCATCAGTCTGGAACCCACATTACGTACCTGATATTAGCACAGTTGAGAAAGTCCAGAAATATTTCACAAGAAGAGTTCTCCACTCCTCTATTCGTTGTAGAATACCTTATGCCACCAGACTTGAAATTCTAGACCTAGAAAACCTTGAATTACGCTGTCTTCGGTCTGATCTAAGTATGGTATATAAAATCATACATTGCAATGACTTACCTGTCAATGAATACTTCAGCTTCAACCATAACAACACAAGAGCACACAATAGATACAAACTCAAGGTTAACCGTACCAAACTTGATTGCAGGAAATGCGACTTCAGCATCAGAGTGGTTAATGTCTGGAATACTCTACCTGACTCTGTGGTTTCTTCCCCAAACCCCAAAAACTTTAACCTTAGACTGTCTACTATTGACTTCACCCCTTTTCTGTAGGGGGCATGCATAAGCGCACCAATGTGCCTACCGTCCCTGTCCTATTGTTTCTTTTATTTTTCTTATATGTACCCATTTCATGTATTCATAACTATGTATATACTTATACCTATTATCTTGTAAGCGATTGACAAATAAAAAAAAGTACCTTGGGCTTTGCTGGAGCTGTGCAAATGAGTCTCATGCAGTGGGTTTTTTTTTTTTTTAAAAAAGTTCAGACATCACATCTTAATGTCCCATTGGATAAAATCAGTATAAGATTCTTAGCTTCCAGAAGAAGATAAGTGCCTTCACGAAACTCAGCTATTGAGCATAATAAGGGAGGAAGGGTGGTATACAAGTTCTGCAGAGCTTTTGGATTTCAGTTCCAATGGAATTATTGGCTTCTTGGAAAACCTGCAATCAGTCTACCAGTCATGGCACTGCAAGCAGGTTGTATTAGCGTATTAGCTGCAGAAGAAAAAGAAGCCAGGTGGGAGTATTCCCTTTCCCTCTGATTGAGGCCAGGCCTTCTTCTCATGTAGTCAGTCAGTGACAAGTAAATAGAATAGATGACTTCACAGAGAGATGGATTATTTCTAAATTTTTGGAAGGCTAGAAAAAAAAGAGAGGAAGAAGTATCCGTAGGATTTTCAAGATATCCTATAGCCTTCAAATGTAACACACTGTCCTGGATGAGGGAACTATACCCTTCCAAATTCTGCTCAATGCCATTCCCAGATAATTTTATTATTAGTCATGCTGATTGAGGATCCTGGGATTTGTAGTGAATCAACATTTGGAAGACCACAACTTTCTATTCCTGCATTTTCCAAATACAGAGGGCAAGCTGGTATAAAAACCAATGCATAGCCTTGTTTGCCTGTGGATGGCCCTCTAGATGGTTATATAAATGTATTAGAAATAAATATGCGCTTGAACAATAATTGTATTAAATAAGTATGTATAGGATTGTAACTATTTAATGTGTAACTATTTACTATTTTCTCTTTGTTGTATTTTTTTCACTAATTCTTTGCTGCTTGAGAACTCAAAGGCTAGTGCTCAAGAATACCCTTCTCTGATACTTCAACTACAACCAGGAAAATCAGCATGCTTGTAGTCATTAGTCTTGATTTTGTATCAAGAATATTTTATTCTTTATTTACTTATTAAATTTATATGCTGGCCATCTCACCATTTGAAGCCCTCTGAGTGGCTTACAATGTAATTTGAGTGTCCTGCAATGTAATAGAATAGCGCATTACAAGAAATGTGGTCATGGACATTATTTTCGGCAGTGCATTTCAGAAGACTAATATCTTCCCCTCTCTGTAGATGTGGTAAGAGCATAGTTCCCCTAATTCCCAGTCAATAGGTTGTTTTTTGCACTTTAACACAATGTGCCAGCCAGGGAACTTGAATACACTACAATATATCTGATCAAATGTTCTATTCAGTATTTCGTTCTCCAGTGGCCAAAGGGATGGACTTTTAAAATTTAAAATGCATCATTATGTGGAAAATGTTGTAATAGTAGTCTTGTGTGATTTTGTTTTTTTTAAATGACATAAGCAGTGCTTATAAGCCAGGGATATTTTATCCATAATATGAAAACCTATACTGCACACTGGAAACAGGAACTTGACTAAAGTCACCCAAATAAATAATAAGTGGGAGAATTCTTGTTTTATGGCTCATGTTTTTAACCACTCTATTTGTCATTCAGGCACTGCTTTGATTGCTTAGAAGTAAAGGAAATGGGGATATAAATCCAATCTGAGTCTTGTTTGAGATTGAGCAGCATATAATTTGCAGAAATAAAAAACTGTTACTAGGCTGGAGGCCACATAAATGTAAATAGAAGCAATTAAAAACAAGTAAATTCCATTTCTCAAACAATGGGGCCAGGAGAACAATTAAATATGATTTCATTTCTTTGATATCTGAAATGTAAATAGAATACAGCATTTTTTACATTGAAAATTACAATTGGACAATATATTTTGGAGGCAGGAATCTCTCTCTCTCTCTGTTTATATGAGAGTATATTTCCAGGCTTAATGAAGCTATGTGCAATTTATCTTCCGGAAACATTTCACCACAGAAATGACCAGCTGTGTAATAACTAGGGGTGTGGAAAAAAATGGTGACATGTTTCTGCTGGAGAGGAGAACAGATGAATATAAATGAAAGAACTCCAAAAGGCTATTGGAATGCATGCCAAAATATGAAGGAAATGTAGGGCAGGGAACCCCTGACAAGGCAAGATCTTGGGGTGTTTGTTTAGAAGAGGTCCTAGATATACAAAGTATCAACATTAATAGGACATTTTTACTGAATGGCATTTGGCCTCTCTTTGCTGAAAATTTATCTCAGCAGAATGTAGTACTATAAATAACAAGCTGTCTCTTTCTGCCTCTCTTTCTTTTTGACTAAAAATTCCAAGAAGTCTAGATTGATCTGAAAGCCTGCATTTGATAGAAAGAAAAAGGAAGGGATTTAATTTCATATAGGAATATCATGGACCTTGTTCTTTTCTTCCCAATGATTCTCCTAAATTATCTTTTGCCAATCTGCTACTCTCCAGGTTCATTAATTAAATTAAACTTAACTCTCATCCTCCCAACTAGTGATGGCCAATGGAAAATGAAATACACATACTGTACACTCCCCTCCCCACAGAGTATAATTTTTTTATTAGTAGCCTGGAAGAAGATATGCCAGCGTTCTTTCTTGTTCTTAACTGTAGTGATTAAAAACACATTAAAAAGAATTATTTTTAAAATGATAAATTATAGCATTTGTCATCTCGCAATTATCAGAGGAAACTATGACACCTCCACCTGAAAAATGCTATAAGATTTTTCTGATTTCAGGAAGGCTCCTTCTGGCTCATTGTTCAGAAACATCATGTCACGGATGTCAACTGCATACCATATGCCTCACTTGGACTGGACCTATAGTTGCTTCCATTTTGTCTCAGAAGTGCATAAAGTACAACATTTTGGCCTTCAAGAGGAAGGTTTTCTTTTAAAAACAAGCTTTTTCCAAATGATGGCTTCCAGAGATGAGTGGAGACTATATCTGCAAACATTCCTGGCCAGCATTATTGGGGTTGTGTGAGCACAGTGGTTTTTTAAAGTTGTCTTCTGTCCAGACTTCACATATTCCTCATGTATTTTATTTGGAGCTTACTGAAGCACTACCATGGCCTCGCCTCCTCCTCCTCCTCCCAATGATTAATTCTTCTTTAATTGCAAAAAAATCACATGCATAGCTTTCCCCCCACCGTGCATACTAGCCAGGAAAGTGAGAGTTGAACCCTGCCGGACATTTTTTATGCCTTTTACAACTAAGAAGAGGACAAGCTCATCGGCTGCTCCAGTCAGGGAAAGGCCAGGGAAAACGCCCAAGCCTGAGTTGGCAGCTGGGTTCATTTGTGTGTGAAAAACTGCAGCTTGTGGAAGTTGGAGAGCAAATAGGCATTACAGGGGTGGAGTGGGATGATGTCATTGTAGTTATTGAGTACCAATATTCAGACAGAGATTAAGGTAGAACGAAGAGCATGGCGTAAGTAGGAATGCTGCTTGCATCATTGCTTTAACCGGATATCCTCCCAGCCCTTCTCAAATATGTGTGTAATGAAGATAGGATCAACTTAATTTTTTACAGGTTAATTGATTCCATGACTCTTGATGGCCTGACTAGATGACAGAGGATGACAAAATAATGATGAATAAATCCAGGATATAACTCAGACCGATATATCACAAACAAATTTCATCAAGGTCTAGTTATCAGCACACCATTGACTAAACCAAATGGTGAACCGTTTTATGGATGAATCATATCTTAATATGTGATCTGCAGCAGCAACTGCCTCAGCTCATTTTTCATCAGGCCAAGCCCACTCCAGATAGTGAGACAAAATGCTACTACTAGTTTTGTAATACTACAGTAAAGCTCAAATGTGGGCTTTTCTGGCTCCATGTAAAGGATGTGGGAGATGATCTCTTCCACAGCAGGATCCAACCACACTGACAAAATTCCATGACCTTAATGCATAAAAAAGAAGTGAAATCAAGAAAGAAGATAGGGATGGAGAATGAAAGTATTCAGCCTTATCGACTTTAGAGAAGATCTACCAAAAAAACAACAACACAGTTCATGTAACAATCTATGGGGAAGGGTTGCCTTGCTCAAACTTGCTGGATGATGTAAAAAGATTATATAAAAGCAATTACAAAATAATATAATTATGAAAGGAATATAAAAAGATTACAGAATTCTGACAGAGTGGCAGAGTGGTTAGAATGCAATATTGCAGGCTAATTCTGCCAAGTGCCAGGAGTTCCTTCCTGACCGGCTCAAAGTTGACTCAGCCTTCCATCCTTCTGAGGTTGGTAAAATGAGGATCCAGATTGTTGGGGGAAATAGGCTTGCTCTGTAAACCGCTTAGAGAGGGCTGTAAAGCACTATGAAGCGGTATGTAAATCTAAGTGCTATTGCTATATAATGTCTCAGTTTTTAGAACAGTGAGAAAAATATATTACAATTTTAAAAAAATTCATTTCATTTCATTTCATTTATTAGTTTTCTATACCGTCCCTCTCCCTTCTGGGACTCGGGGCGGTGTACAGCCAAAGTTAAAAAATGATATAAATACAATATTTAAAAAACAATTAAAAAGATTATATATAGTGGCTCCATATAAAATTCAATCAAGAATATAAAAGATTAAAACCCATTAAAACCAAATTAACCCTATAAAACCCTAGGCCAGACTGGCTTGATGAAATAAGTATGTTTTCAACTGCGCGCCGGAAGGCCAAAAGGTCAGGGATGGTCCTCATCTCTGGGGGCAATTCGTTCCAGAGGGAGGGTGCCCCCAAGGAGAAGGCCCGTACCCTCGGGGTCGCCAGCCGTCCAGCCGGCGGCACCCCAAGGAGGCCCACCCTATGGGAGCGTACTGGGCGACGGGAGATCGATGACGGCAGTAGGCGGTCCCGTAAGTACCCAAGTCCCAAGCCATGGAGTGCTTTAAAGGTCATCACCAATACCTTGAATTGCACCTGGAAGGCTACCGGGAGCCAATGCAGCTCACGCAAGAGTGGCGTAACATGGGAGTTTTGAGGAGCCCCCAAAACCACCCGCGCAGCTGCATTCTGCACCAATTGGAGCCTCCAGGTGCTCTTCAAGGGGAGCCCCATGTAGAGAGCATTGGCATAGTCCAGATGGAAGATAACGAGGGCGGATGTGACCATGCGAAGGGCATCCCAATCCAGAAAGGGCCGCAACTGGTAGATCCTGCGGACCTGACAAAAAGCCCCCCTGGCGACGGATCTCAAACAGAGAAAGCATAGCAAATGAAGTTACTATTAGTTTTCATTCATAGTTATAGATCACCTGAAGGTACATAAGGTTGATGGGTGGTATAGAAATAAATTAATAAACACACATTGAAATTTGTGCTCTAGCTGGACAAACAGCTCTAAATTTGCAATACTAAAATACTGCTCTATGAATGTTGAAAAGTGCTGGGTTGCTATAACATAGAAAATGTGCTGGAGCTGGAGCTATTTAAATTCCTGGCAATAGTTGAGTTGTGAATATATGTTAGTATAATATAATGTGAAAGACCCCCCCAAAAAAAATTAACTTCCACAATTCATATTAAATATTTACTAGCTATTATCTAAAATAAATGTACACTATACCAAACATACGATAATTACAGATTTGTAACTTCTGTATTTGATTTGGATATTTGATTTCAATATTGTTATATTTACAACACCTGCTAGCTACATGCAGTGGTATGTAATATCAGATTCTGTAGAAGAAGCGTAACAATAATTGATAAATCAATATTTTTTGAGATACCTGCCAAAACCAATGCACCAGCAAGGCCAAACTGTTCACATTCTGAATTTTAAAGAAGCATTTTACATTCAGAATTTTTGCCTTAAATGATCTGAAATTTTGCATTCAAAATCTTCATGTTAAAATGGAGATTGTTAAAAGGAAGTTTTTATATCAATGTTTTATCTGAACACTTCAAAGGCCGTTTAATAAGGTTAAAATACCATGGACTGGATTCACTTTGCAAACCCAAATAACGAGCGGAAATTGAATATGTTGATGATATTCAGTCATCCTCAACAGGCAGTCAGATTTTGTCAATTATAATTCCACGGAGAATTGCTGTAGCTTTGCAACTGTAAGTTCCAACCTAAGAATGGCTTTTTTAGAAGTTCTGCCCAGTCGTGATATTTTGGAGAAGACACAAGAAAATAACAGATCAGTTATTTTATGTCAGTGCTGTTTGCACTCATCTCTTCTTTAGAGTAGCAAAGCCTGGGATCAGACACCTTTGGCAAGTGGGATGCTTTCAATGTTTGTGTGCATTTTAATAAACAGAAAAATTGAGCACTTGATTGGCTGATGTTTCTCTCCAACCTCTTGATCAGCCTTCATCAAATGGTTTCTGTGAGAAGTCACTAAGGATACCATCAGTGGTGGGATTCAAATTTTTTTACTACTGGTTCTGTGGATTTGGCTTGGTGGGTGTGGTGTGGCTTGGTGGGCATTGCTTGGTGGGCATGGCAGGGGAAGGATATTGTAAAATCTCCATTCCCTCCTCACTCCTGGGGGAAGGTTACTGCAAATTCTCATTCCCTCCCCACCCCAGTAACCTGCTTTCCAGCTCTGTTCTCCTGTGCAGGGCAACTAAAGAAGACTTGGCCAATCAACTGGGACTCAGGAGGCAGTGAAAAGATGGGGGCGGGGCCAGTCAGAGGTGGGATTTGCTGGTTCTCCGAACTACTAAAAATTTCCATTACTGGTTCTCCAGAACTGGTCAGAACCTGCTGAATACCAACTCTGGGTACCATCAGAGATTGTGAATGAAAGAAAATAAATTTCATTTTTTGGATATTGTATGCTGTGTAATGTCAGCACCTGCAGTGGTGGGAATTTTTAAGTTTCATGGGTCAG
Organism: Bungarus multicinctus; assembly: GCA_023653725.1. NCBI lineage: Eukaryota > Metazoa > Chordata > Lepidosauria > Squamata > Elapidae > Bungarus > Bungarus multicinctus. Next base: position 61,452,870 of record CM042836.1, on the reverse strand, counting down.
CTGCCAGTCTGCTGGTATAATAGCAAAAGCACTTAGACTTCACAGTGCTTTTACAGCCATCTCTAAGTGGTTTGCAGAGTTAGCATATTGCCCCCCAACAATCTGAGTCCTCATTTTACCCACCTTAGAAGGATGGAAAGCCGAGTCAACCTTGAATCTGATGAGATTTGAACTGCGAAATTGTAGGCAGTCACCAGTCAATAGAAGTAGCCTGCAGTACCTCATTCTAACCACTGCACCACCAGAGATCAGAATGTTGTAATATGTGGATTGTGTAGGTTAAAAGCAAAATGTATTGTGAAGTTTTCATGTTTTGTGATTTTTTTTAAATACAACATTTCCCTGAAATCTGAAAATTATTTCAAGGGTGAATGGTTGAGAAAACCTCTAGACTGCCAAAATAAAAACAAGGCCACATTCACAGTCTTGATCATTGGATAAACCTACAAAAAGTCATATCATTCTGGATCAATCTCAAATGGACTATAAAATAGATTTATGGGAACTGGAAGGTGTGAAAGACCTCTTATCATAAAAAGGAAGACAGAGAAACTCCACTTCAAGAGAAATTGTGTTGTACTGTATTGTATTGGGGCTTCCCAATGCAACCAAGCAATGTTGTACTACATCAGGAATGAAAGTAGCTGTCACTAGAAATACAATAGTTTAATGTGCTATATGATTAAAATGGTATAGGCTTCTAACTTTTCTTGTATGGTTAGCTACATTTTTTCCAGTTCTTTGTGTATTATTTTTCTAGTAAATGTGCAAATGAATGAATTGTTTTTCAGTGTGTATATGAGAGAAATGTTGGTGATGAAAAACCTAAGTATATGATTGAAATTAATTTAGTTAATTTCAGTATGATTGACAGGGCACTCCTTCCCCATCCTATTAAGAAGTCTGAGATACTACCCAGATTTCAGAATATAGTTTGTATCTTGGCCAGAAGGAATTCAACCATGATGGCAACCTTTCTACTCTGGCACCCACCATACTTACTAAATCTGCAGTTTCTGGGATGTTAACAATTATTATCTGTTTGCCAAATAGTTGGCAGCATATAGTGGCTTAGATAATTGTAAAAGGGAAGTTGATTCAGGTCTGGTTGCCTCTTGGGATGAAAGATTACCAAGCAAACTCCCAATATGGCTAGACTGGGTCACTGGGGGAAAAAAAATTCCACAAAAAAGCAATGTGAAATCACTTCTTTTTGGTTTCCAGGACAATTATGTGGGCATTTTCGTGAAGTTATCAAGAATTGAGCTCATCTGACTTTATATTTTTATAAGTTCAATTATTTGGAGGGCACCAGGTTGGGGAAACATGCATTATTATAAGTCTTCCTTGCTAAGCTGGTTGCACAGGTCTTTAAGGGGAAAGCTCCTCATTCCATCTGGCAGGAATATCAATTGAAAACAAAGTGTGTCCTCATTTGCATGATACAGGATCAATAGACATGCTCCTTGCTGGGTGGAAATTTAGAACAGTAATAGCCTGCTGTGCATGACAAACAGGAGGACTGAACCCCTTTATGCTGGGACAAGTTCTTGATGAGAGATTAACAGGACACCAGAAAAATGGCCACTCTGACTGTGTGTGAGTTTCCAGGCTTTTAAAAAGATGGATACCTTAAGAAGCTAAGTGCCGCCTCATTAAGGGAACAAGATTTCAAAGGGGTCTCACTTTTTTCTCCCACCCAGCCCTGGATTCAAATAATAGTAAAAATGAAGGGCGATTATATGTTTTGCCTGCATGTTCCTTAGAAATTCCTTTTACTGATAGAGGCAGAAAGCATCCAATATGCAATTTAGACAGAGAATATCAAGTTTTTTTTTAGATAAGTGTTTTTCAAACTTGGCAACTTTAAGATGTGTGGACTTTACCTCCCAGAATTTCCCAGGAAGCATGGAAAGTTGAAACATGCTGATTTAGACTGACCCTTTGGAGTTAGATATGAAGCATCAGTTGTAGGATTTGATCATACTGGAAGGAAGGAGATAAGACTGATTCTGGTTCATTCCACGCCTAGTCCTGCTCTGTGATGCACCCTGACCCTGCTTAGTTTACCATTCCCTTGGTTCTTGAAAGTTTTCATTTGTATTTCAAAATAATCCCTGATCTGTGGAAATATTGAGAAATTCTGTTGGATTAAAAAATGGATTTGTTTCAGTAAAATCACGAAGGACCCTCTCGGACACATTACAAGCATAAAAAACAAGTAAAAAGCCAGGTATGAGAAATGAGGGATAGATTCCTGTAGTGGTTTTAAGGCTGGTGTAGTGAGCTATTTTAAGTATTTATCTACTGGTCAACTCTATACATCACCCATCTCACTATCTAAATGACTCGGAGCAGTTGACAAATAAAAGCTATGGCAACATGCCACGATGATAAGCACGGGTGGTACAAGCAATGCATCCTGTGGAAGGAAAATGGAGATGTGGCCTCATTAAATAACATTCGTATTGTGACTAGATGTGGTAAACAAAGCAGCTGCCAGACAGAAAAGCCAGACACTGTAGCTCTGGATCATCTTAGAGAAGCCAGACAATAGCAGGAGCCACACACTTACACAGGATATAAGGTAAAAGGCAATGCTCAGGATCGTTCAGATCCAGCTTTTGTTGACACAACCTCAGGGTATGGTTGCTGTGACACATTTCTCATGCAAAGTACATTGGGATGCATTGCCTGTGCTGGGAGGGTGGGGGGGTCTCCAATGTATAGATCTTCCCATCCTCCCTCCCTCTGTTGGACATTTAACTAGGGGATGAGTAAAGTCTCACAGCTGGATATCTACATTGGACAAAAGTAACAACAGATGTATTACTTTAGGGGTTTTTCTATCATTTCTGTTGTAGGGAGGCATGCAATTTAGCTTTCATTACAAGATTATATCATGTTACAGAAAAACGCTTAGCCAACGTTTTTCTGCTGCAATAGAGCAGTGTGTCTCAACTTCACCAACTTTAAGATATGTGAACGTTAATTCCCAGGACTTCCCCAGGTAGCAAACCTAGAGGGGGAATTCTGGGAGTTGAAGTCCACAGATATTACAATTGCTGAGATTGAGAAATACTGGACTATAGCAGTTCTGTTGAAGCCTAGGGTCTCACAAGAACTTGATGGGAGTCTGTAAAAGGCTAAATGTTTTAAAAAAACCACAATTACCTGAGTACAATTAGGGGGTCCCTGGCACTTTTTCTGAGATAGAGTGGAAAAAGCAAAAATGCTGGCTAAGATAGCAATAGCACTTAAACTTAAATACCGCTTCATAGTACTTTACAGCTGTCTCTAAATGATTCACAGTGTCAGCATATTGCTCCTCAACAATCTAGGTCCTATTTTACTGACCTTGGAAGGATGGAAGTCCTCTTGCACCATCCCTCCCTCCTTCCCTTCACCTGAACAAGGCAACAGATAGTTTGGGTTGAATCAGGCAGGAACTTCCCCCCCAATTCTTCCCTCTGCAAATCAACCCTTTTAGTGTGTACAGGCAATAAGTAGAGACAATTAGCCCACTTTTCATTTTTATTGTCAGTTTTCTACCACTAGAGTTTTGCCTGGGGAGTCCTTGGTGCTCTCTGAGCTTGACAGTTTTCTTGCAGTGCTAGAAAAGAGTGGGGTATACTCTCTGTTTATACACAATGAATTGCCCTATGGGTATGGTTTGGTTTTTCGCAGTTCCTTGATTAGGCTGTTGTCTACTACTTGTTTGTCTGAATTGGTAGTTGATAGGAGTATTGTTTACTGCTTGATTGCTGGTCTGATTAATCCTGGTGTTATTCTCTACTTAACTGGATGTTGATTGTTGGTGAGGTGTTTTGGATTTTTTGTTTCCTTTTTAGCTTTTTGATTGTTTCGTTTGAATGGTATATAAACCATAATGTTAAAAGAGCCACGGTGGCACAGTGGTTAGAATGCAGCACTGAAGGCTACTTCTGCTGCCTGCCTGCAATTTTGCAATTCAAATCTCACCAGGTTTCAGCCTTCCATCTTCTGAGGTTGGTAAAATGAGGATCCAGATTGTTGGGAGTAATATGCTGACTCTGTAAACCACTTAGAGAGGCTTGTAAAGCACTGTGAAGTGGTAATAATTCTAAGTGCTATTGCTATGCTATTGCTAAACATTGTTTATCTCTATGTGCCTGTTGATTGTCTGAGTGCTTTCAGGAATTCTCTAGCATTTTTGAATTTAGTTAACCAATAACCAAGCTTGGAGATCACCAAGGACTCCATAGTTCAATTGTGAGGTACAAATATTCTCTTCTAGATCTGGAGTTCTGGGAATGGTTATTTTTAACTAACTAAGTCTGAAAAAGGTTTGGAAACTCCTGAACTAGAGAAGGTCTGGAACCTCTGGAACAATATACCAAAAAGCAAGTTTAAAAGTTAGATTTGTAAAATTAATTGGTGGGTTGAAAAATTATAAAGCAGTGTTTTCCAACCAATGAGCTTTCAGATGGGCTAAGACCTAACATATCCTGGAAATGCTAGAGATGATGTTTTAACATACCCTTATAACCAGAGGTGGCATTCAGCAGGTTCTGACCACTTCTGGAGAACCGGTAGCGGAAATTTTGAGTAGTTCAGAGAACCGACAAATACCACCTCTGACTGGCCCCACCCCTATCTATTCTCCGCCTCCTGAGTCCCAGTTGATTGGCTGGGTCTTCTTTTTTTGCTCTGCACAGGAGAATGGAGCTGGAAAGCAGGTTAGTGGGGTGGGGAGAGAATGTGATTTTGCAGTAACCTTCCCCCAGGAGTGGGGAGGGAATGGAGATTTTACAGTATTCTTCCCCTGCCATGCCCACCAAGCCACATCCACAGAACTGGTACTAAAATTTTTTGAATCCCACCACTGCCTATAACAACAGGCCATGTTAATGAATGCTGCCTGCTGGCCAGGGAATTCTGGGAATTGATATCCGTGGATGTTAATATTGACAAGGTGTAGAACAATAACTTGGGAGAAGCAACTTTAGATAATGTTTTTGTTCTAATCTGCTCTCCTGCAGTGTTTCAGTTGTGGGGAAGAAAGCTCAGATAGCAGGCCTGATGGTCTGAGTTCAGTCCATTTGGGAGTGGGACAATCTATAACCATCGGGACCAAATGTACTTTTCTGATGATGAACTTTTCTGATGTGACCCAGCTCAGGTATTTATTTTTGGCTAAGTGTGCCTGAACCAATGGGTGTCCTTGATTCTTTGCCCATTCATGCGGGATGGTACAAGAGTTTAAAGGGGAAGCCCTGACCGTAGCTTGAGGAAATCCCCTTTGCTGAAAGACGTATTGCTGCAAAAATGTCCTCTTTTTCCAGGAAAAAGCCATTCTGTACATGGAAAGGAACAACAATCTTTGGAGGGAGAAGGAAGGTCAGGAGAAACTTGAAGTCAGCTTGACTTGGTCAGGAATCATGGATTTGGCTCTCGGCAGAAGGCCCAACAATTAATATGACTGGCTGCCCAAGGCGCTGTGAACTGGACCTCAGATGAGGCTGATTCTCATTCCCTTTCAAAAAGATCTCCCGTGGCTATCCTACACAGAGTTTGAACAGAATCCAAGTGTTTCTATTTTATCAACATTATTATTCTTTAATAACATTCTCTCATTCATTTCTAAGGCTTTGTGTAGGTTGAAGGGTCTGGGAATTCATTTCCTTTTCTCTGTCTATTTTGAGCAAATTCCAAGCCAAGTCAGTTTTCCAGTGGGACAACAGGAACCTAAAGACACATCACAACAGTGAAGACTGGGGTCAGGACACCAGTCAGGAGTGGATTAAGAAATGGGAGAGGGGCTTTCTGCTCTGGCAGACTCTGGAGCCTTACATTTCTCTGAAAAAGATATAATAATAGTCTTAAGGAAACTCTTATGCTAGCTGTCACATGAAGAGCTGTATCCTTCATTGTCTTACAAAGGGAGAGTTTTCCAGCCAATATTATAAATTCTTTCCTGTAGTGGGAGATTGGTTACTTTTCCTATGAAATGATTCAAAATTTGGTAACTTCCCCATCTTGATTATTGAAATGTACTCCATGTGGTTTTGACTGTGGCTGAAATAATAGTTGAGGCTACCAATTTTAATTGATCCGGAAGATCTATACAAGGGTTTGATTTTGGAAACAGCCAGTAAATGGCAGGATGAAAAGGGAACATATCTGATTTTTTTTAAATATCAAATTCAAAATTCAAATTCAATATAAATTAAAAATGTTGATTTGAATTTCATCTTATAATTGTTAGGTTTGTATTATTTGCATGCATACAGAATATTTGGCTGGCTTTAATACTACACTGAAAGTCACGTAGTGATTTTGGTTTGGCTGGACACAAGTTGAATGTTCAACCATGTCTTTTAAAAAGTAAATTAGACTTTTTATAGTCTTATAAGAGAGCTACTTGGAGAAAGAAGCCACATGTATCAAAAGCACACCAAGAAGCAGATTCTCATCCCTTTTAAATTATGGCACTCATCTCTTGTAATTGTTCTTTTGTAGGTGACACAGTAAGTGACTTAAAATTACCTGTGTCATGACAATCTGCCAAAGGCATGAATGATATTTCTTTGTTATATGACCTAAAACACAATACAATATAAAAACTATCACAGTTCTACATTTAAGTGCATTCTAATGTCACTGCTGCTATTTTTGCACAGAAATTTCAAAGTATCTCCCATTTTATTTGGGTTTATAATACAATTTAAAAGTTGTAGTTCCTCAAAAGCTACTGTACATTATACGTGTCACTTTGCTGCTTCTCTTCCAAATTTGGACAACCAACAAGTAAAAGAGTCACTCAAAGAGGATTGAAGCTTCACTGTGACACCAGAAGGTCATAATCTACTATTTTGACTACTACTAGGCTCTTTGGGCTTCTTCCCAAATCATTTTGTTGATTTCCAATAAGAGAAACCAAGACGATACATCATTTACAATAACCTGAAGGAGAAGCCACACTGCCCTGAGCAGAAAATTACCAGGCATGCTTTTAAACCCACCAACCGCTAAGGGGGGAGGGAAAACATAGTTGAAATATGCACTGTAGCTGAGTTGCTAGATAGAAACCACTTAAAAAAAAGGTCTATATCTCGCCAAGTCCAAGAAGCTTAAAACAAGACTTGACAGGCAAACCACAATTTTCATGATTTTGGGATAGAAGAAGTTGGGAAATTCTTCATTTTTGCCAGTCGAGAAGTGAAATGAGGACATATGCCGAGTTCTAAATTCCCAGGAGCAGGACAGGATGCTATGATGTGTTCCTTTTCAGGATACTTCTGTCCTATTAAGCAGCAAAAACAGAAGCCTTTGGATCCAAAGTATATAGAGAGGTGAAAGGAACTATGGGCTTATTTTTCTTCCTAGGTAGGGTAATCATGGTACCAAGGGCAGACTATCATCTGAAATGACTGGGTTTCAAGCCACTAGACAATAAGAGACTGTCTTTTTCAAGAGGTGTGTTGCTTGGAACTCAGCCTTGGCACGGGAAGCCACAAGGAAAGTCTTCCTTAACAATGGTGCCCTTATCGTTCTCCTTCATAGATTTTGACTTAATTAAATGACACAATATATTCTTCTCTTTTCTTCAGTCGCAAGGGAGAAAAAAAAGAATGTTAAATAGTATTCATTAAAAACATAGGATGATATATTGCAGGGAACTTCACAATCTAATTCCCAGATAATGCTGATGCATTTCCTCTGGGGACAAAAGGAGGGAAAAAAAAGACACTCTTGGTATTGAATCAGCCATAGTATCAAGACAAATTGGCAGACTACTTGTTAGTTTTTGAAGGATGGACCCACAGATCTATGACTAGAGTATGATTTGCTTTGTGAATTGAAGAACAGCTGCTAGTTTCTCTCCCTCCACAGTTCTGATGGCTCTCAAGGCTGAGTCCAGTTTTGGAGGAAAGAGGAATCCGCTGGATTGTTTTCCTTACATTCCGTGAAATGCTTTTTTGTTTCACAAAACCCTAAATTATTTTTTACCCATTCATCCCTTCTCTCACCAAACCTGTATTTCCTAGCGCTAGAGAAAAAATCTTAATAATGGGGAACTGATAGGAAAAGGAGAAACAGCAGTGTTCTTGTTGGCTGTCATTAAGGGCTATGTTGCCATTAAGACTGCTATATATTGTTCCCAGAAGTTAACAGAAAAAAGTCAGTTAAGTGCCAGCTTATTACACAACCATTCACATTTTTCCATAACTCATATTTTTCTGTCCTGCTTCTATATGGATGCCTTCCAGTTGTGTGAACTTCAACTCCTAGAGTTCCTGGTGAGCACATTGAGAGGGTATTTGGATCGGAGAATCCGATGCAGGATGTCTTTTTTCTGAACCTTACCTGTTGAATTAGTTCAATGCACTAATGTTTATAGAAGTAAAAAAAAAAATCGCAGCAGTTTTGGCAATAATAAAGAATTCATGAATCTGGAGAGAATGAAACTATTGTAATCAAGTGATCGCACATGTAGATCGCACATGTCCCATCATTGGGGTGACACATCTTTAGTTTCAAGGAAGTAGCCGGTGTTCAGCCTGTCCTGAATCATCTTGCAGGCACAATACGAGAGAATCAGCACCTCTTTTTGTCTGTCAAATAATAAAAACCCTACTATTTATCAAGATGATAAACTATTTTTTTTCATCCTCCCTCTGGATCAAACAATATTAGCTGGCAGTAACCTTTGGGATACGTTAAAGATAATGTAAACCTGTATGGCTACAAAATTATTTTTTAATGAAATCATTTTTCAGTTACTTATTCCCTCTTTTAAATAAATCAGCACAACTGAGTTACATATAAAGTTACAAATATAAATGTTTCATTACGCAGTAGGATTTTGCTTCTACAGGGCACCGGTCTCTGTGCCAGCTTAATTTTCTTCTTGCGCTTTTGGAACAGGGGTTTGGGAATTTATTCTACTCAGGAAGCTCTTTAATCTGAAGATGCCAGCTTTTAAATCTTCAGTCTGTGACTGGGTAAGGCTCCATAATGGGATACTGAAGTACTAGTTGTGAGTAGGGATTATTAGAGATTATGAAGGCTAGGAATGCAAAAAAGAGTTTTCCAATGGCCCTCATCATTTTTCATTTCAATTCATATGGCTGCTCATCTCAGCATTTTGTCTCTGGGTGGTTAACAGTTAAAAATATGTAAGAATAATGTGATTAAAAAAAATCATCACAAGCATTCCATGTGTTCTGGCTCTCTGGTCTTAGCTAAAACCAGGCATGAGGGTCATGCTTGGTCATATAGCCAAGTCTTCAAGGCCTTATGATAGGTCAACAGAATTGAGGCTAATGTGATCTCAGGAGGGATGATGTTCCAGGGAAGAAACATCATGTCAGAAAAGGCTCTCTTCTTGGTTCTTGCCAAGTAGCACTCTTTACTGGATGGGATCCATAGCAAGCCTCTCCTATTGGATCTGTGGTGGATAGGAGAACACGATCAAGGAGAGGCAGTTCTTCTGATCTCTCATCACCCTACCTGCCAACAGATGCTTGCAATCCCAAAACCATCAATGGATTAAGCAAAAAAAAAAAAAAAAGGATTAAAAAACCATGCCACATTTGTTTGTTTCGTTATGGATTTATAAGGCTGAATAATTCAAATAGTATTAACCCCATACAGTGTGCAAGAAAAACACACAAAGTGTTCTATATTTACATACTTACCCGCAATTAGTGGATCCGACAGCGGGAAGTTTAAAGAACTGTCATTGGCTGACGAGCTGCGAGCAGCCAGCATAAGAGAGGCTGCCGCGGTTCCACTGGCGCTCAGTCCTGGAAAAGAAATAAAGAGGAAACAATCAACTGGAATGCGAGTGTCTCATTTCCCGCCACAGAACACTGGCAATGAAGGTGGGATCTGAGACAAAGGAATCTAGTTGAGCACGTGGCTACGAAGTTCAACCGAGGCATGATGTCTGGTAACAACTCACCACAATTCAATCTGCCCACAGAAGAATGGCAATCCTATGTCGACCGATTCCTAATGTTCCTGGAGAGCAGCAATCTAAACAGAGTTTCAGAACACAGAAAAAGGGCTGTTTTCCTGACCCATTGCGGACCCGCAGTATTCCGGATGGCAAAAGCACTGGCAGCACCCACGTACGTTAAAACCATAACATGGCCAGAACTGGAGAAGCTCCTAAGGGCCCATTATGCACCAACCGTGTTGAGCCTAATAAAAAGACACGAATTCTATTTGAGGAACCAACGGGAGGACAAAAGCATCGCCGATTTTGTGGCAGCACTCCGGGACATCGGCGGAGCGTGTGATTTCCTCAATTTCGATAAGGCACTGAGAGACCGCGTGGTTCTTGGGCTAAAGGATCTCACATTACAAGGCCGATTGTTAACCTGACCGAAAATCACTATAAAAGAGGCAATAGAAGAAGCCACTGCTGCAGAAGCCACCCACAAATCGACCGCAACGATGAAAAAGATAAATAAAACAGCCGGAAATAACAGCAAAGAGTTCCAGAAACCAGAGGTGGACAAAGACACAACCACCACGCACCACGAGGACGTCAAATCGGTGACTGGAAGCGAGGAAGACAACGAAGAAGAGGTATACCACCTCCGATCAGGGAAAAACAGAAGGGAGTGGAGTGGGAAAAAGCCTGAATTTGAGTGCGCTAGATGTGGGGGAAACCATCCACGCTCGGAGTGCTGATTCAGCGACGCAATCTGCAGAAAACGTGATAGAAGGGGACACATAGCGAGGGCATGCCGCTCCAGGAACAATTACAGCCCCCGACGGAGATGGAGCCCACCACAGAGGGACAAAGAAAGAGACAGAAAATCTGGGAGCCGTTGGAGCCATGAGGGTAGGAACAAGAGAGACAAAGAAACAACATATAGGAAGGAAGAGACTCACCAAACCGTGACCATTGAACATTCAAACGCAAGAAATGCGAGGAAAGTCCACATACAAGTGAGGAAATGTGAGATGGATTTCGGTTCATACCTTTCCATGGTGTCATGGGAGACCATAAAAAAATTAATCCCTGACATACAACAGGAAGAACTAGAGACACAAGATCTAACACTTAAGGATTACGAGGGAAACAAAATTCCCGTGGTGGGGGTAGGACATTTTAAAGTCACCTTTAAGGACCACACAGAGATCCTGCCATTAACCATTGTTGACCAGAACAGACCCAGCTTACTGGGACTGGAATGGTTCGCACCATTAGGGATTGGAGTGACTGGAATAAACAGAATTGATGATGCAGATTGGGAAGAGGACATCGTGAGGGAATTCCAGGACATATTCAATGGAGAGCTGGGCAAGTATCGGGGGACCCCAATCTCATTTAACTTAGATCCTAACATAGCCCCGATAAGACTTAAGGCGAGACGTGTTCCTTTTGCTTTTAAACCCAAAATCGATGAACAGTTAGATAAACTCATAAAACAGGGGGTGCTAGAACCAACAGACCATGCAAAGTGGGAAACCCCTATTGTGACCGCCGTTAAACCAGATGGGTCCATAAGAATTTGTGGAGACTATAAGGCAACCCTGAATCACATGTTGCAACAAAACGCATATCCGGTTCCGTAGTCCAACATTTATTACATTCTATAAAAGGGGGCAAAACCTTCCCAAAATTGGACTTGGCCCAAGCCTATCAACAACTGCTGGTGGATAACCAAACAGCCGAAGTGCAAACGATTGTAACGCATCAGGGAGCATTTAAATGCAAGCGATTACAATTCGGGGTTAGCATAGCCCCCGGAATATTCCAATGCTTGATGGAACGTCTCCTACAAGGGATAAAAGGAGTAATACCCTATTTCGACGATGTACTAATAGCAGCCAAAGACAAAGACCAGTTAAAAGACCGCCTAAGACAAGTCCTAACAAAATTTAAAGGGGCAGGACTGAAAGTTAAAAAAGAGAAGTGCAAACTAGTAACCGACCGGGTAGAATTCCTGGAATATCTCATAGGTAAAGATGGCATCCACCCTACCGAAAGTAAAATCAGAGCAATTAAGAAGACACCTGTACCGAGCAATAAAGTAGAGCTACAGGCATTTTTAGGACTCATTAACTTTTATAATGTGTTCTTGCTGCAGAAAGCGACGGTAGCGGAACCCCTACATAGATTCCTCGACAAAGAGGCAACCTGGAAGTGGGGGAAGCGAGAAAACACAGCTTTCCAAGAAGTAAAAAACCTCATTACATCCAGCAAGATACTAATACAGTACAATGAAACATTTCCCATAACATTAACCTGTGACGCATCACCTTTTGGTGTGGGGGCAGTACTCAGTCACATTTTGCCGGACGGAAGAGAAGCACCCATAGCCTTTTATTCAAAGACCCTCTCAAAAGCGGAGAGGAATTACAGCCAACTCAATAAAGAAACGCTGGCCGCCATATCGGGAATAAAACGATTTCATGAGTACCTTTACGGTAGAACCTTTTCGTTAATTACAGATCACAAACTGCTATTGGGAATCCTAGCCGGGAATAAAGCAACACCCCACATTTTGTCACCACGAATGACTAGATGGTCCGAGTTCCTTGTCACCTACAGCTACAATTTAATTTACAGGCCAGGAAAAACCATAACTCATGTTGATGCGTTAAGCCATTGCCCTTTACCTGATAGAGACGATGACCCCGCACCGAGCACATCAACACTCCAAATCGAAACTCTACCAAACCTACCTATAACAGCCAGAGACATTGCCAGGTAAACGACAAGAGACAAAACGCTGAGTAGAACCTCAACATCGATAAACAAGGGCTGGCCTGAGTCAGGGGGTGACGAATCTGTGAAACCTTTTAAAAACAGACAAACTGAACTATCGCTTTTCAAAGGATGCATACTTTGGGGGTATCGGGTAGTCATACCCAACAAACTAAGGGAAAGAATACTGGAATTTTTACATGAAGGACACCTGGGTATAGTTAAAATGAAAGCCTTGGCTAGAAGCTATGTATGGTGGCAGGGGTTGGATAAAAACATAGGGGATTGGGTAGCAAACTGTAAATGTTGCCAGGAATCCAGACCCGCACTCCCACAGGCACCAGCTACAGAATGGGAAATACCCAGGGGACCATGGTCGAGAATATATATCGACTTTGCGGGACCAACAAAGGGGTATACATTCCTAATAATCATGGATACTTACTCAAATTGGCTAGAAGTAAGCATCATGCATTCTACCACTACAGACGCAGTAATCAAGAAACTCTGAACAATATTCGCAACACACGGATTACCTGATGTATTAGTATCCAATAACGGGCCGCAATTCACGGCAACGAAGGGTATTTAGCTAGCCAGGGTATAAGGCATGCACTAACAGCGCCGGCACATCCAGCAGCAAATGGGCGAGCAGAACGAATGGTTCGTTATACAAAGGATACACTTAAGAAATTGGGCCGGGAGAAATACAAGAAAAAATAGACAAACTGTTAACCATACAACACATGACACCAAACACAACAACTAACAAAAGCCCAGCAGAACTATTAATGGGCGGGAAACTAAGATCACATCTAGATAGATTACACCCCACATACTGCACAGAGAAATCAACAGATTTCTCCAGCAAACACTGAACATTTAAAACCGGAGACTTAGGCTATGCAAAAAACTTCTCAGGGGACCCGTTGTGGATACTGGCAACAATTACACAAGTAATGGGACCCCGGTCTTACAGACTAGTCATCGAAGACAATAGGGACTGGAGGAGACACATAGACCAGGTAAGATCATGAGCACTACAGACAAACACCGACAGATCAGGAGGAGAAGGGGGAGACCCTTCGAACACAAACCGCGAGGGAAGTAAAGACCAACCACAACCCACAAACATAAACAGGCGAGAAGGGGGAGACCCTTCAAACACACACCAACAAAATACAAATAGAAGCAGGCAGGAAGGGGGAGACCCTTCTAGCATAACCAAAGACAGGGGGATGAACAACCCCAAACAATAAAAGATACCCTAACAATCTCACAACCACCACTAATACTAGCCCCGGTCGAAGTTCGCAACTACGCATCTGCAGCCGAAGGGAGTAACATCACGAGCGACATGGAACAGCCACTGGAAGAACAGCCGAGAAGAAACCTGGGAGGGAGCATGGCCAGCTCCACCGTCAAGGAGATTCCACGGGAAGAGACGGAGAGAACAACAGGTCCGTCCACATCGGCCGCTGGCGAACTCACGACTAACCTGCGCAGATCTAGTCAGAACCATAGGAGCCCCGCCTACTTATGTGACTACGTAACCTAGGGGGGCCCTGATTGGTTGGACTAGACCAAGTGGGGAGGGGTGTTCTATATTTACATACTTACCCGCAATTGGTGGATCCAACGGCGGGAAGTTTAAAGAACTGTCATTGGCCGATGAGCCGTGAGCAGCCAGCATAAGAGAGGCTACCGCGGTTCCACTGGCACTCAGTCCTGGAAACAAAATAAAGAGGAAACAATCAACTGGAGTGCGAGTGTCTCATTTCCTGCCACAGAACACAAAGAACAAAGAAATTCAAAGAAAAACAACACCTTAAACAATATAATATGTAATAGAATAGAATAGAATAGAATAGAATACAGAGTTGGAAGAGACCTTGGAGGTCTTCTAGTCCAACCCCCTGCTTAGGCAGGAAATCCTATACCATTTCAGACAAATGGTTATCCAAACTCTTCTTAAAAACTTCCAGTATTGGAGAATTCACAACTTCTGGAGGCAAGTTGTTCCACTGGTTAATTGTTCTATCAGAAAATTTCTTCTTAATTCTAGGTTGCTTCTCTCCTTAATTAGTTTCCATCCATTGTTTCTTGTTCTGTGCTTAGTGTCTTTTTAGTTGACACTCAATGCTTTGGAGAATAGCTTGATTCCCTCTTCTTTGTGACAACCCCTGAGATAAAAAGGTGACCAAAGGAAATCAGATACTTGTGGAAACATTCATGTCTTCATAGCTTTTCTAAAGGCAAGAACTTGGGAGTTGATGGCTTTTAACATGTGAAATGGGTGCTTTAAACACTGGACTTGCTCAAGACACCATTTCACTACTTAACACTTCTGAATTTCCCACCCAATATAAGTCCTAAGTGAGAGAGTAGATACATAAATCTAATGGTGGCTGTGAGAAAGTTTAATTAGGAAGGCTAAAAATGACTTTGGTTGTTAACCTTTATTTCACTTGAATGAAACAAAAGAAAACATTTAAAAAGGTACACAGTAGTCTAGGAGCAAACAAACAAACTGAATCCAAGGCAGGTTCTACAGTCAGACAAGAAACTTATCAAGACTGCAGCATTTCAGATGGAAACAGTTTTATCCCAGCAGCTATGCATATTAAAAGTACATTAATTGAAAGTATCAGACTGGAACATCATAATAACCAGGTTGTGTTTCTGCAGCATATTTGCAGAAATGATTAAATTAATTAAACTAAATCTAGAACATTGGTTTGAATGGGAAAATATTTATTTCTTGAGCATGCTCAACAATCTGGGTCCTCATTTTATCAACTTCGGAAGGATGGAAGACGGAGTCAACCTTGAGCCTCGTCAGGATCAAACGCCAAGGCTGTGGGCAGAGTTTGCTTGCATTACAGCATTCTAAGCACTTTACCACCAGGGCACCTTATAGGATGCTGTCCTCTCTCCTGTTTTTCCTTCACTGTTGGGATGGAGGCGGAGAGGAAAAGAGAAGCCAATAGCAATCACCTGAGAAAATCACCCTCATCTTCAAGGCTCTGTTTCCATTCCTGTTACTGCTAGCTGAGGCAAAGACTGACTCAGGAATGAAGTTGAAATAACAGTAGCAGCAACAGCAATGGCAATTCTTTCCCCCCTTCAGTCTCCTGCACTGATCTTTCACTATGACCGGTGTCACACTCCATGCTTGGGGCAGTTCTTTATGTTGCAAAAATCCCAAGTACCCTTACAGAACAGCAAAGATTTTGAGTTTTCTGTATCTCCGTCCCTTCCTATAATGATCATCCCAATTTTCTAGCTCTATTCTACACAGTGAGGTTTCTGGAGTATTTGGGTCAAGGAATGGCACTGTGCCTATAGACCACAGGTTGTCTGCTTCCCCTGCCTTCATTATATTTACACTGATTCATTGATATCTTTTTCAAACTCTAGGCATCCTTATGTGATCACATGCATTGGCATAGGGGCTCCTATTAATTTTCATTAATTTTGTGAGTGCATCAATCATATTATGCAGTACATGATTTGATGCACTTGCATATTATAGTGAGATTTCAACATTCTTGCCTAAAATCTCATAAAATCACCAATAAAAATACTAACACTGTATAATTAGTTGTCTTACAAAAACTTTTTTTTAAAGAAAGAGAATAAAAATACTTAATTGTGAGAATATGGACATGGTACAGTATCTGTTTTTGATTTATTAGTTGGCTTTGCATAGAATGCTAACTAGCAATTTGGAATTATGAGTGCCCATAAATTAATACTAAAAAGTATTGGTTTATGATATAGTCTCTCTCTCTCTTTCTTTCTCTCTCTCTCTCTCCCTCCCTCCCCACCCTCTCTCTCTCCACTTGCATGTCCATATGTGCATAATATGGACACATGAACATGCAGAATACTGTCTTCATGATTAATCAAAATAGTGTACCATCTGCCTTTTAACATAGATACCAACAGTGCTTCTACAAAACAAAATAGAGTTAGGCCCATTGCTCTGGATGTCAGCACTTATAATGTACCGATTTAAATAAGCATATTGTTATGTCTGTCTTGGAATAATGTATACATGTGGATTTTAGTACCAAGCACTGCTGAGAAATATTTTTTTTCTAAAATTCATGCAGTCCTCAGTCTGAAAACAGCCAGATAATCTCTTTTGACTATAAAATCTGTGTTCTGTAAAAGACAAAAAAGCAACAAGTTTTAAATAGTCTAGCAGTCAGAATTTCCCTTGGGATGAATGAAGAGAGACAGCAAAGTTTAAATCCAGTGTAACATTTTTTTTCCTCACACACAATTCCCTTCCTCAGTAGTTTTTGAGATAGTTGCAGTAGCTCTGAGAACAGAAGAAAAAAAATAAATAGAAAATACATACCCTTTTCTTGTGCCTACTGCTACAGAATGACTTGTATGACTTATGGAAATATACAGAAATGTGTTTCCAAAAAGGCTACTTGTAAGTGAACTGGCACCTTGAGCACCAATTCTGAGCACCAACGATCCCTTTGCTTGCCCTGTTCCCCAATTACCTTTAACAAAGTGGCATAACCTAATTTAATATTTGGTTCTTCCTTTTTTAAGAACTGGATCAGACCAAAAGCTCCTCCCTGGTCAGCCTGTCTAGAAATTTGGAAACAGAATGATCTGAGTCACAAGAATATCTTCCTATTCATGTTCCTCACTAATTGGTATTCAAAGTCTCTGATGCTAGAGGTAATGTATTTTGCCTTCAAAACTAATAGCCATTGATGCAGGTCCATTGTTTTTCTAAAGCCATTTGAAGTGCTTGTGGTTACATGTTGGGGTAACCCATTCTATGGTTTAATAATATACAGTGTAAAGTTCCTCCTTTTGTTGTTGTTGCTGACATGGAAAAAATTGGGAGGGCTCGTTCATGACAGTGCCAAGAAGTGTACTTTAAAGCAGTTAGCTAGGCGGAATAGGCCATGTCTTTAACTGTCTCCATCTTAAAATCCTACACATTGTAAAAATATATTGGCCACAAAATCAACTCCCATCATTTGTAAGGTTACCAGGGCTGAGCTACAGAAATCCAGACAATCTAATAATAAGCTTTCTGTATCTTTATGCTGCCATCTTGCAACTCAGGTCTCATAACGTTATTGCTAATCAATAAGTTTTAGTGTGGTGTTCCTTTCATCCTTCCTTGATAAAACACTGATGAAATATCATTTTACACTGATATGACAGTCCCAAGTGAACTAAGCAACTCTTTGGGGCATAAATTCAGACACTCACTGAATTGTCGCTGCCTGTATTTCATTTCCCTCCCTCCCCTGTCCCAGCCCCATGTACCTACAGCCAGGGATAATATTTCCTGCATATCAAGTAGTGGATTTAGAGTGTGATCAATGCCTGCCATAAATTAATGTGTGTGTTTTTAAGGTGCTACAGGTCTTTTTGTTCTGTTCCTGAAGCACAGCTGCTCCTCTGAAAAGAACTAGAGACACATTTCTTTTCTGAATGGGGGGCCATCCTCCCCCCCCCAACTATGATGTCATTTAGGTTTGGCTGTGAGAATGGACAAAGGAAAACTGTTGTTTGAGCAAGAGCCAAGGGAATATCAAGAGGGGGGCCGAGCCATGATTAGTTTTGAGAGCAACTCATGAGGTAAAAGTCTCTTTCTCAAGGTGAGACCTCTTCCCAAGTACAGTTATTATAAAATGCAACAAAGCTGGGATATTTAGAAATGCTGGAAATCTCCAATAACCCCCTCAAAGGAAATCAAATCCAGGTATACACACTACATCAACCTTCTATTCGGCTTGCCCTAAGGAGTTCAGCCATGGTCTTCCTAGAAACAGCAACGCTGTGGCGAACACCTCCCCCCCGCTTCCACAATGATAGGTGACAAGGTCCATCATACAACGGAGGGTCTGTGTGGCACATTTGCTCCCAATAGGGTTGCTATAGGAAAGGGCAGAAGCTGGGGGGAATGCAGAGGGCCTATTCACACCCCATCCCTAATTCAAAGGTAATGTTTGAGTGGGGGTGTTGGGGAGGATCTCATAAGGGATTAGAGAAATATTTGCTTTGAATGGGGGGTGACTTTAAGAGATGGGGAGGACAAAGGCGACTGTTTGAAAGAGAGACAAGATGAGGCTGCGTGGAAAAAAATCACCCACTTCTATTCATTGCAATTGAGGGTTAGAATGTAGCTTTCACCTTTGCTTTCAAAGAGGAAGAGGAGACAAATGAAACAAGGGATTTCTATAACTTATCCTGCTCCTGTTCTCAGACAAGACAATGTCAAAAAAGGCAAGACAGATGAATCCCTCTGAAATTATGAGTGAGAGGATGCTGTGAGTGTATATTATAATTCCAGGAGTCATCTGAATTTTGGGACAGTGATTATGCATTAAACCTAATGCACTAAGAAACAGTGCTGCATATAGTACAGATAGCCCTCGACTTGTAGCAGTTCATTGAGTGATCGTTCTAAGTTACAATGGCACTGAAAAAAGTGCCTTCACACTCATGACCGTTGCAGCATCCCCAGGGCCATGCGATTTAATTTCAAATGCTTGACAACTGGTTCATATTTGTGATAGTTGCAATGTCCAGGAGCCATGTGACTACCTTTTACAATCTCCTGAGAAGCAAAGTCAATGGGGAAAGCCAGATTCACTTCATAGCCATGTTACTAATTTAACAACTGCAGTGATTCACTTAACAGATGTGGCAAGAAAAGTCGTAAAACAGGGCAAAAGCCACTTAACAAATTTCTCACTTAGCAGCATAAATTCTGGGCTCAATTGTGGTCATAAATTGAGGACCATCTGTATCTGACTCAGCTTTTGCTGCTACAGTGAGGCTGTAGAGGAAGTATTTCTGTTTCTGTAAGGCTAGCGCCAAATAGATTCCTATGTGCTTTGGGTTCAGCTTTAACAAGATCTTTTCTGTTAAATCTTGACAGAGCAGACTAGTACTGCTGTTGGTAATTGAAATCAGTTATTTGCAAATTTATATTTAGTTTCTTGGCAGAAATCGTAATCTGGATACAGGGGGATTTCTAAGGAAAATAAATGAATAAATGCTCAGCTTAGATTATCCTTCAGCACAGTGCTATTATATATGCTTGAATCCAACACATCTTGGAATTCAGGACTACACGATGGGAAAGGCTTGGAACCTGTTATCATCTTAGCATATAATAACCCCACTGAGACATTCAAACAGCAAGAGCTCATTAAATAATCGCTCTAGTTAAGCTATGCCCCTCACCATTATCAGTCAAATTATCTCAAGTCTTTGGAAGTACTTGTAGGATCACTGGGGCTGTTTGCAGAGACAAAGCCGGGAGTTGTGCAAGTATAATATGAAGGCCTTCCTTCTGCAGACCTATAACAGCAATTCAGTGGGAGGGAGCAGTTTTCTGGTACGTTTGACTCCCAACTACTCTGGCTCTTGAAGATATGAACATTAGTGAAGAAAGCCCATTCACCTTAGAGAAGTAGTTCCTGAAAACTTGGTGAGCTTTTAGTTTTGAGATACACTTTGAGTTTTTGATTTAGAGATGGGAACCCAATAGCTATTAACTCCAGGGGTCCTTATTAAATGAAGATGGCACCAAGTCATTTATATCATTCCTGTACAGCCGCAGTGAAAGAACAACCACCCTCAACATCCTTTCATATAGACTGCTGGGAAGTGTAATTCAGTAAGCTCTAGTGGACCTCCAATTCTCCAGCCTCATATTTTCAGAAGAGTACATTGGGCTTTTCATGAAACACAATTATACTATCTTCTGACTAAGATAAATATTTACCTCAATGGCTAAATTAGAGGAGACTAGAGGTATATGGGTTCAAATCTCCTAATTCTTTAATTTGGGGACAATATAAAGAATTAGGACCCAACCCCAGGAGGGCCTGACCTAAATCAGGTTAAAGTTTTGGGTGTGTGGAAATAATCCTCTTCTACCTTCATTGCCCAATTTTTCCTTTCTTGTTAGAGAAATTATGCCTTAATTATAGATTTATCCAGCAGAGCAATTCAATTGGTGATTCCTAGGGCAACTAGTAGGAGAGGAAATAGCACCGATTAGATTCTTCATACTTCAGTGCTTTTTTTCCGATATAGTATCTTTACCAGTTCATGTTGGTGAATGCATCACATAGGAGAAATGAGAATAACCACTTAAGCAATGTTTACACAGAAAAGAGCATTCTAATTATCCTCCTTTTGAGGGATTAAGGATGATGAGAAATGTGGTTGATAGCCGGGTTGAATAATGCAGCTAATTCATAGATAATGCAGAATTTCACCAGAGTTTGGAAACGGCCTTAGCTTTTTGCATCTACCATCTCACTGTATAAATAGAAAGACCCTTTCCCCCACACTATTCTCTCGGGAAGCTCTGGCCGATGGTACAGGCAGGGTCATAGGGGACACAGCTCCCATTCAGTTTGCCTGAGAAAGTCAAACTGCATGTTAATGCTACATGTTTTTTCATATCTTTCAATCTGATGGAAAGGCATTAGGTTTTTCCTTCCTTTTATTAAAATGCATTCTTAAAGTCCATGTTTAATGCCCTGTTGATTGATGGAACTTACACCTTCTCCTTTAGAAACAACTATTGGTATAGGAATTAGGTCTGATTTTTTTTATCTGCTAGATACAGTTTTTTGGATCTAGCTGAAACTTTTGGTTTCAACCTCTGTCTGGTATAGATCCATCAAGAGAGACCCCTTGCCAATGTTGCCATGTCCCTGTCACAGGGCACATGTGATTTCCCATACATTAATTCTCTTAAAATGTGTGATTGTAGCAAGAGAAAGTTGTGATCCAGTACAATAGTAAATACCCCATGGTATTTTCATGGGAATGTGAATGATAGGGATAGTTTTCCTCACTACTGAAAGAGATCTTCACCTCTATCTGGAAAAGCACTTTGTGAAAGCCAGGCAGAAGGGGGAACAGGCAAATTATTTCAGCAATCTGTGAAGAGATTTAGACACAAATTCTTTCTTTAGAGCAGCATATTATCAATTCAGTGTCTCAGCCAGTAATGGAAAGACTTCAAAATGTCTTCTTGACTCTCGCCAAAAAGCTATAGTGTATTGGGCAAGACAGAACTTTACTTCAAGGACTTCTTAATAAATAATATTAACTGAAGGCCCTTGGCTCATGTTGTGTGAGAGATAAGATGATGTGAAACCATTCCTTCTGGCATTACGATCCAAGATTTACGAACTGTTGCTATTATTGCTGTATAGCATAGGTTCCAGGAACTCTATTCAGAATGAGAGGACAGTCCATTTGCTATTCGGCTTTATCCTCAAGAAAAATATTACGAAGAGAAAGGTGGGAAAAATATTGGACTACCATGGGCTAGAGTGATATTAAATGTGGTGGCACTCAACCCAAGTTTTTGAACCACTGTATATTGGGAAATATGATAAGAAATCATAGATGTTCCTCTAACTCTGATTATCTATTAGCTGTTATCTCAAATATCTGTTTTTTATTTATGCATATAAACCATCCCTTGTTAACAAAACCTTTCAAATATATACTGTAAGAAGTAAAAGAAGATGGAGATTATGACACGTAGGTAAAACATTTCCCTTTTCCAGAAGCTAGGAACAGCTTCAAGAAAGCTCACCTTGGTGCCATTCCTCTTCCTTGTCATTCTTAAGAATTGAGGAGGGATTCCATTTTTTCAATGGCTTTACTCTCCTGTCCCTGGTGTTTCAGTTGCTTTATCTGTGTTGCAGTCCAAGTCTGATACTGTGGAATACCCACAACCAGTTTGGAAGTTACTTCAATTAGGAAGTTCCATAAGAAGGCCCTATCCCAGAATGGCCTTATGTATTACAATGGCCAATACATTCATATTAAAGAATACATTCATTTTACTTCTAATATAGAATCCAGAGTGGCAAATGTGAATTTTCTATGTGGTTTCTCTCATTTATTCTTTGACCAGGAGGCTCAGACCTAAGCATGGTGGTGACATCATGTGTTGAATTCTCCAATATTGCAACTAAGATCCCTGCCCTCTATGCAGCCGGTAGGCAGATTCTTCTGGAAGAAAACAGTCTTTCAATTGCCCTTGAAGAACAACAAAGCAGAGTATCTTTGTATGGGAAATGTCTGCTGCCTTAGTTTGAATTTACTGCATTTTTATCAGTTAGGCTAAATATATTCCAAACAGAAAATCATGGACTTAAAATAAGTTTCCAAAATATTTCCTGGACACCAAAGACTACTTCCCAGCCATGATCAGAAACCCTGAGAAATCTGTTGTGCAAGAATCTCTAAAAGCATCAGTTCTCCCCTTCTTTTGACTTTTGGCAATTTGTCCTTGAGGCTTCTGGCTCCAACTATCCGTGACTCTTTACATTTAATCTATCATTGTTATTATCTTTCCCTCCCTTCAGACATTAGGAGCTTTTTCCTCTAGGTTTTTATTTCAATGTAGATGTTTTACAAAAGAACAACAGGGCCCAGAACTGAAGGATGGCATTTTCTGATCCAGGCAATTGGGCAGAGATGTCCTTAGGGTACAGTCAAAAAAGGCATGATGGCAGCTATGTTATTTGGGGAGAGTTCGATCCTGTGACCGCCAAGGGTGTGGACAGGTTGCTGGGGAGTCTGAATGCCACCACCTGTTTATTGGACCCGTGCCCTTCCTGGCTGGTTCGGCCGCCAGGGAGACGACACGAGGCTGGCTCCAGGGGATTATCAACGCTTCTCTGAGAGAGGGGTCGCTCCCGACCGCCCTGAAGATGGCGGTGGTGCGGCCCCTCCTCAAGAAGCCTTCCCTGGATCCAGCTGTTTTAAATAACTTTCGTCCAGTCTCCAACCTGCCCTTTGTGGCGAAGGTTGTTGAGAGTGTGGTGGCACGTCAGCTTCCTCAGTACCTGGAGGAAACAACTTACCTCGATCCGTTCCAATCGGGCTTCAGGCCTGGGCATAGCACTGAGACGGCATTGGTCGCGTTGGTTGATGATCTCTGGAGGGCTCGTGACAGAGGGTTCTCCTCTGTCCTGGTCCTATTAGATCTCTCGGCGGCTTTCGATACTATCGACCATAGTATCCTGTTGCGACGGTTGGAGGGGTTAGGAATTGGGGGAACTGTCTTTCGATGGTTCTCCTCCTTCCTCTCCAACCATTCGCAATTTGTGTTGGCGGGAGGGGAGAGGTCCACCTCTAGGCCCCTGGTTTGTGGGGTGCCTCAGGGGTCGGTTCTCTCCCCTCTTTTGTTCAACATCTATATGAAACCGCTGGGCGAGATCATCCGTGGTCTTGGGGTGAAGTGTCATCTCTATGCAGATGACACTCAGTTATACATCTCCACCCCGGACCACCCCAACGATGCTGTGGGGGCTATGTCCAGGTGCCTGGAGGCCGTGCGGGATTGGATGGGCGGGAACAGGCTCCGGCTCAACCCATCCAAGACCGAGTGGCTGTGGTTCCCGGCGCCCCGATATAGCCAGTTGACTCCGTCGCTGGCTATTGGGGGGGAAATTTTGCCCCCCACAGAGAGGGCTCGCAATCTGGGAGTCCTCCTGGATGTGCGGCTGTCGCTTGAACACCATGTCGCGGCCGTCTCCAGGGGGGCATTTCATCAGATCCGTCGGATCTACCGGTTGCGGCCCTTTCTGGATCGGGACGCCCTGCGCACGGTCACTCAGGCCCTTGTCACCTCTCGCCTGGACTATTGTAATGCCCTCTACATGGGGCTCCCTGCGGGGAGCACCCGGAGACTCCAACTGGTACAGAATGCGGCCGCGCGGGTGATTATGGGGGCGTCACGTAGCGCCCACGTGACGCCTCTCCTGCGCGAGCTGCATTGGCTGCCAGTGGCTTTCCGGGTTCGCTTTAAGGTTCTGGTTCTGACCTTTAAGGCGATCCATGGCATTGGACCAGGTTACCTACAGGACCGCATCCTACCGGTGATCTCCAGCAGGCCAGTGCGTGCACACAGGGAGGGCCTTCTCCGGGTTCCGTCGGCTGCCATGTGTCGCCTGGCGGTCCCAAGGGGTAGGGCCTTCTCTGTGGCGGCCCCTGCCCTCTGGAATACTCTGCCACCGGAACTGCGTACCGGCATGGACCTGAGGTCCTTCAGGCGCGCGTTGAAGACCTGGCTTTTCGAGCAGGCCGGCCTGGGCTGAGAGAGGGTTTTAATGTGTCTCCAGTAATTTTAATTTGGGGGTTTTAAGGGGGTGGGGTGGGTTTTTTATTCGGCCAAATATCCAATTTAATCTTTTTTAACTTTTGTATTATTGCTGGGGTTTTAGATTGGCTGTACACCGCCCTGAGTCCCCAGGGAGAAGGGCGGTATAAAAATTAAATAAATAAATAAATAAATAAATAAATAAATAATGATGCAATTGAAGATCTGCCCATTCTGTAAAACACAGGATGGATGGAGCTTTGATTGCACAGTGACGTCCACTACCTTACTTTTTTTTTTTTTTACCAAATCTTGTGGACACCCCAGTACATGGGAATGCCACATAGGTGGACTACCATAGCAAGCAGACCCCAAAAGTCTTCTGCAGATAGTTTGCTTCCCTCCTACGGTTCTATGAAATACAAAGCAACTGTGATCTAAAGGAATGTTACTTTCCCTTCTCCCTCCAAGCTGTTATAGTTTATAGATTGTGTCCTTCTTTGGTTGAACTTTAAAGCAAAAATGGTTCTCCTGAATATTTTAGTGGGGTTCTCATCTTGTAGTACATCTGTAGAGAAAAGGTGATTGTGGCTTATTATTCTGCTTGCTTATTTTACATTTCTTATGTAAAGGCTGCCCCTCTATCTATTTTTACATACATTTAAATGTTACAAAGAACTCCAGGATTGATCCATATTCAGAGTTTAAAAGTACGTTGTAGTCTTCCACTGATGCCTCATTGGGATCTGGCACCACAGTCTTGTTTCTGCCTCAGGTAAGCAGGCTTAGTTTTCAAGAGCACCATAAACTGAGTTTGGATGATTGTCCTGTGCTATTAGTATTATGCTAGAAGACAAGGAATCAGCTTTGATAGGACCTGCTTAGGTACCATATATATCCTGGGCAAAATCCCAGTATGTCAGATATTTTAGATGCTAGGTTATATGAAGAATACAGAGAGCTGTAGGACAGTTTTAAAACTTTTATTTGTAACATCTTCCTCTTCAAATCACTAGGAAATGTTCAAAATGGTATTTGCAAATAGAAACTGTTTAGAAATCAGGCAAGAGTCTATACACAAATGATTTATTTTAGTTGTTTCTACAATCTCTGTCTCCTTTTGGCATTGTCTGTATTACAGTGCTGAGAATGTTCCTGATAGTTGATTTCACCAATTCCATGTAATTGATCTAATCTACTTACCTGTAAATTACCACAGCAATTTCATCGAGTGCCATCAATATTGTTACAAGAAACACTACAGCTTGAATTTGCAGAACTGAAACAGGTTGAAATGCATTTGCTCGACGTCTAAGTAATAAGAACTGATCTAACGTCTTGATATAATTATCTTTCCATTTTTGTACTTCTCTGAATTTTGCAGTGCTGTTCTTTGATATAAAGCACATATAGAAATGTGCACATGAGTAAAAACAGGGCACATTAAGAGGAATATATTAGGAAAATGTTTGGAAATAATGTGCATATTAAAGGAAAGTGCTTATGAATTTCATGCATAACTAAATGTGCTACAAAACAAATATGAATTTTCATATGGACTTTTTAAAAACATTGTAAACATATGTTGTAATGGGCTGGAATAAATTTATATTTGGAAAAAACTCAAACATTAGAAAATTCAAAACAGAGAGAATCATCAACTTCCAGTTCATAAAATTACGTTCAGTATTTTGTCACAAAGTTGATACCGTATGCAATTTCATGGAAACACTGTTTGTGTTTATAAGAGTCCTTAATTAATCTGCCACCACAGCAGGTAGAACTATTGATCCCAAATCATTTCCCACAGACTGTCAGCCAACTCTGAAGGCCTCTATCCAAATACCACCCCCTCAGTGTCACAACTCTTTAAAATGTTGGTTTAAACCACAATCATTAACAAGTCCATAAAAACAAATCTTGGGAGTTGAGAAGTTGCCTTTGTCATTTCTAATGAATGAGAGAACCAAGATAGAATGGATGAGCTTTTTTTTATGAATGAATGGATGACCAGCCTTTAAGAAGAATCCCTTCACAAATCTGCAGTCTGGCAGATATGTCATTCTCTTGGATGTTTGACAGCAAGACCCTCTTTTCATTGCTGGGATCAAGAGACAAATGACAGATGCTGGTGCACATTCTGCTTTCCAGGCAGCCAGCAGAGGTCATTGTATCTCTGACAAAACCCAGTGCCATCTTTGTAATTTTGGCTGAAGCTTATGCTAAGTGTGTTGCCACTGTTTGACTGCCATCCAAATAACTTCCTAGAAATGGTTAACAAAACTTCCATAAGTCAATCAACGCTGGTCTTTTCAGTGGCTTTGAATTACTTACTTTCCTTTTTGAAAAAGCCAGGGGAGAGCAAGGAGAGAGTTATTAATGTTTTAGAGGAACTGATTTAAAGGCAGGTTATAGCAATGGATTTTGCTCTGCAGCTAGACAGTAGGACTCCAGAAAATCATACTATTTGAAGCCAGAAGCCCATCTTATACAGACAGAAAATAAATTCTGCAAGCTGTGTGCAAGTGCGCCCACAAACACATGCACACACAATACTACATTTTTATTATTTGTATTCATTACCTTTTTTTTGCAGGAAGTTTGATATATTGAGATTCTGCAATGAATACATACAAAGGAGGCATATAATTTAGGAAATATTGAGACCCTATGTTTATAAATATAAATTGCATGTACCACAGTATAATGTGTGACTGACAGGATTTCTAGATGAGAAGGAGGAAGGAAGCTTTGAAACTATTTGACTCTCCTTCCTAGGTCTAGAAGCTTCTCTGTCCTAAACAGAGAAAAAGAGAAGAAGAAGAAGAAGAAAAAGAGAGGATCACTTCCAGTGAAAGAGGCTGCCATATTGCCAAGCAAATTTATTCCCCACAATGCAAGTGGATAATCTCTGCAAATGCTGTCCTAGTCACAAAATGAAAGGAATCCTCCCAGTGATAAGGTTCATTGCATAGGCAATGAATTTCAAACTTTTCCCAGCTACAAAATTCTCTTATTTTTATATTTTCTTCTAACAAAGAGATGTGAAATTATCTTCCATCATAGAATAAGTGTGCACATGTTGGAGTTGACATGAAAGCAAAATTGGTTGCAGTGCAGTCCTTGGGATCCAAAAGGTTTCACAACTTTATGCTCAGATGGACAAAGTATATGAAAGGAAAAGACCTCTGTCTGAAATCCTAGGAGCTGATCCTGGATTAAGTGGAACCAATATATGAAAGCAGGCCAGCATATTCAGGTGCTCAAAGGAGTATATGAATGGCAAGAATGCTACTTATAAGAAATGTAGTGGCATTTAGCATCAACAAATCAATTTACTGTACAATGTATTTACTTCACGACGTGCATTTCTAGGAATTACTGATTGCACGCATTTATGCTTTGAACATTAGGCACATTTAGGGGCTAAGGAAGAGTAAGTAAGGGCTTAGTATTAAAAGGAAGGGAGAAAGCCAATTTCTTTATTGGAGTTTTTAAAGAAAGAGTCAACTATATCAAACATTGTGAGAAAAATGCTCATAGCAGAAGAGCTATTGTATAGATTCTATGCTAAATGGGTAGCATAAAGTCCTACTTGAGGATGGAAGATAGTTACATATGATGTTTGTTATGAAGCATACAAGTAACGTTCCCCTTCCTGCTGTGTCCCATTTAACTGTTTCAACCTCCTGACATACTAAAGTGAAAATGATACAATATTCCAACCAACCAAACTTTGGGCATGTGTAATTTTACATCATAAACCCATTTCAATCATGCTATTATCCTAACTACCAGAATAAAGTGGAATCTATTTCTTGTACTGTATACTGAACACAAATATTTGGAACTGGAAGATATAGGAAACTGGAATTAAATTTTCAGGGAGAAACAGCTTCTGATGGGCTGATGATTCCACTTTGGTGGCTAGAAGCAAGAAGACTAGGAATCATTTATTGAAGGTTAAAGAAGACAGCACAAAAGCTGGCTGCTCAGTATTAAAAAAAAACCAAGGTTGTGTCAACAGGATATGCTAAACCAATGACAAGGGGCAGAGAAAAAAGTTTCCTGTACTCAAAAATTAACAGGGATACCAATTATAATAATGAAATGAAGAAGACATCTGCTACTTGGGAATCAAAAATCAGGAAGAACCTGGTAGCATCTCCTCTGACTAACAAATTACTTGGGAGAAAGTATGATAGATCTAGGCAAAACGTTAACATGAAGGGACCAGTCACTGTCACTTATGACACAAGCACTAGGCACTAAGAATTCAATGAAGCAGTTACTGACAGGCAATCTTGATGAAATGATGTCCATCAGGCTATGGAAAGTCAGAAGCAATTGAAGGCTGAACAGCAGCAGCAGCAACAAAGTCAAATTGGGCTGACCTCCCCCTTCAAATGGCGCTCTTGGAGTGTCCTTCTAGTCCTTCTCTTCAAATATTCCTTCAATTATTAATTGAGGGAAGCGGAGGAAATGCACTCTCAATTTTATGTGAATTATACAATCACACTCCCATCATGAATTGAGAATGAGATGAGGGAGAGCCTGTTGTTGTGGTGTAGACTTGTCAGCTGACTGAGTGGGGGATCCAGATTCCATCCGAGATGGAAGGGTTTCCTGTTTGAAACTGGTTAACTGCATGAGAGACATGGCCAGGGCATTCCTTGCTCTCTTCTCTCATGATTTTTGTGGGTTTGCATTAAGCTTTTTGTGGGTTTGCATTAAGCTTAGTGAAGGCAGTCTGTCTGTGCTCACAGTGCCTCATTCTTTTGGAAATAAATGATGATCATATAATTATCATAATCGGCAGAAACATAAAAAGGGTGTGGTATAACTTGGGAGAACAAAAGGAACGTAGAGAGTATTTTGTTAATATAAATAAAGCTGGAGTCAATGGTGGCTGATGACATACAGCCCCAGGTGTTACAGGAAATAGCTGAAAAAAAATCAGAGATATTAAGGAATGCAGAGTACTCAGAGAAATTAAAGGAATTAGAAAAAGAAGTCTCAGTAACTAATAAAGAAATGAGATATCAAATATGATGAAAGTTTTCAGTAAGTATTTGGTGATCTATAACAGCACAGATCCATCAAACTATTTTGAATTAATCCAATATATCAATGATGCAAACAAAACAAATCATAATAACAAAGTCATGGTCTTGTCAGAGAAATTAAGTCTTAATTCTAGACAAATTTTGTTCAGTTCACATTTTAATACAAACTTTAAAAATCTTGCAATTTTAAAATTGAAAAATAAAAATTGCCATTCTTTAGTACTCACTTCTATGAATTTTTCCAAATTTCCTATAAAAATGTGAATATTAGTAAAAAGTTTCCATAAGAATCTAACATATTCATGAAGTGGAATATATTGGATAAAATGACTGTCAGAATCAAATATTTAAAATAAGCATACATAAAGCTTTTCTCAAAAGATCATGGAAACATGGAAAAACAAACAGAAAAATGAGAAAAAAATGAGAAATTACCAGTAATCTATGTCACAAGTATACAGAGTGGTTGTTGGCTTTGTACCTAGCTAGATTGGCTCAAAGCATTTTCCATATGGGTTCTTCCCATAAACATTATCATACTTTTGGCAAGGAAATGATACTTCCCTTCTTCTACAGTTACGAAAATATCACAAAAATTGCATCATCATCATCATCAAAGCTAAACTGGGAACCTGAAGTTTTTAAAAGACCATTTGATTCATTCATTCATTCATTCATTCATTCATTCTTATAATACTTTGCAAATATAATATTTTGCACTTCTGTCATCAATGTGAAAGCTGCATAAATTTTTGTAAGAAATTTAGGAGGAAATTGGCGCTTTCCTTAAGGAGATTTGAAATAGTTGCTGTCAGCTAATTGAAAAGATGGTTTTAGATGATTTAGAAGAATGTCTTTTAATTTCCACTGAGAGATGTTTACCAAATTTTGTCATGGGGCAAATGTACAGACTTAGATTGAGTAAAACAAACTCGCTGAATGTAAACACTCCAGGGAAATCACATGGGACATGGAAGATCTGTAGCTGAATCAGCAAATATAGTAGTAATAGCAATAGCACTTAGACTTATGTACTGCACATAGTCGTTTACAGCCCGCTCTAAGTGGTTTACAATGTCAGCATATTGCCCCCAACAATTTGGGTCTTCATTTTACTCACCTTAGAAGGATGGAAGGCTGAGCCAACCTTGATTTGCTCAGGATCGAACTCCTGGCTGTGGGCAGAGTTAGCCTGCAATACTGCATTATAACCACTGCACCACCATATTTCCAATAGCAAATGCTTTTTAGAATAAAATAACTAAATAAAATTAAGCAGACAAAGAGAGCTACTACTTGATTGGAACAAAGCTGATAGGAAGGAAGGCAAAGTTGTTGCATTTTTTTTCTTATGAGAGCTACTATAGTGGTAGGAAAATGAAATTTGCCCGGATGACAAAAGTGCTGCTGTGATTAAATTTGGAGCTATTATGCTTACAATAAAGAAGAAAATGAATGCTGATAGACCTCCCATGCCTCATATTCTTTGGATTTCAACCCGCATAATTGAGACCCAAGCAATTATTTATCCAAGGCTAATAGTCAAACTGGGGTTTCCATCTTGTTTCCTTTCCCATATGTCTCATCACTTTAGCTATCGAACCAACTGGTTTCCAATGATACTGATAATTTTATTAAATTGACATGGGTAGCACTTATATTCACACTGATGCTTTTTAAACCACTTCTATACTATACAGGAAGTTGATTTTGAGGTGCAAAATGGCTATTCCTCTATATGACCTGATTCTCTCTCTATTTGAATTAGTGGATAGAGACATCATCTTTGTCATTAGAATGATATTCTGAAACCGTCTTTCAAAAATACCTTCCCTAATTAAGCTTTTTAAGCAGTTAAGATGGGATTGGCATGAAGCAAAAAAAAAAAAAATCATTGAGACATAAAATGGTTCCTGAGTGCTTTGCTGGATAGGTCAACTGAAAGTCTATTTTCTTCAGTAACCCATTTTTAATGGCTTCTGAAGACTGGGAAGATGCTTCCGGTAATGTACAGGGAGGAGAAATTAGGGAAGACCAAATAAAACAGTAGAGGTAGAAATCATATTGAAAATGTTTAGAAGCTTGATTATGTTGTGGTTAGCCGGCAGCAGGTGCAGATGGCTGAAGAGAGCAAGGACTCTGATGGGGGGCTAGGACCATCAGGGAGTGGACTGCTGCCTTCAGAGATTGTGGGGGCTGACAGCAGTGATGAGGAGGTTCCCTTGGAGCCTGTGCCAAGTGCACGTGCACGAAGGATTGCTCAGAGGAGAAAACAATTACAGCAGCACAGGCGACTCGGGAGTAAGGCTGCAAGGAAATGGCCCCTTCCTCAAGAGGATAAAAGCCAGGTTTGGAAAAGCATTCTTTGCAGACAGCAAAGAAGCTCCGAAGCTCAACTGGTGGACATCTTAGTTCGTGTTTGGCGAATCTTGTAAATTAGTTCTTATCTCTGGGTTTTTGGCATCATTGACAAACAATTTGGCAAGGCTTTTTCTTGTTGGAGCTTATTAGTGGAAAGCAGCTTTTTATCTGTAAAGGAACAGAATTCGTCATTAAACCTTAAAAGGTGGGGCTGCTGCCTTTGTCTGTGTTTGCTCTTTGGGAACCCGGTTGGATCAGAACAGATTAATATGATTGCAGGTCCCTTCAGCTAAGGAACTATGACTGACAGGGTTTAGAAAAAGAGCCTTCTCTGCTGTTGCCCCCACCCCATGGAATATTCTTCCCTACACAGATGAGATGGACTCTCCTGGTCTTCTGAAAGGAAGTTAAAACATGGCTCTATGGTCTTGCGTGGGGAGTCCAAAGGAAGATGCCATTGTGGGATTGGTTGGTTCCATGGCAGCTGTCATGTTGCTTTTGTCAACTGATTTTTATCAGGGATTAATTATTCTTGCCATCTTATTTTTATTTTTTATTTTTTTACAATTGAGGAGGGGGTCAAGCTATTTTCCAAAGCATCTGAAGGCTGGATAAGGAATAATGGATGGAAGCTGAACAAGGAGAGATTCAACCTGGAAATAAGGAGAAACTTTCTGACCGTGAGATCAATCAACCAATGGAATAGCTTTGCCTTTGGAAGTTGTAGGAGCTTCATCACTGGACTGCCATTTCACTGCCATTTTCAGGGCAGTGAAAAGCACATGACCACGCCCAAAATGCAATGCACGGGCCGCCTACAAATGTACGTGCCCCGCATTCATTTATGCTCTGCATGCATACATGAATACATACACCCCACCCCCTGCACATGTGCAGCAGAGACCTGAATACCAGCTGGCTGGTGGGAGGCATGCATGCACGTGTGGTAGAGCCAAACTGGGGCAACAGCACCCGTGCCCACAGAGAGGATTCTGCATGCCACCTGTGCCACGCATGCCATAGATTCACCACCACAGGTATAGGGTCTCCTGCTTGGGCAGGGGAATTGGACTAGATGACCTACAAGATCCCTTCCAACTCCGTTAATCTGTCTGTCTGATTCTAAAAATGTAACATTTTAACTTTTATATACTGTTCTATATGTTGCTGTTTAACTGTAGACTACCCAGAGTCCCTCTTTGAGGGAGATAGGTGCTTAGAAAAGTGATAGACAGACAGACAGACAGACAGACAGACAGACAGACAGACAGACAGACAGACAGACAGATAGACATGGATAGATGATAGATGACAGAAGTGGTATTCAGCAGCTTCTGACCAGAACTGGAGAACCAGTAGTGGAAATTTTGAGTAGTTCGGAGAACCGGCAAATACCACCTCTGACTGGCCCCGTCCCCATCCGAGTCCCATTGGCTGGGTCTTCTTTTGTTGCCCTGCACAGGAGAATGGAGTTGGAAAGCAGGTTAGTAGGGTAGGGAGGGAATGGGGATTTTGCAGTATCTTTTTCCTGCCACGTCCACCAAGCCACGCCCATAGAATTGGTAGCAAAATTTTTTGAATCCCACCACTGTGATAGCTAGCTAGCTAAGTGATAGCTAGATATGATGTAGAGGGATTTCATATTTGTGACATTGCCATTGACAAAGTTGTGTCCTTGAACCAAACCTCAATTTAGATAGGAGCATCTTTAATCAGAATTTGAGATGATAATTTTAAGTCCTGAAAAATGCACTCAAACATAGTTTTGGAGCATATCGTTGCAAGCATATTAAAAGGAACTGTTGATTGATGTGATTTTAGTCTAATAAGTAAAAGGAAATGAAAAAGGATCAGCAAGGTCTGTTCCTAATAAGATAAAATCTGCTGACAAAACTGTTGTGAAGAATTTCTAAATAAAAAATATCAGTCAAGCTTGTACTGAATTTTCCAGCTTGGAAACTATTTCCATAAGGACGCAATAGTTTACACAAATTCTGATAATTCAGGCAGCATCTGCTATCATATCTTTTGTCATAAGTGCATGAGTGCAGGAGTATCTCATCATGCGTAGGCTATTTTTTGATAAAAATCACCCAGTAATAATGAATCGGAGCCAAATGAATAATGTTTACTTTCTACCCAAATGATGTTGATAAATGCTAGTATGCACTAGAGATTCATAGGCATTCCCTAATAGATTGCTCTCCCTAGGAGTTAATGCCCAACAAAATCACAATCCTTGAGAATTATCCAAATCCTGTATTGAGTACCCTCTGAACTGGTGAGACTTTTAGCACTGTAAGTAGATTTTATGGCTAGATGTATATTTTGGCATTGGATAGGGTCTGGGACACAATTGTGCAATTGTTATAAAGTAGCTGATGCAACTGAACTTTGCATAACCTGATGCAACATGCCCATAAAATTGAAAACTGGATTCTTCATTCATATAGCACATGTATACACATGAGAGAAGCCAGGGTGGTTAATTCATAGAATTGCCCCAGGTGCTCTAGCTTCCTTATAATTATTCTCGATTCTTAAATTGTTGAATGGGTCTGTTACTTATGGTAAAACTTGAGGTTCACTGGCAACAAGGTTAGCAAAATAGAGACAGCATCAAGGGAAACCCTGGTAATTCTGGAGCTTCTAACTAATGGTTAAGGCACCGAGTTAGAAACTAGAAGATTGTGAGTTCTAGTCCCACTTTAGGAATGAAAGCCGGCTGGGTGACTTTGGGCCAGTCACTATTTGTCAGCTCACCTCACCTCACAGGGTTGTCGTTTGGAAACAATAGGAGGGGGAAGTATTAAGTATGTTTGCTGTTTTGAGCTATTTATAACAATAATAAAAATGGGATAAAAATAGATAAATCCTGATAGGCAATTTCCTTTTCTAGCAGAGGAACTATGTGTTGCTTACTATAAGGATTTTTTCTTGGTCAATATTTTCTTTTGAACTTACTGTCTAGAAATTTCCTTACATTTCCTTAGATAGTTTGGCTGCGACCATTTCACATAGATTGTGACATTCCTTTAAAGACAATTCTTTATAAAAATATTGGCTCATGACTATACTGAAAATAGGGAAGAGAGGAGAAGGGAACAGAAAGTAAGTTTCAAACACTGCTGCCAATCACATTTCTGTGGAGGCAAAATGGAATTCTGGTTAGCACTGTTTTCCCAAAGGAGAATCAATGTGCAATCTCTTCCCTCTTTTCCCTGTGTGTGTGTGTGTGTGTGTGTGTGCATGCTTGCATCTGTCTGCTACTTTGGAGTGTTATATATAAATAATAGGTCGCCATTCTTAAGGTGTTATCTTGTTTTGCTTTTCTTCCAGGAGCCCTAGGTAGAACTGTCTCTTCTAATTTTTCCCATAACAAGAACTCTGGAAGTAAACCATATTTTTACATTGGATCATGAATGTAAAGATGCCAGAAAGAGTATGAAAGATTAAAAATATAACATTACTGATAACAGGATATAAAAATATATTCATAGATATACTTATACTCAACTTACAACCATAATAGAGCCAGCCCATCACAGTTGTAAGTTATGATGGCCATAAAATGGGTGGATAACATGAATGACCCAATCTATGACCTTTCTTGTGGCGGTCATTAAACAAATGCAGCTTTTGTAAAGTGACTGCCATGGTCTTTATGCAAACACCATGGGCATTAAGGGTTGATTCTTAAATTGATCTCACTGAGCCTTGCTTAGAATCTTAATTGTATGCAAAGATGACACTTTTGTGTCTTGGAACTGGTAGCATGTAAGGAATTTTTAAAAGAATCTTAAAGATGAGAGAAAATTCCATTAACTAATACTGTACATTATGCTCTTCACACAGTCTTTCTCATGATGACTGTCTAACATTATATTGGAGGATAAATGCTGCTCCAGGGCCAGTTCTGCACCCCTATGATGGCAGCCAAGAAACAATTAATGTTAGTTCAGTTCTGGTGCATGAGGATTGAGGAAGTGTTCAGAAGCTGATTTACTGCTGGGGAAATTCAGCACCTCTGCAGATCTTGAAGGCAGGCCATTGCTCCCTGGGAGAGAATTTTGGTCACATCCATCTTGCTACATTTCAGACACTCTATCTGGTCCTCCCCAAATCAGAAAAAGAGTTCTATGGCACCTTTTCTTAACTAACTAATGCCAATAAAATGCATGCATTTGTGTTGACTGTAGCTCATGTCATTAGATGCATAGAGTGGATTCACTGATGTAAGCAACAGTGGTATTAGGCAACAAGAGGCAAGGAAGACCAAGTGGATTACCTGTGAGACAGAACAAAAGCACCTTATCAATTAACAATGGTAATGGGCAAAAAATTGTGTACGGTGAGACCATTTGAAATAGTCTAAAACAGCCGGCCCCCAACAGTGGAGTGGGGGAGGGGCATTTTGGTGTGAGCACCTGCCACTCGTGCAAGTAATGTGGTGTGCGTGCACACACTCACCCGCTGTTCATGTGGCCTGATTCCGAGTGGGTCGTGGCGGTCCGGTGAGTGGGAGAGGGGATGGTTCAATGTGAGCGCCCACCACTCGCACATGTGGAGCTGCATATGGACACACTCTAGCCCACTACTGGTGTGGCCCAGTTCCAAACAGGCCACGATCTGGCAATAGGCCGCAGCCTGGAGGTTGGGGACACCTGATCTCTGTATGAGTTCAGCAACCTCTCACTCAACGTTAGGGTTGAAGTCTAATTTTCCTTAATGGTCACTTTGAGAACTGCAATAAAGTATCTTGGAAGGCTGAAATTGTCTGATATGGGATGCAACTAATGTGAGTTCAAATAATAAGTAAATCAAATGTGAGTTGTAAAATGATACAAGGTCACACTTCATGCCACCCCAAATTCGGTTCACGTGAGGATAATGAGTGCATAATTGAGGTTAATACACATACAGTTGTGGTTGTGGTTTTAGATGCTGCTAAATTTTCATGTGTGCAAAATGAAGAAAAGGAAGATTTCATCACAGGAAAATAGATTTTTTTTTTCCAAAAAACGAGGCTCATTAATAATTAATTTAGAGCAAAGTTCTGTGTAATTGAGCAACATCAACATGATCACAGCAACTCTAAAATAGGATGAAATGCTGGAAAGCCTGAATCTAAGGTAGAGTTTTTGTGTTTTTACTTTGTGTTTTGTAACTCCACAGTGACATTGTTAAGCATAAATTTAAATAAGCATATTCTCTTTATCCTATATTGTAATATTTTACTAATATACATGCCAAAATGTATGTTTGCAATTTTTCATTGCCTATTTCTGCTGAGCTGCAGTCAATTACCCTTTGAGGGAGATGGGTGGTTCAGAAATGTGAAAAATAAATAAATTACATTTTCCATAGAAATATAATTTCAATTAGTGGGTCCATTTTGTGGGATTCATTTCCTGCACTTGAGCCCCACCCCATTCCTTTGTCCTTGTTTTAAGTGCTGATGTCAAATTTGTGTCCATTAATTCTTTTGAGCAAAGTATGTCCTATTTGTCCTCCATAGAATCCAGAGACGCATTGCTGGCAGATGATGGATATATTATATTAGAAGAAAAGCAATGAAAGTGCATACATTATGTATGTGCTTACCATATGCTGTTGGTATAGTTGTAGGGCAAAATAGCCTTGTTGCAGGGAGTTGGTTCCCGTTAGTCATTTTGGGCCACCTAGAGCTATTTTGTACAGTGAGATGTGGGGGAGGGCATATAAATTAAATAAATAAATTGTATCAATATCCTGTTGTTTCCTGTTGCTTGTTAGAATCTATTTGAGCTTGGGTTGGGTGGAATACTCTACCTGAGTCTGTGGTTTCTTCCCCAAACCCCAAAAACTTTAACCCTAGACTTTCTACTATTGACCTCACCCCTTTCCTAAGAGGTCTGTAGGGAGTGTGCATAAGCGCACCAACGTGCCTACCGTCCCTGTCCTATTGTTTCTTTTTATTTTTCTTATATGTATCCATTTCATGTATTCATAACTATGTTTATCCTTATACCTGTTATCTTGTAAGTGATTGACAAACAAACAAACAAATAAATAAATAAAGTTTGTATGTACTGAACATGTATTGGCCTGACACTATGTATTGGCCTGACACTCAGTGCTTAGAAAATATAGTGTTGCTGTTCAGTATAGGTTATAACTTATAACAATTAATCATAGATTAAAATTAATAACATTTGCTATCATAAACTAATTCAGCTGTCCTCCTATAAGGTCTACTACCAGGTCCTGTAAGTGAAAATTTGGCTTGAGAACTTCCACTTAATAACAGAAGCAGATATGGGTGAAATCAACAAGATCCTGTTAATTTCACATTTTTCTGGGCAGGAGACTAACCAGCTGCAAAGCACCAAGAATCTGTTTTGGTTTTTAATGTTTTTTCTCTTCCTTTTGGACATGGAGGGCTGAGAGATTTCTCTTGGCATGGAACTTGTATCAGTGATTTTTAATTTTTTTTTAATCTTTCTAATTCAAACTGCTTTTGACAATTGGGGAATGGAAAGGACGGCAGTTCAGAAGTGTTCAGACTAGATGGAATGAAAGTCTTCCAGCAAAGCTTTCACCCGTCCAGACAAAAATGGACAACTTCCAACAGACCTTTAAAAAGACTTCTCTGTTATCATTGTTGAAGAGCAGGAAGATAAGACAGGACCTAGACACATGTTAGGGAGGGCATGAGATGCAAATTTTGCACTCAGAATAAACTGACTGACATCCACTGGGGACAAGAATAATGTAGTTTGTCAAGTCCAACTGTGAAATGACCAAAGGGAGCTTTTTCTTCACTATAATGCTCCATCAAACTTTGAAAAACTAGAAAGATTTATCTGTGAAGAGAAAGAAGATGTTTTCCAACATTTTCTCAAAAGTAGGTGCTTCCCTTGATAGTGTTAACTGCATCATTGTTAAGTAAACTCTCATGGCAAGAATTCCTTCTTGACATCTTACTTGGGAATTTAATAGCAGGGTGAGAGGCCAGAGAGGCTGATTAAGAAAGGTTTGTGTAGAGAATGATGGGTCAACCTTTCTCTTCAGCCAAC
This sequence comes from Bungarus multicinctus, assembly GCA_023653725.1. Lineage (NCBI taxonomy): Eukaryota > Metazoa > Chordata > Lepidosauria > Squamata > Elapidae > Bungarus > Bungarus multicinctus. The sequence goes on along the minus strand of CM042836.1, from coordinate 61,413,534 downwards.
TTCTAAGCACCATAGTTAAAATCTCTCCAAAATGGGTCTTTTTTTAGTGCAGTAGCACTAGAATTTTAAACACGTGCATACAAGCACACCCAGAGGTTGTGAGGACTTAGCAGCATTCCCCTGGAACTGGCTGTTATTTCTGTCACTCTTTCCAAATGTAAACATCTATCTCTTTGCACTACTCAAACCCACTTCACTTTAGCCATAATTTATTTATTACATGTAACCTGTCCACAAGGGCAAAATGGGGTGGAGTCTCTTGAAGGAAAGACAGCTCATGTTGCAGGGCATCTTGTTATTTCTAGTTAGCTCTCAGATTCTTGATACCTGATGAGGTTGAAGAGGGAAGGAGGCTTCACAATGACTCAGTATGTATCTCTGGGGTATGACCTTTCTAAAACCAATGGCGGAGGCCAAGGAGAAATTCTTGGAATACACCAGTATCAGGGGCGATAGGCTATTTAAAGCAAGATCAGGTTGAGTTCACTCACACACCCAGCCTGCTGAAGGAAAGGCTGGAGCAAAGATTTTAATAGAGAAAGTTGGCCAGGGGCCTTTCACAAGGGTTATGTGAAGTCACGGCGATATGCAGAATTTAACATTTAGCATGTGTCAGCAATGAGCTTGACCTTGGCTTAAGTGAGTTCAGAAGTAAATTCAGTATTTGGCAGCTATTCCACTTGAGTGGCTTATCAGAATCAGGCGGAAGCAGAGACTGACCTGGTTCACACCTAAGGCTAAACCATGATGTGATGATTTGCCTGGTTTTGGTTTGGGGGTTGCATGAAGTCACCCATTATGCTTAGTGATATGTATTAAGCCAATAGGGCCTGCTCAGTGAGCCATAGTTAAAAATATGCTGGTTTGTTTGATATTATATTCTGCTTTTATTATGTTTTTATAAACAATTCAAGGCGGCAAATGTATCTAATACTCCTTCTTCCTCCCATTTTCCCCACAACAACCCTGTGAGGTGAATTGAGCTGAGAGAGAGAGTGACTGGGTTTCATAGCTGAGGTGGGACTAGAACTCACAGTCTTCCTGTTTCTAGTCTGGTGTATATTTATATAAATGCAAAAATTACCTTTTCTAGAATTTTATATATGACCTTGGCATCCCTTGTCACTGCATGAACTAGCTTTGCAAACTTTTGGAAAAGAACATTAAAGAACAGGTCAGACTACCAAAATTACTACCACCAACCCCGTCATTTCTTTGTGCACTCAGACGCAAATGTTTGTGTTATGTTGTATAATCTTTTTCCTTTTTTCTGGGGTTTGTTTTGATCTTAGCATAGACTGGACAACTGAAGTCTGAATACAGAATGCTTTAACAAGGAGCCAAATATCTGTTTCTTCTAAAGAAAAAGCCATAAAGGAGGATGATGAAACAAAACACTCCTTTCTTGATGGCATTTTGAAGCTGATGACACACATTTTAGAACAGTTTATAAAGAGAAGTGTAACCTGACTACCTTGGATGGCTGGGTGCGTAGCCAGAGGCGTGAATATATTTTCTTTCAAACATGATGCAACAGTCCAAGTGAATTTCTATACACCTATGGAAATGCAGTCAGGAAGATGCAAACCAGGAGGCAAGATGCATGAGCAATTCCTGACAAAGCAAGTAAGGAAGGACTGCCACTTAATCCATTAACCACACCATTGTTTAAGGAGATTCCTCAGAATAGCAAACTTTACAATAGTATTTCCCAATCTGGGTGCAATTCTGACCATTTATAAATGTTAAGGCACCGGGCTAGAAAGCCGGAGACCATGAAAGTCAGTTGGGTGACCTTGGGCCAATCATTCTTTCTTACTCCAACTCATCATAGGGTGGTTGTTGTAGAAAAAATAAGAGGAGGTGGGCATGTTGTACATGTTTGTTCCCTTGAGTTATTTGTACAAATAATAAAGGTGTGATGCAAATAAATAAATAGATGCCAAACAGAATTATGGGAGTTATGCTCACAGAACTTGGAATAACGCTAGACTGAGAGATGATATCCTATAATATATCACAGTGTCCCATCTTACTCTTTTTGTTTTTTCTCAAGGAGAAATGAGAATTTAAAATTCCTTCTACCATGATGATAATAGATTTGAATCCCATTTTCTCTATCTTTCTAATCAGTTGCCCTGCAATGCAAACTCATCTTAAATGTGAATTCGCTCATGTTAAGAGTGGCCTAGAACTGCTTTTATATTAAAAATTCTTTCAGTTTGCTTGCTTATTTATTTATTTGCATCATTTATACACTGCCATTGCAATACGCTAAATATATATACTGCTGCAAGCTATGTGGACTTGCTCACTTTGCTTCTAGGAGCTTCTCTATTTTTTTTAAGTTTCCTTGCAGCCACGAGCTTTTGTTTTTTTAAAAAAATCCACATCCACAAATAAACTCAACTAAAACACTTTGGGAGAAGAAAAATAGCTTCGGGAAGAAGCCTCATCCCAGCTAGGAGTATGACATGAAGAATAGCAATAGTACTTAGCCTTATATACCGCTTCACAGGCCTTTTCAGTCCTCTCTAGGTGGTTTACAGAGTCAACCTATTGCCCCCAACAATCTGGGTCCTCATTTTACTGACCTCGGAAGGATAGAAGCTGGTGAGATTCAATCTGCCAAATTGCAGGCAGCCGGCAGTCAGCAGAACTAGCCTGCAGTACTGCATCCTAACCACTGCGCCACCAAAATGCAAAGCTTATAATAAAATAAGAGGTTAAGAAATGTCAGTACAGGTGTTTATGGAGGTTCTCAGTCATCCAGGCCATGGTTGTCCCAAAGCTGCTTTTTTTTCAAGAGGCAACTGGACTTTCTGGTTTTTCTTTGAAGATGTTTTGCCGACGAAGCTTCTTGGATGAGAAGCGAAACATCTTCAGAGAAAAACAAAGAAAAACCAAAAATCCTGTTGCCTCTTGAAAACAAAGCACCTTTGGGCCATGTCAGTACAGGTAGTCCTCAACTTACAATAGTTTATTCAGTGACCGTGGCTTATGACCATTTTCAGTGGCTACGACCTTTGCAGCATCCCCACGATCATGTGATCAAAATTCAGACGCTTGGCAACTGGTTCATATTTATGCCCTCTGCTGTATCCCAGGGTCACACAATCAAATTTTGCGTCCTCTGACAAGCAAAGACAATGAGGAAGCCAGATTCATTTAACAATCCAGTTCCTGATTTATCAACTGTGGTGAATCACTTAACAACGATAGCAAGAAAAGTTGTAAAATGGGGCAAAACTCACTTAACAGATGTCTCATTTAACAATAGAAATTTTGGACTGTATTGCGGTTGTAAGTCAAGGACTACCTGCATTGGTTTTTGGTGAGACAATAAAAGCTAGGAAAAACCAAATGCAAAAACCTACACTGTGCTTCAGGGAAAGTGATTAATTTTGCATAATGATATGTATGAATGTGTGTGATGAGTGTGTGTATGAGTGTGCAGTGATATGTATGAGTGTGTGTGATACTTGATTTTTACTGTAGAAGTAGTCAGACGTCCCTGTCTTTGTTCAGCATTGATTGCTACATCTATTCCAAATCATTTGCATGCAAACTTCTGAAGAATTTTTCTGCACCTTAATATAAATACACCGGAGTCTAGACATGCTAATAATTCTGAGATGATGGCAGTGGTTAAGCTAAAATCAGCTGATGCATGAAGTGGGGAAGGAATTGTGTCAGTGGTGGGATTCAAATTTTTTTACCACCGGTTCTGTGGGCGTGGCTTGGTGGACGGGGTTTGGTGGGCATGGCAGGGGAAGGATACTGCAAAATCCCGATTCCCTCCCCATCTCATCTGCTTTCCAGCTCCATTCTCCTGTGCAGGGCAACCAAAGAAGAGCCAACCAATCAGTTGGGACTCAGGAGGCAGAGAAGAGATGGGGGTGGGGCCAGCCAGAGGTGGTATTTGGTGGTTCTCCAAACTACTCAAATTTTCCGCTACCGGTTCTCCAGAACTGGTCGGAACCTGCTAAATACTACCTCTGAATTGTGTTGTTATCACATGTCTTTTGTGTTGATGCTTGCCAGCATTGAATTTTCCCAGATGCTCACATTTTTGTATGCAGTTGTGAGTTAATGAATATTTCCGGACTATAGCAGATGGTGTAAATTTCTTCTTTGTGCCACAATGGATGCCACATTGCTCCATCACACTATTTCACTTAAAAAGAAGTCTGTGGTGAATTTCCTTTACAACTCTCATTTTGACATGTGGCTTTGGAAGATTGAATATATCCCTACGCGATCCATTTCTTCCCCTTTTCTTATGGTTTTCCAGCAGTACCTCATTTCTCCTGCCTTTTCTGGGAATGGAACCAAAAGACAAACAGAGTTGTTTATTATTATGTTAACAAACATAGTTATTATGTAAGTTTTGTACAAGCTGAAGTTCCAGGTACAAATAGTGCGAAAAAAATGGGCAGTGTTCAGAGGAGCATGTAATTTCCCTGGGGCCCGCAACTTTGTAGTACAAGGTGAAATCATTGCTTTGGAAGGACATAAAAGTTCATGGAGTGGTCTTGCTCCTTTCTATGAGTAAGATAACTATTTTGATTTACGTTATTGGAGTATTGAATGGAATAGATTACTATAACTAAAATTTTATATAAGAATGAACAGGGATTGCAGAAGAACATTAACCTTGAACGGGTAAAACAGGGATTACCAACTTTTTGGATACACAAGACATATTTTGAGGTTCTGAAAACATATTATGAATTCATTTACATAGTGCTATTGTGAGACGGTTGGCTGATCACAAAATGTATACTTATCAGCACAAACTAATCACATTGCATTTTGTTTTTTAACCCCTGTGGATGCTGTCTAGCATCTCAATATCCCTCTGTTTTTCTCTTGACCGATGAGAATATTTCCTGGTGAAATCTTGGATATCAGATCCTATTATTTAACATAATCCAGTGGCCTGCTGGATTGGATTGTTGGCCCATCTAGTCTTCCAGTTTGTTCTTACATAGCCAACCAACTGCACAAGGAAGCCCACCAGTTTCCCAGCAAATTTCCTTGGGAGATAATCACATCTCATCAAGGGTAATAGCCATTAAGTGCCTGTGAGAAATATATCAGGGCTTGAAAGCATGAAAGAAAGAATGAATGAATGAATGAATGAATAAATGAATGAATGATAAGAACACAATTGCTTTACTTCAGTCATCTAGTACTTCACCCATTCTCCACAGGTAACAGGTATTCAGCAATTCTTCCAGTTTCTTAGAACATAAGCCACCTTGTCCTTGAGGTATACATTCATTCAAGGTCAGTAGGTATTCCTTAAGGTTTCACTGTCCTGCTATAAGTTCTTCATTGGGTGAAATTTTCTTCTCAGAGAAGACTGGACAAAGAATGACTGCAGGGTGTTTTTTTTGGCTATCCTTTTGTTTTCTTTACCTCATAGTTATGGATTTTTTCTCTTCCTTTTATTTGGACATACATGGAAAAAACCTTTTAATGGTTTTTCTTTTAGCATTTCTTGCTAATTGTGACTCATTCTGAGGTTTCACTTACCTGACACCAGGTCAAGAAATCTGGATGGCCTTTATGTACTTTACGTCAGAGCTGAAAAAGCTTCTTGGAAGAGAAGTGAAACATCTTCAAAGAAAAACAAAAAAGTCCAGTTGCCTCCTAAAAAAGCACATTTGGAACATAAAGCTTTATGATTTGTTTATTGTCTACAATAGAATCCCGGAGATTACAATTCCTAGGGAAGTGACCTGTTCACTGGATGTAAATATTTTAAACTGTACAATATTAGTCAGATTAAAAGGAACCACATGTGATGGATGAAAACATGCCAAAATTCATGGGGAAGAAGTAATGAATGAAAATGAATATTGCATTAATGTGGATATGTGTGTGTGTGTGTGTGTGTATGCACACAGACACAGACTGACAAGTTAGTAGTTACGTTTTTATGAATGTAATGAACACTAGTTTTTCTCTTTCAAAGGTCCAGCTTTATTATGAAGAAATACTTAATTTTAAATTTTTAAGAAAGATTTAATTTTAAAATAATAATTAATTTTCCTGATTAAAATATAGTTGGGCAACCTCAATAATGTTTTGGAATGAAAAAGAGTTATGATTATTCTACACTATGGGTTCAAATGAAGAATTACTACCCTATGGGTTCTTTCAAGTTCATGGTTCTAATTATAATAGAAATACCATTGTTTTTCCAGACTGAAGGCACTCATATTCATTTGGGTCCTACAGGGAAAAAAAAAAAATTACCACAAATTTGATAAGAAACTGATGCTATGGAGTAACCTCTATTTTTAGATGGCTGGAAAAAAGGGCCATCTGATGTTCTCCAGATATTTATCTTCCACTTCCATTGCCCCATGGTAGCATGGTCAATCACAGAAGATTGTGGGAGTTGTAATCCAAACCATGAAGAGTTTCAGGTTGCTTATTCTTTGTCTAAAATCAATGCCACATCTTCTCTTTCTGGACAATATTGTAGTTCAAGAAGAAATGCTTCTGAAATCTCAAGAAGGCAATTTTACTGATGTTGTACTGATGGAATCAAAATCATGGGGAGAAACTCTACCAATAAATGTGGAAGGAAAATAAAATCATGCGTGTTTTGCTTCTGCTCCTCTGTCTTTGGGTGCAACATAACATACTGGGGGTTGGTCTTCAGTCCTTATGTACAAGGCTCTTTTGGTGCAATCAGAAGACTTGAAAATGAGTGCTTGTAATCAGTCAGAGAATGCTATACATCATTATACATTCACAAAGTCCACATCTGTTATTGAATATAAGAAAATAGCATGATCAGTACATGTATAAAAATGGCAACTGTATGGATATAAAGACAGTTTAACCTGATTTAATGCCAAATTATAATCTTTACTAAGAGGTTTGAAGAACAAGTATGTGTATGTGTGTATGGTATTTGTCAATTTGTTTTTACCTTCCTGTTTTCTCATATTTTAAAAATGGAAAGTCTTTAACACACACATGCACACACACACACCATTTAGTAGAAGAAAAAGAAAGCATTTGCTTTTGGAAATTCCATTCTAAGCCTGACAACACCAGTTTTTCATTCTGACGATATATACTTTTGAATTCAAAAGTATATATACAACCTTTGGGCTGTAACAGCCAAATTACTTTGGAGGAACATTCAGCTGAACTCAGTAGGGATGACCTTTGAGTAGATAAATATAAATATAAAACTGGGCTGCTAGGCATCAACAAGCTGGGATAGAGGACTCTGAGCCCCCTTTTATCCAAAAAAGCTGCTGGGCATGGCTTTCATTGCTTTTTGCTCAAGACTGCAAAGGTAAAGACTGACTTTGAATGAAAAAAAAGATCTTTCAACTGGCACATTATATAAAAGCTCGAGTAGAATATCTGTCCTTTTTCTCAATGGATGGCATGTCCGCATTGGCTATATTGAGTAAACAATAGGGAAACATTTGGAACTCCCCATATTCATCAATAGCAGTGGGTGATTTGAATCTCTCTGGCAAGGATGGGCTATATCAGGGACCTCAGGGACCACCAAACTCATAATTTTAAATCCTGCGGACCAGAGACCCTGGGAAAATCCCCCACCCCATTTTCCTACCGATTGATCATTCTTTATTTGGGATCGCAGGATACCGTCTCCAGCTCTGTTCTCAGGGGGAGAGAGAGAGAGAGACTTTTGGCTTCATGCAAAGAAAGCAGCAGAAGCAGCAGAAGTTTTTCTTTCTCTGCCCCAAATTCTGCCAGAAATGAGTCTTTGCCAGTGCAACCTCTCGGAGCAGGATGCCTTGCAGGGTCCCAAAGACTCATTTCTGGTGGAGTTTGGGGGAGAGAAAGAAAGACTTTTTCTGCTTTCCTTGTGTGCAGCCAAAAGAAGAAGAAAAAGGTGGAAAGAAGCAGCCCAGTCACCAGGCGAGGCACGTGGGGCAAGTTCTCCCCTTCCGCCCTTTCCCCCTCCCCTCACTACCTCATGTTGTTCCCAATGCAAGTGACGCAAGCCTTTTGTTCCTGCGGGCCATATGGTCAGCGCAGCCTTGTGTTCCCGCATAGCCTCGATTAATTGCTTTGGGGGGTGCTTTGGTGGTGACATTTCTCTACGGACCACCAAAATTTTCTCATGGACCACTAGTGATCCCTGGCCCACTGGTTGGCGAACACTGGACTATATGATATGGCCATGAAAATATGGTAAAGGAATTAAAGGGGCTAAGGCAGCAAATGGACAGTAATGAATGTGCAACAATACAACAATCATTGCCACAAATTTCAATGGGGCTTATTCCCAATTCATGTACAGGATTGTGGCAGCCTTAAGGACTTGTTTTCCTTTTCTATGTAGAAGCAATAATTATATATTATTTGAAAAAAGAAACCCCTTTCCTTTGATTGCATTTTTGATGTTCCTGGATCAATACAAACAGATGTTTTATAGGAAGTGTTTATTTCTAGACTGGTTCAGATGGGTAAAAGTGTAATAAATAAATGCACTTTATTTTCAATCTCACTATCCTGATTTAAGGCAGGCTTGTGAGATAGACAGGTGGTCAGATAGATAAAGAATTCTTCACCAGAGTTTTCTGCAATCAGTGATTTATTTTACAAGTAAAACAAAATCTGTCAACCAGAATTACAAAAGAAAAAAAATATACATTTGCAAACATTGCTGAAAGTTGCAAAAATCTGCAAGATCATTTGAAGCCTTTGTATCTTCACTTCATTTTCATACAGAGAGCACATATTGCAAAAGCCTATTGATACCTCAGTCAAAACGCTTTTATGGGTCTTAGGTTTGCTAATGTTTTACTCTATGTCCCTGAAGTGGATCAGAGATGGGATTTCTGAGCCAAGAAGGAAGGGTTCAGGCAGGGATACATGTTTCACAGAAAGGTGTGGCTGCTTTAAGAGTTGCACAATCATTAATGAATAGATTCCTCAAAACAACGGCATCTTTTTCCAGGTTTACATAGAAGCCTGATTTTATTTGTTTGTTTATTATATTAAATTTTTTTGCCACCTTCTCCTGAGGATGTAAGGGACTCCAAGAAAAAGGAACCCAAACTATCATAATATAATATTAGAACAACTTCACAACCCATAAGCAGTGGTAGCTGAAGGGGTGGGTGGGTGGTGTTGAGAATGACAAATTCAGTCTTACCCCTTTTGTACATGCATTGTCATGTCTCAGACATGTACAGAATAAGTTAAGCAAGTGGTATGATGTGGCTTTCAGCATTTTGACAAAGGCAGAACATTTCTGTGGATGCTGATGCTACAAGATCTATAAAGTGAAACATAGACACGTTGCATGGCCCCAGTCTTCAAATACTTTCCTCTAGTCCCGTGATGGCGAACCTATGGCATGTGTGCCGGAAGTGGCATGCAGAGACATCTCTGCCAGCACCCGAGCCATTGCCCCAGTTCAGTTCCACTGCGCATGCACTTACACCTCCCACTAGCCAGCTGATTGTTGGGTATCTGTTGCGCATGTGGGGGGGCATGCAGGAAAAACATACACATGTGCAGGGGGGCAGGGGGAGCATGGGGCAATGGGACAAGGACCATGCTCCCCTCAGGAGGCAACACCAAGGAGGCCACTAAGGAAGACTTGATTCCTTGACACCTCTGTTTGACTGCTCCCAGGAGAGAGGTTCTCAGCCAGCCTATGTGATCTTTCAGACACTGTCTGGGTTAGATGGTCCAGGAGCTAATGAGGATCTAAGCCAAATAGGGCTTTGTAGAAAATACCCACCACTTTGAATTGGACACCGAAGAATATTAGTAGTCAGTCTTTCTTCTGTAAAATTGGAATTCATTTATTGTGCTAATATTGCCAGTTAGCAAGTAAGCAACCATATTCAGGGCTAAATTGCCTAGTAGGGAAACCTCATGATTTCTCTCTAACTAGAGCATACAAAACATTGCTAGACCAATACTCGAATAGAGCTCATCAGTCTGGAACCCACATTACGTATCTGATATTAACACAGTTGAGAAAGTCCAGATATAGTTTTCCACTCCTCTACTTGTTGCAGAATACCTTATGCCACCAGACTCGAAATTCTAGACCTAGAAAACCTAGAACTATGCCACCTTCAGTCCGATCTAAGTATAGTATATAAAATCATACATTGCAATGTCCTACCTGCCAATGAATACTTCATCTTCAACCATAACAATACAAGAGCAAACAATAGATACAAACTCAAGGTTAACCGCACCAAACTTGTTTGCAAGAAATACGACTTCAGCAACAGAGTGATCAATGTCTGGAATACTCTACCTGACTCTGTGGTTTCTTCCCCAAAACCCAAAAACTTTAATCTTAGACTGTCTACTATTGACCTCACCCCTTTCCTAAGAGGTCTGTAGCGGGCGTGCATAAGCGCACCAATGTGCCTACCGTCCCTGTCCTATTGTTTCTTTTATTTTTCTTATATGTATCCATGTATTCATAACTATGTTTTTACTTATACCTATTATTTTGTAAGCAATTGACAAACCAAATAAAATAAAAAATAAAAAAAATAAAGAATGAATTGCAGTAATCCAGGCAAGTATCAACAAGTTACCATTGCCAATGTTTTTTGACACCAAAAAGACTATCACTGGCACCTCGACCAAAATTGGGCTATGGCTCTCCATGCTATGATCTCCATCTTCTGTATTTGTACCCAGGTTGAGGGTTTTCTCTTTCAAAGATAGTGCCACCCAATTAAAGATAGAGTGTTCTGAAAACAGAATGCTTCTTGACAAATGGCACTTCCATTTTTCTGAGAGTCATCCTAAGGATGCTCTGTTCTGATCAACCTTTCAGCCTCCAGGAAATACATCTTCTGCTCAGTCTGTGGTGTAGAAGTGAAACTGGGCATTATCAGAATATTGATGATACTTGTGTGCCCTTTGAGGTAGGCCAGATTGGGAAATTACAGGCATGTTGATTAATTGTTGATGGATATAATAATAGAATCTTGAAAGCCTGCCAGAGTTCCTATACCAAAGAGAGTCAGGGCGGAGTAATTTTGAGTTTCTTTCTTACGCCTTCTCCTTTCCCAGGACTGAGTTCTCTCTTACTTTGCCTTAACCATTCCTGCATTCTTTCTTTGAGGTGATTCAAGCTTTCCTCTTTGCCTCAAATTAACAGATGATCCAGGGATCACTGATGGTCACTGGCTTCAAAATGGTGGGGGAGGCCAGAAGATCAAAGTTTTGCACTTCAGAAGAGGTGGAATTATGATCAATCAATCACACCCACCATTTTGAAGCCAGTGATTATTATGGTAGATGCCACTGGGATGAATTTTCCCAGCTGTTTCAAGCAGATATGAAACAAAGTGGAAGTGAGGGTTGAGCCCTGAAGTATTTCACTCTGAAGGGCCCAAGATCTATTCCTCCTCCAACATCAAATGGAACCACTCACTTAGGAAGGAGCACAGCTACCTGAAGGAGTATCTCCAACTCCTAACCCTCACAGGTGGTACAAAAGGATACCATTGTTGATGGTAATGAACACCACTTAGAGTTCAAACAGATCAATATAATCTCCATCTAAATCCCACTATAGATTATCTGCAAGACCAACCAATGGTTTCCATCTCATTCCAGTAATTAAATGCAGACTGGAAGAGTCCAGATAATCTCTTTCAACAAAAGTTGCTTATAATTGCTGCTCCTCTTATTCCCTGTTTGGTAGTTGTCCAAAATATCTGGGTGGACTGAGGGCTGGTGGCAATCACACAAGGTCCAAATTAACTTTTAAGTGTGAAGATGGGCAGCAAAACAGATGGTAGATTGTATTACACTACTATAAATCGGTGGTAGATCTATGAACAAGTGGATATTATTGCAAATAAATCTTTATTGCAGTCAAGGGTCAGAAACAGTGGAACATTTTACTTTTCAATGCTGCCTTTAGTTAAAGAACAGACAAAAATAATTATTGCAGATGACAACAGGAAAAACAATGACCCCAAGCTAAGGAAGGTTCTAACCCTGTTTTTACCTAATATTTTGGTTTGCAGGGATTTTTGGGATAGCAGTTATGCTTTAATGTACCAAAACTGGCAATTCTTATAACAAAAGATAAAATGACAAATTGAACTGCGCTTTAAAGCAGAATTTTATTGGCTGGAATTTTTAATCAGCACAGCTAGGTTTTTCATATCATTCCAGTGGTTCTTACAAGTAGGCCTTATTTGTTTCCAGATAAAGGCAAAGGTATTGTGGTTATCTTCCTGAAATGCTTGATAAATGAACCAGACAGATGTACATATCTAAATTGCAAGAGAAATCAGATTCCATATCTCTGGAACTGGTTTATATTTGCACTGTCACTTGTAAAGCTACGATTTCATATTCTAACCCAGCAATTCCTTTTATTGCTCTTTACTTGGAGCAGAATTGTTTGCATCTTGGCAAATAATAAAAAAAATGTTTGGATTGGCTGGCATAAAGGTGAGCAAAATCAACATATCTCTGCTTGCCAAGAAAGACTTTACAGTAGGTATGACTTTAAACCTCAGGCATTTAACTATTTATTTGTTGGTAAGTTTTAACACTAAAAAGTTAAAGTGATCAAAATCTTCATTTGAATCTGGGGCTACAAGGTCTAGACAGGCAGAGGCTACCCCTAACACTTACCTTTAGAACTCTAAAATGCTTTGGGACCCAAATAGCTGAAGGAGAGCCAGTTTCCCTACCAGCTTGTCTACATCCGAAGATCTGCCAATGTTCTGCTCCAAATACTTTTCTTATTGGAAGTACCCTCAATAACTGCAAAGGAGAGGAAACTCAACAATGACAACTTAGTTATGGAATGCACTCTCAAAAAAAGTATGCTTGGCAGCACCTGTACAGGCTTGGGGGCGCCACTTTGAGATGTTTGCATGCACTTAATTTGTATATACCTCAGTAAACAAATAAATGCTTAAAAACCACCCAAAGCTTATTGTGGCAAAAGCTGTCGTGCCCACAATTCACTTTATCAGATGTGATTCACTGAAGGCAAGAATGTGTAGGTACAGGGGTACATTAAACGAGAAATTTAAAAAAAATTACTAAGCATTTATAGCATGGGAAGGGAAAATGAAGACCTGTGACAATTGTGCAAAAGTGTTGACATACACGTAAAATAAGTGTAGAGGGCATTAAAACAACAGGCCTGATAAATATGCAGCAACCTTGGTCTTTGCAGAAAGTTGTTGTTTTTTAATTGTTCTTAATTTCCTTATATTTAAACTCTAACAAACACTGCAGTGGAAAGTGAAGCACTATGCTTTGATTGTCTGCCATTGTGCTTACCCATATCTTTCCATTTAATGGAGCTCTCTTTGCTTCTGTCACATCCACACATTTCAATAACAAATATGAGCGAACAGTGTGGAGCAGCTGCCAAAAAAGCCAATTCAATCCTAAACTGTATTAATAGAGGAATAGAATCAAGATCAAGTGATTTCTGAGTGCTTTACAAAGCCTTAATATTGGGCTCCAGACAGGGGTGGGATTCTACCAGTTCGCATCTATTCACTAGAACTGGTTGTTAACATACTAAGCAGTTTGGAGAACTGGTTGTTAGAAGAAATTACTGACCTAATCCTGTAAGGAAGGCAGGAAGGAAACATTCTGGTGTTGCTTACAGAAACTGACTCTCTGTTAACCCTTATTACATTCTTGGCAGGACTAGACTTCCTATCTCTGGAACTTTTCTGGAGTTATTTTTCCCTCCTTTGCTGGTACTTTGCTTGTGTGGAGTGACCATTCAAAGTTACAATGGCACTGAAAAAAGTGACATGACCATTTTTCACACTTACAACTGTTGCAGCATCCCCACAGTCATGAGGGGCCAGGTGAGGAGATGTGTGCCTCGATGTGAGTGACATTGAGTTGGCCACACCCAGCCAATAACATGACCACCAAGCCATGCCCACCATCTAAACTATGCCCACAGAACCGGTTGTTAAAAATTTTGAATTCCACCCCTGGCTCGAACACACTTGGAATATTGCATTCAGTTCTGGTCACCAGAGTATAGAAAAGATGTTGAGACTCTGGAAGAGTGCAGAGAAGAGCAACAAGCATGATGAAGGGGTTGGAGACTAAAACATATGATGGACAATTGCAGGAACTGGATATGTCTAATCTAGTGAAACAAAGGACTAGGGGAGACATGATAGCAGTGTTCCAATATTTGAGTCCTCTCCCAAGAAGAGGTGGTGAGGAGTTCAACTATTTTCCAAAGCACCAGAAAGCAAGACAAGGAACAATGAATGGAAACTCATCGAGGAGAGGACTAAGGACAAATTTCCCAACGGTGAGAGCAATCAATTAGTGGAATGGCTTGCCTTCAGATGCTGTGGTTGCCTCATCACTGGAAGCTTTCACGAAGAGACTGGATAGCCATTTGTTTGAAATGGTATAGGGTCTGCTGCTCGAGCATGGGGGTTGGACTAGATGACCTCCAAGGTCCCTTCCAAGTCTGCTAGTCTATGTTCTATGTTCAGTCCATGTTGCATTATATCAGATAGCTTTTAAGTTGCTGCTCCCAACTTGGCTTTTTCTGTCCAGTTGTTGGTGGCCCCCATCATAAAAACCTCCAGAGTACTGCATTCTCTACCCTCCCTCTCCTTCCCTGCCTCATTTGATTCTCCTTTTCTGTTCTGTGCACCTGCTTCCCTCTGCTGCTTGTTCTGATTGGCTTTTGACTTTGGTGACGTTGTCATTCTGCTTGGGTAGCCATTCTGTCTTCTGACTATGGCACTGAAGACCTAAGCTTCCCCCCCACCTCCAAAGTTAGTAAGAAGTTAGCCTGGCAGATTCCTTTCCCTTGGCCTGCCATTCCCCTTCTGCTGACAGAGAAGGGAGAGTCACTGACCTCCCAACAGGGAGTGACACAGGAAACCTGTAATTACATGCTTGTGACAGCAACCTTTCCTCATCTTAATCATGTATAGCTGCCATAACAAAGATGTTGCTTGATGGTGGGGATTAAGAAAAACACAAACGTTGACGCAGGGACAGTTGCCCTGTTAGAGAATTTCTCTGCTCCATCTGGAAATGCATTTTTGGCTCTAAATCCTTAAGTCACTTGAGTCACTGACTGTTCTGATGGAAATGGCATCTCCTAGCTGTCCCTTCTGATCTCTGAGTCTACATCCACCCCTCCCATTACAGTATTCCAAAAGGGAACAGATCCAATCAAGATGGTACAATAACATCAAAGCATAATCAGCAATAGAGTACAAATCTGACATATTCTAAAGATCTCCATAAACAAATTCTAGGTTCCCTTTTTAGAATATTGCCTGAAGGAGAAACAAATAAATCAGCTACCTTGGTTGTGAACTTGTTGAATTTCCTAATACATTGGTTTTTTAAAAATGTATTATATATCAGGGCTCGCCAACCTTTTGAACCTCAGGGACCACCAAACTCATAATTTTAAATCCCACGGACCAGAGACCCTGGGAAAATTTCCAAAAAAAGTCTGCAGAAAATTTTCCCACTCCGTTTTCCTACCAATCAATCATTCTTTATTTGGGATCGCAGGATACCATCTCCAGCTCCATTCTCAGGGAGAGAGAGAGAGAGAGAGAGAGGGAGAGGGAGAGGGAGAGAGAGACACTTTTGTCTTCATGCAAGGAAAGCATAAGTAGCAGCAGAAGTCTTTCATTCTCTCCCCCAAACTTTGCCAGAAATGAGTCTTAACTTATCGTGCCGGTGCAGCCTCTTGGAGCAGGATGCCTTACAGGGTCCCAAAGATTCATTTCTGGCAGAGTTTGGGGGAGAGAAAGAAAGACTTTTGCTGCTTTCCTTGCGTTCAGACAAAAGCAGAAGAAGAAAGAAACGGAAAGAAGCATCCTGGTGGCCAGGCAAGGCGCGTGGGATGAGCAGGGCAAGTCCCCACACCCTTTCCCCCTTCCCTTCATTATGTGTTGTTTACAATGCAAGCGACGCAAGCCTTGTGTTCCCACGGGCCATGTGAGTGGTGCAGACTTGTGTTCCCACGCAGCCTGGATTAATTGCTTTAGGGGGGTTCTTTGGGGGTGACATTTCTCTTTGGACTACCAAAATTTTCTCACGGACCACCAGTAGTCCCCATCCCACTGGTTGGTGACCACTGTTATATATTATATACTGAGAACATTTTATCCTGTTCTTTAGCCAAATAACAATAATGATAATAATGCATCAAACTGATTTATGAAGACTATTGGCATCATAGCCCTGATCTTAGCCACGCAGCCTAAAAGACATGACATGTAAAGAAAAATGGAGGGAGAAGAAGGAGGAAGAAGCCATTATTATTATTCAATGAGAAGGCTGGATGCTCCTCTTGTATACTTTAATATTTATTGATGAGACTTATTTGTAAAAATAATGAAGTTCTCAACTTGTGTTGAACTCAACTTTTACAGACTACATAGGCACTTCCATGTAATTTGCCTAGTAACAATACAGAGATGGCTTGATGTTTTTGACCAGGATGTTTGTATAGGGTCACCAGTGTGTTGCTACTGGCTGACTTTCTCTAGGCCATCCAGGTATATAACATGGTAGATACATATCCAGATATCCAGATATGTAACATGGTAGGTAAGTGTGTAGGCAGATTGATTGACAGCATGGCTACTAAAGGACATCAGATGTGGAATATGATAACATCACTAACAATAGTATCATTGGAGCAGCATTACAGGGCAAATGCAAACCTGGCTCATTACAGCTGAAGAAATAAAGAAATGAATATGATTATCATTGCATATAATGTCAGTAGAGGTCTGAGTAAAGTGCACTATTGTTCACTAGAAAAAAAATGAACTTACTATGAACACATAAACACCTAAACAATGTCAAAGTTAAAGCCAGAATTTATAGAATAAAGCTGATACACGGCCTTCAGCTCTTCTTCATTGTTCGGTCTCATGTCTCTCATCTTTCTCTTGGCAATGCCCCATAGATTCTCTATGGGGTTCAGGTCAGGCAAGTTTGCTGGCCAATCAAGCACAGTAATCCCATGGTTATTGAACCAGGTTTTGGTGCTTTTGGCAGTGTGGGCAGGTGCCAAGTCCTGCTGGAAAATGAAGTCAGCATCCCCATAAAGCTCGTCTGTGGAAGGAAGCATGAAGTGCTCCAAAATCTCCTGGTAGACAGCTGCATTGACCCTGGACTTAATGAAGTACAGTGGACCAACACCAGCATATGACATGGCTCCCCAAATCAACACAGACTGGAAACTTCACACTGGACTTCAAGCATCTTGCATTGTGTGCCTCTCTATTCTTCCTCCAGACTCTGGGTCCTTGGTTTCCAAATGAGATGCAAAAGTTGCTCTCATCAGAAAAGAGGACTTTGGACCACTGAGCAACAGACCAGTGTTTTTCTTTAGCCCAGGTAAGACGCTTCTGACATTGTTTGTTGTTCAGGAGTGGCTTGACAAGAGGAATATGACATTTGAAGCCCATGTCCAGGATCCATCTGTGTGTGGTGGCTCTTGATGCACTGACTCGAGCCTCAGTCCACTCCTTATGAAAGTCCCCAAAACGTTTGAATGGCCGTTTCCTGACAATCCTCTCCAGACTGCAGTCATCCCTGCTGCTTGTGCACCTTTTTCTTCCACACTTTTCCCTTCCACATAACTTTCTATTAATGTACTTTGATACAGCACTTTGGGAACATCCAACTTCTTTTGCAATTACTTTTTGAGGCTTTCCCTCCTTATGGAGGGTGTCAGTGATGGTTTTCTGCACAACTGTCAGATCAGCAGTCTTTCTCATGATTGTGATGCCTACTGAACCAGACTGAGAGACCATTTAAAGGCTCAGGAACCCTTTGCAGGTGTTATGGCTTAATTAGCTGATTAGAGTGGGACACTTTGAGCCTAGAATATTGAACCTTTTCACAATATTCTAATTTTCTGAGATTGTGGATTTGGGGTTTTCATGAGCTGTAAGCCATAATCATCTCAATTATGACACATCACAGCTTGAACTATCTTGTTTTGCATGTAATGAGTCTATCTCATATATTAGTTTCACCCTTTAAGTTGCATTACTGAGATAAATGAACCTTTGCACGATATTCTAATTTTTCAAGTTTCACCTGTACATAGATATAGACATAATAGTCAGTCAGGTAGTTGAACAGAAACTATGCTTGGACAAGCTGCCCTTTCTCTATTCTCACTTTTATTCATCATTTGGCATCTAATTATCCCCTTGGCGATGAGATCCAAAGCATGTGTGCAATTTGGGGCTAGAGTTTCCTCCCTTGAAGTCTGTTTTGTTGGTTGGTGGGTCTCAAAAGGAAAGTATTTGGTAAATGACTGTAGATGAAAACTAGAAGGAGATATTTAAAAGAGTCTGAATAGGGAAGATCAGAGCTTTAGATACATTGGACTAACTCCCATAATTCTGTGAAGCAGGGGATCTGGGAATTATGGGGGTTATATTCATTGCACCAGGAGGGCAATATATTGGGGAAGATAATTGTATCCAGTGGTCAGAATCAAACAGCATCTCAGGCCACTGAATGATAATGTAAAATGTGGGAGTAGGTGGATTTTGGGGTCTGGAGAATATAGTTAATTCTTTGCTTATTGTTGCTAACTATAGGCCTGGAAGGGACAAGTCTGGTGAGGTGATGAAGACACGGGAGAGGCAAGTATTTCCAGGGTTCTTTGAGGTAGGAATTTACTGATTTTTAAAGGGCAAATTGGGTTTGTAAAAAACAGAAAAATAATAAACTGGGCTGGAAGTCTTGAGTATTGCTCCTGAATTTTGCTGGCATTTATGATCTGCCTGTGAATGTGTTCAGTTGATTAACTATTGAAGATGGACTGCTGCCTGCTGCCTAAATGTTTTCCTAATGTATAAAAAGCTGCACATGGCCCATTTGAGAGATCCTACAACTGAAGCTTGTTCTTTGATCCTCCTAACTTTACACAAGTCCTTGGACCTCCCATCATTATTATTGTATATATTCTGAATTTCAGAGGCTGACCTTGAGTTGTTTTGCTTTAGACCCAAGTTCTGCCTTGGTACTTCTTCAGTAAGACAGAAGACATCAGTACTTACATATTGGTATAGATGAAATTGAAAACCTAATTAAAAAGGACAGATAGAGCAAAGGATAGAACGACCAGTCATCCTGGTTCTTATTTTGGGAGAGGCATTTCTGGCACTGGTTATACCCTCCCAAACTAAGAAAATGCCCTGGAGTAGGGCTATTGTATCTAGACTGCAAATATAGAGACAACTGCTAGATGGTAGCAAAGAGAAAGAGAAACCTTAACTCTTGGCTACCAGCTAATGGTCTTCTGTATTTTGTACTCCTGATAGGGTTGCTGTTTCCAGAGGGCCTGGGTTTTCTTCCATTCATCAAATTTAGGTGCCAAGGAAGACGAAATTTACTTTGTGCTCCATTTTATGACTGATAAGTAGAGGTTACAGTTTGTAACATAAAGGCATTACTGAGAATGGGAAGTATTTGAAATTATTGGACTGCAAACTGCTTCATTACAAAGGAACTCTTCTAAACAATAGTTTTCTGTTTTTCTTCCCTGTTCTTTTTTATATGTTTTGCTTTGCCTCTTGGGAGATAGATCTATGGATTAACATTAATATACATTTATGCAGATTTATAAGCTCTACTTTTTTTTGTCTTGGAAATCTATTCACCTGAGCAAAGAAGCAAAGGAAAGGGAACAGATCAAGCTCCAGTTCCTATGGAATTGCTTTCCTTAAATGACAGTCTGCTGCAAGCTGTGATCTTAGACAAACAACCCAAATTAATGAAATCCTTCTCTGACTGTTGTTTTTGGCCTGAGAAGGACTTTATGGTTTCCTGCCATGTGATGCTAACATGACTGATATGGCTCTCCTGTGCCCTTTGCTCAGTGATAAGCAAGATACCTGATGCAACAGAAATTTCCTCTCACTTTTCTAGACTGCTTTAGTATGGTTTCAGATAGTTCTTGACTTATCACCACAATTGGGCCCACAATTTGTGTCATATGTCATTAGAATTGTTAAGCAAGTTGCCCTTGTGATGGCCTCGCTCAATGACTGCAATCCCAACTCCCTCACTGTGGGGGAGGTCCTGAGAGGCCTAATGCCCACCAGTATGGGAATTTTATTTATTTATTTGATTTGTCAATCGCTTTAGATAATAGAGATAAGAATAAGAATGTATAAGTACAGGAAATAGGTACGAATAATTGGGGACAATAGAACACGGATGGTAGGCATCATTGTGCGCTTATGCATGCCCCGTATATACCTCTTAGGAATGGGGTGAGGTCGATAGTGGTTAGTTTGAGGGAAAAGGAGTGTGGGTTTGAGGAAGTAACAACAGAGTTAGGTAGTATGTTCCAGGCATTGACCACTCTGTTGCTGTAGTTGTACTTTCTGCAATCAAGCTTGGAGTGGTTTACATTGAGTTTGAATTTGTTGTGTGCTCACTGGTTAGGCCCACCAGGTTGCAGAAACCTGTTGTGGCATGGCAAGCCTTGGCCGGCTAGGCCCGCCAGTGAGTGGAGCTTCTTTCCATCCCACCACCCTTTCAGAAGTCATGGGCTTTCTTCTTGCCAACCTGCTTGACTCCACTTTTTATCTTCCTTTTCTATGCAGCTGCTGGCAAACATGCCCAGCTGATGCAAAATGCAGGTACTGTAAAAAAAAAACAACCCACCCAACCTGATGTTTCTGATGGTAAACATTGCAAGGAATGGTACTTGCCTCATGATGTTTCTGAGGTTCTTTCTGGCCACCAAAAAAAGCCACCGTGCTCTCCATTTTCCTTATCAAGAATAAGGAAGTATAAAGTGACTCATACAATGCTCAACATCCCCTCTGACATTTCTACTTGGATGTTAATAGGAACATAGTGGAATACTGCTCAACATGTTATTTAAAGCAGTGGTCACCAACCAGTGGGCCAGGGACCACTGGTGGTCCGTGAGAAAATTGTGATGGTCCCCAGAGAAATGTCTCCCCCAAAGCAATTAATTCAGGCTGCGCGGGAACATAAGACTGTGCCACCCACAAGGCTGGCGGGAACACAAGTCTTGCGACGCTTGCATTGCAAATAACATGAGGGAGTGGGGGAGGGGGGAAAAGGGCAGAGAGGAGGAACTTGCCCCATGTGCCTCGCCTGGCCACCGGGCTGCTTCTTTCCGCTTCTTCCTTCTTCTGCTTTTGGCTGCACGCAAGGAAAGCAGCAAAAGTCTTTCTTTCTTGCCCCCAAACTCCACCAGAAATGAGCCTTTGGGACTCTGCAAGGCCTCCTGCTCCAAGAGGCTGCACCAGCAAAGACTCATTTCTGGCGGAGTTTGGGGGAGAGAAAGAAAGACTTCTGCTGCTTCTGCTGCTTTCCTTGCATGAAGCCAAAAGTCTGTCTCTCTCTCTCTCCCTGAGAACAGAGCTGGAGACAGTATCCTGTGATCCCAAATAAAGATCGATCAATCGGTAGGAAAACGGGGTGGGGAATTTTCCTGCAGACTTTTTTTGGGATTTTCCCAGGGTCTCTGGTCCACGGGATTTAAAATGATGAGTTTGGTAGTCCCTGAGGTTCAAAAGGTTGGTGACCCCTGATTTAAAGGGCACATGAGTCCAAACTTAAATGGCAAGAACAAAAGCAGATGGTATGAAAAAAAAATCCAAGCAATTGTTTGATGGAAATCATGTATATGGAAATAATTCTATGATATTATTCCATAGGGCAAAATGGCCAGATGTGATGGCACTGTTTTAAACATGAAGAATGGTAAGAAGGCCACTAACGTATGATCTCTCTTTCTCTCTCTCTCCATATCTCCTTATCTGTGTCTGATTGTTTGCACGTACATGTGCAGTGTGGGTAGGAGGATGTATAACTCACACCTCACCAAGGCATCATGAAAACTGCTTTGGTGTGGCTGGACTTCTTGTCGCTATTACATTAGTAAACAAAATCTGCATCAGCTGGATGATCCCCATGCCTGCTTCTCAAGCCACCATAATAAATATTATTATATAAGCTTAGTGCTTATGACAGAGCAAGCAATGTGACATCTAACTTAGATAAGAGATTGCCAACTTAATTCTTGGAAGATGACCCCATTCCTTAAATGGAAGAGGGTAATCTTTTTCCTGTTGGTCACACTTCAGGCCTGTGTTCTGCCTTGGGCCCCAAGAAATGAAGTCAGAGAAGAAATGAAGATCTAAGAGTGAGCAAAATTGAATGATTTATTTATTTATTTATTTATTTATTTATTTATTTATTAATTATTTTGGAACCATGGCAGGTTTTTTTATCTGATGAAATTGATCAAGTTTTGTCACTTAAACCTCCTCAGATGTGAAAAGTGGATCCTGGGGGTTTTCTGGGTTTTTAAGAAGTGCTCTTGATGCTGTAGATTTCTGCAAGTCTTGGGACATCCATTGTGCCCCCTAAACAGACTTCCAAATAAGTAAAGGTCCATAAGTTTCAGACTTGCCCAGCTTGGTGGATTTGGGGGACCATAAATCGAATGCTTCCAGGCTGTGTGTTCTTGGCTTACCTACTCTTGGTCTAAAGAGTTATGTAGTGACCCAAAATGTCTTGATCTCATTCTACTCATCAATAGTGACACTCTATGGGGATATCAGAATCATCTATAACCAGAAATTTACAGTCATACTATATGGATCCAGGGGCCAGAATCTTAAACCCAAAAGAAGTGCTATCAAGAGAAAGTCATAATATTTTATGGATCAAAGCGAGCTAATAATTTTAGATCTTCCTTTTTTATTCCCTTACATGCACATGAACAATCACAAAAGCTTAAACAAAATTGTATAAGTTGTCTGGAATCATATTAGATGACAGATTAGATCAGAATTAAGGAGAGAGAACCATATTTTAGAAAGCTTTCCCAACTTCATGTTCTACAAATGCATTGAGGTTAAAATTTTCAGAATTCCCAGGTTGAAGATGAAGGTTCTAAGATACTGTATCAGTTAAGTTCATGGACTGGTGCAGGACAGTTATTCTTTAGGAATGTCATTATCGTAAAACTCTGGGTTTGCATGTACAATCTAGGCTGAAGACCCAGGCTCCCCAAGCAAAATAGTCTTCCAACAAATTATATATATGAAATCTGCCTGTGAGATATTAATTGTGAAGATAAACATTAAAAAGGCTTCATAGAAAAAGTCCTGACCTGGTACAAGACAATCAACTTTAATTTTATTATGTATACATCTCTCTCATTCTCTTTCTTTTTTTCCTGTGTTTACAAGGAGCTCCTAAGAACTAGAAGAATTTTATTCAAGTAAAACTTTCCTTGTTATTGTCTCTGAGGAATAGGAATATTATTAAACTTCAAATCCCCACAATCTCTGCTCCAGAATGAGTTGTGTCATGATCTAATAGAAATTATATGAGCTGGAAGTTATAGTTTATCTGGAATATATAATTTCTATCACGCCAGCCATTAATATCTCTTTTCCCCTTGCAAGTATTTTTCTTTTAAAAAAAATACCCAACCTTCTTGAAATTCCACAGCTCTCTTAGTACCTCTCTTAGTACCTATTGCTGATACTAACCATGTGATAGAAACATGCCTGACATGACTCTCCTGCTCCCTTTGTTCAGTGACAAGCAAGGCATCTGATGCAGTAGAACAGGGGTCTTCAAATTTGACAGCTTTAAGACTTATAGATTTCAACTCCCAGAATTCCTACTCCAGTCATGTTAGCTCAGGAATTCTGGGAGTTGAAGTCCACAAGTTTTAAACTTGCTAATTTGAAGACCCTTGCAGTAGAACCTTCCCCTCAGTTTTCTAGACTGGGTCAGTTCTGGCTATTATAAACAAGATAAGACATGAACACCATTAGGATTGCTCCTTCTCCTCTTCTTCCTCCCTCTCCTTTAGAAAAATAACAATAGGTATGAGTGACTTGGTGTTATTTCATTTGAGATTCATACAATAGCATCTCAGATGATTTTATTTCTAGAAAGAAAGCTCCCATTTATACCAAAACTTCTAAAGTTCCCATTTTTAATTTAAGAAAATATGGGAAAGTGTGAAAACTGAGGAGAAATGGCTTTTTTCTTATCAGAAACAGACAATAAATTTCTTCTTAGTTTGAGTCAACTCTTGAAGTTCTCTCTGGAAATGAAAAAAGCTGTATCCAGACCTTCACCAGGCTATAAAATCTGATCTCTTTGCCAATGCCTGCTTTTCTTTTTTCTTTGGTTTGTTCAACAGAGTCAGTTCCTTGCAAATAAAAGTAGTTTTCAATAACAGTCATGCATGTGAGCAGATGAAAGGAGTCCAAATGCAAACTCACCAGTTAGGTGAATTGATGCTGGGTGTTTCTGACAGGCTCTCCTATCAGTAAACACAGATACTTCACATACTTCAGAAAACAGCAACTGGAGTGGGTGATTTAATTCAGGGGAACCAGTGCCACATGTGGGGAGAGTAAGGTCCTCTTCCATCCTGCATCCGGCAGCTTGTGTCTGATTTGAGGTCTAC
This sequence comes from Bungarus multicinctus, assembly GCA_023653725.1. Lineage (NCBI taxonomy): Eukaryota > Metazoa > Chordata > Lepidosauria > Squamata > Elapidae > Bungarus > Bungarus multicinctus. The sequence continues at coordinate 61,389,026 of CM042836.1, read as the reverse complement.
AAAAACAAGAGAATTGAGCAGGGTATGGTCAATCAAGTCCAGATGATGGCCACAATGATGCAATTAAAGATTTGTCTGTTTTTTAAATGTATGTTGCATGTGCTACACAGGAAGTTTTTCCCTAAGGAATTAATGGATGAGTTTCATTACCACCTGCATTCTGTGCTGCAAATGAGACTACACCTCCAGTTTCAATAAACAGCCTCACCTGATCCGATAATGGTGGTTGCAGACTGATGTTTATAAATTCCAGATGCACAAATCCTACAAAGAATTTCTGCTTCTCTGATTGATCTAACTGAGGCCTAGAGTGTTTTCCCATAAGCAAGGCTTATGGGTATAGCATCTGCAGGGTGACAAAGTCTGAAGCTCGGGTAGTTGCTGACCAGCTTTCTTTCAGTCAGAGATTGGTGGTGTCTTAAAGCTACAGCTTGTTTATCCCCCCCCCCAAGTTATTCAGGGGTACTAAACTCCTGGGTGCAAGAAGTTGCAAATATTTCCCATGGTAGCATCTAATTCTGTGGCTGGGAAATGGCATTTCTGGTTCTCAAAAGGCTGAGGTTAACTGCCACCATAATGTGATTTGTGAGGGTCTACCTTCAAAAACAAGGGATACGTATCGATTGGTGGACATATCTCCAACTACAAAATAGATACAAAAAAGATATAGAAGATTTTGGAATATACTCGGAACTACAACAATTGGATAAAATGTTAACAGGCCCAGATGAAAAAATATCACAAAAATTTATAAATATTTGTTAGAGGTAGAATTAGAAGAAGTTGTTGTTAAGGGATGTATGATAGCTTGGGCTCAAAACATAGAACATAATATAAATTTGACAGAGTGGGAAAGCATTTGGAACCTAAATATAAACTAACAAAATCGGCATCATACCAAGAGAATATTTATAAGATGTTTTACAGATGGTATTTACCCCCCGTGAGATTGGTGAAGACATAACCCAACATGAATCCAGCATGTTGGAAATGTAGAAAGAAAGAGGGTACCTTCTACCACATGTGTTTAATAATTCAGAAATATTGGCTAAAAATTAAACAATGGCAAGAAATTCTTAAGGAACAAGTAGAATTGGAACCAGGGATATTTAAAAAGAAATGTGGGAAAATATAAAAACATATTGTATTACACATCTTAATGGCTGCTAGAATAGCTTATGCTCAATGCTGGAAGCACAACTGTATACCCTCAGATGAACTGATTATTCAAAAAATAATGACATGTGCTGAAATGGACAAATTGACCTTAATGGTACAAGAGAAAGAGGAGTTTGAATACTATAGAATTTGGGGAAAATGGTATAATTGGATCGAATTAAGACAGAAAATGAAGGAATTAAAGATAAGCAACTTATAGATCAAATGTATGTATTCGCACAAAATTGTATATATTTGTAAATATGCACAAAAGATAGAAATGTTATGGAATGGATGTCACAAAACTGTTAATGTCATATTTATTTTATATTTTATTTTTAAAATATACAAAAGACTAATAAAGTTTATTTTAAAAAGGTGATTTGTGAGGGCTTTATTGGAGCTTCCGTCATTCTGAGGAAAGACATTAGCACCACTGGCATAGATGACAGCTGGACATAAACAACAACGTCATGGCTAATTCAGCCCATGAAATTTCAATGGAAGAGGAAAAACAGCCTTCAAGTAACTTGTACACACCCAAGTAAATATAAATTGTAGTTCTTATAGTCCAACAAATGTACCAGAATGAGAAAGAGTATATTTAGTTATCTAATGTCTGGGAAAAAATGCCTGAAAATGACCTCTTCTTGTCTGCAGGTATGCTCAGATTTATTTGCTTTATGCCCACATTCTAATCCTGTCATGGAACACAAATATCCATAGCTAATTTGTTTTAAATAGCAAACAACTTTTCTCACTCTGCTCAGCAAAGGTATCACATTTCTATTATTCTGCTTGATCAGGGTTAAAAAGATGAATGTTATGCTTTGTTATGAAGCTGCTTATATGTATAATACTAAATGCCAAGGTGTAATGGCTATATGGAACCCTATACTGGAGCACCAAGGACTTGAGTACTACCCCCACAGGTAAGAATGGATTCCATGAAAATCCTGGCCTGAGGTATGGTTCTTGCAGGCAATCCAGAAGGTTGCAAAGACCACCAAGAAGTCTAAAAAGGCAAAGAGGAGTGCTTTTCCCTGAGTAGGCCTCAATGAGGTTATCAGCTGGAGCTATCCATGTGGACATGAATGCATGCAGACATGTGTGTGCGTGTGTGTGTTGTATATGTGTGTATGTTTGTGTATTTGGATGTTTAGAAGAACCATGAAGACTTAACTCTTCATCCAGGTCTTCAGTTAGAGTGAGACCTCTCATTTTATTGTGCTTGCCATCTTTTTTCTTTATTTTGTTTTAATGATTAATTGTAATTTCTTTGTTAGATTGTTGTGAGCCTTTCAGAATCTTTCAGAATCATGTGGGATACAAAATTTATATACAGTATGTATAAGTATATAAAACTTATATCCCACCCAACTCTATGTATGCATATATAATATTTGTAGACCAAAGCAACCATATACTGATTCTCAGTGTCTCACAACATAAATCAAGACAGCAATTTTATAAAATTACTGCCAAATAAACTAACTTCCAAAATATACTAACCTAAACTTCAAAAGCATCTGGTGTCACCCAAGAAGGACACCTAAGCCATGGACAAACTCCTACCGCATCAAGAGACAATACAAGGGGCATAGAAGAACTCTGATATACAAACAACAGTCTAGGGTTCACTTTAAGTCTGTTCTCTCCCATCTAGTCTGTATCAGTTCCAGGCACTAGGACAAAATGTCTACAGCATCTTCAGTAGACTCCAGGCTCACACTGTACATGCTAGTGATAGGGAACCCTGAACAACTGGATAATTTTTCCTTGTGGCTATAACTATGAAATAAGAGGAAAGAGAACATTGACCCCTATGGCACCCTATAAAGAGCAACCAAGGGACCAATCATTCCTCCCCAGTTAACAATTATTGGAACTGGCCACCAAAGTAGGGATGGAACCACTGTAAATCAGGACTCCCAATCTCCAGCCCTGTAGCTAGTTGTATCAGGATTCAAATGTCAATGGTATTAAAAGCCATAGAGTGGTCTAAAAGGTCCCATCTTGATTTTAACACAAGTCATCATCCACAGAGATCAAATGCTCTCCCTCTCTTTCATACCCAGACCTGAATTCTGACTAATAAGGGTCGAAGTAATCCACTTCATTTAGGGTCCTGAGCCATCATTTCCACAACCTCTACCAAAAAGAAAAGTCAGAGTTGGAAAAATAGAAAAATGGGAAAGTTGGTAATTGTCTAGTTCCAGGGAGGGCTTCTTCAAGAATGGATGAACCAAACAACTATAATAAACACAAAAATACTTGTGATTGTGTAATAAAAATAAACATATAAATGAAAAATAGGGGACAGGGATAAACATGGGGTATTCAGATCCATGACTACAAATCATGATCCCAATTTGAGCACCTGTCAAATACCCCCCAAGAGTCAAATTGGCTCTCTCCCATGTTCTTCCTCACATCACCACACACCTTGCCAGCATTAATTGCCATGTGTAGTCTACCAATCTAGCTTGGTATCTTCCACCCAATCACTTATTCATCTAATACTAACTACTTAATCTAACTAATCATCTGAAGCAATTCATTCATACCCCTATTAACATACTCCAATTTTTCCTGATGTTTTTCTGAATCCTTTCATACATACCCTAACACTAATATGCATTAAATTACAAGGTTCTCCCAATAGTGATGTCCTGTCCCTGCAGGAGAAATACTCTCCCCAATCCTTGGAAAATGTGCTCTTCTAAGTTGCACTCAGTCTGATTAGATCTTTTCCAGCTCATCTAATTTTGCAGATCAGCTCCAAAAAGTCTTCGGGAGTAGCTACCGCCAAAGATCAATGATTGATACCTTCCCTGATATTTATTTTATTTTTTATTTGATTTATTTGATTTGTCAATCACTTACAAAATAATAGGTATAAGTATAAACATGAGTAAGAATACAGAAAATAGGTACGATTAAATGGGGACAATAGGACAGGGATGGGAGGCATGATGGTGCACTTATGCACGCCCCTTACAGACCTCTTAGAAATGGGGTGAAGTCAATAGTGGATAGTTTGAGGTTAAAGGAATGGGGATTTGAGGATGTAACTACAGAGTCAGGTAGTGCATTCCAGGCATTGACCACTCTGTCGCTGAAGTCGTAGTTTCTGCAATCAAATTTGGAGCGGCTAACATTGAGTTTGTATCTATTGTGTGCTCTTGTATTGTTGTGGTTAAAGCTGAAGTAATCATTGACTGATGTCCCTGGCAAGACACCAAATATTTTTTGCTCCATTATCATGCATGTTGAGTACTTCCTTCCATGTTACCAAATTTGGTTCCTCAGTTTTCCTGGCTGCCCTGCCAAAGTGACTCATATCTAATCAATCAATCACTCACGAGCTTTCAGGACAAGCCATTCTGTTCCCAGTGGCTCACAGGCAAGTCTAGGGATGAATCCAAGAGCAGACCCCCCTCAACCTTACCCAATTCTCACTAATTTATCCAACACCATCTAACTTCACTGTCTGATGACATCTATGACGAGAATGAGCTACAGAAATCAAAACAAATCAAATCAAAAATAGTCATCTCCATCAAGAACCATCTATAATTTGCATCCATTTATTCACTTGTATTTCCTTTTTCCTTGTTTTTTTTACTATTAGTTAAAAAAAAATACTAAAAATTTCCTCTTCCTATCACAAACTATCTTCCAAAGATAAAAACCTGTATTAACATTCCTAACATTCCACCCAATATTGGAGCTGGTAACTAAACCCCCCACCCTCCCAAAAATGTTAAACCGGTGACTGGCTTTCATTTACAACCTGATGTCACAAGGAGAGTGAAATGGAAGAATGGCAAAAGGAGATTGAAATGCTTTGGGGTGTATGGGGGAATGCTAGGACTAAAAGATGCTATAGACTTGAGAATGCAGACCTGTTCTTGACTAATTTAGGGACAAATATAAAGAATCAATATAATCAACTCAAACTGCAATTGATGGTTAAGTTTCCCACACCAACCACACCAATTTACCTTTCAGGTTAAGTCTTAGTTTTAAGACAGACAGACAGACCAACCGACCGATGATAGATCATTGATATTAGATAGATAGATAGATAGATAGATAGATAGATAGATAGATAGATAGATAGATAGATAGATAGATGTTAGATAGTTGAAATTTTTGCATTGGTTAGTTTATACTGGTCAGTGACTGCAATCAAGTTATGCCATGTAATATGAGGAGAAGGAAGGAAGCGTAAAGGTTATTTAGATGATAAGCGGACCCACAACAGGTTGGACAAAAAACTCCACCTAACACTTTATTGTGCCAGATACTTTGTCCAACCAGGGCAATGCTTTTGGCCCGGTTGGATGAGATTAGTTACCAGCCGTTGTGTTCTGATTTAACCATGCAATCAAGTTTCCTAGGCTTTGACTTATTCAGACTCTTGATCATCCTTGCTTTCCTTCAAAGATTTTGGCCCATGCTGGGGATTTTGTGCAATTTGGTTGCTCCTTAAGTTATTTCAAGTCATTGGGCAGAATGGCTGCCAAGCTCTAGGCTGAGCGCCAAGCTGAGCTCTGAGTAGGGGCTGCCAAATGTCAGACTGAGCTCTCAAGGCAAACTAAAAGCAGAGATCAGTCAGATTTTTAACTGCTTAACTAGACGCTAAAACTCTGTTCCCCCCCCCCCCCCGTTCCTGTTTAACGGTTTCTGGAGAGCACTTTCTAGTTCCTTATTTGTTGGCAGATTTTTCTTCTCTTACCCTCTTGCTCACCTACACCCCCCGCATACCTTCAGGGTTAGCTTTTTTTTTTTCTTATGTATGTTAAGGAATAAGAAATATAAATCAGTAAATACAATGTTGAAAATGTGAGCAAGCACCTGTGTACATCAGCACACAATAACAGACAACCTCCCTCATAATATAGCTAGTGAGAATGGGAAAAGTAGAATAAGTTTATATGGAGAAGTGAGAGCATTCCAACAATCAGTCTCAGTATCTTACTCCTGCACAAATACAGGGAAGCAATACGAGGAATGTAGGTGGTCCTCAACTTACAGCCACAGTTTTCTCCAATATTTCTGTTGCTAAGTCACTTTTCTTTAGTGCTGTTGTAACTTTGAATGGGCATTAAATGAACTGTTGTAAGTCAAGGACTACTTGTATTAAACCCATGTTAATTGCTACTGGAATAGGTAAATGGGATTGGAAAGAGGAGAAAATCTAATGAACTGTTGTAAGTCAAGGACTACTTGTATTAAACCCATGTTAATTGCTACTGGAATAGGTAAATGGAAAGAGGAGAAAATCTATATATATAGCCCTTGGGGCATGTGTTCTGGTGTGTGATGATACAACCTACAGCACAGTGGAGTTGCCATGGTAACGGCTTCACAGTACTCCACAAGGGGGCATGCCATCACCTCTTCAGGAATTGCGGAGACCTTAATGGAAAGAGGGAGGCCTATCTAATACAGGATTGGGATAAATAAATTCCTCAGGCAACCCCAGGTTATCTGCTAGTATACATAAAAATCCCTTGGTCAACTCTACTGTTCCCGTCAAGATCATCCAGTGACCCATTTTATGAGCAGATCCAGCCCACTAATTTTATTAAGCACACCACGGCAACTGAGCTTGAACACAACAGAATTTGTACAATTGCTGGTACTTAGACATGGCATGCTGTTTGTATAGTCCACTGTAATTTTTGCAATTCCGTGAACGTCTGTCTATGGAACATCCTCAAGAGCAGCCATGTCACAGGGATATTTTTTTTTTCCAGCCTGATGATGTCTAAGCAATGATGGACTCCTATTCTCCAAAGTACCTGAAGGCAGGACGAGAAGCAATGGATGGAAACTGATCAGGGAGAGAAGCAACCTAGAACTAAGGAGAAACTCCCTGAGAGTGAGAGCAATTAATCAGTGGAACAACTTGCCTCCAGAAGTTGTGGGTGCTCCATCACTGGAGGATTTTAAGAAGACATTGGGCAGTCATTTGTCTGGAATGGTATAGGGAGGAGTGGACTTAAGACTTGTGGACTTCAACTCCCAGATTCACCAGGCAGCAAGGAGAATTGCTGGGGAATTCTGGGAACTGAGATCCAGGAGCCTTAAAGTTCCAAAGTCAGACGCCCTGGTATAGGGTCTCCTGCTCAAGCAGGGGGGGTTGGACTAGAAGACTTGTATACAAGTAGGGCTCATGGGAATCCCCCAATGTTTGGCCCCTGTAGGTGTCCCAGACCTTTTGAGCAGTCGGTCTCAGTATGCTTGTTGTAGGTGCCATGTGTAATTACCAGCAATTGTACAATTTATGTTGTGTTCAAGCTCAATTGCCGTGGTGTGCTTAACAAAATTAGTGGACTGGATCTGCTCATAAATGGGGCACTGGGTGACCTTGATGGGAACTCTACAGTTGACCAAACTCAAAATTAAACTCTTCCATCTTGCCTGGGAGAAGACAATTCCACTGCCAACTTAATTCGGATAGTAGAATCAGGGTTGTTCTGATGAGGAGAATGAACCTGAATCTCAAAATGGGCAGCACCAAGGGTTGTGCCTGTTGGAGGGTGGGAAGGGGTCCTATCTAGTGACCAGCCAGGCTGCAACTGGGAGTTGTGAAATGGCCCAGGAGGAAGAGGTCCACTACTCCTGTACGAGATCTCCCATCTTCCTCCCCACAGATCTGGGCATCTTCCCACTGCAATCTCTGATGCTTCCTTGGGAGATGAGACTGCTCACTGGACCCATAAGGTGAAGGTGGAGTGGGGAGGAACCAGGGTATATGTAAGGGTGGGGGAGTTTTAGAGATGTGGGGGATACATTTGAAATACAATTTTGGAATTAATTATACAAATTTCTTTGTGTGGGAAAATGCTTTTGATTTTAAAAAAAATAGTAAGATGAAAAAATGAAAAATTGGACTAGAAAGAACTTGGACTAGAAATTGGACTAGAAAGAACTAAAAGAAGCTAAACTTTACAATGAGCCATGGTGACGCAGTGGTTAGAATGTGGTAATGCAGGTTACTTCTGCTGACTACCACCTATCTGCTATTTGGCAGTTCAAATCTCACCAAGCCGAAGGTTAACTCAACCTTCCATCCTTCTGAGGTCAGACCCAGATTGGTGAGGGTAAGAGGCTGACTCTGTAAACTGCTTAGAGAGGGCTATATAACACTGTAAAGTGGTATATAAGTCTAAGTGCTATTGCTAAATTAGAGGATATTTACTTTTTGTAATTTTCTGTGTTGGAATTACTAAACGGGCTTGTTAAAGGTTTGAAAAATTTTCTGAGGGACAAAAGTGAAAAGAAATTAAGTTCATTTGAAGAGACAAAAGATTTATTTATTTATTTTATTAATTAAACTTTTATACCGTTCCCTCTCCCAAAAAGGGACTCGGGGCGGTGTACAGCCTACTAAAAATACACCATAAATATACAATAAATACAATTAAAAATACATTAAATAATTTGGTCCGGCTGTGTCCATCCAAGGAATTCAATTAAAAATTAAAACTAATAAAACCCCAATTAAAATTGAATTAAAACCCGAAACACAGTTACTGGGCCAGGCCAGCCTGTTTAAAAAATAGGGTTTTCACTGCGCGCCGGAAGGTCAGGATATCCGTCATAGCCCGTATCTCCGGGGGGAGATCATTCCATAGGGAGGGAGCTCCCACAGAGAAAGCCCGAACTCTCGGGGCCGTCAGCCGACAGCAGCCAGGCGGCGGTACCCCAAGTAGGGCAACCCTGTGGGAGCGTACTGGGTGGCGGGAGGTTGACGATGGCAGTAGGCGGTCCTGTAAGTACCCAGGTCCCGAGCCATGGAGCACTTTAAATACCGTCAGTACCACCTTGAATCGAATCCGGTAGGCCACAGGAAGCCAGTGCAGTCTGCGGAGAAGCGGTGTAACGTGGGAGCTCCGAGGGGCACCCACAATCACCCGCGCGGCTGCATTCTGGACCAACTGCAACCTCCGGAGACTCTTCAAGGGGAGCCCCATGTAGAGAGCATTGCAATAATCCAGGCGGGAGATAACGAGGGAGGAAGTGACTGTGCGAAGTGCGCCCAGATCCAGAAAGGGCCGCAACTGGTGGATCAGACGAATCTGATAAAAAGTCCCCCTGGCGACGGCTGCAATATGCTCTTCTAAGGACAGCCATACATCCAGGAGGACGCCCAGATTGCGCGCCCTTTCCACGGGGGTCAAAACCTCTCCCCCCACGGCCAGCGAAGGAACCAGCTGGCTGTATTTGGGCGCAGGAAACCACAGCCACTCGGTTTTGGTCGGGTTGAGACGAAGCCTGTTACAACCCATCCAACTCCGCACGGCCTCCAGGCACCGGGACATCACTTCGACGGCTTCGTTGGGGTGGCCCGGGGTGGAGATGTACAGCTGAGTATCATCAGCGTACTGATGGAACTCCACCCCGAAGCCACGGATGATCTCGCCCAGTGGCTTCACATAAATGTTGAACAGCAGGGGCGAGAGCACCGACCCCTGAGGGACCCCACACAGTAGGGGCCTCGGGGCCGACCTCTGCCCCCCTGTCAACACAAATTGCGAACGGTCGGAGAGGAAGGAGGTGAACCACCACAACACGGTGCCCCCCACTCCCAACCCCTCCAACCGCCGCAATAGGATACTGTGGTCGACAGTATCAAAAGCCGCTGAGAGATCTAACAGGACCAGGACAGAGGAACAACCCCTGTCCCGAGCCCTCCAGAGATCATCAACCAACGCGACCAAAGCCGTCTCCGTGCTGTGCCCGGGCCTGAAACCCGATTGGAGGGGGTCAAGATAACTCGCTTCATCCAGGTACTGCGGGAGCTGACGTGCCACCACACTCTCAACAACCTTCGCAACAAAACGAAGGTTGGAGACAGGACGATAATTCGTTAACAATGCTGGGTCCAGGGACGGTTTCTTGAGGAGGGGCCGCACCACCGCCTCTTTCAAGGCAGCAGGCAGCAGCCCCTCTCTCAAGGAAGCGTTTATAATGTCCTGGAACCAGCCTTGTGTCACCTCCCGAGTGGCCAAAACCAGCCAGGTGGGACACGGGTCCAACAAACAGGTGGTGGCATTAAGCCCCCCCAGTATCCTGTCCACGTCCTCCAAAGTAACAGGGTCGAACTCAACCCAATTGACCTCACCGATATCCACCCCCACCCCCCTGCCCGGAGATGTCCAATCGGAGTCCAGCTCATCCCGGATCTGAGCGATTTTGTCCTGCAGAAACCTAGAAAACTCCTCAGCCCGTCCCTGCAAGGGGTCCTCCCGCGCTCCCACCTCCAGGAGGGAGCGGGTCACCCTGAACAGGGCGGCTGGGCGGTTTTCTGCGGACGCAATAAGGGTGGAGAGGTAAGACCTCCTCGCCATCCTTATCGCTACTAAATACGTCTTAATATAAGATCGTAGTAGTGTTCGGTCAGATCCGGAGCGGCTAGCCCTCCAATTACTCTCTAGGTGTCTTTTCCGGCGCTTCATCTCCCTTAGCTCCTCAGAAAACCAAGGAGCCAAATGGGATCGGCACCGGGTCAGAGGCCGCAAGGTTAGGACTTGGTCGAGGGCTCCAGCAGCCACCCTATCCCAGGTGGCAACCAAGCCCTCAACCGAGTCGTGTGTGCGAGCTTCGGGAAATGGCCCAAGCTCCATCAGGAACCTATCAGGGTCCATCAGGCGCCTGGGGCGGTACCATTTTACTGGTCCCGCCTCCCTGCGGTCAGGGGGTGCGGACCGGAAGTCGAGCTTCAGGAGCGAGTGATCAGTCCATGACAGGGGTTCTATAACTATATCCCCTATACCCAGATCACTCTGCCACTGATCAGAGACAAAAACCAAATCCAAGGTGTGACCTCCCACGTGAGTAGGGTCCCGAATTAACTGGGTCAGGCCCAAGGCCGTCATGGAGGCCACGAACTCTTGAGCAACCCCCGAGGCACAGCCAGCTGAAGGCAAGTTGAAATCCCCCATGACCATAAGCCTGGGGGTCCCAACTGCCACGCCAGCTATGACCTCGAGGAGCTCAAGCAGGGCTGCTGCCGCATAGCAGGGAGCCAGGTATGCGACCAGCAGGCCCACCTGAACCCTGGGACCAAACTTCATGAAAAGGAGCTCACACCCGGTTGTCTGAGACACAGTGGCTTCCCTCGGACACAGATCTTCCTTAATAACCACCGCAACCCCCCCTTCCCTTCCCTGGGCCCTCGGCCGATGAAAAACCCGAAACCCGGCTGGGCACATCTCCACCAGAGGGACTCCCCCCTCCTGGCCCAGCCAGGGATGAAGATTGTTAGAAGTAAAAATCTAAACACAGACTAAACACTGGGAAATGGTGAGTTCTAGCTACATATATAAATTGACATTCACTTCTGTAACATAGGATTTCTTTTGAAGATTTCAGTTTATTACTCTTTTCATCCATATAAATTGAGATGGTAGCTCAGAGGATGTGAACGAATAATTTGTCCTGGTGATCATCTAGTTTTTCTGCTTCTATGGAACATGGCACAAAACTTCATGGATTATCAATACTTTCTGTTCCAATCCCTTTTGCTACCTTTTGGCATCCTCTTAGGTAGCCCTACTCACAGAAATGTGATAGGAAATCAATGGTGATTATCTTACCCATATATGCTGTTCTGATTCACAAAACAGTAAGGTGTAAATTCCTGGTTGATGGGCTTCTTTTGGAAAAAGATATTTCAAAGCTTTTGGAGCCACTATTTTTCAAGTCTGAACTTGTTTATTAATTAGGGAAGAAAGAGATTTGGAGACATTATATTCCTATAATGCCATTAAGCTGAGTGGAAAAAGACAAGTCTTTCCTTAGCCGTGAAAGTGGCTGGGTGACTTTGAGCCAATCACCAGGAGATGGGAGTTCTAGTGAAAAATAATAACATTCTCAGCATTTATTGCAGGATGTTTCAAGTGTTCTGAGTGCTTCATAAACACTAGCTTGTCAAAGCTAATGACCCTAGGCATCCATTATCTTAGTAATTCTTGCAATATTCCAGGCTCCTAGGCAGGAAAGAATATAATGTTAATTCAGTACTCTGAATAAGAGAAAAGGTCTTATTTCCTTTCCATTCTGCATTCCCTTCCCCACCGTGCTGTTTATTTATATTACATTTATATCCCACTGCAAAATAGCAATGCAACCTTAGATAAGAATATCATCTAAATATTTTCCAAAATACTGCCTAGCCCTGGTGGGTATCTGCCCCTAATAGAATAAGAGAATTGGATGGGATTTTTGGAGAACTTCTTGTCCATCCCCCTGATCAAGCAGGAGACTCAATATCATTGTTTCTTTTTTGGCTTGTTGATTGTCTCTTTTACATGGCATGTAGATATTGTTTATGTCTATGTGTCTATTGATGGCTAATTTGTGCCAGGCTTCCAGAAATTCCCCAGCATTTTTGGACTTGGCTTGGTCGAGGATAATCACAGTTTCCCAGCTGTTGAAAATGGCCTGAAAAACAGCTTGAAAATGGGCCAAAATGGCCAAAAAACAGGCATACACATACCAGCCAGCTGGTCTTCAGGTGTACGGTGCTCTGGTGCACGCACTTGCATGCACATGAACACACATTCCAGTTTGGTCATTCGGTGCCGAAAAGGTTCGCCATCACATCCTATACCATTTCAGACAAATGGTTGTCCAATCTCTTAAAAACTTCCAGTGTTGGAGCATTCACAACTTCTGGAGGCAAGTTGTTGCATTGATTAATTATTCTGTCGTGAAATTTCTTTTTAGTTCTAAGTTCTCTCCTTGCCTATATATGGCTATACCTACAGATATGAGAATTGTACAGGCAATGGTTTTCCCTGTGACCCTGGACGTGGAAGAAGCAGGAGAGTGTTAATACTTTGGAAATTTGGTGTTGGAGAAGAATCCTGAGAGTATCACAATTAGCCTCAAAACTAAGCAAATGGATCATAGAGTGAAATCCCAAGTTCTAACTTGGGCACAAATGTCCTGACTTAAATTATTTAATTTTGTGTCCATTTAGTGAAAATCTAGCTCTATTGTACTGTTGTGAGAATGGAAGGGCCAGGTTGAGAGGACCATTCTGAAGAGTTGCTGCCTGTGTTGTCAGCACATAGAGAAATTGCCCACCATTGGTTAAGGAAGCTTAACTATAGATAAGAAACTCTTAGACCAAGGACAGTAACTATCTACAGTGCAAAATAATGTTTTAATGGAATCCATTGTTTTATCTTATCTTTTTTTCAGGTGATGTCTTACAAGTTGCCTTCCTGCAAGGCAATTTAACATATTGCATGTTCTTTCACTGCTGCTCAATTAGTTCAATCACTTAGTAGGATATACTGACATTCCAACAGCCGTGATAAATAGATCGTTTTGTCTGCCTTCTACAAGCAAGAAAGACAAGAATAAGGATGTTTGCAATGCAGGTCATGTGAAACAGAAATTTGTAGTGCTGAATGATTTTTAAACAGCTCTGGCAGAACCATAAGCTTTAAGCCACACAATGCAAAAGCTAAGGATGCTAGGAATCCAAATAATCCTAGAAACTATGCCACAAAGCTCATTGTATTTCACAACTCACTCCACACATCATCACATGCTACTGTATTGGCGGTCACATATGCATCATATACAACTCCCAGATAATTGGATGCTCAATAATTATTCTACCCTATGGCTTAGTTTTTAAAGAGTAACTTGTATATATAAAATTTGAGGGCTTGCCATCTAGGTAGTGCCTTTCCTCCACTTCAATCCCCGGCTTAGTAATCTGAGTGTTTTCAGTGGAATGTGATTGTGCAGAGAACTGGAAAGAATTGTCTTGTTCTACAAGGATATTGATCCATAAGATGATGATAGACATTACAGCCATCGTAAAATGGAAGACTGATTTTTTTTAGGGAAAAATAAGTTTACACAATCCTCCTCCTCCTCTTCCTCCTCCTCCATCCTCCTCCTCATTCTAGCCATTGTCTTACCCACTACAGGATGAAGGCCTCTTCCACATGTTTCCAATCAATATGGTCCTGAGCTTTCTTTTGCCAATTGGGCCCACCGTACTTACTGATGCTGTTGCTCCATCTTATTTTAGGTCTGTTTTGTGAACACTTTTTTTATCAAGTGGGATTCATTCTATGACTGCCTTGTTCCACCTACCCTCACTTCTTCTTGTTATGTGACCAGCCCATTTCCATTTTTTAAACCCTCTTGATGATATCGTAGAGTTTCCTTTGTTCTCTAATCCATGTGCAGGTCTTTCTATCTTGTCTTGTAATGCTGAGCATGTATTTTTCCATGGCTCTTTGCACCACTCTTAGTTTTTGTATCAAATGTAATGTTCATGTTTCACTAGTATATGTTAGAGCAGGTAGCACACACTGATCAAAAACTTTTCTCTTCAGGCACAAGGGGAGGTTGCTTGCTGAATGCCTGCCAACTACATTTAATGCACCATTCAATTTTCTTTTACTGTATCACCTTCCATTGAGATCTGTTGGCCAAGGTATATGTAACAGTCTACCACCATCTAGTTCTTCTCCTGATACAAAACAATCAATCAATGAAATGGCTTGCCTTCAGAAGTTGTGGATGATCATCACTGGAAGTTTTAAAGAAGGATTGGATAACCATTTCACTGATATGATATAGGGCCTCCTGTTTGAGCAGGGGCTTGGACAAGAATATCTCCAGGGTTTCTTCCAACTCTGTTATACTGTATTCTGTTAGGGGCAGATAGCTACCAGGGCCATACAATATTTTGGAAACAAATAAAAAATGTGATTTGGAGCACACAGGAGGGCAAATTTTCCGCTTGTTATAATGCATTAAGGCAGCTATGTTTTTTCTTGGAAACATGGGGCTGAATCATGATCCCATTTGGCTTCACATGTGCTCCAAAGCAGCTTTTTGGAACTGTTCAAAACATTTCACAACAACTACGGGAGGACTGAGTTGCACACTGCCAGGGGCCTGTTGAAGCTAGCCTCAACCTTAAATGAAATTGGGCCATGTGCTGCACATGATCCTTGTCTATTTGTGTCTAAATTCATTTTTGACAGATTTAAATCCATGGCTTTTTATTTATTTTTCTCATGAGAGTATTTGCTAATGTTTCCACAATACAGCTTATGGTCAGAGCTCAAATGCTCCCAATGGGAAATGGCAGCCTACCAGAGACCATGTCTTCTAACAAACTTGATAAAGATCCAAAGGATTTCTGCAAGTGAATTCCCTGGATCAGTTTTGGAGTTCCAGCTTATTAGCAGTCATCTTCTGCAGTGTAGTCCTGGGCGGTTTTAGACATGGTCTTTGCGTGCTTTATGCTGCCTGAAAGCACCGATAAAAGCTCAGCCTCCCCTTTATAGGCACTTTATAAATTATCAGAAGGATTTAATCCCCTTTTTCATGAGATAAATAGTAGCCTAAGCCTCCAACTCTAATTGACTGGATTTTTTAAAAAGTTTGTTTCTGAAGGAAAACAGACCCTTCACCCTGCAAAACGCTTTCCACTCTGATTAGTCCTGCGATCAAATACTGAGGGTAGAGTTCAGAAAGAGACTTGAGGTAGGGCTTCCTTACTTTGTTTATAGGCTTTGAGAAATCTTCAAGTAGACTAAGAAATGGGGTAGCATTAGCTGCAGGTCATCGATTCATTCACTTGTAAAGAATGTGGAATATCTATCTGGTAATAAGCAGCCAATGAAAACAATTAGACCTCAGATAGAATTATTAAAACTTTATGCAAAGTTAATGTGTTAGACAAAATATGTTGGGGTCTGAAGCTCTGAAAGTCTTTTTATGGCTAAGGGATACACTTCACAATTTGGGGGGATACACTTAACATTAAAGAAGTAAGGTCTGTAATCATTCATCTTCCTCATCCATCCTCATCTTCATCCTCATCCTCATTCTAGCCATTGTCTATCCACTGCAGGATGAAGGCATCTTCCACATGTTTCCAACCAATATGGTCCTGAGCTTCCTTTTGCCAATTGGACCCACCATACATGCTGATGTTGTTGCTCCATCTTATTTTATGTCTGATTTGTGGACACTTTTTATCAAGTGGGATCCATTCTATGACTGCCTTGGTCCACCTGCTATGAGTTCTTCTCGCTATGTGACCAGCCCATTTCCATTTCAATTCTTTTACTCTTTTGATGATATTGTATACTTTCGTTTGTTCTCTAATCCATGTGCAGGTCTTTCTATCTTGTCTTGTGATGCCAAACATATATCCTTCCATGCTTCTTTGTGCCAGTTGTAGTTTTTGTATCAATTGCGAGGTTAATGTCCATGTTTCATTAGCATATGTTAGAACAAGGTACACACACTGGTTGAAAACTTTTCTCTTTGGGCATAGGGGGTGGTTGTTCTTGAAAATTATGCTTAGCTTCCCAAATGCCTGTCAATGCCGGTCAACCACATTTAACATTTTCCATTCATATCACTTTCCATTGAGAACTGTTGGCCCAAGTTTACTCTGTCTAGTTCTTCTCTGTAATATGTAATAGTAAAACAATAACACAAAATGGTTGGGTCAATGCCATTTATGTAGGCAGGACCAGTAGAATTATGTGTGTATGTGTGTGTTGCTTTTTGATCATATTATGCTTATTTTAGGATCTCCTCTCTTAGCAGCAAATAGTATCATTATTTTTCAGGAATTGCAATTAGATCAAACTTCAAGGGTTGGAAAAATGGGATTCAGGGGCTGCATGTCCTCTGCTCCAAATTAAATATGAAAATGAGGCCCTTGTCTTCACGAACAATATACTTTTGAGCTTTGACTGGATAAACCTCTTCTAACCAGGAAATGGGGAAAATGTATTCACTTTGCATTTTAATGTGAACAGATTTGCAATAAAAAATAATAACAACATTCCTTCAAAATTTGCACTTCTTGGAATGTTACTGTATTGTCTTCCAGCTAGAAAACAAAATCTGTTTATGGGGACATATACTTCCAGATATGCATGTTTGTGAAAATAAATCACAAAAATGTTTCCTATTAGGAAAAGATATGCACAGAACATGCATTGCATGAGACAAAATGTATATGTTTAATTATGGACATTTAAAAACAAACTCCATCCATTAATGAAAATAAAGGAGAAACAAAGGAATTGCTTGTTGAAATGTAACTTTAGGTAATATGCACTTTTCAAAATATCTAGTCAGAAGAGGAATGCAACAAATTTAAGATTAGAATTAAGAGAATTAGATATTTGCTAATTTCTCTTTCCCCATCCAGATTGAGGATTCATTTTATTTTCCATCCCTTATTTTCTTTCTTATTTTCATGCTTTCAGCCGTGTCTTCCTATAATGTTGAGGCCACTGCTTATATTCTTTTTCACTTTTGTTTCCCAACCCCCTCTCCCAGTTCTCTGGATAATCAGTAATATAAAACTTGGTGTGACACTAAAGAAGAAAAATCCCTTCTTCCTAATCCCCACAGGTCTCAGATTTCATGGCAAAACAGCTCTACAAACAAGACTGCTTAAATGAGGAAAGTCATTCAAACATGGCACACACAGAGTCACGCTTCCCAGCTCACTAGTTATATTTCTTTAAGAAGTATGCACAACGGGCATCCTCACATATTGGCCTAAGTTTGGTGTGAATATATCTTGATAAGTTTTCTTTAAGGATATGTTCTCATATCTCAACTTTCTTTCATCTCCAAGACTGCCCAACTTTGGTTTTCTCTAATGGAGTGTGGAAGTTGTGTTTTCCATCCTCTCCTAACTGAAGCCATGCTATATGCAGAGTTTGTGTTGCTTCATTGGTAGTAACCTTGGCAGAAACTGGAGTGTCCAGGTCTTATTGGCTACTCTTTGCTGCTATAGTCACAAACCTTCTCTCTGGTTACTGCAAATTTCCATTTTGGGTTGTGCTGCTGGATTAATACAACTCAACTAGAACAGTATGATTCAGATTGCTTGTGTACTGTAAGTAAGTAAGTAAGTAAGTAAGTAAGTAAGTAAGTAAGTAAGTAAGTCGATCTGCTTTTCAAAGAGGTCCTGGTATACCTCTTTCTCCAACAATCTTGTTTTTATTTGTAGGAAGTTAGCACCAGGGGTGGGATTCTACCAGTTCGCACCTATTCACTAGAACCGGTTGTTAACATTCTAAGCAGTTCAGAGAACCGGTTGTTAGAAAAAATTACTGGCCTAATCCTGTAAGGAAGGCAGAAAGGAAACATTCTGGTGTTGCTTACAGAAACTACCTCTCAATTAACCTTAATTACATTCTTGGCAGGACTAAACTTCCTGTCTCAGGAACTTCTCTGGAGTTTTTTTCCCCTCCTTTGCTGGTACTTTGCTTGTGTGGAGTGAGCATTCAAAGTTACAATGGCACTGAAAAAAGTGACTTATGACCATTTTTCACACTTACGACTGTTGCAGCATCCCCACAGTCATGAGAAGCCAGGTGAAGAGATGTGTGCCTCAATGTAAGTGATATTGAGTTGGCCATGCCCAGCCAATAACATGACCACCAAGCCACACCCATTAATTAAGGCACGCCCACAGAACCGGTTGTTAAAAATTTTGAATCCCACCCCTGGTTAGCACCACCCCTCTCCTAGAAAATTGAAATCGCCTAGGAAATATTAAAAAGGCAGAGTATTTCCCCTAAAAAGAGTAGAAACTTAAGAAGCAGAAACTCACCTCAGAAGCAGAATCTCATCCCCACCTTTGTTAATGGGTGGGCCATTAAGGCCTGGGCCAGAATACTTTACATAAGAAGGAACTCCAGGTAAAGCTATAGCAATTGCCAAAAGCCGTTTTAAGGGCATAATGACCCAGCAAGGCTAGAACAAGCCTGGAACTCAGGACAGCCTACAGAGTTGCCCTTGGGAGTCAATTAGAATACAAGCTCCAATTCAAATTCCAACAGAGGGTATAAAACCCAGACACTCTTAGCACCTCACTCCTTTTTGCTTGATCTCTTTTCACCTTGAAGCATGTGATCATCCTTCTCTGGACCTCCAGGCCATGTGGTCCTGTCCACCATTAAACCTTCCAAGCAGCCTCCATGTTTCCAGTGTCTTTTTCCCACTTGGAACTGAACCCAGAAAGATATTTCTTTCAACATACTGTACTTTAGTGATGGCAGGTATGTCAGGGCCTCTCTAGTTACTAAAGCAAAAAGTAAGAGTATTTAAAAATGTCCTCTTTCGGGCTTAATTTTCTAATTTCTGAAGAAGTCCTTCTTCCCCTCTCTCCTGAATTTCTCACCATTCAGCTTCATCAGGTGAGGAAGGAAGAGACATTTCTCCCTGTGTGCATTGGTATCAAGATTACAGACTCTTTCACGATCAAAATTTAGCAAAAGAAGAATTACTAAAAGATCCCATATCATATTAGGCCATAAGAGTATTTCTTTGCTTAACATGTAAAGCAACCACTCTGGTTTGCAAACCAAGGTTTATCATTTAGTGTGACATGTGAACCCAGTCTATTGTAAGCCTTTCTCCATCAACCCATAATTGTGACTGATCTATACATTGAATACATAAATTATGATAACTAAGTATTTCAAGAGGTGAGGAGTAAGTGGGAGGAGTTTTATTGATGTAATAGATTTATAGTGCTGCCTAACTCATACGTTGTGATGAGTTGCTGAAAGTTTCTCCAGGACATCTCCAAAGCTTCCCACAAATAACAAAAACATGTCATCTATGCAAAAATGGACAATGGGAAAGAGTATTATGAATTCCAGTTGGAGATGATTGTCAAAATTCAATGCATAGTTGCTGTTGAATGTTCTTTGACTCCTATGGGGTTTGAGAGAATAGAATAAAGTTTATATTGCTTATACTATAAACAGTTACTGGAGTGATCGGGAGGAGAATAAGATTACTGATTAAATTTTGCGGCCATGCCGTTGACACTTAAGATTTAGCCTTTTAAAGTTTTTTGGAACTAAAAATCTCAGTTTCATTAAGAACGTGATAGAACTATGTCTTCCCTTTGTATACAGGATATGTTGTGCCCAAATGTACATGACCCAGATTCTCTGAACTTAAAGCAAATCACTCTGGGGAAGGGTGGGATTCCTTTTAAATTATTCCAGTAAAATTTTGAAATCTTGTTTCTCTGTAGGTATTTCTACCAATGTACCAATGAAAACTAACGTTTTCAAACTCTCCAACTTATTGCTTTGTAGAACTTTGCTTTATATTGTAAGTGTGAAACTTCTTTTTCTTGCAAAAGGTATTTGCAAATATTTATGGAGTTCTTGCCACTAGAATCTTCCAACTCTAAAAAAGTGCCATCTTCAGTTAGGAATTTTTTGAAGGTGGGTCCAAGGCTTCTAGGAAAATTATTTAGTCCATGAACAATCTTGAGAATATTATTTTGTAAAAACAGAGTTTATAGTTATAAGATCTGTGGAGCAATCTTTTCCAACTCAGCCACTGTCATAATCATATTATAGCATTAATATTAATATTCATATACATCAAACAAGAACCCTGAACTGGAGCTCATTTTCTATGTATACCATATATTGCTAGTATAAAATTGGGGACCATGCTGTAAACATGACTCTGGACTTTAGCAGCCCCTGTTGAAGACAAAGAATAAAAAAGGTAGAAGGTCAGCAATATGTCTGGTTTTTTTCAGAGTCCTTGAAGATAATAGGTGGAAACAAGTACAGCAAATGTTGCATACGCTGCACCTTTATCCTACTTGGGACGAAATGCGTCAACTACAAAGTTTCTGATGGAAATTAGAATTTTTCTGCTCAAGGGAGGAGTAAGGGAGGGATCTGGAAGAAAATATTGACTTCGCACAAATCTGTCATTGTTGGGCTTTGTTGGAGTTTGTGATGGTTTCATCGGGGCAGGTATTAATGCAGAGGTTGGTAAAAATACAGAGGTAGACCTGCCATTTATTATTAGAAGTTCTTCCTTAACTCCTCCCTGTAACTTTGCCATTTCCCCCCTTTGAATCTAGACAGGTATCTCAATTCCCAATGGCACTTAAAATTCAATAAATTCCACAGAATGAATGCCTATTATATACAAGAAAGGATGTCCTCTCTCTCCATACTAGCCTGAGGAATGTCTGAATAATGCATCACAATGAATAAAGACTTGAAAGCTTTCCATTTGTACATTGCAACACAGAACACAATAGCTAAATTTGGTAGCAATCTGTTGTAATAATCAACAAGGATTGAAGCTGTAATCTGTTGTACATTTAAAAGAATTGTAGCTGTAGCGTGTTTAAAACATAGCATGTTTTAAAGAATTCACATTTATTGCATTTACTCAAAAATAATAGTTTACAAGTAATAGTGTAACACTTTCTTGATGTTCTGCAAATGCACACCTTCATTTTCTCAAGGATATTATTGAAACAGTGCTGGATACCTACCTAGATAGCCTTGTGGGATTGGATCCATGCCTCCGATGGTATAGATACTAATTCTGCAAATAAGTCTATTATATCCGCATATGGGTTCTGCTCCCAGTTTAGGCATAAAGTCAACTGGATGACCTTGGGCCAGTCCAGGGGTAGGGAAACTTGGCTCTTTTATCACTTATGGACTTCAACTCCCAGAATTCCTGAGTGAGCCATATAATATACATATGTCCTACATTTGTATATTAAACAGTCCCATTCAAATCAAAAATTGATTTCCCCCACAACTGAAAAACCAAGTAGGCCAGGGATGGGAAATCTTTTATGGCTCACTCAGGAATTCTGGGAGTTGAAGTCCATAAGTGATAAAAGAGCCAAGTTTCCCTACCCCCTGGGCCAGTCAATCTCTCTCAGCCCTGGAAAAGATGCAATGGCAAACCACTTCTGAAAATCTTCCCAAGAAAACCCAGAGATTGTGTCTTGGCATTTGCCAGGACTTAATATTGACTTGAAGGCACAGGAAAAAAAAAAGGGTGGGAAAGCAATATAAACCTTTGTGTGCATTTATAACGAGAATCATCTTGCAGTCATTATCCACTTCTGTCTTTGAATAAGCTTCTGCCAAATCTGTTTGCTGAAATGTTGCCTCACAGCAAAAGTAGTAAAAATGCATTCAGCGAGTATTGCTTAGTCTGCAGCAATGGATTAACGGTAATTTTAAAATCATTACAGGTTCAGCCAAACTTGCTGGGTTCAGGTAGCTTTTAAAATTCTGCAGCATGTGCTATGAAGGATGTTGTTTGTGAGTAAGGAGAACTGAATCACTTTGATACCGAATGTTCTTCTACTGCAAAATTGAAATGAAGGCTTTTGTGGGACAGTTAAGCTTCCTAATAAACATTATGATTTATTTCTCAGAACACTAAATAGAACATGCAGATTTGTCCAGCAACTCTCTCAATTGTCTCAAAATATTGTTCACGTCTCTCTAGATACTATCCATCTGTGGCACTATCTGTGCTGTTATCAAACACATTAATATTCTCAATAAAACTAGCCATCTGCTCGTTTCTCCTTGTTTTTACTGCTTACAACTGATCTAGCATTATTCTTCCCTAGATTGTTTTACTGGCTGCCTCCACTTTCTTTTTTAAAAGGTCCCACATCACTGCCACCATTCTGCGCTTCTGCCAAACAAGCCATAGAAACAGTGCCAAGAGTTGGGATTTTTTTTGTTTTGTTGCGATGATGTTGCCAAAAGTAGAGCCTGCAAGAGTCACAATATATTTATGAGCTCAGGATAATGAAGTAACAGTACCACAGTCAGTGATAACCCAATAATCTAATATGCTGTCTACTTTTCCATCATTCTGAAGCCTCTTTCAGTGCCCATACTTCCTAGGCTAAAATTGGTCCATGGCGTTTTTCCATGTGTATTGCAGTGTGAGAGGGAGCACCGATCCACTGAATTCCCCTAGAATTGCAGAAATAATAACAAATCAAGTTCTCAGTAGGCAATCTTCAACCTTGGAAATGAGGATTTTGATAAAAAGTGCTTTTTAATGTATTCATTTTCATCACATTCTTCACTGGGAAATTTGGGGTTTCGCAATTTCACTAACAACAAATCTGTGATTTCTCATGCCATTGTAAATAAATAAGGAGATAGATAGATAAATAAATCTGAATATTTATTTAGTAGTATTCTTCCGTAGTATATCAGCACAGCCAATTATTAGTAGTAATAATAATAATAATAATTTTTTAAAAAAGAAAGCAAAGGTAGTACTAATGATAATAGGGGCCTTGATTTGGGTGTAATTCCAAAACAACTGAGCACCATTGGCATTGACAAAATCACTATCAGTCAATTGCAAAAGGCAACTTTAGTTAGAACAGTTTACATCTTATGGATGTTATCTTTAACACATCAAAGATCCTGCGACAATAATACCTTTAACATATCAAATAACAACATCTGCCTATCTCAGATCCTTGGAAAGGACATGATAGGTTGATAAAAAATGCCAAATCTCATCTGAAAATCTGGCTACTATGCAACAAACCATAATATTACAGCTTTGCAGGGGGAAAACAAAAAAGAAGGCATATTATCAGTTATAATAAATCTATCAGTATTAATAATCTCATCTCTCTTAAATTGTGCACATTATTTATAGAACTGTTGAATTAGTCCAGGGCCACCACACCAGAATGACATAGCTTGCTGGAGGGCCTGGACTCCATATGTAAATTACCACTGACATTAGCTGACACCTTTCTTGCTCTGTACTCCAGAGATATACAACAGCCTTAACAGTGTAGTGCCTCATTCATGCCTCAGGCCACCCACTTCTCTTCACAGATCAATGCTGAATTTTTTAGTGATAGATTTAGAGCCATTGAAGGGAGATGAGATTAGCAGGTCTGGACCTTTTAGCCACTTATCTCTTCCTAAGAACAATACTTGTGATCCCGCCACCCTGACCTATGCAGCATCTTCTCCATTATTCACTGGTGAGTAAAGAGACACTAGGAAACTATCCACAGCCAAGTTGTGATTTATTTCATGTATTATTCATCATATCTACTTCTCATTTTCCCTACAAAGAGCTTGGACCAGCCTCCACCGTTCTCTGCCTCTGCTATTTCCTAACACAGGATTGCCCAGTATCATCAATAAATCCTGCAGCAGAGTAAAATTTTGAATTCCCTACTCTGGCAAAACAAACAAACAAACAAACAAAAAACAAACAAACAAAGAGAACAAGTTCTAATCCTGTTTTAAGCATGAAAACTGGCTGGCTGACTTGGGCCAGTCACTCTCTCTCAGCCCAGCCACCTCACAGCTTTGTTGGGGAGAAAAATAGGAGAAGGAAGATATACTAATTATGTTTGCTGCCTTGAGTTATTTATAAAAATAATAAAGTCCTGATTAAAAAAAAGTCTGTCTGTCTTCAAGATGTTTTTATGTCTCAGCTATGGCTAAACTTATTTATATTAGGTAATCTTGGGATTTACTTAAGAACATAAAAATATAACCAGTTTAGATGAAGGCTGATCTGATACATAACAACATTTTCAAGAACATAGGAAGTTAGATAAGACTCAGAATGTAACCAGTAATTTATTGATGAGTAGGAGATTATATAACTGTGCATATTCCTGAGGCTTCCATGGATTTGTGGGTGCTTCTTCACTGGAAGTTTTCAATAAGAGGTTTTGTCCAGAATGGTATAAAATTTCCTGCTTGAGCAGTGGGGTGGCACAAAACCTCCAAGGTCCCTTCAATTCTATTATTGTTCTACCTTCAGTCTTCTACAAGACTACAGGATAACTTGTCATATAGTTCTGTAATAATTTTGAGCATTTGTGGACACATATACTCCAGACTTCCATACCTGGTACTTCTATATCAAGATATTTCCCTATATTTATTGATCCATCATTTGTTTTCAAATAATGCAGCAACATATCACTTAGCAAATATGGTACAAGGAAAGTCTCCGTCGCTGGCTATTGGGGGAGAGATCTTACCCCCCACAGAGAGGGCTCGCAATTTGGGCATCCTCCTGGATGCACGGCTGTCGTTAGAAGAACATATTACGGCTGTCTCCAGGGGGTTTTTTTATCAGGTTCGCCTGATTCACCAGTTGTGGCCCTTTCTGGATCGGGACGCCTTACGTACGGTCACTCATGCCCTTGTCACCTCTCGCCTGGACTACTGTAACGCTCTCTACATGGGGCTCCCTGCGGGGAGCACCCGGAGACTCCAACTGGAACAAAATGCGGCCGCGCGGGTGGTTATTCATTTATTTATTTGTAATATTTATATATGGTTATGGGCGCGTCACGAAGCTCCCATGTGACGCCTCTCCTGCGCGAGCTGCATTGGTTGCCGGTGGTTTTCCGGGTTCGCTTTAAGGTTCTGGTTCTGACCTTTAAAGCGATCCATGGCATTGGACCTGTATCTGCAGGACCGCGTTCTGCCGGTAGTCTCCCACCGACCTGTGCGTTCCCACAGAGAGGGCCTTCTTCGGGTGCCAACGACTTCTATGCGCCACCTGGCGACTCCTAGAGGTAGGGCTTTCTCTGTGGGGGCCCCCACCCTCTGGAATGGTCTGCCTCCGGAATTACGCAATAACATGGACCTGAGAGCTTTCAGATGTGCATTAAAAACCTGGCTCTTCGAGCAGGCCGGTCTAGGCTGAAATGGGATTTTTAATGTAATTTAGTATTTGTGTTTTAAATTGGGATTTTAAAATTTGGGTTTTAATAATTTATTGGGGGAGGGTATAATTTTAGACAGCCTAAGATATTTAATTCTTTTTAACTTTTATAATTGTAATAAAGTTTTACGGTTGGCTGTACACCGCCCTGAGTCCTTCGGGAGAAGGGCGGTATATAATAATAATAATAATAATAATAATAATAAAGTCATTAGCCAGTTAACTAGGAAGATAATGATCCCACTGAGGATGATAAAAGAAGCTTGGATTTGACTACAAATCCATCATTTTTGGAGTCTACTCAATTAGAGGAAATAAAGTTAGATGATTAGTTTAAGACCAATGTGTTCAGCATTCTGTCTCCAGTCCATTATTTTTTTATTCTGAATAACTCATTTGAGAAATGTACCTGCACTTCAAAACAACCTCTTCAGAGCAACTATCATTTGCTATTTCAATACAATTATAGCAAAACAATGGGTAATTGTTTTGTTGGTTTAGGACGATGGTCATGTTTCTTCCTGAAATATATACAATATTGGGAATATTTAATCTGGTTGCTGCTCTGTGAATATTACTGTGAGGACAATGTAATACTCCACAGGGTACTTAATATGAGAATTTAACACAGATTCTATGTAAATTTAGCTGCTTGAGATCAGTGTCTGTCTAAAATATATTTAGTGTCTGGATTTAAGACTTTTCTTCTTTGTGGTTTATTGGTCTTTTATAAAAAACATTTCACTTTCCTTTCCTTCTCTTCTCTATTTGGTCAACATAAAACAAAAACAAATAGTAAGATGTAATTACCTATTCTATTAAAATTATTAATAATTTTGTAGCTCATAACTGGGGAGCTACAGCATATTTAGACTTACAAGATCCTATTATTACAGCCATTTTCAATACAAGTAGTTCTAGTCTTCCTATGGATTTGATTTCCTGGTCTGATCTATCTAGTGTGGCTACAAGTAGTGCTAATATGCTGGGTAAGATATATTTGGCATGGCTATCTCCAGTGGTAGAATTCAAATAATTTAACAACCGGTTCTCTGCCCTAATGATTTCTTCCAACAACCAGTTCACTAAACTGCTCAGAAAGTTAACAACTGGTTCTCCCAAAGTGGTGCAAACTGGCTGAATCCCACCACTGGCTATCTCTAAAGATGAATTCATAATGTTTTCCAGAGCAAAAAATGTTTGGATCATTTGATTATGAAACAATGCAAGTTTCTCTTCCTGCAGGTTTTTACAGGATTATCTGGAAACTTAAATATCTCTGTGGTCTTGTAACAGAATTGTTCCACCAGTTCAATATCCAGATATATAAAAGAATTCTGACACAAATTCTTCTTGCAGAAGATCTGATGTGCTTCTTTCCCAGAATATCCAAAATAAATCCTGGCTAATATTCATCTTTTACTCTGACTAAGCAACAGTAGGGCTGGAATGGTGCACTTGAACAAAAATTGATATGTCTTTTGCAATATTGTTTAAATAAGCATTAAAGGTTGATCTAAGAAGCAAAGGAGAAGGAAGAACTTTCTGTGCAAATATGCAGCATGATTATCAGCAACCGAACCTTTCAGAAATCGGAAAAGAACCCTTGCTTGGGGATCTTATGTACTTTAAACAAGTAAGAGTATGCTACCTCTCTTTTAATCTGAGGCGTGGGTTTGGGTTAATTTTAATTTTTTTTAAAAAAGAATGCTGAAGTAGAATATTCCGTATGTAAAGCAGAGAGTAAAAATGAAGCACCTTTTTGAAGAGTCACACACCAGTAATTGCAATCCCATTTAGGAATCCTGCCCTTTTTCCTTTACTGAGGATAAAGTACATTGCTTTGTTTATTTTTCATTAGGCCTCTTAGCTGTTGGACTGGAGGACAAAGAAGTGATGAGGGCAAGGAAGAAAGAGAAAAAGAAAGAGAGAGAAGAGCAGCCTCTGCAGATTCGGTCGCTAGGGCTTTTGAAAGATTGATTGAAAGGAGAAAGGACCCCACATAATGAGATCTTAGTGATTTCAAATCTCATGAGAAGCTGAGAAATAAGGAGCAGAATCTATACCACACCATTCTCTATGAGATCCATTATGAAAACAACTCATTGGACAATATGGCTTTTAAAACGAGCTAAAAATGCTCCAGATCCTGTGCTCTCTTGTAAAATAAATAGGATGAAGAATGCTTTAATCTTTCATGGAATTCCTTCTTGGCCTTAGATAGTTGTATCATCTAGAAAAATCGGGGAAGAATTCATTTCATTCAGTTTCTCTTAATCTCATTTAAAAAAATGTTATAAGCTATAGTATAAAGCCTAAAACAAGATGTGTTAACAGGCAATTCAAATCCAATTGTGTACTTTTTGGGGATTCACAAGTTGTTTTCTGCTTCCTGATGTTTCTCAGGGGTGGGATTCAATTTTTTTAACAACTGGTTCTGTGGGCGTTATTAGATGGGCGTGGCTAGGTGGGCATGGCCATGCGACTGGGTGGGTGTGGCTTCTTCTTCTTTTTGCAGCAACCCCCCCTGTTTTTTTGCCTCTTGGCCACAGTCCCCATACCCCTCTTTGCCTCCTTGGCCTCAGGGAAGCCTCCTGGGCAAAGCATTAAGACAGTGAGGGTGTTTCCAGCACAGTTGATCATTGAGAGGGGGAAAAAAACCTTAAGGAGTGACTGGGTGGGTGAGAATGCAGTCAGCGATGTCGTGCATGCGCAATAGGGACTGACTGGGCAGGGAGGGGAGGGGCAGGAGAGAGGGGCAGGGCCAACCAGAGGCATGATTTGCCAGTTCTCCAAACTATGCAGAATCATAACAACCAGTTCTATAGAACCGGTCCGAATCAGTAGAATCCCACCCCTTCACTGGAGATCTCACTGAAGATGACACAGATGGAGTTTGCAAGCAAAAGCAGGAGTGATATGTCTGGGCTGGCAATTCTCTCTTAGAGAAGCAGGTCAGTTTTGCCCTTCCTTTATCTTAGCATCTCTTTGCTGAATGTTCTGATCTCCCCTTCTTCCTCAACATGAATAATGTCAAATTGTTCTAAAAAGAGTATATAGAAAACAGAGCTAATCATCAGGGACAAGCCTGATCCACAGATTAATGAGCACCCTCTTATATTCTGACACAGCCATGCTGAGCAGATGGCTACTCCATTTCCTGATTGAAAAGAGCTGAGATGATCCTTTTTTTCTCTTTTGTTTGCAGAACATGGTGCAGTACCTGGAGGTGACATTTGCAAGTTTGTGTTTGTGTTCTTTGGAGGAGGGGTGTTGGCCATGCCCTCAATCAGGAACACATTAGTTCTTAATTTCTTATTAGGACCTGCTTATAGACAGGCTGACTCAATTACTGAATGAGATCCTCCCTCGGAATGCCAGCAGAGAATTTACAAGGCCTGCATATCCCTTCCTGCTGGGGGATGCCAAATCAATTAAAGGACTAGAGGGAGTATGAAATCCAGCCTCTCTTGCCAAAATGTGCCTGGAGAGTGGCCAGAGAGGTAAGGCACCAGAATTCAAAATGGCAACAGAAAAGAGGATCTTGAAGCACAATAGTGATGAAAGCATAACCATACATTCGTTTTTCAATCCTTCAGTCACAGAATACATGAGCTTGCAGCATAGAATACTATAAGGCAGACTAGTTGATGCCTTTTAGATTTATCAGACTACAATAACTATGCCTGTTGAGGAGAATAGGATTCAAAGGGGAGACAAGATTCTGGAAAGTTTCTTTGGATTCTATTCCTGCTACAGACTGATCCATGCCAAAATAACTAGATATAGGGACAGTTTTTTCCCTTGTGCCATCACTCTGCTGAACACCTAATTTCCACAATACTGTCTTATATCTGAATATATTTATTTATTTATTTATTTATTTATTAATTACATTTATATACCGCCCTTCTCCCTAGGGACTCAGGGCGGTGAACAGCGGTATGGTATGTTACCTACGCGGTATGGCTGTATAATAATCCTTCTCATTTTTTCTACTACCTCCTTATTGGTATCATGATTATTATTACTCTGTTGTTTTGCATGCACATTGAGAGCTTATGCACAGAAGATAAATTCCTTGTGTGTCTAATCACACTTGGCCACAAAAAGCTGTCCGGTTCTGTTCATTTTTGAGTTTTCTGCTTTCAAGGTATTTATAACTCACTGGGTCATGGCATGTGGCTAACTAATGATATGACTGTTTACTATCAATAAGCTATGAAACAACAGGCTGCCTTGAAAATCATGCTTGAATGAGGTTGTGTTTTGGAAATATATGGTAAAAACCTACCTGGCATACCTCTTGAGTATTATATGACAAAGTCAGTTTAGGTTAATATCAAAGTGCCCAGTCTAATTTTCTTTTAAGCTTATTTGGTAGGAACAGAATTTCATGAACATAAATCCAAATATTTTAGATTGGCTATGATCTAGACAAAGCCTTTCAACTTTCAATTTTAAAACCTGCCTCTTCACTAAATGTTTAGATTCCATACAGCTTTTTCAAACCATAGTGTAGTATTATTGAACCATTGTGACAGTTTTGCAAGAATATTACACTGACATTGCAATTGTGGAATTATACAAACCATACTTTAGAAGGGCACCAGAGTCTGTTTAATCTAATTTCACAAATATACCTGTCTACTAAAGGTAAAGTTTTTCTCAAGACAAGCCTGAGGCATGGTGACTGCATTTATGCTGGTTTGGGGGCATGATATAAAGGGAAATTATTATTATCTCCTTCTGGGATATTGTTTTGAATAACCTAAAATTCCTACGTGTACTACTCTAAGTATTAACTTCTGTCCCTGCTTAGCTTCTGAGATATTATGAACATGCAAACTAGAAATAATCGGTTCCAGCTTTTTATATGCCATCCTCCACCAACCATTTACCCTAATTTGAGAAGGTAACTTCTCCAAGTAAATGAAACAAACTTTCCTGGGAGAACTACTCCTAAACTCACCTAAGCAAGAGATAGAATTCCATCAAACATGAATGAATCTCATCCATCTAAGAATATACTGAAGGAACTCTGTTGAATTATTTGAGCACAACTGAACGTTTCATTACAAATTATGGCTTTTCCTGTAGCCTTAAAGAATGGACTAAATTACGATAACATGTGAAGGGTGAACAGTGATAGAAACTGGTATGCTAACAGTTCAGCCTGGTTCTGCTGAGCCAATAGTGGCAATGAGCAGTGGACACCGAACTGGTTCTCTCTGCTGCTCTGCTGTTGGGCCCACCTGCCCGCCCAGGGTCCCATACTCACCTTTATCCTCTGCTTTTGAAGTGCAGCTGCTTTGCGCGGCACAGAAGGGTGCCACGCGGAAGCTGCTGAAGCGACCAGGAGAGTGCAGGCTTGCAGAAGTGAGTTGGAACGCCTCTGCGCCTGCACAAAGTACGTCTTTGGCATGTGCATGCATGCAAAGGGTGTGCTCGTGCACAAAGCGCGCTCATCAAGCCACACACACTGAACTAGTGGTAAAAATTTTTTTATCCCACCACTAGATAGAAGCAGGGGTGGGATTCAAAATTTTTAACAACCAGTTCTTTGGGTGTGGCTTAGGTGGTGGGCATGGCTTGGTAGTCATATTATTGGCTGGGTGTGGCCAACTCAATATCACTCACATCGAGGCACGCATCTCCTCGCCTGGCCTCTCATGACTATGGGGAAGCTACAACAGATATAAGTGTGAAAAATGGTCATAAGTCACTTTTTTCAGTGCCATTGTAACTTTGAATTCCATAGAAGCAAAGTACCAGCAAAGGAAGAAAAAAAACCTCAGAGAAGTTCCTGAGACAGGAAATCTAGTCCTGCCAAGAATGTAATAAGGGTTAATGGAGAGGCAGTTTCTGTAAGCAACACCAGAATGTTTCCTTCCTGCCTTCCTTACAGGATTAGGCCAGTATTTTTTTCTAACAACCAGTTCTCCGAACTGCTTAGAATGTTAACAACCGGTTCTAGCGAATAAATGCGAACTGGTAGAATCCCACCCCTGGATAGAAAGCTAACTTTTGTTGATCCCAGTGGTCATATTTAAAACAGGCAGCACATACACTTTATTAAATTGTTGAATACAAGAATTGGTCCCTAAAATTCTACATTTATTAACTTTCTATAGCATTTGTAGGTGCAGATTTCTTTTTTGTCTACAAAGGAATCTTGAACTTAAATGGCTTGTCTTTCTCTTCCGCATTAATGTAGTTTAATGTATTTGTTAAGTGCTATTATATTCTTTCTTCCCTATAAGCTACATATGAAGCACCCTTTTAATCAGTGTTCTTCTCTGTATCAATTCTAGTATGAATTAATCTTCCTTGAATTTTTGTGACAAAAATACATGCTTCTCAGTATGTTCTCTAAATAGCGCTTATTCATAGAAACCAGTATTTCTTGATCTCTATTAAAAATCCCACATGTAATGGTTGGAGGGCACTTAGATTATATTTGAATCTTATTGTTTATGTTACTATTCCTACATCTGGGAAGGAGCCATTTAAATTGCAAATAAGCATTAAGTTCAATACAAGGGCTGTGTTCATTTTGCAAAACAGTTTAATACAAATTCTACTAAGCTCCATATGCAAAGATGTCCCAAAATTAAATTGGCTCTTACAATTGCTTGAAATGGGTAGCTGATAGCCAAGGGTATGATGAACTAGTACTTTACAATCTATACTCTCCTTAGTAATTTCCATTTAGTAAGCCCAGCAATAATACATTACTTATTAAAGCATCCTGACATTGATAAACCAATAGAAGAGAACATCTATAGCTCAGCATTGAACAGTGGAATTCTTGGTAGCCTCTGAGTTTGGCTGTTTGTTTGTAGATGTTTCATTACCCAACTATGTAACGTCATCAATACCAGTTATTATTTGGATAATGAAACACCTGCCATTAAAGCTCAATTGATTAAAAAAGTCACATTAGTAATAAAAACATATTAAGCTGATTCAGCCACTGTTGCTGCAATTCGATTTTCTAACAGATATTCAGCAATCCCAAGCTAGAATGCTTCTTTGAAATCCTTTTAAAACTTGCCACATTGTTAGAAGTAAATGGATATATCAGAGTCTCAAATGTGTGTGTGTGTGTGTGTGTGTGTGTGTGTGTGTGTGCGCGCGCGCGAGGCCTGGCTGGAGCAGAACAGAATTTAACCAAAACTTTCATCACAAATTATATTGAGCATTGTGTCTTGAGCCTGACTAAAGAATGCAGGAATAGGACGAAGCACAAATGTTGAGGAAAGAAGGAGAGAACTATCTTATCTAGGATTGTTGATCCTAGTATGAAGGTTTGGGATTACCACTTTCACTTGCTACTTGTGTGGTCACAAAGAATGTGAATTTATAGCCAAAGATCATCTGATGTTATTTTGCAAGCATCCTCCATTCTCCCAGGCAGCTGATTAGACCACAGAAGTGTTGTGGTTTTGGAACTGAACTCATTGAGCGAAACAGTTTCTCTTTTAGGGAGATGTCAATATGGGAGAAGGTGCATGCATGCAGTAATTGAAGAGATCAAGGCTGAGTACACTCCACTGACTGACAAAGCCAATTACTTTCCAGGAATTCCTGCTTTTGAGACCCAGTGATCACAAAATTGTAACCATTTAAAAATTAACTATCTGGAGGGATTTGTTGCAGGAAACCAGCATGATTTTCCCAGGCTTTATCAAATACAAAATGCATCTACAATACATACACAACAATCCCATTCTGGTGCATTGCACATAGCTATCCTCCACTCGGCAACTCTTGTCAAGAGTTAATTATATGTTGTAAAGTCTATTAAAGTATCCAGTCTGGTTCCCTTAATAATTTTCAGAAAATGATACATTAGTCGCATGAAACAAATTTGTGATTTCTAAGCTAAACAAAGTGGGTATCAGCATATAAAGTATAGCAAATGCAAAACCAAGTATGTTTCTTGAAAGAGAAAAATGATTATTAAGTGTGCTTGCAGACATAATAATAGCACTGTTAGCACTGTACCAATGTCTATGGTCAAACGTTTTCCAGAGTGTCAATTTTTCAGATTTCCAGAAATAGTAATGCAGCACTCCCCCTCCCACATTCTGACATCCATAAAATCTTTAGAAGCAAGTATATGGAACTGTGGGGGCAAGAATGGTTTGTCTTTTATAATCTAGCACCCAAGCCATGATGCATGATTAATCTCTCTTGCCAGTTTTCACACAGCTTAATTGCAGATGCTGGATTAATGGACTGATTAGTCTTCTTCATGACAGCTGCATTAAAGTGCTTTCGCCCCCACTCAAGGCAGAAAAGTATATTGGTGTATTTTGCACTGTCCCATTGCCAATTTCAATTCTGCCTCAGTAATCAACCCAAGGAAAGGTGTTGACCTTAAGGTTTTGATGCAGGACCAGTTCAGGGAAATAATTGGTAGATTCCTCTGCATTTAGCTTCCCTTTCAAACATCACCAGCAGGTGAGAAGACTATCCAAAAATCATTCTCTCCAGTATGGACTGGAGCTGAGAGGAATGGTTGATAAGGTAGCATCCTCATACTGCAATTAGAAGAATATGCAGATGAGCCCAATGACAGATACAAGGCAATCCTATGTTTTGTCTACATTCAAGGTAACCTGGATACCTTGATCCAAGGTGAGACATGTTCATACAATATGTTCTCTTTTATCTCCAAATCACACAGAAGGTCAGCTGGGTAAACAAAATTGAAAGCATGGTAATAGACAGACCAGCTCTGTTTTTGGGTTGGTAAATTCCCTTCCAGGAGACTTACAAATATCCAGAACTGTCTAAACTTGCACTGTTGGTGGGAGGGGGGTTGGGGAGAAATGGAGATAAGCATTTTTCTTCTTGTTCAATATAAGACCCTTCTTTTCTTAAATTCTTTCCTTATGTTGATACACAGTGGGAGGGAAATGAAGCGTGCCAATTCCAGAGTTGGTATAATTGTTTCTAAGGCCAATTGTGGGCCATGTCTAGAAATCTCCACAATGCTTCCTTTTTGAAATGTGTAATGATATATTCCAAAGTTCATAAAGACTCTTCCTCCCTTCCTCCCCCTCCACCCTCCCTCTCTCTGTCTCTCTCCCTCTCTCTCTCTCACACACACACAACCTC
The DNA here is from genome assembly GCA_023653725.1 of Bungarus multicinctus. Taxonomy (NCBI): domain Eukaryota; kingdom Metazoa; phylum Chordata; class Lepidosauria; order Squamata; family Elapidae; genus Bungarus; species Bungarus multicinctus. The sequence goes on along the minus strand of CM042836.1, from coordinate 61,354,151 downwards.
TCTTCCCCCAACTGTTCAGTTGCTGCCCAACATACTTTAACTCATCTCTTTGGACTAATGACAGATAAATTATAAATTACGCTTTGGACATTTTCTTGGCACTGTAAATTCTGATAGTCTCATAATAAGTTGCCAAGATTTATTCCAAGTACAATATGTCAGTAATTGATTTCTGGAAATGCAAACATTCACAATTTGAATCCTGAACTTATTAACTCAATCAAATCAGTTAACTAAATTATAAAAAAATTGAATTTTTATAGCTACTTGGTAATTTTTTTTCTGTAAATTAAAACATTAAAAAAATCATAAACATTAGACTTTTTAATTCCCTCTCCCTCTACCAAATTTTACCCTGTTGTGGATCTCTTCCCCTCTCCAAAATATTCCCCTTTTAAGTGGCATATTTTATTCATTCATTAGATTTATATTTCACTTTTTCTCCAGATACAAGTTATCTTCAGTTTCATTGGCATAATAATCTTGAAAGGGATGCTGGCTTGAGAAGTGGAGGACTAGCCAAAAGGGAGCTTCCATGTTTGAATATAACCTTGAACATGGATTTCCTTCAGCTCTAGTCCAAATATGCTAACTATTAAACCACACATGTATAGAAACATGAAGAGCAGAAGTTCTTTTTTAAAACGACTTAAAACAAATTCCAGTCTTCTTAAACAAATTCAATTATTCTCAGGCTTTAAAGCCACTTATACTTCAATCAATTCAAGGTTAACTCCCTGCCAAATGGTTCTTAGAAACAGGACTTTACATCCAAAACCCTGAGCCTGCACATTTGGTTCCAAACCATGATGTAAATTGGGTATGCAGTATTGAGACTTTCCAGCTGCATGTTGGATAAAAAGCCTGGGTTAAAACTGCTCCAAATACAAGTGTTTGCAAAGATGACATGACAACTGGAGGCAGACAGTCATTGTAGCAATCTTCATTGTTTTAACCCTAGCTTGTAGCAAATTTGATTGATTGTGTCATCTGACTGACAACTGACAATTTCAAACATATAATATGGTAATAATACACATGATAAAACCCCAAACTGCAGCTGATACATTTACATAAGAGATGATCAGACAGAGAAGAGAGACCTTCCAATGTCACTAAACACAGCAACACCCAATTCCCCCATCACAACATCTCCTAAGCAGACATTTAAGATATAGCACTCAATTACAGATGTGGGTTATGAACTGTCATTACTGCGATTATTTAACCATTGGTTTTGCATAGCCTTGCACTGCATTGAAAAAGAACTACTATATTTTTGTTTTAATGAAAGTTGAGATTCTTTCACAATAGTTGCAAAGAAAACTTACATTTTTACAGCTATCTTCTCAGGTACCTTTTTTCTGTTAGAAATAACTGCTTTCTGCTCTCAAAGAAATAATGCTTCAAGATTAAAAAGTGTCTGTGTTCTGTAGTTCTTGCATCTTCTGCACCTTTTCCCTCTGTGGGGTATTTTCTTCCATGCTACAAGGTCTCTGCAGCTCTTTCTTGTGCAAATGTATTTGTTCAGAAAATATTTGCATTGTTGGGCACTGATTTGAAGTAGGAGATAAGAATTTGCTTGGGGCTCTTCCTGGCTAGGTAGCTATTTATTTTAAAAGGTTATACCAGTGATCTGTGAACTCTATAGAGGTACTCATCCTCTGTTCTCTCCTTTTCCAACAGATTTTTCTGTGATTTTAAGAGTTACCCACCAGGCTGAATAGGTGCATCTTTGGCCAATGCAGAGAAAAAGTGAAGCACAATATTTTACCTATTTATTTTTTTCTAATGAGGATTTTTTTTTTTTGCAAAAGTTAAAGCTTTCAGCACTCAAGCCCTTGCATTGTTGGTGACAGCTCCAGTGCCCTTTAGCTCACATCTTGCTTGAGATTCTCAGTGCAATCATGTGTTAGACTAGCACATCCAACCCTAGGGATCTATCATCGATTGAACCAGAGGTTCTGCTATTATTAGACACCAATTGTGTGGAAATAAACATCATCCTCTCTTGCTTTTGTGCTTTTTAAATAGTTTGTGTAGTTTTCAATTATTGTTAATGATGACTGTTTTTATATATTTATTGGTTTTCTTTTTCAAAACTGTTGTATGCTGCCCCAGGTTAGGCTGCTGTGAAATGGGCGACCATACAAATATTATTAAATAAAAAAATAAATAAATAAGGAATCCATTAGATGTCATAAAAAGAGACCCTTTTATCCAGAAAACCAAATGCACCAGAAAAAAAAATGTCTTTGATAGAGGGTGGAATGGATCCTATTTCCTGCATTTTCAATTTTGTGGCCAGTCTCTAAACTGGGATCATCATCAGATATTCTTTTAGGAATGGTTATGCTTTAGGAATTCTTTAAGAACCACCAAGGCCACAAGTTTACAAAGAACATCTGTGCTGCCTGTAATCATGGCGCTTGTGCTACCCAGCTCCTTTTTTTAATCTTTTCATATCTCCCTCTTGAATGGGAAAGGAAGAAAAGCATGAGGAGATGAACCTGTGGTCAGAAAGCATCCCATTTCCACAATCCAGAGCTGCTCCCTTTGCTGATTACCCAATGTAATCAATGTAAGCAAATAACTTAACTGGTCTTCAGAAATGTTACAAGTTTCCTAACTCCCTCTCTGTTGTAGAATCTGTGGCTTATAATTCACCAGCCTAGGGCACAGCTGGCTGTGGGAAGGTACGTGGCATTCCTGAATATTTTTTTAAAGGTAGGTAATGGGCTTTACTATGTTGTTAAGAGAAATTTTAAATAGAAAAGCGGAATAGCCCTATGTTAATTCAAGATGGATATTAAATAAAAGCAACACAAGATTATAGCATTGCGGTGGCTTTCTAGGAGAAAAGAAAAATTGCCAAAAGGTGCAAATTTTCTTGGTGCAAATCATTTATATTGTAATTCTTACTTTTCCTCTGACCATGAAAATTATGTTTTTATGCATGGGAAGAAACCTGGTGACTTTTTAACTGCAATACGCAAAACACAGCTGGAAAGTCAGAACTTGTGCTAAAGAAGAGAGAATGATAGGAACTGGAAAGTGTGATTGTTTGCCAGCATTTTTACAGTAATGCAATAGAGTAATACAGTTCCTGAAAGAAGAAGAAGAAAAGGCCTTTCCATATGTTCAATTTGTGCCAATCTGAGATTGGCACTGTGCCCTTGTGTCTTATGACATTGGTGCTTTTCAGCAGCTGTTTTGCAGCTGAGCTAATTAATTCCTAGCTCAGCTAGAAGAAAAGGAAGAAAAGCTGTGAAGGTGGTTTGCAGAATGAATGTTAGACCTTCCAAGAGGCCATTTTCCCATTGGTCAGAACTGATGCCTTGCCCCACCTCTTAGCTACCCTGGCTCTCTCCTTCTGCAGCTGGTAAGGCAAATTCAATGGCACAACATCAAGGATGGGTGAACAACATTGGTAGATACTGAAGTTTAGGGATATACAGATAGTCCTAAACTTACGACCACAATTGAGCCCGAAATTTCTATTGCTAAGTGAAACATTTGTTAAATGTTATGTTTATTCCATTTTATGACCTTTGTTAAGTGAATCACTGATGATGTTAAGTTAGTAACATGGTTGCTAAGTGAATCTTGTTTCCCCATTGACTTTGCTTGTCAGAAGGTTGCAAAAAAGGGATGACATGACTCTGGGACACATCATAAATATGAGTCAGTTGCCAAGCGTCTGAATTTTGATCACCTGACCATGGGGATGCTTCAAAGGTCATAAACGTGAAAAACAATCATAAGGTCACTTTTGTCAGTACCGTTGTAACTTCGATCAGTGACTAAATGAATTGTAAGTCAAGGACTACCTATGTATTTGAAAGTTTTAAAAACCCAAGTAAACATTAATACAAACTAAAAAGAAAAAGGAAGAAGTAAAGGAAGATAACATGCAAAAGGAAAAAAAAGTCCTCCAAGCTTCATCTATCCATTCTCCCCGCTTCCACCTTTTTGCCCTAATATTGCAATTTAGGTTTTAAGTCAGCTATAGGAAGTGCTGGTCAGCCCTTGACAGTTGTGTGGAAGCTAGTTGTGAGAACACATGCTGGGTCATGACAAAAAATGTTTCTGAGGATTTGGGATATGTGTGGAGTCAAAGCACGTATACAAGGTCTAGAAGAGTCTGCTCTTCTCTCTCTCTCTCTGTGCATTATGAATAAGGCATTGAGGTCATCTACTGCAGCATGAGTGAATCATATAAGATGCTGTGGAGGGAGGCAAGAGGTGGTAATCTCTTCCATGAATTGCCTTGGAGCCATGGACAACAGACAATAATATTTTCATAACTGGAGCAATTAGCCCCTGGTTGAGATAGGAACAATTACTAATCCAGCTATATACCTCAAGACATACACACAAAAATGTTGCTCTAACGCCATATTTTGAATTGTTGCTTTGTTTTAGGAGTCTTGGGAGCCAATGAATCTTGACATGGAGTTTGCCTTGAACACCACAGGGAGACGGTGCTTTGGGGTTTCCCTAAAGTTGTGGTCAGTATCAACATATTTGTAAATATAGCTGAGGTTGTCAAATCTGATATAAAAAAGCACTTTATACTAATGCTGCTCGTTTAGCTTTGAGACCATTTTAATATTTCTACTGCCAGATTTTCATCTGATTAAATAATCCCATTCATATTTAAAGGCAGAAGGAACTACTGCTCAAGGTCACCCAGCTGGCTTCATGCCCAAGGTGGGACTAGAACTCACAATTTCCCAATTTCTAGTCTGATGCCCTAACTCAGGGGTTCCCAAACATGGCAACTTTAAGACTTGTGGACTTCAACTCCCAGAATTCTCCAGCCAGCATACCTACTATCCCAACTGGAGGTACAGTAGATAGATAGATAGATAGATAGATAGATAGATAGATAGATAGATAGATAGATAGATAGATAGATAGATAGATAGATAGATAGATAGATAGATAGATAGATAGATAGATAGATAGATAGATAGATAGATAGATAGATAGGTAATTTCATGATGTACTATTCAATATATATCGCACAATTATTCTATCAATTTTGCATACTTGAGTAAAAAGTAATTGAATACTAGCTATGCAAGAATCATTTGACTTTTTAAAAAGCCAAGGAACAGAAATTATTCATATTCAATGAATAATTTAAAAATGCAATGGGTAATTAGTTAAATACTTAAAAATGGATCCTTAGTGAACTTAACTACTTTTCCTGACGTAATTCAGATTCATTCAATAATATTAATCTGATCCAAAGAATAGAAGAAAATAGTTAGAAGAGGAAGAAATTGGAGTATTCTCTAGGTTAGTTGGAGTCAGAAATTGGTGAATGAGTTATCCCCCATCATTTTAATTTGCATAACCTAGGTTGCTGAATCACCCGTTCCAGACAGAACACACTCAAAATTACTTGAACACTTCAAATGTGAGGTTGCTAATTTTCTAAGGAAAATATGTAACTTCTCTCTTAAACTATCATCCACTCTTGATGTCTGGAAATGGTCAATGTGACTAGAAGTTTTAAAGAGGGATCAAAGGAGGGTCACCAAGAATCATAGGTCAATTAGTTCAACATCAGTTATGGATTGATTAGTGGAAAGTATTACTAAAAGAGAAAACCATCAAACATCTAGAATAGTAATGTGTATTTTTTCCACACTGAGAGCCATATTATACTTGGTCTTTTAGAAGTGGCTGAAAGCTGTGACCCATGAAGAAGATTCTAGAAGAACAAGTATTGCTGAAGAATTTCCTTCACGGCATCTGCAAAGGTAAAACTTGTCTCAGCACATTTCTAGTCCCTTCTTGACAGTGTCAAAAAACATTTAGATGAAGTGACAAACTAGATGCTATGTATTCAGTTTCAACAACCCTGTGACAAAGTTATGTCAGTAAAGAGAAGAACAAAGTGAGATCCACCAAAAATTACTAGGCTGGAGTTTTAAATGGCTTAAATTTGGACTTAGGGACAATGAGGGAGCAAGGCAAGACAACTTGATGTCATCAAACTATTTAGTTTGGTAAAATAAGAAACAGATTGCAGAATACTCCAAAAGAATCTTTGCAATAGAGGAGAATATTTGTAGCTCAGGGTTGAAAGGAAGATCCTTAGTGTTCTCTAGATTTAGTTGTTTTCTTACAGACATTTCATTACCCAAACTAGGTCACATCATCGGCACATCTTTCCAAATGGAATAATTGTCAAGATTGAGATAAGCAAATAGAGCATAATGCACATTTAAAGACATCTCTGCTTCTGCAATTTTACGTACACAATATTGGAATAGTACTAGATGGCTTCATGAAAATTTCACTGTAGCTTTTCTAAGAAAGGGAAATCAATGTTAGGAATTACTGGTTAAGGGAAATAAAATAAAAATACCTTCCAATAAGCATTTTATAAAGTACTTACAATGTATTAACATCAGGAATATTGTTTATGAAACCTGGCTTTCCAATAAGGCATGAAAATGAGAACATTCTGGAGTGCTTCTGCCTGCAATATGGAGTCTAATAGCACCATACTCATTTTTGATGCTGTACTTTGTATTAAATCATTATTTGTATTTTAGACTTTGGACTTCTTAACTTCAGGAGTATAAATATGCTGGGTAAACCATTCAGAGTTGGATTTACTTAGAGTAGCATATAAACCTTTTAAATAAATGGAGCAAATACATAAACTCTGATTACTGAATCTTAAAAAAAAGACATTGAGTAATGGAAAAGCTGCAGAAAAGGGCACCAACACAATTAGAAGGTAATTTTCATGTCTTGCTTGTTGGATTCCAGTGTTCATCTTTTAGTTAGTCACACTGTGATCGGTGCTGGTCTAGAATTTTTTTTTTCAAATAGAGATCTTTTTAGGTTCTTACAGAGGGAAAGCAAAGCAGCTGAAGAGATGGAATAACACAGCATCACATCCAGTGGGACTAAATCAAAACAGATAAATATCAAAGATCATTCAATTTTGGGCACTTCAGTTCAAAATAAGACATATTATATATAAGATATATCTAGATTATAGTGAAGGACTCTTGAAAGAGTTTAATCCTAAATTTACCAGATCATAATCTTGAGTGCTAAAGATTACCTTGGAATTTCCTAGATTAGAAGTCAGTATTTTTGATGACACCTGTTCTTTTAGGACAGGGGTGTCAAACTGGCAGCCCATGGGCCAGATGCATCACGCCCATTCCAGCTCCGCGAATGGGAAAACCATGAAACATCATGTGATGGCAACATGATGTGGCAAGTTTGACACCTGTTCTTTTAGGGGATATTCATACTAACTGATGATACAGCAGATGCAGTTTTCTTACAAAATAGGAAGGATGTAAATGTAGGAAACAGTTTGCAGAAGATGTCTAGTCTAGGAAATGGATAGAAAGATAACTCAATTGCCTCAAATAGATTGAAGTAGCATTGTCCCAATATGTTGTTGTTTAAAGCAAAAAGAGAAAATGGATGCTCTATAGGTAGTGCTCGACTTACAGCAGTTTGTTCAGTGACCATTCAAAGTTACAAAGATGCTGAAAAAAGTGACAAGATTGTCTCCCTGGTGTGGTTCGCTGGCAGCAGGTGCAGACAGCAGAGGTCTCTGACAGCGAGGACGAAAGGGTACCAGTCAGGGAGGCTGTCGAAGACTTGGATGAGGGACCTGCGTCTGATGCAGGGATGGGGCCCGGACTATGGGAGAGTTGGGTGCTGCCTTTGGAGCTTTTGGAGTCTGGCAGCAGTGAAGCAGAGGACCTTGGGGAGCCTGTGCCCAGTCCGCGTGTGGTCAGGGCTGCTCAAAGGAGAGAGCAGCTGAAGCGGCAAGGACAACTCAGGAGTAAGGCTGGAAGGTGACGGCCCTTCCCATAAGGGATAAAAACCAGCCCTTGGGGATGTGTTCTTTGCAGGAAGCAAAGAAGTTCTTTAGACTCTGAGTCCATGTTGAAGACTCTGCTAACTCCGGTTTGTTTTTGAAACTTCTGTCAGTGGATGTTTATCAGTAATTAGACTTCTGTTCTTTGCAGCCTTTCACAACCTTGAAAGGCTTGCTTTTATCTCAGACAATTAGGTTTAAATAACTCCTGGCTGGGAATGAAAAGAATCACCAGTTCCACATTAAAAAAGGTTTGCTTTTACACACCGTTTGTGTTTATTTAATTTGAACAAGGCTTGGGTCAGAACAGGTGATCAAAATTCAGGCACTTGGCAACATATTTATGATGGAAGCATATTTATGATGGATGCAATGTCCAGGGGTCACCTTTTGCAATGTTCTGACAAGCCAGATCAGGAGAGAAGCCAGATTCACTTAATAGCCATGTCACTAACTTAACAACTACAGTGATTCACTTAACAACTGTGGCAAGAAAGGTTGTAAAATGGGACAAAATTCACTTAACAAATGTCTTAGCAACAAAAATATTGGGCTCAATTTTGGTCCTAGGTCAAGGACTACCTCTTTTTGATATACAGAAGTCAATAGATTGGCATTATTTTAGGGAAATGTGTGATTTTTCTTTTCAGGTGAAAGACCATACCTGGCTTTCCAGTGACATGTAGGACTGCATTAGAGAAGGGAATGGGCACGAGAAAAGCAAAGTCCTATACTTAGGCAAGAAAAACCAAAAGTACACATATAGACTGGATGAAACCAGGCTCAATAGCAGTAACTGTGAGAGGGATCTTGAAGTCTTAGTGGACAACCAGCTAAATATGAGCCAGCAGTGTGAAGCAGCCACCAAAAAAGCTAATCCTAAGTTGTATTAACAGAGGGATACAATCAAGATCAAGGGAGGTACTAATACCACTCTATAAAGCCTTAGTAAGACCACACCTAGAGTACATCCAGTTCTGTTCACCACATTACAAAAAAAATGTTGAGACTCTAGAAAAAGTACAAAGAGTAACCAGATTGATTAGGGGACTAGAGACTAAAACATATGAAGAATGGTTACAGGAACTGGGTTGGCTAGTCTAGTGAAGAGAAGGACCAGGGGAGACATGATAGTAGTCTTCCAATATTTGAGGGGCTGCCACAGAGAGGAGAGGGTCAAGCTATTTTCTAAAGCGCCTGTAGGCCAGACAAGGAATAATGGATGGAAACTGAACAAGGAAAGATTTGACCTGAAAATAAGGAGAAACTTTCAGACAGTGAGAACAATCAACCAGTGGAATAGCTTGCCTTCGGAAGTTGAGGGAGCGCCATCACTTGAGACTTTCAAGAAGAGATTGGACTGCCATCTCTCAGAAATGGTGTAGGGTCTCCCATTTGGGTGTGGGGTTGGACTAGATGACCTACAGGATCCCTTCCAACTCTGATTATCTGTTAACTGTTAATGATAAATTTTAAACTCCAATAACTTGACTATTTATGGTAGTTCTTCATGCACTATTTTCTAATACAAAACAGTAGGAAAGGAAGCCTTATTGGGATTGGTCTCCCCTTCATAACTTTCAGCATCTTGCTTTCCTGATACGGTGGGTTTATTCGCTCAGTGAAAGAGTTGGCACGAGTCCAGCCCTGGCTGAAGAGGCACGAGTTAAGAGGAATGTGTGAGAAAAAGAATGTGTCAAATAGAAGGAAGAAGTGGATTGATTTCTCTTTAATTTATTTATTTTTATTTTATTTATTTATTTATTTTGTTAAGCATGAATTAGATAACAGATATAAGTATAAACATGATTATGAATACATGAAATGGATATGAATAAAAAGGGAACCTTAGGACAGGGATGGCAGGCACATTGGTGCCCATTACAGACCTCTTAAGAATCCGGTGAAGTCAGCAGTAGACAGTCTAAGGTTAAAGTTTTTGGCGTTTGGGGAAGAAATCACAGAATCAGGTAGTGTATTCCAAACATTGACCACTCTGTTAGGCCATTTGTGTCAAGCCAAATCAGTATAATGCAGGAAGAGAAAGAAAACCAAAATCAAATAACATATGCACCGAAAACTGAATCTGGTGAGAGATCACATATGCCCCCTCCGGCCAAAATCACTTCTGGTATAAGTAGGTTGAACTCCATTGACCTCAACTAGTGAAAGATTTAACGTGTCATAAGGTGGCTTTTGTCTTCCTAGGAAAAGTGAATGTCAATGAATGAGATCTAGGCTGGGTGAATTAGCTGCAGAAAGGATCACCAAGAAAGAGTGAAGGCTGAAACCATGGAAACCATCATTCTGTCTGACCCCCTGCTCCACCTCTATCCCCTTCCTCTCCCCCCACCTTTCCTAGAATAGACAGTGAACTCTAGATTCTTTTGAAGAAGCAGATACCAAGATGAATGCAGCAGTGATAAAAGTGGTCAGTGAGGTAATCTAACCAAGGGAGACAGGCAGAGCATCAGATCTGCCCTCTCTAAGCTGCTGTGCTATTCTCCAGGAAGGCAAAACTTATTATTTCCCACAATCTTGCCAAATCAGAAGAGCAAGATAAACTGGGAAACAAATATTCAAAATCTTCAATTTACTACAGCCCATGTTATCTTCATTTACTCTTCAAAACGAAACAATCTTTTGCATCTTTTTTTTTTGAAACAGGAAAATGAGATATGGTGATTATTCCTCTCTCACCTAAATCCCAATTTTTGTAGAAAAGTATTTATTTATTTTACTCTTTTGATTTTTTTTTATACATTGACCTATGAGAAGTCTTAGCTTGCACTAAGCATGCAGTTTAATTTATCCTTCTGGGGTAGAGTTTGCCAAGTTTTGTAAACAACAAATGTAACAATTTGTAGTCTGTCTGAGCCATCCAATTGTACAGCTTGGGAACAGTACTGACTCATTGGTCAGCTGGGAGTTTAACATCCATTCATTTTTTTTGACGTAATGGTAATTTAGGACTTAATTTGACCAAAAGCTCAGAGATCATCCTCATGGTCCCCTAACTGTGGCTCAAACTTTTCTTGGGACTCAGTAACCATTTTTAAATATCATGTCCTCATGAAGTTGCTTCATTCCCAGTTCACAGAGGATGAAACTGAACATTATCTTTAGCTATTTTAACTACTTAAAGCAAAGCATTCTCTTTTCTACAGACACAGATTTTATTGTGGATCTAATCTAGCATACTTTATCAACATAAGGCTGTCCAACTCCAAACCAACTCTATCCAATGTACAATAATGAAATCATTATAAAGGGTTAAAAATAGAACCACAGACATCCAGAAAAAAAAAGAATGCTTTACAGGTAGCCTTTGACTTACAACCAGAATGGAGCCCAAATTGTCTGTTACTAAGTGAGACATTTGATAAGTGAATTTTGCCGCATTTTATGAACTTTGTTGCCACGGTTGTTAAGCGAATCACTGAATTGATATGTTAGTAACTTGGTTATAAAGTGAATCTGGTTTCCCCATTGATTTTGCATGTCAGAAGGTTATAAAAGTTGATCACATGACCTTAGGACACAGCAACGGTCATAAATATGAACCAACTGCCAAGCGTCTGAATTTTGATCACATACTGCAAAGGTTGTAACTGTGAACAATGGTCATAACTCATTTTTTCCAGTGCCATCATAACTTTGAACAGTCACTAAATGAACTGTTGTAAGTTGGGGACTACCTGTAATTCTAAAAAATAATACAATTCACAGAATCCGTCACTACTCCTAATCCAGGTCTTGGGAGAAGAACCAAGTTTTAAAAGTTCTTTTAAATGTTGTCATGTGTACAACACACAGACACACATAATTAATCAATCAGTCTCAGTCTAATCCCATCTACCTAAGGATGAAGACCTCTTCAGCTAATTGACACACCACAAGTCATTTTTCAGTTCACATCTTTGAATTGAGTATATCCTCTACCCAACATTTATTTTTCTCGTTTTTTTAAAAGATTGATAGATATCTGATCAAATATGTTTTTTTTTTCCAGTATTGATTCATTCATTGTTCCTGCCCATTGCCTTTTCTGTGTAGATACTCACTTCATTATGCCATATTCTATAGTTCTGTTTCTTGGCAGATCCATACATTTCTTTTCTATTCCCATCATGCTACATTAAGTATCGACCGCTCCATGCTTCTGCATTGCTTTTGAATTAATGAACAAGATACAATCATATATTAGTGCAGGTAACATACACAAAATAAAGAATTCCCTCTTTAAGCAGGTTGGTATGTTACTTTTGCGTAAGTGTATATACAAAATTTTACATAAGTTGAGTTGTGTGTGTGCCTCCAAGTCAATGATGACTCTCAGTGATGACTCTGAGTGACTGCCTGGACCAGGCCTGTCAAACTGATGGTCCTTGAGTGCATCACGTGCAGGCGACGCCCACCCCAGCTATGCAAAGGCAAAAAAGCCGCAATACGTCGTGATATATCACATGACGTGATCGAGTTTGACATCTGTGGCCTGGTTTAATCCCTGTAGCTTTTTGGTGAGGATTTTTGGAAGTGGTTTACCATTGCTTTCTTCCTAGGACCAAGAGAGAGTGACTGGCTCAAGGTCAACCAACTGGCTTTGTATCTGAGGCGGGACTAGAACTCCCATTCTCCCGGTTTCTAGTCTGGTGCCTTTACCTCTACACCAAAGTACCTTTTAATGATTGACAGCAATAATTGGTATTTACATCATACATGGAGGAGGAGGGGGAGGAGGGAAGGGAATATTACTCATAAAAACATAGCAGGAACATTGGTATCAAGGGAGAGCTTCTTGAAGGGTGTGTTCCTCCAGGATTGTATGATGACGAAATAAAATGGGCCAGACTTTTGTTTCATTGTAAAATTTGGAATGATTTTGCACTTCAATTACATAAACAGGTATAATATTTGAAAGAACAGAACACCCTTTTTTGTTTCTTTGCGTGTATATTTGTGCACACAACTTTCTTGGATGCATATGAGTGAGGATAGAAAAGAAACTCCGTTTCTTTTCAAACAAAGGGTGATCCATGACACAGCTTCGCTCCTGACACTGGTAAGTATATCATTCATTCGGACCATTCTTTCACGTGCTTAAAGTAGTTTCTTTGCTAAAGCCTTGTGAGCAAAGAAAAATCATACAAAAATACCTAATGCATAAATTAAAACAAATTGTACACAAAAGGCACACAAAATATATATATTAGGGAAAGTTATACAAATAAGACAGGTATTGAGGGAGAGTTTCTTGAATGAGGGGTTTCTCAGGATTTTTATATGGACTTGTATGTATGCATACATGTATGTACACCTACTTTTGGGTGGGAGAATGCAATGGATTACAACTTCAGAAAGTAAATGCAAGAAGTAAATGCTTTTACAATCCTAGCATTCTCTGCATTTCTCAAAAGTTATTTAAAAGACTTAATTAAAGTTTATTTCAAAACTTGCAGAGGAGAAACCAAACAAAAATAAAAGGGAAGCCTTATTAGAAAAGTAGTTTTTAAGAAAGGAGACCATTAAAAAAAAAATTATTCTGAAACATAGTCTGCTTCCTCAATGAAGTTAACATCATAATGGGATTCTTCCCATTTTTCAGATTCATGGCTTTATTGAGCAACATTTATCTATCACTTACAATTGTTTTTGCGTAGAAAGAAGATATCCTCCCAGATGTGCTTAAATGTCAGGTGTCAGATATTTCTTGATTCTCAAATTATGTGTTATAGGAATAGAATATGTCAAGAACAGCCAACTTCACTAGTTCAGGACATCTTCCTAAATGTTGATCGCAGGGATAACACTGCAATTAAATGAGATTTGTGCATGTAATCTAATCCTCTGAATAAAATGTTAGAAGAACATTGTAAAAGTAAGCAGCTCATATTTCTTAAACAAAAAGAGACTCATACATAAAACAGTATGGATAAAAAGGCACACCCTAAAACAAACGTCTTATGATTTTCTTTCAAGTTAAATGTGTTGTTCATTTGAAAGCACAATTTGGTTTCAATGGAAGACAAAAGAAATATGAAAACATGCATGTGTCCTTTGGTGTCCTGGTATCAAGCCAGGCTAGGCCTTTCCTCTATCCAACAACTTGTTATCCTTTATATCAGGAGTCCCCAAACTTGGCAACTTTAAGACTTGTGGACTTCAACTCCCAGAATTCTCCAGCCAGCTGGCTGGAGAATTCTGGGAGTTGAAGTCCACAAGTCTTAAAGTTGCCAAGTTTGGAGACCTCTGCTTTATATGCTGTCATGGGTCTAACCCAGTGGAAAGAACAAACAAAAAGATCACATCTTGAATTGTGTTAGTCAGAAATTCATGTTTTCACCAGAATCCTAGGAATGATCCAAGTAATGTCGTAAGATACAACATGTGCCTAATGAAGTGTTTTTCTTCATAAACTTCAGCTGATATAGCCAAAATAATTAAATCTTGCAAAAATTTGTTTAATCTGTTGCTATTTCACCTAATTTGCCAACAACTATGAGGGATATCTTTGCAAGATCTTTTCCATAATGTATTATTTTTTATTTTAGCTGTACATTTTACATATTTCTTTTTCTGAGGAAATTCTTTTTCCCCATTGCTGCTGTTTTCAGATTTTGCCATACCTATAGGCATTACTTTTTTCTTTTCAATCTCTTTGTATTAAAAATCACATAAATGTTAATATCCTTATTTTCAATAACTTGCTCGATTTTGTGGTCATACCACATTTGGAAAATTTGGAAATTACAATCTATGCACAGAAACATATTTTAAATAATTTCTTGATTACATTTTAATATTCATACCTTCTGTTGTATTTTTATATAGAAGTTAATATCTTCAAACTCTTGCCAAGTCCATCAGCAGTGGCTTTTTGGCTTAAGTTCTACTTTTAAAACCATTCTAGTTGTTCTGAGCCACAGATGAACTTGATTTAAGATTGAGACACCCTGGAGTAGGTAGATCACTGAAAGTTTTGTGCAAGGATTGGCTATTTGGGGCTATAGCCGCTTAGCAAATATCTTCCTACTTTGTCTCTCTTAGATATCTAAAAGGCTTGTCAGCATGGTTTTACAAGTAGGGCTTCATTCTTCGAATCTCACATAAAATTCATACTCTTATCTACAGTAATGATCAAGCTGAGACATGCTAGGTCAGTCTGGTCACGACCTTCCTGTATGGTTAGTATACATGCACACAACTATTTGTATATTCTCCTTCTACAATGTAGTGTCTCCGGGAAAGTAGGATCCTTTTCATAAATAAATGAGCCACAGCCATTTGAAGTGCTAAGAAAGCTGCAATTTGCACATTCTCTTTATTAGCTGTATTTACTTTAACCTTAGCTTTCTACTATTGACCTCACCCCTTTCCTAAGAGGTCTGTAGGGGGCATGCATAACGTGTTTCTTTTATTCTTCTTATATGTACCCATTTCATGTATTCATAACTATGTATATACTTATACCTATTATCTTGTAAGCGATTGACAAATCAAATAAATTCTAAAATTCTAAATATTTTAAACATATACAGAGCATTCGTACAGTTCATTTATAGCCAGAGGAGGCTGAGACAATGTTGGCAAATCCATTTGTCTCATCTAATTCTTTGCAGGGAAGGTAAGGAACAGGGTGGGTTTTTTTTTGTCCTTCCCATTTTAATCAATGGAAGGGGATTAACTGTTCATGTCTTTATCTTGGCATCTTAATATTCACCAGTGAGTCATCCAAATACATCCTTTCCCCCACTTCATTTCATGAATAAGATCCGCAAAATATGCAGTATGTGCTAACAGAGCAAGGGTGTTACCTGCTTTGGTCCATTTCGTTTGAACCTGTTGTTAAATCCATTGTCTTTCTCAGGAAGAGACAGGGGATCTCCATGCTCAGGTTGAACAGAGAGACCATGTTTTCCAGCAATAGGCCTAGGGTGCTCACTGATGAGAGAATATGAGAAGCAAGCAAATAGGTTCAGTGGGTGTGAGAAGAGACAGACTAGGCCAGATGTGAGGCTACAGGAAGGAAGCGTTTCAAGGAGATGCTGCCTTAACTGGCTGGCTATAAGTCCATCTGGGAAATCACTTTTACAATTTTTAAATTTAGATATACCTTTGTGAATTCCATATGGTTCTCATTCTTGTTGGGTTAGCAGCTACATGGGGCTTAACAATACCCTCACTATCTACGCTCCTGCTGGTCACTTCCCCTGAGAGAGCATGATTGCCAGCTTTCATGCCTGAGGTGGGACTAAAACTCACCACTTCCTATTTTCTAGCCTGGTGCCTTAACCAGTAGACCAATTTGTCTCTAGGTTTTTTGGTTTTTAATCTTCTGTTCTATCCAGAATCACTTGCATGAGAAGAGTGGCTGTATAGCTTGTATCAATCAACTGATCAAATTATCAATATAATTGATAATATAACAATGATACTTTTTATAGAGAATGAGCGCTCTGTCAAATTGTATAATGAGAAATATATTGTTACTTCTGCACAAAAGAAAGTAAAAACTCCTCAAATGTCCTAGTTGCTTCCAGGATCTTGTGTACAACAGTATTCAAATGCTCTGGGATAGATAAAATATTTTTCTAACGTGACTGGCCAGATGTTCTTGCTATTTTCAAATAGGATGCTGAACCAGAAGTGAGACAGGTAATGTGATAAGAATAAAATGGGATGCTTGCAACACTGTGCTGTCTACCCTTACTGTGATTTGAAAAACACAATAAAAAAAAATCTGGAACTTCAGATGTGCAAACAAACTTCATTCCTGATAGGAGACAGTTTCAAATAGCTCTCACATTTCTTTTATCAGATCACACAAACCAAAGAGGTTGTGTGCTCCTTATCCTGAAAGTAGTTTAGTTTTCTTACATACTTGTTGAGTACTTGAAAAGTTTTTCATTCCTTTCTTCTTCTCAGCCAGGTTGTCTGTCCTCAAAATAAATTAAGATACCATGGATTTCCACCCCACTTTCCCCCTCCTTTTCTGTATCTTTCTCTACAGCTTTATTTCAGGTTTTGCAGTTGCTTTGATATAGAAACGTGGTGGTGATGGGGGAAGCCTACGTGAATATAGTTTAGATTTCCTGAACTTCATGTGTTCGGGCCTAAACTACAACAACAAACATCTTCATCTACATAATTTGAATTCTGTGGTTCAAAGCAATCTGAATTTCTTTACTCATATGCATTATTGAGTTTAAGCAAATATGCATAATTCATTCATAATATATTCTGATTTTGCATAATCTAAGTTTTCTGGCCATATGAAAGAGGAAAAATAAAAACACGACAATAAAGCTATAGCTATTACTGGAAAGTAAAATGGACCATTCCCTTTTGTTCTGGCAATTTATCACACGTAGACATCTATATAGCTAGTACATTTTTTGAGGCTGACTTGGGAACTGAATTCTCTGCCCAGTACCATATTAGGTACATTTTTGTGCCCTGAAAAATAATGAAAAACTGTAACATGTTTCTAATGAAAATGCAACAGACTTCTGATTGCATTTTGTACACTGTGCATGATGGAAAAAAAATGGGTGAATGAAATATAGCAAGATCATATTTGTGGAGGAGGCTGCCCCCCCCCCCCCAGGCATATTGCCTGTTCCTGATTTCTTTCTGAAGCAAATAACTCTTTTAAAATTAAAACAGAACAAAAAAAACACCCCAGTCTTGCTTTCCTGCAAATCTATTTGTCTGATTTATCCTTCTAATCTTACATCTTCAGAAGTAGACAATTAAGAGCAATTCTAAACTGATGTTTTTGTCTAGAAAATATTGAGGATCATGAATGAAGGTGAATACATGTGTCCCAGGATAAAGATGCGAGATCAAATTTGGGTCGGTCACCAGGACTAGAGAATTACTCTTCTGAGTTTTCCGAATCATGCTGGAGCCCATCCTCAGGAAACTTTTATTTTTTATTTTTATTTATTTGTCAAGCAATTATAAGATAACAGATATAAGTATAAACATAATTATGAATACATGAAATGGATACATATAAGAAAAAAAAACAATAGGACAGGGATGGTAGGCATGTTGGTGCGCTTATGCACGCCCCCTTATGCTTATGCTCTATTATTGACAGCTGAATCTCTATTTTTATGTATGTATGTATGTATGTATGTATGTATGTATGTATGCATGTATATATAATATAATATTCTCGACTGGAATACATGCTTTGAACCAGAGGTGGTATTCAGCAAGTTCTGACCAGTTCTGGAGAACCGGTAGCAGAAATTTTGAGTAGCATCACTGGCAAATACCACCACTGACTGACTATTTATACTCTGACGCCCCATTTATACTCTGCCTCCTGAGTCCCAGCTGATCGGCTGGATCTTCTTTTGTTGCCCTGCACAGGAGAACAGAGCTTGAAAGTAGGTTAGTGGGGTGTTGAGGGAATGGGACTTTGCAGTAACCTTCCCCCAGGAGTAGGGACGGAATGGGGATTTTGCAGTATCCTTCCCCTGCCACACCCACCATGCAATGCCCACCAAGCCATTCCACGCCTACCAAACCATGCCCACAGAACCGGTAGTAAATTCTTTGGAATCCCACCACTGCTTTGGACTATTCTGTTTATAGCCAGGGAAATGATTGAAGTCTGGGAAATGGGCCCAGGCTTGTCAGTTAACAGAAGTGCTGAAGATCACCAGCTTATCAAATACTTAGGAGCCGAGGGTTTAAAAGCACAAGGCACCACATAAGCACAACTCACAGAACAGCCCAGTAGAGTAAATTTCTGATCCCAATGACTGACCCAAATTCAATTTCACAATATTGAAGGTGCTTAACATATTCAGAATTGTAAAGGGGATAAAATGACACAAAGTTCAGAGTCACATCTATCAGTAACAGCTTAGGGGTTAATTGAAGACTGTGTAGCTCGTACTACTAAAACAACAGTATTTTCACCCTTCCTTGCTCAACCATTACTAAAAGGGACAAACCTGCAAATCTATATTTAGACTGGGAACCTTGAAAACTTGACAAAATAACATAATAAAAATGTTGATGGACCAAAACAATGATCTATCTAGTTCCATATCTTTATCCAACAGTGGCTAATTAAGCTCCTTTGGAAAATGGTATTACCATTCCATGTATGCTTCTCTACAATTAGTAATGAGATGCAGATGACTCCTAACATCAGAGAGTCTTTGCCCTAAACAACCACTGATGTCTTCTTTTCTATGCATTTCTCTCTTTTCCTTTGGACACTTCTAATTCCCCATCACTTTTGCCCTCCAAGCCATAGAATTGCCCTTGCACCACTGCACAAATATCTCCATGACTCCTGTCCAATGGGGGAACACAAAAATCAATGTTTAAAATAATGTGCTTTCTCACTTTTGTCTTCTGTGCTTTAGGACAAGAAAAGCCAAAACTGCCCATAAGATCCAACTGAGAGGATGGAGGACTTAGTACCAGATAGATAGTACAAGGGACCATCTAGATAGATAGATAGATAGATAGATAGATAGATAGATAGATAGATAGATAGATAGATAGATAGATAGATAGAGACAGATAGATATAGATCAGAGTTTTCTCCACAGTAGATATCCCCAAGAGCAATGGTGACATTGTGATAGAAGAACATGGGTGCAGCTATATATGTAATGAGTTTATTTTATGATATAAGCATTGCAATTTTACTAGGTGCCATTGAATAAATATTTGTCCCAAATCTCCCACAATTGGACTAGCAGATGGTTTGTTTTCCAGAGGGATACTTTTTCATTTCATCATGCAACATTTTATACACTTTTAGGAAATTTCCTTCTCCCCCCCCCCCCATATATACATAATGTAACATGTACAGGGGTATTGTTACAGCTTTTGGAGTATATCCAGATGCTTTCTTAGGGTTTTTTTTAAGCCTAGAAAACAGAATATGTTCACAGACCCCAGGATTATTTAACAGCTACAAAGGATCCTTTTTGCAGTGGAAAGTTAAGACCTGGCTCACAGTAGCACTAGCTGTGCAATGTATACAAAAGAAATCAGTTCAATCAGTATACTAGCCTGGGGATTCTCATGAATTGATGCTGGTAGAAATCCAGAGAAATTTTGAGTTGCTCCTCTATTCCTTTCCTCAGTTGTTCCTGCTTGAATAAATCTTTTGGGCTTTCAAGCAGCCAACTCCTCCTATCTGATATCTAAATCCACACTGAATACCATGGGTCAGTGTCACATACATTTGGGGAAAATGTTAATTTCTTCTCCCTGCTATTGGGTCTCTTGTTTGCCTGAACACATAGATTAGGAAAAAGCTCAGGATGAAGGAAGGTTTAGCTTCATTAGAAACTTACCCTCAGTGAGAATTGTCAGTAAGAAATTCAAACATGAAGACGGACATACTATTTTGTCATGCTACATAAAACTACTACAAAATATCTACTGGAGACATGGGCAAATGTCTTCATAATTTTAGTGTTTTATAGCTGTGTTGGGCAAGGCCAGTGAAGGTAGTGAGAACTATGTCACTCATAAGAGAAATTTCAGACCTTGGGTGGCATTGACATTTCATGAGATGAATGACCCCCCCATATTTATCTGAATTGGGGGTGCTTTCGTGGTGTGGAGACAATAACTTGGTCCTTAACACCAATAAGACCAAGGAGCTTATAGTGGACTATTGAAGGAATAGGTCAGACATCCAGCCCTTGCTTATCAATGGAGAACGTGTGGAGCAAGTGGCCAGTTTTAAGCTTCTGGGTATTATCTAGTAGTGAGATTCAATTTTTTTTTACTACCAGTTCTGTGGAAGTGGCTTGGTGGGCGTGGCAGGGGAAGGAGACTGTAAAATCTCCAGTCAGAGGTGGTATTTGCCGGTTCTCCAAACTATTCAAAATTTCCGCTACCAGTTCTCCAGAACTGGTCAGAACCTGCTGAATGACACCTCTGGTGTTATCATAAAAGAGGACCTGACCTAGGGCACTCACATTGCAGCACAGGTCAAAAGAACCCAGAAGAGATTATACTACCTGAGACTTCTCAGGAAGCAAAAACTGAATGAAAAACTGCTGGTGACCTTCTACTGCTGCACCAGAGAGTATTTTAACTTACTGCATCTGTACAGTATATGGTTTGCCAATTGCACAGTGGCAGATAGGACAGCGCTTCAGAGGGTTAACATCATTGCCCAGAAGATCATTGGTTGCCCTCTCCCCTCTTTGGAAGAGCTTTATAGCTCCCGCTGCCTTAAGAAAGTTCAATACATTCTTAAAGTTCCATCTCATCCTGGGCACTCTTTTTTTGAATCATTACAATCTGGCAGGTGGTACAGGATAATAAAAACAAGGACAAACAGGCTGAAAAACAGTTTCTATCCCACAGCAGTAGCTATATTGAATTCTACTGTATAGTGCAATATTAATGCAATATCGGGTTTTCAACTCAATTGTATATAATGTGAAGAATGTGTGTTTGTGTTTTGTTTTTATAGTTATAATGTACATTGAAGATGGCATTTAATTTCATTGTACAAGGCGCAATGACAATAAAGTAAAATAAACTAATTTTATTAAGGGATTGCTTTTTATTTTCTGTTTTTCCTTCAAATAGTGTGGGTTGGACAGAACTGGTCTCCCAGGATTTCTCCCTTCTAGATGATGCCAAACATTTTCTTTTAATTCACAACTTGTAGCAGCTATCTTCCTGGGAACAAAGGGTTGCTGAAGAGGCCAGGGCCAACCACACTGAGGAAAAATTATTAATGATCCTTATCTTCTGGAATTTGAGTAGATTTCACAGATTGACTGTCCTGAGTAGAGAATTTACTTCTATCCTGCTGGTCTTGTCTTCCATCTCATCTAGCATTTAGTGTGATATGCTTGAATCCTCTGGGGAATGAAAGCCTGAAGCACAGAGAATGCAAACACAAGAGAATACAGTTACGCTCAGTGGTGTGTGAAGACTTTTTTTTGAAGTGCAGGACAATAATCAGATAAGATTAATTTTTATAATGACTATTTACTTTCTTATTTTTTTATATGGCAGGGAAGACTAAAGAAATAGAGCTATAAAGACAAGACTTAAGCTTTAAGGCTACTTTTGTGCCTATGAGCAATTGCTTGGAATAATTATATAAAAGTCCAGAAAAAGATGGGCGGGGGGCCAGAAGGATAGAACAGACAACCAGCAATTGTTCTTTATAAATGCAGTTTTTCTTTTCCAATATATACATACCACATTATTTAAATTGCTGTGTGTTCAACAAGTGATGTCAAATACATTTAACATAGCTTCAATTTCATGTGAAGCTTAGAGGTAGCATGCAGGAAAGTTGTCATACATTGAGAAATAGACATGCTTTCTAAGACCTCGGCTGTCTACATACCGTACTTGAATTTGCTGTTGTTTCTAATTCATTCACAGCCAATCGCACTGGGCTAGCCTGGTCAAGAGGCTTTATGTGACTTTCTCACAGCAGCTAACCTTTCTTTTCAGAGTGTTCCTCAGCTGGTGATGGAGAAACCACATGGATCACACTGGGTTCTCCATTTGCATGGTTCTTCCTTGGTATCAGTGGAGGGATCTCACTATCATGCAATTGGATGCTAATGCTGCCCAAAGACTACTCCCAGTGATCAGAGATGGCCTCAAACTGTATGTTGGCAGCAATCAGAGGTATATTAACCATTAAGCAGACTAAGCACGTGCTTAGGGCACCAGGCCCAAAGGGGGCACAACAAAGTTGAGAAGATGGCTTCATTTGTACAGTATGTACAAAGGAGGGGAGCACCAAGATTTGTCAGTGCTTAGGGCACCAGACCAGTGATCCACCACTGGCAGCACTAATGCCCAGTGGATCTAATAGCTCTGGCTATAGAAAGCCAGCTGCTATAAGGAAGCCACATGGAGGCTTGTACATGGACTGATCTAGAGGTATTCATGGTAAGCGAATAAGGAGAACGAGCCGAAAATACAGGCATATTGTGTAGATAATCTTTAATGGGAAGAAAAAGATAGACATGATGGCGAGAGGAAGAGGATAATGACAGGCTCTAGTCCTAAAACCCCCAGACCCATAGATTCAGGTTTTCATTATTCATGGTTTTGTAATCCACAGCTTTATTCTGGAACAGAGTTCCTATGAATTACAGATATATACAAACAATATCCAATATCTGAAACCTAAATAGGATTCTCAAAGATTCAGTTGTTGGTGTCCTAGCCAGCATGTATTCTGACTGGTATTGAGTTGGGTTCTTCTTTATTAGCTAAAGTTGTAGTTGACTCTAACCTCATATTACTGCTCACCTCTAGCAGTGGAACAATGAACTAAAAGAAAATAGCATCAAGCTAATAAACAACCTAGCATGAACTGTCCCCTTCATCTGTATCATACTAAGATTAAATGGGACTTAGTCTCAAAGGTTCATTCACTTGTCAGTGGTGAAATTTCTAACCACAACTAATGATTAAGTGGTTATTTTATAGTAAAACCTTCTAGAGCAGGGCTGCTGGCCCACAGGTCAGATGCGTAATGCACTGGCCACGCCTATGCTCAGTTTAGCAAAGGGGAAAGAAGTCCCAATACATCATGAATGATGCATGAATGATGATGTGAGTTTGACACCCCTGTTCTAGAGCAGGGGTCGCCAACCTTTTAGACCTTAGGGACCACCAAATTCATAATTTTAAATCCCACAGACCAGACACCCTGGGAAAATCCCAAAAAAATGTCTGCAGGAAAATTGCCCACCCCATTTTATAACTGATCAACCATTCTTTATTTGGGATCGCAGGATACCATCTCCAGTTCCGCTCTCAGGGGAGAGAGAAAGAGAGACTCTTGGCTTCATGCAAGGAAAACAGCAGAAGCAGCAAAATGGCTTTCTCTCCCCCAAACTCTGCCAGAAATGAGTCTTTGTGAGACTTGTCATACCAGCACAGCCTCTTGGAGCAGGAGGCCTTGCAGGGTCCCAAAGGCTCATTTCTGGCGGAGTTTGGGGAGAGAAAGAAAGACTTTTGCTGCTTTCCTTGCATGCAGCCAAAAGTAGAAGAAGAAAGAAGTGGAAAGAAGCAGCCTGGTGGCCAGGTGAGGCACGTGGGGTGAGTGGGGCAAGTTCCCCACCTCTGCCCTTTCCCCCCTCCCCTCACTACCTCATGTTGTTTGCAATGAAGGCGACGCAAGCCTTGTGTTCCCACGCAGCCTGGATTAATTGCTTTGGGGGGTGACATTTCTCTGTGGACCACCAAAATTTTCTCACGGACCACCAGTGGTCCCTGGCCCTCTGGTTGGCGACCACTGTTCTAGAGTATCTCAGGAAATAGATTCATTAACATTAAACAGTATGGAAGCAGAGCTCTGAGACACAAATTTAATATACTTAAAACAGATCTTGTTCCTTGTGATTGTATTAAATGTTATGGATTTAAATGTTATGATTTTCTTGACACAAACCATGGCTTGTAAACCACAGTGGAAAGGTTTACACAACATGTCAAATAAGATCTACCCAGATCTTGCCTGCAAGACTCCAGAAGACCACTAAATGGCAGAAGCAAGACCTGAACACTCTTTAACTTTTGGATTAATTACATTTTAGTATCTTCCACAGTCCAGCAGTTCAGATCTGGCAACTTTAATCAAATAATATGTGTTCTTGCCATGGTCAGAACCCCTGACATGATTTTAAAACATAATAATGGAATTCAAGCATTGTAGGTCAAAAACCAGGTCTGAGTGATTTAGCACTTCCATGAAAGACTTTTATTTTTAAATGTAGATTTCCCAAAAAATCAGAAAAAAAGATATAAAATTTCTGTCCCAGTCTCCTCCATTGTCCACTACCATGTTTCATACACTCTGATGATGATGATAAAAAGCTTAATTTGTAAAAGGCACAGCTTGCCTGGTCACAAATAGATTGCTTGCCGTTGTAATATACTATAGTCAACAACCACAATATTCAAATTCACATGATGACATTGTCAATAGCCCAAATCAAACAAACTTATGAAATCAACTACAAAGATTTCTTTCCATGCTACCATTCAAGTAGGTTATGATAGTGTTGGGTCTGTGCATGTGCTTACATAAAATAAAACTCCAACTTTCTATTTGCTTCACTTCTGGCTCCTTGGAATGGTGGAACGTTGTTTGCTCCAACTGCAAGCAGTTATTGCTATTTAAGAAGCCTAAAGAATGTTCTAGTGGGGTTTTTGTAACTTCCTGCAGAGATTACATTTAATGTGGGATACTGTAATTATTTCTGCATTATTTCAATACCTATTTAGGCATTAGGTAGATTATTTAATTACAGGAAATATGTATTAATATGGAATACTTTGGTTAAGCTATTAATATTTCTGTGGCTATTTAAATGTTGTGGATATGTCTAGCTATTATGAATGCACTACTTTGAAATATTGTTATATTCTGTCATTTCTGGAATAAAAATATAACATGAAACTTTTTCTGACCTTATCATAAAAAAGGACATAAATAATCCTAAACTTTTTCAAGGGTGGTCCCTGAAGATATAGACAGCTCCTGCTCCGTAGCCATTACAAAAATCAGTCAAAATTGGCTTTTTCCAGTGATCCTTAGTTAAATTCAGTGGTGCCTGCAATGCATTAGATTTCTATTGTTTATATTTACTATTTATATATACTTTTTAGTGTGGTGTTCTTGTTTTTTGATTGAGAATATTTAAAAAATATAGAAATAACTGATGGTAAAGACTTTGGGCCGGTCACTCTCTGTCTCAGCCCATCCAGAGGTGGTATTCAGCAGGTTCTGACCAGTTCTGGAGAACCGGTAGTGGAAATGTTGAGTAGTTCGGAGAACCGGCAAATCCCACCTCTGATTTGCCCCGCCCCCATCTATTCTCTGCCTCCCAAGTCCCAGCTGATCGGCTAGGTCTTCTTTTGTTGCCCTGCACAGAACGGAGCTGGAAAGCAGGCTAGTGGGGTGGGGAGGGAATTGAGTTTTTAAAATATCTTTATTTATTTATTTATTTATTTATTTATTTATTTATTTATTTATTTATTTATTTATTTATTTATTTATTTTTAGGTTTTATATACCGCCCTTCTCCCGAAGGACTCAGGGCGGTGAACAGCCAACTAAAATACATATAGACAAATATAAATTGTTAAAAAAGAATTAAATCCTAGGCTGTCCCTATAAAAATCTAAAAAACCCCAATTAAAATAAATTAAAACTTTGTACCCCATCCCAACTAATCTAAAAAACCCATTTAAAAATCCCATTTGAGTCAGCTCAGGCCGGCCTGCTCGAAGAGCCAGGTCTTCAGGTCACGCCTGAAGGCCCTCAGGTCACTGGTCTTTCCCTTGCCATGCCCACCAAGCCAAGCCACACCCCAGGACTGGTAGTAAAAATTTTTGAATCCCATCACTGAGCCCATTCCACTTCACGCAGTTCTAACTATAATAGTAATAGTAATAGTAATAATAGTAATAATAATAACAATAATAATAATAATAATAATAGTTATTTTTTCATAATTGTCATAACTATGAATGGCTGCTAAAGAAGGCAGTACTAAAGGAAGTTACCTGAACAAATAGTATATATGAGCCAAAGAAAAAATTGCATCTGCCATACATTGCAGTCTCTTTGTATCACAGTAGCTTTTGCAAGCATTAGCTTCATTTAGGTATTTACACATTATTTATCACAATATATGAGAGGACAGAATTACTAGGGCAGTATTATTCCTTCCCCTTTCCAACATCAGCAAGATGGCAGCTTGTGTAGTGTAAAAGATGCAGTGGCAATCTCCCATTAACAACCTCCACTGTAGGATTCTTATCTGAACTTGTTTGTACCTGAGTACAAAAGAGGAAAAAGGAGAAAGTTTGGATAGATCTAGTATATTCATTTTCATCCTCTATCCTGTATGTCATTTGTAAAATTTCTAAAGACAACTTTGCTTTCCCTTACATGCTATTTAAAGCTGTGCCTTAATTTGTGTATTCATTCAAATGGTTTTGGCTTGTTTGTTTCTTCCCTCTGATTGTCCTTCTTTTAAATCCAACTTTTTCTGCTGGATTAATAAATATTTTATTTTACTGCCTATTTGCCTAAAAGCAACTCAAGGTGGCTTACACAATGTAAAACCATATTTAAATAATAAAAAAACAATAAAAACTAACAAAAAGAATCAAATAAATTAATAAAGTACAATAGAACAAAATCTGGATAAAATGAAAATAAAAAACCACCTCCCAACTCCCACCCCCTGCCCCAACGACAGCAGATCACACAAGCCATTTGATGGGCTCCATCCTGCTCTGGGTTCCCCAGGCCCACTGGCAAAACCAGGTCTCCAGTGCCTTCCGGAAGAGTATTAGAGAGGGGACCATTCTAATCTCTGGGGAAATGATATTCCAGAGAGAGGGAGCCACCATGGAGAAGGCCCTTCTTCTGGGTCTTATCAGGTGTATCTCCCTCAGGGATGGGACCTGCAACATTTCCTGCCGCCCCGCTCTAATGAGTCGGGTAGATGTGATCGGCAAATCCTAGTGAGGTGATCGATGATCTTTCCCTTAGCCACCATTCAGAAAGCTGGAGCTTAATGAGCTGGAAGCACTTCATGTTTATTTGGTGGGTGGATGCTAGAAATCCATAGGTCCATTTTTGGCAGGAGAGAAATCAGGTCTTATAAATTCAGTCATGTGACCAACTAGGGTGACTTCACCACATGACTCTCATACCATGAAAGATCTATAAAAGCAGGAGAGAACTGGATCCTTCAACTGAAGTTCTACTGATGATGTTACCTAGTCTAGTGATAAAACATTCAGCAATTAAACAAGCTTGGAGGACAAACTACCACCAATTTATAAACTCTCATCAGAATAAGGAGTAGATGGGTTGGGGTCACTGGTGGGCAAGAATGTTAATACTGATAACAAAAATAATTTCTTTGAGGAAAAGAGAAAGATATTACAATTGAGAAGGGTGATTGTAAAAAAAGAAATGTAAGGCATCCAGAAAGTATCCATGATATCAATCACTCTGAGACATTTTCTCTCCAATTGATTTATTTAGGAACAGATCTGGCATGTCAAAGGCAATTTCCCAAAGTGAAATTATTTTCAGTCGTTACACAGAATCCACCTTCTCTCCTCTCTTCTCTCCTCCTACTTCTACACTTCATAAATCACGAGAACCAATTAATTGCAACTGGAATTTCTTAATATGACATACAGAATAACCTTGAACTTTTCAACTCCTCCACCCCTCCTTCCATGAAATGTGTCAGCTGAAATTTAAAACTGACACTTAATGGAGAAATGGTAGTAGCGTGAAGAAAGTAGCTATAAATTTAAGAGTTATAGCTTCTCCTGGAGGGACTGAATCCCCTAGCCCTCTAATGACCATAAAATCTAATTTAATTCATTCAGAAAACCTAAATGAGTTAGTAACTGTATTTATAAATTAAGATCTGAAGGAAGAAAATATGCTCCCATTTTAAAGTTCTGTTTATCAGACACATAGAAGACATGTGACCCAATTTGATTTAGTGGTTAAGGTTCTAGGTTTGAAACCCCCTTATTTCTAGTCCCACTTTAGGAATGAAAGTTGGCTGGATGACTTTACGCCTGTCACTCTCTCTCTCAGCCCACAACATCAGGCATGGGGTGACACGCTGATTGGTTAATTCCTGTCAAAACCAATGGATCAACACTTGGTTAATTTTTTAAAAAAAGTAGATCCTCCACGTGCAACAACAACAAAAAAACCTAGGAAAAAGACCTCCTTTTGCTTCATTCACAAGCTATAAAATCCTTTTAAAAGTTATATTTAACTCTTACTTTATGGAGCCCAGGCCTTCATCTTCAGACAGTCCTTTCCTTTCCTTTATAGACTTGCAACATGAAAGTTGTAAAGGTGAGGATTAGTTGAAAACTTGCTTTTTCATCACTGTTGAAAAAAGTGAAAGAAGCTTTGTTGGAAAGTCAGTTGTATATTACTTGTCACAAACTGTTATAGACTCTAGCTGATCTCCCATGCTATTTGACCTCTCTTGGGATAGTCAACTAGAAATTTGGAAGGAAGTGTCTTTAGTATGAAATAGCATCTGCCTTTATTTTTCATTTTCACTGTCCTGGAGATGTTAAGAAAATGCTAAATTAGTCCCTAGAATAATCAGCTGATATAGACTAATAAAATAAATTACAGGGAATTATACTTCAGAAGTTCAAAACTGATGGTAAACAAGTTCTAATGTTGCTACTAAATTATCAATGCTATGAGTTTTGCCATTCCTTCTAATATGAAAATCTATGTTATTAATCCCAGATATGCTTGAACCTGTTACAGTACGACTTTTCATTGAATATTCCAAAACCATCCAAAACTGAGGTTTTTTTTTCTCTCCCTGATCTGCTATACCTGTGCAATCAGTAAAACTTTTTCTGGGATTTTACTAACGATAAGTATCCCATTTTTAAGAGAATAGCAATAAACACTACCCAAAACAATTGGGTAGAGACAAAGAGAAGCAATTGACCCTTTCTATAAAATCTCCTTTTGCTTAGAACTTATTACTGTCTTAATTCCCAGGCACAGGATTTTTGGGGAAAAAAATTAGCATCCATACTAGTTGTTTTAAGCAGCAACCCTGTACCAGAGATGGTATTCAGCAAGTTCTGACCAGTTCTGGAGAACTGGTAGTGGAAATTTTGAGTAGTTTGGAGAACTGGCAATTGCCACCTCTGACTAGAGATTTTACACTATCCTTCCCTTGCCACATCCACCAAGCCACACCCACAGAATTGGTAGTAAAAAAATTTGAATCCCACCACTGCCCTGT
Organism: Bungarus multicinctus; assembly: GCA_023653725.1. NCBI lineage: Eukaryota > Metazoa > Chordata > Lepidosauria > Squamata > Elapidae > Bungarus > Bungarus multicinctus. The sequence continues at coordinate 61,324,454 of CM042836.1, read as the reverse complement.
ACATAGCTCTCTAATTCCTTTCCTCCCTTTTCATTATGTTGTTATAAATCTTTGTACCTCATATTGTTTATACAAATTAACTGAAGATTATTGACATTCAAATAACGTAGGGTGTTAAAAAAGAAAAAAGTATTTTCTTAATATTAATTACAGTATAGGATGTCTATATTACAAGCATGAAATTATTGGACTTTTTAAATCCAAAGCTGACTAAATAGAAAAGAATAGAATAGAATTCTTTATTGGCCAAGTGGATACACAAGGAATTTGTCTTGGTGTAAATGCTCTCAATATACATAAAAGAAAAGATACATTTGTCAAGAGTCATAAGGTACAATACTTAATGATAGTCATAGGGTACAATACGCAATCAAATCATACTAGTAAACAGTCAATATAAATCGTAAGGATACGAGCGACAAAGTTACAGCTTTACAGTCACAAATGGGAGAGGAGGGGTGATAAGGAGTGATGAGAAGATTAACAGTAATAGTAGTGCAGACTTTGTAACTAGTTGAACAGTGTTGAGGGAATGATTTGTTTAGCAGAGTGATGGCTTTCAGAAAAAAACTGTCCTTGTGTCTAATTGTTCTGGTGTGCAGTGCTCTATAGCGTCATTTTGAGGGAAGGAGTTGAAACTATTTATGTCCGGGATGTGAGGGGTCTGTAAATATTTTCACAGCCCTCTTTTTGATTTGTGCAGTATACAGGTCCTCGATTGAAGGCAGGTTGGTAATAATTGTTTTTTCTGCAGTCCTAATTATCCTCTGAAGTCTGTATAATCTACAGTATACTCCAGTTCATTGATATAATATGGTGGAAGCATTGTATAATTAAATAGTGTGGCCAAACTGTTGAAGAGACAGAAAAAATATGGTCTGTGAAGGTTGTGCCTTTCTGAAAATGTTAGTCAACCAAGAGTGGCTATTAGAGAGATTGGGCAGGCAGTGTATTAATTAATAAATGAACTTGGGAGACAAACATCTGGCAGTATGGCCGCAGTATGGAAATGTAGTTCATTTTTCCAAGTGGACTGAATCAGACTGTTGCCCTAAAAAAGATGCAGTAGCCTGGCATCTTGTCACTAACCAGTCTCATAAATTTAATTCCAAATGTAAATTGATTTATGATCCATCCCCCCATCTTCCTCTCTCCAAATGTCCATTCAAAATGATTAGCACATATGTTCTAAATATATTATACAGCAATAAAGCATCTATGAATTGGTGTTGCTGACATTTCCTCCAATTAAACTCTAAGCAGTAGCTAATTGAAAAAGTGGTTTTAATGCCATTGTCTGCACTACCACAGAGCTCCCAAGCTGCCAATCAACTGTTTGAGATGCAAAACAAGTTCACCCAACAGCTGATCAGTAGCTAGTAGAGACTCACAGTAAAGGAGGCTCTCCCACAACCTCCCCAAGCTGCTGATTGACTGCTCAGTGAGCTTGTTTTGATAATGCTTTTACCATTTTAAAATCTGCTAAAGCTACAGTCAAAACAATGGCTGTAGGAGCTGTGCAGTAAAATGTGGAGTGCTGATTCTCTCAAAGTCTGAATTTTGACAGAGATGGCTCTCCTGCTTGACCATGAAGTTCCACCAGTCCACAAATCTGCCACCTGGCAAACTCCAGGCAGGGGAAAAATGTGGTGGTAGACCACAGTGCTCAGAATCCAAGGGGTAGGTCTGCAATAGTCTGAAGTGGTCTAGAGATGTCAGCTGTCCCAAGATCTATGGATGGCACTGCCAATAGAAGAGCTGGCAAAAGTGCATCAGTTTTTTTTTTTTTAATGTTGCTGAAGGCAAAAACCACTGTTTTAAGTTTGGAACAACTAAGAATCCCTTAAGCCAAGGGTCCCCAAATTTGGTGATTTTAAGGCTTGTGGACTTGGACTTCTGGTTTGCTTGTCGTTGGAGTTGGAGCGGAATCCGCAATCGTGCACAGTTTCGCTTTGAGCTATCTTGCTGGAGAATCACTTGGAGGGTCGAGGGGAGCTGCAACTCCCCTACTATACAGGAAAAACTCCTTCCAAAGGCAAGCTGTAGCGGTGGTCCTAAAATGGCCACCATTTATAATAAGAATATTATATATTAATTGATGATTAGCGGTGTATAAGAAAAGGGAAAATGCTGAAATAAGAACTATTATGGAAAGATTAATTATCAGTTGCTATAATTAATTGATTAGATTAATACTTATGTAATGTATAGATGATTTATAAGGTGATTGAGAAAATGTAATGCAGAATCAGACATATGTGTGTGTATGTATGTGTGATATTGTGAAAGAAAAATAAGATTTTAAAAATGCTTATTTAAACTTTTGGGAAACTTGGGTTCAAGTGTAATTTGGGAATTCAGAAGACCAGAATTCTTCAAGTGGGAAAAGTATCTCAGCCACAATGTGGCCCTTCCTATATGGGGGAGAACCCGGTCTAGTAGCTAGGCTCATGAGCCACCATTGGGTCTTTCAAATAATTAGGTTTGCCCAAATGTAAGGCACAGTGGATCAGCACCATTGATATTTTGCATGAATATTAGGTAGGAGCCAAATAAAGAAGGTCCAGAACAGAAGGACAGCAGCATTCTGGCCCCATATAAGAGGACAGAATGAGATCTCAGGTAAATCTGACTATTATGGTTACTTACATTTGTTCAAGTAAAACCCCATCAGGTGTGAAATAATTGCTTCGTTGTTTTAAAAATAGGGAACCAATGGATTGCAGTAACAGTCACTTAATGGGAAATAGAGTTTAATGGAACGCTTTAAGCACAGGTGTCAAACTTGTGTGTCACGTTGCTGTCACATGATGTTTCATGACATTTTTCCCCTTCACAGAGCTGGGATGGGTGTGGCCTGTGTGAGACGCATCCGGCCCACGAACCGCAACTTTGACAACCTTGGTAAGATATACTTGTGTTGATTTGCATTTCCAGGTTCCCCATGATTAAGGAGATCTAAGGGAGAGAGAGAAAGGGAAGGGAAAAGAGGTTTAAGATGGAAGATATCGGGAAGGCATTAAAGTTTTTAAAGGAACTAACCTATTTTTCTTGTGAACAATTTGCTGTGTTTCTCATTTTGTTAACAGACCCATAATAGAGTAGCTACTGTAAAACTATTCACTAAATAACAAGTCACCAGACCAGCCTTTCCCTGGTCTAATCCTTCAGGCAGAGAGACTATACTTCTCAAGAAATGTTTGGGCTTTTTGGCAACCAGTCGGAGAGAATCCAGGCGTGGTGGTGTAAGCAAACTCCCTATGAGCGTCTGGAATGCGTGCTGTCCATTTTGTATGCTGCTATTAGTTAAGAGATAGAAAGGAAGGGTTTGAATCAGGTTATGGGAGCCTCATGGAGCTTCATACACGAGCCTGGGATAGTGGGTTCAGCAGATGCCACCAGAGAGAAGTGGTTCAAGCATATCACAAGTGATGCTATTCCCAAGAAGGTTTAAGTACTGCAGCTGCTACTTCTGTTCCTGTAGGCCCTCACACTGCTAGATTTAATAGATTTGGACTACAAAAATATTGAGGTCAAAAGGACACAGCACATTCTATCCCTGTTTAGATTCTTGCAGCTCAGGTCTGATGGCCTGAAAAAGAAAACACAGTAAAAATATAAATTACAGTATCTTTCATATAGTCCCTTTATATCCCTGTGATTTTGTATACGAAAGGACTGTCCTGAAAAAGGGAACTTCTGGTTTAAGGTAATAACTAATTCAATTTCTGGTTTGAACCTTATTGGAGCTACTAGACATGGTCTGGAGAGGTTCCTGTGACTCTGTTTCTAAGAGTTAAATACAGAATTAAAGGGAAATGGAATCATTTTTAAATATGTGTGACTCACTGAGTCACTTGCCCAGGAATATCCAGCTTATTTAAGAGAGATTTAGAGGAATTTCCACCCCACTATAGACAATTCTAAATTTGTCTGATTAAGTTTAGGATTAGGAGTTCAGATTTAATACATACCTTATCAACTATTGGCTCATTAGCTGTCATTACTAGGAGGAGTAAGGGCTGCAATTTACATGGAGTAACAAAAGACTCTCAGTTTTAAATCCTTTTAGTTATCTAAGATTTATTTGCCCTTAAAACTTATTTTACCTTGTGCTTCCTGAATTTTAAAGAAGATGAAGCTGGGTTTTTATGAGTTGATGGCTGAAAAAAAAATACCACTATGTTTTTTTCCAGCCACTAAAAAAAAACCTGTGGTGGAAAATTGAAGAGGATGGAAACTGATCAAGAAGAGATTCAACCTAGAAATAAGGAGAAAGTATTTGACAGTGAGAATAATCAACCAATGAAAGAGCTTGCCCTCGGAAGTTGTGGGAGCTGCATCACTGGAGGCTTTCAAGAAGAGACTGGACTGCCATTTGTAGGGTCTCCTGCGTGGGCGGGGGGGTTGGACAAGATAACCTACAAGGTTCCTTCCAACTCTGTTAATCTTTAGGAATATTTTAAGTATATTCGGGGAAAAGCAAGGCTGCCTTGCCCGGCATAGCATATTTTCTGGTCCAGGCTTTGGTAGAGATGATGGGACTTGTAGTCCAGAATATGGAGAGGGTGCTTGGGTGAGGAAATGTAACATTTATATTATATTTGTCATTTCACAAGCTCCTTCCCAGACACCCTAATTTGTAACTTCTATTTCAGGACCTCCACAAAGCACTGGTGCTGATTAATCCTCCCCTCAGTCCCTACCCTCAAGAAACTAAAAGTACCTGTCATCCTCTGGTGTAAGAAGCAGTAAACCAAAAGCTATGGCCAAATGTAATATTTAAATAATATTTCATTTCTGTCCTACATACCGAATGCTAAAAGCATGAGTGTACCTTCAATTTAAAAATGAGTTTGGCTAATTTCTAGAATGCCTGAACAGGATGACTACTAAACAAACATTAGGCAGAATAGTAATCTTAGCAATGCATAAGATGATGTGCAAAGACAGGCAACGCAACGTGTAAATTTCACCCCTAATGTTTGTTTTGTGACTTCAGTCCTATGCATATTTATTCAGAAGTTAAACACATCAAATTCAGTGGGCTTCATTCCTAATTTTCCATAGGATTACATTTAAAGCTTCTCACTTGTGCCGCATATAAAGGCAGCAATTGCTGAGTGTATTTCTACTTCTATCACACCAGAGGGAGTGTTGGCAAAGCAATGTTGAAAAGGAACAGTCACTGTTTACAACATGCATGGAAGTTAAACTAAATCTTACCAAAGACCTTTCATCGCTTGTACTTAAGCGTAGCAACATGCCCTGGCAACAACCTTCTTTCTGCTGTAGCTCCACAACATTACCTTCATCTCACCTCAAACTTATTATTGATACTGGCTTAAATCATCCTTGGATATACGGCTGTTAAAAATTGAATCCCCTCCTTACTCTTTATTCTGAAACTGCAAGCCATCTTCAAAATGTAGAAAATCTACTAGGTTGGTTGCCTTGGAAGGAACTCAAGAAACTACTTAAAAGCCAGTAGGGATAGGATACAGACCAGCAACGATTATAGCAAATGTGATAGTGATATAGTTTTGTTTCGTCTCAAGACAGCACTTCAAAGCCAGTAGCAGGGAAAGGGTTTACTAGAAATATAGAAGCTGAAAGCCGGCACATCTGGAAGCCAGAGAATGGAAGGGCTGTGTTAACAGCAGGGCTGCATAGCAAATGAGCTAGAATTCCTTAGCACCATGACAGTGGGGGTGGCAGGAAGAAATTAAATTTGTCCCCTTTCTGCTGCAATTTAGGTGGACATTTCTACCGAAGTTGCAGTTTATATTTGAAGGGACGTTTCTGCTGATGTCAACTGTAGGTTTATCTGAAATGTAAACAGCAACTTCAGAAGAATCAACAGAATGGGATTTATAGTTATAGAAAGTGCCAGTGTCCTTTTTCAGGTCACGGATAGACAACTGTTTTTTTTTTTTTGGTTGTTGTTGAAAGGATTAAAAGAAAAAGAAATGAATAATATCGACAACACTTTAAAAACAATTAAAAGGACACAAGAGTTTATATGACAAAAGAGATCTTATAAGACTGGGCTATTTTGTGAAATCTCTGCTATTTTAATTTTTTAATAAAGGGGTTACAGGTGCCATAGCAGAAGCCCTGCATTTAAAGTATTTCTCTTCACTCCCTGCTTGAGGCAGTTCAGGCTGCCTTTAGCTTCCATTTACATAACGAAAGAATATGCCTATTAATTGTCCTCATAACAAGTCACAACCTCTTGTTTGACACCTAGCACTACACCATATTTGTCTCAAACACAAGGCAAATGCTCTTGCATCAGAAATAGGAATCCTCCCTACCTGAGATGCTAAAACTACATTGGAGAAAAAGTCAAGTCCAGCTGAACTAAGGGAGAGATAGACATAGATGCAAGGAATGATGCAAGCTTCCCACTTGGCATCTGACCAATATTGGTTTGCAACTGTTATACCAGGCCTTAGGAGAGTTATGGTGGTGAAGAGCCTCCCTTTCTTCATGTATCACAAACACTACCAAGGGGGTAGTGGGATTCTACAGGTTTGCACCTATTCACTAGAACTAAGCAGTTCAGAGAACTGGTTGTTAGAAGAAATGACTGGCCTAATCCTGTAAGGAAGGCAGGAAGGAAACATTCTGGTGTTTCTTATAGAAACTGCCTCTCCGTTAACCCTTATTACATTCTTGGCAGGACTAGACTTCCTGTCTCAGGAACTTCTCTGGAGTTTTTTCCCTCTCCTTTGCTGGTACTTTGCTTGTATGGAGTGACCATTCAAAGGTACAGTGGCACTGAAAAAAGTGACTTATGACCATTTTTCACACTTATAACTGTTGCAGCATCCCCTTATAACTGTTGCAGTCATGAGAGGCCAGATGGGGAGATGCATGCCTCAATGTGAGTGATGTTGAGTTGGCCAACCCAGCCAGCCACATGACCACAAAGCCATCCCCACCAACTAAGCCACACCCACAGAACCAGTTGTTTAAAAATTTGAATCCCACCCCTGGTAGTGAGCCAGGAGATGGCCAGGTAAATCCACAGGTGGGCCAATAAGGTTATAAAATACCTAGCTAAGATAGCTAACTGGAAGTCACATATAGCTCCTGAAGACCTTGGATGCAGATGCTTGACTTCCCTTCCAGACTGCCAGCAATTTATATATTCTTAATGTCAAGGAAGTGGGGGGGAATGACATACATGGGGCATTATAGTAACTGTAGGTCATCAATTAATCTGTTATTTTCCAAACCTAATATAGATCAGGAGTGTTTCTCTCAATGCATTTCCCCTGTAACAATTCCCAATAACAATAACAACTTTGTAGCATCGCTCACTACAAGCAACTAGCAGTATAACCCTGTTTCTACTCTCGCGAGAGAATGATCGGGTGACTCTACAAGATGCTGGGGCTTGTGAAACGGCATTGACATAGGTGGGCATTTCTATTGCTAGCTTCATATGAATTTCACTTTTTACTACATGGAAATTCTTCTTGACTGCAGCAATGGAAAAAAAAATAGTGGAGTTCCCTTCCCTCCACTTTCTTCTACCTGCTGAGAAAGAACAGGGTATTTTCTCAAATTTCAGATAGCTACCACCAGGCTGTGCTACAACCAAAGCGAGAACTCTGTCCTTTTTCCTTCCACAATCAAAAGCCAAAAGGTGCAGGCTGCTTTCTAATGATATTTTCCTCATATACACCAGCAATCTTGCCCCCCTGCCCCCTTAACAAGCCTTCCCCATTTTCTTCAAGTACTAGGTTTTTTTTTTTGGCTGAAGCTGGAACATGTGAAAGTTATTTATTTCCAGGATTTTTTTTTAAAAAAAATAACTATTTTGGCAAATAGAACAAAATCATTTTCCCCAGAAGTGAAAAACTGTTTATGGCTTTTCAAAACCAAAGGTGGGTTTGGAGAAACTAGTAAGTGGGGATGGGGGGAAGGAAAGGGAATGGCAACTGTCATATTTGGCCAAAACATATAAATATCCACAAAGTAGAATAAGAGTTTTGTGTCCTTCTCAGAATAAAGCTGCTTCTTGAGGTGGTGCAACAACATAGTCCCACCCAGCTCCCTAGAGCCCTTTATGTCTTTTCTGATGCCAAAAGTGAGGGAGTGGGCTCGACAGAGTGACTTCCCTGCCCTGCAGTTGTAAAATCAGAAACAAAAGAGAAAAGAAATATGAAAGAGGCCCATCAGAATTCAGACAGTGTGGTCTAGTTGTCAAAATGCTAGACTTGGACTAGGATAACCAAGTTCAAGATTGCATTTGACCTCAGGGTAAGTTTGCGCTAGTCACTCTCAATCAACCCATTTCAGCGATCTGAGGATAAGGGGATATTTTTTGTTCCCAAATGATTTTTATTGTTTTTCCACTGGTACAAATCATATTTACATTTTCAACAGCATTTTAGCATCGACATACAATATTGTCTTATATTTTCTATTGTTTATTCATATACGTCGCCAATGATTATAGTCCTTACTTATGCTTGTTATTAATATCTGTCTTTATTTATTTTACATATCTACATATCTATATATCATTCTCTTAAGGATTCTTCTATAGGATAGGGATATTTTATGGCGATGAAAATTAGGGGAGGCCTGCCATTCATACCACTTGAGTTTTCATGAAAAAAAAAAACAGGGATCTAAAAGTAATTAACTTCCAATCCCTTTCCTTCTCCATTACTTGGTTTTCTAGAGCAAGTATCGTCAATGGGAAGGAAAAAAAGTGCGCGACTTTTAGTCCTGTCAGGAAGCCATCTATGATTGATCTGATTAATTTTTTTTACAGATTTCTGCATTGAAATTATGGCTCAGGCTAAAGGCGGTTCAAAAGGAACACACGACCCAAAGATCCTTGTTTTCTCAATTTTCTGTCCATTCGTTCTCCAGAAAAAGAGAGCAATAGAGAAGAAAATACATTCCTGTCTTATATTCTCATCATTATAAACTACGAAACCTTTTGTGTGTGGTGGGGGTGGGGTGGGGATGGAGTGGTGGAGCACAAGAGATGTTTGAATTGAGGTACTGAGGTAGGAGTGACGAGGGGCGGGAGGAGGCGGAACTACGTACCCTGAAAAGCTGAGAGTGCTATATAGTTAAGAGAACGAGAGACAGCGCTACCCGGAGCAGGCTGCGCTTCTGCTACTACTCCGCCTAACACTCGGGAGAGAGAGGCAGAGAGAGAGACAGAGCGAGCGAGAGGAGCGAGATCGGAGGCTTCATTGACATAAAAGTGAAGACGCTCTCTCGGTATATATATATATATATATACATATATATATAAAAAGGAAGCCAGATCGGGCAGGGAAACGAGATCCAGAGTTCTTCCTTCTCTTCCTTCCGACTTCCTTACGCTCTAAGGATCTGCGATTCATTCTTTTATTCGCCCTTTATTTATTCCCCTTCCCTCGATCTGCTGAGAAACTTGGATTTTGCCCTCTTTGGTGGGGGAAAAAAAAGTGGGGTTTTTTTTTTGGAAGAATTTTCCTCGTTTTTTTTTTTTAAAAGGCAAGAAGAAGGGGCCCGAATCGAACCGGGCTGAATTGAAGAGTTCTTCCTAAACAGCTTGCTGTTCAAACCAAACCCAAACCATCCAACTTCAGCTGGGAAGCAGCGAGTCATAGCAGCTGTAAGATCCGAGACCTTGGAAAGGGGGAAAAAAATGCACTGAAAGTTTTGGAAAACTTTTCTTCTTCGTCTCGCTTTCTTTCTTTCTTTCTTTTTTTTCTTTTCTCCCCCCGCCGGTGCTTGTCTTGGTGGTGAGAGCGAGCGCGCTCGCGCGTGGTGGTGCCTTGCCACCGAGGGCTGGAGTTGTGCGTGGAAGAGAGGGGAGAGGGAAATCGGCTACTATTCGCCGTGCTGTCGGGGGGGGGGAATTGTTCTGGAGAAGCGGAACCGGCGGATCGGAACCTTGCTGAGCCGAAGACCTTGAGCGAGCGCGCAAAGCAAACCGAGGGCAAACTGCGTCTCTGGGGCCTCGGGAGAGGCGAGCTTATGGACTGGTGAAACCAGAGTCTAAATTCTCCCCCCCTCCCCCAGCTCAACTCCTCAGCTTGATCAGAGCGACCGCCGAGCAAAGAAGAAGGACTTAAGACAACCGACCGAGCCGATCCACCCCTCGCTCCAGAAATCATGAACTTTCTGCTCACTTGGATCCATTGCGGGTTGGCGGCGCTGCTTTATTTCCACAACGCCAAGGTAAAAAAAAAAAAAAAAGGGGGGGGGGGGAGAGGCGGGCGGATCTGGGGCGGCGGGGAAGCCTTCCTCCTCCTCCTCCTCTTCCTTCGCATGGCCTGTTCGCCGCATGTTACGCTGAACGTGCGTGACGAACGCGAGGGGATCGCGGGGCCCCAAGGGAGCCCACACGCGTCGGAGGAGAGCGGGTCCGCGAGGCGCCAGACAGACCTCCACAGCCGGGTTGTCCCGCGCTCAGCCCGCGTGTGCTTGGTTGACCTTGTGAGGGGGCAACGCGGTTATCTCGGCTCGGAGTCGGCGCTCTTCGGGGCTGCCGACAAAAGACCGGCCACCGACCCCCCCCCCCACCCTCACCCCACTTTTTTTTTTTTTTTTGAGCCGAAGGCGAGCGAGCAAAGCCTATACGTTATGGCGTTTTAAGCTGTGACTGCACCGCCCGCGTGGGGCCTGCTGGAAAAAAAGGGAGAAGTAGATCAGAAGCTGTTGCCCACCCCGGCAGGTCTGGCTTCCTTCTTGCACGTTGCCTTAGCTTAGCTCATTCCGAGCAGGTTTCCTTTCTCTTCCTGCTTGGGTAGTTTGGAAACCTGGTTTTTTTTTTTTTGAAGGACGCCCTACGGAGGAGGCACGTCTCTGCATCGTCATTGATCGGAGCATATAGGCTGACTTCTTGTAGCAGCGGCGGTGGCAGCCAGCTGCGCGCACGCTGCTCTCCCTCCTTCCCTCCCCTTCTCCTGACATTGCAAAAGCGGTGTTTTTGGCTTGTTTGCTTTAGTTAGTTAGGCAGGTTTACTGACCGGAGTTCAAAATTCCTGCCTTGCAAAAGCAAACAGAGATCAAAGACCGCCAAATGAATTCTGTGGCTCTTCCAGATTGATTTTCAGATGGAACGACCCTGCTGAGTTTCCATAAATAAGACTTCTTTCTCTATACCGTTTCCCCACTTCTAAACCTCTCTCATCTTTATTCGTTTCCTTATTATAAAGGCCATTACCCGAAGACCCCACTAGCAGGAGCTTTTGACTTGCTCCTTAAAGGTTTGCTCCAATAAGCTGGATGGTTGGTAGCGTTTGCTTGGGTTTAGCTCCTGTTTGCTGTTGGGTAATTGGTTCGCAAGAAAGAAAGGGGATGCAGGTTATTGGTTGTTTTTAGAGGAGAGAAGTGAAGTCTTAACTCCCCCCCCCCCCCCACCCACTTCAAATGCAGGCATGCTGTCCTTGGACACTTTTCAGAAATCTTGGACCAAAAGTCTTGTCATCTCTAGCCAATAAGTCACCTGGTGGAGTCGTGTTAAACAAGAGTGTAGAAATAGTTATATCTTCCTTTTTTCAGCCACAGATGTAAGATATCTGCCGTTTCAGATCACTCTAGTTAGATGTCACAAGCATTCCAAGCTGTTTTAAGTCCAGCTTTCATGCAAGTGACAGCAGCACATCCATCTGTTCAGGACAGGAGATGTTCTTTGGGGGGAAACCTGTGAATAGGTTAGTCTGAGATGGCCATGCTTGCTTTTTTAAAAATCTTCAGGTTATACAGTTTTGCCAAGCCTGGTTTTACAGATTCTGTCATCTTAAACCAGAGGTCTCCAAACTTGGCAACTTTAAGACTTGTGGACTTAGTCCACAAATTTTAAAGTTGTCAAGTTTGGGCACCCCTGTCCTAAATGATCTGCCCAGTGATAAATTTCATCCAGCTTGTCTGGATGCCGCTAGATTGAGAAAACTGATTTATGCATGAACGACTGTAAACACAAGTAATAATAGAATATATATAAAAAAAAGTACACAGAGGGAGAATAGGTGGAATGATCGGAAATATAGATGACCTCCCCTCCCCCACTTGATGGTTTTCAACTCTTAGGACCCCACAAATCACTCAGGCTAATTGCTAGGTGCCATAGTCTTATATATTACCAACCCAAAGCAGATGCATTATATGAAGTAGGAATCTGGGGAGCAGACAACAAACGCATTTGCACTTTTTAACCCCAGAAATAGCTTAACCTATATTGGAAACATGGAAGGTAAAAACTATTGGTGAGAAGAGAATTAAGTTATTTTATGCAGTATGGCACTTTAAGGGAGCGAGGAAGACAAGTGTAATCCTTTGCTGAAAGTGAAATAGCATTTATAATATAAGTTATTAGGAACTATTAATTTTTATTAATATGTAATATAAACTGATTTCATAGCTTTAATGCTCTTTTATTAATTATTATATAATACTATTAAGAACTGATAGTTTTATTTAGTTTACTGCTTAATTGGATTGCTGTTCATTGCCAGAGTTGCTTTTGGTGAAATGGGCAGCTATATAAATTTGATAAATAAATAAAATATCTAGCTTTGACTTGTTGAATAAAGCCATAGTTAACTTGTTTTATATACTATGTGAAGTTTTAACCCATGGTTGACACACCATAATGGTTGGATTCAAAAAAGAAATCAGTCAAAGCCAAACAAACCACAGTATAGCTTAATGTAAGTTGTGAGCGCATAAGTCAGGTGAAGGAAATGCAGGGCATTGGTTTCCTCTTACAGCTCATCTATTGGCTGTAATAATGGTGCAGGTCCCCCCACAGTGATTAATCACTTTTGAAAGTGTTGCCCTTGGAGTGAAGCATGGGTTAATGGTGAGAAGTCCCATGGATGAAAAGACTGAAGTCCAAACCAAAATCTTTCGTTTTGCTACATTGACAATACTTAGGGCCCTTTTATTGTTATCTGATGTAATCGGTGGTGATGCTAAGTTTGTTGCAGTGAGCAAGTCCTGGGGCTCCTTCTCAAGACATCTTTCTGGTCTGAGCAAAGATCAAACAGTAAGGGTGGAAACAAGAGCGTGTGACCGGACTGCTAATGATCTCACAGCCATCAGCTTTTTGCTCAGGCCACATTGGGGCTCCTGCTTGCCACCCAGCTGCTGTTTCTAAAGGAAGGCAGTGGGACTTCCTCCTTTTAACTGTAGCCAAAGGTGGAAAACTCTCCCAAGTAATATCTCTTCCCAATACAAATTGGGTGTAGGAGCTCTCTTTGGTGTATCCTAGTCATTTCCTGAACTCATTTTCCCTCTTCTTTGTACCATGTCAGAAATGCCTCCCTTATTGGGCCATTGCACTTTCTTTCTCCTTTGAGTGCCTAGCAGGGAGAGGAGGAGGAGGGGAACTGCAGCATTTTAGGCAGAAAATACTAAAGGAGGCTCCCCCCCTCCCCCGGCACCTAAGATGGCATGGGTTTTTAACTCTAGTCCCAGGGGCCCTCCCAAAGTGGTTGGATTGTTTGCTCCAGTCCAAAATAGTTACAAAGCTCTTTTAATGAGGCTGCTGAGATTAGGGGGAGGTGGGGGGGGGAGGAGGAGAAAGCTAGAGATGGAATGGTTTTGATGTGAAAGAGTAGGAAGTGTGTGTATGAGTGTGTGTGTGTTGTGTAGAAGCAATTTATCGAGTTAACCTTTTCCTTGCTTCATATAGGAATGAGTAAGATATAAGAGTAGAATTGCCAGCTCCTTGCCAACTTGCTGTTGCTCAAGCCTTAAAGGAGATATTCTCCTATTGTCTGTGTTGAAAAATCTAACACAAGACAATTAAGTACCTTAACGGGGAAACAATGAGTAAAACCTCCGGCCAGGGAAAAGAAATGGGTACAGGCAATGTGACCTTCAAAAGGGCATTTGTCCCTTGAGAGAAAAAAAGTTTGTTTTGTCCTTCCTTTGATGGGAACGGAGAACATTTTAGACCCTTCATCTAAAGCCCTGAAACTCGGGTCAATGGAGCCTGTCAGCATTGGCCAGAGAGAATGTAATTCATCAGCATAGGAACAGAGAAGAACCTTCAGATTTCTCAAATGCATTCAAGGTGACTCTGCTGTATAAATAGCTCCTAGATTCAAAGGCAAATGGCACGAGCAATGGTGTGAATAGATTGTACATGATGGTTAATGAGGTTCCTTTTCCTTGTCTGATTGGTGAATATGCTGCTTCCAGTTTCTGCTAATCAGGAAATAGTAGTCTAGCCTTGATAGGAAGTTCGAAAGAAGAAGAAAAAAAAAGCAGGGAGGAAGATGGACACAGACCATACCAAGTCCCTATTTGCTATCTTGAATCCCTTCTAGTGATTTTTCAGGATCTCTTTCCTAAATGATCTTCACTCCCACATCCCCTTTCCCGGCTTTGAGAGAGAGAAAGAGAAAGCTGTTTTGGAGAAGGTGAAGCAGCAAGGGGCAACTTTAGGCCAGAAGGGAAGAACAGTTTCTAGCTGATGCTGCAGGACCGAAGCAGGGCTTTGAGGAATGAAAACTGGATGTGTCTCCTTCCCCAGAGCACTAACCAAGTTATGGCAGGGCTGCATGCTTGGCTGCTCAGTCAGGGCACTTGTGGGCAGCATGTTTGCCACAATCCCATCCTGCAGATGGAGGAGGAATCCCAGGACAGCCTGCCACAGCCTGCTGGCTCAAGAAGACTACGTGCTCTACGCGATGCTAGAGAAATGGGCGGACACCTGCCTGACAAGGAGCTGTGGCAACTTGCCACCTCATCAGAGAGCTGCCTGTCTGAAGCGTCTTGAGACGCAACGGAGGCTGTGCTTAGAACTGATTGTGGCAGTTTGCTGGCCCATGAAGGTCTTGGTGATTAAGCTTCGACTTCCCCCACCTTGTTTGTAAAAGTTGCTCTGACCTTCAACCCAGTGATAGAAAAATCTTGTTCAGCTTAAAAAGGAACAATGTCACCTGTCTGCTGCCCAGCACCTTTCTTTGCAGATCCAAGTGATTCTATCTGATGGGCCATCCCATAGATCAATCCTCTGCAGCTCCTGGAGTTTCCTAGCCATTGCCCACATGGGCTGGGAGTTCTTGGAATTGTAGTCCCAAGTCAGGTAGGGGGTATCAGTTTAGAAGGATAACCTATGTAAGTGCAACAATTATAGGGCAGCATTGCATTCTTAGCCTCTGTTACCTTTTGCTGACAGCCTAGTGAACCAGCTGGATTGCTCTTGAAATTCACTGGCTGATTCTGACTCCATAATTTGCGAATCAGGAGGGCCCTAGGTTCTTCCTCTCTGCTAAAACTGGGCTAATGACCTTGGCTAAGTACCCCAGAGATCTGAAACACTGACATTCAGATTCCTTGCCATGCCATTTTTAGAAGGTCACCAATATTGTTTTCTCTTTTGCCAGTCACCTCCCCTGTTCAGCTTTGCATTATAGATTTTGATCTTAATAATAATAAATACCTTAAAGCCTAGAAAAAACGAGAGTGCTGTCTGAGAAAACTGTTTGAATTCTTTTTGTCCCAAGCACAGAAAGCAAAAATATAGCTGAATTGGTTCTTACTGAATAGAGATCTTGCTTGTCCTCGGGATCTTCCTTGTCTAGAGTATGATAATAGCTTAAATCTTACATACTTAGAAAATGACAACTCTGTGTTTTGCTAATAATGTATTTACCCAATGTATTTGCCCAATGTCTCTGTATATTTCTTAGCTGCCTTTCAGGCTCTAAAGTTCTGTGGTATCTTTCTATAGTATCTTCCTCTATAATATAGTTTCATTAGCACTGAATCATAAAAGCAACTTAAATTTAGTAAGCCAGCTAAAATGCAATTTCAAAAGTCAAGAACTATTTAACCTTTTAGACAACAGGTAAACCACAATATGACAACTTGGCACTTTCTAGGTGTATGGAATCAAAGTGGGAATGCTGGCATGGTATGCAACACTTTTAAAAGCAGATGGACATGGAATCTGGCCATTTACAGTATATTTTGTAGACCACCACTACAGAAACAGAAACAAGCAAAAAAGTATCCACTAAGTTCCATGTTTCCAATAAATGTTTTTGTTCATAATTCAGGTGCATTTCCTTTCTGGATTTTCTGCAGAGAAATGGATGTTAGAACATAATTGGCATGTGCCATTTTTGGTTTTCTTTTGTATTCTGCAAAGTGCAATAGATTCTGATCTTTATTACTGAAACCTGCAAAGTGTTCAGATCGAAAAAGGGCTTCAGGGTTTGTAGGGTGAGGGCTCTGGATTTGTGTTCTGATTAGTTCTCTGTTGGTTTTGCAGGTGTTGCAAGCTGCTCCTGCCCTGGAAGATGGAGAGAAGCAACTAGAAGAAGGTAAGTGCCCCCTCCCTGCCCCCCTCTCTCTCCTTTGATGAATATATAATAAGGGTACCTGCAAGAAGCTGAATGTGTTGAAAGGTTTGAGGAGGAGAAGGAGGAGGAGAACTGGCATCAGTCCATTAGCTGGGCTATTGGGCAGGCAATCTTCACATTGCTAACATTTGGAAAATGAATATATGTGAGGGTGTGGGATGAAGGTGGTGTTGGACTGTAATTCTGTGGACAGAAACAATGGAAGTGACATCACTAATGAGCGAAGTAGGCTAAAGATTTCCAGCATGACTACACTGAAAATATTTAAATGAAGACAATGGGGGATTCTTAGTTGCCAGGTTTGACATCTTGGGTTTCAAGATTTCCCAGGATTTTTTTTAATCAAGCAGCTGCAGTTATGCACAACAGTATTTTGCTTTAAAGGAGAAATGAGATAACACCATGTTTTTATTAAACTTCAAAGAACAATCTTATCAACCCAGATGTGCTAGAGTATAGCTGCAGATCACACAGACGGTGAATGGCAGAAGTTCAACCTACATGGAGAATATCCAGCAGAAGAAGGTTGTCAGGGAGAATATATTGGACTGGAATGTTGGCATTTTAGTCTGTTTTAAAGCTTACTTAAAACTAAGATCAGGCATCTCAGCAATTCTGGGAATAATAGTTGGAGGAATTTACCATGATTTTCAAAGGGAAATCACCTTGAAAATTTCCTGTCTCGCATCTTTTTGCTGACAGACGTTTGACCTATGTTGTTTTGCTCAGACACAAAATAAAGTTATCCAACTGTCAGTAATTAAGTTTGCAAGGAACACTGCATTGTCCAACTGAATGGATAATTTTCCAGAAACAAATGAGAAGGTTGATCCATCTTTTTAAAGGCCACAGTGCTACAGGCTTACATGGTAATATGCCCTACTCTAAGGAATGGTAATTTTTTCTGCATTAGTATGCACAGCATTAGCTGTTGGTATGTTTAGAAGAATCATCTGCACCTTAAGACTAAGTCTGGGAGCATTTTTGCAAATAGGCCATTATAACCAACTGCATTTGATTTCTTGTTGGACACTATTTGAATACGTCAAAAATGGAATAGAATGGAAGTTCCATTGTGCTTCTAAAATTTTAGACCAGTCATCTCCAGCCCGGCTCCTGGATCTGCATCTGTGGAAATGTTTGCTCACACTGGATGGGGATTATGGAAGTTGTAGTTGGGAAGCTGTCAGGTTTTTATAAAAAGTTCTGTTATATCTGGAGCCAGAATACTCTGATTTTGGCAGTGTGGGTCTAAATGCATTTGTCTTTTAGTTGTTTGCTTTTTAGACTTGGGTCTTGCAAGAGAATTCTCATAAAGAAATCCCCCAGCAAAAACATAATTTGTGACAATATTCAGTAACCTTCAAACCTTTGTACTTTGCAAAATATGTGGCAGGAAGGAAGGAAAGGAGGAGATGTAGAAATCAGACATACTACAAGTAAAGAAATTGAGAGGGATTCAGAGAATAATGGCAGTTTCAAAACTACTGGTAAGAGGTTCACAGTGCAGGGAGTACTGATTTAAACTTAGTATCAATCCTCACAGCCTTTGAAGCTTTAGGCAGTAGATGTTCACCCTAACTTGGAGATTTGTAGCAAACAACTTGCTTTCCACGGTGTAGAAAGAAAGTCTGCTGTGGAATCCCTTTAGTTTGGGGCATTCAGGGAGTGGCACTTGCTGCTGTTCTTAGAGTTAGACAGCAGCAGGGGGCAGCCTTTTCTCTTACCAAGGTTAGTTTCAATTGCAATCAAGTTTTTTGGCCTGGTGAACTCAAGAGTGTTGTCAGTCTTAAGGGAGCATAACTTTGTAAGAGCACACCCTTATATTGTAATCTGATGGCTGTTCTGGTAACTTTTTTTTTTTTACCCTGAAAATGAATACATGGTTGTTCCTTTTTCTGCGTATGTGAGGAAACAACTGCATGGCAGGTTGATATTTAAAGCTGCTTGGGCTCTTTATCTTAAGCTGCAAATGCATGAGTGACATTCAAGCACTGGCTTGTATTTTGTGGTGCTACTCTGTCACAAAGGAGTTGTTTGGATTTCTTTGAGCTCAGGGACTGATAGGAACTCTGTGGAATGCTGTATTTCAGAAAAGGCCAGCAAGGGTTTTGCAGGTTATCATAATTACATTTTTCCTTCTGCTTAAAGGTTAGACGTTATGTCACCTAGTCAACCGGTAGCCGGATAAAACCAGGCTTTCTTAACTAAGTCCTGATCTGATTGACATAATTGAATATCAAGAAATGTGATTAGCAAGCCACTGCAAAACAGTTGCTGCAGTAACTTTGCACAACTAGATAATAAAGATCTGGGGTTTCTGCAGGGCTATAGAGCAGCTTATTGGGGGAACTCATAGTGAAGCTTTAAAGATGCAAAGATCAATTTGGACTATTTAAGACTTCACATTATTACACGTTAAACTGTAAATGAGAAGGCCAGCAGCCAAGTAATTGCCTCTTTCTGCTTGTGTATCAGTGACTAGTCTCTCTTAAATAGAGACTGACAAATATTTCTTAATTTCCCTTGCTTTTACATTTGTATATTAAAAGTTAGAGTAGCTAGAGTACTCACATCTCTGTTTATTATTTTGTACCATTTTTCTTGTTTGAATATCATTGATATGAAAGGATGGAAAGCAACAAAACAATTTATTACCTTTTTTTGCTGATGTGGCTGCATTGAATCTGCTTTTGTAGGGGTCTTTTGCTAACAGATTGACGGGTTAATTTAGGAATGTTATTTCCATATGAAAAAGCAATAGCAATAGCACTTAGACTTATATACCGCTTTATAGTGTTTTACTGCCCTCTCTAAGCGTTTTACAGAGTCAGCCTATTGCCCCCAACAATCTGGGTCCTCATTTTACCCACCCCTGAAGGATGGAAGACTGGGTCAACCTTGAGTCTGGTGAGATTCGAACTGCCAAATTGCAGTCAGCTGGCAGTCAGCAGAAGTAGCCTGCAGTACTGCACTCTTAACCACTGTGCCATCGTCGCTCATAGAAGAATAATGCTTTTTTTCTAGAATTATTATCTTAATGGAGTGTGCCAGCAATGGAGTTTACTATTCTAGGTATATTCTAGGGGGCATTCTAGATTTGATATCACTGAGATACTAACCTAAATTTCATGTAATTCATGAAATTATATAGAAAGTAAGCAAAGAACTCAGAAATGAGAAAGGACCTTTATTCACTTTTCATATCATTATGATGATAATCAGTTTTTAGAAGTTGATAATTCCCCCACTGTCCTTCTCCCTTTCCCATATTTATACATTTGAAAGGGATGAAGCAAAAATTAAAACTCTGTAGAAGGTGCTATATGTCTGCCAGCTATATGTGGGCATAGGATACATCTCTTTGGATGATCCACAGGTTATATACTATTGTGCTTAAAAAAAACCCCAAATCATTTAGGATAGCCATTTAGTTACCTTTAGAGAGATTTTAGAGTCACCTGATGGTAAGATAGGCAGCACATAAATTTAATAAATATTTGTGATGAAGTTAAAGGGTGAATTAGCTGCTCATCAAAGACAGTAGGTACCCTATGACTTTCATACTTATTCCTATTTGGGATACCTCCCCTGCAGTGTATGTGGGGCATGGGATTCCATTACAGGAAGTCTTTGACTTACAACAGTTCATTTAGTGACCATTCAAAGTTACAGTGGCACTGAAAAAGGTGACTTATGACTGTTTTTCACACTTAGGATCTTTGCACCATCCCCCTGATCAAAATTCAGATACTTGGCAACTGGTTCATATTTATGGCTGTTGCTATGTCCCAAGGCCACTGGTTGTGACCTGACAAGCCAAGTCAATAGAAGTTTCACTTAACAACCACTTAACAAGCAATAATTCACTTAACAACTGAGGCAAGAAAGGTTGTAAAATGGGGCAAAATTTACTTAACAAATGTCTCACATAACGAGAGAAATGTGGTCATAAAGTACCTGTACATGGAAAAACTTGTTGAATTTGTTTCACGGCACAAGGGGCAAGTTGTTTGAGATGCTCGAGTCCTTGTCTCTGTCCATTAGCTTACTTCTGAATGCAGATGAATGAGGAGGTAGCTAATAATGTTTTCAACTCAGTGTTATTATGACCAAGTTTCTTGCGCTCTTAATGCTCAGAAAGGAGTGAATAATCAGCAAGGCGTTACATGTCTGGCTATGTGCCGACAAGTTTTCCAGACACTAAATTGTTTAATTCTCCGGTTTATAGAGAGCTGCATTTTAAGGTTAAGGTCAACCTGAAGGGGAAGAAGGAAGAATTGGCCCACACTAATCGCAGGAGGCCTGTGAGACTGATAACTAGATTTTGGGCTTGGACATAAGGTTGCTGTGGAAGGAAGTGCTCCTTTTGAGGTGGAGACCGCCCATCACTACACATTTTCTCTCTCTGAGCAACTGTCTGTTTAAATAGGCACTTAGGCTGGGCAGCCAGTAGAAACCCCAGGCAGGCCCTCTCAGCCCCACATGACCAAGAATTAACTTTCCGCAATTATCAAGAGCCCTGAGCTCACAACTGCAGCACTCTTGATTCTCTCTCTCTCCTTCTCCCTACACCCAGCACGTGCCTGTGCTTCAGTGGAGCAACCTTTATGCTGGTTTGTCACAGGTTCAGGACTGTTCAAAACGCTTACTGGTTTCTGTTTTTTCCATGATGCAAGCAATTTGTGCTTGTTATCACACTGGGTTATCAATGCAGACATTGCAGGCCTTGGAAGGTGGAAAAAAAAAAAAGCACTTAGGTCAAATGGTATCTCCTGCTTCTGCAAGGACTCCATTAGCTGCTTCTAATGTGCCTCTTGGAGGAACAGGCATGAGCCCATGTTTTGCTTAAAAGATCTCATATTCTGTTGGGAAGATAGATTTTGTACTCTTGCATTGAGGCTGCATCTCGTATCTCCTCTCCTCTGTTTTGCAATAACCATTAGTTTTAGCCTGGTCATGGTAGAATTGTGTGTTTTGTGTGTATGTATAAATTTGTTAGGGCTGGGGACCTTGCATTCTTTTTCTCTCCCTATGTAGCATTAAAAAACAATTGGAGTGGCGTGAATTCCAATTTCATGCGCCTTTTCCTGTATATTTGGATCAGATTTTCTCAACCCTAACTGTAGGCTGTCCAGATGTTTTGGACATGACAGCTCGAATTTCTAGCCATTAGCCATACTGGCTGGCAACTGATGAAGGCTATAAATGTTGATGACTGAGCTGGGATAAAATACATAATTTCCCAGGTAGAACCTCCCCCGCTTCATTGAAGAAGGTAATCTAAAAACGTTTCAAACGTTAAAACTTAATGGTAAATATATAATGGGGGCAGATCTGGATTAAATATTGGGCACACTGAAGTACTTTTGAACTTTAGTTTCAATTGGATTGTAGCCTCAATCCAGTCCAGAATTACTGCATATCAAATTCTACAGCAGTTGAAGCAAATGATGAGGCCCTTCGGGTAAATATGAAATTATAAAAATGTTTGTCCAGTCAAGAGTGCACATCACAGAATGGTGGCAACACTTTTGGAGGGAATGAGGTGATTGTTTGCTCCTTGTTGTTTAGAAACATAAATGAGGGGCATTTCTGTGCTGGAGTAAAACTAAAATTAAAACATTTTGGAAGGCGTCAGCAAATGTTATGGTGTGGGTTTACGGAAGGGAGGGGAACCTTCCCTCCCATTAAGTTCCTTGATATTTGTGCTGAAAACTACATGAGTGATGCACTAGAGTTAAAAATGAGTTTCTACTTCTTCGGCTACTTTCCATATAGTCTTGGCAGTAGTATAGGACCAGAAGTTAAAGGAAGAAACATATTTTCCAACTACATGGCACTGTGTGATGAGTCCTGGAAAATGTGATATTTTCACTGCAGAAAATTTTCTGAAGAAATTGTATCTGGTCCTGCTTAACAACTGCTTTTGAGAGAAGCTGTTAGGCTAACATCAAATAGGAGCTGTGTTATTTTACATGTGAAGGGACACTGGGTTGGAGCCTCTTGGTTTCTGAAATGACCAGGTTCCCTTTCCATTCACTTCAAGGTAAAGCTTATCTAACAAGCTGCCACCATACTATGAAACTTGTCGCCTTATGAATCACTTTTATTTCCATCTTGCAAATGCATTCTGTGTCTAGCTGGTTAAAATTCAGACAACACAGATGCTAAACTTGTCGGTGATTCATCATATCTTGCTCATCCACAATCCCTATAGTCTGCCTTCTTAGGCCTTAAGTACATTTTAAGTAGGCTAATGCATTTACTGAGAGACTGTATTTTGTTAAGACTGTTAGATAATAATCCAGTAGAAGGAGCAGTGATTTTTGCGCCTTAGGTCTATGTCTATACTATATTGTAATGTTAATGTTGGACTTCACAGGATACGTGTAACTAACCCCTACTTTTCCTTTCTCCCTCCCCTTTGTTTCCTAGTTATCCCATTTATGACAGTCTTTGAGCGCAGTTCCTGCAGGCCCATTGAGACCATGGTAGATATTTACCAGGAGTATCCTGATGAGGTGGAATACCTGTTCAAACCATCCTGTGTGCTCCTGATGAAATGTGGAGGATGCTGTAACGACGAAGCGTTAGAATGTGTGCCCACAGAGGTGTACAATGTCAGCATGGAGGTGAGACTATGGTTTAACAGTCAAGGTGACTTAGCAATGAGGAAGAATCTTTTGACCTGCAGTTGTTCTTATTTTCTTTAATAATTTCCACTATGGATAGTTTCTATAGTTTTGAGAAGGATCAACTGGTGGTCTGGGACCATATCCAGTTCCTAATATAACCACGTGTATCTGTTGGATATGGAAAGAATAGAGAAAGATGAATCATAGACTTATAGGACTGGAAGGGACATCAGAGGTCTTCTAGTCTCTCCAGCTCAAGGCAAGAGCCTTATATCATCTCAACCAAATAGTTGTCCAGTCTAGTTTTGAAAACTTCCAGTGATAGAGCACTCACAGCTCCAGGAGGCAAGGTATTCCACTGATTAATTGTTCTAACTGTCAGAAAATTTATCCTTATTTCTAGGTTGCATCTCTCTTTAACAGGCTTATACCCATTACTTCCTGCCCTGAGAGAATAAATCAATCCCCTCTTGTATGTGACAGCCCCTCGAATATGAAAGACAGTTATCATGTCCTCCCCCCATCCTTTTCAACAGGCTAGACATACCTAGCTTTTACCTATTTTTAATGTGACCAGAGCAACGTGACTAGGTCAGGTTGTCCCTGGTCAATATGTGTAGGTCAGAAGTGCTTCTGAGATTACAAAAAGTGCAGCCAAAACTTAAAAACAAAAACACCCCCTCCAACAAAACAACAGAAAAGAAATTGCCCTGGTGTCCTTTGTTATTTCAAGAACTGTAAATATGGCTGTGACTGCTGTGATGCTCTCATTTGTTCTCCAAAGGGAAGACTAGTAAAGTTAGGTGATGTGCTTTGTACACATTCTTTTGAACCTGAGTATAATTCCCCCTGAAAATTCAGAGACTGGTATTTGACTATACTACTACATACATAGGAACGCACAGTTGAGATCACATACCCATGTAATAACAACCTACATTTCAGGTTTCAGGTTCCTGTGTATGCTACACTTTCCAAACGCTTTAGAAGACTTTGGTACTTAGCCTGATGAATGAAATAGCCATGTTACTTGCCCTAGATCTGTTATTCTATATATGCCTTGCTTAATTCTCTTTAAATAACATCCAGATTTTAGAATCTGTATATCAAAGGATCTGTGTGAGGTAGCACACTCACCATTTAGGTAAGGCAATCTGTTTTGGAGAGCAAAAAATTCTTTTAACTTTTAACCTTGTGGATGTGAGCCCATTTGTGAAGTAGTCCTTGTTGAGTGACTGCCTCGTTTAGTGATTGTTTTCAGGTATTATAGGGATGAAAAAGTGACTTTATAATCATTCCAGCTTGCAGGTTTGTAAAGCAAAGGAAAACTGAAGTGAGATCATAAATATACTCATGGTTCAATCTAATGACTTGATTTGCTAAACGCAATTGTGATTGCTAAATGAAGACTAAATTGTACTTTTTTGGCATGGCCATTCATATCAGGAATTTGGCATTGCTTATTGCTTTTGAGCGTTTTCCTATACATTCCTTCTCAAAACTGAGTCCCATGAGTTTAGAGCAGTGTTTCTCACACTTTAAAGATGTATGGATTTAAACTCCCAGCATGGCTGGGGAATTTTGGTAGTTGAAATCCACATATCCTAAAGTTGCCAAGTTTAAGAAATACTGGCTTAGAGGGATAAAAAGGGGATAGAATGGTGGCTTAAGGAAGCTAACTAATGTAGCCTTCATTTTGCCCCCTTGGTTTAAGCATTATTTTGCTTGCTTGTTTTGTGAAATGGCTGTTGAACATTATCCATTTGTAAATGTGACTCACTGTTCATCTTTTTCCTTTCTGCCCACATTTTTTCCTTCTAGATCATGAAACTCAAACACTTTCAGAGCCAGCATATACATCCGATGAGCTTCCAGCAGCACAGTAAATGTCAATGCAGGTAAGGATGGAGAGCTTTTCTGATTGAATTTGGAGAAGAATTATGCCATTGTACCAATTGTACCCAGCTGCCCACCTGTATCCATCTATCACCCAAAATCTTGTGGTGTAGGTCTTGCTTTGTATTGGGAAGGGTTTTTCCTTGCTAGCCAACTGACTTGGTGATTTCATCCATCTTGATTGACAGATGATGTAAGTCCACTATCCAGCAACAAGAGGGCTTTAACTTGTCATCTTAAGAAACCTCAGTTGCATCAACATTGCTTCAGCAGGAGAAGCATTCCTTAAGGGGCTGCATCTAGGTCACAAAATGAATGTGTTTGTATCTGTGTGCTTACATGCTCTCAATCTCTGTCATGGAAATTTCACTGGCTGCTTGGTACATTCTTTGGGTAGGTGCAATTGAGAACCAGCAACTGATTGAGAAACATTGTATTGCTGTTCTACTCCAACTGAGTAAACAGGTGGTTGTGCCTATGTCCCTATGTGCTCTGAACCCTTAACCCCCAATCTTTGTTATATAAGTTTATATGATCATGAAAACATAATTACAATCAAGGGAGACACTTTGGTGTAGCAGCTAAAGTGCTGGACTAGAATCCCAGAGAACCACAAATTCTAATCCTCCTTAGGTGTGAAAGTGAGTTCAGTGACTTTAGGCAGTCACCTCTTTAGCCCAACTCACTGTACAGGTTTATTGTAGAAAAAACAGAAGGCAGAAATATTGTACATTTTGCCTTGAGTTGTACAAAATAACAGTGGGATATAAATCTAATAATAAATAGATCCGTATAAGGCAGAGCTCTGATGTCAATGCAAGTTATATTTATTTTCATGTCAACATGTACAAAAATCTCCCTTCAGATTTTGCTGTTAGTCGGTGTTGGGTAAAGAGAAATAGAGCTGGGGATATTTGGGCATAACATCTGAACAGTGTTTTAATTTGGTCAGAAAGAAATGTGCTGCTTTTTCTGCCCCTGGCTATCATAATTAAGGCCAACCTTCACCAACCTGATGGTCCTATGGCATTTTAAACCTGTGCTGCCATTATCCCCAGATAACATTGCTAGTTGACAAAGATAATGGAATTGGTAGTCTGGAACATATGGAAGACTGAGATGGGCAGTGCTGGAAGATAGAAAGAGCATCCTTTATTATGTTTGCTGCTGAAACTGGGGTGGTAAAAGCATGGATGGGATCTTTGCATTTATTGCTAGTTGTCTTCTAATCCTCCTCTTCTTTTCTTCCATTATAGACAAAAGAAACCATTGAGAATTAAACAAGAAAAGTAAGTGACCTAGATTATATCCCTCCCCTAAGTTGGTGTTGGTGATCTCCCTCCTTTCTTTCCCAGATCACTACAAATAAGAACTGGTTGTTGCTGATTTTTTTAAAAAAGAAATAATCTAAGAATTATACCTTGAATCCATTCCTCTTAGCTACAGTCACACATGTAGCTTTGACAGCTGTGGTTCCCTTATGCCTTGAGGCCATTTTGAAACTCTTTACTTATAAAAATATGTCAGAAATAGCATGGAATTAACCCAAAAGCTTTTATCCCTTTTCAAAAAGATTCTAGCTGAAACTTTCCTTACACATGTATTTGGAGACCATTGCTCTCCTCTCTCTTTGCTGCTTTGATAAAAACTTGCTGATGTTTACAGCAACTTTCATAAATGTCTAACATTAAGGCTGTGCATGCAGGCGCTGCTGTCTCACTTAGAACAAGGGAGTTTGCCCTTTCATGAACCAAAAGCCACGTACGCCCAATCAAAAGTTGGGTAGTGTTCTGATGTGGATTAACTTGATATATCAATCATGAAAGGTGGAATAAAGAGAGTTATATTCATTCTATGGCCAGCACTCCCCAGCATGGTGCCTTCTATAGTGCTTTTGGAATATCTATCCCAGGCTATTGGTGTTGCAGTCTGGGGCCAACGAGATAGTAGTTCAAAGCATCTGGAAATACTGCATTGTGGTGACTGTAGATGAGTTGTGTTATGGGAATGGAAGTAGCTGATCTTGTAATGTGACACTGACATCTACCTTGAGATTTGTGTAATATTATTGAATGATAAAATAGACTTCTTCTCTATACATTATCCAGCCAAATCAACTATGGATATACTTTTTCAATTTCTAGCTTACAAATAAATGCATGCGTGCACTGTGAGGGGATAGTAAGATGGTTCATGGTCTGCAATTTGGCTTAGAAGCTGGGGGAGAAAGAGAGAGAAAGAGAAGGGGGGTTGGGGAGGATATTTTTAGTTAGTTGTGCTGTTCTCATACATGTCCTAGCTTAATGGAATTCTCATGAATTCATATTGTGGAGCCATCAGTGGATTGCCCAGGGAAATACTGCTAGCTTGGCTTACTCTTCTAGTAGTGCACATGTTATTCAGCTGAATGGCACAGTGACTCAGAGATGTAAGAGTGTTGTGATTGAGTGAGCACTGTGGCCACAGTCTTCCCTCTGGGATTATAGCTTTCCACTCCTTCAGGTGGCTTACTTTGCTTTGCAAATCTCAAGATCAGTATCGGGTTCCCCCTGGTTTGGGTTAAGCTGAAATTCTTCTTATGCTTGATGTCCTTTTTCATGGTGTGCCTCTGGATGAATGTGGCATTAATGAATGTAAAACTTTGTGAAAGTTTACTGAAGTAAACATGCTTTCTCTGCCCTGCTAGTGTGTTCTTGTGATGCTTACTTTGCTTGTGGTTAGGAGAGAAAAACTGATGCCAACCAAAAGACTTGAAGAAGATCCAGGGCACATCCTGTCCATTAACCTCAGGGACTTCCTCCTTTATTGCAGCATCTCCTTCTTTCAAAATTTAAATAAACTGTTTCTAGGAAGAAAGGGAGTACTTTTTGCATTAGGGTATTGCCCCATGATTATTGCATTTTTTTCACATGCATTTCTCCCAGAGTTTATGCTGGAGCAGTAGGAACCTACTAAGTGTCACCTGATTTTCTCGTTGGCTGGGATTGCTGCTCAAAACATGATTAAAAGTACATAGGAAGACCTTAACATGTGTGGGTAGGAATTTGCTTCACAGAAGGCCCCAAGGATTTCCCAGGCAGAGCTGAGAAAATAACTTGAAAGCCTACCAGAGACTCTGGCATAAAGTGTAGACAATATTAAATCAGATGAACTGGTATGCTATGCAGTAGAGTTGGTTTCTTAGGATCACCATTTTAAATAAAAGGGTGGAAAACCAAACTTTTATATTACTTTCTCTAGCAATTGCAGCAGGGAAGGGGACTCAAATTCTCTGTTAAAAATATATTGTGTTATCTTCCAAGGAATGATAGATTAGGCTCGTTGCCTTACCTGACAGTGTAGAGGTTTTCTTTTAAATCTCTAGTACCAGCAAGGACTTCAGAGCAGGAGAGAACAGAGTTCATTTGCTTGTATGTAGTAGCTCATAGAGATCACTTATTAATGATAACTCCTATAGTAATGGGTTCAGACAGGCCATAATTACCTTATGTTCCAAGTAAGACTAGAGCAATTGAGGTTGAACTGCATATTAATAGTTTACCTCCTTTTTCATAGAATGCAGAATTACCTCCCCATCTTTCACTGTTACTTGCCTGTAGGTGAACAGCCTAATGATGCCTTCTGATGGTTCCAGTGGGAATACTCAGAAATAATTTGCTGAGGGTAAAGCTTGTACATGTCAAAATGAAAACCATGAAACAAGCCGGTGCAAACGAAGCCTGTTTGCACATTGTTAAGTGCTGCTCACCTTCTTTCTTTCTTACTGAGGCTAGAGACCCCATTCTATCTGGGGACCAGTTAAGTGACTTTTTGGGCCCATTCTGGAGCCGAAATAAGGCATTTGAACTTCTTGGGGAAGGAGCCAGAGTTGTTGGCTGGGTCATATTTGAAGTGAGACATAAGACATGCCTATCTGTAACTGGAAGCGAAGTCGAGAGTCTTGTCAGGTTTCAACTTTTGATAGAGTTGTGTGAAGTGTAGAAACACATTTGATTAAGAGTTGTGTGAAGTGTAGAACACTATCTTAAAAACAACAACAATTCACAGCAAGAAAACAGAAAAGCCTCAATTCCAAGGACTTCCACAGTGTAGGTGCTTATACATTAGTTAAATGTCTATGGTAGCTTCTCCTTCTTTTTCCTCCTTTTTCCTTCCCTCTGTGCACTTTCCCTTCCTCTCTCCCTCCCTCCCTCTCTCTCTCTTGCTTGTTTTGTTTTTCTTCCAGAAAATCAAAGCGAGGAAAGGGGAAGGGTCAAAAAAGAAAGCGCAAGAGAGCCCGGTATAAACCACAGAATTTGTACGTTTTTGCATCATGTGCTTTTAGACTCTGCCCTTTACCCATTTCTTTCTATTCATCCCTAAAATCAAAACTCCTGCTTGCATTACATCTAATTAAACAATCAAAGGAGCAAACAATTTTCACTCACATCTCCAAATCACTTGTTCTTGTGGTGGCACTATAAGTTTGGGGACATTGGGGAGCACATAGAAGCTGTGATCCTTTTGTTTTTTCTTGCTTGGATTATTCTGGTCTTTGAAAGACACAGTGACCTAAAAGGATAGGCAAATTTCTCTTTATTTTCACTCTCGCTTTCCCCCTAAAATGTTCTTACATGATTTCCCCCAACCCACTTCCTTAAATTTCCTCTTGGCTGTCACTTACAAACCTGCTGGTGTGACAGCAAGAGCTTCGTACTTGTCTTTCATGCATGTTTGCCTGTGTGTGTGTGTATGTATGGAGACTGATGGCAACTACTAACCATTACCAGAGGGAGCTAAAGGATTCTGGGAAAATCTGGGGAGTGCTCTCTCTTTCTCTCTGCCGGAATTGGGTGCCTTTTCTCTTTCTCTGCCTTTTCTACATCTCAGTTCACCAAATCCTGCATTTCCAATCATTCTTAGGTGGCGGGGTGATGCGGGTGAGGGATTTCAAGAGCTGCTGTTTTGATTCAATCTGTATGGAAAAAGACACAACTTGAATGGGAGCAGCTGGGTTCCGAAGTCTGTTTTTTCTCTCTCTTGTTTTTTTAAAGACAGGGGTCTCTCTGTAGAAAGAGTTGCCCTTGAGTAGTAGTAGTATTTTTTTGCTATTGGCTCAGAGACCTCAGTTAACAATAAGGAGGCTCTCCTTTCCATTGCAAATTGGACTAATGCAGGATTTGTGGATCAGGCCGTTGCAGAGAGCCCATTTCTGCCTTTTAAAAAGCTACTGCAAGTAAGTGTTGGAATGCCTTTGGGAGTGTTCTCCTCCCCTCCCAGCAGTGCTCTAGGCATGCAGTATTGGGAGTGGTGGGCAAGGGGTGGGGGCAAGGGTTGCTTCAATGTGTAGGGTGTTGCATGTGTACATTTCTTCCCGCTAAAGCACTGTAGCTTAGACCTCTTTCCTTTTGCCTTTTTGCAGTAACTGTCCATCTTGCTCAGGAAGGAGAAAGCACTTGTACAAACAAGATCCCTTGACCTGTAAATGTTCCTGCAAATTCACAGACTCACGTTGCAAGTCGAAGCAGCTTGAGTTAAACGAGCGCACTTGCAGGTTTGTGTCCTGAAGAATGAAAAACAGAAAATAAACCCCACATACAGCTCTCTCAGACATATTCATTCACACATCTAGAGAGAGAGATAGAGAAAGGAGTGAGCTTTTGCTGGCTTTTGGTGTAAACTGCCTAAAGTTTAAAACTTCCCTTGTTCTGGCAGAGTTGAACTGTACTTGCCTGCCTGTAGGGTGATCAGCGGTGTGTTTCAAAAAAATTTCCTACCTCGGTTCGGAGCTTGCTTTGGAGCTTGCATGCGCAGTGCTCAAACTCCGCCATCTGGACCAAGGCTGGTGAGCTGTGCAGGCATGCCTATCACATGCGCACCCCAAACATGTGAACTGTGTGCATGCAAGGCTCACTGATGGCCCTTCCCTGGTGACCTAGGCTGTTTTTTTAGCTCAGCTGAGGAGGGAAATCTGTTCTGCCGCGTGAATCAGCTGAGCTAATAAACAGCCAAACATAGGAGAGGTGAATGGTAAGAGCAGGAGCGGATGGGTAGGGCCAGTCAAAATGTTCCCTACTGGTTCTCTGAACCATTCAAAATTTTCCCTACCAGTCTGCCACGACCGGTCAGAACTTGCTGAATATCACCTCTGAGGGTGATGATAAATAATCTAGAATATATCTCTTAGGGAACAAGGTGGCTTCTTCCACATTGCTAGCACTCAAGAGAAGTCCTCAAAAGACCTTTATGCAAGTCCTTGCTTAATGCAACTGGCTGTTTAATGAGATTGCCAGTCCTTTTTTTTTTTTTGGTGGTGGTGGTGGTGGGGGCTCAAAAGCAAAGATCTTGTCCCAATCCATCTTTTTAAGCTCTATAGCAGACCTGCAGTGGATTAAATCTACCTGGGACTGAGTCATAAATCCAGACATGCATTCTTTCCTGCACTTCTCTTACTCTAGAATGGGTGTCTGCAACCCATGGCTCCAGAGCCGCATGCGGCTCTTTGGGCTCTCTGCTGTGGCTTCCTGTTGGGTGATCTCACCACTGGTTGGTGCCACCCCTTGCCCTCTTTTCCCAGTCACTCCTTGCCTGGCTTGAGAAGGTAAAGGTGATGGTGGGGGATGGAGAAGTGGCCAGGGCTGATTCTCTGATGCCTCATTCTTGCTGGAGCTTCTTCCGGCTGTTCTTGGTGCTGGGTGTGTCTTGGTCACTTGGGGAGATGCGCAACCTGCTCTCTGCCCCGAGACGCTGGCCCAATCTGGCCTTGCTAACACAAGGGCTGGCGGGGTGGGAATGGGATCCAGGAGGAGGGGACGATGGAAAGGGGGACAGGCCTGCATTGCTCAGATGTGGCTTTAAAACTTTTGCTGCCCGGAGGACGCTTTTCAGTGAAAGCCAGTGGTGGCACCGCTCCGCTGGAGGAGTAAAGAAACTCAGAACAGTGGGAAAAAGGGGTTGGCCCACCAAATCCTGCATGCCTACCCCGGGGTTCAGGCTTAGAGAAAGCGGAGCATCCTTGCCAAGGATGCTCGTCCATCAGTCGGTTCCACCCCCACCCACTCTCTCTGTATCTCTGCATCTCTCTCTTTCTCTCTGTCTCTGTGTCTCTTCTCTCTCTTTCTCTCTCTCTTGGAAAGTCAAGGCTGGGCCAACCCGGCAAGCTCTCCTTGGGGCTCTTTGCTACTCATTTTTTTCTTCTTGGCAACTTTTAGGAAATCTGGCTGGCTGAGGAACGAGCACAAGCCATGGCGGAGGCTTTCCTTTGGGCGACCCTCCCACTCCACAGCCAGCCAGGTCTAGAGATCTAGAGTTTAGAATGTGTGGTTTTGTTTTAAAAAAGAAGAGTGTGTGATTAGCCCCTTTCCTTCTGTATATTATTTCTGTGTATTCAGAAGAGTGATGTGCCTGGCTGGAGCTCAAGTGGTCCAAGTAAAAACCAAGATATCTAGCCAGATGGCATACTGTCATCTGAATTACCTGCTTTGTGGCTGCAAATGTCAGCCTACCACGCCCCCCATGTATGGTTCTGAAAAGGCAGAACACATTTGCTGTGACTCTGAGAATAGTGCATGAGGTTCTACCTTTCCTAGTACACCAGAAACGCTCACCTAGAGCCAAGCTGATGGCATTGGGCTTTATACATATATATCACGTAGCTTGAGTTCTCTGCCTGGGCAAGGACTTGAGACAAGGTCTGTAATCTGAGTGTAGATGCCTAGTGCCGCAGCAAGAAGAGAGCCAGCTCTTCTTGAGTTACAGTTCACCGTGCAGAAGTAGCCCCTGGAGAGAAACCAGACAGTTGTCTGACCTTGACCTTTATAGTTCCCCCTCAAATTAACCTATGAGAAGTTTGAAATAATCCTCGAAGTAAGTGCCATGCTATTCCCAGAGGAAGAAAGAGGGGGGGGGAATGGCTAATTAAAAAATTGCCCCTGTATTAGGACCAAGGCCAGCATACAGGTTGCCCTTGAGTAGTGCCAAAGGATAGGTTGGATTGTTTTGGCTTTGGCAGCTGCTCGACTGCTTCAAATGAACTCTTCACTGCAGGGAGGAAATCTGGACCTCAAAGGGCACAGCTGATTCTTCATTTCCTGGCTTCTGCACAGCTGCTATAGTTGCTGCTGTGTTTAGGCACTAATCTCTGCCTGCAAGCAGCGGAATTAAGCTCTTTCTTTTCTCCCCTTTTTGCTGGTACAGGGCACCCCGGCTTGCTTCGGCTGCACCTCTTTCAAAACATAGCAGAGGAGGTTAGTGTGGCGGAAACAGGGCAGATTGTTTCTGTACAGGTATGAGTGAGAGGCATGCCAGGATGTAAAAATCAACTTTGGAGATGAAGTAGTATTCTTAACAGTACTCTTACCTGTGGGGAGAAAACTGGAGGAAATGCAGTGCCTTTTTCTTTAAGAGCAATCCTTTCCTGTTGGTCCCTGTATAGGATTTTGATTTATTCTGTGGCAAAACACTTCTGTTAATCTTTTAACCCAAGTGGCTCCTTCTCACCTGTTAATGCCATGTTAATGTTGGAGAATCCTGCATATCGTGACATAACCTCTCCTCCCTTCTCTCTTCTCCTTCACAGATGTGAAAAACCAAGGCGGTGAGCAGCAGAGAAGAAAGGGAGTGCGGGCGCAGCCTTGATTCTGGAGCCTGACATCTCACCTGGTCAGAAACAGAAAACAAACACTAATCCAAATGAAATTAAAAATGAAGGATCAGCAGCGCACAGCACTTTTGAGTTTGGACGATGGACTCTGGAAGGAACATTCCCTGAGGATCTGCGCAGGATTCACCTATTGGTTTTGAACTAGTTTTACAAAAAGACTTTCCTTCTCATGCTGCTAAGATATAGAGCCAGGGAGAGTGGAGTGGTATATGCTTGGGACTCCCAAAACACATGAAGTATATGTATATGTATATGTATGTATATATACTGAATTTCTAAAACATTGCTAACATTATTGGTGTCTTCACTGGATATACTCAACTGCTGTGGACACAAGTGGGCTATTTGGGACATAGAAAGAAACTACGGCTGGACTCCAGTCAATACTGCTCAATATACTCTTCATACTCTTCCTGACCCTCTAAAGCCTGCTGGTCTCACTTCCTCTCCCCACTCTCCTGCCCCACTCCCGTGTGGTGAAACATTCATACGAGAAGAGATGGCAGGGGATTCCCAAAATGGCACCTTGGAATACTGTGGGTCAAAAGGTCAAGGAAATAACTCTTAAATGCTGGAACTGATCTTTCAATCAAATTCCCTTCCCCTTCTTTCTTGAAAAATCTCTTCTGAGTCTGGCTTACAATCTGCTAGCTTCACTGGTGTTGGTGTATATTTGTGTGTTGACTTGCTGCAGGAACATTTTGCCGCAGATAACGTGTTTTGGCCTTAATGATGGGAAATGGCTGACGTTTGGACAGCTCAAGGAGGCATCCCTGGAATCCTGCCATCCCTATTGGCTACTTAAATAATGGATATCATATTGGCAGAAGGAGATGGAGGAAAGAAGGGGGACTAACAGAGAGCCGGGCAGTTGAACCAGCACTGTCAACCATCATGCACAGAGCTGCCACTGAAGATACTTCTGGAACTTTTCTGGAAAGGGATATTAATTTAAGTATATATGCGCAATAGACAGGATACGTGAGTGTGTGTGAGTGAGGGGGTACATACATACAACTATATAGTTTTTTGTTTTTTTTTGGTGCCTAATAAGTTTTAAATTGGCTTGTTACATTTTGGGCCTTCGAGGGTAAAACTGGTGAGAGCTTACACTTTAGCATTGTAAATTTGTTATTCTCAATTTTGTCCCATGAATATATTAAGACATATTGTTCTTTGCTGGACTTGTGATGTAGGACTTATTACCACCACAAAAAATTAGCATAGAGTCTCCCCATTATCAATATCTGGATAATTTGGCCCAGCCATCCAGATATGACTTGCATGAAAGGTCAGTGGGATTGTACATTGAATTCCAGAGTTACTCTGCTCCCAGTGTTGGCAGAAGAACTTTTGAATTAAAGAAGGACCTTGTGTGGCATTCTAAAACAACCTTGACTTCCCTAATTAAGAATATTCTACAGTTACGTTACAGAGAATATGGGGGATGAAAGGAGCCATATGATTTTGGGGTGGTTCTAAATGTGTTGTCCAGTTATTCACTGCACGAGCTGAAATAATATTAAACAACACTGCTATAGAGCAGATTTAAGAAGGGAGACAAAACCACCATGCTTCCCTCTATCCATAAAGCTGTACCTATTCCCAAATTAGGCAATTCACCTTGATATTTACTATTAGAAAATGTGATTGTTTTATCCAGTTTCCCCATTGACCTATATAGACCAGCCATGTAAGCTTTTGGTTAGCCTCCCTCAATCCAAGCTCTTCCATAGCTGTTAAGAGTTCAGAGCCAATATTCTGAATCAGCAAGGCAAATAGGCGGAGGAAAGTGGGAATTGCTGTTGGTTAGTTCCGGAAGGTAGCAGATTGGGGAAGGCTATCTCAAGTTTTTTCTGTTAGTTTCTTGAATGGTTAATTGTTGTATTATTCCTGTAACAGTTTTGGAACTTAATTGAATAGCCTAAGTGCTTCTATGCAAAAAGATTTAAGTTCAAGTGCACACAGAGTCTGACCTAAGTCCCAGAGTTAATAGCATTCTAACAGGTGTGGATTTTGGTTCATCACCAAAATCTAAGCCAGTGTAAATCTGATGAAAGGGGGAGGGAGTGATGGTTTTCTTTTTTGCATACAGGTCCAAAACAACAGGGTTTTTTTTAGATAACCGTGTATAACCAAGCCAGTATGTATATATAACTTTCAGAGACAGTAAACAAAGCTCTAGTGCCAGGCAATGGCAAGATTCCATTTAATTCTGGGTTGAAGATGTTCTTTGAACAATGTTTCTCAGATTGGCAACTTTAAAATATGTGGACTTTTAACTTCCAGAATTCCTCAGCCATGGGTGATTCTTACAGTTGAACTCATACGTCTTTAAAGTTGTCAGGACTGAGAAACACTGCCTTAGAATATGGAATTTGGACCAGCCAATCTGATTCGTTGAGATTCAGTTTTAGCAATTAGTAATTGCTCTTGGGGAATCAAGCTACAATTTTCAGTGCCTTGCATATAAACACTTGAAACACCAAAGCATCTCCCAAATCATCAGGCATTTAATAGGTATTTGGACAGAAGATGATAAGGCAGATTTTTAAAGGCAGCAATACACTCTATGAATGTCTGAAGCAATTTGACTTGTCCAAAGAAGGCATGGCTTGAGCTTGCTTTGCTGGGAAATGCAAAATGATACTGATTGACACTTCTGGGTACCATTCTCTGTTAAATGTTCTGCAGTCCCAGATCCCAGTCCCAGTTAGGAGAATTGAGGCTGCTGGACACCACTGAATCTGCAAGGACAGAATTCCCATTTTTCTTACTGCGTGGAACTTTGTTGGGCTATCCCCAGGCAGTATGCCATCCAGCTATTTTAAGTCCAGATCAGTATTGCTGCCATGGGGAAAGCTATTGCTGTATGGTGTGTATATGATGCTTCTATAGGTTTCTGGTTTCTGTGAAGTTAGTGAATCAACCCTGAAGAGGATGACTATCCATGTTTGAGAGGGACAGAATCCAAGCAACTCCTTTCCCTACCATAAAGTAGTATGAGATCTTCCTTGCCCTTGCCCTTCTCCTTCCCCATCTTCTTTCCCTAAGATCTTTCTCTAGGACATGAAATGGTGCTTGGATCTGCCATCTGTTTGGCATTGTCAGAACATTTATCAATCCATTGTTGGAAACTGATTTGCATAGCTGAGTCTGCAAATGGAGAGCACAGTTCTGTGTACCTGGAAAGTTATGTCTCATTACCTTCATTGGACTGGGGTGTGTGCCTGCTTCTCAGTCTGGTTGGTGGTTTTTTTTTTTTTTTTTTGGTACTAGGTCCATGTCAGAATCCTGCCAAATGCTTGTCTGTTTACAGAAAAGCAAGAAAAACTGGCCTTAAATCATCCTTTGACAAGTGTGTATTAACCACTATAATATCCCCCTCTAGCTGATAGAAATATGGTATGCATTCAGTTTGTATGCGTCTGTGTCTGTGTGGGGATGTGTGCACGTGTGCACACATGTACAACTGAAATGTATATGTTCATGCTGTGTGAGGTGACGTTCTATATACTTGTTTAATATCCCTTTAAATTTAGAAATTAAAAAGTAATAATAATTTAAACTAGGTATTTTTCAATATTCTTTGTTTAATATTTAATTTTACTATTTATAAGTTGTACCTCTTTTTTTTGTACTGTTTTAAATTTTTAACTCTTCTGTTTCAACCAATCTTCCCCAATTGTTGAGAAAGTGAATAGCATGATCAGTTATTTAATTAATATCTTAACACTCAGCCCTACACATTCCTTTTAAGCAAAGTTTATACATCTACATCTATATATATATATATGCATATATATATATATATATGGCTGTACATGTGTACGTGTGTGTATATATATATGTTTATGTATATGTGTGATTAATTAGACACTACATTTTTTATATATGTAAACATTTCTTCTGCCCCAGATTATAGAAAATTTTACTATCATTTTATTTATTGGTGCTACTGTTATTATTGGTGTACTGTGGCTAAAAAAAATCACTAGCCATACTGGTTAATCTCAAGATTCCATAAGAAATATTTATTTTTAGACAAAAATTATCTTTAAAAAAAAAAAGCCAACTATGGTTGTTTTGTTTTTTCCTTTTTTTGTAATAAAGAATTTAATTCACACTTGTTTTCTTTTTTTCTCCTCCCTTCTCCATTTTGCATGTTATTTTTCTGTTTGAGGTTTTGGTTTTGCTAATTGGCTGTAAGGGTGGAAAAAAGCCCCCAAACATGTTCAGAAACCATCCAAATATATTCCCAGAAAGGAGGATGTTTTTAATGCAAGATGAAAACAGGTTGTTTTCTGCAACCCCTTTCAAAAAAAGAAAAGGCAACTTCTCTTATCATATTATAGAGAATGCACTGGATAGCTGTAACTTGCTATAACACCATGCCTTCTGTGCAGCATGTACATTCATTCGTGTGAGCAGTATCAGCTTCAATAGGATTTCTCTACTGGGCACTCAGAATAAAGCCCTACAACTAAATTAATGGATGACTTTCATGAAACTGTGTCTTTGGTTTAACCCTATGAAAATGCATCTCCTTGTACCAGAACCTGTATTTGTGCTTCCAAACTGCACTTTTGAGTGCTGTAAAACAGAGTTGAGGTGCCTGTAAAACAGAGTTGGCTGGGAGGAGGGGAAGGGGTGCTGGAATGTCAAGGGGATCAAAAGTCTTCTCTCAGGGCAGGAGTAGATTCATTGGTACAATGTCGGACTTTCCACACGCCAAAGCTGCAGATGGAAAGTATTCTTCACAAAAGGAATAGAATTCTTTCCAGACAAATGAAGCTGAGTCACAGGGGAAAACAGACATCAGTGTAAACTAAAAGTGCATGTCATGTCATAAGACAATTACTTCATGTCATAGACAAAATAATTTTGCTAGGTAGGATTTCTTTAGCTGGATGATGGCCAAGAACCTTTTTCTATGGCTTTGCAAGGAGATGAAAACATTTCTGCCCCTCACCTCCATGTCGGTATTTGTCCAGTCATGTTAGCTCAGGAATTCTGGGAATTGAAGTCCACAAATCTTAAACTTGCCAAGTTTGAAGACGCTTGGTCTAAGAGTTGTATATTGAGAGCTTCCCAGCATCACTTTGCATAGCAAGATGGGTGGCATAAAATTTAATAAATAGATGATAGATAGATAGATAGATAGATAGATAGATAGATAGATAGATAGATAGATGTCTTCTGTTAAATGATGCACATGTTTGTTACTTATGCTTAGAATCTGACCCCAAGATGTCTTCTTGATCATGTGGGGAAAATTACTTGTTTTTCCAAGAGTAACTTAGCAAGTCACAAATCATACTCTCCCATTCAGCTGTTTTGCCTCAACAAATTAGAAATTAGAAATGAACCCAGTGGAGAGACTGTATTTATCTGAAAGCTCTGAACCTACAATGCAGCCGGTAAAAAAACGGATAAGTTAGGGGTGGAATACGGCCATCCACGTATTACAGAATTATGGTTTTTGGCATCTCTCACTATTGGTGAGACTGACTAAGTATTGGAAATATCAGTCCAGCAATGACTAAAGTGAACACTGACACAAGTCAGGTAAGCTGCTGTGCCTGTTGAATTGTCATGTTACTCTGAAACTTTAAATTTAATGACCAGAGGTTGAAATAGCTTTTTCTAGCAGAAACAGAAGTGATGAGAGCCACTAAGGTTTTCCCTTTGATGGTTTATGGAAGTGAAAGTTGGACTTTGAAGAAGCAGAATAGAAACAATATTGATGCTTTGAATTTTGAAATTGAAATAGACTCCTGAAAATCTTGTCAAGAAAAAGAACAAATGAACTATTAAACAAATTGAGCCAGAGTTATTACTTGAAGCACAATCAGACTCATAATTTGGATGTTATTTGAAGAATACTGTTGGGAAACAGGGCAAGAATGAGAGATCAATAGGAGATAAGTGGACTCAGTTACAAGGACAATGGGTGCAACCATCGGAAGACTTGAAGGATGAGGCTGAGAACAAATCCATTGGGAGAAAATCTTTGTGATTGCTAAGAGTTGACATCAATTTGATCATACAATTAATCAAAGTTTTCTTGTGATACAAGTGGTTGATTATTGTGGAAGATTAAGTGGAAGGTTATTGCTCTGACTAGCTTGCTTTTTGTATTTATATCAATATCTCTGTTTTGAGAATAGAATAGAATTGGAAAGACTTTGGAGGTCTTCTAGTCCAGCAGGAGAAGCTATACCATTTCAAACAAGTGACTGCCTAGTCTCTTCCTAAAAACCTCCAGTGATGGAGCACCCATGATTTCTGAAGGCAAGCTGTTCCACTGGTGAATTGTCCTCACTGTTAGGAAGTTTCTTCTTAATTCCTGATTAATTCTCTCTTTGATTAATTTCTTGTCCTGCCCTCTGGTGCTTTGGAGAATAATTTGACCCCCTCTTCTTTGTGGCAATTCCTCAAATGCTGGAATACTGCTACCATGTCACCCCAAATTCTTCTTTTCTTTAAACTAGATAAACCCAAAACCTGTAGCCGTTCTTCATATGGTTTAGTCTCCAGGCCTTTGATCATCTTAGTTGCTCTTCTTTGAACTTTTTCCAAAATCTCAACAGTAGTAGTGGTACTACTACTACTACAGTAGTAGTATGGTGACCAAAATTGATTACAGTATTCCAGTTAGGATTTTATAAAGTGGCACTAATATTTCACGTGATCTTGATTCTATGCTTCTGTTTATACAACCCAGGATTGTATTAGCATTTTTGGCTGCTGTTGCACACTGCTGGCTCATAGTCAAGTGATAATTCACTAGGACTCCAAGGTTCCTCTCACAGTTACTGTTTTTGAACCAGGTCTCGCCTAATCTGTACTTATACCATTGATTTTTCCTGTAAAACTTTGCTTTTCTCCACAAAACTCAAATTCATTTTGTTGGATAGGGCCTATTATTCAAGTCTGTCCAAGAAGTAGATTGTGGTCTACTTTGTCAAATGCCTTACCGAAATCTAAGTATACTATATCCAGAGCATTTTTCAGATCTTGTTTATATTAACCATTGCACTATGGCCTTAGATTATTCTGCATTTGATTTCAGGTGTAGAACTACCACCATGAACAATTTTTGATCCAAGGAAGATAAATTCTTGAACTGATTCAATTTCTTCCTTGTTGATTGTGAACACCTCATGTCCTTCTGCAACTATTGTTGTTATCTTTGTTTTCCTGAAATTTAGACTCAGTCCTACTTTTTCGCCTTATTCTACTATCTTTATATCATTCTAAATATGATTTCAAGCCACTGGACTGGTAACTTCCATCCAAATTCATCCAAACCCAATCTTCCAAATTCCAAAATACAAGTCTGACTCTTCTCTATTCCTCTTTGTGTTGATATTATGAACTCAAGTATAACATGGTAATTTTTTTCCCCCAAAGTTTACTTCTTCAACACATTCCACCTTATTGGTAAGAATTAAATACAAGATAGCAGGTGCCATTGTTATTTCTTTTACCTTCTGACAAGCGAAGTGTCATAAACTTAGGACAGGAATTTGTTAGACCTCTGACTGCAGTTAGATAGTCCAGATAGTGTTAGAATAGTTGAAATCTGTCATTGTCATTATTTGCATGTACCCTTAAAAGCTTGGTAATCACATGCAGATGTATTTTTTCTATCTATATTTTCTATATTTCTATATTTTCTACCTTTCCAGACAGCCTACTATAACTTTTACAGTAACGACAGTTGTTATTTTTGTTCTTATATTTCAACAGAACTTCCATGTTCAGTTCATGAATTTATGTCCAAACCTTCCTTATGTTGAAGCTACTCCTATTAAATAAGTTATAGACTCTAGGACTGTGTTCTAATCATGTGT
The DNA here is from genome assembly GCA_023653725.1 of Bungarus multicinctus. Taxonomy (NCBI): domain Eukaryota; kingdom Metazoa; phylum Chordata; class Lepidosauria; order Squamata; family Elapidae; genus Bungarus; species Bungarus multicinctus. The sequence continues at coordinate 61,283,074 of CM042836.1, read as the reverse complement.
AATAAACTTTCATTTATGCCTGTAACATTATATTCAGGGGTGAGCTTCAAAAAATTTAGCAACCGGTTCTCTGCCTGGTTGCTGGGTGGGCGTGGACATGGTGGGCATGGTCTAGTTACCCTCCTGCACCATGGTGGGTGGCCATTTTCACCCTCCTCGGGCTCTGAAGGCTCTCCTCAAGCCTCCAGGAGGGCAAAAACGGCTTCCCTTGGCTCCGGAGGGTCTCTGGAGACCAGAAACGGGTCCATTTCCGGCCTTCCAGAGCCTCCGGGAGGCCCATTTTTCACCTTCCCCAAGCCTCTGTGCGGGCCCTGCATTTACCTGGGATCCAAACAGGCCACGTGGAGACTCCTGGGAGGGGAGGGGTTGGTGGAGCCAGCCAGTTGTTGCAACAACCAGTTCGGCGAACCAGATGTAAAATTAACATCCGGTTCACCCGACCTGGTGCGAACTGGTAGTAGCTCACCCCGATTATATTTGCCTTCCACTGTTAAGATTTCAAAGTCTCCCTGTTTATTTTTGCTATTGTTCTTTCTTGCAAATCTCTAAGCTGCTTTCCATTCTCATGCTTTTCTCTTTGACTTCTGCATTATCAGCTTCAGTCCTTGATGGTGTATTTGATTCTTGGCTTTTATTGCCTCCCCCTTGGTTCAAATTTAACAAAGTTGATAAGATTGGGAAAGTTCCTGTCAAACAGTCTGCATGTGAGGTAACCTATCTTTTGCCAGGAGCCCTTTATGCAGTCCGTGGTAGAGGAACTCAAAACTGTCTTTGTGGTACCATAAATACTCAGTTCTTCATTTCCACGATTATGATCTCTCTTATACCATCACTCTCAGTTGATTAAAACAATTTGCACTCTCAGTTTCTGTATTTTCCCATCTTAATCAACCAACTTGTTTAAAATCTTTTCCAGCAGTGTCAGTCATTTTCATATGAATCCCTAGGAAGGGACAATAACTGGTGAGTTTGAAGATGTAGTGGGTATTATGTGGGTATCTAAATGGAAGCAAATCTTCCACAGTATATATCAGACCTGAAAACAATGGCCTGAGTTTCTCTCATTAAGGAAATGCCACATGTCTTTTCCTTCTCATTCCATGAAGCCTGATATCAGCTGCTGAACTGCACTAACGCTATTCCCTGATTCTTTTGCTTCTCTGGAATACATACTTCCATGTGTCTTTTCTCCACTTTTTATAATTTTGGGCATTCATTTCCTTTCTGTGCCCTTCCTGAGAAGTTTCATTTCTGTTACTCAGAAATTTCTCACCTTCCTTGGTGTGTTGCCATGTTATTTTTTTTTCCTTGACCCATTTTACTTTTTCCTCCACTTCTTGGAAACTGCTTGGATAAATCCCTGCTGTTTTCTTGACAAGATTTCTTGGAAGTGGTTTGCCATTTATTTTTATTTATTTATTAATTTTTTATGCTGCCCATTCTTCCCTATAAGATGTCTCTGAGTGGCTTACAAATAATGACACCTTCCTAAGGCTGAGAGAAAATGATTGTCCCAAGGCCCTCCAGCTGGCTTTGTGCCTAAAGAAAGACTTGATGTCTTCACCACTATACCAGAGGTGTCAAACTCACATTGTCACGGCAGTGTAACGTGATGTATTGGGACTTTTTTCTCCTTAGCTAAACTGGGCGTGGGCGTGGCCAGCCGTGACGCATCCAGGAGTTTGACAGATCTGCACTTGGTGTGCAGTAAGTATACAAGCTTGCCATTCTAATAGGTATGCTTTGGGTTGTCTTCATATAGGAGGACAAACATTGTACTAGTATATACTGCAAACAGTGCAAATCTTGCTCCATTGTCCATGTTACTTGGAGTTGGAGTATTCCTGCAGAACTCCTATTCCAAAGTTCCCTCTGCAACTTTGGAATAGTTCCAGTCTGGGTGAAACTCCTTCATCTAGTTTAGGCACAATCTTGTATCTCCCTTTTTATTTCCAGTACACACATCCCATTTTCTTCCCAACATTATTTTCCAGCTTGGGTGACAACGTAGTCGAAACATCTCCAACTTGATCTAGCAGGTGATGTACAGACAGATCCAGTATAAATCTGGTAGAAGTCAGTCACTAAGCATTTTACAAATGAAAACATTCATATTCACTATGGTGAGTGCTTCAATCTGTGGATGTATTCAGTGATTCATATGCATAAATATCTCAAACAATGTAGCTTACCAAGCAAAGAACAGGTAAGGATAATATAACTAGGTTCAGAAGATGACAAATAGCCTCTTTACAAGAAATAAGAGAGAGGGGAGGTGACCCTAGACATCTGGAAGGAGGGGTTGTAAGACTCCTGTAAAACTCCTCCCTAGGCTCAGAAAATTGCAACAACTATGGCTGGTTGCTAATATTATTTTCTTGGGCAATTGTGCTTGAGTGGGTGATACTTGGGTAAAATTAGTATCTCTTTGACGTGATTGTTTCCAATTATATTTTTTTAAACCTTTCATTCCTTAAATGCTTTGGTTATCCTGATAGATGACCTATAGTAGAACAGGAACTGAGCAACCCCTCTTGGCTGCTCTTGTCTTTTTCTGTTTTGCACTCAATCAAAAACATCTAGGCCTGCTTGTTTAAGAATGTGACTTCAATTCCCAGAATGCTGGCTGGGAAATCCTGGAACTTAAAAGTCCACACATCTTAAAATTGCCAAGTTCAAAAAACACTAGTCTCAGAAGATGGTGCAGGAGGTAAAGCAAAACTCTTTGGATTCTTGGCTTTTATATAACATTAAAACCTTTCTGTTGCCTTTTTAAAAACCAAACTGGGACATTATCAGTTATAACATGGAAGAATGCGGAAGTTTTCAAGTTTTATAGCCCTTTGGCTGTGGGGTCACTGATGCAGCCTTCCTAATAAATTATTTGTTGTGCAATTTAACAGAGACACCTCTGCTCATCCTATAGTTACTGTAAGTTAAAAAACTTTCACACATAATGTACATGCCTACAAGTGGAATTAAAATTGGAATGGGAAGGAGTACTGCATATAATGACAACACACTGGACAAAAGGATAGAGGAAAGGGAAAAAAATTAAGCACAGAGACATCATTTTAAATTTCTTCTGTTGGGGATGCTGATGATTTTTTAAATTTTACTTTATTTTTGCAATTGCCTGTGAACCAAAACTAGAGCATGTATAATTTGGGATTTAGCACTTTAGCAAATTGCACTGTGAGGACAGGGTGGATGCAAGGCATTTCAATACCAGAAAACAGATTGCAGAGCAAGATATACACCTGGCACTGTGGAGCAAGCAGGACTTCCTCTGAAGCAAGAGCAGAAAACGTGATGAAAGGCTATCACTTCCAGAAAGGGAAATTTATTTACTGATTGTGGTGTAACTGAAACGAATTCTCCACCCTTTTGGTAAATATGGTTCCAGAAAAGATGACTAAGATGCACTTAGAATTCCTTCCAGCTCTGACCACAGTCAACCCCAAAGAAAACACTCATTGCTGGATGGATAAAGCAATTTTTCCATCTTACCCTAAATTCTGTATGCCACCCAGAGTCATTTTCATGGGCGGCTTTACAAATGTGATAATTAAATAGAAATAAATTCTTGCCCCTATAAGGACTATAGTTTTGAATGCCAGTAGAGAAAGAAAGTGAGTGGGATTCCTTTGAAGGGTGTGTGGACATTTTGGGCTATACGTTTACAATAGAGGCCAATCTCATCACTATTGGCGTTTATTTTTAAAAAAAAATTTTTTTTTTGAAACAGTCAAATTTTTGCCGGTTTCAGTTAAGGAGATAAGAGAAGAATGTATAAGCAGCCTCCAGTCAATTGTTCAGCAAAAAATAAATATGCTCCAGGTTGTCAATATTTTTAGGAAATACAAATACTGTATACTGTAATCATTGACTGACTTTTGACTAAATTTTGGTTAAAATTTAATAATGGGTATGAAGAAATTAATAGTAACATACTTCTGAAACTTAGATGTTTACTGATTTGGCTTGAATTCACAATTGTTCTTGAAAGTTGGGGTAGTCCTCAACTTATTACCATAATTTAGCCCAAAATTTCTGTTGCTAAGTGAGACATTTGTTAAGTGAATTTTGCCCCATTTTAGGACCTTTCTTGCCACATTTGTTAAGTGAATCGCTGCAGCTGATAAGTTAGCAACCTGGTTGTTAAGTGAATCTTGCTTCCTCATTGACTTTGCTTGTCATAAGATCACAAAAGGGGAACACGTGACCCCAGGACACTGCAACCATCATAAATATGAATCCGTTGTTTGGATTTTGATCATATGACCATGGGGATGCTGCAACGGTTGTAACTGTGAAAAATGGTCATAAGTCACTTTTTTTGGTACCTCTGTAACTTTGAACAGCCACTAAATGAACTGTTGTAAGTCGAGGGCTGCCTGTATTCTTTCTAGCTTCCATGAAAGTTAGATTTCTGGGTAAGCTGCCAAAACAGAAAGATTATGAAATTACCATGTAGAAATCGCCTAACTCCCATTATTGCTGGAGAGGAACGCTGTCAGTCTGTGTGCCTCTTCCCTTTGTGTGTGTCAGGGCTCCAATAAATCCATCCTCATTCAAATCAAAAGTCTCTAGCTGCATCTCAGAGAAAAGTAAATTGATTTATTAGGAGTGGCCATGTTGGCGTAAGCTGGATGCAGCCGATATTAAATTACATCATACATTTTCCCCGACCCTGGTTTTCCCCCCACCCCTTGAGTGTGACTTCTCCAATCCATCTCCAAGAGTCATCCATCATGCTCTCCAATAACATTCTTATGCTCTGACAACTTTGGGCTACCAGGGTGATTATCTAAGCATTTAAGGAATGCCCTTTTTTTCCCCACTCCCTTTTCTGGCAGCTAAAAAGACCAAAGGAGCATCTTTTTAGTTGACAGTATGCACATGATAGACATGTGCTTCAGTAAGATATACATGGCTGGTAATAGCTGCTTATTTGCCCAAAACATGGCAATCCAAAAGGAAAGGCAAGTTAGAGTCTATAGCAGGGGTGTCAAATTCGTGTTGTCACAGTGTTGTCATGTGACATATCGCAACTTTCCACCCCTTCACTAGCCTGGGTGTGAGCATAATCAGTGCGTGGCACATATGGCCCATGGGCCCTGACTTTGGAGCTCTTGCCTATAGGATTTTGCTGTTGCTTCCTATAAGAACACCACTTAGGAATGGTGCCTCACTGAGACAAAGTGGGTATCTTGAATGGGAGGTGTGCGTTGAAGAAGTGTGTGCAATGAATGCTACTGTACTTAATGAAGAAACTACAATTCCAGGTCTGTGGAACTTCAAACTCTTCTTTGGGAAGGTGGTCCTTTTGTCACTCAGTAGAGACTTGTTAAAAATTTTCATAATAGCCTGGAGAAAACAGTGGGTTAAATAAAGGAGGCATAAAAAAAGCAAAGAGAAATGAAGAAGTGAGGGAATGGATAGAATGGGCTGGGTAAGGATTTATGTAAAAGAGTATGAGGTGACTCTGGCCAACCCACTTTAAAATTGACTCCACCCAATTTTGCTTCCTGTTTCCTGCCCACTGCAGGAGATAATATGGCTCACAGTCTGTATCCTTTATGGACTAGCAACTACTGGCACTTGTACCCATAAGAAGACAGGTCAAATCCCTCCCCCACTTCTGATCCTTCTCTGTACTGTAAATTATGTCTCATGATTATTCAATTAATCTAATTTTATGAGCTTACATCAAGCAGCTGTAAACTACCTAGGCACCCTGGCTGAATTTGCACAACCCAAATAAAACATGGTTGGCTAATTTATGGTTCGGTGTGTTTTACAAAGTTAGTTGCAACCATCCTAATACCTTTATTATTATTATTATTTTTTAAAATAAAGCATTCCAAAATTCAACATAAAGAGAGTCACCTTGTTTATGAACCCACCTGGTGATCTTTCTTGTATATTTACAACAGTGACTGGCACCTGCCTTCACACTTTAATCCAAAGAAAAGAAAAAGCTGACTTCTCTTCACAAATGAACAAAGTAATAAAATGAGTGAAGTAACATACATAACAACGAAGTCTTCAGACCTTGGCATGTATTATCAATAACCTCTGAGCTACTAACTGTTGCTGAGCAATAAACACCTCTCACACTATTAATAAAGCCCTGTCAGCCTTTGTATTTATAATATTAGGACACAGCGCTCTAGTGCGCAGAATGAAGGCTAAATTCAGAGGCACATTTTGCAGCTGGTTTGATACACACCTTGCTTTGTTGTTCCTTCTGTGAATATGCAGTCATGATTTTCTCACTCAACTAGATGGAGAGAGAGATAAAGAGTTGTACACATTGGGTATTAGGCTTCCAATCTATCCCTTCACTACACTTATCTTTTGTAAGATATAAAGTTAGTCTTATAACAATAGCAATAACACTTAGACTTATGTACCACTTCAAAGTGCTTTACAGGCCCCTTTAAGTGGTGTACAGAGTCAGCATATTGCCCACAAGAATATGGGTCCTCATTTTACTGACCTTGGAAGGATGGAAGGCTGAGTCAAACTTAAGTCAGTCAAATTCGAACTTCTGGCAGTAAATAGTGAGTTGGCCTGCAATACTGGATTCTAACCACAGTGCCACCACAGCTCATGGCAAAGTTACATGACTATTGCTCACTTTTAAGTATCCTTCATCTTGAAGGAAATATGAAGGGGTATGTTGATCAGTGCCATGGAAAACATCTTTACATCTCTGCAAGACTTTCTGCCTACAAAAATGTCATAGCTTCTTCAGGTAAGTCTCATATCAGTACTCATCAAAGAAAGAAGGTGAAGTTAAGGGATAGTTCAACCCAAACTGTGCAACATCAGCATGGGTTTCAGTCCATTCCCACAGCCATGGGACCTCCTCTCTAGACTGTGGTTTTAAAACAAGTGAATAGCTTCCAAGCCCAGAAGAGCACTATTGCTATTAGAAAATGAGATTGACCAGAGATATAGAAATTCTATTGGAAAGGACGCCTTGATCAGGGGTGGGATTCAAATTTTTAACAACCAGTTCTGTGGGTGTGGCTTAATTGGTGGGCATGGCTTGGTGGTCAGGTGAATGGCTGGGTGTGGCCAACTCAACATCACTCACATCGAGGCACGCATCTCTTCACCTGGCCTCTCATAACTGTGGGGATGCTGCAACAGTTGAAAGTGTGAACGGTCATAAGTCACTTTTTTCAGTGCCATTGTAACTTTGAATGGTCACTCCACACAAGCAAAGTACCAGCAAAGGAGGAAAAAAAACTCCAGAGAAGTTCCAGAGACAGGAAGTCTAGTCCTGCCAAGAATGTAATAAGGGTTAACGGAGAGGCAGTTTCTGTAAGCAACACCAGAATGTTTCCTTCCTGCCTTCGTTACAGGTTTAGGCCAGTAATTTCTTCTAACAACTGGTTCTCCAAACTGCTTAGAATGTTAACAACCGGTTCTAGCGAATAGGTGCGAACCTGTAGAATCCCACCCGTGGCCTTGGTGTACTTTTCCCAGTTTAGTAAATGATTGCTCTGGATTAGACTTTTGCCATAATTAGTGTTATCCACTCTCAGGTGAATGCTTGGAACTTCCTGTATAGAAATGTCAGTCTGAGGAAAATAATGGCAGTTATTGATCTTTTCTCTCAGATCCACTGCTCCTCGGATCTAGGAAAGAAGCAACCTAGAACTAAGAAGACATTTTCTGACAGTTAGAACAATTAATCAGTGGATCAACTTGCTTCCAGAAGTTATTAATGCTCCGACACTGAAATGGTATATCTGAAATGGTATAGGGCTGTGATGGCGAACTCCTCTCATTAGCTATAGCTCTTCAGCTTTTTCAAACATGAATCTTTCCCAGTGTTATGGCATTTCTGTCTTCGCAGTGAGGATATGAAAAGATAGATAGTCTTGGCCTGGCTTGGAGCTCATTTTACTTTTACACTATTGATCAGCTACTTCTTTTCATCAGTTGATAGAAGAGTTCTCAAACTGAGGAATTGTGGCCTCCAGGGAAATCAACTTAAGTGGAAAGTGACAATTAATGAAGAGTAACTTTCCTGTCTGCCTCATGCACATAGGTGGATTTGTGGCTGTGAAGATGCAGATAGACAATTCCACAACAAAGTACATTTACTGGTACATCAGGTAATCTCATGACTCACATTTGTGACAAATCTCTTCTATAATGACCAATCCTTTGTATATCAGAATTGCAGGTAAAAATGGTTCCTTTCCCAACCCATCATGTAGCGATAGAAGGAAAGATGTTATCAGTCCATGAATGCAGGCAAGAATGGAGGGCAACCTCCTTCAACCCCTTGAGGGTCAGTTTAGTGGCCAATCAGGATTACAGATGTGGCCACGTGACATGAACTACATTTCCCAGGATACCTTTAACTACATTTCCCATGATGCATTCCATTAATAATAATAATAAAAAATATATAATAATAAACATTATTATCTAACTATCGTCTGGTCTCCAACCTTTGCTTTGTGGCGAAGGCTGTTGAGAGTGTGGTGGCATGACAGCTCCCTCAGCACCTGGATGAAGCTGTCTATTTAGATCTGCACCAATCGGGTTTTAGGCCCGGGCACAGCACAGAGACGGCATTGGTCGCATTGGTGTGGATGATCTCTGGAGGGCCCGTGACAGGGGTTGTTCCTCTGTCTTGGTCCTGTTAGATCTCTCGGCAGCTTTTGATACTGTCGACCACAGTATCTTATTGTGACAGCTGGGGGGGTTGGGGGTGGGAGACACCATGTTACGGTGGTTCTCCTCCTTCCTCTCTGACCATTCACAATTTGTGTTGGCAGGGGGGCAGAGGTCGGCCCCGAGGCCCCTGATTTGCGGGGTACCTCAGGGGTCTGTGCCTCTGCTGTTCAACATTTATGTGAAGCCGCTGGGTGAGATCATCCGTGGTTTTAGGGTAGAGTTCCATCAGTATGCTGATGACACTCAGTTATACATTTCTACCCCAGGCCACCCCAACGAAGCCGTTGAAGTGATGACCTGGTGCCTGGAAGCCATGTGGAGCTGGATGGGGCAAAACAGGCTTCAACTCAACCCGGCCAAAACTGAGTGGCTGTAGTTTCCTGCGCCCAGATACAGCCAGCTAACTCCATCACTGGCCATGGGGGGAGAAATTTTGACCCCCATGGAGAGGGCGCACAATCTGGGTGTCCTCCTGGATGTATGGCTGTTGTTAGAAGATCATATAGTAGCCATCGCCAGGGGGGCTTTTTGTCAGGTCCGTAGGATCTATCAGTTGAGGCCCTTTCTGGATCGGGATGCATTCTGCACAGTCATATCTGCCCTCATCATCTCCCACCTAGACTATTGCAATGCTCTCTACATGGGGCTCCCCTTGAAGAGCATCTGGAGGCTTCAGCTGGTGCAGAACGCGGCCGCGCAGGTGGTTTTGGGGGCTTCTCGGAACTCCCATGTTACACTGCTCCTGTGCAAGCTGCATTGGCTTCCGGTGGCCTTCCAGGTACGATTCAAGGTGTTAGTGGTCACTTTTAAAGCGCTCCATGGCTTGGGACCTGGGTACTTACGGGACTGCCTATTGCCACCATCAGCCTCCTGTCGGCCAGTGCGCTCTCACAGGGCGGGCCTCCTTGGGGTGCCATCAGCTGGGCAATGCCGGCTGGCGGCCCCGAGGGTGTGGGCCTTCTCTGAGGGAGCATCCTCCCTCTGGAATGAATTACCCCCGGAGATGAGAACTATCCCTGACCTACGAACCTTCTGACGTGTGCTGAAGACCCACCTTTTCCAAGAAGCCGGTCTGGCCTAGAGTTATTGATAGGGTTTTAAATTGATTTTAATGGTTGTAGTTTTTAAATTTTTTCCTTATTCAGTTTTATTCTTACTGTATTTCAGCCACTAATTTAATCCCTTTTTAATTCTATTTTAAAATTGTATTTGTAAGTGTGTTGTTTTTACTTGGCTGTACACTGCCCCGAGTCCCGTTGGGAGATTGGGGGGTATATAAAATCAAATAAATAAATAAATAAATGGACAGCTCACAATTCCTAAGTAACTAACCAATTCCCATAGACTGGCTGGGACAGCACAGTAACCAAAGTCATGCAGGCAAAGCAAGAGAAATGATGACACTCACATGGGGCAAGCCTACTCAATAGTGTCCATGGGAGGATTGCTAGTGATTAAAAAAAATAAAGGCAAAATGGCCATCATGGAAGTGTGATTGAAATTACTGAAACTCTACGGTTTTTCATGTGTGTCAATATTGTCAGAGCAGATTTCTGAGATAAAGCAGAGACCAAAGTTCAAACCAAGCTTAGAGATAGCTGAACTTGTGGGTCAAGCCATTTGTCTTCACTTCTATAGTTATATCACTGTTATAACTGACCATGTTAGTGAATTTTATTCATCTATTATTTATTATTTACTACTACTTTACTAGCAGTGTTGATAATGTAAGTTTATGTCTAGAAAAATATTATGAAAAAAATCTTTTTTAGGAAATGCTACGTATTTCTTGCCCAATCCTAACTTTGATGAAAGCATTGGTTTTATTAATGGGGAGAGGTATAAATGTATTTATCAAATAGAAGGTTATGATACCATAAAGTTTGAAAAGTCTTGAGCTAACATAATATAATGTGCATTATTTGCAATTTATAAAGTAAAAGCACTCTTTGGAATTGTGTACTTCTTTCTGAAATGACTGTTTTTTCCTTCTGTATGTGCATATTTAATCATGAAGGCCTTAAAAGCATCAGAGAATGGATCCATCATTCCCAGTACAGGTGACTGTACACCAATATGGCAGAGATCTACCATTACCGACAGGACAATCTTGATAAATCAGTACACTAAGTTAATCCCTGCTTGAAACACTAAATCTGGAGTCAAAACAGTATATTTTTCACCTGTGACTGTGTAAAATTCTCAAGAATGCATGGATTGTATACATGAAATGTATAGAGGGATTCTTAATCCAGAGAAGAAGAAAATAATTCCAGTGAGTCCACAGTTAGACGTCAAGATCCCCAAATCTTTCCTTAAATAAATTCTGTGCAATTTCTGTATTTTGCATGAGATACTGCAGAATTTGAGAAAGAACATCAAAATGTTAAATGGCTGAATCTTCACCTTTTCAGCTAATTTTACAATTTTGTTGAACATTATTTGAAAACATCATTATTCTGGGCTTCACTCCTGCCCATTTTCAATTGTGGGAATTATATAGTATCTAATTAAGATCAGTAGGACATGAAAAATGACATGTATCGGGAATTGTATTGTTGTTAGAGAGAAGCTGATGTGACTTCACACAAATCAAATAGAAACAGAATAGACAGAACCTACTGGGTATGACCTACTGAGCTGATTTTGTGATAAAAAAATAGTGGAATGTGATTTTTTAAAAAAGGAGGTGTGGGAATAGAACACAGTCTTTTAAAGTATATACTATGTTAATGAGAATTAGATGAGATTCATTGCCAATTCTAGAGACAGAATGCAAGCACTATGTACATGGTAAACATAATCTTTGCCACTTTGATTAATATAATTGATACTTTTAAGAACCAAGAGCTATTGTCGCTTCTTGGAGAACACAGATCCTTTCTTAAAGCTTCTGTACCATTCAGGCACATCAACAAAGCTACCTGTGTGACTCTCTGACTTTCCTGTGCTTTTTCTTGATCATGTAAAAACCAGCCATTTAAAAAGCTCTTCCTTTCTGCTTTCCCTTTGGGCTCATCCTTAAGTTCTCTAACTGCCACGCAAAGCTGTCCCATTAACCATGTTTCAATGTTCTGACATTGCCTTTGTCTATCGCCAGCCGCATCTGAGGCAGTTTTGAGTCCTCAGTTTTACTGTAACTGTTTGCTATGGGGAAGATCTAGAATCTTTTATGGAGGATAGACGATGCATATAGAGGTTGGTATCATGTAGTTTCCAAATTCTCTATCAAATCTCTGATTTCAGGAGAAGCAGATTGAGAAGGAAATCAACTTTACCCATCTACCAAACAATCAGAAAGAGCCTCTCCTGCTTTCCTGGTGAGAATAACAGGATGGCCACAGTTTGAAGGCCTGCCAGGTACAGTGCATTCAGAAAGTTAGTCAGACCCACTTCACTTTTGTCAATTTTGTTATGCTGCAGCCTGATGTTCAAATTCATTGTTTTGCATTAATCTATGCTCAGTACCCCATAATGACAAAGTGAAAACAGAATTTTAAAAATGTCTGTAAATTTATTAAAAAGAAAAAACCCGAACTATTACATTGGCATAAGTGTTCAGACCCTTCACTCAGTACCTTGCTGAAGTACCATTGGCAGCAATTACAACCTCAAGTCTTTTGGAGTATGATACAACAAGCTTTGCACACTTGGATTGTGGGGATTTCTGCCTTGCAAACCCTTTCAAGCTCAGTCAGGTTGGATGGTGACCATCGCTGGGCAGCCATTTTCAGGTTCCTCCAGAGATGTTCAATAGGATTTAAGTCAAGGCCCTAGATGGGCCACTCTAGGACATTCACAGAGTTGTCCCTAAGCAATTCCTGTGTTGTCTTGGCTGTGTGATTAGGTTCATTATCATGTTGGAAAATGAACCTTCAGCCCAATCTGAGGTCCTGAGCACTGTGGAACAGGTTTTCATTGAGGATATCCCTGAACTTTGCTTTATTCAGCTTTCCCTCAACCCTGACCAGTCTCCCAGTCCCTGCTGCTGAAAAATGCCTTCAATACCATGCTTTGCTGTTGGGATGATATTGGGCAGGTGATGAGTAGTGCCTGGTTTTCTCCAGACAAAACATTTAGAATTGAGGCCAGACAGGTCAATCTTGGTTTCCTTAGACCAGAGAATCTTGTTGTTCGCAGTCTGAGAGTTCTTCAGGTGATTTTTTGCAAACTTCAAGTGGGCTTTCATGTGTTTTGCACTGAGGAAAGCTTCAATCTAGCTACTTTGCCATAAAACCCAGATTGATGGAGGGCTGCAGTGATGGCTGTCCTTCTGGAACTCTGTCCTATTTCCAGACAGGATCTCTGGAGCTCAGTCAGAGTGACCATTGCGTTCTTGGTTGCCTCTTTTACCAAGACCCTTCTCCTCTGATTGCTCAGTGTGACCAGGTGATTATCTCTTGGAAGAGCCCTGATTGTGCCAAGCTTCTTCCGTTTGAGAATTATGGAGGCCACTGTGCTCTTAGGAACCTTCAGTGCAGCAGAAATTTTATTGTAGTCTTCCCCAGATCTTGCAATAATCCTATCTCTGAGCTCTGTAGGCAGTAGTTTCTTTGACCTCATGGCTTTTGCTCTGCTACAGTATGTCAGTTGTGAGGCTTTCTATAGAGAGGTGTGTGTCTTTCTAAATCATGTCATCAATTTAAGCTACCATAGGTCAACGTCAATCAAGGTGTAAAAACATGTAAGCAAAGATCAAGAGAAATGAGAGACACCTGAGCTAAATTTCAAGCGTTGTTGCAAAGGGTCTTATGCCAATGTGATATTTCAGTTTTCTTTTTCTTTTTAATACATTTATAGACATTTCTAAAGTTCTGTTTTTCACTTTGTCATTATGGGGTACTAAGGGTAGATTAATAGGAAAAAATGAATTTCAATAACTGTAGCATCAGGCTGCAGCATAACAAAATTGACAAAAGTCAAGGGTTTCTGAACACACTGTAGATTGCGGGGTTTCCCAGACATCCTCTAGTCCAGAAGCAGGGCAGGATAAGTGAGAAGTCAACCCAGCATCTTATATCAGCCTACCTGACAACAGTGAATAGGGATAGAAGGAGAACATGATACAATTTCTCTCTGGGGAACTAACAGCCCAAGCAGCTGATAAGTGGGAAAGAGAGATAGTGAATTAAAGTAGGAGAGAAACAGCTTTGCAATATGCCCACCCCAGTGCTTTTCAGCTATTCCTTGATTTACTTTTAAACAGGGGTGGGATTCTACTGGTTTGGACCAGTTTGGGCGAACCGGTAGTTCGGCCCTTTTCCTATGCTTTATTTCCTTGTTTTTGAGCACAGCTGATTCACGCGGCAGAGCATTTTGCTGCGCATCAGCTGTTTTACTCATCGGGAATGTAGCAGTAGGTAAGTATTATAGCAAAAAATGTTCTTTTCTAAACACTGTGCGCGTGCACGTACAAAGCGCGCATTCATCGAACCGGTTGTTAAACCGGTTGAATCACACCACTGCTGTGCTGTCCAGCCAGTGTATGGGAATTGGATAGTTAGTTAGCAATTGTGAGCTGTTCCCTTAAGGGAATGCATCATGGTAAATGTAGTTAAGGTATCCTGGGAAATGTAGTCCATGTCACGTGACCACATCTGTAATCCTGATTGATCACTAAATTGACCCTCGATGGGTTGGGGGAGGTTTCCTCACTCTTGGCTGAACTCACGGACTTGTGGTAACTACCGCTACAAGATGGGAGAAAAGGGATAAGGAGATAACCATCTTTTTACCTACAAGACAGATATGCAAAGGATTGGTCATTAAAGAAGAACTTCGTCACAAATGTGAATTATGAGAATAACCTGATGAACCAATAATAAAGACTTTGTATGAATGTTTTGTTGAATTTATCTATCTGCATCTGTACAGAAGACAAAATCTACCACTGTACAGAATACAGAACAACTGCTTTTAAGCAGGGGTTTCTCAGAAGAGAGCCAAATCCATGTTTCAAAATAGCTTGAAAAACAACTCATACAAGCAGGTATGAACTGAAGTGAGAATAATTTGCCCATGGTATGTAGCAGCTGTACTCCCCCATACTTCTTAGTTGTTTGCCAAGGTATTATAGCTGTTTCTGAAGGTATTTGTAAGAGTTAGTTCTTACAGTCAGTAAAAAAAAAAAGATAAGAGCAAACGTGACCTTTGCAAAAACAAAGGAGAGATGGAAATGGGCCAGAAGCCCCTGTAGCCTTTTATATAGGATAGGAACGAAAAAGATAGAAGAAGGTTTGAATATTGTTTCTACTATGTATATAAGGCTTATTTTTGAATCCCAGCAACTGCTGGAAGTCTTTAGGAGATGGCTTCCTAAATGACTTTTTGGATTTCTACTAAGCTTGTCTAAATGGTTTTTATTCAGCTTTATTGGGGAAACTGTTTTCAAAGTAGCTTGAAAAACAACTGAGAGTCATAGTGGGAGAGACAGAAGAACAACAACTGTCCATCTCTGGAGAGGTAAGGTGGTGAAGTGGAAATCTTTGTCCCTGCCTTGTGCAACATCCTTCCCTCCATCTATCAGCTGTTTTATGGACCCGATGACAGGCATTAAAAGGTTGATTTCTGCTTCTTCCCAGCTTTGATAGCCTCCTCTAACCTATGGATTGCTGAGTCAAAAGGACTGCATTGTTCAGGGCATCAAGTATTACATTGGCATTCTTTTTTTCATAATTCAAGGATGGCTGGATTACACTTTAACATGAACATGTGCAAAAGTTGCTTGCCTACTTACCTACAACATTGAAGGTTTATTTATTTGTCAATTTGTCAATTTCTTACAAGATAATAGGTATAAGTAAAAACATAGTTATGAATAAATGGATACATATAAGAAAAATAAAAAATAAAAGAAACAATAGGACAGGGATAGTAGGCACATTGGTGCGCTTATGCACGCCCCCTATAGGAAAGGGTTGAGGTCAATAGTAAAAAGTCTAAGTTTAAAGTTTTTGGGGTTTGGGGAAGAAACCACAGAGTCAGGTAGAGTATTCCAGACATTGACTACTCTGTTGCGTTGTCAGAGATTGGGCTGAAATTTGGTTGCTTTTGTTTGTTGTGATGATTTGTGCTCTCGAATAATCAGCAATGTTTACTCAGATGTCACTGTCAACTATAAAATGTGTTTACAAAATATTTTATGAGTTGACATTCATGATTTAATTGGAGTAACCGCTGGAATCCTGACAGTCACATGCCATAACCAGTGGGAGGGGCATTTTCAGTTATCTACACCTTGAGATTCTCCGTTTTGCCTATGGTAAGGTTCAATTTCTCCTTGAATGACTGCATGAAAAATATCAAGGTTAGAAAAATCAGTTTTGACTTACTGGGTATGAAATGTCTTCTAAAATGAAATATGAATGCATTTATTTATTTATTTACTTATTTATTTATTAATTAAATAAAATTTAATATATTAAATCTTACAAGCTGTCCAGAGACACTGGATTGTGAAATGGATGAAATATAAAATGAATAAATAAATGTCAGCAGGAAGCATATTATGACATGACGAGGTGATTCAGATCCATGGTCTGTGATCTTATTGTGCAAGCAAGATCAAACAATTGTTAAATATTTGTCAAACCAGAAAGGTACATAAAGAGAACCATGAAATTACAAATTAGTGAATATCAGGGGAGATTTGAGAGTATAATAGGGTGAATGGATTGAGCCTTATTCATATTTGCTATAGTTATTGGAACCTAGTTAATACTTGGACTGCATAATTTCAAATTTGGCGATCTACTTGTTGACTCAAAAATGGAAACACACACACATGCATACAGTATAATCAGCGTAGCTCACTATGACCTTTGATTAAATGTTATGCAAAAATGAATATTTACATTTTGACCATTACAAACAGATATATAGTTGAATGTAAATGCATAAAGAGATTTTGTTCAATGTTAAAAAGCTCAGATCTTTGGGGAATCATTTATTCCTAAGGCTTCTGTATGAGTTTTAATGTAGTTGTACTTAACCTGGCTTTATTTCTGAGAACAAAACACCACACTGCATTTTCTGTCAATATTCTTCAATCATAATCATTCCCAAGGGGGGCATTTTTGGCATTGCAGAAATCTCAGTGATGTATAACTTTCATTTATATTAATTCCATTGATGTCACTAGCAAACTACTTATTCTGCATTACCTGAGTGATGGTTTGGTTTCAGAAGCTTTCCTGAATGATTTTTCAAGGCCTACGTGTCTATTAAAAAACCCCAGATTTCAAGAAAGAATTTAATTTGGGTATTTGTGGTTCAGATGAGACCACAGAGCTTTGAACACTTTAGTTATTCAGTTTAGCGCCAAGATACCATTTGCTGGGTTTATAGAATCATTAGTCCCCCCAAAAAAATGGAGAAAAAAAGATGATTTCTTGGAAATGGGTGAGGGAGGGATAAGTCCAGAGAGGATAAATGGGGAAATGATTATACATTTTTTTTCAATCTCCAAACACTGACTCATTCAAGAAAATGGGTAGAAGGTAGGTTTAAGAGAAAGAGGGAATCTTTATACAGTATATGATTACAGTCTGTATTAAATGTTGTCAAACAGTCAACTCTTTCCAATAATTAATTCCTGGGGTGAATCTCAAAGGACCTCTGCTGTAATTTCCCTAACTCTTAGGAGAGGCTTGCAGCTCATCAACTGACTTCCATCATCATTCATTCTGTTGGGTTCTGGCAAAGGCTCTTTTTGTGTTGAGAAGTAGTGAAAGTAAAAGCCCTTGAAGCCTGGAATCTGTATTTTATGTGGAAGACATTAGTATGTCAACATCATGATATTATTTATTCTAACAATTTCAGTATTTTTTCCCTTTATCTGGTTGGATTTCAAGGATGAATCATCCCTATGCTAAAGGATATACTGTAATCAGGGTTTTTTTTTTTTGTTCTGATTCCAAATAGTTTCTCAGAAATGTGTAACAATGCCAATAGGGGATTTTTTGAGGAGGGGCATGCCAAATAACAATGGGTGGGCAAAATTCCAGTTTAAAAGCTCCCTTTATGTGCTGTTCATACAGAGACGATATCATAAGAGAAGGATTGCATGATTTGTCCCATCCCTGAGCATCTGTCCTGTTTAAATAAGTGTTCTTAACCTCAGCAACTCTAAGAAATGTCGACTTCAACATGGCTGTCTCAGGAATTCTGGGAGTTGAAGTCCACACATCTTAAAGCTGCTGAAATTGACAAACACTGATTTCAATGCAGATGTCTCACCTACAGATGAATCATATCAGATGATTCATCTGAGTTAGATGATGATGAGCTCATAAACACATGCATGGCACATCTTCCTGATGAAATTATCTGAAGACAAATGTAAATGTAATGTGATTACACTGGAAATGGGGTACTTAAGTTTTTTGTGTAATCGGAGAAGAAGAGATAAGTTCAAGAGGAGTGTGGATTTGAATATAAAAATTGAGTGACCAGTATGAAAAAAAATACATTAAAGTATTTGATTGTATTTAGAGTTGGTTCTGGAAGAGGATAGAAAATCAGCTACATCTGAGTTGTACCTTTTAAAGATTATTTTATTAAGTCACATAACAAGTTAGAAGCCAGTTTAGTGTATGGTTAAGGTACCAGGCTAGACACTGGGAGACTGTGAGTTGTAGTCCCAACTTAGGTATGAAGCTAGCTGGGTATCCTTGGGCAAGTCACTCACTGTCAGCTTAAGGAAGCAGGCCGTGGTAAACTACTTCCAAAAACCATGCCAAGAAAATGGCAAGATCTAGTTCAGACAGTCATCAGGAACCAAAACTGACTCAAAGGCGTATGTACAAAACAATCCAAGGCTAAAGTGATGCCTACTATCCTCTTTCAGTCCTAGCTTGGCTATTTCTTGCCCTTCAACAATAACCATAGGGAGGATAAGGACTGCCAGTTCTTAGTTCTTTGGGATACAGTGTATTTGCCCCTCCCCTGGACACTGTACTCTTTGGCCATTTTTGCTTTGTGCTATGGACTGACATGGCATTTGGATTCCCCAAAGAGCCATTCACAAAATCTCTGGTAATTTTGAAACAATGTCAGGTTTTATGCAGGCTGTTTATAAACAGGCATTTATTGTTCTTGGAAAACAGCACTGGACTTCTTTTAAAATGCGTGTTCAGCACACTTCTGTAAGAAAGCACTAGACCTCTGTTTAAGAATAGCGAAATGGTTGGTCTCTGATTCTCAGATCAGGCAAACCCACTTCACTCCACCACAAGATTAAGGAAAGCAAATGTCAGGGTTTGTTTGTTTGTTTTCCCACACTGTGATGAAACAGGAAAGCCACTGGGAGGGAAAGCCAGCCACCAATCGCTTCCCTTAATTTGTCCCTCATTGCAGTTTTAAAGGACAACTCTATGAGCCAGCTTAATCCCTGAAGTAGACTAGAGGGAAGGCAGAGCAAATAATGTTGGCATGCATCTGTGCCACGCACAAATGGAGGAAAGCATGTTAA
The DNA here is from genome assembly GCA_023653725.1 of Bungarus multicinctus. Classification (NCBI taxonomy): domain Eukaryota; kingdom Metazoa; phylum Chordata; class Lepidosauria; order Squamata; family Elapidae; genus Bungarus; species Bungarus multicinctus. The sequence goes on along the minus strand of CM042836.1, from coordinate 61,263,894 downwards.
ATGTTTGCCGGATGAATGCTAAGAATCACAATCTACTTTGAGGCAAAGCACTTTTAATTAACTCTTACTAAAAAGTTTATGCTGGTTAAATATTAGAAATTTTACAAATAAGTAAGGCCTGTGAATGTAGCTGAACGAGGTATATACTATTCCAAGTAGAACTTTGCTGTTCTTTTAGTATTCTCCTTTGCCCCAGTATTTAGCTATATGAAGTGCCTTCAACTCTCTCACACATGAGCAAAACAATGTAGATGTTGTTGAGATTTCAAGCTCCTTAAACAAGGAGCCAAGGTCTTGGAAACAAGGGGTGGGGTGGAAAAGAGAGGGAAACAGAAAATGATGTTGACCTTTGAAACAGAAGGAAGAGATGAATTATTAAAGAAGAATTAAAAGTTTTTCCCACCGTTTTTTATTTCTCCTAAAGAACAGAATTAGAAAATAAAATTTGTGTTCTTCCCCACACAGTTAAGACTAACTGAAAAAAAAGACTAGAACATGTTCTGTAAAAGTCACATTTCTTAAAAAGAGAATATGCTAGAGCTACCAAACTGTACTAAAATAGTTTGAAATGTTTAAGATGCCCTTGCCTAACCTAGACTTCCTTCCTTCCTTCTTGTACAGTTCTCAACTGTCTACATTTTTCATGCCTTGACAAGGAATTCATGAGTTAAAGACTTCAGAATCAGAAGATGCCTGATTGGAGAAAATGGTTACATTGGGTATCCAGGTTTGCATTTGCACAGTGCATGCCTGGCATCTGTGATCAGAAAAAAACTTCATAGAAGATAGATATATTGATAGCTATTATCTGTGACATGGAAATGGAATGGCTGAACATCAATATTCAGTGGAGGACTAGAACTCTCATGTCATACCTGTGAATTTCCTAGAAGCCCGATTATCTATTTAAGAGAAATGGGATTTTTGATGTCAAAAATTCTTATGTCAGGCAAACAGAGGGATATCAGAGTTGCATTGGGAAAGCTAACCTATTTCCAGAATGTCCCATGGGAGCCTCACTATCCCTAAGAAAGGGCCAGAGCTATTGAAGTTTACTGATTCGTTTCAAGAATATTGCTCACCCTGCTGGAACGGAGAAGGAACTGCTGGTGAGAAATGCAGATCAGTGCTTTAAAAATGCTAAAGCAGGAATGAACCCAGAATCACAACAGTCTAGGGAATTTGGCTGTAGGCCATAGCTGCCTGTCAGATGCTAGTAGTATTTCTGAATTAGCAATGTAAACCCAGAGAGTGAGAGATTGGGTGAAAGTCCATTTCCCTGTTTTCCTTTTCAGATAAAGTCTTCCAAGCAGATTGAGAATAAATATAGATAGTCCTTAACAGAGGTGGTATTCAGCAGGTTCTGACCAGTTCTGGAGAACCGGTAGTGAAAATTTTGAGTAGTTCGGAGAACCTGCAAATACCACCTCTAACTGGAGATTTTACAGTATCCTTCCCCTGCCATGCCCAACAAATCACGCCCACAGAACCTGTAGTAAAATTTTTGGAATCCCCCACTGGTCCTTAATGTATGACCATAATGGAGCCTATTCATTATGGTCATAGATAGTGATAGTTCTGAAGTAGGTTTACCACATGATTAGGTTCATTTTTATAACCTTTTCTATGGCGATTGTCAAGCAAACGCTGCAGTTGTTAAGCAAACTCATAGTTTGCTATGGGCATTCTTGTTGAAAACTGGAAGTTGGTGCTGGTTTTCAACAAAAAAGTTGTAAGTAGCGGTCCCATGCCCATGGGATGCTGTCAATGGCTGTTAATGCAGACCAGTTTCCGAGTGCCTGAAATACAGTCATGTGACCATGAAGGGAGTAGGGCTGTCTGTCATAACTCTGGAACTTGGTTTTAAATACCTTTTGACTGCTCTGTCATAACTTTGAGTATGGTATAAAATGTATAAGGTGGAAAAAAGGAAAAACTAAACTTTACTGATTCTGTCAAATGAGGTGGCAACACATATCAGAACAGGTAATTAGGTATAATTCTGCTATTATACATTTAAAGGCAAAGAGAAGAAATGTATTCTTAGTTTTCTAGGTGTGACTGTGATTCCCTCTGATCATTAGTCTCCTAAAAAGAGCAACAATTAATTTATCTGTTCTTAAGACTGTGGTGGAAGACATCAGGAAAGAAATGCAGGTTCAAATAACGCAATTTCTTGATTCACAACTTGTGATTTGATATCAGATTAGCTATAACAGGCCTTCCTAAATTTGCTGACGCAACGTAAGGTAGCACACATAACACTTTCTGCCAATTCCCTGCACGTTACAGTATCTTACCCCATTTACAATACAGTATTTTACCCCATTTACCCACCAAATGATAAAGTACAGGTAGTCCTTGACTTACCACAGTTCATTTAGTGTCTCAGTTCCTCCTTCTGCTCCAACTCCACTCCTTCTAACACTGATGATGTTACCTAGTTGGATCATGAAACGTCTGCAAGGAAACAATTGAGTTCAGAGAGCACCATGGACCCCATAGATGTCGTTGTCATCCTCCTCATCCTCTCTGCAGTGAAAAAAGTGACTTGGGACCATTTTGACTGTTGCAGCATCCCCATGTTGACATGGTTTACATTCAGATGCTTTTCAATTGATTCAGTTGCAGTGTCCCTGAGTCATATGATCCCTTTTTGCGACCTTCTGACAACCAAAGTCAATGGGGAAACCAGATTCACTTAACAACCACTTTACTAATTTAACAACTGCAATGATTTGCTTAACAAATGGGGCGAGAAAAGTTGTAAAATGGGGAAACTCACTTAACAAATTTCTCATTTAACAACATAAATTGGGGTCGAAAGTTGAGGACTACCTGTATGTATGCCTGTCAATATAGGGCCATAATTCGTCTTTTGTGCACCTTTTCTCAATGTACTGTTTTAAGTAACTGATGCCTCAGCTTTCACATTTAGTAAACACAAAGGAAAAACTTATTTTGTTCTATTGTCATGCATTGGAGGGGAGAAACCTACTGGATAATAGCACTAACACTTAGACTTATATGCCATTTCACAGTGCTTTACAGCCCTCTCTAAGCGCTTTACAGAGTCAGCATATAATGCAGAAATAGTTCAACAAGTCTTAATGTTAATATCAAGTGCCATAAAATCCTATTTAAAACTAGTTTTGACTTTACAGATAAGTCTGTCTTCCTTTTCTCTCTCTCATTTTGGAGACTGATAGCCTCCTATAAATGCTGACATATGAAATTGATTGTGCCCATTGCTTACCCTATCTTGACTCTTTCAATTTAATTGACATTGGTGTGTCTAAAACCTGCAGTTCAAGCAAATGAGAAAATTGTATTTGTTTTGTTATGTGCTATATGAGGGTGCACTGGAATCCAGGGCAATATTCTTCCATTACTGTTTAAACTGGAAGCAGTTGTATTCCACTTCCTGGTGCCATCTATTAATGGCATGTTCAATTTTCTCTTGGCATGAACCATAGTAATAACAAAAGTTTCTGTTGATAGCACAGGACAAACTAGGAGCAGAAAGTGGGGGGGACCTCACTTCTCTTCACTTTCCTTGTAATTCAGAAGAATGGGAGGGACATTTTTCTCTTTTTAATATTATGATATTGTATTGGCTCCAGTGGTGGGATTCAAAATTGTTTACTACTGATTCTGTGGGTGTGGCTTGGTGGGCTTGTTGTGGTTTGGTGGACATGGCAGGGGAAGTTTACTGCAAAATCCTCATTCCCTCCCCATCCCACTAACCTGCTTTCCAGCTCTGTTCTCCTGTGCAGGGCAACAAAAGAAGACCCAGCCAATCAGCTGGGACTCAGCAGGCAGAGAATAGATGGGGGCAGGACAAGTCACAGAGGTGATATTTGCCTGTTCTCTGAACTACTCAAATTTTCCATTACCGATTCTCCAGACCTGGTCAGAATCTACTGAATACCACCTCTGATTGGCTCTGCCATTTAATTATCCTGAAACTCGTGAATATATTTCAAGCCCAGGGCATTTCTCAATGTAGGGAACAGGGTGAGAAGAAGACTGCTTTCTCTCAAAACCACATTGCATGTGCGGGCACAGAACACCAGCTGGGGATTATGGGTGTGGTAGAGTAGATAGATCACTTTTGGCCAGGATACCTTTTGAATAACTTTCCTACAATATGAGGAAACAAATTATTGTCCCTGGCCAAGATGGAACCATTCAGCAGAGAAATCTGTAACTGGGTGATAAGGTGTGAATATGAAGTTGTAGAAGATAGTCAGGAGCTGGTCGATGTCTAAGAGGATGGTAAAAAAAATACAGGATTCTGGCAGCACCTTTTTGCACTAAAATTTGTATTAAAAGACATTAGCTTTTGTGAATTGCAGCTCATGGATCAGATGTCCAGAGTGACTAGGCTGATATACAGTAGGATTTAATCTTAGGGTGATGTGGGGTGGATGAGGAAACGAGGGCAAACCAGGTTACATGTGAGACAGATTACAAGTACCTTGCCAATTAACAACTGTAAGAGATCTTCAAGAACAAAAAGTCAATAAATCAGGTACATACTTTAGGCCGCAGCCACTGCTCAAGACTAAAAGCATTAGCTCACTGGCCCACGCTGAAGAATAAAGCAACAATGCAGAAAAAAAGATTTAAAAAAAAAAAAAAATTCAAGCTAGCTCAGAACAATAATGGGATAAACAGGCAAAAAGCTGAAAAGATAATGGGATTGTTTGTTTGTTTATTTATTTATTTAATAGATTTTATATGGCCACCTATCTTAAAATAATTCTGGGCAACTCACAACAATTATATAAACCATGCAATCGTATGACAAAAACTAAAACCTGAAGACTAGTGGAGTCAGAGTGAATGGTTCATTGTAGGAATAATAAAACAGATCTCCTCTTGATTCAGTGGGCAGTACGGTGGCTCAGTGGTTAAGACACTGGGTTTGCCAGCTGGAAAGCCGACAGCCCAAGTTCAAGACCTGAACTTCGAGAAATGGGATGAACTCCTGTTCCTGTCTACTATATTTTCCTACTATACTCTTGCAGTGGTGGTATTCAATTTTTTTTTACTACTAGTTCTGTGGGTATGGCTTGGTGGGCATGGGTTGGTGGTAAAATCCCCAATCCCTCCCCACTCCACTAACCTACTTTCCATCTCCGTTCTCCTGTGCAGGGCAACAAAAGAAGACCCTGTTGATCAGCTGGAACTTGGGAGGCAGAGAATCGATGGGGGCTGGGCCAGTCAGAGGTGGTTTTTGCCAGTTCTCTGAACTTACTCAAAATTTCTGCTACTGGTTCTCCAGAACCTGTCAGAATTGGCTGAATACCACCTCTGTACTCTTGCCAACCTACCAGTTTGAAAGTAGCAAATGCGAATAAATAAATAGGTACCACTTTGGTGGGAAAGTAACAGCGCTCCTCGAGGTTATGCTGGCCACATGACTATGATAATGTCTTTGGATAGGACTGGCTCAGTGGCCTTGAAACAGAGGTGAGCATCAACCCCTTATAGACGGCAATGACAAGTGGAGTAAAATCCGCAGGGGCTTTTTTAACTTATTGTTTCAGCAAGTGGCTTGGAAGTAAATGCACTGAAGGAATCTTTCTGATCTCTGAAAAATGGCCTGTGCTCTGCTCCTGAAGATAAATTCTGATTGGTGTTAAGTTACTGGCATAATAATAATAATGAAAAAGATTTACCACTTTTTTCCCTCCATTTCTGTGATTCTTCTGTTGAAGAATAGTCAAGACCTTGTTGATGATCCAAACTCTGTCAAGGATCTTGGAGTACTCATCTCTAATGATCTAAGTGCTAGAGCCCACTGTAACTACATAGCCAAAAAGGCATTAAGAGTCGTTAACCTAATCTTACGTAGCTTTTTCTCTGGTAACATTACACTAATAACTACAGCATACAAAACATTTGCTAGACCAATACTTGAATACAGCTCATCAGTCTGGAATCCACATTATGTATCTGATATTAACACAGTTGAGAAAGTCCAGAAATATTTCACAAGAAGAGTTCTCCCCTCCTCTACTCATTGCAGAATACCTTATGCCACCAGACTCGAAATTCTAGACCTAGAAAACCTAGAACTACGCCGCCTTCAGCCCGATCTAAGTATAGTATATAAAATCATACATTGTAATGTCCTACCTGTCAGTTAATATTTCAGCTTCAACCACAACAACACAAGAGTAAACAATAGATACAAATTCAAGGTTAATTGCACCAAACTAGATTGCAGGAAATACAATTTCAGCAACAGTGTGGTCAATGTCTAGAATACACTACCTGACTCTGTGGTTTCTTCCCCAAACCCCAAAAACTTTAATCTTAGACTGTCTACTATTGACCTCACCCCTTTCCTAAGAGGTCTGTAGGGGGCGTGCATAAGTGCACCAACGTGCCTACCGTCCCTGTCCTATAGTTTCTTTTTTATTTTTATTTTCCATGTATTCATAACTATGTTTTTACTTATATCTATTATCTTGTAAGCAATTCACAAAATAAATAAATAAAATAACAAATAGCAGTAAGACTGAAGTGTCTTTTTCAGGCAATTCTCAAATGAGACTAAATGCAGGCAAATGGTCCAGCACTGTGAGAAAGTCTATTACCTGAACTTAGATAACTAACTCCAAGTCATCCTGTCTATCTTCTCTGTGTCTTCAAGACCACACTGGGACTCATTTTCTCACTTTAGACATAACCTTTTCCCTGGTACTCCCATTAACACTGGCACATGGAGTAAAGTGATTCCATAATATTTTTTATGCCTCTTGTTCTTGTGTGTGCTTTCTAAAGATAGATCTAAAAGTCAGAAAGTACCATGAGAATTATGGGTTACTATACTCTATTGTACTTTATAATAATTATAATTATTGTAAATACTGACCCAGACACTGTAATTTTCGGCTCTCCATTGGGTCTTTCTTTGCATTTTTATGAGTGTTTCCTAAAAAAAGTTTCTACATGTCACCTTATGCATGTTTAAAATAAGAGCTGAATTCAAAAGAAAGGGGTGGAGAGAAGGTTATTGGAGGTAAAACATAACAAGGAAAGTTACAGCTTATTTTGAGAATATGAAGCATGCCTTACTCAATTTAGAACGGGTCTTTTGAGTGGTGGCGCCTTCATTCTGGCATGACATTAGACTGATTCAGGGGACATCTCCATTATTTTTGTTTAGGCACCAAGCTAAATCTTTTTGGCTGATGAAACAGTTTGGTCGTTTTTTGTTTCTGCAACTTGATTGGATTAGTTTCATGCCTCATTAATAAAAGATGTTTTATCAAACATTTTTGGGGGTGGGGGATGGTGGAATTGGTAAACTTTGGTTAAATTTAAAATTTCTCCAGACATTTTCTTCTACATGTGAAGCTTCTTGAAAAAAGTCCCAAATTAATTTTACTTTCAAGTAGTTTGCAATATTTTTTGAATAGTATCAGTACTGTTAATATCTTTTGCAGCTATTATTACAACTATAACTTTGGAGAAGCCTGATTTTCATAACAATATAAGTATTCCCAAGATTTATCTTGGGTATAGAACTATGAGAATTCAACTGTGTTGCAAAACAGTATATATCTACAACATAGGCATTCCTAGGCTGAGAACCCCAAATATTATTTCAAATATAGTTGAATATGGTTAATATGAAAGAAATCAGCATTGTATAATAAAAGGACACTGCCAACCTAGTCAATCCTGTTGGAACCAATTCTGTTTCTTTATTTGCTATCATTCTGTCTCTCATTCAGTTAGATATAATTTTACTAGAACAACAGTACAAGGGAAAAGCTAAATGGTAAGGCGTCAGATTTGAAATTAATATCCATTATGCAATGTTCTGTCTATGATTAATATGTTTTGAATTAAGAGGGTAAGGTCCACTAAAAAAAAAAAAAGGAAAGGAAAGAAAAAGAGAGCCAATTAAAATGAGGGTCATCCAACTGCAGTAGTTAAGTAGCAAGAAAACCAGATGGCCCAGCAGGTCAAAAGAGTTCAAAGAACTGCTAGGGTATTTGGAAATCACTAGAAAACCTCACTTATCTTCATTTATTGCGAATGCCATAGATTCTTTAGGATTATAGCTCTATCATTAAGAGTTGTGGGAGTTAATGAAATTGGCCATGTTTCTTTCCCTCTTCTCTCGCTCTCTTAAAGGTGACTCCGTAGCTGAAAAGTTAAGTGAGTGAGATCTGAGGTAACGGACCAGGCTAGCTGATCGACAAGACATTTGGGAAAACTAACTGAACCATGAGATACTTTCTGTGACTATAACAAGGACAGTAGGAGAGAACGGTTAATTTTTAAAACACTTTGTGTCGGTTTTCCCATATACTAATTATTATACTTCTCCTATTATAGTTTATAACATTATTTTTGTATAATAGTTCAATCTTTTGAGGCCATACTATCAAATGTTTTCTTTTTTCTTTTTAACGCAGGAGCTCCAGTTAGGACCTTAGCGTTTGTTCCCTTCTTGGCTTTGTTTTTTCATGCTTCCCCCGCTCCCATATTCTTGTGGTCCTCTGTCTCATTTCTTGCAGAGATTCCCAGATCAAAGCTACAAAGGTTAGCACAAATATTTAGTAACAATTTAGAGGCATTTTTAAAAATATCCCAAAGTAGAAAATAGATGTATTAATGCTCTATAGTAACTTTTCATTTCTTGTCAAAACATCTTTCAAAAATAAACTATAAAAATTGGCCAAATGTGAGTTTGTGCTATCTATGGGTACTACTAGATTGATTCCAGCTATTTTAGCAACTTAACAATGAACTTGTAAGGGTAATGTACCAGTTAAAATGTCAGATCTGGATCAAGGATATATTTAGTTCAAATCCCTGAGCAGCTATGACTCACAATGTGTTTGATCTCAATAGATCAAGTCATTCTTTTGCAGCCCAACTTACATTTCAGGGTAATGGTGAAGATAAAAAAAGAGGGAGAAAGTAGAGAAAATATTATTATATTTCTTATGATAATTCTTAAGGAAGGTTAGAATTTAGAATTCAATAAATATATGACTCTGGCACACTCATACAGCTCTTAACAATGACGAATTGATATTTACTACTAAGTAAATATCAAAGATTTGAAAAGAGATGCTAATGAAACTGAATTCTGTGTATAAACTGGGGAAATTAATTCCATGAATGCCCCTATTTTGTGAGATAAAATACATGACAGTCAGCTAGATTGAAGTGCATAGATGACAGCCAGCCAGACCGATACTGTAGATAGATAGATAGTGTAGATAGATAAACAGAGGAACTATAGATAAATGTGGCTTTCTTAGTGGAAATGATCTACTTTTCAATTACACAGGATTTCAGTACACGCGTATGCATGCGTCACACACAAGTCCTGCGTAATTGCAAAGTTGATCCTTCATCTTCATCAAGAAATCCAAGTTTATCTTAGAGTTTCTCTGTCTAACTACCTACAAAATCATCTACTCTGTGTGTGTGTATGTGTGTGTGTCTGTCTGTATGTCTGTCTGTCCATCCGTCTGTCTATCATTTATCTATCCACTTCAATCTAGCTGACTGTAACATATTTTACATACCAAAATACAGGCATACATGCAATTAATTTTCCCAGTTGATACACAGAATTAAGTTTCATTAGCACCTCTCTTTTCAAATCTTTGGACAGTAATATACTAAAATCCTGTGTAATTGCACAGTTGATCCTTCATTCTCACCAGAATTGGGATTCTACCAGTTCACACCTATTCGCTAGAACCGGTTGTTAACATTCTAAGCAGTTCGGAGAACCGGTTGTTAGAAGAAATTACTGGCCTAATCCTGTAAGGAAGGCAGGAAGGAAACATTCTGGTGTTGCTTACAGAAACTGTCTCTTCATTAACCCTTATTACATTCTTGGCAGGACTAAACTTCCTGTCTCTGGAACTTCTCTGAAGTTTTTTCCCCCTCCTTTGCTGGTACTTTGCTTGTGTGGAGTGACCATTCAAAGTTACAATGGCACTAAAAAAAGTGACTTATGACCGTTTTTCACAGTTACATCTGTTGCAGCATCCCCACAGTCATGAGAGACCAGGCGAGCCATGACCACCAAGCCATGTGCATCTAGTCACATGACCACCAAGCAATGCCCGCCACCTAAGCCACGCCCACAGAACCGGTTGTTAAAAATGTTGAATCCCACTCCTGATTCTCACCAAGAAATCCAAGTTTATCTAGAGTTCCTCTTTCTAGCCATAGGATCATCTGTCTGTCTGTCATCTATCTATCTATCTATCTATCTATCTATCTATCTATCTATCTATCTATCTATCTATCTATCTATCTATCTATCTATCTATCTATCATCTAATAAGACTGTGGAGCTGGAGTTCATTCATCGGCTTTATTTGCATTGAGACTCATTTGCATTGTTTGGAGTTAAGCACTATTTGAATTAGCCTCTGAAAAGCTTGAGCAAAAAACTCAACTCAGGTGTTCACCCATCCCTTTCTTTGTCCAATGTGACTAGGAGAGGGCTCTTGCAACATTTAATTTCACTTGCTCTGGTTCTTGATTTGCTTTAAAGTAGAAACCGTGGTTTAAAGCAGAAGTTTGTTAAGCAACCTACTTAAACATTCCAATATAGGTAGTTTTCCTTTCAGACAAAGAGCAGCAGAGATTAAAGTATCACTTTGAATTTGCATATAATAGCAAATCAGAATCTTGTAAAGTGAAATGGAAGATAAGCAGAGTTCTTTTCCTGGTTTCACTACCAGGAATAATGGTGATAGAGCAGCAGCAGCATCTGAAATTATCTGTATCTCTAAATCTTGTAAACCTTTGGCCATAACGTATCTTATTTCAGAGGAAAAAGTGGTAGAATTAACCTAGCCAAAGGACTAGCCTGCTTTTTCTCTTTTCCTAAGAGACTACATAATATAAAGGGGTTAAGCTTTGGGGTTGAAAGTTCCTCCTAAAGCACAGATATCAAACTTGCGCCATCACGTTGCCATCACGTGATGTTTCGCGAAGTTTTTTTCCCTTTGCCAAGCTGGGGTGGGTGTGGCCTGTATGTGATGCATCCAGCCCATGGGCCGCCAGTTTGACACCCCTGACCTAAAACCAGTCAGTATTCTTGATTTTCAAATGGGCAACAGTAGCAAAATGATACATTCTGAATTATTCAGCAATTTGAACCCAAAGAGTCTTCCAACATTGATGCTCTAGTTCCATAGTCTCTTTACAGCTGAATGACTCAGCCTTTGCAATCCTTCTGGTGACTAAGAATTTATCCAACTGCTGCAAAAGCACCAACAAATAAAAAAGGACAAAGCAAGAGAGACTGCTTCTTCTGCAGATTATCTGCCTTTCCCACATCTTAGGTATGACAGTCATCAGGGAACTAGTTCCTGAGTTCTCTCGTGCCCCTATATTCTCTGCCTATATTCATAT